>JARKNS010000008.1:155092500-160092500 GCA_029990575.1 Petunia axillaris subsp. axillaris
ATCCTTTGAGGAAACTTAGCCAGTAAATCAACTTCCACCTTCATATTTGCACAGCTTGGCCATATACCATTCAATATTGCAGCATCAACATGCAATAATCTTCCCACTGCCTTTGCCAATGAAAAAATATATTGCTTTCCAATGAAATTAGGAGGAAATTCTGGAAAGGAAATCCAAGCCTTGGCAATAGCATTTTCTTCCTCAGGCTTCCACCAGGGATTCCACTTTGTGCACCTCATTTGCCAATAATCACCTTGAGCATTCAAATAAAAAACAGGCTTTGATAATAAGTGAATACAATCCTCCATCAACGATAATTTGATAAAAACATGATTGTCTTCAACCAATTCAATAGAGCAGAGACCTTTTATCTCACACTAAATAGGAATAATCTTACATAATTCTTGAATATTAGGTTTTCAATAAGAAAATTTGCCTAAAACTGCATGTTGTAATCTTTGTTCAACAATGGAACGTTGCACCTCATACTTTTTCACACACACAAGTGGTTCACCATGCAAATATTCAATGGGTTTGTCCGAAACTTCATCTAGCGTTTGCATTGGAGCATTTAATGCTTGAGGTTTTACAAGATTTGCATAGGGTTGTGGTGGTATAGGATTTTGGTAGTAGAATTTCGAGTGGGGAGGGGGTTGGAATGACTGACCAACCTCGTGGGGAGGCTGGCCAGTGATCGTGGTGGCCATGGGTGGCCGCTAGCAGCTGAACGATAGTGATCACCTAGGAGTCGCCTCGATTCGCCGTTGGGTAGAGAGAAAATTACCCTAGATATACCATTTTAAAATTTCCCTCTCCTAACACATAACTCTCTTTCTCTCTCATGTCCTGCACCTTCCAGTTAGCCACCTCGTCTTCGGTGCTGATGTGTTTGTCTTCGGTGATGGCAGATGCTGCTGCTCTGCGAGAGCGCTGCTTCTGCGCTGATCAGCAGCGACGCTACTGCTGCTCCAATATGCTTTTCTCTATTTTTGGGATGTGTATATATATGTATGTGTTGTGTATAAATTTATTACTTTATATATATATATATATATATATATATATATATATATATAAATATCTATATTATTTTTTGTATGTGTATATGTATTGTATATATGTTATGTCATTGTATGATTTTGTATATGTATGTCTGGTGTAGAAAAGTTATATGTATGTCTTTTTTGTATATCTCTATATTTTACATGTATATTTTTGTATGTCCAGCTTATCTAATGTGTATGTCTAATTTTTTTTATATATATTTTCGATGTATATATGTGTGTTTTTGTATGTTTATGTTTCATTTTGTAGATCCAAATTTTTTAAAAAAAAAAATTCCGTCAACAGTAGCATGGGGCAGTGACAGCTTGAGAAGCTAGCAAGACGGAGAGAAAATCTAATTAGTATGTGTTTGTTGAAACGTGTATATTTAGGGTAATAAAAAGTGTAGTTCTATTTTGTATATCGTATCGTATCGGTTTTTTTATGTAATTTTGAGATTAGGTTTGTATAATTATGTAAATGCCCCGTTACTTTTTTAATATTTTTTTCTTTTTTAAAAAAAAATCGTTAATTTCAGGGTAAGTTCGAGCATAAAAAGTTGTTGGTAGTTTTGGTCTTAAAAGTTAACGGCATGGGCATGCCTGGCTTAAAAAGTTAACAAGATGCATTTTTAAACCTTTTCCAATGGATCAAGGCAGTTTTGCCCCCTTTCCATTTTATTTACATGCATATTTGAAACTATAATATATTCTGTCCTCTAAAATTTTGACTAGACATATTGATGATCCTTTCTTACGTTATAATGTTTGATATTATTAATATAGCTCATATCTTTTTTATTATATTAAATTAATGCTTGTAATGTATGCCTGATGACTTTCTTATTACTAGATGTGATTGAATAATTTTTGCGTTTTTATATTTTCGTGTACATGAATTCAAAACTATTAAGCATATATGTTTTGGATAAATTGTAGATAATTTTGTCAATAAAACTAAACAAAGCACATCAATGTTTATGCTTCATAATGATTTTGTATCTTTTATTGAATTTTTGGGGAGTCATAAGCTAGAAGTATATTAATATAAGATTATGATTAATATAGTAAAATAATTGCAACGTATCACTTAAAAATCTTCTCCTATAAGGATGTTTCACTAGATCATGGACCCATCGATTAATTTAATCTTTGCTAAGAACACTTATGATGAAGTTTATTCATAACCTTAATAAATCAAATATGTATTTTATGTAACCAAAAAATTAAAGAAAATGAAAATTTGATATGATCAATTTAGTCTAGAGAAAATTGCACAAGAATGCAAATTACGGACTTTTAACATAAAATAAAGATATTTTTTCACAATTATAAATATATTGGAAGGAAAAATTACTTATAAAATATAGCAAAAAACACTCAGACAAATGTAAAGTCCTAGACAAGGAAAAAAAATATACTAGCACATTCCTAATTATTTTTTATTTCTCTCTCTCTATATATCTCTCTCTCCCCCTTTAAAACCCGCCTCCACTGCTACCTTCCTCCCTCGTAGCCGGAGTTCCGGCCACCTCCCCTCACTGCCGCCGCTACTTTATTCTTTACCTTCACCACCAAAGCTTTAGCTCCTCTCTTACACTGCCGCCGTCGGAACACCGACTTTGAATAGAAGAAAATAGAAGTTTATTCTCCACCTGTTGCTGCTCCTTTTTTCTTACCACTGATGTTGCTTTCACTCAAATGCTCCAGATATGAAGATCCATAATAATATGCTCTAGATCTAAAGATTTTCATAGTGTATTTCGTTATTTCCATTCAAATTTAATGCTCTTTATATTGATCTGATGATTTTCAAATAATTTTGTGTTTACTATGAAATATGGTTTTGCCGCCGCCAAACATCACCGTTATTGGTGTTTCTATTGTTGTTGCTTCTTCTTCTTTTTCTTCTTTCTTTTTTATCCATTGCGTATAAACTTCGTATCACTACTTTATTTTTTGTGTTATTACTGTATTTGTTGTGCCATTGTTGTTTCACCGTTTTACCATTATGTGTCATTAATGTATCACTATTGTTGTTTCTTCTTATTCTTTCTTTTACTTTTTATATCTATTATATCATTTTTGTGTCAGTAATGTATCGTTTCTAGTTTTTGTATCTGAGGTGCATTTGTTTTACTCTTTGTTGTATCATTTTTGTATATTAATGTATTGTCGTATATTTTTTTTGTATCGGTCTTGTAGTTTCTTTTCTCTTTTTTTTCCTGGTATATCTAGTGTTTCTTTTTTGTATATGTTGTGTGTCTTTGAACTTTTTTTTATATCTCATGTGTATATTTGTAACTTTTTATATAATATTTGTATATTTATTTGTGTATCTCTCCTTTACGAAATTTTTATGTATATTTTGTATCATCACTGCATTTTTATTACAAAAACAAAATCAATTTTGCGTATTAATTGTATCTCTTAGAGTTTCAAGCATGCATCATCTTCTATTTCTTCTACTTTTCTATATGTATTAAATGAGTATCAATTGAACAAAAGACCGATTTTTGTGTATCAATTTTATGATGTCTTTTCTCTCCTTTTTTTCTTCTTGTATGTAGCAACTTTGATTTAAAAGAGGAAAAGAAAAAGATTTCGACGATCGTTTGGTGACCGAAGGTTGACTAGTAACCGACGGATGGAGATTGACATGTAGAAATTAGGGGCAACATCGAGGGCAGAATAGCTCAATATACGGATACAGGCTGTATCGAAAAAATATCACTATATTTTGTAATTTATACTTTATTGTTAATTTATGCAATATGAGTTGTAGTTTTTTATATCTCTGTAAATGTCCCTAAATATTAATCAAATCTAACTTGTGACTACACCTAATAATACATAAATATCCCCTGATTATGTCGCATAGTTCCAGCTACATACCTAAAGTTTGTAAAGACATATATATATTATTTGTATTTGTGATGATTTATCTCTTTATATGGTGTTGGACAATCCTTCCTTCATGAGCTAGTTTTATGTTGAGTTAGGACTACGATCTAATTTTTATCGTGTATTACAGACTCACTCATTTCAATCTTGATTTACCCGATATCGAGCCCTCCGAATGTCTAGTCATGGATATGTAGGGGCTGTTGAGTTCCAATTTTGGTGAGAGATATATATTTTGTTTAAGGTTAATAGAAAAGGAAAAAAATGAGTTAAAAGATGAAAATAAAGGGGAGGGAGGTAAATAATGCGTCGAGCCTTGTTTAGTACATTGTTTCAAAATCTAATACTCACTCCGCTCCATAAAGGTTGGCATGATTTGAGTTTCGTGAGCCAAACGAGTTCTTATTTGACCGCAATATTTTCATATATTTTTTTATTATTTTGAACTATTAATTATTGTGACTTATATATATATATATATATATATATATATATATATATATATATATATATATGTTGTTTCAAAAGTTAAAGTTTATATGTCCAAATTCAGGATCAAAATTAAAAAATTTGTCTGTCGGAACCCGAATCATGTCATCCTTTGTAAAATGGGACGAAATGAGCGAAAATCTGTATATATCAATGGAGGAAATAACTGGAGCACTAGCTTCTAATCTTGCTTCAGTATAGAATTTTATCTCTTATGGAAGAATATTAAATGGCTTACCTTAAGTATTTGCTATGAAAATATTATGGTAATTTAATTAATATTTTTCTAAATTCATTGTTGATTCCAAGGTTCATATCTGTAAATACTGGGTCAAGTCAAATGAAAACTAATGAAATAATATCAGTTTCTATTAATCAGTGAAAGATTATAATTATAGTGTACCTTTGATATTTTGATTGAGGGTTGGTCAACCCAAAAAAAAAAAAAAAAAAAAGAAATCTGAAAAAGAAAATATGAAAATTAATGTTGTATAAATTAAACTATATATCGCAGGATGACTTTCGTTTTCTTAAGTTATCTAATTCGTCTCCTCTTTTTTCCTACATAGCGTTTTATTATAATTCTTATTTATCATAGCAATTGTATAATTTTTAGCAACTTGATTGTACTATACGTTCAAATTGAAATAATGCACAACTGCTCATCGCGAATTCTATATGGTATACAACTTCTTAATCATATGAGACATCATGACTTTCTAGAGTTAATCAATTTATATTGCAATACATCTTAATTGGACTAAAACAATTTCACATACTAAAAATGTTCGATATTTTTACACCAACGATGTGTATAACTAAAACTGTCACACTTAACCATCTTAAACATTTCGAACACATCATTTCATGCAATATCCTCCCCCCCCCCCCCCCCCAAACAAAATAAATACCTTTTGCTCGCAATGTTTAGGAATAACTTTTAAGAAATTGTATCTAATATAATGCGGTAGTGAAATATATAAGCATAAAAGGAAAATAAAATCTCGTAAAAGAAAAATATCAATTAGCTTTCAAATTTTGTTAGTAGAATTGTCATTTTCACGGACAACTGTCTTATTTACGTTGATACACTTACCATTATAATTAACACGTCTAGAATCTATTAGTGTAAAGTTGACCAGCACACTGGTCTATAAATTCTTCATACACGCTATAGAATTTATTTGCATATAATGCAGTATCATCTCATCGTTCTGAATCAGATAGGTAAACTCGACTTCTTTTTTAGATTAAAATTTTAAGTTATGTTTGACTTTCAAATATTAAATTTATGATGTTTCTTTTGCTTTTCTTATTATTTTTCTAGAATGTCGACTCGCCCATCGTTGGTCCAATGTCCTTTATGTTACCAAATTGTTTGCGGCTTTCAAGAGTTCATGATTCATGTTAATTCTCATCCGATAGAGGATCAGGAATTTTACGCAATAGGAGGTTCAAGTAGACCTAGTGTATCATCACCTAGGCCTTCCCAATCGATGCAACACGCAAGGTCCACTAGAAATAAAAGACCTTTGTCTCAATCGCCACCAGCACCATCAAATCGCTCTCATTCTGATAGAGGCAACGAAAGTGATAGAAGGGTGCATGGGAATGTCCAGCTACCACAACCTGGACCATTACCATCGTATCACTCTCATACTGTAAGAGCAGGTAATGTGAGTGATAGAGGTGTGCATGCAAATCAACGTGGAGATATGCCGCCGCCGCCACAACCACCACCACCATTTCGTTCTAGATATGGGAGAGGTGTGCCTGAAAATCAACAGGCACAAATGATTCAGTCAACTAGAAGGAGCCATGCCCGGGGTGCAAACTCAATAACTTTGAACTTAAATGAACCATTTTCTGAGGTAAAATCATATAAAGATGAGTTGGATTTTCCTATTTTGGATAGATCTGATCCATCTCAGTTAAAATTCAAACCTCAGTCCATTCGTGTTGATGACAAGGCTAATGGTTTGGATCTAAGCTTAAGGCTTTGAAGCCAACAGTTTTCATGTATGCAAAGTCTCAGTCTTTTTTTAATCTCTTATTTAATTATTAGGATGTTATGTTATATTTTTTAGACTTATGAAGACCTCAATTTATTGTTATAGCAGATGAATAGTAATATCATATATGAACTTTTGATTGTCTCTTTTGTTACTTGAACATTTAAAATTTTAATTGATCTTTAATTCGACGACCTGGCATGTCATATTTTGACACGTGACACTAATTCGGTTGACATGGCATTTGACTGGAGTTCGAAACCAATAAATTGATTGATTTTGGGAAACCCAACTTGATAATCCGTTTGAAGTTGGACATTAATTTCACTCAAACATGTTTGACTTAATCTACAATCTTGATTTTGTTCAATATATTTTGAACTTACAATCTGATACAAGTTTTGTATTTATTCAATGAGTGAAAATCATTTTGATTCCTAACTTTGGCTTAAAAATCAAACTCCCTCATCAACTATGTAAAATAGTCATTCTCTCCCTTTATGGTATACAATGTCTATTTTGTCTTTGGTATTCTCAATCCCCCATCTATATGATATATTTTTAAATATAATATTTTAATCAAAATATTTTATCTATAATTTAAATCATATATAACTTATGATAGTAATTTAAGTTCAATAATATTATCAATATGTTTAATTATGAATTGTCACGAAATACGTTCACCCTCATTCTCTATCCTGTATACATATTTTTGAGTTTTAATTATCATCGATGAAACAAATGCAGACACAGAAACTGAAGGTTATGGTGCCACTATTTATAATATAAGAATAAAATAAAAAAAAAAATAAAATAAAAAAGAGAGTCGAGAAATTTAAAATATAGAGGAGAAACTAAGAAAAAGATGCGAACTAACTAAAGGGGGAGAATGATAAGAAGCATGATTTTATAAACGAAAAAGATAAAGAAATCAAGTGTGAGTCAGGACCAGTGGCGGATGTATAAGTTCACCGGCGGTTCACGTGAACCCATGGTCATTTCGTTAAATCAGGTATATCATGTATATATTTGTTGAAAATATGCCTAGTATGAAGCTTGTGAACCCATACTCTTAAAGTTTGTGTGGTTCACTTACACCTTATATCAGTGGTGAACCTATTTTCCCAAAATTCTAAATCCGTCTCTGGTCAGGACATTCATTCCAACATCACAAACTCTAAGATGGAGAAAAAAAATTATTCTTGTTGCTGATAAGGATACAAAGTCATAGACTATGAGTCCACATAGCCTATCTAGGACTCATAGTCTATCCACTGTTAAGATTATATTTGCTCTTATCTGTAGCTCTTGTCTATATACTTTAAACTTCAAAGTCATTTGTGATTGTATATGTATATATTACATTCCAACTCAATACACAAGTTAAGCTTTTCACAAATCTTGTCTACGCTTATATGGTATCAGAAGCCTAAAACACATTCTCACGAGTCAATTTTTTTTCTCTTTCGCTTCCAACGATGGCTGATCAAACTCTGAAGTCCTCTTTGACTTCTCCCTCCAACACTCTTATTTTCAGTCATGGCGTGTACTCCAACCTTCTCAACTCATTTCGTTCAATCCAGCCTCACAACTTCCCTTCAAACTACTAGGAAGCACCAATTACTCTACTTGGCAGGCTCAAGTCACTACACTGTTGTTCGGCTATGTTCTCCTTAACTATGTTGATGGGTCACAAGTCACACCTAATACTTATTTAACTGATGGCAATGGTAAAGAAATTCCCAACCCAGCCTTCAAGTTCTAGCAACGACAAGACAGTCTTGTTCGGAATGCTATTATGTCATCCATAGATCCAACAATAGCTCCTCTGATAGCCCAAGCTTCCACTGCCAAACACGTCTGGGATATTCTGCAAAAAACATACGCTAATAAATCGCAATCTCGTATATTTGGTCTCCGTGAAATACTTTCCAATCTCAAGCGAGATTCCCGACCAATAACTGAATACCTGAGGGAGATAAAATCCATAGCGGATGACCTTGCTGCCAGTGGCTCACCTTTATCAAATGAACAACTGGTCATCAAAATTCTTAGTGGCCTGGGACCCGACTACAAGGAACTCTCTGCAGCCATAAGGGCTCGCGACGATCCTATCTCATTTGAAGAGTTGTATGACAAGTTTCTGGCCCATGAAGTGTTTATCAAACACTCTGAAGCTAAAACTGATAACGCTATCATCACTGCCAACTTACCCAACGTGCATCTCCCACTGCTAAAAGGAATCGTAACTCTTCTCACTCTCAAAGACGAGGTATGCCCTTCACTAACTCTCCTTCATCAAACCTTCAGAACTCTTTTGCTCAGGGTGCGAACTTCACAAATCGCACTTCCAACAATCGCACCAGCAGTGGACAACGAAAAGTTCAGTGTCAATTATGTGATAAGTTTGGTCATGTTGCCAAAGACTATCGCTCCAAGTCTCATGATGCACTAGAGGCTCGAGCCAACTTCGCCAATCGAGCATCATATGGTCCTTCACCTCACTCTACAAGATCTTGGATTGTCGACTCAGGAGCATCTCATCACATCACAGACAACACACACTCTATGCAATCGACAAGTGCCTTTTCCGGCAACGATGAAATCATTATTGGTGATGGTGATGGTGATGGTATTCCTATTACTCATATTGGCCAAACTACCATTCCATCCTTAAATAAAAATCATTCTTTTAAATTGCAGAATGTTTTATACCCCCCCCCCTCCACTATCAAAAGAAAGTTAATCTCTGTTGCACAGTTTTGTAGACAAAATCTAACATCCATTGAATTTTTTCCTCATTCTTTTGTTGTGAAGGATTTGAGCACGGGAGCATGCCTTCTTCAAGGCCAGAGTAAGGGCGATCTTTATGAGTGGCCAATGCCAAAGTTAAGTCTTCTATCCGCATCGTCAACATCTCAAGTCAATTTTGCCACTTCCGAGCCACCTACAATGCATCTTTGGCACACTCGTCTTGGTCATCCCCAGCCCCATATCACCAAAGCCTGTGTGTCCTCCTTCAATTTACCATTAATAAAGGATGCACCTTTTACATTTTGCTTCATGTTTATGTAATAAGAGTCATCGCCTACCTTTTGGTGATAATTCAATTAAGAGTTCTAGACCTTTTGAAGTTTTGTACTCGGATGTTTGGGGACCTTCTCCAATTCCTTCTTTTGATAATTTTAAATTTTATGTCATCTTTGTTGACCATTTCACGAAATATACTTGGTTGTTTCCACTTAAATCAAAATCAGATGTCAAAGACATATTTTTAAATTTCCTTTGAATGGTTCATAATCAATTCAATCTGTCTGTTGGTACTTTATACACAGATTGGGGGGGGGGGAATACATTGGACTAAAATCAATTCTTCTACATAATGGAATACAACACCTGACTAGCCCTCCATACACACCTCAGATAGTTGGCATGGCAGAAACAAAACACCGTCATATAATTGATATGGCCCTAACATTAGTACATCATGCATTGGTGCTGCTTCAATTTTTGTTGGTTGCTTGTCAAACTGCAGTTTATCTCATAAATAGATTACCTACTCCATTATTAGAATTGCACTCACCATTCCATCGTCTTTTTAAAAAATCCCCCAATCATCTTAATCTTCGTGTTTTTGGTTGCCTACGTTACCCATGGCTTAAGCCTTATAGTGCTCACAAGCTTGATCCTAAGTCTAGACCTTGTGTTTTTATGGGTTATTCTCAAGCCACCAACAGCTATGCATGCCTAGATATTACCACCTTTAAAATCTTTATCTTGAGGCATGTTGTCTTTGTCGAACATATTTTTCCCTTTAAGTCTAACAGCACTCATTTGGCTAGAGTTCATTCTTCTCTTATTGACAATTGGATCAACAGATCCAGTCATGTACCCTCTCCTTCACCTTCAGTATCTCCTGCTGCTGCTGCTTCTCTAGTCTCGCCACCACCACCAGTAAACTTAGCTTCATCATTGCCACTTGTATCGACTGCTCGAGGCTTTCCCCAACAAAAAGGCATGTCACCACTGAATCAGGTTTGCTCTACCTCTACTTACACTTTTTATGAGTCTTCAAAATCTGCCAATCCACCCTCCTCTACTTAAGAAAATTCACACACAAATTTACCCACTGTACCTCATACTCAACCTCATCACATGGTTACATGTTCACAAAACAACATATTCAAGCCCAAGGCAATTTTTGACTATCTAGCTATATCGTCTGCCAGCTCTCTACCCCCTTGCACCACATACCTTTAAACAAGCCAACAAATATCCTAAATGGCGTGCTGCAATGAATGCTGAACACACTGCTCTTATCACCAATGGCACTTGGACATTAGTTCCACAATCTGCTTCTCAAAATGTTGTTGGCTGCAAATGGGTTTTCCGAGTAAAGCACAAACCTGACGGGTCGATTGATCGCTATAAAGCACGTCTAGTTGCAAAGGGTTTTCATTAACGACCGGGTGTTGATTTTCACTCTATGTTCAGTCCAGTTATTAAGCATACAACAATTCGTCTTATTCTTTCTTTAGTTGTGTCTTTCAGGTGGTCACTACGTCAATTAGACATCAACAACGCCTTTATCCAAGGTAGCTTACATGAAGTTGTGTATATGCAACAACCACCGGGCTTTGTAAGTACTGAATTTCCAAATCACGTGTGCCGTTTACATAAATCCATTTATGGCCTTCATCAAGCCCCTAGAGCCTGGTACACTGAATTGAAAGTTTTTCTTCTTTCATGTGGCTTTAAACGAGCTCAATCAGACAACTCATTGTTCATAATGTGCACAACCAGTTTTATTACTTTTGTCATGGTATATGTTGACGACATCGTCGTCACTGGCTCTTCCCCACGACATGTTCAGCACACTATCAAGCTCCTAGGAGACAGATTCTCTATCAAGGATTTAGGGCCGCTGCACTTCTTTTTGGGCATAAGGTTTTACCATATAATAATGGGCTGGTCCTCACTCAAAGTGGATTTATTGCAGACCCGCTGAATAGATTTAACATGTTAAATGCTAATGGAGTTTCCACTCCTCTTTCTACCAGTGAAGCTCTTATGCTAAATGATGGATCACCTCCAACGGATGCCAAATTATATAGGCAGGTTATTGGCTCTCTACAGTACCTCAATCTCACTCATCCAGATGTTTGCTTTGCAATGAACAAATTAGCACAATTCCAACAAGCTCCAACCACAAAGCACTGGCAGGCTGCTAAACGACTACTTCGCTATCTCAAAAGCAGAATTACATATGGTCTACACTTAACTCCATCATCAACCTCCCAGCTAACTGCTTAATCTGATGCATATTGGGAAGGATGCATTGATACAAGATACTCAACCTCTGCTTATGTTGTTTTTCTCGGCTCAAATCCCATTAGTTGGTGCTCCAAGAAGCAACGCACAGTTGTGAGATCGTCCACTGAAGCAGAGTATAAGGCAGTAGCTGGAGCTGTTGCAGAACTAAATTGGATAACTAATTTGCTTCGTGAGCTTCATCTTCCACCTCGACAAATACCAATTGTTATATGTGATAACATTGGTGCTACTTACCTCAGCCGGAATCCTATCTTTCAAAGCCGAATGAAACATGTAGCAATCGATTTTTACTTTGTTCGTGACCAAGTTGAAAACAATCAAATATCTGTCTGTCACATTTCCACATTCCATCAACTTGCTGATGCGCTTACCAAACCACGGTCTAAACGGTTGTTTGCAGACTTCGTACTCAAGATCGGCCTTAAGTCAATAGAGCCCATCTTGCGGGGGCATGATAAGGATACAAAGTCATAGCCTGTCTAGGACTCATAGTCGATCCACTGTTAAGATTATGTTTGCTCTTATCTATAGCTCTTGTCTATGTACTCTAAACTTCTAAGTCATTTGTGATTGTATCTGTATGTATTACATTCCTCAATACACAAGTTAAGCTTTTCACAAATCTTGTCTACGCTTATAGTTACATCAATAATATTTTTGCACTAACCTTGAATTTTACTTACACATTCATAGTCAACAAAACAAAAAAGTTCAAAAACCAAAATATCGTGATGACGTTCTTGTCTTTCTACTAATTTAGCCTTTGGACATCGATTTGGTTGAAACTTGAAAAATTAATTTTTTGGAGATGAGTTGAAAAATAATTTTTAAAACTTGAAGTTGTGTTTGGACATACATTTCACTTGTAAAAAAGTCGAAGTTTTGTGGGTGGAAAAAAAAAAATTTCCCAATAACTTTCAAAATTAAAACTAGTCTCAATTAGCTTTTGGGAATTTGAAGTTTTTGATTTCAAAAAGCGACAAATGGTATTAACAAATAACTTTTTATGCCAAGCAAAGCCCTAGACTACAAGTGAACAAATTGGGTTCTCTAAAAATACCCCACAGTTTTATAAACAAACAGGTCCTTAAGAGCTTGTATGGTCAAGCCGTCAAAATTAATTTATTTTGAGAAGTGCTTTTTATCAAAAGTGATTTTCAAATAAGCGCTTTGCAAGATTAGCTACCAATTTGCGTTTGACCAAATTATGGTGCATTATTTTGCTATTAACTTTTTGTTAGGCCAATATTTGATAATATTACTAAATTAGGAAAATGAATTTATGTAATATCTATTTAATTTAAATATAGAAGTTGATATGGATATTCTTTGACCCAAAAAATCAAAAGTATTTACTTTTCGGAGAAGCTACTTTAAGCTTAAAGTTAAAAAACAATTTTTGCTACTATTCAAAATCATTTATATTTTCATCAAAAATTTGGGAAAATTACGAAACTATGACACCCTAGGCATTGGTTTGTTTAATAGACCTCACTAAGGGTGGTTTAGCAAGAATGACCTTCCCTAACTTAAATAAATCTTTTTGGACGAAAATACCCCTACATAAAATATAAAAAGATGTGTAATTTGCCTTCCCTCCTCTGTTTATCCCTTCCCTCCTCTGTCTATCCATTCCCCAACAGATTTTATCAAACTCAAACCTAAAAAATCTGCAAATTTCTACTAAACAAAGATCCAAAGATAAATATCTTCAATTTTATATTGATTATACGTAAATTTTATATTAAATTTCGGAAAATTACGTAGAATTCGTATAATTTGTTTCAAATTTCGTATAATTGCATATTACCTAATACAAGCTGTGAACTTTGTTGATACTGATTGAAAAGTACCGTCGCAGAACCAACAATTAATGTTACAATGATTGCAAGTAGTAAATTTTTTTACAATACTTTCAATATGTATTTGCTATATAATTTTGTGGTAGAATAGAGAGTATTCTTTTTTTGGTTGGAATGACAACACTTTGCCCTAAACTTGGAATAAGTTGTGGACAATCTCTGTATATTATGGTTGCGATGCAACACTTTTTAAGCTCTGATGCACAAATTAATATTTGTTCTGCAGTAACTTTCTTGTGGGCAACACTTGAATTTATGATGCAACAAACACTTGATGAGAAACTCCACATCTTGTGCCTAATAGGCAGCACTTCTAACTTCAGTAAGTGGTGCCTTGTGGGCAGCAGTTAAAGGTTTGGTGCAAAATACCCCTGTAAAGAAGTCTCAACATGTGTTGCCTAATACGCAGTACTTTAACTGTGGTGCAATCTCTGCATACACTTGCCATAACTTGTAGTGAATTTTCTTACAAGTCACTGAAGACCAACACTTTACTAAGCAATAGTGTAGAGAAGTCTCCATAACTTCTTACCACTTGACCTCCACCGCCTATGCGTACCACTTAAAAAAGGATTATTGATATTTGCTTCTATCTAGTTAATCTATTCACCAAACTCTAAACTCGTGTTTTCGTTTCATTGTGTGCAAAACTTGGATGGCAACACATTGCATCTATATTGAGCCAAAAAAGAACGGAACGACATGATTACTACTGCCTTTAGGCTGACAGTACATAGTACTTCTTCTATAATAAAGATACTTCAATATTATCTCTGTAAACAAAGGATCCAATAACATTTAGACTCTTGACTTTATTATTCAGTCGATTTTTGCTTTTGTGCACAGGTAAATCCTATCAATGACATAAGGTTTTATGTCAAAGATGAACCTGATGAATTCACAGTAGACTTTATAGAGCGGTCATGTGACTGCTATAGTTTTAAATAGACGAGATACTAGGCGCCCATGCCATTGCAACAATAGACAGAAGAAATTTCTGTAAATTGTCACTAACAGGCAACACTTTTTACGCTTTGTTCCATGGGTATTTGTTTGCAATGCACTCACTGCCTTGTGGGCAGTACTAATAGTTGTGGTTCAAACAATTGCTTGTAGATAAACTCTGCATGTGCTGACTAGTAGGCACCAATTTTTATCGCATGAAGTTGTGCCTTGTAAGTGTTACCCTATGGGCAGCATTTGGAGGTCTAGTTCAAAACAGCATGTAGAGTAGCTCTACATTGCTGCGTAATAGGCAGCAGTTTTGATCGTATGAATTGGTGCCTTGTAAGTGTTGTCTTGTGGGCAGTACTTGGAGGTTTGATGCAAAGCAACATGTAGAGAAATCTTTACATGTGATGTTTAAGAGGAAACACTTTACTTCTGCTGCAAAATCTTTGCATGCACCTACTATAACTTGTGTACTAAATTTTCCTACAAGTTGTGGCTGAAGGCCAACACTTTAATGAAAAAAGTGTAGACAAGTTTCTACAACTTGTTTACTGTCGACCTCCACAGCTTATGCGTAACACTTAACAAAGAAAAATTGATGTTTTCTTTATCTTGTTAATCTATTAACCAAACTCTAAACTCGTTTTTCCATTTCATTGCGTGCAGCATTTGAGTGGCAACAAATTGTATCTACATTGCTTACAACGGAATATAAAGTGCTATTTTAAAGAGTGACGTAACAATCTGGATGAAGAATGAAAAATTAGATGCAGAATTTGGAGTTCGAATCACAATGTCCATAAAGTACTTTAACAAATCAGAGAGAGGATGCTTATGGGACGTATAAATGATGATGACAAACTAAATATCATCGACGAATCTACTCCATCGGCTTCACCACATTAGTGTTATTTTGTCATGTCATTATATTTTTTAATATTATATTTTTTTTATATATTTTGAAGCACATTTTAAAGAACAATCTGTTTGTCTTATTGTATTTTGATTCAATATGTCTTGGCTTCATTTCTCCCTTAACCCCTCTATCATTGTGATTGCCTGCAAGTGTTGGTAAATAGGCAACAGGTAGCACTTGGCGTACATCCCTCACAAATCAGATCCCTTAACATGCAGCACTTGGCCTCTACCCCTACCGAAACTCCTAAAGCTAATACACTTGAAATGATACTGCCTAGGCAGCACTTCACCCCTACCCCTCACCAAATTCCACAAGCCACTTACATTGAGTTACTGCCCCAACAACATCATAAACTTATAAAATACAAACAAACATTAAAAAACAAGCCACTACGCACATAAAATGCTTACAGTAAAATATACATTCAACACTAAATACAATCAAACATTACAAATCCCAAGGTATTCACATTACTAAAAATATAAACATATGTTACACACAAATGATTCAGTCACATCAACTAGAAGACAAGCATTCATATTAAAAACTCAGTCATCCTCATTAATTTTATACAACATGGAAAGATTTTCCAAGTACTCCTTCACAAAGAAGAGAATTATGCTTATGGTAATCATCATCTATCTTCTTAGGAGGAGTATCATATCCACCATTTTGACATGGACCTTGCATGACTCCAAAGATTAGGAGTCCAATAGAAACGATAATCTTTCAACTGTGTACACTTCATCTTGGAAACATCCTTTCCATGCATTATTGAGTCAGCAAACTTAAGCACATAAGCACCACAATCATACCTGCACAAAATTTAATGAAAGGCTGAATGCAAAAAAATAGTACAAAACATATAAAAAATTGAATCAATAAATGCTATCTCACACCATAAATAACTCAATCTCAATAGGTAAAAAATTTCTCTGTACAATCAACAAATGCAATGTCAAAATCACAAAAAGAAAGGAAAATAAAAAAAGATAATACCTATTACTAAACATTTAGCAAAATATAGCCTGACAGACAACACTTTTCCTAGAAACATAACATATGCTTAAATGTTATGTCAACTGTTGCCATATGGGCAACAGTTTCTACAATAATAGAAAAAAATGTAACAGCTAATAGAACTTATGCTTGAATGTACTCTTAGTTGTTGCCTTGTGGGCAACAGTTTCTACAGGAAAAAGAAAACAAAATGCAACATCAAAATTTTGCTAAAAATTTACATCAACAACGTGATTGACAGTTTGAGTTTGTGTCGAGTTAGGAAATAACGATTAAATAGACAATTTGCCCGAGAAGACACCACAATAAAATCACTGGGGCAAATCCCTAAACCAGTAATCAAATGAAACACATGCAAATCGAATATATATGGATGGCCGCATACACTAAACCTAATCAACATGTCATTGGCGCAATATGTCTGTGAAAGCATCATACAATTAACAACATTACAAGAAACATTCACATCATACAACTCCATTAATTTGCCAAAAACACCTCATTTCAACATCATCATCTGAAGCTCAGACAGAAACGTACTAACCAAACTATTATACTTCATATCACCACTCCAACAACCTCTTGCATCAAACCAATACTTAAACTTAAAGAATTGTTCTCCTTCCTATGGCACAACACATCACAAATATACTTAAGCAATATAAAAAGTTAACATTTAGATGAAAACATAACTTTTTAAAAAAAAAAGACGAGAGAACATACATTATGACGCACCATAATGAACTCACACCAACAACTTTCTCTGTACCAGCAAAAAAATGCAATATCAACATCCAAAAAGAAACAAGAATAAAAAGTAAAATATCTATTACTCCCTCCGTCCCAATTTATGTGGCACTTTTTGCTTTTCGAGAGTCAATTTGACTAAACTTTGAAGTTAAATTGGATTAGATTAACTCAATATTTTAACACTAAAATTTATATTTTTGAAAACTACTTGAAACGTACTTTAAGTTACAATTTTTTTCATATTATTTTGGTGAAAAAATACGTCTTGAAATGTTGGTCAAAGTTCATGCAGTTTGAATCTCGAAAAGCGAAAAGTGCCACATAAATTGGGACAGAGGGAGTACTAAGCAGTAAGGAAAATGCAGCTTGACAGGCAGCACTTTCCATACAAAAACACAACTCATACTTGATGTTAAGATGTCAATTGTTTCTTTGAGGGCAACAGTTTCTAGAAAAAGGGAAGACTATGCCTGAATCTTATGTCAATTGTTGTCTTGTAGGCAACACTTTCGACAGTAAAAGGAAAATAAACTATAACACCAACACTTTGCTAAAAATTAAATTAACTACATAATTAATATAATTTATGTCAACTGTTGCCCTGTGGAAAACAGCTTCTACCGTTAAAGGAAATCAAAGTGCAACGATAATACTTTACTAGAAATTACATTAAATATCTAATTAAAATAATTTAATATAATAAATTATATAAATATTACCGATTAACAACAAAATTTAAAAATCCACGGAATGAAAATTGGATAAATAATGAACATTAACAAAGGAAAAAAACAAATTCGATATAAACTAAACAAAGAAAAAGAAAGGAGAAGGAAACTAACCCTAATTCGAAGGGAGGGAGGGAGGGGAGAGAGAGAGAGAGAGAGAGAGAGAGAGAGAGAGAGAGAGAGAGAGAGAGAGAGAGAGAAGAAAAAGAAAAGGGGCGGCTAGGACTTATTTTGCTCAGGGCAAAATAGTCTTTTTATACGTTTAAAAATAGGTAGAAGGCCATTTTACTAAAACATTTCTTAGTGGGGACAAAAGGACATAACCAGGGATAAGGGGGTACATGGGATGAAATTTTTTGTAAAAACTTGGCTGAACACCTTAATTTTCAAAAATAAGTATTTTTCTTTTTGATGATAAAAAAATAACCATTTTTGACTCAAATATAATGTATCAATTTAATTCCTTTATTTTCAGCCAGGTTGGTATATTGTTACAAAGTCAATAGCTTGTCACGTCATCTAGCTTCAAGATCTATTAAATTTTTTAGGGGTGGGCATAAATTCCGAAAATCGAAAAACCAAATCGAACCAAATTAATTTGGTTTTTCGGTTTCGGAATTTCGGATTTTCGGAACACTATTCGGTGTAAAAATTCGGTATTTTGGAATTTCAGTTCGGAATTCGGTTTTGAGGTGTCAAATTCCGAAATATCGAAATACCGAAATTCTGAATTTTTTATAGTGTATATATTTAAAATATATACATAATACAATTCTAATTACTAAAACCAAACCCAAGTCCAATTCTTTCTTAGCCCAAATAGCAAATATACTTTATTCACACTTCTTTCTTCCTTATTCTGTATTGAAGAGGTTAAGTTGCAACTTCTTGTCGTTCTTTTTGTAAGTTCTCTATCTGTATTATAACCAGATGAATAAATACTTTGTGATATAATTAATTCTAATTGTAGAAATCACTTCGTTTGAAGGCATGATTGTATTAAAATGTTACGACCTTGGTCTGCCATACTCTTCAATAAAATGTTATAAATAAATGCCAGAAATTGATACGCTTATAAATTTCTATCATTGACAAAGTTAATAATATTATTGAACATTGTTTCTTTTTCTTGCTATTATGTTGTGGGTTGTGGTCCTTAAAAGCACGTTGAAAGCTTATTAAGGTTGAACAACATTAGGAGTTGGTACAGTGACACTTCGCCACTTACTACAAAATTTGGTTTTGCAAAAATACTATTAATAGAATGACATAAAATTGAAATAAAAACCGAAACCGTACCAAAAAAATCGAATTGAATTACATTATTCCGAACCGAACCGAATAAATTTTGGTTTGGTATTTGGTATCGACAATTAGGTACCAAAAACCGAAATTCCGAATTTATAAATACCGAACCCGAACCTAAATTCCGAATTTATAAATACCGAACCCGAACCGAAATTCCGAACGTCCACCCCTAAAATTTTCCCTTTTGAAAAAAATAAAAGACTGAACATATATACTTTCATGATCATTTAGTTCTGATTTTTTTTTTTAATCTATGAGGCCTATTTCTTATTTATAATGCGTGTTTTCCTCATATGGAAGAAACATAAAAGACTGACCATTTAATACATTTATGAAAATCTAGTTGTTAATTCATTTCTTGATCTATGAGGCATATTTCTTTAATAACTTGCTTTTTCCTCGTATGGAAGAAAAATAATAAACTTGCCATATACTATTATGGTAATCTAAGTTCTAAATTCAGTTTTTGATCTATTAGGCCTATATCTTTAATAACATGTTTTTCCTCATATGGAAGAAACATAAAAGACTGACCATTTAATACTTTTACGAAAATCTGGTTGTTCATGATTTCTTGATCTATATATGAGGCCTATTTCTTTAATAACTTGCCTTCCTCATATGGAAGAAAAATAAACGACTGACCATAATTTTATTATGATATAATCTAGCTTCTATATTCATTTTTTGGATCTAAGAGGTAATTTCATTAATAACATGGGAATAATTTTGAAAATGTTTTAGTAAAAATTTCGTGCAGGGCCTGTTTGGCGCGTGTTAATTGAATTGTAGCCGTCAAAAATAAATTCGCTGAGAAATAGCCACTTCCGGACATATCCCAGTATAAATACTGGGGCCTTGAACAAAACTTTTTCAAAGCCCCAGTATTTATACTGGGAAGCTTAAGTAAACTAATCCCAGTATAAAATACTAGGGCTTTGAACAAGTTTTGTTCAAGGCCCCAGTATTTTGTTATGAGACTTTGTATAAAGCTTCAGTTCCATAACAAAATGTTGGGTCTGTGAACAATACTTGTTCAAAGCCCCAGCATTTTGTTATGGGACTGAAGCTTTATATATAAAGTCCCATAACAAAATACTTGGGCTTTAAACAAGTTTTGTTCAATTTCCCAGTATTTTGTTATGGGACTAGTCTAGGGTGTTTTTCCAACGCTAATGGAGCTTAAGTGTGCGCGTGAATTTTTGGCTATTCTTCAATAAATTTGGAAACGCTGGATAGTCCCCAATGAGCGCGTCCAAAAATGGCTAGTGATCAAAATTAAACTATTTACATCACTCAACAACTTTTTTACTGAAACGGATAGCATTTTTTTTTTTTTTCAAATTCTATCTACTTTTTCCTTTCGCTTGTTGAAACTTATTCATCATTAATTGTCATTAATTTGAAATGTCTAACATGTACATTAAAATACTCATATAATGACCAATAATTTAATGATAAAATGAAAAGTTTACACTATTTTTACCTAATAAATGACATGAGATGGTATGCCCTTTAGAAATAATCCATGTACATCGTAACATATACTTCCTCCTCCGTTTCAAATTAGTTGATGTCTTCAGCTTCTGCACGTTCATTAAATCAATAAATAGGGTATATATTTTACTATTTTACCCTTGCTGGCCACATTTCAAATATTAGACTGTTAAAGTTTATTGAGAAATACTCCTCTTTGTGAATACGTTCATTCTTCGTCCAATTAACTTGGGAACTTTCGAACGCATCAACTGTAATTAAAGCATGAAGTAAAGATAAACATAAAATCAGTACTTACAACCTTCATTCATTTTTTTTTCTTTTCTTGGCACACAGCTATTCAATCAAGATGCAACAAAACTTGCAATAATGAACCATAAATGAGGAATCTTTCCCACACAGTACAATACGTTTACGACACTGTTAACACCACTATTTTCATCAACCACTATGAAACTTTTGTTTATTATTTTCTTTTCTTGTTTTGTACACATACAAAAAAATAAAACATCGGCATTAAGTTGGAACAATTAATCCAGGCTCTGATACCAATTGTTAGAAATAAATAACGGTAACAGGAACATGAATTGTGTACCTGTTAACACCACAGCGGAAGATTGTATTTACCACCTTGAAATGTGTCCACAGACTCAGAGAGAAAAGGAAGAAATGTCTCGAGTTCCATACTCAAGTGCTATCGGGAGCTTAATGTACGCTATGTTGTGTACTCGTCCTGATATTTGTTATGCCGTACGTCTAGATAGCAGGTATCAATCCAATCCTGGAAGAGACCATTGGAAAACAGTGAAGAGGATTTTTCGATACCTGAAAGGGACTGCAGACTATTCACTATGCTATGGTGGATCTGATTTGATGTTGAGAGGTTATACAGATGCCGATTGGGCTGGTGACTTGGATGAAAGAAAGTCAACATCTGGATATGCTTTCTTACTTAATGGTGGAGCCATTTCATGGAAAAGTAAGAAACAAACTTGTATTGCAGAAACAAACTTGTATTGCTCTTTCGACTATGGAAGCTGAGTTTGTAGCTTATACATATGCAGTACAAGAAGCTGTTTGGTTGAAGAGATTCTTTGAGCATCTAGATATTGCAAAGAATCCTCAAGGATCGATAATTTTATATTGTGATAATCAGGCGGCTATTGATTTTATAAAAGATCCTAAGCATCATGAAAAGACCAAACACATTGACATCAAGTATAAGTACTTGCGAAACATAGTTGCAAGTGGTAAAGTTCCAATACAATACATGCCTACGCTGAAAATGGTAGCTGATCCTTTTACAAAGGCAATATCTAGAGATCAGTTTGAGAAACATGTTAAGGCTCTAGGTTTGCGTAGGATATGACTAGTTTTATGTATTGTAAAAGGATTTGAATGTGATACTCTCTCTCTCTCTCTCTCTCTCTATGTATGTATATATATATATATATATATATATATATATATATATATATATATATATATATATATATATATATATATATATTGAGTTTGTATTAAATCTCATGTGCATGTGATAGAATTTATTTGTGATAAGTGTGTCGAACAAGTCGCGAGATCGGCTCTCTCATACGAGCGATCGCCTTTGACGTCGAGGAACGTGCAGAGATGAGACCAATTGAATCTTGATTTGAACAAGGTCATGTAAAAAGTTTAAATGGTCGGTCTTGATTAGAGTTTGGACTTATGGATTCAAACATCCTATATGACTTGTTTCGAAAGCTAGATATGAGTTTTTCAGAAGATTGGATTTGAGGATTATTTGAAAACTCAGGTTAGACATTTTAGAATTGTCTAGACCAAGATCTGTACGGTGTTTATATATATATATATTTAGAAATGAGACACACGCGCCAAATTAGGCAAGAACACTGTAGCACGTATTTCATACCACGTGTGCTGATCAACCAATAGGGTAATAGAAGAATGGATCCGTGCTTCTTCATTGTGTGAGACCCTAAGAAAAATCAATTTGATTTTTCATTAGAATACCCTTTGACCATTTACTGTCTCTTGAAGTACAAATCTGTGTTGCTACTTTAGCATGTTACTAATAGCCACGAGTGATTCGGCAATGCGGTGCATGTCTAGGAAAGCAGCTGATTTGGGATGAATAGATTCGAGTAGAAAGGGAAGACAATTAGAATAATTTATAACTTAACTTATATTCACAGGTCGACCATTACACTTGCCATGAGAGTTTCAAGTGTAATTGTGATACTAAGTTAAATAGGAACTCGAGTTCGCCTCAATCGAGGTTGAGGGATCAGATAAGTAGCTACTAGAGTAGCGAATGATGTCTGGGGTATTGCGAGTAATAAGATCCTCATGTTAGTAGTGAATCGTTTTCCGCATGTGATTGGATTTCTTTATGGAGCTATTGTACAACCTCAACAGGTTTAGCTCTTATTAATGATCGCAGGTCGCACGAACTATTTGCATGTATGATTTTGTTTTGTGTTGTGGATCCAGCCCATTATGAGCGAAGTGGGAGATGTAAGAATATGGATCACGGGTCATGAGTCGCTCCAATTGGGCTGATCCGACCCGGTTAGGAGAAATAAGAATATGTGGTTAAAGGAAGTTACCACATTCCACCACATCTCCTATACTTTCTCCACTAAAGGAATATGCAAAAGTGGTGGAATGGGGAAGACAGTGGGCAAGTTACATTTGTTTCTTCCAACTCCTTTACATTATATATAAGAAGAAGAAACAAAAAGAATATGAAGTAACTTTTTCACTCTAATAAAAAGAAGGCATTTAGTTGGTAACAATTAAACTTTGTTTCTTAGTGATTCAAAGTAGACTTAGGCAATTGCAAGGTGGTAAATACAATCTTCCACTGTGGTGTTAACAGGTACACAATTCATGTTGTTGTTACCGTTATTTATTTCTAACAACTCCTTTATTAAATATGGGCATAGTTGGAAATAATCGACAAAAAATGTCTTGAAATCCTAAAGCGTCAACTAATTTGGGACAAATGAATCTTGCTAAAGCGTCAACTAATTTGGGATGGAGGGAGCAGTAACTATTTTTAGTTAAAAAAAAGTTCAAATACCAAATGCTTATAAATGCACGATTTATTGAGGCCTTTACACTTAACCATCCAAAACATTCATAAGAAGGTTTTATTTCACATGTTATTGTAAATCAGCTTAACTTAAATTGTAAAAGGCAGTTTGCACTGTCACAATATAAACTACCTCGAACAAGAAACCCAATTAAGAGAAATATTTCACGCAATCTTTCGTAAACAACAAAAAAAGGAAAAAATGTATAACAAAAAAAAAAAAAAGAACATAATGCTCTTTTAGATTTTGCTTTCGGAGATGCACTTCTAACTTCAAAGGCATTAAGTATTATGGTACATGTGGGGTCCATATACATGTGTAAATGAGAGTCGCACTAGCTTATAAATTCTTCATTTCAGTTTGTAGAACGAGATTTACATAAATATACAATTATAACCAAAAAATTTTACACTACAATACGCTCAATTGAAGTAGATAAGTAATTTCTTTGTGACTACGGAAGTGGCATATTATTTGGCTTGTTCCTGCAAAATTCAATTTAACCATGAAAACGTTAAGTGCCAAATTTGTGATTTTAGCTCTATTTACATGTAAGTAAGATAGAAAATAAAAGCATGCAATGGCTGCAATAAGAAGTGAAAATTGAACTTACCTTAAAATCTGCAACATAAAAATAAAAAGAATATAAGAATCTAAATCACAAAATCAACATGTTAACACCATAGGAATTTACCACGCCTAAGCAAAGAATTATGCAATATTATCAAAATCATAAAGCAGTTGGCTTTCGTTGAATCTCTCACTTGACATAGCATAAATATGATAACTAATTCTGACTTCAATCTTTTTGAAGAGTTCTGGTTGATATTTCTTCCTTGTCCAGGATAAACTCTCGTATACATTGTAGATTTTATAAAATAAAAATTATAGGAGTAGTTGAATTCTACAATTATAATCATATAGTTTTGTTAGATGTCCGCAAAGGAACAATATCTTAGTTGGATAATACAAGGTAGCAAATTTCAAGTATAATATTTTACCTTGCAATAAGTCTCTCAACAGAACTCTTTACTTTTTGGAAGTACACATGCTCACTAAACAGGTCATCTAGGCAGCGGCGCCGTGTTAATTATGTTGAGCAATGGCAGAACGAGCAGGTAAACCATGGAGGAGGTTTATTGCATTAATTATAGCTAAAAAAATTGTACCCAATTAAACTTGTATAGCATTAGGACTCTGCACTCTAAACGGACACCGTAATTGTATTCGAATAGCATCTGAACTTTGCATGTCGTTAATATTGAGAAATTTATCACTAACAAAATTTTGTAAATTTTTTTAATATTTCATCATAATTACAATTTTATCCAATCTAAAAGGTATTTAAAGAGGTTAAAAAAGTCGTGTGATATTTCATTAAGGCCTTCATGCTTTTATAATAGTATAGATATAGATAAATCACATGAGATGGTATGCCCTTTGGAAATAATCCATGTACATCGTAACATATACTCCCTCCGTCTCAAATTAGTTAACGTCTTCAGCTTCTGCACGTCCATTAAATCAATAAATAGGGTATGTATTTTACTATTTTACCCTTGTTGGCCACATTTTCAATATTAGACTATTAAAGTTTATTGAGAAATACTCTTTTATTAAATATGGGCATAGTTGGAAACAATCGGCAAAAAATGTCTTCAAATCCTAAAGCGTCAACTAATTTGGGACAAATGAATCTTGCTAAAGCATCAACTAATTTGTGACGGAGGGAGTAGTAACTATTTTTAGTTAAAAAAAAGTTCAAATACCAAATGCTTATAAATGCACGATTTATTGAGGCCTTTACACTTAACCATCTAAAACATTCATGAGAAGGTTTTATTTCACATGTTATTGTAAATCAGCTTAACTTAAAATGTAAAAAGCAGTTTGCAGTGTCACAATATAAACTACCTCGAACAAGAAAACCAATTAAGAGAAGCATTTCACGCAATCTTTCGTAAACAACAAAAAAAGGAAAAAATGTATATCTAAAAAATAAAGAACATAATGCCTTTTAGATTTTGCTTTCGGAGATGCACTTCTAACTTCAAAGGCATTAAGAGTCTGTTTGGGATTGCTGCAAAAAATTGCTTATTTTGATAAGTACTTTTGGCATAAGTACTTTTTGAAAAAGTACTTTTGCATAATAAGCAGTTTGTATTTGGACAACTCATTAGAGAAGTACTTTTGATAAATAATTTGTGTTTGGATAATCTTTACGAAAAATACTTCTGAGTGTTAAATTACGAAAAGGACATCCAAGTTCATTTTACATTTGGATTAACAGAAATAATTTTTTTAAAAAAATATTTATCATAACAGACCTTAATTTAAAAAATAAATTATTTAGTTAAAATGAAAAACATAAAGTAAAAAAGAATATCAATTTAAGCTCTTGAACAACATAAAATATAGTTAAATCGAAGTAATAATAGAATTAGAAATTTCTAGAAATTACTTACTTTTAAAAGATGATTTAAAGAATAGGAGATCCTCTATATGGTTGATAGAAATACCTAGAAATAAAAATTGTTCCTAAGAAGAAGAAGATTTGTAAAAGTATATAGTAGGGAAAAAATGAAAAAAAAGAGAAATATAGTTTTATTTTGAGAGATATATGATTAATTAATGAGCGATAATTTGGTAAATATGAATTTTTAGTAAGGATATTTTTGTCTTGAAAAAATTAATAAACTGCTTCTGTTTCTGCTTCTTGGAAGAAGCGGATATTTGTAGCTTCTCCCCAACAGCAGAAAAACTGCTTCTGCTTCTATCTAAAAATACTTTTTTGTGGTTGCCAAACACCTCAAAATTCTAAAAAAATGTACTTTTGTTGAAAAAAAAATACTTTTGGCTTTGGAGATGCAATGCCAAACATGCTATAAGTATTATGGTACATGTGGGGTCCATATACACGTGTAGATGAGAGTCGCACTAGCTTATAAATTCTTCATTTCAGTTTGTACGAGATTTACATAAATATACAATCATAACCAAAAAATTTCACCCTCTGTACCCCTTATCTCTGATTATGTTCTTTTGTCTCCACTAAGAAATGTTTTAGCAAAATGACCTCCTACCCATTTTTAAATGTATAAAAGACTATTTTGCCCCTGAACAAAATCAACCCTATCTCTGTCCAGTCCGCCCCTTTTCTTCTTCTTCTTCTCTCTCTCTCTCCCCCCCCCCCCCCGAATTAGGGTTAGTTTCTTCTCTTTTTTTTCTTTGTTTAGTTTGATGCGAATTTGTCTTTTTCCTTAGTTGATGTTCATTATTTATCCAATTTTTCGTTTCGTGAATGTTTAAATTTTGATTTTAATCGGTAATTTTTATATAATTTGTTACATTAAATTATTTTAATTAGGTAATTAATGTGATTTTTAGTAAAGTATTTTCGTTGCACTTTGATTTCCTTTAATTATAGAAACTGTTTCCCACAGGGCAATGGTTGACACATAAATTATATTAATTATGTAGTTAATTTAATTTTTAGCAAAGTGTTGGTGTTTTACTTTATTTTCCTTTAACTACAGAAAGTGTTGCCCACAGGGCAACAATTGACATAAGATTCAAGCATAATCTTTTTTTTTTCTAAAAAATAATTGGCATTATAACATCAAGTATGAGTTGTGTTTTTTGTATAGGCAGTGCTACCTGTCAAGCTGTATTTTTCTTACTGCTTAGTAATAGATAATTTTCTTTTTTATTCTCATTTTTTTGGATGTTGATATTGCATTTTTGTACTGGTACAGGGGAAGTTGTTGGTGTGAGTTTATTATAGTGCGTCGTAATGTATCGTTTCTCATCTTTTTTTGTTAGTTATGTTTTCATCTAAATATTACTCCCTCCGTCCCAATTTATGTGGCACCATTTCCTTTTTTGTTTGTCCCAAAATAAGTGGCACCTTTCCTTATTTGACAACTATTTAATGCATCATCCCTATTTTACCATTGTTGGGCCCTACATACTTTTAAACCTACCAACAACTTTTTTATTACTCAAATCTTCTCTCTGTTGCTTTTTCAAGGGTAAAATTGATATTTAACAAGGTCAACTTCTATTTTCTTAAACTCCGTGCCCGGTCAAATGGTACCATATAAATTGGGACGGAGGGAGTAATTTTTTATGTTGCTTAAGTATATTTGTGATGCGTTGTGCCATAGGAAGAAGATCAATTGTTTAAGTTTGAGCATTGGTTTGATGCCAAGGGTTGTTGGGGTGGTGATATCAAGTATAATAGTTTTGTTAGTACGTTTCTGTCCGAGCCTCAGATGATGATGTTGAAACGAGGTGTTTTTAGAAAATTCATGGAGTTGGATGATGTGAATGTTTATTGGAATGTTGTTCATTGTATAATTCTTTCATAGACGTATCGCGCCAATGACATGTTGATTAGGTTTAGTGTATGCGGCCATCCATGTGTATTCAATTTGGATGCATTTCATTTGATTACTTGTTTAGGGATTTCCCCCGGTGATTTTACTGTGGCGTCTTCTCTGGAAAATCGTCTATTAAATCGTTATTTCCCTACTCGACACACACTCAAACTGTCCGAGCTGAAGAGTTTTCTTACTATTGATTCATCGAGCCGTGGGCAGTCATTTTGGGATAGTGATGGTCATGTTGTTAAACTCGCTGAAGTTTATATAGTTGAGAGGGTTTTATTAGGTCGTTCTGAAGATTGTGAGGTTAGCAATCATTTGATGAAAGTTATTGATGATGATGATCTTCGTTACAATTATCCTTGGGGTCGTTTGGGCTTCAAGTGGTTGATGGGGTCTCTTAGAAATTGTTTGCCGCAAATTAAATCTGAGCCTCCAAAGTATCAGAAATGGTACTGTTTAGTTGGATTTCCTTTTGTATTGAATGTGTGGGTGTTGGAAGTGTTCCCAGCATTTCGAGCATATGCTGAAGCTAAGCCTCGTGTGTCTCCACGCATGATTTGTTGGTGCAATCTGAGGCAGCCTCGTTTCTCAAACCTTATTTAGAAATACTTCCATGCATTCTCTGTATTCCACTGTTCTTGTTTCCTTTTGTCTTTTTCTTTAGATTTGATTGTTATATTTGTTTTGTACTGTAAACTAGTTTATGCTTTTTATTTTGAAAATAGGGGTTTGGTTCGTTTAAGATGGAGGCTCTTGCTGCTACGGATGAAGAAAGAAAGTGTTTGCCAGTGGATTTGCAATTTCCATGTGATGTTCCTGTTGCTTCTTCATTAGTTTTTCCTTCTGATTTAGTAAATGTTATTGTTGAAGCAAGTAGTCTGTGCTTTTAGCATTTATTGGTGTATTTTCCTTACTATTTTTTGTTTTTAGTAATTTTATTTTCAATCTTTGTTGTGCAAATATGATATGGCAGCGGGCAATGAATGATTTTAAGACACATGTTGATTCCAATCTATATGCTCTCATTATGCGTGCGACGGTACTATTTTATATTATTTTATGTATTTGTCCAATAATATCTAATCATGGTTTGTGTAAGGGCGCAAGGTTGAGCAGTACAACCATATGTCACCCCGCAGGCTTCGTTGTACCCTGCCTGTGGCTTTTGAATCTTATAATCTAATAACATTTTGTTTTTCATTCTAGTCTGGATAGCAAACTTGACTTGGTATTGCAGCATGTTTCGTTGTCGAGGAAATCTTCTCAAGTGTTTTGTTATTTTGCTATGATTTCAAGTCAGAGTAAGATGTTGTCTGCCTGGCAGCGGTTTAAGACCTCAAAGTTGTATATAGTTGGGTAAACCTATGTCAAATGTTGCCTCTCTGTCAATACTTATCGATAGAGAAGTCAGAGTAATATGTTGTCTGCCTGGCTGCAGTTTAAGACCTCATAGCTATAAATAATTGGGCAAACCTATGTCGAGTGTTGTCTCTCTGTCAATACTTATTAATAGAGAAGTCAGAGTAACATGTTGTCTGTCTGACTGCAGTTTAAGACCTCGAAGTTGTATATAGTTGGGTAAACCTATGTAAAATGTTGTCTCTATGTCAATACTTGGGCTATCGTTGTACCCTGCCTGTGGCTTTTGAATCTTATAATGTAACAATATTTTGTTTTTTATTCTAGTCTTTGAATAGCAAGCTTGACTTGGTATTGCAGCACGTTTCGTTGTCGAGGAAATCTTCTGAAGGTCGTGAAGTTAAAGAGGTTTATGGTGGTGTTGGATGTTCTCATTTGAATGTGGGAGTTGGAGGTATTCAATCACCTGATGTTGTGCTTGGAAAGGTAGAAGCTGTTGAGGTGCCCAAGGACCAAGCAATGAAGTTGTTATTGAAATTGGTTCACAGATTATCGCTAAATGTTGAGTCGGAGATTAGTGTTTTCACTCTAGAACAACCATCTGGGAAAGGAGTATGCATGTTTATATGATGTTTACATTCGTTATTTATTCTTCTTATTATTTTTCATGTGGTTGTCAATATCGTGCTTCATTTTTTTAGGTTATGGGTAGTAAGCCTTATGAATTGCAATCCATAGACGAGGTGAAAGACTTTCTAAATCAACCAGCTGTTTCTGAGGATGCCGTTGCTAGAAAACAGCAAAAATGTGGATTTGATTATGATTATGATATTCCATCATTCCATTTGTTGGACAATTCAAAAGATGATGTGTCTGTTATACTATCTAGTAATATAGAGATCGAGACATTTTGTACGGCAGACGATTTATAAAAAATACTGTTTAGATTCTATGTAATTTTGTACTAGTATAACAGACTTTTGACCATGTTCTTGTTTTATTTTACATTTGAATTTGTGTTTTGTTGCACTATATTAATGTTATTAATTACTCCATCTGTTTCAAAAAGGATGAACCTTTGCGGAGTACGAGGGTCAAATTGACTAATTTTGATCGGGAATTTGCACATCAAATTTTTAAATTTTTTGAAATAAAATTTACATATTTAGAAACTACATGAAAAATACTATAAGTCACAATAGTTAACAATTCAAAATAGTTAGAAAATATTTGTAAGACATGTGGTCAAATATTATCTTATTTGACCCTTCAAATAGTAATAGGTTCATCCTTTTTGAAACGGATGGAGTATATATTTAGGCGCTATTACTTCTGTTCCACATTTTTATGATTTTATCTAGACTTTTAATCTTGTTGGATGTGAGGGAGAGAGGACTTGTTATTTGTCTAAAGGTTCGGTGAAGTGTTGTCCAGAGAATTACTGAAGGGTGTTTGCGTTAGGAAATTTTGTTAGTTGTTGATGTTTATGTGATGCCTGGGAGGCAATATTCCTAGGGTATTGTGTGAGATAGATTGTGGGAAGGTGAAAAAAAACATGCTGCCTGGGAGGCTGCACATCTTAAATCTATTGTCTAGTAGGTTTGGTTATGTTACCAGGATTGGAAAGTTTTGCCTTGGAGGCAATACTACGATATTGTATGAGATATGTTATGGGATGGTGGAGGCAACTATTTCCTGGGAGGCTGCACTTTTTAAATCTATTATCTAGTAGGTTTGATTATGTTACCAGAATTGAGAAGTGCTGCCTTGGAGGCAACACTCAGGGTATTAAGTGAGATAGGTTATGGGATAGTGAAGGCAACATGTTGTCTGGTAGGCTGCACCCTAAAACTATTTGTCTAGGTTGTTTAGTTATGTGGTAAGGGTAGAAAAATGTTGCTTGTGCGGCAACATTTTCAAGCCATTGTGTTGAATAATTTGTGACATATTAGAGGGTAAGTGTTGTATATGTAACACTTTGTGGTTATTCGAATATGTTAAAAGGTGTGAAACGTTCTACTTGGGAGTCAATACTTTACTACTATTAGCTAGTAGAAATTGGGACATGGTAGAGAAAAGTGATATCGATGCAATTAAATTCTTTTTTGAAATGCCACTTGCACACAAGGGGAAAGTGCTGCCGGGGCAGCAGTTCATGGCAATAATTAGGAGAAGGTTTTGAGGAGTTGAACCTAAAGTGCTGCCCCCGGACAACACTTTGGGGAAATTAGCCCGGACATGTGTAATGAGGTTGGATAATTGTTGCCTATTTGCCCATAGTTCAAGGCATTTTAAGTGCAATGGGGGTGAAGGGGTTGAGGAGGAAACTGATGTTTATTTACCATACTTTCAATGCAAATCAGAGATCAAATAATTTTTAAAGTAAATGTATTCATGTAACAAAAATGAGAATGACAAATAATAGTAATTACAACAAAAAAATAAATATTTGTTAACAAATTCAATGCAAGTTCATAAAAAAATTCATGCCACAACTCTGTTTCTGTATCTTATTGCATGTGGATGTTGGAATGGAGTATAAAGACAACTTGTTCTTTTGTGTCCTAATCTTTTGCATCGCGAGCATCTGATCCTACTCTTGAGAAATTCTATTCTTGAAACATATTTTTTTTGTTTGTCTCATTTTGAAAGCCAAATTTTTGTATCCGGTGGATGTATGATGAATTCCTTTATACTTTGTGGAACATCCCACGAGCTTGCACTTCCTACTAGGAGAATTTCTCCTTGATATGTTTGCATCCAAGTGCTTCTTCTGAACCGTTGTGCACAATAAGTCGACTTGTTCAGGTTTCTTCTATCTACTGCTGCAATAGCGTGGGTGCATGGTATCTCGTCTGTTTAAAACTGCAAGCAGTCGCAAGACCTTATTATTAAGTCTACGGTGAATTCATCAGGTCAATCTTTGACAGCACATCTTGTGTCGTCGATAGGGTTTACCTGCGAGCAAAAGCAAAAATCAACTAAACAATACAGTCAAGAGTCTAATGTTATTGGGTTCTTTGTTTGCTGAGCTAATAGTGAAGTATCTTTTGTCTGAGGAAGTGCTACTTAGTATCAGCCTAAAGGCAGTAGCAATCTTGTCATTCAGCTCTTGTTCGGCCCAATATAGATGCAACTTGTTGTCATTCAAATGCTGCACGCAATGAAATGGAAACACGAGTTTAAAGTTTGGTGAATAGATTAACTAGATAGAAGCAAACATCAATATTCCTTAGTTAAGTGGTACACATAGGCGGTGGAGGTAAAGTAGCAAAAAGTTGTAAAGACTTTTCTATACCAATGCATAAAGTGTTGGGCTTCAGTGACAACTTATAAGGAAATTCACTACAAGTTATGGCAACTGTATGCATAGATCGCACCACAACTAAAGTGCTTCCTATTAGGCAATACATGTTGAGACTTCTCTACAGGGTGTTTTGCACCAAACCTTTAACTGCTTCCCACAAGGCACCACTTATAAGGCACCACTTCCTGATATCAGAAGTGCCAGCCTATTAGGCACTAGATGTAGAGTTTCTCACCAAGTGTTTGTTGCACCATAACTTAAAGTGTCACCCACAAGCAAGTGAATGCGAGGCAAACATTTTTCCTTGCACCATAACTTAAAAGTGTTACCCATTACATACAATTGTAGAGATTCTCAAAAAATTATTGCAAGTCAATGTAGGAAAAACTGTTGCCTTTCTAACCAAATAAGAATACTGTCAATCTATCACTGAATTCTAAAATCAACAAAGATAAAAGTTAGTACAAAATTTTCTTTACTACGTGATAATCAATAGAACGTTTATTATTGGATATGTTGCAATAGTTTTAGATTCGTATCAACATAATTCACAGCTAGGTTTAGCTAATATGCAATATCAAAGATTTTGAAACAAAAAATATGAATTTTTAACGTAATTGTAGGAAATTTAATACAAAATTTACGTATAATGAATATGAATTTGAAGTGATTTACCTTTGAATTTTTAATTTCTTGAAATTTGAGAGTTTTAGGGTTTGAATTGGTGAAATTGGTATGGAGAATCAAATGAATGGAGAAACAAAGGGAATGGATATGGCCGGTCCTTTTATATGATTTTCAGGGGGTATTTTGGTCCAAAAAAGATTAACTTAAGTTTGGGAGGTCATTCTTGCTAAGCCATTCTTAGTATCAATTAGGCAAACCATTAGCTATGGTGTCATAGTTTCGTAAATTCCCCCCATCCTAACACCATATTTACAAAAAATAGCAATACTTTATCACTTTACAAGTTATAGCAATATTATTTTACATTCCATATACAAGTTTCAAATTAGAGTTTCATCTCCTTCTTCCTTACCTTCTTCCACCCATCACTGCCTGGTGGCTACTGCCACCACTCACCGGCGCCGGCCAGCCACCGCTGACCACCGAACAGCCGCCGCTGCCACCACTGAAATTTTTTTTTTTTGATCTACAAGATTTAACATACAAAAACACACATATATACATTGCAAAATTTTAAAATTTAATGTTTTGAAATTATACATAACCAAATATACACAAACTTACAAAAGATATACACAACACATACGAAAACATACAAGAACACAAATATAAATAACTATCCATTCTAGACATGCATATACACAAGCATACAACAACACACACATATATACAAACACATATACATACAAAAATGTGGATATAGACATTCATATACAAAAATATACGAAGAAATACATATTTATATATACAAAATACAAAATATACTAATACATACACATTTATACACATACAAAAATGGAAAAAAGAAGCAAATCAGAGATGAACATACGTGTTTTACACAAAAAAATACAAATATATACATGATATACACATACAAAACTCAGAAAAACGAACCAAATCGGAAAAAACCACCGGAAATACAGAGATCGGAGCAGTGTGCCACTGCAGTGCAGCAGCGCCGCCGTGAGGAGCTCCGCCGCTGCATTGCGGTGGCAGTAGCAACGATCTATGGTAGATCTGCGACGCGACAGCAAGGAGAAGGAGAGAAGGAGTGAGCGACGCTGATGGGGTCTGGTCGCCGGTGAAGGAGGGGTGACGGTTGCAGGTGGGGTTGGGTGGATGAGTGGAGGAGAGGAGAGAAGGTTAGAGGAAGAAATTAAGGTTTATGTTTGGGGGGAAATGGGAAAGTATTGTTATGTTATTGTTCTGTAGTGTAAATGTTTAAAAGTATCGGTATTTTTTTGTAATTTAGCTATTACGGTAGTCAATTTGTGTAAATTTTTGTTTTGTAGAATTAATGTGCATCATTAAATATCGTCATACCTTTTTCCAGACAAGCCGGTGAAACGACCTCGGTCAGTCGTTTCGGAAGTTAGGACTCCGATTGGCGTGCTGATAATTTTAAAATATTCGTAATGTCCATTAGAACCTGTTTGTAAAATTTGAGCTAAATCAGACCTCGTTTGGTAGGCATCGGAAGAAGGTTTCAGGTTTTATTGGCGATAAATATTAAAAAGAGATTTTCGAGCTCGGTTTTCCGAATGAGCTCCGATTCGAAATCCGCAAGCGCCGCTAGGTTCGTATGATTATTTTTTATTTTTGTAAACTTTCGAAAGTGAATTTCGATGTTGTTCGGCTAGTTTCCGCTAAAATGCCGAAGGTTAAATAATTTGACTTCTTTTCATCTAAATTCGCATCTTGAGTTTCGGGAGTCTGATTGGAGATCCGCCTTCGCAAGTATGTTACATATATTTTGTAAAATTTGTATCCAAAAGTTGGGATTATTTTGAATATCGTAGGGTACCGTTTTAATTTTTACCGAAGCAGCAAATTTTAAAAGAAAAAAGAAAAAAAACAGAAAAGACAAAAAAGGAAAAGGACAAAAAGATAAGTAATGACGGTTGGTGACATATCTTAGTAGAATGAAATGAAAGAAGCTTAACGAGAACATAATGTGAGAGACAGAAACAAAAAACGCAGAAAGAAAATGAGTTAGACGGAGAAGGGAAAAAATGCCAGAAAATGAAAAAAGAGCCGGAGAAAAGTAGAATTTTTACCCCGAAACATCCAGGTAATGATATTAATTCATTATTTGAGTTTATTACGTATGTTTGAATATATTTTAACGGTAAAATTTGGGATATTATACATCGTTTTAATAAGTTCAATTAATTGTTTAAATGGTCAAATGGACCCCAATAATGGAATTGATTATATATTCGTACTCAGCGAGTTATGGGCAACATATAAATATAATTTATTTAGGGTTTGGTCATGTGGCCATAAACCCTGTACATAGGCCTGGCCTGCGTATTGCGTATGCGAATAGGGTATCAGGTTCTTAACCGGATTGCCCTAAGATGTGAGGAATGAAGCCTTTAGCCTAATTTGATATATTTTTCTGCTTATTGAATAGAGTGGGATCGTTTGACAATGAAACCAAAGGACAAGCGGTTATTGAGTGGATGGGCTAACTTTGTAACAAGGTAAGTGTTTATATCCATTTCTTTGGAGGCACCTGACCTCGTGAATTTTCTACCACGTGTTCCTTACGTGTGTAGCTACCGATAGGCGTACTCATTACGCCTTAGCTTTGGATTTATATTCTATATTATATATTATGTCTTGTTATTGGTATTGCATTGAGAATCTGAGTATTGTACTTTGGTTGTGAGTTAGTATATACTTTCCAGCTGTCGATGAGAGTCCCGCGCTGGTGATGGGTTATTATTGCATCATGTTGCATTCGTATGCACATTGCATCATATTGAGGGTAGGAGGATTCCGCCCTCGGAGTAGGAGGATTCCGCTCCATTGCATCATATTGAGGGCAGGAGGATTCCGCCCTCGGAGCAGGAGGATTCCGCTCCATTGCATCATATTGAGGGTAGGAGGATTCCGCCCTTGGAGCAGGAGGATTCCGCCCTCGGAGCAGGAGGATTCCGCTCCATTGCATCAAATTGAGGGTAGGAGGATTATGCCCTCGGAGAAGGAGGATTCCGCTCCATTGCATCATATTGAGGGTAGGAGGATTCCGCCCTAGGAGCAGGAGGATTCCGCTCCATTGCATCATATTGAGGGTAGGAGGATTCCGCCCTCGGAGCAGGAGGATTCCACTCCATTGCATCATATTGAGGGTAGGAGGATTTCGCCCTCGGAGCAGGAGGATTCCGCTCCATTGCATCATATTGAGGGTATGAGGATTCCACCCTCGGAGCAGGAGGATTCCGCTCCATCTATTTGGCACATGTGACACCGTTGCATCATACTGCATTCATCCCATTTCATTGCACCGTGTGCTGACTATTGTGTGACTATCGTGTTGTGTTTTATATATGCGGTATGTATATCGTATCTCAGTTTGCCTATATATTTCTGGCTCGTATCTCGGGTTGCACGCCACGACAGTATAAATATACGGATCGGGTTGCACGCCGCAACAGTATATATATACGAATCGGGTTGCACGCCGCAACAATATGAATATATGGATCGGGTTGCAGGCCGCAACAGGATGTATTTCTGATTGTCGACATGTTCAGGATATTTATATGTTCTGTCTACCTTATGTGCCTGGCTGTTTATGATTCCATACGTGTTTTCAGTTATTATTGGCTTTGCCTGTTTATAGTTCAAATAAGATGGATTTAGTTTATCTGTTTTTCTTCTCCCTGGCTAGCTATCCTATTCTTTGAGGTGTCTAGTCTGCCCCACTTATTGAGTCCTTTTGACTCACCCTTGTTTGTTGTTTGTTTCTTGTCTATCTATTTCGTTTCGGCAGGTTCGCTCCAGGATTGAGTTTGCCACGTTGTGAAGGAGCGAAGACGACTTCAGCTGTCAGGGTGAGCCAGCTTTTATTCCGAATGGCCACCAGTTTATTGGTTATTATTTCAGCTGTATTTTGCTCCCTTCAGGAGGTATTTGTCTTCTTTTGTACTCTTAGATGTCTAGTCTGGATAGCCCTAAACTTAGTATGTTGGGTAGTTAGCTATAATTTTCTTTCGTACAGCTTAGAAGTGTAAATATGTCTGTGGTTTTTTTTTAAGTCTTGTCCTTATTTATGAACTATTATATATTTATTTTCCTAATTTAATTGGTAAGGGTTCGCCCGACGGGTCTAGGAGAGGATGTCTGGTGCCCGCACGGCCTAACCAGATTCCGGGTCGTGTCAGTTGGTATCAGAGTCTGGTTTAGTCTATCCAGACTACGACAGTGTCTAGTAGAGTGTCGCTGATGGGTACGTAGACGTCAGTACTTATCTACGAGGGGCTATGATGGCATTTAGGATGTTTCACTTCCTTCTTTTCTGATCGTGCGTTGGTCTTGGATGCAAAAGTATTTTCATTAATTCGTTCGTGGTAATTGTGAACCCTTGTGCGATAAATCAGCAAACAGTATGAGTTTAAGACAAAGCAGTCTAGCCTGGGCTAGCACTGACGAAGTCCCGAGAGTTTTCGATCGTATTGACGATCTAGTTACGCAGGTCCTAGCTATAAGAGCTCGCGATGGGCAAGGGAGCAGGGTCTTGCGGTTCCCTAGGTTCTCTACGATATTTTTACGAGGATCTTGGCAACGCATATATTGCAAGAACCTATTATTCGCTAGGCAGCTTATCAAGTCGCCGTATATGCAGATATTCGGACTTAGAGAGTTCCTATTCCAGTTCTTAATATTACTGCAGTGAATTATGTTCTAGAAGCAGCATGTGTTTCGCCACCAATTGTTCTGGCTGGTTAGCCAGCTGAGGTAACGGTTAGATTTGAGTGCCCAAAGAGGTTCCATTATTTTACGCGGTTGAACCTTCCGATATTCTTAAGCAATGCATAAGATAAACCCCGTGATTCCTTTTAAAAATGAAATGATGTCAGCATATCCTTCAGGCTCTTGATTATATCAAGCGGTATGCTGTTGATTATTATTCTTTCCAGTTTCAGGGTCCAGCCTTGAATTTGTGGGCCGCTCTCTTATTAGTTAACTTGATTCGGTTTTTCTTCTAGATTCGTGGAAAAGTTCCTTTCGAGTAGCAAACGAGATGAAAAGTGTTACCAGTTCGAGTGGATTTGACAGGGTAGCCTGTCGGTTAGCCTGTTGGTTTTAGAATATAAGATAGAATTCTATAAAATGGCCAAATATGCATTTGAACTAGTTCATGAGTCTTTCGAGAGATTCAAAGATTTATTGATGACCTTTCTTTTTCCTTGAGATCCCATATGGCTCGAGAGATTGAGGTCGGGATTTCATTTGATATTGTTGTTGATATTGCTCAAAGGTTCAAGGCATATCATAAGTTAGAGCGGGAAGAGTTAGAGCGGGATAGTAAGAGATCCCACGGCCCTGGTGGGCAACCATGGTACCTCATTTGGAGGTAAGAGTTCTGATTATTTTTGAAAGCCACCTTCCAAGTTATCTCAGCTTGTAGAGCGTGATTCTCAGAGTGCGCGAGTAGTTCATCAAGATTAGACCCAGTTTTTCTCTTTATAGCTATCGACAATATGTCCAGCTTCCATTTTCAATGAAAAGTTGTTATCACTGTCATCAGTCTGGTTATCCTTTGAGGAGTTTTTCCTTACTCCAGCAAGTAGACAATCGTCCTTCTTCTTGCCTTCAGGCACCTGCACAGTCACAGGAATTTCATTTAAATTTTAATCAACCAGAGAAATACCACCATCTAGTAGAGGTTGAGAGCGCGGTGACAGTGGTTCTTCAGAAGGTGATTATCAGGGTAATGGCTCAGCTCAGCTACAGAGGCAGTTCTATGAACTGCCAGTCTGGCAGGTAGCTGAGGTATCCGATGTAGTACACCCAAGTATTTCTAGCTCACTTATATGTGTGTAAGCTTTGATTCTTTCGATCGATTTGTAAATGATTGTCTTATCATATTTCCATAGTTTCCCGGGATGGCGTTTCTATTGAGAATCTGTTGCGGTAGAGGGGTGAGCTTCTTGTATGATTTATTCCTGGCATTTATGATGACCCTACTAGTTTATCTGGTTTAAATGTGAGAGATTTGTGAGTGAGTGTCAGTATTGTCTGCCTGGCATCTTGTTGTTCCACCTTCTGTTATTATGTCAAATCAGTTTACCTCTCTTCTCGGAATTTCGTGTTGGTAGGATAATAGGATCCTAATTCTTCACCATCAGCAAGTGTTATCATTTCTTCCAGTGTAAAGTGATTAGTAAGTAATATTCGATCTATGTATCTCCTTTTTGTTCAAAACGCTAATAAAGTCATGTTATCTTATGAGTTTGTCTGGGTTATAAAAGGGTTTCTGGTAAATTGTCAGAGTTTTCTTCTTATGGGGAGATTAAATTGACATAGATTTTGTTTCATAAAGCTCATTTAATGTCTATTTCTTCAATTGCGGTTCTTAGGCTAGCCTAACTCGGAAGTAATCTAGCTCTGGTAGCCAAGCAAATAAGAAGATGAGCTTCCTGAATCTCTAATTATTTCTATCCTCGATCCATTTCCATTTCTTCTTCGTCCGGCACTAGTGAGCTTGGGCGATTGGTAGCCGTTTGTGACGTTCCCTGTGTTGAGCCAGAGTACGTGTCATTGTATCCGGCTAAACATATTATTGTTTTGGTCCAGTTGTCTCATCTTGTTATCCGTTTAACATGTTTATGTTATCAGTTTATCCGGGTATCCGTTCCCACGTATAGTATAGTGCTAGTTCTGTTTTTGCGGATCATCCAGTTTCAGGGGAAACTCTGCCGAAATTTTTATATAGAAGTACCGTCCATCGGGCGGTGGTGTTTACAGCAAAGGTATGGAGTTGTGAACTCGAGAGTTGCAAAGGGTAGTTTGGTAGTTTAGGTCTGCCTATGTTCAGCTTTTAGCTAGGTCTTCTTTAATCCAGCAGGTTGTGCGGGGATGATTATTTCTATTCAAATTAGTTGTATGAGTTTATGCTTTAAGTGGAGGAGTCTTCCTCCAATTGATACCGAATCATAATATCAAATCTCTAAGGCGTTGCTGAAGCGTAAGCTAATTCTTAGTTCCATCGACTTGTTCTATATCGAAAGGTATATCGAAGAGGTATTTTTGTAAACTTTTGAAAGTGAATTTCGATGTTGTTCGGCTAGTTTCCGCTAAAATACCGAAGGTTAAATAATTTGACTTTTTTTCATCTAAATTCGCATCTTGAGTTTCGGGAGTCCGATTGGAGATCTGCCTTCGCAAGTATGTTACATATATTTTAAAACTTGTATGCAAAAGTTGGGATTATTTTGAATATCGTAGGGTACCGTTTTAATTTTTACCGAAGCAGCAAATTTTAAAAGGAAAAAAAAAAGAAAGAGAAAAGACAAAAAAGGAAAAGGACAAAAAGATAAGTAATGGCGGTTGGTGACATATCTTAGTAGAATGAAATGAAAGAAGCTTAACGAGAACATAATGTGAGAGACAGAAACAAAAAACGAGAAAGAAAATGAGTTAGACGGAGAAGGGAAAAAAATGTCAGAAAATGAGTAAAGAGCCGGAGAAAAGTTGAATTTTTACCCCGAAACATCCAGGTAATGATATTAATTCATTATTTGAGTTTATTACGTATGTTTGAATATATTTTAACGGTAAAATTTGGGATATTATACACCGTTTTAATAAGTTCAATTAATTGTTTAAATGGTCAAATAGACCCCGATAATGGAATTGATTATATATTCGTACTCAGCGAGTTATGGGCAACATATAAATGTAATTTATTTAGGGTTTGGTCATGTGGCCATAAACCCTGTACATAGGCCTGGCCTGCGTATTGCGTATGCGAATAGGGTATCAGGTTCTTAACCGGATTGCCCTAAGATGTGAGGAATGAAGCCTTTAGCCTAATTTGATATATTTTTCTGCTTATTGAATAGAGTGTGATCGTTTGGCAATGAAACCAAAGGACAAGCGGTTATTGAGTGGATGTGCTAATTTTGTAACAAGGTAAGTGTTTATATCCATTTCTTTGGAGGCACCTGGCCTCGTGGATTTTCTACCACGTGTTCGTTACGTGTGTAGCTGCCGATAGGCGTACTCATTACGCCTTAGCTTTTGATTTATATTCTATATTATATATTATGTCCTGTTATTGGTATTGCATTGAGAATCTAAGTATTGTACTTTGGTTGTGAGTTGGTATATACTTTCCAGCTGTTGATGAGAGTCCCGCGCTGGTGATGGGTTATTATTGCATCATGTTGCATTCGTATGCACATTGCATCATATTGAGGGTAGGAGGATTCCGCCCTCGGAGCAGGAGGATTCCGCTCCATTGCATCATATTGAGGGTAGGAGGATTCCGCCCTCGAAGCAGGAGGATTCCGCTCCATTGCATCATATTGAGGGTAGGAGGATTTCGCCCTCGGAGCAGGAGGATTCCGCTCTATTGCATCATATTGAGGGTAGGAGCATTCCGCCCCCCGGAGCAGGAGGATTCCGCTCCATCTATTTGGCACATGTGACACCATTGCATCATACTGCATTCATCCCATTTCATTGCACCGTGTGCTGACTATTGTGTGACTATCGTGTTGTGTTTTATATATGCGGTATGTATACCGTATCTCAGTTTGCCTATATATTTCTGGCTCGTATCTCGGGTTGCACGCCGCGACAGTATAAATATACGGATCGGGTTGCACGCCGCAACAGTATAAATATACGAATTGGGTTGCACGCCGCAACAGTATGAATATATGGATCGGGTTGCACGCCGCAACAGGATGTATTTCTGATTGTCGACATGTTCAGGATATTTATATGTTCTGTCTACCTTATGTGCCTGGCTGTTTATGATTCCATACGTGTTTTCAGTTATTATTGGCTTTGCCTGTTTATAGTTCAAATAAGATGGATTTAGTTTATCTGTTTTTCTTCTCCCTGGCTAGCTATCCTATTCTTTGAGGTGTCTAGTCTGCCCCACTTATTGAGTCCTTTTGACTCACCCTTGTTTGTTGTTTGTTTCTTGTCTATCTATTTCGTTTCGGCAGGTTCGCTCCAGGATTGAGTTTGCCACGTTGTGAAGGAGCGAAGACGACTTCAGCTGTCAGGGTGAGCCAGCTTTTATTCCGAATGGCCACCAGTTTATTGGTTATTATTTCAGCTGTATTTTGCTCCCTTCAGGAGGTATTTGTCTTCTTTTGTACTCTTAGATGTCTAGTCTGGATAGCCCTAAACTTAGTATGTTGGGTAGTTAGCTGTAATTTTCTTTCGTACAGCTTAGAAGTGTCAATATGTCTGTATGTTTTTTTTTTAAGTCTTGTCCTTATTTATGAACTATTATATTTATTTTCCTAATTTAATTGGTAAGGGTTCGCCCGACGGGTCTAGGGGAAGATGTCGGGTGCCCGCACGGCCTAACCGAATTCCGGATCGTGTCAGCCGGATAGGTGAACTCGATCTCTCTTTAGAAAATATTTTGAGTTTCTATTTTACTACAAACATTTAACATGTCTGAAAACAATTCCTACGCTAATTTATTCATACGAAATTTGAGTTCTCACCATACACTACTCCGATGCCATATATGTAATCAAATCAGTCCTACATATGATGAATTCATGAGTCACTTTAGATCTCATCCAATAAATCGATAAGTGATTTACTTAGCACAAGGTTTTAGTATATTTGGTATATCCTCCGCAGTATTTTTACCACAAACAAGAAGGAACAATGTCCAAGGTGGTCCAAATTCAACGGTTATAAACCAAACTGAAACTACTCCTTTTGAGTCTATAAGTTCTAACATAAAGCAGTTGAATGATCCTATTCGGAATATCTGTGAAGATCATACGAAATTGATGAGTTGAACTAAACTTAAAGCTTTAAAACAATGTGCATGTCTTGATTACTCGGGCTCCAAACGACTATGGGACACTGGAAGCCGGAGTGTGGAGTTCTTTTTTGTTTTTCTTTATTTATTCTTTTGTTTTTTTACCTACATTATTGTTTAAATCACAGTTGTTTGGAAGAATTTCTAAACTAACTGATTGATTCTTAGTTTCATTTTTCCAGTTTGTCTTCTATTTAGAGTTGTACTCCCTTCTATTGGAGAATAAAAGGTGAAATTTTATTTTAGCCTTTTTTCAATCTTAGAAATTATTATTTATCATCACAAACACAGAAAATGCTGATGCTGAATAAACTGAAAATTAGCACTAACTACATTGGACTTTTCATGTCTTTCTTTGTTTATTGTGGTTGGATAACATAGTGTCCTTAGTCGACCAGGCGTACAGGACAATTTCACGTTGTTACCCATATATTTTCTAAAACAAACATTAATTGTTTCATCCATTGCAAGTCACGATAACATAGGAGATCAACCTTAATGTACAAGCTTGTACGTAGACTTGAATTTTAAAATTTAGAGATTTAAAAAAAAAAAAAAAAAAAAAAGTAAGTGCAACATCCCACAAACCAGACTTGTTTAGGATATCGCATCATAATTGTAGGATAACGTTAAGGATCATATATAAGTACAAGTTCAGAAATTCAACAGTTGATGTTACTTTAAGGTGAAAATTTGATAACTATCCAATTTTAAAGGGTTTTTTATACAAATATACAAATTTGTACCTTAATTACAAAAAAATAGCAATATTTTATAAATTACATTACATAGTAATATTTTTTTTAGCATAATTCACAATAAATAATATAAATCACATTTTTTCAAAAGAAAAAAATCCTAACTTCTCTCTCTCCAACACACCACCAATAAACACACCTATATACAGAAATAGAGAATAGCAGATACATACACGACATCGCCACCAATGTGTAACAGAAGAGGCATCAGAATACACTACCACCACCATCGGCGGTGGTGGGGATGACAGATCGAAAAGGGGAGAGGGGAATCAGGCCAGCCGTGAACAGTAACAACCACCGACAGTGGCGAAATAACACCGCCACCACCGAAAAATTCAGTAATGTCGGAGTCAAAATATTTGCTCTACTGCCTGCACATTTTCAGTAGTAAACTCACTCATAATAAACTCTAATTTACCATTCATCTCACAGCTCCTATTCTCAACATAGTTACCTCACCGGCCGGAGTTTACGGGGCGAGGAAGAAACCACCGCAAGGTCATTGATTTCTGACGGAGGATGAGGATGAACGACGGTGTTACGGGGGAATGAGACGACGGAGTTTGACCGGTGACAATCGTCGTCAGCGAGGAGTTCTTTGAATTGAAATAAGACGAAAAGTAGCGGTGGATAGGGGAAAAATGGAGGGCTGGTAGAAAAGCTAAAGTTAAAACCAACTTTTATTTTGTAATTTTTGTTTTGTTAAAAGGTGAATTTCTCATTAATATGTTTTGTTTTTGTCTTGTAGTTCCTTTCATCAAAATATTTTAACTTGGCGATCAGAACATATATGGATAGAACTTATAACGGGGTCTCGAAAAATAAGTAATTTCTGCTGGGCCTTTATCCTTTTTTTAGGTTCATTAGGCTTCTTATTAGTTGGAACTTTCAGTTATCTTGGGAGAAATTTGATATCTTTTTTTCCGCCTCAGCAAATCATTTTTTTTCCACAAGGAATCGTGATGTCTTTCTACAGAATTGCGGGTCTCTTTATTAGCTCTTATTTGTGGTGCACAATTTCCTGGAATGTAGGTAGTGGTTATGATCGATTCGATAGAAAGGAAGGAATAGTCTGTATTTTTCGTTGGGGATTTCCGGGAAAAAATCGTCGCATATTCCTCCGATTCCTTATAAAAGATATCCAGTCGGTTAGAATAGAAGTTAAAGAGGGTATTTATGCTCGTCGTGTTCTTTATATGGACATCCGAGGCCAGGGGTCCATTCCCTTGACTCGTACTGATGAGAATTTGACTCCACGAGAAATTGAACAAAAGGCTGCTGAATTAGCCTATTTCTTGCGTGTACCAATTGAAGTTTTTTGAGAAATTGAGAAATGGATTAAAGCATTCATGCTTTCTCAGCAGGAGGAAAAAACGCAAGAATCCTCTTTTTTCTATACGATTTTTTCTATAACATAACTTAACCGAAGTTTCGTCAGAACGTTCATTCAATTAAAGAAAACGTATATGAAAGAACCATAAAAGGAAACTCTTTTTATGGTCTTTATGCGTATGCAAATCCACGCAATTCAATAACAAATAACAAATCGAAATAATAGATTCATCTCATATGGCAAACCATTTTGAAATCAAGAAATTTTTCTTTTTTTTAGTTCAATATTTGTTGGAATTGACACTTTAGATCCAGAGAGGTCGTATCTTGTAAATTTTAAATTTTTTCTTTCTTTTGTATTCTTTAATGACCAACAATTGGATTTCTTAATTAAATAATGAGAACTAGCCAATTTATCTTTTGCCAGTCATTTTTTTTATCATCGTAATATCTTTCCCTCAATTATTCTATTCCTTGTTTTGAGATTAGGATCTCGTTGTGATGTCATTCCTTTTTCTTTCATTTATACTGGAACCATTGAATTCATTAGATACCGATTTCTATCTCAAAAACGTGTTTTCTCCTCTTTGATTTTCTTACCTATCTTCCGTGCTGTTGTAGCTTTTGCGTTTGGACGTTTTCTTTTTTTCGGGGCCAACCCTTCGCGCACGAGATAGCAATGATAGGAGATTGACCGGTCGGGGTCGAGTGATCTCAGGGGTTTAGGGGTGCTTCTCCTGCTGCGACTACCTCTCTATTTTCAAAAGTATATAGAAATGGTAGGCACTGGGAGTGAGTGAACTACCCGGGGAGAAAGGGGCAACCTCTCTATAGAAGGGAAGGGAAAGGGTTATCCGCTCATAATGATTGTAGAGTCTCTCGGGGTTGGAGGTCTAATAGTAGTCACATCAAGTCCTCCCCCTCTTACTCAGAATAGCTAGCGAGAGGAAGACTACTGATTATCTATGAAAGAAGGCTTTTAAGAATGAAAAAAATCTTATCTTAAGGATAGAGAGCCCCCCGCCTGCGTTTTCAGATACGAGTGAGTGAGCGCTTTTTCTGCTATGAATGAATGACCTCTCCATTTATTTTCAAGCTTGCTCTTCAAACCGGCCTATCGCTCTCCTCTATGAAAAGGTTCTTCCGTAATCACTCTCAATAAGACATCCATTCCCCTTTCAAATGAAAAGAGAACTAGAATCAAAATGATTGATTTAGATTTGAAATTCCTCTTTACCAGGACTAACCAATCGGCAGGAACTCCCGAGAATCTTCTTTGCACGAGCTTCTGTAAGCCCCGAAACAGACTCCAATTACATGTGTTAAGCATCGTGCCATTTCAAAAAAAATAAAATAATAGAGAAAAAACGGCTAGAAAGAAGGTCAAGTGAGGAAGCCATAATCTTCATAAGCAGACGTGTGAGTCTAGCTTTTTACTACAAAAACGATTCCTCCCCCGGCAAAAAGTGGCATTACTCAATAGAGGTGCAAGGCTGACAGAAGTACCGAAACAACCACAATATGCACCACTGCCAATTGAGATCCCAGAGGCTCGCTTTTTTTTCCAAGGGATGGGGTTGGGGTGTATAATAACCTTTTTTTTTAGGATGCCCGGGAACAACTCCTAGGTCAATTAAGGAGAAAATGTTGGAACCTCATGGGTAAGGATAAGGTAATGGAATTGATAGAGAAATTCATAGACCTAAATAGGATAGGAGAATTGATAAGGGGAATAGAGATGAATTATTCGCACCAAGACGCACGACAAGACCTTCGATCTCTCTCTCTCCATAATTGATATGGAAGTTGGAAAAAAAGTCGACGTCTTAACCTGACTTCCTGAGCTCAGTTGATTCTTGAAGCAGCAGATGGCGGGCCTCCGCTTTTCTTTTCATTAATGAAATATTGATACTATTTAAAGTTGGGAGAATTTGACCAGCACTAACGGCCACCAGAATACCGACCGGCGAGATAATTCGATTTCTAGTCAGCTAACGGAGTTGGTCCCACCGGGCGTGCCAGAAATTTGCTACTTTAAATAGAGAAAATCCCTGGAGTCAAAGAGTTATCACCCGCTGTAAGAAGCTATTTTATCCATCTCTGAATATACACCCAATGGATTATTGGATCCATATTGATGCAATGCGGCTTTTGTCTTGTAGTTCCTTTCATCAAAATATTTTAATCTTTTAGTTTCTAAATGCTTGACGATTACAATTACACTCTTGCGAAATTTTTCTGATTTTTCTTATCCAAACAAATGCAACACCGCTGAAATAGTCTGAAACAGCTTGAATAGTGCTGAAACAATCTTGAAACAGCGCTGAAACGGTGTTGAAACAGTATGATACGGTCAAAAACATCATTGAAACAATCAAAAATAGCTGTTGAAATAGTCTAATACAGTCTGAAACGACATTGAAACGTATGATACAGTCTAAAACGGTGCAGAAACAGTTTGACATAGTGCTGAAAACAACTTGAGACAGTGCAGAAACAGTTTGATACAGTGCTGCAGAAACAGTTGATACGGTGCAGAAACAGTTAGATACAGTGCTGAAATGAACCGAAACGGTGCAGAAACAGTCAGATATAGTGTTGCAGAAACAGTCAGATATAGTGCTGAAATGAACTGAAATGGTGCAGAAAGAGTTAAATACAGTGCTGCAGAAACAGTTGAAACGATGCAGAAACAGTTAGATACGGAGCAAAAATAGTGTACATATGGCGCTGAAACGGTCTAAAACAGCTAGGAAAAAGTCCGAAATAAAATGTAAAATATAATGTGAAACAATGCAAAAAAAGATGAAATAGTTTAGAAAAAATGAGAAACAACGTACAAACGGGATGAAACAAAAGCTGAAACAATCTAGAAATAGCTAAAAACATTTAAATACGGTGAGATACAACGAGATACAGTGAGGATGGGATGAGAAAAACTGAAATTTGAGGAAATAAGAGGAGTAAAAGTGAAATTGGGGGAAAAGGTGGGAGGAAAAGTGAAATAGGGGGAAATGGGAGGAGCAAAAGTGATAGTGGGTGAAATACGAGGAAGAATGTAAGGGTTTGGCATGTCATGGAAAAATTGCTATATTTTTGCTATGTTTGTGATTAACTTGTGTTTTCCTCTATATAGGATTATTTTGCTAAAATGTTATTATATTTCGTAATTAAGTTCTAAAAATTGTACTTTTGTGTAAAAATTTCAATTTTAAACTTCTTAAGTGAGCTTTATCCACTATTTCAAAATTTATTGAGAAATAGACAAATTTCACGTGCACACTTACAGTCAATTAGCGGTGACAAATACCCAAATTAGTCCCAGTATTTTTCTACTGGGATTCATGTTCAAAATCCTGAAAAATACTGGGATTTTTCTGAATCTGGCTAGTTTTCAAAAAATTTTACACCACTGGCTAATTTTTATTTAATACTGTGCAAACAGGCTACGGGGCCAAATTTCTATATACTTGAGCTAAAATCCAAGTAAAAGTTTAGCCCACATGCCACTTTTGCCACTTGTATTTCGTTTGAAGCCACTTTTTTTTATTAGATTTACACGAGAGGCCACTTTTTGAAACTTCAATCTTTATGGGCTGAAGTTCAAACCTTGTGGGTTGAACTTTTGAACTTCATGCCTAAGTTATGAAGTTGAACTTCTATCCGTAAGGGATGAACTTTTAGGCATAGATGCGTAAACTTCAATCTTTATGGGCTGAAGTTGAACTTCAATCCTTGTGGTAGGCTGAAGTTGAACTTCAACCCTTGTGGACTGAACTTGTGTGAAGTTCAACCCAATAGGATTGAAGTTCCAAAAAGTGGCTTCTCATGCAAAACCAATAAAAAATAGCCTTAAACCTAAGACCACTGGCAAAAGTGATTATTCGTGCACTTTGCCCAAAATCCAAGGTGCGCAAACTGTGAGGCCCAAACGCTTTAGTGGCCTAGAGAAGTGGCGAATTTGCAAAAATATGACAGTATAAGAAATGGTTTGCCTTTTTGCCCGCACTAACAGATGTTTTGCAAAAATGTCTCCGTTAAGGTTTAATGAAAAAAATCCGGACGGAAATACCCCGGTCAAGTTTTTAGGCCGGGGGCAAGACTTGCCTTTATATCTCTCTGTTTTTCAACACTTATCCCTTCAAATATTGGCAAAAGGCAATATTTGCCGCACTTGATCTTAAATCTTGGCAAAGGCCAAGACTTGCCTTTGACCCCTCTCTATTTGCCAACACTTAGTCTTAAAGTATTGGCAAAAGGCAACAGTTGTCGTACTTGGTCGTAAGTCTTTGCAAATGCCAAAACTTGCCCTTTTCAGTCTTTCCCTGCATTCTCGCTATATAACTTGAAGTATTGGCAAAACAGTACTTGCCTTTGAAGTTTTGGCAATTGCCAACACTTACAAGAATTTTGCCTTGAAGTCTTGGCTTCGGGCGAAAAAAAGTATTTTGCTAATACATTTCTTAGCGCGGGTATTTTTGTAGAACCACTCCTTATGGAGGGCACGCGGTAAACTTTTTTGAGAGAAGTTGGCCTATTTGCAGAAATATGACACCATAAGCAATGGTTTGCTTTTTTACCCGCGCTAACAGGGGTATTGCAAAAATGTCCCTATTAAAGTTTAATAAAAAAATTCGGACGGAAACATTATTGTCTAGTTTTTAGGTAAGGGCCAAGACTTTTCTTTATACCTCTTTGCTTTTCAACACTTATCCCTTCAAGTGTTGGCAAAAGTCAATACTTGCCGAACTTGGTCGTAAGTGCCAAGACTTGCCTTTGACCCCTCTCTATTTGCCAACACTTACCCTTAAAGTGTTGGCAGTAAGTATTGGCAAAAGGCAACACTTGCCGCACTTGGTTGTAAGTCTTGGCAATTGCCAAGACTTGCCCCTTCTAGTCTTTCCCTGCATTCTCGCCATATAACTTGAAGTATTGACAAAACAGTACTTGCCCTTGAAGTATTGGCAATTGCCAAGACTTACAAGATTTTTTGCCTTGAAGTCTTTGCTCCGGGCTAAAAATAGTATTTTGCTAAAGCATTGCTTAGCGCGTGCATTTTTGTAAACCCACTCTTTATGGAGGGCACGCGGTGAAATTTTTTGAGAGAAGTTAGGTCAAAGCAGATAATACTTTGACGCTCAGTAAAAATTTGACCCAATAGTCGGTCTGCACCGCGCTTAATAAAAAATTAGTCAGTATTTGAAATTTTTTAGAAAAGTAGCCAGATTCAAGAAACACGAAAAATTTCAGTATTTTTTACTTATATTTTTAAACTAAAATTTTCAAAGTCCAAGTAAATAATACTCAGATTTGCTAAATATGAAGTCCCGGTAAAAATACTTAGATTTTGACAATTTTGGTTTAAGTGTCCCAGTAATACTGAGACTTTGCTAAATATGAAATCATAGTAAAATATATTGGACTTTGAAAATTTAGTTCAAAAGTCCCAATAAAAAAAATACTTGTTACTTTAAATATGAAACTCTAGTAAAATGCCCTGAAAATTTGAACTAATTCCCAACACAATTTGATGGGGTTCAGTTCAAATTCTCAAACTCTTTTCCTGTGCCTAGTCATAAAAAAATGCGTGTTTTAAAATCTGACCACCTTTTAAAAAATTTGTAATTGATGGATGATTCTCTTTATGTAGTGCGAAAACTGGCTAGTCATCAAAATAACCCTTTCAATTAAGGCTCATGCCCAATTATCAAGGCTGAATTGCAAAAATATGACACAGGAAGCAATGGTTTGCCAAAATGCCCTCAATAACCGTGGTTTAGCAAAACTGCTCTCTATTAGTTTTAATAAAACTTATTCCGGACGAAAATACCCCCTCACAACTAATAAAAAGACCCACACTATCCTCTCCTTCCTTTTCTCCATTCAAACAATCTCTAAACCCTAAAAACCTACAACTTTTACTGATTCCTCCATTGAAACGAAGATTCAAGGTTAGATTTCTTCAAATTCCTACTCTCTTACATTCATTTGGATAACCTTATAAAAAATCCATGAAAATAGCTATCTTACACAGACTTCTTTGCAATGGGCACCTTGCACAGACTTCTGGAAATTGCGAAAACTTTAAACCCTGTTACAATGGGCAACTTGTCTCTACAAGTCTTGGCTATGCAAAGTGTTTAAGCTCTGGTGTAATGGGACCTTACACAGATTTTCATGACAATTGCCAAGACTTCAAGCTATATTGTAGTGACCAACTTGCAAAAGAAAGTCTCTGCAAATCTTGGCTATTGCCAAGAGTTTAAACTCTGGTACAGTAGGCACCTTACAAAGACTTCTTGGCAATTGCCAAGACTTCAAGCCTTATTGTAGTGGCCAATTTGCAGAGAAAGTCTCTGCAAGTCTTGGCTATTGCCAAGAGTTCAAGCTCTGGTGCAATGGGCACCTTGCACAGACTTCTTGTCAATTGCCAAGACTTCAAGCCCAGTTGCAGTGGGTAATTTGCATATCTTCAAGTCTTGGCTATTGCTAAAAGTACAAGCTCTGGTGCAATGGGCACCTTTTGCAGACTTCTTGGCAATTGCCAAGACTTTAAGCCTTGTTGCATTGGGTAACTTGCGAGAAAGTCTCTGCAAGTCTTGGTTATTGCCAAGAGTTCAAGCTCTGGTGCAATGGGCGCCTTAACTAGGAAATCAAAGTGGAATCCAACACAAGAAAAATAAAAACAAGATTGAATGAAATTACAAACATCGTCGTTAAGGGTCAACTTATCACTAGACAAATCAAGAAACTAACTTATCAATGGTAACACCACCCAAGTGATGTTACAAAATTCTCTGCAATTTTTGGCAATAGCCAACACTTTAAGGTCGGGTGGAAGGAGGCAACTTGTAGGGGAAGTCTTTGAAAGTATTAGTAGTTGCCAATAATTTACGATTTGGTTCAATAGGCAACCTGCATACAAAGTCTCTACAAGTATTGGCAATAGTCAAGACTTTAAGCTCTATGCAATAGGCAACTTGCAGATAAAGTCTCTTCAAGTCTTGGCAGTAGCCAAGACGTTAATCTCTGTGCAATATATATTACTTTTAGAGAAAGTCTCTGTATTAATGGCAATAGCCGAGACTTTAAGCTCTATGCAATGTCCACAAAAATATCTAATTGCTATTTCCAATAAGAACCTTAAAAATCTTAATCAAGCATAAGAAGTAAAAAAAAAAAAGAAATCACAGGAACGTCAAATTTAATTCAACGATCATCAATCAAAATGGAAAAAACTTACAGATAAGTGTATAGATAATAATTACCAAAAAATACAATATATATATATATATATATATATATATATATATATATATATATATATATATATATATATATATTGCATTATAATAAAAATTAAAGAAAATAATAAATTAAATAAAACTTTTACAGATTTCCTAAATCTCTCTAGGACACAAAGAAGAAAGAAGCAAAGGAAGGAGGAAGGAGAGAAGGAAAGAAAGGAGGAAAGAGAGAAGGAGACTGTTCCATGTGAATTGGATTTAGGCAGGGGCAAAATAGTTCTTTCGCATAGTGAGGGATAATGTCGGGTACATTTACTTAAAATATTTGAAAGTGGAGGAAAATTGATAAGACCAGTACTTATGGAGGGCACTGCGTAAAATTTTTTGAATTATAAATATTATTGTGAATTTTAGGTAGGGTAGCAACTTTTTAAATCTTTCATCAATAAATAGTCAATGCTCGAAATTGTTTGAGAAGAATAATCATAGCCGCTTAAACTTCAAAAAATTTTGAAACGAACTCCCATGAAATATTCCTAAACTTGACCCGATGTGGGTATTCTTCTTAAACTCTACAAAGACTGGTTGTCCGTTGATTAGCTCTCTAAAGTGGCTATTCATCAAATTTTCCCAGCCTGTTCTCATTAAGTATGGTAAGCTTGATATTTTCCTTTATTTTGTCCTAAAAAGATTCATGAATCTGGATGCAAAGAGAAACTCATGCTGGCCTTTTGAGCAAGTGTAATAGATTATGTGTGGGTAAAATATACCACTTATAATTACGGAAATATGAATCCACCTGGGAGAGATTAAACTTTCTCTTCAAGTCACCAGGAGCTGAGGATATACGCCTACCCCATATCCACGACGAACTCATTAGGCATAGGTTTAGGGCCGTAAGTCATACATCCTGCCGTTTAGGTTCATAGTTTTCTAGTTAGGGTTTATTTTGTACCACTGCCTCATATAAAAAGGAACACGACCTATAAGTATAGTTTTTTTACCATAATTAGAATTGAGGTAAACCTATAACTATAAATACCCCACTCCCTTTTTGTATTCGACATCGAGCAATTCTCTACGAATTCGTCTATTCTCAAGTTATAATACTTCTCTCTTACTTTATACTATTTCCTTTGTATTTACTTCATTACTTGTCACCTCCTCCTAAATTAATCTATTTAACCCATTTGGAAAATTTAGCCATAAACAGTTTTGCGCGCACTATTAGGCCTAGACAATTGTCAGTTTTTACGAAAAAACGCACGACTATGTCAAACGACAACGACGATCTCCCACGCAACACAACTCATGTAGTTGACGGCGCCTCTAAGGATCCCACTGATCCCAATAGGTAGGAAAAGTATACGTTCAAGGGACTAATCCCCATTGGAGAAGATAGTGACCACGACGACTCACCCTATGGAAGCCCCGTTTGGGTCAACAACAAGTTCGAAGAAGCTTTCACCAGCTTTCTCAAGTCGCAGGAGGAGCAGACAGTTCAGAACTCGGTGACCATGGACGAAACTCTGACCAAACATCTGGACACACTCTTTGCCAGTTCGATACAGAGGCTAGGATCCGCAAGAGGATCGGAGCCTGTGGGTAACTCCCCGGCTTTTGTGCCCAGACAGAGGATCAATATGGAGACTGCTTCAGAAAGCTCAACGGCGGCCAATAATCCTGCACTCAAGGAGTCACCGGTCATCCATGGCATACTCAAGGAATTAAAGGTAATCCACGATTGGATCGGAAACGTTCCGGGTGCACCACCTTAGGTGACTACCATCGACGAGCAGAAGTTCTTTAAGCATGCATACAAGGCAAGCGTTGCAGCAGTTCGTGTACCTAAGAACTTCCGTCTGCTGAAAAACCTTAAGTACGATGGAACCACTGATCCAAACGAACACATAGCCATATGCTACATGACCATAAAACATAATGAGATAACAGAAGAAGAAACTCAGTCCGCTCCAGTGAAGAGGTTTGGTTCAACCCTGACTAAGGGGGCCCTGAACCTGGTACCCCCGGCTGCTTATAGGGTCGATCGATTCTTTTACCCATATGCAGGATCTGTCAAGAAGGCGCACTCTTGCGCCCGAAAACGAGAGAGGAAAATGGAGGACATTTTCGAGATCCATCAGTGAGAAGGCGAGCTGCTGAAGGATTACCTGGAAAGGTTTCAGAGGGAACAGATGGACCTCCTTCTAGTGCCCGGTAGTATCGCCAAGGTAGCCTTTGGCAAGAGTCTGAACCCTTGAGATTTTTTAGCCATGCGGGAGTTACATTGGAGCCTTCAAGAGCACCCAATAACTACTTTGGACGCATTGTACCAGCAATATAACGATAAGCTCCATATTGAGCCAAATGAAACTAGAGCACCCGTGACAATAGTCAAAGCAGTCATAAACGCGATCAGCCGAAGAGCCGAGGACCAAGGACAGAGGAAAAATAAGCAGAAGGGATTACAGGGCGGACTCCCCAAAACTTGTTGAAAGACGTAAGGACGCCTGAAAAATGACTTCTCACAGTCAGAGGGTTTCACTCAACACCGAAAGAGCTCCCAAAAGCTTTGAAGGGTTGGGAATACGGGTCAACGCAGTGGAGTTTGTGAAGGACCATATAAAGAATACCTCGACTCGCTGGCCCAAGGATATGAGAGCTGAGCCTCGAAAGAGAGGCTTAAATCTCTACTATGAATTCCATTGAGATCATGGGCATGAGACCGCGGGCTGCAGAGCCCTCATACTGGAGGTAATGCACCTTCTCAATAGGGCTATTTGAAGGATTTGCTGACAGTGAAGGGGAAGTAAACTTACGCTAAAAACAGAAAGGCGGAGGGATCCCCAATGCTTCCTAGGCAAAGAGGTCCATCAATGTTATTGTAGGAGGTCCAATATGAAACGACCTCGGTCAGTCGTTTCGGAAGTTAGGACTCCGATTGGAGTGTCGATAATTTTAAATTATTTGTAATGTCCATTAGAACCTGTCTGTAAAATTTGAGCTAAATTAGACCTCATTTGGTAGGCATCGGAAGAAGGTTTCAGTTTTTATTGGCGATAAATATTAAAAAGAGATTTTCGAGCTCGGTTTTGCCGAATGAACTCCGATTCGAAATCCGAAAGCGTCGTTAGGTTCGTATGATTATTTGGGATTTTTATAAACTTTCGAAAGTAAATTTCGATGTTGTTCGGCTAGTTTCCGCTAAAATGCCGAAAGTTAAATAATTTGACTTTTTCTATTAAAATTCGCATCTTGAGTTTCGGGAGTCCAATTTGAGATCCGCCTTCGCGAGTATGTTACATATATTTTGTATAACTTATATGCAAAAGTTGGAATTATTTCGAATATCGTAGGGTACTATTTTAATTTTCGTTAAAAAAAAAAAAGAAAATAAAAAAAAGAAAAAAATGGAAAAGACAAATAATGTAGGCGGTGGGTCCTTAGCTTAAAGCTAAGGACCAAGTAATATTATCAGTACGATGCAAACATCATCATAATGAGCAAAACGAAACAGATGGAGAGAAAACGAGAAACAGAGGAAAATTATCAGAAAAAGCCAGAAAATGAGAAAAGGGGCTGGAGAAAAGTAGAATTTTCACCCTGAAATATTCAGGTAATGATCTTAATATATTATTTGAGTTTATTACGTGTGTTTGAATATATTTTTATGGTAAAACTTGGAATATTATACATCGTTTTAATAAGTTCAATTAATAGTTTAAAGGGTCAAATGGACCCCGATAAAGAAATTGATTATATATTCGTACTCAGGGAGTTATGGGCAACTTAGAAATATAATTTATTTAGGGTTTGGTTATGTGACCATAAACCCGGTACATAGGCCTGGCCTGCGTATTGTGTATGCGAATAGGGTATCAGGTTCCTAACCGGATAGCCTTAAGATGTGAGGAATGAAGCCTTTAGCCTAATTTGACATATTTTTGTGCTTATTGAATAGAGTTGGATCGTTTGACAATGAAACCAAAGGACAAGCGGTTATTGAGTGGATGTACTAACTTTGCAACAAGGTAAGTGATTATATCCATTTCTTTGGAGGCACCTGGCCTCGTGGATTTTCTACCACGTGTTCCTTACGTGTGTAGCTGCTGATAGGCGTACTCATTACACCTTAGCTTTGGATTTACATTCTATATTATATGTTATGTCCTGTTATTGGTATTGCATTGAGAATCTGAGTATTGTACTTTGGCTGTGAGTTGGCATATGCTTCCCGGCTGTCGATGAGAGTCCCACACCGGTGAAGGGTTATTATTGCATCACATTGCATTCATACGCATTATATGTCATTCATATGCATTACATTGCATATCATATTGGGTGCAGGAGTATTCCGCCCAAGAGGAGTATTCCGCTCTATTGTATCATATTGAGGGTAGGAGTATTCCGCCCCAGGAGCAGGAGTATTCCGCTCCATTGTATCATATTGACGGTAGGAGGATTCCGCCCTCGGAGTAGGAGGATTCTGCTCCGTTGCATCATATTGAGGGTAGGAGGATTCCGCCCTCGGAGCAGGAGGATTCCGCTTCATTGCATCATATTGAGGGTAGGAGGATTCCGCCCTCAGAGCAGGAGGATTCCGCCCTCAGAGCAGGAGGATTCCACTCCATTGCATCATATTGAGGGTAGGAGGATTCCGCCCTCGGAGCAGGAGGATTCCGCTCTATTGCATCATATTGAGGGTAGGAGGATTCCGCCCCCGGAGCAGTAGGATTCCGCTCCATCTATTTGACACATGTGACACCATTGCATCATACTGCATTCATCCCATTTCATTGCACCGCGTGCTGACTATTTTGTGACTATCGTGTTGTGTTTTATATATGCGGTGTGTATACCGTATCTCAGTTTGCCTATATATCTCGCGACAATATAAATACATGGATCGGATCGGGTTGCACGCTGCAACAGTATAAATATACGGATCGGGTTGCACGCCTCAACATTATGAATATATGGATCGGGTTGCACGCCGCAACAGGATGTATTTCTAATTGTCGACATGTTCAGGATATCTATATGTTCTGTCTACCTTATGTCCCTGGCTGTTTATGATTCCATATGTGTTTTCAGTTATTAGTTGGCTTTGCCTGTTTATAGTTCAAATAAGATGGATTTAGTTTATCTGTTTTTCTTCTCCCTGGCTAGCTATCCTATTCTTTGAGGTGGCTAGTCTGCCCCACTTATTGAGTCCTTTTGACTCACCCTTGTTTGTTGTTTGTTTCTTGTCTATCTATTTCGTTTTGGCAGGTTCGCTCCAGGATTGAGTTCGCACGTTGTGAATGAGCGAAGACGACTTCAGCTGTCAGGGTGAGCCAGCTTTTACTCCGGATGGCCACCAGTTTATTGGTTATTATTTTCAATTGCATTTTGCTCCCTTCAGGAGGTATTTGTCTTCTTTTGTACTCTTAGATGTCTAGTCTGGATAACCCTAAACCTAGTATGTTGGGTAGTCAGCTGTAATTTTCTTTCGTATAGCTTAGAGGTGTCAATATATCTGTATGTTTTTTTTAGTCATGTCTTTATTTATGAATTGTTATATTTATTTTCCTGATTTAATTGGTAAGGGTTCGCCCGACGGGTCTAGGGGAGGATGTCCGGTGCCCGCACGACCTAACCGGATTCCGGGTCGTGTCAGTTGGTATCAGAGCCCGTTTTAGAATCTATCCAGACTAAGACAGTGTCTAGTAGAGTCTCGCTGATGGGTACGTAGACGTCCGTACTTATCTACGAGAGGCTATGATGGCATATAGGAAGTTTCGCTTCCTTCTTTTCTGATCATGCGTTGGTCTAGGATGCAAAAATAGTTTCGTTAATTCCTTCATGGTAATTGTGAACCTTCATGCAATAAATCAGCAAACGGTATGAGTTCAAGACGAAGCAGTCTGGCCTGGGGTTAGTACTGACGAAGCCCCGAGTGTTTTGATCGTGCTGACGATCTAGTTACAGAGGTCCTAGCTATAAGAGCTCGCGATGGGCAAGGGAGCAGGGCCTTGCGGTTCCCTAGGCTCTCTACGATGTTTTTACGAGGATCTTGGCAACGCATATACTGCAAGAACCTATTATTCGCTAGGCAGCTTATCAAGTCGCCGTATATGCAGATGTTCGGAATTAGAGAGTTCCTATTCCAGTTCTTAATATTGCTGCAGTGAATTATGTTGTAGAAGCAGCATGTGTTGCAGTTGCGCCACCAATTGTTCTGGCTGGTTAGCCAGCTGAGGTAACGGTTAGATTTGAGTGCCCAAAGAGGTTCCATTATTTTACGCGGTTGAACCTTCCGATGTTCTTAAGCAATGCATAAGATAAACCCCGTGATTCTTTTTAAAAATGAAATGATGTCAGCATATCCTTTAGGCTCTTGATTATATCAAGCGGTATGCTGTTGATTATTGTTCTTTCCAGTTTCATGGTCCAGCCTTGAATTTGTGGGCCGCTCTCTTATTAGTTAACTTGATTCGATTTTTCTTCTAGATTTGTGGAAAAGTTCCTTTCGAGTAGCGAACGAGATGAAAAGTGTTACCAGTTCGAGTGGATTTGACAGAGTAGCCTGTCGGTTAGCCTGTTGGTTTCAGAATATAAGATTGAATTCTATAGAATGGCCGAATATGCATTTGAACTATTTCATGAGCCTTTCGAGAGATTCAAAGATTTATTGATGACCTTTCTTTTTCCTTGAGATCCCAGATGGCTCGAGAGATTGAGGTCGAGATTTCATTTGATATTGTTGTTGATATTGCTCGAAGGTTCGAGGCATACCATAAGTTAGAGCGGGAAGAGTTAGAGCGGGAAAGTGAGAGATCCCACGGCCCTGGTGGGTAACCATGGTACCTCATTTGGAGGTAAAAGTTCTGATTATTTTTGAAAGCCACCTTCCAAGTTATCTCAGCTTGTAGAGCGTGATTCTCAGAGTGCGCGAGTAGTTCATCAAGATTAGACCCAGTTTTTCTCTTTATAGCTATCGACAATATGTCCAGCTTCCATTTTCAATGAAAACTTGTTATCACTGTCATCAGTCTGGTTATCCTTTGAGGAGTTTTTCCTTACTCCAGCAAGTAGACAATCGTCCTTCTTCTTGCCCTCAGACACCTGCACAGTCGCAGGAATTTCATTTAAATTTTAATCAATCAGAGAAATGCCACCATCCAGTAGAGGTCGAGAGCGTGGTGGTAGTGGTTCTTCTAGAAGTAATTATCAGGGTAGTGGCTCGACTCAGCTGTAGAGGCAATTCTATGAACTACTAGTCTGGCAGGATGTTGAGGCATCGGATGTAGTAAACCCGTGTGTTTCTTCTTCCCTTATCTGTAAGTAAGATTTATCTTTCCAATCGATCTGGAAATGGTGTGTCTTATCATGTTTCGACGGTTTTCTTGGATATTGTCGTAATTAAGAATCGGTTGCGGTAGAGGAGTGAGCTTCTAATATGATTTATTTTATCTGTTTTAAATGTGAGAGATTTGGGAGTGAGTGTCCGTATCGTCTGCCTGGCCTCTTGTTGTGCCACATTTTATTACTATATCAAATTAGTATACCTCTCTTCTCGGAATTGGTAGGATAATGAGATCCCAATTCGTCACCATCAGAAAGTGTTATCGTTTCTTCCGGTATAAAGTGGTTAGTAAGTAATATTTGATCTATGTGTCTTCCATGGTTCAAGATGTTTGTAGAGTCATGTTATCCCATGAGCTTATCTGGGTTATAAAAGGGTTTATGGTAAATTGTTAGAATTTCCTTCTTATTGGAAGGTTAAAATTGGTATGGATATTTTTCTATAAAGCTTATTTAATGTCTATCTCTTCAATTTGCGATTTTTTGGCTCGCCTGACGCGGAAGTAGTTTAGCTTTGGTAGTCAAGCAAATAAGAAGATGAACTTCCTGAAGCTCTAATTATTTCTATCCTCGATCTATTTCCATTTCTTCTTCGTCCGGCACTAGTGAGCTTGGGCGATTGGTAGCCGCTTGTGACGTTCCCTGTGTTGAGCCAGAGTACGTGTTATTGTGGCCGGGTAAGCATATTATTGTTTTGGAAGCATATTATTGTTTTGGTCCAGTTGTCTCATCTTGTTATCCGTTTAACATGTTTATGTTATCAGTTTATCCGGGTATCCATTCCCATGTATAGTATAGTGCTTGTTCTATTTTTTCGGATCATCCAGTTTCAGGGGAAACTCTGCCGAAATTTTTATATAGAAGTACCATCCATCGGGCGGTGGTATTTACGGCAAAGGTATGGAGTTGTGAACTCGAGAGTTGCAGCTAGTTGGCAACTCGAAAGGGTAGTTTGGTAGTTTAGGTCTGCCTATGTTCAGCTTTTAGCTAGGTCTTCTTTAATCCAGCAGATTGTGCGAAGATGACTATTTCTATTCAAATTAGTTGTATGAGTTTATGCTTTAAGTGGAGGAGTTTTCTTCCAATTGATACCGAATCATAATATTAAATTTCTAAGGCGTTGCTGAAGCGTAAGCTAATTCTTAGTTCCATCGACCTGTTCTATATCGAAAGGTATATCAAAGAGGTAATTATCGACTGAATCATGTTAACCCATTCAAAGTTTCGTGTATCTTTGTTTCGAAAATATAGAACTCCTCTCTCATGATCGAGAAAGGGTCGGCTTAGTCCGAATAAGTTGGGCAATGATGTTATCATATTATCCAAATATATTTTATCCAAGAGTTTGATGTGCATGTTATAACTCTGATTCTGTAATTATGAGATAATGTTCGTGGAGTAGTTTATGAAGGTTGTGCAAGTTCTCTTGTTATCTGCGTAAATCTTGCTTTAGATTTAGGCTCGTTCGAGGACGAACGAGAGTTTAAGTGGAGGAGAATGAAACGACCTCGGTCAGTCGTTTCGGAAGTTAGGACTCCGATTGGCGTGCCGATAATTTTAAAATATTTGTAATGTCCATTAGAACCTGTTTATAAAATTTAAGCTAAATCAGACCTCGTTTAGTAGGCATCGGAAGAAGGTTTCAGTTTTTATTGGCGATAAATATTAAAAAGAGATTTTCGAGCTCGGTTTTGCCGAATGAACTCCGATACGAAATCTGAAAGCGCCGTTAGGTTCTTATGATTATTTGGATTTTTGAAAACTTTCGAAAGTGAATTTCAATGTTGTTCGGCTAGTTTCCGCTAAAATGCCGAAAGTTAAATAATTTGACTTTTTCTATTTAAATTCGCATCTTGAGTTTTGGGAGTCCAATTTGAGATCCGCCTTCGCGAGTATGTTACATATATTTTGTATAACTTATATGCAAAAGTTGGAATTATTTCAAATATCGTAGGGTACTATTTTAATTTTCGTTAAAAAAAGAAAAAAAAAGAAAAAAAAAGGAAAAGACAAATAATGTAGGCGGTGAGCTAAGGACCAAGTAATATTATCAGTACGATGCAAACATCATTATAATGAGGAAAACGAAACAGATGGAGAGAAAACGAGAAACAGAGGAAAATTATCAGAAAAAATGCCAGAAAATGAGAAAAGGGGCCGGAGAAAAGTAGAATTTTCACCCTGAAATATTCAGGTAATGATCTTAATATATTATTTTGAGTTTATTACGTGTGTTTGAATATATTTTTACGGTAAAACTTGGAATATTATACATCGTTTTAATAAGTTCAATTAATAGTTTAAAGGGTCAAATGGACCCCGATAAAGAAATTGATTATATATTCGTACTCAGGGAGTTATGGGCAACTTATAAATGTAATTTATTTAGGGTTTGGTTATGTGACCACAAACCCCGTACATAGGCCTGGCCTGCGTATTGCGTATGCGAATAGGGTATCAGGTTCCTAACCGGATAGCCCTATGATCTGAGTGAAGCCTTTAGCCTAATTTTATATATTTTTCTGCTTATTGAATAGAGTTGGATCGTTTGGCAATGAAATCAAAGGACAAGCGGTTATTGAGTGGATGTACTAACTTTGCAACAAGGTAAGTGATTATATCCATTTCTTTGGAGGCACCTGTCCTCGTGGATTTTCTACCACGTGTTCCTTACGTGTGTAGCTGCCGATAGGCGTACTCATTACGCCTTAGCTTTGGATTTACATTCTATATTATATGTTATGTCCTGTTATTGGTATTGCATTGAGAATCCGAGTATTGTACTTTGGCTGTGAGTTGGCATATACTTCCCGGCTGTCGATGAGAGTCCCGCGCCGGTGAAGGGTTATTATTGCATCACATTACATTCATACGCATTATATGTCATTCAAATGCATTACATTGCATATCATATTGGGTGCAGGAGTATTCCGCCCCAGGAGCAGGAGTATTCCGCTCCATTGTATCATATTGAGGGTAGGAGTATTCCGCCCCAGGAGCAGGAGTATTCCGCTCCATTGTATCATATTGAGGGTAGGAGGATTCCGCCCTCGTAGCAGAGGATTCCGCTCCATTGCATCATATTGAGGGTAGGAGGATTCCGCCCTCGGAGCAGGAGGATTCCGCTCCATTGCATCATATTGAGGGTAGGAGGATTCCGCCCTCGGCGAGGAGGATTCCGCTCCATTGCATTATATTGAGGGTAGGAGGATTCCACCCTCGGAGCAGGTGGATTCCGCTCTATTGCATCATATTGAGGGTAGGAGGATTCCGCCCCCGGAGCAGGAGGATTCCGCTCCATCTATTTGACACATGTGACACCATTGCATCATACTGCATTCATCCCATTTCATTGCACCGCGTGCTGACTATTTTGTGACTATCGTGTTGTGTTTTATATATGCGGTATGTATACCGTATCTCAGTTTGCCTATATATCTCTGGCTCGTATCCCGGGTTGCACGTCGCGACAATATAAATACATGGATCGGATCGGGTTGCACGCCGCAACAGTATAAATATACGGATCGGGTTGCACGCCGCAATAGTATGAATATATCGATCGGGTTGCACGCCGCAACCGGATGTATTTCTGATTGTCGACATGTTCAGGATATCTATATGTTCTGTCTACCTTATGTCCCTGGCTTTTTATGATTCCATATGTGTTTTCAGTTATTATTTGGCTTTGCCTGTTTATAGTTCAAATAAGATCGATTTAGTTTATCTGTTTTTCTTCTCCCTGGCTAGCTATCCTATTCTTTGAGGTGGCTAGTCTGCCCCACTTATTGAGTCCTTTTGACTCACCTTTGTTTGTTGTTTGTTTCTTGTCTATCTATTTCGTTTCGGCAGGTTCGCTCCAGGATTGAGTTCGCCACGTTGTGAAGGAGCGAAGACGACTTCAGCTGTCAGGGTGAGCCAGCTTTTATTCTGGATGGCCACCAGTTTATTGGTTATTATTTTCAATTGCATTTTTCTCCCTTCAGGAGGTATTTGTCTTCTTTTGTACTCTTCGATGTCTAGTCTGGATAACCCTAAACCTAGTATGTTGGGTAGGCAGCTGTAATTTTCTTTCGTACAGCTTAGAGGTGTCAATATATCTGTATGTTTTGTTTTTGTCTCATCTTTATTTATGAATTGTTATATTTATTTTCATGATTTAATTGGTAAGGGTTCGCCCGACGGGTTTAGGGGAGGATGTCGGGTGCCCGCACGACCTAACCGGATTTCGGGTCGTGTCACAATATTTCCTGGTGATCTCGGGGCGAAGGAAGCAAAATTCGAAGGAACCACCGAAAGGAAGGGTTATGTTCATGACGAAATTATACTTTTCGGTGATGAAGTTTTTTGTGGTTGCGACCTTTCCCATCATGACGCCTTAGTTATAACATTAAGGGTTGAGGATACGGACGTTAAGCGGGTCTTAGTTGATGCCAGCAATGCCATAAACTTAATCAAGTGGGAGACCGTGTAGGCCATGGGGATCGCAGACCTGGTAGTCCCGAACTCTTGCACCCTGGCAGGATTCAACAATTCATGTGAAAGATCTGCAGGTAAGTGACTCTCACAATTCACACATCCAGAACTGACTACACCACATCTTTCCAGGTAATAAAAGGAGGCACCCCTTACAATACTATTTTAGGACGACCATGGATTTACCAGATGAAGGTGGTGTCGTCCACCTTGCACCAAAAGCTCAAGTACCCAACTGAGTGGGGGATAAAGGAAATCAATGGATAGCACAAGACCGCAAAGGAATGCTACACAACAGTTAGCCTTGGAGCAGCTAAACCTGGCGAGGAGGAAGGGCCGAGCCCTTAGGAGATAGAAGAAGACCCTGAAACGTCAACAGCCGAAGTCTATCTCTCTAATCACTTGGACAATTGAAGGTTGGGAGGAGCAGGAGCAAGGTATTTTTGAGTACAGCCCTCCCCGGTTTATTTCTTTAATCACTTTAGACAAAGTTTTGCTAAGTTTCAGTATTTTATTATTTTTTGCTTTTATTACGAGTCCTACACCCACAAGTATACCGGCCCTTTTTCCCATCACGTGTTAGGACCCTGTGTCCCTTTACTTAATAAAATTACTATTTCATCACTAGTCAGTTTTATCTTAGATCCACTTATTCTTAACCCTCGGTCATATTTCGAGTTGAAGTTAAATACTCGCTCAAGCTAGATCAAATTTAGTTAAGCCACCATGCATTGTCGTACGTTGAAATTGTCAATTCGAAACTTACTCTATAAGTCACCAGGCGCTGAGGATATACGCCTGCCCTATAGTCATGACCGCTTATCAAGTACGGGCCTAAGGCCATATGGCACATATCCCGCTTCTTTAGGTGAACAGTCTCCTAGTTAGTATTTATGTCGTACCACCGCCTCATATAAACAGACCCACGACCAATAAGCATAGTATTTTACCATAATAAGGATTGTGGTGAACCTACAACTGTAAATACCCTCTCCGCATTTGTATTCGATATCGAGAAATTCTCTACGAATTCGCCTATTCTCAAGGAATAATATTTCTCTCTTACTGGTTTTATACTATTTTCTTTGTATTTACTTCATTGCTTGTGACCCCCCTTAAATTTATCCGTTTAACCTATTGGTCAAATTTTAGGCGTAAACAGATTATAGAATTTATAGTTTTCTTCTGGACGATACATAAGATTTACTAATGTTAACATCAACAATACTAACATAAGCATGAGATTTTACTAGAGTTTGTAACATACTCTTATTGCTAAGTTGAGAGGTTTGGTTGGTATTTGGTACAAGACTCTAGCAAAGTATTATTTGAGCAAAGCGGTATAGTGATGGGATAACAAGAATATTTCAAAACAAATTGGGCTTTAGTTCATACCTTTGCTTTTACAGAGCATTTGAACTCAATGCTCTTTCAATGGGTTAAACATAATCCCCGTTCTTAGGGAATTTGCAAAAGTGGTTATTTTAAGCCATTATTTAAATTCCCCCGTTAGTTAAATAAATTTTACTATAAAAGATAGAAGTCTCCAACTATTTTTATCTATTTTTCTTGTTTTAAGGTAGTTTTGACGAAAAAAATACACTACTAATTGTTTGACAAACGTTAAATCGATCGGAAAAATTTGTTACTATCTTCATCCTACATGGTTTATTAATTGATCACAGGTTTTGCCAGATAAGCTAATTTTCACTGTACTGTTTAGAGCATATTTGGGTAAGCTTATACACAGCTTATAATTTCTTTTTTCTATTATAAACTACTTTGAAGTATTTGGTAACTTCAAAAACTGCTTATAAGCACTTAAACACAAGCCCTAAATTTAAATTAATTAGTTTATCAAATTATTCTCTCACCCAGGTGACGTGCCCAACTAGAGTAGGGTCACAAATATCCTCCTCGTTGAGTTGGGATCGAGCACAGCGAACTAGCATGTTTAACGCAAATTAGTTAAGCAGTTTGTTTTCAATGGATTTGTTTAATGTATTAGAATAGAGATAGTTGTGTTTATAACTAAGAAATAAATTAAGTTACTTCTAATGGTTGTTTTTAAATAATATAAAAGAACTAGGGCTAATTTCTACTTAGTCATGTAAATTAATAAAATCTAAAGGTTTTTTCAAATCTTGTGTTGGGTCATCTTATGAAACTCACACAACATCACCCAACTCACTCCTTTCGATGATGAGTGAGACTAATACCTCTTCACCCTTCAGGCGGGAAGAGGTGTTGCATGAAGTCTAATGATTGTTCCCAAGTAAGGTTATCCCCTTTTCGATGTTCAAGCCCGTTAACTCGGGGTAACCGCAACAAACCTTACTCGAGTATCTTGTTACTACCTTACCAATTCCTAAAAATACTCTTTCGATATAGATTTAGTAATTTAGGGCTTAGACTTATGTTGTACACCACAAGTTGTTATGATATAAAATTGAATGTAGTGAAATGGAGTATGCACAACTCTAATTTAAGGCTTAACACACTAGACCCATTAAGTTAATGAACTAAGTTTTGATTAAATCCGTAATAATGGATTTAGATACTCATGATTTGTAATAGAGTCATACTTGTTAATGAAGACAATTGCATTAAAAGTAATAACAAGTAGAAATTTTCACAAAAGATGGTTTATTCTTCACAAATGGATGAAAGCTTGTTAAAGAAGACAAAATTTTCTACTACATTGCTCTCCACGTAAAAGATAATATGAAATATCTAATTCTAACTATTTATAATCTATGTTAACATTAATTACAAAAATTAGATATTCGCCCATCTGGAAGGGCTGAGGCCATTTGCGCTATGCTGAATCAAATATATTATGATTTTTTTTTGGTATTGCACCTTGTGTTATGGGAAAAACACTGTACACATATTCATTAGCATTTTAAACAAAAATAGTTGAAAAATGTACAATATATGCATAATTTATATATAGTGGCTAAAATATAAATATTAAATTCTTCTAGCTATTTATGTAAAAAAAAACATATATAGCCACTAATATAGGTAAATAACAATTTACCTAGCCTTAACTTAATCTAGCCACTATAATATATTAAAAATTTGTATTTTTTTTGTATTTTTGGAATATAAATCAGGAATATATTCTTCCTATAAATGAGGAAGTGTGCGTTTTTTTGAACTGCTAACAGAATGCGCTTAAATATTCCGTTAATATAGCAGATAACCACGTTATCCATTATTCCCTCTACTATATATAATTGTAGCAACATAAATCTTCTACCAATATAATCTAATTGCAGAACTTCCTTCTCAAAAAAGAATTCTCAGAAATGGAGCGTATAAATATCATTGTTCAATACGATGGAGTATGGGATGGTGAAAATAAATTCTCCAATTTCAAGTTGTATGGTGTTTTATTACCATTGGATTGCTCATTTGTTAAGTTTGTTGCTGAAATCAAAAGGCAAGTTGGGATGGTGACAATAATTGAGGCGCTGGAAATCAGATATCAGTTAAAGGGAAGGCTATCAACCATTAGAAATATCCAATGATATGAGTCTACAGTTCTTCATCAATCTGGTGAATTCATGTGCTGATATCACTCGGTATCCGCTATGTATCAGAATGGAAAAGCCTCCCAACGCGACTCTTCCGTCGAATAGTCAAGCTATTGTTCCGTCGAATAATCAAGATATTGTTCCACTTTGCAGTGATATGAACATGGATACTGTATATATAGCAAATGGCAGTGACGATGATAGTAATGACATAACTTTTGATGATATTGAAGTAATAAGTAACCCCTTCCATGAAGAAGCTGTGGTGAATCAAATTTATGCTGACAAGGATACATTAGTGAGTGTCATGAAGAACCTTGCACTCAAAAAAAAGTTCCAGTTTCTCGTCGACAGATCGTCATCAACAAGGTGTGTTAATATTAGAATTCAGTAATAGTTACAATGTATATACATATATTCTTCTGATTACATATAATGCAGTTTGTGTTTAATGTCTTGTTTACAACAAGTAGCACGTTAATACTTGTATATAATTATCTAAAACAGTGTGTATCCTTTGATAGGTACACACTGATTTGTGCCGGTAGCCACTGTGATTGGTGTTTGAAGGCTTCTAGCTTGAACAAGTCAAAAATATTTAAAGTTAGAAAGTTTATCAATACCCATGCCTGCCCGCCTGAGGAGAGGCTTATCTCACAACGACATGCCTCTTATGATCTTATTGGATCTTTAATCAAAGACAAATTGGATGATCCTAAGACAGCTTACACACGCCTAATGACATAATCAGAGATATCAAAAAATATTACGGTGTTGAGTTAAACTACATGAAGGCATGGCGCGCAAAGGAGAAGGCACTTGAAAGTTTAAGATGAAATCCCGCTAAATCCTATGCAAGGCTACCAAGATACCTGTATACACTAAGAGAAAGCAACCCCGGGTCTGTGACTAAACTACATAAAACAACGGACAATCGCTTCATGTATGTTTATGTAGCACTATATGCATCAATCAAGGGTTGGGAACATTGCAGACCAATTGTGGTTGTTGATGGGAGCTTCATAAAATCAACATATGCTGGGACATTGCTTACAGTGTGCACACAAAATGCAAGAGGTTAGTTGTGGACCTACTGAATATTTTTTTTTGATTCAAATATATTAGTTGATGTAGATTTGTGAAATTGGATGAATATTGATGCACAGTTGGTTTCCTGGTTTTTATCTAAGTTAGAAAGTGTCAATTTAACTCAAATGTAGGTGTTGACTCAAATGTAGGTATTGATAATTATTAATATTGTTATAATATAGCCATAATATCAGAACATAGAATCGATATTTCCATCTATATTGCTATAATATAGTTGGAAATAGCGACATAGCTACAATATTGATAGACTCATAATTATCGATATAGATATAATATAGTTCCTGGTAATAGTGTGTATTAAAATCACTTTTGTGGCGGCATTTCTAGGCCACATCTTGCCACTCGCATATGCAGTGGTTGACTCGGAGAATGATGCAGCTTGGGAATGGTTTTTTGAATGCTTGAAGGAGACATATGGAATTCGTGAGGGGCTGTGCATAGTATCTGATAGATGCGAAAGCATATTGAGGGCTGCTGCACTGGTTTATCCGAGCGTATCTCACTGTATATGTATATTCCATTTGTGGAACAATATAAAGGTGAATTTTAAAGGAAGTCAAAAGAAAATTGGGGGTGTATTTTTTGCACTTGCAAAGGCGTATACGATTGCCGAATTTGATGTGATAATGAAAGAAGTTGAAATAATAGACAAAAGGGTGAAAGAGTACTTGCTTGATATTGAGTACCACAAGTGGGCTAGAGCACATTCACTTGCGAATAGAGCACAAGTCATGACATCCAATCTTGCAGAGTCATGCAATTCTGCAAATAGGCACGCAAGGGAGCTCCCTATAGTACCATTGTTGGAGTATATATTCAATATGGTAAGGAGGTGGAATAACGAGAATCGCGCAGAAGCAACAGGGACGTATACACATCTGACCAAATACTATAATGAAGTTCTGGAACAAACTATGGAAGCATCGCTATATATGACGGTTCGTGATATGTTCATTTTATGTCATAATCTGATTTTTATCGGTCTAATATTGATATTCATCTTATATGTAGGTGGTACCATCAAGTGAATTCATGTACGAAGTATACGAAAAAGGGATAAAACATAAGGTTTGCCTGCAAAATAGGACATGCTCCTGCAAGAGGTTCCAGATGGACGAGATGCCATGTCCACATGCACAAGCTGTTTTTTCGTACAATAATGCGTTCTCCTATGGCTATTTCTCTTCATACTACACAAGAGAGTCGCTCCTTAATGCTTACACAGAACCAGTTTATCCAATTGAAGATGAAACCATATGGAACTTTCCAATAGAAGTGTCTGAAGAAGTTGGCCTACCTCTAAAGGGTAGAATTAGAGCAGGCAGACCACCAAAGAGAAGACACAAGTCATCTTGGAAAAAATATGGAAAAAAGGCCAAACTTACTTGTGCACGGTGTGGAAAACAAGGACATAATAAGAAGACATGCAGAGATCATCCGATTAGTTCGTGATTCTGGAGTTTTACAATTTATGTTATTTTAGGAGCTTATTAGATGTGTATTGACTGTTTTAGAAGGAATAAATTAACAATTTAATCCATTTTCCAAGTTTTTCAACCTTAATATCTAGTAAAGTTATGTAGTTAAAGCAACTTGCTGCCATGATAAAATTAGCTCTTTGCTGCTATATAGTCCATGACAGAATCTAATTGTTTCTGCATATTCATGTCTAGTAGACTAGTAACATATCTATGTACTTTTGCTATCTTAGATATAATGCGTTGTTACGTATTGCAGAAGCTAGTTTCATCACTCGGGCAGCCTTTTAGTGGTAATTGTGGTGATCAAGCTGAGTTCTCCAGATCTTTCGAAAATTCCTAGGCTCGGAGCCTATACCTATTCAATTTCATTACAAGATATGCTGCCTGTAACTTGGAAACTTTTGCTCTATCGACTAAAACAAGAAAAGAGAACACGTCTTCAACTGTTACTTACAATACTGGACAAAGCGGCTTTAACCGGTGCAACCTGGATATATAGTTATAGGATGAGAATTTATACAGCCGATCCAACTTCGGCGTAATTGTTGTTGTTCATGTAATTCTTGTAGTGCTCATTCGGAGCCACTGTACTATGAAATGCAAATTTGACCAAAAACCAAGTAATGAACTTTTTCACTGTTTGTTCATATCTGATGCATGAGCTATTTGTGTGTCAACATGATGCTAACAATTAACAACTGAGTCCATTGCATGTTCAACCTTACAAGCAAATCATTGCAGAGCTAGTGGCAAATACATTTTCACATTTGCTGGTTTTCTATGATCACTTCTTGTAAATATAGAAATGCTGATCACCAATTGTGGACATAGAAATGATTTTGGGGGTTCTCGAACAGGGTTAAAGATAAACACTCAGGTATCACGCAAATATTGCAGCAATTTTTAAAATTGAAAATGAAAAATAGTCTGGGAATATTTGTGTTTGCAGGATAAATTACAAGCCAATAGGTATGAATCCCTCAACTTTATATGAAAAACAAGACTTTCCACAAGCTAACATATCTCCAAGGACCCCATCATAAAGATTCATCTCCTCTAAACTTCAGCTAGTTCTGCAAAGACGAAAAACAAGAACAGGTGATTAATTTTATATAGCAGGCTTCAACTATCCAAACTAATTAGTGTTATATGGAGTATTTTAACAAGTTCAGGAAAAGAATCCATATACATCTTGACAAATGATATAGTCGATCGGCTATGCCTATAAATAATAGGAATAGCCTATTCAATTTCATTACTTGCTGATACTTGCTGATAAATTTCTCATACTTGCTTTTGAATCTTCTTAGTCTGATTTGAGTTTTTTTTCCTTACATTATCAGCAGTCAATTTATGATATGTCGATGTTATGAAAGATTCTTTTTTTGGATAGTTGATGAATGTTTACTGCTATTTAGATATTAAGAACTGGTGCGCATCGTCTACCCACTGCAGAGACTTCTTGTGATACCCTATTGGTGTCAGGCATACTGCAGAGATGTCCTTAGAAGCATCTAACATACTCTTGGCCGCATCTGATTCCATTTACTAGTTTATCTGCTAAAAATACACGTTTGTTCCTGGCATATAGACCACCTGATGCACAAGACGAATATTGGTTGCACTGGCATAAAGGACTGTTGAGTTGCAAAAAGATGGACTGAAAGTGACTGAAAGTATTAGCTTTTACTTCCAGCAATAGCTCCTGATGATCTATTGGAGTGCCAGGGCTATTCCTAATTCATCATCCAATATTTATGGTGCCTTTATGGAATCACTTCTCATCGACACAAGACAATGAGATTTTCCATACATTGCATCAAGAACGGCAACAAGAAAAGCAACAAAAGCAAAGACCAGTGACACATGGTCGGCCACAACAACAAATCATAAATCACAACATGCTCGTCCCTCCTACTGCTGGACCTGGTCAAGTATAGTAACAGTTCTTTTTCACCAGTACTATATATCACTTCTATACAGTAGACATATCAGGGAACTATGTTTCTTGAACAAATTATATTTGGCATCAGGAATAGAAATTTCATCCAAAAATAGAGATCTTATTAAAAGGGAAACCAGAATGTTTAAAAACGTACAATCAAAAAGCAATAATCCATAAAATGTTAAAGAGGTACCACATCCAAAAATCCCTTAAAAGATGAGGCAGACTAGCTCCAGACATCACTGAAATTGCACCATGTAAGATGCATTATTATGCAAAAACAAAAAAATCTAGCAAAATGTCAAACAGTTAATACTACGACATTTTTCCAAAACTCCTTTTGGTTCTACTCTGAATCGCTGCTTGCATTTTGTCGATTTTTCTTTGCTGCATAGTCCCACAAAAAAGCCCCATAACGCCTCCTAAACCGACGAAGATCGCATCTCTGACCAGGCATTTCATGTCCATGTATGAAATATTCAGCAACTACAACAGCCATAACAGCGTAGTCCCTATTCCAACAAAAAAAATAAAATATGTATAAGAGCGATTATAAGAAAAATTACACGGATGATATTAATTCTAGAGGTGCCAACTTACTTTGTATGTATTCCACCCATATCTCTTGTATGCAGGACATAAAAGGGATCAGTTTCAGTTTTCTCGCCAAACTGGTAAGCTGAGTTGTTAAGATCATCTCTGTTACTATAAAAACCAATTTCTGAAAGGAAAATAGGGATGATGACTCTGTATAGTTCCATAGCTTCTGTAACTCTTGCATCATATGTGTCATTGTCCAGCTTAGAGTCATAGATATATATATATGCTTCTGTCCTTGAAGGACAGCCTCCCTAATCTCCAATGCCAGTCATCAACAACCTTAACGGGGAACAACACATGATCAACTTCATGCCAAGGAACATTGCATCTCATGAAATGACCTTTCATATAGTCTGATATAACATGTGACCCGTCGAATATTCCCGAGCATTTGTTATTATGCAAGTACAATTCATAGATCATTGCATCAAAGTTGCAATCGGTGGTTGTAAAACTGATAGAAACTTGAGGGTCATATTTTCCCTTTTTCCTCAAGTAGTAGAACAAGATATCAATATGCTGTTGCATCAAACAGAAAATGTTCAATTAATTAGATCTATATAAAATGTACTCTGAATATATTTGTTCTATATGCATATAACTATTATATTGATATTACTTATATAAAACTCCTATACGTATATATATAAAATATAGGATTCAGTTAATAGGGGTAAAATATGTACCGATTCAGTCAAGGGCTTCTCATCATAGTTGAGCGTATGAAACCATTCCTTTGTGCTCGTTGAATAGACTCAAAGGTCAAGCGGTTTGTTCAAGATATTGACAGAGTTGGCATATGGCTCCTGCCTAAAGATTATAAAAATAATATACAATAATTTGTATTCAGAAATGGAATTATAAAAACTGTAAGAAAAAAATGAATAATGAAAAACCGTACATAGTCTTTCTTAATCGACGATCAATCCAAGTGTTAAATCTTCCCAACAATTCTTTATCAATTGGTCTCCAAATATTGGTAAGAAACGGATGCTTCATGAAAAAAACTTTTTTCATGATGCTACTGCCCGATTCCCCAAATGTATTGATGAACGGAGACCTCTTAAATAAACTGTCCTTTTTGGGTCGGACATATTGTTGTGGGGTCTGTTCTATAGGCACAAAAGCCTCATCTTGTTCAGCAACAAATTGACTCTTTTTTGCAATATTCAACCCTTTTGTTTCACCTCCAATTTTGTGTTGACTTGCTTGTATCTCGAAAACACCACAATCTTCTTGAAATAGTTGTGATAGTCCCAAACTAAAGTTGGGGAACCAATCTTCCTCTGTAATAGAAGTCAAGTACGATAGGATCAAACATCAATGGCATACATGAGTAAGTACCACGATACATACAATATATTGTATCAATATTAAGGCACCTGGCATTGAAATAATACTATACTAATATGAATCTGTACTAAAACAACAAGACTAGACTTACTAGCTCTTGTGTGATCCTCATTTTCTTTGGTAGACCTTGTCTCTTTGCGTGCGCTTGTCTCTTCACGTGCAGCACATGTCAGTTGGTGGAGTTGCGACTCAGTAGTGTTATCATCCCATGGGAAGGCATCCAAATTAACAGGTGGTTCAGCCTCATGGTCTAAAAAGGACGTACTCAACAAAATATGTTAGTTTGATTATATATATGCATATAAGTAGATCGATATTAATTATATAAAGCACCGATACACACGCACACAGAATAGACTTAAATATATTTAATATTTTTATCCTATATTTAATATATTTGTCATATATATTTAATATATTTGTCCTATATTTTATGGATATTTATGTCGTTAAATTATATTTAATAAATATCTTTACTCGAATTTTATACCAACTATTGGGCATTATATATATCTGTACGATATCAAACCAATATTTGTAATAGTGCACAGTAAACTTACCACTGTTTTTGGGAACCATTTTGGAATTGGTCAGCACTTGCTCCTCTACCGGAATATGGACAACATTTTCAATATCTGAATCGAACCCCTCAAAACTAAAGTGATCTTCAAAACCATTTTTCTGGTGCTCAACATTAGGCTGTTTAATAACAAGAAAAATAGTTGTTTGTAAAAATCATGAGTATAACTGGAATTAACAAAAAGATTTGCACAAACCTTGGGATCATAGCTAGCTCCAGACTTCAATGTCATCTCGTGCATTCCTTTCAATATGTGTTCAAATGACAAGACCATATACTCGTTCATGCGATCGACATTTTTCCTGATATCCACAACTTCATTCCTAATCTCATGTTGCCCCTGATAGAGCAATTTGATGTCATTGCTCCTATTAACACTTCCAATTGCTTGGTCAGTAACATTTGAAGGATGCGCATTTGAATCAATTTCAGGGATGTTTTTTCCCGGAGCGTCTTGAAGATCAACCTCAATGTGATACAAAGTATCTTGTGGCAAATCAATCATCGACCTCTCTAATTCCGAAGGAAAAATGTTATTTAAGACAATCTACAAGGATATGAACAAAATATATTAGTACTATATCTCTTGTGCTATATAATCTATATATTCAACACAGTTAACACCTTTGATGAATGTCTTATTACCTTATGTCTTGGCAAGCTGAATATACCAGACTGCAGTTCATGAAAACATACATGTCTTGTGACAGACCATTTGTGAATACGAGGAATGGTGTGACCAACACGAGTAGCTATTTTACCATGCACTGTGGGGAAACATTCGTAAAACCACAACTGTAATGCATACGGAAAACCAGCAAGACGGTACATCTGCCTCCTAACTCGAACCTTATCATGTAGTGACTCTATTGTTGTTAAAAAGAGTTTGGTTCCCCATGGGAAGGTTTCCCATTCACCAGAATCGACAAGGTTAAAATCCTCATATGGTATGATGGCTGGGTTGACGAAATTTTTCTTAATTGAAATGAGGTAGGTATGGATGAAGTATAGAGCCGCTAACTTTATAGCGTCCTCTGCATTATCTCATCTTTGTTTCAGGAAGCAGTCCTCTAATGTGCTTTTCGAAACCCTTGAAGTTCCATTAAAATATTTCAACACAAGACGATTGGGTATTGGAGAACTATAGTCTTTCAAGTGGTCGCCTTCACATCTCAACCCAGTTACAATAGCAAATTCCTGCATACCAAATTTGAGTTTTGTATCATTGATTGAAAACCATAGTGCGTCGTCCGAAGGTCCAGCAACCTCTCTCAACAACAACGATACCAGCAACTGATTCTGAATCATAAATTTTTGCATATCCAAAAAATGACAAAAACATGTTTCCCTAAACTTCTGGAGCAATCCATCACTTAAACACTCTTTTAGAATCTTGGCGATATATTCATTAGTATGAACACTGATAGAACGATTCGACCGTTTCTCCTTCGGAACATAAAAATCCCATGTCTAAAAAAAAAAAAAAAGACAAGTTGAAAGACTAGATAAAAACCCATATTATAGACATCTAAATACATATAAAAATATGGATTGTATATATGTAGAAGCTGACTATGTATATAACAAATATACATATAATATATAAAATTTGATATAACAACTCATATGAAAGAAGCACTAAATAATAATCTACAGGTAGTATATAGAACCTGACTTAAATATATAACAAATATGCAGGAAAATCGCTTAGTATTTAAATGACAAACAGAGAAAAGAGCTACACGAGCAAAGAAAACAAAATACCTTGAAAACAGGCGGGACACGAAAAGAGTCGGAGTTATCTGATATTGCCTTCCCTTTAACTTCACCGTCAACGTATTGGACAAATTTCCCTTTTCCAGGGACATTCTTATTCTTTTTAATAGGGGGACCACCATCGTAATCAACATTTTTGTCGAAATTCTCTTTCCCGTCCATTTGAATTTTGCATATTGTCGAAGCTTTGACAGTGTCTTCATAGATCTCAGGCTTGATGGTATCAATTTCCCTACCCCTCCTCTTTTTGGGAGTTACATGTGACTGAGGATGTCTTGGTCGTCCGAGATCAGGAACAAAGTCTTCGAAATCATCATCACTAATGATATTAAGTTTAGACATATCAACTTTGAGTCTTTTTTCCACAAGAATATTCGAGTTCATTGCAGAAAGTGATTTTTGATTATGATGGAGTCTGTGTACTGGCTGAAAAGACATAGTGAACTGAATGAAAGTTAGGTGCGTGGACTGAAGCTGCCCATTGAAATAGTAGAGAACTCTTTGTTTACTCCATTAAAAGTGCTAGAAGATAAACATTCTATCCCTTAAGCGTATATTTTGGGATTGGAATCTGTAACTACCGTATTAAAATCAATCCCTATGATTTTGCTTAATTATCTGATGATTTTTCTTAATTATCCAACTTTCTTTAAATAAAAAATATATTTTTGAAATATAAAAGATATCAAAATTATATTGAGTGGCTAGGAAAAGAAAAGAATAAGAAAAATGTTTACAAAAAGGGGCCAAAGGTTTGTGGTGGTTATATAAGGTAAAAATCTCTTGTATTATTTGATGGGATTTTTACACTCTATACCCATGAAACTTAAAGTATTTATACATACCTATTAAAATTATACTACCAATAAAATTAAAAATATTTACCCAACCTACCTATTTATTATTGTATACATTTGTTATGCCTTATTGGTATATACCTTTAAGGTATACTGCATAAATTATGGTATACAAGTCTGGAGGGTCATTTATTACTGTATATCTTTGTTATACCTTATATGTATGTACCTTTATGGTATACTACATAAACTATGATATACAAGTCTGGATGGGTAGAGTAGGTAAATAGTTTAGTGGGTAAGCCGGGTAATTTTTCAAAGTAGTGGGTAGTGGCTGTAATTATTTTAGATTTTGAGGATATTTTTGTAAGTGCCCCTTATTTGATTAATTTTAGAAAAAATTACCCTAGGTAATATTCTAGGATTTTATTTTACAAATATAGTAACATTTTTCCTTCTTAACCAAACATAGCAACATTTTGGTAAAATACTACCAAACGTAGCAAAAATATTAAAATATTACTATTAAAACCCTAACTCCTTCTCTATCTTCTCTCTCACACTCACCCCTTTCCCTTCTTCACTAGCGGCACCGGCGGTAACATGTTGTTCTTCCTCCAACCTATCACTGGCGTTCACCCCCAACCATGTCGCCTTTGTCGCCGCCGCCCTCCTCCAATCCTATGTAGTTGCTGCTCCCTTCTTTCCCCAGCATTCGTGGATGCTACTGTTGGTGCACCGTCGCTGCTTCTTATCTGTTTGTTGCTACTGCTGCTGCTTTTCCAACGTTAGTGCTTCTTGTTTTGTTATTTTGGAGTTGTCTCCCGTGGCATGGTGGTTATGGTGGATTTTTTTATGGTGGGTGAAGGTGAAAGGTGTATACTCATTGTTAGGGGTTTCAATCGTTCGGCTCAAGGCCATTTTGAAAATTTTGTACCATACCAAATTTTTGGTTATTCTAATATATATAACCAAAATTTAATTTTTTGAAATTGTCCCATTCATGTCAGTTTCTCTTTGGTTTCGGTACTGTTCGGTTAATTTTTAGTATTTTTCTAAGAGCATCGTCTAAAACTATCCCATGAACAAAAAAGTGTTTTCAGCATACAAGACAATAATATTAAAATTTGGATATATATTTTTTTGCAATACTCATATGGTTAATAAAATTTAAATTTCATCTGAATTAAGTATAAGATATTAGAGACCAACAAATAGTCAAACAAAAAAAAAATATTAGAGACCAACAACTGATGTAATATTCAATTAATATTTGGCGATGTGTGTCTGAAAGAATTCGTGGGCAATATAGGGTAATGAAGTACTTTTCAAGTACCAAATTTCATAACAACATTATCAAAGAGTATGTAAGAATGAATAATAAAAAGTTAGACAAGCATTTAGATTATTTTGATTGTTAAACTCATGTTCGTTCAGCTTTTCAAAAAAATAGTTGATTATAATATTGTTCTTCTAAGTGAGAGTTCAAAATGAACATAAGACGACATGAATCTAAAAAAGAGATTAAACTTTTCCCAAAGTAAACAAGATTTACAAGACCAACTCAACCGGTCCGTGAAAACCTTCTAAAATAAATCCATCACTTACCTAAGAACTAGATTTAAAGGAGTTCGAAATCTAAAATTGACGAAAACACTATTCTATTGAACTATGTTAGTTTCAACTTTTAGTAGTAATACTAAAACTATTACAATAGATTGGGACAGTAGACTATTGATTCCATCCTATGACCTAAGGTGAATATTTTAAATATTTTATTATTTTTAAAGTTAATTGAAATTATATAGATTTATACATATAAATTTATTCGGTCGGTTCGGTATTTTTTTGATTTCTTTTTATAAAATAAAAAACTAAACTAATTATCAGTACAGTTATGACTTTGCATCAGAACCTATGGTTTTATAAAAAAGAACCTCAAAATCAGTTCGGTACGTTCGGTCGGTTACAATCAGTTCACAAAGAACCATTGACACCCCTACTCATTGTATATCTGGTGTACGCAGTATATACAATGGAGATACAACATATATACAAAGTATATATACTTACATACACCAAATGTGTAAAATTTGTATATACATTGTATACTCAATGTATGTCTGATGTATTGAATGTACATACATGGAGATACATCATGTATGCAAAGTATATACAAATAATATATGAGAATATTAAATAAAATAAAAAGAAAAACTTTTCTGGTGGCGGCCGACAACAACAGAAGGGGCAGTCATGGGGGTTGCTGGGGGACGGTTGGGGGTTAACAGGGGCAATAGGAGGGAGTTCTAGGGCTTCTCCTGCCTTTTTATACATTTGTTACGTTTTAAAAAATATTACTATGTATTGAAGGATGGGGATACAGGCGTTATTATAAGATTCATAGGGATATTCTATCCAAAATTTATTTATTAAAGCAAGCGGAGGTCATTTTCTCAAACCACTATTATGGGATCAAAAAGCAAAACAACTTCTTCAGTGTCATAGTTTTTTAAATAACCGCTCTATTTTCATGTTTGAATAGGGCCTATGATCTCGTGTGCAATTCATTCTTTTCTTTTGGGCCTATAATCATCTAACATATAAGTTTATGGGAAAAATTATTGGACAATTCACAAAACTATACAAACTAACATTCTTTCTTACACTAAAATGTCAATATTTTCCAATTTTCAAAACATAGCAACATTTTTTTTCAAAACATAGCAAAACACAAACAAAAGGGTGATAAAACCCTAGATCCACCTCCTACCACCCCCAGCCCCCAGCCCCTATCACTGCCACCATCGCCGCCCATCAACCACCGGCCGCAAAGTATGGACAGTGTATATTTCTGTATTTTCACTGTATGAACAGTGTATGGACAGTGTATACAATGTATATATAGTGAAAATACGGTGGATATACACACATACACTTATTGTGTGTGTGTATATTCTCTGTATAGGCACTGTATGGTCATTGTATGCACGTTCATTCACCGTACATACACAGAAACAACAAAATCGAATCTATATACACTGCACATACAATGAAAATACACATTTCGTACAATCCATATAGTCCACAAACACCAAACATACACCACACCCACCGTGGCTCCACCATATCCCACCGGAAAATTCAAAAAAGAAAAAAAAAGAAAAAAATGAGAGCTAAACAGCCCCGTCACCGATCCACCATGTTTAGCACAGCCGCAGCGCCGCTGCTCTGTGTACCAGCTTTGTCACAGCTTTTCCTAAACAAAGCAGTGGCGGCGATCAGAGAAGATCAATCGTTGCTGACGTTGCTCTGTACAGGGACACATCGGAACAACACCATGACGACGGGGATGGGGGTAGTTGTAACTAAAAAAGCAACACAACATCGGGTCAAAAGAGAAACAACATCGCCGCAGCACCGCTTCTCTGGTCACAGCTATGGTGGACGACGACGGGGGAGGGGGAAGAAAAACACGGCGGGGTTGAGAACGATAGGAAAATCTGGCGACGTGGAATAGGAGGTGGGGCAGCGCCGCCGCCAACTAGTGAGAGAGGGGGAGGGAGAGGGAAGAGAGAGGAAGGGAGTGTAAAGTTAGGGTTACGGTTTATTAGTTATGACATGTTTGGTAGCATGTTTGAAAATGTTGCTACGTTTGGTAAAGTGACAAAATATTGCTATATTTTTTAAAAAAGGTCCCTAAAATGACATACAGTGTAATTTGCCCAAAATTATACCACATATCTCTTTAGGGATTTTATTTATAAAACCTAGAAATACTTTGCTTACACAACCAAAAATAGCAACATTTTACAAAACATAACCAAAACTAGAAAGTGTGGTTAGAATTAAATCTCTAACCCTAATCTCTCTCTCTCTCTACCGGTGACATCCCCCTGTAGCATAATACAATTGTTTCCTTCAAAAAAGCACTTCAATTACTCCAAATCTTTTTTAAAAAAAAAAAAACAAAGAGAGATAACTGAGAAATCCCTTAATAGCCGCCAATTTCATCTTCTCCAGCGAGCAGCATTCCAGTTTTATTTTCTTCAGATTTGGTTTATCCATCGGCGAGCACCATAGATCCGGCAATGGTGATCTGATTTTATCTTCCACCATCATTGTTTTGTCTATTGATTTCGTCTTCTCTGGTGTTTTGTCTTCTCCAGTGTTCAGTTCTCTCCGACCTTTTTGCTGCTTCATCTTTTTCCTTTCTGGTACTTCCCCTCTACTTTGAAACTGTATGGCGACTTTATGTCATGTGTTTTCTAGCAACCTTCTGCAACTGCTTCATTTTTTTCTTGGTGCTTCCCTCTGCTTATGGCGATTGTATGGAGACAGTATGTCATGTATTTTTGGATGACTGAAGAGTTTCAAACTGTATCCAAACTGTATGTCATGTGTATTTTGGGTGTATATTTGTATGCATTTTCTTATGTGCATATTGTGTATCAATTGTATATACAATATATCTCAATTAGTATATTAAATGTGCAACAAAATCATGTGTATATATAGTTCTTCTTCTTCTTCTCCTTCTTCTTCTTCTTCTTCTTTATGGTGGTTAAGTTGTATTTTATGGTGGTTTGAAGGTGGGGGATTGTATGTCCACTATTTTTCTATTGTATGTACGGTGATACATTGGACATACAATGTACATACAGTAGACAAACAAGTGTTGTACAATGGCATATCTCAATTTTATAATTGTATGTCTAGTGTATGTCCATTGTATTTATGTTGTATCAATGTTAATACAATGAAGAAATACATGACATACAAGTATGGAATTGTAATAAGAAAAAACATTAAGGCGGCGACAAGCAAGAGTGGATGTGGGCAACGGTGGGGGGTGGGTGGGGATGTGGTAGGGGTAGAAGGGGGATCTAGGGTTTTTTTCTATGTTTTATTTGCTATATTTTGAAAAAAATGTTGTTCTTTTTTTAAATTGTAGTATTGCTGATTTTTATGTAAACTAGTACCTAACCTAACATTGTGTAGTTATATCAATGGAAAATTTACACTAGATGACAATCCTAATAGCTAAATTACAAAAAATACCGATACTTTTAAACATTTACCCTAAATAACGATACTTTTAAATATATTACCCTACATACCATTTACTCATTTCCCCCTTTCTCCTATCACAAACCCTAATTTCTCTCTCTTTTCTTTCTCCTCCTCCACCCACCACCCACCCAGCCGCCGTCCCTCCTCCATCTCCGGCGACTAGAACCTCCCGTCGTCCTTCCTCCTCCATCTCCGGCGACTAGCTGCTGCTGTTTCCTCCTACTCCGGCCAAGCAGATCTCTGCTCCGATCTGCTCCTCTTGTTCTTCTTTTTATTTTTTCTTTTTTTGTTTGTTTTGGAAGTGTATTAATGTGTATATATGTATATACCTTTGTATTAATGTGTATGTGTATTTTTTGTGTAAAAATACACATTAAAATCTTTTCAAATGGCTATTTAATTTTTTGTATTGTTATTGTATATTTCTGTATTTTTTGCATTTTCAATTGTATGTTTGGAATTTTTTTGTTGTGTATCTGTATATTTTTGTATATTTCTGTATTTTTTGCATTTTCAATTGTATGTTTGGAATTTTTTTGTTGTGTATCTGTATATTTTTGTATATTTCTGTATTTTTTGCATTTTCATTTTTGTATAGCTTTTGTATGTTGTGAGTGTATATAAATGTATATTTTATATATTTTAAAATTTATGTATGTTTATGTATTTTTTATTGGTTAAATATATTTTTTTAAAGTATGAATTTGTATTTTTGTATGTTTTATGCTTGTTTTCCAAATTTACAAAAAAAAAAAAAAAAAAAAAGATTTTCCGGCGACCTGCCGCCGGCGGCCGGCGGTGATCGGCCACCGGCCACCGGCGGCACACCTGAAACTGAAGCAGTGGCTTGGGGGAGAAGAAGAAAGCTTCATTTCCATGGTTTTGTTGTAACTTGTATATGTTTTGTAAAGAAGCTATTGGTATGTTTTGTAAAATTGAATAATATTGGTATTTTTTGTAAATTTGTTATTAGGGTTGTATATTTGTGTAATTCACCCTATATCAATTGCCCGATTTGATGTAATGGTGGATGTGCCTGGCGCAATGTATAAAATCTTTTGCACGAAATAGACATATAGCTGCTGTTGTTACAATTTTAACTTTCATAAGAAAAGTTTTATAAAAATGACCTCCGTAAGAAAAGTTGATGACGACCACCATAGAGAAACTACTGAGCATCATTAGGTCTTTTTAGAAAAAACTGACGACAGCCAGGAACTTTCTTACAGAAATCAAATTTTTAAGACGTTTCCTTACAGAAGCCAAATCTCTAACAGGAAGCGAGAAGTATCCCTTTTTTGGAAATTACCCATATCTTTAGGAATAGCATCGCAACAGCTAAACTTCTAGTGCTTTTCAAATATTTTTAACATTTAGGTTTCATCGCTAGAACTCATAGCAATTTTTAACTGATCGTCAGATATTTAGCCAAATAAAAGGCTAAAATTAGACAACCTTTCCGCCAGGACTACTGCGCGAATATTATTTGATGCTGAAAGGTCTTCGACCTTTTATTTATGGTCGTTTCATGCTAATGCAAAATTTCCAGAATTGCTTAATTAGTTAGTTTATTTATTTCCACAGATTCTGCTTGATTAGAAAGATAAAATAAGACATATTGTCCTTATTTCAAACCCGTTTAATTTTTGCAGAGCTTGAATTTATTTGAAAAAGAACAAGGAAAATATTAGGAAATAAGATAGATTTCTTCAGTATATTATGGCTTGCTCCCTTTATCCAAGTTTGGTACATTCTTCAAATTTAACTTGCTTCAGTATATTGTTGCTTCCTCCCGTAATACAAGTTTGGTACATTCTTCAAACTTACTAGCTTGCAATCTTGTATAAATTTGTCTGTTATGGAACTAAAATGAAAGACTCACCATAAAGTGGGTCAACTTACAAGTTACATAATACGATTGATTACAACAATATTATTTTCTATTAAACTTATTGAAAGCTTATCCAGATTTCCGAAGAATCAGATTGCTATACTTACTTAATTCATAGATGGACTATAATTAAATAAGATGCAAGTAAGATAATATGGAAAAGATTTCTTTCTTTGGCAGGTTTTTGAAGTGGCAAAACTAGTTTTAAATAGATGAAATTTGATTTAGTTACAGCTGGTCGTCAGAAAAATATAGAAATAAAAAAATTTATAATGGCAGACCACCTAAGTCGTAATATTTAACTTTCATTAAGCTTATATCACTTCAGCTACTGTAAGCTTAAAATTTTCACAAATCGATTAGGCATTTTCACTTAACAGTGCATGCTAGCACAATTATGAGAACACTTTTGATGCCTTTTTCCCCCTCTCTATTACAACAACAACAACAGATTCAATGATATCTCAAAAGTGGGCACCTCTTCACTAAATTAAACAGAAATAATAAAGAGAAACAAAAGAACACTATTTTATATTCACCATATAGAAAAAAATGTTGTTAGATGGTGTCCAATTCGCGTTAGTAAAGTGAAAATGAATAAAAATCTCAAAATAGGGAAAATAACATATTACTTCAGATTTATTTTTAGAGTTGTCGCTCATAGCCACGTGTGGAGTCTAGAGGTGAAGGTGAGCACGACGCCTATAAAGTCTACACACAATTCATCGAACTGATGTGCATAACTCAAAGTCATCCTCCTTCTCGTGCTTAGAAGTCAGACAGGTGAAACCGATTTCTCTTTTGAAAAGTACTTTATAATTTTTTGGTCGATTTTTATTGATAATTAGAATGTCAAATTCTCATGCTACATTGATCAAAAACCCTTTATGTTACCGAATCACTTGCACTTATCAAGAATTCATGAATCATGTTCTATTCCATCCTATACAGATACGACATGAGATATACATAACAGAAGGTGGTTCAAGAAAGCTTAGTTCATCATCACGACAAGTGCAACATGCAAGATTGGTCAGAATTGATGGAGTTGTGTTCCGACCACCACCACCATCAAATCACTACATGCAAATCACCGTGCACAGATGCCTCATCATGCTAGAAGGAGTAACCATGTTCAAGTTGCTTCGAGTTCAATTGGCATTAACAAGACCATTTATTGATCAGTTGGATGTTCATATATAGAACACATCTTAGTTGGTCAATATTGGAGAGAAAATGATGAGTTGGACCTTACCTTAAGGCTTTGATGCCAATAATATATATGTCTAGAGGGTGAAATCTTTTTTTTTATTTTTTTTTGCTTCACCTGTTTTTCTTCCTGCATTACGCAAATCACAGTTGTTTGGATTACTTATATAAAAAATAATTTTTTTAAATTGTTTTCATCAGAGTTGTTTAGAAAAATAAATTAAAATTAACTTACAGCTTCTTCCGGTGAAAGACGTTATAGCCTCATAGTCCATGACAGAGTCAAACCTAAAACAGGTTCAATAGATTCAATCGAAGCTATTACTTTTCACTTGTACTATACTCATTCTAAATAAGACAATTGACTTTAGATTTCTATTATGGATGTCAATTTTATAATTCGTCATTACTAAAAACAAGGAATTGTAAACTAAAATTAATAGGTTGAAAAATGAAATGTTAGATTCATCTGCTTTCAATAATTAAGGTGAAATGTTAGATTCTAGGTTTAGGCACAGATTCATCTCCGAGTATGGTATTTTTATGTGAAACTAGAAATAGAAGTGCAAGAGTACAAAGATTGCAAAGACAAATTGGAATGTCAAATTCTCTGATTATGGAGCCTTTGGGTCTATCCGGAGGGCTTTGTTTGTTTTGGTCCGATGAAGTCCAGGTACGCCACTCTTCCACTTGTAATTTCTATATTGAAGTATTGATTCATAATGTTTAAAATAATTATGACTACTGGTTTATTTTTGTGTACTTAAGTACTGATAAGATTACAAGGAGAAATCAGTTTCAAGAGATATTGTCTAGTTCAAATAAATGGGGCCAACCTTGGTTACTTACCGGTGATTTTAATGATATTATTGATAATTCTGAGAAATCTAGGGGTAGAGTTAGAGATCCTTGGTCTTTTAGAGATTTTAAGGATTTTACTTGGGGCTTAAATGCAATTGACTTAGGATATAAAGGAAAATCATGGACTTGGTGGTGTTATAGGGAGAATGAGGGTATTATTCAAGAACGTCTTGATACAACATTAGTATCTGTAATTGGAGAGTTAAGTTTGAAAATGCAAATATTATTCATTTAGAGAATGAAGCATCAAATCACTCTGCCCTTATTATCTCTACTGACACGAGTCCGATTAGAAAAAAAAAAAAGATTTTATTTTGATAAAAGATGGAGTGAAAGAGAGGAAACCTCTGGTATCATTTACAGGGCTTGAAATTCTGAAGTTAGTGGATTTGAACAATCTAGAATTCATTTTAAGATGAAGAAATGTAAGCATTCTCTGTTAGCCTGGCTTAAGAAAGGAAACAGAAATTCTAGAAAGAAAATTGTAGCTTTAAAGAAAATGATTGAAGAAGTTAAAACAAGTCCAATTGAAGTTGATTTTGATTGACTCAAGATGCTTCATAGGGAATTAAGTGAGGCTTATAAGGATGAAGAAATATATTGGAAGCAAAAATCTAGGGCGCTTTGTCTGAACGAGGGTGCCAAAAATTCTTCATTTTTTCATATGACGACATCCAACGTAGAAAAAGGAATATGATTAAAGGTTTTCAAACGAAAGATGGGGGAAGGGTTTTAGATCAAGCTGGTATTGTTGAGCAAGTTTAAAGATTTTATGATAATTTATTTATGACCTCTAGACCTTTTGGGTTTGAGCATGTTATTCCTTTTGTTCCGGTTAGTATTGATGAAGAAATGAATATGAGATTAATAAGATATGTATCTGATGATGAAATTAAGAAGGCAACTTTTGCGATGCACCCATTAAAAGCCCCGGGCATTGATGAAATGACGCAATTTTTCTTCTAAAAATATTGGCATATCATATGTGAAGAGGTTTGCCAAGCAGTAAGGAGTTTTGTTCATATAGGTATCCTAATCCCAGAATGGAGTCAGACTTTGATTACTTTAATTCCAAAAGTTAAAAGCCCTACCTCAGTTGCGCAATATACGCCTATTAGTCTTTGTTCAACGGTATATAAGATTATTGCAAAAATTTTAGTATCTATAATGAAAGACTTTTTGCTTAAAGTGATATTTCCTAACCAGGTAGCTTTCGTGGGTAATAGACAAATCGCTGATAATGTTGTGCTTGCGCATGAATTTATGCATTTACTCGAGAATAAAAGAAGGGGCAGATAGAAGTTTATGGCTATGAAGTTGGATATGTCGAAAGCTTATAATAGGGTTGAGTGGTTATTTCTGAGTGAGATGCTTAGAAAGATGGGATTTCATGAATGGTTTGTCCATTGGATTATGGAATGTGTTACATCCACAACTTATCGATTCAATATTAATGGTGAGATAGCAGAATTGGTTAACCCAACTCGGGCTCGGCAAGAGATCCTTTATCTCCTTATTTGTTCCTTATATGTGCCGAGGGGTTGACAACTCTTCTTAATAAAGCAGAAGAAAGAGGAGTCATTCGAGGTTTAAAGCTGGATAGGAATGGTCCTACTGTTTCTCATTTATTGTTTGCGGATGATTCCTTAATCTTTTGTTCAGCTAATTGTCAGAATGCAAGGACAATCACTGAGATTCTTGGCAAGTATGCTCATTGTTCGGGTCAAGTCATTAATGTAGAAAAGTCTGCGATTTGCTTTAGTAAAAATACATTAGAGGAGGAAAAAGAGAATATCTTCTCCATCTTGGGTCAAACCCAAAGAAATCACATGAGTATGTATATTGGACTTCCAGCAATAATAGAAAAATATAAAAAGTAAATGTTGGAATTTATCAAGGACAAAGTGGGAGCTAAGATAAAAGGGTGGAAAGGATCCTTCCTGAGTACGACAGGAAAAGAAGTAATGTTAAAGGCCGTTCTAACTGTCATTCCGACATATGCTTTATCATGTTTCCAATTTCCAGATGGATTATGCAAGGATATCACTGCCATTTTTCGTAGATTTTGGTGGGGATAAGAGGAAGGTAAGAATAAAATGAGCTTTGAAAGATGGGATAAATTATATGAACCTAAATATCGTGGTGGATTAGGCTTTAGGGATATAAAAACTTTTAATAAAGCTATGTTAGCTAAGATGGCTTGGAGAATTTTACTCAACCCAGATTTGTTATTGTCTCGCATTTTGAAAAGTAAATATTTTCCTAATATTTTATTTTTAAAAGCTACAGCTTCTTCATCGGGATCTTGGATTTGGAAAAGTATTGTTTGGGGTCGTGAATTGCTTGAGAAAGGATTGAGATGGAGGGTGGCTAATGGTGAGAGCGTAAATATATGGAATGATCCTTGGATTCCTAACAATACTAGTTTTATGCTCCGTCGGATAATGTCTTCTTTAAATTTAGAGCTTAAGGTAACTGATGTTCGGCATTTTATGCCTACTTTTCCTTAATATTTCCGCACATTTGAGCTTGTTGTGCACTTGTTTGGTGGCTTGTGAGTATGGTTTTACGCTGATGTTGTGTTGTTCGTGTGTAGGTCGTTACGCGATACATTTGGAGCGTTTCGAAGCTTGATTGAGCATGAATTGATTGGATGATGATTGAAGATTGGATCGAGCACACAAAGGCACGACACAAGCCGAGTTTTGGAGCGAAAAGAGCAAATTTTGGCCTGGCGCTTTGGCCTCCGCGCCGCGCCAGCCATAGCGCAAGGAAGGCTGCGCGTTGCTAGGCGCGCCGCAGGCCAAAGGCACGAAGCCTGGGAGCGTGTTCTGGTTGGTTGCACGCTTTTCGGGGCGCGGGGCGCCCGTTATAGCGCCCCTTATGCGCGATTTGACTTCCTATTCCTTCTAGTTTTGGGATTAACTTATGTACAAGGGTTTGGAAACAATATAAATAGTTTATTACTTAGTTTTTGAGGGGAGTTCTTGACTTTGGGCAATATTGAGAGCTACACACTTCATTGAACAAGGGTTATTCCCAATTCTTTCATCTATTAAATCATTTATTTTATTATTACACCAAAATTTTTGCCTTGTGATTATGAATATGTGTGGCTAATTTCCTAACGTTCTGGGGTTAGAGTTTACATGAAAGTTGATTGTTGAAGATTGATTTCCATTGATTGAATCCCATAACGGGTTACTTGTTCTTCCTTGATTTAACTTGTATAATTGTTAGAGCTCGATAGTTATATATCATCTATGGTTTTTGGGTTGAACTCGAAAGAGAGAATCTAATTACGTAATAAGGAAGAATAGAACTAGTTTGTGAACCCGGACATCGGGGAATCAATTCGCGGGTAGGATAGACATATACTTGCTTGCCTAGCTTAACTAATTACAGGATCGTTAATGCGTGCATGTGATTTAACCCGTAGACATACAGGGATTAGAGTAGCTTGCATAGATTGTGAAGAACTGAAAGGTTTTCATAATTACAATTAACCTGTCAGTTAGTAACCCGGGATTTAAGAAGTGAAATCAATTGAATACATCAACTGGATTGTTCGTAATTCTAACCCTGGATCGCTCTCTTGATATTGTTAACAACCAAAGTTTTCCCCATTGCTTGATTACATTCCAGCACTTTAATTACTGCACTTTAGTATAAAAACTCTTACACCCATTGGAAAAAGACCCCTGGATAGTTTGTTCAGGAATTGTTTATTAAGCACTAGTCCGCATAGTCCTCGTGGGAACGATACTCGACTTTGTCACTTTATTACTTGGCGACCGCGTATACTTGCGTGTGCGTTTGGGAGCAACAAGTTTTTGGCGCCGTTGCCGGGGACTAATTACGGACTAATTACTTTTGAACAATTACTTAATTGCTATTCAGGTTTAATTTTTTGTTGAGTTTCTTGTGCTGTTTCAGGCAATAGGTTTTGAATGCAAAGGAACAAAAAGGACGAATCACTCGCACCTTTTTGATCCCGAGCCTGAAAGAACCTTGAGGAAGACAAGGAAAGAAGCGAGAGATCGAGAAGCATTAGCAATCGTACTTGCATCTCTTCCTGTTGAAATGGCTGAAGAACAAACAGTAGCAGTGCGAGATGTGGCTCTTCCTAGTCTGAAAGGAGTAGAGTCAAGTATTGTGAAGCCTGCTATTACTGGGAACTTTGAGATCAAGCCCGGCATGATTCAGTTGCTGCATGTGACGGGCCAATATAGTGGACTCCTGCATGAAGATCCGCAGCAACACTTGCAGAACTTTCTGGAGATCAGTGATACTTATACACCGACAGGTGTGCCTACTGATTATGTGTGAATGACTTTGTTCCCATTTTCATTGATTGGGACAGCAAGGAAGTGGTTAAAGGCTGAAAAGCCTGGGTCTATCACTACTTGGGAGGATTTAGCTAAGAAATTCTTGGCTAAGTTTTATCCGTCGGCTAAGACGGCCATGTTGAGGAGTGCAATTTTATCCTTCAGGCAGTTTGAAGGCGAATCATTATATGCAGCCTGGGAGAGATTTAAGGCATTATTGAGAGATTGTCCTCACCACAATCAAACTAATGAAGTTATTGCTCACACTTTTGTTGAGGGATTGAACCAACAGACTAAGATTGTGGTTGATGCTGCTGCTGGAGGCCAAGTGTTGGCCTTAAATTTTGAACAGATCTATGACTTACTTGATAAGTTTTCACAGAGCAATCCTGATTGGCAGGGTGATGGCAGAGCTAATATATTTAGTGAGGGGGCTAGCAGAGCGGCTACACAGAAAGCTGCTGGGGTACTTCAACTAGATGGAATCACAGAGTTGCGAGCAAAGATGGATGCACTTTCCAATCAAATCAGCAAGCTGGCTCTCCAAGCAAAGCCACAACCAGCTCCAGTGCAGCAAGTTCAGGCCTTTTGTGAGGTATGTGGTGAGGATCATAGCACTGAGGTTTGTCCCTCTAATCCAGAATCAGTGTATTATGTGGGTAATCAGAACAGATCACAGGGCCAAAACCGAAATCAGTATGGTAATAATTATAACACGGGTTGGCGTAATCACCCAAATTTTTCTTGGAGAGATACCCGTGAGCAGTTTCAGGGTAATGAGAGAGCCCAATTTAATCAAAACAATGCACCACAACAAGGATCACAGTCTCAGGCTCAGCCACAGCAGTCTAATACTATGGAGGATATGCTCAAGAAAATTCTTGCAGGGCAGCAAAAGCTCATTGATGAGTCAGCATCTCAGGCACAAACAATAAAAGATTTGAGCAATGCACAGAAAGATCTTGAAAGACAATTGGGGCAGCTTGCTGGAGCACAAAATAATAGACCTCGGGGTGCTTTACCGAGTGATACAGAGAAGAATCCGAGAGAATTTGTGCAAGCAGTGACTTTGAGGAATGGAAGAGCACTGGAGGAAGTTCCCCCAAAGCCAAAGAAGCCTGTTGGTGAGTTAGAGCCAAATGTTGATAGGGAGGTGGAAAAAGAAGCAGAAAAGGTAATTGAAAAGCAGCCCGAGTCAGCTATTGTGAGACCACCACCACCTTTCCCGCAGAGACTTCAGAAGCAGAAAGTTGATGCAGCATGCAAGAAATTTTTGGAGATATTGAGTCAAATTCAGGTAAATATTCCTTTGGTGGAGCTTTTGCGGGATGTTCCCAAATATGCTAAATACATCAAGGATATTGTTGCTAACAAGAGAAGATTGACTGAGTTTGAGACAGTTGCACTTACTGAGGAGTGCAGTTCCAGAGTTAGAAGCAAGCTTCCGCAGAAATTGAAGGACCCGGGCAGTTTTACCATCCCTTTGAAAATTGGGGAACATGAGGTTGGTCGTGCTTTATGTGATTTGGGCGCTAGTGTGAATTTGATGCCTTCTTCAGTTTTTAGGAAGCTAGGCCTGGGTGAGCCACGACCCACTACTGTGACCTTGCAGCTTGCTGATAGATCTTTGACATGCCCTGAGGGGATTATTGAGGATGTGCTTGTACAAGTGGGTCAGTTCATATTACCCGTTGATTTTATTATTCTTGATTATGAAGCTGATCCTGAGGTTCCTCTCATCTTGGGAAGAGGATTTTTGGCTACCGCTGATGCTGTTATTAGAGTCAGAGCTGGCAAGATGATCATGAAGGTAAATGGGGAAGAAGCTGTGTTTAATGTGTTCAGAGCTACCCAGCTTCCTTCTCATTATGAAGAGTTGTCCATGGTAAAGGTAATAGATGATGAGTTGACTGCTGATGAGAGGTCATTCTTGGCTTCTAATGTTGATTCTTTGGAAAGGGCACTCTTATGTGATGATGATGATATCCTGAAGGATGAAGATACTGAAGAATTTGTGGAGGTTCTTAATATGCAGAGTAGATTCATCCCAGGGTGGAAGAAATTTGAGGAGCTTGATAGACCGTTGACCTTAGCTCCTGCTAAACCGCCTATTGAGAAAGCTCCTAATCTTGAGCTCAAACCTTTACCAGCACATTTACGTTATGCTTATTTGGGTGAAGGTAATACTTTGCCCGTGATCCTTTCTTCTTTGTTGTCTGATGTGCAGGTTGAGAAGGTGTTGCGGGTATTGCGAGAGCGCAAGAGAGCTATTGGCTGGACTATTGCTGATATTAGAGGGATTAGTTCTTCTTTCTGCATGCATAAAATTCTCTTGGAAGAAGATCATAAGCCATCCATAGAGCAGCAGAGGAGGCTAAATCCAATCATGAAGGAGGTGGTGAAGAAAGAAGTTATCAAGTGGCTGGATGCTGGTATAATTTTTCCTATCTCTGACAGCAAGTGGGTGAGTCCAGTGCAATGTGTTCCTAAGAAGGGGGGCATGACAGTGGTGAAGAATGAGAACAATGAGTTGATTCCTACAAGAACTGTTACAGGGTGGCGAATTTGCATTGATTATAGGAAGCTGAACAAGGCCACCAGGAAAGATCACTTCCCACTCCCGTTTATTGATCAGATGTTGGATAGACTAGCAGGCCATGAGTATTATTGTTTCTTGGATGGTTATTCGGGCTACAATCAAATTGTGATAGCCCCTGAAGACCAAGAGAAGACCACTTTTACGTGTCCATATGGCACCTATGCATTTAGGAGGATGCCATTTGGGTTGTGTAATGCCCCAGGAACTTTTCAGCGATGCATGATGGCTATTTTCACTGACATGGTGGAAAAATTTGTGGAAGTGTTTATGGATGATTTCTCAGTGGTTGGTGACTCTTTTGATGAATGCTTGAAGAATCTTGATGCTGTGCTGAGCCGCTGTGAAGAAACAAATCTGGTGCTGAATTGGGAAAAATGTCACTTTATGGTTCAAGAAGGCATAGTACTTGGGCACAAGGTGTCAAAGCAAGGGATTGAGGTTGACAAGGCGAAGATAGAGGCTATTGAGAAATTACCACCACCTATCTCTGTTAAGGGGGTGCGTAGTTTCTTGGGACATGCAGGGTTCTATAGACGGTTCATAAAGGACTTCTCCAAAATTTCCACTCCCTTGTGCAAATTGTTGGAGAAGGATGTGAAATTTGTGTTTGATGGTGCTTGTATTAAGGCGTTTGAAGAGTTGAAGAAAAGGTTGGTGACCGCACCAATCATCATTGCTCCTGACTGGTCTTTACCGTTGAATTGATGTGTGATGCGAGTGATAATGCTATTGGGGCTGTTCTAGGCCAAAGAATTGGAAGAATTTTTCACTCCATCTATTATGCAAGCAAGACGCTTGATGCAGCCCAGTCCAATTATACTACCACTGAGAAGGAGTTGCTAGCCGTGGTTTATGCTTTTGATAAATTCAGATCTTATTTGGTTGGCACTCATGTTGTTGTCTACACTGATCATGCCGCAATCCGGTATTTGTTTGAAAAGAAGGACTCCAAGCCGAGACTTATTCGATGGGTTCTCCTATTGCAAGAGTTTGATGTTGAAATTCGAGATCGCAAGGGGACTGAGAATCAAGTAGCTGATCATTTGTCAAGGCTGGAGAATAGAGATCATGTAGATGAGGGGCCTGAGATTAAAGAGGTATTTCCTGATGAGCAACTTTTTGCTCTTGATGCAGCTGAGGTGCCATGGTATGCTGACATGGTAAATTTTCTTGTGAGTAATGTGTATCCCCCTGGGGCAACTGCCGAGCAGAAGCGTAAACTCCTTCATGAGAGCAGATTTTATGTGTGGGATGAGCCCTATTTGTACAAGATAGGTGTTGATCAACTAGCTAGGAGATGTGTTCCAAGGGAAGAAGTAGAGGCGATTCTACAGAGCTGCCATTCCTCTCCTTATGGTGGCCACCTTGGTGGAGATCGAACAGCTGCAAAGGTACTGCAATCTGGTTTCTTTTGGCCTACTTTATTTAAAGATGCTCATGCATTAGTGAAGCAATGTGATCGTTGCCAAAGAACGGGTACCATTACTAGGCGTCACGAGATGCCTTTGAACAATATTTTGGAGATTGAGCTGTTTGATTGTTGGGGTATTGATTTTATGGGTCCATTCCCACCTTCTATGGGCAATAAATACATCCTTGTAGCAGTTGATTATGTATCTAAATGGGTGGAGGCCATTGCACTTCCTACAAATGATGCGAGTGTGGTGGTGAAGTTTGTGAAGAAGAATATTTTCACTCGTTTTGGGACACCGCGGGCTATTATTAGTGATGAAGGTACGCATTTTTGTAACCGGTTGTTCAATAAATTATTGGCTAAGTATGGGGTTCGCCACAAGGTGGCTACTGCTTATCATCCCCAAACTAGTGGCCAAGTGGAAGTGTCTAACAGAGAGATCAAGCAAATCCTTGAGAAGACCGTGAATGCCTCGAGAAAGGATTGGGCTATGAAGTTAGATGATGCTCTCTGGGCCTACCGAACTGCTTTCAAAACGCCTATTGGAACCTCTCCATATAGGCTTGTTTATGGGAAGGCTTGTCACTTGCCGGTTGAATTAGAGCATAAGGCGTATTGGGCTATTCAAAAGCTCAACTTTGATATGGCCTTAGCGGGTGAGAAGAGGATGCTCCAGTTGCATGAACTTGAAGAGTTCCGTTTCCATGCGTATGAGAATGCGAAATTATATAAGGAACGGACAAAGAAGTGGCATGATAAGCACATTGAGCATCGCTCTTTTGAGCCCGGACAGCGTGTATTGTTGTTCAACTCGAGGTTGAAATTGTTTCCGGGCAAGTTGAAGTCGAGATGGTCGGGGCCTTTTGAAGTTGTTCGTGTTACCGCACATGGAGCGGTTGCATTGAGAGCCCCGGGCTCTGAAAACACATTTTTGGTCAATGGTCAAAGGGTGAAACACTATTGGGGAGGTACGGTGAATCACCGCACTTCAATCACTTTGAGGGACCCTTGATTTATACCCGTCGTGCCACGACGTTAAATAAGGCGCTTCTCGGGAGGCAACCCGAGTTTGTACTTGTAATAGTTTAGTTTTCTTTTGTTTTTATAGTGTCACGTTTTTGTTGTTTTTGTGTGTCGTTTTTGCAGGAATCGGGTGAGCTAAATACGGTGAAATGAATGCATTGAGGGGGGTGGGACATCTCGAGACATGTCCCACGCTTGGTTTGTACTTGGAGTCGAAATTCGGTGCGAAAAAACGTTCGTGGGCGCGTTCGGGAGTGCCCCGCGCCTCCCAAAGCGCGAGAAAACGTGAAACAAAAAAAGCTAGGCGCGGTTGGGAGCGCCCCGCGCCTCCCACCGCGCCATGCTAGGCAGAAGCTCAAGTTTTTGCACGCGACAAGCATGCGTCGCGGGCCCTATCGCGGAGGGCTTGGCAGTAGCTCCAAAGTTGTGCCCGCGATGGGCTTGCGGCGCGGAGCTTATAGCGGAGGCCAATTTTTTTGGTTGAAAAACGGGTCAACGGGTTTGACCCGAAATTCTTTAATCCCCCATGCCCTATAACCCCAATTCCTAACATCTTTTCTCCCTTATTCTCACTACAAACACTCTCTAATCACACACTAATTCACTAGCAACAATAGAAATCATCCCAAATCTTGTGCAATCACTTCTAACACCATCAAGTAAGTACATTACTACTCTTCCTTCTCAATAACATGTAAGTTGTCTTCATAATTGTTCATGGGTGATTCTCTTAGCTAGTACAAGTTTTTCCATAAAAATTCAATCTTGATGTGCTTAATTGTTGATGATGCTTAGTATAGAACTTGTGACTTGTAAAAAGAGATCTCCCAACACATTGGGAGGGTTGGCACATTACAAGATCAATTGAAATAGCTAGTTCAAAGTTGTGCACACTAGGTGTTTGTGAAAAAGCCTTAAAGATGAAATATCAATGACATTGTGAATTCTTGAGTAGCAATGCATTCCTTAGGCTTACAATGAACATTAGGTGTTGCATACACACTAGATTTAATCATGAGACACCCACACTAGCTTGATTTTAAAAATTCAAGACGTGGTATATTTTGCCAAGGCTAGTTTTGTTCAAGTGTGGGGTGTTCGTGCCATTGAAACAAGTGATTGCCACATAGAGTGTGTGCTAAGTGTGGGGTGGTACCCTTGAGCTTGAATTGTTTTTGGTGCATAACTATACATCTAACATTGATGTTTGTGTTTGTGTAGGTACCATGGTAGCCACATCTCAAAAGGCAAGTTCTTCATCTACTGCGGGCCCGAGGAGAGAACCTCAAACCGAGCCTTCAAGTTCAAAGCAAAAGGGTAAGGCACCGGCCAAGCCCAAGGCAAAAGCAAAGGCTAAGGACAAGATTCCAAAGGACGCGGTGCCGATACCACGTCCCGGAGGCAAGACTCGGTATGGCCTCCCTTTCGTGAAGAAGGGAGATTGCCAAACATGGTATAAAAATGTGAGGCTTGCGGGGTACATCCCCGAGCAAGCCATTGATAAACGGCCGGTGCTACAAAAGTTTCGAGATGTGGCCGAGAAGATCATTGCCCTCAAGTGGGACTCAGTGTTTGAGAGTCCGGGGCCTGCCAACTTGGACATGGTCCAAGAACTTTATGCCAATTGGGAGCCCGATGAGGCGTGGAGAGATGATGACATGGTGACGGTTAGGGGAGTGAAGGTGAAGTTAGATCCCCCGGCATTGAATGCCTTCTTGGGGGTAGATGACCCCGATCATGAGGAGTTGAGAAATTACATCAAAACACCGGATTACACGGCCTTGCGGGAGACTTTGTGTGGTGAGGGGTCCACACATAAGTGGGGACGAGGAGCAGCTGGGCGACATAAGTTTATGCATTTCTCCCACTTTATCAAGCCGGCACGTGTATGGATGCGGTTTATAAATGCACGGATTCTTCCATGTTCTCATTATTCCGAGGTCACTAAGACTCGGGCGTGCATGGTGTATTTCTTCATGACCGGGAGGCCGGTGAACATTGGGTACTACATGTTGAAAATGATGAAACAAGAGAGGTATGAAAAATCATGTAGTCGGTTATATTTTGGAAACCTCTTGACCCGATATTTAGAGAAGGCGGGCGTCCCCGCAGATGAGGTCGGGGATCGCATTGTCCTTGATTTTGGGAGGCCTTTTGACATTGCCTCGGTCAAGGGGGTTATCACCACAGCACCGGTGAAGCTGACGGCGGATGATTTGCGAGAGACTAGTGCCAACTTGGCCGCGCGTCAGTATTTGATGATAGAGGCCATGGCCCGTCAGTCGGGCGTTGATATGACTAGTATTGACCGCAAGGTCCCGTTGACGGAGACCTCGAAGGTCTTGCTAGGAGAGGTTGAGGCTGGACGGGTGGACCCGCGGGAGGATGAGAACACTGATTCCGAGATTGTGGCCGATGATCCAGATAGTGAGTATGAGACTGATCATGAGGCGGGGGCCTAGGTCCACTCTCCCGTGCACCATCCAGCTTTCAGGGCAGTTTTCTTGTACTCTTACTTTTGCACTTACTTCTTTGTCGCACTGGGACATTGCTTAGTTTAAGTGTGGGGTGGGGTACTGCCCTTTATCTAGTTTTTATTTTGAGGTTTAGGATGCATGTACCTTAGGACTTTTTATTTTGTCACTTGACTTTATTTTTATTTGTTTCTTGCTTTACTATATGAAAAATGAAAAAAAAATTAGAAAACCAATGAAAAATTCCAAAAAGATTTTCCTTAGATTTTCCTTTTAGTTTTATTAGTGGTACATGTTATCCGCCCCGTGGTTTTTCTTATGGCCGCGGTTCTTTTCCACGGGGTGACCTTTGAACCAGGTAGTTTTTCATTTTTAGGATTAGGATAGTTAGTTTTAGATGACCCTAGGCTAAGGAAATAGGTAGAGTGCTAGGTGCCTTTGATTTGTTTGATATCGGTGGACTTGGACTTGATTGCATGTGCTATTTGTGGTGTCCTTGAGTTTTAATTTGATGCATGCCTAGAAAAAGAAAAAAAAATTGGAACAACCCCCTTGAGATGCTTGAGTCCGCTTGTTTGACTTGATTGCTAACTTTTGTGCATGAGTGCTTAAATTTCCACAAGTTGCATTCTAAAAGCTTGGTTGAGAGTTGTTGATTGAGCCTTTTTGTGTGGATTGCGTGCAATGTGTGTTGTGAGGCATGTTCTTAATTACTCCATGTTGCATATTAATGTCTAGAACTTGCCCCGTGTGTGTGCAAAGCGAAATCCTAGGTTTGCTCTAGTTGGGAAATGATACAAGGCCTTCGTTTACTTGCCTACCCTTACATATATACCTTGAAAAATTGTGTTGTGATTTGAATTGACCCTTTTTGATTGGCACCCACACCCCGAGCCTACCCATTTATTCTTAATTGACTCTTTTGGCCCTTACTCCTTAAGCACTTTATTGACATTGTGTAGATGATTGGAGTGGTGGTTAGATGTTGGGAGACTTTTGGGTGGAGCTAATAAAAGGGAAATACTTATGAAAATTGTGAAGTAGTGGAAAACATTGGCAAGGATGGAAGTTAATGAAATTGAAAAAAAATGAAATGAAAAGGAAAAAAATAGCAAAGTTGAAAAAAAATTTGTGGAAAAGAAAAAAAAAAGAGAAGAGAAAAAGATATCCATTCCTTGCTAGTGTGTGCTTAAAAGAAAGAAATTGCTACTTGTGAGAAGGTGTATGTGTGATAGTTGTCGATTGAGGGTGGCTTGTTGAGGATGGTGCTTAAATTAATTGTGATGTATTAAAGTGCTTAGGGAGGTAGTCACTATTACCATATGTATCCTACCCGCCCCTTAGCCTACATTACGACCTTTCTAAAGTCCTTGTTAATCCCGATTGGAGTGAGCCTACATTAGTGGAGTCCTACACTACGGGCAAGCTTATGGTACGTTGTGTGTGACATGTGAGCCTTTCATGAGAGTGAGAGAATTCAATTGTTATTGCCCCGTTCTATTCATGATATTTGTTTTTGTGTGTGATCTATGGGGGGCACTCTCTTTCATATTGGTGAGGGCACGTGGTTTGCATGAATTCGGTGAAGTTGATGGCTCTTGATTGAGTAGATAGGTGTAATTTTGTGGGAGCATGGTTGCATTGAGTTGAGTTTGTGCATTTGAGCTATTTTGGGGTGGTTGTTCTCATATTTTTGAGTTTGGTAAATTATCGGCATGTTTGTGGATCCATAGTAGTCATGTGCGCATTTGTTCAATGGTCGGTATCAACCATAGTCATAGGCAGACCTGTTCTATCTAGGTTGGGAAGTGAGATGTGACATGCTCGAGGGCGAGCAAGGGTTCAAGTGTGGGGTGGTGATGTTCGGCATTTTATGCCTACTTTTCCTTAATATTTCCGCACATTTGAGCTTGTTGTGCACTTGTTTGGTGGCTTGTGAGTATGGTTTTACGCTGATGTTGTGTTGTTCGTGTGTAGGTCGTTACGCGATACATTTGGAGCGTTTCGAAGCTTGATTGAGCATGAATTGATTGGATGATGATTGAAGATTGGATCGAGCACACAAAGGCACGACACAAGCCGAGTTTTGGAGCGAAAAGAGCAAATTTTGGCCTGGCGCTTTGGCCTCCGCGCCGCGCCAGCCATAGCGCAAGGAAGGCTGCGCGTTGCTAGGCGCGCCGCAGGCCAAAGGCACGAAGCCTGGGAGCGTGTTCTGGTTGGTTGCACGCTTTTCGGGGCGCGGGGCGCCCGTTATAGCGCCCCTTATGCGCGATTTGACTTCCTATTCCTTCTAGTTTTGGGATTAACTTATGTACAAGGGTTTGGAAACAATATAAATAGTTTATTACTTAGTTTTTGAGGGGAGTTCTTGACTTTGGGCAATATTGAGAGCTACACACTTCATTGAACAAGGGTTATTCCCAATTCTTTCATCTATTAAATCATTTATTTCATTATTACACCAAATTTTTGCCTTGTGATTATGAATATGTGTGGCTAATTTCCTAACGTTCTGGGGTTAGAGTTTACATGAAAGTTGATTGTTGAAGATTGATTTCCATTGATTGAATCCCATAACGGGTTACTTGTTCTTCCTTGATTTAACTTGTATAATTGTTAGAGCTCGATAGTTATACATCATCTATGGTTTTTGGGTTGAACTCGAAAGAGAGAATCTAATTACGTAATAAGGAAGAATAGAACTAGTTTGTGAACCCGGGCATCGGGGAATCAATTCGCGGGTAGGATAGACATATACTTGCTTGCCTAGCTTAACTAATTACAGGATCGTTAATGCGTGCATGTGATTTAACCCGTAGACATACAGGGATTAGAGTAGCTTGCATAGATTGTGAAGAACTGAAAGGTTTTCATAATTACAATTAACCTGTCAGTTAGTAACCCGGGATTTAAGAAGTGAAATCAATTGAATACATCAACTGGATTGTTCGTAATTCTAACCCTGGATCGCTCTCTTGATATTGTTAACAACCAAAGTTTTCCCCATTGCTTGATTACATTCCAGCACTTTAATTACTGCACTTTAGTATAAAAACTCTTACACCCATTGGAAAAAGACCCCTGGATAGTTTGTTCAGGAATTGTTTATTAAGCACTAGTCCGCATAGTCCTCGTGGGAACGATACTCGACTTTGTCACTTTATTACTTGGCGACCGCGTATACTTGCGTGTGCGTTTGGGAGCAACAGTAACAGATTTAAATAATAATGATCTTAGGATGTCGAAAGTAGATGAATTGAATAAGCTCTTTTACTAGGAAGATGTAAATGCTATTTTAACTATTCCTTTATCAATTACTGGTACAAGGGACAAGCTAATTGACATTTTACTAAATTTGGTGTCTATGAAGTTAAGTTTGGATATTGTCTTGCAAAATTTTTATCAACAATGATAATAATAGAGGTAATATTGCTCGATAGTTAAGAATAAACATAAACATTTTCTTAGAAAGTGTATGCTGAATACTTTGCCTGTTAATAATTCTATTATGAAAAGAATAGGCTATGTTAGTAGTGTTTGTAAAAGATGTGGCTTTGAAAGTGAAACTATTGAACATATGCTTTTTACTTGCCCTGATTTACAGAAAGTTTGGAGAATGAGTCCTATTAATTGGCAGGATCTTGATAATATACATGGTTTTTCATTGTGGTGGAACTCTAAAATTAATATGGCTAAAAATTGTGTTGACTCTATGCAGCTGCTTAATTTATCTATTATGATTATATGACATATTTGGAAATCTAGAAATTTGTGGTGCTTTGATATCGAACGTATTGATCCACCTAATATTGCTGCGAAAGCTTTATTTGAGTATAATGAGTATTTGGAAATAACGCTTGCTCATGATATTAATGGGAATAATCATATTGATGAAAATTCTTTACTAACATTACCCGTAGATGGAATTTGTATTTTTGTTGATGTAGGCGAACATATGGATTCAAGCAAAGCTAGCATTGGTGTGGTTGCTATGGATAACAACGGTGTTTTGCTTCACGCCAATGGTTCTCCTATTCAGTTTGTTGGGAACGCCATTATTGCTGAAGCGTTTGCAATTAGACAGGTTGTGATGAATACGATGCAGAAGGGGTGGAGGAAAATTAAGATATTTTCAAATACAAAGGGTTTAGTGGATATCCTAAAGAAATCTATCAAGGCAACGTGGGAAGTCGAAGTAGCATGTGAAGATATATGGCACATAATGTCTAATTTAGATTGTGTTGATTATGTTCATATACCTAGAACCTTTAATATAGTTGCTCATACTTTAGCTAAATTCTCGAGATCTTTGGTTCATGGAGTCTCTTGGGAAACTATGTTCTCATGTTGGCTTGTAAACAATACTGTTAACTCTTTTGGACATATAATGTCCTTATCATTAATGCATTGGTATTGTTTTGGCTGAAAAAAAAAATGTTCTTGACCTATTCACACTTGACACCTCGAATTTTTGGCTTTTACGGATTAAGAACACTTCTTTTTCTCTTTATGCTTTGACTTGTATTTTCTGTATGTTCCAATTATTTAATTATTTTTTTAAATATCTAATTAATTATTATTAATATAATATGTCATTCTAATTAAGAATTCATATTTTAATAATTTTCTTTTATTTTGAACAAGTTTTGCTATATTCTCTATATATACTTCTTTTATAATTTAATATAGTTCAATGTTACCTAATTAAGTACAAAAGGGTAAAAGCCCAAATAGCAAAGCCCAAACCAATTCTCTCTATATGTATATGAGACTTGAGAGGTCTCATAAACTCAATTGTAGGAATTTCATTTATGTTTGTTTCTATTAAACTTGGAGTCGCTTGAACATGATTCCTTCGGAGTCTATTGATGGCGGGCTAAAAACGTTGTTATCTGAGCCCTCTTCTAGTCTTGTTTTCATGATCCCCAGTCGAGATGCCAAAGAAGAAGGATGCATTTATGGCTGCTGATTTGTAAGGATGAGTATGCAAACAACAACCACAAAAGCATCACTAACAATAAGGAATCATTCTCAACCGCCAGATTCATTAATTATGAACTCATATAACGAATCCCTAAAACAACTGATACATCTTAACTGATTTACAGAGCTAAAAGGACCATATAAAAATTACTCGCATTTTTTGATATGAAAATTATCTGATACATCTCAATTGTTTTACTAAACAAAGTTGATGAATTGGATTGAAAAATTTAATTTTTTCAGTCATCTAAAAAAATTATTTTAGCTATATAATCTTCTTGTAGGAGATTAGCACAAAGGTACAAGAAGATCTGTAAAATTAACATAAGAAGTTTTTATAAGATTCTTCCATTGAGATTTGTGTACAAATAGGATATCATTCCCTCACTTTTCTGTGGAACAACTCTGATGAAAACAACTAAAAATAATAAACTATTGTTTAGAAAAATCATCCAAACAACTGTGATTTGGTCAATGTAGGAAAACAAACAACACCCGCAAAAAAAGAACGGGAAAAAGTATGTTTTGCTACATTGTCCGAATAGTTTGGATGATTATTCTAAACAATAGTTTATTCATCATCAATGAAACAAAAAGCTCAAAACCCAAAATATCGTGATGACATTCTTGTCTTTCTTCTATGTCGTGTCTTAACAATATATAATGTATGAATTTAAGTCCTTATTTTGACCCACGTTATGGGATATTGTTACAAAATCAGTAACTTATCACATTAAGTGCCTATGTGGGATGACTGACAAGGCCATGACAATGATACTAGAGCTATTACGTGACGCCTTTGAGCATGCAAAGATCCCGAGTCATTCTATGAGGCGAAGAAAATTATCAAAAAATTTGTCTGGGTTATGACAAGATAGATGCTTGTCCAAATGGCTGCATGTTGTATCGAGGAGCTGATGCACATAGACACAAATGCAAGCGATGCGGAACATCCCGATGAAAGCCAAAGACTAAGTGATGTTGTGCATATATTATATGTGTTTTGATATTAAACTTTCCATAATTTTACTTGTTTTTTGTGGTTTTCAATGTCAATTATGCCCAACATGATTTAATTCTGGAGGTTGCACTAATGGATTGTTATTTGGTGGCTTAGAAGATAATTGTTGGATTAGAAGGAAGCAAACAAAGTCCAAGTCTGAGGAATTCGGGGAGAGAGCTTCTGATCAGCCAAACTTGCAAAAGTGGAAGCACGTGTTTAAATATCCTTAAGCAAGGCTAGGTGGGAAAGATGGTTTCCTAAGGCAATGTGGATTTGGAAGCATCAAGTTCTACTTATTATAAGAAAATTAGGAATAGTTTTTCCTACAATTTTGTACTCTATATAAGCTCAATTACATAAGATTTTGGAGGATTCACGGGGGAACTGAGGGACGCAGCAGGCATTCTAGCTAGGAGTTCTTCATAAGAGTTCTTCTTTTTCTCTTTTTCTTTATTGTGTTTGCTAGTTCTAGGGTCGTGGGATCTCCATGAATATTGATATTTGGATGTTAATTTGACTTTATTAGCTTATCATATTGGGTTATTTATTAAATCCCGTGCTTAATTATTTGAGTGCTTGATCACCAATTGAATACTACATATGAATCTTGAATTGAACTTGGGAAAGGGAATTCTTGATTGCAATAGGATTTAATAGAGCTTGTTCTTGAACCTGGACATCGGGAAATAGATTCGCGGATAAGGATAAGAATATACCTATTCGCCTTGCTTAATCATTATACAGAAATTATTAATGCGTTCTTGTTAACTTCTGATTCCATAGGAATATAGCCATTGGATTAGCTTGAATAGGCGAGCAAGATATCGGAAGAGTCTTGTGAGCAATATTAACCCTGTCGATTAGTAACCCTGATAAATTAATTAAGTCGAATTAATTGAAGAATTCAACAGGATTGGTAGATTTCCCATAACCGTGGAACTTTATCTCTTATTAAATTTGACTTTATGCTTGTTCTAGTTTATGAGTTAATCTTTTAAATTTATTAGTTAATTTTAGTTTAGAATAATTCTCAATAAACCATCACAATCTTTGCTTATTTAAATAATTAGGAATTGTCTGATTTAGTTGCTAGTTAATCACAAGTCTCTATGGGACGATACTCGATTTTATCACTTTATTACTTGTCGGCTGCGTATACTTGCGTGCGTGTTTGGGAGCAACACTAAGAAAAGTTCTGATGAGGTTCATGCGTATAAAAAGAAGAAACCAAAACCCGCAAAAGCTCTTTGATATTTCCCTCTGATTTCATGATTGGAAAGATTGTTCATGTGTAGTAAAATATCTACCGATATGAGATGGCATAGTATTGATCGTAATAAAGATGACTTCTTGAGGCATCCGAGAGATGGTGAAGTGTGGAAAAATTTTGACTCTATATTTCTTGAGTTTTCTCAAGATCCACGTAATGTTCGCCCTAGCTTAGCAGCTGATGGGTTCAATCCATTTGAAAAAAATGAGCACTAGTTATAGCATTTGGCCCGTGGTTCTCATTCCGTACAAAACTCCTCCCCGGAAATGCATGAAGGAGATTTTTTTTATTCTCTCAATGATAATTTCAGATAAGCAAATGCCAGGGAATGACATTGATGTTTACTTACAACCTTTGATCAATGAACTGAAGGTTTTATGGGATGATGTTAACACTTTTGATTTTTCCTCAAATGAAAATTTTAAAATGAGAGCAGCAATTGATGTGGACAATTACTAATTTTCCAGGATATGACAATTTATCGGAGTGGAACACATATGGTAAGTTTACTTGTCCCATTTGCAACATCAATGCTGAACTTTGTCGACTTCATCATAGTAAAAAATAGTGCTTTATGGGTCATTGTCGTTTTCTAAACGTCTGTCACAAGTTTAGATTGGAAAAGGTCCGATTTGATGGTATATTTGAAAGAAGAAATCCACTTGTACAATTAACAGGCTCAGGCATTTTAAAAAAAGTTGAGAATATTTGTGTTTCATTTGGAAAAAGCACCAGTAAATGAAATTAAAGGGAAAAGAGGGTGTGGGCAAAAAAATACTCAAGGCGGTGATTCACATTGAAAAAGAAGAGTATTTTCTTTGAACTTCCATATTGGGAGTTCAATTTTTTGCGTCACAATCTTGATCCGATGCATATTGGGAAGAATGTGTAAGACAATGTAATATATACTTTGTCAAATGATGGCAAGTCAAAACATCATTTGAATGATAGAAAAGACCTACAATTCATGGGCATAAGATTTGAACTTTGGCCTAATGAGAGGGGAGAGTACCCTACAGCTATTTTTACTATGTCAAATAAATAAAAGAATAAATTTCTAAAGACTTTAAAGAATGTGACTGTTCCAGATGGTTACTCAAGTAATATTTTGAGTTGTGTTGATTTGAAGCAGCAGAAGTTATTTTGATTGAAGAGTCACAATTGTAATATCCTTATGTAACAACTACTGCTAATAGCGTTGAGGAATGTAATGCCTAGCTTAGTATCTGCAGTTTTAGCAGATCTTTGTTCGTTTTTTCGACAATTATGTGCTAAAATATTGAATCCATTGGATCTAAATAACCTTTAAAATCAGATCTCTCACAATGCATCTCATTTGGAAATCATATTCCCTCCATTTTTCTTTACTGTCATGGTACACTTAGTTGTTTATTTAGTTGATGAAGTGAGACGTGGTGGCCCAGTTACATATGTATCCTATGGAGAGGTTTGTAGGACATATGAAGTCTTATGTGTGCAACATGACACAAGCAAAAGGCTCAATTTCTGAAGGTTACTTGGCTGATGAAGTAATAACATTTTGTTCAAGATATTTCAATGATGTCGAGACAAGGTTCAATCACACAATGTGGTTAGATGATCGACCTAATGATGCAGAATATCATGGAAAGGACACAATGTTCCTAAAAGTTGGTAAACCAGGAAAGAGTTCTACATACTCCAAACATGGTGGAAAAGCTTCAAGCACACCATCATGTATTAGTTTATTGTCCAGCAATAGACTCGTTCCTCTAGTAAGTGGATTAAAACCTTCACATGTCTTATACATTACAACTATATAGTTTATTAATTTAGTTTCTACATACAAGAAATTTAGGGCACAAACAAAGAGAAGATTAAGGAGTTGGATGCGGTTGGAATCTGAGATAGATAATTGTACAGAACGAGTTTGCTGACAGGTTTAAAAAGCGAGTAAGTTCAATTTCTATTGTCTGATGCCTTTCAACTATTTTTGAGGTTTGTTATTTCTTTCTTTTATTTTCCCTTCTCTCATCTGGTTTAAAAAGTGAGTAAGTACTTTCGATTATCCTTTGATGGCTAGAGTGGTGAATCTCTAGTTGTTCTATGTTCTGTAGCGTCTGATTATCTTGATACTGGCCTGTTGCTTTTACTGACTTTAACAAACTTGCAGTTGAATCAGTTTCTTTTACTATTTTATGTCTGGGAATCATATGATACAGTAGTTTCATTAGTGGGAACTCTTTTGTATGTCATCTTTGGTGAAGATACTGTTCCAGGCTCTGGTTGCTGGCCTACTTCAACGGTTGGGTATTTATTGGAAGCTCTAGTTCTGGTGAAATCTCCACTTTCTACGTGTAAGAAGAGAGGACAGAAAAATTAATCTCCTGAGTCCTGAGTGCGAAGGAGACTGTTGGCTTGGAAAAAGGGGGGGAGACAGTGTCAGTATGGGCTAATGTTGTTAGAGTTGGTTAGGCTAGCTTTGGTGATCCTAAGTTTGGCCAGTGTTGGAAGCCTGGTTATCCACCTGACCCAACAACATTTACATTTCAATTCATAGTTACAGTAAGGTGTTATTAACATAGATATGTGATATCAATTATACATAGCCAGATTATCTTCTTGTCTTTTTAGATTCTATTCATGATCAAGTTGTCTACATATCTTGACGCACTTCTCTTACGATGAAACAAAAGAATGAGCGCACCCCTGTATTAATTGATCTTCCTTCTTCGAATAGAGTGGCATGTATTCCTTGTCCAGAGTATTTGTTTGTTCTTATCTTCTTATTGTGTTACTTGAGGCAATGGGGATATCTTATTCCGTTCTATGTATCTATTATTCTCTTTAAACACTAGTACATTTTACAGTAAAGATGAAAAACTGCGGAAGTTTGCACTCTGAACTAGTGCAAACAGAGTCTGCTCCCTTCTTTCTTACTCCCATTCTTCCTATTTTGCTCGGTGGGATAGATAGACATTCTAGGTATGTCATTTTTGGTTTAATTTTATTTATTGGCCATGTTTCTAGTATATGGTAAGTCCTTGCAGAATGATAAAAATTATTTTGTACTTAAAGAACATTAGAAAGAGGTTGCTTCGGCCTCTCCCCAGCCACTTGTGGGAGAGCCTCCGAAACGCGCCTCATATGCTACTAGACTACGAACCATACAACTAAGTCAACCCATAACCAAAACACCATTAAAACTTTTTGAATATGTTCATAAAAAAACCAATTTTAAAGTTTCTTATTGGGGAATTAGAAGATTTTTCTATGGAGGAAAGGCTTCATCAAGCAGTGATATTGAAGTTCTCATATGGTAAACCCGATATTCAAGAGTTGAGGAAAGTTATTCCACAAAAATTTGGTGTCAAGTCATTTTCTAATCGGGCAACTTGAATTTAGGCACATGTTGATTAGGTTTGATTCTTTTGAGGATTTTGTGAATGCTCTAAGCCGTTTGGTTATATACAATGTAGAGGTGAGAAATTTTCATAAAGAATGTTTTCATGGTCGCAAAGCTTCATCCCTAGAGAGGAAACATCTATGGCAGCGGTATGAATTTCACTAGCTCACTTGTCTAGCAACCTGTATGCTAAAACGCCATTGCTATCTACTGTGGTTACTGTGGGTAGACCTATAGTAGTTGACAAAGATATGCATGATCGTTCACTTCCAAGCACAACAAGGGTATAGATAATTCTAGATTTATTAGATGAGCATCCTAAGGAAATAAAATTATTGATGATAAAACTTAAAAAGTAAGCGAGCACTGCCAGGAAATTGTTTATGACAATATGCCAAAGTATTACTATACTTGCAAACATCAAGGTCACAGTGATAATGTTTGTCGATTGAATATTTCTGTTGTCAATGAGGAACCTGTTGAAACTGGAAAATTTCAAGGGGATTTGAGCAATAAATTGAACAAAAATAGGCCGGCAAAAGCGATGGTTACAACAACTATGGCATCTGAATTACAAGAAATTGCTGGAACAGTTTCTAATCCTAATGAAACTGTGCCTTGCATACTTCTGGGAAGAGTAGTCGTGAGTTTGTACAGGTGGAAGCTGAGACAAAGTCTGGTGATTTGGATCGTAAGAGGCAACTGGGAAGTCCAGACAATAAATGTGCAACGTTGGTGTCTTGTGTTGCTACTACTTCATATTAAGTTGGAGTTACTTCAAACCAAGGAGGCCAGGAGAAAGTTGCTGCTATAGAAGCTCAAGCAAGATAGCAGATTTTTACATCTAAAAAAGCTGGTGGGAAATTTTATGCCTAGCAGTTAAACATGCATGGTGATCAAGGTAAAAAAGCTCATGCTTCATCTCCACCGGGTGTGGTATAATATAAATCAGCAAGAAGGAAAGCCAATGTCGAATCTGTGCAAATAAAAATGGCTTCAATGTTTTAATGGAGAAATCAAATATTGGGAAGAGGATAAGTTTAATGAGGAAGAGGAAGTTGATGTAGTAGTTGTAGCACAACCTGTTGCAAGCTTAGTCAAAAAGCAAGTCGCCAATATGCAGGCTGTGGCAAAGGCGTCACCTCCACCACAACCTTTCCAAAACAGTAGCAAAAAAAAGTGAAAGGCGATCTGCGAGTGACGTCCCTGGTACAACGTGAGCCAATGTTAGTTCAGAATAAGGCTTCAGGTGTTGCAACTCATGGGCATGGTCAATTTGATGGTATGGCAGCCAACTTATGCACTGAAAATAGATCCTCTCAAACCACTCCTTCAGGTGGTGGAAATTATTTGACACAAACTTTAGAGGTCAAACTTATGCATAAGAGTTCTAAAGTACTTCCAGATGAGATGGATAATGACAAAGATGCGGAGTTTATTATGGAATTATATAAGTTTGAGCAAGATGAGAGAGGCCGTGAGTGTGGTTATCACAATGCCTGTATAAATGTTAAAGTTGATTATGCTGACTCGTTTCAAGATGGTGGTACAAATAATTTGTCAGATAAAGATAGATCACAGGCTGAAGATGAAGAGGATACGTCTAAGGAGCTCTTGAAAAATGAACAAGTGGCTAGGATGGTTGAACCTGCTCCAAGAATTGCACGTGATGCTTTGGAGTCTTGTGGAGAATGTGTAGATGAAAACAAGTTGCCAATATGCAGGCTGTGGCAAAGGCGTCGCCTCCACTACAACCTTTCCAAAACAGTAACAAAAAGAAAGTGAAAGGCGATCTGCGAGTGACGTCCCTGGTACAACGTGAGCCTATGTTAGTTCAGAATAAGGCTTCAGGTGTTGCAACTCATGGGCATGGTCAATTTGATGGTATGGCAGCCAATTTATGCACTGAAAATAGGTCCTCTCAAACCACTCCTTCAGGTGGTTGAAATTTTTTGACACAAAGTTTAGAGCTCAAACTTATCCGTAAGAGTTCTAGAGTACTTCCGGATGAGATGGATAATGACATAGATGCAGAGTTTATTATGAAATTTTTTGGTGATAAGTTTGAGCAAGATGAGAGAGGCGGTGAGTGTGGTGATCACAATGCCTGTATAAATGTTAAAGTTGATTATGTTGACTCGTTTCAAGATGGTGGTACAAATAATTTGTCAGATAAAGATGGATCACAAGCTGAAGATGACGACGATACACTTTATACGTCTAAGGAGCTCTTGCAAAAATGAACGAGTGGCTAGGATGGTTGAACCTGCTCCAAGAATTGCACGTGATGCTTTGGAGTCTTGTGGAGAATGTGTAGATGAAAACAAATTTCCAATATGCAGGCTGTGGCAAAGGCGTCGCCTCCACCACAACCTTTCCAAAACAGTAGCTAAACCAAAGTTAAAGGCGATCTGCGAGTGATGTCCCTGGTAAAACGTAAGCCTATGTTAGTTCAGAATAAGGCTTCAGGTGTTGCAACTCATGGGCATAGTCAATTTGATGGTATGGCAGCCAATTTATGCACTGAAAATAGGTCCTCTCAAACCACTCCTTCAGGTGGTGGAAATTTTTTGACACTAAGTTTAGAGCTCAACGTTATGCGTAAGAGTTCTAAAGTCCTTCATGATGAGATGGATAATGACACAGATGCGGAGTTTATTATGAAATTTTTTGGTGATAAGTTTGAGCAAGAGGAGAGAGGCGGTGAGTGTGGTGATCACAATGCCTGTATAAATGTTAAAGTTGATTATGCTGACTCCTTTCAAGATGGAAGTACAAATAATTTGTCAGATAAAGTTGGATCACAGGCTAAAGATGACGAGGATACATTTTGTACGTCTAAGGAGCTCTTAAAAAATGAACAAGTGGCTAGGATGGTTGAACCTGCTCCAAGAATTGCACGTGATGCTTTGGAGTCTTGTGGAGAATGTGTAGATGAAAACAAGTTGCCAATATGCAGGCTGTGGCAAAGGCGTCGCCTCCACCACAACCTTTCCAAAATAGTAGCATAACCAAAGTTAAAGGCGATCTGCGAGTGATGTCCTTGGTACAACGTAAGCCTATGTTAGTTCAGAATAAGGCTTCAGGTGTTGCAACTCATGGGCATGGTCAATTTGATGGTATGCCATCGAATTTATGCACTGAAAATAGGTCCTCTCAAACCACTCCTTCAGGTGGTTGAAATTTTTTGACACAAAGTTTAGAGCTCAAACTTATGCGTAAGAGTTCTAGAGTACTTCCGGATGAGATGGATAATGACATAGATGCGGAGTTTATTATGAAATTTTTTGGTGATAAGTTTGAGCAAGAGGAGAGAGGCGGTGAGTGTGGTGATCACAATGCCTGTATAAATGTTAAAGTTGATTATGCTGACTCCTTTCAAGATGGTGGTACAAATAATTTGTCAGATAAAGTTGGATCACAGGCTAAAGATGACGAGGATACATTTTGTACGTCTAAGGAGCTCTTAAAAAATGAACAAGTGGCTAGGATGGTTGAACCTGCTCCAAGAATTGCACGTGATGCTTTGGAGTCTTGTGGAGAATGTGTAGATGAAAACAAGTTGCCAATATGCAGGCTGTGGCAAAGGCGTCGCCTCCACCACAACCTTTCCAAAATAGTAGCAAAACCAAAGTTAAAGGCGATCTGCGAGTGATGTCCCTGGTACAACGTAAGCCTATGTTAGTTCAGAATAAGGCTTCAGGTGTTGCAACTCATGGGCATGGTCAATTTGATGGTATGGCAGCCAATTTATGCACTGAAAATAGGTCCTCTCAAACCACTCCTTCAGGTGGTGGAAATTTTTTGACACAAAGTTTAGAGCTCAAACTTATGCGTAAGAGTTCTAGAGTACTTCCGGATGAGATGGATAATGACATAGATGCAGAGTTTATTATGAAATTTTTTGGTGATAAGTTTGAGCAAGATGAGAGAGGCCGGGAGTGTGGTTATCACAATGCCTGTATAAATGTTAAAGTTGATTATGCTGACACGTTTCAAGATGGTGGTACTAATAATTTGTCAGATAAAGTTGGATCACAGGATAAAGATGACGAGGATACACTTTTTACGTCTAAGGAGCTCTTAAAAAATGAACAAGTGGCTAGGATGGTTGAACCTGCTCCATGAATTGCACGTGATGCTTTGGAGTCTTGTGGAGAATGTGTAGATGAAAACAAGTTGCCAATATGCAGGCTGTGGCAAAGGCGTCGCCTCCACCACAACCTTTCCAAAACAGTAGCTAAACCAAAGTTAAAGGCGATCTGCGAGTGATGTCCCTGGTAAAACGTAAGCCTATGTTAGTTCAGAATAAGGCTTCAGGTGTTGCAACTCATGGGCATGGTCAATTTGATGGTATGACAGCCAATTTATGCACTGAAAATAGGTCCTCTCAAACCACTCCTTCATGTGGTGGAAATTTTGTGACACAAACTTTAGAGCTCAAACTTATGCGTAAGAGTTCTAAAGTACTTCCAGATGAGATGGATAATGACATAGATGCGGAGTTTATTATGAAATTTTTTTGTGATAAGTTTGAGCAAGATGAGAGAGGCCGTGAGTGTGGTGATCACAATGCCTGTATAAATGTTAAAGTTGATTATGTTGACTTGTTTCAAGATGGTGGTACAAATAATTTGTTAGATAAAGATGGATCACAGGCTGAAGATGACGAGGATACACTTTGTACGTCTAAGGAGCTCTTGCAAAAATGAACGAGTGGCTAGGATGGTTGAACCTGCTCCAAGAATTGCACTTGATGCTTTGGAGTCTTGTGGAGAATGTGTAGATGAAAATGGGCAGCAAATCATCTCCACAAAAGGTGCAACAAGTGCCAAAAAATAGGCATATATGGTGGAGGAGGATGAACAGGTAGCAAAAAAGACTCGGGGTAGTACTTTGAAAGCTACGGCACCAGAATTTTTTCCTTCTCAATTGGCTAATGTTAGCCCCGTGAACACAAGCCAAAAAACATTGAGGGGATCATGGTTATGGTTACCAAGCAATTTGAGCCAAATCCTTTGGTACCACTTCGTATGAATGAGGAAGAAAGCAAGGAGTATGACATAGGGGAGGACTTAGAGGAAGATGAGCCGTCACTGATGGATGATGCTAGAGAGAGGGCAACCAGGGAAGCAAACATTTTGCCAAGGAAACCCAGGAAGAAAGCACATTGAAGAACTACAAGTGATGATACCACTGCTACATATAGAACAAACCCTCCAAGTGTTGCAAAAAAATGTAATTACATCATATAAAGATTGGATAAATCAGAGAGGAATTTGATTTGTCAAGAAGATCATGCTGTTTTTCAAAATCTAGGCGAGCTACAAGCGCCACTTCAACTCGCTCGCATGAAAAAGGAGGCGTTTGTTTGCACTTTCTTACTTATTTTTATTCTTCTTCATTTTATTAGCATTTTCCTTTGTAATATCATTATAGACTCTATAATGATCACCATGTATTTATTGCTTTCGAGTTTTTTTTCCTTACATAGTTGTTAGCTAGTTGAGGTTGTGCTTCATTAGGAATAATAAGGTAAGGCCTATCCCCCCCTTATTTATATTGTTATGAGTGAGGTCTTTATTATGATTAGTAAAATTAGTCACTAAGCACACTGCTTAGTGACCTTTGCTAAAAAAAGAAGAAGAAGAGGTTTTAAACTAGTTGTTGGACTTTAAGCTTTCTGTGTGATAACCTGGTGACTATTTGGACAACTTGTCATATTTTCTTTTATCTAACAATCATTTCTCTATGTGATAACCCGGTGACTATGCAAATTCTAAATAACAATGTGTTTTAATAGGCTCTGTGTGCTTGTATGTTAGATGGTCTGTTATTAGACAACACAGTAATAGTATCATCGAGTTTCCAGTTCTGCTTAAACCAGATGCAATTTACATTGAAACTTTAGTTGTTTCGAGGAATTATTACTTTTGAGAATTTTTAAATGATGTCTCTGTCACAACTAAGGTAATAAATTTTGATTTTGATGTTGACTTGACTGTTTGTTTAATGGTCAACAGATTATGAATGATGTTGAGCTTTGGTTTTGAAGAATGACAAACAAGAAGGACTCAGTGGTCTTGGAGAAGGACCTAGTCCTTGAATAGAAGGGCATGACTGATCGAAAAGATCTGTGGGTTGCAAATCCCTGCGGAACTAGGAATAGTGGTGCGTGAATGAATATGCATCCTAGTCAGACTAAAAGAGGCGGTGCCCAGGCTGTGTCTTCGAAGTACGAATTGGAGTTGGACTCTAAAAAGGAAAAGAGGTACAAGGAATCCAGTCTTACCATAATTACAAGGATTCCTTGTAAGACTCAACTAGGGTTGCATAGCCCATATAAATACAAGTAGTTGATGCAACCGAAATCAGTTATTCACAAACAGAGAGTTGAGAGCATATAACGGCATTTTAGTATCTTTCTACGTGAGATATGTATTAGGTGAACTTGTGAGAAGTTGCTTTGTAAAGCTAGAGTTTAGCTTTGTTTAGTGATTAGGGTCTAGAGTGTAGCCCCTTGGTTACAGAGTCTTGTAATCAGAAACTTGCTCTTTGTGTTAGTGGATTGAGTTCTAAAATTCCAGAGTGTGGGTCATGGTTTTTCTCCCTTGAGTAAGGAGTTTTCCACGTAAAAATCCTCGTGTCTTCTGTGTGTGTGGTGTGTGTTGCAGTGTTCAAACAGCAGAATTGCAGAGGTAAGAACAGGGTTCTTGACTCAAGAGAATCGAGTTCTTAAAATAAAAATCGGTGGACACTATTCAACCCCCCTTCTAGTTTCCTTAGGAGGTGCATAGATTATAACAAGTGGTATCAGAGCCGGTCTTCTCGTGCTAGGTTAACACCTTGAGAAGGATCAGAATTATGAGTGCACCACCTACCATCACTGAAAGATAATCAATTCAGAGGCCCCCACAGTTCAATGGGCAGTACTATGCTTGGTGGAAGAACAGGATGGAAAATTACATATGTGCCGAAGACTATCAACTCTGGCTGATAGTATCTGAAGGAAACCTGATCCCCACTAAAATAGTTGGTGAAGGAGCAACTGCCAAATAAGAACCTAAGCTGAAAGAGGAGTTCAATGAGGCGGATTATAATATGATTGACAAGAATCACAAAGCCAAACGTCTGGTCATTTGTGGTCTTGGTCCGGAGGAGTTTAACAGAGTATCATCTTACAAGACTGCCAAGGAAATCTGGGATGCCCTGCAGGTTGCGCATGAAGGAACCACTGAAGTAAAGGACTCAAAGAGAAGAATGCTGAAAAGACAATTTGAGCTGTTCTCTATGGGAGAGAAGGAATCAATCCAAGATATGATGACCAGGTTGACCATTATTACTAATGAGATGAGATCTCTGGATATGGAATTACCAAAAGTGGAGATGGTTGATAAGATTCTAAATGTGCTTCCTGAAGCTTGGGAACCCAAGATGACTGCCATCATTGAGTCTAAACATCTAAGATCTATCAAACTTGAAGAACTGGTTGGTAGCCTGAAAACTCATGAGATGATGAAAGACTCAAAAGCTAAACCAGCTCTCAAGAAGGACAAGACCCTTGCGCTTGAAGCAACTGAGGAAACTGATGAATATGTTGATCTGCAATCAGTTGAAGCGGCAATGGTTAGTGCTTTAAGACAGAAGCTCAACCTGGGTAGGTTTAAAGGCTTTAAAAGAAGTGGCAAAGAAAATTCTGGAAGGAAGAACATAGTTGACAGTCCTGACTACTCAGGATGTTTTAAGTACTTCAAGAAAGATCACGCTGTTATGGATTGTCCTATGTGGGAAATAGAATGGATGAAAAACAGAGCATCTAAGGAAAAGGAAAAGGAGACGTCAAAGGAGAATGACAAAGATAAGAAGAAGACAAGACGACCTCCAAACTTTAGAGCAGAAAGAAGAAAGAAAAAAAAGCTTTCTATGCCACGTGGGGACCAAATAATAGTTAATCTGATCATGAAAAGGAGTCTGGAGATGAATCACCACTGGCACTGATGGGACTGACAGGCATCAGTTCAGATGAAGAAGACCCTCGAGAGTTCAGAGGAGGAAGAGATCCGTCAAAGCCACCTGTGTTCAACGGGATTAACTACAAGAGCTGGAAGAAATAGATGAAGAACTTCCTGCAATCAACTGATTACAGTCTCTGGTTGATTGTGAAGAGAGGACCTCATGTTTCCGTGAAGAGAGCAGCCAATGGAGTTTTGGTGCCAAATAAGGTAGAAGAACTAGACTCTCAAGATCTAGACTGGCTACAAGCAAATTCCAAGGCTGAATTGTTGACACGACCCGGAATCCGGTTAGGCCGTGCGGGCACCCGACATCCTCCCCTAGACCCGTCGGGCGAACGCTTATCAATTAAATTAGGAAAATAAATATAATTCACTTCATAAATAAGAACAAGACTTAGAAAAAGCACACACATACTGATACCTCTAAGCTATACAAAAGAAATTACAGCTGACTACCAAACATACTAACTTTAGGGCTATCCAGACTAGACATCTAAGAGTACAAAAGAAGACAAATACCTCCTGAAGGAAGCAAAATGCAACTGAAATAATAACCAATAAACTGGTGGCCATCCGGAATAAAAGCTGGCTCACCCTGACAGTTGAAGTCGTCTTCGCTCCTTCACAACGCGGCAAACTCAATCCTGGAGCGAACCTGCCGAAATGAAATAGATAGACAAGAAACAAACAACAATCAAGGGTGAGTCAAAAGGACTCAATAAGTGGGGCAGACTAGCCACCTCAAAGAATAGGATAGCTAGCCAGGGAGAAGAAAAACAGATAAACTAAATCCATCTTATTTGAACTATAAACAGGCAAAGCCAAATAATAACTGAAAACACGTATGGAATCATAAACAGCCAGGGACATAAGGTAGACATAACATATAGATATCCTGAACATGTCGACAATCAGAAATACATCCGGTTGCAGCGAGCAACCCGATCCATATATTCATACGGTTGCGGCGTGCAACCCGATTCGTATATTTATTCTGTTGCGGCGTGCAACCCGATCCGTATATTTATACTGTTGCGACGTGCAACCCGATCCGATCCATGTATTTATATTGTCGCGACGTGCAACCCGGGATACGAGCCAGAAATATATAGGCAAACTGAGATACGGTATACATACCGCATATATAAAACACAACACGATAGTCACGCAATAGTCAGCACGCGGTGCAATGAAATAGGATGAATGCAGTATGATGCAATGGTGTCACATGTGCCAAATAGATGGAGCGGAATCCTCCTGCTCCGGGGGCGGAATCCTCCTACCCTCAATATGATGCAATAGATCGGAATCCTCCTGCTCCGAGGGCGGAATCCTCCTACCCTCAATATGATGCAATGGAGCGGAATCCTCCTACTCCGAGGGCGGAATCCTCCTACCCTCAATATGATGCAATGGAGCGGAATCCTCCTACCCTCAATATGATGCAATGGAGCGGAATCCTCCTGCTCCGAGGCGGAATCCTCCTTCCCTCAATATGATGCAATGTGCATACGAATGCAACATGATGCAATAATAACCCATCACCAGTGCGGGACTCTCATCGACAGCTGGAAAGTATATACCAACTCACAACCAAAGTACAATACTCAGATTCTCAATGCAATACCAATAACAGGACATAATATATAATATAGAATATAAATTCAAAGCTAAGGCGTAATGAGTACGCCTATCGGCAGCTACACACGTAAGGAACACGTGGTAGAAAATCCACGAGGCCAGGTGCCTCCAAAGAAATGGATATAAACACTTACCTTGTTACAAAGTTAGTACATCCACTCAATAACCGCTTGTCCTTTGGTTTCATTGCAAAACGATCCTACTCTATTCAATAAGCAGAAAAATATATCAAATTAGGCTAAAGGCTTCATTCCTCACATCTTAGGGCAATCTGGTTAGGAACCTAATACCCTATTCGCATACGCAATACGCAGGCCAGACCTATGTACGGGGTTTATGGTCACATAACCAAACCCTAAATAAATTACATTTATAAGTTGCCCATAACTCCTTGAGTACGAATATATAATCAATTTCATTATCGGGGTCCATTTGACCCTTTAAACTATCAATTTACGTCATTAGGGCGATGTCTAATATCCCTATTTTTACCGTAAAAATATATTCAAACATATGTAATAAACTCAAATAATATATTAAGATCATTACCTGAATGTTCTGGGGTGAAAATACTATTTTTCTCTGGTCCCTTTTCTCATTTTCTGGCATTTTTTTCCATTTCTGCGCCATTTTATTTTTTTCTGCTTGAAATCGTTTTGTTACTGCTTCTGCTAAGAGATGTAGCATATATGCACTGCTACACCGCCTAACTTTTATGTTTTGTCTTTTTTTATTTTTTTTTTGTTTTCTTTTATCTTATTTTCTTTTGTTAATGAAAACTAAAACGGTACCCTACGATATTCAAAATAATTTCAACTTTTGCATACGAGTTATACAAAATATATGTAACATACTCGCGAAGGCGGATCTCAAATCAGGTTCCCGAAACTCAAGATGCGAATTTAAATGGAAAAGAAGTCAAATTATTTAACTTTCGGCATTTTAGCGGAAACTAGCTGAACAACATCGAAATTCACTTTCGAAAGTTCACCAAAGTCACACATAATCATACGAACCTAACGGCACTTTCATATTTCGAATCAGAGCTCATTCGCCAATACCGAGCTCGTAAATCTCTTTTTTATATTTATCGACGATAAAAACTGAAACCTTCTTCTGATGCCTACCAAACGAAGTCTGATTTAGCTCAAATTTTACAGACAGGTCCTAATGGACATTACGAATATTTTAAAATTATCGGTACGCCAATCGGAGTCCTAACCGAAACGACTGATCGAGGTCGTTTCAATTGTACCTTAGAAGAGGGCTGACAAATGATGTGTTAGTAAGGATACTTGAATACATGTCTGCTAAGAAAGTGTGGGAAAAGTTGAAGGAGTTGTACACATGTGATGATCAGAAGTAGGACTCTGCCCTTATGGCTACTAATGAAGTAGAAACTGCACATTCAGTAGAGGTATGTGTATCTGATCTTAAGGAAAATTTACACACATACTCTACTGAAAATTTGATTTTAATCACAGCCACTTGATTGAGGGTTATGAAAAAGAGAAAATTGAAAAAGATAAATTAACTGAAGAGTTAGGTGATCTCAGAACCAAGCACAAGAGTCTTCTAGAACAAAACATCGAACTAGAAGAAATCAATGATATCCTAAAAGGGCAGACTCTTGTGTCAAACTCTAAGATCACTGAACTGGAATTGGAAATCAATCAGTTAAGAGAGAGTGTAAATGGTAAGCAAGTAATAAGTGAAGTTCAAACCTTTCTAGAGAATGAACTGAGAAGAGCTAATGAGATTCTGTATCAGGAAACTGAAAATAACAGGATCTTAAATCAAAAAGGTTGAAAAATCTGAATTCGAGCTTACCAGATTAACTAAATGGAATAAATCATCTGAGGCAATAAACTGGGTTCTTGAAAATAAAAACAAGGGAAAACAAGGGTTAGGATTTAAGAAACTGTTGCCTCCATATAATCCTAAAAGCAAGTATGTGGGGTTGCCTTGCAACATGCTATGTACCTTTTCTGGTGAAACAGGACACTACAAACAAAGGTGCATGAATGTTAGCAAGGCAAAGACCAAGAATAAAAGAAGTGTTCTACCTAAATGGGCTAGACAGGATTTGATTTATCCATTCTCTCGTAAGAAGGGACCCAAGCTTGTCTGGGTTCCTAAGGCTAACCTTTAATCTGTTTTGCAGGCTGGAGTGAGGGAGAACAACCGAAGCTGAATTCTTGATAGTGGTTGTTCAAGGCACATGACAGGGGACAGAAGAAACTTTCTCTCACTCGCAGCATTTCAAAGAGGCAGTGTGGCCTTCGAAGGAGGAAAAAGTGGTCAAATCATGGGAATTGGAAAGATTGGGAAAACTCTGGATCATGCAATTAAAAATGTTTACTGTGTCGATGGTCTCAGACACAATCTGCTGAGCATCTTCCAACTATGTGATAGAGGAAATAAAGTGAGTTTTTCCTCTGTAGGATGTATTGTGAAGAATCTACAGAGTGGAGAAATTGTCATGGAAGGAAAAAGGGTGAACAATGTATACAAAGCATCGCTGAAGTCATTGCCTGAAAACAACTTAACATGCTTGAACGTGCAAGAAAGTGACTCTCAGCTGTGGCACAAAAGGATGGATCATACAAGTCTCTCACAACTGAATAAACTCGTATCTAAGGAGCTGGTTCGTGGATTGCCAAGAGATTTTAAAACATAAAAATGTGTGATGCGTGTGTAAGGAGGAAGCATGTAAAATCATCCTTTAAGTCCAAGAAGGTGGTAAGTACATTAAAGCCACTGGAACTATTGCATATGGATCTGTGTGGACCCATGAGAGTCAGGAACAGAGGAGGAAAGAGGTTCGTGTTCGTAATTGTTGATGACTACTCTAGGTACACATGGACCTTGTTCTTGGCATCTAAAGATGAAGCCCTTGACAGCTTCAAAGACTGGGCTGGTGTGGTGCAGAAAAGGTTAAGCCTAGAACTCATCAGCATCAGATCTGATCATGGAATGGAGTTTGAAAACTCAAAATTTTCCGAGTATTGTGCAAAGTACAACATTGTTCCTAATTTTTCTGCACTAAGAACTCCACAACAAATGGAGTGTTTGAAAGAAAGAACAGGTCCCTGAAGGATATGGCAAGGACTATGCTGTTGTCAAGTGGGCTTGCAAGAAACTTTTAGGCTGAAGCAATAAACACTGCATGCTATTTTCTAAACAAATGTTCCATCAGAGCAATTCTTGACAAGACCACATATGAGCTACTCAGAGAAAGAAAACCAAATATTGCTCACCTGAAATCCTTTGGCTGTAAATACTTTGTTCACAACAACGACAAGGAACCAATAGGGAAGTTCGATGCTAGAAGTGATGAGGCAATATTTCTTGGTTACTTCACTCAAAGCAAGACATACAAAGTGTTTAACAAAAGAACACAAACAGTGGAGGAAAGTATGCATGTGGTGTTTGATGAATCCGATAAGGCCTTGGGGGAAATTGAGGGAGATGATCAAGTGATTGGCCTAAGTCGGGAAGATGGTGTAGATGAATTGGAAGACTCAGAAGACAAAGAGACATCATGTGAGATTCCAACCTTACTAGAACAAGGAGTCACCATGACAGGGGGAACATCAGATGAAGTTGATGATCCAGCAAGTCAGGAAGAACCTCCCCAAGATAATGCTGCAGGTTCCTCTCGCCATATTCAACTCAGGCCATGGAAACATCAAAGCTCTCACCCCTTGGAGAATGTCTTATCAGATTTGGACACTGGGATCATGACCAGGTCAGCCTTGAAGAACTTCTGTGCATTCTTTGCATTCCTCTCATCTATGGAACCAAAGAATGTAAAAGAAGCTCTAGAAGATCCAGATTGGATTCTAGCCATGCAGGATGAACTTCATCAATTTGAAAGAAGCAAAGTGTGGCACCTAGTTCCTAACCCGAAGGACAGATCAATAATTGGAATAAAATGGGTGTTAAGAAACAAACTGGATGAGCATGGTATAGTGACAAGGAACAAGGCAAGGTTAGTAGTTCAAGGATACAGTCAGGAAGAAGGAATAGATTATGATGAAACCTTTGCACCAGTTGCAAGGATGGAGGCCATTAGGATGTTAATTGCCTTTACTACATACATGGAGTTCACACTATATCAGATGGATGTGAAGAGTGCCTTCATGAATGGCTACTTGAATGAAGAGGTATATGTAATACAGCCACCAGGCTTTGTGAACAATGAATTTCCTGATCATGTTTACAAACTAGACAAGGCTCTCTATGGATTTAAGCAAGCTCCTAGAGCCTGGTATGAAAGACTCTCGGGATTTTTTCTGAAGAATGGTTTCTCGAGAGGAAATATTGACAACATGTTATTCCTCAAGAAGAAAGGAAAGGACCTATTAGTGGTTCAAGTATATGTCGATGATATCATCTTTGGAGCCACTGATGAGGAGCTATGCAAAGGGTTTGCTGATCTGATGGGAAGTGAATTTGAAATGAGCATGATGGGTGAATTAAATTTCTTCCTTGGACTGCAAATAAAGCAAATGCCTGAAGGGACTATGATCCATCAATAAAAATATGTCAAGGAACTTCTGAAGAAATTTGACATGGAAGGAGCAAAAGAAATGACTACGCCCATTGCTCCTAGAACCAAGTTGGATATGGATGAACTAGGTCCTTCGACAAATGAGACAAAATATAGAGGAATCATAGGTTCACTCCTCTATCTCACAGCTAGTCGACCTGATATAGTGTACAGTGTGGGACTGTGTGTTAGGTTTCAGTCCAAGCCCAATGAGTCACATTTGACAGCTGTGAAGAGGATCCTGAGATACTTGAAAGGAACTCAGGACGTTTGTCTATGGTACCCAAGGGGAGGGACTTTTGAACTAATTGGTTTTGCTGATGCATATTATGCAGGTCATTTGGTGGATAGGAAACACTCAGTTGCCTTGTCTACTGCGGAAGCTGAGTATGTAGCAGCTGCATCATGTTGCTCAGAACTGCTATGGATCAAACAACAGTTGGAGGACTTTGGTATCAAGTGTGGAGCAGTGCTAATTTTCTGTGATAATACAAGTGCAGTGAATATTGCCAAGAACCCAGTCCAACACAAAAGAACAAAGCACATTGATATCACCATTTCCTTAGAGATAATGTGGAAAAGGGTCTGATTACTATGAATTCTTGCAGGACTGAAGATCAAATTGCCGACATATTTACCAAAGCATTGAACAAGGTACAGTTTGAGAGGAAAAGGTTGGAATTAGGGATGACCAAAATACACGGATGACCGAGCAGGTGGTCCCTCAATGATTGGTTAGTTAAGTGTTCAATAATCTGTGTGTAAAATTTGTTATTACTGTTTAGTCTAATTTTGTACTTTATTAAGTATACTTGTTCAGCTTTTAAGCACTAGATGTGGATAATGTGATCCCATGAAGAACTTACTAGTTACTGAGAAAGAACCGACTGAAGCATGAGGAGTCATGTCGATGTTTGGCAATATTTGCCTATTTTACCTTAAATATTCTCACATTTTAGTACTTTATGCGCTCGTTATATGTGGTAAATGTGTTTCTTGTGCTCACCTATCGTATTTGTGATGTTAGGAATGGTGCGGATGAATTCGAGGCAAGAACGAGCAAATTAGAGTTAATGGACGCGTTGGAAGCTATATTGGAGCAAAGCTTCAAGAAAGCCCTGAAGCGTTGGAAGCTATATTGGAGCAAAGCTTCAAGAAAGCTCTGAAAAGTTGGAGGCTATCGTGAGGCGCGGCTTCAAGAAAGCCTTGAGATTTTTGAGGCTACTGATCAACCCAAAGCGATCCTGGGGCGACGCCCTGGCTTTGCCTTGGCTGTGATCGCTTGACCTTGCTTGGATGCAGTTGGAAGCTTTCCTGGAGCGATGCCTTGGTAAAGCTTCGAGCTATTTGGAGCATTTTTGGAGTCCTATTTCGTCTACACTTAGGTGTAACTTATTACCAGGCCTTTGTAAACCCTATAAATACTATTTTACTTAGTTTTTGATAGAAGTTCAGACTTTGGAGCAAGTTTTGGAGGAGAGGGGAGGAGCCCTAGATTTCTTCTAAACAAGTTCTTTCTCTCTTTCTCTTATTCTTCTCCTTAATTCTATAGTTTGTTCGTTCTAGGGTTAGAGTAAATACATAAAGGTTGATGTTTGAAAGTTGATTTATATATACTGATTTACCATTACGGATTGTTTATTCTTTCTTGATCCTAATTGTTTGATTATTGAGGCCTGATAATTGAACAGTATCTATGGTTTTTAAATTGAACTCGAAAGAGGGAATTTATTAACGCAAATAAGAAAGAATAGGGCTTGATTGTGAACCCGGGCATCGGGGAACCAATTTGTGAGTAGGATAGACATATACTTGCTCGCCTAGCTTAACTAATCACAGAATTCGTTAATGCGTGCACGTGATTCAACCCATAGACATATAGGAATTGGAGTAGCCTGCATAGACCGTGAAGAATCGAAAGGTTTTGACGGGTACATTTAACCTGCAAGCAATCTAGAAAATCAAGAAGTAGAATCAACTGGAAAACTCAACTGGATTGTTTGTAACTCTGACCCTGGACCGTTTCTGTTGATTGATAACAACCTAGAATTTGCTCTGTTACTTGATCTCAATTACTTGTTTTAATTACTGCATTTAGTTAGTAAAATCTCAACCATTGGAAAAAGATCCCTGAATAGTTCTTAGGAAATTGTTTGCTAGAATTCAGTCTGAATAGTCCTCGTGGGAACGATACTCGATTTATCACTTTATTACTTGTCGACCACGTATACTTGCGTGTGCGTTTGGGAGCAACAAGTTTTTGGCGCCGTTGCCGGGGACTAAATAATTGACTGTTTTCTTTTGAACAATTTATTATTTTCTATTCAGGTTTAATTTTTGTTTAGTCTAGTATTGTGTTACTTGTCTTATCATGGCATCTATTAATGAAAATTGGTCGAATGATGATTGCTCAAATTTTAATGATCTCTGTCTACTTTGCGGAGGAACCCACTTGTGGGAAAATTGTCCAACTCTTTCAACCCTACGAGACTGGTTATGTGAATTTTCTACCACCTTTGATTGGAATTTTTGTAAATTGTGTGGTGGTCGGTGGAATGATTGTCCTAAGTGTCATGCTCCTTCCCCCAATAATTTTTGTGATGATTCTAATGATGTTTGTGAGTTTGACAGGAGCGATAAAGTGCAGGTTGTTAGCGAAACTTGGCTAATAGAGCAAGCCAAACTCTTAGAAGCTTATGGGGATTTCAGGAGTGAACTAACAAATATGACGAGGCAATTTATGGAAGAAAGGGTGGAGCTCGGACAAGAGATTGATCAATTTGGCTTGGCTATTCATGATCTAGAGGAAAATTTGAGTGATATAATTGAGGTGTCTGAAGCCCAATTATCAGTTGTCGTGAATAGTAGATTTGAGATAGAAGAGCTTAGAAGCCAATTTGAGGAGCAAAAAGTGGAATTCCTACCACTCGACCCAATATTAGTTGATGATGTCAAGGTTGAGGAAATTACATTAGAGTCAAGTGAGGAAATAGAAAACATCATATTTGAGGAAAAAGTAATGCAATTTTAGAATTGAAGCGCATTGGACCTCATTCCAATCATTTTTCAACATTGTGTTTGGATGGTGACATGAAAATTGAGCCACCCGAGCCTATGAAGAAACCAAAGGAGGAGGAACAAGGTGCTTATATTTTAAAGTTTGTGATGCCGAGGAGACAAAACGACATCCCTCATGTAAAGGCCAAGAAGTGCAAAATGCGACATTGGTTACTTGTTCCTTTTGTATTTAAGCAACCACCTCAATACCATAGTCATAAATTTGAGGCAAAGTTGGGGATTCAATTCATTAGTTCAAGGTTGAAAAACACTTCAACCTTCAGCCCTGAATCCTCCTGTCTTATCCTCCTGTCCTTTCTCCCAATTGCTGTTAATCCCTTTCATTCTCCCTTGCACATGTGATGTTGTTTCAAACAATTTATTTTTCAGTTGTGTACTACTGGATAGGGTTGTGCTACTGTCACACCCTGGATAATGGTTTTAATTTCTCTCATGTTTATGGACGTTTGCTCTATAGTATTTGGTTCTTGTTGTGCCCTTAGCCTTATTTCTGTGTGTTTAAAGTTTAGCTGACTTGTTGCCTTGTGCTCTAGACTGGATAGTACTAATGGGTTCATGCAGGTGTTTGAATCTTTTCGATGATGCCTATAGGGGGAAGAAGGAAATGTTGGGGTGTTTGTGACCTAACTAATCTGTTTTAATCTTGAACTTGTTACTTTTTGTTTTTTTGTTTTGGGAAATTTGTCTATTCAGGTTCTTTGGCAACATTTGTTTCTCATCATCAAAAAGAGGGAATTTGTTGAGCTTTGGTTTTGAAGAATGACAAACAAGAAGGACTTAGTGGTCTGGGAGAAGGACCTAATCCTTGAATAGAAGGGCACGACTGATCGAAAAGATCCGTGGGTTGCAAATCCCTGCGGAACTAGGACTAGTGGCGCGTGAATGAATATGCATCCTAGTCAGACTAAAAGAGGCGGTGCCTAGGCTGTGTCTTCGAAGTACGAATTGGAGTTGGACTCTAAAAAGGAAAAGAGGTACAAGGAATCCAGTCTTACCATAATTACAAGGATTCCTTGTAAGACTCAACTAGGGTTGCATAGCCCATATAAATACAAGTAGTTGATGCAGCCGAAATCAGTTATTCACAAACAGAGAGTTGAGAGCATATAACGACGATCTAGCATCTTTCTACGTGAGATAACTGAAGAAGACAACTGATGTGCCTGAGTTGAGTAAGTCTAGATATTCTGTCTAGGTTCATTGCTTTGTAAGTTGTCTTATTTTGAGCGATCACTGTTTTTACCTATTGGCTTATTGTAGAAGAATATGTATTAGGTGAATTTGTGAGAGATTGCTTTGTAAAGCTAGAGTTTAGCTTTGTTTAGTTATTAGGGTCTAGAGTGTAGCCCCTTGGTTACAGAGTCTTGTAATAAGAAACTTACTCTTTGTGTTAGTGGATTGAGTTCTAAAATTCCAGAGTGTGGGTCGTGGTTTTTCTTCCTTGAGCAAGAAGTTTTCCACGTAAAATCCTCGTGTCTTCTGTGTGTGTGGTGTGTGTTGCAGTGTTCAAACAGCAGAATTGCAGAGGCAAGAACATGATTCTTGACTCAGGAGAATCGAGTTCTTAAAACAAAAATCGGTGGACACTATTCAACCCCCCTTCTAGTGTCCTTAGGAGGTGCATAGATTATAACAAATGACATCAATGAAAATTCAAGTGAAATAAAGTGGCTTGCAGCTGGACCGAATGAAGTAGCCAAACGGTTTAGTTCATACAATGTGAATGGATTCATCTTCAGAACTCTATCGCGGGAGCATGGGTAAAAAACTCAAAATAGTGGAGTTTTTGGTACTTTTGACACTAGAAGTTATACAAGCCACTATGACAAATGATAGTTGGAGGTGCTCTGTACTGTGGAAAATTGGTGGATATAATCGAATTGAACTAGAGTGGTCAATTTATGGTTATCTTGCTCAAGTGTCAATGAGCTAATACCACTACTAACAGAGGCATAAAAAAGGATGAGTTGGGTTTTACTTGTGTTAATTTTTCTCGTTTGATACATGTTGGCAATCGGGAAGAGCATGAGCCGTATATATTGGCATCATATGCCCAATTTGTATTTTATGTTGAAGATGAAATAGAAAAGGAATGCACTGTTGTTATCCTTTTAAAACCAAGAAACCTATATAATATGGGAGAAGATAATGATGAAGAGCCAATTTATGATACCGTGTCTTTTTCAAAGCCAGACTTGGATAGGTGGTTGCAAGATGGCCAACGTTTACAATTGAAAAGGGATGATAAAGAAGATGAAGATCCAACAGATGCTAATATTGACAATACCGATGAGATTGAAGACATTGATTGATTTTTATTTCTTGTAGTCATTTTTTAATCCGTGGATATTGCATTTTATAGCTTAAATATAAAAAAAAATATAAGCTTCTTTCTTTTGCTTATGTAAAACAATCATGCTCCTTGCGCTCCTGTCTATTTCGTTGGTTATTCAATGAGTGAAGCGCATGCCGGATAAAAGATAGAATCTTTAGCCATTTTTAATATTGTTCTGTTTCAGTTCTGTACAAGTTGGTTCTTCAATGAGTGAAGCACAAGTCAGATAGCTCTTTGTATCGAGCAAGAAAAAATTTCTTTTGGGAAGTAGAACCGGGCAATCCTTACCTTATCTCTTTTCTTCTTATCCTTCTTTTTCTCTCTCTCTTCTTCTTCTTCTTCTTCTTCTTCTTTTTGATGTTGTCGATACTCTGTTTATGTTAGCAGTCGGCGCTGCTCTGTTTTTCTACCATCATTGCTCTGTTATTCTACCTTATCTCTTTTCTTCTTCTCCTTATTTTTCTCTCCTCTTCTTCTTCTTCTTCTTCTTCTTTTTGACGTTGTCGATACTCTGTTTATGTTAGCAGTCGGCGCTGCTCTGTTATTCTACCATCATTGCTCTGATTATGTTAGCAATCGTAACTTTGTTTTTGTAACTGTACATGTTTGTAATTGATGGGCTGAGGTAATTACAATAACAACAACATACCTAGTATCCCATAAGTGGGGTGTGGAGAGGGTGAGATATACGCAGACATTACCCCCACCAAAGTGGAGAGGTTGTTTTCGATAGACCCTCAATTAGAATTTTTTTAGAGGGGTTGAGGTAATTGTTGTCTGAATACTTTACTTGTTGTTGGTGAAGAAGTTTCAATCCTTGCATCTAGGTGTAACTGTACTTGTTTGAAATTGAGAGGTTGAGGAAATAGTAGGTTTTTTTGGAGTATTGATTTCAGAAGAGGTACTGATAACAGAATACATACAAAGCTTTAATTTTATATTTATTAAAGCGTCAAGTATATGGCTATGATAATAATGATGTAGGAGTGGCTACGTGGAGGCACATGAGTAGAGGAGAGATATGGACAATCGTACCCCAGGGAAAAGATGATAATTATGTTAATGATGCAGCCAAAGCTATTGGTGTAAGTAATATTATTATATTGATTTTCTAATTTTTTTTATATAAATTTGCTGGAGTATCTTCTTGGTATTTTTTTCTGTTGTTAGTATTGAAATAGATGCATTACTGTAGATAAATCACATGTCTAGTTAAAGCAAAATGAAAGGAAAATATTAATTCTTGAAGTTTTTAATTCTCAAGAAGAGTGAATTCCACAATCAGGCCTTGTGAAGAAACTTCCTTTAGCTTGATTGAAATATTTTATTGAAATAGCTTTTGTACCTTGCATCCAGCTTTCCCTATAGCCAAATAAATAGTTTTACCATTACACCTCTGAAAGCTCCAGTAGCGATAACAACAGGAGCCTCAATTTTATGAGTGACTTGAGTTTGCTTGTTCAACCGTGACAGCTTGTGCTTTTACAGCTGCATGCATTAGCAATGAAAAAAATTTGCATCGACGAATTCTCAACTTTTGACATATATATTCATCAACTAGCAGTTACTTAAAAAATGGTTTACTTAAACTTTCCATGCAGGTAGAATTCTCTCTTTCTATACATCTTAATTCGAGATCAACAGAACTATACAAGATGGTTTATTTACCATATGCCTTGCTTGAACCTGTAGATCGGATTATACATCATTATTGTGCGGGAATCCCTTAAATGCCTAGTCTTAATTTGTTCAAGTCCTATATGTTTGTAGGAGAAAATAGAGAATATCGAGCGCAAAAATGGCTCATCAACTATAACTTCATAAGATTATTCAATTTCTCATGTACTAGGAAGGAGCACCCTGGTCGAGTTAGGGGTGTGGGTCATGGGCCAACTCCAACTCAAGTATTTGGTCACACAACTCATCAATGTAGTGGAAATTCATTTACTCATATTCAAGATGATAAAATGGATGAGATAAAGATGGAGCTGGAAGCTGAAAATCAAATGTGCGAGAGCTTGAGTCAGTGGTGGGTACTGAAAGGTTGGAGAGTTGACAACTTGAGTCGGTAGTCAGTTACACATCAAAATATTTTGTGAAACAAGGAGGAGATATGTCGTCTGAATTGGCTGCTATAGTTAATGCGATGGTATGTGTTTCAACTTTTCTTGCTCCCTGGTCTCCTTTTTTTTAGTGGATAAGACTCCCTAATCTTCCTTTGCCGACATACAATGAGTTCTTTAGTTTTCGCACATTCCATAAAAATTAGGATCTTTTTTTCTTGCTTGCTAGTTCTTGTTTATGCTACACTGCTATAAGATTAATACCTTCTGCAAAAGAAAAGATTGTTGCTTTCTAAAGTGGGATTAGTGTTTTGGCAAGTGAATGCAAATACGTAGGTTTGAATCTGGAGGAAAATGTTGCACTTGAGAATGCAAGTTTATGGCTAATGATTGACTTTATGTGAAACTTAAAATTTAGTTGTTCCTTGAATTCTATATTATTACTTTTTTTTCTTTATTATTGGGATCTTTTGTCGTTAGGGAACATGGTAGCTGAAGCCTATGAAGTTGTTTAATTTCTTATGTGATCTGAATCTGGATATGTTACGTGGGTTAGCCAACATTCCAACATCCGATCTCTAGTCCTCGAAACTATAAGATAGAGTTCGTTGCGGTTCTGGATTTTCTTATTTACCTACTTGGTTGCAAGAATTTTTAGTCAATATAGTTGAAGAGCCATATCTGTCTTGTAAAGATTACTATTATTCAACTCTTTTCGATGAAGTGATTGTATTTTCTTCTCACTTGATCTATTTTCTATTTATACAAACCAGGATGTTTTGGTAGAATGACAACACAAATCAAATGTGTTCTTTTGCATTTGTTTTAGTCATTGTTGGAACATATGATTTAGATATTTTGAGAGCACTTACTAATAGTAAAGATACTTATATTTTCAGGCTTCAGATGGAAAACGTAGGCGGATTTCCCCAGATATTAGATCGTCGTCTTCAGTTAACCATAATGTTGAAAGTTAATTTCTCATAAAAAATAAAAAGATATTACGATTGTCTTTAAGAATAATATTTTGTATCTAATGGATTATAGTTTAACTATGTTTTGGTTGTAAGTTTGACATTATATTTACTAAATTTTAATAAAGCTCTGAATTCCATTTGTAAATGAGATTTTTACATAAAAGTACAAGTTTTAGAAGTTATTTAGAAAATATAGTAATATTTTAGCAAAATTATCCATTATAGAGGAAAGAAAAAAGTTAATTACACAACATAGTAAAAACATAGCACTATTTTCCTGCAAACCCTTATATTATTCCTCCTATTTCTTCCAATATCACTTTTCCTCCTCTCATTTCTCCCAATTTTACTTTTCCTCCAACCATTTCCCCCAATTTTACTTTTATTCCTCACATTTCCCCCAATTTCACTGTATCTAACTGTTTCTGCATCATTTTAGTACTGTATCTACGTTGTTTCTGCATCATTTCAGCAGTGTATCTTCGCTGTTTCTGGATCGTTTCAGCACTGTATCTGCGATGTTTCAAACTGTTTCTGCATCGTTTCAACACTACATCTGCACTATTTCAGCATCATTTCAGTACTGTATCTGCGCTGTTTCAAACAGTTTCTGCATCGTTTCAGAACTGTATCTGCGCAATTTCTGCATCGTTTCAACACTGTATCTACGCTGTTTCGGCATCGTTTCAGCATTGTATTTGCGATGTTTCAAACTATTTCTGCATTGTTTCTGCATCGTTTCAGCACTGTTTCTGCGCTGTTTCAAACTATTTCTGCATTATTTCAGCACTGTATCTGCGTAGTTTCTGCATCGTTTCAGCACTGTATCTGCGTTGTTTCAACCTGTTTCAGCACTGTGTGTGCACTATTTTTGCTCCTTATCGAACTGTATCTGCATTGTTTCAGGTTGTTTCAGCATTGTATCATATTGTTTCTGCACCATTTCAGACTGTATCAGACTATTTCAATAGTTGTTTCAGCTTGTTTCAATGTTGTTTCAGATTGTATCATATTGTTTCAACACCGTTTCAGAACGTATCATACCGTTTCAATGATGTTTCAGACTTTTTCAGCAGCTGTTTCAAATTATTTTAATGATGTTTCATGTTTCTGCATTTTATCTAGCTGTTTCTAAATAAAGAAAATATCATTCCTTCCAAATTAGGGAATTATTCAAAGTCTGCAGGAACACAGAATGCAACTCATTTATAAACGAAACAAAAATTTCCCCAATATACTACATCAATTTAAAAAAATCAGAAAATTACGTGTGGTAATCACGAACAAGTGAAGAGACAGACAAGTGCTCTATTGTACTTTAGGAGCAGAGAGCAACATCCCACTTTCAAACACGTCACTTCATGTTTTTCGATTAAAAAAGGATCAGCAAAATGCTTAATTTGTACAAAAAAACCATTCCTGCTCATCATTTTTTGGAGGTCGATTGGATATAAAATTGATGACATTTTAGTGAGTACTCAGTATTTTTTTAAACATAGAAAGGATAGTTGATAGGTTAAAGTTGAAAGAGTCGACTTTCTGACACGACCCGGAATCCGGCTAGGCCGTGCGGGCACCCGACATCCTCCTCTAAACCCGTTGGGCGAATCCTTACCAATTAAATTAGGAAAATAAATATAATTCAATTCATAAATAAGAACAAGACTTAGAAAAAGCACACACATACTGATACCTCTAAGCTATACAAAAGAAATTACAGCTGACTACCAAACATACTATGTTTAGGGCTATCCAGACTAGACATCTAAGAGTACAAAAGAAGACAGATACCTCCTGAAGGGAGCAAAATACAACTGAAATAATAAACATAAAACTGATGGTCATACTGAATAAAAGCTGGCTCACCCTGACAGCTGAAGTCGTCTTCGCTCCTTCACAACGTGGCGAACTCAGTTCTGGAGTGAACCTGCCGAAACAAAATAGACAGACAAGAAACAAACAACAAACAAGGGTGAGTCAAAAGGACTCAATAAGTGGGGAAGACTAGCCACATCAAAGAATAGGATAGCTAGCAAGGGAGAAAAGAAACAGATAAACCAAATTCCTTTTATTTAAATTATAAAAAGGCAGAGCCAAATAATAACTGGAAACACATATGGAACCATAAGCTCATAAACAACTAGGGACATAAGATAGGGAGAAGTACATATTGGTATTCCGAACATATTACCAATCAGAAATACATGAAACATACACGAAACATCGTACTATAATTACACAATACACAGCAACCGGTGCAATGAAATGGAATGAGTACAGTATGATACAATGGGGTCACATGTGCTCGTAATCGCATCCCAGAGTGGAATACCCCTGCATTCGAGGAAAATACAATATAGTAACCAGCTGGAGTTGAATACTCCTACTCCTGGGGCGGAACACTCCTGCACCCGATATAATATAAACCAGAGGCGGAATACTCCTGCACTCTCCTGGGGCGGAATACTCATGCACCCAATATGATATAAACCAGAGGCGGAATACTCCTGCACTCTCCTGGGGCGGAATACTCCTGCACCCAATATGATATAAACCAGAGGCGAAATACTCATGCACTCTCCTGGGGCGGAATACACCTGTACCCAATATGATATAAATCAGAAAATATAATGCATATGATGCAATAATAACCCTTCACCGGTGCGGGACTCTCATCGATAGCCGAAAAAATATATCAACTTACAGCCAGAGTACAATGCTCAGATCCTCAATGCAATATCAACCACAGGACATAATATATAATATACAATGTAAATCCAAAGCTAAGGCATAATGACTACGCCTATCGGCAGCTACACACGTAAGGAACACGTGGTAGTTTATACACAAGGCCAAGGGCCTCCAAAGAAATAGATACAAACACTTACCTTGTTCCACTGCTACTCAACAACCGCTTTGTCCTTTGAATTCATTGCCAAATGATCTTGCTTATTCAATAAGTAGAAAATACATCAAATTAGGCTAAAGGCTTCATTCCCTACATCTTAGGGCAATCCAGTTAGGAACCTGATACCCTATTCGCATACGCAATACGCAGGCCAGGCTATGTACATGGTTAAAAGTCATATAACCAAGCTCTAAATAAATTACATTTATGGGTTGCCCATAATTCTTCCCTGATTATAAATATATAATCAATTCCATTATCGGGGTCCAATTAACCCTTAAAACTATCAATTGAACTTATTAAAACGATGTCTAATATCCCAATTTTTGCCGTTAAAATGTATTCAAACACACGTAATAAAACTGAAATAATGGATTAACACCATTACCTGGATGTTTCGGGGTAAAAATTCTACTATTTTCCAGCTCTTTTAAATTTCTTTTCACATTTTCTGGTATTTTTCTCTTTCACTTCGTGCTCTCTCTATTTTGTTTTGCTCCTAATCATCCTAAGCTTTAAAAGCTAAGGACTCCCACCGCCTTAATTTCTTTTCCTTTCTTTTTATCCTTTTCTTTCTTTTTCCTTTTTCTTTTATTTTGTTTTCGTAATAAAATTAAAATGCAGTCCTAAAAAATCCAGAATATTCTCAAATTTCTCAAGTAAGTTGTACAAAATATATGTTACATACTTGCTAAGGCGGATCTTAAATTAGATTTCCGAAACTCAAGATGCGAATTAAAATGGAAAAGATCAAGTTGTTTAACTTTCGGCATTTTAGCGGAAACTATACGAACGACCTCGAAGTTCACTTTCGAAAATTCGTACAGGTAAAAAATAATCATACGAATCTAACGGTGCTTTCAGAATTCGAATCGGAGAATCGAGCTCGAAAATCTCTTTTTAATATTTACCGACAATGAAAACTGAAACATTCTTCCAATACCTACCAAACGAAGTTCGATTAAGCTCAAATTTTACAAACGGATCCTACTGGACCTTACAAATATTTTAAAACTATTAGCACGCTAATCGAAATCCTAACTCCCGAAACGACTACCTAAGATCGTTTCACTTTCGCTGCAAACCGTCCTATTTTTGTCTACGACTATTAGTCTTTACAAAATATAAATACATGGAGGTATTGAGCAGAGTATATATTTGAGATTATCTAGATTTCAGTGAGCAAACAAAAGCTGTGAGGAAGTACTCCTTTTCATTTGGCAGCTTAACTTTTACACAGTACTTTACTCTCTATATTTGATGCTTACGATATCAAAAAATTTGCAGTTATGGCGAAGCACAAAGCGTTGACAGAAGACAAAGTACCCACCTGCTCAACATCGTTGTCTTCATTCTCTTTTTTTTTTTTTTTTCAATGTTTCCCTTTGTATTCCTTATTGGATGGATGGGCAGCATCGGGGTGGTCGTATCTTACTCTAGAAAAAGAGAGTAAGTGAGAGATGTAATTTGGGGAAATTCAAGTAAAATGTTTGATTGTTATTAAATGTGTTAGAAAAAATAATGTTATATATTGTAATTTAAAAAATATTGCTACTTTTTTATAATATAGGAGTGTAGGGTTGTATATATGTTTAAAAAATCCTTTGTAAATGTACTAGTGGCAGGTCGCCTATGCTAAGCACAGGCCCAAAAATAAACTCTTAAATTTTTGTCTTTTAATTTTAATGTTTTTAGTAGTAAAAATTTGCCCGCAGGCCACTTTTTCCACTGGTATTTGGTTTGAACATGAAGTTCAACTTTAATCCGTAAGGGCTGAACTTTTAGGCATAGATGCGTAAACTTCAACCCTTATGGGGTGAAGTTGAACATCAACCCTTGTAGGCGGGCTAAGTGCACGAAAGGCCACTTTTACCACTGGTCTTTGGGCACAGGCCACTAATACCAAAACATTTAGTTTGTGGCCACTTTTGCTTAAAGAGATAGAACTTCAGTCCAGAGGCCGGATTGAAGTTCAGTCCTTAAAGATTGAACTTCAATCCACGGCCATATGGACTGAAGTTCAGTCCAGTCCTTAAGATAGAACTTCAGTCCATGGCCATGGACTGAAGTTCAGTCCATAGCCATACTATGGACTGAAGTTCAGTCCATGGCCATATGGACTGAAAGTTCAGTCCTTAAGAGATGAAACTTCAGTCCAGGGGCCGTATGGACTGAACTTCAGTCAACTATCAAAACTTAAGTCAACATTTATTTAGTAAAGGCCCAAAAGTGGCCTCTAGTGTAAGACCAAAGAAAATAGTGGCCTCAAACTAAATACCAGTGTTAAAAGTGGCTGCTGGGCGAAATTTTTACCTTGTAGGCTGAACTTGTGTGAAGTTCTAGCCACAAGGATTAGTTCCAAAAAGTAGCCTCTCATGCAAAATCAATAAAAAAAGTGGCCTCAAATCAAAGACTACTGGCAAAAGTGACTATTAGTGCACTTTGCCCTTTTTAGTATATATATTTTGAGTAATGTGTTATCACCGTAAGTTACTCAATTGCTTTTACTCTTCCAATAAGTTCCTCATGTAAAGTAGAAGTAAATTGTCTTGGTTAGCGAACTAATTATCCGTTGAATTACATAATTAAGGTAAGTGATGATTTATTATAGATAGTTAAGATGGAAGAAAATTTAAAAGGGGAATTTACACTCCATGCCCATAAAAATAAATTATTTACGTGTTTGTGCCCAAAAAAAATTAGTTTACATGGAATACCCATGCACCTCATTTTATTTTCAAAAATGCCCATCTAGCATGTTTTATTTACACTATGTGCCCACCCTCCCAATTTTAACTGTATACCATTGCATTATATTGTATACCTTTTTAGTATACCAAATTAAGTATACTTCTTTTATGGATTTAAGAGTATAGTGTAACAAGTATACCATGGGAGTATACTGTATACTAGATAGGTATATAGAAGGATTTGACAGTATAGTGTAACAAGTATACTATGGGAGTATACTGTATACTAGATAGGTATACAGAAGGATGGGTATACAGTGTAAATTAGTTTGTGGGTAAAAATGTAATGGGTATGGAGATGTAAATAAGTAAGGTTTGATGGGCATTTTTGTAAATCCCCCAATTTAAAAATCAAACTCTTCCCTCAGCTATTAAAAGTAGTCATTCTCCTTCCTCCATCACATATAATATAATATTTATTTTACCTTCGACATTTTCAGTCGAAGTTAAAGACCACTTAAATCCTGAAACGAGGTGAAAAACACACTCTTCGCCTTGTTTTATGGGCGCTTTAATGAATGAACTCATGTTGGCTTTACTTGAAGCCTTTAAAAAGTTCATTACTATGATTAATGAAAAGTTGAATGCCACACAAGTCTAGACCAAGTTAACAACCGATAATTATGGTAGTTAGATGTAGTTATTACAACATATGAATTGGTTAAGCATTGTGATATAGGCTGGTAATATTCATATCTGTGCGTAGTGGCAGATTATAAAATTTCCAACTGTGACTATGAAATAACTCACTCACCTCAGATGCCCGATTACAAAATGAATTTACACCTAGTGTCCTTATGTTAGAAATTGATATTATTTCTATTATAGGAATAATAATTATTAACAACATAGATCAATTTTCTTTATATAAGCAGCCCTATTAATTTCTTTAGTAACATACAAAAGAATATCACAGGTATAACAACAATCATTATATTTTCTCTTTCAGGGAATTACAAACGACCATATAGCTTATTTCTTGAGTATTCATTTGGAAAGAAAGGGTATAAGGAGCATAATTTTGTTCAGATTTTTACGCACTCTTTTCGTGCACAAAACATCTGCTGAAATTGACCAAACAAGTACATTTTATTACATTTTCTTGACATACAGATTACTGAATATGCATAAGGAATTTTTAATCTCTATGTTGCCAACAACAACTGTAGTCATATAAAGAAAGTTTATCTTGTTATTTTATCCTTTTCTTGGCAGCCAACACGACAACCATGTCGCCGAGGTTTTTCAGGGTTATCTGCTTGATTCAAGGAAAAGGCCTCTAAGACATCTTCTTCAGATTATTCGTGCAGGTCTAACACTGAATTCAGCCTTGTGTGCCTTAACTGATCCTGTTTCTTCACTTGATCGTCCAGGTTCTGAAGGCATACGTGGGATCAGCATCTGTACACCTGGATTTCTTTCTGTAATCGAACTGTTAAACACAATAGAGTTGTTGAGACCCTGTACAGTGCAATTTATGTATGCAGCTATTCTTTGATCTTCCATAGTCTTTGCATCTTTTGACCATTGTCTCTTTGAATTAGTTGTAACTTTCATACCTTTTACATTGTGTCCCACACCGCTGGCTAAAACCAAGATATTTTACTTTATAGTATAGTGGTCTACCCGACTAAAGTAAAATTGGAGCTTTCCCTCGTACCGGGCAACGTGGCATGATCTGAAGCTACCGCGCGTACCTATGCCGATGTTAGCGAGTGGTGGTTCTCGTTTGAACCACTCGCGTTTGACCCGCTAGTCTTGATGTGAAATGACCTATTTGCCTTCATGGTCGGCAAGGCAAGCAAGCACAGGTTGACCATGAGGTACTTATTGCCATTTATAAAGGAAGGATAGATTTCAGTAGTGACGTGCAAAAGCAAGCACAGGTTGACCATGAGGTACTTATTGCCATTTATAAAGGAAGGATAGATTTCAGTAGTGACGTGCAAAACGGATGTTGCACAGGTTGACCATGAGGTACTTATTTCAGTAGTGACGTGCAAAACGGATGGTCGGCAAGCAAGCACAGGTTGACCATGAGGTACTTATTGCCATTTATAAAGGAAGGATAGGATAGATTTCAGTAGTGACGTGCAAAAGCAAGCACAGGTTGACCATGAGGTACTTATTGCCATTTATAAAGGAAGGATAGATTTCAGTAGTGACGTGCAAAACGGATGTTGCACAGGTTGACCATGAGGTACTTATTTCAGTAGTGACGTGCAAAACGGATGGTCGGCAAGCAAGCACAGGTTGACCATGAGGTACTTATTGCCATTTATAAAGGAAGGATAGATTTCAGTAGTGACGTGCAAAAGCAAGCACAGGTTGACCATGAGGTACTTATTGCCATTTATAAAGGAAGGATAGATTTCAGTAGTGACGTGCAAAACGGATGGTCGGCAAGCAAGCACAGGTTGACCATGAGGTACTTATTGCAAAACGGATGGTCGGCAAGCAAGCACAGGTTGACCATGAGGTACTTATTGCAAAACGGATGGTCGGCAAGCAAGCACAGGTTGACCATGAGGTACTTATTGCCATTTATAAAGGAAGGATAGATTTCAGTAGTGACGTGTAAAACGGTGAGCACAAATGTATAGCAAAATAAGTAATTTGTAATTTACTTAGAAGCAGTTCATTAAAATTTAGGACAATTTTATAGCTACTAGACTTATAGCAGCGGTTTGAAAATTGCTGCAAAACTGATTTAGGTGCTGGAAAAAACCGCTTCTATATATAACAACCTAGTAATAAGCAAAAATAATTCTGGTTAGAATATTTATCTCGGTGGTTAAAAGACGCTGCTAAAGGAACTATCCCCAGAACCGGTGCTATTTAGTTAGTTTAGCGGCGGTTCTGCCAGCGGTTTTCTAGAACCTCCGCTAAAGTGATTAAGGACATCTACTTAGGCGACAGTTTTTAACCGCTGGATTTTTTTTTTGGGCGGCTGGAACCGCTGCTAACAACTGTCTTTTTTGTAGTCTTGCCATCTAGCTTCAAGATCCTGAAACTTTTCCCCTTATGAAAAAAGTAGAAGAAACATAGATAAAAGACTGATCAAATACTATTATGGCAATATAGTTGTAAATTCATTTCTCGATCAATGAGGCCTATTTCATTAATAACTTGCTTTTCCTGATAAGGAAGAAAAATAAAGACGGACCACATACTATATGTTTGGGCAAAATTCCACCGCCCTAATTCTTTTCCTTTATAGGGAAGGAATCCTAACCTACTTTGTAATGGGCTAAAGGCTTCACAAATAAAATTCTATTAAGGTTAGGATTTGGGTAAAGTTTAGCCTATAAATACCCTAGTCTCCCCATTGTAAATCTCATAACTCGGCCAAGATGGCTGAAACTATGACAAGGCGTCAGGAAGCACTACTCTTCCATTCGCTACCATGGGCAGCATCCCCCCGAGGATCAGCGCCTGACAGCAATCCCCTAAAAGTACACCACCTATGGTTACGGGATACGAGTCAGCTGGAGAAGACTAGACATATCTTACAAGTCACCGGGCGCAGAGAATACACACATGCTCTATAGAATATGGCCACTCGGCAGGCACGGGCTTTCTTAGGGTTAACAGTCTTCTAATTAAGGTTAATTTTTATCACCGCCTTGAGTAAAATAGGCCCATGGCCTATAACCTTTGTATCTCCCATGTGACACAACTCATGTAGTTGACAATGCCTATAAAGGATCCTAGTGATCCCAACAGGCAGGAGAAGGATACATCCAAGGGACAAATCCCCATTGAAAGCGATCATGATGATCCACAGCATGTAAGCCCACTAGGGCCAACACCAACCTTGAAGATGTCCTCGCAAATTTTCTCAGATCTCAGGAAGAGCGAGGAAAGAAACTCGGCCAACATGGTCGAAAGCGTGGCCAAGAAGCTAGAGACGATCTTCGCTGGTTCGTTCCTGAGGTCAGCATCCCCGCGAGGACTCGTGCCCGTGAATGATTCACCAGCTTCCATCCCTTGAAGGGGGATTAATATAGAGGCCACCCCTGGAGCTCAACAGCGACCAAGAATCAAGGCATTGAAGGAATACCTTTCATCCAAGACATTCTTAAGGAGCAAAAGCCATCCACGATCAGATCTATAATGTGCCAGGTGCTCCACCCCAAGTTACTGTCGTAGATGAGCAAAAGTTCTTCAAACATGCTACAAAGCGAGCGCTGCACCGGTCCGTGTACCTAAGCACTTCCGTCTTCCTGAAAACCATAAGTATGGCGGAACCATAGATCCATATGAGCCTATCACTGCCTACTACACGACTGCCAAGAGCAATGAGATCACAGAAGAAGAAACCCAATGTGCTCTAGTAAAAGGGTTTCGGTTCAACCCTAACCAAGGCGGCCCTAACATGGTACACTCAGCTGCCTTTTGGGTCAATCAAACGTTCACCCAGATGCAAGATCTCTTCAAAAATGCGCACTCCGGTGGCCGCAGCGAGAGAAACAAATGGAAGATATCTTTAAAACGAAAGAAATTTTTTGAAGGACTACTTGGAGAGGTTTCAAAGAGAACATGTGGAACTCCCTCCAACACCTGACAACATTTCTACGGTAGCCTTCGACAAGAGCTTGAACCCCCGAGTTTCGACGACCACTCATGAGCTGCAACGAAGTTTGCAATAGCATCCGGTGAAAACATAAGACGTGCTACATCAGCGATACATTCATAAGCCTCTGATCGAGCCATACATGACTGCCGAAAGGAATAGCAGAAGAAAAAGCATTATTTAGATGCCTTAAGGCCTACATGACAACTGGCGTCATCCACGACCCTGATCCAAGATAAACCTCTGCAGTGATAGTCAAAGACCCCTGAGCCTTATGGCCAAATGCATCAGAGTCATTCTCCGACTGACCCGGATGCTTGGGGGAGGAGGTCGAATAACTAATAATTTCAGACATGATGTCCCTCGGGTAAATTCTATTTTGAGTAGTTTATTTATATTTGCTTATGGATCCAACATCCTCTTTTTTTCTTTTGGATCCGTGATCCATTATAGGAGAACTTGGCTAAAATGTGGAATGAGGTTTGCACAGTTATAAAATCAAATTGGTTGTTCACCTCCTCAAGCCGCTTATTAGTCGGTCGAAGCTCAGCTAGCAACCTCAACTATTACTTCAACAACATTCATCTCCCAAAGGGACACTTCAAGCACATGGATCTGCTTGGCTCGCTCAGCCCTAAACGCGTTCATGCTGCGATCAGCCCTTAAATTTACCTTGCTTAGCCCTCATCATCTCCATGGCCAATAGACGCAAGCTACCAGGAATGACCCGTAGATCGCTATGATGTTCACAAATATGCACCATCCTCTCTTCAAATTCAAAGATCCGACCTATATCTCTGACACTACAGGTCAACCCCCACGACAAACGATGCAATATTATAACAATAGAACGAACTGGCATTCGTGCAAACTCCTCAATTCTTGGGATAAAAATTCATAGAATTCCTGAATGAACGAAAGATCAAAAGGATAACCTCAACTCCCTACCACCCAGTGGTGAACGGGTCTTCAAACAAGATACCCATAGATTGTCTAAAGGATAGGCTCGATAGGCCCAAATATGTTGGATAAGCCATATAATTAGTGCAATATAGGACATCTCATCTCTAAGCATAATCTAGGACTGAACGTCCCAAGATCGTATGTTGAACTCGTCAATTCGATTAGCCTCCGGGTTAAATCGTGCACTGAAATCGTCAATTCAGTAAAGAGTGCTACTTCAATCATAGACAATTCTCTCAGATCTAATTATTCATAGCCCCAGCCATATTTGAGTTTTTTTTAGCAAATACCACTAAGCTAGTAGCTTAGCGGCTAATTTTATTAATAGTAAACACAAAACAATAAAAATGTCTTACAAGAAAATATAAAGTATAAATAAATTCTATGTACGCTAGCCTATAAAGTGTACTATTTTTTTCTACTATATTCCTCTCAATGGGTTGAGCACCAAGTGCTAATACCACCATTAAAGAAGAATACGATAAATTAAAATAGTACATTACATTGTACCAAGCATAGACTAGGCTAAACGTTCTAATTAAAACAATGCAACAACTTGTATCTCCTTTTTCATATGTGCAGGACCAAAGGCAGTCACGATTTTCCCAAAAAAGCAACGCTGCAATAAGTAGCATTTTAGGGTCCAGCGATAATGTTTGCAAACTAAGCGAACGCAGCCTCAAAATGAGCATATTTGAGCATCGCAACTGAAAGTGATGCCAAAACCAGTAGCAAATTAGTCCCACTTCACCATATTGTAGTAATCGATCCAACACGCTTTTAAAGCCAGCTGAAGAAATTACATAAGAGGTCGCTTGTTTCCTATGAACAATATGCAGCTCATCATTGAAAACAAAGCCATATTTGAGTTGAAATAATAAACTCACTTTTTTTCTTTTTTTCTTTTTTACAAAAGTGAGGTAAACGACTCGATCAATGTTAGATCACTTTTAGTTAAGCCAACAGTCATTACCGTAAGTTGAAATCGTCAATTTAACAATTGCACCAATATATCGGTGGAGATGCCTGCCTGTATTGTGCCGTTAAAGACTTAAGCACCCGAGTGAACAAGCACATCCATTCTAGCTTGAACGCAAAAATTCCCGTTGCATATAACGGGCTAAAGATGTCCCCTTCCGGGTGCAGGCCTTGCCCTAATCAAAGACGTCTATTAAAGACGTAATCTAAGTTATCACTTGCTAATGCATAAAACAATGTCCAATATATGCACACCCGTCTTTAAAAAATAAACGCCCAGAAACGCACTCAATACATGATAACACTAAGCGTTAGAATAAAGCAAAAGTTGTTTACTACTGACACAATTAAAGGCCGCCAACGATAGGTGCAATTCACAAGCCGCTTCTTGCAAGCGCACAGACATCTTCAATAGAGAAATTAAGTCGCCACCCGCTGGTGCAGGCATAGTTAAGCCGCCTTTCTATAGGCACAAATCACGTCTTCTCCAAGGTAAACAAAGCCGTCTTTTTACAAATGAAAATTACGTCTTCTTAAGATAGACAAAGATGCCTTCAACAGGCGCGAAAGATGTCTTCATCAGACGAACATGCATGTCCCACGCGAGTACAAAAATATCCTCAATAGACAAATACAAGTACGCTCTCTGTAAGCACAAATGCTATCCGTGAGTGTAAGGACGTTTTCAACGAACGCGAAGACGCTCTCCGCAAGAATCAGGTGCAACAATCATCACAAGGACTATCTTAGCCAGAAGCAACAGTCAAAGCAAGTAGACCCGGGGGATGAACCCATGGTCAAAGAATTAATGTCTACACCTGGTATTTCGGTCGACGGCAAAGAGGAGCCCCTAGTCACTCATTCATCGGACAACCTAAGGCTCGTATGGCTCAAGTCACTACATCCACTTCTTTTGAGCGTTCACAACGAGCATATATATCATCGACAACCAAAGTCGAGATACTGAGTCTGAGTCAGGGAGATCACAACCTGTGCTCATCATTTGCAAAGAAGTCCCTTACTCATATCAAATGAACATGGCTTCCTTCCTTGACAGCATGGTCGAGTGTACTACCCTGCTCCTCGACCAGATCTTCTAAGGGATCTCCACATCATGGGTTCCCTAGCTAAGGTCATCTTGTTCAAATAGCAACTCTCGACCTAATCAGCAGTGAACTCGAGCCCAAGCCAATCTCCTGCTTGGTCCACTTATGTCCGCATGACTACTGACTCTGCATCATCTCCTCACGTGCCCATCACGCCCCCATGGCTAACGGGCGCACACTGTCGACTGAAGCCTGCAGAATGACACTCAGTTTAAGGAGACCCTCCAACTTCTAAGGACGAAGACCTGGCTTACATCTCTACAACTGCAAAACAGCTCCCATGAGAGCAGAAGGATATGTGCGTAAGCACACATGTATACAACAGCAGCACAAGGGAAGCAAAATGCAGGGCAAAAGTCAACCTCAACATTTTAAAAACATACTTACAAGATTGGAATGCACCCTCTCCAGGACGTCAAGTAATATCTTCATCAGAGGGAACAAGATATGCACTGCACTCTTTTTCCCTTAACAAGGTTTTGTCCTATTGAGTTTACCTTATAAGGTTCTAACGAGGCAGCTCTCAAAGCGTATACTTTTAATACCCGACGAGCCAAGTTGTTGTTCAACCCATCAAGGCTAAGCGAAGACCTCGAAGAGCCGCTGGAATATCATTTCACTTCCTGACAGAAAGCACTCATCAAGTGGGGGGACTGACTGTGTAGGCAAAATTCCACCACCTTAATTCTTCTCCTTTGTAGGGAAGGAATCATAACCTATTTTGTAATTGGCCAAATGCCTCACAAATAGAATTATATTAGGCTTAGGATTTGGGTAAAGTTTAGCCTATAAATACCCCAGTCTCCCCATTGTAATTTCTATCATGGAATTCTACAGGAATCCTACTTCTCTCTCCTCGATATAAAAGGAAGATTAATATAATTCATCTTTGCTCTTCAATATTCACGGATTCTATGGAAATCTTCTCTCTTTATATTCGGCATTAAGCGATTCTCACATAATCCGACTATTCTAAAAGAATAAGATATCTTTATATTCTGCTTTAATTTACTTTCCTTAGCATTTATCGTATTGCTTGTGACCCTATATAAATTCTATCTGTTTAACCTATTTGATCAATTTTTAGGCATAAACACTATCTATTATTATGATAATCTAAGTTGTAAATTTAGTTTTTGATTTATTAGGCCTATTCATGTTTTTCCTATTATGTAAGAAATATAGAAGATTGACCAAAATTTTGTTATAGTTATAGTTGTCTCTGTGTGACCTATAAGTCATGTGTATAGTTGTCTTTGTATCAGCTAGATGCCACGTATTCGAGACGTGAAACAACCATTAATACTTGTATCAAAATAGTCTGCATTACATCACACCATTTAGGGTGCGACCCTTCCCCAAATCAATTGTCTGAACACGGGATGTTTTTATCTATGAGCTAATTTCTTTAATAACATGGGCAATTTAATTTTGATACAATAATAATAGCTGTTATTAGCCAAAAAAGAAAAAAAAGAAAGAGAAACGTAAAAATCTGACAATGTTTCATAAACTAGTTACATCACTCATCAACTTGATTTTGCAGATTTAGATACTAGTAATCTTTTTATTTCAAATTCAATCTAATTTTTCAATTGCCTCGTAGAAACTAATTATCATTATCAATTGTTCATTTTTTTTTGGGCATCGGCATGTCTAACATGCGCATTAAAACAGTCATATAGTGACTAATCAAATGGTGAAATGAAAAGTTTCGACTATTGTAAACCAATTAATCACATGAGATGGTATGCCCTTTGGAAATAATCCATGTACGTCATAATATATACACTATTTTTGGTTAAAAAGAAGTTCAAACACCAAATGCTTATAGTTGCCAGAATATTTGAGGCCCTTACACTTAACCATCTAAATCATTTATGTGAATGTATTAGTTCACGTGTTGCTGTAAACCAACTTTACTTAATAATGTAAGAAAGTTTGCAGTGTTAAAATATAAACTAGCTCGAACAGGAAAGAAAAACATTTTAGCAATCTTTTATGAACAACAAAAAAAGGAAAAAATGTGTAAACAAAAAAAATAAATAAATAAATAAATGCTCTTTTAGATTTTGTTTTCGGAGCCACACATCTAACTTCAACGGTATTATTTTACTCTGACAAATTAACTATTAGGGCACATGTGGGATCCAAATACACGTGCAGGTGAGAGTTGCACTAGTTTATAAATTCTTCATTCGGTCCGCAAAATTAACGTATATCGTTCAATATTATCATACCTTTTCCTAGACAAGTCAGGTGAACACTTTTCATTTTTTTTTTTTAACGACATACATTTAACATGTTTGACATTGATTTCGATGCTCTTTTATTCTTACGAAAGTTGAGTTCTCAACCTACGCTACTCCGATGTACCATATGTAATCAAATCAGTTCTACATATGATGAATTTATGAGTCATTCCAGATCTCACCCTATAAATAAACCAACAAGTGATATACTTAGCTCAAGGTTTTAGTATATATTTGGTATATCCTAAGTAGTATTACTTTTTACCACAAGCAAGAAGGAACAATGTCCAAGGTGGTCACCACCTCTTCTGAGTCTATACAAGTTCTAACATAGATCAATTGAATGTTGCTATTCAGAATACTTTTGAAGATCATACATCCAATTGATCAATGTTGATCTTGAAATTGATGAGTTGGACCTCACCTTAAAGCTTTGAAACAATGTGCTTGTCCTTATTAACACAGGCTCAAAAATGGTAATGCATGAATAAACTAAATATTAGGTCTAACTATATTTGTAATTTTTCATGCCTTTCTTTGTGTATGGTTGGATAACATTAGTGTTAGTTGTGTGAATTTGACAATTTAAAGATATCACTACTAGAAAATCAGATCTGATTTTGGGGTGGTGATATTTGGCGATATTTGCCTATTTTACCTTAATATCTTCTCACATTTTCATACTTTCTGCGCTCGTTATATGTGATAATTGTATTTTTTGTGCTCACTTATCGTATTTGTGATTTTAGGAATGGTGCAGATGAATTCGAGACAAGAACAATCAAATTGGAGTTAATGGATACATTGGAAGCTATGGTGAAAGCAAGGCTTCCAAGAAAGCCCTGAAGAGTTGGAAGCTATACTGGGAGCAAGGCTTCAGAGATAGCTTTGGAGTTGTGAGCTATAGTGGAAGCGTGGCTTCCAAGAAAGCTTTGAGGCTGACGAAACACAAGTTTTCCCAACTAAATTAGGCTTTGGTTTAGCTTATCCTAGCATTTTGTAAACGCTATAAACCTCATTATTTCGTTATTTTAGGAGGAGGTTAGACTTTGGAGCAAGTTTTTGAGTTCCTAACACATTGGACCAAGGGTTTAATTCCTTTACTTAATCTATTACAATCTTTCATTTTTTCTTCCATGAATTCTTGTGTTGTTATTATGAATATGCGTTGCTAAATATATCGTTCTAGGGTTAGAGCAAATACATGAAGGTTGATGTTTGAAAGTTGATTTCTACCTATTAATTTACCATTACAAATTTTTTATTCTTTCTTGAGCCTAATTGTTTGGTTATTGAGGCCTGATAATTGAACACTATCTACGGTTTACAAGTTGAACTCGACAGAGGGAACTTGTGATGCAAATAGGAAAGAATAGGGCTTGATTGTGAACCTGGGCATTAGGGAATCGATTTGCGGGTAGGATAGACATATACTTATTCGCCTTGCTTAGCTAAATACAGAATTCTTTAATGCATGCATGTGATTTAATTCCATAGAAATATAGACGTTAGAGTAGCTTACATAGACTCGTGAAGAACCGACAGGTTTTCACGAATATAATTAACCTGTTAGTTAGCAATCTAGAAAATCAACAGATTATCAACTGGAAAACTCAACTGGATTGTTCTTAGCTCTGACCCTGGACCGTTTCTCCGTTATTAATAACAACCTATAATTTGCTTTCTATTACTTGACTTCAATTACTTGTTTTTAATTATTGTTTTAGTTAGTAAAAATCTCAACCATCATTAAAAAAGATCCCTGAATAGTTTTTAGGAAATTGTTTGCTAGGATACAGTCTGAATAATAGTCCTCGTGGGAACGATACTCAATCTTATCACTTTATTACTTGTCGACCACGTATACTTGCATGTGCGTTTGGGAGCAACAAGTTTTTGGCGCCGTTGCCGGGGACTAAATAATTGACTGTTTTATTTTTAGACCATTTGTTATTTTCTATTCAGGTTTAGTTTTTGTTTTGAGTTCCTTGTCCGATTTCAAGTAATATGTCTTGAATGCGAAAGGAGAGAAAGGACGAACCACTTGAACCTTTTGATCCTGAACCTGAAAGGACCTTACGGAGGTTGAGGAAAGAAGCAAGAGACCGTGAAGCACTGGCACTTGTACTTGCTTCCTTACCTATTGGAATGGCAGAAGAACGAGCTTTAGTTGTGCGAGATATTGCTCTTCCCAGTCTGGAGGGTGTAGCTTCTAGTATTGTGAAACCTGAAATTACGGACACTTTGAGATTAAGCTCGGCATGATACTACTGCTGCATGTGACTGGGCAATTTGCTGGATTACTTAGAGAAGATCCACAACAATATATCAAGAATTTCTTGGAGATTAGTGACACATACACACCAGCAGGCGTCTCAACTGATTATGTTCGCTTGATACTCTTCCAATTTTCATTGATCGGAATAGTAAGGAAGTGGTTAAAGGCTGAAAATCCTGGGTCTATCACGACTTGGGATGATTTAGCTAAGAAACTTTTGGCTAAATTCTATCCATCTGCCAAAACAGCCAGAATAAGGAGTGAGATTATGTCTTTCAGACAACGAGATGGAGAATCCTTGTATTAATCTTGGGAGAGATTCAAGTCATTGTTAAGAGATTGCCCGCACCTCAGCCAGTCTAATGAGGTGTTGGCCCACACTTTTTTTGAAGGTTTGAATGCTCATACCAAGATCGTGGTGGATGCTGCAGCTGGAGGCCATGTATTGGCCTTGAATTTTAATGAGATTTATGAATTGCTGGATAAATTTTCTCAGAGCAATCCTGACTGGCAGGGCGATGGTAGAGCTCCAACTCAAAAAGCTGCTGGGATACTTCAGTTGGATGCGTTCTCAGCATTAACTACAAAGGTAGATGTCATAGCTAATCAGATCAATAAGTTAGCACTGCCATCAACTCAGCAACAGGTGGCACCAGTTCAAAAAGTGCAACAGTTCCAAGTTTTCTGTGAGGTCTGTGGAGAGGATCATACTACCGAGGTTTGTCCCTCCAATCTAGAGTCAGTTTATTACGTGGGAAATCAAAACAGGTTTCAGGGACAGAATCGGAATCAGTTTGGTAACATCTACAATCCTAATTCACAAAATCATCCTGGTTTCTCTTGGAGTGATAATCAAGCATCTCAAGGTAATACGAGATCTCAGAATAACCACCAGAATTCACATGCTCAGGCTCAACCACAGCAGTCCAGCAGTTCAGTTGAAGATTTGATAAAGCAGATGTTGGTAGGTCAGCAGAAAATTATAGCAGACAGTGCAGCTCAAGCAAGCGCCATAAAAGATCTCGCCAATGCTCAAAAGGACCTGGAACGCCAAATGGGGCAGCTAGCTGGAGCACAAAATACTTGATACGGATCGAAATAAAAGACAAGAAAATGATAGGAGCGAGACTCGTCTCGAACTCCCTACAAGGTATCCACGGAGAACTTGTTCCGTGAAACCCTCGTATCGTGTCAAGATTTGCCTAACGCTAAGAAACTACCCTCGAGTCACCCTCGGGACTCGCAAATAGAATGATCGGATGTTGGTTCGAAGATCAACTAGTACCACTAGAAGAATCAAGCCAACCAAGGGTTCTTCCAGTAACTCAAGAGATTCTACTCTTCAAAAGTTATCATCATTCATCAAAGCTAACTAAGGTTCAAATGAAGACTAATGGCCCTTTTATAGGTGCCTTACACAAAACTTATAAAGTCTAAAAGACCCCTAAAGTGGGCTAAAAATATAGAAGCCACATAGGGCTAGAATAGGAATTGCATAGCATTAAAAATAGAATTCCCGTCAAGCAAGGCAGGAGTGGGCGGTCCGACCTTTATCTTAGGCGCTCCGCCTCTTGTTGATCTTGTGGAGATGCACAGTAGAGTGGGCGGTCTGCCCATGGCACAGGGGCGGTCCGCCCCTTCAAGGTTCAGAGAGCTCTCCATTTTATACTTAGCCGATTTTTGACAATCTTGAACTAGGCGGTCTGCCTCTTTTTGTGGGCGGTCCGCCTCTTCCTGGGAGGTCTAGAGACGGCTCAAAATATTCTTGAGAAGCTCTTCCTTAGCCTTGGATGGTTGCTCGATTTGCCCCGCATCATCCTCCCCTTCTTGAGAAGATTTCTTCCTCGAAATCAAGGCGTGCCCAATGCTCTCCTCCTTTGACTTTCTTGAACGTCACTTTGACATAGGCTTCTTCCAAGGACTCCTTTGCCTTAGCATGGAGCTTAGGACTTACAAGCAACGACAAGCAAACACAAAGCTTCCTACTTTGAAAGTAGGTTAGTGCATCAAGTGTGGAAAACACACTCTTGTGGTATAACCAAGCATCAATAATAAGCAAAAAATTCAAGTCTCCAAAGAGAACGATAAGTACTTGGTTCAATGAAAATATGCACTCAACACAAGAATGAGCAAATAGGTCATGGGAACATGGGAAATGTAAGATCAAGCTATCAAAATCCCCTTGCACCTTAAGCTCACGATCAACACACCAATTCTTCCTGAAAGTGTGATCAACATGTGGAGTGGAGTGAGTCAAATAACACATCCTACAAGTAGTATCAAGTACTCCACTCCCCTTCTTTAGAGCATACTTACTCACACCAAGGGATTCTTTTTCACCTCCCATTTCATCACCTAAGAAACCCTTCTCAAAAGACAAGCTCTCAAGAAAGGTATTGATAATGACCTCTTCTTCATCATAACCCCAACAAGCAATAGTATGGTCACTCAAAGAATCATTTACCTCACTCAAGTTTTCACACAATGGGTTGCCTAAGGAGTCAATATCTTCACACCATAGAGGTTCTATTTTGCCATCAATCCTAGTCCGATACGACTTACTACCACAAATGAAAGTTTCTTCAAATAATGGAAATGTAAAAGCATGCACCTCAATTTCATAGTCAATTAAAGGCATAGTATCAAGACCAGGTTCTTCACTCTCACTTGAGGAGTCATCATAAGCAACCTTGTCCAATTCATGCAATTTGGACTCCTCAAGGTTATTACCATCCTCACCATAACACATAGGCCCACCAAATAGAAGTATATCAATAAGGGTATGATCAATTATCTCATTTTCCCCTTTGTCAAAGATTGGTGGTGCATCATAGCAAAGGTCACAATCATTGTCAACTATCAAATCTACACTAGGGAGAGGTTCATTGAACAATGAGTTCACATCATGATGTGGCGTAGCATCTCTCTCCGCTAGCGACACACAAGTACTCACAAGTTGACTACTAGACTCTTCACTAGTGGCATATTCACTAGATTCATCACAAACACCAACTAGCGTTGAGTCATCACAAGACAAATAACTAGTAGGCTCATGAGAAGATGAAGCAACACTTACATTTGAAGTACTTCCTTGATCACTCACAATGCTTGAAGTGTCATTTGCAACTCCTCCTTCATGAAGCTTATATAGAAGATTTTCATCCTCTTGTCTTTCCTTCCAAGCACATGGTTGAGGCTCCAATGGCTTGTCTTCAAATGTACCTACACAAGAACTAGCACAAGAAAAAATAGAAGATGAAGAATAGTTAGAACAATGGGTGCTCTCACTCTCAATTTTTCTTTCCTCATCTCTCTTTTCTCTCAATTTTCCCTCAAGGTCAAGTGTAGTTTGTGGTGACAATTCACTCACATCACTCCTCAATTCCTCTCCTTTTTCCTCTCTAGGATTGTCACTGGCCAGTCCCTCACTTCTCTCTTTCTTTTGTCTCTCATTTTCAAGTACATGAGACTCGAGATTATCATCATTTGGAGAAGAGTGACTCTCACTTTCATCATGCAATGGCAAGACAATAAGATTGTTTATGTCGGGCTCAATTACCATGGGTGGCTTAGCCTTAGCCGCTTCTTTCAACTCTCTCATATGCTTGTAGTCTTCACTAACTTGCTTGGGCGACAAGGGGTTGAGCACATACTTTCTTCTGTCATGAGTGGCCGTATAGGTGTTGGCACGACCATCATGTACAACATTACGATCAAATTGCCATGGCCTTCCAAATAGAAGGTGGCAAGCTTGCATAGGGACCACATCGAACATGTGTTCATCAACATAGTTCCCTATCTTGAATTTAACCATCACTTGTTTCACCACTTTCAGTTCACCACACCCACTAAGCCTTTGTAAACGATAAGAATTGGGGTGTTTCAAAGTGGACAATTTCAATTGGGAAACTAGTGTTTGACTAAGAACGTTAGCACAACTTCCCGAGTCAATAATCATGGAATAAACAACACCCATGACTCGGCATCTAGCATGGAAGAGGTTCTTTCTTTGTGCATTTTTACTATCCTCCACAAGCATAGCAGTTAAGCTCCTCCTCACAACAAAGAAGACATGAGGATCATCTTCCTCAACCGCATCCTCCTCTACATCAACTCCCTCTACTCCCTCCTCCTCGGGTTCACTATCTTGTTCATATACCATTTTACCTACCACAACCATGGTCTTTCGAGTAGGACACTCTAGCAAAATGACCAGAGCCCTTGCACTTATAGCATTGAGTAGAAGTAGAAGTAGGATTGCTCAAGCTTGTTTTAGAATTACCTTCCACATGTGGTGTAGACTTCTCATATGGCTTCTTCACATCTTTGCTAGCACTTGCACCACTTGCACTTGGGAAATTTGCATTTGGAGTCTTCCACTCCTTTGGCTTTCTCATGGGAGTAGGAGTGCTGCTCTTGTAGTTGGTGGACTTCTCTCCCTTAAGCCAATTCTTGGCTTCAACCGCATCATCATAGAGATCATAGTGGTTGTCATACTTGTGAAACTTCAATTGAGAGGCTATCTCTCGATTCAAACCACTTTTAAATCGAATCACGACCGGTTCATTTTCCTCCCCATCTATGTCTAGGGTCATCCGAATTTGCTCAAACTCATTGAAATACTCCCCAACCATCTTGTAACCTTGCTTCAACTCGTAAAGATGTTTGTATTGGTCTTGACGATATTGTTGAGTCAAATACTTCTCATCCATCACACGAATCAATTCACCCAAGTAACATTGATAGCCATAGCATTTCTCCTTCTATTCCTCTTGGCCGATTCCCACCAAGTAGAAGCAAAGGACTCAAAGGAAGATATAGCATATTTGGATTTCTTCTCCTTGGTCATATCATTGGTGTCAAACACCCTCTCCATGGACAATTTTTATTCAATGTACTCAACCGGGTCACTACTCCCTTTGAAGGTAGGAATAGTAAGCTTCACACTGTTGAGATTATTGTTTTCACGACCCCCTTGGTAAGGCTCCGGTTGGCCCCCAAAGTTGTCTCCATAACCACCATAATCCCTTCTAGCATTCCCTCCAACATATCCCATGGGTGGCCCTCGACCTCGGCCTCTACCCCTATTCTCATTCCGACCCCAATTCATTGCTCCCCTAGGTTGATAATGAGCATCATACTCACAATCACCAAACTAAACCTCCTCCCCTTCTTGAGCTTTATTCCCTTGCTCAAGAGGTAGAATATTTCGAATGGGTCTTGGAAGTTGAATGTTTCTTTAGGGATTGCCCAAAATATGGGGAATGCCCACTCGTTAGGGATTGCCCAACGCTTGTTTATTTCTATCACGTTCATCCCTCACCCTTTATTGCTTAAGAAGTTCGGCAACTTGTTCCTAGGTAAAGGTTGAACTACTTGTGCTTTCTCCGGCTTCAACTTGGACACTCGAGGTCCCTTTCTCAACTTGGACACTCGAGGTCCCTTGCTCAACTTGGACACTTGAGGTCCCTCTTTCAATAGTTTCAATCCTTGAGTTCATACTATCCAATTTTGCTAGGATAGTAGCCAAGGTATTCTTCACAAAATCATCTCCTTCGTTGACCATTGTACCTACAAAATGAGCAAACGTTAGTGAAATCACCTCACTCACACCATCACTTGTATGGCACTCGGTTCACTCGTTTAGTGGCGGTGGATATTTCACTCAAGCTTGAAACTAGAAGATTCACGTAGTTGATCAACAAACCTCAACTCAATCAAACTATCCACAAGTCAAATGTACTCCCGGGTGAGTGGAGTTTATGTGACTCTATTGGACGATAAGCTCTTTAAAGTGAGGACTTGAGTCAAATGATACTTCGAGTCTTCTTCTAATTCTACTCTCTTAACTAGGCACGAGTTGCCTAAAAGCTTCAAAGACTACTACCAACTAAGTAGGAAAGTTACTTAGAGAAGCACTAGTTAGATGGTATGCAAAAAAAGAAACAAGAGAACCTAGGATAAACTACCCAAACCACCAATTTCTAGAAACAGGTGCCCGTCCCCTTTCAAAGTGGGCGGTCTGCCCGAATTTCAGTAGAGGGAAGTGGGCGGTCCGCCTTCTCCACCAGGCCACCCACCACCCCAAAGTCCAGAGGGCTCACACAAAGTGGGCGGTCCGCCTGTGTGTTTAGTCGCCCCGCCTACTGTGTTTTTCAGCAAAGTCTAACCTCGTGTTTCTTGGTTTTAGCACCCAAAAATCCAACAAATTTCATGATGTTTGATCAATCCGAAGGTACCCAATCGTGTTTTCAACCACAATAATCAAATCTCAATAAAAAACAATCAAATCACCATGTTCATCAAGTTCATAGCAAGGGTTTCAAGAACAAAGCGTTTCAAATTTTCAAATCTTGTAATTCAACTTCAAATCACGAGTTCTAGGTACCAAAATGACGGGTTTTCAACAAGGATCAATCTCCAGTAACACCCATAACAAGAATCAATCACACCAAAAAGATACGCCAAATTTTTGGATTTTTAAATTTTTTCAATTTTTTTGTGTTTTTCTTCTTTTCAACAATAACAAACAAGAAACTAAAATAGAAACCAATTTAGCCACAAAGAATCAAGGGTCAGGGATTTGTAGAAATAAAATCCGAGCCTTTCTCTTATACCAAGATGATACGGATCGAAATAAAAGACAAGAAAATGATAGGAGCGAGACTCGTCTCGAAATCCCTACAAGGTATCCACAGAGAACTTGTTCCGTGAATCCCTCGTATCGTGTCAAGATTTTCCTAACGCTAAGAAACTACCCTCGAGTCACACTCGAAACTCGCAAATAGAATGATCGGGTGTTGGTTCGAAGATCAACTAGTACCACTAGAAGAATCAAGCCAACCAAGGGTTCTTTCATTAACTCAAGAAATTCAATTCTTCAAAGGTTTTCATCATTCATCAAAGTTAACTAAGGTTCAAATGAAGACTAATGGACCTTTTATAGGTGCCTTACCCACAACATATAAAGTCTAAAAGACCCCTAAAGTGGGCTAAAAGGATAGAAGCCACATAGGGCTAGAATAGGAATTACATAGCATTAAAAATAGAATTCTCGTCAAGCAAGGCAGGAGTGGGCGGTCTGCCCTTTATCCTAGGCGCTCCGCTTCTTGTTGATCTTGTGGAGATGCATAGTAGAGTAGGCGGTCCGCCCATGGCATAGGGGCGGTCCGCCCCTTCTAGGTTCAGAGAGCTCTCCATAGTCGATTTTTGACAATCTTCAACTAGGCGGTCCGCCTCCTTTTGTGGGCGGTCCGCCTCTTCCTGGGAGGTCTTGAGACGGCTCAAAATGGTCTTGAGAAGCTCTTCCTTAGCCTTGGATGGTTGCTCGACTTGCCCCGCATCAATACTAGACCACATTGTGCCTTGCTAAGTGACACAGAGAAGAATCCTAACGAATTTGTGCAAGTAGTTACTCTGAGAAATGGACGAGCTCTAGAAGAAGTACCTCCAAAGCCGAGGAAGCCCGTTGGTGAACTGGAGCCGAATACTGAAAAAGAAGCTGAAAAAGTGGTTGAGAAGCAGCCCGAGCTTGATAATGTCAGACCACAACCACCTTTCCCTCAAGGGCTTCATAAGCAGAAAGTAGATGCAGCTTGCAAGAAATTTTTGGAGATCTTGAGTCAGATACAACTTAATATTCCTTTGATGGAACTTTTGCTTGATGTTCCGAAATACGCTAAGTACATCAAGGATATTGTGGCCAATAAAAGAAGACTGACCGAGTTCGAGACAGTTGCACTTACTGAAGAGTGCAGTTCCAGAGTCAGAAGTAAACTTCCTCAGATATTGAAAGATCCTGGAAGCTTCACTATTCCTATAAAAATGTGAGAAGATATTAAGGTAAAATAGGATCTTGTGCATACAAAAAGAACGACTAATCCCTCTAATATCCGCAATGGTCCAATTTTTATAGAAATAGTTGATGATTTTGGCATTAAAGTTTTCTAATTTTTTTTCATTTTTTTATATATTAAAGGAAGAAACAAATAAAAATAAAGTCAAGTGACAAAAATAAAAATTGCTAAAATTAAATTCCTAAAGTGTACAATCATCCATAACCTCAAAAACTTGGGAATTCCTCCACCCTACACTTAAAACCAAGCAATGTCCTCAGTGCGATAAAAATAAAGTGCAAGAGTGAAAGGAACTTCCCTGAAGGCCCACCGGCCTAGGTCTCATCATCAGCATCATCATCAGAGTCCTCCTGCTCTGCATGCACAGGAGTGTCATCATCGCGCTCACCAACAGTAGACATAACAGCCTTGCTTCTCACAGAACCCTCAGGATGGTGTGGTGGAGTGCGTGCATCCTCCTCCTCTTCTTCTTCTGCACCTTCTTCCTCTTCAGTCCACTCTCCTTCGTCGCTACTGCTGTCAGCCTCAACCATGTCAGAATCAGTATTCTCATCCTCTCTAGGTGGCACCTCTACTGTCTAAGTCATACTCAATAACCATTTGGACGACTCCAACAATGGAAGCTGGCGATCAAGGGCTGCCATATCCATCCCCGCATGCTTTGCTAAATATTCTATAATCAAGTATTTACGGCCTTCCAAATTGTGCACATCGCGCCGCTCATCATTGGACATTTTGTAGGCACTTGCACTTGGGCCTAGCACTGCTGAAATGTTAGACTTTCTTTCCATGGCTGGGACAATTCTATCACCAATGTTGTCAACAGGGACACCTTCTTTCATTAAGTACTGTGTGAGGAAACCGGCAAAGGATAATTGCTTCGACTTGTTTGTGCGTGTCTCCTTCATTGCTTTGAGCATATAATACCCAATGTTGACAGGTTTCTCCATCAGGAAGAAGTAGACTATGTAAGCCTTCACTTTAGTCACATCTGTAAAGTGGTCAGAAGGAAACAGTCGTCCATTGATCAACTTGAGCCAAACTCGGGCTTCCTTTTGAAACTTGCAAAATTGCATAGATTTGTGTCGACTCGTTTGCTTCTTTCTACCCCACCTATGACTAACATCACCACCACATAAGGTCTGTCTCAATGCCTTGCAGTCCGACTTGCGAATGAAATCTTTCAAGTCGTCAAGGTCATGATCCTCCACGCCTAAAAAGGCGCAAAGGGCTGACGCATCTAGCCTCACGGACTGCCCTCGAACTTTCACTAGCTCCTTCGGTTGCTCCAACTCCCAATTAGCATATAATTCCATCACAAGATCAAGATTGGATTCCCCCGGACTCTCAAAGACGGATCCCCATTTCATAGTGTGAATAGCATCTCTTATATTTCTAAACCGCCTCATCAATTTAGTTTCATCAATGGTAAGTTCGGGGATGTAGCCGGCCAATTTGAAAAACATGCTCCAAAGTCTGACCTCCTCCTAAAATAACGAAATAATGAGGTTTTATAGTGTTTACAAAATGCTAGGATAAGCTAAGCCAAAGCCTAATCTAGTTGGGAAAACATGTGTTTCGTCAGCCTCAAAGCTTTCGTGGAAGCCACGCTTCCACTATAGCTCCCAACTCCAAAGCTATATCTGAAGCCTTGCTCCCAGTATAGCTTCCAGCTCTTCAGGGCTTTCTTGGAAGCCTTGCTTTCACCATAGCTTCCAATGTATCCATTAACTCTAATTTGATTGTTCTTGTCTCGAATTCATCTGCACCATTCCTAAAATTACAAATACGATAAGTGAGCACAAGAAATACAATTATCACATATAACGAGCACAGAAAGTATAAAAATATGAGAAGATATTAAGGTAAAATAGACAGATATCGCCAAACAACACCACCCCACACTTAGACCTTTGCTCGCCCTCGAGCAATCATCAAAAACCAATTTTCCAACCAGATCCCAACACTCAATAGAACAGGTCTACCTATGATTATGGTTGATACCGACCATTAGATAAGTGCATATACATACCATGTGACCAACAACATACCAAAAATTCACCAAATTTTAAAACACTAGAACAACCAACTCAAGACATCTCAATCTCAAAAACTGACTCAATGAAACCAAGCTTTCACAAAATCACACCCATTCACTCAACCAAGAAGTCAATAACTTCACATATCTCGTGTAAACCATGTGTCCTCACCACAAAATAATCAAGAGAGCGTCCCAAATATCATACAAAGAATATATTTCAAGAATAAATGAGGGATATAATATAGGAAGAATTCACTCGCTCTAAAAAAGAAGTTCACGTGCCACACACAACGTACCATAGGCTTGCCCGTACTGTAGGACTCCACTAATATAGGCTCACTCCAATCAGGATTAACTAGGACTTCAAGGGTTGTAATATAGGCTAAAGGACGGGTAGGATAAATATGGATAAAATAGTAACTATCTTCCATATTTATCCTACCCGTCCTTTAGCCTACATTACAACCCTTGAAGTCTTAATTAATCTTGATTGGAGTGAACCTACATTAGTGGAGTCCTACACTACGGGCAAGCTTATGGTACATTGTGTGTGGCACGTGAACTTCTTTTTGAGAGCGAGTGAATTCTTCCTATATTATGTCCCTCATTTATTCTTGAAATATATTCTTTTTGTGATATTTGGGACGCTCTCTTGATTACTTTTGGTGAGGGCACATGGTTTACGCGAGATAGGTGAAGTTAGTGACTTCTTGGTTGAGTGAATGGCTGTGATTTTCTGAAAGCTTGGTTTCATTGAGTCGGTTTTTGAGATTGAGATGTCTTGAGTTGGTTGTTCTAGTGTTTTAAAATTTGGTGAATTTTTGGTATGTTGTGGGTCACATGGTATGTATATGCACTTTTCTAATGGTCGGTATCAACCATAATTATAGGTAGACCTGTTCTATTGAGTGTTGGGATCTGGTTGGGAAATTGGTTTTTGATGATTGCTCGAGAGCGAGCAAAGGTCTAAGCGTGGCTTCCACGAAAGCTTTGAGGCTGACGAAACACAAGTTTTACCAACTAGATTAGGCTTTGGTTTAGCTTATCCAAGCATTTTGTAAATACTATAAAACCTCATTATTTCGTTATTTTAGGAGGAGGTCAGACTTTGGAGCAAGTTTTTGAGTTCCTAACACATTGGACCAAGGGTTTAATTCCTTTACTTAATCTATTACAATCTTTTATATTTTCTTCCATGAATTCTTGTGTTGTTATTATGAATATGCGTAGCTAAATATATCGTTCTAGGATTAGAGCAAATACATGAAGGTAGATGTTTGAAAGTTGATTTCTACCTATTAGTTTACCATTACAGATTTTTTATTCTTTCTTGAGCCTAATTGTTTGGTTATTGAGGCCTGATAAAAACTATCTACGTTTTACAAGTTGAACTCGACAGAGGGAACTTGTGAATGCAAATAAAAAAGAATAGGGTTTAATTGTGAACCTGGGCATCAGGCATTTGATTTGCGGGTAGGATAGACATATACTTATTCGCATTGCTTAGTTAAATACAGAGTTCTTTAATGTATGCATGTAATTTAATTCCATAGAAATATAGGCGTTAGAGTAGCTTGCATAGACTCGTGAAGAACCGACAGATTTTCACGAATATAATTAACCTGTTAGTTAGCAATTTAGGAAATCAAGAAGTAGAATCAATTGAAAAACTCAACTGGATTGTTCGTAGCTCTGATCCTGAACCGTTTTTCCGTTATTGATAACAACCCATAATTTTCTCTCTATTACTTGACTTCAATTACTTGTTTTTAATTATTGTTTTAGCTAGTAAAACTCTCAACCATCATTGAAAAAGATCCCTGAATAGTTTTTAGGAAATTGTTTGCTAGAATACAGTCTGAATAATAGTCCTCGTGGGAACGATACTCAATCTTATCACTTTATTACTTGTCGACCGCGTATACTTGCCTGTGCGTTTGGGAGCAACAAATACTATCGGAAAACATCCGTCCCAAATCTCCACGAGACAAACGGTGGCGACAATGAATAGAGCAGCAGTTGTGTGATGGAGGAAGGGCAACCACCAGTGAATTTCTCAGGTGAGAGACCGGAATATGTGCTATTTGGACGTGTTAAGTATGCTTAGATTTTCAGTTAAGTATGCTTAGTAAGGATTAAATATCTGGATTCTGAACATGTTAAGTATGCTTAGTTTTTCAGTTGTTAAGTTTAGGTATTGAAACCTGTGTTCGAATTGATCAAGGTTTTTATTCCCATGCTCGGAATATGTCGTATTAATGTTATTGAGTGGATTAAGAGACCTGTTTACATAGCTTTATTTAAGCATCTTATGATATTGGATATGTGCTTCTAAGTGTATTGTACAGGATGGCATATGTTTACTTTGGTCTTGATTATGATGCCTTTTTTTGGTGAGGCCGCTCTTTGGTGATAGGATATATACCTTGGTATTATGTTCTTTTGAACCCTTTTAACTACTTAGAAGTACTGGTGCTTCAATAATTTTATGTGATTCTTTAAAAAATATACTGGGTTTTATGTTAAGGCTGAAAAGCATGGATTCTTCAATGTAATCCACCCTGCTTTGGCTGAGGGAGGGGATGAGGAATTTAATATGGCTGACAGTGGATCAGAGTTAATAAATAAATAAATAGCTTTACAAATATAATTTAGGTAATTAGGCAGGGTGTGGATCAGATTTTACTGGTTATTCAGTTGTATTTACTAGTAGTCAAATCACTATTTAAAAAGACCTTGGTTAGTCGTTTCGAAAGATAGGACTCCGATTGGCGTGCCGATAATTTTAAAATATTCGTAAGGTCCATTGAGACTTATCTATAAAATTTGATCTAAATCAGACCTCGTTTGGTAGGCATCGGAAGAAGGTTTCAGCTTTTATTGTCGATAAATATTAAAAAGAGATTTTCGAGCTCGGTTTTGGCGAATGAACTCCGATTCGAAATCCGAAAGCACCTTTAGGTCGTATGATTATTTATGACTTTTTTGATTTTTCGAAAGTGAATTTCGATGTTGTTCGGCTAGTTCCCGCTAAAATGCCGAAAGTTAAATAATTTGACCTTTTTCTTTTTAATTTGCATATTGAGTTTCGGGAGTCCGATTTGAGATCCGCCTTAGCAATATGTTACATATATTTTGTATAACTTGTATGCAAAATTTGGAATTATTTCAAATACCGTAGGGTACCATTTTAATTTTTGTCGCGAAAAGAAAAGTAAAAGAAATAAAAGAAAAAGAAAATGAAAAGAAAGAAAAGAAAACAAGTGACTAGGTCGGTTAAGCTTATGATATGATCCTTAAGCAGATACATTTCAACGAACAGAAAGCAGAAACTGACGGAGACAATGAAAAAAATAAAATGCCATAAAATGATAAAAGAGCTGGGAAAAGATAGAATTTTCACCCCGAAACATTCAGGTATTGATGTTAATTCATTATTTGAGTTTACTTACGTGTGTTTAAATATATTTTGACGGTAAAAATTGAGATATTAGACATCGTTTTAATAAGTTCAATTAATAGTTTAAAGGGACAAATGGACCCCGATAATGGAATTGATTATATATTCGTACTAAGTGAGCTATGGGCAATATATAAATGTAATTTATTTGGGGTTTGATTTTGTGACCTTAAAACCTGTACATAGGCCTGGCCTGCGTATTGCGTATGCGAATAGAGTATCAGGTTCCTAACCGGATTGCCCTAAGATGTAAAGAATGAAGCCTTTAGCCTAAATTGATATATTTTTCCGCTTATTGAATAGAGTGGTATCGCTTGGCAAGGAAACCAAAGGATAAAGCGGTTGTTGATTAGTCGTACTAACTTTTGGAAGAGGTAAGTGTTTATATCCATTTCTTTGGAGGCACCTGGCCTCGTGGATTTTCTACCACGTGTTCCTTACGTGTGTAGCTGCCGATAGGCGTACTTCTTACGCCTTAGCTTTGGATTTATATTATATATTATATGTTATATCCTGTTGTTGGTATTACATTGAGGATCTGAGCATTGTACTCTGGCAGTGAGTTGACATCTACTTCTCTGCTGTCGATGAGAGTCCTGCGCCGGTGAAGGGTTATTATTGCATCACATTGCATTCATATGCATTATATGTCATTCATATTCATTACATTGCATATCATATTAGGTGCAGGAATATTCTGCCCCAGGAGTAGGAGTATTCCGCTCCATTGTATCATATTGAGGGCAGGAGTATTCCGCCCCAGGAGAGTGCAGGAGTATTCTGCCTCTGGTTTATATCATATTGGGTCCAGGAGTATTCTGCTCCATGAGAGTGCAAGAGTATTCCGCCTCTTGTTTACATTATATCGGGTGCAGGAGTATTCCGCCCCAAGAGAGTGCAGGAGTATTCCGCCTTTGGTTTACATTATATTGGGTCCAGGAGTATTCCACCCCAGGAGCAGAAGTATTCCGCTCCAGTTGGTTATCAGATTGGATTCCCCTCGGAGTATTCCGCTTTGGGATGGGATTACGGGCACATTTGACCCTTTGCGTCACATTTCATTTCATTTCATCTCAAATTCATACCATTGCGTAGACTTACGGTACATGACTACTGTCCTTCTTATATGTGCATTGCTTATTTGTTGATATGTTTCTGGCTCGTATCCCTAGTTGAGTTTATGGTTTCATACGTGTTTCCGGTGGTTATCTGGCTCTGCCTTTTTATAATTTAAATAAGAGGAATTTTGTTTATCTGTTTCTTCTCCCTGGCTAGCTATCCTATTTTTTCAGGTGGCTAGTCTGCCCCACTTATTGAGTCCTTTTGACTCACCCTTGTTTGTTGTTTGTTTCTTGTCTATCTATTTTGTTTCGGAAGGTTCGCTCCAGGATTGAGTTCACCAGTTGTGAAGGAGCGAAGACGACTTCAGTTGCATTTTGCTCCCTATAGGAGGTATCTGTCTTCTTTTGTACTCTTAGATATCTAGTCTGGATAGCCCTAAACCTAGTATATTGGGTAGTCAGCTGTAATTTCTTTTGTACAGCTTAGAGGTATCAATATGTCTGTGTTTTTTAAAGTCTTTTTCTTATTCATGAATTGTTATATTTATTTTCCTAATTTAATTGGTAAGGGTTCGCCCGACAAGTCTGGGGGAGGATGTCGGGTGCCTGCACGGCCTAACCGGATTCCGGGTCGTGTCAGTTGGTATCAGAGCCCGATTTAGAGTCTATCTAGACTAAGACAGTGTCTAGTAGAGTCTCGCTGATGGGTACGTAGACGTCCGTACTTATCTACGAGAGGCTATGATGGCATTTAGGAAATTTCACTTCCTTCATTTCTGATCGTACGTCGCTCTAGGATGCAAAAGTATTTTCGTTAATTCCTTCGTGGTAATTGTGAACCCTCGTGCGACAAATCAGAAAACAGTATGAGTTTAAGACGAAGTAGTCTAGCCTGGGGTTAGCACTGATGAAGCCCCGAGTGTTTTGATCGTGCTGACGATCTTGTTATGGAGGTCTCAGTTGTACGAGCTCGCGATGGGCAAGGGAGCATGGCCTTGTGGTTCCCTTGGCTCTCTACGATGCTTTCACGAGAATCTTGGCGATGCATATACCGCAAAAACCTATTATTCACTAGGTAGCCTATCAGGTTGCCGCAGATGCAGATGTTCAGTCTCAGGGAGCTTCTATTCCAGTTCTTAATACTGCCGCAGTAAAGTATGTTCCGGAGGTAGCATGTGTTGTGCCTCTAGTTATTCTGGCTGGTTAGCTAGCCCGAGTAATGGCTCGGTCCGAGTATCTAAAAAGGCTGCATTATTTTACCTAATTGAACCTTCCGATTCTTAAGCCATGCATCAGATAATCCCTGCTTAAATTTTTAAAATACAATGATGTCAGCATATCCTTCAGGCTCTTGATTATATCGAGCGGTATGGTGTTGATTATTCTGCTTTCAGTTTCAAGGTCGACCCCTGGATTTTTGGACCGCTCTCTTATTAGCTAACTTGGTTCTTTTTCTTCTAGATTAGTGGAAAAGTTCCTTTCGAGTAGCGAGCGAGATGAAAAGTGTTTCCAGTATGAGTGGATTGGACAGGGTACCGGTCAGTTAGCCTGTTGGTGTTTCAGAATATGAGATTGAATTCCATAAAATGGATGAATATGCATTTGAACTAGTCTATGAGCCTTTTGAGAGATTCAAAGATTTATTGATGACCTTTCTCCTTTCTTGAGATCCCAGATGGCTTGAAAAATTGAGGTACTGACTTTATTTGATGTCGTTGTTGATATTGCTCAGAGATATTAGACATACCATAAGTTAGAGCGGGAAGAGTTAGAGCATGAGAGCAAGAGATCCCGTGGCCCTAGTGGGTAACCATGGTACCTCATGTGGAGGTAAGAGTTCTGATTATTTTTGGAGGTCACCTTCCAGGTTATCTCAGCTTGTGTCATGTGATTCTTAGAGTGCGCCAGTAGCTCATCAAGATCAGATTCAGTCTTTTCTTTACAGCTATCAACAATCTTTCCAACTTCGATTTTTCAGCGAAAAGATGGTATCATTGTCGTGAGTCTGGCTATTCTTTGAGGAGTTTTTCCTTACTCCGACAAGTAGGCAGTTGTCTTTTCTCTCGTCATCAGGCATCTCTGCAATCGCAGGGGATTTTATTTAGATCTTAATCAGCCAGAGAAATGCCACCATCCAGTAGAGGTCGAGAACGTGGTGGCAGTAGTTCTTCTAAAAGTGATTATCAGGGCAGTGGCCCAGCTCAGGTGCAGAGGCAGTTCTATGAATTGCTAGTCTGGTAGGATGCTGAGGCATCTGATATAGTAGATCCCTGTACTTCCTCTTCCTTTATATGTGAGTAAGATTTGATTCTTCCAATCGATCTGGACATGGTGTGTCTTATCATGTTTCGATGGTTTCCTTGGATATTGTCTTAATTAAGAATCGACTGCGGTATAGGGGCGAGCTTCTGGTATGATTTATTCCTGGCATTGGTGAGACCCTACTAATTTATCTAGTCAAAATATGAGAAATTTGACGGTGAGTGTCGCTATTGTCTGCCTGGCATCTTGTCGTGCCTCCTTCTATTATTATATCAAATTAGTTTATCTCTCTTTTCGGAATTCCATATTGGTTGGATGATGAGATTCTAGTTCATCACCATCAGAGAGTGTCATTGTTTCTTCCGGTGTAAAGTGGTTAGTAAGTAATACTCGATCTACGTATCTCCTCTTGGTTCAAAACGCTAGTAAGTCATGTTATCCCATGAGCTTATCTGGATTATAAAAGGGTTTTCTGGTAAATTGTCAGAGTTTCCTTCTTATTGGAAGGTTAAATTGATATAGATGTTGCTCCATAGATCTCATTTAATGTCTATTTCTTCAATTGTGATTCTTTGGTTAGCCTGACTCGGAAATAGTCTAGCTCTAGTTGCCAAGCAAATAAGAATATGAGCCCTAACTATTTCTATCCTCAGTCCATTTCCATTACTTCTTCATCCGGCACTAGTGACCTTGGGCGGTTCGTAGCCTCTTGTGATGTTCCCTGTGTTGAGCCAGAGTACGTGTTATTATAGCCAAGTAAGCATATTATTGTTTTTCAAGGCTTCTAAGGGTAATAGAAGTACCATCCATCAGGCGGTGGTGTTTACGGCAAAGGTATGGAGTTGTGAACTCAAGAGTTGCAGCTGTTTGGCAACTCGAAAGGGTGGTTGGTAGCTAAGGTCTGCCTATGTTCAACTATTAACTAAATCTTCTATAGTCCAGCAGATTATGCGAGGATGGTTATTCCTATTCAAATAGCTGCATGAGTTTGTGCTTTAAGTGGAGGAGTCTTCCTCCAAATACTGAATGGTAATACTAAATCTCTAAGGCGTTGATACTACTTTTGCCACGACCCAACCTATAGCCACGACAGAAACCTACAATGAGTGTCGATCATTGCTAAACCCACTAATCAGCTATTAAATAGAGATAAGCTAACAACCTGATCATATATACGTACCTATCTGCTGAAAACATAAAGTCTGGAAAGATGACACGACTTTAACTTGCTGGCAATTAGAACACTGAGCCACAAATTCTGCTACGTCACACTTCATTCCGTCCCACAAATAAATCTGCTTAAGATCATGATACATCTTAGTCAAACATGGATGAACAGTATATTTGGAATAATGTGCCTCTATCATAATCTGTCCACGTAAATCTGCAACATCAAGAACGCAAAGTCTATCTTTATACATGAAAACACCGTCAGTAGTAACCCTGTATGGTGACTTCAGTTTTCTTCTAGCTATCTGTCTGTATTCAGCTAGAACTGGATCTTCATACTGACACTGTTTTACTTCATGAAAATTTAGAGATAAAGGTCTAGTGCAGCTTGTCGTCCATCTATCTTTGGCATATCTCCTTCACACCTCAACTCCTTGAGAGGTTACTTTAGCATTGTAAGTGCTCATATAATCAACTTTTTTACTGGTATTCTGCCTCAGCTCATGGTCTAACTACATGTCTCTTTTATTTTCCTTTTTTCAAGTCATGATATTTCCAATTTAAAGACAATACCCTGAAATAGATGTTCAGTTATAAGATCATTCCTGGTCTGCATCATACTATCCAGTAGTATTTTCATGATCCTTATCCTTATATAATAGACCCTGTTTAGATGAACCTTTGATATACATTAGGATATGAGTAACTACATTTCCAGAAGGAGCTTGCAGAATAATCCTAACATCAACTGAGGTGTTGCATAGTGCGTTCGTAAAAATAATATAGCTTGCATCAAATGTTCTATAGTGTGTAGTGATAAGGTACTTCAAAATCTCCCCCTATTGCATCAGGTGTGAGCTAATTCTTAGTTCTATCGACCTGTTCTATATCGAAAGGTATATCGAAGAGGTGATTCTCGGCTGAATCATGTTAACCCATCTAGAGTTTAGTATATCTTTGTTTCGAAAAAAGGTAAAACTCTCTTCTCATGATCGAGGAAGGATCAGCTTAGTCAGAATAAGCTGTGCAATGATATTATCATATTATCCATATATTTTTATTCCAAAAGTACGATATGCGTGTTATGATTTTGATCCAGTAATAAAAAGATAATACCCGTGGAGTAGTTTATGAAGGTCGTGCAAGTTCTCTTGTTATCAGCGTGAATCTTGCTTTAGACTTAGGCTCGTTCGAGGACGAACGAGAGTTTAAGTGGAGGAGAATGAAACGACCTTGGTTAGTCGTTTTGAAAGATAGGACTTTGATTGGCGTGCCGATAATTTTAAAATATTCGTAAGGTCCATTGAGACTTATATGTAAAATTTGAGCTAAATCAGACCTCGTTTGGTAGGCATCGCAAGAAGGTTTCAACTTTTATTGTCGATAAATATTAAAAAGAGATTTTCGAGCTCGGTTTTGGCGAACGAGCTCCGATTCGAGCTCCGAAAACACCGTTAGGTTCATATGATTATTTATAACTTTTGTGATTTTTCGAAAGTGAATTTTGATGTTGTTCGGCTAGTTTCCGCTAAAATGCCGAAAGTTAAATAATTTGACCTTTTTCCATTTAATTTGCATATTGAGTTTCGGGAGTCCGATTTGAGATCCGCCTTAGCAATATGTTACATATATTTAGTATAACTTGTATGCAAAATTTGGAATTATTTCAAATACCGTAGGGTACCATTTTAATTTTTGTCATGAAAAGAAAAGTAAAAGAAATAAAAGAAAAAGAAAATGAAAAGAAAGAAAAGAAAACAAGTGACTAGGTCGGTTAAGCTTATGATATGATCCTTAAGCAGATACATTTCAACGAACAGAAAGCAGAAACTGACGGAGACAATGAAAAAAATAAAATGCCAGAAAATGAGAAAAGAGACGGGAAAATAGTAGAATTTTCACCCCGAAATATTCAGGTAATGATCTTAATGCATTATTTGAGTTTATTACGTGTGTTTAAATATATTTTAACGGTAAAACTTGGAATATTAGACATCATTTTAATAAGTTCAATTAATAGTTTAAAAGGTCAAATGGACGCCGATGATGGAAATGATTATATATTCGTACTCAGTGAGCTATGGGCAACACATAAATGTAATTTATTTGGGTTTTGGTTTTGTGACCTTAAACCCTATACATAGGCCTGGCCTGCGTATTGCGTATGCGAATAGAGTATCAGGTTCCTAACCGGATTGCCCTAAGATGTAAAGAATGAAGCCTTTAGCCTAAATTGATATATTTTTCCGCTTATTGAATAGAGTGGTATCATTTGGCAAGGAAACCAAAGGATAAAGCGGTTGTTGATTAGTCGTACTAACTTTTGGAAGAGATAAGTGTTTATATCCATTTCTTTGGAGGCACCTGGCCTCGTGGATTTTCTACCACGTGTTCCTTACGTGTGTAGCTGCCGATAGGCGTACTTCTTACGCCTTAGCTTTGGATTTATATTATATATTATATGTTATATCCTGTTGTTGGTATTACATTGAGGATCTGAGCATTGCACTCTGGCAGTGAGTTGGCATCTACTTCTCGGATGTCGATGAGAGTCCTGTGCCGGTGAAGGGTTATTATTGCATCACATTGCATTCATATGCATTATATGTCATTCATATGCATTACATTGCATATCATATTGGGTGCAGGAATATTCTGCCCCAAGAGTAGGAGTATTCCGCTCCATTGTATCATATTGAGGGCAGGAGTATTCCGCCCCAGGAGAGTGCAGGAGTATTCTGCCTCTGGTTTATATCATATTGGGTGCAGGAGTATTCTGCTCCAGGAGAGTGCAGGAGTATTCCGCCTCTGATTTACATTATATTGGGTGCAGGAGTATTCCGCCCCGGGTGCAGGAGTATTCCGCGCCAGGAGCAGGAGTATTCCGCTCCAGTTGGTTATCAGACTGGATTCCTCTCGAATGCAGGAGTATTCCGCTTCGGGATGGGATTACGGGCACATGTGACCCTTTGCATCACATTTCATTTCATTTCATCTCAAATTCATACCATTGTGTAGACTTACGGTATATGACTACTGTCCTTCTTATATGTGCATTGCTTATTTGTTGATATGTTTTTGGCTCGTATCCCTAGTTGAGTTTATGGTTTCTTACGCGTTTCCGGTTGTTATCTGTCTCTGCCTTTTTATAATTAAAATAAAAGAAATTTTGTTTATCTGTTTCTTCTCCCTGGCTAGCTATCCTATTCTTTAAGGTGGCTAGTCTGCCCCACTTATTGAGTCCTTTTGACTCACCCTTGTTTGTTGTTTGTTTCTTGTCTATCTATTTTGTTTCGGAAGGTTCGCTCCAGGATTGAATTCACCACGTTGTGAAGGAGCGAAGACGGCTTCAGCTGTCAGGGTGAGCCAGCTTTTATTTCGGATGGCCACCAGTTTATTGGTTGTTATTTCAGTTGCATTTTGCTCCCTTCAGGAGGTATCTGTCTTCTTTTGTACTCTTAGATGTCTAGTGTAGATAGCCCTAAACCTAGTATGTTGGGCAGTCAGCTGTAATTTCTTTTGTACAGCTTAGAGGTATCAGTATGTCTGTGTTTTTTTTTAAGTCTTGTCCTTATTCATGAATTGTTATATTTATTTTCCTAATTTAATTGGTAAGGGTTCGCCCGACAGGTCTAGGGGAGGATGTCGGGTGCCCGCACGGCCTAACCGGATTCCGGGTCGTGTCACTATTTTGATCTATACGCAGTAATACTCTTAGGTTTGTAGGAAAACTTGTTATCTCATGCTTTCTTGTGGGTGACTACAATTTTTGATGTAGAAAACTTGTAAGAGTGCATAAAGCTGATTTCTAAATTTACCTTATGTGCTTGGCTTTAGACTAGTGGTCACTTCCTTTATCATTTAGAGGATGTTTCCTGGCTGGTGTTGAGTGTTGTACCCTTCACCAGATTCACCTACTCTACATGGTTGGGCACCTGCTGTTTTCTGACTGACCAAGGGTGAAAAGCATCCAGGAGTTAGTTTGGTTAATTGTTTAGTCTTAAAGGAACCACAATGCAAAGATTGTTTATACGATGAATAATAATGTTAGGATTGTTTAGTCTTAAAGGAACTATAATGCAAGGATTGTAATATGATGATCGTTATTTAGGGTTTACGTATTGTAATGTCATGTTTGTTTGGCTAGTAGTTTGGAAACCATTATTGGCGCTCTTATAGTTTCAGCATTTTGCTTGAAAAAGTGAATTCATAATGAGTTCTGCATTGTTCCAGCTTTCAAAGACTCCAAAGGTTTGAATCTGTTTGTAAAATTTATCGATATTGACATTTTTCTCCGATATTTTTTAAACTGTATAAAGTTGTTTGCATAAGAGTTAGTCGATGGAATTTGTGATTCACTCATGATTCTCTGTTTGGTTATAAGAGTTAGTCAATGGAATTTATAACCATTTTTTATTATACAGTTGAGTTTTTATTGATTTTAATATTTTTTTCAGATATGGCATCTCGGGGGAAGAAAGGTCCCAAGACCCGTGGTGGTCGGACTACGAGTTATACAACATCATCTTTAGCGTCCTCTGAGCTGTAACGCCAAGCTGACCATAAAAAGATGTCAAAGTTAGAGTCCTTGGTGTCGAACATTATTATGGGAAACAGACATGGCAATAAATCTCAGAGGACGGAGTAGTCTCATGGTTAGTTAAGTGTTTGTCGAATTAAACTTGGTAGTGAAACGTGTTAAGTTCTTTTATGAATGATTTAAGTATTTTTGTTATTTGTGTTGAACAGTTTATGAAACAAGTATGTAGATTAGTTTAATTGCACGGTGGTGGCTTTGTTGTTATGTTAGACAGGTTGTGGTGTCATTGTAATGGCTATTTAGTTTTTTTTAATGATTTATACATTGTGGTGTCATTGTAATGGCTATTTTGGTTTTTGTTGCTGCTTTATATGATGTTTCTAATGTTTTCGTTTAGCAGGATTTATATACTGGGCGAGGTAATTCCCTCGCCAAATGTAAAAAAAAAAAAAAAAAAAAAAAAAAAAATTCTATGAGAGGGAATTCCCTCGCCAAAAAGTAAAATAAAAAAAATTTTGGTTTCCCTCACCAAACACACTGACACACTTTATCCAAAAAGGGCCTACCTCGCTGTTAGCGAGGGAATTCCCTCACTAAAACGCTTTTTTATGAAGCTTTTTCCGAGGCACATGCAGCGAGGGATATCCCTCTCTATCGCGCGTTTAGAGAGAGAACTCCCTAGCATACAGGTCGATTTCTAGTAGTGTATGGAATGCTTGAAGAAAAGTTTCTTCCGTGTGTCTTTATTCATGTACAAAAGCCTGTACTTATACAAATATGTAAAGCAGCTCCCAAAACCAGTAGGGACTCTAATACCAATTACGTAGATAACTAACAAACTTAAATTTCATCTAATCCTATATTATAATGTGTATCCTATTTACAATATAGATATGTATTAACAAAGTAAAACCTATATAGACAACATAAGAACGGCCGGATTAAAAATACAATACATATGGGATACAACCCAAATAAATTAAACAAGACTAAAGCCCAAAACAAAGATAGCCCAGCCCACTCTCTGTTTTTGACTGGTCTAAGCTGAAGTTGGACCAAAACCTCGTGAACTCAGACAAACGACCCTTTTGTTTTCTTCTTGTTCCTTTGCATCTCCATTAGACAATTCCATGGGGAATTTTCTGGCAACCCCCCCTCTTCCCTCTCCCTGGTAAGTGGGAGGCCGATGATAGGACTCCCAACTTGGACAAAAAATTCTAATGTAATCGTCCAGCTAAAGCTTTGGTAAAAAGATCTGCAATCTGCGAAGACGAACGAAATGACAATCAAGGTCATAATGTTTTGTTCGTTCCTGAAAGACTGGGGTTTTAGCTATGTGGATGGCGGCTTGATTGTCGCAGTGAAGAGGAACTGGTAACATCGAAGAAGCAGATAAATCGAAGAGCAAGCGAACAATCCAAGCTAGTTCTACAATGATGTGTCGCATAGAATGCTACTCTGCTTCAGCAGAGGAAAAGGGAAACGGCTGCTTGCTTTTTGGATTTCCAAGATATGGGGGAATCACCCAAGCTGATAAAGATTCCACTTACTGATCTGTGAGAATCGAAACATGTTGTCCAATCAGCATCGCAATAGTAAATCAGTTGAAAGGATGAAGAAGGTAACATAAAAAGTCCCAAATTAGGACCCCTGCATAAATACTTCAGGGTGTGATAAAAAATGGATAGATGATGGTTTCGAGGACTTTGCATAGATTGGATCAACATTTCTACTGCGTAAGAGAGGTCAGGACGAGTATGGCACAAAAAAATTAATTTTTTTCGATAAATAGTAGGATCTGAAAGTGGCACACATGATTCCTTTGTTAATTTGATGGTATGGTCAAGTGGAGAAGAAGCAGAACGAGAGTCAAGGAAAGGGTATTCCTCCAACAAATCTAGAACATACTTACACTAAGTCACCACAAGACCTGCAGATTCAGGTAACAATTCCATTCCCAAAAAATAGCTTGCTATTCCTAAATCCTTGATTTTGAACTCTGAATCCAGAAATGTTTAAGAGTATCAATTTCTGATTGGTTATTCCCTGTTACTAGAATATCATCGACATAAACTGCAATGATAGTAACCAAAGTGCCAGTAGACTAATAAAAAAGTGAATAATTATTTAGGGAAGGTAGAAAACCTCGTGTCCCTAATGTTGCAGAAAGACGGAAACACTATTGGCATGATGCCTGTTTCAACTCGTAAAAGGATTTGCGCAAAAGACATACTCGATTGGGTGAAGTGGGAGAAATTCCTGGAAGGAATTTCATGAACACTTCCTCATTTTAATTCCCATAAAGGGATCCGTTGTTGACATCCATCTGACACAAAGCCCATTTGGGCTTTACTGCAATACAAATCAAACAATGTATCATAGTCATCTTAACTGAGTAAGTTTTTGTATAGTTAATTCCTTCTCTTTGTATATCTCCTCTAATAACTAAACTTACCTTTAAACGTTCTAAGCTGCCATCTAATTTTAGTTTCACTATGTAAACCCATTGCAGGGTAATGCTCTCTTACCTGGTGGCAAAGTGACAACTTCCCACGTGGAATTAGCTTTCAGAACCTCAAGTTTTTTCGATATTGCAGCTTGCCAACCTAGATGTTATGCTGCTTGCAGATAAGTGCTAGGTTCTTTTATTTAAGATATGATATTTAAAAATTGTTTATTATTAGAAGAAAGTGCAGAAAGAGAGAAAACATGTAAAGGGAGGGTCGGGGGGTTAGGAGAAATGACTGAATAGGCATTATCAAAAATATAGTCTGATAAGTACTTTGGTGCACTAGTAATTCTAGTAGATTTGTATGGTATTTCATCTGTTGCTAACACATCACTGAATATAGGAAAGGGAATTGGTGGCAGACTGTGACTTCTTTCTATAGAGGAAGAACTTTTTGCTAAACTCTATGGTGAGTTTGATAGTACAGTGGAAATAGGTGTAGAATGTGACACTAGAGTTGAGTCTTGCTGATTAAACTGGGGAATACCTCTGTTCTGGAGCACACTTGGTGTTTCAGAATGAGGTAAATCATCGGAGGAAGAGAGAATATTTGGAAACAGACTGTTATTTGAGTTAATGTGAGCAACGAGAAAAATAGATTCATAAAATTTGACATTTCTTGTGACAATAATCTGTTTTGACTGTAGACATAGGGCTTTGTATCCTTTATTATTAAAAGGATAGCCTTGGAATACTCCAGGGATTGCTCTACATACAAGTTTGTCCCTATGACTAGACAGAGTACCGGCAAATACTAAACAACCAAATGACTTTAGATGATTGTAATCTGGTGCTGTCTTAAATAAAATCTCATGTGGAGATTTGTTTTTCAGCACCTTAGAAGGAAATTTATTGATTAGGTATGTGGCAGTAAGCAAGCAATCTCCCTAATATTTTTTAGGGAGGTTAGATTGGTAAATTAATTCCCTGCAAACTTCTAGAAGATGTCTGTATTTGCGTTCAACCACTCCATTTTGTTGTGGAGTGGTTGTGCAAGATGTTTGGTGAATAATCCCTAAAGAAGAAAAATATTGAGTAGGTAAATTTCCAGCCCCCAATTCATAGGCATTGTCTGATCTGATGATATTTACTTTAGCTGAAAACTGTCTTTCAACTAATGCTAGAAAATGGTTTTAAGTAGGAAAGGTATTTGACTTAGTAGAAGAAGAAAGGTCCATATTGCTCTAGAAAAATCATACACTATAGTCAAGCAATATTTTTCTTTTTTATAGGTAAGAACCTTATATGGTCCTCAAGTATCAATATGGATTAATTCAAAATATCTCTTAGAGGTAATTGAACCAATAGAAAAAGAGGGTCTTGATTGTCTTGACATGGGGCATATATCATAGGGTAAAACCTATTTTTCCATATTAGGAGTCTCAATTTCCTTGATAATTTTCATTGGTAGATGGGCCAATCTGTAGTGACGGGTTTTAGAGGAAATAGAAGGTTGAACAAGATCATTTTTATTCAAATTGCAAACTTCATTAACATAAGAAAACTCTTTTCCAAAGTTAGAAACTGAAACAGAAGACGTAACATTGCTAGAACTAACTAAACTTCTATCGGGAAACAAATAATTCCTAATAGCATATTTAGATGGAATACACTCTTGTTGGGTGAATTGTGATGTGTTATCCTTCAGTAAGTAAAGGAATGCATCTTACTCACCAAAAACTACCTTTCTCCTCATAGGGGCCTGTAACAAACATCCAGACTTAGTAAACACGAGGGTAGAGTTTAGTTATGCGCATACCTGACTAACAGAAAGTAAGTTGTGTTTAAAAGAAGGTACATAAAGTACATTATTCAATTCAATTTCAGGAGAAATTTTTACTGTCCCTACATACTCTACTTTTACTTTAAAAGAATTAGGTAAATTTAGTGTCATAGGCTTCTGAAGATGTTTAATATTGTCAAGTAATGACTTGTTAGAGGTCATGTGTTGAGAAGCCCCTAGATCTATTATCCATGGGCTAGTGGTAATGGAATTGAAATATTAGATAAAAGTGTGACAAGCAGTACCAGCATAGCTGACACTTGCATTTTTCTCTGAACCAGAGGCACCAGTATTACCACTTTGTATTGGTTGGAACATCTGCATGATCTTATTACACTGCTCCTTTGTAAAAGCATGTGGATTACAAGTGTTTGAAACTGTGTTACCTGCATTGACATCACTTGATTTCTCTGCTTCTCCTATGTTTGTTGAATTAGCATACACATTTGCATTGCTTCTCACTTGATTATTAGTGAATTTAAAATCATTAGGGTATCTGATGTTTGGCATTTTATGCCTATATTTCCTTAATATCTCCTCACGTTTGGATACTTTATTCGCACGTTTTCTAGTTGATGAATGTGATTTTGCACTGATTTTATGTCGTATGCTTGTAGGTTGTTATGAAGTGCAATTGGAGCTTTAAAGAGTATGATCGAGCAAGAAAAGGTTGGAATTTGATTGATGATTAGATCGAGCACACGAAGGCATGAAGCGACGCGAGCTGCGGACGAAGAGAAGCTGAAATTGGGCAGGCGCGTTGGGTGGCGCGCCGCGCCAACTATAGCGCTCAGCTTTCTGGCGCGTTTTGGAGCGCGGAGCATGGCCGTTGCGTGCGAGATTCGATGGACTCTGACTTGTTGAGCGCGTTTTGAGGCGCGGGGCGCCAGCTATAGCGCCCCTGGAGCATTTTTGGAAATCATATTTCGTCTAGGCTTAGGCGTAACTAATTGCTAGGCTTTTGTAAACATTATAAATACTCTTTTACATAGTTTTTGAGAGGAGTTCAGACTTTGGAGCAAATTTGAGATCACCATACTTCATTGAACAAGGGTTTATTCCTATTCTTTCATCTATTAACTATTTCATCATTATTTCATCAAATCATTGTCTTGTGATTATGAGTATGCGTGGCTAAATCCTTCGTTCTAGGGTTAGAGTGTTTCATGAAGATTGATGTTTGAAGATTGAATTCCATATATTGAATCCCATAACGGATTATTTATTCTTTCTTGATTTCACTTGTTTAATTATTAGGACCCGATAATTAGGCATTATCTATGGTTCTTAGATTGAACTCGGAAGAGGGAATTTATGAACGCAATAAGAAAGAGTGGGCAAGATTGTGAACCTGGGCATCAGGGAACCAATTTGTGAGTAGGATAGACATATACTTGCTCGCCTAGCTTAACTAATCACAGAATTCGTTAATGCGTGCACGTGATTCAACCCATAGACATATAGCGATTGGAGTAGTCTGCATAGACCGTGAAGAATCGAAAGGTTTTCACGGGTACATTTAATCTGTTAGTTAGTAATCCGGGATTCGAGGAGTGAAATCAATTGGAAAACTCAACTGGATTGGTTGTAACTCTGACCCTGGACCGTCTCATTAATATTGTCTACAACCAAAGTTTGCTCCATTATTTGACTGAATTTCCACCATTTTAATTGCTGTTCTTTAGTTAATAAAATTATCACTATTGGAAAAAATCCCTGAGTAGTTGTTAAGAAATTGTTTGTTAGGAGTCCAGTCTGAATAGTCCTCGTGGAAATAATACTCTACTTATCATTTTATTACTTGTCGACCGCGTATACTTGCGTGTCGTTGGGAGCAACAAGTTTTTGGCACCGTTGCCGGGGACTAAATAATTGACTGTTTTCTTTTCAAACGATTTATTATTTTCTATTCAGGTTTAATTTTTTGTTTTGAGTTTCCTGTGTAGTTTCAGGTATTAGGTTTCTCTTAACCCTTACCTGTAGGAATGGCAGCAGATCGAGCTTTAGCTGTGCGAGATTTTGCTCTTCCCAGTCTGGAGGGAGTAGCCTCGAGCATTGTTAAACCTGAAATTACTGGACACTTCGAGATTAAGTCCGGCATGATACAACTGTTACATGCGACTGGACAATATGCTGTATTATTGCACGAGGATCCACAACAACATATCCAGAATTTCTTGGAGATTAGGGACACATACACACCAGCAAGGGTCTCAACTGATTATATTCGATTGATACTCTTTCCCTTTTCATTGATCGGGGCAGCAAAGAAGTGGTTAAAGGCTGAAAAGCCTCGGTCTATCACTACTTGGGATGCTTTAGCTAAGAAATTTTTGGCTAAATTCTATCCCTCTGCCAAAACCGCTATAATAAGGAGTGAGATTATGTCTTTTAGACAAAGAGATAGAGAATCCTTGTATTCAGCATGGGAAAGATTCAAGTCATTGTTGAGAGATTGCCCGCACCACAACCAATCTAGTGAGGTGTTGGCCCACGCTTTTGTTGAAGGTTTGAATGCTCATTCCAAGATCGTGGTGGATGCTGCTGCTGGAGGCCAAGTACTGGCCTTAAACTTTGACCAGATCTACGAATTACTAGACAAGTTTTCGGAGAGCAATCCTGATTGGCAGGGAGATGGTAGAGCTACTATGCAGAAATCTGCTGGGGTACTTTAGTTAGATGCAGTTTCAGAGCTGAGGGCGAAGATGGATGCTATTTCCAATCAAATTAGCAAGCTAGCTCTGCCGCAGACTCAGCAACAAGTAGCTCCAGTGCAACAACTTCAGAGTTTTTGTGAGGTTTTTGATCAAGATCATGCTACAGAGGTTTGCTTCTCTAATCCAGACTCAGTTTATTACGTGGGTAATCAAAATAGGACGCAGGCTCAAAATCAGTTTGGTAATGCTTATTATCAAGGCAATATGAGAGCCCCAAATAATTACCAACCACTTCCAGCTCTACCACAGCAGGTTAGCAATTCAGTTGAAGATATGCTAAAGCAAATAATGGCAGGCCAGCAGAGAATGATAGCTGACACTGTAGCCCATGCACATGCCATACAAGATCTTGTCAATGCTCAAAAGAACCTGGAGCACCAGTTGGGGCAGTTGGTGGGCGCTACAAATTCTAGACAACATGGAGCACCCCCTGGTGATACTGGATAGAGTACTGTTAGAAAAGGGCCTGAGCACTGTCTTGCAGTGACTTTAATTGAATGTGGAGAGCTGAGGGCCAAGTCTGAGGAGAGAGCTGAAATAGAAAAAGTTGAAAAAGTGGAGAAAGTAAAGAAGAAAGAAAAGAAAAAGGAGGCACCTCTGCCACCTCCACCATTCCCGCAGAGACTTATACCATCGAAAGATGTGGCACAGTATAAAAAATTCGTGAGTATATTGAAAGAGCTTCAAGTTAACATTCCTTTGACTGATGTGTTTGAATTGATGCCATCCTTTGTGAAGTTCTTAAAAGAGATTTTAGTCAAGAAGAAAAAACCTCAAGAGATAGATACAGTTGAGTTAGTCGAGGAGTGTAGCACAATCTTGAGCAAGCTACCTTCAAAACTTCAAGATCATGGGAGGTTTATTATTCCTTGCACCATTAGAGGGCATAATATCACTGGTGCATTGTGTGATCTGGGTGCGAGCATAAATCTCATGCCTCTATCTGTTTGCAAAAGGTTAGGGCTAGGAGAAATCAAGCCCTCTTCAGTTACTCTTAAGATGGCGGATAGATCACTCACTCGCCCTGATTGTAAGTTGGAGGATGTGTTGCTTAAAGTTGGTAAGTTTATATTCTCGACTGATTTTGTAGTTCTGGATTATGAAGAGGACCGAGAAGCTCCAATCATTTTGGGAAGATCATTCTTAGTCACCTCGAAGGCAATTATTGACATGGACCTGGGAGAGATGACTGTTAGAGCGCATGGAGAAAAGGTTACTTTCAAGATTTATAATGAGAAGGAGCACATAACTAATGTTGAAGAGCGCTCTATGATCGAATGTGTCAAACAATAACATGGAAGTAAACCAAATGATGTGTGTGAGCAGAATGTGGAACAAGATAGCAATGGCACATCACATGTGAAGTTGAAGATGGGTTCTCTCAAAGAAAGGAAGAAAGCAAAGGTTCGTCGTAAGAAGAGAAGACATAAATGCTGGAAGTGAGCTAAAAGTGTCATCGTGCCACGACGTTAACTAAGGCGCTTCTCGGGAGGCAACCTGAGTTTGTACTTGTATTATTTTATTTATAGTATCACGTAGTTTTTGTTTTATTTTGTCATTTTTGTAGGTGTTGGGAGTGCGAAACGAGATGTAGCCGACGTGTTTTAGTCTGGTTTGCATCTTGAACTAACGTCATACTATGTCTCACTCGAAGAGGACCTCGTCAGGGATTTGAGGCTCTTTAAAGCATGCCTCGTGCTTGGTATCGCGCGAGGGACAAGAATTCAGTGCGAAAAAAAAAATTGAGTTATTGGCCGCACCCCTGCTTATTGTTGATGACTTGTTAGGGGAAGTCTGAGTACCCCATGCTGTATGGAAGCTTGAACGAGGCCCGCACTCCAGGGAAGTTTCGTCTACCTTGCACTTTATTATTTTTGCACTGAGGACATTGCTTGATTTAAGTGTGGGGTGAGGCAACTCCCCTTTATTTTTTAGGTTAGGGATGCATGTACCGTTAGGATTTTTCTTTTGTCACTTGACATTTTATTTTTCTTTTTAGTATTTGCTTTTTTTTTATTAGAAAAAATGCAAAAAGATTTTCTTTATAGGCTTTATAGTGGTACATGTCATCCACCCCGTGGTTTTTCTTATGACATCGGTTCTTTTCCACGGGGAGGCCTTTGAACCGGGTAGTTTTTTTTTTTTTTTTCTTTCCTTTTAGGATTAGAGTAGTTAGTTATAGGTGGCCCTAGATGAAGGAAATGGGTAGAATGCTAGGTGCCTTTGATTTGTTTGATACCGGTGGACTTGAACTTATTGCATGTGCTATTTGTGGTGTCTTTTGGTTTTAAATTGTGATGCATGCCTAAAAAAAATAGAATGACCCCCTTGAGATGCTTGAGTCCACTCACTTGACTTTGTTGTGAACCTTTGTGCATTAGTACTTAATTTTCTACAAGTTGCACTCTATTTGCTTGATTGAGAGTTGTGATGGAGCCATTTTGTGTGGAATGTGTGTAATGTGTGTTGTGAGGCATATTCTATTGTGTTCCATGTTTGCATATTGGTGGCTATAACTTGCCTCGTGTGTGTGCAAAGCGAAATCCTAGGTTTGCTTTAGTCGGGAAATGATACAGGCCTTCTTGGATAAGACTTTGACCTTGATTTGCCTACCCTTATATACACCTTGGACTTGATTGTTGTGATCCATATTGACCTTTTGTTGGCACCCACACTGCAAGCCTACCCACTTGTTCTAAATTGTTTTCCTTTTGACCCTTTACTCCTTAAGCACTTTAAGTAAAAATTTTATATTATTGTGGAGTTTGTGGTTGAAGTGTTGGGAGGTTTTTGAGCGGAACCAATGAGGGGAATACTTGATAAATTGTAAAATAGTTGAAGGAGCATTGGCAAGGTTTGGAAAGAAGTGAATAGAAAAAAACAAATGAAAAGACAAAAAAAAAAAAAAAGCTGAAAAAAATTGCAAAAAGAAATAAAGAGAAAAGAAATAAGTATCCATCCTTGCTAGTGTTGTGCTTAAAAGAAAAAATGCTACTTGTTGAAAAAGGTGTGTGTGAAATTTGTTTTGGTGAATTGGGTGGCTTTGATGAGATATGTACTTAAATTGATTGTGATGTATTAAAGTGGTTAGGGAGGTAGTCACTAGTATCCATATGTATCCTACCAGCCACTTAGCCTACATTACAACCCTTTAAAGTCCTAGTTAATCTCGATTGGAGTGCGCCTACATTAGTGGAGTCCTACACTACGGGCAAGCCTATGGTACATCATGTGTGACATGTGAGCTTTTCATGAGAGTGAGTGAATTCTTTCTATGTTATTGTCCCCGTTCTATTCTTGATATTCAATGTTGTGTGTGATATTTGGGGGACACTCTCTTGCTTCATTACTGGTGAGGGCACACGGTTTGCATGAGATAGGTGAAGTCGTGGCTTCTTGGTTGGGTAGGTAGGGGTAACTTTGTGGGAGCATGGTTGCAATGAGTCAAGTTTGTGCATTTGAGTTGTCTTGGGGTGGTTGTTCTCGTGTTTTGAGTTTGTTATATTGTTGGCATGTTTATTGGACCCATAGTAGCCATGTATGCATTTTTTCAATGGTCGGTATCAACCATAGTCATAGGCAGACCTGTTCTACCTAGGTTGGGAAGTTATTTGTAATTTCTCGAGGGCGAGCACAGGTTCAGGTGTGGGGTGGTGATGTTTGGCATTTTATGCCTATATTTCCTTAATATCTCCTCACGTTTGGATACTTTATTCGCATGTTTTCTAGTTGATGAATGTGATTTTGCACTGATTTTATGTCGTATGCTTGTAGGTTGTTATGAAGTGCAGTTGGAGCTTTAAAGAGCATGATCGAGCAAGAAAATGTTGGAATTTGATTAAGGATTGGATCAAGAACACGAAGGCACGACGCGATGCGAGCTGCGGACGAAGAGAAGCTGAAATTGGGCAGGCGCATCAGGTGGCGCGTCGTGCCAGCAATGGCGCTCAGCTTTCTGACGTGTTTTGGAGCGTGGAGCATGGCCGTTGCGTGCGTGATTCGACAGACTCTGACTTGTTGAGCGAGTTTTGAGGCGCGGGGCGCCAGCTATAGCGCCCCTGGAGCGTTTTTGGAAGTCCTATTTTGTCTAGGCTTAGGCGTAACTAATTGCTAGGATTTTGTAAACATTATAAATACTCTTTTACTTAGTTTTTGAGAGGAGTTCAGACTTTGGAGTAAATTTGAGAGCACCATACTTCATTGAACAAGGATTTATTCCTATTCTTTCATCTATTAACTATTTCATCATTATTTCATCAAATCATTGTCTTGTGATTATGAGTATGCGTGGCTAAATCCTTCGTTCTAGGGTTAGAGTGTTTCATGAAGGTTGATGTTTGAAGATTGAATTCCATATATTGAATCCAATAACAGATTATTTATTCTTTCTTGATTTCACTTGTTTAATTATTAGGGCCCGATAATTAGGCATTATCTATGGTTCTTAGATTGAACTCGAATGAGGGAATTTATGAACGCAATAAGAAAGAGTAGGGCTAGATTGTGAACCTGGGCATCGGGAAACCAATTTGTGAGTAGGATAGACATATACTTGCTCGCCTAGCTTAACTAATCACAGTATTCGTTAATGCGTGGACGTGATTCAACCCATAGACATATAGGGATTGGAGTAGCCTGCATAGACCGTGAAGAATCGAAAGGTTTTCACGGGTACATTTAATCTTTTAGTTAGTAATCCGGGATTCGAGGAGTGGAATCAATTGGAAAACTAAACTGGATTGGTCGTAACTCTGACCCTGGACCGCCTCATTAATATTGTCTACAACCAAAGTTTGCTCCATTTATTGACTTAATTTCCACCATTTTAATTACTGTTCTTTAGTTAATAAAATTCTCACTATTGGAAAAGATCCCTGAGTAGTTGTTAAGAAATTGTTTATTAGGAGTCCAGTCTGAATAGTCCTCGTGGAACGATACTCTACTTATCATTTTATTACTTGTCGACCGCGTATACTTGCGTGTGCGTTGGGAGCAACAGTATCCATTAATCTTGTGACAGTCTTCCCTGAGATGTCTCTATAACTTGCAGTAAGTGCAAAACATATTGCTCCTGCAATTATTCTTTTGATGTCCCTTTTTCTTTCGAGTAGTACATAAAAGATTATTTCTCTTTGTTCCTGGATTTGTGCTGATGGTTTGTTCTTATTGAACTGAGTATTTCTTTGAAAATTCCCTTGTTGTCCAGCATAATTGAAAGCATTGGGCTCTGTGAAAGCTTGGTTACCTAAATGTACTTCTGTCTGGCTCTCTGCATACAATATAATTAAGTAGGCTTGACTTGTGTTAGGAAGAGGTTTCATCATCAAAATGTTCCCTCTTACACCAGAATAACCTTCATTAAGTCCCATTAAAAATCAAATCAATTTTTTATCCTCATTCATCTTGAAATTGTGTCTTAGCACCACACTTTCATTCAAAATTGCATATCATAAGAGTGTTTAATACTTTCAAATGATCCCAAATCTTTTTAAATTTATTGAAGTAGGTTACCATGTTTATAGTTCCTTGACTAATATTATTTAGTTCTCTCTATAATTGATATAACTTGGTTCTATCAGCTAACCCATATCTTTCTTCCAGTTCACTCCAAAGTTCTATATCCGTTTGTAAATAAATTACACTCCCAGCAATGTTATTATCTAAAGCATTCAAGAGCCATGCAATGACTATGTCATTGCACCTATTCCATATTGTGAGTAGAGGTGATCCTTCATTGGGAATAACAGAGGTACCATTTATAAAACCCAGTTTATTTTTAGCCGATAGAGAATCAACATTCCTCTTCTCAACTTGCATAACTGTTTCCATCAAACACTACATTGACGAGATGCATCCCAGGTCAATCGGATGTTAGACAGAAAGTACGGATGTGAGGTATCTATTGAATTTGATGTTCGTTTTCCATCGGATGATCTGGTGAGTTCTGGGTATCGTGGAAGAGTCCCAATGGTAGAAAAAGTTGTTCCAGGCAGAGTTCCCACAGATGAAGAGGTTTTGTCAGCCTCAGTTCCTGATGAGTTTGTCATGGTTACTGGTAGAGAACAAAATATAGTTTGGGAAGAGACTGGATTGAGTTTAAGCGTGATTGTAATGCTAAAAAATGCTCTGATACTATGTGTGAATTTGACAATTTAAAGGTATGGAATGCTTGAAGAAAAGTTTCTTATGTGTGTCTTTATTCATGAACAAAAGCCTTTATTTATACAAATATGTAAAGCATCTGCCAAAACCAGTTGGGACTCTAATACCAGTTACGTAGATGACTAACTAACTTAGATTTCATCTAATCCTACACTACAATGTGTATCCTATTTACAATCTAGATATGTATTAACAAAGTAAAACATATATACCCAACATAAGAACGGCTAGATTAGAAATACAATACATATGGATACAACCCAAATAAATTAGGTTAAATTACACTCTATGTCAATTTAGAGAACATTTTTTAAAAGCATAGCAACCTTTTGTCATTTTTTCAAACATGTCAACATTTTTTAGGATGCTACCAAACATACCAATAATAGGTAAAAACCTAATTCCACACCCGTCACCGCCCATGCACCTTCCCGTCACCGGCAATCCCCTTCTCCGTCGTCCCCACATCCCTTCTCCCCGTCAATGCTTTCTTTGGCATCTGTACCGCTGTTAACAGCGGTGATTTTTGCTCCACTGTTGTATCGTCGCTGTTAACGATGATGCTTTGCTGTAATGGTGTTGTAATGGACTCACCTCCTCCCCCTTGTGTTGTAACGATTGTGGTGCTACTGTGTTCTCTGCTTTGGTCGATGATGGAGGTCCGGCGGCGCCCGTCGTCGACGTTGTCTTGTCTCTTGTGGATCTGTTTACCCAGCGGCTGCTGGCTGCTTTTCCCTTTTTTTTTGTGTTTTTTTAGTTTTTTCGGTTGGATATGGCGGATCTACGATGGTTTGTGGTGTATGTTTGGTGTTTTTTGCTTGTGGAAATGTATGAAATGTGTATTCTCAATATATGCACGGTGTATACACTATATATACAGTGAATATACACTAGACATACAATGAATATACATTTGTCATACAATAAATATACAATACGTACTTTGGGTTATCGATTTGCATATGATGTGTATGTCTGGTGAAGGAACACCCATACACTGTACATACAGTAACCATACAAAGAATATACAAACATACAATAATCGTATGTGTGTGTATCTACTGCATTTTCACTGTATGCACAATGTGTCATTGTCCATACACTGTACATACAATGAAAATACACACAGATCCACACAAGAAATTCGGCGATTGGTCACCGGTGGCTAGAAGCGGTGGCAGAGATAGAGGTGGCGGCTGGGGTGGTAGGAGTAAGATTTAGGATTTTAGCACTCTTTTATGTATTTTTGCTATGTTTTGAAAAAAAAAATGTTGCTATGTTTTGTAAATAGAAAAATATTGAAATTTTTGTGTAAAGAAGATTGTTAGCTTGTATACTTTTGTAAATTACCCAATAAATTTTACACTCTATACCCACATAACCAAAAGTAATTACCCGCACTACCCACTACTAAACATAATACCCAATTAATTCAAAAATATTAACCCGAACTACCCATTTCCCCCAATCCTTATAAGTTGCCGCATTCTTATTTCTTTCATAATCACTCTCTCCTCCATTCTTTATATTTTAATTTTCCTACCTAATCATTCTATAAGCACGTTGAAACTCTCTGATCTCTTTGAACGAATCTCATATCTATCTACTCCAATTCACCTAATCTTTTTAAACTTAAATTAATTTTGATGGTAATAATTTTTGTAACAACTACAGTAGAGGAGCCTTAACTACCACTGCTCTTAACGACGGTTTTTGCAGCAGACATTTTCGCTACAAATCTGCAAGAAGAATTCAACTAGAAACTCATAAAAGAACAATTTTTATCTTTATCTAATATTACCACGATTTTATGTGGTATAAAATGTTGTTACGATAATTTGGCAATTATATGTCTATTTCTGATCTCCTTTTTCCAAAGGTTTACAATATACTTTTTTGGTATATCTTTTGTGTTTGGATGAAAAGTGCAAGATATTATCATTTTTTTTATTTGTTATTCGTTTCAAATTGGGTGTTGTAAAATATTGTCTCTAGTATCTTTAAAACGTTCATGCTAAAATTTGATCGTATTTGGAGCTGATTAGATATGTTTGAGTTCGATTTTATGAGCTTAAAATCAAAGAAAAAACTATGTAAACTGTAACAGTATACTACTATAGTATATAGTTTACTACTACTATAGTATGTTGCATTAATTTACTAAAGCAGCATACTGTTGTAGTATATAATTTAGTATAACTGTATACCTTCAGAGTATATTGTATACTTTTATATTATATAGTGTTATTCTTCCGTTAAATAATATATGTTTTGAAATAGTTTCATAGTTTCTTGATTGTTAGCTTGAATTGAGGGTTGTGATTGATCCTAGAGCTATTTAGAGCATATGTTTTGAACTTTGAAGTATAAAAAAAGATCTTAGAGAATAAAAAATATTATCCACCATTATTGATCTTGAAACTCTTGAATATGAAATTTTATATATTTATTTATTGTTTGGGTCAAAGTGGGTGTTGTAAAATATTGCCACTAGTATCTTAAAAAAGTTTGTTCCAAAATTTTGTTGTATTTGGAGTTGATTAGAGGTGCTTGAGACCGAACTTGTGAGTTGACAATCAAAGAAGAAGTATTGTGTATACTGTATACTGCAATAGTATACTTCTACAGTATACTATTTGGTATACACTTTTGTGTCTAGATTGACGTATGAGGTCTGCTATCAAATATATGTATGTTTTGATTTTTTGTTGTTATAAAATATAATATACCTTTTTTGTGTACGGTATACTCTTTTGGTATGCCTTATGTGCTTGTATTGAAGTGTGTAAATTGTTATAGAATAATGTATATTTTTAAAAAATACTGTATACCTTGGTATACATTTTTGTGTCTTGTTCAAAGTGATGCATTTGGTATCAAACAAATATATGTTATGATCTTGTTGGTGAACATATATAGTTAAAAAGCTTGAGAAAACTCGTGTTGAATTGACTGTTGAATCTGCTAAGCCATGAGAAGTACATTATTTCTGTAAATTGGTGGGATTTGGTCTTGATGCTATCTGTCGTTATCTGGCCGTAGAAGCTATATGGAGACTACAGGTTGATGGAAAAATCCCACCCAAGTCAACTGGTGAATTCCATTCCAAGATTGAGTTTGTTACGAAATACTTTAAAGCAAGTCACTATGGCATGATAAAGTTACTTGCAAAAATGAGCATATCAACATTGTCCTCGTACAAGGGTGCTCAGATTTTTTAAGCAGTTGGCCTTTCGTCAGAAGCGATGGAGTAGTGTTTCAATGGAACTCCAAGCAGGGTGGAGGTGCAACTTTTGATGCACTTGCGAAAGATTCACTTAAGCTGGATGAACTAGCATTTCCGTGACGAGTCTTGGCTCTAGGGAGTGTAGAGACTGTGGTGCTCCCTAATCCTGGTGAATATCAACAGAGAAAAGGTGGCTCATTTGGGTGGTTTAGACTGCATTTTCACACTTTGCAAGTAAAATGATGCCATCCGAGTTTTTTGAAAGGGTGTTGTTACTAAATGTGTAGATGGTGGTAGCAGATAATAGCCTAATGCAATGATATAGTACTGAACAAATTTAAATGTACGAGTCAATTGATATGGTCATTTGTGATCGTGCGTAAACCTTGTTCATATTTAGTTTCTCCAGATGGTGGTGTTTTTTTTTTTCCCTTCATGTCGTTATCTAGAATTCATTATTATTACATCTTCTATCTACCTAAGCAGAGTTACTTGGTATTTTTGTTAGTGGGAGTAGTAAGTACTTAGTGGAATATTTTATACAACACATAGTAGCACATACACTACCATTTTCATATGCTTAGTATACTACTATTGTTAATTGCAACAATATACTGCTATAGTATATAATTTACTAGTACATGTTTACTTAAAATGTACAATGTAATCGTGTAACGTTATAGTTTACTGAAATAGTATACTACTATTGTATATAGTTTATTACAACTGTATACTTCAACTGAATATTATATACTCTTCAGGTATACACCATTTCTGTTTTGATCGAAGCTTAGGCTGCTATCAAATAAATAAATATTTTTTTTACTATTTTGAAAACTATATACCTTTTTAGTATACCGTATACTTTTGATATATACCTTTTTGTGTTTGGATCAAAATGTGAGCTACTATCGAATAAATAGATATTTCGAATTTTATTATTTTGAATACAATATACATTTTTGGTATACTATATACTCTTTTGGTATACAACTCTTTGTGTTTGGATCGAAGTGTGATATGCTATGGAACAAATGAATGTTTCGAATTTGTTGTTTAAATACATTATATCTTTTGATATACCGTATATTCTTTTAGTATAATATTTTTGTGTTTGAATCGAAGTATGAGATTTTGTATTGTAAAAAATTATATTTGTATACCATTCATGGATACCATATATTTGAAAGGTACACAATAGAAGCCTGTTTTCTCTTAATACAAAAGTATATTGTGATAAATCAAACTTGAATACTATTGTGGTAAATCATATACTACAAAAGTATATAATATACTGCATAAGATATAGAGCAAAAAAACGTACAGAAACCACTACCAGAGGGCTCTACCATGGGGTATATTTTATACAATAAAGCAATACAGAAGAAAAAATAAGTTATAGAACAAGTTGCATATCGTTAGGGATATATTTTCTTCTCTATACCTTTCTGGTACTTAGTATAATCTGATGGTATACTACTTTACTTTTAAGGTATACAGGCAAACGAATTAACCAGTAAACGTACAGGGTATACTGTACTATAGCAACGTATACAATGAAATACCCATATTGAACAAATTTTACTAAATAATAAAGAACAATTGATATTGAACTAAGTAAACCACTTACAAAAAAAACATACTATTTTGTCATTTATTTAAAATAATAACTGGACGTACGCAATAATTTAAAAAAACTGACAGTGAAAACTATCAACTTAAGTGCAGATAAAACCATGTTTCATTAATAGAATATAACTGCGTATTCAAATCAGACAATTCTCAGGAAAAAACTGTACATTCAGAGTTTAAAAAAAAATCCATCGTGTAACTGCCAGATGACACCGTTCAAACGGATATGTTAAAGCCTTTTCATTGTGAAATCCGTCTTGCAAGATGATGTCATCTTTCTCAGCATAAAAGTTAGTGGCATTTAACAATAGAGGTAATTGGAAAGCATATGCCATTACTACTTGCTTAACTTCATCAGCAGCATTTGGGTTTGATGGAAGTCATATACGTATATGCACCTATCACGGAATGAAACTCTTCTTAAGATCCAATGCCACTCCACTAACACATGCATAGGAAGGAGGACCTCATCAACACTCTTCCATGGAGTGTTACATAACAGCCTGTGACCAAGGATATACCCCCTTTAAAGCAAGTTTTGCTGCTACTAGTCCCTGATTCCCTTCCACACTTATGAACTTCTTATATAGACTTTAAATGGCATTGTCAAAATATTTGTTTGTTGTTGTCATCTTCGCTTTAACTCCATACTTTGCCTTCTTCTGAAGGTAGTAGAAAATGACATCTATGTGCTGCAAGACAACTATATTCCATGAGTATACAATCTAACGTAAAAGTATACACTGATTATAACCAAAACTAAACATACCACAGTGGAAAAGGAAGCAATAGTCTTTTTTAGTTTTTCTCATTTTATTATGAATGGAATGTTCAAAGAAAAATGATCAGACTTTGAAAGACGGTTCATATTATCATCAGTAAACCTCAAGAAGGCAATTCACAATAAACTCAGTAAATCAGTATAGTTGTAAGACATACTATATACTAAAAAAGTAAACAATTACCAAATGCGCGGAAATTGCACTAGCAGGAAATGCTATGATTTTCGTAACAACTATCAAAGAATCACAATAGACGACAATGTAAAAAATAAATTTCAATTATATCAACATTCTAATTGCCTATTGCACAATAATATTGTTGAATGTCCCAATGCTAGAGGATTCCCAGTTTGCAAAAAAAAAAAGGTGGGGGTTGAGGGGGGAGAAGCCCAAGAAATCAATGGATCTTCAACTAAGCCAAATAGTATACTTATAGAATATATTGTATATGATAAAGGTATACAATGATAATAAACAAAACTAGACACGCCACAGTGGAAAAGGAAGCAGTACTCTTTTTTAACTCCCAAAACCACTATTTATCTTCTATTGTCACAATCTCAAAGTTGTATGCTGGCTTGAGCACGTCCTCCTCCCGCTTTCTGTGCAGATCCTTTTTTATCTTTGCAAATATAGTGTAAATAGAAGCAGTACTAATACTTTCTTCAAATGGGTACCGCCCATACATAATAATCCATTTAGTTGCTCGTTGGACACGTATACCAGATCCCCATTTTGAAATGTGAGGTGACTATGCCAGAGGTACACCTTCTGTTATCCTTGAAGGAGAAATAGCAGTTGTTTCAGATGACACCATACCCGGTGCTTCGTAGTTCACTGTTGTACGTACTAGTAGATCCAAAGCAGCAACATCTGCGTCTCCATCACAAGCACTGCCACTCGCATAGTAGGCTGGTTGTGCCGTAGGAGTACTTGTATTCACATAGTGAGAACTTGAAAGTGGATCCACCGAAGATTGCTCCAAACAAGTAACATCAATCAAATCTTCCCTTAAATGCACGTACAATAAACTCGACAACGGGTCTTCAAATGAATCTTGACAAGGAGTATCACAACTAGCACTTCTTGGACCACCAAAGGCTGGTTGTGTCGGAGGCCCACTTGTATTCATATAGTCAGAACTTGATAGTGGATCTATAGAAGATTGCTTCAAAGCACTGGGATCAATTGAATCACTTAAATTCACGCACTCGGAACTCGAGAATGGATAAACAAATGGATCATCTCCAAGTGAGGAAGTCCCTTTGTTAATGACATCATTGTCATACTGGGCAAACCAATCTTGATCTCTATTCATCCCATCGGCACAACCATTAATATCATCATTATCCTTGCGATCATCTATAGTCGTATCCTTTAAAAAAAAAAAAAAAAGGGCAGCAAACCTATGTATTGGGCAGTAAAAGAATCTGCTATACTCTATAGTAAAGTGTATACAGTAGAGAAATATTTTTGTCAACTTGTTACAAAACAAATAAACAAGTAGACTTTTATGGTATACAGAGTACTGCAATGGTATACAGTAGGAAAATAACTTTTTGTTATATTTTCAAGGCTGGACCTACAATGTTAAGCTGATATACTATTGAGTTATACAACATACTAAAATGGTAGAAACTTTGGATCATAAATCGAAAAAATAAAGTACCTTTTGATACGGCGCAACTTTAGCTTTGGCAAGTGAAGCAACAGCTGCAAGCACCTCATTAAATTTTGCAGCAAAATATTGCTTTAAATTCCCCAATTCTTTCTTCATATATTGAGACCCACTTGCTATCTGATGAAGCAAGTCGCAAAAATATAATTAGTAAATAATGTAGAAAGTGTTAAATAACAAAAATAAAATTCATAAACATACAAGTTTCTTAATTTCTGCAGCATTGACATTGGCATCAACATTGCTTGGTTGAGGATCACATTTCCTACTTTGTGGCGTAGATATTTCGATATCGTCGCTCAATTTTACTTCCTTTCCAACATCAATATTACTTGGTACAGCATCACTACTCTTAATTTGGTTAGTTTTGTTGAAAGTACTAGGTGGAGTGGTAAATTTATCATTAGTCGGGGCTTGTCTCTCCTAAGTACCAGAACAAACAACCGGTAACCAAACGCTATATAATCAAAATATGGTTCCTATTGACTTATAGAAACAAATAACCACTAACCTATGTCGTAAACCGTATACTGCAAACCATATAAAATTAAAACATGTTTCCTAGTAACTTATAAACACAAATAACATGTATACTAAAAAGGTATACAGTAAAAACTAAAACATGGCTGCTAGTAACGTATAGATACAGATAACTGGTATACCAATGCCATATACAGTATACTCAAAAGGTATAGAGTTAAAGTTAAAACATGGCTTCTATTAAGTTAAAACATGTCTCGTTACTTATAAACGCAAGTAACTAATATATCAATGAAGTATATCGTATACTAAAAAGGTATACACAACATAAATAAATCACCTTAAATTTTGTAACATCAAAAACCCTTATTTCCTTCTTCTTCGACTTGTCCTCACCCCGCACAGCTTCACTCCCATATCATTATAAATTGATATGGGAGGATATCTATCTTTTACAGTAAATTTGATGTCGAAATATTGTTTCGATAAATCAATATTTAGGAGATTTGCGATCGCTGTTTGGAATTCTTTAAAATTACAACTATTTTCTATAATAAAAGCACCGACTTGGAAATTACAATATCTGCTACCTGAATCTCATTCGCCATCAAATTGAACTAAACTTTCGAATTCCATTGATATGGAATTTGGACCAAATTGTGTGAGATTGTACAGTGAAAAAGGTATACGGATTTGTGTAAGTGCGTATTTGGGTAAAAATTAGGGTTTTGGCGTGAGTTTGGGGGAGATTAGCATGAGTTTGGGGAGATTAGCATGAGTTTTAGGGAAGTTAGTGTCATACCCGATTTTGGACTCAACTCGAGGCGAGTCGGGTTTCGGATTTGACTGGGTGAACTCATTTGAGTTAAGGTTTTGGAGTCGCCACCTAGTATATTTGTAAGGCATATTAGGTCACCTAAGTGTCTAGAGTTAAGTTCAAAAGGTCTACTAGTCTATGTCAGAGATTCTATGTGGGTAAGAAGTCCAAGTGACTCAGGGAAGAAGGTGTTAGGCACTTCCCCGAGTCCCACCAAAGGGTGGTTACCGTTCGAGTCTTAATTTTGGGATGTAAGCAATGTCTATTACATGGGTTTAAACTAAGATACATCATGCATATACAAACAACTTTCATATTCGGCCTAAGTTTAAGCCTAATCGAGTCTACGGCCTCTAACGTTTAAAGTCTGATCGTATGCAAAAGTTACCATGCAAATGAGTATTCTAATTTGACTCACAAATGTAATCATACTTGAAAGGAAGAACATTTGCACAAGTAATTGGTTTTGTAAATAGTTTTGGTTTTAACGGAGAACCGAGAGGAATTTGTTTTAAAAATAAAATATCGGCTAATTTAGGGTCGGCGTGACTCGTCATTAATTGTCGAGCCCTAATCTTAATGGCTTTTTGGTGTTGGGGTCGGATTTTGGAAATATATATAATGGGCTGCTGCACATAATAAGTATATACATAAGTATATTCACGCAAATACATGAACTAGATGATAATTATACTTTGAAAAATATATTTTGAGATCGTATAAATGACCCCATAAGCTTTATACGCCCTTATACACTATTAGATTACTGTATAAGAGTGTTTGAGCATCCAAAAATATTTTTTCACATGAATAGACCACCTTTAAAAAGGTTTACTGAGCTTGGACTACTTGCGCAAAATAGAAAAGGTTTTAAATACATGAAAGGCCTGTTTTTAACACAAAGGCAATTCTAATTTCAGAAATAGTCCTTTATAGACAAATAGAACACATAAAGGCCTGGTTTAATCGAAATTCAGACGGTGATGTTAATTGATCATGCTTTTGATACCTTTCAAAATGTACAGAGTCTCGAGGAAGTAAAAGTTTCTAAGCATACTATCAGTTTTCAAAAGAAACAACTTGAAACCAATTCAACTTAAGCCTAAAATGATGCAATGCACACAAAGGGTGAGAGAGTTGAAAGAATGGCCCCTGGTAGCCTGTTTCCCTATCTTAAGAAGATAAAAACAGGGCACTTAGTGAATATACAAGTTCTGGGGGCAGTTCCTAAGGGAAAACACAGAAAGGGAGGGAGTATTAGCCAAAGAAAAAGGGGCCTGTCTCCAAAGAGGTTCCCAGTTTCAAAGTATAGGAGGTACAATAGTCAGGGGTCTTTTATCCCAAAGTTACCAGAACCAGTTTTGGCAGTTCATACATTAGTTTCACTAAACCCCCAAGGTTCTACATGTAATGGGACACGGCTGCAAGAAACAGGGTTAGCAGGGGATGAGGGGAAGGGAATGCCTGACACCAAAGGAATGGTCTATCAGTAATAGGTGCAGTCATTACACCCTGGTGTGTCTTTTATATACGCAGACCACTTAGAAAAAGATAGTTCAGACCAGTAGTTTAGGCAGAAACAGAAGTAGGACAAGAAGTCATGCTAAGAAATTAACACAGAGGTATCAGAAAAGCAGTAAAGAGGTTAGATCTCATGCCTCTAACTATATAACCAGGTTGATATAATTTTAAACATACGTGCCTGCATTACCCAGAACCAAACACAGTATCTATACCAGTGATCTTAACAGAGCATAGTTGCAACACACACATACATATGCAGAAAACAAAAGACAATGAGAATGAATACCTTCAGATGTTGTGCAAGCAAAGGAAAGAAGATGTCAATGCCAAGCCACCAGTAGTAAACAAAAGAGTCCTCTCAAAGAAGCAGATAAGCAGAGAGAGAGGGAGATGCTAAGAGAAGCTATGTAATTCAGTGTATCAATGCATTTCTAGGTTTTTTATGTCCAAAACTTGTCCTCTTTTAGTTGAAAGAGAAGAGTTTATATAGGTGAGGGGTGAGGCTTTGAAAAGCAACGGGTCAGAGGAGCCAAAAATGTAAGGAGATATTGTTCTCATAGTTAGCGGAATCACTCAAATAAGTTACCAAATTTAACTCAATCAATTCATAAGTTTTAGGGCAAATCAGAGTTCAAAACTAAGTGGTTCCCCTTCCATTCCAAATAATATTGTCCAAGTTCATAAAATAAACCTTTTCAAACTCGCGATTGAGTTAAATCTTTGACAGATTCCCCCAGCCCTCAGGATTTAGATAAACCCAACCCCTAAATAAAGTCTATGTTCAAAATTAGCACACAAAGAAATCCCTAATCAAATCAGGAATGGGAATTAATGTTTTAAGCTAATGAATTTGAATCAGGCTTTACTTGATACACTGCTAATCACAGAAACAAATTTCCTTTCAGTCTCAATCAAGAATTTCATAAAGGCTCAATTCAGAATATCTTTAATCATGCTAAATCAAATAACCCTTAATCTTAGGCATAGAATAGTAGAGGTCGCATCTTAAGTCATAACCACACACAGCATGAAATGAAACACAAAGAATCATGCCCAAACCTCAACTCTTATTGACCATTGCATACTAGGGAGAAACATAGATGACACGAGGTACAGAAACAGGGAAATACTATAGGCAGTTGACAATTCCAAGCATTATTTCAATTAAATCATTGCATTAGGTAAAATCAGAACTCATGGAATTTTACCCTAACCGATTGATCAAGTGACAAATGAACATGTTAATAAAAAGATTAAGCAGTTTAGGCGATGTTATCATGCAAATTCAAATAATAAAACCAAAGGGATCAGGGGTTACCCATTTTCGAACCGGGTTGGGTAGACTCGACCCATCTCGCATTAGGGTTGCAAAGAAGAAACTTTACCCTTTCATCAGTGAATAAAACTGTTCAACACGAAAAGAACCCCCACCGGAGGCGTTTCTCGGTGGTGGCGATTCGGTTAACATAAGGTTAAGTTTTCCCTCGTCCAAACACCCTCAAAAGTGTAAGGATTATGCAGCGGACGACGAGAGGAGTTCAATGATACTAATTTCCCGAACTTTCACCGGCCATATTGGCCGGAAAAGCCATTGACAGTGGTGGCTCATCAAATCGTCAGAGAGAGAAAGAGGAGTGAATATCGGAGCTGGTGATGTGAAAATGAGGGTGGGGAAAAGGATTAGGGGTTGTGTAAGTGGGGTAAGGGGAGATTAGATCTTGGCCGTTGGATCAAATCAACGGAGGATCAGGATTAGGCCACGTAGGCGCTTAAGTGGCAAAAAATAAGCTGATGTGTGTGTTTTGTGAATATATACGTGTATATATATACACACATACTGTATATTTAATGTGTAAATAGGTATAAAATGATATAAAAATGGATTTGAAAAGGTATAAAAATTATAGGAAAATCAGGAGATTAACTTTAAAACGTCAGGAAGGGTAAAATGCCTAAAAATTGTAATTTTGAGGCTTAAAATAATTTTGAATAATTTTGTTAGAAATAGAAGCAATTGTAGAAAAATTGTAAAAATAGCTATGATTTAGGACGATGCTTTTGAAAATGTCCTCAATTACCAAGCCAGTGTGAGAAAATAATTTAAAATCATTGACGGGGCAGGAATGGATACATAAGCATGTGAAATTCAGGAACGGTTGATTTTGAAAAATAGGAGGGACAAAATTGGGTGTCAACAGCTGCTCCTCATTGCCGGAGGATGATGAAAGAGTCTTCGGGCAAAGACGTTGACAGTGCGGCCAATTTTCTCATGACTATAGAAGAGCCTATGACTTAAGAGAAATATGGGGTCTCAGGCTGCGATATTTGTTTTGCTCAGGGTGTATCTCCTGCAATGAAAATATATTTGCAATATAATGTGTATATATAGAGTGTACCTTCCTGCCATGCTGGATTGTCTTTTCGGGATCATTGCGATATGAGAGTGTGTCCTACATGCCGTAATTGCGTGTCTTTTGCTGTCAAGTGTTAGATTCGACATTGGGGACTATGCCCTCTGTCGGTGCATTAGGCTGTGTACCCTCCGCAAATAATAAAAATGACAAATCAGTATCGGGCTGTGTACCATCTACCGACGCATTGGGCTGTGTACCCTCAGCTAATGACAAATCGATATCGGGCTGCGTACCCTCAATCGATGCTTCAGGTTGTATGCCCTCAGCTAATTTTAAATGACAAATTGATATCGGGCTGTGTACCGTCAATCGACGCTTCGGGTTGTATGCCCTCAACTAATTTAAAATGACAAATCGATATCGGGCTGTGTACCCTCAATCGACGCTTTGGGTTGTATGCCCTCGGCTACTTTAAAATGACAAATCGATATAGGGCTGTGTACCCTCAATTGACGCTTTGGGTTGTATGCCCTCAGCTAATTTAAAATGACAAATCGATATCGGGATGTGTACCCTCAATCGACGCTTCAGGTTGTGTGCCCTCAGCTAATTAAAAATGCAAATATTTGCCGAAGATTATCTTTGTTGTGCATTGTTGATTTAGGTATTTCTCGTGCCTGCATCCAAAGAAAGATTGGTGAGTTGTATGGGGGAGTTTGGTTTGTGCATTCTTGGCTTGTTTCGCGTTCGTCGTCCACGAGCGTCGGGACCTTGGCTGAGCTGATAGGGATATGTATATAAAATAGTGTATCGTGCAAATGATTTTGAAAAACTTTTATAAGAAAGAAGAATGAAAATAAACGCGTTGCGTGAAGTCAAAGTTGTCGTCCTTCACGCTTTTCCAAATGCGCCCTCAAAATTCTGCCCCAGTTTGCATTTTGAAATTTTTGAGAGGTCCTCAAAAATTTCTGCCCTAGTGGCAACTATGCCTTATCTTTTAGGAATTTTTGAGAGTTCCTCAAAAATTTTGCCCCAGTTTTTGCTTTGTGGGGAAGATGAAGTTTTTGCATTTATGCGACCGAACCTTGAATAGGTTGCCTACGTATCCCACTTGGAGAATCTGGTCGTGACGTAGTTCAGATGACATAATGCATTTCAGAATAGGGGAATCACTAATCGGTACAAATACCTATACATAATATCTCTTGACAGCGTCTGAGTTGATTGGCTTTGGCCAGACTTCTCCATCCATCTCTGCCAGTATCAATGCTTCTCCATTCAGAACTCGGTGAACCATGTATGGTCCCTGCCAGTTTGGTGCAAATTTGCCTTTTGCTTCTTCTTGATTTGGAAATATCTTCTTCAGTACTAGTTGTCCAGGTTCAAAGGATCTCTCTCGAACTTTCTTGCTGAATGCTTTGGCCATCCTTCTCTGATATAATTTCCCATGACATATTGCATTCAATCTCTTGCCGTCGATGAGGGCTAACTTCTCTATTCTCCCTTTGATCCATTCAGCATCTTTCAAGTGCGTCTCTTGGATAATTCTCAAAGATGGTATCTCAACCTCTGCGGGTATCACTGCCTCAGTGCCATACACCAACAAATAAGGAGTAGCCCATGTTGATTGTCCTCATTGTAGTGCGGTATCCTAACAAGGTATAAGGTAGATTCTTATGCCATTGCTTCGAAATGCCCGTCATCTTACGCAATATCCTCTTGATGTTCTTATTGGCTACCTCGACCGCTCCGTTCATTTGCAGCCTGTATGCAGTGGAGTTGCGATGCTTGATGTTGAAGACTTCACAGGTTGCTTTCATTAGGTCACTGTTGAGGTTGGACCCATTGTCAGTGATGATGGACTCGGGGATACTTAATCGGCAGATCATCTTATCACGGACGAAATTCGACACCACCTTTTTTGTTACTGACTTGTATGATGCGTCCTCCACCCATTTGGTAAAGTAGTCAATGGCTACCAGTATGAAGCGATGTCCATTGGAAGCAGCTGGCTCGATAGGTCCTATGACATCCATTCCCCAGGCAGCCTAAGGCCAAGATGATCCCATAATGTTCAGCTCGTTAGAAGGCACTCAGATCATATCCCTATGGACTTGGCATTGATGGAATTTCCTCACGTGCTTTATGCAGTCATGTTCCATTGTCATCCGGAAGTAGCCGGCCCTCAAGATCTTCTTTGCAAGTACAAAACCATTCATATGCAGGCCACACGCCCCAGAGTGTATTTCTTCTATCAGTTTAGCAGCTTCTTTTGCGTCCACACATCTCAACAAACCCAAGTCGGGTGTTCTTTTGTACAAAACCTCTCCATTCAAAAAGAAACCATTTGCTTGCCTTCTTAGTGTCCTCTATTGGAGGTTTGTTGCATCCTTTAGGTAAACGCCTTCTTTGAGAAGTCTTTTGACATTGTAGAACCAAGGCTGTCCGTCTGATTCACCTTCTACATGATAGCAGTATGCTGGTTGCTCCCTCACTGTCACGGGTATTGGATCAATGTAGTTTTTGTCAGGATGCTTGATCATGGCAGATATGGTAGCCAAAGCGTCAGCGAACCCATTTTGCAATCTCGGCACATGCTGGAACTCTATATTGGTGAACCTTTGCTTTAACTCTTTTATCACTCTAGGTATGGCAGTATCTTGGAGTTCTTCGCTGTCCATTCTCCTCGGACTTGATGAATCAGCAAGTCAGAATCTCCGATCGCCAAAAACTCTTGTATGTTCATATATACAGCCAATCTTAGACCTAAGATACAGGCCTCGTACTCCGCCATGTTGTTGGTGCAAGGGAACCTCAGTTTGGCCGTGACAGGGTAGTGTTGTCCAATCTCGGAGACTAATACCGCTCCAATGCCGTCTCCTTTGAAGTTGACCGCTCCATCAAAGAACAACCTCCAACCATCATATATTCTTCGGTGATCTCTTCTCCTACGAACATGACTTCTTCGTCAGGGAAGTAGGTGTACAAAGGCTCATAGTCATCTTCCACCGGATTCTCGGCCATATGATCAGCCAAAGCTTGAGCTTTCACCGCCTTTTGAGTGACAAAAGTGATGTCGAACTCACTGAGTAGCATTTTCCATTTAGCCAGCATCCAGTAGGCATTGGTTTTTGGAAAATGACTTGAGAGGGTCCGTTCTTGATATCAGCAGTGTTGAGTAGGATGTCAAGTAGAGACTTAACTTTTGTGCTATCCATGTCAGTGCACAACATGTGCACTCCAGCACTGTGTACTCTGCTAATAAGGAGTGAACTTCTTGCTTAGATAATAGATGGCTTGCTCCTTCCTTCCAGTTGAATCATGTTGTCCCAAGACACAACCAAAGGCCGAGTCTACCACAGACAGATATAAGATCAAAGGTCGCCCAGGCTCAGGTGGAACCAGCACGGACGGGCACGACAAGTATTCCTTGATCCGATCAAACGCCTTTTGGCAATCTACTGTCCACTCGATCGCTGCGTCTTGTAACTTCCTATATATTGGAGTCCTATAAATAGAGGACACTTTGTCTATGGAAGACACACTTGAGCAACTTGATGATCGGCTCGCAGATGACGGTGGATTGTGCTATGAAACAGCTGATGTAGTTGAGCCTCCCTGGGAAGCTCATAACCTCTTTCTTGCTTCTTGGGGGTGGCAGATGCTTAATAGCTTTGATCTTGGAAGGGTCCAACTCGATGCCCCTTCTACTGACGATGAAACCCAGGAGTTTCCCTGCCGGAACACCGAAAGCGCACTTTGCCGGATTCAAGTTCAGATTGTACTTTCGCAAGCAATCGAAGAACTTACGCAAGTTGTCAAGATGCTCCGAACTCTTTTTTGATTTGATGATCACATCATCTACATAGACTTCGATCTCTTTGTGCATCAGATCATGGAACATGGTTGTCATCGCTCTCATGTAAGTGGCTCCAGCATTCTTTAACCCAAATGGCATGACTTTGTAGCAGTAAGTTCCCCAAGAGGTGGTGAAGGCGGTCTTCTCGGCATCCTCTTCATCCATGAGCACTTGATGATAACCGACAAAACAGTCTACGAAGGATTGTAGTTCGTGCTTTGCACAGTTGTCAATCAAGATATTTATGTTTGGTAGAGAAAAATCATCCTTTGGACTTGCTCTATTTAGATCCCTGTAGTCCACACAAACTCGGAGCTTCCCATCTTTCTTCGCCACGGGGACGACATTGGCCAACCAAGTTGGATACTTGACCGTTCTCAAAATCCCCGCGTTGAGCTGCTTAGTTACTTCATCACCAATTTTCAACAGAACTGATGACTTGAATGTTCGGACCTTTTGTTTGACTGGCGGAAAGCCTGGATTGATAGGTAATTTGTAGGCTACCACATCCGTGCTTATGCCAGTCATGTCATCGTACGGCCAAAAGCAAACACGTCCTCGTATTCTTTAAGAAACTCAGTGTATCGCTTTTTGTCCTCGGCATTAAGGTGTACACTGATCCTTGTTTCCTTCACAATTTCCTTATCTCCTAAGTTTATCAGTTCAGTCTCCTCAAGGTTTGGCTTAGGTTTGTTTTCAAATCTTTTAAATTTTCCTTGCGTAGTCTCATCAAAATCATCATAATCAGCTCTAGCTTCTCCAAGTTCCATTGTTTCATCACACGTTGCGATTGTGGACCCAATGGGATTACTAATGCGGGTGCTGAAAAAGTAAAATATTGCAAAATTAAAAGATTAAAGCAAAAATTAAACAGGAAATGATTGCGATGTTTAATTTATGAATCCTTGCAAAACAAAGTTTGTAGGGAGACATATGCAATAGAAAAGAGAAATGCAAACTCCATGACTCAGGGTCGGGTTTTGTTTTGGAAAGCATAAGAAATAAATTTTGATCCCCTCAGCTCTACCAAGGTCCATGGTAAGATCGGGCCCGATTGCTGGTCCAGTTGTTTAGTGCCGCTCCAGATCCAGCCTTTGTCAGTCCAAGAGGTTCAATATGTTCTTCCAGGATCACACAACAGTCTTCATCAGCTATGAATATATTTTGCATTCCTGCCTGTAGATCCTCTTCAGCATCAGCTACCTTCGGCTCCATTCCTTGTGCTGCGGACACCTCCCATTTTTTACCATTCAAGTATCCAGACGAGACGAAGATATGGAAGAGAGTCTTGGTGCTTTTCTTGTAGAACTTAAAATCTAGCGACGCTTCCTCCATGCTCTTTTCATATGTCACAATATATCCTATGCCAGCTTTCTTATTGTCGGGCCTCATCACAATTCTGATTGGCTCCACCATACCATCCAAGTTCTTGCCCAAACCTTTCCCAGGTTTATAGCCTTGCTTGATCATGATGCCTATAACCCAATTTCCAGACCACTTTTCGGGTTGAGAAGTACGTATGGCTCTTCAATCACTACCTCCATAGGTTCCAGTGCTTTGGGTATCCATACTTGCTTTTCTTTTTTTTCTTCAGAGATGTGTTTCCAATTGGGGCGAGCACTGGGTGAGTACATCGGCCGCTTTTCGGTCTTAGCTGGCAGGGTCTCACGATATTCTCGTGATGGCACTCCCCAGTCGGACATGATTGGCTCCCAAATTAGGTTCCTCCCTTCGTAGCCTTTGCCTCGGCCATCCCAGTAAGCACTGTAAAAGTTCCTCTCCTTCTTTTTAACTCCAGGCGACGCGTTGACCAACTTAGGGGTAAAGTGTGCAGTGTAGCCTCCTTGGACCATGCTTGTGGGATCCCAGCTTGAATTGTAATTTTTGCGGCGCCCTCCTCGGGTACCTTGCAATGCTTCCACAAGTTCTACAATATAGAACGTCTGTCCATCAGGAGTATTTCCTTCAATGGCTGGTATGGTTTGCTCGTTGTAGATAGAATTATTCCCTTCACCAAACACTACTACTTCCTTGTGGTCCCATTCAAACTTCACAGTTTGATGCAATGTAGACAGCACCGCACCAGCCATATGGATCCAGGGCCTCCCTAGTAGCAGATTGTAGGAAGCAGAGATGTCCATGACGTGGAACTCGGCAGTGAACTCCACAGGACCAACCATGATGGTTAAGTCAATCTCTCCAATGGTGCTTCTTTGCGATCCATCAAATGCTTTCACCTTCATGTCGCTTTCCCTTATCTTGCTTTGGTCAATTCCCATTCTTTTAGGAGTGATGAATGGGCATATATTCAAACCAGAACCTCCATCGATCAGAACTCTTCCCACGAACTAGTCTTTGCATTTGACAGTGACGTGCAAAGCTTTGTTGTGATTCAGCCCTTCAGGTGGTAACTCATCTCCATGAAAAGCAATTCGGTGGGTCTCCATGACTTGTCCAACCATGCTAGCCAAGTTCTCGACTGAAGTGTCCACCGGAACATGTGCTTCGTCCAATACTTTCATCAAAGCACTTCGGTGACATTCCGATTTGAGGAGTAAGGCCAAAATAGAGATTTGTGCGGGAGTTTTGCCCAAATGCTCAACCACGGAGGACTCCTTAGCTTGCACTTTCTTCCATAGTCCCTCGGACTCTTCCTCAATAATACCTCGTCTTTCTTGAACTAGATGCTCGGGAGTGTAAATCCTCCCAATCCTAGTCATTCCTTGTGCGGCAACAGTCTCAGCTACAACCTTGTTCTTCCTCTCCTTTTCATAGTCCCACGGCACTGCCTTGTCGCTATATGGTGGAACCACATAGACATAGAATTTAAGAGCTACTTCTACCTCAATGGGCTCCGGTACTGTGGCGGCTTGAGCAACTGAAGCGGTTACTGGCGCATTTTCTTTTGCCTTGATAATAGTCCCTTCTAAATTGCATTGTTCATCCACCTCAATCAGATTCACCCTACCGTCTCCGTGATTAGGCAAAGGGTTGCTATGCACGTTCAGAATCTTCAAATGTATCACCTTTTGGTCGATCAAATCTTGTATTTTGTCCCTTAAAGCATAGCACTTCTCAGTATCATGACCAGATCCTCCAGAGTGATAGGCACAGGTTTTGGTTTGGTCAAAGTAAGGTATCATTCTATCAGGCATTTTGAATGGCACGGGTTGTATATGACCGGCTACTTTGAGTCTCTCGAACAACTGTGTACGAGATTCAGCCAATAGGGTGTAGTTTCTTTTGGGTCTTGGGTTATTAAGGCGTGAGACCTTGGTGAGTAAGTGTTGGTATTTCGGTAATTGGGACTTTATGGGTATGCTGGTCTTTGTGGTGGTGGGTTTTGGTATGTGGGCTGGGTGTTGTAGACTGGGTAGGTGGATGTGGGTGGTATGTATGGGTAGGAGGGAGGAGGTGTTTGGTAGTAATGGTTGTGAGTAGGGGAGTGGTCAAGTGATGTGGCCACGAAGCAGACATCGTGCTTCTTCTTTCTTGAGGTGGTAGTGTTGCTAGCTTGTAAGGCTTTGTTAGCGGCTTGTAGTGCAGCCATGCTAACGATCCTTCCAGTCTTGAGCCCATCTTCGACCATGTCATCAATCTTGATCAGATTCTCCGAACTTCTTATCTTGCAAATTCAGCATCTTGTCAAAATAGACATCTTCTTGTATGCGAATTAAAGTCGCAACTATCTCAGCATCTTCCATGGGAGGCTGGACTTTGGCGGCTTCGACCCTCCATCTAGTTGCAAACTCTCTAAAAGTCTCATTGGGCTTCTTCTTCAACCTCTCTAAGTAAAACCGATCGGGCATAGCGTCAGTGTTATGCCCGAAGCTGTCAACAAAGTCTCCAGCCATTGCTTCCCAGCTTGTCCACTTCTTGGTTTGTTGCTTAGAGTACCATACCAATGCATCTCCAGTTAGACTGCGGTTGAACAGCTGCATGCGAATCTTCTCGTCATGCCCAACCCCAATCAGCTTGTCACAATAAGATCTTAAGTGAGCCATTGGGTCTCCACTACCGTCGAACATGTTGAATTTGGGTATTTTGTAGACTTCAGGTAGTTTCAAGTCAGGATACAAGCAAAGATCCTCGTACGCTAACCCTCGGGTTCCCTTAGCGCCTTGGAGTTGTTTGAACTTCTCAACCAGCTATTGGACTTGTTCTTTGGTGTTGTCTGGTCTTCCTTAGTCCAGGCATACATTTCATGATCCTTGGTAGGTGATGCAATGGTTTTGGTTTCAACAGTGAAGGCGGGCAGGTTGTTTTGTGGTGCTTTTGGTGGTGCAGTGTGGGTAAGGTCAGGAAGGTTTCTTTCGGGGTAAAGTGGATCTTTGCCGTGAGGGCGAGCTTTTTGGTTTGGTTCAATAATCTCATCAGTATGGGCCAGAGGGATCCTATTTTCCAATTCGAGCAGCCTCTGCTCCAGCTTAGTGTAGTTTTCATAAGCAGCCATGCTTTGTTTCTCAGGAGTACCAACCTTGCCGAACTCAGCCATAATATTTTGTCTCGTCCTTGTCCTTGTAGGTAACGGGCGAGGTGTTGGGATCGATCCTTTAGACCTCAACCGGTATTGCGGTGCTGCCAGAATGCACAAACCAAACTTTCGGGGACTTGGGAACTTCAGATCAAAACAAGAAGATAAAATGTGAGTACATGTTAGCTTAAATAAAAATTGCGTCCAGTCATGCATGGGACCTCTTTTCATGCCAGAGGTGGGCCTATCGCGGATTCGAAGTAAACATTTGTACCAAACACATCATTTTGTTTGAATAAACATGATTATCACCAATCTAAAACCCAAAAATAACGAAATTTCATTTAGCTTGCTTGGCTTTATTACAACCACTAATGACTCGACTAAAGCAAAAGGCTACAAATAAAGAAAGACAAGACGACTTGACTTGACATGACTAGACTAGGTGCCAAGCAAAAGGGCTTCAGTTTCAAGTATCAACTCCAGCGTCTTCCTTTCCCTTATCCTCTTTGGCTTCCTTCCTGGGTTTTTGAACTAAACTAATGAGCGGAGTATCAGCAAATATTTCCAGCAAGTCTTTCCCATCCTCCATGTTGCCCAGAGCTTTTACTAAAAACTCGCAAATTTCCAACCCTCTCGCTTCCTTTTCTTCCAGTGGTACTGACTTAAAATATTCCCCTCATCCTTTGAGCAAATCTTGCAAATTCCCAGCAGCTTGTCTTGTAGTCATGACCTTGCCGGTCCAATACTTGAGTTCGTCTCCCTTGATCTTATCTTTATATTGTCTCCTCATTTCTCTTTCTTGTGTTACCCTTAACTCCTTCTTTCTTTGGTTAAAATCTTGCTTCAACTTCTTGTATTTTTCAGCAGCATTTGGAGCTTTGGCTTTCCTTTTCAGTGTAGTCTTGGATCGATACTTTGCCCTATCTTCATCGAGCCATTGAGGGTAAGTCAAGGTAGCTGTAGGGTTCACCCTACTGTCACGACCACGGCAAAATTGCATAGTAAGTCTTTTCTCCCACATTGTCAGTATGGTGAGGTCCATCGGATGCTCGATGTCTTTCATGTCGACATTGAAACTTCTTCCTTCAGTTAACTGCGGAGTTTGTTGTGTCATGCCCACTTGCCCAAGGATCCTTAGAGGAACATAGTGATGAGTTCCTCGGAATCCAATCAACGTCAAAAAGATGATGTCTTGACTCGTATGGAGACAATGAAACCAGCACAATGTTCAATCACCCATTGCACCTCTTGCAGCTCCTTGAGCCTAGTGTACCAACCTTCCATGTTTGCAGGGTATTCCCATGTCACTGTTCCAGCCATGCGGATGCCATGTGAGCGAATCCCTCCTTGCCAAGAGGTTTTTGGTGCCACTGGACTGATAGGGACGTTGTGCAAATACTCTATCAACCAAATCTTTAGCAGCAGATTGCAACCTTCGAAGAAATCTCCTCCCCTTCTATATTTAGTCAAGCCCCTATAAACTTCTCCCAAAATCATCAGGACCAAACTCACTTGATGTTTGAAGGCACCTCTGCGCAAATCCTCCACTACTCTTCCCAACCTTATGTCGATCTTCCTAGAAAAGTGATGATGAAAGCGTTGGATTCGGTCCATTCCTAGTCTTGAACTTCCCACGCCACATTCCATTCGTGTCTAAGTGTCGGATCTCCAAACCTAGAATGCAAGTATTCTAACGTGACTTTTCTATCGAGCACTCCCTCGGCATATAGGTCATAAGGGGCTCTTAGCAAATCAATGAACTCCTTAGGTTCCATGTCTCGAGGATAAATCATAGTCTCAGGTCCAAGCTCTAATCCCGCTAATCCTCAGAATTCTTCCAACATCGGTGCCAACTCGAAACCATTGAAGTGAAATACAGCCCTCTTATGATCCCAGAAATGGGTAGCAGCTTCAACCAAACCAGTCATGGCAGTGTAGTTTTTGAGAGCTATCAATTCCCCTAAAATTTTTTGAACGTGAACTTTGCTGACAATGGCTAAGTCTCCCCACCAAAGTCTGATCAAGTGGGGTGGTCGGGAAACGAATTCAAATTGGAGAGTACCTTTTGCAGCCATAGTCTGAAAACAAAACAAGAAAAGGTAAAGACCAAAACACTCTTATAATTTTGATCATGTTCAAACAGACAATCAATATTTTGTGCAAACGCTTCTTCGAATCAATGCAATTTATCATTCTTTGGGTTAAAAACCCTTTTTGACATTTAGCGTTGGTTTACTAATGGACTATTACGTGCCAAGGACGTACAGTCTTCCTAGGTTTGTCATTATGCAAAAGAATAAATACGCATTTTGTAGCCAGTTATTCTCATAAATTCCCCAAAATTTATTAATCAGTACATGACAATAATTTGGAAAAGTAAAAGCTCAAAAGAAGAAATGAAAATGACACTTTTGACTAGGCAACACACTCATTTTCCATCTTAGCTCTCTTTGCTTCTCGAGTGATATCGTTGATCTCTTCCATAGCCTTGACTAAGTACCTTTTGGCTGCTACCAAATGTAGGATGTCTACCTCTACGCACTCTGAATTCCATTGCTCAAGCTTTGTTTCCAATGCCTCTAATTTTCCTTCTAGGTCTAGTGTACGCTTCTTCCACACTTCGATCTCTTCTTTGTTTTCTTTGTCCATCTTGACAGCTTTCAGCATGAATTTTTGGTACCGGATTTGAGCATCTGCTTCACGATCTCTTACATTGCTTCCACGACTTGGTCCTACTACCACATTTCCTTTTATACTAGAGTGCAACAAGCTTTTGTAGTTTGGTTCGCATCCAGCGTTGTGTCTATCAGGTGCCAGAGACGCTTCTTCCATGACTTGTCTTCCTTCCCATGACTTCCTAATGCTTTTGGCCCTTTGAACAATATCTCTGGTATAGTCAAACTGATAATCTTTCGTGTTTGGTATCAATGGTATGATTTGTCTCCTCCCTGCTTGCCTCATTACTCTCAGCGGTTGATAAGGTTGGAGGCCTCTTAACCCCATAAGTATCACAAAAGATGCCTTCTCAGAACTAATGATAAAATCTAATGAAGGAAACCAAGTGAACATCCACTGGATTGAGTCCTCTGTTATGTCTTCGAACAATTTTACCCTTTTCTTTGTGCTGCTTAGCTGTTTGAATTTTGGAACCCCATACCGTTCTCCAATCAGGTAGTTTCAGCCAGCTGGTTTGGACAAGGCTTGCACACCTCTTGCTTTTCTCAAATGTTCTTTGAACCACGCTTGCAATAGAAGATTACACCCTTGGAATTATTTTGCTCCCCTTTTGCAACAACTCAAGGCTCGATAAATGTCTGCTACTATAACAGGAACTATGGTGTAACGATAACCATCAATTCCGTTGAACACTGCATCGGTAACCATGACAAGTCTTGAACATATGTCATGACTTGAACTCTCGGGGAAAACCATCACTCCTAAGAAACCAATAGCAAATGCAAGTAGACTAGCCCTCCTCCAATCACCATAGGACTCAAACTCCTTCTTATGACTATCATATGCCCTCAAATGCCCAAACTGAGTGTAAAAAATAAGAAAAGGGGATCTTCTTTTGTTGTAAAAATCCTACGTCCATACTTGCTACCATCCCTAACTTCTTTCGAAACTCGTCAGCTGTGGGGACGCTAGGTGCTAGTATGTGGCTCACTTGCCAACGATGTTTGTCTAACCCCGAGTGTGACACAAAACTCCATATTTCTTCCAACAAAGGCGTTAATTCATTGTCCCCAAACCTAAACACGTTCAATTCTTCATCCCAAAATGATACTGCTGCTTCGATCATCTCTCTACACGGCTCCATTTCTAGTAACGAAACCAAATGACCCAGATGTTGACGTACTTCAGTTTGCTCTCCTAGTGATAAATTGTTCCACTAATTGATTAGCAAAGGAGGTGCGCCCATAGTCATTCCAAAACGATGGAACTTTCGACTCATTGTGACCTAAAAGGAAGAAATAAAATTTAAAACCCCGCCCATTTCAAGTTGAAACCCCGTTTAGGTAGTTTGGACAAGTTGAAAACTGGTCGGCTCACGGGAAGCCCCTCCTATGGAATGATGCATGCTCATTACAATAGAAGAGCGGTGTAATTTCTAGACACAGTTTCCCAAGGAGGACGGCCAAAGAGTGGGACCATTTGAAATCGTTGGCTGTACTACGGACCAACTATATTCCAAAATGTCCTCCTTAAAGGTTTTTTGTGGTGAAGCGACCGTGGGATCCACGTAATCACCGTGTGTGTGTGAAGTGCCGTTTCCCAGGAGTGGGGAGTATGGGTGAAGTGTGCAGAATGTCATATAGAGAATTTAATACAATAAACAAAGTGCAAGAAAGAAAAAAAACAAAAAGGAAACCAAGTTAGTATAGTGATAATAATAGTGAATAACAAGATAGCAATGAAATAAATCCCAAAACAAAGACATGTTGTGGTTAGGACTTTGAGTATCCCCAGCGGAGTCGCCATTCTGTCATATCCGATTTTGGACTCAACTCAAGGCGAGTCGGGTTTCGGATTTGACTGGGTGAACTCGTTTGAGTTAAGGTTTTGGAGTCGCCACCTAATCTATTTGTAAGGCATATTAGGTCACCTAAGTGTCTAGAGTTAAGTTCAAAAGGTCTACTAGTCTATGTCAAAGAATCTATGTGGGTAAGAAGTCCAAGTGACTCAGGGAAGAAGGTGTTAGGCACTTCCCCGAGTCCCACCAAAAGGTGGTTACCGTCCGAGTCTTAATTTTGGGATGTAAGCATTGTCTATTACTATATGAATATTAACTTGGGTTTAAACTAAAATACATCATGCACATACAAACAACTTTCATATTCGGCCTAAGTTTAAGCCTAATCGAGTCTACGGCCTCTAACGTTTAAAGTCTAATCGTATGCAAAAGTTACCATGCAAATGAGTATTCTAGTTTGACTCACAAATGTAATCATACTTGAAAGGAAGAACATTTGCACAAGTAATTGGTTTTGTAAATAGTTTTGGTTTTAATGGAGAACCGAGAGGAGTTTGTTTTAAAAATAAAATGTTGGCTCATTTAGGGTCGGCGTGACTCGTCATTAATTGTCAAGCCCTAACCTTAATGGCCTTTTGGTGTTGGGGTCGGATTTTGAAAATATATATAGGCAGAGAGGCTATTTTCAAAAATGGGGTCACAAGAAACACATAAAGGCAAATAATGGGCTGCTGCACATAATAAGTATATACATAGGTATATTCACACAAATACATGAACTAGATGATAATTATACCTTCAAAAATATAGTTTGAGATCGTATAGATGACCTCCAAAGCTTTATACGCCCTTATACACTATTAGATTAGTGTATAAGAGAGTTTGAGCATCCAGAAATATTTTTTCACATGAACAAACCACCTTTTAAAAATTTTACTGGGCTTGGACTACTTGCGAAAAATAGAAAAGGGTTTAAATACATTAAAGGCCTGTTTTTAACACAAAGGCAATTCTGCAATTCTAATTTCAGAAATAGTCCCTTATAGACAAATAGAACACATAAAGGCCATGTTTAATCGAAATTCAAACGGTGATGTTAATTGATCATGCTTTTGATACCTTTCAAAATGTACAAGAGTCTCGAGGAAGTAAAAATTTCTAAGCATACTATCATTTTTCAAAAGAAATAACTTGAAACCAATTCAACTTAAGCCTAAAATGATGCAATGCACACAAAGGGTGAGAGAGTTGAAAGAATGACCCCTGGTAGCCTGTTTGGTACATCATGTTATACCCCATCTCTTAAGAAGAAACAAACAGGGCACTTAGTGAATATACAAGTTCTGGGGGCAGTTCCTAAGGGAAAACACATAAAGAGAGGGAGTATTGGCCAAAGAAAAAGGGGCTTGTCTCCAAAGAGGTTCCCAGTTTCAAAGTCTAGGAGGTACAATAGTCAGGGGTCTTTTATCCCAAAGTTACCAGAACCAGTTTTGGAAGTTCATACATTAGTTTCATTGAACCCCCAAGGTTCTACATGTAATGGGACACGGCTGCAAGAAACAGGGTTAGCAGGGGATGAGGGGAAGGGAATGCCTGACACCAAAGGAATGGTCTATCAGTAATAGGTGCAGTCATTACACCCTGGTGTGTCTTTTATATACGCAGACCACTTAGAAAAAGATAGTTCAGACCAGTAGTTTAGGCAGAAACAGAAGTAGGACAAGAAGTCATGCTAAGGAATTAACACAGAGGTATCAGACAAGCAGTAAAGAGGTGAGGTCTCATGCCTCTAACTACATAACCAGGTTGATATAATTTTAAACATAGGTGCCTGCATTACCCAGAACCAAACACAGTATCTATACCAGTGATCTTAACAGAGCATAGTTGCAACACACGCATACATATGCAGAAAACAAAAGACAATGAGAATGAATACCTTCAGATGTTGTGCAAGCAAAGGAAAGGAGATGCCAATGCCAAGCCGCCAGTAGTAAACAAAAGAGTCCTCTCAAAGAAGCAGATAAGCAGAGAGAGAGGGAGATTCTAAGAGAAGCTATGTAATACAGTGTATCAATGCATTTCTGGGTTTTTGATGTCCAGAACTTGTCCTCTTTTAGTTGAAAGAGAAGAGTTTATATAGGTGAGGGGTGAGGCTTTGAAAAGCAACGGGTCAGAGGAACCAAAAAGGTAAGGAGATATTGTTCCCATAGTTAGGGGAATCACTCAAATAAGTTACCAAATTTAGCTCAATCAATTCCTAAGTTTTAGGTAAAATCAGAGTTCAAAACAAAGTAGTTCCCCTTCCCTTCCAAATAATATTGTCCAAGTTCATAAACTAAACCTTTTCAAACTCGGGATTGAGTTAAATCTTTGACAGATTCCCCCAGCCCTCAGGATTTAGATAAACCCAACCCCTAAATAAAGTCTAGGTTCAAAATTAGCACACAAAGGCATCCCTAATCAAATCAGGAATGGGAATTAACGTTTTAAGCTAATGAATTTGAATCAGGCTTTACTTGATACACTGCTAATCACAGAAACAAATTTCCTTTCAGTCTCAATCAAGAATTTCAGAAAGGCTCAATTCAGAATATCTTTAATCATGCTAAATCAAATAACCCTTAATCTTAGGCATAGAATAGTAGAGGTCGCATCTTAGGTCATAACCACAGACAGCCCAAACTTCAACTCTTATTGACCATTGCATACCAGGGAGAAACATAGATGACACGAGGTACAGAAACAGGGAAATACTATAGGCAGTTAACAATTCCAAGCATTTGTTCAATTAAATCATTGCATTAAGTAAAATCATAACTCATCAAATTTTACCCTAACCGATTGATAAAATAACAAATGAACATGTTAATAAAAATATTAAGCAGTTTAGGCAATGTTATCATGCGAATTCAAATAATCAAACCAAAGGGATCAGGGGTTACCCATTTTCGAACTGGGTCGGATAGACTCGACCCATCTCGAATTGGGGTTGCAAAGAAGAAACTTTACCCTTTCATCAATGAATAAAACCGTTCAACACGAAAGGAACCCCCACCGGAGGCATTTCCCGGCGGTGGCGATTCGGTTGACATAGGGTTAAGTTTTCCCTCGTCCAAACATCCTCAAAACTGTATGGGTTATGCAGCGGATGACGAGAGGAGTTCAATGATACTAATTTCCCCAACTTTCACCGGCCAAATTGGCCGAAAAACCATTGACAGTGGTGCTCATCAAATCGTCAGAGAGAGAGAAAGAGGAGTGAATATCGGAGCTGGTGAGCTGAAAATAAGGGTGAGGAAAAGGTTTAGGGGTTGTGTAAGTGGGGTAAGGGGATATTAGATCTTGGCCATTGGATCAAATCAACGGAGGGTCAGGATTAGGCCACGTTGGCGCTTAAGTGGCAAACAAAATAAGCTGATGTGTGTGCTTTGTATATATATACGTATATATGTATACGCTGTATATTTAGTGTATAAATAGGCATAAAATGGTATAAAAATGGATTTAAAAAGGTATAAAAATTATAGAAAAATCTGGAGATTAACTTTAAAACGTCAGGAAGGCTAAAATGCCTGAAAATTGTAATTTCAATTTTGAATAATTTTGTTAGAAATAGAAGCAATTGTAAAAATATTGTAAAAATAGCTATGATTTGAGACGATGTTATTGAAAACGGCCTCAATTGCCAGGCCAGTGTGAGAAAATAATTTGAAAATCATAGACGGGGTAGGAATGGATACATAAGCGTGTGAAATTAAGGAACGGTTGATTTTGAAAAATAGGAGGGACAAAATTGGGTGTCAACAATTAGCTGGAGAGTTTGGAGGCTGGGAGATAGCGGAGTTGAAGTGGGTATTTGGGTAAATATTTTAATGAGTAGGTCGGGTAATATCAAAGTGGTGTGTAGGGGCTTGTAATTAGTTTATGTTGTGTGGATATTTTTTTAAGTGTCCCTAAATTAACCAAGACTAAAGCCCAAAACAAAGATAGTCCGGCCCACTCTCTGTGTTTGACTGGTCTAAGCTGAAGTTTGACCAAAACCTCGTGAACTCAGACAAACAACCCATTTGTTTTCCTCTTGTACTTTTGCATCTCCAGTAGACAATTCCATGGGAATTTCCTGGCAACATTAGTCGACTAAGAGGATTATTTTACGTTGTTACCCATAAGTTTTCTAAAAACAAAATTTAATAGTTTCATCCAATACAAGTCGCCAAAACATTGGGGATCAACCTTAACATACAACAAGCGAAGAAGCTATATATGTATGTAACTTGAATTTATAAATTTACGAGAGAAACAGAGAGAGAGAGAGAGAGAGAGAGAGAGAATGTGCAACAGCTCACATACCAAAACATGCTTAGAGAAATATCATATCAGAATAGAAGGATAACGGTAATGGTCAAATATAAATGCAAATTCAAAATTCAACTATTAATGTGTCTTTTAAACAAAATCTAAGGTGGGGGGGGGGGGGGACCGTGAGGGGAGATTTAGCTAAAAGACCTCTTTCAAGTCTTCAATTAAAAAAATGACATTCAAGTTTTAAAAATTGGATAGATGACCTTCTCCTATTTAATCATGTTTAGGACTTAATTATATCCAAAAAATAGTTAGACGTCCCAACCCCCCAAATTCTAAATATGACAAAATGGTCAATCTTCATAAATATAGTTTTTTACCAAAAATAAAAAATTTCTTCCCCCAAATTCCACCCACCCCCAAAATTTCTCCATCTCGTTCTAGCTCGAAAATAGGCTAAATTCAGTATTTGAGCTCACAATTTGCTTCAAACTCTTATAAATCTTAGTTCTATCTTCCCTATTTCACTATCAATTTCATAATTTTTGCTTGTAAGAAGCTCTATAATATTTTATTTTTTTCTGAGCAAAAGCTTCAACTTCTCTTATTTTGAAAGGTATTTTGTCACTACATTTGCTTGGTTTTAGCTCCTTCGAGATATGCGTTATGTTTTTTTCATCTAAAAAGATTCAAAAGCTCTGTTTTGTTGCTTTGACGGCGCTCCATTAAAGGTCTGGTTCTCAGATCCGTTGTTGCAGTTCATCAACCAATCCTAGTCGATTATAGTCCTTACTTATTGCAATTAGTATACCATTGATGGGGCGCTATGCAGTAGCGGATGCTGATTTATAGGATCAATGGGTGGAGATAGCAATATGTTTGCTTGACATTCCATGACAAGTGCAACAGTACCTATTCTCTTAAGATTAGACGTTATGTATGACAAGTTAGTTTACAACACTGTTGAATGTAGTTAATTAACTTGCGAGCGACACATGGTATCCATTAGCTATATGCTTAATATTGCGTCTATAAGGGAGAAATAGCTCAATCATTCATAAAATAATAATACTAATATGTGTGTATTTCTCCTTGATGTTGTTAGTAATAGCAGTTGGCCTATTTTAAACATATTTATTGCAGAAAGGTTCAAACTTCTAATTTGAAACAAAATTAAAATAAATATATATTAAAAAAATAATAACATTTTACTAAATTAATGATTAACTATTAAAAGTTTATTAATAGATTATTGTAAAGAAAAATAAGATAATATAAAGAATGGTTATATGTAAACACTTCCAATTTGATACGACATAAAAATAAATATTCATTCATAAAAATACTAACAATCTACTAAAAATATATAATCAACTACCTATGGTTTATTTATAGATAATTATAGAAGAAAAATTAGTTAATATGAAGAAGGATGACGCGTGTCCTTTTGAAATTTAATACAAAACAAAAATAAGCACACATTCAAAGATCAGAAGGGATATCTCTGCCTCGACATATTAATCCTTTTCATCAATCAATAATATGATGTTGTGTGATTAATAAAAAGTATACATTCAAAGAAAAAACTAACACTATACTATATTAATAATCAACCGTCCTAGGCATATTACACATGTTCCTCAAAAATTAATACAAATAAACATAAAGAATCATTTTAAAAAATACCAAGTTTGTGAACTTGATAATCAACCGTCCTAGGTATATTACTCCCCACCATAAAATTTAAAAAAAAATAATAACTAAGGACTAACGTGTCCTCTTAAAAACTGATATAAAAAAATTCAACGAACCATTTAAGAAAAAATACCAAGTCTGCCAAGTTGATAATTCATCGTTCTGAGTATATTAATCACAACTGTAAAATTATAGTAAATATAGAATAAAGACTACATGTGTCCTCTTAAAATTGTTATAATATAAAATATTAAACGTGTTCTCTCCTAATATGGTAAATAATAAAATACTACACGTGTCTCCATCCAACTATCCAGATGGATTGTAGGTTTATAATCAACAATATTGATTTAATATTCAATTGAGGTATTAGCACCGAGAAATAGGTGTAACAACTCTTAAACATTAAACAAAGATGTTAACAATATTGTGAGATAATATAAGCCATACAAGTTGCTTCTCACGTTATGATCTTCTATGTTTAGGGAACAATGTCTTGTTCAACTACAACCTTAACATTTATATACATTTGATACATATGTATAACAACCCTTAAACATTAAATAAAAATGTTAGTAATGTTGTGAGATGGAATTAATCCATACAAGTAAATTGAAGCATCACTTGCTTCTCACATTGCGATCTTCTTCTATGTTTAGGGAACAAGGTCTTGTTCTACTAGAACCTTAACATTTGTATACATTAGATCATTGCTTTTCATCAATGTTATTCATTATCAATGCCATTCATTATCAATACTATTGATCATTATTATGGTATATTTTGCAAGAACTTTGTCATGTCAATGGTTTCCTAATTTGTACACCATCAAATGACCCTTTTCTATTATTTAATATAGGTTTTTCACATTATATTTTAGTAAAACTCTATCCGTATATGATCAACTTGGCTAAGTTTGATCATCAAATATAGTGTAATTTTAGGTTGTTGATAATATACTCATTAAGCCATAATTATCTACACGTAAACACAAAAACCCAAATCCCAAGTGCGTAGACCCTAAACCCTAAACCCCAAATTCCAAATCTAAATACCAAACCCCATAGGTGTACAATAGACTACAGCCAGGTTGTGCATAGACTTTTTATTGAATTAGTATTTCACTAAGTTTATAAATAGATCAAAGTTAACTTGATGAGATATTATAATAAATCACAATTAGTAGTGAAGACACTATTCTTTTTATTAATTTAATGCTAAATATTTTAAATCATATAGACTCTAGTAGTTGATAACCGACTGTCTACTGCTTAAGTGTAAACTACTCGTTAAATACTATCAACCAATATGTTTCATAATCAACTATATTCATGATGGTCATTAAATAATAAATTGGTTAGTGGATAATTGATTAAGAATAAATAATTTTTTGGTTGATTGTCGTTCAAGTTCGATTTAGGAATTTTAATGGATGGTATTACGTTGTAGACATGATTAAATATTGATGCAAGCCAAGTGAATGAAAGCACAACAAAATTTGTATAAACTAAAAGTCTTATTTCACTAACAATAATAGTAATAATTTAAAGCTTTCATTACTGAATATTCTTTTTGATACATAAAAGATACAAGATTATACAGGGGCTCTTGGAAAGTTGGAAGGGCGGTGTAGTTATCTTCTTGGTCGATTATTCAATAGCTTTATCAACATCAATCTCGCTTTCAAGATTATTTTTCTTAGAGGTGTTGCGAAGATAACTAACAATTTCACTTGTCTTGGAATGTCAAGCCAATATGTTGCCACCTCCACCCATTGATCCAAGAAATCAGTATTTGCTACTGTCGAATGCCCCATCAATGGTATATTAATTGTAATAAGTAAATTCTACCATCGACTAAGATTTGTTAATGAACTGTTACAGTAGATCTGAAAATCGGACCTTTAATGGGGCAACGTCAAAGCAGTAAAACATAACTTTTGAAGCTTATTAGATGAAGAAAACACAAAGCATATCTCGAAGGAGCTAAACCCAAACCAATGTAGTGACAAAACACCATGCAAATTTGAAAAATTAAAGCTTTTGCTTCGAAAAAAATAACGAATTGGAAAGAAAAAGAAAACAAAAGATAAAATAAATAGTGTTATCAACACCCATCTCGTTTTCTATATTATTTTCTTAGAGGTGCTGCGAAGATAAGTGATAACTTCACTTGTCTTAGAATATCGAACCAACATGTTGTCATCTCCATCCATTAATCCATGAAATAAGCATTCGCTACTGCATAGCGCCCCATCAATGGTTTGTTAATTGCAATAAAGTCTACAATCAATTAGGAATGGTTGATGATGAACTATTACAGCAGATCGTAAAATACCACAGATCTAAAAATCAGACCTCTAATGGAGCAACGTTAAAGCAACAAAACAAAGCTTTTGAAGCTTATTAGATGAAGAAAACACAACGCATATCTCGAAAGAGCTAAACCCAAGCCAATGTAGTGACAAAACACCCTTCAAAATTGAAAATTGAAGCTTTTGCTCAAAAAAATCAATTGGAAAGATTTTGAACTGGAGCGACGTGTTAGATGTAGGGAGGGGGGAAGGCGAAAACTTATGGAAAAAGATGAAAGAGTTTCAAAAAAATTGGAAGAGAGGATAAAGAATCAGTTTAAAATATCCAAGACCCGTTTTTGATTTCTTGACCTGCTAAAAGACCTGTTTTTTTTATTTATATACTTTTCCACAACATACACTTATGCCCATAAGTTTTTCATTTTTATTTAGGCTCCCGACCCCCACTTATCCTCATTTAAAAATATTTCCCAACAAAATTAAACCAAAAAGAATAAGGGCAAATTTCACTAAGAGGCAGCCAGTCCACTAATTTACAGTGCTGAGGCCTACAATTTATCTTTCATCAGTATGGCAGCATTGATTATAGCAAGAATCACGCGCATAAATCTCGCGCCAAACAGTCCTTCCAAATATGAATCAAAAACATAACTTTGTTTCCTTTTAAAACACCATCACTGACGAGCAAAAAATCACCTTCCATCTACGAACCCTAGACTCTTCATCCCCAAAAATAATGCGAAATTGAAGCTTGTAAATTTCAATTTCTACTTTTTTCAATGGACACTTTTCCAACATACATTCAACACACAGGGGAATGGAATCATGAAAATAAATTTGTGAATTTCATCCCCGATTGCGTTGTTATTCGATCTAGTTTCAATTATGAAAATTTAGTTGCAGAAATTTCAAAGCAGACCGGGATAAATGTTGAATTGAATTGCATAGAAATCAAGTTCATTCCGAGTAATGATTTATCACCTGTGCTGATCTACAATGATACTGGTGTTCAAATTTACATTGAATTAAGGAAAAAACATCTAGATTTCACTGCCTATCCGCTCTGTGTAAGGATGAAGGAGATGTCAACTGGTGCTGGATGCTCGAATATTAATTTAGCCTCGACGAATTTTAACTGTATAAATAGTGGAAAACTTATACAAGAGATTGATGAGGCAGGTGACATAGATGTGGATGAATTGGAGGATGATAATTATACAGAAGATACATTCATTGATAATTGTGCTATAATAGATGATATGCTACATGAGAAAGTTGAAGAGAATCAGGTTTACCAGGACAAGCAGACACTTGTTAGTGTAATGAAATACTATGCCCTACGAAATAAGTTTCAGTTCAAGGTGAAGAGATCAAGTACAAAAAGATATGGTTAAAGTTGTTTATTCTGGTATATAACTGTATAAACAAGTATAAAACAACTTTATATTACTGTCTATAACTTTGGTTGAATCTGTTTAATGATATGTATTATTATGCAAAACTGTGTATAAGTTAAATCAAAAACACTGTATTATTCTGTATAAATTTGTATTTGGATTTTTTTGTCATCTGAATCACTAAGTATCACATTTTCAAGTATGGATACTTTAGTAAACCTGATATAAATTGGTATAAACTAATACAAGTAGTTTTTGTATTACTGCGTATAATTTCATTCAAAACTGTTTTCGCGATTGTATTGTTTTGTATAAAGTTGTATATTAATACATAAAGCATGTTTGCTGTGTCGACACTGTTGTATATACAGAGACATATTTCTTTGTATAAATATGTATATCAAAACAGCATTGTATTTATGTGTATAAATTTGTATTTACCAGTTCAACGCTCTTTATCAATAGGTATTACCTTTCATGTATTGATGCAAAATGTACCTGGAGTTTCAAAAGTTCAGCTGTAGGCAAGGCGCGGATATTCAAGGTGCGAAGTTTTATTAATAGTCATACGTGCTCACTTGGTGAAAGATACTTAGAACAATGTCAAGCGAGTGCGTTTGTGATTGCTACAATGATCAAAGACAAATATATAGATCCTAAAACTGTCTACAATGCAAATAATATAAGGATTGACATGCTGAAGGACAACGGTATTGAATTAACCTACATGAAAGCATGGCGAGCAAAACAAACTGCTTTAGAAATATTAAGGGGCGACCCTACTGAATCTTATCAACACCTTCCAAGTTACTTGTATATGGTTGAGGAGATAAATCCAGGTTCAGTTATAAGGTTGCGTAAATCTGATGACGGGCAGTTCCTATATACATTTGTTGCACTCAATTCATCAATCCAGGGTTGGAAGTATTGCAGGCCAACGATGGTGGTTGATGGGAGCTTTCTTTCAACAACACACAAGGGCACATTTTTTAGTGCTTGCACAGAGGACGCAAATGGTAAGTTAAACACCATTGCAAGTATCAAGTCTGACTATTTTCATAAGACATCAATTTGTATAATTGTATAATACTGTATAAAGTTGTATAAGTCTGTTTTAGCTCACATTATAAATATGCATAAGCATGTATATCTTTGTATAAGATGCAGCTTTCCGTTTGAAACCTGATGTATAAACTGTTTAAATAGGAAAAATACTGCCCCTTGCATATGGCATTGTTGATTCAGAGAATGATGCGTTATGGGAGTGGTTCTTCATTCAAATAAGATACACTTTTGGGGTTCGGGAAGGAATGTGCATTGTCTCGGATAGGAATGAAAGCATCTTGAAAGCCGCAGCGACTGTTTATCCAGATGTGCCACATTGTTTTTGCATTTACAATTTGTGGAACATCATCAAGGCCAAGTTCAAAAAAAATCATGAAAATCTGAAAGACAACTTTTTTGCAGTTGCTTTTGCTTACACAGTTAAGGAGTTCAACAAAAAAATGGAAGATATGGTAAAGAAAAAACCAAGAATACAAGATTACTTGTTCAGAATTGGGTATGACAAGTGGTCTAGAGCACACTCCAAGGTCAAAAGGCCAATGAACATGACTTCTAATATCGTAGAGTCACTTAATTCAGCCACAAGACATGCAAGGGATCTCCCAGTACTGCGCCTGTTGGAATACATGTATAATTTGGCATAAGACTGGAATGACAAAAAAAGAAGGCGTGCAATGTCAACATTCATAGACCTTATGAAGAAATACAACAAAATGCTTCAGGCAAATCTGATTGTGTCAATGCAGTTGACGTTATAAAGAGTTTAAAATACTGATTTCCTGAATGCAACTTTGTTGGAATTTGTTGTGACCAGATACTTTTTTTTCCTTTTAAATAAAGGTAAGGTCTTCAAATGACAACTTATACACAGTGTATAAAGGAGCAATGCACAACACTGTGAACCTTGCAAAGAAAGAATGCAACTGTGGGAGCTTTCAAATAGATGAACTGCCATGTCCACATGTTTGGGCAGTTTTAAGGCGCAATCGAGTGGAAGTAGTCAACTTTTGCTCGGTTTACTACAGGAAGAATTTTCTCCGTAAAACATATGAATATCCAGTATATCCAATGCCACATGAGTCTACATGGGACATCCCTACAGAACTCCTAGAGGAAGTGGTGCTGCCACCTAAGGAAAGAGAACTCCAGGAAGGCCAAAAAAGAGCAGACACAGAGCATCTTGGGAGATACCACGCAAGAGATCCAAACTGTCATGTGGAGTGTGTGGACAAGCTGGTCACAACAAGAAGACATGTAGGAACCTACCAAAGACAGATTGACACATTATAGTTTTAAGACAGTTTTTACCTTTATACATTGTTTAATCATGCTATTAAACTTCATTACAAACTTTATGTTGGTGTTTCCAAGTACGAATAAATGTTTGATACTAGAACATACTTTTGTTTACAAATGTGCTTCATATTGCATGATTTGATACTACAACAGACAATAAATGACAGATTACTACAAAAGGCAGATGTAAACTGCCTATTTTCATGTCATGTATAACTGTGTATAAGGATGTATAAATGTGTATAAAGCTGCATATAAAAGAGCATAAACTTGTATTAACATGTATACAGATCTTGATGCTCTAAGAAACAACAAATAACAGTCTACAATGCAGATATACACTGCATGTGTGTAATGTATAACAGTGTATAACAATGTATAAAGGTGTATCAAAAGTTGTATATCATTGTATAAACCTGTATATTGTGCTTTACCAACCCTTGTGCAGTGAAAAATATAACTGCATGCATCATAATGTATAAATTTATAAAATAAACATACACAATCAAGTTAAAACAAAAAACATTGTTTGAATCATCATTTAACAGTAAGGGAGTATTCGTAATAGCAAAACAAGAGCAAATGTGAAAATAACAGTCTACATCCATGTGATACAACAAAAACGGCCCCATTAGAATGAAAAAACTAACTAAACTACTTCTTCGGTCGTCCCCTCTTCTTCTTGAAAACTCTGCCAGTGACTTCATCATCGCTAACTACATCAGAATCTTGTTTTTTCAGTCCATAATCCCAAAGCAGACGAGCAAACCTTCCACGAATATCCTCAATATCAAAAGTCATCTTTTTCTATCTTTCTTCCCTCGATAAAGTACTCGGCAAATCCAGCCACATAAGCACCACAATCACTGTAAAAACATAAAGGCAACAACAAAAATCAAATAAATAAAATATACAACACAAAAAAAATTAGATAATGATGTAAAACAAAACCTACTTCGTCATTTGATGTGGCAGGTCATTCACTACGTTCACGTCAAAAGGATCAGACAAATTTTTATCCATATAAGCACCACTCTTCCAATCAATATCAGTTCGCTTGCCATAAAAACCGGTAGTATTAAGGAAATGAGGAATCAACATAGCATAAGCTAACATCGCATTAAGAACGGCAGCATCATTCAAAGCTTCACGGTTAGAATCATACACATCAATGCACCTATTTTTAAATGTAAGCACACCCAAAACCCAATGGCCCACACCACGCTTAACATAAATAGGCAACAAGACATGGCCAACAGTGTGCCAAGGGGAATTTGCATCACAGTAGTAGCCAAGAATGTACTCAGCCACTTCATGCTCATCGGGGATCACACGAAAATCTCGGTGCTTTCGCTCAAATGTGGTAAAAAGTGAAGTGATCTTGTTGTTGAATGTCCAATTAGTTGTAGTAAAGCTCACTGCCACATTAGGGCCATATTTTCCCTTTTTTCTCAAGTAGTAAAATATGGTATCAATATGCTGAGACAACAAAATAGAAATAAAATAAAGTCGGATTTGAAAACTACTATAAAGAACACTAAGTAAACACACGAAAAGTTAAACAATGATTATACATGCAAGTTTATACATATATCCGCACTTATTATACAAACATATACAAGATCACCACATACCATAGCAGACAACTGTTTATACATTTTTATCATTGGTTATACAATTATCTATACTATTATACAAAGTTATATAATGAAAGGAAAGAAGTACACCACATGCTATATAAGACGGCAGTTTATACATGGTTATACTATTATCTACACTATTATACAAGTGTATACAAAAAGGGTAGGAAAGAAATTTAGTACATACCAAATCAGACAACAGTTGCCCACTGTATGCAAGATGATGAAACCAATCCTTCTTATCCACAACACATGAGCCAAAGACAAACGGCTTCTCAAGGTTATTTATGTCATCCGGATAAAGCTGCTTCGCTCTTTTAAAATAATGAAAAATTAATATAAGCTAGCACAGTAACATATCTTTATGATGAATTCATTAAAGTGTAAAATTAATCAAGTTACCTCTGTGATGAATCCACCCCTTCATCGACAAATTCAAAAAAATGCTGAGCCAAATCTGATAGAGGATTATACAGATTTGCAGCAAGCATGAAAGGATGCTTCATAGAAAAAAATTTCTTGCGTGTTGATCCTGATGTGTCACCAATAGCTGAACCAAAAGCTGGAGTATATGGAGATTTGAAAAATTTTCCGGGTTTCTTTTGACGACCAACCTGTTGAGGGGTGACGTTTTGTTCTTTTATAGCATTGGCTTCTTCTTGGGCAGCTTCCTCAACTTTATGGACAGGTTCCTCAACTTCATGGACAGGTAGAGGAGGAATTGGTTTATATATGACAAGTTGTGAGTCGTTTGCCCCAGGGAACTCTTCATCAAAATCATCCCAAAAATTGTCCATATTATCAACATCATCTACAGCCCCAAAACAGGGGAAAAAAATGAATGAAAATAAAAAAATCAAGTAAAATCTTTACAATGAGTGCATGTATATTCTGGTATATAATCGTATAAAAAGGTATAAGACAACTTTATCTAAGTATAAAACTGTGTATAAGTTAAAGCAAAAACTATGTATTATTCTGTATAAATTTGTATTTGGAATTGTTGGTTGCCTAAAACACAATCAATCTAAATACACACACAAAAAAAAAAAATCAAAGGTACATTTTGTACCAGGAAAAGCCGATGCAACTCTATCAGCTTGCTTGACATCGGACTCCATATTCTCAACTCCATCAGTTTGCTTCACATCAGAGTCCACATGTTCAACTCCATCACTTTGATTCACATTGGACTGCATATTATTAACTTGAGTGGTTGCAGGGTTTTCCAAGCCGAGAACGAACAGTCAAAATGTTCGTCACCTCCTTGGCCATCCATATTTTCATGAGCAACATTTCCAGGTTGCTAACTAAGCCCAAAAGAAGAAAAATAATAATAATAATAATAATAATAATAATAATAATAATAATAATAATAATAATAATAATAATAATAATAATAATAATAATAATAATAATAATAATAATAATAATAATAATAATAATAAAGAGGTTAACTGGCATTTTTTAATTTAAAAAAAAGTAACTAAAATATACAAAAATATACCTCAGAAACAGGAACCTCGCCTCCCTTTAAGTCGTTTGACTTAGATTCAAGAATTGTAAACACTTTCGCAAAGGAATCAACCACAAACTTGTTCAGAATCACAACTTGATTCGTAAGCTAAACAAGACAAAGTAAAAAAGGACAAAAATATTATACAAATAAGAATGTGTACACATTATACAACAAAAAACAACCAAACAAAGCAATGTGTGTAGTACCTGTCGAAGGTCAACCCTCAACTGCTTAACTTCATCCGCCAATGGATTATCACTCACAGAAGGACAAGCTGGTGATAAGAAGAAGCCATCAGCAACATTAGAGGCAGGCACATCTCCTGGTGGAGGATTGAAATCTTCGAATAGCTGATCAAGGTTCAACTTGGACTTCTCTTCACTTGTAGGAGACATGTTTCGATAATGCAACTAAAAAAAATGATATTATGTCAATATAAACCGCTGGCAAAACATAACAACTTGACAGATATATGTTTATACATAATGTATAGAAAAATTGGCATAAAACGAACATTACCAGATCAATACTAATCATAGAACCATCGACGATGTCCACATATTTTGAATTGACACTTGATTGTCAATTCAGAATACGCGACACCTTATTTTGAACACGAACAGCAAGCTTCTTGTCAATGAAGAACAATATTCATAAAACCAAGTCTGGAATGCTAGAGCCAGACCTCCTAACCTGTACATTTGCAAGTTGCCACGCTGTTTATCCCTCATAGTCCGAAGCATGTCATCAAACACTTGTTTTCCCCAGTCATATCTCTCATATACACCACTTTCAACAAGATCAAAATCTTTCTTCGAAATAGAATGATTATCAGCGTCTGAAAATAAGAAAGTGTGGATGAACACCATCACAGCCATCTTCAGGCGTCCTCATCAGATTTCCAACCCTTTTGCTTGAAGCGATCCAACAAGCCTTTCCTGCTTACTGAATCGACTCCGCTAAAATACTCATCCATCAACCTGTTCGTTTCCAGCCTCTCATACACAGTGGTCTCATCTTTACTCATTTTCAAGCCAGTAATAAGAGCAAATTCCGCAATCCCAAACCTCAACGTAGTACCATTGAGCTTAACCCACAACTCCTTATCTTGCCCAGGTGCAACTTCCCGAAGTAGTAAACAATGTATAAGCTGATTCTGGATAGCAAAAGGGGGCAAATCAAGGAAGTATCCAAAACAGCATTTTCGGAACATCTCAACCTGTGTAGGAGTCAAGTATTTTTTCAGGTTGCTCACAATGTCCGTGTTGGTATGTGCACTAACCCTTGTGTGGAAATGGTCTTCTAGTGCTAAATAGAACGCACCAACCTACATGAAAAAGGGAATAGAAAATTAAAATCAAGGAAAAACAATCAAGAGACAAAAATTAATCTAATCCACAAAACAGAAAGTATAAAAGTTATACAAGTGTATACTGCTTATACAGTTTTATACAATAGCTTAACAAAGCATATATAGGTTTATACAAATGAGCTTTAGCAAAGCACAATATTTATACAAATATATACTTAAGTATACAAAGTACCTGAACAACAGCTTTGGGCTTCATCACCTTTGGTTAGCGAATCTTTTGTCTTTTATTGTTACCAGTAGCACGAGAACTGCTTGCATCATCAACGCTAGCCTTTCTCTTTTTTGATTTGACAGGACGACGACAATCAGCATCCACGGCAACAGAATTTACATCCTCTTTACCACTCGAGCCTTTCACAATTCTCTTACCAACCTGAACAGATTTAGGACCTCTCTGCTTCTGCGGACTCAATTTCAATGCTCTTTTCGCACTAGGTGACTTTAAATCCATACTGCCTGAAGGAATAACAATTGGTGTTTGTGACCGGGTACGACGGCCACTTGCTGCTTCAGCACAACGAACAGGAGACTCAAAATCATCATCATCCACTACATGTGAAGGCAACCTACTCACTACTCACTACTTCAGTATCAACCTTTTTACCTTTACCAAGTATCTTCTTCGAATCCATGGGACTACGCTGTTTTGTTCGCATCTAAAAAAAATCAACCATAACATAAATGGCCAGTGGTGAAAATTACACACATAATTACGAATTTATGGAACACATAGCGTAGCAAAAAGCGAACTAAAAAATTACACTATAACCAAAATGCTAGAGAAACCCTAACGTGAGATAAAAATAAAAAAATTACAAATACAAGGAAATAAAACATAAAATAGAAATATAATCATAACAACAAAAATTCTACAGAAAATTTTTTTTTAAAAAAAAAAAGCAAAAAAATGAAAAATATGAAAACTTACACAAAAGCAGACAGAATTAAAGGAATGCAGAAGCGGGACTTACATTTATGGAAGAATGTTCGAATTTGGAGAAGATAATAGAAGCACCAATTCGTGAGGGGTTACCTTTGGAGCTGTTTGGAGAGGGTGTACCGTTTGGAGAGAAGTACTGTTTGGAGAGAGTTTAAAAGGGAGGTATTATTTTGTGTAAGAAAATTTTTAAAAAAATAGTAAGGGTGACAAAATGGGTAAGATAAGTAAATATGAGCTGATATTGGTAATTTAGGTGGGCTGGGTGTCGGCCCATATAATTGTCCCAAAGAATAAAGAGGTCATTTTTAAAAAAAAATTTGAAACTTGAGGGGTCTTTTACCTGAACAGTCACGACTCACCCTAGTTATTATGCTTTTCGTGAAATTTAGTCTAGGTAGCCACTTTTAACACATCCGTCAATGGTTAGCAATGTTCACAAAGTTTTATGGAAATAATTACAGTCGCTCAAACCTCAGGAATTTTCATAGAGTTATGCACTAAGCTTCAGGATTTTTTAAACTAAACTCCATGAAGTTTTCATGAATTTGGCGATGTAGGTATTGTTCTTAAACTCTACAAAGATTAGTTGTTCATCGATTTGCTCTCTAAAATGGCTATTCGTCAAATTTCACATCCTTTTCTCATTCGGTTTGTTATGCTTGATATTTCCCCTTCTTTTGTCCTAATAAAGGGTTCTTGAATCTGGATGAAAAGAGAAACTCATGCTGGCTTATTGAAAAAGTCTATAGATTATAGAATTTATATCTTTTTGACTATACGTTAGAATTATTAATAGCCGCTAACATCAATAGCACTAACATAAGCATGTCTTTTTTTTTTTTTAGAGAGGTTTGGTTGGTTCTTGGTACTAGGCTCTATATTTGAGTAAAGCAATATAGTGATGGGATACTAAACACAAATTGGCCTTTACTTCGTACCTTTCCATTTACAGAGTATTTGAACTCGGCCTTTTTGCAGAATATGACACCATAAATAATGGTTTGTCTTTTTACCCACGCTTAACAAGATTTTGCAAAAATACTCCTTTTAAGTTTAATGAAAAAAATTAGAACGGAAATAATCTTGTCAATCTCTTGACATGGGGCCATGACTTGCCCTTTAACACTTCTCTATTTGCCAACACTTGCCCCTAAAGTGTTGGCAAAAGACAATATTTGCCAGCATTTAGTCGTACCTTCCACTCTCTTCCTACATTCTCCCCATATAACTTGAAATGTTTGCAAGATAATACTTTCCCTTGACCTCTTGCCTAAAATCCAACACTTGCAAATTTGTGCATTAAAATTTTGGCCCCAGACCAACATAAGGGTATTTTGCTAAAACATTGTTAAACAGGGGAAACTTGAAAAATCACTCATTTTTGAAAATTTTCATCGAGTGCTTTCCATAAGAAGTGGTTTGCCCCTGTTTAACAATATTTTAGTAAAATACCCTTATGTTATCCTAGGGCCAAGACTTCAAAGCACAGATTTGTAAGTGTTGACTTTTAGGCAAGAGGTCAAGGACAAGTGTTGCCTTGCCAACACTTTTACTTATATGAGAAGAATGCGGGAAGAGATTGGAATGGGAAAGTGCTGTCTTTTGCCAACACTTACGACCAACAGCTGGCGAGTGTTTCCTTTTGCCAACACTTTAGGACAAGTATTGGCAAATAGAGAGAATTTAAATTGTAAGTCTTAGCCCCGTGACAAATGATTGATAGGGCTATTTTCGTCCAAAATTTTTTCATTAAACTTAATGGAGGCATTTTTCAAAACCTTGTTAAGTGCGGGCAAAAGGCAAACCATTGCTTATGATGTCATGTTTCTGCAAAAAGGCCTTTGAACTCCAAAAAAAATCACTACATGTACCCGTCTGATTTGCAAAAATATGACACGAGAAGCAATGGTTTGCCTTTTTGCCCGCGCTAACAGATGGTTTGCAAAACTGCTCCCATTAAGGTTTAATGAAAAAAATCCGGACGAAAAAATCCGGACGAAAACACATAAAAATTATCAAAACGGGTTCCTATTTGTAATTTTTACTCAAAATGGCATCAATTACGCAAAATAGCAGCCTGATGCTAGTTTATACAAGTTTATACACTTCTGTAAGCGTGTATAAATCTGTATAAGTTTGTATGTACAAATGAATAAAGTTGTATAAATTTTTAGATTCTGCAGTATTATGGATGTTTATATAAAGTTTCAGTTTTTGTGTATATTTTTGTATTTTTCTCCTTGCCTACGTATTTACCCATGTATATTAATGTATAATCTATTTTTTGGGGTAGATTTGTGTGTATAAACTTTTCCAAAGTAATGATATAGAAAAAATTAACAAAAATAACTTCGGTGAAAAAAATAACGGCGCCGCCGGCAGGGGAGGGAGTCTGTTTACGGGTCAGTGGAAGGGGAGGAGGGTGGAGAAGTAGCAGCTAGAAAATTTTACATTGAAAGAGTGCATAAATTTGAAAAAATAAGGACTTTGTTATGCATGTAATAAAAAAATATGGACCCTTATTTGTAATTTTCTTTATTTGGAGTGCTCTTTTGAAAAGGTATCCCTTATTTAAGGGAAATTTACGTTGTATAGGCATTCAGATGAGTGCATAACAAAAAATAGACCTATTTTACCTTTATTATGATTTATAGACATTTAACACTATGTATCCTACTTTTTATAGCCATTCAATTTAAAGTAATACTTTCACATAAAATGCCTATATTTAAGGAATATATTAACTTTACATATATCAATTTAAAGATTCTATTCCTTACTTATCTCCCTCAACCATGGTAAAAGTAAAACCTTTGGCATTCCATTTTAGATGACAATATCCCCACTAATTCTCATCTCTCTTATCCACGATTATCTCCATAGTTCCATCCAAAGATAAAATATCTTCCATTCTAGATTCTTCAGTTTCTACAAATATTCTATTTTAAATAATAGTTTCTCGATATACACAATAAATTTTTCTGTAATTCATCTCCAATTTCAACAAAATCAATCAATTTTTTAATTCTTATGTAGAACCCCTACATATCATGAGGAGATGAGTTAGATTTTGTCTGATTTGGACGCAATGAAAGTCTATAAGCTCTAGCTTTATTTGTATGATTCCTAAAAGAGATTATCCCATGACGTCCAAGAAATTGGTTGAAATTGTATAAAATATGACCCATTGTCAATGAGAGATGAAGAAGATGTTTATGAACAACTGGGTCCAAATTTGAAGATATTGGATTCTTCTTCATCGCATGCACTTGATAGATCCACTATTGAAATAAGATTTGCAATTATTGATTTATTTGACTATGTGAATCATAAGATTTCAGTTATGGTGAAATATTCTTGTTCACATATCAATGGGTATAATAGGTATACATCTCGCCTCAAACATATTTTATGTATATTTAATATGTATTGAATGTATATTAGAAAGAAGATGCAGAATATGTAGAATATATCACACTCATATCAATAGAATATGCAGAATATGTAGAATATGCAAAATATATTTTCACTTGTATTAATAAAATATCTTAAGTATAATATTACCAATATATTATCTATTGAAATAATATCTCATAAAAATGCAGAATATATTGCACTTGTATCAACAAAATATTTTATGTATAATAATATCAATATATTATATATTTAAATAAATATCACAAATATGTAGAATATATCACACTCATATCAATATAATATTTTATATATAATATTATATATTTGGAGATGTTAAGTGTATATAATTTTTACCAACTGCTATTGCATATTGTGTAAATATAATAACAATTTAAATGCATATTTGATGTTTATCTATTCAATGATTACAAATAATTTTGGTGGAACTAAATATATATAAGCGTCAAAAATTAAAAAGAATAGAAAAATCGAGCAAAGAAGATGATTGTTTGGATGGAATAGGGCTCCATAATTTTCTCCTTATTGGGTGGGAGTTGAGCTCCTTAATTTTCTCATTTTCTTAACTACTTTTAGAAATAGAATCAACTTAGACATATTTATATTGGGTAAATTTTGGCTAGCATATGTGGAAATGTTCAATGGTTATTTGAATGTAGGGTCATGGTATATATTTGGTCAGATATGAAAAATAGGCACTTTTGAACACCTTTAAAGATATTTCCACTTCTACCCCTTAAGCATTTTTTTCTACAATCTTTTGACATTACACTTTCTCTCTCTAGAAAACCCATCTCCCACTTCTCCTCCTTCTCTCCAGTTGATCGCCGTTGACCGGTGTTGACCGTCGCAGGGCCATCACCGGCCGCCACCGAATGTTGTAAAAATTACATCCCTGGATTCATCTTGGCTTTCTCTTTTTCATTTTTACCATTGGTTTTTCGAAAATCATAGTAAATTAGTGTAGATCTAATTTTGAAAGTAAGGGTAAACTTTTTTCCGGTGACTTTTTACTTTTTTCAGAAGATTTAATCTTGGACAATGTTTTTTTTCACACAATAGGTAGTAAATAACGCTTAACATCTTAGTCCATTTACTGAACGGAATGTTGGTATCTTGCTTTATATTATAAGCAAGAAAAGTGTTTGTGTCTTACTTTATATTATAATAAGCTAGAAAAGTATTTCAAATGCATTTTGATCAGATGGGTCAGTGAAGAATTTAAAGTATGTTTAGGTCCTGTTCACATCAAACATTGAAATTTGACCACCACAGTTGAAGTTTAGGTACTTGAATTATGTTTTTCCTATTTCGTTGGTGACTTCATCTCCATGTTGTTGAAAAATTAAAAAATCAAGGGGCGTTACTTTCAACCATATTCTTGATGGCAAAATTAAGAGATTGTCTTATTTTTAATAATTTTTCTCCTCTTTTTTTTTTCTCTTTCTTAATCATGTAAATATTATGTGGTGTATTTAATGAAATGAAGTGAAGATGATTAGCTTCTCATGAAGTATTTGATGAAATGCCTGAGAGAGATATTACTCACACTATGAACAAATGATGTCAGATTGGTCTTGTTTCATTTTTACTTTGAATGTTTGTATATGGACAAAGTGATGACAGATTGGCATCATTTGCTTGTAAAATAGACAGAGTACTTTGGTTCATTTGTAAGTAAATGACGCCGAATTGGCATTGTTTTATTTTTACTTTGGATTTTTGTATATTGGCAAAGTGATGACGACTTGGTGTCATTTTCTTGTAAAATAGACATAGTAATTTGCTTAGTAAATGATGCCGATTTGGCCTTATTTCTTCACAAAATGGACACAATTATATGCATAAACACAACCGAACTGTCAATACTTCTAAATATATAACACTTGAAGGTATTTTTTTGTGAATCAATAAAGTAAGGCTCGTTTGCCATCATTTCTTCACAAACGAACATGATTTTTTGCTTATTGTATGAAGAAATGACGCCAGATTGGTCTTATTTCTAAATATATATAAGTACTTGAAGGTCTTGTTTGTGTCTGTGTGAAGCGAGGTCGATTTGGCCTGACTTTTCACAAAATGGGCACAATTATATGAATAAATACATTCGGATTGTCGTTATCTTTAAATATCTAAGCACTTGAAGATAGTTTTTGTGAATCAATAAAGTAAGGACGATTTGACATCATTTCTTCACAAAACGAACATGATTTTTGGCTTATTGTATGAAGAAATGACGCCGGTGGTCTTATATTTTGTTTTGCTTTGATTTTGTATATGAGCGAAACAATGACGACTTAGTTTTATTTATTCATAAAATAGATGTGAAACACAGACGAATATATTGACTGCCTCATATATGAGCGAAACGATGCTAATTTGGCCTTATTTATTCACATAATGGACGTGAAATACGACCGGGTTGTCATTGTTTTATGCTGTGTAGAAAGTAGTGGCATTTTCATAATTTTGAAGGTAAAAAGGTGCGGTGGCATTTTTGTAATTATGGTTTCAAAAAATGGCTGGTGGCATTTTTGTAATTACGGGAAGTTCTCAATTAGTAAAGGTATTTTTGTACTTTCAGCTTCATTTAATGATAAAATGCTTATATTTTCAAGACCACCAAAAATAGTTTACCAAATCAAGACCGCTGCTTTTCTACTTATTTTTGTAATTCACCCATTTTTCATGTTTGGATTGGGCCGATGGGTTAGTGTGAAGTGGCAGAATTATACAAATAGACAAAAAAGACCACGATCTTGAGAGGTTGAGTTATTTAAAATTAGTTATTAAATATTGATCACTTTTATATACAATGAAGCTAAAAATACAGATATACCTTTACTAACAAAGAAAATTTGTAATAAAAATGTCACCGCAGCTTTTTGAAACTGCAATTAAAAAAAAACCACAACACCTTATTTAATGTAGTTGTAATTACACAACTGACACCACTCCCCTACAAAGGAGAAATCAAGGTCAATACCTCGCTATTTATTCCTGCAGTGAACCAAAAATCATGTCAATTTTTTGAATAAATGACACCAAATCATCATCACTTTACTCATATACAAAAATCAAAGAAAAACATAACATAAGACTAATCCAGCATCATTTATTCATAATGTGAGCCAAATACTAGAAATATTTTGTAAACAAATAAGTCCAAATTGTCATCACTTTTCTTATATGCAAAAAGACAAAGAAAACCATAACATAAGGCAAATCAGACATCATTTATTCATACAATGAGCAATATATCATGTTCATTTTCTAAATAAATGATGTCAACTACTACTTGCTTTATTCATCCATGAAATACATGAGAAAATATAAAATCAAGACAATCCATCCGCATTTACTTATACGTGAGCCAAGTTACTATGTCTATTTTACAAATAAATGAGACCAAATTGTCGTCACTTTGCACTTATAAAAAAATTCAAAGTAAAAAATAACATAAGAACAATCTAGCACTATTTATTTATTAAGTGAGCCAAATACTATGTATTTTTCTTAAATAAGAAAAGACAAATTGTAATCAGTTGTGATAAGAAATATTTTCACATTTTTACACAAAATGCACACACACAAAAAAAACGTAAATTGCAAACAAATATTGCTACTAACATCATAGGCGTCGGCGTAGGAATAGCAGAAAAACGGTCGGGAAATGGGAGATTCAAGCCTCCTCCTCAATAAGCACCGGCTCGCCACCCGTGTGAGGCTTCAACTGGTAATTGTCCACCTTTGTTTATCGTCACCGAAGAAGAGTCTCTGGTGAAGGAGTCATTAATCATCACAGAATGAGAGTCACTAATCTTATACCATCGATGAATGAGACTCTCTGGCGTAACGAAGCACAGTCGTTGCTTGTCTACCATCGACAACGATAGAAACGAGTAGAGTCTCTGCATGGAGTTGCTGGCTTCTTTTGGTGGTGGTCCCTAAAGAAAACTCCGACATAAATGAGTATCGCCGCTGGTCAGAGTCGCCGTCTCCGTCGTCTCTATTCGATGTGATAAAAGGAGATAGCCATCACTACTAACTATTTGTTGTGCATCGCCGGAGAACAAATGAGTCGAAGTGAAAATATCTTTAAAAGTGTTACAAAAATTTAATCCCATGCAAAAAAATTGCTCAAAAATTCAATATCGGGTATTAAAATGCTCAATTCCCACAAAAAATTGGTCTGTAGTTCGTAAAAATTTCACGTAGGGGCCTGTTTGGCGCGCGCTAATTGATTTGTAGCCGTCAAAAATAAATTCGCTGAGAAATAGCCACCTCCGGACAAGCCCCAGTATTTATACTGGAAAGCTTCAGTAAACAAGCCCCAGTATTGAACAAGTTTTGTCCAAAGCCCCATTATTTTGTTATGGGACTTTGTATAAAGCTTCAGTCCCATAACAAAATAATGGGAGTTATCCTATGGGACAAAGTCACATAACAAAATAATGGGACCTTGAATCAAGGTCCCATTATTTTGTTATGGGATTATTTTGTTATGAGACTTTGTATAAAACTTCAGTCCCATAACAAAATACTTGGGTTTTGAACAAAATCCAGTATTTTGTTATGGGACTAGTCTGGGATGTTTTTCCAATGCTAATAGAGCGTAAGTGTGCGCGCAAATTTTTGGCTATTTCTCAATGAATTTTAAAACGATGGATAAAACTCTTTGAGTGCGTCAAAAAATGGCTACGCATCAAAATTTCCCGTGTAGTTCACTCTTTTCTTTGGAAGTGTTTGTGTGAAATAGACACTTCTGGCGCTGCTGCTACAATTTGACTTCCATCAAAAAGTCTTACAAATATGATCATCGAAAAAATTTGTTTGCGCCGCTACTCTTTGAATTTTGAAAGATCTGGTAATCGCCAAGAACTTTCTTACAAGAGCCATTGTTTGCATGACTTTCCTTACATGGGTCAGATCTCTAACGGGGCACCAAAAGTGTTTTATTTCTGTAAATCTCCATTTCTTTCGGGCTTATAATCATCTAAATAGTCAATATTTTTCGCGAAAAAGACAGCTCTGGCACCGCTAATCCAATTTTGGCTTTATAAGATGTCTTACAATTTTAGCACTATCATGAGAAGAAATTCCTTGCGACATCCAGAGGAAAGATCCTAGCGATCGCCTGATCTTGCATATAGAAAGATAAGACAGTAGCCAAGAACTTTTTTACGGGGCTGAAATTGTATAACATCTTTTACGGGGCGCCAGATATGTGACGGGGCCAGAAGTGTCTTATTTTTATAAATATTTGTTGATGGCCGGATATTTATGTAAACTTCCCTAAGAAAAATCTATAGAAGTAGGATATTTTTGTTGTTTAACTTCTAGCGCTATTTAAAAAATCGTTTTAACTTTTTGGTTTTATCGCTATAATTTGGGGCACTTTTTTGTGGATTTTCAAGAGTTTAGTAAAAACAATTTCGACTAGTCGTAGCTGATGGCTATTAAAGACTTAAAATTATACAAAATTTCTGACTGTGCTACTCTGCAAATGTTTTTGGGTGCTTAAAGTTGTGTTCGAACATCTATATCCGGTCATCTCATACTAAAAGGAATTTCTAGATATGCTTAGTTAGTTGTTTATTTATTTCTTGGAATTCTGTTTGATTATAAAAATAAATATGAGATATGATCCTTTTTTTAAAAGAAAACTATTTAAGTTTCCATGGCTTGAATTTCTTTGAGAAAAGAAAAATATTGGGAACTGAGATAGTTTTCAGTATATTGTGGCTTGCACTCTTAATTCAGGTTTGGTACATTCTTCCGACTTAACTAGCTTGTAATCTTGTTTAAATTGTCTGTTAAGGAATGAAAATAAAAGACTAACCATAAGTATTTATTGTATTTAGAAATTGGGTCAAACTACAGATTACAACTGACTAGGGCAATGTCGCTTTCTATTAAACTTATGGAAAGAATATCCAGATTTCTGAAGCACTAGATTGTTATACTTACCTAATACATAGATGGAATGTAATTAAATAAAATGCAAGATAATTTGGAAAATTTCTTTCTTTGGCAGGTCTTTGAAGAAGCAAAACTATTTTTAAAATAATAAAATTTGATTAAGTTATGGCAGACGCTAGCAAAAGATAGGATTAGAAAAATTGAAAAACTATTATAATGGTGGGCTATTTTAGTCGTAATATTTAACTGTAAAAATTTCGCCCAGAGGCCACTTTTAACACTGGTATTTAGTTTGAGGCCACTTTTTTCAGTGGCTTTACACTAGAGGCCACTTTTGTGGCAGTACACTAAACGGGGCATATTTAAAAGTCCAAATTACCCCTCATCTTTTCTGAATTGACAGGGGTTTTTAAAACCCTTCTCTTCATTTTAACCCGTTCATTTCATGCATTTTAACCCTTCTTCTTCACTGAATCTTCATGCAAAAATCATCTTCAAACGTAGAATAGTTAACGAACTCATTTTTAGTTGCATTGCATTACGTTTTCTCTCTTCACCTTTGCATTTTCGCAGGTATAACATTTCTCTCTTTTCATATACTACTTTTTTGTTTTTTTTTTTTTTTGTATTTTTTTGTGAAATATGTTGTTGTTAAGTTAAGTAACGTTATTTTAAGTTTAATTTTGTATGTTTTTTGCGTATTTAGTAGTTAATTTTTATTCAAGTTCTAGTGTGTGTGTAGTAAAGTTATGTGTGTGTGCGTCTCTGTGATCGTCGAGTGCGTGTGCGTGTGTGTGATTGACTGAATTTACGTTTGTGTGTGATGGACTGAAGTTCCACTAGGATTGAACTTCTGTCTCCAGTGATTGCAGTTTATTCCTAGTGGACTGAAGTCCCCCCCCCCCCCCCCCCCCGTTCCCAATGCATCTGACTCAGTGTGTGTGTGTGTGTTTGTCTGTGTTTGTGTGTGTTTGTGTGCGATGGACTGAACTTCTGTCTCTGCGTGTGATGGACTGAACTTCTGTCTCTGTGTGTGATGGACTGAACTCTTGTCTCTGTGTGTGTGTCACAAGCACTATCTCAAGGCAAAAAACACAGTATGTGTCACCATTGCATTTAGGTAGAAAGCACTGTTTGTAAAAGCGCTGTTTGTAAAATCGGTTGCTTCATCGCTTAAAGCGCTCGCTTCATGCTTCAGTTGCTTCATGCTTCAGCAGATGAAGCGTGCGCTTCATTGAACACGGTTTGACTAGTGCAGCTTCCAGTTTTGACTTATCTTTCCAATCTGTGAAGGAATATCTTCACTTTCTGATTGCACATTATAGGCAGAAGGACCAATTTTTCTTTTTTTGTAATCTTGAGGGTAGGCATTTAGTTTCCAGCCGCCATTTAGTCAGTTTGCAGAAATCACAGTAGAATTTCTTTGCCTGTCTCTTGAAGTTTTTATTTCCCTGGTTTCCTCTGACCTTAGTGTACATTGCACCCTGATTCAAGTTGCCTATAGCTGGTGCAGCACCAATAACTTATGTATGTGTGTATGCTCAGTCCACATAGGACAGATGTTCATTTCTAGTGGACTGAAGCCTATCGCCCATATGTGTGTGACTCAGTGTGTGCTCTCAGCCTACTATTATTATACTTCTGTCTGCAAGGAATGAACTTTTGTGTGCGTGCGTGTGTCTGTGTGTATCCTCAAACCTGTATTTGTTTATTTTGTATGTGTGACTGATAGTTTTTTCTTTTATTGTTAGCTTTGTGCAATATGGATGCTGGAATGGAAGGTAATCTAGTGTATCCATTTGACCGCTGGTTCAACATGAATGCATATTGGCAAGGGGAGCACAATTTGGATAATATCATTTCAAATTTCAGTAAAGCACAGCGTAAGAAGCTTTCGGATGGTGTGTTTGGAGACTTTTTGAAGTTGCAGTCGTACAAAACTTCTATGAGGTTACTGCACTGTTTATTATTGTCACGTATTGTGAGCAGTGATCCGAATAGATTAAGTTTTAATATTTTTGGTCATCTCATCCATTTTGGTCCCGAAGAATATCATGTTTACACTGGTTTGAGGTTTTCTGCAAACCGTGAGGAATTGTTTGATGGACCTGCTATAAATATGAATCAGAGGCTTCTGAAGCAGTACTTTCGTGGCAAAAGAAATCTTCAGGTGTCAGACGTTCGTAAATTTTTAGTATCAATGACCCCGGCATCTCTGGTCGATGAAGATGATGCAGTGAAGATTGCAGAGTTTTATATTTTTCAGTCAATCATCTTGTGTTCTAACAAAAAAACAAGCTTGGTTGAAGTGCATTACTTGGATATCATTGACAACGAGGATCTTTGTAGAGCTTATCCCTGGGGGAGTGCGGGTTTTGAAGCACTAGTTAACTCTGGAATGAGACCTCTTAAAAGTGGTGTAAATTACTATGTACTGGGATTCCCGTTTGTGTTATGCGCTTGGTTTTTGGATTTATTTCCATCACTTCGTTCTAACTTTTGTACATATAATGGTCGTGGCTTCCCAAGGATGGTTAGGTTTATTAGTTTCAAAAATCCTCAGTATAACACTTTGGTTGATCAGTATTTTCATAATGTAAATGTAAGTTTCTATATCTGTGTCTGTGTGTGTGTGTGTGGTTGCTTAAGTTCTTTACCCTCATGGACTGAATTCTATCATAATGTACTGAACTTCTTCAGCCTTACTGAAGTTCTATCATTATGTACTGAACTTCTCTTCCATCCATGTATCTGTCCTCATGGACTGTACTTCTAAAATAAACACCAATTGAAGTTCAGTCCATGAGGACAAAACTTCTATTTCTGCATATAAAAGTTTTATTCTTATTTTACTGTGGTGCTAATATATTTCTCTTGGTTTTTTTTTTTTTTTTATAGAGTTTTGACAAATTTAAAATGGTTCCAATTGTTCTGTCTGAGGAAGAAAAAAGGTCGGTGAAATTGAATGTGACAGAAGCAGGTCCTGCTGTACCTGTTGTTGCATGTAAACTTTTAAAAGGAAAAGAAGTTGTTGAAGATAGTGAGGATACGTCTGATGATTTTGAGGTTTGTGGGGCTCAGACATATCATGATGGTGCTGAGAGTGAAGATATTGCTGAGACTGAGACTGAGGATGGTTCTGAGACTGAACATACTGCTGAGGCTGAGGATGGTTCTGAGACTGAGGAAGGTGGTGGTGGAACTGAGGATGGTGCTGATGAAAGTGGAGATGTTGGTGCTCAGACTGAGGATGATGATGATGTGGGTGAGGATGATGATGATGTGGGTGAGGATGATGTTGCTGAGACTGAGGATGATATTCATGCGGGTGAGGCTGCTTGTGATGATAAGCAGGATGCTCGACATGGTGTAGAGCTTGATGAAGATTTAGTTAATGCAATTGTTAAAGTGAGTTTTCAAGTATCATGTGCATTCATCTTTTTCTGTTTTTATTTTAATTGAATATTTTTATCAGTTCTATTGATTTTTTTTTTGTTTTTGCAGAAGGTGAATATAAAATTCCGGAAGAGGATGCGTAGTCAGCGACGGTGTATAAGGAAGTATATTGGTGGTGTAGAAAACAAGGTTCGTGGTGTAGAAAACAAGGTTCGTGGTGTAGAAAACAAGGTCGATTGTGTTCTGGATTTTATGAAGAAGTTTGCTAAGAATTTTGAGGAAAAGGAAGCAAGTTGGAGGAAAGATGTTAGTGGAAGAAGGAGCAAGGAACAATCTGGTAGCGTTCGTAATTCCTTAAACTTGTTTTCATGTGGAGGCAATGCTAGTGATGGAAGGAAGAGGAAGTCTCCTCCAGATGTAAGAAAAGACTTCAGTCATGGAGCTGTATCAGGGAAAGATGTTAGTGGAAGAAGGAGCAAGGAACAATCTGGTAGTGTTCGTAATTCCTTAAATTTGTATTCATGTGGAGGCAATGCTAGTGATGGAAGGAAGAGGAAGTCTCCTCCAGATGTAAGAAAAGACTTCAGTCATGGAGCTGTATCCGGGAAATCAAAATCTCCTTCAGATGACAGACAAGACTCCAGCAAAGGCAGTGTAGTTAGGAAATCAAAAATCTGTTCAGATGTCATAAAAGAAGTTAGCGGTGGTTGTGCAGGTCTAAATTCAGCTATACAATTGCATGGAGCTTTACAAGGTGCGTTTGTCAATGAAACCCCTAGACAAATTCATGAACGAATTGATAGTGAATTAGATATGTTTGGTGAGTTGACTGCAGCCCAGAAGGAGGTGCTTGAAATTCAATTGCAATGTATAAGTGGAGAGCTTGATCTGTCGACACCTCGCTTGCTCCCTCAGGATATGATTGTGGAGAAATCAGGTACAATAACCTATGAAAGGAAAAGGAAGAAGTTGAAGAAAAATAGTTCACATCCTGATATGCCTAGTTTTAATATACTGCCACCGAGTCAAGAAAGTGTTAGCGGGGGTTCATGTGATGCTGAAGATACACCAAGAGCTGAAGAAATTCAGCAAGATATGTCGAAAAATCAGCAGCAGGTTGAACTTGGAAAAGAACAAGGCATAATTCTGCAACAGGAGAGGACCGATGACGTTGAAATGTATAATGTTGATGTGAGTTATCAAGCAGGAAGAGAAGAACCAGAAGGGCAGTCGGTCAACAAAACAGTAGAAGAAGAGGTGATTTCGCACGGAAAGGAGCCTGTTGATGTCGTTATGGAGAATGCTGACAGAAGTAACCAAGTTGAAAGAGATGGGGATATGACTGAAGATCAGCAGGCTCTTGGCTGTCAGTCAATTGATGAAGCACCCAAAGAAGAGATTATGACACAGGAACAGGAGATGCCTCCTAAGATTGTTATGGAGAATCCACAGGCTATTGAGCAAACAAGAACAGAAGTTGATTTGACTGAACCACTGACTTTTGAAAGTCTTGTCAACAAACAACAGTCAGTCGGTATAGCGGGCAAAGAAGCAGTAATGACTCAGGAACAGGAGAAAGAGGAGCTGAACAAAGAACAACAGGCTGATAGAAGGAACCAAGTTGAAAGAGATGGGGAGATGACTGAAGATCAGCAGGCTCTTGGATGTCAGTCAATTGATGAAGAACCGAAAGAAGAGATTACGACACAGCAACAGGAGATGCCTCTTAAGATTGTTATGGAGACTCCCCAGGCTATTGAGCAAACAAGAAGAGAAGTTGATTTGACTGACCCACAGACTTTTGAAAGTCTTGTCGACAAACAACAGTCAGTCGGTGTAACGGGCAAAGAAGAAGTAATGACTCAGGAACAGGGGAAAGAGGAGCTGAACAAAGAACAACAGGCTGATAGAAGTAACCAAGTTGAAAGACATGGGGAGATGACTGAAGATCAGCAGTCAATTAATGAAGCACTCAAAGAAGAGGTTACATCACAGGAACATGAGAGGCCTTTTCCGATTGTTAGGGAGATTGCCAAGGCAAGTGACCAAGCCCCTGAAAGTACTAAGGTAGAACAGGTGGAGCAGCAAGGTCTTGTGGGGAAAAGGGACCGAAAGCCCAGTCAGTGGTTGCTATCTCCGTATAATACCACAAGAACTAAAAAGAAGACAACTGACTGGAAGGGTAATTACAGACGTATTTGTCCATTCCACTACTTGAAGATTAGTCCAGCAGTGTTGGATGAGTTTAAATCTTTTTTGCTATTTCAAAGAAATGGCACTGAACTTGATGAGTAAGTCTATTTTGTATTTTTTTTATGATTTCTTGTCTGTAGTTTTATAAGTTCAGTGCATAGTGGATGAATTTGGAAACCAATAGGTCAATCCCCTATGGACTGAACTTCTTATCCCTTGAGTTCTGCTCCTATGGATCGAATTTCTGTGCATATGGAGAATTGAACCTCAGTCAAAAGGCCATGGACTTTTTTGTGCACAAGGACATGCCAAGTTCTGTCCCCCTATAAGATTGAACTTCATTGCCTATTATATTCTTATAATGTTAGTGCATTTTCTGTTGAACTTCATTGAAAAGTAATATGTGTTTTGTATTTTGTATCTTTTTAATTAGGAACAACCGTGCTTGTTATATACGCGATAATGATTACGACAGTAATCCATATCAGCTGGAAACAATGAAGCCAGACAAGCAGTGGTTTTTGGAGTTTGTAGATGTTGCCTACCCTTTGTCTGATAATGTTAGTGCATATTCTGTTCTTTGGTTTGTTCCGTTTTCGTTATTCTGTGTATTGACTAAACAGGTTCATTTTTTTGCAGCATATCGATGTTGCTATGTATTATCTTAGGAAGAGGGCATGCTACCATTTGTTCAAGTTTCCTCATACACTGTCAACTACTGATCTTGTTTTTGATAGTTATATGTGCTCTATTTATAAGTCAGAATTCAAAGACAAAAGTAAAAGACCAGGTGATGAAATCTGGCTTGACGGTATTGGACAGTATATGTGTGATTACCTTCATGGCCTGGAACGGAGGTGTTCAATTCCCTGGGGTGGGGTTGATAAACTCTATTTTCCGTGCCGATTGCAAGCAAAACCTGGTGAAACGGTGACACATTACTTTTTGGCAGTCTTTGATTTGCACGACAAGAAAATACGTGTATATGATTCGATGGTCAAAAGAAGGAAGCCACCAGCAGACAAATTTGACCACATCAAGGCTTATGCTGTTGTGCTCCCACATCTGTTCAAGTATGTCAACTTCGGGTCTCTGCATGATTCTTTCAAAAACGACAAGTTCAATGCTGCCTATAAAGCCCATTGGGTACTATCACCGAATCAACTAGATCGGTAAGTCTTTTCATTTTTGTGCAAGTTTTAGTGCAAAATTTGATATAATTGACTGAACTTATAACCCCCTGCCTACTTATGTCTTACTCTTTGTTTTGGTGCCTCGTTTTTTAGGACTAGTTGTGGCGCTTTTGTAATATGGTATGCTGATCTGCTGACCAGAGGTAAAAGTCTTGACAAGGTTCAACCAAGTCTAATTCATCATTACAGGGAGCGGTTTGGTTGTCAGCTTTGGGCTCATGGTCGTGCAAAGACTAGGGATGGATTTGAGACTCCACCTGAATTTGTTGAGCATGATTATGGGCAACATAATGATGACATGTGTCCGTTGTAAATATTTTTGTTTTTATCTTAAGAATTCGTAGTAATATTTTTTGTAAAGTGTTTTGGTAAAGTATGGTGAAACAGATATTATGTACAGATGAACAGATTATTATGCATAGAATTATGTAAATGCCATTTATGTTGCAGTGATGCAATTATATGGAGTGAACCTTTTTTATACCCCCCATGTGTGTGTGTGTGTGTGTATATTTGTGTGTATGTGTGTGTTCAGTCCACCAGGGGATGAATGTCTGTGTCTCCAATTGATTGAAGTCCTCAGAGGACTGAAGTTTTATCCTCATGACAGAAGTGTACATCAACCCTGTGTCTGTGTGTGTTTTCAGTCCACTAGGACTTCTGTCTCCAAGGTTGGACTTCTATTTATATGCCATCAAATTCAATCTACAGGGGGACTGAAGTTTTATCCTCAGAGAGAGACAGAAGTTTTATCTTCATTGATGCACTGAACTTCTATCATCATTGGTTGAACTTTATTACCCTCATTATGACTGTTCAATATTTATTTTACCTGTTATCGACTGGTGACCTTTCAACTATAAGTTGCAACTTTTAAAATGTTATTGTGCCTTTTTGAACTATAAGTTGCAACTGTTAGTATTTTATTGTGCCTTTTCAACTACAAGTTGTAACTGTTATAATTTTATTGGTTTTTTACTATAAATACATAACAGACTGTTAATTCTTATCATCTTATTATTTTAGGATTATCTATTTTTGAGATTTCTAAACTTCAGGTGCAAGAATGTCTGAAAGTAGTGTGAATCAACCACCAAAAGCAGAACAATCAGGTGCACCAGGGTTTGCCCCAGCACCAGGATTTGCACCAGTACCAGTAGGGATTCGAAATAATATACAATGGGAGATTGCAGTCCTAAGGCGGCAGATTCAGGACCAGGAGAATGCAATACAGGAAATGCAAAATGATATTTTGTATATGCGTAACATCCAAAGGCGACGAGTGCGAATGATGACCCAGGCTATTGAAGCGATAGCAGCACATGTTGGTTTTGATCTTGCTGGTCTTCCACCACCATCTCCATAACTGAATATGTATGAAGTTTCTATGGTGTAGAGTTTTTTATAAGTTTTGTGCCTATATATGTATCAACATTTTATTAATGTTTAATGTTAATTTTTTACATTTTACATATATTCCAAGTATAGTCTTTTTCTTAATTGTGTGAAAGAAGATAATCAAATGCAAGTGGCTAGAGACTTCAGTCCATGATAATAAGAGTTCTGTCCATGATGAGTTGTGTTTACTTAAAGAAAGAGCTTCTAATCGAGTTACTTCAATTTGAAACTTAAAATCCTCATGGACAAAACTTCAGTCTGATGATAGAAGTTCTGTTCCATGTTGATTTAAGTTCTAGGTTTACTTAAACAAGGAGCTTCTGATCCTTATGGACAGAAGTTCTGTCCATGATGATAGAAGTTCTGTTCCATGTTGTTTTAAGTGCTATGTTTACTTAAACATGGAGCTTCTAATCCTCATGGACAGAACTTCTGTCCATGAGGATGCTTCTACTTTAGTTATTTTCAGTTAATAATGAGAGATTCAAATATATAAAACATAACTAGGTTAAAGTTCATATATTAAAAATAGACATTGTCATAACAAAAACAAACAGTGCTGCATAAAGGAAAACAACAAACAACTACTAGAATTATTCAATTAAAATTGGATTGTCTACTGATGCTCCACCACCATTATCATCATCGTCAGTGCTTAAATCATCATCATCATAATCATCTTCTCCTTCACCAGCCTGATTGTTTGTAAGAGAAACACCAAAAACAACAGATGGAACACCGTCGATCATTTCGTGCCATAGGTGATCAAAACGAAGCGTTTGACCTATTCTGAAGCCTTTCTTAATAAGCATAGCCTTCCAACCGTTACACAGCCTTGCATGCCTCCCAACTTTGAAGTTCATCAAATGTACATCATCATCTTCACCGTCACAAATTATGCATGCCACTCCATTTACACCTGGCAGCCTCTGCTTCCAATTGTCTGGGAAGATCTAAAAGCAAGAATATCTCACAGTTAATAAACAAAATCACAAAACACTGAAAAATTAAATGAAAAATATAAAATATAGTCTGGTCATTTGTTTTAACATACAAAATCATCTCTGTTATAGTAAGACGATGTTATTTTCTTCCTAAAACTGCCTAGTTCCTCCACGCGATTGTTTTCATTTGCCATATTTTGTTTTCTGAAAAAAAAAAACTATGTAGTATGTATCAGATGAAGAGTGAATAAACCTTGTAGTTTCCTCTAAATGCAAAGGAGGTATTTATAGTTAAAAAATCAGTAACTGGCAAGTGGATGGTCTTTTACAGTTTTCTGTACGGTTATGGTCTCTATGCTTCATTAAATGAGGTCAAAGAAGTTTATGTTTTCTATGCTGTTACAGTTTCTGTACAGTTATGCTTTTTATGGTCTTAAAGAAACTGTACAGTTATGGTTATTAATGGCAGTTTTTGACCTGAACTTCAGTACCCGCCCGTTGACTGAACTTCACTAACCAGATATGGACTGAACTTCACTACCCCCTCAATTGGGGACTGAAATTGCACAGCACTTTGGTAAATCCTACAGAAGGGTATGCATTTTTTTTTTATTAATTGCAGTTTTTGACTGAACTTTAGTCTCCTCATTGACTGAACTTTAGAAACCACAAATTGACTGACGTTTAGTACCCCTCATGGACTGAAATTGCAGTGGAGTTGTTAAATCCTACTGGGATTATGTTGTTTTTTTAATAAATGCAGTTTTTTGTCTGAATTTCACTCCCCCCTAATGGACTGAAATTGCAGTTCAGTTGTTAAATCCTACTGGGGTCATGTATTCCTGTGAATTGTGTAGTTGAATCCTAGTGGGGTCATGTATCCTGTCAGGTGTGTTGTCTTCAGCTTACTACAGAACAAAAGAAGAAAGAATCTTCAGCTTTATCCAACAGTGAAATGACAACACAAAAAGACAGAATATCTTTTCTATAATTATAGCAATAGAAATAGCCCTTACTATAATTCAAGAGAACAACCAAATAATTTCTATTTCTACAGCATCCTATCAGGCATCTTCAATCAAATAATGGCAGCACTCATTGATGCAGTTTTGACTCAATTGGATACTGAATCAGATCAGTTTGTAAGTTATTCATAACATTTTTGTCTTTCAAAAGTATTATTTTTTTGTTATTTGTTGTTAAAAAATAACACTGTTCATTTTTCTTTTTGTTGCAAAGGTTTTGCCAGCATTGTTGGCAATTAGGCTTCCCAGACGTAATGTTGCAGCAACTGTAATTTGCCGTGGTACTCATTTCCGGATGAACTACCTAAAAGTGGGAAGGGAAAAGGTGGTTGTCTAATGGATGGAGGGAATTTGTCCGTAGTAATAATCTACGAGTAGGAACTAGGATACTTTTTGGAGTTGTTGAATCCTCAGATCGTGTGGTTTTAAGTGCTACTATTTGGCAGGATGTTAGAGAACTTTTAAGTTCCAGTCCTAGTTCAAGTTCTAGTAGTGGGTCTGTTGTTGAAGATGCCTGATAAGATAATATCTATGTGTTGTCTCTTATATTTTGTTGGTAATAAATTTTGAGTTTTCTAGAATTTTTTGTTTTCCAGTTCACCAATGCTGCAACAATGACTTTGAACTTTTGTCTCTAACTATTCGATTGAAGTTCTGTCTTTTTTAAGGATTGATGTTTTTAATTCATGAGATCAAACTTCTACTCACACAAGGATGGAAGCTCAAACTTATGCGCTTTTGGTTTGTAGAATATAGACTAAGCTTTCTATCCACCAGGAATAAACATTTGCTTCCAAGTATGGAAGTGCAAACCATATCGACTGAAGTGGTATCATTATGGGAATGAAGTTCCTACATCCCACTTTTCAGTTCATATTTGAAAGGCTGAATTTACACTCCATAAGTAGCTACAAATTCAGTCTTTATATGGACTGAAAGTGCTTCGAATACTAGTATCCAACTTATTAACATACACACACACAGATAAAAAAATAAACTGCAATGCATTCAGAGTTTGAATACCTTCATTATCTTGAATGTTTGATAAGAAACTATCAGTAATTTGAATATCTTCATTTATTTCTGCACCATCATTGACAGCGAAGCAGTTTCATGAAACAAAAAGAAGTTAGAAAATTAAATTAGTAGGAGGGACATATTTAGTAAAAAAAAGTTTATGGTTAACGAAGGAAGTAGCAGTACCTATATTTCCTTGAATAGGGTCGGAGTACTGGAGTATTTATGCATGAGGTTCTATCATGTCCGCGGAGTTGCATCGACTACATTGGTTTCCTTTGACCCGTACAGCCTCAGCAATCGGGACGTATCTCTTTGTTTTCCTTCTTCCTCGTTGTATTTTGACGTTAGGAGTCTCTATCCTCTGGCTTTTCACGGTATCTGGTACAGTCCAAGAGGTTTTGTGCCCTATCATATTCACCTCACCTTGATATGCGTTTAACCAAAACTCTCGTGAATACCATTTTGAACAGAACTTAGATTTCAGCAGGCGTCTTTTCTCAATGCATGAAATTGCATGTACACGTGGGAGTTCATCAGTCTGGAATTGAAGACAGTCACAGGTCCTATTCTTTAAGTCGACGTTGAAGCTTTTTTCCTTCATCCTGCACATTGAATGTTGCTGTACCTGTGGGGAATACCTATTTGAAATGAAAAATAACAACTTTTGTGAGTCAGTACAAATGTTATTTAAAATCGGCTATTAGTCAGTCAGAGCAAGAGTGCATGAGTACAGTTCTAATGGACTGATTGGAGTTCAAATCATATGGACTGAAGTTCAATCGCACAAGGATCGAACTGTCTGTACTGGAACTTGGTTAATGTTATGGACTGAATTTTGTAGCAACAAGTATTTGAACTCCACCCCCCCAGTGGTTATGTACCCCCTCCCCCTTTTTTTTACGGAAGTTCAAATCACAGTCCTGAATTTTCAGTCTATCTGTATCTGTATTTTTTATACACTATTAGGATTGCATATTTGGCGCTGTATACTTACATTCATTGTGAAGGCCAGCTGAATCTTCTTGTTCAATTCATCTTCTGCCCACCTTGATAAGCTATGAAAAGTCTCTAGAGCAGCAGTTCTTCTTTCACAAAACCATTTCTGCTTCTTAAGAATGATTAAATCCAAAAGGCTTAAAATGGGCAACTCTCTTGCTTCAAGTAATGCAGAATTCATCGACTCAACTATATTTGTTGTAAGCATATCATATCGTCGCCTCGGTGAGTAAGATCTAGCCCATCTTTCAGGTGGTTCTTCCATTATGTAGTTGTACGTGTTTTTATCCATTCCCTCTAATTCGGACATGAAATAATGAAACTCTTCACGCTTATAAGCTCTTGCAGCAGTTTGAAACAGACTTATCACTGTGGTTCTCACGTTCTTTTGGTTTAGATTCTTTTCAAAGTGGTAGATGCAGATACCATGGTGGCTATCAGGATAAACTTGTGCAATTGCATGTGCAATTGATTTGTTTCTGTCTGATAGAAACACCAGTTCAGAATGAGTACCTATTGTCCTTCGCAGCTCAGTGAAGAACCAAGTGTAAGCTTCATTATTTTCAGAGTCTGCAATCCCATAAGCTAGAGGGAAGATTTGATTATTTGCATCTTTTGCTACAGCAATGATGAGAACACCTAGATATTTCGCCTTCAGAAACGTCGCGTCTACTGCTATCACTGGTCGACAATACCTCCACCCGTCTATTGATGGTTTGAAAGCAACAAACATATACATAAACCTGAAACATTTTAAAAAATTCTCAGAAAGTTTTCAATTTCCGTATAGCAATCGAACTGACTTTTGAGAAATGCTTACCGATTAAGACTGTCTATCTTTAGATTTGTGTAAGCGCCTGGATTTCTCTCTTTCAGAACATGCAAGTATGAAGGGAGCAGATGATAATGCTCATCAGGCCGTCCCCTAATTAATGCGTTTGCTGCTTGAATTGAACGCCATGCCTTGTGATATCCTATTTCAACCCCGTGTATCCTTCTCATTTCGTTGACAATAAATGTCGGTCTAACATCTGTTCTGTTGTCGCGGATGTTTTCAAGAAAGTACTCACATATCAATGTTGACGTGGCATGTTTTTGATCAGCCTTCTTAACGTCAACAGAGCATGTATGTGTATTCTGAAACTTAATCACCTTAAACAGTGAGGAATCTTTTATCCTTCTTGCTCTGATGTTCCATTCACAGTTTGGATCGATGCATTTCAGTTCATATCTCATTCTATTTGATCTGATAACCTTGAACTCAAAATGCTCCTTGATTGCCATCTTGACAAAACACTTCATCATGGTTTCTTTGGTGTCAAATGTTGAGTATGCTGCTACATCTTTTGATGATACATCTCCTGTTAATATCATAGCTGGAGATTGTTTCTGTTTTACCCTGGACCTTTTCCGTTTGCTCTTGGCAGCTGGTGTGCTACTAGGGCATTCAAATGTTGGCGCTGGTGACTGAAATTGAGTATTGTTTGGTTGCAGTGTCTCAGCAATGCCAGGTGTTTCAAGTGCTAGGTGGGAGTCAATCTGCATTATCAAGCGTCCCTCTTGTTGTGGAAGCTCTGTGCATGGAGTATGATTATTTTCAACTGCTTGAATCAGTCGATCTGCATTATAAGGGTCCCCTCCTGGGGTGAAACTTCTGTACGAGGAGTTTTATTCTCTAGCTTCTCAATCACGAAACGACTATTCTTGAAAGTCGGATCATTCTTCAGCAAAAGCATGCATGTTCTCAGTTCTTCTTCTGTAGTTACAAGCATTCCCTTGCTCGAGTCCATTCCAATATCAAACCATATATTGACAGTGCCAGTGAAATGTGTTGCTTCATAAATCCTCTGCATGAATGTTCTGAATTCGATCATTTGATTAACAAGCAGAAGTTTTGTTTCATGATGCAAGTACTTGTAATCTTTTGTCCAATTCCCATTGAAAGCAATAACTAAACAAACTGTATCCATTCTGCATTGAATAAGTAAACCAGAGAAAGAATTGTGTTATTATGAAGTTCAGTCTTAATAACAATGTCAATAAGTAATCACAAAGTCTTGAGGTTGCTTCTTTCAGTTTATAAAAAGCTTTTACGGCATGTGGATTGAAGTTCAGTTCACGTGGACTTAAGTTATATGCACAAGGATTGAACCAATGAAGTTCAGTCTTATGAAGTGAAGTTCAGTCCTAGCGTGCTGGTGCTTAACATGCCAATGCCAATAAGCAATTTCAATTATAAATGAACTTTTTCACCCCTTAAGCACTGAAATTCAGTCATAATTAACTAATTTTTAGTTCAAAGACTGATCTTCGAGGTATCCTGATAACTCGACAGTGGCGATACTGATGTTCAGTCATCAACGGCACATTGAGGTATAAAAACTAGTAAATTTTAAACGAATTTCTCTGAATTCAGTTCACATAGATTCAAACTCAGTCCTAATGCAGCATGACGTAAAATTCAAAATTAAAATACATAATGAACTGAATTTTTGTTCAAACTTCAGTGCTAGTATGCTTATACTTGACACAAAAATGGCGACACTGATGTTCAATCATCAACGGTACATCGAGGTGTTAAAACTAGTAAATTTTAAATGAATTTCTCTAAATTCAGTTCACATAGATTCAAACTCAGTCCTAATGCAAACTCAGTGCTAATGCAGCATAAAGTAAAATTCAAACGTAAAGTACTTAATGAACTGAATTTTTGTTCAAACTTCAGTGCTAGTATGCTTATACTTGACACAAAAATGGCGACACTGATGTTCAGTCATCAACGGCACATCGAGGTGTTAAAACTAGTGCTGATACTAGATACGACAATGGCGATACTGATGTTCAGTCATCAACGGCATATCGAGGTGTTAAAACTAGTAAATTTAAAACGAATTTTTCTGAATTCAGTTCACATTGAATGAATTTAGTTGAAACTCATTCCTAATTCAGTATAACGTAATATTTAAACGTAGAATACTTACAATTTTTGAAGCAAAACTTGTGAAGAAATTTGAAAAATTGCGATTGGGGCGTGAAGAATTGGTGGAGAATTCAGCAGCAGCAGCAGCGACAAAGTATAGAGAATAACGAACTGTCTGTTGTATATATAAAACGAGGGGTAATTTAGTCTTTTACCTTTTTCATTTATTGTGGGTGTAACTAAAGTGGCCTCAAAGTTAATGTTTTGGGTTTAGTGGCCTCTGCTATAAGACCAGTGGCCAAACTGGCCTTTTGCGCACTTCGCCCTATTTAACTTTCATTGAGTTAAAATAACTTCAGCTACTATAAGTTAAAATTGCACAAATCATCTAGACCTTTACGTTTAACCATGCATGCTAACACAATTACGAGAACCCTTTTGATGTTTCTTTCTTCCCTTTCACTAATTTTTTTTTTTTAAAAAAAAAACACTATTTTATATCCGCCATATTAAAAAAAAAGTTGTTAGATGGACTCTAATATAACTCGTTAATACATCGAAAAAGGAAATTAAAATCTCAAAATAGGAAAAAAAAATATTACTTTCAAATTTGTTTCACAGCTGTCACTCATAGTCACGTGTAAAATCCATAAGTGAATGTGAGCGTGACGCCTATAAATGCTTCATACAATTCATAATTCTAATGTGCATAACTCAAAATCATCCGCCTTCTGGTACTTATTAAGTCAGATAGGTAAACTCAATTTCTCTTTTTTTAAAAATACTTTTTCAGGTTGTGCTCAATTTCATCTATTTACGTGTTCGACTTTGATTTTCCTTTTTTGTTTTTGTTGTTAATTATAATGTCGAATTCTCATACTATGTTTATCCAATGCCCTTTATGTAGCCGAATCACGTGCACTTATCAAGAATTCATGAATCATGTTTCATCTCATCCTGTACGCATACGACATGAGATACATATAACAGAAAGTGGTTCAAGAAGGCTTAGTTCATCACCACAACAAGTTCGACATGCAAGATTGCTCAGAATTAGAGTTGTGTACCGACCACCACAACCACCAAATCGCCATCGCTTCAATAGGGGTAACGGTGGCAGCAGAGGCGACGTGCATGCATATCAGCGTGCACAATTTCCTCAACATGGTCAAAGGAGCAACCATATTCATGTTGCTTCGAGTTCAACTGGTATTAACCTGAATGAACCCCCTTATGAGAGAACAAGACCTTTTATTAATCAATTGGATGTTCCTATTCAGAACACATCTCAGTTGGTTAACGTTGATGTGGAAAATGATGAGTTGGACCTTACCTTAAGGCTTTGAAGCCAAGAGTAACCATGCCTAGAGGGTGACATTTATTTCTGTTGTTTGTTTATTTTATGTTTTTCCTACATTTCGAATTACAATTGTTTGGATGAGTTTTCTAAACAATAGTTTATTTTTAATTGTTTTCATCAGAGTTGTATTCCCCTCAGGCAATGGAAAGTTTATATTTTAATTCAGCCATTCTAAGTGCATTCAGTTTTTTCTATTTTTGTCCTTCTAATCGACTTAGTTACAGATTCTTTTTTTTATCATCACAAACTCATATGGTAAATGCGTGAATAAACAAAGAATTAGTGCAAACTATTATATTATAATTTCGTCCTATACTCACATTACATCATTTTCTTATAAAATAATTAAAATACAATTTTATCCCATAGCATCCTAGTTCATGACAGAGGCACACTTGAGGCGGATTCAATAGATTCAAATAAAGCTATTACTTTTAGCTAGAACTATGTATACATATGTCAAATGATAAAATGTATTCTTATAAATATAATCATAAGAGTACATTCATTCTAAACTGACCAATTGACTTTAGATACTAGATTCAATTCTAGTTCCTAGCCGTGAAATTTTCTTTTTTAATTTGTTACTATTAAAAAAGTAGAAATTGTGAGACTAAACATTAATGGGTTGAAAAATAAAATAATAAATTCATTTGGTTTGCTGATTAATTTGGATTGCTTAAATTATTGTTCATTTGTTGACTGAGTCGGTTTCATTTGCCTTTAATCTTTATGTATCAGTTTTCAAAATTTAATTTAATTTATCAGTTTCAAAATTTCATTTATCTATTTGAGACTCTTTAGACAATAATCACATGTAGTATATCAAATTTTAAAAATATTTGTCTAAAGAAATGTTTTGGTCTTAAGCCCTAGAATTTGACCAGTGAAAAACATTAGAGACGAATCTCAATCATGTGATCAGTCTTATATTGGATTACTTGTAGATTTAATTACCATGTAAATTTTTCACGTAACAGGACATCTTGAGCTAATCATGTGGTGTTAAAAGCGAATATTTTGATAAGTGATGCTTTCGGCCTATTCATGATTTACCTCTCGAATTGTTGGCTCTTGCGTTTTAAGAATACTCCCTCCTTTCTTTATGCTTTGACTTATATTTCTGATTCTTTCCAAATATCCTTTTTACAAATTCTTTCCAAGTATCTGACAATAATTAATATAATATATCATTTTAATTAAGAATTTTAAAATAATTTTCCTTTTAAGCAATTTTTGCTACATTCTCTATACTTCCTTTATATTTTGATATAGTTCAAATATTACTTAATAAAGTACAAAATTTCAAAAGTTTTTTGGGCATACACCTGATAATAATTAAAGGGAGAATTACAAATATATACAACCCTAACACTAAAATTACAAAAAATAACAATACTATATCACTATACAAAAACTACCAATACTTTTTTTTACATATTATATACAAAACTCATTTAAACCATATAAATTAGGGCTTTACCCTCTCCCTTCCCTACTGCTACAGTGATTTGGCGCTGCCACCACCTGCCGCCGGTCGCCGCCGGTTGCCGGTGACCGGATTTTTTTTTTTTTTTTTTTTTGTTTTAAAATCTAAAAAAAGTTGTAGGTGCATAAACATACAAAAATACAATTTCATACTTAAAAAAGCATTTGATTTGATCTCTAAAAATACATAAACATACATAAAAACACTTTCATATTAAAAAAAAATAGATTTTGATCTATAAAAATACATAAACATACATTAAAACACTAGAAATGTATATGCATCACATATACAAACACATACAAAAAGGATTTAGATACATACAAAAGTTCTATGGTCACACATACACACAAATACAGTTTATACAAAAAAAATATAAATTGACATACAAAATATGTAGATTGAAATACACATACACAAATATACAATAAAATTATGTAGAGATTCAAAAAATTTAATTGTATTTATAAACCAAAATATATACATACATGTCAATACAAACTTATACATAAATATACACATTAATACACATTCAAAAATAAAATAAAACATAAAAAAAAAAGAAGGAGAAGCAGATCGCAGGCGTAGAAGCTCTGGCCACCGTCATAAGCAACAGATCTGGCGCCGTCCAGAGCAGCAGCGGCAATGCCACCACTCCGGCGACGCCGCAACAACAGAGATGAACAACAGTAGCAGCGTGCAGCAAAACGCGATGTGCCTTACCGGAAAAGACACCGGCTGGTCGCCGGAGAAAGAGGAAGGGTGGGGGATAGGCGAGTGGGTGGAGTGGAGAGAAAGAGAGAGAAAATTAGGATTTTGTGTTAGGGAATGAGGGATATGAAGAAAATGGTATGTATTGTAATATATTTAAAAGTATCGTTATTTAGGGTAAATATTTAAAAATATCAGTATTTTTTATAATTTAGCTATTAGGATTGTCATCTGGCGTAAATTTTCCACCAACCTTAGGCCCATGAATAGAAAAACCTAAGCCAATCTCTCTATAGACATGATAGTGGAGTAGTTTTGTAAACTCAATTGTGTGGGTTTCATTTAGGTTTGTAACTACTGAACATGATTCCTTTGAGCATGTTTGATGCATTTGTGGCTGCTAATCTGCATGCAAGCCTCTGCTACCGTCATTACCTTTATTCAGGTGATGACGAGGTGTAGTGGTGGTGGTTGGAATGAGTATGAAAAAAACAACCATAAAATGCATAACCAGCGAGAAGGCATTAAGTTCAACCACCAAATTCATTAATTACGAACTCATATCATGAAATCCCTGATACAATTGATACATCTCAATTGCTTTACAGAGTTAGAAAAAAAACCATATAAAAATTTATCGATTTTTTTTCCTAATTTTGAAAACATCGGATACATCTCAATCGTTTTACTAACAAAGTTAATGAGCAGGATCAGGACATTTAGTTTTGTTAGTCTTTTACAAATTACTTTAATGTATTCTTTTTGTAGGACATTAGCAAAAGGATATCATAAGATCGGTAAAAATAACACGAGATACTTTTGTAAGGTCAATTATTCTATTGTAATTTGTGTACATAAGATATCATTTCTTCACATTTTTTTAAATTAAACCCCACGATTATGTTCATAGCTAGAGGGTATAGGTCTTCTTTACTTTTTCTTTGCCTGAATGTTTTTCCTATAACCTCAAATTTGTTGTCATCGCAAGCCACCTCTTCCACAAACCACCACTTCCACAAACCACCTCTTCCTAATCATTACCATCGAACACCACCGGCCCAGCTGCCATAGCACTAGATTTAGAAAATAGTTCATCACATGTCTTTACCACTGTAAAATGAATAATGTTTTCTCCAACAAAAATGTTTATCCCTAAAAATTGCTCAGTAGGTTACACAAATAGAATTTATGTAGGGTCATAAGCAATACGATAAATACTAAGAAATATTAAATAAAAGCAGAAAATAAAGATATCTTATTCCTTGAGAACAGTCAAATTCTGTGAGAATCATTTGATGTCCAATACAATGGCGATGGGGTATTTATAGTTGTGACTTATCCTAGTCCTAATTATGATAAAATACAAAAATTATAGGTCATGGGCCTGATTACTCAAGGCGGTGATACAATTTAACCCTAGCTAGGAGACTGTAAACCCTAAGGCTGCAGGATCTATGTCTTGCATCCCATGGCCCGTGTCTGCTAAGAAGTCGTGGCTTGTAGAGCAGGCGTGTATCCTCAGCGCTCGGTGACTTGTAAGCTAAGTCTAATCTTCGCCAGGTGAACTCGTATCCCTGTAATCATAGGTAGCGTAATTTTACGAACACAATCAGTCCCCCCCACTTGCTGAGTGCTGATGCAAGCAGTGAGGAAGTGAAAGAGACATACAAAAGAGATGTGTGAAAGATATCTCATTGACTCCTTGAAACTAGCAGTAGCGTAGACTGAAGTTGATGCCTGATTCCTTTTGGAGTTCCACGCGTCTTCTTTTGATTGGTTTTTGTCGATCTTCATACCTTTCCTGTACTCCTTTTACTGTGCCAAATCGTTTCATCTCCTTGGCTATTATTACTTTTGACCGCTTCGTGCTCCGTCCTTTTCTCCTTCCGCTTATAAAAAAGGCTTCGTAGTCAGATGTTGATCACAATTTTTCCTTCATAATATATTATTTTTCTCAGGAAACTCTTCTTTTGAGAATATAATCCCGTTTATTCTTGAAAATGTTCGACTTTGATCCTGTCTCCGCATTCCCAGAACACTTCTTTCACTCAAAATGGATGGTGTTTGAGAAAACTGAAAATAGAGATCCTCTGATCACTTTATTTTTCATCCCTTTATTCATACTGAGATGGACGGAGTCCCCCGAGTCATGAAGTTTTATCGGGATCATAATATTTTTTTCAGATTGTCTTCTTCGTGGCACGTGCACTGATTACGGTGCATGCGTTTATTTTCTAACACAATAATTGTTGTGATATTCCTCTTGTCATGAGGAGCTCTTCTTCGGGAGGTCGTGCACCATGCAAAGCCTCTGCACATGCCCGTCTTTTGGATCCATTGGGGATGTGTTGATGCAATCGGGTTTTGCCATGGTATTCTCTCTTTCTAGTGGCCAATATGCAGCTTTTCTCCAAAACCTTTGCATTCATAGGGGGCCGCGTACCTCTACCCTCGTATGCAGTTTGGAGGTTGCATCAGCTTCCAATTGTTAGGAAATGAGGGCTGATCTGACGATTTTTCGGTAGTTGGTCGCTGAATATAGGTTTCTCTCTATTGCGTACCAGCTAAAATTGTCGGGAATGCTCATACTCTTGCCCCGTTCTACTGAGGGATTCCTCAGTTGGACTAATTTTCCTACACCCGTATGACAGCAATATATTGATGTCACTGCTTTGGGTGTTATGTTGGTAATGTCGTCTTCTGCTCGTCGAGGGAGAGTTCTGACCGACGTGCCTGCTGAGTAGAAGTTTCAGCTGCAAGTGAAATACCTCAGTCATGCGAAGTCTAGAAGAGATTTTTCTAGTCGTAGTCCCCCGGGACCTTTAGTTTCTTAAGAACATCTGTCATGAACATCATTTTATTCAAAAGAACTTGATTGTACATTGAAGCATTTGAGAATTTGATATTGGTGAAAATAGACGTTCATCAATATATGTTTTCTTGTGCATACTTGCGTAGTTACTTGTAATGTAGTCAAGTAGCATTTTGTGTGCCTTTATGGGCGTTTTGTCTTTTTAAGACGTTTGTGCGCTTTTTAGACACTGTTTCATTATGCATCAGCTGGTGATGGCTTAAGTTGCATAGACGTCTTTTTATTAGGGAAAGACCCGCGCCCTCAAGGGGACAACTTTAGCATGTTATGTGCAACAGGGCATTTTTGTGTTCAGGCTAGAACGACTGTGTTTGTCTACTCGAGTGCTTAAGTCTTTAACGGCGCGATGCGGATGGGCGTCCCCACCGGCATGTTGGTGCAGGTGTTGCATTGACGATTTCAACCTACGATAATGCTTGATAGCTTAACTGGAAGTGATCTAGCTTTGAGGGAGTAGTTTACTCTCCCTTGTAATGAAAAGTGAGTGTATTTCTTCAATCCAAATATGGTTGAAGGCTATGAATAATTGGATCATTGATGGATCTCAATATAAAACTGACTAAAACGGAATAGTAGTTTTATTAAATGATAAAAAAAGGTGAGTGTGCCAACAAAAGTTTTAATAAACTTAAATAATAACGACGTAGGCTAGATACCTTTTGAAAAATATGAAGAACAAGAAAGAGAATACATTTCCTGAGTACGGCGACCTGTTGGCCTTTCAAGAGTAGTATTTCTTAAGCCAAGTGATGTTCCAATTATTTGGAATGGTTGTTCCTTCCATGTTCTCGTGGTGTATGCACCTTTTCCGGTGGTACCCTAGATCTTGTACGGTCCTTCCCAGTTTGGGGCCAGCTTGCCTGTGTTGGCCTCTTTAGTGCTTTGAGATACTTTGCGGAGGACCAGATCTCATATGTTGAAGGGGCCCAAATTGGCCCGCACGTTATAGTATTGCTCCACTCGTTGCTTCTAGGCAGCTAGACATATTGCTGCTAATTCCTAGTGTTCGTCTAGTGTATCAAGTGAGGCTGCCAAAGCCTCATCATTTGGCTCCTCCTCAGCAAACAACCGGCACAAACTGGGTTTGCCTATCTCTACGGGGATCATAGACCGTTTCATACGTCAGCGAGAATGGAGTTTCTCCTATGCTTGCCTTTGCTGTGGTGCGGTAGGCCCATAGAACTCCTTGTAACTCTTCTGTCTATCTGCCTTTAGTTTCCTTGAGTCTCTTTTTCAGGCTTTCCACGATAGTCTTGCTGGAAGACTCCGTTTGGCCGTTGATTGAGAGGTGATAAAGAGTTGACATCATCCGCTTGCTCCTGTTCTTTAAAGAATATCGTGACTTCTGCTCCTATGAAATGAGGCCTGTTATTACAGGTGATTTTGGCAGGAACTCAGAACTGGCACATGATGTTCTTCCAGATGAACTATATCACTCTATGTTCTCAGATCCCGGTGTAAGGCGCCGCTTCAACCCACTTGGTGAAGTAGTCGGTCATAATGAGCAAGAACTTGACGCTTCCAAGTGCTTTGGGCATAGGTCCCACGATGTCCATCCCATATTTTATGAAAGACAATGGAATAGTTACTGAGTGTAAAGGCTCTGCTGGCTGATGAAGTGCATGGGAGAATCGTTGATAACTGTCGCATGCTTTGACGAAATTGCTTGCGTTGCTCTCCATCAGTGGCCAGAAGTAACCTGCTCTGATTTTCTTTCGGGCCAGGGCCCTTCCCCCGGAGTAGTTCTCGCATTGTCCTTCATAAATCTCCCTTAGTACGTTGTCTATTTGTGCTGGACCTAGGCACTTAGCCAACGGGCCGCTAAACATCTGACGGTACAATTCTCTTTTAATCAGCCAGTAGCGAGCCGATTGCATACTCAGCTGCTTACTTCTTTTTTTTGTCTTTAGGGAGTGTTCATTTGTCCAAGTATGCGATCAGCGGGTGCCGCTAATCCCAGACGAATCCTGTAGTTTTAACTTCAAGGTGCTTTAGGTTCGAGTAAGTCAATTTTATCACTGCTTCCGGACTGTCTATATTCATATCTGCGGAGGCCGCTAGGCTGGCTAGCGCGCCGGCCACCATGTTCTCCTCTCTTGGTACTTGATTGAACTTCCACTTTTGAAGTTTTTTCAAGTGGACCTCTGTTTTAGCTAAATACTCCTACATGCGGGTATCTTTGGTTGCGAAGACTCCGTTCACTTGATTGACCACCAACTAAGAGTCACTATTGAGATTAACCTCCCTGCCCCCAATATGTAGGCTAATTCAAGAGCTCGAATTATGGCCTCATATTCAGCTTCATTGTTCGTGATTGGCGGGCAGCTAACGACCTAACGAAAAGCTTTTCCAGACGGAGACTTGATCACCAACCCGAGGCCTGTTCCCTTGACATTTAAGGTCCCATATGTGTGGATTACCCATTCTCTAGGGGTGACTCCTTCTATCTTCTCAAGCTCAAGTTTGGCCTTCAGCATCATGTCATTACTGAAGTCGGCTACAACGTCTGCGGGGACCTGAGATTTAATGGTTGTGTGCGGCTGGCAGATAATGTCGTACTTTCCTAATTCCATGGCCCATTTTGCTAGCCTACCCGAAAGTTTGGATTTGTGCAGTATGGTCCGTAATGGAAATGATGAGATCATAATGATCGTATGGCTCTAGAAATACGGCCGTAATTTCCTCGCTGCCACCACCAGCGCGAGCGTGAGCTATTCCAAGTGTTGGTAGCATGTTTCTGCGTCCAATAGGGATTTGCTGACATAGTAAATAGGAGATTGTACCCCCTTTCTATGTGCTCATTGCCACTTTTGATACTGCAAGATAAAACAACAGCGGTTCTCCCTCGTATGGCTTAGTCAGTAGCAGGGGATTGGAGAGATATTGCTTTATATTCTGGAGCGCTTGACCACACTGGTTTGTCTACTTAAAGATTTTATTCTTCTTCACTGAAAAAACTGGTGACATCTTTCTAAAGATGGGGAGATGAACTGGCTAAATGCGGCTATCCGACCGTTGAGCCCTTTTACTTCCACCTTGGTTTTCAGCACCTCCGGTATGGCTCTGACGGCTTCGATCTTTATAGGGTTTTCTTCTATTCCTCTATTCGAGACGATGAATCCGAGTAACATTCCTGATGATACACCAAAGGTACATTTTTTGGGGTTGAGCTTCATGCTATATTTGTCAAATATATCGAACGCCATCTCCAGATGTTTGATGTGATCTTTAGAAAAATTTGATTTGACCACCATGTCATCGATGTAAACCTCCATGGTCTTGCTGATCTGGTCTTTAAATATCAGGTTTACCAACCGTTGGTAAGTTTCTCATCCGTTCTTCAAACTAAAAGGCATTACACGATAATAATAGGTGCCTCTATCCGTAATGAAAGAGAGTTTCTCTTGATCATCCGGGTTCATAAGGATCTGATTGTATCCGGAGTATGCATCCAGAAAGCTAAGAGCTTCATGTCCTACCATCGAATCGATAAGTTGATAGATGTTAGGTAGTGGGAAAGACTCTTTCGAACACGCCTTGTTCAGGTCGGTGAAGTTAATGCATACTCTCCACTTTCCATTCTTCTTTGGGACGACCAATATGTTTGATAGCCAATCCAGGTAATGAACCTCATGGATTGATCCGCTGTTCGGTAGCTTCTCTACCTCTTCATGAACTGCTTGGCCCTTCTCTCGGCAGGTCGGCCTCTTTTTTTGTTTGATTGGCTTGAAGCCGGGGGCAACATTCAGGTTGTGCGTTATGATGTCAGTTGAGATTCCTGGCATGTCTGGTGTGTGTCCGGGTGAAAGTGTCTGACCGAGAGCGCAGAAGGTGGGTGAATTCTCGCTTTACTTCGACCGAGAGTTTGGCCCCCACGTAAAATTTCTTGAAAGGGCAGTTCTCATCGAAGACTAAGGGATCCAGGTCGTCCACAGTGGCCTTGAAAGGGATTCTCATGCTTCTAAGGCTTGAAAGGGATTCTCGTTACTAGGCAAGGCCTGAGTAATTAGTCTAGCAATTTTTGCTGGTTCTTTACTTTCTTCTTTACCGCACATGTGACGACAGCCACATAATAACTCTTGGATAGTTTCTGCTCCCCTCTTATCTCCTTTGCCCCCATGGGGTAGGATATTTGAGGACGTGATGAAGCGTTGATGGCATCGCATGTACTTCATGGATCCACGGTCTTCTTAGGATGATGTTATACAAGAGATCGCATGTCATCACCTAGAAAGACATTAGCTCTATTACTCCTGGGATGAGAACTGGGAGGACCAGCTCTCCAACAGACCTCCCACTGGAGCAGTTGAAGCTGGTTATTGTATATGGGCTGGGGATTATTCGGTATTGCACCTCCATCTCGAGGGTGCCTCCCCCCATCAGATAATGTTGACGGCGCTACTCCGGTCCACCAACACGCACTTTACCTGGGTGTCAAGTACTCTGGGAGTGATAATTAAGGCGTCGTCGTGCAGATAGATGAGTTCTCTTTTTCCGTTCCTGCTGACTCGATTGTGTTGATGTGGGGTTTCTTTGTTATCTCCTGGTGGGCTTCACAAACCATAATGGCTCTGGATTTCTCCATATCAACTCCAGGACCTCCGAAGATCGTGTTAACGGTCTATCAGTTTTATTGGTCCGGGGTTACGATTCTCAAGAAGTTGTTTTCGGGCGCTGATCCTCTAGGGGATGTTGGCCTCGGTAGCAAATCGACGAGTCATGCTTCCTGGTGTTTGGTCATAGTTTTAGCCATGTTGGCCGAGTTATAAGTTGTTCGGACTTTGTGAAGGCTGGTGAGAGTGTCTTCTGACTGTGTATTAGGATCGCTGAGATCCTTAGAGACGTTGTTAACCACGTCGGTGGTGTTCTTCAGGCATCATCGTTGTCATCTGACATGATCGTGCTTTTCCTTTGTAAGCACCTACAATTGTCTGGGCTTGTTGCTCCCAAACGCACACGCAAGTATACGTGGTCGACAAGTAATAAAGTGATAAATCGAGTATCGTTCCCACGAGGACTATTCAGACTGAATCCTATCAAACAATTTATATAAACTATTCAGGGATCTTTTCCAATGGTTGAGATTTTACTAACTAATTGCAATAATTAAAACAAGTAATTGAGATCAAGTATTTGAGAGCAATTTATGGGTTGTTATCAATAATGGAGAAACGGTCCAGGGTAAGAGTTGCAAACAGTCCAGTTGAGTTTTCCAGTTGATTCTACTTCTTGATTTCCTAGATTGCTAACTAACAGGTTAATTGTACCCGTGAAAACCTTTCGATTCTTCACGGTCTATGCAGGCTACTCCAATCCCTATATGTCTATGGGTTGAATCACGTGCACGCATTAACGATCCTGTAATGAGTTAAACTAGGCAAGCAAGTATATGTCTATCCTACCCGCGAATTGGTTCCCCGATGCCCGGGTTCACAAACTAGTTCTATTCTTTCTTATTTGCGTTCATAAATTCCCTCTGTCGAGTTCAATCTAAGAACCGTAGATAGTGTTCAATTATACGGCCGTTATAATCAAACAATTATGATCAAGAAAGAATAAACAATCTATAATGGTAAATCAATAGGAAGAAATCAACTTTCAAACATCAACCTTCATGTATTTACTCTAACCCTAGAACGAACAAACTATAGAATTAAAGAGAAGAATAAGAGAAAGAGAGAAAGAACTTGTGTAGAAGACATCTAGGGCTCCTCCCCTCTCCTCCAAAACTTGCTCCAAAGTCTGAACTCCTATGAAAAACTAAGTAAAAGAGTATTTATAGAGTTTACAAACACCTAGTAATAAGTTAGACCCAATCCTAGACGAAATAGGACATAAAAACGCGCACAAGGGGCGCTATAACGGGCGCCCCGCGCCCCGAAAAGCGTGCAAACGACCAGTGACCGTCGAAACTCACACGCCTTGGCTCCGCTGCGCATGGGAAACCGCGCCAGCCAGGGCGCGCGGTAAGGGGCGCGGCGCGGAGCCCACGGCGCCCAGCCATTTTTCTGTTTTCTTGCTCCTTCGCTCGCTCGTGTCATGCCTTCGTGTGCTCGATCCAATCCTCAATCAAAATCCAATCTTTTCTTGCTCAATCATGCTCCTAAAAGCTCCAATTGCACTTCATAACAACCTACATACACACGACATAAAATCAGTGCAAAATCACAATCATAAACTATAAAACGAGCGAATAAAGTATTCAAACGTAAGGAAATATTAAGGAAATATAGGCATAAAATGCCAAACATCACCACCCCACACTTGAACCTTTGCTCGTCCTCGAGCAATCACAATTAACTTCCCAACCTAGGTAAAACAGGTCTGCCCATGACTATGGTTGATACCGACCATTGAACCAATGCGCACATGACTACTATGGATCCACAAACATGCCAACAATTATCAAAATAAAAAATATGAGAACAACCACCCCAAAATAGCTCAAATGCACAAACTCAACTTATTGCAACCATGCTCCCACAAAATCACACCTATCTACTCAATCAAGAAGCCATCAACTTCACCTATTTCATGCAAACCATGCCCTCACCAATATGAAGCAAAAGAGTGTCCCCCAAATATCACACACAAAATCAATATCATGAATAGAATGGGGGCAACACAAATAAATTCACTCACTCTCATGAAAATCTCACATGTCACACACAATGTACCATAGGCTTGCCCGTAGTGTAGGACTCCACTAATGTAAGCTCACTCCAATCGGGATTAACTAGGACTTTAGAAAGGTCGTAATGTAGGCTAAGGGGTTGGTAGGATACATATGGTAATAGTGACTACCTCCCTAAGCACTTTAATACATCACAATTTAAATTAATCATCAATCTCATCAAGCCACCCAAATCAACAACTTCTACACATACACCTTCTCAACAAGTAGCAATTTTTTCTTTTAAGCACACACTAGCAAGGAAGGGATATCTTTCTCTTTTTTTTTTCTTTTTCCACAATTTTTTTCTCTTCAACTTTGCTATTTTTTCTTTTCTTTTTTCAAATTCATCCAACCTTGCCAATGCTTTCCACTACTTCAAAATTTTAACAATTATTCCCCTTCATTAGCTCCACTCAAACACCTTCCAACATCCAACCACAACTCCAATCATCTACACAATATCAATAAAGTGCTTAAGGAGTAAAGGGCCAAAAGAGACAATTTAGAACAAATGGGTAGGCTCGGGGTGTGGGTACCAATAGAAAGGATCAAAGAAATCACAACAACAATTTTTCCAAGGTATATATGTAAGGGTAGGCTAACAAAAAGAAGGCCTTGTATCATTTCCCGACTAGAGCAAACCTAGGATTTCGCTTTGCACACACACGGGGCAAGTTCTAGACATTAATATGCAACATGGAGCAAACAAGAATATGCCTCACACACACATTGCACATGATCCACACAAAAAGGTTCCATCAACAACTCTCAATCAAACATCTAGAATGCAACTTGTGGAAATTTAAGCACTAATGCACAAAGGATAGCAATCAAGTCAAGCAAGCGGACTCAAGCATCTCAAGGGGGTCGTTCCAATTTTTTCCTAGGCATGCATCACAATTAAAACCCAAGGACACCACAAATAGCACATGCAATCAAGTCCAAGTCCATCGGTATCAAACACATCAAAGGCACCTAGCATTCTACCTATTCCTTTCGTCTAGGGTCACCTATACTAACTATCCTAATCCTAAAAATAAAAATACTACCCGGTTCAAAGGCCTCCCCGTGGAAAAGAACCGAGGCCATAAGAAAAACCACGGGGTGGATGACATGTACCACTAACAAAACTAAAAGGAAAATCTTTTTGGAATTTTTCATTGGTTTTCTAATTTTTTTTTTCATTTTTCATAGATTAAAGCAAGAAATAAATCAAAATAAAGTCAAGTGACAAAAGAAAAATCCTATGGTACATGCATCCTAACCTCAAAAATAGATAAAGAGTAGTTCCCCACCCCACACTTAAACTCAGCACTGTCCTCAGTGCTAAAAATAAGAGAGTGCAAGGTAAAGAAAACTTCCCTGAAGATTCTAGTCCTTGGTGCTAGCATCCTCCAAGCCTCCATATAGTATGAGGTACTCAGACTTCCCTCATCAGGTCATCAATATTAGGCAAGGGTGAGGACACCCCACACTTAGACTCACCATTACATGAACCTGCAATCCAAAGAATCACCCAAAGTAATATACAACCATAAAAATACTAATAAAAATAAATAAAAGTAAAGCAAGCAAATTGGGTTGCCTCCCAAGAAGCGCCTTAGTTAACGTCGCGGCACGACGAAGACAACTTCATCACTTTTTCCTCCACCTTGAACTAATGAATTGAATTCCCAACTTTGCCTCAAGTTTACAACTATGGTATTGGGGTGGTGGCAAAAATACAAAAGGACCAAGTAACCATTGTCGCATTTTACACTTCTTAGCCTTTAAATGAGGGATGTCGTTTTGTCTCCTCGGCATCACAAACTTTAAAATATAGGCACCTTGTTCCTCCTCCTTTTGTTTCTTCATAGGCTCGGGTGGCTCAATTTTCATGTCACCATCCAAACACAATGTTGAAAAATGATTGGAATGAGGTCCAATGCGCTTCAATTCTAAAGTTGCATTACTTTTGACACCCTCGCTTGCACAAACACTAGAGTCCTCAAATATGATGTTTTCTATTTCTTCACTTGACTCTAATGTAATTTCCTCAACCTTGGCATCATCAACTGCTATTGGGTCGAATGGTAGGAATTCCACTTTTTGCTCCTCAAATTGGCTTCTAAGCTCTTCTATCTCAAATCTACTAAGCACGATAACTGATAATTGAGCTTCAGACACCTCAACCATATCACTCAAATTCTCCTCCAAGTCGTGAATAGTCAAGCCAAATTCGTCGATCTCTTGCCCGAGCACAACCCTTTCTTCCATAAATTGCCTCGTCATATTTGTAAGTTCACTCCTGAAATCCCATAAGCTTCTAAGAGTTTGGCTTGCTCCATTAGCCAAGTTTCGCTAACAACCTGCACTTTATCGATCCTGTCAAGCTCACAAACATCATTAGAATCATCACAAAAATTATTGGGGGAAGGAGCATGACACTTAGGACAATCATTCCACCGACCACCACACAATTTACAAAAATTCCAATAAAAGGTGGTAGAAAATTCACATAACCAATCTCGCAGGGTTGAAAGAGTTTGACAATTTTCCCAAAAGTGATGTCCTCCACAAATTAGACAAGAATCAACATTAAACCCACTTTCATTAAAAGATGCCATGCAAACTAGTAATAAAATAAACTAAAAATAAAATAAAAAAATTAAACCTGAATAGAAAATAATAAATTGTTCAAAAAGAAATCTGTCAATTGTTAGTCCCCGGCAACGGCGCCAAAAACTTGTTGCTCCCAAACGCACACGCAAGTATACGTGGTCGACAAGTAATAAAGTGATAAATCGAGTATCGTTCCCACGAGGATTATTCAGACTGAATCCTATCAAACAATTTATATAAACTATTTAGGGATCTTTTCCAATGGTTGAGATTTTACTAACTAATTGCAATAATTAAAACAAGTAATTGAGATCAAGTATTTGAGAGCAATTTATGGGTTGTTATCAATAATGGAGAAACGGTCCAGGGTCAGAGTTGCAAACAGTCCAGTTGAGTTTTCCAGTTGATTCTACTTCTTGATTTCCTAGATTGCTAACTAACAGGTTAATTGTACCCGTGAAAACCTTTCGATTCTTCACGGTCTATACAGGCTACTCCAATCCCTATATGTCTATGGGTTGAATCACGTGCACGCATTAACGATCCTGTAATGAGTTAAACTAGGCAAGCAAGTATATGTCTATCCTACCCGCGAATTGGTTCCCCGATGCCCGGGTTCACAAACTAGTTCTATTCTTTCTTATTTGCGTTCATAAATTCCCTCTGTCGAGTTCAATCTAAGAACCGTAGATAGTGTTCAATTATACGGCCGTTATAATCAAACAATTATGATCAAGAAAGAATAAACAATCTATAATGGTAAATCAATAGGAAGAAATCAACTTTCAAACATCAACCTTCATGTATTTACTCTAACCCTAGAACGAACAAACTATAGAATTAAAGAGAAGAATAAGAGAAAGAGAGAAAGAACTTGTGTAGAAGACATCTAGGGCTCCTCCCCTCTCCTCCAAAACTTGCTCCAAAGTCTGAACTCCTATGAAAAACTAAGTAAAAGAGTATTTATAGAGTTTACAAACACCTAGTAATAAGTTAGACCCAATCCTAGACGAAATAGGACGTAAAAACGCGCACAAGGGGCGCTATAACGGGCGCCCCGCGCCCCGAAAAGCGTGCAAACGACCAGTGACCGTCGAAACTCACACGCCTTGGCTCCGCGGCGCATGGGAAACCGCGCCAGCCAGGGCGCGCGGTAAGGGGCGCGGCGCGGAGCCCACGGCGCCCAGCCATTTTTCTGTTTTCTTGCTCCTTCGCTCGCTCGTGTCATGCCTTCGTGTGCTCGATCCAATCCTCAATCAAAATCCAATCTTTTCTTGCTCAATCATGCTCCTAAAAGCTCCAATTGCACTTCATAACAACCTACATACACACGACATAAAATCAGTGCAAAATCACATTCATAAACTATAAAACGAGCGAATAAAGTATTCAAACGTAAGGAAATATTAAGGAAATATAGGCATAAAATGCCAAACATCAGGGCTCCACGTTGGGTGCCAAACTTATGCGTAAAAATTGCTCAATAGGTTAAACATATAGAATTTATATAGGATCACGAGAAATATGATAAATACTAAGGAAAAGTAAATAAAAGCATAGAATAAATATATTTTATTCCTTGAGAATAGTCGGATTTTGTCAGAATCACTTGATGGTCAATACAATAGGAAGGGGGGATATTTATAGTTGTGATTTACCCCAGTCCTAATTATGGTAAAATACAAATACTATAGGCCATTGGCCTGATTATTCAAGGCAGTGATATAATTTAACCCTAGCTAGGGGACTGTAAACCCTAAAGCGACGGGATATATGCCTTGCGTTCCATGACTCATGCCTGCTAAGCGGCCGTGGCTTATGGAGCAAGGGTGTATCCTCAGCGCCCGATGACTTGTAAACTAAGTCAAATCTTCGCCAGCTGGACTCGTATCTCCGTAATCATAGGTGTCGTATTTAACGAATTCAGTGCTCAGATATAGAAATAGAATCTTACGAATCAAACATGTAATAAGATCCAATTATCTCCTGTCCTTGTCATTAGTTAGTTTGAACTTCCCTTACTTGCCCTTTGAGTTTTTAAAGTTAAGGTGTCTTTTTTTTTTCTTTTCTACTTTACCACTTGCTAAACTTATTGTTGTCTATATCTTTGATTCCGTCTGTCGTGTGAAAGTACGTTATATATTTTGTTTTTCTCTAAAATAATTAAATTTCATTATCCGTTGCTCGCTGCCTAAAGCATCGAAGTAACTCATGTCGTCATCTTTTTTTGGATAAAAAAGGGTAGAATCATCTGGTTTGCTTAATTTTATTATTAACAAATAAATAAATATAAGAGTATATTATAACATTTACTGATAGAACATGTAGGTAATTAGTTTTAGAAAATGTCATTCTTTAAAGTGAAAAATAATGATAAGATAAAACAAAAAAAATTCAGATCAAATATTAATTAAAAACGATCATCAAGTGAGCGACTAGATTATCTAAATTTGAAGTAACCAAAGAAAATAGTTCCAGCGACCTGACCCTATATCTAAGCTACAAATCTATTTTCCTCACAATTTTCAGCCTATTCTTTAGATCATTCGGAGTCAATGAGCTCAACATACTCGAACTAACAAAACTTTTTCTAATTAAAATTTGATCAATACTCTCTAGATTTTGCATTTCAATTTTGTTAATTGCAAGGCTTACTAGTTACTACATCATAAAAGATTTATACGGTAAAATAGTTTCTTATTTACAATCCCCCAACATTACTGTATTGGTCGATTTCTGTTCGATCACAAGAGAAACGGATTTAGTTACATGACAAGGCATTGATTGATTTCGAAGACGTTGTGATCGGAAAGAAGCAGCTTCGTTTGACTGCGATCGATTATGCGATGTTGCGATCGGATAATTCTGAAGACAATGTTATAATGGATAACTTAGCTGATCCTCATCCCAGGAATATCGGAACAGATTTAGCGGATTTGGTGGAAGTTGATGAAAACAGGCAACCGCTGAAAAAGAGACGTGGAGAAGTGAAGTTCTGCTAGGGTTAGGAATTCTTGTCATTTTCAACCTATAAATAGGATCTCATTCCTTCATGTGAGAACACGTTCATCTGAACAACATTACTCTCAGTCTTCAAGCCATACACTTTCTCCTCACTACACCATTGTTATTTTCTCATCATATTAACGTCAAGTTGTTGTTATTCAAAGCAATCACTGTACTTAGATATTCAGTCGTGGCTTGGTTCAAACGTGGAAGAAGATCCATCTCTTTCACTGAAGCACCATCCTCCGATTCTTCAATACAATAAGCTTTTATAGCTTTATTTATTTTATCATCTGCTCATTTAATCGTTGCTTGTTTTGTTGTCTGCTTGCTAGTTACGTCATTCATCACTTTGATTTGTTGCTTTCGATCTTGTTAACTTATTTTCGTTATTCTGATTGCGTAAGATAATTTATCAACTTATTCGTTAGTATAAATCACGTCAAGTGAATTGCTATGTACTGTTTCACTATCATATTATCTGATTGAATACATTTCTATCACACTCATCTGTCATCGTATCTAGCATTGTCATCGTATTTGATTAAAACTGAGCATTCAGCTTTAAACGGAATCGAACTCGTAATTTGTCCTCGACAAGAAACTTGATTGGAACCATCTCATCGTGAATTATTAGTTCGTCCTTTGCTCTGATTTTGTCTATTTATACTTGCCTTCGAACCATTTACTTGTATTTGACATCGTATCTGCATCTTTGAAATCGATATTCATACTGTCTTCGAATTAAGTCCCTAAAAATCGACTGCTTGTCAACGTAAACTGCTCATCACTCGATCGAATTGAGATATAAAACGGTCGCCTTAGATTCAACTAAATATAAATTTAATTATAAAACCTGATACATTTTTAGAAAATACAATTATTTCTTCTTTTATTGATGTAAACTCGACAAGTTTTTTGATATCACGATGACAAAATCATTAATTTGACTGAGTTTCTTGCACTTGCTTCCTACATTAAGAACACGGTAGTGCAATAATCATGACAAGAAAAAGAAAAAGCGTACAACTTAATAAAATGTTGTTCAAGGAAATCTGTTGTGATCATATTTTTCCATCATTGAAGGAAAACAAGGGCTCCTTGAAATAAAGAAAGTAAAATACTGTAAAACAATAGCTATGAAGACATACCTTAAATTTATCGGATAAAAAGTGCTCCTTGACCAACCATTCCCAGTCACTCTTTTGTACCCCCTGTGGCACATCTTTTAGAACCTCGTGCAATGGCTTTGATTTCACAATTTTGTGCAATGATCCTCTCCAATTGTTCCAAAGCTTTCTCATGTGTTGCAGGACATGATCTCTATGATCATTCATGTCATCACTGTCAAATTTGTCCTAAAATATTTCACGAGAAAAGTTAATGAACCTTTCAGTTCTGTTAAGAATAGGAAAGGAAATGTGGAATGATCAATATCTGAAAATAAATGAGTCAGTGGAAAAGTTTCTTCTGTATTGGTGTAGTTCCTACGCATTTTGTCTATCTATTTATAACTTATTACACATATAAGTTCTAATACGATTTAAAACAGCTGGACTCTCATTACATACCAATCACACCTTCTCTTTCAAGTACAGGAGAAGTCTCCAGTTAACAAAACAACTATGAAACTTTTTCAAGAATATTCAAGAAATCTATTACAGATTGTAAATTACTTAACAACGTTCAACTTCATGAAAATGCAGTTTGGCATCATAGATGGTAGGATAAATTTTAATATTGCAGCTACAGATTCATCACTTTAATATTGTAGCTACATATTCATCACTCTACAGATCCTAGCATCATTACATGTAAAAGAATAGTTCCTTTCCTGCTGCATTCTTGTTTCTCTGGTTATATTTTTTGAAAGAGTTTAGGCTTACCCCAACTCCTTGTTGTATTGCTACTGTTCTAATAAAATATCCTAGCAGGTACTGTTCTAATTTCATACATCAACACATCCCTAAGAACGTGGCAGTAGAGGCGGCAATAGAAAGATCACAGTTAAGAACTTATATGCGACAGACGCTACATGTCCGAACTAGACTAGTACATAGGAGGTCAGTGAAGAGTGTATCGGACGTGTCCAGATTCACTCAAGCAGAAGCAGTGTGGTGAGGGGACAATCAAGTAAAAAATCCTAGCATCATTACATGTAAAATAATAGTTCCTTTCCTGCTGCATTCTTGTTTCTCTGGTTACATTTTTTGAAAGAGTTTAGGCTTACCCCAACTCCTTGTTGTATTGCTACTGTTCTAATAAAATATCCTAGCAGGTACTGTTCTAATTTCATACATCAACACATCCCTAAAGAACGTGGCAGTAGAGGCGGCAATAGAAAGATCACAGTTAAGAACTTATATGCGACAGATGCTACATGTCCGAACTAGACTAGTAGCATAGAAAGTCAGTGAAGAGTGTATCGGACGTGTCCAGATTCACTCAAGCAGAAGCAGTGTGGTGAGAGGACAATCAAGTAAAAAATCCTAGCATCATTACATGTAAAATAATAGTTCCTTTCCTGCTGCATTCTTGTTTCTCTGGTTACATTTTTTGAAAGAGTTTAGGCTTACCCCAACTCCTTGTTGTATTGCTACTATTCTAATAAAATATCCTAGCAGGTACTGTTCTAATTTCATACATCAACACATCCCTAAAGAACGTGGCAGTAGAGGCGGCAATAGAAAGATCACAGTTAAAAACTTATATGCGACAGATGCTACATGTCCGAACTAGACTAGCAGCAAAGCTTACCTTACTTAATTCAAAAAACACACACTTAAAATCCTTACTTTAACAGCTTCCCACATGTGCTCCAGCTTATGTTCTTCAATGTCCGTCCATGAGTGTACACGCAACGGGCACGTATTAGAGTCTCGAACCAATAAACCCAAGTGTCTCGTAAAAGAGGTGTGATGCGGCCCAACAACTCGATTATGGTAAAAAGTGACTATTAACTTTTCTCCAGGTTTTAGTTTCCCAACTTCCTTACATTTGTTCTTTCCTCTCACCTTTTTTGCCTTTTCAGATTCACAGGGACCTGCAAATTAAGATATAATTCAAAATAACAAGATGTTCCAGTCCAGCAACAATAAAATGAGAATAAGTAACCCGTGACAATAAAATACTTATTTCGCTTCTCTGAAAGCCTTGCGTCGCTTCAGTACATTCTTCGAGGACATCTTCTATTGGATCAAAACCAGGAGGCACAAGCTTATTTTTCTGGGACAGCTTATTCTGAACAGTTTCTCCATGTTTATCTCTTGGGATATCCTTGCATATGTTCTTTCCTCTGAGTCTTTTGGCCTTTTCATAATCACATAGACCTGTAAATTACAATTTAATTAAAAGACAGTATAATATTCCAGTCCATTAACAAAAAAAGATATGACACAAGACAATAAATACTTATTTCACTTCTTTGAGCGTCTTGCGTCGCTTCAGTACATTCTTCGAGGACATCTTCTATTGGATCAAAACCAGGAGGCATAAGCTTATTTTTCTGGGGTAGCTTATTCTGAACAGTTTCGCATTGTTTTTCTCTTGGGACATCCTTGCATATGTTCTTTCCTCTGAGTCTTTTGGTCTTTTCATAATCACATAGACCTGTAAATTACAATTTAATTTAAAGACAGTAAAATATTTCAGTCCATTAACTAAAAGATATGACACAAGACAATAAATACTTATTTCACTTCTTTGAGCGTCTTGCGTCGCTTCAGCTTCTTGATCGGGAGAAACATAGTATTCCATTGGATCAAAACTAGGAGGCACAATCCTTTTTTTTCTAGCTAGCTCTTTCAGAATTGAAGATGTTGCATTACAGCTCTTACTTTCGCCAATCGATATCCTCTTTTCAGCAGTAACTCTTACAGAGCCCAAACTTCTTAAACTTTTCCCTCGTCCCCTTGCTAAGGCACCAGGTTGAATGTATGCTTGCTTAGCAATCTTTGAAGCTAACCCTATTTCACAATTCTGAATTTTTGAGGGATTCATGTCAACCTGATACAAATGAGAATAAAACAGGAAGAGTACTAGATTTTTTAGTTCCCAAAATAAGAGATAAATAGGTCAACAAGTTTTCAATACCTACAAGAACAATTTACACTCAACATTCAGAATATGTACCAGTCACATAGGTTCCTTCCACGAACCATTACTATTACAATAATAGCGAGATAACGGTTACTAAGATAACCTGTTGCTGGGGAACTCCAAAAGATCATAGTAAAGCATTTCACAGAAAATACTACAAACAATTTGTATTACCATAAAGGATTTAACAACAGCAAGGTCGTAAACATAAAATAAGCAGAAAGAGAAATGAGACATTTTTTTATCGAATCTAAAAACTAAAGCCCTTAACCTTCATCACTTCTTTTCCTTTACATTTGCGTAGGATTATCTACCTCCTCTAAGTCATCATTTGTTTCTTGCGAAGCATCAAAAGAATCACGAGGTTGAACCTTTCGTACAACATGCCAATCTTTATTGGAATAATCTGTAACATAAAATACTTGTGTCGCTTGGTTGGCTAATACAAAAGGCTCATCCGTTTTCAAAAATCGATGGCGGTTAACACTTACAAAGCCATATTCATCCATTTTAACTCCCTTTTCTTGGTCATACACATCAAACCACAAACATCGAAATAAAATCACCCTTCTTCCCCCGACAAATTGTAATTTAAGAACCTCGATCAATTCTCCATAATAATCAATATTTTTATGTTCTTCATCAGTCTCACTGACGACAACTACCCCACAATTCTGAGTTCTCAAACCTTTATCATAATCTTGTACGTGAAACCTATATCCATTAATAACGCAGCCTTTGGATCTTGTCACATACGGCAAAGGACCACGTGACAATGAGACCAAGTCTTTCATTTTCTCAGAATCGTCATGCTTATGTAATATTGCAACCTATCAAGATCACATACATATATTAGTAAATATTAATTACTTACCTGATTTGAATAAAGATAATTCTCAATAAATACTCACCTTTTCTTGTAACCAACTAATGAATTGTCTATTCCATTCCACATCTGAACTATTTGTAGAGGTATCAACAGGAATTTTTTAGAACTCTCTACACAAAGTATTTAAGGAAACAATGTCATTTTAAATAAAAAAATATGGATAAAGTATTAAGTAAAATTAATCGATCGAGTCACTACTTACTCGAGAAAGGCTGAATTTCATCACAGTTCTTCAAAATATAAAAATGTGCCTGCTCCATTTCATGTGAATCAAGTATGCCATTTTTGCCACCCCTTAAAGTCTTTCCAGGTTGACAAAATATTGTCAAACCTCCATCTGGCTCGACGGAACCACCATCATGATTTCGCTCAAGGCGATTAAATTTAGTCTCCATTGTATGCAAATACCTTGAACATAAAGTCATACACTTAGTTGCTAAATTTCCTTCTGCAATAGAACCTTCTGGGCAAGCCATATTACGAATAAAAGATTTCATAGTGTGTAGATATCGCTCCATTGGATACATATTTCGATATTGAACAGGTCCAGCAATCTTAGCTTCGTTAGCTAAATGAATTGGCAAGTGCACCATGATATCAAAAATGGTAGGAGGGAAGACTCTTTCTAACTTACTCGGAGTTATTGGAATTTGGGATTCTATCTGTTCTAATTCATCCTTGCTTAAACATTTCGCTCCAAGAACATTGAAAAAAAAGGACAACTCAATAAGAGGTTCAGTCACAGATTTGCAGAGCATACCACGTATGGCAAGTGGGAGAAAATGCTGCAGAATAACATGACAATCGTGACTCTTCAAGCCTGAAATTTTGCGATCTTTAAGGTTGACACACTGAGAAATATTTGATGAAAATCCATCTGGGACCTTTAGATTTTTTAAGAAATGGAAAAACTTTTGCTTCTCTTCAGGAGATAATGTGAAACATGCCGGTGGTAATTCATATTTATCACCATTTTTTATTGGATGCAATTTTTTCCGTATGTTCATCGCTTGCAAATCCAATCGAGTATTCAAGGTGTCTTTGGTTTTCCCTTTGACATTTAAGATTGTTCCCAAAATATTATCACATATATTTTTCTCAATGTGCATCACATCTAGATTATGTCGCAACAATAGAGTTCTCCAATATGGAAGATCAAAGAATATACTCTTCTTGTTCCAATTATCACCCCTACTCTCGTGTGATATTTTGGTCTTCTTCTTTGGATCCTTTGTTAGTGGTAACCCATCTAAATCAGCGACTTGATCAAGTATATCATCACCAGTCAATACTTTTGGTGGTACTCTAAGCTCCTTAGTACCATTAAATGACTTTTTGTCATTCCTCTATTTGTGATTAGGAGATAGAAAGCGTCTATGGCCCATATAGCACTGCTTTTTACCATTTTGTAATCTAATGGAGCAAGTTTCCTTATTGCAACACGGGCAAGCCAATTTTCCTTTTGTGCTCCATCCAGACAAATTTGCATATGCTGGAAAGTCATTAATGGTCCACAACAGAGATGCGTGCAAGGTAAAATTCTGTCTAGTTGACGCGTCAAAAGTCTCCACCCCAGTTTCCCATAATTCGTTTAATTCTTCAATCAATGGTTGGAGATAAACATCAATTGCATCCCCGGGACTTTCAGGACCAGGAATAAGCATTGACAAAATAAAATTCTCTTGCTTCATACAAAGCCAAGGTGGTAAATTATAAGGAATAAGTACCACAGGCCAAATGCTATACGAAGTTCTAGACATTCCAAATGGTTGAAAACCATCACTAGCAAGTCCAAGTCGAACATTACGAGGCTCAGCAGCAAAAGATCGGTGAAGCTCATCAGACTTTTTCCATGCCATTGAATCAGCCGGGTGCCTCATTATTCCATCATCAACTCTTTTATCATAATGCCATGTCATTAAAGAAGATATCTTTGAAGACATAAACAATCTTTGAAGTCTTGGCTTTAGAGGAAAATAACATAAAATTTTACATGGAATCTTTTTTCCACTTTTAAGTTTGGTTTCCCCACTATGTTTATCCTCCTTCCATCTAGACACGCCACAAATTTTGCAAGATTCAAGAAGCTTATCGTCCTTCCAATATAACATGCAATCATTCTTACACACATCAATTTTCTTGTAAGAAAGCCCAAGGTCCTTTATTATCTTCTTCGCCTCGTAATATGAATTTGGCAAGTTTGATCCATCAGGCAATAGATCTTCCTTCAGCATCTTCAACAACATTGTAAATGACTCATTACTCCAATGACCAATACTTTTAATATGAAGCAATTTAACCATAGTAGAAAGTTTAGAAACTTTTGAACTTTGGTATAATGGTTGCTCAAAATCTTTCAAGAGCCGATAGAATTTTTTTGCTTCAATATTTGGTTCCTCCTCAAGATAATCATCAGGACTGGTGTTCATATGGTCACCGTCGAAAGCGGGGTATAAATCTCTTAAAATCTCATGTATTTCATCCTCGCCATCACCCTCTCAACGTCATTATCATCAGCGAATTCAAAATTTGACTGTTCTTCACCTAACCTCTCCCCATGGTGGTACCAAAGAGTATAACCCGGTATAATTCCATGTACTATTAAATGTGACTTAACCACCGGACGTGTTCTATCATATGCATTACCACATTTGATGCATGGACAACGTATTAATTGTGGTTCTCCCAATCTTGTAAAAGCATAATCCAAGAAACTATTCACCCCACATATGTAAGCATTATCAAGTCGATCATCAATAAGTTCCATCCATTGCTTATTAGGTGCCATAATCTTTGTGCATGTAACATATATAAAAATAATTAGAATAACAACAAAATAAGTAAAATCAAATATTGTCATACTAAGTAGAAAATTAACTCACGAAAAGCATAACACATCTATCATAGGTCTGGGTAAAATTTTTTTCTATAATACAACAATTCGACAAGTACAAAAAAAATGAGAGTTTGATCTTTTGAGGTGTGAAATGGAACAAAGAAGGTGCTGCGGAAATAAACTGACTCTTGTTCTATGTCGGTTCGTTTTTATTTTTGTTCGAATTCAAGCTTTCTAGTGGTAATTTTTTATGCGAATTCCTACTTACTAGCTACGGTAATACAAAATATACAAGCTACTTTGTTTAAAAACTGATTCCCTTGATTTATAACAGCCAGCGCGTCAACATCATTAGGGAACTTTAGAGCAATCAGCATATTTGCCAACAGAGGCTCCTGGATGGCTGCTACCTTTGACTATTTTTTGTGCAGATTGCTAGTAAAAGCTTATACTTTTATTATTCAGCCTGTGACACTTCGAAAAACCTTTCTAAATCTGAAAAAACTTAGCCTAGTAGTTATTTTTCTATATACTCTTGTCACTTTGTAATAAATATTTGAACTCTTTTATGTTTTTCTGCATATTGCGGAGGGTGTATAAATGGCAGTATGTCCAGCGTGCAGGAATGTCGTAACACAAGATTTCATTGACAGATAAAATAAAGAACTGAAGCTACCTGTTAATACTGTTGAACAAAATGCAAAAGCGCTCAGATCGTAGATCAAAGACTAACAAATTACTCTTAAAATTATAACTAAAAAATACCTAAAATATACTTTGATTTCAATACCATCTGATGCTTTAGCAAAAGTTCTGCTGAATACTCTACTACAACACATATCGTATTCATCCGAACCCAAAACCGTAGAAACAAAGGGAAAACAGAAACAAAACTTTTTTCATGACATATATCAACAGAGCATTCATAAAATCTTTACTATCTCGTTACTCCAAACTTTAACACAGACAAAGGCGGCTCATTATTCTAAGTGATAATTTATTCTGAGTTGGGACCGAGTTTATTACAGAAGGCCAAGAGATTACCCAATCAGAGCGACAAGATAAAAGAACTCAATCGACAATATGAACAGCAAAAGAACACCAAGGTCCAAAATTTATTATTAACCGCAGGTTCAATAATTTGACTAAGAGTTACCTTGTAAGATTATTGCAGCAAATCAGTCACATCTTCAAAACAGAGAATAGAGGCAGGTCGATCGCTTCTTCAGAGTAGAGAATTGAGTAGATTAGTAATGCAGAAAGAAACTAGGATTCAAAGCAGAGAGTAAGGCTAATCATAGGGTTCTTTTTTTAGCAGAGGAAGGATCATATTTAAGGTCAAAAGTGGATAGAAGTTGTTGCAAATTTTCAGCGTGTTCTTAGAACTGTTCTGCTAACAAAATTAGAGAAAAAGGCGCGCGGGATTATTGCTTAATCTTTTAGGTGGGGGCGGGGGTTAACTAGAGGGTGGGGTAGGTTAAAAAAATGTGGGAAAACTGAGCGCCACTTCTTTTACTTTTTGTATTTGTATTAACGTCCGGATCTCTTACATTTTAACCACCAATTATGATCCCTTCGTTAATGATTAACTAAAAAATGGCTTTAACGAAAGGAAAAAATAGTGGACGTTGAAAGAGTACTTTTAACGTCTGGATTCATATCCCTTCGTTAAAAAGTGGTCGTTAAAGGCTCAATTTCTTGTAGTGTTTCTATCACACTCATCTGTCATCGTATCTAGCATTGTCATCGTATTTGATTAAAACTGAGCATTCAGCTTTAAACGGAATCGAACTCGTAATTTGTCCTCGACAAGAAACTTGATTGGAACCATCTCGTTGTGAATTATTAGTTCGTCCTTTGCTCTGATTTTGTCTATTTATACTTTCCTTCGAACCATTTACTTGTATTTGACATCGTATCTGCATCTTTGAAATCGATATTCATACTGTCTTCGAATTAAGTCCCTAAAAATCGACTGCTTGTCAACGTAAACTGCTCATCACTCGATCGAATTGTGATATAAAACGGTCGCCTTAGATTCAACTAAATATAAATTTAATTGTAAAACCTGATACATTTTTAGGAAATACAATTTGGCGCCCACCGTGGGGTCTAGGCAATCGGTTTATTCCGAAATTTGAATCGTTTGATACTACTTACGCTTGCTTCCTTGTCTTAAAATGGCAAATGAACGTAACATCGACGCTACCACCGCTTTGAACGGTCACCAACAGCTCAATCCCAATGACGAGGTTCATGTTCCGACCAACGTTGAAGCGGTCGATGAATCTACCAATCACGAGCAAGATCCAACTCATGACGACATTCCTGCTGGTTCACGGTTGAATGCACCCCGAGGGCAGCGACCGGGTAAGGAGCCCCTGGTCGAAATTGAGTCAGGAGATGCAAATGCGGCACTGATGGCATATTTGAAAAGGCATGATGCTCAGTTCGAAATGATACAAGAACAATTGAGGGTCCTATCTAGCTCTATCGGAAATAGAGCACCTACCCCTCCGATCACACCCCCAGCAAGCATTCCGACTTCGGTTCTTCAGGGCGCCGTAACAGGGGGACTTGCAGCGGGGGTCGGATCCGGGGGATCGGGTACAACCGCCGTAGCTATGGGAGCTCCGGCCTCAGTTACGACGGAAGTGAGAATGTTGGCTATGATGCAAACCTTGTTGAATGACACAGTGGATAAAAAGTTCAGTGAAATAAAGTCGTTTATGGAGAAATTGCCAGGTATTCCGAAGTTAACGGACGAAGTCGCTAAAAAATCGATTTCAAAGCGTCCGTTCCCAGCAAGTGCAGCCCCAATGCCCATTCCTAAAACTTTCAAATTACCAGAAAGTTTGAGATACGATGGAACCACAGATCCAAGGGATCACATTGATATGTTTTCAGTTGCAGTTCAGGCGAACGACCTGACTTCGGAGAAAATCAATTCGGTCAGCCTTAAGAAGTTTTGTGAGACATTGAAAGGAGCGGCATTGAAATGGTATCTGTAGTTGCCTGAAAATGAGATATTGAGTTTTGATGACATGTCAGCAAAGTTTAGTCGATCACATACTGGAGCAAAAAAGATAGCACCAAGGGTGGAAGATACCTTGAACGTTAGGGAGCGGCCCGGGGAAACTATCAAACAATTCGTGAAACGGTTCAATGATGAGAAGATTCATATCCCGAATCTCGAGGAAAGGTGGGCTTGTTTGACTTTTGCTAACAATTTGCGCACTGATTCGATAGAGGCATGGAAGTTGAAAGATCACCTCAGGGAAATCGATGCATGGACATTCGATGCGCTGTATCGTGAATGTGAGCCAAGGATTAGGGCTGAGGATGAGGAGTTGCAGCTAGCCCGAAATAATTATCATTATGATCGACCTCCACCACGGAGAGTCGAAAACGACAGGCGAAACTACAGGGACCAACGATGGGAGCCCTACAGTTTCCCTCGAATGGGGAACAACAACCACGAAGCTGGTAATTCGAAGAATCAGCCAAAGAAAGGGCAGTCGAACACATCTTCGGCTCCGAAGGATCGACCACTCCCTCCAAAAGTGACGGAGTACAATTTTTGCATATCGACACCAAACTTGGTGAATCACTTGAGGGGGATGGGTGAGAAGGTTGTAAAGTTTCCAGGTCGCATAAAAACAAATCCAAACACAAGGGATAAGAATCTATGGTGTGCATTTCATCATGACTTCGGCCATACAACGGAAGAATGTAAGGCATTGAGATACGAAGTGGCCAGCCTGCTGCAAAAGGGGCATTTGGTCGAATTATTGACTGATAGAGGACGAAATAATTTTAATAAGAAGAAAGACGATGAGCCGCCAAAACCTCCTGCTCCTAGGAAGACGGTAAATGTTATTACCGGAGGAGATGACGTTTGTGGGGTGACCTACACTACAAAGAAGTATGCAAAGGTCTCGTTCACACGAGACAAACGAACACGAGATGATATGAATGATGAGATTGTGTTCGGGGATTTCGACTTCGATGAAAGGATTCATCCCCATCACGATGCACTTGTGGTCACGATGAGGATCGACGATGCCGATGTAAAAAGGGTATTAATCGATGCTGGCAGTTCGGTTAATATCATACATACAAGGGTAGTCGAACAATTGCAGTTGAGTGATAAGATCGTGCCCCGCTCAACGGTGTTGTCGGGTTTCAATAATTCGAGCGAAGTGACCGTTGGAGAAATCACGATTAAGACCTATACAGAAGGTGTTGAGTGTGAAACATCATTTCAAGTAATGAAATGCGAGATGGCATACAACGTGATATTGGGTCGACCGTGGATTCACGCTATGGGAGCGGTCCCATCGACCCTACATCAAGTTGTAAAATTCCCTACCCCATGGGGAATTCGTGAAATTAGAGGCGAGCAGCAGGCTTCACAAGAATGTTACTCAGTAGCAGTTAAGGATGGCTTTCGATTGTAGAAATCACAGCTAGTGGAACCCGTGGCCGGAAGCTTCACTTCGGTTCCGTCATGTGCCTTGTCACAATCACCGGAATTCAAAGTCGAAGGCAACTTCGCACAGGTCCCACCATGTGTGAGAGAACCGTATAAACAAAAAGCTGGAGATATTACGATAGAAGAATTAGAAGAAGAAATGTTATTCGATGATAAGCCTGATCAGAAGGTCTATGTGGGGGCAGAATTGGATCCCGAAGTAAAAGCAAAAATCATATCCTTCCTCAAAGATAATTCTGATTGTTTTGCTTGGTCCCACGCAGATATGGTGGGGATCGATCCAAAAGTCGCCACACATAAATTAAACGTCGATCCAAAGCATCGGCCGGTGAAGCAGAAGAAACGCCCGAATGGAGGATTCGGAAGGAAAGTGATCAACGACGAAGTAGAAAAGCTGCTAATGAATGGGTTCATTAAAGAGGTTAAGTACCCAGAATGGCTTGCAAACACTGTTGTAGTACCGAAGAAAAATGGCAAATAGAGAGTGTGCGTTGATTATACCGACCTCAACAAAGCTTGCCCAAAAGATTCATTCCCACTGCCTCACATCGACAGGCTGATCGATTCAACGGCAGGGCACGAAATGTTGAGTTTCTTGGACGCCTACTCAGGATATAATCAAATTTCGATGGACCTATTGGATCGGGAGAAGACGTCGTTCATCACAGACATGGGGACTTATTGCTATACAGTCATGCCCTTCGGCCTTAAAAACGCTGGCGCTACTTATCAGCGTTTGGTCACCACTATGTTCAAAGATTTGATCGAAAAAACCATGGAAGTGTATATCGATGACATGCTGGTAAAATCTCTTAAGAAGGGAAATCATTTAAGTCATTTAGAGGAGACCTTTACGATACTAAGGCGGTTCAACATGAGATTGAACCCGGAGAAATGTGTGTTTGGGGTTGGATCCGGCAAGTTCTTGGGATTCATCGTATCGCAAAGAGGAATTGAGGCCAATCCAGACAAAATCAAAGCAATTGAAAGCATCCCTGAGGACCTGACAACAGTGAAGGAGGTTCAACAGCTGACCGGTCGAGTAGCCTATCTCAGCAGGTTCATCTCGAGGTCATCTGAACGATGTCACAAGTTCTTTTTGGTGCTGAGGAAGAACAAAAGCTTTGAGTGGACACCAGAATGCAAAAAGGCTCTCAAAGAATTAAAGCAATACTTTTCCAATCCTCCGCTCCGGGCAAAACCGATCGAAGGAGAAATGCTGCTGATCTACTTGGCTGTCTCCGATGTCGTTGTAAGCGCTGTCCTCGTTCGCGAGGATAGAGGTAACCAATTTTCTATCTATTATGTTAGTAAAACACTGTTGGATGCAGAAACAAGGTATCCGCACCTAGAAAAACTAGCACGAAAACTAAGACCTTACTTCCAATGTCATTCAATATCTGTCATAACTACTTTTCCATTGCGAAATATTTTACATTGGCCAGATCTCTTTGGTCGATTAATGAAATGGGCGGTCGAGCTGAGTGAGTACGACATCACTTATCAGTATCGTACCGCCATAAAATCTCAAGTTTTAGCTGATTTTGTAGCAGACTTTAGCGCTAACATCTTCCCGGATGCAAAAAAGGAAGAATTGATGATGAGAGATCCAGATCCCAGAGTCTGGATAATGTATACCGATGGAGCTTCGAACGTAAAAGGGACTGGCCTCAGAATCTTGCTAATAGCACCTACCGGTGAGAAACTCAGGTATGCGATCAAATTACATGCAAAAACTAACAACGAGGCCAAATACGAGGCCCTCGCTGCAGGTTTAAAGATCGCAAAAGACTTGAATGTCGAACGACTAGACATGAAATGCGATTCTCAGTTAGTGGTAAATCAAATCCAAGGCGATTTTTGTGTTCGAGATCCGAGGATGCAGCAGTTGCTCGAGAAAGTACAAAATCTCCTTACATCTTTCCAGGAATGGAAAATAGCTCAGATACAGAGGGAGGACAACATCGAAGCAGACGCCTTAGCCAACCTAGGTTCTGCAGCAGTCATCGATGGGAAAATCGATGAAACAGTGGTTCATCTGTTCGAATCCCCACTCTGTCGGAGCATCAAAGAGGTAAACAATGTTAATCATACTTGGGATTGGAGAAACAAATACTTGTCTTATTTGCAGGCAAGCACCCTTCCCAGTGACAAAAAACTTGCCCGATCACTCAAAGCTAAAGTGGCAAGATATTGTCTTTTAGAAAATCAAGTCTACAGACGAATGTTCAGCGGCCCTTTAGCGAAGTGTGTGGGACCAGATGGAACAAACTATGTGTTGAAAGAGGTTCACGAAGGCGAGTGCGGCAATCACTCTGGCAGCAAATCATTGGTTCGAAAGATCCTAAGAGCTGGATACTATTGGCCAATGATCGCAGATGACGCCAAAGAATTCGTCCGCAAATGTGACAAGTGTCAAAGATTTGGCAATCTCATACATCAACAGGCAGAGCCACTTCATTCGGTCACGTCACCATGGGCCATTTATGAAGTGGGGAATGGATTTGGTCGGGCCGCTTCCAACAGCGCCCGGCGGGGTAAAGTTTATTTTAATTCTTACAGATTATTTTTCTATGGGTAGAAGCAATTGCTTTGGCTAAAATTCGTGAACAAGAAGTCGTTAAGTTTATTCATCAAAATATTATCTGTCGATTTGGGATCCCGAAAGAGATCACATGCGATAACGATAAACAGTTTGTAGGAAGACGGATCACTGCCTTCTTCGAAAAATTGGGATCAAGCGAATTGCCTCAACACCTTATCACCCCAGTGCAAATAGACAGGCTGAGTCTTCCAACAAAACAATAATCGAGTACTTGAAGAAAAGGATGGACGATTCAAAGGGCAACTGGCCGAACGAACTCCCCGGAGCGCTGTGGGCTCATCGGACGACGGTGAAACACAGCACCGGGGAGACACCATTCTCACTTGTCTACGGAACAGAAGCACTGATACCGGTCGAAGTGGGAGAACCCAGTCTTCAATTTTCCCACTCTACCGAAGAAGCAAACAAAGAGGCTATGCTGATAGATCTAAACTTGGTCGAAGAAAAAAGGGACATGGCATTTGTTCGAATACAAGCACAGAAACAAAGGGCAGAAAACTACCTCAACAAAAAAGTCAGGTATCGATCTTTTAATGTAGGTGACTATGTGCTGAAGGTCAAAAGACCAAAGAAGGATGAGCCCAACGAAGGTAAATTAGGAGCAAATTGGGAAGGACCTTATCGGGTCAAGGCAGTAATCGGGAAAGGTTCATACCAACTCGAAACAATGGACTCCAAGCCAGTCGACTTCAATTGGAATATCACACAATTGAAGAAGTAATACTTTTGAGGTTCTATGGTATCATCAATCCTCATCTTTTACTTTTCTTCGCAAATTTTCATTCTCATTCTTCCTCCATCGGAAAGAGTTGTTTAATCGATTATTTGGTTATTTGATTACTTGATACTAACACTTTTAGATGATAGGCATAGTTGGAATCGAATGATGACAAACATCACCCACGAACACCTGAGCTCAAAATGCTCCGATCGGGGTCGATAAGTCTGACGAACATTCTAACGTGGTCTTCATCTATAACGGTTTTCTCGGTTTTTGTTTTTCAATGACTCTGTTTCAGGACCAGTGTTCGGCCACTCATTCTTCATACCCAAACACTGGGAGGGAGATGGAGTTAGCATGATGGCCACCGGCGGATACTGGGGACTACCCAAGAACCAGGGAATTCCCATCGGAAGGAAAAATGAGATCGATTGAAGACAATACCGGGGACTCGTTCAAAATTCGACAAAAGTTCCAACGTTCACTCGAACTGGGTACTCGTTCAAAATTCGACCAAAGCTCGAAGACTCCAACACTCACTCGAACTGGGGACTCGTTCGTACTTCAAATCGAACTAGAGATTCAATTTTATCGAAGAATTCAAACCCTGACACTTTTATTCAAAGTCAAGGGTTGTCCGTTTAGATGAGTTACGTGAGATGTAAACGATCCGTTAGTGATCAAAAATTTGCGCCTTCAAATGGCCGCATCTTGTAACCGATCGAATCATACGATCCAAAATATATTGAAAGGCCATTAGCGGCTCACTTCAATAATATGCAACACTTTGGTTATATTTTTGACTTTTCACATATGTTCGACTCGAGTGATTGGTTCAAATGTTAGCGAATTTTACAATTCCAAATTTTTCACCAAGTGTTAAATAATTCTTCATTCCGAACTCATAAAAAATGTTCGAAGAGTGCGTTACGTGAAAGCGAGACGTCATTTTTCACTACGCACTAAAAGACATTGGGCCCCAATCATATCTCTTTCAACGACTATCGTTAAACATCAAAATTTTCGAACGATTAAGTCATCTTCGAAAAAACCAATACAGCAATGAAAGGAAAATAATTTCATTCATATAAAACGTATATGTACATAGCCGGTCATACGACCACATTACATCAGGTTTCAGAAACGACTAAAATAACTAGTCGAAAACAGCTTCAACTCATTCATCACCATCCCCATCGGAACCTTCATCGGAGGAACTTGCTGGGAGACCAAGATCTTCACGAGTCAATCGCACAATGGCAACGGCTTCACTTAACTCGGCAGGAACATCAATGTCTCGATCCAGCATCTATCTAAGGACATCACGTCTTGATTCGGCTAAGATAAGGTCCCTCTTCTTTTCAAACTCTTCCTCGAGTTCGCGCCTTAAGATGTTGGACTCCTTTTGAAGCAACAGGTTCCTTTCCGTTAGGCTATCAGCTTGAACCTTTAAATCCTCGTTGCCTTTGCGAAGGACGTTCAACTCTTCAAACTTATCAGCTAGCTCCCGATCTTTGCTCTCCAAAGCAAAGTTGAGTTCGGCTAATTTTAGATCGGAATTGGCCTCATGCTCGCTTAGCTGTAGGTTCAGAGCTCGGATTTGGGATTCCAACTCCAACTGACAAAGAGCATGATCATTCATACTCTTGTCGAAGTTGGCCAAAAGTTCAGCATGCTTGGCCTCTGCAGCTTTAAGCTCCCTATGCAAGTTCCCTCCAGCCGAAGTAAGATGAATAATTTGTTCGTTCAAGACCTTGGCCCCATCTTGAAGCTGGCGAATCCGATCGGCGGTCTCGATCGCCATTATGCAGTTCTGAAAACAAGTTGACAGTTGAAGTTCACAAAAGGTTATGCAAAGTAAAAAGAAAGTTTTAAAGCATGGACTTTACCCTGAAAGCACCAAAAGAAATCTGAGAGGGCAGAGTCAAATCTTCGTACGTGTTCAATCGAGCTTGCTCCATCGGGCCAATGACATCGAACAAATAATCTGCCAGCCGCTTTGGGCACCTTAGCAAATCAACGTTGGGTGGCACTTCTTTTGTAAGCGATCTGCCACCCCTCTTTTCAGATTCACCCAAAGCGGCAAAGGCAGCAGCTTCTTCGCCCCGAGGAAGAGGCACAATCGGATCAGCATGATCAGCACCAAAAAATGACGACCCCATTTCTTCATCGTATTTAGACTTCGTCGTCGCTATCGGCCGATCCAAAGCTGGCATTTTCCCTTTCGCTGGATCCCTTTCCTCGAGTTCACGGTCAAAGGCCTCAATCATTTCCCCTCGGTTTTCAGGAGCAACGCCCAAAGAAACGAGGGCACCTTCCCTACTAGGCAAGCCCCTGAGCCCGAATTGACCTCTTCGGCTACAGGGGAAAGATGATAGTCATGCACTGAAAGATCTCCCTGTTCAGCCACCTTGAGTTGGATGGCTGTCTCTTAGAGTCTTTCTTTAACTGGCTTCTTAGGACGCCTCACTAATCGGTCAGACCCCGATTCATCCCCGGTTTCTTCTCCCTCGATGTCGATAACCGAGGTCGTTCCTTCGGCGGTTTTCGCAGCTGCAACCGCTGAACTTGTTCCAGCGATCACATCCTCTATGGTTTGGGGTGTAGCCGATGAACTACCCCCTTGCCCTTTCTCCACCACCACCTTGGGCAAATATTTATTCTTCAGCTCCTGAAATGATTTCTTTTTCTTCTTCGGAGGGGGAGCGTCATCGACTTTCTCTCCGCCCTCGGGTTCAGCTTCTTCATCACTTGGCTCACCTCTAGCACCAGTGATGCCTGTAAGAAATTTGAAGTGTCAAAAAGCGTCAAGGGAACAAAAGGTGTAAACTCAATATAAGTTTGATTCAAAGTTACAATGCTTTTTGGCTTTGAGCTTTTTCAAAGCCGCGACCGGTTTCCATGCCCTTTGATCGTTGGTCGTTTTATCAAGCACCCTGATCAGCCACGGTATGATGTCGGCAGCTTGATCGAACAAGACCACATCGGCTGAAAAAATTTGGGAAAACTTGTAAGATTCAGAAATTCGTTCAAAAAGAGAAAACGAATAGACAGAATACTTACGGGTTCGATTCCATACGCTTGGGAGCAGCCCTTTTTCAGGGTCGGTTAACTGCTCTGTAGGGATAAAGACAAAGCGTTGATCCCACCCCCGAAGATCGTCATCGTTGTCAGATATCAAGGCCCGCTGACCTCGTTAGCGTAGATATTAAGAATATGGCGAATTGTTAGCTCCACCTCCGCCTTCTCTGCGATACATCGCATAATCACTATCGTTCTCCATATTATCGGAGAAAGCTGCCCAAGGCAGACGTTGTACATCTTGCAGAACTCCTCGATCACGTTATCGACCGGGAGAGAAAATACGATGGTGAAAGGATAGGTCAACATCACGGAATGGTCCTCGATGTGAGTCGCCAACGTCAATTTTCTTGGATGGCACATCACCTCGATGTCGCCAACCTTCCAACCACACTCCTCCCGAACTCGTGGTATCGATTCTGGCGTGATCGCACCATATACTAAGTCGATCGGAATATTCTTCTTCTTGCTTTGTTCCGCTTCACTTTGAACGCTGACTTTGCAGTCGTTCTCATAGGTGAATCTCTTCGGAAGAATTTCCGAATACAACTTTTTGGGACCATAGTCCTTCACCTTCCTCTCTTGTCGCTTCTTTCCCTTCTTATCCACTGAAGGTTCAGCAGCAGTGGAAGTCTGCTCCACCACCACACCGGACTGCGGTGGGGCTGTGGCGGTGACTGCCGCGGCAGAAGTAAGTTCAGCATCAACTATGGGTTGAGAAGAAGAAGACATTGTCAAAGCACAAAATCAACAATTTGGACAAACAAATCGGGAAATTTGGAGTAAAATTGACAGAATTCAGCAGCAAGTTCTTGAGATTTGTTTTAAAAAGTCAGAGAATTTTGAGAGATTTCAGAAGTTGTAAAGTTTGTAAAGAGAATTTTGAAATGGGTATTTATAAGGCAAGAATCATCATTGCCTTGGGAACCGTCGAGAAACTGTTGCCCGCACGATTTCTGAAACGTGCAGCGATGGGAAGTGGAGGCGACGTTTTGACGTTTCAAAATGGAGGGACACAAGCGTTCCACGTATTTTCCCGCCAAAAAATTCAAGCCACTTGCCAAGTTTTTTACGAACACACGACTCGGCAAGTGGGGGGACTATCTGTATTGGTCGATTTCTGTTCGATCACAAGAGAAACGGATTTGGTTACATGACAAGGCATTGATTGATTTCGAAGACGTTGTGATCGGAAAGAAGCAGCTTCGTTTGGCTGTGATCGATTATGCGATGTTGTGATCGGATAATTTCGAAGACAATGTTATAATGGATAACTTAGCTGATCCTCATCCCAGGAATATCGGAACAGATTTAGCGGATTTGGTGGAAGTGGATGAAAATAGGCAACCGCTGAAAAAGAGACGTGGAGAAGTGAAGTTCTGCTAGGGTTAGGAATTCTTGTCATTTTCAACCTATAAATAGGATCTCATTCCTTCATTTGAGAACACGTTCATCTGAACAACATTACTCTCGGTCTTCAAGCCATACACTTTCTCCTCACTACACCATTGTTATTTTCTCATCATATTAACGTCAAGTTGTTGTTATTCAAAGCAATCACTGTACTTAGATATTCAGTCGTGGCTTGGTTCAAACGTGGAAGAAGATCCATCTCTTTCACTGAAGCACCATCCTCCGATTCTTCAATACAATAAGCTTTTATCGCTTTATTTATTTTATCATCTGCTCATTTAATCGTTGCTTGTTTTGTTGTCTGCTTGCTAGTTACGTCATTCATCACTTTGATTTGTTGCTTTCGATCTTGTTAACTTATTTTCGTTATTCTGATTGCGTAAGATAATTTATCAACTTATTCGTTAGTATAAATCACGTCAAGTGAATTGCTAAGTACTATTTCACGATCATATTATCTGATTGAATACATTTCTATCACACTCATCTGTCATCGTATCTAGCATTGTCATCGTATTTGATTAAAACTGAGCATTCAGCTTTAAACGGAATCGAACTCGTAATTTGTCCTCGACAAGAAACTTGATTGGAACCATCTCATCGTGAATTATTAGTTCGTCCTTTGCTCTGATTTTGTCTATTTATACTTGCCTTCGAACCATTTACTTGTATTTGACATCGTATCTGCATCTTTGAAATCGATATTCATACTGTCTTCGAATTAAGTCCCTAAAAATCGACTGCTTGTCAACGTAAACTGCTCATCACTCGATCGAATTGAGATATAAAACGGTCGCCTTAGATTCAACTAAATATAAATTTAATTGTAAAACCTGATACATTTTTAGGAAATACAATTATTTCTTCTTTTATTGATGTAAACTCGACAAGTTTTTTGATATCACGATGACAAAATCATTAATTTGAACTTTTTTAAATACCGCCCTATATTCTCTTTTTTTTTTTTTTTTTTTTTTTTGAAAAGATAAACTTAATGGATTTGAGAATCCATAGATTATAACCAAAGGTAGAATTTCAAATTTTGATTTTTCTTCTCTAAAGTTATGAATGGTCTTGGTCAAACTTTTGACTGTTGAAAGTGAAACAGATCAGCCAAAATCTCATATTAAGTTATGTACTCAAAATCTCACATTGGATTTCCTGACTATCACTTAATTAATATGGTGAACATTATCATATAACACAAAGCATATTATTTCAGTTAGTTTTTGTCATCTTAAATTCAACTTTTAAAAGATACAATTGTAGGACGTCGATTCGTCTCAGCAAGCAACTTTTAAACATCCTGAGGTAATCATACAGAGTTAAAATGTTACTATAATGTTAACGTCTAGTGTTTTTTTCTTATGTATACACGCATTACTCCTTTAGTTATTCATCTGTACGCCCAAAAAAACACTATATACACTCTTTACCCCTTGAATGGTCTTACCGGGTCTTATGGAACATCTTATTTACAAATCCTTCTAAGTATGTGAATTAATACCACTGCTACTCTAATTAAGAAATTTGATGCATGGAATATTATTTTTTGTACGCACACCATTTAATCTTGATAGCTAAATCGTACATTTTTAAGCTTTATACAACTTGTATTATCTTCTATACTTGTTATACTTTAATCGAAGGTTACATTTGTTTAGTTCTTAAACTATAAAAATTAAATCTTGAAAGTCTGTGGGGCTTATTCCTTGCAAATGATAATTAGAGACCCGCCCTGTGCCTTCAATTTTTGAAACACTACTTGTTTTTCTTCTTTTTTGTTTTTCTAAAAAAAAATTACCATCTCAAATCTTCTTCTTTTTTTTCCCTTCAAACAGAGTTCCTGGTTACATCTCTCGTAACATCCTTATATGTGCCAATTTGGATTATTGGATTAGTCGGATAATAAGTTCTAGACATCGAATAGTTAAACAAAACTAAATGACGTGGTTTTTAGATAGCGCAATGAGAATATATCTTTATAATGGATGGTGTAAATATTTTAACAAAATTTCATTATGATTTGATTGGTTTCAATAAATTATTCACCCTCATTTTCAGGTTAACATCACATGATTAGTATAGATATAGTCGGCAGATAAAACATAAGGTATTGAGATAAGGTAGCACTTTTTTGCCCCAAAAACTACTACCATTTATAACTGTAGTAAAGACAACAAATTAATTCTTCTATTGTCATTTGATACTTTGAAAACTGCATTGATAAGTCTTAATAGCATTAGACTCATTGACATCATTAAACTTTCTAGATATACACAACAATATTTTGAAAGAAGAAAACGAATAGATTGCTACTCCTAAGACATATCCGCCCCCACCCCCCCACCCCACCCCCACCCCCACAAAATACAATTTTTGTTTTCTAAATCTTTTTGTTTTATGAAATCTCCCTAAAGTCATTGGAAACCAGAGTCTAGTGCCATTTTTGAATATTGAGAGCTGAAAACATGGGCTTCAAGGATTTTCAACACAAGATAGCCAAGGTATGTGCTTCTTTCTCTTAATCAATGTATACTCATTTTGTTTAATCTTCAATACTTTTCTTATCATTTATCAATAAATTATGAAAGCAAAAACAAAAGAAATGACGATGAAATGATTATACATTCGCTTCCACATCAAAATTTTCGTTTTTTTTCAATTTTCCACCCCAAAATGCACTCAACCACCTTAAATTGAGCCAATGCATTTGGCGCACATTTCTAATGTGACAAGGTTTTAACGATGGTTTGGGATTACTTAATTAGTTTAATTATGAGTTTTATAGAGCTGGTATTGTTATTTATTACGATTCAAAGCACGTAGGTGCGTCTTTGCATGCACACGGCTGTGACACAATCATGCGAGTTTTTCAATATTAATTTGTTTTACTTGTTGATTTTGACAGAAACTCCGGCTGACAAAATTCCTTGCCAAAGAAGAAGTGAAAAATAAGAAAAGATACACTAATGGGAAGAGTCTTTCATGGATGATGCCTATAACTCATGGGTATTACGTGGTGGAGGAAAGGCCATTTGGTGGCGGCGCACCTCCACTAACACCTCAAAGTAACCAGCCAGAGTTTGATAAAGTGGTGGTACAAAGGGAACAAGTAGAAGAGCAAGAGTGGTGGTTCTATGGAGTGTTTGACACCCGAATTGGTGGCGGAGTTACCAAGTACCTGCAGACTCATTTGTTCGACAAAAATCTTAATGAGGTAACAAAGCATGAAAAACAAATAGTATTGATCTTGGGATTGTATATTTTTCACAATTTTCTTGTGCTTTGTTAGATTACATTTCACTTAGATATAATCGCCATTATTTGTTTGTCATTTTCTTAGAGTCATCGGTTATGTTATTGCTTGAGAAGTTGTTTTTATCTGATATTTATCTGTATGTCATAAAGATGTTACAACTTCAAACATGTTGGTGTACGTGTGTTAACTAGGCTTAGACCACGAAGAAAAAAACGGAAGAAAAAGTGCCTACATGCGATCTCCAATCACCTTGTAAATCTTAATCTCTAGAAGACTGATGACATTATGATTTGTTAATAGCAATTGAAATTTTAAAGGTTATGAGCAGCCCTGAATGACAATCAATATGATGATCACCTATGAGAGGTAATGCTGATTGTTGGGCTAGTAAAATTTGTTCCTTTGTCTATCTAGAAAATCAAGAGGATCACCTATGAAAACTTATCCTGATTAGTATAGCCAAGAGACTCATAATAAGGAAAAATGTAGCTCCAGCTAGAGGTTTAGCTCATTTTTTGTGCATATTGTCCTTCAGTCAGAGATGAGGAAGAGAAGCAAGGAAACATTGAAAAAGGCATATTTGCATGCAAAAGCTAAGGTCAGGGAAACAGAGAAACTAGAAGACACCTGGAAAATGGGTTCTGCTTCTGCAATAGTCATCAATGGAGAGAAGCTAGTACTTGCAAACATGGGTGAATACAAAGCTGTTGTATGCAAAGACGGCGAAGCTTTCGAAATCAATAGAAGACACCAACAAACAACAAAGCCTCATTGGTCTCATAAGTTTTTTCCAGGCATGACTATATATCATTCGTTTATCTCTCTGAAATTTCCTTTTTATGTAGAGATTAAGCTGAGTTGATTGTTTTTGGTTCGAATGCAGTTGTCAAACGCTTACCTAAAGTAAGAAGAATAGCCACAGATTCTGACAAGGGAGCTGGATCAAATAAGCCTTCTAAAAGCTCAGAACTTATTGTTGGTTCTGAAAGAATCGATCGCGATACTGAATTTGTTATCCTAGCTAGTCCTGGCATATGGGAGGTAAGATTAAAATCCAACCCCACCCCAACACACTAAAAGAAGAAACAGACCTCGTGCTAACTGTTGATTTCTGCATGTGAAATTTTCACCAGGTAATGAAGCAGCAAGAGGCAGTGAACTTGATTAGGCATTTGGAAGACCCTCAAGAAGCTGCTGAATGCTTGGCAAAAGAGGCTTTGACTAGAATGAGCAAAAACAATGTTTCTTGCCTCATCATTCGGTTCGAGTGATGCAGAAATGACAAAAATTTCATGACATTCTTGTTTGTAGACATTCTAGAATATTTATGAATGAGCCTAAACCTTCAAACTTGTATACTTTGTTGAGTCCTTCCCATTTACAGAACTGGGAAGTGATAATCCAGTACAAATTAGGAGCATCTTTTAGCAGATTAAGATTACTGTTAAGCAGCTCTTCTGTAAGTCAAGCTAGGATCTGAGTTAGGTTTGGCAATGTCAAGAAAACGATTTCTGGATTACTATTTTTCTCTCAACCTAATTTATTTGATTTTATCCTCTGCAATTGTTTTGTCGCCAGAATTTACTAAATTGATGCATCTAGATTTCCAAAGCCCTTATATAGGCCATACTGACGCAGTACATACTCACACCTTATTAGAGGAATAAGCCATGCACTGAAAATAAGCCCATCACCCCTTATAATGCAAAGAAGCTAATCGAATCAGCTTTTCATTGTGATTGCCTCATTAAAGAGAGAATTTATTTTACTGGCAGAACATCTCCAAGAGAAAGACGCGTAAAATTTTAAGAGCTCACTCAATGAGGAAACTTCTAGTCATGATATGGATGTTCTAGCTACTAAATAATTCAATAGTAGGTCAAGGAAAATTGCTGATTGACGACGGTGGAATGTAAATATTTTGACGCAGTAAATATACGAGAGGAAATGTAAAAATTTCTGGAGCATCTTCACTGCAAAACACCTACTATCATATCCAAACCGTAAAGTACATCGAGAGCTGACAGGCAGTCGAAGGTATATACATTTTCATCTTAGCACCACACATTTTTACATTAACTAAATTTAGGAAAATAACCGTTTTAGGAAAGTCATAAATAGCAGTGAGCAAAATCAAAAACGATGACTAATGCATCACCTCGAGCTGACAATCATCCACTCACTTGAAAAATCTTGATTCTATATGTCGTCACCTTTTTTCGCTTGTCTTGCTCCGGAAGGGAGATAACAAAGAGAACTGGCGAGCTGCATTCAGTAAGTACAAAAGCTTCAGTCCTCATTCATTCATATTACAGTAAAGAACATGCAAGACTTGCATATAGTTATTGATCTTACACTTCTGAGAAGCGTTGCCAGCAGGTGGAGTTTCGTCTTGAGAGATCAAATTCTTCAGTGTGTAAACTGGACAAGTTATAAGGTCAGCTTATGGATATTGAAGAGGGAGAAGGGAGAACAAATTATTGTGATACCATGTGAATTTCAATAGTCCAAATGGAATTAGAGTTAGAGTTTAACATTCATAATGTAGCTGTCCATTGTGTCATTTTGGAGTACATACAAATCAATACCAAAGCCAAAACAGTGCATACTGCTGGAAACATCGCAAGCCAAGAACTGCTTCCCTCATTCTTCTCAACCCCCAAACCAGTACTCATCCACTACCCTCCCATCACTCCCTCTTCCCAATCACAGGGAGTTATCATTTTAACACGTTTTCTTATCTTCTTATATCTTACTTCACTTTTCGTCATGTTCTGCTTTTGATACTCCCTAATTGGTTTTGGAAGCAGAAGTAAAACAAGCAGTGCTAATTAAGAAGTTGGTATCTAAGAACAAACAAGCAAGAGACCATATCCCTAAATTTGGATTAATAAGAATATCATTTTTTTTTTTTTTTGGATAAGTAAGAAGATACCTAATATTATTCCAGACCTTGTCCCCATAATTTCAACAAGGAAATGTGTTATTGAAAACATCATCTAGGACTTTCAAAATTAAAATTCTCATTACCTTCACTAGACAAGGAAGCATTTGTGGCACTATCATCCTGCCTGATGCTATTCATGCTTGCACCATCTGATTCCACTCCTGCAGAGGAGTGGGTCTTCTTTCCGAACCTCAAGAGGCGTTTAAATCCTTTTGGTGATTCCTTCACTTGAGTCCTTTCTGCTGCTTCTGGATCATTATCAGGTGCATGAGCTTTGGAATTTTCTTTGACTGTTGATGTTGTGTCTGAGCTCGATGGGGGTGCTTTAACAAACTCCAAGTTTCTAGTACAGGGGTCCTCTATCGAGGAGACGCGAGCATAGGGAGCACGATAAACAGTACTACCGATATTTGCAAACTTGGGTGTGTCATCTGCATAACTTGTCCCTATCTACAAAATATTAAGGTGGAATATTCAGTTTCTACAGTTGCAAATGCAACTAATCTGAATTTAATAAAGAACTCATACAAGCGGAGCACAAATGAAAACCTTTGCTAATCTAAGTTGCTCGGATCCTCCAAAATGCCACTGCACCCGTGTCGGATCCTCCAAAAATGCACTACTTTTGGAGGATCCGACACGCACCCGGCAGCATTTTCGGAGGATCCGAGCAACATAGTTGCTAATTAAACAGATGGTAACAAGAACAATCCTGGCAGCATGTAAACAGCATAGAAGTAAACTACATTGGCAGATAAATTGTCACAGATATCCATATGAGCTTTTTTTTTTATAAGGATACGTTGACACTCATGACGCCGTCGTCAAAAATATCTATATGAGCTTAAATAGACAAGCAACTTAAGTTGGTGATTCTCTCTCCTTTTCTATTGATAAGTCCTGTTTAGGTGTAGGCGTCTAGGTGAAAGTATATTTTTCTTCAATACATAAGCTTAAGCATGTGAATGTTAACTTCAACTAACATGTAAATAAATCGCTCACATAACTGCATATCAAACAAATCAGGCACCCAAGAACACTATAGTGCCCCCCCCCCCACCCCCCCACCCCAGGTTCCCCTTCTACCTGCATGCCACCAAAGAAGAAAATAGCAAATGAGATAAAGCAATTAAACAGATGGTAACAAGAACAATCCTGGCAGCATGTAAACAGCATAGAAGTAAACTACATTGGCAGATAAATTGTCACAGATATCCATATGAGCTTTTTTTTTATAAGGATACGTTGACACTCATGACGCCGTCGTCAAAAATATCTATATGAGCTTAAATAGACAAGCAACTTAAGTTGGTGATTCTCTCTCCTTTTCTATTGATAAGTCCTGTTTAGGTGTAGGCGTCTAGGTGAAAGTATATTTTTCTTCAATACATAAGCTTAAGCATGTGAATGTTAACTTCAACTAACATGTAAATAAATCGCTCACATAACTGCATATCAAACAAATCAGGCACCCAAGAACACTATAGTGCCCCCCCCCCCCCCCCCCCCCCACACACCCCAGGTTCCCCTTCTACCTGCATGCCACCAAAGAAGAAAATAGCAAATGAGATAAAGCAACTTCATAATCCAGATAAAACTAAAACGTCTGTCACGATTTTGATTTAAGACTTTAGCAGTAAAAATATTAATGAAGTTGTCTGCGTTGCTTCTGATAAAAAGGTTTTACTAAGATCGGGAACAATTCATATTCAAGATCAAATCATGTTAACAGTAAATTACCATATGTTCAACTGGATAGTAGTCGCAGAAATGTAAGAATGTTCAGAAATTGTGTTGTGTAAATGGAAACATCACAGAGCAATAGCTTTTAGTTTTACCCAACTCTACTAGTCCTACCTCATGGGGATTTGACAGTTCTTGCAGTCGGCTAGTAGCAGGAGCTCTGATAAATCCCTCAAAGGGTGAGGGCGGGTCACGTGTAGAGGCATAGTCAGTTTTCTCTACACTGGCTATATTGTCACACTCTTCCCCAACCAAGTTCACTGATGATGAATTTGGAACAGCAAAAGAAGGCTTCTCCTTCTCAAGCATAACAACAGTTTTCTCAACAATGTTTTCATCGAGATCATTCTTGTATGATTCAAGACCATTGGATGGAACAGAAGGCCTGTCACTCTTCTCCTTTGTTACATCCTCAGCAGCTGGTTTGTCGTGCGCTAAATCTGACGATTCTTTGGTGGTTCTAATTTTCAGCTCAGGAAGAGTTGCAGCCTTCTTTTTGTCGAGGTCTATGATAGCAGATATTTTCTTGCTCTCTGGCCCACTGGAGCGCTTCATCTTAGACACTGGTTCAGCACTCCGTGCCTTGGGCTTTGATGCTAATTCAGCACTTGGTGCCTTCGTCAAAGCACCGGTCTTGCTGCTGATTGCTTTGGGCTCTGATAATCTTCTTATTCGTGCCATGGATGCCTTTGAATCAGGTATAACACCATTGTTTTCTTTCTTTGGTTCAGACAAGGAAGATGATGATCTAGTCAATCTGTTTCCTGCCGATTTGCTGCCATCAGTTGATTTGCTGGCTTTAGACACCAGTGAAGTTCTTATTTTGGTTCTTTGCAACGGCGATGAGGATCCAGGCTCAGCGTCACTGAACTTAGATCCCCTGATGGTGCCAGGAGAGAGTTTTGCTGGCAATTTTCTTGTTTGGGCTGTTGGTGCTGGAGAGTGAGCAGAGTTGGAGCCACCTCTGGATGCAATTCTCTTTTGCCTTTCCAATTTTAATGCTTCAATGCGCTTTTTGTCTGCCTCTTCCTGTAAAACATTGAGCTACCAACTATTAAACTCAATCGGAAATATATCATCGAACAACCGAATTTAACTGGTTACATTTTGAAGATATATCAGGCAATACTAACCACTAATATTTGTACAGCAAAAAAAGGAGGAGAACGTGAGAGAGAAAGCTAAGTCTATGTACCTTTTCTCTTTTCATCTTTTGCATATCAGCTTTGAAGGATCTTATCTTCTCCGCACGTGCTCGTGCATCATCCAGAGGACTTGACTTTGATATTTTTCCTTTTCTTATTGGTCCTCCACTCCTTTTCTTATCTGAATTATTTCCAGTAGCTTTTGACCTGCTATCTTTCTCTGGTTTTTTAGAACCTTCATTCATGTCATTCAAAACTCCATTCTTTCTTTTATCCTTTGAAGCAGACCCTTCAATACAGACTTGCAACTCATAGTCCAAAGCAGAGTCATAGACACCTGACCTCTTTTCTATTCCACGCTCAGGCATCAAGCTCAAATCATTAGGCTCGTAGCTCATAATTCCAGCAGAGTTGTCTTCCGACTTTTGACGTGTCAATGGAAGCTCAGAATCCATGCTAATAGCAGTTCTACCCTCTCGTCCAACGTCATCCAGTGACATTGACCTAAAAGGTACTATAAAAGACTCATCAGCCGTATCATGTGAGGATGCTCTGTCTAGCTTATTAGTATGATCAAATGCATTTACAGCTAGAGGATCTAATGAGCTTCTCAACCCTGATTGATTCTCTCGACCATTTAACATAAAATCATCGTTTGAAGTTCTACGCATGACTTTTCTCCCATTTATTTCAGTAACGTGCATATCCATTTGGTCACCAAGTCCTTGAGCATTGTCATATCCTCTTCCTGAAAGTAGAAGTTCACCATTAGATCCCCTCGACATGCGAGACATCTTCGCACCAACTGTGTGGATATCACTCAACCTATCCTTCATTTCAGTAACATCTTGTCCACCAATAGCCAACGGATCATCACCAGTGGTACTATTTCTTCTCCTCCTTCCATCTTTCTCCATTGCAAACATGCCATTTTTGTCAGCATGACTTTCTTCTTCATTTCCTTTCAATAAACAATTTTGAAATGCCAGCCAGTGTCCACCATCAGCTTCCTTCTCATGAACCAGGTCATCATCATTTAAATTTGATTCATCCTGATACTTTGTGCGGCTTCGTCTTGTTTTAGATGACCGTGAAGTTACTTTGCCTTCTAGATCTTCACTATCAGCATCTTTTCCCGAACCAGAAGCTGTTTCTGATCCGCTATCACTAGAGTTCTTTGCTTTAGAAGTAATATAATTAATGTTTCGTATAACAACCTTTCCTGATTTATTTTTCCTAGACCGTCCAGCCTTCTTTCTTTGACTACGAGAACATTCACTATCCATTTCTTCGTCCTCCTCTGATTCGCTGTTACTTTTTCTCCTATCCAAAGACTGTCTTTTCTGTCCAGTTCTCGGGGTGCCACCCGTTCGAGAATCTTCCATTGCTGGATAAGGTTGATAGAAAGGCCCATTTCCTGGATAAGCTGGATAGAATGGTACCCCTTGCATAGGGTATCCTTGAAAACCAGGTAAGGCAGAGCCTGGAGAATGCATTGGCCAGGGTGGAAACATAGGATGTGGAAACTGATTGTGTTGACCATTTGGACTTTTTTGATCCAATAGAGGCCTTTCCCCTACATTGAGAAGAAGATAACAAAATTTACCAACTCTCTCAGAAGGCACATGATGTAAAAAATTATACCTCCATAAATTATCTTACTCAATCCTCATAAACAATTAGATTATATCCGCAGTCAACCTAAAAGGATTCCAAACCAAAAGAAAGTTGCATATGCCAAAAAAGGAGAAACAGAAACCTAGAACCTCGATGAGTTAATAAATATAATTATCTGTATAGCTAAGAAATCAAATAAATATGGGGAAGAAACAATCCAACAATCTACAATAACGTGTCCATAGCTCCTTGGGTAACAGAGTCTCCACACAAGGGTATATCTGGACCATCCCTTGCCTGTACTTTTCAAACAGACTATTGAATGTAATATCAAATTACCGTAAGTTTGTAAAACCTTCCAGAGACAACAATAAGACCTTGCCCCAATGCCTATATGATGGGACGTTATGACAGCACCACTTTTCGATAAGGTGAACAATATTATTAATAATGAGAAATTTTCTGTCAAGTAGGGGAGTTTTGTTATCTTCTTCTGCAATGTAGGGGAAAGGCCTCTATTGAATCTAAGCAAGAACAAAATTTTCTCTGTCAAGTCTGCTTATTATAAGGCCATCACAAATGCTCATAGCCCGTTGAATTGGCTCTGGAAAGCAATCTGGAAAGTTTAGGCTCCTTTTAAAGTGATTTGTTTCACTTGGTTGGTTGCAAGAAAGGCATGTTTAACTCACGAAAATTTGTAGAAAAGGGGAATTCAATTGATATCAAGATACTACTTATGCAAGGAAGCATTTGAGGATAATTGTAATTTGTTTCTACACTGTAGGTTTGCACAGACATTATGGAAGCTTTTTCTGTCTCTGGCTGGAGTTAGTTGGGTGATGCCGCAGCACACTTGGGACTTACTCTAAAGCTGGAATAATGCAAGAGGGAGAATCAGGGAGAAGAAATGGTGGAACATGGACCCAGCATGTATTTGGTGGACGGTGTGGAAAGAACGGAATGATTGGTGTTTTGAAGATAGGAGCAGCTCAATACAACAGTTTAAATTAAATTGTATTACGTCTTTTTATTTCTGGTGTAAAGAAAATTATGTAGAAGATACTGAAGCTTTGATAGATTTTTTTGTTGCCTTGTAAGACGTCAAGGTTTTTTGAAGTAAATAGGAATGCCAACACCTTCTTGGTGTTTGATGAATAAATATTGTTAAAAAAAATTATTAATAATGAGAAAACTCCCATATACAAGCAGACAACAAACCGTTCAACAGGATTCGCTTCTTTACCAGAATTACCATCTGCATGATTTTCAGAAGCACTACTAGAGAGAAGGATTCCAGATGCATTCATGGCAGCAACATCTAATTGATTTGCTATTGCTTCAGCTGCTTCAATTTCAACCCATTGTCCATTTTCATGCTTTTTATTCCACAGTTCCTTAAATCTTACACATGCATCCCTGTCAAATGAAAACATTTCATGAATGATAGAATTGTCTAGCAATATTGACTGCAATTAATCATTTCATTGTGGTTCTTCCAATATATAGGTCTGAATGCAACTGAATTTAGTGGTGCTTATTGCTGCTAGTTGCTTACCTTAAGCGCGAGGCACCAAAAGACTCGGCAAATGATACCATCTGAGCCATGCGATCAATATCAAAACCAGCAGCTACAGCACGTGCAAATGCCATTCCTTGTTCTTTTTGAAGCACAGACTTGCGAGTCTCCAGGACCTTCAAAAGCTGTACTCTGGATAAGAAGACAAATCAATCAAAACACATTGAGCTGTTACTAAACTTGAATAATTAGGCTCCTCATAGATGTTGCAGGCTTTAAGGAACTTCACTTAAGTTTCCAGAGATTCTTTAATTAGGTCTATGAAACCGATACGAACGAGATACTACAATAGCATGATCAAGCAACTTATGTCAATTTTTTTTTAAAAAAAAAAGTAATTCGACACTGATTAACTTTCTAACATTACGATTACAACAAAGGAACAATGGAGCAAAAAAGAATCTGACCAAATACTTCTCCTTAATAAATCATCAACAACAAATCTTAATCCAATGTTGAAATGAAATCATAGTCACACGCATAAGTTCAAGGAAATTAAAATATGCTTTAATGATTTGCCAGACTGATATACCTTGAATTTTCTTCCTGCGAGCCTGACCCATTTGTCTGAGGTTGATGTTCCCCTGGCTGCCCAAGATATAAACCAGATTAGGAAAAAGGCACAATATATGCAACATTTGAAGGAATGCAAGATGCGCACTCACCTTGTAAAGGACAATAGCTTTCTCCTCATTGATATCTGCTGTAGATTTATTACCTGTCAACATTTCACTGTTTTTCAGAACATTCGAGGATAAAGCCCATCATTACTTAGCTGATAGAAAGGGTTCCAAAAAAAAGAAAAAGTTACTGACAAAAATAAGTAAGATAACCGCAGAGCACTGAGACCTATTTCAGAGTAGTATTTCCTTGCAAATAGAGGACCCAATCAATGAGCAATGGATGTAACGAAAAGGTTAAAAGAGCGGAAAGAGTTAAATTAACCAATAAAGCAAGACAATAAAATTACACTATGTTGATCACAGGGTGTATAAATGACCTATGTGATGATGAGAAGTAAAAAGACAAGGTACTGGCATTGTTCTATTAATGATGATACAACTTTTTCACTCTTATGTACCTGCAAAGTTTCCTGCCGGTTTTGCATCTTTGTCTTCAACCTGTTCAAGAAATAAAAATTGTTGGACTGCATCTTGGCTTGACCCTCCCTGAAATAGAAATTTCTAAAGATCAGGAAATACTTACCGGCCCTCGCCCAGTATCGGTGTTTCCCTGCAGGGCAATTGCTTCCTCAATCTGCAAGATCTCAGATTCTATGGTGTACACCCTTTCCAGAATCTCCGGAGTGCTCACAAAACGGACAAACCTGTTTACAGAAAGAAACATTGGACCAATTTGATATTTATCCAAGAATTGGACTAATTTGTTTTCACATCAATATCCAGCTCGCAATCTCTTTTCTAATCTTTCTCACTATCCATAGGATGTGCCAAAGCAGCTTAACATTACAGGGTGTGAAGTACTCGCCAAATGTAACCATGGCAAAAATCACGATTGAACTCCTGGATACTCCAGATTAAACATTTAAATGCTAAGTAATTTTGGTTTTGCTTGCTGGAAATGCATAAAACAATGACTAAAATTGCAGAGTTTTCCTTTCTTGCTTTGCAAAAACATGAACTATCCCTAAAAAAGATGGTTCCAATCATTTCAGTGAGACACTGTATATGACAGACAGATTATGTCTTTGCACGTAGATCTCGTCAGAGAACTGAGCTCAGACTATCATGGGAAACATTCCAACTTCTGAGCCTAATAACATGTACATAAAATTGAATAGCTGATTGGAACTCTTAGAAGACACCACAAAATAGTACAAACCTTTCCACTGTGCCCTTTGTAAACCATGAAGCGTCAACATGAGCATCTAGTTCCAGCAAAACTGAATAGCCGCCCTTTGCTATCTGATCCTGAGCAGTTCTCAAGTGAGCTAGAAAAGGTTTTACCAATCCAGAAGCTATTTTCTCCTTCTTACCATTAGCTATAATAAATAAATCACACCTGGAAAAAAGATAAAGCATACATATATATTAACATTAGTGCAGAGTATGTCAACCCTCTTCATTCTCATTATATACTTCAGAAATGCATTCATCAGGACAAGCCACTATTACTCAGCAATACAGTTACAACCAAAGGCACAATGTCCAATAATTTGAGTAACAAGAAGTCCATCTAACCCACTGAATTCTCAACTCTATTCATTAAAGGAAGCTTGAATTGGATTTTACACAATCATTGCTAAACCTGACAAAATCATATAAACACCAATAGACAAAACACAAAAAAAAATCAAAGAAGTACAATCAGACCTCTTAATATCAGTCATCCTCTATGGCAGCACCTTACTGTAACAACCTAGTTTTCTTAACCATTTTCTCATGTTCTGATATATATGTTCTCTATAACAGTACCTCCCTATAGCAGCTAAAACATTTCCGGACAAACAACGCCACTATAGTGAGGTCTGACCTTGCACATAAACCTCATCATTAGAAAAATCCAAAGAGATCAATTCACACCAATGCACACACACACACAATAATAGACCGATATACAACACCATTACATGAAATACCAAATCAATATAAACAAACTTGAGAATGGAAACCATGCAAATTTACCTAGTTCTAGTAGGAGTGAGCTGGAAAACAACTGAGTCAAGTAAAGTACTTGACTTCATTCTTGCAGCTCCAATTGCTTCACACACCAAGCTTTAGATCTTATAAAAATCAGCTCCCAAATCTTGAAACAATCAAACTAAAACAACCCCACTTGGCTAATCAGTAAAACAACACTATTTCTTCATCAAGAAACCTCTTTTACACAAGAAAATCACTTATTTAGCAAAAGGGTTTGTTGTACTTCCCAAAAAGATTAGAACTTTAATTGGTTTGCTTCAATTATTTGACACTAAAATCCCAAACAAAAATGTCATTTAACAAATCAAGATTCCACCTTTACACATAAAACAACTCACTGGCCCATTAGCCAATATAGCTCCAAACACACACACACTTCTATGTGTATATATGTAAGGATCCAAAGAGAGTAACTTTGGAGAAAAATATCTATATAAGAAGAATAATAAGATTCGCCCGTTGGAAATTGCCTGATGTAAAAAGAGAGAAAGTTGAGGGTGTTTTGGGTATTTCATAACAGAAAAGTCTGAGGACAAAATGGAGGGTACAAACTTATCTGTGTCCGGTGTTTACATAGTTCGAAGGATAACTTATGTGAATTTATCTCTGTGTGACCTGTATTTTATGAGTTCAAGCGGTAAAAACAACCACTGATGTTTGTAACAGAATAGGCTGCCTACTTTTGATGCAGACCTTCTCAGATCCTGCATGAATATATAATGCTTTGGGTATTGGGCTGCTCGGTATTTACAAATGCATGACATGCATATATAAATGAACTATTATCAGCTAATTATGATTAATCATTTTATTTTTTTCACCTCATTAATTAATTAATTAATTATCATTTGTTGACATAATGTGATGTAAATACACGGCACAAAGAGTTATGGAGAAGGTGTGATCAGGAAACTTTTTAATAAAGTGACAAAAGTACCCCTGAAGTGAGAGTTTTGTCCACTGTGGAAGTGTGAAATCATAGTGAGTGGTGCTAATTTGCGCCTGGGGAAAGTGAGTTTCTTTTTTGGTTGTGATAGTCAAAGGGGCAGTTGTATATCATTATGCACCTTAATTACATTTATTTTTGTTTCCTTTTTCTTTTTCCTCTTGGGAGTATTCCACATAGAAAAAGATAGGGTTATTAAATATTTTGATTTATTTATGCTACATCATTATTTTAAATTAAAATAGTATTTGTATTAGCTTGCGCATGGTAAATTATACTAGTAGTGTTCTTATAGTACATGCTATCTCTTACCTTAGTTGCCTATAATTTTGATTTTGACTATCAAAATTTAAACAAATGAAAAGTGATCAAATAGTACCCTTTTTTTTTTACCTCTATTAGGATTTGATAGTATGTTATGGTGTATCATTGTTTCATTTACTGCTAGATCAAACACTTGAGCAATTTATTAACTCTGCATTAAATGTTGTTGGCTCTCATCAATGCTATTGCGTACGTGCTTATATAATTTTCTTTTGCATGTCTCATCCATCACTTTGGTACTATTATAGTTAGTCAATGTACTAGTAGCAAATTGAACTTAAATAGAGTATTCAGTGAATCTATATAGTGTAAATTGAAGCTATTATTACAAGTGTTTGATGTTTCGTATTTAGTAGAGCTACAATGTATAATTAATATTTTTTTTAAGTGTATTAGAAATAGTCTCTCTATCTGGATAGAGTAAGGTCTGCGTATATCTCACTCTTTTCAAATTTCACTTATAGAATAACACTTGATATATTGTTATTGATAGTAATTGTACAGTTGTGATGTATTTGTACTTGAGAAATATCCTATATGACACCAAATACAGTATCATTCTAATATACGAGCAGTGACTAGCAAGATACGGAACAAATAAGCTCCACACAGGATTTAAATATCATATACTCACTAATATATACAATGAACTTGGGCACATGATCGCCAAAAAGGTTTCATGGGTTTTGGCAAAAAATACATATGGTATGTCTGTTGCATTCGACAGAACTTGTCATGAACAAAGTCAATTATTGGATGAACAACTTTGGATGCCCCTACCAGCAAATTCTGGATCCATATATTATGCTCTAAGATAAAATATGATCTTATATTTTTAGTTCAGTGTAAGATAAATCGTGTGTTATACTCTTTATTTCCCCTCCTTTTCTTTACAGCCATTTTTCCTTGAGAGATGTATATTTCTGTTGCAAAATTCGATTATTCTTTTTGGCAGGTGCTGCTTCATAATGAACCAATTAATGACCATTGCAATAGATTTAGGAAAATAAAAAGGAAACAAACATGGCAACCAAAATACAAAATGATAAAATTCAAGTCGTGGATCCATGAAAATTGGTTGAAGAAAAAAAAAATAGAGAAATCAATATCAATTTTTAATATTTGCACTGGCTTTGTCAATTATTATGATTTTTAATAACTAACTTTTAAATAAAATATTTATTTTATTCATTTTTATATGACACTGTTTGATTATATAAAGTCACAATTATTTATTATAATAAACATGATTGAACAAAAAAGCACATCAAGCATTCGGTCTACAAGAATAATATATCATTAGAAGTTATTGTAAAATCATAAATGGTTAACATCAAGATCAAAATATGTTAAGTATATAACATAGAGTCATAGACCAGAATTGAAAATTTCACAATGCTGGAATTTCTCTCGGAATATATGGAGTACGACTTATGTCTAAATTAATTCTTCGCTTAGATCATTCCTTTAATTTTGTCCTTTCTTATAACCAATTTCGAATAGTCCATGTTGTTTTTGTCTTTCAAACAATCATTCTTATACTACACAAGTCATTCCAGTGTATTTGGCTTCATCTTCATGATGAATTAATTGACAAAGATGGTGTACCCACTGCACTGTGGCCACATTTATGATATGATGATAATATGATATATAATTATAATAGAATAAATATTATTATGGCTGCTGAACCACCTCTGTATTAGTCTTTCCTTATAATAATAACTAGTTTTTGTCCACATGCGTGGCGCGTGTATCCATATCGGTAAGTATTTTTCTTAAGTTACATAAGAGTTACCAATTGTACTTGAGCTACAAAAGAATTGAATTAAAGGATGCAAGTACCTTAAAATGATAAAATGTTTATCCTAATTTAGCTAACTCACTAACGGAAAGAAAATCATAGAAGTCCTGTTATAGTAGTAATATCAGGTATGTGACATTTATATATGATGTTCATATTTTTGATTAAATAAATACGAAGTGGAATGTCAAATAATCTAAGCTTACATAGTTCTAAAAAGATGAACAATCTCCTTAACATGACAAAAAAAAAAAAAACAATTAAGACAACATGGAACAATCTCCTTTAACTCAAAGTGGTGCTCTTTTGTCTCCCATAGTTATTTCCTCCTCGACTAACAAAGACTTACAATGAGAAAAATTGTGGAGAGACGGGAGGGAGGGTTGGGGTATATTTTTAAAAGGACATCAAATTAGTAGAAAATATAATTAGAGTTCTTAGTTGAGGGTCTATCGGCAACACCCTCTCCATCTTGGTAGGGTAAGACTTGCGTACATCTCACCCTCCTCAAATCCCACATGTAGGATAGTACTAAATTTTTTGTTGTTTTTGTAATTAGAGTTCTTAAGAAAGGTTAAAGGTCCAAACTTACCGGTAACGCCGAATTCAGCCCACTTGCACTGGCTCTTTCTTTTTTGGGGTTCTTTGAACTAACTCTCGTTTGGGTATCAGATTTACTATAAGAAAAGTTGAAACTACTTGAAGAAGCTTTCTAACAGATTGTTTACATAATTAAGTAGAAAATTATTCAGAAAACAGATCTGATAAAATTAATGCCTTCTCTTATTGGTGTTAGCATAGATCAAAATCTAGTAAAGTAAATTAACCATAATGCACCAATTGGCGACACTATCGGGCAATTTGAATTTAAGATTATCAAATAGATTTAGAAAAGTAAAAATAGATTAATTCCCAGAGTTTGCTTCTTTCTTTTCCCAGCTATTCTAACACTACAAGAGATGAAGGACTCAAAGAGAACTAAAACTAATCACCTTCTTTTCTCTGCGAATAGTGCATTCGAATCTTACATTTCATTTTTACAAATGAGGAAAGTTAAATGGTGCTCTAAATTCAAAAAAATTAAACAAAAACAATGAAAAACGAAGAGCTTAGCCTCTCAAACATAACTTCTGAAGACCAGCAAAGCATATCAACTGCAATGAGCTTAGCCTTGGTGGGTTATGGCCTCACCGAAACAAAAATCTAAAGCTGATGGCCTTGCAAGACTTTATGAAATAAAAGTATTAACTGGTTTTTCGAAAATCAATCCATTCGGAAAGGCAGAACTATCCAACCACATGACTTATACCGTAATGGAACTGGCATACCTCTCAAAATGGGCATGAAATAATTGAATTTATAAGTAACCAACTAAACGTAAAAATGACCTAGAATATGTAAAGTCTGAACACACATGACCTGAAGGATAAAAACATGAGAACTAATTAAATGTTTGCTACGTAATGCATGTATGAGAAATTCGAAGAGTTAACTTTGAGATATGAACACCATGGATGATGAGCTGTCTAAAGTATTTTGAAGCAACTTTTAAATTTCCCAAGACTACTTTCAGTTTTATGTTCTTACTGTAAAACTTAGGAACAAAATATTTTGGTCTACTTTGATTATTATGTACTAATTTATGAGGAATAATATATTATTTATTTTAATGAGTATTTTAGTTATTTAATTTAATTTTAATTTTAATTTTAAGGATATTTTCGTCTTTCACTCTTTCCATTAGAGATTGCTACTTTTAATATATTATATTATATGATAATCATGACATACTTTACTCAATATTTCACCACCTACTTAAAGTTCAATAGATATAATTTTATCTTTATACTAGAGATGTTGTCTTCCGTGTGCTCTTTTACAACAATATGCCCTGATCATCTTCAAATTGTTTTCTAGTCTACATAAAGATGGATGTGTATTCACGATGATCTTTCTCATGAAGTAGTTAGCACTTCTGTATCTTTCGTATGATTCAAGTAAAAGACAAAAACCGTTATTGTCTTGTCCTCTCATTCCATATATTTGCAAGACATTGTAGCTGTTGGTGAGAAAAAGAATATTTCCAAACTTCGGATGATGAAAGGAAGAGCGGTCCAAGAACCCCCTATTTTATGGAGTATTTGTTTTTAAAGTATGTTAACTTTTACCATTTTGACTCGCTCAAGTTTAGTCAAATCTATTTCTACCAAAAGGCACCTCTAATTCTTGCCGACGAGAAAAGTATTTGCCAAATTGGGAGGTTTTTCTTTAACAAAGTGGGGGCAAATTTGCCTTTTAATATGATTGCGTGTGATTAAGATTTGAGTTGGCTGCCCGGTTCTATATTCGCAGATAAATCTTGTCACTCCAGAATAAGCTACAGTAATGTGAAAAGGAATGAATGATCACATGAGAAAAGTTAAATTGCCTGTTGTCTATTTTCTTTAATGCTGACAGCCTAGGCTCCTATAGAGCAAGGACCTAATTGTACTTTTTAATTGAGGCAGAGAAATAAAGACATTTTACAGTGGTACAATAGGCAACAATATCCCCAATTCCCCATGAACAAACATGTAACTAAGCCACAGAGTAATTTTTCTTTTCTTTTACCTTTTGATCCCTATTAAAAGAAATTTGCAAAAGTAGTCTCAGCTTCAACTTAGAGCACTTCCTGCCTTCCTGGTGAATCTCATGAGGATAGCCAGAGAGGTTAGTTTTTCCAAATTTCTTTACCGGGGCAAAAACTAAAATTCAGATGCCAAGAAGGTCGCTTTGCGGAAATTCCAGAGCAAATGTTGGGCTAATGCTGATAGCCTGATACCAGCTCAAGTCTATTCATTGAAAGTGCATGAGAGGCTATTTTTGTCAGTGGTCTTTGGTTTGAGACCATATTCTTTAATTAATTTTGCATGAGAGGCCATTTTTTGAAACTTCAATCATTTTGGGTTGAACTTCACACAAGTTCAGCCCACAAAGGTGGTTGAAGTTTAACTTCAGCTCACCACAAGAATTGAAGTTCAAACTTCGGCCCACAAGGATTGGAGTTTACGGCATCTATGCCTAAAAGTTCAACCCTTACGGATTGAAGTTGAACTTCATAACTTAAGCATGAAGTTCAACCCACAAGGTTTGAACTTCAGCCCACAAAGATTGAAGTTTCAAAAGTGGCCTCTCGTGGAAAACTAATAAAAACGTGGCTTTAAACTAAATACCAGTGGCAAAAATGACCTCTGAGAGAGTCTATTCTATTCTTGGGCCTATGGGCTACAAAGTCGAAAATGACGAGGTAAGCTCGGAAATTTGACGAATAGCCACTTCTAAGTCGCTCAACAAATAACAACCAATGGTTACAAAGTTATTTAAAAATTACCATAATTTAAAGAGGGATTTACAAAAATACACATACATTTTATTTTATTTACATGGCTCTACCCGTTGCATTTATACTCATAACTTATTTACACTATATACCCATTAGCTAATTACCTTCTTATTTTGAAGCATAAAACAAGGAGCTCAAGTTTCTCTCTCTCCTCATATCTTGTATTATTTTTTTCTCCTTTTTTTTGGTCATTCTTTTACTATTCCCTTCTCCTTCTCTGCTTTCACTATTCTTATTTTTTTTCCTTTTTCCATTTTTTATTCTATTTTCTTTCTATTTTCTTTCTTTTTTTTCTTTCTCCTGTTTTTAGCACTATTCATGTCTCCCCATTTTTTATATTTTTATTTATTTTCTTTCCCTATAATCTTATTATACTTATTTTTTTATTTTTTTCTTTCTCTAAAAAGGCATACTTTGTTCACAAACACAAAAACTAAAATATTTTATTTGCTCAATAGTATCTCACACTTTTATCCAAACATAAAATGGTATACAAAAAGAGTATATGATATACAAAAAAGTTGTACTTCTTTAAAAATAATAAAAATTAAAATATTTAAGTGCTCTGAAACATCACGCACTTCGATCCGAACATAACAAGTATACTGAAAGAGTATACAGTATACCAAAAAGGTATACTTTGTTCAAAACAATAAAAACTGAAATATTTATTCGCTGGGTAGCATCGCACACTTGGATCCAAATACAAAAGGGTATACCATAAGAGTATATAGTATACCAAAAGGGTATACTTTGTTTAAAACAACAAAAACTGAAATATTTATTCGCTCGGTAGCATCGCACACTTGGAGCCAAATACAAAAGGGTATATCAGAAGAGTGTATACTTTGTTCAAAACAATAAAAACTGAAATATTTATTCGCTCGGTAGCATCGCACACTTGAATTCAAATAGAAAATGGTATACCAGAAGAGTATACAGTATACCAAAAAGGTATACTTTGTTCAAAAATAACAAAATGGTAGCATCACACACTTGGATCCAAACACAAAAGGGTATACCAGAAGAGTATACAGTATACCAAAAGGGTATACTTTGTTCAAAACAACAAAAACTGAAATATTTATTCGTTCGGTAGCATCGCACACTTGGAGCCAAACACAACAGGGTATACCAGAAGAGTATACAGTATAACAAAAGGGTATACTTTATTCAAAACAACAAAAACTAAAATATTTATTCGCTCGATAGTACCGCACACTTGGATCGAAATAAAATAAACTTGTTCAAAAAATAAAATAACCATTTATTATATAGCATCTCATATTTCGATACAAACACAAAAAAGGTATATAAAAAGAGTATACGATTTATCAAAAAGGTATACCGTGTTTAAAATAAAATAAAATTTAAAATATTCATTTGTGTGGTATACCGAAAAGGTATATAGTGGTATTGAGACTTAGTGTAATAGTATACCAGTAAGGTATACTGTGTACTACAAAAGTATACATTAAAAAATGTGAAAAGAAAATTCTTTAAATAGGTAACTCATTTGGAAGATAAGTAGAATGTAATAAGCTCTTTAAATGTAATTAAATCTTATTTAATATGTACAATAGCTTATAGTTGCATCTTTAAGAGACATTGACTATTAATAGCATATATTTTTATATGTTTGGGTCTCATTGTGTTATAAAATTTAGTAAATATCTCCCATTTAAATCTTAATTTTTTTATAAAAAAAATAAAATTACTTAGCCACGGTTAAACATTGATTAATATAAAAGTAGTAAAATCTAAAAATCAAATTAGCCATGGGTCTTACGTGGCGAATGTTTATTGGATCTTTAAATCTGCAACTTGTTAGCCACGGTTCAAACCTAAAATAAGTGGTTAGCTACGGAAAAGCCGTGGCTAACTGCTGTAATAGCCTCGGTTAATTAGCTACGGTTTTGAACGTGGCTAAAAGCCGAACTTTTGTAGTGTGGGTAGTCCGTGTAAATATTTATGTTAAAATAGATATGGAGTGAAATGAAATTTAAAATGGGTAAAAATATGTAATATCATATCATACTATTCTAAAAGAGTCAATTCCTTAAGTAAAAAGTGAGTGACCATTTTTTCCTTCAATTAAAAACTACTACCTATAATTTTTGCACTAAAAAGTTAATTTAACTTTAAATAAAAATTCATAAATTATTTAGTACAAAGTAGTATTTCCCTAAATGTTTATATTAAAACACACAGCTTCTCTTTCTACATCTGTTTACCACCTTATTCAATGTATACAATAAGTCATAGTTAATCCCTATAATGACTTTAATTATTTTCTAACCATACAACTCTCTATGTTCCCATCACATCTCGGGGAATATGAAAGGTTACTAATCAGAGAAGAACCTCTTAGTATTCCATAATTTTGTTGTTGTACTTTCAGTGATGATCAAAATGTCGTATATATGCAAGCCACTCTAATTGCTTTTTTTCTAACTTTCATTTTGCATTGATTTTCCTTTCAATCGTCTCTGAGAATACTCAACCTTCTAAGCTTACATAATACAGACATTTTCTGAAAATACAGTTGGTTTATGTCATGTGTTGACACATTCGACTTTGTTTGTCCAACTGATCGATACCTCGCGGTACTCTAGGCAGATGAGAAAAGCTACCCTTTGTCTTCATCATGATTTGGAATTTCATAATTACTCCATTATATTTGATCATTTACAGCTATCAATAATTCGACCAGTTATTTTTCCTATTTCATTCTTGAACCGCTATCTCAACCTTCAATTGGGACCCTATTATATTACTCATGTTTTTGTGAGTTTCACCTCTTCACAAGTTCAAAGGTAGTAAGTGTTTTATAATGTAAAGTTCAGTTTATTGAGAAAGCTTTGGAATAGTGTGCCAATGATTAGTACTGATATAAAGCGGCTTATGAGCTTCACCTTGTGCATGCAGATGGTCACTTATTATTGATAGGGAGATGGATAATGGTATTTATAAAAATAAGTATTTCTCTATTGGCACTGATTCTTTGATGCTTAAAATTTTATTGATCCTTACTATATTAATGTATCCTATTTTTGAGGCCTCCAAACTGAGGTATTAATATAGAGTATAGTCCTTCTATAGTGTTCTCTATTTGTTTCACACATCGTATATGACTGAAAGGAGTATCAATTCATATTCATTGTTTTGATCAATTACATAAAAAACACAACTATTGAACTACCCAACTGTACCTTAAAAAATTACCTTTTCCTACTTTTATTGTAGGCTCATAGCAACTGATTCTGGCTAGCAACTCTGAAAATTCTTTCATTAGAACTCATCCTTATAATAAGTATATATAGTTGTCCATCCAGATATATCTTTCCTTCACATCTCATCCCTTCGAAGTTTCCTGTTATCTCTATGTTGTTTGAAGTATATGGCACCTACACCTTCTACAATTCTAAAAGAAATTACAATCTTTTTTTATGTTTACATGATCTCCTCACATCAGCCAATTTGGAATTCAATTACTATTAAGTAGCTTCTTTTGTAGACCTATAGTTAATGAAATAACTTGAATTTCACGCTCAGCCGCCAAAAACTGGCGGAATGCTCTCGAAACCAATTCACTTGAGTGAGATAGAGGAGAGTGAAATTTCGTGTGGAGGGGTGAAATCCGGAGATCTACGAAGGAACGTCAAAAGCGAAGACAGCTCTCTGGGTCACTTCCAAGATATCCCTTCTAACTACCCTATTTCCAAAGGAATAAAGACCTAACATTTCCTAAAAAATGTTAGACTGCCTGTTGTGTTATTACCTATCTTTGTACTACTCATACTATGAGAATTGATGTATATATAATAGATGCAAGAAGTTGTTTTGAGTAGTTCATATATTAGTTTCACTACTCGCTGATTAAAGTTAATTATGTTTATTTTTTCATTTGTATATTTAAATTTTCTGTGAAGTTACTCTTTGGAATTTTGTTATTTGGATAGTCGGATAGTTGATTTGCAAAAACAAGATCCAGTGATATTTATGTCCAAACCTCGGTTTTTACTAGCCATTCTCTTGCACGCACCTTGAATTCTCTCTTGACCTTAACTTTTATTTAGTCGATCTCTTACCAGTCCATGCTTTTTCCACTACTCTTATCTTAATTAATTTAAATGTATCTGATTTTCTGAAAACTTGAGGTACCTTTTGTATTTCCACCAGAACGTTTGCTTTAGGATAAATTATGGAATACTGACAGCCATGTTTGATTAGTGATTATATAACTCATTATGTTGGTCGTATTTCTCCCTTTTTATTTTCAAAGCAACGTTTAAAGTTCCCAACTTGGTTCTTCTATAACAAGTATATTTTTCCGTATTTTTTTTTGTTTAATTGTTTTTATGTATTGTAGAGAACAAACACTTACTGTTTTGTGACATTTCAAAACCAATGCATGGAGGATTGAGGAATATAGCTGGATTTAGATGAAAGAAATTCATACAAAAGGTCGATGCATGGAAATCAACTAAATGGTGATATAACAAAGGATGAATCAGGTTCGTCACTTTATTAGTTCCGATTAGAAAATAAATTCTAATGTTGTGTTTTTCATTTAGGTACCTATAGCTTTTGAACCCTTAATAATTAATGGATGTACAGTTTGATGGATATGATGGAACATGCATTGAGTTCTATCTAAAAATTGACATTCCAAATTACAATCATGCAATGCTCAACGTACAACACTCGGAAACTTAATCATATAGTAAAAAATAAAATAAATTATTCCAATTTTAAGATGGTGTCTAATTTAAATTAACTTAAAGGCGGTGTATTGTTTTCTAATTAGCAATTTTTTTTAGGAAAGGTGGAGAAGGGAATTACATTGTTGGAAATTGAATCCTTATTAACAAGGTGAAATATCAGATAACCAATCAAGTGTGCAACTAAGATTCCCATATATTTTTAATCAGCACTTAGCTAAATGTCTTGGTGTATTTTATTCATCATACGACCAATCTCTATGTTGATCGGATATTTAAATGTAATGAGTTCATTGTAGCTCCTAGCTACTCCAGCTTGATTGAGGAGGTTTAATTATTCTTTTGATCATTTTAACATGGTTCGTTTGAGATATGAATAAATAGATTGGGCTCATTTGAAGGCATCGTAGAGAAGTCATTTGGAGTTTAACATCTATTAAATTCATGTTTGACTTGCATTTATTTATATTCCAATTTTGAGTCATTTTCTATTTTAAAAATTGGTGTCTGTAGTTTTCTGTTATTCATCCTGTATTAGTTTTGATCAAATGGGAAAATGAGAGGTCCATTTTATGTTCTCATGTGTGAAGTAATATATATATGTGAAACATGCGATTTCGTTTCTCCAAACAATCTGCTATTTAATCCCCAATATTTGTATTCCTAGCTAGGTCAATTCTTTGTGAATGACATTTTATAATTTCATTGATCTATTTTTTACATTTGCAGTTCAGTTGTGCATCAACCGTTGTTACTGCTTTAGTAAGGAGAATTTCTCAGTAGGATTGTGTATCTTTTCATGTATTTCGGTGATTTCTATTTAACTTGAAATATCTAAGTCAATTATTGAAAATTTAGTGTTCATGCCCTTTTGGTGATATGCGACCAATTTAGTGAGGTATTCAACAACTTCGTGGATTTCATTTTTTACTGTTGACTACATAAAATTAACATTCACTATCTTCAGGAACGTAAGTTATTTTTCTTACCTTTCATTTTGTAACTCATATCTTTCCTGTAATAATTATAAACTATTTTAAAGTTTTTACTCATCGATTCAGAACTCACGCGCAACACGCGTGTTTGAAAACTAGTTTTATAAAATGTGGGTATGTAGTGTAAAAGCCTTAATTTAAAAACACAGAAGATTTTTGAAGAGTAGCCACTAAAATCTTAGATAATTTTTCGTGAATTTGGAAGTAACCTCCAAGAAATTTTACTGGAAATAGAATCCAAAGTTTCGGGAAATATTCATGGAACTTCATATTTTCCAGACGCATGAAAAATTCATGTAATTTTGAATTAATCTCCCGGACATTTTTTAGAATTTTTTGAAATTTAATTCAAAGTCCAAAGAATTTTTTTGGACATCTAGTGGCGATTTCAAAAAAAAAAAAAAAAAAAAAAAAAAAAAAAAACATCTATTATAAATTGTAGCTATTTTTCTAAGCTTTGCAAGTGCTGGTGTTCCTTGTTCGGTACTCTAAAGTATGGCTATCTGACTAATTTTTTATAGGAAAATTTACACATAAGTACAAATTGGGAGACTTAATTACAAAAAATAGAGATATTTTGGTATAATTACACAATTTGAAGGAAATGAAGACGTAATTACAAAAAATAGTAAAAGCATATAAACCCTAAACATAAAAAACCCTAGCCTCTTCCTCTCATCTCTCATTTTCTCTCCCTTCTTACTACTCCTGCTTTCGCCGACCACCACCCACTCACCGCCGGACCGTCGCCGGACCACCTCCAGAAAATAAAAATAGAAAATATTTCCAAATTCCTCTCAACACCCTCTTTCCGTTTTTGCTACTGTTTTTCTCAAGTTCTCATGGAATCGGCGTAGATCTAACTTCAAAGTTTCGCTCACACCTAACTCCGGCCACCAAGTCACTTTTTCGGTAAGTTTTTACATATTTCCTATCCTCTCACTCTCCTCCATCACCTCCCATACCCTGATTCTCTATATTTGATGTTTTTTTAGTTCAAATATAGTGATTTTTGAGTAACATTTAGTATTTTCGGCTACATCCTGTATTTTTCGGATATTTTTTATGTTTTCTAGTCAAATCTAATATTTTTCCAGCTAGATATGATATTTTTTCATATTTTTTTCTTTTTTGTATCTTACCTATCTAGCTGTATCTTATTGTATCTAACTGTTTTTGGATTGTTTCTACACTGTATATAGGTCAAGATTGTTTCTACACTGTTTCTAAGTTTTTGCACTGTATCTAATTGTTTCTATACTATTTCTGCAATTCTACACTGTTTCTGCACTCTTTCTGCATAATTCTGCATTGTTTCTGCACTATTTTCTGCACTGATTCTGCCTTTATCAACAATGTTTCTGCATTATTTAGACTGTTTCTGCACTGTTTCAGACTGTTTCAATACTGTTTTAGATTGTTTCTGCATTGTTTGATATTGTTTCTGCATCGTTTCAGACTGTTTATAATTGTTTATGACTGTTTCTAACTGTTTCAGCAGACTTGGGTGGCGGTAGCAGCATCAATAGACGACATGGGAGGCGGCAGGGAGAGGGATGTGGGGTGGAGGCTATGGTTTTTCTTTTCTAGTTATTTGTAGCAACTTGTATATTAAAAAAAACGCTATGTTTTGTAATATGAATAATATTGCTATTTTGTTTAAAATAAATAAGGCTTTAAAATTGTATGTAAGTGTAATTAACCCTAACTTATAATCCCCAAAAACTAGAGGAAATTAATATCTTTAACCTTCCAACAACCGCCTAAACAAAAAATAACATGTCAATATATATATATATATATATATATATATATATATATATATATATATATATATATATATATATATATATATATATATATATATATTAATTATTCATTTATAATATATTTATTATACACCTATTATATATATTAGAGATTTTTTCATAACTATCTACTTTATAAGATTTAATTTCACTAACTACCACTAACATATGGAACCATTTATTAAATTATAAATATACCTAAATTAGTGTAATTTCTATCCGATAGTTGCTTAAATGTAGGCTATCTAAATCATCCATTAACAATTATCTATATTTTACTATTTTTAATATTTTGTTGTCCCTCTTCTAATCTCGATCTATCCATGTTAACATGACAAATCAATCTTCTCTATTTAGGAAAAAATAATTAAAATAGTTGATATATTAATATATTGTCGTTCATGCCATAAGATTAGAATTTTTTTCCTGAAAATTTGAATGTATATTGATGGTATATATGTTTTTTAAAGGAGAAAAAATTGGTACAAAATAGTATACATTTGATATAATATAAGTATAAAATGATATGTATGGTGCCTCTATTTATATGCTTATATTATAACAAATATATAATATATTATGTGGTATATAAGTGGTATATCTAGTATAATTGTGGCATATTACTGTTATATTTGTAGTATACGATTATCTACGAAATAGTATACATTTCATATAATATACATAAAAAATGATGTATATGACATCTCTATTTATATGCTTATCTTATACCAAATATATAATATATTATGTGATATATAATTGGTATATCTGGTATATTTATAGCATATTACTGTTATATATGTAGTATACATATCTACAAAGTAGTATACATTTGATATAATATACGTATAAATTGATGTATATGACATCTCTATTTATATGCTTAATTTATACAAAATATATAATATACATTATGTGATATATAACTAGTATATCTGTTATATTTGTAGTATATTATTGTTATATATGTAGTATATAGTTATCTTTCGGTATATTTGTTGACTACATCTTGTAGACAAAACACACACCGAGGGAATCTGGAATAGGTAAAAAAAATAGATTATATCTTGTAACAATATAGTGATAATCGGCTGACAGAGTTGATAATTTTAGGAAGAAGACATTTGGTGGAGAAACAAGAGACTTAGCAAAACAAAAAATCTTAAAAACTAGTTAAATCAAAATAACAAGATGAAATAGACTTATTCTTCTCGTAACAAGAAAGAGAGAGTGATAAACTTGCTGAAAAGATTTCAAGACCGAATTCAGAAGGAAAGAAGATTATTCGGTGTAGAAAAAATAAAAAATAAGAAAAAAAGGAGGAAACTAAACTCACGTCTCTTTAAGTGAAGCATGTTTCTTTTAGTTAATCCCTACTCATATGGATTAGGGAGAAATTAAAAGGATTTGAAATAGCGGTATTCTTGTTATTAAAAATTTAAAAATATCATAAAACTCTAAAAAATGGTATAAGTGGAATATTTCTATTAGTGATGGTATAGGGTATAATAATTAATTCTTTCAGGAGTGTTATTCCAGTCGATTTCTCTATATATTATCAGCTCTTTTATGCTTCAGTAGTTATCTAACCGGCTACAAGTATTGAAATATTTTGGTTGAGCAGAACCATATCAGTTTGTATAATAGTCTTTGATGATTCTTATCAACAAAAACTAATTCCGAACATCTTCAGTTTCTTTCGTAAGAAAAACAAAGATCCAATCTAGTGATTCAACGGCCTATTTCATCTACAATTAAAAGTTTGACTAATATCTATATGTTATAAATAAAACTAAAATTGATACAATATTGCAAGAAGTAGAGAGTAGTATGTAGAGAGAAATCTTTTTATTTTTTTCAAGTCTATCAAATGAGAAGGCAAGGGTCCTTATTTATAGATAATCATTGCCTCCTAGCATCAACTTGCAATGCGAGTTGATTTACAAGTTGCACTAATTAAAAAGGGGTATTCAAGTTGCAAGACAAGTTGGATATTAGAAGTTGGATTATAGGTTGGATATTACAAGTTGTTATGATAAAGACATCCACTTGAACAAGTTGATTCATTACATGTCTTGATAGATAGATATTGTGCCTTGTTAAAACCTTACTAGGAAAAACTCTATGGAAAAAAACTTAGTGAAGGAAAAAAAGTACACACATCTTGTAATACGCATTGAGAGCTGCCTCAATAAAAACCTTACAAGGAAAATCCAATTGGGACAAAGTGCAGCACGTATTTTACTCCCCCTGATGAAAACATCATTTAACATCTTGAAACATTCCAATCTTGTAAATCAACTTCTTAAATGTCGAGATTGACCATGACTTAATGAACAGATCTATCAAACTATCAGTGGAATGAATTCTTCATCCTTAATTTCATCATTTTTTTGAAGATCACGATTGAAAGGAATTTTACTTAATACTGTCTCCTTTAGTTGTATCTTTCTTTTAGCTGAATTATCCATGCAATATTTCATATAATATAGTCGGCTAGCTTCATGCATGGCTATTTGAAGATGTAATAGCAACATTTTAATTTGTAAAATGCTATAACATAGTTGTGCATCCACAAGTAAATAAATAGCACCTTGATATCAGGTTTTATATCGATCAAGTAGATATCTCGTATTCTTTCAATGTCTTTGCATTGGTAAAAAAATCAATCTTGCCAATAAGCTTATTAGAGAAGCTATAACTGGTGAAGTATTACTGGCAAGAAACTTCAATGAACCCATTGCGCTTAAATATGATATTTCGATACCAAGAAGCTCGCTAAGGCGATTTTACCATATGTGGTCGGATTGTTTTAATCCGTATAAATATGTATGAAGCTTCATTGAACAGGTTTCTCGAAAATCTTTCTATGCTTCAGACATTTTAAATCCGTCAAGGATATTCATAAATATTTTATTTTCTAATGAGCCATATAAAAGGATGCAACAAAGATAATTAGACGCATGTCAAGTCTTTCATGCACTGCTACACATAAAAGATACCTGAAGGTGATACATCCACCAAGGAGAATACATCTCCATATAATCAATGCCAAGTTTTTGTGTCTCAAGTCGTACTTTATATCTAACGACTTTATTTCTCTCAATATTTTCGCACAAAAAAAAAAACTTAGTTGTACACCACTGGTGTTACACCTTCAAATGTTTGGACTATAAGTCTGAAACTTCACATTTTTCAAGTGAAGACGATTCTGCTTGAATGCGTTTTCTCCATTTTAGAAAATAATTTCATGTATGTATTCCTAACAGACTAAAGCTCAAGATCCTCATAATCATATAAATATTGAGCTTTATAATATATGTAAGATATCGTTGATGATAGTTTATTTTGGTTCCCAATGCGACATAACATATAGAGATCTCTTCATATTTGTTATTTTTCAGGTACCTGAACATCTCCTTATGAGATTTTAGGAAGTATTATGTTGTAGACTCTTCTAAAGCCCTGCCTCCTCATTTGACTATCATAATCAATTGCTCATTTTCTTTTTCAAGAATTTTATCTTCGGAACCGAATGGTCTACCACGCTTCAGGCGTGCCTGAGACTCATTTGCTGTAGCTGATTTTCCTACCAGGACATCGAATCAAACTGGAGTATTAGCAACTGGAATATAATATTTAGATTTGGGTCAGCCACGCGTCTAGCAGTGACTTGTATTATCATCTTTAAATGAGGATCATATCAATGATTGCTTTAATTTCTCCCCCTAATGTTAGCCAAAATAACATTCGTTCTCAACCTTCTTTGGGATCCAGCTTTGTGCGATGTGGTGGAGCAATGTATAATACACCACACATTAAAATATTAGATGAAAAAATATTTGGTTCCTGAGCCTGAACCAATTATGAGGGGGAATTCATTTGTTAGCATGTCGTGCACAAGTACTACTTTATAGATATACCATATCTCATACCTGATATAGGTAGCTTTGTTCTCATATGCATGGTTTAGAAATTAATGGAGACTTTTAATTATATGAATTTTCTAAACCAGCTTGCCAATATTATCAAGAAAACTTGTCTTAATTACATAATCTGGAAATATGCTCTTAATAAAATTAATTTGAGCAAATACTTAACCGTACAAGTACCTTTGCAGGTTTATAATAACACACATGTGACCTTCTCATATATGCATCTATCATATAATAATTATATGGTCCACATTGCAGGTGAACGAGCCTATATTTATTTTTTTACATTCCAGAAATGCGGAAATCCTGATCCCAAATTTTAGTTGGTCTAATCATGAGAACGAGCAGCACAAAGAGAATTCTTGATTCTTCAGTATACACCCATGTGAATTATCATTTATATATTTTGTGCATCATATTTGAACCGGGATGGTCAATCCGGTCATGTCAACTCATAAGTTATTCATCTAGTAAACTTCTGATTTACTATAACATGGGCTTTTCGTATCGATAAACTTTTAGTTTATTGTGGCATGCATGTGATTCCAATATTCTTAAATTTGTGTAGTACAAATTGGAGGAATGGGCGGGTTAACCCTTTACTATATACATATTTCATACATGCTATGACTGTAATATGAAGATATTAAATTTTCTCAGACTTGCAGTCTCAATATGATACACATTTTGGCAAATATATTTGAAACTTAACAAGTTTCTTTGAGACGTACTACAGTAAATATTTCATCAATTTCATATTCCTCCAGGTGGTAATAAATTGGCTCTTCTAGAGCTCTCATTTAATTTTGTACTATCATATATTTCATGACACCATCCATATGGTGAATATCTTCTCGAAGGAGAAAATCATATAATTATTCTCATCGACAAGTCACTATAAGCAAGATCGATGAGAATATCTACATTCATAATATTTATTATAAATTGTCTCATTCACCTTCAAAGAATGAACCATAATCATCTGGACTTGCATCATAGTCACATACCACATTGATGGTATTATTATCTTTTACCGTTTGAACGGTTAAATTGAGAACCCTTTATTGTTCTCTTATTTATTTTAAAATAATGACTATTATTTCTTCCTTTGTCACGTCCACGACCATGGTAATTATTTTGTTGTCTTTCAAACATAAAATTAATTGTCTTCTTTCAGACATAAAATAGTTTGCCTTCTTTCAAGCATACTATGTGTTGCTACTACATTTACATCTAGGAATGGGACATATGTCGTGCTCTCAAATTCACCTTAGGGAATGGAGCTTGTCCTTCTCCCGCATTCATCTTAGGAATTGAGCATATATTGTTCCCATGTTCACCTTTATGAATGGAACATATTCGTGGACGGACTTCATTATTATATTAATAACTCGTTATTTGCCTCTGTCATCAATATGGTGCACTTGATCGTGAACCCAATATCTTATCATTATGGCGTGATGGGATTTTAAACCACCGTCTTACACTCAACAAATGGTATAATAGGTTAAGAGCCATAGTCATGAGTCAATTTCATAATATTTCATGCAATTCCTTTTATCTCCAAACTGCTGCTACTTCAAGAATAGTTTCGGGGTATGAGACATAGAAAATATATTTCTCTAAAGTTTCTTCATCACCAATAGCAATAAATGATGTATATCCCATAATTATTAACTCTTGAAAGAGTCCATTTTCAACAGAATGTTCTGCCAACATTTATAAAGGTTTCTAGAAATTGAACTTTCACCTTTTTCTTTTTTTCATTTCAATAAATTCAATTATGCGAAATGCATTATAGATCATAATTAATAACCATGATAAAAATTATACTTTAAAAGTCATGAAAACTTGTCCAACACCAAATATATAAAAAAAAAAAGGGGAAACTAACCTGATGTTCTGAAAAGAAACATCCAAAGCTCAAGAAATATATGTCATGGCTCAAAGCTGTTACTATGAGTTATATGGTAATTATCACAATAAGTTCATCTTTTAAGGCTAAACAAATACTCACCTCGATTTAAGTGCGACAATATAGATATACCAACTAGTGATGCATATAATATTAGAATGATTCCAAATATATCATTGCACCGATATGTCATTGCATTCTATATTTCAAAATCATGTAGACGCAGTAAAAAGAAAGCCCATGTGTCCAAATTCTAATTATTTATAGACCAAGAGATGATGAACAAATTTAAACAAAGGGCAAGCAAATAGGGCTCATATACTTTACAAATTTGGCCACTCCAGAAATGAACGTATCACGACCCAAAAATCCTGGATGGTCGTGAGGGCACCCGAACAAACCCCATTGGGCGAACCCACTCGCTATATTAATAATTAACCTCAATAATATTAAAGAGATAATATAATAAAGTTCAAGTTGTGACTTTTATTACTGAAATACGCAGAATATCCCATAGTGCAAACAAAAGGTCTAGTCCTCTACCATAAGCCAAGAACATCTATAAGATAAATACTGAATAAAATATCCCGAATGTCTGAAACAATAAATGACAGGAATAAAATAATAGAAAGGTGCGCCACCAAGGAATGAGGATGGTTGGATCACCGCTGATCAATAGGAAAATCTTCAACTCTGGGCACGGGGCTCGCTGGTACTTGGAACTGTATCTGCCCAAACAGATAATAAGAAACGATAAAGAAAATAACGTAAGTCAAAAGGACTTAGTAGGTGGGTAGAATAGTTCCTATGAAAGACAGGAAACTAGTCTGAGCAATAAATTAACAGAATAGAGGAGGGAGAGAAATAAACATGTTATAATTTGCTATTTAAATAGTCCCTCAAATCACACCATTCAATATCAATAAATCTCATTCAAGAACCAACAATTAAACTCAATTAATAAGCCAGCAGAATATGTGGGCTAACTCCGAAAAGATGTGATAGTGGACCAACTCCGAAGCTATCAATTGTACCAACTCAAAAATAGATAGTGGACCAACTCCGAGGCTATCATATGGACAAATTCCGAAACATTATCAATTTGGACCAACTCCGACATATCAAAGTAATCATAAATTTTCATGTCAAACATACACATAACTTGCAATACTTTAAACAACAACCAGGAGTAAACACAATCAAGGGAAAACAACACATATTCCAAGTAAACATTTAAACACAATAAAAAGGTGTAAAAGGTTACACCTAGGGCAGTGTACATACAAGGAACGTATGTACAATATCCCGCGTGGACTAGTTCCACCAAAGAAAGGGATAGAACCACCTACCTCTCCCTGAAGAAGCAAACCACTACTCAACAATTGGGTTTTTCCGCCGAATCTCTTCCAAACGGTCTTGCTCTAAGTGACAGGACGAAATACATAATTAATTAAAATAATTGGTTGAAATTCTTCAATATCAAATTGTTCCACCAATATCCCCGTCCGCAAAATACTATTAAAGAAAAAGTATAGAATCAATTCCTGAGAAATTGATACAGGACGGGTCCCCTCGGTTCTAAATGAAACAGCGTTACAAGCTAAAGTAATGCCCATAGATGTTTTTCACTACATAATCATGAACTCATCCTATTAATACCTTCTCCATGATTACAAATATTTTTATTCAATAATTGTCATAATAACTAAATAAACTATTACTAAAGGACAAGAAATTAAGAAAGAATTACAATAGAAACAGTAACTACATTTTGTAGACGGTGCACAGCGGAGATGTGAGTACTTTTGCTCCTATTACCTTAAGCTTTCAATCATTGCAGGTATTATGAAACTAATCATTGCCCAATTCTTTGACATAATTTGACATACTTCTACCCTTTACACAATAAGCCTCTTTACACATGAACTGTAGTACATCTATATTCTCTCAAGAGAGAGTCATATGCATACCTGCTATTGAGAATACAACTCTGACGCAACTTTCGTTAATCCTCAGCCGCATTGCGTTTTATTCCCATTAGTGTCAACTCCCCGAAACCTAGTACTAATGTGATGGGCAATTTTAAAGCACGACTATCCCAATTTCTTTACTATTATATTTTATATAATTTCACTCAAATACAACTATTTAGGGTAATATCTAATTGATCCAACAATTACTCATAATTATATTTTTAAACCCTTTTGCCAACTCATAATTTACATAAGTAATTATTCTATAATAATAATTAAAATAAATATACTGAAACTAACGGAATAACTAGGAAAAATAATACTTGTAAATTATCGGGTCATTACAGAACGATATTTATATCATTAGTTGACTAGAAACCCATGATGAATATATCTCATGTGAAATCATCTTTATTTGAAAAACGTGCATGTAAATGTGCCGTATGAAGTCATATGCTTTCAATAGAGAAATTATTTTTATTTCAATCTTTTATATAATAGAAGTTTTGAAAAAGAACCTTTTATTGCATATGGTATTATAGCTTGCATGAAACAAAAGAAAAATTAATTTACTGCTTACCTTCGCACGACACAAGTTGTTTGGAAGTAAGATTTAAAAGGTTACAAAATCTGTACTTCTATCATGAAAAACAACCAAATAGTTTGTAAACCAAAAAAAAAATAAGTAGAATAATATAGGAACTTAATACCTGGTTCGCTTAGTTAAGTGATGAACAAAATTCATAATTGTCATAAACAATAGCTGATCAACCACCATCGGCAAATGGAGTTGAAATTAGAAAAATCAAACTCTACTTTGGATAATATTAGAGATTCCTGCTGATAACGTGTTGTAAATAAAACTAATATTGATACAATATTGCAAGAAGTAGAGAGTAGTATGTAGAGAGAAATATTTTTTATTATTTTCAAGTCTTTCAAATGAGAAGGCAAGGGTCCTTATTTATAGATAACTATTGCCTCCTAACATCAACTTGCAATACAAGTTGATTTACAAGTTGCACTAATTAAAAGGAGTATTCAAGTTGCAAGAGAAGTTGGACATTACAAGTTGGATATTACAAGTTGTTATGATAAAGACATCCACTTGAACAAGTTGATTCATTACACCATAGACCATATATAAGACTGTAAAAAGTGTGTTTTATTAAGAAATACAAACATTCCAACTCAAAAGACAACGTAAATACATTATGTGTTAGTAAACATTTTTTACTAGGTTATTATATGTGTTAGTAAACATTTTTTACTAGGTTATTAATTAATATATATCAAGAGAAATAAAATTATTTTAGGATTAAAAAATGGAGAATGCGATTTTCCTGAAGAAAAAAAAAAAAAAAAGAAACATTGAGCTACATTCACCTTAATGTGTGTTTGGTACGAAGGCGAAAAGATATTTTCTAATTTTCTCATGTTTAACTCGTATAAAAATAATGTTTATGACAAAGTCCCAAGGGAGCTATTACGGAGATGCTTAGAGTATAAAGGTGTACATGTAGCATACATCAGACTGATTAAAGACATATATAATAGAGCCAAGACCCAAGTGAGAACACTGTGAAGAGACTTAGAAAACTTCCCAGTAGAGATGAAGTTGCACCAGGAGTTAGCACTTAGTTCATTTTTATTTTCTCTTGTGATGGATGAATTAATTCGGAGTAGTCAAGGGGAAGTGCATTGATGTATGTTATTTGCAAATGATATAGTTTTGGTCGAAGTGGAGTTAATGATAAGCTGGAGGATTGGAGACAGATTTTAGAGTCTAAAGATTTCAGGCTGAGATGGACGAAAATAGAATACATGGAGTGCAAATTTAGTGGTGCATTTCATGAGTCTGAGGTGGAATTGACGCTTGGTACTCAAGTCATCCCCACGAAATATAGCTTCAAATATCTTAGGCCAATACTCTAAGAAAATTGAGAGATTGACGAGAATGCCACACATCATCTAGGAGTGGAGTGGATGAAATGGAGGCTCGCTTCCGGGGTCCAATGTGATAAGAAAGTTTCACCTAGACTTAAAGGTAAGTTCTATAAAGTAGCAGTAAGACCAGTATATTGTATGGAGCGCAATATTTGCCAGTCAAGAACACTCACATTCAGAAGATGAGCATAACAGAGATGAGAATGCTCAGATGGATGTGTGAGCATACTAGGGTGGATAAGTTTAGGAACTAGGTCATATATGACAAGATAGGAGTGGCATCTATAGTGGACAAGATGCGGAGAAGCGAGACTGCGATGATTCGGACATGTGATAGGAGGAGCACAAGTGCTCCAACAAGGAGGTGAGAGGGGTTGGTAGTGGTGGTCTACGAAGAGGTCAATATAGACTGAAGAAGAATTAGGGCGAGATGATTAGATGGCTCACATCCAGATTACCGAGGATATGACCCTAAATAGGAAAGCGTGGAGGTCAAGGATTTAGGTAGAAGGTTAGATAGTTGTCTCGCGATTTCTAGGCATATTAGCATTAGTATTATCCATATATATATATATACTACTTTTATTTTATTCTTCGTCTTTATTTTTATTGGTGTTTTGTTTTTACTTCGGTTATCTATAGGTTTTGTGGCGATATTCTCTTTGCAATGGTATTCTCATGTACTTTTTTGTTTCCTAGCGTGTTTTCATATCTGTGTTTTCTTTTAGCCGAGAGTCAATCAGAAACAACTTCTCCACCTTGGTAAGGATAAGGTCTGCTTATATCTCAGTCTCCCCAAACCTCATTTGTGGGATATCATTTTGTATGTTGTTATTGCTAGGGGTGGACACTAAACCAAAAAAATTAAAGTACTGAACTGAACCGAGCTAATTCGGTACTTCGGGTTCGATATTTGGATTTTTCGGTTCGGCTTCAGTCTTGTAAAATAGTACTAAAGTTCAGTGTTCAGTTTAGGGTAACCTGGTACTCCGGGTAACCGAAGTACCGAAGAACCGAATAAGTTACATAAACATAGCCCATATTTGAGCTTGATCTCAAAATAACTCTTAATCCCCGGTACCTCGCCTACAGACGCATCGCAAAAAAAAATAAAAATAAAAACTTCTCTTCTAAAGGACTATTAGCGTACAATTGCCATCATCGAACCATGTCTGTTGAATCTTCTTCTTCAATTCCCAAAGGTCATGTATGATTTAACTTCATTATAGATCCTTATATTTATGTTTTCTAGATCAGTTATGTTAATTTTAACAAATATAAATGATTTGAGGTTTGGGCTGTGATGAAACTGGTCTGTTGTGACGCTGCTGTTAACTGCTACGCTGCCGCCTGCTGCTGCTATCGTGCAGCTACTATTGCTGTTGTTATGCAGCTCTTGCGGCTCCTATTACGCAGCTGTTGCGAATGTTAAGTTTGGCTCAATTATTTTGGGGCTAGAAACTTTGGTTTAAATAAAAAAATTGAAGTACCAAAGCGTATACCGAACTAAATAAACCAAACCTAGCCGAACCGATGTATAAAAATTACAGTTTTTTCTATACTTCGAAAATACCGAATACCAAAGTACCGAACCGAAGTTTCAAAAAAATCAAACCGAACACCGAACGCTCACCCCTAGTTGTTGCTGTAAAAGTTTTGGAAAATATTTTTTATAACAATTCATTTTCCTTCAAGTGGAGGAAAATATTTTTCCGTGTAAAAGTAGGGAAATTATTTTACAAGTGTGACAATTGACACTCATTGTCTCCTTCCACCACCCTCCACCACCCCTACCCTACCCTCACCTTATACACTACCCCCTACCCCTATCCCCAGCCACACCCTATCCTACGTCCCACCCAAACCCCTTAACCCTACTTCCCACCCCTACCCCTGCCCCTACCCTATCCTACCTTACCCCCCTTCAGGGCGTGCACCCCCTACCTCCTACCTCACCAACACCCTAATCATACCATTAGATGGTTAGCAAATGTTTTAATTTTTGACAATCAAACTTCAGTAAATGAGCATGAAATTCACTTATTTTTCAAGAAATCATTTTTTCCTCATTACAACCACACCTCAAGTCCAAAGTAGATGAACCAAAATTTTAAAATGAAACATCATGATCGTTTGTGCATTTCTACTTATATGCAGCCGGATGTAATCGTGGTGATTCGCACTCTAGCCTACTGAAATAATTGGTTAAACAGAAGAGGCACATTTTCCAAGAGAATTGACATAGTGTATCATAAAACAACATAATTGAAGTTCATTCAACTTAAAACTGCACTAATACAAAATAGAAAGGAAAAGCAACAACTGGCAAATTATTACAACATTGGGTTAATAACCTACATCCATTTGGTCATTTATTAGAGCTTTAAAGTCAAATCCAGTTTCATTTCCTCTTCTGCATCACTATCTTGGACTATAATTATTTCACGAGTCGGTTTATCCAATTGATTAATTAATGGTCTTGTGTGGTGGATTGGACTAACGTCCATATATGAAGAGATAAACTGATCAACACTTAATGATTGAACCTGATGAAGATTAAGAAAATTAAGGTTTTCACTTGTTGGATACACTAATGATGGTTGATAAACTCGAGCTCTACTAATCAAATTGGCTCCTCTTGACAACAAGGGATCATAAAATGGAGGTGGACCTTGAAACACATTTCGTCGAGGTGACAACCTTTGAATTAACAAATTATTGTTTGAGAGAGAAGTACGTGGATCATGTGTAGAAGGCTTTCGAGTAAGAGTAAGGTGAACCGAATTAAAAGATTGATAAATCTTATTTTGATGAGGCGTCAGAGTTCTTTTGTACCTCATAATTGACACAGTAAACTCTTCACTTTCATGTGGTACATTTTCAAGTTGAGGCATATTTTCACTTGAAACGTTATCGGATGAATGATGAGCTAAAGTAACTGATTTAGTCGAACTTACCTAGGAAGGAAAGTTGAAAATTTTGAGGCTGAAAGTTTAGACCTTATATGCATATAAAAATGTTAACATGACATAGAAGATTGGGAAATGACGAAACAATGAGAGAGGGATTTGAAAAGAAAAGAATGATTATGATCTTTGGGTTGGTAACAGGTATGCAGTTGAAGCATATATATATGGAGTGTGAGGAACATATAAGACACTCATGAGTTAATACTACTCCTATCTCTTTTAAGTTTTGACTGTTGGACAATCTGAAATGGAAAATTTTCTTGATGGAGATGGATCTTTAAATTTATCTCACACTAAATATCAAAGATATATGTATATGAACAATGTAAACATACAATATAGAAGTTCTTTACACGGTAAATTTACATATTTTAAATTCGTATTTTATATCATTAGTGTAAAATTAAACAATTCAATTTGAATAATTTAAGGATATTTTCAAGCAATGATAATTCTGTCAAAGTTTTATTGATCTCAACTCTATTATCTACACAACAATAGAATAAATGATAGCACTTTTATTTATAAAAACAAATAAAACCTACTTTAACTCTAATTAGAAAATCTATTTTAATGTGTGTTTAACTGAAAATGTAACCAGGCAAAATTAAACAAAACATGCTAATATCAATCCTAATCAATTAGGATTTCTATCAACTTTGAATTAGTCTTCAACATTCTTGCCTCGCCCATGAAGGCATCATAAAATTCCCGATGGATGACGCTCCATCAATAGTAATTCAAAGTTGTAAAGCCTTTTTGTTGAAACACTTGTTTTCAACTTTCAATTGTTGATTCACATGTAATCAACTCTCAATTTTTGTTGAAGCATTTTGTCACCAACTTCTAATTTGTGGAAGCACTTGTCTCTAACTCACAATTGTTATTTCACTTGTAAACAACACCTAATTTTTTGTTTACGCACTTTGTCACCAACCCCTAATTTATTTATTTTTCTTTTTAAACCTACGTCTCCCTAATTTTTTAAAGAAGAGTTTCTTTCCTCTTGAACCATATTTGTTTGCTCTTCTTTAGAATTGCAAACTTATTTTCGTTCATTCTCATCATGATTGTTTTTCTTGCATCTATATTTGTACATCTGGCTTTGGTCTAACGGTTGTTTTATCCAGTGGGCGGCACACATTGGCCGGCACCATCTGGTAGCGAAAACTTTCGAGTCTCTACCAAGATCTTATAGCTCTGACCACTTTGAAGAATCTAAATACCCCAAACTATAATAATAATCCTCGTTAAGTTTTATTAATCTCAACCCTATTTTCTACACCTCAACATAATATATGGTATATAGTACCTCTAGTTATTTATAATAACAGATAAAGTCTACTTTAATTTTAATAAAAAAGCCTATTCTAATATGAATTTAACTGAATATTCAACTAGGGATTAAGCATGCAAATATCAATCCTAATCAATTTAAGATTTCAATCAACCTTGAAGTAGTCTTCGACAATAATTTTTTTTATTGCATTATAGGGACCCATTGTTTGGTTGGGGGGGGGGGGGAGGGTGGGTCAATTTTCACTGATCAGGAAATTGTTATAATTTACTACTTACATTTTGAAATTGTGCAGTTGTAGAACATGTCTTAGGATGCCAAATTGTTAATTAATTTTTGTTGCATCAACTGTCCTACTTATTAATTGTGAAATTTATTTGTAATTATGTTTTCGTCAAAGGATTAGCTAGAATTAAATGCATAATTGTCGGTTTTCTAACCTAAAATGAGGAAATAGTATCAAATTTGAAATTTGACTAACTTTTCTTGATTTAAGTGCTTTCTACTGCCATTTTGCACAAACCATAAATGTGTAATCATCCTACCGTAAAGTGGGATTGTGCTTAGTGATTATACTGAGTTAGATTTCAACTTCAGTTCATAAAGGCACCCGAAAGACTGAGACTATGACACGACCCGAATTCTTGGTTAGGCCGTGCGGGCACCCGACCATTTTTCCTAAATTTGTCGGGCGAACCCTATTAACTGAATCGATATAAATCGTGAAGAATTATCTTGAAATGAAAATGAACTAAACTTTAACAACATAAGATAACTCTCTAGAATAGACAAACATACAAGCTGTCTGAATAATGCAACTAACTACCCAGAAAACACAGTTTTAATTAAAGGTTTCCAGATCAGACATCTAAGAAGGCCAAAAGATATACGCACCTACCGAAGGGAGCAAAAGTAAGAAAAACTGTAATATCTGAAGTTTGTGGCCGCAATGAACAGGATGGCTCACCGTAGACAGCTAAAAACGTACTACTCCTCAATCACGACGCGACTGGCTGGGTCCTGAAGCAGAATCTGCCGAATGAAAAGAAAGCACAAGAACAAATAGGGGTGAGTCATAAGGACTCAATAAGTGCGAACAAACTAGCAACCTCGAAAAATAGATACGCTAGTCAGGGAAACGGAACCAGACAACAATCAACAAATAAGCAATGCACATATAAGCAGAACAGTAGTCATGTACAGAAAATCTACATAATAGTATGAAATGAGATGAAATGAAATGAGATGCAAAGGGTCACATGTGCCCGTAATCCCATCCCAAAGCGGAATACTCCTGCATTCGAGGGGAATCCAATCTGCTAACCAACTGGAGCGGAATACTCATGTTCCTGGGGCGGAATACTCATGCACCCGATATAATATAAACCAGAGGCGGAATATTCCTGCACTCTCCTGGGGTGGAATACTCCTGCACTCGATAAAATGTAAAGCTGAGTCGGAATACTCCTGAACTCAGTATGATAGGCAAGGTAATGCATATGAATGCAATGTGATGCAATAATAACCCTTCACCGGCGCAGGACTCTCATCGACAGCCCGGAAGTAGATGCCAACTCAAAGCCAAAGTACAATACTCAGATTCTCAATGCAATACCAATAACAGGACATAACATATAATATAGAATGTAAATCCAAAGCTAAGGCGTAATGAGTATGCCTATAGGCAGCTACACACGTAAGGAACACGTGGTAGAAAATCCACGAGGCCAAGTGCCTCTAAAGAAATGGATATAAATGCTTACCGTATTCCAAAGCTAGCCCTGCTACTCAAAAACTGCTTTTTTCCTTTGGATTAACTGCAAAACGATCCCGCTCTATTCAATAAGTAGAAAAATTATATCAAATAAAGCTAAAGGCTTCATTCCTTATGTCTTAGGGCAATCCAGTTAGGAACCTGATACCCTATTCGCATACGCAATACGCAGGTCAAGCCTATGTATAGGGTTAATGTCCCATAACCAAACCCTAAATAAATTATATTTATATGTTTCCCATAACTCACTGAGTACGAATATATAATCATTTCCATCATCGGGGTCCAACTGACCCTTTAAACTATCAATTTAAGTCATTAGGGCGATGTCTAATATCCCTATTTTTACCGTAAAAATATATTCAAACACACGTAATAAGCTAAGATAATGAGTTAACATAATTACCTGGAGATTTGAAGTAGAAAATCCACTATTTTTCCACATCTTTTTCCCTTTTTTCCTCTTTCTTTTCTAAATTTTCTTTTCTCTATTTTGTTCGAATGTTTCTATTTCTATATTGACATGCTACTGCTGCTAAGGGATTTAATCCCTTAGCTAACCGACCTTATAATTTTTTTTTAATAAATTCGCTACGATGATTAAAATTAAAATGGAACCTTAGATAAGTCGAAATGATCCCAAAATTTTCAAGTTATACAAAATATATGTAACATACTCGCCAAGGCAAATCTCAAATCGGACTCCCGAAACTCCAGATACGAATTAAAAGGAAAAAGGACCAAATTATTAATTCTTTCGAAACTTTAGCCGAAATCAACCGAACAACCTCGAAACTCACTTCAAAAATTCACATATATCATAAATGACCATACGAACCTAGCGACGCTTTCAGATTTCGAATCGGAGCTCATTCGTCAAAATTGTGCTCGAAAACCTCTTTTTTACGATTTATCATTAACGAAAACTGAAACCTATTTCCGATGCCTACCAAACGAGGTCTAATTTAGCTCAAATTTTACAGACAAGTCGGGATGGTCCTTACGAAGCTTTTAAAATTGACGGCACATCAATCGGGGTCCTAATTCCCGAAACGACTACTTAAGGTCATTTCATTCTCCTCCATTTAGATTCTCGTTCGTCCTCGAACGAGCAAGAGTCTAAAATAGATTTCACACCTCTAATGAGAAGCTTACACCAATTTTTAATGACATTTACTACGAAACCAAAATCATATACAGTGATAAGAGCTTTTAGGCTTTAACCTGAATCGTCGAAGAGGTACGGATACCTCTCACGCATACTGGACTCAAGCTCCCAAGTGTCCTCCTCACGAGGATGATTATTCCATCGCACTCGAACCATCGGAATCTGCTTCGAACGAAGTTTCCGAACATTACGCGCAACTTTAGCTACTGGGAACTCCTCGTAGGCCAGATTCACATCTAGCTGAGCAGGGTCTAATTCGATCACTTTGGAAGGATTTCGGATACACTTTCGGAGTATCGATACATGGAAAACTGGGTGAACTGGCATAGAAGCTGGCAAGTCGAGCCGATAAGCTACCTTGCCAATACGCTTTTCAATACGAAAAGGGCCAATGAACCTGGGACTAAGCTTTCCTTTCCTACCAAATCTCTTTACACCTCGCATCGGTGACACTTTCAGAAATACCATGTCCCCGACCTCGAACTCTACACTCTCAGCTCCTCCAGTTCGAATATGAAATCTACCTACTCTGGGCGGTCCGTAAACGATCCTGAATAACACGAACAACATCAAGAGTCTGACGAACCATATCTGAACTCATCACCCCGACATCTCGAGACTCAAACCAGCCAATAAGAGAACGACATCGACGACCATATAAGGCCTCAAATGGAGCCATCTGAATAGAAGACTGGTAGCTATTATTATAAGAGAACTCTGCTAACACCAAATGATCATCCCAGTAACCCCCGAAGTCCAGTACACAAACTCTCAACATGTCCTCCAGAATTTGAATAACCCGCTCGGACTGACCATCAGTCTGAGGATGGAATGCTGTGCTAAGCTGCACCTGGGTCCCCAACTCTCTCTGAAAAGACTGCCAGAACTGAGAAGTAAACTGGGAACCACGATCTGAGATAATGGATACAGGAGTACCATGCAGCCTAACCACCTGCTCAATGAAAATCCGAGCCAATCTCTGAGCTGAATCAGTAGTCTTTACATGGATAAAGTGAGCTGATTTAGTGAGTCTGTTGACAATGACCCAGACTGAATCGTGCCGCAGGGTCTTTGGCAGACCAACTATAAAATCCATTGTGATGTGCTCCCACTTCCACTCGGGAATGGGCAATGCCTGGGCTAACTCTGCTGGTCTCCGGTGCTCGAACTTAACCTGCTGACAGTTCAAGCAACGAGATACATAATCAAATACATCTCTCTTTATCCTCTTCCACCAGTATAGCTCTCGGACATTTTTGTAATACCAGGATGAATGGAATAACGCAAGCTATGATCTTCACCGAGCACTGACTTCCTCAAATCCCCAACATCAGGAACACAAAGTCGACCATTAAACCGAAGAATTCCATCTGAATCAAGCTCGAAGGAGGGAACTCCTCCACTTGGGACACGACCACGCAACTCCTGCAGATGAGGATCCTCGAACTGTCTTCCCTTAATCTGATTGACCAAAGAAGACTGAGCTGCAATACATGCTAAGACTCATCTGGAATCTGGGAGAAGAAATCTCACGCCAAAGTCGCCAATGGACTGCTATTCTCGGGCCAATGGTCTCATATCAGCATAAAGAAAAGCCATGCTGCCCATGAACTTCCTGCTCAAAGCATCTGCTACCACGTTCGCCTTCCCAGGATGATAGCGGATAGTGAGATCATAATCTTTAATCAATTCAACCCATCTCCGTTGTCGGCCGTTAAGATCTTTCTGAGAGAGAAGATACTGCAGACTCTTATGATCCGTATACACCTCACAAGGCTCGCCATAAAGATAATGCCTCCATATCTTCAAAGCAAAGACCACAACTGCCAATTCTAAATCGTGAGTCGGATAATTCTTCTCATTCGGCTTCAACTGTCTGGAAGCATAAGCAATTACCTTCCCGTGCTGTATAAGAACACAACCCAAGCCCACACGAGATGCATCACAATAGACTACAAATCCACTGGCGCCCGAAGGAAGGGATAGCACTGGAGCTGAAATCAATAAGGCCTTAAGCTTCTGGAAGCTTGCCTCACACTCATCGGATCATCGCTGAACCACCTTCTGCGTCAAGCGAGTCAGGGGAGCTGCAATAGTAGAGAATTTTTCCACAAACCTCCGATAATAACCGGCCAATCCAAGGAAGCTACGAATCTCTGTCAGAGTGGTAGGACGAGGCCATTTCTGCACTGCTTCAATCTTCTCCGGATCAACCTTGATACCTTCACTAGATACCACGTGACCAATAAATGCCACAGAATCAAGCCAAAACTCACATTTCAATAACTTGGCATGCAACTTACGATCACGGAGGGTCTGAAGAACCACCCTCAGATGATAATCATGCTCCTCGCGGCTACGAGAATAAATAAGAATATCATCAATGAAGACAATGACAAAGGAATCAGGGAATGGCTTAAACACCCGGTTCATGAGATCCATAAAGGCTGCAGGGGGAGTAGTCAGCCCAAAAGACATAACTAGGAACTCATAATGGCCGTAACGAGTCCTAAAAGCAGTCTTCGAGATATCTGAATCACGAATCTTTAGCTGATGATAACCAGATCGCAGATCGATCGTAGAAAAGAATTTGGCACCCTGCAACTGATCAAACATCATCAATACGAGGCAAGGGATACTTATTCTTGATGGGGACCTTATTTAGCCGACGATAATCAATATACATCCGCATAGTCCCATCTTTCTTTTTCACGAGTAGAACAGGAGCACCCCACGGAGAAATACTCGGCTTAATGAACCCCTTATCAAGCAAATCTTGCAACTGCTCCTTCAGCTCCTTCAACTCTGATGGGGCCATGCGATAAGGAGGGATAGAAATAGGCTGAGTCCCTGACACTATATCAATGCCAAACTCGCTCTCTCGATCATGAGGAAGTCCTGGCAAATTATCTGGAAACACGTCAGGGAACTCCCTAATGACAGAATAGAATCAAGAGATAGAATCTCCACAGTGGTATCTCGAACCATGGCAAGATACACTGAACAGCCTTTATCCATCATCCGCTTTGCCTTTAGGAAAGAAATAACATGCCCCCTGGGTGGCAAATAAGAGCCCTGCCTCACCACCGGTGCTGAACAAGGAAGAGACAACTGAAGAGACTTGGCATGACAATCTAACGTGGCATGACATGATGCCAACCAATCCATGCCAATAATAACATCAAAATCAACCATATCTAGGATTAGAAGATCTACTAGTGTCTCACGACCCCCAAAAGATATGGTACATGCTGGATAAACATCGATTCACAATGATAATGTCTCCAATAGGAGTAGAAACAGAGAATGGATCACGAAGATTCATATAATCAACATGAAAGCCCGAAGCAAAATAAGGAGATACATATGAGTATGTAGACCCCGGATCCACCAAAGAATATGCATCTCGACCACAAACAGATAAAATACCTGTACAATAGTTGGGGATGCCTCGGCATCCTGCCTGGCCGGCAGTGCATATAGTTGTCTCTGCGGCTGAGCTGAGCCGCTACCCTGAAGACCACCTCTAGATGGACCACTAGGACCACGTCCACGACCTCTACCGGGCGGTGGTGCACCTCTAGCTGGCTGAGACCCTGGAGGGGCACCCTGAGGCTGCTGCTGCATAGGCACTGGAAGGCGAGGGAAAGGGCGGCTACTACCATGCTGATGGAGATAAGGGCAATCCTTCTTATGATGCCCTGGATCATGACATATATAGCACCCTGAGCAAATCTACGCTGATCAAACTAAGACTGATCTCGCGGGCGAAACCAAAACTGACCCTGAGAAAAAGTAGGTGCGTTCTGAGAACCACGCGCTGGAAACTGAGCTGGTCTGACAGGAGGCCTACTCTGCTGCTGATAACTCCTACCTCCATATGTGGTACTAGAATGCCCTGGACCACGAGATTTCTTACTATCCCGCTCTAACTCCTCTATCTCCAATCTATGATAGGCATCATACCTCCTGGCAATATCGACAGCGACATCAAATAGAGTACCAGCCGCAATCTCACGAGCCATCTAGGACCGCAAATGAGGAGAAAGCCCATCAATAAAATGTCTGACCCTCTCAGAGGGCTCCTGCAGGAGATCTGGAGCATAGCTGGACATCTCGAAAAATAAAAGCTCGTACTCCGTGATTGACAGGTTACCCTGTCCAATCCTCTCAAACTGTCTCCTCTTCTCATCATGCGGAATGCGAGGGGAAAACTACTCCATGAATCGATGGGAGTTTCACTCCAGGTCAGCTTAGGTAAGCCCTGCCTAGCTGATTGGAGTGCGGTCCACCAAGCTAAAGCCGGACCCTCAAACTGGAAGACAGTATAATCAACTCCATACTGCTCAAGATATCCAAGGGCCTCTAAGATACAATGACATTGATCAAGAAACTCACGAGGCTTAAGCTTATCTTATTTTGACCAGAGAACTTCGGAGGACTAAGTCGGGTAAAATAATGCAGCCTTGCCGGATCATCAACTTGACCTGCTACCTGGACTGGCTGACCAGCCTGAACAACCGGAGGTATAACACTCGCTACCTCTGGAACATGACCACCTGGAACATGAACTGCTGGGGCTATATGTGGAGCTGGAATGGGGGCTTCCTGAACCTGAGAACCAATATCTACCGCAGCCTGAGGAGCTGCCTGAGGGATAGGAGCATCTACGATAGCCTGAGGAATAGGAGCATCTATAGTAGCCTGAGGAATAGGAGCATCTACGGCAGCCTGAGGAATAGAAGGTCCCTAGGGCATCTGCGTTGCTAAAAATCTCATAAAAGCATCATGAAGTGCAGAGGGAACGAATAAGCCCTACTCAGCAAGAGGAGGCACTACCGGAACCTCTGCAGCAGGATCAACATGATCAATCATCCCCGCAGCCTGGGCAACTCTACCTCTGCCTCGACCACGACCTCTACCGCGGCCAACACCACTAACCCGCAGAGCAGCAGGCACAGGAGCGACCGCTGGTTCCTCAGCCTCTCGCTGGACATTCACGCGCGTTCTCACCATTTACTGCGGAAAATAAAAAAATATTTAACTTCAGATAAGAAGACTCATGCACGACGCGGAATGAAAGAAAGGAAACTGCCTAAATGCCATCATAGCCTCTCGTAGATAGGTACGGACATCTCCGCCCGATCAGCGAGACTCTATTAAATACTGTCATGATCTGGAAAGACTCTAAACTGGGCTCTGATACCAACTGACACGACCCGAATTCTCGGTTAGGCCGTGCAGGCACCCGACCACCCCCCCTAAACCTGTCAGCCGAACCCTATTGACTGAATTGATATAAATCGTGAAGAATTACCTTGAAATAAAAATGAACTAAACTTTAACAACATAAGATAACTCTCTAGGATAGACAAACATACAAGCTGTCTGAATAAGGCAACTAACTACCTAGAAAACACAGTTTTAATTAAAGGTTTCCAGATCAGACATCAAAGAAGGCCAAAAGATATACAAACCTCCCGAAGGGAGAAAAAGTAAGGAAAACTGTGATATCTGAAGTTTGTGGCCGCAATGAACAGGATGGCTCACCGTAGACAGCTGAAAACGTACTACTCCTCAATCACGACGCGACTGGCTGGGTCATGGAGCAGAATCTGCCGAACGAAAAGAAAACACAAGAACAAATAGGAGTGAGTCATAAGGACTCAATAAGTGCGAACAAACTAGCAACCTCAAAAAATAGATACGCTAGTCAGGAAAACGGAACCAGACAACAATCAACAAATAAGCAATGCACAAATAAGCAGAACAATAGTCATGTACAGAAAATCTACACAATAATATGAAATGAAATGGAATGAGATGAAATGAAATGAGATACAAAGGGTCACATGTGCTCGTAATCCCATCCTGAAGCGGAATACTCCTGCATTCTAGGAAAATCCAATCTGCTAACCAACTGGAGCGGAATACTCCTGCTCATGGGGCGGAATACTCATGCACCCGTTATAATATAAAGCAGAGGTGGAAGTAGATGCCAACTCAAAGCCAAAGTACAATACTCAGATTCTCAATGCAATACCAATAACAGGACATAACATATAATATAGAATGTAAATCTAAAGCTAAGGCGTAATGAGTACACCTATCAGCAGCTACACACGTAAGGAACACGTGGTAGAAAATCCACGAGGCCAAGCGCCTCCAAAGAAATGGATATAAACACTTACCGTATTCCAAAGCTAGCCTTGCTACTCAACAACTGCTTTTTTCCTTTGGATTAGCTGCCAAACGATCCCGCTCTATTCAATAAGCAGAAAAATTATATCAAATAAAGCTAAAGGCTTCTTTCCTTATGTCTTAGGGCAATCCAGTTAGGAACCTGATACCCTATTCGCATACGCAATACGCAGGCCAGGTGTATGTACAGGGTTCAAAGTCCCATAACCAAATCCTAAATAAATTACATTTATATGTTGCCCATAACTCACTGAGTACGAATATATAATCATTTGCATCATCGGGGTCTAATTGATCCTTTAAACTATCAATTTAAGTCATTAGGGCGATGTCTAATATCCCTATTTTTACCGTAAAAATATATTCAAACACATGTAATAAGCTAAGATAATGAGTTAACATCATTACCTGGAGATTTGGGGTAGAAATTCCACTATTTTTCCACCTCTTTTTTTCTTTTTTCCTCTTTCTTTTCTAACTTTTCTTTTCTCTGTTTTGTTCGAATGTTTCTATTTCTATATTGACATGCTACTGCTGCTAAGGGATTTAATCCCTTAGCTAACCGACCTTATAAATTTTTTTAATAAATTCGCTACGACGATTAAAATTAAAATGGAACCCTAGAGAAGTCGAAATGATCCCAAATTTTTCAAGTAAGTTATGCAAAATATATGTAACATACTCACCAAGGCAAATCTCAAATCGGTTTCCCGAAACTCCAGATACGAATTAAAAGGAAAAAGGACCAAATTATTAATTCTTTCGGAACTATAGCCGAAATCAACCGAACAACCTCCAAACTCACTTCAAAAATTCACAGATATCATAAATGACCATACGAACCTAGCGACGCTTTCAGATTTTGAATCGGAACTCATTCGCCAAAATTGTGCTCGAAAAACCTCTTTTTTACGATTTATCATTAATGAAAACTAAAACCTTCTTCCGATGCCTACCAAACGAGGTCTAATTTAGCTCAAATTTTACAGACAAGTCGGGATGGTCCTTACGAAGATTTTAAAATTGACGGCACGTCAATCAGGCTCCTAATTCCTGAAATAACTACTTAAGGTCGTTTCAGACTACCAATAATTTTCTTATTTTGTGACTATTGTTTTAACATTAACAGAACAAAAAAACATGAAATAGAGAGGCGTACACCGTCATTATGATGTTAGTTGCTTACTCTGGGTGACTGTAAAACCTCTGATGATGTAGGTAGTATATAGTGATTCTAAAAAATGGACCTGTATATCGTTGCTTCATTAGATATCAATATAGACTTAACTCAATGCCATGTGAATTTATGCATTTCAAAAGGTTGATATTTTATTCTCTATTTTTGGTTAAAATTTATGAATGGTAAGTAATAATAATTGCAAACAAAAAAAGATTCTCATGGTTTAACCCCCGCACCTCCAAGAAAGATTACCTTCGCCTAACTTAACTAATACTGGCTTCCCCTAATTTAACTAATACTGGCGGGTATTTTCTTTAGCGAAAACAACTGTCAAGCTTGCCAAGAAAACAAATTCACTTTCGTAATTCTAGATTTACTTCGCTAACTAACAGATCACATTCAATTTTATAATTTTGTTCATTCTTCATCAGAAGAAAATTTTCAAGGATAAAAACATTATGAGTTTATGTACCTTGTACCTCTCTTTTATATGTAAGTATCTAATTGAATACATAAACTAACCTTTACCGCAGAACTATATGTGTTAACTACATATATTATTTGTAAAAATATGCAAACAAAACCTTAAATGCAAAATGTGACTCTCAAATCATTTTTAGTTTGCAACAATGACAATCCAAAACCTCAACTGTTTAGGCGAAAGGTAATCTTTTTTTTGAGGGGTAGGGTGGGGGAGGGTTAAACCATGAGATTTTTTTTTTGTTTGCAATTATTATTACCTACCACTCATAAATTTTAACCAAAAATAGAGAATGCAATTTCAACTTTTGAAATACATAAATCCACATGGCATGAGTTAAGCCTATATTGATATTTAATGGAGCAAATACCAATGGAATAAATTCGGGCCCGTAATAATGGATCAAGTGGAACTTAATTGGGTGATTTTACCGAAATTGAACGGTATAGATATCCCATCACTGATGTGGCCCCTATATTATGAATTTGGCTCAAAGTTCTTGAAAATTACTATATCTCTCTATAAGCAAGACTTGGTGATCGCCATGAGTTTCTCTCTAGCTCACCGAAAACTTTGCTTGACTGGATGTCAAAATTGTAAGACTTCTATTATGGAAGTCAAAACTGTAACAACAATGCTAGATATGTCTATTTTGAGCAAATACTTGAACTTAATTTGAGGAGGCTTTTGAAATAGGAATTTTTACACAAAATTACAATTTTTAGAACTTAATTACCAAACATAGCAATATTTTAGCAAAATAATCCTATATAGAAGAAAACACAAGTTAATTACAAACATAGCAAAAATATAGCAATATTTTCCCATAACATACCAAACCCTTATATTCTTCCTCCTATTTCCCCCACTATCACTTTTGCTCTTCTCATTTCCCCCTATTTCACTTTTCCTCTCACCATTTCCCCCAATTTCACTTTTACTCCTCTCATTTCTCCCAATTTCACTTTTCCTCATCCCATCCTCACGGTATCTTGTTGTATCTCACCGTATCTCGATGTTTCTCAACTACCAACCACCTCATATCTCGTTGTATCTTTCCATATCTCACTGTATCTGCACTGTTCTGCACCGTATCTAACTATTTATAGACAATATTTAGTTGTTTCCAGACTATTTTAGCATTTGTTTCATCCTATTTGTGCGTTGTTTCTCACTGTTTCTAAACTATTTCACCTTTTTTGCATCGATTCACATTATTTTTTACATTTTATTTTGGACTTGTTCACTAGCTATTTTAGACTGTTTCAGCACTATATCTGCACTATTTTTGCTCTCTATCGAACTGTATCAAACTGTTTCTGCACCGTTTTAGTGTTGTATCAAACTATTTCTACAACGGTTCAGGTTGTGTTCAACAGTGTTTCAAACTGTTTCTGCACTATTTCAGGTTGTGTTCGGCACTGTATCAAAGTGTGTCCGCACCATTTTAGGTTGTGTTCAGTACTGTATCAAACTGTTTCTGCATCGTTTTAGGATGTGTTCGCACTATATCAAACTGTTTCTGCACCGTATCTAACTGTTTCTAGAATTTTGCACCATTTTTGTATTGTATCTAATTGTTTCTGCATTGTATCTAGTTGTTTCTAGACTGTTTCAGCGTTGTTTTACATAATTTTCTTAATGAACGTGAAAAAACTGAAAAAGAAAACTAAAATGAAACATGTTGATTTGACAAAATATAGCATTAATTGAACCAAATACGAGCTCCCATTATATTCTTCATTTTTCAAAGTTATCACTAAATTTAACATGCAAAATTTATTTTATTACTACTAAAAACTACTCTTATTTGACAAAGATCAAAAGTGTGCTTACTTTTTCACTTCATAAATTTAAAGTAAAAGTGAGCTTATACTTGGAAGCTAACTCAAAAAGACTACTTTAAATCTACATTTTGTAGTTTTCTCAACCAAATATAAGTAGAAGAAGAGCTCACTTTTTCCCACAAACAAGAATGACTTAGATTTTTCTCAGTTTATTGCTTCAGTCACTAGTTTGGAAATGTGGGTTCCGATACGATTATCTAAAACGGGGATTAGAGGCAAAAGAAATTAAAAAAAAATAAAAAAGAAGATGGTGCTAATTTTTAAGACCGCCGGCGAACTCTGATACCAAAACCTCCGCTACAGATCCATCTCTGGCACCGTCGTCATCATCATCTGAGGCTCGATCTACGCAAATTGGAGGGGATTTTACGAGAACCAATTTTGGAAATGAAAAGAGGATGTTGAGATACACCTGAAGATGTAAATTTTTTGGCCAGGGACAGTGGTTGGTGGGTCGGCGATGGGAGCTTGTGGCGGAGTATGGCAGGGGTTGGGAGAAGTTCTGTTAACTGGGGGGGGGGGGATTCAACTAGAATGGAAGAAATGAAGGGTCTGGGAGTATTAATATGATGGGCTGGATGGGCCAAGTCAAATGAGAATTGGGTTGGGCTTGCTAAAAAGGTATTGCTATGTGGTGTAATTTGTATAATGTTGCTATATTTTTGTAATATAAAGGTGTAGATTTGTATAGATATGTAAAAAACTCTTTGAAATATGGTAGTGAATCACGTGAAACTAGCTTAATTTAAGGAGGAAACTTGTGCGGCTTGGCCCAAAGTGAAGCTAACAATATGAGGAGTTTCGGGTCAAGCTTGCATGATTTTTCTCGAAAGTCCTCATTTCATTAAGAATATTCATACTCCTTATATGTAACTTTCAAATTCTTTTAGCTATCAATATAAGACTTTGCTCAGGCACACAACAATCTTTCTTTAAACTAAGTTGTTTCACGCGGTCTACTACCAGAATCGATGAGTCTTCCCTTTGAACTAAGTTTCAGGTGGTCCATCTACATGACACATGAATTTCACAATGCCACACATATGACCGGGCATCTATGGCCACCAAAGCTTACAACTAGTTTCTTCTTATACGCGCGAGTCACAAAGCTACCTTTGGCATGGTAAAGTTAGTAAGTCGAGCCTACTATCATCACTCTACGTTCCCGTACTCGTTTCACTCAACTAGTAGCTTTAATACAAGTAGTTGTGCTAGTTTAGAGTATAGATTTTTTTATATAATATGGGAGAATTTAAAAATAAACAGGTAAAAAAGAGGGTGATTTTAAAAAGTTGAGTACTTTTACATTAAATAAAGATGAAAGTATTGAAATACCTTAATTAAAAGAGCACTTTCCATAATTATAAAAATGACACTGCACTTTTTTGAAGTCGTAATTACAAAAATGCCACTGCACCTTATTGTAGCCAAAATTACAAAAAATAATTGCTCCCTACAAAGTAATAAATAGTGTCAATCCATTGTTATTTACTATTATTGTTACGTCCATTTTGTGTATAAATAAGACCAAATCGTCATCGTTTCGCTCATATACAAAAATCAAAGCAAAACATAACAGAAAATGGATCTATATCATTTCTTCATACAGTGAGAAAAAATCATGTTCATTTTGTAAAAAAATGATGTCAAATCGTGCTTACTTTATTCGTTCACAAGAATACATATGAAATATAAAAATCAAGATAATATGTCTGCATTTACTTACAAGTGAGCTCAACTACTCTCTCTACTTTACAAGTAAATGTCTAAATGTCATCAAATTGTCATTACTTTGCCATATACAAAAAAAAAATCAAAGTAAAAATATAATCAAGACAATCTGCCTGCATTAACTTACAAGTAAGCCAAACTATTATGCATATTTTACAAGCAAATGATATCAAATCATCATTACTTTGCCCATATACAAAATTTCAAAAAAAAAAAAAAAAAAAAACACTAAGACAATCCGTCTGCATTTTCTTGCAAGTGTAGCCAAAGTATTATGTTTATTTTACACAAAAAAAATACTAAATCATCATCACTTTACCTATATATAAAAATTCAAAATAAAAATAAAACCAAGACAATCCGTCTGCATTTACTTACAAGTGAGTCAAATTACTCTATCTATTTTACAAATAAATGATACCAAATCATCATCACTTTGCTTATTTACATAAATTCAAAGTAAAATAAAACCAGGCCAATCTGGTATCATTTGTCCATTTTATTTTAAAAATACATAAAGTCAAATCGTCAGTACTTCCATTATATTGCAGTTGAATATTGGCGGTGGTCCAGTGGTGGTTGTGTAAAGGATACATTCAGATATGTAGCATCTTCTGGTCTCCATTTCTTTGTAAAAACAGCGGAGAAGTCAGACTCTTAATACTGTGCATTCTTCATCATTTAAACAAACTTCACAACCTCCCTTATTTTAATCATTTGAAACTGTTGATATGTAATCCCATTGCAAACAGGGCACACTCTCCCCACATAAAACTTTGACTAAAACTTACCGTCGCTAGAAATGCTTGAAATTAAATTCTCCATCGTAACTCTTTGTGATCTAATTTTTTGTTTGTTTCTGGTAATTGCTAGTTGCAAACAAGAAGATAACGTCAGACACAGTTGCTTGTGGCAAGATAGTGGAGGTGATGATGATGGAAACGGATAATTTTGTCTGAGAATGGTTAGCGGTGATAGAGGAATCAGAGAAAAAAGTAGAAATATTTTTAAAAGTGCTCAAAAATTCAATACCATAAAATAGTGCTCACCAAATCAAGACCAATGCCCAAAAGTGTTCAATTCACACAAAAAAAAAAAATATAATATGATATATATTGTGTGTTTCTAGGCCATGCCTGCATGATTTTCTCAAAACGTCTCACACTATAGAAGTGCTAAAATTTTCACCGAGTGGCCATGTCAGCCACTAGTGTTCAGTTTTTAGCCTCAACGGAAGAAGTACTTTATTCTTTGCCTTCTGTGGCAATCTGACATGACTAGTTCAGGCGATCCTTATATGTAACACCCCAACCATTTCAAATTTTAATGTGAGACTTTGTTCGCACACTAATAATTAATTTTACTTCAATCCTCTTAGTCCTTAGATCCATGATCCAAAACACCAAAAAAACCCGGTTTCCTGAAAGCTCGGTGAACATAGTTGTAAAAAACTTGTATGTTATCAATGATCAAATAATTTAACATTAGCAGTTCAAAATAAAAGTGATCATGTATATCATATAATGTACAGATAATCTACACATGTCCCGCATTTATTGATTTAATTTGCACACCTAATATGAGTAATTTTTTTTATTCATACGATATGTTGAGATCTTCAATAATTAACTTTCTCACTCGATGCTATTCATTCATTAGGTAAGTGACTATAGTGATTTAAATAAAAATCAAATACTAAATTCTTTATTAAATTTTTGGTCAGTAGATTCTGTATTGATTAATATTCTTTAAACAAAGTTTATCATTTTGAGAAAGTATTAGCATCATTGTTAATTATGAACCTTTATGATTATATTCAAGTAAAAAGGTCCGTAATTCAATTAAAAGTAAATTTTACTAAATGAAATTTAACTCATGACCAAGAAAATTAATTCAAATATTGTAGAACACTCATGTCAGAACGTAGTAAGAGCTTGATTGATTTGCGAACAAGTTATATTTTTATTATAATATAAAAGTTAATAATAAAGAGATTATTTAATTAATATATATTTTTTTTAAAAAATAGAATAAAAATGATAGACCTTGGCTATTTTAAAGTACTTTGAGAGGCGTTTTGGAGAACGACATATTTTCATCCGACTGTTTTATCAATGAATCAATTAATCTCAAAATTATTATCTCACATTAAATTTGAGTCGAATACGAGACTTGCACAAATATACACATATAATAAATCCCAGATTGATTTACAAATCAAACTCTAGATTAATGAAATTAATACTAATAAACAAGCTAGCAATGATAACCAAAAGTATTGATATTCTTACTTAAGACCAATAGTATGAGCAAACTTAAACTGATAAAATTGGTCAAACTATTGTACTTCGTGAATCATTCAAATTATTATTCCATAGTGTCTTTAGGACATCATAAGGCTTGTTCAATAATTTTTATAAGACTATACGTTATTCTGTAATATGAATAACACACGCGGTAATCAACAATCAAATATCTTGATCACATTATTCAACTGTCTTTTGTGATGCTATATATATTTGTCAAAATTATAAACATCTAAAGCAGCAAAATTGAAAATATTACGGATTATCTACAAGGTGTTAAAAGTACTCTGCAATTGTTTTTTTTGTTCATCTAAGATTGTAATTGGAACAATAGGAAATGTCTTAGGAGTATAATTTTATTTTAGAACGGAAAATTGAGAAATGCACACAAACAAATTAGAATGGACGAAAAAAATCAGAGAAAACATTAATAAACAAAACAACAGGCTCCAATCTTAACACATTTTTAGACACTCCTACTATGAGACCAATAAAATAAGACAAAATAAATAAAAGACTCCAACCTTAGCATACTTTTAGACACCCCACAACAGACAAACATAAAATAAAGTAAAATAAATGACTCTTAGACAAAACTTAACTACACTCATATAAAGGAGATCCATATATTTTTTTCTCTAAAGCCTCAAGGTTAAGTCCAAATTATTTTTTATTCAATGTTGTTTTCAGCTATTGAAATGGGAACATCCAACTGATTAATCAATGGTTTTGTATAATCAGGAGGCTCATTCAATGAAAATGATAAATTTGGAGCTGCACCTCTATTCCTTCTAGTCAGTGGACGCCTTTCAATTGACAAAGGGTTGTTGCGCAACCTTCTGTCATTGTTGTTTTCACTTCTTATAGGATTGTTAGAGGACTCTGCTTGGAGGAGGGTAGGTCTATTATTTCTTCTTGGATTTGCATGTTGTATTGGTCTAGGATGATCAATTGGTTGCAAAAGTCTTGGTAAAATAATAGTGGTTTCATCTACACGAGAACGTAAAACAGCCTCTTGATCGGAGGTAAACGGGTGAGTTTGAACATGATTCATGAAGTCTAAATGGGTACGAAATATTTCATAACATAAAGGGCAACAAAGTAGTACACAACAAGGTGCGATAACTGAAGCATGAGAAAAATAATTTATATTAGGCTGCATGCTGAAAAATGAAAGCCAAAATTGTCTAAAGAAAAGTGTATAAAAAAACAACCGTAGAAGAAATTACCAGCTAGTTATGATATCGACTATGCAAAATGTGAAGAGGATTTATAGGCTAACCAAGATAACAACAATGGTAAGTACAATTTTGCAGCAATTGGAGACTACTTTAACAACAAAATCTAAGAAGAATATTTCTCCCTATTTTTTGTCTATATTTCACTAACCTGCTATAATCGTATTAAGAAATGGCTAAATGGCTCTGTTCTCTTTGAGTTAATCAGCCGCCTTCTTAAATAGCTTCAGAAATTGTCCTTTAGTTACCTATATTTAATATGGCGAATCACTTACGAATTTTATGTTTAAAATAAATACCTATTTCAGAATTAATTTCAAATACTACCAAAGTATATTTTTGTCCAACTAGCATTAAGCAATAACTATTATGTTTCTTAAATAAATTACAACAATCTCATTTCTTTTGAATGAGGGGCCATTTATTTTTGTAATATTAAGACGTCTGAATTTGAGCCCAGATCTGAATTTTAAGATTATGTCTATGGATTTGTATGCATAATTATTAAGACTATTTTTTTAACATTTGAATGTATATAATTTATCAATATTTAATTATAAAGACATATAATTTATATAAAATAATTTTTATTATACTTAATTATTATCTTGATTATTATTATTGTAAATGTCCAAAAACTTGTTGCTCCCAAATGCACACACAAGTATATGTAGCCGACAAGTAATAAAGTGATAAGTTGAGTATCGTTCCCACGAGGACTATTGTTACGACTGAATCCTAGAAAATAATTTCCTAAAAACTATTCAGGGATCTTTTTCGATGATTGTAGATTTTACTAACTAAAGAGAACAATAATTAAAAACAAATAATTGAAATCAAGTAATCGAGAGTAAATTATGGGTTGCCATCAATAAAAGAGAGACGGTCCAGAGTCAGACCTGCAGACAATCCAGTTGAGTTTTCCAGTTGATTCTACTTCTTGATTTCCTAGATTGCTAACTAATAGGTTAATTATATTCGTGAAAACCTGTCGATTCTTCACGAGTCTATGTAAGCTACTGTAACGCCTATATGTCAATGGAATTAAATCACATGCATGCATTAAAGAACTCTGTATTTAGCTAAGCAAGGCGGATAGGTATATGTCTATCCTACCCGCAAATCAATTCCCTTATGCCCAGGTTCACAATCAAGCTCTATTCTTTCTTATGTGCGTTCACAAGTTCCCTCTGTCGAGTTCAACTTGTAAATCGTAGATAGTGTTTAATTATCGGGCCCTAATAACCAAACAATTAGGCTCAAGAAAGAATAAATAATATGTAGTGGTAAATCAATATATAGAAATCAACTTTCAAACATCAACCTTCATGTAATTGCCCTAACTCTAGAACGAACAAACTATAGAATTATATAGAGGAATAAGAGAAAGAAAGAAATAACTTGTTTAGAAGACATCTAGGGCTCCTCCGCTCTCCTCCCCGTCCAACCCCCTTTACAAGACTAAATTATAATATATTTATAATGTTTACAATGTAGTAAAATAATATTTCTAAGTCCTAAATTAATAGGAAAAGTCAAAAGTCGGAATTGAAAGCAATACAGCAAGGCTCGCTTGCTTGTCCGCTTCGTGCATGTGGAGACATTCTGTTGAGGACGTGCGATGTCCAAAGCGGAGCAGAGACCAATGCTTTAAGCTTTGCCAATTATTGGAGATAGCCACTTTGACAAATTTCTTTCAATAGCTAGTTACTTTTCATTATTCTTTAATTTCAATAGCTAGCCATTATATAGCAAACAACCACACCTCTCCAATTTTCTCTTTAGTTGTCCGTTTTTGCCTCGTTTGTAATCAAATATTCCCTACAAACATATAACACAATAAGTATGTGCAAACTATAAGTCATACACCAAAAGATCAAATAAAGTCATAATAATGTGACGAAATATTACGGAAAAATAGGCGTTTGACGCTAAATATCAACACCTCACACTTAGACTTTGCTCGTCCTCGAGCAATTAGCAACAACCAATTTCCAACTTTCACCCCAAAAATGACACCCAATAGAACAGGTCTACCTATGGTTATTGTTGATACCAACCATTAGACGAGAGCATAAATACATACCATGTGACCCACAACATGCCAAAAATTCATCATATTTTTAAACACTAGAACGACCAACTCAAGACATCTCAATTCAAAAACCGACTCAACAAAAACCAAGTTTTCACAAAATTACATACATTCACTCAACCAAGAAGTCAATAACTTCATCTATCTCTCGCAAACCATGTGGCCTCACAAAAAATAATGAATCAAGAGAGAGTCCCAAATATCACACAATAAATATATTTCAAGAATAAATTAGGGACATCATATAGGAAGAATTCACTCACTCTAAAAAAGAAGTTCACGTGCCACACACAACGTACCATAGGCTTGCCCGTAGTGTAGGACTCCACTAATGTAAGCTCACTCCACTCGGGATTAACTAGGACTTTAAGGGTTGTAATGTTGGCTAAAGGACGGGTAGGATAAATATGAATAAAATAGTGACTACCTCCCTAAGCACTTTAATACACCACTTTCAATTTTGCACAATTCCTCTTAAAACCAACCAAGCAACCGCCCAAACATCACCAAAAAATTTCAAGCTCATCTTTAACCTTTTTCTTTAATTTTGCACAACACTAGCAAGGATTGAGATCTTTGTTCTTTCTTTTGTTTTCTTTATTTTTCTCTATTTTTTTTCCTTTTATTTCAATATTTTTTCAACCTTGCCAATTATTTTTCTCAGAATTCACCATATTTTTTTCTTCATTGGTTCCACTCAAAAGCTATCCAGTTTCTTCAACCACAACTCTATAAATATCATATATTTCAATTAAAGTGCTCAAAGGAGTAAGGGTTCAAAAAGAAGACAATTACGAATAAAAAAGGATAAGGCTTGTAATGTGGGTGCCAACAAAAAAGTCAATAGGCTCAAAAGGGCTTAATAAGGATAATATTAAAGGGTAGGCTAATCAAGGCTAAAAGGGCTTATTAAAGAAACGCCTGTATCATCTCCCGGCTAGAGCAAACCTAGGATTTCGCTTTGAACACACACATGGCAAGTTCTAGACATCAATATGCAAGCACGGAACACAACTAAATACCTCACATCACACATGGTACATAGTTCACTCCAGACGGTTTCATTCCAACTCTCGGTTTAAGCAAATAAGGTGCAACTTTTGAAATTTAAGCACTAAGGCACAATGGTTCACAAAAGAGTCAAGTAGTTGAACCTAAGCGCCTCAAGAAGGTCATTCAAATTTTTCTAGGCATGCATCACAATTTTAAGACCAAAAGGGATTCACAAATAGCATATGCAAAAGTCTAAATCCACCGGTATCAAACAAACCAAAGGCACCTAGAATTCTATCATTTTTTCTAAAGATTCTCTACTAACTAAGACTATATTACTCCTAAAATTAAAAATTACCCGGTTCAAAGGTCTACCCATGGAAAAGAACCGAGGCCATAAGAAAAAATACGGGGCGGATGATATGTACAACTAACTAAAACTAAAAAGAAAATATTTTTTGAAAATTTTCATTAGTTTTCTTTTTATTTTTATTTTTTATATATTAAAAAGAAATAAATAAAAATAAAGTCAAGTGAAAAAAGTAAAAATTGCTAAAAGAAATTTCTAAAAGTACAGTCATCCATAACCTCAAAAATTTGAGAATTCTCCCACCCCACACTTAAAATCAAGTGTTGTCCTCAGTGCGAACAAGTAAATAAATTAATATTGCAAGTGGGTAAGAGAAACTCCCTGCAAGCCAAATAGCCTAGCCCCTGGTGCTAGCATCCTCCAAGCTTCTGTATAACATGAGGTACTCAGACTTCCCCCAACAGGTCATCACTATTAGGCAGGGGTGAGGACACCCTACACTTAAACTCGACCGTACATGAACCTACAATCCAAAGAATCACCCAAAGTAATATACGACCATAAAAAAAGTAATAAAATAAAAAATAAAAGTAAAGCAAGAAAATTGGGTTGCCTCCCAAGAAGCGCTTGATATAACGTCGTGGCACGACGAAGACAACTTCATCACGTTTTTCTCCACCTTAAACTTATGAATTCAATTCCTAACTTTGCCTCAAGCTTACTACTATGGTATTGGGGTGGTGACAAAAATAAAAAAGGACCAAGTAACCAATGTCGCATTTTATACTTCTTAGCCTTTAAATAAGGGATGTCTTTTTGTCTCCTCGACATCACAAACTTTAAAATATAGGCACCTTGTTCCTCCTCCTTTGGTTCTTCATAGACTCGGGTGGCACAATTTTCATGTCACAATCCAAACACAATGTTGAAAAATGATTGGAATGAGGTTCAAAACGCTGCAATTCTAAAATTGTGTTACTTTTGACACCCTCACTTGCACAAATACTAGAGCCCTCAAATATAATATTTTCTGTTTCCTCACTTGACTCTAATGTAATTTTCTCAACCTCGGCATCATCAACTAATATTGAGTCAAATGATAGGAATTCTACTTTTGCTCCTCAAATTGGCTCCTAAATCCTTCTATCTCAAATCTACTATCCACAATAATTAATAATTGGGTATTAGACACCTCAACCATATCACTTAAATTTGCTTCCAAGTCGTGAATAGCCAAGGCAAATTCATCTATCTCTTGTCTGAGTACAAATCTTTTTTCTATAAACTGTTTCGTCATATTTGTAAGGTCACTCCAGAAATCCCCATATGCTTCTAAAAGGTTGGCTTGCTCCGTTAGAAAATTTTGCCTCACAACCTGCACTTCTTCATTCATGTCAAACTCACAAACATTGTTAGAATCATCACACACATCGATAGGGAAAGAAGTATGACACTTGGGACAACTATTCCACAGACCACCACACAATTTGCAAAAGTTCCAGTCAAAAGCTGCAGAAAATTCATATAACCAGTCCCGCAGGATTGAAAGACTTGGACAATTTTTCCACAAGTAGGTTCCTCCACAAAAGTAGACAGAGATCATCAAAATTTGAACAACCATCATTCAGCTATTTTTTATTAAAAGATGCCATAATAAGACAATTAACACAATACTAAACTAAACAAAAATTAAACCTGAATAGAAAATAATAAAATCGTTCAAAAAGAAAACAGTCAATTATTTAGTCCCCAGCAACGGCGCCAAAAACTTGTTGATCCCAAACGCACACACAAGTATACGTGGTCGACAAGTAATAAAGTGATAAGTTGAGTATCGTTCCCACGAGGACTATTGTTACGACTGAATCCTAGCAAACAATTTCCTAAAAACTATTCAGGGATCTTTTTTGATGATTGTAGAATTTTCTAACTAAAGAGAACAATAATTAAAAACAAGTAATTGAAATCAAGTAATCGAGAGTAAATTATGGGTTGTTATCAATAAAAGAGAGACGGTCCAGAGTTAGAGAGCTGCAGACAATCCAATTGAGTTTTCCAGTTGATTCTACTTCTTGATTTCCTAGATTGCTAACTAACAGGTTAATTATATTCGTGAAAACCTGTCGATTCTTCACGAGTCTATGCAAGCTGCCCTAACGCCTATATGTCGATGGAATTAAATCACATACAAGCATTAAAGAACTCTGTATTTAGCTAAGCAAGGCGAATAGGTATATGTCTATCCTACCCGCAAATCGATTCCCTGATGCCCAGGTTCACAGTCAAGCCCTATTCTTTCTTATGTGCGTTCATAAGTTTCCTCTGTCGAGTTCAACTTATAAACCGTAGATAGTGTTCAATTACCGGGCCCTAATAACCAAACAATTAGGCTCAAGAAAGAATGAACAATCTATAGTGGTAAATCAATATATAGAAATCAACTTTCAAACATCAACCTTCATGTAATTGCCCTAACTCTAGAACGAACAAACTATAGAATTAAAGAGAAGAATAAGAGAAAAAGAGAGAAATAACTTGTTTAGAAGGCATCTAGGGCTCCTCCGCTCTCCTCCCCGTCCAATCCTCTTTAAAAGACTAAATTATAATGTATTTATAATTTTTACAATGTAATAAAATAATATTTCTAAGTCCTAAATTAATAGGAAAAGTTAAAAGTCGGAATTGAAAGCAATACAGCAAGCCTCGCTTGCTTGTCCGCTTCGTGCATGTGCAGACATTCTGTTGAGGACGTGCGATGTTTAAACCGGAGCAGAGACCAATGCTTTATGCTTTGCCAATTATTGGAGATAGCCACTTTGCCAAATTTCTTTCAATAGATAGTCACTTTTCATTATTCTTTAATTTCAATAGCTAGCCAAGTATATAGCAAACAGTCACACCTCTCCAATTTTCTCTTTAATTGTCCGTTTTTGCCTCGTTTATAATCAAATATTTCCTACAAACATATAACACAGTAAGTACGTACAAACCACAAGTTATACACCAAAAGATCAAATAAAGTCATAATAATGTGAGAAAATATTACGAAAAAATAGGCGTTTGACGCCAAATATCAATGTCACATGTCAAAGTCAGATTATACTTCATCGTCACCTTCAAAACTATCCCCGAGTAAATATATAAAATAATGGAGGGCAGATAATCAAATATTTTGTGATCTCTTATGGCTACTTCAAAGAATGGAGGGCAAATAAAGATCAGTCATCTTCAAAGAAATTGCAGACTTATCTTCACCATGCCATTCAAGCTCCAAAGTTATTAGAGCATGCTCATATTCCAATCAATGAAAGGCACCAAATATCAAAGAAAAAATGGTCAGGTTGTACGAGTGCACAAACACAGAGAGATCCATCTCGTCAAGAAACAAAAAGTTGAATATTCATCCACTAAAATCATATTATTTAGGTTTATGGGGGGTTCTATATTTATAGTTATGGAATAGAGAAAAATGTGATAAGGACAAACTTGTTTGCTTTAATTTGATTGGTCGGTTTGAATTACAAATCAACCTCATTTATCTGTGTGACAAGCTTCCATTTGATTTGCCAAAACTTATTATTTATGCTTTTGGCGTATTCTAATTGGCTACTTCATTTGATTTGGCGCCACGCCATTTGCTATGTGGTATTTGTTAGAATCTGCACTTTCGAAAATAAACTGAAAATCAGAAAGAGATGAAGTAGAAAAATTCCGAGCCAACAATATACACTGCCTGTCCTTAATAAATCTAATCTCCTCACCGTTACCCAAGGTTGTGGATTAATTTCTCCCAAGATAGAACGGAATTAACTTTACTGTGATAGCGGTAATTCAAATCACAGTAAACAGCGAACTCAAATTCGGTAGCAAATCACACGACTCTAGAAGAGAGGAGAAATATTTTGTTGTGTATATATAAAATGAGGAAGTGTCTCACTATTTATAGATCAAGAATGGGTGTAATGAAAAGGTGTGAAACCTTTTCAACAAAGAGGTACTTATGGTGCCTTTTCCCATTCACAACTATTCAAAAAACTCCAACAATCCCCCACATGAATGAGGAATGGCTTTATAGTGAAAATGCGCAGAAACTTGTGTGATTTGTAAGTAAGAACTAATTGCATCTGGATAAGTAGGTTTTCCTTTGAACTTTTCGTAGTGAACATATATCGGATATATTCGGTCAATCGGTAGATTTGATATCTTTGAACCGTCGAGCTTTGGTATATACCTAGATAATATATGTCACACAATTAGCCCTTGACCGTCTTTGGTTCTCATTGTTGTGTTCGTTTCAGCCATGAACATCGCCTGGTTCATGAGTGCGTAGAGAATTGGCCTTATAGAATTCTCCTTGAAGCGACTTCCACTTCACACTCACATAGGTGATTTCTAAACGTGTAATCCCGTAGATCTACATAATTTGATAATTCACGTATCAAAATTAGATAATTATTAAAAAATATCTTTAACATTTTATCCTTGGTATTGAACATTGTCTTATTAAGAGGATGGGTTGAGTTGTTTGACAATGTTGGAGCGGTCGTACACAACTTTGTTTGAGCTCCTTGAACCTAGATTTTGGGATCTCCAGTCTTCTAGGTAGAGTTACCGCCATGACGACTTTTCCTCGGCCATAGTCCCATTCTCTTCGATGACCTCTACTACCTCTCTAGTTAGCCATTTGTAAGCAGATCCGACACATTATCACTTGACCTTACAATGTCAATATTGATATTCTCCTAGAGAGTAGTTGTCAAACGGTTTTATGTCTTCGTTGTTTGTAACGATTTCCCATTATATATATTGCTCCCAACCCTTCCTATTGACGCTTGACTATTGCAATGTATGCAAACCACTGTCAACGGCTAGAGCCAAAATTGAATATCTTCCAAAATTTTGGAGCCCTTCAGTTTTTCCACTGTTTAATATAGCATCACTATCAATAGCTTGGAATGGTTGCATTAGTTGTGGCCACAACCTTTTAATATTTAATATATTTTCTCAACCATTTCCGTGTTGTTATTTACTTGATGCCTAAATTATAGAACCTTTATTCATTATATAAATCCAAATCAATATGAATTTTATAATTATCATTGGTTGGTTCACCACTTAAAATTCAACTTGATATGGATTTTTTCAACTAACATCGTTAGTTAATTTACCTCTTTATAGACCAATGAATCCATACATCCGTTCATGGAGGTCATGTCTATACAAAAAGTAATTTTTCAACCAACATATTTTTTTCATGAACAGTCACAACTTTTCAAGTGACACTTTTCCATGAAAGAACATACTAACATTTTAAGTAGCACCTTTTCACTATAGAACACAACTACATTTCTATAAAAGTGCGTAACCAACCACCGAATTGGTAGTCTTATCTAGTCATCACAAAAATCAAATAATCGTGAATCATTAATTATCGCGTTAATATCCACCAAAAATTCATGGGGTCCAAAGTCATATAATATAGACATTAAGTCTATTATTAACTTTTATTATGTATAGCCACACGCCCCCACATTTCATAATATTTCATGTGACTATTCTATTTTGTTGCCGAGATAGAGTAACGGCATAATACGTTTCTCATAAGATACACTATCAATTCATAGATATTAGTGAAACCAAAATAATATCCAAATGAAATATTATTTTCTTAATATCTCAAGGCAACAAAAGGATAACAAAGGAACTTTTGGTGCTTTGGAATTAGCAACTGATGTCTGATCAAATGGACTAACCGACATCCTCCACAACGTGGTTAATTAACATCACAAGACCATGTAATCACAACATGATTTCTGCCCGTTCAATGCTATCGTGATATAATGCCAAAGCCATAATCTTAAATATTAGTATATCTTATCATTGTTCCAAATAATGTGAACATTATATTAACTTACAGCCCCACATTTGTGTTCATGTCTTTTCACATCATTAAGTTAGAATGTGGAGACTTATCCCCACATGAGAAAGGACGACCAGCATATCACACCCCTTCGCTGATGTGGCACCTCTTGAAGGAATCTTACATGTTATCTTAAAACAGCTGATTCACATACAATGGTATTATCAAGAGATTTGTGACTACAACTAGTTGAGGTCCATATGCTTTCTCAAGTGATATACACTTCTCTGCAATTTGGATCAAAGAACAACATTTGATACGTAGCCAATACCATAACAATCAAAAAATCAGTTTTGACATGTGTACTTAACTTTTGGATTCAATATACTCCCAACGGCTACTACCGGAGACATAAGCAGTTTCAATCGCCTCAATCATTGGGTTATTGCCTTCTACTTTAGAGGGAATGATCCAAGGTTACTAACATACACTAGTTTTCCAGCAAAGGGTTAAGCCGTTGAGGTTACTTCTCAAGAAATGTCACAGAAAAGTTGACATGTGTGTGTCTGAAACATTTTATTAAATTGGTGAAGTTTTTAATCTTCAAAATCAATTTAGTACAATAGGTGAAGTTTTTAATTTTCAAATCGAACATGAAATAGTGGTAGAAAACCACAAAAGTTTTAGTCTCCAAACAAAGTTGTGGAAAAACAATATCTTGTTGTGACAATTATTTAAGCCCACATTGTCGCAACTTTCACAATCAAATATAGCTTAACATCATTTTTTCCTGTCCTTTGTTCTTCCTTCCAGACAATGTCAAATTCTTTGCCATCATAATGGTCCTTGCTGCCGAAGTTACGAGAACTCCATTTCACGTCTTTTGACGTGGTCAAATTTCACAAAGTCAAGCGCCACTTTGTGATAGATCTCTTTTTCATTAACGTTCACAAGAACTTGCATTAGTGTGATAGCGCCGTTTTGCGCAGTAATGCTTAATGCATGACAAAATCACTGTGCATGTGTTAATCATATTCAAAGACACCTATCACATTTTTTGACTCTAATTTGCATGGTTATCGAGTGCTCACAGAGTGATAAGGCTGGACTAAAGTGACGCTTGAAGTATCTTTGGCTACTTTGTTGTCAACATGCGGTTACTGTTGCAACTAGTTATTAGCCATTACCTTCTACACTTCAACAATGCAACAAAGTTCTCCAGAGTAGTTGTCAATCAACACAAACACAAAAAAATAAAAAATTAGATTTCTTAAGATTGTTATATTTCTGATTTTGGTCATTATCAAAAGTGCAAATATATAACAGTATTATATTTTTTTAAAATTTAGGAACTAATTCAAATTTTTTATAGATTTAATTCACTAAAATTTAAATACTTACAAATACCCCTATTTCAAGGCGTGTCGAAGTGTAGGCTAGTCGAGCTCAAAGACGAGTCTTGAAGTATATGAACTTTCTTTAACCTTATACAAGAATGATCATGTTTTGAAATTATATTTGCCAAGTAAAATTTTCAAGACAACTTTAATCATGTAAAATCACTTATCCAAGTAATAAGCAACTTATGAACTAAATAGAATATTGATCTTTTTCTTTTTAGTTTTCCAATTTGGAGGTAAATGGATGGACATTTCCTTGTAAAGCATGATTGCTTAAACCACCATCGTCTAAACCACGATCCATTCAATAAATATGATGGATTCATATAATGAGAAAAAAGGCTTAGCTAATCAACTTATATCAAATAGTCGTCTCGTCTCTAGACTGATGAAGGACGTCAATGCCCACTTCAAAAAGGATAGTGATTTAGAAATCCCATTAGGAAGAATACTTGATAAAGATAAGGTTCCTTTTTTTTTTTCGAAACCAGAAAGTAATCAAAGAAAGTGCTGATCACAACCAATGAAATGAAGTTGCTCTTTCACATGGATTAGGAAATAATTCAAATTTGAAAAGATTGTGAATCCTGCTTTTCAAAACTTCTTCAAAGAAGTGAAGAACTCCTTCTTGAGTTGGCAACTAATTATGAATACCATATTGACGCCAATAAAAAGGACCTCTTCTCATATCTACGATAATACACACTAGAAGCTGAAGATTAAGTACTTGTATGCAGAACATTTTGCATTCGAAATAATGACTTTCAAAATGAGCTTATCTTCAATTGGCTATCATCATATTGAACTTGAGGCATGCTAAAGTTTCGTTCTTCTGTACACTCATTTCTTTCGCCTTTTTCCTTTTTTTTTTTTTTTTTTTTTTTTCTTCAGTAGTACTTAATCTATAGAGAGTTGTTTTAAGAGCTATTTGGCAGCTGTACAGATACCAACCCATGACAACTATGATGTTGCCATGTTGGTACTTGCCGTTTCAGAGATTGACCTCAAGAAGCTTTATGTAGCAAAGAGTTGGCTTGGACAAACGAGGATGGTGACGGAGCATCATCTTCTTATAGTCTGGCAAACACGTACATGGCGAGTTGAGGCATATGGCACAATGTTCACCATACCGATTTGAAGTTGTCGCTCCAAACGCACACACAAGTATACGCGGTCGATCAAGTAATAAAGTGATAACAAAAGTATCGTTCCCACGAGGACTATTGATTAACTACTAACTAAATCAGACAATTTCTAATTATCTAAGCAAGAAGGTTTCAAGAGTTGAGAATTTATCTAACTAAAATTAATTAATTAAACCAAGAAAATAATAACAAGTAAAACACGATTTTGGATTCAAGAAAGGATAATAGCCTAGGGTCATGGGATATCTGTCAATTCTGTTGAATTCTTCAGTTAATCTGACTAATCAATTTATCTGGGTTACTAATCACAGGGTTGATATTACTCACAAGACTCCTTCGATACCCTGCTCGCCTATTCAAGCCAACCTAACGCCTATACGTCTATGGAATTAGAGTTAACAAGAATGCATGTGCTTCTCCTGTATAGTGACTAAGCATGACTGTTAGGTATATTTCTATCCTAACCGCGAAACCATTCCCTGATGCCCAGGTTCAGGAACATGCCTTATTCAATCCTATTGCAACCTATGGTTCCCACTTTCGAGTTCAACCCTAGGTTCATAAATAGTATTCAATTGGTGATCAAGCAATAAAAATAATTAGGCTCAGGATACGAATAAATAACCCAATATAATAAATTAATAAAATCAAATTAACTTCGGAATATCAACAATCATGGAGAATCCCACAACTTTAAACTAACAAACTAAATTAAAGAAAAGATAAGAAAACTCAATGTAGATGTTGAGCTCCAACCCATCTCCAGTGTTTCTCTGCCTTCCAAAGGTCCGAAGATCCTTAAAATTATGTTTAAGGCTGCTTATATATGGATTACAATGAGTACAAAACGTTTTAACCTAATCCAATTTCGGATGGAAAACTTTCAGGTCGTACAACCACTCTTACAATGTAAGACCTTTTGTATGCTTTACTCTCAGGTCTCACAACATCTCTTACAATGTACGACTGTTGTAAGGGTCATACAATGAGCTTACAAAGCTCCTAGTCCGCTGATTTTTACACTAGCATTCTTCATTTTTCTACTTCAATTTTTGACTTCGGACTTCTCCAAAAAGTATAGCCATCTTGCTCCAAAATTTCACCAATTCATACCTAAGTCATTCAAACACACCAAGTTAGTAGAATATCCAAATTAAGCAATGTTGGGCGCTCTTTAGCATTGAATTTAAGTAAAAGGTAGGGGAAATATATATCTAAAATACATCAAATATGCCCAACATCAACACCCCATACTTAAACTATTGTTCGTCCTCGAACAATTCATTCCAACAATGCTTCTAAACAATTAACTCAATCACCTATGAGTTTGGTTGATACCACCAATTAATAACCATGCATACAAGCACACAACTTCCTCATATTTATGACTCATACATTTAAAAGCAAGAATTATCAAAACAATCAAGTAGCAACAACCAAGCCTCAAGAATCGACTCCACACACCAACTTACTCACAACATGCTCACTTGCTCAAAATTAGGCGGCCTAATAAAAGTTCATATCTCCCATAGTCCATGTGCCCTCACCAATCAAAGCCTAGTCCCAATCACACACAAATATATCAAATTTATTATAAGGGACGCCTAAGATAGAAAGAATTCGCTCACACTAAAAAAGAATCTCAAGTGCCACACAATGGTACCATAGGCTTGCCCGTGGTGTAGGACTCCACTAATGTTGGCTCGCTCCTATTCGGGATTAACTAGGACTTTAAGGGGTTGTAATGTAGGCTAAAGGACGGGTATGATAGATATGGTTAAAATAGTGACTACCTCCCTAAGCACTTTAATACATCACTTCCACTTTTTATAGCTCAACTCTCACAAAACAACCGAGCTACCATCCGAACATCAACCCAAACACTTCCCTCCCTTTAAGTTTTTTTTATCAATGTGCACAACACTAGCAAGGATTGAGAACTTTTTTTTTTCTTTTGCTTTCTTTTTATTTTTTTTCTTTTCTCTTTTTTTTTCAACATTTGTTAATTTTCCTCAACCTTGTCAATGTACTTTTCCTCAAAATACCATCATAAATTTTTTTTTTCATTGATTCCACTCAAAAGCCACCAATTTCCACCAACCACAACTCCACTAACAAAATTATTTTCAATTAAAGTGCTCTAAGGAGTACGGGTTCAAAACGAGAGTAATTAAGAACAAAAGGAATAGGCTTGTAATGTGGGTGTCAACAAAAAGGCTAATAAGCTCAAACATGGTTACAAGGGATATATATGAACGGGTAGGCTAATCAAGGCTGCAAAAGAAAGGTTCATCAAAAGAAGCCTGTATCATCTCCCGACTAGAGCAAACCTAGAATTTCGCTTTGAACACACGCGGGGCAAGTTCTAGACCAATAATGCAAGCACGAGAAGAAATAAAAGCACCTCACCACTTATGGCACATGAACCACTCAAGACGGAATAATTCCAACTCCTAACAAGAATAAGTGAGACAAGTCATGTTATTCAGTCAATAAGCAGAGTCAAAAACCTGAGCTGAAGCGCCACTAACAAGATCATCTTTCAATCCAATGCAAAACTCATACCAAAAGTCCATAGGGAAGTTCAACTCGCATGCAAAGGACTAAATATGACGGCATCAAACAACTCACACATAAGACTAGGAGCAAAGTTTACCACCCTATATTCTCTTCTCATTCCATTTTTCTAAATCCTAATTACTACAGCTACTCCTAAAAACACCCGGTTCAAAAGAAATGGAATCCTAGGGAAAGAACCGTGGCTTGAAGAAAACCCAAGGACTCGGCCACTAATCTAAACTAACTAATTTTTTTTTTCATGGTTCCCCACCCCACATTGAAATGGTGCATTGTCCTCAATGCACGACACTAAGGACAAGAGGTGGTAAATCGAGGTACTCAGACTTCCCTCACTAGAGTGCACAATTTATATTTCAAGCCAACAAACTCATTTAAACCAACTAGTGCACGCAACCGGGGTGTAAGCACCCCACACTTAGACTTGACTACATCAAGAAAATATGGGGAAATATTCTTTTAAGAAAAACAATCAAGGCAGCCCATGAATTGCACAATGGGGCAGCGACTCGCGCAACTACTGTGCAAACGAGCGCTTGCGACGTGCAATGACTGTCGCTCAAGTTAAAGTGCCTTAACCGCTGCTCCCAAGCCATAATTATAACCAATATATGTTCAACTTATTCCCCATAACTGATTCGGTTACTCAGACTTGGCCGAATACTTCAAATTTTCATTGGGGAGTTTCATCGAACACCTTATGTGCGAGAAACTGGACAACTTGTATGTAAGCTTTTTGATTATGTTTTGGCCTCCCAACTCCGAGAGCTTTCAAGTAATATTCATTATGGTGCATCACCGCACCCTCCCACAGCAGATACCAAGTAAAAATATTCAATTTACAACCAAAACTTCATTCAAAAGCAACTCGAAACTTAGCTCTAGAAAGGGAAAAAGGGAATGGGGTATCGCAACAATAGAGCAGAGACGAACTATAGAAACAGATGAGATGAGAGAGAAACGAGGTAAAGAGAAAAGATCAGGGAGTCTTACCAGAAGAAGTGTGTTCGTGAAAGAGGACAAGAGAAGCAGAAGTAGCATTTTTTTTTTCTTCAGCGTATTGTTTCCTGTTCTTATTATTTGTGTTGCGTGTATTTAAGGACTTATGTACCTACCTTACAAAGTTCTTACAATGTATGCCCAATGTAAGACTTGTCCTTGGAGAATAGATTTTTCTTACAAAGTTCTTACAATACTCTTAGTCCACTGATTTTTGTACATGTTCCCTGCGCTACAGGCCTTACAGCAGGTCTTACAATGTAAGACTTGTTGTAAGGGCCTAACTCTGCACTTTTTCCTGTAAATTTTGCTTTCTCCACGGTGCTTAATTCTCCAAGTTCACCTCACTAACACCCTGCTATGACACAATCAAACAACCACGTTAGTTCCAAAGTTATGTTCTTTTTATATTTTTTTTTTGTTTATTGTTTTTTTTTCGTTTTAAATGTAAAAACTAACTTACTTAAGAAAATAAAAAAAAATATGGGTTGCCTCCCATAAAGCGCTTGATTTAACGTCGCGGCACGACATGGATAACAATATCACTTTTTCCTCCACCTCGAAGATATGAATCGAATCCCCAAATTGCATTCAAGCCTATGACTATGCTCTTGGGGCGGTATCACAAACCCAAAGAAACCAAGAATTAAACGTCGCATTTTGCACCTCTTGGCTTTTAAATGAGGAATATCATTTTGTCTCCTCGGCATCACAAACTTTAGAACATAGACACCTTGTTCCTCCTTCCGTGACTCTTCTATTAGCTCGAAAGGCTCAATTTTCATCTCGCCATCCAAACACAATGTCAAAAAGTGCATAGAATGCGGTCCAATGTGCCCCAACTCCAAAGTTGCATTATTCTTGACATCCTCATCTTTGCACACACTAGAGTCTTCAAAAGTTATATTTTTCACTTCCTCACTTGACTCTAGTGCTAACTTGTCAACTTTGGCATCATCAACTACTACTGGGTCAAACTGTTGGAACTCCATACTTAGCTCCTCAAATTGGCTCTCAACTTCTTCTTCAACTTCAAATCCCATATCCACAACAATTGGTGGTTGGGCATTAGACGCCTCAATTGTTTCAATCAAATTCACCTCCAAGTCATGAATAGCCAAGCCAAATCGGCCGATCTCTTGTTTGAGCATACTTTTCCATTAGAGCACTTAGCTGCACTTGTAATATCGTCAAGAAGACCCCTACTTGCTTCTAATCGTTGAGATTGTTCCATCAGCCAAGTTTCACTAATAATCTCCACTTCTTCAGAATTTTCCTCTTGTTGGAACTCACTTTCTTATGCAATTTGAGGTTCTTCCTGACTTTGCTCTATCTTCCCAAACTGATCATACCGTGATGCATCCTGCACTTTGTTGCTCCTATCAAACTCACAAGAAAGGTTAGTACTATAATGAATAATGAATATTACTTAGGAAAGGACTACAAAACTTAGGAAAATCATTCCACAGACCACCACACAATTGACAACAGTTCTGATCAAAGATTGTAGAGGAATGACTGGATAAATAGCTCTGTAGGACATCAAGATGTCGACAATCTTCCCACAAGTGACGTCCATTACAAATTATGCAAGAAGCACATAAATACGAGCAGCCAACATTCGACCAATTTTCATTAAAAGATGCCATGTTAACAAGTAATAAACTAAACTAAACTAAACTAAAAACTTGAATAGACAAAGGTAAAGTCTAATCTAGAAAATAGCTAATCCTAAGTCCCCGGCAACGGCGCCAAAAACTTGTCGCTCCAAACGCACACGCAAGTATATGCGGTCGATCAAGTAATAAAGTGATAAGAAAAGTATCGTTCCCACGAGGACTATTGATTAACTACTAACTAAATCAGACAATTCCTAATTATCTAAGCAAGAAGGTTTCAAGAGTTGAGAATTTATCTAACTAAAATTAACTAATTAAACCAAGAAAATAATAACAAGTAAAACACGATTTTGGATTCAAGAAAGGATAATAGCCTAGGGTCATGGGATATCTGTCAATCCTGTTGAATTCTTCAGTTAATCTGACTAATCAATTTATCTGGGTTACTAATCACAGGGTTGATATTACTCACAAGACTCTTTCGATACCCTGCTCGCCTATTCAAGCCAACCTAACGCCTATACGTCTATGGAATTAGAGTTAACAAGAATGCATGTGCTTCTCCTGTATAGTGACTAAGCATGACTGTTAGGTATATTTCTATCCTAATCGCGAAACCATTCCCTGATGCCCAGGTTCAGGAACATGCCTTATTCAATCCTATTGCAACCTATGGTTCCCACATTCGAGTTCAACCCTAGGTTCATAAATAGTATTCAATTGGTGATCAATCAATGAAATAATTAGGCTCAAGATACGAATAAATAACCCAATATAATAAATTAATAAAATCAAATTAACTTCGGAATATCAACAATCATGGAGAATCCCACAACTTTAAACTAACAAACTAAATTAAAGAAAAGATAAGAAAACTCAATGTAGATGTTGAGCTCCAACCCATCTCCAGTGTTTCTCTGCCTTCCAAAGGTCCGAAGATCCTTAAAATTATGTTTAAGGCTGCTTATATATGGATTATAATGAGTACAAAACGTTTTAACCTAATCCAATTTCGGATGGAAAACTTTCAGGTCGTACAGCCACTCTTACAATGTAAGACCTTTTGTATGCTTTGCTCTCAGGTCTCACAGCATCTCTTACAATGTACGACTGTTGTAAGGGTCATACAATGAGCTTACAAAGCTCCTAGTCCGCTGATTTTTACACTAGCATTCTTCATTTTTCTACTTCAATTTTTGACTTCGGACTTCTCCAAAAAGTATAGCCATCTTGCTCCAAAATTTCACCAATTCATACCTAAGTCATTCAAACACACCAAGTTAGTAGAATATCCAAAATAAGCAATGTTGGGCACTCTTTAGCATTGAATTTAAGTAAAAGGTAGGGGAAATATATATCTAAAATACATCAAATATGCCCAACATCAGAAGTGTTGTGCTATTGGCAGTATCGATATTCATAATAGCGCATGCATGATTTTTTGCAATTAGTATCACTTCGAAATAGAGACATTGATAAAATTTGAAGATCTGCATTTAACTTTTCAAAGTCAAAGATTTTAATTATTAGCCTACTATTCATGCTGTATACTTGTATATTTTACTATTATTTTTATGTAATAGTGTTGTCTAGCACATGTGGGTTTAAGCCTTTTAAATTTGTTGAAAGTCCAAGGATCAATTCCTACAAGCACCAGACTTTTTTAATTAAATAAATATAAATATTACATATATTGGTAAAAAATTTCGACGGAGCAGTGTCCGGTGACACCCCTAGTTTCGCCCCCGGATATTCACCATGACGTGTTGAAGCATCGGCGCTTTGGTATCATTTTTTTTATTTTTGCAGGCTTACGAAAGAGCACCAACGTCTCGATATCAGACCGAAAGATGTAGGACATGTCATTTGATTGATGAGGAACTATTCAAAGCATGCTTTGTCCGTGTTGCTTTGCTTTGCATCCCTGTCAAAACATCTGATGGATATAATTTATTGATATATTTTTATAGTTAAATATTAAGTATTTTAAATAAAATGTGAATAAATATATCCATCTCTCGCATATTTTCTAACATATTTTGCAGGAAGAAGAAATTATTCAAGGTGAAGACAAATAAGGGAATGGCCATTGATGATTATATTATTCATAGTGTGATTATAACACTGATACTAATGTCCGTGAATTATTTTACGCTGAAGAATAAAAGCGCAAACGGAAGAAAGTTTATGGAATGAAGCTACGTATGAAAAAGTCTTCACAACCCAACACACCTTGGCCATCTTGAAATATTTTCTACCACCTTAAGATATGGCATCTTAGGTAGAAATTTGGCATAGAATCTTTTCTATAAATAAAGGCCAAAGTTGTATGAAAAAAGGCATCAAATTTTCATCTTGCAGAGAACTACTTTCTCTTGCTCTTTTTCTTTCTTTGTCTTTTATAACTTTAAGCTTTGGTAGTATTCTTCTTTAGAAGAAATATTATTTCTTCATAGTCTTAATATTTTATAACTTAGCTTTCTTACTCCATAATGGAGTAATCTCTTTTGTTGGGATAGTCGATGAAACTCGGTATTATTTGTAATACTTATCTCATTTTTAATACATGCTTAGCCTGAAGTTTTTAATTACATTTTTACACTGTGCTAAAATTATAGTTTTTACTAAATCTTTATTTTCACATCCGTCTATTTTATATCTAGGTTATTGTTATATCAATTTTGTAATTCTCACGGAGCAAAATTAATGTATAATAACTGATGAATAAAGTAGTAGAGTAAAAACTATTTTTCCAAGTCTGTAATCTTGTTTACCTCATTTTTAATTCTCACGGAGGAATTGTTGTAGGTAAGATTATTGATTTTCCGTAAAAATATTCTCACGAAGTTTTTACTACTTTTTTAGCACAATTCAGGCAAGAAAACTATTTCGGTTTAATCGTCACTAGTTCTAATTTGATTAATATGCATAACCTCACGGAGTGTTATTAATTGATTATTTTTTAGTGAGCAAAATATAATTGAATTAGCAATAAGCAATTATTTTTAAGAGAAATACATGTCAAAACTGAGATATTTATTATAAGTATTACCAAGTGAATTCAACGATTCCCAACTCCTTTTAAATTTGAAATCTTCCAGAAGTTCTTTATATTAGCTTAACTAAATTTAAATTAAAAAACTCACTTTTCATCAATTTGATTCCCTCAAATAGTAATTAAAATACTACAAGTCCGTAGCATAGAATACCCAATCTCTGTGGGACGATATCTTAAACTATATTAGAATTTGACAAGAACGAGCAGACAATTCCTATGCACTTTGGACCTCGTCAAATTTTTGGCGCCATTGCCGGGGATTGGCGTACATCTACTTCGGACTAAATATTTGATTACTAATTTGAGGACCTTTTAATATAATTAATATTAACTTGATCTAATAAATATTACTATAACTAACTACTGATTACTAGCATTGTTATTTCTACTTCTAACATTATCATTTCTATTTAGTATATATATTATTATTATAACTTTCTTACCATCTTTACAATTAGTACTACTAACTATTTCTATTTGTTACTACTATTTTTTTTGTCGTTTACGCCGTTTCTATTATACTCGTTATTAGTATTACTATATTTTTATTTTTATTTTATTATTATTATTATTATTATTATTATTATTATTATTATTATTATTATTATTATTATTATTATTATTATTATTCGTCTTCAACTTTTTATCACTATTATAGTTTTCTCTATTATTACTAGTGCTAAAGTTTTTCTCTATATCGTAATAATAATACATTAATTTTTCTTGCTTGACAATACTTCTATCAAGTGTTCCATCATTTTCGTTCTCTTAGTATATCTATTTATATATTTTTTACTTTTAGTAATAGTATATCTACCCATAGTATCCTACTACGTTTTCTATAACTAAGTATTTTTGTCATATTTTTGTAACTTTCATTACTATCATAAATAAGGCTCTTATTTATATATATAATATTGGTACGGTATAAATTTGCTTATTCCTTTCTTTTACCATTTGATAGTTTTATTGACTATTACTGTTCTCTTTCCCCTCGTTTGTTTCACTACACAATCTACTATTATTAAGTAGTATCATTTCTACCTGTACCACAATTACTATATTTTTAATCGTTACTATTTTGATTTTTATTTCCTCCTAAATTTTCTTATTTTGTTACCACTTACTAATACTTAAATTAGAAACTAATTTTAATTTCTTAAGCATTGAAAAACTTCAAGTAGTTTATGACCCGCTCTTCTAACAAAGAGTTGGTTATTTACGATCCTGAAATTGAAAAATCTTTCCGATTGCATAAGAAAGGAAAATCATCATCTTCTAAAATTGTAACTTGTGATAAAATGGAACACCAATTAGGAGATGATAATAACCCATTGAGAGTACCACCAATTCATGTAGAGGATCAGTTTGATGAAGTGGCACCAAGACCTGCAAACAGAATCCTAAGGGATTATGCTAGACCAGACCACTTCAATTGTGAATCTAGTGTTAGGAACCCACCTGTAGCAGCCAACAATTTTGAAATTAGGACCGGCCTAATTCAAATAATTCAACAGTCTTGCACCTTTACTGGTGATCCAAGTGAAGATCCACATAGCCATTTAATTGATTTCTTGGAACTAGTTGAAACTGCTAAATATAATGGAGTGCCTCCTGAAGCAATTAAGTTAAGACTATTTCCTTTTTCTTTAAAAGGAGATGCCAAGACTTGGTTGCGAAGTTTGCTCCGAGGTTCTATAACCACATGGGACCAGATGACACAGAAGTTTTTGAACAAATATTTTTCCCCTGCTAAAACAACAAAGTTAAGACAAGATATTTCCAATTTCTTGCAGACTGATACTGAGTCAGTTTATCAGGCATGAGAAAGATTAAAAACAATGCTAAGAAAATGTCCACATCATAATATTCCTGAACATATGCAGCTGTACATTTTCTACCACGGGTTAAAACCTTCTTCTAGAAATGTGATAGATGCAGCTGCAGGAGGTTCCATAATGGGCAAAACCACAGTTGAAGCATTGCATTTGTTGAATGAAATTTCTGAAAATGCTATTCAATGGCCATCTGATCGTGTAGTAATAAAGAGAGCAGCTACGGTAAATCAGGCAGATGCTTTAAATACACTAACACAACAGATTGTTTCCTTGGCACAAAAGTTTGAATCTTTTCAGGTTAACACACAACAACCAAGCCAGACTGAGACATGCGACATGTGTGGAGGAAATCATCTGAACCATGAATGCCAAGCAACCAATCAGAATGATGAACAAGTCAATGCCATAGGTTACAAGTCGTACCCTTTTGGAAGTCCAATGGCACAAAAACATCCAGGATTTCAATGGAGCAATCCAAATGGTGCTGAGAACTCTCAAGGCTTCCAGAAGCAACCAGCACAGGGTCCACCTGGATACCAAAATCAAAATCGTGGGCAATCGAATTTCAGGCCATATCAACAAGCAGCTCCATATCAGCAAAGGCCTCAACAAGCTCATTCAAGTCTTGATGACCTGTTGTACAAGTACATTAAGGCCACTGATGAAAAGATGGAAAACCAAAACTCAACCCTCAAAAACATAGAAATTCAGGTAAGCCAATTGGCAAGTCTTGTTTCAGAAAAGATTCAAGGTCCCTTACCAAGCAATACGGAGAAAAATCCAAAGGAACACCTTAAGGCCATCGCCTTACGGTCAAGTAAGAATCTTGATGATCCATATGCTGACAGACAGGAAAAGAACCATTTTGAACACCAGGCAGCAAAGGGTAAGAATGTTGAAATACCATCTGATCCATCAGAAGATAATGAAATCAAGAAAAAAGATGAAAAGAATTTTGAAAAAATAACTCCTCTCCCTATGACAATCCCTTTTCCACAAAAGATGAAAAGAGAAAAGCTTGATAGTCAATTTGCAAAGTTTTTGGAAATTCTGAAACAGATTCACATTAATATTCCTTTCACTGATGCTTTATTGCAAATGCCTTCATATGCTAAATTTTTGAAAGAAATTTTGTCAAGCAAAAGGAAATTAGAAGAAGTTTCTGTGGTAATGCTTACTGAAAAATGCAGTGCTATACTTCAAAATAAGCTACCACAAAAGCTTGGTGATCCAGGCAGTTTTACGATTCCATGCACTTTGGGAGGAGTATATTTTGAAAAAGCACTTTGTGATTCTGGAGCGTCAATAAATCTGATGCCATTTTCTATTTTTAGAAAATTGGATCTTGGTGACATAAAAAATACTGTTGTCTCTCTTCAATTTGCTGATCAAAGTACTAAGAAACCTAAGGGAATTATTGAAAATGTGCTTGTGAGAGTAGATAAATTTATTTTCCCTGTAGATTTCATAGTACTTGAAATGGAAGAATGTCCTGATGAGCCAATAATTTTGGGTAGACCTTTTCTTGCTACAGGCAGAGCAATCATAGATGTCCATCAAGGGCAACTAATTTTGAGAGTAGACGAAGAAAGAGTCATTTTTGATATGCACAAGATTCTAAAATTTCCCGGAGATGAGACATCATCTTCTTGCTTTTCAATTGACATGATTAGTGATCTTGCAGATGAATTCAAAGATGACCAATTGATTTCAGACTCATTGGAAAGATGCTTGGCCGAATCTGGCACAAGGCAGGATGATGATCCGACAATTAGAAGTGAAGCTGAAATATTGGAAAATGATTCTGAAGAAGAGGGAGAAATGCCATCAGAAAATGCTCGACCAAAAATTGAACTCAAAATTCTCCCTTCCCATTTGAAGTATGTTTATCTTGAGCCTGAATTATTTCCTGTGATAATTTCATCTTCTCTGACTGCAGAACAGGAACATAAATTGATTGAAGTACTAACAGCACACAAAGGAGCCTTAGGGTGGACTATAGCAGACATCAAAGGCACTAGTCCAGCTATTTGCACACACAGAATCCTCATGGAGGATAGCTACAAGCCAATAGTCCAACCCCAAAGGAGATTGAACCCTGTGAAAAATGAAATAATAAAACTTTTGGCTGCAGGTATTATTTACCCCATTTCTGACAGCCCTTGGGTAAGTCCTGTTCAGGTGGTACCAAAGAAAGGAGGTATGACAGTTGTCAAAAATGAAAATAATGAACTCATACCTACAAGAACAGTGACAGGATGGAGAGTCTGTATTGATTACAGGCATCTCAATGATGCCACAAGAAAAGACCATTTTCCTTTACCATTTATTGATCAAATGTTAGAAAGAGTAGTATGATATGGTTTTTACTGTTTTCTTGATGGATATTCAGGGTATAACCAGATATCAATTGCACCAGAAGATCAGGATAAGACAACTTTCACATGTCCTCATGGAACCTATGCCTATAGGAGAATGCCTTTTGGTTTGTGTAATGTACCTGCTACATTTCAGCGTTGCATGTCAGCTATTTTCTCAGACATGACTGAAAATTTTTTGGAAATTTTTATGGACGATTTCACCCTTTTTGGTAAAATATTTGAAGATTGTCTTAATCACTTGACCTTAGTTCTTAAGAGATGTGAAGAGACAAACTTGATTCTTAATTGGGAGAAATGTCATTTTATGGTTACCGAGGGAATTGTTTTAGGACATAAAATCACTGCTAAAGGGATAGAAGTTGATAAGGCAAAAATTGATCTTATAGCAGGATTACCCCCTCCCAAAACTGTTAAAGGCATTAGAAGTTTTCTAGGTCATGCAGGTTTTTACAGACGGTTCATAAAAGATTTTTTAAAGATTTCAAAACCTTTGACTAACCTTTTGATGAAAGATGTTAAGTTTGATTTTTCAGGTGATTGCATGAAAGCTTTTGAAACTCTTAAGGAGAAATTATCATCTGCCCCTATAGTTGTGTCCCCTGATTGGAACCAACCTTTTGAGGTCATGTGTGATGCTAGTGATACAGCCGTTGGAGCTGTTTTAGGCCAGAGAAAAGATAAAATTTTCCGTCCCATTTACTATGCCAGTAGAACATTGAATGAAGCTCAGCTCAACTATGCCACAACAGAAAAAGAACTACTGGCAGTAGTATTTGCTTTTGATAAGTTCCGTTCCTATTTAATAGGAACCAAGGTCACTGTTTTTACTGATCATGCAGCTTTAAAATACCTCTTAGCAAAGAAAGATGCCCGCCCTAAATTGTTAAGATGGATTTTACTTCTCCAGGAGTTTGACCTTGAAATAAAAGACAGGAAAGGGACAGAAAATCAGGTAGCTGACCATTTGTCTAGATTAGAGAACCCTCTTCTTGAGTCTAGTGATATAAAAGAAGAGTTTCCTGATGAACACATTTTTTCTGTCAGCTCAGTAGTAACTCAACCACCCTGGTTTGCAGACATTGCAAATTACTTGGTTGGAAAATGGACACCTAGAGATCTCTCTTACCAACAGAGGAAAAAACTTATATCTGATGCGAGATATTATCTGTGGGATGATCCATACTTATTTAAAATTGGTGCAGATAATATCATAAGAAGATGTGTACCTGAAGAAGAAATGACAAATATCTTGTATCACTGCCATGGTGGAGCAATTGGAGGACACTATGCAGCAAATCGGATTGCTTTCAAGGTTTTGGAGGCTGGATTTTTCTGGCCAACAATTTTTAAGGATGCCCGTGCATACATTGCACAATGTGATAAATGTCAAAGAACAGGTAACATCACGAAGAGAGATGAGATGCCATTGCAATCAATTCAGGTATGTGAAATTTTTTATGTCTGGGGTATAGATTTTATGGGACCTTTTCCTTCATCTCATTCATTTGAATATATCCTTGTGGCTGTTGACTATGTTTCACGATGGGTTGAAGCCATTCCCACAAGAAAGAATGATGCTCGAACTGTATGCAATTTTCTGAGAAAAAATATTTTTACCAAATTTGGCACACCACGAGTCATCATTAGTGACCAAGGGACTCATTTCATGAATAAGCAATTTTCTGCTTTATTGTCAAAATATGGTGTGACTCATAAAACTGGAACACCGTATCATGCTCAAACTCAAGGGCAAGTTGAGGTTTCCAACCGTGAACTAAAAAGAATTCTTGAAAGAACTGTTGGAATCTCAAGGAAAGTCTGGGCTTTAAAATTAGATGATGCATTATGGGCATACCGAACGGCGTTCAAAACGCCAATTGGAACATTTCCATATAAATTAGTCTTTGGAAAAGTTTGCCATTTGCCTGTTGAATTGGAACACAAAGCCTTTTGGGCACTGAAAGCATTGAACTTTGACTTAACCTCTGCTGGTAAAAATAGATTTTTGCAGGTTAATGAGTTGGATGAACTGAGGATGGAAGCCTATGAAAATGCCAAGATTTATAAAAAAAAACAAAAAAATGGCATGACAATTTGATCCGACCAAAAAATTTTAAAATTGGAGATCAGGTACTTCTTTACAATAGCCGTCTCAGGCTATTCCCAGGAAAACTGAAATCCAGGTGGACAGGACCTTACAATGTTACAAATGTTACTCCATACGGAGCAATTGAAATTCAACAAAGCAATGGAGGAGAGAAATTTAAGGTCAATGGTCACAGGCTAAAATTGTACTTTGGAGGACATTTTGAACAACACCCTTCAGTAACCATGATAGTATGATGAGTGCCACAGTTACTACGTCGAGCTGACGACGTTAAACTCAGAACTATGGTTCTTTATCCCGTAGCCATTGAGGGTGAAGCAATGGAGCCTCATAAGTCCCACTTAGATCTGACTAATTAAATGCTTAACCAATTGATCTGGTCAATATCCAGATTATTGTACAACCGAAACATCTCATGAAGGCCTCTACAAAAACAGAGTCACCTAGACAGGAGTAACTCCATGGTGATCGGTATGCCTAAGTTACTGGTTGGTTAACCATTCCATTGTCCAAATCTAATGTTGGCACAGGTAAATTTTTAGTTTATATTCAAACTAGGACCTAATGACTGATAAGGTCTAAAAATAATCCAGTCTATTACACATAGAACATGTGTGGTCACAGTTTCTTTCAAGCTTTCTTCTGTGATCGTATATTTGAAAGCCAAAAAGATTTTTATTTTACTAATAAAATAGTATTTTTATATTAATTATATTATATTTATATAATCCAACTACCACTTGATCCTTCTTAATTCTTATTTTTTTTTCACCCTTCTTTCTTTCACTTATCTTAAAAAGCATTTTCATCCAGGAGAATGAAATGTTCAAGTATGGGGGAGGTTTTTTATATATTATATACTATTTTCCTCTTATTTATGGTCTTAATTGTAGGTTTTTAATTAACAATATAAATTTTTGTTCGTTCTGTTCAATATTATTTCTTTTTATATTCACCATATGATTTTTCATGTCTATGATTTTGACTTTGTGAAAGCAAGAGCAAACATCTTCAACTCAGAAAATCATTGGAATTGAGAAAAATCATGATCACAAAGAAGGTAGAATCAATGAACTTGGCTAGAACTTGCTCTGAATGTTCTTCGAGGCGAAATAATGGATGATACTGATTTTTGAAAAATGAAATTAGGCCTTCTTTGATACACAATTCAAGCCTCTCAATTTTCTATTCAAATATACATATTTTTACCTTTTCAAACCCTTCTTTAAGCCTTAATCCTATTTTTTTTCTACACCATGATATATTACCAAAAAAAAAAGAAAAGAAGAAGATATATATGATATATGTATACATTGTTTACATATATATATATATATATATATATATATATATATATATATATATAAAGAGTTATTGTTTCTTCCAGCTTTGAATGAGCAAAGATTAAACATCACCAAAAGGAAGAAATATTACCAAAAGAAGCAATGTTGTGAATATATGAATATATATGATATAGCAAAAAGAAAAAAAAATTGACCAAAAAAAAAAAGTATTACCGAATGGAGAAAATTTTGAGAAATGTTAGCTCCAAGCTGGAAGAAGAACAGTCACTATCAAATATCCTTATCCTACCAGCCTGAAGCCTAACATTACAAGCCATGAAAAGTCCTAAAAAGATTTTGAAAGTCAGTATTAAATCTATATTAGTGGAGATGAACATGACGAGCAAGCCTATGGACAAGACTATGATACTTATTGAATACATGATCATAACTCTATCAATTTTGAAAGATTCAAGGGGAGAAGGCTGCAAGTTCTTGTTGATCAAGTCAAAATTCAAAAATAAGTTAAAGAATTTGGTGAAGTAAAAAGAATAATTGCATTGAGCATGATGAAAGAAATTTATCTTGAATAAATTTTCTATCCTACAAAGATCATAAGTTTGAAGAAAATATTCTTATTAAATTTTTTTTTTTAATTTTTCCTCGAGGACGAGAAAAGATTCAAGTATGGGGGAATTTGATGGATATAATTTATTAATATATTTTTATAGTTAAATATTAAGTATTTTAAATAAAATGTGAATAAATATATCCATCTCTCGCATATTTTCTAACATATTTTGCAGGAAGAAGAAATTATTCAAGGTGAAGACAAATAAGGGAATGGCCATTGATGATTACATTATTCATAGTGTGATTATAACACTGATAGTAATGTCCGTGAATTGTTTTACGCTGAAGAATAAAAGCGCAAACGGAACAAAGTTTATGGAATGAAGCTACGTATGAAAAAGTCTTCACAACCCAACACACCTTGGCCATCTTGAAATATTTTCTACCACCTTAAGATATGGCATCTTAGGTAGAAATTTGGCATAGAATCTTTTCTATAAATAAAGGCCAAAGTTGTATGAAAAAAGGCATCCAATTTTCATCTTGCAGAGAACTACTTTCTCTTGCTCTTTTTCTTTCTTTGTCTTTTATAACTTTAAGCTTTGGTAGTATTCTTCTTTAGAAGAAATATTATTTCTTCATAGTCTTAATATTTTATAACTTAGCTTTCTTACTCCATAATGGAGTAATCTCTTTTGTTGGGATAGTTGATGAAACTCGGTATTATTTGTAATACTTATCTCATTTTTAATACATGCTTAGCCTGAAGTTTTTAATTACATTTTTACACTGTGCTAGAATTATAGTTTTTACTAAATCTTTATTTTCACATCCGTCTATTTTATATCTAGGTTATTGTTATATTAATTTTGTAATTCTCACGGAGCAAAATTAATGTATAATAACTGATGAATAAAGTAGTAGAGTAAAAACTATTTTTCCAAGTCTGTAATCTTGTTTACCTCAGTTTTAATTCTCACGGAGGAATTGTTGTAGGTAAGATTATTGATTTTCCGTAAAAATATTCTCACGAAGTTTTTACTACTTTTTTAGCACAATTCAGGCAAGAAAACTATTTCGGTTTAATCGTCACTAGTTCTAATTTGATTAATATGCATAACCTCACGGAGTGTTATTAATTGATTATTTTTTTAGTGAGCAAAATATAATTGAATTAGCAATAAGCAATTATTCTTAAGAGAAATACATGTCAAAACTGAGATATTTATTATAAGTATTACCAAGTGAATTCAACGATTCCCAACTCCTTTTAAATTTGAAATCTTCCAGAAGTTCTTTATATTAGCTTAACTAAATTTAAATTAAAAAACTCACTTTTCATCAATTTGATTCCCTCAAATAGTAATTAAAATACTACAAGTCCGTAGCATAGAATACCCAATCTCTGTGGGACGATATCTTAAACTATATTAGAATTTGACAAGAACGAGCAGACAATTCCTATGCACTTTGGACCTCGTCAACATCACTTCGAGGAGTCCCTTTGAAGACTTGGCCACGAAGCACTTATAATGGCATTGTTGGGTTTTTTTTTTTTTTTTTTTTGTGAATGGGCGTGACTGTGAAATAATCATTTGCACCTTTTCATGGAAAGGCTTCACACCTCTTAAATTATAATTTTTGTCGGCTATAAATACTTGGCAATTTCATTAGATTTTTCAGACGAAAATTCTAAACATCTTCCCTTCTTTCGTCTTGTTTATATAAGTGTGATTTGCTGCCGCCGAGTAATTTGCTAGCACACCAGCAATTGAGGTACCGCTACAGGGCTGACGATAAATTCGTTATATCTTGGAAGGAAATAATCCAACCTTTGGTATTAGGGGGATTAAGTTCCTTAAGGAGATACAGTGAAGTTAGTGTACTCGATTTTGTTCATTTTTTCATCTCCTTCTTTTTATTTTTGCTTTTCTATTTAAGATTATATTTCAAATACACAATTTCTAACAATCTTAAGGAATTTAATATTTTTATTTTTCGATGTTTTGTTGGTGGAGACATTTTTAATTTAAAGAAATACTTTTGAAAATCAGAAAAAAGACCTGGAGATTGTATACTTCATTGTGGTTTGGACATTCCAACAAGTAGTGCTATTTTAGGAATAGTACACGAAGACTTTGTTATTCATTCAACATATTCTACCTTCACAAAGATATAATTTTTGTGAGAGTAGATTTCATCGTTGATCATCCAATTTTTGGTTCATTGCGCAAAAGTCACTTACCTTTATTTTATTACCCAAAAGTAATTTAACTTTGCTCCGACTATCACCAAAGTCACTCTCGCTGGAAACTATAAAAAACTCACTGGAAACACACTAATTAACTCTTAAATAACCGATCATCAACATAAATATTGTTTGAAAAGTATAAGGTTTCCTATCACATTACCTAAAAACTCAAAGTCTACCTCGTCATGATTTGGTTGATCCAAAATTAATTGTATTGTTCTACAATTATTAAAATTTTAAAGTAACATAAGAAAATAGAATACCGATAAGGAACAAGAACTTCTGCTTTATCCATTGATAATATTCCACAACGGTGCCTACTGATTTTCCAGGTACAACTTACTTATCATATCAAATTCATCAAATAAGTACATGTCATTGGAAGTAATCACTGAATTCGATCAAGAAGTTTAAAGGACAATATTAACATTTATCAAATATTATGTTTGTACTTAGCAACAAAAAAAAAGTAGAGATTTTGCATTTCAATTATTAATTTCCTTGTCAAATATCTCTTAATGTTTCATTAAAATTTTGGGAGCTAACTTACATTTTATTATGACTGATTCACTAAAAATACCTACTAGAGTAAATAGTCGGAGCAAAGTTGAGTGACTTTCAGGTAACAAAACAAAGATAAGTAACTTTGGTGTAATGAACCAAAAATTAGATGACCACCGGTGAAATTTTTGTGAAAAGTAAAACTTCCAGAGAAGTAGAGCATCCTATCTGAGAGGATCGGGATAGTAGCGTCTTTCCTCAAAGCGTGTCTGAATTGCACTACTTTCTGGCTAGAAAATAACATCAAAACAGTGTGTCTAAAAGAAAGTTGCAAAATCAGGTTATACTTTTCTTCACTCTCCTTATCATTAAATTTTCTAACTTGGGTGATATATGAAATTTCACTTCTAGAAACACTAAGGTAGATACATACTGAAATGATTGGGGACACGTGATATGGTCGAAAGTTGATTTTGTTATTCCTAATACCAAGGAAATTGAACAGTTGGCATAAATTGGATAGCACACATGAAATTATTTAGTTGGAAGATTATTTTAAAGGGTATAGATATGAATTAGGCTTACATGATATACTTGAAAATCATCTTGAAATCATGAAATTGAATTTTGTATATATTGAATCACAAAGGATATATACACACGTGTATTTAGTGGAGAAGAAAGATCCAACTTATAATTTATTTTTTGATTAAATAATAGTAGTTGGAAAATTCATTGAAAAAGTCAAATTCTTTCTTTGATTTAACACTCTTAAATTTTTCCATGGTATGACCATGTGGCTCCCTATTAGGCTTCCTATGGTGAACTTTTTCACAGGATACAAGAAAGTGTGACCATTGATGGAAGAAGAAACGATGGATAGTAAAGATTAAAATCTCTGTAATTTTCTATAATATTATTTCTGAGATTAATATCTTTGTGATTTAAACCATCATGGTTTTCTACTCTTATTTTTGGAAATTAAAATAGTTGTGGTTTTTTATTCTCATTTTAGAGATTAAAATCTTCATGATTTTCTATTCTCATCATAATCACTTAGAAGATTAAAAACATTACCAATTTACCATTGTATTAAATCGATTTTGATGATTAAATTTTTGTCGTGGTATTAAATCAATTTTGAAGATAAAAATACTTCTCCGTAGTAAAGAAGAAGAAAACGTTGTTGGCGTGGTTAGATCTCAATTTTGGAGAACCAATGTGTTGTTTGTAGATATGCCATTAGGCTCATCACTAAGGCAAACACAGAGCGTTTTTTCAAAAATTGCAAATAAGGTTTGCAAGTCAATGGAATGAATGAGTTGGGATGATTTGTCAATTGTCCTTGGGAAATTATGATTTGCCTGCTCATTGTTCGATCATTAATATTTTCTTAAAGCAAGTAAGCAAGAGGATTATGAAATTTCAATATTGTGTTCACGGGTGGAAATGTAAGTTTGTTTCACCAAAATTTTAGAACAGAGAAGATATTATTTGAAAGGCATCTGCCATGATGGACGAAGAATTGTGACTTTCGGCATAAATACAATTGATGCTTATTGTAAATCATCATAATCAAAACATACGTGGGTTTGTGATTATAGTCAACTCAATGGAAATTTTTGGTGCTGCTTTAAAAGATTGAATAATAAAAAAGGCACATAAAATATTTGAAATGCGTGGGAGTTTGGCTTATGCATGAAAAAAGTCAATTTTATTTGAAAGACCGACCTGGTATGATTTTTTGAACCCCATAAATTTTTAGTGGATATTGTCATGGTAGTCCATGAATTCACAACATGTTCATTTTAGTGATGACTAATCGGTGAAACTACGAATACCATAGTTGGTCAGTGCCTTTTCAAAAAGATTGTATTCTTTTATGAAATGGTGTCACTTGAAACGTCGTGACTTTCCTAAAAGGATGCGTTAGTTGAAAGATTACCTTTTGTATAAACATGACCGTTCATGAACAGATGTCTTTAAAATGGTCAATAAATATCAAGTTGGATTTAAGCGGCGAACCAACTAACATAACAATTATAAAATTCATATCAAGTTGGATTTGTATAATAAATGAAGGTGCTACTACTTGGGAATCAATAGCACACTAATGCTAATGAAAATATAAAACCATTAGGCAACTAATCTCTAGAGGAATTAGCTCAATTAACTATGTAACTTCAAGGGATAATGTGTTGGATCCATTTATAAAAGGATACAAATACAGCTAAGGTCATCAAATAAAATGAGACTATCGCCGAGGACAAGTTATCATGGCAGTAACTTTACCTACAAGATTGGAGATCCCAAGATCCAGGTTCAAAGAAAATACAAAGTTATGCATGATGGTTCAACATTGTCAAATTAATTTTTTTGGTCTATTATCGTGATGAGACAATGTTCAAGTACCAAGGATAAAATGTTAAAGGCTTTTAATGATTATCTAAATTTGATATGGAAATCATCAAATAGTGTACATTTACGAGATTACATGTTTAGAAATGACCTATGTAAGTGTGAAATTGAAGTCGCTTCAAGGAGAATTCTGTAAGGTCAATTCTCTACGTACTTATAAAATCAGGCGGTGTTAGAGGCTGAAACGAACATAATGATAAGAACAAAAAATAGTGAAGGATTAACTGTGTTACATACATTGTCTAGGTATACACCAAAGCTTGATGGTTCAAGGATATCAAATATACCGATTGACTGAATATATCCAATGTATGTTCACTACGGAAAGTTCAAAGAGAAACCCATTTATCCCATGCAATTAATCCTTGTTGTGTATCACACAGTTATGTTCATGCATGTTCCATAGCCATTCTACATTCATGTGGAGGATTTTTGGGTTTTTTGTGAATGGATGTGAATGGGAAAGGATCATTTGCATATTTTCATGGAAATTCTTCACCCCTCTTCAATTATCATCTTTGTTAGCTATACTTGGCAATTCAATCATATTTTCCATTCAGAATTCTAAAACATCTTCCCTTATTTCTTCATTTTTTGCGAAAGAGTGATTTGTTGTCGTTGATTAATTTGCTAGCACATCGGCGTTTGAGTTACCATTACAATGGTGACGGTAAATCCGTTCTATTCTGGGAGAACATAACTGGTACTGGGGAATTAAGTTCCTAAGGAGACTTTCTGAAGTCAGTGGGTTCGGATTTTTTTCATCGTTTCGTCTCCTTCTTTTTATTTCTGCTTTTCTATTTCAGATTATATTTTTGAATACAGGATTTCTAACAGACATTCCTTCCGTAGTTGACGAAGAAGTATAAAGAGATGTTCACCGTTCCACCTTTGGCGAGAGCACATGGAGGCATGAGGCATCACCTTCTTGTGACTTGGAACATGATATATAACCCTTTCTTAGCATTTTAGTGGCAACACACATGGCGAGTTCTTTATCCCAAATTTGCCAAGGAACTAGAAAGAGCACTATATTCTTGTAGCTTGGAAAATAAACACATGAAGCATCGCCTTTTGTGGCCTACCGAGAGACAATTGGAGTACTTCATTGGTGGCCGTCTAAAGCAACACCGCATTGCGATTTTCGCGAGATTCACTTAAAACTTCCTCATTTGTTGTTGCTTTTACAAAAGAAAAACTTAGTGCATCTACTTTCGGAGTTGTTGCTTTGGGGAGCGTTCTTTGGCATGTCCCCCTCCCTAGCGGCTTTTGTGAGAGAACACTTTGAGCTTTTTTATTCCTTTGTGATTTGCAGCTTCAGCGAGACACAATTTGAGTAGTCCCTTTTAAGCCTCGACGAGAAAGGATTTGGACTGGCCTTCTTTTCCTGGCAGCTTGTGTCTTCAATGATAGATCCTTGTGTCTTATTCTACCGGTCATTTTGCTTGTTTGGGAGAATCGGAAAATCAAGATCCCAACCTCATTTTGATGCTTGTAAGAAGGTCAGTTTTTCGTATGCATGCACTTGGGAATGAGTTCTGTTAAAAACTCACAATTGGAATGAGTCCTTTCGAAATATCATTATCCGGATTCTACCTTCCAACCATTCCTCTTTCATTTTCCTAGAAATCACGTTTATAAGAATCCCAGTAGAATTGTTAGTTATTGCATAAATAGTTATTTGTGAATAAATTATGAGTTTATCCATTTCTTTAGAATTGCCAGTTAATTTAGAAGTTCGGAATGCATGCAAATAATCTCAAATACACAATTTTTTAAAAAAAATCCCTTTTAAGTGCAATTTTAATTAAGGTAATATTTTAATAAATTTATTTTGGATAGATTCCAAGTAGTTAATTTGCTTAACTGTTCGTGAAAATCGATCGATTAACCGTAATTTTACGGATTTTTCGAATGAACTTTTTGACCAAAAACCTTCTTTCGAAAATAACGAATCACTTACTCTGAATTTTTGAAATAACCATTTTCCTAAAAAACAGAGTTAATTGCACGCAATATTTGGCTAATTTGTTCCTAATTTCCTAAATTAGGTGGCGACTCCAAAAGAAAGCCCTTTGGAGTCTCCATATGGTTGAAAATACCCAATTTTATAATTTAACCAGTAATTTTTGGGGTTCAACATGAGCATCTAAATTAGAAGCTGCTTGATTCTCCAGAAACAAGGTTCATAGCACTACATACATGCTGAATATTGAAGCTTAATTCACCCTGGATTGATAAAAAAAATTCTTAGAAGATGGCGATGCGAACTGCACAATGTGACTTTGGGCAACTGTTTCATGAGCTCGTCTTTCCTTTTGTTTGCCTTTTTATTTCTTTTGTAGGCTTGTGACAGGAGCGTAGATGGTCTTAAGTTCATATCAAGATGGTGCATGAGACTTCTCATAGAAAAGAAGAACCATAAATGTTCGTTATTGATTATTTTCGAATAACTACTAAGAGCATCTGCTCTCCCACTTTGGCAAAACTTGTTGAATCATTCAATATGGATTTGCTGAGAAAGTATGTGGAGCATCATCCTCTTGTATCTTGGCGATGAATACGGATCACCTGTATCCTTCAAATTTTAGTGAAGAGTTGAGCTCGCCTTTTTTCATCTGGCCAAGAGACACGGTGGCATTCATTATTTTCATTCTTGCTACAGTAGATGTAGCATCCGATCTTTGGGACTGTGGTAGAAACACATGCTTGAAGTAGCTCTTGCATACCTTGGCTTGCAATAACATGGATCATCTCCATATCTTCTATCTTTGATGAGGAATTAGATGAACTACTCATTTTGCAATCTCAGTGAGGAAGTATGTCGAACACTATCTTCAGTAAAATTGGTGAAGAAGTGTGTGACGCGTCTCAAGCTTCAACCTTCATGGAAGAGCCATAGAGCATCCACTCATTTTGGTCTTAGATGTATGACTTGAATGAATAGAAGATGCCTCCAGCTATGATAAAGAGATTGATACGTTGACGTCCAATTTAGCAAAGTATTTTATGCAAGTAAATCGTCTATGTGAAAGTCATTCTTCGTCAAGAATTGTGCATACTTGGAACAAGCATTCAAGAAAATTCAGCACCAATGATTAGCTTCAAATTATTTTTATAACTTAAAGACTCCATGTATAGAATTACGCCTTTTTTTCTTTTGAAGTAGTGATGTATCCAATTCCTTCAATATTGATGAAATAAAATAACTTTTCCATTTTGATGCAAATTGTCTTCATCTTTTCTCTTTGTATCCATGCGTGCCTCAAATTTCAAAGAAATAATCCGGCACCCATCAACTAAGTTTTTTTAAAAAAAAAAATCACTCAACAATAAGATTTTTTTTTTTTTTTTTAACTCATGCGACTCACCTATGTACCTCGATGAAGATGATCAAATCAATACGTAGTTCAAACATATGAGCTCTTTTTTCTTGATTTTTTTGTCCTAACTTTTGCCAAGACCGTCTTTTTCAAGATTTTTAACCTAGCGGACTTTTAATTTTTTTTATATGGCTGTGCACAGTTTATACTCTTAAGGGCCAGGATTAGCTTGTACTTTTTGCCCGTGCATCAAGGTGTTTCCACTTTCATTTGCTATTTGTTGGAGACTTCTTCTTCCAACAAGATATCTTCTCGAAGGGCCAAATCCATGACTTTCTCTTTGAAGATGAAGCACTTTCCAATGGGGTGATCAATTAAGCGGTGATACTTGCAATAATTTGATCATCAGTCTTGGCAGCTTCATTAGGTTGCTTTATTTCAAGAAGTTCAATGATCATCAACTTGAGAAATTCATCAAACATAAAAGGAATATCGAAATCCGAGAATGGATACTCTTTCTCTTGCATTCCTTTCAAAGTCAAATTTCGACTTGATTTTTTTTGTATTAAAGTTATCTATCCACTTATCTTCTCACTCGCTTTCGTGGTGACTTCCAAGGGAGAAGTGTTGATATGCATGAATTATTTGATTTCAAACTCGGATGCAAACTTGCCCCTTTCTCGGCTTCTTACTTAGCTTCACTTTTACGAGGCTTGTAGATAGGCAGCCCTCAGTTTCCACTTGCACCCATGCTTAGATCTATATCATGTGCACGGGTAGCCAACTCTTCAAATGTTTTAGGCTTTATGCGTTGCAAGATGTAGTGGAGATCCCAATGCTTCCCTTTAATGCACATTTCAATGCTAGAAGTTTCACTAAGGTGGTCTTGAAGTTCAGGCTCAAGCTCCTCTAGCGATTGATTAAATCAATGACCGATTCATCCTTCAATCAGCGTGAATTTGTAAGTTCAACCATGCTGACAATACACTTTATGCTATAGAAGCGGTTGAGAAATTCTTTCTCAAGTTGCTCCTAACTGTCAATTGAATTGGGCTCATGATCTGTGTACCAACTGAAAACATTTCCTTTAAAAGATCGAAGACATTGCTTGACAAGGTGATAACAATAAGTTCCAGCATTATTGCACGTCTCGACAAAGTGCGCCACTTGTTGTTAGGGATTCCCACTATTGTCGAAGTGCTGAAGCTTATGAGGTTGATAGCCGGCAGACATCTTCAAGTAATCATTTCTTTGGATGTAAGGCTTTTCATATGTGAGCGAAGATTGACTTGTGGCTCTACTTTATCTTTTACTGCCCCCATTAAAGTCCTTTAATTGACCAACATGAATCAAGACCTTCTGAAGACTCTTGGGTCTCCTTGGCCATGACCGCTCGCCTTGCAGAGGACCCTCATTTCTCTTTTGCTTCACAAAGCTCCACAGGTGCTTGGCTTGATTCTTCATTTGCTTGCTATAATACTTAGATTCTAACTTAGAAATTTGAGTATCTTGATCTTTCACGTATTTTGTCATGCCTTCGACTGCTTTAGTCAAGATTGCACGTTTTTCTTCTATGATGGCTATTTTAGTGTTCTTGAACTTTTAAGAGAAGAGATGACATGTATAGAGGTCCCAACTGGCGTACCAAATTTGTAATAACAAATTTAGAAGTCTAAAAAATTCAAGACAAGAAATCGTGTATGTATTTGATATCAACAAAAGATGAGGATTGTAATCGCTAGGATGTCACTAAATTTATAGATGACGTCCTCTAATTTCTCTCTTCACGAACTTGGTTCAAGGGTTCAAAAGCTTGATCTTGAACTTGATGGCCTTTGAATTTAATTTGACAGCTTGATTATTTGATTGAAGAGCTTGATTTGAATTTGTTGTTTGTCACGAACACTTGGCATCTGTCAAGTGAAGAATTTGAGATTCATCCAATACAAACAAATGATTTGAGCTCGTGCACGTCGAATTTTAATTTGAACTTGAACAGGGACGTAGATCGGGGCCTCCGTTGTTGACCTTAAACAGGGACGTAGATCGTGGACTCTTTTGTTGAACTTGAATAATGACGTAGATCACAAACATAGATTAAAACTGTGAATGCCTTCCTTCAGAGCTTCTTTGGTCGCCCTTTAGTTTGCTTAACGTCCTTCTTTTAGCTTCCTTTAGATGTCCTTCTTTGATGATCTCCTCCTTGATGTTCTTCCTTCTTGGTGTTCTTCTTTTGTCCTTATGGGAGCTCTGTATTTATAGTGATAGAATAGAGAAAATATGGTAAGGCCAAATTTGTTAACTTTAATTTGATTGGTCGGTTTGGATTACCAACCAATGGCATTTATCTTTGTGATAAGCTTTTATTTTATTTGCCAAAGCCTATCATTTATACATTTGGCGTATTCCCATTGGCGTTTTTATTTGATTTGGCACCATGTCATTTGGCGTTATATTTTATTGAATTAATTCAAATTTTTTTATGAATTTAATTCACTAAAATTTTACACCATGATCCAAAATATGTAAAAAACCTGGTCTCCTGGATGCAATATGTATTTTACTTACATCTTTACATGGCATATACTTTAATTTAAATATAGATCTTCTAAGTTTTTCACTCGTTGGAACTCTTAAATATTTCTTATGTCAATTAATTTCAATTTCTTGCATCTAGTAAGTGTCATAATTTCAGTGAACATAGTTGTAAAAAACTATGTATGTCATCAACGATCAAATAATTTAACGTTAGTAGTTAAAAATAAAAGTCACGTATATCATATAATATACGGATAAACAACGAATATCTCGCATTTATTACTTATACACACCAAATTCAAGTAATTTGGTTTATTTATGCGACATGTTGAGATTTTCAACAAGTAAACTGCTTAGACGATGTTATTCATTAAGTGACTATAGTGATTCAAATAAAAATCTAATACTAGATTCTTTATTGAATTTTTGGTCAGTAGATTCCGTATTGATTACATTCTCTAAACAAAGTTTATCATTTAGAAGTATCAAAATCATTACTAATTGTGAACCTTTATGATTGTTTTCAAGTAAAGAAGGTACGTAATTAGATTAAAAGCAAAATTTTCTAAATGAAGTTTAACTCATAACCAAGTTGATTAATTTAAATGTTGTAAAACACTCATGTCAGAACGTAATAAGAGCTTGATTGGTTTGCGAACAAGTTATATTTTGATTATAATATGAAAATTAATAATAAAGAGATTGTTTAATTAATATAATTTTTGTTAGATGCTTAGTTTATTGGTTTAAAAATGAGATATAGTAAAATATGTGTTTAGTTTTTACCCAAGACATATTTGAATAAGTTTTTTTTTAATAAAAATAATAAACCTGGGCTATTTTAAAGTAATTTGAGAGAAGAGTTTTGGAGAATGACATATAGTCATTTGGCTATTTTATCTCTGAATAAGTTAATCTCGAAATTATTATCTCATTCAATATGACATAAAAGTAATGTAATAACGTATCAAATTTGTAAAAGAAAATCTAGAGATTATGTGCAACATCTAAAGTTTGGATCAAACACGGGACTTGCACCAATATACACATATAGTAAATCTCACATAGATTTACGGATCTAACTCTAGATTAATGTAATTAATATTAATAAATAAGTTAGCAACGTTAACCAAAAGTATCAACATTCTTACTCAAGACCGACGATATGAGCAAACTCAAACAGATAAAATTAGTCACTCTATGGTATTTCGTGAATCCTTCAAATTATTATTTCGTCGTGTTTCCAGCACATCAGAATCCTTGTTCATATATTTTTCTCAAGTAAGACTACGCTATTCTATAATGTTAATAATATGGTAATCACCAATCAAATATCTTCGATCACATTATTAAACATGTCTTTTGTGATACTATATATACTTGTCAAAATTATTCACATCTAAAGCTGCAAAATTGAAAATGTTTCGAATTGTCTACAAGGTATCAAAGGTACTTTACAATTATTTTTTGTTCATATCTTTTTTTTTTTTTTTTTTAATAAAACCTCCTTGAAACAAAGGTATCAAAGGGGGGTTTGGCATGGACCCTTACCAGTATATTCATATCCCAAATTTTTTTGTTCATATCTAAAATTGCAATTCGAACAATTCGAAATGTCTTAGGAGTATCATTTTATATTAGAACGAAAACTTGAGAAATGCACACAAATAAATCGGAATGGACGAAAAAAATAGACAAAACTTCAAAAAGTAAAACAAAAGAGTTCAACCTCAAAAAAAATTTAGACACCCCTACTATGAGATCAATAAAATAAAATAAATAAAATAAAAGACTCAAACCTTAGCACACTTCTAGACACCCTCCAACAGACAAACATAATATAACGTAAATTCAATGACTCCAACCTTAAGACATAATTTTAGACACTCCTGTAGAGTAGATCCATGTATTTTTTTGCTCTAAAGCCTTAAGGTTAAGTCCAAATCATTTGGTTCTTCAACGTTGTTTTCAGCTATTGGAATAGGAACATCCAACTGATTAATCAATGGTCTTGTATAATCAAGAGTCTCATTAAATGAAAATGATAAATTTGGAGGTGCACCTCTATTCCTTCTAGCCATTGGACGCCTTTCAACTGACAAAGGGTTGTTGCGCAACCTTCTGCCATTGTTGTTGTCACTTCTTATAGGATGGGGATTCTCACTTATAGGATGGGGATTATTCGAGGACTCTGCTGGTTCGAGAGTAGCTGTGTTATTTCTATTAGGATTTGCTTGTTGTATCTGCCTAGGATGATCAGTTGGTTGCAAATGCCTTGGTAAATTAATAGTTGTTTCATTGATACGAGCACGTAAAATGGTCGCTTGATCGGAGGTAAACGGGTGAGTTTGAATATGATTCATGAAGTCTAAATGGGTACGAAATATTTCATAACACAATGGGCAACGAAGTAGTACACGACAAGGTGCAATGATTGAAGCATGAGAAAAATAATTTGAATTAGGCTGCATGCTGAAAATGAAAGGCAAAGTTGTCTAAAAAAAATTTCTAAAGAAAACAATGGTAGAAAAAATTACTAGCTAGTTATGATATCAACTATGCAAAATGTAAAGAGGCTTTATAGGCTAACCAAGATATCAACAATGGTAAGTACATTATTATAGTAATTGGCGACAACTTTAACAACAAAATCTAAGAAGAATTTTCTTCCTTATTTGCTGTATATATTTTACTAACCTCCTATAATCGCTTTAAGAAATGGCTCCGTTATCTTTGTGTTAATCGGTCGCCTTCTTAAATAGTTACGGAAACTGTACTTTAGTCATCTATATTTAATACGGCGAATGACTTACGAATTTTTTATTTAAAATAAGTTCCCTTTTTTTAGAAAAAATCCTACCAAGGTATATTTTAGTCAAACCAGCATTAAGCAATAACTATTACTATGTTTCTTAAGTAAATTACAGTTATCTCATTTCTTTTGACTGATTTTTATGTAATCTGGTGTACATAATGGATCCTACTAAATTCTCTAACTACCTTTGTGACAAAAGAATCGCTTTTCTTTCAGAAATTTTGGTCAAACTTCAATTTTTACTTGCAAATGATATTATTTTAGTCACTTATTATTGTGAACAGGAAATAACATTAATGTGTCTTGTAGAAATTAATTAAATGTACCTTTCAAACTACATAATCGAGATATTATATACTCCTATCAAGTAAACACAATGGTAAATTTAACTATTCCCTGTCCTTACAGTGCCATTTTGTGGATCGAGGCAATTATACAAGAATATAAGAAAATGCTGAACAACTATACCAAAGTTGGCTCATGGGAAACTAAAAAGATCAAGTTTTCCCGTTTATATAGACAAAAATTAAAAAAGAAATCCCCTTCTGTGCTTACATCTTTGTAATATTGATGTTTTAGATATCTCATTTATGAAATTTAAAAATAAGTAATATTCTATTGAAAGGGAAGAAAATAAGCTTACGCTCTCTAACCGAAGATCAACTCAGTGAGTTTTATAATCAAATAAATCCGATTTTAAAAGTCAGCAGGAATTTAGATTTGATACTAAATAAGAAAATAGCTAACCAATAAGGCGTATGAGTATATTAATTATTTATTAATAATTAAATGCTATAAATTGTTTCGTTAAACTAGGCTAGACAATTTCGTGATCTTTGCTTGGTATAATAAACTTAGGATTGTCACATGAGATACATGTTTTGGTGTATTTAATGCCTTGACTAATATAAATCACCAATTTTTTTTGTCAAGTATTCTTTAAATAGTTCAATTATAGTAATTTCAGTTTCACAATCCAACTTATCAAACTAATGCATCTTTCATATTTTCGATTTTAATTTGATTGCTTGTCGGCACATCCTAAAAATAAACAGAACATAAGGTTTATATATCAAGTTTTCTGTTTAGTTGGAATTTTTAGAAGTCATTTGCTTACTCTTTTGATACTTACATCTAGTTAAGTTTAAATCAATGTCTTTAAAAGTGAAGCATGAATAAAAATGAATAAGGTCCATGAGACATGAAGCAAAATGTGAAAAATAAAATGCACATTTCTTTGGGGTGAAGAGAGCATTTACGAAAAGGTAAAACATATCAAACACACTACTATATGATTAAATTGCAAAAAAATATATATAACAAATATCAACTTTCAATGTATAATAACACCGGCTTTAGTCAAATTCATCAAAGTTGAGATTCAAATGGCCGATTGCTTTTCGTTAGAATCATTGTCCGCATCACCGCTTGAAGCACACATTATCCCATGATTCAAAAAACTGAATAAATAAAGTTTGTATTTCATATGGCAAGAAGATTTTTAACAAAGACAATACCAACCAAAAACATCCAAAAATGTGAACCAAAAAATCAATTGAAACGACCTCAGTCAGTCGTTTCGGAAGTTAGAATTTCGATTGGCGTGCCGATAATTTTAAAATATTCGTAAAGTCTATTAGGACATGTCTGTAAAATTTGAGCTAAATCAGACCTCGTTTGGTAGGCATCGGAAGAAGGTTTCAGTTTTTATTGTCGATAAATATTAAAAAGAGATTTTCGAGCTCGGTTTTGGCGAACGCGCTCTGGTTCGAAATTCGAAAGCGTCGTTAGGTTCGTATGATTATTTGTGACTTTTGTGAACTTTCGAAAGTAAATTTCGAGTTTATTCGGCTAGTTTCCGCTAAAATGCTGAAAGTTAAATAATTTGACCTTTTTCTATTTAATTTGCATCTTGAGTTTCGGGAGTCCGATTTGAGATCCGCCTTAGCGAGTATCACTACTAAAAATAAGGCATTTTCAGACCGAAATTTCGGACCGAAATTCGGTTGGAGCACGTTGTCCGACCGACGCGGTGGGATAATTCATCGAATTATAATTTTTTTTTTTTTACTTTTAGCCGACCGCCGCGGTCGGACAATAATTAAAATTTTTTGTCCGACCGCAGCGGTCCGAGTGCGGTCGGAAGGCAGAAACTATACACACACGGGCATAGCAGCCCGTTTTCATTACACCCAAACCAACATTCTCTCTCTTTCGCCCCCTTTCTTCTTTTCACCATTCTACCCGATTCCAAACCCAAAATCCAACCCAAATCTATTAAAAAAACACTCTTAATCTCTTTATTCCATTCCTCTACAACTTGGTAAGTTTAATTTTCATAGTTTTCTTCAATTTTTCCCCAAATCCGAAACCCTAACTTTTTTATCTATTTTTTTTTGTAGTTCTTCCATCTATCAAAGTTGGGGATTGTACATTAGTGGTGGTGGAGTACAAAACCATCCCTTGAGGTGAGTTTTATGATGAAACACCATTTTTTTTTTAAAATTTAATTTTAGCTCGTTTTTTGTCATTTTTTCCTATGTTTGAATTTTAGCTCTTGAAATTAATCCATGACATAGTAGTTGCTATTTGGTTGTGAACTAGGTTACATTGTGTTGTTGTTTGGTTTGGGAATTGTTGAAGCTAGTTTGATATTTTTGTTGGTATTGTTAAAATTAGGTTGATTGAAAAATTGGGTGTTGTTAAAAAAATGATTGGGTTATTGAATGCACATTTAGAAGATTCTATGGTTGGAAAGTAACACTTTGAATGAGTTGTTTTAGTGAAAAAGTTGGTGTTCCATTGAGAATAGTACACTTTGAATAGGTTGTTGTTGATGGGTTCCTTTAGTAGTGTTGTTGTTGTTGAATGTTGTTAATGGTGTTGTTGTTGTTGTTGTTGTTGTTGTTGTATTGCTTTGAGATAGAATTGTTGGTGTATAGTGTAGTTTGGTAGTTAGATTCTTTGAGGCATTTCATCAAATAAGTGGTGAGCAACAACTAAGTTGAATAGTTTGCAAATAGTTTTAGATTACTCCAACTAAGTATAGATAAGTAAATAGTTTTATCATTTTGAATTATAAATAGATATAAGTTGCAAACGAGAAGTGTTATTAATTACTAAATGATAATCTTAGAGAACAAATTAGTTAGTAATATAAAAGTAATGTTTGTGTATCAAAGAAATGTTTGTTTAAATATTTGCAATTTAATATGCATCTGAAACGTGTAATTTTTGTGTAGATATGGTTAATGAAAGTCGTAGTTGGATGTATAATAGAAATAATCCCGGCCGGCGGGGGATGAGGGCAGAATTTGCAGTAGGTGTTGAAAATTTTATTGAAAAAGCGAAAACACTTGATGATTTTATACGGTGGAGCCAGATTAAGTGTCCTTGTGTAGACTGCCAGTGCATAAAAGGAAAAAATTTAGAAGATGTTGAAATGCATCTTTATAGGAAGGGTTTTATGCCAGATTATTTTATTTGGGTTTATCATGGAGAGTCTAGGGATGTGGGGGGTGAGGTTCATTTTCAAGATGCTTATGTCGGTGGGAGTGGTCCGTTTGTGGAGAATGATCTTGATAATTATCGAATGAACGATATGGTTAATGATGCTTTTGGGATGTACCCAGAGGAGCCATCCCAACCGAGTACATCGCAACCAAATGTTGAGCACATTCCTAATGATGAGGCAAAGCTCTTCTATAAACGGTTGGAGGAAGCTAGTCGTCCATTGTACGAAGGCTCAGTGCATTCCAAGTTGTCAGTTGCTGTTAGATTGTTAAGTATTAAATCTGATTTTAGTATATGTCAAGCAGCCATGGATTCCATCATTGACCTTATGAATGATCTCAATCCGACTAACATGGCATTACCAACTAATTATTACCACACTAAGAAGTTGGTTTCCACGTTAGGTCTTTCTGCTCAGAGAATTCATTGTTGTGTCAACGGTTGCATGTTGTTTTATAAGGATGATGCAGAATTAGATAAATGTAAATTTTGTGCGGAGCCTCGTTACAAGCCGGTTTTAAACCCTAAAAAGAAGCCGGTACCCGTTAAGTCGATGCATTACTTACCCCTTATACCTAGGTTAAAGAGGTTGTATGCGTCGATGAGTTCTGCTCCTCATATGAGATGGCACCATGATCGTACGAAACAGCCAGGCATTCTAAGCCATCCGTCAGATGGTCAGGCATGGAAACATTTTGATAAGGTGTATCCGGCATTTGCTAGTGAACCAAGAAACATAAGGTTGGGTCTATGTTCAGATGGGTTCACTCCTTTTGATGTCTCGTCTACACCTTATTCTTGTTGGCCCGTATTTGTCACGCCGTACAATCTTCCGCCCGAAATGTGCATGACTAGTCCTTATCTGTTTTTGAATTGCATTATCCCAGGGCCACATAACCCGAAAGCCTCGATTGATGTATTTTTGCAACCTTTGATTGATGAGTTAACGGTATTGTGGTATGAAGGTGTTGAAACATATGATATATCAATGAAACAGAACTTTCAACTGCATGCTTCTTTGATGTGGACTATAAATGACTTTCCAGCTTATGGAATGTTGTCTGGGTGGTCCACTGCTGGTAAGCTCACTTGCCCTTACTGTATGGAAGATACAAAAGCATTCACTTTGAAAAATGGTGGTAAGATTACATGGTTCGACTGTTGTCGTCGATTCTTGCCAATGGAGCATCCGTTTAGGGCTAACAGTAGTGCTTTTATGAAGAATCAGGTTGATTTCGAGGAGCCTCCGCGAAGGTTGTCTGGACGAGAAATATGGGATAGGGTTAAGGTGTATCCTAAGGTAACTGACCAACGACCATCTAAAGCACCTGGCTATGGTATTGATCATAATTGGACTAAACAAAGTATCTTTTGGGAGTTGCCTTATTGGAAGGATAATCTTCTTCGACATAACCTGGATCCCATGCATATTGAGAAGAATTTTTTCGAGGCTGTGTTTAATACTGTGATGGATGTCAGAAAAAAGACAAAGGATAATGTGAAGGCCAGATTGGACCTTGAGGAACTTTGTAGGCGGCCTGAGTTACACATATCTCAAGTTGACAACACGATTTGGCTTCCCAAGGCCAGTTACACATTCGGATTGGATGAGAGAAGAATGATTTGTGATTGGGTCAAGAATTTGAGGATGCCTGATGGATATGCATCAAACTTAGAAAGGTGTGTTGATATGACAGAAGGAAAATTGACTCACATGAAAAGCCACGATTGTCACATCTTCATGGAAAACTTGCTCCCAATTGCATTCAATGGCTTGCCTGATAATGTTTGGAAACCACTTACAGAGACGAGCCTATTTTTTAAGGAGCTGTGTTCTAAGACATTGAAGGAAGAGAATCTTAAGTCGATGGAAAGTAACTTTCCTGTTGTCGCGACTAAGTTGACAAAAATCTTTCCCCCTGGTTTCTTTAATGTAATGGAGCATCTTCCAATTCACCTCGCGGAAGAGGCACTATTGGGAGGCCCGGTGCACTGTAGATGGATGTATCCTTTTGAGAGGTAAGGTCTCTTAAATTAGTCCTTGACTCATTTTTTTAATTCATCTTAAGTAAATTAATTAATATAATGTATTGTGCAGAATTATTGGCAAGTGTAAGCGGGACGTGAAAAATAGGAACCAAATTGAGGGGTCCATATGTGAGGCATATCTGGCTCGAGAAACTTCTCATTTTTGTTCTTATTATTTCGATCAAAATGTGCCATGTTTGCGAAATAGGCCGGATCGACATGATGATGGAGACAACAATGATCCGAATTATCCACCATTTTCTATATTCAATCAACCTGGTAGAGGAAAGTTAATGACCGAAGTATGCAAGTTCAATGACCGGGACAGAAAAGCAGCTACAACTCATGTTTTGTTGAATTGTCCCGATGTCACTCCTTTTTACAAGTATGCTTCTTTTTAAGTATTTAAAACCTAACATTCAAGTTTTATCAGTAATCTAACTAATGAGATTTTTTGGATCATCCAGTCACTTTGTTGGAGAATATGGCGCCTCTGCTGTTTATGAACAATTTTCAGATTGGTTTAGAGAATTTGTTAGCGTTACATAAACAAATACATAAGTTTTTTGGTATATATATTTATATATATATATATATATATATATATATGTTGGTTTAATGTGTACAACTATCTTGAACTTTATATAGGTACTTAATCCGGATAACGGCATAAACTTCCCATTGTTGCATGATATATCTCACGGGCCTTATTATAAATACAAGAGGATGTCTAAGTACTTTGTTAATGGGTACAAGTTCCATACTAGAGAATGGTCCTTGGGGAAGAAAACAAACAACACCGGTGTGTGTGTGAAAGGTGGTACTGGTGACCAGGATGTAGACTTTGATTACTATGGTGTGATTGAGGAGATTTTAGAAATAGAGTTTACAGTAGGTTGGCCTCGTAAAAAATTGGTGCTTTTTCGTTGCAAGTGGTTTGATCCGAGTCCAAAGGGTACGAGGGTAGACCCCTGTTCTAAAATAGTTGAAGTTAATCACAAAAGGTCATATGGACATTATGATCCTTTCATCATTGCCCAGAATGTGAAGCAAGTGTGGTACGTTCCTTATCCACCGACAATGAACAAAGCCAAATCCAAATCCAAATCCAAAGCCAATTGGTGGGCTGTTCTAAAAGGCAAGCCGGTGGGAAGAGTGGAAGTAGATGATGTATTAGATGTTGCATATCAAAATGAGGTATCTACCGTTCCCTTGATTGTGGATATTGAATTAGCCGACCAGTTGCAACATAGTGAAGGCATCTATGAACAGTTTGATGAATCGGTGGTTAGAGGAAGAAAAAAACTTCTAATTTTGGAGAAGGAACATCTAGGGCTAACGAGGAGGATGAATATATGGATGACGTTGAAACAAGTGAGGAAGAATTTGTTGACAGCGATGAGACGAGCGAAGAGGAGGAAATAGCCGATGACCTTAACGCGGATGATGATGATTGACATGTTCGTAGTTGGTTGTTTTTACTTTACTACAATTATTTGCACTACTTTATAAATGTATTCCATAAAAAATTATAATTTGATTATATTGTGCTAATTTATTGTGCTTATTTTACAGATATGTCATCTTCGGAGAAGGCTAGGGGGAAAAGAAAGGTTCAAAGTACCTCGCCTGCTTCAGGTCATACTACTCCTCCTGGACTTGTACCTCATATGCTTCCTACACATCCTCCGTCTGCATATGCTCCAGATTTTTTCACTCCTCCTCCTGCCTTTCCCCCTGGCATGCCCTCTACGACATCGCCTGGTTATGTTGTTCGTCCGTATGGCATCAGTTCATCATCCATGCCTCAGCCATCTTCCAGTCCGTCACCATCCCCTTCATCATCTACTCCTTCTGATCCGAGCTCGGTGGACCCTTTGGTACCACCTACTATTAAGTATTATGATCCGAGCTCGCCTTATTACATTGGTCCTGCAGGATCATATGATGATGACGGGAGGGTAAGGCTTTATCCTGAGGGTAGTCGTGGGTAAGTATTATTTTTTGTTATTTTTTAAGTATTTAATCCTACTATGAAGTTTAATTTTTTAGTATATTTATTAACACTAAATTTTTATCTAGTTTTACTCACTCGATGTTGGCTATTCCCATAATCACCAAATGCATTAAAGCTAGATGGACTGAGCCATGGCCATCCTGGGGTAGGGTACCCTCCAAGGTAAAGATGGGCATGTTTGACGATTTTCAGGTAATAACTATATTTTATTTTTTAATAATTTTGTTAAGTGTCACTTTTTTAAAAATCTAATATTTTTAATTATTTCAGGCAAAGTGTAAATGGCATCCTACATTTAATAACATTGCCGAAAGCAATTTCCTTGGAAAATGTGCAGATAGAGTGAAAGGTAACCTTTATGATTGTCGGGCCAAAGGAAAGAAGCCCGAGTGGATATACGATCACGTTTGGGCAAAATATCTAGAATATTGGGATAGTGATGAATTTAAGAAGAGGAGCGCCCAAGGAAAAGCCGCACGAGCCTCCGAAAAGGGTGGATCACTGCACACCGGGGGTTCGGTTAGCTCAGCGACTCAGCGGATGATATTGGTAACTTATTAATTAATTGTATGTATTATTTTATGTAACTCACATTAATTTTCTATCTAACTTGTTATCTTTTTAATTTTGTAGGAAAGGCAAGAAGGGCGGCCAGTTCGTGTGCCTGAAATGTTTAAGAAGAGGCATATATACAGAAACAAAAAAGGAGAAGAAGTGTGGGTCGAAGAACGCGCTAAAGAGCTATATGTAAGTTATTAAATTCAATTTTTTAAACTTATTAAATCCGTCAATATTTGTAAATCTAATTCTTGTTATTAAATTTTTTTTCAGGAAAAGGCTATGGCGGTCTATGAAGAAAGGATTGCGACTCAGGCATCCGGGTGTGGTAGCAGTACCCCAGCTGAAATGACACTAGAGGAGGAAACCGCACTATGGTTGGAGGTGAATGGCGGAGTAAAGAAGGGAAGTGCTTACGGCCTTGGATCGCAGTATGCCTCAGAACGTCTAAATCCAGGTTTTGGCTCTTACACTCCTCCTGCTAGTTCAATTGATCCCTCGGTGGAAGCCTCTTTGCGCAATGAAATCGAAGAGCTTAGGAGAAAGAGTGAAGAAGACCGTTTGCGCAATGAAGAAAATTTGAGAGTCATGCGGGAAATGATGCAGAACATTATGTGTGGTGGTGCGGACAAGGGAACGAAGGGCAAGGGCAAGGGCAAGGGCAAGGGCAAGGGCAAGGGCAAGAGCAAGAGCAAGAGCAAGAGCAAGAGCAAGAGCCGGGGGAAAGGCAAGAGCAAACGTCAATACAGCTCTGAGTCGGGTTCTGAGTCGGGTGCTGAGTCTAGTTCTGAGGCAACGGAGTAGTGATAATGGACTGTTGATGTATTAGACTTGTTTTAGACATGTTTTAACTTGTTTGGATCACTATTCGGATTGGATATGTTATGCAAAAATGTTAAACTTTCTATTTAAAGGCAATAAGCCTTGTTTAGACTATTATTAAGGCTTGAGAAGCCTTATCTTCTTCTGGGTGCTGTTTTTTCTGTTTTTTACAGGTGGTGTAGCTCTAATTGCAGGTTTTTTATTGCAGGTATTACACTGCCTACCGACCGCAGCGGTCCGAAAGCGGTCCGAAATTTGGCAATTACCCAGCCCAGAAATAAGCAATTTCCCACCGCAGCGGTCGCCTGGCCCACCGCTGCGGTCGCCTGGCCCACCGCTGCGGTCGCCTGGCCCACCGCTGCGGTCGCCCAGTTTTCCAGTTTTTGTGCAATCTCCCACCGCTGCGGTCGCCCAGTTCAACATTATTTTTTCCACCTATAAACTAGGCGACCGCCGTCCGACCGTGCTGCGGTCCGACGTCCGACCGCGGCGGTCGGAAGGCTGTGAGCGACCACTACTTAGCCGACCGCCTTGTTAGGTCGGACAGCGGTCGCCTAGCCGACCGTTGTCCGACCGTATAGGCGGTCGGAAAAGCCCTGATTTTTAGTAGTGTATGTTACATATATTTTGTATAACTTGTATGCAAAATTTTGGATCATTTCGAGTTCTCTAGGGTTATATTTTAATTTTAATCGTCGTAGCGAATTTATTTTTTTAAAAAAGAAGAATGTCGGCTAGCTAAGGGATAATAACGTCCTTAGCTTTATTTCTAACAGAAAGATAGAAAACGAAAACAGAGAGCTATAATAGAGATATAACGACAAAAATACCAGAAAATTGAGAAAAGAGCCGGAGAAAAGTAAAATTTTCACCCCGAAACATTCAGGTAATGATCCTAATATATTATTTGATTTTATTACGTGTGTTTGAATATATTTTAACGGTAAAAATTGGGATATTAGACATCGTATTAATAAGTTCAATTGATAGTTTAAGGGTCAATTGGACCCCGATAATGGACTTAATTATATGTTCGTACTCAGTGAGTTATGGGCAACATATAAATATAATTTATATGAGGTTTGGTTATGTGGCTTTGAACCCTGTACATAGGTCTGGCCTGCGTATTGCGTATGCGAATAGGGTATCAGGTTCCTAACCGGATTGCCCTAAGATGTGAGGAATGAAGCCTTTAGCCTAATTTGATATATTTTTCTGCTTATTGAATAGAGTGGGATCGTTTGGCAATGAAACCAAAGGATAAAGCGGTTGTTGATTAGCAATGCTAACTTTTGGAAGAGGTAAGTGTTTATATCCATTTCTTTGGAGGCCCTTGGGCCTCGTGGATATTCTACCACGTGTTCCTTGCGTGTGTAGCTGCCGATAGGCGTACTCATTACGCCTTAGCTTTGAATTTACATTGTATATTGTATGTTATGCCCTGTTGTTGGTATTGCATTGAGCATATGAGCATTGCACTCTGGTTTTGAGCATTGCATATACTTTCCGGTTGGCGATGAGAGTCCCGCACCGATGAAGGGTCATTATTGCATATACTTCCCGGTTGCCGATGAGAGTCCCGCACCGGTGAATGGTCATTATTGCATATACTTCCCGGTTGGCGATGAGAGTCCCGCACCGGTGAAGGGTCATCATTGCATATACTTCCTAGTTGACGATGCGAGTCCCGCACCGGTGAAGGGTCATTATTGCATATACTTTCCGGTAATCGATGAGAGACCCCAACTGGTGAAGGGTCATTATTGCATATACTTTCCGGTAATCGATGAGAGTCCCGAGCCGGTGAAGGATCATTATTGCATATACTTCCCAGTAATCGATGAGAGTCCCGAGCCGGTGAAGGGTCATTATTGCATATACTCCCCGGTAATCGATGAGAGTTCCGAGCCGGTGAAGATTATTGCATATATTTCTCGGTTGACGATGAGAGTCCCACACCGGTGAAGGATCATTATTGCATATAATTCCCGGTAATCGATGAGAGTCCCGAGCCGGTGAAGGGTCATCATTTCATATACTTCCCGGTAATCGATGAGAGTCCCGAGCCGGTGAAGGATCATTATTGCATATATCTCCTGGTAGACGGTGAGAGTCCCACGCTGGAAATAGGTATCAGACATATGTGACTGCATTGCATCGTACCGTATTCATCCCATCTCATTGCATCGCATACTGACTATTGTGTGTATTGTGTTGTGTTTTATGTATGCGGTATGTATACTATGTCGTTGACATATCTCAGTTTGCCTATATATTTCTGGCTCGTATTCTGGGTTGCGGGGATCGGGTTGCACGTCGCAACGGTATAAATATATGGATCGGATTGAACGCCGCAACTGTATAAATATATGGATCGGGTTGCACGTCTGCACGTCGCAACTGTATAAATATATGGATCGGATTGAACACCACTACGGTATGAATATATGGATCGGGTTTTACGCCGCAACAGGATGTATTTCTGATTGGTGATATGTTCGGGATACCTATATGTTCTAGCTATCTTACGTTCCTGGTTGTTAATGAGTTTGTCATTCCATACGCGTTTCTAGTTATTATCTGGCTCTCCCTTTTCATAATATAAATAAGAGGAATTTGGTTTATCTGTTTTCTTTTCTCCCTGGCTAGCTATCCTATTCTTTGAGGTGGCTAGTCTTCCCCACTTATTGAGTCCTTTTGAGTCACCCTTGTTTGTTTTTTGTTTTTGTCTATCTATTTCGTTTCAGCAGGTTCGCTCCAGGATTGAGTTTGCCACGTTGTGAAGGAGCAAAGACGACTTCAGCTGTCAGGGTGAGCTAGCTTTCATTCCGGATGGCCACCAGTTTTATGTTTATTATTTTAGTTGCATTTTGCTCCCTTTAGGAGGTATTTGTCTTCTTCTGTACCCTTAGATGTCTAGTCTGGATAGCCCTAAACCTAGTATGTTGGATAGTTAGCTTTAATTTCTTTTGTACAGCTTAGAGGCATCAGTACGTCTGTGTGTTTTCTAACTCCTTTTCTTATTTATGAATTGAATTATATTTATTTTTCTAATTTAATTGGTAAGGGTTCGCCCGACGGGTATAAGAGAGGATGTCGGGTGCCCGCACGGCATAGCCGGATTCCAGATCGTGTCATCAATAGTCAGTTTGGTATTGTCTTGATGATAGATCAAATCAAACCGGTAAATTTTGGAGAAAGAATAACAACTAAAATCAAATTCATCTCAAGATCGATCCTATACTAGCACGGGTAAATCTTGAAAGTATAAATTAATTAAAAACATAGCTCATTGAGACAGGATGCACTAGTAACAACTCAAGTTCATAGTAACAACCGTATACTATGAAAGATTGGAGGATATAAACTTAAGGTACATTTAAAAGTAAATGAAAACCTTTCTTGGCACAAGAACCGCATAAATAAAAGAAAGTACCAATGCAGCCCCTAAAGTGATCGGAACTGCACCGCATAACCATGATGTAAGTAAATGAAGAAGACGATGTGGAAGCTGACCTGACCAAGTCAATAGTCAAAGAGTCCTTTTGTTTTTCTGTTATTTCATATGAGTCCTTTATATTGGTAATAGTTATAGTTGAGTCCTTGGTACGAAAATTAAAGACACGAAACAAAATTAACTAGAATTAAAGCAAGACCCAATTGATTAAAAAAGGATTAAGGAAGTTGATTAGGGAAAAGTAGCCTAATCACCCCCCTTAATTGTCTAAACAAGAGAACCTATACTAATTGATCTTCAATTAATCAAGCCTAATTGCAAATCAAGGAAATAAATGTGCTTAAACAAACAAGCTTAGCCATTAATCTCATTAGGTTTAATATCATCAAAATCTAACTAACAAATGAGGCTTAAAGGCCCTTATAATGCTTCTATAAATGGCATAACATTGCCTTAATTTCTCCTAAAGTGGGCTGAAACAAAAGTCACTAACTCAAAGTGGACTTCTAATCAACGTCTCAGCGCGATCGCCTGGAGCAGGCGCTATCGCGTAATGCAATAAATCAGAGCCTCGCGATCGCGGCTATGGTCACGCGATCGCGAAGACATTGTCCTTTCATCAGTTGTCAGCCTCTTGTGCGATCGCGTTTGAGGACTCGCGGTCGCGTATGATGGTGCGCGATCACGATGGTCATCTTTTTGGCCTTGCACGATCGAGTCTGTAGACTCGCTATCGCGATGAACATTTCCAGATTCTGAGGCAATAAGCATGCAGAAATGCCCTGAAACCTCCAACACTTGCCCCAATAGCTCCAGTTGTGGAAAACATAGCCTGCAACTGTTGCAACTCCCGTGCTTGGCTCCTTGTGAATGGCTTGCGTGTGCATCGAGTTGCATCAGTCCTTTAGTTATTATGTGTTCAATTAAATCTAGTTGGTCCCACTTATTGTTCTAGGAAGGGACTTGTGTTATACTCCCTCTGTTCCAAAAAGATTGTCATGTTTCGGATTTCGAGAGTCAAACGAGTTCATTTTGACCGTAAATTTAAACATATAATTTTTAAATTTTTTCGAATGATATTTATATATTTGGAAACTACATAAAAAGTACTATAAGTCACAATAATTAATAATTCAAATTATTTGAAAGACATATGAAAATATTACGGTCAAAGATAAACTCGTTTGACTCTCGATATCCGAAACATGACAATCTTTATGAAACGGAGGGAGTATTCTCTTAGCTGGCTCTAGTGGGTATTTAACCCTCAATTTGTAATCAGTGACGATATGCTTGATTATGAATATTTAATTTTTATTTTAGTTTAATTATTTTGTTAGCTAAATCGTTACTATTGGTATCAGAGCCACAATCTTGCAACAAAATGCTGGATAAACCGAAGAATCCTAGTGGCGGTGAAGCTACCAGAAGTAGTGAAAACCAGTTTCACATATTGATGAATCAAACAAACGGATGGAAAAATTTGAGGAGAAACAGGAAGTTTTTGAAGGAAGATTAAATGAATGTGTTTCTTCTACTAAAAGGATCGAAGACCTACTCCTGCAAATGAGTGGACTGAGAAGAAGAGAATCGGCACCGTCGATGCGTTCTTCGGAGGCTGATATTCAAAGGGGACTGTTATCGGAATCTGTAGTGTCGATCGCGGCGGGCTTTCAGGGGTTTATACGCCTCCCTTGACGCCCTATAATCCATTAGGGTTAAGGATTCAAGGATCCACATCGGGAAATCCACCCACCTGAAGTACCATAAACCCTAATCCTCAACTGATGACAAACAACTTAAACCTTAGTCAGCAAACCACCCCAGCTTACAACGCCGGTGAAGTTCAGCCATTTGATGTGGTTACCATCTTTAACCATATTGTACAGACTTCTAATGTTGAATTATATCTTAGAAAATTTGATGAATTAAGGAATTTGGCTGCAATGGAAAATCCTTCATTAGATGAAGCCTATTTTATCAAATGTTTTGTTGGTGGATTAAAAAGTGATATCCAATTCTTTGTTGAAAGTTCGGAGCCTAAATCCTTATTTGAAGCTTATAAAAGAGCTAGATCATTTGAAAAATCTTTTACAAGTTTCTATAAGAATGTTACGGATCAAATCACCAACAAATCCAATACTTTTCCTCGTCCCACTTCTAACAATGTCACTGCCCGTAGCCCTGCTGTTATGAATACTCGTAACAATGACCCAAAGAACTTGACCCTTGAAATGATGAGGGAGCGGAACTTGTGTTATAAGTGTCATGATAAATATCAACTGGGTCATTAATGCAAAAACAAAGCGATTAATGCCATGGAAAGGGAAAAGTTTGAGGATGCAGTGGAAGCCATTGAGAAGATTGTGGAAACTATTGAAGACACGGTACAAGAGCAAGGGGAAGTTGCTTTAAATGTCATCCTTGGCCACAACAAGAGTACTTCTACAATTACAGTGTTGGGTTGGGTTAAGGATGTTAAGTTGTTGATTTTAGTTGATAGCAAGTCGACGCATAGCTTTGTGGACCCTCGTATTGCCAAAATTAGTTCAACACCAGTGGAGGATTTGCAATGAACTATGCCCATCTAGGTTGCTAATGGTCAATATTTCAATTGAAATCACATTTGTAAAGGCTTTGAATGGCAACGCAACGTGCAACTTTCCAATTTGATTTTAGAGTGCTTAAGGTTGGAAGTTGCAACATTATTTTAGGCATGCATTGGATTAGTATCGTGGCTCCCTTATTGATTAACACTAATCTGTTAAGTATTAACTTTAACTATGTTGATAAAAAAGTGACTCTATAATGATGAAAAATTAACCCATGTAAAGGCCATGACTATTACCACGTTATAGAGTAAAGGCCAATGCAATTTTGTGGCCAATTGTACCTGTTGGACATGGTTAATAAGATGGAGGATAACCTGCCTGAGATCACTCAACTGTTGGGCCAGTATAAGGATATTTTTCAAGAGCCCACAACACTTCCACCCCATCGTGACAGTGACCATTCCATTGAACTGTTTCCAGGAGTTCAGCCTATTAATCTCAAGCTATATTAATATTCTTTTGAACAAAAAAATGTATTGAGTCCATTATTTCTAAAATGTTGTAAGCCCAAACCATGAGTAAGAGCGTTTCCCCATTTGCTTCACTGGTTTTGTTGGTCAAAAAGAAGGGTTCTAGTTGGCGTATGTGTGTTGATTATCGAAAACTAAATGAGGCTACGGTTAAGAACAAATATCGAATTTTGGTAGTTAAAGACCTTGACAAGTTAAATGGAGCACGAGTGTTTTCTAAATTGGACTTGAGGTCCGGTTATCATCAAAATCGAATGAAGGAAGGAGATGAGTTCAAAATGGCCTTTAAAACTCATCATGGACTTCATAAATTTGAGTAATGCCTTTTGGCCTCACCAATGCTCCAGCCACTTTTCAAGCCCTTATGCATTTAATTTTTGGACCCTACTTGAGAAAATCCGTGCTTGTGCTCTTTGAGGATATTTTGATTTATAGTGAATCTTTGAAGGAACACTTGAACCATTTGCAAACAGTGTTCAACTTACTGAGGGCCAACAATCTCTTTGCCAAAAAGTCAAAGTGCAGCTTTGGCAAAAAAAAGTGGAATTTTTGGGGCACATTATTTCAAGTGAAGGGGTGAGTACATATGAAGCTAAAATTGAGGCTATGTTCAATTGGAAAGTGCCCAAGACAATGAAGGAACTTAGGAGATTTTTGGGTTTGACTGGCTACTATAGGAGGTTCATCAAAGATTTTGCAAGCATAAGTAAACCCCCTGACAAACTTTTTGAAAAATGGCAGTTTTCTTTAGACTCCAAAAGTAACTCAAGATGTTTAGAAACTCAAACAAGCTATGGTTCAAGTCCCGGTATTGGCATACCCAATTTTACTATTCCATTTGTGGTAGAGTGGATGCTGAGTGGCAAGGGAGTTGGTACTGCTCTTATGCGAAATGTGTAGAAGAAATAGAAGCTAGCTACGAAAATGATCCAGTGGCACAAGAACTTATTGCCAGGGTCACCATAGACCCAAATTCAGCCCCTGGTATCACATTACATGAAGGAATTCTCAGGAAAAATGGGCATGTGTGGGTAGGCAGTTCAAGGCCACTAAGGCAGACCTTGATCCAAGAGATGAATTCTTCTTCTTGGGATGAGCACTCAGGAATTCATGCTACCCAACATTGCTTAAAATATGTGCTCTGCCCAAAATGCTGCCTGTAGTGAAGGAATGGGTCAAAGAGTTAGAGGCCTATCAGAGAAACAAGGGTGACAATGTGGGGTATTCGGGTCTTCTTCAACCCTTACCTATTCCATCAAGAGCTTGGGAACACCTCGCAATGGATTTTATCGGTGCGTTACCTAAGGCACATGGCAAAGACTCAATCTTGGTGATGATCGATATGTATACTAAATTTGCTCACATTTTCTCTTTAGCCCACGCATGTTCAGCAGTACAAATTGCACGCTTGTTCTTAGCTAACATTTGCATGTCAAGTTCTATAGTTTTGGATAGAGATCCAATTTTCATGAGCACACTGCGGAGGGAGTTATTTAAAGCATTACAAGTCCAATTAAAGCCTAGCACGGCTTACCATCCACAGACGTATGGGCAACTGGAAGCTGATATGTCCAAGTCAATTGTCAAAGAGTACGCTTGTCTTTCTATTATTTCATATCAGTCTTTATATTTGTAATAGTTATAGTTGAGTCTTTTAGTTATTATGTGTTCAATTAAGTCTAGTTGGTCCCACTTATTATTTTAGAAGGGGATGGGTGTTATGTGTCCTTAGTTGGCTCTAGTGAATATTTAATCCTCAATTTGTAATTAGTGACGGTATGCTTGATTATGAATATTTAATTTTTATTTTAGTTTAATTAGTTTCTTGGCTTAATCATTACAGATGAACTATTTACTTTCGACTAAGCCCCCGTTTGTTTATAGTTTTTGGGGACATTTTTTGGGACTTTTTGGGAGAAAAACTGTTTGTTTATGCTATTTCATCAAAACTTCTCCCAAAAAGTCCAAAAACTCAAAAAGTGCTCAAAGGCTGTTTTTGGGCAGTTTTTGGGAAATTTGAAAAACTACTCACAAAACTTCAACTATTTTTTCAAGTAAATTCTATGTCCAAACACAACTTCAAGTTCCAAAAATTATTTTTCAACTCAAATCCAAAAACTCAAATTCCCAAGTTTCAACCAAATCTATGTCCAAACGCTAGCTAAACATCTTCCTTTTTCTGCAAACTCAACAGCCATGCATTAGAGAAAAAGGGAGTTATGCCCATCTCTGCAGGAAAAATGGCAAAATACATACTTTACCACCTAAACTTGTCCCGAAAACACAGTTACACACTCTAACTTTGCGGGCGACCTTTGACCCCCCTTAACATGTTTGAAGTGGTATTAGTATCACATTAAAGGATGACGTGGCAGATTCATCTTTTAAACGCAAGTGAAGATCTTAAAACATATTAAAGCTAAATGAAATGGTACAGGTGTTGAATTTTAATTGGTAATATATAATAACTAATTAGCCTTAATATTTTGTGGTCATCTTTTCTATTTTACTTTTTCTTTTTCCTTTCTATCTTTTCCTTATTCCTTAATCTCAAACAGATCTTCTTTCTCCCCTGTTTCGTCTTCCTCATTGTTGCGCCCATTTCCATTACTTCTACTCTCTCCTTATTCTTTCTCTCCACCACTAAAGCTCCTCTCTTTTATCACCGCCACTGACGATAACAACAATTACGATGCTTGTGTTTTCGCTCCGCTGTTGACACACCACTGTTCTCCATCATAGTCTCAGTCCCCATCTCCAAGAATAAATGATGGATTTCATAGCTTTTCTGATCTGCTTATTATCAGATTTATCAGAGTTAATCCAGTAGAAATGGGTTGACGTTAGCTGAGGAATGGCGAAATTGAGCGGAGAAAAAAGAGGGATTTATCAATTCTGGATGCTTAGTGAATCTTTTCATCTGGGTTGTATTCTTTTGCTTGAGTTTAGTTGTACTTTTCTTGAAGGATTGGTACCGATTTAGAATTTTTTACACCATTGTCAGCTTATGATGCTTAGCAAAAAAAATTATTTTGGGGTGCTTATTGCATAATTTTGGTTGTATTTTTGTCCAACAATTGGTACCATTTGAGAAATTGTGTGACAGAGTTTAAAGCATTGTATTCATACTGTTTTCGAGATTCTAGCAAGTATCATCGGACCAGTGGCGTAGCTGCGACGGAGCTGCATCGATGAGTTTTGCCGTCGTTAATGGGTTCTTCATTTTTTCTTCTTTCTTTTTATTTAATTTAATTTGCTAACATTAAAGAAAGTAAAAGGTGTGATAAAAATTAAAAAAAATAGTGTAAAAAAGTATAAATCAGTTTACATCTTAAGTATTTCCACGTGGCAAAGCTATATGGTGAGTGTAGTACACCTCCTGGGATGCAACTGGTTATGTATGTCTTGTGTGTATACTAATACCACTTCAAACATATTAAGGGGGGTGATAGGTCGCCCGCAAAGTTTGGGTGTGTTATTGTGTTTTCGGGACAAGTTTAGGTGGTAAAGTATGTATTTTGCCCAGGAAAAATTGTACAGGGATGTGAAATATCTTATTCCGAAACAGATCGCCGATTTACAACATCACACATTACAAAGGCATTCCTAGATACAGAAAAACCTCATCTCAGAAAGTTGGTAAGGCAGTTTAATCGCAAGAATCAGTTTAAGATTGTCAGTAGCTGCTCAATGACAGCTGCTCAATCTGCTACTCAACTACTAGTGGAAACTTGTATGATACTTTCAAATTAGCTGCAGACTAATATCAAGAATAAGGGAAACACTTAAAATCCAGCTGTAGAGGTTTGGTCTGTTGGATCATTCACTATTATGTATAAGTACCACATATCAGAACTTCATCAAGTGACCAGTTCAGCTAATGGACAAACTTCAATTTGAGGCGGCTTTTGAATTGTGGTAGTGAGTCATGTGAAACTAACTTAATTTGAGGAGGAAAATCGTATGGCTTGGCCCAAAGCGAAGCCAAAAATATGACGATCTTGGCCATAATATTTCTCAAAAATCCTCACTTCATTAAGAGTATTCACACATCTCATATGTAACTTCCCAACTCTTTCAGCTATCAATACGAGACTTTGCACACGCACACAACAATCTCCCCTGGTTTCACGCGGTCCACTACCAAAATCTATGAGTCTTCCGATCGAACTAAGTTTCAGGTTGTCTATTACCGAGTTGCATGGTCAATTTAAAAATGCCACACATATGACCGGGCATCTATGGCCACCGAAGCCTAGAACTAGCTTATTTTTATGATCATGCGTCTTAAAGCTACCTTTGGCATGGTGAAGGTAGTAAGTCAAGCCCAATATCATCACTTTCTGATCTCCTTACTCGTTCATTCAACTAGTTGCTCTAATAGAAGTTGTCGGGCTAGACTAGCCTAGAGATTTTCTTAATATAATGTGATATATATTGTTCATTTTGGGCCATGCTAATTTTTTCAAAATGTATCACATCACAAGAGTGCTGAAACTTTCACTGAGCGGTCATGGCGGCAGCTAGTGTTTAGTTGTTAGCCCCAATAAAAAAATGATTTAACTATTTGCCTTTTATAGCGATCTGACATGACTAGTTAGGTGATCCTTATAGGTAACTCCCCAATCATTTCAAATATCAATGTGAGACTTTATCACACAATCAATAATTATTTTTACTTCAATCCTCCTATTCGTTAGATCCATGTGTAACAAAAAATTTTGAATTCTAGAAAATTCAAAACAAGTAGTAACAAAAAATTATATTTGATATCAAGAGAAGATGCGGGTTAAAATCTCTAGGATGTCACTAAATTTATTAATGACTTCCTCTGATTCTTCTCTTCACAAACTCGATACAAGGGCTCGAAAGCTTGATCTTAAACTTGATGACCTTTAGATTTGATTCGCCAGCTTAATTTGGATTTGATTCAAGAACTTGATTAGGTTTTTTTTTTTTCACGAACACTTAGTGTCCGTCACGGGCATGATTGGAGATTCAACTGGCACAAACAGATTATTTGAACTCGTGCACGCTGAATCTTGATTTGAACTTTGTTTTAGAACTTGAATAGGGAATTAGATCGTGGCCTCCGTTGTTGAACTTGACCAGGGATGTAGATCGTGTTCTCCGTTGTTGAACTTGAATAAGGACATCGAAAAAGACTGTGAATGCTTTCATTTGGAGCTTCTTTGATTGCCCTTTAGTTTGCTTGGCGTGCTTCTTTTGGCTTCCTTCTAATATCCTTCTTTGATGTTCTTCTCCTTGATGTTCTCTTTTAGTCTTATGGGAGCTTTGTATTTATCGTGATGGAATAGAGAAAATGTGATACGACCGAACTTATTTACTTTAATTTGATTGGTCGATTTAAATTACAAACCAATCTCATTTATCTTTGTGATAAGCTTCCATTTGATTTGCCAAAGCCTATTATTTATACATTTGATTTGGCGCCACATCATTTGCCATGTGGCATTATATTTTCTTGAAATTTTGGAATTAATCCAAATTTCTAAGGGATTTAATTCACTTAAAGTTAAATGCTTACTAATACCCCTACTTCAACGCATGTCGAAGTGTAGGATAGTCGAGCTCAAAGATTAGTCTTGTAGTATATGCACTTTCTTTAACCTTATGCAAGAATGATACAGGTCTTGAAATTATATTTTTCAAGTAAAATTTTCAAGACAACTTTGATCATGTAAAATCACTTATCCAAGTAATAAACAGATTATGAACTATGAACATACACACTAGAAGTTGAAAATTACTTTTATGTAGAACATTTTGCATTTGAAATAGTGACTTCCAAATGAGCTTATCTTCAATTAGCTATCATCACATTGAACTTAAGGCATGCTGAAGTTTCTTTCTTCTGTGCTTTTATTTTATTCCCATTTTTCCTTTTTTCTGCAGTAATAAATCCATAGGGAGTTGTTTCAGAGCTATTTGGCAAATACGGACTATAAAGATTCCAACCCATGACAAATATGAAGTTGGTACTTGCTGTTTCAGACATGGACCTCAAGAAGCTTTATGTAGCAAAGAGTTGGCTTGGCCGAATGAGGATGGCGATGGAGTGTCATCTTCTTATAGTCAGGCAAACATGTACATGGCAAGTTGAGGAATATGGCACAATGTTCACCATACTGATTTGAAGTGTCGTGCTATTGGCAGTATCGATATTCACCATGACGAATTGAAGCAACAGTGCTTTAGTGTCCTTTTTTTTCTTTTTGCAGGCTTATGAAGGAGCACCAACGTCACGATATCAGACCGAGAATATGTAAGACATGTCACTGGATTGACGAGGAACTATTTGGAGTATGCTTTGTCTGTGCTGCTTTGTGTCAAGACATCACTTGGAGGAGTCCCTTTGAAGCCTTAGCGACGAAGCACTTATAATGGCGTTGTTGGGTTTTTTTTTTTTTTGTGAATGGGCGTGAAATGGGAAATGGTTATTTTCACCTTTTCATGAAAGGCTTCACATCTCTTCAATTCTCATCTTTGTTGGCTATAAATACTTGGCAATTCCATCAGATTTTCTATACGAAAATTTTGAAACATCTTCTCTTCTTTCTTCATTGTTTGTATAAGTGTGATTTGCTGTCGTCGAGTAATTCGCTAGCACACCGGCGTTTGAGGTACTACTATACTGGTGACTGCAAATTCGTTATATCCTGAGAGGAAATAATCAACAACCTCAGGTACTTTTCTATTTCAGATTATATTTTCATATACATAATTTCTGCTTTTCTATTTTAGATCATATTTTCAAATACAGAATTTTTAACAATCTTAAGGATATTTTTATTTTACTGTGTTTGTTGTTGGAGACTATTTGTATGTAAAGAAATATTACTGAAAAATCGAAAAAAATGGAGATTTTATACTTTATTGTGGTTTGGACATTCCAATAAGTAGTAGTGCTATTTTAGCAGTAGTACACAAAGACTTTGTTACACAGGCAACATATTCTATATTTTCAAGATATAATATTTGTGAAAAGTAAAACTTTAAAGGAAGTACTGGTGCATCCTATCTCTAAGGATCGGGATAGTAGCGTCTTTCCTCTAAGCGTGTTTGAATTGCACATTTTCTTGAGAAAAAATGACATCAAAGCAGTGTGTTGAAAAGAATGTTGCAAAATTAGGTTATGCTTTTATTTGCTCTCCTTATTATTAAATTTTCTACTTTGGGTGATATATGAAATTTCACTTCTAGAAACACTAATGTAGATACATGTCTAGATTATTGGTTATAACAGAATATGGTTGAAAGTTGATTTTTTATTCCTAATACCAAGAAAATTGAAGAGTTGGCATATAATTAGATGGCATGCATGAAATTATTTACTTGGAAGATTATTTTCAAGAGTATATGATATGAATCAGGCTTACATGATGTACTTGAAAATCATCTTGAGATCATGAAATTGAACTGTGTATATATTGATAAAAAAAAGATATATACATACGTGTATCTAGTGGATAAGAAACGATCCAACTTATAATTTATTTATTGATTAAATTAGAGTAGTTGGAAAATTCATTGGAACGGTCAAATTCTTTCTCTGATTTAACAGTCGTATACTTTTTTTCATGGTATGACCATGTTTCTCCCTATTATGCTTCCTGTTAGCCCCTCGGATTGGAACATGATTGACGTCAGCTGTTGGCTATGCTAAGGTTTTGATATGTTGCACCTTGGTATAGGCAGATTGGGCAAGCAATGTTAAGTCGGTCGGTATGGGCTTGACATCGTGTCTCTAAGTGTGATGGCTTGGCACTTGGGCAAGACGGCTAAGTAAGGTGTCTTGATGATGGCAAGACAGCCTTGCTTGTGTGGGCAAAGCATGGACTAAGTGTGGGCAATAACAATGAAGACAAGGCAAGGGAAGGCAGATTGGCTAAGTTTCAAGGCAATGCATAGTATGGCATTACTTTGGCTAAGGAAGCTGAACGACTCTGACAAGTGATGGGCGCACATGGCACCCAAAGTGGGCAGATGCGCAGCTGAATGTCTAAGTATGTGGCTGATTTGTTGAGCGGATGGCACAAGGCGTGAAATGCACGTGAGCAGCTGAATGACTAGGAAAGAGTCCGAGTTTTGGGCGCCCATGATCCAAAACGTGGCTGATTTGTCTATGTAACTGGCTAGGCATGCCTTATTCCTTTGTAACTGTCCAAATAGTCCCCCTTTATATTTAAGCATTGTAAAACGTTGGCAAGGTAATTAGATATGAGTGTAAGCCTTTGAAAACAAAAATATCCTTTGTATTGTTGAGTGAAGTAATAATATAAAGGTTGGACATTGCCCGTATATGCTTGTCTCCTATCCCTTACGTTTGTCCCTTTGTTCTTGTTGCTGTGTGTTTGTATATGCTGCTGAACGTAGGCAAACATAGGCTGAACGTTAGGCAAAAGTAGGCTGAAGTTGACAAGAGTTTGTGGCTGCCGTGCAGTGTTTGATTTGGGAAAAATCGACCCTGTAACAACTGGTATCAGAGCCCGGGTTTAATTGAGGGAAATACGAGTGTAGAATTGAGGGAAATAGTGACTCGTTTAGAGGCACTGGTGGGGATAACTGACGATGTTGTTGATCTAGTTGATCTAGTGACGCAGATTGCAAGGTTGAAGGTAGATTTGGAGATTGTCCGCGATACTACTGTTGGGAAAGTCGTCCAAATCAAAGATCTAAAAAAGGAAAACGAGAATGTGAACTTAGAACTCGTTCTATTACGTAGGGCGTTGGCTGCTGCCCCTACTCAAACTCATGAAGAACGATCTAAGGTTAAAGTCCCTGAACCTAAGGCGTTTAATGGTGCATGTTGTGCCAAAGAAGTTTGAGAATTTCTTGTGGGATATGAAACATTACTTCTCAACAGCCCGTATTGCTGAGAATGAAAAGGTTAACATCACAACTAGTTATCTTGCGGGAGATGCTAAACTGTGGTGGAGAATAAAGACTGCTGATGATGAGAGTTCCGGTCGTCCCAGAACTGATAGTTGGGATAAAATGCGCAAGGAAATTCGGGAGCAATTTCTGCCTAACGTCATGGCTTGCTAGAGACCATTTAAAATTCTTAAGGCAGTCGGGATCTATTCGGGAATATATCAAAGAATTTTCTTCTTTGATGCTTGATATTCAAAACATGTCGGATGAGGATAAGCTGCATAACTTCATTTCTGGAATGCAGGGTTGGGCACAAAATGAGTTAAGAAGGCAGAATGTAAAGGATCTTCCTTCGGCTATTGCTGCTGTGGATTCATTAGTCGATTTTTTATCTAATAGAACTTCTGAAAGTTCATCTACTTCGAAGCCAAAGAAAAAAGCTAAGAAGAAAGGGGATTGTAGGAAGGAAGGGCACAAGGATGCTGTTGATAAGGGAAAAACGATAGTCGATACAGTGCTGCCAAGGGCAGAAATGCTGCAACCAACAAAGGTTGTTGGACGTGTGGAGGAGCTCACATAGCTAGAAACTGTCCCAATCGTGGAAAGGTGAATGCCATGCTTGCAAGTTCAGAAAAGGGAAGAGATAATGATGGATGTAGTGGCGCTGCCTTGGTGAATCCACTTCAATTACTAGGGACGATGTCTTTGCTAAATGCTACAGGTGATAGTCCTAAAAGTCCTCATGCTCTATTGATGTATATTGAATTGAAACTTGGGAATAAAATTGTTGTAGCAATGGTTGATACGGGTTCGACGCACACGTTTGTCTTGGCTAGAATTGTACATGAATATGGCTTATCTATTAGCAAGTGTCCGACTTACATGAAAACGGTTAATACTAAGGCACAAGCCATTGTAGGAATGGCTTATGATGTGCCTGTTTTGGTGGGAAGTTGGCGTGGAAAGGAAAATCTGATGGTAATTCTGTTGGATGACTTTGATTTGATTCTGGGAATTGACTTTATGAAGAAACACTATCTTGCTCTAACGCCTCATCTTGATGGTGTGATGATGATGCATGAATCATCACCCGGTTTTATCAATTGCGTTCACCCACACGGGAAAGGAAAAAAGAAAGATAAGAGTGCTTTGATTTCTGCTATAACAATTGAAAAAGGTTTGAAAAGAGGTGATGAAACCTATCTGCTGCAATGATTGAACTCAAGGCCGATGTGAAAGTCGAAGTGCCTGATTGTGTTGCTCAATTCTTGAGTGACTTTGCTGATGTAATGCCCCCTGAATTGCCCAAGTCTTTGCCGCCTCGGAGAGCTATTGATCATAAAATAGAGTTGCTGCCTGGTTCTATGCCTCTTGTACAACCGCCTTATAGAATGCTCCAAAAGAGTTAGCTGAATTGTGGAAACAATTGAATGAGTTGCTGGATGCAGGTTTGATTTAGCCATCAAAAGCTCCATTTGGTGCCCCTGTTTTGTTTCAAAAGAAGCAGGATAGATCATTGAGGATGTGTGTGTATTATCGTGCATTGAAAAAAGTGACAGTGAAGAACAAATATTCGATGCCGCTGGTTCAAGACTTGATGGACAGATTATCAAAAGCTTGTTGGTTCACCAAGCTAGATTTGAGGGCAGGTTTGAATTGCTGAAGGTGATGAAAGTAAGACGACTTGTGTGACGAGATATAGGTCTTATCAATTTCTTGTGATGTCGTTTGGATTGACAAATGCTCCAGTTAATTTCTGCAATTTGGTGAATGATGTGCTTTCTGAATATCTTGATGATTTTGTTGTCGTGTACTTAGATGACATTGTGATTTATAGCAGGTCCCTTGAAGAACACATTGAACACTTGAAGTTAATATTGTCTCGGCTTAGACAATATCAGCTTTATGTAAAGATGGAGAAGTGCGAATTTGCTAGACAAGAGATTAAATTCTTAGGGCACTTGGTGAGTCAGAACCAAGTGAGGATGGACCCTAAGAAGGTGTAAGCTATTATTGAATGGCAGGTTCCTAAGACTGTCAAAGAGCTGCGTTCTTTTCTTGGTTTGGCAAACTATTATCGCAAATTCATCGTAGGTTACTCAATGAATGTTGCTGCTTTAACTGATTTGTTGAAGAAAAATGTGAAGTGGGTGTGGTCTGAGGCATGTGATGATGCTTTCAATAATCTGAAAGAAGCAATTGCATCTGAGCCTATTTTGAGACTGCCCGACTTTGAGTTGCCGTTTGAGGTGCATACTGATGCATCGAACAAAGCTATTGGGGGTGTGCTTGTGCAAGAAGGTTACCCCGTTGCTTTTGAGAGCCAAAAATTAAATGGTGCAGAATAACGATATTCAGCACATGAGAAAGAGATGGTGGTCGTGGTTCATTGTTTGCAGATTTAGAGGGTTTACTTGCTCGGAACGAAATTCATTGTGTGGACTGATAATGTGGCTGATAATTACTTCAAAACTTAGAAGAAATTGAGTCCAAAACAGGCTAGATAGCAAGAGTTGCTGGCTGAATATGATTTCGTTTGGGAACACAATCCCGGGAAACACAATCAAGTGGCTGATGCATTGAGTCGCAAAGAGGTATTTGCTACGGTTTATTCCATTAGTAGGCTTGAAACTGATTTCCTTGATAAGATACAAATTTGTGCAATCAATGATCCTTGGTATGTGAAAGTGATGAATCAAGTAAAAGAGGGAACGGTGAGTCGTTACTAGATTGAGGACAATCTACTCCACTTCAAAGGGGGGAGAATTGTCGTACCTCAAGAGGGTGGACTGCATCGTGAAAAAGACGCATGATACCACTTGGGCAGGCCATCCCAGTGTTTAGAGAATGTTGGCTTTACTGTCCCGGTCTTATTTGTGGCCTGAGATGAAAGATGACATAGAAGTTTATGTCAAGACTTGTCTAGTGCGCCAATTAGACAAAACTGAAAGAAAGAAGGAAGCTGGTTTGCTGCAGCCGTTGCCTATCCCTGAAAGGCCTTGGCTATCAGTTTCTATGGACTTCATAGGCGGGTTTCCTAAAGTTGATGGTATGGCATCAATAATGGTAGTTATTGATAGATTTTCCAAGTATATTATTTTTATTGCTGCTCCTATAGCTTGTCCAAGTGATGTTGCTACTGAGTTATTTTTCAAGAACGTTGTGAAACATTTTGACATGCCTAGTGACGTTGTGAGTGATAGAGATGCACGGTTTACAGGCAGGTTTTGGACTTCATTGTTTAACATGTTGGGAACTGATTTGAAATTCTCCACAGCGAATCATCCACAAACAGACGGCCAAACTGAATGTATCAATCATCTGCTTGAGGAATATCTTCATCATTATATGACTGCAAGTCAAAGAAATTGGGTGGAGTTGCTTGATTGTGCACAATTTTATTACAATCTGCACAAGTCAAGCGCAACAGAGTTGAGCCTATTTGAGCTTGTTCTTGGCAGGCAGCCTTTGTCACCGTTGGATGTAGCAAAATAGAAAATAGGTGGGAAATGTCCAGTAGCTTACATATATGCATGTGACCAGACTGAGCTGATTGCTGAAGCTCAAGATAGCTTAAGGAAAGCCCAGAAAACAATGAAAAAGTATGCAGATTTGCATAGGCGTGTTGTTGACTACAATGTTGGAGACATTGTATTTCTAAAGTTGATGCCTCAAATCTGAAAGCAAATTGAAAGTAAGACACATCATAGGGGTCTGATTCCAAAATATGATGGTCTTTTTGAGGTGATACAGGAAGTTGGGGAGGTTGCCTACAAATTACGGCTACCTGAAAGATTGAAAGTACATCCTACTTTCCATGTAAGTTTTCTGAAGCCCTATCATGAAGATGCTGAAGATCCAGATAGACACAAGATCAAGAGAGCATCGCCTGTGGTGCGCATGCAATTTGACACTCAGATTGAGAAGATCTTAGATCATCAGGTCCTTGGTATGTCTAAGAAAAATAGGCGCACATAATTTTTGGTTCAATTGAAAGGCAGGGCTGAAACAGATGCAACTTGGGAAAAGATCACTTCTTTGTGGCAGTTCGAAGATCAGCTTGAGTAGTACTTGAAATCAGCCTCGACGAGGACGTCGAGTTCTTCTAGTGGGGGTGGTTTGTTAGCCCCTCGGATTGGAAAATGATTGACATGGGTTGTTGGCTATGCTAAGGTTTTGATGTGTTGCACCTTGGCATAGGCAGATTGGGCAAGCAATAGTTCGGTGTGGGCTTGACATTGTGTGTCTAAGTGTGCTGGCTTGGCACTTGGGCAAGACGGCTAAGCAAGGTGTCTTGATGATGGCAAGACAGCCTTGCTTGTGTGGGAAAAACTTGGACTAAGTGGAGCAATAACAATGAAGACAAGGGAAGGAAGATTGACTAAGTTTCAAGGCAAGACATAGTACGGCATTACTATGGCTAAGGAAGCTAAACGACGCTGACAAGTGATGGGCGCACATGGCACCTAAAGTGGGCAGGTGCCCAGCTGAATGTAAGTATGTGGTTGATTAGTTGAGCGGATGGCACAAGGCGTGCAATGCACGTGAGCGGCTGAATGACTAGGCAGGAGTCCGAGTTTTGGGCACCCATGATCCAAAACATGGCTGATTTGTCTATATAACTGCCTAGGAATGTGCCAGGCATGCCTTATTCCTTTGTAACTGTCCCAAATAGTCCCTTGTTGTGTTTAAGCATTGTAAAATGTTGGCAAGGCAATCAGATATGAGTGTAAGCCTTTGACAACGAAAATATCCTTTGTATTGTTGAGTGAAGTAATAATATAAAAGTTGGGCATTACCCGTATATGCTTGTATCCTTTCCCTTACGTTTGTCCCTTTGTTCTTGTTGCTGTGTGTGTTTGTATACGTTGCTAAACATAGGGTGAACGTTAGGCAAAAGTAGACCGAAGTCGATAAGAATTTGTAGCTGTCATGCAATATTTGATTTGTGAAAAATCGATCATGTAACACTTCCTATGGTGAAGTTTCTCACATGATACAATAAGCGTGATCATTGATGGAATAAGAAACAATGGGTAATAAAAATTAAAACCTCTGTAGTTTTCTATAAAATTTTGGAGATCAATATTTTTTTGATTAAAATCTTCATGGTTTTCTATTCTTATTTTGGAGATTAAAACTGTTTGATTTTCTATTCCCGTTTTGTAGATTAAAATCTTCGTGATTTTCGACTCTTATTGTAATCGGTTTAAAGATTAAAAACTTCACCATTGTATTAAATCGGTTTTGAAGATTAAAATATTTGCCGTTGCATTAAATCGGTTATGAAGATTAAAAAATTTATTGTAGAAAAGAAGAAAACGCTTTGTTGCCGTAGTTAAATCACAATTTTGGAGAACATGTTGTCTTTCGATATGCCATTAGGCTCATCATTAAGGCAACAACACAGAGTGTTTTTCCAAAAATTGCAAATAAAGTTTGCAAGTTAACGGAATGAACGAGTTGCGATGATTTGTCAATTGTCCGTGGGAAATTATGATTTGCCTGCGCATCGTCGAAAGAGATTGCGAAGGACCAAAAAATTACATTTTATACTGTGAGTGGATCACATCGTCTGATCATTAAAATTTCCTTAAAGCAAGTTATTAAGCGTGAGGGTTGTGAAATTTCAACATTGTGTTCACGAGTGGAAACGTAAGTTTGTTTCACCAAAATTTGAGAATAGAGAAGATGTTAATAAAGGCATCTACCATGATAGGATGAAGAATTATGACCTTAGGCACAACACAATTGATGCTTATTGTAAATCATCATAATCAAGACATACGTCGGTTTGTGATTATAGTCAACTCAATAGAAAATTTTTGCTGCTGACTTTAAAGTAATAATAAAAAAGGCACATAAACTATTTGAAATGTGGGAGAGTTTGGCTTGCACATATAGAATTAAATATTATTTACAAGACCTACATGATATGATTTTTTGAACCACATGAATCTTTAGTGTATATTGACATGGTAGTCCATGAATTCAAAAATATGTTCATCTTATGATGAGTAATTGGTGAAACTACCAATACTATAGTTGGTTACTGCATTTTCAGAAAGGTTGTATTTTTATGAAATGGTGTCACTTGAAAGGTCGTGACTTTCATGAAAGGATGTGTTAGTTGAAAGATTACTTTTTGTATAGACATGACCATTCATGAACGTACGTCTTAAAATAAGGATTTATAAAATGGTAAATCAATTATTAATAATGATAAAATCTATATCAAGTTGGATTTAAGCGGAGAACCAACCAATAACAATTATAAAATTCATATCGAGGTTGGGAATGGGAATTGAGCTCTATGAGATCGAATCTCATGTTGTTCCTCAGTAGCTCAATGGTAGGGCGGTCGGTTGTTAATCAATTGGTCGTAGGTTCGAACCCTACTTGGAGAGCTGTGATTGATTCTGAATTCTTTAATGCAGAATAAAATAAAGGGACTTACTTTGGCCATTAAGATTAGGTAACCCGTTTCTTATCTATGTTTCTATTGCATTATATCTCATCGTATCACATCAGTTCTGCGAGATTAGAAAATCACCATCAATACCTCGGTCTTGGTCTGAGATAATCCTTTGTTCCATAGCCCTTTGTATATTAATAAATATGCTATAACTTGGGCATCAATGGCACACAAATGCTAATGAAAGTTGGAAATGGTTGAGAAATATATTGAATGTTAAAATATTGTGGCCATAATGAAACAGCCTTGGTTAGTCGTTTCAGAATTTAGGACTCCGATTGGCGTGACGATAATTTTAAAATCTTTGTAAGGTCTATTGGGACTTATCTGTAAAATTTGAGCTAAATCAGACCTCGTTTAGTAGGCATCAGAAGAAGGTTTCAGTTTTTATTGTCGATAAGTGTTGAGAGCTGGTTTTGACGTATGACAAACGGAAAGGACTTAAAGGTTCCCACGAAGAACCTAGTCCTTGAAATGAAGGGCACGCTTGATTGAAAAGAATTACGGGTTGCAAATCCCTGCGGAACTAGGAGTAGTGGCGCGTGAATGAATATGCATCCTAGTCAGACTAAAAGAGGCGGTGCCCAGGCTGTGTCTTCGAAGTGTGAAAAGGAGTTGGACTTCAACAAGGAAAAGAGTTACTAGGAATCCTGACTTACCATAATTAAAAGGATTCCTTGTAGAACTCAACTAGGGTTTCAAGACCCGTATAAATACAAGTAGTGGAGACAGCCGTAAATACGTTATTCACAAACAGAGAGTTGAGAGCATACAAAGGCAATCTAGCATCTTTCTACGTGAGTAAACTGGAGAAGACGACTAGAGTGCATGCAGTGTATTGAGTCTAGATATTCTGTCTAGGTTCATCGAGTTGTAAGTTGTCGTCGTTTGAGCATTCATAGTTTTACCTATTGGCTTATTACAGAAGCGTATGTATTAGGTGAACTCTTGTGTAATTAATGGAAAGCTAGAGTTTAGCTTTGAGTAGTGATTAGGGTCTAGAGTGTAGCCCCTTGGTTACAGAGTTTGTAATCAGAAACTTTGCTCTTGTGTTAGTGGATTCAGTTCTAAAATCCCAGAGTGTGGGTCGTGGTTTTTCTCCCTTGAGCAAGGAGTTTTCCACGTAAAATCCTTGTGTCTTCTATGTGTGTGTTGTGGTGAGTTGCAGTGTTTGTAGTAGTATAAGAGTTAAGGTAAGAACTAGGTTCTACGTTAGAAGAACCAAGTTCTTGTAACGAAAATCGGTAGACACTATTCAACCCCCCCTTGTAGTGTCTTTAGGAGGTGCGTAGATTCTAACAAGTGGTATCAGAGCAGGTCTTCTCGTGAAAGGTTAACACCTTGAGAAGGATTAGAATCATGAGTGCACCACCTACCATCACTGAAGGACAAGTCAGTTCAGAGGCCCCCACAGTTTAATGGGCAATACTATGCATGGTGCAAAAACAGGATGGAGAATTACATATGTGCTGAAGACTATCAACTCTGGCTAATAGTCTCTGAAGGAAATTTGATCCCTACTAAAATAGTTGGTGAAGGAGCCACTGCCAAGCAAGAACCTAAACTGAAAGAGGAGTTCAACGAGACAGATTATAAGATGATTGAAAAGAATCACAAAGCCAAACGACTGGTCATATGTGGTCTTGGTCCTGAGGAGTTCAATAGAGTATCATCTTATAAGACGGCTAAGGAAATATGGGATGTTTTGCAGGTTGCGCATGAAGGAACCACATAAGTGAAGGACTCAAAAAGGAAAGTGCTGAAGAGACAATTTGAACTCTTCACCATGGGTGAGAAAGAATCAATTCAGGATATGATGACCAGGTTGACCATCATCACTAATGAGATGAGATCTCTGGACATGGAATTGCCTGAAATAGAGATGGTTGATAAAATCCTAAATGTTCTTCCTGAAGCATGGGAACCAAAGATGACCGCCATCATTGAATCCAAATCTCTGAGATCCATCAAGCTTGAAGAACTGGTTGGAAGTTTGAAAACTCATGAGATGATGAAGGACTCAAAAGCTAAACCAGCTGTAAAGAAGGACAAGACCCTTGTGCTTGAAGCAACTGAGGAAACCGATGAATATATTGATCTTCAATCAGTTGAAGCAGCAATGGTAAGTGCCCTAAGACAGAAGCTTAATTTGGGAAGGTTCAAGGGATTCAAGAGAAGTGGCAAGGAGAATTCTAGCAGAAAGAACATAGTTGACAGTCCTGATTATTCAAGATTCTTTAAGTGCTAAAAAAGGACCATGCTATCGTGGACTGTCCTATGTGGGAAATAGAATGGATGAAAAATATAGCATCCAAGGAAAAGGAGAAGGAGACGCCAAAGGAAATTGACAAAGATAAGAAGAAGTCAAGACGATCTCCAAACTTCAGAGCAGAAAGGAGAAAGAAGAAGGAAGCCTTCTATGCTACATGGGGACCAACTGATAGTGAATCCGATCATGAAAAGGATTCTGAAGATGATCCGCCACTGGCACTAATGGGTATGTCAGACATCAGTTCTGATGAAGAAGACCCTCGAGAGTTTAGAGGGGGAAGAGATCCGTCAAGGCTACCTGTGTTCAACGGGACTCACTACAAGAACTGGAAGAAACAGATGAAGATCTTCTTGCAAGAAGCAGACTATAGTCTATGGCTGATTGTGAAGAGAGGACCTCATGTTCATGTAAAGAGAGCTGCAAATGGTGTCCTAGTGCCAAAGAAGGTCGAAGAACTGGATCCTCAAGACCTAGACTGGTTACAAGCAAACTCCAAAGCTGAATGGTACCTGAAAAGAGGACTTACCTACGATGAATTATACTTGAATGCAAGTCTGTCAAGGAAATATGGGAAAGGCTGAAGGAGGTGTACTCAGATGAAAATCAAAAGAAGGACTCTACTCTCATGGCAACTGATGGAACTGAAGATGCTCATTCAGCAGAGGTATGTCTATCTGAACGAAAGGAAACTTTGCATACATACTCTTCTGAAAACTTGATTTTAATCACTGCCACCTTGATCGAGGGTTATGAAAAGGAGAAGCTTGAAAAAGAAAAATTAACTGAAGAACTAAGTAGTCTTAGAACCAAGCACAAGAGTCTCCTAGAACAGAACATTGAACTTGAAGAAGTCAATGCCATCTTGAAAGGGCAGACTCTTGTGTCAAACTCTAAGATCACTAAGCTAGAATTGGAATGCAATCAGTTAAGAGAAAGTGCAAAAGGTAAGCAAGTAATAAGTGAAGTTCAAACTTTCTTGGAAAATGAATTGAAAAGAGCTAATGAAATTCTGTATCAGGAAACTGAGAAGAACAGGGTTTTAAGTCAAAAGGTTGAAAAATCAAAATTTGAGCTTACCAAATTAACTAAATGGAATAAATCTTCAGAGGAAATGAATTGGGTTCTTGAGAATCAAAATAAAGGAAAGCAAGGGTTAGGATTTAAGAAACCACTGCCTCCATATTACCCTAAGAGCAAGTATATGGCATTACCTTGCAACATGTTATGTACTTTTTGTGGTGAAACAGGACATGTCAAACAAAAGTGCATAAATGTCAGCAAGGCAAAGGCCAAGAACAAAAGAAGTGTTTTACCTAAATGGGCTAGACAGGATTTGATTTATCCATTTTCTAGTAAGAAGGGACCCAAGCTTGTCTGGGTTCCTAAGACTAACATCTAATCTGTTTTGCAGGCTGGAGTGAGAGAGAACAACTCAAGCTGAATTCTTGATAGTGGTTGTTCAAGGCACATGACAGGAGATAGAAGAAACTTTCTCTCACTCACAGCATTTCAAGGAGGCAGTGTGGCCTTCGGAGGAGGAAAAAGTGGTCAAATAGTAGGAATTGGAAAGATTGGGAGAACTCTGGATCATGCAATTGAGAATGTTTATTGTGTTGATGGTCTCAGACACAATCTGTTGAGCATCTCCCAACTATGTGACAGAGGTAACGAAGTGAGGTTCTCATCTGTAGGATGCATTGTGAAGAACCTACAGAGTGGAGAAACTGTAATGGAAGAAAAGAGGGTGAACAATGTATACAAAGCATCGCTGAAGTTACTACCTGAAAATAACCTAACATGCTTGAATGTACAAGAAAGTGACTCAGCTGTGGCACAAACGAATGGGTCATGCAAATCTCTCACAACTGAATAAGCTTGTATTGAAGGAGCTGGTTCGTGGATTGCCAAGTAAGAGATTTGAAAACATAAAAATGTGTGATGTGTGTGTAAGGGGAAAGCATATGAGATCATCCTTTAAGTCCAAGAAGGTGGTAAGTACATCAAAACCACTGGAACTGTTGCATATGGATCTGTGTGGTCCTATGAGAGTCAGGAGTAGAGGAGGAAAGAGATTCGTGTTCGTGATTGTGGATGACTACTCTAGGTACACATGGACCCTGTTCTTGGCAACAAAAGATGAAGCTTTTGATAGCTTTAAAGACTGGGCTGGTGTAGTTCGGAAAAGGTTAAGTTATGAACTCATCAGCATCAGATCTGATCATGGAACTGAGTTTGAGAACTCAAAATTCTCTGAGTATTGTGCAAAGAACATCATAGATCATAACTTCTCTGCTCCAAGAACTCCCTAGCAAAACGGAGTGGTGGAGAGGAAGAACAGGTCTCTGGAGGATATGGCTAGGACTATGCTGTTGTCGAGTGGGCTTGCAAGAAACTTTTGGGCTGAAGCTATAAATACTGCATGCTACTTGCTGAACAGATGTTCCATCAGAGCAATTCTTGACAAGACACCATATGAGCTACTCAGAGGTAGAAAACCAAATATTGGTCACCTAAAACCTTTTGGCTGTAAATGTTATGTTCACAACAATGGCAAGGAACCCTTGGGAAAGTTCGATGCTAGGAGTGATGAGGCAATATTTCTTGGTTATTCTACTCAAAGCAAAGCATACAAGGTGTTTAACAAAAGAACACAAACAGTAGAAGAAAGTATGCATGTTGTATTTGATGAATCAAATAAGGCACTGGAAGAGAGTGAGACAGAAGATCAAGTGATTGGCCTTAGTAGGGAAGAAGGTGTGAATGAACTGGAAGACTTAGAAGGCAAGGAGACAACAGGTGAAAATCCAAGCACACTAGAACAAGGAGTCAACTTGACAGGGGGAACCTCTGATGAAGCTGATGACCCAGCAAGTCAAGAAGAACCCCTCCAGGATAATGCTGCAGGTTCTTCTGGTCACATTCAACTCAGGCCATGGAAACATCAAAGATCTCATCCATTGGAGAATGTCCTATCAGAACTGGATACAGGAATCATGAACAGGTCAGCTTTGAAGAACTTCTGTGCTTTCTTTGCGTTCCTCTCATCTTTGGAACCAAAGAACATAAAAGAAGCTTTAGAAGACCCAGACTGGATTCTAGCCATGCAGGAGGAACTACATCAATTCAAAAGAAGCAAAGTGTGGCATCTAATTCCTAAGCCAAAGGACAGGTCAATAATTGGAACAAAATGGGTATTCAGGAACAAACTGGATGAGCATGGTATAGTGACGAGAAACAAAGCAAGATTAGTAGTCCAAGGTTACAGTCAGGAAGAAGGAATAGACTATGATGAAACCTTTACACCTGTTGCAAGGATGGAGGCCATCAGGATGCTATTTGCCTTTGCTACATATATGGAGTTTACACTATATCAGATGGATGTAAAGAGTGCTTTCTTAAATGGCGACCTGAATGAAGAAGTCTATGTGATACAGCCACCAGGGTTTGTGAACAATGAATTCCCTGATCATGTTTACAGACTGGACAAGGCACTTTATGGATTGAAGCAAGCCCCTAGAGCCTGGTATGAAAGACTCTCAGGATTTCTACAGAAAAATGGTTTCACGAGAGGAAAGATTGACAACACATTGTTCCTCAAAAAGAAAGGAAAAGATCTATTGGTGGTTCAAGTGTATGTCGATGATATCATCTTTGGAGCCACGGATGAGGGGCTATGCAAAGGATTTGTTGATCTGATGGGAAGTGAATTTGAAATGAGCATGATGGGCGAACTAAATTTCTTCCTTGGATTGCAGATAAAGGAAATGCCTGAAGGAACTATGATTCACCAGCAAAATATGTCAAGGAACTACTGAAGAAATTTGACATGGAAGGAGCAAAGGAAATGACTAGTCTCATTGCACCTGGGACGAAGCTGGATTTGGATGAACTAGGTCCTTCAACAAACGAGACAAAATATAGAGGAATCATAGGTTCACTTCTTTATCTCACAGACAGTCGGCCTGACATAGTATACAGTGTAGGACTGTGTGCTAGATTTCAGTCCAAGCCTAAGGAGTCACATTTGACAGCTGTGAAGAGGATCCTGAGATACTTGAAAGGAACTCAGGACCTTTGTCTCTGGTACCCAAGAGGAGGTGATTTTGAACTAATTGATTTTGCTGATGCAGATTATGCAGGTCATTTGGTGGACAGGAAAAGCACTTCAGGAATGGCACACTTCCTAGGTCCTTGTTTGGTCTCTTGGGCTACAAAGAAGCAAAACTCAGTTGCCTTATCAACTGCTGAAGCTGAGTATGTGGCAGCTGCATCATGCTGTTCACAGTTGTTGTGGATCAAACAACAACTGGAGGACTTTGGTATCAAGTGTGGTGCAGTGCCAATTTTCTGTGATAACACTAGTGCAATGAATATTGCCAAGAACCCAGTCCAACATAAAAGAACCAAGCACATTGATATTAGACACCATTTCCTGAGAGATAATGTGGAAAAGGGTCTGATTACTATGAATTCGTGCAGGACTGAAGATCAAATTGCTGATATATTTACCAAAGCATTGAACAAGGTACAGTTTGAGAGGAACAGGTTGGAATTAGGGATGACCATAATACACAGGTGACCCAGCAGGTAATCCTCTCATGATTGGTTAAGTTAAGCATTCAATTATTCATGTTTGAACTTTGTCATTAATGTCTAGACTAACCCTGTACTTGAATGAGTACACTTGTTCAGTCTTTGAGCACCAGGTGAGAATAATGTGATCCCATGAAGAACCTACTATGTACTTAGAAGGAACCAACTAAAGCATGAGGAACCATGTCCAGGTACATTCACACTACCCTGCATGATATGAGTCATAACTAAAATTAAATTGTCAATCATACGTGTGTCAAGGGAGATCCTCCATGTTCTTATAACTGTCCTAAATTATAGGAACACATTCCTTTTTCGGGTAGAATTATTTGACTTGTTTGGACCCCACTACTTAAAAAGGATATATTAAATGAGTCCATAACCGTCAAATCTTTAACTCTTCCCCATTCTCAAAAAGTTCAAAAAGTTGCTTCTCTACTTTACATCATTACTTCTTTGTCTTCCCTAGAAGTTGTCAAATCACAAAAGCCCCTTCCTTTTTTTGTCGATACACCCAGAATCCCTCTCAAATTCAATTATTTCTCCGCTTTTACGCCAAAGTTCTCTCTCAAGCCCTAAAACAGAAAATTCTCTAGAAATCTCAGTAACTATTCACAAAATTCTTCACAATGTCTGCAAAACCACCCCCCATCCACTCTCGCACAAAGAATCGCGAGGGCCCGCACAAAATTTCTTCAAAAAGGGGACAAGAAATTGGTTAAGAAGAGGAGGTCAAGAGCAGTACCTACTACGCCCATTGCACAAAGTTCATCAAAATCACCGTCTGAGGTAATCCCTGATCTTATTTCATCTACTCATGTTGAGTTAGTAGACATAAAAAGCCCTGGAACTACAGAAACTGAAACCCTAGTTACAGGACTAGACAAAATTATAGGAGTTGAGCATAGTGACAGAATAGATAGGGGAGCCCATGTGAAGTAGAGCAAGATAGTGTACAGGATGAACTTAGGAAAGATTTACAGGTGCCTTTGGTTGAAAAGTCTGGTGTAGAGTTGAATATTGCAGAAAGAGTGAAAGAACAACTTAGGGAACAAGATCGTGTTGAAACCCTTAAAGAAAGTGAAGTGGAACCCTGTAAAGATGTTGGTAGAACTGAGAAGAATGAGGAAGAATCTGTGCCAGCAAGTCCAGTAGTTGGAGGACTTGGTCTTGCTGAAGCCTCAGAGAATTTGGTTCAAGAGCCTGTTGCTTGTCCAAATTCCACTGAGGCTGATGATGCAGACTTAAATTGGACAGATTCTGAAGAAGAAGAGAATGAGGAGATTGGCTTAGAAAAGGTTGAAAGGGAAGAGGTTGCTAAGAAGGCAGAAGAACCAAAAAGAAAGAGAAAGTTTGGTGAGGAGGATGAGAGACTGGCAGGTGAGGAAGAAGAAAAGGAAGTGGTGTTTGTCAAAGAAAACAAAGTGGAGCCTGAAAAAAAGAAGGAGACTGGTGAAAGGGGGAAAGCCAGTGTTAAAAACAAGACTGGTTGATGAAGCTAGTGGAGAAAGTGATGACAAGACTGTTGATGAGCCTGTTTCCAGGAGGGTTGGCACCAGGTCTGCACTGAAGCAACAGCTGGAGAAGGTTGGTAAATTGGAGAGAACAGTGACAAATGTCAGAGATAGAGAGGCAAAGAAGAGGGAAGAAGAGGAAAGGAGAGCTGAGGAAGTACAGGAAGAGAGTGATGATGCTGGCAAAGTTATGCAGAGCCAAGTGACTCTGATACAGATAGTGAAGCTGAGAATAGAAAAAGAATGAGAGGTAGTGAGGAAGAAGCTGACAGGGTGGCTTTCTTCTCTAAGCATCAGGTGTTGCCCGGCAGCATCTTGCATGAGGAGAAGGAATTTCACATAAAGCCATTGCTGAGAATGATTGCTAACTAGGGATGGTTGGGTTTGTTTGCCAACAAAGAAAGAAAGTTGTATGTTGATGAGATCAGAGAGTTCAACACAAATTGCAGAGTTAATGCTAGGAGAGTGTTCACCACAGTGAGGGGAATAGAGATAGAGTTTGGGAGACCTGAGCTTGGAGTGATTCTTGACATACCTGCTGAAGGTTATTGCAGGTATATAAAATTGAAGTGGCCAAAGAGGACTGATGGAGTCACTCCTGTGGATGTTGTCAAGAAGTTCTCAGGAAAACCCAAGCTAAGGAAGGAGAGGAAGGTAGATAAGAAGGAGATGGAACTTGCACACCAGTTGCTGTTTGAGTTTGTGCACAGGTTCCTTCTGCCTAGAGGAGAGAGGAACTGTGAAGCTAGTGCTTTGGACCTGACATACAAGGACTTGCTGGACAGGGGGTAAAGATCAATTTGCCTGGGCTGATAATCAGACATATAAAGAGGATTGCTGACACAGATCAGAAGCCACATTCCCTTGTGCATTCCTACATCCTCCAGCAAGTACTTGAACACTTTGGGGCTCCCCTGGAAGCTGGGAAGAAGCCAACCATTCATCAAATGTTTGGGAACAATGTGCTTAAAAATTGTGACTTCTTCAAGGAAAGCAGAGCTTCTAAGAGACCAATGCAGGCCAAGCAAGAGCTAGCAGAGGAAAGTGAGGACTATGGACCTGAAGAGGCCATTGATGCTGTGAAGGAGCTGGAGACTCATGTCCTTGAGGTTAATACAGAAAATGCAGAGCTCCACAGACAGCTGAAGTTGAAGGATCAAGAAATTGATCGTTTGAAGATAGACTGCCACAAGTATGAAGCCGAGTTAGTGATGGAAAGGATCAAGAATACGAAGCAACTTGAGGCGCTTGTCAAACACTTCAACATTCAGCTTTGAGTCCTCCTGTCCTGTCCCCCTCTTTCTACCTGTTGTCTATTCCTTCCCATTCTCTCCTGTTGCATGTGATGGTTGCTTAAGACAATTTGTTTTTTCAGTTGTGTACTTATTAATGGGGTTGTGTTGATATCACAACCTGGATGATGGTTTTAATTTTCTTATGCTTATGACTGTTTCCTGCTTAAGTAATTGGTTCTTGATTGGGCCCTTATTTTTGCTTGTGCTTGCTCTTATTACTGACTTGTTGCCTTGTGCTTTAGACTAGATAGTTTTGACAGGTTCATGCAGGTATTTGAATCTTTTCGATGATGCCAAAAGGGGGAAGAAGGAAATGTTGGGGTGTTTGTGACCTAATTCATCTGTTTTTTTCTTGAACTTGTTACTTTTTGTTTTTGTGCTTCTGGTTTATGTTTGTTCAGGTTCTTGGGCAACATTTGTTTGTCATCATCAAAAAGGGGGAATTTGTTGAGAGCTAGTTTTGAAGTATGACAAACGTAAAGGACTTAAAGGTTCCCACGAAGAAACTAGTCCTTGAAATGAAGGGCACGCTTGATCGAAAAGAATTACGGGTTGCAAATCCCTGCGGAACTAGGAGTAGTGGCGCGTGAATGAATATGCATCCTAATCAGACTAAAAGAGGCCGTGCCCAGGCTGTGTCTTCGAAGTGTGAAAAGGAGTTGGACTTCAACAAGGAAAAGAGTTACTAGGAATCCTGACTTACCATAACTAAAAGGATTCCTTGTAGAACTCAACTAGGGTTTCAAGACCCGTATAAATACAAGTAGTGGAGACAGCCGTAAATCAGTTATTCACAAACAGAGAGTTGAGAGCATACACAGGCAATCTAGCATCTTTCTACGTGAGTAAACTGGAGAAGACGACTGGAGTGCATGCAGTGTATTGAATCTAGATATTCTGTCTAGGTTCATCGAGTTGTAAGTTGTCGTCGTTTGAGCATTCATAGTTTTACCTATTGGCTTATTACAGAAGCGTATGTATTAGGTGAACTCTTGTGTAATTACTGGAAAACTAGAGTTTAGCTTTGAGTAGTGATTAGGGTCTAGAGTGTAGCCCCTTGGTTACAGAGCTTGTAATCAGAAACTTTGCTCTTGTGTTAGTGGATTCAGTTCTAAAATCCCAGAGTGTGGGTCGTGGTTTTTCTCCCTGGAGCAAGGAGTTTTCCACGTAAAATCCTTGTGTCTTCTGTGTGTGTGTTGTGGTGAGTTCCAGTGTTTGTAGTAGTATAAGAGCTAAGGTAAGAACTAGGTTCTACGTCAGAAGAACCAGGTTCTTGTAACAAAAATCGGTAAATACTATTCAACCCCCCTTCTAGTGTCTTTAAGAGGTGCGTAGATTCTAACAATAAGTATTAAAAAGAGATTTTCAAGCTCAATTTTAGCGAATGAGTTCCGATTCAAAATTCGAAAGCACCGTTAGGATCGTATGATTATTTGTGACTTTTATAAATTTTTGAAAGTGAATTTCAAGGTTGTTCGGCTAGTTTCCGCAAAAATGCCAAAAGTTAAATAATTTGACCTTTTTCTATTTAATTTGCATATTGAGTTTCGGAAGTCTGATTTTAGATCCGCCTTAGCAAGTGTGTTACATATATTTTGTACAACTTGTATGCAAAATTTCAATTATTTCGAATATCGTAGGGTATTGTTTTGATTTTCGTCACGAAAAGAAAAAGAAAATAAAATATAAAAAAAAAAGAGAAAAGGCAAAAAGAAAAAAAAGGTTAGGCGGTGGAATTGGAATCTTTGAGCTTTATAAGCTCAAATGAACAGACCAAACGAACAGAACAGGCAAGCCAAAAGCAGAAGGAGAAATGGAACTAAACAAGAGAAAATACGGCCGAAAAATGCCAGAAAATGAGAAAAGAAATGGAGAAACATAGAATTTTTACCTCGAAACATTCAGGTAATGATCTTAATGCATTATTTTAGTTTATTACGTGTGTTTAAATATATTTTAACGGTAAAAAAATTGAGATATTAGACATCGTTTTAATAAGTTCAATTAATAGTTTAAAGGGTCAATTGGACCCCGATAATGAAATTGATTATATATTCGTAGTCAGTGAGTTATGGGCAACATATAAATGTAATTTATTTAGGGTTTGGTTATGTGACCTTAAACCCTATACATAGGCCTGGCCTGCGTATTGTGTATGCGAATAAGGTATCAGGTTCCTAACTGGATTGCCCTAAGATGTGAGGAATGAAGTCTTTAGCCTAATTTGATATATTTTTCTGCTTATTGAATAGAGCGGGATCGTTTGGAAATGAATCTAAAGGACAAAGCGATTTTCGATTAGCAGTGCTAACTTTGTAACAAAGTAAGTGTTTATATCCATTTCTTTGGAGGCACCTGGCCTCGTGGATTTTTTATCACGTGTTCCTTACGTGTGTAGCTGCCGATAGGCGTACTCTTTATGCCTTATCTTTGGATTTACATTGTATATTATATGTTATATCCTGTTGTAGGTATTGCATTGAGGATCTGAGCATTGTACTCTGGCTGTGAGTTGGCATCTACTTCCCGGCTGTCGATGAGAGTCCCGCGCCGGTGAAGGGTTATTATTTCATCATATTGCATTCATATGCATTATATGTCATTCATATACATTACATTTCATATCATATTAGCAGCAGGAGGATTCCTCTCCATTGCATTATATTGAGGGTAGGAGAATTCCGCCCTAGGAGCATGAGGATTCCGCCTTAGGAGCAGGAGGATTCCGCTCCATTGCATTATATTGAGGGTAGGAAGATTCCGCCCTAGGAGTAGGAGAATTCCGCTCCATTGCATTATATTGAGTGTAGGAGTATTCCGCCCTAGGAGCAGGAGGATTCCGCTCCATTGCATCGTACTGAAGGCAGGAGGATTCCGCGCTAGGAGCAGGAGGATTTCGCTCTATTTATTTGGCACATGTGACCCTTTGCATCATATTTCATTTCATTTCATCTCACTTCATTTAATTTCATACCATTATGTAGACTTGTGGTATATAACTACTGTTCTGCTTATACGTGCATTGCTTATTTGTTGATATGTTTCTGGCTCGTATTCCTGGTTGAGTTTATGGTTTCACACGTGTTTCCGATTATTATCTGGCTCTGCCTTTTTATAATTTAAATAAGAGGAATTTGGTTTATCTGTTTCTTCTCCCTGGCTAGTTATTCTATTCTTCGAGGTGGCTAGTCTGCCCCACTTATTGAGTCCTTTTGACTCACCCTTGTTTGTTATTTGTTTCTTGTCTATCTATTTCGTTTCGGCAGGTTCACTCCAGGATTGAGTTCGCCACGTTGTGAAGGAGCGAAGACGACTTCAGCAGTCAGGGTGAGCCAGCTCTTATTCCGGATGGCCACTAGTTTATTGTTTATTATTTCAGATGCATTTTGCTCCCTTCAGGAGGTATCTGTCTTCTTTTGTACTCTTAGATGTCTAGTCTGGATAGCCCTAAACCTAATATGTTGGGTAGTCAGCTGTAAATGCTTTTGTACAGCTTATAGGTATCAGTATGTCTGTGTTTTTTTAAAGTCTTGTCGTTATTTATGAATTGTTATATTTATTTTCCTAATTTAATTGGTAAGGGTTCACCTGACGGGTCTAGAGGAGGATGTCGGGTGCCCGCACGGCCTAACTAGATTCTGGGTCGTGTCAGTTGGTATCAGAGCCCGGTTTAGAGCCTATCCAGACTTAGACAATGTCTAGTAGATTCTCGCTGATGGGTACGTAGACCTCCGTAATTATCTACGAGAGGCTATGATGGCATTTAGGAAGTTTCACTTCCTTCTTTTTTGGTCGTGCATCGGTCTAGGATGCAAAAGTATTTTCGTTAATTCCATCGTGGTAATTGTGAACCCTCGCGCGATAAATCAGCAAACAGTATGAGTTCAAGACGAAGCAGTCTAGCTTGGGGCTAGCACTGGCGAAGCCCCGAGAGTTTTTTATCGTGCTGACGATCTAGTTATGGAGGTCCCAGCTGTACGAGCTCGTGATGGGCAAGGGAGCAGGGCCTTGTGGTTCCCATGGCTCTCTACGATTATTTTATGTGAATCTTGGTGACGCAGAAACCGCAAGAACCTATTATTCTCTAGGCAGCTTATCAGGTTGCCACAGACAGAGACGTTCGGTCTCAAGGAGCTCCTGTTCCAGTCCTTGATGTTGCCCCAGTAAATTATGTTCCGAAAGCAGCATGTGTTGCACCACTAATTATTTTGGTTGGTTAGCTTGCCCAAGTAATAGCTCAGTCCGAGTGTCCGAAGATGCTGCATTATTTGATCTGGTTAAACCTTCCGATATTCTCATGCCGTGAATCAGATAATCCCTATGTAAGTTTTTTTTAAAAAAATAAAATGATATCAGCATATCCTTCAGGCTCTTGATTATATCGAGCGGTATGGTGTTGATTATTCTTCTTTCCAGTTTTAGGGTCCAGCCTTGAATTGGTGGGCCGCTATCTTATTAGCTAACTTGGTTCAGTTTTTCTTCTAGATTCGTGGAAAAATTCCGTTCGAGTAGCGAGCGAGATGAAAAATGTTTCCAGTTTGAGTGGATTGGACAGGGTAGCCTGTCGGTTAGCCTGTTGGTGTTTCAAAATATGAGATTGAATTCAATAGAATGGCTGATACACATTAGAACTAGTCCATGAGCCTTTCGAGAGATTCAAAGATTTATTGATGACCTTTCTCCTTCCTTGAGATCGCAGATGGCTCGAAAAATTGAGATTGGAACTTCATTTGACGTCGTTGTTGATAATGCTCAAAGGTATTAGGCATACCATAAGTTAGAGCGGGAAGCGTTAGAGCGGTAGAGCAAGAGATTCCGTGGCCCTAGTGGGCAACCATGATACCTCCTTTGGAAGTAAGAGTTCTGATTATTTTGGAAAGTTACTTTCCAAGTTATCTCAGCTTGTAGAGCGCGATTCTCAAAGTGTGCGAGTAGTTCATCAAGATTAGACTCAGCTTTCTCTCTGTAGCTTTCAACAATCTATCCAGCTTCCATTTTCAGCGAAAAGGTATTATCATTGTCGTGAGTCTAGTTATCCTATGAGGAGTTTTCCCTTACTCCAGAAGTAGGCAGTCGTCCTTTCTCTCATCATCAGGAACCTGCACAATCGCAGGAGATTTTATTTAGATCTCAATCAGCCAGAGAAATGCCACCATCCAATAGAGGTCGAGAGCGTGGTGGTTGTGATTCTTATGGAAGTAATTATCAGGATACCGGCTAAGCACAGCTGCAGAGGCAGTACTATGAACTTCTAATCTGGCGGGATACTGAGGTATCCGATGCAGTAGGCCCTGGGATTTCTTCTTCCCTTAAATGTGAGTAAGATTTGATTCTTCCGATCGGTCTGGACTTCGTTTATCTTACCATATTTCCATAGCCACTCCTGATGTTCCCTATGTTAAGCCAGAGTGCGTGTCAAGGTAGCCGGGTAAGCACATTATTGTTTTTCAAGGCTACTAAGGGTAATGAGAGGTGTCATTTGACCTTTGATTTGATCCATCAGGCGGTGGTGCTTATAGAAAATGTATGGAGTTGTGACTCGAGAGTTGCAGCTGTTTGGCAACTCGAAAAGGTATTTGGTAGCTTAGGTCTGCGTACGTTCAGCTTTTAGCTAAATCTTCTTTAGTCCAGCAGACTGTGCGGGGATGGGCATTCCTATTCAAATAGTTGCATGATTTTGTGCTTTAAGTGGAGGATTCTTCCTCCAAATACTGAATAGTAATACTAAATCTCTAAGGCGTTGATACCACTTTTGTCACGACTCAACCTAGGGCCACGACAGAAACCTACAATGAGTGTAGATCATTGCTAAACCCACTAATAATCTATTAATACTAGAGATAAGCTGGCAACCTGATCATATATACGTACCTATCTGCTGAAAGTATAAAGTCTGGAAAGATGGCACGACTTTACCTTGCTGGCAATTAGAACACTGAGCCACAAATTCTGCTATGTCCACACTTCATTCCGTCCCATAAATCTGCTTAAGATCATGGTACATCTTAGTCGAACTTGAATGAACAGTGTATTTAGAATAATGTGCCTCTATCATAATCTGCCCACGTAAATCTGCGACATCAGGGACACAAAGTCTATCTTTATACATGAGAACACCGTCAGTAGTAACTCTGTATGGTGACTCTGATTTTCTTCTAGCTATCTATCTGTATTCAACTGGAACTGGATCCTCATACCGACTCTGTTTTACTTCATGAAAATTTAGAGTTAAAGGTCTAGTGCAGCTTGTCGTCCATCCATCATTGGCATATCTCCTTCATACCTCAACTTTTTGAGAAGTTACTTTAGCGTTATAAGTGCATATGTAATCAACTTTGTTGCTGGTGTTCTGCCTCAGCTCATGGTCCAACTACATGTCTCTTTTATTTTCACTTTCTCAAGTCATAATATTTTCAATTCAAAGACAATACCTTGAGGTAGATGTTCAGTCTGAAGATCATTCCTGGTCTGCATCATACTATCCAGTAGTATTTGCATGATTCTTTTCCTTATATGATAGACCCTGTTCAGATGAACCTTTGACATACATTAGGATATGAGTAACTACATTCCCTCAAGGAGCTTGCAGAACAACACTAACATCAACTGAGATGTTGCATAGTGCGTTCGTAAAAATAATATAGCGTGCATCAAATCTTCTATAGTGTGTAGTGACAGGGTACTTCAAAAGTTCCCCCTATTGCATCAAGCGTGAGGTAATTCTTAATCCCATCGACCTGTTCCATATCGAAATGTATATCAAAGAGGTGATTATCGGCTGAATCATGTTAACCCACTCAAAGTTCCATGTATCTTTGCTTCGAAAATGTAGAACTCTCTTCTCGTGATCAAGGAAGGATCAACCTAGTCAGAATAAGCTGGGCAATGGTGTTATGATATTATCCGGATATATTTTATTCCAAAAGTTCGATATGTGTGTTATAATTCTGATCCTATAATAAGAAGATAATGCTCGTGGAGTATTTTTGTGAAGATCATGCAAGTTCTCTTGTTATCTATGTGAATATTGCTTTAGACGGAAGCTCGTTTGGGGACGAACGAGAATATAAGTGGAGGAGAATGAAACGACCTCGGTCAGTCGTTTCAGATTTTAGAACTCCGATTGGCGTACCGATAATATTAAAATCTTCGTAAGGTCAATTGGGACTTATCTGTAAAATTTAAGCTAAATCAGACCTCGTTTTGTAGGCATCGGAAGAAGGTTTCAGTTTTTATTGTCGATAAATATTAAAAAGAGATTTTCAAGCTCAGTTTTGGCGAATGAGCTCCGATTCGAAATCCGAAAGCGTCGTTAGGTTCGTATGATTATTTGTGACTTTTGTGAATTTTTGAAAGTGAATTTCAAGGTTGTTCGGCTAGTGTGTTACATATATTTTGTATAACTTGTATGCGAAATTTGGAATTATTTCGAATATCATAGGGTACCGTTTTAATTTTCGTCACGAAAAGAAAATAAAATAAAATAAAAGCAAAGAGAAAAGGCAAAAAAAAAAAAGGTTAGGCGGTGGAATTGGAATCTTTGAGCTTTATAAGCTCAAATGAACAGACCAAACGAACAGAACAGGCAAGCAAAAAACAGAAGGAGAAATGGAACGAAACAAGAGAAAACACGGCCGAAAAAAATGCTACAAAATGATAAAAGAGCCGGAGAAAAGTAGAATTTTTACCCCCGAAACATTCAGGTAATGATCTTAATGCATTTTTTAGTTTATTACGTGTGTTTAAATATATTTTGATGGTAAGAAATTGGGATATTAGACATCATTTTAATAAGTTCAATTAATAGTTTAAAGAGTCAATTGGACCCCGATAATGAAATTGATTATATGTTCGTAGTCAGTGAGTTATGGGCAACATATAAATGTAATTTATTTAGGGTTTGGTTATGTGACCTTTAACCCTGTACATAGGCCTGGCCTGCGTATTACGTATGTGAATAGGGTATCAGGTTCCTAACCGGATTTCCCTAAGATGTGAGGAATGAAATTTTTAGCCTAATTTGATATATTTTTCTGCTTATTGAATAGAGCGGGATCGTTTGGCAATGAATCTAAAGGACAAAGCGATTTTCGATTAGCAGTGCTAACTTTGTAACAAGGTAAGTGTTTATATCCATTTCATTGGAGGCACCTGGCCTCGTGGATTTTTTACCACGTGTTCCTTACGTGTGTAGCTGCCGATAGGCGTACTCTTTACGCCTTAGCTTTGGATTTACATTGTATATTATATGTTATGTCATGTTGTTGGTATTGCATTGAGGATCTGAGCATTGTACTCTGGCTGTGAGTTGGCATCTACTTCCCGGCAGTCGATGAGAGTCCTCCGCTGGTGAAGGGTTATTATTGCATCATATTGCATTCATATGCATTATCTGTCATTCATCTGTGTTACATTGCATATCATATTAGGAACGAGAGGATTCCGCTCCATTGCATTATATTGAGGGTAGGAGGATTCCGCCCTAGGAGCAGGAGGATTCCGCTCCATTGCTTTATATTGAGGGTAGGAGGATTCCGCCCTCGGAGCAGAAGATTCTGCCCTCGGAGCAGGAGGATTCCGCTCCATTGCATCATACTGAGGGCAGGAGGATTTCACTCCATTCATTTGGCACATGTGACCCTTTGCATCATATTTCATTTCATTTCATTTCATCTCACTTCATTTCATTTCATAACATTGTGTAGACTTGTGGTACATAACTACTGTTCTGCTTATACGTGCATTGCTTATTTGTTGATATGTTTCTGGCTCGTATTCCTGGTTGAGTTTATGGTTTCACACGTGTTTCCGGTTATTATCTGGCTCTGCCTTTTTATAATTTAAATAAGAGGAATTTGGTTTATCTGTTTCTTCTCCCTGGCTAGTTATTCTATTCTTCGAGATGGCTAGTCTGCCCCACTTATTGAGTCCTTTTGACTCACCCTTGTTTGTTATTTGTTTCTTGTCTATCTATTTCGTTTCGGCAGGTTCGCTCCAGGATTGAGTTCGCCATGTTGTGAAGGAGCGAAGACGACTTCAGCTGTCAGGGTGAGCCAGCTCTTATTCCGGATGGCCACTAGTTTATTGTTTATTATTTCAGTTGCATTTTGCTCCCTTCAGGAGGTATTTGTCTTCTTTTGTATTCTTAGATGTCTAGTCTGGAATAGTCCTAAACCTAGTATGTTGGGTAGTCAGCTGTAAATTTTTTTGTACAGCTTAGAGGTATCAGTATGTTTGTGTTTTTTTTAAGTCTTGTCGTTATTTATGAATTGTTATATTTATTTTGCTTATTTAATTGGTAAGGGTTCGCCTGACGGGTCTAGGGAAAGATGTTGGGTGCCCGCACAGCCTAAATGGATTCCGGGTCGTGTCACATAACTGATGCAACAATTCCAAGCTATTGATATATTGATGCTAAATTAAGAACAGCCTATAAACGTTCTAAAAAAATGGTGAAGAAGTTGAATGGCTCCAGAATTTCTTGGAAGATATTCCATTGCGGCCCAAACCGTTGACACTAATTTGCATACATTGCAATAGTCAAATGACGAGGTTCAAAGTGCATAGGAATTGTCTGCTCATTCTTGTCAAATTCTAATATAGTTTAAGATATCTTCCCACAGAGATTGGGTATTCTATGCTACGGACTTATAGTATTTTAATTACTATTTGAGAGAATCAAATTGCTGAAAAGTGAGTTTTTAATTTAAATTTGCTTAAACTGAAACAAACAACTTCCGAAAGATTTTAAATTTAAAAAGAGTTGGGAATCGTTGAATTCACTTGGTAATACTTATAACAAATATCTCAATTTTGACAAGTATTTCTCTTAAGAATGATTGCTTATTGCTAATGTATATTTTGCTCACTAAGAAATAATCAATTAATAACACTCCATGAGATTATGTATATTAACTGAATAATAACTAGTGACGATTAAACCGAAATAATTATCTTGCCTGAATTGTGCTTAAAAGTAGTAAAAACTTCGTGAGAATATTTTTACGGAAAATCGATAATCTTATCTACAACAATTCCTCCGTGAGAATTAAAACTGAAGTAAACAAGATTACAGACTTGAAAAAATAGTTTTTGCTCTATTTTATTCATCAGTTATCATACATTAATTTTGCTCCGTGAGAATTACAAAATTAATATAACAATAACCTAGATATAAAATAGACGGATGTGAAAATAAAGATATAGTAAAAACTATCATTCCAACACAGTGTTTAAATATGATTAAAAAGCTTCAAGTCAAGCATGTATTAATACTGAGATAAGTATTATAAATAGTACCAAGTTTCATCAACTATCCTAACAAAAGAGATTACTCCATTATGGAGTAAGAAAAACTATTTTAAAATATGAAGACTTATGAAGAAATATTATTCTTCTAAAAAGAAAATTACTACAAAACTTTAGAAAAAGAAGGAGAACAACGTTTTTAGTTGTCTACCAATGATAATTGGTATCTTTTCATACTAATGTAGCCTTTATTTATAGAGAAGATTCCAATGCCAAATTTCTACCTAAGATGCCATATCTTAAGGTGATGTAAACTATTTCAAGATGGCCAAGGTGAGTTGAGTTTTGATGACATTTTGAAAGATTCATACGTAGCTTCATTCCATAAACTTTCTTCCGTTTGCACTTTTATTCTTTAGCGTAAAACAATTCACGGATATTACTATCAGTGTTATAATCACACTATGAATAATGTAATCATCAATGGTCATTCCCTTATTTTTCGTCACCTCGAATAATTTATGCTTCCCGCAAAATATGTTAGAAAATGTGTGATAAAAGAATCAATTAAAAAAGATCCCCTACGAGAGATGGATATATTTATTCACGTTTTATTTAAAATACTTAATATTTAACTATAAAAATATACCAATAAATTATATCCATCATCAAGCGGCACGGGCTGGGTGTGTTCTGTATAACTTGAAAAATCGTCACATAAGACGAAAATATAAAACCATTAGGCAGTTAATCTCTAGAGGAATTAGCTCAATTGACTATGTAACTTCAAGTGATAATGTGTTGGATCCATTTATAAAAGGATAGATATACAGCTAAGGTTATCAAATAAAATGAGACTATGGCCGAGGACAAGTTATCATGGCGGTAACATTACCTACAGGATTGGAGAAACCAAGATCTAGGTTCAAGGAGAATACAAAGTTATGCGTGATGTTCAACACTGTCAAATTAAGTTTTTTGGTCTATTTTCGTAATGAGACAATGTTCAAGTACCAAGAATAAAATGTTAAAGGATTTTTAATGATTATCTAAATTTGACATGCGAATCATTAAATAGTGTACATCTATGGAATTACAGGCCAATTCTCTACGTACTTATAAAACCAGACGATGTTCAAGGCTGAAACGAACATAACAATGAGAACCAAAGATGGTAAAGGGTTAAATGTGTGAACTTACGTTGTCTAGGTATATACCAAAGCTCAATGATTCAAAGATATCAAATATACTGATTGACCGAGTATATCCGATGTATGTTCAATACGAAAAGTTTAAAAGAAAACCCACTTATCCCAGTGCAATTAATCCTTGTTGCGTATCACACAGTTTTGTTCATGCATATTCCATAGCCATTCCACATTCATGAGGGGGATTTTTTGATTTTTTGTGAATGGAAACAGTCATTTGCACCTTTTCATGGAAAGTCTTCACACCTCTTCAATTATCATCTTTGTCGGCTATACATACTTGGCAATTCCATTATATTTTCCATACGAAAATTCTGAAACATCTTCCCTTCTTTTTTCATTATTTGCATAAGTGTGATTTGTTTAAGTCGAGTAGTTCGCTATCACACTAGCATTTGAGGTTCCGCTGCACTGGTGACGGTAAAGTTGTTCTATCTTGGGATAAAATAACTCGTATCAGGAAAGATTGAGTTCATTAAGGAGATATTGTGTATTCGGTGAGATCAGATTTTGTTCATCATTTTGTCTTCTTCTTTTTGTTTCTGCTTTTCTATCTCAGATTATATTTTTGAATAAAAAATTTCTAACAGACATTACTTTCGTAGTTTACAAAGAACTATGCATAGATGTTTGTGGTTCCACTTTTGGCTAGAGAAAATGGAGGCATGAGGCATCACCTTTTGCAACTTGATGAGAGAAGCACATGATATATAACCCTTTCTTGCAATTTAGTAACAACACACATGGCGTGTTCTTCCTCTCAAAATCTGGCGAGGAACTAGAAAGAGCACTATATTCTTCTAGCATGGAAAATAAATACATGAAGCGTCACCTACTTTGGCCTACCAAGAGACAATTGAAGAAATCCATTGGTGGTCGTGCAGAGCAACACCACATTGCGGTTTTTGCGAGAGTCCACCTCAAAATTCCTCATTTGTTGTTCTGCAGCTTTGACAAGAGAAACACTTAGTGCATCTACTTCCGGAGTTGTTGCTTTGGCGAGTGTTCTTTGGAGTGTCCCCTTCCCTAGCGGCTTTTGTGAGAGAACACTTTGAGCTATTTTGTTCCTTTTTTATTTGTAGCTTCAGTGAGACACAATCTGAGTAGTCCTTTTCAAGCCTCGACAAGGAAGGATTTGGACTGTCATTCTTTTCTAGGCAGTTTGTGTCTTCAACAATAGATCCTTGCATCTTCTTCTAGTTCAAGAAATCTGATGTTTCCACCTGCCAATTGCATCCTTGCACCAGTTGTTGAATGTTCTTGGACAGCTTAGACATAAGCTAAGAGCAAAATCTTTAATCTCTAACAAATATTTGTTTGACGAAGTGGTCATCATAAGTTCCAGCATTGTTGCATGTCTTCGCGAAGTGCACCACGTGTTATTTGGGATTCCCACTACCGTCGAAGTGCTAAAGCTTAGGAGGTGGCATCTTCAAGTCATCAATTCTTGGGGTGTAAGGCTCTTCACACGCGAGTGAAGATTTTGTCTTGTGGCTCAACTTTATCTTTATTTACTCCATTATGAAGTCCTTCAATTGATCAACATGAATCAGACCTTCTGAAGAAAATTGGATATCCTTGGCCAGGGCCGCTTGCCTTGCGGAGGACTCTTCTTTCTTTTTTTGCTTCACGAAGCTCCACAAGTGCTTGACTTGATTCTTCATCTGCTTTGCTACGAAAACATAGATTCTAACCTAGCAATATGAGGAACTTGATCTTTCATATCTTTTGTCAGGCCTTCGACTGTTTTAGTCAAGATTGCAAGTTGTTCTTCTATGGTAGCCATATTAATGTTGTTTAACTTTGAAGATAAGAGATGAGAGGTGGAAAGGTCCCATCGGGCGTGCCAGTCAATAAAATTCAAGACAAGAAATAATGTAACAAAATATTGTATTTGATATCAAAACAAAGATGCGGATTATAATCTCTAAGATGTCACTAAATTTATAGATGACGTCCTCTTATTCTTCTCATCACAAACTCAATTTAAGGGGCTCGAAAGCTTGATCTTGAACTTGATGGCCTTGGGATTTTATTCGACATCTTGATTTGGATTTTATTTCAAGAGCTTGATTTGGATTGTTGTTTGTCACGAACATTTGGTGTCCCTTACGAGTAGGATCTGAGATTCAACTATCACGAACAAATGATTTGAGCTCGTGCACGCTGGATATTGATTTGAAGTTTATTTTTTAACTTGAACAGGGACGTAGATCGTGGCCTATCATACCCGATTTTGGACTCAACTCGAGGCGAGTCGGGTTTCGGATTTGACTGGGTAAACTCGTTTGAGTTAAGGTTTTGGAGTCGCCACCTAATATAGTTCTAAGGCATATTAGGTCACCTAAGTGTCTAGAGTTAAGTTCAAAAGGTCAACTAGTCGATTTCAGAGATTCTATATGGGTAAGAAGTCCAAATGACTCGGGGAAGAAGGTGTTAGGCATTTCCCCAAGTCCCACGAAAAGTGCTTACCGTCCGAGTCTAAGTTTTGGGATAAAAAGAGTATATAACATCGGGAATACTAACATGGAAATTTAGTTTAATACTTTAACTAAAGATGCAACATGTCTATGCATACACACAAATAGTTTTCATATTCGGCCTATACTTAAGCCTAGTCGTAGTTATGGCCTCTAATATTAAATGTCTAATCGTGAACATACGAAATGGTATTTAATATTAACTCACATACGCAATTTACATACTTTGAAAATATTTGCACAAAGAGTCTATTTTGCAGATGAAATTCAGATTTTTGGCAAAAACAAAAGGGGTTTATTTCAAAATAAAATGTCTGCTCATTTAGGGTCGGTGTGACTCGTCATTAGCTGTTGAGCCCTAACCTTAATAATCTTTTTGTGTTGGGGTCGGATTCTTGAAATATATATAGTGAGAGTGGTTGTTTTTTGAAAACGGGTACACGAAAGCACACAAATGCAAACAAAAGGGTTGTCTCACGTAATAATACGTATATAGATATATATACATGCAAATACATGATCTAAATGATGGTTATAGTTTAAAATGTATAGTTTTTAAAGCGTATAAACAACCTCAAGTATTTTATACACCCCTATACGCTATTAGATTAGTGTATAAGGGCATAAATAGTGGACAGAACTGATTTATGCACATAAAAGGGCCTGTTTGTGAAAATGTTCTTGGGCCCAGATCATTCATGCAAAATAGGGACTGATTCTATTTTAAAAGTAGTTCCGTTTAGGCTCAAACAACACAAATAGCCCCTGTCAAGTGATTATCATATTAAGGCAGCAAGTTTTTGCAATATTTCAAAACCTAATGCAGGGTTCTCATTCACAGGTCATGTATTTTAAGAAATAGCGTGCAACTATCAGTTTCAATATCAAAAAATGCTTTATAGGGTCCTAAATGTCATGCTTTGCAACACATAGGAGTAAAGGGTTAAGGAATAAGTCCCTGGATGGCTATGTACACACGGTAGATCCCTGTTTTAGTGCATACAGGCAGGGGAACCTAGAATGTACATGAAAGTGGACAGTCTCTAAGGGGAAATCATAGGACAGAGGTCCAGTAACAGTTCAATCAGGCATAGTTATAAAGAGGGAAGAAAGTAGTTCCCTCCCAGATTTTAAACACATTAAAGGGGGTGTAACCACAACCCAATTATCTTTTGTATAAGCTGCGGGAAAAGAAAAGTCATCAGGGGAAAACAGTGAAGGGGAAAGCCTGAACCTAAAAGAGATCTGGCAGGAACAGGTGCAGTTAGTGCACCCTTTGCTATGGTTCACAGCTGTGCAGGATACCCAAAAGAGACAAGTCATACCAGTGATGAAACAAGGATGGGGTAAAATCACGGTAAGGAGACATGCACACACACAGAGGCACTAAGAAATAAAGAAAGAATTATGACTCTAATTGCAACTGGGAATCATAGACAGAAAGTGCAGGCACTACTCAGGACACACCAGAACCAAAACACAACATAGTACATTAGTGATTTTGATAAGAACATGAAAAGAGTATGCCTCACGTATATGTAGAAAATAATTGGCAATCACGGGAGAGGGTGAATACCTTTAAGTGTTGTGAGTTTGAATCCAAACAGAGAAGAAGAGATGCAAGAACCAGCACACAAGTTGTAAGCAGTAGCCTCCAAAGAAGCAAGTAAACAGGGAGAATGGAAAGCCAGAAAAACTATGCATGTTTTTGCTAAGGGTACCAGTGTATTTCAGGGGTTTTCTAGTGTCCAGAACTTGTGTTTCTAGTTGAAAATAGAAGAGTTTATATAGGTGAGGGGTAAGGGGATTTCAATTCCAGTCGGGTAATCTTTACAAGGCAATGGATATTGCCTACCAGAAATAACAGGGGACAAATTTTGAAATTCTTCCAAAAATAGGCCAATCAGTCCCAAGACTTGAGGCAAACCAATTCTGGACTGATTTGGATTCCCTCCCTTCCCCTTAACATAGTCTAGGTTCACAATTAAATGCACAAACTCACACACATTTCGAAAATCAGCCAATCTTCCTTAACAAATCCCAAACAGATTCAGACAGGCACTACATCAATCATCAAGAGAAATTTCCAAAATTCAAGGGAGGCAGGATCTTAACTAATTGGATTCCTCTGCCCTTAATATTCCATTCACTGATGCTTTATTGCAAATGCCTTCATATGCTAAATTTTTGAAAGAAATTTTTTCAAGCAAAAGGAAATTGGAAGAAGTTTCTGTGGTAATGCTTACTGAAAAATGCAGTGCTATACTTCAAAATAAGCTACCACAAAAACTCGGTGATCCGGGAAGTTTTACGATTCCATGTGCTTTGGGAGGAGTATATTTTGAAAAAGCACTTTGTGATTCTGGAGCTTCAATAAATTTGATGCCATTTTCTATTTATAGAAAATTGGATCTTGGTGAGATGAAAAATACAGTTGTTTCTCTTCAGTTTGCAGACCAAAGTACTAAGAGACCTAAGGGAATTATTGAAAATGTACTTGTGAGAGTAGATAAGTTTGTTTTCCCTGTTGATTTCATTGTACTTGAAATGGAAGAGTGTCCTGATGAACCAATAATTTTAGGTAGACCTTTTCTTGCTACAGGTAGAGCAATCATAGATGTCCATCAAGGACAACTAATTTTGAGAGTTGATGAAGAAAGATTCATTTTTGATATGCACAAGATTCTAAAATTTTCAGGAGATGAGACATCAACTTCTTGTTTTTCAATTGACATGATTAGTGATCTTGCAGATGAATTCAAAGATGACCAATTGATTTCAGACTCAATGGAAAGATGCTTGGCTAAATCTGGCACCACACACGATGATGATGCCACAATGAGAAGTGAAGCTGAAATATTGGAAAATGATTTTGAGGAAGAAGAAGATACACAGTCAAAAAAAGTTCAAATAAAATTTGAACTTAAAACTCTCCCCTCTCATTTAAAATATGTTTATCTTGAGCCCAAATTATTTCCAGTAATAATATCATCTTCTCTGACTGCAGAACAGGAACATAAGTTGATTGAAGTACTGAGAGCACATAAAGGAGCTCTAGGGTGGACTATAGCAGACATCAAAGGCATTAGTCCAGCTATTTGCACACATAGAATCCTCATGCAGGATAGCTATAAGCCAATAGTCCAACCCCAAAGGAGATTGAATCCAGCAATGCAGAAAGTTGTTAAAAATGAAATAATTAAACTTTTGGCTGCATGTATCATTTACCCTATTTCTGACAGTCCTTGGGTAAGTCCTGTTCAAGTGGTACCAAAGAAATGAGGTATGACAGTTGTTAAAAATGAAAATAATGAACTCATGCCTACCAGAACAGTTACAGGATGGAGGGTGTGTATTGACTACAGACGTCTCAATGATGCCACAAGAAAATACCATTTTCCTTTACCATTTATTGATCAAATGTTAGAAAGAGTAGCAGGATATGGTTTTTACTGTTTTCTTGATGGATATTCAGGGTATAACCAGATACCAATTGCACCAGAAGATCAGGATAAAACAACTTTCACATGTCCTCATGGAACATATGCATACAGGAGAATGCCATTTGGTTTATGCAATGCACCTGCAACATTTCAGCGTTGCATGTCCGCAATTTTCTCAGACATGACTGAAAATTTTTTGGAGATTTTTATGGATGATTTCACACTGTTTGGCAAAACATTTGAGGATTGTCTTTACCACTTGACCTTAGTTCTTAAAATATGTGAAGAAACAAATCTGATTCTTAATTGGGAGAAATGTCATTTTATGGTTACTGAGGGAATAGTTTTAGGACATAAAATCACTGCTAAAGGGATAGAAGTTGATAAGGCTAAAATTGATCTTATAGCAGGATTACCCCCTCCCACAACTGTTAAAGGCATTAGAAGCTTTCTTGGACATGCAGGTTTTTACAGAAGGTTTATAAAAGATTTTTCAAAAATTTCAAAACCTCTGACTAACCTTTTGATGAAAGATACTAAGTTTGATTTTTCAGGTGATTGTTTAAAAGCATTTGACACTCTTAAGGAGAAATTATCAACTGCTCCTGTAGTTGTATCCCCAGACTGGAACCAACCTTTTGAGATCATGTGTGATGCTAGTGATACAGCAGTTGGAGCTGTTTTAGGTCAAAGAAAAGATAAAATTTTTCGTCCAATTTACTATGCCAGTAGGATATTGAATGAGGCTCAGCTCAATTATGCCACAACGGAAAAGGAACTACTGGCAGTAGTATTTGCTTTCGATAAGTTTCGTTCCTATTTGATAGGAACCAAGGTCACTGTTTTTACTAATCATGCAGCTTTAAAATACCTCTTAGCAAAGAAAGATGCCCGACCTAGATTGTTAAGATGGATTTTACTTCTCCAAGAGTTTGACCTTGAAATAAAAGACAGAAAGGGAACTGAGAATCAGGTAGCCGACCATTTGTCTAGATTAGAGACCCCTCCTCATGAGTCGTGTGAAATAAAAGAAGAGTTTCCTGATGAACATATACTTTCTGTCAGCTTAATTGTGACTCAACCACCCTGGTTTGCAGACATTGCAAATTACTTGGTTGGAAATTGGACACCCCGAGATTTCTCTTACCAGCAGAGGAAAAAACTCATATCTAAAGCTAAATATTATATGTGGAATGATCCCTACTTGTTTAAACTTTGTGCAGATAATATTATCAGAAGTTGTGTACCTGAGGAAGAAATGAGCAAGATTTTGTATCATTGCCATGATGGAGCAGTTGGAGGACACTATGCTGCAAATCGAACTGCCTTTAAAGTTTTGGAAGCTGGATTCTACTGGCCAACACTTTTTAAGGATGTATGTGCTTACGTTGCACAATGTGATAGATGTCAAAGAACAAGTAACATTACCAAGAGGGATGAAATGCCATTGCAATCAATACAGGTATGTGAGATATTTGATGTTTGGGGCATAGATTTTATGGGACCTTTTCCTTCATCTCATTCTTTTGAATATATCCTGGTGGCTGTGGATTATGTTTCAAAATGGGTTGAGGTCATTCCCACAAGAAAGAATGATGCTCGAACTGTGTGTAATTTTCTCAGGAAAAATATTTTTACCAGATTTGGCACACCTCGAGTCATCATTAGTGACCAAGGGACTCATTTCATGAATAGACAATTCTCTGCTTTACTGACAAAATATGGTGTGACTCACAAAACAGGAACACCATACCACGCTCAAACTCAAGGGCAAGTTGAGGTTTCAAACCGCGAATTAAAAAGAATACTTGAAAAAACTGTTGGAATCTCAAGAAAAGATTGGGCCTTAAAATTAGATGATGCACTATGGGCATACCGAACGGCATTCAAAACGCCAATTGGAACATCCCCATACAGATTAGTTTTTGGAAAAGCTTGTCATTTGCCAGTAGAATTAGAACACAAAGCTTATTGGGCATTAAAAGCACTAAATTTTGAACTAAACTCTTCCGGTAAAAATAGGTTTTTTCAAATTAATGAACTGGAAGAGCTGAGATTGGAAGCCTATGAAAATGTCAAGATTTACAAAGAAAAAACTAAAAAATGGCATGATAACTTGATCCGACAAAAAAGTTTCAAAATTGGAGATCAAGTACTTCTTTACAATAGCCGACTTAGGCTATTTCCAGGAAAACTGAAATCCAGGTGGACAGGTCCTTACAATGTTACAGATGTTACCCCTTATGGAGCAATTGAAATTCAACAGATCCATGGAGGTAGCAAGTTTAAGGTAAATGGTCATAGGTTGAAATTGTACTTTGGAGGGCATTTTGAGAAACAACCTTCGGTAACCATGATAGCCTGATGAGTGACAGTTACTACGTCGAGCTGGCGACGTTAAACTTAGAACTATGGTTCCTTACCCGCAGCCATTGAGGGTGAAGCAATGGAGCCTCATAAGTCCAACATAGATTTGGATAATAAATGCTTAACCAATTGATCTGGTTAATATCCAGATTATTGTACAAACAAAACATCTTATGAAGGCCTCTACAAAAACAGAGTCACCTATACAGGAGCAACTCCATGGTGATCGGTATGCCTAAGTAACTGGTTGGTTAACCGTTTAATTGTGCAAATCTAATGATGGCGCAGGTAATTTTCTGGTTTATATTTAAACTAGGACCCCATGACTGTTAAGGTATTAAATTAGTCAGTCTATTACACATAGAATATGTGTGATCACAGTTTCTTTCAAGCTTTCTTCTGTGATTGTAAATTTGAAAGCCAAAAATATTTACATTTTACTTATTAAGCAGTATTTTCTACTTTAACTATTGTATTTTTATTTTTATTTTTTTTATTTATTTAAAAAAAAAACTCTTTCTTTTACTTCCCTTTTAACTTGTCTTGAAATGCATTTTTCATCCAGGAGAATGAAATGTTCAGGTGTGGGAAGGATTGTTCTGATTTATATATGTTTTATAAAATATTTTTATGATCTTTTGTAGGTATACTAATTAACAAAATAAACTCTTTGCATTGTATTCAATATTATTTCTTTTTATCTTCACCATATAATTTTTCGTGTAGATAATTTTGATTTTGTGAAAGCAAGAGAATGTATCTTCAACTCTGGAAATCATTGGAATTGAGAAAAGTTATAATCACAAAAACAGGTAGAATCACTAAACTTGGCTAGAACTTGCTCTAAATATTTTTCGAGGCGAAATAATGGATGATATTGACTTTTAGAAAAGGAAATTAGGCCTTCTTCGATCCACAATTCAAACCTCTTTATCTCTATCCAAATGTAAAAATTTACCACTTAGAACCCTTCTTTGAGCCTTGATCCTAATTTTTTTTTTCAAACACTCTCTCTACTTAAAAAAAAAGTCTCTATGTATATTCCCTTATGTACACATATAGACGTAGATATCATTTTTTCCAGCTATGAAAGAGCATAGATAAAAATCACAAAAAAAAAAGGAAGAAAAAAAAAGGAAGGAAAGAAATATTGTGAAAAAAAAAGATGAAAAAAAAAATTATTGTGAATATGTGATTGTGTATGATAGTACAAAGAAAAGGAAATACAAATAGAAAATACTTAGAAAGGATGGAAGTACTGAGAAAGAAATATTTGCTCCTAGCTGGAAGAAGAAAAGTCACTATAAATATATCCTTATAACCTACCAGCCTGAAGCCTGATATTACAAGCCAAGAAAAGTCCTAAAAAGATTTTAAAAATCAATGTTGTATCTATATTAGTGGAGATAAATATGAGGAGCAAGCCTATGGACAAGACTATGATACTTAATGAATAAGTGGTCGTAAAACAATCAATTCTGAAAAATTCAAGGGGAGAAGAATGCAAACTTTTGTTGATCAAACCAAAATTCAGAACAAGGTAAAGAATTTGGTGAATTTAAAAAGGATAATTGCATTGAACATAATGAAGGTTATTTATTTTTAAACACATTTTATATCCTACAAAAGTCATTAGCTTTTGAAAAAAAAATAAAAAATCTTCTTTTTTTCTCGAGGACGAGCAAAAGTTCAAGTGTGGGGGAATTTGATGGATATAAATTATTCATGTATTTTTAATATGAAAAATAAATATTTTAAAATAATACATGAATATTTATATCATATCCTCGCATATTTTCTAATAATTCTTTAAAGGAAAAAGAAATACTTGGAAAAGAAAAAAAAATAAAAATAAAGAAGCTTGAAAAGAGAAGCCACTTTTGCCAAAGTAATTTTGTTTGGGAGATTTCTAGCAAAGAAAGAAGTAAAGTCACTTTGGGCAAACAAACTCCAAAATAGCAAATGTGGAATTTGCATGTGGGAAATAGAAGAAAAGGTTACTTTGGTCTTCCACTTTTGCCAAAGTAAATTGAAGAATGCTAGCACATGGATAAGAATGAAGAAAAAGTCACATTTGTCAAAGTAGCAACTAAATTGGGAATGTACATGAGATTTGAAGGAAGAAAAAGCTACTTTGGTCTTCCACTTTTGCCAAAGTAAATTGAAGAATGCTAGCACATGTGATGTGAAGGTAGAAAACTACATTGCCATCTACATTTGCCTAAGTGAGAGCTAGCACATGAAATTTGAAGAGAAAGAGATATTATTTGGGCAATTTATATCTCACTTTGCCATAAGTGAGGAGTCATCTTTGGCTATAAATAGCCACTCTCTCTTGTGTAGAAGAACAAGTTCTTTTTATCCATTGCAACTATTTTCTTCTTTTCTCTCTAGCAAGACAAGAATTATTCTTGGTCTCTCTCTTCTTCTCTTTGTAGTAAAAATATTTTTAGTCTTTTTAAATTCCCTTTTAGTTTTTGTTACTCCATAATGGAGTAATCTCTTTTGTTGGGATAGTTGATGAAGATTGATATATTTATAATATTATCTCAATTTTAAATCATACTTGGCTTGAAACTTTCAATTTGATTTCATATTGTGCTAGAATGATATTTTTTACTTAACAAGTATTATCACATCTATGTATTTTATGTCTAAGTTATTGATATATTAATTTTGTAATTCTCACGGAGCAAAATTAATATATAAATAACCGATGAATAAAATAATAGTGTGAAAGTAATTTTTAGTAATTTATCATTCCAAACCCGTAATCTTGATTACCTCAATTTTAATTCTCACGGAGGAATTGTTGTAAGAAAGATTATTGATTTTTGGTGAAAATATTCTCACGAAGTTTTTACTACTTTTTAGCACAATTCAAGCAAGAAAATTATTTCGGGTTAATCGTCACTAGTTTTAACTCAATTGATTTTACATAACCTTACGGAGTGTTTTATTAATTGATTATTTCTTAGTGAGCAAAACATAATTGAATTAGCAATAAGCAATTATTCTTTAGAGAAATACGTGTTACAAAATTGAGATTTTAAAATTATAAATATTATCAAGTGAATTCAATGATTCCCAACTCTTTTAAAATTTGATATCTTTCGAAAATTGTCTTGTTTAGTTAAAGTAAATTAAACTTAAAAATCTCAACTTTCATCAGCTTGATTCTCTCAAATAGTAAACAAAATATTCCAAGTCTGTAGCATAGAATATCCAATCTCTGTGGGACGATATCTTAAACTATACTATAATTTGACAAGCACGAGCAGGAATACCCTATACACTTTGGACTCGTCAATAGGTACATTGTAGGCTTAAGAATCAATCAACAGAGCTCCAGAAGATTTCAATCAATTCCAAGATCAATAAACAAACTGTTACTCCTCCAATTACCCCTTAACGAGTTTAATCTAATCAATTCAAAATCTTCTCAGGCATGTAAGGCATGCCATTAATTTAGCCTAAACAGATGAACCAATAAAATTATAAAACTTGGCATAATATGAGACCAAGTGCACTGTAACAGACCAAACGAGCATAGAAGAATCACTAAACCTATCTAGGAATTGAATTTAAATATTTGAAAAGGATAATGGAAGACACAAGTTACAAATATCTTGTATAGATGAACAGGAATCACAATTTCACAGGTTTGAATGGCCACTAATCATGAGTAAAACAAGGTAGGCAAGTTCAGGCATGAGGACAAACATTATGCCAAATAAACGAAGCAACTCAAAATAGCAAATTATAAGCACCTCACCCATTAATTACTCATGTTGACATGCTTTAACAGGACAAGCAATTTCAAGTTTTTAAAATCACCTAAATCAAGAAATCAAAGAGGGAAATAGATAAGGTTCTTTGGATTACTCGTTTACCAGAGTCGGGTCAATTGCGACCCGTCACAGATTTACCTTCGCGTGGGGTTTATTACCCCGTCTAGGCGATAAAACCTCTAAATCAATGGCATGAACCCCGCCGGAGGCGTCTCTCGGCGTTGGTGGCTCAGTTAACACAAGGTCAAACCTTGCCCTTGTCCAAATGTCATCAAAAATGTATGGGTTTTGTAGTACTTGAATAGGAGAGTTCCATAGTGCCATTTTCCTGAATTTTCACTGGCCAAATTGGCCAAAAAATTGATCGACAGAGACGGCGATCTCCAAGAGAGAGGAGAGAGAGACTAGTTCCAGAATCCGACGGGGGGAAATGGGGGGTAGGCCACGGGTTTAGGGGTGTGAAGTGATAAAAATGGAAGTTTAATTCCTGGCCGTTGGATTAATATCGTGGACGGCCAGGATCAAGCCACGTGGGCAGGTGACGTGTAAAAAATGTCTTATGTGTAATATATGCATATATATTGTATATTTGGTGTATGAATGGGTATAAATAGGTACAAAAATAGTGTAAAATGAGCTAAAAAATATATAAAAATTAGGGAATTAAATTTAAAATGTTAGGAGGACTATGATGCATAAAAATTGCAATTTTGAGGCTTAAAATGATTTTGGGTAATTTCGTCAGGAATAGAAATAATTGTAAAAAAAAAATGTAAAAATAGCGATGCTTTTGAAAATGGCCTCGATGGCAAGGATATTATGAGCAGGTAATTTGAAAAGGATAGAAGAGGTAGGGATGGGTACACAAACGCGAATAAAATTGAAGACCGGTTGATTTTGAAAATAGGATGGACAAAATTGGGTGTCAACAGCTGCCCATCTTTGCCCTGGGATGATGAAAGAGTCTTCGGGCAAAGATGTTGACAGTGCGGCCAATTTTTTCATAACTATAAAAGATCCTATGATTCAAGAGGAAAATGGGGCGTCAGGCTGAGACGTTTGCTTTGCTTGGGTTGTGTTTCCTACAGTGAAAAAATTTTTTGCAATATAATATGTATATATAAAACGTACCTTTCCGCCAGGCTGGATCGTTCTTCCAGGAACATTGCAATACGAGATTGTGTCTTTTGCTGTCAAGTGTTAGATTCGACATCGGGTTGTATGCCCTCCATCGGTGCATTGGTTGTGTACCCTCCACGAAGAACATTTAAAATGACAAATCCATATCGGGCTATGTACCCTCAATCGACGCTTCGGGTTGTATGCCATCAGCTAATTTAAAATGACAAATCGATATCGGGTTGTGTACCCTCAATCGACGCTTCGGATTTTATGCTCTTAGCTAATTTAAAATGACAAATCAACATCGGGCTGTGTACCCTCAATCGATGCATCGAGTTGTATGCCCTCAGCTAATTTAAATGACAAATCGATATCAGGCTGTGTACCCTCAATCGACGTCTCGGGTTGTATGCCCTCAGCTAATTTAAGTGACAAATTGGTATCGAGATGTGTACCCTCAACCGATGCTTCGGGTTGTGTGCCCTCAGCTAATTTAAGTGAGAAATCGGTATCGGGCTGTTTACCCTCAACCGACGCTTCATCTAATTTAAGTGACAAATCGGTATCGGGTTGTGTACCCTCAACCGACGCTTCGGGTTGTGTGCCCTCAGCTAATTTAAATGACAAATAGATATCAGGCTGTGTACCCTCAATAGACGCTTCAGGTTGTGTGCCATCAGCTAATTTAAAATGAAAAGTCGATATCGGGCTGTGTACCCTCAATCGACACCTCGGGTTGTATGCCCTCAGCTAATTTAAAATGACAAATCGATATCGGGTTGTGTACCCTCAATCGACGCCTCGGGTTGTGTGCCATCAGCTAATTTAAAATGACAAATCGATATCAACAGTGAAGGCATGTATGTTGTTTTGTGGTGCTTTTGGTGGTACAGTGTGGGTAGGGTAAGGAAGGTCTCTTTTGGGGTAAAGTGGATCTTTGCCATGAGGGCGAGCAGTTTGGTTTGGTTCAATGATCTCATCAGTATGGGCCAGAGGGATCCTACTTTCCAATTCGAGCAACCTCTGCTCCAGCTTAGTGTAGTTTTCACAAGCACCCATGCTTTGTTTCTCAAGAGTACCAACCTTGTCAAACTCAGCCAAGATATTTCGTCTTGTCCTTGTCTTTGTAGGTAAAGGGGGAGGTGTTGGGATCGATCCTTTGGACCTCAACGGGTATTCCGACGCGGCCAAAATGCACAAACCAAACTATCGGGGACTTGGGAACTGACATATCAAAACAAGAAGATAAAATGTGAGCACATGTTAGTTTAAATAAAAATCGTGTCCTATCATGCATGGGACCTCTTTCGTGCCAGAGGTGGGCCTATCGCGGATTCAAAGTAAACATTTGCACCAAACACAGCATTTCGTTTGAATAAACATGATCATCACCAGTCTAAAACCCAAAATAACGAAATTTTATTTAGTTTGCTTGGCTTTATTACAACCACTAATGACTTGATTAAGACAAAAAAATGACAACAAATAAAGGACCAGACGACTCGACTCGACACGACTAGACTAGGCGCCAAGCAAAAGGGACTTCAGGTTCAAACATCAACTCCGGCATCTTCCTTTTCCTTATCCTTTTTGGCTTCCTCCTTGGGTTTGTGAATCAGACTAATGAGCGGAGTTTCAGCAAATGTTTCCAGCAAGTCCTTCCCATCCTCCATGTCACCTAGAGCCTTTATTAGGAACTTGCATATTTCCAATCCCCTTGCTTCCTTCTCTTCCAACGGTAAAGTCTTCTCCCCATCCCTTGAGTAAATCTTGCAAATTCCCAGCAGGTTGCCTTGCAGTCATGAGCTTGCCGGTCCAATACTTGAGTTCGTCTCCTTTGATCTTATCTTTATATTGTCTCCTCATCTCTCTTTCTTGTGTCACCCTTAACTCCTTCTTCCTTTGGTTAAACTCTTGCTTCAGCTTCTTGTATTTTTCAGCATCATTTGGAGCTTTGGCTTTCCTTTTCAGTGTAGCCTTGGGTCGATACTTTGCCCTATCTTCGTCAAGCCATTGAGGTTAAGTCAAGGTAGCCGTGGGTTTCATCCTACTGTCACGGCCACGGCAAAATTGCATGGTAAGTCTTTTCTCCCACATTGTCAATATGGTGAGGACCATCGGATGCTCGATGCCTTTTATGTCAACATTGAAACTTCTCCCCTCAGTTAATTGCGGAGTTTGTTGTGTCATGCCTACTTGCCGAAGGATCCTTAGAGGAACATAGTGATGAGTTCCTCGGAATCCACTCAACGTCAAGGTGATGTCTTGACCTTGTATGGAGACAACGAAGCCGGCACAGTGTTCAGTCACCCATTCAACCTCTTGCAGTTCCTCGAACCTAGTGTACCAACCTTCCATATTTGCGGGGTATTCCCATGTCACTGTCCATGCGGATGCCATGTGAGCGGATCCCTCCTTGCCAAGAGGGTTTTGGTGCCTTCGGACTGACAGGGACACTGTGCAAATGCTCTATCAACCAGATTTCTAGCAGAAGATTGCAACCTTCGAAGAAATCTCATCACCTCCTACATTTGGTCAAAGCCCTATAAACTTCCCCCAAAATCATCAGAACCAAACTCACTTGATGTTTGAAAGCACCTTTGCGCAACCCCCTACTACTCTTCCTAGCCTTATGTCAATATTACCTCCTTTCTCGGGGAAAACCATGCTTCCAAGAAAGGCAATGATGAAAGCATTGGATTCAGTCCACTCCCATGCCCCATTCCATTCGTCTCTAAGTGTTGGATCTCCAAACCTAGAGTGCAAGTATTCAAACATGACTTTCCTATCGATCACTCCCTCGGCATATGGATCATAAGGAGCTCCCAATAGTTCAACGAACTCCTTAGGCTCCACCTCTCGCGGATAGATCATGGTCTCAGGTCCATGCTCTAACCCCGCTAATCCTCCAAATTCTTCCAACATTGGTGCCAACTCGAAACCATTGAAGTGAAACACAGCCCTTTTGTAGTCCTAGAAATGTGTAGCAGGTTCAACCAAACCAGTCACGGCAGTGTAGTTCTTGAGGGCTATCAATTCCCCGCATATCTTTTGAACATGAGCTTTGCTGACAATGGCCAAATCCTCCCACCAAAGTCTGATCAAGTGGGGAGGTCGAGAAACGATCTCGAATTGGAGAGTACCCTTTACAGCCATAGTCTAAAAACAAAACAAGAAAAAGATAAAGACCAAAACATTCTTATAGTTTTGATCATGTTTAAATGGACAGTCAATGTTATGTGCAAGCGTTTCTTCGAATCAATGCAGGGATGCAATTTGTCACTTTTCGGGTTACAAACCCTTTTTGACATTTGGCGTAGGTTTACTAATGGACTATTACGTGCCAAGGACGTACAGCCTTCCTAGGTTTTGTCATTATGCAAAAAGAATAAATACGCATTTTATAGCCAATTATTCTCATAAATTCCCCAAAATTTATAAATCAGTACATGACAATAATTTGGAAAAGTAAAAATACAAAAGAAGAAATGAAAATGACACTTTTGACTAGGCAGCACACTCCTTTTCCATCGTAGTTCTCTTTGCTTCTCGTGTGATCTCCTTGATTTCTTCCATAGCCTTGATTAAGTATCCTTTGGCTGCTACCAAATGTAAGATGTCTACCTCTGCGCACTCTGAATTCCATTGCTCAAGCTTTGTTTCCAATTCCTCTATCTTTCCCTCTAGTTCTAATGTACGCTTCTTCCAAACTTCGATCTCCTCTTTGTTTTCCTTATCCATCTTGATAGCCTTTAGCATGAACTCTCGGTACTGAATTTGAGCCTCCGCTTCACGATCTCTTACATTGTTTTCACGATTGACCCCACTACCATATTTCCCTTCATACTAGAGTGCAACCAGCTTTTGTAGTTTGGTTTGTATCCAGCATTGTATCTATCAGACGCTAGCGACGCTTCTTCCATGACTTGTCTTCCTTCCCATGACTTCCTAATGCTTTTGACCCTTGGAACAATATCTTCAGTGTAGTCAAACTGATAATCTTTCATGTTTGGAATCAATGGTATGATTTGCTTCTTCCCTGCTTGCCTCATTACTCTTAGCGGTTAATAAGGTTGGAGGCCTCTTAACCCCATAAGTATCACAAAGGATGCCTTCTCAGAACTAATGATGAAATCTGATGAAAGAAACCAAGTGAACATCCATTGGATTGAGTCCTCTGTTATGTTTTCGAACAACTTCACCCACTTCTCTGTGCTGCTTGGCTGTTTGAGTTTTGAAATCCCATACCGTTCCCCAATCAAGTAGTTGCAACCAGTTGGTTTGGATAGTGCTTGCATACCTCTTGCTTTCCCCAAATGCTCCTTGAACTATGCTTGTAGTAGAAGATTACACCCTTGGAAATATCTCGCTCCTCTCTTGCAACGACCCAAAGCTCGATAAATGTCTGCTACTATTATAGGAACTATGGTATAATGATAACCATCAATTCTGTTGAACACTGCATCGGCAACCATGACAAGTCTGGAGCATATGTCGTGACTTGAACTCTCGGGAAAAACCATCACTCCTAAGAAACAAATGGCGAATGCAAGTGGTCTAGCCCTCCTCCAATCACCATAGAACTCGAACTCCTCTAATGACTATCATATGCCTTCAAATGCCCAATCCGAGTGTGAAAATAAGAAAAGAGGACCTTTTTTTGTTGTAAAAATTCCACGTCCACACTTGCTACCATCCCTAACTTCTTACAAAACTCGTCAGCTGTGGGGACACTAAGTGCTAGTATGCGACCCCCTTGCCAACGATGTTTATCTAACCCCGAGTGCGATACAAAACCCCCTATCTCTTCCAACAAAGGTGTTAATTCAATGTCCCGAAACCTAAACACGTTCAACTCTTCATCCCAAAATGACATAGCTGCTTCGATCATTTCTTTACACTGCTCCATTTCTAGTAATGAAACCAAATGACCCAAGTGTTGACATACTTAAGTTTTCTCTCCTAGTGACAAATTGCTCCACCAATTGGTTAACAAAGGAGGTGAGCCCAAAGTCATTCCAAAACGATGGAACTTTTGACTCATTGACCTAAAAAAATAAAGAAATAAAATTTAAAACCCCGTCCCCTTTGAGAATAATTGAACAAATCAAAATGTGTTGTTATTCTTGTCTCACTTTTTCTCTCTTTTCTTTTCTTTTCTCTCGACTGCACATAATCATGTCCAAACGCCCTTTTGGGGTCGGAAAACCCGTTTAGGTGGTTTGGACAAGTTGAAAACTAGTTGGCTCACGGGAAGCCCCTCCTACGGCATGATGCATGCTCATTACAATAGAAGAGTGGTGTAATTTCTAGACACGGTTCCCCAAGGCAGATGACCAAGGAGTGGGATAATTTGAAATTGTTGGTTGTACCACGGACCAACTATATTCCAACATGTCTTAAAAGGTGTTTTAGTGGTGAAGCGACCGTGGGATCCACGTAATCGCCGTGTGTGTGTGAAGTGTCGTTTTCAAGGAGTGGGGGAGTATGAGTGAAGTATGCAAGATGTCACATAAATAATACAATAAAAAAATAAAGTAAAAGAAAGAAAAAACAAAACAAAAAAACAAGTTAGTACAACAATGATAATGATGAATAACAAGATAATAATAAATCTCAAAAGTAAAGACTCGTTGTAGTTAGGACTTTGAGTATCCCCAGCGGAGTCGCCATTCTGTCATACCCGATTTTGGACTAAACTCCAGGCGAGTCGAGTTTCGGATTTGACTGGGTAAACTCGTTTGAGTTAAGGTTTTGGAGTCGCCACCTAATATAGTTCTAAGGCGTATTAGGTCACCTAAGTGTCTAGAGTTAAGTTCAAAAGGTCAAATAGTCTATTTCAGAGATTCTATATGGGTAAGAAGTCCAAATGACTCGGGGAAGAAGGTGTTAGGCACTTCTCCGAGTCCCACAAAAAGTGGTTACCGTCCGAGTCTAAATTTTGGGCTAAAAAGAGTATATATCATCAGGAATACTAACTTAGAAGTTTAGTTTAATACTTTAACTAAAGATGCAACATGTCTATGCATACACACAAATAGTTTTCATATTCGGCATATATTTAAGCGTAGTCGTAGTTACGGCCTCTAATTTTAAATGCCTAATCGTGAACATACTAAACGGTATTTAATATTAACTTACATACGCAATTTACATACTTTGAAAAGATTTGCACAAAGAGTCTATTTTGCAAATGAAATTCAGATTTTTGGCAAAAACAAAAGGGGGTTTGTTTCAACATACATTGTCTGCTCATTTAGGGTCGGTGTGACTCGTCATTAATTGTTGAGCCCTAACCTTAGTGGCCTTTTTGTGTTGGGATCGGATTCTAGAAATATATATAGGGAGAGGGGTTGTTTTTTGAAAACGGGTACACGAAAGCACACAAATGCAAACAAAAGGGTTGTCTCACGTAATAATACGTATATAGATATATATACATGCAAATACATGATCTCAATGATGGTTATACTTTAAAATATATAGTTTTTAAATCGTATAAATGACCCCAAGTATTTTATAAACCCCTATACGCTATTAGATTAGTGTATAAGGGCATAAATAGTGGACAAAATCGATTTATGCACATAAAAGGGCCTGTTTGTGAAAATGTTCTTGGGCCCAGATCATTCATGCAAAATAGGGACTGATTCTATTTTAAAAGTAGTTCCGTTTAGGCTCAAACAACACAAATAGCCCATGTCAAGTGATTTTCATATTAAGGCAGCAAGTTATCGCAATATTTCAAAACCCAATGCAGGGTTCTCATTCACAGGTCATGTATTTTAAGAAATTGCGTGCAACTATCAGTTTCAATATCAAAGAATGCTTTATAGGGTCCTAAATGTCAGGCTTTGCAACACATAAAGGGTTAAGGAATAAGTCCCTGGATGGCTATGTACACACTGTATATCCTTGTTTTAGTGCATACAGGCAAGGGATCCTAGAATGTACATGAAAGGGGACAGGCTCTAAGGGGAAATCATAGGACAGAGGTCCGGTAACAGTTCATTCAGGCATAGTTATAGGGAGGGAAGAAAGGAGTTCCCTCCTAGATTTTAAACACATTAAAGGGGTGTAACCACAACCCAATTATTTTTTTGTATAAGCTGCAGGAAAAGAAAAGTCAGCAGGGGAAAAAAGGGAAGGGGAAAGCCTGAACCTAAAAGAGATCTGCCAGAAACAGGTGCAGTTAGTGCACCCTTTGCTATGGTTCACAGATGTGCAGGATACCCAAAAGAGACAAGTCATTCCAGTGATGAAACAAGGATGAGGTAAAATCATGCTAAGGAGACATGCACACATAGAGGCACTAAGCAATAAAAAAAGCAACATGACTCTAATTGCAACTGGGAATCATTGACAGAAAGTGCAGGCACTACTCAGGACTCACCAGAACCAAAACACAACATAGTACATTAGTAGTTTTGATCAGAACATGATAACAGTATGCCACACATATATGCAGAAAATAATTGGCAATCAGGGGAGAGGGTAAATACCTTTAAGTGTTGTGAGTTTGAATGCAAACAGAGAAGAAGAGATGCAAGAACCAGCACACAAGCTGTAAGCAGTAGCCTCCAAAGAAGCAAGTAAACAGGGAGAATGGAATGCCAGAAAAACTATACAGGTTTTTGCTAAGTGTACCAGTGTATTTCTAGGGTTTTCTAGTATCCAGAACTTGTGTTTCTAGTTGAAAAGAGAAGAGTTTATATAGGTGAGGAGTGAGGGGATTTCAATTCCAGTCGGGCAATCTTTACAAGGCAAGGAATATTGCCTTCCAGAAATAACAGGGGACAAGTTTTGAAATTCTTCCAAAAATAGGTCAATCAGTCCCAAGACTTGAGGCAAACCAATTCTGGACTGATTTGGATTCCCTCCCTTCCCCTTAACATAGTCTAGGTTCACAATTAAATACACAAACTCACACACATTTCGAAAATCAGCCAATCTTCCTTAATATATCCCAAATAGATTCTGACAGACACTACATCAATCATCAAGATCAATTTCCAAAATTCAAGGGAGGCATGATCTTAACTAATTGGATTCCTCTGCCCTTAATTCTAATTAAAATTCCAGGTTCCAAATCAGTCCTATAGGTACATTGTAGGCTTAAGAATCAATCAGCAGAACTCTAGAAGATTTCAATCAATTCCAAGATCAATAAACAAACTGTTACTCCTCCAATTATCCCTTAACGATTAATCTAATCAATTCAAATCTTCTCAGTCATGTAAGGCAGGCCATTAATTTAGCCTAAACAGATGAACCAATAAAATCATAAAACTTGGCATAACATGAGACCAAGTGCACTGTAACATACCCAAACGAGCATAGAAGAATCACTAGATCAATCTAGGCTTTGAATTTACATATTTGAAAAGGATAGTGGAAGACACAAGTTACAAACATCATGTATAGATGAACAGGAATCACAATTTCACAGGTTTGAATGGCCACTAATCATGAGTAAAACAAGGTAGGCAAGTTCAGGCATGAGGACAAACATTATGCCAAATAAATGAAGTAACTCAAAGTAGCAAATTATAAGCACCTCACCCATTAATTAATCATGTTGACATGCTTTAACTGAACAAGCAATTTCAAGTTGTTAAAATCACCTAAATCAAGAAATCAAATAGGGAAACAGATAGGGTTCTTTGAATTACCCATTTACCAGAGTCAGGTCAATCGCGGCTCATCGCAGATTTACCTTCACGTGGGGTTTATTACCCCCGTTTAGGCGATAAAACCTCTAAATCAATGGCCTGAACCCCGCCGGAGGCATCTCTCGGCAGTGGTGGCTCAGTTAACACAAGGTCAAACCTTGACCTTGTCCAACTGTCATCAAAAATGTATGGATTTTGTAGCGCTTGAAGAGGAGAGTTCCATAGTGCTATTTTCCCCAATTTTCACCGGCCAAATTGGCCGAAAAATTGATCAACAGAGACGACGATTCATTTCGCCAAGAGAGAGGAGAGAGAGAGTTGTTCTAGAATCAGACAGGGGGAAATAGGGGGAGAGGGGTAGGCCACTGTTTTAGGGGTGTGAAGTGATAAAAATAGAAGTTTAATTCCTCTCCGTTGGATTAATATCGTGGACGGCCAGGATCAAGCCACGTGGGCAGGTGACGTGTTAAAAATGGCTTATGTGTAATATGTGATGTGTAATATATGGATATATATGTATTTATGCGTATATATTGTATATTTGGTATATGAATATAAACAGGTATAAAAATAGTGTAAAATGGGCTAAAAAATATTAAAAAAATTAGAAAATTAATTTTAAAATGTTAGGAGGGCTATGATGCATAAAAATTGCAATTTTGAGGCTTAAACAATTTTGGATAATTTCGTCAGGAATAGAAATAATTGTAAAAATAGCGATGCTTTTGAAAATGGCCTCGATGGCCAGGATATTATGAGCAGGTAATTTGAAAAGGATACACGAGGTAGGGATGGGTACACAAACGCGTATAAAATTCAAGACCGGTTGATTTTGAAAATAGGAGGGACAAAATTGGGTATCAACATAGCCTCCATAGTTGAACCTGAACTGGAATGTAGATCATGGCCTCGGTTGTTGAACTTGAATAACGACGTAAATCACGAGCGTAGAAGAAGACTGTGAATGCTTTTCTTCGAACCATCTTTTATTGTCGTTCAGTTTGCTTGACGTGCTTCTTTTTGTTACCTTCTGATGTCCTTCTTTGATGATATCCTCCTTGATATTCCTCCTTCTTGATGTTCTTCTTTAGGCCTTATGGGAGCTCTGTGTGTATAGTGATGGAATAGAGAAAATGTGATAAGGTCAAACATTTTATTTTAATTTGATTGGTCGGTTTGCATTACCAACCAATCTCATTTATCTTTGTGATAAGCTTTCATCTGATTTGAGCCTACCATTTATAGATTTGGCGTATTTACATTGGCTAATTCTTTGATTTGGCACCACGTCATTTGTCATGTGGCATTATATTTTTTTTAAATCTATTAAATAATCCAAATTTCTTATGGATTTAATTCACTAAAATTTAAATGCTTGCACCATGATCCAAAACACGGAAAAAACCTTGTCTTCTGGCTGCAACATATATTTATACATGGCATACACTTTAATTTAATGATATATCTTCTAATTTTTTACACTCATGTTGGAACACTTAGATGTTTCTTATGTCAATTAATTTCTTGCATTTAGTAAGTGTCATAAGCTCGGTGAACATAGTTGTAAAAGAACATGTATGTCATCAACGATCAAATAACTTAATATTAGTAGATCTCGCATTTATTAATTTAGTTTACACACCAACTACGAGTGATTATTTATATATATATGATATGTTCGAGATCTTTAATAAATAAATTGTTTGGTCGATGTTATTCATTCATTAGGTAAGTGACTATAGTGATTCAAAATAAAATTTTAATACTAGATTCTTTATTGAGTTTTTGGTCAATAGATTTTGTATTGATTAACATTCTCCAAACAAAGTTTATCATTTTGAGAAAGTATATCATTGCTAATTATGAACTTTTATGATTATTTTCAAGTAAAGAAGGTATGTAATTCAATAAAAAGCAAATTTTACTAAATGTAAGTTTAACTCATGACCAAGAAGATTAATTCAAATGTTTTAGAGCATTCATGTCAGAACGTAGTAAGAGCTTTATTGGTTTGCGAACAAGTTATATTTTTATTGTAATATGAAAATTAATAATAAAGAGATTATTTAATTAATATAAATTTTGTAATATGCTTAGTTTATATTGGACGAAAAATGAGATTAGCAAAATTTGTGTTGAGTTTTTATAAAAGACAAATTTGAATAAGTTTTTCTTTACTATAAATAATAAACCTTGGCTATTTTAAAGTACTTTGAGAGAAGAGTTTTGGAGAATGACATACTGTCATTTGACTTTTTATCTCTGAATTGATTATTCTCAAAATTATTATTTCACATTAAATATGACATCAAAGTAATAAAGAAATGTAAAGAGCATGTGCAACATTTAAAATTGAGCCAAATACGGGACTTGAACCAATATACACATATATAGTAAATCCCAAACAGATTTATGGATCAAACTCTATATTAATGTAATTAATACTAATAAACAAGCTAGCAATGTTAACCAAGCATATCGACATTCTTATTTGAGACGGACAATATGAGCAAACTCAAACAGACATAATTGGTCAAACTATTATATTTCGTGAATTATTCAAATTATTATTTCTTGGTGTCTTCAACGACATCATTATCCTTGTTCAATATTTTTGTTCAACCAAGACTAATTATTTTCTATTATGTAAGGTTAACAATGATGTAATCGTCAATCTAAAGACAAAAATGTGAACTCCAATATTTTTGTCACATTATTCAACTGTCTTTTGTGATGCTATATATATTTGTCAAAATTATAAACATCAAAAGCTGCAAAATTGAAAATATTACGGATTGTCTACAAGGTGTTAAAAGTACTCTGCAATTATTTTTTTGTTCATCTAAGATTGTAATTGGAACAATAGGAAATGTCTTAGGAGTATAATTTTATTTTAGAACGGAAAATTGAGAAATGCGCACAAACAAATTAGGATGGACGAAAGAAATCAGACAAAACATTAATAAACAAAACAAAAGGCTCCAATCTTAACACATTTTTAGACGCTCCTATGAGACCAATAAAATAAAACAAAATAAATAAAAGACTCCAACCTTAGCATACTTTTAGACACCCCACAACAGATAAACATAAAATAAAGTAAAATAAATGACTCCAACATTGGACAAAACTTAACTACACTCATATAAAGGAGATACATATATTTTTTTCTCTAAAGCCTCAAGGTTAAGTCCAAATCATTTGGTTCTTCAACGTTGTTTTCAGCTGTTGGAATGGGAACATCCAACTGATTAATCAATGGTCTTGTATAATCAGGAGTCTCATTCGATGAAAATGATAAATTTGGAGCTGCACCTCTATTCCTTCTAGCCATTGGACGCCTTTCAACTGTCAAAGGGTTGTTGCGCAACCTTCTGCCATTGTTGTTGTCATTTCTTATAGGATTGTTAGAGGACTCTGCTGGTAGGAGGGTAGGTCTATCATTTCTTCTTGGATTTGCATGTATTGGTCTCGGATGAACAATTGGTTGCAAAGGTCTTGGTAAAGCAATAGTGGTTTCATCTACACGAGAACGTAAAATAGCCTCTTGATCGGAGGTAAATGGGTGTGTTTGAACATGATTCATGAAGTCTAAATGGGTACGAAATATTCCATAACATAAAGGGCAACGAAGTAGTACACGACAAGGTGCAATGATTGAAGCATAAGAGGAATTTGTATTATGCATGTTGAAATACAAAAGGCAAAGTATTCTAAAGAAAACAAAGGTAGAAGAAATTACTAGCTAGTGATGATAACTACTAAGCAAAATGTGAAGATGATTTATAGGCTAACCAGGATATCAACAATGGTAAGTACAGTATTGTAGCAATTTGGTGACAACTTTAACAACAAAATCTTTGAAGAATGTTTCTCCTTATTTGCTCTCTATATTTCACTAACCTGCTACATTCGACACTAAGAAATGGCTCAATTTTCTCTCTAAGTCGAGTGGTCGCCTTCTTAAATAACAACGTAAATTGTCCTTTAGTCATCTATATTTAATACGACGGACTTACAGATTTAACGTTTATTTTATTTTGTCCAATAAGCATTAAGCAATAACTATTATGCTTCTTAAATAAATTACAGCAATCTTGTTTCTTTTGACTGAGATCACTATCACTATATTTATGTAATCTGATACAGGATGGATCCTACTAATTTCTCTAACTACCTTTGTGACAAAAGACTCATATTTCTTTCTGAAAATTAGGACAAATTTGAATTTACTTAGTTGCAAGTGATTATTTCAATCACTTGTTGTGAACAGGGAAAAAATATTAATATTCCTAGTGAGTTAATTTATTGTGCTTTTCAAACTATTTAATCGAGATATTATTTAAGTAAACACAATGATTAATTAAGTTATTCCCTATTCTTACAGAGCCAATATGTAGATTTTACAGGCATATAAGGTAATGGTGAACAACTATACTAAAGTTGACTCATGGGGAACTAAAAAGAGGAACTTCCCCTTATTTAGACAAAAATTAATAAGAAAATCCTCCTTATGTACTTACATCTTTGTAATATTGGTTTTTTACATATCTCATTTATGAACACTAAAATAAAAGTATTATTCTTATGAGAGGGAAGAAAATAAGACAATACTCTCTAACAGGAAATCAAATCAGTTAAACTCTTATAATCGAATCAATCCAATTCTAAAAGTCATGTATTTAGATTAGTTTGATATATTGGATAAGAATATAATAACCAATTTGACATATGACTATTTAATTTTTATCAGTAATTTAAAAAAATTACACAATTTCTTTAAACTAGTCTTAGACATATTCGTGATCTTTGCTTGGAAATTGTCACGTAAGATGCATTTTTTTTTTTTTTTGCCTATTTAAATGCTTTAACCAATATGAATCACCTTTTTTTTTTTTGGCCAAGTATTGTATAAATGTTTAATCTCCTTGTTATTTTATATCACAATCCAAATTATGAAACTCATGTATCTTTCATATCGCGCAGTTTTGATAAACATTACATACTACTATCATTTAGGTTTTTATAATAAGTTGTGTTTAGTTGGAACCTTTTTTAGAAATCATTTGCTTATTGTTTTAAGTTTAAATTAGTATCTTTAAAATTGAAGAGTGAATAAACAACAAATAAGGTCCATGAGAGATTATCCAAATGTCTAAATTAATATATTGTAACCCCATTTTATTGCTTTTTATAATTAAGCACATTTCGTTGGGTGGAGAGAGCAATTTACGAAAAAACGAAATATATGGTGTCCCAAACACTTGAATTTAGTACTACAATAACAAAATAATTGTAAAACTATATCAACTTTTAGTATATAATAACACCGAATAGTCAAATTCATTAAAGTTGATATTCAAATGGCCGATTGCTTTTCGTTACTCATTGTGAGTGTTATCGCTTGAAGCACAAATCTATCCATAATTTAATAGGAGAATTGCTTCGAGGAACCACAGGTTTCATGAGGAGGAAAGAAATGGTAACGGAACAAGAAAATAAAGAAAACAAAACGGAGAATAAAAAAAGTAAAATAGCAAAACATGGAAGAGAAGAATAGAAAGAAGAGCAAGAAGTGTGTGCTTCCATCGAGTCTTGAACCGAGGAACCACATCTGCTTTTCACAATGGGTTTCCCACTAAAGCAAAAAAACTAAATGTATAGTTCTATGTATAAAATATGTATTGACACCGAGGATGGGTTCACCGGCACAAAGTGGTCTTATATAGATCCCCTCTGTTAATAATAACACCAATAAATCTTGAAAGTAACAATTACTTAAGCCATAGCTCAATCACACTGGATTCACTAGTGACAACTCAAGTTCATAGTACCAGATATAGGATGAAATATTGGAGGATAGAAATTTAAGGTACATTACTTGGAAGTAAATGAATATCTTTCTTGGCACAAGAACCACACAAATAAAGGAAAGTAACGATGCAGCCCCTAAAGTAATCGGAACTACACCGCATAACCATGAACTATTTACTTTCCACTGAACATCCTCCCCTTTTTGCAAACCTAGCAGCCATGCAGCAGAAAAAAAAGGGAGCTATGCTCATCTCTGCATGAAGAAATGTACAGAGATGTGAAATATCTTATTTTCGAGACAGATCGCCGGTTTACAACATCACACATTAGAGGGGCATTCCCAGATATACAAACAGAAACCCCGTCTCTGAAAGTTTAGTAAGGCAGTTTAATGGCAAGAATCAGTGCAAGATTGTCGGTAAGTGCTTAAACGACAGCTGCTCAATCTGCTGCTCAACTACCAGTGGACATCAGTGATGATAATTTCGAATTAGCTGAGGACTAATATCAAGAACAAGGAACACTTAAATACCAGCTGTAAAGGTTTTGGTACCTTGAGGGGCAGATTTTAATCATCACGTCGCCACTCATTTCCTTCTTCCAGTGCCAATAGTTAGCAGCTCAAAGCTCCTAAGAGCATCATCCCTACCCCCTCTTGTTGCAGCAGCGCGGGTAAAAGATGATGACTTGGATTCAAATCCAGGTTGCACTCTTTGGGTAGTAGAAATACGGCCACTGCTTGAACCCAATCGACCAGTACGATTGTCAGTGGGTTCACCAGATGAGCTTGGTCGGCTGCTTCCCATTACAGCCCTTCTCGAGGTGCTACCAGTCCGAGATACACGGCCTCTTTCAGCATCAGCTTGCTGGTAATATAAGCAATGCATCAATAGAAAACCCACAATCAGCAGTTACGACACCAAGAAAGCTCCACAGAGAAACAAATTGATCCATGACGCATTTAAATTGAGAGGATGCAGAAATGTTGTACAGAACCCACAGGCATCAGAGAAAAAGAGGATATCCCATTCACCACTTACCACATCCTTGGATGATGGTAAATCATCTGAAGATCTGTGTCTCAAATGGTCCCCTTGCAAACCAGTTCCAGACACATTCCTTCTGGCAAACGCCTCTACAGCACCAGAAAACCTATCCTTAATTTCCTGCCTCACTGAAAAAGGAATCAGGTAAATCCCAAAATTAGCTACAGGGCACAAAAAGCACTGGAATAATAATGCCAGTCTCTTTTAGTTAATGTATGCCCTATTTCTTCAGAACCAATTTTTTTTTTTTTTTTTTGGGAGGGGGGGGGGGGGGGGGGGGGTGTGTGTGTGTTAACGTGCTTCCTGTTCCCTCCCTCCTCTTCCTTTCATTATTCTTTCAGAGGGAACATGTACTGCAGTATTGGTAAGTGGAAAGCTTTACATTCTTTCGAAGATATACCTAAAATAGCCAACAAAGTTGCAACTTCTGTTTTCTGTCGCTCATCATTTATCCCATGGCCCAAAAAGAAAATACCTTATACCCTTAATATCAGAAAGCCACTCAGTTGTTTGGTCAGTTGGACCATTCAATAATCGATAAACATCGCATATCAGAAACTCACCAGCTATGTTGCTCGGATCCTCCAATATGCCGCCACACCCGTGTCGGATCCGACACGCACCAGGCAGCATTTTCGGAGATCTGAGCAACATAGGTAACCAGTACAGCTAATGGACTTCATCATCTACTCTATCTGTACTTCACATAAAAACGGTACAAAAATACATGCATCTTCTTGGTTAACGGTTTTCTAAATATTGGACTAGATGCTAAAAAGATTTCACTTCGTTGAGAATTTATATTGACATCTCTTGAGTCAAACTTCTCCTAGTTTTACTAAAGGGAGAATCCCATTCCCACCTCTCAAAAGATACATAGGCAAAACTAGTTTTTGCTCTGGTGGATACCAGGAATGAGGATGTTAACAAAACGATAGAACAAGACCTGATGTATAGGAATCTATGCATGTGCACATTCATTCGCTTTTGTGTGTGTGTGTGTGTGTGTGTGTGTGTGTGAAAGAGGGAGAGACAATAATTTAGCTATTCTGCTCCCAATAATTGTTTGCTTAGTAAAAAGCATAAACTAGATTGGAGACAAAAGGACAAGCACCATGAGACCAAACATCAATGATGATATGAGAAATTCAAGCTATTACTTCTGAAGAAAAAGTTTCTTAAAACAGTACCAGGAATCTTTTCTGCTCTTTCAATGGATGGACCGGGGTTCACAGGTAATCTCCCAGCAGGTTGCTGAAAAGGAAATAAAATGTAAGTATAGTGGTTCTTTATAATGCAGCGACCAAGTGAACAGATTAATTTGTTAGTGAGAGCAGATTAAAGACACAAACTCGTCCTCTTGAACTGGAGCCAATCTGTGGATACTTCAAGATAGTCCAATCAAACACATAGTCAAATTGATAACCTGCAGTTCATACAGAAGAATTTATTTGTACAAGACTACTGAAAGAAAACTTGTCGTAAATACTGAAGATATAATAGAAAGTAAGAAACAGATTACTGAGACTACTAGAATCTTAAAGCAGCAGACGAACCCTCTCTAATAAAAAGGTCACGAAACAGCCTCTTCAGGTATGAGTAATCTGGCTTGTCATCAAACCGTAATGATCGGCAATAATGAAAGTATGATATGAACTCTGAGGGATACGATTTGCAAAGTACCTGCTTATACATGCAGTATAGCTTAGAACAGATATATTTCCAAGACCTAGTACTATCCTGTATGACCAAAAGTACAAAATCTCATATGCCATGGAACATATACCGCATAAAAAGTCACTACCTCTATAGGTGTAAGCATCTTCTTCTCACTAATCTTGTCATATTTCTGCTTTTTGGTGCCAGCTTTCAGCCCTTGCCATGGCAGACTATTAAAGACAATCAAATATGCCAATTGTAAGAAACAAGTAATGCACGAGGAAATCAAAGTACAGGCACCATAAGATCTGTAACTCCCAAACCTTCCTCTCAAAAAATACATAAGCACATAACCAAGGGACTCCAGATCGTCTCTTCTGCTTTGTTCTGCAGGTAATGAAAAGAGGGATTATGTTAAATACAGAATACTATTAGATGCTCAAGATAGTATCATCCTCACTTACCAACTCCAAGATGAGTGTTAACACTAGCATAACGTGCTGTTCCTGTGAGATTTTTGTTTTCCCTGTCAAAAAAAGCAAATAAATCATCCAAAAATCTATATTTACACTCCAATCATCCGCTATAAAAATAAGGCCAAGGAAAGAAAAGCATAATAAAAATGAAGAACTTCCAAAAAAAAATCTTAATCAAGACATCAAAAGCTTGGAAGTGTATAGAGAAGAGATGGACTGGGAAAGAAAAAAAATCAGAGAAGCATCCAACCAGGAATGGAGGGACAAAGCATTTCATGCAGGTTTTTGTTTCCTCAATAACAGAGTAAACCATGTGCAATCAAAATCTACAACATCCAATCAAACGATATGGTCTTCACGATCCCCTATGGTCAAGCTTATGCAAAAGAGAACCTTGGAGCAAATGTAACAACCAGGGAAGGTCAGACCTGGGTTCGAGAAAAAAAATTAAATCCGCACTTACTCCAAAAGGTCAAAGGATGAAGCTGCCAATGAAACAATTGGAAAAAGATTCAACCTTTGGCTTCTCTCTATTAAGTAATCCTCTTCGATACTAACACATTTTAGTCAATTGACCATTTGTCAAATCACCTCAGCAAGTAATATTCCACCTTTAATAAATGAAAGACCATATGACATATTTGAGGAACATAAGAGGTTGACACTTCATACCTGTATGGGATATGCTTATGTGTCTGAAGATCTCTGTACTTCTTGGCAAGACCATAATCAATGATGTATACCTGTTATTAAAAAAAAACACCCAAAACTGGTTTAGAGCTGCAGAGGTCATGCCACAGGATTTGTTTTTATATTAGATCTTTTTTCTGATAAGGTAAAAACTCTTAGAACTTTTACTAGAAAAACAGCATCAAGATGATACTGCATAAAAGTACAAAGGAAAATAAACAAACTGGACTTTGTTACATTAGAGTCCTACTCAGTCTAGCAAGTCCAGTCCAGCAAGTTATGAAAACCCAACACTGCATTTCCACTTTTCCAGAAGTACAAATAATGCAAAAAATGGTACAGAATACACAGCCAGGAGCTGCTGATCCATTAATTATAAGATGCTCAATTCAGTCGCAAGCTCATGTTCTACAGCATCATACAAGATACATTGACAGATTCTCTAAGGCTAGGTCAGCTGTTTACAAACAGAAGTTAGGAACTTCATCCTCTCCTTTCCAGATAGCAAAATTCTTCCATATGCAAGTGTCTAAGACCAGAATTTAGTTGGTAATTAGAAGTTCTACCTCCCAAGCTCAAGCATGCAACTGGACAATGCACTAGATTTTGAACATTATTCCAAGAAATCGAACCAAATGCACTCCTCACCGTTCAGCTTTAAGAGAAGCGAATGGCAGAGAGAGAGAGAGAGAGAGAGAGGGAGGGGGCTTGAGTTCACAATAGGCAAAAAGAATGTTACTCCTTCCATCCCAGATTAAGTGATTAGTTTCCAAACAAGTAGGTGGAGAACTTAACCGACTAGCTACTAAAATTCGTAGGACAACACAACTTTGTTGTAAACCAATAAGATATACATGGACGAGAGAACATATTATGAAGTGTGCACCTGATTTGCTTTACGCCCTAAACCCATTAAGAAGTTATCGGGCTTAATGTCGCGATGAAGAAATCCTCTTGAATGCATATATTCAACCCTATTAATCTGCATATGACAAAAAGTCTTAGGTGAACAGCTACAAAAATTATGCAATAATCAGTATATAATTTTGGCTATTTACCAATTGATCTGCCAGCATTAAAACTGTCTTTAAAGTGAACCTCCTATTGCAATAGTTAAACAAGTCCTCCAAACTTGGCCCAAGAAGGTCAATAACCATGGCATTGTATTCACCTTCAACTCCAAACCACTTGAGGTGCGGAATTCCAGCTTCAAGTAAGAAAATGAATTAAGAAAAAACCAGATCAGTCAGCTCAAAAATACCACCAGTCATCGAAATTTGCCAGTACAAGCTAATACTTACTTCCTCCTTGTAGAAGCATATACAGCTTTGATTCGTAATGAAGCTGAGGGTGCTTAGTTTTAGTTGATTCCTGGAAACTAAAACATTAGATTCTGGAAAACAGCAAAGCTAATGTATCAAAAAATAAAACTACATTACTAAACATAGTACTACAAACACACTAATGCATAGAAAGTGCGAGGAAATCGCATTCACGATGTCCTAAACCCCGACAGATGGCGACAAAAGCAAACACATATGAAGTCCATAACAAATCACAATAAGGCGCCCTACCAAACCGATATGCTGATCAACAACAACGACATACCCAGTGATATCCCACCAAGGTGGGGTCAGAAGAGGGTCTGTTTCGGATAGTCCATAATATATCAAAGAAAGGCCCCCTATCAAAAATACTGATCTTAACTAGGCAAAATTATGAAGACTCTTCACAAATAGAAGCTACATCCAGCAAATGATAGCTAACCAGCTATTAAAAAGGGCAAAATAAGCAATGTCACTCGATCATTCAACCAAACGAGCTATTCCCATCCATGATACCTCAAACGTGATCTTCTCGTCTTCTAGTGAAAGACTCATTCATTTAATTCCTTTTTAAGACAATCGACAACAAAATATGTAGTGAATTTCAGCTTCAGCTAAATCAACATAAAAAGGGGCAGCCCGGTGCACAAAGCATCCCGGTTCACGCAGGGTCCCCAAGGGGTGTGATGTAAGTAGCTTACACTAATGCAACCATTAGTGGCTTTTTCACACCTCGAACCCCTGACCTATAGTCACACGGAGCTAAACTAACACATTTAATTCTATTTAATCTACGATAAAGGCTCAATCTTTAACAAAATCAACACAAATTTAAACTCACCAGCTTAACAGCAACTTCTTCTCCAGTTTGCACATTGACCCCTGAAAAACAATCAAAGGTCAATACAAACCCCCATTAAAATCATTTTAAGCTACAATTAACATAAACAACAATCAATTCATACAAATTAAGATTACCTAAATAAAGTTCCCCAAAAGATCCACTACCGATCTTTCGGCCTAGCTTAAACTTGCCACCAACAACATGATCCATACTTAAAGATTAAATCTTTTCTTGATTTTACTCAACCCCAATTCAATTTAATGCTCAAATTACCTCAGATCCAGCAGAATCAAAAAAATTGCAAAAAATGGCCCTTTTTTGGTTAGACCTGAAAAAAAAAAGTTAAAAAACCTAATACCTAATATCACTTATTTTGCAACAAATAGTTGTACCCCTTTTTTTGCTTTTGAAAAAAAAAAGAATATTGATAATGATAATAGAATGAATGTGAAAAAAAACAAATTAGAGCTAGATAAGAAAAGCCTAAATTTGGAAAGATGATAAGGGGGTGTTTGGATTGTTGAAAAGATTGGGAGAAATGAGGAAATGGAAATGGAAAGGGAAAGGGGAAGGGGAAGGGGGAAGAAAATGGAAAGAGGGAAATGGAAATAGAAAGAAAGAGAGAATCTAAAGGAAACGAAATTTGTGGAAAATATTAAGGGGGGAATTGATTCAAAGGGGGTGTGGGGGTGGGGGTAGGGGGATTTGTCTAAGAGAAGAAGGAGATGATGATGGAGGAGGAAGAGGGGAATATTGGTAAACAAGGAAGAAAGAAAGAAAAGCTGAAAATGTTGGATTTCTCTTCCTTTTCTTTTTTCTTTTGCCTTTTTTTGTTATTTTCTTTTATCAATTACTAATAAATTATACTTTTGTTTTTTTATTTCTTTGTTTTGAAAAGGGGGGTCATTTTGATGGAGGGGCGGCAAGTCTTGATTCTAGGGATAAATTCTTATAACAAAAAAAATAAAAATAAAAAGAAAGAAAGAAAGAAAATTTAGATGTTGGGAGAATTAACAAAAATATTGAAATAAAAATTGGGTTGTTAACATCAAAAATTTTGATAGAGTAGAAGTATTCCAATTCCATTCCATTATTAATTAAAAATTTTGTTCAAGTTCCTGAGAATGGAATTGTCTTTTGATAGATAACTCACCTTACTTCTATCGCGAGACTTTTCGACACAACTACGAATTGATTATTCAAAAACAGGCATCGAACATCAAGTGAAAAATAAAAGTATTACTTTTAAATTATTTTGAGCTCATAATTTAACCATATTTTTGTTATTCCTTACCCTCATTTAGCCTAAATTCTAAAGTTTGACACCAGATATAGGATAAATGTGTTTGTTGATTATGTGGTAATGCTTATTTGGTATTTTACTACGGTTATTTACACTTATATATAGTTCCGAAGCATTAATTACAAACATATAACAATATTATTATTATTATTACAAAAAATAGCATTATTTTTTATATACAAGTTGCTACAAACAAATAGAAAGGAAAACCCCTAGCCTCCATATCACATCCCTCCCCCCTGCTGCCCGCCCACTGCTTGCCACCACTACCGCTGGTCGGCTGGAAAAGTCACCGAAAATTGTAGAAATAATCAACGCTAAAACAGTCTGAAAATGGTGCTGAACAATATGAAACAAATACTGAAACGGTGTGAAACAACACAAAAAATGGTGAAATAGTTCAGAAACGGAGAAAACCAACGCATAAACACTATGAAACAATATTGAAACAGTATGAAAAGTACATAAACAATATGAAATAGTGTAGAAATAATATAGATACAAGTCGAAACAACAAACATACTAGAAACATTGAAGATTTAAGTAGAACAATGTAGAAAAATATAAAAATAGTATAAAAACATTAGAAAAAAATAACAACAGAAACACTAGAAATAGTGTGGAAAAACAGTGTAGAAATACTGTAGAAACAATGTAGATACATTAAAATAAGAAGATGACAAAGAAATAACTTAAACTATACACTATGATACAAAAATGATACACTGGAAACAATAGATACAATGCAAATATGATTTTGATTTAATGTTGATACAACTTTGATACAGTAAAATAAAATGAAGAAAAATGGAGTAACAGATTTGACCTGAAATATAGAAGATATGACGAAAAACGTCATAACTAACCAGAAAACACAATTTCTTCATCGAAAAACATTACATCTTCATCGAAAACATCATATAAACGAAATAAACTATACTTGAAGCAAAATCACCATTATCTGATAAAAATACCACGATAGATTTGTCCGAAAACACCGGCAGCAGCGATGTGGGGCAGTGGTTATAGGGGAGTAGTTGGTGAAGGACGTCGGAGCTCCAGCAGCGAAGGGGAGAAGGACTGGCAACGACTAGTTAGAAAAGGAAGAGAGAGGAAAAGGAAGAAGTGGAGGGAAGGAGGCTAAGATTTTTTTCTCTTTTGCTATGTTTTGTAATTAGATCCCTATTTCCTCTATATTTTGTAAGTGTGCCAAAATATCTCTATATTTTGTAAAAAAAATATACTTAAATTTGACTTTTGTGTAAATTTTCCATTTTATTTTATGGAGTAGCTTAGTTGTAATTTCAGTTGCTAATCAATCACTATCCGTGAAGTTAATCTAAGTAAAAATATGTTACTCTTCACAATGTTGTGATTATAGATAAAATAAATATTTGCTCCCTTACTTTAATATAATCGTCATTAGGGACCATCTTAGACAAAATATATACTCCTACTATAGCAAATTAGCAATGCCACTAAAATATAGGTACATCATTGGAATTTTACCGTTGATGCCAACATACATTTTAGATCTTTAAGAGATTGTAGTTCCAAAACAATATGAACCTTAGTTGGGTCATCGTGATGTTTATAACAACTCATACGTAGGGTTTTTTTTTTTTTTTTTTTTTTTTTTTGTCGACCATTATTGTGTAAAGGAATAAAATAAGTAACTTGTGCCAAAAATTTGATTATGTTACAGCTTTATTATACTAGTCAGAAGAACAAATCAACCAAGAAAAAGGAAGGAGTAACAGATTGAAAAACAACTATTCCTTCAATATTTAAAAAATAAAATCCAAGGGTCAAAGGATTCCAATGACTGATACAGCAGCCAAAATTCCTCTGTAGACCATATGCTTTTGAACTTTCTATATTTCTTCCATGATCAATATGGTGCAGTTGTTTGGTCAATTTGCAACAAAAGATTACAGAATTGAATTTGATTAACTGAATAAACAAGTACTCTACGGTTCTATGGTTTTAAATTTTTAGTGTCCAATTCATCAATTTCTGTTTGAATAATAATTTTTTGAAGTTGGTAAAAAAGTTGTTTATAGTTGAGTTGTCTTGCATATGAAATTAAATTCGAAAAGAAGTTGAGATTTGAATTTGATGACTTTATTTCTCTTAAATAGTTGCCAAACTAGTATTTCAACAATAATTATTTCATATATTGAAGTTCATAAGTATTTGCAAATACTGGAATCGATATTTGCAAATAGTGAAATAAGTATTAGTTTCGGTCAAATGAGCTTAGTGATTTGGAATTGATTGAAGATTTGGAGCAAATAGTTTCGAATTGAGGAACAAGAAGACTGATAATAGTGTTTGTTGATGACTAACGAAGATTACTATACAGTTTTAGTACGAGGAGAAGTCAAAATTGAAACGTTCACCACTAAGAATATATCAATCGTATTTCCCTTTATTATGATTATTAGTATTATCTTCTAATAAAATCTCTTTAATATAAAGTTTCATCTAAAGCACGAAATATCTTATATTTGTCATTTTCTTTTCTTTTCTGAAGGAGATTTCGTTTAAATCTACTCCAAATACAAGGCATCAACTGCATAGGCTACCTAACCTTCATTCCTTTTTGCCACGATATCAAGGGAAAATATATATATATATATATATATATATATATATATATATATATATTTTTTTTTTTTTTAATTTGGTTTTGGTTTGACTGGATTATTAGTTGAGACCTAGTACATTATTTAGGCTTAATGTCCATTTTCTCGTTAAATTCATTTCATTTTCTATTAGTTCGACGAATGTCAATATTCTATTAGTTCGACGAATGTCAATATTCACCATTATAAATTAGTTAGTGGCATATATGAATTTGTAATATGCATAGGGTTCGTACATTGACATACAATCAATCTCTACCTAAACTAAAAGAACTCATGGAAAACATCAGACCTAATTATAAGTATATCGACAATGATTAGGCTTCAATCCCAACTAGTTGGTATAGTATGTTACTCCATTTTGTTCTGTTATTTTACTAAATCCACATAGATTATAAGAGAGATCAGTCTTTGGAGACAATTTCTTTCAACGTAACTAACTTTTTTTTTCTTTTGAAGGAAGTTTGCAAATACACAGAAAAATTAAAGATGGAAGGGGAGAGCTACTTATAATTTTTAAACTAAGATGGTGACTGCAGAACTGCATATTAACCAGAACATCCTTTTTGTCTGACTTCGCATGCTCTGACAAACCTTAACAGAGGAGATCATTTTGTAAGATATGATCATTTTATTTACTTTCTACAGCAGAACAAAAATTGGACCGCAAGGAGAACATAAGGATCAAACATGAGAAAATCACAGGCCATGCCATACTTTGTCTACTTATGACTCTGCAATGTTGCTTTCACATGCTAACAGACGAGAACAAATAGTGTACAACTAAAGTGACCTAATACATTGTCTATTCAAATGTTTCAAGCGCATTTGAATAAAACTACTACTACTATTTTATACATTGACCTTTCTTGGTCCCATTTCATGGCTACTTTACTGGTCACTATAACCTATTCCTGATGTGAAAGAGGATCTGTCTCCTTAATGCCAACTCCTATCAGAAATAATTTTATTGCTTACTATGAAGCCCTTTAGTACTACAATAGTTACACTTGCATAGTTTCTTTTGAAAATGGTAAGTAAATAATTTATAGTTGAGAATCCCCCCTATACAAAGACAGAAAGAAGAGATTCGATATGCAAAACATAACTGTATTATTTTTCATTAAACGTAGAATATCCCGACTTCACTAGCCAGAAAAAAGACTATTTTCCTGTAGTGAGTTGATGAAGTCTAGCATGCTGTCTTCATCCTTTACATCTTGAATGTAGCAGCAAAAGGCTAAAAACCACAAACATCTGTACTTTAGCAGCTGCTTTCCTCCCACTAGACCCAACAAAGACAAGCTGGAACTGTATTCCATAGTCATTTCCTTGACTTTCTAAATCCAGTAGAACCCCAAGTTAATAACAGGTCCTTCACAGAATAAGGCATAAAGATGGCAAGGTTGAATAGATTGAAAAAGAGGCTCCAGATTTGGCTTGCTACTGTGCAGTCCATAAAGAGGTGATTGCTGCTCTCTTCCTCTTTATTACACGAGTAACATCGTCTGCATATCATCATTCCCTGTCGCTTCAGGTTACATTGAGTCACGAATGAGCAGCCACATGAAACGTGCTACCTTATAAAGGGCTTTGGTTTCCAATAGCTGCTTGTGTGGCCAACTGAAATTACTGGACAACTCTTTATTTAACTGCATGTAGCATGAACCTACTGAAAATGAACCATTCTGTTGCCTCCTCCATGTGATGGTCCTTTTCTTCTACATTCAGTGATATATGCTCCAACTCTCTTTACAAAAGGGTCATTCTTGGTAGTTCCCAGTCAAAACAGAGTCTTCTGAAGTTTAAACACCAGCTATTTCCATTCCAACATTCTATAACAGAACATTTATAGTTTTAGAACAGAAACTGAAGAGATCATTGTATGCCATCGTAAGTGGAGTGTGATCGATCAAAGAATCCTGCCAGTACATCGTACTCCCTGCCATCAAGATACACTTCCATAGTTACTATCACCAGTAGTCTCCACATGAACAATTCCCATCTTTGAAATGGTGAAAACGACTGTTGTCTCTCACAATTATCTCTCTTCCCAAAATTTCAGATATGAATTTTATGGCTGTGTGACAGTCTACGCATACACGAAGATTCTTGGTTATGCGAATGGTTGTCCCAGCAGGTGTGCTAATAATGCCGAATGCTATCGCAAGCCGTTCACTATGTGTGTAGAGCAAATCACTCTTTTGCTCCTCATCGACATCATATAATGCCTCACTTGTCTCAGGAATGTAACCTACTTGTTTCAAGCGTTCATAAAGATCTCTTAGTGCTTCATGTATATGATCATAATATGGGTGGGATTTGTCTCCTGAGACAAAAGCATGCACCTGGTTCCTAACTTCTATCCAGCTGCATGCTGGTGCTTTTCTCATTCCTTTCTTCTTCATATTAGTTCTTAATTTTGATGCATCTTTCCATCTCCCAGCTGCAGAGTACATATTTGACAAGAGCAGATAAGGTCCCATGTTCCCAGGATCAGCTGTAATCATTTCTTTGGCAACTTTTTCAGCAAGTTCAACATTTTTGTGAACTCGGCAAGCTGATAGAAGTGTAGCCCAAATACTCCCGGTTGGCTTAATAGGCATGTCAGTGATAAATTTATAAGCTTCTGTCAATCTTCCAGCACGACCAAGAAGGTCTGCAATGGAAGCATAGTGCTCGAGGTCAGGAGAAACATCATATCTGCTCATACTTGTAAAATAATTCCAACCTTCATCAACCAAACCAGTATGGCTGCAAGCAGTTAAAATAGCCAAATAAGCCACAGCATTGGGCTTTATCCCCTCACTTACCATATATTCGAATAGTAAAATGGCTTCTCGGGCATGTCCATTCAATGCATACCCCATGATTATGGCTGTCCATGAAACTGAGTCGTGTACCTTCATCTTATCGAAAATCCATCTGGCAATCATTATCTTCCCACATTTGGCATACATGTCTACAAGAGAGCTAGCTATATACATATTTTGATCAAATCCCATTCTTATTATGTATGCATGAAGCTGTTTCCCCAGCTGTAGTGTGGTCAAATGAGCGCAGGCAGGCAGTATAGCTGAGAGAGAAACTTCCACAGGCCTGACATTAGCAGCTAACATCTGCCTAAACAATCTCAATCCTTCATCGAAAGTACCATTCTGCACACATCCAGCTATTATCGAGTTCCACGAAACATCATCCTTTCGAGGTAATAAACCGAACACCTTATAAGAATCTTCAACCCTGGTACAAGTCGCATACATATCAATCAAACTACTCGCGATAAACTCATCTTCGTCAAACCCACGTCTAATCGCATACCCATGAATCTCTTTTCCCTTTAAGACGTCCACACGCCTCGCAACGACTGGAAGGACAGTGGACAGAGTGAAACAGTCAGGTTTGAAATGGTCATTTCCCATCTCCCTTAACATTTCTAAAGCTTCCTCATACAACCCTCTTTCTACAGTTCCACCAATCACAGTATTCCACGAAACAACATCTTTATTCGGCATCATTTGAAAAATCTTACTCACACTATCTAATCCTACACCCTTTTCCATTCCCCTCCCACTTAAAGAATCAAAATGGCTTTCAGAATCTTGCACCACGTCGCCATACACATTGTTATCAACAACCAAACCACTTCTACAACTACTAAAACCATTTGACTGGGGAATTTCATCGAACACGTGGCGATCACACGACACAAGCTGCAACTTTGCATACATATTCATAAGTGCATTGCCAGTATAAAGATCACATTCGAATCCTAACCTAACAACACAACAATGAACAGATTCACCAACTCTCAATTCTCTCAAATGAGTACAAGCTCTAATTACAGCAGGGAATACATCTCTACTAGGCAACTTACCAAAAGTTGTCATTTTTACAAAACTAGCCAAAGAATCAAGAAAATAGCCATTACAAGAATAACACTTAATAATAGATTTCCAAGCTTTTGAGGGTGCATAAGGGAAAGTATTGAAAACTTGTAAAGAATGATTAAGAAGGTTAAGGTCAGAGTAAATACCAAGAATGATAGTGGCAAGTGAAATAGACCTTAGCCCTCTTGTTTTTACAATTTGGGCATGGAGTTGCTTTGCTTGTGACTTAGTTTTAATGGAAGATGGGTTTCTTAAAAGGGTTTTCAGAAGGTTTTCACTTGATGAATCCATGCTAGTGCCTAGTTCAATGGTTGCAAACTGTGAATACGACAATGTTCCTAGGATTTTGTTTTAAGATTGTTGTGCGACTTATGTTGTTTTTGTCAAATAAGGTCTCATTTTCTGGTGGTTAGAATGTTTAAAAATGCTAATCGTTTATGTTTAGATTGTTAGAAAAAAATATTTGTGCATTTTTGCTTTTGATTATACATAAGCTTAACGTGTACTGTCACTTATAAATTGTAATAATTTACATAAAAATGGATTGTCATGAAATATCTATATATTTTTTTTGTGTAGACTAAACGAAATATAGCACACAATTGAAGAAAAGAAGCATACTTGTTAGTTAGAATATTTCAGACTTGTTACAACTTTTACTAGGTCTATTGCTTCCGGGAAAGGTTCAGCTTTTGAAAAACATGGAAAATTTACAGATAGTATGTTTTGTAAACGAGGCGTAATTGTTAAATGTTGTCTCATTTGTGAGCTATGACCTTACCCGGAAAGAGAAAGGATTTTTTACACGTAATTACCGGACCTACTCATTTATTATGGTGTATTTTGTTATATCTTATACTTTTATAGTATACTGGATAAATTATAGAATACAATTTTGAATGGGTAAATAATTCATGGGTAGCGCGGATAAATATGAAACTTACAGGTAGAGACGAATAAATATTTTGATTTTAATATGCATTTTCGTAATCCTCCCAAGAGAAATTACCCCTCCCTGCATCTTTGACACCATTCTGAATCACCGAATAAACCAAATTATTGACATTAAGGTGGATTTACATATTTGACAACATAAAAACTGTATCGTGTTAGTCCGAAACCAGTTTAGAAACGATAATGTAACTAATGCATAAATTCCGCAGATGTGAGCTTCAATACATATCGCTAGGTCTCAAAGTTTATATACAGAAGAAAGGTTGCAAAAAATTAACGACCACCATTAAAATGTAGTTGGCAGATCCTCCAACTTGGACGTATAAAATTCATATAATATGCCACCTTTGAAAGAAACAAGTCTGGAAAATCCACCCAACTCAACTGCGAGAATAAACGTTGAATTACACAGCCAAGGAGGTTAGAGACAACAATGTGACAAACTCAGTCCATGCAAATTACAGAACAAATCATCTTTCTGTCCTCTTTTCGAGTTAACAGTAACATAACAATGAAAACCCAGTAGCATAGACAAGGGGAGTGCACACTTCTAACAAGAAATCAAAGTTGAACTTTCATCTTTTGAGATAGGCTATTGAAATAAATAAACCCAGAGTATTTAGAGATTACACGAACAAACTAGCAACAAAAAGAATGATATATATACTCTCAAGAAATAATTTACACAAAACAAGCGCAACTATGAACCAAGGCAGTTAGAGATTTGCAAAGCTGCCTTTTGCCGTGAATACTTACACTTGAAATACACCTAAGTTAAAACACAACAACAAAAGCTATTCACTAGACAATGGAACGCCGCCTGTTTGCTTTGTTGACTATGGTCATGAAGTTATTAACATATTAGTTTGGATGGCTATAGTTCAGCCTGCTTTGAGGATTCCAAGTGTGGAGGTAAGAGTTTAAGGAAACTCCCATGAGCAGGTTGAGAGTCGGCAGCATCCGAATCCTCACCTATAAACATATGAAAATCCACAGTTTAGCATGTTTTTTCTTGCCAATAATATCCTATACCATGTTCTCGAAAAAGAAAAAATAACTTCTCAAAAGATAATATCATATGCCATCTGATGATCCATAAGAGAAGAATAAAGTGGAGAATAACAAGAAAGAACACATGAAACATATCAACAAGATACTCAAGCAAGTGAAAACATGCCAACTACAATTTCCATTCCTTGGGTATTGCCTCTCAATTACTAGGAGTCTAGGAGTAATGTCTGAAGAAGTAAAAACTCCACTCTACTGTAGTAATATGACAAAACAAATTTAAAAAGAGGGACAGAAATCCTACTGAAAAGCGCCTTCACAGTTGGCCTCTTAGCTTTGTTGCTCTTCTTCTTCAACTCAGCTGAAATAGAAATTAGAATTCAAGACAAATTACAAAGAAACAAATTAAACAATTTAATACTTGAATATCAGAGGATTTTCTAGCAAAGCACAAAAAATAGCAGAAATCCAATCATTCTTATCTTATGTCAGATAGAGTTGAAATGAGATCAAAGGGACTAATTATGATTTAGTGCAAGGAAAAGCAAAATACCCATTCCAGCAACATCGTTATCATTCACAATCTCAAAATTTTTGTAAGTGTAACCCATAAAGTTGACATCCTTCGAGGAGAGCATCTGTAGCAACGAATAAAAGGGTCAAGAACAGATTTAACAATAATAAGAATAAAATAAGGAGTGCCTCATGAAAAAGAATAGAGGTTGATGTATTGATATATCCACATGAATCACCATGATCATAACTCTGTCAAATAAAAAAATAAAAAATGGCAGAGTTAACATCAGTTACTTTTTTTCCCCTTTTGATAGGGCGACAATTGTTTGAATGGAGCACCACGGTCAGTGAGGGTTCATATAGCCAGCCCCACCTTGTTTGGGATAGAGGTGTAGCAGTTGTTGTATAGGGTGAAAGAGTTAGACTAAGTTACAATCACTAAAAGAAGCCCCTAAGAATTATGAATACACTGGCAGTTTATCAATACTAACCTTCCTCCATGGACCTGATTTTGTTGATGTTGGAATTTGATTGTCTCCCTGCAAACCGAAATTGCATAGGCAGGAATCAGAACAAGCGAACAAGCAAATAAAATTGCACCGACAGGGTAACTGTGACACGAATAAGGAAACCAATATAAAAAATGTGTGATCTCATCCAGATACCTCTTCAAACTTCTCAAAGTTCTGGGTATCCAACTCGTCATTGACTTCTGGAATAAATGCAGCTTTCATTTGATAAAGTTTATCCCATTCAACGCCTTTGAACCAAGGGTGAGCCTGAAACACAGTTAACCAATCAAATTTGTCCAAGACAAATCACATTTTTTATTCCACATTGGATACACCAAGTACCTTTATTTCATCAGCACCCCTGGTCCCAAGTCTCTGCTCTACATTACACAAGAGTTTACATATGAGATCTTTTGCTTCAGGAGATAATTTTGCCTCTTCAGGAAATTTAAGATGAGTCCGCCAATTTACGATCTGTAGCAACAAGACAGATATAAGTGGATTGTTATCCAGATAGAATCAAAGTAGAACATTAAGTTGGAAAGCTACAATATTTGATGTAACATTCCAAGTTTACACCAAAGGTTATTCCTTCTAAAGATGCAATAGAAGTGATCCAGAGTTCACCAAAGGTTATACACTATATATTTTTTTGAGAAAGAAGTTTATATACTATAATTGGTGTAATATAAGTGATCCAATTGGCATTTCAATAGTTGAATAGTGTGAGAAGAACAAGACGAGACCAAAAAGTTTATAATAACTGCTTACAGATCATCTTGGGCAAGCATTGTTAAATGCAATAATCATGCTTAGAGAACATGCAATTTTTTTCTGACTTAACCCACATCACACTGCAGCCTAAGTCACATGGAAATCACTATGCATGTCAAACAAGAACAAGCAGGCATGAGGCATCAAGATCCACTCACTGGATAACGATCGGGCCTGCTCGTTGTAGTTTAAAGGTGGTCATGTAGAAAATCCATTTAAACTTTGTTTTAAATGCTGATAAATGTGGCTAGAAGGATATCGTAAGAATGCATATATTCCAAGTTATTTTATGTCAATTACTGATATATTTAGTCAGCAAATATTCGGATGCCCAAATAGACCGTCCAAACATGGTGGAAACAAAATTCCAGCTTCCACAATCCCAATAATCCCTTGAATTGCCCCAAAGATTCCACACCCTAAAACTTAAGAGGCATGTATTACCTCTTATAATGTAATGTTAAGGTGTAACTTCCCATTCTTACCTTTCTACAGGTTGACATAGGTTCATCGGAATAGAATGGTGGATATCCCACGAGCATTTCATACATGATAGCACCAAGTGACCACCTGAGACAAAAATCCGCAGAAAATGTTAGAACACAGGTAAGCTTTGGATGGAAAGAGAGAACATAGTACAAAGACACCAACCAATCACATTCACATCCATATCCTTTCTTCAGTAAAACTTCTGGAGCAATGTAATCAGGTGTTCCAACAGTCGAATAAGCCTGCAGTACTTCACTATGTTAAATGGTTCCATGTAATGAATACAAGTAGCTTTTAAACCATTTGGCACTATCCCGTCCTAGAAAGAAGCAGGGGTCTGGAAGAACTCTCACCGTTGTTAGCTTTCCAAATTACTCATTACTCATTCAGGGTTATGACAAAGTTGCACTACAGTCCATAAGAAGTAGACTCCATTTCAGAACGTAGTAAGAAGAAATTCTGGTCGAAGTGCATTGGAACATAAGAAAAGCAGGGAATAATCAAGCCTTGTCAGAGCCTCAAACTTTATTACTAATTTACTATTTTTTTATATGAAGTAAATAAATTTCATTAATGCTAGAGGCTACTCCTCAACTGAACAAAACTCATCTCTATGCCTTCAAAAGCTCTCATGTTTCCTCTCCAAATTACTAATTACTATGATTATTATCATTGCTGCAGTCTCTATAATCGCTTTGGTAAGCATAGCTGCATATGCATTATAATTTATAACAGTAATCCAAGAACACTCTAGCTATTTACTTATTTAGTTTTCTTGCTGTTACCTGTATAATTATTGTTATTAAATATTTATAAAGCTCGAAATAGGAGCAATCAAAGGTTAAGAATGACAGTATTGCGCCACCAATACTTTACCACCACAGAGGTTTGCCACAGTTTCAGGATCTCAAGGGGTACATATATATTTCCCAGATGCCTCTCGTTTAGATATCCTTAGTATTGTATATTTGTATGTGATATCTGAGGAAAGGAGCTTTTCCTCTAACTTGTGCTTAAGTTCTATCTCCTATTCTAATATTTTTACTCTAATGAGGATCAGGGGGACAAAGTGGGATTCTGTTTAAGATTTTTAGGATGAAAAGTTCATTTATCATAGTTGTAATAAGGAACTCACAAGCATCCTCCTATTCTTCTGCCAATGCAACAGTTGCTCCTGTTGTGTCCGCCTTGGAGGGGCTGGGCGTCCATCACTTTGAAGAGCACCACTTAGCTTGTTTGCTGCTGTGAAATCCTTTTCCTGAAGATTACTGCAGTCCAGTGGTTTACATAATCCAAAATCTGACAATTTCATGTGCCCATGTCTATCAAGTAGTAAATTATCAGGCTTGATATCTCTGCAAATTTTTGGATATAAGAGTTATTCCTCCTGGAGCAGAAAACAATGGAGAAAAGAAACAAAGAAGAACACTTTGATACTGCAATCACATCAGAAAAAAGGTGGTACCCACCTGTGAATATAATTGTGTTTATGGATAGATGCTATAGCAAGGACTGTTTCCCCTACGTAAAACCTGGCCTCATCTTCTGTTAAAGTATCCTTCCGCATCAGCAAAGTCATCATATCTCCACCAGGAAGATATTCCATTATTAGATAAAGATACTCCTCATCTTGGAAAGAACAATATAGCTTAACAATGCAATTGCTGTCAACTTCAGCAAGCAGATTCCTTTCTGCTTTAACATGTTCAACCTAACATACATAGTGGATAAGCAGAAGTAAGCATGCAATACAAACAATCACCAGGTAACTATCGACAAAGCTCTGTGTGTCTTTTACCTGGCCTCTACGAAGCATTTCTGATTTCTTAAGCTTTTTCATGGCGTAGACATGACCAGTTGCCTTCTCCTTACATATTCTAACCTGAAGCAAGACAAAATAAGTAACCCAAGGTCAAAAGGGAGATAATCTCCAAAGCTAAATATATATGCAGGTGCATGAGAAGAGACAGGTGAATGAGAAGAGAAAGACACCGAGAGAGCGTGGGTGGTCTAAGAGTAAAAAATTATTGATTACTATCCTTTCTCGATTAAAGCTTAACACCATGAAGAAATGGTCTAGCACACCACGAATAAAAGAATCCATAGCACTTCACTAGGAAAAGAGTTCCAAATTGCAATTATCTGAGTAGTATGTATGATCTAGAAAACAACTATGAAAATAATTCAACCCAAGACATAATGGCCCTTTTTTTCCTACCATACCTCTATCTGTACAAATTCATTCCTCCAGAGGATGCTTGAACCCCGAGGGCAAAAGATTCAAGCTTGATAAGTAGAATTAAAAAGAGATGAGAAAGATTTTTTAAAGATTTCCAATCACAGTTCTCTTTGGCTGTTATGCTCGTCAGATACAAGAAGGGATAAAAGGATGTGTGAATGTGCTAAGAGAAAGAAAGAGACCTCCCCAAATGCACCCTTTCCTATCATTGTCAAAGGCTCAAAATCATCAGCACCCATTTTGTGCCTTTGACGGCGCATAAATTCTGTCTCTTTTTTCTCAAGGTACTTCAGTAAATTGCTCTGCTCTTCCTCGGAAACCTCAGCATCAGCTAATTTTTTTTCAAGCATATTGCGCCTGCAAAAGCAAACAAGTGATGATTACTCTTCAAGAGAAGTCATCCAAAGAGTTCCATCTATATGATGACCTGACTTCGCATTATCCCATTCTGAAGTTTTTATTAACATTCTAATAAACAGGAAACTACATTAAGACCTTCTAATAAATTCAAGGATAATCACGAAAAGGGACAAGAACAAGTTCTCTAATAGATGTGATCTGCTTCCCAATGTTTGTCGGAGTCGCAAGAAGGGAAATCTGATGTTCTAATTGTTGCATACTCGCAAGTGCAGCATCAATAAAAGGTCGTGGAGAGCTGAGTTTACTTATTTTTCGTTTCAATAATCCAGCAGTAAACACAAGTCAGACACTTGACCAAATGACTTTTAGTTGAAAGCACACACATCCAGAAATGACATACTAATCTGCAGTCATCCTAAACAAAAGATAAACTAACATACCGCTCTCTACGCTCCTGCAAGCTCTTCATTTGTTCCTTGTAGTGCTTTTCTATGTACTGCTTGGCAGCTTCTACTTTCTGTTTAGTGGCAGTTGATGGTGTTCCTACCTCATGTGATGACAACTTTGCCGCTTCTTTCCCATTACCAGTAGTCGTTTCCTGCTTCTTGGGTGGAGGCTTGGGCTTATCTTTTTTCCCAAGCTTACTGAACCATCGTTTGGCCGTCTCCATCCCTAGAACTCCGCAAGTGTGTTTTCGTCTTTGACAAAAAATATCCACCGAAATCAATTATACTCCAAGCTTCAAAGCATCATAAGGAACGAATTCAACGCTCTGCCAGAGTAACAAATCGGAAAAGCATTAAATCAAGAATAAAATTCTTATATACTTGCATAAAGCAACTGACCATTACAGGCAACTAAAGGTCAAGTCGAAATCTGAATACATCTGCATTCTCATTTTGCACCATTTTGTTTAGCTACATATTACTAAAATAGCCACAAAATTGGAATAAAGGGGGAAATTTGGATTTAAAATATCTCAAAAGTAGAAATCTAAAACTTCACAATTGCTTCTCCATCACAAACCAACATGGGAAGTAACTAGCACAGAGTACAGATCCTCTATACAACAACATAACTAGTAAGATCCCAGAAGTGGGGTCTGGTCTGGGGAGGGTGACATGTACGTACACCTTATCCTTATCTTGTTGGATGAGGTAGAAAGGTTGTTTTCGATAGACCCTCGGCTAAAGTCTAGTTTACAATCAGTTTAACACCAACAAGAAAAATATGGTTTTCAACTTTAAACCCTTAACAAGCAATTGCACAATTAAGTCAAAATTCAGTAAAAAAGCCAATATAACTGATAATTTAACAACACATAATACATAATGCTTAAAAAAAGGCATAGTTCAAGCTTACATAAAAAGAAGACAATATCTTTACAAAAAATACAGCAAGAACTAAACTTGTTACCAATAAAGATCCAAACTTTACCTCAAGAAATGGTTAAAAATGATTAAATTATGCTTTTTTATACCAAATCAACAAGACCCAAAAAGGAAAAGAAGAATATTTGTGTGAATCAGATACTTGGGAATAATACAGTTGAAATTGTGAAAGAGGGCTAAAAATTAAAGATAACCCTAAAGAGGGATATGAAAAAAAGGAAAGCGTGTTAGTTGTAGTTGGTTGATGAAGAAGAGTTGTGTGGGAGAGTAGTGATGAGACCACTTTGTTGCTTTGGTGGCATCAATTCACCATGGACTCACACACACACTACTATGTGTGAGAGGGAAAGCAAAGGAAATGACTTTTGTTTTTACTTTTTTCTTCTAATTGATTGAATATTTGAACATAAATTATAGGATTGAAATATAAAAATTCCGAATAGGTGAGAGCTTTTGATATTTTAGTCTCTTTGCATTTATGAAAAGCAAGACTTTTTCTTTTCTCTTTTTCTCCAATTTTTGTTTTTCCCTTACATGGTAGGAGTAAAGTGCCTATTTCTAGAATAGTTGATTTTCTATATATCATGAGGAATTTGGCAAGTTGAATGAAGTATTTAAACAAGTACTATACTTTATCAGGCTCTTTATCGTAAACAACTTCTCCATCTCGGATAAAATCTGCGTACTTCTCACATTCTCCAAACTTTACTTGTTGTATAAAATTGAGTATATTGTTGTTGTATACTTTGGTAGGCATTTGGATATAAATTTGTTGAATTTTTTATTAAAAAAATAAAATTGAATCGAAATTGATTATTGAAAGTTGAAGCTGTATTTCAATATGTATTTAATTTAGGAAAGAAAAATTAATTTTAGCGAAAAAATAATCACTAAATAACTAGTCCTAAAAACTATGTTCAAAAGTTTCCCTAAGCAATAGTATATGTTAACACCTTGAGCATGACTGCAATAAATTTCAATTTTTTATTCTTTTAGATTATATTTGGGTTCTCCAGGCAGTGGTTAGATTACGGCACTAATCAACTTCACCTTAAAGATGCACTCACGAATATTTCTCCCTCTTTGACCATTTTTGTTTTTGTTATCCAAATATAAAAGGGAGAAAACACATAGGGTCGTTTGATAGAAATAAAGAATTTTAATTTTGGAATTAATTTAGAATTTAATTAATCTCATGTTTGGTTGAAGATCTTAGATAAATTGCAATGAAAGTTATTTCATAATTATGAAATTATCTTATCATATATGAAGGATGGATAAGTTATTACGAATTTTCATCCCAATCAAAATAAAATTTATCACAAAGTAGATATCCACTTTTGACAATCCCTCCAACTAAACGATCCATATATATTTAATATGCAATAGTAATAGTCTTACCAAAAAACAAAAACAAAGTGAGATACCTTAGCTGTCACAATATACGTTTTAAGCATATATCTCTATCAGTTGTTATCAAGCTCCACTCAATTGTATAACCAATGTACAAACGATTTTTTGTTGTTTAGTGAAGGATTGACCACTATCATAAAATTATGGAAAGCCTCGCCTTAAATACAAGTTATTCCATCTTATTTGAAAATAGAAACTCATGATTGTAATTCCTTCATTTGGTTCTGACATTTGGCTCGAGTAAGTTATGATGATTATGACTAATAGAGTATGAAAAACTTCAGCACACGCTTAAAGGGTTAAGCTTGCAAGTGAAGAGGCAGAATACTGAATCCGGACAACATGAGCCTACAAACACAATTCATTAAATATAGAGAATCTAAACCGAAAAGTTTAGCTCAATAATCATCTCACATTTTGCTCATCTCGAGAGGGTCTATCATAAATAATCTCTCTACCTCTTATAAGTTGGTGTAAAATTTGTGTATACCTCACTTTTCAGATCTTATTTGTGTATTTACACTGAGTATATTATTATTATTGTAATCATTCTTCATTAAAACGCACATACAATTAGCATACTGAATGAGATAACTATAACTGTCTAACTGAGAACCTTAATAACATATAGCTCTACAATTCTCAAATAACATGAAAATTGAAATTGCGCCTCAATTTTGCGTCACGTCCTTACCAACAAATTACCTTTATATTATCTATAGATATGCAAATGTTAAATATAAGCATCATGCATGATCCACGTCGATGCTCAATTTATTTGAGTTAATTATGTCACAATCCTTTTTTTTTTCTTAATAATGCTCAATTGAAAATTAATTTGATTATCTTAAATTTTTTACAAAAGCTAACTTTCTTCTTTTCTGCATTTTTTGAAAAGCTCCAACACTATAAGATAATTGAAGTCAAAAAGTTGACGTTAGCCTACTACTATTAAACATTGACTTTAATGGCTTCTACTCACGTTAAAATGAAACGATAAACTAACTATAAAAACATTAGGAGCTAAAGAAAATGATAGTAGTGGAAAAAACGCGGTTCGCTGAGCTGGATATTTAGGCCCCTACTGCTATATATATTTATTGGAGTAAAGTAATATTAAATTTTTAAAAACCGTTGAAGAATAATTGCTTCAATAATTACATACTTATCTATCTTCGTACATGTACAGTCTACGTACTACAAATTAATTTGAACAGATACATTAAACCAAGCGATTAAATTAAATACCTTAAAACAATAATACGATTAGATTAGCGTATGGGATATTTAAAGAGGTTGAATAATTAACCAGGGAGAATGGCGCTAATAAATATAAGATTTATAATTATAATGAGAATCAATGGAAGCTTATTCAGAATTGAATTTTCTTATTTGAGAATTTTATCAGGCTCCATGCATGTCATTGTACGTACAATATAGGTAATATTGACGGAAATTAAGAGCGAATGTAGCATGCATCACGATTATAATTTACAACCATCATAATATTTAGTAGAGTGTTTAATTTAGGGATTGAGAAGATACCAAGTTCGTCGAGGAACTTACGAGTCATCTTAACATGATGAGTATCTCTTTTACAAGTACACTGTTTAACAATCAATAGCAATGAGTCTATAGGCGAATATTATAATATTCGGGTGAATACTTATTTGATTGGTTAAAGAGAACGCTAACATTGTTCTAGAAAATTGTTGCTGAATATCTATTACCATCCAATTTTAAAGAATGGTTGAAAAATTAATCGAAATATCAATAAGTGCATCTTCTTCAAGAGAGGATTCAATAATTATCAACATGTAAGAAAACACAAATCAAATGTTACGATACATATTTAAATTTCACTTCATCTTTTCATTCAGTATTTAATATTCACTTTAATTTGTAACAACTTATTCAAATTCACGTCAAAAATCTATTACGGACCAACTGCTCACGATCAAACGGCAGTTCTTTTCTCTCAAATTATCGGTAGAAAATGGTCTAGCTCAATATTGAGATGCCTGCAAATGCAAATAATTATAATTATGAAAGGATAGGGAGACAATAACATTAGATAGCCTTAACATGCGGCAGAAACATAGCGCATGATGGACACGTGGAAGCATAAGAACAAGATTTTGTAGCTGTCGTCCAACTCTTTCCCATATTTGGGACCCTGTCACAAATCTTTGTTTCCCTGCTTTTCTGTTCACAAAGCCTAAAAGAACTAGTATAACATTAGATCAGTGCCCCATATAATTTGTCTTTTGAAGATTTCAACATGTTTCTGTTTAGGTCTTCAAGTTTTAAGGCTACGGTTTTAAAACCTTAGGGGTCGTTTGGTAGAGAGGAAAGTTATACAAAAATTAATAATGTATGGATTAATAATTTAAGGATTAGTAATTCAGAACTTATTTTTATCATGTATTTGGTTTAATGTATTAAATTCTGGATCTACTATATATTAATTTAAATTAGTGTTTGGTACAAACATATATAAACTTTAGTTTACAATTATACCTTCAAAGAAAATGAGTTTTAGCATAAAAGGGTTCGTGGGCAAGGGTACATTTGTCCTTTCAACTTCTTTATCCATATATTATAATCCATGTATTAATAATACCATGATGGGGTTGGTATTAGTTAGTATCCAAATTGGTGTATAAACTAATACCGGGACTAGTTATTCTCCTTTCAAAAAGGCTACTGTTAAAATATCTAGGGCAGATATTTAGAGAGAAGATTTGTGGAGAAGGAGAACTTTTCTTCATTCAATGAGTTAGTTACAAATGAGCTCTCTCTCTCTCTCTCTCTCTCTCTCTCTCTCTCACACACACACTCTCTACCACTAACCGACTTGCTTAACTCCTAAGCTAACTAACTAATTAACCATTTAACTAACTACAATAATTAAATTCTACTAACTACATTTTGTACAACTAACTACTGCTATGAGTACTTTCAATACTCCCCCTCAAGTTGAAGGTTGGAATACATCTACCATCTTCAACTTGTCTAATAAATACTCATGTTGTTGCCTTCCAAGACCCTCTGTAAGAATGTCTGTTTCTTGATCTGTGCCTGAGACATGTGCAGTTCTGAGTAGTCTCGTCTGTAATTTCTCCCTAACAAAGTAAAGATCTATCTCAATGTGCTTTGTTCTCTCGTGAAATATAGGATTAGTTGCTATTTGTATTGCTGCCTTGTTATCACAGTATAAGTCTACTGGCAGTGTCACCCTCATTCCTAGCTCCCTCATTAAACCAACCAACCAAATGATTTCAGACACTGATGATGACATACTTCTATATTCAGCTTCTGCTGTGCTTCTTGAGATTGTATCCCGCTTCTTTGATTTCCATGAGATCAAGGAGCTTCCCAGTTTCATGCAATATCCAGTAATAGATATTCTTGTGACTGGACATGATGCCCAGTCTGCATCACAAAAGGCTGTCAATGTATTCTCTCCTTCATTGCTTAATAACAACTTCAAACCTGGTTTTCCTTTGATGTATCTCACAACATGTAAGGCTGCATTCAAATGTGACTGTTTGGGTGCATGCATAAACTGACTCAAAGTTTGCACAGCATAGAAAATATTTGGTCTAGTCATTGTTAAGTACAATAATTTTCCTACTAAATTATGATAGCCTGTAGAGTCCTTCAATAATGGATCACCAGTTATACTAACCACTTTATCATATTCTGCACTTGTAAACTTCATATATTGTTCTAGTGGTGTCAAGGCAGGTTTTGCTGCTCTAAGGCCCCATTCTAAAACCAGTTCCAAGGCATACTTCCTCTGTGTCATGAGAATCCCCTTTTAGATCTCAGAAATTCAATTCCAAAAAAGTATCCCAGATCCCCCAAATCTTTGATCATGAAATGACTGTGTAAGGCATTCTTTGCTTCCTGGATCATTGTTAGATCATTTCCACTAATCAACAAATCATCCACATATATGAGAATTAGCACCATCTTCCCTTCTTGATGTTTGGTAAACAAGGAGTAATCATGCCTGCTCTAAATGAAACCTAACTTCTTCAGAGCTGTTGTGAGCTTGATTTTCCATTACCTTGAGGCTTACTTAAGGCCATACAAGGACTTCCTAAGTCTACACACCTTTGGAGAGAAAGAAAATGATGATGAAGAAGTAGTATTAAACTCCCCCTTACTGCCAAAGCCTTGAGGCAGTATCATGTAGACTTCTTCGTCAAGGTCACCTTGTAAAAAGGCATTAAAGACATCCATCTGAAAACAAGCCAACCTTTCAGGGCTGCCACTGAAAGTACACACCTAACAGTAACCATTTTAGCAAATGGGGAAAAAGTGCCATGGTAATCTAAGCCTTCCTGTTGTGTGTACCCTTTTGCCACTAACCTAGCCTTAAACCTCTCCACAGAACCATCAGCCAGATACTTAATCTTATACACCCATTTGCACTCTATGGGATGCTTACCTGCTGGTAAATCAACTACATCCCAGGTATGATTTGCTCCAAGAGCTTCTATCTCAAGTTTCATAGACTGAATCCATCTATCATCCTTGGCTGCATCTTTAAAAGAAGTAGGTTCCTTTTCAGCAGAAAAAACTCTGAGATAGGCTGATAGTGTGCTGACAGGTTAACATATGAGAGAACTTGATCAATGAATAAGGAGTGGTGTTTCTGGACACTGGTGGTTTGTGAACATAATCAGTAAGCCAGATATATGAGGATTAGTTGCTCTGGTGAGTTTTCTGGGAGCAGGACAAGGAGAAGTAGAAGGTGATGGATTTACATCTGGAGAAGAGGATGGTGAGTGGGGTAAGAGAGAAGGTGATTGAGAGTCTGATGATTGTATATCTGAGAATATGGGAGCTGAATCATGGATTGGTGCAGAGGCTAGTTGATCATCATCCAGATGTATAGGGGTAGAAGTAAACTTTGTCTTAGAGTGACTATGGGACTGAAATGGAAATATATGTTCTTTGAAGTGAACATCTCTACTAACAAAGAAGGACTTTGTATGAAGATTATACAGCCTAATACCCTTTTTGAACTTTTGAATATCCCATGAAGACAGCAGGAGTAGCTCTAGGACCAAACTTATCACTAGAGTTAAGGATAGTGGAGTAGCAAAGACACCCCAAGACTCTTAAGTGAGACAGATCAGGTTTAACTCTGTGAAACTTTTCATAAGGTGAGAGGCCCTGTAGGACTGAAGATGGCAACCTGTTAATGAGGTAGACTGCTGTAAGAATACAGTCTCCCCAGAACTGGATTGGGATATGTCCTTGAAACCTAAGAGCTCTACCCATTTATAATAAATGCGTGTGTTTCCTCTCAGCAACCCCATTTTGCTGAGGGGTGTAAACACAGGTCCTTTGATGGACAATACCAAATGAAGTGAAAAGTTCCGAGCATTGAGCATTTAAAAAGTCTAGCTCATTGTCTGACCTAAGAACCTTAATGGAAGCAGAAAACTGAGTTTGAACAAGTAATATGATTTTTTTTTTAGATAAATAAACAATCAGTTTTCAATCTTAGCAAGAAAATCCATGTCATACGAGAGAAGTCATCCACAAGAGTGAGAAAGTATCTATAACCATTATAAGTGCTGTGTTTATAGGGACCCCCATACATCCATGTGTACAATTTGAAAAGGTGCAGTAGAAACACTTTGATGAATAGGAAATAGACTTCTTGTTTGTCTAGCTATAGGGCATACATGACAAGTACATTCATGTTTCTTATTCACAACAGTACTAATGGAAGGTATTTGTTTTAAAACTTGCAATAGAGCATGTCCTAATCTCTAATGCCATACTTCAGCAGTTGACACTGGACAAGCAGAAGTATGATGTGCTGAACCAATAGTTGAATTGAGAATTGTCTTGGCAGGTATTGGTGGGTTGGTAGTCAGGATGTATAGTCCATTCCTCTCCTTACAAATCCCCTTCACCTTGCCACTGAAGAGGTCTTGAAAGACACAAAATTCAGGATAAAAAACCATTGTACAATTAAGGTCTTTAGTGAGCTTTGAAACTGACAAAAGGTTATATTGGAATTGTGGAACAAGGAAAATATCAGTTAGAACTTGATCTTGAGTGGGGTGGCAAGTTCCTTTATAAGTTATGGTTGCTAAAGCACCAGCGGGAAAATGGATTTTATTTGAACTATTTGGTGAGACAATGATGCAAGATGACATAAGATTCTTTGAAGAAACCATGTGATTTGAAGCTCCTGTATCAATCACCCAAGAAATAGCATCAGTACCAACAAGAAAGCAAGTATACCTGCCATATTAGCTATATGATCATTGTTGAATTCCTCTTTGTTAATCAGCTTGAGCAATTGCTGATATTGGTTTGTGGTGAATGCAGGAGCATGTTGGTAGGTAGTTTGTGCTGACTGGAAAAATGGAGGCTGAAAGCATGGTGCAGGTGCAGGCTGAGAATATTGAATTTGAGCAAGAAACTGTGCAGGGGGTCCTAAAGTAGGCATATAAGCAGGCCCTGCGGGAAACTCTCCAGCATGAACATTCACATTGTTAGCCATATGGTTTCCATTTCCTTGACCATTAGAGTCTCTCTCACCGTTCTTTTGGTAATCAGGAGGGTATCCATTCAAATTGTATCATCCCTTTCTTGTGTGACCATTTGTATGACAGTAATCATAATATTTCTTCATGTAATTATTGTTGCTTCTCTTTGCATTGTTCCCTCTACCATAGTTTCTGGAATTTTGATTGTTGTTTGCACGATAGTTATTGTTATTCACCAAGTTAGCTGACACTAAGGCACTAGATTCCCCTTCTTCATGTCCCAATTTGTTAGGGACAGATTGTGCTGCCATATTTAAGTGAAATCTTTGATTTTCCTCATAGATAATCATAGAGTAAGCTTAATTCACTGAAGGCTCAGGTGTCATCATCAAAATGTGACTTCTAGACTGATTATAGTTCTCATTTAGGCCACCTAGAAACTGCATTAATTTCTGCCTCTCCACCTGAGTCACAAACTCTTTGGATTTCTCACAAGCACAGGATGGTGGGGGTATAAGGGACTCATATTCATCCCATAACATATTCAGATTAGAGAAATAACTCGAAACAATATATGTGCCCTGACTCATTGTGGAAATTTCTCGGTGCAAGTGATAGATCCTAGTGAGATTTACTTTATTATATCTCTCTTTCAAGATCACCCACAACTTGTGTGCATTGGTCGAATACACAATTCCATTTGCTAGTTCCTTAGAAAGTGTACCGATTATCCAAGACAAAACAAACGCATTACAGCGCTCCCATTGATGAGCCAATTGATCTGCATACATTTCCTTTTTGCAAGTACCATCAATAAATCCAATTTTGTTCTTAACTAAAAGAGCAATTCGCATGGATTTTCTCCACATAGCATAATTCTACATGCCTATTAACTGTTGTGGCACTTGAATTTGGAACATCAGAAGGATGTAAGTATAATTGATCATTTAGATCAATTTTAATGGAGGAGGAAGAGGCTCTGTTAGTAATCGATGCCGAATCCCCAATATTTTCAGTAGTAGCCATATCGAAAAATGCACAAATTTCTAAACTAGGGTATTATAATGAGCAAATGCGAGGAGAAATGCAAAGAAAAAACAAGCAATAAGTAGAACAGAGGAGCAAATCTTAGCTCGATTAAGCAATAACAGAGAGCAATTCGCCAGAATTAGCTACCAGCTCCGCCGTGTATCGCCGGAGTAGCCGTCGCGATCCATAGCTCTGATATCATATTAAAATATTTGGGGCAGATGTTTAGAGAGAAGATTTGTGGAGAAGGAGAACTTTTCTTCATTCAATGAGTTAGTTACAAATGAGCTGACTTACATATATATATATATATATATATATATACACACTAACTACCACTAACCGGCTAGCTTAACTCCTAAGCTAACTAACTAACTAATCATTTAACTAATTACAATAATTAACTTCTACTAACTACATTCTGTATAACTAACTACTGCTATGAGTACTTTCAATAGCTACCAAACGTGGGATAAAAGTGTAGAGAATATTAATATATAAATTAACTAATCAATACATCAAATCAAACGAATCCTTAGTCTTTATTATTGAAATAGAATTTTATTAACGTTTGAGTGACCAAATTATACATTGGTACAGTAACTTCGACATAAAGATTCTGATCGATGGTCTCAAACACATATTAGTAGGAGTACAAATTATGCGGATAAAAGTATACATTTGTGTTCGATTATTATTAACGTGCAAGACTTTTTCTTATGTCCATTGCTACATTTAATAAAAGAAGAATGTAACTAATATACATTGTATTTTAGTATGCGTGTTATAGTTAGTTATCTGTCTTATCATATTAGTTGTCAATCTCGCTTATTAGAAATAGTTATTCATAATTAGTTGTTTATAGGTAAATTTGAAGCGAATTGTGAATAGGATAAAAGAGAAGAAATGAGTTTTAGAGAGTTGGAGCTCAATGAATACCCTAAGAAATTAAACTACCGCGTTGGTTAAGATGGACTTAAATATAAAGTGAGTTCTTTTAGTTTTTCTTTCTTTATTCCCTCCTTTTACAAAGTTAAATCGAACATAGATGCCAGAATAGTAAAAAAAGAAACAATGGAACAATGCGAAACATTGTTTGGTTCGAAGAAGAGTCGTCTAATATGGCTGACAGTGTGAAGTAGGTTAACTTTTGTTACTTTCATGGTGTATTAGTCAAAAATCGATGCAAGGCTACTACACGTCAGCAGTAACGTGGCAACCATGGCTTGAATATCGGAGTCTAGATAAGTGGCGCAAGGCATGCCGTCAGCTGGATCGAATGGATGGATCGATCGCTTTGATATTGGCCGATTAAGAAATTGAGTCGAGTTAAAGGATAAGTTTAGATCAACTCAATCACTTCCGTCGATTTCGGAGGCTGTTGGACGTGGATAACGACTCTATCTGATAATGGGGAAACATTTATAGAGTGGGTTCTTGCTAGGTTTGGACTCTTTAGCAATAAATACAACCTTTTCTCCCCTTGTAAAGGTTACGTTCTTTTGAACATAGCTATCCCCCGAGCAATTATTATCATCGCAATTACTACCGTTTTCTACCATTGATTATCATTCCACCATCATTATCACTTGTTCGCCACCATTGTATTGCTGCAATTTAGCTTCGCTTTGGAGGAGACGTTCATCTTCCCCGCCGGAGCACAATAATTCAATCAATACAATAAGCTTATTTCTTTTCATTTATTACTTTAACTATTGTTTCCTTGCTTATTTATTTCTAGTATCGTTGATTTATTCGATCTATCATTGCTCAAGTCATTAATCTTTAGAATTGATAATCTAAAATGTGTTAGCGTTAATCTGTCAATTGTTCATAACGATTGTCCGTTTGTGTTTAACTATCTGCTTAAAGGTCTTCTTTAATTATCAAGATAATTAAGATATCTCATTACGATCGCCCATTAAAATGATTTAGTTGTCCGTTAGCTTTCTAGTATACAACCTGTTCATTTGCATACGTACAGTTGAATTTGTGTCCTTTACCACTATTTGTCATTTCTTCTCTCTATTTATTGAAATAGTAATCGTCTGTTTGGTATCTTAATCAGTTTAAGGTTATCTCGTCCATTAGGCGTAAGCTTTGCAATCAAACGGTTGAAATTTTGATACAGAACGGTCGCCTAAGGCTCAACGAAATATAAATTTAATTGCAATACCTGAAATCAAATTTTAGGATATACAGTTTGGCACCCACCATGGGGCCTAGGCAATCGATTTGTTCCGAAGTTCGTCGTTGATTCTACTTACATTTGTTGTTTTTTAAGCCATGGCAGACGATCAGAGCAACAATGCTAACAACACCAACGACACTGTCTGAGATGGTGCTCTTCAGCCTAACCTCGCTGACGGGACCCAGCTTCCAGGCGTCGAAGAAGGGTTCAATGAATCGTCCCACCATGAACATGATCCACCCTTGAGCACCACTACGAATGGTTCTCACTCTAATGTCAATCGAGGACGTCGATCTAGTAAGGAACTCGCGCCCGAGGCAACGTCAGTTGATACGAACACTTTGTTGCGTGAATTCTTAGCTAAGCAAAATCATCAGATGGAGAGGGTAAGCGAGTATTTGCAGCTTCTGTTTGGCTCTGCAAGTCATAGAGCGCCTGCCTTCCCAGAAACACCCCCCGCAGGCACTCCGATCTCTGTTCCTCAAGGTGCAATAATAGGGAGACCTTAAGCGGGAGTGGAGCTCGGAGGGTTGGGTTCGGCCGTCGTGGCTAAGAGAGCTCCGACCTCCGTCATGATAGAAGCGAGGATGTTGGCTACGATGCGGACGTTGTTGAATGACACAGTGGAGAAGAAGTTCAATCAAATGAAATCGTTTATGGAAAAATTGTCAGGAGTTCCAAAATTAAGCTATAAAGTCAATCTCAAAGCGGCTGTTTTCGCCGAGTGTAGCTCCGTTGCCAATTCCTAAGACTTTCAAGTTACTAGAGAGTTTAAGGTATGATGGAACTACAGATCTGAGGGATCACATCATTATGTTTTCAATTACAGTGCAGTCGAATGATTTAACAGCAGATCAGATTAATTCGGTAAGTTTGAAGAAATTTTGTGAAACACTAAGGGGAGGAGAGTTGAAGTGGTATATGCAACTGCCCGAAAACGGGATATCAGATTTTGATGACATGTCAGCTAAATTTATTCGGGCACACACTGGAGCTAAAAAGATAGAACGATGAGTGGAGGATATATTGAACATCAGGAAGCGGCCCAATGAAACATTCAAACAATTTTTGAAGCGGTTCAATAATGAAAAGATAAGCATCTCGAATGTCGAAGAGAGATAGGCTTGTTTGTCCTTCATAAACAATTTGAGTAATGACTCAACTGAGGCATGCAGGAAATTAAAAGATCGGTTGAGGGAAGTCACACCATGGACTTTCGCTGATCTACATCATGAATATGAGCCAAAGATCAGAGCTGAGGAGGAAGAGTTACAGTGAGCTCTTTACAATCGACGATATGAGCGATCGGCTCCACTGAGGGTCGAAAACGAAAGGCGAAACCACAGGGCTCAACAGCGATTCGAGCCATACGGCTTTCCTCGTCAAAGTAGAAACAGACATGAGGCTAGCAGTTCAAGGAGTCAGCCAATGAAGGAGCCATCGGGTCCATCCACGGCTTCGAGGGATCCACTGCCTCCAAAGATTTCAGAGTATAATTTTTGTATTTCGACAGCAAGCTTGGTGAATGCGTTGAGGGGAATGGGTGATAAAATGGTAAAATTCCTTGGTCGCATGAAAACGCATCTGAACAGTAGAGATGATAACTTGTATTGTGCTTTCTATCACGATCATGGGCACACGATCGAAGAATGTAAGGCTTTACATTATGAGGTAGAAAAATTGCTTGAGAGTGGGCACTTGACGGACTTTTTTACGGAAAAAAGAAAGGAAAATTTTAATAAGAAGAAATATGACTATCAGCCACCAAAGCCTCCGGCCCCAAGGAAAACAGTTAATGTCATTACCGATGGAGCAGAAGTCCATTGGGAAACATATACAATGAAGAAGTATGCAAAAGTGTCATTCACCAGAGACAAATGGACGCGAGAGATTATGAATGACGACACTGCGTTTGGGGATTACGACTTCGATGAAAGGATACATCCCTATCACGATGCTTTGGTTGTCACAATGAGAGTACATGACGCCGACATAAGACAAGTCCTGATCGATGCTGGCAGTTCGGTCAATAAAATATAGTCGGGAGTGGTGGAGAAGTTGCAATTGACTGATAAGATAATACCCAGGTCTACGGTGTTGTCATGATTTAACAATTTGAGTGAAACGACGCTAGGTGAAATTATGATTAAGACTTACGTCGAAGAAGTTGAGAATGAAACTTTGTTCCAAGTGATGGGGGGAGATATGTCTTACAACGTGATTTTGGGTCGACCGTAGATCCATGCCATGAGAACGGTCCCATCGTCCTTACATCAAGTTGTCAAGTTACCTACCACATGGGGGATAAGAGAAGTTAGAGGTGAACAATAGACTGCCCGAGAATGTTATTTGGTAGCTATGAAGGAAGGCACTAATTCGAACACTTCGAAATAGCAATTAAAGTCACCGGAATCTTTGGCCGAAGATGATGAAATGGAACCAAGCCCAACGGATCAGGACTTCGCCAAGATTCCGGCATGTGTTAGGGAGCCGAACAAATAGAAAGCTGGGGAATCGACGATCAAAGAGCTGGAAGAAGTAGTCCTCTTCGAAGACAAACCAGAACGGAAAGTATATGTTGGGGCATAATTGGACCCTAATATGAGAATGGTGATAATCACATTTCTCAAAGATAATGCTGATTGCTTTGCTTGGTCCCACGCGGACATGAAAGGAATAGACCCGAAAGTTGTTACTCACAAGTTGAACGTTGATCCGTCACATCGACCGGTAAAGTAGAAGAAACGACCTAATGGGGGTTTTAGAAGGAAAGTCATCGATGATGAAGTAGACAAGTTGTTGAAAAACGGATTCACAAGAGAAGTAAAATATCTGGACTGGCTGGCTACCACGGTCGTAGTCCTAGAGAAGAACGGGAAGTGGAGAGTATGTGTTGACTACACCGATCTAAATAAGGCATGCCTAAAGGACTCGTTTCCGTTGCCTCACATCGACCGATTGATCGATTCGAAGGCAGGGCATGAAATGCTAAGTTTTTTGGATGCATATTCGGGATATAATAAGATATTAATGGAGCCGAAGGATCAGGAAAAAACATCATTCATAACGGACAAGGGGACTTACTGTTATACAGTCATGCCTTTCGGTCTAAAAAACGATGGGGCTACCTATCAACAATTGGTCACGACCATGTTCAAAAGTTTGATCGAAAATACTATGGATGTTTACATAGATGATATGTTGGTGAAGTCGTTGAAAGCGAAGAGTCACTTGTATCATTTAAAGGAGACATTCACAATATTAAAGCAGTTTGACATAAGGCTGAACCCGAAGAAGTGTGCGTTCGGGGTCGGATCAGGCAAGTTCTTGGGATTCATCGTATCTCAAAGAGGGATCGAAGCAAATCCGGACAAAATCAAAGCAATCGAAGATATACCAAATGAGCTTACAAATGTGAAGGACGTTCAGCGTTTGACCGGTCGGGTAGCCTATCTCAGCAGGTTCATCTCGAGGTCATCCGAACGATGTCACAAGTTCTTTTCAGTCTTGAAGAAAAACACAAGCTTTGAGTGGACAGCGGAATGCAAACAGACCCTTAAGGAGTTGAAGCAATATCTGTCCAACCCTCCGTTGCTCTCAAAATCGGTAAGTGCTGCTGATCTACCTGGCCGTTTCAGAAGTTTCTGTAACTGTTGTCCTCGTTCGTGAGGATGAAGGTAAACAGTTTCCTATTTATTACGTTAGAAAAACTTTACTCAATGCAGAAAAGAGATATCCACACTTAGAAAAACTTAAACTTGCACTTGTTATAGCTGCACAAAAACTGAGGCAATATTTCCAATGCCATGTTATATCTGTTGTGACTATATTTCCTTTACGAAGTATTTTACATCGACCAGACTTATCCGGCCGATTAATGAAATGGGCGATCGAGCTGAGTGAGTACAATATCACTTACTAGCCTCGCACCGCCATCAAATCACAAGTTTTGGCTGACTTTGTAGCAGACTTTAGCGCTAACATTCTCCCAGAGGCAAGAAAAGAAGAGCTTATGATGAGGGACCCAGACCGCGGAGTCTGGATTCTCTACACGGATGGAGCATCAAACGTAAAGGGAACTAGCCTCTTCGTCTTGTTAATAGCACCAACGGGTGAAAAGCTAAGGTATGCAATCAAATTACATGCCAAAACTAACAACGAGACCGAGTATGAGGCCCTCGCTGCAAGTCTCAAAATTCCCAAAGAATCAAAGATCGAATGGTTAGACATTAAAAGTGACTCTCAGCTGGTGGTAAACCAAGTTCAGCGTTCGGGATACAAGAATGCAACAACTGCTCAACAAGGTATAAAATTTTTTAACTTCTTTTTAGGAGTGGAAGATAGCACAAATCCTAAGGGAAGAAAATATCAAAGCAAATGCTCTGGCCAACCTCGGCTCTGCAGCAGTCATCGAAAGAGAACTCGATAAAACGATGGTACATTTGTTTGAATCCCCACTCAATCAAAGTCTTAAGGAGGTAAACAATGTCAATCATACTTGGGATTGGAGAAGCAAATATTTGTCTTACTTGTAGGCAGGAATTCTCCCCGAAGACAAGAAGGCTACCCGATCATTCAAAGCTAAAGCGGCTCGATACTGCCTTTTGGACGACCAACTTTACAAGCGCATGTATAGCGCCCCCTGGAAAAATGCATGGGCTAAGGAGAAACGAGTTATGTAATGAGGGAGATTCGTGAAGGTGAATGTGGAAACCACTCCGGAAGCAAGTCTTTGGTACGGAAGTTGATTAGAGCTGGTTATTATTGGCCAACAATGGGAGAAGATGCCAAATCTCTTGTTCGAAAATGCGACAAGTGTCAACGGCATGGCAACCTTATTCACCAACAAGCAGAGCCCTTCCATTCGGTCACGTCACCATGGCCATTCATGAAATGAGGGATGGATTTGGTCGAGCCGCTTTCAGTAGCGCCCGGTGGGGTAAAGTTTATATTAATTTTAACTAAGTATTTTTCTAAGTGGGTAAAAGCAATTGCCTTGGGTAAAATTCGAGAACATGAAGTCATCAAATTCATCCACCAGAATATCATATGTCATTTTGGGATCCCGAGGGAGATCACATGCGACAGCGGCAAACAGTTCCTTGGAAGTCGAATCACAGCTTTTTTCAAGAAGTGGGATCAAGCGAATCGCATCAACTCCATATCACCCCAGCGCAAACGGACAAGCTGAGCCTTCCAACAAGACAATAATAGAATACTTGAAAAAGATGATGGACTAATCAAAAGGCAAATGGCCGGATAACTCCCAGGTACATTGTGGGCTCACCGAACAACGGTGAAAAACAGCACTGGAGAGACTTCGTTCTCACTTGTCTATGGAGCAGAAGCACTGATCCCAGTGGAAGTCGGTGAACCAAGCCTTCGGTCTGCTCACTCCACCAATGAATCAAACATAGAAGCCATGTTAGTAGATTTAGATTTGATCGAGGCAAAAAGAGATATGGCGCTGGTCCGAATACAGGCACAGAAACAAAGGGCATAAAAATACCTCAACAAAAAGATTAGGTATCGAACTTTTAATGTAGGTGATTATGTGCTAAAGATCAGACGACCAAAGAAGGATGAACCCAACGAAGGCAAGCTGAGAGCAAATTGGGAGGGGCCCTAACGAGTCAAAGCAGCGGTCGGCAAAGGATCTTGTCAGCTGGAAACCCTAGACTCGAAGCCGATTGAATTCAATTGGAATATCACCCAATTGAAGAAGTACCACTTCTAAAAACGTTCGGTATCGTATACCTTCATCCTTTATATTCTCTTTTATTTACTCCAACTCGGACACACTTTATTATTGTTCTTGGTACTAACACTTTTAGATGATAGGCATAGTTGGAATCGAATGATGACATACGTCATCCACGAATACAACGAGCTTGAAACGCTCTCAGTCGGGGTCAATAAGTCTGACAAACACTCTAATAGGGTCTTACTCTTTAGTCTACTCCATTTCTTCTTTGCATCCTTTGTTTCAGGAAATACAAAGTTTATATAACGGAAGCATCGAACCAGTGTCCGACCCCTCATACTTCGCACTCGAACACTGGAGTGAATGGAGAAGGAGGAAGGCTGAACGATATTTTCACAAATTATTATCGATCGTTCGACAACTGAGGACTGACCAAATACTGGGGACTGCCCTAAGGTCAAGGTTGCAAACGTTCGAAAAGAGACTAGGGACTGCTCGATTCCGTGAAGAGTGGATTAATTTCTAGATCATCACTGGGCAGACACTCACACTGGGGACTGTTCGTGATCTTAGTTCAGAATAAAATGTAAACGGTCCATTAGTGGCCAAAATTTTAGTTTGTATTCATACGCGCCTTAAAACGGCCATGTTACGAAACCGATACCATTGATCGCGGTCAAAGTGTACTATGCGCCCGATAGCGGCCAATATTCGTATAAATACAACACTTCTTGTCAAGCATCCGTTGTTACTCACTATTTCGAACGACTTAAGTGTTAAAGTAATTTTCCGAACTTGATGTTCGAAAAGTGCAATTGCATGAAAATGAGACGTCATTCTTCATTACGCGCTAGCTACATTGGGACTAATTAATTTACTCTTTCTGATAAGCGTAAACAGAATCGTTAAGAAAACAAACGACAGGACATAACTTATCTTTTGAAAAATAATATTCAGACGAAGCTATTAGACTTTTAAAACGATAAAACATACCCTATTTTCGAAATTAACACACGCAATGATAAACGGAAGGAATAAATTTTTTACTACGACCTCATTATAATTATAAAACGACCACAGCTTGGTCACAAAAACAAAGAAAGCTACGCTAAAAGGGCGATGACAGCCTACTTACCACCTTTTCCTTCAGCGTCTTCATCGCGCTCATATTCGATCCTCTCAGGATAGAGGCCGAGATCCTCACGGTAAACCTTCATCGTCCCCTCAGCCTCGAGCAATTTGACGTCAACATCATACCATTCCTATGACAGTTCCAAAAGAGCATTACGCCTCGCCTCAGCAATCTTAAGGTTCTCACGACAGTCCATTTCAACCTTTAGATCGGCCAGCTCCTTGCCCAAGTTGCAATTCTCGAGAATGAGGGCCCGATTTTTGCTTTGCATTTCATTGGCATTTTAGACAGCCTCACTCCGTCCCTATTGAACAGCCTCAAAATCCTTCCTCACAAGCTCAAGGTCCTTCTCTAAGGACCGAAGTTTGGCTTCATTGGCCTTCGCCTTAGCCTCAGCGGCGGCAAATTTTGCTCTGTCTTCGACCGCAACTTGGCGCAAAGTTGCAACTTCAGCCTCCAGGTCGGACGTCCTCAAAAGCGCAGATTCTAGCTTTGCTTTCATCTTGTCAAACTGCTTCTTCAACATAGAATCCTTCACGCTAACTGCTTGAAGCTCGTGGTGGAGGACGGAACTAGATTTCACGACGGCATAGAATCGATTCTACCACATTTGGATGGTCTTCTCAAGATGCTGGGTCTGATCCATATTTTCAATCGCCAAAAGGGAAGTCTGCAACAAAACAGAAGCTTTAGCCTATAAACATTTAAAGCTGATGAACAGGAAAAGGAAAATACAAAGTTCCAAGTTACCCGAAAGGCATTGTAAGCAGTTAAGGAAGTAAGCTGCAGATCGTTGCAAGTGTTCATCCGAGCTCGTTCTATGGGACCGACCACTTCATAAAGATGGTCGATAAGATGTCTTGGGTACCGAAGCAGATCGGTATCATGAGGGACCATTATCGTGATCGTCCGATCTTTTACCTTACCGGCAGACTCATATCACTTGTAAGCAGCAAAAGCAACCGCATCTTCTGCCCTGGGTAGCGGGACGATGGGGGAATCATAGTTAGCGGCGAAAAAAGAAGAGCCCGAACTTTCAGTATGCTTAGATCGGGTTGGTTCAACCTCCCGATCCATGGGAAGCTTGTACCTCTAGCTCAGCCTCTGCCGCATCCTTGCCCGAATCTTTTTCATTGCTGGAAGGAACCTCTATCACCATCAATAAGTGACCGAGAGGAAGCTGCAGAGAGGCAAATTCCACAACAACAGTAGATTGGCTGTCCACAACCAACATCGGCAGGTCATCATGGGCTATTTCTTTCCCAGTCCACTTGACACGCTTCAGCGGTTGCTCAGAAGATGACTCCGCTCTTGCATCTATGGGCGAGTGAAAGGTCGCCAAGATACGTTCTTTACCGATCGATTGGATCGCTTCGATCGCCAAAATGCCTGCCGCAGCCACCTCTTCGCCAGCCATGGTTTGAGAAGTTTGACCAGCTTTGGCAGCCTTCAAAGCCTGGGCCTTTTTGCTGATAGCCTTGTATGGATCAACTATCCTTATCTTCTTCGAAAAGCGATGAGCCAACCCCTCCGTTGCAATTGCCTCAACATCAACACCGGTGGCCTCGTTTATTTCAACGGCCACTGGAGTCTTGATGCAAAATAAAATACGGAAGCTAAAAAGATACGATATATGCGGAAGATAAAACAAGATAAAGTGATATCAAACAGGATACCGAGATAAAATCAAGACGACACTTGAAATGATTACATAAGTAGCACCGAGGAACTATTCTCGATACACCCCGGGTGGATGTCAAGAATCACCTATACTCCGCAATTACCCTCAAGAGGCACGTGGCTCTTGAAAATAGAATGATCAAAGAGGTTCGATGTTCAACTTGGATTCGACCAAGTGAAATCATGCCCGCACTCAGGTTCTTCATTGAGATTCACTCAAACGTTCATCATTCATATATTCAAGGTTTGCTAGCTCTAAATAAAAAGCCTAAGGATGTATTTATAGACCCTTCTAAGACTAATATGAAATGACTAAAAAGCCCTCAAACTAAATTAAAACAATATACAACACTTAGGGGCAAAATAGGAAGTTTATATAAAATATAGCAACTTTCAGCAAATTGGGCGCTCAGCTTGGACTCTGGGCGGTCCACCCACCCCAGCTACTGCCTAAGATTGGCAAATAAGCTGGGCGCTCCGCCTGGTTGTGTTTGGCCTGGCTTGGGCGCTCCTCCTAGAGCCTGGGCGCTCCTCTTTAGCTTGGTAATGGTCTTGGGCGCTCCTCCTTCGTGGAATCCGTGGTTTGTGGCCTTCGACTCATCTCCAAAGCTCTTGCCCTTGCTTCTTCGCATCCTCCTAGCTTGGCTGATGGTTGGATCCTATGAAAAATTGGATTGCATCATCCTCCCTTCTTGAAAGGATTTCGTCCTCGAAATCAAACCAGCAAGACCTACAAGCAAAGACAAAAACAAGCAAAACTTCCCATTACGGAAGTAGGTTTGTGCAAACTGTGTGGAAAATACACTGTTATGGTACAACCAAGTATCAATAGCAATGAATAATTTAATGTTCCCAAGGAAACAACACGTACTTGGTTTATCAAAGAAGTGCACCCAACACAAGAACAAGCAAAGAAATCAATAGGGCATGGAAAATGCAAGATCAATCTATCAATAATCCTATCATCCCTAAGCTCATTACCAACACACCAAACCTTCAATGCAATACTTTCACAATGTGGCACAATGGTTTTGGCACGCTCAATTCTTAAAGTGTGATCAACATGTGGGATGGAGTAAGCAAAGTAGTTCAATTCATAACTAGCGTCAATTACTCCACTCTCCTTCTTAATAGCTCTCATACTCACATTAAGAGATACCTCCTCACCTCCAAATTCACCTTAAGACAACCCTCCTCACAAGGTAAATTCTCAAAGAAGGCATTAATAATGGGTTCTTCATCATCATAACCCAAACCAACAAGAGTAGGGTCACTAGAAGAGTCATCTTCCTCACTCACAATCTCAAACAAAGAGTTATCTAAGGAGTCAAATCCTTCACACCATGGAGGTTCTAACTCATTCTTAACTCTAGTTCGATACAAATCACCACCACGAATAAAGATGTCCTCAAACAAAGGATTAGTAAAAGTAGACATCTCAACTTCATTTTTAAGCAAAGGTGAAGTATCAAAACTAGGTTCATCACTCTCACTTGAGGAGTCATCATAGACAACTCTATCCATCTCATGCAATAAAGACTCCTCAAGGTCATTACCTTCCCCACTACAACACATAGGTCCACTAAAGGCAATTATATCAACAAGGGCATGATCAAACAAATCATCTTCTCCTTTATAAAAAATTGGTGGTATGTCATAACAAGGTTCACAAGTTTGGTCAACTACCACTTTTTCGCTAAAGAGAGGTTCTATGAATATCGGGCTCACATAATGATGTGGCTTTTCATTTCTCTCAACCAGTGGTTCACATGCACACACAAGTTGACCATTAGACTCTTCACTAGTTGCAAGTCCAATAGATGCATTACAAACACCAACTAGCATTGAGTCCTCGCAAGACAAGGAACTAACATGTTTATTAAAAGGCGAAGAAACACTTACACTAAAGTTGCTTCCTTGAGCACTCATAGCACTTGAAGTATCATGTTCAACCTCCTCTTCATGAAGCTCACAATGAATATCTTCATTTCCCTGCCTTCTTTCCAAAGCACATAGTTGAGGCTCCATTAGCCTGCCTCCAAGAGTACGTACATAAAAGCCAATACAAGAAGAAGAAGAAGAAGAAGAAGAAGAAGAAGAAGAAGAAGATATAACATTGTTACAACAAAGGGCGTCCTCACTCTCATTTTGTCTTTCCTCTCCTCTCCTTTCTCTCACTTTTCTCTCAAGGCCAAGTGTAGATTTGGGTGACAATCCACTCACATCACTCCGCACATCCTCTCCTTTTACCACTATAGGATTGTCACCGGTCACTCCCTTACTCCTCTATATCTTTTGTCTCTCATTTTCAAGAGCATTGGGATGAGGTTCAAGAATTTCTTCATTTGGAGTAGAGTGACTCTTCTCTTCAATTCGAGATGGCATAACAACAAGATTCACGGCTTTGGGCTCCTTCTCCATGGGATATTTAGCTTTACCCGACTTTTTCAACTCCCTCATATGCCTATAGTAATTACTCACTTGCCTCGACGTCAAGGGCTTGAGTATATACTTCTTGCCCACATGTGTAACCGTGTAAGAGTTGGTTCGGCCATCATGAACTACACATCGATCATATTTCCATGGCCTTCCAAATAAAATATGGCAAGCTTGCATCGGTACCACATCAAATATGATTTTATCTCGATAGTTCCCAATGCTAAACTCAATCAAGACTCGCTTCACCACACTCAACTCTCCGCACTCGCTCAACCATTAATGTAAACGGTATGGATGTGGATGCTTTAGAGTAGGTAATTTCAATTGGGAAATTAAAGATTGGCTCACTTAGCATAACTTCCCGAATCAATGATCATTGAGCATACTTGCCCCAACACACGACACCTAGTATGGAAAAGATTCTCCCTTTGCGAATTCTCTTCCCCTTCTAAACTCATGGCACCTAAACTCCTACGTACCACAAGTGTCATGTTAAGCTCATCATCCTCTTCACCATCACCTCACTCACCTCTCCCAACTCCCTCAATTGCCATTGGTTGGTTCATAGGAGTATTAGAGTTACCTCTAGAGCGAGTAGCTACATCACCTTGGGGAATGCCCAAGCCGTGGGGAATGGCCACTTGTTAGGGAGTGCCCAACGGTTGGGGAATGCCCAACATTCCATCACTAGTGCCTTTTCCGACATCTTTTTGGACACTCAGGGTCCATTGTCTTTCAAGGCTCTCAAGCCTCAAGTTTATGGATTTCACCTCGGCCAAGAGGTAGGCCAAAGTTGCTCTCGGGGACCTCAACGGTCTCGTCAACATCTCCGGCCATGTACCTACATAAACCAAAGACTAAAGAAAGAGGTTAGAGCAAAAACCTCACACGCTCCCTCATTTTTGAATGTCACTCGGGTACACTCAATTTAGTAGGTTGGATCACTCAAGCTTGATTTCAAAGACTTCTTCGTAGTTGAACAACCTCCTCAATAACCACTCAATTTCACAAGAACCAAATACTCTTTGGGGAGAGTGTAATTGATGTGACTCTATGTACGAATGACTATTTAAGTGAGCACTTGAGGCTAAAGAAAGTTCTACGACTCTTCTTTGAATTCTAATCTCCTCTACGCATGAATGTCCTAATAAGCTCACGAGTTAGTATGAATGGAGTAGGACAATTACCCAAGAAACACTAACCAAGAAGTTTGGAAGCAAAGGAAACACAAAAAACGGCGAAACGAAACTTTCCGGACCCATCACAGGGTGGGGCGCTTCGCCTGGAAGGGGAGGCGCTCTGCCTACCTTGGCTACTGCCTAGGCATTTAGATGGGCCGCCCAGATTTAGACACTCCTCCTGGGGTGCGATTCAGCAGCTTCCAAGAACGGGTTTTTGTTGTTTTTCACCCAATTTTTTCGATCGATTTCAACCCGTTACTCAAATCCAATGATACCCAATAGTGTATTCAACTATTCTAAACAATCCCCAATAGTTTTTCAACCCCAAACAACAACAAAAACCTTCGATTCAAGTTCGAAGAGATTTTCAAGGGTTTTTAAAATTTTGAGATTTGATTTTTGAACTTTTGATTCACAACACCAAATTGTGATACGTGGGTATCAAAATGAAGAGAATACAACATTTAACAATCTCCAATACTTTTAAACACTTGAGAAATCGAATCCAACCCGATCTATGAATTATTTTGAAGTTTTTCAACTTTTTCATTTTCTTTTGTTTTTTTTTCTTCAAGCACAAGAACACAATAACAACAACAAGAACAAGAAAGAGGGTTCGTAAGAGTGAGACCTAGCTGTGCTCTTATACCAATTGATGTAATATAAAATGCGGAAGCTAAAACGATACGATATATGCGGAAGCGAAATCAAAATAAAGTGATATCTACTAAGATATCGAGATAAAAAGCAAGACGAAGCTTGAAACGATTACCTAAGTAGCACCGAGGAACTAGTCTCGATACACCCTGGTTGGATATCAAGAGTCACCTATACTCCACAATTACCCTCTAGTGGCACGTGGCTGTTGCAAATAGAATGATCAATGAAGTTCGATATTCGACTTGGATTCGACCAAGTGAAATCATTCCCCTCTTGGTTTCCTCATTGAGATTCACTCAAATGTTCATCATTCATATATTCAAGGTTTGCTAGCTCTAAATGAAAAGTCTAAGGGTGTATTTATAGACCCTTCTAAGACTAATATGAAATGACTAAAAAGCCCTCAAACTAAGTTAAAATAATATACAACACTTAGGGGCAAAATAGAAAGTTCACACAAAATATAGCAACTTTTAGCAAAGTGGGCGCTCAGCCTGGACTCTGGGTGGTCCGCCCACCCCAGCTACTACCTAAGATTTGCAAATAAGCTGGGCGCTCCGCCTGGTTGTCCTCGGTCTGGCCTGGGCGCTCCTCCTGGAGCCTGGGCACTCCTCCTCAGCTTGGTAATGGTCTTGGGTGCTCCTCCTTCATGGAATTCGTGGTTTGTGGCCTTCGACTCATCTCCAAAGCTCTTTCCCTTGCTTCTTCGCATCCTCCTAGCTTGGCTCTTGATGGTTGGATCATATGCCCAATTTGCATTGCATCAAGTCTTGTTATCCCCTTTTATGCCTAAAAGAGAATAGACTTTAGAGTAAAATATGATAGAAGCTCAAAGTAAGAAGTGTTCAGATTCTTACCATGGGTCGAAGCAACATATTTCTTTTTTGAAGCAACACATTGCCATTGCCTCTCGTCGTCATTAAATTTTATGGTGATCCGCGTCACCCAAGCCAAAAAATCATCGATCGAAACAATGTCGTCCTTGGTAGCTGAATCAAACAGAAGGAAAATCAAAAGGAAAGTCAAAAAACATAAAGGAAAAGTTTTTACTTACGATTAGGATTCCACCGCTCGGGAAGTAGTGGATCACCATCTGTAATCAACCATCGAATTGGGATGTATATAAAACGACGGTCCCAGTGACGAATGCTATCGCCATTCTTCGAAATCAGCGTGCGGCCGCTTCTTTTTTCAAGATACATCATCCTACCTTTGTAAATTTTGGGGATGTATAGATTCTATACATGATTGACATCGAAACCCTGCTCAGTTTCGGTGAAAAAGTAGTCAATCATAGAAACCGCCCTCCAAACGGACGGAGCAAGCTGCCCCAAGCAAACGTTATATAACCTGCATAACGATGCGATGACTGGGTGAAGAGGAAGGTAGAACCCGACCGTGAAAGGATAGGTCAAAACAACTGAGTAACCAGCTCGATCGTCCAAAAGCTTGCCTCCGACCTCAGGGCAAACGGCCTCAATATATTGCCACCCACAGTTGGCTTTGATCAGTTCTATGTTCTTCGGTCGAACAACGCATGTGATTTCTGAGACCGGGACATTGAATTTAATGATCACTTGGGCGGGTGCTTGGACTAACACACTACAGTCGTTATCAGTCTTGATTTATCTAGGAATAATTTCATGAGGTTTAGCTGGTGGCGCCGATTTTTTAACCTTGGCTTTCCTCTTCCAAGCCTGCGATGTTCCCGCCGCGGTGGTAGATTGCACTGCTGCAGCACTGGGTAACTTCCTCCAATGTGGTAGGATCAACATCGCGGTGTCGGAGTGATGAGAAGTGGTGATATCTTGAGTAGCCATTGAATAATCTCAAGTTCTTGATGCAAAAGTTGATGATTTTCAGGCAAGATTATAGCAATTGTAGACGAGTGCTTGAAAAATTAAGAAGAAGACGTTGGGGAAACGAACAAGAGAGGGCTTTTTATAGAGGCAAAATTAATGATTGCCTTGGTAAACGGCGAAGTCTAACCGCCACACACTTGCGTACACGTGGGCTTGATGGGAAGTCGAAGTGACAACCGTCATTTTTGAAAAACTAGGTCAGAGAGCGGCCATGTTTTTTCCCGCCAAAAATCTCAGCCACTTGTCAAGCTCTCATGGACGCTCGCTTGGCAAGTGGGGGAGGGGGGGGGGAGGGTAGGACTATTTGTATTGGTAAAAAATCAGAAGCAAGGCTACTACACGTCAACAATAATGTGGCAAGCATGGCTTGAATATCGGAGTCACGACAAGTGGCGCAAGACACGTTGCCAGCTGGATCGATCGCTTTGATATTGACCGATTAAGAAACGGATTCGAGTTAAAAGATAAGTTCAGATCAACTCAATTACTTCCGTCGATTTTGGAGGCCGTTGGACGTGGATAACGACTCTATCTGATAATGGAGAAACGTGTGTAGAGTGGGTTCTTGCTAGGGTTTGGACTCTTTATCTATAAATACAACCTTTTCTCCCCTTGTAAAGGTTACGTTCTTTTGAACATAACTATCCCCTGAGCAATTATTATCATCGAAATTACTATTGTTTTACTACCATTGATTATCATTCCACCATCATTATCACATGTTAGCCACCATTATATTGCTACAATTTAGCTTCGCTTTGGAGGAGACGTTCATCTTCCCCGCCGGAGCACAAACATTCAATCAATACAATAAGCTTATTTCTTTCCATTTATTGCTTTAACTATTGTTTCCTTGCTTATTTATTTTCAATACCGTTGCTTTATTCGATCTATCATTGCTCAAGTCATTAATCTTTAGAATTGATAATCTAAAATGTGTTAGCGTTAATCTGTCAATTGTTCATAACGATTGTCCGTTTGTGTTTAACTATCTGCTTAAAGGTCATCTTGTTCGATCATTGCACTTTTGTTGAGTCATTCGAACCGACCCATTAATTATCAAGATAATTAAGCAATCTCATTACGATCGCCTGTTAAATTGATTTAGTTGTCCGTTAACTTTCTAGTATACAACCTGTTCATTTGCATACCTACCGTTGTATTTGTGTCCTTTAGCACTATTTGTCATTTCTTCTCTCTATTTATTGAAATACTAATCGTCCGTTTGGTATCTTAATCGGTTTAAGGTTATCTTGTCCGTTAGACGTAAGCTTTGCAATCCAATGGTTGATATTTTGATACAGAATGGTCGCCTAAGGTTCAACGAAATATAAATTTAATTGTAATAGCCGAAATCGAATTTTAGGATATACACATGGGTACTTTAGCAACTAGATGAAAATAGCTTTCTTCCTCCTCCCTATTTTTGGTTGAAAAACCTGTTATGTGAATTATTTTGTTCGTCGACCAGCTTGTTTTGTAGCAAACGAGTCATTTATACAAGATTTATTGTGTTATATGTCTTTTAAATTGTAAAAATTTCGTGCAGGGGCCTGTTTGGCGCGCGTTAATTGATTTGTAGCCGTCAAAAACAAATTCGCTGAGAAATAGCCACCTCCGGACAAATCCCAGTATAAATACTGGGGCTTCGAACAAGTTTTGTTTAAAGCCCCAATATTTATACTGGGAAGCTTCAGTAAACTAACCGCAGTATAAAATACTGGGGCTTTGAACAAGTTTTGTTCAAGGCCCCAGCATTTTGTTATGGGACTTTGTATAAAGCTTCAGTCCCATAACAAAATGCTTCACAGCCCCAGCATTTTGTTATGGGACTGAAGCTTTATATATAAAGTCCCATAACAAAACTTGGGCTTTGAATTGTTCAAAGCCCCAGTTTTTTGTTATAGGACTAGTCTGGGGTGTTTTTCCAACGCTAATGGAGCTTAAGTGTGCGTGCGAATTTTTGGCTATTCTTCAATGAATTTTGACACAGTAAATAGTCCCCAATGAGCGCATCCAAAAATAGCTAGTGATCAAAATTTCCCTTTTAAATTAATCAAATCATTCGGCCTTATTCAATGAGATTTGAACCATTTGTTTCACAAAAGTTATTTGTTCACCAGGGAATCGATTTATATATTCCATTTGTTTATGCCTGCATTGTATCAGTTATATAAAATTGCTCTTCAATTCCTCTTCCCCTCCACCCAGCTTGTCATCTCTCACCAATCCACCACGTTGCTTAATTTTTAAGTTTATATATAAGATTTTAACTGGACATGAAATACGACTTATACATTTTATGAATGGAGTTAGTTTAAGTTCAAAATATCCAATGAACCGTATTATAGTTTTTGTCCCCTTCATTTGCAGTTTTTCCATGAAATATGTGGTGGAATAACACTTGTTGCACAAATTAAGACTGTGTTTCCCTTTAATACACTTTTTAGGATTCATAGTTCGTCTTCTTTTGTTCACTAGCAACTTTTAGGCTCCTTCAAGTGTAAACATCTAATTAAAATCTATTTAGAAAAATTAGTGCTTAATTTACACAATAATTTAGTCAAATGTATGAAAATACACGTGGAGAGAGCTTAGGAAAGAGGAACATGCGAGGGAACGAGGGTCCGACTAAAATACTACTCCTGTAATCCATCTATATAAAAAAAACTGAATAACGCAAATCAATGCCAATCATTTGTCTCCATCACTAGATTTCGTAAAGAGGCCTACAATCGACATAGTTTCACTTCACATGAACTTTTAGAAAATTTTACTGAGTGTTGATACTATTCATGTAAGTCATACAAAATGGCTACTATGAAGTTTGCTCTAAAAATCACATTTGGATAAAAGTCATACAAAATGGCTAACGCAAAAGTAAACTGTGAAAAAACACGTTTTAGCAGTCCAAAGTGAGTGTAATAACTTAGGATCTAAGCTTGCTAATAAGATCTTTAAATTTGAAGGAACTGTGACTTGAAAAACTCTCTAAAAAAAAAAATGAAAGGGAAGAGAAGTTTCCCTTCAAATAAGGATAAGATTTAGTGATGGCAGACCCCACGTTATAGAGCAACTTTAGTATGTGGGAAATTAATGCCCCAAAATTAAGGGCAACAATTTTTCAATGGGGGACCATCTTTAATCCAATTTGGGTAGACAAAACCTCCCCCTACTGGCAAATAAAAAGGTTCTTTTGACAAATCTCCCACTGGATTAAACTAATTGTCTTTGATTATCAGTCAAGATTTAAGATTAGTAATTCCATGATGACCAGGGAATCTACTTGAATTCTCTTTTTAAATCCCCATTAACAAAGTTTAATAGATAGCTTTTTTAGTTAGGTCCACACTATATTCTAATTAGTTAGGTCATCTTAAATTCGAATAGGTTTATTAAAGTGTTAATTTGGGACGATGATTAGTTAGTGGTGTTTGTGGTGGCCTAGCTCTAGTTTGTCCTCAAATAGTACCTTTTTTCCCTATCATTTTACCCTCTCGATTTTAAGGGATTTATAGCGTTTTCACACTGCTCTTTCAGCATGACTCGAATATTTGACTAACGGTAATGGGTAAATATGCCTTACCAACTAAGCAACCTTCATTTGTTCACATATAGTTAGATTAGCTATTAATATCTTCTTCTTCTTCTTCTTCTTCTTCTTCTTCTTCTTCTTCTTCTTTCTCTCGGGTGCAAATAAAACTAGGCTCAACTAAGTTACACAAGATTGTGTAATCATTGTTGTAGTTCTTTCTTAAAGAATGAGATATCTTCGAAAATTGGAACCTTGCAATAGGAGTTTATGGCGTGAATAGACACTGAACCGGTGGTAATTGGGCAACAAAGTCATTTCTCTCTTTTTTTATCCAACAAAGTAGAAGAAAAATTATTATTTAATATTTTGATATTACTTGCAAGAAGCGCAACAATGAAAATGCATAATATTGTTACTAGTTTATTGCCCGCGCATAAAAAACTAAAATTTTATATATCAAAGTATTTTTTAATATTGTTGTGTTCTAATTTTAATACGTTAAGATTTCTTGTATGAAAAGTTCAATCGTATCCTTAAATTTATAATACGTTGCTTGAAGTTCTACCTTATTTTGATTGATGTTCGACATTTGTCAAGAATATTTTAGGTACGTGCTCTTATCAATAGTACAACTTTTTTTGTTCAATCATAAGTATAAACGACATTATCATCTCAAATTCAAGATAAGTCGTATCCTCACTTTAACTCAAAGTATAAATACGATCACATTATCTTTGACCTGCAATTATACATTCTTTTTTCCAATATGATATCTTAGTAAAATTGTTTGACATGTAATTCAGATATTATTTAGTTTCTAAATTGTTATTTTAAATTTGTCCAAATATTCCAAAAAGATGTTAGGTGGTAATTAAATTGAATGCTATCTCAAGTAATGAAGGTAAAAAGTATATGAAAATTGATTGCTTAGATTACATGGTCGATAATGAGAAGATATCGATTGCAATGTCAGTAAACAAAGTTAAAACCTCAAAATTGCATCCGGAAATCAAGTGAGAAACAATTGCGAAACTTCATAGACATGAGGCAAGCGCATCCAAAACTCAACTCTAAATTTTAAATGTGAGTGCCCTACGTTTTTCTCCTATAATTAGCTTGTACTTAAAAGAAATTAAGTGAACCCATTTATAGAATATGAAAAGTATTAATGTGTATTAAGTGCAAAAATACTCAATACATTTTTGTCTTGCAATCATTCCAAATTTCACGAATCGAATATGCACAAAAAACACAATATATATAGTAACACAAAAGAGTTAAAGTCATAAAATGATACTACTTAATTACTTCCTTGTATACATTGAAAGCTTGTACGTCAAATTTTCGTGAACAAATATTTACATATGATCCTTTCTTGATAAATAAAAAATGACCTAAGTACTTTCTACCATCTGAAACCCTCCCGAGAAAATGACAAAAATAGTTTTTTTTTTTTCACTTTCTAGAGAGCATAACTAATTAAACTTCCAATTGAGAAATGCATTGTTTCGTTTCAATCAAGATTTTCTAACTCTCCTTTGCCTTCCCAGTGCTAATTCTTGAAAAATAATGTTAACAAATTACAATATCTATCTAAATAAAATTAATTTAAAAAAAAACTATCTTCCATAAAATTTTACAACAATAGTTAATATGCAAACCATAAGAAAATGCTAAAGATAGAGGGCTACGTAGAATAATGTCAATGTATATGACCGAGAGAAGAGAACCCATAGCACTTATCTTGCTAAAATATTCATTTCAGGGGAATAACTTGATCTTTGGGTGTAATACTACCAGACATTTGTCAAGAAAGAAATATATTGCACCTTTCCAAACTCTACCAGACATTTGTCAAGAAGTATAATCTTGGATTTTGTAAATCTGATGGAAATTCGGTAAAAGATACTATTATGTTTCTCACACCCAAAACATCTGCCAAGATATCAATGTATATGCTTCAAGTAAAAACAAAGGGATTCGTACATTTGCTTGTAAAAATCATAATATAGGGAATGAAATACCAAATAGAAAATAGGAAGAAAAATCGAAACAAAATCATATAACTGGAGAAACTGATGTTTGCTCGAAGCTCCAAGACGATTCATAGGTATGTAAACCAAATGAATAAATCCACCACAACCGTTATTTAAGAAGATAAATGTAGTAATATAATAGGAATCCAAAGTTTAATAGAGAGTTCTCAAGGACCAAAGTAAGTTGACCTGATAGCAATAAGATTTAATCAAAAAATATTTTGCAACAATAAGGATGGAAAATATTCTTGGACCGTGCTTGAAGACACATTGGTTGCACTTCCACCTGTATATCTTTCCCTCTCAAACATCTAATCCAAGGAAAAAGTTGATATAGAAGAAGATGTCGGCTCTGTGATGTTTCAACTCATGAAAATATTTGACAAATATTTTTATGTAAACTACGCGTTATAGTAAAAGTGTAAGTTGTACCCATACTTCAGTGATTGATCAATCTATACTGGATTAATTAGAACTCAGACTTCAGTTTCACGATCATCAACACTCTTGAAGAATAAAATGACCTATTGAAATAAATTCACATAGATTTACATCATTAAATGAATCAATAACATATTTCTCAAAAAGACAGAACGGGTATGAGTACATATCAAAATTCAAGAACTTACAGGTTCAATTCTAAGACTGACAATTGCCGCAGTTGGCTACTATAAAAACAGGACATGAGATAAAAACTCATACTACAACAAATGTAATTCAACATTTGCCGCTCCGATGTTGATTGGATTGCCCCATAGTATCTAGATTTCAGTTTTTCTTTTTTTCATTCATTCTTTATCTCTAATGTTGCAATTTATTTCACGACAGGAATATCAAAGGTGTACTGTAGATGAAATCTGCAGCAAAAGCACTTGGTAGTTGTCACCCTATGAAACAAACTTTAAAAAGAAAATAGCTCCTAATGAATCAGTCTTCTAAGCTTAACTTGGAAACTAAAGAGCTACTTAATCTTTCCAATAAAGGAAAACCACAATAGTTATCTCAAGGTTACTCCAAACACTAACCGGCATATATGTTGGAATTTATTTTTTTTTTACAATTAAAGCGTAGAATCACATATAAATAAATTTACAATGTAGTTCATAAAGCATTAGAAGCAAATAATTCTATCAAGTTTAAACACACTTCTCATCAGTCATTTTGTGTTTGCCTTGTATCTATTGATTGGCTAACGACACGACGGGTGATTATTAATTTCCACGTACTGTCTTTCCAGCTGGAGAATGATCATCTGAAGCTTGTCCAAGCACACTTCTTCCTCACCTCAACGTCCATATTGTTCAATTCTTATTAAAAGTTCAACTACATGCCAAGTACAAGTGAAGCTTAAAGGTGCGTTATGTCCACTCCAAAGTGTCATAACAATACACGGTTATTTTGCTCACTACATGTCTAAAATCTAATAGTTATGAAATCAGGTCACACAGTTTCTTTAAAACTACTCCAAACCAACATAACCAACATTTGAATCAACAATACACCACACGATAACCATCTTGCCAATGGAAAAGAAAGGTTGTCTAGTAGCGCTAGTATAGAACTGCTAAGCTCACACATGTGAAGCTCACTTAAAGACTGTCTTGGAAGAATCAATGCCATTGGTGCAAACAACAACCAACTTATACAAATTGACTTGTAATGTTAGCGTAAATGCAGCATTTATTCAGTTTGAATACTGAAATAAAATATGCACCAAACGAATACTTAAATTAGGTCAAAACGTTAAATAAACAACCACAGGACAACTTGTCAGTGTAGATAAAATGTACATCTTGCAACTTTGAACATTACTTTATGGCCTTCTATCATGACATATGTAAAAACAAGTCTTTTGCGATAAGGAGTTGAATCTCATTTCTCATTAGAATTTATTATATGACTTTTTAACATGATTATGAATTTTTCAATACTTCATAGTATCTTTTGCTTGTCTAGACATAATAGAGGTTGGCGTTGAAATATAAAATTTCGTCTAAGCCAGAGACTTACAATAGTGATCATTGAGGCTTTCTCTGGTATAGCGAAAGAATCACAAAGAGCAATAACATCCATTTAAATCAATACGTCTGGATATTAAATATTTTTCCTGCAAGATCACAATAATATAATCGCAGAAGGCATGTTAAGAATAAAAAGAAAAAAGGTAACGACACTGCAAATCTGTGAACTTACACTGTCGGATCACGGATAAGCCACAACCTTTGGTTTAATCATTGTAAGAGACTGAATTTTTTGATAAACAATATTTCTTGCTTCATTGATTATATTATAGACAATATAGAGGCCAAAATCCAATATACTTTCCATATATGTAGTGATAGTTACAAAAATAACAATCTATCCTAATGTTCTTTTTAGACAACGTTCTGCAATATGAAATTACACAACAAACTCTACAGAATTCAAACAAAAACATTATTTTAAAGGAAATCGCAAGATGAAAAGATAGAATTACATAAAAAAGAAATAAAAAACACACATATCAAATATATATATATATATATAAGAAAGGCATGTTTAAATGGACCTAAAAGCCTTGTGATATGCCATGTCTGATTAGTTAGATAATATTATTTAGCGGGACTCCATAATCTGCAAAAGAACTGTAAAAATTGAAATCGTATTCAGAGAAAGAAAAAAGGAGAAACCCACCCAGGGCATGCGCCTATTGGTGGAGAACGTGGTTTGTAGGTTTTAAAACTGTAACTTGTAGTTATTAATTATTTTTTTTATATTAGTTAACCGTGTACCTACAGGCTTTGAAATTTGAAACTGTACATATTAAAAACTAACACATCTCAAATTTAAAACTAATAATCTCAGTTACTAACTAATTAACCTAATTTAACCATTTTATCCTAAAAAATAACACATGGCTTTTTCTTGACATATATATATATATATATATATATATATATATATATATATATATATATATATATAGAGAGAGAGAGAGAGAGAGAGAGAGAGAGAGAGAGAGAGAGAGAGAAGGTGAAGGGAAGATGATGAGAGAGAGAAATGCTGCTATCATGGAAGACATTTGAACATGACTTAAATTTTAACTGTACTTGTTTATATAGCAAAAAGAATGAAAAGAAACAGGCAGCTCCAAAACTAGTAATAGGAGTAAATAACATAAGGGATATATTGATGGGAACAGAGGTCTTGAAGCCATGTTAGAGTGGGGAAGCAAGTGCCCACTTGGCTTCAGCTGATAGATGATGGAAAAAGAGCATTTGCATGTGCCTTCTTGGTCCCTATATATTCATCCATGCTACTAAATTTATTTTTTGTGTTATGATGGGTGTGCCAATTATGTATTGGCAAATTGACAACCATAATTAGTTTACTTCATTGCCAAGAGACCCTCCTTGTCCCTTTTATATATTTTTCTAATTTTGCAGAGGGGTCATTGGTGGGGATGTTGATTTGAGTTTGTGTAGTGTAGTGTTGTTATCACTCTCATAAGTGCTGTAGTGCAGGCCAAAGTTTGGGCCTTCCAACATGGTTGATCAGGAAGGAGAAGGCTTTCACTCATTCAAAACTGAGAGAAAGCCTACAAAACTGAAATTTGCACAACATCGCGAAGTGGTTAGCCTTCCTTGTACAATTTGGATGAGACCATGATGCCACGATTCAGGCATTACTCAATAGAGCTGCAAGGTTGACACAATGACAATAAGCAGCGATGAGCAAATTAATCTGCATGATCTTACTAGGATTCTCTCACCGGAAATGTATGTTATATCGTAAGTATATAAATAAGCGTGTTAATGGCATGTGAAAATCTTACCACCTATACTTTTTACCGGACATTAACAAAAGGAAGAGGTAATCACACCATTAAAACTTGAGATACATCAAGTGTCCAAATCAATTTGCACCTATGCGTTGCCAAAGCAATATCTCCTTATGATTAACAGCTAATGTCTAATCACATTCAGAGATTGGTTGTAAGTTTTAATCTTTCCACAATATTCTTTTGGTGTATATGCATGAATCGTAGTGAAGACTTGCGCTTCTCCTTTTTCACTATCTTTTCTTTTCCAATTAATACACCTCTCTTGGCAAACATGGGAGTCAGGAGTTGCTACAATTTTCTGTGTTCATTCCATCTTATAGTAGCCAGAAGGATATGGGCTGGATAAAGGTAACATTAGTTGGAAATTTTGATCACTAGCCATTTTTGGACGCGCTCATCGGAGACTATCCACCTTTTCCAAATTCATTGAAGAATAGCAAAAAATTTGCGCTTACACTTAAGCTCCATTAGCGTTGGAAAAACACCTCAGACTAGTCCCATAACAAAATACTGTTTTGTTCAAAGCCCAAGTATTTTGTTATGGGACTTTATATATAAAGCTTCAGTCCCATAACAAAATGCTGGGGCTTTAAACAAGTTTTGTTCACAGCCCCAACATTTTGTTATGGGACTGAAGCTTTATACAAAGTCCCATAACAAAATGGGCTTTGAACAAGTTTTGTTCACAGCCCCAGCATTTTGTTATGGGACTGAAGCTTTATACAAAGTCCCATAACAAAATGCTGGGGCTTTGAACAAGTTTTGTTCACTGAAGCTTCCCAGTATTTATACTGAGATTTGTCCGGAGGTGGCTATTTCTCAGCGAATTTGTTTTTGACGGCTACAAATCAATTAACGCGCGCTAAACAGCCCTGCACGAAATTTTCACACATTTAGTTTTAGAGAACTCTCTGTCTTAGAAGACAAAGCATATAGTATTAGAATAAAATTGACCGAAATATAGAGCAAGATGATTATAAAAGAGACAAAAGTTGAGGTAAAGCAATGGTTGTAAGTACCTCTATAACGCTTGATTTAAAAAAGAGAAGGAAGAGAAGGATCTATCAAGTGGAATACTGCTTAAATCAAGTGAATATTTGCTAACTCTTGCTATGAGACCTGAAATATTCATTTCAGCAACATATTTCGCATATAAGTTTATAGTCACATCAGTAGAGGGATTTCAAATTCCAAGCACTGCAGAACATTACTTTTTTACCAATGCCAAAATGAAGAATAGCCTATAAATGGGTATATAGTCTATGAGTTTGTCAACTAAAAGAAACAAGAAGTGGAAATTAAGTTAATGATGAAAAGGACGAAATAAATATCACAAACACTACAAAATCAAACTGATATCTCCAGGACTTTTGGGTATGCTTTTTCTTAATCCCAAAAGGCAGGAAAAAATGAATCTTGAAGGAGTGTTGCTAGTGGCAAACTTTATTTACTCTGAATCTCTGATGCTTTCACTTGTCAGCCACAGCTTCTTTTGAACTATAAAAACAACCTCATCTCCTTCCTGGTCTGGATCTGAAGCTGAATCAGCTACTGCTTCCCAGTGCAATGCCGATAAATACTTCTTTACAAAGTCAATAACGTGTTGTTTGTCGCGGAAGATAACAAAACCAGTTGGCCTTAGAATGCGATCTATCTCAAGTAACAGATCCTCACCACTGCAACCTTTCTTTTCAATGTCAGAGAAAACAGTCCAAGCATGGAGCAAATCATAGGTCCTAGGATATGTTGAAAATGCTTCACACCTGCACCAAAGAATGTGTAAGCTACTTGGTTTCTAAAGATCATCTTTGGTTCAAAAGATGAAAGAAAACACATGTTATCAGACTGCAAGGCACTTCAGTTAATTTACATATTAAAAGAATCTCACAAGGTCACTTTCTAAGAGAACAATGTAAGTTGCAATGCAGAGAAGCTCTAAGATGTGCATTTGCGCAATTTTGTAAGGAATAAGGATATTAGCATATCGCATTTAAATAAAAGGCTAAAGGTGCAAGGCAGATGCCCACAAAGGAGACACGAGAAGTTCTGTAAAGTAAGTTATCCTCATACCAGTCATGAGTTGTGCCAATCAAGCCACGGTCATATACAATCTTGAGAGTGTTAGGTCCATCTTTGGGTACAACGTTCATGACCCAAACATCTTTGTCCTTTAACGCAGCAGCAAATGATCCCAAGTTGGCCTTCATGTCCATAATATTTCTCAGAGTGTCCGAAGAGATCTTTGGACTTAAAAGATTCATGTAATGTTCAACCCTTCGTTGCCAAAGCTCCTGTGGATAAGCCAAGAAAAGCCAGAAGCATATTAAGCTTTCCCTTCTCTCCCACAATTGCACCTGAGCACTTAAGCTCAGGTGTGAAATGAAGTTACAGAAGTCGACAATTACAACTAGAAGATTACCATGTCCTTATCAAACATTTCATTTGAATACCCGAAATCAGCAAGACGAGGAGGAGGGGTAGTTAGCCGAGCTGGCCAAGGAGCTAGTCCACTTCCACTAACTTTGTGGTCATCTGATATCAGAAAATGACATCATGAAAATTAATTTTTGAAAAAAACTAAAGAGAACTCTAATGCAACTATATCAGATGTATAAATTGGATAAAAGGCTGTCAGAGCATATATGCAAGCAACATGCACTACAAGGTTGAACAATGCAGGGTGAGATAGACATGGTATTAATTGACTTTGACATTAACCGCATCAGTACATTGTTGAAACCAATCATAATGTATCAGTGGCAACAAAACTTCAACCATGTGATTAAACAACTTTTCTTATCCTCCTATAGGAAATTGCAACCTAAATGAACAGCTGTAGAAAACCAAGTGATCAATTCGACTAATTTCTAGAGCACCTAGATCAAATTTGCATCAAATGATGCCGGGAGAAAAGAGGATATGAGCTTCTAGTTTGCCATCTTGTGTATAACTATAACCACAAAGAGGTTCAGAATCAAAATAAAATTTGTCAACCTCAATACACACACAATACTGTGACATTCTTATTCTGAATCAGAAAACGCTCAAAAAAATTCCGAGAGACGGTCACTTGAAAAAGGGGCGGGAGATAAAATTAAATGTGTTGAAGCAAACAAATGGTCACAGATAAAGCTTCTCTATATGAGTATCCAAAGTAATATACGAAAATGAGAAACGGAAAATATTGCTACTACTGCTTATCCCATCTTAGTTAACCAGGTGTCTAATCTATTCTCATCCCCGTAATGCCATTACTTTCCATCTGTAATAACTTAGACAAAGTAACACTACTTTAAACTGTTCCAGTGATGACTGACACGTTTTCCACAAAATAACCCTCCACACTAGACAAAGTAAATCATCTAAAATGGTAATTAAGGGCTACAAGTTAGGACAGAATGTGAAGACCTTCATAGCCAGGCAAGTGGTATGAGTAGTTGTCTTGATGCATTTTTTTATGAAGGCATGATTTCCAAGCTTCTCCATGAGCATTTTGCTTATACTATTCGCTTATCACTATCTTAGGTGCTATGACAAGCGGATTTCATTAAATACTAGGCCTTGTTTGAGAAACTTCGTAAGACTTACCAGTTTTGGTGCTCAACTCTATCTAATTCTGAAATTGGGCTATCAAGTATCATATAACTCTTGCTTAGTTAACTTCCTTTTTTTCTATGATGAGTTACTCTTGCATGGTTAGCCAGGTACTCAACTTCCCTTGGATAACTTGTCTCAGGTATAGCCAGCGATGCTAAAGAATGATATTAAGTAAATGACAGCACACTTACGATCAGAATAAGGCGTTATGCATGCTTCCATATTCACACCCCAAACAGCATCAGGATCATCATCTGACCGACAAAGTGGTGGTTGAGTACCAGCTGGTCTTTGCATGTAACAGTCATTGTTTAGAGGCTTAACCCAAATCACTGTCTGGTTCCTTTTTTCTGCTATTTTCCAGCACATGCGTTCGACAAGTGCACTCATCTCTCTCCATATTTTGAGATCCTCTTCGTCCTGTGCATATGCTTCTGGAGATGAGTAGGCAAAATAGCCTCCGGGCCTAAGAACCCTATCTAGCTCAAGAAGAAGGATGCCATCCCTCTGAAGCCAATCAATCCTACAACGGGAACAGTGAGCAAATTCAAATGATCTGCTTGGATAGGGAAGCCTTTTTGTTCCAAGAACACCAAGATATGCAGGAATTCCTCTTTCTAAAGCAAACTGGATCTGATTCTGATGCACATCATTTGGTGCCAATGACATTGCTATGATATCAGAGGATAGAAGATAACCACCAAAGCTAGCCACACCACAACCAACGTCAAAAACTGTGCGTATCCTTCCTTCATTGTTCAAGTTATTGTTTGGAAAGTTCAGCATCTGCAATCATGATTATAGGAACATCTTAACAGTTGAGATGATTTAACTAATAGGCTGTTTATGTATTTCTTTTATTCACAAATCTGCAAGAGAGAGAGAGAGAGAGAGAGAGAGTCCTCACATTTGCAATTGAAGCAATGTACTTATCAGCTCCATAGTGAAAGTGAGTGCCTCCACCAGGGAAGTTTATCTTTTCACCCTTAACAACCATCCAGTTTTGGTCAGATTTCTCATGTGCAAGGTGAGTGTGTGGAATGTTCACCTTCCAAACCTCATCTCTACTTTTGGGCCATTTAATTGGTATCTACATCAGCACCCAAGGGGGGAAAAAAAAGATGTGTCTCATCAGAAGAAGATTTAAGCAACACGGGAAGTTAGAGCATGCTCTTGACATATCTTTAGTACTGATATAGCTAATTCACCTTGTATCCAGCTGGAGGAGGAATCAAGCAATTGTAACGTCTTTCAGGCAATGGGCAATGTCTTTCATAGTGCTCCATCAATGTTAGATCCAACTTCAGTCTCATCTGGTATATGAGATGTCGGTCCAGACAGGGAATTAACTCCGAATGTCGATCATCGCAAACCTTTCAAAAAAAAGACGTAGCACAAAGGTTAAGAAGTCAAACCAAAATATGGTAAGTGTTTCCTGTTCCTCCATTTAACCACACATGTTGGTTTGGATGAGAGGGATTGTGACATCACATCTAGCAACAAAAAGATAAACAAGAAAAGGAGAAAGAATCCTCACTGGGAAGCTCTTAGGAATGATACCATCTTCACCATCTTCCAGCCCAAACTTTTCATCTTGCTTGCTGCTAAGATCAGAGTCATCATCTCCGCTCAAATATGAAGATCCAATTTTCCTCAATGATCGGCTGCCATACTCAAGGGCAGATTCTCCATTGCTCTTAGAGCCAAAATACACATACAGGATAACAACAAAGACTGCCACAACAGCTACAGAAGTCAATAAACGTTTCTTCTGCGTTCCGTCTGATCTCCCTCGCATCATTGTTAGTGTTAGAATCTGCAGAAAAGCTTCAGCTTGACTCTTCCCGTTCAGTTCTTAGAAGTCATAATTGTTGCTTAGGTGGCCAGTTAGCTCCAATATCCCAAATTAACAGATCGCAAAAATTAGAAGGAAGGATCTTTTAGTGGCGAAATAACCTGTGAAATCACATATATAAACCATTGGATCAACTCAAGTGATGTAGCAAAAGGCAAATGAAAGAAAAAGAACAAGAAACAAACAGATAATTCAAGTATGTCTGTAGTGATTAAAAGCAGCATTAATCTTTAAAAATTTACCAAAGAACACTTTCGCTCCCCCTAAAATGATAAGTATTAGATCAATATACTAATGATGCGTTCGACTAGAAAATGGAAATCGAAGAGAAAAATGAAGTCAAGTGAAATTCCAGAAAGCAAAGTTGCCTAGATGCAGATATACCTTTTAAGCCAACTGTCACATTGCCCGTGTTCCACTGCATCACATTCTAATTTTCTTTAAGACTATTTTACGATATAAGACATGCAGATTCACGTTTGAACTTTCCATACATTCAGCAGCTGAGAAGTAAACTAACTAGGAACAAGACAAATGAAATTCTACATTTTGTTCTTGGAGCTCAAAACCATAATGCCATAATCCTGATAAACCACATGGTGGAGCTCACAAAAGAAACCACTTTTTACGAATATAATAAACGAATAAAGCACATGGAAATTCAAGATAACTAAACTTACTTAAACCAGATCTAGAATGAAGCAACTAGGAATCCAAGATTGCTAATACAAATCAACATGACTAAGGCATAAGCAATATTAGGCAATTAAAACAGCAAAAGCAAAGAACAGATCTTTTCCTAGCTGGGATTAATAATCTAGCATAAAAGGCCAAAAGGGTGAGCAAAAATCAAAACATGATGCATTAAACAAGCCATGATTACTAATACAAATCAACAGCAATATAACCAGTATGATCCACAAGTGGGGTCCGAGGAGGACGAGACGTACGCAGACCTTACACCTACCTCGAGTAAGGTAGAGAGGCTTTTTCCGATAGACCCTCGGCTCAATTACTAAATACAAATCATGAAGATTAAACATTACCATTAATGGATACAAAATCTAAAGCAAAGAACAGATTTATAATACAATGCATTAAAAAAGCCATGATTTTTAATACAATATTAACAAGATTAGATATTTTTTCCTACCTGAGATCAAATTAACAAGAACAAAAGGCTATAATGGGGTTGCCAAGAATTGAAAATCAGATCCAATGAAGCAACGAAAGAATCTTACAGGATTAAGTGCAGATCTGAATTTGGAAAAATGGGAAATGTTTGAAATTTGCTGAATAATAATATGGGAACGTGGCAATAAATACAAGAAAATAGACAAGTGTGTGTGTATGTGTGTATGTTAGGGGACGTGAGTGAAAGAAAAGCTTTGTATTAAAAGGAAATATGGATACAGTTGAGAGGAATGCAAGGGGGGGGGGGTGTTGAGAGTAGGGGGTGGGTGTTGGATCTAAGTTTCTGTGAGGGTGAAATTATTGGATCTTTTTGCTATCTTTGGTAGTGTGCAGGGAATAAAAGTGAAAGGTACAAACTTTCATGTTCCCAATTGTAAAATTGTATGCTACTAATACAATTGTAAAAACAAAAATGTAAAATTATTACTAGTACACGTGATTTAATAATCATCCTACTATTTTTGACAATGATGTACGGGTAAGTTCAGGCGCAACTCGACTAATTTTATTGTATATCTCTCAGTTCCCAACAGCAACAGTTACAAGGTAACTATACCCATTAAAACTTTTAGTAATAAATTGAAAGAATCGTATTTTTTCTGTCTCTACTGAATTTGAACTTAGGACCTCATAATTTTCTTCTCCTTCATTAATTCTACTCTTTCAACTTGTTTATCCAACCCGTCACGCGAGGATAAACAACTTATCCATCTATCTGTCAACGTGATTTGAATTGTTAACCTACGGAATGATGATAAATATGTCAGCTACTAGAGCAAAGCCTCCTTATTCACCCTTTGTTGGATTTTATGGTTGATGTTTTTTTCACAATATATAAAAGCTGAATTTATTTATAACTTATTTCTTTGATGTTGTTACAACTTCCATTCAACAAAATTATACAATTCAAATTTTAAACCATGACCAAAATGTAAGCGGTCATTAGAAAAGTGGAGTCGAAAGTTTTTTTCTGCAGCTTGTGCTTTCATAGAAAAAGAAATATTGTACTCCTTATAATATCCACAGTAGAGTATATAGGAAGTTTTTGTTAGTGCCAAACTTGAGAGAGTTTTTTTTTTTTTTTTTTTTTTTTTTTTTTTTTTTTTTTTTGGAAATTGAAGAGAACGACTGTTCATTATTTTACTTATCGAGGCAATAAAAAAGAAGTTAATCTTTTACATGTTTTTTGTCATGTATGAGTAATTAACAAGGTATATATAGAGAAAGTGAAAAGTTACTGAATTTTGTAAGTTGTAACATTGTAGTTTAAACTTGTTTAACAAACTTTCAAGTTGTGGTGTCTTGGTCATTGTATTGGTCGTGTTGGGATTATTCTTTGTGATTTAAACCCCCAAAACAATAAGCAAATTAAGAAAACATAATAGATGGAGAATAAAAAAACTGATATTCTATAGTAGAGAATGGGATCTTTCCCCATGTGCAGTACTTGATTCCATGAATTTTACATAACACTTCTTTTCATTACTACTATAATACTTGATACTTTATGGTCAGCTTTAAGTTATACACTATTCATTGTTTGGGATTGCTATTTGACTGAGGTCTGAGAGAACTTGCTAATACTTACTAGTAGAGAACTTTGGAGCAAAATCTGTTACGTACTTCTAAAGTTTTTTGTATTTTAGGATACAGGTTACACAAACGATGTAGATTATTTTAAAAAAAAGAAAAGAAATGTAGAGTCAATAATCATTTCTTTATGCAGCTATTACTATTCTTGAACTAGAACAATTAGTACGTAATTTTCAGATTTGTTTGCATTAGAATTCATTGGTTTTATAGTGATAGGGATAGATATCTAGTGTTGAAAGCGATATCAAAGAAATATCTTACTAATGAACTTCTAAATTTTTTTCCCCGTAAGCCTGTGATAAATATTAGCTACCGACAGTCTTGATACCATCAAACCACTAAAAAGAAATAATTTAATTACCTTAAATGTTTTTCTCTGTTAAACTTGGAACCATTATTGTAATATTTTGGAATCAAAATTCAAAGGAATGCAAGTTGCATGAGACCGTAGGAATCACGCGGACTTCACGAAAGTTTGTCTCTTCCTTCGATTTATACTCCTCAAGCTGTCAATTTCGTCGGTGCCTTATTTTGGGCTGGATTACAATATAGGGTAAAAATTTCGCCCAGCAACCACTTTTAACACTGGTATTTAGTTTGAGGCCACTATTTTCTTTGGTTTTACACTAGAGGCCACTTTTGGGCCTTTACTAAATAAATGTTGACTTAAGTTCTAATAGTTGACTGAAGTTCAGTCCATACGGCCCCTGGACTGAAGTTCCATCTCTTAAGGACTGAACTTTCAGTTCATATGGCCATGGACTGAACTTCAGTCCATGGTATGGCTATGGACTGAAGTTCTATCTTAAGGACTGGACTGAACTTCAGTCCATATGGCCGTGGATTGAAGTTCAATCTTTAAGGACTGAACTTCAATCCGGCCTCTGTACTGAAGTTCTATCTCTTTAAGCAAAAGTGGCCACAAACTAAATATTTTGGTATTAGAGGACTGTGCCCAAAGACCAGTGGCAAAAGTGGCCTTTCGTACACTTAGCCCAATATAGGGCCACTATTAAAGTCCAAAAGAAATGTTGTAGTAGCCTGTTTAGTAAAAATTTCGCGTGGGAGCCTGTTCGGCACGCGCTAAATGATCCGTAGCCATCAAAAATAAATTCGCTGAGAAATGGTCACCTTCGGATATACTGGGACTAGTTCAAAGTCCCAGTATAAAATATTGGGATCACTTAAACACTAATCCCAGTATAAAATACTGAGACTTGTTCAAAGTCTCAGTATTTTATACTAGGACTTTATATATTGACGAGTCCAAAGTGTATAGGGTATTCCTGCTCGTGCTTGTCAAATTATAGTATAGTTTAAGATATCGTCCCACAGAGATTGGATATTCTATGCTACAGACTTGGAATATTTTGTTTACTATTTGAGAGAATCAAGCTGATGAAAGTTGAGATTTTTAAGTTTAATTTACTTTAACTAAACAAGACAATTTTCGAAAGATATCAAATTTTAAAAGAGTTGGGAATCATTGAATTCACTTGATAATATTTATAATAAAATCTCAATTTTGTAACACGTATTTCTCTAAAGAATAATTGCTTATTGCTAATTCAATTATGTTTTGCTCACTAAGAAATAATCAATTAATAAAACACTCCGTGAGGTTATGTAAAATCAATTGAGTTAAAACTAGTGACGATTAAACCGAAATAATTTTCTTGCTTGAATTGTGCTAAACAGTAGTAAAAACTTCGTGAGAATATTTTCACCAAAAATCAATAATCTTTCTTACAACAATTCCTCCGTGAGAATTAAAATTGAGGTAATCAAGATTACGGGTTTGGAATGATAAATTACTAAAAATTACTTTCACATTATTATTTTATTCATCGGTTATTTATATATTAATTTTGCTCCGTGAGAATTACAAAATTAATATATCAATAACTTAGACATAAAATACATAGATGTGATAATACTTGTTAAGTAAAAAAATATCATTCTAGCACAATATGAAATCAAATTGAAAGTTTCAAGCCAAGTATGATTTAAAATTGAGATAATATTATAAATATATCAAGCTTCATCAACTATCCCAACAAAAGAGATTACTCCATTATGGAGTAACAAAAACTAAAAGGGAATTTAAAAAGACTAAAAAATATTTTTACTACAAAGAGAAGAAGAGAGAGACCAAGAATAATTCTTGTCTTGCTAGAGAGAAAAGAAGAAAATAGTTACAATGGATAAAAAAGGCTTGTTCTTCTACACAAGAGAGAGTGGCTATTTATAGCCAAAGATGACTCCTTGCTTATGGCAAAGTGAGATATAAATTGCCCAAATAATATCTCTTTCTCTTCAAATTTCATGTGCTAGCTCTCACTTAGGCAAATGTAGATGGCAATGTAGTTTTCTACCTTCACATCCCATGTGCTAGCATTCTTCAATTTACTTTGGCAAAAGTGGAAGACCAAAGTAGCTTTTTCTTCCTTCAAATCTCATGTACATTCCCAATTTAGTTGCTACTTTGACAAATGTGACTTTTTCTTCATTCTTATCCATGTGCTAGCATTCTTCAATTTACTTTGGCAAAAGTGGAAGACCAAAGTAACCTTTTCTTCTATTTCCCACATGCAAATTCTACATTTGCTATTTTGGAGTTTGTTTGCCCAAAGTGACTTTACTTCTTTCTTTGCTAGAAATTTCCCAAACAAAATTACTTTGGCAAAAGTGGCTTCTCTTTTCAAGCTTCTTTATTTTTATTTTTTTTTCTTTTCCAAGTATTTCTTTTTCCTTTAAAGAATTATTAGAAAATATGCGAGGATATGATATAAATATTCATGTTTTATTTTAAAATATTTATTTTTTATATTAAAAATACATGAATAATTTATATCCATCAAATTCCCCCACACTTGAACTTTTGCTCGTCCTCGAGAAAAAAGAAGATTTTTTTTTTTTTCAAAAGCTAATGACTTTTGTAGGATATAAAATGTGTTCAAAAATAAATAACCTTCATTATGTTCAATGCAATTATCCTTTTTAAATTCACCAAATTCTTTACCTTGTTCTGAATTTTGGTTTGATCAACAAAAGTTTGCATTCTTCTCCCCTTGAATTTTTCAGAATTGATTGTTTTATGACCACTTATTCATTAAGTATCATAGTCTTGTCCATAGGCTTGCTCCTCATATTTATCTCCACTAATAAAGATACAACATTGATTTTTAAAATCTTTTTAGGACTTTTCTTGGCTTGTAATATTAGGCTTCAGGCTGGTAGGTTATAAGGATATATTTATAGTGACTTTTCTTCTTCCAGCTAGGAGCAAATATTTCTTTCTCAGTACTTCCATCCTTTCTAAGTATTTTCTATTTGTATTTCCTTTTCTTTGTACTATCATACACAATCACATATTCACAATAATTTTTTTTTCATCTTTTTTTTTCACAATATTTCTTTCCTTCCTTTTTTTTTTCTTCTTTTTTTTATTTTTTTTATATTTTTTTATCTATGCTCTTTCATAGCTGGAAAAAATGATAACTATGTCTATATGTGTACATAAGGGAATATACATAGAGACTTTTTTTTTTTTTTAGTAGAGAGAGTGTTTGAAAAAAAATAGGATCACGGCTCAAAGAAGGGTTGTAAGTGGTAAATTTTTACATTTGGATAGAGATAAAGAGGTTTGAATTGTGGATCGAAGAAGACCTAATTTTCTTTTCTAAAAATCAATGTCATCCATTATTTCGCCTCGAAAAATATTTAGAGCAAGTTCTAGCCAAGTTTAGTGATTCTATCTGTTTTTGTGATCATAACTTTTCTCAATTCCAATGATTTCCAGAGTTGAAGATACATTCTCTTGCTTTCACAAAATCAAAATTATCAACACGAAAAATTATATGGTGAAGATAAAAAGAAATAATATTGAATACAATGCAAAGAGTTTATTTTGTTAATTAGTATACCTACAAAAGATCATAAAAATATTTTATAAAACATATATAAATCAGAACAATCCTTCCCCACACTTGAACATTTCATTCTCTTGGATGAAAAATGCATTTTAGGACGAGTTAAAAAGGAAGTAAAAGAAAGAGTTTTTTTTAAAAAAAAAAAAAAAAAAATAAAAAACATAAAAATAAAAATACAATAATTAAAGTAGAAAATACTGCTTAATAAGTAAAATGTAAATATTTTTGACTTTCAAATTTACAATCACAGAAGAAAGCTTGAAAGAAACTGTGATCACACATATTCTATGTGTAATAGAATGACTAATTTACTACCTTAATAGTCATGGGGTCCTAGTTTAAATATAAACCAGAAAATTACCTGCGCCATCATTAGATTTGCACAATTAAACGGTTAACCAACCAGTTACTTAGGCATACCGGTCACCATGGAGTTGCTCCTGTATAGGTGACTCTGTTTTTGTAGAGGCCTTCATAAGATGTTCCGGTTGTACAATAATCTGGATATTAACCAGATCAATTGGTTAAGCATTTATTATCCAAATCTATGTTGGACTTATGAGGCTCCATTGCTTCACCCTCAATGGCTACGGGTAAGGAACCATAGTTCTGAGTTTAACGTCGCCAGCTCGACGTAGTAACTGTCACTCATCAGGCTATCATGGTTACCGAAGGTTGTTTCTCAAAATGCCCTCCAAAGTACAATTTCAACCTATGACCATTTACCTTAAACTTGCTACCTCCATGGATCTGTTGAATTTCAATTGCTCCATAAGGGGTAACATCTGTAACATTGTAAGGACCTGTCCACCTGGATTTCAGTTTTCCTGGAAATAGCCTAAGTCGGCTATTGTAAAGAAGTACTTGATCTCCAATTTTGAAACTTTTTTGTCGGATCAAGTTATCATGCCATTTTTTAGTTTTTTCTTTGTAAATCTTGACATTTTCATAGGCTTCCAATCTCAGCTCTTCCAGTTCATTAATTTGAAAAAACCTATTTTTACCGGCAGAGTTTAGTTCAAAATTTAGTGCTTTTAATGCCCAATAAGCTTTGTGTTCTAATTCTACTGGCAAATGACAAGCTTTTCCAAAGACTAATCTGTATGGGGATGTTCCAATTGGCGTTTTGAATGCCGTTCGGAATACCCATAGTGCATCATCTAATTTTAAGGCCCAATCTTTTCTTGAGATTCCAACCGTTTTTTCAAGTATTCTTTTTAATTCGCGGTTTGAAACCTCAACTTGCCCTTGAGTTTGAGCGTGATATGGTGTTCCTGTTTTGTGAGTCACACCATATTTTGTCAGTAAAGCAGAGAATTGTCTATTCATGAAATGAGTCCCTTGGTCACTAATGATGACTCGAGGTGTGCCAAATCTGGTAAAAATATTTTTTTCTGAGAAAATTACACACAGTTCGAGCATCATTCTTTCTTGTGGGAATGGCCTCAACCCATTTTGAAACATAATCTACAGTCACCAGGATATATTCAAAAGAATGAGATGAAGGAAAAGGTCCCATAAAATCTATGCCCCAAACATCAAATATCTCACATACCTGTATTGACTGCAGTGGCATTTCATCCCCATTGGTAATGTTACCTGTTCTTTGACATCTGTCACATTGTGCAACGTAAGCACGTGCATCCTTAAAAAGTGTTGGCCAGTAGAATCCAGCTTCCAAAACTTTAAAGGCAGTTCGATTTGCAGCATAGTGTCCTCCAACTGCTCCATCATGGCAATGATACAAAATCTTGCTCATTTCTTCCTCAGGTACACATCTTCTGATAATATTATCTGCACAAAGTCTAAACAAGTAGGGATCATTCCACATATAATATTTAGCTTCAGATATGAGTTTTTTCCTCTGCTGGTAAGAGAAATCTCGAGGTGTCCAATTTCCAACCAAGTAATTTGCAATGTCTGCAAACCAGGGTGGTTGAGTCACAATTGAGCTGACAGAAAGTATATGTTCATCAGGAAACTCTTCTTTTATTTCACACGACTCATGAGGAGGGGTCTCTAATCTAGACAAATGGTCGGCTACCTGATTCTCAGTTCCCTTTCTGTCTTTTATTTCAAGGTCAAACTCTTGGAGAAGTAAAATCCATCTTAACAATCTAGGTCGGGCATCTTTCTTTGCTAAGAGGTATTTTAAAGCTGCATGATCAGTAAAAACAGTGACCTTGGTTCCTATCAAATAGGAACGAAACTTATCGAAAGCAAATACTACTGCCAGTAGTTCTTTTTCCGTTGTGGCATAATTGAGCTGAGCCTCATTCAATGTCCTACTGGCATAGTAAATGGGACGAAAATTTTTATCTTTTCTTTGACCTAAAACAGCTCCAACTGCTGTATCACTAGCATCACACATGATCTCAAAAGGTTGGTTCCAGTCTGGGGATACAACTACAGGAGCAGTTGATAATTTCTCCTTAAGAGTGTCAAATGCTTTTAAACAATCACCTGAAAAATCAAACTTAGTATCTTTCATCAAAAGGTTAGTCAGAGGTTTTGAAATTTTTGAAAAATCTTTTATAAACCTTCTGTAAAAACCTGCATGTCCAAGAAAGCTTCTAATGCCTTTAACAGTTGTAGGAGGGGGTAATCCTGCTATAAGATCAATTTTAGCCTTATCAACTTCTATCCCTTTAGCAGTGATTTTATGTCCTAAAACTATTCCCTCAGTAACCATAAAATGACATTTCTCCCAATTAAGAATCAGATTTGTTTCTTCACATCTTTTAAGAACTAAGGTCAAGTGGTAAAGACAATCCTCAAATGTTTTGCCAAACAGTGCGAAATCATCCATAAAAATCTCCAGAAAATTTTCAGTCATGTCTGAGAAAATTGCGGACATGCAACGCTGAAATGTTGCAGGTGCATTGCATAAACCAAATGGCATTCTCCTATATGCATAGGTTACTCCATGAGGACATGTGAAAGTTGTTTTATCCTGATCTTCTGATGCAATTGGTATCTGGTTATACCCCGAATATCCATCAAGAAAACAGTAAAAACCATATCCTGCTACTCTTTCTAACATTTGATCAATAAATGGTAAAGGAAAATGGTCTTTTCTTGTGGCATCATTGAGACGTCTGTAATCAATACAGACCCTCCATCCTGTAACTGTTCTGGTAGGTATGAGTTCATTATTTTCATTTTTAACAACTGTCATACCTCCTTTCTTTGGTACCACCTGAACAGGACTTACCCAAGGACTGTCAGAAATGGGGTAAATGATACCTGCAGCCAAAAGTTTAAGTATTTCATTTTTAACAACTTCCTGCATTGCTGGATTCAATCTCCTTTGGGGTTGGACTATTGGCTTATAGCTATCCTGCATGAGGATTCTATGTGTGCAAATAGCTGGACTAATGCCTTTGATGTCTGCTATAGTCCACCCTAGAGCTCCTTTATGTGCTCTCAGTACTTTAATCAACTTATGTTCCTGTTCTGCAGTCAGAGAAGATGAAATTATTACTGGAAATAATTTGGGCTCAAGATAAACATATTTTAAATGAGAGGGGAGAGTTTTAAGTTCAAATTTTGTTTGAACTTCTTTTGACTGTGTCTCTTCCTCTTCTTCAAAATCATTTTCCAATATTTCAGCTTCACTTCTCATTGTGGCATCATCATCGTGTGTGGTGCCAGATTTAGCCAAGCATCTTTCCATTGAGTCTGAAATCAATTGGTCATCTTTGAATTCATCTGCAAGATCTCTAATCATGTCAATTGAAAAACAAGAAGTTGATGTCTCATCTCCTGAAAATTTTAGAATCTTGTGCATATAAAAAATGACTCTTTCTTCATCAACTCTCAAAATTAGTTGTCCTTGATGGACATCTATGATTGCTCTACCTGTAGCAAGAAAAGGTCTACCTAAAATTATTGGTTCATCAGGACACTCTTCCATTTCAAGTACAATGAAATCAACAGGGAAAACAAACTTATCTACTCTCACAAGTACATTTTCAATAATTCCCTTAGGTCTCTTAGTACTTTGGTCTGCAAACTGAAGAGAAACAACTGTGTTTTTCATCTCACCAAGATCCAATTTTCTATAAATAGAAAATGGCATCAAATTTATTGAAGCTCCAGAATCACAAAGTGCTTTTTCAAAATATACTCCTCCCAAAGTACATGGAATCGTAAAACTTCCCGGATCACCGAGTTTTTGTGGTAGCTTATTTTGAAGTATAGCACTGCATTTTTCAGTAAGCATTACCACAGAAACTTCTTCCAATTTCCTTTTGCTTGAAAAAATTTCTTTCAAAAATTTAGCATATGAAGGCATTTGCAATAAAGCATCAGTGAATGGAATATTAATGTGAATCTGTTTTAAAATTTCCAAAAACTTTGCAAATTGACTATCAAGCTTTTCTCTTTTCATCTTTTGTGGAAAAGGGATCGTCACAGGGAGAGAAGTTATTTTTTCAAAATTCTTTTCTTTCTCTTCAGAGGATGTTTCAACATTCTTACCCTTGTTGACTTGTTGTTCTAACAAGTTCTTTTCCTTCTGGTCTGCATAAGGTTCATCAAGATTCTTACTTGACCGTAAAGCAATGGCCTTAAGGTGTTCTTTTGGATTTTTCTCTGTATTGCTTGGTAAGGGACCTTGAATTTTTTCAGACACAAGAGTTGCTAGTTGGCTTACCTGAATTTCCAAATTTTTTAGGGCAGAATTTTGGCTTTCTATTTTCTCGTCAGTGGCCTTAATGTACTTGTACAAAAGATCATCAAGACTTGGATGGGCTTGTTGAGGCCTTTGCTGATATGGAACTGTCTGCTGATATGGCCTGAAATTTGATTGCCCGCGATTTTGATTCTGGTAACCTGGTGGGCTATGTACCTGTTGCTTCTGGAAGCTTTGAGAGTTCTCAGCACCATTTGGATTGCTCCACTGGAATCCTGGATGTTTCTGTGCCATTGGACTTCCAAAAGGGTACGGCTTGTACCCAATGGAATTGACTTGTTCATCATTCTGAATGGTTGCTTGGCACTCATGATTTTGATGGTTTCCTCCGCACATGTCACAAGCCTCAGACTGGCTTGGTTGTTGTGTATTCACCTGATAAGATTCAAACTTTTGTGCCAAAGAAGCAATCTGTTGTGTTAGTGTATTTAAAGCATCTGCCTGATTTACCGTAGCGGCCTTTTTGATAATTATACGATCAGATGGCCATTGAATGGCATTCTCAGAAATCTCATTTAACAATTGCAATGCTTCAACTGTGGTTTTACCCATTATGGAACCTCCTGCAGCTGCATCTATCACATTTCTAGAAGATGGTTTTAGCCCGTGATAGAAAATGTACAACTGCATATGTTCAGGAATGTCATGGTGTGGACATTTTCTTAGCATTGATTTTAATCTTTCCCATGCTTGATAAACTGACTCAGTGTCAGTCTGCAAGAAATTAGATATATCTTGTCTTAACTTTGTTGTTTTAGCAGGGGAAAAATATTTGTTTAAAAACTTCTGAGTCATTTGATCCCATGTGGTAATAGACCCTTAAGGTAAACTTCGCAACCAAGTCTTGGCATCACCTTTTAAAGAAAAAGGAAATAGCCTTAACTTGATTGCTTCAGCAGGTACTCCATTATATTTAGTAGTTTCAACCAGTTCCAAGAAATCAATTAAATGACTATGTGGATCTTCACTTGGATCACCAGTGAAAGTACAAGATTGCTGGATTGTTTGAATCAGGCCGGTCCTGATTTCAAAGTTGTTTGCTGCCACTGGTGGTAGTGCTGTCAAAATGGGCCGGCCCGACCCAGCCCGACCCAGCCCACGTGGGCTTTGCAATTTGCCGGGCCAGGCCGGGCCGGCCCACAATTCATACGGGCCATTAAATTATTAGCCCAGCCCAGCCCTAAGTGGGCTGCAGGCCGGGCCGGGCCAGCCCACCATTATTTATTATTAATTATTTCTTAATAATGTTAGTTTTATTTTTGAATTTTTAATAACAGTATATACTAGAAGTAAACCAAATATTACCATGATATCCAACTGAACAATTCTTATAAAGGAGATAATGTACACAAGCAAAAATATAGTACAAACTTTGGTGTCAAAAAGTATCTAATGTGAACTTAAAATTTATTTCAATTGTCATTAGTTAAAAGAGAATCTTAATTTCATAAAATTCCTGGAGCAATTTCAGATATCATTAATTGCTGTTAACACAAGATAATCAGAAAAAAAATTACAAACTTTTGATAAGTCACCACACACATTTGATAAATTGTTATTCTCCAAGAACCCGCATTCCAAATAACATTAAAACGAAAACATAAAAAGGATACCAATAATATAATATTTGTCAAAATATAAGTACTAAAAAATTGCAACAAAATATTCAAAACTGGAATCTCTGTTGTCATTATTTTTAGACTAGTCCTTATTTTATTATTGAAATTATTTAATTTAACTAAGCCCACGGGCCGGCCCAGCCCGGCCTCGCCCAAGCCTCACGGGTCGTGGGCTTGCGTGGGCCGGGCTAAAAAGCCTCAGTATTTTGTGGGCTAAAAAAATCTTAGCCCAACCCTATTAAATTACGGGCCAGGCCGGGCCGGCCCAGCGGGCCAAGCCCATATTGACGGCTCTAACTGGTGGTTTCCTGACACTAGATTCACAATTGAAGCGGCCTGGTCTAGCATAATCCCGTAGGATTCTATTTGCTGGTCTTGGTGCTACTTCATCAAACTGCTCCTCTAGGTGGGCTGGTGGTGCGACTCCCAATGGATCAACACCATCTCCAAGTTGGTGCTCCATTTGATCACAAGTTACGCTTTGAGAAGATGATGATTGTCCTTTCCTGCGCAACCGCAAAGATTTTTCAATTTCAGGATCGTAATTGACCAACTCTTTATTAGAAGAGCGGGTCATAAACTACTTGAAACCTTTAAAAAAATCAAAATCAAATCTAGGTCCTAAATAGTTGTAATTATAACACTACAAGAAAATATAAAAAGAGAAATACTAGTAGTAGAAAATTATAAAAAGAACAGCAGATATATTATGAGAAAATAACGGTGAAAAAAAAATAGTAAACTTGTCAATGAAAGATAAGAGAATAATAGGTGCTAATTTTTAAAATAGATAAGATCGGTGATAACTATAGTAAAAATAGCAGTAGTAATTAGTAATAATAATAGTAGGTAGTGATATATACTTAACAATGAAAGAAAGAAATAAAAAAAAAACTGTATGATATTAGGTAAACATAATATATTAAAGGATAATAAACGTTAGCACTAAAAACAATTGCTGATTCTTTTTTTTCTTTTTAAATAAGGATAACAATAATAAGAAAAATAATAACACTAATACTGATAATACTGACTATAATGAAAAACACGAGAATGAGCATAACAGTAAGCACTATCAATGATGGAAATTAACTTATAATACTATAATATAGATAAAAGTAGTGGCTATATAAAAAAAAAAAAATAAAGAAAGAAAAAGAAGTAATAATACGTAATAGATAGTATATTAATATAATAGAAATAGAAGTAGTACTACTTATAGCAATGTAAAAGAAACTCAATGATGAGATAGATAATAGTATATAGTAATAACAGTATTATAATATTATATTATATTATATATAGTAGCAAACAGCAGTAGTAAAGACTGTAAAGAAATTTAATAATAATAATAATAATAATAAAAGAAAAAAAATGTTAGAAACAAAAATAAAAATGTTAGAAGCAGAAAGAAAAATGTTAGAAGCAATAGTTAGTACGGTTAGTAATAGGTAGTTATAGTAGTTCTTAGTAGATTATGTTAATTATTATTATATTAATAAGTTCTCAAATTAGTAACCAAATATTTAGTCCGAAGTAGATGTATGCCAATCCCCGGCAACGGCGCCAAAAATTTGACGAGTCCAAAGTGTATAAGGTATTCCTGCTCGTGCTTGTCAAATTATAGTATAGTTTAAGATATCGTCCCACAGAGATTGGATATTCTATGCTACATACTTGGAATATTTTGTTTACTATTTGAGAGAATCAAGCTGATGAAAGTTGAGATTTTTAAGTTTAATTTACTTTAACTAAACAAGACAATTTTCGAAAGATATCAAATTTTAAAAGAGTTGGGAATCATTGAATTCACTTGATAATATTTATAATAAAATCTCAATTTTGTAACACGTATTTCTCTAAAGAATAATTGCTTATTGCTAATTCAATTATGTTTTGCTCACTAAGAAATAATCAATTAATAAAACACTCCGTGAGGTTATGTAAAATCAATTGAGTTAAAACTAGTGACGATTAAACCGAAATAATTTTCTTGCTTGAATTGTGCTAAAAAGTAGTAAAAACTTCGTGAGAATATTTTCACCAAAAATCAATAATCTTTCTTACAACAATTCTTCCGTGAGAATTAAAATTGAGGTAATCAAGATTACGGGTTTGGAATGATAAATTACTAAAAATTACTTTCACATATTATTTTATTCATCGGTTATTTATATATTAATTTTGCTCCGTGAGAATTACAAAATTAATATATCAATAACTTAGACATAAAATACATAGATGTGATAATACTTGTTAAGTAAAAAATATCATTCTAGCACAATATGAAATCAAATTGAAAGTTTCAAGCCAAGTATGATTTAAAATTGAGATAATATTATAAATATATCAAGCTTCATCAACTATCCCAACAAAAGAGATTACTCCATTATGGAGTAACAAAAACTAAAAGGGAATTTAAAAAGACTAAAAAATATTTTTACTACAAAGAGAAGAAGAGAGAGACCAAGAATAATTCTTGTCTTGCTAGAGAGAAAAGAAGAAAATAGTTACAATGGATAAAAAAGGCTTGTTCTTCTACACAAGATGACTCCTTACTTATGGCAAAGTGAGATATAAATTGCCCAAATAATATCTCTTTCTCTTCAAATTTCATGTGCTAGCTCTCACTTAGGCAAATGTAGATGACAATGTAGTTTTCTACCTTCACATCCCATGTGCTAGCATTCTTCAATTTACTTTGGCAAAAGTGGAAGACCAAAGTAGCTTTTTCTTCCTTCAAATCTCATGTACATTTCCAATTTAGTTCCTACTTTGACAAATGTGACTTTTTCTTCATTCTTATCCATGTGCTAGCATTCTTCAATTTACTTTGGCAAAAGTGGAAGACCAAAGTAACCTTTTCTTCTATTTCCCACATGCAAATTCTACATTTGCTATTTTGGAGTTTGTTTGCCCAAAGTGACTTTACTTCTTTCTTTGCTAGAAATCTCCCAAACAAAATTACTTTGGCAAAAGTGGCTTCTCTTTTCAAGCTTCTTTATTTTTATTTTTTTTTCTTTTCCAAGTATTTCTTTTTCCTTTAAAGAATTATTAGAAAATATGCGAGGATATGATATAAATATTCATGTTTTATTTTAAAATATTTATTTTTTATATTAAAAATACATGAATAATTTATATCCATCATATATATATAAAGCTCCATGGGACTATAAACATGAATCTCACTATAAAATAATGGGACTTTGAACATGTTAGTTCAAAGTCTCAGTATAAAAACCTGGGACTAGTCTGGGGTGTTTGCCAACGCTAATGGAGTGTAAATGTGCGTGCGATGTTTTGGCTATTTCTCAATTAATTTTGAACTGATGGATAATTCTCACTTAGCGCGTTCAAAAATGGCTACGCATCAAAATTTTCTGCCTGTTTAAGCGCAAAAAATTTCGCCGGGTGCCCTCCATAAAGAATAGTTTTGCAAGATTGCCCCCATTTAACAATATTTTAGAAAATATCCTTATGTTGGCACGGAGCCAAGACTTCAAGGAAAAAATTTGTAAGTATTGGCACTGAACCAAAACTTCAAGGGCAAGTATTGTCTTGCCAACACTTCAAGTTATATGGCGAGAATGCATGAAGAGATTAGAAGGGGCAAGTTTTGGCTTTTTGCCAACACATACGACCAAGTGCGACAAGTGTTGCCTTATGCCAACACTTGAAGGGAAAATATTGGCAAATAGAGAGGGGGTCAAAGGCAAATCTTGGCATTTTGCCAAGACTTACGACCAAGTGCTGGCTAGTGTTGCCTTTTGCCAACACTTGAAGGAACAAGTGTTGGCAAACATAGAGGGGTCAAAGGCAATGCCCCGTACCAAGATTTTGATAGGGGTGTTTCCGTCCATAATTTTTATTAAACTTAATGGGGACGTTTTTGCAAAACCATTGTTAGTGCGGCAAAAAGGAAAATCATTGCTTATGGTGTCATATTTCTGCAAATGGGAAGTTTAGGCCCAATCCAAAAATTTATTAGGGCGGATCAAGCTTATCAAATTTCAGTTTTTTTGCGTGAACTGAGCACTTCTGTCCCTACTACTGAAACTTTTTGAGCATGTGTTTCTTGATATTGAAAAATTAAGCAATCAATCCTCGAGTGAACTCCTCCGGTGAATTTTGAGCGCAAATGCCTACACGTATCTGCAAATGACATCATCCGACTCAATACTCTCCCCGAGTCCGACGATTTCATGTATAATAAGTCTAATGCCAAGGAGACTCGGACCTTCCATCCAGTTTGTTTTTACTGTTGTTAGTTTCCGGCAGTTCAACCATACTTTCTGGTCGATCAACCGTCAATCAAACTTACTATTCCGCTTATGTTGCTACTATACAAAGTCGGGATCACAACGTGGGATCTCTTATAGTAATGATGATCATAAGGAGAATAAGATATCGAAGTTTCTAGACGATGATCGCGAGAAATTTGGTAAAATGAAATCAAAATATCAAATGAATTCCATGCCCATCACTTTGATGATAATGAGACTACACAAAGATCAAAGCTTTATAGAATGCACAATGAAGATCATTACTACTACAACAACAACAACAACAACAAAAGACCTAGTGTCATCCTACAAGTAGGGTCTTGGGAGGGTGAAATGCACGCAGACCTTACCCACACCAAGGTGGAGAGTTTGTTTCCGATATAGAGCCTATTTAGGATTGCTGCCAGAAACTGCTTATTTTGAAAAGTACTTTTGCCAAAAAAGTACTTTTGGATAATAAACAGTTTGTATTTGGACAATTCATTGGAGAAGTACTTTTGATAAATAATTTATCTTTGGTTAATCTTTACAAAAAAGTACTTTTGAGTGTCAAATTACGAAAAGGACATTCAAGTTCATTTTACATTTGGATTATTAGAAATAAAAAATAATATTAAATATTTATCATAAAAGACTTTAATTTTTTAAAAAGAATATTTAGTTAAAATATAAACATAAAGCAAAAGATAGAAATTTAAGTTTTTGAACCATAAAAATATAGTTAAATCATAGTGATAACGTACTTATATTTAAAAGATAAATTAAATATTTCAAAACAAATCATTCAAAATAAATTTAAAAATATCACTCCAAAAATCAATATAAACTAATCCACCACTGTATTTTCAGTAAAAGATCTAAATAAATACAATCTTACAATTATATTTGAAGCAAATTAAAAAGATTACATACCTTAAGAAATTGTTAACTGACTCAAGGAATTTGTTATTGTAGTTGTAGCTTTGGCAGAGAGAAAGGCTGTATAGGGTTGAGAAAAATACCTAGAAATAAATACTAGTCCTAGAGAGAGAGGATTTGTAAAAATACGTAGAAAGAAGAAAAAATTGAAAAAGATAAATATAATTTTATTTTGAGATATTTGTGGTTAATTAATGAGAGATAATTTGGTAAATAAAATTTTTTTGTATGGATATTTTTGTCTTGAAAAAATTAATAATCTGCTTCTACTTCTGCTTCTGCTTCTTGGGAGAAGCTACAAATATCTGCTTCTCCCCAAAAGCATAAAAACTGCTTCTGCTTCTGCTAAAACTACTTTTTTTTTTCCTTTGGCAAACACCTCAGAAATCCTAAAAAAGTACTCTTTTTGAAAGAAAAAAAAAGCACTTTTGGCTTTGAAGAAGCAATGCCAAACAGGCTAATAATCTCGATAAAGAAAAATATTTTTGAAAACATGTTTGAAAAGAGAAAACAAAATGAATATATCATGGTAAAGAAAATACTGACATAAAACTAAAGATAACCGAAGTAAACATAAAATACCAATAGCACTAAAGACGAAGAATAAGATAGAAATCGTACACTAACATGACAGAAATTGCTCGACTACCATCTAACCTTCAACCCTAATCCTTGACCTCCATGTTTTCTTATCTAGGGTCAAGTCCTCGGTGATTTAGAGGTGAGCCATGTCGTTTCTAATCACCTCATCCCAATACTTCTTCGGTCTACCTATACCTCTCCGTAGACATAACACTGTCAACCCCTCACACCTCCTCACTGGAGCATCTAATCTCATCCTCTTCACATATCTGAACCATAGCAGCCTCAGTATCTTGTTCACCATTGAGGCCATTCCCACCTTGTCATATATGACCTCGTTCTTAATCTTATCCATCCTAGTATGCCTGTACATCCATCTAAGCATCCTCATCTCTGCTACGTCCATCTTCTGAATGTATTCTTGACTGGCCAACACTCTATCTCATACAACATAGTTGGTCTAGCGACACTCTATAGAACTTACCTTTAAGTCTAGGTGAATTTTTTTTAATTCATGGGACACCCGAAGCAAGCCTTTTTTTTATCCACCCTGCTCCTAAATGATGTGCGACATCATCACCAATTTCTCCATTACCTTGGACGATTGAGCCAAGAAGCTTTTCTTTCTTGGGGATGACTTGTGTATCAAGCTGTCACGACCCAATTTTCGGGGCCGTGATGGCACCTAAGTGTTACATCCTTAGGCGAACCACGAATAATTAAACTGACTCAAAATGATAATTTAGATAGAAATATTTCAATAAAGTGTAGGTGTAGACATCCACCCGAAATACAGTGTCAATAGAGCATCTACGAATTCTGACATCCGATATATATATATATATATATAATACAAGATGTAGGAAGCGACTAAACATTAAGGTGGATTAGACGGTATGCCACCGCGAACCATGCGGTTGGCTCACCTCAAGCAAAAATAGCCACAGCCTCGAACGGATCAGATAAGTCCAGCTGTCTGACTAGTAGAAGGATCTGCACATTTAAACAGTAAGTTATGAGCCAAAGCCCAGTAAGATCATCGACAGGCCCGCTAAATTACCCTTTCAGGACAAGTCTTTGATAATGCATAAGCAGATAACGGAAGTACAATCCACACCTTTACAGTAACCCATAAACATTACATACGATAATATAATTATACAACAACACAAGCAATAATACGCGAATACATAACATAGTCAATAATATAAAGATACATAATATAGGCAACATGTTGAACCCCAAAAATTACCCTTTCTTTAAAGAAAAGATAGGTTTCGGGTATAACGTTCAACAATATGGGACTCCAAAGGGCTTTCTTTGGAGTCGCCACCTAATTTAGGAGAATTAGGAACCAATTAATTAAATAATGCGTGCAATTCCTCCGTTTCAAGGAAAATGGTCATTTCAGAGATTCTAAGTAAGAGGTTCAGTTATTTTCGAAAGAAGGTTTCGATTTGAAAGCACTTTCGAAAATCCACAAAATGTGGTTAATCCTTCGGTTTTCACAAAATAGCTAAATAAATGCGATTTACAAAAATATTTAACTTTCAATTTAAAAGCGTCACTAATTGAATTTAAAATCAAGTATACATAAAAAGGTAGGGAAAATAAATGACTTTAATAAGAAAAATAATTGACTTGAAGACTTGTATTAAAGTTGTATTTTTTTAAAAGCGATTTTAAAATTATTACGAATTGGCTTGCACGCATTATTTAACTAAAAGATTCAAAATTCCTAAAATAAGATGGAGACTCTAAAGAAAAAAATTCACGAAATAATTCGATAAATAACTAAACATTCATTCATAATCAATCAAATAAATTATTCTACAATAATTATCTATGGGGAATTCCTATAGACATGCAATTTCTAAGGATGGAAAAAGAGGAGGTTTAGAAGAAGAACCCGGAGATTGATAAAACTCATGGGAGCCTTGAATTTATTTAATTTATACATTTATGCCCATGAGTCTAAAACATCATACGACTCAACAAAGCATTTTAAATTTTTATAGATCTTCACTTCTTGAATCTTGAGCCCGGACTCGACCCCAATGAGACTCCAAGCCACGTAAGCCATCCCAATTTGTGAGTTAGCCGAACTCGATCCCAAGGGGTTTCATGCAAAAATAAATAAAAGATAAGGATTAGAGGAACAGTCTAAGTGACATTGAAGTAAACAATGAAGTACAGAGACCAATTGGAAACAGAATAGTTCTACTAATTACAATCAGCAGAAAACAATCACATTGCAAGACCTTTGGCTTAAACCATACCAACCATAGGAAAATATTAACTAACAAACGTACTTAGAGTTGTATAGACTTGTATTAGTAAACTCCCAGGTTGTTTCATTCCAAAGGTTTAAATATAAAGTGCAGAGATGACTACGTTCACGAAAGAGAAAAGATTCAAACTTTCAAGTCTTAAGGCCGGAAAAGTCTTAGGCAAGGGATCTTTAAAATAACTAACATATTAATCATATTAAAGATTAAAGCTTTAACTTAAAACTTTCTGAGAGGTCCAAGATAACCCCAAACAACTGTAGGGAACTTCAAGCCACATAATCAAATATAAAGGTTAAGATTTCAAGTATAATGACTTCAATTGTATTAACACCTTAATAGGCCATACAAACACACATTTGTTTAGACAGAGCTAAATTTTATGAGTTGCATCTGTAACTCATAAGACAAATGCTATAAAAGGTCTTTCACATTTCATTCTTTGGACCAAAATTAGATGTAGAGACAGATGCCAAAATGCAAGTTTTATCGAACAATAAGGAGCAAACTTCAGTAGGTATGCATATTTGATATGCACTGGGTCTCTTAAAAACTGGTGTTAATGCACTCAAATAAAGCTATAATCTACTATGAACTGACTAAGGATGCAGCTTTATTATGAAACTAAATGAATTAACAAGAGGACCTAACTGAACCTCTCCTATTTAGCTTTTATTTCAACATGCAGAATTTATGTCCCTATAGCAGACCTCATCAAGAAACACCAATGAAACTTAGCATGCCAAGAGCAAACTCAGACAATCACAGACAGAACCAAACCTTGAACCTGAGACCAACTAGGATAATTCTAAGAGAGGATCCCATAAAAATAACCAGGGAGGGATTGTCTATTTGGCTTTCAACACAGCAACAACAATGAACTTGCAGGACTTAAGAGAGCTGACCTACTGAACTCATGGACTGGACAATCAGGACTCTGAATTATTCTATCAAATTTGCAGACAGCTCTGAAAGCTTTTACACTTCCAGAACTGCCTTCAACACAACCAGACCACAAAACTTTCACACCTGCAGCTTCCTCAGACACTCAAGGAACCTCACAGCCTCTGAAAATAACCCAGAGACATCCCACACTACCTGCAGCCCTTATTGAACTCAATACCCTGCTAACGACTCCCTAGAACCACTTCTAAAATCTGCAAACAGAGCCAACCTTTCAACTACTCCTGGATGCATACCAAGCACACATCCACACACTGAATTGCCTAAAACTACCAGGAAACAATACCCCAGGAGCCAGACCTCTAATCACCTGCAAGCCCACCAGACCAAGCTGACTCACAGACCCCTGAAAGCACCCTACATCTCCTCTGAACAACCAGAAAACACCTGGACTAAACTAAACACACATCCTCTCACACCACCTGAACTTCCTGAACAGAACACTCCTAAAGCTTTGCACATTCAGGAATAGCTCTGAACTCACTGAATACACACACATCACATTGAGAACTTAAAAAAAAACCAGGAGATATATTTGATGGAAATAGATTATCTCAAATGGATTCCTCCTAATTTCATTAGAAACTCAATTTAAAACCTAAACATAAATGCTGGATCGACTTCTCTTTAAGAATTAGGACTGATCAATCTTCCAAGTTGCTAATCAGATTCAATGCTAAGCTCTTTTTTTTATTTTAGTCATGAAGCCTGCATTAGTCGACTATCATTTTAAAATCGCAGTGTTAAGCTCACAGGCTATTCACAGTCAGTTTTATATCGAAAGATGATTCACACATTCATAGGCTATATCTACATATTCAGTTTAATACTTCCATGACTATACCCTTAACTCAAATTACTCATACACTGATTAACTAAACTATTACTTATGCTAACATAAATTAATAAGGCAAATACAGGCAAAAGCAAATGAAATGCAAGTAAATAAAATACAAGGAGAGTTATACACTGACCTTTTGCGAGGCAGTGAACCAGGGCGAGGGTCTGAAGCGATGTCACTCGAACAAGGTCGTCGGCTCGAGCGAGGTCGATGACTCGACTTACGAAGAAGCGATCAAACAAGATGGCGAAGCGATAATACGAGACAAATGCCAGGAACAAGATCGGAAAACCGTAACAGTATATGTATTTTTAACCAAAACTTAAACTGAGAAAAATGTATATGTTTTGCCGTTTGCCTCTCTTTATCTTCCTACTACTGCCGCTGCCCTCTCCGCTGAACTTCTTCTCCTCTCTTATTTATAGGAGTCCCATTTTAGGGTTCTTGAGGTGCCAAGACTGAAAGACAATGACCAAATAATCCCTAACGGTACAAAATGGATAAGATTTGCTATTCAAAAACCAAAATTTTAAGAGGGAAACCTGAATATCCCTTAGATGACTCGGATTGGAACGTGGCCAAACTGGATGAGCTGGAATTCATACCAGAAGGACGATGCTGGAGGGCCAGGATTTGTCCAGCTAGATGGATTGTACGAAGAACAGAGGAATTGAAATTGGGTCGCGTTTAGGGTCGGGTGAAAAAGGAAAAATGGGTTCACTGAAATGAGGGAAATGATATGTTATGTGTAAAATGTGTAATATATGTATTTTGCGGGGATAGGCTAGGATAGGGGTTGTGTTCTGCAAATTTGGCCTCTTTCTTCAAAAACTCAATTATTTCGCCCCTTTTAAATTTAAATTGACCTTCTATAAAATAATTAGATATTAATTAATATTTCGGGACAAAATTGGGTGTCAACAGCTGCCCCTCTTTACCCGGAAAGGATGAAAGAGTTTTCAGGGTAAAGAAAGTTGACGAGAAACTCAATTTTGTCACGATAAAGCCAAGATTTTGATTCCAAGGTCCAAAATGTGAGGCTTAAGACATGGCCGAACTCCGATTTCCGAGTTGCCTACATATCTCGGGCTGAAAGAGAATCAGGCCATATGTAGTTCGACGACACTTAGACACGAAGACTCGCACGATTAACAGAACGGACACATAAACAGGAAAGAATCTGACTGACCCCTAATCTGGAATGAAAGATTAGGTAAGACTTGCTTGTTCGAGTGCGATTCTTCAGATCCTCGTTGACGAGTCTGGCTCATATCAACGATTGCCCCAGTTCACTGCTAAGAAAGAGTTCCACGTTATGCTCCAAATGCTGCTGCGGTGCTGCTAATATCCTGTAATAAACTTGACAAACGGTAAGCGAATAAAGCTTAATAAATGAAGTAATAAAGGAATAACGACAATAAACTTGTAGATGTTGGTTGCAATATCAATGATAAGCTTGTCTCCAATCGACTAATGGAGAAATCTGGCTTTGTAAGGCAAGATGACTTTGGGGCCGTTGGTAGACTAGGATTGTAGTCCAACCAAAAGTAAGAATACGTCCGAAGTATCCACATTATTCTGCACGTCTTAACAAACTTATTAGCAATGTAAGGGTATAGAAAATGTATAAACGCCTCAGGAGGCTACAGAATGCTCAAGAAAGTGTGCTAATATTAAACGTCTATCGAGACCATAAAAGATTACTTCTTAGAGGAATTTAAATAATTAACACCTTCGAGGTGGCAGAAATACGCCTTTGAGGCAATAAAATTACGCCTTAGAGGCATTCAAATAACTAACACCTTCGAGGTGACATAAATACGCCTCCGGGGCAACAAAATTACGCCTTAGAGGCATTCAGATAATTAACACCTTCGAGGTGACATAAATACGCCTCCGGGGCAACAAAATTACGCCTTCGAGGCATTCAAATAACTAACACCTTCGAGGTGACATAAATACGCCTCCGGGGCAACAAAATTACGCCTTAGAGGTATTCAGATAACTAACACCTTCGAGGTGACATAAATACGCCTCCGGGGCAACAAAATTACGCCTTAGAGGCATTCAGATAACTAACACCTTCGAGGTGACATAAATACGCCTCCGGGGCAACAAAATTACGCCTTAGAGGCATTCAAATAATTAACACCTTCGAGGTGACATAAATACGCCTCTGGGGCAACAAAATTACGCCTTCGAGGCATTCAAATAACTAACACCTTCGAGGTGACATAAATACGCCTCCGGGGCAACAAAATTACGCCTTCGAGGCATTCAAATAATTAACACCTTCGAGGTGACATAAATACGCCTCTGGGGCAACAAAATTACGCCTTCGAGGCATTCAAATAATTAACACCTTCGAGGTGACATAAATACGCCTCTGGGGCAACAAAATTACGCCTTAGAGGCATTCAGATAACTAACACCTTCGAGGTGACATAAATACGCCTCCGGGGCAACAAAATTACGCCTTCGAGGCATTCAAATAATTAACACCTTCGAGGTGACATAAATACGCCTCTGGGGCAACAAAATTACGCCTTCGAGGCATTCAAATAATTAACACCTTCGAGGTGACATAAATACGCCTCTGGGGCAACAAAATTACGCCTTAGAGGCATTCAGATAACTAACACCTTCGAGGTGACATAAATACGCCTCCGGGGCAACAAAATTACGCCTTCGAGGCATTCAAATAACTAACACCTTCGAGGTGACATAAATACGCCTCTGGGGCAACAAAATTACGCCTTCGAGGCATTCAAATAACTAACACCTTCGAGGTGACATAAATACGCTTATTGAAAGCGTGAACATGAAGACGCTTTTCGAAAGCCTGAAATATACGCTTCTCGAAAGCGTGAACATGTGAATACGTTATACTCTCTGAACTCTTCCACGGAGGAATGGTCTTGATTATAAAACAAAGTGAACCCCTTAGGATTGGCAATATCTGAAAATCAAAAAATAGAACTTTAGTAAGCGTTCTCATGAAGTGAAAGAGAAATGAACAAATTTGCTTAACAAATTTCAAGAGTTATGGGAAATAGAAATGCCGCCTTTCGGCAAAGTGGAAAAGCGTCGAGTCATGAAGCACGGGCTTTATCCAAATATTATTACAATCCAAGCGATGAGAATCTTAGAGATTGACTTGTTAAGATGCTTTATCCTCCTTTGCGGAACTTAATATCCCTGCTCTCAAAGAAAAATTGTTAGTTTTGGGAGGGAGGGGGGAGCGTTTGATTCATGCTGACTCGAGCCTTCATCCTTCAACTGCTTCCTTCTTCTCTCTTTGTCTAGATTTGCGATCCGTCTTTTGAGACTTGACCAACAAACTCTTTGTCGAGCAATACGGCTTTTTGCAAAATCTGCCCCAGTTATGATCTTTCAAATCTTCAACTTGCCTTCAAAATTTGCCCCAGTTATGATCTCCTGAATCTTCAACTTATTTTGTAAAATTTGCCCCAGTTGCTATCTTTCAAACCTTCAAATTATCTTGCAAAATTGCCCCAGTTGCTTGCCTTAGGGGAGACTGGAAATTTTAATATTATAGAGTCGAGCCCATTAAGAGCGCCTACGTATCCCTCCACGGGAATCAGACCGTGCGTAGTTCTGCTTACATAGATATTTTGGGAAAGTATGGCAATCTAAGTACGAAGCCGTATCCGAATTGGAAAATCCACACATCTGCCCAGATGCATAGTTTGGCATTACATCATAAAAGATAAACAAGCCTAAAGTGTTATAATATTTTGACCGAATCCGACGGGGATTGCCTACTTATCCTGTTGCCATTCCAGGAATCAGGTCAGAAGTAGTTCAAAATTACATAAAAGAGGAAATAGGGAAATCCTACGCTAGTGTAACCGAGCTCTATCTGAGTTGCTTACGTATCCCAGCCCTGGGAATCAGGTTACGCGTAGTTCGCATTACAATTAAAATTACATGAAATGAGAAAAACACTTGCTTGCGCCGCTTGTGAGCTATCTTGATTGTACTTGGATTGATAAATTTTGGTATTCTCCCATCTGGATTGATCCATCTTCGATTAAATCTTGGATCTTGTGTTTAAGAGCAACACATTCATTAGTGTCGTGCTTGAAAAATTCGGCATGGTAAGCACAATATTTGGTTCCATCAACCCATTGTGGGGGAGGGTCAAATGTACCATTTCCTGATAGTGGTTCTAGCATTCCCACATCTTTTAATCTTTCATACAATTGAGCTTGTGGTTCACCTAAAGATGTGAATTTTCGACGCTGCTTCTTCTCATATTTGGGATGCGATCCTGATGGTTTAGACTGGCGAGCCACAGGTGGCTGATGTTGTTGAGGGTAATTGTATGCTTGCGGTTGTGAATAAGGGTGATAAGCGGTTGCTGCAAATTGATGGTAACTGGGTTGGGCATTATAGCCTGGACATGGAGCGGGTGGATTTTGATGCTGACTTGGATAAGTTGGATATAGTGTGCTTCTGTAAATAGATTGATTTGATGAGTTTCTGAAGGCTGGCTTCTTGTTTGGCCTTTGGTTGATATCAACCATATCAATTCCAAATTCATCTTCCCTCTTTCTCTTCTCAAAATTGCCCATACCAGTCTGGATGGCTTGCGTAGTTGCCTTTATTGCGGCAAAACTTACAATTCGCCCTGTCTTAACCCCTTCTTCAACCATCTCTCCCATCACAAGAAGTTCAGAATAAGGTTTACCCATCATAGGGAGCAAGTGCATGTAATAAGAATCATCTTGAGCTCGGATGAAGTACTTTACCATGTCTTCCTCAGTCATTGGTGGTCGCACCCTTGCAGCCTGTTCACGCCATCTCAGTGCGTATTCCCTAAAGGTTTCTGTTGGTTTCTTCTTCAGATTGGACAAGGTTATAAGGTCAGGAGCCATCTCGACATTGTACTCAAACTGCTTTGTAAAATCACTGGCTATGTCATCAAACTCACGCCACTTGCTTATATCCTGCCTTGCAAACCATTCAGCAGCAATACCTTCCAGACTATGACTGAAGAAGGCCATCAGAAGTTCCTCTTTACCTCCCGCAACCCTCATTCGATTGAGATATTTGGTCAAATGAACAAATGGGTCACTATGACCATCATACATATCAAATTTTGGCACTTTAAACCCGGGAGGAAGAGTAACGTCAGGGTATAGATAAAGATTGCGGTAGGAGATGCTTTGGCGTCCTCTAGACACTTGCAAATCCTTGATGGATTGCTGCATGATTTTCATCGTTTGGATTATCTCCTCTTGCTCAACTGTCTTTCCCTGCTTTTCTACAGTTATGGGCACTTCAATGGGTGCTTTGGATTGTGGAGGACGAGTATCTTTGGCATGTAAATATTGATAGTGAGGCAAGTTGTTTTGGTTAATGAATGCATTTGGGATGTTGTTAAGTGGTGCAAGCATATGAATGACACTGGAATTTAAAGGCGTGTTCGGATTGGCAGTTTCAACATTGGGGTTCAGAGTTGACAGCACGGCTGGCGCGTTTTGGTGGCTCGACCCTTTCATTCTGTCTAATTCAGCTTGCATACACTCAATCTGCTTAGCCATTCTAGCAATTTGTTCATCAGGAACAACAACTGCTTGCTCATTAGAAGATGCAGGGATACCAGTCTGATTATCAGTCATTGCTTACTTCACTTTAGATTAGACACTTAACCAACTCGGGAGTCAACACGAATCAAACTCTCTCTCTTTGGGGAATAATCAAAAGAAAAATTCAAAAAGTAAACTATGTTAGTTTGCGTGTCATTAACAACATTGCATACAATCACGTAGCGCGCGTCACGTAGCGCTTTGCATTTTAAACAAGTTTGACATGTGGCAATCACAATTAGTTGAGCGTAAATGAAAATGCGGGCGCGTCCTACCCTGTAAGGTGCCTCTTTGTGCCAGAGGTGGGCCTAAGACGCCAAATTGGTGATAACGAAAAGTAGTCCAAGCCGGTTTTGCAATAATCGAATTTAGAGTAAGTGAAAATGATAGTAATAATAATTTTTCTTTCGTTATAACTTGATTTTGAGTACATCATTGTTACTTCAAAAATAGAAACTGCCAGACATAATTTAAATACATCATTTTGGGTGCAATGAAAATATAAATAAATGCTATAACTACGCTGCATCAGGCTTGAGGAGGCAATGGAACTGAAGTGCGGGCCTGTTTCGATCAATCCTTGCTTGCACAATCGGTGTGATTTCTGACATCTGGTCCCAAATGTCGTTTATATCCAAAAAACTTGCTTGAATCAAACATCGATCAAATGGATCGAACGTCTTATCGTCCTTTCGACGTCTCTTGCCCCAACTTGTTATCTTCTTCCAAGTATCTTCACAATTTCAACTTGATGACTATTTGGAATACCTCTTGCATTCAAGCATCTTCTAGTCTACAAAATTAATAAAAGTATTCTAAATTTAATTAATTGCACAACTTGGCTTGGACTAGAAGTTCCGTTATCACATAAACACATAATATGCATTGTTGTTGGGTTTAAACCCGTCAACGAAAAAGGGCGGTTTTTCTAACTATGGAGGCGGTACCAAGGACCGGGTCCAATCTAAGGTTTATGCATGCATGTTCCTAACGAAAACTCTAGAGTGGGTTCACTAGACACAAGGCTGTTTTGAGTGGCAAGCGGTCACGCGGTAGTAAAACTATCCGCTCACCCCGCAGGTACGCGCACTCTTTCTTAAAGGGTTTTTTTATGAGTTGCGAGTGTATATGCATACACCTCGCGGGTATAAGTAACCATGAAGAAGCTCCCAGGAGTGGGGAAAATATGAACGGAATGCCAGTTTTATATGTGCACAAATAAAGTGTAGTGACATGCTTTCAGTGACAAACAATTGCAAATAATCAAATTAACTAAACAGGCAATTTTGCAAATAATAAATAAATAAAGAGTTATCTTGTGAAAACCTTGCGGTTAGAACCTTAAGGTATCCCCAGCGGAGTCGCCAAGCTGTTGAACCCCAAAAATTACCCTTTCTTTAAAGAAAAGATAGGTTTCGGGTATAACGTTCAACAATATGGGACTCCAAAGGGCTTTCTTTGGAGTCGCCACATAATTTAGGAGAAATAGGAACCAATTAATTAAATAATGCGTGCAATTCCTCCGTTTCAAGGAAAATGGTCATTTCAGAGATTCTAAGTAAGAGGTTCAGTTATTTTCGAAAGAAGGTTTCGATTTGAAAGCACTTTCGAAAATCCACAAAATGTGGTTAATCCTTCGGTTTTCACAAAATAGCTAAATAAATGCGATTTACAAAAATATTTAACTTTCAATTTAAAAGCGTCACTAATTGAATTTAAAATCAAGTATACATAAAAAGGTAGGGAAAATAAATGACTTTAATAAGAAAAATAATTGACTTGAAGACTTGTATTAAAGTTGTATTTTTTTAAAAGTGATTTTAAAATTATTACGAATTGGCTTGCACGCATTATTTAACTAAAAGATTCAAAATTCCTAAAATAAGATGGAGATTCTAAAGAAAAAAATTCACGAAATAATTCGATAAATAACTAAACATTCATTCATAATCAATCAAATAAATTATTCTACAATAATTATCTATGGGGAATTCCTATAGACATGCAATTTCTAAGGATGGAAAAAGAAGAGGTTTAGAAGAAGAACCCGGAGATTGATAAAACTCATGGGAGCCTTGAATTTATTTAATTTATACATTTATGCCCATGAGTCTAAAACATCATACGACTCAACAAAGCATTTTAAATTTTTATAGATCTTCACTTCTTGAATCTTGAGCCCGGACTCGACCCCAATGAGACTCCAAGCCACGTAAGCCATCCCAATTTGTGAGTTAGCCGAACTCGATCCCAAGGGGTTTCATGCAAAAATAAATAAAAGATAAGGATTAGAGGAACAGTCTAAGTGACATTGAAGTAAACAATGAAGTACAGAGACCAATTGGAAACAGAATAGTTCTACTAATTACAATCAGCAGAAAACAATCACATTGCAAGACCTTTGGCTTAAACCATACCAACCATAGGAAAATATTAACTAACAAACGTACTTAGAGTTGTATAGACTTGTATTAGTAAACTCCCAGGTTGTTTCATTCCAAAGGTTTAAATATAAAGTGCAGAGATGACTACGTTCACGAAAGAGAAAAGATTCAAACTTTCAAGTCTTAAGGCCGGAAAAGTCTTAGGCAAGGGATCTTTAAAATAACTAACATATTAATCATATTAAAGATTAAAGCTTTAACTTAAAACTTTCTGAGAGGTCCAAGATAACCCCAAACAACTGTAGGGAACTTCAAGCCACATAATCAAATATAAAGGTTAAGATTTCAAGTATAATGACTTCAATTGTATTAACACCTTAATAGGCCATACAAACACACATTTGTTTAGACAGAGCTAAATTTTATGAGTTGCATCTGTAACTCATAAGACAAATGCTATAAAAGGTCTTTCACATTTCATTCTTTGGACCAAAATTAGATGTAGAGACAGATGCCAAAATGCAAGTTTTATCGAACAATAAGGAGCAAACTTCAGTAGGTATGCATATTTGATATGCACTGGGTCTCTTAAAAACTGGTGTTAATGCACTCAAATAAAGCTATAATCTACTATGAACTGACTAAGGATGCAGCTTTATTATGAAACTAAATGAATTAACAAGAGGACCTAACTGAACCTCTCCTATTTAGCTTTTATTTCAACATGCAGAATTTATGTCCCTATAGCAGACCTCATCAAGAAACACCAATGAAACTTAGCATGCCAAGAGCAAACTCAGACAATCACAGACAGAACCAAACCTTGAACCTGAGACCAACTAGGATAATTCTAAGAGAGGATCCCATAAAAATAACCAGGGAGGGATTGTCTATTTGGCTTTCAACACAGCAACAACAATGAACTTGCAGGACTTAAGAGAGCTGACCTACTGAACTCATGGACTGGACAATCAGGACTCTGAATTATTCTATCAAATTTGCAGACAGCTCTGAAAGCTTTTACACTTCCAGAACTGCCTTCAACACAACCAGACCACAAAACTTTCACACCTGCAGCTTCCTCAGACACTCAAGGAACCTCACAGCCTCTGAAAATAACCCAGAGACATCCCACACTACCTGCAGCCCTTATTGAACTCAATACCCTGCTAACGACTCCCTAGAACCACTTCTAAAATCTGCAAACAGAGCCAACCTTTCAACTACTCCTGGATGCATACCAAGCACACATCCACACACTGAATTGCCTAAAACTACCAGGAAACAATACCCCAGGAGCCAGACCTCTAATCACCTGCAAGCCCACCAGACCAAGCTGACTCACAGACCCCTGAAAGCACCCTACATCTCCTCTGAACAACCAGAAAACACCTGGACTAAACTAAACACACATCCTCTCACACCACCTGAACTTCCTGAACAGAACACTCCTAAAGCTTTGCACATTCAGGAATAGCTCTGAACTCACTGAATACACACACATCACATTGAGAACTTAAAAAAAAACCAGGAGATATATTTGATGGAAATAGATTATCTCAAATGGATTCCTCCTAATTTCATTAGAAACTCAATTTAAAACCTAAACATAAATGCTGGATCGACTTCTCTTTAAGAATTAGGACTGATCAATCTTCCAAGTTGCTAATCAGATTCAATGCTAAGCTCTTTTTTTTATTTTAGTCATGAAGCCTGCATTAGTCGACTATCATTTTAAAATCGCAGTGTTAAGCTCACAGGCTATTCACAGTCAGTTTTATATCGAAAGATGATTCACACATTCATAGGCTATATCTACATATTCAGTTTAATACTTCCATGACTATACCCTTAACTCAAATTACTCATACACTGATTAACTAAACTATTACTTATGCTAACATAAATTAATAAGGCAAATACAGGCAAAAGCAAATGAAATGCAAGTAAATAAAATACAAGGAGAGTTATACACTGACCTTTTGCGAGGCAGTGAACCAGGGCGAGGGTCTGAAGCGATGTCACTCGAACAAGGTCGTCGGCTCGAGCGAGGTCGATGACTCGACTTACGAAGAAGCGATCAAACAAGATGGCGAAGCGATAATACGAGACAAATGCCAGGAACAAGATCGGAAAACCGTAACAGTATATGTATTTTTAACCAAAACTTAAACTGAGAAAAATGTATATGTTTTGCCGTTTGCCTCTCTTTATCTTCCTACTACTGCCGCTGCCCTCTCCGCTGAACTTCTTCTCCTCTCTTATTTATAGGAGTCCCATTTTAGGGTTCTTGAGGTGCCAAGACTGAAAGACAATGACCAAATAATCCCTAACGGTACAAAATGGATAAGATTTGCTATTCAAAAACCAAAATTTTAAGAGGGAAACCTGAATATCCCTTAGATGACTCGGATTGGAACGTGGCCAAACTGGATGAGCTGGAATTCATACCAGAAGGACGATGCTGGAGGGCCAGGATTTGTCCAGCTAGATGGATTGTACGAAGAACAGAGGAATTGAAATTGGGTCGCGTTTAGGGTCGGGTGAAAAAGGAAAAATGGGTTCACTGAAATGAGGGAAATGATATGTTATGTGTAAAATGTGTAATATATGTATTTTGCGGGGATAGGCTAGGATAGGGGTTGTGTTCTGCAAATTTGGCCTCTTTCTTCAAAAACTCAATTATTTCGCCCCTTTTAAATTTAAATTGACCTTCTATAAAATAATTAGATATTAATTAATATTTCGGGACAAAATTGGGTGTCAACACAACATATACAATATTATATTGATACTATGGCATAAGCAGTAATATAATTAACACACAGCATGGCGATGATATATCTCGCATACCACATAGGTAATGATATACCTAGCTCATAGCATAAGCACACACCCTGTGCGGCTTTGTTTATAGGTCATAACGCACCACAGGCCTCTGTCCCTATTAACAACTTTACTTATAGGTCATAACGCACCACAAGCCTCTGTCCCTATAAGTCTCCACATCTAGGTCATAACGCACCACCGGCCTCTGTCCCTAGATGTAATTTCGCTTCTAGGTCATAACGCACCACCGGCCTATGTCCCTAGAGCATATCAATAATACACCGGCACACAACATCGACTATACACAAGTCACGTTTGTGCTTTCTCCTTTTTGTGTAAATATAACGAGTAGTACATAATACTATGTACTAGACAATGCTAGTCAATTAAGTACTCGACATCTTACTTAGCAAGATCAAATCTTATCCGCAAGCAAAATAGAGGTCAAATCTCACTTACCTCAAAATCGGCTCAAGTGGCTAAGGAACGACCTCCTTTCCCAAACGATGTGCCTCTGTAAGACTCCTCTCTGAGCCAAAGAAATAGTGTCGCATTCGTAAGCATGTGAGGAAAGGATTCTAAGCCCTTACGCAATTTAAGAGACAATTTACCAAAATACCCCCGGGTCGGACGTACCCAAAAACCCGTAAAATTTATGTTTCCGGACTCCCCATACTCCCACGAGTCCAAAAGTACCATTATTGTACATACCCGAGTCCAACTCGGTCATTTTTCCCATTTCACAAATCTAGGGTTCAAACCCTCTTTCCAAGGATCGTCACTTTGATCCTCGGATTAAAGCGTTAAAAATGGGTAAGAATAGTTACCTTGTGTTTAGGAATGATTTTGGTACTTCAAATTTCCCTTGGAATCACTTTTAGAAGCTCAAAACATGAAAATAAAAATGAATGCCCGCCCTAGAATATATAGCAGCCCGCAGCTTTAAAGAGTTGTACCACATGCTGTCTGAATTGTACCTCACTGGACAGCTTTCGGTAAAATACACATAACTTCTCGTACGAATGTCCAAATAATACGAAATTGATGGCATTAGAACCACAACTCAAAGAGCTACAACTTTCATGTTTTGACTTTTTTCCAATTCCTTATGGATTGATCTGAAAAATTGATTTATTTCCGGCTGAACAGTAAAAAAAAAACAGATTCAGCAGCTTTTGGCTTTGCACCAGATCAGCCACTGTTTTTGGGTCCAAACGGGACCCTACGAAGCTTGGAATGACCCCAAATTTTGTACACAAGTCATACGAGACTTGTGTGACATGCTCGTCAAGACGGAATTCAATTCGAATCTCTAGAACTCAAAACGTGGGTCCCACGGGAAAGGGTCAAATTTCGACTTTCGCCAAAATAGCGAATTTTAATCAAACGACCCCAGAATCCAAATTCGAAAGTTGCTACAAGTCACAAATGATGATACCAACCTAACGGAACCCTCAGATCTCTCATCGGAGTTCGTTTACTCAAATCGAGCTCGAAAACCTCTTTTAACCTTTTAAACTTCCGCAACGGAGACTTTATCAAAAGTCCTATCAAACGAGGTCCGTTTTCACTTCTGAAGGTTGCTACAGGTCATAAATTACCATACGAACCTAACGCAACTTTCAGATTTCTTATCAGAGCTCATTTGCTCAAATCGAGCTCCAAAACCTCTTTTAGCCTTAACGAATATCCGAAACGGATGTCTTTCTCCGATACCTATCTAACAAAGTTCGTTTTAGCTAAAAAATTTCAGGCATGTCATAATGGACCTTACGGAGCTTTTGGGATTATCGACACGCAAATCGAGGTCCTGATTCCTGAAACGACTATTTGAGGTCGTTACAATCTCCCCCACTTAGACTCTCGTTCGTCCTCGGACGAGCCCGTGTCTAAGGTAAGATTCACATTTTCACGATAATAATTACACGGATTTCGAGGACTCTCGCTACTATCCGAAATCATAAACAACAACATAACTTTCAGGCTTTAGAGATTGAAATCAAACCTGAATTATCGAAAAGGCGAGGATACTTCTCCCGCATGTCGGACTCGAGTTCCCAAGTGGCCTCTTCGCTAGGACGATTCTTCCATAGCACTTTAACCAACGGGATCTCTTTCGACCTTAGCTTACGGATCTCTCTAGCTGCAATAGCAATCGGCTCCTCCAAATAAGCCAAGTCCTCGTCGATCTCGATAGTGGCCATATCAATCACATGGGATGGATCATGAACATACTTTCGGAGCATAGATACATGGAATACCGGATGAACTGACAGAGATGGAGGCAAAGCAAGCCTATATGCAATAGCGCCAATACGCTCCAAGACCTCAAAAGGACCAATGAACCTCGGACTAAGCTTGCCCTTTTTCCCGAATCTCATAACACCCTTCATCGGCGATACTTTAAGAAACACCCGGTCACCTACCATAAACACCAAATCTCTCCTCTTCCGATCCGCATAAGATATCTGTCGACTCTGAGCTGTGCGGAGCCGATCCTGAATGATTCGGACCTTATCTAAGGTCTGCTGAACTAGATCCGGACCCAACACCTTCACCTCTCCAGGTTCAAACCAACCAACTGGAGAACGACATCGGCGGCCATATAATGCCTCAAACGGAGCCATCTGGATAGAAGACTGATAACTGTTATTATAGGCAAATTCCGCCAAAGGCAAATAACTGTCCCAATGGCCTCCAAAGTCAATAGCAGAAGCCCTCAGCATATCCTCAAGAATCTGGATGGTCCTCTCGGACTGACCATCAGTCTGAGGATGAAATGCGGTGCTAAGATCCACTCGGGTACCCAGCTCCTTCTGAAATGATCTCCAGAACTGAGCTGTGAACTGAGTACCGCGATCTGATATAATAGAGACTGGAGCACCATGCAATCTCACAATCTGCTCGATAAATATACGAGCTAAGCGCTCCGATGAATAAGTAGTCCTCACGGGGATGAAATGAGCTGACTTGGTGAGACGATCCACCACTACCCATACTGAATCATGCTTGCCCAAGGTCAAAGGCAATCCAACCACAAAGTCCATAGTAATATGCTCCCATTTCCATTCCGGAATCGGCATGGACTGAGTCACCCCGGCTGGTCTTCTATGCTCATACTTTACCTGCTGACAATTTAAGCACCGAGACACATGATCAGCAACATCTCTCTTCATTCCCTTCCACCAATATAACTCCCGAAGATCTTGATACATCTTCGTAATACCAGGATGAATAGAATACCGAGAACTGTGTGCCTCTGCCAATATCAGCTGCCTCAACTCCCCAACATTCGGAACACACAACCGACCGTTGAGCCGCAGTACACTATCATCTCCGATCATAAATGAGGTCACTCCCCCACTTAAAACTCTATCTCGAATATCACGCAAATATGAATCATCAAATTGCTTTTCCTTGATCTGGGAAGCTAGGGATGACTGAGTCCCTATATAAGCAAAAACTCGGTCTGGCACAGAATCATCAAATCGCACTCCACTAATGGACAAGGCCTGCAACTCTCGAGCTAGTGGTCTCATATCATCATCAAGATAGGCAAGGCTACCCATAGACTTCCTGCTCAGAGCATCAGCCACAACATTACCTTTCCCGGGATGATACCAAATAACGATGTCATAATCTTTAAGCAACTCCAACCATCGGCGCTGTCTCCCGTTCAAGTCCTTCTGGGTGAACAGATACTGGAGACTCTTATGATCAGTGAAAATCTCACAAGGCTCACCATATAAATAATGCCTCCACAACTTCAATGCAAATACCACCTCCAATAACTCTAGATCATGGACATGGTAGTTCTTCTCATGCACTTTCAGTTGTCTCGAGGCATAAGCTATCACCTTTCCATTCTGCATCAAAACACCACCTAAGCCAATACCAGAAGCATCACAATAGACTGTGAATCCCCCGGATCCACTAGGTAAGGCCAATACAGGTGCTGTAGTCAAGACAGTCTTGAGCCTCTGAAAGCTAGACTCACAAGCAGCAGACCATAGAAAAGGAACATTCTTCTGCGTCAATTTAGTCAGTGGTGCCGATATAGAAGAAAATCCCTCCACGAAACGTCGATAATAGCCTGCCAAGCCTAAGAAACTCCGAATCTCTGTAGGAGAAGTAGGCCTAGGCCAATTCTGAACGGCCTCCACTTTCTTGGGATCAACACTAATACCGTCCTTGGTCACCACGTGACCCAGGAATGACACGGTATCCAGCCAGAACTCACATTTAGAGAATTTAGCATACAATTCATGGTCTCTCAAGGTCTGAAGGATAATCTTCAAGTGATGCTCATGCTCCTCTCGGCTCCTTGAATATATAAGGATGTCATCAATGAACACAATAACAAAAGAATCAAGATATGGCTTGAACACACGGTTCATAAGATCCATAAAGGCGGCCGGAGCATTTGTAAGCCCAAATGACATGACAAGAAACTCATAGTGCCCATATCTCGTACGGAAAGCAGTCTTAGAAATATCCTCAGACCGAATCCGCAACTGATGATACCCCGATCTCAAGTCAATCTTGGAAAAATGAGTAGCACCCTGAAGCTGATCCAATAAATCATCTATACGCGGTAAATGATACCTGTTTTTGATAGTCACTTTGTTCAATTGCCGATAATCAATACACATGCGCATAGAACCATCCTTCTTCTTTACAAAAAGAACCGGAGCACCCCAAGGAGACACACTGGGTCTAATGAAACCCTTATCAAGCAAATGTTGAATTTGCTCCTTCAATTCCCTCAACTCAGCAGGAGCCATACGATATGGAGGAATAAATTTAGGCTGAGTACCTGGCAATATATCAATACAGAACTCAATCTCCCGCATAGGAGGCAAACCCGGCAAGTCATCCGGAAAGACCTCCGGATACTCGCATACTACCGGTACTCGATCAATAGATACCTCCTCCACTCGAACATCTCGAATAGAAGCAATATACCCTTCGCACCCGCGAGCTATCATCTTCTGAGCCTTCATGAATGATGTGTTCTTGTTCCTCGGAGAAGACCTGGAACCCTTCCAAATAGCCTTAGGCTCACCTTCGGCACCTATAGTCACGGACTTGGCATGGCAATCCAACGTCGCGTGACAGGATGCCAACCAATCCATGCCCATGATCACATCAAATTCCACCATATCTAGCAACATCAAGTCTACTAGAGACTCAACACCACAAATAGAAATCACACACTCCCGATACCCTTTATCTACACATATAGGATCTCCGACAGGCGTTGCCACCATAAATGGAGCATCAATAAAAACCAGATCCTTGCTCAAGCAAGGTGAAAATCCAGGAGACACATAAGAGAAAGTAGATCCCGGATCTATAAGGGCAAAGGCACTGCAGCCACAAACAGAAAGAGTACCTGTGATCACATCATTGGATGCCTCGGCATCCTAGCGTGTCATAGCAAAAACCTGAGCTGAACCTCCAGGACCAGGAGCTCTCTGAACCGGCTGCCTAGAAGGAACCTGAGTGACAGGCCTAGCTGCCTGAGGAGAAGACCGAACCATAGCAGCAGAACTCTGATGTCCCGCGGAGGTAGGTCCAGATGAAGTAACATAGGGGCAATCCCTAACAAAGTGCCTGGGATCCCCACACTGGTAACAAGCCTTACTACCGCCTCCTCCGCGTCCACCTCCGGGCCTGCACCTCCCATAGTGCCTCTGACGGCATCTCCCACAAACAGGTGGAACAGATTGAGATGAATCCCCACGCCTCTGAGACGGCTGAGGCCTAACACCCGACGAAGTACCCTGAGATGGTAAAGCAGCGGCCTTGGGAAGCCTAGGCTGAGTATGACCACGAAAACTCTGGCCACCATGTGAGGGGCCACCAGAAGTACCAGAATATCGCACCCTCTTGCTCGCCCTCTCTGCATCTGCTCTAGCATGAATGTCCTCCATACGCCTCGCAATATCAACCACATCATAATAAGACTTGTTGCCAATATGTGAGGCAACAGCCACCTGAAGACGAGGGTGAAGACCCTCAACAAATCTAAGAACCTTGTCTCTCTCCAGCATAACCATAGCAGGCGCATACTGAGATAACTCTAAAAATCTGGTATCATAAGCAGTCACGGACATGCCTCCCTGTCTCAACAACTCAAACTCGCGTCTCTGGGCATCAAGATGACTCTGAGGCACAAATCTACTCATAAACATAGCAACGAACTCGGTCCAAGTCAAGGGAGGAAGATCACTCGACCTCTGTCTCATCATAGAAGACCACCAAGTCTCGGCATCACCGGACAAACGGAAAGAAGCACATCTCACCCCAAGGGTGTCCCTAGTACCCAATACAGAAAATATCTTCTCACATTTCTGAATATACCTCTGGGCAGTACAAGTAGCTAGGGTACCATCGAACTCGGGAGGGTTGAGCTTCATGAAGGACTCAATCCTCCGAGCTACCTCCTCGTCACTCATAGAAAGAGCAGGAATAGAATGACCCAACTGAATACCCGACTGAGGAGCCAAAGTGGAAGGCTGAGCAATAGGACTAATAACTGGAGTAGACTGAGGAATCACCGAAGTAGCCTCAGGAGTCGGCGTACTCATAGCTGGAGTAGCTGGCTGGGGTACCGCAGAAGGTACTGGCATATCGCCCATAGGCGAGGCCTGAGATCCAAGCATGCCCATCATCCGCAATAGAACATCTGCAGGAATAGATACCGTTGTGCCCGGCACAAGAGAAGGCATAGTCGATGGGACATGTGCGACGGGTATCTCAGAAGACACCGGTGGCACTGTACTAGTCTGTCTGGCAGCAGGAGGTCTGCCCACAGAAGCTCTGGTAGTAGCCGCTCTCGGCTGAGTAGGTGCCCGCGCACCAGTCCGTGTGCTACGCACAGGTCTCCTGCGGACCGACTCAGTCAGTGCGTCACCAGCTCCCGAAGCAGAGGACGATCGCGTTCTCACCATCTGTCATAATCACATTAAAGGATTAGCACCTATGTAAGCATCATAGCACGAGAAGAGATGAAATGAAGGGAAACAACTCTTCCTAAAATGCCTTTGCAGCCTCTCGCTTATGAGTATGGTCGACAATATACCCATAAAAAAGACTCTGCTCGGACACTGCTCCATTGACTCCCAAAGACTCGACTTACAACCTAGGGCTCTGATACCAATTTGTCACGACCCAATTTTCGGGGCCGTGATGGCACCTAAGTGTTACATCCTTAGGCGAACCACGAATAATTAAACTGACTCAAAATGATAATTTAGATAGAAATATTTCAATAAAGTGTAGGTGTAGACATCCACCCGAAATACAGTGTCAATAGAGCATCTACGAATTATGACATCCGATATATATATATATATATATATATATATATATATATATATATATATATAATACAAGATGTAGGAAGCGACTAAACACTAAGGTGGATCAGACGGTATGCCACCGCGAACCATGCGGTTGGCTCACCTCAAGCAAAAATAGCCACAGCCTCGAACGGATCAGATAAGTCCAGCTGTCTGACTAGTAGAAGGTTCTGCACATTTAAACAGTAAGTTATGAGCCAAAGCCCAGTAAGATCATCGACAGGCCCGCTAAATTATCCTTTCAGGACAAGTCTTTGATAATGCATAAGCAGATAACGGAAGTACAATCCACACCTTTACAGTAACCCATAAACATTACATACGATAATATAATTATACAACAACACAAGCAATAATACGCGAATACATAACATAGTCAATAATATAAAGATACATAATATAGGCAACATATACAATATTATATTGATACTATGGCATAAGCAGTAATATAATTAACACACAGCACGACGATGATATATCTCGCATACCACATAGGTAATGATATACCTAGCACATAGCATAAGCACACACCCTGTGCGGCTTTGTTTATAGGTCATAACGCACCACAGGCCTCTGTCCCTATTAACAACTTTACTTATAGGTCATAACGCACCACAAGCCTCTGTCCCTATAAGTCTCCACATCTAGGTCATAACGCACCACCGGCCTCTGTCCTTAGATGTAGTTTCGCTTCTAGGTCATAACGCACCACCGGCCTCTGTCCCTAGAGCATATCAATAATACACCGGCACACAACATCGACTATACACAAGTCACGTTTGTGCTTTCTCCTTTTTGTGTAAATATAACGAGTAGTACATAATACTATCTACTAGACAATGCTAGTCAATTAAGTACTCGACATCTTACTTAGCAAGATCAAATCTTATCCGCAAGCAAAATAGAGGTCAAGTCTCACTTACCTCAAAATCGGCTCAAGTGGCTAAGGAACGACCTCCTTTCCCAAACGATGTGCCTCCGTAAGACTCCTCTATGAGCCAAAGAAATAGTGTCACATTCGTAAGCATGTGAGGAAAGGATTCTAAGCCCTTACGCAATTTAAGAGACAATTTACCAAAATACCCCCGGGTCGGACGTACCCAAAAACCCGTAAAATTTATGTTTCCGGACTCCCCATACTCCCACGAGTCCAAAAGTACCATTATTGTACATACCCGAGTCCAACTCGGTCATTTTTCCCATTTCACAAATCTAGGGTTCAAACCCTCTTTCCAAGGATCGTCACTTTGATCCTCGGATTAAAGCGTTAAAAATGGGTAAGAATAGTTACCTTGTGTTTAGGAATGATTTTGGTACTTCAAATTTCCCTTGGAATCACTTTTAGAAGCTCAAAACATGAAAATAAAAATGAATGCCCGCCCTAGAATATATAGCAGCCCGCAGCTTTAAAGAGTTGTACCACATGCTGTCTGAATTGTACCTCACTGGACAGCTTTCGGTAAAATATACATAACTTCTCGTACAAATGTCCAAATAATACGAAATTGATGGCATTAGAACCACAACTCAAAGAGCTACAACTTTCATGTTTTGACTTTTTTCCAATTCCTTATGGATTGATCTAAAAAATTGATTAATTTCCGGCTGAACAGTAAAAAAAAAAAACAGATTCAGTAGCTTTTGGCTTTGCACCAGATCAGCCACTATTTTTGGGTCCAAACGGGACCCTACGAAGCTCGGAATGACCCCAAATTTTGTACACAAGTCATACAAGACTTGTGTGACATGCTCGTCAAGACGGAACTCAATTCGAATCTCTAGAACTCAAAACGTGGGTCCCACGGGAAAGGGTCAAATTTCGACTTTCGCCAAAATAGCGAATTTTAATCAAACAACCCCAGAATCCAAATTCGAAAGTTTCTACAAGTCACAAATGACGATACCAACCGAACGGAACCCTCAGATCTCTCATCGGAGTTCGTTTACTCAAATCGAGCTCGAAAACCTCTTTTAACCTTTTTAAACTTCCGCAACGGAGACTTTATCAAAAGTCCTATCAAACGAGGTCCGTTTTTACTTCTGAAGGTTGCTACAGGTCATAAATTACCATACGAACCTAACGCAACTTTCATATTTCTTATCAGAGCTCATTTGCTCAAATCGAGCTCCGAAACCTCTTTTAGCCTTAACGAATATCCAAAACGAATGTCTTTCTCCGATACCTATCTAACAAAGTTCGTTTTAGCTAAAAAATTTCAGGCATGTCATAATGGACCTTACGGAGCTTTTGGGATTATCGACATGCAAATCGAGGTCCCGATTTCCGAAATGACTATTTGAGGTCGTTACACAAGCGCCATTTCTGCCTCTGACTCATGAGATGCATTACTAAACTTGCAGTCTATGTACTTTGTTTATCCTACTCAGCCTGAAACATTTAGACTCTAGAGTTTGTCTCCAAACCTCCACCTTATCATTAACTCTGTAGCATGTCTCATCAAACAAAACTATGTCACCTAACAAATAACATGCGCCATGGTATCTCATCTTGAATACTGCATTTTAATTCATCCATCACTAGAGCAAATAAAAACGGGCTAAGCACTTACCTCTGATGCAACCCCATCTCAACTGAAAATTATTTTGAGTTTCTTCCTACTATTCTAACTTGAGTCTTTGCTTTATCGTACATGTCCTTAATCACTCTGATGTATGCCACAGATACACCTTTAGATTTCTAGCATTTGTCATAAGCCTTTTCAAGGTCAATGAACACCATATGTAAGTCATTTTTCTTGTCCATATACTGCTCAACCAACCTGCTTCAATAATGAATAGCTTCTGTGGTTGATTGCCCATGCATGATTCCGAATTGGTTCTCAGAAATACTTATATCCTTCCTATCTTTTTCTCTACCACCCTCTCCCAAACCCTTGTAGTATGACTTAGTAGTTTGATACCCCTATAGTTGTTTCAATTTTGGATATCACCTTGTTCTTGTACAAAGGTATAATGGTACTCCACCCACTTTCTTCGGGCATTTTTGCGGCCAGAAGGATGACATTAAACAACCAGTTAGCCATATCATACCTGCTCTGCCTGTACTTGTTTCAAAATTCCACTAGATCTCTTCAGGTCCGATTGCTCTCCCTCCTGTGATCTTACGGATTGCCTCCTTAACCTCTTCAAATTGTATCCACATGTAGTATCCAGAATCACGACGGCTCGTTCAGTGCTCTAAATGACCCATGATAATATTCTTGTCCCCTCTCCATTCAAGATTGATGGTGGTATGGTTGCCATCTCTGTTTGATGTAAGCCTCTTCCACCAATACCGTGGCATCCACATCTTTAATTCACTTTACTTTGTCTAGGTTGCTTGACCGCCTCTCCCTTGCCCTGGTGAAGTTATACAACTTTTCCCCCCACTTAGTCTGTTATTTCTTTATAAAAGCGTCCAAAAGTTGTTGTTTTAGCGTCTCTAACCACTAACTTCACTTCCATCTTCGCAGTCTTTTATCTTTCTCTATTCGTTCTCTTTTCTTTCATGTCTTTGCTCTCCATTAACTTCATGTAAACAACCTTTTTTACCTCAACATTTCCTTGCACCTCTACATTCCACCACCAGTTGCTCCCTTAGTACAACCAATTGTCCTAGTCCATATCTTCCCACATCTCACATATTCTCCCAAGCCCCCATAGCTACTAACTTCTCCCCAACTCCTGAACTTTCCCAGTGGTCAAGGCGTCCCACTTAACTCTAAGTCGATAATCTAATCTCATCCTTTTCTTCTTCCCTTGGATCCTTAGATCCATAACTAAGAGCTTATGTTGGGTTGTAAGATTCTCACTAGGGATAACCTTACAACCTACACATTAGAAGTAGGAAGTCGAATTGAGTCTTCGCCATTGCACTACAAAAAGTGACCAAGTACTCATCCTTTTTCTGGAAACTCGAATTAGGTCTCACCAGTTCAAAGGATTTTGCAAATCTAGTAGTGAGACTCCTCCATTATTTATATCCCCAATATTGTAGTTACCGTGCACATCATCATAGCGCTTCGAAGATGTCTCGAAGTGGCCATTGAAATCTCCTCCTATGAAAAGCTTCTCGGTGTTAGGAATACCTCAAACAACCTCGACCAAGTCTTTCCATAATTACTTCTTGACCTCATCGTCCAAGCTCACTTGTGGTGCATAAGTACTAATAATGTTATATATAAGCAATCAAACAACCAACTTAATAAACATCATATTTCCATTCACCTTCCTGACCTCTAAAACTTGATCGAGAAGGTCCTTATCAACTAAAATGCCTACACTATGCCTACTCCGTGAGACTCGTGAGTACCTGATATGATCTTAAAATCTAAGAATGGAAAATGAGAAACCCAAACGATACAATCAACAAAACAACGTAAAGATAGAAGGGAATAGGGGATAGCTAGAAGAAAAAAAAATCAAATTCCTTAATTGTAGGTAAATTAGAATACTACAAATAAATTGTAATACCATAATTTAGACAATACAATCAAAGATCAATATATAAGGGGAAAGAGACTTGAACTCAATGAATGGATCTCTCACACAAGAGAATCCAAGAGAGATCCAAGAAGAGGAAAATGGATACAACCCATACACACTCTATTCTCACAAGAGTATTCCCAGTCATCCATCATCCAAAATCTGCCTCTAAACCCTAGAATTAGGCTATTTATAGTAGCTAGTTAAATACAAAGATAAATGGACTAAATAGCCCCTAATGCTAATGTTGTTAAGCTGCCTGGAGCGCCCTCCATTGCGAACCCGCCACAGGTATCGCGATCGCGTAGTGTGATTAGAGACTTCTTCGTGACTGCGCTTGAGTGCATCGCGATCGCGAAATGTGACTGCTTCGGCTGACTATTTTGGTGCGATCGCATCTGAGTCTCCCGCGGTCACGTGCTTTTTTTGATTGCTTTTGCGCGACCGCATTTGTTTTCTCGCGACCGCGTGCGACTAGACCCAGCAAACTCCAATTCTGCTCTTTTGGCCCTTCTTTGGCTTAGAACTTGCTTTCCATGCACTCTTAAAGCACTCCAAGCTCTTGATATCGATTACAAACCCTCAATGACTTAGAGTGCCAATCCAGATCGCATCATTCCCTCCTTATTTAAAGGAATTCGTCCTCGAATTTGTACCTTGCAAAACCATGACGCGAATGAGTAACAACTCAATAATTTGCCAAGCACTACACAACAAGAGAGTGGAACAAAACTCCTATACTCATGCTTAAAGTGCACACTCTTATGATATAGCCAAACATCAAAATCATCTAGAAATAACACTTTTTCAATTCCAACATCAAGTTCTTGACTAGAAAGATAACAACTAGCAAGTTCATTCACAAAATAACTTTCATCTTCAAACTCATTCAACTCTTGTCAAGCCTCTATTGACACCTTATCACTCTTAACTTTGGAAGCTCTAGAAAAATCCACTCTAAATGTATACTCAAAACTAGGAATAGAGCAAGTAAAAAAAATTGACACTAAAACTTGCATCTTACCACTACTATCACTAGTGCATCCCTCATTCTTTAAAGAATATTTTTCACCTTTGGAGGACTTTCTGACATTAGACAAGCTTTCAACAAATATTTTTGGAGTTAGCTTGGTAACATCCACGCAATTATCACTCTCAAGCAAGTCATAAGAATTATTTTGAGAAAATAATGGATTGTCAATACTGAAATCACCTTCCAACACTTCTTCTCGCTCATTTTCAACAAATAGTGGATTGTCAAATACTTTAAGACCTTGACACAAACAACCACCAAAATCAAGAATGCTATCAAATGTTATCACATAAAGATCAAGCAATTCATTTTCATATTTATCAAACAACGATGGAGTGTTATAAAACAAGTAATTTTGTTCAAGCTCAACCATTTGCACACCACTAGTAGGGAATAATTCACACACACAAAAACCATCAATTTTTCTTTCACAAGTGTGCCCAACTAGTGCATGCTCACAACTCTCACTTGGATTATTTTCAATGCAAGATAAAGAATCATCAACCCACAAAAGGTAAAGCTATCAACCATACTCAAGTCTCTATCAAATTCACGCAAAGAAACACAAGAGTTATGATTAGCTTTGTTACCTTGTAGCACACCTAAATATTCTTCTTTACCTTGGCTTTTTAAATTTAAGCTCACTTGTTCATTTAGAGACTTCACTTTGGCCTCCCTTTTTTCTTCCAAGCATGGAACCACTTCCAAGGAAGGATTCCCCAATTTATCATCTCCCAATGTACCTTTAGAAGACATAAAACAACTAGGGAAAGAAGAAAGGTTAGAATCATAAGAATAAGGAAAATCCTCACTCTCACTCTTTTGTTTTTCCTCTTCCTTTTGTCTTAATTTTTTTTTCACACTCTTCTCTCTTTTCTTGTGACAACTCACTCACTCCACTCATTTCAAGCTCTCTTGTTTCTTCTCTTGAGTTGTCACTTGCCACTCCCTTACTCATCTCAATCTTTTCTCTCTCAAGTTTCATTTGAATTAGGACATGTTCCAAGAATCCTTTTGGAAGGGATAGGAGTACTCGTCGCCTCAACTTTCAACTTGACACCGCTTGAAGTGCCTTTCCTACCACTCTCCAAATCACAATTCTTGACTTGTCTCCTAGGAGCAAAGTCATAACACCTCCTATTCATTACCACATAATACATGTCCCTTGATGCATTGTATTGAAACTCTTTGTTTTGCGTCCAAGGCATTCCCAACAAAACATGACAAGAGTACAAAGGGTACACTTCACAACACACATATTCCTTATATCTCCCTTTAGAAATTCAAACCTTTGCTACTCTATCAACCCATACTCCATTATACTCATAAGGAGTTACCAATTTATAACAAGGTAGTCTCAACTCCTCAACCAAAGTAGGGCTAATGCAATTTGCATCAATGTCATCAACTAGTAGAATATACCCTCCATATCCTTTAACACTAATAGTAAATCTACTTAGCTTCTTCTTGAGCCCATTTTCATAGTAATGGCTGAATGAATCATCACTAGTAGTTGGACCACAAGAAGCATTCATCCCACTAGACTCACCATTATAACCATCCAATCTTCTCAAAGTATTGTTAGACCAAGGCAAACCATTTGTAGAAAAAGTAGAACTTTTTCTTACCTTAGGACTCAAATTTTCTTTCACATTAGAATTAGAAGCATGGAACGTTTTAGCACAAGTAAAAGATGCCAGCTCCTTTTTTCTCATGGAACAACTACTATTTCTTTTCAAAACAATGAAAAGACCACTATTACTTTCTTGCTTATTTTTAGAAACATAAAGAGAAGATGCAAATGAATATTCTCTATAATAAATATCATCATCTCTCCATGCCACTATCTATATTTTCAAGGTCATCACAAGAAGAGTAAGCATGAACATTGTACCTTGAAGCGTCACTATCATCTACTTCATGGCTAGAAGTAGAAGAATCTTCACATTCGTCTCCATAAGCTTCATGATCATCATAGTAACTCACTTCATCTCCATAAGAGTCACAGTCCCCCGAATCATCGTAGCAACTCCCACCATCATTATAGGAACCATAGTCTCTACAATCATCATAGCAACTCTCATTATCTCCATAGGAGTCATAACCTCCACAATCATTATCTAAGGACATATTTGCAATAATAAAGAGAAAAGGACCTCAGAAATTCACTCCCTCACATGTATCACTCAATTTTTTTTCTACTAGTGTATACACTCAAGGTCAATGGATTTTTGTGACCATACTCTAATGATCTCACCACTCAAGCCTTTTTCCACTCAAGGGTTCCCTTAATCTCTTCAAGGCTCCACAACCCAAATTCTCAAGGTAAGTGTCCAAGCTTCGGTTCGGAGTGGATTTTATAAGACACCAAAGAAACGTAAAAAGACTCACTAACGGATAGGAAACAAATAAACACGCAATGAAACTAAAAAGAGAAAAGAACGAATTGAATTGGCACGAAACAATATTGGAATTGGATGAAATTTTGTGTGTGATCTAGAAACTTACTGTATTTGATGATGTGAATGGGGTTTGGGTGATTTGAAACTGTTTAGGGGTTGTTCTGAGCACTTTGTAAAGAGGCTGGTTTTTAGTCTTGTGCTATCGCGCGAGTTTTGTCGCAATCGCGATGAAGAAGTCAACAGTCTTGCGCGATCGTGAAGAACAATCAGGCAACAGGTCTGCGTGATCGCGTCTGAGTGCACGCAATCGCGAAGAACACTTTTGGGTTTATGAAGAACCTGAATTTCTGGAAGTTTTCTTCACTTGAATCTTCACAAATCAACTTGTTTTTGCTCCAAATTTGAGATAGGAACTCCTTATAAGTCCGCTAACAAATCTCAATGATCCATTCTTAAAATACAATACCCAAATCGAAGAAAGCCCCAAATCACTTGTTGAAGAACTTGAAGAACCCTAGATTTTAAATCTTCAAATTGATGCCCCAAATGTTGTTTGTTGTTCAATTCCTTTCAAATACAGCTTCTAGTATCAACAATCAACAACTTCCAATAAAAATTTAATCCAAATAAACCCTAAATCTATGACTCAATTTTTGAGATTTTTGAATTTTTATTTTTGTTTTTTTTATGTGATTTTCAGATTTAGAAAATCAAAACCTAGACAGTGTTTATAAGAATAAACAGTGGCCGAGCTCTGATACCAAATGATATGATCCTAAAATCTAGGAATGAAAAATGAGCAACTCAAATGATACAATCAACGATACAAAGTAAAGATAGAAGGGAATAAGGGATAGATAGAAGCAAGAAATGAATCAAATCCCTTAATTGTAGGTAAACTAGAACACTACAAATAAATTGTAATACCCTAATTTAGACAATATAATGAAAGTTCAATATCCAAAGGGGAAGAGACTTGAATACAAGCAATGTATCTCGGACACAAGAGAATCAAAGAGAGATCCAAGAAGAGTAAAAGGGATATAACCAATACACGCTCTTACAAGAGTATTCTCAATCATTCATCATCAAATATCTGCCTCTAAACCCTAGAATTAGGCTATTTATAGTAGCTAGTTAAGTACAAAGATAAATGGACTAAATAGCCCCTAATGCTAATGTTGTTAAGCTGTCTGGATCACCCTCCATCGCGAACGCGCCATGGGTATCACGATCGTGTAGTGTGATTAGAGACTTCTTAGCGATTGCGCTTGAGTGTATAGCGATCGTGAAATGTGACTGCTTCGGCTGACTGTTTTGGCACGATCCCGCCGAGTCTCTCGCGGTCACGTGCTTTAGTTGATTGCTTCTGCGCGACCGCATTTGTTTTCTCGCAACTGCGTGCGATCTAGCAAGCTCCAATTATGCTCTTTTGGCGATTCTTTGGCTCAGAACTTACTTTCCATACCTTCTTAAAGCTCTCCAAGCTCTTGATGTCGGTTACGAACTCTCCACAGCTTAGAGTTCCACTCCATATCGATTTAATACCACAAATTTATACCCGTCTACATCTCGTGCCTTAATTCCCACCCACTTGGTCTCCTAGACACAAGCTACTTCTTGAGAATCTTTACTAGCCCTATTGCCTATATGTTCCAAGACCCAATTCTAATCCTCGAAACTCTTGTGACACCCCTAGACCCGCCCCTACCCCAACGAGGTCAAGACCTTAAACTAACATCATTCACCAGAGCCACTACTAATTTACAAATTGTAAATTATACTAAAAAATTGGTAAAAAGCTAACCCTAAAGTAAAAGAAACTAGGCGCTAATCTACAATTTAATGAGAAGAAATCTAAAACAAATGAAAGCAAAATTAAATTTTGATTCGATAGTGTGAATGGCAATGAAATGAAAAGATTAAACCTACGAGAATAGTGTAAGTGGCAAGGTAAATAAATGAATCAGAACTTTTAAATATGACGCCAAGAACCTAGAGAGAAAAGAGGAAAACTTACACAGGCTGCTTAGCCAGGAAGGCACCTTTTCTTACCTTACACGTAAAAGTAGAGCAAGAAAACATTAAAGATGCTGAAAATAAAAGGCACAAAAGAGAGAGATGCTGCAATATAAAGGCAAGAAAGCAGAAAATACACGTAAACAGTAAGACAAAAAAGCACTACAAATGCTAAAATTAAAGGATAAAAGAAGAAATATGCTCAATATAAAGGCAAGAAAGCAAGGGAGGGGTAGTGCTGGTGATAAAGGTTGGGGTGATTGGATAGGCAAGAACAATGGAAATAAATAATAGATAATCTAAAATAACAAGAAAGAAAACTAGAGGTTATCCCGTGGTTGATTTGACAAAGGTTAGCGGCGATAATTGGTCAACTCCAGCAAAAACTGGGACTCCACAACACTAGAACTCCGGAGAAAACTAGAACTATGGCGAACTCCGGGACTTCAACAAGTGTTGTAGTAGTGGGGATCAAAAGTAAAAAGGAACTAGGAAAAATAGGAAAGGGAAGTGGTACAGAAGGGAAAGGCAGCGGGGGAGACAACAAGGAACAGGAAAATAGGGACTGATGAGGGAAGGAGGAGAGAGAAAGTAGCAGAGAAGGCCTTACCTGGGGAATTCCGGACAATGATGTTGTGTGTGAGAGAGAGAACGAGAGAGAGAGAGAGTCGCGAGAGAAAGAAAGTCACGAAAAGAAGTTGAACACTTGCAACTATGTAGGCAAAAATACGCCACCTATTATTACGATGATACGAGTCTAGATGGCGAGACTAGACTTATCGTACAAGTCCCCTGGCACTGAAGATATACGCCCGCTTCTAGAACAAAGGACCGTTTAGGCGGCTTGGTCAAAGGGCGCAGGGCACACATCTCGCCGCCTAGGGTTTACAGTCTCCTAGTTAGGGTTTTATATACCACCGCCTTGAGTTGTAGGCCCATGGCGTTATTAGTATTTGTATTTTACCTTATTTAGGACTGAGTATCACTATTATAAATACCCCTCCTTACATTGTATTGTAAATGCGACAGAAGATACAATTTGACAACGAAGTCGGCTACTCTCGAGGAATAAGAATTACTTTGCTTTCTCTATTATTTCTTGCTTAATTACTTGTATTTATTTTCATCGTATTTACTTACTCTTTCCATCGTAATTTACTGTATTGCTTGTGACTTTATTCATAATTAATTGTTTAACCTAGACATACAAATTTAGGCATAAACAACAACTCCTAAAGTAAATTGGGGAATTTGAGTTTGCAGGTCAAGTTTCCTGTACAATGAAGATCATTATAAAAAGAAATTGAAGAAACATTTTCATTATTGTTTTCATTATAACAATAGTGAATAAGATAAAAATTGAGCAAAAAGTTATGACAATTTGGCGTCATTTAATTGTAAAATAAGCAGAGTATTTTGGTTTACTCTATGAATAAGTGCAGTCAAATTGTCTTGATTTGATATGTTCATTTTTTTTTGGATGAGCAAAGTGAGGACGATTTAGCCTCATTTATTTGCAAAATGTATGGAGTATTTTGGCTTACTATATGAATAAGTCCAGACGGATTATCGTGATTACTAAATATTAGCACATGAAATTATTTTTTTGTGGATGTGGAAGTTGAGGCCGATCTGGCCTCATTTATTTACAAAATGAACATAATATTTCGTTCACTGTATGAGTAAATGCTTCCAAATTGGCCTGATTTCTACTTTTTGTGTAGGGAGTGGTGGCATTTTTGTAATTACGACTTCATTAAATGTAAAAGTAGCAGTAAAATTTTTATAATTACGATTTCATTAAATGTAAAAATACTCAATTTTTAAAGGTCATCTTTAAAATACACAGTCTCTCAAGAGCAAACTCAATTTCGCATATTTGTGTAAATCAACCATCAAATTTTATAAGAAAGAAACATAAACTTGGGGTATGTTTGGGATGAAGAAATAATTTTTTCATGTAATTTTTTTTTATCTTGGTGGATTTATCGCTCTTTTCTGTTTTAGAGTTTCGAGCAAGTGAATTTTTTTCTAGAGTTAAATCAAATAGTTAAAAGCAATGTTGGTGAACTAGATAATAAACATGCTGAAAAATGTTATTTGAGTCTGACACGTCATGTCATACTTGTGTGAGACTCTTAATTATTTGACAAATGGACTTATAAGTCTTATTAGCTTACTTTAAGCAAAAAAATTAAAAAAGGCAACTATTAAGTCCATAATTATTCTTTATAAAATCCTTAATTGAAAAATCAATATAGTAATAATATTAAAGATATATGGTAGAAAATATCAAGCTTTAAGATCTGATTTAAATTGCACGATGGCAAGAACTGGACAATTAAAACCTAAGTGCAGCCATGTTGGTGCTCTATCATTGGAGGCATATGCCTTCAATTTTTTGGTTCTAACCTTATCAACAATATACTAATGAGTTCTTTCATTATTTTTCTATTGAAAATATTCCATCTCTATTGTAAATAAGGTGATTTAGTTTTTCTTAAACAATACTTCAAACATAAAAGCTCAAATGCCTGCTCTCAGAGACTTCCTTATAAAAGCTCCATCCACGTTAAGCTTATAACGACCTTTATCAAGCTTATGCCAATAAATCGTTATGTTTCTAACTCGTTAAAGATATGATAAGGAACCTGCAAGGTGTTTATATTCATTGGCCAAACTTATGATAATGGGCATGGACACATATGTCTTTTTGTTGTTCCAGAGGTTATTATTTCTGTTAATCCAAACACACCAAAGAATAAAGGAATAAATGTCTTTCCATAAAGATTGCTTATATTTTGAAAATTCGAATAATCCATAGTGATATGCATCCAATTTTGCTTATATTATGGATTGTTGCCGTTGTTCATTCTTCAAATTAATTCCTATTTTGCTTTGGCGAAAAAATTGGGCTCAAAATTAGCTTCGACATAGAAATTTAGACACATGCCACATAAACAGGTTTTGTCATAAACATACATACAAATTATCGAAACTCAGCTCTTAGAACTTTTTTTTTTTGGTACGGAAATGAAATATTATAACTAATACAAAGTAGTACCAGGAGGGATTTGTAGCGTCAACCCATTACAAGTTCTTACAAGTGGGACAGCGCCCATAGTAGAAGATTTGTCTAAAGGAAGGCTACTACAAAAGAAACATGAGGAGAAGAGGCTATATGCCTTAAACTATGTTTTCCTTCCTTATCAGCTTGATAGCTTGCATAAACAAAAGATGGAGGTTCCACAAAAAAAGCAACATCAATGTTAACCATTGAGTGAACTGAATGACTAGCAAGATCATGAGCTACTGTATTTTGCTCCTTGTACACATGATGGATCAAAGGGTCATGAAGCAGCTGGACCAGGGACCTGCAATCATTTAAAGCATGTGAGGAATGAAAAGTAGTAGATTTGATTAGTGTAAATACCTCATTAGAATCAATATTGATTTCAAGAGGAGTAAGGTGTCGTGCATGAGCAAGTTTCAGGACTTGCAGTAGAGTAGAAGCTCAGCTTGAAAGGGTGAAACAATAGGCATTGCTCTACAGGAAAAGCCAAAGATCCAATCACCAGAATTAGAATGAATAACCCCTCTTAATCCAGCGAAGTGTTTGTGAGGTGGGAGTGCCCTGTCTGTGTTAAGTTTGAAGTGATTGGGTGTTGGCGGACGCTATTTGATGTATAATGGAAGAACTCCAGAGAATGCTGGAGGATTGTATGATGACTGACAGTGCATTGTTTATGTTAAAAAACATTTGCATTCCTAGTGAGCCAGATATTCCAGATAACAAAAGGTATGACTATGTTAGATGGTAGAGAGTGGGGGAGGTATGGGTAGTTATGGTTAATGAGTGATTAAAGCAAGGAGTGAGGGTCAGGGTTAGGGGTAGTAATGGCCTGTATATGTTTTAGAATACCTAATGATGTCCAAATTTTAAGAGCCAAGGAGCATTAAAATAGTAAATGGATAAGTGTTTTAGGTTGCTGTGAGCATTGAGAACTTATAGGAGTTAGTAATGTCATAGTCATGTATAGGTGAGATACTGTGGGTAATCGGTTATGGGCAATTAACCATAGGAAGGTTTTAGATTTTGGAGGTAAGGAAAGGTTCCAAATATATTTTACTAGAGATCTTTGTGAATCAAGGTGAAAGGAAGTAGGGCAAAGGCTTTGATAAATCGTCTTAACTGTGAAAAGTCCAGAGGAGGTGAGACCTCACACACGTATATCAAGAGTGTTGGTAAATTGTGGGAAATAGTAATTAGTGATTCATAGGTGAAGATGGGAGGGAAGTTCAAAAGATAAACATGAAAAATCCCATATGTTATGATTCAATAGTGTGGAAACGGTGAAAGTGTTCTAATTTTGTGTTAAAAGACCTTGAATTTGAGAACAGATTATTATGTGTATGGATAGCCTTGTATCTGTCCAGAAAAGGACATTATGCCTTGATGAAACAAGCCATCGAATTCCTTTCTGTCAATATGGCCACTCCTTCTTAACTATTTCCAGAGACTTGAATGAGAGGATGAAGAAGGTGATGAAATATTTGAATATTTTGAGTTAAGTAGTTGTGCCTAAAAAGCTATGGGATTATTTTAGAGTCTCCATGCAGCATTGAAGAGAAGGGCTTTATTTTCAATGGTTAGTCGTTGGATTCCCAAACCCCCTTGATGTTTTCAGGTTATGACTTGCTTCCAGTTAAGTATATATAGACACTTATGTTGAGAAGTAGTTGCTCCATGGATGATGCAATACGAAATAGCAATGAACGAAAAAGACAGGAACAAGACACAAATTCAACTTAAACCAAGCAACAATTAGGAACGATTCTAGTTACCTCTTGATTGGAAGTGAAAGATCACATACACTATGAAACAATCATCAATAAAACTTGTTTCTTGAAAATTGATTGATCAAATAAAGAAGAGTTCAATTGGATTCCACTAAGAGCAAAAGTCTCAAAATAGGTTCTCCCATTGAGAGCAAAAGTAATATTGTTTTTCTATAAAATCTGAACTAATGAAATTAAAAAAACTAAGTGTTGGCTATTATATGTTCAGCCCACACGCCTATGATATGCAAAATCAGCCACTAAGTAGGCTATATGTAAAAGACCATGCATGACCATTATAGTAGCATTGTCTCAAAATAGAACTATAGCATTGTCTCAAAATAGAACTATCTATGCAATGTTTGGTAAAAGGAGCTCGTTGAGGACAAGAGGAATCCGCCCAAGAATGCTCCAAGGCAGCTAGGTGTTCCTTGAGCTCGTGGACTTGCTCGTTGAGAGCTCCAAGTCTCGGCCTTCAACTTCCAAACGTCACCCCTCTTCTCTAAAATTTTCCAAGCCGATTGTTGAGTTCTCTAACATGTTGCTCGCTGCTCCAAAGCTCACGAACATGGCTTGATCAGTCTGGAATGCATCAATGGATTCAATAATGGATTGCATGACATGATTGCATAGGGTATTTAAGGTGGATCTTATTAAAGTAGCACGACCTGCTAAAGTGGACAAGTATTTTTTCAGCCGGCTAAGTTTTTTTAAAAAAAAAAAATTGTCAAGATTGTACTAATAATAGGATGTTGTATGTATAGATGTCAAAATTGGGAAGCCTAAATACTTTCCAAAGCAATTGCCTTCAGACATAGAAAAGCTTGAGAAAATAAAATCTTTGTCACGTTGGGTACAATTTTTTGAGAAGAAAATCTTAGATTTAGTAAAATTGATGTTTTTGACAGATAAGGTAGAGAATGGTTGAGTGAATCTATAATAGTGTGACAACTAGCTTGAGTTATTTTACAAACTAGAACAATATCATCCACAAAAAATAAATGTGAAACTGGAGGAGCGTTGCGTGAGAAATGAAAAGGAGCCCAGCCCTGATAATCATCAGCCATATCAATATTGTGAGATAACATTTTCATGCATATTATAAACAATCAAGGGGATAATGGATCGACTCATCTAATACCTCGAGTGGGTTTAAAGTAAGGCGCTGGAGTTCCATTAAAAAGAATAGAAATGAAAGAAGTAGAAACACATGACATAATCAGACGAAAAAACTTATCAGGGAAGTTAAAATAACTAAGAGAAAGATGTACAAAGCTCCATTCGAGATGGTCAAAAGCCTTTTCGAGATCTATTTTTAGGAGTATGTAAGCCAGTTGACTTTTTATCTTTTTAAAGGTGTTGATAATTTCTTGTACAATGATCGCGTTATTATAAGCGCACCTATTTTTAAGAAAAGCAGATTGAGACGGGCCAATAACAGTATCATGATAGGGCTTAATGCGATGAACAATAATTTTAGTGATGATCTTGTAGCTAGTGTTATAGAGCCCAATGGGCGGATATTGCATGATAGTAGAAGGGCCATGAATTTTAGGGATTAAACACAGATAAGTAGAATTTAATTGGTCAGAAATTTTAGAAGACAGGAAAACATCATAGTAGAGAATAATTATAGACTCCTTGACGTGGCGCCAGTATTTTTTTGTAAAAGAATGGGTGATACCCATCCAGTCCAGGAGCTTTAAGAGGTTGAAAAAATTGAATAGCATTTGTGATTTCAACATCAGTTAAAGTACCACATTTGCACATTGTTGGTCAGTAAGACATCTATAGGTCGAAGTTGGGCATCTAAGTTTAGTGAATGTCTGATCTGTGGTATATAAGGATGTGTAAAATAAAAAAATAATATGCGCAATATGGGAGGGGTCATAAGACCAATCACCATTATTATCTTTAAGCACTAAAATTTTGTTTTTGCGACGATGCTGAAGTGTTGATAAATAAAAAAAAATTCGTGTTGGCATCCCCTTTATTAAGCCATGAAATACGAGATTTTAAATGCCAAAAGTCTTCCTCCAGTTTAAGAATATCATTAAAATGAGTAATCAGAGTAGTTTCAAAGTCATGGAGAAATGAACTTGTGGGATATTTTGGAGAGGATTGTAAACCTTCAACCAAGCTAAGATTTTTTTTTCTCTTGAAAAATATTGCCAAAAGATAGTTTACTCCATTCACTAACGGAATCAGGAAAATTTTGCATGGCAGTTATAAAATCACAAGCAGGGTTCCATTCCTTAGATACTAAATTTTCAAATTCGGGCTAGATGTCCAAATTGTTTCAAACCTAAACACATGAGCGGATGTGGAACACGATTTGCTAAGTGATAGAAGAAGTGGAGAGTGGTCCGAGTGGGTGCGAGGTAAATGAGTCACATGAGCTTCAGGATATGAATTTAACCAATCATAGTTAGCAACTACACGGCCAAGACGTTCTAAAATATTGGAGCCTTTTTCTCTCTTTTATTTGTCCACGTATATTTATTCCCATAAAATCCTAAGTCAAATAAATTACAATAATACATACATATAATTAAATTATCAGCCCTATCATTATTAATAAGGCGACCTCCAAATTTATCAGATGCACATATAACTTGGTTAAAATCAGCTCCAACAATCCATGGCCTCTTATAACTATCATAAATACATTGTAAGTTATTCCATAAAAGTTGACGATTATAATGATTAGTGCTAGTATAGATACCAGATCATAACCAAGTTCGAAGAGAAGATGTTACCAGGATCATGCAGTGAACTTCTTTGTTAGTGACTACTATTTCAGTTGCAATTACAATCGCATTATCCCACATGATTGCAATACCTCCCGAAATGCTCTCAGCCAGTGTTTTAAAAGGCGTTCGTGGGGTGAGCCTCCGGGCGAGTTCTCGGGGCGGGACGTAGCAAAAGCGCCCCATGGCGATCAAGCCGAGCGAAAGTAACGAAAGGCGAAAGCCCAGGCATGAGGCGAGTCTGCCCGTAAGTCTAGAAAATATTTTACATTAAAGTAAAAATTGCTAAAAAAAAGTCTTTAATTTTAAAAAGCTAACTTAGTCACTACACAAAATTAATTAAAAGTATCTTATTTACTAACTTTTGAAGCTCGGTTATTCAAATTAGCATCAAAAGTTTATTTTATCATCTGTATTTAAACTCTAACTGCTATAGAGCTCCAAAAAGGAGCAAGCTTGTCCATCTCTTTGTACTATTAATTCTCCGCGTATCTTATTTAGTTAGTTTGACACTTCTAAATCCCTAATTACATTCTAAAAGAATGAAATAATTTGGTTTGATTGGTCAAAGGTTAGCTACGTTATCCATTCCATTCCTAATTAAAAATTGATATAATTATAATTGGCCTTTTTTATTTTGCGAACTTGCTAACATGATAAAGTTCTATATGTATATTTCCTATAATTTCTCTATAATCTAACATTTTTTGGTGATTGTTGTATGTTTTTGATGTTTGGCGATATTCGCCTAGTTTACCTTAATATTTTCTCGCATTTTGGTACTTTATTCGTCCATTATATGTGATAATTGTTATTCTTGCGCTTAGTTATCGTGTTTATGATTTTAGTAATGTGTTGGATGAATTTGAGGCAAGAACAATCAAATCGGAGCAAAATACTTTGAAAAGCAAGGCTTGGACTAAAATGAAGATTGTAAGCTATTTCGGAAGCAAAGCTTCAGAGATAGCCTTGAAATTAGAAGCTACTAGAAGCGGGGCTTCCAAGAAAGCTTCGATCCTGGGGAGAATAAAGTTTCCCAACTAGTTTAGGATTTGGTTTAACTTATCCTAGAACTTTGTAAACACTATAAATACTTTATATTCTCGTTATTTTATGAGAAAGCCAGTTTTGGAGCAGAGTTTTGTCAGAGAATACTTTGAACCAAGGGTTTAATTCTTTTACATCATCTATTATAATATTTCAATCTTTCTTCCATGAATCATTATTTTGTTATTATGAATACGCGTAGCTAAATATATCGTTCTAGGGTTAGAGCAAATACATAAAGGTTGATGTTTGAAAGTTGATTTCTATCCATTGGTTTACCATTACAGATTGTTTATTCTTTTTTGAGCCTAATTATTTGGTTATTGAGGCCTGATAATTGAACACTATCTATGGTTCTTAAGTTGAACTCGACATAGGAAACTTATGAACGCACATAAGAAAGAATAGGGCTTGATTATGAACCTGGGCATCAGAGAATCAATTTGCGGATAGGATAGACGCGCCTTGCTTAGCTAAATACAGAGTTCTTTAATGCATGCATATGATTTAATTCTATAGAAATATAGGAATTAGAGTAGCTTGCATAGAGTCGTGAAGAATCGACATATTTTTACGAATATATTTAATCTGTTAGTTACCAATCTAGGAAATCAAGAAGTAGAATCATCTGGAAAACTCAACTGGATTGTTTGTAGCTCTGACTCTGGACTATTTCTCTCTCATTGATAACAACTCACAAATTGCTCTCGATTACTTGACGTCAATATTTATTGCTTTAGTCATTTTCATTATGCACTATTATGTAGTTTTTCTTTTCGTTTTTTTAGGGCTCTTGAAGTTTGGAAAGTGAAGCATGTATGTGAAAAATGAGCATAACCAATTGAGGTTAAAGGGAAGAACTTATATTGGAAGCTAATGCCTTCAGGGAGTTTCATGTTAACCAAGCATAAGAAGGCTAAACAGTTTGAAATAGTTTTGGATTCATCTTAACAGCAGCTTGAAGCGTCACCTCCAAGATCATCAACCATAACAGTGGTTTCAGACCCGTTTAAAGCAATTCTGAGGCTTTGCCCTTGTCATAGCTCTATGTTGCGTCACTTAGATTTTTGTTTTTAGCTATGAATCTGCGTGAAAAACAGTCAAAGCATCGCCCTTTGTATAGCTTCGTTTAAACAGAGAGCTCCAAACAGTTGCAACGTTGATCAGGCATCACATAATACAATGCTTCTATAAGTTCAAACTTTTTATAGGTCAGGGCGTTTACGACCCAGTTTGACCCTTTGACCTGCAATGTTTTTGTACATAAAACCCATATTCCCATTTCCCTTGTTTATAAAAGGAAAGAACAGAAACAACAGAAAAGCACTAATTAAAAATATAAAAAACTTCTCCATCTATAAATCAATTCAATCTTTCGTCTCTTCCACTACTTCAATGCTGCACTGGTACGTCTCTTCATCACTCTCTCTAGTTCTCTCTCTTGCTTCTACTGCTACGTTTCAACATGTTTCTGTTAGAACAATTACGATTTCATAAATAATCTAACATGAAATCCTGTCATGAATTCAGGATCTTGAACTTAATGATTTTTACATAATACACAAACATAAATACTTAAACAAGAAGACTTACTTGAATCCATTGTTGTCTTCCTGAATAATCTTGAGCGGAAGTAATTCCTTGGTTATTATTGAGAAACTTTTTTCTCCCTCTTTTCTTTAATGTTTTTTTTTTTTTTTTCAGAACTACATAGATGGAGTACGTTGTTCTTTGCTTTATAAAGATAGAGAGAGAGGACTAGCAGTTTCTAGGCGACCCACGTTCCATCAAAGTGGGTGATAAAATTACTTCCTTTAATAGCCAATAATAATTTAGATAATTAATATTTATTAAACTAAATAATAATTGTATTATCCACGTGGGTCATATTTTATATTCTCCCATTTGGCACACGTAACATTATTTACTTAATGGTTTAATAAGTAATCATTATGTGCATGATTAATGCTATATTCCGACATCATTCGTTGTTATTGAGTGGATTAACTAATATGAGTCATGGCGGTCATACACCACGCGATATAATTCCTTCCGTGTACTACAATACTAGTCTATTTCCCAACACAACCTTTAGGAATACATAATGGTCCAACAATAACACTTAGAACATTTTATCTAAGTGATAACCTGTTACTCATCATTCTCAATATTATGTATACAAGAGAAAATAGGTAATGCAGAAACATTTACATTAAGAGCTCAAAGTTTCAATTTTCATAAACATCATAAAGTTTTACATAAAATCATATATTGCAATCAATAATGCCCATTCTTTCAACATGTTCTATAAATGCTTTGGGCGGTAATCCTTTCGCTAAAAGATTAGCAATCATAATTTTGGTGCTAATATCCTCAACTGACACTTTATGTTCCTGAACTTCTTCCTTTAAGTTTAAGATATTTCAAGTCTATAGGCTTAGCACCCTTTGTATACATATCATTCTTAGAGAAGAATATTGCTGAGGAATTATCACAATAAGCTTTCAGCGGCTTGGCAGTACTGTCGACTAGTCCAAGTCCTAAAATAAAGTTCCTCAGCCGCTTAGCCTGAACTCCAGCCTCAAAACATGCCACAAACTCAGCTTCCATGGTAGATCAAGATGTGATAGACTATTTCGCACTCTTCCATGATGTTGCTCCTTTAGCTAACATGAACAAATAACCAAATGTGGATTTTCTTGTATCCTCACAGCCACCATAATCTGAATCTGAGTATCCAACCACATCAAGATGGTCATATTTTCTATAAGTGAGCATATAATCTTTTGTTCCTTGCAAGTATCTCAACACTTTCTTTGCAGCCCTCCAATGATCCATTCCTGGATTGCTTTGATATCTGCCCAGCATTCCAACAGCAAAACTAATGTCCGGTCTGGTACATGTCTGGGCATACATTAGGCTCCCAGCTGCGAATGCATAAGGAACATCTTTAATTTACTTACGTTCCAATTCATTCTTTGGACATTTATTGAGACTGAACTAATCTCCTTTCTGAATTGGAACGAGACTTGACGAGCAATTTTCCATCCCGAAACTCTCTAGAATTTTATTAATATAGGCATTTTGAGATAACCCCAATAATCCTTGTAATTTGCCCCGGAATATTTCTATCCTGATCACATAGGTCGCCTCTCCCATATCTTTCATTTCAAAGTTCTTAGAGAGAAATTTCTTGGTGTCATGCATCATACCAAGATCATTAGTAGCAAGCGAGATATCACGAACATACAAGACTAAAATTATAAACTTACTCCCACTGACCTTCAAATATATACACCGGTCAACGATGTTTTTCTTAAATTCAAAAGCGACAATAGTTTCATGAAACTTAAGATACCATTGTAGGGAAGCTTATTTAAGCCCGTATATTGATCTCTTCAATTTACACACCATGTGATCCTTTCCTTTAACCTCAAATCCTTGGTTGAGTCATGTAAACTTCTTCCTCTAAATTTCCATTAGAAAATGCAGTTTTCACATCCATTTGATGTCGCTCTAAGTCATAATGAGCCATCAAAGCCATTATAATCCTAAATGAATCCTTTTTAGAGACAAGCGAAGATGTCTCTGTATAGTCAACGCCATGTTTCTGAGTGAAATTTTTGGCAATAAGTTTGGCCTTATGACGTTTGATATTATCCTTAGAGTCGCGTTTGGTCTTGAAGACTCATTTACACCTGACTCTTTTGCAACCTTCTAGAAATTCGACAAGGTCCCAAACTTCATTCTTCTCCATAGATTTTAACTCATCTTTCATAGCATTTAACCACTTATCGGAATTACTACTTTCAATGGCTTGTGAAAATGAAATTTGATCATCATCAATTTCCAAGTCATCCAAATCAATTTCCATATAAGTTTCTGACTCGTGTAAATATACCAAAAAATCATCAGAAATAGCATGTCTCTTTTGTCTTTGATATTTTCTTGCAGTACATCTACATCAGGTTCATTGATTATGTCTTCATTATGAATAACAGGATCATTAATTTGTTGTTCCTGTTGGTTGTTAGCCGGTACAACAACTTCGAGAACAAAAACTTTAGAAAAAGTACACGGTAAATGAATTTGCACCCTAACTTCCTTAATTTCCACATTACGTGGTTCTTCACTCCCACTAACTTCACCATTCTCAATGAACCTAGCATTTCCAGTTTCAACAATTCTCGTACTATAGTTAGGACAATAAAATCTATACCCCCTTTGATTTTTCTGGATAACCAATGAAGAAATCATTGATTGTTTGTGGATCCAGTTTCTTTTCTTTTGGATTATAAATTCTTACTTCTGCCGGGCAGCCCCAAACATGCAGATGCCTTAAACTAGGTTTCCTACCAGTTCAAAGTTCAAAAGGTGTCTTTGGAACTGCCTTACTAGGAATCCTATTTAATAAGTAAACGACAATCTTTAAAGCATATATCCACAATGAAGCGGGTAAAGATGAATTACTTAACATACAACTAACCATTTCCATTATTGTACGATTTTGCCTTTCTACCACACTATTTTGTTATGGTGTGCCAGGCATTGTGTATTGAGCACATATGCCATGCCTTTCGAGGAATTTAGCAAATGGACCAGGGTGTTGTTCAGTTTTATCATATCTTTCATAATACTCACCACCTCTATCTGACCTAATTATTTTCACCTTTCTGTCTAATCGCCTTTCAACCTCATTGATAAATACCTCTAAGGCATTTACTGCTTGAGATTTTTCATGCAACAAATAGACATAACCATAACGTGAAAAATCGTTAATAAAGATGATAAAATACGTATCCTTACTGAAAGATAAAATATCAAAAGGACCACAAATATCAGTGTGTATAATTTCAAGAAGCTGTCTGCTTCTTATGGCTCCTTTCTTTATTTTCCTTTAATATAATCCACACAAATATTTAAGTCAGTAAAATCTAAATCTGGAAGGATTTCATTTTTAATTAATCTTTCCAATCTTTCTTTAGATATGTGACCTAAACGTCTATGCCACAAATAAGTAGAGTGTTCATTAACCAAACCATATTTGGTTCCAACATTATGATGCAGAGTTAAGAGGGTTTCAGCAAACAGATTATCAAGATTTAGTTTGTATAAACCATCACAAAGACTACCAGAACCAATGAAATGATTATGCTCAAACAAACTAAAACATCCATTGCCGAAATTAAAAGAGTATCAAGTCTTGTCTAACTTAGACAAAGAAACTAAATTTCTAGAAATAGAAGGTACATGATAAGTTTCAAATAAGTCTAAATGACGCCCAGTATCTAGGATTAAACGATACGTTCCGATAGCTTGAACTGGAGCCTTTACTCTATTCCCCCATGTATACAAATATTTCATTCTGACTTATGGTTTGGATTGGGTTGTAAGGAATCCCTGCATCGTATTAGAAACATAAATAGTATAATCAGAGTCAATCCACCAAGTATTATAAGGAACTTAGTTAAATTTGATTTGAGACATGTAAAAGCACAAGGCTTACCTTTCTTCTCGAACCACGCCTTAAGTTTCAGGCAGTCTTTCTGAAAGTGTCCAGGTTTTCCACAGAAACGACACTTATCATTCTTGTGTTCCTTCTTACGTACTTGATGAGAGGACTCACTAACATTAGGGTTCCCCTGTTTACCCTTAATATGATTCTTTCCTTTCTTTCCAGCTCCTTGATGGCTTACAAAGTTAATGGAGTGGGTTCTTTGATTCTTTAGCCTTGTTTCCTCCTGAACTAGCATTCTGTGCAATTCATGCACGTTCCATTTGTCTTTCATAGTATTATAATTCATTTGGAAAGGACCATACTCAGACGGCAATGAGTTGATAATGAACTGTACAAGAAAATTTTCATCTATTTCCATTCCCAAAGTCTTAAGTATTGTTGCAATGTTTGTCATTTCAATGACATGCTCATGCATGGTACGTGAACCATCAAACTTCATGGTGGTAAAAGTACCCATTAGTGTCCCAGCAAGAGACTTGTCAACAGTTTGAGAGCGTTCTTCTACAAGTCTTAGAAGCTCTTTGGCAATTTCAGTATTGGGAAGAGCAGACTTAATGTTGCCTGCAATGCTCATTCGCATGAACGTTAGGCTTAATCTGTTAGACCTATCCCACTGCTTAAATAAGGACTGCTCTTCAGCAGTACTAGTTGCAGTAATAGCAGCTGGCTTCTCAGTGTAAAGTGCAACATCAAGATCTAAAACTCCGAGATGAAATTTGATCTGTTCGCACCACTTCGAAAGTTCAATCCGTTAAAGGCCGTAACAGAAGCAGAGTGCGAATGAAGAGAAAGTGCTGCAAATAAAATATGCTCATTCGTTAACGCTTTGAGTTATAAACTAAACATACTAGCAGATTCAGGATTGGTTTTATATAGACTTGACTGTACCTTGATGTTCACCTTTGGGCAGAACGCCAAAATACTAAACTTTAAACATAATTATGCTTAATTAATTTTAGCATAATTTGATAATATTACACAAATTAGTAATATTTATTATCTTTGGATGAATAAACAAAACTAACGGCACACTTACATTATCTCTTTAGTGTTCTACGATTATAAGAACAATCGATCAACCTTTGGGCGACCCATAAATGTCCTATAACCTTGAACTTGATGCATTACCCATAAGTATTATATCTTTTATAAGCATCAAATTTATGGGTAGTTCAATATAATATTAAACTTTATTTTGGAATTAATTTTCATAAAAATTCGACCACTTTGGTGATTAACGAATCATATGTAATAATTAAAAATTTAAAGGTAGAACTTTTATGAATTCATAAGATTGGACATCATGTGTCTAGAAATATATTTGATGGAGATGATGAATTAATTTCTAGCAACAAGTATGCAAGGATTTCACTTTTATTAATTTTGGACATGTCATTCATAGTCAAAGTAAGGAACTCAAATTTTTAACACTGTGTATTCACATTAAATACACTAACATCATTAAGACACCGTCTCTTTTGAGTTCCCTTCTTTTGCTATCTACTACCAAAATTCTAACTAATTTATGAAACATACCATTGATGGGAGAAACTTGAAAACTTGATAAGTAATTAAATCACTTGTGGTTAAACAAACACTCATTATAGTAACTAAATATACATAAGATATGGTATAAGACTTTTATCTTAAATTACCCACAAACATTCTGACAACTAAGACACTAGTGCTTCAATCCTTATGAACTAGAATAAATTCTATTTATCATATGTAGATTTTACATCATTAATGATGGTTCACAAAACAAATTAAGCAAACAGATAGGAAATAGACGAGAATTTCGAATATGTGTGGACATAGAGACTCCAATAGCCAAATCCATCAATTACGGTAATTTAACTCTAATTTCATTATTAGGGTTCACAAATTGTTTTAATTATAATGGAAAATCATTAGTTCTTAAACCGTGTGCTGATACCACATGTTAGAATAATTACGATTTCATAAATAATCTAACATGAAATTCTATCATGAATTCAGGATCTGAACTTAATGATTTTCACATAATACACAAACATAAATACTTAAACAAGAAGACTTACTTGAATCCATTATTGTCTTTCTGAATAATCTTGAGCGGAAGCAATTCCTTGGTTATTATTGAGAAGCTTGTTTCTCCCTATTTTCTTTATTGCTTTTTTTTCTTCAGAACTACATAGATGGAGTACGTTGTTCTTTTCTATATAAAGATAGAGAGAGAGGACCAGCAGTTTCTAAGTATAACAACCCACGTTCCATAAAAGTGGGTGTCAGAAGTTTAGTAAAAATAACTTCTTTTAATAGCCAATTAGAATTTAGATAATTACTATTTATTAAAACAAATAATAATTGTATTATCCACGTGGGTCATATTTTACAGTTTCTGCCTTATCATCACAGTCCCGTTTCCCCTTTCCTTTTAAGCTAGAAGTTTGGGTTGTGATTGGTGTTTGAACCCTTGTCGGGTTGTATGCATAAATCTTGAATCCTTTTCAGGTGATGTTGGTATCTGCTAAAGTGATCTCCCATGAAAATTTGAGAGGGTTCTTCTTATCTAAACTGCTATTAAAAATTTATCTTGAACTTCATGCACATAACATGTTTGATAAAATGCTGCAATGACTAAAACCTGAATCTTTGTGAAAACTTGAGTAGCAAAATTACATATAGGCGTAAACTGAACATTATGATGATCTCCGGGATTAAAATTGGTTGCTTTCGAGCTAATTTTGACTTGTACATGAATTACTGTTATCCATAAACCATTGTCAGGCATGAATATGTGCCGACGCTTGACTGTTCCCATTCCCAATGCGCCTACTATTTTCTTTTGATTAATATTAGATTAGTTAGTTCATATTACTTTCTTTGTAGTATAATTAGGAGTAAGTGTGGGGTTGCACAACACCCCATTATTTTTGTGTGTGGCTATATGTTTTATAGGTTTTGGGTATGTCGAGCTCAAGTGTGAGGTGTGACACCCCAATGCCTTACAATGACGACATGTTGAAGGAAGTCTGAGTACCCCTTACTCTATGGACGCTTGGTGGGTTCGTGATGGAGATGAAACCATTGCTAGCACCAAAGACTATGCCTTTTGGCCTTCAAGGAAGTTCCTTTAACTCTTGCACTTTATTATTATCGCATTGAGGACATTACTTTTTTTAAGTGCGGAGTGGGGGAACTTCCGTTCTTTTTGAGTCATGGATGACTTTACCCTTAGAAATTTCTTTTTAGAAATTTTTATTTTTTCACTTGACTTTATTTTTATTTGTTTCTTGCTTTATTATATAAAAAAATAGAAAACTAATGAAAAATTCCAAAAAAGTTTTTTATTTATTTTTAGTTTATTTAGTGGTACATGTCATCCGGTCCGTAATTTTTCTTATGGCCTCGATTCTTTTCCATGGGTAGACATTTGAACCGGGTAATTTTTAGTTTATGCCCAATCCCATCACTGTTCATGATCAGTGTCTTAAACGCATTTTAAGGTATTTGAAAGGCACTCTCCATTATATTATGGTCTTAGATTTTATTGTTTTAGGAGTCATGTAGTATTAGATAGTAGAATATTTTAGGAAAAATGATAGAATTCTAGGTGCCTTTGGTTTGTTTGATACCGGTGAATTTAGACTTGAACATGTGCTATTTGTAAATCCTTTTGGTCTTAAAAATTGTTATGCATGCCCAGAAAAAAATAAGGAATGGACTTCTTGAGACGCTTAAGTTCAACTACTCGACTCTTTTGTGAACCATTGTTCTTTATATCTTGATTTTAAAAGTTGCACCTTATTTGCTTTAACCGAGAGTTGGAATGGAATCATCTTGAGTGAACTATGTGCCATGTGTGATGTGAGGTATTTAGTTGTGTTTCATGCTTGCATATTGATGTCTACAACTTGCCATGTATGTGTTCAAAGTAAAATCCTAGGTTTGCTCTATTCGGGAGATGATATAGATGTTTCTTTAATAAGCCTTTTAGCCTTGATTAGCCTACCCTTTAATATTATCCTTAGTAAGACCTTTTGAGCCTATTGACCTTTTTGTTGGCACCCACATTACAAATCTATCCCTTTTGTTCTTAATTGTCTTCTTTTTGAACCCTTACTCCTTAGAGTACTTTAATTGAAAAATACTTTTGTTTGTGGAGTTGTGGTTGGAGAAATTGGGTGGCTTTTGAGTGGAACCAATGAGGAAAAAATATGGTGAATTTGGAGAAAAAGTACATTGGCAAGGTTGAGAAAAAAATATTGAAATGAGAAAAAGAAAAAAAATGAATGAAAAAGAGAAAAATAGATAAAACAAAAGAAATAAAAGATCCTTATCCTTGCTAGTGTTGTGCAAAAATTAAAATAAATGCTTAAAGTTGAAAGGGAGTTCTTCAGTGTATGTTGGGCGGTTGCTTGGTTGGTTTTGAGAAGGGTTGTGAAAAACTATGAAAGTGATGTATTAAAGTGCTTATGGAGGTAGTCACTAGTTTACCCATATTTATCCTACCCGTCCTTTAGCCTACATTACAACCCTTAAAGTCCTAGCTAATCCCGAATTGGAGCGAACCTACATTAGTAGAGTCCTACACTACGGGCAAGCCTATGGTACGTTGTGTGTGGCACGTGAACTTCTTTGTGAGAGCGAGTGAATACTTTCTATATATGTCCCTAATCTATTCTTGAAATTTATTAATTGTGTAATTTTTGGGACACTCTCTTGATTCATTATTTTAGGGTGGGGGCACATGGTATGCGAGAGATAGGTGAAGTTATTGGCTTCTTGGTTTAGTGAATGGGTGTGATTTTGTGAAAACTTGGTTTTATTGAATCGATTTTTAAAATTGAGATGACTTAAGATGGTTGTACTACTGTTTTGAAATTTGGTGAATTTTTGGCATGTTGTGGGTCACGTGATATATCTATGCTCTTATCTAATGGTCGATATCAACCATAACCATGGGTAGACCTATTCTATCAAGTGTTGGGATTGAGTGGGAAGGTTGTTCTTAGTGATTGCTCGAGGGCGAGCAAAGGTCTAAGTGTGGGGTGGTGATGTTTGGCGATATTCGCCTAGTTTACCTAAATATTTCCTCGCATTTTGGTACATTATTCGTCCATTATATCTGATAATTGTGATTCTTGCGCTCACTTATCGTGTTTATGATTTTAGGAATTAGTTGGATGAATTCGAGGCAAGAACAATCAAAGTGGAGAAAAATACTTTGAAAAGCGCTTGGACTAAAATGAAGATTGGAAGCTATTTTGGGAGCAAAGCTTCAAAGATAGCCAAGCTTCGATCCTAGCGAGAATAAAGTTTCCCAACTAGTTTAGAATTTGGTTTAACTTATCTTAGCACTTTGTAAACACTATAAATACTTTGTATTCTCGTTTTTTAATGAGGAAGTCAGTTTTAGAGCAGAGTTTAGTTAAAGAATACATTGAACCAAGGGTTTAATTCTTTTACATCATTTATTACAATATTTCAATCTTTCTTCCATGAATTATGTTTTGTTATTATGAATATGCGTAGCTAAATATATAGTTCTAAGGTTAGAGCAAATACATAAAGGTTGATGTTTGAAAGTTGATTTCTACCTATTGGTTTATTATTACAGATTTTTTATTCTTTCTTGAGCCTAATTGTTTGGTTATTGAGGTCTGATAATTGAACACTATCTATGGGTTTTAAGTTGAACTCGATAGAGAGAACTTATGAACGCACATAGGAAAGAATAGGGCTTGATTTTGAACCTGGGCTTCAGGGAATTGATTTGCGGGTAGGATAGACATATACCTATTCGTCTTGCTTAGCTAAATACAGAGTTCTTTAATTCATGCATGTGATTTAATTCCATAGAAATATAAGCATTAGAGTAGCTTGCATAGAGTCGTGAAGAATCGACAGATTTTTATGAATATATTTAACTTGTTATTTAGCAATCTAGGAAATCAAAAAGTAGAATCAACTAAAAATCTCAACTGGATTGTTTGTAGCTCTGATTCTAGACCGTTTCTCTCTCATTGATAACAACTCACAAACTGCTCTCGGTTACTTGACTTCATTACTCGCTTTTAATTAATTATTTCCTTAGTTAGTAAAAATCAATCACTATTGAACAAGATCCCTGGATAGTTTTAAGAAATTGTTTGCTGGAATACAGTTATTACAATAGTCCTCGTGGGAATGATACTCTACTCACTACTTTATTACTTGTCGACCACACATACTTGCATGTGCATTGGGAGCAAGAGTTTTAATAAAATATTTTAATTATATTATTTTATATGTTATTAAAAAATAAAGTTTCATGGGGCTTTCACCCAGTGCCTCGGGGCTTTTGCCTCACCTTGTATTAGGTAAAATGCTACGCCTCGCTTTACTCTCTGCTCGTGAAAACACTGCTCTCAGCAGCGGCTTATGCAAGACGGTTAAAGCCAAAGTCATCACACAAAGATGCATGATCAGTACAATGTGTTTTAATTAACACAATCAAGGGAGAATGATAATAGTTAAGTAAAGATCTAAATTTCCTACGAAAGGCAGGTGACTGAGCACCACAGCAGTTCCATATTATAACATTCATGACACGATCATTATTGTGTGGTACTGGAACTTCCATGGGTGGATGCATGTTCATAAGTTCCCCCCACATTCTCTTCCATGGGCTCTGCTAATGTGGGGATGATAACTACTGGGCGAAGTTTGATTTAACATTTTGGCAAAGTGGGTGGCAAACTGAGAATGTACTTTTTTTGTTTCGCTCTTTGAGGTAAAAGAGGTAAATGCCTCTGACCCATAAGGTTTTTGTCCTTGTCTCCCTCATATGAGCCATTAGAGTGGGAATATCTTGTAGTTGAAGTTCTTCCTATCATCTAGGTCTTTTAGAATTGGATTGTGGAGAGGATTGGCTGGTGGTGGAGGAGGGTGTTGTGGCTTAGTGGTAGTGGTGGTGTGGGTGGATTCATGTTCAGTGAACTGGACGAGGGGGTCAGATGGTCGTAAGGCCCCATCAGAGAGAAAGGTTGAGGTGGTGGTGGTGGAGGTTGCATGGCAGATTGAGGTTAAAACCATGGTGTGCTGGAGATGAGAGGTGGGTAAAAGAGGAGTTCGTTTGGGAGAACTGGTGATAGAATTGATGGGTAAGGTGGAACCCCCTAAGAAGTTGATGCATGGTAAGGAGGTACAGTGAACTGCTGAAGCATGGACCACTGGTGGCGTCCATATGCATCCATCCTTTGTCGAATAGCTTGTAGATCTATCTAAACTATGTCCACTGGATTTTGAATCATGACTATCACTTCTTGATTAAGAATTTCAATAGTGAACATTAGTGCATGGCCCTTGGCCCCTGTTTCCATATAAGACTGAGGGATCATGAAGGGAGTGGTATGTAAGGTGTAAATCAGTAGTGGTGGTGCTTGCTGTTGTGGGTATGGGTTACAGGGATTGGCATTTGGATAGAAAGGATTCATGGGTGGAGTTCGGTAGTGTTGGCAAGTTGGACGTTGGGGAAATTGAGTCGATGATTCAAGTGAGAGTTTAGACGAGACATTGTGTATAGTAGTAATATTGGAAGTAGTAAGAGTGTTAGTGGAATGTAATGATTTGGGATGTGTAATTCTAATTTTTGTAGAGGGCAGTGAGGTTGGTTGAGATAACGGGGCGCGTGTGACGTAGGCGAAAGTGGCAAGTCATATGGTGTGATTGAATTGTGGAAATCTTGGGCTTTCTTGGAGTTAGAGTGGTTAATTAGATATACTGTTGGTAAATTGTTAAGTGGTGGCTTAGGGTTGTGACGGTGGAGTATGTGATGGGCTAAAAAGAATGTTTGTTGAGGTAGTTATATAGGCTAAGTGGGAATGATTGGTAGGGAAAGAGGTGGTTGATGTGGAAGGTAGGGAGATGGACGTGCACTGAGGGGCGTGCGGTGCTCATGCATGTAAGATTGTGTGGCAGTGTTTTGGATGGTAATGTGTGAAGGTGAAGGAGCCGAGGTGGGGTCTAGGGTAACTGAGTCAGCAAGCCTAGGGGGATCTGGGTCGGGTTCGGATAGTAAGTGATGTTGGGCGTATATCTTGTGTCTCGGCATTGATTTCTTATATCTTTTGTGTATTTTCAGCGTATTATGTGCCCAACAATGTGAGATTTATAGTAAAATACTAATTTGAGGTGTTTGGATGATTTAGGAGCAAATTGAAGGAATTTGGAGCTTGATTTGGACAAGAACAAGGAAGAAGCAATGGGTACAGCGTTGGATGCTTGGCATGCTAGGCTGTATGGACTGGGAAGAGTGCAAATATTGAAGAGATTGAGAAAAGGAGCGCATACAGCCACGGATGCTTGGCATGCTCCGGTGTATGCGCTGTAAAATAGTCCCAGAGCTACCAGGACTAGCTTAAAACGTGTATTATTAGAGTATTTCGGGATTTAAAACCCTTGGAACGCTATTCCTTAGATTATTACGTATTTTTGGAGGCAAGAACCATAGTAGAGGCTAGAGAACCAAGATTCATCAATTGAGTTGTAATTCTTCTTCCCTCTTTATTGTTTCATGAATTCTAGATTATTTTGTGAGAAAGCTAACTTGTCTATGAGTAGCTAAACCCCATTGTTCTAGGGTTATGGGTTAACCATGAAAGTTGTACTCTGAAGTTGATTGAGTTATATTGAATTTATCAGATTGAGTTGTTTATTTAATTCTGCTCTGAATTACTTAATTTCCTGGCCAGCTGTTGAGTATTATCCATGAACCTAAGGTTGAACTCGAAAGTGGGAACCACAGGTTGCAATAGAATTAAATAAAGCGTGTTCTTGAACCCGGGCATCGGGGAATGGTTTCGCGGTTAGGATAGAAATATACCTAACAGTCACGCTTAATCAATTTACAGGAAAAACAAATGCATTCTTGTTAATTCTAATTCCATAGACATATAGGCGTTAGGTTGGCTTGAATAGGCGAGCAGGGTATCGAAAGAGCTCTGTGAGTATAATCAACCCTGTGATTAGCAACTCAGATAAGTAAAATTAATTCAACTAGTGGATGAGTGCAACTGGATTGGTGATCGTCCCATAATCCTGGAATATTCCCTCTCACTGATATCTAGAACTCTTGAATTGTCTTGCACTCTATTTACTTCTATTACTTTCAGTTAATTAGTTAATTAAACACAACTTGAAATTTGAGTAAACTCTCTTGAACAATACTTGAATTGAAGTTTGTCTAGTTAATAGTAAATCAATAGTCCTCGTGGGAACGATACTTTCTTATCACTTTATTACTTAATCGACCGCGTATACTTGCGTGTGCGTTTGGAGCGACAGTAAGGCATTGGGCTTGGTAGAAAACTTATGAAAATTTTGTGACTTGGACAGTACATTTTGTGCTTTAGACACATTTGGTTATGGAAGAGAATTTTCATAATCCATTAGAGAGGTGAGAGTGGATTTAGTGAAGTAACATGGTGAGTTAGAGCGGGAGTTATGTTTTAATTGCGACTTAGTGTGAAAATTATTAAAATGAGAGTGAGTAGTAGGGGCTTACCTATGGGTCTTGTCTTGGCCGCCGTCATTGGCTGATGGTGAGTAGCCTGCATGTGGCTCGTCTGACTAGGCATATTCCTTGCACTTTTTTTGTGGGAAAGTAAATTTTTCCATTCAGAGGTTGAAGTAGGAGAGGTTTTAGAGGTTGAAGGATGGGAATTGTGAGAAAATCCAGGTGGGTAAAATGGGTGAACATGGAGAGGGTGGGGTAGGTGTAGAAAATGGGTGAAGGGGCATGAGGTAGTTGAATGACCAAGTCGACCACAATTCGTGTAGAGGAGAGCGATTCCTTCATATTGAATGAGTTGCTTATGGTGACCAATACAAATGTGAGTTTTGAGAGCTTGTTCAAGGGGAATTTCAATACCAATGCGGGCATAACATCCCCTAATTGTGGCAGAAGTGCAGGTGTCTACCTTCAAAAGTTGGGCAATCTTAGAGCCGACTCGTTGGAGAATATCGAGATCATAAAATTCGGTGGAAACCTCTGGTAACCGGAGCCGAATAGAAGAATATGTTAATTGCACATTTGAGGCTATAAATTTGAGTTTCCACGGCGAACGGAGGCAAAATGATTTAAAATAAACCAAAGACCGTCATGGAGTGCTTTGATCATGTTTTCTTCTTTGTGGAATTTGATAAGGAAGAAATCATAATCAAGATTAATTAATGGAAGTTCTCCATAGCTGTAAAAGTTTTTGCTAAAAATTGGTGCCCAATTTTACGGCAAAAAACTTTTATAATAACTGAATGTTTCCAAGGTGTATACAAACGAGATTTGTCATTCATGGCCAAAGAAATGAACACGTCACTGGCCAATACATTGGTTGTTTCATCGGCGAGGTCTAATAAGGAATGAGTAGAATGAGTGGTCGTGTGATGAGATGTAAAATTTCTATTGGCTAGCAACTTTGACGAAAGGGAGTGTTGGTTGAGGGTAAAGTAGTGGTGATTGGTTCGTCAAATGCATGAGAGTTAAATCAGGGGATCGGAGGGTAGGGGTGTTGGTAGTTGATAGGTTCATCGAATATAAAGTTTCCTACATTTGGTTTCTAGATAGGAGCGGGAGAGTCTCTCTCTACCTAGAAAATGTGCTTACATTACCTGTCATATTACTTAGCTCTTAGAACTAATTGCACACTCGAGCACCATAATTTGTGCTTCACTTTTCTTCTTCTTCTTCTTCAATCTGAATGGTGTCTAATATTTGGAGATGATAACTTTTTTACCTAAACTCTAAATCTCGTGTATATATATGACATGTTTACCTTATTAAAATGTAGAAAACGACTCACAGAGTAAAGCTAAGTGATGAAGTTGGATTTGCGATAGAGGATGTCTTTTCTTTCTCCTTCTTTACTTCCAGTCAAGTGCTTAACATAATTCTTATAGAGGGAGAAGAATTTTATGAGAACAACAGATAACTTAAACTTCATGCATGGACCGAGACCTCAGTGCTCTTTTCAAAGTTTTGTTACCATTACAATTCACAGCATATATCCAGCTATGCAGCCAGTAGCCTCCATATAGTGTTTTTAATTTCTTCAGATAAAATATTTATGAGCCTGCCTATACTCATGGTTAGAGAGTTCTATATCAGTTTTATTCTTTAATTCAACATGCATCAAATCCCAGAAATATTTATGTTGAGCTAAATATTTTGAAGATTGACAAATAAAGGACTTAGTGGAGAACCTAGTCCTTGAGGAGAAGAGCACGACTGATCGAAAAGATTGTGGGATGCAAATTTATGCAGAACTAAGAGTAATGGCATGTAGGTTTATGCGCATCCTAGTCAGCAAAAAGAAGTTGTGTCGTGGATGTCTTATTAAAGTGTGAACAAGAGTTGGTGCTGAACAAGGAGAGTATCACAGGAAATCTAGACTTGCCATATTTACAAGGTTTCCTAGTGAAACACTACTAGGGTTATAAAGCTCATATAAAAGCAAGTATTTGAGGCAGCCGATCTTAGTTATTCACAATAAGAGTTGAGAGCAAACAAAAGACAATTCAATAATTCTTGAAGTGACTTAACTGTGATGACAACTATTGAAGAACTTGGAGCATAATTGGCAAACTGTTTAGATTCTTTATTATAGTTGTCTCAGTGCACGTATTAATTTTTTTTACCTATCTGCTTATCTTAGAAGCCATGGTAATAGGTGAACTTTTGAGTGATTATTTTGTAAAGCTAGAGTTTAGCTTGTGAGTTGTTAGGGTCTAGAGTGTAGCCCCTTGGTTACATAGTTTGTAATCTAAAACTTGCTCTTTGTGTTAGTGGAAGTATTTTCAAAATTCCAAAGTGTGGGTCATGGTTTTTCTCCCTTGAGCTAGGAGTTTTCCACGTAAAAACACCGTGTCATTTGAGTTCTGTTTTACCTTTAGTTTGTGTGAGTAATGAATGTGACTGCTGTATAAGAACTCAGTAACCAAGAGTCAGGTTCTTCGTCGAAAATTGGAGGAAACTATTCAACCCCCCCTCTAGTGTCCTTAGGAGGTGCATAGAGTATAACAATTTACGAAAGAATACTTACCAATTGCACGTAAAATTCAACTAATCTAATCTTAGAGGAGATATAAAGACTATTATTATTATTATGATTTTAATTTTCGTATATCAAAGGAAACTATGCTAATTTATCAGAATAAAGAAGATAATCATATAAAACTCAAATATGTTGGTTAATAGAACTATACCCTAATTGATAGAGTACATGTATGACATGCGTACCTAGAAACTAGTTACATTAAAAACACAAAGGCCTTAGTGAAATATTAGTGAAATGTTGATAGAACTTTTTACCTTAAAAAATAGGGATTTTTACATAGAGAGACACTCAACCCAATAAATTACTAATATGATCCGCTATATTCAATTCTTTCTCGAGTAGCCCACATGTGCCATTTTTTGAAACAAAAATTACAATCACAGCACCCTCTCCATAGATAATCGTATCTGAAGAGAATCTAGTCCCTACTAAGACAGTTGATGAAGGAGCTGCTGCTCATTCTGAACTAAAGGGAAGATCTGAGTATAATAATGATGACTACAAGATGATAGAAAACAATCACAAGGCCAAGAGGCTTGTAATCTGCATACTAGGTCCTCAGGAGTTCAACAGGGTCTCATCGTACAAGACTGCAAAAGAAATCTTGGATGCCTTAGAAGTCGCTCATGAAGGAACCACTGAGGTCAATGACTCAAAGAGAAGAATGCTGAAAAGACAATTTGAGATGTTCACTATAGGTGAAAAGGAGTCCATTTAGGATATGAGGACTAGACTGACCATTATCACAAATGAGATGAGATCTCTAGACATGGAGCTCCCTAAAGTCGAAATGGTTGATAAAGTGCTGAATGTTCTTACTGACACTTGGGAACCAAAGATAACTGCTATTATTGAGTCAAAACCACTAAAATCTATCAAGTTAGAGGAACTAATGGGCAGCCTTAAGACTCATGAGATGATGAAGGAGTCGAAGAGTAAGAGAGGACCCAATAAGGAAAAGACCCTTGCTCTTGAGGCAACCAATGAATCGGAAGTAGACTTGCAAACTATTGAATCAACTATGGTTAGTGCACTCAAACAACAGTTCAATCTTAGGAAGTTCAAAAGGTTCAAGAAGAATACAAAGGACAACTCTGGGAGAAAGAACGTAGTCGATAGTTCAGACTACTTAGGCTGTTTCAAGTATTTCAAGAAGGATCATGCAGTGATAGACTGTCCCATGTGGAAAGTTGAGTGGATGAAGAACAGAGCAACAAAGGAGAAGGAGAAGGACACTTCCAAAGACAAGGACAAAGACAAAAAGACCAAACTTCAAAGCTGAAAGAAGAAAGAAGAAGGAGGTCTTCTACGCAACTTGGGGACTAACTGATAATGAATCTGATGGAGGAAAGGAGTCAGAGGATGAGTCGCCACTAGCACTGATGGGGTTAACAAATGAAAGCTCAAAAGAGGTTGGGTTGTTTGAAATCAAGGAAGCAAGAAATCCCTTCAGGCCTCCATTGTTTGAAGGAATTAACTACAAGAGATACAAAAGAGATATGAAAGTATTTCTCTAGACTATGGACTACGGTCTCTGGTTGATTGTGAAGAGAGGACCCATGTACCTGTGAAGAGAGCTGCAAATGGATCTTTAGTTTCAAAGCTGGTAGAAGAACTGGATCCACAAGACTTGGATTGTCTTCAAGCAAATGCCAAAGCTATGCTCATACTTAAAAATGGAATGAATTTTGATGTTCTAGCAAAGATAATAGAATGCAAATCTGCCAAGGAAATTTGGGAGAAATTGAAGGATATCTACAATGGAGATAGTCAGAAGAAGGAAGCTGCTCTCATGCCAACCGATGGAGAAGAAGCCGCTCAGTCAGCTGAGGTATGTCTCTCTGAACTGAAAGAAAATTTGCATACATACTCACCTGACAATCTGATATTGATAACTGCCACTTTAATTGCGGGTTATGAAAAGGTAAAGTCTGAGAAAGGTCAATTATCTGATGTTGTGTTTGACTTAAAAACTAGATGCAAGAACCTTGAAGAAGCAAATGCTGAATTCGAAGAAATTAATGCTTCCCTAAAGGGACATGCTCTTGTATCTAATTCTAAGATCTCATAACTTGAACTTGAATTAAATAAGATGAAGAACGCAAATGGTAAGCAAGTGATTAGTGAGGTTCAAACTTTTCTCGAAATTGAGCTTAAAAGAACAAAAGAGATTTTTTATTAGGAAACTGAAAAAGAACAGAGTTCTTGGAGAAAAGGATGGAAAGGCTGACTATGAGCTCACCAAATTAACTAAGTGCAATAAATCTTCAGAGATAATGAATTGGATTCTTGAAAACCAGGTCAAAGGAAAGAAAGGTCTAGGTTTTAGAAAACCACTACATCCCTACAATCCCAAAAGAAAATATGTAGATTTGCCTTGCAACATGCTTTCCACCTTTTGGGTAATACAAGTCACTTGAAAAAAAATTGCATGAAAATGAGTAAGGCTAAAACTAAGAACAAGAAATTTGCTTTACCTGATTGGGCTAAGAAGGACTTAATTTATCCATTCTCTCGTAAGAAGGGACCTAAGCTTGTCTGGGTTCCTAAATCTAACCCTTAATCTATTTTACAGGCTTGAGTGAGAGTGAACAACCCAAGATGGATTTTAGATAGTGGGTGTTTAAGGCACATGACAAGAGATAGAAGAAACTTTCTCTCACTCGCAACATTTCAAGGAGGTAGTGTGGCCTTCAGAGTAGAAAAGAATGGTCAGATTGTTGGTATAGGAAAAGCTGGGAGATCACTGGATCATGCTATTGAAAATATATATTGTGTTGATGGTCTCAGACATAATCTACTAAGCATCTCTCAACTATGTGACAGAGGAAATAAAGTTAGCTTCTCATCTGTGGGATGCAATGTGAAGAACCTACAGAGTGGAGAAGTAGTCATGGAAGGAAAAAGGGTGAACAATATATACAAGGCATAATCACTTCCTGAAATCAATTTGACTTGTCTGAATGTTCAAGAGAGTGACTTACAATTTTGGCACAAAAAGTTGGGACATGCTAGTCTTTCACAGCTCAACAAGCTTGCATCGAAAGAGCTTGTTCGTGGTTTGCCTACTAAGAAGTTCGAAGACATTAAGATGTGCGATGCTTGTGTCAGGAGGAAACATGTAAGATCATCCTTTAATTCGAAGAAAGTGGTTAGTACCTCAAAACCACTTGAGCTGATACATATGGACCTATATGGACCAATGAGGGTTAGAAGCAGAGGAGGAAAGAGGTTTGTGTTCGTGATAGTTGATGATTATTCAAGATACACATGGACTCTGTTTCTTGCTTCCAAGGATGAAGCCTTCGATAGCTTCCGAGAATGGGCTTGTATTGTGCAGAAAAGGTTGAGTCTGGAGCTTGTAAGAATCAGATCTGATCATGGCACCGAATTTGAGAATGCTAACTTTTCTGAATACTGTTTCAAGAATAGCATTGACCACAATTTCTCTGCACCAAGAACTCCACAGCAAAATGGAGTCGTTGAAAGGAAGAATAGATCCTTGGAAGATATGGCAAGAACCATGTTGTTGTGTAGTGGTCTAACAAGAAACTTCTGGGCTGAAGCAATGAATACAACTTGCTACCTGTTAAACAGATGTTCTATAAGAGCAATCCTCAACAAAACTCCGTATGAGTTACTTAGAGGAAAGAAGCCCAATATTGCTAACTTGAGACCATTTGGTTACAAATATTTTGTACACAATAATGGCAAAGAGCCTCTTGGGAAGTTTGATGCAAGAAGTGATTCTGGAATATTCTACTCAAAGGAAGGTGTATAAAGTGTTCAACATAAGAACTCAAACTGTAGAAGAGAGCATGCATGTGGTATTTGATGAGTCAGACAAGGTAGTGGCTGAGAAAGAAGGAGATGATCAAGCTATAGGTCTTACTCGAGAAGACTCTGCTGAAGGTACAGAGAACGCAGAGGAAAAGGAAGAACCCAGTGAAGCAGATGGAGAACTGACTCAGGAGGAGCAAAGAGTCAGCATGTCAGGGGGAACAGCTGATCAAGATGACGAACAAAGTGAATAGGAAGGACTTACTAACAATGCAGCAGCAGGTTCATCTCATCAAATTCAGCCAAGACCCTAGAAACAACAGAGCTTACATCCTTTGGAAAATGTGCTATTTGAACTGGACACAGGGATTATGACCAGGTCTGCCTTGAAAACTTCTGTGCATTCTTTGCCTTCCTATCTTCTATGGAACCAAAGAATGTCAAGGAAGCTCTTGAGGACCCAGACTGGGTAATAGCAATGCAGGAGGAGCTACACCAATCTGAAAGGAGCAAAGTATGGCACTTGGTTCCTAGACCAAAGGACAGATCAATTATTGGAACTAAGTGGGGGTTCAGAAACAAAATGGATGAACATGGCATAGTTACCAGGAACAAAACTAGGTTGGTAGTTCAAGATTACATCCAAGATGAAGAAATTGATTATGATGAAACCTTTGCACCAGTGGCTAGGATGGAGGCCATAAGAATGTTGATTACTTTTGCTACCTACATGAAATTCACATTGTATCAGATGGATGTGAAAAGTGCATTCTTAAATGGTTGTCTGAATGAGGAAGTATATGTCATACAACCTCCTGGGTTTGTAAATAGTGACTTTCCAGATCATGTGTATAGACTGGACAAGGCCCTCTATGGGTTAAAGCATGTCCCAGAGCTTGGTATGAGAGGTTGTCAGGCTTTTTGCTAAAGAATGGCTTCTCAAGGGGAAGAATTGACAACATTCTATTCTTGAAGAAGAGGGAAAAGATCTATTGGCAGTACAAGTTTATGTTGATGACATCATTTTTGGTGCAACTGATGAAGAATTGTGCAAGGAATTTGCTGACTTGATGAGCAGTGAGTTCGAAGTGAGCATGATGGGAGAACTGAATTTCTTCTTGGGATTGCAGATTAAACAAACTCTTGAAGGAACAATAAACAAAAGTATATCAAGGAGTTGCTGAAGAAATTTGACATGGAAGGAGCAAAGGAAATGACTACTCCTATTGCTCTTAGAACAAAGCTGGATATGGACGAACTTGGTCCTTCCACGAATGAGACCAATTATAGAGGAATCATTGGTTCCCTCCTATATCTTACTACCAGTTGTCCAGATATCGTCCAGTGTAGGACTCTGTGCTAGATTTCAATCTAAACCCAAGGAGTCTCACCTAACTGCTGTCAAGAGAATATTGAGATACTTGAAATGGATGCAGGACTTATGTCTATGGTACCCCAGGGGTGGTACATTTGAGTTAATTGATTTTGCAGATGCAGATTATGCAGGGCATCTGATGGATAGAAAGAACACTTCAGGAATGGCACATTTTCTTGGTCCCTGTATGGTTTCTTGGGCTACAAAGAAGCAGAACTCAGTAGCTCTTTCCACTACTGAAGCTGAGTATGTTGCTGCTGCATCTTGTTGTTCTCAGCTGCTGTGGATTAAACAACAACTGGAGGACTTTGGAATTAAATGTGGAGTTGTGCCTATTTTCTGTGATAACTCAAGTATTGTGAATATTGCCAAGAACCCAGTCCAACACAAGAGAACCAAGAATATTGATATTAGACATCATTTTCTGAGAGATAATGTTGAAAAGGGTCTAATAACTATGAATTCATGCAGGACTGAAGACCAAATTACAGACATCTTCACCAAGGCCTTGAACAAAGTTCAATTTGAGAAGAACAGGTTGGAGTTAGGGATGACCAATATACATGGACGACCCAACACCAAATTCCTAAGGTTTGGCTAGTTAAGTATTTATTATTCTGTTTGTAAATATTGTTGCTATAGTCCAGTCTAAAATTGTACTTTGAGAAGTACACTTGTTTGACTAAGTTTACAATGAGTTATCTAATAAGTTTCCAGTGAAGAACCAACTAAGTTAAAGAAGGAACCATGAGCAAGACGAGGAATCATATCCATGTATGCTTATGTGGTTATTTATGTTAAGTATTTGACTCAAAGTAAATTGTTCTTGCACGTGCATTCTTAAACCTTCCATTTATGTATAACCGCCCTACTTTATTGGACTTCCCTTATCAGTTACACTTTTAAATTTCAAACCTACCCCACTTGAACTAGAAGACTTACTGTAAAATCCTCCATAACTGTCACATCGTCACTTTCCCATTTTCCCAAATACTTAAAAATGTGTTCTACTTTTATTGCCATTATTACGTTCTCTTCACACGATCAACATAACACCTACCTCCAAAATGTTTTCTTTCTCACAAAACATTCGAAGCAAGAAAACCCTCATTCTTTCAAAACCTTTCAAGAAAATTTCAACAATGTCTCAAGCAAAATCATCCTCCACCTCACCTTTAAAGACTTCTGAAACCCAAACCTCCAAAAACCCTATACTAAAACCAGCACCCACCACCTTGGCTGAAAGAATCGCTAGGGCAAGGTTAAAGTTTCAAAAGAAAGTTGGGAAGGAAGTTCCTAAAAGAACAACTTCAAAATCCTCCGCTCCGGCAACTGTACTAGTTGCTTCAGACATACAATCAATTGAGGTAAGACTTGACTCGACCCAGACTAGTTCCACTTCTTTAGATTCTGTTTTTAGCCCTGAGAAACTAAATACCAAAATCTTGGTAACAGGTATAGATGAAATCGTAGAAACTGTGGAGTCTGGTAGTGAAACTGATAGGAGGAAAGATGTAGAGGAGCAGGAGGGTAAGGTGGTAAAAGAACTTGTTGCATGAAAGATGTAGAGGAGCATGAGGGTAAGGTGGTAGAAGAACTTGTTGCACCTAGGGTAAAACTCCATGTTCCCAGTGTTGCTGAGAGAATTCCTAGTGTAAATATTGTGAAACCCGTGTTAGGAAGTTGAGTGCAGAGAAATCAGTAGAATCTCAAAAGGGCCTAGTTGACGAACCTAGTTTGGAGGCTGCTCCCTTAGAGAAGGTGCAGTAGGAGGCTGATGCCAGTGATCCAGTTGGTGGAGGACCAAGTTCTGCTGAAGTTGCCAAGGAATCTGAGAAAGAACCTAGGTATTCCTCAGTTCCTGTTGCAACTGATGATGCAAAATTAGAGTGGAATGATGATGAGTATGACAAAGAAAATGATACTTTGGTTGAAGATGTGGGTACTAAAAGGTTGAATGAAATTCCAAAGTGCTAAGAGAAAGTTTAGAGAAGAGGATGAGAAATTGCTAGAAGAAGAGGAAGAGGAAGAGGAAGAGGAAGTAGTCTTTGTAAGTGAAACAAAGCTTGTGAAAGAAAAGAAAAGAAGACAGGTGAAAGGAGGGAAATTAGTGTCAAAAAGGGGACTGGTTGATGAGAGCGATTAGGAGGACTTTCAATCTATTGGAGAGAGTATGAAGGATCCTACAATTATTGCAGCTCCTAGGAAAGTTGCAACAAGGTCTGCCTTGAAGCAACATATTGAAAATCTAGAAAAATATGCTCAGAAACAAAAGCCAAAAAGGGCTGAGGAGAAGCTGGAGGTTGAAAACAAAGAAGGTAGTGCTGAGGATGGGGACTATGTGTACCCAAATGACTCAGATTCTGAAATTTATGAGGGCTCAAAGAAAAAGAAAAAAGAAAACCAAGAGGAGGTAAACAGAGAAGCCTTCTTTGCTAAACACTAGATATTGGCTTGTAGCATCTGGTATGATTTAGAGGAGCCTCAGATGAAACCCTTGGTCAGGAAGGTGAAGGATCAAGGGTGGATTAAGCTCTTTTTAAAAGAAGACAGGTGCTTGTATACTGAGGAAGTAAGGAAATTTTATGTAAATTGTAGTGTGGCTGGTAGAAGAGTTTTTTCTGCTGTGAGGGATGTGAAGTTAGAATTTGGGAGAGAAGAATTGGGTGTGATTCTGGATATGCCTGCTGAAGGGTATTGCAGGCACACAAAACTGAAGTGGCCTAAGAGGACTGATAATGTTACTCCTCTGGATGGTGTGAGGAAGTTCTCTGGAAATCACAGACAAGGGAAGGAGAAAAAGGTTGAGAAAAAGCAGATGGAACCAGCTTATTGGCTGGTATTTGAGTTTGTGCACAGGTTCTTGCTGCCAAGAAGGGAAAAGAATAGTGCAGCCTGTGCCCTGGACTTGGCTTATATGGACCTGCTGGACAAGGGTGTCAAAATTAACCTTCCTGGACTGATCATTACACACATTAAAAGGATTGCAGACACTGATAAGAAACCACATTCTCTTGTGCATTCCTATATTTTGCAGAAAGTTTTTGAATACTTTGGAGTGTCTCTAGAAAATGGGAAGAAGCCTACACATCATCAGATATTTGGCATGGATGTTCTGAAGATATGTGATTCTTCAAGAAAAAGAGAGCCTCCAAGCGTCCAATGCAAGTCAAGGTTGAAAAGGCTGATGAAAGTGAAGAGTTTGGGCCAAAGGAAGCTGTTGAAGTTATGCAGGAATTGGAGCAGCATTTGTTGGAATTGAATGAAGAAAATACAGAGTTGAAGAGGCAGCTGAAGATGAAGGATCAAGAAATTGATCGCTTAACTATTGAGTGCAACAAGCATCAGACTGATCTGGTTGTTGAAAGGGCCAAAAACTCAAGGAACCTTGAAGTACTTGTCAAGCACTTCAAACTTTAGACCCTTATTTGCCCATTCCTTGCCCAAAACCAAGTCCTGTCTTCCCAGTCCTTTGTCCAAACTCTTTCCATATCCCTTCCTTTTGATGCACAATTAAGACAATTTTTTTTTTGGTCTGTACTTAATTGGGCCATGTATGTTGTGCCCTGGATGATTTATTTTAAATTGCTTGTTATGCTTCTGTGGTTTTTTTATATAACTGATGGTTCTGTTTGGGCCCTTGCATATATTCATTGTATTCTTAGTTAACTTGTTGCCTTGTGCTATAGTTCGGACTGTAGTAACTTGTTCTTGCAGGATTTTTGAATCTTTTCGATGATTCCAAAAGGGGGAAGAAGAAAATGTTGTTGGGATGTTTGTGACCTGACTCATCTGTTCTAAATTTCTTTCAACTGTTTTTGTTATTTGTGTCTTGGTGTGTGCATGTACAGGTTCTTAGGCAACATTTGTTTGTCATCATAAAAAAGGGGAATTGTTGAGTTAAATATTTTGAAGAATGACAAATGAAGGACTTAGTGGAGAACCTAGTCCTTGAGAAGAAGGGCACGACTGATCGAAAAAATTGTGGGATGCAAATCCATGTAGAACTAGGAGTAGTGGCGCGTAGGTTTATGCGCATCCTAGTCAACAAAAAGAAGTTGGGTCGTGGCTGTCTTATTAAAGTGTGAACAAGAGTTGGTGCTGAACAAGGAGAGTATCACAGGAAATCTTGACTTACCATATTTACAAGGTTTCCTAGTGAAACACTACTAGGGTTACAAAGCCCATATAAAAGCAAGTATTTGAGTCAGCCGAATTAGAGTTGAGAGCAAACAAAAGACAATTCAATAATTCTTGAAGTGTCTTAACTGTGACGACAACTATTGAAGAACTTGGAGCATAATTGGCAAACTGTTTAGGTTCTTTATTGTAGTGGTCTCAGTGTTCGTATTAATAGTTTTTACCTATCTGCTTATCTTAGAAGCCATTGTAATAGGTGAACTTTTGAGTGATTACTTTATAAAGCTAGAGTTTAGCTTTGTGAGTTGTTAGGGTCTAGAGTATAGCCTCTTGGTTACAGTGTTTGTAATCTAAAACTTGTACTTTATGTTAGTGGAAGTGTTTTCAAAATTCCAGAGTGCGGATCATGATTTTTCTCCATTGAGCAAGGAGTTTATTCACTAAAAAGTTCAATGTAATAAATTTCTTTGTTGTAGACTCAACTGACTTGAGAGTTTTTGCCCAAAACATTACACATCATACAGAGTCATTCTCTGTAGATGTTGATGTAGCTTCTGAATGTGAACTTGGTCTTGGTGAATGGGAAGGTGATGATGAGAACTCTGATGAAAATAAGTATGATCCTGAAGAACTTGAAACTTATAAAAAAATAGAAGAAAAGGGTTATAAATGACAAATTAGATGGGTTTAAAGAATTGGAAAAGGGTATGACCTTTAAGGATATTCAAGAAGCTAGAAAGGTTGTGAATCTGTATGCTGTGGCTAATGGGTATGGTCTCAAGGTCTTGAAAAGTGATAGGACTTGGGTTAGGTACAAATGTGAAGATGGCTGTCCATTTGTGTGTTTAATCTCTAAGGATGGGATAGATTCTGGTTTTGCAATTAAAACACTGGAACCAGAGCACAAATGTTTTCCTTGCTATAAGAACCCCAGGGCATATGCCACTACTTTAGCCTACTACTTTAAGGGTAAGGTGCAAAAAGAGCCTAAGTACAGGATAAAGGAGATGAAAAACCATCTGGAGTCTACTCTCAATCTAAATGTGGATGGTTCAAAGCTGAAAAGAGCTAAGAACTTAGCTTTACAGAAGCTGGAAGGCAGTTATCTTGATGACTACAGGAAATTGCATGCTTATGGCCAAGAACTAAAGCAGACCAATCCTGGAAGTGATGTGTACATTAATATTTCATAGGATGCTCTTGAGGAAGGTAAAAGGAAGTTCCTGAGAATGTACATTTGCTTCCAGGCACTGAAGCAGGGTTGGAAGGCAGGATTGAGACCACTGATTGGTTTAGATGGTACTTTTCTGAGGGGTAGATATAGAGGTTGTTTGTTGGTAGCAGTGGGACAAGATTCTATACAACAGTTTTACCCTCTTGCATGGGCAGTAGTAGACAGGGAAACAACCAGGACCTGGACCTGGTTTATTGAACATTTGAGGCTGTCATTGGAGCTGAGTAGTGGAAAGGGAGTGACATTCATATCAGACATGCAAAAGGTGCTGTTTCTGCTTTTATTTTTACATTCCTTATAATCCTTTTAATTGTTCAACTTTTTATTAACTTATTTTGATGTTGTTCTATCTCATAGGGACTGTTGGAGGCTGTGAGAGTGGTGCTTCCTGAAGCTCATCACAGATTCTGTATGAGGCACATTGAAGCCAATTGGAGTAAAAGATGGAGGAGTGGTGAAATGATGAAGTACATGTGGTGGTGTTCTTGGAGTACATATGAAGAGGATTTCAAAGACCAACTAGAAAAGCTGGGTGAACTGAATGCTAAAGCTGCAGCTGACTTACAAAAGTGGCCTGTCCAAGCTTGGTGCAGGGCATATTTTGATACAACATGCAAAAACATGATGGTTGACAACAATTTCACTGAGTCATTTAATGCCTGGATTCTGGATGCAAGGTATATGCCTATCATCAACATGCTGGAAGAGATAAGGGTAAAGGTTATGAAGCTACTGGCAACTAATGAAGATAAGATGAGGACATGGGATGGTGAGTTCAGTCCCTACTGTATGAGGTTGTATAATGACTATAGGGCAATTGCTCACCATTGCAAAGTTGAATTCAATGGTGATAATGGTTATGAAGTGGCAGAAGGTGATGACAGGCATACTGTATGCCTTGAAATGAAAAAATGCACATGTAGGGTGTGGAACCTGTCTGGTATACCCTGTCCCCATGCTATAAAAGCTTTTCTACACAAGAAGCAAGACCCTGTGGCACAAATGAATTGGTGGCTTAGTAGGGAGGCATATGCACTGACATACAAGCACAAAATGCAGCCTATTAGAGGGAAAAAGTTCTGGAGAGTTGATCCTTCTCAGGCTATGGAACCTCCAGAAGTGTCAAGGGCTGTGGGCAGGCCAAAGACTAAGAGAGCAAGGGAACCAAATGAGGCAAGATTTAGAAAAGGACCATGGGTTGCATCAAAGAAGGGTACTATCATGTTCTGCAGTAACTATGGTGAACCAAACCACAATAGGAAGGGTTGTCACAAGGTAATGTTTTAATCTTTCAATTATTACTAGTTGTTATGACATTGGACTGACTTGAATAAAACATGTGTAGCCTGTTGGAGAGGCTTCAAGTTCAAGGCAAAATGTGAATCATGAAGCTTCAAGTTCAAGGCAAACTGTGACACAAAGCTCAGCTGCTGGATCAGATGTGGATGTGGAAATGCAGAGTGTGGATGAAGGTTATGAAGCTGCTACACAGTATTCTAGTTATGGTCCTGATGTGGGTTCTTCTTCAGACCCAGACCTGAGACCAATGGTTCTTTCTGAGACCCAAACTAGAATTGCAGAAAGGAAGATGATGTTCAGGGAACCAACTGGAAGGAGGAGGATACAATTTTCTGGAGATCCAAACACAGGAGTGGCAGTACCAAGCAATTTACCATTTCAGCCAGATACTGTAACTTGGAGGGGTAAGACAGCTGTTACATCTAATCAAATGGTGCTTGAAGCTTTGAGGAAGAGACGGAAATTGAGGTCAAGGAGGGGACCTGCACTTCAAGATGAAGACTTTTCTATGCCTTGAAATATTGGCATGTGTCTTATTAGTTTTTGCTGAACTTAGCATGTAATTTGGGATGCTTATTTCAGTTTGTGTTTGGATATTTGTGTCATACTTGGCATGTATTTTGGATACATTAACTCAGTAATTAGGCCTTTAAGTTGGTAGCTAACTGAAACACTATTTAAGCTTGGCATGTGTAGCCAGCTTTTTTTTGGTTTGTTTGCTTAGCTGTTGAACAGCTTTGGCAGTTAGCATATGATGGTTATTGGCTTTAGCTTATGGGATTAATGTAACTGCCGTTAATGTTTATTACTACATCTATTTTATGCCATTAAATTGTTGTTTCTGTCATTAAATTGGTGTGTGTGAAAGTGCAGCAGTTATGGTATGAATGTGCCGAAAATTGAAGGGGTGTGAATTGTGAATGCACCTCTTCAATTGCAACCTTTGAACTGAATAGGCAGATAGTGTGAATAGGCACTTAGTGCAAGTGAAGAGGCACAATCCCTAGCCTATATATAAGTGAATGTTTGTCTTCCATATACACCAAACATCAATAACCAAAGCAGCAAGCAAAAACAACCCACAATATACCTCGAAGAGGAAGACTTCCTAGGGCGCCTGCAACTGATCGTAGAGAGCCAAGAACAACAGAGATAGAGTATGTTCGTCAAGATATTGCAGCACTAGGTGCAGATATAGATCAACTGCCTATGTATATCAACAATGTGCAAAATCAAGTTATTGGACTAGAGAACAGGTTTGTCCAATTTGTTGAGGACTATAGGAGGGACATACGACGGATGAAGCGTATGCTCCGTGGATTACTTGCTGAGGCGAATATTGACCCCACTATTTTCTCTACTCCACCGGGTTCTCCACCGGACATGTGAAGTACTATTTTACTTATGAATCTATGTTTAGCTATTTTATTATGTTTCAAACAATTTCTAAGTATTTTTAGGCTGCTAATTTTTAAAAGTTTTGATTTATATTAGTTTGTAAAATCAGATGTTGTCTATGACTATGTAGCATTTGACTAAGTCTAATTAAGGATTATTTTGCTATGTCTATGAACTAATGCAGTTGTTATGAAGATGAAGTTTGTTTTTGGCTTGTTTCTGCATAAATCAACATAGATTGCAAACACCATTTCATTGCATCAAATTAAGAACAGCAAATTAAGATCAGTTTTAACATAGATATTCATCTTCATTACATCAAATTAAGACTATATCTAAAAACTAAAATTAAACGCCATTAGACAAAAATTAAACAGTTCATCACCTAAACACTAAAATAATTTGGCTAACACAGATAAGTATCGATAACACTGGTCATCTTCACTTCATCACCATTGAAATAATCAAACGAACAATGCAACCTAACATCATAAACATGATGATCTTCTAGAAAACAAGCTTTTCTTTCAACTTCCGAACAGTTCCATCATCTTCAATTGGTCCATTGCTGCTAATACCTTCCAAATAAGCCACCTTCTTCTTCAAATTATCCCTTTCCTCCTTAACACCATCCAAATTTTTTTTCAATCCGAGTATCAAATCAGCAACTCTAGAAGGTAACTGGTGTTGCTCCCAACGCACACGCAAGTATACGTGGTCGACAAGTAATAAAGTGATAAGTAGAGTATCGTTTCCACGAGGACTATTCAGACTGAATTCTAGCAAACAATTTCCTAAGAACTATTCAGGGATCTTTTTCCAATGGTTGAGATTTTACTAACTAAAATAATAATTAAAACAAATAACTAAAGTCAAGTAATAGAGCCAAATATAGGTTGTTATCAATCAAAGAGAAACGGTCCAGGTTCAGAGTTACGAACAATCCAGTTGAGTTTTCCAGTTGATTCTACTTCTTGATTTCCTAGATTGCTAACTAACAGGTTAAATGTACCCGTGAAAACCTTTCGATTCTTCACGGTCTATGCAGGCTACTCCAATCCCTATATGTCTATGGGTTGAATCACGTGCATGCATTAACGAATTCTGTAATTAGTTAAACTAGGCGAGCAAGTATATGTCTATCCTACTCACAAATTGGTTCCCCGATGCCCGGGTTCACAAACTAGTCCTACTCTTTCTTATTTGCGTTCATAAATTCCCTCTTTCGAGTTCAATCTAAAAACCATAGATAGTGTTCAATTATCAGGCCTCAATAATCAAACAATTATCATCAAGAAAGAATAAACAATCCGTAATGGTAAATCAATATATAGGAATCAACTTTCAAACATCAACCTTCATGTATTTACTCTAACCCTACAACGAACAAACTATAGAATTAAAGAGAAGAATAAGAGAAAAAGAGAAAGAACTTGTTAGAAGACATCTAGGGCTCCTCCCCTCTCCTCCAAAACTTGCTCCAAAGTCTGAACTCCTATTAAAAACTAAGTAAAAGAGTATTTATAGGGTTTACAAAGGCCTGGTAATAAGTTAGACCCAAGCCTAGACGAAATAGGAAGTTCCAAAACGCTCCAGGGGCGCTATAACGGGCGCCCCGTGCCTCGTAAAGCGCCAACACAACCAGTAGCCGTCAGATTTTGAGCGCCTTTAGGGCGCGCCACTGGAGTAACCGCGCTGGGCACTGGGCGCCATAGCTGGCGCGCCACATGCCCCACAGCACCCAGCCAAAAAGTGTGTTTTCTTGGTCCGAAATCTTGCTCGTGTCGTGCCCTCGTGTGCTCAATCCAATCCTCAATCATCCTCCAATCAATTCTTGCTCAATCAAGCTCCTAAAAGTTCCAAATGCACTGCGTAACAACCTACACACGCACGACATTAAATTAGTGTAAAACCACATTCATAAGCTATAAAACGAGCGATTAACAAGCTCAAACATGCGGAAATATTAAGGAAATATTGGCATAAAATTCCAAACATTACCACCCCACACTTGAACCCTTGCTCGCCCTCGAGCAAGTCACAATTAACATCCCAACCTAGGTAAAACAGGTCTGCCTATGACTATGGTTGATACCGACCATTGAACAAATGCACACATGACTACTATGGATCCACCAACATGCCAACAATTACCAAAACCAAAAATATGAGAACAACCACCCCAAAATAGCTCAAATGCACCAACTCAACTTAATGCAACCATGCTCCCACAAAATCACACCTATCTACTCAACCAAGAACCATCAACTTTGCCTATTTCATGCAAACCACGTGCCCTCACCAATATGAAACAAAAGAGTGCCCCCCAAAGATCATACACAACAATCAATATCATAAATAGAACGGGTCAATAACAAATGAATTCACTCACTCTCATGAAAGTCTCACATGTCACACACAACGTACCATAGGCTTTCCCGTAGTGTAGGACTCCACTAATGTAAGCTCACTCCAATCGGGATTAACTAGGACTTTAAAAAGTTCGTAATGCAGGCTAAGGGGCGGATAGGATACATATGGGTAATAGTGACTACCTCCCTAAGCACTTTAATACATCACATTCAAGTTAAGCATCCATCTCATCAAGCCACCCAATCAACACTTATGCACATACACCTTCTCACAAGTAGCATTTTTCTATTAAGCACACACTAGCAAGGAATGGACAACTTTTTCTCTTTTTTTTTTTTCTTTTTTCACAATTTTTTTCTTTTCTTTTCATCTTTGCTATTTTTTTCTTTTTCAATTTCATTATCTTTCAACCTTGCCAATGCTTTTCACTACTTCCCAATTTTAACAATTATTCCCCTTCATTAGCTCCACTCAAAAACCTCCTAATATCCAACCACAACTCCAAAATAACAACACAACATCATCTAAAGTGCTTAAGGAGTAAAGGGCCAAAAGAGATAATTTAGAACAAATGGGTAGGCTTGGGGTGTGGGTGCCAACAAAAAGGGTCAAAGAAATCACAACAACAATTTTTTTCCAAGGTATATATGTAGGGGGTAGGCAAATCAAAAGAAGGCCTTGTATCATTTCCCGACTAGAGCAAACCTAAGATTTCGCTTTGCACACACACGGGGCAAGTTCTAGACCTTGATATGCAACATGGAGTAAACAAGAATATGCCTCACACACACATCGCACATGGTCCACACAAAAAGGTTCCATCAACAACTCTCAACTAAGCATCTAGAATGCAACTTGTGGAAAATTAAGCACTAATGCACAATGTTCACAATAAAGTCGAGCAAGTGGACTCAAGCATCTCAAGGGGGTCGTTCCATTTTTTTCCTAGGCATGCATCATAATTTAAAACGAAAAGACACCACAAATAGCACATGCAATAAGTTCAAGTCCACCGGTATCAAACAAATCAAAGGCACCTAGCATTCTACATATTCCTTTCGTCTAGGGCCACCTATAACTAACTACTCTAATCCTAAAAAAAAATAAAAACTACCCGGTTCAAAGGCCTCCCCGTGGAAAAGAACCGTGGCCATAAGAAAAACCACGGGGAGGATGACATGTACCACTAATAAAACTAAAAGGAAAATCTTTTTGGAATTTTTCATTGGTTTTCTAATTTTTTTTCTCATATATTAAAGCAAGAAATAAATCAAAATAAATTCAAGTGACAAAAGAAAATCCTACGGTACATGCATCCTAACCTCAAAAATAGATAAAAGGGTAGTTCCCTCACCCCACACTTAAACTAAGCACTGTCCTCAATGCTAAAAATAAGAAAGTGCAAGGTAAAGAAAACTTCCCTGAAGATTCTAGTCCTTGGTGCTAGCATCCTCCAAGCTTCCATATAGTATGAGGTATTCAGACTTCCCCCAACAGGTCATCAATATTAGGCAAGGGTGAGGGCACCCCACACTTAGCCTTGACATTACATGAACCTGCAATCCAAAGAATCACCCAAAGTAATATACAACTATAAAAATAATAATAAAAATAAATAAAAGTAAAGCAAACAAATTGGGTTGCCTCCCAAGAAGCGCTTGATTTAACGTCGCGGTACGACGAAGACAACTTCATCACTTTTTCCTCCACCTTGAACTTATGAATTGAATCCCCAACTTTGCCTCAAGTTTACAACTATGGTATTGGGGTGGTGGCAAAAATATAAAAGGACCAAGTAACCATTGTCGCATTTTGCACTTTTTGTCCTTTACATGAGGGATGTCGTTTTGTCTCCTCAACATCACAAACTTTACAATATAGGCACCTTGTTCCTCCTCCTTGGGTTTCTTCATAGGCTCGGGTGGCTCAATTTTCATGTCACCATCCAAACACAATGTTGAAAAATGATTGGAATGAGGTCCAATGCGCTTCAATTCTAAAGTTGCATTACTTTTGACACCCTCACTTGCACAAACTCTAGAGTCCTCAAATATGATGTTCTCTATTTCCTCACTTGACTCTAATGTGATTTTTTTCAACCTTGGCATCATCAACTAATATTGGGTCGAATGGTAGGAATTTCACTTTTTGCTCCTCAAATTGGCTTCTAAGCTCTTCTATCTCAAATCTACTATTCACGACAACTGATAATTGGGCTTCAGATACCTCAACCATATCACTCAAATTCTCCTCCAAGTCGTGAATAGTCAAGCCAAATTCGTCGATCTCTTGCCTGAGCACAACCCTTTCTTCCACAAATTGCCTCGTCATATTTGTAAGTTCACTTCTGAAATCCTCATAAGCTTCTAAGAGTTTGGCTTGCTCCATTAGCCAAGTTTCGCTAACAACCTGCACTTTATCGCTCCTGTCAAACTCACAAACATCATTAGAATCATCACAAAAATTATTGGGGGAAGGAGCATGACACTTAGGACAATCATTCCACCGACCACCACACAATTTATAAAAATTCCAATCAAAGGTGGTAGAAAATTCACATAACCAGTCTCGCAGGGTTGAAAGACTCGAACAATTTTCTCAAAAGTGATGTCCTCCACAAAGTAGACAAGAATCAATAAAATTTGAGCAACCATCATTCAACCCACTTTCATTAAAAGATGTCATGTAAACTAGTAATACAATAATAAACTAAAAATAAAATAAAAAAAATTAAACCTGAATAGAAAATAATAAATTGTTCAAAAAGAAAACAGTCAATTTAGTCCCCGGCAACGGCGCCAAAAACTTGTTGCTCCCAACGCACACGCAAGTATACGTGGTCGACAAGTAATAAAGTGATAAGTAGAGTACCGTTCCCACGAGGACTATTCAGACTGAATTCTAGCAAACAATTTCCTAAGAACTATTCAGGGATCTTTTTCCAATGGTTGAGATTTTACTAACTAAAACAATAATTAAAACAAATAACTAAAGTCAAGTAATAGAGCCAATTATAGGTTGTTATCAATCAAAGAGAAACGGTCCAGGTTCAGAGTTACGAACAATCCAGTTGAGTTTTCCAGTTGATTCTACTTCTTGATTTCCTAGATTGCTAACTAACAGGTTAAATGTACCCGTGGAAACCTTTCGATTCTTCACGGTCTATGCAGGCTACTCCAATCCCTATATGTCTATGGGTTGAATCACGTGCACGCATTAACAAATTCTGTAATTAGTTAAACTAGGCGAGCAAGTATATGTCTATCCTACTCACAAATTAGTTCCCCGATGCCCAGGTTCACAAACTAGTCCTACTCTTTCTTATTTGCATTCATAAATTTCCTCTTTCGAGTTCAATCTAAAAACCATAGATAGTGTTCAATTATCAGGCCTCAATAATCAAACAATTATGATCAAGAAAGAATAAACAATCCGTAATGGTAAATCAATATATAGAAATCAACTTTCAAACATCAACCTTCATGTATTTACTCCAACCCTAGAACGAACAAACTATAGAATTAAAGAGAAGAATAAGAGAAAAAGAGAAAGAACTTGTTAGAAGACATCTAGGGCTCCTCCCCTCTCCTCCAAAACTTGCTCCAAAGTCTGAACTCCTATTAAAAACTAAGTAAAAGAGTATTTATAGGGTTTACAAAGGCCTGGTAATAAGTTAGACCCAAGCCTAGACGAAATAGGAAGTTCCAAAACGCTCCAGGGGCGCTATAACGGGCGCCCTGTGCCTCGTAAAGCGCCAACACAACCAGTAGCCGTCAGATTTTTAGCGCCTTTAGGGCGCGCCACTTGAGTAACCGCGCTGGGCACTGGGCGCCATAGCTGGCGCGCCACGTGCCCCACAGCACCCAGCCAAAAAGTGTGTTTTCTTGGTCCGAAATCTTGCTCGTGTCGTGCCCTCGTGTGCTCAATCCAATCCTCAATCATCCTCCAATCAATTCTTGCTCAATCAAGCTCCTAAAAGCTCCAAATGCACTGCGTAACAACCTACACACGCACGACATCAAATTAGTTTAAAACCACATTCACAAGCTATAAAACGAGCGATTAACAAGCTCAAACATGCGGAAATATTAAGGAAATATTGGCATAAAATGCCAAACATCAACTGGTCATCTTCCCATTCCCAAAAACCACATCCTTCATTCTGTTAAGATGGAAAATTGTGCTTGTAATCAAAGCGACAACATAAACAAAAAGTCGTACAATCTAAAAATCTAAACTTTACAATCTTTAGGATACCAACCTTAAATTTTGGGCACTTGACGAAGCGCCTACCAGCATTTCCAGTGGTAAAAGCAGTGTAATGACGAGCAACTAAGCCACAGTGACACCTCCTCGATGAATCACAATATGAACTTGAACAACTTGACATATTGAACTAAATCTATGGAAATGAGAAAGATTATGGTCTGAACTAAACTCCACTAAAGGAATCAAGCATAAATTAATACCCTAATTTTTATTCTCAAATCTCCATCAAAGAGGAAAGGTTTTCTCTTCTTTGTATAAGAGAAGAGCAATGTGGGTCGGGTAATAAGAGGAGCAATTTGGATTTTGGGTAAAAAAATTGGTGGTAAAAATTTGGTGTGGGGTTCTGAGTGGCCACGTTGGCGCACATGTGGCCACGCTTTTGCCAAATTAGCACGTTTAATGCCTCATCACTATGTTCCGTCTAACGAAGGGTATTTTTGCCCCAGTTTTAATAACGTTAAGGGCATGGCCAACGGAGGGTATATGTGTTGAATTTCGATTAGTTTAAGGGCAAATTTGACCCTTTTCCGTACTAAAATTTACGCAGTGTGTGTCCTAAATATGTGAGTGGAATGGGGTATAAGTGGTCTGCTATACGAAGTGGTTTTCATTGTGCGCACTTCTAACTCATTTTATGTGCGAATTTAGTACATTATGTTGGAAAAAATTGGTTGAACCACGGAAATTTAAGTAGCTTGAGGCCCGTCCTTAAGGTTATTTTACCAACATTGGTGTATCCCCCAAAATTCAACAAGCTCTTCTAGTTTTTCAAACTAGGAACATGAACAACAAAGAATCTCAAAGAAAAAGTGAAACCCAGTAAAGTGATGGAAGAGACAAATATAAGTAATTTGGTAGCTTGTTTTTTCTGGTGGTTTTCTTATCTCCTGGAAGAAGAAACAAGCTTCAATATATATAGGAGTAGTCAACGTTCAAAAATAGGAGCGTGTTTGGATAAGCAGCTTATTTTAAGTGGCTTATAAGTCAAAAAGTGACTTAAAAACCACTTTTTGAGAAGTTAGCATTTCCTAACTTCTCAAAAAGTGGCTTTTAAGCCACTTATGGCTTATAAGTCCAAAAAATTTCAAGTTACCAAACATATATTAATGAGCTTATAAGCCACTTTTAAGCTCACCCAAACGAACTCTAGGTACTGTAAAGATACAAATACAACGTTAAAAATTATCGATGCATTGGCCAACGGTAGGAATAGTTAATTACAAACGGTCACAATAGACCTTTGACCAATTAACTTGTGGTAGGAAGAATATGGACAAAATATTTGTAATATTTTGTTTTTCCTTTTTGAGATATATTATTATTATTATTATTATTATTATTATTATTATTATTATTATTATTATTATTATTATTATTATTTTCACAATAGTTCCACACATATCTCAAAAAGAATTAAAACAAGAGAAGAACAAAAAATAGAAGTTTTTACTGGGTTTCCAAGAATGAGTATAATGTATCATTGCTGGTGTTTGTAGACTACGAACCAGAGCTAGATTAAATAAGATTAAACTTACAGAATGATTGGTGAAGTTTAAACTTCTATGAACCAGGAATTCTTTTGTAAGAACATGATCTTATCTATCACATTATACTCCCACTTTGTTGATCATCGCGGTTTAGCGCAAATAGGCCATGCGCAGCGCCCAGTATTCATGAGTGCTCTATAAATTTTGTCAGAATTTCATAGGAGTGGCCCCACTCCACACTCATGTAAGTCCAATCATCAAGTGTATTCTACAGAGCAATACACCACTTATAAAGGATATGAATTGAATTAAGAGTAAAAAACTCAGCCTCACTTTGCCTTGCAGAGTTGCACTATTTTCACACACCATAGGACGAGATAAATTTAATAGAGCATGTTTGAGTCAACTAATGACTTGTTATTACCTATATGAACCTACTTCATGTGATCTCCAATCACATAGGTTGGGTTACCATCATTGTTGACATTTCTCTAGTTAACATTTGTAAGTCTCATTCCCCTCATTGTTTCTAAAATCACTTTTCTTTACAAAGGTTTAGTGATGTTTGGCATTTTATGCCTATAATTCCTTAATATTTCCTCACGTTTGGATACTTTATTCGCACGTTTTCTAGTTAATGAATGTGATTTTGTACTGATTTTGTGTCGTATGATTGTAGGTTGTTATGGAGTGAAATTGGAGCTTTAAAGAGCATGATCGAGCAAGAAAAGATTGGATTTGGATTGAGGATTGGATCGAACACATGAAGGCACGACGTGACACGAGCTGCAGACGAAGGAAGCAGGAAAATTGCCTAGCGCCCTAGGTGGCACGGCGCGCCAGTGAAAGCGCCCAACTGCCCTGCGCATTTTGTGGCGCGGGGCGGGGCCAGGGCGTGCGAGATTTGACGGGTTCTGCCTCCGTGCGCGCGTTCCGAGGCGTGGGGCGCCAGCTATAGCGCCCCTGGAGCGGATTTTTAAGTCCTATTTCGTCTAGGCTTATGCGTAACTTATCTAGGCTTTTGTAAACACTATAAATAATCTTTTACTTAGTTTTTGAAAGGAGTTCAGACCTTGGAGCAAATTGGAGAGCTCATAACATCTTGAACAAGGGTTTTTCTTCCTTCCATTAATCTATTACATCATTATTTCATCAAATCTTTGTGTTGTTATTATGAGTAAGCGTAGCTAAATATTTCGTCCTAGGGTTAGAGTGAATACATGAAGGTTGATGTTTGAAAGTTGAATTCTTCCTATTGAATCCCAATTATAGATTATTTATTCTTTCTTGATCATAATTGTTTGATTATAACGGCCGAATAATTAAACACTATCTACGGTTCTTAGATTGAACTCGACAGAGGGAATTTATGAACGCACATAAGAAAGAATAGGGCTTGATTGTGAACCTGGGCATCGGGGAACCAATTTGTGAGTAGGATAGATATATACTTGCTCGCCTAGCTTAACTAATTATAGAATTCGTTAATGCGTGCACGTGATTCAACCCATAGACATATAGGGATTGGAGTAGCCTGCATAGACCGTGAAGAATCGAAATATTTTCACGGGTACAGTTAACATGTTAGTTATCAATCTCGGGACTTAAGAAGTGGAATCAACAGGATAACTCAACTGGATTGTTCGTAACTCTGACCCTGGACCATCTCCTTATTACTGATAACAACCAATTTTTGCTCCATTGTTTGAATTCACTTCTACCATTTTAATTACTATTTTTGTAGTTGATAATATTCTCACTATTGGAAAAGATCCATGGATAGTTGTTAAGATTGAACTCGACAGTAGACTGATAACAACCAATTTTTGCTCCATTGTTTGAATTCACTTCGACCACGTATACTTGCATGTGCATTAGGAGCAACAATTTTTTGGCGCCGTTGCCGAGGACTAATAATTGACGGATTTTTTTTAACGATTATTTATTATCTATTCAGGTTTAATTTTTGTTTTGAGTTTTGTGCTATATCAGGTATTAGGTCCTGCTTGATCTTTACCTACAGGAATGGCAGAAGAACGCACCTTAGCTGTGCGAGATGTTGCTCTCCCCAGCCTGGAGGAGGTAGCGTCTAGCATAGTTAAGCCCGCTATCACCGGGCACTTTGAGATTAAGTCCGGCATGATTCAGTTGCTGCATGTGACTGGGCAATATTGTGGATTACTTCATGAAGATCCACAGCAACACATTCAGAATTTCTTGGAGATCAGTGATACTTACACACCGGCGGGAGTTCCTATTGATTATGTGCGCTTGACATTGTTTCCGTTTTCACTGATTGGGCAGCAAAGAGGTAGTTAAAGGCTGAAAATTCTGGGTCTATCACTACTTGGGATGATTTGGCTAAGAAGTTCTTAGCTAAGTTTTATCCATCTGCCAAGACAGCCCGGCTGAGGAGTGAAATTATGTCCTTCAGACAGATAGAAGGAGAGTCTTTGTATTCAGCCTGTGAGCGGTTTAAAGCTTTACTGAGAGATTGTCCACACCATAACCAATCAAATAAGGTACTGGCACACACTTTTGTGGAGGGGTTGACTGCGCATACTAAGATCGTGGTAGATGCTGCTGCTGGAGGCCAAGTACTGGCCTTAAACTTTGACCAGATTTATGAGTTACTAGACAAGTTTTCGCAGAGAAATCCTGACTGGCAGGGAGATGGTAGAGCTACTACACAGAAATCTGCTGGGGTACTTCAGTTAGATGCAGTTTCAGAGCTGAGGGCGAAGATGGATGCTATTTCCAATCAAATTGGCAAGCTAGCTCTGCCAAAGACTCAGCAACCAGTGGCTCCAGTGCAACAACTCCAGAGTTTTTGTGAGGTTTGTGGTCAAGATCATGCTACAGAGGTTTGCTCCTCTAATCCAGAGTCAGTTTATTACGTGGGTAATCAAAACAGGCTCCAGGGTCAAAATCAGTTTGGTAATGCTTATTATCAAGGATATACGAGAGCCCCAAATAATTACCACCCACTTCCAGCTCCACCACTGCAGGTTAGCAGTTCAGTTGAAGATATGCTAAAGCAGATAATGGCGGGCCAGCAGAGAATGATAGCTGACACTGCAGCCCATGCACAGGCCATACAAGATCTTGCCAATGCTCAAAAGAACCTGGAACACCAGTTGGGGCAGTTGGTGGGAGAAAAAAGTACTGTTAAAAAAGGGCCTGAACAATGTCTTGCAGTGACTTTAATTGAAGGTGGAGAGCTGATGGCAGGGTCTGAGGAGAGAGCTGAAATAGAAAAAGTTGAAAAAGTAGAGAAGGTAAGGAAGAAAGAAGAGAGAAAGGAGGCACCTCTGCCGCCTCCACCATTCCCGCAGAGACTTATACCATCGAAGGATCTGGCCCAGTATCAAAAATTTCTGAGTATGTTGAAAGAGCTTCAAGTTAACATTCCGTTGACTGATGTATTTGAATTGATGCCATCCTTTGTGAAGTTCTTAAAAGAGATTTTAGTCAAGAATAAAAAGCCTCAAGAGATAGATACAGTTGAGTTAGTCGATGAGTGCAGCACAATCTTGAGCAAGCTACCTCCAAAACTTCAAGATCCTGGGAGGTTTACTATTCCTTGCACTATTGGAGGGTATAATATCACTGGTGCATTGTGTGATCTGGGTGCGAGCATAAATCTCATGCCTCTATCTATTTGCAAAAGGTTAGGGCTAGGAATAATCAAACCCTCTTAAGTTACTCTTAAGATTGTATTGGATAAAAGCTGACAACACCTAAAAGATGACACGTGTCCACTACGTGGCACGGGCAGAAGTTCCACCGGTCAGATATCTAACAGACAGACAATTATCACGAACAGACCCAAAGCAATTATAAGACGCTTCACCAGTCAACACGATCTGAGCAAGTAGTTATTAACCAGGTCATGCGCGATCATTCAATTAATGATCATAAAGGCAATCATTACTACCCAGCGGTTACATATCCAACGGATACGTGCCCGACGGTTACATATCCACCAGATACGTGCTCAGCGGTTACAAAAAGCCCAACGAACGCCTATCAAGACCTCTAAATAGCATTTGTTCTAAACCATTGTAACACAACTTTACTTCCTGTCTACAATATCAATAAGAATACACCCTCGCTCTTACTCAAATCTGATTGTTTGCTCACATTCTTCTTTCTAATCTTTAGAAGTTCGATTAGTATTGAAGAGCTCTCACCGGAGATAAGCGATACAGCACGGTTACTTCTGTTTGCCCCTATTTATGCTTTATCTTTGCTAAGTCCTGTTTGAATCTAGCGTTGCTTTAGTTCGTCATTCAAACTCTTAATCTCAACTATTGATCGTGACTCCGTAAATATAAATTTAATTGTTAATTGGCCTAAAATTGGATCTAGGTTAAACAATTTGGCGACCATAGTGGGAGCCGGTTAATAGCCTTCAGGTTAATAATTTTACTTTTCCTAATATTATATTTCTTTTCGTCGATCTTTTTGCTCTACAACTAACATGGCAGAAAGCAGTTCACAACGAACTATCATAGGCAGAAGTCAGGTAAGTACTCCTCCACCCAGTCCCAATTATTCTCTCGACTATTCGTCCGATGGGCAGCAACAATCTTCCCAAGGACCGGTCAGGCAGCGAAATGGGCGTATGCGCTCTCAGAGCACTACCCCACCCAGGAGACGACGCCATAGGAGTCTCTCCCCTGACCAAGGGAATCTCCAGGAAACACTTTCTGCGTTTATGCAGGAACAGGCAGAGGTGAACCGAGGGATAAACGAGGCACTCACCTCTCTCCGAAGGAGCAACTCTTTAACTGCAAGAGCTGACGCTGCAATGCCTGGGCGTGACGTTCCTTCTTCACGTACATCAAGACAAGGTGAAGAATGACACAACGATGGGACTGCAGATCCAGCGACCCAAGTCAACCAGAATCGGAATGGAGGGTCTATGGCATCTACAGAATGAGCCTTATTATGGAAGCTCTCACCAGGAAATTCAGGGAAAGCCAAGAAGCACTTCAAAAGTCTCTCCACGAGAGAATTGATCAGATACCCCGCGCTCCGCCCACGCTGAAGAAAGTCGATGTCCAATGGTATTCCCAGCGACTCTGGAAGAAAGAAGCAGCCCCAAAGGCGATACCTAAGACGTTCAAGATGCCAAACATCCCGAGGTATCATGGAACATCCGATCCTAACGACCACCTCATGATGTTCAGCAACTTTATAAAGGCTAGCGATCTCACCGACGAGGAGATCGAATCTGTTCAACTGAAGAAGTTCGTGGAAACCCTAGCAGATGGAGCTTTACGATGGTACTCAATGTTGCCACCAAACTCCATTGAGTCTTTCGCAGAGATGGTTGAGTTGTTCGTGAAGGCACACACAGGCGCTCAGAAGACAGAGACCCGCATAGAGGATATCTTTGAAATCAAGCAGAGGCCCGACGAGTCTCTCCGCAAATACGTGGATCGCTTCCAAAGAGAGCGAATGAATGCTTCCCAAAGTACCGGACAGATGGGTAGCGATCGCGTTTACTAATAGCTTGGATATCAGAAGCTCAGAGGCTACATGCAGACTTTACGAGTCTCTTCGTGAGTTCCCGGCAGCCAGCTGGCCGGACGTTTACAACCGTTACAACTCAAAGGTACGTATTGATGAAGATAAATTGATTGGAACAGGTACCCGAGGAAAGATGCAGGCACGCAATGGTGGTCCCGGTGGAAAAGCGGAGACAGAGAGATCAGACGTACGTTACGAGCCGTGCCCTGACCAGTCACGCAGCAGTTCCAAAGAACACAACCGCAACAACAGAGGACTGTCCCGGAGAGATGACTCAGAATCAAGCCTCCGAGGAGCCCCAAGCCTACCAAATTTCAATGTAGAAACGTTCGATGTGGTGGCAGCACTCAAGGATATGGGAGAAAAGGTCAAATGGCCGAATGACATGAAGACCAACCCAAGCAAGTGAAACCAGGACTTATGGTGCGATTTTCATCGCGACCACGGTCACACCACCGAGGACTGCAAATCCCTAAGGTATGAAATTACTCATTTATTGAAACAGGGGTTCTTGAAGGAGTTCCTGACCGAGAAGGGGAAGCAGACTCACGTGAAAGCACAGCAAAACAAACCTGGCCTTCCACGAGCATCCTCCCCAAGGAGGACAGTTAACGTTATTTCAGGTGGAATCGAGGTGGACTCCGTCACCTTCACAGCGAAGAAATATGCAAAGGTCTCCATCACAAACGCCAAACGCCCACGATCAGAAGGAATGATAACATTCGAGGACTCCGATGCAGACGGTTCGCAATTCCCACATGCTGACGCGTTAGTAATAACGTTACGCGTGGCGGAGTTTGATTTCAAGAGAGTACTTATTGATGCGGGCAGCTCTGCAAACATTATCCAATCACGGGTCGTGAGGGAGATGCAATTATCGGATAAAATCGTACCAATATCTCGAGTCCTCTCCGGTTTCAATAATTCGAGTGAGAAGACTCTTGGCGAGATTACCCTGACAACTCTCGCCGAAGGAGTAGCGAATGAGACGACTTTTCATGTTGTTGATGCGGATCTAGCCTAAAATATCATCATGGGGAGACCCTGGATCCATGATATGCAGGCTGTTCCCTCAACTTATCATCAAGTACTGAAGTTCCCATCCGAGTGGGGTGTACGTGAGGTCCGAGGAGAACAGCGCTCTGCCCGAGATTGCTATTCAGTGGCTCTCAAATTGCCCGAAGAGAACAAATAGCAATTACAGCAACTGGGACCAGACGCATCGCATGAAGAAACAAAGTACGAGGTCCTGGAATTCATCACGAAAATGGACGAGAGAAAAAACCAAAATGCAGACATGGCTGGTAGTTCCTCAGCAGCCACTCCTAGGCCTAGGGCTACGCATGCTACTGCTGCGGAGATTATCCCCAAGAAATGGGGGGAGTTAGAGGCAGACTGCAATATCAAGGCCTTCAATAATCATCTGGGGGATACGCGCAACTGGCCGGCGTATAGATTTAAATCTGGGATCACATCTGAGTTGATCCCACGAGTTAGGATGGACTGCCATTGGGATGATAGGATTCCCCTCTTACCGGTCTCCGAAGAGGAGAACATCACTTCTCACAGGGCCGGGTGGACAGCTATGTGCACCTACTCCTTCACAGTGGGATGTAAACTACCCCTGCATCCTGCACTGGAAAGGCTCTGCAGGGAGTATTTACTCTGCTCGGGGCAATTGTGCCCTAGTATATATAGAATAGTTTCGCTTTTGGATTGGTTTGCGATGGAAATCGATCAATCTTTTGGATTCGAACATTTCATTTCTTTGTATAGCATACAAATTTTCAAAGACGACTATGTGAACGCTAGGATGCGTGGGAGAAAGGGCTTGGTGCGCAGTTCTGAGGACATAGGTGACCGGGGTTGGTTACATCGGTATGTGTTTGTGCGCTCCTCCGCCTTGGCTTTCGATTCCAAGACTTATCTTCCCGAAGTTTGGAACAAGAAGCGTAAGTCCCCGAGTATTTTTGAGATTTTTCGTGTTCTTCCTTTTCTTCTTATCTGCTTACTTCATTTGAGTTCTTTTTACAGCGGCCAAGCGACCCTACGACGAGCTCATATCTGTTGATGAGCTGACGGCGTGAGTTGAGGCAATTTTGAAGGAGTTCACTCCTGAGAGGAGAGAATGGGCGCATTTGCTGCGCATAAGAGTCTGACCGTGAAAAATCATGGCGAGAGTATTTCTGCTTTCATGATTATTCTTCTCCTTTGTAGCTTCTCCGAATCTGGCGATTTTTCCTTTAGCAGGTCTTGGTACTTAAGGGGATTTCTTTCCTGCTCCCCCCCCCCCCCAGGACGTGCCTTCCGAACCTGTCGCTAATCCAGATGCTGAAGCCGCATCTATATTAGCTTCGGTGGAGGCATTGCACCGCAGGGAGGGTGGCGAGGAACTCTTGTCCGGTGGCCTTGGTTCTTTGAAAATGAAGAAGAATAACCACGATGAGGGCGGAGCACGGAAAAAGTCTGCTCGTAAGACTTCCGTTGCTGCCGGGCAGGCCTCAACTGCTGGAGGTGAGCCTTCGCTTAGGGCCAATGTACCAGAGTCTGCTGAAGGGAACATCAAGACTATTGCTGAAGTCCCCGAGTTTGCATGGGGAGAAGGTTTAGACAAGGAGGTTATCGATCTTTCAGATACTGAGATCGAAGTCAATGAACCCTTTGGGCAAAAACATTATCTTCGAAGTGATAAGAGGAAAGTTGAGGAGGAAGCTGCCCGCACTCCGGAGAGGAGTCCCCGAGTTGATGACGGGGTAAAGGCGGCTCCTTCCCATGTGGACTAAGGGAAAAGGAAAATAGGAGAAGAAGAAGAAGAAGAAGAAAAAGAAGAAGCAAGGGAAGAGGTTTCCCAAGAGAGTGGCCGAGGTCCTCGTGTTTTTCGTTTTGATGACCTGGAAAATGTGGCCACTGAGGGGGCTACACCTGTCGGTCTTCGTGAGTGTGACACGATAGATCCTGGAGTGGAAGGCGATTCCAACTAATCAACAACAAGGCTCATTTGGCGGTCAGTCATCGACGACCAAACCGGATTGAAGGATATTAGGGGTGTGCGTTACAAGTTTGGGCCAAACTATCCTTCTGAACAGGCTTGGGAACCCAAGTAGTGTGAGAGGAAGCATACCCTGAAACTGTCCGCTGATGTTAACTTCATATCCGGGCGGGGTGGCTTAGCCAAGGTTGTCTCTTCGCTCATCGGCCCTCGGGAAGAATGGGTGATGAGGGAATTGAGTGATGAAGAATTAGGCTTTCAGATTGCTGCTGATTCTGCCCGGGTAACTATCTTCCGCTTTGTGTTGGGAATGACTTTGGCCTCAGATTTCTAACTTTCGCTTATTTTGCTTTTTTTTTTTCAGTCAAGTATGCTGGCTGCTGAGCTCATGTTTCGCTCCAGGATCAACAACGTCGATCAAGTACTCGAGGTAAAGAAAGAGTTGCTGGATGCTCTGAAGGAGAACAAGATCTTGACAGAGCAGTGTGGTCTCCTAGGGGGTGAAGTTAATCGACTAACTGATGTTAGCAATGAACGACTTGAGCAGATTAACGAACTCACCAAGGAGAAGGACCTTCTTCTTAAAGAAAAAGAAGGGTTCGCACGCTCTGCCCAGGGTCTAGAGAGCTTACTTGAAGAATGTAAAGCTTCTTTGACAAGTGCTATTGATGATCGTGCAACTCTTGAGATGAATCTGCAAAGGGCCAACGAGGAATCCGTTAGGGCCAGGGCTGAGCTTCAGGCTGCCAAGGATCAGGTTGCTCAGTTGATGAGTGCTCAGACTGCACTATCCAAAGACTTGGCAAACCTGCGCGATCAATCTGAGATTAAGGCCAAGCTTGCTGCGCTCGAAGCTAAACGCTCATTGCTTGGGCAGGTTCAAGCTAAGCAAATTAATGTTGAAGAGATGCTGCAAATGACGAAAACCGTTGTTCGTAGGATAAAGCAAGCACTGAATCTTTCTCCTGAGGAGTCTGAACGTGAAGATGAAGATGAAGATGAAGACGAAGAGGATGGCGAGAATTCGGGGGACGATGGCAAAAACAACGGAGTTGATGCGTCGGGTTCTGGTCGTAGCCCCAAAAGCTGATGCCCCTCCCCAATCTTTAAAGTTTGTTCATCTGGCGAGAGCCAGATTTTAATTATTTGTTGATAGAGGTCTCGTAAAGACTCTCTGATCTCTGTATGGCCGATTCCATTTGGCCTTTGATCATTCTATAAACTTATGTCAGCCGTTTTTGGCATCTTATCGTTTCACAGGTGTATATATATGATTTCAGATCTATTCAATGACTATAGTTAGCCCGAATTTTTGATCTTTTGTTTGTATGTATTGTGGCCTTCGTGCCTTATGTTTAGGATTTTTTTTGAAGTTTGAACTTTATTAAGTTCTGGTCTCCAAAAGTCTACCCGAACTTTTTAACTTAGCCTTTCCTTAGGAAGAGGTCGTAAGTTGTGAATAATCTGCGCAGATTTTTTATTCTGACCGAGTTGTGGTCGTTAGACTTTTGGCCGAATCGTTGCCCTTTGCGCATGACTTTGCTTATCGTTTTGATAATCGAAAGTCGTCGCATGACTTTGTAGATTGGCTCTGGCCGAGTCGCTGGCCTTGTGAACGACTTCTCTTATTTTCTTGGAAGTTTGTCACATAAAAGATTTTGAAAAACTTCAAAAACTTCGCCTTTTGGCAAGGTCTTTCTCCTTTTGGAAAGGTCTTTCGCCTTTACAAAGGTCTTATATGGCCTACAGGGGCCTGTCTTTCGCCTTTTGGCAAGGTCTTTTGCCTTTACAAAGGTTTTATCTGGCCTACAGGAGCCTCTCACCCCCCTCCTTGTTTTTATGTTAGAACACGGGAAGTGATAACATAAAAAGAGTTGAGGTAAGCTGTATATAGAAGAACACATATAACCAAACGAGGTGTGTGTCCGTTGTGGGATTCGAACCCACAGCCGCGAAGTTGAAGAACTTCAAGCTCTACCAGTTGAGCTAAACGGATCTGACCTTGTTCAGGTCGTTAGTACCATTTAGAGAAAATAAAATGAAAGTAAGAACTTCCGTAAAAGTAAAAGGCAAGCATAAGATAATTAACCGTTTTACAACTCAAAAGTGATATCTTTTGAGGTGAATCATGTTCCAACTGTTCGGGACAGTAGAGCCGTCTGGTCGTGCTAGGCGATAGGATCCTTTGCCGACTGAGGCGATTACCTTGTAGGGGCCTTCCCAGTTAGGGCCAAGCTTTCCAGAATTTGCTTCTTGTGTGCTCTGGGAGACTTTCCTTAGCACAAAGTCACCCACCTGGAAGCTCCGTACGCGCAGTCCCCGATTGTAATATTGTTCAATTCGTTCTTTTTGGGTGATTACTCATACAAGGGCTAATTCTCTTCGTTCTTTGAGGAGGTCCAGCTCTTCGGAGAGGTTGGCTGAGTTAGATTCTTCGATGGCATGTGCCTATCGCAATCTGGGCTCGCCGATTTCGACTGGGATTAAAGCGTCTGCACCGTACACCAATGATTAAGGAGTCTCTCCAGTACTCATTTTTATCGTTGTGCGATAAGCCCATAACACACCAGGTAACTCTTCTACCCAACATCCCTGTTCCTGCTAGAGACTTTTTTTGAGGGATTCAACGATGATCTTGTTGGTAGATTCTGCTTGTCCATTAGCAACAGGGTGATACGGAGAGGAAGTGATTCTCTTGACGTGTAGATCGTCGAGGAACCTAGTCACTTTCTGGCCGATGAATTGTGGGCCATTATCCATGACTATTTCCTTAGGTGCTCCAAAGCGACATATGACAAAACGCCAGAGGAAGTCGACAACCTCCGTTTGTCGTATCCTCGTGTATGCTGCCGCTTCGACCCACTTGGTGAAGTAATCAGTGATGATCAACAAGAAACGCATTCCTCTCGGTGTTGTGGGAAGAGGACCAACTATGTCCATCCCCCATTTCATGAAGGGCCACGGAGAGATTATTGAATAGAGTGGTTCTGCTGGCTGATGGAGAAGATGTGCGAACCTCTGGCATTTTTCGCATTTTTTGACAAATTCGTTCGTATCTTTATCCATTTTGTCCCAATAATAACCTGTGCGAATCAGCTTTCGGGTTAACGCCTTGCCCCCGGAATGATTTCCACAACAGCCTTCATGGACTTCTCTCATCACATAGTTGATTTGGCTCGGTCCGAAACATTTTGCGAGAGGTCCTGCGAACATTTTGCGGTACAGCTCACCGTTGACGATTGTATACCGAGTAGCTTTTATTCGGAGCTTGCGAGCAGCCTTTGTGTCAACGAGTAGAGTTCCATGGAGAAGATAGTTTGTTATCTTATTCCGCCAGTCCCAAGTAGTGTTAATGACATTGACTTCAAACTTTTCCCGATCTATGGTTGTGTAGAGGAGTTGAACAACAGCTGAAGAGCTGGCTGCCCCCATCTCTGCTACTGACCCTAGATTTGCGAGAGCATCAGCTTCATGGTTCTTTTCCCGTAGAATCAGAAGTGCCTCCCAGTCGTCAAACTGTGTTAGGAGTTCCTTCACTCGGGCGAGGTACACTTGCACCCTGGATTCTCGTGCACTGAAGCCTCCGGTTATCTGATTGACTACCAGCTGAGAATCACTTTTGAGTTTGATGATGGTCGCTCTATAATTTCGGGCTAGTTCCAAACCTGCAATAAAGGCCTCATATTCGGCTTCATTATTAGTAATAAATGGGCACTTGATAGCTTGCCTGACCGTCTCTCCGGATGGAGCGATGAGAACCAGTCCAAGACCAGATCCTTTGACGCTCGAGAAACTGTCAGTGTAAAAGGTCCACGCACTGGGAGCCTGTCTAGCATAAAGAACAGCTTCCTTTTCTGCTTCAGGGTATATATTAGCGCTAAAATCTGCTACGAAGTCTGCTAAAACTTGTGATTTTATTGCTACCCTAGGTTGGTAGGTGATATCAAATTCACTCAATTCTATAGCCCATTTTACCAGCCTTCCTGAAAATTCAGGTTTGTGCAAAACATTTCGGAAAGGAAAAGTTGTTACCACAGCTATTGAATGATTGTGAAAGTAGGGGCGTAACTTACGAGCAGCTGTTACTAGTGCTAATGCCAATTTTTCCAATGGTTGATAGCGCGTCTCTGCGTCAATTAGAGCTTTGCTGATGTAATAGATAGGAAGTTGTTTACCTTTTTCTTCCCGAACTAGAACGGCGCTTACCGACGATTCTGAGACTGCCAGATAAATCAGCAACTGCTCCCCCTGCTGAGGTGTTGATGTTGACACCCAATTTTATCCCGAAATTTCCAAATTAATTTGCTGACACTTACTTTTTATATAAATCTCAAAATATAGCATTTTGTGTTAATATAAAGCCAAAAATGTCCCTTTTCAAAAGAAATTATAAAATTTAATGTTTTGTCGCAATTTGGCTATTGTTTGCAAAGTTTTTCAATATTAGCAACTTGATATATTCGGCTTTATATTACCTACAACACGTAAAATATTGGGAGTATTTATCTAATTAGAAAGTTTTTCAAATTGATTTACGAAATTAGTTAAAGCTATTAGCTTTTAGAAAATGGTCGGGATCGTTGTTCACTTTGAATCTCGGCTTATCTACGCGACGGACAATTTTCTTCCTAAGCCCAATCTTAAAAAAACCCCTAAAAGGCTAAAGTCTCTCCCTATAAATCCTAAAAATCCCTAGCCCCCCCAAAGATTATTCATCACTATTCATCTTCCTTACACCAAAAAAAACCCTCTCCCACTCACAAAAACCCTCACCATTATCATTATCTTCACTACATCACTTAAAAGAAAACCCCACACACAGAACCCGTCTCATAGTCGGCCATCAATGGCGACCTAGTTGATTCACTCATCCTTTGTCCCCATTCCAACTGTAATCAACATCTCTCTTTATCCAAAATGGTCAAGTTGACTTTGAATTAAAAGTTTTGATTTGTTATTAATCTACAGATAATCAGTTTTTGTCCTTGCAATATGACTTCTTTACAAGAAGTTCTCATTATCTTGACCCGAACCGTGGTGCATCTAAGAAAGCTTTAGAGCATAAAAAGGAAATTGCTAAGCGCCTTGGTCGCCCTCTCATTCAAACTAATCCTTATGAGGATGTAATAGCATGTGATGTCATAAACCCGGATCATATAGATGTGAAATTCGACTCTGTTGGTAGATTGGATTCTATTAAGCAAGCTCTGTATGAATTGGTAATTCTTCCCCTGAGGAGGCCTGAGCTCTTCTCTGGGAAACTTCTGGGTCCTCAAAAAGGAGTGTTGCTTTATGGACCACCTGGCACGGGAAAGACCATGCTAGCGAAAGCAATTGCTAAAGAGTCAGGTGTTGTTTTTATTAATGTGAAAATATCGAATCTGATGAGCAAGTGGTTTGGTGATGCGCAAAAATTGGGGGGCTTTGTTATGAGTCTTGGCAACTCATTTGTGAATTTTGGAACCGTTTGGATTTTAGATTCGTTCCTGTTCTCCAAGTATTGGGTCGTGGAGTTTGACTGTGGAATCATAACTGTTAATTCTGTTGTTGCTATTGGATCCGTTCTTAAAACTGAAATAGGTAGGGGACAGAGTCGTAGTGACGCCGTGCGCTACTCGCCGGAAAATGCCACCGACAGTCGCTCCTCCATCTTGTTGGTTACTGCTCTGTTCATTTGTTTCACTGATCTTCTTACCATGAAGAGCTAAAGTCTACGCTTTCCGTTAGTTCACTTACTTGGTTGGATTATTGTTCTGACCTGTTTACTTGGACTGGCTTATGCATTGACTGGATTTTCTAAGTGCAGGGATCCATTTTGGATAAATTTTATCCATTATGGAGTATTGAGCTGATTTGAACAAATACTACGCTAATGGCCAATGAAAATACATATACACGTATTGCGGCCTCGGGATCGATTTGAACATGATACTACACTTGAACCGTCCCGTCCCCGTGTCCCTAAAGCAAAAGGCGATGATGAATGTATGAATTTAATGCAAAGCAAGTCGGATAGAGTGGTGGGTTTGGTACCTGGCATGGCAACACAACCGGCTCCGTGTTTGCAACCGTACCAATGCCCCGAGCCTCTACATGACGCGCCATACAAACCTGAGCCTAAAATTTGCAAAAACAAAAACCTCTTTACTATTATTATTATTTTTATTACTATTATTATTATTATTATTATATATTTTTATTATTATTATTATTATTACTTTATTACTTTATTATTTTTATTTTATTTTATTAATTATTATACCTTATTATTGTACTAATCAAATTTTATTTTTATTTTTTTTGCGAGGAATATTTTGGTACGAATAATTCGTGGATTAACTTACAAATGGATATACATTGACTTGGACCCGAGCATTCAGAAATAAGACTTAGGAATTTTAGAAATTTCAAGGCTCCCGCGAGTTGATCAATTTCCCGGTTCTATCTTTAACTTTGCATTACTTTCCTTGGATATTTATGCAAATAAATGTGTAAAATATTGTATTTTATCAATAATATTTGATTGCTTGGTATATTGCTTTACTTTATGTGCATTACCCTTTATTGTGAAGTCGTTATTTAATTTATTGCAAATTGGGGCCATCTTAGCAAATGCGTGCAAGTAAATATATACATTTTGCAAATAAGCTTTTTATTTATTTTTTTATGATTATTATTATCATTATTATTATTATTATTATTATTATTATTATTATTATTCAAATAATTCTTTCCGAAAGAAAAGCGCACTTGTAAATATTTGGAAACCTGTCGGATTAACCGTTTTTAACGGAATTTCGGAAGTGCCTTAAAAACCTTCTTCCGAAATTAATAAAACCTCTAACCTTTAGAATCTCTGAAAGAAATACCGTCTTTTTATAAAAACAGAGTTTTTGCACGCATTTGCTAATTTGGTTCCCTGTTTTCCTTAAATTGGGTAGCGACTCCAAAACTCCAAAAGAGTTAGTCCATCCTGTCGATATTCCGGAATTTATCCTTTTCGGGGTAATTTTTGGGGTTCAACAGTTGAGAGCAGTGATGGATTGGACAGGTACTTTTTCAGATCCTTTAATGCATGTTGGCATTCAGGGGTCCACTCGAACTCCTTGTTTTGCTTTAGAACGTCGAAGAAACTTTTGCATCAGTCGGATGATCGGGAAATGAATCTTCGCAAGGCTGCCACCCTTCCTGTCAATTTCATGACATCCTTCCGGTTGTGGAGTACGTCTGGAATCGATTCAATGGCTTTGATCTGAGCGGGATTGACTTCAATTCCACGCTGAGAGACGATGAAGCCTAGGAACTTTCCCGACCCGACTCCGAATGCACATTTCTCCGGGTTCAGCTTCACGTTGTACTGATCCAGAATCCGGAAAGCTTCTTTTAGGTGCGCCAGATGGTCTTCTGCTCGTTTGGACTTGATCAAAATGTCATCGATGTACACTTCCATAGTCTTTCCGATATGGTCATGGAACATTCGATTGACTAGGCGTTGATATGTCGCACATGCATTTTTCAACCCAAATGGCATAACTTTATAGCAATACGTACCTCTGCACGTTATGAATGCTATTTTCTCCTGGTCCTCTGGGTCCATCAATATCTGGTTATAACTGGAATATGCGTCTAGGAAGGTGAGCACCTCGTGCCCTGCTGTTGCGTCGATCAGCTGGTCTATCCTGGAAAGAGGATATGAATCCTTCGGGCAGGCTTTGTTTAGGTCCGTGAAGTCAATGCAGACTCGTCATTTACCATTTTACTTGGATACAACGACCACGTTGGCTAGCCAGTCCAGGTATTTGACTTCACGTACCGACCCGATTTTCAACAGCCGATCAACCTCATCATTGATGACCTCACTCCGAAAAGCTCCTTGTTGGCGCGTCTTTTGTTTTATCGGGAGATGGTATGGGTCGACGTTCAACCTGTGAGTAATAATGTCTAGAGAAATACCTGTCATATCTTCGTGAGACCAGGTGAACGTTGTATGCCGCTCTTTGAGGAACTGGAGGATATCTCCTCGTAGACGTTCGCTCAATTCGGTCCCTAAGTATACTTTCCGTTTCGGCTTATCTGTGAACAATTCTTCGGGTTCCAAAGCCTCCACGGTCGGCATTTTGGTTTTTCCTAGCTCTTGAAGACGTGATCTCATAAGAGTTATGAAGTTCGCAAGAAGAATTCAAAGCTGATTCAAAGGTTTTCAAGAAGCAACAGAGAAGGAATAAAAGCAAGTAAAAAGTTTCTCATTTAGCAAACCCCTATTTATAAGAATGGAAATTCAACCCATCAAGCTCCTTCGAAACACGTGGAAGTTATCCAAGAAACCATGATCATATCCGACCGTCAAAAGAAGGAATAGGTTTCGCCAATTTTCATAGTGTCATCATTACCCTGAAGAGCAGCGGCCACCTCGCGATCAACAGTCGACGTGTGCACGTGATTGAGGCGGTTAAAATCATCATTTTTTACCCTTGGAACGCGCAGTAGTCACTTCAGAGTAGACTGCAAGCGCGCAGGCATACCAGCTGCAGTTATTTTTATATACGGCGCATTTAATGTGCATGTCATAAGGGTTTGTCACGTAGCTGACAAGATGCATACGTCACTAAGCCTTGTCATGCAAAGATAGAATTTTACAAAGCAGAAATTCCCGCCAAAATTCATGACCACTCCTCGAACAGATACTCTGCTCGAGAAGTGCGGGGACTATCTGTATTGAATAAAAGCTGAAAACACCTGAAAGATGACACGTGTCCACTACGTGGCATGGGCAGAAGTTCCACCGGTCAGATATCTAACGGACATACAATTATCACGAACAGACCCAAAGCAATTATGAGACGCTTCACCAGTCAACACGATCTGAGCAAGCAGTTATTAACCAGGTCATGCGCGATCATTCAATTAATGATCATAAAGGCAATCATTACAACCCAGCGGTTACATATCCAACGGATACGTGCCCAGCGGTTACATATCCACCAGATACGTGCTCAGCGGTTACAAAAAATCCAACGGACGCCTATCAAGACCTATAAATAGCATTTGTTCTAAACCATTGTAACACAACTTTACTTCCTGTCTACAATATCAATAAGAATACACCCTCGCTCTTGCTCAAATCTGATTGTTTGCTCACATTCTTCTCTCTAATCTTTAGAAGTTCGATTAGTATTGAAGAGCTCTCACCGGAGATAAGCGATACATCATGGTTACTTCTGTTTGCCCCTATTTATGCTTTATCTTTGCTAATTCCTGTTTGAATCTAGTTGCTTTAGTTCGTCATTCAAACTCTTAATCTCAACTATTGATCGTGACTCCGCAAATATAAATTTAATTTTTAATTGGCCTAAAATCGGATCTAGGTTAAACAAAGATGGCGGATGGATCACTCACTCACCCTGATGGTACGTTGGAGGATGTGTTGCTTAAAGTTGGTAAGTTTACATTCTCTGCTGATTTTGTAGTCCTAGATTATGAAAAGGACCGAGAAGCTCCAATCATTTTGGGGAGACCATTCTTAGTCACCTCGAAGGCAATTATTGACATGGAGCTGGGAGAGATGACTGTTAGAGCGCATGGAGAAAAGGTTACTTTCAAGGTTTATAATGAGAAGGAGCACATAACTAAGGTTGAAGAGTGCTCTATGATCGAATGTGTCAAACAAGAACATGGAAGTAAACCAAATGACCTGTGTGAGCAGAATGTGGAACAAAATAGCAGCGACACATCACATGTGAAGTTGAAGAGGGATTCTCTCAAAGAAAGGAAGAAAGCAAAGGTTCGTCGTAAGAAGAGAAGACATAAATGCTGGAAGTGAGCTAAAAGTGTCGTCGTGCCACGACGGTAAATAAGGCGCTTCTCGGGAGGCAACCCGAGTTTGTACTTGTATTATATTATTTATAGTGTCACGTAGTTTTTGTTTTTCCTTAGATTGCAGGTTCATGTAATGTCGAGTTTAAGTGTGGGGTGTCCTCACCCCTGCCTAATATTGTTGACCTGATGAGGGAAGTCTGAGTACCTCATACTATATGGAAGCTTGGAGGATGCTAGCACCAAGGACTATAGCCTTCAGGGAAATTCTTTACCTTTGCACTTTTTATTTTTAGCACTGAGGACATTGCTTAGTTTTAAGTGTGGGGTCGGTAACTCTCCATTATTTTTGAGGTTAGGGATGCATGTACCGTTAGGATTTTTCTTTTGTCAGTTGAAAATTTTTTATTTGTTTCTTGCTTTAATATATGAAAAAAAAAATAGAAAGCTAATGAAAATTTCCAAAAAGATTTTCTTTTTAGTCTTTGTTAGTGGTACATGTCATCCACCCCGTGGTTTTTCTTATGGCCTCGATTCTTTTCCACGGGGAGGCCTTTGAACCGGGTAATTTTTTTATTCTTATTAGGATTAGAGTAGTTAGTTATAGGTGGCCCTAGACGAAAGAAATAGGTAGAATGCTAGGTGCTTTTGATTTGTTTGATACCGGTGGACTTGAACTTATTGCATGTGCTATTTGTGGTGTCTTTTGGTTTTAAATTGTGATGCATGCCTAGAAAAAAATGGAATGAACCCCTTGAGATGCTTGAGTCCACTCACTTGACTTTGTTGTGAACCTTTGTGCATTAGTGCTTAATTTTCCACAAGTTGCACTCTATTTGCTTGATTGAGAGTTGTGATGGAGCCATTTTGTGTGGACTGTGTGCAATGTGTGTTGTGAGGCATATTCTAGTGTGTTCCATGTTTGCATATTGGTGTCTAGAACTTGCCCCGTGTGTGTGCAAAGCGAAATCCTAGGTTTGCTCTAGTCGGGAAATGATACATGCCTTCTCTTGATTTGCCTACCCTTTTGTATACACCTTGGACTTGATTGTTGTGATTCATATTGACCTTTTGTTGGCACCCACACCGCAAGCCTACCCACTTGTTCTAAATTGCTTTCTGTTGACCCTTTACTCCTTAAGCACTTTAATTGATGATTTGATATTATTGTGGAGTTTGTGGTTGAAGTATTGGGAGGTTTTTGAGTGGAACCAATGAGGGGAATATGTGATGAATTGTGAAGTAGTTGATTATGAGCATTGGCAAGGTTTGGATAGAATTGAATAGAAAAAAAATAAATGAATAGAAAAAAGAAAACTGAAAAAAATTGGAAAAAGAAATAAAGAGAAGTGAATATCCATCCTTGCTAGTGTTGTGCTTAAAAGAACAAATTGCTACTTGTTGAAAAAGGTGTGTGTGAAAATTATTGGTTGGGTGAAATGGTTGGTTTTGATTAGATTTGTGCTTAATTTGAATGTGATGTATTAAAGTGCTTAGGGAGGTAGTCACTATTACCCATATATATCCTACCAGCCCCTTAGCCTACATTACAACATTTTTAAAGTCCTAGTTAATCCCGATTGGAGCGAGTTTACATTAGTGGAGTCCTACACTACGGGCAAGCCTATGGTACATCGTGTGTGACATGTGAGCTTTTCATGAGAGTGAGTGAATTTTTTCTATGCTATTGTCCCCGTTCTATTCTTGATATTCATTGTTGTGTGCGATATTTGGGGGACACTCTCTTGCTTTATTTTGGTGAGGGCACATGGCTTGCATGAGATAGGTGAAGTCGTGGCTTCTTGGTTGAGTAGGTAGGTGTGACTTTGTGGGAGCATGGTTGCAATGAGTTGAGTTTGTGCATTTAAGTAGTCTTGGGGCGGTTGTTCTCATGTTTTGATGTTTGATAAATTATTGGCATGTTTGTTGGACCCATAGTAGTCTTGTATGCATTTGTTCAATGGTCGGTATCAACCATAGTCATAGGCAGACCTGTTCTACCTAGGTTGGGAAGTTATTTGTAATTGCTCGAGGGCGAGCAAAGGTTCAAGTGTGGGGTGGTGATTTTTGGCATTTTATGCCTATAATTCCTTAATATTTCCTCACGTTTGGATACTTTATTCGCACGTTTTCTAGTTAATGAATGTGATTTTGCACTGATTTTGTGTCGTATGATTGTAGGTTGTTATGGAGTGCAATTGGAGCTTTAAAGAGTATGATCGAGCAAGAAAAGATTAGATTTGGATTGAAGATTGGATCGAACACACGAAGGCACGACGCGACGCGAGCTGCAAACGAAGGCAGCAGGAAAATTGCCTAGCGTAGGTGGCGCGGCGCGCCAGTGAAAGCGCCCAACTGCCCTGCGCGTTTTGTGGCGCGGGGCGGGGCCAGGGCGTGTAAGATTCGACGGGTTCTGCCTCCGTGCGTGCGTTCCGAGGCGCGGGGGGGCGCCAGCTATAGCGCCCCTTGAGCGGGTTTTTAAGTCCTATTTCGTCTAGGCTTAGGCGTAATTTATTTCTAGGCTTTTGTAAACACTATAAATACTCTTTTACTTAGTTTTTGAAGGGAGTTCAGACCTTGGAGCAAATTAGAGAGCTCATAATTTCATTATTTCATCAAATCTTTGTGTTGTTATTATGAGTAAGCGTAGCTAAATATTTTGTTCTAGGATTAGAGTGAATACATGAAGGTTGATGTTTGAAAGTTGAATTCTTCCTATTGAATCCCAATTATAGATTGTTTATTCTTTCTTGATCATAATTGTTTGATTATAACGTCCGAATAATTTAACACTATCTACGGTTCTTAGATTGAACTCGACAGAGGAAATTTATGAACGCACATAAGAAAGAATAGGGCTTGATTGTGAACATGGGCATCGGGGAACCAATTTGTGAGTAGGATAGACATATACTTGCTCGCCTAGCTTAACTAATTACAGAATTCGTTAATGCGTGCACGTGATTCAACCCATAGACATATAGGAATTGGAGTAGCTTGCATAGACCGTGAAGAATCGAAAGGTTTTCACGGGTACAATTAACATATTAGTTAGCAATCTTGGGACTTAAGAAGTGGAATCAATAGGATAACTCAACTAGATTGTTCGTAACTCTGACCCTGGACCGTCTCCTTATTACTGATAATAACCAATTTTTGCTCCATTGTTTGAATTCACTTCTACCATTTTAATTACTATTTTTGTAGTTGATAATATTCTCACTATTGGAAAGATCTCTGGATAGTTGTTAAGAAATTTTTTGTTAGGAATCCAGTCTGAATAGTCCTCGTGGGAACGATACTCTACTTATCACTTTATTACTTGTCGACCATGTATACTTGCGTGTGCGTTGGGAGCAACATTTAGTTAGAGGATCGGTCAAATTCAATTCTGACTTCACATAGTCTATGGAAATAATTCCATCTCTCAGTGTATGCTTTATCACTTTATGTCTTCAACGAATGTGTCTAATTTTGCCATTATAAGATTTATTCTTTGCTAAATCTATTGTTGATTGAAAATCACAATGCATAGACACAGAAGGTGTTGGTTTTATTCCAACTGGAATACTCGCTAAGAAGTTTTTCAACCACTCAGCCTCATTAGCAGCCAATTCCAAAGCCACAAACTCAGATTCTAAAGTTGATTTAGTAATTAGGCTTTGCTTGGCTGACTTCCATGTTATTGCACCCCCACTAAGGGTGAACACATAGCCACTAGTAGATTTTACTTCATCTGAATCAGAAATCCAGTTAGCATCACAATATCCCTCTAATACAGAGAGAAATCCACTAAATTTAATACCATATTCTATGGTACCTCTCAAATATTTCATAAGTCTAGTCAATGCATTCCAATGATCACTATTAGGGTTATGAGTATATCTACTCAATCTACACACAACATAATCTATATCAGGTCTAGTAAAATCCATCAAATGCATTAAACTACCAATAATTTGAGCATACCTCTTTTGAGAAATAGTTTCCCCACGATTCTTTTTTAATCGACAATTTGCATCAAAAGGAGTGCTCACAGGTACTATATCAAAATAGTCAAATTTCTTAAGAATTTTCTCTACATAATGTCCTTGAGTTAAAATCAAACCATCACTATCTCTAATAAGTTTCATGCCTAAAATGACACTAGCTTCTCCCATGCCTTTCATATCAAAGTTAGAAGACAATAAACTTTTGGTTTCATGTACTACATCATGTCATCCACATAAAGGCATATAATCACACAAACACCATTAACAAGTTTTGTGTAAGCACATTTATTATCTTCAAGAGATGTAAAATTATTATTTAATAAAACTTCATCAAATTTCTCATGGCATTGGTTGGGAGCTTGTTTTAAACCATACAGTGAATTTATTAATTTGCAAACTTTATTTTCTTGCCCAGTCATTACACAACCCTCAGGTTGATCCATATAAATTTCCTCCTCTAACTTACCATTTAAAAATGCAGTTTTAACATCCATTTGCCGAATAAATAATTTATGTATGGATGCAGCAACTAAAATACGAATAAAAGAAATTCTTATTACAGGAGCATAAGCATCAAAATAATCAATATTTTCTTATGAGTAAGACCTTTAGCAACAAATCTTGCTTTAAATTTATCAATAGAACCATCAGGAAGATATTTCTTTTTGAAAATCTATTTACAACCAATGGGTTTAGCTCCTGGAGGTAAATCAACTAGCTCCCAAGTATTATTTTGTAAAATAGAGTTTATTTCATAATCATTACCAAAAGTTTTTTCAACTCTTGTTCTCTTACTTCTCCTCAAATCCTCATTTTCAAAATCATTTTGAACCACATTATTATGTCAAACATTTCATTTTGAATAATAGGGGCATGGGAAATATTATTACTCTTTAAAGGAAAAAAAATTCAAAAAAATCCAGCATCTTTAGTTTCAACAATAGTGTTGTGTTCAATCACATCACTTTTAATTACAAGAAATGTATATGCAGAACTATTTTCAGTATAATCAATAAACATACAATTAGAGGTTTTCGACCCAATTTTTCTTTTCTTAGATTCAGGAAACATAACCTTAGCAAGACGAACCCACACTTTTAAATATTTCAAGTTAAGTGGGTAGCCTTTCCACAATTTATAAGGTGTCTTACCAATTTTCTTATAAGGTATTCTATTTTGTAAATGACAAGCAGACAAAATAGCTTCACCCTAAAGATTATCAAGCGCAAAAGAACTAACAAGCATACAATTCATCATTTCTTTCAAAGTCCTACATTTCCTTTCTGCTACTCCATTAGATTTAGGTGAATATGGAGGGGTAACTTCATGTATTATGCCTTTCTTTTTGCAATAATCATTAAGTAAAATATATTCCCACCTCTATTAGATCTAACTCTTTTGATCTTCCTACTCAATTGATTTTCTACTTCAGTTTGGTATACTAGAAAGGCATCAAAAGCATCATCTTTATTTCTCAACAAATATACTTTTGTATATCTAGAATAATCATCTATAAATGTAACATAATATCTTTTGCCACCCCTAGTCATTGTTTGTTTCAAGTCTCCTAAATCAGTGTGAATTAAGTCTAATAAATTAGTTTCTCTAGAATAAACCGAAACATGTGATTTCTTAATTTGCTTAGCTTCAGCACAAATTTCACATTTATCTTCAGATTACATTTTCTTAATATAAGATAAACTAACGTGTCCAAGTCTAGCATGCCATAAATCAAAAGAGTCAACCAAGTAAGCAGAAGTACTAGAATTTTCATTCATAACATTAAGTACCATGGTTACAATACTCTTTGCCAACAAAAATATTTTTGGTTAATACAACCTTATCAGATTCAAATGAAACCTTCACTCCAAATTTTCCTAACAATCCCACAGAAATCAAATTGGTTCGGATATTAGAAGCATGTAACACCTCATTTAAGACCAGAGTTTTTCTAGATGTGAGCTTGAGAATAAATTTCCTTTTCCTAGAACTGGAGTAGTTCTGAAATCACCAAAATAAACAACTTCTTCTCCTTCCTCAATTTGGGTGTAAGATGCAAATTCATTTTTATTTGCACATTTATGCCTAGTGGCACCACTATTTAGCACCCACTTTTTCACACTGGACACAAGATTTACTTGGGATATGACCACAACATCATTTTCTTCAACCAAATTTGCTTTGGTTTTTGCAGGATTGTCATTTTTTACAATTTTTTCTATCCCTACATTGAAGTGCATGATGGCATGATTTGCCACATACAAAGCAATTTCTTTTTTTCTTAAAGGTTTTATTGTTGACTTTGGGCTTGTAATCAGGTTTCTTTTCATACCTGTTGTTTTTGTAACGAGACTTATTTTCCTCCACAAGATTGCCTTTTGCAGCAATTTCCTTCCCTTTGGCAAAACTCGATTGCTTCCGGTTGGTGTCTTCTATGATGATGTGCTTAACCAAATCAGCAAGTGACAACAATTTGTGTTTATGCTTCAAATTTTTCTTGTAATCACTCCAAGATTAGGGTAGTTTTTCAATTAATATACTGGCCACAAACTGCTCCGATAAATTAATTTTTTCTGCCTTGAGATCTTCAACTAGTTTGTGAAACTCGTTGATTTGAGCTTGTATGTCTTTGTTATCGTTCATCTCCCACTTGTAAAAATTACCAATAACAAATTTTTGTTTGCTAGTATCTTCAGCGGTACACTTAGAAATCAACGAATCCCATATTTTTTTCGCTTCCTTGTAAGAATAATACACATCAAATTCGTTAGATAAAGTACCTAAAATAGTATGTCTGCGTGAACCCATGATTCCAATTTTTGAGAAGATGATTCATCCAGTTTTGGATCTGTGAGGGTAAATGCTACATAATGCATGTCAAGAACAGAAAATATCCGTTCATGACATCTCCTAAAATTTTCTCCTCCAAATATTTCAACTTTTGACATATCGGGGAATGGTTTGGCAAAGGTAGGTGCGGGCGCAGTTGGAATACCAGTAGTAACACTATTAACATTTGTAACAGTAGTTTCAGTGTTTTGAGGAACAATATTGTCACGTTCATTTTCGTGTTCCATGATAGAAGAATTAAAATATCCTTAAGATTATTGGAAAAATTGATTGAACCACAGAAATTTTAAGTAGCTTGAGGCGTGTCAAAGACACCATCCTTAAGGATATTTCACCAATATTGGTGTATCCCCCAGGATTCAACAAGTTCTTTTAGTTTTTCAAACTAGGAGCATGAACAACAAAGAATCTCAAAGAAAAAGTGAAACTAAGTAAAGTGATGGAAGAAAGAAATATAAGTATTTTAGCGGCTTGTTTTTTCTGTTGGTTTTCTTTTCTCCTGGAAGAAGAAACAAGCTTCAATATAAATAGGAGTAGTCAACGTTCAAAAATAGGTAGTGTAAAGATGCAAATCACAATATTAAAATTATCAATGTGTTGACCAATGGTAGGAATAGTTAATTATAAACGTCACAATAGATCTTTGACAAATTAACTTGTGGTAGGAAGAATCTGGAGATTTTTGGGTGAGAAGGACTCCCAAGTCTTTTATTAGTTATAAGGGACTCAAGTTTTGAAAAATGAGTGAGAGGGACACTTTTAAGATTAGTACTAATGACTAACATTTTAAAAGTCCCTCAAATTTTTTATTTACACAAAGCCCCCACCTCTCATCACCCACCCCATCGACCCCTTACCTTCCTATCCGGCCCCTACCCCCTCCCCCACCCCGCCCATCCACCATTCCACCACCACCTTCCACCACTCACCGTCACCTTCTACCACCCTCCACCACCTCCTACTACCCACCACCACCTTCTATTACCCTCCACCAGCAACCATCATCTTCTACCACCCTCCACGACCACCCACCACCCTACACCACTCTAATAAAAAGATGTGTACACATATTACTATATGTGTACACATCTGACGAGATGTGTGCACATGTACATATAATATATGTGTACACACATATTTTTATATGTGTACACACATATTTTTATATGTGTACACATCTGACGAGATGTGTACAAAATTTTTTCAGCCGTGAAAAACATCTTCAAAAGTGTATAAACACATAGAAAACATGTTTACACATCTGAAAAGATATATAAAATGACTAGAATTAAAAAAATAAAAAAGAATAAAACGGGAATAAAGAAGAAGAAACAAAATGGATACAAAAAATAAGAAAGAAAAATAACATAGATGGTGATAAAATGAAATTTGATAAGAAATTTAGAAGAAAGAATGAAAGGAAGAAGAAAAAAGAGGAAGAAAGAAGAAAAGTGAGAGAAATAAAATTTTGAAATGATTTGAATAAGGAAAGAGAGTGTAAAAGTGGGTGGGAAGGGTAAAAATGAAAATTTTGATTTTTTTTTAAAAGTGGGGTGTTTTCATAAATATGAAAATTTTTAATTATACCCACAAGTTTTTAAACAATACACTTCAACCCTCACTTAAACTAATTACCCTTTGACTTGGTCTTGTCCCTTATCCTTCTATTGAGACTTATAGGGACTTTTCCCCTCTTTTTTTTCAAGAATTTGGACAAAATATTTGTAATATTTTGGTTTTCCTTTTTGAGATATTTTTTTAATTATTTTCACAATACATTATACATTGTATTGAAATTTTGAGCACATTTTTTATGAAACTGATATTTTTAGCATTTGTTCCCCGACCTGATCCTGATCTCCATCACTGAGATTCAAACTCTTCTTCCCTCTCTGATTCATCTTTATTCCTCCAACATCGTTGATCGGAGAAGTCAGAACAAAAGAATCTAAGAAGCCGCCAGAGAAAGGGCTGCAGAGTGTGCGATGGTGTTGCATTACCAGAGAAAAAGGCTTCCATCGACGTTGATTGACGGTTGGTGAAGAGGCCGGAGAGGAGAAAATTGTACAAATAATGCATTGAAGTAGAAGTTTAGTAAGCTTGATGAAGGTGGTTTTAGATCCCCGGTTATATTTCTGAGAGTGCAGTGGTAATGTGAGAGATGCAGTTTCGCTATCCAGAAGTGCACCTCTTGGCTCACCTCCCTGGTGCTCAATTTGTCAACACCAAGGCACCGATATTTAGGAAACCTCCTAGGTGGTTTTCTTATGTTGAGCCGGAGCTTGCAGTATGAGGATTTTCACAAGCAAAGTTGTCCGTTGAAACAACCTAGTTGATTACAGGAAACTACAGCGTTTTTGCTAGGAAACAAAAAATAATAAAAAATTGATAAATTTTGGTGTTTATGACTTAAGTTTATGGAACGTAATAACAATTTGGTCTTATTTATTTAAAAAATGAAAGAGTATTTTAACTCATTATATGAATAAGTGTAACAAGATAGTCTTGATTTTATGTTTGCATTTTTATAGATTAACGAAGTTAGGCTGATCTAACCTCATTTATTTGTAAAATGAACATAATATTTGTGCATTATATGACTAAATGAGGCCGGATTGGCCTGATTTCTGCTTTGTAGGGAACGATGGTATTTTTATAATCACGACTTCATTTAATGTAAAAGTAGAGGTGACATTTTTGTATACGGCTTAATCAAATGTAAAAGTGCACTGCCATTTTTATAATGAGTAAAATACTTAAAAGGACACTCAACTTTGAGAAATGTGTGACCAAAGTCACTTTGTTTTGAATTGTACTAATAAAGTCACTCAACTTATGGTAATTCTCACCAAAATTGTAACCAGATTTTGCACAATCATCTCACCGAAAATCTGACATGGCATTTTCATTTTAATTATATATACATGTGGCATACTTTATTTTCCATATAGGATTTTATAATAAGTGTAATTATTTTCTAAGGATTTGAAAAATGTTCTTTTAAATTATTACAATAATAGAATATTGTGTCATTGCTAAATTTCTACGGGTACTGTCAAAATATTAGCTTTACTACTCTTTCAAGTACTTAACTCTTTAACTAGTTATGGTTAGAATCATTATTTTTTTCAAATCTATTAGTTAAATATATATTTTATATAATAGATAATAGGTAGATTAGTTAAATATAATAGATAGTTAAATATATATTTTATCTAGTGTCTCCATTTTCTCAAGTTTTTATTTGGATGAATGACACTTGGCCCTCCTTAAAACCAATGTTCTAGATTTAATAGGGTAAATAAAGATATTTAACTATGGTTTGGACAAAATATCTTTCTATTTCAAATTTATTTTATCTTAAAGAATCCTATAATTTAGCAGCAAAAATTATATTAATTGTTAAACAAACTCATCTTATTTTAGATATAGAAGTGCAGAAGATCTATGTGATTTCTATAAGTATTATGAATTGGTTGGAAAGTTTCTTTCCAAGATAAAATGTGAATAACTATGAGCAGAATATTAGGTACTATCTTCGCAACTAGTTTTAACTGATGTGATTGTGTGAAAAGAATTTCTTCGTATATTGTTATTTGAGTAAATTGATATTATTAAATCTTGTCTTGTTAATTCTATTCCTTACGATGTTATCACTTGCGAATAGTTTAACACTGTTTTTGATTTTCTGTTATATGTTTGAGATTGGATTAGCAAAAACAAAGTTTTATTAAAACAATAAATAAACGAAAATTTTGGAGACCGAAAAATAATTTAGGAGGAGGGATGAAATTTGCTGCTAAATTATAAGATATGTTAGACGCTTTGAATTTAAAATAGGAAGATATATTTTTCTAACCATGATCAAACATTTAGTTTTACTTCATTAAATCTAGACCATCCATTTTGAAAAAGGAGATGGATCCGAAAAAATGTGGAAGAGAAATGGGTTATGGATTAAGAGTTGGGTTAATCAACTTATTATAAAATCCTACATGGAAAATGAAGTATGACACATGTATATATAATTAAAAATGAAAATGCCATGTCAGATTTTCGGTGAGATGATTGTGCAAAATCCGGTTACAATGACTTTTGGTGAGAATTACCTTAAGTTGAGTGACTTTATTAGTACAATTCAAAGCAAAGTGACTTTGGTCACACATTTCTCAAAGTTGAGTGACCTTTTAAGTATTTTACTCTTTTTATAATTACGGCTTTATAAAACGTAAAAGTGCTCAATTTTTAAAGATCATCTTTAAAATGCTCAAACTTTCAAGGCCATGTACAAATGTGCTCGTTTCCGTAAATCTGTCGGTTTCAATGAATTGAGTACTATGGTGCATGATCTCATTTGAGCCCCTTTTTCATGGTTTTAAGCAATCAAATCCTTGGGTGAATTTTGAGTATAAATGCCTACATGCTTATGCAAATGACCTCATTCGCCCTAATGCTTTTCCGGAGTCTGACGATTCCACGCATAATAAGTCCGAAGTTGAAGAGGCTCAAACCGTCCATTTGGTTCAGTCAATTTTGTTAGATTTCGACACTTCAAAATCGTTGATCGACTTTACCATTCTTCTTATGTCGCCATCAGATGAAGTCGGGATCACAGTGTCAAATCTCTTACTGTAATGATGTTCACAAGGAGAAAAAGATGTCAAAGTTTCTAGACAATGATGTTAAGAAGTTTGGAAAAATTAAATTGAAAAATCAAAAATGAATTTCACGCACATTACTTTGATGATGATCAGGCTGAACAAAGATCAAAGCTTTATAGAAAGCACAATGAAGATCAATAAAAACAAATTGAGAAATGGGGGTATGGGGTGTGGGGTAGAGTATGGGTAAGAGAGGAGTCGAGTTGGGGGTGGGGTGGGGTAGGGATAGGGTTGGTGGTGGGAGTAGAAGGTTTAGGAGGGTATTCGATGTAGAGATACGATAATGGATGAATTATTATATTTGAAACATGTTTTCTTAAAAGTCATTTTCCGCAAATTAAAGAAAAATGAGTTATAATGAAAATTGTTCCAAATTTTTTAAGGCAACAAAACATGGGAGAATGAAAAAAATATTTTCAGAAATACCAAATACACCTTTGATAAGAATTTCAAGTTTTTATGTATATTGTTGTTATAATTTAGCCTTGTAAGGAAAGTCTTACAATTTTATCTCTGTCATAAAAAGTTCATGGCGACCGCTAGAACCAAGCTCTGGGGGATCTCCAGATCCTGCTGCTGGTAATATATGGTGAGGGAAAGAACTTTTCTTATGAGAGTTAGCATTGTAAGACTTCTCTTGTGTGGGCTAAATCAGTGACAGGACGCCAAAATGTGCTAATTCTGTAAATCACTCTAGAAATTTAGCCCAGCTGCCCGCTCCAACCATTTTTAGAGTTTTTGAAATTGTAGCCACTCAACTTCACGTTCCAACTTAGTATGTCTTAGCAAATTAAGATGTCGTCAACTTCAGGTCTATTAGTCTTTGAACAAAAGCTGAACTTCGGACTCTGAAATTGAAGTTAGTCTTACTCTAAAGATAATTATTTACAAAATGATGGGGCCTTGCAATGTGTATTTAAAAATGTCTGGGCCTTTAAAGGCGTCACTAGAGAGGAGAATTGCAAAACTATGACACCAGAGGCACGACTAATTTGCCTATTTGACCGATTAATTGTGATTTTGTAAGAATGACATCCGCTAAGTTTAATAAATAAATTTCGAATGGAAATACCCCTACCAAACCTTGTGACACCCGTATCCCGCCCTTCTTTTCTCGTAAGTGTTGCCTCTTGCATAGAAAACATTTGGCATTTCATCTCTTCACACATTCTCCTAGGTAACTTAAAGTGTTTCCTGGACAGCACATTTTCCTTCAATATCTTTCCACATTTTCACAGGCAACACTTGCCATTTGATAAACTTTTAAAAGGCAGTACTTGTCAATTCATAAAAAGACAGCACCTAGCATTTGTGAGGTCACATGGTGCAACTCTTTGTTACTAGAGTGATTCCATCTTTGGGATGGGCTGGATGAATGGCTAAAATCGTTTGTGCGTTAGGTGCTACTGCAACAATTCTAACCCCCGTAAGTGAAAAATCTTGCAAAATAGAAATAGCATCTGTCAGAAAAAGCTATTGGCTATTGCCAGAGGGAAGCTCCTGACGATCTCCAGGTCTTTCCTTATAGGAAGATCTGGCAATCGCCATGAACTTTTTTATGAGACCATTTATGCAAAGCTTTCTTTACGAGGGTCAAATCTCTGACCAGACGCAAAGGTGTCCTATTTATGTAAATTACCCATGTGTTATACCTTTTCTAGCGAGTCCAAAAGATTTTGAATTAAAGATAACTAATTTTTACAGAAAAATACGCTTTTGAGAAGTTATTTTCAAAAGATAGCAATATTTTAGCAAAATTATCCAATATAGAGGAATGTAAAAGTTAATTACAAAACATAGCAAAAAATAGCATAAACAAAACCTTACATACTTCCTCCCATTTTTCCCAATTTCACGTTGCCTCCTCCCCTCCCTAAATTTTACTTCCTTGCAGCTTCTTTTAATGGGACCAATCATTTTGTATCTTGTTGTATCTCAACCTACACAAGAAAACCAATCACCTCGTATCTCGTTGTACACCAGAAATCAACCACCTCGTATTTCGCTGTATCTGTACTGTTTTTGCACCGTATCTAACTGAATCTTGCTGTATCTGCACTATTTTTGCAATGTATCTAACTGTATCTTGATGTATCTCAACTTACACCAGAAACCAATCACCCCGTATCTCGTTGTATCTATATTGTTTTTGCACCGTATCTAACTGTATCTCGCTGTAACTTAACACCATTAGTACTAATTTAAAAGGTTAAATGTTTACCACAATTTCTCTAAATATGTAAAAATATTACTAATTTATAGCATTTTTATTTAGTATTGGTAAATGTAATTAAATTTTCAATTGTATGACAAGAAAGGAAGTGGACGACAATTTGAAAGATTGTCAGTAATAAGTCAAGTTGTTGTTGTTGTTGTTATTATTATTATTATTATTATTTTTTTTTTTTTTTTTTTTTTGCTTTCGCTTAAAACAAAATAAAAACTCTTAAAAAGACAATACACCTTGGAAATCAAAAAGACCACACACAAGCACTCACCCCCACACCACCCCCACCCTACACTCCTCTCTAGTCTCTTTCTTACCTATTCCTACTACCACTGGTCGCCAGAGAAAGTCCTATAATATAGTTCCGGCGAATGATTTTACCAGAAATGAATGAAGACGCAAAGAGAAGCAGAGAAGCTTCGATTACAAAATCTAACTCGATGATCGGAGAAATCGTCAAGTTCAGTTCCTTCACCTATCACTAAAAAGGTCGCTATTAGAAGTGTCGATATGAAACCTAATATTAAAAAAAAAAAAAAGGCCATCAACATTGCTATTGCTATATATATTCAGTTTTTACTTTGTAATACACGCATACTGCTTGATTATATGCTTATTGTATTTTTCTCTGACTTTTCGAAGAATTTATACATATTTGTGTATGTGAATTACGCATTTGAGAAGTATAATGTAGAGAAGGATGTAGCTGAACAGATTAAGAAGGTTTTGGACGGTGGAGGCATTCAAGCGCGGAGATATTATTTTGGTAGTCATAAGACTCAAGTTTTTTGTGCTTTTGCTAAGAAAAATATTGTTATGCCTTGTAATTTATGATATAGGCGTGCAAGTTTGTATATTTGTGTCAAAAACCCTCGAGTTAAATGGGGTCCTAGTTATGCAATAATGGGATGCATACTTCCAACTTTCTCGATGTAATTAAGTGACAGTTGAAGAACATTTTTGTTTGTTTGGACGTTGAGTAGTTACAGATCCTTTCCATTTGTAAATTAAAGATAGCAATTATGTGTGCTATGTTTTGTGTTTGACGTTTAAGTTGATACTACACACTTCTCAACTCTTTATAACATGAATATTAGTAGGTATTGATATGAGTGAATTAATCTCAACTTTCAATAAAGTCGTTGGATTTGTGATTAATACATAAATATAATGTTGCAAGAATTTGCCAAGTACGCTCTTTATGTGATCTCGTTGGAGCTACCTCTTATTTTAATCCACTTCCATTCGATCGTCTAATATCTTGAAGTCTCTTATTTGTAAGGGTAATCTCTTGAAATTAATATTGTACTCCCACCGATCAAAATAGTAGATCATTTTGGTTTTTGTACATTTATTAAGAAAGTTGAATAAGTGTAGTATAATTTAAGGTGGTTTTATTATGTTATCATTTATTTTTTCTTACATTATTTTAAAAGGTGATCGGAACAATAAACGAAACAAGAGTACTATGAAAACAAAAGATACTAGTTTTGTCTCTTTTTTTTTCTAAAGAACCTATTATTTTATATCAAATGAGATTGGCTAAATGACCTAGTATTTTGAACCGGAGGAAGTACTCCCTCTGTTCCAAAATGGTTGTCACTGTTTTCTTATTAGTCCGTTCCAAAAAGAATGGTACAATTTTAAATTTGGAAATATTTTTGAGTTGAAACTATTATTTTATTCTTAATGAATTGTTTTATAGCCACATATTTATCTATAACATATTTTGGATCACAAGTTTTAAAAATCTTACCATATTTTTTAAACTCCGCTTCAAATCAAACTATAACAGTCATTTTGGAACGGAAGGAGTATTTGATATTGAAAATTGTAATCCTTTTGAGCATATGAGGATGATACTACAGCAACCGTGACTTCTCGACAAGTTAACAGATCCTCCTGACCAAACAAACCTAAAAAGAAAAAAAGGAAAATATAAGCAAAGGAGGACTGACCCAGACAAGACAAGGCATTAGAGGAAAATGGCCCACACTTGACACAGACAATACAACAACCTTTCAAGGCCCAGCATTTTATCTAAAATAAAAATTCTACACAGAGTCAAGTCGTGAACACCACGCTTTGGCCCGGACTAACTCTTTGGTTCATATTCATGTTCAACATTAAGGAACCAATCAGAAATTTGAAGGGTACCTATATGGGCCGACATGAACCACAGATGCTCACGTGCACTGAACTCTTATTGTGGGCCCACGTTGGACTTTATGTCAAATCATACGGGTTAGCTCAAGCAGAACTGATAGTGTAATTAAGTAGTACTACCAGTTGTTGACTAATAAAAGGAAAAATAATACTAAATAAATGATCATAAACATTTTATACGTACTATAACATATATAAATGTTTGTTGTTAATATTTCATCTAACACTATATAAACGTTTGTTAATATGCGCTAGAAATGTAAATTGTGTATTTGGCTGACTATTTATATCAGATCCAACAAAAAAAACTAGTTTCTCTTTTTCATTTTATACTCTTGTTTTTAATCTGGTTGAAAAAAAACATCTTTTGTATTCATTTAACTTTTAGATTTTTATTAAACATTAATAGTATGCTAAAAAAATCACATAAAAATATCACTGCAAGGTACTTTGTATTTGTCACAAGTGTTTTTGTTATTTTAAAACTTCATGTTGAATCAAACATAGTGAAACAAATTGTATTTGTTACTATTGTTTTATATTAACAAATCATAGTTGAGCATGAGACTGAAAAACTGTTAGATTAAAGAACGTTTTGTTGTAAAACTAATAGTAAAGTAGTGCAAGAACAAGATAAAATATATGAGAGGAGAAAGAAGAACATGTATTATTCTCCAAGTATTTCAAGTGTGTCTTCCATAGACAAAGTGTCCTCTATTTATAGGACACTAATACATAGGAAGTTACAAGTCATCCCAAAGGTTACAAGAATTAATAGGTGACTAAATGAGGAATTAAGTAGGAGAAAGTGGGGTAGTGAATCATAAGTTAGTGGTGAGTAGTGGTCATCCACATTAACACAAATACATGGATTTATAACACTCCCCCTTGGATGACCATTTTGAAGGTAATGTGCCTCGTTAAAACCTTACTAGGAAAAACCCGGTGGGAAAAAGCCCAGTGAAGGAAAAAGAGTACACACTTCCTTTGATACGCCTTTAGAGCTGCCTCATTAAAAACCTTACAAGTAAAACCCAAGTGGGATAAAACCTTGTTAAGGGAAAAAGAGTGCAGCGCGTACTTTACTCCCCCTAATGAAAACATCATTCAATATCTTGAAGACGACACATTCCAGTCTTGTAAATCAGCTTCTCAAATGTTGAGATTGGCAATGACTTAGTGGACAGATCCGCCAAACTATCACTGGAGTGAATTCTTCAGCATTAACTTCATCATTCTTTTGATGATCACCATTGCAAAGTAATTTTGATGGATAACCATCTCCTTTAGTTGTATCTTCATTTTAGCTGAATTATCCATGTAATATTTCATATAATATTGCCGAATCTTCGTCTTCAAAAAAATTCCACATCGTTGCTGAATAAGTTGAGTTCTTGGTCTCAATCATTTATATTGCCGGCTAGCTTAATATATGACTAATATCTCTTCATGATTTGAAAATGCAACAGCAACAATGTATTTCGTGAAGTGCCATAATATAGGTTTACTTCCACGAACAAATAGCTAGTTGATATCGGGCTTTGTAGATCAAGTAGATACCATGTATTCTTCTGATGTCTTCGCATTGAGGAAGAACTGAATCTTACCAACAAGCTTATAACAAAAGTTATAACCAGTGGAGTATATTTGGTAAGATACTTCAACGCACCAATTGCATTAAAATATAATATTTCAATATCAAGAAGCTCACAAACACAATTTTACCATATGTGGCCGGATTGTTTTAATCTGTATAAATATTTATGAAGCTTCATTGAATAGGTTTCTCGGAAACCTTTACATACATCTAGGATCTTGAATCCTTCAAGGATAAATATATTGTTGCTCAATGAGCCATATAAAAGGTTGTTGCAACATTCATGCGCATATCAAATCTTTCATGCACTGCTAGACATATAACATAACTGAAGGCGATTGCATCCACCAAAAGGAGAATATAGCTCCATATAATCAATGTCAGATTTTTGTGCCTCAAGTCGCACTTTGTATTTAACGACTTATTATTATCAATAGTTTTGCACAAAAATATCTTTATACACCACTGGCTTTGCACCTTCAGGTGTTTGGACTATAGGTCAAAAAACTTCACGTCACTCGAGTGAAGCGAATTTTTGCTTGAATGCGTTTTGCTATTTTTGGCCAATAATTTCAAGTCTGTATTCCTAACAGTCTTAAACTCAAGATCATCATAATCATATAAATATTAAGCTTTATAATATATGTAAGATATCGTCGACGATAATTTCATATCTCAGTTTCCAATCCGACATAACATATTGAGATCTCTTCACATTCATAAATTTTCAGGTACCTGAACCTCTCCTGATGAGGTTTTATGAAGTGTTATGTCGTGAGCTATTTTAGAGCCCTGCCTCCTTATTTGACCATCATAATCATTTTCTCCTTTCCTTTTTCAAGGATTTATCTTTTGGAACTGAGTGGTCTATCACGCTTCAGGCGTGCCTTAGACTCATTGACATAAACAGATTGTCTCACCAGGACATCAGGAGCATTAGCAGCTGGAATATAATATTTTTCTTTGGGTCAGTAATGCGTCTGGTAGTGACTTGCATTATCTTTATATGGGGATCATAATCAAATGATAATTTAATTTATTTATTCCTCAGATGCTTTAATTTCTCCCCCTAATGTTAGCCAAACTAACATTCGTTCCCAAACCATATAGGGGATCCATCTTTGTGTGTTGTGGTGGAGCAATTGATAATATAACACACATAAAATTATTAGATGGAAAATATTTGATTCCTGATCCTGAACCAATTATGAGGGGGAATTCATTTGATAGCATGTCGCGCACAAGTGCTACTTTATGGATATATCATATTTCATACCTGATTTAGGTAGCATTGTTCTCATATGCATGGTTTAGCGATTGGAGGCTTTCAATATATGAATATGCTAAACTTGCTTGCCAACATTATCAAGATAACTTGTCTTGATTACATAATCTAGAAATATGCTCATAATAAGATTTATTTGAGCAAATACTTAACCTCGCAAGTACTATTGCGGATTTGTAATGAAACGCACATGTGACCTTATCATAGATGCATCTATTTATAATAATTATATGGTCCACATGGCAGGTGAATGGGCCCATATTCACCTTTTATACATTCCAGAAGTGCGGGGATCCTGATCCCAAATTTAGTTGGTCGAATAATTTATTTATCTCGAGAACAAGCAGCACAAAGAGAATTCTTGAAGAATCCTGATTTTTCAGTATATACCCATGCGAATTCTCATTTATATACTTTGTGCATCATATTTGAACCGGGATGGTCAAACCGGTCATGCCAACTTATAAATTTATTCATCTCGTAAACTTCTAGTTTACTGTAGCATGGGCATTGTAACAATAAACTAATAATTTATTGTGGCATGCACATATAATTTTACATACTTATATTTTGAGTAGTACATACTCGAGGAAGAGACAGGGAGCCTTTCAAGCACATATATCTCACCCGATATTCTTATATTTATATGGTACAAACTGGAGGAAGAGGCGGGTAACCCTTTTATTATATACATATATCTTACCCGCTATGACTATAGTAATATGAAGATATTAAATCTTCCCATATTTGTAGTCTCAATATGATAGAAATTTCGAAAAATATTTGAAACTTAATAAGTTTCTTTTAGACATACTACAGTAAATATTTCATCAATCTCATTCCTCCAGGTAGTAATATTTTGGCTCTTCCGGAGCACTCAAATAGCTTTGTACTACCATATATTATATTACACCAACCATATGGTGAATATCTCCTTTCAAGGAGAAAATCATATTATTTTTCTCATGGTAAAATCATTATAGGCAAGATCAATTTCTTGCTTCACTTGCTCTTATGTAATTCATAATAATACATAATTATGGCGTACGTTCTGTACAAGAGCAATGACCATTTATGTCACAATAAATAATAGAATTATTATAGTCGAACCTTTTCTAGAGGTGAGTTGTGGTACTTTATCAACCACGCATGGGCACGTCCATATTCATCTTTCTCGAACCTCTTCTGGAGGCGAGTTTTGATATTGTATCACATATTGCCACATTCACTTCGGTGAATGGGTCTATATTCATAATTTTTTTTATGAATTGTCTCATTCACTACAAGGAATGGACCATAATCATTTTGACTTGCCTCATGCTCATATGATACATTGAGGGCATTATTATATTTACCGTTTGAACAGTTACTTTTTGAGAACCCTTATTGTTCTCTTATTTATTTCACAATGATAACTATTTTTTCATCCCTTGTCACGTCCACATCCATGGTCTCTATCAAGGTAATTATATTATCATCTTTAGACATAAAATTATTTGCCTTCTTTCAGACATAAAATATTGTGTCTTCTTTCAGACGTAAAGATATTTTGCCTTTTTTCAAGCATATTATGTATTGCTACTACATTCACATCTGATAATGGAGCATTATGTTGTGCTCCCACATTCACCTTATGGAATGGAGCTTGTCTTGCTTCCACATTCATCTTAGGGAATGGAGCATATATTGCTCCCACATTCACCTCTATGAATGGAGCTTATTTAATGGACGGGCTTCATTATTTCTCATCAAAAGCATATTACTTTGCCTCAGTCATCATTATATCATCAATTTGGTGCACTGAGATCTGAACTCAATGTCTTAACCATAAAAGGTCATGTAAGGTAATAATGTGTTGGGACCTAAACCCAAATATCTTATCATCATGGTGCACTTGGACTTTGGACCCGACGTCCACAAATAATAATGTATTATAGGCCAAAGTGCAATGGGGTTCTCCCTGGAGCCATAATTATGAAGTCACATTTCACAATATTTCACGCTATTCTTTTTCTTTTTCAAAATATTGTAATTTCATGAGTAAATGAAAGGAATTAAATATTCTCATTATAGATTATACAAACTTTTAAATCAATATTCACATAAAGTAGGGATTTTTACAATTTTTATTCCAAGGGAAAAATATACCTTATGCTTTACCTCATCCGAAGATTAATGACGCTTATATTTACCATATACGGTTGTCAACATCTTTTTCTATATATAGCTGGCAACTACAACTTTCGATCATACTGAAGCAATTGTAATCAGGGCAGTATAAAATTTGACCTTCAAACTATTTTACTCTGGAAAGAGGATACTTCAACAAAAAAATAGCGTCAAATAAATAGGCTTTGCTATACTAAATAGCGTCTAATAAAGTTTTAACATCGAAATCATGTCATGGTATATTATACATTAAGAAAATAGCACCTACACAAACTTAATTGTAAATTGATCACAAATAACTAACAGATCCTTGTTAGATGATTTTATTCTTATGTGTGCAATGCACAAATAATAATGGGACAAACATATTCTAACTTAGGCATTCAAATAGATTTTAGGAATACAAAATCACATGTTAGGCGTATGGTAGTATTCTGAAAAAAAAAACTTCAAATGATATAAATTAGAGAAAAGATACCATAATTTTGTACTAGTGGAGTTTTAACCAAACATGAACAAACTACGTACTAGAGTAATGTTTACCATTCGCTGGGCAAGATTTGTTTTCCCAAGTCAACCTTTGAGAGCTCTTACAATTAGTACAACTTAACATGAAAGAGAAAACGTCTAGGAATCACAAATCAATAGAAAGTAGAATAATATTGGAACATATTACCTGGTCAAGTCAATTAAAAGGTGAAGTTAGCCATAACCAATGCTTGACCGCCAACAACTTAGAGCAGGCCACGAATTGGTTTCTGTTTTAGCTCTTTGATGATGATATGAAAATGAACTTAGAGACTCGTGCTGTTGTAAAACTAATAGTAAAGTAGTGCAAGAACAAGATAAAATATAGAGGAGAAAGAAGAACATGTATTATTCTCCAAGTATTTCAAGTGTGTCTTCCATAGACAAAGTGTCCTCTATTTATAGGACACTAATACATAGGAAGTTACAAGTCATCCCAAAGGTTACAAGAATTAATAGGTGACTAAATGAGGAATTAAGTAGTAGAAAGTGGGGTAGTAAATCATAAGTTAGTGGTGAGTAGTGGTCATCCACATTAACACAAATACATGGATTTACAACACGTTTTAATTACTTTACTAAGACCTTTTAGACGGTATTATTAATCAGATTATTAAATCAATAAAAAAATACTGTAGTACTACTACCAATAAATCATAGACGGTATTTTGTCGGAAAAGAAACACACCATATCATTTTGTCGCTCAAATTGCCATACCCGACGTGGCCCGCATATATAATGATAAAAATACCCTCGAATTATATTTTATTCTTTTCCCCGCGTGCTTCAAGATAGCTTCTTTTTGTAGTCTAGTATTGGTTGATTCATCAACCAAATGCAAAATCAAGAAGTGGAGGCCAAAATGGCTTTGGTTGATGGTGCAACCAAATGTTATGCTAACAACTTCTCCTAATCCCACTTTTCACTCCCTTTCTTTCTCTAGCCATTAGGTAATTTATAATTAATTCACCCATTTTATAAATTAATAAACATTGTATTTTTATCCTTTAATTTAAGAATTTAGTTAATGCTGATCTCATATTTGTTAAGGGATATTATTCAATTCAAAATAATATACCATGAGATAAATTTTTTATATACCAACATACACTCATGTTTTAAGAACGATTTTTAGGCGATTTTTTTTCTTTTTCTTTTTCTTTTTCCTTTTAATTTCCATGTTTAATATTTTCATAAATGAAATACATATCACCTAAAAATAAGAATAATAAATAATAAAATAAAAAAAATATTAAATATACAACAGATTCAAAGAGTGATATATTGTATTAAAAGGGTATTAAAATTTATTTATAAGATATTTAATATTTTTTAAATCCCTAAAATAAAGTTAACAAATATGAGATCAGGATTAACTAAAGAGAAAATTACCCCATAAACACATGAGTAATACTTATTTATATTGCATATCAAATAAATAAAATTAAAATATCTTACATATATCGTATATCTAATAAATATTAATATATAAAATAAATATTAATGCCATACATATATCGTGTATCTAATAAATATTAATATATAAAATATTAATTACAATATTACATACATATGTTAAAATATTAAGTGATTAAATATTAAATATACAATATGTAATATATAAATAATATTAAAATACCAAACATATATCATGTATCTAATAAATATTAATATAACAAGAATTATGAGTGAATCAAAAAATAAATTTTGTTTATCTTTAATAAAACTGGTAAAAAAGGTCTTGGGTGACCCATCAAACAACAACAATAGTCTGTTTTGTAGTGTAGTATTGGTTGATCCATCAACCAAAGAAAAACTCGGAAAATGGGGGCTAAAATGGCTTTGGTTGATGGTACAATCAAATATTATTCTGAGTATGAATACAAAGAGTGGAAAAACGCTAACACCTTCTCCTACTTCTATTTTTGATGATCTTATACAAAGCATGCCCAAATAATGATTTGGTTAATTATATCACATATGTATATATTCTTGATAATATACTGACTTATATATAATAGTTCCATAATAAAATTATTTCCTTTTTTTAATTCATGCATAATTCTATATTACTGGTATTGTTTAATAAAATCTATTTCTACTAAATTTAATCAAATATGATTTTTTTTATAATATTTCAAGATCAAATTCAAGTTTAATACAACCTTAGAAAAGATGTCCGACTTTTCAAATTTACTTTTCCTAGCCCCACTTTTCACTTCCTTTCTTTCTCTAGCTATTAGGTAATTTATAATTAATTCACTCATTTTATAAATTAATAAACATTATTTTGTCTTTTAATTTAAGAATTTAGTTAATGTTGATCTTATATTTGTTAACGTTATTTTAGGGATTTAATATATATATATATATATATATATATATATATATATATATATATATATATATATATATATATATATCAAATAAATAATATTAAATATCATACATATATTGTATATCTAATAAATATTAATATATAAAATAAATATTAAATTTCATGCATATATCGTGTATCTAATAAATATTAATATATAAAATATTAATTACAATATTAATTACATATGTTAAAATATTAAGTGATTAAATATTAAATACAGTATACAATATGTAATATATAAATAATATTAAAATATCATACATATATCGTGTATCTAATAAATATTAATATGACAAGAATTATGAGTGAATTAAAAAATAAATTTTGTTTATCTTTAATAAAAGTGGGAAAAAAGATTTTGATTTACCCATCAAACAACAACAACAATAGTATTTTTTGTAGTGTAGTATTGGTTGACCCATCAACCAAAGGCAAACTCGAAAAGGTCTAATTAATAGTGTGAGCCAGAAGCCAACTCAGCCAAAATCAAAATATTGCCCACTCTCGGCGAGTGGAAGTGAGAATTGGAAACCCAAGTGCATTTAGGACTTTTTGCATATGGACCACGTCGGGTGTGGCAATTTAGGCGGTAAAATGGTATGGTGTATTATTACCCTTTGTTTGTTTAAATTATTTTTTTCTTTTGGAAAAATCCTTTTTGACTGGGTCATAGGCTCATCGCAGGGGCGATTCTCGTACCAGTATACTTTTAGACAAAAAAATGTATGGATTTGAGATTCTTTTTGTGTATGGGAAGCTGAAAAGTCGATGAAAATGACAGATTCACCTGTACTCTCTGGTAGCTTAATTCTGCTGTTTCTGTAGCCCTGTTTCCTTTCTTGCGTTAAATTGTTTTCATTCACTTTACTCTTAACACTATTTTTCTTTCACTCTTCCAATAGTAGGTGGAACATAGATATTTGGGTACTTAGCAAAGAAAAAGAGGGTAAGTGAGAGGAAGATGGTAACTCACATAATCAATAATTAGCTCCATATTTGGTAAGGGTTAGCCGTACAACTATTTCCTCTTATAAACTCTTGTTAAATGTACTTGTATAGAGAAGAAATATTTGATTCGTTCTAGAGATTGATGAACCGGAACAGTGATTAGTCAAAGATTACGAGATAAAGGAAAAAGGAACGACAAGTGATATGATCGAAGATTGAACTCAATTAGTGACTTCTACTAGAAAGTAGAAACCATCATCTTTGTTCGTGTTGACCTGAATAATAGTATCAAAATTTTAAGATTGAATTTTGTATAAATGTACTTCAAGAGAATGTGGTTCTTCATAAGCATATTCAAATGTGAGTTGCTTAGTTATTTTTCTTTTGGATATATTGGCCAACGAAATCACTTAATTTCAACGTCTCTATTAGGAAAACTCAGTATCATCGTTGCCGTTTTTCGAAAGAAAGATTGTCTATTTATAATCATCTTTCTACCCTTCACTTGCAAAGACCAAAAGAACAGTGAGAAAATTCAATCTGTAAACACATTTTGTTGTACAAAATTCTGATATAAGTAAGCACCAAAAGGGGTGAGTAGGATTTTCAACTTTTTGACATGATTCGATCATCACGTCACGTTACATAAAAGGTATCTTTAAGATTTTCCTAGGTATGGTAAATTTAGGAATGGAAGTTCGAGTCTTGGGGGGATTTATTCAATTCCATTCTGAATAAACAAATGTACTTTTGACTGTTGAATTAACCAATTGGAGTAGTAAAAGTATTCTATCAGTTCCACTAAGAATGTGATGATTTCCTTATTATTCCGTTCTAAAAAAAATGATACGATTATAAATAATTTAACTGTAAACTTACGATTATGCCTTTAATGAGATTGATTTATAGTTATACAAATATCCATGATTTATTTAGACCATAAGTTTAATAAATCATCATATTTTTCTTAAACTTCGATTCAAGTCAAATTATGTCACCTTTTATGGAACGAGCTTGATTATGCTAATTTCTGTCGATCTAAGTGATTAAGAGGGCCAAACTTATTTTTTAAATGCGATTGACTTATTGAAGGTTCACATACTTCAGCTGAGGGTTGCTATTTAGTGGTTTGTAGGAGTAATTCATTTCATGATTATCAATGAGAGTCTTCCTTAGCCTTTCTTAGCTTAACTAAAATTCTTATCCGAATTCTTTCGCAATTTTGAGACTTGCATCATATTGCGTTTAAAGCCTAAGGACTTCAAGTCTTCAATGGTTTTATGCGTCTAAAGATGTTCAAATCCTCCATAAGATCACTAACTGCTGTAATTTCTATCTATTCAATGCGAGAAACCAATCGAGAATTTCCACTTTTTGAAGATTTGGAGAATTTGTCAATTGGATAGTTTTCCTTCAAACACTATTCATATTCATGTAGAAGCATTATCTTCTGGAGTGATATTATTTTCCTAAGTTTCCCCATAAGTGTTTTACACACAGCGAATGTTCCACATCAAATAATTGCTGTTGTTTGCTAATGCTTTAACCACTTTAGATATTTTAACTCTAGCTTTTAGGCAACTTAGTGTGCTTTATGTAGACAAGAAATCATGTTTCATCATGGTGTAGGTCTAAAGACCAAAAAAGTTTTAAAACATTTCTATAAAAATGGGGCGTTATATACAATCAAGAACTTAGAGCCCGTTTGGATAAGCTTAAAAGTAGTTTAAATGCACAAAAGTGCTTATAAGCTTATTAATGAGTGTTTGGTACTCCATCCGGTCCATTTTATTTGATTTTTAGCCTTTTTTTTTGTCCATAATATTTGATCTTTTCGGAAATCAAAACATAATTTTACAATGGCACCCTTTGCTAATAAATGATTTTAAATAAAATGATAAGTAATACTAGCTTGAATAAGGGCTAATATGGTCAATTATATTGCTAATTAATGCTAAAAAAGTGATTTTCTTAATATGCGTGAAAACACCCAAAAAATCAAATAATATGACTTATAAGCCGAAAGTGAGAAGTTAGGAAATTTCTAACTTCTCAAAAATGGTTTATAAGCAATTTATGACTTATAAGCTACTTATAATAAACTCACCCAAACGGTTCTTAATCTAAATCTTTCACATTACTAACTTAATCTAAACAAGATCAACAATGACAACTAATTGGAGAAGTAATCTGAGTTATACGTTCCTAGAGAAAGAATTGCTCTTCCAGTAATTAATTTGTAAAAAGAATAAAAAATATCTTACTTAAGAAATTTCTTTAGGCCATAGGATAAAGTATAATGTAGAAGCAGATGATGACCTTTCACTGAACAGAACATATTCCAGTGTAAGTGAACTAAAGAAATTAACCCTTCCCACGTAAGTGCTGGTAACATAATCTTTAAGACAATCTAATTGAGTAGAAGAAACATACTTTATGCATGAATTATTTATACTTTAAAGTTGAATTATGTCACCGTTACGTGGTTATTAGAATATTCCACAAGTCAACATCAAATCTGGTTTGGAATCGCAACTTAATCTTGTCACACTTAGGCGCCGTCAATTAACCATTTATCCCCCTGTTGTTAATTAGTCGGCTAGTGTGTAGGTTCTTTTGTTGGTCAAAATTGCTCCATTTTCTATAATTATTCTCAACCTATGGAATCAAGCAATCGAGTTACAGTTGAGACCATGACTTGAAGTTGTGGCCTAGAGCTAAAAGAGGGACATATGAACTTGTCTACCACCATGAGCCGAAAAGAGTACCTAAGAATGACATCTGAACTTGTCTACCATGAATTCTTTAAAGGGTGTCGGCGGGAAGTTTATAGACTCAATGCATAACTTCTATTTATTGGGTTAGTCTTTTAATTAAGCTCAGTTCAATCTATAAAGCTTCTGCCTTCTCCTCCCCACCATCTATCGGTAGGTCTATATATCCCCCTTTTAAAAGAAAATAGATTAAGAAAATTAGAAAACAAAAGGAGTAAAGGATAAACGTCAAACCCTAGTATTTCACTAATATATTAGCCATGATAATTGACTGTTTTGGATCAATGAAGTGAGTATCATGGGAACTGTTGTATAGTTTGTACTTTTTGAGAGGCATTTGTTCCACACCCAGGAACTTGGAAACAGTAAGACTTCATAAAAATAAGACCACAAAGCATTTTCATTGCAATAGGTTTAAGTCAAATTTAAAACTTAAAATCTAAGTTTGAATTAGCTAAAGGAACAATTACAAAAATATACAATCTTAATATCAAAATTATAAAAAATATTGATACTATACTATTTTACAAAATATACTAATAGTTTTTTTATACCATATACAAATTTCAACAAACATATACAAATTAGGATTTTATCTCATTTTTCTTACTTTCTCCACTCATCACTACCCTATAGGACTGCTGCCCACCACCCACTGCCGCCGGCCAACCACTGCCCTCCGCCGGATAGCCGCCGCACCAAGTATTTTTTTTCCAATTTTTTTGGATATTTAGAACTAAACATACAAAAAATACATACACACACACACACATTGAAATTTTAAAAAATTAATGTTTTGAAACTATACATATCAAACATACAAAAATATACAAAAAAAATATAAAAAAATATTCAAAAATAACATACAAATTTTTTTTCTACTACAGACATATACATGCACATGCAAGAAAACAACAACATACATATATATACAACATATATTCACATACAAAAATAGAGATAGATATTTATATATAAAATATACACTTACATATAAAATAAATACAAATTTATACATAAAATATACACATACTACACATTCAAAAGAAAAAAGAGCAAAAACAAAAAAGAGGAGCAGATCGGAGCGTCGCTTGAAAAGCCCGCAACAGCACGCCGGAAAGAGGCAGATCGGAGCACCACTGCTGATTTCGCTGCACTACAGTAGAAGCAACCCCCGGTCGGAGCAAGGAAGATAGCGAATCTGGTCAGCGGAGATGGGGGAGAAGGATGGTGGGTGGAGGAGGGGAGAGAAAAAAAGAGGAAGACATTAGGGTTTTGTGTTTGAGAGAATGGAAATGAAAAATGGTACGTAGAGAAGTCAATGAAAACTATTGGTATATTTTATAAATATTGTAAAAATATCGTAACTTTTTGTAATTAGCTATTAGGATTGTCAATCTGACAAAATTTTCGCTAACGGAAATGCAATAAGACGTCTTTTCCGAAAAGTCTTCTTATCCTTCTATATATTGCAATCTTTGTGGGCGGCTATTCACCCTGCACTAAATGTTTTGGTTTTAGGGAATGCTGATCAACATTGTTTGTATCCCATAAAATGTACAAACAACATTATTTTAAGGACATGGAATATTATTGTCGCCTCAAAGTTCTTCCTCTTTCATTCTTCTACTTTCTTACTGAAACAAGTTAACCACAAAGGATCACTGGATTGTTGAATTGCACAAATAAATGTAAGTAGTGGTAGCTAGTATATTACAGTACTTACTAACTTGCCAAAAAAAAAAAAAAAAAAAATCAGCAGGAAAAAAGTAGTAATACCTAAACTACAGATGAGGTAATTGATCATGACCAATTAAAGATTGATATATTGGTTACTAAGCAATACAATCCTGATCAGGCCAATAATCTAAGCAAAAGCCTATCATTAAAGATTAACATGGCCATAATCAGATACATCTAGTAGACCATCAAGAAATGCTATTAACAGCACTAAATCAAACATTTCATGTGAATCAATTATGTCGGACAAGCATCATTGGCTAAGATATATTGGAGACTGAGAAAAAACAACACGAGTCACTTTTCAAGATAACGTTCCATAAGACCATAAGACACCGGAATTAGGAGGATTGTATTGCTAATAATATCTACTACCAATAAGTTGAAAGATTAAAGATTTGAAAGGAAATATATATATAACCTCAAATTTGCTGCTAAAACTGTATATATAGAACAACAAGAAATATAATTTCACACACAAAAACACGCCGACAATATAATTGATTTTTAGACGAATCTGAATTGACAATAGCAAATAAAGATTTAACACATTAATCTACTTCACGTAATATCCAGCTAAAGCTGCATGACAACAAATTCTATTGATAGGTACGTTATGACCATACCAATAACATTTAGCCACGCACAATGTTCAACCAGGAAGAAAGCATCTAGTTTACTCCAGTTATGTCTCTTAATTATCACACACATTTACTAAACTCCACTGCATACATCATGTGAATATGTGCAGCTAAGTTGGAATAGTGATACAAACATTCACACACGTGTAACAGCAAACAAAATTGAAGATGATCTAACAAAGAGAAATCAAATTTAATAAGAAGGGTATGGACCAAGCATCAAATGTGTATGATCTGCTTGCGGATTGCTTAAAATATGTACTCCATATAGATTGCGTTTTAATCACAAATGGACTAGTCTTTGGCACCTATAAATATTTATGAAGTAAAATTGGAGGTAAGATTTATCTGTTTTGGGTCAAGGCTAAATAGTCATAAATGTCCATATCTAATAAGATTATACTGTTGGAGCTAGTGACCTTCAAATGGTGAATGTACCTCTATATTTAATGCGTTCTACTCTTCAGGGAACATCTAATAAGACGGAGATACATGACACAATGTAATGGAGCAATGAGGGATGGATTTGGTTTGGTAAATGATAACATACGGTCTTGCTAAGGAACGCCCTGAATTTATACAATTTCATACACTTAATTCAGAAAAAAAAAAAAACGTAAAACTGGTCAAAAGAAACATTCGCTGGCTTCGTAATTTGTATTAAGGTCCTGTGTGGCGAGTGAGAAGTATTCAAAATATAGATCACTTCTTGTAGATTCCATTACTAGAATGAGCTAAAATATCAGCACGTTTTTAGCCGTAAAGCTCCCAAATTTTCTAATAAAAGTTGTTTTTATGATTGATGATTAAAGGAAAAAAAAAACTTCAGCTAGACGGACAGGATTAGACAATTAATTTTCAAATTGAATTATCTACATTAGAAAAAAGGTTTACAGGCAAGCCAATTATGCATCACCAGTTCCAAAAAAAAGAAACGAGAATAGCCAATAAGTATGAAAGAGATGATTGATGATGATGAAACTCCGGTATATATTTTTGCAGTGTCAAAGACAGACCAGTCCTAGACAAAGCTGACATATGATCTAGCCATAGTTACTAACACTTCCTCTACGGTATCCATTTAAATATTGCAAAATATCAGCAAAAAGACATGAAACATGATATAGCAAATCTATGATACAACAAATCATTAATAGGGTTTTCAGCCAAAAGACAGAAAAATCCATGACAAATGTTGTATAGATCTATATAGCACAAAATTATTCACTTAAATAGATCTTTGTTTTAACCACCTCTACCACTTCCATTACTACCACTATCACTTTTAAAGCTGCCAATCCATTTGTCTGCATCATAATTAGGAGTACGACTTATAGAGAGTACTGAGCAAGATCAGTAGTGTTTCAATAACCCATAAATAGTAAAAGGGTTTCTACATGGACATTTGATAAAATTGGAGCGATACAGAGAAGATTAGTATGACCTGCACGGACGAATATTTCTCTTGTTCCAATTTTTAAAAAAAGACTAACAAAATAAGTTGAAAATAGAACATACCATAATACGACATTGATCTCGTCATTATATTGAAAATATGCTAATAAAAGATTTGCCAACAAATCTTTTCTTATCATATAATTATTAGCTTGAAGTTGTAGTTGGTGGTGGAAATGAAGTAGATTGTTGTTGTTGACTACTTGGTTTCTTGCGTTTCTTTTTCTCATAACTAATACCTCTAGCTTTAGCTTGAGAATCGCGAACTTCACGAAGATAAAGCCTAACAGCACGAGCACCAAAAGGATTAGTTTCAGGTTTTCCACCATTTTCTTCATAAGCAGCCCTAAGTCTTCCAATAAGTGCATCAAGGCTACCCCAAGCTTGTCTTAAAGGACAAGGACATGGTGCTGGTGGATTTGGGTGTCCGAAAAATGGACAAATTTGTGTGTGAACCTTAGTTTTTCCAAATTGGTCGAGGTATCGAAGGAATTCAAGAACATGTGCACCACTACAACGAGTAAGAGTAAGTGGTGGCCTGTGATTTCTTAAGTACTGTCCAAAAGTGTTCCAGTCTCTACGCTTTTGGTTTTCATATCGGCTTAGGGTCGTAGTTGGAGAAGAAGAAGAAGCAGAGTAATTCGCTACAGCTAACATGTTGTTATTGTTGTGGATGGAAAGGTTTGGAGAATCAACTTCTTGGTTTGGTTCCATTAGAGTTGCTAGCTAAGCTAGTTCTTGCTTTTATCTTGTGTTGGATTTTTTTGTTGGATGATCTTTTGTTTCTTGGAAGAGAAAGAAAGTACAAGAAAGAGAGTGAGAGATTTATAAAGGGGGTAAAAAAGAAGGATAAGAAAGTTTAGTGTATAGAAGCTATAGGAAGTGGGATAATAGCCAATAGATTTATACAGAATTAGGGTTTTTTGTTGCTTAAGATGACCATGTGAGGGCTACAAGGATGATGATAATGGTTGGATGATGGAGTAGAATATATATTCCCTTTGTTTTGTTTTATTTTGAAAATGATTGACTGATCATGAAGTTAAAAAAATATTTGAAATTAAAAATATATTACAATATTTATAGTTATAAAATCATGTCATTACAAGTAAAGAAACTATGTCATCACAAGTAAATCGAGAAATTTAAAATAAAATTATTTTTATTACATAATAGTGTGTCATTTATTTTGAAGCAGTAAAATAAGATTGTTCGAGCCTTTCAGACTTCGGAGGGGATGATACGCTAGGATAAGGGGGCTAGGGGGTGTGATTGGTGAACTTGTGTTAGATTTCTGATTTTTATCAAGTCAATAATTTGATCAATCCTAGAAAAAGTTTTTGAAGTTCTGGTTGCTTTTAAGAGCTAATTTGTTTTCTTAAAATGTATGCAGAGATTGACTGATATTTTTCCTAGATAAGGGGCAGCAACTGTAGTCCTCCCTTGTGAAGGGGAGTTGGGGGTGGGGGAAGTAATGGTAATTTGGTAAGTATAAAGGGACCTGGTTAGGGCTTTTGTGGAAATGGAAAGAGGTTGACAGTAAGACTGAAATGATAGATGGAGACAGGAAAAAGCCACTATTTGAGTTAATTTTTTTTTGAAAGGGAATAATATGATTTTGTTTCTTCATCAGTGAACCTTTTGTGGCAGTGATTGACAATGCCTTTGTACAATGACCAAAATGACCTACTCTTATTTTGTATTCTTGCAGTATATAATGGGAGTACTTTTTATATTTGCAGTAAAATATAATTATCATACTTATTTGAAATTTTATTTGAACAGACAATTTGAATTTCTTAAGTTATATTTTTTCTTATGAATACAAAAACCTCATAATTTTTTAAAACTATCAAAACTTCTCAACTTATATACATTTTTACCAAATAAGCAAATCATAGTTCATAAATAAGGTATTAGAATATCCTAAGACGCTATATTAATAAATTACATATCTTCATAAATTTTTTTTATAGATAAATGATTACATGTTATTATAAACTTTCAAATATACAAAAATTTTCAAAGATTCACTTTCAAAAAATAAAAAATAGTAGCAATTAGTTATTCTTTAATATAATCATTCTACACGGTAGGGACAATCTCTTCACGTCGAGCACGAGTCATTTTATACAAAATATAAAATGAGTCTTTTTTTAAACAAAATATAAGTTTATCGGTCATGTTTTATATTTAACTAAATTTGAATCATGATTTGAAATTTTATATACTATATTTTTGGAGAATTTGAGATTTAAAATCATGTATCGAATTTTTTTTTTATATTTCATGAATAAACACTAATTTAAAATTATAATTATAATTTTACTCCCAAATTTTATGAACAAATGCTAGCCAAGTATCTAGATTTATTTGATCTCTCGCCCTTTCCATCTGGGAAAAAGGTGGATATCTACCATCAAGCTTATAATAATGTGTTTATAGAAAAAATCTACCAAAAAAACTTATCTGTTCAATTTCTAAAATTTATTGGTTTAATTAATTTGTATTTGCTCGACATTGGTGGGGATAAAGTTGTTGTAATTAATTTGAATTTGTGTCACACATACTTCGTTAACAAGGAAAACACTGATTTATATGAAAAGAAATTCTATTCTTAAAGCTTGAAGTCGGATTTTCAGATTAAAAGTGAAAAGATCTGAGTGTCACCGGACTTTTGTTACTTAGGTCACACTAACATTCGCACCTACTTGAGAGTATTGTTTCTTGACTTTACGAAGTAAGAAGAGAGAATTATCTATATATAATAAAGCTTTTCATTTTCTTTATAGAGATAAAATACTTTTTTGAAAAATAACAGTAAAATTCACGCAAAGATCTTCAAGGTAGTTTTAGATCCTATGTATTGGTACTAATTCAAGTCTGTATCCTTGAGTCACGGTTTCTTATATCTTATAGGCATTTAAATTGACTTCTGTGCATTGCCTTTTTCTATGACAATAACAGATGCTTCCCTTCTAGTTGTCATTTCGACTGTAGTTTAATTTGGAAAATTTGTCTGGCAATAAAAGAATTATACTATCCGAGATATGGTTGCTAGGGAAATTAATTAATAACACAAAAAGATGAAATGAATTATAGATTTAATTAAGATATATGAAGAGGAAAATTTCAAGGCTAAATTATACAAATATACAAACATAATAGCAGGTTTACAATAAAATAGCAACATTATGTCACTTTTCAAGAATAGCAATACTTTCTTAACATTATATATACAAGTTATTAAAAAAAAAAGATTTATTCAATAAAATTGAAGATACACCATGCACCAAAATCGCCCATAATTATAGGCATGTCTTTTCATCTGTTCCTATTTTTTTGGGATTACAACTACCCAATTACTAATTCTATTGTATGTCATTTGTATGTCTATCGTATGGTGTATTTGTATAGTATGACTATTGTATGGCTATTGTATGTGTATTGTATGACTATTGTTAGTCTTTTGTATGTCTATCGTATGGCTATTGTATGTGTATTGTATGACTATTATCTGTGTATTGTATGGCTATTGTTTTTTACGTATGTCTATTGTCAATTTTTAATAGATGGTTTTGAGGGGAGAGAGAAAATGGGTCTTAAATGTAAAAAGATTTAAACCTATCTAAACATGATTTGGGTGCATAAATATAGGATTAGATTAATCTTTTTTTTAAATTATATTTCTTTTCTTTTTAAAAAATACATTCTGCTATTTTTTGTAGCAAACAACAAAAATGTTGCTATTTTTTGTAAGTTTTGAAAATATTTATATATTTTGTAACAAAAGTAGATAAAGTTATACTCTATGTAATTTATCCAAATTTCAAACTATTGTCCTAACAATAATGAATATATCAAATTCGAAATTGTTCGATAATTAGATATAAAAATTTAAAGGAATGATTACTTTCGATTAACAGATTCTTCAAAAATATTGGCAATCACTTGTTTTATTCGAACCTAAAGATTGTAATCTCACAACATACAATTTTTTATGTAATAATAGCCAATTGAACTAATAACAATAAAGTAATGAGGTATTTATAAGGTTTAAAGAACACCTCAATAGGTAAAACCAAATCCTAGTTTATATAGGTAATTTGCTATTTTCGCCCAAATCATTTTTTGGGCAGTGTTGTAAGGCCCCAAGGCCATGAGTTAGCCATGGAGAGAAACTGGAACAAAAAGCTCATAGTCCAATCATAGTAAGGCCATGGATTAGTTGTGATGCCAAAAAGCTCATAGCCCAATAACAGTAAGGCCATGAATTAGCTGTGATGCCAAAAATTTTGAGCGATATTCAAATAATAAGTGTTGAGTTCTCCTTCTCTTTCTCTTCCTCGATCATGAACACACTTCAAGCATGTGAAAACATCATTCCATCCTAGCTCGAACCTCCTAAACTCTCGCAAATCATCAATCGAAGATCTTGAAATTCCTTTGTGTATTGGGTGAAAAGTGGTTTGCACACATGGCACTTCGAGTGCATGATTCAGGACACGTCATGCAAGGGCTCGTAAAGTTGGACGCGAGGCAAACAACATGGCTTCCGAGGTGATACCCCGAGGTCAAGGTTCTTGATAAGCCTCGGAGACAAATTGCCTCGGTAACTACCAGATTCGAGCCTCCGAGGTAAGAAGTCCAAGCCTCGGGGAACTGTTCAACTCCAGTGGATGAGTCACCCCATGATCTCCGCCCATTATATCAGAATTTAATGGACAGAACGTAGGCACCCCATGATTTGAACGTGTAATAATGACCCTCATTGCCCTTAGAGCTATAGGCTATAAATATCACCTCTTTCATCTTGTAAAAGATCCAGAAATTTACTTACTGAAAATCTGTCAAATTGTATACTCAAAGGTATTTATTGAAATCGTTATTCTCTTGTTCTTACGCAAATTTGATACATTACATTGCTTGTAAACCTTTATAAATTCGATTTATTGTCATAATTTAGTTTAGGCCAATACAAATTGACGTTGTCCGTGGGGATCTAGCAATAATGTCTTGTTCCAAAGTTCTACGACACGTTCGTTCACTTTAACACTTCAGATTCTTAATGATGGTTAACAACAAGGAAATGGTTAACGGAAATCAATAACGCCGGCAGGTTAACAGTGGAGCATTTGTGCCTCCACCAGGTGTCATAACTCCACCTCCTCTGCCTCCAGTCGACTCTTCTTCATCAAGGCTGAATGATCCATTTCAAGCATACGTCATGGGCTGCTTGCAATATCTTTAGGGGCAGCTTGCCGAATAGAAAAATTTCAACACCGAATTTCATAGCTCGTTGGAAGCAGTCTCGACAAGAAACAACACCACCCCTACTAATATAATACTCAAAACGTGGCTCTAGGTTGAGGCATCCCAAATTTCGTTCCTACAGACCTGACAATAGGGGGACTTCCTACTGGAGCTACATCTGGAGGCTCGGGGACTGCTCCATATGTCAATTCGCCCTTCGGAGTGGTTCCCACCATGGAAAAAATAAGCGTCTCGGTAGACCTTGAGAAGTGGAAAAGGGATCTCGAAGCCCAATTCATAAAATGGCTCGAGAATGTCCTCGAGGTAAGAAAAATGCAAAGGGTTTTGAATATTGATAAATGTAGGCAGTTACCCTAAAAGTCTGAGGCCGCCTTGGCACCCATCCCGAAGCATTTCAAGATGCAGATCTTGAAACAATATAATGGTACGATTGATCCTATTGAGCACGTAACTGAATTTATGACTATGGTGAATGGTAACGATCTGACCCCGATGGTTAAAGAATTCGTGTTTCTAAAGAAATCTGGAGATACGTTAGAAAAATGAGCATTTTATTGGTACATGCACCTACTTTCCGAATCCATCTCGAACTTTAATGAATTGGTTTATTTGTCCATTAAAGCTCACACTGGAGAGCAGAAAATTCTCAAAAGGAAGGAGGATATTTTTGAAGTCAAATAATAGTTCAGGGAGCCCATTAAGGACTTCATCGAACGCTTCAAAACTGAAAGAATGATATTGCCAACAATGGATGACAACTTGGCAATCATAGTGTTTGAAAAGAACAATAATGTCAGTAACTCTGAAGCTGTTGCCGAGCTGAAAAAAAGAATTCCAAAAATACCAAGCTCAAATATGGAACGAGCTACATGATAGAGCAACTACCAAATTAAGGTTCGAAGAAGCAGAATGGAGAGCATCTAGTCGAAGCTCTAACTATAGAAGTCGCCCCGAGTTCTCACGACACGCCAAAGTATCACTAGGAAATTCGAGGGGTCGATATGAGCCCTACAACTTACAAAAGCAACACATGAGTCAAAGGCTCGGGGGACATCATGTGAGCCAACAGCTTGGAGGAAGGGTTAACACCACCATTAATTAGAAAAATGCTACGAGGCCTTCCTTAGTGTCTAGAGATAAAAAAAATTTCTTGGATTTCGGAGTACAATTTCAACATCCCAAACGCAGAGTTAGTGAACCCGTTGAAGGAGATGACTAATCAGGAGGTAAGACTCACAAAACATAGGTGAACGGCCCTTGGGAAGAGGGATCAGACCCTATATTGTGATTTTCGTGCTGATTATGTGCATCTCACCGAGGACTCCAAAGCATTGCGCCTCGAGGTGGCCCACTTGTTGAAGAAAGGTATGTTGAAACAATATCTCACCGATAAAGGGAAACAAAATTTCACCAAGAATAGAGGAGATGAGCAACTACTGAAGGCTCCACCGGTCGAAAGAGTTGTGATTGTGATCACAGGAGGCTCAGAGGTAAACAACGTAAATTTTGCCGCCGCGAAGAAGTTTGCAAAATTCTCCATCACAATGGAGAAAAAAACTCGAATTGGAGGTTTGGGTAAAGAGATTGTTTTTAATAACGACGATTGTGATGTGATGACGTTATCCCATCATGATACTTTGGTCATAATGCTGAGAAACAACGACTCGGACATCAAACGAGTCTTGATTGACCCGCTAGCTCGATGAACATAATAAGCTACGAGGCCGTAAAAAAATGTGGTTGAAGGACCTTATCATCCCGAAGTCAACCGTCTTGAGTGACTTCAACAACTCGACAGAGAAAACACTAGGTGATGCAAACTCGGCTCGTGAGTAAGCGATTTACAAGAAGTCAATCACGGGAGTTGCAACAGTTGCAGGCCACATTCTCAAAACTTGAGCTATTGGAGAAGATTTTGGAGGCTCCAGGACCTGTTTGCAAGCTCACTGCCTCACAACCAGAATTTGCTCAGCGCGATCGCGAGACTGCAGATGCGATCGCGCAAGGACCTGGCAGTGTGCAGCGCGAACGCGAGGCCTCAGACACGATCGCGCAAGAAGCTAAAGAAGGATGAAAACAGTTTTTCTTCGCGATCGCTTGACCATAGCCGCAATTGCGGAGCTCTAGTTGCTCATACTGCACGATCGCGCAGGTGTTAGCGCGATAGCGCTGAGACGACAATCAGAAGGCCTATTATAGTTTAATGACTTTGTTGTAGCCCACTTCAGGGGAAATTAAGTCAATGTTATGCCATTTTAGGAACCACTATTTATGCCCTTTTATCCTCATTTATTAGGGTTAGCTTTCGATAATTATTGATTGTGAGAAAACTTGGCTAAGCTTGTTGCTTAAGTATTTAATCCTTGATTTGCAATTGAATATTGATTCAATTGAGGATCAAATATTATAGGTTCCTTTGTTAGACAATTAAAAGGGTAGTTAGGCATTTCTTTCCTAGTTTGCTTCTTTAATCTTTTCTAATTAAAGTGGGTCTTGCTTTAATTTCTTTTCAATTCCTGTTCTTCTATTTCATAGTTGTTGATTCATATCATTTGGTATCAGAGCTGGATTAGTGTTTGTTCATACAAGCACTAACTAGGTTTTGTTTATCGAAATTCAAAAAAAAAAAAAAAAAAAAACAAAAAAACAAAAAAACAAAAAAACAAAAAACAAAAAAACAAAAATAAATTCAAAAATTCCAAAAATTGAGTCATAGATTTAGGGTTCCTTTGGATGAAATTTTTTCACCAATTGTTGATAGTTGATTTTAGAAGCTGTACCTTGAAGGATTTGGGCAACAAACAATGATTGGAGCATCAATTGGAAGAATCAAAAGTTAGGGTTCTTCAAGTTCATCAACTAGTGATTTGGGGCTTTTACATTTTGGGTGTTGTTTTTAAAGAATCAACCATTGGGGTTTGTTAGCGGACTAACAAGGAACATATATTTCAAATTTGGAGAAAAAACAAGCTGATTTGAAAAGATTCAAGTGAAGAAGAGTGCTGAAAAATCGGGTTATGCATAGACTCCAGAAATCCACGCGATCGCGCACCAGTCTGCGCGATATTACGCATTTATTGCTCTACGCGGTCGCGACCTACTCACGCGATCGCGCGCTATTGAGAGCTCCTTCAATGCGATCGCGACAATTCTCACGCGATCGCATAGAACAACAATTTCTGAAAAACAGTTTTCTTAGACAGATTGCTTGCAACAGCCCCTGAACAATCTCCAATAAACCAGACCCTATTCTCATAATCAAGTACAGTGAGTTTCTAGATCATAAACAAAATTTCATCCAAATTCGAATTCGTGTCGTGCCAATTGGTTCGTGCTTTTATTATTTCATCTCGTTGACCTTTTGTAATTCCTATCCGTTAGCTTTAATTGTCCATTCTTTTCCACAACAACTCCATTCCATCCCGAATTGGATTGAGTTTGATTTTTAAATCAGACTTGAGTGCGAAGAGCAACTTGCATTAGCCAAGAGAGGTAAAAAGGCAAGTATGGTGAGAGTATTCGATCGAGTAAAAGCCAATCATTGAGTGAAAACATGAGTGGATTGAGTGCAATCAAATCGAATGTAAACACTTAGGGAGTGAATTGGTGAGGACTCTTTCTACTAACCTTTGTTTGTTTGATTGTTTGTAGGTACTATGGCTCAAAAGGAAGTTTATGTGAACATGGAGACCAATACCTTGATTCTTGCAATGATGGCTCGCTTTGATGCAGTCCAAGATGAATTCAAGGGAATCAAAGAAACCTTGATGACCTATCACGCAAGGCTAGACTTCAAGAATCGGGAAAGCAAGTGGTGGAGACACCTCCAACCGTGGGGGTGCGTGGAGATGGTCCTAGTAGGCTTTCTCGGGCTAATGACCGTTATTCCCAAATAATAGCCCAAGACACCCACTCTCCAATGACACTCCACAAGCAAAGGATCCGATTCATGATTCTCCAAGGCATGACATTCCATGAAATGAACCTCCAAGACATGAAACTCCAAGGCGTGAAGGAATGGTGCATCCACAAAATAATCGTCCATATGATGACGAATCTTACCATGCACTTGATAACTATGATGTTGATCCATATCTCTACCCGGGGAAGGCACGAAAAGGAGGATATAGGGGTCGAGGTGGTTGATTTGGGAGAGGTTACCAAGGGAGAGCAGAACATGAAGAGGACTACTATGACTATGGTGGTCATTGATGCGATCCGGATTGGTACCCGGAGCTTGGAATGCTTCAAAAGGGCTTAGAAACCAAGAATCAAGCCAAGAGACTGGCCAAACAAACAAATGAGAGCTCACTGGAATCTGTATCTACGCGATCGCGAGGCAACAAGCGCGACCACGCAGAAGAGATCCACTCCAGTGCGCGATCGCGAGACACTCCACGCGATCGCGAAGAAGCTTCAGCTCACAAGGCGCGATCGCGACACCCAAGGCGCGAACGCAATGACGTCTGGGCATCTTTGCAGAATCAGCAACTAGGGGATTTTTAGTCCATTCCTTCATTGTATTTGGTAACTACTATAAATAGGTTAATTGAGAGGTTTGTTCCTTAGTTAGACTTTTGATGATGAATGATGTGAGTAAACATTGGCTAAGAATGTTGCTTGAGCACTTTATTTCCTTGGTTTGCAATTGAATGTTGATTTAATTGAGGACTAATTAGTATAGGTTCTTTTTTATTATGTGTTTAAGGGGGTGATTACGCTTATCCCTAATTTGTTTTCTTATTTCTCAATTAATCAAATCGGGTCTTGCTTTTATCTCTTTAATTTCTTGTTATCTTCCAATTTCTAGTTTAGGTTCATATCATTTGGTATCAGTGCTGGATTAGTGGTTGTTCTTACAATCACTAATCCAAATTTGTTTATCAAATCTGAAAAAACACAAAAGAAATCAAAAATCCAAAAATTGAGTCATAGGTTTAGGTTTTCTTTGGATGAAATGTTTGTTACCAATTGTTGCTTGGTGATTGTAGAAGCTGATTCTAGAAGGAATTGAACAACAAATAACATTTGAGGTGTTAATTTGAAGAATCAAAATCTAGGGTTCTTCAACAAAGATTTGAGGTTTTTGCATTTTGGGTGTTGTTCTTGAAGAATTGATCCTTGGAGTTTCTTCACATGCATATAAGGAGCTTATATCTCAAATTTGGAGAAAAAACAAGTTGATTTGTGAAGAGTCAAGTGAAGAAAATTTCAAGAAATTCGGGCTACAAGTTCTGCATCAAACCTAGAATTTTCTCTTCGCGATCGCGCGAGAAGTGTCGCGATCGCGCATGCTTATTTATTATTGCTCTTCGCGATCGCGAAGCAACAACACAAGGTTAATATTTCCTCTTCGTTATCGCGCGCCTTCTGTCGCGACAGCGCTGAACAAAAATTATTCAACTTCGCGATAGCGCCCGATATCACGTGATAGCGCTGAACAAAAAATCAGTCACTTTACAGATTGCTCGGAACAGCCCCTAAACAGTTTCAGATCACCCAAACCCCTTTCATATCATCAAATACAATAAGTTTCTAGATCACACACGAAATTTCATCCAATTCAAATTTTATTTCGTGCCAATTCGATTCGAGCCTTTTTTCTTCATTTCCTTGGCTTTTTCTAATTCTGTCCAATTAGCTTTTATTGTCCGTTCTTTGCTACAACAATTTCTTTCCGTCCCGAATTGGATTGAGTTCGATTGTCAAATCGGAATTGAGTACGAAAAGCAACTTGACTTTATCAGCGAGAGGTAAAAGGCAAGAGTAGTGAGAATATTAGAGTATGGTCACAAAAACCATTGACCTTGAGTGTATACACGAGTGTAAAGAAAATTGAGTGATCATATATCGAGTGATACACGTGAGGGAGTGAATTTGTGAGGTCCTTTTGTTATTATTGTTGCAAATATGTCTTCGGATGATGATTGTGGAGGTTATGACTCCTCTGGAGATGATGGGGATTGCTACAATGATTGTGGAGACTATGGTTCCTATGATGATGGTGGGAGTTACTATGATGATTCGGGGAACTATGTCTCTTATGAAGATGAAGCGAGTCATTATCGTGATCACGAAGCTCGTGGAGACTATGAGGCTTATGAGGATGAATGTAGCGATGAAAACTCCTATGCTTCTAGTCTTAGAGATGATGATAGTGATGCTTCAAGGTACAATATTTCTACTTACTCTTTTTTTGATGAACATGAAAATGTAGATAGTGACATAGAGAGAATTGATGATAAAGCTTATTGTACAGATTGTTTATTTGCATCCACTCTTTGGAGACATTTGGTTTGAGGGATTGGGTATATTAATCCATGTACTAAATTTAATCCCTTGTTTGGTTGGTATTTTGAAAGAGGAATAACTAATGCATGCATTAAATAATACACCAATTGGTGTATTATTTTATCCTTCCACCAAGGTGGTATAACTAATACATATATTAGTTATACATGGATAAAGGAACAAAAGGACAACAATATCCTTCCTGTTATTTTCCAAGATATACCACTTTACTGTTTTAAGGACAAGTTCCTTAAATGTGTTCCTTTACTGTATTATATGTGGAATTAAAACTATTAGTATATGAACACCCAATATTAGCGTGGAAAAATCCCTTGAACTCGGGATAAAAAAAATCACGACCTACTCTCTCAAGTAGAATTTCAACTTCACTATGTAAAAGAGTCACTTGGTTACAAGACTACCTTCTTACTAACCTAGAACTAACTCTAATCCTCTAGTGACCTCTTTCACGAATAGTGAAGTTTCTTCAAGTACACGACTTGAACTGAAATGATACAACTCAATAGTACCTACTACAGTTGAACTAAGACTGAACTTTTACAAGACTCAATCTAAGGAACAGGTTCTTACTTAGTTCCCTGTAGCTTACTGATTACACAAATACGGTTAAAACTCTTTTAATGCTCAGACTCGATTCTCTCTGTATTTGAGCATCCTTCAATAGCTGAAATGCCCCTCGTTTTATAGCTTCAGTAGCCAAGAAGTCTTGAGCAATTAGAACTCCAAAGCTTCCAAGAGTTTGAGTCCTAATTGAAATCTTCACTTTAATCATCCAAAATCTTTTAGCCCTTATCCACTGTTTATGCAATCTTTTCATATCACGTTTAGACCTGCATAATTACCAAGATAAATATTAGTCTAAGGATAATTAATAATATCTCAGCTTAAAAGATTTTTGTATGAGTTATCTATTTGGCTGCAGTGATTCAAAGGAACATGTCCTTTGGATATGTTCCTTAGGCATTAGTCAAAACTCAAGATTATCCAAGCTAACATTTTTCCCATTTTTGATGATGAAAAACTCATAAGCGTAGCTGCATGTCCTTAATGTCCTGAAGTACAATTTGATACTCAAAAGCAATCAGTAGAGACTTATTTTATCATTAAGGTTTAGATTTTCAAATAGGTATAAAGTTCACGCAAAATCATCTTACTCTTCCCCCTTTTGGCATCATTGAAAAGGTTGCATAAAAAATAATTCAAGTGTTAGAAAAATCAGCACATGGCTATTGAGGCAACTCAAAATGCAAGAAAAATCAGCACATGGCTATTGAGGCAACTCAAAATGCAAACTCAATTCAGACTAAAGCAACTGCAAAACAATGATATTAGCCATCGAAGACAAGTCATCATTAACAAAAGGTTAAACCAGGGATACAAGCAAGTACTGCAAAATTATTCAAAAACTAGAAAAGGAAAAGACTAAGGTACTAGAACTAGTCTAAATCCCACTGGTCAAAGATGGCTTATGCCTAAGGTAATCAGGATGTGGAAGGACCAGGTCCCTGAGACTTGTTCAACAACTCAAACATCTGTTTGAGCATACTCTCATTAGTCTCCTTTGCCTTTGTAGCCTCTGCCTTCCAGTAGTTCTTTTCCTCCTCCAATCTTGCTATTTCAGCAGCTTGTATGGCAACCTGTTGCCTCAGTGCCCTCACCTTATTGTTCAAAGGCTGTTTGCCAACACCAGCCAGTGGAGGATCAGTTTGAACACTCATATCACAGCTGATTAGGGTAGCACATCCAAACTTCTCCTTCTTTGTGGCCTTAACTAACCCCTCCAAAGGAATGTTCAATTTGGCAAACAAATCAATCAGGATGAAGCCAAAGGGCAAAAAGTGTTTTTTCTTCCCAGTAACAACCCGTTTGATCAAGTGAATCATGAACCTGGGCCAATTGATCTGCTTATCAGTATCAAGCAGTGTCATAAGGACCAGGTCCATAAAGCTAGCAATCCCTCTTTTCTCATGCCTTGGCAGCATAATTTTATTCACAAACTCAAACAACACTTGGTGCTGCGGGTGAATTTCACTCTTCTGCACTGCCCTTGCTTTTTCTTCATCATTATTTTCAGAAATTTTCTGGTTATTTCCAGCCCAGTAGGAAAATTGGTCAAATCAGGCCACATCTTCTTGATGTAGCTTTCATACCCCACAGATGGTATTCCCAGCAGTTCACCCAGTTCCTTAGTGTCAAAGGTGATTTCATGGTTATGGACAGAGGTGGTGATCCTATCCATCTTTATAGAATAGTTCTGGTAAAATTCCTGAACCATCTCTTTTGCACAGTGTCCTTTGATCTGAAGGACCATGTCCCTACAGCCTTGAACTTGCAGCTTTTGCAACAACCAAATCATACTTTTTTCTTCAACATCAGAGAGCACCCTTCCTTTTAGAACTTTCCTAGTCATAATGTCATCATGGACACAGTGTTGCACCTTATCTCCCTCATCCTCACTTTCACTGCCCTCACCAGCAAATGATTCATCAGAATTTGAATCAGAACTTTCATCAACCAGAGTTCGAATCAGAACTTTCATCAACCAGAGTTCTTTTTTAGGACCTCGTCCTCTTGGAAGACTTTACTGCATCAGCTTTCACAGAGCTCCTTGTCACATGCCCCTGTGCAACTTTTCTTTTCTTAGACTGAGGCACAACTACCTCAACATGTTCTATCTCATTATCTTCATCATCCAAAACATCCCTCTCTTTCTCTACAAACTCAACTTCTTCTTCCTCAACAGGATCAGCAAACTGTTTTCCCTTCCCTTTTCTGCTTCTTTCTATAGCAGCAGCCAGGTTCTCATCAGTAGCCTTGACTGCACTCCTTGTCCTCCTAACCCCAGTAACAGGAGTAGAGACAGAAGGAACAGGTCCTTTCGCCTTAGAGGAAATTTCACCTTTTTTCTTAAGACCTGGCCTATAACTGTCACTAATTTTCTTCAACTTTGCAGCAATCTCAGCAGACATTTGGTCATCAATGGATCCCTTCCTAGCAAGTTTTCTCAATCAAATCAATAATAGGCCTATCACTGTCACTAATAGGATCATCGACATTTATCACATCCTCCATGGGTGCTCTAAAAGCAACATCTGGAGACCCAGATGACTCATGCATGGGTGGTTCTAAACATTTTACAATTTCCCTTTCCCCCTCAGGAACAGTTCCAGACACCTCTTCCTTTTCCCCTTCATCCTCTACTACATTTAAGGGAGAGGCATAATTTACATGATACTAATAGATGATCATAGCCCTCGACAAGTCCTCAACCTGTTCTACAATCGATTCAGTAGTGGGAACTGGTCCTTCCCCCTGAATTTCTGGCTCAGGCACTTCAGGGTTATTTTCAGGAACTTTAAGGTTTGGGTTTGTGGTGTCCATGGGTGAAGGAGGATTGGGAATTTGTGGTTGATCAGAGGTGGGTAGGGATGATGAGTTTTTCTGGTGAAAGAGACATTCTAGCAATATGATTCAAGAGGCATTTTACTATTTTTTTCTGAAATTTTTTGTAATGCAATTGTGAGCAAAGTAAAAATAGTGAGGGAGTAGGAGAGTATTTATAGGGTGAAATAGGTAGTGGAGATTGAGTGAAAGTCGATCACTATTACCTCATTGAAAGAAACTCAGCCATTAAAGAACTCTTGGGAGTCTCCCGAAAAAGGTCCGTTAGGCTTCAAGTGACCTGATTAGATTGGGAACTTTTTCTTCGGATGGGACTCTTATGGAGTTTTGAAACGACCTCGGTTAGTCGTTTCGGAAGTTAGGACTCCGATTGGCGTGCCGATAATTTTAAAATGTTCGTAATATCCATTGGGACTTATCTGTAAAATTTGAGCTAAATTAGATATCGTTTGGTAGGCATCGGAAGCAGGTTTCTGTTTTTATTGTCAATAAATATTAAAAAGAGATTTTCGAGCTCGGTTTGGGCGAATGAGCTCCGATTCGAAATCAAAAAGCGCCGTTAGGTTCGTGTGATTATTTGTGACTTTTGTGAACTTTCAATAGTGAATCTCGATGTTGTTCGGCTAGTTTCCGCTAAAATGACGAAAGTTAAATAATTTGACTTCTTTTCATTTAAATTCGCATCTTCAGTTTCGGGAGTCCGATTTGAGATCTGCCTTCGCGAGTATGTTACATATATTTTGTACAACTTGTATGCAAAAGTTGGAATTATTTCGATTATCGTAGGGCACTGTTTTAATTTTCGTTAAGAAAAGAAAATTAAAAAAAAGGAAAAAGACAAAAAGGGAAAATGATTAAAGTGGAGGCGGTGGTGCCTCAGCACTTATATAAGTAAGCAGAAGAGAAAGAGAAAGATAATAACCAAAGACATTATCGAAACAGAGAGAAATGAAAAAACGCAGTGAAGGAAAAAATGCCAGAAAATAAGAAAAGGGGCCGGAGAAAAGTAGAATTTTTACCCTGAAACATTCAGGTAATGATCCTAATATATTATTTGAGTTTATTACGTGCATTTGAATATGTTTTAGTGGTAAAACTTGGAATATTATACATCATTTTGATAAGTTCAATTAATAGTTTAAAGGGCCAAATGGACCCTGATAATGAAATTGATTATATATTCGTACTCAAGGAGTTATGGGCAACTTATAAATGTAATTTATTTAGGGTTTTGTTATGTGACCATAAACCCCGTACATAGGCCTGGCATGCGTATTGCGTATGCGAATAGGGTATCAGGTTCCTAACCGAATTATCCTAAGACGTAAGGAATGAAGCCTTTAGCCTAATTTGATATATTTTTTTGCTTATTGAATAGACTGGGATCGTTTGGCGATGAATTCAAAAGAAAAAGCGGTTGTTGAGTAATTGTGCTAACTTTGTAACAAGGTAAGTGATTATATCCATTTCTTTGGAGGCACCTGGCCTCGTGGATTTTTTACCACATGTTTCTTACGTGTGTAGCTGCCGATAGGCGTACTCATTACGCCTTAGCTTTGGATTTACATTCTATATTATATGTTATGTCCTGTTGTTGGTATTGCATTGAGGATATGAGCATTGCACTCTGGCTGTGAGTTGACATATACTTCCCGGCAGTCGATGAAAGTCCCGCGCCGGTGAAGGGTTATCATTGCATCATATTGAGGGTAGGAGATTTCCGCCCTCGGAGCAGGAGGTTTCCGCTCTATCGCATCATATTGAGGCTAGGAGGATTCCACCCTCGGAGCAGGAGGATTCCGCCCTCGGAGCAGGAGGATTCCGCTCCATTGCATTATATTGAGGGTAGGATTCCGCCCTCGGAGCAGGAGGATTCCGCTCCATTGCATTATATTGAGGGTAGGAGGATTTCGCCCTCGAAGCAGGAGGATTCCGCTCCATTGTATTATATTGAGGGTAGAAGGATTCCGCCCTCGGAGCAGGAGGATTCCGCTTCATTGCATCATATTGAGGGTGAGAGGATTCCGCCCTCGGAGCATGAGGATTTCGCTCCATTCATTTGGCACATGTGACCCTTTGCATCATATTTTATTTTATTTCATAACTACTGTTCTTCTTATACGTGCATTGCTTATTGTTGATATGTTTCTGGCTCGTATTCCTGGTTGAGTATATTATTTCATACGTGTTTCCGGTTATTACCTGGCTCTGCCTTTTTATAATTTAAATAAGAGGAATTTGTTTTATCTGTTTCTTCTCCCTGGCTAGCTATCCTATTCTTTGAGGTGGCTAGTCTGCCTCACTTATTGAGTCCTTTTGACTCACCCTTGTTTGTTTTTTGTTTCTTGTCGATCCATTTCGTTTCGGCAGGTTCGCTCCAGGATTGAGTTCGCCACGTTGTTTAGGAGCGAAGACGACTTCATCTGTCAGGGTGAGCAAGCTTTTATTCCGGTTGGCCACCGATTTATTGTTTATTATTTCAGTTGCATTTTGCTCCCTTCAAGAGGTAACTGCCTTTTTTTGTACTCTTAGATGTCTCGTCTATAGCCCTAAACCGAGTACGTTGGGTAGTTAGCTGTAATTTTTTTTGTACAGCTTAGAGGTATCAATATGTTTATGCTTTTTTTAAGTCTTGTTCTTATTTATTAGTTGGATTTATATTTATGTTCCTAATTTAATTGGTAAGGGTTCGCCCGACGGGTCTAGGGAGGATGTCGGGTGCCCGCACGGCCTAACCGGATTCCGGATCGTGTCAGTTGGTATCAGAGCCCGGATTAGAGTCTATCCAGACTAAGACAGTGTCTAGTAGAGTCTCGCTGATGGGTACGTAGACGTCCGTACTTATCTACGAGAGGCTGTGATGGCATTTAGGAAGTTTCACTTACTTCTTTTCGGATCGTGCGTCGGTCCAGGATGCAAAAGTATATTCGTTAATTCGTTCGTGGTAATCATAAAACCTCGTGCGATAAATCAGCAAACGGTATGAGTTCAAGACGAAGCAGTCTAGCCTGGGGCTAGCATTGACGAAGCCCTGAGAGTTTTGATCGTGCAGACGATCTAGTTACGGAGGTCCCAGCCGTACGAGCTCGCGATGGGCAATGGAGCAGGGCCTTGTGGTTCCTTTGGCTCTCTATGATGCTTTTACGAGAATCTTGGGGACGCAGATACCGTAAGAACCTATTATTCGCTAGCCTGCCTATCAGGTTACCATATGTGCAGACGTTCGATCTCTAGGAGCTCCTGTTCCATTCCCTGATGCTGCCCTATGTTCCAGAAGCAGCATGTGTTTTGCCTCCAGTTGTTCTGGCTGGTTAGTTAGCCTGAGTAATGGCTCAGTCTGAGTGTCCGAAGAGGTTTCATTATTTTACGCTGTTGAACCTTCCGATATTCTCAAGCAATGCATTAGATAAACCTCGTGATTCTTTTTAAAAATAAAATAATGTCAGCATATCCTTCAGGCTCTTGATTATATCGAGCGGTATGGTGTTGATTATTCTGCTTTCCAGTTCAGGGGTCCAGCCTTGAATTGGTGGGCCGCTTTCTTATTAACTAACTTTGTTCGATTTTTAACCTAGATTCGTGGAAAATTTCCTTTCGAGTAGTGAACGAGATGAAAAGTGTTGCTTGTTTGAGTGGATTGGACAGGATAGCCTGTCTGTTAGCCCGTTGGTGTTTCAGAATAGGTGAGTGAATTCTATAAAATGGCTGAATATGCATTAGAACTAGTCTATGAACCTTCCGAGAATGTTCAAAGATTTATTGCTGACCTTTCTCCTTCCTTGAGATCCCGGATGGCTCGAGAAATTGAGGTTGGGACTTCATTTGATGTCATTGTTGATATTGCTCGAAGGTAGGAGGCATACCATAAGTTAAAGTGGGAAGAGTTAGAGCGGGGGAGCAAGAGATCCCGTGACTCTAGTGGGAAACTATGGTACCTCATTTGGAGGTAAAAGTTCTGATTATTTCGGGAGGTCACCTTCCAGGTTATCTCAGCTTGTTTCACTTGATTCTTAGAGTGTGCCAGTAGCTCATCATGATCATATTTAGTCTTCTCTTTACAGTTATCAACAATCTTTCCAGCTTCCATTTTTCAGCGAAACTGTGGTATCATTGTCGTGAGTCTGGCTATCCTTTAAAGAGTTTTCCGTTACTCCGGCGAGTAGGCAGTCATCCTTTCTCTCGTCATCTGGCACCTGCACAGTCGCAGGGATTTCATTTAGATCTCAATCAGCCAGAGAAATGCCACCATCCAGTAGAGGTCGAGAGTGTGGTGGTAGTGGGTCTTCTAGAAGTTATTATCAGGGTAGTGGCTCAACTCAGCTGCAGAGGAAGTTCTATGAACTGCTAGTCTGGCAGGATGCTGAGGCATCCGATGTAGTAGACCCGTGTGTTTCTTCTTCCCTTATCTGTAAGTAAGATTTATCTTTCCGATCGATCTGGAAATGGTGTGTCTTATCATGTTTCGACGGTTTTCTTGGATATTGTCGTAATTAAGAATTGGTTAATGTAGAGGGGTGAGTTTCTGATACGATTTATTCCTGGCATTTATGAGACCCTACTAGTTTATCTGATCTAAATATGAGAGATTTGACGGTGAGTATTGCTATTGCCTGCTTGGCATCCTGTTATGCCACCTTGTGTTATTATGTTAAGTCATTTTACCTCTCTTCTCGGAAATCAGTGTTGGTAGGATGATGGGATTCTTATTCGTCACCATCAGGAAGTGTCGTTGTTTCTTCCAGTGTAAAGTGGCTGGTAAGTAATGCTCGATCTATGTGTCTCCTCTTGGTTCGAGATTCTAGTAGAGTCATGTTATTCTATGAGCTTGTCTTAGTTATAAAAGAGTATTCTGGTAAATTTTCAGAGTTTCCTTCTCATTGGGAGGTTAAATTGGTATGGATGTTGTTCCATAGAGCTAATTTAATATCTATTTCTTCAATTGCAATTCTTTGGCTTGCCTGACTCGGAAGTAGTCTAGCTTTGGTAGCCAAGCAAATGAGAAGATGAACTTTCTGAAGCTCAAATTATTTCTATCCTCGATCCATTTCCATTTCTTCTTCGTCCGGCACTAGTGAGCTTGGGCGATTGGTAGCCGCTTGTGACGTTCACTGTGTTGAGCCAGAGTACGTGTTATTGTAGTCGGGTAAGCATATTATTGTTTTGGATATCAGTTTATCCGGATATCCATTCCCATGTATAGTATAGTGCTGGTTTTGTTTTTGCTGATCATCCAGTTTCAGGGAAAACTCTGCCGAAATTTTTACATAGAAGTACCATCCATGAGGCGGTGGTGTTTACGGCAAAGGTATGGAGTTGTGAACTTGAGAGTTGCAGCTGTTTGGCAACTCGAAAGGGTAGTTGGTAGCTTAGGTCTGCCTACGTTCAGCTTTTAGCTAAATCTTCTTTAGTCCAGCAGACTGTGCGAGGATGGTTATTCCTATTCAAATGGCTGCATGAGTTTGTGCTTTAAGTGGAGGAGTCTTCCTCCAAAATATTGAATGGTACTATTAAATCTCTGAGGTGTTGATACCACTTTTCTCACGACCCAAAGTAAGGCCACGACAGAAATATCCAATGAGTGTCGATCATTGCTAAACCCACTAATAATCTATTAATGCCAGAGATAAGCTGGCAACCTGATTATATATACGTACCTATCTGCTGAAAACATAAAGTATGTAAAGATGACACGACTTTAACTTGCTGGTAATTAGAACATTGAGCCACAAATTCTGTTATGTCACACTTCATTCCGTCCCACCAATAAATCTGCTTAGGATCATGGTACATCTTAGTCGAACCTGGATGAACAAGTTTATTTGGAATAATGTGCTTTCATCATAAACTAAATCTGCAACATCAGAAATACAAAGTCTATCTTTATACATAAGAACACCGTCAGTAGTAACCCTGTATGGTGACTCCGGTTTTCTTCTGGCTATCTGTCTTTATTCAACTAGAATTGGATCCTCATACCGACGCTGTGTTACTTCATGAAAATTTAGAGTTAAAGGTCTAGTGCAGCTTGTCGACAATCCATCATTGGTATGTATATCTCTTTCACACCTCAACTCTTTGAGAAGTTACTTTAGCATTATAAGGGCACATGTGATCAACTTTGTTAATGATACTCTGCCTCAGCTCATGGTCCAACTACATGTCTCTTTTATTTTCACTTTTTCAAGTCATAATATTTCCAATTCAAAGACAATACCCTGTTCAGATGAACCTTTGACATACATTAGGATATGAGTAAATACATTCCCACAAGGAGCTTGCAAAACAACACTAACATTAACTGAGATGTTGCATAGTGCGTTCGTAAAAAATAATATAGCTTGCATCAAATCTTCTATAGTGTGTAGTGAAAAGGTACTTCAAAAGCCTCCCCTATTGCATCAAGCGTAAGCTAATTCTTAGTTCCATCGACCTGTTTTATATCAAAAGATATGTCGAAGAGGTGATTATCGGCTGAATCATGTTAACCCATTCAAAGTTTCATGTATCTTTGTTTCGAAAAAGTAAAACTCTCTTCTCGTGATCGAGGAAGGGTCAGTTTAGTCAAAATAAGTTGGGCAATGGTGTTATCATATTATCCAGATATATTTTGTTCCAAAAGTTCGATATGCATGTTATAATTCTGATCTTGTAATCAGGAAATAATACCCGCGGAGTTGCTTATGAAGATCGTGCAAGTTATTTTGCTATCTGTGCAAATTTTTCTTTAGACTTAGGCTCGTTCGAGGACGAACGAGAGTTTAAGTGGAGGAGAATGAAACGACCTCGGTTAGTCGTTTCGGAAGTTAGGGCTCCGATTGGTGTGCCGATAATTTTAAAATATTCGTAATATCCACTGGGACTTATTTGTAAAATTTGAGCTAAATCAGATATCGTTTGGTAGGCATCGGAAGAAGGTTTCAATTTTTATTGTCAATAAATATTAAAAAGAGATTTTCGAGCTCGGTTTTGGCGAATAAGCTCCGATTCGAAATTCGAAAGCGCTGTTAGGTTCGTGTGATTATTTGTGACTTTTGTGAACTTTCAATAGTGAATCTCGATGTTGTTCGGCTAGTTTCCGCTAAAATGCCGAAAGTTAAATAATTTGACTTCTTTTCATTTAAATTCACATCTTCAGTTTCGGGAGTCCGATTTGAGATCCGCCTTCGCGAGTATGTTACATATATTTTTTACAACTTGTATGCAAAAGTTTGAGTTATTTCGAATATCGTAGAGCACCGTTTTAATTTTCGTTAAGAAAAAAAAATGAAAAAAAAAGGAAAAAGACAAAAAGGGAAAATGATTAAAGTGGAGGCGGTGGTGCCTCAACACTTATATAAGTAAGCAGAAGAGAAAGAGAAAGATAACATTCAAAGACATAATCGAAATAGAGAGAAATGAAAAAACGCAGTGAGGGAAAAAATGCCAGAAAATAAGAAAAGGGGCCGGAGAAAAGTAGAATTTTCACCCTGAAACATTCAGGTTTTATTACGTGCGTTCGAATATGTTTTAACGGTAAAACTTGGAATATTATACATCGTTTTAATAAGTTCAATTAATAGTTTAAAGGGTCAAATGGACCCTGATAATGAAATTGATTATATATTCGTACTCAGGGAGTTATGGGCAACTTATAAATGTAATTTATTTAGGATTTGGTTATGTGACCATAAACCCCGTACATAGGTCTGGCCTGCGTATTGCGTATGCGAATAGGGTATAAGGTTCCTAACTGGATTATCCTAAGGCGTAAAGAATGAAGCTTTTAGCCTAATTTGATATATTTTTTTGCTTATTGAATAGACTGGGATCGTTTGGCAATGAATTCAAAGGACAAAGCGGTTGTTGAGTAGTTGTGCTAACTTTGTAACAATGTAAGTGATTATATCAATTTCTTTGGAGGCACCTGGCCTCGTGGATTTTCTACCACGTTTTCCTTACGTGTGTAGCTGCCGATAGGCGTACTCATTACGCCTTAGCTTTGGATTTACATTCTATATTATATGTTATGTCCTGTTGTTGGTATTGCATTGAGGATCTGAGCATTGTACTCTGGCTGTGAGTTGACATATACTTCCCGGCAGTCGATGAAAGTCCCGCGCCGGTGAAGGGTTATCATTGCATCATATTGAGGGTAGGAGATTTCCGCCCTCGGAGCAGGAGGATTCCGCTCCATCGCATCATTTTGAGGGTAGGAGGATTCCGCCCTCGGAGCAGGAGGATTCCGCTCCATCGCATCATATTGAGGGTAGGAGGATTCTGCCCTCGGAGCAGGAGGATTCCGCTCCATTGCATTATATTGAGGGTAGGAGGATTCCGCCCTCGGAGCAAGAGGATTCCGTCCATTGCATTATATTGAGGGTAGGAGGATTCCGCCCTCGGAGCAGGAGGATTCCACTCCATTGCATTATATTGGTGGTAGGAGGATTCCTCTCCATTCATTTGGCACATGTGACCCTTTGCATCATATTTCATTTTATTTCATCCCATTTCATTTCATACCATTGTGTTGATTGGTGATACATAACTACTTGTTCTGCTTATACGTGCATTGCTTATTGTTGATATGTTTCTCGCTCGTATTCCTGGTTGAGTATATTATTTCATACGTGTTTTCGGTTATTACCTGGCTATGCCTTTTTATAATTTAAATAAGAGGAATTTGGTTTATCTGTTTCTTCTCCCTGGCTAGCTATCCTATTCTTTGAGGTGGCTAGTCTGCCCCACTTATTGAGTCCTTTTGACTCACACTTGTTTGTTGTTTGTTTCTTTTCTATCCATTTCGTTTCGGCAGATTCTCTCCAGGATTGAGTTCGCCACGTTGTTTAGGAGCGAAGACGACTTCAGCTGTCAGGGTGAGCCAACTTTTATTTCGGATGGCCATCGGTTTATTGTTTATTATTTCAGTTGTATTTTGCTCCCTTCAAGAGGTAACTGTCTTCTTTTGTACTCTTAGATGTCTCGTCTGGATAGCCCTAAACCTAGTATGTTGGGTAGTTAGCTGTAATTTCTTTTGTACAGCTTAGAGGAGTATCAGTATGTTTGTGTTTTTTTAAGTCTTGTTCTTATTTATTAGTTGGATTTATATTTATGTTCCTAATTTAATTGGTAAGGGTTCGCCCGACGGATCTAACGGAGGATGTCGGGTGCCCGCACGACCTAACTGGATTCCGGGTCGTGTCAAGTTTGGATATGATTAGGATTCCTAGTGGGATTTTATCCTAATTACAAGTTACCTACAGCCTTAACCTTCTAAGATACATGAATAATAAGGAGTACATACCTGATTTTAACACAAAAATCAGTTACCTTCCAAATTTAATCACCTTTGTTCAATCTGAAATTCTAAGAGCATAAGGGTAACATCATTCAATTTTAGTAACTCTAAAAAGAAATCATGACATAAGAGTTACAATGAAGTATTAAACTGGACTGAAGATTTCAAATTGACTTGAATAAAATTTATATTTAAGTGCAATTTTCTAGCCAATTTTGAGGTAAAATTTTGATGAATTTAATCATCCCTAATTCCAACCTATTTCTTTCAAAATGATCTCTTCCTAAAGCTTTTGTAAAAATGTCAGCAATTTGCTTTTCAGTAGGACAAAATGCTATGGTGATCAAATCTTTTTCATAGTTATATCTCAAGAAATGATATCTTATATCAATGTGTTTGGTTCTTTTGTGATGCACTGGATTTTTTGTCATATTAATAGCATTAGTGTTGTCACAAAAGATAGGAACAGTTCCTACATCAACACCAAAATCTTGTAATTGTTGTTTAATCCATAACAACTGCGAACAACATGAGGCAGCTGCCACATATTCAGCCTCAGCAGTGAAAAGTGCCACTGAATTTTGTTTCTTAGTTCCCTAAGAAACCAAACACTCACTAAGAAAATGTGCCATATCTGAGGTACTTTTTCTATCAATAAGGAAACCTACATAGTCAACATCAGTATATCCAACAAGATTAAAACTACCACCTTTTGGATACCAAAGTCCCAAGGAACCTGTTCCTTTCAGATATCTCAATATTCTTTTAACAGTTTTTAAATGAGATTCCTTAGGATCTGACTGAAACCTAGCACATAAACCAACACTAAACACAATATCAGGTCTACTAGCAATTAGGTAAAGTAGAGAACCAATCATACCTCTATACAATTTTTGATCAATTAATATTTCATGTTCATCAAGATCCAATTTTGTGGCATTGGCGATAGGTGTATCATTTTCCTTAGCATTATCCATATCAAACCTTTTAAGTAATTCCTTAACATATATTTTTTTGATGGATCATAGTTCCATTTGAGGTTTGCTTAATTTGTAAACCCAAAAAGAAATTGAGTTCACCCATCATGCTCATCTCAAACTCACTCCCCATCAAATTTGCAAATTCCTTACTTAAATTTTCACAAGTAGCACCAAAGATTATATCATCTACATAAATTTGAACAATTAAGAGATGCTTACCTTTTTATTCAAGAACAGTGTGCTATCAATTTTACCTCTTTTATATCCATGCTGAAGTAGAAATTTTAATAGTCTTTCATACCATGCTCTTGGTGCCTGCTTGAGTCCATACAAGGCCTTGTCTAACTTGTACATATGTTCAGAGAACTGTTCATTTTCAAAGTCTGGAGGTTGCTTAACATATACTTCTTCCTTTAAGTAACCATTCAGAAAGGCACTCTTAACATCCATTTGATGTAGAGTAAATTCCACGTATGTAGCAAAGGCTATAAGGAGTCTTATTGCTTCCAATCTTGAAACTGGAGGAAAAGTCTCATCATAGTCAATGCCCTCCTCTTGACTATACCCCAGAACAACTAACCTGGCCTTATTTCTGGTTACCATGACATCCTCATCTAGTTTGTTTCTGAAAACCCATTTTGTTCTTATTATAGACCTGTTCCTTGGCTTGGGTTTCAGATGCCAAACTTGACTCCTTTGAAATTGATTCAATTTCTCCTGCTTAGCATTGATCCAATTTGCATCCTTCAGTGCTTCTTTCACATTTTTGGGTTCAACACGAGATAGGAAAGCACTAAAGGCACACAGATTTTGATTTTTAACTGCTGATCTAGTTTGTATACCAGCAGTCTTATCTGAGATTATTTGATCCACAGGATGTGAATCTTGATACTTGTAAGGCTTAAGTATCAAACCAATTTCAGAAGTCCCTTGCTGAGGAACAGTTCCTGAGGGAGTAGTACTGTCAATTTGTGAGGTGGAACCAACATTTGTTCCCCCTGTTTCTGTACCACTCTTCTCAGTTCTGTCAGGAGGAACTGTTCCTTGCAGTTCACTTCTCACAGTATCCCCATCCAATGTTTGCATTTGTGGATCAATTTCACCATGCTTCAGCATTCCAATCTCTTCATCTTCCTGAACCCGTTCTTGAGTCAGACTGTCAGTTTCATCAAATTTAACATGCATGCTTTCTTCAATTTTCAATGTTTTCTTATTAAAGACTCTATAAGATTTACTATTTGAAAAATAACCAACAAAGACTCCCTCATCACTTCTAGGATCAAATTTTCCTAAGGAATCCTTCCCATTGTTATGTATGAAACATTTGCAACCAAAAGCCCTAAGATGAGAAATATTTGGTTTTCTTTCCTTAAGCAACATATATGGTGTCTTTTCTATCAATGGCCTTGTCATACATCTATTGATTATGTAGCATGCAGTATTGATGGCCTCAGCCTAAAAGTTTTGTGGAGATTTTCAGATATTAGCATAGTCCTTGCCATTTCCTCTAGGGTCCTATTTTTCCTTTCCACTACACCATTTTGTTGTGAGTTCTAGGTGAAGAGAAATTGTGATTGATGCCATTTTCATTATAAAAATTGAAAAATATATAATTTTCAAATTCAGTTCCATGATCAGACCTAATGGCAACAATGTGACTATCTAGAGTCCTTTGAGCTTTCTTAGCAAATATTGAAAATGCATTAAAAGCTTCTTCTTTAAATGCAACAAATATAGTCCATGTAAATCTGGAGTAATCATCAACCAACACCATAACATACTTCTTTCCTCCATGATTTATTGTTCTCATTGGTCCACATAAGTCCATATGGAGCAGTTCCAAAGGTTTGGTAGTATTTACCTGTTTCTTTTTTTTTTTGAAGGGGGATTTTACCTGCTTCCCCCTGGCATAAGCTTCACATACATTGTCATCCTTAAACTTGATGTTAGGAAGACCTATCACCAAATCCTTGGACACAAGTTTGTTCAGTTGTGAAAGACTAGCATGGCCAAGCCTTTTATGCCATATGAGGGGATCATTTTGCACAATACTTAAGCAACTCAAGCTTCCATCAGATAGTGTCAGCAGATCTACCTTGTAGATGTTCCTATGTCTATTTCCCTGCAAAATAATCTCTCCAGATGTTTGGTTAGTCACAGTTCACCCAGTATATGAAAAATTAACATTATTACCTTTGTCACACAATTGAGATATACTCAATAAGCAATGCTTCAGCCCATCTACTAGAAACACATTGTCTATACTATGTGAATTAGACCTACCTACCTTTCCAATGCCAATAATGTCTCCTTTCTTACCATTACCGAAGGAAACGCTTCCTCCTTGAAAGGCTGAGAGTGAAAAAAAAACAGTTCCTTATGTCCTGTCATGTGCCTTGAGCAACCACTATCCATATACCATTTGTGGTTCCTCTCCTTCACTCTAACATGCAAAAGAAAACTAGGGGTTAATTTTAAGAACCCAAACTTCCTTTCTTTGAGAAAAGGATGAATCAGTTCTCTCATAGCCCAAAATGGTAATGGTTTCTTTGTGTGAAAAATTTTCTTTCTCACAGAATTTTGAACTGGTTTATAGGACCTGTTCCTCTGTGCAGCCATTTTTAGATATTGGCAATTTTCTTTCAAGTGACCAGTGTTCCCACAATGAGTGCATAGCCAGTTTTGAGGAAGTGATAAGTACTTACTCTTTGGATCCCATTTGGGTGAAGACTGTGATTTCATGAATCCAATAACCTTCCTGTTACTACTATGATTTTCCTGTAACCATTCTAGTAATTCAGAGGACTTGTTCCATTTTACAGTTTTTCCTAACTCCATTTTCGTTTTAAATAAGTCCTCTTCCAAAGATCTTATCTTTTCATCTTTCTTGCACAGTTCATCAACTGTGACTTTCAGTTTCTTTTCAGTAATGATCTGATGAGAATTAGCAATGCCTTTACCATTTTCAACTGTTTTAACATTTTCCAGTTCCTGAACAGTTGATTCAAGTGTAAGGACCTGTTCCTCAAGCATGCTAATTTTTCTTTTTAGAGAGTCATTTTTAATTACTGCCTTTTTATATTCTATTCCTAGACTTTCAATTTCATCATGCAGTTGATTTTTTCCATCCCTTAGAGATTTAAACACACTTAGCACAGTATGAAATACTTTAACTAATTTCTCTCTAGGCATGATTTTCACATCTTGTCTAAGTTTAGAAACAAATACCTCAGCATCTTCTTTATTATCTAAGTCTTCAAGAGCCATTAGAGCAAGATCCTCATCCAGATCATCATCAGATTGTTCATCCTCACTTTCTTGCCAACCAGCAACCATTGCTTTGGGATTTCCACTTTTCTTCCGGACCTGTTCCCTAGCTTTTTTCCTTTCTTCCACATATCTCTTCCTCCATTCTCTTTCCATAACTGGACACTTATTGATATAGTGCTCCATGCTTCCACATTTGAAGCATTCTCCAACCTGTTTCATGTTAGAAGACATACCCTGTCCACTAACCCTTTTTTTTATTCAAATATCTTTGAACACTTTTAGCGATAAGGACCAGTTCCTTATCATCAATAGGCTTATCAGCATCAGTTAAGGCTAGATTAGGTTCACTTTTAACTGGTTCACCTATGTTTTTAACCTTTTTCCTTAGTTCATAAGTTTTCAAATTACCTATAAGCTCATCTAAGGATAAGGTGGTCAGATCCTTGCTTTCAATAATAGCACAAGCCTTAATCTCCCAAGAATCTGGAAGAACCCTAGTTAGGATTTTTTCTACTCTATCTTCAACAGTTAAAGCCCTTCCCAAAGAAATAAGTTCAGATGTAATAGCATTAAATCTAGTGTATATTTCAGAAATTGATTCTCTTTCTTTCATTTTAAAGCTTTCATATTCAGCAAAAAGGAGTGTACCTCTAGATATTTTGACCTGACTTGTTCCTTCATGTGCAACCGGTAGAGCATCCCAAATTTCCTTTGCAATGGTATACCCGCTAATTCTAGTGCACTCATCAGGACTGAGTCCACAGACAAGCCACTTCCTAGCTTTGGCATTCTTTTCCCACTGCCTTAAATCTTCAGCATTGCATTCCCTTCTAGTTTTAGGAACATCATTTCCTTAGCATCCTTTTTCATTGGAATCATGGACCTCAGTCACTATGTCCCATAGCTCATAGTCTTCAGCCTGAAGATGATCTCTCATCCTTTCCTTCCACCATGAATAGTATTTTTCCATTGAACAAAGGTGCCCTAACAGTTGACTGACCCTCACTATTTTTTTGTGATGTACTCATTCTAATCCTAGGTGTTAGCCTTTTCAAGGATAACCTGCTCTGATACCAATTGTTATTTCTCAAGATACACCACTTTACTGTTTTAATGACCAGTTCCTTAAATGTGTTCCTTTACTGTATTATATGCAGAATTAAAACTAAAAGTAAATGAACATCCAATATTAGCGTGGAAAAATTTCTTGAACTCGGGATAAAAAAAACCATGACCTACTCTCTCAAGTAGGATTAACTTCACTATGTAAAAGAGTCACTTGATTACAAGACTACCTTCTTACTAACCTAGAACTAACTCTAATCCTCTAGTGACATCTTTCACGAATAGTGAAGTTTCTTCAAGTACACGACTTGAACTGAAATGATTCAACTCGATAGTATCTACTGCAGTTGAACTAAGACTGAACTTTTACAAGACTCAATCTAAGGAACATGTTCTTACTTAGTTCCCTGTAGCTTACTGATTACACAAATACGGTTAAAACTCTTTTAATGCTCAGACTCGATTCTCTCTGTATTTGTGCATCTTTCAATAGCTGAAATGCTTCTCGTTTTATAGCTTCAGCAGCCAAGAAGTCTTGAGCAATTAGAACTCCAAAGCTTCCAAGAGTTTGAGTCCTAATTGAACTCTTCACTTTAATCATCCGAAATCTTTTAGCCTTTATCCACTGTTTATGCAATATTTTCATATCACGTTTAGACCTGCATAATTACCAAGATAAACATTAGTCTAAGAATAATTAATAATATCTCAGCTTAAATGATTTTGCATGAGTTATATATTTAGCTGCAGTGATTCAAAGGAACATGTCCTTTGGATCTGTTCCTTAGGCATCAGTCAAAACTCAAGTTTATCCAAGATAACACTTCCCATTTTCCTAGAAGCCAATAAAAGTCAATCATCAAAGGATATAATTGTAAATTCATTACTTTTTAGTTAAAAATAAATAAAATATATTAAATGATAACTATTATCTCCAATGAACCAAACACTGGATAAAGTTTAATCCCCGTATTATTAATCCCTATAATATTAATATCTATATTATTAATCAATGTAATATTAATCCCTGTATTATTAATCCATGTATTACAATCCCTGTATAAATAGCCCATCAAACCAAACGACCCCTTTGTGTTCCTAAAAATAAACAAGAGAGTAGTAGTGGTCTTACTATTGGTTTGAGAAGAACTGATGATTACTCTATGAGAAAAAGAGAGTCTACATATTCTAATTGTGCTAGAAGGTTTAATGTCTCTAATTTTTATGTGAAAGGCAACTTGAGGCCTAGAGTGAGAAAATGTGATACATGTACTACAAGTGATTTGTCTTGGACTAAAAATGCTTTGAGAACTATGTTTAAATGGAATCATTTTGTAGACAACCATGAGTGTGATGAAGTTTGTGTGGAACAATTTTTGGAAGAAATAAAGAAAGAACTTCTTCCACACAATTTGTAAGGTTGGAGGGCTCACTTGTGCTATGATCATTGATTATAAGAGTCATACTAATATTGCAAGTGTTTCTTTGGTTGAGCAATTAAAGTTGGAAACTTGTAGTCATCCCTTACCCTATAGGTGGCCTTGGTTGAATGGAGATGGGTTTGTAGTCATTACACAACAAGTGTGGGTAAATTTAAAAATTGGCAGTTATCATGATAAAGTACTATGTGATATGCTGCCCATTAAAGGTTGTCAGTTGTTGTTGGGAAAACCATGGAAGCTTGCTAGGAATGCCAAGTATACTGAGAAGTTGGGAAAATATGCTCTCACTTTACGGGACCAAAAGTTTATTCTTAACGCCACCCCTCCCATGAAAGTCAAAGAATTTTATTTGGGAATGCTAGAAATAGCAAGAAAGACAATGGCAAAAGAGGTGAGGCAAGGTTGGATGAATGCCCTCAAGGAGAAAAATTGAAAAATGAGGTCAAGAGTACCCCTACTTCTTCCAAAGGGATTCTTAGCACATATCCTAATTCAAATGAACTTGAGAGAGAAAAGATTGAGAGAAGTAAGGGAGTGACAAGTGACAACTCAAGAGAGGAAAAAGGAGAGCTTGAGTTGAGTGAAGTGAGTGGGTTGTCACAAGAAAAGAGAGAGGAGTTTGAAAATAAAATGAGAGAAAAGAAAGAGGGAAAACAAAAGAGTGAGGGTGAGGATTTTCCTTATCCTAACAATTCTAACATTTCTTGTTTCTCTAGTTGTTATGTGTCTCTTGAAGGTACTCTTGAAAAAGCTAAAATTGGAAACCACTTCCTTTGGAAGTGGTTCCATGCCTTGAAGAAAAAGAGGAGATCAAGGTGAAGAAGAATCTTTAGGTGTGCTACAAGGTAACAAAGCTAATCCTAACTCTCGTACTTCTTTGGGTGAGCTTGATAGAGACTTGAGTATGGTTGAAAGCTTTACTTTTCGTAAAATTAATGAATTTTTATCTTGCATTGCTAATAGTTAAAGTGAAAGTTGTGAGCATGCACTAGTTGGGCACAGTAGTGAGAAGATAATGTGTTATAACACCCTACCTTAGTTTGAAAAATGTGCCGATAAGTTGCTTGATCTTGATGTGATAGTATTTGATAGCACTCTTGATTGTGGAGGTGGTTTGTATCAAGGTTTTAAACTATTTTAAAATCCATTGTTTGTTGAAAATGAGCAAGATGAAGTATTGGAAGGTGATTTTAGCATTAACAATCCATTATTTGCTCAAAATGATTCTTGTGGCTTGCTTGAGAGTGATAATTGTATGGATGTTAGCAAGCTAACTCTCAAAGTGTTTGTTAAAAGCTTGACCAACGTTTGAAAGTCCTCCAAAGGTGAAGATTGCTCCTTAAAGAATGAGGGAGGCACAAGTGATTGTAGTGCTAAGTAATAGATGCTAGTTTTAGTGTCTATTTCTTTACTTTCTTTATTCCTAGTCTTGAGCCTACATTTAAAGTGGATTTTGCTAGAGCCTCCAACGTTAAGAGTGATAAATTGTCAATGGAGGCTTGGCATGAGTTGAATGAGTCTAAAAATGAAGATTGTTTTGTAAATGAGCTTGCTTGTTGTTGCTTTTATAGCCAAGTTTTTGATATTGGAGTTGGAAAAATGTTCTGTATGAATAATTTTGATGCTTGGCTATATCATAAGAGTGTGCACTTTGAGCATGAGTATGTGAGCTTTGTTCCATTCTCTTTATTGTCTAGTGCTTGGAAAGTTATAGAGTTGGTGCTTACTCGCATCCTGGTTTTACAAGGTACAAATTCGAGGACGAATTCCTTTAAAGAAGGGGGGAATGATGCGATCCGGTTTGGTACCCGAAGTCATGGATGGTTCACGCTCAACATCCGGAGCATGAATGCTTCAAAAGGGCTTAGAAGCCAAGAATCAAGCCAAGGGACTGGCCAAACAAACAAAATGAGAGCTCACTAGAAATTGTGTCTACGCGATCGCGAGGCAACAGGCGCGACCGCGCAGAAGAAATCCACTCCAGTCCACTCCACGCGATCGCGAGACACTCCACGCGATCGCGAAGAAGCTTCAGCTCACAAGGCACGATCGCGTCACCCAAGGCGCGATCGCGATGAAGGACGTCTGCGCAGCTTTGCAAAATCAGCAATTAGGGTCTTTTTAGTCCATTCCTTAATTGTATTTAGTAACTACTATAAATAGGCTAATTGAGAGTTGATTCCTTGGTTAGACTTTTGATGATGAATGATGTGAGTAAACATTGGCTAAGCATGTTGGTTAACCACTTTATTTTGCTTGGTTTGCAATTGAATGTTGATTTAATTGAGGACTAATTAGTATACGTTCTTTTTTATTATGTGTTTAAGGGGGTGATTAAGCTTATCCCTAATGTTTTTCCTTATTTTTCAATTAATCAAATTGGGTCTTGCTTTTATCTCTTTAATTTCTTGTTATCTTCTAATTCCTAATTTAGATTCATAGCAGTCATGGTGGAAATCGAAGGCATTATGATGAAGAGCAGGGATTGAATACCATCAAGATCAATCTTCCTACTTTCCAAGGAGGTAGTGATCCTGAAGATTATCTAGAATGTGTTGTCAAAATGGAAAGGATCTTCCAAACCAACAATGTACAAGAAGCTAAAAAAGTCAAGTATGCCATCACGCAATTTGAAGGCTATGCTTATACTTAGTGGGAATTTAAGCATAGGCAAAGGAAGACTCATATGCTACTTGCAGAGGGTGGATGGATAGCCATGAAGGCCATGATGGAAGATTGATTCTTACTCAAGTACTATGATGAAGAATTGCTTAAGAAGTTCTACAACTTGAGGCAAGGAAGTAAAGGGGTCCCGAAATACTTTGATGAGTTTGAAAAGACAAGGATAAGGACTAATATTTAAGATGGGGACCGACTCATCATTCCAAGGTTTTGTGGGGGCTTGAATAGGGAAATTTCTTCTCCCATGGAATTGCACCAGTTTGATTCCTTGTATGATGCTTTCCAAGCGGCACTTAAGGTGGAGAAAGGGCTTAAGTTGGACAAGTCTTACAAGTTTAAGAGCACCTCCTCCAATTGGAGCAAAGGAAGGGAAGATGTGAAGACCTATCCAAAGGATCTCAAGCGAGAGTTCAAAGGCCAATTTGACAAAGCCAAGCCCAAAGAGGAGCCACAAGTGGGAGGTAACAAAGCTAAACTCGAATGTTTGTCTAACATTCAATGTTATAAATGCAATGGCCGAGGCCATATGATGAGGGATTGTCCAAATCGGAGAACCATTATTACTTTGGGTGATTGTGGTTATCAAACGGGTGATAGTGATGTAGAGGAGGTAGATGGAGATGTTCCTTGTGATGATTACTTTGATGGGGGAAGAGGAGAAGGTGAGCAATATGAGGATGACATCGCCGCTTATTTTGTGGTAAGGAGGATAATAAGAGTGCAAGTGAAGGAGGATTCGGAAAAAAGAGAATTTGTTTCATGCTTATTATAAGGTCCAAGGAACTATTTTTTCTCTTATCATTGATAGCGGGAGTTGTGTCAATGTAGTAAGTACTACGTTGATTGAACAACTCAAGCTTACCACTAAGAAACGTCCACAATCCTATAAGTTACAATGGTTGAATGAATGTGGAGAATTAAAGGTGACCAAACAAGATTTGATTAAATTCAAGGTGGGAAACTACCATGATGAGCTCTTATTTGATGTATTTCCAATGCAAGCTTGTCACATTCTGCTTGGTAGACATTGGCAATATGATCGTTTAGCAAAGTATGATGGCAAGACTAACAAGTATGCTTTAGAGTTAGAAGGTCGGAAGTATATTCTTAACCCATTGGCTCCGGCTCAAGTGAGTGAGGGATATAGAAAGATGATGGAGTTGAAGTTGAAAAGAGATAAAGAAAGGAAAAAAGGGGAGGAAACAAAAGAGGGAGTGAATATATTCTTGTCAAAAAAGGAGTGCTTGAATGATTTGAAGGAGAGAATACCCATGATTCTCTTCCTACACAAAGACCATGTTTTGCTTACTAATGAACTAACCACTTCTTTATCTAGTTTTATTTCTTCTCCTTTGCAAGGTTATTAAGACATCTTCCCGAGGAGTTGCCTAGTGGATTGCCACCACTAAGAGGCATTGAGCATAAAATTGACCTTGTTCTGGGTTCACAATTTCCCAAAAAGGCCGCCTATAGAAGCAACCCAGAGGCCACTAAAGAGCTCCAAAGGCAAGTGGAGGAGTTGCGTGAAAGATGACTTGTACAAGAAAGCTTGAGCCCATGTGCGGTCCCGGTCATCCTACTACTAAAGAAAGATGGGACTTGGCGCATGTGTGTGGACTTCGCTGCAATGCTTAACTCCCAAAGTTATATTATTCAATTGAGATCATTTATTTACGCCACAGCTCAGGAATGAGACGTCCTTTCTAGCTAGCATCGGTTTGTTTTGAATTTTAACTAAGTCTTGCAAAAAAAAATTATTTTAAGTGTCCTGTCGCACTTTTAAATAAAGTAAAGACTAACACTTGGAAACAAAAATAAATTCCATTAGAACGAGCCCGATAGCTTTAAAAACTATTCATTAGAAAAGGCTCGGAGGCCACATAAGTTGTCTATACAAAATGGCTCGGCGGCCATAAGAAAAACCAATGCAAAGAAGAAAACTACTAAGCATCAGGACCGCCTTCCCCCTCGGAAGTTACATCTTCAGCATCTTCACTACCCTCCTCGTCATCTTCATTTTCATCATCCTTGGATTCATCATCGCCCGAGCCTTCACATGAGGGAAGCTCGTCTATAACGACTTGAGCTTTGGCAGCATTATCTTCAGCCTTGGTAATTTCAGCCTCCAAGTTAAGCTCGCCAGCCTGGCATTGTTTAAGCACCTTCAGTCTAGTCTTGATGACAGCCCAACGCTTGTCTAACTCCGCTATAGTAGCTTTGACTTTAGCTTTCCCCTCGAAGTTGGCAATCTTACCCCGAAGCTTTTCAGCCTGAGCCTCGAGGGCCAGAATTTTTCCACTTTTCCTTCCAGCTACTTTATCACGAGCACGTGCTTCTTTAGCTGGTTATGTTTGTTGGCGTCCTCGATAAATTGAGCCTTAACTTGAGCTAACTCTCCGTTGAGTCTCTTGACCTCGGCAGTCAGCCTCAAGCTCTCAGCCTGGTGTTTCTCATTCAGAGTCTACATTTGAGCCTCAGAAGCATCGACAGCTTCTTACATATTAGATTGGGACTGGGCCAACTGAGCTTACAGCTCAGAGATCTGGTTCGTGAGCCCTTCTTTTTGGAGATCCCAAGCATCAGCTACTCGAATCTCTACAGTTCTCTCACATTCTATTTTCATAGTCTTCAGTGAGAGAAGGAGGCTCTGCATAAAGGTTATCAAGAGTTAAGAATAAAAGCGTAGAAATAAGAAGACAATGACACTTGTGAAGACTTAATCAAGGCACAGTAATTGCTGAAGTAGCCATTATCGCCGCCGGGGACAAATCATTGATGAAGCTATCCTCTTTTGACCCCCAACAATTGACCAAGACTCAAAAAGTCACCATGCAAGCTCTCAAAGAGGTTTGCATTGGCAGAAAGCTCGGTTCTTCTTGTCGCCTTCTCAGAAGCCGAGGCTTTGGGAGGCTTAGAATTGGCGCGAGCAGTGCTCGGTGATGCTCCCTCTTCAACAACAGAAGGGATTCCAACTTCACCAGCCTTTGCCTTGCCTTTGGCATTTGCGGTGACTTGGTCAGACCCCTCGAGGTCTACTACTTCTATGCCCTTGGGAGCCGCGGCGTCTACCTCATTATTGGTTTCGTCCCTTAGGCCACATCTCGGTTTGAAAACAGCCTCGGGGCCCGACGCAGGCGTCACATTAACCCGAGCACACACCGTCCTTGTCGACTTATCCGAGGTCGCCCTATTTCTATTTGAAGCAGTGGGAATGTGAAGTAGGGACTCAGGAGCAAAAGGAGTAGATTTTGAAATGCAAGTAAAGCGAACAAGAAAGATATCATCGTCACATTTGGAGGTCCCCTGACCCAAGGTGCCTTTCGAATACTTGGAGGCTTCAGCTTCCTTTAAGATGCCGACTAAACTTTCCATCGTGGCCACACAGTTATCAACATCAGAGGCATCATCCTCCTCCTTATTCTTCCCCTTCCCTTTCTTTCTTTTTTTCTTCTTCAGCTCGGTGTTAGCAGCCTTATTGGGAAAACCTACCAGAAAGAAGAAAAATTAGCAAAAGGAAGACTTCGAGCAATCCCTTAGGAATCAAATTGTGACAAGTTACTCACCGTGTCTCTTATACGCCAACCATTATCAGCGGCCATACTCATCCAAGTCCTGATGGGATGGGTTCAGGCCTTGGTTATTGCCTTGACCTAGTTAAACAAGTCATCAGTAGGATTGACAGGAACTTTGTTAGCTGCAAAAGAGAAATAAACCATAAAAGGGCCATAACCGCAGGGATTAAAAGAAGAAAGTTGAATACTGAGGGTGGATTATTCACGATCATTATTCCATCTCTTGGGAAAACAAGGTTCGGTAGATAGCTGGTCAGTTGCCAAGAGAATGTAACTATCACACCAGGCTTAGTCCCTGTGGTCTTTGTAAGTATCGAGTATTTACCTCAATCGTTCAAAGCAACAATTCCACCCTTGTGGAAGTATGGATAGAAAAGAGCAGTCAAATGTTAATGTGAAAAGTACCTTTGCCTTTCGACTTAGCCAGTCAAAGCACTGAACGACCCTTTAAGCCCCCGGGCCAAGCTGAGTCAAACAGAGGTTGTATGTTCGGAAGAATTCGTCCATCACCTCATGAACGGGGAGTGAAAACCCAAGTGTAAACAGGTATGTATAAGCGAAGGAGAATCCAACCACGTGGTTAGAGCAACTGCATTTCGGGCTGGGAACACCAATCTTGACTTCGGGTCCCCATCCACAATCTTTCCGAACCTGAGCTACATGGGCTTGAGTGATCAAAGTTGGGGTAGTCTGCACCGAAACATTTTTATTCTTGTCTTGTTGAGCAGCCGATGGCCCTGCAACTTGAAGTCTTTGTCGGTATTGAAGTTTGAAGGAATAATTTGATAAATCTCGAGTTCCTTCTCGATGGGGATTTTCTTTTTCTTTGACTTTAAAGGTCCAGCCTCGGTTCCACCCACCGCTTAAGTGTCAGCATCCTTGCTACCCACCTCCTCGACGTCAGTAGTGTCGTCATCATCATCAACATCATCACCTTCATCAACAACAGCGACGTCACCTTCTCCACCACTTACTTCGTTAGATTTACTGCGGGCCGCGGTGGCTTCGCACCGCCTAACATTCAGACCGCCCGCTTCACACGTCGCTTCATTGTCATTCGCTGGTGGGATAACATTTAATGGTTCAACTACATTGACCAACTCGTCGCCGGTGCCTGCGGCGGCGATATCAGGTGTCCTTTCATTAGAAGAGCCACTAGAACTTTGAACAGAATTTGTTGCAGACATTGTTGATTGGAAATTGGTTATGGTTTCTTGATTATGAACAAAGATTTGAAGGAAGAAGAGATGAGAATTTTTTGGCTCCTGTTTCAAAGAATTTCACTATCAAGTGGAGAAGAGGGCAATCAAATGGTTGTATTTATAAGAATTGGAGTCGTCATTATGTTTCCTTGTGAAGGGAAAATGGAGAGGCATGACCGTTCAACGGTCACCACGTATGATGGAAGAGAAGTTGAAGTGATAAACACCTTTTTGAAATACTAACCGTACGTCTCCCGCGTCATTCTCCCGCCTGATTTCATTCCGCTTCTCAGGAATTCGGTCAATTGCCCGACGAGTCAGGGGATTATCTGTATTGGGTGAAAAATGGTTTGCGTACATGGCACTTCGATCGAATGATTCGGGACACGTCATGCAAAGGCTCTTAAAGTTGGGTGTGAGACAAACAACATGGCTCCCGAGGTGATACCCCGAGGTCGAGGTTCTTGATTAGCCTCGGAGACGAATTGCCTTGGTGACTAACAGATTCGAGCCCCCGAGGTAAGAAGTCCAAGCCCCGGAGAACTTTTCAACTCTAGCGGATGAGTCGTCCCACAATCTCCACCGATTACTTCAGAATTCAATGGATAGAAACATTGGCAACCCATGATCTGAACGTGTAATAATGGCCCTCATTGTCCTTAGAGCGATAGGCTATAAATGTCAACTTTTTCATCTTGTAAAGGATCCAGAAATTTACTTACTGAAACTCTGTCAAATTGTATACTCAAAGACATTTATTGAAATCGTTATTCTCTTGTTCTTGTTATTCAATTGTCTCACTTAATTCATTGTTCTTATGCAACTTTGATACATTGCATTGCTTGTAAATGTTAATTTGCACAATCTCAGCTAGGTTTGCATTGAACCAGCTGGAATGAGAGCAATCTAGAGAGAGGAATTTGGAGAAAATATCTTCATTAAATAAAAATGAATTCTGTTACATTGCAACTAACTACACAGGATATTTATAACTACTAACAAATCAGCTAACTAACTAATTAACTTAACCGACCTTCACTAACTAACTGCTGACTGGATTAAGCTAACTAACTAACCTGACTAGGCTAACTAACTGCTGACTTGGATTGATCTTGCTGACAAGGACACACTAAGTAATAGCTGTGTCCTCAACACCCCCCTCAAGCTAGGAGGTGAAAAAATGTTTTTCTTACCTAGCTTGGAGACTAGATACAAATGCTGTGGAGCACTTAGCCCCTTAGTCAATAGATCTGCTTGTTGTTCTGCGGAGGCTAAGTATTGAGGTGAAACAAGTCCAGCCTGAACCTTCTCTCGGATTAAATGACAATCAATATCTATGTGTTTTGTCCTCTCATGGAAAACTCGGTTAGCAGCTATCTGGAGAGCTGACTTGCTATCACTGTAGACTGAAATGGGGAGGTAAACTCTCACCCCCAGCTCTCTGAATAATCCAACCAACCAGGTGAGCTCTGCAACAGTTGAAGCTAGGCTTCTGTATTCAGCCTCAACTGAACTTCTTGAAACTGTATCCTGCTTCTTTGACCTCCATGAAACCAAGGATGACCCAAACTTGACCAAATACCCTGTAATGGATCTTCTTGTGATAATGCATGAGGCCCAATCAGCATCACAATAAGAACTGAGTCTGCCATCACTCTGTGTTGACATCAAAATCCTAAGTCCTGGTGTCTGTTTCACATATCTAACCACCCTCATAGCTGCTTTAAGATGTGAAGTCTTGAATGTATGCATGAATTGGCTAAGGCATTGAACTGAGAATGCAATATCAGGTCTTGTGACAATGAGATACAAAAGCCTACCTATCAGCCTCTGATACACACTAGGGTCCTTCAACAGATGGCCCCTTGATCCCTGCAGGTGCATTTTCAAATGTTCATCAAATTCTATGCTTGTCAACTTCTGATTCACCTCCATTGGGGCCTTCACAGGCTTTGCCCCAGACAGTCCCATGTCTGAAATCAGCTCCAATGAATACTTTCTTTGATGCATGAGTATCCCTTCTTTGCTCCTTCCAAATTCAATACCTAGGAAGTACCTTAATTCCCCCAAGTCTTTAATTTTGAAGTTGTGTTGCAGAATAGCCTTGGTATGCTGTATCATGCCTTCATTACTTCCTGTAGTCAAAAGGTCATCCACATACACTAGTACTATCACAATATCACCCCTGACTCTTCTTGTGGACAAAGAGTAGTCTCTATGGCTTTGTACAAAACCAGAAGCAATTAGAGCTGAACTGAGTTTAATGTTCCACTGCCTTGAAGCTTGCTTCAGGCCATAGAGAGATTTCATTAGCCTGCAGACATGTCTCCCTTTGCCTGGTCTTGGTATGCCAGTGGTAGCTCCATGTACACCTCTTCATAGAGGTCACCTTGCAAAAAAGCATTGTAAACATCCATCTGTTGGATGTGCCAGTTTCTAGCTGCAGCTATAGCAATAACAGATCTTACTGTAACCATCATCACCACAGGAGAGAATGTCTCCTGGTAGTCTAGGCCTTCTTTTTAGTTGTACCCTTTGGCAACCAACCTAGCTTTAAATCTTTCCACCTCACCTGTTGCTTTATATTTTATCTTGTATACCCATTTACATCCTATAGCCTTCTTCCCATATGGGAGAGTAACAATCTTCCAGGTATTATTGTTTTCTAATGCCTGAAGCTCCAACTGTATAGCTGCCGCCCATCTTGCATCCTTAGCTGCTTCATAGTAAGTTTTTGGTTCAACTTCAGTGGAGAAAGATGTCAAGTAACTTTAGTATTTTGGAGATACACTGGCATAGGTGAGAACATCTGAAAGAGGATATTGACAAGCATTTGCCTTCTTGGTGTGCTTAGTAGACTCAACATAGTCTTTCATCCACACAGGTGGCCTTTTTACTCTGTCAGGCTTCCTGTTATCAATATTATCTGGGGTGCTCTATCATGAGAATCTATCATAGGAGGTTGATCTGGTTGAGGAGATGATGGGGTTGAATCTGGTTGAGGTGCTGATTGCTGAATAGGACTGTGCACAGGCACACAGTGTTCTGTTTTTTGATGATCAACTGATGGCCAAGTAGTGTCTATAAACTCTTGGGTTGGATCATCAGATTCTAGTATATCATGTGACAACTCAGCACTGTCTGGATGAGTGGAAGTGGGCATGAAGGGAAAGATATGTTCTGTAAACATCACATCTCTACTTACAAATATTACTTTGTTAGCAACATCATATACCCTGTATCCATTTTGTCCTACTGCATACCCCAGCAGCACAGCTTTGATGGCTCTTGGCCCAAATTTGTCCTTCCTCATCAGGTTTGTGGCATAACACAAGCAACCTATTACTTTTAAGTGAGAGAGTGAAGGAGCCTTATTGTAGAATAGTTCATAAGGGGACTTGTTGTTCAGCACAGTGGAAGGTATCCTGTTTATTATGTGCACTGCGCCTGCACACACTCACCCTAAAATCTTTTAGGTAAGTGCCCTTGAAATCTGATTGCCCTGGCTGTTTCTAGTATGTGCCTGTGTCTTCTTTCCACCACTCCATTTTGATGTGGAGTGCATGGACAAGAGCTTTGGTGACTTATTCCAAACATCTTGAACAAGTCATGACAATTATGATTAAAAAAACTCAGTCCCATTGTCTGATCTAAAAGTCTTAATGAGCTTGTTGAACTGATTCTGGACCATTAGTATGAAATTCTTGAGCAGAAATACAACATCAGATTTTACACACATGAAAAACACCCATGTCATTCTGGAAAAATCATCAACCACAGTCAGAAAATATCTCATCCATGTATGTGTTACAACTCTATAAGGCCCCCATACATCCAGATGTACCAACTGAAATGGCTCAGTGGCTCTACTGCTACTGTTAGGAAAGGGAATCGTTGTCTGCCTAGCTAGAGGGCATATGTCACAATTATTTAACACAAAACTATTTTTATTTTTAAACTCTCCTATCTTCCTCAACACAGCCATAGGAACATGACCCAATCTCTTATGCCAAAGCTTACCATTCTCCAATACTTGTGCAGTAAATGACCTTGTGACTTCAGTTTGATTCCTTCTTATGGTCAACACATACAATCCATCCTTCTCTCTACCAATCTCCTTGATTTTCCCACTCACAAGATCCTGAAAGATACAGAATCCAGGGAAGAATGTGACAGAACAATTAAGATCTCTTGTAACTTTGGACACAGACAGCAGATTAAATTTAAAGTCTGGAACACAAAGAATATTTTTTATCACTTCACCACATGTCATTTGGTAGTTTCCAACATGTGACACATTAGCTGACTCCCCATTTGGCATTTGCACCTTTCCTGAACTACCTACTTTCTCATGACAATGTAGCAAACAGTCATCATTTATCATGTGATTTGTTGCACCGTCAATAATCCAGCTATTGCTACTGCTGTTATTGTTAGAGAAGGGTATACCTTCCATGTTAGCACTGGTATTTCTGTCATTAATTGTGTTTCTGTTCAGCATATGCATCAATTGACTGACATGGTTCTGGGTAAAGCATGGAGCTCCTGTTAATGTAGGACAGTTCAAAGGATGTGCAGCCTGAGTATGATATGTTGGTGCCATGTTGTTGTAGTTGGGTGCAGAATAAGTTGTGTTGTGGCCTGCAGATTTCCCATAGGTTGCATTTGCAATGGGAGGTTGTCCATAACCTACATTGGGGGTCCCATAGTGTCCATTGATGCTGGGAGGCTGGCCATAAACTGCATTGGAGATGTGTTGATTATCTTCTCCATATGAGACATGATTTCCACTCATCTGTGGCCCCCTTTTCTTTGACTTGTTCTCAGGGTTGATGTAACAGTTCTCTCTCAGATGTCCCTTCTTATGGCAATAGCTGCATTTAGCTGATTTGAAGCAGTTCTCCCTGATGTGGCCTTTAATGTTGCAGTAATCACAGTACAAGTGTTGCCTCTTCTGTCTTTGCTGATTATTCTTTCCCTTTGCAACAAACAATGCAGCGGGTTCAGCAGATTCATTTGTCACTCCATAATTACCACCTGTAATTAGCCTTTGGCTCTCATCTTGTACCAACATAGAATAGGCCTGATTTAGTGTGGGTGTGGGTAACATCATGAGAATCTGACTTCTTGCTTGGCTATATCCATCGTTTAGCCCCATTAAAAATTGTAGAAGTCTCTGATTCTTAATGTGTACCATAAAGTCTCTTGACTTATCACAATTACATGAAGGAGGAGGAACAACTGAGTCGTATTCATCCCATAGGTCTTTGAGCTTAGAGTAATAGGTAGAAACTGAGTTGACACCTTGTGTCAAGGTAGCAATCTCTTTGTGGAGGTGATATATGCGTGAGAGGTTCACTTTATCATAACGTTCTTTAAGATCTTTCCATACTAAATGAGCATCTCCAGAACTAAACAAAATTCCACTGAGTAAATTGCTACTTACATTTCCCATCAGCCAAGAGATAACTAGGGCATTGCAGCGTTCCCATTGATGCTCTAATTCGACTCCAAAATCCTCCTTCTTCGAGGTCCCATCAATGAATGACAACTTGTTCTTCGTGAGAAGAGCAACTTTCATGGCTCGACTCCACAGGTTATAATTTTCCATTCCCACAAGCTTAATACCTACATTCACCGCACCTGGAGTATCTGATGGGTGTAAATACAGAGGATGATTATGATCGATAACTCCGGCGACTGAGTCCTGCTGGAAACCCCCTGCGTTTGATGATTCTACACCAATTGGACTCATTTTTAAGTGATTTTAACGGAAAACTTCGCAAATCACAGTAAAGAAAACGTAAGAACAGAGAATCGAATGAAATTGACGGTGAATCTGTTGATCAAAAACACCTAAAACTTGCCGTATGTAGGCTCTGATACCATGTTAATTTGCACAATCTCAGCTAGGTTTGCATTGAACCAGCTGGAATGAGAGCAATCTAGAGAGAGGAATTTGGGGAAAATATCTTCATTGAATGAAAATGAATTCTGTTACATTGCAACTAACTACACAGGATATTTATAACTACTAACTAATCAGCTAACTAACTAATTAACTTTACCGACCTTCACTAACTAACTGCTGACTGGATTAAGCTAAACTAACTAAGCTGACTAGGCTAACTAACTGCTGACTTGGATTGAGCTTGCTGACAAGGACACACTAAGTAATAGCTGTGTCCTCAACAGTAAATCCTTATAAATTTGATTTATTGTCCTAATCCAGTTTAAGCCAATACACTTTGCTTGTGTTTCTTTGAATGCGCTCACTTGATAATATAAGCCTCTCATTTGGTGCTGCTCGGGATCCTCTTAGAGTCGTATCAGAACTACTCCGAGTTGGTGAACTACTCCGAGTTGGTGATTCTGTGCTTCATCGAGAGAAGATTGAGGAGAATTGAAGTGTTTATTAATAAATTACTACGGACAGTCCTGGGAAAATTTTTATGTTATTTTTGCTATGTATAATGTGTATATATCTTAAGACCAATGACTGGTATCTAACTAATTTATACTTCAAGTTAACATTATATTATCCGATCTCATCGATCAATAAGAGAGATAATGGATAATAAGTATAATATAAGCTGACTGTTGCAATTGATTTTTTTTTAAATGCTAATGAAGTTGCACTCCCTCCTAGTACTGTGAGACAACTAAATTTCAAAGAAAATTCTAAAATTACTTGTAATTATTATATGTTATTTAACTTGTTGGTTAAAAAAAATTACTCCATCAATGCATAGACTTTAAACTCTAATATTGTAGGAGTATATATTTTCTAGTTTAAACTGTCCAGCAGTGAAAGAAGAAAAAGGAAAACCATAACTGGCATAAAAGCATGGCAATATTCACTGCACAAGATGCTAGCTTCTTCTACTTTTTCAATAGTTACAATTATATTTTCTCTGTTGAATCTATTTCGACATGTTATTGGACGAATAAAATTAAAGAAAAGAGGGAACAAGAAAATGTTGTGTAACCGACAATGTCCCAAGTACCCACAGGATACAAGCATGAGTTCATGATAATTTGTCTGGAAGTTCTGTGGAAGTTAAGTGAACAATCTTAGGATCTCCTTTCTTTTTCGCATTATTGAAGTCATAATTCAGCATTATGATCCTACTATAAAGCAGCCTACTCAAGTAATGGTATATCTAATGTTCACCTTAATTACAATTTGTAATTTACAAGAAAGATAAAAAAATCAAGCCATTTATCTAGTGATCACAGTGTGATACACTCTGAATAGTGGAGCTAAAAAAGAAAAAAAAAACTAAAAAGAAATGCAAATATTTCAAATCTGGAGTTTGAACCTCCAAGCTAAAGCAATTTTTGACCTACATTTTCTGGTACACTTGAAGCATCTCTAATGTCAAGGATATCTGCGTACAAAAGATTTTGCTTTTATTTTATTGTGCAACAATTTTTCGACAAACACAATTCAATTGACATGTTCCTTTTTTATTTGGGGTATAATGATCTAGTATATGGCGTCCACTAATTCAGTTTATTCAGATTTACGTTGCGTTTAATTCATTAAAGAGGTATGACAATGAAGTAATGTACTCGAAATAAATTCGGCTAAAGATTATCTTAGATTGACGATGAACTTGTAACTATTTGATAACGCCATGAAACTTAAGTTACAACTACTTAGATCTAAACAAGTCAGACCTTCTAGGACTAGCTCTTTTTCAATTATCCTTTTTCATATGGTGACATTTTTGGTGTTACACATAATATATTCATCTGAAGGTGAAATAGTACCCCAATTGATCAGTCATGTCGTCTTAAAGGTTCCTTTTCCTTTTATCTTCTTTTTCTAAAATCAAAAGTTCGTGGAATTTCAATTTTCCATTGAAGTCCTCCATCCTTTTTGATGAATCATGTCATGTTGCTTTCGATATCTTGAGTGGATGAAGCAGATAGTCTTCCCTGAATGAAAGAGACTTCTAACTATTAATTTGATTTTTACTAAAACAACTGTATTGCATGTCATTCTCCTACAGTTTTAGCACTAATCAAGCTTTTTTGTACTATATAGACCTCGTTCAATGGATAAGACTATTTGTCGTTAAGCAGGAAAGGGGTTCTTTTTACTGTTGAATCATGGTACAGTAAATAATTTTCTTGTTTCTAGTTTAACCTTTTGACAGTTATGGTATTTAATCACCATTGAAGTAAGTGTAAAACTTCCTTTAAAAGGGGGAATTTTCAAAGAGCTTAGTACAAAGTTGTTGGCTCGAGAAGAAAGCACACTGGCAGCCTTGTTTCGTGGTTTATTCATCTTTAATTTCTGGTTTTTTATGTATATCAAGCATCAGAAATTAGCATGTCCATGATATATATTGTACCTATTGCGGCGCCACAGAGGTAAAATGATGCAATACAAGAAGAAATTTTAACTAGAGTAATTGTTTTTTTTTTAATTTAAATTTGAAAAAACTGTAAAAAATACCATTAACAAACAAAATCAAATACACCTAAAGAGCACCTACTACCTCAGCGGGCTACACCAAGGATAGCAGACCTCCAACAATGCAAATCTAGTTACATAAGGTATGAATGAAATGGCTACATCTACTTGCTCTTTTTTATCGTTGTAGTAAGTCTATTCTTTCTCTAATTTCTTTTTGTATCTGAATCACTACAAAATTACTATTAACAGTTGCTCCCCTGTTAAAACCACAGTTATAGCTAGGTAGCTCATTAATTTCAAATGTTACAGCTCACTGCTTAAAATGTTTGTTGTAAATGTCCCCTAATTATTTTAGCCCGTATCTTCTATTTATGGTGGAGAGGGTAAAAAATTCCACAAGTTGATTTTTCAATAATATAAGGGAACCATAAAGAATCCACAAAAGGAAATTCGTATGAGTATTTTTTTGCCAATAACGATCACATCTTTGTGATAGTGTATGTCACTAAAATCAGTACTGGTTTTGCTTACTACTTTTGGGGAATTACAGGTATACGCAGATTCAGATACTTTCCTAGAATAAACTACGTCACCTTTTTACTACTACTATTTCATTTCCCAATGAGAAATTTTCGATTAATTTTTCTCGTGGAGCAAATATATGTGATATGAGTAGCTTAGTGCTACGAGCTAGTTAGAGTGAACTAATGTAACTTAACCAAATTTTTACGATAGTGACCTTCCCCAGCAGAAAATTTCGCAAAAATTGCTTAGAACAATAATCTGGGTGATCAGCGGTAGAAGGTGTATTGGATAAAAGCTGACTAGGCTTGAGAAGGCGACACGTGTCTTCCACGTGGCACGAACAGACTTTTCAAACGAACAGGCACTCAACGGGCAGACAAGCATCACGAACAGACCTAAAGAAGTTACGAAGCATCTCAACGGTCAACACAGCTTCAATGAGCAGTAATTAGCATGATCATCCACGATCAACCTATTAATGACAATTAACCCAGTGGCTTTAACTCCAACGGATAGGCGACCGGCAGTTACTTATCCCAACGGATCCACGCCCAGCGGTTACAGAAATCTCAACGGGTGCTCACCAGACTTATAAATAGCACCTACCTTAATCGATTATGTATTCGGGAACATCTTATCTGAAATATCAAATAAACTACTCTCTTTCTCTCTCAATCTTGTTCAGTTATTCTCTTTGCTTTTGCTTAATTCGCCCATCAGACGTGCGTTCGATATCGAAGAACTCTCCCCGAGGACGAGTGATACGATACGGTTTCTTCTCTTTTATCTACATTTCGCATATTATTCTTTAACTCATACGGACATATTCTCATCACCTTAGTTTATCATATAGACTCTTGATCTTAGCTGTTGACCGCGACCCCGCAAATACAAATTTAATTGTTAATTTGCCTAAAATCGAATCTAGGTTAAACAATTTGGCGACCACAGTGGGAGCCGGTCAATAAGCCTTCGTAGGTTAATAGTTTATCTTTGCTATTATCTCCGTTTTTGTCTATCCTTTTTGCTTTATAACTAACATGGCAGATAACAACTCTCAACAAGTCGTCGCAAAGGGAAATCGAGAAAGTATTCATGTAAAGAATATTTTTGAAGCGAAGCAGAGGCCCGGCGAATCTCTTCGCCAGTACATAGGCCGTTTCCAGGAAGAGCTAGCAGCATTCCCCGAGATGCCAGACAAGTGGGCGATAGTCGCGTTTACTTACGGTCTGGATAGGGGAAGCTCCATAGTTACACGTCGATTACACGAATCTCTCCGTGAATCCCCAGCGGTCAGCTGGACGGACGTTTGTGGCCGTTACACTTCAAAGGTAAATATTAACGAACCTTAATGAAAAGACCCTTGGGGAGGTCACCCTCACAACTCTTGGCGAAGGAGTAGCAAAGGAAACAACCTTCCATGTTGTCGATGCGGATCTGGCCTACAATATCATATTGGGCAGACCTTGGATCCACGACATGCAAGTTGTTCCTTCCACTTATCATCAGGTGTTAAAATTCCCATCCGAATGGGGAGTACGTGAAGTTCGAGGAGAGCAGCGCTCTGCCCGAGATTGCTATTCTGTGGCTCTCAAACTCCCTGAAGAAAACAAATAGCAATTACAGCGACCGGGACCAGACATACCACCTGAGACGGCTGAGTACGAAGTCCCGGAATTCATCACGAATATGGACGAGAAAGAAAACCATATGCCAACCGTTGAAGCCTTGGATCCTGAGGAGCTGTTCACCGATAAGCCAGAACGGAAAGTGTATCTGGGGACCAAGCTAAACAAACGCCTACGAAGAGATATTCTCCAGTTTCTCAAGGAGCGGCATACAACATTCGCCTGGTCTCACGAAGACATGACAGGTATTTCTCCTAACATCATTACTCACAGGTTAAACGTAGATCCGTATCACCGCCCGGTGAAACAAAAGACGCGCCAGCAAGGAGCCTTCTAGAACCAGGTCATCAACGACGAGGTTGACCAGCTGCTGAAGATTGGTTCAGTACGTGAAGTCAAGTACCCAGACTGGCTAGCCAACGTAGTTGTCGTACCTAAAAAGAACGGCAAATGGCGAGTCTGCATCAGCTTCACAGATCTAAACAAAGCCTGCCCGAAGGATTCATATCCTCTTCCCAGGATAGATCAACTAATCGACGCTACAGCCGGACACGAAGTGCTAACCTTCCTCGACGCATACTCCGGGTATAACCAGATATTGATGGATCCCGAAGATCAGGAGAAGACAGCATTCATCACCTGTCGAGGTACATACTGTTACAAAGTTATGCCTTTTGGACTAAAAAATGCAGGTGCTACTTATCAGCGTCTAGTCAATCGAATGTTTCACGACCATATTGGTAAGACTATGGAAGTATACATCGATGACATGCTGATAAAATCTAAGCGAGCAGAAGACCATTTAGCACATCTGAAAGAAGCTTTTCGGATCCTAGATCAGTATAATATGAAGCTGAATCTAGAGAAATGCGCTTTCGGAGTTGGATCAGGGAAGTTTCTAGGATTCATTGTTTCTCAGCGTGGCATTGAAGTCAATCCCGCTCAGATAAAAGCTATCGAATCAATTCCAGATATGCTTCAAAACCGAAGAGACGTCATGAGACTAACGGGGAGAGTGGCAGCCTTACGAAGGTTCATTTCTCGGTCATCTGACCGGTGCAAAAGTTTCTTCGATGTCTTAAAACAAAACAAAGAGTTCGAATGGACTCCTGAATGCCAACAAGCATTGAGGGATTTGAAGAGGTATCTATCCAATCCTCCGCTACTCTCCACACCTCAAGAAGGCGAACAGCTGTTGATTTACTTGGCAGTCTCGGAATCATCGGTAAGCGCTGTACTAGTTCGGGAAGACCAAGGTAAGCAACTTCCTATCTATTACGTTAGCAAAGCTTTAATTGATGCAGAAACGCGTTATCAACCTTTAGAAAAGCTAGCACTGGCATTAGTAACCGCTGCTCGTAAGTTACGCCCTTATTTTCAGAGCCATTCGATAGCCGTGGTTACGACTTTCCCTTTGCGAAATGTTTTACACAAACCTGAATTCTCAGGAAGATTGGTAAAACGGGCTATAGAATTATCCGAATTTGATATCACCTATCAGCCTAGAGTAGCCATAAAATCGCAAGTCTTGGCTGACTTCGTAGCAGACTTCAGCGCTAACATGTACCCTGAGGCGGAAAGGGAATCTATTCTTTATGCAGGACAGGAAACCGGCACATGGACCCTTTATACAGATGGCTCCTCGAGCGTCAAAGGGTCCGGCCTTGGACTAGTTCTTATTACTCCATCCGGCGAAACGGTAAGGCAAGCTATCAAGTGCCCATTCATTACTAACAATGAGGCCGAATATGAGGCCGTTATTGCAGGATTGGAACTAGCCCGGAGTTATGGGGCAACTTCTGTCAAGCTGAAGAGCGATTCTCAGCTCGTGGTGAATCAGATCAATGGAGGCTTTGTTGCACGAGAATCCAGGATGCAAGCGTACCTCGCCCGAGTAAAAGAGCTTCTAGCACAGTTTGGCGAATGGGAAGCAGTCCAGATTCCACGGGAAGAGAATAATGAAGCCGATGCTCTTGCAAACATGGGATCAGTGGCAGAGATAGGGGCATCTAGTTCTTCAGCTATTGTTCAACTTCTCTACACAACCATGGATAGAGAAAAGTTTGAAGTCAACACTATCAATGCTACTTGGGACTAGCGGAATGAGATAACAAATTATCTTATTCATGGAACTTTACGTGAAGATGCGAAAGCTGCACGCAAACTTCGAGTGAAAGCTGCCCGGTATACAATTCTCAACGGCGAGCTCTACCGGAGAATGTTCGCAGGACCTCTTGCAAAGTGCCTTGGACCTAATCAGATCAATTATGTAATGAGAGAAGTCCACGAAGGCTGTTGTGGAAATCATTCCGGAGGTAAAGCACTAACTCGAAAGCTGATTCGTGCAGGCTATTATTGGGACAAGATGGAGAAAGATACGAATGAATTTGTCAAGAAATATGACAAATGCCAAAGGTTCGCTCATCTTCTACATCAACCGGCAGAGCCACTCCACTCAATAATCTCTCCATGGCCTTTCATGAAAATGAGGGATGGATATCGTTGGCCCTCTTCCCACAGCGCCAAGGGGGATGTGCTTCTTATTGATCATCACTGACTACTTTACAAAGTGGGTCGAGGCAGCAGCGTACTCAAAGATACGGAAAATGGAAGTCGTCGATTTCCTCTGGCGTTTTGTCGTATGTCGTTTTGGAGCGCCTAAGGAAATAGTCATGGACAACGGCCCGCAATTCGTCGGCCAGAAAGTGACTAGGTTCCTCGAGGATCTTCATATCAAAAGGACCACCTCCTCACCATATCATCCTGTTGCAAATGGACAGGCAGAATCTACCAACAAAATCATCGTGGAATCCCTTAAGAACCGACTCGAGCAGGCAAAGGGATGTTGGGTAGAAGAGTTACCCGGAGTACTATGGGTTTACCGCACAACAATAAAAATGAGCACCGGAGAAACTCCTTATTCATTGGTATATGGTGCTGACGCTCTAATCCCTGTTGAAATCGGAGAGCCCAGCTTGCGATATGCACACGCAACTGAAGAGTCAAACTCAGTCAATTTATCCGAAGAGCTGGATCTTCTCGAAGAACGCAGGGAGCTTGCTCTTATACGGGTAATCGCCCAGAAAGAACGAGTCGAGCAATACTACAATCGAGGACTACGCGTACGAAGCTTTCAAGTCGGGGACTTTGTACTCAGAAAAGCTTCCCAAAGCACACAAGAAACAAATTCAGGTAAGTTGGGTCCTAACTGGGAAGGCCCCTACAAAGTAATTGCTTCGGTAGGAAAAGGATCTTATCGTTTGGCACGACCAGACGGCTCTACTGTCCCAAACAGCTGGAATGTGATCCACCTCAAAAGGTATCACTTCTAAGTGGTAAAACGGTTAGTCCTCTAACACTTAACTTTTATTTCTATAAAAAGTTCTTACTTTTAATTATATATTCTTTCTTCTAAATGGTACTAACGGCCTGAACAAGGTCAGATACGGCCTGAACAAGGTCAGATCCATTTAGCTCAACTGGCAGAGCTCGAAGTTTTTCAACTTCGCAGCTGTGGGTTCGAATCCCACAATGGACACACTCCTCGTTTGGTTATATGTGTTCTATATACGACTCACTGACAACTCTTTTCATGTTATCACTTTACGTGTTCTAACATAAAAACAAGGAGGGTGGTGAGAGGCCCCCGTAGGCCAGGCAAGACCTTCACAAAGGAGGCAAAAGACCTTACCAAAAGGCAAACTCTACTCGAAGTTTTTCAAATCAAAAACTTTTACGTGACACAACTTCCACAGCAAATAAGAGGAGTTAGTTCACAAATAAAAAACTATCACATGACAAAAATCCCACAACAAATAAGAGGAGTCGTTCACAAGTCAAAACTTTCTGAGTGATAAAGGCTTCCACGAAAATAAGAGAAGTCAATCATCAGGCCAACGACTCGGCCAGAGCCAATTCACAAAGCCCTACAATAACTTTCAATCATCAAAACGATAAGCAAAGACATACGCATGGGGAAACAATTCGGCTAATACCAAGAAAAAAAAAACGACCATCATTCGGTCAGACTAATGACAACTTACCTCTTCCTAAAGAAAGGTTAAGTTACAAACATTCGGTCACTTATAATTTACGGCCTCTTCTCAACGAAAGGCTAAGCGAAATTCACTCGGGCAGATTCTTGAGGATACAGACTTAATAAAGTCCTGCGTCCAGAAAACTCCCAGTCACAAGGCTCGAAAGCCACAATACATGCAAACACAAGATCGAAAAGTTCAAACTAAATATAGTCACTGGACAGATCTAAACAGCGTATATACATTATCTTTGTAAATGGATAAAATGCCGAATACGGCTGACAGAAGTTTACAGAGTGCTCAAAGGCCAAACTTGCCGGCCATACAAAGGACCATAGAGTCTATACTAGACTCCTGTCCATCAACAAACAAGTCCGGCTCTCGCCAGACAAAATAAAAGTACATCAATCATTGATTTAAAAAAGGCATCAGCATGAAGGGCCATGACCAGGACTCAACGCACCAGCTCCGTCAGTCCTGTTGTCATTCCCCGAATCCCCGCCGTCATCTTCGTCATCATCGTCATCATCATCACCTGCAGACTCTTCAGGAGAGAGACCCAATGCTTGGTGAATTCTTCGAACAGCGTTCTTTGTTGTCTGCAGCATCTCCTCGACGTTGATCTGTCCAGCTTGGATCTGCACGAGCAATGCACGCCTAGCTTCAAGAGCCGCGAGCTTAGTCTTGATTTCCGACTGATCACGCAGGTTCGCCAAGTCCTTGGTTAATGCGGTCTGAGCACTCATCAGCTGAGCGACCTGATCCTTGGCAGCCTGGAGATCAGAACGGGCTTTAATTGATTCCTCATTTGCTCTTTGTAGACCCATCTCGAGAGATGCGCGCTCTTCATTAGCATTGTTCACAGAATTCCGGCATTCTTCAAGCAGTCTCTCCAAACCCTGGATAGAGCGTGCGAACCCTTCCTTCTCCTCAAGAAGAAGGTCCTTTTCCCTAGTAAGAGCGTTGATTTGCTCAACACGGCCATTGTTGACATTAGTCAACCGATCAACTTCTCTACCAAGGAAACCACACTGCTCGATCAGAGTCTTGTTGTCCTTCAGATCCTCCAGCAATTCACCTCAACCACCTGATTAGCATTGTTGATCCTGGAGCGGAACATGATTTCAGCAGCCAGCATGCTCAACTAAAAAGAAAGAGAGCAAAGTAAATCACGGTTAAAAATCCAAAGTTAAAAGTTATTCCCAAAACGAAGCGGGAAAAACTTACCCGAGCAGAATCAGAAGCTATCTTCGGTCAACTCCCTCAGCACCCACTCCTCACGAGGGCCGATGAGCGAAGACACCGCCTTGGCCAAGCTGTGTGGTCTGGACACAAAGTTGACATCAGGAGCAAGTTTCAAAGTATGCTTCCTCTCACAGAACTTGGGTTCCCAAGCCTGTTCGGAAGGATAGTTTGGCCCAAACTTGTAGCGAACTCCCTTGATGTCACTTAGCTCTGTCCGACCACTAATAACTGATCGCCAACGAACCGCGACGAAGAGAGGTTAGAATCATCCTCCACTCCAGGATCTATGGTCTCACAATCACGAAGGACGATGGGGGTCGCCCCCTCAGTAGCCACGTTCTCCAGGTCCTCGAAACGATAAACACGAGGACCCTGGCTACCCTCTTGGGGAGTCCCTTCTTCTGCTCCTTCCTTCACTTCTTCTTCCTCTTCTTCTACAACTTTTCTCTTCCCCTTATCCGCACGAGAAGGACCTGCCTCCGCCCCTTCATTGACTCGGGGACTCCCCTGGGGAGTATGGACAGCCTCTTCATCGGCCCTCCTTCTGTCACTACGGAGATGAGGCCTTCGTCTAAGGGGAACTTCCTCTCCGATTTCTGTGTCCGAAAGAGTAATAACCTCCTTGGCTATATCCTCTTCCCGTCTGGACTCGGGGACTCCAGCAGCACTAGCATCAGCTTCCATGGGCTCCGGTACATTGGCCTTGGAAGAAGAATCGCCGCCAACCGACGAGGTTTGCCCGGCAGCCACGAAAGTCTTACGAGCAGACTTCTTTCGCGCTCCGCCCTCGCCTTGGCTCCTTTTCTTTCTCTTCAAGGGGGCCAATCCACCGGACAGGAGTTCTTCGCCGCCCTCCCGGCTGCGCAAAGCCCCTACTGAAGCTAGTATAGCCTCAGCTTCAGCCTCTGGGTCAGCCAGAGGCTCAGGAGGTCCGTCTTGAGGCGGAGCGGGAAAGAAACTTCCCGAAGTGCCCAAACCTGTTAAAAGGTAAAACGGTCAGCTATAAGGAAGATCCAAAGGAGAAGAATGATCATAAAAGCAGAAACATGCTTACCATGGTTCTTCACAGCCAAACTATGCTGAGTGACGAAATACATCCACTCTCTTTTTTCTGGAGAAAACTCCTTCAAAATTGGCCCAACCTATGCAGTCAAGTCTTCGACAGAACTGAGCTTGTCATAGGGTTGCTTGGCCGCTACAAAATTGAACGGAGTTAGAAACCGAGGAGAAGGAAAAACACGAAAAGCGTTAAACAAAAGTATTCGGGGACTTACGCTTCTTATTCCAGACTTCTGGAAGATAGGCCTTGTCATCAAAAGTCAGGACCGATGAGTGCATAAACACAAACCGATGAGCCCAGCCTCGATCACCGGTGTCCTCAGAACTGCGCACCAAGCCTTTGCTTCCGCGCATTCTGGCATTCACATAGCCGTCCTTAAAAATTTGTATACTATACAAAGAAATAAAATGCTCATAACTAAAAGATTGGTCGGTTTTAGCCGCGAACCAATCTAGAAGGGTAACTATTCTATACATACTGGGGCTCAACTGCGCCGGACAAAGGAGATACTCACGACAGAGCCTCTCCAACACAGGGTGCAGGGGTAAACTGCTCCCCACGGTGAAAGGATAGGTGCACATGGCTGTCCACCCGGCTCTGTGGGAAGTAATATTCTCCTCTTCGGAGACCGGTAAGATGGGAATATCATCGCCCCAGTTGCAGTCCACTCTTACTCGTGGGATCACTTCCTTCATGATCCCAGATTTATATCTGCACACCGGCCAGTTCCGCATGTCCCCTTCCTTATTATGGAAGGACTTGATATTGCAGTCTGCTTCAAGTTCACCCCACTTCTTGGGGATTATCTCCGCAGTCGTAGCTTGTGTAGCCCGGGGCCTAGAAGCGGCCGCCGAAGAACTACCAACAACATCAGTACCCTGGTTTCTTCTGGATCGTGAAGACATGATCGCAAGAAAAGTATGAAACTGTTAGAAAGAATTCAAAGCTAGTTCAGAGTATTTTCGAAGAACAGCAAAAGAAATAAAAGCGAGTAAAGGGCTTATCGTTAAGCAAAACCCTATTTATAGGAGCAAAAATTCAGCCCCACTAATTTCCGTCAAGACACGTGGAGGCTATCAAAGAGACCTAGGTCAGATCTGGCCGTTAAATAGGGTTCATCCCAGCTTTATAAAATCATCATTGTCATGGAAAAGGGACAGTCACTTCACGATCAGCAGGCGACGTATGCACATGGCTAGAGCGGTTAAAATCATTACCTTTTACTCTTGGGGCACACAATGGTCACTTCGGAGTAACCTGCAGTCTTACAGACGTGCCAGCTACAATTACTTTTTGTTACGGCGCATTGAATGCGCACGTCACGAAGACTTGTCATTTAGCGGGTATGGATCGTACGTCACCAGAATACGTCACACAAATACAAAAATTCTCCAGGGATTCCCGCCAAAAATTGTATCCACTCCTCGAACAGATACTCCGCTCGAGAAGTGCGGGGACTATCTGTATTGGATAAAAGCTGACTAGGCTTGAGAAGGCGACATGTGTCTTCCACGTGGCACGAACATACTTTTCAAACGGACCGGCACTCAACGGGCAGACAAGCATCACGAACAGACCTAAAGAAGTTACGAAGCATCTCAACGGTCAACACGGCTTCAATGAGCAGTAATTAGCATGATCATCCACGATCAACCTATTAATGACAATTAACCCAGCGGCTTTAACTCCAACGGATAGGTGACCGGCAGTTACTTATCCCATCGGATCCACGCCCAGCGGTTACAGAAATCTCAACGGGTGCTCACCAGCCTTATAAATAGCACCTACCTTAATCGATTATGTATTCGGGAACATCTTATCTGAAATATCAAATAAACTACTCTCTCTCTCTCTCTCAATCTTGTTCAGTTATTCTCTTTGCTTTTGCTTAATTCGCCCATCAAACGTGCGTTCGATATCGAAGAACTCTCCCCGAGGACGAGTGATACGATACGGTTTCTTCTCTTTTATCTACATTTCGCATATTATTCTTTAACTCATACGGACATATTCTCATCACCTTAGTTTATCATATAGACTCTTGATCTCAGCTGTTGACCGTGACCCCGCAAATACAAATTTAATTGTTAATTGGCCTAAAATCAAATCTAGGTTAAACAGAAGGTGTCTCAAGTGTCTGTCGCCGAAGCTACTCTTGTAAAGGTTTTCTGATGGGGTGTTGAAAGTTAAGCAGTGGTACTAAAATATCCCATATCTGCAAATCACCCTAATTTGACAGTAAGATAATTTAAGATTTTTTGTCCTTTTTGGCTGCAAGAGATTACTGTATAGTTGAGTCTAATGGAAAAATTCATGACCCATGACTTGGTCAAACCACATTTAATTAGCATCAAGCTTGAGTAAGAAGGGGTCCTTTTCGAACAAATGATCACTATTCACTAATATAAGTTAGATTCAACTAAATTGTATTGGATAAAAGCTGATAGAACCTAAAAGATGACACGCGTACGCCATGTGGCACGGGCAGAAGTTCCACCGGACAGATACCTAACGGACAGACAGTTATCACAAGCAGACCCAAAGCAGTTATGGAACGCCTCATCAGTCAACACGATCTGAATGAGCAGTTATTAGCCTGATCATGTGCGATCACTCAATGAATGGTCATAAAGGCAATAATTACAACCCAGTGGTTACATATCCAACGGATACGTGCCCAGCGGTTACAAAACCCAACGGACGCCTATCAGACCTATAAATAGCATTTGTTCTTAGCAATTGTAACAGGACTTGACTTCTAATCTACTACAATATCAATAAGACTACTCTCTCCTTCTTGCTCAAATACTGTTCTTTGCTTATATTCGTTCAGCATTTAGTTCTCTAGTCTTCTAAAGCGCGATCAATAACGAGGAACTCTCACTGGGATTAAGCAATCCAACACGGTTACCTCTGTCTATTTTTCAGTAACGCTTTAACCTTATTTACTTTAGTTCATATCTTGTTTCCGTATTACTATTCATCATTTAAGCTATTAATCTAAACTATTGATCGTGACTCTGAAAATATAAATTTAATTGTTAATTGGCCTAAAGTCGGATCTAGGTTAAACAATTTGGCGACCACAGTGGGAGCCGGTCAATAGCCTTCATAGGTTAATAGTCTGTTTTTTCCAGTATTATATCTTGTTTCGTCGATCTTTTTGTTCCACAACTAACATTTCAGAAAGCGGCTCACAACGAACTATCGTAGGCGGAAGTCAGGTAAGTACTCTTGCACCCAGTCCCAATTATTCTCCCGACTATTCGTCCGATGGGCAGCAAAAATCTTCCAAAGGACAGGTCAGGCAGCAAAATGGGCGTATGCGCTCTCAAAGCACTACCCCGCCCAGGAGACGACACCTTAGGAGTCTCTCCCCTGGCTAAGGGAATCTCCAGGAAATGCTCTTTGCATTCATGCAGGAACAGGCAGAGGTAAACCGATGGATAAACGAGGCACTCACCTCTCTCCGAAGGAGCAACCCTTTAACTGCAAGAGCTTACGCTGCAACGCCTGGGCGTGACGTTCTTTCTTCACGTACATCAAGACAAGGTGAAGAACGACACAACGATGGGACTGCAGATCCGGCGACCCAAGTCAACCAGAATCGGAATGGAGGGTCTATGGCATCTACAGAAATGAGCCTTATTATGGAAGCTCTCACCAAGCAATTCATGGAAAGCCTAAAAGCACTTCAAAAGTCTCTCCACGAGAGAATTGATCAGATACCCGGTGCTCCGCCCACGCTGAAGAAAGTCGATGTCCAACGGTATTCCCAACGACCCTAGAAGAAAGAAGCAGCCCCAAAGGCGATATCTAAGATGTTCAAGATGCCAAACATCCCGAGGTATCGTGGAACATCCGATCCCAACGACCACCTCATGATGTTCAACAACTTTATAAAGGCTAGCAATCTCACCAACGAGGAGATCGAATCTGTTCAATTGAAGAAGTTCGTGGAAACCCTAGCAGATGGAGCTCTACGATGGTACTCAATGTTGCCACCAAACTCCATTGGGTCATTCGCAGAGATGGCTGAGTTGTTCGTGAAGGCACACACAGGCGCTCAGAAGACGGAGACCCGCGTAGAGGATATCTTTGAATTCAAACAAAGGCCCGATGAGTCTCTCCACAAATACGTGGATTGCTTCCAAAGAGAGCGTATGATGCTTCCCAAAGTACCGGACAGATGGGCAACGATAGCGTTTACCAACAGTCTAGATATCAGGAGCTCAGAGGCTACGCGCAGACTTATGAGTCTCTTCGCGAGTTCCCAGCAACCAGCTGGTCGGACGTCTACAACCGTTACAACTCAAAGGTACGTATTGACGAAGATAAATTGATTGGAACAGGTACTCGAGGAAGGGCTCAGGCGCGCAACGGTGGCTCCGACGGAAAAGCAGAGACAGAGAGATCGGACGCACATTACGAGCCGTTTCCTGACCAGTCACGCAGCAATTCCAAAGGACGGAACCGTAGCAACAAAGGATTGTCCCGGAGAGACGATTCAGAATCAAGCCTCCGTGGAGCCCCGAGCCTACCAAGCTTCAACGTGGAAATGTGTGAAGTAGTGGCAGCGCTCAAAGATATGGGAGAGAGGGTCAAATAGCCGAAGGACATGAAGACCGACCCAAGCAAGCGAAACCAGGACTTGTGGTGCGATTTTCACCGCGACCACGGTCACACCACCGAGGACTGCAAGGCCCTAAGGTATGAAATTGCTCATTTGTTGAAACAGGGATTCTTGAAGGAGTTCCTGACCAAGAAGGGGAAGCAGACTCACGCAAAGGCGCAGCAAAACAAACCTGGCCCTTCACGAGCATCTTCTCCGAGGAGGACAGTTAATGTTATCTCCGGTGGAATCAAGGTGGATTCCACCACCTTCATATCAAAGAAATATGCAAAGGTCTCCATCACAAATGCCAAACGCCCACGATAAGAAGGGGTAATAACATTCTAGGACTCCGATGCAGACGGCTCGTAATTCCCACACGCTGATGCATTAGTGATAACGTTACGCGTGGCGGAATTCGACGTCAAGAGAGTGCTCATCAATGCAGGCAGCTCTGCAAACATTATCCAATCACGAGTTGTAAGGGAGATGCAGTTTTCAGATAAGATCGTGCCGATATCCTGAGTTCTCTCCCGTTTCAACAACTCGAGTGAGAAGACTCTCGGCGAGATTACCCTGACAACTCTCGTCGAAGGAGTAGAAAGGGAGACAACATTTCATGTTGTTGATGCGGACCTGGCCTACAATATCATCATGGGGAGACCTTGGATCCACGATATGCAAGCTGTTCCCTCAACTTATCATCAAGTATTGAAGTTCCCATCCGAGTGGGGGTACGTGAGGTCCGAGGAGAGCAACGCTCTGCCCGAGATTGCTATTCAGTGGCTCTCAAACTGACTGAGGAAAGCAAATAGCAATTACAGCGAGCGGGACCAGACGTGCCACGTGAAGAAACAAAATACGAGGTCCCAGAATTCATCACGAAGATAGACGAATGAGAGAACCACATGCCGGCCGTGGAAGCTTTGGAACCTGAAGAATTGTTCGCAGACAAGGCGGAATGAAAAGTCTACTTAGGAACCGAATTAAGCGAACGTCTACGAGGAGATATCCTCCAGTTCCTCAAGGAGCAGCATACAACGTTCGCCTGGTCTCACGCAGATATGACAAGTATTTCTCCAGATATTATTACTCACAGGTTGAACGTCGACATATACCATCGCCCGGTAAAACAGAAGACGCACCAACAAGGAGCTTTTCGGAACCAGGTCATCAATGATGAGGTCGATCGGCTGTTAAAAATTGGATCTGTACGCGAAGTCAAATACCCAGACTGGCTAGCCAACGTGGTCGTTGTACCCAAGAAAAATGGTAAATGGCGAGTCTTCATTGACTTCACAGATCTAAACAAAGCCTGCCCGAAGGATTCATATCCCCTTCCCAGGATAGATCAACTGATTGACGCAACAGCCGGGCACGAGGTGCTCACCTTCCTCGACGCATATTCTGGATATAACCAGATATTGATGGACCCCGAGGACTAGAAGAAGACAGCGTTCATAACCTGTAGAGGTACGTACTGTTATAAAGTTATGTCATTTGGATTGAAAAATACAGGTGTAACATATCAGCGCTTAGTCAATCGAATGTTCCATGACCATATCGAAAAGACTATGGAAGTGTACATCGATTACATGTTGATCAAGTCCAAACGAGCAGAGGACCATATGGCGCATCTAAAAGAAGCTTTCCGGATTCTTGATCAGTACAACATGAAGCTGAACCCAGAGAAATGTGCATTCGGAGTCGGATCGGGAAAGTTCATGGGCTTCATCGTTTCTCAGCGTGGAATTGAAGTCAATCCCGCTCAGATCAAGGCCATTGAATCAATTCCAGACATACTCCACAACCGGAAGGACGTCATGAAATTGACCAGAAGAGTGGCGGCTCTGCGAAGATTCAATTCCCGATCATCAGACCGATGCAAGAGTTTCTTCGACGTTTTAAAGCAAAACAAGGAGTTCGAGTGGACCCCTGAATGCCAACAAGCATTGAAGGATCTGAAAAAGTATCTGTCCAATCCACCACTGCTCTCTACACCTCAACACGGGGAGCAGCTGCTGATTTATCTGACAGTCTCAGAATCATCGGTAAGCGCCATTCTACTTCGGGAAGAAAAAGGTAAACAACTTCCTATCTATTACATTAGAAAAGCTCTAATCAGTGCAGAAACACGCTATCAACCATTGGAAAAATTGGCATTAGCACTGGTAACTGCTGCTCGCAAGTTACGCCCTTACTTTCAAAGTCATTCAATAGATGTGGTAACAACCTTTCCTTTACGAAATGTTTTGCACAAACCTGAATTTTCGGGAAGATTAGTAAAATGGGCTATAGAGTTAAGTGAATTTGATATCACCTACCAGCCTAGGGCAGCAATAAAATCATAAGTTTTAGCAGACTTCGTGGCAGATTTTAGCGCTTATATATACCCTGAGGCAAAAAAGGAAGCTGTTCTTTATACTGGGCAGGCTCCTGGCGCGTGGACCCTATACACTGACAGCTCCTCGAGCGTCAAAGGTTCCGGTCTGGGATTGGTTCTCATCACTCTATCCGGAGAGACCGTCAAGTAGGCTATCAAGTGCCCATTTATTACTAACAATGAGGCCGAATATGAGGCCGTTATTGCAGGATTGGAATTAGCCCAAAGTTATGGAGCGAATATCATCAAACTCAAGAGTGATTCTCAACTGGTAGTCAATCAGGTAACTGGAGGTTTCATTGCACGAGAATCTAGAATGCAGGTGTACCTCGCCCGAGTGAAAGAACTCCTAGCACAGTTTGATGAATGTGAGGCACTTCAGATTCCACGATAAGAGAACCATGAAGCTGATGCTCTCGCCAATCTAGGGTCGGTAGCAGAGATGGGGGCAGCCAGCTCTTCAACTGTTGTTCAACTCCTTTACACGACCATAGACCGGGAAAAGTTCGAGGTCAATACTGTCAACACAACTTGGGACTGGCGGAATGAAATAACAAACTATCTTCTCCATGGGACCCTACCCGTTGACACAAAAGCCACTCGCAAGCTCCGAATAAAAATTGCTCGATACACAATTGTCAACGGCGATCTCTACCGCAAAATGTTTGCAGGACCTCTCGCAAAATGTCTCGGACCGAATCAAATCAACTACGTGATGAGAGAAGTCCATGAAGGCTGTCGTGGAAATCATTCTGGGGGTAAGGCGTTAGCCCGAAAGTTGATTCGCGCAGGGTATTATTGGGACAAGATGGAGAAAGATACGAACGAATTTGTCAAAAAATGTGACAAATGCCAGAGGTTCGCACATCTTCTCCATCAGCCAGCAGAACCGCTCCATTCAATAATTTCTCTGTGGCCCTTCATGAAATGGGGAATTGACATAGTTTGTCCTCTTCCCACAGCACCGAGAGGAATGCGCTTCCTGCTGGTCATCACTGACTACTTCACCAAGTGGGTCGAAGCGGCAGCATATGCGAAGATACGACAAACAGAGGTTGTCGACTTCCTTTGGCGCTTTGTAGTGTGTCGCTTTGGAGCACCTAAGGAAATAGTCATGGACAACAGCCCACAATTCATCGGCCAGAAAGTGACTAGGTTCCTCGATGACTTGCACATCAAAAGGATCACATCCTCTCTGTACCATCCCGTTGCCAATGGAAAAGTGTAATCTACCAACAAAATCATTGTTGAATCCCTCAAAAAGCGCCTCGAGCAGGCAAAGGGGTGTTGGGTAGAAGAGTTACCTAGTGTATTATGGGCTTATCACACAACGATAAAAATGAGTACTGGAGAGACTCCTTACTCATTGGTGTACGGTGTAGATACTTTAATCCCAGTCGAAATCGGAGAGCCCAGCTTGCGGTACGCACATGCCACCGAAGAAACCTCTCCGAAGAGCTGGACCTCCTCGAAGAACGAAGGGAGCTAGCCCTCGTACGAGTAATCGCCCAGAAAGAACGAATTGAACTCAAATTCAAAAAACTTATTTTACGTGACAGACTTCCACGAAAATAAGAGAAGTCGTTCACAAGGCCAGCGACTCATCCAGAGCCAATCTACAAAATCCTGCGACGACTTTCGATTATCAAAATGATAAGCAAAGTTATGCGCAAAAGGGCAACGATTCGGCCAAAAATCTAACGACCACGACTCGATCGGAATAAAAATATCTGCGCAGATTATTCACAACTTATGACCTCTTCCTGAGGAAAGGCTAAGTTAAAACATTCGGGCAGACTTTTGGAGACCAGAATTTAATAAAGTTCAAACTTCAAAAGCTCCTAAACATAAGGCACGAAGGCCACAATACATACAAACAAAAGGTCAAAAATTAAGGCTAAATATAGTCATTGAATAGATCTAAAATCAAATATACATAATCCTGTAAAACGATAAGATGCCGAAAACGGGTGACAGAAGTTTACAGAGTGATCAAAGGCCAAATAGAACCGGCCATACAAAGGTCAGAGAGTCTTTACAAGACATCTGTCCACAACCAAGACCTATGTCCACAACCAATTAATCCGGCTCTCGCGAGATGAACAAACTCAAAGATTGGGGAGGGGCATCAGCTTTTGGGGCTACGATCAGAACCCGACGCACCAACTCCGTCGATTCTGCCATCGTCCCCCGAATTTTCACCATCGTCTTCCTCTTCATCCTTATCTTCACCTTCAGACTCCTCAGGAGAGAGATTCAATACTTGTCTTACTCCACGAACAGCGCTTTTTGTCTTCTGCAGCATCTCTTCAACATTAATCTGCTTAGCTTGGACCTGCCCAAGCAATGAACATTTAGCTTCGAACGCAGCAAGCTTGGCCTTAATTTTAGATTGATCGCACAGGTTTACCAAGTCTTTAGATAGTGCGATTTGAGCACTCATCGACTGAGCAACCTGGTCCCTGGCAGCTTGGAGCTCAGCTCTAGCCCTAGCGGATTCTTCGTTAACCCTTTGCAGATTCATCTCAAGAAATGCGCGATCATCAATAGCACTGTTCAGTGAAGCCTTGCATTCTTCAAGTAGACTCTCCAGACCCTGGGCAGAGTATGCGAACCCTTCCTTCTCTCTAGAAAGAAGGTCCTTCTCCTTGGTAAGCTCGTTAATCTGCTCAAGACGCTCATTGTTTACTTCAGTTAATCGATTAACTTCACCCCCAAGAAGACCACACTGCTCCGCCAGAATCTTGTTCTCCTTCAAAGCATCCAGTAACTCTTTCATTACCTGGAGTACTTGATCGACGTTGTTGATCCTGGAACAAAACATGAGTTCGGCAGCCACCATACTCGACTGAAAAAACAAAGTAAGCAAAAGTTAGTAATCTGAGGTCGAAGTTACTCCCAACGTAGAGCGGTAAACACTTACCCGGGCAGAATCAGCAGCAATCTGAAAGGCTAGCTCCTCATCACTCATTTCCCTCATCGCCCATTCTTCCCGGGGACCGATGAATGAAGAGACAGCCTTGGCAAAGCCACCCGGCCTGGATATGAAGTTAACATCAGGGGATAGTCTCATGGTATGCTTCCTCTCGCAGTACTTGGGTTCCCAAGCCTGTTCAGAAGGATAGTTTGGCCCGAACTTGTAGCGCACACCCCTAATGTCCTTCAATCAAGTTTGACCGTCGATGACTGACCGCCAAATGAGCCTTGTTGTTGATAAGTTGGAGTCACCTTCCACTCTAGGATCTATCGTGTCGCACTCGCGAAGACCGACAGGCGTCGCCCCCTCAGTGGGCACATTTTCTAGGTCCTCAAAATGAAAAACACGAGGACCTCGGCCACTCTCTTGGGAAACCTCTTCCCTTGTTTCTTCTTCTTCTTTTTCTTCTTCTTCACCCATTTTCCTTTTCCCTTTGTCCACACGGGAAAGAGCCGCCTTCACCCCATCATCAACTCGGGGACTCCTCTCCGGAGTACGGGCAGTCTCCTCCTCAACTTTCCTCTTATCACTCCGAAGATAAGGTTTTCGCGCAAGGGGTTCATTGGCTTCGATCTCAGTATCTGAAAGATCAATCACCACCTTGTCTAAACCTTCTCCCCGTGCGGACTCGGGGACTTAGGCAGTAGTCTTAACATTCTCTTGGCAGACTCTGGTACATTGGCTTTAGGCAAGGGCTCACCCCCAGCAGTTGAGGTTTGCCCGGCAGCAACGGAAGTCTTACGTACAGACCTTTTCCATGCTCCGCCCTAACCCTGGCTCTTCTTCTTTCTTTTCAAAGAACCAAGGCCGCCAGATAAGAGTTCCTCGCCACCCTCCCTGCCGCGTAGTGCCCCCACTGAAGCTAGTATAGATGCGGCCTCAGCATCAAGATCAGCGACAAATTCAGAAGGCACGTCCTAGGGGGATGAGGAAAGAAGTTCCCCCGAGTGCCCAGACCTGCAAAAGGTAAAACAGTCAGACACGGAGAAGCTACAAAGGAGAGGAACAATCACAAAAGCAGAAATACTCTCACCGTGAGTCTTCACAGTCAAACTCTTCTGCGCTGCAAAGTACACCCATTCTCTCTTCTTAGGAGAAAACTCCTTCAAAATCGCTCGACCCACGCTGTCAGCTCATCAACAGATATGAGCCCGTCGTAGGGTCGCTTGGCAGCTACAAAAAGGAATCAAAGGGAGTAAGTAAATAAAGCGAGGAGAAGAAGCACGAAAAATTCCAAAAATACTCGGGGACTTACGCTTCTTGTTCCAAACTTCAGGAAGATAGGTCTTGGAATTGAAAGTCAAGGCCGAGGTACGCACAAACACATATCGGTGTAACCAACCCCGGTCACCTGTGTCTTCAAAACTGCGCACCAAGCCCTTGTTCCCGCGCATCCTGGCATTTACATAACCATCTTTAAAAATTTGTATACTATACAAAGAAATGAATTGTTCGTATCCAAAAATTTGGTCGGTTTCCGTCGCAACTAATCCAAGAGCATGACTATTCTATATATACTAGGACACAATTGCCCCGGGCAGAGTAAATATTCCCTGCAGAGCCTCTCAAGCACAGGATGCAGGGGTAATTTACATCCTACTGTAAAAAGATAGGTGCACATAGCTGTCCACCCATCCCTATGAGAAGTAATATTCTCCTCTTCTGCGACCGGCATGAGGGGAATCCTATCTTCCCAGTGGCAGTCCGTCCGGACTCATGGGATCAACTCCGATTTAATCCCAGATTTAAATCTATACGCCGGCCAGTTGCGTATATCCCCATGATGATTACTGGAGGCCTTGATGTTGTTGTCTGCTTCTAACTCACCCCATTTTTTGGGGATAATCTCTGCAGCGGTAGCCTGAGTAGCACTAGGCCTAGGAGTGGCTGCCGAGGAACTACCAGCCGTATCTACATTTTGATTTTTTCTAACTCTTGAAGACATAATTTCAGAAGAGTTAAGAAGTTTGCAAGAAAAGTTGAAAGTTGTTCAAAGATTTTCAAGAGTTAACAGAAAGAAAGTAAAAGCAAGTAAAAAGTTTCTCATTCAGCAAACCCCTATTTATAAGAGTAGAAATCCGGCCCATCAAGTTCCTTCGAAACACGTGGAGACTATCCAAGAGACCACGATCAGATCCCACCGTCAAAGGAAGGAGTAGGTTTCACCAACTTTTATAATAGCATCATTACCTTGAAGTGCAGCGGTCACCTCGCGATCAACAGTCGATGTGTGTACGTGATCGAGACGGTTAAAATCATTACTTTTACCCTTGGAACACGCAGTAGTCACTTCAGAGCGGACTGCAGGCATGCAGTCATGCCAACTGATAAGATAAGTACGTCACTTAGCCTCGTCATACAAAGATTGGATTATGCAAAGTAGAGATTCCCGCCAAAATTCACATCCACTCCTCGAGCAAATACTCTGCCCGAGAAGTGCGGGGACTATCTGTATTGGATAAAAGCTGACAGCACCTAAAAGATGACACGTGTCCACCACGTGGGACGGGCAGAAGTTCCACCGAACAGATACCCAACGGACAGACAGTTATCACGAGCAGACTCAAAGCAGTTATGTAACGCCTCATCAGTCAACACGATCTGAATGAGCAGTTATTAGCCTGATCATGTGCGATCACTCAATGAATGGTCATAAAGGCAATAATTACAACCCAGCGGTTACATATCCAACATATACGTGCCCAGCGGTTACAAAATCCAACGGACGCCTATCAGACCTATAAATAGCATTTGTTCTTAGCCATTGTAACAGGACTTGACTTCTGATCTACTAAATATCAATAAGAATACTCTCTCCTTCTTGCTCAAATACTGCTCTTTGCTTATATTCGTTCAGTATTTAGTTCTCTAGTCTTCTAAAGTGCGATCAGTAACAAGGAACTCTCACCGGGATTAAGCAATCCAAAACGGTTACCTCTATCTACTTTTCACTAATGCTTTAACCTTATTTACTTTAGTTCATATCTTGCTTCCGTATTACTATTCATCATTTAAGCTCTTAATCTAAACTACTGATCGTGATTCCGCAAATACAAATTTAATTGTTAATTGGTCTAAAGTCAGATCTAGGTTAAACATAAATTTTATTAATTTTTTCCTATATCTACTATGTTAAAAAAAAAAATCATAAAGTGAAGAATTGAATGAAGAATTTTCTTCATCAGGCTGAATCCCTCTTCGCAAAATTTGAAGTGTCCTCTCTCTAAATCGAGAAAATATAAAGGCTAAGCTTTTGAATATTTTACTTGTTTAACACTAGCAAATCAGTTGTAATAACTTGTTAATTACTGAAACTAATGCTGGTCTTCTACTTGTCTCCATGATGCTTTGCGTATCTAGTTGTTTTGCAAATTAAATCATTCCATTAAAAGGTGCTTATTATTCGAGTGTTAGCACAAACAAATCGAATAAAATTAATCAACTTTTGGCGAAGTGCTGACGAAGTGTCAATTTTTAAATACCATCAAATTAGTCCAATAATGTATGATGTCTTATCCTGTAGTAATCGATGTATAAAGAATACAACCACAAGATTTAGCTAAGGGAATATATATAGGTCTAAATTCTACTTTTTCTCTCTATTTGTTGGGTCTTTTGGTGGCAAAATCAACTTACCATAGACACAAGTTTATAAGTATAAAAGCTGTCCAATTCTTTTCACCTAATATTCCTAAGAAACTGGAGTAAACTTGAGTTCTTATAGCTTAGTAAATTGTTGAATTACCTTAGAATACGAAAATATTCTATTAAAATGACAGAAGATGTTCAAATATTGTTTTATGTCACAAGTTCAAAACTCAAGTGTAATATTTTAAACATCATTTTTTAATCTACTTATATGAATTCTAGACTCCGTCACTGATTAAGGGGTTCGCCCATATAGTAATGACTTAAACTACGTGTAAAGAATATCACGAAGTTGAGAAACCGTTCAGAGGTCGTTTGGTTTGATGTATAGGGATAACTAATACATGGATTAATTAATGCATTGAATTAATTCCTCATTTGGTTACAAAAATAGGTTAGGGATAACTAATAGTACATGGTTTAGTTTATCCCTCAATTTGGGTACTATTTTATCCCCACACCCACATGAGATTAATAATACTATGTTTCACAATCATGAATTAAATTTTGCAATGACCAAACTACCCTTATCTCTATTAATCTTTATACGTAAAAGAAGCCACTTTTTCATAAAGTTGGAAACTAGTTACTGAATTTAAACTTTTTCCAGTTTGAAATAGAAGTTTTTTCATTTGTGTTATGATCATGTTGGGTGTGTAGATAGTTCTGTGTGTTGCTGGTGCATCATGCACCTTATTTAAAAGTTTGCTCAGAATATCTTGTTTAATGTACTGCTGGTGCATTATGCACCTTGTTACCCGTTTTTAATATTGCAGTGTAACTGGGCAGTAGATGACAAGCAGCAATATCAATTGTTTGAATGGGCAATTCTTTTTCAACTATTAGCTCACTAACTAATTACTCAATTATATAAAATAAAAAAAGCTCTATAAATGTCCTAAGGTATAATTGTAAATAAAAGTTTATACATGTTTGTATCAAACACTAGTTTAAGTTAGTATATGGGCCTAAATCAGTTTAGGTGTACAAATCGAATTTGGATTCGAATATAAGCAATTCTTCGTATCAAAGTTGAAATAATACACGAAAAAGATATAGATGCGAGAAAATGAACTGTTCTTCAATATATAATTGTGAGTACAAATTTGGGCAGAGTTTCAGTATATATTTATAGATCCATACAATGCAAAGTGAAGTACTATTTATAGATACAATGTGCCCTCCCACGTTTTCCACTACTTGTTCATGGACGATCCACGTCTGGAGCTTTTGTAGGTGGAGTTAATGGGCAAAGTAGTGGGCTGAGGAAGTGGGCTGCAGAGCCGCTTGAACCGAGGGGATCCACCGAGGTACGAATGACTGACCTCGGTGGCTAGGCCCTGTTGCTTGACCGAGGCGGCCTGTCACCGAAGCTTAGCTTACGGCTTGCCTTCGGTGACAACATCGGTGCCTGGCTTCCGCGATTCGTTGATTTGCTTCGGTCTCTGGCTCGCCGATATGTGTTCGGTCGCTCTCAAGTTGCATGACCGGGGCGAATCATCGCGGGTCGATTTTTACCCAATACAGATAGTCCCCCCACTCCTCGGTTACTTACCGAGGTTACCGAGAAGTGGAGTGAAGTTTCGCGGGAAAGTGACGTGGCTGAATCCTATCCAAGTATTTCAAAATTTTGTCAACGGTGTGCGTCTCTTCAGGTCACTTCTCACTGACACGCGTCACTTATTCGTTGGCCCTTCGATCGATCACGCCGTATTCTTTGGCTTCTCCCAACGTTACAAGGATGACCCCCTGTCACTTGCTTTTTCCAAACCTATAAATACTTCCCCATTATATTCTTCTTCTCACTTTTAACTTCTTGTGAGCAACAGTGTTAAAGAGAAAAAAGACCTTCAAACTTCCTTCAATCTCAATATTTCCAAGAAATCTCTGATCTTAACTTGCCGTCATGTCTACTACAATCTCCAGGCAAGATTCCAGTGATTCAAGTGAGAGGGCACGAATTCCACCTTTGGCCATAGCTACTGCTAGTGGCGACGTCGTTGCCGCCGCGCCGGCGGTCCCAACGGCGGCGGTGGAGGGTGGTGAAGTGTCCTCCGGTGTTGGAGGTCTTAAACGCCGTAAGTCCAGGGCCATGCGTGATTTGGCAGCAGAGGAGGAGGAAGTTGATGGCGGGGAAGATGACGCCATGCTTGATGACGTCTTGATTGGAAATTTCAGTGGCGTCATCCTTAGAGGCGATGATGATGGAGGTGATGGTGAGGGCGACGACACCGAGGGTGATGAAGCCACGGATGAGGCCGAGGGCGGTAACGCCACCGAGGGGGGATCTTTGGGACCGTCGATTCCCCTTGAGCAAGAGCTCGAGCCCCACCAAATAATTCCTTCCCACTTCGACAATAGTAAAGACTTGAAGTTACAAGCCCAGACAGCCGATCAGGAGGAAAAAAATAGCATAACCCAAGCTCATATTGAGTGGGTACGGAGGGAATGCCGCTTTGGACCCAAGGTGAAAGTGATCATTCCAGACCCAACAACCCGAGTATGCCACAACATCGAGGGGCTTTCATTTGCTTACACTTACCCCTTCACCCTCGGTTTCTCCTTCCCGGTGCATAGAGTCATTGACGATTTCTGCCGGTCCTACAACCTATGCTTGGGCCCAACTTGGCCCCGGCGTCTGGAGGGTCGTTCAATGCATGGATTGGATGAGCACGGAGGCGGGGGTAGACTTCACGTTACAACACCTCCTTTCACTTTATTACCCCTACTTCCACAAGGCTGGGGTTGTAGCACTGAACAACCGAGGTAAATTTGCTCTTCTTTACAAGAGTGAAGACCACGGAGACCGGGGCTGGAGCGACCGCTACATCTTGTTGGAGACAAGCGTTTTATCCACCGAACCTAATTTCCCTGAACGGTGGAACAACACACGTAAGTGTTCTTCTTTTTGCTTTTCACTCCTCAGTGATTTTGTTCATACCAACTGACCTCGCTTTCATGTTATCTTTTCAGCCAACAAGGTTGACATCGTGCCCCCTGCGGGTTTGACTGAGTGGGTCCGAGCGATGACCGAGGCTCGCAAACGCCCCGTTAGGACATGGATGAAGATGGCTGCTGAATTCGGATGGCAGTGTAAAAGGCATGGTAAGTTTTTGATGATGCTTTGACAAGTGGGTCGTTTTGAAATTTTGATTTTATTTTATTGACTTTCTTTCCCTCGGTATTAGGTTTTCTGAACTGTGCCGTCAACACCAAAAAGAGTAAGAAGAAGAAGAAGGAAGAGAAGAAAAAGAAAGACGGGGAGGAGACCGAGTCAGATGATGATTTGGCTGCGGTGACTGGAGAATATAAAGGGTTGAAGGCTTCCAACTCTTCAAAAACATCCAAGGGAGCTCCCGGTCAAGGGACCTCCAAAGGTAACATTCGTCCTCGGTTGGTATCATCGAATGTCATTCCTTTTTTGTTTTCTTATTCTAACTCCTTCCATTGTTGCAGGCATGAAGAGGAAGAGGGCCACTTCAAAGAAATCCTCCTGCTCGGTGGCTCCTCGCACCGAGGCGGAGACTCCTCCTCAACCCGAGGTGGCGGTTGAGAGGCGCCGAAGACTAGTTGATGAGCCCGATGACGCAGCTGCTGCGGCTTTGGTTCAAAGAGGCGTTGATGTTATTGACCTCGAGGCTCAAGAACTTGAATTCGAGGTAGCTGCGGCAAAAGCTAAGGGCAAGGCTAAAGTCGCGGAGGCTGGCACTGCTGCGCTTGAAGAGAGGGCTGGCACCGGGGCGGTTAGGGCGCATTCAGAACCCGCGAGGATTTCATCCTCGGTGGGGTCTTATCGGAGACTCGAGGTGCAATTTCCTCAAATTTGCTAGCTTGTGGCCGAGGCGAACTCTTAAGCCTCACGCCCTTGTTGGGGCCGACCGAGGATAAGATTGTGCAGGAGTTTACTTCTGGCCAACTATACAGCACTATGGCCTCCAATGCTATAAGGGTAGGTTTCACCATACTTGAACTAAAAAATTTCATTACCTTCTGTTCGTAGCTGACCCTGATTCTTTAATCTTTGCTCAGAGTTTCATCCTATCACTGAAGGCCGTCGAGATTGAGTCCTCGAGGACTGAAGAGGTTCGGCGCGTGGCTCGCTTATGGGATCAGCAAAAGGACAAATTCAACGCACAAATAGCTTCGCTGAAGGCTGACTTGGCCAAGTCCCAGTCCGATCTGCGTGAAGCCGAGGCGAACTCCGAAGCTAAGATCAAAATCCTCGGTGATGATTTCCAGGCTGAGCGTTCGAGGCTGGAGGATGAAGTTGCGAGGCTGGGTGTCGATTTGTCTCAAACAAAGGTCGAGGCTGTGAATATGGCCAAGAAACATCATGAACAGCTGAAACAGCATCTGCTCCATATCAAGAAGCTGGAGAGTGAAAACTCCAAGCTTTCAGCTAAGGATGCTAAGATTGAAGCCCTTCAAGATGAGATTGCTGACCGAAAGAATAGGGTTGCACTCAAGGTCAAGAGGGCCGAGCTGGACAAGCGATGGGCCATTATCAAGTCTCGGCTGAAGCTGCTCAAGCGATGCCGCGCCGGGGAGATTGACTTAGATGCGGAGATTGCGAAAGCCGAGATGAAATCGGCGGAGGCCCAAGCAATCATTGATGAACTCCCATCAAGTGAAGCTTCGAGTGGCGATGAAGATGAAGAAGAAGATAAAGATGCCGAGGGGGGCTCCGAGGACGGAGGTGATTCTCCTTAGGCATAGACTTCTTGTAGCATTGTTTTGTAAGCCTTCGGACTTTTATGCTTGTACTTTGGACCTTCGGGTCATTTTTTGAATGTATATTCTCAGCCTTCGGGCTTTTTTAATGAAAGATTATTTGTACCTTTACTTCGTGTGTTGGCTTTTTACATATACTGAACACTTTGAAAATAAATGATATGCTTGCAAGACTTAACTGAATTTAATCGATACAAATTTAGGACGACGTCTCGCCCTCGAGTCGATGCATTGTGCAGCTTCGGAATGCAAGATTTACACAGATAAAATGAATGAAACCAGAGTCATTTTATTGATATCAACGAGCCAGAAATCGACTATTTACATAGAACCAAGTCGAAGCGGACCTTGGGTGAAAAACAAATTTTCAATAAAAGCAAATTGACAATACGCCGCTACCGGGCTAATTTACGATGTACTAAATCTATTCCTCGGGCGTAAGTCCCCGGCTGTCGGATAGATAAGCTTCGGTTGGGAGGCTCGATGTCGACCTCGATATCAACCCTTCTCACTCCCCCCCAGTGTTCGATTATGAATCTTGATGAAGATCCGAGCACTGGACACGGTTCGGTTCGTTTCCTAAAAAGGTCAAGCAAAAAGATGGAACGAGGAGTAAGTTAGTACATTTTCTATCAATGCCATGGGAGCGCTGTTCGGCTCGGGGCTATTGAGTTTAAAAAGATTGAAAAGTATTTACCTCGACTAGAAGTAGTATCGCTTCAGATTGGAGATATTCCAATTCAGAGGTTCGGGTTCTCCTTGCAGATTCTCAATTTGATAAGAGCCCTTTCCAACGATTGCCTTGACTCTATAGGGTCCTTCCCAATTTGCGATAAGCCTCCCCCCGTTATCTTCCTTTGTTGATTGGTTCACAGTTTTCAGCACATAGTCCCCAACTTTGAAGTCCCTGAGTTTGGCTTTCCTGTTGAGGTAAGCTTCGATCTGCCTTTTTTGGGCGACTAGCCGAACCAAAACAAATTCCCTTTTTTCCTCGAGCAGATCTAATTCTATGCGCATTGCTTCTTGGTTGGTGTCTTCGGCAGTGTGAGCGTACCGAAGACTAGGTTCGCCCACTTCCACGGGAATAAGGGAATCCATGCCACAAGCTAGTGAGAACGGAGTCTTACCGGTGCTGCTCTTCTCCGTTGTTCGCATGGCCCATAACACCCCCGGTAGCTCCTCGGGCCAAGGACCTTTTTTCTCATCGAGCCTTTTCTTGAGATTTTCAATTATAATCCTATTTGAAGACTCGGCTTGCCTATTGGCACTTGGGTGATAAGGAGTCGAGGCAATTCTTTTGATCCCCCATTGCTTGAAAAAATCAGTGATAGCTGCCCCCATGAATTTTTTACCGTTGTCACAAGCAATTTCTCTTGGGACGCCGAACCTGTAGATGATATTCTTTTTGATGAAGTCGATTACTTGCTTTTGCTTTACCTCGGTGAGAGCCGCCGCTTCCACCCATTTTGTTAAGTAATCGGTCAATACTAAGATGAAACGAATACCACCCTTTCCTTTGGGAAATGGTCCAACGACGTCCATTCCGCATTTCATGAAGGGCCATGGTGATACCACTGAATGTAAAGGCTCGGCCTGTTGGTGGATCATCCGCCCATGGCGCTGGAACTTATCACATTTCTGCACAAAGGCTTTCACATCGGCACTGATTGTGGGCAAATAATACCCAGCTCTTAATAATTTACGCACCAAGGACTTTCCCCCCGAGTGGTTGCCACATTCGCCTTCGTGCACTTCAGCCATCACGTATCTTGCCTCCTCGGGATCCAAACACTTGGCCATCGGGCCGCAATATAACCTTTTGTATAAGTTACCTTCGATCAGGTGATACGAGGCTGCTTGGGTTCTTAACTTCCTTGCTTCTTTTTTGTCTTGGGGGACAGTCCCCGAGTCGAAGTAGGAGATGAACTTACTTCGCCAATCCCATCGGTTATCCACTGAATTAACTTGCAACTTCATCTCTCTCATTTGTGCGGATAGCAGCCGAACCACTAAGTCAGTCCCCGAGTGAGTTCGTCGATCGCCGAACCAAGATTCTCCAAAGCATCAGCCTCGGTATTCTCCTCCCGAGGCACTTGTTTAACTCGCCATTCTTGGAATTGTGCCAAGATTCTTTGTGCTCGATCCAAGTATAGTTGCATTCTGGGCTCCCGAGCCGTATAATCACCGAGGACCTGGTTCACTACCAACTGTGAATCACATCTCAGTTCGATTCTTTCAACCCCCATTTCCTTAGCCAGCTCCAAACCTGCAAAAGCTGCCTCATATTCTGCTTCATTGTTGGTTACTTTCTTGAACTGAACCGAATGCCTGACTTTCTCCCCGGTGGGTGCTCTCAAGACTATGCCTAACCCCGAACCTTTGGAGTTCGTCGCCCCATCGGTGTAAAGTATCCATAGCTCCGAAGAGGTTCCTTTTGCCATGGAGTTTTCCTTTTTCACCTCGGACAAAATTCCAATACTAAAGTCAGCCACGAAGTCTGCCAAGACTTGAGACTTAATGGCAGTTCGAGGTTGGTAAGTAATGTCATACTCGCTTAACTCTACCGCCCATTTGAATAACCTCCCTGATAACTCCGGTTTATTCAATATATTTCTTAAAGGGAAGGTTGAAACTACTGCTATTGGGTGACATTGAAAATAGGGTCGTAGTTTCCGAGCGGTAACAAGTAAAGCAAGTGCTAATTTCTCCAAATGTGGATACCTGGTTTCAGCGTCGAGGAGTGTCTTGCTCACATAATAGAGGGGCTGTTGTTTGCCATCTTCTTCCCGAACCAGCACAGTGCTGACTGACACCTCGGACACCGCCAAGTAGACCAGCAATGTTTCACCTTCTTTTGGCTTGGCAAGCAACGGTGCGTTAGCCAAATATTGTTTCAAATCCTTCAACGCTTGTTTACACTCCGGTGTCCATTCGAAGTGATTGTTTTTTCTCAAAACGGAGAAGAACTTGTGGCATCGCTCCGAGGACCTTGAGATGAATCGACTCAAGGCGGCGACTCGGCCAGTCAAGCGTTGAACTTCTTTCACCCCGGTTAGCTCCTCGGGGATTTCCTCAATAGCTTTGATTTTATCTGGGTTGGCCTCGATTCCTCGTTCAGAGACAATGAATCCCAAGAATTTGCCTGATCCAACGCCGAAGGCGCACTTCTCAGGGTTCAATTTCATGCCATATTGCCTCTACACAACAAAGGCTTCCCTTAGATGGTTCAAATGATCCTCCATTTGGATCGATTTGATGAGCATATCGTCCATGTAGACTTCCACAGACTTTCCAATATATTTTTTAAACATGCGACACACCAACCTTTGGTAGGTCGCCCCGGAATTCTTCAAACCGAAAGGCATCACTTTGTAACAGAAGGTACCTCGGTCAGTGATGAACGAGGTCTTCTCTTCGTCCTTCGGGTCCATGAGAATCTGATTATAGCCCGAATATGCATCCAAGAAGGTCAATAGTTTGTGTCCAGCCGTGGAGTCTATTAACCTGTCAATTTGTGGTAATGGATATGAATCTTTGGGGCAAGCTTTGTTTAGGTCAGTGTAATCTACACATATCCTCCACTTGCCATTCTTCTTCGGTACAACCACAATATTGGCCAGCCATTTGGGGTATTTCACCTCTCTTATGAAGCCTTTTTCTTGTAGCTTGGCGGTTTCATCCTCAATCGCCTTCTTTTTTACCCCGGCATGAGGTCTTTTCTTCTGCTTCACCGGGGTGAATTTTGGATCCACATTCAGTTTGTGGGTCATGATCTCCGGATCGATACCCGTCATGTCTGAATGGGACCAAGCAAAACAATCATGGTTGGACTTCAAAACTTCTATAATCGCCTTTTTCGACTTCGGGTCCAACTCCGAGCCGATAAACACTTTCCTATCGGGGAAATCTTTCAATAGGGTGAAGGATTCCAGTTCTTCAACAGTTGAGTCCTCGGCTTTTTGCTTCCGAGGCTCTTGAATACAGGTTGGAACCTTTTCGACTTCTCCTCGGGCGTCCTCCCCGCTTGACCCCGATTCCTGTCGTTGCTTTGCTTTGGCCCGATCGGGGCGACTCCACTCTTTAATGCAACCGAATAGCACTCCCTTACTACTCGTTGCTCCCCTTTGATTGATCGAACTCCCCAAGGTGTAGGGAATTTAATCACTTGATGTAAGGTGGATGGGACAGCTTCCATGGAGTGGATCCATGGCCTTCCGAGGATCGCATTGTAGGCTAGATCCTCGGGCATGACTTGCAACAGTGTTTCTTTGGCAACCCCCTCGGCGAATATCTTGAGTGTGATCTCACCCAACATTTTCTCCGTGGAATTGTTGAAGCCAGCTAACACCGTTGATTTGGGAACAACTTCCCCCTTCAACCACATTTCTTAACAGCCCCGTAGCTGATTATATTAACTGAGCTACCGGGGTCGATCAAGACTCTTTTGATGTCAGAGTCGTTGATTCTCAGCATGATAACTAGAGCGTCGTGATGAGGGAACATCATCCCATCACAGTCATCATCGTCAAACACAATATCTTTGCCCGAGCCTCCAACTCGGGTTCTTTTCTCCATGGTGATGGAGAGCTTGGCAAATTTCTTGGTCGCGACGAAGTTTACGTCGTTCACCTCTGACCCCCCGGTAATGACGTTTACTACTCTCTCTGGGGGTGGAGCCCGAGGTGGTTGTCCATCGCCTCGGTTCTTGGAAAAATTATCTTTCCTTTTGTCAGTGAGGAAGTCAGCCAAAACTCCCTTCTTCAGCAAGTGAGCTACCTCGAAGCGCAAAGCTTTGCAATCCTCGGTCCTATGGCCATAATCTGCGTGGAATTCGCAATGCAGATTGTGGTCTCTTTTACCTGTCGGGGTCCTCATATCCTTGGGAACCCTTACCCCGGCGGTCCCAGTGACAACATTGACCAGATCCGAGATCGATATGTTGAAGTTGTAGTCTTGGATCTGAGGTAGATCCTTTTTTGGGGCCGAAGCGGAGCTTGAGGGGTTTCTTTGGTTCACATTGGGTTGAACCTTCCCTCCGAGCCTTTGGCTTATGTGAGAATTTGGGTATGAATTACCGAGGGTGTTTCCCAGCCTTTGGCTGACATGCTGCCTTGTCGAGGTATAAGGCTCATACCTCCCCTTCGAGTTACTTTGTGGCGCCTCGGCGCGATTTGAAGATTCACCTCGGTTTCGTTGATGATAACCTCGGTTCTTGAATTCAGCCTCCTCCAATCTGATTTTGGAGCAGGTGCGCCTATGCAGATCCTCCCATGTTAGGACCTGATATTGTTGGAGTTCTTTTTGCAATTCAGCGGCAGCGTCGAAATTGCGAATGTTGATACCTTTCTCAAATGCCATGATGGCCAAGGTATCGTCCATCCGAGGCAATTCCATGCGTTCGGCGTGGAATCGCTCGAGAAATTCTTTAAGTGGCTCACCGGGCCTTTGTTTTACTTCACATATATCCTCCTTCCTTTGGAGGATCTTTTGCGCCCCGGTGTGCGCCTTGAAGCCCTTGACGAAGGCGCTAGACATTTCCTTGAAGGAGGAGAATGATCCCGCTAGTAAACACATATACCAACGTTAAGCTCCTTTCTCTAAGGACTCGCCAAATTTCTTCAAGAACATCGACTCGAGCTTAAGTCATTGCTCTTCACCATTGACATATATTCCCTTATGTGTTCTTTGGGGTCAGTAGTCCCATCGTATTTCTTCAAGAATATGAGTTTGAAGCCTTTGGGAGTTGGAGCTGGAGCCGCTTCGGGCTTGAAGGGCAGCTCCCTGTATTGATCGATATCGAGATCGTCTTCCTCTTTTGTTATCCCCGGCACGCCCTCGAGGTGCTTTTCCACGCGCGCCTCGATGCGAGCCTCGATCTCCCTGCTCATCTTTTCAACGTCAACCGAGGACGTTGTCTCAGCCACGGTGGGAACCATCTCGAAGTGTGGCGTGGGAGTTGGATTGTTCCCCGAGCCCCCAGACGTGGCCCCGTTATGAGGTCCCCCTGTTATCGCGCCCGGAGGAACGAAGATCGGGATGCCTCCACCAGGAGCCGAAGGCTGGGTGCTGTTTAGGGCAGCACTATTCCTCGCCTCTAACGAAGCGCGAAATTCAGCATTAATGTTCGCTTGCTCATCCTGTCTACTCTGGAGAGCTCTTAGCGTAGTGACAACATAGATCTGGAATTCTTCAGTTGTCATTGGTGAGATAGGCTGCTGGTTCAATGGAACGTCAGTCGTTCACTATTGTTACCGCTGTGATCAGCCATAACGTTGTTGAATCGTAAGCTTTTGATAAAAAAACGGATGTGAAACTTTGGAACAAAGCGTTACTGCTTATATCCCCGTAGACGGTGCCAATTTGTATGGGCCTAAATCAGTTTAGTTGTACAAATCGAATTTGGATTCGAATATAAGCAATTCTTCGTATCAAAGTTGAAATAATACACGAAAAAGATATAGATGCGAGAAAATGAACTGCTCTTCAATATATAATTGTGAGTACAAATTTGGGCAGAGTTTCAGTATATATTTATAGATCCATACAATGCAAAGTGAAGTACTATTTATAGATACAATGTGCCCTCCCACGTTTTCCACTACTTGTTCATGGACGATCCACGTCTGGAGCTTTTGTAGGTGGAGTTAATGGGCAAAGTAGTGGGCTAAGGAAGTGGGCTGCAGAGCTGCTTGAACCGAGGGGATCCACCGAGGTGCGAATGACTGACCTCGGTGGCTAGGCCCTGTTGCTTGACCGAGGCAGCCTGTCACCGAAGCTTAGCTTACGGCTTGCCTTCGGTGACAACATCGGTGCTTGGCTTCGGCGATTCGTTGATTTGCTTCGGTCTCTGGCTCGCCGATATGTGTTCGGTCGCTATCAAGTTGCATGACCGAGGTCGATTTTTACCCAATACAGTTAGTACATAATATATCCAATTTTTAATACAATGAACAAACACATGATAAGAACAATTCATACATTATTAATTTTTGTATTACTAATCCCTATATTATTAAGGGCTTTTTACACTACATGCCCATATTTTATAAAATATTACATATTTTTACCCATTTTGAACTTCATTTCACTCCATACCCATTTTAACATAAATATTTACACGGACTACCCACACTACAAAGTTCGGCTTTTAGCCACGGTCAAACTGTAGCTAATTAACCGAGGCTATCTACAGCAGTTAGCCACGGTTTAACTGTACCTAACGACTATTTTTAGCCACCATCAAACCGTGGCTAACAAGATGTAGATTTAAAAATCCAATAAACATTCGCCACGTAATACCCGTGACTAATTTGATTTTTATACTTTACTGGTTTTATATTAATCAGTGTTCAACCGTGGCTAAGTAATTCATTTTTAAAAAAATAATAATATTTAAATGGGAGACATTTACTAAATTCTATAACATAATGAAACCCAACATATAAAAGTATTTGCTATTAATAATCAATGTCTCTTAAAGATGCAACTATAAGCTATTTGTATATATTAAATAAGATTTAATCACACTTAAAGAGCTTATTACATTCTACGTAACTTCCAAATGAGTTACCTATTTAAAGATTTTTTTTCATATTTTTTAATATATACTTTTGTAGTACACAGTATATCTTACTGGTATACTATTACACTAAGTCTCAATACCACTATATACCTTTTCGGTATACCACACAAATGGATATTTTAAATTTTATTTTATTTTAAACACGGTATACCTTTTTGATTAATCTTATACTCTTTTTGTATACCTTTTTTGTGTTTGCATCGAAATATGAGATGCTATATAATAAATGGTTATTTTATTTTTTGAACAAGTTTATTTTTGTTTCGATCTAAGTGTGCAGTACTACCGAGCGAATAAATATTTTAGTTTTTGTTGTTTTGAAGAAAGTATACCCTTTTGTTATACTGTATACTCTTCTGGTATACCCTTTTGTGTTTGGCTCCATGTGTGTGATGCTACCGAGCGAATAAATATTTTAGTTTTTGTTGTTTTGAACAAAGTATACCTTTTTGGTATACTGTATACTCTTTTGATATGCCCTTTTGTGTTTGGATCCAAGTGTGCGATGCTACCGAGCGAATAAATATTTTAGTTTTTGTTGTTTTGAACAAAGTATACCCTTTTGGTATACTGTGTACATCTTCTGGTATACCCCTTTGTGTTTGGATCCAACTGTCCGATGCTACCGAGCAAATAAATATTTTAGTTTTTGTTGTTTAGAACAAAGTATACTTTTTTGGTATACTTTATACTCTTCTGGTATACCCTTTTGTGTTTGGATCTAAGTGTGTGATGGTACTGAGCGAATAAATATTTCAGTTTTTGTTATTTTTGAACAAAGTATAACCTTTTGATATATTGTATACTCTTTTAGTATACCATTTTGTGTTTGAATTCAAGTGTGCGATGCTACCGTGTTGTTATTTTTGAACAAAGTATACTCTTTTGGTATACTATATACTCTTCTGGTATACCCTTTTGTGTTTGAATTCAAGTGTACGATGCTACCGAGCGAATAAATATTTTATTTTTTGTTGTTTTGAACAAAGTATACATTTTTGTTATATTGTATACTCTTCTGGTATACCCTTTTGTGTTTGGCTCCAAGTGTGGGATGCTACCGAGCGAATGAATATTTCAGTTTTTGTTGTTTTGAACAAAGTATACCCATTTGGTATACTGTATACTCTTCTGGTATACCCTTTTGCCTTTGGATCCAAGTGTGTGATGCTACCGAGCGAATAAATATTTCAGTTTTTGTTGTTTTGAACATAGTATACCCTTTTGATATACTTTATACTCTTCTGGTATACCCTTTTGTGTTTGGCTCCAAGTGTGCGATGCTACCAAGCGAATAAATATTTCAGTTTTGGTTGTTTTGAACAAAGTATACCCTTTTGGCATACTGTATACTCTTCTGGTATACCCTTTTGTGTTTGGATCTAAGTGTGTGATGCTACCGAGCGAATAAATATTTAAATTTTTATTGTTTTGAACAAAGTATATCTTTTTGGTATACTGTATATTCTTTCAGTATACCTTGTTATGTTCGGATCGAAGTGCGTGATGTTTCACAGCACTTAAATATTTTAATTTTTATTATTTTTAAAGAAGTATATCTTTTTTGTATATCATATACTCTTTTTGTATACCGTTTTATGTTCGGATAAAAGTGTGAGATACTATCGAGCAAATAAAATATTTCAGTTTTTGTGTTTGTGAACAAAGTATGCCTTTTTGAAGAAAGAAAAAAATTTAAAAAAACTAGTATAATAAGATTAAGGAGAAAGAAAATAAATAAAAATACAAAAAAAAAAAGGGGGGGGGAGACATGAATAGTGCTAGAAACATGTGAAAGGAAAAAAGATAGAAAATAGAAAGAAAAAAGAATAAAAATGGAAAAAGCAAAAAAAAAAAAAAAAAAAAAAAAAAAAAAGTGAAAGCGGGGAAGGAGAAAAGAATATTAAAAGAATGACAAAAAAGGAGAAAAAAATAATACAAGATATGAGGAGAGAGGGGATCTTGAGTTCCTTGTTTTATGCCTCAAAATAAGAAGGTAATTAGCTAATGGGTATAGAGTGTAAATAAGTTATGGGTACAAATGTAATGGGTAGAGCCATGTAAATAAAATATGATGTATGTGTATTTTTGTAAATCCCCTATTATTAATGGGACAATTACATTAAGAGACACCCCAGTTATGAAAATTACCAAAAAAGACCCCCCCTATTTTGCTATCTTACCTGACATAGCACCCCCTCCCTTTTTAAAAATTTTTCTTTCATTCTATAGCACTCCCTATTTAAAGAAAAAAACCCTAGCCCCCATTTTTCCTCTCTTCTCCTTCTCTCCTTCACATTTTTCTCTCTTCCCTCCCCTATTAAACCTAAAGCCGCCACCCCCCAACCCTTCCACCACTGCCCCACTGTCATCTCCTCTCCTCCAAGTCACTGACGTCGTAGTCACGACCACCATCACCGCTGCTGCTTCTTCTTCGTCTTGTTTTTTTTTTTTTTTGTTCTTTTTTTTCGTTTTTGTATAACAATGTCGATTTTCATTGTATATCTCGATTAAAACTCCTGTGAGTTTGTTTAAATAAGTTGTTTGTCATATTTCTTCTTCTTTTTTCACAATTTTCATAAGTATCCGTTGAGACTACTAGTTTTTTCTAAAAGTATTTTAGATCTAGTATTTTTCTTGTATAAAACTGTATAGATCTGGGATGTTTGTTAAGTTTTTGTGTAAAAGCTGTCTGAAGTACTGTTTAAAGTCAGTTTTGTGAGTTTATACAGTTTTATACATTTTTATACAAGTTTATACAATTCTTACAAATCTGTATATGTGCGTATTGACAGTGTATAAACACATTCTATGCACTTTTATAAATTTGTATAAAGCTGTATATGCGTGTATGAACAATGAATAAAGTTGTATAAATTTAGATTTGTACACTATTTATGGATGTTTGTTTTAATTTTATGTTTTTTGTGTATATTTTTGTATTTTCCTTCTTGCATACACATTTTTCTATGTATTTACATGTATAATTTATTATTTTGATAGATTTAGGTGTATAAAATTATCAAAAAATAATTATTTAAACAAATCCTCAAATAAAATAAGCAAATCCGGCGAGATCCGGTGAATTTTTCATTTTCCGGCCACCGGCCGGCGGCGGCAGTGGTGGCGACTCAATTTTCGGTGGCGGACCAGTGGTGGGGGAGGGTGGGGGAGTGGCTCCTAGGGTTTTTAGTTTAAATGGGTGCTATGTTGTGTAATTTTAAAAATAAGGGGGTGCTATGTTGTGTAATTTAAAAATAAGGAGTGCTATGGATTAAATGTGGCCCCTCATTTGTAATTTTGTGTTGTGGGCTGCCTAGTTTTGAAAATTCCCCATTATTAATCGGGATTTTTACACTCTATACCCATGAAATTTAAAGTATTTACAAGTCATACCCATTAAAAATTACACTACCCATAAAACTAAAAGTATTTACCCAACCTACCCATTTATTATTGTATACTTTTGTTATACCTTATAGGTGTATACCTTTAAGGTATACCGCATAAATTATGGTATAAAAGTCTGGATGGCCATTTATTACTGTATACCTTTGTTATACTTTTTTAAGTTATATGTGTATACCTTTATGGTATACTGCATAAACTATGGTATACAAGTCTGGATGGGTAGAATGGGTAAATAGTTTAGTGGGTAGGTTGAGTAATATTTGAAAGTAGTGGATAGTGGTTGTAATTATTTTTGGTTTTGTGGGTATTTTTATAAGTGTCCCTTATTAATCCCTGCATAAGCCCTTTCCCTACCAAACGACCCGTCAATGTTTAACCTTTTAGGCCCAACGATATATATCATGCTATCGTGGATGTTGAAATGTCAGGTAATCGTCAAGATTGAAATATCAGTCAACTAGTCAGTTTTAGATCATAGAGATTTCATGCACTTTTTGCATAATCAAGAAGTCATTAGGATACTGACTTTTTTCCACCACAAATAGATTCATGCACTTTTGGCACAGAGAAGGGCCGTCTTCGGCATTGGCCCAGGGAAGCTAACAAGACTGCAAAATTTCTGGTGATTATGTACACAACATTCAGTCGTCTAAAAAATTCAACCATTAAGTATACTTTTTAGTGATACTAGAGGTCTTACTAGGCTCGACAAACTGTTATACTTTTCACTCATAGTTAGTTTCTGCTGAGGGGAGGAGCTGATAAGAGGAGCTGATGAGAGTCGGTCAAGCAGGACTAACCGTCTTCTAGGCTCGTAAGCTTCAAAATATGAGGTGCATATAATACCTTAAGCATATCCTATATCGGAATGAAAAAAGAAAATAAAGAGTTCAATAAGACATAGCTTACGTTCACATAGTACGTGCAAATTATGGGGTTTTATGCCAAAAGACACATCCTTACGGGCCAAGACCCAAAACAACAATATGTCATGAACTTGGGATGTGAGTCATGCGACTTGAAACCCATAATTTTTATTGCATTATGTTTTGAACTTGAATCAGGAACATAAGAATATTTATTTATAAATCACATCAACCTTGCAGAAAATACCAACAATAGCAAGAAAACAAGCTAGAAAGAAATCCAAAGGTTAAATTTATGAGGCATAGCTTGGACAATTTACTTGAACATTATTGTCACTTCTGTGACATAAAAAAAAAAAACCAAAGAACCTTATTAGAAAGGCATTCAGAATTCGGACACTGAAATTTGTTCTGCTTTAGAATTCACGGAATATGCAGAATAGATAAGTGATCATTCTAAAAACATTTACATCTAACATAATATCTTTCATCATTTATCAAACAGCAAATAGACGTAAAACCAGCTCGATTTTAGTGCGACAGACAGGGCAACCCCAGCTCTTGGCTTTAATCTCATTCAAACAGGACATGCAACCAGCCATATGACCACATGGTACACAAGCCCCCTCTATTGGGGCTTCATAGCATATGATACATGATGATGAAGCAGTGGTACTAGAACTCTCTTCATCGTGTCTTTTCAACAAGTTCTCTGTTGTTGAAGAAGATGAATCCACAAAACTCGATTCATCTACACCAGATGGCATAGGGGTATCTTCACTTATGACCAAATTTTCAATTGGTGGTGCTGAAGGTACAGTTCCAGGGGTACCAAGGGGGATACTGAGAGTTAGGCTTAAACGACTTTCCTGAAATAATTATGCACGTTTGAATGGATACATCTACCAAAATGAAAATATAAACAATTTCTTTTAAACAGGAGAAACTTTTACCGTTCATCTTTACCTGCTTACTGTCTGGCCTTAAGGAACGCATTCTACTACGAGGCGATTGTCTAGACGATGATGCCTGTGAATCATCTTGAGCTTTTCTCTGATTGTTTAGTTGATACTGTTCTTTCAATATATGTTCTACATTCACCTTAGCAATTTCACGTTCAACTTGTGGTTTTAAAGATTCCAGCTCACCAAGTACACCAGTAATTTCTTAAATCACAGACATCACACTAATGATTCAACATCCATGAGAATAATAATATGAACAAGTGCGAGTTTCACAAATGTTAGAGACGCTGCTTCATTACCTTTTTGTAAGATCTTGTTGTCTATTCTTTCCAGTGTTGTAGTCTTCGTGCAAAGGTATAGTTTCTGACAAAAGACTGAAAGCACGGGCAGAAATATCAGATAAATTACTCAATAGGTGTTTAAATATATGCTCTCAAGAAGTTATCAACGTGGAATTAATTACTCCATTTGTTTACCTCGCGTATCTGAGGAGCAGAATGTACAATTCTATGATATTGTTCTCCTGCCGATAATGGTTTGCCTAGGAGAAGCAAAACTTTAACCTCAATTAACAAAGTCGTCTCTGCCATATTCATCTAATTATAACAACTACTTATAAGACTATGATTACGAAAAAATTTCCAGTTTCCATTGACATACAAACTAAGCATATACAGTGAGAAGTTAAGTTTTATCCATATTCTCACATTAACTATTAGATTGGAGAATAAAAGGACATGATCGAGGAGAGTCCAAAAGAAGCAATTCTTGTACGATTGACATAGTTGGAAGTAAAACAACTCGATTCTTAGGTTGATTAATTCCAAACATTAATATTAATAACTACAACATCTTAATTGCAACCAGCTAACAATACTAAGAGATGGAAGGTGAGAGATAATGATGTGACCTCTAGGAGAAGGCTACTAGCGATTCCAATGACTGGTGAACTTATCAACTCCTGCGAATAGAAATATAGTGTATCAACGCAACTTCCTATCAACTAATGTTTTGACTTTAGAGTTGCAATATCATTTCTTTTTCTTTACTCTACACATCACGTTCAAAAGTTTTCTGATTTTTATATTTTGACAACCAAATGAATGATATTTACATTCTTTATATACTCCCGAAACAACAAGAAATTGGACGGAAACTCATCCGCTGCCATAATTGTAATTTTTGAATTCAAAGTCAAGAAGATATTTTTCCCTCTGTATCGCTTTTCTTTTAAATGGAAAACCCAGTTATTCTTTTGACACTTCGTCTTGATACTAATTGTGTTATATCAGACATGATCTTTGTACATAATTAATTGTATTAATACTAATTCTGTTATTCTTAGTACTTTTGATACTAATTAATTAAAGATATGATCTTTGTACATAATATGGAGTAAGTCTTTTAAAGTTAAGTAGTTTTAAATTAATACTTCCTCCGTCCCAATTTATTTGTCATAATTTGATTTGGCAGAAAGTTTAATAAAAGAAAAAAGACTTTTGAAATTTGTGGTCTAAAATAAGCGATGAATATTTGTGTGACTATAAATGAGTCAAAAAATAAGTTTGGGATTGAATTATTGCCAAATATGGAAGTATTACAATTTCTTTGGGACGGACTAATAAGAAAAGTATGACAAATAAAGTGGAACGGATAAGTAATTTGCTCATATTATATGAAAAAATTTAAAACGAATATAAGATTTGGATCAAAGCTACACGGTACCGCCGAACCCCGACCAACATAATTACACTAAAGTTTGTTCTGCTTTATAATTTACAGAATAAGCAGAATAGATCAGTGATCATTCTTTAAACATTTACATCAAGATATCCTTCTTCATTTATCAAACAGCAAATAGACGTAAAACCAGCTCGATTTTAGTTCGACAGACAGGGCAGTCCCAGCTCTTGGCTTTAATCTCGTTCAAACAAGACATGCACCCAGCCATGTGACCACATGGTACACAAGCCCCCTCTATTGGGGCTTCATAACATATGATACATGATGAAGCAGCATTGCTACTCCCTTCATCGTAATTGTTAGATAAGTTTTCTGTCGTTGAAGAAGATGAATCCACAAAACTAGATTCAGCTACACCAGATGGCACTGGGATATCATCATTTATGCCCAAATTTTCAATTGGCGGTGCTGAAGGTACAACAGCTTCGGGGGTAACAGGACGGATATTGAGAGCCAGTCTTGAATGACTTTCCTGAAATTAACATATAACACAATGAAGTTGTTTGAATATATACATCTAACAAAAATTAACATATAACAATTTTTCTTTTTAAGAAAAGAAGAAACTTTTACAATGCATTACTACCTGTTTATTGTTTGGCCATAAGGAAGCCATTCTACTGCGAAGTGGCTGTGAAGCTTCTTGAGCTTTTCTCTGATTGTTTAGTCGATATTGTTCTTGTAACGCATGTTCTCTGTTGACTTTAGCAATTTCACGTTCAACTTGTGGTTTTAAGGATTCCATCTCACCAAGTACATCCAGTAATTTCTTATATGACACCAGAACAATGGTGCAACATACATGAGGATAAAATTATGTAGATGAACAGGTTCAAATTTCACAAATATTAGCGACGCTGCTTACTTACCTTTTTGTAAGATGCCTTTTGTGTATTGCTAATTGATCTGCTGTAATCTTGGTGGAAAGGTATAGTTTCTGATAGAAGACTAGAAGCACCAGCAGAAACATTGAAGTAGTTACAGATATTAGGGGTTAAAACACCCTCAAGAAGTTATGGATTTATTTGTTTACCTCGTATATCTGAGAAGCAGGGTGTACAGATTTATGATATTGTTCTCCTGCCGCTCGTGGTTTGCCTAGAGTAATAAAAGAGAAACAACAACTTTAACCATAATTAACAAAGTCTTCTCTTCCATATTCATCTTACACAAGTTATAAGATTTCGTTTACACCCAATTTGCCAGTTGTTGACATAAGCCTACAAGCAAGAAAGTGAACTCAAGTCGTATGCATATTACATTTGCAAATGATCAATATATACAATTTTGAATCAGGAATACCAACTATTGGATTGGATAATAAAGGATATAAGAGAAGTCCAAAGGAAAGCAGTTATATGATTGACATGGTTTGAAGTACAAGAGCTAAACAACTTGATTCTCACGTTGATTTCAAACATTATTTGTAATACATACACTTACCACAGTTGCAACCTTGTTAATGTCAACTATATTAATCATCTATATTCATCGATCAGATGAATCATGGATTAATAATTTACTTCTACACTAAAGGTCAACCTACTGCAGTCCTTAATTAGGATACATACCAATAGCAAAGGATGGAGAGAGAGAGAGAGTGATGTGAAACCTGCTTGAGAAGGTTATCAGCGATTCTGTAGTAATGTCGAATAGGAATACGATTATCAACTTCCATCTTTCTAGTGTCTGCTCTTATGTTAATCGGCCTCCTCCCCGAATGATCCATGAAAACTTCAACGTTTGAAGCTCTCTGGTTAGTCAATGACTCTTGCATTTATCTACACCTATGAATATGTGTGTGTGTGTGTGTATATATATATATATATATATATATATATATATATATATATAAATTGTTAAATCCAAAGTGCATGACCGCGAAATTCCCTCTGGTCAATGCAACTGCCTGTCAACTAATCCTTTGACATTTGGCTGGACGTAGAGTTGCCATTTCAATTCTTTTTCTTTAGTATATACTCATCTCGTTCAAAAGTTTTCTTTAACATTTTGACAAGTAAATGATGAATGATAATTACATTACTTATATACTACCAAAAAATAATACCAACAATCAGGGTAGAAAATCGCCATCCTAAGATTACATTTCATCACCTAAATTGGATAAATTTGCTACTAATGACATATGATTGAAGTGAGTTAAAAGTCCTTATCGTAGTGCCTTCCATGCTTTAGATTGTTGATACGCATTCCTACCAAAACACCACCATCCAATTGCCCCAACCTTCACATATATAATGGAAGATACCAGGCCCGATGCTTACATGAAGCCACATCAGTTCGATATAAATTAATATGCACGAAATTGCATTTGTTCGAATACATTTGCAACTCCACAAGAGTTCCACTTCTCTTCACAAGATATATACATTCTGTCTTTTTTTTAAATGACGGCACTGTGTGAGCCAGCCTCTCCGGACACAAAATTTACATTCTTGAAAAAGACTAACTTGGGAAAAACCATAAAGACCACTGTAGTATTTTGCTTCCATTCGAAAATGTTAAGCACTACAAATGATATACATGTATGTATACAAAACTCACAACTTTCAATAAAGCAAAACTTCTTCATATGCCTGCAAGATGAAAGAGTATACAGCTTGTCAGTGCCGGAAAGAAAGCTTGTAATATGATTTTACTGAATTCTCATACAAATAGGCAATAGCAATCATATTCATAATCATGGAAAAGTAATCCAGCAGTGTCTTCTACGACTAACAAACACAAAATGTTACATTACAAACTATAAGCAGAACCCGAGATATACTCAAAACAGAGGAGATTAGTCAAAAGTTGGAATACCCCATTTCAAAAAGCTGATATACCAGGAGAGAATGATATAATTAAACATACTTTGTTACTATATATCTAGTGAAACAAAAGCGCGGGGACATAAGGTGCCCAAATTACTTACATTTACGACTTAAATCTGCCGCTTCAACTGTTAAACAGCATATAGCCTTATCACCTGATCGATCTTGGCGCGACAGACGGGGCAGCCCCACTTCTTTCCCTTGATTTCACTCAAACAAGACATGCATCCAGCCATATGGCCACAAGGGATGCAAGCTCCTTCCACGGGAGCATCTAGGCATATTATACATGAAGAAGCAGCACCAGTATTACTGCTTTCGTGTGCTTCGGGGTTCTCGACAGTTGGAGAAGACAAGTCAACAGGGCTGGAGTCGATCGATGGATAATGAATTGGCCCATCAGCTACTACATCATCAGTAAGAGGAGGAGCTGTTGGGACAGATGCAGTAACCGGAGTCTCTTGCATTGCTTGGACAACAGTAGATGTATCACCTGAAGCCTGGACTTGCTCGACTTGAGTACCACTTGAACTGGCTTCCTCAACTTGACAGCCACTACTACTAGCTTTCTGGGAAGAAGCCCCCGTAAAAGAGTTATCACCATGACTGGCAACCTCAACAGGATTAATCACACTCATTGATGCTTCTATTCCTGATCCTGGGTGATTATCATGATAGGTTGGTCTTTGTTGAGAAGCGGACTGAAGAGAGGCACTAATAGCCATTGCTAATTCCACATCCTCTGCGGTTGATGGAGCAGTTGCAGGGGCCACAGGGGTTTGAGATCTGAAAGGAAATGCTGGATGCATGACCTGAAAATGTGGTAGAGCAACTAAGATAAGTTTATTAACTGGCCATGGACTGCAAAACTAATATTTCTGTGTTTTCACTGGTAGCATAGTCTTCACTCTTCATTACAGATTCAAGATAATAAAAATCTCGCTATCATTTAGCAAGCAGTAAGTGGCTACACATGACTGCAAACTTAACCTCTGAAGAGAAAGGATGTTTGTTAATTCACCTGAGGAATTCCCTTACAAGCATTGCAGAAAGACTGCAATTGCTGCTTTTCACTTTCCTGGATAGGTGCAAGTTTAATCCTTGTTTCTGCAATTAACATTTTTAAAAGCGAGAAAAGTGAGTGGATAATAAAGTTGCAGAGTGCAAATAATGAGTGCTTTGACTTAAACAATTGAATCATGCAATAGCCAAATCATTACTCTGTCCTGGCCCCCAAAAGCCATCATTTGGGTCGACAAAATGGATCAACCATTTCGCATCTTTGAACCGGCAGATGGGGTTTCTGAGAGTTTTTAACAAAAAATTTCCTTTGAACAAAAGTATACCCTTATGTTTGCGGTAGGTCTAATTTCACCATTTAAATATACATGAGAACACATATCATTCCTTCAGTTTGCTAGTTGAGCATATGTTCCAATAAACAGAACTAAAGGGTGAAAAATTGGAGGAGATTGAGAATGGGGAAGACAACCCAGGATGGCCTTTCTCTTTTTAGTATGCTCATGTGAGTGCTACATGGTTAAACCGTTAGATCTTAGGCTGTGAGGATCATTCCATTAGTTGGACTAAAAATGCTCAGCTTAATCAAACTTAAGGACTGATATGAGGTCAGGTCAGGTGTAATAGGTAAAGGACGAAAATAGACCTACTCCAAACAAAAGGGACAGTGATGGCTAAGAACTCAAGTTTCTGAACAGTGTTTTGAATTCTGAGGTGAAGGTGATAGCACGAACAACATGTAATATGAACTTCAGATGACTTAAGTGTGAAGAATTCCATATGAGAATGGAAGCAAAATCAGAAGTATCATTTCAGACAGTTGGAGTAAACTTGACCAAGATTTAAGCCTCAACATCAAGCACAATCTTGGAGGAGACATGATCTTAGCAATGAATAGAACAGCTGGCAAAAGTTCTAACTCATTTGAATAAACTCTCAGCAAATCATTGCATAGTCCAGCGACTAGTTATCAAGCCTCACATATATCCTTTCCATAGAAGAATACCATGTATAGACACTAGCACATACTTTAGTTACAACACTACCTTATCAGTATACTTAAGTTATAGAACTGCCTTATTGTAAGTTTCAAAGTTCATAAAAATTCCATGGCCCGTTCCCCAGTCACGAACAATTACCCCCATTATTCTGGGGGGAATTTTACTAGATCAGAATACAATGTACTTACGCCTAGCTTCTCGGGGCCTAATCCTTATCCCTTGGGAGGGTGTTATCCCCCGCCTTCGCCTCCAGCGCCTCGGGACTATGCACGAAAATTAACAAATAATCATCTTCAAAGGGAAATATTTAATTGCAGATATAAGAACTCTGCTTAAAGAATGTGGAAAATTACTGTTTGAAATATCAGATATGATAACTGCTGGATCAGACTGGTTGAAGTTTGGTTCTTCCATATTGGCCTTCCACAGTGCAACTATTGTGCGGGGTTGAGCATCCTGGTCAAGATATAGCACTATATAAATTAAAAGCCTGAACCATACAACTTTCCAGAACAGCAAACAGTTGCCTTCCGTGGCCCCATATGAAACATATTATATGAGCAGCAATAAGGAAAAAGTACATGAAAAACAGCAGATCTTGACTTTGCTAACAAAAAATGAACCTGAGCTTATGGAAGTATGTAATCTACCAGTTAACGTAAGAAACTAAGGAGCTTCAAGTCAGGAGGTTCTCGTGAGGCTTTGCCCAAAGATGACGATCATGTTTTCTCAAAAATCATGTGGTTTATAAAAGATACTATTTTACGACTAGATATTATATTTCTTAAGTTATCAACAGGCAATCCAGAGGAACCATCCAGGACTAGGACCAAGGGTTAATCCAAAATTACCAACTACATGAATCGAGTTTATCAATCCAGTATAACAAAGGGTCACAAAATTAAAACTTAAAACATAACAAATTAGTGAATGCTTCTCTAAACAAACTACGAACAGGTGAATCCCCTATTCCAAACAAATTAAATTTTTAAGTTCCTAGCTGATGCATAGTAAAAAATTAGAAATTAAACTTACCTGGACAGTTGAATATATAGCAAGCTCCAACTTGAAAGGCTTCCTGAGATTACGGGAACCGCATGGTAAGACGACCACCCAGCTATAAAAATATGAAAACGTTATTAAGCCCGCTTCAATAGTAATTGTAAAAACTAGAATAAAAGGCAACAGCAAAAAATTGAGTAGCAGCAGAATAAGACACATAAATAAACACCATGCAACAATGGTGCAAGATGTAGGACTACATGCCAAAAAGAAAAAACATATATACACAAGATGGTGTGTGGCCAATCTGAGAAGTCGCGCACCATAGCCAACCATGCCCATCAAATATAACGTGAATATGTATTTATCAAGTCTGAAAGAAACACCCCCACAAAATGGCACTTTCAAAAATTTATAGTGAAAATCCAAAATGAAAAGAATACTCACACTTTCCGGCTAAGCAACTGTGGTGCCAATAGTTCAAGGAATCCAGGCCCATAAAGTTCTCGTAGCCAGCCAGAAAATAAGCAAATGTGGCTCTAAATGCATTACACGAAGAAATGATAAATTGTGAGAAACATAAATTAGAACAGAATTTACGCATAAGTTGAAGGGTTGACTTAAAAACCTAAATCAGAAGTGTGAAAACATACCTCAATTGAACGGACAACATTGCTGTAACCTTTAATTCTTGCAACATCAAGAGGTGTTTGGCAGTCATCATTCATTATCAATACATTTGCTTAAGATACAGGAGAGAGACAAGAAGGAAATCAAACAAGTCAACGGGGGCTGATAGCATAAATAAATCACTCAACAATTGTACCATGTTAAGTAGATATACCTCCATGAGAAAGAAGTAACTTAACGGTCTGCTCAAGACCTCTTTTTGCTGCATGATGTAGAGGAGTCCCCGCATGACGACCTAAAGATGTACATAAAGGTGTTAAAGAAGGATCAAGTAGAAATCGATAATGTACAGAATGGTGGAACAACACTGATAATGAAACTACAAACATTGTTTCCTAGATGAGAGTTGAATGCACAATATTTGGTCTGACAAAGTAAATTTGGAAAAGGAAGGAAATCCTATGAATCCAGATGAAAAGATAGGCTGGAAAAAATCAAACCATTTTAGTATACTATAACCAAAGTCTAATTTTAATATATGCATAATGGCTTCAATTATAAGAAAAAGAAAGGTTAATCTCCGCCACATGCATACTTTAATATGCACACCTTGATTTGGATATTCCAAATTGTTCTTTATCTATTCTAAATAGATGAAATACTTTGATTAGCAACATATTGACATAAGAAAGCTTGAAACTAGAGTACATTAGTATTTCACAGTTAAACAAGAAGTGTTCTAATTTTAAATGATAATTTAAGATGTCAGCAAGTGAAGCAGTTAACTGAAAATAAAACATGAAGTACCATACTGTTAGATGCTTGAAGGGGGAACAAACGTTCTATTTAAGAGAAAAGGTCAATTATATTATAGAAAAATGAAAGCATACAAAATAAGTTGAGGTGGGAGGAGTATCTCCTATACTAATTGTTTACAATTACGAAACATTAGCATTGATCATTTTCTTGTAAAGTATCTGCAAGATAAAGTGACTTAATATACATGTCATGTTAGTAGTCATGTCCCAAGTTGCATACTCTAAGACTGGTCTAAAACCATATAAGATAACACAAAAAGAACTACCAGAAAATGAGTTCCATAGGTTTGTTAGGTCACAATATTACCATCTTAGTACCGAAAGGCAACAACGATTCATTACCTGGACGGTAAGCATTGACATTGGCACCCAATTCTATCAAAGTTTTTGCAACATTGTAGAGCTCGGGATTCATGCACGCCACAATCAATGGCGTCTTCCCTTCCTTATCAATCCACTGAAAAAATCAACCAATTTTAACACATTACAACCACAAACTCCTAGTACATGAGCTTCAGTAAGCATAACTAGTACTAAGCCCGAATAAAGGAGAAGGGTCGGGGTACTTTGACCGCCAGCACAAATGAACACCGAATTTGTTGGAACATAAATGGCCCTGAATATCAAAGATTCATATAACCGAACCTAACTGGCTTGAATGGAGACATAGTTCATTGATTGATATCTTTACACATACAAATAGTCTAAAGATTACTTTTTGTCACAGTAAAGCACAATTATGAAAACACACACACACACACACTCAATCAAATAAACCATAATTTTAGCTGTTAAAATCCCAAATTCACTTAAAAAAAAGGCAGCCCGGTGCACAAAGCATCTCACGCAGGTCCGGAGAAGGCCCCACCCCAAGAGGTGTGATGTACGCAGCCTAACCTAATACAACCACTAGTGGTTGTTTCTAAGACTTGAATTCATGACCTATAGGTCACACGAAGACAACTTTACCAGTTGCTCCAAGGCTCACCCTCCCCAAATTCACTTAACTCAACCATTAATATTAACTAAATTCACAGTCTTTTCATCACTATATAAATTCAATCTCATCAAGTTAAAAAATTTCCACTTAATTTATCTAAAATTCAAAAAAAGCTGTGAAAATTTCAAGACTTGCAAAATAAAAACACGTTAATGAACAAATAAAACATGCATATTTGCAACAACAACATACAGAGTTCGGCCCCACAAATGGGTGAGGAGACTGTTTTCAATAGACCCTCGGCTAAAGAAAACATTAACACATGCATAATTGCAAATTACATATAAAATGATTGTAAAATGTTACCTCGAGGGCAGCGCCTTCGCTATGGAGAGATTTAATACCTTCAGAATTACCATAATTAACTTGTTGATACAAAAGTTCATCTTTTGATTGCTGTTGCCCCATCACTAAAATTATGTAAAAGGGAAATTGGGGGATTTTGATGAAATAAGTAAGGTGGGTGGGTGGGTGGATGTTGGAAAATGGAAATTGTAGGGTCGAAATAATAAATAGCTGCAAATTATAGAGGGTTTGGCGTTGCTTAATTAACAAGGTGTAGATGAACTACTGTTGTAATTAACGCGTTCTTTTACTTTCCTCTTCTTCTCTGGTCCTCTCTTTCTTCTTAAATTACTCCTATTTCATTTGAAACAGACACGGCTTAAATATTAAATTAAGAATTTTACTTTAAATTAATCTAAATTTTAAAAGAAATATTTTCTTACTCCCTCTCTTCCAGGACGAATATCATAGCTTGAGTTGGATTGGTGGGTAAACAATGTGATTAAATTTTTAAAATTTGTGATTAAAGTAACTTATAGATATATGTGCGGCAATAAAATATCTCATTAAGAGTAAAGTAATAAGTTTGAAGTTAAATTGCTTTTAAATTTAAAAATTGTGTCAAGACTAACACGAAAATTGTATCATTCTTTTTGAAATCGGACCAATCCGACATAAGGTGTACCGGTTACGGTACCGATCACCAATCCGACTCCTTCAATTTTGACCGGATGAATCGAATTAAATTGGACCAAACAGGCCCGGACTGGGCCAGAAAAAAAAAGGGGGGGGGGGTTTTTTTACAAAAATATACAAATATGACCGCTTAATTACAAAAAAAAAAAAATAGCAATACTTTTCAAATTACAATACATAGCAATATTCTTTTTAGCATATTTCACAATTTTCCAAACAAACCCTAACTTTAACGGCATAATTACACAGAGTATAACTTTATCTACTTTTGTTACAAAATATATAAATATTTCCAAAACTTACAAAAAATAGCAACATTTTTGTTGTTTGCTACAAAAAAATAGCATAATGTATTTAAAAAGAAAAGAAATATAATTAAAAAAAGATAAATCTAATCCTATATTTATGCACCCAAATCATGTTTAGATATGTTTAAATCTTTTTACATTTAAAACACATTTTCTCTCTCCCCTCAAAACCATCTATTAAAAATTGACAATAGGCATACGTAAAAAACAATAGTCATACAATACACAGATAATAGCCATACAATACACATACAATAGTCATGCGATAGACATACAAAAGACTAACAATAGCCATACAATACACATACAATAGCCATACTATACACATAGACATACAAATGACATACAATAGAATTAGTAATTGGGTAGTTGTAATCCCAAAAAAGTAGGAACAGATGAAAAGACATGCCTATAAATGGGCGATTTTGGTGCATGGTGTATCTTCAATTTTATTGAATAAATCTTTTTTTTTAATAACTTGTATATATAATGTTAAGAAAGTATTGATATTCTTGAAAAGTAACATAATATTGCTATTTTATTGTAAACCTGCTATTATGTTTGTATATTTGTATAATTTAGCCAACTTTAACCCCTACCCCAAAAATCCTTCCCCAACTCTTCCACCGCCCTATACCCCAAAGCCCACTGACGCAGCCTATCCACCTCCACCCCCCTCAGCACCCCAGTGCCATCACCCATCTTGATCCGGGCGAATAGACGGCGACAACAAGGAGGAGATCTGTGCCAGATCTCTGACTAAGCACCCAATAAGCAACTCCGTAGCAATATGCACAATTGCGTACCACTCACTGCTTCTTCCACACTACCACTGTCATTGCTGTTAGTTTTAGATCGGAGAAAATGGTGCGGCTTGACCTAATTTCTGAGAAATTTGAATGCCACTCACACCGTCGCACTACATGTTAACTGGTGCTGCCTGAATGATGGCGACATCAAAACGAGGCAGTGGTGGTGTTGATTTGAACGTGGAGGCAGTCTCGTGGTGGTGATGCAACAGATTTTAACTTGACAATGGTTTTCGGTGCTCAGGGCCGGTGATGGCTGGTGTTTCTGACCAATCTCCATTCTCACTATTTTTGTATCTTTTTTTCAGGCGGTGGTGGTGGTAGTGTTTCACCATCGCCTCTGTTCTTTGTTAATCCCCAGCCACGATCTCGTTATTCGGATATGTTCTTTGTTAATAGCACAGCTAAAATAAAGGATCTGTTTGTTGTGTATGTATGTGTACCGATCTGTTTAAAAAATTATTACAGTAGTTTGTGTGTATCTCTGTTTCTGTTTATGTGTGGGTGTGTGTGTATGTGCCTTTTTCCGATATGTATGGTATGAACATCGCTGAAACAGTCTGGAAAAGCGAAAAGTGATAAAACGATTTGAAAATGGCTGATAAAATAGTCTGAAACGGCATTGGAACGGTCTGAAATGCGCTGAAACAGTTTGAAACGGAGTTGAAATAGTCTGAAACGGTGCTGAAACAATGATGAAACAATGTTGAAACAGTATAGAAACAGCTAGAAACAATTTGAAACAGCGTTGAAACAGTTTGAAACAGCACAGATACAGTGCTGAAACAACCTGAAATAACGTAGATATAGTTAGATACGAAGCAAAAATAGTGCAGATACAGTGCTGAAACAGTATGATACAGTGCTGAACACAACTTGAAACGGTGCAGAAACAGTTAGATACAGTGTTGAATACAACTTGAAATAGTACGGAAACAGTTAGATACAGTGTTGAACACAACCTGAAATGATGCTGAAACAATCTGAAACAGTGTTGAAACATCGTAGATACAGTTTGATACAGAGTAAAAATAGTGCTGATATAGTGAGATACATCCCTGAAATAGTCTGAAACCGCTATTGAAAAAGTCCGAAACAAAATATAAAAAATAATGTGAAACAATGCAAAAAAGGTGAAATAGTTTAGAAACAGTGAGAAACAACGCACAAATGGTTAGATACGAGATGGTTGGTATTTGAGATACGATGTGGTTGGTAGTTGAGATACAATGAGATACGATGTGGTTGGTAGGCGAAATACGGTTAGATACGAGGTGGTTGGTAGTTGAGATACAATGAGATACGATGTGGTTGGTAGGCGAGATGCAGTTAGATACGAGGTGGTTGGTAGTTGAGATACGATGTGGTTGGTAGGCGAGATACGGTTAGATACGAGGTGATTGGTAGTTGAGATACAATGAGATATGATGTGGTTGGTAGTTGAGATACAGTGAGATACAATGAGATACGATGTAGTTGTAGGCGAGATACGGTTAGATACGAGGTGGCTGGTAGTTGAGATACAATGTGATACAATGTGGGTTGTAGACGGGCTACGGTTAGATATGAGATGGTTGGTAGTTGAGATAGAGTGAGATACAATGAGATACAATGTGGTTGGTAGGCGAGATATGGTTAGATATGAGGTGGTCGGTAGTTGAGATACAGTGAGCAACAACAAGCTACGATGTGGTTGGTAGTTGAGATACAATGAGATACGATATGGTTAGTAGGCGAGATATAGTTAGATACGAGGTGGTTGGTAGTTGAGATACAATGAGATACGAGATAGTTGGTAGTTGAGAAACATCGAGATACAATGAGATACAACGAGATAAGTGAGGATGGGGTGAGGAAAAGTGAAATTGGGGGAAATGGGAGGAGTAAAAGTGAAATTGGGAGAAATGGGAGGAGTAAAAGTGAAATTGGGGGAAATGATGGGAGGAAAAGTGAAATAAGGGAAAATGGGAGGAGCAAAAGTGATAGTGGGGGAAATACAATGAAGAATGTAAGGGTTTGGTATATTATGGGAAAATATTGCTATGTTTGTAATTAACTTCTTATTTCCTCTATAATGGGTAATTTTGCTAAAATATTGCTTTGTTTTATAAATAACTTCTAAAACTTGTACTTTTATGTAAAAATTACAAAAAAGGGAAATTTTCTGCAACGAACTAGCCATTGGGCAACGACTTTTGACCCACTAGCTAGTCGTTGTTCAACCGCCAAAACTAGCCATTTTGGCATCCCACCCTATACCCCGCCTCCAAACTATTTTTTCTTATAAATACCTCATTATTTCATCATACTTCCCCACAAATTATCAATTTCTCTCTACATCTCTCATATTATCTACAATGTTGCTACTTTGGTATCAAATATTAATTTGGCTACTTGTTCAAGTTTTCAATTATCAAGTATTGAGAGATTTATTGGAGTTGCTATCAAATATTATTTTGGCTATTTATTGAAGTTTTCAATTGTCAAGTATTCAACTAATTAGTTGGAGTGAAGGATCAAGTTTCAACTTTACCTCAACTATACGGTTATGTTTGGTAAACTCGTTTCTACTCCCTACTTTTCTTTTAATATTTTGTTTTAGCATATAGTCATATATATTTATTTTTTATTTGCTATAATTATGTCTCAACAATTTATCAAACGTTCGATCGGGTCTAGGAGTGGGGGACGGGTACGTGGTCGTGGGGGGAAATAGAGTATAGCAAAAGTTGGTAATTCTAGTCAGCCTTATATAGATGATTTCCCCAAGTAAATGATTCTCAATATTATCATGATATTAGCGCAAATAATCCACTTGATAATGATATGCTAGAAGCACAATACCAAGATTTTCAAACCATACAAGGGGTTAATCCAAAAGAAATACCCACTAGTGAATTCCAAGCTAGTCCACCTGAAATTCAGTCTGATATGCCTCATGTGGCTTCTACTAGAGCATCGGTAAGACGAAAGAAAAGATCTAAGGTGAGAGAATTTGCTATTAAATAAGTAGAAATACAGAGGGCTAAATGTAAACTTTGTACATAGGATTGGGATTTTAAAACTGGGGGACATGAGGGTGGGACGGATAAAATTAAATCGCACATAATGAAAAATCATCCTAAAGAATGAGCGCACAGGCAGCAGAGTAAGTATTTAGAGACCGAGCAAATGGGAGTAGCTGCTCCGGATGAGGGTTCGTGTGTCCAACAACATCTTAACCCACAGTAACATGAGGGCTTTTTTGTTATGATAAGAAAAATGATGGGGAAAATTGTGCAAAAATGATTGTGGTAGAGGCTTAACCATTTACTTTTCCTTCAAGGACTAGTTTTATTCGTTATATTCAAGAAACATATAACATTTCTTTTGATGGTTCTCCAAAACTACTGTTAGAAATGATATTATCAAATTTAAGAACGAGTATAAACAGTGTTTGCATTATTTATTTTATCATTTTGATACTAGAATTTGTCTTACTAATGATACTGGTCGTTCTATTAATAATTATAATTATATGACAGTTACAGCTCATTGGATAGATCCTAATTTAGTAATGCAAAAATGTATTTTAGCATATAAAGTTGTTGATGAACCAAATAGGGGATCATTTATTTCTAGGGAAGTATCAACAATTTGTAATTGTATTGACTAAGTAACAAAATTTTATGTATTACATTAGATAATTCTTCAAACAATGATACTTCTATTAAAAACTTAAGATCAATTTTTAATTCCCCCTCCCCCTCCTTTGATGAGTTTTTTCATGTTAGATGTGCATATCATATTTACAATTTAGTTGTAAAAGATGGCCTTACTTGTTTAACGACATTATCTAAAAGGTGAAAGTAGCTATTTCTTATATTTTTAGAATCAAAAACCAAAGTAGAATAAGCTTAACAAGTACATAATTAAATCTTCCTATTAGAAGAGTCCTAAAAGAAGTTGCTAACTAGGTGGAACACTTTATATGAAGAATATGTTTCTTACCTTTATAGAGAACCTATTTCACAACGGTTTAATGCTCATGTTAGTGAGAACTATGACACGACCCGGACTTCGGCTAGGCCGTGCGGGCACCCGACATCCTCTCCTAGTCCCGTCGGGCGAACCCTTACCAATTAAATTAGGAAAATAAATATAACAATTTATAAATAAGGACAAGACTTAAAACAAAAACACAGACATACTGATATCTCTAAGCTGTACAAAAGAAATTACAGCTGACTACCCATCATACTAGGTTTAGGGCTATCCAGACGAGACATCTAAGAGTACAAAAGAAGACAAATACCTCCTGAAGGGAGCAAAATGCAGCTGAAATAATAAACAATAAACCGGTGGCTATCCGGAATAAAAGCTGGCTCACCCTGACAGCTGAAGTCGTCTTCGCTCCTGAACAACGTGGCGAACTCGATCCTGGAGCGAACCTACCGAAACGAAATAAATAAACAAGAAACAAATAACAAACAAGGGTGAGTCAAAAGGACTCAATAAGTGGGGCAGACTAGCCACCTCAAAGAATAGGATAGCTAGCCAGGGAGGAGAAACCGATAAACAAAATTCCTCTTATTTAAATTGTAAAAAGACAGAGCCATATAATAACTAGACACGTATGGAATGACAAACTTATCAACAACCAAGAACGTAAGGTAATCAAAACGTATAGGTATCCCGAACACATCAACAAATCAGAAATACATCTTGTTGCGGCGTGCAACCCGATCCATATATTCATCCTATTGCGGCGTGCAACCAGATCCATATATTTATACCGTTGCGGCGTGCAACCCGATCCTTAAATTTATACCGTTGCGGCGTGCAACCCGATCCCCGCAACCCAGAATACAAGCCAAAAATATATAGTCAAACTGAGATATGTCCACGACATAGTATACATACCGCATACATAAAACACAACACAATACACACAATAATCAGTATGCGGTGCAATGAGATGGGATGAATGCGGTACGATGCAATGCAATCACATGTGTCTGATACCTATCTCCGGCGCGGAACTCTCATCGTCTACCAGGAGATATATGCAATAATGACCCTTCACCGGCTCGGGACTCTCATCGATTACCGAGAAGTATATGCAATGATGACCCTTCACCGGCTCGGGACTCTCATCGATTACCGGGAAGTATATGCAATAATGACCCTTCACCGGCTCGGGACTCTCATCGCCAACCGGGAAGTATATGCAATAATGACCCTTCATCGGTGCGGGACTCTCATCGCCAACTGGGAAGTATATGCAATAATGACCCTTCACCGGTGCGGGACTCTCATCGCCAACCGGGAAGTATATGCAATAATGACCCTTCACCGGGGCGGGACTCTCATCGCCAACCGGGAAATATATGCAATAATGACCCTTTACCGGCTCGGGACTCTCATCGACAGCCGGGAAGTAGATGCCAACTCACAGTCAGAGTACAATGCTCAGATCCTCAATGCAATGCCAACAACAGGACATAATATATAATATACAATGTAAATCCAAAGGCGTAATGAGTACGCCTATCGGCAGCTACACACGTAAGGAACACATGGTAGAAAATACACGAGGTCAGGTGCCTCCAAAGAAATGGATATAAACACTTAGGGGTCGTTCGGTTACTGGGTTAATAAGTTAATACCCGCGCAAAACTCTGCGTTAATTTAGCACAGCGTTCGGTTGGTTTTCTGAGAAATTTTAATACCTGCATAAATTAATACAACGTTTGGTTACGTTTTTGTATATTCCGCATTATTAATACCTGCATTATTAATGCGGGAATCTATGTATTACTTTATGCGGGGTAGAAGATGGTATTAATAATGTGGGTATTGATAACGCAGGTATTAAAATTTAAAATGACAAAAATAACCTCATTATGAGAATATATTTTAAAATTTTATTTAAGGAGTAAATAAATATTTTAAATAATAATATTGTAATATATCAGTGATTCAAAAAATAATCCCTATGTTATAATATATGCATGGCTAATACCCACATTACTAAACCCCGCGCTAACTAATACCCGCATTATAAATACCCACATTATTAATACATACATTATTAATACCTACATTACTAATACCTACATTACTAATTAATACCCGCGTAAACAACACGAGTAACCGAACGACCCCTTACCTCTTCCAAAAGTTAGTACGGCTAATCAACAACCGCTTTATCCTTTGGTTTCCTTGCCAAACGATCCCACTCTATTCAATAAGCAGAAAAATATATCAATTTAGGCTAAAGGCTTCATTCCTCACATCTTAGGGCAATCCAGGTAGGAACCTGATACCCTATTTGCATACGCAATACGCGGGCCAGGCCTATGTACAGGGTTTAAGGTCACATAACCAAACCCTAAATAAATTACATTTATATGTTGCCCATAACTCACTGAGTACGAATATATAATCATTTCCATCATCGGCGTCCATTTGACCTTTTAAACTATTAATTGAACTTATTAAAACGATGTCTAATATTCCAAGTTTTACCGTTAAAATATATTTAAACACACGTAATAAACTCAAATAATGCATTAAGATCATTACCTGAATATTTCGGGGTGAAAATTCTACTATTTTCCCGACTTTTTTATCATTTTCTGGCATTTTTTTTGTTTCTGCTGCGTTTTCTCTTCTCATATTTCTCGTTCTGTTTTTGTGTTCCATATGTAACTTTGTCCTCAACTTTAAGCTAAGCACCACCGTTTCTATTATTATTATTATTATTATTATTATTATTATTATTATTATTATTATTATTATTATTATTATTATTATTATTTTGTTTCTCTTTTATTTTATTTTCTTTTCTTTTCTTTTTTCGACGAAAATTAAAACGGCATCCTATGATATTCGAAATAATTCCAACTTTTGCATAGAAGTTATACAAAATATGTGTAATATACTCACGAAGGCGGATCTCAAATTGAACTCCCGAAACTCAAAATGTGAATTTAAATAGAAAAAGTCAAATTATTTAACTTTCGGCATTTTAGCGGAAACTAGCCGAACAACATCGAAATTCACTTTCGAAAGTTCACAAAAGTCACAAATAATCATACCAACCTAACGGCGCTTTCGGATTTCGAATCGGAGCTCATTCGCCAAAATCGAGCTCGAAAATCTCTTTTTAATATTTATCGACAATAAAAACAAAAATCTTCTCCGATGCCTACCAAACGAGGTCTGATTTAACTCAAATTTTACAGACAAGTCCCAATGGACCTTACGAATATTTTAAAATTATCGGCACGCCAATCGGAGACTATCTTCCGAAACGACTAACGGAGGTCGTTTCATTAGATGGATTAACATGATTCAGCTGATAATCACCTCTCGATATACCTTTCGATATAGAACATGTTGATGGAACTAAGAATTAGCTCGCGCTTGATACAATAGGGGAAGCTTTTGAACTACCTTATCATTACACACTATAGAAGATTTGATGCAAGCTATATCATTTTTACGAACGCACTATGCAACATCTCAGTTGATGTTAGTGTTGCTCTGCAAGCTCCTTGTGGGAATGTTGTTACTCATATCCTAATGTATGTCAAAGGTTCATCTGAACAGACTCTATCATATAAGGATAAGGATCATGCAAATACTACTGGATAGTATGATGCAGACCAAGAATTATCTTAAGACTGAACATCTACTTCAGGGTATTGTCTTTGAGTTGAAAATATTATGACTTGAAAAAGTAAAAATGAAAGAGACATGTAGTTGGACCATGAGCTGAGGCAGAATACCAGCAATAAAGTTGATTACCTGTGCACTTATAATGCTAAAGTAACTTCTTAAAGAGTTGAGGTGTGAAAGAGATATACATACTAATGATAGATTGTCGACAAGCTGCACTAGACCTTTAACTCTAAATTTCCATGAAGTAAAATAGCGTCAGTATGAGGATCTCGTTCTAGTTATATACAGACAGATAGCCAGAAGAAAACCGGAGTCACAATACAGGGTTACTACTGACGGTGTTCTCATGTATAAAGATAGACTTTGTGTTCCTGATGTTGCAGATTTACGTGGAAAGATTATGATAGAGGCACATTATTCCATATACAATGTTCATCCAGGTTCGATTAAGATGTACGATTGGTGGGACGATATGAAGTGAGACATACAAGAATTTGTGGCTCAGTGTTCTAATTTCCAGCAAGTTAAAGTCGTGTCATCTTTATTTCGAAAATGTAGAACTCTCCCTCTCGTGATCGAGGAAGGATCATCTTAGTTAGAATAATTCGGGCAATGGTGTTATCATATTATCAAGATATGTTTTATTCCAAGAGTTCGGTGTTCGTGTTATAATTCTGATTCTACAATCATGAGATAATGTCTGTGGAGTAGCTTATGAAGGTCGTACAAGTTCTTTTGTTATCTATGCGAATCTTGCTTTAGACTTAGGCTCGTTCGAGGACGAATGAGAGTTTAAGTGGAGGAGAATGAAACGACCTCCCTTAGTCGTTTCGGAAGATAGGGCTCCGATTGGCGTGCCCGATAATTTTAAAATATTCGTAAGGTCCATTGGGACTTGTCTATAAAATTTGAGTTAAATCAGACCTCGTTTGGTAGGCATCGGAAGAAGGTTTTTGTTTTTGTTGTCGATAAATATTAAAAAGAGATTTTCGAGCTCGGTTTTGGCGAATGAGCTCCGATTCAAAATTCGAAAGTGCCGTTAGTTTGGTATGATTATTTGTGACTTTTGTGAACTTTCGAAAGTGAATTTCGATGTTGTTCGGCTAGTTTCCGCTAAAATGCCGAAAGTTAAATAATTTGACTTTTTCTATTTAAATTCGCATTTTGAGTTTCGGGAGTTCAATTTGAGATCCGCCTTCGTGAGTATATTACACATATTTTGTATAACTTCTATGCAAAAGTTGGAATTATTTCGAATATCATAGGATGCCGTTTTAATTTTCGTCGAAAAAAGAAAAGAAAAGAAAATAAAATAAAAGAGAAACAAAATAATAATAATAATAATAATAATAATAATAATAATAAAAGAAACGGCGGTGCTTAAATTAAAGCTAAGGACAAAGTTACATACGGAACACAGAAATAGAACAAGAAATATGAGAAGAGAAAACGCAACAGAAACAAAAAAAAGCCAGAAAATGATAAAAGAGCCGGAAAAATAGTAGAATTTTCACCCCGAAACATTCAGGTAATGATCTTAATGCATTATTTGAGTTTATTACGTGTGTTTAAATATATTTTAACGGTAAAACTTGGAATATTAGACATCGTTTTAATAAGTTCAATTAATAGTTCAAAAGGTCAAATGGACCCCGATGATGGAAATGATTATATATTCGTACTCAGTGAGTAATTGGCAACATATAAATGTAATTTATTTAGGGTTTGGTTATGTGACCTTAAACTCTGTACATATGCCTGGCCTGCGTATTGCGTATGCGAATAGGGTATCAGGTTCCTACCTGGATTGCCCTAAGATGTGAGGAATGAATACTTTAGCCTAAATTGATATATTTTTCTGCTTATTGAATAGAGTGGGATCGTTTGGCAAGGAAACCAAAGGATAAAGCGGTTGTTGATTAGTCGTATTAACTTTTGGAAGAGGTAAGTGTTTATATCCATTTATTTGGAGGCACCTGGCCTCGTGTATTTTCTACCACGTGTTCCTACGTGTGTAGCTGCCGATAGGCGTACTCATTACGCCTTTGGATTTACATTGTATATTATATATTATGTCCTGTTGTTGGTATTGCATTGAGGATCTGAGCATTGTACTCTGGTTGTGAGTTGGCATCTACTTCCCGGCTGTCGATGAGAGTCCCGAGCCGGTGAAGGGTCATTATTGCATATACTTCTCGGTTGGCGATGAGAGTCCCGCACCGGTGAAGGGTCATTATTGCATATACTTCCCGGTTGGCGATGAGAGTCCCGCACCGGTGAAGGGTCATTATTGCATATACTTCCCGGTTGGCGATGAGAGTCCCGCACCGGTGAAGGGTCATTATTGCATATACTTCCCGGTTGGCGATGAGAATTCCGCGCCGGTGGAGGGTCATTATTGCATATACTTCCCGGTAATCGATGAGAGTCCCGAGCCGGTGAAGGGTCATCATTGCATATACTTCCCGGTAATCGATGAGAGTCCCGAGCCGGTGAAGGGTCATTATTGCATATATCTCCTGGTAGACGATGAGAGTCCCGCGTCGGAGATAGGTATCAGACACATGTGATTGCATTGCATCGTACCGCATTCATCCCATCTCATTGCACCGTATACTGACTATTGTGTGTATTGTGTTGTGTTTTATGTATGCGGTATGTATACTATGTCGTGGACATATCTCAGTTTGCCTATATATTTTTTGGCTTGTATTCTGGGTTGCGGGGATCGGTTTACACGCTGCAACGGTATAAATATAAGTATCGGGTTGCACGCTGCAACGGTATAAATATATGGATCGGGTTGCACGCCGCAACAGGATGAATATATGGATCGGGTTGCACGCCGCAACAGGATGTATTTCTGATTGTTGATGTGTTCGGGATACCTATATGTTTTGATTATCTTACGTTCTTGGTTGTTGATGAGTTTGTCATTCCATACGTGCTTCTAGTTATTATCTGGCTCTGCCTTTTTATAATTTAAATAAGAGAAATTTTGTTTATCTGTTTCTCCTCCCTAGATATCCTATTCTTTGAGGTGGCTAGTCTGCCCCACTTATTGTATCCTTTTGACTCACCCTTGTTTGTTGTTTGTTTCTTATTTATTTATTTCGTTTCGGTAGGTTTGCTCCAGGATCGAGTTCGCCACGTTGTTCAGGAGCGAAGACGACTTCAGCTGTCAGGGTGTGCCAGCTATTATTCCGGATGGTCACCAGTTTATTATTTATTATTTCAGCTGCATTTTGCTCCCTTCAGGAGGTATCTGTCTTCTTTTGTACTCTTAGATGTCTCGTCTGGATAGCCCTAAACCTAGTATGATGGGTAGTCAGCTGTAATTTCTTTTGTACAGCTTAGAGATATCAGTATGTCTGTGTTTTTGTTTTAAGTCTTGTCCTTATTTATGAATTGTTATATTTATTTTCCTAATTTAATTGGTAAGGGTTCGCCCGACGGGACTAGGAGAGGATGTCGGGTGCCCGCACGGCCTAGCAGAAGTCCGGGTCGTGTCATCCTATCATCTTAACCCTGAGGATTGGTCCCTTGTTGCGTGTCTTCTTGCATTTTTAGAAAAAAAAAATTGGCTTGCCATTAAAGAATTTTCTGGACAATATTATACAACTTTTCCTATCATGTTGTATTATATCGCTGGAATACCGGAGTTACTGAAAGAATATAAGACATATCCTGCATATAAAAAAAGCTGTATTATAAATGACAGACAAATTTAAAAAATATTTTTTTTCTATTCCCCCTTTTTTAACATTGCTTCTGTATTGCACCCTACATTTAAAGGTAACTTAATTGAACGACTTGTTATAGAGATATATGCAAATTTTGAAATTCCTACTGAAGAAATTGAGGCTGATGAAATTCCAAGTGTAGATAAGGCATGTCAAAAGGTATATGCAGATTCTTTGATTGTTTATGCAAAGTATAAAGCTTCTCCAAATAATGCTATACCAATTGCACCAATACTATCTACTGCACCAGGTTCAATTCAAATGGGTAAAAGGCCAACGGGGATGAACACTTTTGACTTCTTTAATGACAGGTTATTTTCTAAACAATCCAAGTATGGGGAATTCAACGAGCTTCAAGTTTATTTATTTCACGCTCCAATGAGACTTGAACAATTTTGAAGTGATCAGTTGTTGCACTACGGGAAGAATCAAGAAGTATAATTTCCAATTCTTTCAAAAATGGCCCCGGATTTATTAACAATTCAAGCTTCATCAGTTGCCTCAGAAAGCGCTTTTAGCCAAGGAAAATTACAAATCGGAGATCATAGATACTTGTTGAAGGAAGAATTATTGGAGACAACAGTTTTATTTAGGGATTGAGTCAGAGCCAAATGGAGAAACTATGAAATGCCAGAAGACAATGAAAAAGAAGACGAGGAATATCTCAATGAAATTTTATCAACCGGAAGCATAGGGAGTCAAGAAGAAGAAGAATAAGAAGCAGCAATTACTCAAGAAGAGCCTACCAAAAACATCTCAAAGTTAGCCAAATACTTTAGATGAATGTAATTTTCTAAGTTCGAAATTTGAAATTACAAGTTTAAATAATATTCAAAGTTTGGCTATGTACACCTTTAAATATCTTTAATAAAATTGCTTTTGGCCAAGGGATTTTTTTTTTTTACAACTCTTGTATTTTAATTTCTTTTTATTTTACTCCCAAAAAAATAGAAAGATAAATTAAAACGGAACTGGACCGGACTAGAGTCGGTAGCCAAAATCGGCATCGGACCGGACCGGTCGACGCACTTACTCCCAACTCCACTTGATGTTGAGCACAAACAAGTGTTGGATATTTTTTGTAAGTTGTAATTTATCTATATTTTTTGGGTCACATCTTTATTATTAGTGAATCTCTCCATATTTTTCTAAACTCGTGGACTAAAAGTTTTGATCTGAAAAAAATGTTGGCACAATGTATTTTACGTGTGTCAAAATACTTCATTTCTTTTATCTTATACTCTTATATATTTGTAAGATTTTCCTTGACCTGATGTAGGTGTGAATTTCAAACCCGTATTATATAAGGTAAGCTCAACAAATTGAATGTTGAAATTTGAAACCCCTAACCCGAGTAGAATCTTCTTTGTTTAAACACTGTAGCATAACAAAGGTAAAATTCTTTCTTCCTTTCATATTTCGGTTTAACCTCAAGTGTCTAAAAGACTTTAATTATACTCCCACCCCACCGTTCCGCTCTCCTATTAAAAGCTGCTAAGTGAATCCCTAAAGTAGATTAGTTTGATCAGCAGAGATAAACAGAGTTCTTCTTTAGACCTTAATTTTTTAATATAGCTTTTAACTATTTTAAATTGTTATTTTATAAATTATTATATATTATAAGTAATTTTTATATGGTTTACAAATATGTTAATTCTATTCAAAAAGCTGAAAATTTACGTCCAAATCAAAGGTTTACAAATATGTTGATAATTTTGTTCAAAAGGTTGAACATTTACGTTCAAATCAACGGTCAAAATTTTAAATTTGATTCGGATGGAGGCGATACGAAATTTTTTTTGGTGCATGAGATGCAACCAACAACACTTGTATGAGGTTCCATTCACTTTTTGACAAGTGGTTTTGTGGCTCCATATGCTGGCATTGGAATACTTTAACCAAACAAAGAAGAAAAAAGAATTTGTGGAACGTGGGTATCTCCTAAATTTAATAAACAAAGTAAAAATATAGATAGTCTTGTGGGTCCACACAAAAGTTAATTTTTTCCTTTTTGTAAATTGTAACTTTGTATCCATATGCCTCCGTCGATTGAAAAAGAAAATTTCTTTCATCTATTTATTTTTATTTTTCGTTGATCACTCTGGAACAAATGAATTTCATATTTTCTTTCATCAAATGAATTCCACTTGCAATTGTATCTCATCATGTAAGCTCTTGTTATATTTGATGGAGTATAAAGAATATCTCAATGAACAATTAAAGCTTAATATTGTATGCTTAAACTCCTTTTAATTTATTTGTGGGAAAGATAAAACATTCTATCATAATTTAATAGAGTTTAGTTAAATCAGCAAACAAATAATGAATAAATTTAGAATTGCTGAAAAGTAAGTTTTTTTTTTTTTGGGCATTTTCTCATTTAGTAGCAATTTCTTGTAGTTTGATGCTTAAACTCTTTGATGAAGTTGAGCTTAGGGAGGTAGAATATATTCCGGTGTTGGACAGTATGACTTACGAATAATGAAAAATAAATGAAACAAAGGGTATGAAAATGAGCAAGACTGGGGATAGAACAACGATTGAAATAAGAGAAAGCGGGAAGGGGAAGGAGTTTAGAGAGAAAATGGTAGACAAATGCATATGGATATGGAGTTACAAAAATTTTCAACTTTTATGTGGACCCATAGAACTATCTATATTTTTACTTTGACCGGTGACGTAAAAGATATGCCGACAGCTAGCCAACTCCGCTTTCTAACGAGGTTCAGGCGTGATCTAGAAAACAGAAACAGCGAGACCTGGAGGCGTAGAGTCCAGCTATTAAAGTGAATTTTTCATCAACGTACTCAACTTTATTCATTGCTTTCTGTTCTAATCCCCTACTAGACTTTCTTGCAAAAGAAAAGAGAAGACTTACTTCTTAGCTTCTCTAAGATTCTTTATTTACCTTTGATTCAATCCTTTCGCTTCTCTCACATTTCCTTATTAAATTTTTTTCTTAGTTTCTCTAAAATTCTTTATTTACCTTTGATTCAATCCTTTCGCTTCTCTCACATTCCCTTATTAAATTTTTGAAGATGCCCAGTTCCTCAAACTCTTTTTTTTTTTTTTTTTTTTTGAAGATGCCCAGTTCCTCAAACTCATTTTTTTCTTCTTCGTCTGTATAAAGTATCCCAGTTCCTCAAACTCATTTTTATTTTTGAAGATGCCCAGTTCCTCAAACTCATTTTTTCCTTTTTTGTCTGTATAAAGTATTCCAAAGCCAGTATATGGAGCCCACAAAAATACTTAGTCAAAAAGTGAATGGAACGCTCATACAAGTGTTGTTACCAAAAAAATTTTCGAGTCGAGACACTCGACAATGACTAACAAAACTGAACATTCCCCACACAAGTTGACACAGAGAAAACTAGTAAGTACATACTACATTCAATTAATCTTCAGCTAATATTTGAAAAAATGATTCGCCTGTCAACAAAAACACAACTTGGCTCATAAAAGGAAATTAAAGTACTTACTATATTAGTAACTCATTATTTTTAAGATACAAGAACTCCCGCAGTAGAACAAGTTCTTAAAAGCCAGACCCTCAGGCATTTTTATTCTCTTATGATACAAACCATAACTTGAAACAGTGCATTACATGATTTTACATAGTTGTTAAATTTTCTTGTTACACTTTCTAAGCAGCATATTCCCTACTAGATCTTGACCCTGGTCCAAAAACAGTCAACTCTTCCCTATTATACTTCAAGTTCCTAGCTTCTTGCCTAGAAATCTGGTAAGAGTTCATCAACACTTCCTCTGGCATAGCTCTAATTGCTGATAATCTTCCAACAAGTGGACTTGTCATGGCATTGTCACTAGTCTTGAAAGCAATGTACTCAAGTCCTTCATTGCCTGCCCTCTTTACAACAGCAAAGTTCTGTGGCACAATTAGTAGCTGATTTTCCCTAACTTCATCATCGAATACTGATCTTCCAGCATTTCCAACGACCTGAATTCGGCCACTTCCTCTGATTATGTAGATGATAGAGTGGGCGTTCATGTTCCAGTGTGGTGCCACTATTGCATTCTGCAAAGTCAAGAACAGAGTAAATAGAATTAATTTATAGTAGTACTCCACATATACAGTACTCCCATATTAGGAAAATAAGCGTGCACAAATTTGCGTACGTACCCTGTAGAGGGTTGTTCTCTCAGCACTAAGTTGGAGCCAGTTAAGAATAGGGAGAGAGTGGCTATTAACAGTGCTGACGCGTCCTCCACGTGGATTGTACACGTCAGATCGAGAAGGATGACCAATGTTCTCCCTCAATTTCATGCTACATAATGTCTCTTCCAAACCATTCAAAGGCAAAGCCCAGCTTCCTCCTCTTCTACCATGTTGTTGTTGTTGTTCCCTTTGTTGTTCTTGTTCAGATTCTTCAGGAAGTTCCAAACGAAGATTTTCAGCTCTTACAATAACACCCCTCTCATCGTTTTGTCCTTGGATTCTCCTTATTGTCTCAACATCCACGTTGAATGCTTCGGACAATATTTGAGCGTCGAAGCCACTGAGAACGTTGCCTCCAGATGATCGAGTCTCCTGTTCTGATCTCCTTCCTTGCATGGTTTCACTCTCTAGTTGTCTTCCTACTACTTGTTGCTGTACTCCACGGTTTGGGTTTCCAGCTAGGAAGAAGCTCTGACATTAATATACACAATAGGAAGTTTAGATTAACTAAGTTAAATTGACTTATAGAAGTACTATCTTTACTGTACTAGAAAAAGAGTAAGGGCAGTCATGTGCACGAAACATATCTCAGGATCACGCAGGATTTCCTTGCGTGCCAGGGGCCGCAACTGACAAATAATATTAACAATATTTAATTTCAATTTACCCTGAAGCTGAGATCAAGTTGATTAGCATGGTTGGAAGTGTCAAGAAGTGAGACAGTGACAATTGGTTCCTCAGCATCATTATAGATCCAGAAACTGACTCCTGCTGGTAAAGCAAGAACATCACCAGCTCTGAATCGTCTCAATTTCTGGTGCCTATCATTGAAACGCTGGCCTCTCTCTCCGGTTCTGGATTGTGATGACTCTGTTTCATATGTCTCAGCACACCCTGGTATCATAGTCGAGTGTATACCCCCTTCCTGCATTAATTCATCACACCAAAATTAATCAAATTGTCACAAATATAAAATGGATTTACATTTTTTATCTACATATAAATATTTTCTACTATTTCCATAAGATTAAAACTTATAAGTGATCGAATTTGACCTTGGATAATGTACATGAGCACGGGAGTGTTGGTATATTTAGGAAGCAACAGCCCATTTCGCCTGATTTGATGACGAACGGCTTGAACTCCAGCACACTCAAATTGTTCATGGGTAGCATCCCAGAACTCAATGACACCAGCTTCAGACTCGAATCTACGGGTGGGTTCTTGAGCATTCAATCGCTCAATCTGGCATTCAGTTTTGGACCTAAGAGCACGGTGTTGTTGCTGTTGTTGAAGTCCCTGCCATACATGTTGCTGTCCCAACAGCTGGGCAAAACTGCCGTGGAAGAGAATAAGGAAACAAAGGCTAGCAGAGAGGAGTGAGGAGTAAGTAGCCATTGTTGGTGTTTAAATTTTGTGATGATGAAAGGTGGAGATGAGAAGATGGAATTTATAGGAAGGGGAAAAGGAATAAGGTTTGACACGTACTTGTCTTGCATGAATGAAAGTCTTGCATGCTTTACACATACTAAAGAGCTCTTTGGTTATGTGGCTAATGGCTTCTGCAAGATGGATTCACTTCTTTTAGTTGTGTATTTGCATGGTTCTTGTACTCTTGTGCTAGTGTAATTCACCCAACAAATAATTGTAATAGTAAATGTTGATGTGTTCGGTAATTAGTTAATGCTCACTCGTGGATCCTCCATATATGACATCTGAATTTTGTAAGTATTGAGCAGAAACTAGGATCAAGAAAACAAAAAGGTCGCTTCTTTTGCGGGGTAAGAAGAAAGAAGCCAACGGGGTAAATTATTCCGTTGCCTGGCTTAAGAGTCATGCTTTAATTCAATTGATAATGATTTTGAGAAATAAAATTGTATTAAAGGAATGAAAACGGAAAGAGCAAGGTGATGGAAGAACTTGAATAAGTGAGGAAAGATACAAACAAGAAGATGGTCTTGGTTATATGTACAGCCTCATTGTTGCTCCACTTAAGCTGATAAACAAAACTAAAGTTAAATCTAAATTTCTCCATACATAGTACCTTAGCTTCTACTGACATAAGTATAAAGTAATTATACACTTCAGTTACCCGTACTTTAAAGTTTAAACAAGAGGAAGACTTTTAGAAATCAAAATCAAGAAGATAGTCTTGGTTAGTCAATACATAAGGATAATCGAGGGATGCCTCTTCCTCCGATCCTAAGTTAGATTTGTAGGGGTATCGGTCTAGTTCTCTTTCGGCAACTCTGTATCTTTTGCTTTTAGTTTAGAGCCTTATTGTTTTCCTGTGGAAACAAAAAAAAATTTAACTCCACTATGGACTAAAGTAGTTAACTAAAGTCGAGTTTTACAGATCATAGATCACTACTATTACTTTCACAATTCAATCTTTTACAAATTATTTCGCTCAAACACATCCTATTTCGCTCAATGCAATAGTAAGTCATTCGTGATCAGTTATCGTTGATTACTTCCTTCAACATATATAACAACCCCATCAAAATTGTAGTTACGATCAATTTCAAGCTAAGATTCCATTGATATATGTGGGCTTCTGTATGTAGTCTTCAAACGGGATAAAATGCATTTACACCTCAGCTCTTTCTGTCTCCTTTGCATCGAAACAAGAATCCATGCAAACCAAAACACAAACTCACCATTTTCTTCTGCGGATATTCGCCACATATCAAATTAGGTGTCAAGAATTCACATAATTCATGCATTGCCATGCAGAAAAAGAAAGACAAATGTCTCACCTTAACATTTCACGTGTCAAACCCTTATCATCATCTTCTCCTACAAATACCAAACTCCCATTAATTTCTCCCATCACATCCACTCTTTACCAATATGGAAACACGTTCTCTTCTTCCTCTTAGCCTTTGCTTTCTTGTTCTCTTTCACAGCTGTTTTGCTCAATTAGAGCAGCAGCAAAGTCTCTTATGGCAGAGACTTCAGCAACAGCAACAACATCGCCGTGGCCGATCTAGAACTGAGTGCAATATCCAGAGCATTAATGCTCAGGAACCCACTATTAGATTTGACTCAGAGGCTGGAACCACTGAGTTCTGGGAACGTACCTCTGAGGAATTTCAATGTGCTGGAGTTGCTGCTGTTAGAAATGTTATTCAACCTCAGGGCTTGCTCTTGCCTCATTACAATAATGCTCCTCAGCTCCTCTACATTGTCCAAGGTTTGCATTTATACTATAAGAATTAGATGCTCTGTCATAAAATTACTTTTACACTATATCGTGTAATTTAAACTGTCGTAGTAGCTAGATTAGTCGTGTAATTTAACAGTGTCATAGCTCTTGATTATCTGTGTAATTTAATTAACTTATTATAGCTCCAACATTGCCTGTTCCATATTTTTGTAGCAGTAGTTGCCGGTGTTGTATATTTGTAGTAGGTTATTGGGCCCACTTACTACTAGAAGTTACATTACATCTAGTAGTAGTACATAGAATAGTACTTATATTTTTCTTGATAATAAGAAATGACGTAAACATTAGTTTACATATATACCAATCTTTTTAAGTGATATTTAAATACTTGAGCAATTCAATTTGGAATCTTAGTCATCTATAAGTAAATCTTTTTTTCGCGTACTTGGGTCATCATTCGGCATGTTTTGAGGCCCTAAGGACCCGTTTGTCCATGAGTTGCTTTTTCCTTTTTTTCAAAAATTTTTTGGAAAACTTGTTTGTCCATGAAAAACTGTTATTTTTGGGAGATTTTTTCAAAAACAGTTTTTGAAAAACCAAAAAGTGGTTTTGACCACTTTTTCAAGTTTTTTCAAAAAACAACTTTATTCACTCACAAACATTCAACTTTTTTTCAAGTAAAATGTATGCCCAAACACAACTTCAACTTTCAAATATAATTTTTCAACTCAACTTCAAAAACCCTTTTCCAAAAACTTTTTGGTATTTATGGCCAAACGGCTACTAAATAAACTTCTAATTTTTGGAAAAATGAAGGAAGTGGAATTTTGGGAACTGTGATTCCTGGATGTGCTGAAACATACGAAGCACCACAAAGAGGTGAGAGAGGCATGAGGGGAGAAGAAAGCAGAGGAGAAGAGCAGTACAGAAGCGGTGGAGATCGTCATCAGAAAGTTAGGCAATTCAGACAAGGTGATGTTCTTGCATTGCCAGCAGGTGTCACTCTTTGGTTTTATAACCATGGTCAAGAGCGCCTTGTTACTGTCGCCCTGCTTGATACCAGCAACCCTGCTAACCAGCTCGATCAGCAATTCAGGGTAAGACTTAATTTCACAATGATTATACATCAATACTTAATTTAAGTTATATACATTGACAATGCACGTAATTGGCGATTAGATTATCTTATGTGTAACGTTATTATCAAAACATCTAATGTGTAACCTTATTAGCGAAACGTCCTATGTATAACGTTACTATCAAAGTTGTATAACGTTATTTTGTGGCATTAAAAATAGTTTCTATATTGTACAGCACTTCTTCCTAGCTGGAAATCCAAACCCCAGAGGACAAAGTGGAAGCAGATACGAAGAAGAAACCCGGAGTCGAAGAGAACAAGAACAAGGCGAACAACAACAACAACAACATGGTCAATCAGGCAACCTATTCGACGGCTTCGATCAAAATCTCTTGGCTGATGTCTTCAATGTGGATCCTGAGTTGGTGAGGAACTTACGGGGCCGAGAAGATCAAAGGGGCCGAATTGTTAGAGTCGAAAGGTTCCATGTTCTAAGCCCAGAATATGAAGAAGGAGAACAACAGAGGCCTAGCAGGGAACGTGAGGGAAGAAGAGGATCAGAGCCCAATGGGCTTGAGGAAACTGTTTGTAGCATGAGGCTTAGAGAGAACTTGGGCCGCCCATCTCGTGCTGATGTGTACCATCCACGTGGCGGACGTATTAGCACCCTCAATAGCCATAAACTTCCAATACTCAATTGGCTTCAGCTTAGTGCTGAGAGAGGAGTACTTTACCAGGCAAGTTAATATTATCTACAAAAACTAATGTTTGGCTCTAGTTTATTAATTGTATTGACTTTAACAATTACAACTTCGATCAACTATGAGAAACATGGTTAGTGATGATTAAGATAGATTAATGCGTAACGTAGTTGTTGTCTTTGGGTAATTAAAAGTGTCACATAAAAAAGCTAGACTTTTAGGCTCTAATGTTGATGTTTGAAGTGGTATTACATTTAATTTGCAGAATGCGATAATGGCACCATACTGGAACATGAACGCACACAGCATCCTCTACATTACCCGAGGAAGTGGCCGGATTCAGGTGGTCGGTGACCGTGGAAACTCAGTGTTCAACGATGAAGTTAGGGAAGGCCAATTGCTCATAGTACCACAGAACTTTGCAGTAGTAAAAAGAGCAGGAAACCAAGGACTAGAGTACATTGCCTTCAAGACTAATGATCAGGCCATGACCAGCCCATTAGCAGGACGGTTATCGGCAATTCGAGCAATGCCAGAGGAAGTTCTGATGAACTCTTATCAGATTTCAAGAGATGATGCAAGGAGGTTGAAGTATAACAGAGATGAAGCCACTGTTTTTGCTGGAAGAAGGTCAGGTGGATATTCAACTAGAGCATTCGAGTATGCTTTGACTGCTGTTGAAGCTTTGTTAAAAGCCTAAGCTTGTGCTGTTAAATGCTCTACTTTATAGCAGTCAATAAAATGTAAAGTTATGAGAATAATGAGTTAAGTGGTGGCTCTTAAATTTTTAACAAGCTGCATTACATGTCGAAAATCATGTGATGTATGTTTCGAGTTGATAGGGGGTACTTACCAATTTCTTCTTGTTAACTTCTTAACCTTTCTTTTTTTCTTAACTTCTTTATCTTTGGCTAACAATAATTCTCATTAGCGGTAGGTACATGAGAAATTTGGGAAAATTTTAAATTGATGGGAAGTCGATAATGCAAATTCTCTTGTCGAAGCGAAGTCATAATCGATCGTAACAGATTAATTTATGTACACATCGATGGCATAAAGGTGTTAGTATAGTTTAATTACGGTTCTAATTATTATAAGACCATTTATGAACCATATATCGCTTTAACATATTGGAAAGACTACCTTAAATAACAGATCCATCATCCACTTGTGGTTTGGCGAAACTTTATGTACTCCTATTCGTCAGAAGAAATCTACTGGACTCGTAGAACTTGTATCAGTCACAAGGTCTAAACCTGCAGTAGTAATATAGTATACATCTCCATATCTTCATTCTTGGCTCTCCCCCATCTTCACTATTCAGGCATAAAAGCCCAAGTTTGCAGCCATGTCTTGTTGGCTACTTTGGTATGTTAGTTATACTATAATGTCTAAACATATAGAGCAATAATTGTACGCAGCGGAATAAGGGATCAGATTACCTCCAGCCATTGTTATCGGTTTCGTTGTCGGCGTTGAAGTAACTCCGATTGTTATCGGTTTCGTTGTCGGCGTTGAAGTAACTCCGGTAAGTCTTCCTCAGACTATAGAAGACCTTCTAAGCACTTAGAAAGCCTTACTTGATGGTGTAGTAACTGAATGTATTTTCTGTGCTTAGGGACCTATCCATTGCTTCATATTTATAGTGTTCTTCCATCAAGAACATCTCCATAAGTTTAATAAAAATAGGTAACAGTTTTGAACAATTAAATTTGGACATCAGTTTCTCACATTAAGTGAGTTGTTACAGATATTGAAGAAAGACTTCAATTGGTTCAGATGAAACGGACCATCTCAAGTGTTCAATGTATTTGAACAGTACTTACATTCTCCCACTTGGTCCGTTACAATAATGTCCAAAACTGTAGTGCTCATACTTTAAAAAGAATCATAATGCATGGATCATAGCAATAGTTCCTCGAAGAGCGAGTAGTATCTTCCATGTATCACAATGTATTATGTCTCTAAACTTTAGCCCATATTTCTAAATGAATAAACCCAATATTTATTCTAGGTCCATATTGAAGGGTATTTCTCAAAATAACATAATGTGTGCACAATAATAAATATGAGAAATACAACATTAAATAGAGTTTCATCAACATTCGTTACTATAACGAAAGTCTACATAATGGAACCAAGTCCCATATTACCGACATGATCCTTAAATTTATATGGTGGCATGCCTTTAGTTAAAGGATCAGCTAACATCAAATCAGTGCCAATTTGTTCAACGGCCACTTTCTTATCTCTAACACGTTCTTGCAAGGCTAGATACTTAATGTCGACGTGCTTATTACCAGTTCTGGTATTATTAGCCAGCAAGACAGTAGATGAATTGTCGCAATATATCCTCAATGGCCTAGAAATAGAATCAACAATTCTAAGCCCAGAAATGAAACTCTTCAACCATCCACCATGTTCGGCAGCCTCAAAACAGGAAACGAACTCAGCCTCCATAGTAGAAGTAGCAGTCAAGCCCTGCTTGGCACTTCTCCAAGATATAGCTCCACCGGCCAACATAAAAATATATCCTGATGTTGATTTGAGTGAATCAACGCAGCCGGCATAGTCTGAATCGGAGTAGCCAATCACCTCCAACTTTTCTGATCGTTTGTACATAAGCATGTGGTCTTTTGTCCCTTGAAGATATCTTAGGACTTTCTTTGCAGCTCTCCAGTGGTCAATACCTGGATTAATCTGATATCTTCCCAACATTCCAACGACGAATGCAATGTCAGGTCTTGTACAAACCTGAGCATACATCAAGCTTCCAACAACAGAAGCATATGGAATATTTTTTATTTGTTCCCGTTCAAAGTTGTTCTTCGGGCACTGGTTCAGGCTGAACTTGTCACCCTTTACTATGGGAGCTACACTTGGCGAACAATCTTTCATATGAAACCTCTCTAAAATTTTGTTGATATAGGTTTCTTAAGATAAACCCAAAATACCTCGATGTCTATCTCGATGAATCTTTATTCCAATGACATAAGATGCATCACCCATATCTTTCATATTAAAATTTTTAGACAGAAATTGTTTCACCTCATATAGTAATCCCTTATCATTGGCTGCAAGTAATATATCATCTACATATAGAATTAAGAAACAAATTTTACTCCCACTAACCTTGGGTATATACATTGATCCATAATGTTCTCAACAAAACCAAACGAAGAGATAACATCATGAAATTTTAAATACCATTGGCGAGAGGCTTGTTTTAATCCATATATAGATTTCTTTAGTTTGCATACCAAATGCTTACCATTACTAGAGGAGAATCCTTCAGGTTGCTTCATGTAAACCTGTTCCTCTAGATCACCATTGAGAAATGCAGTTTTCACGTCCATTTGTTGCAATTCTAAGTCAAAATGGGCTACTAATGCCATCATGACGCGTAAGGAATCTTTCGTAGACACAGGAGAGAAAGTATCTGTGTAGTCGATTCCTTCCCTTTGAGTGAACCCTTTAGCAACTAGTCTTGCCTTATATCTTTCTATGTTGCCCAATGAGTCTCTTTTAGTCTTAAAGACCCATTTACATCCAATGGCTTTTACACCATTAGGCAACTCGACAAGATCCCAGACATTGTTACTTTTCATGGAGTTCATCTCGTCTTTCATGGCATTGTACCATAATTCAGACTCTTCGCAATTCATGGCTTGTGAAAAAGACTCAGGATCATTTTCGGCTCCAATGTCAGATTCTTGTAGATACACAACAAAGTCGTCAGATATTGCTGATTTCTTTTCTCTAGTAGATTTCCTTAATGTTGTATCAACATTTTCCTGAGAATCATGTTGTTCAACTGGTTGTTCAATTGCTTTTTGAATTTCTTGAACAACTTGATCTACTGGAATATTTTTAGCAGCTTGTGGATTTTCACTTGAAGTAGAAGGTTGATCTTTTAAAGATATTGAATTTTGAGCATGATCGCTCCCACTAATCAAGTCATTCTCAAGAAATTTCGTGTTTCTTGATTCCACAATTCTCGTGCTATGAGATGGACAATAGAATTTGTATCCTTTAGACCTTTCGGCATATCCAATGAAATACCCACTAATAGTCCTTGGATCCAGCTTCTTTTCTTGTGGATTATAGACTCTAACCTCAGACGGACATCCCCATACGCGTATATGTCGCAAACTCGGTTTCCAGCCTTTGAATAACTCAAGAGGTGTCTTTGAGACAGCCTTGGTTGGAACTCGATTTAATATATACGCTGCCGTTTTAAGAGCTTCAATCCACAAAGACTTAGGCAACTTAGAGCTACTTAGCATACTACGCACCATGTCCAATAACGTTCGGTTTCTTCTTTCTGCTACGCCATTTTGGTCCGGAGAACCAGGCATAGTACATTGGGCAACTATCCCATTTTCTTGAAGAAACTTCGCAAATGGACCTTATGCTTGTCCACCCTCAGTATATCTACCATAATACTCGCCACCTCTATCCGTTCTCACAATCTTAATTTGCTTTCCACATTGTTTCTCTACTTCAGCCTTGAAAACCTTAAAGGCTTCTACTGCTTCGTTCTTATTATGAAGCATATAGAGATACATGTATCGTGAGTAATCATCTATAAAGGTGATAAAGTATTTCTGACCATATGCGTCCATGTCAGGACAACATATATCTGAATGTATAATTTCTAATATGCTTGAACTCCTCTTGGCACCTTTCTTTGACTTATTGGTCTGCTTGCCTTTAATGCAGTCCACACAAGTGTTGAAATCAGTAAAATCCAAAGCACTAAGTACTCCGTCATTTACTAATCTCTTTATTCTATCTATGGAGATGTGTCCTAATCTCCGGTGCCACAAAATAGAGGATTCTTCATTCATAACACATCGTTTTGTACCAGCTTGAAGATGCATAACATTATAAGTGACATCATTTTGTAAATTAAGAGAGAAAAGACCATCAGATAATGTACCGTTTCCAACAACCTTTGATTTATGAATTAAATTAAATTTATTTTCAGAAAAGTTGAAGGAATAACCTAAAGGTACAAGTCTGGAAACTGAAATTAAATTCCTAGAAAAATTAGGAATATAGAAAGTCTTTTCTAACTTCAAAATGAAACCACTACTAAGCACTAAATCGCAGGTCCCAATGGCCTCCACATGCGACTTCATCTTGTTTCCTGAATAGATGCTTTGCTCAGCTCCCACTGGCTTCCGCAGGTTTCTTAATCCCTGCAAGGAATTCGTAATATGGATTGTAGAACCAGAAACAATCCACCATGTGTTATGATTAACATCAGTCATATTAGCTTCATAAGTTACAAGTGAGATTGAATTACCTTTCTTCTCAAGCCATTTCTGAAACTTGACACAATCCTTCTTTATATGCCCCTTCTTTCTGCAGAAGAAACACGTGGATTCTTTCTTGATGTCAGTTTCAAGGGGTATCTTTCCTTTCCCCTTCCTTTTGGCTTGATATGTCTTCTTTCCATGAGTAACTGTGAATGCACTTTCACTTGTTTCCATCAGCAGTCGGCCCTCCTCTTGAACACACATGGTCAGAAGTTCGTTAATAGACCATTTTTCCTTATGTGTGTTATAAGAGATCTTAAAGGGACCATATTGTTGTGGAAGAGAGTTCAATATAAAGTGCACAAGGAAAGTATCAGACATTTCAACCTCAAGAGTCTTTAATTGAGCCGCTAAGTCTCGCATTTTCATGATGTGCTCGCGCACACCTCTCACACTGATGAGCTTCATTGACGAGAATTTCATAATTAAGGTGCTAGCAAGTGCTTTATCTGAAGTAGCATATTGTTCATCAATAGCCTTCAGTAATGCCTTGACATCATTATACTGTTCGACAGAACCACGAATACCAGCAGCGATTTTGGTCTTGATGAACATGACACTCAAGCGGTTAGACCGCTCCCACTGTTCATGAAGAGTAATTTGAGCTGGAGTGCTGGTTTCAACAATCAGTGGTTCGTCTTTCCTTATAACATAATCAATGTCCATGCACCCTAAGTGAAGGAGAATTCTTTCCTTTCAAATCTTATAATTCTCGCCATTCAGTTCAGGAACATCACAGACATCAGAGAAATTCGTAGGTTGTATAACTGCATAAAATATTACACGCTTAACATAAATTTGAGACAATAAACATATATCATGATTCACCAATGCAAATCATGTACAATTGAATCTACTGACATAAAAATTGCCTGTGGGCTAAATCTTTAATTCAATTAGACTAATTCTTTATGATAGAATTATCATCCAAGATCAATATTCTATCTTTATAATAAAACTACTAAATTTTAACTCACAATTCCTGTGGGTAATTATGAAAAAGAATTTAACATTTTATCCTAATCAATTACACAAAAAATATATATATATATAATAAAAATTCGTAAGTTATTATATTGTGCATAATTAATCACAATCTAATGTCTAAATTTTCTCGTGTGATCCTTAACTTTAAAATTTTATTTGATAAAAGACGCTGTGGCTAATCTCTAATCAAATAAGAATTATGAATCACATAGACATTAGTCTCCAAATTATTTAATGGTTTATAAATGTCTATAATTTCTTTATGTGATCGTAAACGTAATATATAATTTTATTTAATCAAGATAGCTGTGGCTATATCTCAAATAAATAAAATTATATGAATCACTAGACATCAATTATTAAAATATATTACAAATTATGTTATGCAATAAAATATATATATGATCTTGTGATAGCTAGCACAAATTATACTCAGTAAAAGCTTTTGCAAATAAGATCATGGCAGCTAGCCCATACAATGGCAAAACATTACATTTTAGATTTTTTCAATTATGTGCAAGTAATGTGCCAACCTGTTTTTGACCCGTGACTAGTGTCCGAAATTAAAGCTTCCCATTTTAATAATACAATAACTATTTATTATCACAACACTAAAGACCTGTCAATTGAGTATTCTTTTGGTCCCACTTCCAAAAGGGTGTCTTCAACCTTTCGACTCCCCTTTCTTCTACCTCTCAACATACCCAATTAGATTTCAACATTCCAGACACCAAAACATAAATCCAGAGAAACAGAGAGATGTTAGAAATCATGATCTTTAACGCCAGTTTGCTCAAATAGTTTCATAAACACAGATCTGAAATTTCAGATCTGTAAAATGGTTTTTAAACTTTTACGAAATTAAACAAACTTTTCCGAAATTAAACAAGGCAGAGGTACATTTGCTCTGATACCAACTGTTAGTTATACTATAATGTCTAAACATATAGAGCAATAATTGTACGCAGCGGAATAAGGGATCAGATTACCTCCAGCCATTGTTATCGGTTTCGTTGTCGGCGTTGAAGTAACTCCGGTAAGTCTTCCTCAGACTATGGAAGACCTTCTAAGCACTTAGAAAGCCTTACTTGATGGTGTAGTAACTGAATGTATTTTCTGTGCTTAGGGACCTATCCATTGCTTCATATTTATAGTGTTCTTCCATCAAGAACATCTCCATAAGTTTAATAAAAATAGGTAACAGTTTTGAACAATTAAATTTGGACATCAGTTTCTCACATTAAGTGAGTTGTTACAGATATTGAAGAAAGACTTCAATTGGTTCAGATGAAACGGACCATCTCAAGTGTTCAATGTATTTGAACAGTACTTACATGGTATACATAGAGCTTCCCATGTAGGCTTTGGAAATTATGCCACAAAATATGGAAAAGTCTCCATCATCTCAAGTACTATCATTTACAAAAATTATATGAAACATTCATCACAACTTTATTATTTGCATAAGGTTTTGTCATCACAACTTGTTAATACATACAACAAACTTATCCAAATTGTTGAACTTGACAAAGTTGACTAACTAACGGAATCAATATTTGAAAATACTACCAAACTAAAACGACCGATAATTAGACCTACCAGAAACATTATTAATTACTTAATCCAAAAGGTGATGCATATAATTTAGCAATCATGAGGCCGAAGGCAGGAAAAAGTCACAATAAACTGTATAAAGAAAAGAAATATTCCCTCTAGAAGCTTGTAATGGTGGGTGCACTGGGCCTCGAGAAGCTTGTAAAGGTAGGTCCACTAGACCTCAAGCTCATATAGATTGAGCTGTAAAGAGAGATTAGAGTAAGCTAAGGGCCTCATACCAGACTAACACATTGTACGACTCTCATGTTTACAAGTAGGAATGTGCCTTGTAGCATCTTGTCCAATAATTTACTAAGATCGATGTGGATACATAACATAAAATCAATATCTCAAATTATAGTAACACTCCAACCTGAAATTAGTAAGTTTCAGTGATTCATGCATGCCTAGAGAGAATATTTCGTTGAGTATATTACCTTTAGTGAGTTTGGAGTTGATCATAGATCTACACTATGTACATTATGCACCTCTAGTTCCTTGATGAAATTTAGACATTTGTGGGGGAAAAAAGAGCACTACCCCATTAGCATGCCACCAAAGAAATCCACTATAACCTAAGTACTAAGGAAACCTTATACTCATATAAATTTTCTAAATATAATAGCTTTGGCACAAACTTAAGACCCAAGATTTTTTTTTAATGACAAGGAACCCGCAGCCGCGCTACCCTTCGAGTGCGCTTTGGGTAAACCCCGCTCCTGATGCAATAGCCTACAAACCACACAGGAGAGGTAAACCGCACTAGGCAAGCCCTGTGCGACAGGCTCAAACTGAGAAGGCTGTTGGCAAAGGGGTTTGAACCGAAGTCTCCCATGTGGGAAACCACTTGCTGAACCAACTCAGCTACCTTGCGGGTAAGACCCAAGAATTTTGCAGCCATGGACTTGAAGGACTTAACCGAAAGTTAGATATACCTAAACACAAAAAAGGACTTCTTTGCTTTCTTTAAATTTAGGTTTCCAGGCTAGTCTTTGATCCTTTTCTTAGAGAGAAAAGCCAAACTAGATGATAAAAGAAATCATGTGAAGAAAAGAATTAAGACATTATTCCAAAAGGTCCAAAGAACCATCCAGCCTAACATTTCTGTTATATTCACTTATACACATATAACTCCAAATAAAATCCAGTCTTCAACACTTCTCTTCCTCTCAACCCCTTCTTCTCAAAGAAACAAATCCCAATATTTCCTCTCAAAACCTTAAATTGAATGTCAAGTTTCAACTTAGGAAAAAAGCTTCTACCCGCTAAAAAAGCGTGGAAGAGCTTAACCAACAAATTACAATCAAGATTACACAAACTCAAGCTTTCAAAAGCTCTCAAAAATTCCAAAAGTCTCTGCATTAGAGCTTACAACTATATTTTCCCCATCATTACTCGAAAATTTTACTCTTTAATCAATCGATCATCTCCTCCACGTACTAGACGCAATTTTCACAATTACTACCAATACCAACAAAGTCACAAGAATATATCAGCTATATATGTGGACCAGCTCTTTCCGGAACCTTTATTGACACCAACCAGACAAAAGTACCATAGTTCAACGTCCGCGCCTCAGGCTAAAGAATTTGTTGCTTCAAGCAGCAGTACTGGCAATGTTAATTATATAAGCAAATTGGATCAAGAAGAGCAACAAATCATTATGAGGGCTGTTGAGGGGAAGACTTCTTTTAGAAAAGGTAAGGGAGTTGAGAGTAGTAGTAGTAGAACATATGATATTGATGAATGGAGAACTCCTTCACTGCCACATATTAATGGAGTGGACGTAAGAGCTGAAGAGTTTATCTCAAAGTGTCGTGAAGATATGGAGATTGAAAGACAGCAATCCATTGTTGATTTTCAGGAAATGTTGGCTAGAGGTGTTTAAATAATACTCCTAGTAAACTCTTTTTATCGTTATTATTGCCGGAAAAAAGGACTTTCGATATTTCTAAGTACAGGTTTTTGTTTTATGATCAATAACTACCTTCTCAATTTTTAAGGGGAAGAAAGGAGTTTGATCAAGTGATTTTTTCTTTTCATTTGTTGTGACTGTATTGAACTGGAAACTTAGGTTGTGTGGGATTGTTTTAGATGTAATAATACACTTTCAAGAGTCGTATTCAGGAAACATTGATCATTTTTCTTTGGTGTATGAATAAAAGATAATGAAGCTTATAAGTTACTAGGTGGCGTAGGCCCGTGCTCATAGGTGAAGCCAGATTTTGAAATTTTGGGGTTCATAATTCTAATCCTTTTAAGTTATGGGGTTCAAAATTGATAATTAATACATACTAAATATTTTTTTCAAGAGAAATATATATGGTTTAGCCAAAGTTACGGGGTTCGACCAAACCCCGGAGTTGCACTCTAGCTCCGCCACTGCCCGTGCTAGCCCGGGCCCAAGCGTTAGAAAGTTTTCGTGAGAAATATTTAGCTACTTAATGTATTGTGTACATTAATTATTGAATACTTATTTTCTTAAATAATTCCGGGTCCAAGCGTTGAAGGTTTTTGTGACAAACCTTTAGCTACCTGGTGTATTGTGTATATTAATTATTGAATACTTATTTTCTTAAATGATCTTTATGGGAACTACAGTTTACACTTCATATTTCATAATTTATTTGACACATTTTTTTTTTGCATCAAGGGTGTTATTTATAATTTATCTTTCAATTTTAGCCATTCTTTTTCTCAAAATTGTTGTTATTTCTAATGAACTTGCTCACTACTTAATACATGCATAGAGTTTAATACAGACTTGTTTTGTGCCTTAAGTATTTAATTAGGTCATTTGTAAGTTAACAAAATTATTATAGTTATCATATAGAGGCTGCAAAGTATTCTAACAAGAACGGAATAAGACACTTAATTTTGCAGCTAATAACTTATAAATGCATTACCAAGAAAAAGAAAATGATTGAGTGAAAATTGTAGAAGTACATGTTTTTGGAAAATTTGAAATTGTGGCAATAAATTATAGACAATGTCTCCCTTTAAAGTAAATAATTTGGATTAAGGATTAAAATTACTTTACATCTATGTACTCACTCAGATTTTATGCTTTAACTGATTCAAGAGATTACCAAAATTTCTGTAAGTTGTTCATTTTACAAATTTGAAACATTAAAAAATGAGAACAAAGAACAGAAATAAGAAAATTAAAATAGATTATAGGTGGTATTGGTGGGTCCCGCAACAACTTTTGGCGGCATGTATTAGCTAGGTCCTCACGTGGATGACATCAGTATGCAGGGGTAACTTTGTCAGGTCACTACAATTTTTACATTGCATCTACAGTAAGATTCCATGTTGGCCAATCATGTCACCCTATTTTACGTAAAGTTACGAAAATACCCTCAGGTTGCCAAGCAGGCATGTTGAGGGAGAGCTGTGAGCTTCTCTCCATGCCAGCAGCTGTATTTGTAATTTTAGGATAGCCCTCATGGTCGGCAAGCATGTTGACCATGAGGTGCTTATCCTCATTTATAATATAGGAATAGATACTGGTTTTAAATCTAATGGAGACAAACAGTAGTTTCCCTTCATAGATCGAACATGTTACATTTGTAAGATTAGAGCTTCTGGATTTGCCAAATGCCTAGGATCAGTTGCTTGATCTGGATTTCTGGTCAATTGTATTAGCGTCTATATTATCATATTGGAATCTCTATGTACACAACTCAAAAGGCAATATACAAAGAGAGTGAAGTTTTGGATATACTTGAATTGGTCCTTTGTTTTTCCCCTGTTTGGCTCCTCCACAAATCCTTGGGGGAAATTGCTACCAAAAGAATACCAAAGCAAAGCTGCTTAATTTAGGTCAAATTCTTCATTTGTACAAGAAATCCGAGTGCTTCTAGAAGAATTAAAGAATCAAATGACGTTTTAATGTGATATTATATTTATTAGCTCTATATCCTTTTGAATTATGATCAAAATGATGAGTTGAAGGGGAAATATAAAACTAAAGAACCTTGGAATGCAAGGTGGATCCAGGATTCGAAGGCTCGAGTGCCACTTTTTAACTGATCCTTATGCATAAAGACCAAATAAAAAAGGCGGGTCGGGTTGGATCGATCAAATTTTTGTTACTTCGACTAAATTGATTAAGTCTTTTATTTGCAATAGACCAATACATTAAGTTTAATATAGTTATTATTTTTCACACTTACTTGAAATTCTATATTATGGAAGAATATAGTAAAAAATTCATGAAAGAGCACACCAATTAGAAAATTTACATAACAACGAAGCCTGTGAACATTTTCTCAACTCCAATGGCTTACTTTCCATCCTTCTTTCCAAACTCCCCACATGGAGAACAATCCATTTGTCCTAACAACTCAAACTCTCCCTCAGAATCATCAACCCCAATCTTAGGTGAAGATGGGTCTAATGGAACAAGGAGTGGTCTTCACATTGGGACTACGAGGGCTGGAGGCAACTCCGCTGATCCAAGATTCGAACTTTTTAGCACAACTCATCACGAAAGGGATGAAGTTGGTTATGGACAACTACACAAACCATGTATGGGTGTGGAATATCCTCAACCCATTAGCTCCAACGATGGCTCCATCCATATTTCATGATATGCGACCTCACTGAAACCTCCCTCACCACTTCAACCCACTAATACAACCAGAGCAACTCAATGGCACCCATTTCTTTCCACCCCAGGATCGGAATCAGAGTCCTCTTTTCTACCTATGGATGCTAATAATCGACCAAACTGTTCCTCAGAACATGCAACGGCCTCTTATATCCCCTCCACTATAGGGATCATTCATAAAAACTTTCAAAACTTCGCGAGTCAAAAATTATGTTATTCCCAGAGAGGGCGGACAAGAGGTATGTGTTGAATTTCCCCTAGAACTTTACAAGTGTCCAATTGACATAAGACCAACACAAAATCCAACAGGAAAAGTGGCAGTAGTTCTCTATCCATCAATTAACAGGAACGAGCAATTCTCTCTGGAGAAGAACATCCCCATACACAATACCCAAATAATGAACAAGCCAGATAGCTTCCTGTATAGAATATCAGGGGAGGGAATAATGACGATTTTCGTACGAACTTTAAGCAATTAGTGACTTCTCATGACCCTTTTATGGTTACTCTCTTAGAAACTAAAATGAATGATAATAAATCCCTTCTTCATGGTATGCCTTTTGATGAATATTTGGAGCAGCCTGCTCAAAAAAGGTGTGGAGGTATAGTTATTATGTGGGATAGTGCTAGGGTGGAAGCGTATGATCCAAAGATCAGTGAGCAGGAGATACAAATTGTTGTTAGGCTAAGCTCCAATCACCAACCTTGGCTTTTATGTTCTATTTATGCTAGTACTTCTCTTGCTAATAGAATTGAATTTTGGAATAGTCTTATGCATATTCAGGATCATTATACTGGCCCTTGGTGGTGACTTTAATGAAGTATTAGAGGCTGATGACAAATGGGGTTGGCGTAGAGTTAATTATAATTGTATTAATAAGTTAGCTTCATGTTTAAGCTACTGTAAGCTTATGGATCTAGGGTTTAAAGGAAGTAAGTTGGGATTTTTTATTATTAGTACCTTTTGAGTCTTCTATTGTAGGATAGGTGACTCAAGTTTTAAGTATTAGTTATAGGTGCCTTTTTTAAGATTAGTGTTAATAACAAATATATTAAAACCCCAATATTTTTATATTTACACATAGCCCCCTGCCTCCTCACCTCCCCCTTCCCCTCATCCCCCTCCTCTTCCTCTACCACCCTCCTCCTCCTTTTTCATCTCCACCTCCTCTATCTCCACTTCTTTGTCCCATCTCCGCCTCCTCATCTACCTCTCTCTATCCTCCACCTTCCCCACCTCCTCCTCACCCATCTCCGCCTCTTTCTTCGCCCCCTTCACCTTCTCTTCCTTCTCAACTACAAAAATTCCTCCTAAAATCAAACAAGAAACAACAACAAATTCATTTGTTGCAACAATTGCGACAGTTGTTCAACAACTTTGATGATTGTTGCAATTTGTTGCAACAATTACAGAAATTGTTGCAACAAATACAATAAATTGTTGCAACAACTTTTCAAAGTTGTTGCACAAATAAGAACTTGTGCAACAACTTTGAATTTGTTGCAACAAATTTGAAAATTTGCTGCAACAAATTAAAATTTGTGCAACAATTTTAGAATTTGTTGGATCGATATCAGAATTTCCTCCAATGGTTAAAAATTTATTATTTCTCAAATCTTCTCCACAGATCTTCTTGATCAAACTAAAAACATACTTTACATTCAGAAGGAGGAGAAGAAGAAGACAATAATGACTGTAAATTTAAAAGAAGAAAGAGATAGGAGAAGAAGATGATGATAAAGAAGAAGAGGAAGAGGAGGAGAAGGAGTAAGAAAAAGAAGAAAATGTGGAAGACAAAGAAAAAAGGAACAAGGAACAAGAGAAACGAAGAAGAAGAAGAAGAAGATGATGAAAGATAAGATTTGAAATTTAAAATTTAAAAATATAATATTTGGGAAGGGAGGGATCTTTAAATTTTAAAATTTTGGCTTAATATTCAAGCCTGGAGTAGCAAATCTTTTGGTGATATCCACAGAAAGAAAAAAAATTTGCTAACTCGTTTAAATGGGATTCAAAATTCGACTAATTACCTTACTAGACATTTTTAAAAGATTTAGGAAACTCCCTTTTTTTAGAATATGATAAGATTCTAAAGAAAGAGGATGAATATTGGAACATTAGAACTCGTATCCAGCGGATTAATGATGGTGACGCTTATACGAAGTTTTTTTCATCTATCTGTCATTAATAGACGTCGTATTAGTAAAATTATATTTTTTTAAAGATGAGAATGGGAATTAGATTAATAATCATGAAGATCTTGTTAACTATACCCTTACTCATTTTATTAATATTTTTACAACTTTCCATGTTTATATGGATCAGAAAGATATCACTAACAGTTGTGTTAGCTTGCTACTATTGATTTGTCACAATTGGAAAGACCCTTGCTTGACCAAGATGTTTAACCTAGATCCGATTTTAGGCCAATTAACAATTAAATTTATATTTGCAGAGTCACGATCAATAGTTGAGATTAAGAATTTGTACGGCGAATCAAATGATATCAGTATAGAACGTCAAAAGTAAAATATAAACGAAAGCAAGGAGAGGCAAACGTATCGTATCCTTCGTCTCCGGGGAGAGTTGGTCGATGTCCACACTTTAGATGATCCAATCGCTAAAATAGTAATTGAAGTAAGAATAAAGAGTATATCTGAACGACAGAGAGAGAGAGTATTCTTATTGATAATGTAGACCAGAAGTAAAAGTTGTTACAATTGGTTAAGATAAATGCTATTTATAGGCCTGAAAGGCGCCCGTTGGGATTATAGTAGCCGTTGGGCGTGGAACCGTCTGGATGAGTAACTGCCAGGCACCCATTCAGCGAAGTTGTAACCGCCGGACTGTAGTGATTGCCTTAACGATTATTTAATGAATGATCGCGTATGATAATGCTGATAACTGCCCATTTAAACTATGCTGACTGTTGAGATGTTCCGTAACTTCCTTGGGTCTGCCCGTGGGAAGTGTCTGTCCAGTGAATGTCTGTCCGTTGAAACGTCAGTTCGTGCCACGTGGAAGACACGTGTCATCCTTGAATGTCTAGTCAGTTTTATCCAATTCAGATAGTCCCCGCACTTCTCGGGCAGAGCATATGTCCGAGGAGTGGATAAGAGCTTTGGCGGGAGTTTTTACGAATTTTTTATCTCCATATGATGTAATCTTGATGACGTATGAATCTTATCAGATAAGTGACAAGCCCTTATGTTGTGCGCATTAAATGCACCGTATAAAAAAGCAACTGCAACCTGCACGCCTGTGGAACTGCAGTCTACTCTGAAGTGACTACTGCGTATCCCAAGGGTAAAAGCAATGATTTTGACCGCCTCGCTCACATGCGCACGTCGTCTGTTGATTGCGAGGTGACCGCTGCTCTTCAGAATAATGATGGCGCTATAAAGTTTTGATTAACCCTATTTCCTCATTTGACGGCCAGATCTGGTCGTAGTTTATCCGATAACCTCCACGTGTCTTCGAGAGAAGTTGGGGATCTGAATCTTGGTTCCTATAAATAGGGGTTCACTTGACGAGAAACTTTTTACTTGCTTTTATTTCCTCTACGTTGTTCTTTGAAAACCTCTGAATTAGCTCTTGAGTTTTTCTCGATAACTTCATTCTTTTCCTGTAATCATGTCTTCAAGATCTAGGAGAAATCAGAGTTCCGATATTGCTGGTAGTTCGACGGCCACTCCTAGGCCGCGGGCTACTCAAGCCACTGCTGCGGAAATAATCCCCAAGAAATGGGGTGAACTTGAGGCGGACTGTAACATTAAGTCCTTTCATAACAGGGAGGGAGATACGCGCAACTGGCCGGCGTATAGGTTTAAGTCGGGGATCACGAAGGAGGTGATCCCCCATGTGAGGTTGGACTGCAATTGGGGCGATGAAATTCCTCTCTCGCCGGTCTCTGAAGGAGAGAACATTACTTCCCACAGGGCTGGGTGGACAGCGATGGGCACCTACCCTTTCACAGTGGGATGTAGGCTGCCCTTGCACCCTGTGCTGGAGAGGCTTTGCAGGTAGTACCTTCTCTGCCCGGGGCAATTGAGCCCCAGTATATATAGGACAGTTACACTCTTAGATTGGTTTGCGACAGAAACCGATCAATCTTTTGAGTACAAGCACTTTATTTCTTTGTACAATATTCATATTTTTAAAGATGGCTATGTAAATGCCAGGATGCGCGGAAGCAAAGGTTTGGTGCGCAGTTTTGAGGATACCAGTGACCGAGGCTGGGTGCACCGGTATCCGTTCGTGCGCTCCTCGGCCTTAACTTTTGACGATAAGGCATACCTTCCAGAAGTCTGGAATAAGACGCGTAAGTCCCCGAGTTTTTTTTTTGTATTCTCCTTCCCTCTTCCTCTAATCTTCGTTCAATTTCTTCGTGCAGCGGCCAAGCAACCTTACGACGGGTTCATATCTGTTAATGAACTGACGGCGTGGGTTGAGCCGATTTTGGAGAAATTTGGACCAGAGAAAAGAGAGTGGGCGTATTTTGCTTCTCTCAATAGTTTGACTGTAAAATACCACGGTGAGGATATTTATGTCTCTCTGATAATTCTCCTTTCTTGAACCCTCCTTATGTCTGACCATCTCATCTTTGTTGCAGGTTTAGGCACTTCGGGAGATTTCTTCCCCGCGCCTCCCCAAGACAGACCTACCGAGCTTGTTGCTGACCCAGCTGCTGAGGCTGAGGCTATACTAGCTTCGGTAGGTGCTCTGCGCAGCAGGGAGGGGGTGAAGAACTTCTGTCCGATGGACTGGGCTCCTTGAAGAGGAAGAGAAGGAGCCAGGGAGAGGGAGGAGCACGGAAGAAGTCTGCTCGTAAGACTTCCGTGGCTTCCAAGCAACCCTCATCGGCTGGTGACGATCTTCCTCCTAGGGCCAGCGTCCCTGAGCCTGTAGAAGTGAATGCCGAGGTAGCTGCTGAAGTCCCCGAGTCCGCGCGGGGAGGGGGTCTAGCCAAGGAAGTCATCTATCTTTCGGACACTGAAGTCGAAGTGGATGCTCCTCTTGGGCGGAGACCTCATCTTCGTAGTGATAGAAGAAGGGCCGAGGAGGAGGCCGTCCGTACTCCGCAGAGGAGTCTCCGAGTTGGTGACGGGGAGGAGGCAGGTCCTTCTCGTGTGGACAAGGGGAAGAGGAAGGTGGATGAAGAAGAAGTGAAGGAAGAAGAAGTGAAGGAAGAAGCCAGGGAAGAAGTTCCCCAAGAGAGTAGCCGGGGTCCTCGTGTTTTTCGTTTCGAGGACCTGGAGAACGTGGCTACTGAGGGGGCGGCTCCAGTTGGCCTTCGTGAATGTGAGACAATTAATCCTGGGATTGAAAATGATTCTAACCTCTCATCGTCGAGGTTTGTCTGGCGATCAGTCGTCGGTGGGCAGACAGAGTTGAAGGATATCAGGGGCATCCGTTACAAGTTCGGGCGAATTATCCTTCAGATCAGGCTTGGGAACCCAAGTACTGTGAGAGGAAGCACACTTTAAAACTCGCCCCCGATGTCAACTTCATAACTGGGCCAAGCGGCTTGGCTAAGGTGGTCTCCTCGCTCATTGGTCCCCGTGAAGAGTGGGTACTGAGGGAGCTGAGCGATGAGGAATTGGCCTTTCAAATTGCTGCTGACTCTGCCCGAGTAAGTATTTTCCGTTCTTATGTTGGAAATAACTTTAGCTTCGGACCCTTAACCTTAGCTTGTTTTATTCATTTCTTCTTTTGTAGTCAAGCATGCTGGCCGCCGAGCTTATGTTTCGTTCCAGGATTAATAATGTCGATCAGGTGGTAGAGGTAAACAAAGAACTGCTGGAAGCTCTGAAGGACAGCTCTGGTTGAGCAGTGTGGTTTCCTTGGTGGAGAAGTTAATCGGTTAACTGATGTTGACAATGATCGTCTTGAGCAAATCAATGCTCTCACCAGGGAAAAGGACCTTCTTTCCGAGGATAAAAGAGGGGTTCGCACGCTCTATCCAGGTCTTGGAGAGGCTGCTTGAAGAGTGCCGCAATTGCTTGAACAGCGCTAATGACCACTGTGGATCTCTTGAGATGAATCTGCAGAGGGCAAATGAAGAATCAACCAAAGCCCGTTCTGACCTCCAAGCTGCCAAGGACCAGGTCGCCCAGTTAATGGGTGCTTAGACCGCATTGACCAAGGACTTGGCAAACTTGCGTGATCAGTCAGAAATCAAGGCCAAGCTTGCGGCTCTTGAGACCAAGCGTACATTGCTCGTGCAGATCCAGGCTGGGCAGGTTGATGTCGAGGAGATGCTGCAGACGACAAAGAGCGCTGTTCGAAGAATACACCAAGCGTTGGGTCTCTCCCCCGAAGAGTCTGAAGGCGATGATGATGATGATGATGGAGATGAGGATGAGGATTTAGGGAGTGACGACAGGACTGACGGAGCTGGTGCGTTGAGTCCTGGTCATGGCCCTTTGAGCTGATGCTCTTTTTCCTTAACTGATGTATTTTTATTTTGTCTGGCGAGAGCCGGACTTGCTTGTTTGGTGGACAGAAGTCTAACAAAGACTTTCTGGTCCTTGGCCGGTTTGTTTGGCCTTTTGATCACTCTGCAAAATTCTGTCAGCCGTATTCGGCACTTTATCAACTTATGTAATATGCTGTTTTAGATCTATTCAGTGACTATGTTTAGTTTGAATTCTTGATCCCTTTGTATGCATATGCTGTGGCTTTTGTGCCTTATGACTGGGAGTTACTTTTCTTGAACCTTGAACTTTATTAAGTTCGTATTTTCACAAGTCTGCCAGAATGTTTTTAACTTAGCCTTTCATTAGGAAAAGGGTCGTAAGTTGTAAGTAGTTTGACCGAATTGTGGTCGTTTAGAGTTTTAGCCGAATCGTTGCTCTGTGCGTATAACTTTTGCTTATCATTCCGATAGTTGAAAGTTGTTGCGTGGCTTTGTAGATTGGCTCTGGCCGAGTCGTTGGCCTTGTGAACGACTTCTCTTATTTTCGTGGAAGCCTTGTCACATGAGGGTTTTGTTCTGTGAATGACTTCTCTTATTTTCTGTGGAAGTCTTATCACGTAAAAGTTTTGAAAATTTGCTGCCTTTAGATAAGGTCTTTTGCCTGTATGAAGGTCTTATCTGGCCTACAGGGCCCTCACCGCCCCCCTTGTTTTCATGTTGGAACACGTAAAGTGATAATATGAAAAGAGTTGTCGGTGAGTCGTAAATTGAACACATATAACCAAACGAGGAGTGTGTCCGTTGTGGGATTCGAACCCACAGCCGCAAAGTTGAAAAACTTCGAGCTCTGCCAGTTGAGCTAAACGGATCTGACCTTGTTCAGGTCGTTAGTACCATTTAGAGGGAATAGATAGTAAGAGTAATAACTTTCATGTAAGATAAAAAGGTAAGTGTAGAGTAACTAACCGTTTTTATCACCTAGAAGTGATACCTTTTGAGGTGAACCACATTCCAACAGTTTGGGACAATCGAACCGTCTGGTCGTGCCAAGCGGTAAGACCCCTTGCCGACCGAAGCAACCACTTTGTAGGGTCCTTCCCAGTTAGGGCCAAGTTTCCCCGAATTTGTCTCTTGTGTGCTCTGGAAGACTTTTCTGAGTACAAAGTCCCCGACTTGGAAGCTTCGTACATGTAGCCCCCGATTGTAGTATTTTTCGATCCGTTCTTTTTGTGCAACCACTCGTACGAGGGCCAGTTCTCTGCGTTCTTCGAGAAGATCCAGCTCTTCGGACAGGTTAACTGAGTTTGATTCCTCAGTGGCATGCGCATATCGCAGACTAGGTTCTCCTATCTCGACTGGGATCAGAGCGTCTGCGCCATATACCAATGAGTAAGGAGTCTCCCCGGTACTCATTTTTACTGTGGTGCGATAAGCCCACAATACTCCAGGTAGTTCTTCTACCCAACATCCCTTTGCCTGCTCTAGGCGCTTTTTAAGAGATTCAACAATGATCTTGTTGGTAGATTCAGCCTGCCCGTTGGCGACAGGGTGATATGGAGAAGAAGTGATCCTCTTAATGTGTAAATCGTCAAGGAACCTAGTCACTTTCTGGCCGACGAACTGCGGGCCATTGTCCATGACTATTTCCTTAGGTGCACCAAAGCGACATACGACAAAGCGCCTGAGAAAATCGACAACCTCTGTTTGCCGTATCTTTGAATATGCTGCTGCTTCGACCCACTTTGTGAAATAATCAGTTATGATCAGTAAGAAACGCATCCCCCTTGGTGCCGTGGGAAGGGGACCAACAATGTCCATTCCCCATTTCATGAAGGGCCACGGGGAGATTATTGAATGCAATTGTTCGGCTGGCTGATGAAGAAGATGGGCAAACCTCTGGCATTTGTCACATTTCTTGACAAACTCATTTGCATCTTTCTCCATTTTGTCCCAATAATAACCTGCACGTATCAACTTCCGGGTTAAGGCCTTACATCCGGAATGATTTCCGCAACAGCCTTCGTGGACTTCTCTCATCACATAATTAGTCTGATTTGGTCCAAGACATTTCGCGAGGGGTCCTGCGAACATCTTCCGGTACAGCTCGCCATTGAGGATGGTGTATCGGGCAGCTTTTACTCGGAGTTTACGAGCAGCCTTTGCATCTGCGGGCAGAGTCCCATGGATAAGATAATTTGCTATCTCATTCCTCCAGTCCCAGGTAGTGCTGACGGCGTTGAATTCAAACTTTTCCCTGTCCATGGTCGTGTAGAGAAGTTGAACGATAGCTGAAGAGCTGGCTGCCCCTACTTCCGCAACCGATCCCATGTTTGCAAGAACATCAGCTTCGTGATTCTCTTCCCGCGGAATCTAAATTGCTTCCCAGTCGTCGAACTGTGCCAAGAGTTCTTTCACTCGGCCGAGGTACGCCTGCATCCTGGGCTCTCGTGCAACGAAACCTCCATTGATCTGATTGATCACTAACTGAGAATCGCTTTTTAGCTTGACTATGGTTGCCCCATAGTTCCGTGCTAGTTCTAATCCTGCAATAACGGCCTCATATTCGGCCTCATTGTTAGTAATGAAGAGACATTTGATAGCTTACCTTACCGTCTCTCCGGATGGGGCAACGAGGACCAATCCGAGTCCTGACCCTTTTACACTCGGGGAACCGTCCGTATGGAGGATCCAAGTGCCCGGAGCCTGCCCTGCATAGAGAATGACTTCTTCCTCTGCCTCAGGATATATATTTATGCTGAAGTCTGCCACGAAGTCTGCCAAAACTTGTGACTTTATTGCTACCCTGGGCTGATAAGTGATATCAAATTCAGACAATTCTATGGCCCATTTCACCAATCTTCCTGAAAATTCTGGTTTGTGCAGGACATTGCGTAGAGGAAAAGTAGTAACCACAACTATCGAATGACTTTGAAAGTATGGGCATAATTTTTGAGCAGCAGTTACTAGAGCTAACGCCAATTTTTCTAAAGGTTGATAGCGGGTTTCTGCATCAATTAGAGCTTTGCTAACGTAGAAGTTGTTTACCTTTTTCTTCTCGAACTAGTACAACGCTTACCGATGACTCTGAGACTGCCAGATAGATTAGTAGCTGCTCACCTTCCACAGGTGTGGTAAGTAGCGGAGGATTGGATAGATATTTCTTTAGATCCCTCAACGCCTGCTGACATTCGGGAGTCCATTCGAACTCCTTATTTTGCTTTAAGACATCGAAGAAACTTTTGCAACGATCAGATGACCGGGAAATGAATCTGCGTAGAGCAGCTACTCTCCCGTTAGTCGCATGACCTCTTTCTTATCGCGAAGTACGTCTGGGATTGACTCGATAGCTTTAATCTGAGCAGGATTGACTTCAATGCCTCGCTGAGAGAGAATGAACCCCAGAAATTTTCCCGATCCAACTCCGAAAACGCATTTCTCTGGATTCAACTTCATGTTATATTGATCCAAAATCCGGAAAGCTTCTTTCAGATGCGCCAGATGGTCTTCTGCCCGTTTGGATTTTATCAGCATGTCGTCAATGTACACTTCCATAGTCTTTCCGATATGGTCGTGGAACATTCGATTGACTAGACGCTGATAGGTTGCACTTGCATTTTTTAATCCAAATGGCATAACTTTATAACAATACGTACCTCGACAGGTTATGAATGCCATTTTTTCCTGGTCTCCAGGGTCCACCAGTATCTGGTTGTATCCGGAGTACGCGTCGAGGAAGGTTAACACTTCGTGCCCGGCTGTTGCATCGATTAGCTGATCTATCATGGGAAGGGGATATGAATCCTTCGGACAGGCTTTGTTCAGATCTGTGAAGTCGATGCAGACTCGCCACTTGCCGTTCTTCTTAGGTACGAGAACCACGTTGGCTAACCAGTCTGGGTATTTGACTTCACGTACTGAACCGATCTTTAACAGCCGATCGACCTCGTCATTGATTACCTGATTTCGGAAAGCTCCTTGCTGGCGCGTCTTTTATTTCACCGGGCAGTGGTATGGATCAACGTGCAACCTGTGAGTAATGACGTCAGGAGAAATACATGTCATATCTGCATGGGACCAGGCGAATGTTGTATGCCGCTCCTTGAGGAATCGCAGGATATCTCCCCGCAGGCGTTCGCTCAGTTCAGTTCCCAAATACACCTTTTGCTCTGGTTTATCAGCGAACAGCTCTTCGGGTTCCAGAGCTTCTACTGTTGGCATGTGGTTTTCTTTCTCATCCATCTTGGCGATGAACTCCGGGACTTCGTACTTAATCTCCTCAGGTGTGGTATTCGGCCCCGGGTGCTGTAATTGCTATTTGTTTTCCTCGGGTAGTTTGAGGGCTACCGAATAACAATCTCGTGCAGTGCGTTGCTCTCCTCGGACTTCACGTATTCCCCACTCGGATGGGAACTTCAACACCTGGTGATAGGTAGAAGGGACGGCTTGCATGTCGTGGATCCATGGTCTACCCATAATGATGTTGTAGGCTAGATCAGCATCGACAACATGAAAAGTCGTCTCCTTTGCTACCCCCTCAGCTAGAGTCATCAAGGTAATCTCCCCGAGAGTCTTTTCGCTCGAATTGTTGAAACCGGAGAGAACTCGAGATACTGGCACAATCTTATCTGCTAGCTGCATTTCAATTACAACTCGCGACTGGATAATATTCGCAGAACTGCCCGCATCGATGAGTACTCTCTTCACATCGAACTCCGCTACTCGTAACGTTATGACTAACGCATCGGCATGCGGAAACTGTGATCCATCAGCATCGGATTCCTCAAAGGTGATTACTTCTTCTGACCGGGGACGCTTGTTGTTTGTAATGGATACCTTTGCATACTTCTTCGCTATGAAGGTAACCGAATCTACCTCGATCCCACCCGAAATAACGTTGACCTTTCGTTTTGGGGAGGATGCTCGTGGTGGACCAGGTTTGTTCTGCTGAGCCTTCGCGTGAGTTTGCTTTCCCTTCTCGGTCTGGAACTCCTTCAAGAATCCCTGTTTCAACAAATGAGCAATTTTGTACCTTAAGGCCTTGCAGTCTTCGGTGGTGTGCCCATGGTCGCGGTGGAATTCGCAATACAGGTCTTGATTTCACTTGTTGGGATCAGTCTTCATGTCTTTTGGCCACTTGACTTTTTCTCCCATGTTTTTGAGTACTGCCATGACCTCCGTCATTTCAACGTTGAAGCTTGGCAGGCTTGGGGCTCAATGGGAACTCGATTCAGAATTCTCTCTTCGAGATAGACCCCTATTGTTGTTGCGGCTGCATCCTTTGGAATTGTTACGCGATTGTTCAGGGTATGGCTCATACCGTGTGCCTGACCTCTCGGTTTTTGCTTTTCCACCGGATCCACCGCTGCGAGCCTGAGCCCTTCCCCGAGCACCTGTTCCGATCAGTTTATGATCATCGATACGTACTTTGGAATTGTAACGATTGTAGACGTCTGACCAACTGGCTGCTGGGAACTCGCGAAGAGACTCGTAAAGCCTTCGTGTGGCCTCTGAGCTCCTAACATCCAGGCTGTTGGTGAACGCGATTGCCGCCCACCTATCTGGCACTTTGGGGAGCATCATACGTTCTCTCTAGAACCGATCCACGTACTTGCGGAGTGACTCATCGGGTCTCTGCTTAATTTCAAAGATATCTTCTACCCGGGTCTCCGTCTTCTGAGCACCTGTGTGTGCCTTCACGAATAATTCAGCCATTTCTGCGAAGGACCCAATGGAGTTGGGTGGCAACATTGAATACCATCGCAGGGCCCCATCTACCAGGGTCTCTACGAACTTCTTCAATTGCACAGATTCGATCTCCTCATCGGTGAGATCACTGGCCTTTATAAAATTGCTGAACATCATGAGGTGATCGTTGGGATCAGATATTCCGCGATACCTTGGAATATTCGGCATTTTGAACGTTTTAGGTATCACTTTTGGGGCTGCCTCCTTCTTCCAGGGCCGCTGTGAATAACGCTGGACGTCAACTTTCTTCAGCGTAGGTGGGGAGCCTGGTATCTGATCGATTCTCTCGTGAAGAGACTTTTGAAGTGCTTCTTGGCTTTCTTTGAATTGCTTGGTGAGAGTTTCTACGACAAGGCTCATATCTGTAGGTGCCGTAGATCCTCCGTTCGGGTTCTGATTGGCTTGAGTCGCCGGATCTGCAGTGCCACTACCGTTGTTGCACTCTTCTCCTTGCCTTGAAGTATGTGAAGAGGGTGCATTGGGGTTAGGCGCTGCAGCGTCAGCCCCTACAGTTGAAAGATTGCTTCTCCGGAGGGAGGTTAGTGCTTCGTTGATTCCCCGGTTTACTTCTGCCTGCCGCTGCATAAAATCAAAAAGTGTTTTTTGCAGGTTCCCTTGGCCAGGGGAGTGACCCCTATGTCGTCGTCTCCTGGGTGGAATAGTGCTGTGAGAGCGTCTACGCCTATTTTGCCTGACCTGTCCTTGGGAAGATTGTTGCTGCCCATCGGACGAATAATCGGGAGAGTACTCGGGAGAATAACTAGTGCTACGCGAAGGGGTGTTTACTTGTTGTCCGCCTACGATGGTTCGCTGGGAATTACTCTCTGCCATGTTAGTTATGAAACAAAAAGATAGACGGAAACAGATATGATATCAAAGGTAGATTTTTAAACCTACGAAAGCTATTGACCGGCTCCCACTGTGGTCGCCAAATTGTTTAACCTAGATCCGATTTTAGGCCAATTAATAATTAAATTTATATTTGCGGAGTTACGATCAATAGTTGAGATTAAGAATTTGTATGGCGAATCAAATGATATCAGTATAGAACGTCAAAAGTAAAATATAAACGGAAGCAAGGAGAGGCAAACGTATCGTATCCTTCGTCTCCGGGGAGAGTTGGTCGATGTCCACACTTTAGATGATCCAATCGCTAAAATAGTAATTGAAGTAAGAATAAAGAGTATATCTGAACGACAGAGAGAGAGAGAGTATTCTTATTGATAATGTAGACCAGAAGTAAAAGTTGTTACAATTGGTTAAGGTAAACGCTATTTATAGGCCTGAAAGGCGCCCGTTGGGATTATAGTAGCCGTTGGGCGTGGAACCGTCTGGATGAGTAACTGCCAGGCACCCATTCAGCGAAGTTGTAACCGTCGGACTGTAGTGATTGCCTTAACGATCATTTAATGAATGATCGCGTATGATAATGCTGATAACTGCCCATTTAAACTATGCTGACTGTTGAGATGTTCCGTAACTTCCCTGGGTCTGCCCGTGGGAAGTGTCTGTCCGGTGAATGTCTGTCCGTTGAAATGTCAGTTCGTGCCACGTGGAAGACACGTCTCATCCTTGAATGTCTAGTCAGTTTTTATCCAATACACAAGAGGTCATTTTTACTTTATTTGCTTAAGTCATTCAAAGCCTAGTTTTTCCAAAAACACTGGAATTTGGTGGACTTTTCTATTCTTCATTATTGGCGAAAAGTTTTTATTGATTGGCATATTGATGAGTTTATAAATAAATACATTTGTGCCTAATCCCAAAATTCAAAAATTCCAATAATTTATAGAACTTCCGTCCAATTGGTTTATGCAATACAATTTACAAACTTATCACTAAAATTATAGTTAATAGACTTAAGCCTTTTTTACAATATCTTATACGGTCTTACCAAAGTGCTTTCTTATCTTGTCGTCGTACTTGTGATAATGCCATAATTATCCAAGAGTTGGTTAATCACTTATGAAAGATCAAAGGTCACAAAAGCAAAATGATTTTAAAAATTGATTTGGAGAAAGCTTTTGATAAATTAGAATGGTCGTTCATTTATTGTACACTTACACTACAACAGAAGGCACTTGTAGCTACGAAACTTTGGCTATGATTGAATATCGTGGCTAAAAACTAACAATAACCACAAAAATTAGAGTTTTGTGGTTATTAACAATTTCGTAAAGTTTCTTAGCCACAAAAATTAAATTGGCAAAGCTAATTCTTCATTTTTACTATACTTGCGAACTCTCGTGGCAAAAACTAATGAAATAGCTACACAAAAATTCTGTAACTAATTATCACATTTTAGCCACGGGTTTGGAGTTATTGTAGCAATAGTAATTTTTTAGTTACAATAAAGTTTTTGAAGCAAGATGTTGTAGCTAAATGAATATTTTTGCTTCAAGGTATAAAAATCGTAGTAATAGTTGGATCAATAGATACAATTAATTTACGTAGAAAACCGATATATCCACGATTTTTATAGCTACAAAAAATTTTGTGGCTAATTTTAAGTTTTTGCTATGTATTTAATTTTACGGTAGCAATTCAACTCTTTTAGCAACGCTACATTACTTTGAATAGAATTTTATAGCTAGAAGAATTTTGCTTCAACTTACTAAACTCGTAGCAAGTGTTTGTGCTTAATAACAAGATTTATGTATTTTGACAACATAATTTAGCCACGATATCATAACTAAAATAAATTATTGTAGCAAATTATGTTTATTTTGTTATTCACTTTGAAGCTATCATATAAACAATAAAAAAATTTCTAGATGAATATTTATCCAATTACAAAAATCATGACAAGAGTTAAACCAATAATTTTACGGTCTCTTTTAATCTAGAGAACCATATATTAAGTGATTTGAACTACCCTCAGAGAGTTCTGAAGGATGAAATTCCACGAACCTATTTGTATGTGATGACTAAGAGACGAGCTCTGATTATTGATAATTTCACATGGTAAAGGCATCGTACACAGAAAATATACTTTCGACATCATAAATGACATCAAGTATGAAGTCATGGAATAAAATAGACAATGTGTTGCATTTAATGGTATAAATTGGACAAAATTAAGAAGACAATGTAAGGTCCTTCAGTATGTAGATTAATACAAGGTCAGTTCTAATCTGGTGTTCTCCAGGAGTTAACTTGAGATGATAAAATGACAGCCTAGTGATCAAAAATAGGTTCAAGGACGTAGTGTTTTATCTAGCATTGGCAAAAAAATTGTGCAGTGAAAGAAAATGAATTTTCACCTATTAAGGCGTAGAAGGAAAAGCTCAAGCACATAAATCAGAACAAAAATTATTTTAAAGAACTTCAAAGAGATCAAAAAGACTTATATAGGATAACAGGTAAGTGGAAACTATCTTGCTGAACAAACCCTGAGTAGAAAATGGTGAAACCATCGAAGTCTTTTATTGATCTAACAAAACTCGGCAAGAGTTTACCCTAAAACTGAAAAAAATTAGCAACACACATCCTGCAGAAGGTAGCATTTTTGGTATATTCTAACCCAATGCAACTACAATTATCTACTCAACATTAATTGATATACTACTTATCCTATCAAAAACTGTATATTAATGTAATACATAGAATAAACATTATTTCTCAACTAAAATAAAAAAAAAAGTTTAGCATTAACTAAGGATAAGGAAATATGCATCACAGTAACAAATCTTCATCATCAGTTTCAGGTTCTAATTCAACGTCTTCAACAATATCATCAGCCAAGGTAACACTAGTGCTGATAACTTCAAGATCATTTCTTCTCCAATTCATAACGTCTTCATCTGCCTCAGATGTACATATACTAGTATCTTGAGCACTTTTTTTAACCAGAAAAATAAGCAGAATTGCCATTCAAAATAATTGACCAATTGGGATGAAGATTATCCTTTAAATAAAACACTTGTTCGCTTGAGTTTCAAGTACAAATGGTTCATTTGTTGCTAGCTTTCGATTAGTGTTGACACTAACAAAGTCATGTTTATCTATCTTCACTCCTTTTCCAATAGGATCAACATCCTACCAATCACATTAAACAAAACAATCTGCTTACTGTCTAAGTACTGAAGTTCTACTATTTCAGTTAGAACACCATAATAATTCGTATCCTGACCATATGTTCTTCCTCTTACTAAAACACCACTATTTTGCTTCACCCTATTTTCTTCGAGTTCTTTAGTATGAAACCTAAAACCATTTATTTCATATCCAGTGAATCTTTGAACTCCAACAAGCGGGCCTCTAGCCAAAGAATACAATCTGCCACTTGCTTGTGAATTTTCTTCTTTATGCATTTGTAGAACCTGCATTAAAAAAATTAAAAAAACTAACTATGTCAAACAAGTTACAAATTGGAATAAAAAATAGGGTAATTAGCGCTTTTAGTCCTCATGTTATTAATGTTAGTACTTGGTTTTATTATATATTAACACACGTGGTAAATGCGATATCAGGTTCACCTCGACACTTATTGTATACTCATCATGTCAATTTATGTGGTATTGTTTGACTAGATACAAAGTTTAAAAGGAAACAAATATATTAAAAAGTTTCATAATATTTGATGGTTATAAAACTTTTGAAACTTGTAGTCTTAACATGCCACCAAAATATTTATGTAGCTCTAAAACTTGTCACTAAACGTAAAATTGGTTGTTTAAGTTCAACTGTTTTCAGATTTAGAATACTACTCCTATCATTTTTCATCAAAAAGATTAAAGAGGTAATACTATAACATAAACTGCAAGGGTCGAGTATATTTTAATGGAAAGGTCACTGGTAGACATATACAAATATATTGACAATAACAAGGCTTATGCAAAAAATTAATATACATAGGAAGCACATTGAATACTTGACGATGATAAATATGAATACTTGTTTGACTGGCAGATAAACAATGTAATTATTTTGAATGACAATCCCCATTGTTAAGAAAATATCAAAGATAACAAACAAGCAGAGCCAAAAGTCAGAACTAAATCAAAAGGAAGTTCCATATTTTGTAACAGGATCAAAGCTCAAACTTATTTTTTTGATCAAGTACGATTACATTAACAATATACTCTCTTACCTTTGGATGGTTACTGTAGTAGCCATTTGGATTAATTTTACCTTTAGTGCTTATTCCTTTTACATGTGTTATGTAGTTTATTTGTAATTTGTAAATTGTAATTGTGACATTCTTTTTTATTATTCAGTTCTCTTTAGCATCTTTTTGCATTGTTGTAGTCGTTCCAAATGATATTACAGTTCTTGGATAGTCTCTGAGATCTTTGTTTGTATCTATTATGTAATTTTCGTTGAGCATCAAGATAACTATTAAGTCTAGTAGCTTCTCCTTAAGCAGTCATTTGCCTACTTGTTGGTTCAGATGAAATTGACGGATTCTATTTTAGTGTTTAACAAACGGTTATTTGAAACCAGACATGGGTAGAAATGGTATTCGAAAAAAAAAACTACTCGCTTGACGAATAATCAAGATGAGGAAGCTTTTATCAGTTCTACAAGGAGATATGCAAAAGAAATTTTTTTCACGCAACACGCAGAAGGTAATGTTTACCCAAGTAATTGTAATATGACTTTTCTGCAAATATTATCCTCTCATTGTCAGCTACTTGTTTTACATGATTAGTTCTACGCCTTTTGACAGCAACAACTTGCAACAATAGAAACTTGTAAACTGTATCAAGAACATTAAAAAGGATTTATATAACCAAAAGAAGATAGTGAATTGAGGTTTTACACAACTGCAATCGTTGTTGACTTGCAATAACTTGCATTTACCTTTTTCAATTATGGAGAATAATTTTAATGTCCAATATATGCTTGTTTGAAACCAGACTTGGATAGTAGTGCTAAAAAAAGAACTATTCGCTTGGCTGATAGTCACGATGAGGAAACTTTTATGAGTTCTAAAAGGACACGTGCTAATAAAAGTGTTCCCACACAACAACTAGAAGAAAATATTTACGCATGTAATTGCAATACATGACTTTTGTGCAATACTTTACGCGTTGTTTAATCGTTCCAACTAACTTATATTCAATGACTTCTCAGGGGGTGTTGACAAGATCACAATAAGCTATTATTATGGTGGTTATTTTACATTTTCACCTTCTAGAAAGTATATACAGGAAAAGTTGATGAAAATAGATGACATTGATATAGACTTCATATGCTACTTTGATATGGTGGATGAGCTAAAAGCATATTGTAGCTTTGATATTTTGAAGGGAGATAAATTCTATTATTTGAGAGGAGATATAGTTATTAGTGATTATGATAGACTAGTGGAGTGTCGTGTTGATTCGGATATTAAGGACATGCTTGAAAGTTACCAGACAAATAAGAAGAAGCCCATTGAGATTTATACATTGCCAAACAATTGTGACATTTTTATGAGTACTTCTCTCGCAGAAAATAATTCTAGACATAATATATTTGAAGAGGTGAATGAATCGGGTGGCGAAGGACATGAACCAAATGATGGGCTATAAACAAATTTAACAGGTAATTTTATCCTAGTATTATTTTTTAGTGATCTTAATCACTATTGTTTATCATCTTTTCTTGACTGTATTTATTCAACCTTCAAATGTAGGCTCCAACACTGTGAAAAGAAAAACTAGAGGACCTACACGGTGTGTGAAAATAATAAACTTAAAGGAAGGAGAAAAGTTGCATATAGAATTTGATGAATACCATCAAGCTATTGGTGACAACTCAACACAATTCGTCTAGTTTTTGGGACAAACAGTTAGAAATCGAACTTGTTGTCCACTATAAATAGATGGCTAGAAAGGTATTGAGCAAACCAAGATTGATACAATGTAGGACATTATATTGGTAAGAAATACTAGTAAACTAATGAAGTGGTAGAAAATATGCAAGTGGTAGAAAATATAATCACGATATAATGGTATTATGATTGTATCATAGGAAAGATTTACTTTTGATGTGTCTGAAAGCAGAAAATGAGCAATTCTTGGTCATATGAGTGACCTATATAGGGACTATAGGCACAAGTTGAAAAGAAAATATTTTGATTCAAAATCAACTTATCAGCTTCGCTTGTGAAATAAGCCTAAACATGTTCTCGCTGATGAATGGAAATATTTGGTCAACCTTTGGAGTGGTGCTGAATTTCAGGTAAGTAATAAGCTTGTTCTTTTTTAATTATTACATGTTATAGAGACTAATTTTATTAATTATTTTTTAATTTTTGTATTCAGAAGAGAAGCATGAAAAATAAGACAAATAGATCAAAACGATCCTTGTCTCCATATAATGGGACCTAAAGTTGTGCAAGGCTTAGATACGATATGGTATAAATATTATAATATTTTAAAATAATATTAGAATATTTATATCATCCATTTTTATTGGATTAATAGTATTGATTATTATCTTTGTAGACAAAAAAGAATGGAAAAGTTCCTTCTCGTATTGACCTTTTCAAAGAATCTGGCAAAAGAAAAAATGGAAAAGAAGTCATTTTTTTCCAGCAAGATGCAATTGTAATGTCTATACGTTTCCTCTTTTGCTCATTTTAGTATATTTTAATGTCTTATATATATATATATTTTTTTTTACATTTTCTTAATTGTAGGCTCAATTTGACCAATTGAAAAAGCAGCAAGAAAAAGGAAAAATTTCTTTAAATGATGATGATATATTCGCACAAGTGCTCGGGGTCGAAAAAAATGGATATCTTCGTGCCTATGGTCCTGAAAAGAGTATTAGTGAATATTTTGGTGGTCGACCAACAAAGATTGAATTGTTAAAGTAAGTGGAAGCAGCACGAAAAAAAGCAAATGAGCGTGTGGAAGCAGCGAGAAAAGAAGCAAATGAGCGTGTGGAAGAAGTTAAAAGGGAAGCTCGGGAACAAGTTGCAGGAATCATGAAATATTTTGATAATAAGCTAACACAGTATGATAAACGATGGGAAGAAAAATTTAGGATGTTTGCAGCTCGACGTCAGCATTGTTCAAATAATGCTACTGTAAGTTGCTTATTGTATTGCTTATTAACTTTTTTCTTTTAAATACATTTCAATTTTATCCCTAATTAGTAACTATGTGGATGAAATGTTTACAATGGTGAAGAAGTCTTAGTTAGTGGTGGTGTTGATAGCAGTATTGCTCTTAGCATACTTTAGTAGACTTCTCCTATTGCTGTTCAACGTGAAAAAATGTTGACTTGCTCAGCTCTGAAGAAAGTACTTCAACAACTCATAATTATGTCATTGTGGACTTAAACAAACACAATTCATGTAGTAGTTATAAAACATCAGATAGATCTAAATATTAGGATGAAGAAGAAACTGGTGAAGATTCTATTGATATTACAACTTTGCTCGTCCTTTAGAATTATGTGGGATGATTTTGAGTTTTTTCTTGAAAATACATCATTTCACTATTTTCTTATCTTTTTCTTTTTGAATTGTTATTGCAGTTTATGGAGGAATCATGAAAGCGTCAAAGGTCGACTAGACATAAATAAATCATGAAAGGATCAAAAGATTGATTGGGACATGAATGGTTTTTTTTCTTGTAAAAACATCGGATATGTTTGAATTAAATAATGGTTTGTTATTATAAAATTTAAATGAACTTATTGACTTTAATTATGTCTTCTTTCTACTTTTGTGCATTTTTTAAACAATTGAGAATATATTTTCGCACTATATATATATATATATATATATATATATATATATATATATATATATATATATATATATATATATATTGTGGATACATATATGGTTCGTAGCTACATTATATAAATTGTTGTAGCTAATAATATTTGTGGCAAAATTTTTATGTGTAGCTATAAGATTTTAGAATTGGTAGCTAAACATATATATAATATTGCCACAAAGCAAGAACGTGGCTGTAGATGATCACTTTCAGTAGTTAATGACAAAAATCTTTTGCTACAATTCTATATATTTCATTGCAAAAAGATCTTCATTCCTTCATTATTAGCTACAATATTAATATTTTTGTAGCATATATGGAAAATCTTTTGCCACCATTCTATATATTCATAGCAAAAATTAGAAATATTTTGCTACAATTTTAAAAGATTTGCGGAAAATACTTCAATTCATAGCTATGAATTAAAAAAAATCATAGCTAAACACAAGTGCTATTGCCACGGAACTAAACAATACAAATAGCCACAAAAGTTGAGTATGTGTGGCAAACAAATTAACTTTTTTGCTACGATATAATTTCTTGTGGATCCATTATTGAGATAGCTATAAAGTTTTTTTTTGTTGTGGCAAAATAATAAAATCATTTGCTATAACTATTTTATCTGTGGCAAGAAGCTATACCACTATAGCTACAACACATCGGCTTTTGTGGCAATAAGTATTAATTCTTAGCCACGGAGTATGTAAAGTTTGTAGCTAACTTTTTAGCCACCCCACATTTTGCTACGGTATGCTACGGGAAAATTTTTGTGGCTAAAGTGTTTAGCCACGGAAATTTTCATATTTAGCTGGGATGAGTTTCGCAGCTAGAGATGCATTTTCTTGTAATGTTACCTATTTTAAATTTCCACCCAGTATTACAAATTTTAATTATGAATTGTATCACAACTAGCACAATTACAGTATTGATAAATGGTACTCGCACTGATTTTTTCTCTCCTTCAAGGGGTATTAGACAAGGTGATCCCATGTCTGCTTATCTATTCATCCTTTGCATGGAAATGCTTTAAAATTATATTACTTATCATGTGGACTTAGCCCTTTGGGATCCTGTTAAAATTAGTCCTAAGGGCCCTGAAATGTCGCATATATTTTTTGCTTATGATTTAATTTTAATGACTAATGTAAATGATAACTCTGCAAAATCAATTCAGCACTGCCTAGATCTTTTTTGCCATCTGTCTGGCCAAAAAATTAACTAGACTAAATCCAAAATTTTATTCTCTAAAAAATATTTCTCTACAATAAAAAAGATATTCTTACTATATTAAATTTCACCCCATTACTAGTTTTGAAAAATATGCAAAATCAATTCAGCATTACCTAGATCTTTTTTGCCATCTGTCTGGCCAAAAAATTAACCAGACTAAATCCAAATTTTATTCTCTAAAAAATGTTCCTCTAAAATAAAAAAGATATTCTTACTATTTTAAATTTCACCCCATTACTAGTTTTGAAAAATATTTAGGTTTTTCAATCCTAAATCAAAAGCCACGACCACATGATTTTCAGTATATTACTGATAATATGACTACTCGACTTGCATCTTGGAAAACCAAATTCTTATCTATTGTTGGTCGTACCACACTTATTAATGCTACTTTAAACTCAATTCCTACGCATATTATGCAATATATCTCTATTCCTAAAAATATCCTACATCAAATAGAAAAGATCCAAATGGATTTTCTTTGGGGCACTACCTCTCTGCATAGGAAAATACATTATCTAAGTTGGGATACTGTCACTTTACCTAAGCATCAAGAAGGGTTAGGATTGCATAAAGTTGCTCATAAAAACTTTCCCAGCTAACTAGTTTATCCTGGCGACTCTCCAGCAGTCCTATGGGCCCCTTTACTTATTAATAAGTACCGCCATAGAACCAATCCTTCATCTCATTCTTTTATTTGAACTAATATTTTGAAAAGTCATACTATTTGTAAGCAAGGTTTATCTTGGATATTAGGTCTCGGATCCTCAATATCTGTTTGGCATGATAGATAGTTACCCAACATTCCCCCTCTTAGCACTATACTTCAGGTCTCTCTTACTCAAGCAGACCAAAGCTTAGTAGTTAGCCAACTTCGTCATGGTCACACGTGGGATTTGCAAAAAATCGCTAATCCTTTACCGGAAGAAATTTGTTTTAATATAAATTCTACAGTTTGGCCTAGTTCTTCTCAAGCTCAGGATACTCCTTACTAGTATCTCACCTCCAATGATATATTTTCCCTTGCTTCAGCGTATGATATATTCTGACATCCCCACCTTCACCATTGGGAAACTTCATTTGGGTATGAAATTTGAACACATATAATAAAATTAAGTTTTTTATATGGTAATGTTTACATAATATGATATCATGTAAGTCTCATCTCCATCGTCTAGGTATTACCACTAATGCCTCTTGTTATCACTGCCCAGGGCATGAAGAAACAACTATTTATATTTTCTTATCATGCCCAATAGCTGCCACATTTTGGTCCCCCATTGATTTGCACCTTAATTACCTTCATACAAATTCTTTTTGGCTTACTGAGATGAACACAATGGCTCATGAAGTCAATAATCCAAATCTCCCTTGGGAGGAATTTTGGCTTTTTGCTATATGGCATCTTTGGTTGACTCGTAACAATAATATTCATCATACTGATGAATACAAGAGGGGGGTGAATTGTTTTGACTTATAATTTTAGTCGACTGATCAAGTTATTAGTTGACTTTAGGTGATAAATAGTGGGCAGTGCAAAACAAAAGGCAGTAAGTAAGTAAGGAACGACACAGAGTTTTATACTGGTTCAGAACCAAACGGTTCCTAATCCAGTCCCCTTGGGTCACAAGGGAGTTAACTCTCTTCAAGCTCATGTAGAACATAAATAAAAGTATGATTTATCGTTAACCAAAAACGTCTTCTCACAAGTGGTTTTATTCCTTCGCTCACCACTAACGACCTTGTCTGATTTATAGATAATCAGACCAACTTCAGTGACACAACTATTGCCTCACTACAAGATCTCTCTTTCTTTTCTGTGACACACTCGTAGACACTTAGGAATACAATACTTGCAAGTAAAAGAATTAGAGAGAGTAGATAGTAATTAGAAGCGTAAGTAATATCTTCAGAGACTCCAGTATAAATAGCGAGATATCAGAGAAGCCCGTTGACAAGGAAGTGAGACAGATCTGCATGTGAGATTGGATGGAGATGCGATTGTCTAGAATCAAGAAGTACAGAGATTGACCCAAGAGATTTGATTCTCTAGGGGATATGAATATCTCCTGAGAATAAGGTAAGAGCTGATTGTGACAAGTCCCACGAAATAAGCGCGCGTCAAATCTCAACCTTCCATAGCTGAATCCCGTAACAAATCAATCAGCAATCTTCTTTAAACAATTGGGATCTTTGCAGAGGTCGTCCTTGTAGTTCCTGCAAAAGGCACATAGGACTTAAGTGTCGTATTCTTTTTGTCATAAACAAAACATATATTTCAATTAACTTAACAATCTCTCCCTTTTTGGTGATGACAAAAAGTAAAGGAGTATGTGCCAGGATACTTCCCTTTATCGCTTTAGTCGACTAGCCAATCCTGATAGCTGACTCCCCCTGAGTGAGTGCGTCCTGTAATATCAGAAGGTAGAGGTCTCCAGGGACAAGGAGGTTAGTTGACTCCCCCTGAGTGAGTGACCCTATACATTGTATAATGCAAATATGATAATATCATAATCACATAGATGCAAAATGTATCATAATCGCATAGATGCAAAATGTACATAGAGGGAATAAGCAGTCTGTTCTCCCCCTTGTCATCAACAAAAAAGGAACAAAAGAACAAGTCTAAAGTATCCTGAATATTACAGACCCAGAGAATTAGTTTAATGAGGAACAAGAAAATATGTAAGGGTACTCACAACATTATCAGTCATCCTGTCCAGCTTGGTTTGACATCTGTAGACATAGCAGTAATTCGGGCCTGAATATCTGTGGAGACAGTATCAATTCTGGTATGCACCTGTCAGATCCTCGGGAATGTCGATGGGTTCAGTAGAGAAAAAATTGGACCAGTCCTGAGCATCAAACCAAGGATTGAGAGAGCAATTGAGAGATTCCATAGTATCCAAGTCAACAAGTCTGCCATGAGCCAGAGGTTTATCCTTGATAGCGGCAAGATTTGTACAAGCAGAGACATCCCAAAAGTCGAGAGTTTCATCTAAATCAGCAAGGGAGAACTCCTTCTTGGGTCTTTTTACACATTCTTCATCAGGAGACTGCATGGGTCTTTTGCCAGATTTCTTTGAGAGATTAGGGTTTCCTTCAGGGCTTTTATAATTGGACATAGTATTTTCGGAGTGGTCAGAATCCACCTGTACTGGAGTGGTGGAGGCAGTGGGTAACTTTGATTTTGTGCGTTGGCTCCTTCGAGCAGAGAAAGAAGTTTTCCAGACCATTTTGATAATGAAGGCTTGAGGAGTTGGTGAGAAGATGAAGGGGATGAGAATGGGGAGAGTTAAAAAGGGTGGATGAAAACGGAAGAAGTGTCGTGTGAGGGAAAAGGAAGCGAAAAGACGTGATGTACTGATGGAAGTGAAAGGACGCAGTGCAGACTCTTGGAACTTGTTTTCACACCGCCTGACACCTTTTCAAACTAAAGATAAGAAAAGTAATAATGGCATTGAAAAGGTAAAAGTAATAATGACAAATAAAATATACATAAGAGCACTAAAATCCTGAATATGGTAAAATAATGAAACAAATTAGGGGCATCTTTATAGGGTAACATAACGAGGTTAACAAAGATCAGAGATAATTCCAAGCAGGTCACGTAGGGCACAAAATCTCTCTTCTAAGAGGGGTTTAGTAAAAATGTCAGCCAATTAAAAATCGGTGCTCACGAATGCAATATCAACATCACCATCCTGAACATGATCTCTAATAAAATGATAGCGGACATCTATATGCTTTGTCCTAGGATGATCAACAGGGTTGTAGGATAATTCAATAGCGCTAGTGTTATCACATAACATAGGAATAGGTTTAAAAAATAAATCATAATCAGATAATTGCTTGCCCATCCAGAGAAGTTGAGTGCAACAATGTCCTAGAGCGACATATTCCAATTCAGCAGTTGAAAGGGCAGTGCAATCCTGTTTCTTACTATGCCAGGATACAAGGGATTTCGTAAGAAAGAAACTCGCACCACTGGTGCTTTTTCTATCAACTCTATCACCTGCATAGTCAGCGTCTGAAAAGCCAATGAGATCAAAGAAATTGGTGCATGGATACCACAAACCATAGTTAACTGTTCCAACTAGATATCTAAGAATTCTTTTGATTGCAGTAAGATGGGATACTTTAGGAGCTGACTGAAAGCGAGCATATTTACAAACCGAAAGCATAATATCTGGTCGACTAGCAGTTAGGTAAAGTAATGATCCAATCATACCTCGATAGAGAGAAGCATTGATACTCGTACCTTTGGAGTCACTTACCAGATGAGTAGCAGGACTCATGGGAGTTTTAGCAGAGTTTGCATCATTCATGCCAAATTTAAGAATGAGTTCCTTAGTATATTTGGATTGACATATGAAGATGCCATTGTCGTACTATTTGATTTGAAGTCGTAGGAAGAACGTAAGTTCGCCCATCATACTCATTTCAAACTCTCCCTGCATTAGTACTTCAAAATTCTTGCATAATTCTGGATTAGTGCTACCAAAAATGATATCATCCGCATAAATTTGTATAATGAGAATATCAGCAGATGTTTTCTATATAAATAAGGTTTTGTCACTTTTGCCTCTTGAAAAACCATGTGATAATAGGAAGGAGCTGAGTCTTTCATACCAAGCTCTAGGGGCTTGTTTGAGACCGTAAAGGGCTTTGGAAAGCTTGAAAACATGATGAAGGTAGTCAGAATTTTCAAAACCTGGAGGTTGCCTGACAAAGACTTCTTCTTTAATAAAGTCATTTAAGAAAACACTTTTAACATCCATTTGAAATAGTTTAAAACGTTTGAAAGAAGCAAAAGCTAAAAGCATACGAATAGATTCAAGCCTAGCAACAGGGGCAAATGTCTCGTCGTAGTCGACTCCCTCCGTTTGAGAGTAACCTTGAGCCACTAGACGAGTCTTGTTTCTTACCACCTTACCTTTTTCATTCAGCTTGTTTCGAAACACCCATTTTGTGTCAATGACTGATTTTCCCTTGGGTTTGGGAACTAGCTTCCATACCTGATTTTTCTCAAATTGATCGAGTTCCTCTTTCATTGCAAGGACCCAAGATTCATCTTGAAGGGCTTCATTTATCTTCTTTGGCTCAATCTGTGAGATGAAAGCCAAATTAGATTTAAGAGACTTTCTCGTTTTCATACCTTCTCGAGGATCTCCAATGATGTATTTTTGTGGATAGTCGGGATCACTTCTCCATTCGTTTGGTGCCACCACTTCCAGTGCTTTGAGGTTTGCGAGAGTAGTTGACTCAGGCTGTTCTGGGATGGAATCTGACTCCTCAACATCTTGAATTTTTGGGCTTGGAGGCTCAGAGGTGGTGATTATAGTCTCTGAGGGTGTCGATTGGGTTTGGTGGACTTCTTCTTCATCTGCATCACTACCTTTCTCGACATGGGTCAAAGAATCATCAAAAACAACATGCATAGAGTCTTCAACAGATAATGTCCTTTTATTAAATACTCTGTAAGACCTACTGGTAGTAGAGTATCTAAATAATATACCCTCGTCACTACGAGGATCAAATTTGCCAAGATTATCTTTGCCATTGTTATGAATAAAGCATTTACATCCAAAGGGGTGAAAGTAACTGATATTAGGTCTTTTACCTTTCCAAAGTTCATAGGGGGTCTTATGAAGGATAGGACGAATAAGACACCTATTTAGAATATGACAAGCAGTACTTACAGCTTCAGCCCAAAACTGATTAGGAAGAGAATGTTCGACTAACATGGTTCTGGCCATGTCTTGAAGAGTGCGATTCTTTCTTTCTACAACTCCATTTTGCTGAGGGGTTCTAGGAGAGGAAAATTTATGAGTGAACCCTTGAGAATTGCAGTATTCTTCAAATACTTTGCTCTCGAACTCTCCTCCATGATCACTTCTGATGGTGGAAATGAAGTAACCTTTTTCTCTTTGAACTTTCTTGCAAAACACTTCAAAGCTTTTAAATGCATCATCTTTATGAGACAGAAACATAACCCAAGTAAAACGAGAATAATCATCAACAATTACAAATGTATATCTTTTCCCTCCTATACTAGTAGTTCTGGTTGGACCGAATAGATCCATATGCAGCAATTTAAGGGGGTTGGATGTAGAGACAATATCTTTTCCTTTTAAAGAAGTTCTAGTTTGCTTGCCTAGCTGACATGCATCACAGATGTGGTCCTTAGAGAAGTTAAGCTTAGGTAATCTAATGACTAATTCCTGTTTAGACTATTTCTCGATTAGAGACATACTAGCATGACCTAACTTTCTATGCCATGTCCAAGGGTCATTTGTAATTGATGCAAGACACAGATGTTTACCTGTTGAAGCTTTACCATTGTTTAGAACATAAATATTATTTTCTCTAGAGCCAGAGAGAACAACCTTACCTTTGTTGTCGTGAATGATGTATCTGCTTGATTCAAATTTTACCTTGTACCCACCATCACATAGTTGACTGATGCTTAGAAGATTGTGCTTGAGTCCATCAACCAAGAATGCTTCCTTGATATCACAGGAGGGACTTAAAGAAATGATTCCAATGCCAACGATCTTTCCTTTGGCATCTCCTCCAAATTTAACAGAACCTCCATCAATCTTTGTTATAGATTTAAACAACTGTTTGTCACCGGTCATATGTCGGGAGCATCCACTATCAAGAAACCATTTTCCCATCTTCATTGTCTTTTTGTGGCGTCCCTGCAAAACAAAGTTTTTAAGCATGTTTAGGTACCCAAGCTTGCTTGGGTCCTTGTGGGTTAGCTTTAGAGGTGCTAGCCTCACTTTTAGCATTTGGTCTCCAAATCCATTTTCCAGGATTTCTCTTTTGACATCTTCTAAACACATGTCCTGGTTCACCACAATGATAGCAAATAGGCATATTTTTAATTTCTCTTGTAGATGTAAAAGATCTAGCTGATCTATAGAAACTATTTGATCCTACTGAACTATGACTGGTGGACTTTCTATGACTGTTAAGTTTAAGTTTAAGGTGATTCATTTCTTCCTTTAGGAATTCATTTTCAGTCTCAATTACTTCCATTTTCATTTCCCATTCCTCTTTCTCTTTACTTAGTCTCATAATTTTCTTAAGTGCCTTTTCTAGCTCGTCTAGAACTTCATCAAGATTTCTAGAGTTTTCAATACAGAATTCATAGCGTACCTCACTTGAGTCGTTTGATAGGATTCCACTACTGGTAGAGTTGTCTGAGGCCATGAAACAGATGTCGGCTGCTTCTTCCTGCTCAGCATCAGCTGCATCCTCATCACTCCATGCCGCGTAAGATATGTTCCTTCCTTTTCTTTTTGCGTCAGGGCAGTTGTTTGCAATGTGTCCTTGTTTGCTGCATTCAAAACATCGACCCTCATTTATGTAATTGGTTTGATCTTTCTTGAAGGGAACTTTCCCTTTTCTGAATTGTCTTCTACGATTAACAAGGCCATTTAGGTTTCTGGACATCATAGCAAGCTGTTCTTGGATATCATCTTCTTCAACTTCCTGATCGTAGTCGACTTCCTCCACTGTAGTATTGAAGGCCACAGTTTTCTTTTTCTCTTACAACGCATTTCATTTTAGATGAGTTTTCTCAAAGGCGATCAGATCACCTCTGAGTTATCATAGGAAATTTAGTTTAGATCTCCACTTTCTATGTTTATAACCTTAGGTTGCCATGTGGTAGGAAGACTTCTCAGAATCTTCCTTATCTGTTCACCGCTAGAGTAGATCTTTTCGAGTGCTTTGAGTTCACCAATGATTTTGCTGAATCTAGCAAACATATCTTCCACAGACTCTCCATCCTTCATTTGGAATAATTCATATTCATAAACTAGAAGGTTGATTCTAGTTTCCTTGACCTTACTGGTCCCTTCATAAGTAACCTCCAATTTATCCCATATTTCTTTGGCCGTTTCACAACTAGATATTTTTTCATATTCTTCACCACTGATAGCGTTGTAAAGAATATTTACAGCCTTGTAGTTAAGTTGGATAATCTCTCGTTGTTCGTCAGTATAATCATCCATGTCAACATCAGTAGGAACATTTTGAGGATCTCCTTCTTTCTTTGTACCTTTGATAGTGGCAATATCAAAGGGACCTTTCTTGATGACACGCCAGACCTTAAAGTGAACCGATTTGACGTATGTTTCCATACGAATCTTCCAATGACCATAGTGCTTACCATTAAAGTAAGGAGGTCGGGTGGCAGAAGTTCCCTTTTGTAGAAGAGTCCATTCACAACGTGTGACGACATGATCTTTTCTCACTTGCTGTAAGGCAAAAACAAAAAGTGTGAGTCCAAGCTCTGATACCAATTGATGAATACAAGAGGGGATGAATTGTTTTGACTTATAATTTTAGTCGACTGATCAAGTTATTAGTTGACTTTAGGTGATAAATAGTGGGCAGTGCAAAACAAAAGGCAATAAGTAAGTAAGGAACGACACAGAGTTTTATACTGGTTCAGAACCAAACAGTTCCTAATCCAGCCCCCTTGGGTCACAAGGGAGTTATCTCTCTTCAAGCTCTTGTAGAACACAAATACAAGTATGGTTTATCGTTAACCAAAAACGTCTACTCACAAGTGGTTTTATTCCTTCGGTCACCACTAACGACCTTGTCTGATTTATAGATAATCAGACCAACTTCAGTGACACGACTATTACCTCACTACAAGATCTCTCTTTCTTTTCTGTGACACACTCGTAGACACTTAGGAATACAGTATTTGCAAGTAAAAGAATTAGAGAGAGTAGATAGTAATTAGAAGCGTAAGTAATATCTTCAGAGACTCCAGTATAAATAGCGAGATATCAGAGAAGCTCGTTGACAAGGAAGTGAGGCAGATCTGCATGCGAGATTGGATGAAGATGCGATTGTCTAGAATCAAGGAGTAGAGAGATTGACCCTAGAGATTTGATTCTCTAGGGGATATGAATATCTCCTGAGAATAAGGTAAGAGCTGATTGTGGGACAAGTCCCACGAAATAAGCGCGCCTCAAATCTCAACCTTCCATAGCTGACTCCCGTAACAAATCAATCAGCAATCTTCTTTAAACAATTGGGATCTTTGCAGAGGTCGTCCTTGTAGTTCCTGCAAAAGGCACATAGGACTTAAGTGTCGTATTCTTTTTGTCATAAACAAAACATATATTTCAATTAACTTAACACATACTACTCATGTATACCCCTCTTTATTTGTTGTTTATATGCTGAGTATCGAGTATAAGTACTTAACCTCCTCGCTTAGTAGCTCTCACGAATCCATCCTTGTATCAATTAATTAGTATCCCCCCCCCCCCCCGGACCACCAGGCTTTTTAAAATTAAATATTGCTGGTTCCTTTAAAGATAGTGCCAATGGAGGAGGTATAGGAGGGATTTTCAAAGATCATGTAGGTAGTTGGGTAGTTTGTTTTTCTCAACAACTCTCAGGTTTGAATCCTGCCCATCTTGAACTGCTTGCTTTGCATGTAGGCCTTCAAATGGCTTTCTCAAAAAAATTGTTTCCTTTGGAAGTAGAGACTGCTGTTAGAATCTCCTAAATCTATTTATAATAATTTAATTTTGAATTGCAGGTTATTGATGAAGAGACTGGGGAGTTTACTAATTCGACATAATTTTAGAAATGAAAATAGGATTGCCAATGCATTGGCGAGCACTTTGTGTATCCAACCACCCCACTATCTTTTGTTTCTCGCCCTATATCTATACAAATCCTAGTTAGTAAAAATAGAAGGGATAATATTATCTAGTAAGAAAGTTTCTACTTTAATATGTACTAAGCTAGCAAAGTCAGGAAATCTGCTGTTGTTAATTCTAAAAGTGTAATGTTGTTTAAACTATCTAATGCAGTATTATCCTTATTACCAAAAAAAAAATTTAAAAATTTGCTAAAAAATAGCTTAATTAGTATTTTTTTTGTTTGACTAAATTAACTTACCTTTAATCAGGAGTTCATTTTTTCATTTTAATTGTCATGTTTTAGGGTAATTCTTTGCACAACAAAAATTTAAATTTTTTAATCTATGAAAATTAACTCAAAATATTTATTAATAAAACTGCCTAACTTGTCAAAAGCCAATATAAGATTACTCAAATTATTTTTTAACAAATAAAAGTTAATGTTGCATCATAAAAAAGAGACTAACTATATTTTAATTAAATAAATTTTTATTTAGCAAAATAAATTGCCAATAAAAAAAGGTATAATAGTAGAAACATTATAAAAAAAAACAAAATATAGAAAAGAAAGAGAGAAGGGGAGATTTAATTATTAACAAATAAAAGGGGGGAAAGGAAAAAAGAGAAAAGAAATAACAGAGATGAGATGCCTACTTGTATAGGGTGGGGCATCCCTGCACGGTCTTTGTACTTGTTGCAAGAAAGAGAACAGCTCTTAAATAATATCTAAAAACGGATACGAATTCTGTTCTTTTGGGAGAAATCATGCGGCTCTTACCACTGGTATCATAGCATCTTTAATGACTACGAGTGTCACTTTGTTTATTTGTAGTAATTCTAATATGAATATACCTATATATACAAAGTTTCGACCAAAGTTATCGGGAATCGTGGCACCCCTACCTCTAATATAGATCGGGAACCATGGCACACCTACCTCTAATGCAGATCTGTCCCTGTTGGAATAGTATTATATTACGAAGGTTTCAACTTCCAACTAATCCATATCAATTATTGGGAAGATTAGCTTTCCTAAACAATATCAATCTCAGCCATTCATTCTGGTGGATTGGAAAGTGAATCTACTTAAGTTAGGAGGAACTGTAAGGTCATTAATAGTCAAAACTATAAAATATATGTTAGATTATTAGTTAGTGTTTCATGGTTAGTGTATATCGAGCAACCCGAAAAGTTTGTGATCTCTGAAAATGAGAAGAAATTTGCAAACTGGTCAAGTCCTTGTATGGGTTGAAACAAATTAACTCTAAAATAGTGGAATGAAAAAATTGATAGTATTATACTATCAAATGGCTTCAAGCATAATGAATCAGATAAATGCATTTACTCCAATTTCACAAAAGATTATGGACTGATAGTATGTCTTTATGTCGATGGCATGTTGATTATAGGAACAAATATGCAAGTTATAAAAGAAACTAAGAAGTATTTAAATTCTCAATTTAAAATGAAAGACTTAGGAGAAGAGGATTATCTTAGGTTTTAAAGTTGAAAAACATAGTGAGGGGTTTTTCTTTGTGTCAATCTCACTATGTTGAAAAAGTTCCTATCAAGTTTAATCATTTGGATATTAAAGAATTTAATACGCCATTTGATGCTTCAAGCAAGATGGTTAAGAACTATTGAAGATCTGTTAGTCAGCTAGAATATGCTAGTGCAATTGGGAGCTTAAAGTATACTATGTGTTGCACTAGGCCGGATGTTTCCTTTGTTATTTGTAAGTTGTCAAGATATACTCATAATCCTGCACGTGAACAATTAGTAGGTTCAACTCGAACGAGATCTACTATATGCATAAATTTTTATAAACAATATGAATCACTAACTAAGTGGGGGATTGATAGATTAGTAAATGTTTGATGGTTAGTAGTTTGAGAGAATGAACTTTGTCCATCATTGATAAAATAGAGAAAGGAGAAGTATTTAAAAGCACTTCTTGTCTTTTGGGAAAATATTTGTTTGTTGATTGGAACAAACATGCAGAGGTGTAATAAATTGTTATCTCCTCGACAATGTTACATACACAAAATAATATTCTTCCTTCTTCTTCTCTTACTACTTTATGTGGGAAATTCAAGTAAATAGCTGAAACTTAGATTTCGTAGCAGAAAATTCAAGTTAATTGCTGAAATTTAAATTTTGTTGGCTTTGTAAACTCTGGAGGAATTCTGCCACCATCAGTGCAATACTCAACCTAAAATATTTATCCGCCTATGACCATTTCTTTACTAATTACCTGTTGTAGCCATTTTGGTCAGCCGCTTAATGAAGCCCATTTTGTTACGTTGTGCTCCCTTTGTTTTGTTTTTTCCTCTTTCCCTTTCTTTTCTCTACTTTCTATATTTATCTTTTTCTTTTATTTTGTATTCCTTTACCTCTTTTCTTCCTCTATATTAGTAACTAGTAATAAAATATAGTTGTCAATTTTTTTTTATACTTCTTTTTCTTTCTTTTTCCTATATATCAATTATATAAAAGTAATTGATATAGCATGTCAATGACAAAAATTGAAAGAAAATATTCTCTCTCTCTCTCTCTCTCTCTCTCTCTCTCTCTCTATATATATATATATATATATGGTTTTTGTTCCTTTTCTTTATATTTTTTTCTTCATTTCTTTTGTTTTATATATCAGTGATTAAAAATAATTAATATAGTATGTATTTGTCTTCTTTCTTTTACTCATTTTCCCTAAATCCTACTTTTTCTTTCTTTATGTATCTCCACAATTGACTTATTTCACATTTTTACTCCTTTCTTTTTTAGTTATTAATTTATTCATGTGCAATATGTCATTGATGGGGAGGAAAATACAATTTAAAAAGATAATTTTGAACTAAATTATCTTTTTTTGTCTAATCACCAAAAAAAGTGGATAAATATCATAGATCTAAAGATTATATGTGTTTCTTATGGTAAAATTAAAGAATTTGGGATGAAGGAGAAAGAGATTTGGGAATTTAGAGTTTGGGAATGAAGAAGTTGGAGAGAGATGGAATAAAAAACCGTAAGTTGACGGTTTGGGGAATGGGTATAGCAGGTAATTATTTACTAAAAAGTAGGTATGATATTTTAAGTGGGTATGGACGAGTTATTATTTTAAGATGTATAGGCGTAGTGGATAAAAATCCCAATTCCTTAAAAATAAAATATATTTTATCAAAGTTAGTTTTATCCTATTTATTATTTTTGGAATTTATTTCCTAACAATATATTATAAATATAAATGAGTAAACTTTATTAATCACCAACTCTGTATAGGAAAAGTAAAGTTTGTTTGATAAGAATTTTAAGGATCTCATCTCTGAGGAGAAATTTGTATATAGTGGAAGGGTTAGAAGGCTTGTCATACTCTAACAAAATAAATGTTAAGTACTCCTAAATCAGATACTATTTTCACCCTAAATAATATTTATTGGCTATTTTTTGTATTGGGTAAAAATGGGCTCGCGTACGTAGCACCTCGGGGGCTCGATTCAAAGTGTACCAGATAGTTGTCTTTAAGCCAAGGCTCGAGGCAAGCAGTGAGAATATCGAAGTCAACAACCAAAGTTGTAACCCACCGAAAACCTAGGTGGATGGCCACCTCGGACGAACTGTCGACGATCCACATCCCCGAGGTCACCAACTTAAGCCTCGGTAGATTACCTTCAGCAGGGAGAATTATCCACGATCTCAGCCCATTAACTCCAGTTCCAAAAGATGTGGGATGTGAGTGAGTTAGTGGGCGAACATAGAGAGAATAATTTGTATCACTCACCTATAAATAGTACTTAACTTTATGTTGTAATGATCCAGAAATAAATATCAAAACTCTGCAAAAATTTATACTTATCATCAATATTGAAATTTCATCTTTATCGTTCATTAATTTGTTCAATTTCATCGCTTTATTTCAACACTGATACTTAACATTGCTTCTAAACCCATTTCAAATTCGATTTGTTGTCCTAACTGATTTAGACCAATACAACTTGGCACCGTCTATTGAGATTCAAGCAATTACGCTTTGGTGTCCAAGGATAAAGATTTGCCTCGGATGCCAGATTACAACTTCGACATATCAACCACGAAATTGGTAAATGCTTTGAAGGGAATGACAGACTAGAGAGTGAGATTGCCCAAAGATATGAGGACAGCCCCTGAAAAAATGGATCAAAGTTTGCGTCGTGAGTTCCATGTCGACTGTGGACATCGTACCGAGGACTGTAAGGCACTTTGCCTCGAGGTGGCCCACCTATTGAAGAAAGGCTTGTTGGGTGAATTTCTTAATGATAAAGGAAAGCAAAATAATGCAAAGAACAGAGAGGATGGACACCCACTGAGGGCACCATCCCCTGAGAGGGTTGTGAATGTGATAATCGGGTGAGGGGGGGTCTGAAGTGAACGGTGTGAACTTCACTGCAACCAAGAAATTTTCCAAATTGTCGATAACAATAGAAAAGAGGACTCGAACAGGGGGCTTGGGCAATGAGATTGTTTTTTTATGATGATGATTGTGATGAGATGATGTTCCTCCATCATGATGCCTTGGTTATCATGTTAAGGATCAATGACTCAGAGATCAAACAAGTCTTGATTGACCTCGATAGCTCGGTCAACATTATAAGCTGTGGGGCTGTTAATAAGATGTGGTTGAAGGACCAAGTTGTCCCGAAGGCAACTGTCTTAACCGGTTTTAAGAATTCCACAGAAAAAATATTGGGCAAGATTACACTCAACACCTACGCATAAGGAGTTATTAAGGAAACAATGTTCCAAGTTATACTCGAGGACATGGCTTATAACATTATCCTTGGGAGGCCTTGGATTCACTCAATGGAAGCTGTACCATCCACTCTTCATCAAGTCATCAAATTTACAACTCCTTGGGTAATTCGTTCAATTAAGGGAGAGAAACGAATGGCTAGGGAATGCTATTTCATTACGCTAAAGAGTGGAGTCGTCTCGAATGGATTGAGGAAATAGCAATCAAAGCAGCCGGTATCTAGTGAAGAAAAGGGTTCGATTTCCAAAACCGACCCCCAAGAAGAGGTAGTTGAAAAGATTTTGGTGTGCATTCAAGAACCACGGAAGCAAAAAGCCGAGGATTCAACTATAAAGAATTGGAATCCTTCATGCTCTCGAAGGATTTCCCAAATAGAAATATGTTTGTCGGCTCGGAGTTGAACCCAAAGTCAAAAAAAGTTATAATCGAGTTGTTAAAGTCCAACAGTGATTGCTTCACGTGGTCCCATGCTGACATGGTCGGATCATGACCCATTAATTGAACATGGACCCACGTTATACCCCAGTGAAGTAGAAGAAAAGACAGCATGCTGGTGTAAGGAGAAAGGTGATTGAGGATGAAACAAAGAAGTTGCTCGATAATGGCTTCGTTAGAGAAGTCAAATAACCCGAATGGTTAGCTAATGTCGTAGTTGTGCCCAAGAAGAATGGCAAGTGGAGAATGTACGTCGATTATAAGGATTTGAATAAAACTTGTCCCGAAGATTCTTATATGTTGCCTCAAATAAATAGGTTAATAGACTCCACGGCTGGACACAAACTATTAACTTTCTTGGACGCTTATTTGGGATATAATCACATCCTTATGGATCTCGAAAGACAAAGAAAAATCCTCATTCATTACAGACCGAGGCACGTATTGTTATAAGGTAATGCCTGTCACACCCCACTTTTAAACAAGTAAAGTGGTGTTCGACTTGGGATAACTCGTTTGGAGTTAGAGTTTTGGAGTTGCCACCTAATAAATTTCCTAGGCGAATTAGGTCATCTATTAATTTCTAATTCCATTTAAATAATTAACTACGGGTTGGTCTACGAGTCAGAGTTTCGGGTAAGTGTACGAAATAACCTAGAAGGAAGGGGTTAGGCACCTCCTAGGTTCCACTAAACGTGGTTCCCGACCGATTTCTATATTGGGTTTAAATATATTGCTTATAAAGGACGAAAGCTAAATAAAGTAAATAAAAGAGATATGAGATGCAAAATAAACAAATAAACAATTCAATACATTTGGATAAGTAATCTAAAATAATAGTTATGTTGCACAAATAACCACAAAATAATTAAATAATTACCATTTAAACATTTGGATAAATAACCCTAGGTTTTGGTTATCCAATTCGGATCAGAGCCCGGCTTTTGTAAGGGACGATAGTTTCAAAATCCACTATCAATATATAGCTCGAGTAATTTCATCACTTCCGAGGGGCTTAGTTCCCTTTAACCCCATACCCTCTTTTAGTATTTAACTAAAGTGCTAGCTAATATTTTAAACGTCCTAAAGGTTTACTAGCGTCCCACTTAATGTCTCGGAGGCCATTGAGACTACTAATATAAATGTAAAATGTCTAGACTCCCTAATTGTGTTAATGCCCCAGTCTAGACTCTTCTAGTCGTCACATAAAGAGTACGGTCATGCAAATCACACAAGTCAAATAATATCATGTAAGCAAAATAATTTTAAAAGCTTTAAAAGTAGGCCTCCAAATTAAAAAAACTAAGTTGTAATAAAGATGCAAAGCCTTCACGCTACAGTTAAATTTTCAGAATACTCAATTTTGCAGAAATAAGCCAGCTCCCTACGCTAATTTAATCTTAAAAAAAAAACCCCCGTCATGCATTAACTAAGTAAAACTCAGATTTCCAGATTCACGCAAAATATTTCAGTTTTCAAGTAGCACTTCACATTCTCAACGTATCTTATGATTTCACTCATTTCAACACACAACAAATCAATAGAGGGTAGAAGGTGACCCCTGCTTAACCAAATATTCACATTACATAGTAGTAACTTATATATAGTTGTAGTTGTACCTGCAACGTTAGCACAAAATACTAAGAAAAGTTCAATACAATTTACCTTCCAATGAATAGATAACTTTTGTCAATACGAGCTTCTGGACAAGTCTTTAATGTGGCTCCCAATAAAATAATGAAAAATGGAGTGGTGTGTTAAATGATAAAAGAAGTGTAGAGAAATATGTGGTTAAGTTGTGAGAAGTGAGAATGTTGGAATATGTATAGAAGATATAATTGCAAGTGATGATGAATCAATATGTTAGAAGATGTGTGTAGGAGAAGATGAGAATAAGTGATGAATGAATGTGAGAAGTAGGTGTATTTATAGTATTTTTGAAAACGATTGGTTAAGGAAATGGGAGGTGACTGGGGAATTTAGGCTTAATGGGAGGGATTTGATTGGATAAGATTAAGGGGAATGATTTGAGGGGGATTTGAATGATTTTCCTCAATAATGTATGTAGACTTGAAAGTGGGGGAAAAGGGTGACCTAAAATTAGGAAGAAGAGGAATTAGGGAGATTGTGAATGTGAGTGAATCAAGGGAGAGATTTGGGGAGATTGGAGAAAAATTGGGAATTAGATTTGGGAAATGAACTTGGTACTAAAAGTGGGGTAGGGACATTGGGGAATTTTTAAAAATAAGATCAGGATATATTTAGGAGAAGATTTGGGGGGATGAACTTGGACGGGAAGACGTATCTAGACTATTATTTGGTCTAGATTCAAGGTAGAATTAAGAAGAAGGTTTGAGATTTAAAAATTCAAATAATAAGGATGTATTTGGTTAGGAAATTTGGCTAGGTTCAGAGTAAAATGTAAACAAATAAAAATAAATAAAGATAAATAAAGAATTTTGGGTATTAATTTTGAAATATGGAAGAATTAATAATAAAAAGGAATTTGGACACTTCAATTGGCCAATATTTAACTTAAAGGTGTAAAAATGAAATATAGATATACATATATTATAAACTCAAATTAAATTATTTAAATATATATAATCACAAATAATTACTAATTTGCACAAATAATCATAAATTAAAATAAACTTGACATGTAGCCTAAATGACGTAATTATATAATATAGCCACTAATATTATGAATGTACTAATTTCACAAATAGTCACAATTTTGATAAATAGCCTAAATGATGCAAAAGTTACATAATGTAGCCACACTTAAGTATATAATATATAAATAGAGGATAACACACGTAAATACATGATTTCTAATGCACATTTTGCACAAATAGTCACATCGCACTCTTAAGTTGAATTATGGCCAATTTTAGAAAAAGTAGGGACAAAATTGGGTGTCAACAGCTGCCCCTCTTTGCCCGGGGATGATGAAAGAGTCTTCAGGCAAAGATAGTTGACGGAACAGCCAATTTTGTCACGACCGGTAGGCAGAAGATTGAAAGGGGAAGAATGGGAGTTTTGGGGTGTTTTTGGCCGAACCCCAGTCTCTGAGTTGCCTACATATCTCGGGTTTCACGAGAATCAAGCCGTGTGTAGTTCTAGAATGGTATGTTGCTTGTGTGAGATATTTATGACGCACGATTTTGGATGTAAAGACTGAACTTATTCAAGTATGTAAAGTTTAGATTCGTGTATGCTTTGCTTTTTGGCAAGATAAGTGAAGAATAAAGCAAAGGTATTGTCGGAGATGAAATGACATCGATAGATCGAGTATGGGAAAAGAGGCTTATAATCATCCTAGTCATGAAGATGTGGTGCATGACACATCCATAAAGAGGAGTTTACACAGGCATAGTTTCCACTTCATCTCGATAAATGAGTCATCTTGTCTTCAATATTGCCTTGATCAAGCTGGGAACATTTGGGAAGCGAGTTTTATGAATGCACGATTCAAGCAGACGGGCACGATTAAGCACGAAAAAATACGCACGATTGACACAGATGGATACGAATAGGAAATAATACGAAACTGACACCCAATCGACAAGGAAGGATTAGGTAGACCACTGGTGTGAGTATGGAATTGTAGCTTGGAACTCGGCAAAATAGGTAGCTGGCGGGTGTTGCAAAAGGCATTGTCTGTAGGGTTAGGCTTTACTTTGTATGTGTTAGAGGTTTTGCGGTTGTATAATGAGTAGTGATGTGAGAACAGGCGTGAGAGTATGACACATGGCGTTTGTCGAGAGATCGGGGAGTACCCTGCAGCAAAATTATGATAAATGCAGTAGATATAAAGATAAAGTAAGGTAAACTTACCTGTTGAGCCGAGTGGTTGTATTGTCTTGCACTTGTTTGATTTATGTCTCATCCAAATGTCTTTCCAATGCTATGCCCACCGATGCGGACCTTGCTCTGCTGCAAATTGTTGAAGTATGCCCACAAACGCGGACCCTATGCTTGTTTGATTGATATCTCGTCCACAAACATGGACTCCAAACTTTCTATCCACTGACACAGATCATATGTCTCTTTGATACTTAAGTTGCTTTCAATGTTGAATTGTATCCACAGGCACGGATCCTGTGTTGAACTGCCCACAAACGCGGACCCCATTATCCACAATCGCAGATTCTTACTCTGCTTCAGATCGCTGAACTATGCCCACAAACGCGGACCCTATACCTTCAATTGCTGAATTGTCCACAAACGCGGACCTTATATATATCCACCGACGCAGATTCTATAAATGTCATGTCTACCGATGCAGACCTATGTATCCACCGACATGGATTCTATACTTCTCAAATTGATGTCATGTCCACCACTGCAGACCCTGTATATCCACCGACATGGATTCTATACTTCTCAAATTTATATCGTGTCCACCGCTGCGGACCCTATATATCCACCGATGGATCCTATGCTTGTCATGTCCACCAATACAGACCCTATATATCCACCGACATGGATTCTACACTTCTCAAATTGATGTCATGTCCACCGCTACGGACCCTATATATCCACCGATATGGATCCTATTCTTCTCAAATTGATGTCATTTCCACCACTGCGAACCCTATATATCCACCGACATGGATCCTATGCTTGTCATGTCCACCGATGCAGACCCTATACATCCACCGACATGGATTCTACACTTTTCAAATTGATGTCATGTCCACCGCTGCGGATCCCATATATCTACCGACATGGATCCTATGCTTCTCAAATTGATGTCATGTCCACCGCTGCGGACCCTATATATCCACCGACATGGATCCTATGCTTGTCATGTCCACCGATGCAGACCCTATACATCCACCGACATAGATCCTATACTTCTCAAATTGATGTCGTGTCCACCGCTGCGGACCCTATATATCCACCGACATGAATCCTATGCTTATCACGTCCACCGATGCAGACCCTATACATCCACCGACATGGATCCTATACTTCTCAAATTGATGTCATGTCCACCGCTGCGGACCCTATATATCCACCGATATGGATCCTATGCTTATCATGTCCACCGATGCAGACCCTATACATCCACCGATATGGATCCTATTCTTTTCATGTCTACCAATGCAGACCCTATATATCCACCGACATGGATTCTACACTTCTCAAATTGATGTCATGTCCACCGCTGCGGACCCTATATATCCACCGACATGGATCCTATGGTTGTTATGTCCACCGATGCAGACCTTATACATCCACCGACATGGATCCTATTCTTGTCAAATTGATGTCATGTCCACCGCTGCGGACCCTGTATATCCATCGACATAGATTTTATGCTTGTCAAGATGATGTTGCTTTGCAAGAGTTGTAAGGTATACTCGGTACCTGTGTAATCCTGTAATCAAAGAAAATTTGTGAGTATTTTGGGGGGAGGTTGACTTGCGCATTTATTGTGTTGTACTCTGTTGTTGCATCTTGCATGACCTCCTTGTAATATCTCTCTTTTCGATCATCAAACCTTGGTCGAGTGGTGGGCAAAAAAGGAGAACAGAAGGAGATATGCATGTGTTTTGAGAAAGATATTTTTTAAAGAGTAATGCAAATTTGTTCCATTAAATCATAGACTGCGACATGTTGTTGGACATAATCTCCTCTATGTCCAGTTGCTATTCAAAGATCTTTCATCTTGAAATTTTGAGGGAAGCTCAAAATTTCTGCCCCAGTGTGCTGCTTGTATTCTCTAGAATTTTTGAGGTCCCTCAAAAATTCTGCCCCAGTGTGTTATAATGTACTCTTTGAATTTTTTGAGGGAAACTCAAAAAATTCTGCCCCAGTGTCCAATAAAATTCTCTTATGATGTGACCGTGCCTTGGGTAGGCTGCCTACGTATCCCCTTTTGGGAATCAGGTCGCTACATAGTTCAAAGCCAATAAAGATGAATGTTGCTCGATTTGTAGTATCTCTTGATTGTATCTCAAAAGATCTTGTTCATTTTTCTCGATTTAGAGAATTCTACTTCAGGGCCAACTATCATTTCCTAAACTCCTTGTTAAATTCCTTTGCCTTTATATTTCTTGTATTATCCGTCACTTGCTCCAGTATATTTTTGGCCCATTTGGGATTGTCCAATTCTGCTCCTTATATGTATTTCTACTGTGTCGCTTTTAAGTCTTTTCTCAACATCTTCTTGATGCTCTTGCTTCAATTGTCTGCTATAAGATTTTCATGAAGTTCCTCAAATGTTTTTGTCAAATCACCATAGTCTGGTTTGTACTCGTCGTTTTGGACTGGTTCCTCACATCGCATCGCAGATTCAAATGGAATTAAAATAATTTTACTGAAAGTGAATGATGCATGCTTAAAATAGAAATGGAAATGATTTTATTATTGGACTTGAGAAAAAGTCTTCGAAAGGAGACAACGATGCAACAAAGTTGAACAACAAAGAAAACAAAAGCTAACGACTCAGAGTCGTGTTTTATTTATGAAAATAACTAATGCCCCAGTTCCACTAAGGTTCTCGACATGCTCGGAATGTGTTGTAGATTCAGTTGTTCATCTTCAGCTTTCTAGATGTTCAGGGCTTCAGTATGCTTTTCAAGAACTGCATCATATTCTTCCATGAATAGCTCTTTTAGACCGGTCAGTTCATCTTCTATACCGTGAACACCTTCGGCAAGTCCTTCTCCCTTGAGAGTTTTCGTGCAGCTTGAAAAGATGGATGCTTGTTTCAGAGTTGGAAAAAACTGCTCTAGTGAATGATAACCTCTTGTATCTTTTGTAATACTTTTTCCTTTGCAAACCAAGACGTACCCCATGCCAAACTTGTATTTATCAAACACTGTTTTTGCTTTTATAATCGTACCTTCCAGATTGCACTCTTCGCCGAAGTCGATCATATTCACCTTCTCATCTCCATGATTTGGTAATGGATTATTGTGCATATTTGGTGTCTTCAATTGAATGACCTTTTCATCTGTTAGGTCTTGAATCTTATCTTTCAATACAAAACATCTCTCCGTCTCATGCCCCGGTCCACCTAAGTAGTATGCGCACCTCTTGCTGTAATCAAAGTGTGGTGAAGGATTGTCTGGCACCTTTTGAGGGATTGGGACAATAAGCCCAGCAGCTCTCAATCTCTCGAACAATTGGGTGCGAGATTCAGCTAATGCAGTGTAGTTTCTTTTGGGTCTTTGGTTTGCATCAGGGCGAGGCCTAGGAGGGTATGGTGATGCATTTCGGTAGTTGGTTTGAGTATTTTGCTGGTATGATGGACGGCGTGGTGTTGGGGTGTGGAATATAGGCCTAGTGGGTTGAGTGTTGTAAACAGGATATTAAGGTGGTATGTGATGGTATGGTGGTGGTGTTTGGTAATTGTCACGCCCCCAAACTAGGAGAGGACGTGATTGGCACCCAACCTGAGCTATCATTGAGTGAACCCTGAATTAACTGACTAAATAACCTGTAGTATAGTTTCAAGGTCAATGAGACATAATTAAGATAATGCAAAGTGACATTTAACTTAGTAACTGGTCTAAGAATTTATGTATCATCAAGATTTAAAATTCTTGTCAATCTGAATATAAAAAAAAAAAATCTGCTAGCTAAGTCATGAGCCTCTAAAAGAATGGACTGAGAATGTAAAAACATAAGCTACGGGGCATTCCCCGAGAATCAGATAGTGGATAAAATAGATATAGTCTGAATACAGGCTGCCGCTGGAAAGAAAACGACGCTCACCAACTGAACTACGAACGAGCCTGACACTAGCCTTGAATTGCGTCACCTACTGCCTCAACACCTGCCACATAAAAGTAAGCAGGCCCTCACGGGCTAAGCATCTCCAGGATACCTAGTAAATCTCATAGACTTCTTACTAAAAGGCTGAACAAGATTTATTGGGAAATAATATATTAAGAAAGAAAATGCATATTAATAAATATGTAATTAATCTATGGTCTGAGAAATTTACAATAAACTGATAGCTAAGCAACTAAACCATTAACTAATGTTAAGCTGAGCAGAGCTATTCAAAAGAAGTAAATTTACTAAAAAGAACATAATTTCACACTGTGACCCTGCGTACGTGAGAGCTGACAACATGCACGGGGGAGTGTCGGTCTCTCTCCCCAATGAGTAATGACCCTGCATACATGTAACTACTGACACATATGTGGGAGTGTCGGCCAATCTCCCAAGACAAATTGTGGCCCTGCGTACGTGAGATCTGGCAACACGCACGGGAGAGTGTCGGCCTATCTCCCCAAAAAGTAATGTGATCACAAACTAGCTGAGTCTGAATATTGTATTTCTATCACCAACATCATAGGAACATAACACATGTTCACACAAGCAAGGAAAAAATGAACCAAGTCATATACTACTAAACTTGATGAACCATAAATAAGTCATACAAACTATATTTAATATTATACTATATGTTCAGTCACAAATTAGAAAGGTTGTCTCAACTTACCTTGAATCCGAGCATAAAGGGCTTGACGATGGAATTTCATTATTCAAATACTTTGCCAATCTATACAATAGTATATATATACGAGTCAGTCACTCTCATAGAAAAAGTATTATTGAGTTAACAGACTGCTAGTACAATAAGATTTCTACACTTTATATTGTATGACTATTTGTATAAATAATTCTATTGAAACATATCCATGGTATGTTGGTCATTAACTGTTTTCACAATGGGGGGGGGGGGTGAGGAATAATATGGATTAATCTTGTTGGTAGCAGTAGATGTCCAACTACATTATTTACTACTAATACTAACGCCTAACGCCTAACGCTAACTGTGAAAAGGTACAAACTTTTCTTAATTTCTCATTACAAAGAACAACGATATGCTACTTATATTTACTATCCTCCAACTCCATTAATAATAGAATTTAATTTTACCATTCATCTTTTTCGCCGAGTCACGCTTATGTCAATAATGATTACTTTCAATTACACCGGTGACTTTCATCGTAGTTAATTTACTAATCGTAAGATATCACATAACTACACTTTAACAAATTAAAGTGTTGAGATTTACCTTTGGAAGTAATTTTCTTAAACCCTATCATCTTCTTGAACCTTTGAGATATATAAAGGGATTGATGAAATAAATACTCCAATATACTCTTCTCCACTGCTGGTGTTGCTATGTAACTCGAAGAGCCGTAAGAAATGCTCTAACTAATCGGTGACGCCAATAGCAAAATAACAGGATAATGTTTCTTTTGTTTTCTTTGGCTTCAGAAAGTACTTTCTTTTCTCTTCGTCTGTTTGTTAACCTTTGACCCCTAATCCCCTAATTGTCTTCTCACGTGAATGCCACATTAGTGGGCTTCTAACAAGGCTCAATTTATGGGGCCACTGCCATCATTTCTTTTAACATCCATTGACAATAATAGTAAAACTATAAAATGGTTACACACGAATAAAATATTTCTTAGTGTAACTAAATATTAATAATCGAAAGGTTTTATAATTTTGACCACTTTATACCACTATATTCATTTCACTTCAACTTTATTTTTTTGACACCTAAATGGTCTACGAATTTTATCCTTCGACAAGGACATTTTTATTCACCTTCTATTTTTCAGTCATGTAGTCGGAGTTTTACATTCTTCCCCCCTTAAGGATCATTCGTCCTCGAATGACTAATTTAGCTAACTCCTAAAATACTTAAAAATTTCGGCAGAGTTTCTTCTGTAAGTGGAGCTATCCCAAAATTTTAACCTGCTCAATACCAGTTACAACAAGGTAATAAACCCAACTAATCGCACCTCATACACAATAAAATATCACACTAAGAGGCATAAAGCAATTATTATGGAAACTATGATGCAAATAACCTGCCCACAATAAGCTTTAAGCCACCAAACAAGGGAATAAGACAAACCCTTCTAGAAATGGAATATTAAGTCTGCAATTATTTTTAAGGAGAAACTATAACACATCAACTATGAGCATGTGCAACTTATTGCTCTCACGTGGAACAGAGCACTCTTAGCAATTTGGTAGCATTCAAGTTAGCTATAGAGATGTTCAAATACTTATCTAACTCAAGAAGGAGGTCAGGTCTAAGCTAACCTTTGGGATAATGACTTTAGTGGGGTCCTAATTACCTATAGGAATATTAATGCAGTAAGGCTCTTGTTTTCTCTAGGTAGAGTGTGAATGCTTCCACTCTTGTTCACTACAGAACCAAAAACATTATGGAGAAATTTAGAGTGGAATTTCAAGCAAGATTTGCAAGACGAGTGGCAACATTGGCGAAGAACCTTAAGAATATCAAGAATAATCTTGTTTCATCTATTCCCTGCAAATGTCCAAGCTAAGATGTTTTGTTTGAACTAAATAAATTACGGAAAGGAGGAAAGTCTCTTTCTAGCTGACATCAAATGTCATTGCCTTATATAAAAGTACTAATTGAGTAATCCCTTATGTTGGCTCATGCTGCAAGTTCTGGAATTTTGCTGTAATTAACTTTTACTATTTTAAAAAAAAAAATTAAATACCTGAATCCTTAAATAGCTGAGGATACTTGGCCATCATTTCCTGCTCTGATTCCCAAGTTGCTTCTTCTTCAGAATGGTTCGCCCACAACACTTTAATTAAAGGGATGTTTTTGTTTCGCAACCTTCGGACCTTTCTGTCTAAAATAGCTACCGGCACCTCCTCATAGGATAAAGTATCATCCACCTCTACCTCCTGAACTGGAACCACATGACTTGGATCATAGAGATATTTTCTCAACATGGAAACATGAAACACTGGATGTACAGCTGATAACTTTGGTGGCAAAGCAAGTTCATAAGCTACAAGTCCAATTTTCTTAAGAATCTCATAAGGACCAATATACCTCGGGCTAAGTTTTCCTTTCTTGCCAAAACGCATCACACCCTTCATAGGAGACACTTTCAAAAATACCCTGTCACCTACATTGAACTCAAGATCACGGTGTCGTTTATCAAAATATGACTTCTGACGACTCTGAGCTGTCTTTAGTCGTTCTTGGATCAACTTCACCTTCTTCAAAGAGTCTTGAACAAACTCTGGACCTATGAGTTTTGTTTCACCTACCTCAAACCAACCAATTGGCGAACGACAACGCCTACCATATAGAGCTTCAAATGGGCCCATCTGAATACTTTCTTGATAACTGTTGTTGTAGGCGAACTCAATCAAAGGCAAATGGTCATCCCAATTTCCCTTAAAATCTAGAACACATGCCCTTAACATATCTTGCAATGTCTGAATAGTTCTCTCAGCTTGCCCATCTGTCTGAGGATGAAACGCCGTACTCAAATTGACCCTAGTGCCTAGACCCTCTTGAAAGCTTTGCCAAAACTAGGCAGTGAATTGCGTGCCCCTATATGAAATAATAGAGACAGGTGAGCCATGAAGTCGCACTATCTCTTTAATATAGATTTCTGCATATTGCTTAGCTGAGTAAGTCGTCTTGACTGGCAAAAAGTGGGCTGACTTGGTGAGTCGATCCACAATGACCCAGATGGAATCATGCTTCTTGAAGGTCCTGGGTAGACCAACCACAAAATCCATGTTAATTCTTTCCCATTTCCACTCTGGTATCTCAATCTCCTGAGCATAACCGCCGGGCCTCTGATGTTCAGCCTTTACCTGTTGACAATTTAAACAACGGGACACGAAGTCTGCAATGTCTCGCTTCATATTACTCCACCAATAAATATCCTTCAAGTCATGGTACATTTTTGTAGCACCTGGATGCACTGAATATCTGGAATTGTGTCCTTCTTCCATTATTTCCCTACGCAAGCCATCTGCATTTGGTACGCATAATCGAGTGCCATACCTCAAAACACCATCCTCTGAAATAACGAAGTCTTTTATTTTGCCATTCAGGACACCTTCCTTAATATTCATCAACTGCTTGTCTTCCCACTGTTTGGACTTTACTCTCTCAACTAAAGCTGACATTGACACTCTACAGGCTGTTAGTGCACCATCATCAGTTTCATCAAGACGGATTCCTTGGTTTGCCAAGCTCTGAATTTCCTTAGCTATCGGCCTCCTGTGAACCTGCAAATAAGCTAAACTACCCATAGATTTCCTGCTGAGGGCATCAGCAACCACATTCGCCTTACCTGGGTGATATAAAATATTCAGATCATAATCTTTTAACAGCTCTAACCACCTTCGCTGCCTCTGATTCAACTCTTTTTGTTTGAAGATATACTGCAAACTCTAGTGATCGGTATTAGATATCACAATGTTCACCATATAAATAGTGACGCCATATTCTCAAGGCAAACGCCACTGCTGCTAATTCAAAATCGTGAGTAGGATAGTTCTTCTCGTTGTTCTTAAGTTGTCTGGAAGCATAAGCAACTACCTTGTCATCTTGCATAAGAACGCATCCTAACCCAACTCTGGAGGCATCACAATATACAACAAATTTTCCAGAGCCTGTAGGTAAAGTCAAAATTGGAGCTGATGTCAACCTGTCCTTGTGTTCCTGAAAACTCTTCTCACAAGCCTCTGACCACTGGAACTTAACATTCTTTTGGGTTAACTTTGTCAAAGGAGCTGATATCGAAGAGAATCCCTCTATAAAGCGCCGATAATACCCGGCTAACCCCAAGAAACTTCTTATCTCTGTAGGCGTCGTCAGTCTAGGCCAACTTTTGACTGCATCTATCTTCTATGGGTCTACCATGATTCCCTCACTTGAGACAACATGTCCCAAGAAAGCAACTTTGTCAAGCCAGAATTCACACTTGGAAAATTTAGCGTACAACTGATGTTTCTTTAAAGTCTGCAACACCGCCCTTAGGTGGTTTTCATGCTCTTCCTGGCTACGAGAATAAACCAAAATATCATCAATGAAGACAATAACAAAAGTATCCAAGAATGGCCTGAAAACTTTGTTCATTAAGTCATGAAAGCAGCTGGCGCATTGGTCAGCCCGAAGGACATCACTAAGAACTCATAATGCCCATAGCGAGTTCTAAAGGCTGTCTTTGGGATGTCTACTTCTCTGATCTTCAACTGATGGTATCCCGATCTCAGATCTATTTTGGAGAAGTGCTTAGCACCCTGTAACTGATCAAATAGATCATCAATTCTAGGTAATGGATATTTGTTCTTGATTGTTACTTTATTCAGCTGGCGGTAATCAATGCACATTCGAAAAGTACCATCTTTCTTCTTCACGAATAACACCGGGGCACCCCACGGCGACACACTCGGTCGAATAAACCCCTTGTCAAGCAGGTCTTGCAACTGCTTCTTTAGTTCATTTAATTCTGTCGGTGCCATTCTGTACGATGGGATTGAGATAGGTTGTCCCAGGCAATATGTCAATACCAAACTCAATCTCCCTATCTGGTGGCACTCCTGGAAGATCATCTGGAAATTCATTCACCACAGGTACTGACTCAAGTGTAGGTGTCTCAGCTTTGGTATCTCGCACATGGGCTAGATATGCTAAGCACCTGCTATTTATCAACTTCCTGGCCTTAAGGTAGGAAATAAACTTACCCACAGGCATACCCACTTCTCCTCTGACTACAACTGGATCTTCTCCAAAGAAAGAAAATTTCACTGTCTTGGCATGACAGTCCACCGTGGCATGACAAGATGATAGCCAATCCATGCCAGCTATGACGTCAAAATCAACCATATCAAGCAAGTGTAAATCTACTAAAGTCTCACGATCCTTGATTGAGATAACACAATCTTTATAAACACTGGAAACAGATACTGAGTCACCAACAGGTGTGGCAACCTCAAATGGATTATCTAACTGTTCTGGTTCCTTCCCAAACCCCGCAGCAAAGTAATGTGAAACATAGGAAAAAGTAGAACCAGGATCAATCAAAACATATGCCAAACGTCCACAAACAGACAAGATACATGTGATAACTGTGTTGGACGCTGCTGCATTCTGTCTATCTAATGTTGTAAAGAGTCTAGCTGGTCCACCTCCGGTCTGAGTTCCACCTCTGCCTGTACCACGTACTGACTAGTTATTAGTTGTCCGAGCTGGAGGTGCTGCAAAAGTAGAAGCTGTGGAATGAGCTTGGGCAGCTGGAGCCTTCCCTGTAGCATGAGTGAGTAACGGACAATTTTTCATATGGTGGTTTAGATCATTGTAGTGGAAATAACCCTTCTGACCATAGCGACACGGCCCAAGTTGTCTTTTCTGGCATGTAGAACAGAGAGGATAAGATTGCACAGTACGACTCTGACTAGCTGAATGTCTGACCTCGACCCTGCTGTCTTTGTGCCTGGTTCCTACCCTGTTGCCCATATCTAACTGGAGCCTGATAAGGAGATGAATATGCCACTGACTGACTCTCTATATCTTGATTCCTGCTCCTTCCTCCATTTACTTGTCCGTTGAAATTACCTGAAGTTTTTGCCTTTTTGCTTGCTTCCCTGGACTCTTTGATAACTCTATCAAGACTCTCTTTCCACTTAGCTATATCAACAATATCAAGGTAGCTCTTGTCATCTATGTGAGAAGCCAGGTCCCTAGCCATATACGGATTCAAACCTTCTACAAACCTTCTGACTTGTTCCCTAACTGTAGGAATTAAAAGGGGTGCATGCTCTGCCACTCTGTTGAACTCATTCTCATATTCTGTCACTAACATGGTTCCCTGTTGAAGTTGCTCAAATTGTCGTCGCATGTCATCTTGTTTGCTACTAGGAAGAAACTTTTTCATAAAAATCTCCTTGAACCGTGGCCATGAAATTGGTGTCAAGTTCGGACCTCTGCCTTTTCTATAATTCCTCCACCAAGCACCTGCTACATTTTTCAACACGAACCCAATCAACTGCGTAGATTGACTCTGTAGACAACCCAAAGCTATAAATAACTCTTCCACTTCTTCTAAGAACAACATTGGCTCAGCTGAAGGATCTACACCGGTGAAAGTAGGAGGCTTTAGCTTCAAAAAGTCATGTGGTTGGACCCTTGCTGCTGGAGCCTGCACTGGTCTGTCAACATTAGCTGGGGCATTTGGTTGTGGTACCCCATATTGTGGATCCAAAAAGTCAACCGGATCGTCATCTAAGTCATAAGGGTCCTGGGCTGGAGCATGATTAGGTGCAGCTTGACCTGTAGTTGGAGGAACTAAAGATTCCAAAACATTCAGAATTCTATCAATCTTCTCAGCCTGCTGCTGATTTTGGTCAGGTCTGGGTGGACTAGGAGGAGGTGTGCATGTACTTCTTCCGCAGCCTGCTGGGGTGGAGCCTGTACCTGTCCAGCAGCTCTACTATGACCCTGATTACTTCCAGCATTGCCGCCTCTACCTCTAACACTTTGGCCTCTGCCTGCTCCTCCTTTTCCCTTGCCTTTGCCACGACCTCTGGCAGCAACTGGAGCTACTGGTGCAGCTGGCACCACGGGTGGTGCTTCCTGGTTAGCAGCTGCAGAAGAGGAAGTTGATCTTGTTCTAACCATTGTTATCAACAACAACTGAAACGAGAGATAAGAAACTGTTTATATCATACAACTTTAGCTCTAACGCACGACATAAGAAACAAAGAAGAGAAACTTTCCTAACATGTCCCGCAGCCTCCCAATTATAAGAGTGGCGCGCTTCACACCCATAAGTAGGACTCTACTGGACACGGCTCATGACTCCCTAGGACTACTGAACCTAGGCTCTGATACCAAGTTGTCACGCCCCCAAACTAGGAGAGGACGTGATTGGCACCCAACCTGAGCTATCATTGAGTGAACCCTGAATTAAATGACTAAATAACCTGTAGTATAGTTTCAAGGTCAATGAGACATAATTAATATAATGCAAAGTGACATTTAACTTAGTAACTGGTCTAAGTATTTATGTATCATCAAGATTTAAAATTCTTGTTAATCTGAATATAAAAAAAATCCGCTAGCTAAGTCATGAGCCTCTAAAAGAATGGACTGAGAATGTAAAAACATAAGCTACGGGGCATTCCCCGAGAATCAGATAGTAGATAAAATAGATATAGTCTGAATACTGGCTGCCGCTGGAAAGAAAACGGCGCTCACCAACTGAACTACGAACGAGCCTGATACTAGCCTTGAATTGCGTCACCTACTGCCTCAACACCTGCCACATAAAAGTAAGCAGGCCCTCACGGGCTAAGCATCTCCAGGATACCTAGTAAATCTCATAGACTTCTTACTAAAAGGCTGAACAAGATTTATTGGGAAATAATATATTAAGAAAGAAAATGCATATTAATAAATATGTAATTAATCTATGGTCTGAGAAATTTACAATAAACTGATAGCTAAGCAACTAAACCATTAACTAATGTTAAGCTGAGCAGAGCTATTCAAAAGAAGTAAATTTACTAAAAAGAACATAATTTCACACTGTGACCCTGCGTACGTGAGAGCTGACAACATGCACGGGGGAGTGTCGGTCTCTCTCCCCAATGAGTAATGACCCTGCATACATGTAACTACTGACACATATGTGGGAGTGTCGGCCAATCTCCCAAGATAAATTGTGGCCCTGCGTACGTGAGATCTGGCAACACGCACGGGAGAGTGTCGGCCTATCTCCCCAAAAAGTAATGTGATCACAAACTAGCTGAGTCTGAATATTGTATTTCTATCACCAACATCATAGGAACATAACACATGTTCACACAAGCAAGGAAAAAATGAACCAAGTCATATACTACTAAACTTGATGAACCATAAATAAGTCATACAAACTATATTTAATATTATACTATATGTTCAGTCACAAATTAGAAAGGTTGTCTCAACTTACCTTGAATCCGAGCATAAAGGGCTTGACGATGGAATTTCATTATTCAAATACTTTGCCAATCTATACAATAGTATATATATACGAGTCAGTCACTCTCATAGAAAAAGTATTATTGAGTTAACAGACTGCTAGTACAATAAGATTTCTACACTTTATATTGTATGACTATTTGTATAAATAATTCTATTGAAACATATCCATGGTATGTTGGTCATTAACTGTTTTCACAATGGGGGGTGAGGAATAATATGGATTAATCTTGTTGGCAGCAGTAGATGTCCAACTACATTATTTACTACTAATACTAACGCCTAACGCTAACTGTGAAAAGGTACAAACTTTTCTTAATTTCTCATTACAAAGAACAACGATATGCTACTTATATTTACTATCCTCCAACTCCATTAATAATAGAATTTAATTTTACCATTCATCTTTTTCGCGAAGTCACGCTTATGTCAATAATGATTACTTTTAATTACACCGGTGACTTTCATCGTAGTTAATTTACTAATCGTAAGATATCCCATAAATACACTTTAACAAATTAAAGTGTTGAATTTACCTTTGGAAGTAATTTTCTTAAACCCTATTCTCTTCTTGAACCTTTGAGATATATAAAGGGATTGATGAAATAAATACTCTAATATACTCTTCTCCAATGCTGGTGTTGCTATGTAACTCGAAGAGCCGTAAGAAATGCTCTAACTAATCGGTGACGCCAATAGCAAAATAACAGGATAATGTTTCTTTTGTTTTTTTTTTTTGGCTTCAGGAAGTACTTTATTTTCTCTTTGTCTATTTGTTAACCTTTGACCCCTAATCCCCTAATTGCCTTCTCACGTGAATGCCACACTAGTGGGCTTCTAATAAGGCTCAATTTATGGGCCACTGCCATCCTTTCTTTTAACATCCATTGACAATAATGGTAAAACTATAAAATGGTTACACACAAATAAAATATTTCTTAGTGTAACTTAATATTAATAATTGAGAGGTTTTATAATTTTGACAACTTTATACCACTATATTCATTTCACTTCAACTTCATTTTTTTTTACACCTAAATGGTCTACGGATTTTATCCATCGACAAGGACATTTTTATTCACCTTCTATTTTTCAGTCATGTAGTCGGAGTTTTACAGTAATAGTGGGTTAAAGCAGAGTCTTGAATGGTTGCAGCAAAAGAGACTTCGTCTTTCTTCTTTTTGGAGAGACTCACATTTCCTGACTGGATAGCCTTATTAGTAGCTTGTAGTGCAGCTAGGCTAATAATCTTTCCACTTTTCAGTCCTTCTTCTACGTCATCTCCCATCAACACTACATCAGCAAGCTTCTGATTTTTCATATGCAACAGCTTATCATAATAGACGTCCTCTTGAATGCGGATGAATATGTTCACTATTTTTTTTTCATCCATAGCGGGTTGTACCTTGGCAGCTTCTGCTCTCCACCTAGTAGCATATTCTCTAAACGTTTCAGTGGGTTTCTTTTTCAACTTTTCCAGGTAGAAACGATCTGGTACCATTTCAGTGTTGTACCCAAATCGTTTTACGAAATCTGCTGCCATGTCTTCCCAACCGAGCCATGTGCCAGGCTTCTGCTTAGAGAACCAACTCAACGCCTCTCCAGGCAAGCTCCGACTGAATAGCTTTACTCGTACTTTCTCGTCTTCCCCTGCTCCAATCAACTTGTCACAATATGCTCTCAGATGTGCCATAGGGTCTCCAGTGCCATTGAACAGGTCGAACTTTGGTATCTTGTATCCGTCTGGCAGTTTCAAAGTAGGATAGATGCACAAGTCTTTATAAGCTAAACCTTTAGTGGTCTTGCCTAACTCAAACTTCTTAAAGGCTGCCTCCAGCTTACGAACTTTCTCTGTTGTCCCATCATCATTGGCTTCATCCTCCGCCCATTCATAATTTTCATGGTTTTTGACTGGCGAAGTGAGTTGTTTGGTTTCAGCAGTGAACATGGGATTGTAAGGTTGTGGGTATGCAGTGTTGGTGTGAGGTAGGCTTGTGTTTGGGTGAGTAGGATATGCAGGGAGTGGTGCTTGATAAGTGGTGGGTAGGGTTGCTTGGTAATTAGCAGGTGGTGTTGTTTGGGAAGGAGCTGGTTGTGTTGTTTGGTAAGTAGTAGGTGGTGCTGTTTGGTATGTGGCAGGTGGTATTGTTTGGTAAACAACAGGTGGATCAGTTGAGTGTATAGGGTCCTTTCCGTTAGGGCGGGCTGACCCACTTGCATCGACAGGCTCTCCTGAATGGGCGGAGTTAACAACGGGTAAACTGGTCATTGTCAGTTTCTCTTCAAGTTCTTTAATCCTTTGCTCTAAAGTAGCAACATGTTCATCATACCCAACCAAGACAAGTTTGTGGGGTGTACCATTATTCCCAATGTTATCGTCACTAAGAGCAGCATTATTCAACTCAGTCATGATGTTTCGCTTTCCTCTCCTTCTAGTTTGTGAGGGGGGAGGAGTCGTAACTGGTCCCTTGGTTCTCGTCCGGTACTGATGCTCGGCCAGAATGCACAAGTCAACCTCAGGAGTAGGGGTAAACTTAAACACGAAAACAATAAGTTAGTGTCAAGGTAATAATTACCAAATACAAAATATATCACTCCTTATAATGCAAGGGACCTCTCTTGTATCGGAGGTAGGCCTAACAAGACCAATACATATAAGATGCATGATAGGCGTCATTTGGACGGAGTTGGCTAATGGACTTTAACATGCCAAGGATGTTAAGTCTTCCTAAGTTGGAGTATGATATTTAAAATTGGACGTGTATCGTGTGTCATCCAGTTTGTTCTCATAACCTAAAATTAGTAGAAAAAATAATTTTATAAAATAATCGATTTTATTGTATAAATGTAGAATAATATCTTTTGGGTCAATAGGAATACTAATTGATCTTGCTATATTAAAAGTAGAAAAATTAATTTAAAGTCTATGATTTGGTTTTCAAAAATAGAAAACTTAATCTCGTTCATAACCCAAAAATAGTTTTATAAAATAATTGGTTTTGTATGAATGTAAAAAAAAAAAAAAATCATACGTAAATAGAAATAAATAACTGATTTTTATAATGATTTCTATAACAATTTCCATTTATAGAAATAAATAATTGATTTTGTTGCACAAAAGTAGAAAAATCAATTTAAAGTCTGTTTTGGTTGATCTTCCAAATTTTCGTGGCTCGTGATATCCTCCAATAAATAATTAGATGATCCACGCTTTGAGAGCAAATGGTCTACATTAGACATGTTCAACGTTAAATAGATGCACACGTAACACATTTAAATGTCCTTTAGGGTTGAAAATCCGTTCAGTTCGTTCAAATCTGGTGAACTAATAGACTTAGACATGAGCCGAAGTCAAAATCTCCTAATCATGTTATGATGCATGGTTCCTAGACAAGAGTGTCCGCTAAGAGTTGGGTAATTCTAGACATGGCTCTCCAAGGTGGACGACCAAGGAGTGGGACCATTTGAAATCGTTGGCTGTACCACGGACCAAGTATATTCCAAAATGTCCTCCTAAAAAGTTTTTTGTGGTGAAGCGACCGTGGGGTCCACGTAATCGTCGTGTGTGTGTAAAGTGTCGTTTCCCAAGAGTGGGGAAAGTATGAGTGAAATGCAACAAATAATATAATAATATACTGAATATCTTATTATCAAAAATTACAAAAATATAAAAGGCTACCCACCTGCAGAGAAAAAGTTAGTATTGAATACAAAATAATAAAAGCAATAATAAACCCAATATAAAAATCGTAATGATTAGAACATTTAATCCCCAGAAGAGTCGCCATTCTGTCGTACCCCACTTTTAAACAAGTAAAGTGGTGTTCGACTTGGGATAACTCGTTTGGAGTTAGAGTTTTGGTGTCGCCACCTAATAAATTTCCTAGGCGTATTAGGTCACCTATTAATTTCTAATTCCATTTAAAGAATTAACTACGGGTTGGTCTACGAGTCAGAGATTCGGGTAAGTGTTCAAAATAACCTAGAAGGAAGGGGTTAAGCACCTCCTAGGTTCCACTAAACGTGGTTCCCGACCGATTTCTATATTGGGTTTAAATATATTGCTAATAAAGGACGAAAGCTAAATAAAGTAAATAAAAGAGATATGAGATGCAAAATAAACAAATAAACAATTCAATACATTTGGATAAGTAATCTAAAATAATAGTTATGTTGCACAAATAGCCACAAAAAAATTAAACAATTACCATTTAAACATTTGGATAAATAACCCTAGGTTTTGGTTATCCAATTCGGATCAGAGCCCAGCTTTCGTAAGGGACGATAGTTTCAAAATCCACTATCAATATATAGCTCGGGTAATTTCATCACTTCCGAGGGGCTTAGTTCCCTTTAACCCCATACCCTCTTTTAGTAGTTAACTAAAGTGCTAGCTAATATTTTAAACGTCCTAAAGGTTTACTAGCGTCCCACTTAATGTCTCGGAGGCCATTGAGACTACTAATATAAATGTAAAATGTCTAGACTCCCTAATTGTGTTAATGCCCCAATCTAGACTCCTCTATTCGTCACATAAGGAGTACGGTCATGCAAATCACACAAGTCAAATAATATCATGTAAGCAAAATAATTTTAAAAGCTTTAAAAGTAGGCCTCCAAATTAAAACAACTAAGTTGTAATAAAGATGCAAAGCCTTCATGCTACAGTTAAATTTTCAGAATACTCAATTTTGCAGAAATAAGCCAGATCCCTGCACTAATTTAATCTTAAAAAAATAACCTGTCATGCATTTACTAAGTAAAACTCAGATTTCCAGATTCACGCAAAACATTTCAGTTTTCAAGTAGCATTTCACATTCTCAACATATCTTATGATTTCATTCATTTCAACACATAACAAATAAATAGAGGGTAGAAGGTGGCCCCTGCTTAACCAAATATTCACATTACATAGCAGTAACTTATATATAGTTGTAGTTGTACCTGCAACGTTAGCACAAAATACTAAGAAAAGTTCAATACAAGTTACCTTCTAATGAATGGATAACTTTTGTCAATACGAGCTTCTGGACAAGTCTTTAATGCGGCTCCCAATAAAATAATAAAAAATAGAGTGGCGTGTTAAAGGATAAAAGAAGTGTAGAGAAATATGTGGTTAAGTTGTGAGAAGTGAGAATGTTGGAATGTGTATAGAAGAAGTAATTGCAAGTGATGATGAATCAATATGTTAGAAGATGTGTATAGGAGAAGATGAGAGTAAGTGATGAATGAATGTGAGAAGTAGGTGTATTTATAGTATTTTTGAAAAAGAGTGGTTAAGGAAAATGGTAGGTGATTGGGGAATTTAGGCTTAATGGGAGGGATTTGATTGGATAAGATTAAGGGGAATGATTTGAGGGGGATTTGAATGATTTTCCTCAATAATGTATGTAGACTTGAAAGTGGGGGAAAAGGGTGACCTAAAATTAGGAAGAAGAGGAATTAGGGAGATTGTGAATGGGAGTGAATCAAGGGAGAGATTTGGGGAGATTGGAGAAAAATTGGGGATTAGATTTGGGAAATGAACTTGGTACTAAAAGTGGGGTAGGGACATTGGGCAATTGAATAAGATCGGGATATATTTAGAAGAAGATTTGGGGGATGAACTTGGACGGGAAGACGTATCTAGACTATTATTTGGTCTAGATTCAAGGTAGAATTAGGAAGAAGGTTTGACATTTAAAAATTCAAATAATAAGGATGTATTTGGTTAGGAAATTTGGCTAGGTTCAGAATAAAATGTAAATAAATAAAAATAAATAAAGATAAATAAAGAATTTTGGGTAGTAATTTTGAAATATGGAAGAATTAATAATAAAAAGGAATTTGGACACTTCAATTGGCCAATATTTAACTTAAAGGTGTAAAAATGAAATATATATATATGCATATATTATAAAATGCACAAATAAATATTAAATAAACTCAAAGTAAATTATTTAAATATATATAATCACAAATAATTACTAATTTGCACAAATAATTATAAATTAAAATAAAATTGACATGTAGCCTAAATGACGTAATTATATAATATAGCCACTAATATTATGAATGTACTAAATGATGCAAAAGTTACATAATATAGCCACACTTAAGTATATAATATATAAATAGAGGATAACGCACATAAATGCATGATTTCTAATGCACATTTTGCACAAATAGTCATATCGCACCCTTAAGTTGAATTATGGCCAATTTTAGAAAAAGGAGGGACACAATTGGGTGTCAACAATGCCTTTCGGACTCAAGAATGCTGGGGCAACTTACCAAAGGCTGGTATGTCGCATGTTCAAAGATTACATCGGGAAGTCGATGGAATTGTCTATAGAAGACATGTTGGTCAAGTTTGTTCGAGTTGAAGATTATCTGAATCACCTAAGGGAGACTTTTGCTATCCTAAGGCAATATAATATGAGGCTGAATCCCGAAAAGTGTGCCTTCGGTATAGGCTTGGGAAAATTTCTAGGATTCATAGTCTCCGAAGGAGGTATCAAGGCTAATCCAGAAAAAAAAATCATAGCTATTGAAGAAATCCCCGATGAGCTGTCTGGGGTAAAAGAAGTTCAGCGCTTAATTGGTCGAATTGCTGCCTTGAGTTGATTCATAACTAGATCTTTGGAGCGATGCCACAAATTTTTCTTAGTCTTAAGGAAGAATAATGCCTACAAATGGAAACCAGAGTGCAAAGAAGCGCTAAGGGAGTTGAAGCAATATTTGGCTAACGCATCGCTGCTCGCCAAGCCAAAAGATGGGGAAACTTTATTGGTTTATCTGGCTATGTCCGAGGTTTCCGTGAGTGCTATGGTGGTTCGAGAGGAAGATGGCAAGCAACAACCTATTTACTATGTGAGCAAGACACTTCTCGATGTCGAAACCAGGTACCCACATCTTGAAAAGCTAGCCTTTGCCTTAGTTGTTACTGCTAGAAAACTACGGCCTTATTTTCAATGTCATCCAATAACCGTAGTCTCCACCTTTCCCTTGAGAAGCATATTGCATAAACCAAAGTTACGGGGAGGCTATCCAAATGGGCAGTAGAACTAAGTGAATATGACATTACCAATCAGCCACGAACTGCTATAATATCACAAGTCTTAGTAGATTTCGTGGCTGACTTTAGTGTGGGAATTCTTCTCGAGGCGGAAAAGGAGAATGCACTATCCAAGGGGATGACCTCAGAGGTCTGGGAACTTTACACCGATGAGGTGACCAAATCAAAGGGTTCGGGGCTTGGAATTGTCCTAGTAACCCCAACAGGGGAAAGAATCAGACATTCGGTCAGGTTCGAAAAGGTAACTAATAATGAAGCCGAATATGAAGCTGCCTTAGCGGGGTTAGAATTGGCCCAAGAGATGGGAGTAGAAAAAGTTGAGTTAAAATGTGTCTCACAATTGGTTATGAATCAAGTTCTTGGGGAATATACAGCTCGTAAGCCCAGAATGCAGCAATTTTTAGCTCGAGTGCAGCAAATCTTGGCTAAGTTCCAAGAGTGGAAGATTCAGCAGATACCTCGTGAGGAAAATGCCGAGGCAGACGCCTTAGCTAGCCTAGTTCCGGCTGTTGAGGAAGAACACTCTGGGAATAATTCTGTTATTCGGTTGCCTTCTTCGCAAAATCAAAAACATGAAGCTAGAAGAAAATGTGGCTAATCATACTTGGGATTGGCGAACCAAGTTCATCTCTTATTTAGAATCGGGGACTCCCCCAACCAATAATAGAGAGGCGAAAAAATTAAGAACTCTAGGAGTTTCATACTCGCTAATCTTGGGAAAGTTGTACCGAAGGATGTACTGTGGCCCAATGGCCAAATGTTTGGGCCCATGAGAAGTTGAATACGTAATAAGGGAAGTTCATGAAGGCGAGTGTGGCAACCACTCAGGGGAAAATATTTTGTATGCAAATTGCTTTGGGCTGGATACTATTGGCCAACTATTAGCGCAGACGCCAAAGCCTTTGTGAAAAAATATGACAAATGTCAACGACACTATCGAATGATCCATCAGCAGGCCGAGCCTCTACATTCGGTCGTGTCACCTTGGCCGTTCATGAAATAGGAAATTGACATAATAGGTCCCTTGCCAAAAGCAAAAGGAAGTGTTTGGTTTATACTTGTGTTAACGGACTATTTCACCAAATGGGTGGAAGCAGGGGCCTTTGCCAAATTCAGACAGAAAGAGGGGATAGATTTCATCCGCAAAAACATCATCTACAGGTTAATGGCCCCCGATTTATAAGGTTAATGGTCACTCATTTCCCAAATCAGTGGGGGCATAAAAAGGATAGTATCAACACCTTATCACCCAAGTAAAAATGGCCAAGCAGAGTGTTCGAATAGGGTTATCGTTGAAAACATAAAGAAAAGGCTTGATGAAGCAAAAGGTATGTGGCTTGATGAGCTACCCGGAGTATTGTAGGCAATGAGGACCACGGAGAAAAACAGCACCGGCGAAACTCCCTTCTCTCTCGCTTATGGGATAGATTCGCTAATTCTCGTGGAAGTGAGCGAGCTCAGCCTCCGGTATGCTCATGCCACCGAAGATGCAAATCAACAAGCTATGCGCATAGACTTGGACCTACTTGAATAAAAAATAGAACTAGCTTTGATTTGGTTGGAGGCACAGAAAAGGTAAATCGAGGCGTACCTCAGTAGGAAAGCTAAACTCACGAATTTTAAAGCTGGTGATTATGTGTTGAAAGCTTCAAATCAATCAACCAAAGAGAAAAATTTCAGAAAATTTGTTGCGAATTGGAAGGACCTTACAAAGTCAAAGCGATCGTGGGAAAATGATCCTATCAATTGGGAGACTTAAAGGGCAAGCCCGAACCCTCACAATGTAATCTTTTCAATTTAAAGCGGTACTATTTCTAACACTGAGGTACGTTACCCTTGATCCATAAAATTTCACCTATGGCTACAAGATGAAAACACTCCTAAGCTTAGGTCGAACAACTTTAGGTAACCCCTCATTTACTTTGCTTGAACTTTTCAGGAAGCGGAGGGAATGAGACAGTGCTCGGGTCTTCACTAAGATTTACACCCGAATACTAGGGGGTTTATGAGAGATAGGGAGCAGTCAAGTTCGATTCAAGGCCTTTCATACTGAGATCTAGTTATTCAAACACCGGGGACAGTTCGCCCGAAGAGTAGCTTAGCAGTTTGTATTTTTCGCCCGATAGTGATGTCATTATTAAATTTGCCTAAGTTTTTTTTACGAATGGATCGCATGTAAAAGACAACCTTGGCTCGTTATTATCATTAATGAAGTGAACTTGATTCAATATCTCTTTGTTTCTAGGATTTTATCTACCAAACATATATTTTGACCGAAGTCATTCTTTCATGACATGGCTCGGGAACGAGACGTCGTTCCAAGCTAGCATCGTTTACTATAAGTTATAAAGTCTTGTAAGCAAAAGTTATCCTAAGTGTTCAGTCAGAATTTCCAAGACAAAATAAAGACTAACACTTGGAAACAAAAAATGAAATTTGTTAACATAAAGCCCGAAGGCACCCAAATGTCATTAAAATAGGCGCGAAGGCTGTAAAGATTGTTTATACAAATAGGCTCGACGACCACAACAAAAACAAAAGTCTGGAGAGAAAAAACTAAGTTTAGGGATCTCCTTCTCCTTTAGAAGTCTCCTCTTTGGTGCTCTCCCCGCCGTTGTCATCATCCTTGGATCCCCCATTATCCGAGCCCTCGCTCGAGGAAAGCTCATTAATGATCTTTTGAGCCTCGGCGGCGTCACCTTGCGCTTTGGAAATTTCCTCATCCAGAATAATCTCTCCGGCTTTAACTTGCTTAAGATCTTCAAGAGGAGTCTTGACCACAACCTATGCTTCTTCAAACTTCGCCCTAGTGGCCTTAACTTTGGCTCGCTTCCTGAGGTGTGCAATATTCTCTCGAAGTCGAGCGACTTCACCTTCAAGCGCTGGAACTTGGCTCACGCGACTTTCCAATCCTTGGAGATTGGCCGTATACTCCTTCAACTTATCACAATAATTTTGGCCATTTTCAAGGAGCTCAGCCTTAACAAGAGACATTTCGGCATGAAGCCTTTTAATCTCCAAGTTCAGACCTACACGCTCGGTGGCAAAGCCATCATTCAACGCTTGTAGCTGAGCCTCGAATGCAGCAACAACCTCGTGCCTATCTGATTTGAATTTGGCAGCAGCTTTGCGGGCTCGCTCTAACTCGAGGTTCGATGCAGCCAAATGGGACTGTAGCTCGGCGATTTGAGCCAGATACTTCTTTTTTGGCCCTCCCAAACAGTCTTCACATTTTGAAGCTACTCAGCTCTTTCACGCTCTAATTGTACAGTTTTCAGCATAAGGACAAGGCTCTGAGCAAGAAATAGCAAGAGTTAGGCAACGGTGTAATAACGTGAAAGGGAAGATGAAATATAAGGAAAACTCACGCGAAGGGCAAAGGCAGCTGAAGTAGCCATCAACCTCATTGGGCTGAATTGCTCAAGCATTTTATCCTCTGTTGGCTCGACCAGAGCTTCTAGGCCCATAATATCATACTTGTTGTAATCAGTAAATTGGAACTGGTGGAAGCCTCCAACCTCCTCGGGGAACCCACTGGAGCAGGAGATGGAGAAGGTTCGTTACAAGCTCGAACCACATTGGAGACCAAACCTTCACCAACCTTGGCCTTGGTAGTTGTCTAATCTGGCTCTTCGAGGTTGATCACCTTGGTTTCTTTAGGAACCTCGGGAATCGCCTTGCGGACTATTTCAGGAATGGCTTCGGGCATCTCCTTGCTAGATTCATCGACTAAATATCGACGTCTTTCAGCCACGAGTTTAGAGGCTTAAGCGGTAGTCACCTATATTCGTGGATGTTTCGCCTTGGTAGGCCTTCTCGAAACTGCTCTTTTCCTCTTCGAATCTGTGGGAGGAGAAGAAGAAAGCTTATAGAGTAAAGAGGAAATGGGAGTCGAAACGTAAAATAATCGACTAATAAGGATGTCTTCACCTTTTGAGGTCCCTTGGCCCGGGGAGCCCATGGACTTCTTTTCTTCAGAGAGCTGCTTCACTAAGCTCGCCATCTTGCTGACACCTTCCTTGGCGTCGACCATTGCTTTCTCCTTCTTCTCTTTATTTTTTCCTTTCTTCTTCTCCCCTTTCTCTTCGTTCTCTTTCTCATCCCCTTTCGGCTTCTTTAGCCGCCTTGTTTGGGAAACCTGAAAGAAAGATAGACATCAATGGAAGATGCTTCGGGGATAAATAAAAAAGCCAAAATGTGAAAAATCACTTACCATGCCTTCTACACGCCCAATTGTTGTCCTCTTCGGCAGCCATAAACATCCAAGTCCTAATAGGACGCTTCCGAACGGCCACCACCATCTTCACCCAATCGAGTAAACCATTCAGAGGGTTGACTAGGACTTTGTTGGCTATACATGAAAACATATTAGCGAGAAGTTGGTAACCGAGGAAATCAAGGGATAAAAATTAAAGGAAAACACTTACGCTGGGCATTCCACACTTCGGGGAAACTGGGGTTAGCTGACAACAAACTTGTTGGTATGAGAACATAGCGATCACACCAGCCTCGGTCGCCATGATCTTTACTCTTGCTCAAGATAACATATTGACCTCGATTGTTCAAGGCTACAACCCCCGCTTTATGAAAATAGGGATCGTAAAGAGCGATCAAATGATGAAAGGTAAAGGGCAACCTTGGTTCTTGACTTAGGCAATCGAGAGCTTGAACAATCCTCCAGACACCGGGGCCCAATTGTGCTAGGCACATGTTGTATGTTCGGCAAAAAACGTCAATTATTCGGTGGACTAGTAGAGTAAAACCTATGGTGAAGGGGTAAGTGTAGACCAAAAAGTACTCCGGAACATGGTTGGAGACACAACTGTTCAAGGCAGGAACATTAATTTCTACCTCGGGACCCCATTGGCAATCTTCCAAAATGACCTCTACTAGGTCTTCGGTTATTAGACTCGTTGTCGCTTGCACCGGTACATTCCTGTTCAGCCCTCGTTAAGTATCTGATTGATTTTGCACTTTGAAGTCTTTCTCGTTCTTGAAATCTGAGGGGATGACCAGTTGGGGTGCAATCTCTTGGTCCAAGGGAATTTTCTTCTTTCTAGTTTTCTTTGGGACCAGCTTCGGTTTTGCCAGCTGCCTCAACATCATCTCCCTTATTGCTGACCTCCTCGATATCAGCAACGTCATCACCTTTGATGTCAGCTTCATTGTCAGTATTGTCTTCACCCTCGACATCGTCGCCAACCACTTCTTCAAACTTGTTGCACCCAGTGGTGGCTTTACACCACCTAGAGCCACTTGCCTAAGACGTGGTTTCGCCATCGCCGCCTGTCGATGTGATAATCTTGAGGGGCTGAGCGACACTCACCACCTCGTCGCCGACGATCATGGTGGTTGGGTCCAAAGTCTTCTCCCCAGAATCACTAGAACCCTGAGCGGAGTAAGTGGCATAAATGATTGGAGAATTAAAGAAGCAAAGAATTCTGGAATGCTTGAAGAAAGACGCTTGAACAAAGATGGAGTGAAATTTTTTACTATGGACAATTCTTTTTCACTGTTGATTGAATGATCACAAATGGGAAGCAAATCACTCAAGTGGATGTATATATAGAGGAGAAGCCATCATTACTGTAACGTTGGGAAACCCAACAGAAACGGAGCGATCGTTCGAAGCCTAGCAACGGTCGCCACGTTTCACTCGACAAAAAGTTGAAGTGATAGACTTTGTTTTGAAATACTTAGGGAATATGCAGCCACGTCATTCTCCCGCTCAAATTCATTCCGCTCCTCGGAAACTCTAGCGTTTGCCCGAGGAGTGGGGGACTATCTGGATTGGGTAAAAATGGGCTCGCGTACATAGCACCTCGGGGGCTCGATTCAAAGTGTACCAGATAGTTGTCTTTAAGCCAGGGCTCGAGGCAAGCAATGAGAATATCGAAGTCACCAATCGAAGCTGCAACTCACCGGACACCTAGGTGGATGGCCACCTCGGTCGAACTGCCAGCGATCCACATCCTCGAGCTCAACAACTTAAGCCTCAGTGGATTATCATACCTTCAGCAGGGAGAACCACCCACGATCTCAGCCCATTAACTCCACTTCCAAAGGATGTGGGACGTGAGTGAGTTAGTGGGCGAACATGGAGAGAATAACTTGTATCACTCACCTATAAATAGTACTTCACTTTATGTTGTAATGATCCAGAAATACATATCAAAATTCTGTCAAAATTTTTATTCATCATCAATATTGGAATTTTGTCCTTATTGCTCATTAATTTGTTCAATTTTATTACTTTATTTCAATACTGATATTTAGCATTGCTTGTAAATCCGTTTCAAATTCAATTTGTTGTCCTAACTGATTTAGGGCAATACACCTTTCATTTTAAAGGCTAATTATGGCAGTTGTTGTCCTTTGTGTTCCACATATTGATTATGCAAAGAATATCTATATCTATACTATTATAAAAGCACGATTCTCTAGTAAAATATCATCTGACTTTTTTACCTCTTAACAAATTTCACATTAGACAAAATTGTCATTTATTTATTTACCTAATTTTTAAGCAATCTTACCTTATTTGAACTGGATACTAACTCCTAAAAGCAAATAATTAGGAGTTTGAAGCCATTCAAACTTTTATTCAATATAAAATCATGTATGCCGTCTCTTATCAAATTGGTTGCCATCATTATTGGTAAATGTAACAAATTTGTTATGGGTTCAACTGCGTAGAGTTTTAATTTGAATAGGAGTGCCTTAGAAACCTACAATAAATAATAAATTAACTAAAAAGTATTTGTATCTTTGAGAGAGTCTATAAATAATATTTGCTTTCTCTTTTTCTTAATCTTATAAGTAAATAAATAGATTATCAAATTGAATTGTGGTAAAATATATCTTAATTCTTGCTTTCTCTTTTCTTATTCTTATAAGTAAATATATAGATTATCGAATTGAATTGTGGTAAAATTTTGCGATAGCAAGTGCAAATATGTATAACAGGATATTATTTTTTTCGTTACAAGTACTTGTTTTATATAATGTTCTTATGCTGTGAAAATCAGGTTGGATGATGCATGAAATATTTGTTAGATGTCTGCACTTTCGATAATGACCAAAACAGAAATAGATGAAGTAGAAAAATTCCAAGCCAACAGTATACACTGCCTGTCCTTAAGAAATCTAATCCCCTCACAGTTACCCAAGGTTTGTGGATTAATTTCTCCCAGGATAGAATGAAATTATCCTCACTGTGATAGCGGTAATTCAAATCACAGTGAACAGCGAACGCAAATAATGGTAGCAAATCACACTGACTCAGAACTTACTTTTGTTTTGAAAACAAATACAAAAGGTAATGAGAGAGAGAGAGTATGAAATTTTTGGATGAACAAAATGAGGCAAAATGCCTCTCTATTTATAGCCAAAAGATTTGGAGTGAAAAGGCACGAAGGTGTCTTTTCATTTTGGTGAAGTGGCTGTTCATGAAAAGCAGCCTTCAGGCGGCTGTTCAATGAAAAGTACCTTTTCATTGAAATAACGTTACAGCTTTGGGAACTTTGGAATATTTGCATAAGTATTCCACTCTTTAATTCCGTTACAAAAACGTCCCCAAATCAAATATTAATATTTAATAAATAAATATTAATATAAATATTAATCTTTAATAAATATTCCCTTCATTTCCCATTCACACCACTTTACCTTCTTTCCAAACCCAACAATCCCCCACATGAATGGGGAATGACTATAAGAAGAAAACATGCAGAAAACTGTGTGATTTGCAAGTAAGAATTAATTGCATCTGGATAAGTGGGTTTCCCTTTGAACTTTCCGTAGTGAACATATATCGGATATACTCGGTCAATCGGTAGATTTGATATCTTTTAACCGTCGAACTTTAATGTATACCTAGACAACATGTGTCACACAATTAATCCTTGATCATTTTTGGTTCTCATTGTTGTGTTCGTTTTAGCCATGAACATCGCCTGGTTCATGAGTGCGTAGAGAATTGGCCTTACAGAATTCTCCTTGAAGTGGCTTCCACTTCACACTCACATAGGTGATTTCTAAATATGTAATCCCGTAGATCTACACAATTTGATAATTCCAGTATCAAACTTAGATAATCATTAAAAAATATCTTTAACATTTTATCCTTGGTACTGAACATTGTCTTATTACGAGAACGGGTTGAGTTGTTTGACAATGTTGGAGCGGTCGTACATAACTTTGTTTGAGCTTCTTGAACCTAGATCTTGGGATCTCCAGTCTTCTAGGTAGAGTTACCGCCATGACGACTTGTCCTCGGCCATAGTCCCATTCTCTTCGATGACCTCTACTACCTCTCTAGTTAGCCCTTTGTTAGCGGATCCGACACATTATCACTTGACCTTACAATGTCAACATTGATAATCCCCTAGAGAGTAGTTGTCAAACGGTTTTATGTCTTCGTTGTATGTAACGATTTCCCGTTATACATATTGCTCCCAACCATTCCTATTGACGCTTGAATATTGCAATGTATGCAAACCACTGTCAACGGCTAGAGCCAAAATTGAATATCTTCCAAAAATTTTGGAGCCCTTCAATTTTTTCATTGTTTAATCTAGCATCACTATCAATAGCTGGAAATGGTTGCATCAGTTGTGGCCACAACCTTTTAGTATTTAATATATTTCTCAACCATTTCCGTGTTGCTATTTACTTGATGCGTAAATTATAGAACCTTCAATCATTATACAAATCCAAATCAATATGGATTTTATAATTATCATTGGTTGGTTCACCGCTTCAAATCCAACTCAATATGGATTTCATAATTATACTTGTTTGGTTCACCATTTAAATCCAACTTTTTATGGTTTTCTCATTAATATTAATAGTCGATTTACCGTTTAATAGACCAATATTTTAATACATTCGTTCATGAACGGTCATGTCTATACAAAACATTATCTATCAACCGACATATCTTTTTCATGAATAGTCACAACTTTTCAAGTGAGACTATTTCATGAAATTACACAACCTTTCTGAAAAAGCACATCACCAACCATCGCATTGGCAGTTTTACGAACTATTCATCACGAAGATGACCAAGTTATGAATACACCGACTACCATTTCAATATCCACAAAGGATTTGTGGGGTCACGAGAAAAAGAGCAGTCTCTAATTCTTCTAAATAATATAGACATTAAGTCTAGCATTGTCTTTATCATGCTAAAGCCAAACGCCCCCACATTTCAAATATTTCATGATATTTCAATGTCCATAATATCAGTCATAAGGTCTTTAGTAATTATTACATAATCAATTAATTGTCAAAGAAAACATGACAGATCTTCACCTTCTTAATTTACTGGAAACTCCATTAGCTTCCAACGTGCAAAGGACAACATAATTGGACAAAGCTACAAATGATTTATGCATTTTGTCGGTCTCACCTGTTAGTCCAAACCATTCATATTTCAAAGGTTGGACTACCATTGTCTTTCGACAATAGAGACACCTGATTTCTCTCGATGATGACCACAACTAGTCGATAATAATGACCAGAAAAAGAATCTTTCCTGGTACAAGACCAAATTAATTTTGAGATTTGGGATTTACCCACTAAGAAACCAATCTCTTTGTTTCTTACTTTTTCTTTGCAAGAGACAACAATCAAAATTTCACTCCAAATTTTCCTCTTTATTGGAATAAGACATAACCTTATATATTCACTAACGACGAAGTTTTTAATCTTCTAAGCCGATTCAATATAAAGGCGAAGTTTTTAATCTTCAAAGTCAATCCAATACAACATCGAAGTTTTTAATCTTCAAGCTGATTTGATACAACGGTGAAGTTTTTTTAATCTTCAAACCGAGTAGGAAAAGAAATAAAAAATCACGAAGATTTTAGTCTTAAAATACAATAGTAGAAACTCTCAAGGATCTTAATCTCAAAACTAGGTGTAGACAGCCACCAAGGCTCTCAAAAGTAATAAATAATGCAAAGGACGACCTGTCTAATCTTCGGCGTTAACAACCATATTAAAGTATATGGCTAGTGACAAAATTGTGATAAAAATATACGCCCCATAATTGGTCCACCTCACAATTTACTTGTACAGATTTCTTTAGAGCCGTTTCTTTGTGCTCTAATTTCTCTCAAGCAAAATCCCACTATGAGACCAACTTTCATACAGTAAAGTTTGAACCACCACAACTGTACATGCACACACAGACGTGCATACATATGAACTCTAGTAGACAATTTTCGTGTCCGCTTCATGCTAGTTAAACCCTGAGCAAGTTTATCCAAGACGATTTTAGAAGGTTCTTTCTCATAGACACAATTGTCTCAGTAAAACCTTATACAATTGACATCAAAGGCAAATGGATGCAGATGCTTGACATCAATACATTTACCTCTAGATACTTTGCTAACAATGTGGGTGTCACAGGGCCAAAGCCATGAAAAGTGGACAAGTGTGCAAGTTGTAGTCACAATTATAGTAGAGCCAGCGATTTTTATCAAGGCCACAATTGTGACCATCACGTTTCCTTTTTCCAAATTTCTCATAAAACAAATCTTCATTTGCTTCATTTAAGAACCAACCAGTAGGTGATTATAAGTATCCTCTTTTTCAAGAAAATAATGTTTCTATCTTAGGAATCTTCATCCAACTGTCACAACAACACAACTTTTCGGAACATAAAAGTTTGATCTTTCTCAAAAGACTCCGAAGTCCGAACTGCTCACATGTAACTAGTAAATGCATCAACCATTTAACTCTAAATAATACATGTATTTAGTGACTCAGTATGAGATACTCACATAAGATGTCATATTCATGATCTGTAGATAATTTCAAGCATTAATATAAGTTTAATCTTGAATATAATTTTCCAGATATTTTCTAGTGTGCAACCAAATTATGCACCAACTAGTGGACTTAAGAAAGGAATAAGTTGTACGTATAACTTTGTTATTCCTAACCACATTGTGCACGAAATCCACATGATATACTATGAGATCATGGGTATCTATCCTATCACTTGATAGATGTTGGATTTCATAAAACACGAAGGATAAATGATTGATAAATACGTAGCGAGGAAAAATAGAACCTGGATTTTTCCACATTTTTTTGATCCATTGCTTTAATTCTATCTTTGACCAACTCTTATTGCGAGTTCCTCAGCCGTTACTGCCATGCTTGGCAAAATCATTATGCATAAAGAACATGAGATTAATTAAATTGCACATTTTGGCAGTTATGCATCCCATCATATGCACTGTTTGAAGGCAGGTGTCTTCAGCAATACTATAACACAATCACATCCTTCTGCGTGTATTTTTCCCCCCTTTTCGTTTCCGTTCATTCATGGCATTGTTTACGCCTTTATGCATCTCTTAATACCATCAAAGAAAATCCATTACACAAATCATATAGTCATACTAAATGATGGCAGTGGGTACTCATTATGTAAATGAGCAGCTTTTAGAATCATCTATATCCCTCTAGGTCCTATGTCAACATATATAACTTCTAAATGTCATATATGGGACTTCTAACTTATGATGTCATAAGCCACTCAAATGGATTTTGTAATCCGTCCTTTCCGGGAAATTCTTGAGTTTCAATTGCACAGACCTTCGTTTTAAATGACCATAATATACTTTGTGGCATTTGATTCTTTGAAACAAAAATAACACAGTCAGATTCAAACAATCTGATATAATGTACAGTGAAGATTTTATATCTTCAAACTGATTTAATGTACAGTGAAGTTTTTATATCTTCAAACTGCAAATAACAATATAAATATTTTAATAATCCGGAAATTTTTAATCTTCTGAACGGATTAAACACACAATAATTTTAATGATCTGTTGAAGTATTTAAATATTCAAAAATGGAATATTAAATTTGGAGTAGAAAATCTTTTCAGATTTTAGTCTCCACAACAGTTTGGAGTAAAAAATCTTTTCAGATTTTAGTCTCCACAAACAGCCTATTATCGATTAGCAGACCAAAATACAAATTAGATTTCTTAAGATTGTTAGATGTCTGCACTTTCGATAATGACTAAAACAGAAATAGATGAAGTAGAAAAATTCCAAGCCAACAGTATACACTGCCTGTCCTTAAGAGATCTAATCCCCTCACAGTTACCCAAGGTTTGTGGATTAATTTCTCCCAGGATAGAATGAAATTATCCTCACTGTGATAGCGGCAATTCAAATCACAGTGAACATCGAACTCAATAATGGTAGCAAATCACACTGACTCAGAACTTACTTTTGTTTTGAAAACAAATGCAAAAGGTAATGAGAGAGAGAGAGAGAGTATGAAATTTTTGGATGAACAAAATGAGGCAAAATGTCTCTCTATTTATAGCCAAAAGATTTGGAGTGAAAAGGTACGAATATGTCTTTTCATTTTGGTGAAGTGGCTGTTTATGAAATGCAGCCTTCAGGTGGCTGTTCAATGAAAAGGTACCTTACATTTTCATTGAAATAACGTTACAGCTTTGGGAACTTTGGAATATTTGCATAAGTATTCCACTCTTTAATTCCGTTACAAAAACGGCCCCAAATCAAATATTAGTATAAAATATTAATATTTAATAATAAATATTAATATAAATATTAATCTTTAATAAATATTCCATTCATTTCACATTCACACCACTTTAACTTCTTTCCAAACCCAACAATATTCAAGATGGCTTTATTCAAGGACAAAAAGAAATATTTGTTTGCAAATTGGTATGTATCTTCTTTAAATAGAGCGTCTTTGTTTTTTTTTTTTTCGTTTTTATATACTTTTATTATTGTATAAGATCTGCTACAAGTACATTGGCATGTATAGAGGTTATAGCTTAATATTCTGTATCAAATACTATCAAAGAGCATCCCTAGGATATGGCTTCTCCTATTTTTAATCAAACTGACAGAATGTGATGACTTAGCAAGAGCTAAGAGGATTAGATTTATATGGAAAAAAGCTCACAATTTCTTAACGGTAGCTGGTACATTAATTTCCTTCATGAACTTTCTACGTGCAGACTTTTTAGTCTATTTGATTGCTATATTTTATTAATAAAAAATAGTTTAAGCTTATAAAATATAATAAGTTATGTAATCTTTTATGTATTCATTGAAGACAAGAAATTCCCTCACAAATAATGACTCTCGCTAATGTAAATTGTAAAGGGCCAGATATCAAATTGCTCCTTGGCATACGAGTTCTTTAATCTCTCTCTCTCTCTCTCTCGGCTATGTTGTCCTATAAAATAAATTACAGTTGTAGCTTTTTGTAACTTTGTGTTGCTTTTTTTTGCTGTTACTTTTATATTTTAACATATTATATGACCTTGGAAGCATAATATTATCTCTTATAGAGTAATGGTACTCCTATAAGACTATATCATGGTTGATTGGTGAAAAATTTCGCACAACATAGACATGGCTATATATATATAGTTAGATTTTTATTGTACATATATTCCATAAATTTCACCTATGCAAGACTATTTCTTTTTTCTTTTTGAACTGTTGTTGAAGATCCGCGAATTTAGGGAGGAGAAGAGGCAGACTTGCGGAAGGCCAAGAAATCAAAATCATGTAGGAAATTGGCACATAATTAGAGACGGATGGTAAGTTATTCTTATTTGGTATCTCGTTGGAACATGGTAGTTAGTAGCCTATTGTAGTTGCTTGGTTATTTGGGTGGTATGGCTAAGCACCCTCCTTGCTTAGATCATTGAGTATTTAGTTAATTTCATGAGACACAACTAACCAAATTTGGGAGGTTTGGTTAGGAGTGTGACTGATATATACATGTTTCCATTCTAAACATGTCTAATGTGTAGTGAATATTTCAAAAGTAGAGACCTACTCATGTTAGGAGCGGTCACTGAAGCTTAATTTTTTTTGATTTTGATTTCGCAAGAAGCCCTGGAATTTAGCTTAAAGTCATAAGTACAAGGAGTGGTAATTGTAGTCCGTTGTACGGTAATGTAAATAGAAGTATTTTCATTGTTCGTGTCTGCTCTGAAAACTTTCAGCTTAAAGAAGTCTCAATTTATATTTTAGGGGAGAACAGAAGCCTCTCTCTGCCAAGTATTGTTTATGAATGTGATTTCATAATTAGAAGAAGCCAAAAAGGACGACTTTGAACTATGGTGTCAAACTGGTATACGAGTCTGGGTTTGGGTTGTAAAATTACAACCCCGTGGGTTAGGGGTACGTGTTTAAATTACGGATTTTTAACGGGTCCGGGTTTCAGGTAGGAAAAAAAACCCATGCGGGTTCGGGTCTTAGCGGGTACGTGTACGTGTACGGGTTCGGGTCTTAACAAATCGTGTTTGGGTCCGGATTTAATTTATTTTTTAATAATATTATTTTAAATATTTAAAATAAATTAAAAAAAGGATGAATGATAGGAAAAGCTCAAAGACCTATTTTATTTAAGATACTTGAACATTAAATTTCCAAATTTAAAAAGTGCAACATCTATTTGCCCGACTCTAAGAAGCTTATTTTCTGAGGTATGTATCAAAGTTAATAGTTGAAGTTTTATACCATATTTGAGTAATATATATTCAAATTGTTGATTTTTTATGGAATATCAAAATTTTTTTAGTTAAATAAATAAACTTGTTTCTCTTGAACATATTTCACCAGTAACAATATGGACAAATAACGAATTAAACCATGAGTGAAAAACTTGCATATACATTTCTCTCCACGTACAAGTTTTATTACTCCAGTTTATTTTAACAGGTACGGGTATATCCATTAATGCCTAAAATTCTGATGGGTTATAACGGATACGAGTATTCGTTAAGGGAAAAAAACCCGTTCGGGTAGGGGTATTTTAGGGGGTTTACGGGTCCGGGTACGGGTTTTTACGGGTTCGGATGGGGTCGGGTTTTAATGAGTTCGGGTCCGGATTTTGACGGGTAGACCCCTACCCGTTCGACACCCATAATTTGAGGTATATATCGAAGTTAATAGTTGAAGTTCTATACCATATTTGCGTAATATATATTCAAATTGTTGATTTGTTATGGAATATCAAGTTTCTTTTTTAATTAAATAGCTAAACTTGTTTCTCTTGAACATATTTCACTAGTGACAATATGGACACAAAACGAATTAAACCATGAGTGGAAAACTTGTGTATACCTTTCTCTACACATACAAATTTTAACACTCAGTTTATTTTAACGGATACGGATATGGGTATATCCATTAATATCCCATAATTTTGACGGGTCTTAACAGATACGGGTATTCGTTAAGAAATAAAAAATCCGTTCGAGTAGGGGTATTTTAGGGGGTTTACGGGTCCGAGTCCGGATTTTTGCGGGTTCGGATCGGGTTCGGATTTTGACGGGTAGACCCCTACCCATTTGACACCCATACTTTGAACTGTGCTTACTGCTTATGATGGAGTTAGGCAGTACTATAAGCACGTATTGATCTGCTTAGTATATTTTTCTTGTTGTAACTAGCTTTTTCGATTTGTTTATTTTCATTCACATCTATGAAGGATGTATTCATCGAAAAAGATGTTATACTCATGGTTTCATCAAAAAAATGAAATTTCTGGAACATTCACAAAATCATAAGATAAAGTTACTATACATTTCTTTGGAAAGCAGATACAACTTACAAGGAGGATGGTACTATTATAATTAGTTTACGATGAGGATCCAACAAATAACATCCCTTATAGTACTTGTCATAACTTTACCAGTTCAATTTGTTTAGACTTTGGACATTAATATTTGAAACTCATAGACCTTTAGTGGCATTGAACATCCATGTACAAATAGCCTTATTGATTTTTTTTAATCTCCTATATGTCTTTCTATTTCGTAATGGAACATGTATTTTCCGGTGTTGAATATTAAGTATTATTATAGTGTTATCTGTTTTGTTAATGTTTTATTCACTATTTTGACATATAACATTTTAAATTATTTATACCAAATGGCACGCAACACACATATACAAAAACTAGTTCCATAAAATTTAGGAAGGAATAAATTGAATACTCAATTTTTTTACGTCCATTTTTTTTTTTTTTTTGGTTTATCTTTCACATCAAGCAACATCATTGAAGAGTTGGCCCCTACCACGCCTTTTATCTATTGGAGGGAGTATCGATTACCCAAAGCCTTCTTCTATAAACTAGGTCATTGGTATTTACTAGTGTCCAACCATTCTAGCAAGGAATTAACCATTATATGATCCTTTAATTTTTTATTACATTTACTATGTCCCAAACCTTTTTATATATAAAAGCTAACCACAGATTAGAGGATATTGAAAAATCTGCCCAAGGTTGGTGACAGAATACAAATAACTATGCCTATATATCACACAATAATAAAAACCTTGAAAATGCTAAATCTAGTTATGAGAAACACATGAAATTGTCATATATATTGTATGCAAGTATAATCATGTCAACAACTTACCTTACGTAATAATCACGTAATGCCACCGTACAGGTGACAATCTTTACCTCGGTACATTATGGTTGTTGATTGAAATTGGTGAGAGACATTGATGCATTATTTTGGATTAATTTGATAATCTAGAGACAGTGGAGTCTAGACTATGTTGTAAATTAGGGCAGTTCATAGCTATATAGGACCATTTATTCATTAATATATAAGTAGCAAAATAATTCCCCTTATTCCACTGATCATGCGTGTCCAAAAAATTACTCCATTGAGACCCCAAAAAACATGATTCAAACTGTCTTGGTGATTTGACGAAACTTATACCCTATGTTTTCCCGAGCGATTATAGGGTCAACGAGTTTACGTCAGAGTACATTCTACTATTTTAGCTTACTGGTTTGCTGCCAGAATAACTAATGTATTCTGTTTTCCCCCTAGAACTACCAAATTTTGCTAAATAATAACTCAAAAATTCACTTCTTTCCCGTTGTTTAAATAACCTATAGAATAAAGACACTTACCGATGAAACAAAGAACTTATTGAAGACTTATTATCGGTTACCATAATGAACTAGAACTACTACTAGCTACTTAGCTTTGCGACTGAACTATCACATTGATAAAGAAATATGCATTGGCGGTTTAAATAGATAAAAATATATGAATATTAGATGCTTACTACTCCTAAAAGCCAACATTAACAACCCCTCTTTCGTTCTCGAAAAGTCACAAGTACAAATACGAAAGGGAAAATCGTCAAATTTACCCCTGAACTATGCGTTATTGCTTAAAATTACCCTCCGTTAAAAGAATGGTGTATCCTCGCCCTTACCGTGATAAGTTCAGCCTATGTATACCCTTATTCACTAACGCCCAGCTGAGTAGGATAAATTTTGTCCATTTGGCACAAAGTAATCCTACTCAGCTGTCCACATAAGCTAATTTTTGCTCAATCACCCCTTCCTACTCAGCTTTCCCCCCCATTTTTAACCCAACCCCACATTTTAACCCAACCCCACTCACAATTAACCTTGACGGGTTATTATACACACAAAATTAACCCCATTAACCCTCAGTACAAACCATTTCACCCTTCAATTATTTTCCCCAAAATTAATCTTTGCTAGGGTTTAATTACTTCAAAGGAATTTGAGTGATTCTTGGGTTCCGACCAAGAACCTGCTGCTACTGCTACATCCAGGTAACTTTATTTATCATTGTTTTCATCTATTTGTTGTTTTTTTGTATTGTTAATCGTGTTTAGGGATTAGGGTTTAATGTGTATTTGTTGTTTGATTATTAGCATATTATATAGTGGAAGTGTGTCTTTTTATGGAATTGTTTGTTTGTCGGTGGACCCGACTATGCTTTAATGTTCCCTTGTGCCCATCCTTTAGGGTTCATTAAATTTTTTCAAGTTGCAGATATTCCTTCTTTTTCTATACATTACTGATGTGGTCCCTGTCTCTATTGTGTTTTGTTCTGCATGTGACTAAAGGATGATTATTGAAGAAGTGGATATTGTATTTAACTATGGGGGTAATTGGGTCATTTCCCCTGAGTTGTCGTACAACAAAAGACTGGTGCATAAATGGGAAAAGTATGACTCTGCTTTGTTATTTTATGATGACATTATTGAGGAGTTTACTACAAACTTAGGCTTTAGAGTGGTTAAACAGTTGTTGGTAACTGGACCATCGGGTACTTATTACCTAGTTAAGGATGGTGAAGGTATAAGGACACTGCAGTATCTATTCTCTAACCAGTTTAAGGTTATCAATTTCTTTGCTGTTGATGAAAATGAGTTGACTGTTAGGGCACAAAATATTACACACCACCAGGAAAATTACTTGGTAGATGTTGATGAGGGAACTGACCAAGAACACAGTATTAGTGACATTCTTGATGTTGAATCTGAACTAGAGGAATATAACCCTGAAGAACTAGAGATTCTTAGTAAAGAAAGGGATAGAGTTGTGGGTAATAGACTTGAGAAGTTCAAGCACTTGGAAAAGGGGATGACATTCAAAGACTTAAAAGAAGCTAGGCAGATTGTGAATTACTATGCTGTTGCTAATAAGAGAGCTATTGAGGTAAAGAAAAGTGACAGGACAAGGATTAGATATGTGTGTCAAGAGGGCTGCCCTTTTGTATGTCTTATTTCAAGGGATGGTAGGAGTGAGGGTTTCAAAATCAAGACTTTGAATTTAGATCACAACTGTGATGAAGTGTTTGAAAACAATAGGGCTGATGCAGCTACCTTAGCCCAATATTTCAAGAACAAAGTGCAAGGTAATCCAAAGTTCAAGGTTAGTGAAATGAGGGGAGAACTAGAAAATGATTTGAGCTTAAATGTGTCAAAATCAAAGTTGAGAAGGGTCAAAAAAATCTGTTTACAAAAACTGGAAGGAAGCTTTATTGATGAATTCAATAAGCTTGAGGCATATAGTCAAGAACTTAAGAAAAGTAATCCTGGTAGTGATGTTGTTATCAACATATCAAAGGATGCACTGTTGGAAGGAAAAAGAAGATTCCTAAGGATGTATGTATGTTTCAATGCTTTAAAGCAAGGATGGAAGAGTGGTTTAAGACCATTGATTGGGCTTGATGGCACATTTCTGAGGGGAATATGTTCTGGACAGTTGCTGGTAGCCATTGGGCAGGACTCAATGCACCATTTCTATCCTATAGCATGGGCCATAGTGGACAAAGAAAATGAAAGGACATGGGCATGGTTTATTGAGCTTCTAAAGAGGTCATTGGAGTTACATGATGGAGCTGGAGTCACTTTTATATCAGATATGCAGAAGGTAAATGTTTATCAATCTTGTTTGTTTTTTTTTTCTTTTATCCACTGATTTTAATTTTTCTTGTTTACTGGTAGGGACTGTTGAAAGCTGTGAAGAATGTGCTGCCTGAATCTCACCATAGGTACTGTGTAAGACACATTGAGGCCAATTGGTGTAAGAGATGGAAGAGTGGTGAAATGAGAAAGTATATGTGGTGGTGTGCATGGAGCAGCTATGAAGAGGATTTCAATGACCAGTTGAGAAAGCTGGGAACACTTTCTGTGGCAGCAGCAAGGGAATTGGTGAATTATCCTCCCCAAGCTTGGTCAAGGGCTTTCTTTGACACTCAGTGCAAGAACATGATGGTGGATAACAATTTCACTGAGTCATTCAATGCATGGATCCTAGATGCTAGACAGAAGCCCATCATTAAAATGTTGGAGGAGATTAGAATAAAAGTAATGGGGTTGCTGGTAGCCAATGAAGATAAGGGAAGGGTGTGGGATCATGAATTTAGCCCAAACTGTATGAAGTTGTTCCAGGATTATAGAGCAATTGCTCAGGTTTGTAAGGCAGAATTTAATGGAGATAATGGGTATGAGATAACTGAGGGGGATGATAGGCACACTGTGTGCTTGGAAGAAAAAAGGTGTACTTGCAGGGTGTGGGATCTATCTGGGATTCCATGCCCTCATGCAATCAAGGCCTTGTTGCATAAGAAGGTTGACCCAAAAACTGCAATACATTGGTGGCATAGCAGAGAGGCTTATATGCTTACTTATAAGCATAAGCTGCAGCCTGTGAGGGGGCAAAAATTCTGGAAGATTGAGGCCTCACATGCAATGTTACCACCTGAGTTTACAAGACAAGTTGGTAGACCAAGAGTGTTGAGAGTTAGAGAACCTGATGAAGCAAGACTGAGAGCAGGATTGTGGACTGCTGGTAGAAAGGGAACCACCATTACATGCAGTAATTGTGGTGAGCCAAATCACAATGCAAGGGGCTGCTTCAAGGTATTGCTTTATTCATTATTTCCAGTGTTTAATGTTGTTCTTTGTTGTTTTATAACTTTTTTAAGTTGAATTGGTTGGCAGGCCAGTACTGATGGCCAGACAAGCCAGTCATCTCAGCCAAGGAAAAGGAGTAGATCCAGCCAAGCCAATAATGATGTCCAGAGTTCCCAAGCTACTAATGTTGAGGTGGAAGCTGACACACAACAATCCCAAGTCAGTGACTATGCTCCTTTTGGCCCTGAAAGTGAAGTTGAAGCTGATGTCCCCTTAAGACCAACTGTTGTGTCTGAGACACAAACAGTAATTGAATTGAGGAAGATTTTTAGGCAACCCACTGGTAATAGAAAAATTCACTTCAAAGGAGATGAAACTGGTGCCTGCCTCCCAACTAACTTGGCCTATGAACCAACAAGGGCAACATGGAAGGGCACTGATGCACTGTTACCAGGTGAGCTGCAGCAGCAGGCCAAAAAGAAAAGGTACAAGCAGATGGCAAGGGGGGGCCAAAGATGTCAAGAGGGGAATCAAGCAAGACAAGAGAGGAATCAAGCATGACAACAGCTTCTATTGACCCAACCAACACTGATGCAATTGTTGTTGATGACTGGTCCAATCAGTTAGATTAATGTCTGTTGATGTTTAAGTGTTTGTTTAACTTAGATTTGGATTTGTTGGTTTTTGTGGGTGATAAACCCATACTGTTGCTGCATTGTTATGCAGTTTAAGACTAAGTACTCTTATCTTTTGTTGGGCTGAATGTATCCCTAAACTGCTATGTTGTGGGTGATAGACCCATACTTTTGCTGCTTTGTTATGCAGTTTAATGGTACATTGATGTTCATGTTGATGATCTAGTTTTTAATTGACCCTATAAGCTTGCTGGTTAAGTTTTAATATTGATGTTCATCTTGTTTTTGTCCTTAAACTGATTATGTTTTCATTTTGTCCTTAAACTGGTTTCTGATGCATTATTCATAAGGGCATAGAAAAAGGAAGGCGCATAGTATAAGGGCAAACATGTTGTAAACGCATAGTTCCAGGGCATTAATGTTACTTAAATCTGAAATGGTACACTCGAACAGGCACATTTAACTGCTTTCTCAAGTGTGTTGAACAGACTCTTTTTTCAAGTGCATTGAACATGTTTAGTGCCTCTTAAGAACCTGTTCTAAATAGACACTTCAGTTTCCATACACCCCTTCCAAATGGACACTTCAGTTTCCGTTTGGTACTATAAATAGGACTCTCAAGTGTGTAACAAAATCAAGAACAAATATATTACCACATCTCTTAACAACAGGGACATGGCTCGTCGACCTAGCAGAAGAGCAGCAAGCAATTCAGCACAAAGGAGGGCAGTTTCAGAAGTTGAAGACTCAGTTTCAGAAATTGAACAACTAACAAATGATTTGGATCAATTAAGGGCTGAGTTATGGTCATTTAGATTCAAGTTTGAGGAGTTCTTTCAAAATTACAACAGGGACATGGGAAGAGTCGAGAGGATGATTAGAGGGCTACTAATCAATAGGGGAATTGATTTCACCGACTATCTCACCGACTCACCTCCACCAGCACCACCTGCAGCACCATCACCACCAGCCGAACCAATGTAATTTAGATTTCTTCAACAATATGCTTCATTATCTCCAAGTAGTAATTTTCATTTTAGTATGTTAAGGAAATGTTAAGATCATACTGTTGTTAGAACAGTATGAAGAGTATGTTTTTTCCTTTCTAGTTTAGTATGTAATCCTCCAATATATAAAGGGAAAATCGTCAAATTTACCCCTGAACTATGCGTTATTGCTTAAAATTACCCTCCGTTAAAAGAATGGTGTATCCTCGCCCTTACCGTGATAAGTTCAGCCTATGTATACCCTTATTCACTAACGCCCAGCTGAGTAGGATAAATTTTGTCCATTTGGCACAAAGTAATCCTACTCAGCTGTCCACATAAGCTAATTTTTGCTCAATCACCCCTTCCTACTCAGCTTTCCCCCCCACCATAAAGGCACAATAAATCCAAACTCACCCTCACATTTACCCCAATTAACCCAAACGAAAATCTGCTAGGGTTCCGATTTGAACCCACACATCCAAAATTAATCTTTCTTGAGATAATGAGTGAGGGGTCGAGTAATACTTCATACGGGTCGAGTAGGAAATGCCTTTGTGGAATCGTTGCGGACCATTTCACGGCTTGGACTCCTATGAATGCTGGGAGACGCTTCTTCAAGTGTTCGAAGCGAGACGTAAGTAATTACTTATTTGGATTATTGGTTTTTATGTTGTTTAATAAAATTGTGGATTTATAATTTTTTTTTGAATTGTTATAGGCTCAATCGTGTGGTTATTGGGAATGGGAGGACCGTGAATTTCCTTCCAGAGCTGTTGTTGTTATCAATAATCTGAAGAGGAAAAATGACGCCCTTAATTGTGAAGTTGCAAGTTTGAAGAAGAAGGTGGAGGAACTTGAAGAATTTGCTATTGTTGATGCCATTAGAATTGGGACGATGAAGAAGCAAATTTTCCATCAATGGTTTTTGATTCTTGTTTGTTGTGGTTTATTTGGGGGATTTATTTCTGTTTTTCTTAAGTGGGGTTAAATGGTGCAAACGAAGTAGTTGGCAACCATGGTTTTGTAATCCGATCTTGAACCATGAATGAAAGTTGTATTATGGTAAGCCTTGTTTTTTGAAGGATTTTGTTGATATAAATCCAAATGACTTCTGCTTCATTTATATATTGGAGGATTACATACTAAACTAGAAAGGAAAAAACATACTCTTCATACTGTTCTAACAACAGTATGATCTTAACATTTCCTTAACATACTAAAATGAAAATTACTACTTGGAGATAATGAAGCATATTGTTGAAGAAATCTAAATTACATTGGTTCGGCTGGTGGTGATGGTGCTGCAGGTGGTGCTGGTGGAGGTGAGTCGGTGAGATAGTCGGTGAAATCAATTCCCCTATTGATTAGTAGCCCTCTAATCATCCTCTCGACTCTTCCCATGTCCCTGTTGTAATTTTGAAAGAACTCCTCAAACTTGAATCTAAATGACCATAACTCAGCCCTTAATTGATCCAAATCATTTGTTAGTTGTTCAATTTCTGAAACTGAGTCTTCAACTTCTGAAACTGCCCTCCTTTGTGCTGAATTGCTTGCTGCTCTTCTGCTAGGTCGACGAGCCATGTCCCTGTTGTTAAGAGATGTGGTAATATATTTGTTCTTGATTTTGTTACACACTTGAGAGTCCTATTTATAGTACCAAACGGAAACTGAAGTGTCCATTTGGAAGGGGTGTATGGAAACTGAAGTGTCTATTTAGAACAGGTTCTTAAGAGGCACTAAACATGTTCAATGCACTTGAAAAAAGAGTCTGTTCAACACACTTGAGAAAGCAGTTAAATGTGCCTGTTCGAGTGTACCATTTCAGATTTAAGTAACATTAATGCCCTGGAACTATGCGTTTACAACATGTTTGCCCTTATACTATGCGCCTTCCTTTTTCTATGCCCTTATGAATAATGCATCAGAAACCAGTTTAAGGACAAAATGAAAACATAATCAGTTTAAGGACAAAAACAAGATGAACATCAATATTAAAACTTAACCAGCAAGCTTATAGGGTCAATTAAAAACTAGATCATCAACATGAACATCAATGTACCATTAAACTGCATAACAAAGCAGCAAAAGTATGGGTCTATCACCCACAACATAGCAGTTTAGGGATACATTCAGCCCAACAAAAGATAAGAGTACTTAGTCTTAAACTGCATAACAATGCAGCAACAGTATGGGTTTATCACCCACAAAAACCAACAAATCCAAATCTAAGTTAAACAAACACTTAAACATCAACAGACATTAATCTAACTGATTGGACCAGTCATCAACAACAATTGCATCAGTGTTGGTTGGGTCAATAGAAGCTGTTGTCATGCTTGATTCCTCTCTTGTCTTGCTTGATTCCCCTCTTGACATCTTTGGCCCCCCCTTGCCATCTGCTTGTACCTTTTCTTTTTGGCCTGCTGCTGCAGCTCACCTGGTAACAGTGCATCAGTGCCCTTCCATGTTGCCCTTGTTGGTTCATAGGCCAAGTTAGTTGGGAGGCAGGCACCAGTTTCATCTCCTTTGAAGTGAATTTTTCTATTACCAGTGGGTTGCCTAAAAATCTTCCTCAATTCAATTACTGTTTGTGTCTCAGACACAACAGTTGGTCTTAAGGGGACATCAGCTTCAACTTCACTTTCAGGGCCAAAAGGAGCATAGTCACTGACTTGGGATTGTTGTGTGTCAGCTTCCACCTCAACATTAGTAGCTTGGGAACTCTGGACATCATTATTGGCTTGGCTGGATCTACTCCTTTTCCTTGGCTGAGATGACTGGCTTGTCTGGCCATCAGTACTGGCCTGCCAACCAATTCAACTTAAAAAAGTTATAAAACAACAAAGAACAACATTAAACACTGGAAATAATGAATAAAGCAATACCTTGAAGCAGCCCCTTGCATTGTGATTTGGCTCACCACAATTACTGCATGTAATGGTGGTTCCCTTTCTACCAGCAGTCCACAATCCTGCTCTCAGTCTTGCTTCATCAGGTTCTCTAACTCTCAACACTCTTGGTCTACCAACTTGTCTTGTAAACTCAGGTGGTAACATTGCATGTGAGGCCTCAATCTTCCAGAATTTTTGCCCCCTCACAGGCTGCAGCTTATGCTTATAAGTAAGCATATAAGCCTCTCTGCTATGCCACCAATGTATTGCAGTTTTTGGGTCAATCTTCTTATGCAACAAGGCCTTGATTGCATGAGGGCATGGAATCCCAGATAGATCCCACACCCTGCAAGTACACCTTTTTTCTTCCAAGCACACAGTGTGCCTATCATCCCCCTCAGTTATCTCATACCCATTATCTCCATTAAATTCTGCCTTACAAACCTGAGCAATTGCTCTATAATCCTGGAACAACTTCATACAGTTTGGGCTAAATTCATGATCCCACACCCTTCCCTTATCTTCATTGGCTACCAGCAACCCCATTACTTTTATTCTAATCTCCTCCAACATTTTAATGATGGGCTTCTGTCTAGCATCTAGGATCCATGCATTGAATGACTCAGTGAAATTGTTATCCACCATCATGTTCTTGCACTGAGTGTCAAAGAAAGCCCTTGACCAAGCTTGGGGAGGATAATTCACCAATTCCCTTGCTGCTGCCACAGAAAGTGTTCCCAGCTTTCTCAACTGGTCATTGAAATCCTCTTCATAGCTGCTCCATGCACACCACCACATATACTTTCTCATTTCACCACTCTTCCATCTCTTACACCAATTGGCCTCAATGTGTCTTACACAGTACCTATGGTGAGATTCAGGCAGCACATTCTTCACAGCTTTCAACAGTCCCTACCAGTAAACAAGAAAAATTAAAATCAGTGGATAAAAGAAAAAAAAAACAAACAAGATTGATAAACATTTACCTTCTGCATATCTGATATAAAAGTGACTCCAGCTCCATCATGTAACTCCAATGACCTCTTTAGAAGCTCAATAAACCATGCCCATGTCCTTTCATTTTCTTTGTCCACTATGGCCCATGCTATAGGATAGAAATGGTGCATTGAGTCCTGCCCAATGGCTACCAGCAACTGTCCAGAACATATTCCCCTCAGAAATGTGCCATCAAGCCCAATCAATGGTCTTAAACCACTCTTCCATCCTTGCTTTAAAGCATTGAAACATACATACATCCTTAGGAATCTTCTTTTTCCTTCCAACAGTGCATCCTTTGATATGTTGATAACAACATCACTACCAGGATTACTTTTCTTAAGTTCTTGACTATATGCCTCAAGCTTATTGAATTCATCAATAAAGCTTCCTTCCAGTTTTTGTAAACAGATTTTTTTGACCCTTCTCAACTTTGATTTTGACACATTTAAGCTCAAATCATTTTCTAGTTCTCCCCTCATTTCACTAACCTTGAACTTTGGATTACCTTGCACTTTGTTCTTGAAATATTGGGCTAAGGTAGCTGCATCAGCCCTATTGTTTTCAAACACTTCATCACAGTTGTGATCTAAATTCAAAGTCTTGATTTTGAAACCCTCACTCCTACCATCCCTTGAAATAAGACATACAAAAGGGCAGCCCTCTTGACACACATATCTAATCCTTGTCCTGTCACTTTTCTTTACCTCAATAGCTCTCTTATTAGCAACAGCATAGTAATTCACAATCTGCCTAGCTTCTTTTAAGTCTTTGAATGTCATCCCCTTTTCCAAGTGCTTGAACTTCTCAAGTCTATTACCCACAACTCTATCCCTTTCTTTACTAAGAATCTCTAGTTCTTCAGGGTTATATTCCTCTAGTTCAGATTCAACATCAAGAATGTCACTAATACTGTGTTCTTGGTCAGTTCCCTCATCAACATCTACCAAGTAATTTTCCTGGTGGTGTGTAATATTTTGTGCCCTAACAGTCAACTCATTTTCATCAACAGCAAAGAAATTGATAACCTTAAACTGGTTAGAGAATAGATACTGCAGTGTCCTTATACCTTCACCATCCTTAACTAGGTAATAAGTACCCGATGGTCCAGTTACCAACAACTGTTTAACCACTCTAAAGCCTAAGTTTGTAGTAAACTCCTCAATAATGTCATCATAAAATAACAAAGCAGAGTCATACTTTTCCCATTTATGCACCAGTCTTTTGTTGTACGACAACTCAGGGGAAATGACCCAATTACCCCCATAGTTAAATACAATATCCACTTCTTCAATAATCATCCTTTAGTCACATGCAGAACAAAACACAATAGAGACAGGGACCACATCAGTAATGTATAGAAAAAGAAGGAATATCTGCAACTTGAAAAAATTTAATGAACCCTAAAGGATGGGCACAAGGGAACATTAAAGCATAGTCGGGTCCACCGACAAACAAACAATTCCATAAAAAGACACACTTCCACTATATAATATGCTAATAATCAAACAACAAATACACATTAAACCCTAATCCCTAAACACGATTAACAATACAAAAAAACAACAAATAGATGAAAACAATGATAAATAAAGTTACCTGGATGTAGCAGTAGCAGCAGGTTCTTGGTCGGAACCCAAGAATCACTCAAATTCCTTTGAAGTAATTAAACCCTAGCAAAGATTAATTTTGGGGGAAATAATTGAAGGGTGAAATGGTTTGTATTGAGGGTTAATGGGGTTAATTTTGTGTGTATAATAACCCGTCAAGGTTAATTGTGAGTGGGGTTGGGTTAAAATGTGGGGTTGGGTTAAAAATGGGGGGGAAAGCTGAGTAGGAAGGGGTGATTGAGCAAAAATTAGCTTATGTGGACAGCTGAGTAGGATTACTTTGTGCCAAATGGACAAAATTTATCCTACTCAGCTGGGCGTTAGTGAATAAGGGTATACATAGGCTGAACTTATCACGGTAAGGGCGAGGATACACCATTCTTTTAACGGAGGGTAATTTTAAGCAATAACGCATAGTTCAGGGGTAAATTTGACGATTTTCCCATATATAAATGAAGCAGAAGTCACAAAATCCTTCAAAAAACAAGGCTTACCATAATACAACTTTCATTCATGGTTCAAGATCGGATTACAAAACCATGGTTGCCAACTACTTCGTTTGCACCATTTAACCCCACTTAAGAAAAACAGAAATAAATCCCCCAAATAAACCACAACAAACAAGAATAAAAAACCATTGATGGAAAATTTGCTTCTTCATCGTCCCAATTCTAATGGCATCAACAATAGCAAATTCTTCAAGTTCCTCCACCTTCTTCTTCAAACTTGCAACTTCACGATTAAGGGCGTCATTTTTCCTCTTCAGATTATTGATAACAACAACAGCTCTGGAAGGAAATTCACGGTCCTCCCATTCCCAATAACCACACGATTGAGCCTATAACAATTCAAAAAAAAATTATAAATCCACAATTTTATTAAACAACATAAAAACCAATAATCCAAATAAGTAATTACTTACGTCTCGCTTCGAACACTTGAAGAAGCGTCTCCCAGCATTCATAGGAGTCCAAGCCGTGAAATGGTCCGCAACGATTCCACAAAGGCATTTCCTACTCGACCCGTATGAAGTATTACTCGACCCCTCACTCATTATCTCAAGAAAGATTAATTTTGGATGTGTGGGTTCAAATCGGAACCCTAGCAGATTTTCGTTTGGGTTAATTGGGGTAAATGTGAGGGTGAGTTTGGATTTATTGTGCCTTTATGGTGGGGGGGAAAGCTGAGTAGGAAGGGGTGATTGAGCAAAAATTAGCTTATGTGGACAGCTGAGTAGGATTACTTTGTGCCAAATGGACAAAATTTATCCTACTCAGCTGGGCGTTAGTGAATAAGGGTATACATAGGCTGAACTTATCACGGTAAGGGCGAGGATACACCATTCTTTTAACGGAGGGTAATTTTAAGCAATAACGCATAGTTCAGGGGTAAATTTGACGATTTTCCCAATACGAAATAACCAACACAAAAACTGTTTGACTTGTTTGAGAACACGTAAGCCTCCTGCATGGACCCTTGTTACTGGAAGGGAAATTTTCACAAATAGGATGATTTCAAAGCAATATTTATATTTTGTTTTCATTTATAGAATTTGCACTTTTTCTTTTTAAGAACTGGTACATCATTACAAGTTTTAACATATTGATAAAATATAGTCCCTCTGTTACAATTTAAGTATCTTATTTTTCTTTTTCTTTTTGGTCTGTACCAAAAAAGTGTCTCTTTTTATATTTAGTAAGTTGACAATTTCAAACATCATACATAACAAGTTTAAAACAACAAAATCAAAAGATATTTTAGTACATTACACATATCTTTAATTTAGACCCATAAGATTGAACAATCTTCGTATATTTATTAAACTCTGTATCCAATCAAATTAAGATACTTAAATTGGGATGGATGGAATAAACATTTACAAGTTTTGTTGAACCACCAAAACTTAAACATCAGGCTTAAGTGTTGTTAATTTGATAAAATTTATGAATAATTAAAATTTTTAAAAATTTATTAAAACTTATTATAAAATTATTCACAAATTTTGACGCGTCCATTATAAAACACAAAAAAGTAGGGATTGATTTATTTGCTTTATTTTAGCGGAAATTCCATGAAGAAGGTCAAAACATAAATAAGAGTATGAAAAGGGATCATGAGCCCACAGGATATGGTAGTGCACAGTGCAGGGCGCACTCATAGTGACCCCACATTAGCCAAACAAAATCTCACAACTCGAGGTTTGCTAATGCTTAAACGACACCGTATTAACGGGCTCAGCTGTCGTCAATAAATATCTCACCTCAGTCTCCCCAGTTGTTACACTAGTCTCATTTCTCAGCTATTTCTCTCTTTAGATCATAGTTTTCTCCGGAACCTTCTAGATCCTCTCAACAAACGATGGCCAAAGATCCAGTTCGCGTACTCGTTACCGGTGCCGCCGGTAATTTTTTTTGCTTTTAACCTTAGATCTGTTGTTTGACTTCATTTGACTTGCAGTTTTACTGATTTTTATATCTGATTCTTATCGGATTTAATCGTAGATCTACTTGTTTTCTGTTTTTGATTTACTGATATGCTTAATCCTCTATGTTTCCTATGTGTGATCTGAAGCTAGAATGAAATTCAACATAGATTTCCTATAAATTTACATCTTTTGTATTGGAATACATCTATAAACTATTAATACTACCTCCGTTTCAATTTATGTGTCATAAAGTTAAGCTTTTTGAAACTTGTGGTTTAAAAATGGCATAACATTTGTTTGGCTATAGAAGCTTCTTAAGTTAGACTGTTTTTAAATCTAGAAAGTTGTTATTCTTTTTTGAATGGACGTAAAAGGGAATACTGTCACAAACGAGGCAGGCCTAGGATTTGAGGCACCACTCTTTTAACATACATATATTCCATATAACCATATCAATTAGTAAAGCAGATGCATGACTCGTTGAACAAAATTTGGAATCATAAAGCATAAACTAATACGATTGACAAACTAGCATTGAAATAAGATAAAGAGGAGAGTGATGTTGTAAGAGTCGAGATTCAAACTGCAGAGAAAGAGAGAGCTTAAACTTTAGCTCATTCCTCCACCAACACGAGATTAGTATTTTATAAGGTACTTTAGAAAATGGAAGTCAAATTAGACACCCCGAATAGAAGTTGAATAGTATAGTGTCATTTAAAATGGAAGAGATGTAGCATGTCGGCTTCATGTTTTGTTGTGTTTTAACTCACTATATTAATTAGATTTAAATATGTGAACACTTTATTTTTTTTCATAAGAAATTCTATTAATTTGATTTGAGTTTTACGACTTTTTCCTTTTCGGGAACCTCTTGTAGATCCACTGTTGTTGATTCTTGGAATGGAATAAACCTAAGTATAATGAAACAGATATTGAGTATTCATATGAAACTAGTTTGAGATTGAGGCTTCGTTGTTATTGATCGAGCATTATTAGGTTTATCTGTTTGTTATGATTGATGGTTTATATAAGCTTCTCAGGATTTATGGCTTGGCTAGTTAGGTACATGTGGGAAATCTATTGTAGGAATTTAAGATTGTTTTTCAGTTTTCAGAAATGGTTTTTTTATGTAACATCAATTTTCTGTATTGTTACAATTGTCAGTTGGTTGGAATATTATGTTAATGGGAGACCGTTTATTTTGTTTTCCAGGACAAATCGGATATGCTTTGGTGCCAATGATTGCCAGGGGAGTGATGTTGGGTGCAGATCAGCCTGTGATTCTCCACATGCTGGATATTCCACCAGCTGCAGAGGCACTGAATGGAGTAAAGATGGAACTAGTGGATGCTGCCTTCCCCCTTCTTAAGGGTTGGTGCCCTTGCTTTGCGTAATTTTAATGCTATGCCGTGTCGGAACTTGTTGTAAATAAACACGGTTAAATGGTATGTTCTTCTATGTATGTGTCAGGTGTTGTTGCCACAACTGATGCTGTTGAGGGATGCACTGGTGTCAACATTGCGGTCATGGTTGGAGGTTTCCCTAGGAAAGAGGGCATGGAAAGAAAAGATGTGATGTCAAAGAATGTTTCTATTTACAAGTCCCAGGCTTCTGCTCTTGAAAAGTACGCAGCCCCCAACTGCAAGGTCAGGCAAAATATATAGATCTTTGTTAGGGTTGCCTCCCTATTTTTTTTTCTTTCATGAAATTGATTGCTTGAGTGAATAGATACCCTATGTCAGTGGAAGTAGTTGTGAGATGTTTATTGTCAAATTAATTTTTGTGTTGGTTATGAAAGTTTCAGGAACGACATGATTTTCGATGTGTATGAAGCACACTTGTGATTCTGTTCTGTGTTACTTTGATATACCCATTCTGCTGCAGCTATAGTTACTTTGTCATGTGCTGTCTTTCTATTTGTATCAATGGATGCATTGATGAACTGCTTTCAGGATCTTCATGTGCATGTTATGCAACTTCATTTAATTTGTGGTGTCACAAGGTTTCCTTTTGTTTCTTCCAGGTGTTGGTTGTTGCTAACCCTGCGAATACAAATGCATTGATCTTGAAAGAATTTGCACCATCCATTCCTGAGAAGAACATTACTTGTCTCACAAGGTTGGACCATAACAGGGCCCTCGGTCAAGTCTCGGAGAGACTGAATGTCCAAGTGAGTGATGTGAAGAATGTCATCATCTGGGGAAACCACTCATCATCACAGTACCCTGATGTCAACCACGCAACAGTTAAAACACCAGCCGGAGAAAAGCCAGTCCGTGAACTTGTGGCTGATGATGCATGGTATGATTGATGAATCTTTAACGTGTTTTGAAGGAATTAACATGCAGTTTTTTCTTTTTCAATATTAACTAATAAATATATTCTCTTATGTTTTTAGGTTGAATGGAGAGTTCATTTCTGTTGTACAGCAGAGGGGTGCTGCCATTATCAAAGCTAGGAAGCTTTCGAGTGCCCTTTCAGCTGCTAGTTCTGCTTGTGATCACATCCGTGATTGGGTCCTTGGAACTCCAGAGGTAGATCTTCTAACTTGGGCCTCATGGTAGATTTGCAGAGGAATGCTTTATGTATATTCTTCATAGAGTTGAAATGAATGTAGTGCTTATCTCATTTATTTCTCTAACAAAATATTGCAGGGAACTTTTGTTTCTATGGGTGTTTACTCTGATGGGTCATACAATGTCCCAGCTGGACTTATTTATTCCTTCCCTGTCACGTGCAAAAATGGAGAATGGTCCATTGTTCAAGGTTAGTCAACATATTTAGTTGCATTCAGATAATGTCTTCGATTCTAATCAATTATTACTCTGTCATGTTAGGCTCCTTTTTCTTATTGGGTAAGACGGTGTCTCTTAAAATACAGCTTCTTGAGATAATTGTTTGTTTGGTGGTACTTGTCTAATAAAATTTATTTAGTAAAGAGAATTGGTCGTATGGATGGTGGGAAGTGGTTTAAGAAGAGTCATAAAATCATGCTGTAGGATGATTACATTCAGATTTCTTGTGTTAGGCATCTTGCCGTATTGGTTGTCTCACCATGTATGTGTAAGAGAAGGTATTCGGGAAAATATTACTGAATGGAACATTAATTTGCTGTAAAAATTGTCATAAAATTAGTACCAAGAATGTACTCCAGTTATAGTTTAGATGTTAGTAATGATCTGCCAACATGGTCCAAGTAAATTCTAAGAATTTGGGTATGGCTTGCCTGTTTTTGTATTCCCAATGGATTGAGGTGTACTAGTTGTTTATGTTTGTTTTTGAATAAAGCAGTGCTGTTTCATTTTTGTCTTATTTGCCTTCTTTTGATGTTTAAGCATTTGGTGTATATGTGAATCTCTCCTTTTCCTCTTAAGAGTCTTTTTTGGTTGGTGTGTAGAGCTTCCTTTCTCTCTCGTTTTCTCTTCGGGCAACATTGTATGTGAGAGAGCACAAGTATTTTGTTCCCTTGGTAGTACCATACATTTGTAGGGGTCTAAAGTATCTTGTTTGTTGTTTGTGTGTGCCCAGGTCTTCCAATTGACGAGTTCTCAAGAAAGAAGCTGGACTTGACAGCTCAGGAACTCTCCGAGGAAAAAGAATTGGCATACTCCTGCCTTTCCTAAACTTCTAGCCTTCCCTGAATTTGTCTTTTCAACATATCGGGAGTGTAATTGTTTTGGTTATACAAGTGGCTTCAGTTTTGAATAAGGCCAATGTTGATTCTTGAGGAAAGAATTGATAGTGATGCTGCTGCGTCAGTTGTGTACTTTTAATGTACTCTTTTTTATCCAACGTTCATTATAGAACCGATATTTTCATGAATAATTAGCTATTTTGCTGGTCCCTTGATGCCATTTTCCGTCATTAATTAGTTTTTGTTCTTGCACATCTTTTTTCCTAAAAATCTGCCTGCATTCGTACTCCTTTTCTCGTGGATTGTCATAGATTACCGCCACCTCTACCTTTGATAGCTGTTGTCCACTCTGCTTGCTCATTATTTTCCTGATGCCCTTTATAATGCTGTTAATCCGTGGGGTTAGCCTCTCATTTTTATGTAGGTATGTGTGATCTAATTTTGTGGAGGTAACCTCCAATCTTCATCTCAATTGTCTGTCTTTGAATGTCTCCAACTGCACATTTTATCCAAATTTCCCTGGTTTTTGAATGCACTTCTATGTTGCTTAGTGACTATCTGTGGTGCTCAATGATGTGATTCAAACAAACACTGAACTGGCTATTTGTGGACAGTTGGAACAGTTTTGATTTGCCTTGTTTTTTCTACCTACATTGGGATTTAAAATATTTTTATATCACCTCCTGCCAAGTCTGGGTTGTCCATTCATTGTTGAAACCACCTAATAGATGTGTCAGCGGAGAGTGGGTGTGGGGATTAGATGATAATTTCTTCTGTTTGACATATATGTAAACGCCCCTTTTTTAATTGTTCCGTTACGGTCTCTTTGAGTACAAGTGACAACAGGGGGTAGTGAAGGAGGAGTGGAGACCACAAGTGACTACAGGGGGTAGTGAAGGAGGCGTGGGAGCGAGAGCTATTCGGGCCTAATTTAGAGCAAAGGAGACTTGTTAAGAGCGAATGAGAAGGGAATTGAATTGGAATGCTCTAATTAGAGCAAATTTTTAGCAATTATCTGAAGAGCAATTGTGATTTGCGACTTTTTTAGAACGAAGGAGAAGGGAATTGAATTGGAATGCTCGGTATTAGAGCAAATCATTTTGTAATTATCAGAGCAGATGTGTAATTCGGCTGAGATATTGGCAATAGAATGTTATATGTTAGTAGTTGTGTGAGCAACTCTATGTAGAGCTGTTGCATGTTCTGAAGATTGTGTTGATTAAAGAACAAACTGAACATAGAGCCTTTGTATATTCCAGAAACTGCATTGAATAGAACAAATGAAACATTTGGATAAGCATTACCCCAGATGTACCATATACTCTAGAAGTAAGGTACAAAATGGTGGCTTACCTGATAGATTGTGGTCCTGTAATTTTGGAAAGGCAAACAACGGAAGTGCGTTTACTATGTTTCTCTACTTTATATATGACTGATTACCGAAGGCTTTAATAGTTGAAGTGCTTGATTTAAGTATATGATCGCAATAGTCTTCATGTACTTTGTCTATTTTGTTTTGCCCTCTCGTTGTCTTTTGTTTTGCGAAGGTTGCACTCCGTCTGTGTTTTCTTCGATCGTATCAAATGTTTGTGAACTTGCAAGAGTTGAGAGTTAGAAACCATTTTAACCACAATGATATTCCTATTTTAAATTTTGAATGGAAAGGTAAGAGAAATTTCTTGGACCGTTCTCTTTTCTGGGGGCTCTGTACTAGTCAATGGAAGTCGAGTATGCTTGTGAGTTGTGACGAAACATCATCTAAAAGCGAATTATCTTACATTTACTTAATCAAACTACTCCATCAAAGCTAGTCTATACTTTGCCTGGAAGTCTGTTCTAGCTGTCCAGGACTGGCCCAGACACTACATTTAAAGAAAAGAAAGTAGTTTACTCGACACTACTTTTACCAGTTTGTGTCCAGTAGAACTATTCCATGGATGTCTACTATTTTCCTAACGTAATAACTTTGTCCGTCAAAGCCTAAGACAAGCTAGCACTTTCTCGAATAGGATCGCAGTCCTATCTCAGCTTGATTAGCCATATCCGTGATAAGTCAAATTACTCCGGTAGTTTATAGTAGAAGTTGTATAGTAATTATTGTGAAGGTACAGAGTTTTTTTTTTTTTTCCTCTTTTTAAGAAATAGGTCTAGAGTTTGATTCTCACCAAGTCAATCACTTCTAATTTGTTCGATAATGTGCCTTCCCTTCCAAGTCCCAACTAAGAAATATAATCAAGTCCATCATCATTGAGCTCATGACTTGCTCCACTTGACTAAGTATGAAAACTATACATAGTTGCCTACTGACTGATCCTAAAAGATATTTCTACTTCTCATTGTCCTTTTGATTCCATTTTGCTTATTCGAGCATTTAAATGACACGGAATTGAGTTAAGATAGTGATGGAACTATACTACTATACTATATGAAGAACAAGACAAACCCAAAGACTTAGGTGGTAGTGACAAGTTTCAAGATTCAACGCATCCATTTATAGTAAACTGATTCCATTTTGACGAGTTTGCAAGACCAGCAAAGTTCTACGGGAGAATTTAAAGATGGTTTTGTGGATAATAATAGAATTCTCTAATTTCAGTAGAAATTTTCACCTGATCTCCTGGGTCCTTGGCTGCTTTGCTTTTTGTTGTCACATGTGACAAGTAAAAGCCTTTATTTTTCCACCTTAAATTCTTTGTTCCTCTTGGTTTTTTCTTTGTTGCGTTTAAGGGCCGTCCGATTTACAAAGCATCTCATGTTTATGCAGGTTCGGAGAAGGACCACACTTAAATCTATTTTGACTTATATATTTCATCTTTATTAAGGGATAAATTGGTTGAACTTTGCTCGTTTTTATCTTTATAGAATGTTAGATCATGTTTTCACACGATTTATTACTCCTATGACATTCGATTATGTCGAGACTCGATTCTTGAAATTTTCATCGTTACAATCAGCTCAATATTTACACATTTCATAGGAGTACTCTTTAACCCAATATTTAATTGCTCTAGTCCAAGATCACTAATATAGGAGGCTTGGATTTGGAGCAATATGTGGGTGTTGCATTCCTTGATAATTTTCTACAAATTGGTAAAACCACAACATTTGGAATGCAAAAATGTGTGGCGAGTTTTTCTGTAGTTTGGAATAGAGAAATATTATGTATATCTTCGGTGAGCTTTTATAGTTGAAAATTATGACGCCACACCTTCTACATGAGATTTCTCACCGGGCGTTGAGGATATACTCCTACCCAATAAGCCACAGCCACTCATCGGCACGTGTCCTGAGTCGTAAGGCACACACCCGCTGCTTTAGGATTACAGTCTCCTAGTAGGGTTAATTACAGAGGCGGATCCATGTGGTTGGGAGGGGGTGCCACGACACTCCGTAGCCTCGCCAAAAGTCTCGTATATACATGTATAAACACTGTTATGAACGGTTATATATTAACAGTGGCACCCAATGAATGAAAGCTGCGATGGTGCCACTGGTGGAAGGGTGAGGTCAAAAGCTAAGATTAAGGACTGGTGTTAGAATCCCTTAAGGAACATTTTTCCTTCATTTCTACGTTACGTCTTTTTCTTTTCTTTGCTTTTTCCCTTTTGCACATTGTCTTTTGTTCTTGTGCTCTAAATTTTATAATAATATACCATCTTTAGATTTTCGTTTTTCTAGTTGAATTTCTGTTTCTCATTTTTATTTCTTCACTCATATTCATCTACTATTGTTTTATACCACCATTACTAGCTATCTATTTTATACTTTCAAATTCGATTGAAATATTAGTTATTAAATTAGTTAAATTTGTTTATAGATTTCAGTAATTCTAAATTAATGTGAATTTATCTGCTTCTAAATAAAAAACAAATCTTTATTTCATATTGTTGAAAGTTTTATGCTTTGCTTAAGTGGTTACAAATATTTTATATTTTTTCATCCAATCCATTTTTTCATATAGACTAAAATAAGATGAATATCTGGAATAATAGCTTCTAATTTAAAAATACATAAATTTGCTTTATGCCAATGTCATTGTATATTTTCCGTTCAATCAATTTATCCGTATAAATTGAAAAGACAAATAATTTGTACCGAAACCCATGCTGATCAAATCGACCAAATATTTAACATTGTAAATAGTAACACGTCTACGTTAAAAAAATGTGGCACCTGCTACTTTCAAGTCGTGGATCCGCCCCTGGTTAATTAATATCACCACCTTGAGTAACAGGCCCACGACCTATAGTAATTGTATTTTGTCATAATTGGGACTGGGTAAACCTATAGCTATAGATACCCCTCTCCCTTATTATATTTAAGCGATTCTCCAAGAGTCCAACTATTTTCAAGGAATACAATCTCTTTATTTACTGCTTTATTTGCCTTTTCTTTAGTATTTATTTTATTGCTCAAGCTCCTTTTATTATTTATCTGTGAAACCTATTAAATATTTTCTAAGCACAAACAGTTAGAGGTGTATTTATCACCTCACCACAACCTTTGGTTGTTATCACTTAAAAACTTCAACTAAATTCACATAATAAAGTGCATAAAAATTTGGTAAAATGACAGCCAAGCGAAAGATTTATTGCTTTTAACCTCCAAAGAGTTCAAAATTGATCATTTTCTCTTTCATATAATAAATATATTGTAACAGTCCAAGCCCGCTAGTGATATTTGTTGGGATATACTAATAACCATGCGGTTTTAGTTAGATTATTCCCAGTTTAACAATTGGTCATTCATTTACTAAAGATAATGAATTATTATTTATTTAGATCAATTGTGTCATGTGTGTCCTATTATTTATATAGTAGTTGATTTAGTGTGTAGAGCCAAGCTTATACACGGAAGATTAAATCATCGGTTCTTATAAGTAATAAAGTAATGCTCACAATCTAAGATGGAAATTGGACAAAGCCATCGGTATGATTGTAGTACAAGATTATATATAATTTATCTTCATTATGGGAATGGTATAATTCCAACTTCTTGTGCTAGTGCGCTTTGTGTGCATTGAACGGACCAAGTAGAGATAAGTGTTTTTATACTGACTATATTAAATAAACTCTCTAGCTCATCAGATGTACTTATACTCTCAATCTTGATATAGTTATTATTAGTGATGTATATTATTCATTGTCTTGATTTATCAATAGGTGAGGTCCAGGATATTTGGGTCAAATAATTCCTGATAAGTTGGATAATGATAATATGCATTTGCGAAGTAATAGCTAGTTGATAGAATCCACGTCTCGATATAGAGATTGATGACACCCCTTTATGAAAGCTTATAAGTTTCTATGTGTAAATCTGGCCAGTGGATTTTGTATCCGGCACATGGAATAAGTTAAGCGGAACTCTAAAGGATATGTATATTTAGTCAATATATTAAATTGTCAGTAATTTGATATTATTGATTGGTGTCTGTAATCTTAACGTGGGGAGTTAAATAAGATTTGATGGAAGAATTCGAAATTCAACTGAGGAGTGCAATTACGAATTTCTAGTGGAAATAATTTGTAATTTATTATGGAAAGATTAATTCTAGAGAAAAAGAATTAATTCCATAATTGGAAGCCTCATTAATTAATTCTGTGGTCCCTGTTGTGACCGAATCTAATTAGGACTAGGAGAGAAGTTTCTTGGTGGAAAAGAATCCTATACAGTTTTGGAAAAGGGTTTTACTTTTAAAACTATATAAAGGGGATTCTTGGCCAAAAGAAAAAAACACAAGAAAAACCCTAAATAGTTTTTCTCTCTCTGAAACACTTGTTCCACCCAAGTGATTATTAGTCTGGCTATTGTTCGGAAACACGACAGAAGATCATGGAACTGGAGGACGACCCTGTAGATAATCCTGCTCGTGATTGAAGATTTGTTTCAAGGTTGAAGTCACGCTTCAAGAGGTATTCCATTTTATGTTTATGTAAAACTTAATAGCCTGCTAGTTTGTCTAGATTACATGTGAGTTCATGATCCTGGAATTGCTTCCGCTGTGTTTATATTCCTTTAATATTATCCACTCTGGATCTAGGCCTGCACGACTTTAGAATACGTCACTAGGATCTAAGGCATGCTTACTTAAATACCTAGGATCACTCCTGTGTAATACCGATTTGGGATACTTAATCCTTAGCTGGGGTGTCACATACACCCCTTCTTATGGACTCGGCGTCCTCGCTGAGGTTTGCCCCGCGTACCTGGGGTTCGCCTAAACTCAGCACTAAGGTTTGCCCTGCATACCTGGGATTCACCTAGACCCAGCCTTGAACTTTGGCCCACATCGATAAGGATGACACGAAGTGGCTCTGATACCATTTGTAACAACCCAGCTTGCTAGTGATACTGTCTGCTTAAGGCCTAGGCCCGCAAGACATTAAAACTTGTCACTAGGGTCTAAGACATGTATACTTATATACCCAGTATCTCTCATGTGTTATGCCGATGTGGGATACTTAATCCTTAGCTAGGGTGTTATATAAAAAGTTTGTCCACCTTTGATGGATGGGCATTTAAGGTGTCCCCGACCATGGCTTGATATTATCTTTGAATTTGCTTCGCATCCATGATGGATGTGTAAGACCATGACAAGCATACCATTATAGATGGCTTCATCAAGATACCACATTATCTGTAACAGCCCAAGCCCGCTAGTGATACTGTTCGCTTTGGGCCTAGTCCCGCATGGCTTTAAAACACGTCACTAGGGTCTAAGGCATGTATACTTATATACCCAGCGTCTCTCCTGTGTTATGCTGATGTGTAATACTTAATCCTTAGCTGGGGTGACACATACACCCCCTCTTATGGACTCAGCGTCCTCGCTGAGATTTGCCCTGTGTACCCGGGATTTGCCTAGAACTCAGCACTAAGGTTTGTCCGGCGTACACGGGATTCACCTACACCCAATCTTGAACTCTATCCCACATCGATAAGGCTGACACGTAGTAGCTATGATACCATCTGTAATAGTCCTAGCCTACTAGTGATATTATCTGCTCTAGGCCTAGGCCCGTATGACTTTAAAACGCGTCCCTAGGGTCTAAGCATGTATACTTAGATGCCCAGTATCTCTCCTATGTTATGCTGATGTGGGATACTTAATCCTTAGCTGGGGTTTCACATATATAAGTAAATTTGTGCATTTCCTTAGAGTTCGATTATTGTTTAAGTTCAATTGTTAGGCGCTGAGAATTATTCTTTATGGAGTAAGTCTATGAAAATTGTACTGCATTGAAAGAACAAATTAGGGTTTGTCCTTGGTACTTTCAAGAAAGAAATGTATGATTCTAGTCTTCATGAACTGTGGGATAGGTATAATGCGATTGTTTTAGCCTAGATAATGAACACTATTTCTAAGAGGTATAATGCGATTGTTTTAGCCTAGATAATGAACACTATTTCTAAGAGCCTAATTAGCACTATGATATATGCCTCCGATGCATCTAAGATGTGGGAAGATCTCAGGGAAAGATTTGACAAGATCAATGCCTCTAGGGCATATTCTCTTCACAAGGAAGTTGTGAGTTTAACTCAAGACATATCATCTGTGTATGTGTATTTTACTAAGCTCAGAGAATAGTGGGATGAAATTGAGGCATTAGTCCCTCCTCCTACTTGTGCTTGTCTTGAGTCTAAGCAACACACGCACATTTTCAGCAACAGAAGCTTTGGCAGTTTTTAATGGGACTCAATGACTCTTTTGAAAATGCTAAAAGTCAGATACTAATGACTAGTCCACTGCCAACTGTGTACCAAGCTTATGCTATGGTGATCAATGCAGAAAGTCAAAGAATGTTGGGAGCTACCACATCTAATGGAATAGAAATGTATGTGTCAGCTGACTTGATGAGCAACAGGATGAATTACAATAACTCTAGACCTAAAACTCCTAACTATGAGAAGAATCGGGGGTCCGGCAGAGGAAATAACAACTCAGGAAGAACATAAATGTACTGTGATCATTGTCATTTGACAAATCATAACAAGGATGGCTGTTTCAAGTTGATTGGGTATCCAAATAGAGAATAACAGGAATAAGAACGAAAAGAAATGGGGAGGAGGTCCTAAGAACAACTCTGGTGGTGGTGGAAACAACACTTATTCTGGCGGTAGCAATATTTCATGAACTATCACGCACCTAGCCATGCTCATAATGCAGTTCCCCATGAACATCCAGCCTATAATAGCTATCAGCCTGCAAATGCCTACAACTATCAACCTTCTGAAGGATCATTTCATACTGCATCTCATAGTGTGAACTCCAGTTCCTGTGCTACTCCTTCTCCAGTCCCAACCTTCACACCAGAACAGTACAACCAAATCATGCATATGCTCAAGGGTAAGGAAGTTGAATCTGTAGCAGATGTTGCAACTGCTGGAGCAATAGGTACTGTTATGCTCTCATGCCTAATCTAGTTAAATGTAACTGGATAATAGACACTGGGCATCAAATCATATGGTTCACAATGTAGAATTCCTCACTAAGTATGAGGAGTTAGCTTAACAAGATAAAGCAAAGTTAATCTGCCTACTGATGGTCAAGCTGATGTCATATATATTAGGGAGTCAACTATATTTGAATGAAAAAATCATCTAAAGTGTTCTGCATATTCCTAAATTCAAATATAATTTGCTATCAGTCTCACAACTCATTATGGATCTAGGTTGTGTGGTAGATTTCTATCCTGATTTATGTGTGTTCAGGAGCTGTTAAGTGGGAAGGTCTTGGGGATTGGTAAAGAGGAGCATGGACTCTTCTTTTTCAAGCAGCTACAGGAAAGAATATCAGCTCACATAATGTCAGTCTACAGGCTTCTCAACAACCTGATACAACCACTAAACTGCTTAGTAGTGATACTACTTCTCTATGGCATTAAAGATTAGGTCATGCACCTTTACAGGTCATGAAACATGTACATAGCTTGAATAAAGTGAAATTAGTAGAGCACCATTGCACTGTGTGTCCAGTAGCTAAACAGGCAAGGTTGTCTTTCAGTCATAGCACCTTAGAGTCTAAGGCCTGTTTTGATCTTGTTCATGCAGATGTCGGGGGGGGGGGGGGGGGGGGCTATAAGGTGCCTACTTATGATGGTAAAGATTCTTTTTGACTTCAGTGGATGATATTTCAAGATACACCTGGTTTTTCCTTATGAATAGTAAAGCTGAGTTAGTGGTAGTGATCAAAGATTTCTTATTATTTGTGCAAAATCAGTTCAATACTAGTCTTAAGTGTCTCAAACTAACAATGGCACTGTATTCTTTAATTGGCAAATGGATGATCTATTGAAACAACATGGTGTATTGCTTCAAAGTTCCTGTGTGTATACACCCCAACAAAATGGGATAGTGGAGAGAAAGCATAGGCACATTCTTGATATGGCCAGAGCTTTGAGATTTCAAGCTTCTGTGCCTCTTAAATTCTAGGTTTATTGTGTGAATACAACTGTAATCTTCTTAATAGACTACCTTTAGTCCTTCTAAATGGCAGATCACCTTTTGAAAGGCTCTTCCATAGAGCTCCCTGTCATTCACTTATCAGTTTTTGGTAGCCTAGGGTATGCAATAGTGATTAAGAAGCAAGACAAGTTTGCACCTAGAGCAGTGCCAACTATTTTTCTGGGATATTCTTTTTCACAGAAGGTGCTGTTGACACCCAATTTTGTCTCGAGGAAAATAAAATCAATTTTTAAATTTTAAAACGAATTAATAAATTTGGAAGGAAAAGGTTAAATTTGCAAGATATATCCTAAAATCCTTCCCACCCGCGCAATGCCCTTTTTTAATTACTCTATCCTTAGAGAGGCTAAAATAGTTTCCCGTCCTAATTTAGAGCCCATTTATGCAAGCATATACATAGCATACAACATACACGCTTAATTCATATACCCATTTCAACCCGTTAACCCCAATACCCGTTTCCCAACCCGCGATTACCCGATTGCCCCCAAAATTTCAAATGAATCTGCCAAAAATCGATGGTCCCCTCTCCAGCTGGTAAAATTCGTACCAAAGCCTTATCCGTTAAAGCCCGTTAGAGGGCCATTTTGGGTATTTTTTCCCAATCCCTTAAACCCTAAATGTCCAGGTATTTATTGGTGATTTTGATTCATTTTCAGGGAGGGCAGCCGTGGATAGAGAGATGAGAAAATACAGAAAACGGCAGAACAAACTCAAAATTTATACATAGAAGGTTGGTTTTTAGTCGGGGATTCCAAGAAAATATAGTGTAGCTGTTACTGTTCTCCTTGGTTTTGGCTATCGCTTCATCATTTTCGAGTCGCTTCTTTGTCGTTCGAGTTGTCGACCTTGTTCGAATCGCTTTCTTCGGATCCCTCGCCTCAGCTCGCTACGCCGAAACAGATCGAGTTGGCTAAACTCACTAAATTGGGATGGTATACATTGGCTTGGAGTCGCATTGGGGTCAAGCTCGGGCTCAAGTTTTCAAGACCTTTAGAAAACTTTAGAAAATTCAAGGCTCCCGAGAGTTTGTCCAATTCCCGGATTCTATTTTTTAACTCTTATCCTCCATTTCCTCTTTAGGATATTTATGTAGACTTTGTAGAATAATTTATTATCAATTTATTTATGAATGAATATTTCATTGATTGAGTTATTTGTCTACTTTATGTTCATTTCCTTTATTTTGAAGTCGTTATTTGATTTATTGCAAATCAGGCCATTTAAGCAAATGAGTGCAAAATTTCACAAATTTTCAAAAACCACGCTTAATAACAGACTGTAAGAAAAGACTTCTATCTTATTGATACGAAGTAGTTTCTTTTAAAACGTCAAAATTTATAAAGAAGTTTTAATTAACTTCTAAATGTCCCGAAACAACTTTGCAAAAAGCGACTTGAAACCTAAAGTTCCATCTTATGGTGAGAAACTTGAGTTTTAAAGTTGAAATTAAGCAAGTGCCATTTATGCGCTATCACATACGAGTTGGTAAAGAAATTAGGACGATCAAATCGTTCCTTTTTCAAAAGAGAATGCGCTTTTTTTATTTTATTTTAAAAAATAATTAAAGTTTTTAAATAAATTGTAAATATTTTGAAAACTTGCTAAATTTAATTAGTTGAATTAATTAATGGTTCAATTAATTATTTTTAGAAAAACGCATAAATAGCACTTGCAAATATTTTGGAAACCTGTCGGATTAACCGTTTTAACGTAATTTCGAAAGTGCCTTAAAAACCTTCTTTCGAAATTAAAAAAACCTCTTACTTTAGAATCTCTGAAAAGACAGCCTTTTTCAAAAAATGGAGTTTTGCATGCATTTGCTTATTCGGTTCCATGTTTTCCTTAAATTGGGTGGCGACTCCAAAAACTTCAAAAGAGTTAGTCCATTCAGTTGATATTCCTTAAATTTAGCCTTTCGGGGTTAATTTTTTTGGGGGTTCAACAACATGGCGACTCCGCTGGGGACAATAAAGGTTTTGACCATAAAGGTTTCCAATAATTTGCAACTAGCATGCTTACTTTTTTTTGCTTTATTATATTTGTTTGTTTGTGTGCCAAGGAAAACATGTCACTACACTCTTATTTGCGCACATATAAACTTGCATCCCGTTCATACTTCCCTCACTCCTAGGAACCTCTTGCATTTTCACCCCAAATATCCGTGAGGTACGCTCATGCGTACCCTCACTTTCTTCCACTAAAGAACCCTATGAAGAGTTGGTATACCGGCGGTTGTCGTGGGAGTAATTCGACTGCGAGGCCACTTGCCACTCACCTGTTAGCCTCAACCGTTAACCCACTCCTAGACAGAGCTTTTAGGAGCATGCATGCATTTACACCTTAGTCTGGACCCGGTCCTTGGTACCGCCTCCATAGATAGGAAACCGCCCTTACGTCAACGGGTTTTGAAATCCAACGGCAATGCATATTATGTGTCGTGTGATAACGAATCCTCAGTCCTAACCATGTTTTGAGCAAAATCAGATTTAGAATTTTGTCTCCTATGTTGTCTTTTAGGTTAGAAAATGGAAGAATTTAGCAGAATCTGTGTGGTCATAGCAGTCCACGGAGAATTCGATATTATAGTGCAAAATTTTGTGAAGAAGACAGAAGTGTAGTCCGGGGAAAGTTAGGCAGATTTGGTTGGTTTGTATTTTGGAGATGGCCTGGTGTAGTGAGATCTAAGAGGCGAAGCCCCTGGTGTCTTTAAAAGGATCAGTGGGGTCCTTCTCATGAATGGCTTAGCGTGTATGCAGGCCTATGTTAACTGTCCAGCTGCATTCATGATAATTGAAGTATGCTTGTCGCATACTAGGAGAGTGAAGCCCCTATGTTTATAAACGACCAATGGGGTCCCTCCTTGAAGACCAGTGCGGTCTTGGCTACCTAGGAAGCTGAGAGACTTGATTAAAGCCGAGGACCAGTGAGGAGCCCTATGAACAAGGTCTGTGAGCCTTGCAAAACCTGGGAAGCTGAGAGGCTTGACCAAAGCCAAGGACCAGTGAGGTTTTATTTGTAAAAGGTCAATTGGAACCTTTATGATTTGTAGTCTGGCATTCTGAAGGCAGTTGGAAATCTCACCCTTGGATGTTATAAAATAATCGGGAGTTGTGCTTGGAGGAGTGTGGATGTTTGCGAAAGGTACGAAGGATTGTTTCAGGATTTAGGTATTTGGGTTTAGAATTTTGTGCAGATGTTATGGAGAGCATGAGCTGTATTAGAATTTTGAGTTGACACCAACTTTTGGAAGATAGTTGGGATAACGGAATTGCAGTATCAAGGCAGAGAGATGATTGTTATCTATTATTGCTATTATTTATTGCTTACTCTAAATATGAATTGCTCAGAACTGGCATGAACTATTTTTCGTTACCACTTGTTTGCGCGATTAGGCTTACCTCTAGCACAAAGAGGCACCTTACAGGGTAGGACGCGCCCCGCATTTTCATTTACGCTCAACTAATTGTGATTGCCACATGTCAAACTTTTTTAAAATGCAAAGCGCTACGTGACGCGCGCTAAGTGATTGTATGCAATGTTGTTAATGACACACAAACTAACATAGTTTATCTTTTGAATTTTTCTTTTGTTTGATTATTCCCCAAAAGAGAGAGTTTGATTCGTGTTGACTCCCGAGTTGGTTAAGCGTCTAATCTAAAGTGAAGCAAGCAATGGCTGATTTGATTGATAATCAGACTGGTATCCCTGCATCTTCTAATGAGCAAGCAGTTGTTGTTCCTGATGAACAAATTGCTAGAATGGCCAAGCAGATTGAATGTATGCAAGTTGAACTAGAAAGAATGAAAGGGTCGAGCCATAGAAACGCGCCAACCGTGCTATCAACTCTGAATCCCAATATTGAAACTGCCAATCCGAACACACCTTTAAATTCCAGTGTCATTCATATGCTTGCACCAGTTAATAACATCCCAAATGCATTCATTAACCAGAACAACTTGCCTCACTATCAATATTTGCCTGCCAAAGATACTCCTCGTCCCCCACAATTCAAAGCACCCATTGTTGTGGCTGATGCTCCTCAAAATTCCAATGATCTAAGACAAGGATATCCCAAAGCCCAGTACTATGAGCATTACCTCAATGGTAAAAACGTGGATTTCACTCACTATGTGTCACAAAGTGATGCAACCCAAATTGCATCGAGACCATTCACTCGAAGTCAAGCCAAGGATATACAAGACGCTTACCTACACTTGGTTTGGAGAGGCGTGGATGATATGAGCTTGAGAGAGGACTTAAAGACAATGCATTGGAGCTCAATCCATGTGGAAACAGGGAAGGAAACAGTGCAGGAAGCAGGGGAGCAAAACAGGGCAAAACAGGGGAACACCTGCTGAGCTTACTGCCTGACAGAGAGAATTTCCTCTTCGCGATCGCGTGCACACCTTCGCGATCGCGAAGGGCTTTTGTTTTTTCTTTGCCTTCGCGCCATGGCTCGCGCGATCGCGCGCCTCAGCATTTTAGTGTTCCACGCGATCGCATATATCCCTGTGCGATCGCGAAGAACACTTGAACAGCAGCGGACCAGAATCTAGGAAATATTGTAATGGGGAGCTATAAATGCCCCCTTTCATCATTTTTTGCTTTTTACACTACTTTGAACTCAAAACATTAAATGAGCAATGCTCTTGAACCTTGTAACACTTTTGGCTTGAAATCAATTGGATGAATCCAAGTTGCTCTTCAATCCATCTTCGATCATTCTATTTGCTCGAGCCTCGTGTCTCTTGAGGATAGTTGCTTAGCGTAGGTGATTCTTTCCAATCGTTTGGGGTGTAACGGAACAAGTTCTTCGTTGCTACTCGAACTTTAGTGTGAGTCTCGTCTCGTTCCTTATCTTTTATCGCTTTCGTATTTTCGATTACTTCAGTTGGTATCAGAGCAAGGCTAGGGTTGCGTTCTTACGAATCCTCGACCTACTCTTCGTGCTTGTCATCTTTGTTCCGTGTTTATTTTCTTGTTCTTGTTCTTGTTATATTGAAAAAGAAGAAAAAAATTCAAAAACTTGAAAACCCAAAAGTTTGATAGAAATCGCTTGTTGTTACGATTTTGTTGGTGTTGATTATCGGGGATTGTTTGTTTATGTAATCTCGACAATTGGGAACCAACAAAACATGTTTTGGAGTTGAAAATCAAAAGTTGGAAATTTAAACCCTAGGTTGAGAATTTGCCAAAATCTGCTAGAACTCGATTGATGTTGTGAATTCTTGTTTGTTTGGTATCGGGGTTTACTCCTTATAGTTTTCCCGTCGTTTTGATACCACCATAACATCATTTGAAGTATTGTAGTAAAAATCAAAAAGTTGATTCTTGAAGGCTTGAAATTTTTTGAAGAACTTGTCAAAATTCATTGAAAACAAGTTGTTTGTTGGTTGTTTGTTTGATAAAATCAGTGGGGATTGTTTACTACAGTTGGGAACACCATTTGGAAGCTTGAAAACTGAAATAAATTGAGTTTGGGTTATTTGTGTGCCAAAAATGCAGTTTTTCTGTCGAGTTTCTGGTTCTGCTGAACAGACCTGCGCAATCGCGCAAGGTCTCACGTGAACGCGCCCAACTGCATTTTTGTTAATCGCGATCGCGCCACTCTGCACGTGATCGCGAAGGTTAACAATTTCCAGCATTTCATGAACTGGGACAGAACGTTCGCAAAGCTATCGTAACAGTTTCCAACCACCAAAACTCCCATAGCATCATCAAATATGGTGAGTTTCTAGATCACAAACCAAAATTCGTCCAATTCCGAATCCGTTTAGTGACGATTCGATCTTTGAACATTTGATCGCGTCACTTCCGGTTAGTACTTTGAGGGTAACACTTCTACCTAATTAGTACTAATCCATTGTGCGAATAGGATCCTCGTTCCTAGAAGGAGAGTAGAATTCAAAGAAGATTCGTAGTTAATTGTTTGGTTCAAGTGCGCACCAAATAGCTTAGCGTTTATCGAGTTCCATTGAATCCACTCTTCCCGAAGAGCATTGGGTTCTTGTATTTTGGTTTGATCATTGAGGAGGTTGCGCAACTATAAGGAGGCCATTGATTTCAAGTTTGTGTGAACCTAACCCCAACTTGAGTGAACCCGAGCGACAAACAAAAGTGAGGGAGTGAGTGAGGACTTTTACTCTAATCTCTTTTCGTGTTTTTTATTGTTGTAGGTACATGGCGGAGGAGAAAGCAAAGAGTACCATTGAGGTTCCAACCGACGTCTTGGCTAGTTTGCTAGCCGAGGTGAAGGCCTTAAACCTTAAAATGGAAATCATGGAAAAGAAGAGGACCCCGAGTGTCCAAAAGGATGCCAATGAAGGCACTAGTGATGATTCCATCATGAAACCGGATCAATATGCGGAGTTAGTTCGTCGACAACGGTTGAGGGATGAGACTCTTGCTAGAGAAAGGATGTTGGGCAATCCCCAACCCTTGGGCAATCCCTAAGGAGATGTTCCATTCCTAAGGCCTCGGAGAAACATTGCACCTCTTGAGCAAGTTGATGAAGCTCAAGAAGGGGAGGGCCTCGGACTTGATGATAATTACTTTGATGCTCCCTACCCAAATAGGAGAGCGATGAATGGAGGCCGAGGTGTAGATCGAGGTCGTGGGCGAGGTCGGGGACCTCCAAGAGCTTACATGGGAAGAAACTTGGGAAGGGAGTATGATGATGTTGATGACAACTATGGGGTTCAACCGGAACCAAACCGAGGGGGTCGTGACACTAATCTCAATAGTGTCAAGATCACTATCCCGCCTTTCAAAGGGGCTAGTGATCCGGAAGCATTTCTTGAATGGAAGGTCCAATTGGAGCGGGTCTTTGACACAAATGATATGACCGAGGAGAAGAAGGCCACTTATGCTATATCATCATTTGAGTCCTATGCCTCTACTTGGTGGGAATCCATCAAGCGATCAAGGAGAAGACTTGGGTTGCGGATGAACATCACTTGGGAAGAGTTGAAAGAGGTTATGAACAGCAAGTATGTGACTCCCAAGTATCGACAAGAGCAACTCAAAAAGCTCTATGAATTGAAGCAAGGTTACAAGTCCGTTGATGAATATTTCAACGACTTTGAGAAAAACCGGATGGCTCTTGATATGAAAACGGAGGATGAGGAACAAGCTATCATCCGTTTCAAAAGAGGCTTGAGTAGGGAGATTGCCTCCCAATTGAGACTTCACATCTTCCACTCCTTACAAGATGTTTGTGATGCCGCGGTTGAAGCCGAGAAATGGCTCAAGGAAGAGAAGGCTCCTCGCTATAGGAGTACTACCACTACCACTCCATCAACTCGCACCAAAGAATGGAAAAGCCCATATGCTAGTGGAGCAAGTGGGAGTCGAGAAGTGAAGAAGCCTTTTGAAAAGGCCACCCCGAGAAGCTACCACAAAGAGGTTGGAGGTATTTCTAAAACTACTTTAAATACTCCTTCTTTTTCTTCTTTCCAATGTCATAAATGTAAGGGTTACGGACACTTTGCCAAAGAGTGCCCTACCCGGAAAACAATGATTGTGATGGATGATGGATTGGTCTATGAGGGTGAAAGTGAGTCCGAGGGTGAAGTTGAAGAGGAGAGTGAGGAAGTTGAGGGTGAGGAGAGAGCGACGGAGGGGGATGACCCTAATATGTTCCTTGTGGTACGCCGCATTTTGGGAACCATGTTGAGTGAGGAGAAGGAAGATGAGCAAAGGGAGAACTTGTTCCATGCCCGTTGTAGAGTGAAGGGGCAAGTTTGTTCCATGATTATTGACTCGGGTAGTTGTGCAAATGTGGTGAGCCAATCCTTAGTCTCACAATTGAAATTGACTACCATTAAACACCCTAGTCCCTACCGTTTGCAATGGCTAAGTGAGTGTGGGGAATTGAGGGTAGTGAAGCAAGTCTTGATTAGGTTCAAGATTGGGAACTATCAAGATGAACACATGTTTGACGTGGTGCCAATGCAAGCTTGCCACCTTTTGTTTGGAAGGCCTTGGCAATACGACAAACAAGTGGTTCATGATGGCCAGGCCAACACTTACACGGTTAAGCATGAGGGAAAGAGGTTTGTGCTTACACCTTTGACCCCAAAACAAGTAAGTGAAGACTATCGGCGAATGAAAGAGTTGAGGGAAGCGGCTAAGGCCAAGTCCCCGGTTGTGGCCAAACCTTTGGCCGAGACTCCACCATCTTCCACTGGTCGCATGTGTGCCATGATGCAACCGGGTGAATATTTAAGAGGTAATGATGGCACCAAGATGCTCATATGCCTAGTGCACAAAGGTATGGTTTTAAATTCCGAAAGTGATTATTTATTTAACCCTAACCCTTTGCCTAGTGCCATTGACAATGTTTTGAAGGTCTTTGAGGACATGTTCCCGGAAGAGATGCCGGATGGATTACCTCCCTTGAGGGGTATTGAACATCAAATTGATTTTGTCCTGGGATCTCAAATCCCCAACAAGCCGGCATATAGAAGCAATCCCGAGGACACAAGGGAGTTGCAAAAGCAAATTGATGAATTGCTTACAAAAGGCTTGGTAAGGGAAAGCTTGAGTCCTTGTGCCGTGCCCGTGATCCTCGTTCCAAAGAAGGATGGCACTTGGAGGATGTGTGTGGATTGTCGAGCGGTCAACAAGATCACGGTAAAGTATCGACATCCCATACCTCGTTTGGATGATATGTTGGATGAGCTTAGTGGTTCTAGTGTCTTTTCTAAAATAGACCTTAGGTCCGGCTACCATCAAATCCGGATGAAACCCGGGGATGAATGGAAAACCGCATTCAAGACCAATTTTGGTCTATATGAATGGTTGGTGATGCCCTTTGGCCTCTCCAACGCACCTAGCACTTTCATGAGATTAATGAACCACGTACTTAAGCCATTCATCAACAAATTCGTGGTCGTCTATTTTGATGACATATTGATTAATAGCAAGTCAATAGACGACCATGTGGGCCACTTGAGTCAAGTGCTTGAAGTGCTACGAGCCGAAAAGCTCTATGCCAACTTTAAGAAGTGTGCCTTTTGTGTTGAAAAGGTTGTCTTTTTGGGCTTTGTTGTTAGTGTCAATGGTGTGGAAGTTGATGAGTCCAAAGTTGAAGCCATTAGAGATTGGCCTACTCCTACCACCGTTTCTCATGTGAGGAGTTTCCATGGCCTTGCTAGTTTCTATAGGCGCTTTGTTAGAGACTTTAGCACCATTGCCGCACCACTCACCGAGTTGGTGAAGAAAGATAAATCCTTTGTATGGGGGGAGCCTCAAGAGAGAGCTTTCCAAGAATTGAAAAGTAGGTTGAGTACCGCCCCCTTGCTATAATTGCCCGACTTCGGGAAGGCTTTTGAGGTTGAGTATGATGCCTCGGGGGTGGGAATTGGGGGTGTTCTCATGCAAGAAGGGAAGCCCGTTGCCTACTTTAGTGAGAAGTTGAAGGGCGCAACCTTGAATTACTCCACGTATGACAAAGAGTTGTATGCCCTAGTGAGAGCTTTAGCCCATTGGCAACACTATCTATGGCCTCGGGAATTTGTGATCAAGAGTGACCATGAGTCACTCAAGCATCTAAGAGGTCAAGAGAAGTTGAATAAGAGACATGCCAAATGGGTGGAATTCATTGAGTCCTTCCCTTTTGTTCCCTTATGTGATTCATTACAAAAAGGGAAAGGACAATGTTGTGGCTGATGCGCTTTCTAGGAAATTCGCTCTTGCTACCACTCTCGCTTCTAGGCTCATGGGTTTTGAAAGCATTAAGTCATTGTATGCTCATGACCCAAAGCTCAAGAGCATTCGTGATGCTCTAGTGAGTGGGGAGAGAGTAGAAAAGTACCAATGGGTAGATGGCTACATTTTCAAGCATGGGAGAGTATGTGTCCCCGAGTCCTCTTGGAGGGATGTGCTAGTGCAAAAAGCACATTGTGGGGGCATGATGGGTCACTTTGGGGTGGACAAGACTATGGCCATACTTAAAGAACAATTCCATTGGCAAAAAATGAGGCCTCTTGTGGAAAGGTTTTGCAATTCTTGCTTGGATTGCAAGAAGGCCAAGTCTAGATCCAACAACCATGGTTTATACACTCCTTTGCCCATTCCTACTAGTCCGTGGTTCGATCTTTCTATGGACTTTGTTATGGCCTTACCCCGGACTAGAGGGGGACACGATAGCATTTATGTTGTCGTTGACCGTTTTTCCAAAATGGCTCACTTCATTCCGTGCAAAAAGACTAATGATGCACAACATGTAGCTTCCTTGTTTATTGATAATGTCTTGAAATTGCATGGGGTGCCTCGCACCATTGTTAGTGATAGGGACTCCAAGTTCCTTAGCCATTTTTGGAAGTGTTTGTGGGGTGCTCTTGGCGCCAAGTTGCTCTTCTCCACGTCCCACCACCCTCAAACCGATGGGCAAACCGAGGTGGTGAACCGGACTTTGGGAGCTCTACTTCGAGCTATGACCAAAGGAAAGGCCGGGACTTGGATTGATAAGCTACCACTCATGGAGTTTGCATATAACCGCACTTTGCATCGAATGATTGGCATGACTCCATTTGAGTGTGTTTATGGTTTTAACCCATTGATTCCTCTTGATCTTACTCCTTTGCCAAGGGATGTGGTTGTTGATTTTGAAGGTAAAGCTCGGGCCAAGGCATTGCTTGAACTTCACGCCAAGGTGCGAAAGACTTTAGAGGAGGCCTACGAGAAGATAGCAACCAAGAAAAACAAAGGAAGAAAGAAGGTGGACTTCAAGAAGGGGGATTAGGTTTGGGTGCACTTCCGCAAGGAAAGGTTTCCCAACCAACGGAAAGGGAAGTTGACACCAAGGGGCGATGGCCCATTCCAAGTGTTGTCCAAGATCAACAACAATGCATATGTGATAGATTTGCCCGGTGAGTACAATGTATCGACTACTTTCAATGTTAGTGACTTGACTTCTTTTGATGTAGGTGATGATACCTTGGAGGAGGACGCCTTAATTTCGAGGACGAAATCTTCTCAAGAAGGGGAGGATGATGCAACCCAAATTGCATCGAGACCATTCACTCGAAGTCAAGCCAAGGATATAAAGACTCTCACCTACACTTGGTTTGGAGAGGCGTGGATGATATGAGCTCGAGAGAGGACTTAAAGACAATGCATTGGAGCTCAATCCATGTGGAAACATGGCAGGAAACAGTGCAGGAAGCAGGGGAGGAAAACAGGGGAACACCTGCTGAGCTTACTGCCTGACGGAGAGAATTTCCTCTTCGCGATCGCGTGCACACCTTCGCGATCGCGAAGGGCTTTTGTTTGTTCTTCGCCTTCGCGCCATGGCTCACGCGATCGCGCGCCTCAGCATTTTAGTGTTCCACGCGATCGCATATATCCCTGCGCGATCGAGAAGAACACTTGAACAGTAGCGGACCAGAATCTAGGAAATATTGTAATGGGGAGCTATAAATGCCCCCTTTCATCATTTTTTGCTTTTTACACTACTTTGAATTCAAAACATTAAATGAGCAATGCTCTTGAACCTTGTAACACTTTTGGCTTGAAATCAATTGGATGAATCCAAGTTGCTCTTCAATCCATCTTCGATCATTCTATTTGCTCGAGCCTCGTGTCTCTTGAGGATAGTTGCTTAGCGTAGGTGATTCTTTCCAATCGTTTGGGGTGTAACGGAACAAGTTCTACGTTGCTACTCGAACTTTAGTGTGAGTCTCGTCTCGTTTCGTTCCTTATCTTTTATCGCTTTCGTATTTTCGATTGCATCACAAAGTAAAGTGCCCGTAATTGTGGAAAAGCAGGGAAAGACAGTTGAGCAAAGGGAGATAATCCAAATGATTAAAATCATGCAGCAATCCATCAAGGATTTGCATGTGTCTAGAGGACGTCAAAGCATCTCCTACTACAATCTTTATCTATACCCTGACGTTACTCTTCCTCCTAGGTTTAAAGTGCCAAAATTTGATATGTATGATGGTCATAGTGACCCATTTGCTCATTTGACTAAGTATCTCAGCCAAATGAGGGTTGCGGGAGGTAAAGAAGAACTTCTGATGGCCTTCTTTAGTCATAGTCTGGAAGGTATTGCTGCTGAATGGTTTGCAAGACATGATATAAGCAAGTGGCGTGAGTTTGATGACATAGCCAATGATTTCATGAAGCAGTTTGAATACAATGTTGCGATGGTCCCTGACCTCATAACCTTGGCCAATCTGAAGAAGAAACCAACAGAAACCTATAGGGAATACGCACTGAGATGGCGTGAAAAGGCTGCAAGGGTGCAACCACCAATGACTGAGGAAGACATGGTAAAGTACTTCATCCGAGCCGAAGATGATTCTTATTACATGCACTTGCTCCCTATGATGGGTAAACCCTATTCTGAACTTCTTGTGATGGGAGAAATGGTTGAAGAAGGTGTTAAAACTGGGCGAATTGTAAGCTTTGCCGCGATGAAGGCAACTGCACAAAATACTCAAGCTGGCACAAGTAATTTTGAGAAGGAAGATGAATTTGGAATTGATATGGCTGACATCGACCAAAGGCCAAACAAGAAGCCAACCTTCAGAAACTCACCAAACCAATCTATTTACAAAACCACACTATATCCAACTTATCCAAGTCAGCATCAAATTCCACCCGCACCATATTCGGTCTATAATGCCCAAGCCAATTACAATCAATTTGCAGCAACCGCTTCACAACCGCAAGCGTACAATTATCCGCAACAACATCTGCCACCTGTGGCCGGCCAGTCTAAACCATCAGGATCGCATCCCAAATATGAGAAGAAGCAGCGTCGAAAATTTACATCTTTAGGTGAACCACAGGCTCAATTGTATGAAAGATTAAAAGATGTGGGAATACTAGAACCTTTATCAGGAAATGGTACATTTGACCCTCCCCCACAAATGGGTTGATGGAACCAAATATTGTGCTTACCATGCAGAATTTTTCAAGCACGACACTAACGAATGTGTTGCTCTTAAACACAAGATCCAAGATTTAATCGAAGATGGATCAATCCAAATGGGAGAACCAATGCCCGGAGATTTAGTAGCATGACTGTTGTTGAAAATTATCTCATTTGCAAGAAGGCTCACTCTTACAGTCTAGCCAAAATTTATCAATTCAAGTACAATCAAGATAGCTTGGCGCAAGCAAGTGTTTTTCTCATTTTATGTAATTTTAATTGTAAAGTGAACTATGTGTGACCTGATTCCCAAGGCGGGATACGTAAGCAACTCACATAGAGCTCGGTTACACTAGCGTAGGATTTCCCTATTTCCTCTTTTATGTAATTTTGAACTACTTTTGGTCTGATTCCTGGAGTGGGAACAGGATAAGTAAGCAATCCACATCGGACTCGATCAGATTATTGTAATGTTTTAGGTTTGTTTATATTTGATGATGTAATTCCGAACTACGCATCTGGGCTGATGTGTAGGCATTCCAACTCAGATCCGGCTTCGCACTTAGATTGCCATACTTCCCCAAAAATCTTTAAGTAAGCAGAACTACGCACAGTCTGATTCCCGTGGAGGGATACGTAGGCGCTCTTAACGGGCTCGACTTTATAATATTAAAATTTCCAGCCTCCCCTAAGGCAAGCAACTGGGGCAAATTTTGCAAGGCAAGTTGAAGATTTGAAAGATCATAACTGGGGCAGATTTTGCAAAAAGCCGTATTGCTTGACAAAGAGTTTTTTGGTCAAGTCTCAAAAGATGGATCACAAATCTACACAAAGGGAGAAGAAGGAAGCGGTTGAAGAATGAAGGCTCGAGTCAGCATGAATCAAACGCTCCCCTCTCCCTCCCAAAACTAACAATTTTTCTTTGAGAGCAGGGACATTAAGATCCGCAAAGGAGGATAAACATCTAAGCAAGTCAATCTCTAAGATTCTCATCGCTTGGATTGCAATAATATTTGGATAAAGCTCGTTCTTCATGACTCGACGCTTTTCCACTTCGCCGAAAGGCGGCATTTTTATTTCCCATAACTCTTGCAATTTGTTAAGCATATTTGTTCATTTCTCTTTCACTTCATGAGAACGCTTACTAAAGTTCTAATTTTTTGATTTTCAGATATTGCCAATCCTAAGGGGTTCACTTTGTTTTATAATCAAGAGCATTCCTCCGTGGAAGAGTTCAGAGAGTATAACATATTCACATTCTCACGCTTTCGAAAAGCGTCTTTATATTTCAAGCTTTCGAGAAGCGTCTTTATGTTCACGCTTTCGATAAGCGTATTTATGTCACCTCGAAGGTGTTAATAATTTGAATGCTTCGAAGGCGTAATTTTGTTGTCCCGGAGGCGTATTTGTGTCACCTCGAAGGTGTTACTTATTTGAATGTCTCGAAGGCGTAATTTTGTTGCCCCGGAGGCGTATTTATGTCACCTCGAAGGTGTTAATTATTTGAATGCCTCGAAGGCAAAGTTTTTTTGCCCCGGAGGCGTATTTATATCACCTCGAAGGTGTTAGTTATTTGAATGTCTCGAAGGCGTAATTTTGTTGCCCCGGAGGCGTATTTGTGTCACCTCGAAGGTGTTAGTTATTTGAATGCCTCGAAGGCGTAATTTTGTTGCCCCGGAGGCGTATTTATGTCACCTCGAAGGTGTTAGTTATTTGAATGCCTCGAAGGCGAAATTTTGTTGCCCCGAAAGCGTATTTATGTCACCTCAAAGGTGTTAATTCTTTGAATGCCTCGAAGGCGTAATTTTGTTGCCCCCAGAGGTGTATTTATGCCACCTCGAAGGTGTTAATCATTTGAATGCCTCTAAGGCGAAATTTTGTGGCCCCGGAGGCGTAGTTGTGTCACCTCGAAGATGTTAGTTATTTGAATGCCTCGAATGCGTAATTTTGTTACCCCGGAGGCGTATTTGTGTCGCCTCGAAGGTGTTAGTTATTTGAATGCCTCGAAGGCGTAATTTTGTTGCCCTGGAGGCGTATTTGTGTCATCTCAAAGTTGTTAGTTATTTGAATGCTTCGAAGGCGTAATTTTGTTGCCCCGGGGGCGTATTTGTGTCACCTCGAAGGTGTAATTATTTGAATGCCTCGAAGGCGTAATTTTGTTGTCCCGGAGGCGTATTTATGTCACCTCGAAGGTGTTGATTATTTGAATGCCTCTAAGGCGTAATTTTATTGCCTCAAAGGCGTATTTATGTCACCTCGAAGGTGTTCATTATTTGAATGCCTCTAAGGCGTAATTTTATGGTTTTGATAGGTGTTTTAATATTTGCACACTTTCTTAAGTATATTTTGTAGCCTCCTGAGGCGTTTATACATTTGCTATACATATTTTAATAGCCTTACATCGCTAATAAGTTTGTTAAGACATGCAGAATAATGAGATTCCTTCGGACGTGTACTTACTTTGGATTGGAGCCCAATCCAAGATTGCTTTTCAAATTGCCTCTTCATGATTGAAAGCTTTAGGCTTTATCATGGATTATTGCCGAAAAGGCGACATTTTTTACCCTTATGATTATATTTAAATTTCACTTTATGTTCATATTTGAAGTTTTTTATTGCTTTATTTTCAGTCTACCAACGGCCCGAAGTCATCTTGCCTCACAAAGCCGGATTTCTTCATCAGTTGATTGGAGACAAGCTTATTATTGATATTGCAACCAACATCTACAAGTTTTTTTTATCATTATTTATTTATTACTCCATTTATCAAGTCTTGTTTGCAGTTACTCGCTTACCGTTTGTCAAGTTTATTACAGGATTTTAGCAGCACCGCAGCAACATTTGGAGCATAACGTGGAACTCTTTCTTAGCAGTGAACTGGGGCAAGCAATCGTTGATATGAGCTAGACTCGTCAACGAGGGTCTGAAGAATCGCACTCGAACAAGCAAATCTATCCTAATCTTTCATTTCGGATTAGGGTGTCAGTTTGGTTTCTTTTCTATTCGTGCGTCTTTTCTGTTAATCGTACGAGTCTTCGTGTCTAAGTGTCATCGAACTACATATGACCTGATTCTCTTTCAGCCCGAGATATGTAGGCAACTCGAAAACCGGAGTTTGACCATGTCCATAAGCCTTGCATTTTGGACCTTGGAATCGAAGTCCTTGGCTTTATCGTGACAAAATTGGTTTCCCGTCAACTTCTTTACCTTGAAAACTCTTTCATCCTTTTCGGGTAAAGAGGGGCAGCTGTTGATACCCAATTTTGTCCCGAGAAAAATAAAATCAATTTTTTAATTTTAAAACGAATTAATAAATTTGGAAGGAAAAGGTTAAATTTGCAAGATATATCCTAAAATCCTTCCCACCCATGCAATACCCTTTTTTAATTACTCTATCCTAAGAGAGGCTAAAATAGTTTCCCGTCCTAATTTAGAGCCTATTTATGCAAGCATATACATAGCATACAACATACACGCTTAATTCATATACCCATTTCAACCCGTTAACCCCAATACTCCTTTCTCAACCCGCGATTACCCGATTTTCCCCAAAATTTCAAAATGAATCTGCCAAAAATCGATGGTCCCCTCTCCAGCTGGTAAAATTCGTACCAAAGTCTTATCCGTTAAAGCCCGTTAGAGGGCCATTTTGGGTATTTTTTTCCACTCCCTTAAACCCTAAATGTCCAGGTATTTATTGGTGATTTTGATTCATTTTTACGGGGGGGGGGGGGGGGGGGCAGCCGTGGATAGAGAGATGAGAAAATACAGAAAACGGCAGAACAAACTCAAAATTTATACATAGAAGGTTGGTTTTTAGTCGGGGATTCCAAAGAAATATAGTGTAGCTGTTACTGTTCTCCTTGGTTTTGTTTATCGCTTCATCATTTTCGAGTCGCTTCTTTGTCGTTCGAGTTGTCGACCTTATTCGAATCGCTTTCTTCGGATCCCTCGCCTCAGCTCGCTGCGCCGAAACAGATCGAGTTGGCTAAACTCACTAAATTGGGATGGTATACATTGGCTTGGAGTCGCATTGGGGTCAAGCTCGGGCTCAAGTTTTCAAGACCTTTAGAAAACTTTAGAAAATTCAAGGCTTCCGAGAGTTTGTCCAATTCCCGGATTCTATTTTTTAACTCTTATCATCCATTTCCTCTTTAGGATATTTATGTAGACTTTGTAGAATAATTTATTATCAATTTATTTATGAATGAATATTTCATTGATTGAGTTATTTGTCTACTTTATGTTCATTTCCTTTATTTTGAAGTCGTTATTTGATTTATTGCAAATCAGGCCATTTAAGCAAATGAGTGCAAAATTTCACAAATTTTCAAAAACCACGCTTAATAACAGACTGTAAGAAAAGACTTCTATCTTATTGATACAAAGTAGTTTCTTTTAAAAAGTCAAAATTTATAAAGAAGTTTTAATTAACTTCTAAATGTCCCGAAACAACTTTGCAAAAAGCGACTTGAAACCTAAAGTTCCATCTTATGATGAGAAACTTGGGTTTTAAAGTTGAAATTAAGCAAGTGCCATTTATGCGCTATCACATACGAGTTGGTAAAGAAATTAGGACGATCACATCGTTCCTTTTTCAAAAGAAAATGTGCTTTTTTTATTTTATTTTATTTTAAAAAATAATTAAAGTTTTAGAATAAATTGTAAATATTTTGAAAACTTGCTAAATTTAATTAGTTGAATCAATTAATGGTTCAATTAATTATTTTTAGAAAAGCGCATAAATAACACTTGCAAATATTTTGAAAACCTGTCGGACTAATCGTTTTTAACAGAATTTTGAAAGTGCCTTAAAAACCTTCTTTCGAAATTAACAAAACCTCTTACTTTAGAATCTCTGAAAAGACAGCCTTTTTTCAAAAAATGGGGGTTTTTCACGCATTTTCTTATTCGGTTCCCTGTTTTTCTTAAATTGGGTGACGACTCCAAAAACTCCAAAAGAGTTAGTCCATTCAGTTGATATTCCTGAAATTTAGCCTTTCGGAGTTAATTTTTTTGGGGGTTCAACAGGTACATTTTATATGACATTGCTTCCAAGCTGTTCTTAGTAAGTAAGATGCAGTATTCAAGGAGACAATTTTCCCTTTTAAAGTAATGCAGTCCTCTCCTTCTCCTATATTTCCTGTCCTAGACATTCATCATGGTTCTCAGTTACTAGCACCACTATCATTAAACTCACCTGCACTACAACCTATAACACAGCCTATCCCTTATTACATCCATTCTTCTCATATTTCTTTACCCACAGAGCTCACTCAACCTAATGACATACCTATGTCCTCAACTGAGGTACTATCTGAGTTATCTTCTTCACCTCATATATCTCTCAGCAAACCATCCAGAGCCATTAAAACTCCTGGCTAGCTTAATGATTATGTAGTTCAGTTGAAACCTAAGTCAGCTCATTATGTATATCCAATCTCTTACTACTTGTCTTATGATTATGTTACTCCTGCCTACAGAGCTTCTCTTACTGTTTATTCTTCTATTGCAGAACCCAGATCTTTCTTAGTAGTAAGTAGAGATCCTAAGCGGATTGAAGCTATGAATGCTGAGATTCAGGCACTAGAAGAAAACAATACCTCGTCCATTGTGGATTTACCAGCAGGCAAGGTTCCTATTAGCTACACGTGGGTATTTAAGGTAAAGTATAAGTCTACTGGTGAGGTGAAAAGATACAAAGTCAGGCTAGTGGCTAAAGAGTACAATCAACAAGAGGGTTTAGACTACAAAGAGACGTTTTCTACTATGGCAAAAATGGTTACTGTCAGATCTGTTGTTGCTCTAGCAGCTTCTTTTGGCTGGTATGTCTACCAAATGGATGTTCATAATGCCTTCCTCCAAGGAGATCTAGTTGAAGAGGTCTATATGTATATTCCTGATGGCTTTGCAAGCCAGAATGAGTATAGTAGAAAGAGAAGAAAATGAAACAAGGTGTGCAGACTACATAAGTCCTTATATAGACTGAAACAAGCTCCTAGACAATGGAACTTGAAGTTAACAGAAGCTCTAGTTAATATGGGATTCAATCAGTCTCATCATGATTACTCTCTATTTACCAAAAGGAGCAGGGGTGATCTAGTTGTTATTCTGGTGTATGTAGATGATTTACTTGTGACTGGTAACAACTTACAAGCCATTGAAGCTATGAGAAAGGAGATGCTCAGTAGGTTCAAAATAAAGGATCTCGGAGAGTTGAAATACTTCCTAGGCATTGAGTTCTCCAGGTCAAAAACAGGTATTCTAATTACACAAAGAAAGTATGCCTTAGAGCTAGTGTCAGAATCAGGTCTAGTAAGCAGCAAGCCTTTTGAAACTCCTTTGGAGTTCAACTATAAACTTACTTCAATAGATGCATAAGATAAGTTGCTGGTAGACAAATAGAGCTATCAAAGGCTGGTTGAAAGACTATTATACTTAACCATAACAAGACCAGGCATTGCTTTTGTGGTGCAAGTTCTCAACCAGTTCATGCATGCCCCTAAACAGTCCCCCGTGGAAGCAGCTTTGAGAGTTGTGCGATACATAAAGAGTGCACCTGGATTAGGTTTGTTTATGCCTGTAGACTCATTACTTGTACTTGTGACTTACTGTAACTCTGATTGGGGTGCTTGTCTGGAAACCAGAAGATCTGTGACTGGTTATATGGTGAAGTTAGGAGGTGCCTTGATCTCTTGGAAATCAAAGAAACATGATATTGTGCCAAGAAGCTCTGCTGAAGCAGAATTCAGAAGCGTGGGATCAACAGTAGCAGAAGTTGTGTGGCTGATTGGCTTAATCAGGGTGTTGGGAACTGAAGTGCATCTGCATGTGCACCTGTTCTGTGATAGTAAAACTGCAATCCAGATTGCAGCCAACCCAATCTTCCATGAGAGGACCAAACATATGAGAGAAAAGATTCTGGTAGGAAGATTGGCACAAAGGAGCAGTTAGCAGATATACTTACCAAGAGTTTGTATAGACCTCAACATGATTATCTCAGGTCCAAGGTGGGAATGAAAGATGTATTTCATCCCTCAGCTTGAGGGGGAGTGTTCATATGATAAAGTAGGAGTTAGTTAAATGATTAATTAATTTAACTATACATGAGTTAGTTAACCATAATATATAGTTAGAGTGTTAGTTCTATAAATATGGTAGTTAGTTGAACTAAAACTCAATAGTGTATTTCTCTCTCTATCTGAAATGGAAGTTACTCTCTTCCCCACTTTTTCTCTCTATACTTTTTCACTGTTGAACTCATTAACACGTATATTATAGTAACTAGTATGGCACCCGCACGATGCACGAAGAATATCAAAAGAAATGTATCGTAGAAAATTTTATAATCAAAGTAGTAAATATCTAAATTATTGAGTACACTCACAATGCAAACTGTGTACATATAAGTCATGTGTCTACTTATACGGTGATCACTAGTGAAACTAATGCCTCGTGTCGTCCCCCTTTTGGAGTTGATAAATTTCAGTTTCATTGTTCATAACTTTGGATTACTTTTTGAATAATTATTTCAGAGCATGAGGGGGAAAATAATATTTGGGATGGAGTAAATTTTAACTTTAGATAGAGAGGAACTCCCAAAGATTTTATTTCAATCGATTGACATCCAGTCTGTTTAAACTTTCATGATAAATTACACGTCACAGTTATTTTGTTATATCATTTTTACCTATTCATCATTTTGAAAAGCAAACGGGAGGGAAGTGAGTTTCCTGGATTGCCATGAACTGAATTTCTGCCTTTTTTCCTTTGGGTTTAAAAGAATATAATTTTCCACTACAGTTAATAAATTTTACAAATTAGGACATATTCACGCAATCTATGTTTATTAAAGTTTTAATTCAGTGACTTAAGCACCAAATCATTCTATTGTGATGATGAATATTTTATCTTTCAATTAGATGCCTAAAGAAAATTTAGTTGCTGATGTGTGTCCGTTGTATTAAGAAGAAATTAGAGGGAAGTGTTACAAACTTTTATTGTAAATGTATATATATAAAAAAATTGCAAAGATGGTGAAGTAGAAAACTGTGCCTCATGTTGATCAAAATAAAAAAGGACCAAATCGCAGGTAATTTACAACTAAATTGGGAAAACTCTCATTGCGAATCAATTAGGGCATGTATTAAACTCGATGAATGAAACAGTTCAGCTAATATCAAGAGAATAATACGAGTAACAAAATGCTTTATATTCTTTTTGGATAATGTCATGTTACAGAAGTTGTACTTCACAGACAACTAAACTAAAGTTAGGAGGATGGTGACTATAATTTTTCAAAGAACTTTTGATCCTTTTCTCTATATACTAGCTAATTCAATAATAATTTTCGCATCATGATCCTTTTTTTTTTTTTTACATATACTATATATATATATATCACCATCCACTAAAGTGTCCCCCAATTAAACTAATTAAAAAGTTCTGAAAACAAAAACACGAAAAAGGTAGAAAAAAGATCATCCTATCTAAAAAATGTATCAACTTGGAATATTTGCTGGTCCTCTCAAGAGCCAAAGGTCAATAAACAAACACAAAATTTCAAACATGTCGACTCTCAAAATACCCAGCACCAGTTTAGTTAGCTGGCATTCCACTACTTCAAGTTTTATATTACAGCTAATTTGACCCCTCAAAATTCTGGTAAGTCTAATAAGTCCTCAGCCTTTATGAAAACATTGTACCAAAAGTCCATGTCGTCCTCTAATTTTGCTCCAACCATGTCGACACTTTGTTCCTTCATGTCATGAGAATATGGAAATTGAACTTGTGATTTTTCACCAGCAACCTCCATATCAAGATCCAAATTATCTCCCATGGATAAATCCTCCGTCCAAAAGCTCTCATCAATCTCTGGAAAATTTTCATACGAGTCCATTTCCTCGTGCTTAATAAACGTTTGATCATCGTTTGTAACATCTGTCGCGGCCAATGAATCGGCCGTGACAGTTGATGACTCGCTAGATGACCGTTGTGGCGAGTTCGGACCGGTCATGGGCTCATTAATGTTTTCTTGAATGGTGCTAAAACTTTCTGAATTGTCTAACATTTTAGAAGTACTAGGTGCTTTGGAATCATGGTTGTTCTTGGAGTGTCTTTTGGAGTTCTGAGGAGGCTGGTAATTTTTAAGCCTTTTCTTCAAGTGAGTGTGCCATACATTTTTAATTTCGTTGTCCGTTCGTCCCGGTAATCTCGCTGCTATTGCAGACCATCTGAAAATAATTAAGAAACTTTTATTAGCACAAAGAAAAGCTAAACAAATCTCTTGTAATTTAATTAAGAGAAGTGGACAAGCATTAAGGTAGTGCTAAACTTTAATTATTATGTCACAAGAACCTTTGGAGATACGAAGCACATGGCTTGATTTGTTTAGCACGTAGTTAAAATGTCATAGATTTGCAAGTGAGATTAATAATGCAACTAGAAACGTGAGTAAGCGAATCTTGTAAACCTCTATTTGGATTATTCCTTGATACAACCAAAACAAGATGGTAATATAAAATGTAATTAGATATGTATAATTCTGATAGTTTCCATTTTTTTAACCTCTTCTCGATTTTGTAACTACTCTGAACGTAAAAGACAAAGGGATTTGTAAAGATAAATAAGCATGCTAGATCATTGCAAATTGCAACTAGAATAGATGAAAAAATATTACTATTTTATATTTCTTTTTGGGAATAATGATGATGAGCATGCAAGGCATTACTGAATTTGATATAGACAATACTCTTATTAAAACATTCAACTTTTAGAGTTTTTATCATTATTACTCGTCTTGCCGTTGCTCTCAACTTGAAAAGTCCTTTAACTTCTTTATTTTTTTGTTTATATATGAAAAAGTGAGGAGATTATATGCATGTGATAACTCTAAAAGGACAAAATCAAGGAAATTAAACTTTTCTGCTTAGCAAATAAAGAATATGGTTCATCAGTTTTTGAGTTTTATTAATTTGGAAAAAGAGAATAAAAAGGAAATAAAATGATTTAGAAACTGACCTATTGCCAAGCATTTCATGTAACTGGATAATGGTATCTTCTTCTTCTCTTGTGAAGTTGCCCCTCTTAATATCTGGACGCAAATAGTTAGTCCAACGGAGTCTGCAACTCTTCCCACATCTCAAAAGTCCTGATCAATAAATAAAAAAAAATGAGTTTTTCCCTCTAAAAATCTCGAGAAACAAATATGGGTTTTCAATCTCTAACAAAATGCTGCAAGTTCTAAAATGGGGAAAAAGTATTTGATAGCCTAGGAAATGGAAAAACTCCTAGCAAAGAGCACTTTTTCTTTAATTGGTGTGCCGTCTTGAATCTAAATTAGTCGGATCAGTAAAAACACGGCGTAGAAACAAAGAATCTTAGAGTTGGAATTTGAGACAATTAATTACCAGCTAGCTTAGGGAGGGCTCTCCAGTTGCCATGACCATTCTTTTCAATATAAGAGACAAGAATTTGATCTTCTTCAGGAGTCCATGGCCCTTTCTTCAGCCCCATCTTTTCACAACAAGGAGCTCTTCCCATTTTTCCTTTGCTTTGTTTACTTGCTGATCTTGCTTCTTTGAATGACTCTAATCAATTGGTTTGTTCTTCACAAGTACTGTCTCTTTGGTTGTGTGTTGTGTTCCAATAAGAAAATGAAAGAAATGGGAAGGAGACACAAGAGTGGAGCAAAAGCTACGGATGTATGGCTATTTATGCTAGTAAATAAACGAATAAGTCCAAGACCAGCGTCTCTTTTCAAAAAAGTCCTATCTTGCGATTTCCACGAAGTTGGATCCCCCTCTCTCTCTTTAAGAAATTAATAAAAGGAAAAAAAAGATGTTTAAAACACAAGTGTGTATTACAATAATCTCTTTTTTCATGTGTATTACTGTAATTCACAAAAACAATTTTCATGTGTAGTCATTCTATGTCGTCTACTCATCTGTATCATTCTTTATTTTATCTATTTTTCGAAAGGAAAAAAAAAAAAGGAAGAAAAACTTCTTTTTAAAATATGACTAGGCTATAAACAAAAACCTTTTAATGGATGGACGATTTTCCGGCTCTACATCTTAGCACATAAAATTTTATTGATTTAGCTTTCATCATTAGTGTTGTGCAAATACTCATATGTATTCAAATATATATCTACCAATTATTTAATTGAAATCCAGCAAAGTTTTTGAAATTGACAAAAGGAAAAGTTGCCACCGGGATTGTTTTATATTCTTATATTTAATTATTTGTTTAATTAAATTAAACTGGTTAAGTTTTTACTTGCAGAAATTCATTCGCTGTTTAATTATATTGGACAACCTTAATTAACCAATTTTAACAGACCAAAAAGGTAACAAAAAAAAAAGAAAAAGAAAGAGAAACATGATTTGAACAAATCAAGTTTAATATTTTACGTTTAGTGTGTGGACTTTGCATCAGTGATTAGCTCTGAAAGTGTGTTAATTTACTGGTAAGAATTTGTCATGAAGTGATTTAGTAAAACAAATAACACGAGTGATGACCAAGGAGGGCCCAATGAATGCATGGGGACAAAGTCTAATCTTGCATGGAAATTCATGAAATCTTATTTTCTATTGTCGTTACTCCAATTGAATATAAGTAAAAATTTGTCGTCATCTTCTTGAAATTTTGACAAAAATAGAAAATAAAAGAAAGAAAAATTGTCGTCACCACATGACAATTATACAAGTTGGGGGTTTATCTTGTATTAATTGAAAGTTTTCTGCTGTGAATAGGCACATGGGCGTTCTAATTCATATTTTCTGTTTTCTCAAGGACTTAAATAAAATTAATTTTAAAGTTTTTAGGAAGGTGGATCGTGGGTTCTCAAGTTTACAAAAGTAGCAACTTGGTCCCCTTCTTGCAACATTATACTCTATTTTAAGTTTGAGTGAGCCAAATTTGGCATGCGAGTGTATTTATCCCCAATTGAATCAGATCAGTTGCCTATTAAATTTCTTTGACGGACAACCCGACAGAAATGGCCAATTGTCAACTACTAATATTTTGATTCATGGCAAATTTGTGATGCCCTAATTAGGACAGGTCTAAAAGAAAGAACTACAGACTTCATGGCTAACAAGTTTCTGATGAAGGAATGCACATGACACCTTAAATAATTTTAAATCAAGGTGAGAGATGAAAGTAAAAAACTTTATGACACAAGGGACAAATCCATAAAGATTGTTGAGCCACAGAGGATATGGACTTTGGTGGTGACATACGTATATGATGATTATATTCATGCATTAGTTTGTTTATAGAATTTTAAGGATACAATGAGGGAACTTCTATGTTGAAGAATGAGTTTTGAAGATGACAAAGGACCTGGTGCTAAGTGGACTACGAAAAGGTTCACAGTTGAGTTGAGAAGACTGAGCTGTTCAACGGGATAATTGAGTCAGAGTTGAAGAAGGAGAAAAAGAAAAGTTGGAGTCAAAGTTCCGATGGAAAAGAAGAAGCGAGTGACGGTGCTGAAATAGACGCGGTTCCTAAACAAAAAAAGATTGGAAACTAAGGCAAATTAACTTAGGTTTTAAATAAGGCAATATGGGTAAACCTTGCTTGAAACGAATTCCAAAGTAGAAAAGGAGTTCTAAACTTAGTTGGATCCGGCTAAGTCAAACTCCTATATATACAAGTTAATTTAGCCAGAATTGATTCACGCACTCAAGACATCTCAACAGAGCAAATCAAGAACAAACAGATGGTGAGAGGCATTCTGTGCAAGAACAAAGGCTGAGCAGCAGAACCTTACGAAGGAGCAGTTTCATAGTTAAGTCTATTGTTTTAGTTTTTGTTATATGCTATCGAGTTGTAATCTATTAGCTTGTTAAGAAGCATATAGTAGAGGTTACTCTTTGGTGAAGTAGAGTCAACCTGACAAGCTAACGTATGGCTTGGAAGGTTCTAGGTACTAGGGAGGTCTAGTTCCTTGATTACATTACGTTGTAGTCTAAAATTTGCTCGCATTTTCCTTTAGTGGAAGAGCTGAAATCCCAAGAGTTTGGGTCGTAGTTTTTTATCCCTTGAGCAAGGATTTTTTCATGTAAAAATCTCTGTGTTATTTACGTTTCAGCATTGTGTTTAAGTTCCAGAGATAGGTGAAACTTGCAAAGAACCTGTTTCTTTGTAAGTCAGGCGATAAATATTTAAGACAAGTTTTAGGTTTTAAAAATCAGGTAAGGACACTATTCACCCCCCTCTAGTGTCTTATATAGGTACACCAAATGCAACATTTTAGGACCATAAAAATTTTTTCAGAACAAAAACAAAGATTGATACTTTAGGAGTTAGAACTGCTAAGATTCAGGGTTCTTGGTGAGCCCTAATGATGAAGAAGAAGAAGAAGAAGAAGACGACTTGAGGAAGAAGAAGCTCTTGTGAGCTATGTGAGAGAGAAGAGAGAGATGAGAGAGAACTCAGTTCATTGAATGAATTGTTAACCAAACTAATACAAAGCTCAGCTATTTATAGCTGTGGATTAATCCTAACTAACTGAAAATATTAACAACTAATTAACAGAATTACAAACACTAACTGTAATCCGGAATACAGGAAATGACTACTATGCCCTCGTGGCCTAACTAACTTTCTAATTGCCTATTTCTTTAACAAGAACCATTCGAACACCAACGATAGTGTTTATTATATGTTTTTCTAAAACGATTTACGAAAAAAACTTATCTAAAGACACGGCATTTATCCGTGTTTTTACAAAAATTGAAACAACTACTCTCATAATTGGATGAGACTTGTCCTCAAATAGACAACAGCTGTTTGCTTTAGCCGCCTTTCTGTGGAGTATAAGTTTGAGGAAGATTGAGAGGTCTGCTATGGTCTTTGCACAGATTATTTTCATGATAAAATTTATTAAGTAGCGAGAATATTCATGTCTTATCTATTCTGTATGCCAATTTTGTGCAGCTTCAATTCAACAATTAGATCGATATATTTTTAATTCTTTGAGACTCTTCCGACAACGATATTTTGTGGAATATGTTGCTTAGTTATAATAATTGTATACTAGTATGGTTGGCTAGTGGTTTATCCTTATTTTTATTTAATTATTCGGTATCCAAAACTCATTTCCTAATTTGCAAACGCATGTAAAAATTAAAGTCTAATGCAGGAGGGTATCAGCGATTCCTACTAAACAACAGTAAGTCCTAAGTATCAAATTCTAAATCTCTTGCCGGTAAATAGAAATAGATTTACTATTCCACATGGCTGCGTGGTGGCGTACGTTTTATGTATTTGGCGCTAGGGGTGGGCGTTCGGTACTTCGGTTCGGTTTTCTGAAATATCGTTTCGATTCGATATTTCGGTTTTCGGTTCGGTTTGAAGTGTAGAAAAACCCGTAATTTTTATACTTCGGTTCGGTTTTTTAGTTCGGTACTTCAGTTCGGTGCTTCGGTGTTTCGGTTTAAACCAAAGTTTATGGCAACAAAAAAAAGCCCGGACAAAAAAATTTATAGCCTATGACTAACTAGGATAATTTGGTCCCCTCGACTATACCATAATTTGGTCCTCTCACTTTCTCATTTCTTTCGATTTCTTTTAGCTTAAACGAAATTAGTACTAAAAGTATGACTAATTACTAGAAATGAAACTATTCACCCCCTTCGTACAGTCTGGTATTATCATGGCGGAGCTACAATCAGTGATCACACAAAGTTTTATGATAAAATTCAGTTTTTTGGATTATGTGGTTCGATCTATAATTATCATTTGTGGACGTTATAAAGTCTCCTGTTTATTAGCACCTCAATATATATGGCGCAGTCTTAGAAGTGAAGCGTGGAGTTCAAATGAGAAAAATCCTAGAAGGCTACCTGGTATAAAGACGAGGAAGGGCATAATAATAGACAAAATACTTCGAGAAGTAATTGGAACATAGGCAAAATAATTAGTGAAAGTCATATAAGGAAAAGATGATAAATCCTCTTAGTTCTAGAACAAAATGTACGTAGACTAAATTAGAAAAGGGTTATAACAATATTTCTGCTAGTTGATTATTTAGTAACATCTTTCTTTGTTATGAGTGCTTTGCCTTAGGGCAATAATTTTCATAGTCATAAAAAAAGGGGGAAAAGACCTCTATATTTTAGGTTATACATTAGGAAATATATGGCATGTGTGTAAAAAAAAACTTCAGTTTTTTCGGGACCCGAAATTCCGAGTTGCCCGAAATCGAAAACCGAACCGAAAAACCGAAGTTTCAAAATTTCTTGGACCGAACCGAACCGAACCGAAATACCGAATTAGTTCGGTTCGGTTCGGTTTTTTCGGTTTAGTGCCCACCCCTATTTGGCGCTATGGGTAATATGGGATTGGGTAAACAAGGAGTTGTTTTTAGTGGGTACAAAATTTTTCTACAGTGGCTAACTTGGAAAGCCACATAGGCATTATATTTGGTTTGACATGTGTTGATAGATCTTTTGAAGTATGACAAACGAAGGACTTAGTAGCTTAGTGAAGAACTTAGTCCTTAAGGAGAAGGGCACGACTGGTCGAAAAGGTTGTGGGATGTAAATCCATATAGAACTAAGAGTAGTGGCGCGTGTACATATGCGTATCCTAGTCAATAAAAGAAGTTGTGTCGTGGCTGTTTCATTGAAGTGTGAACGAGTATTGGTGCTAAACAAGGAATATATCACTGGAAATGCAAACTTACCATAGTCGTAATGTTTCCTAGTGAAACACTGCTAGGGTACAAAGCCCATATGAAAGCAAGTAGCAACCGATCTCAGTTATTCACTACGAGAGTTGAGATCAAACAAATGGCAATTCAATAATTCTTGAAGTGACTTAACTGTGGTTACAACTATTGAAGAATTTGGAGCAAAAGTAGCAAAATGATTAAGTTCTTTATTGCAGTTGTCTCATTGTTACGTATTATTAGTTTTTACCTATTTGCTTATCGTAGAAGTCATTGTAATAGGTGAACTTTTGAGAGATTACTGTGTAAAGTTAGAATTTAGCTCTGTGAGTGTTTAGGGTCTAGAGTGTAGCTCCATGGTTACAGAGTTTGTAATCTAAAACTTGCTTTTTGTGTTAGTGGAAATGTTTTCAAAATCTCAGAATGTGGGTCATGGTTTTCCTCCGTTGAGCGAGGAGTTTTCTACGTAAAAATACTGTGTTCTTTATCTACTATTTTACATTCAGTTTGGTATGTGTTGATCGAAACAACTGTACAAGAACTGAGTTCTTGTAGCCAAGAGTCAGGTTTTTCAACGAAAATTGGAGGACACTATTCACTCCTTGTAATGTCTCTAGGAGGTGCATAGTTTATAACAACATGTCACTAGCCACCAATTATTTCATATATTTGTGTGAATATTCCCCGATGAATTTTCCCTTTTTTGGTTTACGACAGCAAATCGGTAAATATATAATACAGACAACCAATAAATAATGCAAAAAGAATCTTTATAGAATTGTTTTCTCTTTTTTCACGTACAATTAATCATAAGAGATCATTTCCAAGGTGGAATATATAATATACTCGATCCTTCTTAGTTTATGAGGTTATATTGAGAATTAGAGAACTGAACGACAAACTTTATTAACTAATTTTATGTGCATTGTATATATGTTCGAAATGTTGGACGAAATATAATATCCATATCATTCAAAAAAAAAACTTTACTTTTAGTGAGACATTTATATCTACACAACTGTTATTACTTATTTTAGAAGACAGCTTTCAAAAGTCTTCAATTTTTTCTTAAACTATCGTATTAAATCAAGCTATCAATTATGAATTAAAAAACTATCGTATTAAATCAAGCTATCAATTATGACTTAAAATTAAAATAAAGGTGTATTGATGTCAATTTCTTGTTCGTACAGGGTATATATTTTGAAAAATTTTCGCCACTTGTAGCATAAAATCTACCTTCAAACATTCAACACAAGCACATAAATTGTTCAATTAATTACACTTTTTATTTGAAGGTGCAACTTTTATAGAGATGGACAGTGGCTCCAAGTGGCAAATTACATTCTTAAAATATTAGTTCACGTGACATGGTCTAATCAGAGGTCAATCCAGGTGCTCTGCTTCTTTTAAAGATAAATACCTTTATAGTATTTTTTTAATTACTACTTTTGGAACTTAAATCCAGTACTACTACTTTTTGCCTTCTTATGGCTAATTGGGTCTAATCATTTGACTAGTGAAAGTTGAGTACTAAGATATTTCTCCCCGTCTACGAGGACATAAATTACATCACATAATAATAGAAATATAACAACGATAGTGTACAAACCTACAAACAATTGTCTTGTTAAGCATTGCGCTAGGTTAATTCTAGTAAGGGGCTGATCCAGAATTTAGAAGTATCGGATGCCACTTGGGCGTAGATATGTGTCTATTTATACTGTAGTGTCGAGAATAAACGATTGTTCAATTTGATCACCTTTGGGTTTCCTTAAGGCGTTCGTTTTTTATTTATATAGACAAAACAACTTAATGCAAATCATAAAGCTGAAAATATAAGGGGGTGGGGGGAGGTGAATTATAATTTTTAATCATTTTAACAAGTTTCAGTCGACTATTTAATCAACTAATTCTAAAGCAGAGTAATAGAAAAGTAAAATGCAGTAAAGCAAAGAAGACACTCAGAATTTTTATAGTGGTTTAGAACCAATGTGATTTTTAATCCAGTCTCCTTGGGTCACAAGGGGTAACCTCTTCGGTTCTTTATGTTTCTTCAAGGTACAACTTGTGTGGTCTTTCCTTCGTTCACCACTAACGATATTCACTTGTGGTTTTGGTACTCGCTCACCACTAACGTATTCTAGTTGGTTTTACAAATATTAACCAACACTCCGACACTAACCTTACTTTTACTCTTGACTCTCTTTTTCCTTTTCTTGTATAATAGTAGACTCTCAAGAATACAATAGTTTAAAGAACTGTAAAAGAGAATTGCTAGAAAGTACAAGGTTGCGTAAAGAGCTTGAGGAGAATAGCCGAGAAAATATAGTGTCAAGTCTTCAGTGTGAACAAATCTTCTTGCTAGTCTTGAGCTTGATATAAACATATCTTAATTTACAAGTTAACTGAGAGCACGATCAGTAAACATGCATAACTACATAAGCATCCAGATTTTAGCATTCACATGCAAGCTACATAAACATGCAATTTACTACAGAGCACAGTAGCATCATAGCACAATATATTCTCCCCCTTTGTGATCAAGCAAAACGGAGAGAGCGAAAGTTCAGAAATAACATTCATAAGATAAAAACAAAAGTAAACTTTTAGCATCCAGATTTATCAGTGCCGGCCCAGATAATAACGAAGAGTATTGATGATATTGCGAGCCATGGTGTCAATACACTCATGGACAGTGACAAGACTAGCACGCACATCACGAGCAATTTGAGAAAGAGGCAGACGCAACATTGCGACATCAGCCTTAGTGGACTTGGTTTCATCCCTGATTTTCTCGAGATTGTACTGAGAGGACAAAACCAGGTCTTTCAATTCATTCCTTTAACAGCAGATAACCAAGTAACAACTTCATATTCAACAGCAACAGGCTTATCAGCGGAGAAAATGATCACGCCCAACTACGTCCTCTAAAAAGGACTAAGCGGTCGCATCAAATATAGCTCGGTACTTAAAGACCCGAGGTCGAGTCCCACAGAGAACACTCGAATTTTAGTCGTTATTCTAACAAATTTATCTATCGATTGACTTCTAGGGGGTTTTATTTTAAGTTGGGTTTATAGTATCAACTAATTAACAATAAACTTTACAAGCAAATAAATTGTGAGTTGTTGAGAAAGTATTAATTCAAGAGATGGAAACCTAGGATTGATCTGCCCAACTCCTACCTATGTATTAAAATAAAGATTTAATGAATTCAACTTGGTTCTTCCTATTGAACACTTGCTCCAAATTCACAACTATTCACTTTCGTGTAATAATTATAACTTTCACTAACCAATTTTCCACTTTATTAGTGAGATATGTAAGACTACAAGTATTGTTCACAATTAGGTTCAATGGTCACAAATCACCTTGTTGAAAACCTAAATAATATCTTGGTTTTAGATTAAAATATTTCTAAGTATTTAACCCTAACTTATAAATCTATCCCTAGACACACAAGAATAAAGGGGACAATCAATTGGGGGCCCTTCCAATCAATAGCAAATAAAACGTAAATACTTAGATAGGAAAAATTAACAAGTTTTCATTCATAGAAATCAATATTCATCAAACATAAGTAATGGAGCGGTTCAATCAACCCTAGAATGGGTAATTTAGCCATTCATGTTCATAACAATCATGTTTAAGCAATTCATGAATGAATAAATTACAAAAGGGAACGAAGAATTTAACAAAAACTCTTGTGTTCTTGAAGTATCCCAAGCTCTCGCCTCCAGTTGCTCTTATCCGGGTCAAAAAATTTGTTTTGGGACGTGTTGTAAGGCTTTTATACCGTCCCCATAGACACACACATGTCGGAAATCCAAAATAAAGTCGGAATGAGAATGTCAGGATTTTAAGCCTACGGCGCCGCGCAGCGCATTTCGCGGTGCGGTGCCGTAGGCCAATTTCTGCAGGATTTTAAAATTCTTAATTCTCTAAATCTCTCCATTGTTGCGTCGTGCAGCGCAACGCCCAACGCGGAGCAACAGGGTTAATTTACTGCTTTTCCAGTTTTCTTTTTTTTTTCCTCCACGCCTTGGTTCCCGGTCGTGTCTCGGGCTTCTACTCAGACTTTGAAGCTTCATTTCTTCTAATTTCAGCTCCAGATCCATCAATTATCTCCAAGTACATTCCTACACGATTACAAACACGTAATAAGCTCAAGAACACTAAGATATCAACTCATTCGATGCACAAAGGTCATAAATATGAGGCAAAACAAGACTCCAAACATAAGTTTCTCGCCGCATATCAGGGAACAGGAGCAGAAGGAGCAGGGCTGGAGAAAGCGAGAGGAGGGTCCAACTCAGGCTTTTTGACCCAAGTATCCCATGATGTACATACCTCATACTCGCAAAAGCACGAGCATTGTAATATAAAGTGATGGAAACTTCAAGATGACCAGAGACATGCACATGCAGATATTCTAGGATATGGGAGATGCACATAGCATAAGGGAGACAACCAGAACTATTGTTATCATCAGCACATTCAAGCATATAGCTAAGGATCCACCAAGACGGGTTTAACTTGATTTTGGAGACTAAAAAAATAGACAACGAAGGTGTCTCATTGAGACAGAGAGCTAAAAGACCCACTGCGAGGAAGTATGGTGGTAGCAGTAATGTGGGCTAAGACACGAGTTTCAAAACACAGAGAGTGAGGCCCCAATTGACCATCAAGAAGAGAGTGGGATTGAAGACCAGTTATGCACGATTTTTCTTGTTCAAAGGAAACCCAAAAGTCAGTAGGCCACGAATTTTAAAGCAGTTAGAATAACTAGAGAAATTACAAGACATGATCTTTTCAAGGATTTAGTAATTTAAGAAGATACCCTTTCCTAGCACTAAGTACTCTATAGCATCACTACCACAAGGACGCAATTTTGTGTAGAACATACGAACTAAGTCAAGATAGGAATCATGACGAACAAGAGAAAAGAAATTGTTCCAACCTTGAAAGTCGAAGAAGGATTTGACATGACAATCAGCCGATTCCATGGCATCAAGATCAACAATGCGACCAACAGAAATGCAGCAAATTTGAAGTTTACCTAATTTCTCACGACTATTATCCAAGAAATTTTGGTCATTATCAAGAGGAATGGTAGGGATGACGGTTTTGAGCATTTTAGGAGTAGGACTAGAAAAGGGTTCCTTCATATGGCGTATGCTAGATTTCTTTGCAGATGAAGGAGAGATGAAAGAGGTAGATTCATCTTGATGAGAAACATGAGAGGATTCGAAGGATGCGACATTGACATGGGAGATGGAGCGAGTTTGTTTGTGAGTTCTGGAACTTTTTCTGGTGGGAACAATTTTACGTTTAGAGGATTTCGCCATAAAGAGAGATGTGAAGTATAGTAGGTGGTGGAGTGTTTTGGAAGAAGAAGTGAAAAAGACGAAGAAAGATGATGAGTTTTATGGAGAAGTGGGAAGACAGGACAGTTCTGAGAAATTGAAAAGAAGAAAAAGAAAAGGGTGGAGAAAAAGGCGCCGATTGAGAGAATCTAGGAGCTTTAGTTCACACAAATAATTAAAATAGAGATTTAGTTCACAAAATCACAGCACACGGAAGGGAATTATGTCAGATACATGGAAACATACGTAATCATAATAACTATGTGCACTAATTTAGCAAAATTAGAACTATAGTTTAGAAACTAATTGATTTTCTGTTGTAACAAAGTATATTTTAATATTACCACATAACTCATGATCACGAATGAAATAATTTTTAATTTCTATATGTTTTGCTCTAGAATGATGCACTGGATTTTTAGATAAGCATATGGCACTAGAGTTATCGCAATAAATGGACATAGGTTTAGAAATTATGTCATAGTCATGCAATTGGTAAGACATCCATAGGAGTTGAGTGCAACAATGTCCGATAGCAATATATTCAGCCTCAGTAGTTGAGAGTGATACTGATCCTTATTTCTTGCTATGCCAAGATATCAGGGATTTTCCAAGAAATTGACAAGTTCCACTTGTACTTTTCCTATCGTCTTTATCACCTGCAAAGTCAGCATCTGAAAAACCTTGAAGATGAAAATTAATAGTACGAGGATAACATAATCCCTACATAATTGTACCAGATAAGTAACGGATAATCCTTTTAACAGACGTTAAATGAGATTCTTTAGGATCAGATTGGAATCGCACATTTGCATACACTGGACATAATATCCGGTCGGCCTGCAGTGAGATATAACAAAGATCCAATCATACCTCGATATTTTATTTGGTCGACATTCTTACCTTTGGTATCTTTGTCAAAGTTTGTTGAAGTGCTCATGGGTGTTCCAATAGCCTTTGCATTTCGTATTTCACAAGTAGTTCTTTGGCATATTTTGACTGGCTAATGAATATTACTTTATCATATTGCTTGATTTGAAGTATGAGGAAGAAAGTAGGCTCAACTATAAGACTCATTTCGAACTTAGTTTGCATAATTTCAGCAAATTCCTTGCACAAAGAAGGGTTAGTCCTCGCAAAGATTATATTGTCAACATAAATTTGAATAAGAATGTTACCTGTTGAGGATCGATTAATGAATAATGTGGTGTCGATTTTTCCTCGACTAAAACCATGATTTAGGAGAAAGTTACTAAGTCTTTCGTACCAAGCTCGAGGAGCTTGTTTTAAACCATAGATAGCCTTAGTCAACCTAAGAATATGAGATGGATGTTTAAGGTTTTCAAATCCTAGAGGTTGTTTAACTTAGACCTCTTCTTTAATGAAACTATTGAATAAAGCACTTTTAACATCCATTTGAAATAATCTAAAACCTTTAAAAGATGCATATGCAAGAAATATTCGAATAGATTCTAACCTTGCCACCTGAGCGAATGTTTCATCATAGTCTATACCTTCTTGTTGAGAGTATCATTGTGCAACAAGTCGAGCCTTGTTTCTCACAACCTCTCCAGCTTTATTTAGCTTATTTCGAAACACCTATTTTATTCCGATGATAGATGTATTTGAGGGTTTAGGAATAAGTGTCCATACCTGATTTTTCTCGAATTGTGCAAGTTCTTCATCCATAGCTTTTATCCAATGGATATCATCAAGAGCTTTTTCAACTTTATTTGGCTCTACTTGTGAAATGAGAGCCATATTTGAGCTTTGTTTGTGGGACCCTCTGGTCCTCATACCTTCTTGTGGATCACCAATGATTAATTTTTTATGATAGTTTGGCTCATTTTTCTATTCATTTGGAATGACAACACCTGGTTCCTTAGTCGACTCATTCTTGTCCCCGTCTGATTTAGTCTCTGAGCCTTTAATAGTTGACTGAGTTGTACTTTGCTTCTGCCTTTCTGAGTCAAGAACTTCAGTATCTGCAGTCTCATCTTTCTCAATGGGAGAGTTAGTCTCAACAAACACAACATGCATAGATTCCTCTACTGATAAGATACGTTTATTGTAAACTCCATATAAGCGACTTGAATTCGAATAGCCAAGGAAACTACCTGCATCACTACGTGGATCAAAATTTTCAAGATTGTCTTTTCTATTGTTATGAATAAAATATTTACAACCAAATGGGTGAAAATAGCTAATATTTGGCCTCTTACCTTTCCATAATTCATATGGCGTTTTCTTCAGAATAGGTCGAATAAGACATCTATTTAAAATATGACAAGATGTACTTATTGCATCTGTCCAAAACTTGTTTGGAAGAGAATGATCGAGCAACATGGTTCTCACCATGTAACACCATTTTATTGAGGAGTTCTGGGAGATGAGAAGTTGTGGGTAATACCTTGTTCATTGCAGAAGGATTCAAAAGTCTTACTTTCGAACTCTCCACCATGATCGCTTCATATTGTTGTGATGAAGTACCCTTTTTCTCTTTGAACTTTCTTACAGAAAAATTCAAAATTCTTTTGAGCTTCATCCTTATGAGACAAGAATAGTCATCTACAATAACAAAGGCATACATTTTTCCTCCGATACTGGCAGTTTAGTTGGCCCAAAAAGATCCATATGCAATAACTTAAGTGACATTGAAGTATTAACAATGTCCTTAATTTTGAATGAAGATCTAGTTTGCTCACCCAATTTACATGCGTCACAAATATGATCTTTTGAAAAATTTAGCCTTGGTAATTCAATAACCAATTCTCTTTTAAAGAGTTTTTGAAGTAAATGCATGCTGGCATGACCTAGCTTTTTGTGCCATAGCCATGGATCAGAGGTACATACATGATTTGACGTAAAGGAATTATGGTCTAATTTGTAGATATTATTAATTCTAGAACCAGTGAGAATGACATTATATGTAGTATCGCAAATGATGTATTTTGAACATTTGAAGTTTACCTGATATTCGGCATCGCATAGTTGACCAATACTCAATAGATTGTGTCTCAATCCTTCTACCAGTAGTACTTCATTTATATCACAAGTCATGCTTAAGAAAATTTTTCCTACTCCAATCACTATTCCTTTTCCATTGTCGCCGAACTTAACTAATCCACCGTTAATAGATGTGACAGATTTAAACCAGTTCTTGTCACCTGTCATATGTCTAGAACACCCACTGTCAAGTATTCATTTTCCTTTATAAGATCTATTGAGGTGTTCCTGCATCAAAAGATTTTACTCATGCTTTGGTACCTAAGCTGTCTTGGGTCCTTTTTGGTTAGAAACATAATTATTTAAAGACATTTTAGGCATCCACATACATTTTCCTTAGTTATGCCTCTTTAGTTTGCAATTAAATCTAGTGTGCCCATAGTTACCACAGTAATAACATGTGATGGGAGATCGTGTTTCATTAGAAGCAACTTTAGTCGACTCGTTGCTTGTGAGTCGCATACTTCCAGGAATAGCCTCAACTGATGTTGGGGATAGTGGGGTTGTGTTGGATCTAATAGAGCTATGACTAGTAGATTTTCTAAGTCCATTTAATTTAAATTGCAGGTCCTAGACTTCTTGTTGAAGAAAATCTCGCTCAATTTCACATACTTCAAGTTTAAGATTCCAATCTTCCTTTTATTTCTTTAGTTTTGATAACTCTTGTAAAACAACTTTCATTTCATCTAAAGCAGAATCTAAGTCCTCTTGTAGAGTATTAAAATTATCACAATAGTAGTTACTTACCTTGCTTGATTCTCCTTCAGCCATGAACCACAAATTTGTTTTTTCTTCATTTTCCGATTCTTCCTCATCACTCTAGGCAGATAGGATTTCTTCTTGTGATTGCTTCATTTTGGCCTTATTGCAGTTGGCTGCAATGTGTCCATACTTACCACATTTATTGCAGCGTCAATCATTCTTGTCTTGGTCATTGCTAGGAGTATTTCTACGGAAGTTAGATCTCAGTTTCCCTCTTTGTCTGTTCCTGCTCAAAAGATTGCTAAAATTCTCTGTCATGAGAGCCTATTCTTCCACAATCTCATCATTGTCACTTGGAGAGTCCGCACTGGCTGCACTAAAAGCGACTTCTCAGTAATTGATGCACTTCTTTGAACGTGGGTCTTTATGCAATGAGATCACCACGTAATTAGGAGAGAGAGTTGAGATCTCCTCCTTCAATGTTTATGACCTTAGGTTGCCAAATGACAGGAAGACTTCTTAAGATTTTTCTGACTTGTTCCCACTAGTATATATCTTACCAAGAGATTTGAGTTCACCAATAACTTTACTAAATCGAGCAAATATTTTCTCAACAGATTCACCTTCTTTCATTTGAAATAATTCATACTCATGAACAAGAAGGTTGATTCTGGTTTACTTTACTTTACTTGTTCCCGCATAAGTGAAAATAAGTTTAACCCACATCTCTTTAGCTATTTCACAGCTTGAGATCTTTCCATATTCTTCTCTACTGATAGCATTGTAGAGCAGATTTTGAGCCTTGGAATTTAGTTGAATAATTTCTCTTTTCTCATCATTGTAGTCATCTATATCAAATGGAACATCTGATTTTTGACCTTCAGGTTTCTTTCCTTTGTTAATGGATTTGACGAATATTTGCATTCGTACTTTCCAGCGGCTAAAATGTTGACCATTGAAATACTGGGGTCGTGCAATTGAAGTTCCTTCTTGAAGTAAGGCTCCAGTAACAATGTGTCCAGACATGATCTTTTCTCACTTGTTGTAAGGCAAAACAAATAAGATTATGTGAGACCTACTCTGATACCAATTGAAAGTATAAGAGGAGGGTGAATCATGATTTTTTAATCATTTTAACAAGTTTCAGTCGACTATTTAGTCGACTAATTGTAAATCATAGTAATAGAAAAGTAAAGTGCAATAAAGTAAAGAAGACACTCATAACTTTTATACTGGTTCAGAACCAATATGGTTTCTAATTCAGACCCCTTGGATCACAAAGGGTAATCTCTTCGACTCTTTATGTTTCTTCAAGGTACAACTTGTGTGGTCTTTTCTTCGCTCACCACTGACGATGTTCTCTTGTGATTTTGATACTCGCTCACCACTAACGTATTCTAGTTCGTTTTACAAATGTTAACCAACACTCCGATACTAACCTTACTTTCACTCTTGACTCTCTTTTTCTTTTTCTTCTACACTAGTAGACTCTCAAGAATACCATGTTTTCAAGAACTGTAAAAGAGAATTGCTTGAAAGTACAAGGTTGCGTAAAGAGCTTGAGGAGAATAGCCGAGAATATATAGTGTCAAGTCTTCAGTGTGAACAAATCTTCTTGCTAGTCTTGAGCTTGATATAAGGAGATCTTAATTTCCAAGTTGAAGAGATATTTTGACCCAAAGGATTTGATCCTCATAAAGAGTTTTGATTTCCCTTTTATGAGAATAAGGTGTGAGCCGTTGATCTCAGATTCTCCTTTAATGTGCAGATTCTTCTCGTATACATTCCAGGTCAGAGATCACGATCTAATTAATGTAGAATCCTTGATTGTTGATTTGATAGGATGTCTTTCCTTGTTGAGCTTTGTGCGCAATTAACTCCTCCGATCAACGTTTTCTTTAGTGAAGTCTTGTAGTCGAAGTCTTTCTCCTTTGTTCATACGACTTGAATGCTTTTGTTCCTACAATAATATGGAAGATATAAGTTATCAAATTCAGGGATATTTTAACCATTATTATCATTAAAACGAGACTCAACAAAAATTTCTAACAGTATTATTAATATCATAAATATATATATTTCATGCTATATGTAACAGAGTAAACAATCATTAAACGTTAATTATCGAGGCTATTTGGCAATTTATTTTTTATTTGCTTTATTTGTTGTCTCTTTTTCTTTTTCCTTTTCCTTTTCTTGAAGGGTGGTGTTCAAAAATTATTTTTTTCTTAAAATAAAAAGTGCAATATTTTTTGCAAGAATAAAACTATTTTGGTCCTTCTTTGGGGGGAGGGGAAGGAAAAAGAAGATGAATTAGAAATTATAGAGACAAAATATAAAATTAAAACATATTTTGTAATTAAAGTGAATAAAAAAATGAATTTTATTCACCTAAGATAATTTATACATCTAAAATATAAAATCATTATTACTAAATTAATTGATTAGAAAAGGATATTGTAATTGCTTTATTGATTTGGAGAATAGGAAGGACATAATAAGGAGCAAGTAGGAAATAATGGTAAGAAAAGAAAGCGACAGATTTTTGACGGAATGAGAGAGAAATAAAACATTCTTAGGTCCCACACAAATATAATGTTGTGTTGTATACTAAAAATTAAAAATAGCTGCTACTGGGAATCAAACCCCAGTAACTTGAATGGAAGATACGATCCAGTGCCAGTGGCACTATTGCGCCTATGGTTACTACGGGTGCCAATCAACAAATATATCCCGTTTTTCAGGTGTATAGATGTATACCTAGTGTTTCGATCGAAGTTAACGGGTGTCGTGGAACCCCCTCCCATACTACAAAAGTTAGCTACTAAAATAGAAGAGTCAAATGCTGTATAAACCGCATAACAACCTTTCATTTGATCTATGTGAGACTCAAGTCTTATACCCAGGCGAACGATGCATTGCAGGCGTCACCATCCAAGGCACAGTGCATGGAGGGTAGCTATGATCCATTGATAATACAACCATGTGAGAACCACACTCGAAAAACTAGCTATTAAGGTGGGAGCTTTATAACAACTTCCATTTGACCAATGTAGAATTCAAGTCTCATACCATGCAATAGATCATAACCCTTCACCACTTTCACTAGTGCACCTATGTGTGTACTTTATGATCTTGAATTCGATTATTCTTCCTGGCTCAAGGAAAGGATTGTCTAACTTTTATAATTTGGCGGGGCTTAGGTCAACTGTCACGACCCAATTTCCAAGGGCTCGTGATAGCACCTAAACAACATTTGCCTAGGCGAACCAATGAAACAAGATGCGGAAAAGAATAATAATGTGAAAAGATCATAAATGGATATATAAATATAAAAGGGTGAAGTCCAAAAGAATATATCCACAAAATAATTGGAGCATTCTAAGAGTGACTCAATAAAGTATGAATATACATCAAAGAAATCTGAGTCCTATCTCTAAGTGACTCCAGCGGTATGCCACCACGGTCTGTGTGGTCGGCTCACCTCAATCAAAAGTCTCAGAAGCCTCGGGAACCGCTAACGTCCGGGCTGCTGACTGGATGAAGGACCTGCGCACGTAGCAGAGTAAGTTATGAGCCGAAGCCCAGTAAGATCACCGACAGGCCCGCTAAGGTACCCTTGCGGGACAAGTCGCTACATGCATCATAAGCAACAACATACTATAGTAATCATACAATAAAGTAGTGAAATCACAAATAGATGTAACACATTCCATACACACAAGTAGTAACCAGAAGTCTCAAGGATTATGCCCATCCAACGTAAGGCATAGGTCAACTCAGCGGCGGTTTGAAGGTCCAATCTCTACTCCCGTGCCGACTAACCTAGACCTACGATGGACTAGCAACACCACTACTAAGTATCAACCATATACCGTGACCCGAAGTCACTATCACAATCATGAATAAGTAGACCAACGACCCGTAGTCGTTGGCTCATCTCAAATCTGTCTACGATCGCACCACACCCCCTGTCAAGTACGTCGTATCTCAATAAATCAAGTGACCACACCACACCCCCTGTCAAGTGTGTCACATCTCAAAGATCAAGTGTCCACACCACACCCCCTGTCAAGTGTGACACATCTCATAGTATAGGCGACACCACACCCCCTGTCAAGTGTCCCTCTAACAGTATTAATATCCACGACATTAATAACAATAACAGAAATAATAACAGAAATATTAATAACGATAATATTTCACAGTCACCGTAACCCAGGTTGGTTATGCTAGCTGAACGTAAGGCGAAGGTTAACCCGACCACAGTTTGGGGGGTACAATCCCTACTCCCATGTCGTCCAACCCAAGGTTACGTATAGACAGCACTACCCAACCCGGCACGTGAACAAATCAAGTACCAATATCATACAAAAGCCGACAAAATCCTCGGCAAGACATTTATCATGACATGCCGGCAACATCCTCGGCCATATCCCAAGTTCTTTCTATCTAAGCATGGCGTAGCAAGCGTTACTACGATATAAATTTAAGCTACCTCGACGTAGCGTTTAGACCGGCACATACCTCGGTCGAGTCACAATCTCGCTATTTATAACAAACAATAATAGCAAGTAATTCACATCATTAATCCTAACCATTGTTAGGTATATATATGCGTACATGAAGCATACTAGCATGAAGGAAGAGTCCACAAGCACAATAGAGGTCAAGTCTCACTTACCTCGAAATTCGGGCTCAAATGCCGGGAAGAATCTCCTTTCCCGCTCGCCTTGTCCGCGAAGGACTCTCCACTAGGTCTATTAAGACAAGATATAGCACATATGAGTGCTCAATTATAGCTATTTAAGCATATAGGCATCCTAGGGTAAAAATTACCAAAATGCCCCCGGGTAGGGCCGAGCCCTAAATTTACAAAATGTACTTTTCCGGACTCCCCACGCTCCCGTGAGTCCAAAAGTACACTTAGATTCCACATGCGAGCCTTGCTCGATGTCTTTCCCCAATTCTTAAGAATCTAGGGTTCTAACCCATTTCCAAGAATCAACCCTTTGATTCTTGTGTTAATCAACATAAAGATGGATTGAAAGGGCTTACCTTAAGTGTAAGTATGATTGGATCTTCAAGAAATACCCAAAAATCGCCTCAAGAGCTCACCAAATGATTTTTATAAGTTATGAACCGAAATGGCCTTTTTATAGCAGTTTTTTTTTGCCTCTGTGATAGCTTCTTTTGAAAAAATCATAACTTTTGATAGCAATGTCCAAATGACCTGAAACCGGTGCCATTAGAACCACAACTCAAAGGGCTAAAACTTTTATGTTTTGAGTTTTTCCTAATTCCTTACGGATTGGCCGAAAAATCAGCTTTTATCCGGCTGTTTGCGCCAAAACATAACAGAAAAGTCGCACCAGATTTCTACTGTTTTAGTAGAAAAACGGGACCCTACGAAGCTCGGAATGATTCCAAATTTTGTACACAAGCCATAAAATACTTGGGTGACATGCTCGTCAAGACGGAACTCAATTCGGACCTCCAGAACTCAAAAAGTGGGTCCCACGACAAAGGTTCAATTTTCGACTTTCGCCAAAATAGCGAAATTTAACCAAACGACCTCGGAATCCAATTCCGAAAGTTGCTACAAGTGAAAAATGACTATACGAACCTAACGGAACTTTCGGATCTCTCATCGGAGCTCATTTGCTCAAATCGAGCTCGGAAACCTCTTTTAACTCTTTTAAACTTCCGAAACGGGGACTTTATCAAAAGTCCTATCAAACGAGGTCCGTTTTCAATTTTGAAGGTTGCTACATATCATAAATGACGAGACGGACCTAACGGTGCGCTCGGATTTTCCATCGGGGTTCGTTTACTCAAAACGACCTATCGAAACCCCAAATTCCTTTCCGGAATTTCATAAACGGATCCTTTTCTCGAAAACCTATCAAACGGACTCCGTTTCGACTCAGATTTCACAGACGGGTCATAAATGACCTAACGGAGCTTTTGGGACTGTCGACATACAAATCCCGGATCCCGTAACGACTATTTGAGGGTCGTTACATCAACACTAATATAATGGCTGCAATAATAAGCTTTTTGAGCACATTTTATACGATCATGACTTATAAGATGTAAGCTTCATTATCTCAAAATTTTTCGTTTTTTTTTTCCATTACTTTTATAGTTTAACCCAAAAAGTTACACTGAACCAAAAGGTTAATAAGTTTTGAATAAATTATATATATTTTAGGTTAGAATAAACTTTTCAAGAGCACTTAATTACAAAAGGTAACTTAGCCTAACCGTAGCTTTTTCCCCCCCTTCAACTATAGAAACCTACGTGTATATGGTGGAGAAACCTACTTTAGCTCTAGTAGGTGAAGGAATATAAATACAGCGGAAGAAATTCTAGGATCATAAATTGCATGTAATTTAGACAACTAGCATGCAATTCAGTTTTACATAAACATAAAATAAAATACCTCTTGAAGCATGACAACAGCCACGAGACAAGACTTCAAGCACGAGCAAAGAGACCTCTTTCCTACTCCTAATTGAATTCGGACTAAACAATATCCGAACTAATAATATTTGGGTGGAACAAATGTCTAAGAGACAGAAACCAATAGTTTTTCTTGTATTCTTCCCTTGGATGAAATCTGTTATTTATGGGAAATAAGATTTTTTTTCCACCAAGAGACCTCTCTCCTACTCCTAATTGGGGACTGCAAAATTAATTAATGAGGCTTCCAATTATGAAATTAATTTTATTTCTCTAAAATTAACCTTTCCACAATACATTATAAATTATTTTTACTAGAAATTTGTTATTACACTTCTCAGTTGAATTTCGAATTTTTCAATCAGAACCTTATTTAACACCCCACATTAAGATTACATTCACCAACCAATATTATTAAATTACTGATAATTTATTATATTGACTAAATAAATATCCCTTAGACTTCCGTTTAACTTATTTTATATGCAGGATACAAAATCTACTGGCAAGATTTACACATGAAAACTTATAAGCTTTCATAAAGTGGTGCCATAAATCTACACTGAGACGTGGATTCTATCAACTGGCTATTACTTCGCAAATACGTATTATCATTATCAAACTTATCAAGAATTATTTGACTCAAATATTTTGGACCTCACTTATTGATAAATCAAGAGAATTAACAATATACACTACTATTAATAGCTATCTCAAGATTAAGAGTATAAGTGCATTGGATGAGCTGGAGAGTTTGTTTTATATAGTCAATATAAAAACACTTATCTCTACTTGGTCCCTTCAATGCACACAAAGCGCACGAGCACAAGAAGTTAGAACTATAATATTCCCATGATCAAGATAAATTACATATAATCATGTACTACAATCATACCATGGTTTGTCCAATTCGATCTTAGATTGTGACCATTACTTTATAAATTATAAGAACCGATGATTTAATCTTCCGTGTATAAGTTTGGCTCTACACACTAAATCAACTACTGTATAAATAATAGAACACACAAGACACAATTGATTTAAATAAATAATACTTCATTATATTTAATAAATAAATAACTAATTATTTAACAAGGAATAATCTAACTAAAATTGCATGTTAATTAGTATATCTCAACAATCTCCCACTTAGACTCATAATCATGCCATCATTATAAAAAGTAATATATCTAAACGCATGGTTAATAGTATATATTTCAATAAACTCCCACTCAGGCATTTAACCATACATATTCAACTTTCATAGGCATTCCTTTAACATACTAAAAGGATCTAGCCAAGTTGTTTTCTGATGCAATTTTTGTCTAATAGCGTTTTTCATTACTAACGGTCAGTCTTAACCTTTGCAGGATCCAGTCATGAAACTCTCCCAAGGGTGCAATACACCGAACCATTTTCATCATTTTCTCCCACGACAAAGTACTACTACTAAGTCAGACTATCATATTCTTGTGACGAAACCACATAACAATTAGAATCTTAAGTTTCAATATTCTTTCATTACCTTTCGATATCAAAATATGAACAACTTCATCTTGTAGTATATATTAAAGACTTATTCTTGTAATATTTACTGATCTGCTCAAAATCATCCGGGCTCCCTTTTTTCCCTATGGTATGCTAATCCAGCGCTACTTTGGAGTTGTGGATTTCCAAGTATCTTCGATTGACATTTTTCCCACTACCCAATGGAACGTCAATCCAAACCTAACTTAGCCCTATCGTAGGTTTGAAATTTTTTTGTTGCACTATATTTTATGATTTATGGCCAGATATTTCTTAAATTCCGTGCATAACTATAGTTTAATGCACCGCATTATTTTTTTATATGTTTTCAAGAGTCAACATTTGTCGCGAACACTTTATAATTCATATTGAGATATGCGAGGTAGAACTTAAAAGATCTTGGTTAATTATTACTCTAAAAAATTAAAATGATCCAATTCAATATTGAATTACATTAGTTGTCTAAATTTCTCTGATACATTATTTTTATTACTATAAGTAACGCGTAGGTGTGAGCGTTCGGTCGGTTCTATTCGGTTTATGACATTTCGGTTTGGTTTTTCGGTTTTTGGTTTAATAATATTGGGAACCAAAACCAAACCAAAATTAATTCGGTTTGGTTCGACTTTTAAGAATTCCAATCGGTTTAAATCAATTTAGTTCGATTTTCACATATAAACTAATATGGCAAATGCGCGAAGAAGAATAAGTACAACAGTAAATCAAAGTTAGCAGTTGAAAAAAAAAATAATTTAGCTAAACATATCTTGTAGTTGTTCAGATTAATGACATGACAATCGAACTTGGTACGTACATGGTAAGCTTACTGCTTAGTGGATTGGAGATGTTATTATAGATTTTACACTTTAGTTGCCAAAGTTAGAAGGCCTATATTAGGCCTGGTAGCCTGGTCTACTGACTAGATATATAAGAAAAATTATATATATATATATATATATATATATATATATATATATATATATATATATATATATATATATATATATATATATATATATATATATATATCTGTGTGTGTGTGTGTGCGCGCGCGCGTGTGTCTATATGTAATTCAGTTTGGTTCAGTTTGTGAGCACTCCAAACCAAAACCAAATCGTAAAACCAAAATTTTTAAAATGTAAAACCAAACCCAAACAAAAATCGAAAACTCGAAAACCGAATTAAAAAAATTTTGATTCGGTCAGTTTTTTCGGTTTGGTTCGGTTTATGCCCATCCTAGTAACGTGAGTAACATTATAGGATTACGTGAAACTTAAACGAAATTTATGGTCTGTTTGGCATTGCTTCTCCAGAGCTAAAAGTGCTTTTTTTTTCCTTCAAAAAAAGTACTTTTTTAGAATTTTGAGGTGTTTGGCAACCAAAAAAAGTACTTTTAGGTAGAAGCAGAAGCAGTTTTTCTGTTGTATGGGAGAAGCTACAAATATCTGCTTCTTCCCAGAAGTAGAAGCAGAAGCAGTTTATTAATTTTTTCAAGACAAAAATATCCTTACTAAAAATTCATATTTACCAAATTATCCCTCATTAATTAACCATATCTCTCTTTAAATAAAATAGTATTTCTCTTTTTCCCATTTTTTTCCTACTATATACTTTATAAATTTTCTTCCTCTTATGACTAGTTTTTATTTCTAATTATTTCTGTCAACCGTATATAGAATCCCCTATTCTTTAAATCATTTTTTAAAAGTAAGTAATTACTAGAAATTTTTAATTCAGTTATCATTTCGATTTAACTATATTTTATGTTGTTCAATAGCTTAAATTTATATATTTTACTTTATGTTTTATATTTTAACTAAATAATTTTTTTAATTAAAGTCTTTTATGATAAGTATTTAAAATTATTTTTTTTTTGTTTTTTTTAATCCAAATGTAAAATGAATTTGGATGTCCTTTTTGTAATTTAATACTCAAAAGTACTTTACGTAAAGATTAGCCAAACACAAATTATTTATCAAAAGTACTTCTCCAATGAATTGTCCAAACATAAACTGCTTATTATCTAAAAGTACTTCTTTGAAAAATACTTATATCAAAAGTACTTCTCAAATTAAGCAGTTTTTTGCAGCAATCCCAAACAGACTCTTAGTATCCGCAATTCATTATCTTACTGGCAGTAGAATGAAAGCAGAGTCGCTCCTTAAAAGTATCATTTTCTTGACCCAGTCATTTTCAGGCTGTCCTTTTTCAAATCACAACAATAACATATCCAACACTTTTAAGAAACAAAACAACAGTCAATATAGGAAAATCGTTATTTATAATTTTTGATAATTACGAAGTACTGGACCCACCAAAAGCGAAATGATTACGAAACAAATGAATACTTATAAAAAGAGGAAGGGCGGAAAGTTGTCTACATTCTTTTCCTCACGTTTATATTTGTTTTTGTTTATGTATACATATGTACCTTATTTGAAAGATAAAGGGAGGAAGAGTGCTGCGTTCACATTTGTTGGCATGTTGAAATAGTTCGGGGATATTAATGGCTAGATCGTCAAATAAAGTTGCACTCCTATAATCCGCAGCCAAAAACAGAATCACAATAACACTAAACTTTGTCCCCCTGAAAAGAATGAAAACTGAATATCAAAATTCACTGACATAAGCTTAGACTTAAAAAGAAAAACAAAAAGATGTAATAAATGTATAAATTAGTAATTTGATAAGCAGTGAGAACAATGAGTCTTTGGAAAGAGCAGTTTGGTTGTTAAGAAAGTACCGTATTTGGTTGAATTTAGAAAGTTGTCATTTTATTTAGACGCAAAAACAAAAAAAAAACATACTTCTACAAAAATTAGCAGGAATGGAGTAGGATTCTTGGTGATCTAACATCAGCTTGCAGTCTAAGCCATTGTCATTATAGTTAACTAGTACTAATTACTATTAGAAAGAGTTCATCATCGTTTTTTGTTATGGAGAGTATATATTTGCATATTCAAATTAAGGTGCTCACTTGGCCCTGTCGACTCACCGATACATTTTTTTTTTTTTTTTTGGTAATCTAACGTGTTAATGACTATAAATTGTTCAAAGAAAATTAGAAGTCATTGAAACTCAACCTTTTGGATTTCATTAATTTTACCTTCGTGTAGATATTAAATAAATAAATGTGTTTGCTAGCACTATAGAAACTCAAATTCTTAGATGAGTTGTTTACATAATTCAACATGAAAAATAAATAATGGTCACATGTTTAAGTTTTACTGCAGCTCTTTATTAAAAATATTTACATGCAATAAGTGATACGAGGCTAGATATTACTATATTTCCTTTACTTTCGCCTCGTGTTTATGCTTCTACTTTTCATATTTGTTAGCACTTTGAGCTAAATTTTTCTCTTATGGTGTGTTTCATGTTGTAGGAATTATGTTGATAAAATGAGGCGTTCGTGGAGCAAAGTTTAGAGAAAACAAGAGTTTTGAAGTTTGAGTAGAAGCCTGAGGATCGAGCGAACGAAGGTGATAATATGCCAAATTTATGCATAATTGAGTGTATTATACCGATACTTTGATGTGTTCTAGTGACGTTTGATGTTATATATGACTCGAATTAAGCTAATATATGTATTTTTATGTCTAGGAGGCTAAGGATATCAAAGGTAGATGATTTGAGCGAAAATGGAGTCAAAATACAAGATCTAGAGGAATTTAAGGAGTTGGTGCGTCGTATGACCATAGCGCAACCCCGAGACAAAATTTGGATGAAGAAAAATATTTTTGAGGCAGTGAGCTAACCCCTTATTGCATAACCATCGCATGGGAGAAGAGAAAAATGATTCTGGGGTGTTTTGGAGTAGCTGTGCGTCGCACAGAATAAAGAGTGAAGTTCTAGTAGGTTGGTGCTATAGTTGTTCTTCGCGCAGCTATAACGCTAAGGCAAAAATTCCTGCAGCTTTATTAAACGGGGCAAATTGGTCTTTTGGCTCAAGGAAGTGATATAAAAGCAAAAAAGACGATTTTGAGAGGTATTATGAACCTAGAAAGGAGAAGAAGAAGGCTAGGGCAGCGGAGAACAAGAATCTAACGAGTTTGCTTAACTTTTCAATCATTTTCTTGTACTTTATTGATTATGGTTGCTTATGTCATGAATCTTGTGAACATGAGTGGATGTGTCACCCTATCTAGGGCGTGATGAAACCATTATAGGATGATATATTGAGTATTTCATTAATTTAATCAAGCTTGACATTATTATTCCTGATTATTCAACTATGTTATGATTAATTTCGATTGTAGAGCTCAGAATTGAATGTGCCCTTTATTCTTGTAAGCCCTTGGAAGAGTGTTTTGAGTTAGGGTTAGTTGAATAGCGATACTTTAACCCAAATAAGGAATTGTTTAGGGAAGAAGAGCGGGGTGAGTTCGGGAACAACGAACCCTTATCGTGGTCACGTGGGTAGTCCATTTTATCATCTTTTGTTAACTTGGAAAAGTAACTTAGGTTGATTATTGCTTATTATTGGAGAGTACTAGCGATAAACTAGGAGCTCACGATCATTAGGGATAGTCAAGTGAGATAGAATGTGTAGTATTTGATTCATCAATGATCGTGAGCTCCTAGTTTATTGCTAGTATTCTCAAATAATAAGCAATAACTATCCTAAGTTACTTTTCCAAGTTAACAAAAGATGATAAGATGGACTACGCACGTGACCACGATAAAGGTTCGTTGTTTCTGAACTCACCCCGCTCTTCTTTCCTAAACAATTCCTTATTTGGGTTAAAGTATCGCTATTCAACTAACCCTAACTCAAAACACTCTTGCAAGGGTTTACAAGAATAAAGGGCACATTCATTTGTGAGCTCTAAAATCGAAATCAATCATAACATAGTTGAATAATCAGGAATAATAATGGCAAGCTTGATTAAACTAATGAAATACTCAATACATCATCCTATAATGGTTTCATCACGCCCTAGATAGGGTCACTTAGCCACTTATGTTCACAAGATTCATGACATAAGTAACCATAATCAATAAAGTACAAGAAAAGGATTGAAAAAGTTAAGCAAATTCGTTAGATCCTTGTTCTCCGCTGCCCTAGCCTCCTTCTTCTTCTTCTTCTTCTTCTTCTTCTTCTTCTTCTTCTTCTTTCTAGGTTCATAATACCTCTCAAAATCGTCTTTTTTGCTTTATATCACATCCTTGAGCAGAAAGTTTTGCCTTGGTGCTATAGCTGTGCGAAGCACAACTATAGCACCAGGCTACTGGAACTTCACTCTTTATTCTGCGCGATGCACAGCTACTCCAAAACACCCCAGGATCATTTTTCTCTTCTCTCATGCGATGGCTATGCGATAAGGTGTTAGCTCACTGCCTCAAAAATATTTTTCTTCATCCAAATTTCGTCTCGGGGCTGCGGTATGGTCATACGACGCACCAACTCCTTAAATTCCTCTAGATGTTGCATTTTGACTCTATTTTCGCTCAAATCATCTACCTTTGACATCCTTAGCCTCCTAGACATAAAAAATACACATATTAGCTTAATTCGAGTCATATATAACATCAAACGTCAGTAGAACACATCAAAGTATGGGTAAAATACACCCAATTATGCATAAATTTTGCTTATTATCAGAAGGCGTGGATAAAAAATAATAAAAAAATAGAAGAGCAGTAAATTATGTATGTCTCACCGCGCTGGGTGCAATGCGACAGGGTCAAAATTCAGAGATTTGGAATTTTGCAATCCTGAGTAAAATGCCCTACCGCGCCGCGCTATGCAATACGCAGGGCGGCGCTGTAGGCTTAAGTTCCTGAGGTTTTGGATCCGAGTTTAGTTTGGATTTTCGACTTGTTTGGGTCTATGCGAACATTATAAAAGGCATCCAACACACTCAAAACATAACTTTTGACCTATTCTACATCAGAAGGAGGCAAGGAAGAAAGGAGATCAAGATTCAAGGATCTACTTCATCTATCTTTCTACCTTATTATTATTTTTACATACTTATAGTTATTTCTTGTATTAGAACATGACTATGAGTGACTAAATCACTCATTCTAGGGTTAATTGAACCACTCCACATGCTTGTGTGAAGATAATTATTATTTTATAAATGCGCCTTGTTAAATTTTTTCTATCTATGTTGTTTACGAATTTAATGTTGGTTAATTTATAGGTTCCAATTAATTGTCCCATTTATTCTTGTAATTACTAGGAATAAATTCATGAGTCAGGGTTAAACACATAACAGTAGTTCAACCTAAAACAAAGGCATTGCTTGGGTTGTCAAAATGGTGAATTAAGAATATTGATCCTCACTGTAAACCATAAGTGTAGTCCTCTTTATCTTCATTAGTTAATTGAAATAGTTAATTCATGAAAATTATAATTACTTAACGGAAGTGGGTGGTTGTAAACTTGGAGCACTTGTTCAATAGGAAGAGTTAGGGGAAATTGATAGCACAATACTTTATCACAAGTTGGGAGTTTGGAAAATCAATCCCAGATTTTCTATCTCTTGAATCAAATCTATCTCTTTGTACTTGTTATTTACTTTCTTATTTAGTAGTGTTAATATAAAACCAAACCAAACCAAATATATAAACTTGAAGTTGGTTGAGTAGATAATTAGCTAGACTAACTGATAGGAGTCGTGTTCTCTGTAGAATTCGACTTCAGGACTTTAAGTACCGAGCTATATTTGTTGCGACCGTTTAGTTCTTTTTATAGGGCGTAGTTGGACGTGATCAATAAGTCTGACGGAAGTGTATATTATTTCCAACTTTATCTAAAAATTAGTTAAGACAATTTGGTGCCATTTCAATATAATTATTCTTTTAGATTTAAAGTCCAACAAACTTAACTTTGTCACTTGTATTGTGTGTCGTTAACCAAACTTCTTTATTCTGGTCTCCGTTTGTCATTTTATTGATTCACAAATGTAATTTAATTAAGATCAAACGGAAACCCAATCAGGAATCTTGACTATTATTAATCATAACATTTTTAATTGCTAAGAAATGGCAATTGCACGCTAGGTGTCTTTAAGGTTGTCAAGTTTAAGCTCAGTCCCATGATGGTGATGCCTCTAACAACGTTAAAAGAATAAGGGTGGACAAATTAAAGGATATTAGCTTTTAAGTAACAAAATTTAGAAGTGGCAAAACTCAAATGTGTAAAGAGTTGAAATGTAAATGGATCTCCACTAAGTTGTTTGAGTGAAGCACTTCCAATCAAGAGGATCCCGCAAAGCCTTTTCCTTGAAGCCTCCTCAAACAACTAGAAGTATTTCCTTTTCTCTTTTTGGTAAATACCAGTTTCCAGCTGTAGGGTTTACTAGGAGTATTTTCTATTCCTTGTCCAACTCATCAATTTTATACTCTCCCTTTTCAACATATAACCTTTCTCCTTTTAGTTAATTTTTGGTCCTCTAGTTTTTCATCAGTATCAATAAACATTTAATAACATATTTCAACAAGTTATTTGGTGCTTTTATTTATTTATTTATCTGTCTATTATTCCTGTTCTTTTCATTTTTAGTTTTTTTGTCTACTAAGTACTACAGCTGCTTGATTTTTAGCTTTATCCAATTTGCCTAAATGAAAGTACTACTAACAATTTAACAAAGGGTTGAAGAAAATTCCTAATTTAGGGTGCCAACAAAAATGATGTATATTTTGGGACGACTTTGAAGCAAATAGTCAAAGTCAACTTTTTTAGGCTATATCTTTATTTCGCACACGGGTGCCAGCGTACATTTATTCTTTTGCTTTTGTATTTTGTTGATCGACATGACATATGTTTTTGCAATAAGAACATATATATATATATATATATATATATATATATATATATATATATATATATATCAGATAGTGGCCCTCACGATGATAATTAAACTACTAATTAATAAATACATTGATTAGTGCTCATTAATATATAAGTACATCAAGATAGCATGAAATCCGAGTCCGTATCCTTAGGTCCACGTCTATAAGTTGTTTTCAATACAATAAAATATTGCAATACCGTTGATCTTTTAACTGAGGCACCTTAATTCATCATCAGTCCGACATATATTAAACTTTACTCTAAATAGATAGACTTAATAAAGCGAGGAAGAAAAATTATTACTAATACAATATTGTTCGAGGATAGAAAAATAAATTTTAACACCTACTAAGTCTCATATCAGTAAAAACCAGATAGAAATTGGCATACTGTAGCAAGCCTTAGACTATGATAACATATTTTAAAATGGTGTGGGCCTGCTAGAACTCAATATAGACAGTATCACTAATGAGTACTTGAGTTGTGTTATACTATTTGGTTACTTACTAGCCAGGCTGCAATCTTGAACGATTATAGGATAAACTTCAATGAGTCCCAGAGAAGGGTATACATAAGTAATTCTCGAAGCAATCTTATATCAACAAAATATAGGAAAGATGGTAAATATCAAAAGGAGACAAGATTATATTTAAACCTCAATAATACGTTTTATAACATGCAGACCTAGACCTAGCTAGAGAGGATATATCACAAACTAGTTAGGCAATATATATGTTGTCTTTCTCCTCCTTTTTTGTTTACTTAAAACATTTGATTTAACTACTCTGACAGACAAAATCACAAGCTGTAGCACCATCAGATTTTTGTTATAGGGAGGCCTTTGGACGTGAGACCCTGAGGCACAAATTATAACAAAGATATAATCAGGTTTCAAGTTCATCGACAATATATTATCGCTCCTTTAAAACTATTTGTTTAGTGAAAACTGAACAGAATATTGTGCAAATATTCTCTCCATTTGTTAAATAAAATATTACTAAAAATGTATGATTTTCTCTAGTTTAGCAGAAAACTAAGACTTCGTGATTTACAAATTTGAGACGTAACCGGAGAAATGGGTAGGGCTTTGTGGTCAAAATTAGTTAAAAAACAACTAGTAGGAGTAGTAGTTCAGCACAAAAGTAGTTCAGCACAAATGGGTATTAAGAATTTCTGTGTACGTGAAGGAAATCATTCGAAGACAAAAAGGTCATTCAGTTTGAGTCAAAGCAAAGAAACAATTGTCTAATCTAAAGACCCTATGACAGAGGTCTTTTATTTCTCAAAGCACGAGTGGTTTGATGTGACATTAATGTGTAAAAGGTTGTTTTTGCTATGGGTGTTAGCAAATAGTGTAGTAAAATTTTAAAACTTGTTGTTTAAAATAAATAATACTTGTAGATATTTATGTGATTATAAATCATAAATTAAAGAGAAAGTTAGGAATTGAATTGTTTCAAAAAAATAGAAGTATGATAATTTTTTTGGAAAGAATTAATAAGAAAAGATGACAAACAAAGTCAGACAAAGAGAATAATACTTTTAGTTCTTTTTTGCAATGACTCGAACCTTGAGTCTGATAGGCTTTTTTTTTGCACTTTTCTTGATTTGTTGCTATTCTCAAGCACGTAATCTATTACAACCTGAAATCATGAAATTACTTAAGATTGGCTATGAAATTAGCTTAAAGCCATATAAAGTTCATATAAAAAAGGTCTCTAAGTTGGTAAAATTTTAGTCTTGAAGTTGGTAAAATCCCAACTTATCAACAATAGAGACTCAGAGGATTTCTCAGTCGAGATGAGGTTGCATCAAAGGTCAGCGCTTAGCTCATTTTTATTTGCTTTGGTAATGGATGAATTGATATAGAGTATTCAAAGGGAGGTCATGGTGTATGTTATTTGTAGATGATATAGTTTCGGTCGATGAGACATGCAACGAAGTTAATGAGAAGCTAGAGGTATGGAGACAAGCTTTAGAATCGGAAGGTTTCAGGTTGAGCAGGAGAAAAACATAGTATATGGAGTGCACGTTTAGTTATGTATCTTATGAGTCAGGTGTGGAAGTGACGCTTGAATCCCAAGTCATTTCCAAGAAAAGAAACTTCAAGCATCTTGCTCAATCCTCCAAGGTAATGGAGAAATTAATGATGATGTCACATATCATATAGGGATAGGTTAAATGAAGTGCAATATCGCTTCTGGTGTCCTATGCGATAAGAGAGTCTTACCTAGACTTATGGGTAAGTTCTATCGATTGGTTGCTAGACCATCTATGTTATATGGGATAGAGTGTTGGCTAGTCAAGAACACACACATTCAGAAGATGTACGTGATAGAGATAAGAATGCTTAGATGGATGTGTGGGCATACTAGGAAAGATAAGATTAGAGACAAGGTCATATATACGTGAGAAGGTGGAAGTGGACTTAGTCGTGGACAAGATGCGAGAGGCGAGGTTGCGATGATTCGAACACGTGAAAAAGAGGAGTATAGATGCTCCAGTAAGGATATACGACGGGTTGACGGTGCTAGTCTATAGAGAGGTAGAGATAGACAGAAGAAAAATATGGCAGAGGTGATTAAACATGACATGGCTCACCTGCAGATCACCAAGGACATGACCCTAGATAGGAAAACGTAAAGGTCAAGGTCTCAAGGATTAGGGTAGAAGGTTAGATAGTGGTCGAGCGATTTCTTTCATAGTAGCAATAATTTATTCTTGTATGACTATTTCTAACCTAGTGTTCGTCTTTGTATCGATCAATATTTTCTGTTTATCTTGGATATTGTTTAGTTTTTTACCATGATATTTCCATCCTGTATTTTCAAACATATTTTCTGAAAATATTTTCTTCTAGCCGATGGTATATTTCGAAAATATCTCCATCTTGGTGGGGATAACAATAGATATGTTGTAGTCGTTGATTTTTTTTTTTTTTTTTTTTGGGCAAACAGGCAAGTGCCCTTATTTTCCAGAAAAATTATTTATTTTGTGTCCCGCACAACACATGTTGTCTATGTTTAATAAGCGAAGTTTATTATGGACACAAAATCTTATAATACTATTCTGAAATTGTGATATATACATAGTACTGTGCTGGGGTTAAAAAAATTGGATCTTAACCGAAGCAAATTCTAATTTTATCTCTGGACAAATTGTTCATAGATGAAGTTGATTTTAGTCTTAGCATTATTATGTTGAAAACTTTATTGAGACTCAAGTATTACGTGCAACAGGCCAACTAGCTGAAACGACACAATAGCTTATTATTCTTTGAAGTATGGTTAATCTTGAATAAATGGTTAAAAGAATATTATTAAGACTTGGAGTTTCTTTTTAATTTTAATGTTTTTGACTTTTGTGTCGACATTTTACTTTAATTAGTTGGAAGATTTTACTGTATCACGTTGCCATATTCAACCCTCTTTCCTTTGTCCAAGTCATATTCCACTGAGCTACAAGTTTTTAGCTTTATATAGATCGTGATCAATCATTGCAAATACATTGTAATTTTTCAAAAAGTAGCAGTCGTAAAATATACTAGTCTTCTGTTAGTCACTTGTCACTTGGTCGCTACAGCACTCATTTTTTAATTGGTTGTTAATAGTGAAATTTTGCAACTTGTACTTAGTACTAGTACATTGTGTCTACGAGTTCCAACTTTCAACAAAACCTCAATTTTCAATTGTCATGTTCACATTTATAGCAACCAACTAACTGGTTAAGTTTAGCCTAATAATGGTGATATAGGGGAAAAAGGCACTATAAAGTTTAAATTTGTTGTCGTTAGCAAAATTGAGCACTTATGCTCCTCTTAACTAACAGATTACAAGACTCACATAAACCTACTTAAAATTGTTTAACCGTAATTTCGTTTATTAGGTTAAATCACAATTAAATTTGTAAAGCGGAGTCACGATCAATAATCGAGATTAAATGCTCTTTACGAAAAGATATAAATGACGGTAATAAATGCAAAGAAATAAAGATGCAATCAATACGATGTAATGAATGAAGATTTAAATAAAAGGAACCGTGCTCAGGCCGTATAGACTTGATCAAATTCACTTCCTCGTACTCTTTATGATATTTAAACAGCGGAACAATAAATGAGATTGCTTGAGTATGAGCAGTAACAGTAAAAATTGACAGAAGGTAAAGAATTGGATATTAATTGATAGTTGGAATACATATGTATGTTCAGAGAAGCATTAGATTCAATGCTTGTGACTTAAATTACAATATATAGATAACTATGCGTCCGTTCACGAGCAGTTGTAACTCCTTAGTCGAGCAGTTACGTTGCCTATGGATAAGATTTCTATTTTGAATTGGCTTGATTGATGAGCTGCGACTATTCTGGCCGTGGCGACTGTTCATCTGTCCGTTGTAACTGTCCATCTTTGATTCTATCCATTGCTTTTATGCCCATTCACAGCCATGTGTCGTCTATATATCGTCATATGTGGATGCTTAGTCACTAACTTTTGGTGACGACGGATTTAACCCAATAAAGATAGTCCCCGCACTACTCGGGCAGAGAATCTGGTCGAGGAGTGGAAAACGAGTTTTGAGCGGGAAAGAACTTTTTGGAATTTTTCTCAAGTAACATATTTGAGTCCTTGTACTCATATTTGGATGCTGCCCGTTGAACTTCTCATAGGCTTTCGATTGATTGACATTCTATCAGTATAAGCATTAAATGCTCCGCTAAAGACGAAACGTGCAAGTTGTCAATTCCATTCCACTTTTTACTGAAAAAGTGACTGTTGCGCGTTCCGAGATTGCAGGCGTGATGATTGAACTGCGCCTAGTCACGTCTTGCACGTCCCAAGGCAAAAAACCGTCACTCCGATTTTTATTTTATTATTTTCTTTAACGGCTGGATTTATTCACCTCTTGCGCGGATGTTTGCCACGTGTAGGGCGGGTCGGGTTTTACCAACTCTATAAATATGATTTCCACCATCTTGAACTCTTTTTACTGCATTCCAAGCCAAATTGTTTAACTGTAATTTCGTTTATTAGGTTAAATCACAATTAAATTTGTAAAGCGGAGTCACGATCAATAATCGAGATTAAATGCTCTTTACGAAAAGATATAAATGACGGTAATAAATGCAAAGAAATAAAGATGCAATCAATACGATGTAATGAATGAAGATTTAAATAAAAGGAACCGTGCTCAGGCCGTATAGACTTGATCAAATCACTTCCTCGTACTCTTTATGATATTTAAACAGCGGAACAATAAATGAGATTGCTTGATTATGAGCAGTAACAGTAAAAATTGACAGAAGGTAAAGAATTGGATATTAATTGATAGTTGGAATACAGATGTATGTTCAGAGAAGCATTAGATGCTCCGCTAAAGACGAAACGTGCAAGTTGTCAATTCCATTCCACTTTTTACTGAAAAAGTGACTGTTGCGCGTTCCGAGATTGCAGGCGTGATGATTGAACTGCGCCTACTCACGTCTTGCACGTCCCAAGGCAAAAAACCGTCACTCCGATTTTTATTTTATTATTTTCTTTAACGGCTGGATTTATTCACCTCTTGCGCGGATGTTTGCCACGTGTAGGGCGGGTCGGGTTTTACCAACTCTATAAATATGATTTCCACCATCTTGAACTATTTTTACTGCATTCCAAATCTCATTCCAACCTTCAAAGCTTCAAAACACCCTTTTAAAACCCTCTAAAACGCAGAAAATTCTTCCAATTGTCTAGTTCAAATGTCTCCAAAAGCCAAGAAAAGTTTGAATATGGATGCTGTGGCTACTAGTTCTTCAGCAGCAACTGGTCAGTCTACGAGTTCTCCGACTTTAGTTGCTGATGTGATTCCGAAACTCTGGGGAAATCTTGAAAATGATTGTTCAATCAGCTCGTTCAGTCATTATGGCAACATAAGATCGTGGCCTTCAAGTCGGTTTAAGAGTTCGATTACTCCTGACCTTTTGCCTAAGGTTAAGGAAGATTGTGGCTGGGATGATGATGTTGTAGTTTCTTGCCCCTTTCCGACGGAGAATATTACTTCTACGAGAACTGGGTGGACAGCCATATCTACGTACCCATTCACGATAGGCCACACGCTCCCGTTGCATCCTGTTATAGAGGATATTTGTAAATACTACCTTATCTGCCCGGGGCAGCTGTATCCGAGTATTTATAGGATTGTTTCCTTGCTACAATGGTTTGCCGATGAGACTGAGCAGGACTTTAAATTTAAGCATTTTGTCTCTTTGTATAGCCTTCAGGTCGCGAGAGATGGATATATCAATGCCCGTATGAGAGGAATAAAAGCTCTAGTGAGCAAATCTGAAGATACAGGGGATAGAGGTTGGATGCATAGGTATGTCTATGTGCAGACTAAGCTTCTCACACGTGGCAGCAAAACTAATCTCCGCGAGGTGTGGAACAAAACTCGTAAGTCCCCGAGTCTTTATATTGAATACTCTCCGAATTACGTATCTGCATCTTCTAATTTACACTCTTTATTGGTTAGCTGACAAGATTCCTTACGACGGTCTGATTTCCGAGGGGGAACTGTCCGCTTGGGTTGAACCAATTCTGGCAGAGTTCACTCACGAGCAGGGGCAGTGGTCTCACTATGCTTCTTTGAAACATTTATCGAACCCCAGCACCCATGGTAAGCTGATTACCCGAATTCCTGCTAACTTATGCAGAACTCATCATGGTATTAATATGACTCTATTCTCAGGTTTAGGTACTGGTGGTAGCAATTTTCCTGCTCCTCCTCCTGCGGAAGTGATTGTTGATCCTGTGGCTGAGGTCAACGAGGAGGCGGCTGCCATTCTTCAAACTGCTGCAGCTATCAAGGCCAGGGAGGGTGGTGAGGAGGTCCTCGCGAATTTAAAGAGAAAGAAATCTGACTCGGAAAAGAGCAAACCCAAGAAGAAAACGAGGACAGCCCGTAAGACTCCTCAGCCTTCTGAAAAAACAGTCGAAATCAATGCTGCTGCTGCTGATACGCCCAAGTCTGGGCAAGAGAGTGTCAAAAGTTCGGCGGCTGCCCCTGAATCTGCTGAGCCTATAATATTTGACATTTCAGATTCAGAGGCTCCCGATGTGAGCTTGACTCAGAGGAAGAGGGCATCTCTTCGGGGTGATAAGGGAAAGGATGTAGAGACTTCTTCTTACGCTTTCGAGGAGAGTCCCCGAGTTGGTGATGAAGAAGGGGATAGGTCTGGGGAGGTAGGGGAAGAGAGAGTGCGTGAAGACTTTGCTTTCTTCCCCGAGGACCCAGAGTTGGATGAGCCCGCACGGGTTGGTGGCCAACAGGGTGAGCCTGAGCAAGTCAGCCACAGGCGACCTGGCAAAGAGCCGATGAGGGAGGAGGATAAGGAGGAAAACGAGGAGGTTGATGAGCAGGGGAAGACTGAGGGGGAGGATGAACCTCAGGTCTTCCACTATAAGGACATGATGAACTTGGCTGGTGATGGGGTGGCGCCAGTTTATCTGCAAGAGTGCGACACTCTGGGCCCCGACGAGGCAGGTGACATCGAGATCTCTCGCACTAAGCTTACTAGGCGAGTATCTTTAGGAGGAAAGGTTGGGGCGTACTCTGTTAAGGGCATACGCCACAAATTTGGTCCCCAATATCCTTCTGAGCAAGCGAGGGAGCCCAGGCCGTGTATGAGGGAGTGCGACTTCACCATTTCCCCGGACACAGATTTTTTGACGAAGCCTGGCCACTTGGTTAAAGTGATGTCCAACCTGATCGGTCCTCGCGAGGAGTGGAACATGCGCAGTATGAGCGACGAGCAGCTAGCTTATGCAATCGCTGAAGATACTGCTCGGGTAATGTTTCCCCCTTTACTCATTTACTTTTATTGAGACCTTAGTCCTAATTACCTACGTATTTTTACTTGTTGCCAGGCAAGTATGATGGCTGCCGAGATCATGTTCCGTTCTAGGCTGAACAATCAGGAACAAGTCCTTGGCCTAAAGAAAGATCTTTTGAAGGCTCTTCAGGACGAGCAGGCCTTAGAAGAGGAAAAACAAGCTCTGATCGGGGAGAAGCGGGTCCTGGAGGGGAGGCGTGGCTTCTTTGAGGACAAGATAGATAGGTTGGAGAAATCCAACACTGAGGCTAACGACAAGATAAACACACTCCTCGAGGAGAGGAACCGTCTTCTGGATGAGAAGGAAAGGTTTGCATTATCTTTTGAAGATCTGAAAGCTAAGATGGATGAGCAAGGTCGTCAGATTTCCCAACTTGCCCATGAGCTTAATGTGAAAGAAGTTACTCTGGAGAGCATCCGTAGTGCTTCCGACCTGATGTTGAGAAATATGAACAAAGCTGAAGCTGAATCTCAGGCCGCTCGAGGAGAACTACAAGAGGCCAAAAATCAGGTTGTGGAGTCTGCAAAGGTCCAAGAGCTACTGACGATGGAGTTGGCGAATTTGAGGGATCGTTATACAATCGACTCCAAACTGGAAGCTCTTGAAGCCAAAAAGAAGTTGCTTATCCAAATGCAGCGCGACCAGGTTAATGTCGACTTAGTCCTCGATCAGACCATAGCAGCTATCATCAGTGTCAAGCAGGCCTTGGGCATGGACGTAGGAGCCGACGATGATGATGTCGAAGAGGACGGTGAAAGCAGTGAGGACAATGACGATGAAGATTTGGGTGGGGATCCGACTGATGGAGCTAGTGCATCAGGTCGAGACCCTGGCCAAAATGATGATTGATGCCTCGTCTAGTCCTTCTTGTAAATTTATCGGATGTCGCTAACTCTGAATATTGTTAACTCATGAATGAATGTATATTTTGGCTGCTTCTTTTTTGTCTGATTGACGAGGCTTGACGACCATTTTTGGTCTCAAGTTTCGCCTATATGAATGATGTTGATATTTGTTGCTTAATGAGGTTTTCAGAGGTCAGAATTATGTTTCAAATCCTAGTGTCTGAGTTCCCTTTTTGGTGTTAATCTGCGCAGATGTTTGAAATAAAATTTGATCATAACCAGGTTAAGTTACCTTTAGTCAAGATGAATGAAATCAGGCCCCCTGGGCTGGACGAAACCAGGCCGTTTAGGTTGACTGAAATCTGGCCGTGTAGGATGGTCTTGCGATAAACTTTGCTTATCATATTTGACAATTGAAAGTTTTCGCAGAAAAAATTTTGTTAAGGTTGCCCTGTTATTTCTATTGAAAAGGATAGGTAACCCAATGACCAGAACACAAGATTGTTTGGTCGTAAAGTTGTAGGATTTGGGCGAATACTGGCCGCAAAATGTAGAAAATAACGTAGCACAAGTAAAATAGTTCTATTGAACTTACTTGATTCTGCTTAGTCGTGGATTTAGCGAATGATCATGACTTTGCTCTGCTCGAAGATCACTCATGTTAGCCGGGACTTTGGCCTACTGGGGCCCTCGCCACCCCCCTGTTTTTATGTTGAAATTTCGTAATTTCATACATAAAAAGACAATGGGTGAAACGCTGAATCAGAGAACACATATAACCGAAAGAGGAGTGTGTCCGTTGTGGGATTTGAACCCACAGTCGCGAAGCGCGAGGACTTCGAGCTCTACCAGTTGAGCTAAACGGATATGGCCTTTTGAAGACCGTTAGTACCATTTAGACAAAGATAAGAAGACAGAGTAACTTAAAAGAAAACAATGGCAAGTAAGCAACAGAGAATGGATAGAAACACTAACCCATGTACTACTTAGAAGTAGTACCTCTTCAAGTGAGTCACGTTCCAACTGCTGGGTAGAAGCGTTCCATCTGGTCGTGCCAAACGATATGAACCCTTACCAACGGATGTGACCACCTTGTAAGGACCTTCCCAGTTTGGACCAAGTTTGCCGACATTCGCTTCTTGCGTACTCTGGGAGACTCTACGCAATACAAAGCCCCGACTTCAAAGTTGCGCAGCCTAAGTCCCCGGTTATAATATTGCTCTATCCTCTCTTTCTGAGCCACTACTCGTATAAGTGCTAGTTCTCTTCGTTCCTCTAGAAAATCCAATTCCTCGGAGAGGTTGACTGAATTAGATTCTTCAGTTGCGTGAGCATATCGTAGACTTGGCTCGCGCGATTTCGACTGGAATCAATGCATCAGAACCATATACTAAGGAATAGGGCGTTTCTCCGGTGCTCATTTTTGTGGTTGTTCTGTATGCCCAAAGAACCCCGGGGAGCTCTTCCACCCAGCACCCTTTGGCCTGCTCGAGACGCTTTTTGAGCGAATCCACTATTATTTTGTTGGTCGATTCTACCTGCCCGTTTGCCACTGGGTGATACGGGGAAGAAGTAATCTTTTTAATATGCAGATCTTCAAGGAACTTTGTGACCCTCTGACCAACGAATTGAGGACCATTATCCATGACAATCTCTTTGGGTGCTCCGAATCGACAAATGACATAAAGGCAAAGGAAGTCAACTACTTCCGTTTGACGTATCTTTGAATATGCTGCAGCTTCAACCCACTTTGTAAAATAATCGGTAATAATTAACAAGAAACGTACCCCTCTAGGTGCAGTGGGTAGTGGCCCAACGATATCCATTCCCCACTTCATAAACGGCCACGGGGAGATGATTGAATGCAAGGGTTCTGCTGGTTGGTGGAGGAGATGTGCAAACCGTTGGCACTTGTCACATTTTTTGACAAATTCGTTAGTATCTTTTTCCATTTTGTCCCAATAATAGCCTGCTCGTATAAGCTTTCGTGCAAGCGCCTTTCCTCCCAAGTGATTTCCACAGCATCCTTCGTGAACTTCCCTCATCACATACTCAGTTTGGTTGGGGCCTAGACATTTGGCGAGTGGGCCCGCAAAAGTCTTACGATAGAGGGTGCCATATATAATTGTATACCTGGCAGCTTTTATCTTCAGTTTTCGAGCAGCCTTAACGTCTGATGGTAGGGTCCCGTGCAGTATATAATTGATTATCTCATTCCTCCAATCCCAAGTCAGACTGGTCGTGTTGACCTCCATTGCGTCTTTATCGATTGTTGTACATAGGAGATGAGCCACGGCCACTGAACCTGCTGCTCCAATCTCTGCGACTGAACCCAAATTTGCCAAAGCATCGGCTTCGTGATTCTCCTCTCGTGGAATCTGCGTGGCTTCCCAATTGTCGAATTGCGCCAGCAAACCAGTGACTCGGGCAAGATACCTCTGCATACGAGACTCCCTTGCGACGAAACCTCCAATTATTTGATTGACGACCAGGGCAGAGTCACTCTTAAGGTGAATTCTGTCTGCTCCGTAATCTCGAGCCAATTTCAATCCTGCAATTACGGCCTCATACTCGGCCTCATTATTTGTAATAAAGGGACATTTTATGGCCTGTCTAATGGTCTCCCCCGAGGGAGTGGTGAGGACTAAGCCTAATCCTGACCCTTTTACGCTCGAGGACCCGTCAGTGTGTAAGGTCCAAGTCCCCGACTCCGATCCGGCGAAAAGAACCGCCTCACGTTGAGCATCAGGGTACATAGTAGCACTAAAATCTACGATAAAATCTGCTAGAGCTTGAGATTTTATGGCTACCCGGGGTTGATAAGATATATCAAACTCACTTAATTCTACTGCCCATTTTACTAGCCTGCCCGAGAATTCAGGTGTGTGTAAGATATTGCGTAAGGGGAAGGTAGTAACTACAGCTATTGAGTGACTTTGAAAATAAGGTCTTAATTTACGGGCAGCGATTACCAAGGCTAGTGCTAATTTCTCCAAAGGTTGATAGCGAGTTTCAGCATCTAATAAGGATTTGCTAATGTAATAAATTGGAAGTTGCTTACCTTTGTCTTCTCGAACCAGAACTGCACTTACTGCGGACTCAGACACGGCCAGGTAGAGCAATAGTTGTTAACCTGGTTGTGGCGTTGAAAGTAAAGGCGGGCTTGACAAATATCGCTTCAAATCCTTAAGTGCTTGCTGACATTCAGGGGTCCATTCGAACTCCTTGTTCTGTTTCAGCACGTCGAAGAAGCTTTTGCACCGATCAGATGAGCGAGAAATGAATCTCCTTAGCGCTACTACTCTCCCGGTTAGCCGCATTACATCTTTTCTGTTATGAAGTATGTCGGGGATGGCTTCTATCGCTTTTATCTGGGCGGGGTTCACCTCGATCCCTCGCTGGGAAACGATGAAACCAAGAAATTTCCCTGAGCCCACTCCAAATGCGCATTTCTCCGGGTTGAGTTTCATGTTGTATTGATCAAGGATTCGAAAGGCCTCCTTCAAATGAGCTAAGTGATCTTCTGCCCGTTTGGACTTGATCAGCATGTCGTCGATGTAAACCTCCATGGTTTTGCCAATGTGATCGTGAAACATCCGGTTGACTAATCGTTGGTAAGTCGCACCTGCATTTTTAAGTCCAAAAGGCATTACTTTATAGCAATACGTACCTCGGCAAGTAATGAAGGAAGTTTTCTCCTGGTCGTCGGGATTCATTAAGATTTGGTTATAGCCTGAATATGCATCAAGGAATGTAAGTACTTCGTGCTCGGCCGTCGCGTCGATTAGTTGGTCAATTTGAGGTAGTGGATAAGAGTCTTTCGGGCAGGCTCTATTCAGATCAGTGAAGTCGATGCAGACCCTCCACTTGCCATTTTTCTTTGCCACTACGACCACGTTGGCCAGCCAATCTGGATATTTGACTTCTCGGACAGAGCCAATCTTGAGCAAGCGGTCAACTTCGTCATTTATGATCTGGTTCCTGAATGCTCCTTGTTGGCGCTTCTTTTGCTTCACCGGGCGGTGGTATGGATCCACGTTCAACTTATGAGAAATAATCTTCGGGGAGATTCCTGTCATATCTGCATGTGACCACGCAAAGGTGGTGTGCCGCTCCTTGAGGAAGTGCAAGATATCTCCGCGCAAGTCTTTGTTTAACTCCGCTCCCAAATATACCTTCCTTTCAGGCATGTTGTCGAAAAGTTCCTCTGGTTCCAAAGCTTCAATAGTTGACGCGTACTCTTCCCGTGCATCAGTTTGGATATGAATTCCGGGACTTGGTAGTTTGATGCTTCATTGCTTGATTCTGATCCCGGGTTCTTTAATTGCTATTTTGCCTCCTCGGGGAGCTTGACTGCAACTGAGTAGCAATCTCTAGCGCAACGCTGCTCTCCCCGAACTTCCCGTATTCCCCACTCTGAAGGGAATTTCATTACTTGATGGTATGTTGACGGGACTGCTTGCATATCGTGTATCCACGGCCTCCCAAGGATGATGTTGTAAGCCATATCCCCATCAATGACATGAAACGTTGTTCGTCTCATAACGCCTTCGACCAGGGTCGTCAATGTAATTTCTCCCAACGTCTTTTCGCTGGAATTGTTAAACCCTGAGAGAACGCGAGAAATTGGTACAATCTCATCGTATAATTTCAGCTGCTGCACGACCCGAGATAATATGATGTTTGCTGAACTGCCTGGATCAACGAGTACTCTCTTGACATCAAATTCTTCCACTCGTAACGTTATCACTAAAGCGTCCATGTGAGGAAATTGCAAGCCATCTGCATCCGCTTCTTCAAAAGTCATTGTATCCTCAAGTCGTGGTCGTTTGGTCTTTGTAATAGATACCTTGGCGTATTTCCTTGCTGTGTATGTGACTGCATCAACCTCAATACCACCAGAGATGACGTTGACTGTCATCTTTGGAGATGACACTCGGGGAGGTTCTGATTTATTTTGCTGGGCCTTTGCGTGAGTTTGCTTTCCTTTTTCTGTCAAGTACTCCTTGAGATAGCCCTGTTTCAATAAGTTAGCGACTTCGTACCTTAGAGCCTTGCAGTCATCCGTTGTGTGGCCGTGATCGCGATGGAATTCGCACCACAAGCTTTTGTTGCGCTTGCTGGGGTCACCCTTCATATCCTTAGGCCATTTGACCTTTTCGCTCATCCCCTCGAGCACTGCTACAAGTTCGACTGCTCCGATGTTGAAAACGGGCAGGGTTGGAATTCCACTAGAAGTTGAAGCGGAATCATTGCCCCTTGCCAGGCCTTTGTTGTTACGACCGCGTCCGTTTGAGTTGTTACGCGACCGACTGGGATATGGCTCGTGCCGTGCGTCTGCCCTATCTGTCTCGATCTTTCCCCCAGCGCCATTGGTGCGAGTTTGGCTCCGTCCTCGGGTACCTGTGCCAATCAATTTATCTTCGTCTATACGTACCTTTGAGTTATAACGGTTGTAGACATCCGACCAGTTCGCCGCAGGATATTCTCGCAGGGATTCATACAATCGCCTGGTCGCCTCAGAACTCTTGACGTCCAAGCTGTTAGTGAATGCAATAGCCGCCCATCGATCTGGAACTTTGGGTAGCAACATACGTTCGCGCTGAAAGCGATCCACATACTTCCGGAGAGACTCCCCGGGCAGTTGCTTGATTTCAAAGATGTCCTCAATTCTTGTTTCTGTTTTCTGAGCGCCTGTGTGTGCTTTGACAAATAACTCCGCCATCTCGGCAAAAGATCCTATTGAATTTGGTGGCAGCATTGAATACCACCGTAGAGCGCCATCTGCCAGGGTTTCTACGAACTTCTTCAATTGCACTGATTCGATCTCCTCGTCGGTGAGGTCGCTTGCCTTTATGAAATTGCTAAACATCATCAAGTGGTCATTGGGGTCAGTTGTTCCCCGGTATCTTGGTATGTTTGGCATTTTCAACGTTTTGGGGATTGCCTTTGGTGCTGCTTCTTTCTTCCAAGGCCTCTGAGTATACCGTTGAACGTCAGCTTTCTTCAGAGTGGGTGGTGCGCCAGGGATCTGGTCAATCCTTTCATGAAGAGAGCGCTACAGGGCCTCCTGGCTCTCTTTGAACTGCCTGGTGAGGGCCTCCATGACCTCGCTCATTTCTGTTGGCACCGCTGATCCTGCGTTCTGATTTTCAGCGCGCCTCGAGGCATGAGACGGTGAAGCGTCCCTTGGACGTCCCATGGGTGGATTTCCTGCGTTTGGCAGGTTTTGTCCTCGTAGGCTGTCGATAGCTTCCCGTATTTGCCTGTTGATTTCAGCCTGCTGCCGTATGAATTCAAGGACAGCGTCTTGAGAGTTCCTTGAATTCCCAGGACCATTGGGTCTTCTAGATCCTCCAGGCCCTTGGTCGAAGTTCCCTCGGCCAGGATGGCGGCTATTTCTGCTACCTTGCTGGCTGTGCTCGTTTTCTTGTTCCGCTGGGAGCACGTTCTCGTCCTCTGCAATGGGGATCACGTCGTCGTCTGCAGGAAGAACATCTTGCTGCTCGTCCCCGGCCAAATTCAAGTCTACCTGCTCCGCAGCGTTGAGGTCTTGTTGCCCGTCAATGGGAGCGTTGTTGTGCGAGTTGTTATCTGCCATTTTGACAAAAAGAAAACGAGGAGAGCCAACGAGCGAGAAGAAAGCGAATAAAGAATAAAATACGATGAGCAATCAACCTACGAAAGTTATTGACCGGCTCCCACTGTGGTCGCCAAATTGTTTAACCGTAATTTCGTTTATTAGGTTAAATCACAATTAAATTTGTAAAGCGGAGTCACGATCAATAATCGAGATTAAATGCTCTTTATGAAAAGATATAAATGACGGTAATAAATGCAAAGAAATAAAGATGCAATCAATACGATGTAATGAATGAAGATTTAAATAAAAGGAACCGTGCTCAGGCCGTATAGACTTGATCAAATTCACTTCCTCGTACTCTTTATGATATTTAAACAGCGGAACAATAAATGAGATTGCTTGATTATGAGCAGTAACAGTAAAAATTGACAGAAGGTAAAGAATTGGATATTAATTGATAGTTGGAATACAGATGTATGTTCAGAGAAGCATTAGATTCAATGCTTGTGACTTAAATTACAATATATAGATAACTATGCGTCCGTTCACGAGCAGTTGTAACTCCTTAGTCGAGCAGTTACGTTGCCTATGGATATGATTTCTATTTGGAATTGGCTTGATTGATGAGCTGCGACTATTCTGGCCGTGGCGACTGTTCATCTGTCCGTTGTAACTGTCCATCTTTGATTCTATCCATTGCTTTTATGCCCATTCACAGCCATGTGTCGTCTATATATCGTCCTATGTGGATGCTTAGTCACTAACTTTTGGTGACGACGGATTTAACCAAATACAAAAATAACATCTGGACCTCCAACGTTGGATAAATCAATCATTTTCTCATCTTACTATATATTTTTGCCTGAAAATCCTTCAAACAATTGATCCTATACTTTCACCTAGAGATGTGGATTAATTCAAGAGGAAATTTGACAGTATCGAAAAGTACTCACTACCATCCATAGTAAGCTAATAGATGAAGAAAACGTTCTTCACTACAATTTATTGTTAGTAAGCAAATAGATGAAAGAAATTTTTCTTCACTAATATCCACTTTAGCAAGTTTATTATCCAAACTTCTGTATTACCTCCCAACTTCAGATAGCGCCAGATTTGATTTCCATGAAATGTTCAAACTTATGTGAGCACTCAACAGAGCTAGAGGATATTAATCGGCCCTCTATCATGAGTTTGTGACTAAAGGTGGCAAATAGTGGTCGTTTAGATATCCTTTTTTTATTTTTAAATTATTCAAACACCTAATGTTATAGGCTGCAAGTCGCAAATAAGACAAAATATTATAGAGAATCCGAAATAGACTCGTGGTCGCCTTCTAAAAGCAAAAGGAAAGAAGCATAGGAAAAAAGATAAAGAAAAGAACATTATAATTTCCATAGTTTAATTTACGTTATGAATAATGATAATTTCAACAAAAATTAATATGACTAATCTCATGGCTCTTGAAACAGTCTCCAACTTAATGTCTTAATCACTTGATATAGTCTCCTTGAGTAGATATTTGGCTTAAATATGCTCTCAGAGAAAGTGGATAATCTTCAATCTTCGTAGTATATCCTAATTAAATCATTACTGTTTATACGATCTAAGGTCACTAGGGACGAAACAAGCAAAAGAGAAAGAGCAATTATACATACATGATATATGCAGTCCAAAACATCTACATTAGCTTATCAAAAAGATATTCATAAATTCTCTGATTATTTCATCTGTTACCAAACCTTGTTGACGAGGTTAATGTTGAAGTCATCGATTAGAAATCATGTTTAGTGTCTAATGAAACGTACGAATCCATTGTTTGAGTAAGTAACACAAATACCTTATAATAAGCATTAGATAACAATGTAAACTATTTGTGTGGTTATCATTTTAGTTATTACCATTTCAAAACTTAGCTAGCACGTTTTGTCAATCTGAAACTGTATCGTCTAAACTATGTTGAACGACGAATTGAATGTCTAAATTACATTTCTATCTTTATCTCAGTCTACAGTAGATGTGATTCTATGATTCATAGCGAGTGGGTTCAGAATACACATAAATGCAATAGAAAGCAATAGGTTGAACTCAATGAACCCGTCTTATATCCACCTATATAATTGTCGCAAAAGCTGTTAATTTACAGTAACTTTGTGATTAAGTTTATCTGATCAGCTAATTCGTTTTTCTTTTCCGATTATGTTTACCTAATTACCTTGAATGTATACTTAGTCCAATGACTTATCTGAAATTAGATTTTTTTTTTACCTAGTTTACTTTTGAAATGGTCTAGAATTAGAAAAATTTGCTCTTTGATAACTCTTCCTTATATCAGATCGGTCCATTATGTGAAATTGATTACTATGCATGAAGCAGGTATTATGTGCAGATTAATCGCTAAGTTGCTAACTAATGCTTGTATAATATACTGTCTCTAGGGTGACACAGTCTTACCTAATAAGAAAGTTGAATAAATCAACTTATATTTTACCATCCACTAGGTCAAAACCTTCTAATTAAGCTTTCACAGGTACCAAATTATGTATATTTAGTTGATCGATGAGGTGACTCCAAAATTTTACTAACCTTGCAAATTCAAAGATGTGATAACAGTTTACCCATTCAATGTGAATTATTCCCAACGTACAGATCAAAATTTGTTTACTCTTATTTTATGCAAACTTATTTAGAAGGAAAAACATAAGTGACTAATGCTTTATTATATTAAACTTCTACGTTCACTTTCGAAAAATACTGGTGCAGGATTGACTATTATACTCTGGGACTGATGTTTGCTCTTTTGATCCATAATCATTAATCTAGTCTGCTGGTTCATTCTTTGTTAATAATGTATATAAGCTATGGGGCTTTAATACCAACTAAGAAACTGAGGTACTATGCTATGGATGAGAACGATCTTACAAAAAGTAATTGAGACAAATTTGCAAATGTCATAAGTTTATCTTCATACAAATCCAAGTACATCAATCAATGTAATTAACCTCAGGAGAAATTCAGTCTTTAGGGGAACAGACATCAACTTTTGATGAGAGATTTACAAAAATAGGACACGCACATGTCACTCACACATTTTAGCCCCCCCCTTTCAGAAAACAATGTAAGTTTTAGCCCCCATTTCTTGAAATTTCGGCCAAGAAAATGGAGCAAGTTCTGAGGGGTCGCTATGTGGGTTGGGTTGGGCTGGGCTGGGGTTAGCCCATTTTCATGTCTATAAACCAAATAAACATAAAAGGGGGTTGAGGAACTAGATGAACCAATCCAATGTCTCACAGTAAGAGGCGAATGATGAATTCAAAGAATATAAACACTTGAAACACTTTGTTGTTTGTCAAATTATATCACTATACAAAATTAATCAGAACATGTACTACACATGTTCTTGCCACAGCTGGAAATAATTAGTCAGCTAGAACTTATCAACTGCATACATAATTGTGCAAGGGATTTTTCAACCCTAAGATGATACAATACTATAGTACAACAAACTACAATACAAAGTTTTTCAAATGAAGTTAGCGAAACCTATCTCAAGCCTGAATCTGGATCATCTTCATCATCAAGATCCAAGTCGTTTGATATTCGGAACTTCCTTCCATCTCGTGCTCCAGTTCTTCCCTTCTTTGGTTTACCCCTACAGTAGTTACTAGCATGAGGTGCCCTCATAAATATCATGGAAGAAAAATAACAAATATAAAGAAGTTGTAAGTTTAATTTGAGAAAACACAGTTGCATCCTCCTCCATCAATCCACATAATCTTAGAATATAATAGGCTTAAACTTTGTACTAATTCCATAAATGAAAGATCTTGCTTCATAAAAAGCTGAACGTACTGTCCATTAGTGGCAAAACCTCCACCCCTTATTCGACCTTGAATAGGATCTGTTCTTCCATCTGCAAAGACACACAAAATAAATGATCAAACATCTCCAGACAATGCAATACTCGGTTATAACCTATAAGGTCAATCTGAGTTTGGTTCAGTGACATTCCGCAGAAACTGTTGGAGCATAGTTCCCCTCTACCCAAGAAACCTGCAAGAGCTATATATCAAAGTACATAAAGACTGACCTTCCCGTCCAAGTCCAAGCTCTTCGGCCTAAAAAATGAATATAACAGCCATGTCATGCATCTAATAAGCGCAAAAGGTGTGGTATGTATCAAGTATCCACAGGGCAAATGTATCGAACCAGTTGTAAGTAGAGATAGAGCATTATGATTTGAAGTAAAAGTAACAACGAAGATACAATCAGCAGAATAAATTGTAAACACATGCGTGAAAAAATTATTTAGTCAAACAACAAAGTCATCTTGTTAGCACAAGTTCAACTTTGAATTCGAATGTCGACCATTTTTCCAAAAATTGTACGCGAGCCAAAAAGCATGAAATTTTAAGAAAGCTTTGATAATATCAGAACAAAAATAGATCATCTGAATCTAACTGGAGGTTTATTCTATGTTACTCGGACTCTTCACTTTTGGTGCCGCACCCGTTTCGGATCCGTACCCACACCCACACGGGTGTGGGATCCGTACCCGATTTGGTCAACTGATTTTGTGTATTTTGACCAAAATCAACGGAGAAATTCTGGACAGATTCAATGATTTCTTTAATCAAAACAAAAGTAAGGGAAAATTTAAGGAAATAGAATACCTTGTATTATTGTATGTCTTGATCAATATATTTTTTTCTCAAGTTTTCCACATAATATCTCATAATTTAGGTTTTATAACTTTACTTTTAGATTATTGATTTTTCTTTTCCGCTGAATCCCCACGCCCCTATCCATATCTGGATCCCGTATCACCGAATCTTAAAATATAGATCATGAAGGATCCGACCTCTAGATCCGTACCCGTATCGGACACCCGCACCCGAGTCCGAGTAACTTAGGGTTTATTAAATTGTTAAAGAATGATTGGAAAGAGGTGTGCAATCAGATTAACAAAATTGATAAGATCCTAGAGATCTAAACCATCTGCAACAGAAAAAGCAATTCCCTGCCAACAGCACATGTTAGTAATCAATATCAACCTTCATCCAAGTGTACTGAAGAAAATCAGACTAGAATAAATAATACAGGAACTTGGATTACAAGAACTACATCTATTTCTTCAAAAAACCAGTCATATAGCTAGCCCAATTAATATTATTATCATCATCGTCCTAACAGTATGCCATCGAACCAAGGGATTAACTCAAATTTGAGGTTTAAAGAAAAATTATGATATGATTCGGCAGGTATCATTTATCTTTATTCTATCTGATTTTATTTTTAAGGGGTGTTCCCTTCTCGGTCTATTGGCTAAGATTAAATGATTTTTCTTTTTAAGGGGTAGGGGAGTCTAGCAAGACTGGTTAAGCTTAACACCTTGGGATAACACAGTGCAGGACATAGTTGGAACACTATTTCTTATCAAAATGCAACATCATAAGCATTGAGTGTAAAGAACTTGTCTAACATCTGAAATTTCTACAACAAGTAATAGAGTAATACAACAAGAGCTCTAGACAGTTCAAATACTTACCGCAGGTGAAGTGACTGATGACAACGAGAATAACCTGTCTTCAAGCTGAAATTTTCTTGACCTTTTGAGGCTGTCAAATGGCATAAAAGTGAAAGTCTTACAAGCAGAATTCTAGGGAAAATGTATCGTGACTAGACAATGGAACAAACAACACTTCTGGGAAAGGAAACAAAGTTCTATTTCATCAAGCCAAAGTCAAATGCTGGTCACTAATCCAACTAAATCAGCGAAAATATTTCGGTAACATGAAACTTTAAATCCAGATGATGCCACCAATCCAATTAAGAGAACTCCATTGCAGTATGGATTTGGATCACAATTAATTTAAAAATACTCACTGAATTTTAGTAGATCTAGAACACAGATTGGTCAGGGTTTGAAATGTTAGTTTACTGGGGGTAGTGCTGGCAGTGTTTATGTGTTATCAGCATTGAAAATCAACTACCAAATGTTCCAAATTGGTGGCTTGTTAAGCTTACTGAAATAAATATCAGATCTCCACATTTTTTTATTTATGTCTGCAGGAAACTTCTTTAATGCACAAACATCAGGAAAATACTGTTGTCGAAAACCTTCAATTTATATAGAGGTATGATTCCTTTTATATACTTTACCGGATCTCATAAAATTCAGAACAAGGACATTCCTATCTAGGTTATTTCAATTTTTGATGACAAGGGAACCGCAACCACTACCCTCCGGCCTCCGGGTGTGCTCTGGGTAAACCCCGCTCCTGATGCAACATCCTGCAAACTACCGCACTAGGCAAGCCCGGTGCGACAGAGTCAAACTGAGAAGGCTGTTGACAAGGGGGTTTAAACCCAAGTCTCCCGTGTGGGAAACCATTTGTTGAACCAACTCAGCTACCGTTGTGGGTTTATTTCCATTTTAGATCTTCAAACATTGATTTCCGTTATTATCAGAATTGGAAATCAACCTCCAAATGTTTACTGCATTAGGTGTCTCCAAAATTGCTTTCTTTACATGAAACTTCTTCAAATTTGCAAACTCTTCACACAAACTCCAGGAAAAAGAATATTGCCAGCAAAAATCTTAATTTATCCGGAGGGATGATGCTTTTTATATACTTTATATAGAAATATGAACTATAATGCAGAGGATATTAAAGTCTCTTGGAACCAGTATATTACTCAAACTCATGCTCTGGAAAATATCTTTATAACATTAGATGCAATAAACGGCCCTTTTTCTCGCTTACAGTCTTTTGTTTCACCTAAGCCAACAATGGGCTCTTGCTAGAGTACATCGATGTACTGAATCTTATAAAATTCAGGACAGAGCAATTCACAACAAAGACATTCTTATCTAGGTTATTTCCACTTTAAAACTTCACCATTGGTTTCTGAAGCATTATCTCAATACGAGGTGGCAATTAAGCAGTTATTGAAATAAGAGCCCTATTATCCTAAAAGAAGATGCACTAATAATACACTAATTCAATACAATAACCGTTGATTCAAAGGAAAAAGTTTCCATGACCACTCGATTTGCTATCATAAACCTTATGTGTTGGTGATAAACCATAATAGCCATCTATACGACTTACATTCTTCTGAAAGCTGACTCATATGCTCCATCAAATCAAGGATATGAGAATGTTCAATCTTTAACTATTGCAGATAATAAGCCGCGCACGAGCAAATATGGGTGAAAAAATGAGACATTTGCAACAAAAAGGTAATCATTTTAAAATAACCATCACGTCCAGTTTCCAACTGCAAGAACTTAAACTGATAAATGCATGAAAGGTGTGTACTTGGCATTCTTATTCGATGTCGATAGAAAGGTTTCAAAGCCTTTTAATGCGTTCCCAAAAGTGCCTGTTTCTTGCAAATAAGTCGTTTCTAACTCATAAACCTACATTAAACCAATACCCACAATTTAGCTTCCAATTTGAACAACAAAAAGAAAAAGAACAATGCACATAAACACCAATATCTCATAACTCATAATATAAGCTGCAAATACAACAAAACATATCCAGTATGGTCTCAACTAGTGGGGTTTGGGGGAGGGTGGGGTGTATGCAGACCTTACCCTAGTGAGGTAGAGAGGCTGTTTCCAGAAGACCGTCGGCTCACGAAAAACAATAACATACCCATTATTATCCACAAGTGGGGTCTGGGAAGGGTGAGATGTACACAGACCCTACCCCACAAAGGTGGAGAGGCCGTTTCCGATAAACCCTCGGGTTAAGAAATTTACTAATATCCAATAACCACTTATGAAATGACTAATAAAAATTAAAGAAATGAATAAAGATAGAGTGTTTATACTTGTTTTTCAACATTTCTCAGATCTTCTTGAAGCTTTTCTCTTTTGCTCAGGAGAGTTGTAAGAACAGCCTTAGGGTTTGTACCTCTGTGACCTAATTTCAAGAAAAAAAGTTTCAAATTTCAAGAAATTTGGAAAATTTTGATAAGGAAATATGAAAAAAGGGTGTTAAAGGGTTACCATGGAATTCCACTTTTAGCGGCAAGAATTTGAAGATAATAACTGTAATTTAAAATTAGGCAGCTACAAAGATGAGTGGTTCACTCGGATTTATCTTTAAACACTTTAACTACTAAACTGAAAAAGGATAATTATTGAAAAGGGCCATAATGAAAAGAACTCTAAGTTTTTGGGCCTAGAAAAGAAGGCTTTGAAGTCTAGCTAAGTGCACAAATAACCTGATTAGCAGTGCTATTTAAGACGCAACCACTTTTGATTGTCTGCGAGCACTAATTACTACTGTCATTGTCTCAATTTACGTGAAATATTGTTACATTTAATAATAAAAATAATCTTAAACTTTTCGCTTTATTCTTAACCAGTTCCTGTATAAGCATTTGCATATGTACCCCTATTAATGAATACAAAATCTTAGAAAATCACATAAGTTTTGAAGTAGTATTAAAACATAGTTAAAATGTATGAGTTCATGAAAATGATGAATATTTGATCCTATTCAAGCTCACTAAGAAATCTTGCCTCCAAATATAGGTTAAAGGTATATTAAAAATATTAAATAAGGAAATTAAGCGTAACTGCGAAACTTGGAGGAATGTCTATGGAATAGTCATATCTCTTAACATTCAAGTTTGTTGCAGAAAAGCTCATCAACAAAGTGAGATTTAGTACCCATGTATGTCCAACATACTCTCCATCCTCCCTAATATTTATGATTGTCTATGATTATCTTTTATGTACTTTGGAATGATATCGTCAACCTGATTTTTGTACTTCCTTTTGGGTTTTTAATTAGTAGATTAAACAAAATTTATGAAAGCAAAAACTAAATTATTCATTAAAGCGTAAATAAGACGAAAACATGTCGTAAGTTAGATACACAGCCTGGTCACAACAAGGTACATGCCATAGGCCAGGGTTTGTCTGATAGCGGGGTTGCGTACCTTCTACATAAGTCCTCGCGGCAAGTGAGACTTGTTGAATTAATTATAAAAACACATATACAATCACATAAACCAAGTACACCTAGTAACCATAATAAGAATATGAGTAAATACAATTACATAAACCAAGTACACCTAATAACCATAATAAGGATATGAGTAAAAGGACGTATCTTTATCTGCCATGGCAACACGGTATTGAAGACGAGCGAAGGCCAAGTCTTTCCTCTCCTTGAACTTATGAGACAGCTTAATGGGAAGTTAGGCTTAAGAGCCTTAACCTAATGGGCCCACCCATAATAGGCCCACAGGTTTAACAACAGGCCTACACTACTGTCAGCCCATACCTAACACAAGAAGGGAAATTTTGATCACTAGCCATTTTTGGACGCGCTCATTGGGGACTATCCACCGTTTCCAAATTCATTGAAGAATAGCCAAAAATTCGCACGCACACTTAAGTTCCATTAGCATTGGAAAAACACTCCAGACTAGTCCCATAACAAAATACTGGGGCTTTGAACAAGATTTTATATATAAAGCTTCAGTCCCATAACAAAATGTTGGGGCTGTGAACAAGAACAAGTTTTGTTCACAGCCCCAACATTTTGTTATGGGTTATGGGACTTTATATATAAAGCTTCAGTCCCATAACAAAATGCTGGGGCTTTGAACAAGTTTTGTTCACAGTCCCAGCATTTTGTTATGGGACTGAAGCTTTATACAAAGACTTGTTCAAAGCCCCAGCATTTTGTTATGGGACTGAAGCTTTATACAAAGTCCCATAATAAAATGTTGGGGCCTTGAACAAAACTTGTTCAAAGCCCCAGTATTTTATACTGGGGTTAGTTTACTGAAGCTTCCCAGTATAAATATTGGGGCTTTGAACAAGTTTTGTTCAAGGCCCCAGTATTTATACTGGGATTTGTTCGGAGGTGGCTATTTCTCAGCGAATTTGTTTTTGACGGCTACAAATCAATTAACGCGCGCCAAACAGACCCCTGCACGAAATTTTTACACACAAGAAATAATATAGGCCCATATAGAATCCACAAATATGTGGCCCGTGTATTGCCCACCAACTATTTACAATTAGCCCGTTTTGATAAAACCAAATAAGTTAATGTTAAGTCCACAATAAATAATTCTAACATTCTCCCACTTGGACAACATTAACTATTTAAAAGATTTTGAAAAAAAGTTTATTTATATAATGACTCACGAGCTAAATAGACTGTGGCCACAAACATATAGTGGTGGAACATTGTTTCAAACATGATCTAGTCAAACAAAACTATCAATGTCGAAAAGCAGCAGTACTTGCGTCAATCAACGACACAAGACTAGTCCACAATCACAAACATTGAAGTCTTGCTGACAGACCTAAAGGTGTGGTAGTATAGCAAGAAATAGTCAACATGGACTCCAAACAAGGCTATTCATTGTCGGTCCGATAAACGATTTTCCATAAACAACATTGGGCGACCAAACAACATGCGCACCATTAGAAAATCTACAACATGATTTTCTGTTACAACATGTGAGCAACTAAACAACATGTGCTTCATCAGAAAATCATAATCATCGAGGCCCAACATGTGCAACTAACCATAAGGTGCAACAGCCAAGAAAAAATATATATGGCATAAACAATATGCCCCATGTGTCTCCATCATCAACATGAGACACCATCAACACTTAAGACAACAAGCCTTAAAATAATAATTTAATAATCAAATGTGCTCAATATATAAACATTATTTATGATAGCAGAATTCACCATAAATTTATTAAGAATGTGAATATCTCAACAAAATAAAATGTATCATCATGAGCTCATAAGGAATGAAGCAAATAGTCTAAATAACATGGTAAAATTATTAATACCTAACATTCCCACTAAACTAGCGCATCAAAAGATTCAACAAGCCCCATGTTAGCAACATGCTCCTTAAAAACTAAGGTCTTCAATCCCTTAGTCAGTGGATCAGCGAGCATGAAGTCTGTCTATATATGCTCAACCTCAATTTTCTTCTCCTTAATCTTATCTCTCACAATAAGAAACTTTATGTCAATGTGCTTATTACCTGGAATGAATTTACTATCATTCGCAAAATCCACAGCTGACTTGTTATCACAAAACATCTTTATAGGTCTTGATATAGAATCAACAATCGCAAGTTGTGAAAAAGAAGTTCTTAAGCCAACTAGCATGCGAAGCTCCACTAAAACAGGCCATATACTCTGCTTCCATAGTTGAACCTGCAGTAAGAGTCTGCTTCACACTCCTCCAACATATAGCACCATCTGCTAACATGAAGATATAACCAGAAGTGGACTTCAAATCATCTGGGCACCCAGCATAATCTGACTCTGTGTATCCAATCACCTCAAGATTGTCAACTTTCTATAGATCAACATATAATCTCTTGTCTTCTTCAAATACCTCATCACCTTTTTAGCAGCAACCCAGTGAGATCTTCCAGGATTAGACTGATACGTCTAAAAGCATTAACAATGAAAGCAATATCAGGACGAGTGCAAACCTGTAAATACATAAGACTCCCAACTACACTTGAATATGGCACATCTTTCATGGACTCTCTCTCAAGATCATTTTGGGGACACAATTGCAGACTTAACTTATCGCCTTTCACAACAGGCACATCTCCGCCCTTACAGTCTTCCATATGAAATCTGCTCAAAACACGATCAATGTATGCTCTTTGCGAAAGTCCTAACAATCGACGAGACCTATCTCGTTGAATCTCAATGCCCAAGACAAATGATGCTTCTCCAAGGTCTTTCATATCAAATACTTTACTCAATGATTGCTTAGTTTCATAAAGCAGTCCTGAATTATTACTGGCAAGTAAAATATCATCAACATAAAGAATAAGAATAATGAACTTACTCCCACTGATCTTTATGTAGATGCACTGGTCAACTTTGTTCTCTACAAAACCCATAGAAGTGATAGTTTTCTCAAATTTCAAGTACCACTGTCGAGAGGCTTGCTTCAGGCCATAGATGGACTTCTTCAACTTGTACACTAGGTGCTCTTTACCTGTGTCGATAAAACCTAAAGGTTGTTGCATGTACACTTCTTCATTAAGATCACCATTTAGAAAAGTTGTTTTTACATCCATCTGATGCAACTCTAGATCGAAATGAGCAACCAAAGCCATAACAATCCTTAAGGAATCTTTTGATGACACTGGTGAAAAGGTTTCATTATAATCAACCCTTTCCTGCTGTGTGAACCCTTTAGCTACCAACCTTGCCTTGAAGCATTCAATCCTCCCTTTCGAATCCTTCTTGGTCTTAAAGACCCATTTACAACCAACAGCCATATAGCCTTGAGGGAGTTCTTCAAGCTCCCACACATTATTTTTATGCATAAAGTTCATCTCTTCAGACATAGTATCAAGCCACATCTTTGATTGAGCACAAGAATCTGCTTCATGGTAAGTTATAGGATCTACAATGTTATAGGGGTTCGAAATGAGCAACCAAAGCCATAACATCCTTAAGGAATCTTTTGATGACACTGGTGAAAAGGTTTCATTATAATCAACCCCTTCCTGCTGTGTGAACCCTTTAGCTACCAGCCTTGCCTTGAAGCGTTCAATCCTCCCTTTCGAATCCTTTTTGGTCTTAAAGACCCATTTACAACTAACAACCCTATAGCCTTGAGGGAGTTCTGCAAGCTCCCACCTATTATTTTTATGTATATAGTTCATCTCTTCTGACATAGCATCAAGCCACATCTTTGATTGAAGAAACTGCTTCATGGTAAGTTATAGGATCTACAATGTCACCTTCAGCAAGATAAGCTGTGTAATTATCAGACAGTGCTGATCTTCTTTCTCTACTTGATCTTCTCAAATTTTGCTCTACATGTATGGCAGCACCAGGTGCCTGAGCTTGTGCAGGCATAGGCTCCTCAATATGTACATGTATAGGCTCAGTTTGTGTTGGTGCACTCACAACTATCTCTGTGGTAACAGTAAGAGGAATTTTCACAGTCTCATCATTCTCTGCAGGCTCAACAACAACATTTTGTGAACAGTCTTTATCAGCAACATCAAATTCCAAAAATTTTGCATTTTGTGAATCAACAATTCTTGTTCCCCTTGTAGGACAGTAAAACCTGTATCCCTTAGAATGAGCTGGATATCCAATAAAGAAACGACGCGAGGTTTTTGGTTCAATTTTCTTCTCAGAAGGATTATAAATCCTTACTTCAGCTGGACATCCCCAAACACGAAAGTGGTTCAAACTGGGTTTCCTGTTGGTCCACAACTCAAAAGGTGTTTTAGGAACTGACTTGGAAGGGACACGGTTAAGAATGTACATTGCTTTTTTATTAGCTTCACCCCAAAAGAACTCAGGTAAGTTAGATCTACTCATCATACTTCTCATCATGTCTTTTAAGGTACTGTTTCGCCTTTCAGCAACACCGTTTTGGTCAGGACTACCAGGCATGGTATACTGAGCAACTATGTCACAATCTTGCAGATATTTGGCAAAAGGTCCCATGTGCTGCCCAGTTTCAGTGTGTCTACCATAGTACTCACCCCCACGATCACACCTCACTATCTTAATTACCTTTCCCAGTTGTTTTTCTACTTCAGTTTTAAACACTTTAAATTCTTCTAGAGAGTCAGACTTGTCTTTAATAAGAAAAACATAACCATAACGGGAAAAGTCATCAATGAAAGAGATAAAGTAACTTGAACTACATATTGTGGTAGAATAAGGACCACTAATATCTGTATGAATGATCTCTAACAAGGCAGAACTACGAGCAGCACCCTTTTTCCTAGTTTTGGTCAACTTTCCTCTAATACAATCAATGCAGGTACCTATGTCCCCAAAATCAAGAGAAGGTAGAATACTGGACTTGACTAATCTATTCACTCTTTCTTTAGAGATATTACCCAAATGCCTATGCCACAACATACTAGAGTTTTCATTCAAAAGTGATCGTTTGGTTCCAAGAGTTTCAGAATTAAAAGAGTTATATTCAAAATCAGAAACCAATGAGATTTTAAATAAACCACCAGACAAGATTCCATGACCAATAACTTTAGAGTTCAAAAGCAAATTGACTTTTCCATTATCAAAAATAAAACCATAATCGAGTCTGTTCGAAACAGGAATAGAAATCAAATTCCGCCTAAAAATGGTACATAAAAAGTGTTCTCTAGAACAAGCTTATGACCAGAATCTAATGCTAAAACTACTGTTCCTATGAACTCTACTTCAACTTGGACATCTGTGGCGACTCTAATCTTTGACTCCGTTTCCTTTGGCTTCCTTTTGTTTATGAACTCCTGCAAAGAAATGGCGACATGGGCAGAGGCTCCACTGTCAAGCCACCAGGAACTAATGGGGACATCAACTAACTTTGACTCAAAACAAACAAGAGCTAGATAATTACCTTCTTTTGAATCCTTCTTTTTTAACCAGAGGTGGAACTTGGTGCAATCTCTCTGCTTGTGACCAGGTTTCTTACAAAAAGAAACAATTATTATTTTTCTTAATGACAGTGTTATTTGCCCCAAGGTTTTTGGTCTGATCTTTATCATATTTTTTGGTGTCTTGAACCTTCTTAGAAGTATCAACTTACTAGGTCCCTTATTAGAGCTTGCTCTAGAGTTATGGGAAACAAGCAATGCAGACTCACCCTTCTCTTTTCTTATTTTCTCCTCTTCGACAACACATTTTGAGATGATATCATTAATTGACCAAGACTCATTTTGGCAGTTAAAGGCAGTTTTCATTTGGCTAAACTCAGCAGGCAGGGTATTAAGAGTAGAGTGAACAATATAAGCATCAAGAAGAACTATGTCTAGAGATTTCAGTTTAGACTGGATGTGGACCATCTTAAGGATATAATCTCTAACCCCTCCTATGTTATCATACCTCATCCCCGCGAGTTTACTCATTAGATCTCCAGTCTCAGCCTTATTGGATACATGGTATCTCTGTTCTACTTGGACAAGAAACTCCTTAGCATTGGTAGTTTCAGGCAAGCCACTCTTGAGATGCTCAGCAGTTGTTCTCTTAAAAGCAAGGATGCATAGCCTATTAGATCTCTCCCACTTAGCATAATTTTCCTTTTGAGCAGCAGTGCTAGTAGCAGTGAGAGCAGGTGGCTCATTCTCGCGCAAAACTTGATCTATGTCAGCCATGCCTAAAGCAAAATCAAGATCCTCCTTCCATCTCTTAAAGTTAGACCCCGATAGGACTACAACTTTAGCATTGTTATTGTTCAAAGTAATAATAATTGTACATATCACCACATGAATGGGATTTATTAGCAAGGCATAAGATAATATTATCACAACGATGAGTCCAACAACAGTAGCTCCCCTTTGGGCAGGGCAAGAAAATATTCAATATTAGAAACCTATCCCCTTTGGGCAGACAGATTCACTAAATTAAAATATTCTCATATAATTGGTCTCATCAATACACCAAATTACAACACACAATGAACCCCCTTTGGACAGGCTATTATATGTTATAACCCAGTGATATTTCCCAACATAGAGTGATAAGTCCCACAAATCAAGATAAATAGGCCACTTTGGTGCACACTATTTACCCCCCAATTCACAAAACAAATCAATTCCAGGAACCATCTATGCCATTGCCTAGCACATAATTCACAATATGTACGTGCAAAAATTATGGTCCGAAATATTTTAACATATACACATCATTCATCAGTTTTTTTATCAATTTATCGAATCTCATTAGAATGAAAATAAAAATTACACAAAAAGAGTAATTAATCAAATTAGAGTAAAAGTACTCATCATGAAATAGAGGTTCAACCTTTTTCATAACCACATAGGAAAACATTCAATATAACGTAAATGTTAGGAATTCAATACAATTTAATAAAGTCAGGTTCATCTCATAGAAACTCTACTGAACTAAAAGAATCCATTAAAGTTTCAATTGTTAGAAACAAAATATTAGAATACTATTTATTCTGAACTTGTAATAAAAATTATTAAATTATTTATTTCTATCTTTTTTAGATTCCATAGGACATCATCCAAATATGTCTTTGACTTAGTGGCTTCCACCGTAGCAGCTTACTACAATAACATAAAGACTTCATTCTTTCTTTATCATGTTATTTGATGATTAGTCTAAGAAGCAACTTATTAGATTCTGTCATTAACTCAGCAACTGAGTCTAACTGCATCAATAAAACGACAAGTTGATCGGTGGACAAATATAGTTTTCCGATTATATTACGCAATAAACAAAATAGTGCATTCATAGAAAATCGACTTGATACACAGTAACAACACAAGCAGTGGAAGTCAAGATTTGCTACGTGATTTTAATGGCAGACCCAGGTGCAATTTTATTTTGATGAATATAATTTTATCTCACATGAACAAGAATAGGGTCCTAGATCTGTGTGATTCGCTCTGATACCTATTGTTGAATTAATTATAAAAATACACATACAATCACATAAACCAAGAACACCTAGTAACCATAATAAGGGTCTGAGTAAAGGGCGTACCTTTATCCGCCATGGCAACACGGTATTGAAGACGAGCGAAGGCCAAGTCTTTTCTCTCCTTGAGCTTATGAGAACTGACATCTTAATGAAAAGTTGTCTACAATAGGTTAAGCCAGGAGAGGAGACCTAGCCTCATATATATATGCTTAAGAGCCTTAACCTAATGGGCCCACCCATAATAGGCCCACAGGTTTAACAACAGGCCTACACTACTGTCACCCCACACCTAACACAAGAAACAATACAGGTCCATCATGGAATCCACAAAAATATGGCCCGTGTATTGTCCACCAACTATTTACAATTAGCCCGTTTTGGTAAAACCAAATAAGTTAATGTTAAGTCCACAATAAATAATTCAAACAAGACTAACATATGAACTGGACTAACATACAACAATACAAATGGATACTTTTACTTGACCTAAGAATGAGTAGGAAGCGAAAGAGGATATTAAACTTTAAAAGGATGTCATAATCATGACTACTTTGGAATGTTTACATGGAAAATAACAATTAATGAAGAAATAGTATTTGTTATAATTAAACTCTTAAAAAAATAATGGAACGGAATTCTATAGAGAAAATTCTCTTAATTACAAGAACACAAAGAATTTAAGGATTAAAAAAAAGAAGGAAAAAAAAAAGAACGTTAAAAACTCTAGAAAACAAAGGGAGTAAATATAAACACATCAAAAGAAATAGTCTTGATGAATTGTGTGAGAATTTTGAATGAGAATCTTTTCCCGACTGGAAGGTCAAATTAAACGCAGCCAGCATTATTTCCCAACACACCGAATTATGGTTTTATTTTTTGTATGGCTTTAGAATTAATTGGTATTAGAAATTCATCCAAATTCATATTAGTCAATTTTTTGTTAAATTTAAAGTCTATTATTAGACAAGTCTAGATAATACAATCTCATTCAAAGCCTATTATTGCGCAAAGTCACAAATATTAGTCTCCGGCTCTAATTTAAGTGAATAAGTGTTGTAAATACGAATTTTAAGAAAGAAATAATAACTTTGAAACTTACGGTCATAAGTCGTGCTTAAACATTTGTGTAGCTATATATGCTTCTTATTAAGGTAAAAAAGGAAGTAAGTAAGGAAATATGTTAGCAAAAGAGGGGCATGTTTAGCTCTGGGGACGCATGATTATCAAGGCTAGCTAACGTACGCCACCCATCGAAAAATGATGCCCCAAAAACGGTAAACACATGAACAACTGAGTGCTCCACATATAGCTGAATCGACAGAACGTATAGTAACACCGGAAAATGGAATTCCACGGCAACTTTGGCCAGTCCAGCTACTACAATGGATCCCGGGGATGGGAAGCGCACCAACAGTGCTCCAAGCTCTGACCACTGAGCCTACAAAAGTAAAGCAGACGCCAACAGCTGAAGCTGGGATCGCTGTAATAGCTAGGAAACTAATATACACATCTGGATCCCAAAGTGGAAACCCAACGATGGCAGAAACAATTCGGGGGAATAGAACTATGCAACAAGGTATGCAGCTGAATTTCTTTCCTCCAGTGCTTAAAAATGGTTTGAAAATAGTCAGATTGAATCCTATTGAGCTAGAAGAACAATGTCAGAAATGGAAAAATGCCCTAATTGGTTATGTTATAGGAGGTAACCCTAGCTTTAAGGATATACTCAAATTCGTTTATGGAGTATGGAATTCAGTCACTATCCCCACAGTATTCTTACATGATGAGGGGTATTTCATATTTCGCTTTGAATCAATGGAGGATAAGAATCAGATTCTACAAGAAGGGCCATATACCTTCAATGGTCATCCCATGGTCTTGAAGTAATGGGTGCCTGATTTTAAGCTTAAAGATGAACCTATGACTGTAATTTCTCTATGGGTAACATTACCAGGATTGCCATTACAATACTGGTCCAAGGAAAATTCGGGAAGAATAGCTAGTTTCCTAGGGCAAGCAGTCTGCACTGATAAGCTTACTGGTCGGGGGAAAGGGTATCCTATGCTAGAATACTTGTGGAGATGGACATCACTCAACCAATGCAAGAGCATTTGATGATTGAAAGACCTGATGGAACTGCAATGGAACAGATGGTGCACTATGAGTGGAAGCCCCAATTCTGCCAAAAATGTAACCATTTTGGACATGTAGAAGCTGACTGCAAGCCGCTAGATTGCCCTGATAACACACAACTTGTACTCAGAAAGCCAAATAGAAGGAGGAAGAAGAAGGTAACAGCAGCACCAATAGAAGAGGACCTCATAATTGAAAATGCAAAAGTGGAGGCTGCAAAACCTGATGCTGGTGCAAACAATAATGATCTAATCAAAGGAAAGCAGAAAATGATATACCAAAGGAAAGACAAGATCCAGCAAATGCAACAAGTTCAAGAGGTGTTGGCCTCCACGAACCAATTTGCACCATTATAGATAAAAGATAATGAAGAACCTCCTGACCTTATGCATAATAAGACCTATAATCAGAATGAGGAAAAGAAGAAAGCAGACAGGGGGTTAGACCCCAAGAAAACTCAACCTCCATGATCCTCACTACTTGGAACATTAGAGGGCTTAATAAAGCCTTCAAACAAAGAGAGTTAAAAAGTTTTCTTAAAGAGAATAAAGTGGACTTATTGAGATGTTTTGAAACAAAAATAAAAAAGCCTAAAGCTCAGAAAATACAACAGAAGTTGGGTGCAGAGTGGAAATATCTTACTAATTACAGTCATGCTCCCAAGGGTAGGATTTGGATTATGTGGAAGCATACCAATGTGGTGGTTACTCTAGTGGATTCCTCAGAATAAGCAATGCATTGCCATGTTTCAGACAAGAACTCAACATTTGAGAGTCATATCACCTTTGTATATGGCCTTCACACAGTTGCAGATAGAATGACCCTTTGGGCACAACTCAGAATACTACAGAGTGCTATCACTGGTCCTTGGCTGGTCATAGGGCTGCCCATAGTATGGTAAATACCGAATTACCGTACCGAACCGAAATATTTTTTATTTTGGTAATGGTATTTTGGTATTTGGTGCGGTATTTGGTATGAAATTTTAAAAATTTTGGTATTTGGTACGGTATTCGGTATCTATAAAGAAAATACCGAAATACCGAAAATACCGAAATATTTAATAACATATATAAATTATATATATTATATTTATATAATCATAATAACTTAATTAATCTAAATATGAGCTAATAAAATTCTAAATATAATATCTAAAACTTGTGATATGATTATATATTTAATTAAAACTTATAAATATTTACAAATAAAATAAATAAAATAGTATCAATACCATCAAATGTACTTTAATTCGTTACTAGAGAGTTGTCTTTCCAAGCACCGTCAAAACTTAAAAGCTTGTTGTTTTGTGTGTAAAAAATATATTAGTTTATCATTAGCAGAATTAAAATTTCAATAATGAAATTTTTTATGTAAGCTTGTGTAGTAAAGTAGGTTTAATTAGATGTCGGCTAGTGTTATTTGTATATTAGAGCTTTGCTACATATTTTGTGGTATTTTTTTATTTTGCGCTAATGCACTCTGAAGGTTTATTGTTAATTGTCAGATGAAGTTTCTTAGTTTCTTTCGCATTTCTTTGCAACATATATATATATCTATTATATGTAAATCGAAGTCAAACGAATTACGGTTACCGACTTACCGTACCGAAATTACCGAAACCGAACATGAAAATACCGAACCATACCGAATTAGTTTGGTATGGTAATGGTATGATATTTTTAAAAACCGAAAACCGAAATTACCAAACCGAAATGTGAAATACCGTACCGTACCGTACCGTACCATACCACGGGCACTCCTAGCTGGTCATAGGTGACTTTAACTCTATTTTGACAGCTGAGGACAGACTAAATGGTAATCCTGTTCATCCAGTAGAAGTGAGAGATTTCCAGCAGTGTATAGAAGATTTAGGAAGGAAGATGCTGAGATAGTTGCGACTTTCATACGCATACAAAAAGATGTCTATTTTGACAAAATGCTGAATTTGCAAGACAAGAAGTTCAGAGAATTGATCAAGATCGATGACATGGTCGAAGATGGACTCAAAAATGGAAGGATCGTTAGCATGGCTGCATTACAAGCCGCTAACAAAGCCTTAAAAGCTAGCAGCACTACCACCTCAAGAAAGAAGAAGGACGATGTCTCCTTCGTGGCCGCATCACTTGACCACTCCCCTACTCACAACCATTACTACCAAACACCTCCTCCCTCTTACCCATACATACCACCCACATCCACCTACCCAGTCTATAACACCGAGCCCATACACCAAAATCCACCACCGCAAAGACCAACATACCCACAAAGTCCCAATTACCGAAATACCAACACTTATTCACCAAGGCCTCACGCCAACAATAATCCAAGACCCAAAAGAAACTACACCCCATTGGCTGAATCTCGTACATAGTTGTTCGAAAGACTCAAAGCAGCCGATCACATACAGCCCGTGCCATTCAAAATTCCTGATAGAATGACACTTTACTTTGACCAAACCAAAACCTGTGCCTATCACTTTGGAGGGCCTGGTGATGATACTGAGAAGTGCTATGCTTTAAGGGATAAAATACAAGATTTGATCGACCAAAAGGTGATACATTTGAAGACTCCGAATGTGCATAGCAACCCTTTGCCTAATCACGGAGAAAGTAGGGTGAACCTGATTGAGGTGGATAAAGAATGCAATTTAGAGGGGACTATTGTCAAGGCAAAAGAAATTGTACCAGCAATCGCTTCAGTTGCTCAAGCCGCCACAGCGCCGGAGCCCATTGAGGTAGAAGTAGCTCCTAAATTCTATGTCGATGTGATTCCACCATGCAGCGACAAGGCAGTGTCGTGGGACTATGAAAGGGAAAGGAAGAGCAAGGGTGTGGCTGAGACTGTCGCCGCACAAGGAATGACTAGGAGTGGGAGAATTTATACTCCCGAACATCAAGAAAGACGAGGCATTAGCGAGGAAGATTCCGAAGGGCTGTGGAAGAAAGTACAAGAAAAAGAGTACTCCGTAGTTGAGCATTTGGGCAAAACTCCAGCACAAATCTCTGTCTTGGCTTTCCTCCTCAAATCGGAGAGTCATCGAAGTGCTTTGATGAAGGTGCTAGACGAAGCACATGTTCCAGTGGACACTTCAGTTGAGAATCTGGCTAGCATGGTTGGACAAGTCATGGAGGCCAACCAAATTGCCTTTCACGGAGATGAGCTACCACCTGAAGGGTTAAATCACAACAAAGCTTTGCACGTCACTGTCAAATGCAAGAATTGGTTCGTGGGAAGAGTCCTGATCGACGGAGGTTCCGGCCTGAATATATGCCCGTTCATCACTCTAAAAAAGAATAGGCATTGACCAAAGCAAGATAAGGGAAAGCGACATGAAGGTGAAGGCATTTGATGGGTCACAAAGAAGCACCATTGGGGAGATCGACTTGACTATCATGGTTGGTCCGGTGGAGTTCACTGCTGAATTCCATGTAATGGACACCTACAATCTACTACTAGGGAGGCCCTGGATCCATATGGCTGGTGCGGTGCCATCTACATTTCATCAAACTGTGAAGTTCGAATAGGACCACAAAGAAGTAGTAGTGTTTGGTGAAGGGAAAAATTCTATCTACAACGAGCAAACCATACCAGCCATTGAAGGAAATACTCCTGATGGACAGACGTTTTATACTGTAGAACTTGTGGGAGCATTGTAAGGTACCCGAGAAGGACGGCGCAAAAATTATGATTCAATTTGGAATCCCACAAGCACGGTCCAAGGACGTTACACTGCACACTTTGCTCCCAAGTTGGTCAACACACCGCCTGGGGTTGAAGAAAGAAAGAGGAACTTTTACAGTGCTTATTGGGATAGCCGAGGCAAAGGCTACGAAGGGAGGAACTTGGTCTGGGAGCCAGTCATGTCTGATTGGAGAGTGCCATCACGAGAATTTCGTGAGACCTTGCCAGCTAAGATAGAGAAGCAGCCTATGTACTCACCCAGTGCTCGTCCCAATTGGAAACGCATCTCTGAAGAAACAAAAGGAAAGCAAGTATGGATACCCAAAGCACTGGAACCTATGGAGGCAGTGATTGAAGAGCCATACGTACTCCTACAACCTGCAAAGTGCCCTGGAGACTGGGTTATAGGCATCATGATCAAGCAAGGCTATGAACTGGGCAAAGGTTTGGGCAAGAACTTGGATGGTAATGGTCGAGCCAATCAGAATTGTGATGAGGCCCGACAATAAGAAGGCTGCCATAGGATATATTGTGACATATGAGAAGAGCATGGAGGAAGCGTCACTAGATTTCAAGTTCTACAAGAAAAGCACTAGGACTCTCTTGCATATTTTCGTCTCATCTGGATACTTAGATGGTCGAAAAGGGGAGACGTCCGCAACGCAAGGAGTGGAGCCAAAGGTAGCTGATGCTGAAGAGGACCTGCTGGCAGGAATGAAAAACCTGTTCGTAGTTGATGAAGACTGCTGTGATCTTGGAAGAACATGATGAACCTCCTGTACCGACCAAGGCTATATCTGGAGCGGCTTTGAATAACTGGACCAGCAACTGGGCCCGAGCTTACCGTGGACCTTGGTAAAGCTAAGGGGATCAAATTTATTTTTATGCTTTCCAAAATAAAACCTGACCCTGAGTCACGGACTTTGCATTTCTCTTTTCTTTTGCACATGTCTCCCTACAAACTTTGTTTCGCAAGGATTCATAAATAAAACATCGCACCATTTCCTGTTTAATCTTTGCTTTAATCTTTTAATTTTGCAATATTTTACTTTTTCAGCACCCGCATTAGTAATCCCATTGAGTCCACAATTGCAACGTGTAATGAAACAATGGAACTTGGAGAAACTAGAGCTGATTATGATCATTTTGATGAGACTACGCAAGAAGAATTCGAAAAATTTGAAAATAAACATAAGCCAAACCTTGAGGAGACTGAAGTGATAAACTTAGGAGATAAGGAAATTGTGAAGGAAACAAGGATTAGTGTACACCTCAATACCGAGGACAAAAAGCGATACACTGAGTTTCTTAAAGAATATGAGGACGTGTTCGCTTGGTCGAACGATGACATGACTAGCATAAGCACGGATGTGGTAGCTCACAAATTACCTATCAACCCGGGCTTTCCGCCAGTCAGACAAAAGGCCCGAACATTCAAGTCATCGGTTCTGTTGAAAATTGGTGAAGAGGTAACTAAGCAACTCAACGCGGGGATTCTGAGAACGGTCGAGTACGGGACCTTGTTGGCCAATGTCGTCCCCGTGCCGAAGAAAGATGGGAAGCTTCGAGTTTGTGTGGACTACAGGGATCTAAATAGAGCAAGTCCAAAGGATGATTTTCCTCTACCAAATATACATATCTTGATTGAAAACTGTGCAAAGCACGAACTACAATCCTTCGTAGACTGTTTCACCGGTTATCATCAAGTGTTCATGGATGAAGAGGATGCCGAGAAGACCGCCTTCACCACCTCTTGGGGAACTACTGCTACAAAGTCATGCCATTTGGGTTAAAGAATGCTGGGGCCATTTACATGAGAGCGATGACAACCATGTTCCATGATCTAATGCACAAAGAGATCGAAGTCTATGTGGATGATGTGATCATCAAATCAAAGAAGAGTTCGGAGCATCTTGACAACTTGCGCAAGTTCTTCGACCGCTTGCAAAAGTACAATCTGAAGTTGAACCCGGCGAAGTGTGCTTTTGGTGTTCCAGCAGGGAAGCTCCTGGGTTTCATCGTCAGTAGAAGGGGCATCGAGTTGGATCCTTCCAAGATCAAAGCCATTAAAGAATTGCCACCCCCAAGAAGCAAGAAAGAGGTCATGAGCTTCCTAGGAAGGCTCAACTACATCAGCCATTTCAGAGCACAATCCACTGTCATCTGTGAGCCAATCATCAAGTTGCTGAAGAAAGACGCGGCGATCGAGTGGACAGCGGATTGCCAAAAGGTGTTTGATCGGATCAAGGAATACTTGTCATGCCTACCTGTGCTGGTTCCACCTGAGCCTGGGCGACCTTTGATCTTATATCTGTTCGTGGTAAATTCGGCCTTTGGTTGTGTCTTGGGACAACATGATTCAACTGGGAGGAAGGAGCAAGCCATCTATTATCTAAGCAAGAAGTTCACTCCTTATGAAGCCAAGTACACATTGCTGGAGCGCACATGTTGTGCACTGACATGGATAGCACAAAATTTGAGACACTACTTGGCATCCTACTCAACGTTGCTGATATCAAGAATGGACCCTCTCAAGTACATTTTCCAAAAACCAATGCCTACTGGAAAGCTGGAAAAATGGCAAATGCTGCTCAGCGAGTTCGACATCACTTTTGTCACTCAAAAGGCGGTGAAAGCTCAAGCTTTGGCTGATCATATGGCCGAGAATCTGGTGGAAGATGACTATGAGCCTTTGCACACTTACTTCCCTGACGAAGAAGTCATGTTCGTAGGAGAAGAGATCACAGATGGATGGAGGTTGTTCTTTGATAGAGCAGTCAACTTCAAAGGAGTCGGCATTGGAGCAGTATTAGTTTCCGATACTGGACAACACTACCCTATCACGGCCAAACTAAGGTTCCCTTGCACCAACAACATGGCGGAGTACGAGGCCTGCATCTTAGGTCTTAGACTGGCGGTAGATATAAACATACAAGAGTTGCTGGCGATCGGGGATTCTAACTTACTGATTCATCAAGTTCGAGGAGAATGGACAATAAAGAACTCCAAGATATTGCCATACCTGGAATGCATGAAGGAGTTAAAGCAAAGGTTCACCAAAATAGAGTTCCAGTATGTACCGAGATTGCAAAATAGATTCGTGGACGCTTTGGCTACCATATCTGCCGTGATCAAGCATCCTGACAAAAACTACATCAATCTGATACCCGTGACAATGAGGAAGCAACCAGGTTATGCTATCATGTAGATGAAGAGTCAGATGGACAACCTTGGTTCTACGATGTCAAAAGACTTCTCAAAGAAGGCGTTTACCCAAAGGATGCAGCAAACCTCCAAAAGAAGACACTGAGAAGGCTAGCAAATGTTTTCTTTTTGAATTGAGATGTTTTGTACAAAAGTACTCCCGACTTGGGTTTGTTGAGATGTGTGGACGCAAAAGAAGCTGCTAAATTGATAGAAGAAATACACTCTGGGGCATGTGGCCCGCACATGAACGGTTTTGTACTTGCAAAGAAGATCTTGAGGGCCGGCTATTTCTAGATAACAATGGAACATGATTGCATAAAGCACGCGAGGAAATTCCATCAATGCCAAGTCCATAGGGATATGATCTGAGTGCCTCCTAACGAGCTGAACATTATGGGATCACCCTGGCCTTTTGCCGCCTGGGGAATGGATGTCATAGGACCTATCGAGCCAGCCGCTTCCAACGGACATCGCTTCATACTGGTGGCCATTGACTATTTTACCAAGTGGGTGGAGGCTGCATCATACAAGTCAGTAACAAAGAAGGTGGTGTCAAACTTTGTCCGTGACAAGATGATTTGCCGGTTTGGCATCCCTGAATCCATCATCACTGACAATGGGTCCAACCTCAATAGTGACCTAATGAAAGCAACCTGTGAGGTCTTCAAAATCAAACATCGCAACTCCACTGCATACAGACCTCAAATGAATGGAGCGGTCGAGGCAGACAATAAGAAAATCAAAAGGATATTGCACAAGATGACAGGCACTTCAAAACAATGGCGTGAGAACTTGCCTTATGCTCTGTTAGAATACCGCACTACAATGAGGACATCAACAGGGGCTACTCCTTATTTGTTGGTGTATGGCACCGAGGCAGTGATACCCGCAGAGGTCGAGATACCATCTTTAAGAATCATCCAAGAGACACAATTGAAAGACGCTGAATGGATCAAAGGGAGAATAGAGCAGTTAGCCCTCATCGACAGCAAGAGATTGAATGCAATATGTCATGGGCAATTATATCAGAGAAGGATGGCCAAAGCATTCAGCAAGAAATTTTGAGAGAGATCCTTTAAACCTGGACAACTAGTACTGAAGAAGATATTCCCAAGTTAAGAGGAAGCAAAGGGCAAGTTCGCACCAAATTGGCAGGGACCATACATGGTTCACCGAGTTCTGAACGGAGGGGCATTGATACTGGCAGAGATGGATGGAGAAGTCTGGCCAAAACCAATCAACTCAGACGCTGTCAAGAGATACTATGTATAAGAGTTCGTATTGATTATCAATTTCTACGTTTTGCAATATATTATGTAATCTGAACTACGTCACGACCTGATTCCCCAAGTGGGATACGCAGACAACCTATTCAAGGTTCGGTCGCATAAATATAAAAACTTCATTTTCCCCACAGAGCAAACACTGGGGCAGAAATATTTGAGAACCTCTAAAAAATTTCAAAGTGCAAACTGGGGCAGAATCTTGAGGGCGTCCTCAAAATTCATTTGGAACGGCACAAAGGACGGCCACTTTGGCTATACACAACGCGATTTGTGACTCAATGGGATAAAATATTTTATTTTCATTTTTCTTTCTTGGAAAAGTTTTTCAAAATCATTTACACTAAACGTTATTTCATGCATATCCCTATCAGCTCGGCCAAGACCCCGGCATTCGTGGACAGCGAACGCGAAACAAGCCAAGAATGCACAAACCGAACTCCCCGTACAACTCGTCAATCTTTCTTTGGATGCAGGCACGAAAGATACCTAAATCAACAATGCACAACAAAGGTAATCTTCGACAGAGGTTTGTCATTTTCTAAATTAGCTGAGGGCATACAACCCGAGGCGTCGATTGAGGGTTCACAGCCCGATGTCGATTTGTCATTTTAAATTAGCTGAGCGCATACAACCCGAGGCGTCGATTGAGGGTACACAGCCCGATATCGATTTGTCATTTTAAATTAGTTGAGGGCATACACCCCGAGGCGTCGATTGAGGGTACACAGCCCGATATCGATTTGTCATTTTAAATTAGCTGAGGGCATACACCCCGAGGCGTCGATTGAGGGTACACAACCCGATATCGATTTGTCATTTTAAATTAGCTGAGGGCATACAACCCGAGGCGTCGATTGAGGGTACACAGCCCGATATCGATTTGTCATTTTAAATTAGCTGAGGGTATACAACCTGAGGCGTCGATTGAGGGTACATAGCCCGATATCGATTTGTCATTTTAAATTAGCTGAGGGCATACAACCCGAGGCGTCGATTGAGGGTACACAGCCCGATGTCGATTTGTCATTTTAAATTAGCTGAGGGTACACAGCCCAAGGCGTCGGTAGAGGGTACACAGCCCGATATCGATTTGTCATTTTTATTCTTTGCGGAGGGTACACAACCCAATGCATCGTCAGAGGGCATACAATCCAATGTCGAATCTAACACTTGAAAGTAAAAAGACACGCAATTACTGCATGGCAGACACACTCTCATATCGCAATGATCCTGGAAAGACAATCCAGCCTGGCAGGAAGGTACGCTTTATATATACACATTATATTGCAAATACATTTTCATTGCAGAAGATACACCCCGAGCAAAGCAAACATCTCAGCCTGACGCCCCATATTTCTCTTAAGTCACAGGCTCTTCTATAGTCATGACAAAATTGGCCGCACTGTCAACGTCTTTGCCCGAAGACTCTTTCATCATCCCCGGGCAAAGAGGGGTAACTGTTGAAACCCAATTTTGTCCCTCTTATTTTCAAAATCAATCGTTCTTGAATTTACACACACCTGTGTATCCCATTTCTACCTCATCCATTATCTTCAAAATTACATTCTCATAATATCCTGGTAATTAAGGCCATTTTCAAAGCATCGTTTCAAATCATAGCTATTTTATGATTTTCTACAATTATTCCTATTTTTGACAAAATCATCCAAAATTGCTTTAAGTCTATTGTTGTGAGTCTGGCTATCCTTTTGAGGAGTTTTCCCTTACTCCGACAAGTTAGCAATCGTCTTTTCTCTCGTCATCAGGCATCTACGCAGTCGCATGGGATTTCATTTAGATCTCAATCAACAAAAGAAATGCTACCATCCGGTAGAGGTTGAGAGTGTGGTGGCAGTTGTTCTTCAGAAGGTGATTATCATAGTAGTTGCTTAGTTCAGCCGCAGAGGCAGTTTTATGAACTGCCAGTCTGGCAGGATGCTGAGGCATCCGATGTAGTAGACCCGAGTATTTCTTCTTCTCTTAAATGTGAGTAAGATTTGATTCTTTCGATCGATTTGGAAATGGTGTGTCTTATCATGTTTCGGTGGTTTCCTTGGATATTGTCGTAATTAAGAATCAGTTGCGGTAGAGGGGTGAGTTTCTGATACGATTTATTCCTGGCATTTATGAGACCCTACTAGTTTATCTGGTCTAAATATGAGAGATTTGACGGTGACTATTGCTATTGCCTGCTTGGCATCTTGTCATGCCACCTTGTGTTATTATGTCAAGTTATCTCCTCGGAAATCAGTGTTGGTAGGATGATGGGATTCTTATTCATCACCATCAGGAAGTGTCGTTGTTTCTTCCGGTGTAAAGTGGCTGGTAAGTAATGCTCGATCTATGTGTCTCCTCTTGGTTCGAGATTCTAGTAGAGTCATGTTATTCTATGAGCTTGTCTTAGTTATAAAAGGGTATTCTGGTAAATTATCAGAGTTTCCTTCTTATTGGAAGGTTAAATTGGTATGGATGTTTTTCCATAAAGCTTATTTAATGTCTATCTCTTCAATTGCGATTCTTTGGCTCGCCTGACTCGGAAGTAGTTTAGCGTTGGTAGTCAAGCAAATACGAAGATGAACTTCCTGAAGCTCCAATTATTTCTATCCTCGATCCATTTCCATTTCTTCTTCGTCCGGCACTAATGAGCTTGGGCGATTGGTAGCCGCTTGTGACATTCCTTGTGTTGAGCCAGAGTACATATTATTGTAGCCAGGTAAGCATATTATTATTTTGGATATCAGTTTATCCGGGTATCCATTCCCATGTATAGTATAGTACTGGTTTTGTTTTTGCGGATCATCCAGTTTCAGGGGAAACTCTGCCAAAATTTTTATATAGAAGTACCATCCATCGGGCGGTGGTGTTTACGACAAAGGTATGGAGTTGTGAACTTGAGAGTTGCAGCTGTTTGGCAACTCGAAAGGGTAGTTGGTAGCTTAGGTCTGCCTACGTTCAGCTTTTAGCTAAATCTTCTTTAGTCCAGCAGACTGTGCCGGGATGGTTATTCCTATTCAAATGACTGCATGAGTTTGTGCTTTAAGTGGATGAGTCTTCCTCCAAATACTGAATGATAATATTAAATCTCTGAGGTGTTGATACCACTTTTCTCACGACCCAAAGTAAGGCCACGACAGAAACCTACAATGAGTGCTGATCATTGCCAAACCCACTAATAATCTATTAATGACAGAGATAAGCTGGCAACCTGATCATATATACGTACCTATCTGCTGAAAGCATGAAGTCTGGAAAGATGATACGACTTTAACTTGCTGGAAATTAGAACATTGAGCCACAAATTCTGCTAGTCACACTTCATTCCGTCCCACCAATAAATCTGCTTAAGATCATGGTACATCTTTGTCGAACCTGGATGAACAGTGTATTTGAAATAATTTGCCTCTATCATAATCTGTCCACGTAAATCTGCAACATCAGGAACACAAAGTCTATCTTTATACATGGAAACACCGTCAGTAGTAACCCTGTATGGTGACTCCAATTTTCTTCTGACTATCTGTCTGTATTCAATTAGAACTGGATCCTCATACTGACGCTGTTTTACTTCATGAAAATTTAGAGTTAAAGGTCTAGTGCAGCTTGTCGACAATCCATCATTGGTGTGTATATTTCTTTCACACCTCAACTCTTTAAGAAGTTACTTTAATATATAAGTGAACATGTAATCAACTCTGTTGCTGGTATTCTGCCTCAGCTGAAGGTCCAACTACATGTCTCTTTTATATTTACTTTTTCAAGTCATAATAATTCCAATTCAAAGACAATACCTTGAAATAGATGTTCAGTCTGAAGATCATTCCTGGTATGCATCATACTATCCAGTAGTATTTGCATGATCCTTATCCTTATATGATAGACCCTGTCCAGATGAACCTTTGACATACATTAGGATATGAGTAACTACATTCCCACAAGGAGCTTGCGGAACAACACTAACATAAGTTGAGATGTTGCATAGTGCGTTCGTAAAAATATAATATAGTTTGCATCAAATCGTCTATAGTGAGTAGTGACAAGGTACTTCAAAAGCTTCCCCTATTGTATCAAGCGTGAGCTAATTCTTAATTCCATCGACCTGTTCTATATCACAAAGTATATCGACAAGGTGATTCCTCGGTAGAATCATATTAATCCATTCAGAGTTCGTGTATCTTTGTTTCAAAAATGTAGAAATCTCCTCTCGTGATCGAGGAAGGCTCAGTGTAGTCAGAATAAGCTCGGGCAATGGCATTAGAATATTATCCAGCTATGTTTTTATCCAAGAGTTTGATGTGCGTGTTATAACATAATTTTAGGCATTTCAGCCTTCCTAACATTTTAAAATTAATTTTCTAATTTTCCTATAATTTTCATATCATTTTAAATCCATCTTATACTATTTTATACCTATTTTATACCCATTTATATAATATTTATACATATATACATGCTTATACACATCAGCTATAACTTTAACACCTAAGTGACCACGTGGCAATATCCTAACCCTCCATTCCCCTCATCCAATGGCTAAAAATACCCTTTCCTTTTTCAATTACACAACACACCCCCCAAACCCTATTCCCCTTTCCCATTTCTCCCCTCTCGCGACTGTCTCTCTCTCCCTCTACGCCTCCGCCGTAGATGGCGATTTCAGCCATTTTAACCGGCCAAGCTCGAAACAAATTACAGCAACAGACTCCTCGTCTCCTCCGCTGCGAAACCTATACCCATATCATAATGTTCAAGCAAAGGGTGGTTTTCAACTCTCGTCAATGAGTCCCCGTTGCTGGAAAATCTCTGATCTGGGTTAAAAGATGTCTTAAAACGATTGTAATCCTGGAAGAAGGTAAGAAACTTTCATGTAAATTCAATTTGTGACGGTCAACTTGACCCGACTCCGACATTAACAGGTAGTTTTTCTTTCTCTCTTCCTTTGTGCTTGCTTCAGTCTATGCGATGCCTATGTGTTAACTGGTTTAGTTGACTAATAATCGTATGTTTAAGATAGTAGGATTGTTAATCTTTCATTTAGTTCATCATTTTGACTAAACCATTAGGGTCGTCTCTGTTAGTGTTAAATATTTGTGATTAGGTTTCTAAGTTAACTATTAACCTTGTCTCTATCACTTTGCTCAATCAGAATACTTGTTTTTGTATCTACATGGGTAAAACTGAAAATGTTGGGTCAATTTAAGCATGATTTTAAGGGGTCTTGATTTATTGCAACTTGGATTACTGATTGATACTCGGTTCTGGCATAATTAAGAGAATTTTAAATTGATTCAATGAGATTTCTTGAATGATGGCTGGATTGGTAAATCAGTCTTGTGGTTAATGTAATTTTGATTGAGAATTATCAAGGTTGATTGACTGATTTTTGAGTCTTGATTGAGTCCATCATGAACTTGGACTATGTTAAAGGAGAAGGGAGAACCTGAATCAATGAAGGATTGATTTTTCCTTAAATCTTAGGATTGATTGGTTTATTTTTGGAAGGAACTTAAAGTTTGTCCCTTTGTTATTTCTAGAAGGTAGATATCTCTTGCATTGTGGGGTTTTCCCGTTTGAATTTGAACTCTCATAACTCACACCTATATAAACTTAGCTTTAGACATAGTTTAGGACACAGAATATCCTGCAATACTCTCTCCCCACATAGAGTTTTCTGGGATTAGCACCTAGCATACTTCCCTACACTCACACACTGAGTTCTGCAATATTATCTACTTGACTCGCTTCTGCTTGTTCTCCCAACATCACTGGAAGACCTGTGCCTTGTTGATTCTCTGGTTTTTGCTCTCTACAAGTGCTAAAAATCATTTACAACTCTGTTTACTTGTTCAGCACTGAAGGTAATCCCCTCTCTTTCCTGACTGTATAAACTTACCTTCCATCTATGTTTGCACTGGTTTGAAACTATCTATGCCATTACCTTTCATGCTTTGTGTATCTTTGTTGAGAGGCTGCATAATTATCTTTATCAGTGTCTATTTAGGGCTTTCCCTTTTCCCTTTGTGCTAACCTTTTATGCAGGAAGTGTAAATATATCCTCATGGGTATACCAGGTCTTGCTATAGGCTTTGGCTATTTCATCAGCCCCAGTAGAGGGGTATGTCTGTCTTGAGGGATTCAGGCCCTGTCAACACTGGTTTGGGTCCTAAGTTTAAGCCTGATCAGGTCCATCAATTACACTGTGCAATGCCTACTTACGGACACTTCCAGGATGCCTGATTAGGTTTAGGACAGCTTACCCTTTGCCTGATTAAACTATGTCCCTTAAAGACTGCCCCCATTATATATATTCATTAGGTCTCTTATTGTATTTACTTATAACAGGGTACACAGTTACTAGACTGTGTAAAAAGGTCTACACAGGGACCCCTATCTCTCCCTTACCTCATTCTGTGTTGTATCATTCAACTTAGGATATTTTACTTTAAGAATTGGAGAGGTACTGCATACTTCTTGAACGATAATGTTATTAATTCTCACGTGCATCACAGGTTTTAACTACTTGAAAATACGTTTTTCCATGCTCAGATTAGAACTCTATCTTGAAAACTGAACTTATTTGCGAGAGTATGAAATCTGGACCTGTTACGCTAAAAACAAAATTGTTTCTGATTTGCATGAACGGTCCAAGCCCATAACGTTTTAGAAAACATGCACTTTTATATGTGTTTTAGCTGCTTCTATTTTGCGCAGTTGGTCCAGGCCCAATAAACTTTTTAAATCATGGCCTACTTATGTGTGAAAACATTTTTTAACTATACTAGACGCTCCTATACACTATCTAAGTGTATAAAGTTTTGGGGGTCACTTGTACACTTTAAAAGTATTTTTTAAAGCTATAACTATAATCTAGATCATATAATTGCATGCCTATATCTATATATAAGTACTATTATGTGTGATAGCCTTTATTTGCTCTTGTGTGCTTCTGTGAACTCCTTTTCGAAAACAGCCTCCCGTCCTATATATATTTTTTTCAAAATCTGACACCTACACAAAAAAGGCCATTAAGGTTAGGGCTCGACAATTAATGACGAGTCACGCCGACCCTAAATGAGCCGACATTTTGTTTCAAAATAAATTCCTTTCGGTTTCTTATTCAACTTGAACCTATAAGTTGTTCTTTTTAAAGTGTGTAAATTAGAATATCCATTTGTATGGTAACACTTGTTTACGATTAGGCTTTGACATTAGAGGCCATGGATGCGATTATACTTAAACATAGGTCGAATATGAAAGTTATTTGTTTGCATGTATAAGTGTATTATACCTTTAGTTAAATTAAATCCAAGTTAGCCTGATAATAGACATTGTTTACATCCCAAAACTAAGACTCGGACGGTAACCACCTTTTAGTGGGACTCGGGGAAGTGCATAACACCTTCTTCCCTGAGTCTATAGAATTTCTGAAACAGACTGGTAGACCTTTTGAACTTAACTTTAGATGCTTAGGTGACCTAATACGCCATAGAAATTTTATTAGGTGGCGACTCCAAAACCTTAACTCAAACGAGTTCACCCAGTCAAATCCGAAATCCGACTCGCCTCGAGTTGAGTCCAAAATCAGGTATGACAATATCAAGCCTAGACATTAACTGTTCAGGCGGTATCAACTCAGGATTAGTCGAGGATCCATCACCGGATATAGAGGAAATCTTTCTTGGACCACGAACCAACCTGCCCCTCTTACCTGTAGAAGACATCCCTCTAATGAAAATATTCAACGAATAATTTAATATGAATGTTAAATTAAAATATATAAAATAAATTAATCAAGTATGACTATTAGATCAACTACATAATAAACAAGTGATGTAATATATTAAAACTACAAAATAATCAATCATCCTCGCTTGCATCATTTTCCTCAAGTAATTCTTCCTTGCATGCATCATTTTCATCAACAAAATGTTTCTCCTCATCTGCCATTGACATTCCTCCACTATGGTTGAAGAACGAAAAATCAAATTCCTCATAAAAATCATCACCGTGATGCAACTGATCGGCTAATTCCTCATCCACAATCTCCTGGAAAGTTGAAATGTCGTTTTGGTATGCAATCTTTAATGCATCCTCGACTTCGACTCTCCCAACCGGCTTAACTTTTGAAACTGCCCACCAGTTTTCTTTTGCCTTATTTTTTAATTTATTCTTATATCGTGGATAAGGAAGTTAGCACACTTGTTTCACATTCTGCGCAATGATAAATGGATAATAATGTGCATACGTTTTTTTGTGATTGACTTCCACCAATCTATACTGCGGATGCATCCGGGTACCTCGATTTGGTGTTAGATCAAACTACTTACACCGAAATAGCACCAACTTTTTCTTGGGCCAACCTTGATACTCAACCTCTAAGATCTCCTGGATAACGCCATAATAATCAAAGTGTTCATCACCAGTTCCAGGACTCACACACAGCCCACAGTTATAGGTTTTCTTCCCCATATACCATTCTTGAGTATGAAATTTGAAGACCATTGATAAAGTACTTTGATATCCTTTTGAACTTATGCACGGGTCCCAAGGATAAATCATTAAATAATGGAGCATTGCAACCGTTAGCAGGATAATTTACCTATATGTAGTTCAGGTTAGTTTACAAGTAAATAAAAAATATACCTCAAAATCACAAAATGCTAGAAAATCTTTGATCATTAAATACTTACATATTCTCTAAACCAATCTGAAAATCTTACAGGAACTGCCTTATGCCCAAAGCAACGAACAAAGTAACTACTCGGGACAGTACAAACTCTCAATTAATCATAACAGTTTTTGATTTTAAAGTTTATGTTTATTAAACTACTTGAAATTTTACCTATAAAATTCTTGGACTTCTGGACAATTCAACAATACATGAGTCGTAGCAACTCTTCTGTCGATGTCATTAAATGGAATCCGTTTACCTTGCTTAGGTCCCCTACCCGGATGATTGAATATGGAAAATTGTGGATACAATGAATCATCGTTCCCACCATCGTCATGACGATTCGACCTATTTCTCAAACATGGGACCTCGGTACCAAAATAGCTAGAACTAGGTTTTTGAGACTATCGTACATTTCACTTTACTTGGGAGGCAAGATAAGGACAAAATACCAAAATCCTTGGTCAAGTTTCCTTTTATTGTGAATAACAACATCATTATTTATAAGAATCATTACTACCTTACTATGTTAATGCATCTTTCATTATTTTCAAGTTTTGAATCATTACTTAGCATGAGTAGCTAAATCGCCAACTAGGGTGCTAATGAAACCCTAGTCCAATAATCAAATGGGTATAGCATAATAAGCTTCTAAACACCTAGGAATACCCCATTTCACTACTTCTGATTATATTACAACAACTTGAGGCGTACAACTCAAGTTAAACCCAACAAGTACTAGATTTACACCGAGAGGGTAACTCTAGGAATAGGAAGGGTAGTGACGGGGTACCTTGGATAAGTGCGAGTCATTTACCCCAAGTTAACGGGTTGAACACCGAGAGGGGGATACCTTAATTGGGACTGGTTTCTAGAGCTTAATGCATCAACTCTTAGCACTGAAAGGGCAACAGTTAGTAGTCTCGACTCTCACCCGAGAGAGGTGAGTTGGGTAGATGCGTGCGAAGTCCATTGGGTGACCTAGCTGTGAAGGAGCTTATAACTACATCCACTTGGTTAGCAGGCCAGGGGGAAGTTAGTATCCTAGTGTTTTCTATTACTATAAACTTTACCTTGAAATTGTCTCTATTTTACAATAGTTCAAATTATACTTCAATTTTAGGATGAACTTGCTAAATACATAGAACTCAAATGAATTCAAGTATTTTTGGTCACATGTAAGTCCCTGTGTTCAACCCCTACAATCGACTAGGGTAATTGTGAGCTCTATCCTTAGCCGGAGCGTGTCGATTACCACGGCCACCTCGATTAGCACCTCAGCTACCACGGTTTGCATTGTTACCTTCCCGATTTGTATTGCCACCAATACCAACATTCACTTCCTCATTAGCTTGGACACCATCAATGGGATTTCTATTATTTGGTTCCACATTCTCAACTTGAGGTTCAACATTCTCCTCAACTTCTTGTTCATCTTTCAAGGTCTCTTCACTAAGAGAGAGATCATCATACTCTTCTTTGGACTCTCCATCATAAGCATTGGGAGCTTCCGGAAAAGGAAGAACATCATTATACTCATGTGCATGATTATAGAGAGGGTTCTTCATAGCTCGATTCGGATTCTGTCTCATTGCTAATATTCACTTACACACGGTAAAATCAAAGCAAGAGGTAAAATTCTAAGAATAACCAAGAAAACTAGAACACGAGATATTCAATCTAATAGAACTACCATAGCTCCCCGGTAACGGCGCCAAAATTTGATCCACGCTCAGTCCTACACCTATAAAGGTCAAGGGCGGCCATCAAAGATAAAGAACCCAACAAGGAGTCCAAGTCAATTTTCCACAGGGAGCTAGCTTGTGTTGTATTAATCTTAGATTGAATGATGTCGGATTCTACGAGTTGTTCATGTATCCCTAAATATAAAGATTGAAGTGATTGAAATAAAATTATGACTAACAATTACGCAACAATAACATAAAACAACTTCGAACTTCAACACTGGTAAAATATGGGAGAGAGCTAGAGGTTACCCATTCAAACAAGATTTCATTAACTTAGCACTTGCTTTAGCCTTACAAATCACATGGGTAGCATAAAATAGTCGGACCACGCATTTAACCCTCAAAACCCGTTAGGGATAGGGAGGGTCTACCTCGTTAAGCCCGTTGGAGTCAATAACAAGGCGTATAAAACCTTAGTAAAAAAACCCAAGTGGGAATGACCTTTTTAGGTCTTTCCCTTTAGATGTGGTAGGCTGATGAGCCAATATAACCCAAATGTTCACTAGTTTGATAAATCCACGCCTTCAACCCCATTAGGGTGATAAAGGCAAAGTGGGGTTAGGTTCAAGTACGGACCGTGCCTTACGCTAGTCAAGAAAAGTATGACAGAAACTAGATTCATGATAACCCATAGATTTTATAAGATTAAAAACAAGAATTAAGCATAAATTATCAAGTCATCATAGATAAACCCCTAGTACGAGTTTAGCTACTCATACTAGAATTCAACACAATCATGGTAAGGAAAGATATGGCAAGAATCATAGAATAAGATACATTGATATGAAAAATCCTTACAAAGATTAATGTTAGAAACCCTTGCTTGCCTCCAAGAATATTCAAAAATACAAAAGTAATACTCTAAGCTGAAAATAGGTATTTTTGCCTTAGAGGCATAATGGTCTATCTATAGGCATAAGTTTAAAAACTTAAGCTATATTTACAAAACTGCCATTTTTGCCTTATTTTTTATAGGTCGCCGGTTGTTCAGCGGGCTGCCTATTACATTGCGTGCACTACTAGAAAAACGTGTTTTAGGGACGAACGATATGGACGGCTAGCCGTCCTTAAACGTTGTTTACGGACGGGCTATGCGACGGCCTCGTCCGTCCGTATATCGCTCGATACTAGACACATAGCGACAGGGCAGCCGTCCGAGACGTGCGACGGCTAGCCCTCCCTATGCAGTGAAATCTGAAATATATTTTTTCGTTCAGGAAGGGCTGCCTATCGCTGCTTTTTAGTTTGTTGTCTATAGGATGGCTAGCCGTCCCTAAACTCTAAAATCTGAATTTTTTTTTTGTGGTTTAGGGACGGGCACACGTCCCTATGTTGAAAATTTTTGTTTGTTAGCCATCTCTATTTTTGATAAACCTGCACAATAAATTGTCAAAATACAGATACATGCCTGCCAAAAACCAATACAGATTCATATACACAACTAGTCGAATAGATAACTAAACTAAAATACACAAACAAAATATAAACAGGATAACAATAAACCTTAACAAACCAAATATAATGTCCTAACAATAAACCTTAACAAACCAAAAATAAAGTCTCACAACATAATATAAATGGGATAACAACCAAGTCTAGAACATGAAGTTTTAAACATAAGTCTCACAATAAGGACGGGATGAAAACCAAGTCTAGAACATAAAGTTTTAACAAACCAACCATCTACTCGACTCTATCCGAGTCATTACCATCACCCATTTCCGACATGTACTTGGCCATAAATTTTTCCAACTTCTTGATTTTCGCTGTTTTTATAGCTTCCGCTTCCCTTAGACTTTCTAACTCTGCAAGCACTTCATCATTGTGAACTTGGGAAGAAGAAGATGAGCAAGCAGTAGAGATACATACGCGGGATGGTTTCTTGTATTGCTTAGGTCTGAATCCGTAGACTCTTCCTTTTCTGTAGGCACCACCCGCTTGAACAAACATTGATGTAACTTCTTCTTGAGTGGTCTGGCTTGATCTAGCATCAGATCCTTGGCTTGGAACCCGTTGCTCCTGTGTAGCTCTAAATTTTTTCTGAAATAAACAAAATTTAGGAAAGTATACTTTTTTCATGTTAAATAAAAATAGAGGATTTAATTTAGTAACTTACCATGGTTTTCTCTACATGTTTCTCCAAAAAGCCTACGACATTACCATCCTCGTCATATAAAACATGAAACTTCTCGAAAAAATCAATATCGGACATAGGTCCTCCATTTGCTTGCCCCTACAAGCTTATAAACGTTAGCACCTACATTAATTATATTCAAGAAAATCTACATTAACAACTTATAATTTTGTGCCTATGAGTTGCCAAGCTAACCGAATAGCAGTGTGTAAAGAGCCACCCTTCTCGGATGCCTGGGCAGCCTTTGCTTGCTCTTGTAACGCCTTGAACTCATCAGATTCCCAATATTCCAACAGTTTGATTCAAGCGTCTTCATAGACCCACTCTGGGCGTTCCTAGTTAGCCTTGCATTATGAAATGCGCTACTAAGTCGGGCTGTCGCTCTCCGCTCAAAACACTGAACTATCTGGGAATCAGGATACTCGTTACTCCAGGAAACCTTAGTCTGCAATTTTTAATAATATGTAAGAAAACTATATATGATAGGAAAAATTAAAAAAAAAAAATCAGCAGAAATAGCTTGTATACCTTAAATATACCAAACATCCTTGCTCTGACCTCAAGTGGGATTTTCCCAAAACTACTCCAAGCTTCAAGAAAATATGGACGCATAACTTCTATAACAAGAGCCTCATCTGATGGTACAAAACTGCATAAAATTTAGAATAAGTAATCGTATATATATATATATATATATATATATATATATATATATATATATATATATATATTCAATTTATAATACTTTAATGTCCCTAATGGAAACTTACTCATGGCGTCTGTCGGGCATAATAATTAACCTACCATGATCATCATAAGACCCCACCTGGTCAGGAGCAGCTGGTACCTTTATACTCTTCTTCTGCTTCTTTCCTTTTCCTTTAGTAGTAGAGGCAACCACAGAAGAAGTGGTGGACGACTCTGAGTAAGCAAACAATGTGATCCCAGATTAGACAATGTCAGAGAATCTGATGGAACTGGAGAAGGAACATGGTGCGGACGAATAGTCGGAGTAGGAACAAACACCATATTTGGAGCAGACTCGTCGGATGGGCATGGTACACGAACATATTGATATGAGTACCCAGGTGCAGGCATAGAATGACAAGGCAGGCTAGATGGACGCATAGCATGAGATGAGGGGCCTGGGGTACGAGGAGACTGATCAAACACTGGGGTAGAGGGCGACCCTTCAAAAAAAGAAGCGCCATATGTCATATCAAGCCTAGACATTAACTGTTCAGGCGGTATCAACTCATGATTAGTCGAGGATCTATCACCGGATGAAGAGGAAATCTTTCTTGGATCACGAACCAACCTGCCCCTCTTACCTGTAGAAGACATCCCTCTAATGAAAACATTCAACGAATAACTTAATATGAATGTTAAATTAAAATATATAAAATAAATTAATCAAGTATGACTATTAGATCAACTACATAATAAACAAGTGATGTAATATATTAAAACTACAAAATAATCAATCATCCTCGCTTGCATCATTTTCCTCAAGTAATTCTTCCTTGCATGCATCATTTTCATCAACAAAATGTTTCTCCTCATCTGCCATTAACATTCCTCCACTATGGTTGAAGAACGAAAAATCAAATTCCTCATAAAAATCATCACCGTGATGCAACTGATCGGCTAATTCCTCATCCACAATCTCCTGGAAAGTTGAAATGTCGTTTTGGTATGCAATCTTTAATGCATCCTCGACTTCGACTCTCCCAACCGGCTTAACTTTTGAAACTGCCCACCAGTTTTCTTTTGCCTTATTTTTTAATTTATTCTTATATCGTGGATAAGGAAGTTAGCACACTTGTTTCACATTCTGCGCAATGATAAATGGATAATAATGTGCATACGTTTTTTTGTGATTGACTTCTACCAATCTATACTGCGGATGCATCCGGGTACCTCGATTTGGTGTTAGATCAAACTACTTACACCGAAATAGCACCAACTTTTTCTTGGGCCAACCTTGATACTCAACCTCTAAGATCTCCTGGATAACGCCATAATAATCAAAGTGTTCATCACCAGTTCCAGGACTCACACACAGCCCACAGTTATAGGTTTTCTTCCCCATACACCATTCTTGAGTATGAAATTTGAAGACCATTGATAAAGTACTTTGATATCCTTTTGAACTTATGCACGGGTCCCAAGGATAAATCATTAAATAATGGAGCATTGCAACCGTTAGCAGGATAATTTACCTATAGGTAGTTCAGGTTAGTTTACAAGTAAATAAAAAATATATCTCAAAATCACAAAATGCTAGAAATTACCTTTGATCATTAAATACTTACATATTCTCTAAACCAATCTGAAAATCTTACAGGAACTGCCTTATGCCCGAAGAAACGAACAAAGTAACTGCTCGGGACAGTACAAACTCTCAATTAATCATAACAGTTTTTGATTTTAAAGTTTATGTTTATTAAACTACTTGAAATTTTACCTATAAAATTCTTGGAGTTCTGGACAATTCAACAACACTGTAGTTGTAGCAACTCTTCTGTCGATGTCGTTAAATGGAATCCGTTTACCTTGCTTAGGCCCCCTACCCGGATGATTGAATATGGAAAATTGTGGATACAATGAATCATCGTTCTTCGGCCTATTTCTCAAACATGGGACCTCGGTACCAAAATAGTTCGAGCAAAAATGCGCAGTTTCCCTAACAAGACAAGCATCGCATATCGAGCCCTCAATCCTATTTCTATTATTCACAGTTCGCTTGCTCTTGCCAACAGTCCTGCATAATACGTTACAGTAGTTGAGTTTAAAGAATTAATATAAATATAAGAATACAGACACTTGAGTAGAGATTACCTTTAAAAAGGATACATCCATCAGCTCTGAACTGGGCCTCCAAGGCGTGCTTCTTCCACAAGGTGAATAGGCAGATGCTCCATCATATTGAAAAAACTAGGAGGAAAGATCTTGGTCAATTTACTTAAGATCACTGGGATGTTTCTTTCCATCAATTCAAGATTTTCTATCTGTAATGTACTAGAGCACAAGTCTTTGAAAAATACACTCATCTCTGTCAGGGGTTTCCATACAGTATCAGGCAAACCATGGAAAGCAATAGGGAGTAAGTTCTCCATGAACACATGGCAATCATTACTTTTCATATTAGTTAGCTTTCCTTCTCGCATATCAACACACCTTGATATATTCGATTCACACCCATCAGAAAACCTCAAATTATGTACCCACTCACAAATTTCTATTCTCTCATCTAATTCAAACATGTAATTGGCTAACGGCATCCGAACCTTGTCACCAACAGGATATAGGTGCAATTCATTATGCCTACAGTATTCCTGAATGTCCAATCTGGCCTTAACATTATCCTTTGTCTTGTTAGTGACATCCATAATTGTATTAAATATTGCATCAAAAAAATTCTTTTCTATGTGCATGGGATCCAGATTATGATGGAGAAGGTTGTCCTTCCAATAAGGCAACTCTCAAAATATACTTTGTTTCGTCTAATTATGCCATTCACCAAATCCTGTTATTTTAAACGGTTTTTTTTATCAGTTACCTTAGGATACCCCTTCACCCTATCCCAAATTTAATGACCATACAACCTTCGTGGAGGGTCATCAAAGTCTTTTTGCCCTTTCATAAATGCACTAGTGTTTCTCCTAAACGGTTGGCAGTCGAACCATGTATTCTTTCCACCATTTTTCAAATAAAAAACTTTTGTGTCCTCCATACAACAAGGACAAGAAAACTTACCAGCAGTGGACCAACCAAAAAATATTCCATAAGCAGGAAAATCATTTATAGTCCACATCAAAGAAGCACGTAACATAAAGTTTTCCTTAAGGGAGCAATCATATATTTCTACACCTTCATGCCACAAAATTTTTAACTCATCAATCTAGGGCTGCAAGAATACATCAATCGAGCTTTTTGGGTTGTGTGGACTCGGAATAATGCAAGTCAGAAAAATGTATGGACTTGTCATACACAATTCAGGTGGAAGATTATACGGGGTGACAAATACGGACCAACAAGAATACGGTGTGGCAGAGACTGCAAATGGAGTGAAACCATCAGAACTTAAACCCAACCTAATATTTCTAGGTTCACTAGCAAATACCAGATACACCCTATCAAAGTGTTTCCATGCTTCACCATCAGAAGAATGACTTAGAATTCCAGGTTGTTTTGTGCGTTCATGGTGCCATCGCATATGAGGAGTAGAGCTCATCGATGCATACAACCTTTTCAACCGAGGAATAAGGGGCAAGTAATGCATCGCCTTAACTGGGACCTTTTTATTCTTTTCATTTTTTACAGGCTTATAACGAGCCTCCTCACAAAATTTACAATGAAGCCTATCCTTATCTTCCTTATAGAATAATATGCAACCTTTTATACAACAATGAGTTCTCTCAGAAGAAAAACCTAACTTGAAAACTAATTTCTTTGTATCGTAATACAATGCAGGTAGCCCCAAGTTAGTCGAATTAACCCCAATTATCTCATCCATTCGCCCAATTATCTCATCCATTCCTGCTTGAGATATATTGTAATCTGATTTTATACTTAACAATCTAACTGCAACCGACAACTTAGAATGCGTTGATCCCTAAAAAAATGGGCGACTAGCTTTTTCCAACTGTTTATAGAAGAGCTTGGCCTCATCGTTTGGAAAATGCCCAACATTTGGTTGGGATGGTTCCTCGTGGAACATCGCGAATGCATCATTAATCATTTCATGCATCTGATTATTACAAGACTCATTGTCAATATACGAACTACTCGCACTGGCATATACATTGTCTATGTTGACACTAGGATCAAACTCTCCATGTGCAGTCCATACAAAATAATTTGGAATAAAACTTTTAGTATAAAGATGCATTACAACCTCTTTTAGGCTTTTCACATCACAACATTTGCAATCAAAATAAGGATATTTGATATTCCCTTCCCTTATATATTCAGGAAGCATTTTAGCTTTGGCAACAAACTCTGCAACCCCATCTATAAAAATTCTCCTCAACCCCCGACGTCCCGGGCTATTCCTATTATACATCCAACTACGATTTTCATGATGACGTTCCATCTACACAAATAACACATAGTGGAATATTCAGAAAAAATTCCAACCATCCTAACATATTTATAATAGGCAGAATAGGTTAGCAACTACTTAAACTTGGCGAGAAAAGTCATTTAGCTCCCTGAATCTTTTCCTGTACCGATTAGCTCCTTTGACCCGCTCGGATTTGTACCATTTGAGCAAAAAATGTTGATCAGTCAACAAAATATAATGTGTATCTCACACGCGATGATGTGGCAAAAGTTTACGAATGAGAAGAAGCCACATGGCTTGTGAATTTTGAATTAGTTAATATTATTAAAACCTTTCAACAAATATTTTTTTAAAAGAAAAAACTTAATCTCTCCCGGCCACCACCACAAAAACACTGCCTGAATCCATCACATCACCAACTTCTACAGTTTTCTCAAATCTCTTCTTTCTTTTGGTACATAATTTCTTTTTTTTTTTGAAAACCAATTCAATCATTAATTAAAAAAATGATTTTCTTCTCATCCTAACCATCTTCTAAATTATAATTATGTTTTGTTCTTTTTTACCATTTTCATATCCAATTGGAACATTTCTTTTTGCAATATTTAAACATCTTTTATAGTATAAATTTTACATGTTTCAACGATGACTTCTGTTGAACACAACCAAGGTCAACATTAATTTCTACTAGAGAGAAGAGAAAAGAAAAGGAACTTAACGGAGAAAGGTTGAAGAAGAAGACATAGATCCGATTCAATTTTTTTTTCGATGAAGCAGAAAGGGGTGCGGGGTAGGGTTTAACGTTACTTGATTTTAGGCGTTACTTGATTTTAGTGGGTTGAGTTGAGAAGAGCTTGCCCCTGGAAATGAAGAAGGTGAAGGAGGAGGTGGTTGCGATTTTATGGTGGCAGGATAATTTTGTCGGCGGTGGTGCTGGAAAAGTGGTGGTCGAGTAGGAGGTGGTTGCAATTCTTTATTTTAGTGTTGATGATGATTTTGGAAAATATTAATTTGGTTGAATGAAATGATATAGGAAAAAATCCGGTTCTCCCACGCGCTAAATTATGCTAAAACATACGGTCAGTGCCATGTAGGCATTTTTTGCTCAATTGATACAAATCTGAGTGGGTCGAGGGAGCCAATTGATACAGGGAAGGGTTGAGGGAGCTACGTGACTTTTCGTGCTAAGTTTAAGTAGCTGTAAACCTATTCTGCCTTTATAATATTTCATACAATAAAATAAGCTCACAATTCGGGTATATTATGTGTTAATTTATCACCTTATTTCAAACCCCTTTTACTTTTACATCAAGATTCAGTTTTTATTTATGTTTAACGGTTCAATTCTTGAAATGTATATACACATGCTTATAGTTAGTCCATGCCTATTTGTTTTGAGCAAGGTTAATTTTTTCAAGGACCTAACTACTTGATTTGGCGATTCCACATTTTTTCTCTACTTTTCTTTACTATATTCTCTACAAAAACCATCCTACAAATACAACTAACTAAACACTAAAATACTTGAAACTTATTAATGTGGATTTCACTTATAAACATGAAAAAAATAAAAAAAATCTGAAAAAACACCAAAAGATACCTGTTGTAGCGCAGTTCCAGTGGCGCCGCTACCTTGATTCGGTGGCGCTGCAATTTAAAAAAAAAATAAGTAAACTAGTTTTGGAACGGATTTTACCGAAAAAAAGGAACAAACTTACCAAGGTGAGTTGTTTTGAGGAAGAAGGGATTTGAAGAAATGGTATTGAGGAAATGGTATTTTTGAGTTTTGTGGCTGCTGGTTGTTTCTGAGTTTTTGAGGAAATAGGGTTTTTGAGTTTTGGGGCTGCTGCTCGTTTTTGCTGTATGTTCTATTGAAAAATAATGCAACGATACGGATGATCTAGCCGTCTCTAAGAAAATAGGGACGGCTGGCCATCTCTAGCGTTTGTATTTTCTTAAATTGTCAGAAGAATAGAGACGGCTACCCGTCTCTATCCAAATACATACGGCTAGCCGTCTCTACCCTTTCGTCCCTAAATCGCGTTTTTCTAGTCGTGGCGGCCGCCGAAGATAGCTGCTTACTTCTCTTATCTTTCGTCCTTTGCAGGTTCGGCGGGATTGTATTTCAAGCGGTGGAAATCTTCACCCTCACCGCCAATTTTCCGAGCTCACTGTGAGTACCTGTTGGTCCCAAACGCACACGCAAGTATACGTGGTCGACAAGTAATAAAGTGATAAGTAGAGTATCGTTCCCACGAGGACTATTCAGACTGAATACTAGCAAACAATTTCCTAAAACTATTCAGGGATCTTTTTCCAATGGTTGAGAATTTACTAACTAAATGCAGTAATAAAAACAAGTAATTGAAATCAAGTAACAGAGCAAATTCTACGTTGTTATCAATAAAAGATGACGGTCCCGGGTCAGAGTTACGAACAATCCAGTTGAGTTTTCCAGTTGATTCTACTTCTTGATTTCCTAGATTGCTAACTACAGGTTAAATGTACCCGTGAAAACCTTTCGATTCTTCACGGTCTATGCAGGCTACTCCAATCCCTATATGTCTATGGGTTGAATCACGTGCACGCATTAACGAATTCTGTAATGAGTTAAACTAGGCGAGCAAGTATATGTCTATCCTACTCACAAATTGGTTCCCCGATGCCCGGGTTCACAAACTAGTTCTATTCTTTCTTATTACGTAATTAGATTCTCTTTTTCGAGTTCAACCCGAAAACCATAGATAGTGTTCAATTATCAGGCCTCAATAATCAAACAATTATGATCAAGAAAGAATAAACAATCTGTATTGGTAAATCAATATATAGAAATCAACTTTCAAACATCAACCTTCATGTATTTACTCTAACCCGAGAACAAACAAACTATAGAATTAAAGAGAAGAATAAGAGAAAGAGAGAAAGAACTTGTGTAGAAGACATCTAGGGCTCCTCCCCTCTCCTCCAAAACTTGCTCCAAAGTCTGAACTCTCCATGAAAAACTAAGTAAAAGAGTATTTATAGAGTTTACAAACACCTAGTAATAAGTTAGACCCAATCCTAGACGAAATAGGAAGTAAAAACGCGCACAAGGGGCGCTATAACGGGCGCCCCGCGCCTCGTAAAGCGCTGGGACAAGCAGAACCCGCCACATTCTCCACGCTTTGGCCATGCGCCGCGTGGAGAACCGCGCCAGCCACTGCGCGCTATGGGCTGCGCGGCGCGTGGGGTATGGCGCCCAACCATTTTTCTGTTTCGCTTCTCCTTTTCTCGTTTCGTGTTGTGCCTTCGTGTGCTCGATCCAATCCTCAATCAAAATCCAATCTTTTCTTGCTCAATCATGCTCTTAAAAGCTTCAATTGCACTTCATAACAACCTACATACACACGACATAAAATTAGTGCAAAGCCACACTCATAAACCATAAAACGAGCGAATAAGGTACTAAAACGTGAGGAAATATTAAGGAAATATAGGCATAAAATGCCAAACATCACCACCCCACACTTGAACCTTTGCTCGCCCTCGAGCAATCACAAATAACTTCCAACCTAGGTAAAACAGGTCTGCTTATGACTATGGTTGATACCGACCATTGAACCAATGCACACATGACTACTATGGATCCACAACATGCCAACAATTTACCAAAACCAAAAATATGAGAACAACCACCCCAAAATAGCTCAAGTGCACAAACTCAACTTATTGCAACCATGCTCCCACAAAATCATACCTATCTACTCAACCAAGAAGTCATCAACTTCACCTATTTCATGCAAACCACGTACCCTCACCAATATCAAAGAGAGTGCCCCCCCCCCCCCCAAAAAGATCACACACAACAACAATTATCAAGAATAGAATGGGGACAATAACATAGAAAGAATTCACTCACTCTCATGAAAGTCTCACATGTCGCACACAACGTACGATAGGCTTGCCCGTAGTGTAGGACTCCACTAATGTAGGCTCACTCCAATCGGGATTAACTAGGACTTTAGAAAGGTCGTAATGTAGGCTAAGGGGCGGGTAGGATACATATGGTAATAGTGACTATCTCCCTAAGCACTTTAATACATCACACTTAATTTCAAACACAATTCTCATCAAACCACCCAATCACAAGTATCGCACATACACCTTTTCAACAAGTAGCATTTTTCTTTTCAAGCATACACTAGCAAGGAATGGACATCTTTCTCTTTTTTTTTTTCTCTTCACAATTTTTTTCAACTTTGCTATTTTTTCTTTTCTTATCATTTTATTTTTTTTTCAATTTCATTAACTTCCATCCTTGCCAATGTTTTTCACTACTTCACAATTTTCACAAGTATTCCCCTTTATTAGTTCCACTCAAGAACCTCCCAACATCCAACCACAACTCCAATCATCTACACAATATCAATAAAGTGCTTAAGGAGTAAGGGCCAAAAGAGTCAATTAAGAACAAATGGGTAGGCTCGGGGTGTGGGTGCCATCAAAAAGGGTCAAAGAAATCACACAAATAATTTTTCAAGGTATATATGTAAGGGCAGGCAAATCAAAAGAATGCCTTGTATCATTTCCCAACTAGAGCAAACCTAGGATTTCGCTTTGCACACACACGGGGCAAGTTCTAGACATTAACATGCAACATGGAGTAAACAAGAATAAGCCTCACACACACATAGCACATGGTCCACACAAAATGGTTCCATCAACAACTCTCAACTAAGCATCTAGAATGCAACTTGTGGAAATTTAAGCACTAATGCACAAAGGTTCACAACAAAATCAAGCAAGTGGACCCAAGCATCTCAAGGGGGTCGTTCCAATTTTTCCTAGGCATGCATCACAATTAAAACCCAAGGACACCACAAATAGCACATGCAATCAATTCAAGTCCACCGGTATCAAACAATTCAAAGGCACCTAGCATTCTACCTATTCCTTTCGTCTAGGGTCACCTATACTAACTATTCTAATCCTAAAAATAAAAAACTACCCGGTTCAAAGGCCTCCCCGTGGAAAAGAACCGAGGCCATAAGAAAAACCACGGGGTGGATGACATGTACCACTAATAAAAACTAAAAGGAAAATCTTTTTGGAATTTTTCATTGGTTTTCTAATTTTTTTTTTCATATATTAAAGCAAGAAACAAATAAAAATAAAGTCAAGTGACAAAAGAAAAATCCTAACGGTACATGCATCCTAACCTCAAAAATAGATAAAGGGTAGTTCCCCACCCCACACTTAAACTAAGCACTGTCCTCAGTGCTAAAAATAAGAAAGTGCAAGGTAAAGAAAACTTCCCTGAAGATTCTAGTCCTTGGTGCTAGCATCCTCCAAGCTTCCATATAGTATGAGGTACTCAGACTTCCCTCATCAGGTCATCAATATTGGGCAAGGGTGAGGACACCCCACACTTAGCCTCGACATTACATGAACCTGCAATCCAAAGACTCACTCAAAGTAATATACAACTACAAAAATACTAATAAAAATAAATAAAAGTAAAGCAAGCAAATTGGGTTGCCTCCCAAGAAGCGCTTGATTTAACGTCGCGGCACGACGAAGACAACTTCATCACTTTTGTCTCCACCTTGAACTAATGAATTGAATCCCCAACTTTGCCTCAAGTTTACAACTATGGTATTGGGGTGGTGGCAACAATACAACAGGACCAAGTAACCATTGTCGCATTTTGCACTTCTTAGCCTTTAAATGAGGGATGTCGTTTTGTCTCCTCGGCATCACAAACTCTAAAATATAGGCACCTTGTTCCTCCTCCTTTTGTTTCTTCATAGGCTCGGGTGGCTCAATTTTCATGTCACCATCCAAACACAATGTTGAAAAATGATTGGAATGAGGTCCAATGCGCTTCAATTCTAAAGTTGCATTACTTTTGACACCCTCACTTGCACAAACACTAGAGTCCTCACCTATGATGTTTTCTATTTCCTCACTTGACTCTAATGTGATTTCCTCAACCTTGGCATCATCAACTGCTATTGGGTCGAATGGTATTCCACTTTTTGCTCCTCAAATTGGCTTCTAAGCTCTTCTAGCTCAAATCTCCTATTCACGACAACTGATAATTGGGCATTAGACACCTCAACCATATCACTCAAATTCTCCTCCAAATCGTGAATAGTCAAGCCAAATTCGTCGATCTCTTGCCTGAGCACAACCCTCTCTTCTATAAATTGCCTCGTCATATTTGCAAGTTCACTCCTGAAATCCCCATAAGCTTCTAAGAGTTTGGCTTGCTCCATTAGCCAAGTTTCGCTAACAACCTGCACTTTATCGCTCCTGTCAAACTCACAAACATCATTAGAATCATCACCAAAATTATTGGGGGAAGGAGCATGACACTTAGGACAATCATTCCACCGACCACCGCACAATTTACAAAAATTCCAATCAAAGGTGGTAGAAAATTCACATAACCAGTCTCGCAGGGTTGGAAGACTCGGGCAATTTTCCCAAAAATGATGTCCTCCACAAAGTAGACAAGAATCAACAAAATTTGAGCAACCATCATTCAACCCACTTTCATTAAACGATGCCATGTAAACTAGTAATAAAATAATAAACTCAAAAAAAATTAAAAAAAAAATTAAACCTGAATAGAAAATAATAAATTGTTCAAAAAGAAAACAGTCAATTTAGTCCCCGGCAACGGCGCCAAAAACTTGTTGGTCCCAAACGCACACGCAAGTATACGTGGTCGACAAGTAATAAAGTGATAAGTAGAGTATCGTTCCCACGAGGACTATTCAGACTGAATACTAGCAAACAATTTCCTAAAACTATTCAGGGATCTTTTTCCAATGGTTGAGAATTTACTAACTAAATGCAGTAATAAAAACAAGTAATTGAAATCAAGTAACAGAGCAAATTCTACGTTGTTATCAATAAAAGATGACGGTCCCGGGTCAGAGTTACGAACAATCCAGTTGAGTTTTCCAGTTGATTCTACTTCTTGATTTCCTAGATTGCTAACTACAGGTTAAATGTACCCGTGAAAACCTTTCGATTCTTCACGGTCTATGCAGGCTACTCCAATCCCTATATGTCTATGGGTTGAATCACGTGCACGCATTAACGAATTCTGTAATGAGTTAAACTAGGCGAGCAAGTATATGTCTATCCTACTCACAAATTGGTTCCCCGATGCCCGGGTTCACAAACTAGTTCTATTCTTTCTTATTACGTAATTAGATTCTCTTTTTCGAGTTCAACCCGAAAACCATAGATAGTGTTCAATTATCAGGCCTCAATAATCAAACAATTATGATCAAGAAAGAATAAACAATCTGTATTGGTAAATCAATATATAGAAATCAACTTTCAAACATCAACCTTCATGTATTTACTCTAACCCGAGAACAAACAAACTATAGAATTAAAGAGAAGAATAAGAGAAAGAGAGAAAGAACTTGTGTAGAAGACATCTAGGGCTCCTCCCCTCTCCTCCAAAACTTGCTCCAAAGTCTGAACTCTCCATGAAAAACTAAGTAAAAGAGTATTTATAGAGTTTACAAACACCTAGTAATAAGTTAGACCCAATCCTAGACGAAATAGGAAGTAAAAACGCGCACAAGGGGCGCTATAACGGGCGCCCCGCGCCTCGTAAAGCGCTGGGACAAGCAGAACCCGCCACATTCTCCACGCTTTGGCCATGCGCCGCGTGGAGAACCGCGCCAGCCACTGCGCGCTATGGGCTGCGCGGCGCGTGGGGTATGGCGCCCAGCCATTTTTCTGTTTCGCTTCTCCTTTTCTCGTTTCGTGTTGTGCCTTCGTGTGCTCGATCCAATCCTCAATCAAAATCCAATCTTTTCTTGCTCAATCATGCTCTTAAAAGCTTCAATTGCACTTCATAACAACCTACATACACACGACATAAAATTAGTGCAAAGCCACACTCATAAACCATAAAACGAGCGAATAAGGTACTAAAACGTGAGGAAATATTAAAGAAATATAGGCATAAAATGCCAAACATCAGTACCAGTAGAGTCGACCTTACTTCTGCAGAGCCGCCGGATGCTTTCAGCCTTTAATTTAGCGGTTCGCCCTTTTGGATCGATGTAAATGCCTTGAGCTCTTGAACTTGCTCCTCCTTAGGCGGGTGGCTTCATCACTCAGCCGATGATTCGACGAGATGTCGATCCCTTTGCTGCCTTGTCTCCATGTTCTTCACATGTAGCCAATTTGCATTTATTTTTGTTCTTTCTTCTTTCCTTTTGGCTTTATAACTTGAATATCATCAATTTCCTAAAACATGGAGATTAACATAAGATTTACACAAATAATAGGGCTAACGGACATAAAAACTAACCTAAATAAGATGTAATTAAGCCAAAACACCAACATATCAAACTGCCAAAAGGGTGAATTAAGGAATTTATGAATTCAAAAGGGTTGTTTTACACATTCATCTCAAAATCTAATATTTTTTCTTGGCTTGGAATTTGAATTAAGTTCTGGATAATGGATCATGTTCATAATTATAATATACGATGTATTTTTTTTCTTTTGTTTCCTCATAGTGTGTTTTTTTCCTTTTGTATTATAGATACAAATATAATTTTTCATGCACGTTTTCCTCATCTTCATCCTATGACTTTGAATTTCACTTTCCAAAGCATTCTACCCGCTACACTTTAATGTTCTGAGGTTGTCTATTGTCAGTGAAATGTGGTTGGTATTACTCAATGTCACTGCCAATGCTATTTTACTTTCTTTTTCTTCTAAAAGCGCATTTTATTTATTGAACTTGAGTAAGTATATTGAGTTTAAGGATTTAATTGATTTTTCAAATGGAGAGAATTTAATCTTTCATCCCGTAAAAATAAATAATCGAAAATTCGAAACGTTATAAACACATTTGACTTTTCAAATACTAAAAAAACTCATTAATCAATATATAGACATAATGGTATCTTATATAATTGAAGCAATACGTCAATTCAAAACTTTAATTCATTTATTCCATGATTCACACGTACCTTTGTATAATTTTATTTTTTATTTAATGTCAAATCACAGTGCTCGAAAATATGTTTGCGATTTTCACAAGATAAACAATCTAGCTAACAACTTTTATGTGTTACACTTAATTATTTGGTTTAATTTGATGCATTACAAAAGTCATTTGCAAGTCATTATACATCTATTGGACTTTTATGATAATTATATCTTTTTGTATATAAATTTTTGATATGGTGCTAATGTGCAACACGCGTTCGTGGAGACTGTGTGAAATTTATATATAAGAAACTGATGAGCAAAGTCGATACTTTAACGAAGGCCTTTATATAGTGCCCTGAGGATACACATGGGGAAAGATTTTTGAAGGAACATTGACAAAATTATTACAAGTTCTACATGTGGTGAGCCTGTGAAAGGCATTTTAACCAATGTAAATCTTTTCAGCAAGGCCCTCTGCTCATGTGCATGGCCATTAATCCTCATTGATTCAATTGCTATAAGTTATCAGAAAAAGCTGCATTGTAAAGAGGACATGACTTTGCATGTCCAATAAAACAGAGCCAAAGCTTGAAATGCCTTTTTTTTTTTTACTTTTTCGTTGGTTTGGACTCCAATCCATGAGATTGAGCTTTTTCCTTCTTGGATCAACTTACAAATTCCATTGCATATTTATGTTAGCATAGTAAGGAAGTTGTAAGTGGCAAGCACTTGCTAAATGGGGCAGAGAAGTCCATAGGCAAATCTAGGATTTGGAACCAATGAGTTTATAATGTGTTATGTTTCCGGGATCGGTGACGGGGTGATGAAGATAGTAGAGCTCATCAAAGGGACCTCCAACCTTAGGCTCATTAAAGGGAGCTCTCACTTTAGGCTCGTTAAAGGGAGCTTTGACCTTGGAATTCATTAAGAGAGAACTCCGATCTCTTGTTTCTTTTATTGAATTATGACTTAAGTTTTCATTCATCAAATGTGCCCTTTAAATAGGGGAGTTACACAAATAAAATAACTTAATCCCTAAGAAACTAGAAACCCTAAAGAATATTCTAGAATAATAAAAAATCATAATCCTTAAATAACTAGAAAACATAAATCCTATTCTAGAATAATAATAATGTTATTAATAATAATAATAATCTAAAAGTCCTAGACCTACGCACGTAACATTACTCCGCTCTTGAAAAATGAGATTGTCCTCATGCTCGAAATCTGGATAAGATTGACGAAAGCTATCCACATCCTCTCCTTTGTTTCACACTTGTATTGGTCTCAATGTCTTCCAAGAGTTTCTCCATGACAAAAATCCTAGCTCCCATTATAGCCACCACTCTTTCCTGCTTCTAGATTGGTTTAATTTCATCGCTCATCGTGTTAGGCTCTGATATCAATTTATTATGTTCCCAAGATCAGGTCACGGGGTGATGAAGATAGTACAGCTCATCAAAGGGACCTCCAACCTTAGGCTCATTAAAGGGAGCTCTCACCTTAGGCTCATTAAAGGGAGCTCTCACCTTAGGCTCGTTAAAGAGAGCTTTGACCTTGGAATTCATTAAGAGAGAACTCTGATCTCTTGTTTCTTTTATTGAATTATGACTTAAGTTTTCATTCATCCAATGTGCCCTTTAAATAGGGGAGTTACATCAATAAGAAAACTTAATCCCTAAGAAACTAGAAACCCTAAAGAATATTCTAGAATAACAAAAAACCCTAATCCTTAAATAACTAGAAAATATAAATCCTATTCTAGAATAATAACAATATTATTAATAATAATAATATAAAAGTCCTAGACCTACGCACGTAACATAGTGAATGCGAGCTATTATATAATTTTATGTTTAAAATATTTTTGCATTTGTATAAGTAATTCAAGCCGAAAGTAATAGATACAGTTGATATCCGACTCTAAATCTGCTTCAGACATTATAGATCCAGGCTAAATGAAACTCTATTAACAACATTGACACTACATACATACTGTCACGGGCCGCACCTTCCCAATGACAGCGGCACACCTTTGGCCCGTGCGGCGCTCGTAGTCCCACCTGACTACAAGCCAACCTGCTCCTTGTCCCAGGTTTCTAGGAAGCTCGCCTCAGTGGCCTAGCTTAAACTGTGCCGCCCGAAGGTCTCACCCTTGTGCGCATCTCATATACGGAAACTTTAGTGTGCGCACATCCGGGGTTGGCTTAGGACCTGTCCGTCCCTCGCCTAGAACTAAGCGTCGCTCCTACGCGCGACGTGCAATCCTCAAGCTTGGCCCTCGCCTTGTGCCCTGGCACTTGGCTTGGCTTCGCCCGAGTAGGACAACTCTTTAGCCCTTGTCCCTTGTCATGTGCGACTCCAAGGATACCTCCTAATGTCTCCTGACAATGGAAAGCGTAGCCCTCGCATCATGCCTCCCTCTTGAGTGGTGCAGCGTCGGCCCACGACTGCACATTTAGGCCAACGAGCCATTGCTTGCATGGTTGAACCCTGACCATGCTTGCAAGTCAATACACGAGGCTCTCAATAGCTCCTCGAGTACTCAATCGGCACAGTGGTCTTTATCATATCTGAAGACAGCCCGCGGGGCTTAGTCTTTCCTTCCGTCTAGCCTCTGTCGTTCGTAGTTCGCCCAACGTTGGCCCTCTTGCCATACGTCATCCATAGAGTCGCCTGACTCATATGGATACCTGGAACACTCCTCTGAGATGTCCAGGCAGGCCCTTGAGGTCCTTCCTCAAGGCAGCTCACTTGGTCCGACTTCCCGACAAAGTGCACGGGGAGGGCTGGTAGGCTATCACCATGTCTGCCCCCCTTATATATGTCCTTAAAAAATAAACTCATGTCTCAGCACTTGACATCCTTTGTCCAGAGAATCATACAAGGGTCTAACTTTCAGCTCCGACCTCCAAATGAGGTGTCGTTTGTTCCTAGAGATTCCTCTTGACTTCCTTCACACCTCCATGAAGTTTCATCTCATTCCCATACTCGTGGAAAGAGATATAGCCCTCGGAAGATCAGCATAATTACCACAATGCTACTGCTTCTTGGCTAAGTCAAGCCCATAGGAAAACAAGCTCTGATCGGCACCAAACCTGGTATGAACACTCTATAGCATCTTAGGAACAAGGCCCTCACCCTATATTCCAAGATTCCCACTATAACTCCAAAACGTGCGGCACTGACCCTCGTGCCCGCACACAGCTCGCACGGCTGATACTCATCCTGCGCCCAGCTGCCACTCGTCCAGCACATTGCTGGCCCTCATCTAGCGCATGTCTAGAACTCGTCTAGCACATGGCCATGGCATCCCCTCAAGCCTGCGACTGACACTCGTCCAGCACACGACTAGCCTTCGTCTAGCCGACTGACATTCGTTCAGCGCACGGCCGACACTCGGCCGGGCGGCTGACCCTCGTCTGGCCCGCTATGGTGCGGAGACGTTGCGCACGCAAAGGCATCAAAAAGGCGCCGCGCAACATTCTCCCCCACTCGATCTAGGCATCACCCTCGATGACTGACTGCCTAAGCCCACGAGAACCCGGAATTTGCCCCCTCGGGATTCTCCATCACGGTTCCCATTTCCAAGGCTCCTTGGACTTCCTCAAGTCCCTCCTCTTAAAATAGGAGTCGTGCCTATCACTGCTCCTCCCGAGTTTCGTCCAAGCGTGCCTCTGCAATCCATCTCCGTGATGATCACTTGGACAATGCCTCCGCATTTGCATCTCCGCGGTGACTAACTGTTGCTTCCTCTGAAGACAACTCCTTTGTGTTGGCATATCAACAAACCACGCCATAACTCATATGGCCATCATCCATCCGGCTAGCTCCCTTCGCTTTTGGTGAGTACTTCAGGCACCCTCTGGTATGGCACACGCAGTCCAACCACGCTTTGCGCCCTATTCTCCACCTCTAGACGATTTGCTCCCTTCAGGATTTCCCTTATGCACCATTTCCTCATCATAGGCAAATTCTCCCCCACTCAAGTAGGAGATTCTCTTCAATTCCAGTAGGTATCCCTCGATGTGGCTCCTTGCCAACCATACTCTCATGGTCTTTCTCCGTCGTTTCCCTCTGGAAAGATTCCACTATGCCACTATGTGAACAATATCAAGTCCCGATCCCATAACTCGGAGTAATTTGTTGCTTGATCCCATACTCAAGGCAAATCACGTCTGATTGACAATAGCCCACACAAAGACACTAGCGGTTACTCATGCCCAATTCTACCCCAATTGAACATCCAATCCGGCCTTAGAAACCCATGCTCCACGCCTGGTAACTTTGGCTCCTAAAATGCCCTCGCACCGTCTGGTACTTGGCAAGCTCTTGGGACGTACTCCTCTAAGTACTTCAATTCTCAAAGCGGTAGCTTCGCTGCATTCCCGAACAAAGCTCTTTGTTCTCGAACTATCACTTCATTAGCAGATCCCGAATTGTAGTCCTTGTACTTGGCCCAACTGGCAAGAACACCTTGTTCCTCCTGTATGCGCCTCCCGATTCGGTGTACCCCTGTACCCTTAGCTTTTGGAAGGACTCCATTCTCAAACTTAGAAACCCATCCAATCCGTAGCGTCGCTATCCCCACTTTGATTCAGCACATAATGCCCCACCACGTAATGGTTTTGGCCTATTCCGTCTATCTGCTCCGCACAGTCCCATATTTGCCTCTCCACACGAAGTGGTTTGGCTCACCATCCTCCTTGTTTCCTCCCCGTCCGCCGGTTTGGCCCATTATCGTGTCCCTCCGTCCGTCGGTTCAACACATTTCCCACATTTTCCTCCCCACACGAAGTGGCTAGGCTATCCATTCCAACTTTGCCTCCCTACTAGGTAGGTTAGCTCCTTTCCGTCACAAACATGGTGGCTGACTCCACCTCATCATAACACTCAAACACCCGTAAAGACGCTTGCTCTCAAGCCCTTCTTCACGGTTGTCGCGGCCTCCTGGCACGCCCCGCTCTAGCTTTGGCATCACCCAATACATAGAGCTCATATTTGGAGATCACTCTCCCCCGCGATGGTAGGCGCCTTACCTAATCATCCAAAGCGGTTGTTGGTGCGACATTCATGCCAATACCCCCGTACTAGCTCGGCTCCTGCCCAGCGTAGCACTCATTCATGTATGTAACGCTTGCCCCATGTTGTAGGCACCGAGCCTACTCAACCGACATGGTTGTCGAGGGACTCGCCTTCCATTCATTGCAACCCTTAAGATGGCTAGGCATTCACAAAGGACCCAATTCGATGCTCCTCGGTGCTTAAGTCTTCCCTCTGGAAGGCCCCTTAATTCACGTACTTCTAGCATCCCTTTTATGCTCCACGCATTATGCTCCACACATTCCCAATACCCTCACGCTTCTCAAGTCAATCCCACTGGAAAGACATTCAAATGATGCGCCACTCGCATCTATGGCATGACCTCCACGATCTGCTTCAATATAAATAGCCCGCGGCTTGCGTCTGTTCACAACATGGTTACTCGACCTGGCAATCATGGCCCTTTTCCTGGCCACCCGACTCATCGGCATGTCCCTCTCTGAACGAAAGTCCACTATTCAGATGAAAACATTTTTGCATCGCAAATTACCCCCTCTTCAGTATTTCCCCGTTGCTAGCAGAGTTTCTTTAAAACTGATGGATATCCCGCAATCAAGACAATTGAGCTCCTGCTAACCATCGTCCTATCTTTGCAAAATCATCCCAACAGCACAGCACGTTGGCGCTCCATGCTGACCAACTATGCCTCATTTGAAACCCTCTGAAAACAGCCCTATAGGGTCCGCCGTCTCAAATAGCATGTTGAACATCATTCCTGCTTCGATATTATCTCAACAATGACATTCCCATGTTGCACTGACAATTCAGCATTCTTAAGCTGTGACGTCAACCATGGCCTCACGCGTTTTACCGCAACCGACTACTTATTGGCACGGATTCACCTTTCCCGATGGCTTAGCTCACAATGCACTGCAAGCCCTTATGCAGCTACAAATTGTGCTTTGATGGCGTCTCAAAATCACAATGCTCAAAAAAAAATTTCCGACAGTGCGTTCCATGCTCTATCCCATTACCGGCGCAAAGCTCCTGCTTTGGGTGTCAATCCGCTTGGTACAACCCACATCATCCTGAGCATCCTCTGCTCTAATACCAACTGTCACGGGCCGCACCTTTCCAATGACAGCGGCACACCTTTGGCCCGTGCGGCGCTCGTAGTCCCACCTGACTACAAGCCAGCCTGCTCCTTGTCCCAGGTTTCTAGGAAGGTCGCCTCAGTGGCCTAGCTTAAACTGTGTCGCCCGAAGGTCTCTCCCTTGTGCGCATCTCACATACGGAAACTTTAGTGTGCGCACATCCGGGGTTGGCTTAGGACCTGTCCGTCCCTCGCCTAGCACTAAGCGTCGCTCCTGCGCGCGAAGTGCAATCCTCAAGCTTGGCCCTCGCCTTGTGCCCTGGCACTTGGCTTGGCTTCGCCCGAGTAGGACAACTCTTTAGCCCTTGGCCCTTGTCATGTGCGATTCCAAGGATACCTCCCAATGTCTCCTGACAATGGCAAGCATAGCCCTCCTATCATGCCTCCTTCTTGAGTGGTGCAGCATCTCCCCACGACTGCACATCTAGGCCAACGAGCCCTTGCTTGCATGGTTGAACGCTGGCCATGCCTACAAGTCAATACACGAGGCTCTCAATAGCTCCTCGAGTACTCAATCGGCACAGAGGTCTTTATCATATCCGAAGACAGCCCGCGGGGCTCAGTCTTTCCTTCCGTCAAGCCTCTGTCGTCCGTAGTTCGCCCAACGTTGGCCCTCTGGCCATACGCCGTCCATAGAGTCGCCTGACTCGTATGGATACCTTGAACACTCCTCTGAGATGTCCAGGCAGGCCCTTGAGGTACTTCCTCAAGGCAGCTCACTTGGTGCGACTTCCCGACAAAGTGCATGGGGAGGGCTGGTAGGCTGTCACCATGTCTGCGCCCCCTTATATGTGTCCTTAAAAAATAAACCCATGTCTCAGCACTTGACATCCTTTGTCCAGATAATCATACAAGGGTCTAACTTTCAACTCCGACCTCCAAATGAGGTGCTGTTTGTTCCTAGAGATTCCTCTTGACTTCCTTCACACCTCAATGAAGTTTCATCTCATTCCCATACTCGTGGAAAGAGATATAGCCCTCGGAAGATCAGTATAATTACTACAATGCCACTGCATCTTAGGAACAAGGCCCTCACCCTATATTCCAAGATTCCCACTATAGCTCCAAAACGTGCGGCACTGACACTCGTGCCCGCACACAGCTCGCACGGCTGACACTCAGCCTGCGCCCAGCTGACACTCGTCTAGCACAAATCTGGCCCTCATCTAGCACGTCTAGAACTCGTCTAGCACATGGCCATGGCTTCCCCTCAAGCCTGCGACTGACACTCGTCCAGCACACGACTAGCCTTCGTCTAGCCGACTGACACTCGCTCAGAGCACGGCCGACACTCGGCCGGGCGGCTGACCCTCGTCTGGCCCGCCTATGGTGCGGAGACGTCACACGCGCAAAGACATCAAAAGGGCGCCGCGCAACATATGATTCTTTTTGTTTCATTTTAACTCCACAATAATAGTATACGCTTGTGCTAAACATACTTGAAAACATCCACTAAAATCATTATATCCTTACTGTTTGTTGTGGTTTATAAAAAGATCTTCAAGTTTGACAGGTTTTAGTCAATTTGTTGCAAATTGACTCCCTATTCATGTTTACTCTTGAATGTTTCGAATCTGGCCCTTTACTCAAAACCTTTGACAACCTTCTTTGTAAGGAAAAAGAAAAGGTACTGGTGTTAACTCTTGGTGAACTAGGTTTGAGGTGAGCTTTAGACACCTTTCCACCTAGAAATCTGGAGATATCATCATGAATAACCAAAGTTAACAAATAAAAACTCTTTAAATTCCATCCAAAATGCCAAAATCTAGGTGTCAGCCACCTAAGCTTTGCTGATAATCTCCTCTTGTTTTCTAGAGAAGACCTCTCTCTGTCACTCAAATGCACCAAGGTTTCTTGAAATTTTTCTAGAGCATCAGGGCTTCAAGCCAATCTTGAGAAGAGTTGTATTTACTTTGGGCGTGTTAAAGATACTATACAGAAGACTATCATCTTGAGTCTTGGTTATATTGCTCGACAACTCCCTTTCAAATATCTTGGCATACCCATTTCCACCAAAAAGCTCTCTCTTCAATGGAAAACATTATTCGATAATAGCACTGCCAGAATCACTTCATGGACAACAAAAAACTCTTATATGCTGTTAGAATACAATTAGTGCAATCATTACTCGTTGGGATCCAAGCATATTAGACCTAACTCTTTATAATCCCCGTCAAAATCATGAAACTCATTGAAGGCCACAGTAGATGCTACTCGTGGTTAGGATCAGAAAACATTACTAGAAAGACCTTAATTGCTTGGGAGAAAGTGTGTTTACCCAAAGCTACTAGGGTCTGAACATCACAAATCTGCAAGTCTGGAACGGAGCAACCATTGCTAAAAACTATTGGGACATTGCTCATAAATAGGATAAGTTGTGGATTAAATGGATCCACACTTATTATATAAAAAATCAGGATGTGTGGACCTGCCCAATACCTCCACATGCTTATTGGACGATAAGACGAATTCTGAGTGCTAGAGAAGATATGCAACAAGCCCCTGCAAACTTTACTGGCAAGAAAAGCCTAATAAGGCAATTTTATTTCCAACTACTACAAACTCCCAACATTTTCAATTGGAAGGCCTTGATGTTCAATAATGTAGTAATATACTATGTGGGTGATGCTTCGTGAAATGTTGGTTTCCGCTGACAGCCTAATTAAATAGGGGCTTAATATTAATCCAATATGCAATTTGTGTAAAAAAAAAAAATACTATGAGTCTAGGGAACATCTCTTTGTAACATGTAAATATACTCAGGCCCTATGGAATAAAATAGAGATTTTTACGCTAGTTGACACATTAAACCCAAAAATTACAAAACACATCGACATTTTCAAACATCTACAAAATCTACCAACATTTTTCAATTTATTACCCTACATACCATTTTTCACTCCCACTCTTCCCAAAACAAAATCCTATCTTCCTTTCTCTCTCCCCTCCTCCACCCACCCTCCCATCCACCCCTACCCGCCGCTCTCCCCCCCCCCCCCCTTTCCGGATATCTGTTACTCCTCTGCTTCGTCACATTGCCGCTACTCTACCACCGGAGCTCCGATCTGCTTTTTGGTGATAGAAGATCTAATTGTAGAAAGAATCATCTCCTTTTTTTTTTTGGGTTTTGTATATGTATGTACGTGTATACACTTCGTATACTCGTGTATATATATGTGGTGGTTGTGGTGGTTGTTGGTGGCTGTCTGAAAGTGGAACAAACTATATGTTTAGTTTTATACGGGTGTATGAAACTGTATGTTTGTGTATATATCTGTATGTATATGAATATCTTTTACAAGTGCAGAGTGTATGTATGTGTATACCATTGTATGAATGTATATTTCTGAGTATATATTATATATTTTTGTATGTGTTTATGTGTGTGTATGTAAGTTCAAGCTTGGCACACATAAATTTGTATGTATAATTAATAGATCTGTAGATCTGTGTATGTATGTGAGTGTTTAGTATATATATAATATTTTTTTTTGTGTATGTACATTTTTTTTTGTTTAAATGTATTTTGAAACTGTATTTAAAAAAAAATACAATGTATATATGTGTATTTTGGTGTCTTCTATTTTTTAGATCCAAAAAAAAAAAAATAAATATTTCGGTAGGTGGCCGGCGGCGGCCGGCGGCGGTGACTAGGTGGCTCCGCTGCCTGGGGTGGTAGCAGTAGGGAGGGGGCAATAGGAAGAAAGAGGAACAAACACTAGTTTGTTAGTTTTGTTGGTTTTGTATATAATGTATAAAAAATGTTGGTATTTTTTTGTAAAATGGAATAATGTTGTTATTTTTTGTAATTTTAGTGTTAGGGTTGTATATATTTGTAATTAGCCCAATAAAATATGCAGGTGGATCCAGAAGTAGCAGTATGTATCAACAACCCGGGAACAACATCTACAATGGGCTGTCAAAAAATCCAAAGGCAAGACAAAGCTAGCACAAATCTTCAGAATCATCTATGCATAGTTGACCGATGTCGTCTGGATGGAGAGGAATCAGACAATCTTTGAGAAGGAGGTGAAGGAATGGAGAGAATTGCAAAGCATATAGCTACCATTGTTACTACTAGAGCTCCCAGTGGAGTGGAAGAAATTGTCCAAGCTTTCCATTTCTAAATGTTGATAGAGTTCTACTATTGTGTTATCAATGTAAACATGTTGCTAATGGAATAGTAGGTGTTGATTGGTTTTCGTGTTAGCTATCACTAACAGGGGTTAAGTTCCCTGTATGATTTTCTAATAGCTGACGTAGTGAGACTCAATTGTGAGACGACTAGCTAAGTAAAGGCTAAGTTGTGGCTATAGTAGTTTTAACAGAATATTTAAGGGAAAATAACAGCCAGTGCCGACTAACCCTCTCTATATATTTTTTAGCCCCCATTTTTCAAAATAACCCTAAATAAATATTTAACCAAACCCACTAACTTTTTATAGCCACTAGGATTTTTTGATTTTCTCCTTCTTGTTCCCCTATTTCGAGGGTTTTCCCGCCGCCGCCGCCAAAACCCCCACCCCCGTCAGCCAAATCCCTTCGCCGGTCCTCCATCGTTGCTCCTCCACTTATTGCCCCCCATCATAGCTCTACTGCTGCTCCTTCTATTCCTCTTCTTCTCTACTTCCTCCTGTCATCCCTGGTGGTGCAGCTGCAATCTCCACCGCTGCTCCGCCAGTTCTTTTTCTTCTCCCCTCCTACGTCGTCACGGTGGTGCTCTGTTGTCTATCCATCGGAAACTGCTCCATCGAAGCAGCAGTTGCTGCTCTGGCAAAGCAGATTCTGGTGAGATCATCCGGCGATGTTGACCCACTGTTGAACCGGAGCTCCAACAAAGTCGCGCTTGCTCCCGAGCTATTCTTTTTTTTTTTTTTTTTGGATAATTGGATGTATACAAATTTTATTCTATTAAAATGTATATAAACTGTGTATATACTAAAAATAGATGAAAAGGGCATGTATACATTGCGTATACTCGATAAATCTGAATGTATACACCGTATTTTGGGTGTGAACAATGGGTATACGTAAGGATACCATTTGTATAACTATGCAATCGTTTGAATATTATTTGTATTTATTTTTTTATATATTGGCTATAAAAAGTAAATGCTAGTCAAAAGTAAGGGGAGGGAGTTGACTGACTGTTTTAATTATCTCAATATTTAATTACCAAAAAACTACTAACCGTCAGTGGTTAATTTCTTTAATTACTGGTTTATTAGAAAAAAAAACTAGTACTAGCAATTACTCCCTCCGTTTCAAAAAGGATGAACCTATTACTATTTGAAGGGTCAAATAAGATTATGTTTGACCACATGTCTTACAAATATTTTCTAACTATTTTGAATTGTTAACTATTGTGACTTATAGTATTTTTCATGTAGTTTCTAAATATGTAAATTTTATTTCAAAAAATTTAAAAATTTGATGTGCAAATTCTCGGTCAAAATTAGTCAATTTGACCCTCGTACTCCGCAAAGGTTCATCCTTTCTGAAACGGAGGGAGTAGTTGCTTACTAGTAAATTTGCCTGCACAGGTAATAAAAGATTTAACTTAAATTTATGAAATATAATATTTATAAACTGAAAAACTAAAAATATTTTGAAGACCTTTAATTTTCAAATCCGAAATAGATTAAATTCCAAGTTTTAATCTATTTAATTAACAACCCTGAAATTTTGTTTTCTTGAACTCTGAACTTTTCATCACTTAAATTTGGTTCTTAATAAATTCCTATACTATACAAACAAGAACCATTTAAGTTTAATTTATTACACTCTGTACTGTGGTAATGTCCTTTTATAGAATCATTCTATATAGTAATAACAAATTTAAAAAAGACGGATAGATATTTGCTGGTTACTTGAGCCTAGAATTATAATTATATATATATATATAGACTATACGATTTTAGAGAACCCTAGATCAATTTCGGTTGTTGTCTATTCCACGGTAACTGTAATGCCAAGGATTTTTGGTATCGCATCGAGTTGCCCATATCGACAAAGGGTAAGAAAAGAAAACGTTGTTGCTCCAAAAAGAAGATTGAATATCCCGTTGCGAAGATGTATGAAGATGATTATGGATTTGCTGGAAGCTGGGACGTTATTGGTAACTGCATCTACTGGACTGGCGGTTGGGATAATTTGGGAGGCCGTATTGATTATTTCCTTTTATAAAGGGTTACTTAAGCATGACACCACCAAGGAGATTCGTCGTGACCATTGGGAAACTGAATCTTGCATGAATATTCCTCGTGAGACACCTTTCGTCGCTGCCTTGAAGAATCATCAGTTATGTGTTGTGTCAGTCAATAATCCCAGATCAAGTGAACGTCTTGTATGTAAAAAGCCTCGCCTCACGTCTGATGATCATCATCATCAGTGTATAGACCGCCGCTATATTTATAATCATCCAATGCTCCACAAATATGGTCAGGTATACCATCTCGACAAGAGATGTTGGAGTTACCTTGATGCCAATTACAACCATGTTCATCGCTATCAACTTTTTGATCAAGTTGCTGTTGTCCAAAATAAGGGTGAGGAACCTACTCAAATTGTGTTTTATGACATGAAGAAGGGTTGTACCCAGCTTTTGGATGTACCTAATGGTGGTACCTAAACAGATCCTCAATACCATTATGACTTTGACTTATACGAAGTTACTTCAAAATGTCCTGTTCCAAAAGGTCTCAAGCATTATGCTGATGTTGCGGTGTTTGCTAATGGCACCTTCTATTGGTTCACCCCTGACATGCGCTTGTATGGATATGATATCCAGGGTCAGATATGGCTCAGCTCACCAAGTCTTAAAACATGAATTCCCTAAAGTGTGCTTCCAAAACCATAAAACTCGATACCCCATCTTGCTCTACCTTTCAAATGGAAAGTTCTTGGTGTGTGTTACCGCTAGGAATATAGTTGATATGCCCTAGACCCAATCTCGTATTTAGTTATTTGAACATATTTTGATATGAATATATGGCATTTGATATTCATTTATCATAATTATTATTAATTAATATGATAAAGTCCTTGATTAAGGTTTGAGACTTTTCATCAAGATGGAGAACGTGATAATGAGAGTCAAGTCTTATATAACTTAATCAAAAATTGTTCTTGAACGTAGGATTGCTAAATCATTAATTAGGACATTAGTGATCCGGCTAGATCAATATTTATGTGATAGTCTTTATTGGATAAAGATTAGTTAGTCTCATTAACTAAATTACATAAATAGGTGATGCATATGGAGATATGATCACTGAACCAACTCATTGGATAATTCCTAATGGTTACAATTACCATAATCTGTCAATAGGATATTATCTTGAAGAATGTAATGCACGAGTTTCCTTTGACCTGAGATCGTCATAGTAATTGACAACTTATTTATTGTACTTTGATACTAGACCTCTATTGTCCTACGACAATAGTTGAAAGGATATTGAGTATGATTAAATACTTGTAGAATTAATGAACGATCAAGATGGAATCTGTTGACTCTTGGTCATAAGTTTAAGCTCTATGTTGTCATGAATTATGAACGACTACTTTAAGACCTTGGCCAGGGCAATTGAATGATAAGAGAAAAGAGTTTCTTAGATCATTCACCGGTCGGTTATATTCGACATGTAAATATAGTTGGTCATCTATTGGGATTTGACAGTTAAACCATATCCTAGGGTGACTCGGAGCTAAAATGACAGAAGGAAATACTACATTGTTTTTCTACATGTTCTTGAGAGTAAAATTGTACTTCAATCTAATCCGGTCATTAAGGAGTGTTGCTAGAAGCCACCCTTGATTAGTATATTGATATGATCAATTTATTACCGACTTATATTGAACCTATGGGGTCGCACACTAACGAGTGTTCTGATCTTTACTAAGGATTAAATAATATTTAATCCAAATAGAATTATTATTATATTCTTTGCTAGCACATAGAATATAATTAATATATGAACAAATTGAGTTTTACTATTTAGAATAGTAAAATTGAGTTATTTCTCTTGGTTATTTCTTTGTTAAAATAATTACTAATATATATGTGATATATATTTAGTTTGCAATTAATGATTATTATACATAGAGATGTATTATAATATTAATAAAGAAAATATTTGCATACTTGTCATCTTGCATGAAGAGGGAAGAACACTTGTCACCATGCATGTAGAAGAAAGAACACATGTCACCATGCATGTGAAGGAAGAACACTTGGCTATGTCTTAAAGAGGAGAATAACAAGTGGCTTCTTGCATGAAATGACCAAAACAAGTGGCAAATAAGGCTAGACACTTGGCTAGCATGCAAAATAAGGCTAGACACTTGGCTAGCATGCAAAGAGGTGCAAACATGCAAACACCACTATAAATAGGGCTAAAATCAGCCCAAGAAATAACACCCATCAAGTCTTTCCTTCTTCCTTGGGTAATTTTGATCAGTAGCCATTTTTGGACGCGCTCATTGGGGACTATCCACCATTTCAAAATTCACTGAAGAATAGCCAAAAATTCGCGCGCACACTTAAGCTCCATTAGCATTGGAAAAACACCTCAGACTAGTTCCATAACAAAATACTGGAGCTTTGAACAAAAGCCCAAGTATTTTGTTATGGGACTTTATATATAAAGCTTCAGTCCCCATAACAAAATACTGGGGCTTTGAACAAGTTTTGTTCACAGCCCCAGCATTTTGTTATGGGACTGAAGCTTTATATAAAGTCCCATAACAAAATGCTGGGGCCTTGAACAAAACTTGTTGAAAGCCCAGTATTTTATACTGGGATTAGTTTACTTCAGCTTCCCAGTATAAGTACTGTTTGTTCAAAGCCCCAGTATTTATACTGTGATTTGTCCGGAGGTGGCTAGTCTTCAAACAGTTTTGCATCGCTGGCTAGTATTCATTTAACGCGGTCAAAACAGGCTGTGTGACTAAATTTTTACTTCTTCCTTAACCTTTATTCATAAACAACCACTGTTTTTACATATAGCCACTAGTGTAATAGTCGCTTGATAAGTAAAAAACAACTAAGAGAAAATTAACTGTGACAAGAAAATTAGTTTCTTGTTCTTTTAGTTTGTGCAAAAGTTTTGAGAAAGCTTAAGCGCAATAGTTTTTATCCAATTTATTCATGGATCCATTGATCAAAGAGTTGATAGCAAGGATCGGTCTCATAGAGGTTTCGCATTATCGGAGCTTAACAACAACTCTCGCTCTACCAAGTATGTCTAAGATCCGATCTTTAGACATAAAAAATAAATTTTAAACACAAATAGATATACCTAGAATTGCTTTGTCTTCCGCTGCGTGTTATGAACACACCCATGCAATCCAACAGTGGTATCAGAGCCAATGATTATTTTGTGATTTAAAATTTATTTTTTAAAATTTTATGTTTTTATATATTATACTTGAAGAGTTCAATTATAATTATGGATTAGTCAAATAGTTTGAATTCTTACATATATATATTATTATTATTATTATGAATAAATATATTAAATATATATTTATCCATTACGAAAGAAACAAAAGGACATGCTTGTTGTTGTATCAATTATGTAGTTCTCATTAGGAATGAGATTACTGATTTGTAATAGCAATAATTGTGGAAATCCTTAACTTTAGAAGTTTGTAAATACGCATTTCATTACTAACTACGTTTGTTTCTTTAGCTGAATATGATTCACATGCGCTAATTAATAATGTTACACGTTTGTTCTTTATGTAATTTTGAATTATTTATTACATCTGATGGAAATTAATTAAGGAATGAACTTGTAGACATTTTAAACAAAATTGACATAAATGAAAGATTTGATCGATGTTATTAAAAGTTATTTTAATAACAATCTCCTCTCACTAAAATTTGAGTTCTTGAATAATAAAATATAAGATATTTTATTATCTAGCTATCCATCAAAGATAAATAGTTTAATTTATTTCTTGTTTATAAGTAGCGACCTGACAACCAGGAGACTTATAGTTCGAGAATAAAATAAAATTATTTATTGCATTAGATGCGTGGATAGGAAGATTTTTTAATTTTACACTAAGCGCCTGGACTACCCGGGGAATGTGAAATTTAATAAATTCTTAGCTATCATGATGGTTGAACTCAACTGTGCCAATAGGATCGACCTGACTACCAGGGGACTATTTGGCATAGAGCTATTAAGTAAGTTACATGAGGATATAAATAGTAAGAGTACCCACCTTTTAAAATATATGAAAGAAACGACTTGACTTCCAAGGGGCTCATACATATTGTTAAAAGGATTCTTTTGTTCTACTAAAAAAAATAAAGATTTCTTAAACTATAATGAGAGTACATAGTTTTAAATATTTAGTGGAAATATCATTTAGACAAAAGTCCATGTCTTTATGATATGAATGAATATGTTCTTTGTTGCATTTTCTTTTCTATTTTATATTTTTCAAAATGTCTGCTATATCATGCGTGGAATACTTGATGCCAATAAGTTGGTTGGACCAAACTTTGATGATTGGTACAGAAATTTGAGAATTGTTCTCATGCATGAAAAACTTATTGATGTGATCGATAAGCCTACTGAAGAAGCTCCAGATGTGAGCGATGTTGAGGCTACCAAAATTTATCAGAAATACTTGGAAGACTGTCTTTCTACCAAGTGCATCATGCTCGCTTCTATGAGTTCTGAACTCCAAAGAAAACATCAGGATATGGATCCATCTGCTATTATTGAACATCTTAAGAAGATGTTTGGTACTCAAATCAGAACAGCTAGATACCAGCTATCTAAGGCTTTATTTGGATCCAAGTTGACTGCAAACTCTCTTGTTGGACCCCATGTAAGTCATATGATTGATCTTATTGAAGAACTTGATAAATTGGGGTGCAAAGTGGGTAAAGAACTTTCTCAAGATTTGATCGTTCTCACAATTTGTTATTAATTTTAATATGCATAAAATGGATTATGATCTCCATGAAATGCTTAATATGCTAATTGATTATGAGAATCAACTTGCATCTGAGAAGAAGAAAGGAACTATCATGTTGGTTGGCAACTCTTCTAAGAAGAAGGGTAAGGGTAAAAACAAACCCAAGAAAAGAGCTATCGCGCCTAAGGGTGATGTGACGAAACCCAAAGGCAAAGAGTGCAAGGCTGACCAATCTGATTCTGAATGTTTCCATTGTAAGAAGAAAGGACATTGGAAGAGAAATTGCAAGGAGTATCTTGCAACTCTAAAGGACCAGAAACAAGGTGAGACCTTAATGAAAAATGTTTTCATGATTTCTTTAACTACTACTGATTCTTCACTGTGGGTACTAGATACTACCAGTAGTTATAACATCTGCAATATGTTGCAGGGGCTCCAGATAAGTAGAATGCTGAAGAAAGGAGAAGTTAACCTACAAGTTGGAAATTCTGCAAAAGTTGTTGCCTTAGCTGTAGGATTAATTTCTTTAAAAATGCCTAAGGGCAAAGTACTTATGTTGGAAGACTGTTATTATGTTCCTAAGTTTGTTTCGAATATAATTTCAACTTCTATGTTGAACAAGTGTGGTTTTCCCATTGTTCTAGATAATTTTATTTGCTCTATTTTTCATGACAATATTTTATATGCAAATGGTTATCTCCAACATGGTATTTATGTCTTACCTAATATGTATGCTAATTCGATTATGCATGTTTCTAGTCTTAAGAGAAAAAGAGATGATCAAGTGAATCATACATACCTTTGGCACTGTAGGCTTGGTCATATTGGAGAGAAAAGAATTAACAAGTTGTACAAGGAAAGTTACCTTGACAAATATGATTATGAATCATACCCAACTTGTGAATCTTGTCTCAAAGGAAAGATGACCAAATCTCCATTTACTGGAAGTGGAGAAAGAGCTTTTGAATTATTGGGACTAATATATACTGATGTTTGTGGGCCCATGAAAGTTCAAGCTAGAGGTGAATATTCTTACTTCATCACATTCACTGATGATTTGTCAAGATATGGTTTTGTATATCTTATGAAACACAAATCTGAATCTTTTGAAATGTTCAAGAGATTCCATAGTGAAGTTGAGAAACAGACTGGTAAAAGTATTAAAATACTAAGGTCTGATAGAGGTGGAGAATATCTTAGTGATGATTTTACTGGATATCTCAAAGAGAATAGAATTCTCTCACAGCGGACACCTCCAGGGACACCATACTACAATGGTGTGTCTAAAAGGAGAAATCGAACCTTATTAGATATGGTGAGATCCATGATGGGGTTCACTGATCTTCCAACAAACTTATGGGGATATGCTCTAGAAGCAGCAGCGTACTTACTAAATAAAGTTCCCACTAAGTCAGTCTCTACAACACCATATGAGATATGGAAAGGACGTAAGCCAAACCTTAAACACATTAAAGTTTGGGGTTGCCCAGCTTATGTTAAGAGATTGTAGCCTGATAAACTTAACTCAAGATCTGATAAATGTAGATTCATTGGGTATCCCAAAGAAAACAATGGGATATTATTTCTATCACCCCTCCAACCATAAAGTGTTTGTGGCTAGAAGAGCTACGTTTTTAGAAAGAGAATTTCTTTTAGAAGGAAATCATGGTGAAGAAATAGAACTTGATGAAGTTCAAGAAATGAATGAATCGACACTGGAACAAGATCATGAGACACAAGTTGAGGAACCTTTATTGGATGTCTTGAAGTTGACAAATGTGTTGCCATCTTCAACGGTTGAAGTTCGAAAACAAAATGATATTCAAGAACATGTTAATGAACCTGTTCCAAACCAAGTCGAACAACAACCAAATCCAGTACAAGGTGAACAAGTTGCACAAGAACCTCTTAGAAGGTCCACACGAGAACATCATGCACCAAATAGATTAAATTTATTGGTGCAAGATGAGTTTCCTGATGAGGTTGATCATAATAATGATGACCCTAGGACTTATCAAGAGGTGATTCAAAGTTCTGACTTTGAAAAATGGCAAAAGGCCATGGAATCCGAAATAGAGTCCATGAAGGTCAATAAAGTTTGGACTTTAGTTGAGCCTTCAGAGGATATAAAACCTATTGGTTGTAAATGGGTTTTTAAGAAGAAGATTGGAGCAGACAGAAATGTGGAGACCTATAAAGCCCGTCTTGTTTCCAAGGGATATCGTCAAAAAGAAGGAATAGATTATGACGAGACTTTCTCTCCCGTGGCAATGCTCAAATCAATTCAGATTTTGCTTGCTATAGCAGCATACTATGATTATGAAATATGGCAGATGGATGTGAAAACTGTTTTCCTTAATGGTGAGCTAGAAGAAGATGTGTACATGACACAACCTGAAGGTTTCACATCTTCATCTGATCATAATAAAATATGCAAACTTCAAAAGTCCATTTATGGACTAAGCAAGCTTCTCGAAGTTGGAATAAATAATTTAACAAGACAATTGAAAAGTTCAATTTTGTTAGATGCGAAGAAGATCCTTGTGTGTAATAAAAGGTTAGTGGGAGCGCAATTATTTTCTTAGTATTGTACGTTGATGATATATTGCTCATTGGGAATGACATACCATCATTACAAAGTACAAAGATTTGGCTATTTCAACAGTTCTCCATGAAAGACTTGGGAGGAGCATCTTATATATTGGGAATAAAGATTTATAGAGATAGATCTAAGAAGTTGCTTGGACTTTCCCAGTCTATGTACATAGATACCATATTAAAAAGGTATCACATGGATAATTCCAAAAGAGGCTATCTACAGATAAGCACTGAAATTACTCTCAACAGGGAGGATTGTCCTAACATACCTGAAGAGAGAGAACGTATGAGTAGGATCTCGTACGCTAGTGCAGTGGGAGCTATCATGTATACCATGACATGTACACGTCCTGACGTGGCTTATACACTAAGCGTATGTAGCCGATATCAGGCGAATCCTGGCGAGGAACATTGGAAAGTGGTGAAGACCATTCTTAAGTACTTAAGAAGGACTAAAGACCAATTCCTCATATATGGAGACTCTGAATTGAAACTTGAAGGTTATGCTGATGCAAGTTTCTTTTCAGACCCAGATGATAGAAAATCTGTTACTGGTTATGTATTCACTTTAAATGGTGGCGCAGTAAGTTGGAAAAGTTCCAAACAAGATACAATAGCTGATTCAGTAGCTGAAGCAGAATACATGGCAGCTAATAAGGCTGGTAAAGAAGCTGTATGGATGAAAAAGTTCTTAACTGAACTTGGTGTGGTTCCTTCAACTGAAGGTGCAGTTCCGTTATTTTGTGACAATACTGCAGCCATTACCCAAGTCAAAGAACCAAAAATACATCATAAGAACAGACATATTTTGCGAAAATATCGTCTGGTAAGAGAATTTGTTGAACGTGGGGACGTTGAGATTCTAAAGGTTGATGGAAAAGAAAATGCAGCAGACCCATTCACTAAAGCTCTCGAAATAGCAGATTTCGACAAGCACGAGTGGAAAATAGGAATGAAGTACAAGAGCGATTGGCTCTAGTGCAAGTGGGAGATTGTTAGGAATATAGTTGATATGCCCTAGACCTAATCTCGTATTTAGTTATTTGAACATATTTTGATATGAATATATGGCATTTGATATTCATTTATCATAATTATTATTAATTAATATGATAAAGTCCTTGATTAAGGTTTGAGACTTTTCATCATGATGGAGATCGTGATAATGAGAGTCAAGTCTTATATAACTTAATCTAAAATTGTTCTTGATCGTAGGATTACTAAATCATTAATTAGGACATTAGTGATCCGGCTAGATCAATATTTATGTGATAGTCTTTATTGAATAAAGATTAGTTGATCTCATTAGCTAAATTACATAAATAGGTAATGCATATGGAGATATGATCACTGAACTGACTCATTGGATAATTCCTAATGGTTACAATTACCATAATCTGTCAATAGGACATTATCTTGAAGAATGTAATGCACGAGTTTCCTTTGACCTGAGATCGTCATAGTAATTGACAAGTTATTTATTGTGCTTTGATACTAGACCTCTATTGTCCTATAACGATAGTTGAAAGAATATTGAGTATGATTAAATACTTGTAGAATTAATGAACGATCAAGATGGAATCTGTCGACTCTTGGTAATAATTTTAAGCTCTATGTTGTCATGAATTATAAACGACTACTTTAAGACATTGGCCAGGGCAATTGAATGATAAGAGAAAAGAGTTTCTTAGATCATTCACCGGTTGGTTATATTCGACATGTAAATATAGTTGGTCATCTATTGGGATTTGACTGTTAAACCATATCCTAGGGTGACTCGGAGCTAAAATGACAGAAAGAAATACTACATTGTTCTTCTACAGGTTCTTGAGAGTAAAATTATACTTCAATCTAATCCGGTCGTTAAGGAGTGTTGCTAGACGCCACCCTTGATTAGTATATTGATATGATCAATTTATTACCGGCTTAGTATTGAACCTATAGGGTCGCACACTAACGAGTGTTCTAATCTTTACTAAGGATTAAATAATATTTAATCCAAATAGAATATTATTATATTTTTTGCTAGCACATAGAATATAATTAATATGTGAACAAATTGAGTTTTACTATTTAGAATAGTAAAATTGAGTTATTTCTCTTGGTTATTTCTTGGTTAAAATAATTACTAATATATATGTGATATATATATTTAGTTTGCAATTAATGATTATTATACATAGAGATGTATTATACTATTAATAAAGAAAATATTTTGCACACTTGTCATCATGCATGAAGAGGGAAGAACACTTGTCACCATGCATGTAGAAGAAAGAACACTTGTCACCATGCATGTGAAAGGAGAACACTTGGTTATGTCTTAAAGAGAAGAATAACAAGTGGCTTCTTGTATGAAATAACCAAAACAAGTGGCAAATAAGGCTAGACACTTGGCTAGAATGCGAAGGGGTGCAAACATGCAAACACCACTATAAATAGAGCTAAAATTAGCCCAAGAAATAACACTCATGAAGTCTTTCCTTCTTCCTTGACCTTTATTCATAAACAGTCACTGTTTTTACATACAGCCACTATTGTGATAGTCGCTGGATAAGTAAAAACAAGTTTGTGCAAAAGTTTTGAGAAAGCTTAAGCGCAATAGTTCGTTCACGGCTCCATTGATCAAAGAGTTGATAGCAGGGATCGGTCTCGGTGTGGATACGCATAGAGACTTCGCATTATCGGAACTTAACAACAACTCTCGCACTACCAGGTATGTCTAAGATCCGATCTTTAGACATAGAGAATAAATTTTAAACACAAATAGATCTATCTAGTATTGCTTTGTCTTTCGCTGCGTGTTATGAACACCCATGCAATCCAACAGTTACTATACATCAAGTACAAGTTATAATGGCCTTCCTCACCGTGCTCAAACAAAGAAACTTTTAACTGTCTCCGTGGATCTTGTTAACCGCCGCTAGCGCTTTTGCTTTGACGATCGTTCTTTTGAGCCCTATGATGGAAAAGCAAAATTGTGAGCAATCTTCCCTTATGTACCACCCAATCTTGGTTCAATTTTGTGCAAATGTTCATTTGTGTTTGCTAGAATTACATTTATTTCAGAATCTTGAGTCCTTTTGTGTACTTATGATTGTTCTATTAAATTGATCTTTAACTCACATGGCATGTATAGATTGCCCTTTTAACATGCATGCTCTTTTCCCTCTTCTCACGCCTGTTGGAACGTACTTTTAGAAGTTGAATTGGTCTATTGCTTCTGTTCATTGTATAGAAAATTATCTCTGTAAGATGTTACCTTTCTGAAAAAGAAAAATGTATAGAAATATATCCACGAGAGGAGATCTCTTTTGGGTAGGATGGCATTTTAAGACGAAATATGGTGTGCCAATTTTAAGGTTGGGCCTAAGGTAGTGGTGCATTCACTGTCGCATTGCAAAATGGCTAGATGTGAGTTGAAACATGGTATTAATCTGATAGTTGCAGTGAAACCTCTTTGATGCAGTAACTATAATGTTCACTGTGAGTCCTTTTTTTCTTGGGGTGAGGAGGGAGAGGAAGAGGTTGAGGGAAGGAATCTTTTTACTCTAGTCAAAGAACCATTAGAATTCCATTTACCTAGAACTATTACTATCTGATAGGTGCATGATCATGTATATAAATGAGGAAACATTAATTAGTTGCCACTGTAGTTTTCTTCCGCTTTTGTTGTCCTTGCACCAATTTGTTTGATTGTGCTTGCTGGTTTTCTTGACATGAAGGTTGAAGGATACAGGGTCAGGTAGCATGCAAGGATGAGTCGTTGCATTATCATATTTTTTCCTCTTTTTATAAGATCATATATGGATGAAATAGGAAATTGCAGTGCAGCAGGTCTTATAAACAAGCACTTAAATTGTTGCCTGGCCTTTTCTTTTGGTGGTGGGGTTGATGTTGGGAAGAAACAAGCGATACCAAAATATTGCATGACAAGGTAAATGCGGAAGGAATATCCAAGTTAAAACTTCCCACACTATTTGAATAAGAGGAGCAAACCAATTCGAGCACAAATGGAATATGGGGCAGCCACCAACAACAATAATAGCAAGGCAAGCAAACAAAGTAATCAAGCTAGAGGAGACACCGAATTTACGTGGAAAACCCCTTCAATGTAAAGAGGTAAAAAAACCACGGGACCAAAGTCCACCAAAGCTCCACTAATCAACAACAAGAGTTACAAATGTTCTCCAAATTGGCCACAAACAAAGTGCCAAACAACGAGCAACAATAGATAAAAGATAGCACCAAAACTAGGGAACAAAAGGAGAGAAATCACCCAAATCAGCTACAGTTCGTGACCCAGAAACAGAAGCTACAAACAGCAAAATCCAATCTCCACCGTCCAGATCAAAGAACAGGATGTTGAGAACCCCCAATTCAAATTTCAGCACGATCCAACGGTTAACGAGTCGGAAAACGTAATTTGAAGCGGACTGCCTGAAGCAGAATTTTCTGGAGCAAAAGAACTAAGCTTTTCTTCTCTCAAAACCCCTAAAATGGCTGCTCTCTATATTTTTCTCTCTTGTCTAATTTCAGACCTAAAAGAGGTCTTATTTATATGTCTTGACATAGTGGGCTATTTGGGTAAAAGTTGGCTTGGTCCAAAAGGTGCTTTTTATCCACATAGGAAGGGAAAGCCCAATAACCCCAATAATTCTCCCCCTCCCGACTATGTGGAGGAGACCGCCATCCCAGCGATCAAACAATATTCTTCAAACTTCCCTCTTGGCAAAGTTTTAGTAAGCATGTCTGAACCATTGTCATTAGTGTGGATCTTCTCAAGTGAAAGGAGTTTAGCATCCAACACATCCCGAATCCAATGGTACCTCACATCAATATGCTTCGACCTACAATGGAATGTAGAATTCTTGCCAAGATGAATAGCACTCTGACTGTCACAATAAAGCACATATTTCTTCTGAGCAAAGCCAATTTCCTTCAAAAATCGCTTCATCCAAAGCAGCTCTTTACAGCCTTCAACAGCAGCAATAAGCTCAGCTTCTGTAGTAGATAGAGCAACACATTTCTGCAACCTAGATTGCCAAGACACAGCTCCCCCTGCATAAGTAATCAAGTAGCCAGAAGTAGACTTACGAGTATCAATATCACCAGCCATGTCCGAATCAGTGTAACCACAAAGAACAGGTTTCCCTGTACCAAAACACAAACTCTGACTAGTAGTGCCACAAAGATATCTCATTATCCACTTCACTGCATTCCAATGCTCTCTTCCTGGATTAGAAAGATAACGGCTAACAATACCAACAGCATGAGCGATATCAGGTCTCGTGCAAATCATTGCATACATCAAACTGCCAACGGCTGAAGCATAAGGAACTTTTTTCATATCTTCCTTCTCAGCAACACTGGAAGGACACTGCTCTCTGCTCAACTTGAAGTGCATAGCTAACGGTGTACTGACAGCCTTTGCTTTATCCATGCTAAATCTGCGAAGTACCTTCTGAATGTACTTCTCTTGTGATAACCACAATTTCTTGGCCTCTCTGTCACGAACAATCTGAATGCCAAGAATCTGCTTCGCTGGTCCTAAGTCTTTCATAGCAAAAGACTTGTTCAACTCTTGCTTCAACTTCTGAATCCTGCAAGCATTTTGACCAACAACAAGCATGTCATCAACATAAAGCAATAAAATAATAAAGTCATTATCAGAGAATTTCTGCACAAAAACACAATGGTCTGAAGAAGTCTTCTTGAAACCCTGCTGCTGCATGAAAGACCCAAACTTCCTGTACCACTGCCTGGGAGCTTGCTTCAAGCCATACAAGCTCTTCTTTAATCTGCAAACATAATTCTCTTTTTCCTTGACTTCAAAGCCTTCAGGCTGCTCCATATAAATCTCTTCATCTAAATCATCATGGAGAAAAGCAGTTTTAACATCCATTTGCTCAACCTCTAAATCTAGACTTGCAGCTAAGCCTAGAACAACACGAATGGAAGAAATCTTCACAACAGGAGCAAATATCTCACTAAAATCAACTCCCTTTTTCTGTTTAAAGCCCTTGGCGACCAGTCTATCCTTGTACCGTGGAACTGGGTTACCATCTTCATGTTTCACCCTGAAAACCCACCTGTTTTTCAAAGCTTTTCTGTCTTTAGGAAGCTTAACCAAATCAAAGGTATGATTATCATGCAAGGAATTCATCTCATCTTGCATAGCATCTAACCACTTTTCTTTTTCTTCACTTTCCATGGCCTCTTCAAAATATTCAGGTTCTCCCCCGTCAGTCAATAGTACCCACTCACCGGGAGGATACCGAGATGAAGGTACACTCACTCTAGAAGATCTTCTGAGTGAACTCTCTGGAGCATCAACAGTGATTGGCTGCTGGCCAACCACATTATCATCAACTGGAGCATCAACAATATCATCAACTTGCTGGTCATTCTGAACATGATCATCAACATGGTCATCAACCTGAATTTCAACATTTTCTTCAGGTGCAATAGTCATAGGAACTGGATCAACATCAACTAAGCTCTCACTGCTCTGAGAATCAACTTTCTCAGCCTTGTCAAAATCTTCAATTGTTTGGTCTTCAAAGAACACAACATCACGGCTTCTAACAAGTTTCTTCTCAACTGGATCATAGAAACGATAGCCGAATTCATCCTGACCATAACCAATGAAGATACACTGCCTAGTTTTAACATCCAGCTTTGACCTTTCATCTTTAGGGACATGCACAAAAGCTCTACAGCCAAAGACTCTCAAATGATCATAGGAAACATCCTTACCAAACCAAACTCTGTCAGGGACATCACCATCCAAAGCAACAGTAGGAGACAAATTGATAACATAAGCCGCAGTATTAAGTGCTTCTGCCCAAAAGGAATCTGGCAGCTTAGCCTCTGAAAGCAAACATCTAACCCTCTCAACAAGTGTTCTGTTCATCCTCTCTGCTAAACCATTTAACTGAGGAGTCTTAGGAGGAGTCTTCTGATGTCGAATACCCTACACTCTACAATAGTTATCAAAAGGGCCAATATATTCACCACCATTGTCTGTGCGGATGCATTTCAATTTCTTCCCTGTCTGTCTCTCAACCAAGGGTTGAAAATCCTTGAACACATCAAGTACCTGACCCTTGGTCTTCAAAGGAAACACCCAGAGCTTGCAAGAATGATCATCAATAAAAGTCACAAAATAAAGTGAACCACCTTTAGATCTTTCTTTAAAAGGACCACACAAATCAGAATGTACCAACTCCAGCAAATCAGGTTTTCTTGAAGGCGGATGACTCTGAAAAGAAACCCTTTTCTGTTTACCGGCTAAGCAATGACCACATTTCTTCAATTTTGCTTGCTTTACACCCGAAAGCAAACTCTTAGCCAAACAATCAATCCCCTTCTCACTCATATGACTCAGCCTTCTATGCCATAACTCTGATGAAGAATCACTCTCCACCAAATTTACTGAGTCATTAGAAATAGAGCCCTGCATAGAATATAAGTTACTAGACTTGTTACCTCGAGCCACGATCAAAGACCCTTTAGTCAGCTTCCACTGGCCATTACAAAATGTGCTACAATAGCCATCATCATCAAGCTTTCCTGCAGAAATCAAATTCAGGCGGATATCTGGAACATGTTTGACATTTTTAAGAACTAACCTCGAACCATTGTTAGTTTCCAAGCAAAAAGTACCAATGCCAATAACCTCAGTTTCACCATCATTACCCATTTTCAATACCCCAAAATTACCAGGAGTATAAGAAGAAAAGAACTCTTTCTTCGGCGTGACGTGATAAGAGGCACCTGTATCCACCACCCAGCTAGTCTCATGGCAAACAAAATTAATGACATCTTCATCATCACCGGCAAAAAGAAGATCAGCTTTGACAACAGTAGCAACACGATTATCATCGTCGCCCTCTTTCTTTTGTTGTCTCAATTCTTTCTTATATTTGAAACAAAACTTCTTAATATGCCCTCGAATGCCACAATGATCACATGTAAGATTTTTATACCTGGACCTCGACTTGCTTCTACTTTTATCTCTGTTGTTCTGACCTCTGGACTTGTTTCTCCCCCTATCTTCAGTAACCAAAACATCGGAGTGTGAAGCTGAAGAAGATGAGCCTTGAGATTTTCTTCTCATTTCTTCATTTAAAACACCACTCTTAGCATATTCCATAGTTACAACACCACTGGGAGCAGAATTAGTCAATGAAACCCGAAGAGTTTCCCACGAGTCAGGAAGAGTATTCAAAAGCCAAAGTCCCTGAATTTCTTCATCAAATCTCACACCCATACCGGACAGCTGGTCAAGGACACCCTGAAAATCATTAATATGATCAGAAATAGGTCTGCCCTCTTTATATCTAATATTCATCAATTGATTCAGCAGGAACAACTTATTATTGCCAGTCTTCGAAGCATAAAGTGTCTCGAGCTTCTCCCACAAACTTCTAGCATGTGTCTCATTCACAATATGATTACGAACATTGTCTTCAACCAATTGTCTAATATAACCACAAACCTGTAAGTGCTCAAATTCCCAATCTTCATCTGACATAGCCTCGGGCTTGTTAGAAGCAAACACAGGTAAATGCATTTTCTTAACAAATAGAAGATCTTTCATCTTGCCTTTCCAAATATGATAATTACTGCCATTTAAACAAACCATCTTGGTCATATTTGCCTCCATCATTCAAATAGATAAACCACAATCAAATATAACCAGAAGCTCTGATACCAATATGTTGGGAAGAAACAAGCAATACCAAAATATTGCACGACAAGGTAAATGCGGAAGGAATATCCAAGTCAAAACTTCCCACACTATTTGACTAAGAGGAGCAAACCAATTCAAGCACAAATGGAATATGGGGTAGCCACCAACAACAATAATATCAAGGCAAGCAAACAAAGTAATCAAGCTAAAGGAGACACCGAATTTACGTGGAAAACCCCTTCAATTTGAAGAGGTAAAAAAACCACAGGACCAAAGTCCACCAAAGCTCCACTAATCAACAACAAGAGTTACAAATGTTCTCCAAATTGGCCACAAACAAAGTGTCAAACAACGAGCAATAATAGATAAAAGATAGCACCAAAACTAGGGAACAAAAGGAGAGAAATCACCCAAATCAGCTACAGTTCGTGACCCAGAAACAGAAGCTACAAACAGCAAAATCCAATCTCCACCGTCCAGATCAAAGAACAGGATGTTGAGAACCCCCAATTCATATTTCAGCACGATCCAACGGTTAACGAGTCGGAAAACGTAATTTGAAGCGGACTGCCTGAAGCAGAATTTTCTGGAGCAAAAGAACTAAGTTTTTCTTCTCTCAAAACCCCTAAAACGGCTGCTCTCTATATTTTTCTCTCTTGTCTAATTTCAGACCTAAAAGAGGTCTTATTTATATGTCTTGACATAGTGGGCTATTTGGGTAAAAGTGGGCTTGGTCCAAAAGGTGCTTTTTATCCACATAGGAAGGGAAAGCCCAATAACCCCAACAGTTGGACATTTTTCTACCTCATAAGAGATTTGAAATTGCTGTTACTGAAAAGCTCTGAATTCAATGCTTCGTTCTAGGAGCTCAACTGTCCAAATTTAGGGAAAGAAACTTCTTTTTCTAGTAGTTTAATAACTATCAATATGAAACTTGTGGCTGGTTTTAAAAGATTATGATACTAGAATTTGTAGTATGATTCCTTTAAGGCAAGAAACTGCATTTCTATGATTAGCTTAGTTGTTTTCACTACCACTCTGCAGTTGTTGCTGCAATTGTTAGATGATTGCAGGCTTCTGGTTCTTATGGAGTTTTTTTTTTTTTTTTCCTTTTGGCAGTGCAGGCATCTGGTTCAAAGGGTGTGTTTTGTTCTTTAAGTTAATGGGATTCAAGTAGTGTTATGAGTATATTATATTTTGTGCTTTAGCTGAATGTAAATGTGCTGCAATGTGGTGGACTTAAAAATGTAGCAGCAGATTGTGTCTTATTTTGACTTATTAAACGTTGCCTTCCTGTGTAAAGGTAATATTGTTCTTTATTATCCTTTTTGCTCCTCCTGGGTATGCTTGGGATGAATGAATACATCTCATGGGAAATTTAACATTTTTCATAGACTTAAAGCATTTTTCATTTTGATACTTCATAAACTTAAAGCATTCCTCCTGAGGTCTTGGTGGAAGAAATTGATTCCAATTTGACTGTTAGAAAATATGTTTAGAATGGAGAAAAAAGATGCCTCTTGCAGCAACTGTACTTTTCATAAACTATTAAGTCACTTATAGCTCGCTTCTCTCCCTTGGCATCTGCTCCTTTCATGTACTCATGTCTCTCCCTACATATGACACATTCATAACATATCATGTCTTGTTCTAAATGTAAGTCTTAAGATTCCAATGATATACCTTTTGGATAAGATATCAGCAAGTATTAAGCAGATGGTGATGAAAGAACTAAACAGACAATAATTTCCTTTCGCTTGAATTCTTGTTGTGTATGGATCTTCTCAATGGTGCTTCGTTATATGTAAAGCAAAATGCAATGTCGTTTGTAGGACCTGAACATTAACTTGTCTGGTGCAACAACTGAGTGTGCATATATATCCTACCTTAAAAAATTATGCTTGTATGTATTATTCTGGAGTCAATTATGCTTGTATGTATTATTCTGGAGTGCATCTATCACTTAATTAGCTCGCTTCTCTCTAAATAAAGTACAACTGACATAACATTAAAGACAAGATTCGAAAAAATAAGAGTCTCCGAAACAAATAACTGATAAGTTTTAATTGATTCAAGCTCTGGGCGGGAAGCTTGATAATGAGCGCGTCACTCCTCTTAGTGGCCTACATGATGTGAATCCGATGATAAAAAATTAAAACAAAGAAAACAATTTGAGTAACTTCCAAGTGTTCCAATAGATGAGGTCCAACCAACAATCTCAAGTGTGATAAAGGAGCATAAAAATTCAGCTATTCCTGCTGAAGCTAAAGGGCAAACGATAAAACTTGAGTTTTCAAAGAAAGACAGTGGTTACTGGACTATGATAGTGTTAATTTGAAGTTAAGCACTTGTAGTTAGACAATCATGTAGTCATGTACAACTTTGAAGCATGAAGATAGTTGTGCTTTATCATTTGATCATTATCTGTAACCAAGCTTCCAACACTTTCAGCAACATATATAACATCTAGTTGTGTTCAAGAAGCTATGATTCGATGATCTTATTCCCTCATTAATTCAAGCTTATTCTACAATTGACGTGCTATACATTTACTACAACACATGAACATTTTTAGAGTACATATAATTCCTGATCCAGTGAACACATGCAGCACCAATTTAGGATTCTTTTTGATGTTCCAATATACTCTTGGGACTCCTATTAGGATCACTTTGCTACACATAAACATATGTAAAACCATTTGGAGTTCACATAACTTTGAAAAATTATGGTGTGCCAAATTACTTATTTAAAACTTAAATAAGTAGTAGCCAACTAATACTTAAACACTTGTTAATGTGAACAGCAGAAAGTAAATTATTGGCAAACAGAAGGTACTTCAATATTCTCTCAAATTAATCAATCTTAATATGCAATTTAGAATTTATTAAGCCATACTGCGGTTGATTGATGTACCTTGTGCTGTCCTACTTGTACATGAAAAGTGTTTGATACGATGAAATATTAATAAGTCAAAGGAAAAAATAAGTAGTACTCCTAAAGTCGTATCTTTTTCCCTTCAGTGACAACCCCCCCCCCCCCCCTCCCCTTTCTTTCCTCTGTGGGTCTGATCGCTTTACCGATGTCTTTCAGAGGGGTAAGTTTTCTTGTTTTACAGATGTGATTTTCTTGTATTAGTTCAAAGTTGCTTAATTTGATTGAGTGGAGGGTCTATTGGAAACAGCTTTCCTACTTCACTCATAGGTAAGGGTAAGATTTACGTACATTTCATCCTCCAACCCCGACTAGTGAGACCATACTGGGTATGTTGTTGTAGTTCAAAGTTGTTTAATTTTGATTGATGGGGATTCTATGTTTTTCTATTGTTCTTGTATACTCTAATAATTGTTGTTGTGTATGGATGAATTATGCTAACATCTTATGGAGTGCAAAATTAGCATACTTGACTTGTTGATTTTCCTAGGAGTTAGTTGAGTTTGATTAAATTGAAGGAGATAGACCATGATTTTTAGGATCATGAGTTGAAAACAACTTAATTGGTGGTAATGCTTGGATAGCTGTTTTATAACGGCCAACTTACGCTCAACTCGACCAATTCCACTTGGTAACTACCACCAGCACTTGAAGTTGGAATTTTTGGTGCTGCTTATGTAGGATCTAACACGTTTATTTTATTATTATTGGTGAGTTTAGGAGAGGGGATGAGTAAAGATCTATTCAGTTATACCCCCAGGGCTTAGCTCAAGTGGCAAAGGTTAGATCACTGGTTCAAGCCCTGCGCCGTGCAATTTAAGTGGAGAATAGGGAGGTTGGGTCGTTATCCCCGAGTTTTGAAGGCTGTGGTTGGTCCTAAGGGTTGGCCCAGACGGATTTTTGTCATTAAGAAAAAAAAAAGAGACCTATACATTCACTTGTGTAAGTGTGGGAAATGCTTATTCACGATAGGATTCAGTGGACTTGCAAAGGAGGAAGGTCCATTGATATGTATTTTGAAACTTCGTTGTTTTCATTCGACTTATGGAGGGATTTGATGAAAATAAATACTGTCAAACTTAATCTTTTTCATCTCTCTGACCAGACAAACTATGAGATTCTAAATTGTACAAGCTCTTACTAGCAGCGCCTTGTTGTTAGCATTTTTCTTGATTATACTATCATTTGCATGTGGAAAAGTATTTGTTGTGCTTAGTGATTGAGTATTGTACAAGTTTTGTTCTATCAAGCCTGTGGTTATCTTTGGAGCAAAATTTTGAATTATCTGTTATGCTTCTAGAAAAATGCAACCTCTGGCATGGGGGTTGCTGATCACAGCAAAGCTACATACATGGAACTGCAAAGGAAGAAGGTGCATCGATATGTGATATTTAAGATTGATGAGAAGAAAAATGAGGTTGTGGTTGAGAAGACTGGAGGTCCAGCTGAGAGCTATGATGATTTCACTGCAGCTCTTCCAGAGAATGACTGCCGATATGCGGTATATGATTTCGATTTTGTCACATCTGATAACTGCCAAAAGAGCAAGATTTTCTTCTTTGCTTGGTAAGTTATAATTTCAGCCAGAACTTGCATAACTGGATTTTTGTCAAAGATAGTTCTGCAACTTAAATTGGAAACTTTACTAGTTTTAGACTCATCTGCTTATACAGTCGTCTGCGAATGTTGCTGCACTATTGAACAGTCTTAAAAATAGGGACTTTAGCCCATCTCCATCTTTCCTTCCCATTCTTAACTCTCTCCCGCCTCCACAAATGATAGAAAGAAAGAAGAGAGGATAGTGACATTAATAATTTATAAATAGCAGACACTATTACTGTTTCTGAATATGACCATTACTGTCAAACCAATTGAGTAAGTGATTGGAGAACAATATTAAAAGTTAGTTGTGAATAGTTTTTCTCCTTCACGGAATTTAACTAGTCCACTATGAGGTGAATTGAAATTATCATGGTAGTATTGTTAAGGGAGGACTGCGATGGATGAAGCAGTTGATTTAATCAGAGAGAGCAAGAGGTCAGGTAGACCATTTGTTTAGGCGGTTTAAGTTCGAAAGAAGGGTGTTTTTGGAAAGGAAAGTGGTATAGCTGTAGTGGACCAGTGGTCGGGATACTTGAGGCACCTACAAGGTCAATTTTCAGTTTTACCTGATCTGAGTCTACCACGAATGGTTCTTTGGGTATAACATGTCCTCTACTCCTCTCTCATTTATAGTTACATTTCCTATCACGGCATGCAACTTATATATCTCCTCCGATCCAGTAGAAGAGATTATTTATCTTGCCAATTTTTTTTTTTTGGTCTCTCCATGTGTTGAAGGATTGTTTTTATGTTGTTTTTTTATTGGATTAGAACAAGTCCCATGTGAAGAGATATATATATATATATATATAATTTCTTGGCTCTCATATAGTCACAATATATCCTTTTGAATGCATGAGATTCCACCCTTCCGACTTCGTAGATCCTAGAATAAGTATTGTATCTAAAAGGGAATCTTATCATCTTATTGGAAAGTCCTTGAAAAAGAAACATAAAGAGATGAAAGGAAGTCTTTCAGTAGGAAAATGTTGTCAAATTATCTTTTTCAGTATTTTTACTTTGGGTAACCAAGTATGCTTATCCATTTTCTTAGGTCTCCTTCTGTTTCCCGCATCCGATCGAAGATGTTGTATGCCACATCGAAGGACAGGTTCAGGAGGGAGCTGGAAGGCATACACTATGAGATTCAGGCCACTGACCCTACTGAAGTAGAAATTGAAGTTCTCAGAGAACGCGCTAACTGATTGGCACTTCCTACTATTAAACAACCATTCATAATATTTTTGTCTAATTGCAACTTAAAATGCATGATTTACTTAACTACCTATTGAGCAATACCTCCTCTTTTCACAAATAACTTGGCAATTGGGATGCTGATTACCAGTGTCATGATGATGATATCATGTTTTCTGGTTATGGGTTCTCTCATTCTCATGATGCTTCCCAGCCGAGAAATGGATATGGTTATATAAGTGGATGATTCAAGTATCAAATACTGTATGTCTAAGCTGTATTATCTGTTATTAATATCTGATCGATAATTGTTTGTTGTTTTTCATCTGAGAACTAGCTTAACTAGCTTGTCAGTTGTCAATCCCTGAGAGTTAGTTAAATAGAGTAATTCCTCAGTAGGAACGACTTTTCTTGGATTCATTGTTGTGGGATTTATTTTGCAATCATCATCGACAATTGAATTAACACCTGACTGTGACTTTACATTGTTGGAAATGTTAATCTATCTGCTTGTTCTTTGGTGACATACGTTCGTACTGTTAAGCTTTTTTGGTACTCATGTAGCTTGATTGCAGTTGTATTTGGGGAATATACATAAAGCCAAAAGTGAAAGGAGTAAAAAAGAAAGTAGAGAGTAGTGCATGTCATATTGTACCAGATGAGATTCTAGTTCCCGCAGAAATACATAGTGACTTTAAATACTCATCATAGATCGATTATTTTTACATTAGTTGTCTTGGTCCTCTTGCAACGCACGAAGCTTGAATGTCTCTGTAATGTGCAGTGTTCACATGGTTATTAATATAAGTAGCTCGTTTCAGAGGTCCAAGACTGATTCAGCTCTGACATTTTTGCAAGAATGATGGAAAGGTTATTCAGTAACTTCAAATGTTTAAGCTGTAATGTTAGTGATGAATTTACCACATTGTCAAATAAATGATTGAAAGTAAAACGAAGGTCTGTAGTTCAGTTTGAAGTTGGACATGTGTAACTTTCAAGTTCAAACCTTCAAGTATGAAGTTCAACATAGCGGCTAAAATTTAAGTGATTCTAATTCTTAAATGGGGCATCTAAAATAGTCTCCCACGTGATATTTTAATCAAAGATTGTGGTGTGCGGTAACTTCCATTCTACCGCTAAACAAAAATTTCATGTTTGAGCCATGGGGCTGAAGTCATCTTTGATGTCTACAAGGTGAGATTTCTCAGCATGAATCTAGATACTCAGCCCCGGAATCAAATAGGAAACAAAACCTTGCATGGCTTCCGTGAAATATCCAAAATTGAGGGGCCTAATTATAACTAACTTCCAAAAGAAAATTATGTTAGCATTTGACTTTCAATTTCCAACGCGTCAATGGCTCAATCTTATCTACTTGTTTAATTTCTTTTTTCACCTAGTGAGTACCCAAAAGAAAATTAATAATTAGATAATTTAAGAGCAGTACCTTCAGTGTTATTGACTTTATTGTGATTTACGATATTAAAAAGGTAAATTGATTAGATTAATTTTTTTTATATTATTGACAATTGGTTTTAAAGGACTGTTAACAAAGAAATCAAAATGAGAGAAATAAACATAATAACGTGAATTACAAGAGACATTAGTGTTATGAAAGTAAATCTAAGAGAAGATCTTTAAAATTACCCTAATAATGACTTGGACCCTCTTTAGTTGGACAAAAGTAAGATTCCAGACTTTTCTTTTATGATTGGGGTTGGGTTGATTTTGCCCCAAAATGAAAAGGACAAAAAGACGTGGTTTGACTGGAAATGTAATGTCCTATTTATTTGACTCGAACACATCCATAAATAGGACTTTCGTAGTTAACTTTCTCTTTATATTTTATTGTACTAGTAGTAAGAAGTTACTCCTTCCGTTCCAAAATAGTTGTCATAGTTTCCTTATTAGTCCATTCTAAAAAGAATGACACAATTCTAAATTTAAAAACATTTTTGAGTTGAAAGTACTACTTTACCCTTAATGAAATGCTTTATAGCCACATATTTATGTATGGCTTATTTTTTACCACAAATTCCAAAAGTCTTACCACATTTCTTAAACTCCGCTCCAAGTCAAATTATGACAACCATTTTGGAACGGAGGGAGTATATTTTTCCTTCCAAGCTAGAAATTGTGAGAAATGGATACAAAAATAATTTTATCTTAATTATGGTTCACACCTCCTTACAACTTCAACCCATACGTATGGCCCCATGCACTACTTTAAAACTAGATCTACTATTGGCAGGTAACAATGTGGCAAAAATTATTTTCACCCTTTGACCATACATCACGCCTTTGTCATTTAGAGTAATTATTATTTGATGAAACTCATAGTGATAAAAATATAAAAGCATTTCATAATTAATAGGCTCTGGGATATAGTCGCATCCTAGAACTAATTGTGAAAGAATTTACTTTAGTAACTGGTAAATTATTGTAGAATTTTTTTCATATATTCGTGTTATTTTTCCTATGCGAAAAACCAAACGAGGCTCCAGGCTTAAGGAACAATTTCTCATGTGACGCTCATTGCGTGATGTGCAGCCATGAGAATACAACTAAAATACTATTTCAGATGATAAAACAAAAGAAGGCCACCGAAAAATAGGACATGGTTCTAGATACTATAATTAGTATGAAATCAAATTTAAAGTTTCTATGACATTGATGTATTTATTTGCAAAGATCAATAATACAACAATGAAGTTTGCATGATGCTGGTGTATTATTCGGGATAGAAAAAGTATATGATAGTTATATAAGACCAATAAATGTAACGTATTCATCTGTGCGTATAAATTTTTTGGTGTAGTTTGATATAAAAATTAGATGCGAGTATATTTTATTTTTTGTACGTAAGTTATTTACCTAATCAAAACTAAGTTAAAATTGTTTACTCTTTATGAAGAACAATAAAAAAATGTGGATCACTGATAAAGGTCTTACATAAATGGAAAGCTGTTAATCCGTTATTCTTATATTTATTATCATTTATTTCTAATTTAAGTAGTTGGTGGTCCTGCAGATGACTTTTTTAGTATTATTCTTCTAGAGAGTTGATGTTGGGCTTGTCTTGATACCATTCCACTTGATCACATGAATCCTAATCTTCTTTCACTCCAAGATTTTGATACCCCATGTGGGATGTTTCCTATAGTTAATTTTGTGAACTTTGTCACCTTTGATCTTATGACTTAATTATAGTATACCAATCTTTGTACTAAAATTCAGTCCCTTTTAGTGCCCTTCTGGCATGTTTTTACTTAGTCTTTCTTTGTGAATTCTTGATATGAGTGTGACTGATCTTAGTTTCTTGAGTAGTTGTACTGGTTGCTTAATTTGGATTTGTCAAAATCCTATTTTTTGTACTAAACATGCTGGTTTTCTTGGGAACTTGACGAAAAATTTGACTGAATTTTGAGCAAGATTGGATTGTTACGATATTCCAAGATTTGAGTTGAAGAGCTGAAGTGAAGATTGTTTGGTTTAGTCCAATTTTTTAGGATCTGTGGAAAGTGAAAAGTTTGGAATGGAGAGTAATTCAAAGACAATTGTGTGGTTTAGAAGAGATTTGAGGATAGGGGATAATCCAGCTTTAGCAGCAGCTGCTAGGAATGGGAGTGTTTTTCCAGTGTTTATATGGTGTCCTAAGGAAGAAGGGCAATTTTATCCAGGTAGAGTTTCAAGATGGTGGCTGAAGCAATCTCTTATTCACTTGAAACAGTCTTTGAAATCTCTTGGGGCTGAACTTGTATTCATCAAAGCTCAGACTACTGTTTCTGCTCTCTTGGAGTGCATCAGTGCTGTTGGGGCAACCAAACTTGTGTATAATCATCTATATGGTTAGTATCTTTCCTTTGGCTTTTGCTGTCAGAGTTACTGTAATAGAATCTATGGATAAAAATTCATGTTATTGATAGTTTGATAATGTGTTAAACTCTCCAAAGAAACAAGCTCCAATTAGTTTTGTTGTACTCGAGTGGCATAATGGCATATGGAAAATGTGATAGATCTAATCTGTTGAATTGTCCTAAGAAACAAGCTCCAATTAGTTTTGTTGTTCTAGAGTGGCATGGCAGAATATGGAAAACTGTAAGCAGAGGGCTTTAGGAAAATCCACCGAATGGATGTAAGCTTTCATCGAGCTTGTATGGCCAGAAATCCATCATCTTTTAACTTCAATTATGTGAACCAGAGAAAAAAAAAAGTCATGCAACCTTATAACAGGATGTGAGCTTTAGACGTTTGGAGATATTAAAATTCTGATATACTGGAAGAACATGATTTTCTTTTGCAGAGAACAGATATCTCTTCTACGACTTAAGTTCCCATATTTTGAAATCTAACGAACAAAAACCGCTCTTCGTGCTCCATTTTTAACTTTAGTTCCAGAAGGATAAAACGGAAAACCTTCCCACCAAAAAATTCTTATCTTTTAGAAGAGAGGCTACTATTAGGAGAACATTCAACAATATAAACAAAGTTTAACTAATTTGTCAGCTTAGATTAGATGATGCAGGAATTGTATTCTATGCAAAAAGTGAATGCATGTAAGCTGCTGTAAGGAATGATTTCCACAAAAATAGTAGGAGGAAATTTGACAACTCCAGTCTTAAAATTTCACCTTCGGTTGCTTGATACACAGATCACGCTTTATCAGATGGCTGTCGCTGGAACTTGAGAAGGTTGTATTACATGCTGATAAAATTAGTGGCTTCTGATGCAAGGGAAACTGCTAGAAAGAGCTAACTACCAAGAGATAAAAAATATTCGTTGTAGAGAAATAATTACAGTGAGGCAGGCTTATGAGAGAAGAATCATAGTCATATCATATTAGACTGTGACTAAAAAGTTAATACCTATATCGATGTGGTGCTTTGATGTGAACTTTTGTTGTCTAGAAAATCTCATCCTTTAGTTGGAAAGGAGGACTGATCACAAATCTAAGTGCAAATCATGTCCTGATGGAGTTGAACCACCCATTCTTACGGAAGCAGACTTACTGATTTCTCGCATCTCCTGCAAACTTATCAAATGTTTGGTTTTTGGTTCTTTACTTCTTTTCCTTTGCTTCACTTTGTTGTGTATTTACTTGCTAGTAATGAAAATTATATAACACAAAAAATAAGTAATGTTCAAAGTGATGGTAAGGGTCCAAATGAAATAGCATATGCCCTTCGAAAAAAAGTTGTGGTTTACTCAACTTGTACCGACACAATTCTCTTGGAAGCTGATTAAAGTACCCGGTTGGTGTTAAAAAATGGTCTATAATTCCTGAACCAGTGAACAGTAGAGTATAAGGGCTCCAAACAACAAGTTAGTGGTAATATAGGATTTTTCTTAATGTTCCAAGATACTCTAGGGCCTCCTATTAAGAAGCCAAGATAGTCATTTCCATCTAACTGCTGCCCTTACTCGATTAAAATCACATGGATGGTACTCTCCACCCAACATTTAATTTTTTTTTTTTTTTGTTAACCGTGGTTTCCGGATATCGCTTAGCGTTACCCGACTAGCTGTACCCACCAGGTCCCGCTGTTTCAATGCGATTACCCAGTTAGTTCCACGGGGCCCTGGAGACAAGGCCGGTTTGTAATGCCCCCAGTGGCCCTGAGGGGGCTCGAACTGGCGACCCAAAGGACTTTGTCCTCAGGCCTTTACCAAGTGAGCTACCCCTCAGGGTTCACCCAACATTTAATGGTTAAAGAAATACAGGTGCTGCTAATTTCCAATTTCAACTTTTTCCCTCTGCACTTGATTTTCTGGTATAAATATTGTAGGTCTTATCTTTGGTATTACGCCTGCTGCATCTTTTAGCTTTAGTAGGGCAATACATGGTTCACTTGGTACTCAACTAAACAGATGTAAAACCATTTGGAGTTTATTGCATAACTTGTAGAAGCTTTCTCTGATCTCTGTCTTTTGTCATTCTTCTTTCTTGGGTAATTTAATGGTGGCTCGGGTTTTCTGTGAGTTGGTTTGCCTGATAACTGTAGCCTCTCCTACCTGCGCAAGCATACTATACCTTTTTTGGTATAGTTATTCAACTCTTGATTCGTGCTCTTCATGCCTGTACTTCAACATCAGTGTGAACTTTGAAAATTTGAATAAAGATTGTACTATAAACTCTCAAAAGTTGATCTGACCAGGATGTTAACTTTAGAAACAGTTTTTCACTGGAATAGAACCTAGTAGGAGATCTAAACAGATCCCTAGAAGGCCAAATAGTAATTGAATATTGCCTGGGATCTGTTTCTGAGGCACTAATGATCAATTTCCTGTTTGATTTAGATCCTGTTTCACTTGTTCGCGATCACAATATCAAGCAAAAGTTTGGGGAACTTGGCATATCTGTTCAGAGCTACAACGGCGACTTACTGAATGAACCATGGGAAGTCTACAACGCTGATGGAAAAGTTTTTACAACTTTTGATGCATACTGGGAGAAGTGTTTGAGCATGCAAAATGAACCTGTTTCACACCTTCCTCCTTGGAGATTAATTCAAGCTGAAGGTAAGTCTGAGGAATAGTTAATCTCATTCTTCTTGAACATCTGAAGATACATTGGGATCATTACTTCCAATGTTCACGATTCCTTGATGGTTTATATGGAAACTGAACAATCTTCACATTTCTTGGATGCCTTATGTTGTCATTGCCGCTCATGTCATAAACCAATTGGAAGCCTGATAATTTTCATCTCTCTTATTGACAGGATCAGTTAAAATGTGTTCAATTGAGGAATTGGGACTGGAAAATGACTCAGAAAAATCTAGTAATGCATTACTGGGGAAAGGATGGGCACCAGGTTGGAGCAATGCAGACAAGGTCTTAACTGAGTTTGTAGAGAACCAACTACTTGCCTACTCGAAAGATAGACTAAAGGTTGGGGGGAACTCGACATCCCTTTTGTCTCCTTATCTTCACTACGGAGAAGTAAGTGTGAGGAAAGTTTTCAACAGTGTGAGTTTGAAGCAGTTACTTTGGGCCAAAGAAGGGAACTCTCTCGGAGATAAGAGTGCTAGTCTTTTCCTTAAGGCTATTGGACTTCGAGAGTATTCGCGCTATATTTGTTTTAACTTCCCCTTTACTCATGAAAGATCATTACTGAACAGCCTGAAGTATTTCCCTTGGAATGCTAATCAGGCCCTTTTTAAGGCTTGGCGACAGGGTCGGACTGGTTACCCATTAGTGGATGCAGGGATGAGAGAGCTTTGGGCAACTGGATGGATTCATAATAAAGTAAGAGTGATCGTTTCAAGTTTCTGTGTAAAGTTTTTACTTCTGCCCTGGCAATGGGGGATGAAATACTTCTGGGATACACTCTTGGACGCGGATTTAGAAAGTGACATTATTGGATGGCAATATATCTCTGGTAGCTTGCCAGATGGCCATGAACTTGAGCGCCTGGATAACCCAGAGGTATGTCAGATTTATGCTTATGTGACCTCTATCTAGTAATTAACGTCTATATATGTGGATGTAGTAGTAGTTAGTTTCGCTGCACTGTTTGTTTCTTCTAATCCATTTCGTTGCAGAAGAGACTGCATAATTATGTCCAACTCAAGGAAATTATATTTCCCTTTTTAATCAAGTAATCATTTTTGTGAACCACTCATGACAGGCCTTTTATCAGTAGCTGCCTCTCTAATTCCGTAGGTGCATTCTTAGGTTATGAGATTTAGTATTCTTTTCTGAGATCTCACCTCTCGGAGCTGGGAGTTAGGGGCTACTGTAAAGTCATGACGGATGGTAAAGCTAAGCTTATGTTTCATAGTAGCATGAGGAATTTAGTTATTGTCTCGAGCTTTCAGCTGAGCTCTACTTGTAGGCCAAGCAAGAAACATAGTGCATTCTTGGGGAATTTAGTTGATGAGTTCAAAGCTTGTTTAGTTTAACCAACTCTTCCTGCAGATTCAAGGATTCAACTATGATCCAGAGGGTGAGTATGTGAGGCATTGGCTACCCGAGCTAGCAAGAATGCCAACTGATTGGATCCATCATCCTTGGAATGCACCACTTTCTGTGCTAAAGGCTGCAGGGGTGGAACTAGGAATGAATTATCCGAACCCCATAATTGATGTAGATGTTGCAAGGGATCATTTAACACAAGCTATAATTATCACGCGAGAAAAAGAAGCAGCTGCAAAGGCTGCTGATGCAAATGGAACCAATGAAGTTGTTTTTGATAACTCTGACAATGTTGGTGATTCGGCCAATCCAAAAGTTGTAAACGGAAAGGCGCCTTGCCCGAGTGGTTCATCTTTTGATCAGAGAGTCCCATCAATGCAAAATGGTTGCACAAATAAAAAGAGACAAAAGGCAGCCGAAGAAACAAAGGATGTAAAAGTTAACTGGCCGCCTAGCTGCAAGAATGAAGGGAAGCGCTCAAAGGTGGATGATGATGACTTGTGCTCTACTGCAGAATCCTTTTCTATGAGAAAGCAGATGACCACCAGCAGAAATTCATTTTCTGTACCTCACGAAGTTTCCATGTTTTCTGACGGAAAATCCTTTGAGGGTGAAGCATCATCAAATGTGAAGCTGCAAAAGGAAGAAGAGATCGACATTGAAAGTAATTCGTGTAAAAATGGTAACTCTCTAAAGTTTTAGAACAAGAAAGATTCATGTTATTAATTGGATGCTTTTAATTCAGCTCAATCTTTCGTCTCGTCTCGTTGCACGTTTTCATCATGACCAAAACCTGTCTTCATTTTCGTATGCAGGAGCTATGACAGAATAATATCTAAACAGCTGTTCTTCGAAATTGTTCTGTAGGAGACAGATAGTCCAATCACCATATGCACTAGTGGGATGGTGATTCTGTTAAACATGTCTTCTTGTAAATAATGGTTAGCATGGTTGTTTTTTGACATACTCCAGTTAGTAACAATCGACAGAGTTTATTTCAAGCAGCTCAGATTCATGGTTGAATCTCTTTGTTTAGTTACATAGACCATGTATTTGTAATCTTGACGATGAATTTCCATTGTAACAAAAGATGAAAAAGGTCATCCAGTTTAGAGAGAATAACACAGTCTACTTTCGGTATGATGTAAATTCTATGGATCCGCGATTACTAGCGATTCCAACTTTTCATATTTGTTACACAAAGGTTACTGTACTTTCTTTTGTTACCTAAAATCATTCAACTTTTGTCTAATTTACACAAAAATAATTTTGCCCAAAATGAATTTAATACACGCCTGAAAAGTGATGTGGAAGTTAAAATAAAAAAATTGCTTTATTAAATTGGATTAAACAACTAATCCACAAGAAATATTTATAAGAAATCCCCCTCCCCCCCCCCCCCCCCTAAATCCGACTCGAATCTTATAACACATAAGACACGCCTATATTCTGAATAGAATATACCCAAAGCAGACTAGAATCTGTAGGAAGTAGAAACTCATAAAATCATGTTTTATATTTTTGTATTAAATATTTCAATGGCATGTACTATGTATTTTGTGGTTCTCAGCTTTGTTATGAAATGTTAAGATGTTAATGTTTTCACCGTTATGAAAAGTTATGATTAGAAGTTATTCTGGGTGCAACCTTCTATTTGATAATTTGTTATTATTGAGTAGGATAGCACCAAAAAAGAAATACGAAATTACTATACCAATTACCTAGACAACTAAATTAACAATTAAAAGAATCAAAAAAAAAAAAAAAAAAAAAAAAAAAAAAAAAGCTAAACCCAGTAATTTGAGGGTGTAAAAATTGTATGAGCTTTGGGCAACTGGGTCAGATTTTTAATATAGGTCAAGTAAAGAGTTTAATATATTAATCCTATTTAATCAAAATTATGTACTCTAGTGACGTCATTTTCAAGCTAGTATTAAGCTAGTTCTGGACAAAATAATTTTTGTGTAATTTAAACAAAAGTTGAATGATTTTTGGGTTACATATGAAGAATAGTGACCTTTAGATAACAAATATGAAAGTTGGATGAACATTCATGGAATTTACTCTATGATGTGTTTGTGTACTCTCATAAATTAATTGACAGAATATCTGTATATGTACTACTTGTATCTTTAATTAAATTGTCAAAACCAAAATAAACACTGAACCACAAAGTTGAAAAAAGCCTTTCCAGTCAGCAAAGGGTGTGCCGTCCGATAGTTTGAGGGGAAAGTGCACGAATAGTCATTTTTGTTAGTGGTCTTGGGTTTGAGATCACTTATTTAGTAATTTTACGTGAGAGGCTATTTTTTGAAATTTTGAATTCTTGTGGGCTGAAGTTCAAACCTTGTGGGCTAAACTTTATGCTTATGGTATAAAGTTCAATTTCAACCCGCAGGGGCTGAACTTTTAGGCATAGATGCGTAAACTTCAATCCTTGTGGGCTGAAGTTGAATTTCGAGTGGTATGAAGTTCATCCCACAAAGATTGAAGTTTCAAAAAGTGGCCTCTCATGCAAAATCAATAAAAAAAGTGGCATCAAAGTAAAACCAGTGGCAAAACTGACCTCGAAATTTTTACATAGTTTGAGCACCATACTATAGGATTTATCACAGTGCAGAGACCATTTTGCTATAAGATTTTGCTGGAAATATACCATGACTTTTAAAGTGGAGCTTATTTGTTCCTCTATCTATTTTACTTATTTTATGGGTTTAAAAAATTTGAAACGAAAAATACTACTCCATATATACTACTAGTATACTACCACTACAACATAATAATAGGCAATGTCCTGGAGTTTCTGATGGTACTTTTAGAACGGAAAGTATACACATTTTAAAGCAAAGTCAAACAATTCTCCTTACCTTTTTTATTTTCTATTAGTACCAAACAAAAGAAAACAAAAAAAAAAAGTCACTCAAATTTATACTCTATTTTCTATTCTTTTCTTCTATCTTCAATAATAACTGACAGGTTAGGCAAGGCGAGGAGTGTGGAAAGTTTAGTTGTCTCTCTTAAAAATGACAAGCTTTTTTGTAGCTTTTACCAAAGACAACAAACTTGTCATGTTTTTCCAACTGAAGGGCCCCGCCCAAAGAAATCAGCTCTAATTTAAAAAGGATCACTCTCTCGTCTTTTCTTGTATTTACGATATATCGTGGCATTTACGTTGTTATTAAAGATATAGGTACCACATTTTTGTTCTCATGTGAGGAAAGTTAGAAAGCAAGGTTTCTTAACTTAAGCTTTGAGCGGACAGAATTTTCTTATATTTATGTAATGTAATTCACTCATTGAATATTGAATAAGCTCTTAACGTTTCACCTTTTAATTTTATGGACCCCTTAAATTTGAAATTTACTGATATGAGATGATGCATAAAATTCTTTCATTTGTAGCTTTCCTTCCCTCCCTCATTAGTAGTTAGAAATATCACCATGGAATTGTAGGTACAATGGAAAAATATAATATAATACAATGAAAATATTGTAGATAAAAAAGTGAGAAAGTAACCGATAATATTATTACAAAGTTTGAGTTGTGTTGGGTACTGTCCTAAGAAACTATTTCGGTAATATGAAATGTTTCCCCTGGATTAAACAAGCCTTCCTCTATATATATAAGAGGGTGCAGGAATCAGCAAAATAAATAATGATTCAGCAAGTCTAGGGTAGAGGTAACAAAAGGAAGTAGGCTATATTTTAAGTGGTTATATAATTTGGGATAGTGGCTAAAAGTGGCTAGAAGGAAAATTATATTTAGAAACAAGGTTATGTTACTAAGAGAAGAGGAACGGCAGATGTTGTTTTGAATGAGTGAAATGACCATTTTTCCATGGGTATTTATAGATAGCAAGGTTTGCTAAGACATTGACAAGTGTATGATTATTTGTCAAAATATCCTTGCAACTAAGCTAATAAATAGACACATGGGCTGCCACTAATCCATTCAATTGCCACTCATAACCATAAATCAGCCACCTAGTAGATAAAATGCCACCCATCACATAATACTAACAAGTGTCCACCATATGTGTCATTCTTAAAAAATATCAACACTCCCCCACATATTTTAAAAGAATTTAAGGAGCGAAGATGTGAAGAATAAAGGTGTTTAAGACTTGCTGAATTTGCATGGACCAAATGTAATAGGTTTGGTGTCTTCTGGACTATGAACCAAACTTAGACCAGTAAAACTTGACTTACAAAATTACTGGTGAAATAAAATATTTCTATGAACCAACAATTCTTTTTGTAAGCCAGAGGCTTTACCAATCACATTTTGACCCCCACAATTTTGCTGTTCAACGCGTTTTTGCGCAAATAAGCCGTGCGCGTGCCTGGTTATTCATGAGAGCTCTAGAGACTTGGCTAGAATCTCATAGGAGCGGCCTCACTCCACTCTCATATAGGTGAATTCATCAAGTGTACACTGCTTTAAATACACCATCCATAAGGACTATGAATTCATTAAGATTTATAACTCAACCTCCCAAATAGTAGCAGCCAAGCACTTCATACTATAGTGCTTCAGTGTCAATATTGACTTGTTATTACCCATATGAACCTACTTCATGGGATCTCCAATCACATAGGTTGGGTTACCATCTCTATTGACAATCATGTTAGCCTTAACCCCATCTCTTTTGAGGTTTGAAGAATTATTTTTCTTCCCACAGGTTTAGTCAGAGGATCAGCTAAATTCAATTCTGACTTTACATAATCAATTGAAATTATTCCATCTCTCAGCAGCTGCTTGATAACTTTATGTCTCAGACGAATGTGTCTGCGTTTTCCATTATAAGATTTATTCTTGGCAACATCTATTGCCGCTTTACTATCACAATGAATAGATACATGAGGCAATAAATCCTTCGTTAAAGGAATATCAGCTAAGAAGTTTCTTAGCCATTCAGCCTCAGAACCAGCCAATTCCAGAGCTATAAATTCTGATTCCATAGTAGATTTAGCAATTATAGTTTGCTTGGCTGATTTCCATGCTATTGCACCACCACCAAGGGTGAACACATAACCACTAGTGGATCTTATTACTTCTGAATCAGAAATCCAGTTAGCATCACTGTATCCCTCTAATACAGCGGGAAATCCACTATACAGGATACCATAATTCATGGTTCCTTTCAAATATTTCATCAGTTTTACTAATGCAGACCAATGCTCTTGATTGGGATTATGAGTATATCTACTCAGTCTACACACAGCATAGGCTATATCAGGCCTTGTATAATTCATTAAATGCATCAGACTCCCAATTATCTGAGCATATTTAGACTGAGCAACTGGGTCACCTTTATTCTTTTTTAATTGAGAGCTAGCATCATAAGGAGTGGCCACATGCGTCACATCAAAACAATCAAACTTCTTAAGAAGTCTCTCAACATAATGTTCTTGTGACAACACGATACCATCATCATCCTTTATAACTTTAACTCCTAATATCATATTTGCATCACCCAGATCTTTCATATCAAAATTAGATGACAAAAATAATTTGGTACTCTGTACAATATTTAAATTGTTATCAAATATAAGCATATCATCTACATATAGACTGATTATCACAAAATCATCATTTAATACTTTAGTATAAACACATTTATCCACCTCAATTGAGGAAAAACCGTCTTTCATTAAGACTTGGTCTAGTTTTTCATGCCACTGTTTAGGAGCTTGCTTAAGGCCATAAAGAGATTTAATTAATTTACAAATTTTATTTTCTTGCCTAGGAACAACACATCCCTCGGGCTGAACCATATAAATTTCTTCTTCTAAGTCACCATTTAAAAATGTTGTTTTGACATCCATTTGATGAATAAAAAGTTTATGAATTGAAGTCAGGGCAATTAAAAGTCTAATTGAAGAAATTCTAGTCACTGGTGCAAATGTATCAAATAATCAATATTTTGTTTTTGAGAAAAACTTTTTGCTACTAATCGAGCTTTATATTTATCTATAGATCCATCAGGATTAAATTTCTTTTTTGAAAATCCATTTGCAACCAATAGGCTTTGCACCAGGAGGTAAATCAGTCAAAACCCATGTTTTATTTTTCACAATAGAATCAAGTTCAACATTAATTGCCTCTTTCCGAAACTTAGCATCGGAAGAAGTAATAGCTTCAAAATAACTTAATGGTTCATTATTTACAATAAAAGTTTGAAAATCATATCCATAAGAAAAATATTTCTTTCTAGGCCTTTTGCTCCTTCTCATTTCCTTGACAGAGGTACTTATTGTTTCAACAGGTGCATGAGAAGTTTTATCAGATAGTGGAAAAATATGTTCAAAAAATTCAGCATTCCTTGTCTCAAGTATAGTGTTATAATCAAGCACATCACTTTTTAAAACAAGAAATCTATATGCAGCACTATGTTCAGCATATCCAATAAGCATGCAATCTGCAGTTTTAGAACCTATTTTTCTCTTCTTAGGTTCAGGCAAAAGAACTTTGGCAAGGCACCCCCACACTTTTAAATATTTCAGGTTAGGTGTATAACCTTTCCATAACTCATAGGGAGTTTTGCCAGTTCTTCTATGAGGAATCCTATTCTGTAAGTGACATGCAGATAAAATTGCGTCACCCCACAAATTATCAGGTGCATTAGCACTAACTAACATCGAGTTCATCATTTCTTTTAATGTTCTATTCTTCCTTTCAGCTACTCCATTAGACTCGGGTAAATATGGAGGAGTTGTTTCATGAATAATTCCTTCTTTCTCACAATAATCGTTCAAGGCTAAGTATTCTCCTCCTCTATCAAATCTAATTTTTTTTATTTTTCTACTAAGTTGGTTTTCAACCTCAGTTTTATAAGAAATAAAAGCATCAAAGGCGTCATCTTTATTTCTAAGCAAATATAACTTAGTATATCTAGAAAAATCATCAATAAAAGTCACATAATATCTTTTACCACCTCTAGTCATCGCCTGTTTTAAATCACCCAAATCAGTGTGAATTAGAGATAGTAGTTCAGTTTCTCGATTTACAGGAAAACAAGATTTTCTAGTAGTTTTAGTTTCAGCACAAATTTCACATTTGTCAAATTTATTTGAGTCTAGACCAGATATTAAACCTAATGATTGCATTTTCTTTATATATGAGATATTAACATGTCCCAGTCTAGCATGCCATAAAGAAACTGAGTCAATCATATAAGCAGAAGTAGATGCATTTTCATTGATAACACTAGAAACATTAAGTACAAAGAATCCTTGGTTACAATAGCCCTAATAGTAGGAACATGTAGCACATTCATGAGGGCTAAAGTCTTTCCTGAAGTGAGTTTCAGGAGTACTTTACCCTTGCCAAGAACTTTGGCAGTCCTTGAGTCTCCAAGGTAGACTACTTCATCGTCATCCCCTATAGTATAGTAGGTAAATGCTTCTCGGTTTGCACAAATGTGCCGAGTAGCCCCAGAGTCTACCACCCATTCTTTCAAATTTGCTACGATGTTTGCCTGAGAAACAACAGCTGCAATAATATCATCTCCTTCGACAAAGTTAGCCTTAGGAGCATTACTCTTTTCTTTGTCGTTTCCCGCTCTCTTCCTGCATTGTGCGCCATGATGACCTGGTTTTCCACAAACAAAACAAGAGCCTTTCTATTTCTTAAAATTGGAGTAATTGGGCTTGTAACTTTTAGACTTATTGGCGTACCTTTTGTTCTTGGTTTGCACTAGATTTGCCTTTAGTGCTGCCATTTTAGCTTTGACATACTCCTTTCTGTTGGTATCTTCAATTAGGATATGAGTCACTATTTCCTCAATAGTAAAGTTCGTTTGCTTATGTTTCAAACTGTTCTTGTAATCATTCCATGACTCGGGCAGCTTCTCGATCAATACTCCAGCAGCAAACTTTTCTGGCAGTGAGATACCCTCAGCTTTAAGATCTTCAAGCAATTTTTGGTACTCATTGATTTGGACTTTTATTTCCTTTTCATCAGTCATTTGTCAGTGATAAAATTTTCCTATTACAAATTTTTGTTTTGTAGCATCTTCAGCAGTGAACTTTTTAATCAAGGCCTCCCAAATGATTTTTGCTTCCTTACAGCTACAGTACACGTCAAACAATTCGTTAGAAAGAGTCTGCAAGATAGTGTGATGACATACCTTATTAGCATATTGCCAGGACTCCAGTATTTTTCCATCAGAGTTCGGACCGGGTTGTGGGTCGGACAGAGCGTGAGCAACACCGTGAACATCGAGCAGTGAAAAGATACGTTCTTGCCAACGTTTGAAATTCTCATTAGCGAAAATTTCAATATTGGACACGTCAGGGAATGGTTTGGCATAGGGTAGTACAACTGGTACTGAAGCAGCGGGTGTAGTGCCGACATTGGTAGTATCGGCAGTGGAACGGGCAGCGGTAACATTGGTAGTATCAACAACATTTTCGGGAGTAGGGTTACTTGTCATAGTTTCTTAAATTGTAGAGTATAATACAATGAAAATATTGTAGATACAAAAGTGAGAAAGTAACCGATAATATTATTACAAAGCTTGAGTTGTGCTGGGTACTGTCCTAAAAAACTATTTCGGTAATATGAAATATTTCCCCAGGATTAAACAAGCCTTCCTCTATATATATAAGAGGGTGCAGGAATCAGCAAAATAAATAATAATTCAGCAAGTCTAGGGTAAAGGTGACAAAAGGAAGTAGGCTATAGGAATTGTTGCTATGCTAATTGACAGGTGAATTTGTCAAAATCAGGATGACCGAAAGAAAGCAATAGCGACGACTTGGAAGTAGAACAAAAGTGTGTCTTATTTTTTGAAATGTAGCCACTGGTTATTTATATATTGACTAACTAGAAACTTGGAACTATTAGTGCTGCTGTGCTGGATAGTGCCAAGTTGATAAATGCTAATTGGTAAGAGGTATGACTATCTTCTGGCAGTTTTTCAAAACTCGGCGGGTGAATTTAGTCTCTTTCGTATTGGGTGCATTCGAACGCAAGATAAATTATGAAACTAACATATTTTCAAGCAAAAGGATAGAGGAATACTCCCTCCGTCCCAAAGTTGGCACAAAGTTTGATTGGTTATCTGGTAGGTGTGTAATAGGTATATATTTGTTTGGATTGGAATGTCTAATGGGAACACACCTTAGTTGAAGTGCCAAAATAAAATTTTGTGTCAAGTTTAAGGGTCTTCTTACGTATTTGGCCTTATAAATGTTCAATTTCATATTTACATGTTTAAAAAAAAGATAATGTTAAAAAAAAAACTCTTAAACTACTACTTATTTGTTAGTTTCATATTTAAACTATGGGTTTGTTACGTTACCACCCTGAACCATCAATTTTCATATTCAAAACCCCCATTCAATGTCAAGTAGGCCAACAAAAAGCATCCATGTGGTATTCCTCTCCACTTTTTAAAATTTAAGTATTCTTTTACTTATTTATTATTATTTTTGTCTTTTTCCTTTCTTCTTTTCTTCTTCAAAGCTCTTTTTTTTGCCAATAACAGTAAACTAGTTGACCCATTAACCTTAGAATAATAGTAGTACTAAATATAAATTAATCAAAATGTGATAAATTCAATTGCAATTTATACTAAATTTTATCAATAATTACCATTTTAATTAAAAAGACATAATCCTTAACGAGCACAATATTTATTTTAATGATATTTTAATATTCAACGGTCTCAATTGAGTTTATTATGGTTGAGTAAATTCAATTCTATACAATAATTAAGTTTACTATTATTGGTTAATATTTATTATTTTACTATTATTTCAGGAATATGAATTTTCAACTAAGGTAAAGATTTTTTTATTTTGAAGAAAAATTAATAATTTAAAAAAAAAACACCAAATAAGAATTAAGAACAACTACTTTTAAAAAATAAATGTTACAATGCTACATTATGTTCTACTAAGAAAGTGAAGTCACTCTCCATACACTTGACACCACAGGGGGTTTTAGGTACGAACAATGTTAGTTATGGGGGGGTAACGTAACCGCTCCATAGTTTAAGTATGAAGCTAACAAATAAGTGATAGTTTAGGGGGAATTTTGACCATCTCCAAAAAAAATTATGTTCTATATATTTTACATTATTACCTTTATTTATTTCATTATTAAGTATGACAAGACTTAAAATTTCTCTTTAATAGAAATGACAATGCTGACAAAATAAAAGTAATTTTGCATTGGTACTTTGATAATGCACACTTATTTTGGGATAGTTTTTCGGGTCATTTCTTAGAGATTTTTTGGAAAAAAGTTGTTTGTTTATAAAACTTGACAAATTCTGAAATCCACGATTCCACATTTTTCTCTCTCAAACTGTAACGAACTTCAACTTTTTTTCCAATTAAAATATATATTCAAAAAATACATGTACATACACAAAAAATATATGTTTGACATACACTAGACACACATATATATACAAGGATCTACGGATCTATAACTTAGAACATACAAATTTATGTATGCCATACATACACTTGACATACATACAAAAGCACATACAAAAAATACAATAGATGCTCAGATATACACGTTCATACAGTGAAATACACATACATACACTTGTTCACTGTAAAGATATTCATATTCATATACAAATATATAGATCCATACACCATGTCAACCAACACATACACTTTGGTCTGCCTTCAAACAACCACCACAAACCACCAAGACGCCTTCAAACAACCAACACAAACCACCAAGACATACACATACACGGATATACAAAATGTAAAAAGGTATGCACATACAAAAATTTTAAAAAAATACGAAAGAGAAGGAGAAGAAGCAGATCGGAGCTCTGGTAACCTCTACCGGAGCATCCACGTAGCAACAACAACATCAGGCCCACACCCGAAGCAATCCAAGCAGCGAGGATCGAAAGCAACAAGGAAAACGAATAGATCGAGAAAAAATACAACAACTACAGTGAAAACGGAGCTGTAAATTGACGATGGAGCAGCAGATCTGCGCCGTGGAGGTGGTGCTCTAGCGGTGGCGAGTAGGTGGAAGAAGGGAGAGGAAGAGAGAGCAAAAAGTTAGGGTTTAAGTGTTAGAGAGACGAGAAAATGTAAAAATGGTATGTTTTGTAATGAACATACAAATATCGGTATATTTTGTAATTTCTCAATAATGTCGTTACATTTTTTAATTTTGATGCTTAGTACATCAATTAGCGTAAAAATCTCTATTTTTTATATAGCAACGTAGCAACTGCAGTCCGCAAGTATTAGCAGACATTTCCTAAATTCCTATCATAGGGAGAAAAGGGACAAATGGTGACAATCTAACAAGTCAAGACAAGAAGGTAAAGATGGAGGAAATAATCAAATATAAGGTCATAGAAAGGACTGTCGTTATCTATTCAGTAAGCAGATAGAAACCCCCTACTCTCTCTAGACCCTTCCCCTTTCTATCTCAGTTTCAGCTCCTACACTCGAATGGATATTGATCCAAAATCTATCACTTCTGGAAATAATCCAATACCACCAGAACCCCCTGATGATATAATCAATGAGCCTCACTCAACTACCACAAAAAAAAATTTCTTAATACGACAAATTATTAACTCAACCTACAAACCCTACCCTTATAAAAACAAATATTCTGGCAGATCCTCTTTCCATTTCTTCCATGCAAACTCAACCAATAATGGAAGATGATTTAGTAGAGTACATATCGTTTACACAAGAAAAAAACAAAGAATTTATGCTCCTTGGCTTAACTCAGTTATTATCAAGTTATTGGGAAAAAGGCTTCATCATCAATATCTTTATGAAAAACTCAAGACTCAATGGAAATTAATGGAAGATTTTTCGTTAATTGATTTGAGAGAAGACTTTTATATAGCAAAATTCAACAAACATGAAAGCCTTCATAAAGTCTTAACTGAAGGCCCTTGGTTTGTCAATGGCTTCTTCTTATCCATTAGATGTTGGGAGCCAAATTTTATAGCTATTGAAACAAAACTCCTAACAACAGCAATCTGGATAAGATTACCAAACTTGCCTACTGAATTTTTCGATGAAGGTGTACTGAGGAAAATGGTACTAGCTTGGGAAAATTACTAAAATTGGATTTCAAAACATCTACTGCCTTGCGTGCTAGATATACAAGAATTTGCATTGAGGTACAAGTTGATACCCCAGTCAAAAGCCATGTTTACATTGAGCATCATAAACAAAGTGTTGTCTATGAAGGTGAAAATATTTTGTGCAAGGTATGTGGTCGATTAAGTTATCTTCAAGATAATTGTCCTTATATTTCTCAAAATCCTCCTAACAATATCCTGTCAAATAATTCTATACTCCCATCTCAACTAAAACTCAAAACTAAGGAAGGAGATTTAGAGTGGCACACTGTAAGCTTTCCTAGAAAAACTAAAAATACTACAAATAAGCCAGACTCCTCCTCATCCTACATCAATAGCCATTTAAGGAAGGTGAAAGACTTACATCCAGCTAGCTCATCAAAGGTAGTCTACCAAGGTACGTCTCCTAAACTCTCTTCTCCTGATAAAAATTTAAATTTTAGTAATAAATCAAAACCTAAGTCTTATCATAAAATTAAGGAAATTGGTAATAGATTTAATGCTCTTAACAACTCTAATGATGATTTGTTTGGATAAGTCTGATTTAGATAAAAATAATGATCATGCTGGATTTGTTGATGCCATGCAAAAATCGTTACAAACTATGCATGGTCAAACTAAGGTGGAAAATCCTTGTCAAATGGAAAATGTTAGCGACACGTCAGGTAATGGAAAATCCCCCAAGACAATTGCCATATTTGTTGCTCCTGACAATTCTTCTACTCATTCACTTAGCATTTCAAATTCCAACAATCGTTCCACCACTAACTTTGAAAGTGTCCAAATTCAGACACCGTCTTTTATAGCCAATGGCATTGACCCCATCGATTCGACTATTAACTCTCATATCTATTCTCTTTCTTTAGGAAATTTTAGTCACCCGAACACGCAAGATACCATGCAAATATCTCTCAACCCTCTTCGAACTACTATTAATTCGGGTTATATAACACCTATTCCTAAAGATGAAAACACTACCTCTAAGAAAGAGACAAAGGAACCTAGTGAAGGAATTACTAAAAATATATCAAGAAAAGAAACGTCTAGCAATGAATCAAAACAACAACCCTCCTATCCCACTTCCACCAATGAATCAACCGTTAATTTTCACACTTCCTCCTCCTCAAAATATCATCCCTCAGACATGGTTGGAATCAAAACTTTGGGGTCAGTCTATCACAATTCCAATGACGTTAATGGGACAACAAGCCTATGTAGTCATTCAGGATCCGTCTTATCTTGCTCTAATTGTAAGCGAAGCAATACATATGACCATGCACAACTTTATAAACAACATGATGCCTCATCTAATGCATGGAATGGATCAACAAAAGAATCCTTTAATCGACCTACCTTTCTTTCCACCTCGAGTAACACCACCACAACTACCAATATTTACTCCTTGGGATCTTGCTCAAAACTTGCCCATGCAAGCCCTAGCACCACTGAACAACCCCTTTCTCCAAGCAAATTCCCCCATATTGAGATAATTCCCCCACATCAAGAGATAATTCCCCCTCAAGATCACCACATGAAGGAAAATGTTCCACCACCAGCCCCACCTCTATCACCATAGCACCATCACAATCTGCCCGTACAAGGAGAAAACAGGAGGGGGGAGCTAGAAGAAATCATCCTAAGGGGAAGGAAGAGTCACACGAAATTTCAAAACCTAAACGAAATAGAAATCTTTCTCTTCAAAGAAAGACAGAACAAGAAGGTAATTTTTACAAGTCATTCTCAACTCTACAAATGCTCACTAGATGTGAAAGCCCCAGCAAAAAAAATAGTGGGCAAGTATGCAGCAGTTCTCAGCCCCACATTGAGGACTGACCCTGAGTTAAACTTAGTTGGGAATGCAACCCTAATTTTAATATGAATAGACAACTTCACATAATTGTTTGGAATGTTAGGGGTGCTAATAACCCAGAATTTCGTAGATATTTTGATGCTTTACTAGAAGTTTATAGGCCAGTTATGGTTGCTTTGCTGGAAACCAAAATGGAAGATCACCATGATCTTAGGGTTCGTTTTAATTTTACCGATTATGCCGAAGTTCCATCAATGGGTCGATCAGGTGGCATTGTCCTTTTATGGAAGAACGAGGCTATCACTGTCTCTGATGTGCAAATTAACGATAATGAAGTCCATGCAATGCTCAAGGTAAATCATCATGCTTTCAATTTTTATTGGCTTTTTTCAACTGTTTATGCTAGCACTTCCTATTTAAATCGATCATTACTTTGGATTGCTTTAGCTAATATTCATGACACCTTTAAGGGTCTTTGGCTAGTTAGTGGTGATTTTAATCAAATTCTATGTCAATTTGATAAATCAGGTGGTAGACCTATTAGTACTAATAATGCTAATAGTTTTAGGAAATGCATTAACTATTGCAAGCTTATTGATTTAGGGTTTAAGGGACCTAAGTATACTTGGTCCAACCATAGTAAATTTAGGAATAGCTTAATCAGAGAAAGATTGGATCGATATTTAGCTAATAATGATTGGGTAGCCCTTTTTAAGGATGCTTCGATTGTTCATCTACCTAAAACATATTCTGACCACCATCCAATCCTGATTAGTTTAAATAAACAGCCTAATATTAGTATTAATAAACCCTTTCGACTGGAATCAATGTGGATGTCTCATCCTGACTTTAAAAATGTTATTCATCAAGCCTGGGATAATAGAAGTTTTCAAGATGCTAGAAATATCTTTGAAAATGATATTTTAATTTGGAACAAAACTACTTTTGGTAATATTTTCAAAAACAAGAAAAAGCTCTTGGTTAGATTGAATGGAGTCCAATCCTCCCCAAGCTATTCTACAAGCAATTTTTTGCAAAACTTGGAGAGTAGGCTTATTACTGACTATAAAACATTATTAAAAAATGAAGAAGATTTTTGGCGCCTTAAATCTAGAGGTGACTGGCTAAATTTTGGAGATGCTAATACAAATTTTTTTCAGGTGACAACTCTAAATAGACGTAGGAAAAACACTATTACTCATTTTCAAGACGAAAATGGTTCTATTATTTTTTATCAAGAGGTAGTTTCTAAACATGTGCTAAATTATTTCAAAAATCTTTATACTTCAAATCATGATAGTAGTTCCCTTAATTATGTAAATCAAAATTCTAGTTGGTATTCAAATGTAGATCTTTCCAGTCTTGATCTTCCCCTTAATGATTCTGAGATTACCAAGGCAGTGTTATCTTTTAGCCCCTATAAGGCACCAGGACCTGATGGACTCCATCTTTTCTTTTTTCAAAATTACTGGAACATCATTGGTAGTTCTGTTAAATCTTTTTGTCATCAAGTTTTCGCTACTAGTACTCTCCATAGCTACTCTAATACTACTTATTTATGCTTAATTCCCAAGTTCAAGAATGCAACCCATCTTAAAAAATTTCGTCCTATTGGACTTTGCAATACTATTTATAAAATTGTTACTAAAATCATTGCAAATCGTATTAAACTGTTTCTTGATAGAATTATCAGTCCCTATCAAGCTAGTTTTCTTAAAAATAGGAGAGCTTCTGATAATGTGATTATTATTCAGGAGTTTATTAATAAATTTTCTCGAATGAAAGGTCAAAAGGGTGAAAAGCTTGTTAAAATTGATCTCGAGAAGGCCTTTGATAGAATAGAGTGGTCTTTTATTAGATCTATGCTTGCTTTCTTTAAATTTCCTCACAACATTACTCGATTAATTCTATCCTGCATTACATCTTCTTCCATGGCTATCCTAGTTAATGGATCCAAAATAAATCTAGGCAAGGAGACCTCATGTCTCCCTATATCTTTATTCTATGTCTAGAATTACTTTCCATCTATATTAATCATAAAGTCGAACTCAATATTTGGAACCCTATAAAACTTTCTCCTAAAGGTCCTGAATTCTCCCTCCTTTTATTCACTGATGATCTTATTTTTATGTCCAAAGCAACTGAAATATCAGTACTTGCTATAAAAAGAGTGCAAAGCGTACTTTACTTCCCCTGATGAAAACATCATTCAATATCATAAAGACGACATATTCCAATCTTGTAAATCAGCTTCTCAAATGTTAAGATTGGCAATGACTTAGTGGACAGATCTGCCAAACTATCACTGGAGTGAATTCTTCAGCATTAACTTCATCATTCTTTTTTAAGATCACCATTGCAAAGTAATTTTGCTGGGTAACCATCTCCTTTAGTTGTATCTTCATTTTAGCTGAATTATCCATGTAATATTTTATATAATATTACTGGGATCCTCGTCTTCAAAGAAATACCACATTGTTGCTGAATATGTTGAGTCCTTGATCTCAGTCACCAATATTGTCGCATAGCTTCATGCATGGCTATTATCTCTTCATAAATTGAAGATGCAGCAGCAACAATTGATTTTATAAAATACCACAATATAGATATTCTACCACAACAAATAAATACCAAGTTGATATCAGGTTTTGTGGATCAAGTAGATACCATGTATTCTTCTGATGTCTTCGCATTGAGGAAGAACTGAATCTTACCAATAAGCTTATAACAAAACTTATAACCAGTGGAGTATATTTGGTAAGATACTTCAACGCACCAATTGCATTAAAATATAATATTTCAATATCAAGAAGCTCGCAAACGCAATTTTTCCACATGTGGCCGGATTGTTTTAATCTGTATAAATATTTATGAAGCTCCATTGAATAGGTTTTCCGGGAACCTTTACATTCTTATAGGATTTTGAATCCTTCAAGGATAAATATATTGTTTCTCAATGAGCCATATAAAAAGTTGTTGCAACATTCACACACATATCAAGTCTTTCATGCACTGCCAGACATATAACATACCCGAAGGTGATTGCATCAACCAAAAGGAGAATATAGCTCCATATAATCAGTGTCAGATCTTTGTGCCTCAAGTCGTACTTTATATTTAACGACTTATTATTATCAAATTTTTGCACAAAAATATATTTGTACACCACTGGCTTTGTACCTTCAGGTGTTTGAACTATAGGTCCAAAAACTTCACGTCACTCGAGTGAAGCCAATTTTTGCTTGAATGTGTTTTGCTATTTTTGGCCAATAATTTCATGTCTGTATTCCTAAGAGACTTAAGCTCAAGATCCTCATAATCATATAAATATTGAGTTTTATAATATATGTAAGATATCGTCGACGATAATTTCATATCTCGGTTCCCAATCCGACATAACATATTGAGATCTCTTCACATTCATAAATTTTCAGGTACCTTAACCTCTCCTGATGAGGTTTTATGAAGTACTATGTCGTGGGCTATTTTAGAGCCCGCCTCCATACTTGACCATCTCAAATATTTGCTTCTTTCCTTTTTCAAGGACTTTTACTTTTGGAACCGAATGGTCTACCACGCTTCAGGCGTGCCTTAGACTCATTTACATAAATAAATTGTCTCACCAGGACATCAGGAGCATTAGCAGCTGGAATATAATATTTTTCTTTGGGTCAGTAATGCGTCATGGCAGTGACTTGCATTATCTTTAAATGAGGATCATTATCAAATGATAGTTTAATTTATTTATTTCTCATCTGCTTTAATTTCTCCCCTTAATGTTAGCCAAACTAATATTCGTTCCCAACCTTATGTGGGATCCATCTTTGTGTATTGTGGTGGATCAATTGATAACAAATCGCACATTATAATTAATAGATGGAAAAAATTTGGTTCCTGACCATGAACCAATTATGAGGGGAATCCATTTGGTGGCATGTCGCGCACAAGTGCTGCTTTATGGATATACCATATTTCATACCTGATTTAGGTAGCATTGTTCTCATATGCATGGTTTAGCAATTTGAGGATTTCAATATATGAATCTGCTAAACTTGCTTGCCAACATTATCAAGATAACTTGTCTTGATTGCATAATCTGGGAATATGCTCATAGTAAGATTTATTTGAGCAAATACTTAACCTCGCAAGTATCATTGCGGGTTTGTAATAAAATGCACATGTGACCTTATCATAGATGCATCTATTTATAATAATTATATGGTCCAGATAGCAGGTGAACGGGCCCATATTCACCTTTTATACATTCCAGAAGTGCGGGGATCCTGATCCCAAATTTAGTTGGTCGAATAATTTATTTATTTTGAGAACAAATAGCATAAAAAAATTCTTGAAGAATCCTGATTCTTCAGTATATACCCATGCGAATTCTCATTTATATACTTTGTGCATCATATTTGAACCGGGATGGTCAAACCGGTCATGCCAACTTATAAATTTATTCATCTAGTAAACTAGAAATTTACTATAGCATGGGCATTGTAACAATAAACTAAAAGTTTATTGCGGCATGCACATATGATTTTACCACACTTATATTTTGAGTAGTACATTCTCGAGGCATAGGCGGGGAGCTTTTCAAGCACATATATCTCACCCGACATTCTTGTAGTAATATAAAGATATCCATATCTTTCCATCAAATTTAGTCTCTTAGCCATTTTGACAAATCTTTTGAAACTTAACAAGTTTCTTTCGAGAAATACTACAATAAATATTTCATCAGTCTCATTCCTCCAGATAGTAATATTTTGGCTCTCCGGAGCACTCAAATAGCTTTGTACTACCATATATTTTATTACACCAACCATATGGTGAATATCTCCTTTCAAGGAGAAAATCATATTATTTTTCTCATGGTAAAATCATTATAGGTAAGATCAATTTCTTGCTTCACTTGCTCTTATGTAATTCATAATAATACATAATTATGGCGTACGTTCTGTACGAGAGCAATGACCATTTATGCCACAATAAATAATAAAATTATTATAGTCGAACCACGCATGAGCGCGTCCATATTCATCTTTCTCGAACCTTTTCTGGAGGCGAGTTTTGATATTTTATCACATATTGCCACATTAATTCGGTGAATGGGTCTATGTTCATAATTTTTTTTTTATGAATTGTCTCATTCACTGCAAGGAATGGACCATAATCATCTGGATTTGCCTCATGCTCATATAATATATTGAAGGCATTATTATATTTACCGTTTGAACGGTTACTTTTTGAGAACCCTTACTGTTCTCTTATTTATTTCACAATGATGACTATTTTTTCATTCCTTGCCACGTCTACGTCCATGGTCTCTATCACGGTAATTATTTTATCGTCTTTTAGACATAAAATTATTTGCCTTCTTTCAGACATAAAATATTGTGTCTTCTTTCAGACATAAAGATATTTTGCCTTCTTTCAGGCATATTATGTTGTGTCTTCTTTCAGACATAATGATAATTTGCCTTATTTCAGGCATATTATGTATTGCTACTACATTCACATCTGAGAATGGAGCATTATGTTGTGCTCCCACATTCACCTTATGGAATGGAGATTGTCTTGCTCCCACATTCATCTTAGGGAATGGAGCATATATTGCTCACATATTCACCTCTATGAATGGAGCCTATTTAGTGGATGGGCTTCATGACTTTTATCAAAAATACTTTATCTTTTTAATAATACTTTAGTTTGCCTCAATCATCATTATGCCATCAATATCTTATTATCGCAAAAGCGTGTTACGCCATAATGTATTGGAAGTTAAATATGATGTCTTACCCTTAACTAATGGCATAATAGGCCAAAGTGTGTACATATGATGCGATTTGAAGTACAATGCTCAAAGGTACTCATGCTTCGTGTAATTGAAACATAGTACTATAATCATGTATCAATGATGTAACACTAATATATCGGGTAAAGATCATAAAAAAATAAGCATTATTTCTCCGGTCTCCACTTACCAAGAGTATAAAAATTTATACCCAACTATAAATCAAAGAAACATTCTTTAAAAGTTACCATATTTGTTTCATTCCATATATCCACGTGAGAGTAAAATATTAACCATACTACATAATCCATCTTTGCTCTCAGAAGCAGTTTACCTTTAAACATGAGTAGAACTGATCTACAATATCATGTTGCTAGGCCATGCACCCTTAAATTGTTGTCAAATGATAGCTATAAAATCAACCAAATAATGAAAGAATAGACAAAAGTTGTAGTCAGTGAAAGGTTTTCACAATTTAAAGTGGTATAAAACAAAATGAAAATAAGGTACTATTAATTTTGAGATTAACAAAAACCATAATATTAATAAATTTAGAAACAAAAAAAAACTTATCTTGTGTTAGCAACCAGAACGTTGGCTTCTATCAATTGCATCATAATTTGCTTTTCATTTCTTCTAAATCGTGTAATAAAATAGAGACTCGTGCTGATAACGTGTTGTAAAACTAATAGTAAAGTAGTCCAAGAACAAGACAAAATATATGAGAGGAGAAGGAAGAACTTGTATTATTCTCAAAGTGTTTCAAGTGTATCTTCCATAGAGCCAAATGTGCTCTATTTATAGGATACAAATACATAGGTTACAAATCAACCCAAAGGTTTACAAGAATTAAGTAGTGACTTAATAAGGAATTAGTGGTCACTTAGTGGGGAGGAATTAAGTAGGAGAAAGTGGGGTAGTAAATCATAGGTTACAATTGAGTAAATAGTGAATAGTGGTCATCCACACAAATAAATGAATTTATAACACTCTTGATCTTATTTATAATTTATCCGGTGAAAGAGTTAACCTTGTTAAGTCTAAAATTATTTTTTCTAAAAATTACCCCTACTTCATTGGCTTGTCATCTAGGCTCCATTCTTAATATTCAAATAGGTCAAAGTTTTGGAAAGTATCTAGGATTCCCAATCTTAAACCTCTAACCTAGGGCTAAGGATTATTAATTTCTCTTGGACAATTTTCAATCTAAGTTGGCAAATTAGAAATCCAATTTTTTAAACTTAGCTGGAAGTTCAACCTTGGTCAAATTCACTCTTAATACTATACCTAACCATATCATGCAATTTCATCTCCTTCCTTCGAAAACTCTCAAAACTTTGGACAAAATCCAAAGAAATTTCATTTGGGGTACTTCTGAGACTAAAAAGAATAGCGTCTCCTCTCTTGGAATGTCATTACTAAACCCAAACATCTTGGATGTCTGTCCATCACTAAAGCTAAAACTAAAAATATGGCCATGATCACTGGTTTAACTTGGAGATTACTTTCGAATCCCTCTTCTTTATGGGCTAAAACAATTTCAATGAAATATCTCCTTAAACCAAACTCCAAATCTCACTCTTTCATTTGGAATAATATTCTTAAAAATTGGCCCATGTGTAGTCACAATACTCAATGGATTGTGGGTGATGGTCATAACATTTCCTTTTGGCATCATAATTGGATTGCTAATAGGCACAACATTAGGAGCTTGATTAGTGGCCCCCTTACCTTAGCAGAAGATAATCTTAAACTTTCTGAGCTTCTTAACAATAATTCGCTTGATCTTTCTAAAATTTCCTTTCAATTACCGAAAGATCTTAGGGTTACTATTCTTGGCTCTATATATCCTTCCCATGATGCAGATTATCCGATTTGGAAAAATACTAGTAATGGTATTTTCTCTCCAAAGTCTACCTATCCTTTGATAGAAAATTATACGCCTAGTGAAAAGGATTTTAATTGGATTAGGAGACTTAACACCCTTAACAAAATAAAATTCTTTTTATGGCAATGCCAGCATAATCGTTTACCAACCCGTGTTTATCTTTGTAAGATCGGTATTAACAACAGTCCAATTTGTGCAATTTGTAGTCGTGAAGAGGAATCTTTATATCATATTTTCCTAGGGTGTCACATAGCAAAAAAATTTTGGAACGATTGTTCTATGGATTTTAGCCTTACTGATTCCCCAAATTGGCTTGACAACTTGCATAAACTCTCTCCTAATATTGTTAATCTCCACTATTATTGGTTTGAGTTTCTCTCTTTTGCCCTATGGAACCTTTGGCTAAACCGTAATAGTAATAATGTTAACAACACTGCCAACGAATTATCCTTCAATAATATCAACTCTAAGGTCTTAGAGTTTAAGTTATTCACCTCTAAGGAGATTAGTCTTGTTCATCGCACGACCATCAATGTAAAATGGTATCCTCCCTCGACTAACTCTCTTAAATTAAACACTGACGGGGCTTTTAATTTTGCAAATAATAATGCTAGTATTGGAGGCGTGTTTTGTAACAACAGAGGCGACTGGGTTCTAGGCTATCATAAAAAGATTCAGGGCCTTAATCCCACGTATGTTGAACTAATGGCCTTACACTATGGCCTAACCCTAGCCATCGATCAAAATTATCTCTACCTTGAAGTGGAAACTGATTCCGTAGATTTAATTCATCTTTTGGAAAAACCTCACCCTACTTATTCCTCTCTTGTCTTGAAATGTAGGTCAATGATGTGCACCCTCCAGATAACAACAATCCGGCATAATTTTCGCCAGGGTAATAAGGTTGCGCACCTTCTAGCGCAAGGAGCTCCTGAAATGTCCAAAGATATGGCTACCTATCACTATACAGTGCCACCTAGTTTTGTCCAGCATGCTCTATGGGAAGATAATGTGGGCACGACTTTTGCTACAACAACATCGAATAGTAATCTTAATTATCTAGCTAAGTTAGGAAACCTAAATGTGCTTAATGCACCCACTACTAAAAAGAATAGGGATTTTCGACCGCTAAACGGTCGAATAACGGTCGACATGTCGACCGATCTTCGATCGATTGAGGTGGTCGACCCAAATATGGTCGAAAATAGCCCTTCGACCGAAATTCGGTCGAACGTTGACCGACATTCGACCGACTTTCGGTCGAAGAACATGGACCATATTTTTTAAAGTAACATGTTCTTCGACCGAAAGTCGGTCGAATGTCGGTCGATGTTCGACCGAATTTCGGTCGAAGGGCTATCGACCGAATTTCGGTCGAAAGGTTGGTAAATTTTTTTGACCAACCTTGCGACCGAAAGTCGGTCGAAAACCTGTAAAAACCTGCAACATAAAATCTGAAATTAGCCCTACACCACCTGTAAATTCAGCAACACGCAGAAAAACCAGACAGAACACATTCATAAACGATATTCAACAAGGCTAACAAAGCCAAACAATAGAAAGAAGTCTTTCAACATTAGTTCTAGTGTTACAATAATCAACATTAGTTCTAGTGTTTAAACAAACTTAACAAACAGTTTAAGGTTAACCTATCACTCTACTGGCTAGAACCCGAACTAGACTCGGTATCAGACTCAGACGACGAACGGTGTCGACGTCCGCTCTTTCGCTTTCCCGAACTATCACGCTTTCCTTTGCCTTTTTTTTGGTTACTGAGGATTTATTGCATCATTTCATGCATTTCTCTTTGATGAGCCTCCTGTGCTAAGCGCATAGCTTCATTTTGTCTTTTCAGCTCTTCGATCTCCGCTTGCATCCGAGTCATTTCTGCAGGAGTAGCAGAGCTTGAAGAAGCAGTAGAACACGAGCCCAAATAGTTCGATTTATGCTTGCTAGAGAATACATAGTTGCAAGGCCATATGCGGACCCCTTCTTCACCCCCTCCGACCGCTTCCAACCATAAATTGGTTTCTTGCTCGAGCGTTAGTGGTGCTGGGGTACTGATTCCGCATTCAGATTGTTGAGTCGAGGTCCAGTCTTCAACGGTCTTTGTAGCTCTTTCCTGAAAAACAGAAATATATCAACGGTACAAATATGAAGTATAAAAGTTGAAGGATTGGCGCGAAAAAAGTTTGAATTTAATTACTTACCCAGGTCTCTTTTGCGCGGGGCTCGACCCAGACTTCTCCGCCCTTTTTATCACTCTTGATATGTCGGATCTTGTGCATTTCAGATATTGAAATTGTCTGATTTTCTTTCTTTTCCTACAAATTAAATAAGAGAACAAGTTAGATAAAAAATAAACGATTATAGTAATTCATATAAATTAAATTACTTTACCAAGCGCATCTTCTGCGTCGCAGCGCTAACTGAGCTACCGGTATGGATCGATCCACCCATACTTGATGTCCGCGCTTTCTTCCCTTGTTCGCTCTTCTTCTGAAATTCGGGAGTCTCCCAATATTGCTGCAGCTCTCTCCATTGATGATCATAGAGGAAGCCGGGCATTTTTTCCTTTTTTCGCGCATTATACATTGCGTTCTTGAATAACTCACCGCATTTCTTTGGGAAGTTGGAACAGACTTTAAAGTCCAGAGCCGGATGCCACTTACACTCAGCCTGGCAATATTTATCAAAATATTTTGTTTAAACATAATCATTAGAAAAACAACAATTAGTAATAAACCTGATGCATATTTATCACCTCAAAAGACTGCATTATCCGCTGCTTTACTTGAGGGGGCACAGTGCCCCAGGATGGCCACGATTCATGCCATTGAGATCTCATGCATTTAGTCAGTAAAGGCGTAGCATCAGTGTTGGGGCAAAAGCTACATAAAAATCAGAAGCGTTAATAGAAATACTAACAATTAAACGTTAACTAATTACTAAATAGATAAGAACTTCAAAAATAAGATACTTACATGTTATCCCCCTCGGGATAAATAATCAACCGCCCTTCTTCCCATGTGCCAGGCTCACCGATGTAATACGGCGATCTCGGATCATAGTAAGCAATCTCCTGCTGGACCGAAGGGCCGGTCGAGCTAGATGGGTCGGAAGGCGGCTGAGTCGACCCAGACGGAGTAGTGGACTGTGTGGGATCGCCTTGCGATGGACCGCCCTACGATGGACCGGCCTGTGTCTCAGTCATGTCATAACTACTGAAGTCATGCCGCCAACCAGGACGCAACTGAGACATGCTAGGTGGCCTGAAAAAATCTGGACTGTATCCTGCAGGTGCTCCTGTAGGAAGCGAATGCGGCACCTGAGAGGTAGGAGTGTCCTGTGTGTCCTGTGCCGGCTCACATGATGTCTCGCCTACCTTTTTATTTCCCTTCTTTCTTCTAAAAAATTTCTTCATACCTGTTGAAACATTCACATTACTTTAGGAAGGAAAAAGTAAATATGTAACATAATAGCTTGTTGTTGTCATTTGGAGTAATTAATTAGTTAGTGTTTATGTATTTTAATGACAGTAATGTTATATAATTTGAGCAATTTTACCACGACCAGGATCAATTAAATAAACACATTCCTTGCACAAAAATAAGAATACATATATCTTCTCTTGTTTATAAGTACATTAAACCAGCATATTAAAAAAACTAAACATCAAAGTACAAATAAGGTCAATCATCATCATCAGCCAATTCTTCTTCCTCATCGTTAAATTCTTCTTCGGTTGGCTCGTCACCATCTGTATATTCATCATCCTCATTTGCCCTTGAAGTTCCTTCTCCAAAATTAGCCGGGTTTTTTCCTCGACTAGATACAGATGCATCTAACTGCTCATATATGCCATCAATATGTTGCAACTGGTCGGCTAGTTCATTGTCTGCTATCAATGGAACGGTTGAGACCTCGTTCTGGTATGCAACATCTAACAGATCAGGTACTTCAACTAATCCCACCGGTTTTCCTTTTAGAACTGCCCACCAATGGGCTTTGGCCTTTGATCTTGCTGTGTTCTTTGTCCGAGGGTACGGAACAAACCACACTTGCTTTACTTTCTGTGCAATAATGAAAGGATCATAGTGTCCATATGACCTTTTGTGATTAACCTTAACTAACTTAGAAGACGGGTCTACCCTCGTACCTCTGTTATTGGGATCAAACCACTTGCACCGGAAAAGAACCATCTTTTATGAGGCCAATCGACACTATACTGTACCTCTAACATCTCCTCAATCACACCGTAGTACTCAAAGTGCCCCCCCCCCCCCCCCCCCGATCACCAGTTCCTACTTTCACGGACACACCAGAGTTGTATATTTTCTTACCCTCCGACCGCTGCTTTGTATGAAACTTGTACCCATTTACAAAGTACGTATTCATCCTTTTGTATTTATAATATGGGCCATGGCATATATGTCGCAGAAAATCAAAGGTGATGCCATTCACCGGATTGTTCACCGATATAAAAATTCAACGAAGTTGTGTAAATTAATATTTTTATCTAAATATAAGGAAAATTTAAGAGTTTGTTAAACACTTACAAATTCTGTAAGCCAATTTGTAAAATTTTCGTACACTTCCGCATCACCGAACTCAGCGACAAAGTGACTGCATTATGAGCCGATGAAATTTCACGTTAGATAGAATACTTATGAAAGGCGAATATTAGGCGCTACCGTTAAAATAAAACATACTTGTAATAAGGCGTGACCTCGGAACGGTTCAACAGCACATGTGTTGTAGCTCCTGTCCAGTTCATTAAACTGGTATACTTCGGAAGATGTATTTCCCCTGCCTGGTTGATTGAATACAGAGAATGCTGGGTAATTGGGATCACTATTATCTCCCACATCATGCCGATCCGGCCTGGTGCACAAACATGGAACATCCTTGTCGAAGTAGTATGAGCAAAAATGAGAAGTTTCTCTAGCCAGATATGCCTCGCATATTGACCCCTCGATTTGGTTCCTGTTTTTCACGTCCCTTTTACACTTACCAATAGTTCTGCAATAATTATTGTGTTAGTGGAATTACGTTGGCTTTATTAAAAAAATAAAAGTTACTGGCAAAGATATGGAAGCTTACCTCTCGAAAGGGTACATCCATCTGCAGTGCACCGGGCCTCCTAGCCGAGCCTCTTCAGCGAGGTGAATCGGAAGATGCTCCATCACGTTAAAGAACCCGGGGGGAAAGATCTTTGTCAGCTTAGTGGCGACTACAGGAAAGTTCTGTTCCAACAAGTTAAGATTCTCTTCCTTCAATGTCTTACTGCAAAGCTCTTTAAAAAATAGGCTCGTCTCTGTTAGCGGTTTCAAAACTTTATCAGGCAAGCCATTGAATGCAATTGGGAGCAAGTTTTCCGTGAATATGAAATCTATGGCAGCTTGAGAAATACTAAAATCTGATTTGATACTCATCAATCTAACAGCAACCGACAACTGGGAATGCACCGAGCCCTCATAAAATGGACGACTTGTTTCCTCCAACCGTTTATAGAATTGATTTGCCTCGGCATTGGGAATGTGCTTAATGTTTGGCTGTGATGTATCCGGCTGAAGGGGATCATTAGCCGGGTACATCCCAAAAGCATCATTTACCATATTTTCCATTCTATACCCGGCTGCTTGGTCTGGTTCCACAACCGGAGAACTCCTACCGCCATGAATATTTTCAAGATTTTGAAGGTGCTCCTGCAAGTCCCAAGGCTCTCCATGATTATACCAAACATAGTAATTTGGCATAAACCCCTTCTTATACAGATGTACCTCTACAACCTCCAAATCTTGTATCTTTACATATTTGCATTTTTCACATGGACACCTAATTTTGTCATGCCTTAAATAATCGTCTGTGTTGCGGGCTATATCAAGAAATTTCATAACACCCGCTCACTACTAAAAATCAGCTCTTTCGCAACAGTTTATTTTGCAACGGTTCTACAACTGTTGCAATAGACACCCTATAGCCACGGTTTGAACTGTTGCAATATCAAATGAGCCATAAGGAGACGGTTCTAACAAATAATCGTCGCAATAGAGTTATAACCGTTGCCATTGAGGGGTCATTTGTTTTTATTAAGATTAAGATATCTAAATTTGAATATACATCTTAATATTAAGATATTATTTTTAGATCTGAACATCAAATAATTAATATTGTTTGTTTTCTCAACATCTGAATGTGATAAAATTCAACAAATTATTAATTCAACGAAATATTCACGGCAAAATTATCATCAAAAATATTAAAGAAAACCTTTAACTAAATAAAAGATCATTACTTAAGGGCAGTTGTTTATGTGGAGTACCAATAATCGATTAGATAAAAATTAGATGGAAGATGATTATGACTTTAAGGCATGTTACCTCACGAATAATTTTGCCATGAATGATACCTAGGACACGGTTACGTTTTACAAATTAAAAGGGAAGAAGAATCACGTTTTACAACTAACTTTACGAATAAAGGAATCTGTAAAACGTAAGTCTTAACAGTGCCAAAAAAAAAAAAGCTTCATTGATTGATAGTTGTGCAGTTGCAGAGAGGGGACGAAGGGATTAGGGAGAGAGCATTGTGGGTTGATATTTGGTGAGAGAAGAAGAGGTGTAGCTTTGTGCAGATGAAGAGAGAAGCCTGAAGCTTATGAGAAATAAAGGAGAATTAGAAGAAGCGTGGAATAATTTTTTGGATTTGCTGAAGCATAAACCACTTCCCAGTTTTTCCGAAAATAGCGCCGTGTATTTTAAAAATCTGAATGACAGAAAGACTTATCCACAAATCTTAATTGGACAGAGGCATTAAGGCCTATTAAGAGGTTTGAAAAATTAAAAAACAAATACACTTAATAGATTAAGGTCTGTCCTATTCAGATTAAGGGTCCCAATAAGTGCAAACAAATAGGGCGTGAGTCACCTCCTGATACGATTTACATAAGCATCTTAATATATTACCTTATGGCAACGGTTATATGAAAACAGTACCAAATTAGGAGGTCCTTATTCCCTCCAAAATTTCCCTCTTCTTTTTTAGTTGAAAATTTTCACGGCCCTAGTTCTTTTCTGAAATAAGTTTTTAAATAATTTTTGTTTTTTCTTTAATTGTCTCCTAGTATCATCGACCAAAGTCCATAAGGCAAAAAAAAAAAAAAAAAACCCCAAATTAACTTCAGAACACCCAAGTCCATAATTCCACGGAGAACTGCGGCGTCACCCATGGAAATGTCTGATGCTGAGCCCTAATTCCACGGCGTCGAACTCTAATCTCACAACTTCGGTCCTAAATTCTCTCTTTCCCTGCATAAAAATGGAATCCTAATCAACGACGACTTCCGGCGACTAGACTAATTCAACGCCAACTCCTAGCGTCGACTCTACTTCTGTCTCCTGATATAAAGTCAAGCCCTAATCGAACAGGTGTGGCTTGAGTTCATTCTTTTCGCCTTACCTGTTTCTCGAAACCCCAGCTCTTCTTGTTTTCTTTAATATTGTGGGTATTTCGTATGGATGCTTTAATTTTAATTTGTTAAGCTTTTTTTTGGATATCTTAAGCTTGTGTTTGTTTCTTCTTTCTCGGGTTTCTTCGGCGACCAGTGTTTACTTTACTAGCATCCTTTTTCAGTTTGAAACATTGTGATAGATTTTTTGTGCTTAAAAGAGTAAATCCTTTATTACTATTTGCTTCACTTATTTTTGCTTATCTTCCTGCCTAGACTTGACTAAATTCGTTTCTTGCATTCTTTGTTTTTGGTTGATGAGATTTTGTTCTACACCACCTTTTTCTTTTCATGCAATACAAACCTGGAATTTTATAACTTAGACAATTACTTATTTGTGTGCTCCTTGTATGTGTCGTTTGAACCAAACAAATGAATTCAAGACACGTGTTCTCTTAACAATATCTAGTTTCACTTTATTTGCATTATTGCACACATTTCTTCCAAATAGTTGATGGTTATGTGCCTAATTTTGTCACTAGTTGCAAGAACCTCTTACTCTCCCCATGGCTGCGGATAATATAGCTCCAACTAGGCTTGAGGTTCGTGATTCTCTTTCCATATAACTGTGTATTTGGTAACATGTCATTGTCAAAAAAAAAATCTCTATTTCTGATATGAAGTTCCTTTTGCTGGGCAAGTATGCTGCAATGCTAGTTTGTTGACTTTCGTTAATGGGTGTCTCTTTTCTTGGAACAATATGTTAACAATTGAGGACTATTATGTCGCGTTGTTTCCCGAAAGTCTTAGTCCTATGTGGTTGTGTTTTCCTTATGGTTATTTATTTACTATTCACTTATTCCTGAACACTTTAATTAGACTTCCTTGCTTGTATTACTCCCTAACAATTTACTAAGGTCCATAGGTAACCCAAAAAAGATTTGAGCTTCTGTATATAATCTTGTTTGTGCTTCAAAGTTCTCGGACAATACCTTTATGAATTTGAAAAGTACAAATCATTCTAAAGGGTATATAATAAAGGCACTATATTCTAAAGTTCTTCAACATCAACAATAACTACAATAAATAAATTAACTAATAATTAACTACCTATGCAACATTATAGGCCGAAATTAAAAAATAATTAAATTCGGATTTAATAAAAAAAAACTTACCTCGAGGTTGATTTGTGCTTCAATAGCACCTAGTAATGATTCCCCACTAGTTATATGCTTAAGAACTACAAAAAAATTGAGTAAAAAAGTTAGGGTTTAAGTATTAGCAAATAATTAAAATAACCCTAAAACTAAGAATTTACCTTGAATTTCTTGTTATATGTAGTGTTTAGGAGGGTAGAATGTGTTTGATTTTTATTTTGGGGGTGGGTTATGGTGGTTTTCGGGTATAGAGGTTTGGTGGGGTGTTTAGAGAGAATTTTAGTGTTTGGGGAAGAAGATAGAAATGGGGAAGGGGGATTCTGCTGAAACTTAAAACGGGTAGCTCGACCAACGAAAGGTACAAAAAAATTTTTTGTTCGACCGATCTATTTCGACCGATTTTCGGTCGATAGATGGTAGTCGAAAAAACCTGTATTTTTGGTAGTGACCTTCTATTATTTCTAATGCTAGTATAGTCTTGTTTTAACCAAAAAAAAAAAAAGGACTGTCGTTATAATCAGTTTCCCATGGAAAACTATACAAACATGAACATCCAAAATTAATAAAACAAAGAAAAAGAAAAAGAAAAGAAATTAAAAGCCTCAGCACCCACGATTGGCAGAAGTTGTATACCATCTTTTATTTCATCCGCAAGAAATACACAAGAAAAGAACCACAAAGCAAAAAGAATAAGATTATTCACCATAAAATACAAACAAGAATAGAGTTCATCAGAAGCTTGATATCTTGCTATATCTCATGATATTTTGTTGAAACAAGAAAGAAACAATTACAACATCATAGTATACATATACCACTACGATTAGTTAAACTGGAACTGTTTGTGCACTTTCTCCCTTAGTTTCTGTTCCATAATTTTCTTCTTCTCCTTCATTTTCCTTAGACATTTCCTCCAATGATTTTCCTTTAGATTCTGGCACCAATAATGTGAACAACATTCCAAGGAAATTGACACAACCTAGGACAATAAGTGCATTCTTCACACCTATACCAGTTGGGTAACCAGCATCAACCTTTTTGGGATCTGTGGATTGAGCAGCATATAAAAATCCAAATGCACCAACAATTGCTCCAGCTTTTCCTGCTGCAGCTGATATTCCGTGGCACGTTGATCTTAGCCTAGCTGGAAAAATCTCAGCAGGGACAACAAAAGTTGTAGCGTTCGGACCAAAATTCGCGAAGAAAAAAGTTAGGGAGTACATGATCACAAAACCAATTCTGTTTTCTTTTTTAGTCCAGTGATCATATGGTATGGCTAAGGCAAACATGAACACTGTCATAAAGAAGAACCCCATCAATTGAATTGCAAATCGACCCATTTTATCGATAAATGCAACTGTAAACCAGTAACCAGGAACAGTACTGCAAAGAGCAATAAGAGTTTGTGCCCTTGCAATCCTGAAAACTTCATCTAATGCGTTCATAGTTTCTGGAGGAGGAATCCATCCAATTTTGCTAAAGATGTCCTTCTGGAAAAGATTTTGACTATAGAAAGCAATGTCCAACAAGAACCATGTACTAGTTGTACCTAGCAAGTGAAGTCCATGGCGTCGAAGAAATTCCTTAGAAAACAAACCAAAACTATTCCCATTCTCTTCAATCTTCTCAACTGTTGCTTTATCTTCTTCAATTTCAACATTCAAAACCTTAGACATATCAGCAGCAGCCTTTACAGTATTCTTAGCAACTAAGGCCGTGTAACGGGCTGTTTCGGGCATTTTCATACGCCAATAATAAGTAAGTAAAGCTGGCAATGCACCAATCATTACAATAATTCTCCAGACATAATCAGCTTCAGGGGGTGTTGAATCTTTACCATGAGCTAAATAAGTTGGTGCAGGGTAAGCATTTTTAAATCCAGCTGAAACAATAAGTGCAACTATTCCACCTGCCAAAATTCCAAAACCTTGCATAGCAAAAACAGCAGCAATAAAAGCCCCACGAGTCTTTTTATTAGCATATTCAGACATAATAGTAGCTGAAAGAGGATAATCACCACCAATACCAAAACCAAGCCAAAATCGGAAAAAGCAAAGTGTAGCAATAACACCATTAGCTGTTTTACCAAAAGAAAGTCCACAAGCAATTGAACAAATGACCATAAGCATAAGGGTCATTCCATAAACTTTTTTCCTTCCCAATTTATCACCTAGCCACCCGAAAAATAGTTGGCCTGAAAGTGTACCAATAAACGCGACACCATTTACAGCTGCTGAAATCCCTGATGGGAGAATTCCTGGTTTTGGTGCACCTTCATGAAAGTAATAAATGCGACCAAGCAATTTTGTGACTAAAGAAATGCAGAAAAGGTCATATGCATCAGTAAAGAATCCCATTCCAGCGATAACAATAGCAGTGAAATGGTACAATTGTGTTTTGGCCACATCAAGTGCATTTAGCACTTGCAATTGATCTTTAGCCATTGCTCCTATGTATTTTTTCTCAGAACTACTTAATTATCTGCTTAAGAGACAATGATGAATGGAGGGTTATTAATAGAAAGATTGACAGAACAAGACAAGGACAAGAGTCCAACAATGAAATTTTGGAAAATCCTTAATATTAGCAAAATATAGAATGAAAAAGAGTATATTCGGCCGACTTCGTGTAAGAACAAGGGATATAATTTTAGTAGATATCTCCAATAGATGCAGCTTAGTTTTCTTAGGTTGTTATTTAGAAATTATTAACATGTTGAGCAACAGCCTGTTCCTAGTTGATCGTATGCATGCAAAGGGAGCCTTCGTTCAAAAAGAGGATAAAAAAATCCTAAATGATGTTGTGTTTTTTTCAACATCGGCCAAGAGGAATTCAAAATTGTCCTTAAAACAAACAAATTAACAGAAAAAAAATCAGTGGAGATGAGCAGATTGTCACGTGTTAAGTTTCTAAACTGTATAATGTCCCAAACTCCTGATTAAACTGCATGCCCAGATTGTCAGGGTCATCTTCTAATACTAGTTATTTGTTTCTAATTTTCAGAGTTGATTAACTTGATTGTAGTACCTGCTCTTCAAAATACTAAGGGAGTTAAATTCCAATGCAAAAGAAGAAAAATTATAACAAAATTCATTAGCGTGCTAGTATTATATAGAGTAAATTGTGTTAAACATCACTCAGTTTTAAATACACCTCTTCTATTTCTAACTCAAACTCTTAGTCTCTTACCACTCTTATATTATGAAAGTCCTACATATTCCTATTCTTTTGTGTACTAGTTAATATGTGGACATTTTGCTTTTTAACTAATCTTAACGCGTCGACATGAAATTGACATTTGGAAAGGGAAATGTTATAGCGGCTATTCTCAATCTATCACATCACGAGCGGCATATAACATAAATTTAGTGTTCAAGATATATAACATCCTATGGTAAAGGCTCCTATAAAAAGTAGAAGTATGGGTAACTTTCTAAGTCATAAATAAAGAAATAAGAACAGTATAGTCATAGTGCTAGTTTTTGATTCAAACAGATAACAGTAAACACGGCAAAGGCGTTTTGGCTGATATCATTGACAATGAAAAGCGTGCAAAAGAACAAGAAAATTGCCCTCTTTTTCTTTGGGATGTCCAGCACTCCAATTCTTGGAAATATCCCTAGGTTATTTTAGTTTCCATCAAACTACTCCTTCCCTAGGTTATGACCTTTTGAAAGTAAAAAATCTTTTAAGGTCCATGTCTTACGTTGAGGCCTCCAACTGCACTGACATGTAGATATGAAACTATGTTGACTAAGAAGGTATACCTAAAATCACATGAAAAAAGTTGTCTCAAAATTATTTCTTGAATTCATGTAGAACTAGTGAAATATATGATACTAATGAAAGAAATTTAAAAATCTATTTAGGTGATACTATTCACTTGGAAAATAAAGTACTTAATTAAGTTTTAATCATGTTAATATGTCTGTATTAAAGAACAAAATTGAAAGAAGATAGTATAATTTACAAACATGAACTTCTACTTTGTCTTCCAATTATCATTCTAATTTCCAAAGTCTTTCAGCTGATCCATTTCTTAGTCTTTCAGATTTTGACTAGCAATCCTGAAAGCAACATAACAGCTAAACTTTACCAGGGGATGTGGAATATTCAATGAAATTACAAGGAGAAACAAATTACGCCGAAGGAACATATTACGAATTTTGTAATTGTTATAAGCTAACTTAGTTCTCTTCGTACAATTATTTCCAGATTTTGTGCATTCTACATTATGTTCTTTCCTTTGGTCTCACGCAGATAAGTACATTACTAGTAGGCAAGCTGTATCTATCCAATACATTATATGTAGGCCCAACTCAAAATGCTCTAGTTGTTAGTGAATTATCGAAGAATCCTAGAAATAATTAATAAATGGTACTATATAATAACTTCCTTCCCTATTATCTATCCTTCGCCTTAGTTTTTATGCTGTTATTATAAATTCTCGATGAGACATCAGTATCGGCAACATGGACGGATTTAGGCTGTCGAAAGCCGAGAAATTTTATTTTGAATCTCACACCAACTCATACTTGTATAAGGCAATTCATTACTTGACACGTGGACTGATTGGGAGCTCACCTTCCAAATCATCAAAACCTAAATTAAGAAAAATTCACCCCGCCCTACCCCTCTCCCTTTTTCTTCTTGCATTTTCATTCCTCTACCATAATAATATGGTTTACCTTTCTCTTGCGACAATACTTCTTCCTCCACAATTAACTCTCTCTTGTAAAAAACTTATTCCTCCATTCTGTTTTCTGTTTTCCCTATTTTTGTTAAGGGTTGTAGCAAAGTGTGGAAAGCTCCATCCCTACCAAATTGTCCCATTTCTTTTCTTCTTTTTCCTTGTTCTTTTCGTTACCAAAAATTTCTTTTACATTCATCTAATTCCTTTTGATACGAGAACAAAAAAGTAAACCTTCATTTAATTTCCGTTACCATTAATTTCTTATCTTCCAAAAATTCTTATTTCTCTATTCTATGCAATATTTATTTTAACGAATAAAGTTACTAAAATAAGTTAGCTAATAACATAGTTTAGAATATTTTGTATTCCAAAGGTTTACTTTGGGGGACATGGTTAGTGGATCTGATAAGTAGTAGTAGTTTTTTCTTTTTTGGTAAATTAAATTTTGAAACTCGCCAGCAACTATACAAAGGTGCTGAGTAAAATAATGTAAGAAATAATTTTAGAGGAGAAAGGAGTACCATTTTTAATGGCAGAATGGCAAAATGAAGAAGATAGGGGGGGGGGGGGGGTTGGAATTGGTAGGAGAGAAAGTGAATTTTTCTTTAAGTAATTTAGTTTTTGATGATTTGGAATGTGGACTCCCAATCAGTCCGCATGTCAAGTAATGAAATGCCTCACACATCTATGTCCATTTCATTTTCTATGACACTTTTATCTTTTTAGCCTGTGCTAATAAGAAGAAGAGATTAATTAGAATATCACACTGATTGAGTGAATTAGTTATTATCTTTCGTATGATTTTGAGCAATCTGTACCTCATAAATTATACTAAGTCAATGTCCTACCCAGCTGGGCTCCTTTTGTCACAGGTGTGCTAAAGAACAAAACTGAAATGAAATGTAATTAATTAACTTCGGAGTGGTTAACTTCTGCTTTGTCTATTCCAAATTTAACTCCACTTTTTTGCAAAAAGAAGTAGTATCACCTATTCAGTTTTGGGATCAGAATATTTCGACATTCCAAATACATACTCCAATATGTGAAAACACTGGTTTGATCTTTTCTAATTGCAAATACTGATGAAATAATGAAATGCTGGATTGAGGAGTATTTCTAGAAAATTAATGCTTTCAACTACTCCATAGATAGTCAACTTTCACAAAGTTTTTGGATTGTACGACTTTGTTGGTCTTCGTGATGTTAACAATAGAAAGCAACATGATAGCTAACTTAACCAGGGAAGAATATTCAATGAAAGGAAAAGAGGGAATTTTCAACTCTTCAAGTGTTAACACAATTTAATACCAACACTCTCCGTTTTGTGACCCAGTTTGCTGTGCCTATTGGCATTATTACCATATGATTTATCTGATATAAAGCATTTTCTTCATTACTATATTATATGTTAATTCTTTTTGAAGAAAGAAATAGACAACAAATTAACCTCATTTCTGTTCCACTGCTCCCGGGAGGCCTTCTCTATGTATCACAGAATTACAGGAACTTGCTGCAGTACTATGATAACATTAATTACCACCAGAAACAAGCAAAGAAAGAAGAGCTTATATTTCATCTTAAGATATACCAGAACAAGATGTGTTGCTCCAAAGACATAAATTCACAACTCGCATCATATAGTATATACCATAGTCCAAAATTAAACTGGAACAGTCCTTCCACTTGCCCTCATTTCTGTCCCATTTTCATCTTCCCCCTCATTTTCCCTTGACATTTCTTCCAATGATTTTCCTTTAGATTCAGGGACCAACAATGTGAACAACATTCCTAAGAAGTTAACACAACCTAGGACAATCAGTGAATTCCTCACACCAATGCCAGCAGGGTAACCAGCATCAGTCTTTTTCGGATCTGTAGATTGAGCAGCGTATAAGAATCCAAATGCTCCTACCATAGCTCCAGCTTTTCCAGCTGCTGCTGATATCCCGTGGCATGTTGACCTAAGCCTGGCTGGGAAAATCTCCGCAGGGACAACAAACGTTGTTGCATTTGGACCAAAGTTAGCGAAGAAAAAGGTGAGCGAGTACATGATCACAAACCCGATTCTGTTGTCCTTGTGAGTCCAGTGCGTGTAAGGAATGGCTAAGGCAAACATGAATACTGTCATGAAAAAGAATCCCATTAACTGAATTGCAAATCGGCCTATTTTATCGATAAATGCCACTGTAAACCAATAGCCTGGAACAGTACTGCAGAGAGCAATAAGAGTTTGTGCTCTTGCAATTCTGTAAACTTCTTCCAATGCATTCATGGTTTCTGCTGGAGGAATCCATCCAATTGCACTGAAGATGTCCTTCTGGAAAAGGTTTTGACTGTAGAAAGCAATGTCCAACAAGAACCATGTGCTAGCAGTTCCAAGCAAGTGAAGTCCATGACGACGGAGGAATTGCTTAGTGAACAAACCGAAGTCATTGCCTTGAGAAATTTCCTCCACCTTTTCTTGCTCTGGTTCAATCTCAACTTGCAACACCTTGGACATGTCATTAGTTGCCTGTTTTAAATTCTTGGCCACCAAGGCAGTGTAACGGGCCGTTTCAGGCATCTTCATACGCCAGTAATAAGTAAGTGCAGCTGGGATTGCACCAAACATTACTATTATACGCCAGACAAAATCAGCCTGAGAGATGGTTGAAGCAAGAGCACCATCTTTATATGCTGGTGCAGGGAACTGGTTTTTGAATGCAGCAGAAACAATGATTGCCACCATTCCACCAGCCAAAATTCCGAAACCTTGCATGGCAAACACAGCAGCGATGAACGCTCCACGAGTCTTTTTGTTAGCATACTCAGACATGATGGTCGCAGAAAGTGGATAATCACCACCAATGCCAAATCCTAGCCAGAATCGGAAGAAACAAAGTGTAGCCATAACACTTTTTGGTGTATGACCAAAGGAGAGCCCTGAGGCAATTGAACAAATGACCATAAGCATAAGTGTCATTCCATAAACTTTTTTCCTACCAAGCTTATCTCCGAGCCACCCGAAAAATAGTTGTCCAGCAAGGGTGCCACAGAAGGCGACTCCATTAACAGCAGCTGCGACATTTGGGGGCAGAGATCCAGGTTTCAGTGCCCCTTCATGGTGGTAGTAAATTCGGCCAAGCAATTTTGTGACCAATGAAATGCAGAAAAGGTCATAAGCATCAGTAAAGAAGCCCATGCCAGCAATCACAATTGCTGTAAAGTGATACAATTGTGTTTTCGCAACATCAAGTGCAGTTAGCACTTGCAAATCTTTAGCCATGATTGTAGTGTCTCAAGTTTCTATTCCTGCAAAAAGGGAAAAAGAGAAGGTAAATTATGAGGATTCAACTTATATAGAAATTTGTTCACACAATCGGTATATGTTACTAACATGTTGTAACACATAATTTACAATATTTCCAATTGATTAACTGCACCTTTTAACTATTTATATTATCGGTGTATAAACGTTAATCTCAATTATTGAACCAAACAAGAAGATATTTTAGGTGGATTTAATGAATGTTAATCTGAATAATTAAATTTTAAGTTTGTCCAGTAGGAGGTAGATTTGACTAGTTTGTAAAAGACAAAGGTGGGGGACCTAAAAGTCGTTTTATCTCTATTTACTTTCTTTGTTTTTATTTGACACCCGCTAAGCATGCATGCTACTTGTCAAAGTTGGTGTCTTGGTGACCGAAGCTGTGACATTTATGACTAATAAAGTAATACTGTAGTAGTATGTGAAAGCACTTAAGAACCTAAGCGTGTAATAGTCAACAATGAAAAAGAAGGTAAGAAATTGCATCAGCTAGAGCACTATTTTAACAGCTATTTCCAGGTAGGGACACACAGATTCCTTGAGATTCTGGCTGATATTATTTTCACAAATACTTTGGAGTTGGAGTTATGGGGCAGTTGATGTATAGTCAAATTAAGCTCAAACTTCATGTCAATATATAAAATGAGTACTCCTGTTTTCCTTAATGGTCCATGCTGTGAAGTCATGCAGAGTAATTTTTTTATTTTCTGTAAATAAGGGGAAGACTTTTCAAAGAAAAGGACCAGGTACATGTGAACCACAAGATCTAGAAGACAAGTTAGTACTTTTCATGAACAGAGGATACTAAACAAACCTAAACATAGGACCAGAAAAGCTTCTTTCATGATTCCCATTTTTAACATACTACGTATAACACTAGAAGAACAAAAACCCTTGTTAGGAGTACATCAAAGGTTATTTGTACTCCCGTGAAACACCATGAATATCTCTCTTTACCAAAAAATTCTTCCTCCTTTTTTTTTTGGCATTCATGCAAGGGAAAAATACAAACGGAGAAACACAATTTAATTTCAATGATCCTTAAATTATATGGGAACCCGTCATTAACGTAATCACAATGACGATTCACATAAAAGGAAACACATCCTCAACATAAATTAACAAAAATGAAATATAAAGGGCATTAGAAAATTTACAAAATCTTTCAAGATTTCATTAAACGAATATTCCTACATCAGTTAATGTGCTAAACTCGTTTCAAAAAATGAAAACAAAAGAAAAACATACACCCCTTGATGAAATCCTCCATTTTTTCTTATAAAAAACAACCAAGAACACAGAAATTTCACTTCTTCCATTAAAACAGACATGCATGTATGTATAACCAAACATAAAAAAGTAGTAGTATCAAAATGGTGACAAATAAAAAATCTTTATACTAACCTTGAAGGGTTTTCTCCAGCAAGTGCTTTAGTTCTATCCAAAAAATTTTACGTTCAAAAAGTCAAAAATATGGTTCTAAGCATTAATTAGTTTCAGTGAATCTGAACTCGCTGAGAAAAAAAGAAGACAAGTATGAGTGAGTAATGAAGAGAAGTAGTGCCGTATTTAAAGGCCTCGTTTGATATTAATATGGCATCTTCTCAAACGAATATTCCTTCTATTGGCCCGTTTTACAGGGATTTTGAAACCCGTTGTGATCTTGCCACGTAAGTGGTAGGGTCCACGAGGTTGTACTGTTGTCATACGTGGCATGATCGGAGATCGTTTGGGTTCTGTTCTTAGGCTGTAGTCAACGGTTCGACTTCGCACGTACTTCGCCGCAGCTCTCAACTTGTTCACCGTTGACTATCATATTTTGATGTACTTATACCTAATCGGGTATACCTTTTTGTTTAATCCAATTTATTTATGTTATGCGAATTACCTAGAAACAAAATTTTAAGAAAGAATGATTTTTTGTTTTAATTTACGGTAAAAAAAAAAAACAATGTTAGAAAGTAGTAGTAAAGTTTATCGTATTTTGGAGCAGAAAGATTATATACTTTTATCTTAAACTCAGTATTTAGTATAGTACTCCCTTTATTCCAAAATGATTGTCATAATTTGACTTAAACCGCAGTTTAAGAAATATAGTAAGAATTTTGGAGCTTTATACCAACTATTTATACGCATACTCTAAACTTAAACCCAAACAAGATGCTTAAACCCGCTGTAGCAAAATTTTCAAGTTTAATTCGAAAACCCAATCCAAATGACAATCATGTAAAAAGGTTAAAAGTATAGTTTTTTAGCAACCATTGTAAAAGATTCAGATAAAGTCCAAGACGATAATATCGGCCAGGAACCGGCTCTCATATACGAGAGAATTCCGACTCCTACGGTAATATTACATTTCTCAATAAATATGAAACTGTGGTTTTTTCTTAAAGAAATCTAATTCAACGTGATCATATACGGTAAATAGATTAAATTAATGTTGGGATTTGGGTAAGTACGCAATTTTGGTGTTTTATGTTATTGTATGGCCTAAATCGTTTTTAGGTACACAAATCGAATTTGGATTCGAATATAAGCAAATCTTTGTATCAAAGCGGTAAATAATGCGCGAAATAGACGAAAAATGCGTAAAATAACTTGCTTTCAATATATGGATGTTCAGTACAAATTTGGGCAGAGTTTCGGTATATATTTCTGGATCCCCGTTACATAAAATGATCTACTATTTATAGGCGTAAGCCTTGCCCACGATCTCCACTATCTGCTACCATATTGTCCCACGATCCAGGTGTGAAGTGGTTGAGTTAGTGGGGTGATGTAGTGGGCTGCAAAGCCGCTCGAACCGAGGAGGATCCACCGAGGTGAGAGTTGATGACCTCGGTGGCTTAGCCCCGTTGCTTGACCGAGGTGATGATTACCGAAGCTCAGCTCGCGGCTCGCCTTCGGTAACGCATCTTCGGTTTCAAGGCCTCGGCGACTTGCTCAATTGCTTCGGCAGTTGTTTAGTTGTGACGTGTTCGGTCGTTTAAGATTTACATGACCGGGGCGGATCTTCGCGGGCCAATTTTTACCCAATACAGATAGTCCCCCCACTCCTCGGTTGTCTACCGAGGTGACCGAGGAGTGGAATGAAGTTTTAGCGAGAAAGCGACGTGGCTTGATCCTATCCAAGCGTTTCGAAATTTGCCAACGGTACGCGTCCCATCAGGTCATTTCTCGTGGACACGTGGCGTTTATCTGTGGGTTGACCGAACTGTCGCGCCGCAAATTTTGTTTTCTCCAACGTTACAATGATGACACTGACATCATCATCTCTTCGTCTTCCAAACCTATATAAAGAGCATTTCATCGAACTTTTTTCCCATTTACCTTTCAGAGATCCACAGTGCCAAAAACTTAAAAACTCTTTCAAAACTTTCTCAACTTTCTGGTTTCATAAAAAGCTTCCTTTTTGGATATCATTATCATGTCTACCACAATCACTAGGCAGGATTCCAGTGATTTGGGTGAGAGAGTTCGAGTTCCACCCCTAGCTGCAGCCATTGCTAGCGGCGACGCTGCCGCTGCAGCGCCAGTGAGTGCCACAACTGTGGTTGAAGGAGGCGAGGTGTCGTCTGGTGTTGAGGGCGCGAAGCGCCGTAAAATGAGAGCGATGCGCCAGCTGGCGGTGGAGGAGGAGGTCGCTTCAGGCGAAGACGACGCCGTGCTGGACGACGCCGCGCTATGCAGTTTCAGCGATGCCCTCCTTAGAGACGATGACGATGGAGGGGATAGTGAGGATGTTGTCGCCGAGGGCGTCGATGCCGAGGGCGGTGGAGAGAAAAGGACTGCTACCGAGGGGGGATCTTCGGGTCCTGTGATTCCCCTCGAGCAGGAGCTTGAGCCGCATCAAATAATCCCCTCCCATTTCGATAACTCCAAGGATTTGAAATTACAAACTCAGACGGCTGAGCAGGAGGGGAAGCATAGGAATGTTCCCGTGAACACTACCCCAACCCTCATTACACAAGCCCACACTGAGCGGGTTCGGAGGGAGTGTCGATTTGAGCCCGAGGTCAAGGTTGTTATCCCCGATCCGACAAGTAGGGTATGCCACAATATTGAGGGTATGTCTTTTGCTTATACTTACCCATTCACCATCGGCTTCGGTCTTCCTGTCCACAAAGTCGTCGATGACTTTTGCCGGGCCTATAATTTGTGTCTGGCCCAACTTGGCCCCGGTGTCTGGAGAGTTGTCCAATGCATGGATTGGCTAAGCAAAAAGGCGAAGGTGAACTTCACTTTTCAACACCTTATTTCCCTTTACTACCCTTATTTCCACAAAGCCGGGGTGGTGGCACTCAATAACCGAGGCAAATTTGCTCTCCTCCACAAGAGTGAGGATCACGGAGACCGAGGCTGGAGTGAGCGGTTCATCTTGCTGGAGACCAAGGTCTTATCCACCGAGCCTGATTTCCCCGAACGGTGGAACAACATACGTAAGCACATCGCCTTTATCATTTTACTCCTCGGTAGTTTGCCAGTGTTAACTGATTTCCTTCCTTTGCTATTTCTTCAGCCAACAAGGTTGACATCGTGCCCCCGGCGGGCTTGACTGAGTGGGTGAAAGCGATGACTAACGCTCGCACGCGCCCCGAGAGGACGTGGATGAATATGGCTGCCGAATTTGGTTGGCAGTGCAAGAGGCACGGTGAGTTTTGATAGTATTTTAATAGTGGTTAACTCTGGGATTTTTCTGACTTTCCTTCCCTCGGTGTCAGGTTTTCCAAATCGTGCCGCTAACACCAAGAAGAGTAAGAAGAAGAAGGAAGAAAAGAAGAAAAATGATGAAGAGACCGAGTCCGACGATGATCTGGCTGCGGTAGCCGGGGAGTACAAAGGATTGAAGGCTTCCAAGTCTTCAAAAATTTCCAAGGGAGCCCCCGATCAAGGGACTTCCAAAGGTAACTCTTGTCCTCGGTACGCGTTGTTAAGTATCGTTCTCTTTCTGTTCCAATGTTTTTTGATTTCTCCTTCGTTCGTAGGCGTGAAGCGGAAGAGGGCTACGTCGAAGAAGTCGTCCCGCTCGGTGGCTCCTCGTACCGAGGCGGAGACACTTCGCCAGCCCGAAGCGGTGGCTGAAAAACGCCGAGGACTGGTGGACGAGCCTGAGGATAAGGCAGCCGACGAGGCTTGGTCTCGAGGAAATGTCGATGTTGTAGATCTCGAAGGTCAAGAGCCCGAGCCTGATGCAGCTGCGGAAAAAGCCAAAGGTAAGGCTAAAGTCACCGAAGCTGGAGCTGCTGCATTCATCGGAGAGGCTGGCACCGGGTTAGTGAGAGCGCATTCCGAACCCGCGAGGATCTCTTCCTCGGTGGGGTCTTATCGGAAACTTGAGGTGCCAATCTCTTCAAATTTGCTTGGGTGCAGCCCCGAGGATCTCTTTAGGCTTACACCCTTGTTAGGGCCAACCGAGGATAGGCTCATGCAAGAGTTTACCTCGGGCCAGTTATACAGTACCCTGGCCTCCAACGCAGTAAGGGTAAGTTTCGTCATATTAAAAACTTTTAAGAGACCAAAAGAATTTGATTTGCATCTTTACCTTCGGGTTATTTCTGACTTCGGTTTATTTGGCCTTTGCTCAGACTTTCATCCTTTCTTTGAAAGCCATCGAGGTCGAGTCCTCGAGGACCGCTGAGGTTCGGCGCGTGGCTCGCCTATGGGATCAGCAAAAAGATAAATTCAATGCTCAGATAGCTTTGCTGAAAGCTGACTTAGCCAAGTCTCAGGCCGATTTACGCGAAGCTGAGGCGAACTCCGAAGCCAAGATTAAGATCCTTAGTGATGATTTTGAAGCTGAACGCTCAAGGCTGGGAGAGGAAGTCGCGAGGCTGAGGGACGAGCTGTCACAAACCAAAACCGAGGCAGTTAATATGGCCAAAAAGCACCAAGAGCAGCTGAGAGATCATCTGCTTCACATTAAGAAGCTAGAGGGCGAAACTTCCAAGCTTTCAGCCAAGGATGATCAGATCGTTGCCCTGAAAGATGAAATTGCGGCCCGAAAGGATAAAGCTGCACTCAAGGTGAAAAGGGCCGAGCTCGACAAGCGGTGGGCCATCATCAAGTCTCGGTTAAGGTTGCTCAAGCGGTGTCGCGCCGGGGAGCTTAACCTTGATGAAGAGATTGAGAAGGCCGAAGCTACAGCAGCCGAAGCTCAAGCTATCATCGAGGATCTTCCTTCAAGTGAGGCCTCGAGCGGCGATGATGAAGATGAGGAAGATGAAGAGGCCGAAGAGGGCTCCGGGGATGGAGGTGGTTCTCCTGAGGCCTGAATTACTTTTAGCACTTCTTTTGCAAGCCTTCGGGCTTTTTGAGTTTGTACTTTTGACCTTCGGGTCTTTTTGAGAATGTATATATTCAGCCTTCGGGCTTTCAGTAAGAAATATTTGCATCCTTATTCTGTGTAATGGCCTTTTAAGCATATCGAACACTTTGATGCAAACTTTACTTTAATCTTGCAAGATTTAGACAGAATTTGACCGATGCGAACCTAGGGCGACGTCTCGTCCTCGGGTCGACGCATTACGCGGCTTCAAAATGTAAGATTTACACAGATAAAATGAGTGTAATCGAAGTCATTCTTATTGATATTGACGAGCCAAAAGGCTATGTACATAAAACCAAGCCGAAACGGACCTTGGGTAGAATTTCGAAATAAAAGCAAACTGACAAACACGCCGCTACCGGGCTAATTTACAATGTACTAAATCTAGTCCCCGGGCGTTAGTTAGTCCCCGGTTGTCGGATAGATAAGCTTCGGTTGGGAGGCTCGATGCCGACCTCGATATCAACCCCTTCTCACTCCCCCCCAGTGTTCGGTTGTGAATCTTGATGAAGATCCGAGCACTGAAATCGGTTCGGTTCGCTTCCTGAAAAGGTCAAGCAAAAAGACGGAACGAGGGGTAAGTTAGTACATTTTCTGTTAATGCCATGGGAGCGGAGTTCGGCTCGGGGCTGTTTGATTTAAAGAAGTTTGAAGATATTTACCTCGACTAGAAGTAGTACCGCTTCAAGTTGGAGATATTCCAATTCAACGGTTCGGGCTCTCCTTGCAAACTTTCGATTTGATAAGAGCCTTTTCCAACAATTGCCTTGACTCTGTAGGGTCCTTCCCAATTTGCGATGAGCTTTCCCCCGTTTTCTTCTTTGGTTGATTGCTTCACGGTTTTCAACACATAATCCCCGACCTTGAAGTCCCTGAATTTAGCCTTTCTGTTGAGATACGCTTCAATCTGTCTCTTTTGAGCAACCAACCGAACCAAAGCTAGCTCCCTCTTCTCTTCGAGCAGATCCAACTCAATGCGCATTGCTTCCTGGTTTGCGTCCTCGGCCGTATGGGCATACCGAAGGCTAGGTTCGCCCACCTCTACGGGAATAAGGGAGTCCATGCCATACGCCAAAGAGAAAGGAGTCTCCCCGATGCTGCTCTTTTCAGTCGTTCGCATGGCCCACAGAACCCCGTGCAACTCCTCGGGCCAAGGACCCTTTTTCTCATCGAGCCTTTTCTTGAGATTCTCAATTATGATCCTGTTTGAAGACTCGGCTTGGCCATTGGCGCTTGGATGATAGGGAGTCGAAGCTATTCTCTTGATACCCCACTGCTTGAAGAAGTTGGTGATAGCAGTCCCCATGAATTGTTTGCCATTGTCGCAAGCAATTTCTCTTGGGACCCCGAACCTGTAGATGATGTTCTTTTTGATGAAGTCGATTACTTGCTTTTGCTTAAATTCGGTGAGAGCCGCTGCTTCCACCCATTTGGTGAAGTAATCAGTCAATACCAGGATGAAACGAACACCACCCTTTCCCTTGGGCAATGGTCCAACAACGTCCATTCCCCATTTCATGAAGGGCCATGGCGACACCACCGAATGAAGAGGCTCGGCCTGTTGGTGGATCAGCCGCCCATGGCGTTGGCACTTGTCACATTTTTGTACAAAATCCCTCACATCGGTACTGATAGTGGGCCAGTAATACCCAGCTCTTAATAGCTTTCGTACCAAGGATTTTGCCCCCGAGTGGTTGCCACACTCGCCTTCATGCACTTCTGCCATCACGTATCTTGCCTCATCGGGACCCAAACATTTGGCCATCGGGCCGCAATACAACCTCTTGTATAGATTGCCTTCGATCATGTGATACGAGGCAGCTTGGGTCCTCAGCTTCTTCGCTTCTTTCTTATCTTGGGGGACAGTCCCCGAGTCGAAATAGGAGATGAACTTACTTCGCCAATCCCATCGGTTGTCCACCGAGTTGACTTGCAGCTTCATCTCTCTCATCTGTGCAGATAGTAGCCGAACTATCGAGTCAGTCCCCGAGTGATCTCCATCAATAGCCGAACCCAGATTCGCCAAGGCATCAGCCTCGGTGTTCTCCTCCCGAGGCACTTGTTTAACTTGCCATTCTTGGAATTGGGTCAAGATCCTTTGTGCCCGATCTAGGTATAACTGCATTCTGGGCTCACGAGCCGTGTAATCACCGAGGATTTGGTTCACCACTAACTGAGAGTCACATCTCAATTCGATTCTTTCAACCCCCATTTCTTTGGCCAACTCTAAACCCGCTAAAGCCGCCTCATATTCTGCCTCGTTGTTGGTTACTTTCTTGAATCGAACCGAGTGTCTGATTTTTTCCCCGGTGGGTGCTCTCAAGACTATGCCCAGCCCCGAACCTTTGGAGTTAGTTGCTCCATTAGTATAGAGTACCCATAAGCCCGGAGTTGTTCCTTTAGCTTCGGCGTTTTCTTTTTCAGCCTCGGGTAAGATTCCAACGCTAAAATCTGCCACGAAGTCTGCCAAGACTTGGGACTTAATGGCGTTCCGAGGCTGATAGGTGATGTCATATTCACTTAACTCTACCACCCATTTTGATAATCTTCCCGACAACTCTGGCTTATGCAAAATATTTCTCAAAGGGAAGGTTGAAACTACGGCTATTGGATGGCATTGAAAATAGGGCCGCAATTTCCGAGCAGTAACAAGTAAAGCAAGAGCTAGTTTTTCCAGATGTGGATACCTGGTCTCAGCGTCGAGGAGTGTCTTGCTCACATAGTAAATGGGCTGCTGCTTGCCATCTTCTTCTCGAACCAGCACAGCACTTACTGATACCTCGGACACTGCTAAATAGACTAGCAATGTTTCACCTTCTTTTGGCTTGGCAAGCAACGGTGCGTTAGCCAAATACTGTTTCAAGTCTTTCAACGCTTGTTCGCACTCCGGTGTCCATTCGAAGTGAGTGTTTTTTCTCAAAACGGAGAAGAATTTGTGGCATCGCTCCGAGGACCTTGAGATGAAACGACTCAAGGCAGCGACTCGGCCAGTCAAGCGTAGGACTTCTTTCACCCCGGTAAGCTTCTCGGGGATTTCTTCGATAGCTCTGATTTTGTCAGGATTAGCCTCGATGCCTCGTTCAGAGACAATGAATCCCAAGAATTTGCCAAACCCAACGCCGAAGGCGCACTTCTCAGGATTCAACTTCATGCCATATTGTCTCAACACGGCAAAGGCCTCCCTCAGATGATTTAGGTGATCCTCCATTTGGATCGACTTGATGAGCATGTCGTCTATGTAGACTTCCATAGACTTTCCAATATATTCCTTGAACATGCGACATACCAGCCTTTGGTAAGTCGCCCCGGCGTTTTTGAGACCGAAGGGCATGACCTTGTAACAGAATGTACCTCGGTCAGTGATGAACGAGGTTTTTTCTTCGTCCTCAGGGTCCATGAGGATCTGATTGTAGCCCGAATACGCATCCAAGAAAGTTAATAGTTTGTGTCCAGCCGTGGAGTCTATTAACCTGTCGATTTGTGGCAATGGGTAAGAATCTTTGGGGCAAGCTTTATTCAGGTCGGTGTAGTCTACACACATTCTCCACTTGCCATTCTTCTTCGGCACAACTACCACATTTGCCAGCCATTCGGGATATTTCACCTCCCTGATGAAACCATTTTCTTGCAGCTTCGTGGTCTCATCTTCAATCGCCTTCTTTTTCACCCCGGCGTGAGGTCTCTTCTTTTGTTTCACCGGGGTGAACCTTGGATCTACATTCAGCTTGTGAGTCATGATCTCCGGATCGATACCCGTCATGTCTGAATGTGCCCAAGCAAAACAGTCATGGTTGGACCTTAAAACTTCCATAATTGCCTCTTTCGACTTTGGGTCCAACTCCGAGCCGATGTGCACTTTCCTTTCTGGGAACTCTTTCAGTAGAGTGAAAGAGTTCAGCTCCTCAATGGTAGAGTCCTCGGCTTTTTGCTTCCGAGGCTCTTGCACGCATGCCGGGATCTTTTCGATTTCATTTTGGAGGCTCGCCTCGCCCGATCCCGGTTGCGTTGGTTGCTATTTTTTGGGCCCGCTTGGGGCGACTCCACTCTTCAGTGCAACCGAGTAGCATTCACTCGCTACTCGCTGCTCCCCCTTAATTGATCGAACCCCCCAAGGCGTTGGGAATTTGATCACTTGGTGTAAAGTGGAAGGAACAGCTTCCATGGAGTGGATCCATGGCCGCCCGAGGATTACATTATAGGCCAGATCCTCGGGCATCACTTGAAACAGTGTCTCCTTGGTGACACCCTCAGCGAATGTCTTCAGCGTGATTTCACCCAACGTCTTCTCTGTTGAGTTGTTAAAACCAGCCAACACTGTTGATTTGGGAACGATTTCCCCTTTTAGCCACATCTGCTTCACCGCCCCGTAGCTGATGATGTTTACCGAACTACCGGGGTCAATCAAGACTCTCTTGATGTCAGCGTTGTTAATTCTTAGCATGATGACTAGAGCATCGTGATGGGGGAACATCATCCTATCACAGTCATCCTCATCGAACACGATGTCCTTGCCCGAGCCTCCAACTCGGGTCCTTTTCTCCATGGTGATGGAGAGCTTGGCAAATTTTTTAGCTGCGGCGAAGTTCACGCCGTTTACTTCTGACCCCCCGGTGATGACGTTAACTACTCTCTCCGGGGGTGGAGCCCGAGGTGGTTGCCCATCCCCCCGGTTCTTTGAAAAATTGTCTTTCCCCTTGTCAGTGAGGAATTGAGCCAAGACTCCTTTTTTCAGTAGGTGAGCCACCTCGAGGCGCAAAGCTTTGCAGTCCTCGGTTCTGTGACCATAATCTGCATGAAACTCGCAATGCAGATTCTGATCCCTTTTGTCCGCCGGGGTTCTCATGTCTTTGGGAATTCTTACCCCGGCTGTCCCCTTAACGACGTCGACCAGCTCCGAGGTCGATATGTTGAAATTATAATCTTGGATCCGGGGAAGATCCTTTCTTGGGACCGAAGCGGAGCTCGAGGGATTCCTTTGGTTCATATTGGTTTGAACCTTCCCTCCAAGCCTTTGGCTTATGTGAGACGTCGGGTATGAGTTACCGGGGTTGTTCCCCAACCTTTGAGTAACATGTTGCCTCGGCGAAGTATAAGGTTCATACCTCCCTTTCAAATTATTTCGTGGCGCCTCGGCGCGATTTGAAATATCACCTCGGTTTTGGTAACCTCGGTTTTTGAACTCCGCCTCCTCCAATCTGATTTTGGAGTAAGCTCTTCTATGCAGGTCCTCCCACGTCAGGACCTGATATTGTTGCAACTCTTTTCGCAATTCGGCAGCAGCACTTGAATTGCGACCGTTGATACCTTTTTCGAAGGCCATGATAGCCAAGGTATCATCCATTCGAGGCAACTCCATACGTTCAGCATGGAATCGCTCGAGGAACTCTTTAAGTGGCTCACCGGGCCATTGTTTCACTTCACATATATCCTCCTTCCTCTGGAGGATCTTTTGCGCGCCGGTGTGAGTTTTGACAAAGGCGCGGGATAGTTCTTTGAACGAGGAGATTGACCCCGGCGGCAAGCGTAAATACCACCGAAGGGCACCCTTTTCCAACGAACTACCAAACTTCTTTAAGAACATGGATTCAAGCTGCGTGGACGTCAAGTCGTTGCTCTTTACCATGGACATGTATTCCCTAACATGCTCCTTGGGATCAGTTGTCCCATCGTACTTTTTGAGGAAAGTGAGTTTGAAACCCACAGGAGTTGGAGCTGGTGCTGCTTCGGGCTTATAAGGCTGCTCCCTATATTGCTCGATGTCGAGGTCATCTTCCTCCTTGCTTATCCCCGGTACGCGTTTGAGGCGTTTTTCGACGCGCGCCTCGATGCGAGCCTCGATTTCTCTACTCATTTTTTCAACGTCAACCGATGACGTTGTTTCTGCCACGGAGGGAACCGTCCCGAAGTGTGGCATGGAAGATGGATTACTCCCCGACCCCCCAGACGCGGCTCCGTTGTGAGGTCCCCCTGTTGTCGCGCCCTGAGGAACGAAAGGCGGGGTGCCTCCACCAGGAGCCGAGGGCTGGGTGCCGTTTGGGGCGGCGCTGTTTCGCACTTCTAGCGAGGCGCGAAACTCGGCGTTGATACTAGCCTGCTCATCCTGCTTATTTTGGAGAGCTCTTAGCGTGGTGACAACATACATTTGAAATTCTTCGGTTGTCATTGGGGTGAAGGATTGTTGGTTCGTCGGAACGTCAACCCGATCACCATTACCACCATTGTTGTTATCAGCCATAGCGTTAGATCACAAATTTCTTGATGAAAAACAGATTTCGAACTTTGGAACAAAGCGTTATTATTGCTTATATCCCCACAGACGGCGCCAATTTGTATGGGCCTAAATCGTTTTTAGGTACACAAATCGAATTTGGATTCGAATATAAGCAAATCTTTGTATCAAAGCGGTAAATAATGCGCGAAATAGACGAAAAATGCGTAAAATAACTTGCTTTCAATATATGGATGTTCAGTACAAATTTGGGCAGAGTTTCGGTATATATTTCTGGATCCCCGTTACATAAAATGATCTACTATTTATAGGCGTAAGCCTTGCCCACGATCTCCACTATCTGCTACCATATTGTCCCACGATCCAGGTGTGAAGTGGTTGAGTTAGTGGGGTGATGTAGTGGGCTGCAAAGCCGCTCGAACCGAGGAGGATCCACCGAGGTGAGAGTTGATGACCTCGGTGGCTTAGCCCTGTTGCTTGACCGAGGTGATGATTACCGAAGCTCAGCTCGCGGCTCGCCTTCGGTAACGCATCTTCGGTTTCAAGGCCTCGGCGACTTGCTCAATCGCTTCGGCAGTTGTTTAGTCGTGACGTGTTCGGTCGTTTAAGATTTACATGACCGGGGCGGATCTTCACGGGCCAATTTTTACCCAATACAGTTATAATCTGATGATATCGTCGCTTTTCTATCACGCAGCGAATTATTAATTCATCTGATCCATTCGATGTGTACTTATATGTTTTTAACGATGTATAAATCATATGAGTAATTATTTATGGTACTCTTCATCTGTCTATTAAACATCTCATTACACTCTGCTAGTTAGAGCATCAAATGTAAAAAGCGGTTTGTCCCGTTCGATAGAAAGAAAATTAAACCCCAAAGAAGCCAGATTTATTACAAGTCTTTCTTGGAAGACTCACATCTCAAGATATAAAGTATAAACCCATGCCATAAATTTTGTTTATGTAATTGTCAGAAGTCATAGAAAATACGTTAATTTTACATAAATTTTTTTTAATAGAATTGCTAACTCACCCATGGTGGCCGTATTTACATAATTTAATTCAAAGTCAAATTTAGCAACAAATGATGACCTAAAGAGGAAAAAGAAGGCTGTCTTGTCAATCTTCAATTGTTATTACAAGTCAGATATACCGTATGCAAATAAAGATAGTAGAAACTACGTCTCGCGATTCTTTGTAGGCACAATCCAATCATTAAGGTAAAAAAAAATTAGTCGTAAAAGATGGACTATAGGATAAGACAAAATTTGATATATGCCTTGCGTGCATAAATTTTATCATAATATATCAGTGTGAAAAGGTGCAGAAATGGGGGGAAGAAAATAAGAGCGAAAATATATGAATTGTTGGACTTTGACGAATAAATTTTGGGCTATTTGGAACTCCCAAGATGCCGACAAAATTAGAATGTGTTATTTACTGATTACAGTTTATGCAACAGGATGAAAAGTTTCAGGGACAATTAGTTTTATGGGATTTTTATACTAAAAGAAAAACAACCCATGAGATAGCAATTTGTTCTCGAGATAGCAGTCTGCCGCAAGTTTATACAATTTTAGAGAAGTCTATAGACGTGTATAAAATTATATAAATTTGTATAAGTGTATATGCAAGTGAATAAATCTGTATAAATTTTCAATTGTTTTTTAGTATTAAGGATGTTTATATGATTTTTTTTTTTGTGTATATTTTTGTATTTCTCTCATTGACTACGCATTTATCTATGGGTATTCATGGGTAATTTATTTTTTGGGGGGAAATTTGTGTGTATAAACTTGTTCAAAGCAATGATATAGACAAAATCAACAACATAACTTCAGTGAAACACAAAAAAATAAAGACACCACCGGAGAGGGGGGTTTGCTGGCAGGGGAAAGGGAGATTTGGTAGCTAGAGTTTTTTATTTTGAAGGAGTGCTTAGATTTGTAATTTTAGGGATTAATGTTATGCATGAAAAAAAAATATTAAAGAATTTCACTACATATCCCCATATCCTTGGTTATGGTTTTTTGTCCTCACTTAAGAATGGTTTCACAAAATAGTCTCGGTAGACAATACTTCACGTTATACATTTACAAGTGTTCTATCGGGGGAAACACTTCAAATATAAATTGCAAGTGCTGCTGCAAGACGACACTTCAAGTTATCTGTGAGAATGTTGACAGAGATAAAAGGTCAAGTGATGTGCCCGTGATTCCACTTTTCTAGTTAGTGAGTTCATTATTGTAAAACCACTTTAAGCGAGGTCAATAAGACAAACCATTGCCTAAGGTGTCATAGTTTTGTAAATTACCCAACAAATATGGCCTGCTGTTTGTAATTTTGGGTAATTGGCTGCCTATTTATGAAAATTTCCCTTAGTTTATCTGGCGAAAATTTGATGAGTAACCGTTTTTGGACACCCTAAGTGAGTTTCATCCACCATTTCACAATTTATTGAGAAATAGCCATATTACATCCCCGCACACTTACAGCCTATTGGTATTAAACAACACCCCAGACTAGCCACAGTACAAACACCTGAGACTTTGAACTAAACTACAGTAAAAAAATATGGAGTTTTGTTCAAAGTTTCACAAAAAATCAGAATTTTATATTTAAAGTCCAGGTATAAAATACTAGGACTTTGAAGTTCGAGTATTTTATACTGGAACTTTTTCGAATCTGGCTAATTTTCAATAAATTTGTGTGTGAGCTATTATTTGACTAACGCAGTCCAAAGTGGCTCATACGCGAAATTTTTACGTTTATTTGTGCTTTTCTTTTTAGGGAAATGTTATACTTTAAGTTTTATGTATACACCGTAGTATTACTAAATCTAGTCTCAAAAAGCTTGGCGGAATTTGAAGTACATTATACATATACGTCAAACATCTTTGTTTCTTCCTAATGGGAATGTATTAAAGGAGAGTGAATAATACCTATGCAAGAATGGATGTCAGCTGTAAAGATTGGATGATAATATTTTCAGAAAGAACATCCTTTAAAGAATGAGTAACATATTTTATTAAAAAAATACATTTTATTCACAAAGTATTTCATAATTTTGAATCGCTTTAAATAAATATATTAACAAATTTGTCTTTTGAGTTGAGCTGTAGCCTATATTGAGTATAATAGTATACATATTACGTGAACTCATCGCACTCTATCATTTATGAGAACTCATTTGCTATTTTTTTCGTTGTGGATTTTGTCTAATGTATATATTCTATATACACATTTTTGCTGAAGCTTGTCAACCTAGAACCCGTTTATTTTATTTTTTATCCACCATCAGTAACTCGCCCTTCATCATTAGTATCAATGTAAGAACAACAACATATCCAATATTATTTTACAAGTAGAGTCAGGGAAGTGAGATGTACGCAGACCTTATCCCATTAAAAATTGAGAGACCGTTTTCAATAGACCCTCGATTAAAAAAATAATATTAGTGTCAATGTAAGAACATATATAAATTAATTAATTTTCATATACATCCATGCTAGTAATTGATAAACTAATTTAATAGTACTAAATACAAATCAAGTGCATGCGTATAATTTAACATAGAAATAGAACTTAAATTTAAAAAGAAGATTAATTAAATAAAAGTAGAAAGAAAAACAAGCGTAAAAATTTAACTTAATCAATTTAATTTACTAGGAAAGAAACATGATGTTTCCCGTGTCTTTACTCGGAGTCGGAGTATCAGAAACTACCTGTATTAAGCATTTCAAAACTAAAGGATAAGGTTGTAACTAATGTGAACGCAAGACTATTAATATAAACTCTAAACTTTGTGCTCACTCAAATCCGACTAGTATTAATTTTATAAGCTAAATTCTTGATTACACTCAATTAATTAAATTAGTAATTTCCCTCTAACTTATGCTCATCTTTCGCCGTTTATTCATCCTCCCGGTTGCAGACGAAATCTCAAACAATAATTGACTAATAATTGTTGTTTGAGTTTTTTTTTATGATTAATTGAGCAAGGATTAAGGGTGGGAAGATGAAAGGAGATAAGATCAACATGTTAAAATAAATTAAAACTAACGTTTCCTTGTGGCCGAATAGTAAGTTGACAATTTTCCATCTAAATTCATTTTAAAGAAAAAATATGCTTATTTATATGAGAAACACCATGAATAATGGATCTTGCACACCTTGGCGATTTAATTAATGATGTAGTCAATTACAGATCAGTAATAAGATTAAGTGGTCCAGCTGGTGGGAGGGGACTCCTATTTTCGCAAAAACAAAATAATGTAAGTCTCAAGTCAACGGGCCATGGTACACTGAAAGAAATTCTTGTAGTTTGTCATCTTTTCAACGTAGGGCTTTTCATGTTACTTTCAATTATTAAAGTAGGTTCTTATATTTTCTTAAAAATCATGATTGTCACGTGACAAGACAGTTGTATATTTGCCATTTGAGTCTCTAGCTCTAAAATATAAGAAGAGTACTATTGATTTATAAAATACTACATAAAGAAAACTTTAAACGGCTCTCCTTTGAATTATATCAGATGTTCACATTTAACACTTAATAGCGTTATATACTAATTTAAATTTCAAAGATTTCCCAAGTTTGGCATCCAATCTTTACGATCAGACAAAAGCAGTCATATGATATAAGTAACTCCTACTACATGGTTTTATTTTATTTGTTTATTTTTCTTTCAGGAATTTGAAGGAGATTGTGAGATTTAGTTCTTTTGAGATTATATCTTGGTTAGGAGTTACAACTACCAGATTGCAGTTATATATTTGTCTCATGTTAGTGCTTTCGTCCTAAGTTAAATTTTGTGATCTGATACTTTGGTGTCGTAAACTTAGAATTAATTTCACGAGTTAGATTAGAAGTGATCAATTTATATTCTTAAAACAGATTATCTTATAAACCTAGAAAATACTATTTGAAAACCTTGAATAAGAAAAGTTGGGAGAATAAAGTTACTTTAACTTCTAAAAACATCTCAACATAAGTTAGACGTAGTATTGCGTTCTTAATTTCATCGACATCACTTCCCATCTACCTTGGCCAAATTATATTCTTTGACTTTATGCTGGCTTCAAGTTGCTTTTTTTTTATCATTCTTTCAATTTTGAAACATACCATTTGCAGCCAATCTTATACTCTCTGCCAAGAACAAAATGAGGCACAACTCATGCAATTGTATAACTTAGTGCTTGGTTTCTTTTGCTTAACTCTTTCCCTTGCTGATTTTCACGACTCTTAACACATTTTTAGTATATTAATAATTACGACAAACCGCGTGAACCGAGCCTTTTTTTTTTTCTTCCTATTTTTTATTGCTTAGAGAAGTTGTTACGATGTCGCAAGTTAAAACTTATTTGTTCATATGCAGATTATTCAACGTTTTTTTTTTCCTTTTTTGGAGGGGAAAGTTCATTAGATGCACAAAATTGGATGTACATGCCCTCACGAACATGGTAGTATTGGAAGTATATCACTATGTGATATTATAAGTATGAGCCATTACTATAACAATGTAAAAAACGTAGTTTAATAAATTAGTGATAGTATGTCAATTTATTTTTACCTAATTATCAATCTATGTATATCATAAATATTTCATGCAATTTCTTGTAAGTGGCCTGATTATATAATTATTTTTCAGAATAAGGTGCATATATAGAAAACTTTAAACTATTATAGTGGTGGTAAAACGTTAATATTAAACTATCAACATACTCGTGTATATATATATATATCTTCAATAAAAAAAATAATGCACTTAATTATATTTACTTGCTAGTATCTATCGAAATTACAACAGCATAGTTTGAACATAAAATTTAATCCATCTTAAATTAGTTTGAGATGGCTCCCTTCCCAGCACTTTGCTAGTGGACATTGGACAAGTAATGGGGAAGTCAAATAATTCTAGAACTAAAGTAGTATATCTTTAACGTGGAAACCTAGCTAGAGCTTAGTTGTAGGTCGCAATCATTATATGGTCTCTTCTAGTGAGAATAACGTCTAGGATTCGCCATATATGATTACTTCGAATTTAATTTTTTAAATTTATCTTTGGGTATATTGTAATTGTAAATGTTATACTAGTATGTTGTACTATTGATTGGGTATGACGGGTTTTCTAAAGAAATGTAAAACTTGAAAAAGATAGGAGAAAGAAAGTTTTAATTAGCAAATCTGCAAATGTGTTCAGCCACATCGTGAACACCTCTCTAAATTAGTTTGGTAAAAGATTCTTACCAGTTTTTCTTGAAACATGCATAGCAAAACAAACAATATTCTTTTTCTCAACTTATCTACAGCTCATATCACAGTTTCTTTTTCCTAAGAAACTGTTATCAATATGACAAGGATTAGAAGGACCTGAGAAATGTAATAATGTATGGATTAAACTGCTGTAGAAGATGTTGAAAAATTCAAAAAGGTAGAAGTAAAGACTATCTGCAGTACAATTGCTTTGATAATTATATATGTATATCGTATCATGACTCATGAGTATGAATAATTGGCAAAACTTTAAAATGTAAGGAGAAATTAAAGAAAGTTTGCACGTTCTCAGCCACACTGTAAACTCATTTACAAAATAATTTGGTAAAAGAGTCCTTGCCATTTTTCTTGAAACACATACTGAAACAAATATTACAAGTTCTTTTATCGTTGTCAACTAACCAAACACAAAAAGTGTCTTGACGAAGTGGACGAAAGTCCAAAAGGCGGAACCCCTAAAATCTAAGTTCATTGACTAAATTAAGGGAAATATCAATAAGGAAAGACTATCAAACTTGGTTTAATGTCGAATTCTTTTTTTTTTTTTTAAGAAGCCGTTATAGATAGGATATTTTACACCATATATAATTTTATGAAATTTATTTATCAAACATAGAGATACTTTAATTATTTTTTAAAAATATCGATATTTTTAACATTTGTTACATATAGGCCTGGGGATCGAGCGAGTGAGCCTAGCCCGAGTCGAGCTTAATCCAGTTTTATATCATATCGAGCCGAACGAAGCTCAAACGAGCTTTGCTAGAATTTGACTGAGCCCGAGCTGATTTTTCTTTATGTGTCCCCATACTTAATATTATAAAAATAATATTTAAATTTTCCTTTTGATCATACGCATACATAAGGATAGATGTACTAGTTTACCAATTGTTAATTATTGCATCAAAATATTAAATATCATGTACACTTCTAATTTATTTGGTAATTGAGCCTGAAACATAAAAGTTTTATTTGTTTTAAAAAAGTTACACGATAAATCAAGCTAATTGAATCAAGCCGAGCTTTGACCGAGCCGAGTCTGGTCGAGCTTTAACCGAGCCGAGTTGAGCTAAACCTTAAATAAAATCGAGTTGAGCCGAGACGAGCTAAAAGATAATCAAGCCGAGCCGAGCTCCAAGCCGGCTCAACTCTATGCCCAGGACTGGTTACAGAACATAGCGAAAAACTAAAAAATCTAGATAAAATGAAAGCCCTAACCTTAAAATTCCTTACTCTCTCTCTCCCCCTCTCTCACACAGCCGCCAATACCCACCCATGTTCCCTTCTCCATCCACAACCTTTTCATAGCTGGTGTTGAATTGTTGTTACCATCTCCGGCTACGGCATCAACGTTTCTCTGATGAGGGTGACGAGGTTCTGCTGTTGCTGGTTTGTTTTGCCAACGAAAGATGATGCTGCTACTTCATTTCATCGGCGACAGGAAGCTATGGTCGAGCAACTGCTTCGTCTTCTCCGCTGTATCGTCTTCTCAGGATTTCTTTTATCTTCAGTGGTTTTGCCACTTTGTATTTTTTTTTTTTTGCTGGTGTTTTTTTCTTTTCTTTGAAACTGTATGGCACTCGTATGGCGATTGTGTCATATATTTTCCGGTGGAGATCTGTTGTTGCTGCATTTTTTTTCTGGTGTTTTCGATCTTTTTGTAATTGTATGGAGACTGTATGGCTAATATATGACGACTGTATGTCATTTATTTTTCGATAACTGAAGAGTCCCAGGGTGTATCTAAATTGTATGTCATGTATATTTAGATGTATATTGTCTATGTATTTCTTCTGTATATATTGTGCATTGACTGTATATACGATGTATCTCAACTACTATATTAGATGTGCAATAAAACTATGTGTAAAGTTGTTGTTTTTTTTTTTTTTTTTGGTGGTTATGATGTTTGTGATGGTAGTTTGAAGGTGAGGGATTGCATGTCCTGTGTTTTTCTATTGTTAAAAGAAAAAAATCGTCATCTAATGGCAGCAGCTGGCAATGGCGGCTAGAGGTGGCGACCAACAAGTATGGTTGTGGGCAGTCGTGGGGGTGGGGTGGGTGGGAGGTTGCAAGGTAAGATGGGAGATTTAGCATTTTTTATATGTTTTATGTCTATTTGCTATATTTTTTGTTAAAAAAAAATATTGCTATTTTTGTAAGTCTTGAAGTATTGTTATGTAAGTTAGGGGCCATTTGTTTTTATTAAGATTAAGACGTTTGAATCTGAATACACATCTGTATAATAAGATGTTGTCACTATATCTGAACAATGAGTGATTAATACTGTTTGTTTTTTCAATATCTAAATATATAAAATCTATATGTATGTTATAAGAATATAAATATAAATATACAATAAAAATATAAAAGTAATTATATATTACATCAACAAAATATTAAAAAAATCTTGATTAAATGAAATAATATCATTATTAAATAAACATTTAAATACTTTTAAGATAGAAATGAATATCTTAAGTTTGATAAAAAAAAATTTAACCATGTGAGGATTGCATGTTAAGTATTTAATTGAGAAAAACTTAGAAGAAAACGAGAAAGAAATTAAAATACTCCTATGCTTATTGAAAATACAACAGTAGATTAACCAATAAGGGCAGTGGGTTATGTAGAGTATCAATAATTAATTAGAGAAATTAGATACCACCAAATTGTCTTAAGATTATTTCAAAAATTATATCGGCATGAATAATGCCCAGGACGTTGAAATCATTGAAGAGAGTAAGAAAATTTTGATGAGTTATAGTTGCAGAGAAGGGAAGGGAAGGGGGAGGGAGCATCGTGGGTAGATAGTTGGAGAGAGAAAGTCCATATAAAATGTAGCTTTTCAAGTCTGTGTAGCATTAAGACTTTGATACACATCTGCCTAAATCAGAGCCATTAAGTTCTATTAAGTGATTTTAAAAGGAAAAAAATAAATACACTTAATGGGTAGTTATCTGAATGATTCAGATTAAGACACCCATTAAGTGCAAACAAATGAGGCCTTAGTTTCTAACATTGAATTACCCTTATAGATATGGCCGAGTAAGGCAAACCTCTTAACAAGTTTTTGCGTGAAATGGACACTTCTGGTGTTGCAATAAGAATTTGAGATCCTGTATAAAAGTCTTACAAAAATGATCTCCATCAGGTAAAATTTGCTGTTGTCGCCAAAAGTAAGTTCCTGCTGATTGTCAAGTGTTGCTAACTAGAAAGGTCCGGCAATCGCAAGGTTTCGGGGTTATTTTTGTAAGACTTTTTTATCTGGACTAAATCTATGTCGAGTTGCCTGAAGTAGGGAGAAATGCAGAACTAGGACACCATAGAAAATGATTTGCCTATTTGACCTCCATAACAGTAGTTTAACAAAAATGACATCCGCTAAGTTTAAGGACGTGTGCTGAAAGTTTTTGCCTGAAGTATCCTATTTCAGTAAATGTCCCAACCTCTAACCGTAGTCCCATACCAAAGGGAAGTAGACTTTTTTTTTTCTAAAATAATAATAATAATAATAATAATTGCTAAATTTGTGAAGAAAATAGGAAACTATAAACGCAAGAATAAAAATAATTAGGACTAGGAAATTTTTGAAAGAAAGACCAGGGATTAGCATGAAATTTCAGTCGAAATTAATAAATGAACTATATGTTGAACCCCAAAAATTACCCTTTCTTTAAAGAAAAGACAGGTTTCGGATATATTTCAACAAAATGGGACTCCAAAGGGTTTTCTTTGGAGTCGCCACCTAATTTAAGGATTATTAGGAACCTAAGTTAATTAAAGAGTGCAATTTATTCTTTATTTAAAAGAAATTAAATTTAAAATCAGAGATTCTTAGGTAAGTGGTTCTATTAAATTCGAAAGAAGGTCCCTAGCGGGAGCACTTTCGAAAATCCGCTAAACGCGGTTAATCCGGCGGTTTTCACGAATTTGTTAAGGATAATAAATGTATAAAGCTAATTTTAAATATGGATAATAGAAATAATAAAATAAGATAAGATTTTAGTTACGCCGATACTTATTTAGATAAACGACCAAATTTAAGATCAATTAAATGGATAATAAAATAATGATCAATTGGTTAATTAAGTAAATAAATAAAGGGTAAATGAAGTTAGATAATTAAATAAAACAAACTAGATAAATAGTTAGATAGTGATAAAAGATTAGTTAATTGATTGAATAAATAGATGGATAAATAAACAAATAACCTAATTAAATAAATAAATACTTGCTAATTTTAATTAAATAAAGGAGTAAATGAATAATAATTGATTAATTAAATAAATATTTAATTGATTAAATGAATGATTAATTGAAATTAAATAAATTAGATTAAGTAAATAAATAAATAAATAAATAAATAAAGGGTTAAAATTTAATTAATTAACTAAATAAATAAATTAGATTAAATAAATGAATAATTGATTATTTAATATAATAAATAAAGAAACAATTTAAGTGCGAATTATGACGAGGGTACGATTTTAGTCGAATTTTATTTGCACTCATTAATTGACAAATGATTCTAAACATCTATAAATAAATTGGCGATTCGCAAAGAAATGATACAAAGCAAAAAAATTTAAGTGATTAACAATAGTTATTCACAATTCAAATATTATTTCTATCTTACCGGGCTACTAATCCGGTCTGTGGGGAAATCCTATACAACATGTATTTTCTAAGGGAGCGGGGAAAGATGGAGTTTAGAAAAATAGAACCCGAAAATGCAAACTCATCATTGAGCCTTGGACTTTGTGATTTTCATTTTTTTTCTTTTACATTTTCGGGGATATCAAGTCCCGAAAATGCGAAGCGGAGCAAATAACTTCCAATGCAAACAGCCGTCCCAATTTGTGAGTTTTAATCAACTCAATCCCAAGATTCATGCAAAAAATAGACAAGAGATAAAGATTAATGAATGACCAATTAATAAAAGTTTTAACTGGTGAATAAAGAAGGAAGAAAAAATTTCCCAGTTAAAATGGCTAACAGGTAGCAAAATCCTCTCACTTATCTTATGTAAATCAAATGAACAAGTAAAGCTTACAACTTTAAAATTTTAACAGAAAATGAACTCTACTCAATTGAACCATACCAATAGAACAAAACAGATCATTTATTAGACTACAACTTTCTACTTTTTAAACGAGGTCGTACCAATTGAACGAGCACAAAATCCTAGGGGCTAACCAGATTAAGAAAAATACTGTGTGCTCAAACGCACATCCTTCACTCAGGCAATGACATAACGAAATAACTTAACGCTTGAAAGCAACAAATAAATAATCGAGTATAATGCATAGACAAGTAGACAAACAGTCCATTTCCTTAAGAAGACAGACTTATTACAACCTTATTGAGTAATGGAACTCGAGGAAAGCAAAATCCTGAACATTTCACTAAAGGGTACTAGAATGTTTTTAAAAAAAAAAAAGAGATTCAAGGCAAGAGAAAATTAAGAAGGATTAACAGCAGGAAGGAATTAAACTTGATCTAGAAACAGGATTAGCGTGCTGCGCTTTAAAACTAATTTGGGAGGAAGGGTAAACTGTTATCATGTACCAAATCTGGACAGCTAGTACTTAAGGAAAAACAAGACTTCCGAGAAATTTAATACTACTAGAACACGAAGCAATCCCAAATCTTAAAGTGATTTCAAAGACTTGAACCAATAATTGCCTTAGATTATCCAATATTTAATTAATCTAATGAAATGAGAAAATATTTGCATCTATCTGCCTTTAACAGAAAACAGAACTACAAAAAGAATTCCAGGCTAACAAAGTAACTAACTCAGGGTCTGTTGCAATGATGCAGCAAACTAGACAGAAGAAACTCGACTATTAAAGCTGACTAAAAATCAGAAGCAACATGGAAGGATGCAATTCATGAAGAGGGTGAAGCGAATCTTAAAGAACAGGAGGCTTAGGCTTGAAAAGAAGGCAAGCTTGAAGCAAAACTGGAGAGGATTCAAAATCTATACGACTATAATCAAACTGCTGCAAGCTACATTTGATCAGAACAAACCTATACACTAGGCATTCAACCATCCCTCAGACCCTATGCCCCAAGCTACAACATGAACCAAGAAAACTGGAAACCCTTTATGACCTGCACTCTGCTATTCACAGCTTCCAAACAAAGCATACCCCTTCACTACCCCTTTTGAACCAACTCTAAGCCTAACAAACTCACTTGAAAACTCCTGAACCAACATCACCAACTCACAGAACAACTTCAAAACTCCTTCATTCACACACTGCTCCAGGACCTGTCTGAAGATCAGACACCAAACCTGAAGCACCAGACTCTTAACATCCCCTCTGAACCTGCTTCCAAGCAACCGAGCAGACCTCTAACATATACACACACACTGCATCTCACAAATTCCCTCAATTCAACTCCTAAACAGCCCCTGGACAGCTACCTAAAACTTTTCTATCACCTGCGAGCACCCCAAGAGAACCTCCCTCCTTACACTCACAGCTTACCATACCACTATTAGCATCCTTACAAACTCCCAGATCCTCCAGAAACATCACAAGAAACAGGGAAAACTCCTGGACAATACCTACACTACCAAACATACCCTGCACACTAACCAAAACACCCCTCTTAAGCAGCCCTCTACAGCTTTACATAGAATCATCCTCCATACTTATCACACAGATACCAATCTCCAAACACCATCAGAAGAAAACAGACTACTTTATGCCACCTGCAGCAACCAGAAATAACTAAAACTTACCCCTGAACATCTACTTCTTCACTAAACTGCACTATTCCCTCATACATTCTCCAGAACAAACTACCAGACACCCTAGTACACACAGACATTCAGAACAAACTCCAAACATTTGCAAAAGCACCGGACAAACTCTGCCTCCTTTATTTTTACTTCAGAACCAATAAAAACAAACCAAACTCAAATGCAAACAAGGAAAAAGAGTGCTTTTATTAAAGGTTTGAACTTAAGACACCCTATTCAGTTCAATATATGACTAAAGGTTGAATTTTTTCATTTTTTTGACATATGATTTTAGAACAAATTGGATCAACGATTATAACTTTGCGTGAATGAAATTTAAGACTGCTCTTAATCAGTTTTAACTCTGATCCTAGTTCCAGTTTTTTAAACTAAGCTTTTACATAAAAGAGCATACTAAAAGATTCAAACATTGCAAATAAGAAAAACCTAAAAAAATTCATGTTGTGACAAGCTAATATCATGATCATAAACATCTTAAAGAATAGACAACTAAGCATAGACAATGTTATTGCATAAGAAACTGAATAAGGATTAGGATCCGACCTGTTTTAGGGCAGTGAACAGGGCTCAAGTCTGAAGGAATCGACTCGACTAAGCGACTCGAGCGATGTCGATGACTCGAACAAGGTCGTCGACTCGAGCGAGGTCGACGACTCAAAACCAAAAGCGATGTTTTTTTATCTAAAATAGAAACTGAAAATGCTATGTGTATCTTTTTTAAACTGCGAGAAAAAAAAATCCAATGTATAGAAATGCTGCCGTTTTTGTTTTTGTAAAAAAAATCCAGGCCCCCCCCCCCCCCTTAAACTGAAAAACATGAATTTATATTAGGAAAATTTAGGGTTTACCTCAAACGAAATTCCAACCTACTCCCTCCTTATTCGATCAATCCCTTGTGAGATAAGGGTGAGAAGGGTAAAACTACACCTCTCCCATCCTTATCTCCAAGAAAGAGATCGAGGGCTCGGATTGCTTCAATTTGAAATGGATGGATCGGATTAAAAGACCGTTTGCTAGAAAAACAAGTGAGAAAACTCCAAAAACACAGCTGGAAAAGTGCAACTCGTCCAGCACATCAGCTGTACGGAGAAGATGAGCGTTTGGGTCGGGTTTCTGGTTCTGATTCGCGGGTCGCGATTTGGGGAAAGGGACTTTGGGTCGGGTAATTTGGGCTGAAATGGGTTTTACTGAGATGAGGAAAGGGAAAACAGGTGTTGTCTATTGTGTGTGTAGGTTATATGTATTGGTTGCAGAAATAAGCCAGCATTTAGGTTAGGAGCGATTTTAGCCTCTTTTAGATAAATTAGTTAATTTACTTTAATTGAATTTGATTAATTTAAACTCAATTCAAATAATTTTAAATATCTAATTCTAATTTTAATTTTATTTTCATAATTGATTTTCATTTAAATAATTTAGCCGCTAATTAAATCTTGGGACGAAATTGGGTGTCAACACTATACTCTATCTGTCTCATTTTATTTGTCATAGTTACTGTTTCGAGTGTCAAACTTCTTAAATTTGACTGTAGATTAGGATATAAAATCTTTAACATTTCTTAAATAAAATTTACATATTTGAAAACTACATGAAAAGTATTATAAGTCACAATAACTTATAATTCAAAATATTTAAAAGTTATATATAAAGATTACGGTCAAAGATAAACTCGTTTGACTCTCGAAATCCGAGGGACGGATGGAGTAGTTGGAGAAGGGAATGGGACATTAATAAGCAAGATATTATTGGACCCATGTTTTAACCATAAGTCTAACTGCAAGTGGATGTATGAAGGGAAAGATGACAAAAAGTCAAGACTAAATGGACACAAAACTATCTAGTAGGAGTAGTTATAGCCATAGGAGGGACCTCAACGTAAAGTAGAAAGACATTTAATAAGCTGTTTCCTCTTCACTGAGATCCTTGTACTTTTTGGCATTTCCCCTTTTCGACCTACTTCATAAATCGGTTTTAACTATGCGTGGCTACGACTTACGAGTTTCAATGTGAAGGGCACGTGAGCAATTTTTCATTTGAAAAATGTGTAGAAGAATGAAAGTGCAAACGAATGCATTTTCCGTTGCCCTAAGTTTTGAATTGGAACTCCACCACTTATGAAATAACACTGAAAATATTATTATATATAGTAGTTCATATATTTTTTAAATATTTTAAATTGTTCATTATAGTAACTTACGCTCAATTTTATGTAGTTTGCAAATGCATAAATTTTATTTAAAAAAAAACTTAAAGATTTTATATCCGAATTCACGGTTTGGATCTCAAAATCCAAAAATCATCAAGTAAACCGGGAGAAATGGAGCAATTAAAAGATAAGGTTGGAGATCTGTGTCGTTTTGTCTTTGTTGCAGAATCGAAGTCAACTGAGAATTTCAAAATTTGAGAGGATAAAAGCAACAATTATGGAAAATTTAAAGTGATATGGCTTTTTCTACGTTCAGCCTTTCCTTTTTGAAATCTTAAAGATGCCATATATTTTTCAACACTTCCCGTTCAACATAATATCAATGATATAGATGCGAGAAATTTTATTTTATATCTAACATAAGTATAATTAGTCGTGAGGTTCTTTATTAGTATTAAACATGTGGCAATTGTGGACTTCACATGCACTTTACACGTCACTTCTCCCTAGCTCACATTTCCTCCCATTTCTGTGATTCTCTCCTCCTCACAGAATTGAGTATCCTTTTCTTTATGGAATTGAGAATCTCAATTCATATTAGGATTTAGGAGTTTAGATATATTTTCCCCTCATACTCCTGTTTCTATATTGTTTTGATTTTGAATTTTCTTTTATTTTATTTTTCTGTTGAAAACCTAATAATTCTAGGTTTAAACATTTAAAAAACCAATCTTGCAATATATCATCCCAATTGTTTCTCTCATCGAAAATTAAAAAGAAAAAGATAAAATGTAGCCCTTTTACTTTTTTTTGTTTGTTTTTGGTTTGGTTGACAGGAGTAGTATAATTAGAAATCATGGTTGCATCATTATTTATAAGTGTAATTTATGTTGTCTTGCTTATGTAACTTTTAAATTTTCGTTTTTAGATTAAAGTTTTAGCCTAGATAATCATCAAATATTTTGAACTATGAGAATCTATATTTGTCAAACAAAAGTTTAGCTCTAGAATTGCAAAAAATGAAAGATTAAAGAAGGAAGGATGAGAGAATCACGCAAGGGAGGAAATGTAGGAGGAGTGAGGGAGAGAGGAGTGATGGGGTGAGTAACGTGGAAAATATGCGTTAACAATTGCCACATGTCTAATAATTAAGAGCCTCACATAACTAACTATACTTATGCTAATCACAAAATAAAATTTGATGCTCAGACTCTAAGCTAGCGTTTGGACATAGATTCCTAAATATTTTTTGGAAAACACTTTTTGGGTGAAGTTTGATATGAAAATGAAAAAGTGTTTGGACATACTTTTTGGCTCAAAAGAGCCTTTGAGCTCTTATGAAAATAAAATTTGATTTGTAAATGTTAGTTTTTGGCCCAAAAACAGCTCTAGGCCAGTTTTTGAGTTTTTGGGAGTTTTTAGGACAAATTTTGCTCAAAAAGCATAAACAAACACTTTTTGGCCCCAAAATACCCAAAAATCTCTCTAAAAACTATGTCGAAACGGGAGCTAAATCCTACTTGTCCCTTATTTTTCAATTAGATTTACCGGTGGATACAAATCTTAAAATGGTCCCAAAATCTAACGTAAATTCGACGGCATTTTAGCCTTCCTTTGGAACTCAAGAAAGCTACAAATTAAATAGAGACGAATGACTTAGGAAAAGCCCCACTCGCTACTAAAAACGTCTGTGTATGGACGTCAACTCTTCATCCCTTTCCTATACGGCCTTACTATTTTCTAATTTTGCAGCAAAAATAATAATAAAATTTAATGACACCAAGTTATTACAAAAAAAAAAAAAGTTCCCAAACCCATGTTTTGATTTTGCGGGTCTATTAGCATTTTGCACCTCTTTTTTACTATACAATGAATAGAAGAAACAAACCACTTCAAGTTTAAGGATCTAAAGCTTTTCTAACCTCCAAAGGTAAAGCTAAACTTATCCCTGATGTTGGGCTAAATTACTCAGATTTCCTAGTTCAAAAATTACATACAATAGAACAATATTTATTTCAACTAATTTACTTACATGTCTGAAGTATCCATTAACTAGGAAGAAAAGGTAAACATTTTAACACAAAAATAAGAAAATTCAAAACGAAACAAGTCATTAGAAACAACATATATAGTTTCTATGTTTCACTTGGATTTTAAACTTGTTGCTGCTCACTAATTTGTTCCTCATGACAACTCCTCCAGTGATTTCCCTTTTGGTTCTGGCACTAAGAAAGTGAAAAACATCCCTAGAGCATTGAGACATCCCATGACAATTAACGAGGCCTTAATACCAATACCAGGTGGGTAACCAGCATCAGTCTTTGTTGGATCAGTTGGCTGTGCTGCATATAAAAACCCAAATGCCCCTACTATTGCACCAGCTTTTCCAGCTGCTGCAGATATCCCATGACAAGTTGACCTCAGGGAAAATTTCAGCTGCTACTACAAATGTTGTAGCATTAGGCCCAAAATTGGAGAAGAAAAATGTTAAGGCATACATCACTACAAAACCGATACGATGGTCTTTTGTGTTCCAATGATTGTAAGGAATTGCGAGAGCAAACATGAATACAGTCATGAAGAAAAATCCCATTAATTGAATTGCAAAACGTCCAATTATATCAATGAATGCCACAGTAAACCAGTACCCTGGCACGGTACTGAACAAAGCAATATAAGTTTGTGCCCTGGCTACTCTGAATACTTCATGGACTGCATTCATTTCACTTGGTTTTGGTATCCAACCAACTGCACCTAACACGTCTTTCTGGAAAAGATTATTGCTGTAAAATGCAATGTCTAGTAAAAACCATGTTGTGGTTGTTCCTATTATATGTAATCCATGGCGACTAGCAAATTCTTTTGAAAATAATCCGAATGAATTTGCTGGTCTCTCTGCCAATTGCTGCACTCTTTCCTCTGCTGGTTCAATTTCGACCTTTAACACATGTGCCATGTCCTTACCGGCCTGTTTAGCATTTTTTGCAACAAGGGCCGTGTAACGGGCTGTCTCGGGCATTTTCATACGCCAATAGAAAGTCAGGGCAGCAGGGAAAGCTCCAAACATGAGAATTATACGCCAAATGTAATCTGCTTGTGGCACAGTGGAAGCTTTTGCATTTTCTTGATATGTAGGTGCACTATAAGCATGATCAAAACCAGCTGAAACAATTAAAGCAAAACTCCCACTTACCAATATACCAAAACCTTGCATAGCAAATACCGCGGCAATAAAAGCTCCACGAGTCTTTTTATTAGCATATTCAGACATAATTGTAGCAGATAAAGGGTAATCACCACCAATTCCAAATCCTAACCAAAACCTGAAGAAACATAGTGAGGCCATAACACCTTTTGGGCTTGATCCAAAAGAAAATCCAGAAGCAAGTGAACAAACAACCATGAGGACTAGTGTCACACCATAGACTTTTTTGCGCCCCATTTTATCACCTAACCATCCAAAGAAGAGCTGGCCGGTTAACGTGCCAACGAGGGCGACACCCGTGACAGAGGATGATACATTAGGAGGTAGACTTCCTGGCTTAGGAGAACCTGGTTTGTAATAATATATGCGACCCAGCAATAATCTTGTGACTAGAGAAATGCTGAAAAGATCATATGCATCTGTGAAAAATCCCATTCCAGCAATGACAGTTGCTGTGAAATGGTAAAGTTGAGTCTTGGCTAAATCAAGTGCATTGAGCACTTGGAGTTGGTCACCGGCCATGATTGGAAGACTTAGTTTGCTTTCTCTTCTTTCAGGGTTCTTCAAGAAATATACTGCACCAAGAAAGACATATTTAATAATGCCAAAATTTGTTTGTTTATAATCAAATTAATGTCAATGAAGAATTTTACCTCATCTTCAAGGTCATGAGCTTTTAATTAAAGATATATTAGCTGCCCTTGTTATTAACATTTCTTTATTGCTGGAATTAAGTGCATGTTGGAGATTATGAATGGAAATACAAATTTCCTAGGCAGTCATAGGCACGTACGTTGCAAGGGATATGAACATACATGCATATATTATTTCCAAGTTTCAGGTAACAAATTACTTAAAAAAAAAAAAAAAACTAGCTGGATAATTTTACTTAAAATATCGATGTAGTATGGAGTATAATTTTTGCCAGTGGTTACAAGTAACTACATGCTATTACATAGAAATGTTTTAGTACTAGCTAGTAGTATTAATGTTGGCGCCAGGGGCCAGGAGTACTTACAATGGTAGAGTAGAAGTTCAACAGTTTACACTCACTAATTGTTTTTACTTTTTTCTGCGCTACTATTTGATACTACTATTAAATTCTCACAAGCAAAAAATGCTGATGTGATGGGAGAGGAGGAACTAGAGATATACCTTTGCTACTTCTGAAGCCTGCACTTTTGGAGAAGATCAAAATTAATTACTAGTAGGAGGAGAATGGATAGAATAATTACTACAGGATTATATATAGGGGCTTCTTTATAAATGAGAAATCAACAACCAGAATCATCTCCGGCATATATTGGTAATATACTTCTATGCAATTTACTGAAGTCATCACAGTTTTGCTTCTTCCTTATGAACTCTTGTCATTATCCATTCAATTTCCTTCCTTATACTTCTATCATTGTTCTGTCACATATTTTACAAAAAGTTCTAATAAATATAGTGCAGGTTCTTAGAGTACTCCCGATCGAGTGGCCAGTTATTGGCCAACTTGAAAGCTATTCCATCTCCAGTTTTTCCAATAATTTCACCCGAGCAAGTCATGCATGTGACATCACATGAATTAGTTCAGAAATAAACGTTGCACATGCAAGAAATTACCCAAAGTTTCTTCTAACGATCAATTTTTTACATATTATTTGTGCATATGTTACGATATATGTTAGCGCTCAATTATTTAAACAATCTCAATGTCTTTATGCTAATTATGCTACAAAAGATATCATTTGGAGTTACCTCATCAGTGTATTGCTTTATTAACTAAAGCAAGAGAAATTCAGAAGAATGACGACGTTGGTCATGACCTGAACCAGATAACGCTTAGATGAATACTGACTTTGAACAAATGAAACTTTATTAGTTTTCTTTTCAATTCAATGGATGTAGAAACGATTACTTAAAGCCTGTATTTTAAGGCAGAGGGATTGGAGCTATAATTTTAAATGAATTTCTAGAGTAATTCTGACACCACGTGTCAAGGGAGATACCGTAGTTCTGTAAGCATCCTTTAAAAAGTGTGTGTTTATTTTCTTAAGTATATTAGAAGTGCTACCTGCATAGGAAGAAATGATGATGTGTTATTGTGTTGTTTTACTAACCTAGGAGTTGTGGAATAATTGCATTTATATGTTGTTTTGACTTAATAAATATACTGCCTAAGGTCGTCAACAAGCAATAACCTTAATTTAACAAAGAAAATATCGTATTGCAAGAACAGATACTATGAAATCAAAATTGCCATTGACCATTTTGTCTTGGTTATTCTGCGGGAATATGCGTGTTTCCAGCAAATATATTTGACACAACGTCATACTATGAAGAAATGTTGGTGCAATATATTAATTTAATAGGACGATATAGTATGATGAATTTCCAGAAGTAAAATAAGTTGGGGGGATTATAGTGACTGACTTAGCAGTCATTGGCTTTTGTCTTGGTGGTCAAGTGTTTGGTATGAAGAATATGTATTTTATTTTACGTATATTAAGCTTACGGTCCAAAATTTCTCTTTCTTTCAACTCTTTGTGTAGTTAAATCTACCAAATAAATTGTGATGGAGAGTAATTAATTATATATGCATATGTAAATGTAACGTCAGAGGAGATGTTTACGTACAAGTTTCTCTTCCAACAGAAATTCATAGGTAGTTTCCAAAACTTATCAATTTGATACATTTGTCTCGTTTTCATTATCAGTGGATTCGTCATTTCTTAAAGATGACAATGATAACAAGCCAACATTTGCTCTAATCTCTAATAAACTATATGTAATAAAAACGATAACTATCGCAAGATGGTATATTGCTATGGCCTATGAGGACCATTTACTTTAGCCAGTAAGATAGTGGCGGATTTACTTTGAGGCAACGGGTGTCACAAGATATGCTTCATCGAAATTTTCTACTATATATATATATATGAAAATCATAATAATTTCTATACAAATAGATAAAATGACACTACTTGAACAAAAATGAGGTACAACCGCCCTTGTGGTTAATTGCCCCACAATGCTCTTCGATTGCCCTGAACGTTTAACATCAATTAACAATAGTTTGTTTGAGCTGGGAGCACCAGACCACTCGTGTTGTGCTTCATTTATTAATAGGATGTCAGTATAATATTTTATATATTTATTCATTTCTTAAGTGTGACACTGCTTACAAAAAATTTTATGTACGCAACCGAAGTTATGCATGCTTATTCCGATTTTTAAACCTCATATTCTCACTCTCAATGTTTGAGAATTGAGATCACGAAAACGGATACATAAAATGTTTATGAACAACATACAAGCTGAGTTTTGTTGAGCTAAGCTCGATTACTTTTCAAGCTCGTTTAACTTGTTTAGCTTAAAGGTGCGTAAAAGCTCAGCTCAAGCTCGTTTAACTTGAACTTTGTTCACAAACATCCCAGACTCATTTACACCCCTAGACACAATTGGTAACATCCGTCCCTGTATCAGATTGCACCACAAAAGTTTCCTGAATAAAAGTGTGAAAGGATTAGTAAATCTTCTGGCTGGTGAATCATAGGGGTTATGCTCACCAGATTGGTTTATAACACGACAATCAGAAGTAGAACAGATTTCATGATTCCATCACGCATAGGTATCTTCATCTTCAGACTCTTCTTTGATGCTACCGACGCGAGCCTAACATCTCATGAGGCTGCATGCCACAGTGTTAATTGAGGTATAATCATGGATTGATTGGTTCATCTCATCCTATTTTACCGAGAAATGACTGCAAAAAAGATTGAGAAATAAAAAGTGCATTAGTTAGAATAAAAGAACAATAATTGTGTGGACAAGAATGAAATAGTCACTAGGACTCCTCCTAGAAAAGGAAGAAACACAAAAATAAAAGGAACTAACAGCACAATGAACCTGTAGCTAACTGCTTTGACAGGACTAGGAATCTGACATGACAAGACATGCAATGTAGAAAAAAGTAAACTTTCAAAGATCCTAAGACTATTTAAGAAATTCCAGAAGCAGCTTGCTTGGTGACGATTCACATAATGTCATTGGCCCAATGACGCAAGTGCAAAAAGCATTGCCTACTGAAGAGAAGGAAGTTGTTCGAGCTATGAACATTTATTGGATGATGGACCAGAGACATTAATAAATGAAACAAGACTCCGAAATGCGGACATACTCTTCCTCAAGGCAGATAAATGTCATTTTGGTAGGAAGAATAGAGCAATTTTACTTTCATGACCTTGCATGGTTCAGCAAGTTGAAACAGTGGGTGCAGGATACACATTCAACTATGCTATTTCAGCATTCAAGTAGCATCACCTTCTCTATTTCTTCATAGAGTGGAAGACCACAGAACCTAAGGCGATACGCACACTCATCAAAATGAATAGAAAGACGATCATGGATCAAGATCCAACGATCAAAGGTGTAACCTAGCTAGCGACAAAAGAGCCTGACCCGACCTAGCATCACACATTCTCCAAGTCACAAGGGAGCCAAAGTCCAACTGCCAGTCCTCCCAGAATTTTCTCTAGGATTAAGAAAAGAGTAGGAAACATTTACGCTACAAATGTCACACCTTAGACCTCCAATTTTCCGTGTGGTAAAACAATCATACAAACCAAGGACACCCTGCCCTTTTTCTGTGTAACAAAAAGTTCAGTGGAGAGAGGTTTACCTTCGTTTTGGTTAGAGTAGTTCCATTTTTAACTGTAGTGGTGCTTCCAAACCCAAATTTAGGCTTCTTCTCAGCAGGCTTTAATATCTGGAAAGAGCACATCAGTGTCTCATCCACACTCATCATGGCACCAGCATTGTCAAACTCTCCACAATAATTAGGGGCTGAGAATATAGTCACTAGTTGTCTATCAGCGAAAAACTCATATCCATCTTCCACAACCTACATCAATCACAAAGACCCCGTAAATTTCGTAAAACAAAATCAAAAGAAAGGGAAGAAAAGGAAGGAAACAACCAACAATTCGAAGTAATATTCAGTTTAAACCTGGTGAGCACGGCATATGAGATCGAGATCTAGCTTCTGAAGAAACTCTGTCACCTTATCTGGGCCAAAGGTGTAGGAAACACCCCTATCATTCATCCCCCACCCTCTAACATCCCTACTAGGATCTGACCATAAAAGATCACAGAGCAGTCCAGATTCTGGAACATCAGTTGGTCGATGAAGGTTCCTTATCTGATCCAAATGATGAAGGTCGGGGGAGAGTCCACCATGCATGCACAATATCTTTTCATCGATCAGAGCTGCCACAGGCATGCAGTTAAAACAATCTGTGAATATCTTCCACAGTCGAACATTGAACCTTCGTTTACACTCATCATAGAACCCATATATACGATTCACAGAAGCACATTCATGATTTCCCCTCAAAAGGAAAAAGTTTTCAGGATACTTTATTTTATATGCAAGCAGAAGGCATATTGTTTCCAGACTCTGCTTCCCACGATCCACATAATCGCCCAAGAATAGGTAATTAGATCTTGGAGGTAATCCACCATGTTCGAATAGTCTCAGTAGATCAGAATATTGACCATGGACATCACCTAGCCAAGTACGGCACCACAAAAAGAATTAGATAGGAATTCATGTTTTGTCTCCAGAATAGAGAGAGAGAGAGAGAGAGAGAGAGAGAGAGAGAGAGAGAGAGAGAAGAGGGGGGGGGGGGGGGGGGGATCAACTAATGTTTTACAGGTATTTTATTTTCAAGGGGTTACAACCAAATGTTGGACCCTCAAAAGTGAGAATGAGAAGAAAGACATAAGGCCAAGTTGGAAAGTAGAACTATAGAAAAACTAACAATAAGATTGCATAAAGGGAACCCAATGGCAATCAGGATGCATGCACAAACCAATGCAAAGAATACAGCAGGCTTAGATCTTCTGAGAAATCGCTTTCAGCCAGACGAAATCTATGAAGTGCATAGTGGCAGTGACTTGTGAGTGCTGAACCAGTGCTTTTACAGCCAAATCAATTGGATATGGGCTGCAGATATGAATGAATCAACTTTCAAAAGCTTTTTTTATGTTAGGCTGCTAATATTATTTGTGCTGAGGAAGAGTTAACAATGTTTTCCAATGGGAGGAAGATAACGAGAAAGAAAAGAATAGATAAATACATATTCTTATACTTTCTTCGTGCCATTGAGAACCCACATGTATGGCCAAAATCAGAAAGCTGGCAGGTGCTTGTATCAATGGACGCAAGTTTGAACACACTTTTAGAGAATAGACAAGTTCGTTACTATACTTGGAATAACATTTGCTTGATCTTAAAAGTTCCTGCCAAGTACGCATTAGAAATATTTAGTTGTTGAACCAGAAAGCAGTTAGTCTCTTGTCAAAAAGGGAGGAGAACTTGATCATAAGATGCTAATTAATTCGATGTTATTACCCACCTAAACCAGTTAAGACGCACCAAGAGTTATTCTTTAACTAAAATGCACATTGGTAGTTGAACTTCAAATCATTGTCAGAACCAGTTTGGCAAATTTACCAACACCATTGACCTGTTCATCTCTTGTCTGCACTTTGTCTTACTGATCTCACACTACTGTTCTTTATTTTCAACAGAAATGAGGAAGTATAAGCTAATTATGGTAGATTTGTTTTCCAGAAAAAGAGTAAGAACCAAGAAGGTACTGCTGGTTCCTTCCACAAACCATATATTTGAAAGATGCAAGTCTAGTTGCAAGGAACAGATGTTATAAACTTTTGTTGTTTCTTGTTAAAGTATCATACGACACATTGCTATACTAGGTGAAAATCCATGTTAACTCTAACTCATAGAGCTCATCGTGTTTGTACAATTAAGACAAGCAGCATAAGCATTTTGATTAGTTGAGTAACTGCTGATCAGCAAATTGGTATATTTCAAGATCACAGATAGCACTTCCAGTCCAAAAATAGCTTAGCCTAACAAATATTTAAACTGAATTCGACATAGCAAATGCATGCCATTTAGAGAGAACTATATGCATTAACAGGAAAACTCAATTTAACTAGGTAAGAGAAAGAACCAATAAAGGACCAAAACAGACAGTCTTTAGTTTGAAGTTTAAACTTTGAACTTCGAATTTTAGATGGACTATTTTGACCACAGAGAAAAACTGAAGAGAGCCCTTTCACACTGGCTCAGGTAGATAACTAGAACCAGGACAACTCAAGATGCTCTCTTTGGCAAAGGATCACAGATAAATTGGAACTAGAATATGTAAAAGAGAAAAAAGCCAAAACTACTTTCGCAGTGTTCAAAAACTGGTTTGGTTCATTTCAATGGAACTACTAGGTGGGCACAATTTAATCTGATTGTCAAAAATACATACTTGACTAAGCATATAGTATCACCCTTCAGACTAATCATGAATAAAAACTATCTATCTCCAAATTCAGGAGACTGGAGAAGAAAACATCAACTTTGAGAATTAAACCTCATGCTGCCTAGCACTGACTTAAAGTAACAGAACCTACCCCTAACTAATACTCCCTTCCGTCCCACTGACTTAAATAACAAAAAGATTGCATAAAGGGAACCCATTGGCAATCAGGATGCATGCACAACCCTAAGCAAAGTATACAGCAGGCTTAGATCTTCTGAGAATCGCCTTCAGCCAGACGAAATTTATAAAAGTGCATAGTGCCAGTGACTTGTGAGTGCTGAACCAATGCTTTTACAGCCAAATCAATTGGATATGGGCTGCAAATATGAATGGATCAAATTTCAATATAATTCTTGATGCTAGGCTACTAATACATTGTCGTCATGAGGAAGGGTTTACAATGTTTTCCACTAGGAAGAAGAAAATGAGAAACAAAAGAATAGATAAATGCATATTCTTATACTTTCTTCATGCCATTAAGAACCCACAGGTATAGCCAAAATCAGAAAGCTGGGTGGTTCTTGTATCAACGGACCCAAGTTTGAACACACTTAGAATAGACAAGTTTACTATAATACTTGGATTAACATTTGGTTGATCTTAAAAATTCCTGGCAAGTATGCATTAGAAATATATAGTTGTTGAAGCAAAGAGCAGTTAGTGTCTTGTAAAACGGGATGCGAACTTGATTACAAGATACTATTAATTTCATGTTATTACCCACCTAAACCAGTTAAGACACCCCAAGAGTTATTCTTTAACTGAAACACATATTGGTAGTTGAACTTCAAAGTTCAAATCATTGTCAACACCAGTTGGCCAAATTTACAACACCATTGACCTGTTCATCTCTTCACTGCACTTTGTCAAACTTGTCTCACACAACTGTTCCTTATTTTCAACAGGGATGAGGAAGTATAAGCTAATTATGGGATTTGTTTTCCAGAAAAAGAGTAAGCAATCTATAAGATACTGGTGGTTCCTTCCAGAACCATATATTTGAAACATGCAAGTATAGCTGCAAGGAATAGATATTATGAAATCTCTTTTGTTAAGTATCACCAACACATCACTATAATAGGTGAAAATTCATGTTGACGCATAGACCTCATCGTGTTTGTATGTTGGCAATTAAGACAATCAGCATAAGCACTTTGATAAGTTTTTGAACTGATGATTGGCAAATTGGTGAAGTTTCAACATCACTGATATTGTTAAAATTACCAACTTGAGTAGGATGCATGTTTTGATTTATTTGAATAATTAATTGAGAAAATCTAGAATAATTAGTTTAAAGTTTGAATCTTAAATATTTGTTAGAGTTGTTAGGTGGTTGAGCTATTGTAGCTATTTTGAATACTTAGATGCTGAATTTTTTGTTGAAATTTGGCTATAAATAGCCTCAACTTGAATAAGAATAGTAGAGACAATTTCCATCCCATTTTCAATCTTATTTTTGTTGCTCCATATTTTTAACAAAAACCAACAGATATCACTTATAATCTGACAAAAGCTTAACATAACAAATATCTAAACTGAATTCCAACATCAATTGCATGCCACTTGGAGAGTATAATTACATGCATTAAAAGAAAATCTCAAGTTAACTAGGTACATGAACGAACCAATAAAGAAGACATTAGTTTGAACAATGAATTTGAGATTAAGACTATGTTTGACCAGAGAAAAGGGAAGAGAGCCCTTTCGAACCGGCGCAGGTAGATAACTAGAACAAGGACCTACTCAAGATGCTCTCTTTGTCAAAAAAACACAGATAAATTGGACCGAGCATATTTAAAAGAGGAAAATGCCAAAAACTACTTTCGCAATATTCAGAAACTGGTAGTTCATTTCAATGGAACTACTAGGCAGGCACAATTTAATCTGATTGTCAAAAATACATACTTGACTAAGCATATAGTATCACCCTTCAGACTAATCATGAATGAAAACTATCTATCTCCAAATTCAGGAGACTGGACAACAAAACAGCAACTTTGAGAATTAAACCTCATGCTGCCTAGCACTGACTTAAAGTAACAGAACCTACCCCTAACTAATACTCCCTTCCGTCCCATTTTATGTGAAGGACTAAACATGGAGTTTAAGAAATATAAAAAGACTTTTAAAACTTGTTGTCTAAAATAAACAATAGAAAATTCCGTGGCGAGCAATCATCTCATTAAGGGTAATAAGGAACGTTTTGGGACTTAATAAAATAGAGTATCATGTAAACTAGAACAAACTAAAGAGAGTACCAAAGCAGGTCTTATCCATTGATATATTAAACACATGATCAAAATCCAATTACAGTCAATAACCAATATTATTTCTACTATAAAACAAGATTACATCTTTACATAAAATTAAAGAAACCAACTACAAGAAAGTTAAATTCCATTAAAACTAGTGAAAATAAAATTAAAAGTAAAAGGGGTAGAATTGAGAATACCACAGATCTTGATAGGCGCATCGAGCTCAAGAAGATTAGGCTGCTTCAAGAAAATCTGTTTAGAGTTGAGACAAAGCTGTCTGATTTCAGACTCAGATAACTGAACTTGTTTCCCTGGTCTATGTCTTACTTCTATTAAACGCTTTATTATATCATCCAATACTAAACTATCCATTTGTATTCAACAACACGGAGAAAAGTAAAGTAATACTACTACTACTACTACTACTACTGTAGATATGTTGATCAAGAACAGGAACAAGAATGTTTAAAGTAGTAACAATGGTGCACTTTGTGGTAGAGAAAAGACAAATGAACTTATTCGAAAGTTGAGGAGAACAAGTAGAGAATAAAGTGGATTGGCATCTTCTTTCTTTGAGAAAATAAAGAGGGAATTGAAGTCAAAAGAGTGAGCAAGTGGATGGCTGAATCATCATCAATCAGCACAGCGACCCACTTAATATTCCTTTTAAATTTTATCATTTAAAATAAATCATAGATAGATGTATCATTCATTTTTAGGACTCACTAAAAAGAAAATTATGTCAGGTAACCAAGTCTTCTCCATTTGTCAATGACACCTTTTGTATTTTTATTTTTCTTCCTTCTTCCTATCCTTTAAATTTCAAAAATTCAGATTTTAATATTATACTAAAGTTTCAATAATTTTAGTTGCACCCTAAAATTATTTAACTAGTGTTAGTTATGTTTGACTTAATCAAAGTTACTTTTTTTTTCATTCAAGAGAATCAAGACTACATTCCCCCAAATCTTCTTGGGTGTCTCGTATATATTTAGTGATTCGAGGGTTTCTTTTATTAGTTTTAATAATAAGATTTTTTTTTAATTTAATATAAATATAATAAAAAGAAGTCTATTTTGTACTCTATCTGTCTATTCTTTTTTATTCCTAAAAAATACCAGATGAAATAGAAGGCTTAGAAGGGAGATAATGAAATTATGTGATTGGGTCTTCCAAAAGCAAAGGAACGATCCGTTTTTTAGTTAACTGATCTGATGGGTCCAACAAACAATTAATTATAACAAATATCTAAATAAAAAAAATCAAAAAATAATAGACTAAGATTCTAAATATAAATAAAAGATAATAAATAAATGGGGTCTTCTTTTATTCGAAACGTCTCGTGATATTCAACCAATTATGCGCTTCAATATAATTACCGGGAGTAAGCGCTATAGCCTGTTTCCAATACTCAGCAGCTTGATCGAACCAAGCCTCTGCAATTTCAGAATCTCCCTGTTGAATGGCCTGTTCTCCCCGGCCGGAATAGGTAGTTCAATTCCTTCCCTTAGAACCGTACTTGAGAATTTCTTACCTCATACGGCTCAGCAGTCAATTCTTTTGGCGTCCCATTTTGATCTATACCAATAAGTTTTACTAAGGATATCAAAAGTATATATTTATATAAAAAAGTAAATTAAAAAATAAATAGGAGCTGCGGACCGGGCACTATCACTATACTATGCGATGCTTTTTACCAAAAAAATGGTCTGGTGTGGCTAACAGGCGACAGAAGGACGACGACTTTTTATTGGGAACGTAGCGTAGAAAGGGGTTCTTCCGCAGTGAAGCAAATGATCTAGCCAATCATTCTTCTACCGATTATCCAAGTTCGGTATTCTGTAGCTAATCCGCTTTCTCCCATTTCTCTCTACTCTATCTATTAAGGCTCCAGCTCACTCAAGAATGGGACGACAGTGGTCCGCGGGCCTCCCGGCGGCTTAGACTCATGTCTATAGTCAGTTGACACATTATATATGCATAATTTTTTATACTCCATCCGATTCCTTTTAGTCGTCATGTTTGTTATTTACCCGTACCTTAAGAAATAAATAATTATAATATTATTATTAATTTAATCTTTTTTGGTTTTTTTGAACAATGGATAATTGATGTGTTTAAACTTTATAAGAACAATTAATATTAGATGAAGGTAAAAAAGATAAATTTTATTTAAATGTTTGATTCAAATTTTTATAGGAATTGTGAAAACTAAATAGATCAAATATAGAATGTAAATTTGAGAGGAAAAGGCTTCACTCATGCCTTGCCTCCACATGTGTCAACAATTAATTTACCCTTTTCTTTTATTAGTAGGAAAGTAGTTGTCTTGTAGCATCATGAGTCATGGCTAGTTGACTAGTACTACAACTCTCTTGAGTTGGTGCATCTCAGACTCACGTGCGTGCTGTTAACATAGGACCCAGGGCAACCAAGAACTTTGGTCTTTACTGATAATCAAAAGCAAAAGAGATCATATCTAGATGGGAAGCAGGAATAGAGGTGATGTAAATTATAGAAATCCATGTCTCACAATGCATCAGCCATGGGCTTCTTTACTTGTTTATGGTATTAAACGCATTGAAGGTAGATCTTGGCCTTCCCCTATTACAGGTAATTCATTTGTTTGTTAATTCTTTTTGGGAGTATATACTGTTGATTGCAGTTAAGGTGATGTATAGAGCAGCTTTATTCTTAGCATAAACTGGGAAAGTTGCCCTTTTTATTTGCTTCATTACCACTTGATATTATTGGAAAAAGCTACAGTACAATTTCTTTCTTAATTTGGTAAAAATACTCATTCACTTATTATGAACTGTCAGGTATGTCATCTGTAAAAATCTTTGTTTAAATACAATTTATCAGTATATAGGGTACAACAGATTTTCATTTTTTGTGCCATAAGGTACTTATGTATTTGTAAAATATGGGCTGTTTGCCGGGAGGGTTGTCCTCCCAATTCGAAGTTTTTTACTTGAAGTTTTAACCTTGTTGACTATGACAACAGTCGCAACTATAAACAGACTCATGACTAGTCAGGGCGGTACGCTCTGCTCTCTCGCAACCCCTACACTAATTGAAGACCGAAGTCCCCTGCTGAAGTTAGGTCGCCAAACTACGACAGACAGTTTCGCCTTTTGGAGCACAAGACGTGTAGGGCGACCAGGCCAGGTGGCTAAAAAATAGAAAGTAGAGCTTGTGACCTATCAATTTTTTGGTTTTATCTTTAAATAAGGTGTGTCAAGCTTAGGACTTAGAAGTACTTATGTCTTAGGTATCATGTTAATTTCTGTGGCTACACCTACCTCGAAAGCAGAGTTTGGTAGAGGGGCGAGACACTTAATTTGTTTATGTTTTCTTCAGCTTATAATTTCTAGGAAGAACTAGTTGTTCAGAAGACCAATAGGTCACTATGGCAGTAATTTCGTTTGCATAATCAGGTGATTTGGAAAGAGAGAAATAAATAGATTCTATGAAGATGGAGGAACGACAGTTCAACAACTAAATGGCTTATTTCTCCATCTTTCTTATTGTTGGAGTAAAACTCATGTTTTCTATTGTTCATATTGTACAGCGAAATCCTATTTCATGACCTACATTCAAGTAATTGTACACCAGCAGTCTGACTCTCTGATTTGAGAATGCGTACAAAGCAGTCTTGTTCTTTTAGATAATCCTATTTCAGGATTCAAGTTACTGTTCACCAGTGTTAGCTCTCTGTTTCAAGAGTGTGTGAAAAGTAGCATTGTTCTTTTACATTTGGAAAATCTTAGTCATCTTGCCAAATATAGAGAACAGGAGAGGGACTAGGATTCTGTTTTCCTTTACTCCGTCGCTCTCTCTTTGTATCAAAGACCGTGCTCACGCCAATTTAGGTTCAGCACTTGCATAAGAGGGTATCTCTATTTATCCCTTTCTTGATTACTTGTATGAGTAATCTTACAATTTCCTGTTTCTTATGGGAATTCAAGTCCGTGTGATCTAATTATTTTGTTGTTTTCGTTTATGAAGGTCGATTGTGGATTCATGCTGCCAGTAAGGTCCCGGAACCAGACACTATCAAAGCAATGGAGGACTTCTATAGGGAAATCTATGCAGTGAATGGCATAACTGATCTCAAGTTTCCCGAACATTACCCAGTCTCAAGACTTCTAGGTGACAAATTTCTCGTGACATGATTTTTCCAGCTAATTAATTCTTTTATTGTTTTTAACTTAAATTGTTTTAACTGGAATTAAAAGTTGGATCAGATTTCCTATACTTATGTTATCGTATTTGCTTCAATAGATCATTGAAGTGCCAGATCAATATCGTATTTAGAATGCATCCTTACAAACTTATTGACAACATATTATGGCCTGACCTTTATTCTGTCAATTAGTGCCAGTTTTTCTACTTATTCATCCGTGGCGTGTCATTATATACTCTGTTCTGCCTTAGAAGCTGCTCTTTGACATTCGGTGCTAATATTTGTGGCAGATTTGAGTGATGTATGGCAATTTTCTCCTTCTATCTATGTGGTATCTAGCCACCATCATGAAATGCATTGTGCCTGGTTCTTTCTAGCTTATGTCATACTAAGTGCCACCAATGATAGCTGGATAAATTGTTTCGACATAAGCTATGATCACTTTTTGTTTTCTTTAATGTGGAGATCACTTGTACTTGAATATCACATCCAAATGAACATTTTAGCAAACCTTTTGAAATGTTTGCTTTGCACAGGTTGTGTTGAAGTAGTTGGGTGTGTCACATGTGAAGAGCTAGTCTCCTGGGATCAAGTTTCAGAAGGGGTAAGCTTCAAAAGCCTCCTAGTTCATATGCACGTTTGTGGATAATTTCTCTACTATTTCTGTCTTGCTGTGTGATATCTATATCTATTTTTATTTTATTTGATACATTTGCTTACAGGTGAGGCTAGAGGGGCAAACAAAGTTTTGTTGGCTTTGTGAGCAGCCACAGGTATGTATATATCATATAGAGAGGCAATTATCTATTTTCTTGGTATATTTCCAGCGAAAGAATTATTATTTTCTTTAACTCGTGCAGAAACTTATCGTACCATTTGAGATGCGTGGGTTCCAAGGCGTTTACAACTTGGAAAGAAAGGTATTACAAAATAGAGAACTTTTATTCTCTTTCCCATTACACTTGCTTTTGACATCTCCACTTGAAGTTGATCCTCATGTGAGCTCATTTTACTGTTACATCTTTAATCTCCTTTTCATTTGATTTTATTTTTCAAGATATATGAAGCTGCAATCCGAGGTATTGCTCCAGTTGCACCTCCACTCCCAGTAAAATTTCCCCTTCCAAATCCACGAGATCCTTTCTCTTTGAAACCAGGATCTCTTGCTTCTTTTCCTAATAGCTCCAGAACATCCGAGGTAAATCGATCTGAAAATCTTGTTGCTGCAATAGCTGGTGCTCGAGCTGCTGCCACTCAGTTTTCTAAGAGCAGTAGTTCTCAGTCCAGTTCAGTTGATGTGGAAGATGAACATATTTCCTCGAGGACAAGAAATAAATCTAGGAGTTTCCAATGACGATCGAGTTTGCTAGAAAAGCTTGGTCAAATAACTTCATTGTAAGGTAGTTGCTAGGATTTACTAAATAATTGATGAATAATTATGCCTTGCCCATTGTCTAGTTACTTAGTCCGGGCTTTACTGTTGTTAATTTAACTTCTTTCGAATTTATGATGTGTAAACTGCTAGTCAAAATGCTCTCGTGTATCATATTCTTTTCGTGTAAAACTGCTAGTCAACCCCATGTAACATATTCTTTCCAGGTTCTGATCTTCTGCAAAGTCCAAAATTATGAGTGTGCAAATAATGCAGGTAACGTCCAGTTTCTCTGAATGGCATGCAATTTCACCTATGTTATATTAGATGAACTCATCTTTAAGTTGTAATTTTATTCTTTTGTTAGTGTCTAAGCAGGATGAACTTGTAATTTTTGTACATTGTTAAAGAGCTTATGAGTGTTGGGGGTTACTCTATTATGTGTTAGTGATGATGTCTTAACCATATTCTTCACTTTGTTTTGTTTATGATACATATATATAGTCAATACTGCGCTATCAGCCTATCATACAAGAAGCCAAACTAGGAGGGCCGGCCACAACTTTTGACAATTTAGTTTCGCAAGCTCATCGTGGATAATGATGGGTGTGTTGATTTTTTAAATTTAGGTGTCAGTTTCAGTCAAGTATTTCTGAATATGTTATCCTTGAAATTTCTTCATCCTTTTAGTACATATACGGACAATGGCGCACTTGTCTAGTAGAGCCTTTAGTAATTCATGTTGGTGTAATGTCATTATCTTGTTTAAATTTTAATATATCGGACTCTACACCGTAATGGTTATTGTGGTTCTAATAATTTTAAATTAGTGATGTTGATATTGAACCATCCGAGACAAATTAATGGTCATGATCTCTGTCATTTGCACTTGTGCAAATTCTCCTTCTTTTGGATCAAGAGTCAACTAGTCACCTTGCTTGAAACTACGAATAAAAGACACATTCAAATAAAGAGCAGAGAGGGAGGGAGGGGGAGAGAGAGAGAGAGAGAGAGAGAAACTATATACACTGGGTGTGCGTTGTTTTTTTCTCTTCATCCCAAGCAAATGAAAGTAAGAAATGTGTAGTGTATATAACCTTACCATTTAACCACGGTATATATTTTCACTTTAATTTGTGACTAATGGATTAATTACTTGGTTTGGCATTACCAAGAGTGATGAGTAGTACTCCCTTCGTCCCAATTTATGTGACACAATTCGGAGTACGAGGGTCATATATTTAAAAATTACGTAAAAAGTTCTATAAGTCATAGTATACTAATTTATAATTTAAAATATTTATAAAATAAGCAAGAAAAACGTGATAAAAAAAACCATCTCGTAGATTTCCTAAATAGTAAGTGTGTCGCATAAATTTGAACGGAGGGAGTATTTACGTTCCATCTCCAGGCTTTGTGGTTCTCACATCCATATAATGCTCCCTAATATGAGGAAACAAATTGCATGTTCTTATCAAGGCCAGAAACTATAAAATAGACCACTCTAAACTTAGTTTGATTAGCACAACAACGTTGCAAAGATGTCAACCTCCAAATGTTTGCTAGTCATGTCCCTTGGACTAATGGTTCTTACCACCTTTTCGTATGCTGATCAACACTACCAACCTATTAAACATGAGCTTGGTTCTGCCACTAATCAGCCAAACATGAATGGTTACTTGGCCATGGAACCAGCACCAAATCTTGAGCAAGAAGTTCAGAAGCAACATGACCATGAGTCACATTTGAGGTTAAGGCTTGTAAATCTAAAACACTGGCAACCAAAATTGGACGATGGTGGACCAAAATATAATCGCAAATTCCAAGTTGTGGATTAATAAGAAACATTGTCCTAAGTTTCCATCTGAATAATCACCTTATAAGTCATGTAACAGATGGGGGTTAATAGAATAGTTTCAATCCTAATAAACCATATTTCGAGTGTGAAGATACTTATAAGAATATTTAACCGAAAGAATGATGGAAACTAGCCTTCAAGCTTTACCATAGTTATTCTCTGATTTATTGGAAGTGTTATCGAAATTTTAAGGATTATGTTGCAAACAAATTATCTTACCGAATATGCTTCGCTTAGAGTAACTTATAGGAGGACAAGCAACTGAAAATCCAGCTACTTGCTAAGTAATCCAGATCATATTGATGTTTAACTGTTTTTTCTCCTAACTGGCATTAGAAACTGAGAACCTTTATTTTACACAACCTAGCAAAATACAGGAGACTAGAAAGTTCTAACTTCCAAAGGCAGAAGTTTTTTTCTTTTCTTTTCAAGGCAGACGTTTATGTATACATTACTTTGTTATACTTACTGTTTATGACAATTCAAGCATTGATATTATTATCTTGGTTGTTGGATACACATATAACTTGCTTGGAATTTCACATTAGATATTTCATAAGGAGATTAAAGATTGAACAATTCTTTCCTTATCATGACAAAAAACGTTTATGAAAGTAATCACATGTGTTTCCACACAAATAGACAATAATCGGATAAGGACATTGATGATTCAACTAACTTCTTTTTGTCAACAAAAGATATTTAGGTCTCTGAATTAAGTCATTCTACCCTACCACTCAATTCTTCATTCTTTCCAAGCCACAATTTACGTGAGGAAAAATAATCTTTATCGTGAGTAAAAGGCATGCTGATGTTGACCACCTTCTTCAATAATTATATGGGCTGTACCTACATAAGTGACATTTCTTGAGCAAATGCAAAAAGTTCAAGAACTCTTAAGTGGTTATGATTAGCAATCAAAATATCATAACCATGACAATGGCATTCTATGCAATTATTAGTACTATGGTCATCACTGCTTATTTTTCTTCCTTAGTTTCTGCCCATGATCTTGACCCTCTCCAGGATCTATGTGTTGCAGTTAAAGATTCCAATCATTCTGGTAACTCGCCCATCAATCTTTCTTAATTTTCGTTTCCCTTGATAAATCTTTGTCTTAATTAAGTTTCTAATCTTGTTTTTATACCATTTGATGTGCAGTTTTTGTGAATGGAAAGTTTTGTAAAGACCCAAAGCTAGCCAATGCAGATGATTTCTTTAGTTCAGGTTTTAATGAGAGTGGAATTCCAATACCAAAACTTGGTTTTGCTGTAAACATCTTGAATGTAGCTCGTATGCCAGGACTCAACACACTCGGTGTTTCTATTACTCGTGCTGATCTTGAACCATTTGGATTAGTCTCACCTCATATTCATCCTCGAGCTACTGAATTGATACTTGTATTGGAGGGTACTCTTTACGTTGCATTTGCTATTCCTGAACCAATGAATCCCTTCAAATCAAGACTATTCGAGAAAATATTAAATCCAGGGGATGTTTTTGCGATCCCACAAAGTCTTGTACACGTCCAATATAATTTGGGAACTACCAACACGACAGCGTTAAGTTGTTTCAACAGCGTAAATCCAGGAGTACATATGATCCCTCATCAACTCTTTGGGTCAAATCCACCAATTCTTGACGATGTTCTTGCCAAAGGTTTTCAATTGGATAAGAAAGTGATTGAACATCTTCGAGCACAATTCTCCTAGGATATGTAAAAAGAGTTGCAAGCATTGGGTGAAGGTAGCATAGTTACTCTGCATATGATGAACATGTTTTTGTAGCACCACCTTAGAATCTCACATGGTCATTGTATTGTACAAGTACTAAGCAACTCTCTTGGAATGCAAGGAAAAAAGTTCTGTTTAGTTGCAACCTTTTTTTCCTTTGTTAACGTTCAACTTGTATTTTTTGTGTGTAAATGAAGCTTGTACGAAATATAGAAATAAAATTAGTACTAATAAAAGACGGGTACTAAATGACTAACTATGCAATTAAAATAAGACTAATGAATAACAATCAGATTTTATCAGGATATGCAAAAGAACTTGGGCAACCAAACGATGTAACATAAATTCCTTGTCCCTTTTATTCTATGTAATGTTTCCCTGTTGAGACAGACATTGGTAAAGAATCCAGAGAATTGTCTTACTAAAGCCATTTTCCAATGGCCTAAGACCTTGTTTACTTTTGTGAACTAGCACGAGCCTATGGCCAGTATTCACATGACCATAATGGTCTTGGAGTTCAGTCGATGAAAATCTTGTTGCTGCCGCCACACAGTTTTCTAATTAAGAGCAGTACTTCTCAGTCGATGAACATATTTCCTCAAGGACAAGAAATACATCTAGGAGTTTTCAATGACCATCGAGTCTTGGTCAAATAACTCCATTGTAATGTAGTTGCTAGGATTTACTAAATAATTATGCCTTGCCCTTTGTCTAGTTATTTAGTCCGGGCTTTACTTAACTTCTTTCCAATTTATGATGTGTAAACTGCTGGTCAAAACGCTCTTACTGCTAGCCAACTACCCATGTATCATATTCTTTTCAGTTTCTGATCTTCTGTAAACTCCAATTTTGGAGTATCATATATACAAACAAATGCAGGTAGGGTCCATTTTCTCTGTAGACCCGCAGTAAGTCATGTTGGTGTAATATCTTTATCTTGTTTAAATTTTCAGTTATTTTTTTATGGTTATTTTAATTCTGATAATTTCAAAGTAGCGATGTTGATGTTGAACAATTCGAGACAGTAATGCTGATCTCCGTCATGTGCACTTGTGCAAATTTTTTGGATTTTGAATAAAAAAGTCAACGTCTCATCTGGCTTGAAAGGATTAGTCTAGTTCTTGTGCCGAAGTCTATCGGGACAGCCTCTCCACCTTTGTGTGGTAAGATCTGCGTACATCTCACCATTCCCAGACCCTACTTGTGGACTATATTGTATATATTGTTGTTGATGTTGTTGTTTTGTCTAATCCCTGAATTCACTGTTTACCCCAAGCGAATGAAAGTAAGTTATGGGTCATATATATAACCTTTTGTAATTTAACCATAGTATATATATATATATATATATATACACACACACATATTCACTTTAATTTGTAACTAATGGTATAATTACCTGGTTTCGTGTAACAAAGGGTGCTTATAAGTATTTAATTTCCGTCTCCAGGCCTTGAAGTTCTCACGTCGATATAATGCTCCATAATATGAGGAAACAAAACATCACACAAATTTCATGTTCCTATCAAGGCCAGAACCTATAAAAGATACCACACTGAACTTAATTTGATTAGCACAATAACATCGCAAAGATGTCAACCCTCAAATGTTTGCTAGTCATGTCCCTTGGACTAATGGTTCTTGCCACCTTTTCGTATGCTGATCAACAATACCAACCTATTAAACATGAGCTTGGTTCTGCCACTAATCAGCCAAAAATGAATGGTTACTTGGCCATGGAACCAGCACCAAATGATCTTGAGCTACAAGGGCGGCAGATGTGGAGCTTGAATGACAACTATGCCATGGAGCCAGCACCAAATTTTGAGCAAGAAGTTCAGAAGCAACATGATCAGCATGAGTCACATTTGAGGTTAAGGCTTGTAAACCTAATACATTGGCAACCAATATTGGACGATGGTGGACCAGAATATAGTCGCAAATTCCAAGTTGCGGATTAACAGCAATATTATCCTAAATTTCCATCTGAGTAATCACCTATAAGTCATGTAACAGATGGGGGTTGATAAAATTGTATCTAATCCTAATAAACTATACTTCTGTTATGAAGATATAAGAAAATTTTACCGAAAGGCTGTGGAAACTTGCCTTAAACCTTTGCCATAGTTATTCTCTGATTAATTGGAAGTGTTTCAAAATTTTAAGGATTATGTTGCAAACAAATTATCTACCGAATGTGCTTCGCTTAGAGTGACTTATAGAGGACAAGCAATTGAAAATCCAGCTATTAATTAGCTAAATAATCTAGATCAATATTGATGTAAACACTACTAAAAAAAACAGGGATTTTCGACCGCCAATATTGATTAGGTCGAAAATAGCCCTTCGACCGAAATTCGGTCGAACGTCGACCGACTTTCGGTCGAAGAATATGGACCATTTTTTTTAAAGTGACCAGTTCTTCGACCGAATTTCGGTCGAAGGACTGTCGACCGACCGTTCGACCGAAATTCGGTCGAAAGGTTGGTAAATTTTTTTGACCAACCTTTCGACCGAAAGTCGGTCGAAAACCTGTAAAAACCTGCAACATAAAATCTGAAATTAGCCCAGTACCACCTGTAAATTCAGCAACACGTAGAAAAACCAGACAAAACACATTCATAAACGATATTCAACAAGGCTAACAAAGCCAAACAATAGAAATAAGTCTTTCAACATTAGTTCTAGTGTTACAATTATCAAACAAACTTAACAAACAGTTTAAGGTTCAACTATCACTACTACTGGCTAGAACCCGAACTAGACTCGGCATCAGACTCAGACGACGAACGGTGTCGACGTCTGCTCTTTCGCTTTCCTTTGCCTTTTTTTTTTTTTTGGTTAATGAGGATTTGTTGCATCATTTCATGCATTTCTCTTTGATGATCCTCCTGTGCTAAGCGCATAGCTTCATTTTGTCTTTTCAGCTCTTCGATCTTCTCTTTCATCCGAGTCATTTCTGCAGGAGTAGCAGAGCTTGAAGGAGCAGTAGAACACGAGCCCAAATAGTTCGATTTATGCTTGCCAGATGAATACAGAGTTGCAAGGCCATATGCGGACCCCTTCTTCACCCCTCCGACCGCTTCCAACCATAAATTGGTTTCTTGCTCGAGCGTTAGCGGTGCTGGGGTACTGCTTCCGCATTCAGATTGTTGAGTCGAGGTCCAGTCTTCAACGGCCTTTGTAGCTCTTTCCTGAAAAACAGAAATATATCAACGGTACAAATATGAAGTATAAAAGTTGAAGGATTGGCGCGAAAAAAGTTTGAATTTAATTACTTACCCAGGTCTCTTTAGCGCGGGGCTCGACCCAGACTTCTCCGCCCTTTTTATCACTCTTGATATGTCGGATCTTGTGCATTTCAGAGATTGGAATTGTCCGATTTTCTTTCTTTTCCTACAAAGTAAAGAAGAGAACAAGTTAGATAAAAAATAAACGATTATAGTAATTCATATAAATTAAATTACTTTACCAAGCGAATATTCTGCGTCGCAGCGCTAACTGAGCCACCGGTATGGAGCGATCCACCCTTACTTGATGCTCGCACTTTCTTCCCTTGTTCGCTCTTCTTCTTAAGTTCGGGAGTCTCCCAATATTGCTGCAGCTCTATCCATTGATGCTCATAGAGGAAGCCGGGCATTTTTCCCTTTTTACGCGCAACATACATTGCGTTCTTGAATAACTCATCGCATTTCTTTGGGAAGTTAGAACGGACTTTATAGTCCAGATCCGGATGCCACTTACACTCAACCTGGCAATATTCATCAAAATATTTTATTTAAACATAATCATTAGAAAAACCTGCAATTAGTAATAAACCTGATGCATATTTATCACCTCAAAAGCCTGCATTATCCGCTGCTTTACTTGAGGGGGCACTGCGCCCCAGGATGGCCACGATTCTTTCCATTGAGATCTCATGCATCTCGTCAGTAAAGGAGTAGCATTAGTGTTGGGGCAAAAGCTACATAAAAAACAAAAGCGTTAATAGAAATACTAACAATTAAACGTTAACTAATTACTAAATAGATAAGAACTTCAAAAATAAGATACTTACCTGTTATCCCCCTCGGGATAAATAATCAACCGCCCTCCTTCCCATGTGCCAGGCTCACCGATGTAATAGGGCGATCTCGGATCATAGTAAGCAATCTCCTGCTGGACCGAAGGGCCGGTAGAGCTAGATGGGTCGGAAGGCGGCTGAGTCGACCCAGACGGAGTAGTGGACTGTGTGGGATCGCCCTGTGCGGGAACGCCCTGCGATGGACCGGCCTGGGTCTCAGTCATGTCATAACTACTGAAGTCATGCCGCCAACCAGGACGCAACTGAGACATGCCAGATGGCCTGAAAAAATCTGGACTGTATCCTGCAGGTGCTCCTGTAGGAAGCGAATGCGGCACCTGAGAGGTAGGAGTGTCCTGTGCCGGCTCACCTGATGTCTCGCCTACCTTTTTATTTCCCTTCTTTCTTCTAAAAAATTTCTTCATACCTGTTGAAACATTCACATTACTTTAGGAAGGAAAAAGTAAATATGTAACATACTAGCTTGTTGTTGTCATTTGGAGTAATTAATTACTTAGTATTTTTGTATTTTAATGATAGTAATGTTATATAATTTGAGCAATTTTACCACGACCAGGATCAATTAAATAAACACATTCCTTGCACAAAAAATAAGAATACATATATCTTCTTATATTTATACGTACATTAAACTAGCATATTAAAAAAACTAAACATCAAAGTACAAATAAGGTCAATCATCATCATCAGCCAATTTTTCTTCCTCATCCTCATCGTTAAATTCTTCTTCGGTTGGCACGTCACCATCTGTATATTCATTATCCTCATTTGCCCTTGAAGTTCCTTCTCCAAAATTAGCCGGGTTTTTTCCTAACTTACTAATTTATAAAGTTTTATGTCATGCTTTGCCTAACCCAATAAATTTTTTATATTAGCTTGCCACTTTTTTGTAATCACTATAGCAAGATTAATGTGGTCGGGTTTGTTAATGCTCACAACTTGTTTGATGAAATGCCCCAAACAAACAATATTTTCTTATAACACCCTATTAATTACTATTATCAAAGCAATTCAAACCAACAAAAATTTATTCGTTTTAGGCATAACATGTTCATCTTCTCAACAATACCAAAGCAACAACACATTCCAAACAACACTACCAAACAATTCCAACAATCCCCAACAACTACAACAATCCCAAACAACACAAACCTAACTTTATAAGAGCTAACAACACCAAACAAGTTCTTCAACATCAACAATAACTACAATAAACAAATTAACTAATAATTAACTACCTATGCAACATTATAGGCCGAAATTAAAAAAAATTAAAAAAATAATTAAATTCGAATTTAATTAAAAAAACAAAAAACTTATCTCGAGGTTAGCACCTAGTAATGATTCCCCACTAGTTATATGCTTAAGAACTACAAAAAAATTGAGTAAAAAAGTTAGGGTTTAAGTTTTAGAAAATAATTAAAATAACCCTAAAACTAAGAATTTACCTTGAATTTCTTGTTATATGTAGTGTTTAGGAGGGTAGAATGTGTTTGATTTTTGATTTTGGGGGTGGGTTATGGTGGTTTTCGGGTATAGAGGTTTGGGGGGGGTGTTTAGAGAGAGTTTTAGTGTTTGGGGAAGAAGATAGAAATGGGGAAAGGGGGGTTCTGCTGAAACTTAAAACGGGCCAATCTACCGATATTTCGGCCGAAATTCGGTCGAAATCTTGTGGATCGAAATTGTTCGACCGAAAATCGGTCGAAATAGGTGTTCGACCGATTTTCCGTCGAAAGCTTTGAATCGAAATTCAATTAATTTATTTAATCGACCGAAAATCGGTCGAAATAGGGGTTCGACCGATTTTCGGTCGAAATGGTGAGGTCGAAAAATACTATTTTTTTAGTAGTGAAAACTGTTTTTTCAGGATTGTCATTATTTCATTAGAAACTGAGAACCAGTTTTACACAACCTACCAAAATAAAGGAGTCAAGAAAGTTCTAACTTCCAAAAGGCAGAAGTTTATGTATTCATTACTTTGTTATTGTTATACTATTTATTGTTTATGACAATTCAAGCATTGATATTATTATCTTGGTTGTTGGATACATGCATAACTTGCTTGGAGTATTCGCATTAGATATTTCATAAGGAGATGAAAGATAGAATTCTTTTTTTCCTTATCATGTTGGACTCAATTATTTCAATACAAGAATACAAGAACTTTTGTGAAAGTAATCACACGTGTTTCCACACAAAGAGACAGTAATCTGACAAGTATATTGATGTTGAGCAAACTTCTTCTTGTCAACGATAGATATTTATCTCTGAATTAAGTCATTCTATCCTACCACGCATTTCTTCATTCTTTCCAAGCCACAACTTAAATGAGAAAAAATAATCTTTATCGTGAGAAAAAGATCATGCTGTGGGATCACCTTCTTGAATAATTATATAGGCTGTACCATAATATATTTTTGATATATCGAACTACATAAGTCACATTTCTTGGGCAACTGCAAAAATTCCAAGAACTCTTTAGTGGTTATGATTAGCAGCCAAAATAACATAACAATGACAATGGCCTTCTTGATAATTACTATAATCATCACTGCTTATTTTTCTTCCTTAGTTTCTGCCTATGATCTTGACCCTCTCCAGGATCTATGTGTTGCAGTTAAAGATTCCAATCATTCTGGTAACTCGCCCATCGATCTTTATTGTTTTTACTTTCCCTTGATAAATCTATGTCTAATTTATGTTCCTAATCTTGTTTTTACACCATTTGATATGCAGTTTTTGTAAATGGAAAGTTTTGTAAAGACCCAAAGCTAGCAAATGCAGATGATTTCTTTAGTTCAGGTTTTAATCAAAGTGGAACTCCAATACCAAAACTTGGTTTTGCTGTAAATGTGTTGAATGTAGCTCGTATGCCAGGACTCAACACACTTGGTATTTCTATTGTTCGTGCTGATCATGAACCATTTGCATTAATCCCACCTCATATTCATCCTCGAGCTAGTGAATTGATACTTGTATTGGAGGGTACTATGTATGTTGCATTTGTTATTCCTGAACCAATGAATCCCTTCAAATCGAGACTATTTGAGAAAATATTAAATCCAGGGGATGTTTTTGTGATCCCACAAGGTCTTGTACACATCCAATATAACTTGGGAACTACTAACACGACAGCATTAACTTTTTTCAACAGCCAAAATCCTGGAGTACATATGATCCCTTTTCAACTCTTTGGGTCAAATCCACCAATTCTTGAGGATGTTCTTGTCAAAGGTTTTCATTTAAATAAGAAAGTGATCGAACATCTTCGAGCACAATTCTCCTAGGATATGTAAAAAAAATTGCAAGCATTTGGTGATGGTGGCATAGTTGCTCCGCAAATGGTGAACATGTTTGTGTAGGAGACAAGTTATCTGTATTGTTAAGTGCTGAGCAACTTACTGGAATGTATTTGCTCAAGTCCTGTGCAACTCCCATGGAATGTATGGAGACAAGATCTGTTTAGTTGCAATTTTTTGTTCTTAACTTGGTGGTGTTCTTTTAAAAGTTTCAATGTGTAAATGAAAGTTTGTAACAACATAGACACAAATTTTGGGGCGAAGAACTTCTCACTTTTTCCACTGATGAATAACTAGGGGCTTTTTGCTGCATGATCTCCCTCAAGTCTTCAATTAAAAAAATAACCATCTCCTTCAAGTCTTCAATTAAAAAAATAACCTCCAAATTTTAAGAATTGGGTAAATGACCTCCTCTTTTTAAATCATGATTAGGAGTTAAGCATCCTTTAAAAATAGAAACACTCCAATCTCCCCCCCCCCCCCCCCTCAGGTTCTGAATATGACAAAATGGTCTATCTTCATAAAAAAAATTACTAAAAATAAAAAATTTCTTCCCCCAAATTTTCTCCACCTCGTTTTAGCTCGAAAACACACCAAATTCAGTGTTTGAGCTCAGAATTTGTTTCAATCTCTTACAAATCTCAGTTCCATCTTCCTTATTTCACTATCCATTTCATAATTTTTATTTGTAAGAAAGTTCAATAATTTTTTATTTATTTCGGAGCAAAAGCTTCAATTTTTCGATTTTGCAAGGTATTTTATCACTACATTTGATTGGGTTTAGCTCTTTCGAGATATGCGTTGTGTTTTTCTTCATCTAATAAGCTTGAAAAGCTCTGTTTTGTTACTTTGACACTGCTCCATTAAAGGTCTGGTTTTCAGATCTGTGATTTGCAGGTCTGCTGTAATAGTTTATCATCAACCAGTTATAGTCGATTGTAGACCTTATCGCAATTAATAGACCATTGATTGGGCGATATGCAGAAGTGGATGCTGATTTCTAGGATCAATGGGTGGAGATGACAACATGTTTGCTTGACATTCATGACAAATGCAACAGTACATATTTTCTTAAAATTAGACGCTATGTATAACAAGTTAGTTAACAACGTCATTGAATGTTGTTAATTAACTTGCTACCGACGCGTGGTATCCATTAAATACATGCTTAATATTTCGTCTATAAGGGCGAAATAGTTCATTCATTCATAAAATAATAGTAATATGTGTGTATTTCTCCTTGATGTCGCTAGTAATAGCAGTTGACCTATTTTAAATATTTTATTGCAGAAAGGTTCAAAAATTCTAATTTAAAACAAATAAAATAAATATATATTTAAAAGAATAATAGCACTTTACTAAATTAATGATTAATTATTGAAAGTGTATTAATAGATTATTGAAAAAAAAAGATAATATAAAGAAGGCCTACATGTGAACATTTCAAATTTGATACCATAAAAATAAATATATATTCATAAAAATACTAACACTCTACTAAATATATAATCAACTACCTATGGTTTATACATAGATAATTATAGAATAAAAATTAGTTAATATTAAGAAGGATGACATGTGTCCATTTCAAATTTGATACAAAACAAAAATAAGCATACATTCAAATATCATAAGGGATATCTCTGCATCGACATAATATAATGTCGTTTGATTAATAAAATATATACATTCAAAGAAAAAATAAACACTTTGCTAAATTAATAATCAACCATCCTAAGTATATTATACATGTCCTATAAAAATTGATATAAATAAACGTAAAAAATCATTTCAAAAAAATATCAAGTTTGTGAACTTGATAATCAACCGTTCTAGGTATTCTAACATTTGCATACATTAAGACGCAAATCCACCACTGGAAATGGTTGAAGAATCTCCACCAAATCCATCAAATGCACCCGGTTCATCAAATGCACCCGTTTCATCAAATGGACCACTGGATATGATATTGAAGAATCTCCACCAAATTCACCCAATCAGCCAAACTAGTCGTTTGTTATTGGTCTATTTTTTGTTGTTTATGTTTTAATGGTCTAGACATTTTAATTACGTAATATTGCTTCAATTGGTAATATTAGATTCAGTTGTGTTTTGATTATCCACAATTGTGGCTTATTGATATTATTCATATCCTTGTTTTAAGTTTGATTCTGTTGTAATTTTGATTGTCTACCAAGTATAGTCTATTAGATAAATTGTGGAAATACAGGAAAAGCGCTCAGATTTAACAGTAATCAACTCAATAAAATAACTAAATTACTAGACAAAATTACTTTCACATTAAAAAATTAACTAGAGCGACCATCTCAATTTAGACATTTACAGACTAAACTAATTGGAAGATACGAATCAGCCTCTATTTGGTCTAGTGTACACTTATTGAAAAGTTGTGCGTTGAAGTTTTACCGTCCACAATATTATCACGCGCGTGTTTGGCATTTGGGTTTGTGATGTATGGGGTTTAGGGTCTAAGGTCCACACGCTTGGAGTTTGGGGTTTGGGCTCTAGGGTTAAGGTAGATCATTTTGGCTTGTGGGTATATTATCAATGATCCGAAATTACACTATTTCTTATTGTCAACATTGCTCAAGTTGATAATATACGCTCATGATTTTGCTTAAAATAATATAAAAATTCTATGTTAAACTCTAGTAAGGGGTAATTTAGCAATCTACGAACTAGAAAACTACTCAAATGACAATTTTGTTGCATAATGTACCTTAATGATGGAAAATAACATTGATAAGGAGTGACACATATAACATAATGTATACTAATGTTAAGGTTCTGAGAAAGCAAAACATCTTTCTCTAAGCATGGAAGAATATCACATTGCTTGCTTCTCACATTATGGTCATGTACCACTCACATTGCTTGCTTCTCACATTATGATCTTCTTCCTAATGTGAGAACCAAGCAATGTGATCTTCTTCCATGCTTAGAGAAAGATGTCTTACTTTCTCAGAACCTTAACATTAGTATACATTATGTTATATATGTTATCCAATGTCACTCCTCATCAATGCTATTGACCATCATTTAGGTACATTATGCAACAAAATTATCATGTGAGTAGTTTCCTAGTTCGTAGATTACTAAATTACCCCTTACCAGTGTTTAATATAGGGTTTTATATATTATTTTAAGTAAAATCATGAGCTTATATTATCAACCTGAGCAATGTTGACAATCAAAAAAAGTGTAATTTCGGATCGTTGATAATATACCCACAAGCCAAAATGATATACCTTAACCCTAGAGCCCAAACCCCAAACCCCAAGCGCGTGGACCCTAGACCCTAAACCCCAAATATCATAAACTCTAAATGCCAAACGCGCGCATGGTAATATCCTGAACGGTAAATCTGCAATGCTCAGCTTCTCAATAAGTCTACAATAGACCAAATTGAGGTTGATTCGCATCTTCCAATTAGTTTAGTCTATAAATGTCTAAATGATCTACCTTAACCCTAGAGCCCAAACTACAATCCGGATGAATATGGAGATGAATCTGATGTTATAATTATTTTATCAAAAATGTGTTGTCTCAGTCATATTAAATTAAGTTTAGCAGTGATGATTGTCACTCCTATATAGTTGATTATCAACTTTTATAGAAATTATAGTAATTTTAGAAAGTGTACTGTACTATGTTATAACACATTGAATATATTTTGGTTGTTAGTATACTTGACGTGGGTTATCAGTTAAAATGTCAAACGCGCACGTGTTACAACAACAACAACAACAACAACAACAACAACAACAACAACAACAACAACAACAACAACAACAACACATCACCTGAGTGATAGATGTACAATAGACTACAATTATGTTGTGCATAAACTTTTTATTGAATTAGTATTTAACTTAGTTTGTAAATACATCAAAGTTAAATTGATGAGATATTATAATGGACCAAAATTGAGTATTTAAGATGTTGCTTATTTATTAACTTAATGCTAAATATTTTAAATCAAATATATTTTTTAATAGTTGATAATTGACTGTTTACTGCTTGAGTGTAAACCACTTGTTAAATACTATCAATCACTGTGTTTCATAATCAACTATCTTCGTGATGGTCATTAAATAATAAATTGAGTAGTGGATAATTGATTAAGTATAAGGATTTTTTGGTTGAGTATCGTTCAAGTTCGATTTAGGAATTTTAATGAAAGGTATTACATTGTGTGGATTAAATATTGGCGCAAGCCAAGTAAATGAAAGCACACAAAATTTGTATAAACCAAAAGTCTTATTTAACTAACAACAATAACAATAATTTTAAAGCTTTCATTACTGAAAATTCTTTTTGATACATAAAAGATACAAGATTATACAGGGACTCTTGAAAAAGTTGTAAGGGTGACGTAGTTTTCTTCTTGGCCGATTATTCAATACGTTAGTCTTCAATCGATCAACTGACATTTTATAACTTAAAGTAACAATTCAAGCACGACTAAATAGCCCTATCAACATCCATCTCGCTTTCAATATTATTTTTCTAATGCAACAGTTAGTGATAATTTCACTTGTCTTGGAATATCAAGACAATATATTGCCACCTCCACAAATTGATCTAAAAAATCAGTATCCGCTGCTGCATAATTGCCTATCATTGGTACAGGATTGGTCGATGAACTGTTACAGCAGATCTGAAAATCAAAACTCTAATGGAGCAACGTCAAAGCAACACAACAGATCTTTTGAAACTTATTAGATGAAGAAAATACAACGCATATCTCGAAGGAGCTACACCCAAGCCAATGTAATGACAAAACACCCTTCAAAATCAAAAAATTGAAGATTTTTCTTCGAAAAAAATAATAAATCGGAAAGAAGAAGAAAACAAAATATAAAATAAATAGCATTATCAACGTCCATCTCGCTTTCTATATTATTTTCTTAAAGGTGTTGCGAAGATAAGTACTAATTTCATTTGTCTTGGAATGTCAAACCAACATGTTGCCATCTCCACCCATTAATCCAAGAAATTAGCATCAACCACTGCATAGCTCCCATCAATAGTCTATTAATTGCGATAAGGTCTACAATCGACTCGGACTGGTTGATGATAAATTGTTACAGCAGATCTAAAAACCACAGATATGAATATCATATCTTTAATGGAGCACCGTCAAGGCAACAAAACAGAGCTTTTGAAGCTTATTAGTTGAAGAAAATACAGTGCATACCTCGAAAGAGTTAAACCCAAGCCAATGTAGTCACAAAACACCTTCAAAATCAAAAAATTAAAGCTTTTGCTAAAAAAATACAAATTAGAAAGCTTTTGAACCAAAACGATGTGTTGGATATGGCCGGGGGGGGGGGGGGGATGGGGGAGGCAAAAAATTATGGAATAAGATGAAAGGGTTTCGAAAAAATTGGAAGAGAGGATGAAAAATGGTGCGAGACCCGTTTTCGAAGAAGATGACGTGTTGGATATGGCGGGGGGATGGGGAAGGCAAAAAATTATGGAAGAAGATGAAAGGGTTTCAAAAAAATTGGAAGAGAGGATGAAGAAACGGTGCAAGACCTGTTTTTGTTTTTTACCCAGAAAAAAAAAACCGTTTTTGGGTGAATTATATACTTTCCCACAAGTTTCAAAATCACCCACAAGTTTTTCTATTGCTAATTCGGCCCCTAATCCCCACTTAACCACACTTAAGATATTTTCCCATAAAAATAAGTCAAAAAAAAAAGGAGGTCATTTAGTTAGACAAGTTTTTTTGGAGGTCTTTGAGTTAAATCTTCTCGAATAACTATATATATACAAGTGCAAATAGAAAAACCTAACTTGGTTCCTAAGTAACTCTTAATGGGCTTGGCCCAATATACAATTAGTCTAGACTACACTACAATTTACATAAATAAACCTACTTACAATAATAACCTTCATTATCTCCTCTCAAGTTGGAGCATTAGGATTTTTCATGCCCAACTTGTCAAGAAAGTAGTTAAATTGTGCTCGCCCAAGATCACCGTGGATAAAAGTATTATGAACATCCATCTGATGTAATTCCTAATTCTTAGCTGCAGCTACTGCCAAGAAGACACAAACAGTCACCATCTTAGCTGCCGTGCAAAAGTCTCTGTGTAGTCAATTCTTTCAACTTGGTGATTACCAAAGATCATCAATCTGGCTTTGTACCTCTCAACAGTGCCATCAGAGTTGTACTTAATCTTTTACACCCACCGACATTTGAGTGCCTTCTTTCTCAGAGGCAAGCGCTCGATTTCCCATGTCTTGTTTGCTTCCAAAGCTTGCAACTCCTGTTGCATAGCTGTGCGCCACCTTTTCATCTTTTACTGCTTCAGAAAAGGATGCCGGTTCATGTCCCTCCGTTATCATTGCAAGGAATCACACATGCTTCGAAGAGAAATTATCACAGTAAACTTAGTGTGCCAACGGATAAGGTGCACCTGATGCTTGTCGAGGCTCGGGTAAACTCTCAGAATTTTGGCCACATGAACTATCAGACTTCCAGACAGAAGTCGATACATAGTGACTCTGTTTCCGGACAGTATTGGTCACATAATCTCGCAAACGAACACTTTTTGTCTTAGTTCTCTCTCCCCGGCCCAACTCTTCTACAATCACTTCTGCTTCCAAGTGTCCGGGAATGACACTTTGGTTTAGTTCATCATGATCCAACCCCTCATTGTCCGGATTCACTTCTTCTTCCACTTAATTTTCATCCACACCATGTACTGGGGGGAATCTCAATACCCTCCTCACTCTGAAATTGTTCTCTTCTTCAACAGCTTCATCTACTCGGTCGGTCTCAAAACTTAGACTCGGACTCTCTTTCACACTATCCTTTGGTGCAAACGGAAATTCGTTCCCATAGAACGTAACATCCCGAGACATAAAATACTCTTCGATACCTAAATCATACATCTTCCATGCCTTTTTCCCATTTGGATAGCCCAAAAATATAAATCGACAACTTCTATTTTTAAACTTATCGTTCATTCGTCCGTAATTACGCGCATAGTATAAGTATCCGAACGCTCTCAAGTGATCAAAATTTGGTGTCACATGCATCAGGAGATCATACGGTGTCTTCCCATTCAACACTGAAGATGGGGTCCGATTGATCAAATAAATGGTTGTCATTATACACTCTCCGCATAGCTCAATCGATAAGCGTGCTTGAAATCGGAGCACCCGGGCTACATTCAAAATATGCTGATGCTTTCTTTCAACTCTTCCATTTTGTTGTGGTGTCCCTTCACATGAGGTTTGAAAGAGGATTCCTTGTTCCCGAAAATAGGCTTTCATACTTGTAAACTCGGTTTCATTATCACTCCAGGAAGTCTTGACATATTTATGAAATTGTCTTTCGACCATTGCGAAGAAATCTTTCAAAGATATTCCGACCTCTTTCTTATCAACCAACAGAAATATCCACAAAGCTCGGGAAAAATCATCAACAATATTTAGAAAATAAGAGGCACCACACGAAGTTTCAGTTCTATATGGACCCCACAAGTCACAGTGTACCAACTCAAAACTCTCGGAGGATTTATTTTCACTCAACAGAAATACATTCCTAGTCTGCTTTGCCCGATGACATATATCACATGCCTTTTTATGTTTCTTACCACTACACTTCCTAACTTCTTGAATTGGGAGAGAATTCGTTACTTAAATCAAAGGATGTCCCAACCTTTGATGCCATAAATCCAAAACATCCACTTTCGAAGCCTTCACCAGTGATATGTCCGAAAATAATACGTCCATCCGTTCGTTTACCCGTGCCAATCAACTTGCCCGTGGTCCTATCCTTTACAACACACATGTCATCGGTGAACTGCATATCACAATCATACTGATCAATCAACTGAGATACCGAAATCAAATTGCACGTCATTCCAGGCACATAAAGAACATTTCGGAGGGTCATATGATCATTAAGCTGGGTTGACCCTTCTTTTGTAGCCATAGTACTGCTTCTGTTAGGCAAACCCATCGGACAGTGTACAATATCTTATAGATCGCTCAATGCATTCAACTATCCAGTCATATGATTTGAAGCTCCAATATCAATTATCCACAGACTATTAGTTGTCTTATCATTCACTCGATCAACTGTGTCTGACTTCTTCTGTTCAACAAACTCACCAGCACCTGCATCCGTTCACTACTCAACCCGGGGACGCCAGAGCTCCTGAATCCAACTTCATTCGCCGCATGAGCTTTAATTCCCACTTGTTCCTTCAACACATTTGCAGAACCCTCTTCGGGGCGCTTAATTGTTTCGCCCTCGAAACCTATCTTCTTCAAGGCATTCAAGACTGTCTGAAACAATCTCGTGCTTTCAACGTCAGTCTTTATGTCACACGGCAACCTCGTATGCCGTAGACCACTCCCTCCGTCGGTATGAACACTAGCGACGGTGACACCATATCCTTCTCGTCAAACGACCATCAGTACACTCTTTCTTCACACTTTTATGGAGAAGTTTGACCACTTTTCCGATCAATAGCGCGGTGTCTCTGATACCATTTTAAAATTAATAAGACAAAGACATAAATTTTGGGGTGAATAACTTCTCACCTTTTCCATTGATGAATAACCATATATATACAAGTGCAAATAGAAAATCTAACCTGGTCCCTAAGTAACTCCTAATGGGCTTGACCCAATATACGATTGGTCAGACTACACTATAATTTACATAAATAAACCTATTTACAATAATAACTTTCATTAAAAATTAATAATAAAAAAAACGCACTTCTTTTCTAACCCATGCGATTAAATAAGACTTTTGAATAACAATCAAACGTTATCTTGATAGAGATACATAAAGCAAAAGAACTTGGGCAACCAAACAATGTAAGATAAATTCCTTCGTCCCTTTTAGACTTTTAAATTTTCTATGTATTGTTCCCCGTTGAGACATACATTGGTGAAAGAATCCAACGAATTTTCTTACTAAAGCCATTTTCTAATGGCCTAAGACCGTTTACTTTTGTAAACTGCACGAGCCGATGGCCTGTATTCACATGACTATATTGGCCTTGGAGTTCAGCTGATTCTTTTCTTAATGAGAAGTTAATTTATATTCTTCCCACACGATAGCCGGTACTGCTTTCTTTTCTGATGAGAAATTTAATTTTCTGCCTTACACAATTAACAATAATTGTGTGAGATGAAATACACCTTTGATCCACGAACTTTGGGTTTATCGAATTGTGAAATAAAAAGAATTCTCACATAATTAGTGTCACTCGTGTAAGACACAAAATAAAGTTTTTTGAAGGGAAATGAGGGGACTTGTTGCAACTCGACCCCTAAAAACAGGGCAAGTCATTCTCAAAGACTCTCCTGTCGTTCTTTAATTTACTGTGCTCAAATTGCTTCAAAATAATCCTCCAATATTCTCCTATGCCATGCCCATATTGCACGTTTTCAATATTCTTCTGTAACTTTAGTTGTCAGTCCTTAGCTTTATTCTCTTCACACATTCCTTGGGCTTGGCAATCCTTGACTCGTATTCCAATCTATGTCATTCCTTGTCTCCCTCTTTTCGTATGCTTTTATCCCTTTAAGGCGATCCATCCTTGATCTCTGAAAAATTCTCTTTTGCTTCACTCCCTTGTTGCTACGATTTGACCGCCTCCAAATCTTGGTTAAGTAGTATATATTCTCACTTTAATTTATGACTTATGGGTATATTACTTTAACTACGGGACGGCATGTACGTACTTAACTTTCCTTTCTTTATGGCTTGTAGTTCTCACATCTATATAATGCTTCTTAATATGAGGAAGCAAAGAATCACACAGATTTCATGTTCCTGTCAACGCAAGAACCTATAAAAAGACCACACTAAACTTTGTTTAATTAACACAATAACATTGCAAACATGACAATGGCCTTCTTGATAATTACTATAGTCATCGCTGCTTATTTTTCTTCCTCAGCTTCTGCCTATGACCCTCTTCAGGATCTCTGTGTTGCAGTTAAAGATTCCAACGATTCAGGTTACTCATTCATCTATCTTTATTTTACTTAATTTCCCTTGTGTATATCTATGTCTAATTAGTTAAGTTCCTAATCTTGTACTTATACTATATGATATATGTGCAGTTTTGGTGAATGGGATGTTTTGCAAAGACCCAAAGCTAGCCAATGCAGATGATTTCTTTAGTTCAGGTTTTAATGAGAGTGGAATTCCAATACCAAAACTTGGTTTTGCTGTAAACATCTTGAATGTAGCTCGTATGCCAGGACTCAACACACTCGGTGTTTCTATTACTCGTGCTGATCTTGAACCATTTGGATTAGTCTCACCTCATATTCATCCTCGAGCTACTGAATTGATACTTGTATTGGAGGGTACTCTTTACGTTGCATTTGCTATTCCTGAACCAATGAATCCCTTCAAATCAAGACTATTCGAGAAAATATTAAATCCAGGGGATGTTTTTGCGATCCCACAAAGTCTTGTACACGTCCAATATAATTTGGGAACTACCAACACGACAGCGTTAAGTTGTTTCAACAGCATAAATCCTGGAGTACATATGATCCCTCATCAAGTCTTTGGATCAAGTCCATCAATTCTTGACGATGTTCTTGTCAAAGGTTTTCAATTGGATAAGAAAGTGATTGAACATCTTCGAGCACAATTTTCCTAGAATGTATAAGAAAAAGGAAAAAGTAGCTTTAACTACTTTTGGTGAAAGTACGCAGCATAGCTCCTTAGCAAATGGTGAACATGTTTGTGTCTTGCAACGTAGTAGAAGTTACTCTTTTGAAAATGTAAGGAGACAAGTTCTTGTTAGTTGTAATTTTTGGTTTCCTTCTGTTATTTTTTGGTATTGATCTTTTAAAAGTTTTGTCATGTGAATGAAAGTGTCGAAAAAAAAAAAGAAAAAAAAAATAGAGATGAAATACAAGAAGCGTACCGAAAGTGAACCTTTTGACTTAAATAAGTCATACTATAAAGCAAAAGAATATGGGCACACGAACAGTGTAAAATACAGTTCAGATAAAATCAGCTTTGCGGAAAAAGTAAACGTGAATGACTGACTTTTGATGCCGATCTAAGGCATAATGGAATATGTACGATTAGATGACCCAGAATAAAGGGGATGTTTCGTACAATATGCTCTATGGACCTTTGTCTAGTGAAATTTAAAGAAGAAGATTGTAGTAAACTTTTTAAATAGAAAAATATATGTAGAAGATAGATTGTAAATAAAATTTCAATTTTCTTAATATTACTACTCTAGAGGTTGTTTGGATGGCTTATAAGCTGGTTAAATTAACTTTTAAGTCTTTTTTTTTTATTAGAAGTGTTTGGATAGTCTAAAATTACTTAAAAGCCAAGTATTTTTAAGTAAAAAAAAAAAAAAACCAAAAACTATAAGTGGAAATTCTAACTTACTGTTTTTGGCTTAAAAACTGGTATATTTTGACAAATAATTTTACCATTTTATTCCTTATAAATTTTACTAAGCTTAATAATACACTAAAAAACAAAAGCCCTATATAATCATTCCATTTTATTTTGTTTATTTTATGAATATTTTAATCATTTAACATCAAAAAAATTTTGTTTAATAAAACACCTTATCAATTTTTTTCAGTTTCAACACTTCAATCCAAATACATAAATGTGTTTATTTGTAAACATTCTCCAACGCTAGAAGGTGCTTTTAAGGTAAAAATTTCGCATAGGGGCATGTTTGGCACGCGCTAATTGATTTGTAGCCGTCAAAAACAAATTCGCTGAAAAATAGTCACCTCCAGAAAAATCCCAGTATAAAATACTGGGACTTTATATAAAGCTTCAGTAAACTAACCACGGTATTTTGTTATGGGACTTTGTATAAAGCTTCAGTCCCATAACAAAATAATATGATTTATCCCTTTGATAGGACCTTTGTTATGGGATAAATCCCATTATTTTGTTATGGGATAAAGTCTCATAACGAAATAATGGGTCCTTTGAACATGTTAGTTCAAGGTCCCATTATTTTGTTATGAGACTTTATATATAAAGCTTCAGTCTCATAATAAAATATTGGGGCTTTGAACAAGTGAACAAGTTTTGTTCAAAGCCCCAGTATTTTGTTATGGGACTAGTCTGGAGTGTTTTTCCAATGCAAATAGAGCGTAAGTGTGCGCGCGAATTTTTGGCTATTTCTCGATTAATGTTGAAACGGTGGATAAAACTCTTTGAATGCATCCAAAAATGGCTACACATCAAAATTTTCCGCTTTTAAGTACCATAAATGAGGTGCCATAATTTTTTTTACATGGTATAGCACCCTCCCCTTTATTTTAAAAATTACATAACATAGCACCCCTTTTTGAACTCTCCCTCAAAATAAAAAAAATTCTAAGTGCCACTCCCCTTCCACTGACCTGCCGCCGGCCGGCGGTGGCTGAAAAATTAAAAAATCACTGGATCTCGATGGGATTGCTTATTTTATGTCACCAGAGCTTTATTATTGCTGATTTATTTAAATAACTGTGTTTTGATAATTTTACACACACAAATTTATCAAAAATAATAAATTATACACGTAAATACATAGAAAAATATGTATGAAAGAAGAAAATTATAAAATTATACACAAAAAACTGAATTTTATACGAACATCCATAAATAGTGCACAAATCTAAAAATTATACAACTTTATTCATTGTATATGCACGCGTATATAAATTTATACAATTTTATATAAGTGTATAGAAATATGTTTATTCACTATATATACATACATATACAAATTTATACATTTGTATACACGTTTACAGAAGTGTATAAACTTGTGTATAAAAATGTACAGAATTGTATAAACTCGCAAAAATAATTTTATACAGCATTTTGTACACAACTTCTACACAAAACCTTAACATATATCCAAGATTTGTATAGTTTTCTACAAGAAAAACACTAGATCTAAGAAAAGAGTTTTAACAAAAAACTAATAGATCTCATTGTATACTTATTGAAAAGGTGAAAAAAGATGGAGAAACATGATAAACAAACCCCTCACCGGAGTTTTGACTGGAATATACAACGAAAATTCGACATTGTTATTCATAAAAAAAAAAAAAAAAAACGACGGCGGCAGCAGTGGTGGCGTGGATGAGAGGGGATGAAGGTGAGTCTGTGGTGAAAGGAGTGGGGTGGCGGTGGCTGTAGTAGAAGGAGGGGAGGAGAAAAGAGGAAAAATATGGGCTAGGGTTTTTTGTCTCTTTAAATAGGGGGTGCTATGAGTGAAAAAATAATTAAAAAATGAAGAGGATGATATTTTGGGTAAGGTCGTGAAATAGGGCCCTTTTTGGTAATTTTCATGGAATGGGTGTTTCTTGATGTCATTTTGATGCATAGCCATTTTTTGACGAGTTAAATGAGAATTATCCACCGTTTCAGAATTAATTGAGGAATAGCCACCGCACGCACATACACTCCATTAGCATTGGCAAACAGTCCGGACTAGTCCCAGATTTTTATACTGGGACTTTGAACTGCACATGTTCAAAGTTCCATTATTTTATAATGGGATAGTCCCCCTGGTGCTTTATATATATAAAGTCCAAGTATAAACATGTTAAAAATCCCAATATTTTATACTGGGATTGGTGTTTAAGTAATCTCAGTATTTTATACTGAGACTTTGAACTAACATGTTCAAAGTTTATACTAGGAATTGTCCGAAGGTGACTATTTCTAAGCGAGATTATTTTTAGTGGCTACGGATCAATTAGCGCGCGGCAAACAGGCATCTACGCGAAAAGATTTCAAACGTGTTATACTGGAACTTTATATATATAAAGCACTAGGGGGACTATTCCTTTACAAAATAATGAGACTTTTAACATGTGTAGTTTAAAGTCTCAGTATAAAAACCTGGGACTAGTCTGGGCTGTTTGCCAATGCGTGTATGTGTGTGTGCTGGCTATTTCTCAATTAATTCTGAAATGGTGGATAATTCTCATTTAATGCGTCCAAAAATGGCTACGCATCAAAATCACACGAAATTTTTACTGTATCTTGATGTAAAAATTCCAATTTTTTTGGGCAAATTCAAACGGGATTATCTGTCTACCAATACTAAAAGTTGGGAGATTTACATAACAAGGATGCTTCAATGCTAGTTTTTAACTTTTGGCTCCCTTAAAAATCTTAAGCACTCGTCGCCTGAATTTAGAGCCTTATTGGTGCGTCGTCAACAATTTAATTCATAAAATTCTGGGAGTATCTTGGCAGATTTTAACAAAGCTAAAAGTTAAACATTCCTCTAACGGAGCAAAAGTAAATACTTCAATTGTCAAGGCTACTGAGTGAAATTTTCTGCTCAAAGTTTGGGAAATGAGTTGGCTCAATTGCAAAAATATGACACGGGAAGCAATGATTTGCCAAAATATCCTCAATAACAGTGGTTTAGCAAAACTGCCCTCCATTAGTTTAATAAAATTTATTTCGGACAAAAATACTGACACGATCAAAAATCCGCTAGGCCGTGCGGGCACCCCACATCCTCCCCTAGACCCGTCAGGCGAACCCTTACCAATTAAATTAGGAAAATAAATATAATTCAATTCATAAATAAGAATAAGAATAATAATACAAAAAAAATACAGACATACTGATACCTCTAAGCTGTACAAACGAAATTACAGCTGACTACCCAACATACTAGGTTTAGGACTATCCAGACTAGACATCTAAGAGTAAGAAAGAAGACAGATACCTCCTGAAGGGAGCACAATGCAACTGAAATAATAAACATAAAACTGGTGGTCATCCTGAATAAAAGCTGCCTCACCCTGACAGCTGAAATCGTCTTCGCTCCTAAACAACGTGGCGAACTCAATCCTGGAGCGAACCTGCCAAAACGAAATAGATAGACAAGAAACAAACAACAAACAAGGGTAAGTCAAAAGGACTCAATAAGTGGGGCAGACTAGCCACCTCAAAGAATAGGATAGCTAGCCAGGGAGAAAAGAAATAGATAGACCAAACTCTTATTTAAATTATAAAAAGATAGAGCCAGATAATAACCGGAAATATGTAAGAAACAATAAACTCAACCAGGGATCCGAGCCAGAAATATATCAACAAATAAGCAATGCACGTATAAGCAGAATAGTAGTTATGTACCACAAGTCTACACAATGGTATGAAATGAAATGAGATGAAATGAAATATGATACAAAGGGTCACATGTGCCAAATGAATGGAGCGGAATCCTCTTGATCCTAGGGCGGAATCCTCATGCTCTCAGTATGATGCAATGGAGCGGAATCCTCCTGCTCCTAGGGCGGAATCCTCCTACCCTCAATAAGATGCAATGGAGCGGAATCCTCCTACTCCTAGAGCGGAATCCTCTTACACTTAATATGATATGCAATGTAATGCATATGAATGCAATGTGATGCAATAATAACCCTTCACCGGTACGGGACTCTCTGTAACGACCCTCAAATAGTCGTTACGGCATCCGGGACCTCAATTTGCGTGTCGACAGTCTCAAAAGCTCCGTTAGGTCATTTATGACCTATCTGTGAAATCTGAGTCGAAACGGAGTCCGTTTGATAGGTTTTCGAGAAAAGGATCCGTTTATGAAATTCCGGAAAGGAATTTGGGATTTCGATAGGTCGTTTTGAGTAAACGAACCCCGATGGAAAATCTGAGCGCACCGTTAGGTCCGTCTCGTCATTTATGATATGTAGCAACCTTCAAAATTGAAAACGGACCTCGTTTGATAGGACTTTTGATAAAGTCCCCATTTCGGAAGTTTAAAAGAGTTAAAAGAGGTTTCCGAGCTCGATTTGAGCAAATGAGCTCCGATGAGAGATCCGAAAGTTCCGTTAGGTTCGTATAGTCATTTGTGACTTGTAGCAACTTTCGGAATTGGATTCCGAGGTCGTTTGGTTAAATTTCGCTATTTTGGCGAAAGTCGAAAATTGAACCTTTGCCGTGGGACCCACTTTTTGAGTTCTGGAGGTCCGAATTGAGTTCCGTCTTGACGAGCATGTTACTCAAGTATATTATGGCTTGTCTGCAAAATTTGGGATCATTCTGAGCTTCGTAGGGTCCCGTTTTGCCCCTAAAACAGTAGAAAATCTGGTGCGACTTTTCTGTTCTGTTTTGGCGCAAATAGCCGGATAAAAGCTGATTTTGCGGCCAATCCGTAAGGAATTAGGAAAAACTCAAAACATGAAAGTTGTAGCTCTTTGAGTTGTGGTTCTAATGCACCGGTTTCAGGTCATTTAGACATTCCTATCAAAAGTTATGATTTTTTCAAAAGAAGCTGTCACAGAGGCAAAAACTGCTATAAAAAGGCCATTTCGGGCCATTTTGCTTCATAACTTATAAAAATCATTTGGTGAGCTCTTGAGGCGATTTTTGGGTATTTATTGAAGACCCAATCATAATTATACTTAAGGTAAGCCCTTTCAATCCATCTTTATGTTGATTAACACAAGAATCAAAGGGTTGATTCTTGGAAATGGGTTAGAACCCTAGATTCTTAAGAATTGGGGAAAGACATCGAGCAAGGCTCGCATGTGGAATCTAAGTGTACTTTTGGACTCACGGGAGCGTGGGGAGTCCGGAAAAGTACATTTTGTAAATTTAGGGCTTGGCCCTACCCGGGGGCATTTTGGTAATTTTTACCCTAGGATGCCTATAGGCTTAAATAGCTATAATTGAGCACTCATATGTGCTATATCTTGTCTTAATAGACCTAGTGGAGAGTCCTTCGCGGACAAGGCGAGCGGGAAAGGAGATTCTTCCCGGCATTTGAGCCCGAATTTCGAGGTAAGTGAGACTTGACCTCTATTGTGCTTGTGGACTCTTCCTTCATGCTAGTATGCTTCATGTACGCATATATATACCTAACAATGGTTAGGATTAATGATGTGAATTACTTGCTATTATTGTTTGTTATAAATAGCGAGATTGTGACTCGACCGAGGTATGTGCCGGTCTAAACGCTACGTCGAGGTAGCTTAAATTTATATCGTAGTAACGCTTGCTACGCCATGCTTAGATAGCAAGAACTTGGGACATGGCCGAGGATGTTGCCGACATGTCATGATAAATGTCTTGCCGAGGATTTTGCCGGCTTTTGTATGATATTGGTACTTGATTTGTTCACGTGCCGGGTTGGGTAGTGCTGTCTATACGTAACCTTGGGTTGGACGGCATGGGAGTAGGGATTGTACCCCCAAACTGTGGTCGGGTTAACCTTCGCCTTACGTTCAGCTAGCATAACCAACCTGGGTTACGGTGACTGTGAAATATTATCGTTATTAATATTTCTGTTATTATTTCTATTATTGTTATTAATGTCGTGGATATTAATACTGTTAGAGGGACACTTGACAGGGGGTGTGGCGTCGCCTATACTATGAGATGTGTCACACTTGACAGGGGGTGTGGTGTGGACACTTGATCTTTGAGATGTGACACACTTGACAGGGGGTGTGGTGTGGTCACTTGATTTATTGAGATACGACGCACTTGACAGGGGGTGTGGTGCGATCGTAGACAGATTTGAGTGAGCCAACGACTACGGGTCGTTGGTCTACTTATTCATGATTGTGATAGTGACTTCGGGTCACGGTATATGGTTGATACTTAGTAGTGGTGTTGCTAGTCCATCGTAGGTCTAGGTTAGTCGGCACGGGAGTAGAGATTGGACCTCCAAACCGCCGCTGAGTTGACCTATGCCTTACGTTGGATGTGCATAATCCTTGAGACTTCTGGTTACTACTTGTGTGTATGGAATGTGTTACATCTATTTGTGATTTCACTACTTTATTGTATGATTACTATAGTATGTTGTTGCTTATGATACATGTAGTGACTTGTCCCGCAAGGGTACCTTAGCGGGCCTGTCGGTGATCTTACTGGGCTTCGGCTCATAACTTACTCTGCTACGTGCGCAGGTCCTTCATCCAGTCAGCAGCCCGGACGTTAGCGGTTCCCGAGGCTTCTGAGACTTTTGATTGAGGTGAGCCGACCACACAGACCGTGGTGGCATACCGCCGGAGTCACTTAGAGATAGGACTCAGATTTCTTTGATGTATATTCATACTTTATTGAGTCACTCTTAGAATGCTCCAATTCTTTTGTGGATATATTCTTTTGGACTTCACACTTTTATATTTATATATCCATTTATGATATTTTCACATTATTGTTCTTTTCCGCATCTTGTTTCATTGGTTCGCCTAGGCAAATGTTGTTTAGGTGCCATCACGAGCCCTTGGAAATTGGGTCGTGACACTCTCATCGACAGCCGGGAAGTAGATGCCAACTTACAGCCAGAGTACAATGCTCAGATCCTCAATGCAATACCAACAACAGGACATAACATATAATATACAATGTAAATCCAAAGCTAAGGCGTAATGAGTACGCCTATCGGCAGCTACAGACGTAAGGAACACGTGGTAGAAAATCCACGAGGCCAGGTGCCTCCAAAGAAATGGATATAAACACTTACCTCGTTCCAAAGTTAGCATTGCTACCCAATAACCGCTTTATCCTTTTGGATTCATTGCCAAATGATCCCACCGTGTTCAATAAGCAGAAAAATATATCACATAAGGCTAAAGTCTTCATTCCTCACATCTTAGAACAATCCAGGTAGGAACCTGATACCCTATTCGCATACACAATACGTAGGTCATGCCTATGTACAGGGTTTAAGGTCACATAACCAAACCCTAAATAAATTACATTTATATGTTGCCCATAACTCACTGAGTACGAATATATAATCAATTCCATTATCGGGGTCCAATTGACCCTTTAACTATCAGTTGAACTTATTAAACGATGTCTAATATCCCAATTTTTTCCGTCAAAATATATTTAAACACACGTAATAAACTCAAATAATGCATTAAGATCATTACCTGAATGTTTCAGGGTAAAAATTCTACTTTTCTCCGGCTCTTTTCTCATTTTCTGGCATTTTTTTACCTCACTGCATTTTTCTTCTTCACTGTTCTCATTTCTCCTTTTGATTTCCCTCTGTTTAAATGTTCTGCTCGTCCTTAGCTATAACCACCGCCATATATTTTTTGTTTCCTTTTTCCTTTTATCCTTTTCTCTTGTCTTTTTCTTTTTCTTTTATTTCTTTTATTTTTATATTTTTTTTCTTAACGAAAATTAAAATGGTACCTCACGATATTCAAAATAATTCTAACTTTTGCATACAAGTTATACCAAATTTATGTGGCATACTCGCTAAGGCGGATCTCAAACCGGATTCCAGAAACTCAAGATGCGAATTAAAATGGAAAAGATCAAATTCTTTTAACTTTCGGCATATTAGCGGAAACTAACCGAACAACCTCGAAATTCATTTTCGAAAAATCATAAAAGTCACAAATAATCATACGAACCTAACGGCTCTTTCGGATTTCGAATCGGAGCTCGTTCGCCGAAACGGAGCTCGAAAATCTCTTTTTAATATTTATCGATAATAAAAACTGAAACCTTCTTCCGATGCCTACCAAACGAGGTCTGATTTAGCTCAAATTTTACATATAAGTCCCAATGGACCTTACAAAGATTTTAAAATTATTGACACGCTAATCGGAGTCCTAACTTTCAAAACGACCGACCGAGGTCGTTTCAAATACCCCTCACAACTAATAAAAGACTCATACTATCATCCCCTTCCTTTTTTTCCATTCAAATAATCTCTAAACCCTAGAAACCTATAACTTTTATAGATTCCTCCATTGAAACGAAGATTCAAGTATAGATTCCATCAAATTCCTACTCTCTTACATTCATTTGAATAACCTTGTAAAAAATCTATGAAAATAGGTATCTTACACAAATTTCTTGGCAATGGCCATCTTGCACAGACTTCTTGGCAATTGCGAAAATTTTAAGCCTTGCTGCAATGGGCAACTTGTCTATGCAAGTCTTGGCTATTCAAAGAGTTTAAGCTCTGGTGCAATGACACCTTACACAAACTTCTCTGGCAATTACCAAGACTTCAAGCTTTATTGTAGTGGCCAACTTGCAAAAGAAAGTCTCTGCAAATCTTGTTTATTGCCAAGAGTTCAAGCTCTAGTGCAATGGGCACCTTGCACAGACTTCTTGGCAATTGCCAAGACTTCAAGCTCTGTTGCAGTGGGTAATTTACAGAGAAAGTCTCTTCAAGTCTTGGTTATTGCCAAGAGTTCAAGCTTTGGTGCAATGGGCGCCTTAACTAGGAAATCAAAGTGGAATCCATCATAAAAAAAAGTAAAAACAAGATTGAATGAAAGTTACGAACATCATCATTAAGGGTCAAATTATCACTGTACAAATCAAGAAACCAACTTCTTTTATCAATGGTAACACCACCCAAACGATGTTACCAAATTTTCTGCAACTTTTGACAATAGCCAACACTTTAAGCTCGGGTGGTAGGAGGCAACTTGTAGGGGAAGTCTCTGAAAGTATTGGCAGTTGCTAATACTTTACGATCTGGTGCAATAGGCAATCTGCATACAAAGTCTCTGCAAGTATTGGAAATAGCCAAGACTTTAATCTCTGTGCAATAGAGGCTACTTGCAGAGAAAGACTCTGCATTGATTGCAAAAGCCAAGACTTTAAGCTCGCAATGAGCAACAACAATATCTAATTGCTATTGCCAATAATTTCTATTGCCAATAAAAACCTTAAAATCATCTTAATCAAGCATAAGAAATATAAAGAATTCACAGGAATATCAAATTTAATTCAACGATCATCAATCAAAATGAAAAAAACTTACAGATAAGTGTATAGATAATAATTACCAAAATAAAACTCTTGTTATTGCCAAGAGTTTAAGCTTTGGTGCAATGGGTGCCTTAACTAGGAAATCAAAGTAGAATCCAACACAAGAAAAATAAAAATAATATTGAATGAAAGTTACGAACATCGTCATTAAGGGTCAACTTATCACTGTACAAATCAAGAAACCAACTTATTTTATCAATGGTAACACCACCCAAGTGATGTTACCAAATTCTCTGCAACTTTTGGCAATAGCCAACACTTTAAGGTCGGGTGGAAGGAGGCAGCTTGTAGGTGAAGTCTATGAAAGTATTGGCAATTGCTAATACTTTACGATCTGGTGCAATAGGCAATCTGCATACAAAGTCTCTGCAAGTATTGACAATAGCCAAGACTTTAAGCTCTATGCAATAGGCAACTTGCAGAGAAAGTCTCTTCAAGTCTTGACAATAGCCAAGACTTTAATCTCTGTGCAATAGAGGCTACTTGCAGAGAAAGTCTCTGCATTGATGGCAATAGCCAATACTTTAAGCTCTACGCAATGAGAAACAACAATATCTAATTGTTATTGCCAATAAGAACCTTAAAATCATCTTAATCAAGCATAAGAAGTAAAAAATAAATTCACAGGAACGTCAAATTTAATTCAACGATCATCAATCAAAATGGAAGAAAACTTACAGATAAGTGCATAGATAATAATTACCAAAAAGAAATACATAAATAAATAAATACAAATAAAGGATTGGGCAAAATAAAAATTACATTATAACACCAATTAAATAAATAAATAAATAAATTTTTTTACAGATTTCCTAAATCTCTCTAGGACACAAAGAAGAAAGAAGGAAAGGAAGGAGGAAGGAGAGAAGGAAAGGAAGGAGGAAAAGAGAGAAGGAGATTGTTCCAAGTGAATTGGGTTTAGGTAGGGGCAAAATAGTCCTTAGTGAGGGATGATGTGGAGGACATTTACTTAAAATATTTGAAAGTGAGGGCAAATTGTTAAGACCAATGCTTATGGAGGGCACTGCGTGAAATTTTTTGAATGAGTTAGCCTATTATGATTATGGGCTTATAGTGGCACACAAATGGTGTGGACTAATATCAAAGGAGTATTTACAAAAATAGGGCATATGATGCAGTAGTTTGGACCTTTAGCACACTTGACAAAGTCTTTAACAATGACAGCATGATATAATTTTAATTAGTTAAAACCATGCAGGCAATATATTTTATTATTTTCAATTTTTGAAATTTAAAAGACATCCTGAACTCCTATCTAATAGACAGAACTTCAACATATGCCCAATGGATAAAGGCTAATTTTTGTAAAAAAATTTAAGTTAAAAAATTCAAACCATTCCTAATATGTGTCCCTTCTCTACAATTTTTATGCGAAATGGACATATTTGGCGCCGCTATCCCTGTTTTATCCCCCATAGGGAAAGTCTTTCACTTTTAACCCCCGTCAAGAAAAAGCTCTTGGCGATCAGTAATATTCACAAAGGGAAAACTTCTTGTGATTGCCAGATTTTGGTGCTAGTAAGATTTGGCGATCCTCAAGGAGGTTTTCTTGTGTGGGACAAAAATGTAACAGAAGCGCCAGAAGTGTCCTATTTCTTTAACAAATACCAAAGCACCTCTTTCGGGTCGAGCCTATCATTCTGTGTGAGGAGACACTAAAACCCAAAGCAACATATAATTTCCCCTGCCTAAAACCCTAGCAAGAACTTCATTGCAGCAAACATTACAACCATGTCTTCATTGCTAAAAATAGCAGAAATACAAGGAAGAGGAAGGGGACTTATTTCAACACAACCCCTAAAACCTGGCCAAGTCATACTCAAAGATTCCCCAATCCTATTATACCCTGCATCTCCTTTATTCACATCATCAAAAAACAACACAACTAATTTTTGCTCACATTGTTTCAAAATAATCCTACACTCACCTATCCCATGCCCATCTTGCACTTTTACATTATTCTGTACTTCTACTTGTCAATCCATTGCTTTATCCACTTCCCACACCCCTTATGTTTGTCAATCTTTAACAAATTTTAAAAATAGCCCTTCTATTCATAACCTTAATTTAGACCAACAAATTCAAGCCCGGTTTCTTGTTTCTGCTTATAACTTAGCTTCCATTTCAGCTCCCACATTTCGTGTTTTATTATCCCTTCAAGGGGTCCCGTCGTTTGTTTCTGAAAATGACGTTGTTTTGCTTCATACACTTGTTGGTGGTACCATCTGCCCGACGTTGAATCTTGGTGAGTTTGGATTCTCTAAAGAGCTTACCGCGGCTCTTTTGGCGAAGGATAAAGTGAATGCGTTTGGGTTGATGGAACCTTTTAGTCCTGATAAAGAAAGGGCTGTTAGAGCGTATGGGATTTATCCTGTCGCGTCGTTTTTTAATCATGATTGTCTCCCAAATGCGTGTAGGTTTGAGTATGTTGATAGTGATGTTAGTGATAGGAGTAGTAATACTGATATGATTGTTAGGGTTATTCATGATGTTCCTGAGGGAAGAGAGATTTGTTTGAGTTATTTTCCTGTGAATTTTAAGTACGCCGAAAGGCAGCAAAGGTTGAAGGAGGATTATGGTTTTACGTGTAATTGTGATCGGTGTGTTGTCGAGGCTAATTGGTCCGATCAAGAGGATGATGATGTTATGGATAACGAGGGTGAGGGGAATGAAGAGGAAGAGGATGAAGCTATGGAGGAAGATAATATGGATGATGAAGTAAACGAAAATGGCGAGGTGGAGAGAAATGATCAAGATTTTCCGCACGCGTATTTCTTCGTTAGGTACATGTGTAGTCGAGAGAATTGTTGGGGTACATTGGCTCCATTGCCTCCTTCGGATGCATCTCCATCCACTGTTATGGAATGCAATGTTTGTGGTACTTTGAGCAAATCTGATGAGCTTATGGTTGGCGATGGCGGCTGTTGAATCCTATCAGTATGTAACATTTCCATATTAGTTAGCTTGTTTGTTTGTTTTGTAGAAATTTGAGCCCTTTTATGATGTTTGCCGTGCTTATTGTGAGATGATAGATACCTTGTTGCTGAGCTGTAGTTGTTGCTAGAACTGCTTGACCTCTGTTTTTCGGTAGCTCAATTTGGTTTCTGTTTTGTTAATTGTTCGAAAATGTTGGCTTGTGATCTCCATTATTTTCATATATCCTATTTGAATCACATATACTTCTCTTCTGAGCAGTTTAATAATCAATCTACAATCATGTCTGAGTTGGGCTTGTATATAGGAATCATCTATACCATCTTGCTCCTTCCGTTTATGCAATTTAACATGGATAATAAGCCGTCAGAGGATTTCAACGATCCCAAAGACCTCATGTTTGAATATCAAGGTCCTTGCGTGTTAATTTTGTGGCTATTTTCACGATACTAATTGGAAAATAGTATATAAGGCTTGAATGAAAGGTTTTATCCCAATGAATATGAATATGCTCTTATATAGTTGATGGTCTAATGGACTTAGCTGTTTGAAGCTAAGACTACCTGCAATTTGCGGCATGATTCGATTTTGTGTGAAACAAAACTGACTGATCTTCAGCAAGAAAGGTAAAATCAGTGTTTTTTCTGAGTATTAGTTTTTAGCAATTTAGTTGGTAAATGAACATTGTATCTCTTTTCATACTTCATGGAAGATTTTGATATGTTACTAATTGGCTTAGACATGAACAGCTGCCATTTCATTTTCTTTTCCTTTAGTAGCTCCATTTCCCCAAGTTTGGCTTCTCTTTCCCTTTTTTAGTCTTCCTTATAGGAGCATAAATGACAATTATACGGACAAAGTAATTAAAAATGCACAATTAAGTAAATTCGTATTGTTTAGAGTCTCCTCTTCAGAATCACGTCCATTGGTGATGAGGTGCACACAGGAGCACCTTGGTGACTCCAATGAAGCGCCAGCTGAGCGAGGGGAAACAATCAATCTGCTTTACACCCAGTTTAAAGGCTCAAGTGTGGTTAAGCAATCATTACAACAATATATTACTTATGTACTCACGTCAGACAGGTGTTTCTTGAGGATGTTACATCTTAACAACCAAGTACAGCTCCACTTACATTGCTGAACACAATTATTGGTTGCTTCTAATTCTGTACAAATAACTCTTTTAGTAATCAAAATTTCTCAGCCATGTGCGTAGCACCCTTTGCATTTTAAAATCAGGCAAGCTTTTCTTCTCTTTAAGTATTACTCCATTATTTATGGAGCAGGTCAATGTGTATGCAGAAATCAATCTGTAGAAACTTGTTAAATACCTTTTTTTTTTTTTCTCTTGATAAGGAAACTTGTATATAACTAACACTAAGACAGATTGAATTATCATTTTCCACTACCTAATTGATGGTTTGTTGGGACATTTCTATTATTAACCCATTTTTTTGACTTTTTAAGCCATTTGGTGAGTGTGAAGTTGACCAATGGTTAAAGGAAAAGCAGACTCGATATTTTTGATGTTAATGGTTACTTCTTCAACTTGAACCAGCATTTAAAAATGATAAATTGACTTGACTTTTATTCTAACAAATAGAAGAAAAGATATTAAAACTGACTGGACGGAATTAAAATTACTAGATCGAACTATAAGTAGTCGCACCTCTCTGGTTCTTTTACAAAACTTATAACCAGCACAAAGCAAATAAAATTGTTTCAGAAAAGCTTGTGTTTTTTCGAGAAAACTGAACTTTGCTATAACAATGAGCATGTTCTGGTTAACAACTTTAGCCATCGCTTCTTTCTGTTTTTCCCCAACTTATGCCTATGATCCGGACCCTCTACAGGACATATGTGTTGCAGCTAATGACTCTAACACTTCCGGTAAATCCTCCTTCTATGCCAAAATAAAATTTATATTTTTTTCCTCTCCTAAATTATTTGTTGTATAACTTCTGTTATCTGTTAGCTCTAATATCTGAATATATACTAACGTAATTGTATTTATCCACTTGTGCAGTTTTCGTGAATGGAAGGGTTTGCAAAGACCCAAAGCTTGCAAAAGCAGATGATTTCTTTACTTCAGCACTTCGTGTAAGAGGAAATATAGTACCCATGTTTGGTTTTGCTGCGAATGTTGTGGATGTAAACAGCATGCCTGGCCTCAACACTCTTGGTATTTCTATAGTACGTGCTGACTTCGAGCCACATGGTCTTGCTCCACTTCATACACACCCTCGAGCTACTGAGCTCATAACTATATTGGAGGGTACTATTTATGCGGGATTTCTTGTACCTACTGCAAACGTCTTTAAGAGTCGTCTCTTCTCCAAAATCTTGAATCCTGGGGATGTGTTTGTGATTCCACAAGGTCTTATTCACTTCCAGTATAACGTGGGACAAAAAAATGCTACTCTACTTGCTTCTTTCAACAGTCAAAATCCTGGAGTCGTCATGATTCCTAGTACAATCTTTGCTTCAGATCCGCCTGTTCTTGACGATGTTCTGGCCAAAGGTTTCCAACTTGATAAGAAAGTGATTCAACAACTACGGAAGAAATTTGCATAGGATATTATATCCTTAATTACAGATGTTATTGTGTGCAGCTGCTCACCAGTGATTTGTGAGTGTTCGGAGTTCTTTACTCTATTTTAACATTGTTTGTTGTATTTTGTTAGAAATATTTGAAGGAGCTCCATGGCTCCGTAATAAGCAGATTCTTGCAAATGTAATACTACAAAATAAGTAAATTTATGCCCTGTGGTATTTACTGCTAGCTTTTACTTGGCCAGATCCATGGAAGATGCATAAACTAGCTATTTTCCTTTATCTGATGAAAGTTTAACAAATTTCTATAGCAGTACAACTGGGAGGATCATTTTGAATACAGCACCAATGAACAAATCCAAATTTATTCAATAAAAGAGAGTTTAATAATTTGAATTTCTCGCACACAAACGCCCTTATTCTCTTCCGTGTTGTGCTGTTATTTGTTGAGAAGTTTGAAACTAAGTCAATGAACTAGTTGTTTGGAAAGGGGATAAGTAGCTGGGTTGAAGCTCAAGCCTTGTTATTTGCCATCCGATGGTGTAGAGGGAGGGGCCTAGGCCATATAATTGTAGATGCTGATAAAGTCCCTAATGTACAGAAGTGCATAGCTTTGGTCTAACCTTCAACTTAAAAGTCAAAACTAACAGGGAAAGGTTTGGCTAACGTCATCTGTCATTCATCCAACATTACTCCGTTTCTTCATCTCCACCACCATTGTCACGTTAGAATAATAAACTGCCAGAGGATTTCAACAAACTCAGGGCCTCAAATTATGAATATTAAGTACTGGAGTGTTAATTTTGTGAAGGAAGTGTGATAATATTTGGAATGTGCTATACAAGTCTTGAATGATACTCCTAAACTTTTATGATCATTGAGACACCCCCAATATGCCAATATACATGATTCGCTTTTATATACTCCTATTTGATAGACCTTTCCATTGAAGACAAAGATATATATCATCTACCTGCACTTCTGGGAATGGTACGATTTTGCCTGAAACGAAAGCAACTGATCTTCAGCAATGAAAGGTATAGTTTTTGTTTATCTGAGTATGAGCTAAGTAAATATAGTTGGAAATGTAAATGAAAATTCTTTTTGGAGTCTTCAGGAGAGACCTAGATGCGCAACTTGTTGATTCACGACACTGAACAACTGCCACAGCCATTGCCTTCCTTTTGTCAATGCTAGGGGCTGGAGTCCCAGTGTAAAGGTTAAAAAGAGATGAGCATCATTGATAACTCAAGATTAGTGGCAATATATAGTATTAATGTGGTAACACAAAAACGGGGTTTTGATGGTTGTGGTAATGATTGTGAAAGCGCGGAGCCTGGATAATGGAGACTGCTAAGGTCTCAAAATGATCAATGATCTATGGGCTAATGTTGTCTATCCAAATGCAATAATATCGCTATCTTGAATGTTGGGCTACCTAGCTCCACATTTGATTCATACTAAGATGCCAACATTCATTTGTAGGAGAAGCTACAATCTTATTAGCAAATATAAGAGATTACTTCATCAAGTTAAAGGAACTTGTTGCTTTCACAGTTCTCACATCTCCGACAAGGTTTATCTAAAATTAGACTCAAACAATTTCACTAATGTTATCAAAGGAAATATATATGCACTAAAAGAAAGAAAAACTATGAGGTTAGTTAGGGCTTTAGGTGTTAAACCGCAAAGCGTGGGCTCTGATAAAGAATGGCGCATACGAAGAAAAGAATTAATTAAACAAAAAATGAAATTTAAGAATAATCATCATAGCAAAAACAACAATTATATGAATGGAGGTTTTAAAAGGGTTTCCACGTAAATAGCCTACAATATTTTATATTAACAAGTCATTTAGCACTAATATAATATAGCCACAATATTTATATTTAAAATTTAATTTATAATTAAAATATCAAATATAATAGATTGATATTTTGTATATATACCTTCTATACACATATATATTTGTCCTATATTTTTTAAATATTTATATCATCAAATTATATTTAATAAATATGCTAGAAAAAGAAAGAAAGGACAAAATTTGGTTACAAAAAGTGGATAAGGGTTGGGAATGGTTATGTGGGGCAAAAATCCGATTTTTTAAAAGGGAAAAATACCTAAAACACCATGGTTAAGAATTTAATTCCTACATTTGCCTATTAGTATAATTAAATAACAAAAATACCATTTTCTTAAATTTTATACCATACTTAGAGATTTTAATTTCAATAGTACCACTTCTAGAGATTTTCCTAAATCTAAGTTGACTTTCAAATCAATTACCATCAACCATCCCCACCCCCACCCCCCATTTCTTCTATCTTCCGCCTCCTTACCCTCTCCCCCACCCTAATTGATTCCTTAACTACTTAGATTAACAAAATAATTTCAGAGATATCAAAACTCTTTCTCTCAAAAACCATACCCCATGCCACCTTTTCCTGGTCTCTTCCAAATGTTGCCATCAAAATTATTTCTCCATTCTATTTTCAAACACTAGTTTCTCTACACAATCATCAATCTCGTTTTCCAAATCCCTTTATCGTTACACAGTTCATCTTTACCCAAATCAATATATTTCTTAATAGTAAGAACTAATTGATATTTTTTATATACTAAGTTAATATACAAACAAAAAATATACTATATATTAGACATAGTTATACCATATATCACAAATATATATACTATATATCAAACTTAAATATACCATATATCATAAATAGATATACAATATATCAGATATATAACTATGTTATTTTATTCGATAGTGTATATGTGTAAATAGAATGAGAATGATTACAAATATGTTTTTAGTATATTGTATTATATGATTTTCTTTTGGTGTATCAATATCACAACAAGATGTCAAGTTTTCGTGTTGTATCCTTTAATCTAGAGTAACATGTATCTAAAAAAGAAAGTTACATGCAGATCAATTCAATTAGAATAAGAATTAAGATGGTTATCTTGAGATGAAAGAAGACAAGGAAAAGTTTGTTGCTTTTGTTTGCGAAAGAGGATAATTTATTTGCGACTTGTATGTGTGTGTGTGTATATATATATAAAATTAATTTACAAGAAATAAATATTATATATGAGCAGTTTTTTAGTTGTTATGGATTTTTTGTGATTGCTTATGATTAGGCATTATACCATATATTTGTATATCTAGATATACCTGGATAGTGCTACATGGATAAGGATAAATAAAATTTGGTATATTTGTAATTTATTTATGGTACCCAATAAATGTGGTATGTAACATAAATAACTCTTCTATAGATGGTAGTTATGAAAAACTCCATTTTTTAAATGCGCGAGAAAGAGATTATGTCAAAAATTTAGCCCACCAGCCAGTTTTTCCATTCCCATTTAGATTTTAGCCAGTAAATTTTTTTTTTTGCAGAAACAGCCAATTTCGAATCTCTGCCTGAAGGTTTAAAGTTTGAAGCTTCATATGCCTAACTGACCTTCATATTTGAAGTTGTTATATAGCAACCTTGAACTTCAAACCTTCGTACCTTCTGGTTTGAAGTTGACTTGAAGGTATGAACTTCAGACCTTTAGGTACTTAACATCAACTTAAATATACTAAGTTGCTCATTCAAGGAATAAAGTTCAAACAAGTGGTTAAAAAATTAAATAATTCTAGAAATTCTGCTAAAAGCTAAAAGGTGTGCCCAAAATAGGCTATTTGTGCACTTCCCCCGAGAATTATTATTGTTTGTCTCACCTCTTTAGAACCATTAACCGCAGATTAAGCGACCCTTTGTAGTCTATAATAATGTACACCATTATTCTTATCGGTCGTTTGGTTGGCGGGATAAAAATCAAGAATATTTTATAATTTCGGTATTATAATTATTCCGGATTAATAATCCCTCCCATATATAAGATAATACTATGTTTTTGGTAAAAAAGTTATTCCGAATTAGTTAATCCCACAAATTAAATATAAGATAAATATAGTTTCAAATTTAATACTGAAATTATTAACCCTATCCCACCAACCTAAGCACCTTTTAAGTATTCAATCAGATAGGTGTTTATTGAGGATGCTACATCTTAACAACCCTATACAGCTAGCTGTACTTACATCGCTGAATACAATTATTGGTTGCTTCTAATTCTGCACAAAGTAAGATTCGAATGGGCTTAGGGTCAATATTTTCTCTTTTAGTTATCAAATGCCTCAGCATATGCGTAGCACCTTCTCATTTTAAATTCTACCACTTTCCTTCCATTATTATTATTATTTATGAAGCAGGTCAATGGATCAATAACTATAAACTACTCCCTTCGTCTTAATTTATGCGACAATAGTTGATTAGACACGAAGTTTAAAAAATAAAGAATATTTTTGAAACTTGTGATTGAAAACAAACATTAGAAAGTATGAATTGTCTCATAAAATAAATTATTACTAAATATAAAAACGTGTTATTTATTTTTAGACTGATAAAACACGAAAATATATTACATAATTTGTGACAGAGGGAGTAATTAAATACTTTTTACATAAGGAATCTGATTTAAAACTAATACTAATACATTGAAATATTATTTTCTACTACCTACATGATGGTTTTAAGGCTTTTCTATCATTAACCATGTATCTTCTTGAATTTTTAAGCGGGTTAATTTCATCGGTGGTCACTGAACTATTGTTTCATTACCACAAAATCACTTTTGTTTCATTTGTTACTCAAAAGTCACTCAACTTTGCTCCGGTCTGCAACAAAGTCACTTAAGCCGGATTTTGTTTAAAACTTGCCGGAAAAATGATGTGGCATCATTAATTAAAAATAATTTTTTTAATTAGTTTTTTATCTATTAATCTAATTCCTCAACCCATTATTCTTATTGTACCTAACCCAAACACATTTTATTACTTCTTTTTTGCCACATTATGCCAAGAATTTTGCTACTTTTTTTTGCCACATTATGCCAGGGAACCACATTAGAAATATATTTCAACTAACTGAAGATTAAAAAGACAACCTAGTTTAACAAGACATTTCAAAAAAGTAATCTTCAGTTAGTTTCCAACTGAGACCTACTGAGTTGTTATTGTTATTGTATTATCATCAGGCACGTCATTTTTTAAGGTTTTATATCTGTGTCAATTATTTTTTAATGCAGTAAGCAAAAGCAAGGACATGCCTATAAATTATATTGTCATATCTTACATGAAGATATACAAATAATTATTTTATCAGTAAAAATTTTGAAATTTGATAAATATTATCTACCATATAATCACTGGGGTACCAAGTAGAGAAATGTGTTTGGGTTAGGTAGAATAAGAATAATGGGTTAAGGAATTAGATTAATAGATGAAAAATTAATTAAAAAATTATTTTTAATTAATGATACCACGTCATTTTTTCGGCAAGTTTTAAACAATATTCGTCTTGAGTGACTTTGTTGTAGACCGGAGCAAAGTTGAGTGATTTTTGGGTAATAAATAAAAAAAAGTGATTTTGTGGTAATGAAGTAAGTAATAGTTCAGTAACCACAGGTGAAATTAACCTATTTTTAAGCCATGTGCTGAGAGTTGTGAAGTTGATCAATGATTAAAGGGAAAACAGATTGTCGATATTATTGATATTAGTGGTGATCATGATCCACAATATTTCTCGTACATTTAAAAAGGAGAAAATTACCTGGAGTTTTATTTATGGACAAATGGAAATATAGATATTAAAAACGACTAAGAGAAGAAAAAAGGATATTAAAAGTGAGGGTGATTAGATCGAACTATAAGTAGTCACACCTCTCTGGTTATTTGAACAAGTTATTAACAAGCATAAATCAAACAAAACTGTTTCCAAAAAAAGCTGTAAAAAGACGTCTCTTTTGCGAGGAAACTGAACTTTGCTATAACAATGAAGATGTGCTGGTTGATAACAACTTTGGCTATCAGTGCTTTGTTTTCTTACCCAGCTTATGCATATGATGTCGACCCTCTACAAGACCTATGTGTTGCAGCTAAAGACACTAACGCTTCTGGTAAATCATCCAATATTTGTGTCTCAGATTTTCAACCACATCATTGACTACTAGGTCACCCTTGGGAAAGTTATCAACTAATTTCTTCCTTTTTTCCTTTAGCAAACAATTTGTTGTGTATTTTTTGTCATATGTTAGCTCGTATTGTTTGAATATATACTTACTTCATTTTATTTCATTGATGCAGTTTTCGTGAATGGAAAGGTTTGCAAAGACCCAAAGCTTGCAGATTCGGATGATTTCTTTTTTTCAGGTCTTAATGTAAGTGGAGGTGCAGTTCCCATGTTTGGTTTTGCTGCGAATGTTGTGGATGTAAACAATATGCCTGGACTCAACACTCTTGGTATTTCTATAGTACGTGCTGACTTCGAGCCACATGGTCTTGCTCCACTTCATACACACCCTCGAGCTACTGAGCTCATAACTATATTGGAGGGTACTATTTATGCGGGATTTCTTGTACCTACTGCAAACGTCTTTAAGAGTCGTCTCTTCTCCAAGATCTTGAATCCTGGGGATGTGTTTGTGATCCCACAAGGTCTTATCCACTTCCAGTATAATGTGGGACAAAAAAATGCTACTCTACTTGCTTCTTTCAACAGTCAAAATCCAGGAGTCGTTATGATTCCTAGTACAATCTTTGCTTCAGATCCGCCTATTCTTGACGATGTTCTGGCCAAAGGGTTCCAACTTGATAAGAAAGTGATTAAACAACTACAAAAGAAATTTGCCTAAGATATTACCTTAACTACAAATTTTATTGTTTGCTGAAAGTTGTGTGCAGCTGCTCATTTGTGAAAGTCTTCAGAGTACTCTAATTTATGACATTGTTGTTTTATTTTGCTAAAAGTGTTTGAAGAAGCTCTATAGCTCTGTAATAAGTAGATTCTTGCAAATGTAATACTCCCTCCGTTTTTATGTAAACCTATTTGACTTTATATAAAGTTTAATAAAGTAAATTTATGGTCTAAAATAAACTGGAGTAGTATTTGTGTGGCTTTAACACATCTCAATAATGATACAATGATAAATATGGAGTTAAATTGTTTCCACAGGAAGAAAAAAGTCATTCTATTTGAAATAGATCAAATAGAAAATAAGCTCACATAAACTGAAACGGAAGGAGTACAAAATAAGTAAATTATATCTTTTGGTATTTATATACTAGCCTTTACTTGGTCAGATCCATGAAAAATGCATAAGAAAAGATACTTATTTCCGTTATCTGATGAAGGGAAACAAATTCTATAGCATTACAACTGGGAGGATTCAAATCTCATACAGCACAAAACACAAGTCCAAATTTATTCTTTTAATAAAGGGAAAATTTCATATCTAGCCAAATATATATCATGGCCCTACATTCAAATAGCCACATGAAAACTTCCACAAAAGCTAGCCAAAAATATCCTATATAAATAGATTTACACAAAAGTTTTCCCTTAAATATAGCAACAATGATGAAATATATATAAAGTTAAAGAGGAAAGCAATATTTATCCATTTGCTACCATTACAGAATTTGTTATCTACTTCTTTTCTTCCTTTTGAAACTATAACTATGTGGTAACCATTTTTCTTATCTACTGTTTGAACAAATAACTCGTAAATCTTTTTATTGTTAATAATATATGAGCTTTGACTTCAACATTGATATGCAAATATTATGCGTAAATATACAATTAAATATGCATTAACACAATTGAAATATGCAAATAATATGCATAAATATAACATCAAATATGCATTAACATAACTAAAATATTAGAATAATATGCAAATATCTATATCTAAAAAATACGACTACATATTAAATTTGCTTTACGAATTTTGACTGCAATATTTGATATATCATTATATTAAGACTATCATTTTCGTTTTCCAACTTATTTATTTATTTATTTTTGTCTTTCTCTTTGATTCAACTAGGAAAAATTGTTCGAACTATTTTAATATTTCAATAAAATTGCAAAATATTAATGACACTCATTAGAATATGTTGTGTATACTCAAAATATTCGTACCTACAGTGCATGTCATATGCATATGGTATGTACTGAATATACACTTGTAAGAATCAATTTTGCTTCTTTAGCCATGAAATATGTGATATATCTAGAATATTGTTAATATACAATTATACGTAAAATAAAGAGGACATGCAAATTATAACTAAAATAATATTTTTCAAATGAAGAAGGTCTGTGGGGTCGACAAAGCAAATCGACGGAGCATTGTAGCAGAGTATGAGAAACGTGATGTCATGCCTATCAAGTTGTGTTGGCAAAATGGAGGTCTTTGGTGTTAAACATAGAGGCAGATTTGTTGGGTAGGAGAGAGTTTGAAGTAATTACGTTTTACTTTTTTAAAATGTATAAATTAATTGAAGGAGATAATTAAGGGAAAGATTTCTTACCCTTTTAAATTATAACCGGTAGAATTTCCCTCTAAAATATAGGCACATAAAGTGCTTTTCTGTTCCCCATAAATCCCATGAAATTAGGTATTTAATTAGGTAAGTATAAAATTAGTAGTAATGGCTATTAAAAGTGGACTACTTATGGTTAAAGGTCTAGATAACATAAATAAGGAACAATATATCTATTTAATGTTAGTGACACTAATAAATGTCTATTCTAGGTAAATTCTCTTTAATAAAAGGGAGTTTGATGATTTGAATTGCTCTCACGCGAACTCTCTGATTCTCTTCCGTGTTGTGCTGTTATTTGTTTGAGTAAATTTAATTGGTGGCCATCCAACTTTTCATTCATTACACTAATGTCACTTATCTTTATTTTGTTACCTAAAAGTCACTCGCTTTTGCTCCGGTTATCACTCGCGCAAAAAACTATAAAAAATTTACCGAAAAATCATTAATTAACTTCTAAATAACTATTCCATCCGTTTATGTTTACTTGTCCACTTTCAGCTTTTTACTCCCACCAAGGAAAAATAAAAAAATTTAAACTTGACAAATATACCCTTATTAATTATACTTGAAAAGTACAAGGTATTAATTGGGAAAAGATTTTGAAAAGTACAAGATATTTAATATCAAGAGTAAATTAGGAAGAATATAGCCAATTTTATCTTAAATTGTTAAAAGGAAAAATAAACTTAGAATTTGACTTTGATGAATTTGGATAAGTAAACATAAACGGAAGGAATAACTGATTTTAATTAATAGTATAAATTAATGTGGTTATCATCTTTCAAGTTTCAACCCAATTTAAAACCCAACATATTACCCGACCCACTTAGCACCGAACATATTACTACTAGAGATGACTTATATAGACTATTTAAATGTTATTATCACCCTAAAATGTGAGGTAATTCTTCGTCAATGAAGATGAAGGGAGTCAACTATTACTATGGTGACATTTTTTTTTTAAGTGTAAGTTAAAGGTTGTTTTGGCCTTTAAAATTCATTAAATTAACTCATATGATTGACCTTTTAGGTTGCTAGTCAAGCTGTAGTTGAAGAAATTGAAGTTGAAGTTGCAAAAACCACAAAAAAAATAATAATTAGTGTTTGACGAAGATGTTTGAGAGGAAACAGTTTCTTTTTGACAGTTGGTCCTATGTAATCTTTTTTTACTAGTTTTACCCAATATTTTAAAAGGCGTGGGTGTGAGGCAATGCGTTTTACCTGGTACGGGGTGAGGCGTAATTCCCCACGAATCTCTAATATTTAATATTTAATATATTAAAATAATTGCTATAAATATTTTTTAAAAACATACGTCACATAAAAAAGGTAATATTATGTAGAAATTCTACAAAATTGAAAGAGTTTGTAACGCTAAGAGTAAAAAATTATGTAAAATTAAGATTTTTTTTTTATTTGGAACTCTTTGTGGGACTTATGCCCCAAGACTCCACAACGCCTAAGCGTACTCCCCAAATTATCGGGCATACATATTTCAGAACCTACGCCCCGCACTACAACAAATTAGGTCTTTAACCACACCTAAAAAGTGTGGCCTAAACTATCAAAAAGAGTGGTCTTTGGCCAAAAGCCACACTTTTCGACCTAAAGCAACGCTTTTATAGTGGTGGCCTAAACGAGGTTACCTTAGAGAAAAAGCAACGCTTTTCATGAGGCAAAGGGTACGCTTTTTCGTAGACCTCTATGGCCACGCTTTTTAACTCTTGCGGCAACACTTCTCCAGTGTGGGCTTTGCTTCATTTTAGGCAACGATCTGCAAATATAGCCACTATAGCAACTCTTGTAAAGCGTCGACTTTGTTACTACATATGCAATAGATTTTCCAATACCCTATAGGCACACTTTTGCAGCGTTGCAATTTTGACGAGGCTATAAAGCATTTTTCTTTTCACCCAATTATATAGGCCACAATTTTATGGCTAAAATTTTATATTTTTTTACATATATCCTATAATCACATATATTATCATTGTTTTGATGATGATATCAAGTACAACATTAATTAATTAATAACAAAAGCATTTCAAATGCACACGCTATAGAACCTCAAATGAAATATATAGTTCATGTACATCAATCGTCAACTTATAAAACCAACTGTTTAAATGCACATTCTAGCAACGAACTTTGTAAAACCGTATGTAACCATATAGCATCACAAATAATAGATATCATAGTGTCCAAAGTCTTCATCATTAGCTTCAAGTGGATCAAATAGACTTTTGGGCACCATTTTCATCTGCATCACCCGAATTTTCCTACATATTCCAATTAAAGTAAAAATGATTCAAAAACCAATAGTATGCAAGTTTAGTTTATTGATTGAGGATTTTCATATATACACATTCATAATGGTATAGCAAGTGATGTCTGACCACAGAAAAGAAAGCAACCTGGTATATCACTTCCATCTCTCAATGAATAACTCTACAGACAAAGCAACTACTATTAAACTTGCTTAAACGCCTAACTTCTTTCAATAGATTGTAAAAAAAAGTTGAAATCGAAACATTATTCAAGCATATGAAAAATATGATATCTACGCCATCTTGTGCTTCTTTGTACTTTTCCCAGTATCATATTAATAGTGGTTATTTTTTTAACAAAATCTTACTTATGAAAAGACCATCTTCTGCTTCCTAAACTAATTAAGAACACAAAGTGAAATGATTCTTTTTATTAGATTACATTTCTACTTCTCCTTAGAATTGACATCTTTAGAATTGACATCTGTTTATTTTTTCTTGGTAAAGTGGCTAACCATCAGGGTAAATGATTTCCTTTCAAAACTATTTTAACTAGTTCATGATCTATTGAGATTCCAGTACTATATAAACAAGTTGCTTGTAGAACACTAGCCAAAAACATTTACACAAGAAATTATATACTAACATGTTGCTGACAGATTCTACAATAGGGCAACCTAGTGCACAAAGCATCTCGCATTCACGCAGGGTACAGAGAAGGGCCCATCCCAAGGGGTGTGAGAACTTTAGATTCTACAACAATATACACAAAAAGAACAATAGAAAAATAAAAGAAATGTAACAACGAAACAGTAGGTGTTGTGATGGCGAATTGATTATAGAAAAAAGAATTGCTGAACAAAATCCCAGTTTCAGGTTCCAGTATTATATAATTTCTCAATTCTACTGGCTAGAATTTAAAACATACCGCTTTCTAACATACTTTAGACCGTCATATGGCTTAATAGAAACATATAATAAGGTATTGCTTAACTAACCTTATAGAGTGCATTTCTATGCTATGCCCTTTCAGCTAAATTTTGTCAATGTGCATTTCTTGTTCATGAGGATGCAAAACCAACAACCTGAAAGAAAAATACACGGTGAAGTATTCAACCTTTACTGAACATTGATAGAACCAAGTTGTTAATTCGGCAAAAGTCTTACAAGAATAGTTTGAAACTTATGATAATCATTTAGTTCATAACTATTAAACAAATCTTCTTCTCTTTTTTAGAAAAGCTTATACAAAAATAGTTTAACTTACTCTAAAGCTTCCTTAAACATTTTAACACAAAGAGAGTGAGATAATTATTGGGCAATTAAAGAGAAAGACAATTTGATATTATTAAAACTGAAAGCTGCTTTAAGACTGTCCTATGGTTAAGCACCGACAACCTGTAATGCCAGCAAGCTCTGTGTTAGCCTCATGAACTTATGCTCATTAACTACAAACGAAAGTAATTTTAAGAGACTCAAGTGAGCACTAGAAAGGAGCTGAAATAATCTAAGTTTCCATCTTCGGAAAAGCCTCTTTAATTCTTGCAACTTGACAGGAAACATCTATGACATATCCTTAAGCTAAGAATCTAAGATGAAAAAAGAACATAATGTGAAAAACTTATTCAAGAAACAAGTAACATCTAAGGATTATCATAAAAAGAATACAACAGTTTGACTGAAAACAATTATTCTGTTTGAAGTTACCAAATTTATATAAACTAGTAAAGGTTGGATTTAAATAAATTTATCATATTTTGTATATTTCGATTCAACGGCATTGGTTCATCCATTTCCCAGATCGATCTAGCATAACAATCTTAGAAATTGAATTCCAGATAAATCTTATCTTAATTCAATGTAGCGGCAAGGAACAATGAGCATATCACCATAATATTCCAATCAACAACATGAATCCGCATTTTTTGCTCTACTCAATTTGGTCAACTCTATCAACCTACATTAGAAAAAAAAGCCAAAGGGGGGAGTGAGAGAATGAAAGACACACAATAGGTAAAAATGATTATGGTTGCAAAAAAGTGAACATGTTAATCTATTTCTAAGATTTTCAATTGAAAGAATGGTAAAACAAGACAAGTTACTAAGTACAAGCTCAACACTAGACAACAACCATTAACAACTACACATTAGTGCAATACAATAAAATATTTATCGTCACTATATCAAATAATTCATTATAAATAAAAAGAAAGAACAATGAAAGCTTAAAAATTCTAGGAGGAAAAAAAGGCAAAACCATTATGCCCATGGGCAGCCGATCATCACCACATCTGAGTATGCACTCTGCTTCAGATTCCTAATTAGCAAAGTCGCTGAAAACATTAAACATCACCCTCTTCACCCCTAGTTAATAACAAATTAAACAAAAAAAGTTGTCAAGCAGTGGAGAAATCTGAAAATTATGATACCAAAAAAACAATCTCCTTGTGCTCCGCCATAACTATATCCACCAAAACCCTAATCCTTTAAAACGAACAATTTCCATACAACCCAGCAAATAGGTTTGAACCTGACCTTATATTTGCTGTAACCAATGAATAGAACGAAATCTGTCCCCGAGTTTGCTTATCAAATTTTAGGGGATTGAATAGTGAGAGGGAAGATCGAGAGGAGATTTTTATTTTCCCAAATAATATTCTCTTATAGTGTGGGTTAATAATAAGTTCTAATAGAGTTTTAACGGAGTATTTTAGGGGGAAAGGAAGGGGAAAATTAAATAAAATTTGTTAGCGGGAATTTAAGGAAACTTTTAGAGCACGCTTAAACGCAGTTGCTTTTGCTATTAGTAAAGAGTACTTTTCAGAAGCGTTGCATTATACTGGAACAAGTGTTAGCCAAATATTTTATGATTTGGCTACACTTAATAACCGTAGTCTTTTTACTTAAAAGGAAAGCTTTACAAGCCTTACCTAAAAACCGTAGCCAAAACCTTTTAACAAAGGCCACCCCTTAAAAAGGGTGGTCATAGACACCTTTGGCAACATTCTGTAAGTGTTGCCTAGAATTAGTGTGGCCTTAGGCCAAATTTGTTGTAGTGCCGCCAAAATGCTCTGGTGCACTTTTGAGACATCTCGCCCCGGGATACGCCCGAAACGCCTTTGAAAATACTGGTTGTAAACATGCTTTTGCAAGTTACTTGGTAACAACTTAGAAACTTTGCTAGTTTGCTTCCCAGTAAACTTCGTACAACAATTTATTTATACAAGTAACTTTAGTATTTGAAGCGGCTGCTTCTGCAATTTCTCAAGTTGCTGCTTCTGCAACTTCAGGTATTGCTAATTCAGCAATTATGAAGAAAATTGATGGTGTTGATGTTAGCGTCTATAAGAAAAGAGAAATGCAAAAAGAAAGATAATGAGTGTGTGCTTAAAAGAAAATTCAGAGCTTCTAGGAAGTAGAAAATAATTGTAGTTGTATTGGTTGAAAGATGAAACCATATTATTAATTAAGACTAGATAAGGTGCCCGTGCTACGCACAGGGTGCCCAGTCTCATCTTGTCTGTTGTTATTCTTTGCGTTATTTTTACAACTATAAAATTATCAAAAACCGAAAATAAAGGGATATGAAGCTACTAAAGTACAAACAACATAAATGTTTGATCATTGTGGATCAAAGTTGTACATAAGCATATGCATATTTGCAATTGTAGTACAATAGAGAGTGCTTTTTCTTTCTTCCATGGAAAGATCAATTACATATTAGACAACAGACATCATATCTATGGTACAGTGAAGACCAATCCAATAACCCTTTGTCACTATAGGCTTCTCTTTTGTCATAGTGCTTCACTAAAGTATCCGAACCTCTTGTTCCATCCATATGACGGCATCTGAAATTTCAAATAAGGTGAAATAGAAGTTTGAAAATTATGAGAACTAACTTACAATGTTCAAATAAGGGAGAAAATGTTGAGTGTACTGAGTCGACTAAAGCAGCTGAGTCAGCTGTACAGTCAGCTGTACAGTCAGCATTAGTTAGCCTAGTCAGCAACATAGTTAGTTAGAACATAGTAAGTTAGCTTAGCCTAGCTTAGCCTAATTTAAGTCGGTTAGTTAGTTAGTCGTAGAAGTTAGTTTTACTTGTATAAAGTCAGTAGTGTTAGAATTGTATTAGTTAGTTAAGTTTTCTTCCATATATTGAAGAGTGAATATTCTCTCTCTAGAAAGTTCAATGCTTCTCCTTCTTCTTAGCTGGGTTCACTGTATCTTAGCTCAGTAGCTGAGATTTAACATGGTATCAGAGCCAATCGCTGTGAGGATTTAGGGATTCGTAGAAGTTTTTGATCTGGAATCGAGAAATTCTGCAGTGTTTGTTTGATTTTGGAACCCAAATTTCAGTTTTTTCGAAACCCTAATTTTCAATTTTTCGATCAATTTCTGAGTTTTTCATAGTTTCATCAATGGCGATCTTAACTCCAGGAAATCCCGCCGCCAGAACTAGCAGCGGTGGTGGTGGAATCAATTCACATAACACCTCAGGTAACATTTCTGCCGTAATCGATCACAATCATTCCCTATATCTTGCACCATCAGATGGTCCTATTTAAGTATGTGTTGGGATTCTTCTTACTGGAATGGAGAACTATACACTTTGGAGTCGTGCCATGAAAGTGGCATTATTAACCAAAAATAAAGTTAGTTTTATGGATGGAACACTTACAAAAGAAAGCTGTGAACCAGAATATAGGAACCAATGTGATAGATGTAATGCGATGGTTATCTCTTGGATGATGCATAATATTAGTAAAGAATATGTAAGTAGGATATTATTTGGGACAAATGCCCAAAAGGTGTGGGCAGATCTAAAGGAACGTTTTGACAAGGTCAATGGATCTCGAATGTATCACCTGCACAAAGAAATTTTTACCTCGACACAAGGTGTTGGCTCAGTCTCAGTTTACTATTCAAAGTTGAAGGACTTGTGGGATGAATATGACTCGATTATGCCTCCTCCATCATGTGAATGTGCTACCTCCAGGGAATTTACCACTCACTTGCAATATCAACGTTTGAACCAGTTTCTAATGGGCTTGAATGATAGTTATAGTCAGGCCCGGAGTCAGATTTTGATGATGTCAGAAATGCCAACTGTTAATCAGGCATATGCAATGATTATTCAAGATGAGAGTCAGAAGATGATATCAGGAACAAACTATGGAGTACAAGATCACACTGAACCGACAACTCTTTACTCTACAAAAGGCAATGGACAAAGGCAGAGGAGGAATTACAGTTTAGAGTGTGACTTTTGTCATGTGAAGGGACACACTAGAGCTGGATGCTTTAAACTAAGGAAGTGTGATCACTGTGGCTTGACAGGACACACTAGAGATGGATGCTACCAACTGATTGGATATCCTAATGACTACAAAGGTAAGAGAAGGACCAATGCCATTCGTGGGAATGCAAATTCTGTATATGGAACTATGAATCAGAGTGTAAGGAGTATGAATCAATTCACAGGTGTTCATGGAAACATAGGGCAACCTGCAGGAAGTATGAATCAGTTTGGTGGATTTTCTCATTCAAATGATGCACAAATGCAGTTTAACAATGGATCTTACCCAATCTCAACCTCATATCCTGCTACACGTCAGGGTAAATATGCATACTCTCCATATCATAATCCTATTACACAACATAGTCAGCCCATGGCACCTATGCTTACTCACGACCAGTACAATCAAATTCTGACAATGCTGAACAAGTCATCTATGAATGGAGGCAGTGTAAATAGCAGGTAAACATTTGTTTGCTAATCTTGAAAATGCACATGATAGTAGATGGATTGTTGACACAGGTGCTACTAATCACATGATTGGTAATAAGTCTTTGTTACAACATGATATGACAGTAGGAGGCTCAGGCCAAGTGCAGTTACCCAATGGAGATTCAGCGGTTGTTTCACACATAGGTAGTTGTAATTTGAATGGAGTTACTCTCTCAAATGTCCTGTGTACCAGCCTCCAAATTTAACCTTTTGTCTGTGTCAAAAATGAGAAAGGAACTGAATTGCTGTGTCCTCTTCTATCCTGGATTCTGTGTGTTTCAGGATCTCTTCACTGGGAAAGTGAAGCAGATTGGTAAAAAACAAGATGGGCTATATGTGATGCAGCATCATGACATGACTAAGAAGGTTGCCAGATCTCTAGCTGCAGCACAAGCACAAGCACAAGAAGTGGAAGCAAAGATATGGCACAAGAGGATGGGTCATGTGCCTATGGGAGTACTTAAGAAAATACCTGCATTTCTTAGCAACAGTAGTTTTAAACTAGATCATTGTGATATATGTCCACTAACAAGACAAGTTAGATTGCCATTTCCACTTAGCAATAATAAGGCAACTCAGGTGTTTGGTCTGTTACATATGGATGTATGGGGTCCTTACAAGACCCCTACTCATAATGGAATGAGATTTTTTCTTACACTGGTGGATGACTGTTCTAGATGGACCTGGATTTTCTTAATGAGATTAAAATCAGATGTTTCTGAGATACTGAAGAACTTCGTTGTAATGATTTCAACTCAATTTGGTCTCAAGATAAAAATGTTCAGATCTGACAATGGATCAGAATTCGTCAACCAAACATGCACAACACTTTTTCAATCACATGAGATATTGCATCAAAGCTCCTGTACCTATACCCCACAGTAGAATGGGGTTGTGGAGAGGAGACATAAACATATTATGGAAACTGCCAGGGCAATTAAATTCCAAGGCCACTTGCCATCAAAATTTTAGGGGGAATGTGTTGCAATCTATATCCTCAATAGAATTCCTTCCACTGTCCTGAGGAACAGATCTCCTTTTGAGGTTCTATACCATCGAGTGCCCTCCTTGACACATATGAGAGTCATTGGATCATTGTGTTATGCTACCATATTGAACAGAACTGACAAATTTGGTCCAAGGGCAGTTAAATCAGTGCTGGTTAGATACAACTCTTCTTAGAAGGGCTATAAGCTCTATGATATTGCTAACAGATATTTTTTTGTCAGCAGGGATGCAGTTTTTTATGAGAATTTCTTTCCATTCAAGGATGAGCCTGTGGACACATTTAGACCAGTATCATCAACACCTGAGGATCCATTTATACTAGATACTTCTGTGGTCAATGAATCCAGGGGCCCTTCTCCTTCTGTACCATTACCTGAAGATGCCACCTCTGCTCACTCTAATGCACCTCCACCAGGAGCCTCTCCAGAAGAGGAGCCACCTCAGGAGGCTAGTCATTTACCAGAAGTTGTTACTATATCACAGAGACATTTAGCAAGATCTAGCAAACCATCAGGCTGGTTGAATGAGTATGTCAGACCAGGTCATAAAGGCAGTGCCAACAAGGGTGTTTATCCTTTGTCAGATGTGTTGAACTATGCAGGCTTGTCAGCTAAATATCAAAGCTTCCTCAGCAAAGTTTCCACTGAAGCAGAGCCACAAAGCTATGCACAAGCAGCCAAGGATCCAAGATAGATAGATGCCATGAAAGCTGAAATCCAGGCACTGCAAGACAACAATACTCGGAAACTAGTACACTTGCCACCTGGAAAAAGAGCTATTGGGTGCAAGTGGGTGTACAAAATCAAGTATAAAGCTAATAGTGAGATAGAAATATTTAAAGCACGACTGGTAGCTAAAGGTTACAATCAAAAGGAATGAGTTGATTACCAAGAAACATTCTCACCTGTAGTGAAAATGGTTACATTCAGGGCTGTAGTTTCTATAGCTGCAATCAAGCATTGGACAATCCATCAAATGGATATGTACAATGCTTTTCTTCAAGGAGATCTATTTGAAGAAACGTATATGAACCCCCCTCAAGGATTCAGTAGCACAGGGAGAAAACCACAAGTTTGTAAACCGCTTAAGTCACTCTATGGCCTCAAACAGGCCTCCAGGCAATGGAACATCAAGTTATGTACTGCTCTAAAGTCCTCAGGGTTTGTTCAAAGTTATTTGGATTATTCTTTGTTCACTAAGAAGACCGGTAGGAAGATAGTGATAGTTCTTGTCTATGTTGATGACTTGCTAATTACAGGGGATGATGATAGTCTAACTCATGATACTAAGACTAAGTTGCAATCTGCATTCAAGATCAAAGACCTTGGGGAACTCAAGTATTTTCTTGGGATTGAGTTTACAAGAAGTTCACAAGGGATATTGATGCATCAGAGAAAGTATGTTGTGGAACTCATCTCAGATTTGGGCCTCACTGCAACTAAACCAGATGGTGCACCCCTAGAGCTCAATCAGAAACTCACTACTCCTGAGTTTGATAAGCATTTTAGGATTTCTAATAATCCACCACTGACTGATCCTGGAGTGTATCCGAGATTAATTAGAAGATTGTTATATCTCACAGTTACTAGACCTGACATTGCCTTTGCAGTGCAATGTCTCAGTCAGTTCATGCATTCACCCAAAAATTCTCACATGGAAGCTGCTTTGCAAGTATTGAAATATATCAACAAGCACAAGGATTGGGAGTTCTTATGTCATCCACTATCACTTAGATGCTTTCTGTGATGCTGATTGGGCTTCCTGCCCCAATACACGTTGCTCAGTCACAGGTTACTTAATCAAGTTAGGGGATTCTCCTATATCTTGGAAGTCCAAGAAACAGTCCACAGTATCAAGAAGCTCAGCTGAAGCTGAGTATAGAAGCCTAACATCGATAGTTGCAGAACTTGTATGATTGGCGGGGTTATACAAGGAGTTGAATATGGTGATCAAATTGACTGTACCCATCAGCAGTGATAGCAAGTCTACTATCCGCAGCTAATCCAATGTTCCATGAACGTACTAAGCACATTGATATCGATTGCCACTTCTTCCGGGAAAAGATCTTGCAAGGCCTAGTTCATGTTTCCTTCCTCACCTCTTCAGAACAGCCTGCAGATGTTTTTACTAAGGGCTTGACTATTCTGCAGCACTCTTATTTGGTATCCAAGCTAGGAATGAAGAACATCTTCATCTCTCCTAGCTTGAGGGGGGCTGTTGAGTGTACTGAGTCGACTAAAGCAGCTGAGTCAGCTGTACAGTCAGCATAATGAGTTAGCATTAGTTAGCCTAGTCAGCAACATAGTTAGTTAGAACATAGTTAGTTAGCTTAGCCTAATTTAAGTCGGTTAGTTAGTTAGTTGTAGAAGTTAGTTTTACTTGTATAAAGTCAGTAGTGTTAGCATTGTATTAGTTAGTTAAGTTTTCTTCTATATATTGAAGAGTGAATATTCACTCTCTAGAAAGTTCAATGCTTCTCCTTCTTCTTAGCTGAGTTCACTGTATCTTAGCTCAGTAGCTGAGATTTAACATAAAATATACTACTTTAGAGGCAATGTGGTTTAAAGAATACTCCAAGGATTTAGCTTTCAGTGAAGTCTATTTCTGAATAATGGATACCTTAGAGTTGCCTTTTGGTGGCCACCATTACAATAATTATTTAGGTGGAAGCATTTCTTGATTGCCTGGAGACCACATGACAGCAGCAAAATAGCTCACCTACAGATTGATAGGCGTGAATAAATGAGGTTGAGTTACATTATTGATGTGTGATCTACAAATGTAAATAGTAACGGAAAGTGTATAATAAGTTCTTTGTCATAGCTGTATCGCTAAGCATGGAGTGTACCAGATGTAAGTATGTGACAATTATTTCTTTTTTGAGAATGGTAATAGTATTTTATAAATAAGCAACACCAAGATAGTGCTGAAAATAGTTATAAGTTACAAGATTTAGCAAAATATCACTTGTGCTTCTTAGAGTGATTCTAAGCATTCTAAAAGAGGTTCTGCTTCATCTACATACTTTTCTTTACACAAAAAATGAAATAACAAAATGCAGTTCAGTTTGATCTTTTGTATCGAGCTACTCGTATCTTCAAAGCACCTTGCGTTCCTCTCTTTCCGTAAAGTCCACCAAATGCATGCTGAAATAATTCTCCACCATTGCTTTTGTTTTACCATGCCTCTCGTATTATTCCAGCATCCCAAAAGTTCTTTTGTGGTTTCAGGCATACACCATTTGAGTCCAATAATGTTAAGGAACAGCTGCCATAGTTGATTTGCAACTACACAAAACAAAAATAAGTGACCTATGCTCTCTGGTTCAGCTCGACAGAGATGGCATCTGGAGCACAAATGAATGCCCCTTTTCTTCAAATTCTCCCCTGCAATACAAGCTTTCTTGATGACCAACCAAGTAAAGCAAGCCACTTTGAATGGGTTTTTGGGTTTCCAGATTTGTTTCCACGGCCACAAGGTGGGCTGCTGTCCATTATCTGACAGTAACTTGTATGCATACTTAACCGAGAAAATCTTGCTACTGCTACTTTTCCAATATAAAGTGTCCTATCATTCGTTCCTTGAAAGGTTTCTAGGCACTTCAAAAGCTCAATTGTTCTTTCTATCTCCCAATCATTTAAAAGCCTTCTAAAATTCATGTTTCATCCTTGTTGTCCCATGCTTCCTCCACTGCGATTGCCGGGCTAGAGGCCAAGTTAAATAAATCAGAGAATAGCTCTTTGAGAGGTCCATTCCCCAACCAATTATCATTCCAAAAGGAGATTTTCCTCCCATTACCAATATTGAAGCCACTGTTTCCCATAAAAATTGACCACTGCTGTCTGATACTTCTCCACAGGCTGACAGCAAAAGACGATCTCACTGGTTTGGTACACCAGTGACCTTCTTGCCCATACTCCAAACTTATTAGTTGCCTCCACAAAGGTTGCTCATCTGAATTAAATCTCCATAAACATTTCATAAGTAAGAAATTGTTCTGCAGCCTTAGGTTCATTATACCAAGCCCACCTTCGCTCTGGGAATGATGAGCGACTTCCAATTAACCAAATGGAAGCACTTGGTATGCTTGTTGCCTTGCCAGATGAAGTTTCTTCTAAGGATATCGAGTCTTTTCTCAATCTTTCTAGGTAAGGGAAATAAGGACATTACATAAGTGGGAAGAGCATCCAAAACACTATTCACCAGGATCACTCTTCCCTCTAGCGATAGATATTGGCTTTTCCACCTTGCAAGTCCCTTCTCAGCCCTTTCAAGAACTCCTTTCCATATTTCCATAGCCTTATGTTTAGACCCAAGAGCTAGCCCCAAGTAAGTTGTGGGAAGGTTGCCAACTTGATATTCTAGGATCCCTGACATGTTCACAATATCAGGAACTTCATTGATAGGAAAAATTTGACTCTTTCTCCAATTAGTATGAAGCCCAGAGACGGGTTCATACAAAATTAAAATGAACCTGAGATATCGTAATTGAGCCATGTTGGCGTCACAGAGCACCAAGGTATCATCTGCGTTCAAAAGGTGGGAAATCTTCAGGTTTGTTCCTTCCCTGCTTGACTCCTTAAATCCCCTCAACCATCCATTTAAATTTTCCGTTTTCAACATGTTATTGAGGCCTTCTATTGCAATCATAAACAAGAATGGAGAGAGGGGATCTCCCTGCCTTAAAGCCCTTTGAGAGGAGAAAAATCCCTCAGGAGTCCCGTTGATGAGAATAGAGAACTTGACTGTGCTAATTCAAAAAGAAATCCACTTCAACCATTTCTCTCCGAATCCGATATCTTTCAAGACCTTAATAAGGAAGGCCCAATTGACGTGATCAAATACTTTTTTAATATCCAGTTTACGTAAAATACCAGGAATGTGCTCCCTCAATCTAGTATCGACATATTCATTCGCAATTAAAGATGCATCCATTATTTGTTTCTCCTTGTTGAATGCCATCTGATGTGTATTTACCAGCTTCCCAACCATTCTTTTAAGCCTTTCTGTCAGCATTTTAGAAAGAATCTTGTAAACATTGCCAACTAAGCTAATAGGCCTGAAGTCTTTGAGTTCTTTAGCACCATTTTTCTTTGGAATAAGTGCCACATATGTTGCATTAAAGCTTTTTTCAAAGTAATCATGAGAATGAAAATTTTGCACAGCCTTCATAATGTCCTCTTTAAGCACATCCCAACAAACATGGTTAAAACCCATTGTGTAGTCATCAGGGCCCGGGGCTTTGTCCGTAGCACACATCTTGATGCTATCCAGGACTTCTTGTTCCTCAAATTCTCTTCGCAGCCAAACCTCTTCCTCCGCTGAAATAGATGGGCAATTCGAGAAATTAAAAGTAGGCCTCCATTGCTCAGGTTCAGAGTATAAATCCATATAAAAAGGCAATAATACTCTGTTTGATAGCATTAGGATAAGACACCTGCTCTCCCTCCACTTCTAACATGTCAATAGAGTTGACTCTTTTCCTTGCATTGGCTATTCTTTGGAAAAATTTGGTGTTTTTGTCTCCCTGTTTGAGCCAAATGGCTCTTGATCTTTGTCTCCAGGCTATCTCCTCTAATTTGGCCACTTCATTGAGTTCCATATGTAGGTTTGCTCTAACTAGTATCTCATCATGAGAAAGAGTCGTTTGCTGTTGCAACCTATCTAGTTTTAAAAACTGCAGTAAGATTTCAATCTTTTTTTTTCTCTAAGCTTCCGTAATTTCAGCACTCAATTTCTTCAATTCTGTTCTCAACATCTTCAATTTAGAAGCAAGAATGTAGTCTGCCTGAATTGCAAAAGAGTTCCACCGTTCTTTTACTTTTTCCGTGAAGCCACCAATTTTTAAATTTGAAATAAGACTTAGGAAGCTCCCAATTGCCACATTGAAGCAAGATTGGGATGTGATCAGATGTTACTCTTTCCAATAAAGATTGTTGAATGTTGTTTAACTCTTCATCCTACTCAGTTGAGAATAAAAATCTTTCCAATCTTGAGGCTGCTACCTAATTACATCCTCTGTACCAAGTGAAAGACCCCCCAGATAATGGAGGGTCTACCAACTCTAAGTCATTCACAGTTGCTGAAAACTCCCTCATGGCCCTGTTTTGACTATTCCGTGCCTTCTTTCATTGATGAATCTTGTAACATTAAAATCTCCACAAGTCACCCAAGCCCCTGCGCAAACACCTCTCACTGCTGCTAATTCCCGCCATAACTCTTCTTTTTCAAATATGTCATTTGATCCATAAACACCTGTAAAGAAACAGAAATTTTTTTGTACCAATGAGCTAAGTTTGCAGGTAATGCATTGTGTCCCTAAGTTCACAAGTTCTCCTTTCCAGGCCCTCTTATCCCAGAGTATGAGAGTTCCACCTCTAGTTCCACTAGCTTCTAAACACACATAATCAGTCCACCTGCTTCCCCATAATTGGTTTACATAACTCCTCATATCCCCTTCAAGTTTTGTTTCTTGCAAACAATAAATGTCTGCCCTCCATTTGTTAATAAGCAATTTCACCATTTTTCTCTTCTCAATGCTATTGAGACCCTGCACATTCCATGAGATGAGTTTTAACTTCATGGAGAATTGCTTGCAGTTCTTTCCCCTTATTTCTAACACTTCCTTCCTTGATTTTGACATCTAATTCCAGATTTTCAACCTCTTTCAAGCCCCTTTGTTTCGATGTTGTGACAATTATTTCTATGCTGGCTAATAACTTAAAGAGAGGGTTACTCCCATGAATTCGCAAGTATCAAAGACATAGTTTCTGTTTGATAGAAATTCCAGAACAAATAATATGAAAAGACAAAATATGTTTTTGAAAAGAAAGACATTTTAAAGAAAAAGAAGGGGAAAGACCCATCTTATCATCGTACAGGACCAACCTGCAAACATAACAGGATTTTGGTACTTCAAATTTTCTGTAAGACTAGACTGTATTTGCAGGGCCAAAAGTAATTCATCAAAAGAGATAAACAAAAGTTATCTAAAATCATATATAGAGTATATATTTCTAGACATGCATGTGTAGATCAGATAAATATATTGACACACACGTGTAAATGTAGACAAATTTAATGAAGCATCTAACAATGTTAAAATAGAAAAGTGAATAGACTACCTCTTATAGTTAAAGCAGTGCCCATTTTTCTCATCTAGGGCACCTTCTTCTCTATAAATTCAATGAAATTATAATGTCGCAACCATTCTACTCCAACTAATGAATTACAAATATTCGGAAATAGAACATCAACAACAATAGCATGCTAGAATTTTGGTGTAATAAATAATATAATTAAAGGGTATAACAACAGAAGCTTGTGGACATACACCAACTAATGTTATGATTTTCTGAAACTATGGTTTTTGCTAACAGGGAGTCAATCATACATTTTAAAGCAAACATGATAAAAGAGGGGAAAATATTAACTTGACAAACAGTAACGGTTTCATAACTTCAAGATGGGTAATTCAGAAACTCTTACCTCGGGAGTAGAAGAAATAATTGGTGGAAACCAGAACATGTGTAGAAGATAAAGGGTCAAAAGGAAGCTAATCTAGGGAGACTGCGTATAGCGGCTAGAAATTGTTGATATGTATAATATGTGTTGCTAATTTATGTGTGTTGAAATCATTTAGTATATTCTAGAACATAAGTTTAGGAAGTCGCACTTTCTCATTTCAAAAACTGTTTCTGATTTTCCTTGGCCATAGAAACATATGCGCTATACTACAAAAAGAGTACTATTTTTTTAATTTAAACATCTTGAAGTTAAAAAACTTAAAAAGAACTTATGATTTTGATTACCTCTGTTTCACAAGCCAAAAAACCAAAAGTGAGCTTCAAAATGCAGCTGGTTTACCTGCAAATGTTATTACAAAAAAGAAGAAAATGGCTAACATTAATCAACCTGAAGTAGCATATCGTATTAATGTCCAGATATGCGCATCCGAAACGTGTGAAGGTATGTGAATCTGTATCATACTTACGTCCCGCTGTGAACATTTGCAATTGGCACAATTTCTTCATCCACAGGAAGAGAGATGAGAGATCCAGAGTTAGATGTACTCCTCATAGTGAAATAGTCCAGCATATCTCTATTTTCCATTACCGTGTACATAACGAAAAGCGAAAAGATTTTTTAAGATTAATGATAAAACATGAAAAAGGAGTACTTTTTTTTAGTAAGGTAATACCATGCTCGTAGTCGTTGACATTGTGAATAAGGCAGGTCAATCAGAATTGATGTGCTGAACTTTGTTGTCAATGATGTTGCTACATTAAGTACGTATAAGGAATTATAAGTTCATTTTGACATTTTGTATAATATGAGCTGTTGCTTGTTTGATCTTACCATTGTATCCTGACACTACAATACGCCTTGCAAGAATAGTAGGATATTGTTTGAATTTTCTCGTGATATCCTTTTCTTCATCTTCCATTATAAGCTCTTACGATACGGTGAATGTGAAAGGATAATTAGTAGTTAGAGGAATATGCAAATAGTCAATTTTCTATATTGTATATCATAAAAAAATATGAATACAAGGAAAAGTATTGAAACGTAGAACTTGAATAACATATGTTAAAACTGGACGAATGTACTTATATGGGATCAATAACAATGACTTCCTGCATTCTTTTTCCATTGGAGACAGATCTTGGCGGAGAACAGTTAACAACTCCTCCAAGTATATCTATTGGCAACAACAATTTAAGTTAATAAGAAAAAATACAAAATGTGTTGGATTTATCTGTGTAAAAGAGTCCACCCATAAAGGGTGCTCTTAATATCTATCCAGGTAAAAAGATAAGTTACCTGATAGAGTCCTACAAGAGGACAACTACTGTATTTTACAGTTATAAATACAGTAGTATTAGGCTCAGATAAACACACTGAAATCTCTACAGCTCTTTCTCTTTCTCTCTACCAAATAACTAGGTGTTTAGACTGTGGAAAAAGGGGTTGATCCGTCAAGAACGTGACAACTACCGACGGCCAGTAATTCCAGCCACGGTTCAAGATTCTACCGCTTCCGCTTACGAGAACAACAAGTAAGTTCTCGATTTATGTTTTAACAATCTATTTAGTATAGATTTGTTGTTATATGAATATATGCATATTTGAATTTATTTCTACATTGGTATCAGATGTCATTAGGTTGGTTTTCTGGTCCGCAAAATATATTCGCATATTTTATTTATTTTCTGCCTGAATCAAAGATACATAAATAGTATCAAAGTGCACATATATCTGATTTCTTGTAACAAAATGCTGGTACATAATCAGTGATGTCTGTTGTTAATCTTTCATGCTAAAATTCGGTTTATGTATTCAGAGTGTATTTTCTGTTTTTTTTTTTTTTTAGAAAAGAAGAATTTTGAATGAAGTTTCACATATATTCTTTTTGCAAACTGGAATTAGTTCCAATTTGATAAAATAAACTTTTTATCAAAGTTTACAAAATCTTAAAGAAAATCAAAGAACAAGAAAAATGGAAACGAAACCAGTCTTCGATCTTCCACAGCCTGCCGTCTTCGAACACTGTCTCCACCGGAAAAAGCTCAGGCGAGGAGTAAAATCAGCCATTGGAATAAAAGCAAAAACAGTTTTTTTTACAAATCTTCACAAAAGAAGTGAAATGAAATTATTAAAAAAAAAAAAATTTGTGGAGCTTGGTGCTCCATTTCCATGGCGGATTTAAGGGAAAGAAGAATAAGAAGATTCTCTTATCCCACAAAAAAAAAAAAAAGATATGGCGGCTGTAGTAATTAAAAGGGGAGATGAAATTAGGGTTTTTTCCTTTTTTTTTTTTTGATCTGTAATAGCACATTTAAAAAATTGTAAGAGCTTGGTGCTTAGGCTTCAATGGAGGCTACTGCAGACAGTTTAAAGATATCAAGAAAGGTGTAAAATAGCTAGGTAAAAGACTTGTAGCTGAAGCTTATGTTTTAAGTAAATTGGCCCACTTGCTCAAATGTTTTCGTCAAAAACCAAAATTGGGCTAAGGCCCACCAGAAATCTTTGGTAATAAATTGCAAAAATGGCCTAAAGCAAAGATATGGTCAGTTCTGGATCAGGTTCTAGAAAAATGATTCTTTTCTTAAAGTGGCAGTATATAAGCAGAATTGGGAATATAGCCCATTTCGTTTTTTTGGCTAATGAACCATTAATAAATACAATTTTTTACTCTTATTCTAATTGATAGAATATTTTTTTTTAATAACAATTGCATAAAATATTATTCTATTTAATATTAAGTATATTTGTTTAACAATTGCATGAAGTGATAATTAGTTTAATGCTATTTTTTTCTTTCTTTATTGTTAATTTGTTTAATATGTTTAAAATATTAATTAATTTAATATTTAATATATTTGTTAATTAGTATAACGAATACATTTATGTTAATTAGTTTAACATTTGATTTATTTAATATGTTAAATACAATTTAAATTAATTTAAGTTAATTTGTTTAACTTAGATTCATACGGGATTAATCATAAAAACAAAATGTTGTTTTTAAGATAATAAATACATTAAGCTAGGTAGTTGACCAGGTTAATTTTCATGTGTTTAATTTTTGGACGATGACTGGGAACATAGTGAACTTTCGACTCCATTATTAATATATGTGTTAATTAATTTAATCAACTCAGTGCTTATTGTCCGAATATGTATGTTGAACATAGTACTTGCGTTTAGAAATTCCTTCTTTAGATCCTCACTATATATTTTTTTATTTTGTTAAAAGAATGTCTACTGCTGCTAAGAACATTGTTGCTGAGCTCAACAAAGGGTTGAAACTCAATGGTGACAACTATGAGACTTGGAGCTTAAAAGTCCAATATGTGCTTGAAGAGCTAGAGGCTCTGGAGGCAATTAACATCGTCATGGATGAGCCTGAGGAAGGCACCACGGCTCAGCATAGGCGTGACCGTGCAGCTTATGACGCTTGGAAAAAGAAAGACTCCTTGGCTCGCATTACGTTGCTGAGCACCTTAGATGATGATATCTTAAGGGAATTTAAGGATCACCAAAGAGCTATGGGTCTTTGGGTTGCTTTGAAGAATAGGTTTGGTACATGTTCTATTGAAAGGCTACGATCCTTAACAATCAAGTTTGACTCATACAAGAAGCGCCCAGAACACTCAGTGAGAACTCATCTGAGGCTTTTGACAAACATGATTGGGGAGTTAAAAGATGATGGTCATGTGTTGACCGATGAGCAACAAGTTCAAGCTGTCATACGGTCCTTACCTAATTCTTGGGATCATATGAAGATGCATTTGACCCACAATCAGCTAATCAAGACTCTGGAAGATGTCCGGAGATCTCTTGAGCTTGAAGAGGATCGGCTTGAGGCTGCTAAGCCAACAGCTGAGTTGCATATGGCAACATCCTCTAAGGCCAAAAGTGGCTTTAAGAGAAAGAATTGGGTTAAGAAAAGAGGACCAACTCAGTCTCAGCCTGCTAAAAGAGCAAAGGCAGAACAACAAGGCAATAACAAACGTCCCAAACGTGTAAATGTTGCAAAGGTGAAATGCTTTAACTGTGACAAAAAGGGTCACTATGCTAAGGATTGCTCTGAGCCTCCTAGAAAGGTATTTCACAAAACTCAAACTAGTGAACTTTGTGTTTCTAGTTCAGTGTTTTTTACTGAATCTAATCCTTTGTGGATTGTAGACTCGGGAGCAACGGACCACATAACGAGGGAACGCAATTCCTTTGTGGAGTTTCGGCGTATTTCACGTGGAACAAAGTGGATTTATGTAGGCAACAACAATAAGGTTGCTGTTGAAGGGATTGGTACATGCAAGTTAGTCTTGCGTGGTGGTCGACACCTACTACTACATGATGTCCTCTATGCTCCAGGAATTCGCCGGAATATTATTTCTGTTATTGTTTTGCTTAGACTTGGCTTTAGCTTATTTTTCCATGACAATTCTGTCAAATTGACTTTAGGTTCAACTTTATTTGGTTTTGGTCATGTGACCGGAGGTTTTTATTATTATGGATTTGGATTATGATTCATTTAATAATAATGCTAGTTTTTCTATGTTTGCTTCCTCACATAAATATGATAGTGATGTAAATATATGGCATGCTAGACTTGGTCATATTGGCCAGCAAAGAATGCAAAGGTTAGCAAAACAAGGTTTGCTTACTGGCATTGAACATGTGGAATTGTCCACTTGTGAAAATTGTCTAGCAGGAAAATCTGCAAGAAAACCCTTCGGTAAAGCGACTAGAGCTGAACATCCCTTGCAATTAGTCCATTCGGACATCTGTGGGCCTATGAATGTCAGGGCTAGGCATGGAGCGTACTATTTCATCACATTTATAGATGACTACACTCGTTTCGGTTATGTCTATTTAATTTCCCACAAATCAGAAGCAATAAGTTGTTTCCAACGCTATATGAGCTTGGTGGAAAATCAATTAGACAAGAAGATAAAAGTTCTTCGAACTGACCGAGGTCGAGAGTACTTGTCAACTCAATTTAACGAGTTATGTGATGGAAAGGGAATTGTTCATCAGTTGACTATTCCAAATACTCCACAACAAAATGGAGTTGCGGAGAGAAGAAACAGGACGCTTCTAGAGATGGTTAGGTCAATGATGGCACAAGCTAACCTCCCAATTAGTTATTGGGGTGATGCATTGCTAACGGCTACCTATGTACTTAACCGAGTGCCTACAAAATCAGTTGCAACCACTCCATATCAGTTGTGGACTGGAAGAGCACCCAACCTAAGTGTATTAAGACCTTGGGGTTGCGCTGCCTATACACATGATTCTTCTCACAAACATGGCAAATTAGGCCCGAGAGGAAAGAAAAGTATCTTTATAAGATACTCAGAAACCTCTAAGGGTTATGTGTTTATAGGTCAGCAAGACAGTGGGAGCGTAACTGAGTTTGAATCACGAGATGTCACATTCTTAGAGGATGAATTTCCTAAAAAGGGAGAGGTAGGTCAAGACCTAACCTTGTTTGAGATAGAGGATCAAGATAAACAAAGATCACTTCATTCGAGTGGGAGAAATTTAACTGATGATGAATTAGTTTCACATCAACAACCTCCTTCATCATCGGATGCGAATGTAAGTAATCATTTGACATCAAATATTGACCAAATGGATCTTGTTCCAAGTGGGAGCGAGATGGTCACTGATCTTGTTCCAAGTGGGAGCAGGATAGATGTTCTTGATCCAAGTAGGAGCAACGTTGATGCAAATGGGAACAACGAAGAAGAATCACAAAAAGGACGTGGTTTACGTAAAAAGATTCCCCGTCGACGATTTGATGTCGAAGGTGCTGAACTTTTTATGTTGTTCTTACACGTAGAAAACGAGCCTAAAAATGCAAAAGAGGCTCTCTCATGCCCTTCAAAGGAAAAATGGATAAAAGCAATGGAAGATGAAATAGAGTCAATGAGAGTTAACAAAGTCTGGGAACTAGTTGATCTCCCAAAAGGACGCAGAGCTATTGGGAGCAAATGGGTTCTCAAGATTAAGCTCAAGGCTGATGGCACAGTTGAGAGATATAAGGCTCGACTGGTGGCGAAAGGTTATACACAACAGGAAGGAATAGACTACGGAGAGACTTTCTCACCTGTTGTGCGATTTAACTCAATTCGCCTGATTCTAGCTATAGTAGCAAGTTTAGATCTTGAATTACATCAAATGGATGTAAAGACTGCCTTTCTCAATGGAGAATTAGATGAAGAAATTTATATAGAACAACTTTCATTGAAAAAGGCCACGAACAAAAGGTTTGTAGACTTATGAAGTCTATTTATGGCCTCAAACAATCTTCAAGGCAGTGGTATATACACTTTCAAAATGTGATCATATCCAATGGTTTTACTATGGTTGATGAAGACCATTGTGTTTATACCAAGAGATCAAGAAATAAGCTTGTAATTTTGACATTGCATGTCGATGATATACTTATAGCTGGAAATGATAAGGAGTTATTAAACGAGGTAAAGGCCTGGTTGTCGTCTCAATTTGAGATGAAAGATATGGGTGAAGCTGCATATATTCTTGGAATTAAGATTTCAAGAGATCGTCCTAAGAAACTATTGTATCTCTCTCAGGAGAATTACATTAAGAAAATTCTTGAACGATTTAATATGCAGAATAGCAACCCAATTGACACTCCTATCAGCAAAGGCCATAACTTGGGAAATCATTTGTGTCCTCAGACTCCTGAAGAGACAGAAAAGATGAAGCGAGTGCATTATAGAAGTGCAGTCGGATGTATAATGTATGCTATGGTGTGTACTAGACCTGATATTTGTCAAGCAGTTGGCTTGGTAAGTAGCTATCAATCCGATCCAGGTCCAGCACACTGGCAAGCAGTAAAGAGGATCATGAGATATCTTAGAGGAACAGCTAACTACGCACTTTGTTATCAAGCCAACAAAGATTTGCGATTAGTTGGATACACTGATGCTGATCATGGAGGAGATTTAGACGAGAGGAAGTCTACCTCAGGATATGTCTTCTTACTTAGTAATGGTGCCATATCATGGAAGAGTAAGAAGCAATCATGTGTAGCACTATCCACGATGGAAGCCGAATATGTGGCTCTGTCAAAAGCAACAAAAGAAGCTGTTTGGTTGAATAGGCTCTTCAAAAGCTTGTTGGGTAACACTGATGATGAACCAGTGTTGGTCTACTGTGATAGTAAGGCTGCAGTTGATGCAACCAAGAATCCTAAGCATCATTGTGATACTAAGCACATAGATATCAAGTATAACTATGCAAGGGACATGTATAAACGCAAGAGGTTGAACCTGGTGAAAATATCTACAGAAGATATGGTAGCAGACCCATTGACCAAGCCTTTAGCTAGAGATGCATTTGTGAGACACACTAGGTCTCAAGGTTTGCGTAGACTTTGAGTGATTTTGTATTATTCTTTGTTTTCCCAGTTGTTCACAAAAACTATGTTCTTTAATAATCAATAAAGTTGATTTACTTACATACATACATATTCATGATTTATTGAGTGTTTAGTACATTCTTCAATTATATTTTAGTATGTCGGGTAGACAAGAGGTTGGTCTTCTCACACAGGCAACCGCCTCCTTATCTTAGTGATAAGTGGAGATGAGACTTGATTTTAAGAAAAATTATCAAATGGATAATTTGAGAGCGATATGCTTAAAATCAATACAGTCGTTTAAATAATAACATAAGGTTATTAAGGTGAAAGGATGTTCACCTAGTCTACTTAGTGAGCTAGATGTGAGTTTAAGAAACTCGAATTTAGATACATATGGTGTCTAAATTTCATCTATACAACATTATTTATAAAGACATACGCTCCTTAAGGAAAGGAGAAAAATGTTGTAGCACGTGTTTCATACCATGTGTGCTAATGTCGACCTTGGGTTAACATAAGTTTGATCTCAACTTACTGTTGTGTGAGATCCAGAGCCTTTATGCTGGCTCAAATTATGTACCCTCAGTGACTCCGATCAGATACTTGAGACTTAGTATAATGTTAGCTATCTTAGTGTGTTTCCAAAAGACCATGAAAATGGATGCGGTCTGGCGGGACATATCTAGAAAAGCAGTTGAGCTAATGTTAAGAGAATCGTGAGAAGAGGAAGATCATTAAAGGAATCTCATTAATTTTGTATTCACAGGTGCACAAGTTATAACTAATGAGTTATAATTGTGAATACATAAAAAATGATATTTGAGATTTTGAGAGGATATCAAAATGTGATTCATATGATCTAGGGTATTGCATACTTTATAATCTACTTGCAGGTTTGCACTCGACGAGAGGCTATATACTCCTAACAGATGTATAGCACATAGCTCTCATAGTATGCTGGTCGCACGGTCTATTTCACTTTATGAATATTTGTAGAGCTGAGATGAGAATATGTTTCTCATATTGTAAGAGCACTCCCATTATCTGTGAGTGGGAGATGTTGGATTTATCTGTGTAAAAGAGTCCACCCATAAAGGGGTGCTCTTAATATCTATCCAGGTAAAAAGATAAGTTACCTGATAGAGTCCTACAAGAGGACAACTACTGTATTTTACAGTTATAAATACAGTAGTATTAGGCTCAGATAAACACACTGAAATCTCTACAGCTCTTTCTCTTTCTCTCTACCAAATAACTAGGTGTTTAGACTGTGGAAAAAGGGGTTGATCCGTCAAGAACGTGACAACTACCGACGGCCAGTAATTCCAGCCACGGTTCAAGATTCTACCGCTTCCGCTTACGAGAACAACAAGTAAGTTCTCGATTTATGTTTTAACAATCTATTTAGTATAGATTTGTTGTTATAGGAATATATGCATATTTGTATTTATTTCTACAAAATGATAAACTGACAAGACGTTCGCCATTTTAACAGGTCGTTTCTTTGGTTTGGTAAACAGATTGAACTCCCCAAAATTGTAGGTACTAAATCAATGTTTAATTGTTATTTTCTTTTTCTTCATAATCAAAGTACAAACATGTTCAATGATAAAGAACCAAAAAACTGAATGATTGCTTTTGTAAATAATAAGCTTAACATCATTACAATATTTTTTTAATTAACTCAAACAGTAAGATTCCTTTTGTAACAAAAGATTGCACAAGTAAATCACTAAAAGCCCCCACCATGCAGAAAATGAAGAAAATCGGAAGCTCCGAAGGACAATAAAAATGAACCTACAGTACTGCACATATGAAGCAGCGCCTCACCGTCATTTGAGTGTAAAAATTTAGAAAAGGAAAACAAAGGAGAAGTAGTAATAATGAATTTATCAATTTTATACACATTTAACCAGAAGAAGACACAATCTACTTGATTCAACTTAAGGGACAGAAAAATTACATCAAAGTTGAAGAGAATGAAATTCCAAAAATATGTATGAGAAGCCCAATACAGAATGCCTAGGAAAAAGTTCATAGAAATGAAAACTTCTTTTTAAGAAGCCCCAATTTACAACCAACAAACCCCAAGCTTAAACCGTGAGAGAAAGTCATTCAACGATATCATTTAGAAAGATTTGAATTAGTCGCCAAAAGTAAAGAATAATTTACCTAGAAAAAAGAGAGGCGCAGTTATTTAGGAGTTAAGCTAATAATTTTATGATACGTTGTAAATTCATGTATTTGGTATTAATGTGGATGACACTATTCACCATTTACTCAATTGTAACCTATGGTTTACTATCCCACTTTTTTTAATTTTTAATTCCTCCTCACTTTCTCCTACTTAAATCCTCATTTTGGCACCTCTTAATTCTTGTAACCTTTGGGATGACTTGTAACTTCCTATGTATTGGTGTCCTATAAATAGAGGACACTTTGTCTCTGGGGCGGCCAGACAAATTTTGTGGTCTAAAGCCGAACTTTAACGAGGGGCCTTAATTTTTTTTAAAGAAAATAATTCATATAAATTTGAATTCTATTTTTTTTTTTTTTAGCTTTTTGAGATGCAAAGTTATTCATGATTTTTTAAAATCAATTTCTTCTAATGAATCATCTTTCTCAATTAATAATATGGGAAATCCATTTAATCTAGACATTGTTGATATTAGATTCTTAGATAAGATATGTTTATATTTATATAACTTAGCATGTATCTTACTTTTTCACTTCAAACAACGTCCTTTTTAACTTACATATTACCTCAGTCCCATTATAATTGTCAATTTAACTTTTTTTCACGTCCATTAAGAAGAGTTTCCTAATTTCTTTTTAGTTTGTTCAAAAATGAATGACCTATTTCTAAACTTGCAAACAACATAACCACAAATTTACCACTATTCTCTTAATGAAATGATTTATATCCATACAAATATCAATGACTTAGTTTAGACCACAAGTTTCAAAAATCTTCTTTTCTTTATTAAACATTTGTCATATCAAACAAGTTCATATATTGAAATGGATGGAGTATATATTTTACTATATTTTACTATATTGTCCTGCTTTGTTTATGGAAGACATACTTGAAACAATTTAGAATAATACAAGTTTTTCTTTTTCCTTTCATATATTTTGTCTTGTTCTTGCTCTACTTTACTATTAGTTTTACAATACGTTATCAGCACGAGGTTCTAACCAAATCCATCTTTCTCTAAGTTGTTTTGCTACTCTTCGAAACAAAGTATGTAAAAACAATTACCTTATTATAATATATTTTTATACATTGTCTCCCTAAGAAGTGATCAACTAAAAACAACATAGTTTACTTACTACCTCGTTAATTGATGTGCTCATTTTTTTTTTACTTACTGCCTTTGTTTTTTCTAATAGAAATGATTTTAAAAATAAACCAACTCGATGTTTCATCTTTACTTACTGATTCATAAATTGCTTATTATATTGTTGGATATTCTCTTGATAATGCAAGATGATTTTTTTTTAATCATTTTTAATCCGTTTGTTTTCTTTGATAGTTTTCATTATGTCAAATTTATCAAAGCTTGAATTTGTGGCACTTGACACATCCGAAAAAAGTTATTTGTCATGGGTGCTTGATGCCAAAATACATTTGGATGCCAAAGGTCTTGGTGATACTATCAAAGAAGGAAATGAGACATCAAACCAAGATAAGGCTAAAGCCATGATTTTCCTTCGCCATAAAATTGATGAAGGATTAAAAATATAATATTTAATCATGAAAGATCCACTCGAATTGTGGACTAACTAGAAAGAACAATATGTTCATCTTAAAGCCATGGTACTATCAAGGGCTCGAGATGAATGGATTCTTTTACGGTTACAAGATTTTAAAACTGTAACCGAATATAATTCTGCTGTTTTCAGAATAAGTTCTCAACTGAAATTATGTGGAGAAAATATTGATGATGCTATGTTGTTGGAAAAGACACTCTCCACTTTCCATGCATCGAACATGGTGTTACAGCAGCAATAGCGTGAAAAGGGATTTACAAAATATTCTGAGTTGATCTCATGCCTTCTGGTGGCTGAGCAACATAATTCCCTGTTGATTAAAAATCATGAAGCCCGTCCCACTGGATTTGCTCCGTTCCCTAAGGTGAATGTGGGAGCACATGCTCCATTCCCTGAGGCGAATGTTGTAGCTACAAATAATGTGCCTAAAAGAAGGCAAAATAATTACCGTGGTAAAGGCCGGCAAGAGACAAAATAATACTCGTCGTCACGGTAGAAATAAATATGAGAACAATAAGGGTTCTCAAGCTAACCCTTCAAAAGGCAAGAATAATAATATTTGCCATCGATGTGGTGGGAAAGGTCATTGGGCGAAAATTTGTCGTACGCCAGAACATCTTGTCAAGCTTTATCAAGTTTCGCTAAAAAAAAATGAAAATTATGTGAAGGCACATTTGACCTTTTAAAATAATGACAATGGGACACATCTGGCACATCTTGCTGACACGCATGATGAGACTGAGGCATATCTTGCTGTAGAAGATGATGAAGGCCTCACAAATATTACCCATTTAGAAGTTGGAGACTTCATTAAGAATCGTAACTGAAGAACTGATATTATAACTGGGAAAAAAATACAAATAAAGAATAATGTATTCTTTATTTTATATTTTAAAGTTTGAAAATAAATGTCATCTTTATTTATGTTTCAATGTTTAAAAGTACTTTTCTTGTACTTTATTTTTGTAGTATTTCTTACTATGTAATTTATCTTTTTATGAAGAAAATGGAAATTCTCTAGTCTTCAGTTGGATTCAAGTTCAATAACAAAGATATATGTCTCCTGGATAGTGCTACAACACACACAATTTTAAAGGATAAGAAATATTTTTCTTATTTGATTAATAAAGAGTCCAATGTTAGTACAATATGTGGTAGTACAAAGTTGATTGAAAGTTGTGGCAAAGCCTATTTTTTATTATCAGGAGAAACGAATTTGGCTATTGATGAAGCCTTGTATTGTAGTAAGTCTCAAAGAAACTTGTTAAGTTTCAAGGATATCCGCCAAAATGGTTTACATATTGAGACTAAAACTAATGGAAAGATTGAATATCTTTATGTTACTACAATAAAGTCGGCTGAGAAATATGTTCTTGAAAAGCTCCCCGCTCTTTCCTCCGGTTTGTACTACACAAATATTGGTACAGTTGAATCACATGCCATAGTAAACAATGAGTTTACTAAATCAAATGATTTTATAATTTGGCATGACCGGTTGGGCCATCCCGGTTATAATATGACATCCAATATAATTTAGAATTCAAATGGGCATACATTGAAGAACCAAAAGATTCTTCAATTTAAAGAATTCTCTTGTGCTGCCTGTTCTCAAGGAAAGCTAATTACTAGAGCATCAAAAGTTGGGATCAGGATCCCTGCATTTCTGGAACGTAGACAAGGTGATATATGTGGGCCCATACACCCTTCATGTGGACCAGTCAGATATTTTATGGTTTTAATGGATGCATCTACAAGATGGTCACATGTGTACTTATTATCAACCTGCAATATGACATTTGCGAGGTTGCTTGCTCAAATAATAAGATTGAGAGCACAATTTCCAGATTATGCTATTAAGACAATTCGTCTTGATAATGCTGGTGAGTTTACATCTCAAGGATTTAATAATTATTTTATGTCAACTGGGATTACAGTTGAACATCCAGTTGCTCATGTTCATACTCAAAATGGTCTAGCAGAATCATTTATCAAATGCCTCCAGTTAAGAGACCAATGCTCATGAGAACAAAACTACCCATTTCAGTATGGGGTCATGCTATTTTGCATGCGACAACTCTTGTTCGAATTACACCGACAAGTTATCATAAATTCTCCCCACTACAATTGGTTTTTGGTCAGGAGCCAAATATTTCCCATCTTAGAATTTTTGGATGTGCGGTATATGTGCCAATTGCTCCACCACAACGCACAAAGATGGGACCCCAAAGAAGGTTGGGGATATATGTTGGGTATGAATCTCCGTCTATTATTAAATATCTTGAGCCCATGACGGGAGATTTATTCACCGCAAGATTTGCTGATTGTCATTTTGAGGAATCAATTTTTCCAACATTAGGGGGAGAGAATAAGCAGTTGGAAAAAGATATTGACTGGAATGCATTAACACTATCTCATTTAGATCCTCGTACAAATCAATGTGAACAACAAGTTCAAAAGATAGTGTATTTGCAAATATTGCAAATCAACTGCCAGATGTATTCACTGACCTACCAAGAGTTACTAAATCCCACATTCCAGCTGCAAATGCTCTTGTTCGAGTTGACGTCCCGGTAGGACAATCTATTAGTGTAAGTGAGTCTAAGGCACGCTTGAAGCGTGGTAGACCACCCGGTTCCAAAGATAAAAATCCTCGAAAAAGGAAATGAGCAATTGATCAAAAAGATCAAAATATGGAGGTAATTGCTCAAGAAGAGCATAAAGACATAACAATTGATAAGTCCTCTTCAGGAGAGGCTCAGGTACCTGAAAATACTAAAATTGAAGAGATCTCAATGAATTATGTCTCTACCGAAGAAAATATGGAACAAGAATGATATTGTTGTCAACAACACTTTTGCATATAATGTTGCTGTTGATGTGATGCAACCTAATGAGGATCTTGAATCAAAATCTGTCAATGAATGTATACAGAGAAATGATTGGCCAAAATGAAAAGATGCAATTCAAGTAGAATTGACTTCACTTGAAAAACGTGAAGTTTTCAGACCACTTGTCCGTATACCTGAAGGTGTAAAGCTAGTGGGTTATAAATGGGTATTTGTGCGAAAACAAAATGAGAAAAATGAAGTAGTTCGATGTAAAGCACGACTTGTGGAACAAGGGTTTTCTCAAAGACCTGACATTGATTATATGGAGACATATTCTTCCGTGGTGGATGCAATCACCTTCATGTATCTCATAAGTCTGGCAGTACGAGAAAGACTTGATATGCATCTAATGGATGTTGTCACGGCCTATTTATATGGTTCATTGGACAACGAAATTTTCATAAAAATCCCCGAAGGATTCAAAATGCCTGAGGCATTTAAAGGCTCCCGAGGAGCTTGTTCAATAAAGTTTCAAAAATCTTTGTATAGGTTGAAACAATCGGGACGTATGTGGTATAATCACCTTAGCAAACACCTGTTGAAACAAGGATACAAAAATAATTCAGTTTGTCCTTGTGTTTTTATAAAAAGGTCTGGATCTGGATATGTCATAATAGCTGTGTATGTTGATGATTTGAATATTATTGGGACTCCTGAAGAGCTCCCAAATGCAATGGAGTGCTTAAAGAAAGAATTTGAAATGAAAGATCTTGGATAGACAAAATTTTGACTTGGTCTAAAAATTGAGCAATTGCCTAAAGGAATATTTGTTCATCAATCTACATATACAGAAAAGGTTCTGAAAAGATTTTACATGGATAAATCACATCCGTTGAGCACCCCAATGGTTGTGAGATCACTTGATGTGAATAAAGATCCATTTAGACCTTGTGAAATTGATGAAGAGTTACTTGGTGCTGAAGCACCATATCTTAGTGAAATTGGTGCGCTGATGTACCTTGCCAACAATAATCGGGCAGATATAGGTTTTGCTGTAAGCTTATTGGCAGAGTTTAGTTCTTCCCCAACTCGAAGACTTTGGGATGGTATTAAGCATATACTTATGTACCTCCAAGGCACTATTGATAAGGGTTTGTTCTATTCGAATGAATCCAAGTCACAATTGATTGGTTATGCCGATGCTGGTTATTTATCTGATCCACATAAAGACCGGTTCCAAAACGGGCTATTTGTTTACATGTGGAGGTACAACTATTTCATGGCGTTCAATGAAACAAACTATTGCTTCTATTTCTTCAAATCAAAGAAGAGATATTGGCTATTCATGAAGTAAATTGGAAATGCATTTGGTTGAGATTAATGACTTTACATATTCAGCACATTTGTGGTTTTCCTTTGAAGAAGATTCCAGCAATATTATATGAAGACAATAGCGCGTGCATTGAGTAGCTGAAAGAAGGATATATTAAAGGAGACAGAATAAAACAAATTTCACCAAAAAAAATTTCACTCATGATATTTAGAATATTGATGAAATAGATGTTCAACAAATACGGTCGAGTGATAATCTGGCGGATTTGTTTACCAAGGCATTGCCAACCTCAACATTTGAGAAGCTTGTTTACAAGATTGGAATGCGTCGCCTTCGAGATGTCAAGGAATGTCTTCATCAGAGGGAGTATAATACGCGCTGTACTCTTTTTCCCTTAACAAAGTTTTGTCCCACTTGAGTTTTACTTGTAAGGTTTTTAATGAGGCAGCTCTAAAGGCGTGATACAGGAAGTGTGTACTCTTTTTTCTTCACTAGGCTTTTTCCCACTGGTTATCTTATTAAGGTTTTAACGAGGCATTACCTTCTAAATGGTCATCCAAGTGGGAGTATTGTAAATCCACGTATTTGGTATTAATGTGGATGACCACTACTCACCATTTACTCAATTGTAACCTATGATTTACTACCACACTTTCTCCTACTTAATTCCTCATTTAGGCACCTCTTAATTCTTGTAACCTTTGGGATGACTTGTAACTTCCTATGTATTGGTGTCCTATAAATAGAGGACACTTTGTCTATGGAAGACACACTTGAAACAATTGAGTATAATACGAGTTTTTCCTTCTCCTCGCATATATTTTTGTCTTGTTCTTGCTCTACTTTACTATTAGTTTTACAATATGACAATTTTTTTTATAGTTTTCTGCGTGGGTGACTGTAATGATAATCAGAGTAAAAATGAGTGTCTTTTGGGCAACTAAACACAAATGAGTAAATTTTACAAATGAATGAAAAGTTGAATGACCCACCAATGAAATTATTCTATTTGTAGAAATGATTGAAATTAAGCCAATGAACTTGTTGTTTGGAAATGGGCAAGAAACTGGGCTGAAGCTCAAGCCTTGTTAATTGGCATCCCATAGTGTAAAAGAGGGGCCTGGACTGCATTAATGCAAGATTTTTTATGCTAGTAGACACATTAAACACTTAAATTACAAGATATACCGACACTTTTAAACATTTACAATACATACCAAAACTTCTCAATTTATTACACTACATATAACATTTTTCATTTCTTTCCTTACCTAACACAAAACCATAATTTCTTTCTCACTCGTTCTCTCTCCCTTCCTTCACCTACCTGCCCCCGTCGCCGCCGACCTGTCTTATCCGACTGTTACACCCCGTATGTCCAAAGTGAGGTATATCCTTCTAATGATATGTTAAGAATGATTTAAGTGAATTTAAAGTCATAATATGACCATATATTATGTTTATATTTTGAATATAAAGTTTGGGAAAAATCGGATTTAAGTTGCGGAAAAACCGACAAAGGAATTGCCTTGTAACGAAGCTTTTTCAGCAATTAATTTCGTGTGTTATATGAGGTCTTTTGGGGACATATCATATACCAAATTGAAGGTCTTGGATTGTAGTTTCTAAAATTTTTTATGGTTTATTCATAAAACACATAGATAAAAAGATATGAGCATCAGAAATCAGGCCAGAAAGAGGGACATAAGCGTAAAAGAGGACTAAAATTGAAATGTTTCAAGTATAAAAGGAAAATTCCTTTCATAATCTCGTCATTTATAGAAAGATAAAGAGAGAAACAGTTATATCATTTGGTTTTGAGAAAATTTTATGATTTTGAAGGATGGACGTCAATCTTAACTCGAAATTGAAGACAAATTGCGTCAAAATGCTCTATGCGATTAAGGTAACGTTATGCTACCTTCAATTTCGTCTATAGCTTGAGTTTTAGAATTACTTCATGGCTAAGTAAAGTATCCTAATGATATATTATAGCTTGTTTAGGCTTTAGAAGGTGTAGAATTCAAGGGAAACAAGGTTTAGAAGCAAGAAGCATCAAAGGTATGTAAGACTAAACCTTTCTTTTGGCAAGACATGTATCTTTTAGCTTTTGAAGCTTTATCAAAGGTATGTAAGACTAAACCTTTCTTTTGGCAAAACATGTATCTTTTAGCTTTTGAAGCTTTTATTAGTTATAAACTTAGTGTTTCTTGTGAGAAACTTGTATGGTATCAAGGAAATATTTTATATACTTAATTTGGTACTAAAATCTAAGGTGAAAGACGTCCGAATCAGCAAGACAAAACGTTTCAAAATCTGGAAAATCATTTTGATCTTTGCACAGCTATTAGTATATTGATCATAACTCCTTGTACAAAATTGATATTAAGATGCTTTAAGAATCCCCATAATTCTAAGACGTATATCTAAAACTTTCATGAAGGCCATGAAGTCTATATCTTTAATCTACACTCTGAAAATTAGGTCGAAAGGCAGGACAATGGTGCTGTCCAGACATTCTATCAGCGGATTTGTTATGTCATCCAGCCGTCTCATCTTGTTATCCATTTAACATGTTTATGTTATCAGTTTATCCGGGTATCTATTCCCGTGTGTAATATAGTGCTGGTTCTGTTTTTGCGGATCATCCAGTTTCAGGGGAAACTCTGCCGAAAGTTTTATGGAAATTCAATGAGTTGGACAAATTCTGAGTTCTAGGTTATGTCTATAATTCTATCCAGAGTTTTCTTCTCATTCCTTTGAGTCCATATCTATTTTTACCACATGTGTATGCCTCATACATGCTTATACTTATGTTGTGATCATGTTATGTGTGATTTGGAGTCCCCCATAGAGGTTGGACATTGGACACACAGTCCGGTCGCGTGGGTATCAGGTTCCTAACCGGATTGCCCTAAGATTGGAGGAATGAAGCCTTTAGCCTAAATTGATATTTTTTTCTGCTTATTGAATAGAGTGAGATCGTTTGGCAAGGAAACCAAAGGATAAAGCGGTTGTTGATTAGCCGTACTAACTTTTGGAAAAGGTAAGTGTTTATACTATTTCTTTAAAGGCACCTGGCCTCGTGGATTTTCTACCACGTGTTCCTTACGTGTGTAGCTGCCGATAGGGGTACTCATTACGCTTTAGCTTTGGATTTACATTATATATACTATATGTTATGTCCTGTTATTGGTATTTCATTGAGGATCTGAGCATTGTACTCTGGCTGTGAGTTGGCATCTACTTCCCGGACGTCGATGAGAGTCTCGCACTGGTGAAGGGTTATTATTGCATCACATTGCATTCATATGCGTTACATTGCATATCATATTGGGTGCAGAAGTATTCCGCACCAGGAGCAGGAGTATTCCGCTCCCTTGTATCATATTGAGGGTAGGAGTATTGCGCCCCAAGAGTAGGAGTATTCCTCTCCCTTGTATCATATTGAGGGTATGAGGATTCCGCCCTAGGAGCAGGAGTATTCTGCTCCATTGTATCATATTGAGGGCAGGAGGATTCCGCCCCAGGAAAGTGCAGGAGTATTTCGCCTCAGCTTTACATTATATCGGGTGCAGGAGTATTCTGCCCCAAGAGAGTGCAGGAGTATTCCGCCTCTGGTTTATATTATATCGGGTGCAGGAGTATTCCGCCCTAGGAGCAGGAGTATTCCGCTCCAGTTGGTTATCAGATTGGATTCCCCTCGAATGCAAGAGTACTCCGCTTCGAGATGGGATGACAGGCACATGTGACCTTTTGCATCAGATTTCATTTCATTTCATTTCATCTCATTTCGTTTCATTTCTTTTCATACCATTGTGTAGACTTGTGGTACATAACTATTGTTCTGCTTATACGTGCATTGATTATTTGTTGATATATTTCTGGCTCGTATTCCTGGCTGAGTTTTTGGTTTTATACGTGTTTCAGATTATTATCTGGCTCCGCATTTTTAGAATATAAATAAGAGGAATTTGATTTATCTGTTTCTTCTCCCTGGCTAGCTATCCAATTGTTTGAAGTGGCTAGCCTGCCCCATTTATTGAGTCCTTTTGACTCACCCTTGTTTGTTGTTTGTTTTTGTCTATCTATTTCGTTTCAGCAGGTTCGCTCCAGGATTGAGTTCGCCACGCTGTAAAGGAGCGAAGACGACTTCAGCTGTCAGGGTGAGCCAGCTTTTATTCCGGATGGCCACCAGTTTAGTGGTTATTATTTCAGTTGCATTTTTCTCCCTTCAAGAGGTATCTGTCTTCTTTTGTACTCTTAGATGTCTAGTCTGGATAGCCCTAAACCTAGTACGTTGGGTAGTCAGCTGTAATTTCTTTTGTACATCTTAGAGGTATCAGTATGTCCGTGTTGTTTTTTTTAAAGTCTTGTTCTTATTTATGAATTGTATTATATTATTTTCCTAATTTAATTGGTAAGGATTCGCCCGATGGGTCTAGGGGAGGATGTCGGGTGCCCGCACGGCCTAGCCGTATTCCAGGTCGTGTCAGTTGGTATCAGAGCCCGGTTTAGAGTGTATCCAGACTAAGACAATATCTAGTAAAGTCTTGCTGATGGGTACGTAGACGTCTGTATTTATCTACGAGAGGCTATGATGGCATCTAGGAAGTTTCACTTTCTTCTTTTCTGATCGTGCGTCGGTCTAGGATTCAAAAGTAGTTTTGTTAATTCCTTCGTGGTAATTGTGAACCCTCGTGCGACAAATCAGCAAACGGTATGAGTTCAAGACGAAGAAGTCTAGCCTTGGGCTAGCACTGACGAAGCTCCGAGAGTTTTTGATCGTGCTGACGATCTAGTTACGGACGTCCCAGCCGTACGAGCTCGCGATGGGAAAGGGAGCTGGGCCTTGTGGTTCCCTTGGCTCTCTACGATGCTTTTACGAGAATTTCGGCTACGCATATACCGTAAGAACCTATTATTCGCTGGGCAGCCTATCAGGTTGCTGCATGTGCAGACGTTCGATCTCAGGGAGCTCCTATTCTAGTTCTTAATATTACCGCAGTAAATTATGTTTCGGAGACAGCATGTGCAGTGCCTCTAATTATTCTGGTTGGTTAGCTAGCCTGAGTAATAGTTCGGTCCGAGTGTTCGAAGATGCTGTATTATTTTATCTGGTTGAACCTTCCGATATTCTCAAGCCATGCATCAGATAATCCCTGTGTAAGTTTTTTTTTTAAAAATAAAATGATGTCAGCGTATCCTTCAGGCTCTTGATTATATGGAGCGAGTGGTGTTTATTATTCTTCTTTCCAATTTTAGGGGTCCAGCCTTGAATTGGTGGGCCGCTATCTTATTAGCTAACTTAGTTCGATTTTCTTCTAGATTTGTGGAAAAGTTCCTTTCGAGTAGCGAGCGAGATTAAAAGTGTTGCCAGTTGGAGTGGATTGGACAGGGTAGCCTGTCGGTTAGCCTGTTGGTGCTTCAAAATATGAGATTGAATTCTATAGAATGGCTGAATGTGCATTAGAACTAGTGCATGAGCCTTTCGAGAGATTCAAAAATTTATTAATGACCGTTCTCCTTCCTTGAGATCCCAGATGGATCGAGAGATTGAGGTTGGAATTTCATTTGATGTTGTTGTTGATATTGCCTGAAGGTGAGAGGCATACCATAAGTTAGAGCGAGAGAGCAAGAGATCCCGTGGCCCTAGTGGGTAACTATGGTACCTCATTTGGAGGTAAGAGTTCCGATTATTTTGGGAGGTCACCTTCCAGGTTATCTCAGCTTGTGTCACGTGATTCTCAGAGTGCCCCAGTAGTTCGTCAAGATTAGACCCAGTTTTCTCTTTATAGCTATCAACAATCTGTCCAGCTTCCATTTTCACTGAAAATGTGTTATCATCATCGTGAGTCTGATTATCCTTTGAGGTGTTTTACCTTACTCCGACAAGTAGGCAGTCGTCTTTTCTCTCGTCATCAGGCATTTGCGCAGTCGCAGGGGATTTCATTTAGATCCCAATCAGCAAAAGAAATGCCACCATCCAGTCGAGGTTGAGAGTGTAGTTGCAGTGGTTCTTCAGAAAGTGATTGTCAGGGTAGTGGCTCAGCTCAGCTGCAGAGGCAGTTCTATGAACTGCTTGTTTGGCGGGATGCTGAGTATCCAATGTAGTAGACCGGAGTATGTGGGTAAGATTTGATTCTTCCGATCTATCTAAACTTCATTTATCTTACCATGTTTCCATGGTTTCCTTAGATGTCATTTCTATTAAGAATCGGTTGCGGTAGAGGGGTGAGCTTCTAGTATGATTTATTCCTGGCATTTGTGAGACCCTACTAATTTATTTGGTCTAAATATGATGGATCTGGGAGTGAGTGTCGGTATTGTCTACTTGGCATCTTGTTGTGCCACCTCCTATTAATATGTCAAATTAGTTTACCTCTCTTCTCAAAATTCCGTATTGGTTGGATGATGGAATTCTAGTTCATCACCATCAGAAAATGTCATTGTTTCTTCCGATGTAAAGTTATTAATAAATAATACTCGATCTATGTGTCTCCTCTTGGTTCGAGACGCTAGTAGAGTCATGTTATTCCATGAGCTTGTCTCGGCATAAAAAGGTTTTCTGGTAAATTGTCGGAGTTTCCTTTTATAGGAATGTTAAATTGATCTAGATGTCATTCCATAAAGCTTATTTAATGTTTATCTCTTCAATTGCGATTCTTTGGTTAGCCTGACTCGGAAGTAGTGTAGCTCTGGGAGCCAAGCAAATAAAAAGATGAGCTTCCTGAAGCTCTAATTATTTCTATCCTCAGTCCATTACCATCTCTTCTTTGTTCGGCACTGGTGAGCTTAGGCGGTCAGTAGCCTCTTATGATGTTCCCTGTGTGGAGCCAGAGTGCGTGTCAAGGGAGCTGGGAAAGCGCATTGTTGTGTTTAGGACTACTAAAGGCAATGAGGGGCATCATTTGACCTCTGATTTGATCAATCAGGCGGTATTGCTTATGATAAAGATATAGGGTTGTGAACTCGAGAGTTGCAGTCGTTTGGCAACTCGAGAGGGTAATTTGGTAGCTCAGGTCTGAGTCGCATTTTATTTTTAGCTATGTCTTCCTTAGTCCGGTAGACTGTGAGAGGATGACTATTTCTATTCAAGTTAGCGGTATGAGTTAATGCTCTAAGTGGAGGAGTCTTCCTCCAATTGATACCGAATCATAATATTAAATCTCTAAGGCGTTGCTCAAGCGTAAGCTAATTCTTAGTTCCATCGACTTGTTCTATATCGTAAAGTATATCGACGAAGTGATTTGTCGGCAGAATCATGTTAATTCATCCAGAGTTTCGTGTATCTTTGTTTCGAAAATATAAGAACTCTCCTCTCGTGATCGAGGAAGGATCAACTTAGTCAGAATAAGCTGGGCAACGATGTGAGGATATTATCAAGATATATTTTATTCCTAAGATTTTGGTGTGCGTGTATTCTATAATCTGGAAATAATGCCCGTGGAGTAGCTCATGAAGGTCGTGCAAGATCTCTTGTTATCTACGTGAATCTTGCTTTAGGCTTAGGCTCGTTCGAGGATGAACAAGAGTTTAAGTGGAGGAGAATGAAACGACCTCCGTCAGTCGTTTCGGAAGTTAGGACTCCGATTGGCGTGCCGATAATTTTAAAATATTCGTAAGGTCTATTGGGACTTATCTGTAAAATTTGAGCTAAATCAGACCTCGTTTGGTACGCATCAGAAGAAGGTTTCAGTTTTTATTGTCGATAAATATTAAAAAGAGATTTTTGAGCTCGGTTTTGGCGAACGAGCTCCGATTCGAAATCCGAAAGCGTCGTTAGGTTCGTATGATTATTTGTGACTTTTATGATTTTTCAAAAGTTAATTTCGAGGTTGTTCGGCTAGCTTCCGCTAAATTGCCGAAAGATAAATAATTTGACCTTTCACATCTCTTAACTACTACAAGTATGTAACTAATCATTGCTTAATGCTTCTACGTACTTCATTTAACATTCGAGGACGAATGTTCCTAACGGGGGAAGATTGTTACACCCCGTATGTCCAAAGTGAGGTATATCCTTCTAATGACATGTTAAGAATGATTTAAGTGAGTTTAAAGTCATAATATGACCATATATGATGTTTATATTTTGAATATAAAGTTTGGGAAAAATCGGATTTAAGTTGCGGAAAAACCGACAAAGGAATTGCCTTGTAACGAAGCTTTTTCAGCAATTAATTTCGTGTGCTATATGAAGTCTTTTGGGGACATATCCTATACCAAATTGAAATTTTTGGAGTGTAGTTTCAAACGCTTTTGACGGTTTGTTCATACAACATATTGATAAAAAGATATGAGCATCAGAAGTCAAGCCAGAAAGAGGGACATAAGCGTAAAAGACGACTAAAACTGAAATGTTTCAAGTATAAAAGGAAAATTTCTTTCATAATCTCGTCATTTATAGAAAGATAAAGAGAGAAACAGTTTTCTCATTTAGTTTTGAGAAAATTTTATGATTTTGAAGTATGGACGTCAATCTTAACTCGAAATTGAAGACAAATTGCATCAAAATGCTCTACGTGATTAAGGTAACGTTATGCTACCTTCAATTTCGTCTATAGCTTGAGTTTTAGAATTATTTCATGGCTAAGTAAAGTATTCAAATGCTATATTATAGCTTGTTTAGGCTTTAGAAGGTGTTGAATTCAAGGGAAACAAGGTTTAGAAGCAAGAAGCATCAAATGTATGTAAGACTAAACCTTTCTTTTGGCAAGACATGTATCTTTTAGCTTTTGAAGATTTTATTAGTTCTAAACTTAGTGTTTCTTGTGAGAAACTTGTATGGTATCAAGGAAACCTTTTATATACTTAATTTGGTACTAAAATCTAAAGTGAAAGACGTCCGAATCAGCAAGACAAAACGTTTCAAAATCTGGAAAATCATTTTGATCTTTGCACAGCTATTAGTATATTGATCATAACTCCTTGTACAAAATTGATATTAAGATGCTTTAAGAATCCCCAGAATTCTAAGACGTATATCTAAAACTTTCATGAAGACCATGAAGTCTATATCTTTAATCTACACTCTGAAAATTAGGTCGAAAGGCAGGACAATGGTGCTGTCCAGACATTCTATCAGCGGATTTGTTATGTCATCCAGCCGTCTCATCTTGTTATCCATTTAACATGTTTATGTTATCAGTTTATCCGGGTATCCATTCCCGTGTGTAATATAGTGCTGGTTCTGTTTTTGCGGATCATCCAGTTTCAGGGGAAACTCTGCCGAAAATTTTATGGAAATTCAAAGAGTTGGACAAATTCTGAGTTCTAGGTTATGTCTATAATTCTATCCAGAGTTTTCTTCTCATTCCTTTGAGTCCATATATATTTTTACCACATGTGTATGCCTTATACATGCTTATACTTATGTTGTGATCATGTTATGTGTGATTTGGAGTCCCCCATAGAGGTTGGACATTGGACACACAGTCCGGTCGCGTTGGTATCAGATTCCTAACCGGATTGCCCTAAGATTGGAGGAATGAAGCCTTTAGCCTAAATTGATATTTTTTTCTGCTTATTGAATAGACTGAGATCGTTTGGAAAGGAAACCAAAGGATAAAGCGGTTGTTGATTAGCCGTACTAACTTTTGGAAGAGGTAAGTGTTTATATCTATTTCTTTGAAGGCACCTGGCCTCGTGGATTTTCTACCACGTGTTCCTTACGTGTGTAGCTGCCGATAGGGGTACTCATTACGCTTTAGCTTTGGATTTACATTATATATACTATATGTTATGTCCTGTTATTGGTATTTCATTGAGGATCTGAGCATTGTACTCTGGCTGTGAGTTGGCATCTACTTCCCGGACGTCGATGAGAGTCTCGCACCGGTGAAGGGTTATTATTGCATCACATTGCATTCATATGCATTATATGTCATTCATATGCATTACATTGCATATCATATTGGGTGCAGGAGTATTCCGCCCTAGGAGCAGGAGTATTCCGCTCCAGGAGAAGGAGTATCATATTGAGGGTAGGAGTATTCCGCCCCAGGAGCAGGAGTATTCTGCTCCATTGTATCATATTGAGGGTAGGAGGATTCCACCCCAGGAGAGTGCAGGAGTATTTCGCCTCAGCTTTACATTATATCGGGTGTAGGAGTATTCCGCCCCAAGAGAGTGTAAGAGTATTCCGCCTCTGGTTTATATTATATCGGGCGCAGGAGTATTCCGCCCCAGGAGCAGGAGTATTCCGCTCCAGTTGGTTATCAGATTGGATTCTCCTCGAATGCAGGAGTATTCCGCTTCGAGATGGGATGACGGACACATGTGACCCTTTGCATCAAATTTCATTTCATCTCATTTTGTTTCATTTCTTTTCATACCATTGTGTAGACTTGTGGTACATAACTATTGTTCTGCTTATACATGCATTGCTTATTTGTTGATATGTTTCTGGCTCGTATTCCTGGCTGAGTTTTTGGTTTCATACGTGTTTCCGATTATTATCTGGCTCTGCCTTTTTAGAATTTAAATAAGAGGAATTTGGTTTATCTGTTTCTTCTCCCTGGCTAGCTATCCAATTCTTTGAGGTGGCTAGCCTGCCCCACTTATTGAGTCCTTTTGACCCACCCTTGTTTGTTGTTTGTTTTTGTCTATCTATTTCGTTTCGGCAGGTTCGCTCCAGGATTGAGTTCGCTACGCTGTAAAGGAGCGAAGACGACTTCAGCTGTCAGGGTGAGCCAGCTTTTATTCCGGATGGCAACCAGTTTAGTGGTTATTATTTCAGTTGTATTTTGCTCCCTTCAAGAGGTATCTGTCTTCTTTTGTACTCATAGATGTCTAGTCTGGATAGCCCTAAACCTAGTACGTTGGGTAGTCAGCTGTAATTTCTTTTGTACATCGTAGAGGTATCAGTATGTCTATATTGTTTTTTTTAAAGTCTTGTTCTTATTTATGAATTGAATTATATTATTTTCCTAATTTAATTGGTAAGAGTTCGCCCGAAGGGTCTAGGGGAGGATGTCGGGTGCCCGCACGGCCTAGCCGGATTCCGGATCCTGTCACCGACGAACTCTCTTCTTCAGAGTGCTCCAGCGACGCTGCTTCATCTCCGTCATTTTATTAATTGCGCTGATCTGCTGCTCCGCTCGGCGAAGTGGTGCTCCGGTGATGTTGCATTGCTGCTGATGTTTCGTTGTGCTCCAGTGGCAGCCGATCTGCTGCTTCGTCAATCTGTTTCTCGCAGCTCTTTTTTTTTTGGGTTTTAATTTCTATATGTATTTATGTGTATTTTCATGTATAAGTTTGTATTGATGTGTATGTGTACATTTTTTGTGTATAAATATATTTATATTTTTTGAATATTTTAATAGTATGTCTCTGTAAATTTATTGTATGTTTGTGTATGTGTATTTCAACCTACATATTTTTGTATGTCAATTTATATTTTTTTTTGTATAAACTTGTATTTGAGTGTATGCGTGTGTTAAATATATGTCCAATCCTTTGTATGTCTAGAAATCATTTTTGTATGTATGGTATATGTATATTTATATATATATATATATATATATATATATATATATATATATATATATATATATATATATATATATATATATATATATATATATATATATATATATATATATATATGTATATTTATATATTTCTAATTTTTTATGTATGTTAAGTAGTGTATTTTTGTATGTTTATGCATCTACAATTTATTTTAGATTTAAAAAAAAAAACGGTCACCGACGGTTGGCTGCAATCGGCTGACGGAGACTAGCGGCGCAGCTACAGTGCAATAGTGAGGAAGGGAGAGGGTACAACCCTAATGTGTATAGTTTAAATGGATATTGAATATAATATATAAAAAAGTATTGGTATTTTTTGTAAAGTTGTATAGTGTTTGTATTTTTCGTTGTAACAGCCCAAGCCCGCTAGTGATACTGTCCGCTTTGGGCCTAGGCCCACACGGCTTTAAAACGCGTCACTAGGATCTAAAGCCAGTTGGCTTATATACCCAACATCTCTCCTGCGTTATGCCGATCTGGGATACTTAATCCTTAGCTGGGGTGTTACATACACCCCCTCTTATGGACTCAGCGTCCTCGCTGAGGTTTGCCCCGCGTATCGGGATTTGCGTAGACTCACCGCGGAGGTTTGCCCCGCGTATCAGGGTTTACCTAGACTCAGCACTGAACTCTGTCCCGAATCGATAAGGCTGACATAGAGAAGCAAACAATGTGATCTTCTTCCACACTTAGAGAAAGATGTCTTGCTTTCTCAGATCCTTAACATTAGTATACATTATGTTATATATGTCATTCCTTATCAATGTTATTGACCATCATTAAGGTACATTATGCAACAAAATTGTCATTTGAGTGGTTTCCTAGTTTGTAGATTATTAAATTACCCCTTACTAGTATCTAATATAGGATTTTTATATTATTTTAAGCAAAATCATTAGTGTATATTATCAACTTGCGCAATGTTGACAATAAATAATAGTGTAATTTCGGATCGTTGATAATATTCCCACAAGCCAAAATGATCTACCTTAACCCTAGAGCCCAAACCCCAAACCCCAAGCACGTGGACCCTAGACCCTAAACCCCAAATATCACAAATCCTAAATGCCAAACACGCGCGTGATAATATCCTGAATGGTAAAACTTTAACGCACAGCTTTTCAATAAGTGTATAATAGACAAAATAGAGGTCGATTCGTATATTCCAATTAGTTTAGTCTGTCGATAAGTTGGTATTTTACCAACTTAAAGACTACTTTAAACTTTTATTTTTGATATCCAAAAGCGACATTTGGTGTCATTAACATCGTGAATTGCTTAGTTTCAGGTCATAATGAATTTGCATGAATGCTAGTTGAAGATTGAAGCTAGAGAGCGAGAATTGGAGCCAAAGCATGACGAAAATGACACCAGGAAGAGGTGCCCTGCCTGTCTACAGGAGCGGACCGCCTAAACAAACTTCAGAGAGTTGGGATTTTATGCCATAGAAAGAGGCGCCGCCAGTTGAACTTCAGAGAATTCATCTACAAAGTAGGCGCACCACCTACTTTACCAGGCGGACCGCCTGTTTCTCTGTGTCTGCAATTTTCTCCCTTTTTATAAGTAGCAAAAGCTAGGGTTTTAAAGACACATTCCATATTATATTTGCTACTTGTTTTGAGGCGATTTTAAGAGCCAAGTAGAGGTTATTACATCGATTTGTAAGCTTCTTAACTTGTATTTTTGAATCGTGATTCTCATATCAATTCAAGATCCATATTTGAATCCATTACCTCGTTTCATTACATATGTCTTGCTTTGATTCAAACCCTAGTTATGAGTAGCTAAATTCATAACTAGGGGTGTTAACATGCTATAGCGATAGAAAATCAATGGGTGTACTTCCATTTCATTACCCATAACACAAGCAACGATTACCCAATTCCCCATTACAATAACATAAAATTTTTAATATCTATCATATTTGGAATTTCGTGTCTACTTTACTAATTAAAGACTCGAGAGAGATTAGTTAGTGTAGAATAGTGGAATTGGGGAGGATTTGGGTTGATAGACTATTTTTATAGACTAACCCATCTAAAAGGAGTTACGCTCGGAAGAGGTCTTTTTTCCTTGGGTCTTTGGGTAGTGCTTTAGGCATTCAACTAAGGCTTTGACGAGCGGGTTGTGGAAGATCTCTTCAAAGCCGGAAGGATTATTGACATCATATTAGGAAGACTCGACCATAATTATACTTGTGTTGTGAATGTAAAGTAATGATACCAGTTGATATGAAATTTCTATTAGCCGCTTATACTCCTACTCTCGTAATATCGAATCAATATACTTGCTTTAATTGTATGCTTTGTAGTTAATTGTAGCGTTACTTTAAGACGACCCCATCTCTAGGACTCAATATTAAACTTCGTTTGAATTTCTACTTGCGACTCTCTTACTTGACAAGCTACTTCCCTTGGGAAATCGACCTCCGACTCATATCGGGTGTTATATTTTGACGACCGTCCCTCACCATTAAAGGTGTAGGATTGAGCGTGGATCATCTGTAAATGCCTAAACTGGGATGGTCGGTCTAGTTAATTTTGTTAATATGAAAGTAATTTTCTCTAGTAATTTAGTTATTTTATTGGTTTGATAACTGTTAACTCTGAGTGCTTTTCCTATGTTTCCACAATTTATCTAATAGACTATACTTGAAAGACAATCAAAATTACAACATAATCAAACTTAAAACAGGGAGATAAATAATATCAATAAACCACAGTTGTGGATAACCAAAACACACCTAAAACTAATATTACCCACTGAAGAACCATTACATAATTAAAAGGTCTATACCATTAAAACATAAACAACAAAAAACAGACCAATAACAAACGACTAGTTTGGTTGATTGGGTGAATTTGGTGGAGATTCTTCAATCATATCCAGTGATCCATTTGGTGAAACGGGTGCATTTGGTGAACCGGGTGCATTTTGTGAATTTAGTGGAGATTCTTCAATAATTTCCAGTGGTGCATTTGATGAACCCGGTGGACTTGCGTCTTAATATATGCAAATGTTAATATACCTAGAACAGTTGATTATCAAGTTCACAAACTTGATATTTTTTTGAAATGATTCTTTATGTTTATTTATATCAATTTTTATGGGACATGTGCAATATACTTAGGACGGTTGATTATTAATTTAGCAAAGTGTTAGTTTTTTCTTTGAATGCATATCTTTTTATTAATCAAACGATATTATATTATTGATTGATGAAAAAGATTATTATGTCGATGCAGAGATATCCCTTCTGATATTTGAATGTATGCTTATTTTTGTTTTGTATCAAATTTGAAATAGACACGCGTCATTCTTCTTAATATTAACTAATTTTTATTCTGTCATTATCCTTGAATAAACCATAGGTAGTTGATTATATATTTAGTAGAGTGTTAGTATTTTTATGATATATATTTATTTTTATGGTATCAAATTTGAAGTGTTTACATGTAGTCCTTCTTTATATTATCTTATATTTTCTTTACAATAATCTATTAATAAACTTTCAATAATTAATTATTAATTTAGTAAGGTGCTATTATTCTTTTAAATATATATTTATTTTAATTTTTTCAAATTAGAAGTTTGAACCTTTCTATAATAAATATGTTTAACCACGTTCAACGACGTTGTTAACTAGTCATACATAGCGTCTAATTTTAAGAGAATAAGTACTGTTGCACTTATCATGGAATGTCAAGCAAACTTGTTGCCATCTCCACCCATTAATCCTAGAAATCAGCATCCACTACTGCATAGCGCCCCATGAATGGTCTATTAATTGCGATAAGGTCTACAATCGACTATGATTGGTTGATGATAAACTATTACAGTAGATCTGAAAACTGTTGATCTGAAAACCAGATATTTAATGGAGCAACGTCAAAGCAACAAAACAGAGCTTTTGAAGCTTATTAGATGAAGAGAACACAATGCATATCTCGAAAGAACTAAACCCAACCAAATGTAGTGACAAAATACCTTGAAAAATCGAAAATTTGAAGTTTTTGCTCCGAAATAAATAAAAAAATTATAGACTTGCTTACAAACAAAAATTATGAAATGGATAGTGAAATAAGGAAGATGTGATTAAGATTTGTAAGAGTTGAAACAAATTGTGAGCTCAAACACTGAATTTGGTTTGTTTTCGAGCTAAAACAAGATGGAAAAATTTTGGGGGCGGGTGGATTTTTCAGGAAGAAATTTTCTATTTTTGGTAAAATCTTTTTTTTATGAAGATGGACAATTTTGTCATATTCAGAACTTGGGTGGTTAGGGTGTTTCTATTTTTTAAAGGATGATTAAGTCCTAATCATGATTAAAAAAGAGGAGGTTATTTACTCAATTTTTAAGACTTGAAGGAGGCCAAACACCAAAATGCCCCTAAAAACTCGGAGAGACAGACTGAGAGGGGATTCTTTCATACCTGCTAACTCCTAGGATGAGAAGTAGGTGTCATACCCGATTTTGGATTAAACTGGAGGCGAGTCGGATTTCGGATTTGACTGGGTGAACTCGTTTGAGTTTAGATGTTGGAGTCGCCACCTAATATGGTTTCTAAGGTGTATTAGGTCACCTAAATATCTAAGGGCAAATTCAATAAGTCAACTAGTCTATTCCAGAGATTCTATATGGGTAAGAAGTCCAAATGATTCAGGGAAGAAGGTGTTAGGCACTTTTCCGAGTCCCACGAAAGGTGGTTACCGTCCGAGTCTATGTTTTGGGATAAAAATAGGGTATATTACCATAAATACTAACTTGGGAATTAATTTAGCATTTTAACTTAAAATGTAACATATCTATGCAACTTTGAAACACATACATGCAAGCAATTTTCATAAACGGCCTATATTTAAGCCTAGTCGCAGTTTAAGGCATCTATTATCAAACGCCTAATCGTAAATAAGTTTTAACATGCAAAGTGTGTTCAATTTCAGCTTGTCTATGCAATTATCATACTTAGAACAATTTGCGTAAATAGCTTACTTTGCAAACAAAATCCAGATTTGGCAAAAATCGAAAGGGGTGTTGTTTTTAAATGAAATGTTGGTCATTTAGGGTCGGTGTGAGTCGTCATTAATTGTCGAGCCCTAACCTTAATGGCCTTTTTTTGTAGGGGTCACGTTTTGAGAAGTATGTAGGCGAAGGGGCTGTTTTTGAAAATGGGTGTCACAGAAGCACATAAAAGCAAATAAAGGCTGTCGCATATAAAGTATAGATATTTATAGGTTTGAAACATGCAAATACATGACTAAGTGATAGTTATACTTCAAAAAAATATACTTTAAAGTGTATAAATGACCCCGAGTATTTTATACACCCCTATACACTAATAGTGTATAGGAGCGTGAAAGTAGTCAAAATCAGTTTTAGACACGTAAAGGACCCTTTTTTAAAACTATTTTGGGCCTAGACTGTTTATGCAAAAGAGGGGGCATATTCAATTTGAAAAAAAAGTCCACATTAGACGCAAATAGCACAAACAGCCCCTGTTTCAGGTTTAGTTTAAGATTCAATCACAAAATAAGCATACTTTCAGGTTTCAGTTTAGGACTTGTTTATGACACTTAACATAACACAACTAAATACTTTAAAAAAACCTGTATGATCTTAACTATACCGATTTTAAAGGATCGAAACCTAAGATGATGCAATCACATAAGAGCAAAAGGGTTAGGAATAGGCCCCTGAATAGCCAACACATAGCTTAGCAATTAGGTTCCATGTGTTAATGGATTACAAACAGGGTTCCTAGTTAAACTTACACCATAGGGGATAGTTTCTAAGGGAAGAGCACAGAGTCACAAGTTTTAAAAGTGTCATATTCCTCATAGTTTAAGGTTAAGTCAAGTATACAGTCGTAAGTTTAGAGTTTTAGTACCCAGGAAAGTAATCAACTTAAGAGGGTTCAACCACTGACCCTTTTAAGCTTTAAAGGTTACCCTGTAGTCATTAGAACATAGTTTGGCACAACTAAGGCCATTCAAACAGCCTGCAAGCACAAGGTTAGCAAGAAAATGGGGAAAGGGGAATGCCTGAGTTAATGTCTTTGTCCAAAATAGGGGACCAGACCAGTAAAACATAAACCATGTGTTCTTTAATAAAAGAGGGTATGATCCTATTGGATCTCTTAAACTGGACAGGATTAGCATAGGCTAGCAAAAACAGAGCATTAACCACAAAGTGGTCAAACTTAACCCGTTCAGAGTAATGCCAAACAGAGGTGGGCGAACAAATTCATTCAAACATAGGCAAATAGAAGAGCAATATGCAGTGAGTATTTAAAAAAAAAAAAGAAAGAGGAAAAGTACCTTTTTTGACAGTAAGATAGCAAAGAAAAAAGTATGCACGTTGACCAGGATTTGCAAAGCAGAACCAAGTAAACTAAGTGAAACAAATGCTTTCCGGAAAAATCAAAGGGGTTAGGCCTCAGAAAGTGTTCTGCAGCCTTTGTTTCTATATAGGAGCTATGTTTTTCTGTGTATGCTGCGTGCTTATGTGTTAATGCATAAACTGTTCTGTCAATGAATGAGAGAAGACAATCATTTTATAGGTGAGGGTAAGGGCTCAGATTTCAAACAGGTAGAAGGAACCAAAAAGGGTAAGGCAATATTGTTCCCATAGTTAAGGGAAATCAATCAAATAAGTTACCAAATATAACTCAATCAATTCCTAAGTTTTAGGGCAAATCAGAGTTCAAAACAAAATAGTTCCCCTTCCCTTTCAAATAGTATTGTCCAAGTTCATAAACTAAACCTTTTTAAGCTCGGGATTAAGTTAAATCTTTGACAGATTCCCCCTGCCCTCAGGATTAAGATAAACCCAACCCCCTATTAAAGTCTAGGTTCAAAATTAGCACATAAAGGCATCCCTAATCAAATCAGGATTGGGAATCAACATGTTAAGCTAATTAATTTCAATCAGGCTTTAATTGATACACTGCTAATCACAGAAACAAATTTCTTTCTTAGTCTCAATCAAGAATTTAAAAAAAGCTCAATTCAGAATATCTTTAATCATGCTAAATCAAATAACCCTTAATTTTAGGCACATAATAGTAGAGGTCACACCTTAGGTCATAACCACAGATAAACACGCTATGAAACACAAAGAATCATGCTCAAACCTCAATTCTTATTGATCTTTCCATACCAGGGAGAAACATAGATGATACGTGGTACAAAAACAGGGAAATACTATAGGCAGTCAACAATTCCAAGCATTTGTTCAATTAAATTATTGCATTAAGTAAAATCAAAACTCATGGACTTTTACCTTAACCGATTGATCAAATGACAAATGAACATGTTAATTTATGAAAAGATTAAGCAGTTTAGACGATGTTATCGTGCAAATTCAAATAATCAAACCAAAAGGATCAAGGGTTGCCCATTTTCGAACCGGGTCGGGTCAAATAGACCCGTCTCAAATTGGGGTTGCAAAGAAGAAACCTTACCCTTTCATCAGTGAATAAAACCATTCAACACGAAATGAACACCGCCGGAGGCGTTTCTTGGCGGTGGCGATTCGGTTGACATAGGGTTAAGTTTTCCCTCGTCCAAACACCCTCAAAAGTGTATAGGTTATGTAGTGGACGATGAGAGGAGTTCAATGATACTAATTTCCCCAATTTTCACCGGCCAAATTGGCCGGAAAAGCCATCGACAGTGGTGGCTCATCAAATTGCCAAAGAGAGAGAAAGAAGAGTGAATATCAGAGCTGGTGAGGTGAAAATGAGGGTAGGGGGAACAGTTTAGGGGTTGTATTGGTGGATGATGGGGGATTAGATCTTGGCCGTTGGATTAAGAAAATAAAGGGCCATGATAAGGCCATGTCAGTGCTGAAGTGTAAAAATATGGGTGATGTGTAAATTATGAAGTGTAATATATATATATATATATATATATATATATATATATATGTATTTTCGTATATAGAGCATATAAATAGCGTATATCAGGCATTATTAGGTATAAAATGGGCATAGAAATAGTATGAAATAAGTGTTAAAATATAAGAAAATTAGGAAATTAATTTTAACACAATAAGATGGATAGGAAATGCGTAAAATTGTAATTTTGGATTTAAAACAAATTTGGATAATTTTGTCAAAAATAGAGATAATTGTAGAGATTGTAAAAATAGTTACGGTTTGAGACGATGCTTTTAAAAATAGCCTCGATTATCAGGCTATTATGAGAGGATCGTTTGAAAGAAGTGGATGGGGTAAGAGTAGATATACAATCGTGTATAAAATTCGAAAGCTATTGATTTTGAAAATAGGAAGGACAAAATTAGGTGTCAACAGCTGCCCCTCTTTGCCCGGGGATAATGAAAGAGTCTTCGAGCAAAGACGCCGACAGTGCGGCCCATTTTGTCATGACTCTAGAGGAGCCTATGACTTAAAAGAATGTAAGGCGTCAGGCTGGAATGCTTGCTTTGCTTGGGGTGTATCCTGCAATGAAGATGTGTTTGCAATATAATGTATATAAAATGTACCTTCCTGCTGGGCTGGATTGTCTTTCCAGGATTCTTGCTGTCTATAGTTGCGCTTGCTATGCCATAATTGTGTGTCTTTTGCTGTCAAGTGTTAGATTCGACATCGGGTTGTATGCCCGTCGGTGCATTGGGCTGTGTACCCTCCGCAAAGAAATAAAATGACAAATCGGTATCGGGCTGTGTACCCTCAACCGACGCCTTGGGCTGTGTACCCTCAGCTAATGTAAAATGCGAATCGATATCGGGCTGTGTACTCTCAACCGACGCTTTGGGCAGTGTACCCTCAGCTAATTTAATTGACAAATCGATATCGGGCTGTGTACCCTCAACCGACGCTTTGGGCTGTGTACCCTCAGCTAATTTAAAATGAAAATCGATATCGGGCTGTGTACCCTCAACCGACGCTTTGGGCTGTGTACCCTCAGCTAATTTAAAATGCAAATCGATATCAGACTGTGCACCCTCAACCGACTTTGGGCTGTGTACCCTCAGCTAAATTAAATTACAAATGACAAACCTTTGCTGAAATACATCTGTCGTGTGTTGCTCAGCTATGCATTTTTGTGCCTGCACCCAAAGAAAGATTGGTGAGTTGTGCGGGGTGGTCCAGTTTTTGCATTCTTGGCTTACTTCGCGCTTGCTGTTCCACGAGTGCCGGGATCTTGGCCGACCTGATAGAGATATGCATAAAGTAGTACGTAATGCAAGTTATTTTGAAAACTTTTATAAGAAATAAATGAAGTGAAATATTGGTACCATTGAGCCACAAGTCGCGTTGTGTAAAGCCAAAGTTGTCGTCCTTCATGCTGTTCCAAACTTCATTAAGTGAATTTTGAGGGTGGCCTCAAAATTCTGCCCCAGTTTGTATTTGACATTTTTGAGAGGTCCTAAAAAATTTCTGCCCTAGTGTCAGCTATGTTTGTCCTTTAAGAATTTTTTAGTGTTTGCTTCGTAGGAAAATAAATTTTTTGTATTTATGCGACCAAACCTTGAGTAGGTTGCCTACGTATCCCACTTGGGGAATCAGGTCGTGACGTAGTTCAGATTACATAATGTATTGTAGAATGGGGAAATCACTAATTAGTATAAACTCCTATACATAGTATCTTTTGACAGCGTCTGAGTTGATTGATTTAAGCCAGACTTCTCCGTCCATCTCTGCCAATATCAATGCTCCTCTATTCAGAACTCGGTGAACCATGTAAGGTCCTTGCCAATTCGGTGCAAACTTGCCTTTTGCTTCTTCTTGATTTGGAAATATCTTCTTCACTACTAATTGCCCAGGTTCGAAGAATCTCTCTCGAACTTTCTTGCCGAATACCTTAGCCATCCTCCTCTGATATAATTGCCCATGACATATTGCATTCAATCTTTTGCCATCGATGAGGGCCAATTACTCTATTCTTCCTTTGATCCATTCAGAATCTTTCAATTGTGTCTCTTGGATGATTCTCAAAGATGGTATCTCGACCTCCCCGGGTATCACTACCTCAGTGCCATACACCAACAAATTAGGAGTGGCCCCCGTTGATGTTCTCATTGTGGTGCAGTACCCTAACAAGGCATAGGGTAGGTTCTCGTGCCATTGCTTTGAATTGTCTGTCATCTTGCGTGTTATTTCCCACGATTACACCACTTTACTGTTTTAAGGACCAGTTCCTTAAAATGTGTTACTTTACTTTACGATATGAGGAATTAAAACTGTAAGTAATTGAACACCAGATATTAGCGTGAAAAAATCCCTTGACTCGGGATCAAAAAACCACGACCTACTTCTCAAGTAGGATTTCAACTTCACTATGTAAAAAGACCCACTTGGTTACAAGACTCACTCTTACTAACCTAGGACTAACTCTAATCCTTTAGTGATCTTTCTCACGATCAGTGAAGTTGTATCAAGTCCACGACTTGAACCAGAAAGTTTACAACTCGATTTTTGCTTACTACAATTGAACTAAGACTTGAACTTTTACAAGATTCAATCTAAGGAACAGGTTCTAACTTAGTTCTACTGTAGCTAACTGATTACACAAATAAGCTAATAACTCTTCTCAGCTCTTGCTCGATGCTCTCTGTATTTGTGTACACTTCTATGGCTGATATGCTCCACGTTTTATAGCTCCAGCAGCCAAGAAGTCTTGAGCAATTAGAACTCCAAAGCTTCCATGACTTTGAGTCCTAATTGGATTCTTCTTTCTAGAATCCGGATCTTCTATCCTTATCCTTGTATGTATGCAATCTTTTCATATCCGTTTAGACCTGCATAATTATCAAGATAAATATTAGGTTTAGGATAATTAATAATATCTCAACGTAAACGATTTTGCATGAATTATCTATTCTGCTGCAGTGATTCAAAGCAACAGGTCCTTTGAATCCGTTCCTCAGTCATCAGTCAAAACTCCAAGCTTATCCAAGCTAACAATTTCCCCCTTTTTGATGATGACAAACTCATACGCATAGCTGCATAACCTTAATGTCCTGAAGTACAACTTAAGCTCAAAAACAATCAATCAGTAAAGAGTTTATCATTAAGAAACAGATTTTTCATTAGGTATAAAATCATGCAAAATCAGACTTACTCTTCCCCCTTTTGGCATCATTGAAAAGGTTGCATAAAAGATATAACTCAAGTGTTAGAACTAATCAGCACATGGCCATTGAGGCAACTCAAAATGCAAACATAAATCAAATTAAAGCAACTGCGAAACAATGATATTAGCCATCAAAGACAATTCATTTAATCAAATATTGAAACCAGGGGATACAAGCAAGTACTACAGAATTATCCAACGACTAAAGAAGAAAAAGGCTAAGGCACTAGGCTAGGCTAGATCCCACTAGACAAAAGATGGCTAAAGGCTAAGGCTAAGGTGGTCAGGATGTGGAAGGACCAGGTCCCTGAGACTTGTTAAGCAACTCAAACATCTGCTTGAGCATTCCCTCATTGGTCTCCTTTGCCTTTGAGGCCTCTGCCTTCCTGTAATTCTTCTCCTCTTCCAACCTTGCTATCTCAGCAGCCTGAATAGCAACCTGTTGCCTAAGTGCCCTCACTTTGTTGTTCAATGGCTGCCTCCCAACACCAGCCTGTGGAGGATCAGCCTGAACTGGCAAATCACAGCTTATCAACGTGGCACAGCCAAATTTTTCCTTCTTTGTAGCCTTCACCACCCCTTCCAAGGGAATCTTCAACTTTGCAAACACATCAGTCAGGATGAAACCAAATGGCAAGGAGTGCTTTCTCTTCCCAGCAATCACCCTTTTTATCAGGTGGATCATAAAGCTGGGCCAGTTGATCTGCTTTTCAGAGTCCAACAGTTCCATAAGGACCAGGTCCATGAAACTGGCAACTCATCTTTTCTCCTGCCTTGGCAGCACAATTTTGTTCACAAACTCAAATAATACTTGGTGCTGTGGGTGCATCTCACTCTTCTGCACAGCCCTGGGTTTCTCTTCCCCTTCATTCTCAGCAAACTTCCTAGTGATTTCTAGATCAGTAGGCAAGTTGATCAAATCAGGCCAAACCTTTTTGACATAGCTGTCATACTCAGTAAAGGAATCCCCAGCAGCTCACCAAGTTCCCTTGTATCAAACATGATTACATTGTCATTGACAGAGGTAGTAATCCTATATTCTTTGATGGAGCAGTTCTTGTAGAACTCTTGCACCATCCCCTTTGCACACCTACCAGAGATCTTAAGGACCATGTCCCTCCAACCCTGTGCATGCAATTTTTGCAACAGCCATAACATTCCTTCTTCTTGCACATCAGACATTACCCGACCTTTCAACACCTTCCTGGTCAGCATGTCATCATGAACACAGTGCACAGACTCATTACCTTCAGCTTCACTATCACTCTCTTCTCAAGCAAAGGACTCATCACTGTCACTAGCAGAGCTTTCAGAAACAACAACTCGCTTAGAGGACCTGGTCCTCCTAGCAGACTTCTCTGCAGCTTTAGCCGAGCGTCTTGTTACCCTTCTCTCAGCAACTTTTCTTTTCTTGGACTAAGGCACAACCTCCTCAGCATCTACCATCTCATCATCCTCAGAAAAATCAGCAAGATCAATATCCTCCACTTCTTCCTCTTCAACTACCTGTTTTCCTTTCCTTTTTCTGCTCCTTTCCAAGGCAGCAGCTAGTTGTTCATTAGCAGCTTTAGCAGCACTTCTTGTCCTCCTAACCCCAGAAGCAGGGGTTGAGGCAGAAGGAACAGGTCCCTTTGCCTTGGAGGAACTTTCAACTTTCTTCTTATTTCCGGGCTTATAACTATCACCTATTTTCTTCAACTTAGCAGCAATTTCAGCAGTCACATGGTCATCAATGGGTCCCTTTCTAGCCAATTTTTTTTTTCAGACTCCTAATGTTGATCAAATCCACCAAAGGCCTATCACTATCACTTATAGCCTCATCAACATCTATCACATCCTCCATGGGTGCTCTAAGAGCAGCCTCTGGAGACCCTGATGACCCATGCATGGGGTGCTTCCAACCTCTTAATAGGTTCCCCCTCAAGAGCAGCCTCAGACCCCTCACCCTTTTCTTCCTCGTCTATCACAACATTCAAAGGGTAGGTGAAGTTTACCTGATACTGATACAACACTATAGCACGTGATAAATCCTCAACCTGCTCAGCAATTGATTCAGCCGTGGGAACTGGTCATTCCCCCTGAATTTCAGGTTCAGGTATTTCTGGGATTGGTTCAGGAATTTCAGGGTTTAGATCAGTGGTTTCCATAGGTGAGGAAGGATTGAGATTTTGTGGTTGTTCAACAATAGGTGCAGTTGAAGAATTATCAGAAGAAAGAGACATTTTTGCAATTCGAATTAGCAGATAATTAACAATTCTTTCTGAAATTTTGAGAGTTTTAATTGATGAACAAGGTAAAAGATTAATGGGGGAGAAGAAGTGTATTTATAGAGTGAATTAGGTAGTGGAGTTAGAGTAGAAATCGATCAACTTACCTCAGCACACCATGCAACGGTTATGGACTCTTGGGAGTCTCCCGGAGAAAAAGAGCCGTTAGGCTGTCAAGTTACATTTTCAGAGTGGGAACTGTTCCTCCGATGGGACTCTTTTGCAATTTGGATATGGATAGGAAACTTAGTGGGAGTTATCCTAATCACAAGTTACCTAAGGCCTTCATACTTCTAAATTAACTGAATAATAACGAGTACATACCTTAGTTTAACACAAAAATTCAGTGTCCTTCCAATTTGCAATATTTTGATCATCTGAAATTCTAAGAGCATAAGGGTAACATCATTCAATTTTAGCAACTCTAAATAAGATATATGGCATAAGAGTATACAATTAAGTATTAAACTGGACTGAATTATTCATAATGACTTGAATAAAATTCATTTTAAGAGCAATTTTCTAGCCAATTATGAAGTAAAGTATTGATGATTTTATGTGAATTTAATCATCCCTAATTCCAATCTATTTCTTTCAAAATCATCTCTACCTAGAGCTTTTGTAAAAATGTCAGCAATTTGTTTTTCAGTGGGACAAAATGCTATGGTGATCAAACCTTTTTCATAATTGTCTCTTAGGAAATGATGTCTTATGTCAATGTGTTTAGTCCTTTTGTGATGCACTGGATTCTTTGTCATATTAATAGCACTAGTGTTATCACAATAAATAGGAACAATTCCTACATCAACACCAAAATCCTGTAATTGTTGTTTGATCCATAACAACTGTGAACAACATGAAGCAGCTGCAACATATTCAGCCTCAGCAGTGGAAAGTGCCACTGAATTTTGTTTCTTGGTTCTCCAAGAAACCAAACACTCACCAAGAAAATGTGCCATACATGAGGTACTTTTTCTATCAACAAGGAAACCTGCATAGTCAGCATCAGTATATCCAACAAAATTAAAACTACCACCTTTGGGATACCAAAGTCCCAAGGGACATGTTCCTTTCAAATACCTCAATATTCTTTTAACAGCTTTCAGATGAGATTCCTTAGGATCTGATTGGAACCTAGCACACAAACCAACACTGAACACAATATCAGGTCTACTAGCAGTTAGATAAAGTAGAGAACCTATCATACCCCTATACAATTTTTGATCAACTGATATTCCATGTTCATCAAGATCCAATTTTGTGGCAGTGGCAATAGGTGTGTCAATTTCCTTAGCATTATCCATATCAAATCTTTTAAGTAACTCCTTAACATACTTTTGTTGATGGATCATAGTTCCATTTGAGGTTTGCTTAATTTGTAAACCCAAAAAGAAATTGAGTTCACCCATCATGCTCATCTAAAATTCACTTCCCATCAAGTTTGCAAATTCCTTACTTAAATTTTCACAAGTAGCACCAAAGATTATATCATCTACATAGATTTGAACAATTAAGAGATGCTTACCTTTTTCTTTTAAGAACAATGTACTATCAATTTTACCTCTCTTGTATCCATGCTGGAGTAGAAATTTTGATAGTCTTTCATACCATGCTCTTGGTGCCTGCTTGAGCCCATACAAGGCCTTGTCCAACTTGTACACATGTTCAGGGAACTGTTCACTTTCAATACCTGGAGGTTGCTTGACATACACCTCTTCTTTCAAGTAACCATTCAGAAATGCACTCTTGACATCCATTTGATGTAGAGTAAATTCCATGTATGTAGCAAAGGCTATAAGAAGTCTCATTGCTTCCAGTCTTGCAACTGGAGCAAAAGTCTCATCATAGTCGATGCCCTCCTCTTGACTATATCCCTGAACGACTAGCCTGGCCTTGTTTCTTATTACCATGCCATCCTTATCAAGTTTGTTTCTGAAAACCCATTTTGTTCCAATTATGGACCTGTTCATTGGCTTGGGTTCCAGATGCCAAACTTGACTCCTTTGGAATTGATTCAGTTCCTCTTGCATAACATTAATCCAATCTGCATCCTTCAGTGCTTCTTTCACATTTTTAGGTTCAACAAGAGATAAGAAAGCACTAAAGGCACACATATTGTGATTCTTGACTGTTGATCTAGTTTGAACTCCGGCAGTCTTATCTCAGATTATTTGATCCACAAGATGTGATCCTTGATACTTGAAAGGCTTGGGTGTCAATCCATTGTCAGAAGTCCTCTGCTGAGGAACAGTTCCTAATAGAGTAGCATTACCAGTTTGTGAGGTGGAACCAACATTTGTTCCCCCTGTTTCAGTGCTACTCTTCTCAGTTCTGTCCTGAGGAACAGTTCCTTGCAGGTCACTTCTCATATCCAGAATCTGCATTTGTGGATTAAGTTCAAACTCTTTCAGCATTCCAATTTCTTCATCCTCCTGTACCTGTTCTTGAGTGAGACTGTCAGTTTCATCAAATTTAACATGCATGCTTTCTTCAATTTTCAATGTTTTCTTGTTAAACACCCTATAGGATTTACTATTTAAAGAATAACCAACAAATATTCCCTCGTCACTTCTAGGATCAAATTTTTGTAAGGCATCTTTCCCATTGTTGTGTATGAAACATTTGCAACCAAAGGCCCTAAGATGAGAAATATTCGGTTTTCTTCCTTTAAGCAATTCATATGGGGTCTTTTCTATTAAAGGCCTTGTCATACATCTATTTATTATGTAGCATGCAGTATTAATAGCCTCAGCCCAAAAGTTCTGTGGAAGATTTCCAGATATTAACATAGTCCTTGCCATTTCTTCTAGAGTCCTATTTTTCCTTTCCACTACACCATTTTGTTGTGGAGTTCTAGGTGAAGAAAAATTATGATTAATGCCATTTTCATTACAAAAATTGAAAAACATATGATTTTCAAATTCAGTTCCATGATCTGACCTAATGGCAACAATATGATTATCTAGAGTTCTTTGAGCTTTCTTAGCAAAAATTGAAAATGCATTTAATGCTTCTTCTTTAGATGCAAGAAATATTGTCCATGTAAATCTGGAGTAATCATCCACCAATACGATAACATACTTCTTACCTCCACGACTCATTGTTCTCATTGGACCACATAAATCCATATGGACCAGTTCCAAAGGTTTAGTGGTACTTACCTGTTTCTTCGATTTGAAGGAGGATTTTACCTGCTTCCCCCTGGCACATGCTTCACATACCTTTTCATCATTAAACCTGATGTTAGGAAGACCTATCACCAAGTCCTTTGACACAAGTTTGTTCAATTGTGAAAGACTAGCATGTCCTAGTCTTTTGTGCCATAGGAGGGGATCATTTTGCACCACACTTAAGCAGCTCAGACTTCCATCAGATAATGTCAGCAAGTCTAATTTGTAGATGTTTCCATGTCTGTTTCCCTGCAAAATAATCTCTCCAGAAGTTTGGTTAGTCACAGTGCATCCAGTAGATGAGAAATTAACATTATTACCTTTGTCACACAATTGAGATATGCTCAATAAGCAATGCTTCAGCCCATCTACTAGAAATACATTATCTATACAGTGTGAATCAGACCTACCTACCTTTCCAATTCCAATGATTTCCCCTTTCTTACCATTACCGAAGGAAACACTTCCTCCTTGGAAGGCTAAGAGTGAAAGGAACAGTTCCTTATGCCCTGTCATGTGCCTTGAGCAGCCACTGTCCATGTACTATTTGTGGTTTATCTCCTTCACTCTAGCCTGCAAAAGAAAACTAGGGATTAATTTTAAGAAATTTCCTTTTGAAAAAGGATGAATCAGATCTCTCCTAGCCCAGAATGGTAATGGTTTCTTTGTGTGAACAGTTTCCCTTTTTACAGAATTTTGAACAGGTTTATAGGACCTATTATTCTGTTTCACAGGATTTTGAACAGGTTTATAGGACCTGTTCCTCTGGGCAGCCCTTTTTAAAGATTGACAATTTTCTTTCCGGTGACCAGTGTTCCCACAATGAGTGCATAGCCAGTTTTCAGGAAATGATAAGTACTTACTCTTTGGATTCCATTTGGATGAACTCTGTGCTTTCATGTATCCAATACCTTTCCTGTTACTACTATGATTTTCCTGTAACCATTCTAGTTCTTCAGAAGACTTATTCCATTCTACAGTTTTTCTTAGTTCCATTTTTGTTTTAACCAAGTCTTCTTCTAAAGATCTTATCTTTTCATCCTTTTTACACAGTTCATCAACTGTGACTTTCAGTTTCTCTTCAGCAATGATCTGATGAGAATTAGCAATACCTTTACCTTTTTCAACTGTTTTAACATTTTCTAATTCCTGAGCAGTTGATTCAAGTGTGAGGACCTGTTCCTCAAGCATGCTAATCTTCCTTTCCAGAAAATCATTTTTAACTATTTCTTCTTTGCATTCTGTTTCTAAACAATCAATTTTATCATGCATTTGATGATTGATATCCCTTAGAGATTTAAATTTATTTAGCACAATATGGAATACTTTAACCAATTTTTCTCTAGGCATGCTTTTTACATCATCCTTAAGTTTAGAAACAAATACCTCAGCATCTTCCTCATTTTCTGAATCTCCAAGTCCCATTAGAGCAAGATCCTCATCCAGATCATCATCAGTTATTTCGTCTTCACTGTCTTGCCATCCTGCAACCATTGCTTTGGGATTTCCACTTTTCTTATGGACCTGTTCCCTAGCCTTCTTCCTTTCATCAATGAATCTCTTCCTCCATTCTCCTTCCATAATTGGACATTTGCTGATGTAGTGCTCCATTCTCCAGCCTGTTTCTTAATCAAATATTTCTGAACACTTTTAGCGATAAGGACCAGTTCCTTATCATCGATGATTTTATCACCAGCAGTCAAGGCTAGGTTAGGTTCAGTTTTAACTGGTGCTCCTATGTTTTTAACCTTTTTCCTCAGTTCATAAGTCTTTAAATTGCCTATAAGCTCATCTAAGGATAGAGTGGTTAAATCTTTGCTTTCTATGATAGCACAAGCTTTGATCTCCCAAGAATCTGGGAGAACCTTAGTTAAAATATTTTCTACTCTATCTTCCACAGTTAAAACCCTTCCCAAAGAGATAAGTTCAGAAGCAATGACATTAAATCTAGTATACATTTCAGAGATTGACTCTTCTTCTTTCATTTTAAAGCTTTCATATTCAGCATAAAGAAGTGTACCTCTGGACTTTTTTACGTGACTTGTTCCTTCGTGTGCAACTTGTAGAGCATCCCAAATCTCCTTTGCAGTGGCATACCCTCTGATTCTAGTGCATTCGTCAGGGCTAAGTCCACCAACCAGCCACTTCCTTGCCTTTGCATTCTTTTCCCATTGCTTTATGTCTTCAGCATTGCATTCCTTCCTGGTTTTGGGAACGTCTTTTCCCTCAGCATCCTTCTTCATTGGGATCATGGGACCTTCAGTTACTATATCCCACAATTCATAGTCTTCTGCTTGAAGGTGATCACGCATCCTTTCTTTCTATCATGAATAGTATTTCCCATTGAAATAAGGAGCTCTAACCATTGACTGACCCTCACTGTTCTCTCGTGATGTACTCATCTAATCCTAGGCGTTAGCCTTTTCAAGGATAACCCGCTCTGATACCAATTGTTATTTCCCACGATTACACCACTTTACTGTTTTAAGGACCAGTTCCTTAAATTGTGTTCCTTTACTTTACGATATGCTGAATTAAAACTGTAAGTAATTGAACACCAGATATTAGCGTGGAAAAACTCCTTGACTCGGGATAAAAAAACCACGACCTACTTCTCAAGTAGGATTTCAACTTCACTATGTAAAAAGACCCACTTGGTTACAAGACTCACTCTTACTAACCTAGGACTAACTCTAATCCTTTAGTGATCTTTCTCACGATAAGTGAAGTTGTATCAAGTCCACGACTTGAACCAGAAAGTTTACAACTCGATTTTTGCTTACTACAATTGAACTAAGACTTGAACTTTTACAAGATTCAATCTAAGGAACAGGTTCTAACTTAGTTCTACTGTAGCTAACTGATTACACAAATAAGCTAATAACTCTTCTCAGCTCTTGCTCGATGCTCTCTGTATTTGTGTACACTTCTATGGCTGATATGCTCCACGTTTTATAGCTCCAGCAGCCAAGAAGTCTTGAGCAATTAGAACTCTAAAGCTTCCATGACTTTGAGTCCTAATTGGATTCTTCTTTCTAGAATCCGGATCTTCTATCTTTATCCTTGTATGTATGCAATCTTTTCATATCCGTTTAGACCTGCATAATTATCAAGATAAACATTAGGTTTAGGATAATTAATAATATCTCAACGTAAACGATTTTGCATGAATTATCTATTCTGCTGCAGTGATTCAAAGGAACAGGTCCTTTGAATCCGTTCCTCAGTCATCAGTCAAAACTCCAAGCTTATCCAAGCTAACATTGCGCAATATCCTCTTGATGTTCTAATTGGCCGCCTCCACCGCATCATTCATTTGAGGTCTGTAGGCAGTGGGGTTGCGATGCTTGATCTTGAAAACCTCAAAGGTTGCTTTCATTAGGTCACTGTTGAGATTGGACCCATTGTCAGTGATGATGGATTCAGGGATGCCAAAACGGTAGATCATCTTATCACGGACAAAGTTCGACACCACTTTCTTCGTTACTGATTTGTATGATGCAACTTCTACTAATTTGGTAAAATAATCAATGGCCACCAGTATGAAGCGATGCCCATTGGAAGCGGCCGGCTCGATAGGTCCTATGACATCCATTCCCCAGGCAGCAAAGGCCAAGGCGATCCAATGTTCAGTTCATTGGGAGGCACTCAAATCATATCTTCGTGGACTTGGCATTGATGGCATATCTTTGCGTGCTTTATGCAGTCATGCTCCATTGTCATCCAGAAATAACCAGCTCTCAAAATCTTCTTGGCAAGTACGAAACTATTCATGTGTGGGCCACACGTCCCGGAGTCTATCTCTTATAACAGTTTAACAGCTTCTTTTACATCCACGCATCTCAGCAACCTTAGATCGGTTGTCTTCTTGTACAAAACCTCTCTGTTCAGAAAGAAACTATTTGCTATCCTCCTCAGTATCTTCTTTTGGAGACTTGTTGCATTCTTTAGATAATTGCCATCTTTGAGAAACCCTTTGATGTCGTAGAACCAAGGCTGTTCGTCTGATTCTTCTTCCAAGTGGTAGCAGTATGTTGGCTCCTTCCTCACTGTCACGGGTATTGGGTCAATGTGGTTCTTGTCAGGATACTTGATCATAGCAGATATGGTAGCCAAAGCATCCGCGAACTCTTTTGCAGCCTAGGTACATGCCGGAACTCTATCTTGGTGAATCTTTACTTCAGTCCCTTTATGCACTCCAGGTATGGCAATATCTTGGAATTCTTTGCTGCCCACTCTTCTCGAACTTGATGAATCAGTAAGTCAGAATCTCCGATTGCTAACAGCTCTTGTATGTTCATGTCTACTGCCAATCTAAGACCCAAGATGTTGGCCTCATACTCCACCATGTTGTTGGTGCAAGGAAACCTTAGTTTGGCCGTGACAGGATAATGTTGTCCAGTCTCAGAAACTAACACCGCCCCAATGACGACTCCTTTGAAATTTACCGCTCCATCGAAGAATAGCCTCCAGTCAACATATTCTTCGGTGATATCTTCTCCTACGAACATAACTTCCTCGTCGGGGAAATAGGTGTGCAAAGGTTCATAGTCAACACCCACTGGATTCTCGGCCATATGATCAGCCAAGGCTTGAACCTTCACCGCCTTTTGAGTGACAAAAGTGATGTCGAATTCACTGAGCAGCATTTTCCATTTAGCCAACTTGCCAGTAGGCATGGGTTTTTGGAAGATGTACTTGATAGGATCCATCCTCGATATCAGCAATATTGAGTAAGATGTCTAGTGTCTTAAGTTCTGCGCTGACCTAGGTCAGTGCGTAGCACGTGTGCTCCAGCAATGCGTAGTTGGCCTCGTAAGGAGTAAACTTCTTGCTAAGATTGTATACTGCTTGCTCTTTCCTTCCAGTTGAATCATGTTGTCCTAATACACAACCGAAGGCCGAATCTACCACGGACAGGTATAAGATCAAAGGTCGTCCAGACTCAGGTAGAACCAGCACATGCGGGCAAGACAAGTACTTCTTTATCCGATCAAATACTTTTTGGCAATCCTCCGTCCACTCGATCACTGCATCTTTCCTTAGCAACTTGATGATTGGCTCACAGATGACGGTGGATTGTGCTATGAACCGGCTGATGTAGTTGAGCCTTCCCAGGAAGCTCATAACCTCTTTCTTGCTTTTTGGCGGTGGAAACTCTTTGATGGCTTTGATCTTGGATGGATCCAACTCGATACCCCTCTTATTGACGATGAACCCCAGAAGCTTCCCTACTGAAACACCAAAAGCACATTTTGCCGGATTTAGTTTCAGATTGTACTTTCGCAAGCGATTGAAAAAAACTTGCGCAAGTTGTCAAGATGCTCTGAACTCTTCTTCGATTTGATGATCACATCATCCACATAGACTGCAATCTCTTTGTGCATCAGGTCATGGAACATAGTTGTCATTGCCCTCATGTAAGTTGCCCCAGCATTCTTCAACCCAAACGACATAACCTTGTAGCAATAAGTTCCCCAAGATGTAGTCAAAGTTGTCTTCTCGGCATCCTCCTCATCCATGAGAACTTGATGATAACCGGCGAAACAATCCACGAAAGATTGCAGCTCATGTTTCGCGCAATTGTCAATCAGGATGTGTATGTTTGGTAGAGGAAAATCATCCTTCGGGCTTGCTATATTCAGATCTCTATAATCCACGCAAACTCGGAGTTTCCCATCCTTCTTTGGCACTGGGACAATATTAGCCAACCAAGTTGGAAATTTGACCGTTCTCAAGATTCATGCATTGAGCTGTTTGGTCATCTCTTCCCCAATCTTCAACAGAACCGACGACTTAAAAGTTTGGGCCTTTTGTTTAACTGGTGGAAAGTCCGGATTGATAGATAATTTGTGAGCTACCACGTTCGTGCTTATGCCAGTCATGTCATCATACGACCAGGCGAATACGTCCTCATATTCTTTAGGAAACTCAGTGTATCGCTTTTTATCATCAGCATTGAGATGTACACTAATCCTTGTCTCTTTCAAAACTTCCCTGTCTCCTAAGTTTATCACCTCAGTTTCCTCAAGGTTCGGCTTAGGTTTGTTTTCAAATCTTTCAATTTCTTCTTGTGTGATTTCATCAAAATCATCATAATCAACTCCAGTTTCCCCAAGCTCCATTGTTTCATTACACGCTGCGATTATGGACTCAATGATATTATTAGTATGAATGCTGAAACAAGTAAATTATTTCAAAATTAAAAGATTAAAGCAACAATTAAACAAGAAATAGTGCGATATTTTATTTATGAATCCTTGCAAAATAAAGTTTGTAGGGAGACATGTGCAACAAATAGAAAAATAATGCAAACTCCACGACTTAGAGTCAGGTTTTATTTTAGAAAACAAAATAAATTTTATCCCCTTAGCTCTACCAAGGTCCACGGTAAGCTCGTGGCCGGTTGCTGATCCAGTTGTTCAATGCTGCTCCAGATCCATCCTTTATCTGTCCAGGAGGTTCTACATGTTCTTCCAGGATTACACAACAGTCTTCATCAGATATGAATAGATTTTGCATTCTTGCCAGTAGATTCTCTTCAGCATCAGCTATCTTCGGCTCCAATCCTTGTACCGCGGAAACCTCCCCTTTTTGGCCATCCAAGTATCCAGACGAGACGAAGATATGCAAGAGAGTCTTGGTTCTTTTCTTATAGAACTTGAAATCCAATGATGCTTCTTCCATGCTCTTTTCGTAGGTCACAATGTATCCTATGCCAGCCTTCTCATTGTAGGGCATCATCATAATTCTGATTGGGTCGACCATACCATCCAAGTTCTTGCCCAACCTTTGCCAAGCTCGCAACCTTGCTTAATCATGATGCCTATGACCCAGTCTCCGGGCCACTTTGCAGGCTGTGGGAGTAAATATGGCTCTTCGATCACTACTTCCATAGGTTCGGGTGCCTTAGGTATCCACACTTGCTTTCCTTTTGTTTGTTCAGAGATACGCTTCCAGTTTGGGTGGGCATTGGGTGAGTATACTGGTCGCTTTTCAGCCTTAGCTGGTAGGGTCTCACGAAACTCGCGTGAGGGCACTCCCCAATCAGACATGAATGGTTCTCAGACCAGATTCCTCCCTTCATAACCTTTGCCTCGGCTATCCCAATAGACACTGTAAAAGTTCCTCTTTCTTTCTTCAACCCCAGGCGGTGTGTTGACCAACTTGGGAGCAAAGTGTGCAGTGTAACCTCCTTGGACCATATCTGTGGGATTCCAACTTGAATTGTAGTTCTTGCGGCGTCCTCCTCGAGTGCCTTGTACTGCTCTCACAAGTTTTACCGTATAGAATGTCTGCCCATCTGGAGTATTCCCTTCGATTGTTGGTATGGTTTGCTCGTTGTAAATAGAGTTGTTCCCCTCACCGAACACTATTCGAACTTCACGGTTTGGTGCAATGTGGAAGGCACCGCACCAGCCATAGGGATCCAAGGCCTCCTTAACAATAGATTATAGTAAGCAGAGATGTCCATGACATGGAATTCAGCAGTGAACAGGACCAACCATGATAGTTAGGTCAATTTCCCCAATGGTGCTTCTTTGCGGTCCATCAAATGCCTTCACCTTCATGTCGCTCTCCCTTATCTTGCTTTAATTCCCATTCTTTTCAGAGTAATGAAGGGGCATATGTTCAGACCGGAACCTCCGTCGATCAAAACCCTTCCTTCTAACCAGTCTTTGCATTTGACAGTGACGTGCAAAGCTTTGTTATGATTCAAACCTTCAGGTGGTAGCTCATCTCCGTGAAAAGAAATTCGGTTGGCCTCCATGACTTGTCCAACCATGCTGGCTAGGTTTTCAACTGAAGTGTCCACCAGAACATGTGCTTCGTCCAACACCTTCATCAAAGCGCTTCGGTGGCTTCCGATTTGATCATTTGCTTGTACCTTCTTCCACAACCCTTCGGATTCCTTCTCCCTGATGCTTCATCTATCTTGAACAAGATGTTCGGGAGTATAGATCCTTCCACTTCTAGTCATCCCTTGGGAAACAACAGTCTCCACTGCGGACTTTTTCTTCTTCTCCTTTTCATAATCCCATGGTACCGCCTTGTCGCTGTATGGGGGAACCACATCAACATAGAATTTGGGAGCCACTTCCACCTCAATGGGCTCTGGTGCTGTAGTGGCTTGAGCAACTGAAGCGGTTGCTGGTACCTTTTCTTTTGCCTTAACAATAGTCCCTTCCAAGTTGCACTCCTCATCCAATTGTATCAGGTTCACCCTATCGTCTCCATGATTAGGCAGGGAGTTGTTGTGCACGTTTGGAGTCTTCAAGTGTATCACCTTTTGGTCGATCAAATCTTTTATCTTGTCCCTCAAGGCATAGCACTTTTCAGTATCGTGACCAGGTCCTCTAGAATGATAGCCACAGGTTTTGGTTTGATCAAAATAGGTGTCATCCTATCATGCATTTTCAATGGCATGGGTTGTATGTGGCTAGCTGCTTTGAGTCTCTCGAACAACTGAGTGCGAGATTCAACCAAAGGGGTGTAGTTTCTTTTGGGTCTTAGGTTGTTATTGGCGTGAGGCCTTGGTGAGTAGGTATTTGTGTTTCGGTAATTAGGACTTTGTGGGTATGTTGGTCTTTGTGGTGGTGGATTTTGGTACATGGGCTAGGTATTATAGACAGGGTAGGTGGATGTGGGTGGTATGTATGGATAGGATGGGGGAGGTGTTTGGCAGTAGTGGTTGTGAGTAGGGGAGTGGTCAAGTGATGCGACCACGAAGGCGACGTCGTCCTTCTTCTTTCTTGAGGTAGTAGTGCTGCCAGCTTGTAGGGCTTTGTTAGCGGCTTGTAGCGCGGCCAGGCTAACCATCCTTCTAGTTTTCAGTCCATCTTCAACCATATCCCCAATCTTGATTAACTCTCCAAACTTCTTATCTTACAGATTCATCAATTTTTCAAAATAGACATCTTCTTGTATACGGATGAAAGCTGCCACTATCTCGGCGTCTTCCATGGGAGGTTGGACTTTGGCGGCTTCAACCCTCCATCTAGTTGCGAACTCTCTAAAAGTCTCAGTTGGCTTCTTCTTCAGTTTCTTTAGGTAAAACCGGTCAGGCATGCCATCAGTGTTGTGCCCAAAACTGTCGACAAAGTCTCCAGCCATTGCTTCCCAGCTCGTCTATTTCTCTGTTTGTTGCTTAGAGTACCATACTAGTGCATCTCCATTTAAACTGTGGTTGCATGCGGATCTTTTCGTCACGTCCAACTCCAATCAGATTGTCACAGTAAGATCTTAAATGGGCCATTGGGTCTCCACTGCCGTCGAACATGTTGAACTTGGGTGTCTTGTAGCCTTCGGGCAGCTTTAAGTAGGGATACAAGCAGAGGTCCTCATAAGCTAACCCTCGGGTTCCTTTAGTGTTCTGGAGTTGATTGAACTTCTCTACCAGCCATTGGACTTGCTCCTTGGTATTGTCTGGGTCTTCCTTGGTCCATGTATATATTTCATGATCTTTGGTGGGCGATGCGATGGTTTTGGTTTCAACGATGAAGGAGGGTAAGTTGTTTTGTTGTGTAGTATAGGTAGGGTAGGGAATGTCTTTTTTAATGTAGAGTGGATCTTTGCCGTGAGGGCGGATAGTTTGGCTTGGTTCAATTGTTTCATCAGTACGGGCAAGAGGGATCCTATTTTCCAATTCAAGCAGCCTCTGCTCCAGCTTAGCATAACTTTCAAAGGCGACCATGCGTTGTTTCTGAGGAGTTCAATTTCCAACTTTGTTAAACTCAGCCATGATATTTCGTCTCGTCCTTGTCCTTGTAGGTAAAGGGGGAGGTGCTGGGATTGATCATTTGGACCTCAACTGGTATTGCGGCGCGACCAGAATGCACAAACCAAACTATCAGGGACTGGGGGACTGATACATCAAAAACAAGAAGAGTAAAATGTGAGTATATGTTAATTTAAATAAAATCGTGTCCTATCATGCATGAGACCTCTTTTGTGCAAGAGGTGGGCCTATCGCTGATTCGAAGTGATGTTTGCACCAAACACATCATTTTATTTGAATAAGCATAATCATCACTATTCTAAAACCCAAAAATAACCAAATATTATTTAATTTGCTTGGCTTTATTACAACCACTAATTTAAAGACGATGACTCGATTAAGACAAAAACAACAACAAAAAGGGACAAGACGACTTGACTCGATACGACTAGACTAGGTGCCAAGCAAAGAGATTCCAGATTCAAATATCAGCTCAAGCGTCTTCCTTTTCCTTCTCTTCTTTGGTTTCTTCCTTGGGTTACTGAACCAAACAAATGAGTGGAGGATCAGTGAATGTCTCCAGCAGGTTTTTCCCAGCCTCCATGTCACCCAGAGCTTTTATGAAGAACTCGCAGATTTCCATTCCCTTTGCTTCCTTTTCTTCCAGCGGTACTGACTTAAAATACTCTCCCCATCCTTTGAGCAAATCTTGTAAATTCCCAGCAGTTTGCCTTGCAGTCATGACCTTGCCGGTCCAATACTTGAGCTCGTCCCCTTTGATCTTATCCTTGTATGGTCTCCTCATCTTCCTTTCTTGTGTCACTCTCAACTCCTTCTTTCTTTGGTCAAACTCGTGTTTCAACTTCTTGTATTTTTCAGCAGCATTTGGAGCTTTGACTTTCCTTTTCAGTGCAGTCTTAGATCCAAACCTTGCCTTATCTTCGCCGAGCCATTGAGGGTAGGCCAGTGTAGCCGTGGGGTTCACCCTACTGTCTCGACCACAACAAAACTGCATAGTAAGTCTCTTCTTCCATATTGTCAATATGGTAAGAACCATCGGATGCTCGATGTCTTTTTTGTCAACGTTGAAGCTTCTTTCCTCAGTCAATTGCGGGGTTTGTTGTGTCATTCCCACTTGTCGAAGTATTCTTAGAGGAACATAGTGATGAGTTTCTCCGAATCCAATCAATGTCAAGAAAGTGATGTCTTGACCTTGTATGGAGACAACGAAGCCAGCACAATTTCAATCACCCATTGCACCTCTTGTAATTCCTCGAGCTTGGTGTACCAACCCTCCATGTTTGCAGGGTATTCCCATGCCACTGTTCCAGCCATACGTGTGCTATGTGAGCGGATCCCTCCTTGCCAAGAGGGTTTTGGTGCCACCAGACTGACGGGGACATTGTGCAAGTGTTCTATCAACCATATTTGCAGCAATAGGTTACATAATCTTCTCCCTTCCTACATTTGGTTAAGGCCCTATAAACTTCTCCCAAAATTATTGGAACCAAGCTTACTTGACGTTTGAAAGCCCCTTTGCGCAGCCTCCCTACTACTCTCCCTAGCCTTATGTCGATCTTTCCTCCTTTCTCGGGTAAACCCATGCTTCCCAGAAAAGCAATGATGAAAGCATTGGATTCAGTCCCAATCTTGAATCTCCCACGCCCCAGCCCATTCATATCTAAGTGTTGGATCTCCAAATTTAGAATGTAAGTATTCCAACGTGACTTTCCCGTCATGCACTCCCTCGACATATGGATCATAAGGGGCTCCCAGCAATTTAATGAACTCCTTAGGTTCCACATCTCGGGGGTAAATCATAGTCTCGGGTCCAGGCTCTAACTCTGCTAGCCCTCCAAATTCTTGTAACATTGGTGCCAGCTTGAAACCATTAAAATGAAACACAGCCCTTTTGTAGTCCCAGAAATGTGTAGCAGCTTCAACCAAACCAGTTACGGCAGTGTGGTTCTTGAGAGCTACCAACTCTTCCAGCATATTTTGAACATGAGCTTTGCTGGTAATGGCCAAATCTTCCCACCAAAGTCTGATCAAGTGAGGAGGTCAGGAAACGATCTCAAATTTTAGTGTACCTCTTGCATCCATAGTCTGAAAGCAAAACAAGAAAGGGTAAAGACCAAAACATTCTTATAGTTTTGATCATGTTGAAACAGACGAACAATGTTTTGTGCAAACGTTTCTTCGAATCAATGCAGAGATGCAATTTGTCACTTTTCGGGTTAAAAATCCTTTTGACATTTGGCGTAGGTTTACTAATGGACTGTTACGTGCCAAGGATGTATAGCCTTCCTAGGTTTGTCATTATGCAAAGAAAATGAATACGTATTTTGTAGCAAATTATTCTCATAAATTCCCCAACATTTGCAAATTAGTACATGATAATTTCCGAAAAAAGTAAAATACAAAAATGAAAATGACATTTTGACTAGGCAGCACGCTCATTTTCCAACTTGGCTCTCTTTGCTTCTCGTGTAATCTCCTTGACTTCTTCCATAGCTTGGGTCAGGTATCCTTTGGCCGCCACCAAGTGTAGGATGTCTATCTTTGCACACTCTGAATTCCATTGTTCAAGTTTTGTCTCCAACATCTATCTTTCCCTCTAGTTCTAATGCATGTTTCTTCCACACTTCGATTTCTTCTTTGTTATCTTTATCCATTTTGACAGCTTTCAACATGAACTCTCGGTATCGAATTTGAGCTTCCGCTTCACGATCTCTTATGTTATTCCCTCGACTTGGCACTTCTACCACATTTCCCTTTATACTAGAGCGTAACCAGCTTTTGTAGTTTGGTTCGCATCCAGCTTTGTATCTATCAGGTGCTAGCGGCGCTTCTTCCATGACTTTCCTTCTTACCCAGGATTTTTTAATGCTCTTGACCCTCGGAACAATATCCCCAGTGTAATCAAAATAGTCTTTCGTGTCTGGTATCAATGGTATGATTTGCTTTCTCCCTGCTTGCCTCATCACTCTTAACGGTTGGTAAGGTTGGAGACCTCTTAACCCCATGAGTATCACAAAGGATGCCTTTTCAGAACTAATGATGAAATTTGATGAAAAAACCAAGTGAACATCCACTGAATTGAGTCCTCCGTTATGTTTTCTAACAATCTTATCCATTTTTCTATGCTGCTTGGTTGTTTGAGTTTTGAAACCCCGTACCGTTCCCCAATCAAGTAGTTGTAACCAGCCGGCTTGGACAATGCTTGCACACCTCTTGCTTACCCCAAATGTTCTTTGAACCATGCTTGTAGCAGAAGATTGCACCCTTGGAAGTATTTTGCTCCTCTTTTGCAACAACCCAAAGCCCGATAAATGTCTGCTACTATCATAGGAACTATGGTATAACGATAACCATCAATTCCCTTGAATACTGCATCGGAAACCATGACAAGTCTTGAACATATACCGTGACTTGAACTCTCGGGGAAAACCATCACTCCTAAGAAAAAAATGGCAAATGCAAGTGGTGTAGCTCTCCTCCAATCACCATAGGACTCGAACTCTTTCTTATGGTTGTCTGACGCACTCAAGTACCCAAACCGAGTGTAGAAATAGGAAAAGGGTATCTTCTTTTGTTGTACAAATTCCACATTTACACTCGCTACCATTCCTAACTTTTTGCGAAACTCTTCAGCTGTGGGGACACTAGGTGCTAGTATGTGGCCCTCTTGCCAACGGTGTTTGTCTAACCCCGAGTGTGACACAAAACTCCTATTTCTTCCAACAAAGGTGTTAATTCGATATCCCCAAACCTAAACACATTCAACTCTTCGTCCCAAAATGACACTGACGCTTCAATCATCTCCCTACATGGTTCCATTTCTAATAGTGAAACTAAATGACCCAAGTATTGACGTACTTCGATTTTTGCTCTCCAAGTGACAAGTTACTCCACCAATTAGTTAACAAAGGAGGCGCACCTATAGTCATTCCAAAATGATGAAATTGTTTACTCATTGTTGACCTAAAATAAAGAAAAGTAAAAGATTAAAAACCCCGTCCCCTTTGAGAATAATTGGGCAAATCAAAAATGCGTTCTCATTCTCGTCTCACTTTTTTTTTTCTATCTTTTCTTTTCTCTCAAATGCACATAATCATGTCCAAACGTCCCTTTGGGGATGAAAATCCCGTTTAGATAGTTTGGACAAGTTGAACACTAGTCGGCTCACGGGGAACCCCTCCTATGTCATGATGCATGCTCATTACATTAGAAGAGTGGTGTAATTCTAGACACGGTTCCCCAAGGCGGACGGCCAAGGAGTGGGATCATTTGAAATTGTTGGTTGTACCACGAACCAACTATATTCCAAATGTCCCTCCTAAAAGGTATTTTGGTGGTGAAGCGACCGTGGGATCCACGTAATCGCCGTGTGAGTGTAAAGTGTCGTTTTCTAGGAGTGGAGGAGTATGAGTTAAATATGCAAAAAAATATCACATCGAAATTTAAATTCAATAAATAAATAAAGTAAAAAGAAAAAAAAAGAAAGAAACCAAGTTAGTATGACAATAATAATAATGAATAAAAAGATAATAATTAAATAAATCCCAAAGTAAAGACTCGTTGTGGTTAGGACTTTGAGTATATCCAGCGGAGTAGCCATTCTGTCATACCCGATTTTGGACTCAACTCGAGGCGAGTCCGGTTTCGGATTTGACTGGGTGAACTCGTTCTAGTTTAGATGTTGGAGTTGCCACCTAATATGGTTTTTGAGATGTATTAGGTCACCTAAATATCTAAGGTCAAATTCAATAAGTCAACTAGTCTAGAGATCTCTATGGATAAGAAGTCTAAATGACTCGAGGAAGAAGGTGTTAGGCACTTTCCCGAGTCCCATGAAAGGTGGTTACCGTCTGAGTCTATGTTTTGGGATAACAAAAGCGTATATTACCATAAATACTAACTTGGGAATTAATTTAGTATTTTAACTTAAAATGTAACATGTCAATGCAACTTTGAAACACATACATGCAAGCAATTTTCATAGACGGTCTATATTTAAGCCTAGTCACAGTTTAAGGCCTCTATTATCAAAAGCCTAATCGTAAATAAGTTTTAACATGCAAAGTGTGTTCAATTTCAGCTTGTCTATGCAATTCTCATACTTAGAACAATTTGCGTAAATAGCCTACTTTGCAAACAAAATTCAGATTTGGCAAAAATCGAAAGGGGTGTTGTTTTAAAATGAAATGTTGGCCATTTAGGGTCGGTGTGACTCGTCATTAATTGTCGAGCCCTAACCTTAATGGCCTTTTTTCTGTAGGGGTCACGTTTTGAGAAGTATATAGGCGAAGGGGCTGGTTTTGAAAACGGGTGTCACAGAAGCACATAAAAGCAAATAAAGACTGTCGCATATAAAGTATAGATATTTATAGGTTTAAAACATGCAAATACATGACTAAGTGATAGTTATACTTTAATAAAATATACTTTAAAGTGTATAAATGACCCGAGCATTTTATACACCCCATATACACTATTAGATTAGTGTATAGGAGCGTGAAAGCAGTCAAAATCAGTTTTAGACACGTAAAGGACCCTTTTTTAAAACTATTTTGGGCCCAGACTGTTTATGCAAAAGAGGGGGCAGATTCAATTTGAAAAAACAGTCCACATTAGACGCAAATAGCACAAATAGCCCCTGTTTCAGGTTAAGTTTCAGATTCAAGCACAAAATAAGCATACTTTCAGGTTTCAGTTTAGGACTTGTTTATGACACTTAACATAACACAACTGAATACTTTAAAACAACCTGTATGATCTTAACTATACTGATTTTAAAGGATCGAAACCTAAGATGATGCAATCACATAAGAGCAAAAGGGTTAGGAATAGGCCCCTGAATAGCCAACACATAGCTTAGCAATTGGGTTCCCTGTGTTAATGGATTACAAACAGGGTTCCTAGTTAAATTTACACCATGGGGGATAGTTTCTAAGGGAAGAGCACAGAGTCACAAGTTTTAAAAGTGTCCTATTCCTCATAGTTTAAGGTTAAGCCAAGTATACAGTCGTAAGTTCAGAGTTTCAGTACCCCAGCACTATAATCAACTTAAGAGGGTTTAACCACTGACCCTTTTAAGCTTTAAAGGTTACCCTGTAGTCATTAGAACATAGTTTGACCCAGCTAAGGCCATTCAAACAGCTTGTAAGCACAAGGTTAGCAAGAAAAGGGGGAAAGGGGAATGCCTGAGTTAAGGTCTTTGTCCAAAACAGGGACCGGACCAGACCAGTAAAACATAAACCATATCCCTGTTCTTTAATAAAAGAGGGTATGATACTATTGGATCTCTTAAACTGGACAGGATTAACATAGGCTAGCAAAAACAGAGCATTAAGCATACAGTGGTCAAACTTAACCAGTTCAGAGTAATGCCAAACAGAGGTGGGATGAAACAGAGCAAATTCATTCAAACATAGGCAAATAGAAGGGCAATATGCAGCGGGTAATTAGAAGAAAAAAGAAAGAGGAAAAGTACCTTTTTTGACAATAAGATAGCAAAGAAAACAGTGTGCAAGTTGATCAGCATTTGCAAAAGAAGAACAAAGTAAACTAAGTGAAATAAATGATTTCCAGAAAAATCAAAGAAGGGGTTAGGCCTCAAAAAGTGTTATGCTGCCTTTGTTTCTATGTAGGAGCTATATTTTTCTGTGTATGCTGCGTGCTTATGTGTTAATGCATAAGCTGTTCTATCAATGAATGAGAGAAGACAATCCTTTTATAGGTGAGGGTAAGGGCTGAGATTTCAAACGGGTAGAAGGAACCAAAAATGGTAAGGCAATATTGTTCCCATAGTTAAGGGAAATCAAACAAATAAGTTGTCAACTATAACTCAATCAATTCCTAAGTTTTAGGGCAAATCAGAGTTCAAAACAAAATAGTTCCCCTTCCCTTTCAAATAGTATTGTCCAAGTTCATAAACTAAACCTTTTCAAGCTCGGGATTAAGTTAAATCTTTGACAGATTCCCCCAGCCCTCAGGATTAAGATAAACCCAACCCCCAAATAAAGTTTTGGTTCAAAATTAGCACATAAAGGCATCCCTAATCAAAGCAGGACTGGGAATCTGCATATTAAGCTAATGAATTTCAATCAAGCTTTAATTGATACACTGCTAATCACAGAAACAAATTTACTTCTTAATCTCAATCAAGAATTTCAAAAAGGCTCAATTTAGAATATCTTTAATCATGCTAAATCAAATAACCCTTAATGTTAGGCACAGAATAGTAGAGGTCGCACCTTAGGTCATAACTACAGACAAACACGCTATGAAACACAAAGAATCATGCTCAAACCTCAACTCTTATTGACCTTTGCATACAAGGGAGAAACATAGATGACACGAGGTATAAAACCAGGGAAATACTATAGGCAGTCAACAATTCCAAGAATTTGTTCAATTAAATCATTGCATTAAGTAAAATTAGAACTCATGGAATTTTACCCTAACCGATTGATCAAATGACAAATGAACATGTCAATTTATAAAAATATTAAGCAGTTTAGGCGATGTTATCATGCAAATTCAAATAATCAAACCAAAGGGATCAGAGGTTACCCGTTTTCGAATCGGATCGGGACAAATCGACCCGTCTCGAATTGGGGTTGCAAAGAAGAAACCTTACCCTTTCATCAGTGAATAAAACCATTCAACACGAAAGGAACACCGCCGGAGGCGTTTCCTGGCGGTGGCGATTCGGTTGACATAGGGTTAAGTTTTCCTCATCCAAACACCCTAAAAAGTGTATAGGTTATGTAGCTGACGACAAGAGGAATTCAATGATACTAATTTCCCCAATTTTCACCGGCCAAATTGGTCGGAAAAGCCATCGACAGTGTGACTCATCAAATCAGCAAAGAGAGAGAAAGAGGAGTGAATATTGGAGCTGGTGAGGTGAAAATGAGGGTGGGGGAAAGGTTTAGGGGTTGTGTAGGTGGATGATGGGGGATTAGTTCTTCGCCGTTGGATTAAGAAAATGAAGGGCCATGATAAGGCCACGTCAATGCTGAAATGTAAAAAATATGGGTGATGTGTAAATTATGAAGTGTAATATATATATATATATATATATATATATATATATATATATATATATATATATATAGGTATAAAATGGGCATAGAAATGGTATAAAATAAGTGTAAAAATATAGAAAAATTAAGAATTAATTTTAACACAATAAGATGACTAGAAAATGCGTATAATTGTAATTTTGAATTTAAAAAAAATTTGGATAATTTTGTCAAAAATAGAGATAATTGCAGAGATTGTAAAAATAGCTACGGTTTGAGACGATGCTTTTGAAAATAGCCTCGATTGTCAGGCTATTATGAGAGGATCATTTGAAAGAAGTGGACGGGGCAAGAGTAGATATACAATCGTATATAAAATTCGAAAGCTATTGATTTTGAAAATAGATAGGACAAAATTGGGTGTCAACAGTAGGTCTCCCATAAAGGGGCCTGTCCCCGAGAGGACTCAACTTATATTTAACTAACCACACTCGTAGAGGTCCCTTTCCATACCACGAAAAATATCCTTAGTAATCAGGTAAACCTAGGTTAGTTGGAGGGTCAACTTCTACGTACTTCCTTCTAGAAGTGAAGGTTGGAAAGGAAGACTCCTTGGAATTGTCTCATTTGATATTGCGACCGATTCTTAATAGATCTTCTTCTATCTTCTCACAGTAGTAATTAAATAAAAATAGGGTTTTTTCTAGTAGTTTAAACTTCTAGATAAGATTGCTGCAATCTTAATATGGTATCATAGTAGACATAGCCCATAGGTTTTAAGTTTGAGTATCACTAGCATACGGAAAATAAAATCATGTGTGGGCATTAAACTGAATTAAGCACCATGTGAGGGAGCATTTTAAAGACTTAATTAGCTTATAGAAATAATATGTTGTATATTTTCTCATCCGCTATTAACTCTTAACTAGGGAACTTGACCACGCGAGCGCGGTCATAGGCATGATAACGAATGCATTGCTAAATTTACTTGTAAACTTTGGTAGTACATTTAAGAAAGAAAATATATTTTTGCTACTAAATATTTTTAAGCATCCTTTTATTAGATGTTAATACAAAGAATGTGATTTAATTTATTTTTCATGCATCTTCCACTTATATAAATATCTATCACAAAAAAAGTATGAATACCTAAGTTATAATTGAAATGCAATATGTGAAATACTGAAAAATAAGTATATGTATAGGAGATTGTGAGAGATATATCAGGATGAACGATGTTGTAGGATGAGCTAAAAAGACTAAAAGTTGTGGACGATCTTGGCTGGACGAGAGATTTACTAATCCCTCTTACTCACATGGTGCTCCCATTCTGGTTGAAGCAACAATAGCCAAAATAAAGTAGAACATGCTAGCATCTTTTGTTCAAGCAATTGATTTAGATAGAAGAAACCACAATCAAGCACAAAGAATAATATTTACTAACTTCTTGTCTTTGTCATGTATGCACGTAAATTTCCTTTGCTCGTGTATCCACCACCTTAAAGCATAAAAGGTCATGTTACTCGTAGCTTTCCCTTGGCAATTGCTCGATCACAATATGACAATATGTTCATATTGATATTATGATATTAATGCGTGGGTGTCAAACAAAGTCTTAAATTATAAAGATTTATCTTTTGAACTTGGATATGTTAGCAAGTACCGTAAAATTAGTGATATAAAAGAAAAGCAACCAAATAGTCACACCTTCTTGACTTGAGATTTTTGTGTTTAAAGATTATAAACTAAAAAATCAATGTTTATTGTAGCACATAGTCAAAAACAATATTACACACTTGTACATGCTAGTCACAAATTTCTTCTAGAAAATGTCACTGCTATTCCTTATTTAGCTTCTCTATTCAGAAGAGGTTTTGAAGAATGACAAACGAGAAGGACTCAGTGGTTCCGAAGGAGAACCTGGTCCTTGGATAGAAGCGCGCGACTGATCGAAAAGATTGACGGTTGCAAACCCCTGCAGAACTAGGAGTAGTGGTGCCTGAACGAGTATGCATCCTAGTCAGACTAAAAGAGGCGGTGTCCAGACTGTGTCTTCGAAGCACGAATATGAGTTGGACTTAAATAAGAAAAGAGTTACAAGGAATCTTGTCTTACCTTAATTACAAGGTTTCCTTGTGGAACTCAACTAGGGGTTTAATGCCCATATAGATACGAGTAGTTGATGCAGCCGAAATTAGTTATTCACAAATAGAGAGTTGAGAGCATACAACGGCGATCCAGCAACTTTCAACGTGAGATAACTAAAGAAGACAACTGGTGGAGTTAAAGAGATTGAGTGTAGATATTCTGTCTATGTTCTTGGTCTGTAAATTGTCTTGTTTTGAGCGATCATTGTTTTTACCCATTAGCTTATTTTAGAAGCAATTGTGTGAGGTGAACTTTTGAGAGATTACTTTGTAAAGCTACAGTTTAGCTTTGTGGAGTGATTTGGGTCTAGAGTGTAGCCCCTTGGTTACAGAGTCTTGTAATCAGAAACTTGCTCTTTGTGTTAGTGGTTTGAGTTCTAAAATCTCAGAGTGTGGGTCGTGGTTTTTCTCTCTTGAGGAAGGAGTTTTCCACGTAAAAACACCGTATTCTTTGTGTCTTTTGTTTGTGTGTGTTGTGGTGTTTAAATGGAGACTTCTTGACTCAGTAGAATCGAGTCTATTCAACGAAAAATCGGTAGACACTATTCAACCCCGCTTCTAGTATCCTTAGGAGGTGCTTAGATTATAACAAGTGGTATCAGAGCAGGTCTTCTCGTGCTAGGTTAACACCTTGAGGAGGATCAGAATCATGAGTGCACCACCTACCATCACTGAAGGACAGTCAGTTCTAAGGCCCCCACAGTTCAATGGGCTATACTATGGTTGGTGGAAAAATAGGATGGAAAATTACATATGTGCTGAAGACTACCAATTATGGCTTATAGTATCTGAAGGAAATTTGACTCCTACTAAAATAGTTGGTGAAGGAGCTGCTGCCAGATAATAACCTAAGTCGAAAGAGGAGTTCAATGAGGCGGACTATAAGATGATTGAAAAGAACCACAAATCCAAACGTTTGGTAATTTGTGGTCTTGGCCCTGAGGAGTTTAACTGAGTATCATCTTATAAGACTGCTAAGGAAATCTGGGATGCCCTGCAAGTTGCACATGAAGGAACCACTGAAGTGAAGGACTCCAAGAGAAGAATGTTGAAGAGACAATTTTAGTTGTTCTCTATGGGAGAGAAGGAATCAATCCAGGATATGATGACCAGGTTGACAATTATCACTAATGAGATGAGATCCCTGGATATGGAGTTGCCTGAAGTAGAGATGGTGGATAAGGTTCTGAATGTGTTACCCGAGGCTTGGGAACCCAAGAAGATTGCTTAAATTGAATCTAAACCACTAAGATCCATCAACTTTGAAGAACTGGTTGGAAGTTTGAAAATACATGAGATGATGAAAGATTCAAAAACTAAACCAGCTCACAAGAAGGAAAAGACCCTTGCATTCGAAGCAACTGATGAAACTGAGGACTATGTTGATTTGCAATCAGTTGAAGCAGCAATGGTTAGTGCTTTGAGACAGAAGTTTAACTTGGGAAAGTTCAAAGGTTTCAAAAGAAATAACAAGGAGAACTCTGGAAGGAAGAACATAGTTGACAGCCCTGATTATTCAAGATGCTTCAAGTGCTTCAAGAAGGATCCTGCTGACATGGATTGTCCTATGTGGGAAGCAGAATGTATGAAAAACAGAGCAACAAAGGAAAAGGAAAAGGAGGTTTCAAAGGAGAATGACAAAGACAAGAAGAAGGTGAGACGACCTCCAAACTTCAGAGCAGAAAGAAGGAAGAGAAAGGAAGCTTTCTATGCTACATGGGGACCTACTGATAGTGAATCTGATCATGAAAAGGAATCTGGAGACGAATATCTACTAGCACTGATGGGGTTGATGGATGTCAGTTCAGATGAAGAAGATCCTCAGGAGTTCAGAGAAGGAAGAGATCCCTCAAAGCCACCTGTGTTTAACGGGACTAACTACAAGTACTGGAAGAAACAGATGACAAACTTTCTTCAAGCAACGGACTACAGTCTCTGGTTAATTGTGAAAAGAGGACCTCATGTTCCTGTAAAGAGAGCAGCAAACGGGGTTCTAGTTCCAAAGATGGTAGAAGAACTAGATCCTCAAGACCTAGATTGGTTACAGGCAAATTCCAAAGCTGAATTGTACCTGAGGAGAGGGCTGACTACTGACGTGTTAGCAAAGATACTTGAATACAAATCTGCTAAAGAAGTGTGGGAAAAGCTAAAGAAAATGTACACAGAAGGTGACCAAAAGAAGGACCCAGCTCTTATGGCAACTGATGGAGAAGAAGCTGCTTATTCAGCAGAGGTATGTCTATCTGATCTCAAAGAAAATTTACATACATACTCTATTGAAAATTTGATCGTAATCACTGCCACTTTGATTGAGGGTTATGAAAAGGTGAAAATTGAGAAAGATAAATTAGCTGAAGAGATAAGTGATCTCAGAACTAAATTCAAGGGTCTTCAAGAACAAAACATTGAATTGGAAGAAATCAATTCCATTTTAAAAGGGCAGACTCTTGTGTCAAACTCTAAGATCAAAGAACTGGAATTGGAACTCAATCAGTTAAAGGACAGTATCAATGGTAAGCAAGTAATAAGTGAAGTTCAAACCTTTCTTGAAAATGAACTTAAAAGAACAAAAAAGATTCTGTATCTGGAAATTGAAAAGAACAGGATTTTAAATCAAAACGTTAAAAAATCTGAATATGAGCTTAACAGATTAACAAAATGGAACAAGTCTTCTGAGGCAATGAACTGGGTTCTTGAAAATCAGAACAAGGGAAAATAAGGGCTAGGATTCAAGAAACCACTGCCTCCATATAATCCAAAAAGCAAGTATGTGGGATTGCCTTGTAATATGTTGTGTACCTTCTGTGGTGAGACTGGTCATTACAGACAAAGATGCATGAATGCAAGCAAGGCAAGGACCAAGAATAAAATAAGTGTTCAACCTAAATGGGCTAAAAAGGATTTGATTTATCCATATCATAAGAAGGGTCCCAAGCTTGTCTGGGTTCCTAAAGCTAACCCTTAATCTGTTTTGCAGGCTGAAGTGAGGGAGAATAACCCAAGCTGGATTCTTGATAGTGGTTGTTCGAGGCACATGACAGGAGACAGAAGAAACTTTCTCTCACTCGCAGCATTTCAAGGTGGCAGTGTAGCCTTCGGAGGAGGAAGAAGTGGTCAAATCGTAGGAATTGGAAAAGTTGGGAGAACTCTGGATCATGCAATTGAAAATATATACTGTGTCGATGGTCTCAGACACAACCTGTTGAGTATTTCTCAACTGTGCGATAGAGGAAATGAAGTAAGTTTCTCCTTTGTAAGAATCTACAGAGCGGGGAAATTGTTATGGAAGGAAAGAGGGTGAACAACGTGTACAAAGCATCACTGAAACCACTGCCTGAAAACAACTTAACATGTTTGAATGTGCAAGAAAGTGATTCTCAGTTGTAGCACAAAAGAATGGGTCATGCAAGTCTCTCACAACTCAACAAGCTTGTATCCAAGGAGTTGGTTCGTGGACTGCCTAGTAAGAGATTTGAAAACATAAAAATGTGTGATGCTTGTGTTTAAGGGAAGCATATGAGATCATCATTTAAATTAAAGAAGGTGGCGAGTACATCAAAACCACTGGAATTGATACATATGGATCTGTGTGGACCTATGAGAGTCAAGAGCAGAGGAGGAAAAAGATTTGTGTTCATAATTATTGATGACTACTCTAGGTATACATGGACTCTGTTCTTGGCGTCCAAAGATGAAGCCTTTGATAGCTTCAAAGACTAGGCTGGTGTTGTACAGAAAAGGTTGAGCATAGAACTTGTCAGCATTAGATCTGATCATGGAACAGAGTTAGAAAACACAAAATTTTCTGATTATTATGCAAAGTACAGAATTGATCATAACTTCTCTGCACCAAGAACTCCACAGCAGAATTGAGTAGTTGAAAGGAAGAACATATTTCTGGAGGATATGGCTAGGACTATGTTGCTGTCAAGTGGTCTTGCAAGGACCTTCTGGACTGAGCAATAAACACTGCATGCTATCTACTGAACAGATGCTCTATAAGAGTTATTCTTGACAAGACCCCATATGAGTTGCTCAGTGGAAGGAAACCAAATATTGCACACCTGAGACCCTTTGGTTGTAAATGTTTTGTCCACAATAACGGAAAGGAACCATTGGGGGAAATTTGATGCTAGAAGTGATGAGGAAATATTCCTTGGTTATTCTAATCAAAGCAAAGCATACAAAGTGTTTAATAAAAGAACACAAACAGTGGAGGAAAGTATGCATGTGGTATTTGATGAATCCGATAAGGTAGTAGATGAGATTGAAGTAGATGATCAAGCGATTGGCCTTACTCGAGAAGTTGGTGCAGTTGACTCCGAAGATCCAGAAGACAAGGAAAAATCATGAGAGGATTCAACTTCACGAGAACAAGAAGTCAATATGACAGGGGAACATCAGATGAAGTTGACGATTCAACAAGACATGAAGAACTTACCCAAAGTGATGCTGGAGGTCCTTCTCATCATATTCAACCCAGTCCATGGAAGCACCAAAGTTCTCATCCTTTGGGGAATGTATTATCAGAATTGGATACTGGAATTATGACCAGGTCGGCCTTGAAGAATTTTTGTGCATTCTTTGCCTTCCTATCATCTCTGGAACCAAAGAATGTAAAAGAAGCCCTAGAAGATCCGGATTGGATTCTAGCCATGCAGGATGACCTTCATCAGTTTGAATGAAGCAAAGTGTGCCACCTGGTTCCTAAGCCAAAGGACAGATCAATAATTGGAACAAAGTGGGTATGCAGAAATAAACTGGATGAGCATGGTATAGTTACAAGAAACATGGCTAGATTGGTAGTCCAAGGATACAGTCAAGAAGAAGGAATTGACTATGATGAAAATTTTGCACCAATGACAAGAATGATAGCTATTAGAATGTTGATTGCCTTTGCCACATACATGGAATTCACACTGTATCAGATGGATGTGAAGAGTGCTTTCTTGAATGGATATCTGAATGAAGAGGTCTAATTCAGCCACCAGGTTTTGTGAATAGTGAATTTCCTGATCATGTTTACAAACTGGATTAGGCTCTCTATGGACTGAAGCAAGCTCCAAGAGACTGGTATGAGAGACTATCAGGATTCCGATTGAAGAATGGTTTCATAAGATGAAAGATTGACAACACACTATTCTTGAAGAAGAAAGGAAAAGATCTATTGGTGGTTCAGGTATATGTTGATGATATCATTTTTGGAGCCACTGATGAGGAGCTATGCAAGGGATTTGCTGAATTAATGGGTAGTGAATTTGAAATAAGCATGATGGGAGAACTCAATTTCTTCCTAGGATTGCAGATAAAGCAACGGCTGAAGGAACCACGATTTATCAACAAAAATATGTCAAGGAACTTCTGAAGAAATTTGACATGGAAGGAGCTAAAGAAATGACTACTCCTATTGCTCCTAGAACCAAGCTGGATATGGATGAACTAGTTCCTTCTACAAATGAGACAAAATATAGAGGGATTATAGGTTCACTCCTCTATCTCACAGCCAGTCGACCTGATATTGTATACAGTGTGGACTGTGTGCTAGATTTCTGTCAAAGACTAAGGAATCACATTTGACAGCTGTGAAGAGGATTTTGAGATTCTTGAAAGGAACTCAGGATCTATGTCTATGGTACCCAAGGGGAGGTACTTTTGAACTAATTGGTTTTGCTGATGCAGATTATGCAGGTCACTTGGTGGACAGGAAGAGCACTTCAGGAATGACACAATTTCTTGGTCCTTGCTTAGTTTCTTGGGCAACAAAGAAGCAGAATTCAGTGGCCTTATCTACTGCAGGAGCTGAGTATGTAGCAGCTGCATCATGCTGCTCACAATTGCTATGGATCAAACAACAGTTGGAGGATTTTGGAATTAAATGTGGAGTTGTGCCCATTTTTTGTGATAGCACAAGTGCAGTGAACATTGCCAAGAACCCAGTTCAACATAAAAGAATAAAGCGCATTGATATTAGACACCATTTTCTTAGAGATAATATAGAAAATGGTCTGATCACTATGAATTCTTGCAGGACTGAAGATCAAGTTGCTGACATATTTACCAAAGCACTGAACAAAGTTCAGTTTGAGAGGAACAAGTTGGAGTTAGGGATGACCAAAATACATGGATGACTCAGCGTGTGTTAGTTAAGTGTTCAGCTTCTTGTTTGTAACTATTGTTATTATTATCCAGTCTAATTTTTGTGCATTATTAAGTACACTTGTTCAGGTGATTAGTACCAGGTTGGGTTAATGTGTTCCCATGAAAGAACCTACAAGGTACGTAGAAGGAACCAAGGCAAGCATGAGGAACCATGTCCAGGTACAGCTACACAAGCTATTTATGTCAAATGTCATAACTGAAATTAATTGTCAAATTATATGTGTGTCAAGGAAGTCTTCCCATGTTCTTGTAACCGCCCTAAATTATAGGAACAAATTCTTTTTTTGTTAGACTTCTACTAGACTTCACCGGACCCCACTTCATTAAAAAGATCTTATTTGGGTAAGTCTTGTAACCGTCAAATCAATCCTTTTTTTTTCCGGTTTTCAGAACTTCAAAAAGCTGCTTTTCACCGTTTAGCCATCATTAGCGTCAGTTCCCTAGTAAAACCCCCACCACCATTACTCATTCTCACTTCGAGTTTGACAGAAGCTAAATAGATACACTTGTAAAACAATCCCTCTCTGCCTTGTCTACGTTGTCTCACCAAAAATCGAAACAAGAAATCCCCTTCATCCTATTCTCAAAACCCTAACCAACATCACCATGTCTCAAGCACAATCTACATCGACATCACCCATTAGGGCCTCAGGAACACACAAATCCAAGAAATATACTTCAAAACCTCCTCCATCTACTCTCGCAGAAAGAATTGTCAAAGCCAGGGCAAAATTCCTTAAAAAGGGAGAAAAGAAAGGAGTTAAGAAGACGGTTGTCAGATTCTCATCTCCTACGCCGGCAGAACCAGTTTCATCTAAAAAACCGGTTGAGGTAACGCTTGACTCTACTCTATCTGATTCTACTGCTTTAGAAGTTGTAAAAAGTCCTGAAAATTGAGTACTGAAACATTGATGAAAGGACTAGATGAAATCGTAGAAAAGGTAGAGCCCTGTGGAATATCTTATAGGGGGAAGGTAGTTGAGGAGAACCAACAGGTTGTTCAGGAGGAACCTAATTCTAGCTTGCATGTGCCCTTAGTAACCAAGAGTGTGCTGGAGGCTGATGTAGTTGAAAAAGTGATAGAAAGACTGAGAGAAGAGGATTTTACTGAATCCCAAAAAGAACATGTTAGTGAACCTAGTTTGGGGGATGTTCATATTGAGGGAGTTCATGATATATCTGTACGTGAAGGTCCAGTTGTTGGAGGATCTAGTTTTGCTGAGGCTGCAAAGGACTTGAGTGAAGAACCTGGTTCTCGCTCAAATCCTATTGTGGCTGAGGATGCAGATCTGAATTGGACAGATTCTGAAGAGGAAAAAGATGAGGATGTTTTAGAAGGAAATGGGGAAGGTAAAAAGGTTGCAGAGAAAGTTGAGGAAACAAAAAGAAAGAGTGTAAAAAGAAGGTTTGGAGAGGAAGATGAAAAACTGCTGAATGAAGGTGAAGAAGAAGAAGTGATGTTTATAAGTGAGACCAGAGTGGAGACTGACAAGAGAAGAAGGTTGTTGAAAGGGGGAAAGTCTGTGTCAAAGAGTAGACATGTGGATGAATCTAGTGAGGACTCTCAAGAGAAGAGGACTGAGAGTGATGACAAAACTGCTGCACAGCCAGGCCCTTCCTCAAGAAGGATGGAAACAAGGTCAGCCTTGAAGCAACAGTTAGCAAAGGTTGATAAGTTGGAAAGAACAGTTAAGAATGTGAAGGCTGGAAAACTGGAAGAAGAACAGAAGCATGAGAAAAAGGAGGATGAAGCCAAAGAAGAAAGTGATGAAGCTGTAGTTATGTGGAACCCAGTGACTCAGAAACAGACAGTGAATTGGAGAGCTAGAAAAGAAGAAAAGACTCTGAGGAGGTTGACAGAATAGCCTTCTCTGAAAAACACCAGGTATTGGCTGGAAGCATCCTGGGTGATGTGAAGGAGCACCACATGAAGCCCTTACTCAGGATGGTTGGGGATCAAGGGTGGTTAGGTCTATTTGCCAACAAAGACAGACTTCTGCATTCTGATGAAGCCAGAGAGTTCTATCAAATTGCAGGGTTGCTGCCAGGAGGGTGTTTTCTGTGGTGAAAGGAGTTGAGATTGAGTTTGGGAGAACTGAGTTGCGAGTGATACTTGATGTACCTGCTGAGGGTTATTGCAGGTATATTAAGTTGAAATGGCCGAAAAGAACCGATGGAGTGACCCCACTGAGTGTTTTGAAGAAATTTTCAGGGAAACCAAAACTCAAGAAGGAGAAGAAGGTTGACAATCAGTTGTTGTTTGAGTTTGTGCATAGGTTCTTGTTGCCAAGGGGAGAGAGGAACAGTGAGGCTAGTGCTCTTGACCTAACCTACATGGACCTGCTGGACAGAGGAGTGAAAATTAATCTACCTGGTCTGATAATCAGACATATCAAAAGAATTGCAGACACTGACCAGAAGCCCGATTCATTAGTGCATTCCTACATCCTCTAGCAGATTCTTGAGCACTTTGGAGTTCCTTTAGAAGCAGGGAAAAAGCCCACCATACATCAAATGTTTGGGCATAATGTACGGAAAAGTTGTGATTTCTTCAAAGAGTAAAGAGCTTCTAAGAAACCAGTGCAGGTTAAGCAGGAGCAGGGTGAAGAGAGTGAAGACTATGGACCAGATGAAGGAACTGCAGCAGTGAAACAACTAGAGAGCCATGTCCTTGACGTGAACAAAGAGAATGCTGAGCTGCATAGGAAGCTGGAGTTGAAGGATCAAGAAATTGATCGCTTGAAAATTGAGTGTCACAAGTATGAGGCCGAGCTGGTGATAGAGAGGGCTAAGAATACGAAGAACCTCAAGGCACTTGTCAAGCACTTCAACCTACAACTCTGAGTCCTACCTTTCTTCCTCTCTGTCCCTGTTGATTACCCTTCCTTATCTCTCCGTGTCCTCCCTTGATATATGACTTTAAGACAATCTTATTTTTCAGTTGTGTACTTAAATAGGGCTGTGTGGCTTGTCACGCCCTGGATGAATGGCTTTAAATTTCTTTTGCTTATTTTGGATATGTTCTATTATATCTGGTTCTATTTAGGCCCTTAGCCTTATTTCTGTGTATTTATATCTTAGCTTACTTATTGCCTTGTGTTCTAGACTGGATAGTACTAACTGGTTCATGCAGGCGTTTGAATCTTTTTGATGATGCCAAAAGGGGGAAGAAAGAAGTGTTGGGGTGTTTGTGACCTAACTCATTATCTGTTTTACATTTTTCAAACTGTTATTTTTGTTTTTGTGTTTTTGAAAATTTTGTGTATTCAGGTTCTTTGGCAACATTTGTTTGTCATAATCAAAAGAGGGAATTTGTTGAGAAGAGGTTTTGAAGAATGACAAACGAGAAGGACTAAGTGGTTCCGGAGGAGAACCTGGTCCTTGGATAGAAGGGCACGACTGATCGAAAAGATTGAGGGTTGCAAATCCCTGCAGAACTAGGAGCATTGGCGCGTGAACGAGTATGCATCCTAGTCAGACTAAAAGAGGCGGTATTCAGGCTGTGTCTTCGAAGTACGAATACGAGTTGGACTTAAACAAGGAAAGAGTTACAAGGAATCTTGTCTTACCTTAATTACAAGGTTTCCTTGTGGAACTCAACTAGGGTTTTAATGCCCATTTAAATACAAGTAGTTGATGCAGCCGAAATTAGTTATTCACAAATAGAGAGTTGAGAGCGTACAACGGCGATCCAACAACTTTCAACGTGAGATAACTAAAGAAGACAACTGGTGGAGTTAAAGAGATTGAGTCTAGATATTCTGTCTAGGTTCTTGGTCTGTAAGTTGTCTTGTTTTGAGCGATCATTGTTTTTAACTATTAGCATATTTTAGAAGCAGTTATGTGAGGTGAACTTTTGAGAGATTACTCTGTAAAGCTAGAGTTTAGCTTTGTTGAGTGATTAGGGTCTAGAGTGTAGCCCCTTGGTTACAGAGTCTTGTAATCAGAAAGTTGCTCTTTGTGTTAGTGGATTGAGTTCTAAAATCCCAGAGTGTGGGTCGTGGTTTTTCTACCTTGAGCAAGGAGTTTTCCACGTAAAAACATCATGTTCTTTGTGTCTTTTGTTTGTGTGTTGTGGTGTTTAAGTGCAGACTGCTAAGTCAAGAATCGAGTAGAATCGAGTCATTTCAAAAAAAAATCAGTAGACACTATTCAACCCACCCTTCTAGTGTCCTTAGAAGGTGCTTATATTATATCATTCTCCAATCATTCCAATGCAACCATCGCACTATGATAAGTAGAAAGGAATTGCAGAGATAAAAGATAACACGTTGGAGTGTCGGGTGACACTATAAAAGTATCTGAGATATTCAATACACAACAAAATTTTATCCAAAGAGAGAAGTTAGAGTACTTTTTATGATTTTAAAACCAAAACATATTCATACAACACATCTATATTGAAGCCAAGATGGTAGCATATCTAAAGAAAAAAAAAAAAAAAAAAAAAACAAAACCTAAGAAATTGAACCTTTCTTGACACAACCTTTCTGGACATAGTTTGAACTTGTATTGATTGCAATATGAAAACAGAGCAAATGGCAATCGCCAGAACTCTCCGTTGAAATGGGTGTCACTGGTGAGTTCTTGTTTAGTGTAATTGTGAGGTTTGAGAGTGTCTTCTAGCTCACTGGTACGTGTTGGGTGAATGAACAAAGAACTTGAGGACATTTAAAAAAAATGAAAAGAGTTGTTTCCAAGCAAGTAATGAATATAATAAGAAATAAATGCATATAAAACATGGAGTATAATCAATAATGTCGTTACAACATTTTACTATGTAATAATAATTGGGTTAATGGGGAAGAACGTGTGCATCTGCAGATCTGCTAACAATGAGAGTTAATGTCATTAATATACATTACATGACTCTCATTCTCCATTGACTAAATGATTGAATTTGGTCCAATTGAATGGTTGGGAGAGAAAGAAGCCCAAAAAAAAAAAAAAAAAAAAAGCTAAAAACATAGAGAATTCTTGTTTTCTTTACATTTTGAAGTGAATAGTGGGCATAGAGGCACGCCACATCACTTTGTCTATGTTTTAAATTAGTATAGATATAGATATAGATATAGATATCCGAATAATATGCTAGCTTATTTTGTTTCACTTATACGTAGTTTTTGTAAATGGAAAGGTTTGCAAAGATCCAAAGCTTGCTAACGCAAATGATTTCTTTGCATCAGGTCTCAATGTTAGTGGAAGAAGAGCGCAGCCCTCATATAGTTTTAGTGCGACTATTCTTGATGTAAACACAATGCCTGGGCTCAATACTCTTGGTATTGCTATATCTAGAGCTGACAATGCACGACTAGAAATTGCGAGTTTTACGATCATATAGTTTTGGTGCGACTATTCTTGATGTAAACACAATGCCTGGGCTCAATACGCTTGGTATTGCTATGTCTCGAGCTGACAATACACTACTAGAAATTACGCGTTTTACGAGGGAGTTTGGCGAGGGAATTCCTTCTCCAAAAATTTCCTCGCCAAACACGCAATAGAGAGGGAACTCCCTCGCTGCACGCGCTTCGTAAAACGCTTCGTAGAAAAGCTTTTTTGGCGAGGGAATTCCCTAGCCAACAGATAGGTAGGCCATTTTTTACTAAAGTGTGTCAGTATTATTTGGCGAGGGAACTGTAACCAAAATTTTCTTTTTTTACTTGTTGACTAGGGAATTCCCTCGCCAAATGTAACAATTTTTTTTTAATAAATGTACATATTCAAACACCTATTTCACTAATAGCCTAGCCACTTCATTTCTTTGCTTTCTTAGCAGGAGACTTAATACTTTTAGGCTTCTTCACAATCTTCTTCTCCGGAGCCACTTTCTTCACCGGAGTTTTCTTAACTTTACTCACCGCCGGTTTCTTCACTGGAGTTACAATTTTGGCCTTCTTTTTCTGAGCCACAACTTTTGTAACTGTTTAACCGTAATTTCGTTTATTAGGTTAAGTCGCAATTAAATTTATAAGGCGGAGTCACGATCAATAATCAAGATTAAATGCCTAATGTGAAAAGATATACATGATTATAGTAAATGTAAAGAAATAAAGACACAATTAATGCGATGTAATAAATGAAGATTTAAATAAAGGAACCGTATTCAGGCCGTATAGACTTGATCAAACTTCCTTCCTCGTACTCTTTATGATATTTAAGCAGCGGAACAATAAATGAGATCACTTGATTATGAGTAGTAGTAGTAAGTATTGACAGAAGGTAAAGAATCGGGTATTAATTAATAGTTGGAATACAGATGTATGTTCAGAGAAGAATTAGATACAATGCTTGTAACTTAAATTACAATATATAGATAACTAAGCGTCCGTTCACGAGCAGTTGTAACTCCTTAATCGAGCAGTTACGTTGCTGAAGGATAAGACTTCTATTTTGAATTGGCTTGATGACGAGTTGCGACTATTCTGGCCGTGGTGACTGTTCATCTGTCCGTTATAGTTGTCCTTCTTCGATTCTATCCGTTGCCTTTATGCCCATTCATAGTCACGTGTCGTCTATACGTCGTCCTACGTGGATGCTTAGTCACCAACTTTGGTGACGACGGATTTAACCCAATACAGATAGTCCCCGCACTACTCGGACAGAGAATCTGGTCGAGGAGTGGAAAACGAATTTTGAGCAGGAAAGAACTCTTTTGAATTTTCCTTAAGTAACGCATTTGAGTCCTTGTAGTCATATTTGGATGCTGCCCGTTGAACTTCTCAAAGGCTTTCGATTGATTGCCATTCTATCAGTATAAGCATTAAATGCTCCGCTAAAGACAAAACGTGCAAGTTGTCAATTTCGCTCCACTTTTTACTGAAAAAGTGACTGTCGCGTGTTTCGAGACTGCAGGAGTGATGATTGAACTGCGCCTACTCACGTCTTGCACGTCCCAAAGCAAAAACCGCCATTTCGATTTTTATTCTTTTAACGACTGGATTTATTTACCTCTTGCGTGGATGCTTGCCACGTGTAGGGGCGGGTCGGGTCTTGCGAACCCTATAAATATGATTTCTACCAGCTTGAAACCTTTTTACTTCATTCCAAATTTCATCCAAACCGTCAAAGCTTCAAAACACCTTTCTAAAAATCTCTAAAACGCAAAAAATTCTTCCAATCTTCTAGTCCAAATGTCTCCAAAAGCCAAGAAAAGTTTGAATATGGATGCTGTGGCTAGTAGTTCTTCAGCAGCAGGTGGCCAATCCACGAGTTCCCCAACTTCGGTTGCTGATGTGATTCCGAAACTTTGGGGAAGCCTTGAAAATGATTGTTCAATCAGCTCGGTCAGTCACTATGGCAATATAAGGTCGTGGCCTTCAAGCCTGTTTAAGAGTTCAATTACTCCTGACCTTTTGCCTAGGGTTAGGGCAGATTGTGGCTGGGACGATGATGTTATAGTTTCTTGCCCCTATCCAACGGAGAATATTACTTCTGCGAGAACTGGATGGACAGCCATATCTACGTATCCATTCACGATAGGTTGTACGCTCCCGTTGCATCCTGTTATAGAGGATATTTGTAAATACTATCTTATCTGCCCGGGGCAGCTGTGTCCGAGCATTTATAGAATTATTTCCCTGCTACAATCGTTTGCCAATGAGACTGGGCAGGACTTTGAATTTAAGCATTTCGTCTCTTTGTATAGCCTTCAGGTTGCGAGAGACGGATATATCAATGCCCGTATGAGAGGAAGAAAAGCTCTAGTGAGCAAATCTGAAGATACAGGGGATAGGGGTTGGATGCATAGGTATGTTTATGTGCAGTCTAAATTCCTCACACGTGGCTGCAAAACTAATCTCCGCGAGGTGTGGAACAAAACTCGTAAGTCCCCGAGTCTTTGTATTGAATACTCTTTGAGTTACGTATTTGCACCCTCTAATTTTTACTCTTTATTGGTTAGCTGACAAGATTCCTTACGACGGTATGGTTTCCGAGGAGGAATTGTCCGCTTGGGTTGAACCTATTTTGGCAGATTTCACTCACGAGCAGAGGCAGTGGCCTTACTATGCTTCTTTAAAAAATTTATCGAACCCTAGCACCCATGGTAAGCTGATTACCCAAATTCCTGCTAGTTTATGTAGAACTCACCATGGTATTAATATGACTTTACTCTCAGGTTTAGGTGCTGGTGGTAGTTATTTTCCTGCTCCTCCTCCTGTGGAGGTGATCGTTGACCCCGTGGCTGAGATCAACGAGGAGGCAGCTGCCATTCTCCAAACTGCTGCAGCTATCAAGGCCAGGGAGGGTGGTGAAGAGGTCCTCGCGAATTTGAAGAGAAAGAAATCTGACTCTGAAAAGAGTAAACCCAAGAAGAAGACGAGGACAGCCCGTAAGACTCCTCAGCCCTCTGAAAAAATAGTTGAAACCAATATTGCTGCTGCTGATACGCCCAAGGCTGGGCAAGAGAGTGTTAAAAGCTCGGCGGCTGCCCCTGAATCTGCTGAGCCTATGATAGTAGACATTTCAGATTCAGAGGCTTCCGATGTGAGCTTGACTCAGAGGAAGAGGGCATCTCTTCGGGGTGATAAGAGGAAGGATGTAGAGACTTCTTCTTACGCTTTCGAGGAGGATCCCCGAGTTGGTGATGAAGAAGGAGATAGAGCTGGGGAAGTAGGGGAAGAAAGAATGCATGAAGGTTTTGCCTTCTTCCCCGAGGACCCAAAGCCAGTTGAGCCTAAACGGGTTGGTGGTCAACAGGGTGAGCCTGAACAAGTCAGCCACAGGCGACCTGGCAAAGAGCCGATGAGAGAGGAGGATGAGGAGAAAGATGAGAAGGTTGATGAGCGGAGGAAGACTGAGGGGGAGGCTGAACCTCAGATCTTTCACTACAAGGACATGATGAACTTAGCTGGTGATGGGATGGCACCAGTTTATCTGCAAGAGTGTGACACTCTGGACCCTGATGAGACAGGTGACATCGAGATCTCTCGCACAAAGCTTACTAGGCGAGTATCTTTTAGGAGGAAGGATTGGGGCGTACTCCGTTAAGGGTATTCGTTACAAATTTGGTCCCCAATATCCTTCTGAACAAGCGAGGGAGCCCAGGCCGTGTATGAGGGAGTGTGACTTCACCATTCCCCCGGACACAGATTTTCTGACGGAGCCTGGCCACTTGGTTAAAGTGATGTCCAACCTGATCGGTCCTCGCGAGGAGTGGAACATGCGCAGCATGAGCGATGAGCAGCTAGCTTACGCAATCGCTGAAGATACTGCTCGGGTAATGATTCCCTCTTTACTCCTTTATTTTTATTAAGACCTTAGTTCTGATTACCTGCGTGTTTTCACTTGTTGCTAGGCAAGTATGATGGCTGCCGAGATCATGTTCCGTTCTAGGTTGAACAATCAGGAACAAGTCCTTGGCTTAAAGAAAGATCTTTTGAAGGCTCTTCAGGACAAGCAGGCCTTAGAAGAGGAGAAACAAGCTCTGATCGGGGAGAAGCGGGTCCTGGAAGGGAGGCGTGGCTTCTTTGAGGATAAGATAGACAGGTTGGAGAAATCCAACACTGAGGCTAATGACAAGATAAACACCCTCCTCTTGGAGAGGGACCGTCTTTTGGATGAGAAAGAAAGGTTTGCATTATCCTTTGAAGATCTGAAAGCCAGGATGGATGAACAAGGTAGCCAGATTTCTCAACTTGCCCATGAGCTTAACGTGAAAGAAGTTACTTCCGTAACGCTTCCGACCTGATGTTGAGAAATATGAACAAAGCTGAAGCTGAATCTCAGGCTGCTCGAGGAGAACTACAAGAAGCCAAGAATCGGGCTGAGGAATCCGCGAGGATCCAAGAGCTATTGACGATGGAATTGGCGAATTTGAGGGATCGTTATACAATCGACTCCAAACTGGAAGCTCTCGAAGCCAAGAAGAAGTTGCTCATCCAAATGCAGCGTGGCCAAGTTAATGTCGACTCAGTCCTCGATCAAACCATAGCGACTATCATCAATGTCAAGCAGGCCTTGGGCATGGAAGTAGGAGCCGACGATGATGATGATGAAGAGGATGATGAAGGCAGTGAGGATAATGAAGATGAAGATTTGGGTGGGGATCCGACTGATGGAGCTAGTGCATCAGGTCGAGAACCTGGCCAAAATGATGACTGACGCCTTATCTAGTCCTTCTTATAAATTTACCGGATGTTGTTAACTTTGAATATTGCTAACTCGTGAACGAACGTATATTTTGACTGTTTTTTTTTGTCTGACTGGCGAGGCTTGATGACCATTTTTGGTCTCAAGTCTTGCTTATATGAATGATGTTGATATTTGGTGTTTAATGAGGTTTTCAGAAGTCAGAATTATGTTTCAAATCCTAGTGTCTGAGTTCCCTTTTTGGTGTTAATCTGCGCAGATGTTTGAAATAAAATTTGATCATAACCAGGTTAAGTTGCCCTCAGTTAAGATGAATGAAATCAGGCCTCCTGGGCTGGACGAAACCAGGCCGTTTAGGTTGACTGAAATCTGGCCGTATAAGATGGCCTTGCGATAAACTTTGCTTATCATATTTGACAATTGAAAGTTTTCGCAGAAAAAGAATTTTTGTTAAGGTTGAGGTTTTACCCTGTTATTTCTATTGAAAAGAATAGGTAACCCAATGACCAAAACACAAGATTGTTTGGTCGTAAAGTTATAGAATTTGGGCGAATACTGGCCGCAAAATGTAAAAATAACGTAGCACAAGTAAAATAGTTCTATTGAACTTACTTGATTCTGCTTAGTTGTGGACTTGGTGAATGATCATGACCTTGCTCTGCTCGAAGATCACTCATATTAGCCGGGACTTTGGCCTACTGGGGCCCTCGCCACCCCCCTGTTTTTATGTTGAAATTTCGTAATTTCAGACATAAAAAGACAATGGGTGAAACGCTGAATCAAGGAACACATATAACCAAAAGAGGAGTGTGTCCGTTGTGGGACTTGAACCCACAGCCGCGAAGCACGAGGACTTCGAGCTCTACCAGTTGAGCTAAACGGATCTGGCCTTTTGAAGACCGTTAGTACCAATTAGACAAAAATAAGAAAACAGAATAACTTAAAAGAAAACAATAACAAGTAAGCAACAGAGAATGGACAGAAACACTAACCCACGTACTACTTAGAAGTAGTACCTCTTTAGGTGAATCACGTTCCAACTGCTAGGTAGGAGCGATCCATCTGGTCGTGCCAAACGATATGAACCCTTACCAACGGATGCAACCACCTTGTAGGGACCTTCCCAATTTGGACCAAGTTTGCCGACGTTCGCTTCTTGCGTATTCTGGGAGACTTTACGCAATACAAAGTCCCCGACTTCAAAGTTACGCAGCCTAAGTCCCCTATTATAATATTGTTCTATCCTTTCTTTCTGAGCTATTACTCGTATAAGTGCTAATTCTCTACGTTCCTCTAGAAAATCCAATTCCTCGGAGAGGTTGACTGAATTAGATTCTTCAGTTGCATGAGCATATCATAGACTTGGCTCGCCGATTTCGACTGGAATCAATGCATCAGAACCATACACTAAGGAATAAGGCGTCTCCCCGGTGCTCATTTTTGTGGTTGTTCTATATGCCCAAAGAACCCCGGGGAGTTCTTCCACCCAGCACCCTTTGGCCTGCTCGAGACGTTTTTTGAGAGAATCCACTATTATCTTGTTGGTCGATTCTGCCTGCCCGTTTGCCACTGGGTGATATGGGGAAGAAGTGATCCTTTTAATATGCAGATCCTCAAGGAACTTTGTGACCCTCTGACCAACGAATTGAGGACCATTATCCATGACAATCTCTTTGGGTGCTCCGAAGCGACAAATGACATAACGCCAAAGGAAATCAATTACTTCCGTTTGACGTATCTTTGAATATGCTGCAGCTTCAACCCACTTTGTAAAATAATCAGTAATAATTAAGAAGAAACGTACCCCTCTAGGTGCAGTGGGTAGTGGCCCAACGATATCCATTCCCCATTTCATAAACGGCCACGGGGGAGATGATTGAATGCAAGGGTTCTGCTGGTTGATGGAGGAGATGTGCAAACCTTTGGCACTTGTCACATTTTTTGACAAACTCGTTAGTATCTTTTTCCATTTTGTCCCAATAATAACCTGCTCGTATAAGCTTTCGTGCAAGCGCCTTTCCTCCCAAGTGATTTCCACAGCAACCCTCGTGAACTTCCCTCATCACATACTCAGTTTGGCTGGGACCTAGACACTTGGCGAGTGGGCCTGCAAAACTCTTACGATAAAGGATACCATCTATAATTGTATACCTGGCAGCTTTCATCCTCAGTTTTCGAGCAGCCTTAACGTCTGATGGTAGGGTTCCATGTAGTATATAATTGATTATCTCATTCCTCCAATCCCAAGTCAGACTGGTCGTGTTGACCTCCATTGCATCTTTATCGATTGTTGTACATAGAAGATGAGCCACGGCCACTGAACCTGTTGCTCCAATCTCTGCAACTGAACCCAAATTTGCCAAGGCATCAGCCTCGTGATTCTCTTCTCGTGGAATCTGTATGGCTTCCCAATTGTCGAATTGTGCTAGCAAACCAGTGACTCGGGCAAGATACCTCTGCATACGAGACTCCCTTGCTACGAAGCCACCAGTTATTTGATTGATAACCAGGGTAGAGTCGCTCTTAAGGTGCATTCTGTCTGCTCCATAATCTCGAGCCAATTTTAATCCTGCAATTACGGCCTCATACTCGGCCTCATTATTTGTAATAAAGGGACATTTTATGGCCTGTCTAATGGTCTCCCCCGAGGGAGTGGTAAGAACTAAACCTAATCCTGATCCTTTTACACTGGAGGACCCGTCAGTGTGTAAGGTCCATGTCCCCGACTCTGATCCGGCGAACAGAACCGCCTCACGTTGAGCATCAGGGTACATAGTAGCACTAAAATCTGCAATAAAATCTGCTAGAGCCTGAGATTTTATGGCTACCCGGGGTTGATAAGATATATCAAACTCACTTAATTCTACTGCCCATTTTACTAACCTGCCCGAGAATTCAGGTTTGTGCAAGATATTGCGTAAGGGGAAGGTAGTAACTACAGCTATTGAGTGACTTTGAAAATAAGGTCTTAATTTACGGGCAGCGATTACCAAGGCTAGTGCTAATTTCTCCAAAGGTTGATAGCGAGTTTCAGCATCTAATAAGGATTTGCTAATGTAATAAATTGGAAGTTGCTTACCTTTGTCTTCTCGAACCAGAACTGCACTTACCGCAGACTCAGACACGGCCAGGTAAAGTAATAGTTGTTCACCTGGTTGGGGCGTTGAAAGTAAAGGCGGGTTTGACAGGTATCGCTTCAAATCCTTAAGTGCTTGCTGACATTCAGGGGTCCAATCGAACTCTTTGTTCTGTTTCAGCACGTCGAAGAAGCTTTTGCATCGATCAGATGAGCGAGAAATGAATCTCCTTAGCGCTGCTACTCTCCCGGTTAGCCGCATTACATCTTTTCTGTTATGAAGTACGTCGGGGATGGCTTCTATTGCTTTTATCTGGGCGGGGTTTACCTCGATCCCTCGCTGGGAAACGATGAAACCAAGAAATTTCCCTGAACCTACTCCAAATGCGCATTTCTCCGGGTTGAGTTTCATGTTGTATTGATCAAGGATTCGAAAGGCCTCCTTCAAATGTGCTAAGTGATCTTCTGCCCGTTTGGACTTGATCAGCATGTCGTCGATGTAGACCTCCATGGTTTTGCCAATGTGGTCGTGAAACATCCGGTTGACTAATCGTTGGTAAGTCGCACCTGCATTTTTAAGTCCAAAAGGCATTACTTTATAGCAATACATACCTCGGCAAGTAATGAAGGAAGTTTTCTCCTGGTCGTCGGGATCCATTAAGATTTGGTTATAGCCTGAATATGCATCAAGGAATGTAAGTACTTCGTGCCCGGCCGTTGCATCGATTAGTTGGTCAATCTGAGGTAGTGGATAAGAATCTTTCGGGCAGGCTTTGTTCAGATCAGTGAAGTCGACGCAGACCCTCCACTTGCCATTTTTCTTTGCCACTACGACCACATTGGCCAGCCAATCTGGATACTTGACTTCTCGGACGGAACCAATCTTGAGCAAGCGGTCAACTTCGTCATTTATGATCTGGTTCCTGAATGCTCCTTGTTGGCGTTTCTTTTGCTTTACCGGGCGATGGTACGGATCCACGTTCAACTTATGAGAAATAATCTCCGGGGAGATTCCAGTCATATCTGCATGTGACCACGCAAAGGTGGTGTGTTGCTCCTTGAGGAAGTGCAAGATATCTTTGCGTAAGTCTTTGTTTAACTCTGCTCCCAAATATACTTTTCTTTCAGGCATGTTATCGAAAAGTCCTTCTGGTTCTAAAGCTTCAATAGTTGGCGCGTACTCTTCCCGTGCATCCAACTTGGATATGAATTCCGGGACTTGGTAGTCTGATGCTTCATTGTTTGACTCTGATCCCGGGTTCTTTAATTGCTATTTTGCCTCCTCGGGGAGCTTGACTGCAACTGAGTAGCAATCTCTAGCGCAACGCTGCTCTCCCCGAACTTCCCGTATTCCTCACTCTGAAGGGAATTTCATTACTTGATGATATGTTGACGGGACTGCTTGCATATCGTGTATCCATGGCCTCCCAAGGATTATGTTGTAAGCCATATCCCCATCAACGACATGAAACGTCGTTCGTCTCATAACGCCTTCAACCAGGGTCGTCAAAGTAATTTCTCCTAACGTCTTCTCGCTGGAATTGTTAAATCCCGAGAGAACACGAGAAATTGGTATAATCTCATTGTATAGTTTCAACTCCTGCACGACCCGAGATAATATGATGTTCGCTGAACTGCCTGGATCAACGAGTACTCTTCTGACATCAAACTCTTCTACTCGTAATGTTATTACTAAAGCGTCCACATGAGGAAATTGCAAGCCATCTGCATCTGTTTTTTCAAAAGTTATTGTATCCTCGAGTCGTGGTCGTTTGGTCTTCGTAATAGATACTTTGGCGTATTTCTTTGCTGTGTATGTGACTGCATCAACCTCAATACCACCAGAGATGACGTTGACTGTCATTTTTGGAGATGATGCTCGGGGAGGTTCTGATTTATTTTGCTGGGCCTTTGCGTGAGTTTGTTTTCCTTTTTCTGTCAAGTACTCCTTGAGATAGCCCTGTTTCAATAAGTTAGCGACCTCGTACCTTAGAGCCTTGCAGTCATCCGTTGTGTGGCCGTGATCGCGATGGAATTCGCACCACAAGTTTTTGTTACGCTTGCTGGGGTCACCCTTCATATCCTTAGGCTATTTGACCTTTTCGTTCATCCCCTCAAGCACTGCTACAAGTTCAACTGCTCCGATATTGAAAACGGGCAGGGTTGGAAGTCCACTAGAAGTTGAAGCGGAATCATTGCCCCTTGCAAGGCCTTTGTTGTTACGACCGCGTCCATTTGAGTTGTTACGCGACCGATTGGGATATGGCTCGTGCCGTGCGTCTGGTTTATCTGTCTCGATCTTTCCCCCAGCGCCATTGGTGCGAGTTTGGCTCCGTCCCCGGGCACCTGTGCCAATCAGTTTATCTTCGTCTATACGTACCTTTGAATTATAACGATTGTAGACATCCGACCAGTTTGCTGCAGGATATTCTCGCAGGGATTCATACAATCGTCTGGTTGCTTCAGAACTTTTGACGTCCAAGCTGTTAGTGAATGCAATAGCCACCCATCGATCTGGAACTTTGGGTAGCAACATACGTTCACGCTGAAAGCGATCCACATACTTCCGGAGAGACTCCCCGGGCAGTTGTTTGATTTCAAAGATGTCTTCAACTCTTGTTTCTGTTTTCTGAGTGCCTGTGTGTGCTTTGACAAATAACTCCGCCATCTCGGCAAAAGATCCTATTGAATTTGGTGGCAGCATTGAATACCATCGTAGAGCGCCATCTGCCAAGGTTTCTACGAACTTCTTCAATTGTACTGACTCGATCTCCTCGTCGGTGAGATCGCTTGCCTTTATGAAATTGCTAAACATCATCAAGTGGTCGTTGGGGTCAGTTGTTCCCCAGTATCTTGGTATGTTTGGCATTTTGAATGTTTTGGGTATTGCCTTTGGTGCTGCTTCTTTCTTCCAAGGCCTTTGAGTATACCGTTGAACGTCAACTTTCTTCAAAGTGGGTGGTGCGCCAGGGATCTGATCAATCCTCTCATGAAGAGAGCGCTGTAGGGCCTCCTGGCTCTCTTTGAACTGCCTGGTGAGGGCTTCCATGACCTCGCTCATTTCCGTTGGCACTGCTGATCCTGCATTCTGATTTTCAGCGCGTCTCGAGGCATGGGACGGTGAAGCATCCCTTGGACGTCCAATGGGTGGATTTCCTGCGTTTGGCAGGGTTTGTCCTCATAGGCCATCGATAGCTTCCCGTATTTGCCTGTTGACTTCAGCCTGTTGCCGTATGAATTCAAGGATAGCGTCTTGAGAATTCCTCGAATTCCCAGGACCATTGGGTCTTCTAGGTCCTCCAGGCCCTTGATCGAAGTTTCCTCGGCCAGGAGGGCGGCTATTTCTGCTACCCTGTTGGCTGTGCTCGTTTTCCCGTTCTGCTGGGAGCACGTTCTCGTCCTCTGCAATGGGGATTACATCGTCGTCTGCAGGAATAACATCTTGCTGCTCGTCCCCGGCCAGATTCAAGTCTATTTGCTCCGCAGCGTTAAGGTCTTGTTGCCCGTCAATGGGAGCGCTGTTGTGTGAGTTGTTATCTGCCATTTTGACAAAAAGAAAACGAGGAGAGCCAACGAGCAAGAAGAAAGCGAATAAAGAATAAAATACGATAAGCAATTAACCTACGGAAGTTATTGACCGGCTCCCACTGTGGTCGCCAAATTGTTTAACCGTAATTTCGTTTATTAGGTTAAGTCGCAATTAAATTTATAAAGTGGAGTCACGATCAATAATCAAGATTAAATGCCTAATGTGAAAAGATATAAATGATTATAGTAAATGTAAAGAAATAAAGACACAATTAATGCGATGTAATAAATGAAGATTTAAATAAAGGAACCGTATTCAGGCCGTATAGACTTGATCAAACTTCCTTCCTCGTACTCTTTATGATATTTAAGCAGCGGAACAATAAATGAGATCACTTGATTATGAGTAGTAGTAGTAAGTATTGACAGAAGGTAAAGAATCGGGTATTAATTAATAGTTGGAATACAGATGTATGTTCAGAGAAGAATTAGATACAATGCTTGTAACTTAAATTACAATATATAGATAACTAAGCGTCTGTTCACGAGCAGTTGTAACTCCTTAATCGAGCAGTTACGTAGCTGAAGGATAAGACTTCTATTTTGAATTGGCTTGATGACGAGTTGCGACTATTCTGGCCGTGGTGACTGTTCATCTGTCCGTTATAGTTGTCCATCTTCGATTCTATCCGTTGTCTTTATGCCCATTCATAGTCACGTGTCGTCTATACGTCGTCCTACGTGGATGCTTAGTCACCAACTTTGGTGACAACGGATTTAACCCAATACAGTAACCTTCTTTACTACTGTTTCCTTTTTTGCCGGAACCTTCACCAGAGCAACAATAGGTTTAGTAGCAACAACGAGTTTAAAAGAGTTTTTAACTTTAGTTAATTTACCAGAAGCAACAAGTTTTTTCAACTGAATTAACAAAAGTTTCCTGAAATTAGAAGGCAAATCCTTTTGCTTTTCTTCTATAAATTTAGCAATAGCAACTTGACTTGAACAAGTTCTTTCCTTTAATCCCGTTATTGCTTCTAAAATCATCTGCAAATTTTACATAATTCAAACATCAAATTCAAATTCTAAAAAAATAAAATTAAATGAACACATAGTAGTTAATTTAATTGAAATATTACCTCAGCGTAAGGAGGATGAGACCTTGGTTTCTGTGCAGTAGTAGAAGCCATTGTAGAATTATTAAGAGCTTAATAATTTTTGAGTAAATTAAAGAGACAATAAGTGATGTTAAATTAGTGGGAAATGAGTAACACTATATAAATGGAAATAAAAAAATGTGATTGGTGGAAATGAGTGTGACGCGGATTGAACACGGAAGTTATTGTGTATAAAGTATTTATTTAATTTTGCCTTTGGCTAGAGAATTCCTCGCCAAAGGACCCGACACGATATTTCTTTTGTTTGGCAAGGGAATTTCCTAGCCGAGTAGGAGAGAGAAAATTTTTCTTTTTTACACTGGCGAAGGAATTCCCTAGCTATTTTTAATTTTTTTTAAAAAAATTTTAGCAAGAGAAATGTCACGTTTGGCGAGGGAATTCCCTCTCTAAACTCCCTCGCCACTTCTTTCCTCGCATAAAACGTGTTTTCTAGTAGTGTCGTACCAAAGGGTCTTATTCCACTTCACATACACCCTCGAGCCACTGAGCTCATCACTATATTGGAGGGTACTTTCTTGCTCCTGCTGCAAACCTCTTTAAGAGTCTGTCTCTTCGCCAAAATCTTGAATCCTGGTGATGTGTTTGTGACTCCACAAGGTCTTATCCACTTCGTTTATAATGTGGGACACAAAAATGCTGCTATACTCGTTTCTTACAATAGTCAAAATCCTGATTTCGTCTTTATCCCTAGCTCAATATTTGTTTCAGATCCGCCTATTCTTGATTATATTCTCGCCAAAGGATTTCAGCTTGATAAGAAAGTGATTAAACAACTTAGAAAAAAATTCGGCTAGGATATGTCATTAATTACAAATTTTATTATGCTCTGAAAGTTGTGTGCAGCTGCTAATGACCAGGGTTGTGAAAGCATTGAAACAAGTACTTTGTACTCTAATTATAACTTTCTTTGTTGTAGTTTTGCAGTCGTATCTCTTATTGATGTACGGTCTATTCTAACGTATTAAGAATATTTCAAGAAGTTATATAGTTCCGAATTCCAATCCAGTTGGCGATTCTTGGAATGTATTCACAAGTAAGCAGCTTTTACTTACTTAGATCCAATATGCATAAGCAAAGGTACTTATTTAAATTCCATTATCATAAAAGGTAACAATTTCTATAGTAGTCAATGGGAGGATTAATTGGGAAAACAACAGCAGAGGTTGGACAACTTAAACAGCTATCACCCAAAATAGGGGTTAAAAAAACATTACTTTCAGCGCTTGAAGTGAACTTATTCAAATATGAAGTTGATGTTTTCTCTGCTTCACCTTCCGTTATGATGGTATATATGAACAAGTGAAATTAAGCCAATGAACAATAAAGGGCAGCCAGGAATATAAAGCATCCCGTACTCACAGAGTCGAGGGAAGGGCCACACTCCTATGGGTGTGACGTACGCAACCTATCTTGATACGAGCATCGCTTGAACCTTTTCTATATGTCACACGAAGGCAACTGAACTAGTATACGTTATATCAATTCGCTTAATATCCATGGGCGGATTTGGAATCCTGATTACGGGTTCGGTAGAACCGAACAATTTAAATCTTGTATTTGTATTAAAAAAATCCACTTAATCTCTATAAAAATCAATTCAGAACACAGTAAACAAGAAGGGTGATGGTCCTGAACCCATAAACTTAAATCCTGAATCCATGTCAGGTAATATTTTAGATGAAGTATGGTCTATTCATTTAATTTTCGGTATTTTGGGCCTGGAAGATAACCTTAAGACCTAAAAAATTGGAACTAATGTGGGACAGAGCATACAACATTAATCGAGTCATACAACAGCCAAAAGAATGCAGCTGTCATAATTCCTAGTTCAATCTTTGCTTCTGATCCGCCTATTAGCAATGATTTGCTTGCCAAAAGTTTTCTATTGGATATGATCGTGATTGAAGATCTTCGAAAGCAATTTCCTAGGATCCCATCGCCATGTAAAAAAGATATTACTACTGAGTGGTGGAAGATGTGGAGTGCAACTATGTAGTGAACCAACACAGCTTAAGATGAAAAACACGATTTCTATTGATTTGGCATACTTTGTCGACACAATTACAGGATACAACTCACAAACCCAACAAAAAAAAAAGGAACAGTAATGCTAAAATAATCGGGGTCGCATATGTAAATTGACATCATCCCAAATGGGTCTTTCATTGTGACCACATTCACAACAAACTACTTACTCCTATATTTGTTGAATTGTTAAAACAGAGATGGCAGGACAAGTGTAGTTTTAATAAATCTTCTCTTCTTCCGTGAAAGGTTTTTCACAAATAAATTTTGAATAATTATGTTCTCGCAAATCTAACACAACTAGCAAACGAGAAGTTTGTGATCCATGTTCAACAATATTGTATGTAGGCAAAAGGAACAGTAATGTCCTTTTAAAATATGCAAAGTTGCAACGCTGCTTATAAGTAGTACTTTATTATCAACGTCAAGAAAACTTATATGGAACTCAATGGAAAGCAAAGAAGATGACGTATGAAGTAATTCTTTGGTTTGTCAAAGAATTACTGAAGAAAACTGGGAAAGAATAAGAAAACTTACACAGATCCTTTGAAAACTTAATTTCACTTGGTACCCAAAAATCTCCCAACATTGTTGCCCCTTTAATGTTTAATATTTTCGATTATACTCAGTGATCAATTGCCTACTATAATATAAAGCAAGTTGTGCGGTAATAGAACGTTTAATTGTAGAGTCGTTGTGGAAAGAATTGAAGACAGCTCTCTTGCTTAAAATTTAAGACAACCTTTCTGACTTATTCGCTGCTTCGTTGTTGTCACCTTAAGCTTTCATTCTTCCTCTTTTCATCAGTTTACGAGGACGAAAAGTGCAAAAGAGCTACAAGCTCCATGAAGTTTGAAGCGAAAAGCAGAGATGAATAATACAAGAATACCAAACATATATAAATTTCATGCTAAACTAACTCATCAAATTGTAGTAAAATTATTATGTTCAACATCATATATACAATAATGATAATATTGATCTAACTCCTCAAAGCTGAGATTCAAAGAATCAACTGCTTCTCGTTTGAATTACATGTGTGACATTTCACTTAAGTGCATGGCTTCACTCCTAAAGTGATAACCCCCTGCTCCACACATGGATTCATCGCTTTAAGCAACGAAAGATCAATGACTTTGAACATGATTAAATAATCTTCCTATCCTTGAACGGAGCCTAACTTTTTGGAGTTCATACTTAATTCAAACTAAGATGAGAACATTCACTTCTAGGCGAAGGTATAACAACCTTATTATAGCAAATTAGAAATCAGGACAACGTGCTTAGATTAACAATCCAATCGTGGACTTTTCTCATTTTTCCAACTCAAAATCCCAACGTTTCTACTAAATGAACCAATTGGCTAACTACCTTTGATTGACTGCTAAGCATTTCTATTAATTACTCACTTTCTTAAATATGTTGACCATGTGTTAAAAGAAAAAAAATAGACCATGTGTTGAGAGCTGTGCAATCAATACTACTGTCTAAAGCAAAAACAGATCATGAAATTCTTGATATTAATGGTTACTTCTTGATCAACCAGCATTTTAAAAATGAGAAGTTACCTTGACTTTACTTTTAGACAAGTGGAAGCAAGGATATTAAAATTGATTAAGACCCAGAATAGGATATACATATTAACTAGATCGAACTATAAGTAGGCAGACTTCTCTAGTTTGTATGAAGAAATTATAACAAGCCCATAGCAGACAAACTTGTTTATAAAAAAAAATTGTGTTTTTGCATGAAAGCAGACTTTGCTGTAACAGTGAGCATGAGCTGCTTATTAACAACTTTAGCCCTTGCGGCTTTCTTTTCTTCCCCAGCTTATGCCTATGATGTCGACCCTCTACAGGACATATGTGTTGCAGTTAAAGACACTAACGCTTCAGGTGAATCATCCTTTTATTATAGTCCGGAAAGTGTTTCTCTAGGCTCTAGTATTTCATTTCCTTAATTAAACTGTTAAAAAATAGTACAACAGTAATTATGTAAATATATGTGTATTTTCTCTAATAGTTTAAACTTTTAGATAAGATGGTCGTAAACTTCAATATGCTATCATAGTAGACACAAATTTTAAGTTCGAGCCTCACTGCATGCGTTAAAAAAAATCATGTGTGGCATGAAAAATGAATTAAGCCCCATGCGAGGGAACATGGTAATGACATAATTAGCTTATAGAAATGTCGTATAATTTCTGTCAATCCTGTATTAGCTCTAAATATCTGAATAATATGCTAGCTTATTATTTCACTTGTATATATGCAGTTTTTGTGAATGGAAATATTTGCAAAGATCCAAAGCTTGCAAACGCAGATGATTTCTTTGCATCAGGTCTTAATGTTAGAGGAACCAGAGGGCGGCCCGGATTTGGTTATACTGCCACTATCTTGGATGTAAACACAATGCCTGGACTGAACACTCTTGGTATTGCTATAACTCGAGCTGACATCGTACCAAAGGGTCTTATTCCACTTCACACACACCCTCGAGCTACTGAGCTCATAACTATATTGGAGGGTACTATCTATGCAGGATTTCTTGCTCCTGCTGCAAACCTCTTTAAGAGTCGTCTCTTCGCTAAAACCTTGAATCCTGGTGATGTTTTTGTGATGCCACAGGGTCTTATCCACTTCTTGTATAATGTGGGACACAAAAATGCTACTGTACTCGCTTCTTACAACAGTCAAAATCCTGGATTCGTCTTTATCCCTAGCTCAATGTTTGCTTCAGATCCGCCTATTCTTGACGATGTGCTTGCCAAAGGTTTTCAGCTTGATAAGAAAGTGATTAAACAACTCCGAAAGAAATTCGCCTAGGATATGTCATTAATTACAAATGTAATTGTGCGCAGCAGATCACGACCAGCGATTTGTAGAAGTATTCGAATAAGTACTTTGTACTCTAATTATAACTTTTTTTGTTTTATTTTTCCAATCGTATCTTATTACTTTTTTTGTTGTAGTTTTCCAATCGTATCTCTTATTGCATTATAAGAATATTTCAAGAAGTCGTGTAGTATTATCCGTATCCAGTAAAACCATAATAAAGCAAGTTGTTCGGTTACAGATATGTTTACTTGTGCAGAGAGAATTGGATATATCGCTAAGCCTTGAGGAGAAGGATCATCTTGGAGAGTGGATGGCGCCAAAAGGCCCTTAGGTTGCATTAGTAATCCAACTCCTCAAAGAATCGATCTTTTCATGTTTGGATCACCTTGCTTCACATTATTCAAGCGAACATTTCTCTTGAGCGCATGGCTTCAGTAATGAAGCAATAACCCCTCTTTTCACATGGCTTCACCGCTTTGGCAAAAGAATGAACATAGATTCGATATTATATTCTTATCTTTGAATGCTGAGCTAGCTTAAGAAGTTCAAAGTAAATTGATTCAAACAAAATGAGAGCATTCATTTGAAGGCGAAGGTAGTATTAGCTAATACTGTAAGAATTAGGACAACAGGCTAGAGAGATTAGCAATTCCATCGTGGTTTTCTCTTTTTTTCAAATTCAAATTCGAAACTCTCTGCCAATTGAATCTATTAACTTACATTTGCTTGTTTGTTAAGGCATTCTACCATTAAGTCACTTTCTTGAATATGTAAATTCCATGTGCTGGACGTTGAGAAATTGATCACCACTGATTATATTGAAAGAAAAACAGATCACAAGATTCCTAATATTAACGATTACTTTGCTTCTTTACATTGTACCTGCATTTAAAAATGAGATATTACCTGGATTTCTCTTTTGACAAGTGGAAGAAAGGATATACATAATTGACTACATCGAACTAGAAGTAGTTGCACCTCTCTGGTTGAATGAAGAAATTATAACAAGCCCTAAGCAAACAAACTTTTTCCCCAAAAAAAAAAAAGAAAAGAAAGAGCTGGTTTTACAATGATAAGCTAGTTAATAATAACTTCCTGGTTTTACAATGATAAGCTAGTTAATAATAACTTTAACCATTGCTTCTTTCTTTTCTTCCCCAACTTAAACCTATGATGTCGACCCTCTACAAGACATATGTATTGCAGTCAAAGGCACTAATGCTTCTGTAAAAAGCTTTTTTACTAGTTCCCTCTTTTTTTCTTCCTATCATCAACTGTATAAGATATAATTAAGTACATTAGTGTGGTCTAGATCTCTACCAACTTAAGCTTTTAGATAAGTGACCGTACACTTCAACATGCTATTAGCTCTTTTTTTTATGCTAGCTTCATTTTATGCAGTTTTCGTGAATGGAAAGGTTTGCAAAGACCCAAAGCTTGCAAATGCAGATGATTTCTTTGCTTCGGATTTTAATGTCAGAGGAAATAGAGGGCCGCCTATGTTTGGTTTTGTTGTGAATAACGTGGCTGTAAACAACATGCCTGGACTCAACACTCTTGGTATTTCTACTGCTCGTGGTGACCTGGAGCCAAAGGGTCTTATTCCACTTCACACACCCCTCGAGCTACTGAGCTCATAACTGTATTGGAGGGTACTATCTATGCAGGATTTCTTGTTCCTGATGCTGATGCCTTTAAAAGTCGTCTCTTCTCCAAGATCTTGAATCCTGGCTATGTGTTTGTGATCCCGCAAGGTCTTATCCACTTCCCGTATAATGTGGGACACAAAAATGCTACTATACTTGCTTCTTTCAACAGTCAAAATCCTGGATTTGTCTTTATTCCTAGCTCCATCTTTGCTTCAGATCCGCCTATTTGTGATGATGTTCTTGACAAAGATTTCCAGCTTAATAAGAGAATGATTGAACAACTTCGGAAGAAATTCTCCTAGCTAGGATATGTCATCAATTTCAAATTTGATTTTGCTAGTGTGCAGCTGCTCATGACAACATATTAGTGAAAGTATTCCCATAGTACGTACTTTGCACTCTAATTTTAACATTGTTGTAGTTTTCCAAATTGTATCTCTTACTGTATTAAGGTCTATTATAAGAATATTGGAAGAAGTTCGATAGTATATCCGTATCCAGTAGACTCGATTCTTGCAAATGCAATACATATAAGTAATTATTTATATATGTATCCATAAGTAAGCAGCTTTTACTTGGATCCAAAATGCATAATCAAAGATATTAACTTTTTTATTACTTACAGAGCAGTTTTATTGAACAGCAGAATTACAAAGTCAGAGAAGTTTATAAGACAAATTCATGTTCCTTCTCAAGAGTCACTTCGTTTCCAAAATCTTGAATCCTGATGATGTGTTTGTTACTCCACAGGGTCTTATTCATTTCCAGTGTATGTGGTACACAACATTAGTGCAACATTACTCGAGTCCTACAACAGCCAAAATTAAGCAGCCGTCTCACTATTAATTCCTTGTTCAATCTTTGCTTCTGATCCACCTATTAGCGACGATTTGCTTGCCAAAGGTTGTCGATTGATTAAGAACATGATTGAAGATCTTCAAAAGAAATTTCCCTAGGATTCCTCATGTTATAAAGATATTACTACTACTATAGTTCTACTGAACTGTTAAAACAGAGATGGCATGGCTGTATAAGTTTTCATTAACCTTCTGTTCTTCCATGTAAGTTCTTTTGCAACACTACAGCTAGCCAAATGAGAAGTTTGTGATACATGTTGAACATTATTGTACGTTGGCAAAATGTGTTGGGATCGAAATAACATGGCATGCTGAAGCTAACACATCAAACATTGGTTGACAATAAAGACTTTTATTTAAAATGGTTTGGCCAAACGGCCTACATCATATGGGAGAAGAAAAATCTCCCCCAAATTAAATTCTCTTAAAGACTACATTGTGGAGTTTTGTGTTCTCTTTGTTGTGAAGAGAATATCCTATTTATAGGAGTTCTAAAACTTATTCTTCAAGAAAAGAATAGGCATAAAAGGAGATATATTCCTGTTAGAACTCTTTTTCATCCTTTAAGAAATAGAGTCCTAATAGATTATAAATTCAGGCAAAAAACCCTAACAAAATGAATAGTGATACCCTTTCAAATATAATTAGTATAGCACCCGCACGATGTGCGGTTAGTATCAATAAATATTTGTCATATATATTTGCGCATAATAGATCATATTACTACAATAAATTTTCTAACACTTAAAACAAAGATGACTGTATATTAAGTACATAACATTATTACATTACATCATCTTTAGAGCATGTTTGGGTAAGATTAAGGTCGCTTATAAGCACATATATATTTTGTGTGTTTGGTAACTCAAAAAGTAGTGTGCTTATAAGCACTTTTGTGCTTAAAATAAGCCAAAAGTGAGAAGTTAGGAAATCCTAACTTTTCAAAAGTAGCTTATAAGCAACTTTTGGCTTATAAGCTACTTATATTAAGCCCACCCAAACAGGCTTTTTGTCTAATAATAATTAGGTTTAGTTCTTTTTTTTTTATTTTTTAATTGTTTCCATGCCTTATACCGCTAATACATGACTTATTTCCTCAAACAGTCACTGAAGTTAGAAAAATTATCTAAGAAAGTTAATTTCCTTTGGTTTTGGAATAGTAAAATCACTCAACTTATCAAAATATATATGAAATTCAACCTACATTAAATCATCTTTAGTTTAATAATAATTAGGTTTAGTTCTTTTATTTTTTTTATTATTTCCATACCTTATACTGCTAATACATGACTTATTTCCTCAAACAGTCACTGAAGTTGGGAAAATTATCTAAGAAAGTTAATTTCCTTTGGTTTTGAAATAGTAAAATCACTCAACTTATCCAAAATATTTATGAAATTCAACCTACATGTTTATTTGATCATACGCACTTGAAATGCTTACTTGACATTTAAAGAAGAAAAATAATTTGGATTACTCTTGTGAAGGACAATGATTCTGAAGAGGAACTCGAACAATAACAATTCATATTTAAGAAGAGAATGTAACATTTTCTTTTTTATAATTAACATAGGTGTCCGGTCTATTTAAAATGAAATTAAATAAAATATTACTTAAGCTTTCTCGGTAGCATGATGACGAAATACCTATAAATTGACATTCATATATATATATATATATATATATATATATATATATATATATATATATATATATATATATATATATATATATAGAGAGAGAGAGAGAGAGAGAGAGAGAGAGAGAGAGAGAGAGAGAGAGAGAGAGAGAGAGAGAGAGAGAGAGATGGGATCAAGGTAACAAAATGCCAAGTTCAGAAACATATTATGAGCCTATTTGGGTAGGCTTAAAAGCAACTTATTTTAAGTGGCTTATAAGTCAAAAAGTGACTTCTCAATAAGTGGCTTTTAAGCAACTTATAGCTTATAAGTCCAAAAATTTTGAAGTTACCAAACATATATTAATGGACTTATAAGCTTATAAGTCACTTTTAAGCTCACCCAAACGGGCTCTATATTATATGTTGAAAAACATGAATGTAGTTGAGCGCCATTTACAATAGAGCTGTGACAGAAAGAATAACTGATAATCATACCTTCTTATGAATGAACAAATCAAAGATAGATATAATCAGTCGCAAATAACATGAAATAAAGAGAAACGATAAGGGACTGGCTTTTGTTGAAAAATAGTCATTGTTGTACCATGAGAACTCATTCTTTAAATGCTTTGGCACTTTGAATAGTGATTTTAAGCTAACAAATACATACATATTTTTAAAAAATTGCATATTATCAAATCAAAGTGTAAGTTCACTAATAGATAAACAAATACCAAGATAAACGTATAATGTTATTTACAAATTCATTTACATTTTCTTTTGGGATACAAATTTACTACTCCTTTAATTTTCATGACATATAATTTTCTTCTGACCGCGAGCTCCATGCCAACATTTTTTCAGCATTTCTTAATTGATCTCTACCAGCTCCTCCACTTTGTTAGTAATACACAGAGATGAACGTGCTTATATAATAATGTCAAAAAAGAATCTTCACTGTAGATTTCCTAAGAAGAATAAGAACTAAATCTCAATTTTTTGAAATAAGTCATTGACGGCCTGTGATGATTCCTGGAGTATTCTAAGTACTATTCACATTAAAAATTTCCACTAAAATCCTTCAAACAGGATTAATATTTATCTTGTCATTCAAAGTTAACATGCAAACTAAAAAAGAGAATACATCAAGCATGGATAAAATTGTAAATCCATCTAAAAGAAATCTTGAGATAAACTTTTGAATTTTAGTATTGGAAAAAGATATAGTATTTCTTTTACCTAAATACTGATTCTTTTCCTGTCGGTTTCTTCATATTCGTTCGGTGTATACATGCAAATTTAATCTACTTCATCTGGCGAATTTAAAATGATAGACGTGATGATATCCAACTTTAATTTTGCGCTGAACATATCTGTGCAACACCAAGTAAAAGGTAGTAATTAATAGAATTAGAATTTTAGGCGCCTTAAAAAGGGACTATTCACATAAAAAATTTCTCGAAAATATTGACTGTACCTGTGATGATTCCTGGAGAATTCGAAGTACTATTCACACTAAAATTCTTCAAACTGTAGGATTATTTATCTTGTCATTCAAAGTTAATATGCAAATTAAATAAGAGAATACATCAAGCATTAATAAAAATTTAAATCCATCTAAAAGAAATAAACATTTGAATTTTAGTATTGACAAAATATATATTTCTTTTACCTAAATATTGGTTCTTCTCCTATTAGTTAGCGTAACACGATAGATGTGATGATATCCAACTTTGATTTCGAGGTGAATATATCTGTGTTAAACCAAATAACAGGTAATTAATAGAATTAGAATTTTAGGACACCTTAAAAAAGGATTGACATGTCAATTACTTGCAATATGAACATATAAGCATTACAATAAAAATGAGAGACATAATAACCTCTTAACAAATATAACAATTCATATGTAAAGATTTTTATACAGCAAAACAAAATTCAAAAGCAGAAACTAAATAAATAAATAAAATGAATAAGAAGAAATATTCACATGATGATAAGTAATACAACAAAAAATAAATGGTTTATCAATAAATTTAGTGATGAATCAAGTGTTGGGATTTTGGAATAAATAGAGTGTGAATGGGAAATGGGTGGGAAGGTGAAAAGGTTCCTTTTAGTAAGGAAATGCACATTCCTTTTAGTAAGGAAATGCACATTCTCCCATATTGGTAGAGGAAAAGACTTTTGTTGGGTTTAAATACAAATTCACTTCTCTTAGCTCTTAAAAGGGTTGAGAAGAAGGGAAGCCTCGCGCCGTCGTCGCTCGCTCGTCTCGGCTTCGGATTTCGGTCAATTGATATGATTGATTGACTTAATTTTTTGGACCAACAAAAACTAAAAATATTAATTAATTAATATTTTTTATTATTAATATTTAATATTTAATCTGTTTGCGTAACAGAAATGTGAATGGATTAATCTGATTAATCCAGCGTAGTTATTTCTCCACGTTCTCCCACTCTCCCACGTTTTCTCATTAGTGGACTACTCATTACTGACATTTAGTGAATTCAGCCATTAGTGACAATGAATTCAGGTGCCATTAGTGGCAGTGTTAGTGGTGTTAGTGGCCATTAGTGGTGACTCTTCCTTCCATTTCCCATGGCTATATAAGCTGGTCAGTCTTCAACATTTCAAAATACACTGAAACACAGAAATACAAAACTTCTTACTGCATTCCTCTCTTTTCTGCATACTAAGTAAGTCTTAGTAAGTCGTGTGATTTGCTCCGTTTTCTTTGAGTTCGCAGTGTTCTACTGTTTGAAGTGCCGCTACAGTAGAACTGTTATCCGTTCCATCCTGGGAGAAATTAACCCGTGAACCTTGGGCAACTGTGAGGGGGTTAGATTTCTTAAGGAGACACAAGTAAATTGTGGGCTCGGGATTGTCCCATAACAACTGATAATATACTTCTGTTTGTTGTCTTTTCTGATTTATTTGGTTGCAGGAATAACAAGCTTAAGAAATCTCATGTTATTTATTTTCTGCACTTAAATAAATACTGGTTAAGGAGACTAAAACCTTTGTGGTTTTCCACTCGTTTATAAAATATTAATCTGCTGTGGAGACTAAAACCTTCGTGGTTTTTCTACTCCTAACTACTGTGAAATAATCTGTTTGTGAGGACTAAAAGCCTTCGTGGTTTTTTCTACTCCTATTGTTTAAACAGTTTATTAATATTGTTTCTGCTTGTGTCACTTGACAGAGATGACTAACGGAGCTGAACAAACTGTCCCTGCTGTGAATACGAATGCTACCGCAGTTTCTGGTGCTGCTGGGCCTAGCCGTGCTGCTGCAACGGTTATGCCACCAGCAGAAAAGCCGGGGAAATTTTCTGGTGTGGACTTTAAAAGGTGGCAGCAAAAGATGTTCTTTTATCTGACCACCTTAAGCCTGCAAAGGTTTATCAACGAGGATGCTCCAGTCCTGACTGATGAAACACCTGAAAACGAACGCTTCCTTGTGATTGAGGCTTGGAAGCACTCTGACTTCCTATGCAAGAATTACATTCTAAGTGGCTTGGAAGATGACCTGTACAACGTTTACAGTAATGTTGAAACGTCTAAGAAACTGTGGGATATTTTAGAAAAGAAATATAAGACTGAAGACGCTGGACTGAAGAAATTTGTGGCTGCCAAATTTCTGGATTATAAAATGGTGGATAACAAATCTGTTGTGTCCCAAGTCCAAGAACTTCAAGTCCTTATCCATGATCTCCTTGCTGAAGGTTTGATCTTGATTAATACTTCTGTTAAGAGTATTATTTATATTGTTGCTAACAAACTTTTCTTTGAAGGTTTGAAGATTAATGAAGCGTTTCAAGTTGCAGCCATGATTGAAAAGTTACCTCCATCATGGAATGACTTTAAAAATTACTTGAAACACAAGCGCAAGGAGATGACCCTTGAAGATTTGGTTGTACGCTTGAGGATTGAAGAGGACAACAAATCTGCTGCAAAGAAGGCTCGTGGAAGTGCTGCAATAGCGGGAGCAAATATTGTTGAGCACACTCCAAATCAAAATAAGAGAAAGAAGCCTTCTGGAGGGAAGACCAACCCCAGCAAGAAAAAGTTCAAGGGAAATTGCTACAACTGTGGCAAGATGGACATAAGTCCGCAGACTGTCGTGCTGCAAAGAAGGACAGGAAAAAGGAAAAAGGTCAAGCAAACATGGTTGAAGAGACAAAATTGGCCCAAGGAGTGCAAGACATTGATCTATGTGCTATGATTTCTGAATGCAACTTAGTTGGAAATCCTAAGGAATGGTGGATTGATTCAGGAGCCACCCGCCATGTTTGTGCTGTGAAGGAAGCCTTTGCTTCGTATGCTCCCGCTGGACCTGATGAGGCGCTCTCTATGGGCAATTCTGCAACGGCCAAAATTGAAGGATATGAGAAGATATTCCTCAAGATGACGTCTGGCAAGGTTGTGACTCTGACCAATGTTCTTCACGTTCCTGAAATTAGGAAGAACTTGGTGTCTACTGCACTTCTTGTGAAAAACGGGTTTAAGTGTGTGTTTGTTTCTGACAAAGTTGTAATAACTAAGAATGAGCTGTATGTAGGAAAAGGTTACCTGACTGAGGGCCTTTTCAAACTCAATGTAATGGTCGTTGATACTATGAATAAAATTGCAGCTTCTTCTTACTTACTTGAGTCAAATAATTTATGGCATTCTCGTTTGGGACATGTCAATTATAAAACCTTGCGAAAAATGATCAATTTGGAAGTATTGCCTAAATTTGATTGCGCTAAGTCAAAATGTCAAATATGTGTTCAGTCTAAATATGCTAAACACCCTTACAAGTCAATTGAAAGGGATTCTGAACCATTAGACTTAATTCATACAGATATTTGTGACATGAAGTCAATACCATCTCGCGGTGGAAAGAAGTATTTCATAACTTTTATTGACGATAGCACTCGTTACTGCTATGTTTATTTACTTAGTAGTAAAGATGACGCAATTGACGCATTCAAGCAATACAAAAATGAAGTTGAAACGCAACTTAACAAAAAGATCAAAATGATAAGAAGTGATAGGGGTGGAGAATATGAATCTCCTTTTGAACAAATATGTTTGGAATATGGCATTATTCATCAAACAACTGCCCCTTACACGCCTCAATCCAATGGTATTGCAGAAAGGAAAAATCGAACGTTAAAGGAGATGATGAATGCCTTGTTGATTAGTTCGGGTCTACCGCAGAACTTGTGGGGGGAAGCTATATTCACGGCTAATCAAATACTCAATCGAGTTCCCCATAGCAAAACACTGTCCATTCCATATGAAAAGTGGAAAGGAAGGAAGCCCAACTTGAATTACTTCAAAGTGTGGGGGTGTTTGGCAAAAGTGCAAGTCCCAAAACCCAAAAGGGTTAAGATTGGACCGAAAACAGTTGATTGTGTTTTCATTGGGTATGCTATAAACAGTAAAGCATATCGGTTTCTGGTTCATAAATCAGAAAATCCAGACATTCATGTTAATACGGTGATGGAATCAGACAGTGCTGAGTTCTTTGAAACTATATATCCGTATAAGAAGGAATGTGAGTCAGTTGGTGAAAGATCCAAACAAATTCGGGAAGGAACCAAAGGAAATTCACCAAATGAGGAAGAACCAAGACGAAGCAAGCGTCAAAGGACTTCTACTTCGTTTGGAGATGACTTTGTCACTTTCCTGTTGGAAAATGAGCCTCGGACGTTTAAAGAAGCAATGTCTTCTTCAGACTCTCCGTTTTGGAAAGAGGCAGTCAATAGTGAAATAGAATCTATTTTGAGCAACCATACTTGGGAGTTGGTTGATCTTCCTCCTGGAAACAAACCATTAGGTTCTAAGTGGATTTTCAAAAGGAAAATGAAAGCTGATGGCACTATTGACAAGTACAAGGCAAGGCTTGTTGTTAAAGGTTATAGACAACAAGAAGGTCTTGACTACTTTGACACATACTCGCCGGTAACCAGAATTACATCCATTCGTATGTTAATAGCGTTAGCCGCCGTGTATGGTCTGCAAATCCATCAAATGGACGTTAAGACAGCGTTCTTAAACGGGGATTTGGAGGAAGAAATTTACATGGAACAACCTGAAGGGTTCGTGGTTCCAGGTAAAGAAAAGATGGTGTGTAAACTTGTTAAGTCGCTTTATGGACTAAAACAAGCACCTAAACAATGGCATGCGAAATTTGATCATACAATGTTGTCAAATGGCTTTAAAATTAACGAGTGTGACAAATGTGTCTACATTAAGAACACTCCTAATTTTGTAGTCATTGTTTGCTTATATGTGGACGACATGTTGATAATGAGCAATAACATTGCTAATATAAATGCTACGAAACGCATGTTGACTAGCAAATTTGATATGAAAGACTTAGGAGTTGCGGACTTAATTCTGGGTGTTAAGATCCATAGAACTCCTCAAGGTCTGGCGTTGTCTCAAACTCACTACATCAATAGTGTTCTTGAAAAATTTAAATATTTGGACTTTAAAATTTCAAAGACTCCTATTGATGTAAACCTTGCTCTAAAGAAGAACAAAGGTCAAAGCACGTCGCAACGGGATTATGCACGTGTTTTGGGAAGTTTGATGTACGTCATGAATTGTACTCGACCAGATATAGCTTGTGCTATAAGTAAACTAAGTCGATACACGAGTAATCCCAATCAGACCCATTGGATGGCAATGAAACGTGTTTTGGGGTATTTAAAATATACTCAAGACTTTGCATTGCATTATAACAAGTATCCTGCAGTCATTGAAGGATATTGTGATGCCAATTGGATCACCGGCACAACTGATTCTAAGTCCACAAGTGGATATATTTTCGCACTTGGTGGAGGAGCGGTGTCTTGGAAATCGTCCAAGCAAACATGTATTGCCCGCTCTACTATGGAAGCTGAATTCATAGCCTTAGATAAAGCCGGTGAAGAAGCTGAATGGCTTCGAAACTTTTTGGAAGACATTCCGTTTTGGCCTAAGCCATTGACACCAATTTGTATACATTGTGATAGTCAATCGGCTATAGGAAGAGCGAAGAATGTAATGTATAACGGTAAGAATCGTCACATACGACGAAGGCATAAAACCGTTAGGGACCTACTCTCTAGGGGAATTATCACCATTGACTACGTAAAGTCAAGGGATAATGTGGCGGATTCGCTTACAAAAGGCCTAACTAGAGAGGCGGTTGAGTGTTCATCAAAGGGAATGAGACTATGGCCAAGGACAAGTCATCACGGCGGTAACTCTACCTAGGAGACTGGAGATCCCAAGAACTAGGTTCAAGGAGAATACAAAGTTGTGTTTGACGGTCCAACATTGTCAGTTAATGTTTGGTCCATTCTCATGATTAGACAATGTTCAAGTACCAAGGGTAAAATGCTAGAGGCATTTTTTAATGATTGTCTAAGTTTGATATTTTAATTATCAAACAGTGTACATCTATAGGATTACACGTTTAGAAATCACCTATGTAAGTGTGAAGTGGAAGCCGCTTCAAGGAGAATTCGGTATGGCAAGTTCTCTAAGTACTTATGAAACCAGGCGGTGTTCATGGCTGAAACGAACACAACAGTGAGAACCAAAGACGGTTAAGGGTTAGTTGTGTGACATACGTTGTCTAGGTATACACCAAAGCTCAACGGTTCAAAGATATCAAATCTACCGATTGATCGAGTATATCCGATGTATGTTCACTACGGAAAGTTCAAAGGGAAACCTACTTATCCCGATGCAACTAGTTCTTTCTTGCAAATCACACAAGTCTGTCATGCATATTTCCAATATAGCCATTCCCCATTCATGTGGGGGATTGTTGGGATTTTGGAATAAATAGAGTATGAATGGAAAATGGGTGGGAAGGTGAAAAGGTTCCTTTTAGTAAGGAAATGCACATTCTCCCATATTGGTAGAGGAAAAGACTTTTGTTGGGTTTAAATACAAATTCACTTCTCTTAGCTCTTAAAAGGGTTGAGAAGAAGGGAAGCCTCGCGCCGTCGTCGTCGCTCGCTCGTCTCGGCTTCGGCTTCGGCTTCGGCTTCGGCTTCGGATTCGGATTCGGATTTCGGATTTCGGTCAATTGATATGATTGATTGACTTAATTTTTTGGACCAACAAAAACTAAAAATATTAATTAATTAATATTTTTTATTATTAATATTTAATATTTAATCTGTTTGTGTAACAGAAATGTGAATGGATTAATCTGATTAATCCAGCGTAGTTATTCCTCCACGTTCTCCCACTCTCCCACGTTTTCTCATTAGTGGACTACTCATTACTGACATTTAGTGAATTCAGCCATTAGTGGCAATGAATTCAGGTGCCATTAGTGGCAGTGTTAGTGGTGTTAGTGGCCATTAGTGGTGACTCTTCCTTCCATTTCCCATGGCTATATAAGCTGGTCAGTCTTCAACATTTCAAAATACACTGAAACACAGAAATACAAAACTTCTTACTGCATTCCTCTCTTTTCTGCATACTAAGTAAGTCTTAGTAAGTCGTGTGATTTGCTCCGTTTTCTTTGAGTTCGCAGTGTTCTACTGTTTGAAGTGCCGCTACAGTAGAACTGTTATCCCGTTCCATCCTGGGAGAAATTAACCCGTGAACCTTGGGCAACTGTGAGGGGGTTAGATTTCTTAAGGAGACACAAGTAAATTGTGGGCTCGGGATTGTCCCATAACAACTGATAATATACTTCTGTTTGTTGTCTTTTCTGATTTATTTGGTTGCAGGAATAACATCAAGAACCAAAATAAATAAAATTTACATTATTTATCTTGCGGCATTAATGCATGAAATCGTCGATATAAGCCAAGGTGGGAGGACACCTTAAAAGGGAGATAGAGCTAATAATCAATATCACAAAGGGTAGAAGATAGTCTAAGTGTTCAGTTTATGTATTGCTGAAAGAGTATATCTAACAGCTTAAGAGGATGAAAGGAAATGCCAACTCAAACTTTATTTGAATTTCAAATTTGTGAAATCACGCCCGTTTATTAGTAATATGCTTTTTATAAAACAATGTAGGTATATCTGAAAAGATAGGATTTTAATTAAGATCATATTTATTCTTATCTTGTTTATTAAAAATAATCCAGAGAGTACTTCAATTAGTTATTCTGTTCACATTTTAATAAAAGAGGACATTTAAATATTTAATAACTAAGAAAGGAGTCCTCATACACCTTCTTTAGTTTTAAATAGGACTCCATCATGTAACTACTTCTATTATAAAATTTTTTACAATATCCTATCATTAGCTTATTTTTTGAATTAGTGATAAGTTGGAAAAATAAATCTACATATAAGACTAAAATAAGGCAGTAGGTTATATTTTTAAAAATATTCACTATTTTTTCATTCAAATTAAAATATTCAATCTTATCATTCCATTTGAATTTGAATTTAGTGTCATTATTACAAATATTGCCTTAATGTCTATTCTACGTTTTGTCCTAAGCGTTCTTTGTTTATATATATATATATATATATATATATATATATATATATATATATATATATATATATATATATATATGCAAAGTTGCATCCTGCTTGTAATTACTTTATCATCGAAGAAACTAACATTGAATTCAATGAATTATATGAATTATTTACTATTAATTCCAATTTTCAGTATTTTGAGCCTGGGAATTTGGAAATGAACGGCCAACATTTCCTCTTTCTTTCGAGAAATTGTTTTAAATTATGCTAGGTGCTAAGTAGAGAAGCTAAGGCAGCTCTTGTTACCTTATTGGTAAGTTTCGAATAATCGACTTCCAACTCTTGAACATTTTTATACCCTTTTGATCAGTAACGTATAATTCTCTTCTTCTAAAGGTAACAACTTAATATGGAAAATAATAATAAATCATGAAAGGTTTCAATGAAATCTTCTCCTTTCTTTCTCCTTCTAAATGAGAGATTAAAGTAGAATGATGTATTAAAAAGAGAGCATATAATATTTATTACTTTGTGCCTAAATTACGACCATTCATCAGTTACTCCTAGTAAACCGTCAAAAGAACAAACTGTCTGGTCTTTTATCTTATCCGGTGCGACCTTATTGTTTTTTTTCTAGTAGCACCTTTCCCTTTCATTAAAACAACCAAACCATTTTCCTAACTTATTGCCTAAATATTTGATTGCATATTGTGAGAATTCCATTGGACTTTGGTTGTAACTAATTTGAGTTACCCAACCGCAATTTTTCCTATTACAAAGTAACTAGATCCAACTATAAATAGTTAGACATGATCTCTAGCTACTTGAAAGAAATAAAAACAAAGCTAGAGTTTTTGCGATGGAACCAACTAATGCCATATCAATGATCATGTGCTTGATAATAACAACAATTATTTTCCTTTCTTCTTTTGCTTGTGCATATGATCTTATAGAGCTTGGTAAATTCTTTGTTTCATCTTTCCTTTTTAAAAAATAATACCTGGCTAGTTTTCAATGTTTGCATTTATGTTTTTTTCTTGATACTAGCTATATACTCCTTCCGTTCAAAAACAATGCAACCATTTCCTTATAAGTTTGTTTAAGAAAGAATGATACCGTTCTAAATTTGGATTTCACATTTTACAAGCTAAGCACAAGTGTGGTGTCTCAATATATTAATTGGAATTGCAGGTCGTAATATAGCTGGAAATAATAGTGCTGAAGAAAGATTCTTTTTTAAAGGCGGTCTTCATCAAAGAGGGAAGGCAGTGTCTAACTATGGTATGCATTCAACTGTGGTGGATGTAACCAAAATTCCAGCACTCAACACCCTTGGTATGTGTGTAGCGCGTGTCGATATCGAGCCATCAGGTGTCAGCCCACTTCATTCACATCCTCAATCTTCTGAACTCGTGACAGTCATAGACGGAATTGTTTTAGTTCTCGTTCTTGTTCCTGATCCAAGTGACATGCTCAAGAGTCAGGTGGTTGCCAAATACTTGAGTCCAGGCGATGTGTTTGTGATTCCGCAGGGTCTTATTCATTTCCTGTATAATGGGGGAGACTCTATGACTGCAACATTAATCCAGTCCTTCAACAGCCCATATTATGCAGCTGCTACAATTCCTAGTTCAATATTTGCAGCTGATCCCCAAATTGAAGCTAAAATGCTTGCGAAAAGTTTTCGATTGGATGAGAACGTTATAGCAGATCTTCAAAAGAAGTTCCCGTAGCTAGAACGGAATGTCGTGATGATATATAAAGATATTAAGTACTCTGTGGTGAAAGTTGTAAAAAACATAGATGCCCGCCAGCATGATTTTAAGGTTTAGTAACAATTACAATTAGATCTTTGCTTCCATGTAAGGTCTATCACAAAGGTATAAATCTTGAAAATGTTCTTGCTTCTGCAATTGTCAGATTAGTGTTACAATTTTCTCAGCTATCTCATATAAAACTAAAGTTTTAGAAAGAATACATTTTTATTTTATTTTATTTTATTATATTATATCTTTAATGCGCTCTCTCATCTATGAGTTAAATTTTTTGCACGTGAATTTTATTTTGGTTAATGGGACGTGGTGCTGAGAATCGAACCTGTTCAACATTTAGTAACCATTTATAAAGTTTCGGATGACATCCGAAGAGCAAAAGCAAGATACATACATCAATCTTTGAACAATTGGTAACAAGCTTCTCCATAGTATAAGAAGAAGTATTCATTATCAACTGATCAGGCCTCAGCATTAATCGACACAAGACTCCAAAGAGAATTTGACAATTTAATATGCTCTCTTAAATTAACAGGTAGCTTAATATATGACATTCAGCACGCTTGATTTGAACTTCAAATTTTTCGCTCCAGCATGCTGTCATCTGTGGAAATTGAAACCAAGTAAATGAGCTAATCAAACGTTGTAATCCCCTCTCCCATCACTACTAAAAAAACCGGAATTTTTGACTGCCAGTGTTCGACCGAAAAACGGTCGAACACCTATTTCGACTGATTTTCGGTCGAACAGTACACTTGGTGAAACTGTTCGACCGAAAATCGGTCGAAATAGGTGTTCGACCGATTTTCGGTCGAACAAAAAAATTTGTCTTGTAGCTGTCGACCGAATTTCGGTCGAAATATCGGTCGACCCACGCGTTATTTTGTTCAGCAGAGCGCAGCCCCTTCTTCATTTTCTCCTTCTTCTCCAATTATCCCCCTCTCTCTCTAAACACCATAACCCACCCCCAAACGTGAAAAAACACAAAATCCACCATAACCCACCCCCAAAATCAACACTTAAACACAATCTACCCTCCTAATCACTACCCATAACATCAAATTCAAGGTAAATTCTTAATTTTAGGGTTATTTTAATTACTTTGTAAAACTTGAACCCTAACTTTTTAACTCAATTTTTTTGTAGTTTTGAAGCATATAACCAGTGGGGAATCAATTGTAGGTGCTATAGGAGCATAAATCAACGTCGAGGTACGGTTTTTTATTTTTATTTTTAATTAATCCGAATTTAATTAATATTTTAGTTAATTTTTAACTTTGGCCTATAATGTTGCATATTTAGTTAATTATTAGTTAGCAAACTTTATTGTAGTTATTGTTGATGTTGAACAACTTGTTTGGTGTTGTTAGCTATTATCAAAGTTAGGTTTGTGTTGTTTGGGATTGTTGTAGTTGTTGGTATTGTTTGGTAGTGTTGTTTGCAATGTGTTGTTGCCTTGGTATTGTTGAGAAGATGAATATGTTATGCCTAAAACGAATAATCTTTTGTTTGTTTGAATTGCTTTGATAATATTAATTAATAGGGTGTTATTAGATAATATTGTTTCTTTGGGGCATTTCATCAAACAAGTTGCTTGCATTAACAAACCCGATGGCATTAATCTTGCTAAAGTGATTACAAAAACAAGTGACAAACTAAAATAAAAAATCATACATATTGTTTCTTAATCTTGCAATGTTTGTGTATTTAATCTATTTAATCCGCCTATTTTTTTTTCAATGAATGTGTGTATTTAATCTATTTAACCCGCCTATTTTTTTTTTGCAATGAATGTGTTTATTTAATCTATTTAACCCGTCTAATTTTTGTGCAATGAATGTGTCAACAGGAATGAAGAATATTTTTTCAGGAAAGAAGGGGCTTAAAAAGGCAGGTGAGCCTTCACGTGAGCCGGCACAGGACACTCCTCCCCCTCGGGTGTTTGCAAGAAGGAAGGGGAAAGGAAAGGCAGGTGAGCCTTCAGGTGAGCCGGCACAGGACACTCCTACATCTCAAGTGCCGCATCACCTTCCTACAGGAGCACCAGCAGCAAACAGTCCAGATTTTTTCAGGCCGCACCGCATGTCCTAGGTGCCGCATTCGCTTACTACAGGAGCACCTGCCGGATACAGTCCGGATTTTTTCAGGCCACCTAGCATGCCTCAGAGCCATACTGGTTGGAGGCATCACTTCAGTAGTTATGACATGACTGAGAGCCAGGACGGTCCATCCCAGGGCGTTCCCGGACTAGGAGATCCCACACAGTCCACTAGTCCGTCTGGGTCGACTCAGCCGCCTTCCGACCCATCTAGCCCTACCTGCCCTTCGGTACAGCAGGAGATTCCTTACTATGATCCCAGATCGCCATATTACATCGGTGAGCCTGGCACTTGGGAAGACGGACGTTTGATTATTTATCCCGAGGGGGATAAGAGGTAAGTATAGTATTTATGAAGTTCTTATCTATTTAGCAGTAAGCTTTTAAATATTAGTATTTCTATTAACCCGTCTGTTTTTTTACGTAGCTTTTGCCCCAACACTGATGCTACTCCTGTGCTGACGAAATGCATGAAATCTCAATGGAAGGAATCATGGCCATCCTGGGGCGCTGTGCCCCCTCAAGTAAAGCAACAGATAATGCAAGCTTTTGAGGTGATGAATATGCATACGGTTTTTCACTAATTGCAGGTTTTCTTAATGATTATGTTTAATTAAAATATTTTGATGAATATTGCAGGTTCAGTGTAAGTGGCATCCGGCTCTGGACTATAAAGTCCGTTCTAACTTCCCTAAGAAATGCGCGGATGTGTACAAGAACGCAATGTACAATGCGCGCAAAAATGGAAAAATGCCCGGCTTCCTCTATGATCATCAATGGAGAGAGCTGCTGCAGTATTGGGGGTACTCCCGAATTTCAGAAGAAGAGCGAACAAGGGAAGAAAGCTCGGGCATCTACTAAGGGTGGATCGCTGCATACCGATGGCGCAGTTAGCGCTGCGACGCAGAAGATGCGCTTGGTAAAGTAATTTAATTTATAAGACTTTCTCTATAATAGTTTATTTTCTATCTAACTTGTTCTCTTCTTTAATTTGTTGGAAAAGCAACAAAATCGGACTATTCCACTCTCTGAAATGCACAAGATCCGCCATATCAAGAAAGATAAAAAGGGAGGAGAAACATAGGTCTAGCCCCGAGCACAAGAGGCCTGGTAAGTACTTAAATTTAAACTAAAGTCGCGCCAATCCTTCAAGTTTAAAACTTCATAGTTGTACCGTTGATATATTTATGTTTTTCAGGAAAAAGCTACAAAGGCCCTTGAGGACTGGACCGCGACTCAGCAATCTGAATGCGGAAGCAGTACCCCAGTACCGTTAACGCTCGAGCAAGAAACCAACTTATGGTTGGAAGCGGTCGGAGGGGTGAAGAAGGGGTCAGCTTATGGCATTGGAACTCTGTATTCATCTGCCAAGCATAAATCGAACTATTTGGGCTCGTGTTCAAGTGCTCCTCCAAGCTCTGCTCCCGCTCCAGAAATGACTCGGATGCAAGCGGAGATCGAAGAACTGAGAAAACAAAATGAAGCTATGCGCTTAGCACAGGAGGCGCATCAGAGAGAAGTGCATGAAATGATGCGCGCATCACAGGAGGCGCATCAGAGAGAAATGCATGAAATGATGCAAGAGCTCCTCAGGAACCAAAAAAAAGGCAAAGGAAAGCGTGATAGCTCGAGAAAGGGAAAGAGCAAGAGCAGACATCGCCACCATTCACCCTCTCAGTCTGATAACGGGTCTAGTTCGGCTTCTAGCCATTAGTAGTGAAAGTTGAACTTTAAACTGTTTGTTTAGTTTGTTTGAATATTGTAAAACTTGAACGAATGTTGAAAGACTCCTTTCTATTGTTTGGCTTTGTTAGCCTTGTTTGAATAGCGTTTATGAATGTCTTGTGACTGGTTTTTCTGCGTGTTTACAGGTGGTGTAGGGCTAATTTCAGCTTTTATGTTGCAGGTTTTTACAGGTTTTCGACCGACTTTCGGTCGAAAGTTGGTCAAAAAATAATACCAGCCTTTCGACCGAATTTCAGTCGAAATACTGTTCGACCGAATTTCAGTCGAAATCCTGTTCGACCGACTTTCGGTCGAATGTCGGTCGACGTTCGACCGAAAGTCGGTCGACGTTCGACCGAGGTTGAATTTCGACCTTAATTTGGTCGACCACCACAATCGGTCGAAATACGGTCGATAGTTCGACCGAATTTCGACCGATTGGGCGGTCGAAAATCCCAGTTTTTTTAGTAGTGCATGCACTCTTCTGCTCTGTGCTTTCCTCTATGTACCACAAAAAAAATAAAACAAGTTATAACTTGAATTCGCTCAAGAACGCGTTGTGGATATTCGTGAATGAAGAATTAAGAGAGAAGTAAAATGGTAGGAAATCTGATAATCGTTATGGATTGGAGGTATAAGCGAGTATTTACCTCATACTAGTTTCTCGGTATGCGTTGCACGTGAATGCCGAGATTTATAGTACACAATGTTATAAATAACATCACTATTGAGTAGTATTTAAACAAAATTTTGAATAAATAATTATACATGAAAGAAAAATGTACTAAGTAATTCTATCAATGATCAATGTGGCTTGTCGTATGATAAGTTATTTGTCAAGGTCAAGATGATTGAATATCATTCGAACCTACGAAGATGAAAAATAAGCTCAAATAAGTAGACAATCATATACTTCCTGAATTCCACCTATCAAGTGGAAAATTCGTCCTCTGAAGTCCTCACTATATTATACACAAGACAAACCTCTCTTAACCTAGAGATGCATAATGCGCTTCACTCTTTAAATTGAAACAATTTACTAAAATTTCAAGCTAACGAACAATGAAAGCATAAGGTCATTTAAAAATAAGTGCAGTGTCAATATTATTAACGTTTGGACTAAATAATCATGGCACTGACACATGATTGTTCATAATTATTCCATATCTAGGAAAATATTCAAACCAAAATTAGCATCATTGAATGTTCAAAGAGACACTACTAGAAAACGGTTTTAGGGACGAATGATACGGACAGCTAGCCGTTCCTAAACATTGTTTACGGACGGGCTATGCGACGACATCGTCCGTCCGTATATCGCTCGACGCTAGACACATAGCGACGGGGCAGCCGTCCGAGACGTGCGACGGCTAACCCTCCATACGCAGTTAAATCTAAAATATAATTTTTCGTTTAGGGAGGGTTGCCCGTCGCTGTTTTTTAGTTTGTAGTCTATCTGGGACGGCTAGCCGTCTCTAAACTCTAAACTCTGGATATTTTTTTGTAGTTTAGGGACGAGCACCCGTCCCTATGTTGACAATTTTTGATAAACCTGCACAATAAATTGTCAAAAAACAGATACATGCCTGCCAAAAACCAATCAGATTCATCTATACATGTGGCCGAACAGATTACTAAACTAAAATACACAAACAAAACATAAACGGGATAACAATAAACCTTAACAAACCAAACATAAAGTCTCACTACGTAACGTAAACGGGATAACAACCAAGTCTAGAACATATATTTTAAACATAAAGTCTCACAACAAGGACGGGATAAAAACCAAGTCTAGAACAAAAAGTTTTAACAAACCAACCATCTACTCGACTCTATCCGAGTCATTACCATCACCCCTTTCCGACATGTACTTGGCTATAAAGTTTTCCACCTTCTTGATTTTCACTGTGTTTATAGCTTCCGCTTCCCTTAGGCTTTCTAACTATGCAAGCACTTCATCATTGTGAACCTGGGAAGAAGAAGAGGAGCAAGTTGTAGAGATACCTACGCGGGATGGTTTCTTGTATTGCTTAGGTCCGAATCCGTAGGCTCTTCCTTTGCTGTAGCCACCACCCACTTGAACAAACATTGATGTAACTTCTTTTTGAGTGGGCTGGCTTGATCCAGCATCAGATCCTTGGCTTTGAACCCATTGCTCCAGTGCAGCTCTAAATTTTTTTTGAAATAAACAAAATTTAGGAAAAGTATACTTTCTTCATGTTAAATAAAAATAAAGGATTTAATTTAGTAACTTACCATGATTTCCTCTGCACATTTCTCCACAAAGCCTACGGCATTACCATCCTCATCATATAAAACATGAAACTTCTCGAAAAAATCAATATCAGACATAGGTCCTCCATTTGCTTGCTCCTACAAGCTTATAAACGTTAGCACCTACATTTATTATATTCAAGAAAATCTCAATTAACAACTTACAATTCTGTGCCTATGCGTCGCCAAGCTAACCGATCCGCCAGTGTGTAAAGAGCCACCCCTCTCGGATGCCCGGGCAGCCTTTGCTTACTCTTGTAACGCCTTAAACTCATTAAATTCCCAATATTTCAGCAGTTTGATCCAAGCGTCTTCATAGACCCACTCTGGGCGTTTCCCAGTTAGTCTCGCATTATGAAATGCACTACTAAGTTGGGCTGCCGCTCTCCGCTCAAAACACTGAACTATCTGGGAATCGGGATACTCTTTACTCCAGGAAACCTTAGTCTGTAATTTTTAATAATATGTTAGAAAATTATATATGATAGGAAAAATTAAAAAAAATAGCAGAAATAGCTTGTATATCTTAAATGTATCAAACATCTTTGCTCTGACCTCAGCTGGGAGTTTCCCAAAACTACTCCAAGCTTCAAGAAAATGTGGACGCATAACTTCTATAACAATAGGCGTAGCATCATCTGATGGTACAAAACTGCATAAAATGTAGCATAAGTAATCATATATATTCAATTTTTAATAATTTAATGTCCCTAATTGAAACTTACCCATGTCGTCCGTCAGGCATAACAATTAACCTACCACAATCATCATAAGACCCCGGCTGGCCAGGAGCAGCTGGTACCTTTATACTCTTCTTCTGCTTCTTTCCTTTTCCTTTAGTAGTAGAGACAACCACAGAAGAGGGGGTGGGCGACTCTGAGTCAGGAAAACCATGTGATCCCGAATTAGACAATGTCGGGAAATCTGATGGAACTGGGGAAGGAACATGGTGCGGATGAATTGTCGGAGTAGGAACAAATACCATATCAAGAGCAGACTGGTAGGATGGGCATGGTATATGAACATATTCATATGAGTACCCGGGTGCAGGCATAGAATGACAAGGCAGGCTGGGTGGATGCATAGCATGAGATGAGGGGCCTGGGGCATGAGGAGACTGATCAAACACTGGGGTAGAGGGCGGCCCTTCAAAAAAAGAAGTGCCATATGTCATATCAAGCCTAGACATTAACTGTTCAGTCGGTATCAACTCAGGATTAATCGAGGATCCATCACCGGATGCAGAGGAAATCTTTCTTGGACCACGAACCAACCTGCCTCTACCCCTCTTACCTGTAGTAGACATCACTGTAATGAAAACATTCAACGAATAATTTAATATGAATGTTAAATTAAAATATATAAAATAAATAAATCAAGTATGAATATCCGATCAAGTACGTAATAAACAAGTGATGCAATATATTAAAACTACCAATTCATCCTCGCTTAGCATCATTTTCCTCAAGTAATTCTTCCTCGCTTGCATCATTTCATCAACAAAATGTTCATCCTCATCTGTCATTGACGTTCCTCCACTATGGTTGCAGACCGAAAAATCAAATTCCTCATAAAAATCATCACTGTGATGCAACTGACCGGCTAATTCCTCATCCACAATCTCCTGGACATTTGAAATGTCGTTTTGGTATGCAACCTTTAATGCATCCTCGACTTCGAGTCTCCCAACTAGCTTAGCTTTTAAAATTGCCCACCAGTTTTCTTTAGCCTTATTTTTTAATTTATTCTTATATCGTGGATAAGGAACGTAGTACACTTGTTTCACATTCTGCGCAATGATAAATAGATCATAATGTGCATACGTTTTCTTGTGATTGACTTCCACCAACTTATACTGCGGATGCATCCGGTTACCTCGATTTGGTGTTGGATCAAACCACTTACACCAAAATAGCACGTCTTGGGTCAACTTTGATACTCAACCTCTAAGATCTCCTGATAACGCCATAATAATCAAAGTGTTCATCACCAGTTCCAGCATTCACACACACCCCACAGTTATAGGTTTTCTTCCCCATAGACCATTCCTGAGTATGAAACTTGTAACCGTTGATAAAGTACTTATATATCCTTTTGTACTTATGCACGGGTCCCAAGGATAAATCATTAAATAATGGAGCATTGCAACCGTTAGCAGGATTGTTTACCTATATGTAGTTCAGGTTAGTTTACAAGTAAACAAAAAATATACCTCAAAATCACAAAATGCTAGAAATTATCTTTGATCATTAAATACTTACATATTATCAAAACCAATCTGAAAATCTTATAGGAATTGCCTAATGCCCAAAGCAACGAACAAAGTAACAGCTCGGGACAATACAAACTCTCAATTAATCATAACAGTTTTTGATTTTAATGTTTATGTTTATTAAACTACTTAAAATTTTACCTATAAAATTCTTGGACTTATTGACAATTCAACAACACATGAGTTGTAGCAACTCTTCTGTCGATGTCGGTAAATGGAATCCGTTTACCTTGCTTAGGCCCCCTGCCCGAATGATTGAGTATGGAAAATGGTGGATACAAAGAATCATCATTCCCACCATCGTCATAATGATTCGGCCTATTTCTCAAACTTGGGACCTCGGTACCAAAATAGTACGAGCAGAAATGCGCATTTTCCCTTACAAGGTAAGCCTCGCATATCGAGCCCTCAATCCTATTTTTATTATTCACAGTTCACTTGGTCTTGCCAACAGTCCTGCATAATACGTTATAGTAGTTGAGTTTAAAGAATTAATATAAACATAAGAATACAGATGATTGAAAAGAGATTACCTTTCAAAAGGATACATCCATCTGCCCTGAAATGGCCCTCCAAGGTGTGCTTCTTCCACAAGGTGAATAAGCGGATGCTCCATCACATTGAAAAAACCAGGAGGAAAGATCTTGGTCAATTTAGTTAAGATCACTGGAATGTTTCTTTCCATCAATTGAAGATTTTCTTCCCTTAATGTGTTAGAGCACAAGTCTTTGAAAAATACACTCATCTCTGTCAGGGGTTCCCATATAGTAACAGGCAAACTATGGAAAGCAATAGGGAGTAAGTTCTCCATGAACACATGGCAATCATGACTTTTCATATTAGTTAACTTTCCTTCTCGCATGTCAACATACCTTGATATATTCGATGCACACCCATCAGAAAACCTCAAATTCCATACCCACTCACAAATTTCTCTTCTCTCATCCAATTCAAATGTGTAATTGGCTAACGGTATCCGAACCTTGTCACCAATAGGATATATGTGCAATTCATTACGCCTACAGTATTCCTGAATGTCCAACCTGACCTTAACATTTTCCTTTGTCTTGTTAGTGACATCCATAACTGTATTAAAGACTGCATCAAAAATTCTTTTCTATGTGCATGGGATCCAGATTATGACGGAGAAAGTTGTCCTTCCAATAAGGCAACTCCCAAAATATGCTTTGTTTAGTCCAATTATGACATTCACCAAATCCAGTTATTTTAAACGGTTATTTTTTATCAGTTACCTTGGGATACCCCTTCACCTTATCCCAAATTTCATGACTAGACAACCTTCGTGGAGAGTTATCACAGTCTTTTTGCCCTTTCATAAATGCACTAGTATTTCTCCTAAACGGATGATCATCTGGCAAGAATCGACATTGACAGTCGAACCATGTATTCTTTCCTCCATTTTTTAAATAAAAAGCTTTTGTGTCCTCCATACAACAAGGGCAAGAAAACTTACCAGCAGTGGACCAACCAGACAACATTCCATAAGCAGGAAAATCATTTATAGTCCACATCAAAGAAGCATGCAACATAAAGTTTTCCTTAAGGGAGCAATCATATGTTTCTATACCTTCATGCCACAAATTTTTTAACTCATCAATCAAGGGTTGCAAGAATACATCAATCGAGCCTTTCGGATTGTGTGGTCCCGGAATAATGCAAGTCAGAAAAATGTATGGACTTGTCATATACAATTCAGGTGGAAGATTATACGGGGTGACAAATACGGGCCAACAAGAATACGGTGTTGCAGAGACTGTAAATGGAGTGAAACCATCAGAACTTAAACCCAACCTAATATTTTTAGGTTCACTAGCAAATACCGGATACACCCTATCAAAGTATTTCCATGCTTCACCATTAGAAGGATGACTTAGAATTACAGGTTCTTTTATGCGTTCAGGGTGCCATCACATATGAGGAGCAGAGCTCATCGATGCATACAACCTTTTCAACAGAGGAATAAGGAGCAAGTAATGCATCGCCTTAACTGGGACCTTCTTATCCTTTTCATTTTTTACTGGCTTATAACGAGCCTCCCCACAAAATTTACAATGAACTCTATCCTTATCTTTCTCTTCCTTATAGAATAACATCCAACCTTTTCTACAACAATAAATTCTCTCAGAAGAAAGACCTAACTTGGAAACTAATTTCTTTGTATCGTAGTATGATACAGGTAACCCCAAGTTACTCAGACTAAGTTCATTCATAAGCTCAATTATCTCATCCATGCTTGCATGAGATATATTGTAATCTGTTTTTATACTTAACAATCTAACTGCAACCGACAACTTAGAATGCGTTGATCCCTCAAAAAATGGGCGACTAGCTTCTTCCAACTGTTCATAGAAGAGCTTGGCCTCATCGTTTGGAAAATGCCCAACATTTAGTTGGGATGGTTCCTCGTGGAACATCCCGAATGCATCATTAATCATTTCATGCATCTGATTATTACGAGACTCATCGTCAACATACGAACTACTCGCACCGGCATATACATTGTCTTTGTTGCCACTAGGATCAAACTCTCCATGTGCAGTCCATACAAAATAATTTGGCATAAAACATTTAGTATAAAGATGCATTACAACCTCTTTTAGGCTTTTCACATCACAATATTTGCAATCCAAACAAGGACATTTGATATTCCCCTCCCTTATATATTCAGGAAGCATTTTAGCTTTGACAACAAACTCTGCAACCCCATCTATAAAAAATTTCCTCAACCCCCGACGTCCCGGGTTATTCCTATTATACATCAAACTACGATTTCATGATGATGTTCCATCTACACAAATAACACATAGTGGAATATTCATAAAAAATTCCAACCATTCTAACATATTTATAATATTCATACAATAAATTAAGCTCACAATTCGGATATAATATGTGTTAATTTATCACCTTATTTCAAACTCCTTTTACATTTTACATCAAGATTCAGTTTTTATTTATGTTTAATGGTTCAATTCTTGAAATGTATATACACATGTTTATAGTTAGTCAATGTCTATTTCTTTTGAGCAATGTTAATTTTTTCCAAGGACCTAACTACTTGATTTGGCGATTCCACATTTTTTCTCTTCTTTTCTTTACTATATTCTCTACAAAAACCATCCTACAAATACAACAAACTAAACACTAAAATACTTGAAACTTATTAATAGGGATTTCACTCATAAACATGAAAAAATTGAAAAAAAAATCTGAAGAAACGCCAAAAAATACCTGTTCGACGGGCAGTTCCGGTGGTGCCGCTACCTTGATCCGGTGGAGCTGCAATTTTAGCAAAAAAAAAAAAAAAATAAGTAAACCCGTTTGGAACGGATTTTACCGGAAAAAGAAAAAAAAAGAACAAACTTACCAAGGTGAGTTATTTTGAGGAAGAAGGAATTTGAAGAAATGGTGTTGAGGAATTGGTGTTTGAAGAAATGGTTGCACAGATCCGGTTTCAGATTTTGAGGAAATTGGGTTTTTGAGTTTTGTGGCTGCTGCTCGTTTTTGGTGTATGTTTTGTTGAAAAATAACGCAAGAGTCTCTAAAAAAATAGGGACGGCTGGCCGTCTGTAGCTGTTTTATTTTTTAATTTGATAGCTTGTTTTAGAGACGACTAGCCGTCTCTAAGAAAATAGGGACGGCTGGCCTTCTCTAGCGTTTGAATTTTCTTAAATTGTCAGAAGAATAGGGACGGCTACCCGTCTCTACCCAGATACGGACGACTAGCTGTCTCTACTCGCATTTTTCTAGTAGTGAGATAAATTATTAAACTGAACCTGTTAGAGGATAATATGTTAAGAACACAAAACGAAAAGTAATAAGACAAAAAGGACAATTATCAGAATCACTAACAATTACTTGGATGAATATAGGACAAAAAACACTCAACTATAACGGCGAAAAAATTCTTTTATTATAAAAATAAATTTTGTGAAGGAACAGAAGTATTTTTTTCATGGCATAAATAGAAGCAGAAGTAGCAGGATTTGAAGCCAGCGCGCATATATATATATATATATATATATATATATATATATATATATATATATATATATATATATATATAAAGAGATGCGAAGAAATGTGTCTCCTCCCTATATTTGTGTCATCTTTTCCAACAATGAAACTAATAACCCAAATCGTGTTAGTCATTCCATCAAGTGCTAATTCATCAAACTAGTTTTAGTGCAACGCACGTGCCATCTCACGTAAATAATTAAAAAATTTATAAATTAAAACAATAAACAGAAGTAGTACAATATAAAGGATCACTAAAGTCTGGCATTGTTTCGCTAATATCTTCGTACTTTTAAAAGTAAAAAACACCTACTTGGTCCGCGCATTGACTGTAGCTCGGATAGCTTGTGTTATTTATTCAATTTTTTTATAAAGTCACATAAATACTTGTAAAAAGTCCTCGAGTCTCAACATCCTCTCCTTTTAAGCCCACATAAATTGATTCCTCATGTAGCCCCACAATGTTATTAATTCCACAATTACAAGCTTAACCATCTAAATTTAATTTTAGCATCCCCCTAACCTAACTCCCAACATTACCTACCTCGGCAAACCCTCATCACAAAATAAGATAACTAATTAAAAGCTAAAGAACAAATTCAAAAAGATTATTTATTTATACTTAAATTTTAAATTATGTATTTCATTAATGATAAATGAAAATTAAAAATATATATACCCATAATATCTAATAAGAGAGAGTGAAATTCAAATAAATAGAGACACTAATTTCAACTCCATGATAAATATATATCCCACACAAACTCAGAAAAAGAGAACAAAGAGATTACATACATAAATACATACTTGATGCACATAACAATAAAATACTTAAAATACTGAGAGCAAACAAATTGTTATGTGCATCAAGTATGTATTTATGTATGTAATTTCTTTGTTCTCTTTTTCTGAGTCTGTGTGGGATATATATTAGGAGGATGACAACCATTTAGGAGATTATAAAGCAAAAGAACACAAGAAGCATTAGGTACATGCAATCTTTTGAAAAACTTACTTTGTTAGTACCTCTATCACTACATCCTTTATGATGTATCTCGGATTAATTCTCGTGGAGGATAACCAGGACCAACAAAAGTGGAATGTATACTTGTTGCTCTTAGCTAGAAGCCTTCTATCCAACATCTGCATGAAGGACAACTGTAATTAGCACTTTAGTAACCTTAGGGGCTTTGTCAAGTTTTGTAAAGTTCAAGCATCTAACTTGACAGAGGCAGTGGCACCTCATATTGGACATCAATGTCACAGTAATGGTGCAATTACCGTTTAGGCTGTTACATATTGGGTGCATTTAGGAGTAGAGGAATAAAGATGACAGAGGCAGTGGCACCTCAATGTGCACATAATTTTTATTTTAAAAAAAGTCATACATAAACATTAAAAATAATTTAAATATTATTCTATATATACTCATGCTTCCCATTGAACTCTAGAGCTACTCATACATACTGATCCCAGATTCACTCCGAAGGGTCAGTTATTCTAGGATAGTCAAAGTTGTAAATTAATATAAGCAGATTTCAAACTCTTAAATATTACTTACTACTTAGTTAATTTAACATTTAAACAATAATGGTGATGATAAATTTCATCCAACATGAACTGCACTATATTGAAATGTATTTGAGTGTAATAAAATTTGATACTAAACACACGCATAAGTATATGCACACACTTTATATTTGGAATTAGATGACATGTATATTCATTATAAAAGAAAGACGTAGAAGCGGATAAAGCTAGATCAATTATATAGGTATTTCCATTCATGAAATGTGAATCTAACTTGATCAATGGTTTCCAACCAAAAGAGACATATATCCATAAGGTACCATAACCTTTTTTTCCTTAACAAAAGCTTGTATAATCGCAAAAATTTTGAACTGAACAATACATTTAATCATCATATGATAAGGTATCAACTTAATTACAAAGTTTGGTTTAGTAACTTGAGTTTGATAATTTCACCAAACACCAGACGCAAGCACAACAGTAACCATCAGTTTATACCTTACCACCATAACACATATAATTTGTAAAATTCTATAGCATCTGCAGTTCTGCAGCCAACCACTCACCATACAGGCTGTCTATCAACTTTCGTAGGGGAATTTTCAGTTTTTACCCTACTTTGAAATAATAGAATTTGGCCAATCAATAAACATAAATATATAGTTTTATGACAACAAGAAATTATGCTAAAGTTTGTATTACAATCGAACTTTGAGAGTAGTCATGCTTGTTAATAGAATTCCGAAGATTACATAAACTGCAAAAGCTCTAACCATTCTTTGAGTTCAACTCTGTAATACACTGATAGCCATGATGCAGCAATTAGAAGAAATTCCAGCAGCTTCGAGCAATAGACTTTGTAGCATGAATCAACCATTCGGATAAATAAGAAAACAACAGATGATTAATACGAATTAATCACAACAAAACATACCATGCAGGAACATCACAGGATCGAGTAATAAGCAGTATTAATTTATATCGATCTAATAGCATTTAATCAAGATGTTTGACTTCTTCTAGAGTAAGTTGCATACATAAACCAAGATATATAGATGACCATTTGATGTTTGTCTTTTGTCTGGACTCTACATTGATTTAATATCAAAATTAAATATAGACAAATTCGTTTTCCACTTGGACTCAACAAAACAAAAAATACACGGATTGATTTCTAAATAAGTATTAATTGTGATAATAATTTAATGTTTGTTTTTATGTTGGACTCTTCCGAAAGAGAATTTCAAGATGAAAATTTTACTAAATATTAGGATTAAATTTTGGAGAAAATAAATATAAGAAATAAAATATAAAAAAATAGTAAAAAGACAACTTTGTCTATTGTAGAATTTTTTAATGAAGGGTAAAAAAGTCGTGTGACATTTCACTAAGGTCTTCGTGCTTTTTATAATAGTATAGATGATAATTCGTTTACATGTTTGAAATCTAAGCTGCCTAGTATTTGAAACCAATTTTATTCTCCTCTTAGTTCGACACACTATGTTCGATGTTTGAAGTTTTAGGGTTTTATACCTGAATTTGTAACTTATTAGGACTCTATTTCTTGAAGGGATGAAAAAGAGTTATAACAGGAATATATCTCCTTTTATACCTATCCTTTACTTAGAGGAGAAATCATGAACATCTATAAATACAGGATCTTCTTCTCACAACAACAAACTCCACAATGTAGTCATTAGGAGAATTCTATTTAGGGGAGATTTTTCTTCCCATATGATGTAGGCCAGTTGGCAAATCACTTTTAATAAAAGTCTTTTTTGATATATGCTCTTTTTATGTTTTATTTATTTTCAATCAATGTTGTCTTTCTTAGCTTCCGCATGACGCTATGTAATTTCGATCCCAACAAGTAAATTGATACAGTATTATGGAGAAATGTTAATGGAAGATGACTGTATTGGGTAAAAATCAGCTTGCCTACGTGGCACCTCGGTGACATGACAAGATGGTGACCGAGCAAGTGATTGCAAGCTGCAAGCCGAGGAGAGTCACAAGCGGCCGAAGTCGGAGATAGAAGCTCATAACCGAGGATAGAAAGTGAGGTGTTTGCCTCGGTGAAATGTCACCTCGGTCAATGATTCAGTCATGCGCCCGAAGTCAACAGTGTATGCCTCGGTGAATGAGGTCATGTTAAGTCAACTGGTCGCCTTCAATTTCGGCCCATTAACCCCACTACCAAATATGGTGATCGTGGTTTTAGGCATGGTCAGTCATGGGAAATGAGGGCAAGACCCCTTGTATCTATAAATAGCTCCTCATTTTACATTGTACACATTCAGAAATACATACAGAAACTCTGGAAAAATTTGTACTCACATCCATATATTGAAATCACTATTACTTCTTGCATTTACGCTTGTTATTTACATTGTTTCGACTTTGATACTGAGAATTGCTTGTATTCGCTACCCAAATTCGATTTGTGATCCTAAACCAGCTTTAGACCCACACAAATTGGCGCCGTCTGTGGGGATACAGGCATAAATGCTTTGTTCCAAAGTTGAACATCTTCCTCAGTAGAATTCACGTTTTCCACTCGGCATACTCGATGATATGGCTGACAACAGCCGGAATCCCGCTGATTTGCAGTTAATTCCCGATGGACGGACTAGCGATCAGTCGAATCCGAATTCTTCAGCTCCGATGACAACCGAAGCCTTTCAGGCCTACGTTGTCGCTTCACTAAGAGCTCTTCAAGAGCAGCAGGCCGAACAGGCAAACATCAATGCTGGGTGTCGTGCCTCGTTAGAGGCAAGGAATAGCTCAACCCCGAATGGAGCCCAGCCTGTGGACCCAAGTGGAGGCATCCCACTCTTCATTCCTACGGGAGCGATAATAAGGGGTCCTCAAAATGGGACCGCATCTGGGGGTTCGGGAACGCTGCCGAACACAACACCACACTTCGGGACGCTTCCCACCGTGGCAGAAACTACCTATTCAGTTGACGTTGAAAGGTTAACCAAAGAGATCGAGGCCCGAGTTAAAGCTCACGTCGAGGCGCGCGTGGAAAAGTGCCTCGAGAGAATTCCCGAGGTGACTAAGGTTCAAGATAACCTCGATATCGACCAATATAGGGAGTTTCCATTCAGACCCGAAGCTGCTCCAACCCCAACTCCCAAAAATTTCAAGCTCTTCTTCTTGAAAAAATATGATGGGACCACTGATCGCAAAGAGCATGTCACCGAATTCATGGCGATGGTAAAGAGCAATGACTTAACGGAAATAGAGAAGGAATCAATATTTCTGAAAAAATTCGGTGAATCTCTTGAGAAGGGAGCACTTCAGTGGTACATGCGCCTACCATCGGGGTCGATTTCCACATTTAAGGAGCTAGTTAACGCGTTCGTTAAAGCGCACACCGGGGCGCAGAAAATCCTCCAGAGGAAGGAGGATATATTTGCAGTCAAGCAACGGCCCGGTGAGCCACTAAAGGATTTCTTCGAACGCTTTCACGCTGAGCGCATGGAACTACCTCCTATGGATGACACTCTAGCCATCATGGCGTTTGAGAAGTGTATCAATGTTCTCAACTCCGATGCCATGGCTGAGTTGCGAAGGGAGCTTTAGCAATATCAGACCCTGAAATGGGATGATTTGCATAATAGAGCCTATACCAAGATAAGGCTAGAAGAAGCCGAATGGAAAAATAATGGCCGAAGCCACAAATATAAGAACCGAAGCGAATCATGTTATTGTGCCGAGGCGCTGCGAGGAAACTCGAATGGGAGGTATGAGCCATACACCTCGTCATCGAGGCAGCCTGTCAGTCAGAGGTTGGGAAATTCGCTTGGAAACTCGTTTGGAAACCCACATATGAGCCAACAGCTCGAAGGAAAGGTTCTTCCTAATTCGAACCAAAGAAATTCCTCAGGCCCAGCTTTGGTCACAAAAAATAGAGCATTACCTCGGATCCCTGACTACAACTTCAATATATCGACCTCGGAGCTGGTCAATGTAGTGAAGGGAACCGCCGGAGTAAGGATACCAAAAGACATGAGAACTCCAGCAGACAAAAGGGATCAAAATCTGCACTGCGAGTTTCATGCAGATTATGGCCACCGCACCGAGGACTGCAAAGCATTGCGCCTCGAGGTGGCACACTTGTTGAAAAAGGGTGTGCTAGCCGAATTCCTCACGGATAAGGGGAAGGACAACTACACCAAGAACCGAGGTGATGGACAACCACCTCAGGCGCCACCCCCGGAGAGAGTCGTGAATGTCATCACCGGGGGTCAGAGGTAAATGGGGTGAATTTTGCAGCGGCAAAGAAGTTCGCAAAGCTATCAATCACCATGGAGAAGAGAACTCAAGTTGGAGGCTCGGGTAAAGAAATTGTGTTCGATAATGACGATTGTGATGGGATGATGTTCCCTAATCACGACGCCTTGGTCTTCATGTTGAGAATAAATGACTCGGATATCAAACGAGTCCTGATTGACCCCGGTAGCTCAGTCAACATAATTAGCTACGTGGCCATTAAAAAGATGTGGCTCAAGGGAGAAGTTATCCTTAAGGCAACAGTGTTGACTGGCTTCAACAACTCCAACGAGTAGACATTGGGTGAAATCACACTCAAGACGTTTGCTGAAGGAGTTAGCAAGGAAACACTGTTTCAAGTCTTGCCCGAGGACATGGCATATAATGTGATCCTCGGAAGACCATGGATCCACTCCATGGAAGCTGTTCCATCCACTCTTCATCAAGTGATCAAGTTCCCTACCCCATGGGGAGTTCGATCAATAAAAGGAGAGCAATGAGTAGCAAGAGAATGTTATTCGGTTGCATTGAAGAGTGGAGTCGTCCCGATCGGACCAAAACAATAGCAACCAATGCAACCGGGGTCAGATGAGCAAGATCCCTGAAGAGAAGTGGAGAAGATCCCGATTTGCGTTCAAGAACCTCGAAAGCAAAAAGCCGAGGACTCCGCCATAGAAGAGCTAGAATCTTTCATGATATCGAAAGATTTTCCAGAGAGGAAAGTGATTGTCGGCTCGGAGTCGGACCCAGAGTCGAAAAAAGCTATCATCGAAGTCTTAAAGTCGAACAACGATTACTTTTCTTGGTACCATTCGGACATGGTTGGCATCGATCCGGAGATCATGACCCACAAATTAAATATGGACCCCCAATTTACCCCGGTGAAGCAGAAGAAAAGACCTCACGCCGGGGTCAAAAAGAAAGCAATCGAAGATGAAACTATGAAGCTGCAAGAAAATGGCATCATAAGAGAGGTGAAATACCCCGAGTGGCTAACTAATGTGGTCGTTGTGCCCAAGAAGAACGGAAAATGGATGATGTGTGTAGATTACACTGATCTAAACAAGGACTGCCCCAAAGACTCCTATCCACCGCCACAAATTGATAGGTTAATAGACTCCACGGCTGGACACAAACTATTAACCTTCTTAGATGCCTATTTGGGTACAACCAAATCCTTATGGATCCGGCGGACGAAGAAAAGACCTCATTCATCACTGACCGAGATACTTTCTGCTACAAGGTTATGCCCTTCGGTATGAAGAATGTTGGGACGACATACCAAAGACTAGTGTGTCACATGTTCAAAGAGTACATTGGAAAATCTATGGAGGTCTACATAGATGATATGCTGATCAAGTCTATTCGAATGAAGGATCATTTAAACCATCTAAGAGAAGCTTTCGCTGTTTTGAGGCAATATAGCATGAAATTGAATCCTGAGAAGTGTGCCTTCGGTGTAGGGTCGGGCAGATTTTTGAGATTCATAGTCTCTGAATGAGGGATCGAAGCTAATCCAGATAAGATCAAGGCCATCGAAGAAATCCCCGAGGAGTTGACCGGGGTGAAGGAAGTTCAGCGCTTGACTGGCCGAGTCGCTGCCTTGAGTCGATTTATCTCAAGGTCTTCAAAGCGATGCCACACATTCTTCTCGGTCTTAAGGAAGAATAATCACTTCGAGTGGACACTGGAGTGTAAAGAAGCACTAAGGGAGTTGAAACGTTATCTGGCTAACGTGTCGTTGCTCACCGAGCCAAAGGATGGTGAAACTTTGCTAGTTTATCTGGTTGTATCCGAGGTATCAGTCAGCGCTGTGTTGGTTCGAGAAGAAGATGGCAAGCAACAGCCCATCTACTATGTGAGCAAGACACTCCTCTATGCTGAAACCAGCTATCCTCATTTGGAGAAACTAGCACTTGCTTTAATTGTTACTGCTCGGAAGCTACGACACTATTTTCAATGTCATCCAATAACAGTAGTTTCCACTTTCCCCTTGAGAAGTATATTGCATAAGCTTGAGTTGTCGGGGAGGTTATCCAAATAGGCGGTAGAATTAAGTGAGTATGACATCACCTATCAACCCCGAACGGCCATAAAATCCCATGTCTTGGCCGACTTCGTAGCTGATTTTAGTGGTGGGATCCTGCCCGAAGCTGAAAAGGAGAATTCGATGTCGAAGGGGTCTGCTTCTGGACTCTGGGTGCTTTAAACCGATAGGGCGACTAATTCCAAGGGTTTGGGATTAGGCATAGTGTTGAAAGCGCCCACCGGGGAGAAAATCAGACACTCAGTTCGGTTTAAAAAGGTGACCAACAACAAAGCCGAATACGAAGTAGCCTTAGCAGGCTTAGAGTTAGCCAAAGAAATGGGGGTAGAGAAAATTGAGTTAAGGTGTGATTCACAACTAGTGGTAAACCAAGTGCTCGGTGAGTATACGGCTCGCGAGCCCAGAATGCAACAGTTCTTGATTCGAGAACAAAGAATCTTAGCTCAATTCCAAGAATGGCAGATCAAAAAAGTGCCTCGAGAGGAGAATACCGAAGCCGATGTCCTGGCAAATTTGGGTTCAGCGCTTGACGAAGTGCACTCGGGGACTGACTCAGTGGTTCGGTTGCTTTCCGCACAAATGAGAGAGATGAAATTGGAAGTCAACTCGGTGGACCACAAATGGGATTGGCGAAGTAAGTTTATCTCTTACTTCGACACGGGGACTCTTCCCCAAGATAAGAAAGAGGCCAAAAATTTTAGGACCCAAGCAGCCTCGTACTCAATGATCGAGGGAAATTTATATAGAAGGTTGTATTGCGGCACGATGGCCAAGTGTTTAGGTCCAGATGAAGCTAGATACGTGATGGCTGAAATACACGAAGGCGAGTTTGGTAATCACACGGGGGGAATGTCCTTGGTGCGCAAGTTACTTAGAGCTGGGTACTATTGGCCTACTATCAGTGCAGATGCAAAGGCCTTCGTGAAAAAATGTGATAAGTGTCAACGCTATGCCCGAATGATTCATCAACAAGCTGAACCATTGCATTCGATCGTGTCACCATGGCCCTTCATGAAATGAGGGATGGATATGGTTGGCCCTTTACCGAAAGGAAAAGGTGGTGTTCGGTTCATTCTGGTCTTAACTGATTACTTCACAAAATGGGTGGAAGTAGGAGCTCTCACCGAGGTGAAACAAAAGGAAGTAATCGATTGTATTAGGAAGAACATCATCTACAGGTTCTGTGTCCCGAGGGAGATCACATGTGACAAGGGTAAGCAGTTCATGGGAACAACCATCACTGATTTCTTCAAACAATGGGGAATCAAGAGAATAGCTTCGACCCCCTAACATCCAAGTGCCAATAGTCAAGCCGAATCTTCAAACAGAGTAATAATTGAAAATCTCAAGAAGAGGCCCGATGAGAAAAAAGGCCCTTGGCCCGAAGAGTTGCCAGGTGTGTTGTGGGCTATGCGAATAACAGAGAAGAACAGCACCAGTGAAACCCCATTTTCCCTCGCCTATGGCATGGATTCACTTATCCCCGTGGAGGTGGGCGAACCAAGTCTTCGGTACGCTCACACTACCGAGGACACCAACCAGCAAGCCATGCGCATAGAGTTGAACTTGCTCGAGGAGAAAAGAGAGTTGGCTTTGGTTCGGTTAGCAGCACAAAAGAGGCAGATCGAGGCATATCTCAACAGGAAAGCCAAACTTAGAGATTTTAAAGTTGGCCACTATGTGCTAAAGGTTACGAATCAGTCAACAAAGGAGAAGAACTGGGGAAAACTCGTCACAAACTGCGAAGGACCTTACAAAGTCAGAGCAATTGTTGGGAAAGATCTTATCAAATTGAAGATCTGCAAGGCATACCCGAACCTTTGAATTGGAACATCTCCAATTTGAAGCGATACTACTTCTGAAATCGAGGTAAGCGTTCCTTGATCATTTGAAATTTACCCTTAGCCTCGAGCCGAAAACGCTCCTAGGGCTTCGCTCGAAATGTACTAACTGGCTCCTCGTTTCATTTTGCTTGACCTTTTCAGGAAGCGGATAAAACGATTCTCAGTGCTCGGATCTTCATCAAGATTCACACCCGAACACTGGTGAGGAGTAAGAGGTGGGTTGCAACCGAGGTCGACAACAAGCCTCCTAACCGAAGTCTATCTATTCGACAACCAGGGACTGACACCCAGGAAATAGATTAGTACATTGTAATTACGCCCAATAGTCAATTTGTCCTTACGCCTAAGGTCTAGTTCTACTTGGCCTTATGTAAAAAGCCGATTGTGGCTCATTGATATTATCAATGAAATAAATTTGATTCCATATCTCTTTGTTTCTATAATCTTGTACACCAAAGTTGCACTTATAAATGCATTGACTCGAGAACGAGACGTCGTTCAAAGTTTGCATCGGTTTTATTTGACCAAGTGTTGCAAGCAAGTTACTTTAAGTGTTCGGCTCATGCAAAAACTAACATTTAAAACAAGAAATGCAAATCATTTCATTCAAAGGCCCGAAGGCTACAAATTGTTTGCATCAAAAGGACCCGAAGGTCCAAAGCATGTACATCATAAAAGCTCAAAGGCTTACACAAAAATAAAGACAAGAAGTGAAAACAGGAATCTAGGCCTTGGGATCATCATCTCCCTCCTCGGCATCCTCATCTCCTTTATCTTCTTCTTCATCCTCGCTCGAAGCTTCACTTGAGGGAAGGTCGTCGATAATATCCTGAGCTTGGGCTGCCTTTTCTTCAGCTTTGGCGGTCTCTTCTTCCAAGTTAAGCTCACCAGCATGACATTGCTTGAGCAGCCTTAACCGAGATTTGATAACTGACCAGCGTTTGTCCAATTCCGCCCTTTTGGCCCTGATCTTGGCTCTATCTTTGTGTACAGTAATCTCCTCCCGAAGCGATCTAACCTCGGCTTCAAGAGTTGGAAGCTTGGAGCTTTTACCCTCCAGCTTCTGAATGTGAAGCACATGATTTCTCAGCTGCTTATGGTGCTTCTTGGCCATTTCTTCAAATTTGCCTCTAACTTGGGCTTACTCTGCATTGAGCCTTGCGACTTCGGCTTCTAGCCTCGTGCGCTCAATTTGGAAGGTCGCCGATGGCTCGAATCTTCGCTTCGGAGGCAGCCTCAACTTCGCGCAAATCGGAGCAAGACTTGGACAACTTGGCTTTCAACTCAGCTATTTGTGCATTGAAGCTGTCCGTTTGCCTGTCCCAAGCTCGAGCAACGCGCTGGACCTCTTCATTCCTCAAGGTTTCAACCTCAATGGCTCTCAACAATAGAACAAAGCCCTAAACAGATATCATCAAAAAATCAAAGAATCAATTCAAGCAAACAACCGAGGACAGAGGTAAGAACAAAGATGAAAGAATTACCCTGAGCGCATTGGCAGCGAGGGTGCTAACTAGCTGAGCTGGAGGAAACTGCTGCACGACGTTGTCCTCTATCGGACCGAGCAAAGGCATAAGGCTCAGAATGTCACTTCGGGAGCTCGCCAACAGGTTCGAAGAGGTCGGCACTTCGAGCTTTCTAAGAGATCCCACCGAGGACGAAAGCCTCGCGGACTCAGATTGCGCCCTAACTCCGCCGACATCTGCCCCCTTTTCAATGGCAGCAGCCCCAGTTTCCCTAACCTTGGCCTTTCCTTTGGCCTTAGCAACTGCCGCTTTGGAGTCGTGTTTTTGATCTTCAAGATCCACAACCTCGATTTCTTTTCGAGCCTCCAAGCCCTCAGCAGCCTCATCGCTGGGCTCATCAATCAGCCTTCGGCATGTTTCCACCACCGCTTCGAGCTGAGAAAAAGATGCTACCTCGGTGCGAGGATTTACAGAGCGGGAGGGTTTTTTAGAAACCGCCCTCTTCCTTTTCACACCTACAAAGAACGACGTAGAAGAACCTTAAGTGAAAGAACGAATAGAAGCGAAGACCAATGAGTTAGCCGAAGGCAATGTGTACCTTTTGAGGACCCTTGACCCGAGGACCCCTTTGAAATCTTCGAAGGCTTTGAAGCCTTAAGCTCTTTCAGGTCGCCAGCCAGACCTGCTACCAAAGCCAGATCGTCATCCGACTCGGTATCTTCATCACCCTTTTTCTTTCCATTTCCTTTCTTTTTCTTCTTTTTCTTTGTGTTGATGGCATGATTTGGAGAACCTGACATCGAGGGAAAGAAGATTAATAACCAAACCAAGAGCTTCAAATAACATACCAAGTAAGAAACCTTAAAAAGCTTACTATGCCTCTTACACTGCCAACCGAATTCAGCAGCCATTTCCATCCATGACCGAATGGGGCGTTTACAGGCCCCGGTCACAGCTTTGACCCATTCGGTCAAACCCTCAAGGGGGATGATAGCAACCTTGTTAGCTGAAGAGAAAAAAAGAGGCTAAGGTTAGCAAACAAGAATGGTTACCGAAGAAGAAGTTGAGAACAAAGGAGCACTTACGTGTACTATTCCACCTCTTCGGGAAATCAGGTTCTGTGGATAAAACACTAGTCTCCAAAAGAATGTAGCGATCACACCATCCTCGGTCTCCGTGATCCTCGCCTTTGTGGAGAAGTGCATACTTGCCTCGGTTGTTTAAATCCACAACCCCGTCCTTGTGAAAGTAAGGGTAGTAAAGAGAAATGAGATGCTGCAAAGTAAAATACACCTTGGCCTCCTTCCACAACCAAGCCAAGCACTAAGCGACCCTCCAAACACCAGGGCCCAGTTGAGCCAAGCACAAGTTGTATGCTCGGCAGAAGTCGTTGATAACCTTGTGAACGGGGAGAGTGAACCCGATGGTGAACGGATAACTGTACGCAAAAGACAGCCCCTCCATGTGATGGCAAACCCTACTAGTTGGATTAGGGATGATCACTTTCACCTCGGGCTCAAAGCCACAATCCTTTCAAACTCTGTCTATGTGAGCTTGAGTAATTCGGGTCGGCATTATATTTACTGGTACATTTCTGTTCAACTCTTCCTGGTCAGCAGATTGCTTTTGCAGTTTAAGATCTTTACCGTTGTCAAAGTGTAAAGGAATAATTTGATGGGGCTCGAGGGGAATCTTGGGAAGTTTCTTTTCAGGACCCGAAGGTCCAGCCTCGGCATCGTGCCCACCCTCGGTAGCAGGCAGCTCGCCCCCGGTCTCAATTTCGGCCTTGGTGTCGTCCTCGCCCTCGCCCTCGGCGTCATCGCCTTCGCCATCTTCATCCCTATGTGTGACCCCTTCAGCATCAGCGCCAACTACCACTATGGCGTCATCATCGATGACGTCATCCCCCTCCTCTGTGCTGACACCTTCGCTTACTTCAGCTCTATTGCGCCCGGCTCTCGCCTTGCGCCGCCTAGAACCGCTGACGCTTGAGGTCACTTCTCCACCGCCCTCTGCCTCTATAACCTGCAGCGCCGGCACAGTGGCGATAACGTTGCCACTAGCTTTAGCGGCAGCGAAGCGTGAAATTCTTGCCCTCTCACCAGAATACTTGAATCTTGTCTGGAGTGTGTTGCAGATATGATTGTGGCTTTACGAGCTAAAGATTTCTTGAAAACAGGGATTGATCAAGATGAAAATGGAAGTTTTTTCTCTTCTTGCTACTGTTGCTTACAGATGTTGGAAGTGGTGAAAAGAAGTTGCAAGAGAAGTATATATACAAGTTATTAGGGGCCGAGTTGGAAAAGAAGTCATCATTGTAACGTTGGAAAGCGCAAGAAAAACGGCGTGACCGTTCGATGCTCCATGAGCGGTCTCCATGTGTCGATGAACAGTGATCTGAAAGGATGCGGACCGTTGACAAAAATTTGAAACACTTGGATAGGATTGAGCCACGTTATTCTCCCGCGGAATTTCATTCCACTCCTTGGTAACTTCGGTAATTGACCGAGGAGTGGGGAGACTATCTGTATTGGGTAAAAATCAGCTTGCCTACGTGGCACCTCGGTGACACGACAAGATGGTGCCCGAGCAAGTGATAGCAAGCTGCAAGCCGAGGAGAGTCACAAGCGGCCGAAGTCGGAGACCGAAGCTCATAACCGAGGATAGAAAGTGAGGTGTTTACCTCGGTGAAATGTCACCTCGGTCAATGGTCCAGTCATGCGCCCGAAGTCAACAGTCTATGCCTCGGTGAATGAGGTCGTGTGAAGTCAACTGGTCGCCTTCAATTTCGGCCCATTAACCCCACTACCAAATATGGTGATTGTGGTTTTAGGCATGGTCAGTCGTGGGAAATGTGGGCAAGGCCCTTTGTATCTATAAATAGCTCCTCATTTTACATTGTACACATTCAGAAATACATACAGAAATTCTGGCAAAATTTGTACTCACATCCATATATTGAAATCACTATTACTTCTTGCATTTACGCTTATTATTTACATTGTTTCGACTTTGATACTGAGAATTGCTTGTATTTGCTACCCAAATTCGATTTGTGATCCTAAACCAGCTTTAGGCCCATACAATGACAAAAGTAAACACGTTGTTACAACGTATCTAAGCATATTAAGTTAATGTTATTGTCTTTAACAAAGTCAATTAAATATATTACCTTTGATGGGATGACGCTCGACGGCTCAAGTGCTCGCTTACGTTCTTCAAGATTCACCAAATAAAGGGAGCAAACGAGTGTATCAATAAATCTTGTGGCTGGAAGCAATTTTACATGACATAACTATTGAAAAGTTATTTAAAGGATAGAACTCTTCGAGAAGAGACACTTTTAAATATATTAATTTTCTTCTCTTATTTCCTAAATATTGCGCAAATATATCATAATTGCATGACCTCAAATATCAAACAGTTATTGATTAAAGTTGTTAGACCACATATAATTAAGGTACGAACAAAAAGAATAAAACTTTCAATATTCATTTCTAAAGAAAAAGAAAAATGTCAGCTATCTCACAAGACTACTTGAATGTCTAAAATGGGAACAGTCACATCAAGAAACTTAAAACTTAAAATAGCCAAGAAAACGTTTTCACGGACACCATAAACACAAAACTTTTGTAAACAAACTATTAACATAAAAAGCTTCTCACAAAAGCCTTTAACAAAAGACACTACTAGAAATCAGGGCTTTTCCGACCGCCCATATGGTCGGACAACGGTCGGCTAGGGGAACGTTGTCTGACCAAATAAGGCGGTCGGCTATATGGTGGTCGCGCAAACGTGTCCGACTGACTCGGTCCGACATCCGAACGAATTTCGGTAGGACACCGTCGCCTAGTGTAATTTCAGGAATAAAATATGATGAACCAGGCAACCGACACGGTGGGATATTGTAAAAATCTGAGAAATTTTTTTTTGAATGGGCGACCGCAGTGGTGGGAAATTGAAATTTCTGGGCAAAAAAATACCTAAATTTCGGATCGATTCGGTCGGAAATCTGTGTAAAACCTGCAATAAAAAAACCTGCAATTAGAGCTACACCACCTGTAAAAAACAGTAAAAACAGCACCCAGAAGAAGATTAGGCTTCTACAAGCCTTAATTGTTTTCTAAACAGGGCTTATTGCATTTAAACTGAAACTTTAATAATTTACATAACATCAATAATTCATAGCTATTCAAGCAATTTAATACATGTCTAACATGTCTAAAACATCAACAATCCGTTATTACTACTCTGTTGCCTCAGAACTAGACTAAGAACCCGACTCAGACGACGAGCTATATTGACGTTTGCTCTTATGGGGGGGCATAAAGTTCGAAATACTGAATTCCGCACCAAACTGAATTAATTCAGAATTTCGGAATCGGTATTTCAGTATTCAGTACATAATTCGGTATAAAACTTCGGTATTTTGGAATTTCGGTTCGGAATATGGTAAGAGGGTCTCGGAATTTTGGAAGTTTTTGGGTCCATTTTATAATTTTTACAATAATAAGTACCCATTCAAGCTCCAGCACAATTAAATGGCCCAATGGCCAATCTAACTAAAATTCAGCCTTACACATGTTAACAAACTTCCACTTTTCATTTCAATTCAAACCCTAAATCACTTCTCTTTTCCTGATTTCTACCAAAGGCCAAAGCTGTTGCTTCTCTCTTTTTCAGTCACCAATCACGCTGTTGTTTCTTCTCTTTGCAGTAAGTTCTTTTTTCTCATTCTCTTTTCTATGTTTTGCATTTTCATCACTTCTCCAATTTTATCCATTTATTAACTTAACTCCTCATGCTAATGACATGTTTCTATCAGGGAACCAAGATATGCTAGTGGTTTTTAAATAAATTATGTGGTATGTGATGAAATTTCAACCTTTTGACAAAGTCCAAATCAACTTAAGGTCTTTGGAAGTAAATTAAGTGAAGACCGCCTATAAACTACCCTATTTCACCGTCCCAAATATGACAGAAACAAAAAAAGTTGTATAGTACTTGAGGAACTCAAGTTGCTACAATACTGAAAGTTAGGGGTGGGCGTTCGATACTTCGGTTCAGTTTTTTGAAACTTCGGTTCGGTACTTCGGTCTTCGGTTCGGTTTGAAGTGTAGAAAAACCCGGCACCATATCGAACATCATCTCATCCTGATATTCTCCAATTCTAAACTTGATCCACACTTGTTTGGCAACCTTCAATTCTCCGCACTCGTTCAACCATTGTAATTTGTAAGGATGGGGATGTTTTAAAGTAGGTAGTCCCAATTGTGAAACCAAGGTTTGGCTCACCACATTCGCACAACTACCTGAGTCAATGATCATCGAACACACCTTTCCCTCACACGACATCGGGCATGGAAAAGATTCTCTCTTTGGTTGTCCTCTTCTGCGAGATTCATGCAGCTCAAATTCCTTCGAACCACAAGAAACATTTCTGGATGATCAGCTTCGGCAGCTTCACGACCATATTCATCTTTAGCTCGATCAATCTCCTCGATATATTCTTCCTCGGTGTCACTAGCTTGCTCACAAACATCTCCATTATCGAGCACAAGCATAACCTTGGGAGTTGGACACTCTTTTGCCATGTGGCCATAACCGTTGCATTTATGACACTGAATGTTTGAAGCACTAGGAGAGTTAAGTTGAACATTACCTCCCACTTCTCTTGATTGGTTAACAGTCACACCCCTTTCGAAGGGTTTCTTCGAATCTCGAACAGTGTTAGCACTTGTTGGATTAGGACTCTTCCATTCTTTACCTCGGTTTAAAGGAGTGGAAGTAGTGACTCCTCGATACCAGTTTGCTCTATCGTCCTTCACCCATCTCTCAGCTTCGGTAGCAGCTTTGAACAAATCTTCCAACGTGTGATACACGCGGAGTCTTAACTGAGATGACACCTCCCGAGCCAAGCCATTTTTGAACCGAATAGTGGCTTGCTCTTCATCTTCGCCTAGGTCAAGATTCAATCGAATTCTCACGAACTCATCATGATACTCTTGAACTGACTTGGACCCTTGCTTTAATTCATAGAGCTTTTGAAATTGAGTTTTCCTATACTTAGCACTCAAATACTTAGCATCCATTGCTCTCTTCAACTGTGCCCATGTAGTGACTTCGGGATAGACATTCCTTCGTCTAAGCCTCTTGTCGGCTTCCCACCATATAGATGCATAAGCTTCGAATGAAGCAATGGCATGGGCAGCTTTTCTTTCTTCTGTCATCTCATTGGTTTCGAAGATTCGCTCTATTTTAAGCTTCCACTCAAGATATTCATCCGGATCACTAGTTCCCTTGAATGGTGGAATAGTGATCTTGACAATGTTCAAGTTTGATTCTCGAGCACCTCGAATTAGTTCGGGATACTCATCATAGTGTTCATCAGCCTCACGCTCAATATTTCGATCAATATTTGCGCCTCGGCCTCGACCACGAAAATTTCCATGACCTCGGTGAGCCTGCCTTCGTTGGATGAACGGCTGCTCATATTCAGGTTCGACTTCAGGAAATTCTCCTTCATCGACCCCTTCATCAACGACCTCAGCTTGTATTCGGGCCATTGGAAGTGGTACTCTTTCACCTCGGGGAATGCCCAAGTGTTGATATCCAGCTTGGGGATTGCCCAAGTTTTGTTGTTGTGCTTGGGGATTGCCCAAGACTTCCTTTCGAATAGCCTCACTTTTCAACTGATGTTGTCGAACAAGCTCAGCAAATAGCTCAGGTTTCATCGAAGTGGAGCTGCTAGTTCCAGTGACGGAACCAAGTAAGGCCACGGACACACTTCCTTGCTCGAGTTGAGCTACTCGAGCACTCACTCCTCTTACTTCGGCACTGATGCCTTGTATCGCAGCCATGAGATCGGCTAACGACACTTCGGGCTTCTCAATGCCTTTGTCGTCGCCTCCATTCCCAGCCATGGTACCTGCACGAATCAAAAACCAAATAAAATGTTAAGGTTAGAAATCACCTCACACACTCCCTCACCTTTGATGGGTGGCACTCGGTTCCACTCAATTTATGGGTTCGGTTTTGGTCACTCAAGAACTTGTAGCCAATGGCTTCCTCGGTTGATCAACTTCTCTCGGGATGAGTGAATTTATATGACTCGATGGAACGGACGCTATTTACTCTTGCGCTTCGGGAAGTCAAAGAAATTTTCTACGAGAGTTGGACTTCGGTCACCCCACGCACGAGTTCCTATAAGCTCAAATGAGTTAGTACGACCTCGAGTAGGAAGAATTACTCAAGGGATCTACTAACTAGATTTATCAATCACAAGAAAAGTGAATTCTAGGAGAATCTACCCTTCGATTCCTCTTCGGAATAACACACCAACTCTTGTCCGTACAAGAGTGGTCCCTCCTTGGTACGGATAGGGTTTTACCTTATCCAATTCTCTTTTCTAGCCGACAAAATTTTCACCTGGGGTTTTGATCTTTACACTTTACCCCTTTCTTCTTCAATGGAACAGTGACATTTTAGCTCCGGTGTACAGATAACTCAACTTCGATCACTGACCACGATTGCTTAACAAAATTTGGGTTGCTCTTTCAACTCCGGTAACAACAACAACGGAGGAATTTTGTTCAAAGTTCTTTGAGCTAAGATTTAGCCCCTCGTGTTCGCACACTGTTACAACAGTAACAATTCAGCGTACGGAAACGGTTCAAATCATAGAACTTTGAAACTTTAAGCACAAACAAACCCGAATCAATCAAGAACCACCAGTCTTCATCGGTAACAACCAAGACAAGCTGGTGTTCGAGTTCAGTCACCACTAAGCTCAAACAGTCCAAAATTTCGTCGAGAAACCCTAGTCACAAACGTTGTACGTCGGCTACTCAAATTGATCCTTGGACAGTGGTGAACTCAAATCAATGGTTGTTTAATCCAAAAAACCAACAAATCAACCAAATTTTTGAATTTTCTTTTTCTGTTTTTTTTTTTTTTTTTTTTTTTTTTTTGTATAACACCACAGCAACAACAAGGAAGAAAGCTGAAGCTAGAGACACAAAGCACGAGATAAATCAAACATGATTTGAGGTTGTAAGAACAAGCTCAAACCTTGCTCTGATATCAAGATGGTGCAAGCAAACCCGGAGGTTAAGCTAAACACGAAGACGCGGAAGAAACAACAAGAAATAAAATATATAAGCAAGACAAATCTTGCTTCGAGTCAAAGAACGGCGAGGAACTAGTCTCGGGCTCGATGAATCGGAGGCAAAGAATCACCTATACTAAGCAACAATCCTCAAGAAGAACAAGCTTCTTGCAAATTGAATGATCAAAGAAGAAGATTGTTCAAACGATTCACACCGAATGACACAAGTTCTTAAAAGCCCACGTCGGGGTTCGGCTCCATCGGAGATTCACAATAGCACTTGCTATGTTTTTTTTTAATCATTCAACAACTTAATAACTGCCTATTACAATGAAATGTAAGGAGTATTTATAGACTATGCTAAGGAAAAAACGGTAAATGGTCACAGGTGACCAACAAAAACAAGCCACGCAGGGCTGAGTCAATGTGTGTGTTCGGCAGCCTTGACTTCGGTGCTTGGTTGCTTGCTCGAACACATTTGTCATCGGGCGCTCACTTGACTTTGAACACAATTTATGGTGTTCGGTACTGTGCTGCTCGGCGCCAAGAATTGGTGTTCGGTCACTTCGTCCTCGGGCTCAAATTTGAAGATGTAGCCTTCGGTTCTTGAGCTCGGCCACTCAGCTTCGGAGTAGTTGCTTTCCTTCGACCAAGCCAAGTGAATGTGGACATCGTGCAGCAGCTTGGCTTGACTTCGTGTCATTGGCCTCGGTGGATTGGACAGTTGATCAGCACGTGTTCGGGCAGCATCAGCAACGCTATCACTACTAGAAATTATCTGTTTTGCGTCACAGTTTGGAGACGGAATTCCCTATCTAAAAGGAGTTTGGAGACGGAATTCCGTCTTTGCGCGTCCTTCACCAAAAGGCGCGTCGTTGGCCAACCTGGAGACGGAATTCCGTCTCCAATTCAAAAAGTGACTTCCACTCCTGATTGTGTCAGTGAGTGCTTGGATACGGAATTCCCTCTCCAAGCATTAAATTAGCATTAAATTAATTTAATGCTTGGAGAGGGAATTCCGTCTCCAACATGAAGTGTATATATTATTTTTATTGTTTAGAGACGGAATTCCCTCTCCAGGCATATAATTAAAAATTATTTTTATTGTTTAGAGACGGAATTCTCTCTCCAGTAAAATAATTAAAAATTATTTTTATTTTTTAGAGACGGAATTCCCTCTCTAACTATATTAACCCTGCTAAATAAAAACATTAGAAACTCGCTACAAAGCAACCAAAAACCAGAAACCACCACTAAAACAGTTATATACAACCTGTTTAACATAAAACAAAGCCACCACGGCCAATTAAACAATTCTACATACATGTTTCATCATTAAGCATTCAACGCAAATAAAAACTAAAGTATTTAATTTGTAACATGTTCGACAAACTTAACAAACCATGAGACTAATCCGCCCTTTGAGAGGAGCCACTGTCTTGCTCCTTATCCCTCCAAATCTTTGCCACAATTTCCTGTAATTTCTTTACATTCTCACGGTCTTCCAACCGTTGCCTTTCACTATCTAGTAGCCTTTGCTCCATTTCCGCCATTAGCATTGACAATACCTACACGAGAAGGCTTCTTGTACCTCGAAGGACCAAGGCCATAGGCTCGATTTGTGCTACTATAGCCACCACCCGCCTGAACGAACATTGCATTTTCTTCTTCCTGGGTGGGTTTAGGAGAGCCTTCAACGACCTGTGACCCTTGGCTCTCAAGCCATTCTTAGTGTAGAGCTTTGTAGTTTTCCTAAAACACAAGACACGATTAGAATAATTAATTAAAGAATAATTTGAAATAAAATAAAATTATTTATGATATCTCACCTCTAGTTGTTGTGCACGTGGCTCGAGCCATCCCACCTCATTTCCTTGTTCGTCATATAAATAATGGAACAAACGGAAAAATTCATAATCACTAACTTTTCCATGCACCGCTTCCTACACAATGCAAATATGTTAATGCTAAATCAAAATGGTGTTAAGTTTTTAATTTAAATAAAAATTAGATTGACTTACATATCGTGCCCGATGGGTGGCCAAACTAGCTGAACCACAAGTTTGCTTCGATCCTCCCTTTGCGGATGCTCTGTTTTTCTTAGCCTGCTCGCTCTGTGCTAAGAATTCAGGTGTTTCCCAATAAATTTTGAGTTTATCCCAATTCTGTTGATAAATCCATTTGGGAACTTTACCCTTTTGCCGGTATTTTGATAAGGAATCACTTAACCTTTTAGCCGCCTTTTTCTCAAAAACTGCTCGGATTTCATCATCATATATAGCATCCCACGAACACTTGTGCTGAAACAATAACAATATAATAAGTGAAAACTAATAAAATACATTGAATAATCAAATGACAAAAGCTTCATAAGTATAGTTAATATCGTAAAAGCTTCAAACATGCGGTTCTAACAGGTACTGGCACCTTTCCCCACGACGGCCAACCACCAGTAAAGTGTGGTATCATAGATTCAACAACAAGTTTCACTGCCTTGTCTGATGGAATAAACCTGCATTAAATTTAACATACAGAATTATGTTGATAAATATATATTGCATTCAATTCAAAAGCTTATAATTTAAGGGTTAATGAATAAATCTTACCCTTCTTTGCTGTCACGCATGAGAATCAACCTACCAGACTCATCGAGAGATCCAATACCACCAGGTAACTGAACTGTAGCACTAGTACGCTTTTTCTTACCCTTTCGTGTTGTAGTGGTGACAGATGGAGAGGACTCTGGCTGAGTCTCTGGTACGGGTGTACTCGAACTGGGGCATGTCGATGATGATGCAGATGGAACAGTACTCGACATGGAAGGTATAGCAGATGGCAAACTATGTGGATGCATACTAGGAGTAGGTATCATCATCAGATGTGAAGGGCCCGGTGCGCCGAATGACTGAAATGTATCGGCCCGTACATGGACAGACTGAGGGGATGTACCTACTATAGGCATGGAATGGAAAGAGGGACCAGCAGGCTGGCCAAACTGATAGTGTGGCCCCGTATGTGGCATGGTCTGTGCAGATATACCAGGGGCCTGTGGCTGATGGAATAGTGGGGTACTAGGGAGACCAGCGAAAAATGTACTCAGATAATTACCTAACTGTGAGAGCAAGGCAGAGGTAGGGGTCAATGCCGTAAGTGGAGAAGTAGTATGACCTGTGGAAGTATGGCCACCACGGGTCCTAGGTCCTTTCCTACCTCGAGATGCCATATCTGGAAAGTAATATTAAATTCAATAGAATTAGATATTTAATAAAGTGTATCATCGTTAATAAAAAAATATTACGCAAAATATTAGTCACAAATACCACAAACAACCAATATAATGCACAAATATTCAACTACTAACATCAATCATCATCGCTTCCTTCTAGTTCATCAAGTAATCCATCCTCAGTTGATTCATGTTCATCTATGTACTCCCCTTCTTCATTTCCCAAAGACGTTTCCATGGTTTGTTTGAGCACAGACATATCAAATTCTTCAAAATAATCCACACCCTGATGCAACTCGTCGGGTAATTCTTCATCTACAATTTCTTGAACAATTGAAATGTCATTTTAGTATGCTTCATCTAATGCATCATCCACCTCAATTCTTCCAACCGGTTTGGCTTTTAAAACAACCCACCAATTTGCTTTTGCCTTGTTCTTCAGTTTATTTTTGCACTTTGGATAAGGAACGTAGTACACTTGTTTCACATTTTGAGCAATGATAAATGGATCATAATGTGCATACATTCTTTTGTGATTGATTTCAACTATTTTATATACTGGATGCACCTTTGTACCCCGAAGTGTGTTGGATCAAACCACTTGCACCGAAAGAGCACCAACTTTTTCCTTGGATGACCATTAAACTCTAGCTCTAATATTTCATGTCTTACACCATAATAGTCAAACTCTCCATCACCAGTGCCTGCATTCACCCACACTCCGCAGTTATATATTTTCTTCCCCATGGACCATTCTTCAGTATGAAACTTAAAGCCATTGATGAAGTACTTAGACATTTGTCTGTACTTATAAACAGGGCCCAATGATAAATCACAAAACAGTGGATGATTGACGGCATTTTCAAGATTGTGCACCTAACATGCATACAATTAAATTTATAAGTTAAAACATACTTGCGTATAGTATTCACCAACGGGATATGCGTCACTAAATAAATACTTACGAATTCTCTAAACCACTCTGAAAATTTGTCCGTCACAGCATCGTGCCCAAAGTTACTGACAAATAAACTGCTATGCACAAAACAATATTCAGGATGTAAAAATTAATATATGTATTAACCTTTTTTGTTATTTGTAGAAAGTGACAAATACCTATAAAAAGGTTGCACTTCTGGGAAATTCAGTAGTACATGTGTCGTAGCAACTTGTCTATCGATGTCGCTGAATGGTTTTGTGCAACCTTTTTCTGATCCTCGGCCGGGATGATTGAATATGGAAAAATGAGGATACAGTGCATTGCCGCTCCCACCATCATCATGCCGGTTAGGCCTGCGACTTAGAGAAGGTACCTCGGTCCCAAAATAATAAGAACATAAATGCGACGTTTCCCTAACAAGATAAGCCTCACATATCGACCCCTCAATTCTATTCCTATTGTTTGCGGTCCGCTTACATTTGCCAATAGTCCTGTATAACATAGATAGCCATATAATTTAATAATGAATTAAAAAATATTAAATATAGGAGGAAATCTTTGATATGCATTACCTTTCAGTAGGATACATCCACCTTCCCTGAACCGGGCCTCCAAGTCTTGCTTCTTCAACAAGGTGCATAGGCAGATGTTCCATAACATTGAAGAAATCAGGGGGAAATATCTTGGTCAATTTGGTAGAGGTCACAGGAATATTACTTTCCATCAATTGTAGATTTTCTTCCCTCAATGTACTAGAACACAAGTCCTTGAAAAACACACTCATTTCCGTGAGTGGTTTCCAAATTGTATCAGGCAAGCCATTGAACGCAATTGTCAACAAATTTTCCATGAAAATATGACAGTCATGGCTTTTCATTGCCGTAAGCTTACCTTCTGTCATGTCGACACATTTGGATATATTCGATGTGCAACCATCAGGAAACTTAATATTCTGTATCCACTCACAAATCATTCTTCTCTCCTCCAAGACAAAAGTGTAGTTCGCTGATGGCTTGCGCACCTTAACACCATCTGATTGTAGGTGCAATTCAGGTCGCCGACAGTATACCTGAACATCTAACCTTGCCTTCAAGTTGTCCTTTGTTTTGTTATTGACATCCATCACAGTGTTAAAGACAACATCGAAAAAGTTTTTTTCAATATGCATTGGATCCAGATTATGCCTAAGAAGATTGTCCTTCCAATATACACATAATTAGACAAAGCAGAGCATATTTTGGGAACTTCCAATAAGGAATTTCCCAAAATATGCTCTGCTTTGTCTAATTATGTGTAACACCAAAACCTGCTATTCTAGGCAATGGTTGCTGCTCTGTTTCCTTGGGATACCCCTGAACCCGGGACCAAACTTCATGGCCCGTCAATCTCTGTGGAGGATCGTCAAAATCCTCCTAGTTCTTCATGAATGCACTAGTGTTTCTCCTAAATGGATGGTCATCCGGCAGAAACTGGCGCTGACAGTCGAACCATGTGTGCTTACGCCCATGTTTCAAATAAAATGCTTTTGCATCTTCCATAAAAATAGGACAAGATAGCTTACCAGCAGTGGACCAACCAGACAACATGTCATATGCAGGGAAATCATTAATTGTCCACATCAAGCAAGCATGAAATCTAAAGTTTTGTTTCAAGGAACAATCGTATGTTACAATACCATCACGCCACAATATTTGTAACTCATCAATCACAGGCTGCAAAAATACATCAATAGAGCTTTTTGGGTTACTAGGACCAGGGATAATACAAGTCAGGAAAATATATGGACTTGTCATGCACATTTCTGGGGGTAGATTATACGGTGTGACGAATATAAGCCAGCAAGAATATGGTGCAGCAGAGACAGCAAACGGAGTAAACCCATCAGAACTTAAACCCAACCTGATGTTTCTAGGTTCACTTGCAAATTCAGGATACACTCTGTCGAAATGCTTCCATGCTTCTCCATCAGAAGGATGACATAGAATACCAGATTGTCGTGTACGTTCATGATGCCATCTCATATGAGGAGCAGAACTTATTGATACATACAACCTCTTTAACCTTGGTGTAAGAGGTAAGTAATGCATCGCTTTAACTGGGACTTGTTTCTGTTTAGCATTTTTGACTGGCTTGTAGCGAGCCTCACCGCAAAACGTACAAAATTCCTTATCTTTATTTTCTTTGTAGTATAACATGCAACCTTTTTTACAACAGTGAATTCTTTGCATGTCATAGTACGAGGAAGGCAATCCCAATTTACTTATGTTTAGTTCATTCAAAAGTCCAATGATCTCATCCATGCCTCCTTGAGATATGTTATAATCTGATTTAATACTAAGCAACTTAACTGCCACCGACAACTTTGAATGACTTGCCCCCTCGTACAATGGGCGACTTACTTCTTCCAACTGTTCATAGAAGAGCTTCGCCTCATTATTGGGAATCTCCTCAACATTCGGTTGAGAGGGTTCCCCTTGGTACATTCCAAACGCATCATTCAACATCTCATTCATAGGATAGTTATACCCGACATAGTCATTTTGGAAGTTCTCTCTATGGACACTAGGGTTACACTCTCCATGTGCAGTCCACAGAAAATAATTTGGCATAAATCCTTTTCTATAAAGGTGCAACACGACATTTTCAATTGGTTTCACGTGGCTACACTTGTATTTCACACAAGGACATTTGATTGAACCCCCCGTATATATTCAGGAAGTAGTTTAGCTTTAGCAATAAACCCGTCAACCCCATCTACGTAACTTTTCCTCAAACCCATATTTTCATAGAACATATTGTACATCCAACTACGATTTTCATCATGTTCCATCTACAAAAGTTACAAACAAATAAATATAAATCAATGCAACAGAATATAGCAATTTTTCTAGCAAACTATAGGTGTATAATATTTTTGTTAAATTATGTTGCATATTAACTTTTTAATTAACTAACTAGATCAAACTCCCTACATTTATTTTATTTGCTATAGAGCTGGAAATCACACCAAAAATTCACTAAGTTTTCAAGAACATCCTCCAAACCAAATCCTAATTTCCCACCCGCAAAATCATATACTACTTCCTACATTACCAAAAATCCCAATACTAACATCATCATCATTTCCACTAAAAGCCAAACAAACTTGAGAAGAACCATTTATTCAAGATTCAATTCAAACCCCTATTTATATTAAGATTCAATATTGCCATATGCAACTTTTCTATTAAGCAGCAAATACACCATTTTTTAAGCTAGAAACGGATATGTATACAAATATTTCAATACAACTTATTTCAAAAAAAAAAAAATGGGGTGGGGAAAATGGGGAGGGGGAAATAATGGGGGATACGAAAGGAAGAAATAATGGGGAAGACGAAGGGGGAACTTACTTGAATACGGTGGCCGGAGAAAATGGGGGTGCCGAGCTTTGGAGATTTTTCGCCGGGGAAATTTTTGGCCGTGGAGGATTTTGGTAGTTTTGAAAATTTGGAGTGTCTGAAAATATTGGGAGCCCGCTGTATAGATTGGGAATTGTTTAGGGTTGGAGACGGAATTCCGTCTCCAATCAAAAAGTGAAAAAGCTGTCAACTTTTAATTAATTTTACACGCAATACACTGATTGGAGACAGAATTCAGTCGCTAACTGATTGGAGAGGGAATTCCGTCTCCAACCATTTTGTAGCATTTTACTCTTTTTCTAGTAGTGTATCAAAGGTAGGATGACACTTACACTTCGTCTGAAATAATTAAAAATATTAGATTTTTTAAAAAGTGACACTTAACTAAATTATTAAAAAATAAAATATAGTTATTACCTGAAAATCGTCAAACATGGACAGCTTTACGGGGAAGGGTACCCTACCCCAGGATGGCCATGGCTCACTCCATCTAGATTTAATGCATAATGTGACTAAGGGATTAGCCACGTTCGAGGGAGTAAAACTAGATAAAAATCACTAGTGTTAATAAATATACTAAAAAAATTAAACTTTACAGTAGTATTAAATAGTTAAAAAATAACAAAAAATAATACTTACCCACGACTACCCTCAGGATAAATCCTCACCCTCCCGTCATCATCATATGATCCTGCAGGACCAATGTAATAAGGCGAGCTCGGATCCCAATATGGTACAGTAGGTGGTACCGAAGCGTCCACTGAGCTCGGATCAGAAGGTGGTACAGTAGATCCAGAAGGAGTAGATGATGAAGGGGATGGTGATGGACTAGAAGATTTCGAAGGCATGGATGATGAACTGATGCCATACGGACGAACGACATAACCAGGCGATGTAGGAAGTGGCATTCCAGGGGGAAAGCTAGGGGAAGGAGTGAAAAAACCTGAAGCATATATAGACGGAGGATGTGTAGGAAGCATATGAGGTGCATGTGCAGGAGGAGTAGTATGACCTAAAGCAGGAGAGGTACTTTGAACTGTTCTTTTCCACCTAGCATTCTCCGTAGATGACATATCTAAAATAAAGCATAACTAATTTATTCTCTAAGATTAGAGCATGTCTAACTATTATTCTCTAAGATTAGAGCATGTCTGTACTTTGAACATTTCTTTTCCCACTAGACTAGAGCATGTCTAACTATTATGTCTAGTTCCTAACTAATTTATTCTCTAAGATTATCATTTATTAATTAATTTTATTATTCAAATCAATTTATGAAAATAATTAAGATATCTTATTGTATAACTACTATATTACTTATAGCTAAGATCTCCTAAATTATTATTAAGTATGATAGTAACACACTTTAAGCTATGAAAGTAACATATTTTTTCCCTAATGTCTTTAATAATATAATTAAGTTGAAACAAATTTTATTAAGCTATTGTATTAGCTTCATAGGCATTCCACTAGCTATTCATTCTATCAACGTTTACTTGCCCCAATCTTGGCATTCTAAAATATTTGAACACTTACACATGGTCAAAACTAGCTATATATTAGTTAAAGATAACAAACTTTTATTGCAATTTTTCAATTCAAGATAATACTTTTTTCAATTCCAATAATTTGAAAAACTACTTATCACTTGCTAATAACCCAAGCCCACCGAGGCCAAACTCGCCACCAACACAAACAAGCACAAAAATAAATATTGAGCCAAAAGGAACTAATCAAATTTTCCCATCTCCAAAATTTCTAGTAACAAATGTTTCAAATACTCATCCTACTTATGTTTAGGATACAAGCTTACAATTTTCATGAATTTTTGCTTTCAAATGTTCATCAGTCATTCACCACATTCCAAACAATTCAAGCAACAATTTCACGAAACCCCCAACAATTTCCTACTCAAAACTCAAATATCACCCCCAACAATTTCATGAAACACTCATCCTACTCATGTTTAAAAACCATAATTAAACCATAATTAAAATTAAAAAAAAAAAAAATTGAAACACTTACCTGAAAAGCTGGTCCGCCGGGGTGGACTGCTCCGCAGCGGCGCCGGGGTGGTCTGCTCCACGGATCTAAAAAATTAAAAGTTAGGATTTTTGGATTTGGAGAAAAATAAAAAGGAAAACAATGAAAAATAAACTTACCTCGGATTTGTAGAGGTATAGGGGGTGAAGATTTAGTGTTAAATTTGAAATTAGTGAGTGTTTTTGAGAGATTTGGGGGTGGGGGTCGGGTTTGAGGTAGAGGGGAATTGGGAAAAGAGAGATAATGAGGAAGAAAGAGCTGTGGCCCGTTATTTTATTTCGGGTATCCGACCGCCGCGGTCGGGTACTCTAAAAAAAATTAAATTTACATTACTATCCGACCGCCGAGGTCGGACACTTAAAAAAAATTCATCAAAAAAAATTAATTGATTTATCCGACCGCAGTGGTCGGGTAGGGTCTTCAGACCATTTTCGGTCCGAAAAATGCGGTGGGAAACCCGTGATTTTTAGTAGTGAGATTTCTCTTTGCACAAATTAAGCTAAAGTTTTATGCACGTACCTCTCTAAATTTGTTTCTCTGTACATGTGATATTTGCTCTATGTGGCCAGGTACATTAGTCATGATTTCCAAATCCCAATCATCAAGACGCAATGTTAGAATAAAGGAAAAGAATTACATTGGGGCTTGAAATGGGACGATTTAGTTTTCGTAGTTTCATTGTCGCACTCAAAATTAACAAAACTTTCTCTCTCTAGGATGTGAGATTCCTCTTAGCTAACGCTGGTGCCATGGCAGGAAAATCAAAAACTAGAGGAGGAGGAAGACCTCAATCACACACACCAAACATACAAAATAAATCGTACGGAGGGATGCCTAACACAGGCAATTCCAAAAGAACCAAAAGTTTGAGAGTTTTGCAAGGGATTCAACCGCTGGACATATCAGCTAAATTGAAACAAACTACACCGGAAACAAGTACCCAGAGATTGAAGGAGACATGGGCGGACATTGCAGAATCGGGAGAACACATCGATGAGTGCTCGCAGAATTTGGGGAGAATTGAACAAAGGCAAATTGTAGAATCAGGTAAAAACTCAGAAACTGAGCCTAAAACATGGAGTACTATTGTAGCTAAAAACAAGTAAATGAAGGTTTTGACCTAATTTCTACTGAAACAAAAGGAAATTTCACAATAACAATGGAAGACATTCAGGAGGAGGTAGAATTTTGGAATAATGCAGTTATTTGCTATGTTTTGGGATCTAATCCACCGCAACCTATAATGGAAGGATATTTTAGGAGGATTTGGGGTACGCTGGGTATTGATAAGATAGCACAGGTACACAGTGGAGTCTTTCTGGTAAGATTTCATGCAATTGAGAACAGAACTAAAGTGCTTGAGGAAGGTGTGAGGATGTTTGATCGAAAACCATTTGTTATTAAGTCGTGGAGATATGATTCAGATCTCAAAAAGGAAAATATGGATAAAATTCCAGTCTGGATCAGTTAATGGGTTTGAATATCAAATATTGGGGGCAAAATGCTTTATCAAAAATTGCAAGGCTGGTAGGAAATCCTTTGAAGGCAGACAGAGCTACCACAAACAAAGAGAGACTAACCTATGCTAGGATACTTATAGAGGTAACTCCAAATAAACCTTATCCTTCAGTAGTGAGATTTGAGAATGAGTTTGGGGCCATAGTAGAGCAGAAGGTTTTGAATGGAACCTAGTCTTATGTGAGAAATGCAATAACTATGGGCATGATACAATCGAATGCAGAAGACGTAGAGGTGAATAAAGAGAAGAGGGAGAAGATGGAAAATGAGGTCACTAATGAAGTAGAGCAGGTCAAAGGAATTAAAAATTCAGAGGAAGAGATAATACAGGACAAGGAGGTGAATGAGACAATAGAAGAAGAAAATCAGCAACACTACCAAGGGCAAAGGTGAAGAGACAGAGGAATTGGATGGAGAAATAGCTATCAGGGAAGAGGAGGGAGAGGTTTTGATAACCAACAAGTGAGAACTATGAATTCTTTTGCTGCTCTTAAAACTAAAGAAAGAGGACAGAGTAGCCAAAACATAAAAGAAGTGCGAGAAGGAAATCAAGAGATGACTTTACAGGAAGAGAATGGGCAAACAACAAATAACCAAGCTAGTTCAGTGAATCCCATAGTTGAACAAGCTGTCCAGAGTTCAGAAATCGATATGGGAGGGGGTTTCCCCCCGATCAAATTGGGATTTTGGAATGTCAAGGGTTTAAACAAGACCTACAAGCAGAAAGAGGTGTTGTTATTCCTTCATAGCATAAAAGTAGGCTTGTTTGGACTTCTGGAAACTAGGATCAAGAGAGCTAAAGGTGACAAAGCCTCTCAGATCCTAGGTGTTGAATGGTCCTTTACTACTAATTTTGCACACCATCCTGGTGGGAGAATCTGGATATTATGGAAACCTCAGGTGTTTGACGTAAACATTACACTGGTCACAGCACAGGTAATTCACAGTGTTGTAAAGCACATTGGCACAAAATAACCATTCCATTTGACTCTGGTATATGGATACAATGATGCTGCACTTAGGAGGGAACTGTGGTCTCAAATGAAGCAAATAGAAACCATGGTACAAGGCCCCTAGATTACAATGGGTAATTTTAACTGTGTTCTCCACAAAGAAGAAATAATAGGCAGCCCAGTTTCTTTCTCTGAGGTAAGGGAATTTCAGGAGTCTCTAGCCTATTGTGAGCTGGAAGACATGAAGTCTACAGGCTCTTTCTTTACATGGAACAACAAGCAAGACGGGCATGATATGGTTACGAGCAGAATAGACATAGTGGTGATAAACAAAGACTGGGAAACAACAATGCCAGCTTGAGAGGTGCATTACATGCCAGAGGGGCTATACGATTATTGTCCTGCTGTTATTCAATGGGAAGACAACTCAATAAGAGTACAAAGGCCTCTTAAATATTTTAATATGTGGAGCTTGGCTCTGGACTTCACAAATAGGGTGACACAGAACTGGAAACAATATGATACAGGAGCAATAATGTACCAGCTGATAGGAAATTTGCACAAAACGAAGAAAGTTTTAATGCAGTTGAACATAGAAGGATTCTCAGAAGTGGAGAAGAGAGCAAGTGAGGATGAAAGGAAGTTAGCCCAATGTCAATGTGATATGCAGAAAAAACCAGGAAACTTAAGCCTGATAGAAGAAGAAAGTGCGCTTGCTAAGGAGTTCCAGAAATGGCAGCAAGCAAAACACCCGTTCTTGAAGCAAAAATCCAAAGTAAATTGGTTGCAGAATGGAGACCAAAACACTAAGTACTTTCATAATATGATGAAGGCCAGAAGGAATGCCAATAGGATTTTCAGAATTAAAAATGAAAGCAAATGATCAAGCAGGTGTCATCCACACTTTTGTAGAGTATTATGAAAAACTGTTAGGACAAAAACAAGAGCACAGGTTACATGTATCAAGTAACTTGGTAAAGAAAGGGGCTACTCTATCAGAGTCTCAACGGCAAGAACTGAGTGCTGATTTTTCTGCAATTGAAGTAAAGAAAGAATTATGGGCAATCCAAAGAGAAAGCACGAGGCCCAGATGGCTTTGGAAGTCAATTTTTTAAAGACACATGGGAGGTGACAGAACATACTATGGTGGAAGCAGTCCTGGAATTCTTTACAAGAAGAACAGTAAATAAAGGTCTAAACAGAACTTTTTTGACCCTGATCCCAAAAGGCAAGCATGTAGAGAGAGTTAGTGACTTTGGACTAATTGCATGCTGCAACACAGTCTGCAAAATCATTTCATAAATGTTGTGTGCAAGACTTAAGAGAGTTCTTCCTAGACTTATCTCTCCAAGTCAAAGTGGATTTATAGCAGGTACGAGTATAGTTCATAACATACTTATATGCCAAGACCTAGTAAGGATGTATAATAGAAAGAATGCAAATAGAAGCTGCTTGATTAAGGTTGATCTCGAAAAAGCTTATGATACAGTGGAATGGAGCTTCTTGGAGGAAATGTTGCATGCTCTGAACTTCCCTATAAGGTTTATCAATTGGGTCATGGAATGTGCCACGACCACTACATACACAATTGCACTAAATTGCACTAAATGGTGGACAACATAGGGAAATAGTTGGGAAAAAGGGGCCTAAGGCAAAGGGATCCAATTTCCCCTCTTTTTTGTTATATGTTTGGAGTGTATGTCCAGAATCATGAAACACATTGCAGGGAAGGAAGGCTTTGCCTACCACACAAGGTGCAAAGAGATGGAATTAAACCATTTGTGTTTTGCTGATGACATCCTCTTCTTCTGTAAAGGGGAAATCAACTCTGTCATGTGGATACTTAGAGGAATGAAGACTTTTTCTGAAGTTTCTGGACTAAACATAAGCCCAGCAAAATCCAACATTTATAGTGTTAACATGGCTCCATCAGAAGAACAAGAAATATGTGAACTCACAGGATACTTGAAAGGTAACTTACCTTTTAAATATCTGGGAGTGCCAATATCAGCCAGGAAACTGTCTACCACTGATTGTCAGGCATTAGTAGAGAAAACAGCTGCAAAAGTAAAAACTTGGGGCTCTAGGCATATGTCCTATGCTGGGAAAGTCATGCTAGTGAACACTATGCTAATGCACATACAAACATACTGGGCGTCCATTTTTATTATTCCCAAAGCAGCTATGAAGACCATGGTGGCTATATGTAGGAACTATATCTGGGATGGAAAGGTGATAACAAATAAACCAGCTTTGGCAGCCTGGGATTTGATATGTAGACCAAAAAAAAAGGGAGGCTTAGGGTTTGTGGACTGTATAGTGTGGAACAAAGCTGCAGTAGCTAAGTATGTATGGAATGTTGCTAATAAATTTGATTATTTGTGGGTCAAGTGGGTTCATCATGTGTATCTAAAAGAAGTAGATTGTTGGAGGTATCAACTACCACAAGATTCCTGCTGGTCCTTGAAACAGATATGCAAAATAAAACAAGAATTCAGTTGAGGGTATGTGCAGAATAGCTGGCTAAAGATAGGGGCAGTACACAATACAGTGGCTATGAACGGAAGCATGGGGAAAGGGAAGTGAAACCTTGGAGGAATTGGATCTGGAATAAGCTTAATGTCCCAAAGTACTCAATTATATGCTGGCTAGCAATTAATAAAAAGTGGTTGACATTGGAGATATTGCACAAGTGAGTTACCTAGGAAATTGCATGCCTGCTCTGTGGGAATCAGGTGGAAACGACTGAGCACCTGATGTTCCAATGCGACTACTCAGCTCAATGCATTGGAGAGGTACTGACGTGGCTGGGAATAAAGGTGCAAAACCAGGAGTTTTCTGGCTTATGGAAAAGGATCAATAGGAAAGTGGTTGGAAGGGTATGCAAGAACTTTATATGGGGTATGCTAACAGCTTTAGTATACATGATTTGGATGACTCGCAATAAAGCACTCTGGGAGAAAAAGGTGCCCAGACCACAGGTGCTTGTTAAAGGCATCAAAGAAACATGTTGGGATAGATTACAAGTGGTGACTTATAAAAAGCAGCATAACAAAGGGATAGGCTGGATAGAGAACTTATACAAACCAAGAGAAGGATAGATACAGGTTTAGATGTCTTCTCTTATACAACTTTTATCTGTAGCTTGTTGTTCTTTTTGTCTACTAGAGTTGTTGGTGTAAGTAGTCAGTAGATAGAAGATGGAAGTAAGAGATAGAATAAGTTTTATTTAGTTTCCAGTTTTCTGGTTTAGCTTTCTGCAGTAGATTAGGATTAGCTGTGCAATAGTGGTGTAATAGCATGTAACAGTTCCAACGTGGTGGTAATAAAGTTTCTCATTTCACCCAAAAAAAAAAAAAAAAAAAAAAAAAAAAATTGTTGCACTCACCTTTGACGGTTACTGAGCCATTGGGGAAGAACTCTTTATAAAATGCTTCGTTATTAAACCAATTGGTTAAGAGCTTTGTTTCGAAGCCATTATCATCATTTTTGCTGGTACTAAACATAAAAAATCCGAACACCTTCAGTAGAATGTGAAAAAATTTCTCCTCTGTAACCCTCTCAACCACCAAGACTATTTCTAAGAATTGCTTTTCTCATATATAATTAATGCAAGCAGAAGCCTTTAAATATATAAGACTTTAGTTTAAGCCAACGGGTTTAGAATATTGCATCTCTTGAAAATATATGTTCTAGCCAAATCTAAAGAACATAACCTTTTGAAAGGTCACTTCTAATAGTTAACTTTTTTATTTAATTTTATATTCTTAATTAATGTCAATAGTATTAAGTAGGGTATTTATGTTATTTAAGAGGGCATTTTAGTAATCTAATTTTTGCCTTTTTTTGAGTGCATGCTTTTATAGTAACTAGTTCTCGAAACGCGCTTTGCGCGTGTAATCCATATTAATGAGAACACTTATTTTTTAACAAAAATTATAGTAAGAAATCAATAGAGAAATACTTAAAACAAAATATCAATTGTAATAAAGCAAACATAACCGTAAAAAGTCATTGAAAAACTAAAAAAATATATAATAATGAAAGAATGTTATACCTTATATGATTCACATTAACTTATTGTGAGTCTCTCCATCCATATATTTCATAGAGTTAGAATATTTGTAAAATCTATGTTTGAATTAACACAAAAAATTAAGTACTTTAACTCTCGTACTAAACCTTGCCGCACGAATGAAGTATAATTTATGACAACACATGAGACATCTATAATGATAAGAGACCAATTTTATACCAAAAATCATAAGAAAATTAAATATAATTGAGGAAGCCTCCTGACATTATCCGGTATACAATCAAAAAGAACTTATTCAAAAAAAAGTATTCATAAGTGTCGCAACAAAATGAACTTTTTATTAGAATGAAATGTTGCCTGCCTCATTTGTATTGGCACAAATCCAAGTAGAGTTCTGTTCAACTCTATACAAAAGCACGATGTCAACTGATTTTTCCTGAAAATAAGAAAAAATAATCATTTCATAAGCTGGGGAAACAAAATTCTATAGAAGTTTATTTTATTGTAACTTTTAAACATCAAATAATCAACATGGATTATTAGATAAGTAAGAAGAAAAAATGATGAAAAAGTAAAAGAACATCCAAGGAATGGACAAAAGCATTGTGCTCTCTAAATTAAACCAAATATATAATAGTGTGGAGGAGGAGTCAAAGAAGTATAGAATGTCATTGGGGAATATAAAATTGTATTGAATAGTAGTCTTTTCATTTGCTCGAAGATTTACATTAACAAAAATGATTGTTAGAAATTCAGCACAATTTAAAGAATATAATATCAACAGCACTTGAATAGATTTATACATGTATGTAGATCACATACATGCATAGCGGATGAAATCATTTGTTGATAGTGTAGTCTATACAAATTTATACATTAAGTCGAAGAAAAGATTTATCTATCAAATATATAGCTATTAGTATTCCCATCTAGAATATTCCCTACCAGAACATTCAATGTATTTTGTTTAGAATACAAAAGGTAGCAAACGTTTCCAACTTCCAAGAAACTATGATTAAGTAATATTCAAATAAAGAGTATTTGAAAAGACTTAAGCGTGTATCACACATTAATTATAATTTTGTATTATATTTGACTAAATAATATTAATAGAATGTATAACATTATTATAATTTTGTATAAAAATATTAGAGAGATAATATGTACTTGAAGGGCAAAAAAAGTCTTTCACTTTTTACTTAGTAGATTGGCTCTTTTAGAATAGTATTATATATGATATGATATGATGATATGATGTATGTTATAAGCCTTGCCTGTTGAAAATCATAAGTAACTTAATATATGAATAGGCTCTTATAAAGAGTCATTTCTACTTGTTTATATTTAAATAGGCACTTATAGCAGTCATATGTGTCGTCAAATTTGATTTTCCCTCCGAATTCCTGCCAATAATTATGATCAAGTTATATAAGAGATGCGGGTTAATTTTATCGGTGGTCACTCAACTATTGTTTCATTACCACAAAGTCACTTTTGTTTCTTTTGTTACCCAAAAGTCACTCAACTATTGCTTCATTATTACAAAGTAACTTTTGTTTCTTTTGTTATCCAAAAAGTCGCTTAATTTCCTCCTATCTATGTTAAAGTCACTATAGCCGAATTTTACTTAAAACTCACCGGATAAATAACGTGGCATTATTAATTAAAAATAATTTTTCTTAATTATATTAACTCAATTCTTTAAACCGTTACATTAGTTTTACCCAACCCAAGACCCAAACCCATTTTACTACTTAACCCTGCAGTTGATTGTGCCAAGTCATTAAAATAATTCTAGTTTACTGTACTATTAAACAGAGGGACAAAGAATTGTCAAAAAATTCTTCTAGATGGTTCACCAGAAAGTCCATTCGAGTTCATTCACATTCAGATTGCCTATGTTGAGTCCAAGTTTGCTAGCGCTATTATTGATTTTGGAGAGATTAGAGCGGAGGGCAGGGTTAGAGATGAAAATCCTCATTTAACAAAAGTTGAATCTTTTAAAGTGGGTGTGAGCTTAAAATGCAGTATCATTCTCTGCAGACAGGTTGATTAGCCAGGAATGAATGGAAAGCTGGGAAGCATTTTGTTTGAGGAGAATGTGAATGTACGCTTCATGAGTGTTGGAAGGTTTGCTCCAAGAAAACATGTTGTGATGGCTATTGGGGTGGATGAGCGACCAAGCAATGGGACATTGAGGAGAATTGGTGAAATTCTCGCTGGGTAAAAATAGTAGTGAAATCAGTTTGAGTGTTCGGTTGGATGAAATTAGTGTAATGAGTTAAATAATTGGATTAATATAACTAAGAAAGATTATTTTTAATTAATGATGCCACGTCATTTTTCCGGTGAGTTTTTTAAGTAAAATTCGGCTAGAGTGACTTTGGTGTAGACCGAAGGAAAGTTGAGTGACTTTTGGGTAACAAAAGAAACAAAAGTGACTTTGTGGTAATGAAACAATCGTTGAATAATTTTTTGGGTAACTGAAGAAACAAAAGTAACTTTATGGTAATAAAGCAATAACTGAATTACTACCGATAAAACAAGGGAAGAGAGAAACTTTCTATCGCTTACATTAACATAAACTGGCAACTCTTTAAGTCTTTTCACCAACTATTTTAGGTACACATATACCTCAGCATGTTCCCCGCGTCTATTGTTATCCTTATCCAATGATAAACCCCTATAGCTGCTAAGATCAGAGCATAAACTCATTCAATGAGCTCTTTAGGGAGCTTATTCAAGACTTAAAGTAGAACATAATCAATTCTCCACCTTCATGATATCAACCCAGAAGAATTTGATGCTGAATTAAGGTAATATATCAACTTCCCAATTTTCTTCTATTTTAAGGAAGCAAGGATAAAAAATGAATGAGGTTTATGTGTCAAAAAATAAGTTATGAAAGTGGCTATTTTCAGGTACTACATTAAAAACTTATAGGGCAAAACGTAATTCTAAAGCTAAAGTACAGGTAAGAACTACACACTTCAACATTTGAAAGGGAATCAATTGTCATAACCATCTATAAATAGGTTCAGATTTTTCATTGCAATTCATCACCTGTGATCAGCTATACATTAATCGACTCAATGGCAAAACGAAGGTTTCAAGAAATTGTTTGAATCCACAATGGCTTTCCGCCTCTTCACAATTATCATAGTCACTGTTGGCCTTCTTTCATTCTTAGCTTCTTCCTTTGATCCTAGCCCTTTTCAGGACTTCTGTATTGCAGTTACTGACTCCAACGCTGCTGGTAAAACATCAACTCAAACTTATATATACACTGACAGTGCAAACCTTTTACATTGTCAGAGTTCAACTTGTTCCATCACAGTAATTACCTGTACATGATTTAGGTTACTAATCTCGCGTATATATTGTGAACATTAGATGACTTAATAGTGTAAACAATCGTTTACATAGCCAATGTATAGAAGTTAAGTTAAACTCTGGTTTTTTTTTCATTTTAGGTTCTAAAGTTACACTCTAATACTTGTTATTTCTATTTAATTTGTTCTACTTTATTTTGCAGTATTCGTGAATGGAAAATTTTGCAAAGATCCAAAACTTGCAACAGCAGAAGATTTCTTTGTTTCAGGACTTAACGTTAGTGGAAATCCGTTACCAGGACTGGGATCAGCTGTAAATTTAGTAGATGTAAATAGACTTGCAGGACTTAACACTCTTGGAATTTCAATTGTTCGTGCTGATTTTTCACCACTTGGGCTTATACCACCACATACACACCCTCGAGGCACTGAGATTATTGTGGTTTTAGAGGGTACTCTTTATGTTGGATTTTTGGCTCCTGATACTACTAATCCATTAAAGACGCGTTCATTTACAAAAATATTGAATCCAGGGGATGTATTTGTGTTCCCACAAGGACTTATTCACTTCCAATATAATATTGGATATACCAATGCAACTGTTTATGCTGCTTTGAATAGCCAGAATCCCGGGCTTATTGTGGTTGCTAGTGAACTTTTTGGATCAAAACCACCTCTTGTGGAAGACGTTCTTTCCAAAGCATTCCAATTAGATAAGAAAATGGTTGCACAACTTCAAGGATCGTTCTCCTAGAATCATGTCAAGAAATTAAAATTTGTGTCTTAGAAAATAATAAGTACGTACAAGTTTCATTAAAGGCTTTGCTTAATTAATCCAGTGTGACAAGTGAAACTATTAAAATATATGAGCTCATTGGTTGTTTCGTGATATTGTTTTTTTCTTTCGATTTTGTAATGTTTGAGAGAATTTTTCTCACCAGTTATGGTTGCCAGAGATAATTTAGACAAGGCAGAAAATAATGGTCATGAGAGCTGGAATAACGACCTCCACATTACCCTGTAATCATCCTTTTTGTTCTTGACATATGAAGTTGCAATAAATATTACTATTTTTTCAAGTTCTCATGTCCGTCTTTGATCTTAGTGCTGATCTAGGCATATCGAAATTCCAATTAAATCATTCAATTTTCTGCTATTCTAGTCACACTTTTTTTTCACTGTCAAATCATTAAGAAATTGTTGGATTCACCTTCCCAAACAGAGGCGGATGTAGGGTTCAACTTATTGGTTCATTCGAATCCATAGCTTTGACTCGTAATCACGTACTCCTATATGTAAAAAAAAAAAATCAAGTACCTACGTACAATTAATTGATTAGTAATGTGTTGTGGTAGAATCAGAACTTGAACCCATAAAGTTCATATTCTGGGTCTGGCAAAAGGCTTGGTACGTCGATATGTTTGCAGGGTTATTCACATCAATCAACAATGGGACATCCTGTGGTCTAGGCTCGGGCTTCTTTAGACTGGATCTGTCGTTGGGCCAGATCCAAGTTAGATAATAACCACCACAACTTAGAAAGAAGTCTATTGGAAGTCAAAGGATATTTGTAACGTTTGTTATGTTATAACCAGAAAGGGAGCTAAACAAATTCCAGCTAAATAAACTTAAGTACATGATCACATTATGGAAAACAAAAGGTATAGCGGTAGTACTCTGGTTTTATCTTTTATCTTTCTGTTAAATCGATGATTTTTACTAAAATAAAGCTTTGCTTTTACATATGGGTAATTAATTAGTGATATAATCCAAAGAGGAAAATCCAGATTCAGGAGGTTGAGCTAAAACTTCAGGAGACGGCGTCGGTGCAGCAGCATGTGTTGCAGCAGGTTCCTGATGACAAGGTTGATCATGCTGATGATGGTGGGCTTTGCGACCATGGTGTGAATGGTGATGAGGACCATGATGGTGTGCATGCTTATGATGAGGACCATGGTGGTGTGCATGCTTATGATGAGGACCATGATGATGGCCGTGGTGACCATGATGACCATGCTGATCAGGAGCTGGAGAAGCGGCACTCTGAGGAGGAGCTGCAGAAGCAGCAGTGCTCTGAGGTGGAGGTGTTATATCACCTGGAGCTTCTTGATCAGGAGATGGTGAGATAGATGGACTAGTTGATGAGACATCTGACGAAGGAGAAGGTGAGACGGATGGACTAGCCGATGAGACATCTGACGAAGGAGAAGGTGAGACGGATGGACTTGCTGATGAGACATCTGACGAAGAAGAAGGTGAGATGGATGGACTAGGTGATGAGACATCTGACGCAGAAGAAGGTGAAATGGATGGACTAGTTGATGAGATATCTGATGAAGGAGAAGGTGAAATATCTTGTGGAGGAGTAGAGATATCGATAGCAGAAGGAGCATCTGCTTCTGAAGAAGTTGGTGATATAAGAGGGGCATTTGTTGTTGGAGATGAGATATCAGGATCTTCAGGAGAAGCTGGAGGATCATCAATTCTAGAAGGTGAAATTGATCTTGGGATTTCACCGGGAGATGGGAAATTGATAGGATCATCAATAGCAAGTGAAATTCTTGATATGCCTAATTCTCGGGAGAGAGTACTAATGGGAGTAGAAAGCAAGACTAGACTGATGAGAAGAGAGAGTATTGAATGTGAAATGGCCATTTTGTGAATATATCACTGAGTAGTTGTGATGATCTACTGCAATGGTGAGAATGCATTGAGAATACATGGATCTATATATAGTGGAAGCATGGTCTTGTGGAATTTAACTCTGCTTTATCTCCTCTTTGTATTGTATTTACCAGCATTTACTCATATATTACCTGGATCTTGTTAGAGCTTATAGCATTGAAGTGTACTCTTCACACATGTCTAATATAAGGGAGTTGTTCTTTTCTTTTTTCCTTCTTTTGGTTTAGAAAAGTTAATGCAGCTGTGATCTATCAGGTGCGGTCTAGTATGAATTCATAGTAGAATCTAACCTGGTCGAAGTCATGGATAACGATATTAATTAGAGAGAAAGGTCAAAAATATAGAGTAAACGGAAAAAACAATGAATTAACTATTGATGAGTGAACAAAAACACATATCTTCAAAGGTCAAAATTGTTGAGGTGTGGATTAATGTGGAAGATCGAGATCTCTTGTTTTCATTCACTGACTTCAATAAATAAAATCTATTGATAAGTACCTGGATAAAGACAGTTCTGTATAATTATAATAGATCTATTTCAACAATTTAAAATATATACCAAGGTTCATTCAATTTGGTTAAGCGGCTCGAGGAAGAACTCAAATTGTGCATTGCTTCAGAGAGACAAATTTTGTGGCGGATACTCCGGCTAATATAGGACATAACAAGGAAGCTCTTCATTCAAGCTATACCATTACCTAGGAAAGTTAAAGCTTTAATGAAGAATGATCAAAGGGGCTATGTACATTTCAGGATCAAAACAAAGAATGCCCTTTTGTTTTGGAAATGGATAGTGTACATTATAACTGTGTAGGATTGATTTTGACACATTTTACCATTAGAACAATTTGTAACATGAGAGAGGTGTCGTCTTTCATTTCAAACTATGTTGATACTGTTGGATTTTGGAAGAAGAAAGTGAAGTGGTGTGAATGAAAAATGAAGGGAAAATGAAAAGTTCCTAAAAGGAACTTGCCCCTCATCGGTAAAAGAAAGAAATTTTATTGACTTTAAATATAGAAGCACTTTCTTTAACTCTGAAAAGGGTTTAGGAGAAGTGAAGCTTGGTGCTGCCGTCTCCGCAACCTCCTCACGGAAATTTCTTTCATCTCCTCACTCTTTGCTAACATGTTATATTAGAGGCTGTTTTGTACAATAATGAATTTCTCATTCTTCACGTTATATTAGAGGCTGAGCCGCTGAGGTTATATCATATTTTATAGGAAAATTTATACCATATGACTACCCTAATAGTTTAATTGTATAATATACCAATACTTTTAAATATTTACCCTATATAACAATACTTTCTACATTTTTACAAAACATACCATTTTCATTTCCTTCCTCTCTCTACCACAAAACCCTAATTTCTCCCTCTCTCTCCTTCTCTCCCCTCCTCCACCCATCCACCACCCACCCCCGCTGCTATCCCTCCCCTCCCTCCAGATCCGGAAAGCCCATCACCCCCCGTCGTTTCTCCTCACTTATCTCCGGAGCTGCAGCCGCCGCAGTGCAGCGGCGCTGCCCCTTGCGGAGGCGCTGCTGCATTGCAGCGGATGTTGCTCCGATTCAAGTTTTTCGGTGAGTTATTCGATGGGATTTTTCAGATCTGTTTTTGTTTTCCCCTTTTCCTTTTTGTATGTGTGTATTATGTATATTTTTATATTTTTTGTATAAAAATTCGTACATCTTTGTATTTTTTGTATATAAATATCTATCACCCACGTTTTGTATGTTTATGTTGGTGTATATGTGTGTACGTTGTTATATCATGTGTATGTGTATGTTTTTGGTGCAGCAATACATTTAAATATTTTTTGAATATCTTTGTATATTGTTGTATATTTGTGTATTTTTATATTTTCAAGTGTATGTGTTGGAAAAATTGTGGTTTTGTATTTTGTATATTTCTGTAGATATTGGTATTTATGTATATGTGTGTTTCATATGTATGTGAATAATTTTTTTGCATATCCACAAATTTATTTTTATGTCTTTGTATGTTTGGGGTGTATTGAAGTGTATATTTTGTATAAGTGTATATCTTGTTTGAATTTGTAATTTGTATGTTTTATACCTTTTTATATATTTTTTTAGATTTTATATTTAAAAAAAAAATCCGGCTACTTACCGCCGCCGCCGGTGGCTAGTGACTGGGAGCAGCGGATGTGGGAGGGTTAAAACCTTCATTTGTATGGTTTTAATGGAAGTTGTATATGATATGTAAAAAAAGTATTGGTATATTTTGTAAAATGGTATAGTATTGATATTTTTTGTAAATTTGATATTAGGATTGTATATTTGTGTAATTCACCCTATTTTATATTGGGACTTTGAATTATACCTATCAATCGGGCCAGGATCGGCCCGTTAAGAGTCGGCTCACCGGTCCGAACCGGTCATTTTTTCAAAAATTTTAAGTCCGGCTTGGCCCTAGCCCATTAAGCACCTGTCCGGTCTGGTCCGGTTTGATTTTTTTTTCTTTTTTCTTTTTCATATTTTAGCTAAGCCTGTCACTTTGTACCTGCAATTGGAAGGACATATAATTCTATATAAAAAGAGAAGGAAGGTGAAAGCAGTAAAGAAAGGATCAAAACATCTTGAGAATCATATACTTTGACTTATTGATGGAAACTAAGTTTAATCACTATGTTAATTTGATGCACTATTCATGAAGTAAAAGATCACTGTTATTATTCTAAGTAAATACTATCTCATCATTATTATAGTACGCATAGTCAAATAGATACAACTTTAATACTACAACTCAAGGGTGAGAAACTGAGACTATCCATTTCTCTTACAACCAAGAAGATCAGTTGTATAAAATACTTAATTAATATATATTCTTGATTTATGCTACTTGGTCTAACTTATTGACTGCTACTTAGCAATGAAAAAATAGTAAATGAATATTTTCATTCGTTGTACCTAATAGAGCTAAAAATATCTTTGATACTGCTGCATAATGAGGGATTCTGAAAGGGGCTAAATGCTACATTAGATTTTGTATGATTCTTGACAAAAGCATGTCTCAATTTCCCTCGACATATAGTATAATTTTTCTATCAAAAAACCGGTCCAGTCCGGTCCACAGGTGGGCGAAAGACAGGTCTTTTACCAGTTCGGGCTAACCGGTCTTTTTTCTTAAGCCCGGCTCGGCCCGCAACCCACTTCTTCCTTATCCCGGACCGTTTATAATGAACCGGTCCGGTACCGGGCTAGCCCAGCCTGATTGGCAGGTATACTTTGAACTAACATGTTCAAAGTCCCATTATAATGAGATTCATGTTTATAGTACCCTGGAACTTTATATATAAAGTCTAGTCTCAGTATTTTATACTGAGACTTTGAACTAACATGTTCAAAGTCCCAGTATTTTTTATTGGGATTCATGTCTGGATCTTTATATATAAAGTTTATTTTATACTGGGACTTTGAACGTGTTAGTTCTTAGTCCCAATATAAAATATTGGCATTAGTGTTTAAGTGACCCCAATACTGGGCTTTAGACTAGTTAGTTCAAGGGAAGTTACGAAAATACCCATCAAAATTAAAATATTTACCCACCTCTATCCATAAGTTTCATATTTACAAGCCCTACTCATAAACTATTTACATGCCCTATCCATTCAGACTTGTATACCATTAGTATACTTTAAAGGTATACACCCATAAGGTATAACAATGGGTAGGTTGGATAAATAATTTTAATTTTATGGGTAGTGTAATTTTTAATGGGCAGGACTTGTAAATACTTTGAATTACATGGGTATATAGTGTAAAAACCCTTAGTTCAAAGTCCCAGTATAAAATACTGGACCTTGTCTTGAGGTGGCTAGTCTTCAAACAGTTTTGCACCGCTCGCTAGTATTCATTTAGCGCGGTGCAAACAGACTAGGGGCTAAATTTTTACTCATGTCATTCTCTGAAAGTTTTGAATGATTTATTAGACAGGTAGAGGTGTATGCTAAACCCCACCATCCAGGTCAATTTAGCTGTGTGACGGGATGAAAAAAATACAGTTGATCTGTTATTTCCATTCATTAAATATGTTGGATCTATTACCAATCTCAGTACTACTGATTAACTAAGTGTATGGGCCTAAATCAGTTTAGGATTACAAATCGAATTTGGATTCGAATATAAGCAATTCTTTGTATCAAAGTTGAATAAACACACGAAAAAGATGTAAATGCGGAAAAATAACTGTATTTCAATATATGATTGTGAGTACAAATTTGGGCAGAGTTTCAGTACAAATTTCTGGATCCCTACCATACAAAATGAAGTGCTATTTATAGGCCTAGGGGCCTTTCCCACGTTCTCCACTATCAGTCATGCTTTGACCCACGTTCTTGGCATTAATGGAAGAGTTAGTGGGCTGAAGTAGTGGGCTGCAGAGCCGCTTGAACCGGGGGGATTCATCGAGGCGCGAATGAATGGCCTCGGTGGTAAAGCCCTGCTGTTTGACCGAGGTGGCTGTTACCGAAGCTCAGCTTGCGGCTCGCCTTCGGTAGCGACCTCGGTGCCATGGCCTCGGCGGTTTGTTCGATCGCTTTGGCGCTTGTCTTGTTGATACGTGTTCGATCGTTATCAGATTTGCATGACCGAGGCGAATAATTGCGGGTCGATTTTTACCCAATACAGATAGTCCCCCACTCCTCGGTGACCTACCGAGGTAACCGAGGAGTAGAGTGAAGTTTAGCGGGAAAGTGACATGGCTTGATCTTATCCAAGTATTTCAAAACTTGTCAACGGTTCGCGTCTCATCAGGTCATTTTCCTTGGACACGTGGCGTCCATCCGTTGGTTGCCCGAACGGTCACGCCGTAAATTTGGTCTTCCCAACGTTACAATGATGATGATGTCCCACCATTTGGGTTTTCCATACCTATAAATAGGTGCTTATCAAACCTTTCTCTCCACTTACATATTGAGCGATTATCAGTGTAAAAACAACAAAAACAACTTTCATATTTCCTTCCATATCAAACTTCAAGAAAGCTTCAACCTTGAAACTGCCACCATGTCCACCACTGTATCTAGGCAAGACTCAAGCGATTCAGGTGAAAGGGTGCGAGTTCCGCCCTTGGCTGTGGCAACTGCTAGTGGCGATGTCATTACTGCTGCGCCGGCAGTCCCAATGACGGCGGCGGAAGGTGGAGAAGTGTCATCTGGTGTTGGGGGCCCAAAGCGCCGTAAGGCTAGGGCTATGCGCAACTTGGCGATGGAGGAGGAGGAGGAAGCTGACATAGGGCAAGATGACGTCATGCTTGATGACGTCCTGATAGGTAGCTTCAGTGGCGTCATCCTCAGAGGTGATGATGACGGAGGCGATGGTGAGGGTGATGACGCCGAGGGTGAGACCGAGGGCGGGAATGTCGGCGAGGAGGGATCTTCGGGACCGGTGATTCCCCTCGAGCAAGAGCTCGAGCCTCACCAAATAATCCCTTCCCATTTTGATAACAGCAAGGACTTGAAGCTGCAAGCTCAGACAGCCGACCAGGAAGAAAAGAATAGAAATATTCCGGTGAACACCACACCGACCCGCATAACTCAAGCTCACATTGAGCGGGTTCGGAGGGAGTGCCAATTTGAGCCCGAGGTGAAAGTGATCATACCTGATCCAACAAGCCGAGTGTGCCATCATATTAAGGGGCTTTCTTTTGCTTACACTTATCCCTTCACCCTCGGCTTCTCCTTCCCGGTGCACAGAGTTATTGATGATTTTGCCGGGCCTATAACTTATGTTTGGCTCAACTTGGCCCCGGCGTCTGGAGGATTGTCCAATGCATGGACTGGTTAAGCACGAAGGCCGGGGTAGACTTCACCTTTAAACATCTCATTTCACTTTACTACCCATACTTCCATAAGGCCGGGGTCGTGGCCTTGAACAACCGAGGCAAGTTTTCCCTTCTTCAATAGAGTGAAGACCACGGGGACCGGGGCTGGAGTGACCGGTACATTTTGTTGGAGACAAGTGTTTTATCCACCGAGCAATATTTTCCCGAATGGTGGAATAACACACGTAAGTATTCTTCCTTTTACATTTCACTCCTTGGTGACTTGTTCATATCAGCTGACCTCATTTCTTTGTTGTCTCTTTAGCCAACAAGGTTGACATCGTGCCCTCGGAAGGTTTGACTGAGTGGGTCAGAGCGATGACTGGGGCTCGTGAACGCCCCGAGAGGACATGGATGAAGATGGCCGCCGAATTTGGTTGGCAATGCAAGAGGCATGGTAAGTTCTTGAGGGTGTTTGATTTGGTAGGTTATTTTGAGATTTTGATTTTGCTTTATTGACTTTTCTTCCCTCGGAACTAGGTTTCCCAACCGTGCCATTAACACCAAAAAAAGCAAGAAGAAGAAGAAAAAGGAGAAGAAGAAGAAAGATGGGGAAGAAACCGAGTCGGATGATAACCTGGCTTTGGTGGCTGGAGAATATAAGGGGCCGAAGGCTTCAAAGTCTTCAAAAGCTTCAAAGGGAGCTTCCGGCCAAGGGACCTCCAAAGGTAAACTTTATCCTCAGTTGATTTCATCGAATACTGTCCGTTTTTTACTTCCTTGTTCTAACCTCCTCCACTATTGTAGGCGTGAAGAGGAAACGGGACGTTTCAAAGAAGCCCTCCCGCTCGGTGGCTCCTCGCACCGAGGCGGAAATTCCTCCTCAACCCGAGGCGGCAGTTGAAAGGCGTCGAGGATTGATTAATAAACCCGACGATGCAGCTACTGAGGCCTTAGCTCAAAAGGATGTTGAGATTATTGACCTCGAGGATCAAGAACCTGGATCCGAGGTGGTGGTTGCCAAAGCTAAGGGCAAGGCCAAAGTCGTGCAGGTCGGCACTGCTGCATTTGACGAGGGAGTTGGCACCGGCGCGGTGAGGTCGCATTCCGAACCCGCGAGGATTTCATCCTCGGTGGGGTCCTATCGGAGACTTGAAGTGCCAATTTCTTCCAACCTGTTGGCTTGCGATCGAGGCGACATCTTGAGCCTCACGCCTTTGTTGGGGCCGACCGAAGATAAGGTTGTGCAGGAGTTTTCCCCTGGCCAACTATATAATACTATGGCCGCCAATGCTATGAGGGTAAGTTTCATCACACTTGAGCTATGCTTTTAAAAGAAATTTCATCTTTACCTTCGGTTCATAGATAATTTTGATCCTTTGACTAATTGTTGCTCAGAGCTTCATTCTATCAATGAGGGCCATCGAAGTTAAGTCCTCGAGGACTGAAGAGGTTCGGCGTGTGGCTCGCTTATGGGACAAGCAAAGAGACAATTTCAACGCACAGATAGCTGCACTGAAGGATGATTTGTCCAAGTCCCAGTCCGACCTGCATGAGGCCGAGGTGGCCTCCGAAGCTAAAATGAAAGCCTCGGTGATGGCTTTCAGGTGGAGCGCTCGAGGCTGGAGGCCGAGGCTGCGAGGCTAAGTGCTGAGTTGACCCAAGCAAAGGCCGAGGCTGTGGAGATGGCCAAAAAGCATCACGAACAGCTGAGGAAGCATCTGCTTCATATCAAGAAGCTGGAAAGTGAGAACTCCAAGCTTTCAGCTAAAGATGCTAAGATTGAAGCCCTCCAAGATGAGATTGCTGATCGAAAGAGTAGGGCTGAAATCAAGGTTAAGAGGGCTTAGCTGGACAAGCGATGGGCCATTATCAAGTCTCGGCTGAAGCTGCTCAAGCGATGCCGCACCGGGGAGATCAACTTGGATGAGGAGATTGCAAGAGCCGAGGTCAAATCGGCGGAAGCCCAAGCAATAATTGATGAACTTCTATCAAGTGAGGCCTCGAGCGGCGACGAAGATGAAGAAGACGATGAAGATGCCGAGGGGGGCTCCGAGGATGGAGGTGGTTCTCCCGAGGCATAGACTTCTGGTAGCATTGTTTTGTAAGCCTTCGGGCCTTTATGCTTGTATTTTGGACCTTCGGGTCATTTTTGAATGTAAATATTCTCAGCCTTTGGGCTTTTTTAATGAAAGACAACTTGTGCCTTTATTTCGAGTGTTGGCTTTTACATATACCGAACACCCTGTTAAAAATAAATAACTTGCTTGCAAGACTTAACTGAATTTAATCGATGCAAACTTAGAACGACGTCTCGTCCTCGAGTCGATGCATTGTGCAGCTTCGGAGTGCAAGATTTACACAGATAAAATAGATGAGATCAAAGTCATTTTATTAATATCTACGAGCCGAAAATCGGCTATTTACATAGAACCAAGTCGAAGCGGACCTTGGGTGAAAAACAAATTTTTAATAAAAGCGAATTGACAATATGCCGCTACCGGGCTAATTTACAATGTACTAAATCTATTCCCCGGGTGTAAGTCCCCAGTTGTCGGATAGATAAGCTTCGGTTGGGAGGCTCGATGTCGACCTCGGTATCAACCCTTCTCACTCCCCCCAGTGTTCGGTTGTGATTCTTGATGAAGATCCGAGCACTGGAAATCGTTCGGTTCGCTTCCTGAAAAGGTCAAGCAAAAAGATGGAACGAGGAGCAAGTTAGTACATTTTCGATCAATGCCATGGGAGCGTTGTTCGGCTCGGGGCTGTTGATGAGTTTAAAAAGATTGAAAAGTATTTACCTCGACTAGAAGTAGTACCGCTTCAGATTGCAGATATTCCAATTCAAAGGTTCGGGCTCTCCTTGCAGATTCTCAATTTGATAAGACCCCTTTCCAATGATTGCCTTGACTCTGTAGGGTCCTTCCCAATTTGCAATAAGCTTTCCCCCGTTGTCTTCCTTTGTTGATTGGTTTGTATTTTTTAGCACATAGTCTCCAACTTTGAAGTCCCTGAGTTTGGCTTTCCTATTGAGGTAATCCTCGATCTGCCTTTTTTGGGCAACTAGCCGAACCAAAGCTAATTCTCTTTTTTCCTCGAGCAGATCCAATTCTATGCGCATTGCCTCTTGGTTTGCATCCTCGGCAGTGTGGGCGTATCGAAGGCTTGGTTCGCCCACTTCTACGGGGATAAGGGAGTCCATGCCATAAGCAAGTGAAAAAGGAGTCTCACCGGTGCTGTTCTTCTCCGTTGTTCGCATGGCCCATAGCACCCCGGGCAGCTCCTCGGGCCAAGGGCCTTTCTTCTCATCGAGTCTTTTCTTGAGATTTTCAATTATGATTCTATTTGAAGACTCAGCTTGGCAATTGGCACTTGGGTGTGAAGGAGTCGAAGCAATTCTTTTGATCCTCCACTACTTGAAGAAATCAGTGATGGCTGCCCCCATGAATTGTTTACCGTTTTCACAGGCATCTCTCTTGGAACGCCGAACCTGTAGATGATGTTCTTTTTGATGAAGTCGATTACTTGTTTTTGCTTTACCTCGGTGAGAGCCGCTGCTTCCACCCACTTTGTGAAGTAATCGATTAGTACTAAAATGAAGCGAACACCACCTTTTCCCTTGGGCAATGGTCCAACAACATCCATCCCCCATTTCATGAAGGGCCATGGTGATACCACTGAGAGTAGAGGCTCGGCCTTTTGGTGGATCATTCGCCCATGGCGTTGGCATTTATCATATTTTTGCACGAAGATCGGCACTGATTGTGGGCCAATAATACCCAGCTCTTAATAACTTACGCACCAGGGACTTTCCCCTCGAGTGGTTGCCACACTCGCCTTCGTGCACTTCGGCCATCACGTATCTTGCCTCATCGAGACCCAAACATTTGGCCATCGGGCCGTAATATAACCTTTTATACAGGTTACCCTCGATCAGGTGATACGAGGCTGCTTGGATCCTTAACTTCTTTGCTTCTTTTTTGTCTTGGGGGACAGTCCCTGAGTCGAAGTAGGAGATGAACTTACTTCGCCAATCCCATCGGTTGTCCACTGAGTTGACCTGCAACTTCCTCTCTCTCATTTGTGCGGACAGCAGCCGAACCACTGAGTCAATCCTCGAGTGAGCTTCGTCGATCGCCGAACCAAGATTTGCCAGAGCATCAGCCTCGGTATTTTCCCCCCGAGGCACTTGTTTAACTTGCCATTCTTGGAATTGGGCCAAGATTCTTTGTGCTCGATCCAAGTATAATTGCATTCTGGGCTCCCGAGCCGTATAATCACCGAAGACCTGGTTCACTACCAACTGTGAGTCACAGCTCAGTTCGATTCTTTCAACCCCTATTTCTTTAGCCAGCTCCAAACCCGCTAAAGCTGCCTCATATTCTGCCTCATTGTTGATCACTTTCTTGAACCGAACCGAGTGCCTGACTTTCTCCCCGGTGGGTGCTCTCAAGACTATGCCTAACCCTGAACCAATTGAGTTTGTTGCTCCATCGGTGTGAAGTATCCATAGTCCCGAGGAGGTTCTTTTTGCCATGGAGTTTTCCTTTTCCGCCTCGGGCAAAATTTCAATACTAAAATAAGCCACGAAGTCTGCTAAGACTTGAGACTTAATGGCAGTCCGAGTTGATAGGTGATATCATACTCGCTCAACTCTATCGCCCATTTTGATAACTTCCCTGATAACTCAGGTTTATGCAATATACTCCATAAAGGGAAGGTTGAAACTACCGCTATTAGATGGCATTGGAAATAGGGTCGTAGTTTCCTAGCTGTGACAAGCAAAGCAAGTGCTAATTTTTCCAAATGTGGGTACCTGGTTTCAGCGTCGAGGAGTGTCTTCCTCACATAGTAGATGGGCTGCTGCTTGCCATCTTCCTCCCGAACCAACACAGCGCTGACAGACACCTCGGACACGGCCAAGTAGACCAGCAATGTTTAACCTTCTTTTGGCTTGGCAAGCAACGGTGCGTTAGCCAAATATTATTTCAAATCTTTCAACGCTTGTTTACACTCCGGTGTCCATTCGAAGGGATTGTTTATTCTCAAAACGTTGAAGAACTTGTGGCATCGCTCCGAGGACCTTGAGATAAATCGACTCAAGGCGGCGACTCGGCCAGTCAAGCGTTGAACTTTTTTCACCCCGGTCAGCTCCTCGGGGATCTCTTCAATAGCTTTGATTTTGTCTGGGTTGGACTCGATTCCTCGTTCGGAGACAATGAATCCCAAGAATTTTCCTGATCCAACGCCGAAAGCGCACTTCTCAGGGTTCAATTTCATGCAGTATTGTCTCAAAACAGCAAAGGCTTCACTCAGATGACTCAAATGATCCTCCATTTGGATCGATTTGATGAGCATATCGTCTATGTAGACCTCCATAGACTTCCCAATATGTTCTTTAAACATGCGACATACCAATCTTTGGTAGGTCGCCCCGGCGTTCTTCAGAGTGAAGGGCATCACCTTATAACAGAAAGTACCTCGGTCAGTGATGAACGAGGTCTTCTCTTCGTCCTTCGGGTCCATGAGGATCTGATTGCAGCCCGAATATGCATCCAAGAAGGTCAATAGTTTGTGTACAGCCGTGGAGTCTATTAACCTGTCAATTTGTAGCAATGGATATGAGTCTTTGGGGCAAGCTTTGTTCAAGTCGGTGTAGTCTACACACATTCTCCACTTGCCATTCTTCTTCGGTACGACCACCACATTGGCCAGCCATTAGGGGTATTGCACCTCTCTTATGAAACCATTTTCCTGTAGCTTGGTGGTTTCATCCTCGATCGCCTTCTTTTTGACCCCGGCATGAGGTCTTTTCTTCTGCTTTACCGGGGTGAACTTTGGGTCCACATTCAGCTTGTGAGTCATGATCTCCGGATCGATACCCGTCATGTCTGAATGGGACCAAGCAAAACAGTCATGGTTGGACTTCAAAACTTCGATAATCATTTTTTCCGACTCCGGATCCAACTCCGAGCCGACAAACACTTTTCTATCGGGGAAATCTTTCGATAGGGTGAAAGATTCCAATTCTTCAATGGTTGAGTCCTCGGCTTTTTGCTTCCAAGGCTCTTGAATACAAGCTGGAATCTTTTCGACTTCTCCTCGGGCGTCTTCCCCGCTTGACCCCGGTTGCTGTCGTTGCTATTGCTTTGGCCCAATCGGCGCGACTCCACTTTTTAACGCAACTGAGTAGCACTCCCTCGCTACTCGTTGCTCCCCTTTGATTGATCGAACTCCCCAAGGTGTAGGGAATTTAATCACTTGATGCAAAGTAAAGGGGACAGCTTCCATGGAATGGATCCATGGCCTTCCGAGGATTACATTGTATGCCAAATCCTCGGGCATGACTTGGAACAGTGTTTCTTTAGTAACCCCCTCGGCGAATGTCTTGAGTGTGATCTCACCCAACGTTTTCTCTGTGGACTTGTTGAAGCCTGCTAACACCGTTGATTTGGGGACAACCTCCCCTTTTAGCCACATTTTCTTAACAGCCCCGTAGCTGATTCTATTGACCGAGCTACCGGGGTCGATCAAGACTCTTTTAATGTCAGAGTCGTTGATTCTCAGCATGATGACCAAAGCGTCGTGATGGGGGAACATCATCCCTCACAGTCATCATCGTCAAACACAATGTCTTTACCCGAGCCTCCAACTCGGGTTCTTTTCTCCATGGTGATGGATAGCTTGGCGAATTTCTTGGCCGCGGTGAAATTTACACCGTTCACCTCTGATCCCCCGGTAATGACATTCACTACTCTCTCCGGGGGTGGAGCCCGAGGTGGTTGTCCATCGCCTCGGTTCTTAAAGAAGTTGTCTTTCCCCTTGTCAGTAAGGAAGTCAGCTTAGACTCCCTTCTTCAGCAAGTGAGCTACCTTGAGGCGCAAAACTTTGCAATCCTCGGTCCTATGGCCATAATCTGCGTGGAATTCACAGTGTAGATTGTGGTCTCTTTTATCTGTCGGTGTCCTCATGTCCTTGGAAACCCTTACCCCGGCAGTCCCCTTGACTACATTGACCAGCTCCGAGGTCGATATATTGAAGTTGTAGTCTTGGATCCAAGGTAGATCCTTTTTTGGAGCCGAAGCTGATCTTGAGGGATTTCTTTGGTTCGTATTGGGTTGAACATTCCCTCCGAGCCTTTGGCTTATGTGTGAATTTGGGTATGAATTACCGAAGGAGTTTTCCAGCCTTTGGCTGACATGCTGCCTTTTCGAGGTATATGGCTCATACCTCCCCTTCGGGTTGCTTCGCGACGCCTCGGCGCGATTCGAAGTTTCGCCTCGGTTTCGTTGATGATAACCTCGGCTTTTGAATTCAGCCTCCTCCAATCTAATTTTGGAGTAAGTGCGCCTGTGCAGATCCTCCCATGTTAGGACCTGATATTGTTGGAGTTCTTTTCGCAATTCAGCGGCAGCGTCAAAGTTGCGAATATTGATACTTTTTTCAAATGCCATGATGACCAAGGTATCGTCCATCCGAGGTAATTCCATGCGCTCGGCGTGGAATCGCTCAAGAAATTCTTTGAGTGGCTCACCAGGCTTTTGTTTCACTTCGCATATATCCTCCTTCCTTTGGAGGGTCTTTTGTGCCCTGGTGTGCGCCTTGACGAAGGCGCTAGACATTTCCTTAAAGGTGGAAATCGACCCCGCTGGCAGGCACATGTACCAACGTAGAGCCCCCTTCTCCAAGGACTCGCCAAATTTCTTCTAGAACATCGACTCGAGCTGTATAGCCGTTAGGTCGTTGCTCTTCACCATTGCCATATATTCTCTCACATGTTCCTTGGGATCGGTAGTCCCATCATATTTCTTCAAGAACATGAGTTTGAAGTTCTTGGGAGTTGGGGCTGGAGCCGCTTCGGGCTTGAAGGGCAGCTCCTTGTATTGACCAATATCGAGGTCGTCTTCCTCCTTTGTTATCCCCGGCACGCCCTCGAGGCGCATTTCCACGCGCGCCTTGATGCGAGCCTCGATTACCCTGCTCATTTTTTCAACATCAACCAAGGACGTTGTTTCAGCCATGGTGGAAATCGTCCCAAAGTGTGGCGTTGTAGTTGGGACGTGGCCCCGTTGTGAGGTCCCCCTGTTATCGCGCCCGGAGGAACGAAGAGCGGGATGCCTCCACCAGGAGCTGAAGGCTGGGTGCTGTTCGGTGCAGCACTGTTCCTCGCTTCCAACGAAGCGCGGAACTCAGCGTTAATGTTAGCTTGCTCATCCTGTCTATTTTGGAGAGCTCTTAACGTAGTGACAACGTAAATCTGGAACTCTTCAGTTGTCATCGGTGAGATGGGCTGTTGGTTCAACGGAACGTCAGCCCGTTCACTATTGTTACCGCTATTATCAGCCATAACGTTGTTGAATCGTAAGCTTTGATGAAAAACGTACGTGAACCTTTGGAATAAAGCGTTATTGCTTATATCCCTACAGACGGCGCCAATTTGTATGGGCCTAAATCAGTTTAGGATTATAAATCGAATTTGGATTCGAATATAAGCAATTCTTCGTATCAAAGTTGAATAAACACACGAAAAAGATGTAAATGCGGAAAAATAACTGTATTTCAATATATGATTGTGAGTACAAATTTGGGCAGAGTTTCAGTACAAATTTCTGGATCCCTACCATACAAAATGAAGTGCTATTTATAGGCCTAGGGGCCTTTCCCACGTTCTCCACTATCAGTCATGCTTTGACCCACGTTCTTGGCATTAATGGAAGAGTTAGTGGGCTGAAGTAGTGGGCTGCAGAGCCGCTTGAACCGGGGGGATTCATCGAGGCGCGAATGAATGGCCTCGGTGGTAAAGCCCTGCTGTTTGACCGAGGTGGCTGTTACCGAAGCTCAGCTTGCGGCTCGCCTTCGGTAGCGACCTCGGTGCCATGGCCTCGACGGTTTGTTCAATCGCTTCGGCGCTTGTCTTGTTGATACGTGTTCGGTCGTTATCAGATTTGCATGACTGAGGCGAATCATCGCGGGTAGAGTTTTACCCAATACACTAAGACAACTCAATACTTGATAACGATATCAATATTTATTAACAGTGTCCAAATAAATACCATTATAGGATGAATTACGGATTCCTTTAGAAAAGTTAATAAAGCCAAAATATGAAGGTTTGTAGTCATTTTCAAAGGTTTCTAAAGTTGAATCGTAATATTTTTCACTTTTGCAGTAACTAAAAATGACACTGGTGAATTATCCCCTCCTTGTAAAAATTCAAACTGTCACGTTAGACTAGCATGCATATTTCACACTAGAAAAAACAAACTAGAATAATAGATATCTAATTATCTAAACCATCAATAGTTTAAAAGGCGTTTTGAGGGCAAGTCACAGTATGAGCACTCTGACAGGGTGTAGATCCTTAAAACCTATAAGCCTCCCTCCTCCCCCCCCCCCCCCCCCTATGGGACATACTCCTTAGGTGTTGGGTGAGTCTTGGAACTTAAATCCCAAAAAATTTGATGATTTAAAATAAAATTTCTCAATGAATCCTCTTGTTAATTCTTATACTTAAATGTTAAACTTGCTAAAAAAAATTGTAAATTGCCAAAATAAATTTGCTCTTAGCTCTATGTAATTTTTACTTTTAGACTTACCTAATCTTCGAATTTTATCAAATTTCTACTCTTTTGATATGGTTTATGTTTTAAAAAATATTTATTTCAACAACATTAATTATAAAATATTAAATAATAAAATTCGTGGAATTACGCCCCACCTCGTGTCAGGTAAAATGCCTAGCTGGGCTCGTGGCCATGCCTTTTAAAACATTGTCACTAACTAGGTGAGACAACAACTCAAAATTATCTATGTCGCCAATGGTGGAGCCAACAAAAAATTTGGAAAAGTACTAGAATAGTCACACCTGGAATTTTAACAAATGATCTAACACAGTTTTTGAAGGACTTTTGCCATTTTCTTAGAGTTTTTTCTCATGTCAAGCAAATGTAATAATTAAACTACACCAAAAAAACTCATTTGAATTAACTTCCCCTATTTTGCGCAGTCTACTTTTCCAAAACTCAACGAAGCCATAGTGAAGCTCTCCTCATCAATTTAGCTCCGCCGCTACTGGATGCAGCATTGTCGAATATCTTTTCGACATGGTAGTCTCATCAATTGGCAAGTCTCGAACTCCTATCCCATGCCAAGCAAGTGATGCATCTGACCAACTCAACCGGAAATACTTACTGACATGTAGTGTCATTTTACCATACTCGTACGTGTTTTTTAATTTTTTATTTTGCTAATTTACATATTTAATAAAAAATTATCAACTCGTGTCACGTGACCCACCTTGGCATAATTTAGTTATGCCCCTGGTATTAATCCAATACCAACAACGGTATAAGTAGTCTCTCTGTCCCAACTTATGTGATCATGTTTTTGTATTTCGAGAATCAATTTTTTTTTAGTTTGATATGACATAGAATATTTTTGGGTTATTAAAATATTATTTACATATTTAGAAACTGCATAAAAAGTATTATACATAATAATAATTAACAATTCAAAATATTTATAAAATTTATGAAAAATCGCAGTCAAATAAAATTCCGTTAAACTCTCGAAATCCGAAAACGTGAACATAAATTGGAACAGAGAGTATTCATGGTTGGAAACTAAAGTTTGAAACCTTTGGTCAATGAACTCATGATCTCAACGTGAAAATGATTTTCATTCGAAAATAACAAAGCATTCATTTCAAGATTTTCACATATAACATATTATTGTAAGTAATTTTTTCTTTTTGCTTTATGTTCTTTCTGTTTTTTGATAATCATGATTTGCTTTGTAACCCCTTGTATATAGGGTATTAATGATACAAAAAAGGAGAAATTAATTAAATCGTTCCAGATTCAAGAGCATCACTTGAAACTTCAGATGAAAGAGCAGGTGTCTCCGTTTCAGGTGAAAGAGCGGGTGCATCCGTAGCAGGTGCAGGTTCTTGAGCAGTTGGTTGATCCTATGTTGCTCGGATCCTCCGAAGATGCTCCCGGGTGCGTGTCGGATCCTCCAAAAATAGTGTATTTTTGGAGGATCCGACACGGGTGCGGCGGCATTTTGAAGGATCCGAGCAACTTAGGGTTGATCATGTTCATGTTGATGGTGGTGTTGGTGGTGGTGGTGAATACATTTAGGGTAGGGGACATGGTGTCCTACATGACCTTTGTGGTGTCCCTCATGAGGAGGATGATGCCCACACACACGCTCTGGAGCTGGAGAAGCGGCACTCTGAGGAGGAGGTGTTATATAACCTGGAGCTTCTTGATCAGGAGATGGTGAAATAGATGGACTAGTTGATGAGACATCTGACGAAGGAGAAGGTGAAACGGATGGACTAGTTGATGGGACATCTGACGAAGGAGAAGGTGAGATGGATGGAGTAGTTGATGAAACGTCTGACGAAGAAGAAGGTGAAATGGATGGACTAGTTGATGAGACATCTGATGAAGGAGAAGGTGAAATATCTTGGGGAGGAGTAGAGATATCAGGAGCATCTGCTTCTGAAGAAGTTGGTGATATAAGAGGGGCATTTGTTGTTGGAGATGAGATATCAGGATCTTCATTAGAAGCTGGAGGATCATCAATAGAACGTGGAATTGGCTGGGAGAGAGTACTAATGGGAGTCGAAAGCAAGACTAGACTGGTGAGAAGATAAAGTATTGAATGTGAATTGGCCATTTTAGTGAATATATTACTGAGTAGTTGTGATGATCTTTGCAATGGTGAGAATGCATTGAGAATACATGGAACTATATATAGTGGAAGGATGGCCTTGTGGAATTTAACTCTGCTTTATCTCCTCTTTGTATTGTATTTACGAGCATTTACTCTAGATTGCCTCAATCTTGTTAAGCTTACAGCATTGAACTGTACTCTTCACACATGTCTAATTTTAGTTAAGAAAAGTTAATGCAGCTGTGATCAATCCGGTGCGGTTTAGTATGAATTTTTAGTAGAATTTAACATAGTTGAAATCATGGATAATGGAGTATTAATTAGATAAAAAAGTCAAAAGTATAAAGTATAAAGTAAAAGGAACAAACGGGGAATTAACTGTTGATGAGTGAACAAAAACACATATCTTCAAAGGTCAAAATTGTTGAGGTGTGGATTAATGTGGAAGAATTGTTTTCATTAACTCTCTTCAGCATTGAAATCTATTGGTGAGTACCTATTCTGTTGGTTAAGCGGCTCAAGGAAGATTCCAAACCGTGCATTGCTACAGAGAGACAAAATTGTAGCGGATACTCTTGCTAATATAGCTATCATTACCTAGGAAAGTTAAAAGCTTTAATGAAGAATGATCAACAGAGGCGGATTTAGGATTTTGAGAGGATGAGTTACCATTGTTAGATGCATAGTTTCATCATCCCAAAAATAGTCGGGAACTACTTTCGTCAAAAATAATACTGCGTATAGGTCAAATATCATTATATACGATGATATAATAAAGAAAAAAATATATTAAAAAGGCATTTAAATAGAGCTGATCCCAACTCCTACATATAAGTGACCCATTGCTTGACCAAGTGAACCATTTAAACTTTTAGAGTATGGATTTTGATACATCATATTAGACACATTTTCAAAAAATATACATATAATATGTCTAATTTCGTCAGAGAAATGGTTCCCGTGAACCTGTGTTTAACACAATGGAACAGCCCTTGATGATCAAAGGGGCTATGTACATTCCAGGATCAAAACAAAGAATGCCACTTTTGTTTTGGAATTGATAGTGTACATTATAATTGTGTTGGACTGGTGTTGACACATCTAACCATTAGAACAAATTTTAACAGGTGAGAGGAGTCCTCTTTCACTTCAATTCAAATTATGTTGATGCATCTTTTTGTACAAGAATGAATTTTCATATTCTTCATGTTATATTAGAAGTTGATTTTATGTCATTCTGCGGGGAGAATTGCAGAACTATGACATCACATTATTTGCCTTTTTGACCTCCATATGGTTTAGCAAAAATGATCTCCACTAAGTTTAATTAATAAATTCCAGACGAATATACCCCCTATGAAATCACATAATGACGCTTGTATTATTCATTTCTCATAAGTACTGCATATGAGGTCACACTTATCTTTGACCATCCCTCTTGCATAGGCAACACTTGCTCTTTAATTTCTTCCCACAATCTTCTCACTACTAAAAAAAGCTGAATCTGAGACCACCATCATGCGACCGATTTTCGGTCTCCACAGTTGTGCGACCGATTTTCGGTCGCACATTCAACGAAAAAAAGTGGCGACCGAAAATCGGTCGCACATCGGTCTGTGAAAAATTAGTCACAGCTATGCGACCGACAATCGGTCGCATGTCGGTCGCATAACTGTAACTAAAAACGGGGCAGAACCCCTTTCTTCCCCATTTCAAAATTCCCAAAACCCACCCAATCCCTAAAAACCGAACCCCCCCACCCCATAATCAACTTCCCACCATTATAAACCCCATATAACTTTAAATTACTACTCTATTACCTCCAACATAACATTTAACACAATCTAAACCTACAAATTCAAGGTAAATTTCATTTTTTAGTAATTTGTGTTATTTTTTTAAAAACTCATATAATGACTTTTTAATTCACTTTTTTTTTGTAGTTATTGGGTGGATAGCACATTGGTAACTCATACTTTCTTGCCATTGGATCCAATACAAAGTAGAGGTAATTTTTTTTTTTGGTTTAATAATCCGAATTTAATTATATATATATTTATAAATAATGGAGAGCCTATATATATTGTTTACATGTTAGTTGTTAGTTATAATTAGTTTATTCTATATAATGTGATGTATAATAAGTTATTTTGGGTTGATGAACTTTAAATATAGGGTTGTAATGTTTGTGATTAATTATGGTGATTGTTGGGATATGTTGGGAATTGTTTGGTAGAGTTGTTTGCAATGTGTTGATGTCTTGTCATGGGTTGTGGTGTTTGGAATACTTGTTATGTATTTAAAGTTAGGGTTTAGGTATTGTTGTTTTGATTGTTCATGTTTGCAACATCTTATGACTAAACCGGATAAATTGTATGCGTTTTGTATTGCATTGAACTTACTAGATAATATGGAATTCAAACGGATCAATGGATATTCAAAAAAAGGCTAGGATTATTAAAAATTGGTACCCATTGGATTGTTCTCAATTTGGCAATTTTTGTGTAGATATGGACTTTAATGCACGTCGTTTGTGGATGGACGTTAATTTGGTACCCATATTGATGGGACGTATGACCCGGTGGCTGCATCTGAATTTAGTCGTGCAAAAAACCCGGCTAGTTTTGGAGAAGGAACTTCAAGGGCATACGAGGCTGATGAAAACATAGATAGTGACGAGCCGTCCGAGGATGAAATTGCTAGTGACTATGAATCGGATGATGAAGTTGATTGAACCAATTTGTACTTTGTGATGTGCTTACTTAGTTGATATAACTAATGTTAGGATATAACTAATGGTCTCCGGATGTTTTTGAAATGATTGGATGTTTTTGAAGTCCAGGTTCCATTGAATTGCTGGTTTTTGCTGTTGCTACTGCCTGATTGCAGGATTTTTATTGCAGGTTTTTACAGGTTTGGCGACCGATTTTCGGTCGCACAGCGGTCACAACTGAGACCAAGTATGCGACCGATTTACATTCTGTGCGACCGAAATTCGGTCGTATACTTGGTCACCATTAATTCCCACAAATGAGACCAAGTATGCGACCGAAAATCGGTCGCAATAGGATGTGCGACCGAAAATCGGTCGCATACTTGGTCACTGTATGTGAGCTATTGTGCGACCGAAATTCGGTCGCACAGTGGTCGAAGTATCGACCGAAAATCGGTCGCAGGGCTATTTGCTACCATTAATATTCCGACTACCCGTATCGATCGCCGATCGGTCGACCTGGCGACCGATGTGCGACCGATTGGGTGGTCGCAGATTCAGCTTTTTTTAGTAGTGTCTAGATAACTTGAATTGTTGTCTTGGTAGCACTTGTCCCTTCAATATCTTCCTACATTCTCACAGGCAATACTTACCCTTTGATCTCTTCTTATAAGGCAGTACTTTTCGGTTTATAACTTGAAGTATTGCCTGTGGATGCAACAGATATCATATTGCTAAAACTATCTAAAATGAGGAAAAATTACTAGCACCTATCAATTTTGAGGAGGCGTGGTGAAATGTTTTGCATTCTCCGTCTAATTTTTGGATGATTGATTAGACATGTAGAGGTATATGCCAAACCTCACCATCCATGCATGTCAGTTTATCTTGGTGATGGGACTAAAAAGTACAGTTGATATGTTATTTCCATTCACTAAATTAGGGATGTATTGCCTAACTTAATTTTATTGAATTAACTAAGACAACTCTATCAGTAATGTTCTGAACCGAACATTTTTAATGTGGTCCGTAATTGGATGAATTGAATATGCAATTTCTGAAACTCCCACTTTAAGGCTTAAGAAACTGATGTATATATTCAGTGTTCAATTAAACTGTTCTTGATGGAAGAGCAATATAAAAGAGGAAGACGTGGTTGGGTCCCTAAGCACAAGAAAAATATGTCTGTTTGTACTATGTCATCATAGTGAGGAAATCTGAGTGTTTAGAAGATTTACAAATGGGAATTTGACGCCGATGACAAACCAAACAACAATGGCCAGAGATAACCAGTTCCGTTATTCCGCTAAATATAATTTTTGCTCTATGTGTATTTAGATATTGTAGAAAGTTCAATAATCTCAATATTTGATACCGTGTTCAAATATCATTTTAGGATGAATTACAGATTTTTTTCAAAAAAGTTAATAATTCCAAAATACGATGGTTTGTAGCTATCTTCAAAGGCTAATATAATGTAGAATAACAACATTTCTCAATTTAGCAAAAATTAAAATTGATAAGAGTAATTATCCGTCCTTGTTAAAATTCAAACCATCACGTTAGACTTGCATGCATATTTCACACTAGAAAAAATTAAACTAGAATACTAGATATCCAATTATCCAAACCATCGGTATTTTAAAAAGCTTTTTTGGGCGACTCCTGAAACGAGCCTCACGGCGAGGCATAAAGAAAAATGCACCGAGACGACTTGGCGAGGCGTAGAATCCGAAAGGCGTAAGCCTCACATTATGGGGCGTATTGGGGTATACTCTTAGTGATCATTTGGTTGGTTGGATTGGGATTATAATCTCATGATAAAAAATGTGATTAAATTTATCCCGTGTTGGTTACCGGTATAAGGTAAAATGGGATAAAATTATTCCACATTTATAGAATTATGGGTTGGATAAGTTATCATATATGGAGGGTGGGATAAGTTATCCAAACTTTATCCCAAGTTTAATCCCATGATATAATTTATTCTAAAATCATGGGATATTCTATTTTTGTTAATCCCTCCCACCAACGTGATTTTAATTACGTAGGGCCAAAAAAAATCACGGTTGGTGGGAGGGATATGATATATTTAGGACTTCTTTAGGTTGTAATGTAGGTAATGGGATGGGTATGATATATTTAGGTAATAGTGACTAACCACCCCAAGCAATTTAATACACCACAATTTATTCAAGTATTTTCCTCCCAACCAATCTTTCTTTTAACAGCTTAGAGCCAACTTTTACCAACCTTCGTCTTTAAGCAAAGTAGGGGCTAATGATAGGGAATATTATTTTTTTCTTCTTTCTTTCGAACAATGATTTTTTTTCTCATATCTCAGCTATTGCACAATATTTTAAGCTTTCACTTTCACTTTCATTTTTTTTAGTAAATCCCTCCACATAGCCTTCCCTTAAAGCACCTTTTGTCTTCCTCCAACAACTACAAGTTTTCCACCTCATTAACTAGTCTTTTAGGCTCATGACACCACAAGTACAACTCGCAGGTATTTACCACAAGAAATAGGAACCCCAATGGCTATCAAAGAAAAGGCTACAGGCTCAAAAGGGTTAGCTAGGATCAAAGTTTCACTGGTAAACATCTAATTCTGAAGCTTCAAACACATTGGCTATGAAAGGAATGCCTATATCACTTCTTAACCGAGCAAATATCTTATCTCGCTCTGAACACATACCGGACAAGTTCTAGACATCAAGTATGAAACATGGAGAAAATAAAATTCTCACTCACACATGACACATAACCTACTCAAAATGGCTCAATTCACACTCTTAAACAAAGTAAACACAAGAGAACTCTCAAGCAAGTCTAGAGTCAACATCATGATCATAGGCTTTAACGAATGCACTCAATGTTTCTCAAGGCAAGTAGATTATGATAGAATATATCCATGAAGTTCACTTACCCCAAATTAAGTATCTATATAAAACTAGTCAAAGTAGAGCAAAGACTATCTCATCCATTACTACACTCTAATCCTAAAAAATAATCTACCTATACCCGGTTCAAACTACCTCATTTGGAAAAGAACCGATGCACAAAGAAAAATCAAAAGGGATTATTAAAACAAATAAGAAGACTCCCACCCCACGCTTAAAATCATGCATTGCTCTCAATGCATTAAAAATAAAATTAAGGGTGATAGAGAAACTCCCCGGGGCTCTAAGCCCGAAGAACATCACTGTGAGCTTCCTTAGGGCACGAGGTACTTAGACTTCCCTCAAGCAGGACATCCTCAGCCAACTGTATGAGGTTGCAAGCACCCCACACTAGGACTTCAAATCAATCAAAACCTGCAAAACAAGGAAACTCACCAAGTGATATCCTTCAAAAGATAACATAATTTTTTTTATTTTTTTTTGTGTACAATTACAATCACGGGTTGCCTGCCAAGAAGCGCCTTAGTTATAGTCGTGGCACGACTTCAATCAGCTCAACCCATGGCTCATCCAGGCTCGTATGTATGCACACACAAACAATTCACATCATCACAATGTCCCTTCAGCATTTTGCCAATGTCAACATCTACTTCATCATCATACAGCTTCAAGGTCATCTTCCCCTTATCAACATCAATCACTGCTCTACCAGTAGCCAAGAATGGATGGCCTAAGATAATTGGAACATTTTTATCAACGGAGCAGTCAAGAACCACAAAATCTACCAGAAACATGAAACTACCCACATGTACAAGTACATCCCCAACTATTCCAATGGGGTGCTTTTGTCTTATATCTACCAGCTGGACTTGCATTGAAGTCTCTCTCATGCCAGTCAAACCCAACTAATTGTATACTTCATGCGGCATCAGATTAATGCTTACACCATAATCGTATAAGGCCTTACCAATTGTGAGATCACCAATAGAGCACGGTACTGTAAAAGTACCAGGATCTTGCTTCTTTTTAGCTACAGGCTTTATAATGACAACACTATATACCTTATTCAACTGGATCATCTCTACCTCATTAAAGTCAACCTTCTTAGATAGAAGATCTTTTAAAAAATTTGCATATCCTGGAACCTCTCGCATATCCTCCATGAAAGGCATAGTAAGCTTTAGTTGTTTCAACAAATCAAAAAGCTTATTAAACTTCAAACCTTTTTATTGCTTTACCAATATTTGAGAAAAAGGAGGTGGTGGAGTTTTTGCCTTGGATTTCTGCTCCCTTGACACTTTACCTTGTTCAACCACCCTCTCGGCTTCTATATCAGGTTCTTTAGCAATTATCTTCTCAGTACCAGGGACAGGTTTTGGAGTAGTCTCTTTCCCAGTGTGATCATTGCTAGCCAGGTTGGCAGAGTCATCAACAGGCTCAATGTTTGGCATAGTAGGTAGTGCACCTTTAGCTAATTTTTGCTCCGTGTCCAAGTCTCTACAATTCCTCAAAGTGACTGCCATCAATTGATAAGGATTTCGATTCTTAGGATTCACCACAGTATCGCCCGGCAAAGCACCTTGAGGTCTATTATGTAAAGCTAGGGACAGTTGTCCCAACTTGGTCTTTATACCTTTTATTGCAGTGTCATGTGCTGTCACTTGGTCTTGAAGCTTCTTATTAAATCCCATCATAACCTACATCATAGTCTTAATCTCAGCTATATCATTCGCTTACTGCAAGGATAAAGTTGCTTGTTGTTGCATTGACATAAGTTGACCCTGTTGGTTGTGTTACTGGCACTGCTCATAATTCACGAAGTTCAGATCTTCAGTACCAGCAAGAAAATAAGTATCAAAAAAATTACCGAGATCGATGACTTGATTCTGAGCCCGTGAGTTCACTTGGTTAACAGGTTTCAACATCCTCTCGTTTAGTTGTTTCGACACAACATCAACTGTAGTCTACAACTTTGACATATGTTCTTCCATTGCATAAGTAGTACCAATAGCTAAAGCCCCCATACCTAGGCCAGTAAATGCATCTCTTCTAAGCCAGCCTGAGTTTTGAGCCATCACATCAAGCATGGCCTTCGCTTCAGCAAATGTTTTACTAAAAAATGCTCCTCCAGCTGCTGCATCCAAAGTGCCCTTAATTTGATTTCCCATGCCCATGTAGATCCTTTGCCCCAGCATTTGGTCAGGAATACCATGATGAGGATACTTTCTCAAATAATCTTTAAATCTCTCCCAAGCTTCTAGCAAAGTCTCTAGCAGGTTCTTCCTGAACATAAGTATATCATCAACTAGCCTGATAGTCTTATTGGGTGGAAAATAACTTCTTCATGAACTTTATTACCAAGTCATCCCACGACGTAATAGAATTGACTGAAAACGAGTCCAATCAATCACTGGCATCTTTCGTTAGCGAAAACGGGAACAACATCAATTTTACAACCTCTGCTGGCACTCGAGCCTGTTTTTGAGTTTCACAAATCCTTATGAACTTTTTCAAATGCTTTTGAGGATCATTAATAATTCTAACTGCAAATAAACCAGCATTAGCAAGCAAAGCCACCATTGTCTGGGTGATGTAAATATTTTCTGCCTCGAATGTTGGGAGCAGAATAGCAGACGCCAGATTCTCAGCCACAGGTTGCGCGAAAGCATTAAGTGCTAAATCTTGAGCCATCCTGAATTCTTCGGGATCTGAACTTTCAATTGTAAACACCAAAGAAACGAGATCAAGATGACAAGAGTGAAGCTAATAGAAAAATAAAATAAATATCTTAACAACTAAATAACACCGTGTTCTCCGGCAACGGCACCAAAATTTGATCACACTCAACTACGCCCTATAAAAGGAACTAAGAGGTCGCGGCAAATATAGCTCGGTATTTAAAGCCCCGAGGTCGAATCCCACGGAGAACACTCGAAATCTAGTTGTTAATCTAACTAACTTATCTAATCAATTAACTTCGAAAGTTTATATTTTTATGATGGTTTCAATGTAATAACTAATTAACAATAAAGTAAATATCAAAGTAGTAAGAAATAGATTAGATCAAGGGTTTAGAAGCCTAGGATTGATCTACCCAACTCCTGCTCATGTGTTAGAACAATACATTAATGGATTCAACTTGCTTCTTCCTATTGAACACTTGCTCCAATTCACAACTACTCACTCCCGTGTAATAATTATAACTTTCACTAACCAATTTTTTAATTAATTAATGAAGATAGGTAGGACTACAAGTATGCTTCACAATCGGGGTCAATGGTCACAAATCACCTTTTTGGCAACCTAAGCAATGCCTTTGTTTTATGTTGAAATATTGCTAAGTTTTTAACCCTAACTTATGAATATATCCCTAGATGTACAAGAATAAGGGCACAATCAATTGGGAGCTCTACCAATCAATAACATACAAATCATAAACACTTAGATAGGAAGGTTAACAAGCTTCATTCATTAATGCTATAATTCATAACACATATGTATTGGAGTGGTTCAATCAACCCTAAAATGGGTAACTTAGCCACTCATGTTTATCACAATCATGTCAAAGTAATTCAAGAATGAATAAATTACTAGAAGGAAGAAAGAATTTATGAAAAACTATTGTGTTCTTGAAGTCTCCAAAGCTCTAGCCTCCTTTTGCTCCTTCCCAGGTCAAAAGTTATGTTTTGGGACGTGTTTTAGGGCTTTTATACCGTCCCAATAGACCCACACAGGTCGGAAATCCAAAATAAAGTCGGATTGAGAATGTCAGGATTTTAAGCCTACCGCGCCGCGCAGTGCGGTGATGTAGGCCAATTTCTGCCGGATTTCAAAATTTCATGCTCTCTAAATATCGCCCCTATTGCATCGCATAGCGCAACGCCTGGTGCGGTGCAACAGGCTTAGTTTACTGCTTCTCCAATTTTTCTTTGTTTTTCCTCCACGCCTTGATTCGCTCGACCCTCGGGCTTCTACTCAGATTTCAAAACCCTTATTTTAACTAAACTTTGCTCCACGAACGCTTCATATCATCAACATAATTCCTACAACATGAAACACGCTAAATGAGAGAAATTTTGCTCAAAGTACTAACAAATATGTGTCATACCCGATTTTGGACTCGATTCAAGGCGAGTCGGGTTTCGGATTTGACTGGGTGAACTCGTTTGGGTTGGGTTTTGGAGTCGACACCTAATAAATTTCTAAGGTGTATTAGGTCACCTATTAATTTCTAATTTAATTTAAAGAATAACTTCGAGTTAGTCTACGAGTCGGAGATTCGGGTAAGTGTTCGAAATAACCTAGAAGGAAGGGGTTAGGCACCTCCTAGGTTCCACTAAACGTGGTTCCCGGCCGATTTATATATTGGGTTTAACATATTGCTTTAGAAAAGGACAAAAGCTAAATAAGGTAAATAAAAGAGATATGGGCTGCGAAGTAAGTACAATAGGCAATTTTATATATTTGTATAAATAATTTTGAATATATAGGCAAATAGCCACAAAATAATAAATAACTAATTGATCACTAGAATAAATAACCCTAGGTTTTATTATCCTATTCGGATCAAAACCCGACTTTCATAAGGAACGATAGTTTTCAGAATCCACTATCAAATATAGCTCGGGTAATTTCCATAATTTCCGAGAGGCTTAATTCCCTTAACCCTCATACCCTCTTTAAGTATTTAACTAAAGCATTTCCTAATGTTTTATAACGTCCAAAAAGGTTTTCTAGCGTCCCAACTTAAAGTCCCGAAGGCTTTTGGGACACTACTTTAAGTCTCTAGACACCCTAAGTATATTGAGTACCCCATAACTAGACCTCTAAGCGTCAAATAAATACGGTCATGCAAATCACACAAGTCAATTAATATGAAGTAAGCTAAACAATTTTAAAAGTTTTCAAAGTAGGCCTCCAAATTAATCAAACAAGTAAAAAAGAAATAAGTTTAAACTCAAATTCAACTACAGCCCATTTCCAAAATATAAGATTTGCAGAAACGCACCAACTTTCAGCATTAATTATACTTTTAGCCATAAAACAAACTTCCACGTTTCAAAGTATGCCATTTACATAAACAGTCCTATTTTTAGATTTTAACCAATTCTAGGCAAACAAAGGTATTTAATATCTTAAATTGCATATGGAATCCTATTTTCAAATAAGCTTTCAGTTTTATCCTATTTGAGGAAACCAAATGTACCGCCATGTTATCAAAACACATAATTGCAGAAATAAGCCAGTTTAAAGTAGTCTTTCATTTTTAGCCTATTAAAATATTACTGTAGTTTTCCAGAAAAAGATATTTGAATAAATAGTTTAATTTTCAGCCTTTATCACGATTTTGACCTTTTCACACATAAAACTAGAGAGTAGGGCTTCGTAGCCAATTTTCATTGAACTTAGCAACAGACAACATCTGCAACACCTGTCCTAACATCTAAGTGCGCCTTATGGTGCTTAAGCATACAAAACAAGGGGCAATCCTAACAAATACATAAAAAGGGCCTAGGGGATGAACATATTAACATGTAAAAGAGGGAAAAAGTGTGCCCTGTGTGCACTTTTGGAGGCTGTTAACTTCTTTTGAAGTTCACAGGGCCTAGAGTCAACTTTTCATGTGGTATTACCTGCATAAAAAGTCTTAAAAGGATGGTGTAACATTTTAAGGTCATCCGAACCTGCAAACAAGGGTTAACGGGTGGCCAAAGAGCCAAGCAAACACACATATACACATAGACCTTCACAGAACCAATTCAATATGAAAGACATGAACGTTTCCTAGCTATCATTTAACCATTTCCAAAAAAATGTACCTTAAATGTTTAAACAAGCAAGGAATAGGGAAAAGCAACCAGGGAGCAATGTGCGGGGCACTTTGAAACAAGTACTTTATGCTTTCTTCTATTTTAGATCTGCCAGAATGTACTTCCAAAGTGTTTTTCCAAAGAAGAAAAGAGAGGAGCGGAAGTGTGTAAAAGTATGTATGTATCAGTGTGTATAGTTGTGTATTCCAGGAATCCCAAGAGGAGTGGTGTCCTATGTCCAAGACTATGTCTTTGTTTTAGTGTATGAGAGGTCTGAAGGTGTTTTTAAGGGTTGTCTAAGTCTGTTAGAAGGTGTATGTGTGTGTCTTCTCCCCCTGTCTAAGTTGTGTATTTGACAGAAAAGTAGAGAGAAGTGTATGAGAGGTGAGGGGCTGTCTTCAGCATCTATTAGAGGTGTAGAAAGTGTTTGGTCCTAGGTTTTGTGTAGGACAGTGTTTGATTACTAGTATGTGTGTAGATGTATTTCAGTCCATAGAGGTGTCTGTAGTATGTAGATGTATCAGCACTTTTATAGAGTTAGGCAAGGGCAATGGAATTCCGAGAATTATGCTACCAGATTCATGATCCCCCTATTCAGCTTGACAACTTGTCCAAGACATGAACCTATCCTGGGAACAGTGACATGTACACCTAAACCAAGAATCTCGTAATTTCCAAAACAAGTTTATACAGAGAATCAGTCACTCAATCATCCAAGTAAGGGAAAAAATCATATGTTATGACCATTGACCCTAAACTTAAGCAAAGATCATGTTAACAGAAATAGAAATAGGTGACGAATGTAGACAGGTTTCAATGTTCAAGTTTTGAAAATTTAAATTCATGCTAATATCAGCGTGGTCAAGAAATCAGGGGATCGTGTAGGGGATATCAATTCAAAACAGGACCATGGAAGGTAGAAGATACAATCAAACTAAATCAAAGACGTATAAATAGGTAGATTTTTACCATTTTGGCGATGAGCCGGGTCGGATTCGCGTGACCCGTTAGTTTCTGCTCGATTTTTGGAATTCAAACCCGAATCCTCGACTTTCCTGCCTTGTAAATGTGATTTGCTTGATAATTTCCGTGATTCACTCGATCCCTTCTTTTCCTTTTCGATTTTCACAGAAATGGAGAGAGACGTGGTTAATTTCCCCCTTTTCCATGTAAAAGCGACAAGGGAGAGAGAGGATTACGCGATTAGCTGAGATGGCGGAGGAAACGACGGGATTACGGTGGAGATGGCGTGGTGTATCTGGACTGAAATTGGGGAAATGGGGAGAGAGAATAAGGAGAGATCGGCGGCTGATTTTGGGTGAGGGGATGAGGGGAAACGAATTTAGGGTTAGGAGAGGGGTGTGTGTGTATAGATGTAAGTGGTAGATTTAATACGAAGAGTCGGATTGAGGGGATGAAGGGCCAGGATTGTGCCATGTAGGCGCGTGTGAGTGAGTGTATAGGTAGTATATGTGAGTGTATTTGCTGATGTGTATGGAAAATGGGGCTTTGGGGGGTTGTACTGCGTGCAGAAGTGAGTTATATGCGTGCTTTAGAGAGTATTACTATGCTTATGATGAGTCGTACGTAAGCTAGGAGTGTATATAAGTAAGGTGTTAGCTGAGGTGGCATATACATGGACAAACAGTGATGACGAGGACTAGCTGTAATAGAAATGGAATTGTAAAATAACAAAATGGCTAATATTTTAGTTAAAATATATATAACTATAAATAATTAGTATAGAAATAGAAAATTTTGTAAATAATTTTAAATAAATATATTTAAACACAAATAAATATAAATGACCACAAATAATACTGATTGGATATAAATAGCCACAAATAATTATTAAATGATATCGTAATGCGTTAAATTACACAAATAGGACACGTATTTCTAGAAAATAGCCTAAATAAATGCAATTACGTACTTATAATCATAATTAAATAAATATTATATAAATAGGAGATTAATAATAATATTACACACGTAAATGTATGTTGTCTAATGCAGTTTTGCTTGGAAAATTACTATTATCGATTTTAATTAAATATAGCCAAATTACGAAAAATGGAGGGACAAAATTGGGTGTCAACAGCTGCTCCTCTTTACCAGGGGATGATGAAAGAGTCTTCGGGCAAAGATAGTTGACTAAACTGCCAATTTTTTCACGACCGGTAGGCTGAATGATTTGGAAAGGGGAAATGGGAGTTTTGGGGTGTTTTTGGCCGAACCCCGGTCTCTGAGTTGCCTACATATCTAGGGTTTCACAAGAATCAGGCCGTGTGTAGATCTAGAATGGCATGTTTCCTATGTGAGATGTTTATGACGCACGATATTGGATGTAAAGACTAAACTTATCCAAGTATGTAATGTCTAGATTCGTGTATACTTTGCCTTTTGGCAAGATGAATGAAGAATAAAGCAAAGGTATTGTCGGAGATGAAATAACATCGATTGATCGAGCGTAGGAAAAAAGGCTTATAATCATCCTAGTTATGAAGATGTGGTACACGACACACCCATAAAGAGGAGTTTACACGGACATAGTTTCCACATCATCTTGATAAATGGGTCATCTTGCCTTCGATATTGCCTTGAATGAGCTTGGAAACATCTGGGGAGCAAGTTTTATGAATGCGCACGATTCAAGCAGACGAGCACGATTAAGCACGAAAATACGCACGATTGAAGCAGATGGATACGAATAGGAAGGAATACGAAACTGACACCCAATCGATAAGGAAGGATTAGGTAGGAATTGTAGCTTGGAACTTGGCAAGATAGGTAGCTTGCGGGTGTAGCAAAAGGCATTGTCTGTATGGCTAGGCTTTGCTTTGTATGTGTTTGAGGTTTTACGGTTGCATGATTGATAGTGATGTTGGGAACAGGCGTGATGGTATGGCACGAGGGTTTGTCGAGAGATCGGGGAGTACCCTGTAGCAAAATCATGATAAATGCAATAGATATAAAGATAAAGTAAAGTAAACTTCCCTGTTGAGCCGGGTGGTTGTTTTGTCCTATGCTTGCTTGATTGATGTCTCATCCAAATGTCTTTCCAATGTTATGCCCACCGATGTGGACCTTGCTCTGTTGTAAATTGTTGTCATGTTCACCACTGTGAACCTTATATATCTGCCGACGCAGATTCTATGCTCCTCAAATTGATGTCATGTCCACCGATGCGGACCCTATGTACCTACCGACATGGATTCTATATATGTCAAATTGATGTCATGTCCACCGCTGCCGACCCTATATATCCACCGACATGGATTCTATGCATGTCATGTCCACCGACACGGACCCTATATATCTACCGACATAGATTCTATATATGTCATGCCCACCGATGCGGACCCTATATATCCGCCGACGCAGATTCTATGCTTGTAATGCCCACCGATGCGGACCCTATATATCCGCCGATGCAGATTCTATGCAATGTCATGCCCACCGACGCGGACCCTATATATCCACCGACGTGGATTCTGTGCATGTCATGTCCACCGACGCGGACCCTATATATCCACCGACGTGGATTCTATGCATGTCATGTCCACCGACGCGGACCCTATATATCCACCGACGTGGATTCTATGCATGTCATGTCCACCGACGCGGACCCTATATATCCACCGACGTGGATTCTATGCATGTCATGTCCACCAACGCGGACCCTATATATCCACCGACATGGATTCTATGCATGTCATGTCCACCGACGCGGACCCTATAAATCCACCGACATGGATTCTATGTATTTCAAAATGATGTCATGTTTTGCATTGCGAGAGTTGTTAGGTACACTCGGTACCTGTGTAAACCTGCAATCAAAGAAAATTTGTGAGTTTTTGGGTGGAGGTTGACTCGTGCATTCGTTGTAATGCACTCTGCTGTTGCATCTTGTATAATTGTCTTCTCGCGATATCTCTCTTTTCGAGCGTCAAACCTTAGTCGAGCTGTAGTCAAAAAGGGGAGACAAAAGGGAATGCATGTGTTTTGAGAAAAATAATGTTTAGAGTAATGTAAATTTATTCCATTGAATCATAGACTGCGACGTGTTGTTTGGACATAATCTCCTTTATATCCATTTTCTGCTCAAGGATATTCTATTTCGAAATTTTGAGGGAAGCTCAAAATTTCTGCTCCAGTATGCTGCTTGTATTTTCTAGAATTTTTGAAGTCCCTCAAAACTTCTACCCCAGTGTGTTGTGATGTATTCTTTGAATTTTTTTAGGGTAACTCAAAAAATTCTGCCCAGTGTCTAATAGAATTCTCATATGATGTGACCGTGCCTTGGGTAGGCTGCCTACATATCCCCTTTTGGGAATCAAGTCGCTACGTAGTACAAATCCAGTAAAGATGAATCTTGCTTGACTTGTAGTATCTCTTGATTGTATCTGAGTTTTGTCTCGATTTGGAGAATTCTATTCTAGGATCAACTATCTTGCTCTAACTTTCTTGGTAAACACCTTTGTCATTCTATTGCTTGTTGTGCTCATTCTTTGCTATCCATGAGCGTCACTGGCTCGAGTATGCATTTGGTCCATTTGGGATTGTATAAATATGCTCCTTATATGTATTTCTGTTATTTTGCCTTGAATCGTAAGTCATCTTTCTCAATATGCTCTGGCCTCAGTTGTCTGATATGAGATTTTCATGAAGTTCCTCAAATGTATTTGTCAAAATCACTATAGCCCCGTTTGTGCTCGTCGTTTTAGGTTGCTTTCTCGCATCGGAGTCTCAGATTCAATGGAATTAAAATAATTTTGCAGAAAGTGAATGATGCATAAAAAGAAGGAATGCTTTTATTATTTGACTTGAGAAACAGTCTTGGAAAGGAAACGACGAAATTGAAACACAAGGAAAGCAAAAGCTAACGACTCGGAGTCGTGTTTTATTTAGGAAAACAACTATTGCCCCAACTCCACTAAGGTTCTTGGCATCTTCGAAATGTGCCGTAGGTTCAGTTGTTTGGCATAATTCCAGTTTCAGTTTCCAGGATGTTCAGGGCTGATAAGTCGGCATTTTACCGACTTTGAGCCTTCCTTTATAGGAACTTTGTGTGTTTTTAAGCTAATTTCACGACCAATTCTTATGTAATGTTGCGTGATTCCAGGTGCTACTTAGTTTAAACGCTCGAGGCCAAAAACTGAGCGGAAAGAACACAAAAGAAGGCCGAGTCGAGTCGAAGTTGGAGTCGTGCGAAATGGAACAAGTTTTCAAGGACTTGTGCGGCTCAGCACACTATTGTGCGATAGCACAATGCTCAGCACAATATTGTGCGATAGCACAATGCTTAAAAAGATCCAATTGTGTGGTCAGCACAATATTGTGAGGTCAGCATAATTGGTCAGGACAATATTGTGCGGTCAGCACAATGCTTAGCACAAGAATACAAAAACAAGCAGCAACTACTTCAAGTCTTCAAGGGATTGTGCGGCCAGCACAATCAGCCAGCACAATATTGTGCGGCCAGCACAATCAGCCAGCACAATATTGTGCGGTCAGCACAATTGGGACGGAAGAAGATTTTTGTGTAATTTTCTTAGGAGTATAAATAGGAAAGTGAGGTTTTATTACACCAACACTTACACTACATTTTACTATATATTTTGGGCAATTTTGGGAGCCAAGTTGGAGACTTAACATCAATTTTGTAAGCTTCTAATCTTGTAACTTTGAATCTTAATTCCATATATCAATTCAAACTTATGTCCAACATGATTTCATCTTTTCATTACATCTTTATTACTATGATTCAAACCCTAGTTATGAGTAGCTAAACTCATAACTAGGGGTGTAATTATGCTATTATGATAGAAAATTAATGGGTGTTATTCTATTTCACTAACCATAACACAAGTAACAATTATCCAACTCCCCATTACAATAACATCAAAATCCCAAAATCCATGATATTTGGGATTTCTTGTCTACATTGCTAGTTAAAGACTCGGAAGAGATTAACTAGTGTAGAATAGTGGAGTTGGCGAGGATTTGAGTTGATAGGCTATTCATATAGACCAACTCATCTAAAAGGAGTTACGCTCGGAAGAGGTCTTCTTTCCTCGGGTCATTGAGTAGTGCTTCAAGCATTCAACTAAGGCTTTGACGAGTGGGTTGTGAAAGATCTCTCCTAGGCCGAAAGGATTCTAGAGATCACAATCGGAATGCTCGATCATAATTATACTTGTGTTGGGAAAGTGAAGTAAAGACACCCGTTGGTTGGAAATCACTATTAGTTGGTTGCACCCCTAGTCTAGTAATATCAAACAACTTACTCGTTTAATTACTTACACTTTAGAATTAATCATAGTTTTAATCAAACAAATCATACTTCTAGGACTCAATACTAAATCTCATTTGAATATCTATTTGCAACTCTCTCACTTGACGTGCTAGTTCCCTTTGGAAATCGACCCCGACTCACATCAGGCATTATACTTTGACGACTGCCCTTCACTATTAATGGTGTAAGATTGAGCGTGGATCAAATTTTGGCGCCGTTGCCGGGGAACTATGGTTTCAATATTGAGTTGCATTTAGTTAATAAAAGTTGTTTAGTTCGCTAGTCCTAGCATTTTACTTTTGGTTTTGGTTTTACCTTGTGTAGGTGAAACATGGCTTATAGGAGAAATCCTAATCGGAACTTGCGGAACCCCAATTATAACCATTACTACAATCAACAACATGGGGATCCGCAAGGTTATGAAGAGCAATATGATGAAGAGTTCCACATAGAACTCAACCAAGAGGGCTATCAATTCCATGTTGAACAAGTGGATGAAGATGAGATACAAGAGGAAGCTAATGAACCTCAAGTGGAGAATGTGAACCCTCATGATGACAACCCTTTTGGCCAAGCAAATGCGGGGGTCCAAGCAAATGAAGAAGAAAATCTTGGAGGAAATGAAGGTGTTGCGGGTAATGCTAATCGGGGTGGCAACAATGCAAACTGAGGCGGCCGAGGTGTGAACCAAGGGGTTGAGGTGTAAACCGTGGAGGTAGAGCAAATGCCAACCGAGGGGAAAATGTTAATAGATTGAATGCCCACAATGCCAACCGGAATCAAGAATATGCAAGAGGTTCTAGAGACTATCAACAAGAGATGAGAGACTATGAAGATGATGAGGAGATTGATGAAGAAATTGATATGAATTGTTTTGCAAGTGCCATAGTTCCTCCTCGTATTCATGGCAATGCTAGTTTTAGCATCCCAAATGTAATTCTTCAAGGTCTTGAACAACATGGTTGCTTTGGTGGTACTAAGAATGAAGATGCAAATGATCACTTGAGAAATTTTGTGCAAACTTGTAATCTCTACAAGTCGGCAAGGGTATCGGAAGAATCATTGAGGTTGAGAGTGTTCCCTTACTCTCTCACCGGAAAAGCTAAAGATTGGTTGAACAAGTTGCCGAGAAACTCCATTTTCACTTGGTAGGAGTTGGTAAAACAATTTCTTGAGAAGTTTTCACCAAAGGGGAAGCAAGCGGCATTGAGAGATAAAATCTACATGTTTGAGCAAGAGGAATCCGATTCTTTGACCAAGGCTTGGGAGTATTTCCAAGATGGGTTGCTCCGGTGTCCTAATCATGGTTTCAATGGGAACATGTTGTTGCAAAGCTTCTACCAAGGGTTGAACAAGATGAACCAATCTGCCTTGGACACTTTATGTGATGGTGTCACCATGGACAAGAGGTACGAAGAAGTGAAAGATATCCTAGACAAAGTGACCAAGTGATTTCAAGAAGGCTCTTTGTGATCATGGGGCAAGCATCAACCTCATGCCATATGCAGTGTACAAAACTTTAGACACCAATGCACCAAGGCCGACAACAATGAATCTACAAATGGTCGATCGATCAATGAAAAGCCCAATTGGTGTCATAGACAATGTGCTGGTAAAGGTAGATCAATTCGTCTTCCCGGCGGATTTCGTCATCCTTGATTTCCCGGTGGACGTTGACGTGCCCATCATTCTTGGCCGTCCGTTCTTAGCCACCGGAAGGGCCTTTTTTGATGTGGAGAGGGGTGAGCTTACATTTAGATTCAATGGAGAGAAGGTCGTCTTTCACATTTGCAAAACATTGAAACAACCAATGAATGACGATGCTACTTGCTCATACATTGATGTGGCGGTTGAAGCATTGGTAGAAAAAGCAAGTGTCTTAGCTTGTCAAAAAGACACGTTGGCATCGGTAATTTGGAATATGGATGTTGAAGATGAAGAGAATGTGGCGGAAGTGGTGAAAGCATTAGAGGGATGGGGATCCAAACCATATGTACCCAAAAAGCTATCCCTAGACCTTGAAAACTGAGCCACTCCACCTATAAAACCATCCATTAAAGAACCCCCAAAACTTGAGTTGAAAGTTCTCCCAACACATTTGAGATACACTTTCCTCGGTCCAAGCTCCACCTTACCCATAATCATCTCTTCCCACTTAGACAAAGCTCAAGAAAACAAACTAGTAGAGGTGGTGAGACGGAGAATTAAAGCAATCGGGTGGACGTTGGCGGACATAAGGGGAATTGACCCGGGAGTGTGTACTCACAAGATCTTGCTTGAAGATGGGTGTAAGCCAAGTGTCGAACACCAAAGGAGATTGAATCCACCAATGCAAGAGGTGGTGAAAAAAGAGATTATCAAATGGCTCGATGCGGGCGTGATTATTCCTTTGTCCGATAGTAAATGGGTGTCTCCGGTGCAATGTGTGCCGAAAAAAGGAGGTATGACGGTGATTCACAATGAAAAGGGACAGCCTATTGCAACAAGGCCCGTCACCGGATGGAGAGTGTGCATGGACTATCGAAAGCTCAACACCGCCACAAGAAAAGATCATTTCCCCTTGCCATTCATTGATCAAATGCTTGATCGGTTGGCGGGGCGTGCTTATTATTGCTTCCTTGATGGGTACTCCGGGTACGATCAAATCTCCGTAGAGGCGGAAGATCAAGACAAGACAACCTTTACTTGTCCCTATGGCACCTTTGCTTTCCGCAAAATGCCATTTGGTCTTTGCAATGCACCCGCCACTTTCCAAAGGTGTATGCTAGCACTTTTTCACGATATGGTGGAAAACTTTCTTGAGGTATTCATGGATGACTTCTCGGTAGTTGGGGACTCATTTGATGATTGCTTGACTAATTTGGAGAAAGTGCTAGAGAGATGTGAAGAAACGAGGCTTGTTCTTAATTGGGAAAAATGCCACTTCTTAGTCCAAGAAGGCATCGTGTTGGGGCACAAAGTTTCGAAAAAGGGAATCGAGGTGGATCAAGAAAAAATAGAAGTGATTTCAAAGCTTCCACCTCCAATGACCGTGAAAGGTGTCCGAAGCTTTTTGGGACATGCGGGATTTTATCGCCGCTTCATTAAAGACTTCTCCAAAATTGTGAATCCGATGTGCAAATTGTTGGAGAAGGATGCCAAGTTTGTTTTTGACAAGGCGTGCTTAGAAGCCTTTGAAGAGATAAAGAAGAAGCTAACCACCGCACCAATCATTGTGAGTCCAAATTGAGAGCTTCCATTCGAATTCATGTGTGACGCTAGCGACGTGGCTTTGGGAGCCGTGCTAGGTCAAAGGGTAGAGAAGATGTTTCGTCCTATCTACTACGCAAGTAAAACAATGAATGGGGCTCAAATGAACTACACAGTGACGGAGAAAGAGCTTCTAGCAATAGTTTTTGCCTTTGAGAAATTCCGAGCATACTTGGTGGGGTCGAGAACAATTGTCCATACCGACCACTCCGCTATCCGGTACTTGATGGCAAAGAAGGATTCCAAAGCAACACTTATTCGTTGGGTGTTACTTCTTCAAGAGTTTGACATTGAGGTGATAGATAGAAAGGGGACCGAGAACCAAGTGGCGGATCATTTGTCACGGTTAGAGGAGGAAGGTCGCCCGAAAGAAGAAGTGGAGATAAATGATACATTTCCGGATGAAAGGATCTTGGCCGTGTCTTGGGAACCAATCCCTTGGTATGGTGACTTAGCCAATTTCATAGTTGGGGGAGTCTACCCCGAAGACTTCACGTTTTATCAAAAGAAGAAGTTGGCCAAAGATGCAAGGTTCTATTACTGGGATGAGCCCTATCTCTTTAGGGTATGTGTTGATGGAATCATCCGACGATGTGTTGCTGAATCCGAGCAAGAGGCCATTATGAATGGGTGTCATTCTTCGCCTTACGGAGGACATCATGGTGGAGTTAGGATGGCGGCTAAGGTGCTACAATGTGGCTTCTTTTGGCCAACCTTGCACAAGGATGCCCATGCTTGGGTCAAGAATTGCAATCAATGCCAACGGATGGGGGGAATTTCGAGAAAGCATGAAATGCCAATGAATTCCATTTTGGAGGTTGAATTGTTTGATGTATGGGGGATTGACTTCATGGGACCTTTTGTGAGCTCATATGGAAACAAATACATTTTGGTGGCGGTTGACTATGTGTCTAAGTGGGTGGAAGCGGTTGCGCTCCCCAACAATGAAGCCACGAGTGTATTGAGTTTCTTGAAAAAGAACATCTTTTCAAGATTTGGGACTCCAAGAGCTATCATTAGTGATGGTGGGAGTCATTTTTGCAACCGTGCCTTCTCGAATCTTCTTCAAAAATATGGAGTGAAACACAAGGTTGCAACTCCCTACCATCCCCAAACATGTGGCCAAGTCGAGGTGTCGAACCGGGAAGTAAAGAACATTCTTGCCAAAACGGTTAATGCAAATAGAACCGATTGGGCAAGTAAGCTTGATGAAGCTCTATGGGCTTACCGAACCGCGTACAAAACTCCAATTGGGATGTCTTCATTCAAGTTAGTGTTCGGAAAAGCTTGCCATTTACCGGTGGAATTTGAACACAAAGCCTTATGGGCATTGAAGAAATTGAACATAGATTGGGATGATGCCGCCAGTGCAAGAATCTCAAGTTTGCATGAGCTTGATGAATTCCGGTTCCTAGCCTATGAGAATGCAATGATCTATAAGGAGAAAATGAAAATGCTCCATAATTCTAGGATTTGGAATCGGACGTTCAAAGAAGGAGATGTCGTGTTATTGTTCGACACTCGCTTGAAGCTATTCCCGGGAAAGCTCAAGTCCAAGTGGAAGGGACCTTTCAAGGTGGTAGGAGTTACTCCTTATGGTTCCGTTGATTTGCAATCGAAAGAAGGCGGAAGAACTTTCCGGGTCAATGGGCATAGAGTGAAGCACTACTTGGGATGTGACGCCGAACTTGGTGAAGTGGCGTGCATCTACCTTGATGAACCTTGAGAAAACAAAGTCAAAACCGTCGTGCCGCGACGTTAAATTAGGCGCTTCTTGGGAGGCAACTCATATTTAAATTCATGCACGTTTTGTAGATATGTTGTGATGCTCCTCACTTGTTCTTGAAGTGGATGGTGTTTGTAGGTTTGAAGATGATCAAAAGTGAAGAAACGAGTCCAATTGTGGCTTAAGGAATGGAATTGTGCGAAGTCATACTCAAAAGTGCGGGTTGAGGATGATTTAAAAACAAAAAAAGTGAGAAGGCACAACATTGTGCTACCTAGCACAATTGGTAGCACAATTGTTAGGAGGCTACTGCCCGAAAATGGAGAATTGTGCGGGTCAGCACAATTTTGTGCGACCGCACAATTCCTCAGCCAGCATCGCACAAGCAGCAGCACCGCACAACATTGTGCGGCCGCACAAAGTGATGGGTAAGGGGCATTTTTGTCCACTCAGGTAAGTTTAAGTTAAAACATTTCTATTCTTCTTCATTTCAACAAACACACACAACCAAAAGAGAAGGAAAGCCCATTCAATCACAACACACACATTCAATCTTACCACTTCAAGGATCGATCCAACACCATCACATCCGGTATCATGACAAATACTAAAGGGAAGCAAAAGATGACTAACAGGACAAAGCAAGTGACTAGGGCCCGGCAAAGTACCTCACGGGCCAAGCCGAAGCAACCAAAGGACCAAGAGACCTCCCGGAAGAGGTCGGCCTCAAAGAGGGTGGAAAGAGAGAGTGAGTCGAGCTCGAGCTTGAGCTCAGGATCAGATTTGGACTCCCAACTCCAAGGGGTCCCTGGCCTTGGTCCCAAACCGGCCAAGATTGAGAGATTTGTGGTGCCGGAGGCTAGGGCCATTTACAAGGAGTTTACAAAGAAATGCTCTATCCTCCCGGAGAGACGCTTTCATATCTCGGACACGGAGGAGGAGTATGCTCGGATATATGCCAACCTGGATAGATGGGGGTGGTTGGGGTTCTGTGCACCACCGGGCAAGTACGTCCCCAGTCTTGTACGTGAGTTCTATGCTAATGGCAAATGCAAGAAATTCACCGAGAGCAAGGTGGTTGTTGGGGGGACTGAGGTGTATTAAGATTGGGACGACTTGAACGGGATTCTAGGGGTCAACAAAACATGCATAACCCTGGCTTATTCTGAGAAGTTGAGATTAGGGGAAGAGGCTCGGCCATGGTTAGTCTCCATCATAGCAGCCCCGGGCACCACACCTGCGTGGGCAGCCCCCGAATTCAGTATATACAAGAAGGACCTCAATTTCGAGGCCAAGACTTGGCTAGGGCTTGTTAGCAGGTTGATCCCTTCGAAGAATGATACCAAGATCCCGTTGAGGAAAGCAGTTTTAGTTGCCGCCCTGATGGCAGATTATCCTCTCAACCTCGGTGCCATCATACTCACGGAGATAGAGAACGGGATGGAGCAGAATGAGACAACCCTCCCTTTTCCCTGTTTATTGACTAGCCTCATCTCCAATGTAAATGTTCCGCAGATTCCTCATTTGGACGTGGAGATTGAGGCCACTGGTAGGACTGAGGTGGATAAGATCCATGATGAAGGGAACCCCAGGGACAAGAAGAAGAGGAAGACTACCGAGTCGACCACTCAGGATACTTTATTATCTGATGCTGCTCCCACAGCTAAGGAGTCATCCGAGGCAGCCACCCAGGCACCATCTACATCCACACAGGCACCATCCACTTCTACAGGCACACCAGCTGCACCTCCTGGGCGCCCCGCTTCTCGGGTGCCCTCATCTATCTTAGGCCATGCCTCCCTGCTTCAGGTTCCAGGTGTTGTCGCTGCCACGTCCACGGTGGTGAACACCTTGAACGAGAAGCTGAACACTATTCTCCAGGACCCATTGTTGACAGTGAGAGTGTTCAGGGAGGTCATGACGCCTATCCAGGAGATCATGCTGCCCATGCAGGAGAGTTTGAGACAGATGGCAGAGGGCCAGAAGGAGCAGACTAGAGAGTTGAAGAAAATGGGGAAGAGGATGCAGAGGATGGAGCAGCGAGTCGAGGAGGATATCCCGAGCCTGAGAGGAGAGCTATCTAGCCTCTCCAGGGATTTTTACAGTTATTGCCGGGGTGACTTCTCGTTCTTGGAGGAGACAGAGAGGACATATGTGGCTGCAGATGTCGATGATGAGGATGACGAGGAGGAGGAGGATCCCGAGCGCGAGGAGCTTATGAGGCGTCGGGAGCTTGACATCTTGGACAGGCAGGCCACTTCTATGGCTAGGGTTGAGCAGACAGAGACACATGAGCCATTGCCTACCGCTGCCACTACCACTCCACTCCAGACAGAGCCTGTTGATACTCAGCCGACCCTTGAGGGTCCCACTGCTGCTGAGCCATCCATTCATCCACCAGCCACTGAGGGCTAGCTATGACAGGGACTATTCTTTTACTCATTCTCTTAGATGCTTTCATAACTTTTATTTGCATTGGGGACAATGCATACTTTTAGTTTGGGGGGTGGGTACTTAAAGAATGTCTCATGTCACCATATCTTGTATATAGGATGTTTTGAGTACCTTTGTTTGTCATGAACCAAGTATTGTATATAATTGTTTTATCTATGAAATGGTGTTATGTTTGATGCATGTACAAAAGTGTTTATGTTAAGTTGTTAGTACATATATGTTTAGCAATTCGAAAAACAAAACAAAAACACATGGTACTCCCATGAACTACACTTGGGATGCTACCTTTTCTTTATCTGATTCACTCCCGGGTGATACGTAGGCATCCCATGTGGGTGTGAAAGCCTCATTTGGGTCCGAACAACCATTTTCATTGTAAATACCATGTTGCACAAAAATTTTTGAAATAACCTCCTTGTTTTTTCTTTGCCATGGTTCTTTTCCAAGGAAGTAATTGTGTTGAACCGGACATCTCTAGTACTAGTTTCGTATTTAGTTGTGAATAACGATAATTAGTTGTGGATTCTTGCTCCTTGGCAACTTTTGGCATGTTTGGTTCCACCATTATTTAATCCTTATCATGTGAGCTTGTTTTGAAAAAATGAATAGAAAAACTTAGTTGGTAAATTGTGTTATGATCTTAAAGTTCAACTTTTGGCTCTTATGTCACTAATTAGCTCTCATTAGGCTATGGGTAAACCTCGGATACTTAATTGCCTTTAATTGGGACTTGAATATACTCGTCTTCCTTACTTTACATATGCTATGTGTGGTGAGGTTTTGGTGCGTTCATGTGTGTGCTTCTTGATCTAGAACTTGCCCTAAGTGTGCTTCGAGGCGAAATCCTAGGTGATGCTTGACTTGAAAAATGATTTTAGGCTTTCTTTGGCCCGCTCAGTAATCTAAAAAGCCTACCCTTGCATTATATCCTTAGTCAACCCCTTTGAGCTTAATATCCTTTCCTTTGGTAACCACATTATTAACCCGGACCAATTCTAAGTGCTTAAAGCACTAACCCTCTCTTTTGGTCCTACCTCCTTGAGTGCATTAAAGGACGTGCAACTTAGGCAAAAGCCTAAGTTTGATGGTGGCACGAGTTATGGTGAAAATGTGGAAGTTAATGAAAATCAAAAGAAAATAAATGAAAAGGAAGAGCAACAAAAGCGAGTTGAATTAAAAAAAGTAAAAAAAAGTGAAAAGAAACAAAAAGAAGCAAGTGAAAGAAAATAAAAAAAAAAGAAGAAAAAGAGAATTGATGAATAAAGAGGAGAAATATTAGTGTATAATCCTCGATTTAGCAAGATGTAAGTGCAAGAAAAATGAAGTGTGCCTTAATTTTTGTACGGTGTAGTGCTCAAGGAGGTGTGTAGTCACTATTTGCCCATATTTTACCCCACCTTTGACCAAAAGCCTACATTACAACCCTAACAAGTCCTAATTGATTTCGGGTCAAGCATTCCTACATTAGTGGAGAGGTACACGAAGGGCAAGCCTATGGATCTTTAGTATGCATGATGAACTTCTTTTGAGAGAGTGAGCGAATTCTTCCTATCATTAATCCCACTTGTGTTATTGCATTTTTGCGGTTGGGATATTCTCTCGAGTGGTGAGGGCACTTGTGAAGTTGAGTTAAGGACTTGTGTTTCACTTTTCAATTGAGGTGAGCAAGTAAAGAAGTGAAGTCTTGTGATGAAGAGGCAAATTTTGAAATTCTTGTGTCATGGCATGTTTGCCTTCTTTGATGTGTTGTATATGGAAGTTATGCTCACATGACTTGGCTTTATTGTTGGCACCAACCAATGTCATTAGTGTTTGAACTTGAATCGAGTTTTGGCTTGTTGTTTCTTTAATGAAAAAAAAATGCATGAATTGATGAATTGCAACTTGGGGACCATTGAAGTGTGTTTTGCTTGAGGACAAGCAAAAGTTCTAGTTTGGGGGTGTTGATAAGTCGGCATTTTACCGACTTTGAGCCTTCCTTTATAGGAACTTTATGTGTTTTTAAGCTAATTTCACGACCAATTCTTATGTAATGTTGCGTGATTCCAGGTGCTACTTAGTTTAAACGCTCGAGGCCAGAAACTGAGCGGAAAGAACACAAAAGAAGGCCGAGTCGAGTCGAAGTTAGAGTCGTGCGAAATGGAACAAGTTTTCAAGGACTTGTGCGGCTCAGCACACTATTGTGCGATAGCACAATGCTCAGCACAATATTGTGCGATAGCACAATACTTAAAAAGACCCAATTGTGTGGTCAGCACAATATTGTGCGGTCAGCACAATTGGTCAGCACAATATTGTGCGGTCAGCGCAATGCTTAGCACAAGAATGCAAAAACAAGCAGCAACTACTTCAAGTCTTCAAGGGATTGTGCGGCCAGCACAATATTGTGCGGCCATCACAATCTGCCAGCACAATATTGTGCGGTCAGCACAATTGGGACGGAAGAAGATTTTTGTGTAATTTTCTTAGGAGTATAAATAGGAAAGTGTGGTTTTATTACACCAACACTTACACTACATTTTACTATATATTTTGGGCGATTTTGGGAGCCAAGTTGGAGACTTAACATCAATTTTGTAAGCTTCTAATCTTGTAACTTTGAATCTTAATTCCATATATCAATTCAAACTTATGTCCAACATGATTTCATCTTTTCATTACATCTTTATTACTATGATTCAAACCCTAGTTATGAGTAGCTAAACTCATAACTAGGGGTGTAATTATGCTATTATGATAGAAAATTAATGGGTGTTATTCTATTTCACTAACCATAACACAAGTAACAATTATCCAACTCCCCATTACAATAACATCAAAATCCCAAAATCCATGATATTTGGGATTTCTTGTCTACATTGCTAGTTAAAGACTCGGAAGAGATTAACTAGTGTAGAATAGTGGAGTTGGCGAGGATTTGAGTTGATAGGCTATTCATATAGACCAACTCATCTAAAAGGAGTTACGCTCGGAAGAGGTCTCCTTTCCTCGGGTCATTGAGTAGTGCTTCAAGCATTCAACTAAGGCTTTGACGAGCGGGTTGTGAAAGATCTCTCCTAGGCCGAAAAGATTCTAGAGATCACGATCGGAATGCTCGATCATAATTATACTTGTGTTGGGAAAGTGAAGTAAAGACACCCGTTGGTTGGAAATCACTATTAGTTGGTTGCTCCCCTAGTTTAGTAATATCGAACAACTTACTCATTTAATTGCTTACAGTTTAGAATTAATCATAGTTTTCATCAAACAAATCATACTTCTAGGACTCAATACTAAATCTCATTTGAATATCTATTTGCAACTCTCTCACTTGACGTGCTAGTTCCCTTGGGAAATCGACCCCGACTCACATCGGGTATTATACTTTGACGACCGCCCTTCACTATTAATGGTGTAAGATTGAGCGTTGATCAAGGGCCTCAGTATGCTTTTTGGTGACTGCATCATATTCTTCTATGAATAGCTCCTTCAGACTGGTCAACTCATCTTCTACATCATGAACTCCTTTGGCAATTCCTCATCCATCGAGAGTTTTTATGTAGCTTGAAAGGATGGAGGCCTGTTTCAGAGTTGGAATAAACTGCTCTAGTGAATGATAATCTCTTGTGTCCTTTGTAGTGCTTTCTTCTTTGCAAGCCAAGACGTACCCCATGCCAGACTCGTATTCATCGAACACTTTTTTTTCCTTTATGATTGTACTTTCCAGATTGTATTCTTCACCGACGTCAATCACATTTACCTTCTCATCTCCATGATTAGGGAGTGGATTATTGTGCACACCTGAGTGGTATGCACACCTTTTGTTGTAATCAAAGTGTGGTGAAGGATTGTCTGGCACCTTTTGAGGGATTGGGACAATAAGCCCAGTAGTTCTCAACCTCTCGAACAATTGGGTGCGGGATTCAGCTAATGCAGTGTAGTTTCTTTTGGGTCTTTGGTTTGCCTCAGGGCGAGGCCTAGGAGAGTATGGTGATGCATTTCGGTAGTTGGTTTGAGTATTTTGCTGGTATGATGGACGGCTTGGTGCTGGGGTATGGAATATAGGCCGAGTGGGTTGAGTGTTGTAAACGGATTTTTAAGATGATGTATAAGGGTAGAGATTGAATGGTGGCGGTGTTTGATAATAGTGGTTGGGAGCGGGGTCTTGAATGTTTGCAGCAAAAAAGACTTCATTCTTCTTCTTTTTAGAGAGACTCATATTTCCAGCCTGGATAGCCTTATTAGCAGCTTGTAGTGCAGCTAAGCTAAAAATCTTTCCACTTTTCAACCCTTCTTCTATGTCATCTCCCATAAACACTACATCTGCAAACTTTTGGTTCTTCATATGCAACAACTTGTCGTAATATACATCCTTTTGTATGCGAATGAAAATGTTGACTATTTCTTTCTCGCTCATGGCGGGTTGCACCTTGACAGCTTCTGCTCTCTACCTAATAGCATATTCCCTGAATGTCTCTGTGGATTTCTTTTTCAACTTTTCTAAATAGAAGCAATCAGGTACCATTTCGGTATTGTACCCAAATATTTCTGCAAAGTCTGCTGCCATATCATCCTAACCGAGCCATGTGCCTGGTTTTTGTTTAGAAAACCAACTTAAAGCATCTCCATTCAGGCTTCGGCTGAATAGCTTTACTATACTTTCTCGTCTTCCCCTGCTCCAATCAACTTGTCACAATATGTTCTCAGATGTGACATAGGATCGCCAGTACCATTGAACAAGTCGAACTTTGGTATCTTGTATCCGTCAGGTAATTTCAAAGTAGGGTAGATACACAAATCTTCATAAGCTAAACCTTTAGTGGTTTTGCCTAACTCGAACTTCTTAAAGGCTGCCTCTAACTTACGAACTTTCTCTTTTGTCCCATCATCATTGGTTTCATCCTCCGCTTATTCATAGTTTTCATGGTCTTTGACGGGTGAAATGAGTTGTTTGGCTCCAACAGTGAACATAGGATTGTAAGGTTGTGGATTTGTGACATTAGTGTGAGGTAGGCTTGTGTTTGCGCAAGTAGGGTATGCAGCAGGCGGTGCTTGGTAAGTAGCTGGTGGTGCTTGATAGGGAGGCGGTGCTTGGTATGTGGCGGTTGGTGCGCTTTGGTAGGTAGCAAGTCGTGTTGTTTCGTAAGGAGTTGGTTGTGTTGTTTGGTAAAAAAAATAAGGGGATCAGTTGGGTGTATAGGGTCCTTTCCATTAGGGCGGGCTAACCCACTTGGATCGACTGATTCCCTCGAATGGGCGGAGTTACCAACGGGTAAACTGGTGATTGTCAATTTCTCTTCGAGTTCTTTAATTCATAGCTCTAAGGTAGCAACATGTTCATCATACCCAACCGGGCAAGTTTGCGGGGTCTCCCATTATTCCCAATGTTATCATCACTAAGAGCAGCATTATTCAACTCAGACATGATGTTTCGCTTTTCTCTTCTTCTAGTTTGTGAGGGGGGAGGAGTTGTAACTGGTCCCTTGGCTCTCGTCCGGTACTGATGCTCGGCCAGAATGCAATAGTCAACCTCAGGAGTGGGAGTAAAACTTAAACATGAAAACAATAAGTTAGTGTCGAGGTAATAGTTGCCAAATGCAAAACATATCACTCCTCATCGGAGGTAGGCCTAACAAAACCAACACACATAAGATGCATGATAGGCATTATGGGGATGAAGTTGGCTAATGGATTTTAACATGCCAAGGATGTTAAGCCTTCCTAAGTTTGAATATGATAAAATTGAACGTGTATCGTGCGTCATCCTATTTGTTCTCATAACCCAAAAAATGAATAAAAAATAATATTATTAAATAAATATAGAAATAACTCATTTTCTCCTTTTTAGGTAAATAGGAATAAATAAGTAATCTTGTTATATAAAGTAGCATAAATTACTTTAAAGTCTATGATTTTGTTTTCATAAAAGCAGAAAAAATTAATTTCTTTCATAAGCCAAAAATAATTTTATAAAATAATTGGTTTTGTATGAATGCAGAAATAATAAAAAATTTCATATGTAAATAGAAATAAATAATTGATTTCTATAACAATTTCCGTTTATAGAAATAAATAATTAATTTTGTTACACAAAAGTAGGAAAATCAATTTAAAGTCTGTTTTATTTGATCTTTCAGATCTTTGTGACTTGTGACATCCTCCAACAAAATAAATAATAGGATGATCCACACTTTTGAGAACAAATGGTCAACATTAGACACGTTCAACTTTAAATAGATGCGCACGTAACACATCTAAATGTCCCTAGTGTCGAAAACCCGTTTGGTTCATTTAAATATGGTGAACTAGTAGACTTAAACATGAGCTGAAGTCAAAATGGTCCTAGATATGACATGATGAATGATCCCTAAAAGGGTCTTCATTAAGAGTTGGCTAATCTAGACAAGGACATGGTTCCCCAGACGGACAACCAAGGGGTGGGAATGTTTTAGAATTGTTGGCTATACCACGGACCAACTAGATTCTAACCGTTCCTCCTAAAGGGTTTTTTTAGAGTAAAACGACCGTGAGATCCACGTAATCGTTTGTGTGTGTGCAAGTGTCAATTTTCCAGGAGTGGAGGAGTATGAACGAAATGCAACAAACAATTCAATAATGCAACAAATAATTCAACAATATACTAAATATCATATTATCAAAAATTGCAAAAATATAAAAGGCTACCCATCTACAAAGAGAAAAAGTTAGTATTGAATACAAAATAATAAAAGCAATAATAAACCCAATGTAAAAATCATAATGGTTCGAACATTTAATCCCCAACAGTGTCGCCATTCTGTCATACCCGATTTTGGACTCGACTCGAGGCGAGTCGGGTTTTGGATTTGACTGGGTAAACTCGTTTGGGTTGGGTTTTGGAGTCGCCACCTAATAAATTTCTAAGGTGTATTAGGTCACCTATTAATTTCTAATTTAATTTAAAGAATAACTTCGAGTTAGTCTACAGGTCAGAGATTCGGGTAAGTGTTCGAAATAACCTAGAAGGAAGGGGTTAGGCACCTCCTGGGTTCCACTAAACGCGGTTCCCGGCCGATTTCTATATTGGGTTTAACATATTGCTTTAGAAAAGGACAAAAGCTAAATAAGGTAAATAAAAGAGATATGGGCTGCAAAGTAAGTAAAATAGGCAATTCAATGTATTTGCATAAATAATTTTGAATAAATAGTCAAATAGCCACAAAATAATAAATAACTAATTGATCACTTGAATAAATAACCCTAGATTTTATTATCCTATTCGGATCAAAATCCGGCTTCGTAAGGAACGATAGTTTCAGAATCCACTATCAAATATACGATAATTTCCATCATTTCCGAGGGGCTTAATTCCCTTAACCCCCGTACCGTCTTTAAGTATTTAACTAAAGCATTTCCTAATTTTTTATAACGTCCTAAAAGGTTTTCTAGCGTCCCAACTTAAAGTCCCGAAGGCTTTTGGGACACTACTTTAAGTTTCTAGACACCCTAAGTATATTGAGTGCCCCATAACTAGACCTCTAAGCGTCAAATAAATATGGTCATGCAAATCAAACAAGTCAACTAATATGAAGTAAGCAAAACAATTTTAAAAGCTTTCAAAGTAGGCCTCCAAATTAATAAAATAAGTGAAAAGGATATAAGTTTAAACTCAAATTCAACTACTGCCCATTTCCAGAATGTAAGATTTGCAGAAACGCACCAACTTTCAGTATTAATTATACTTTTAGCCATAAAACAAACTTCCACGTTTCAGAGTATGTTATTTACATAAACATTCCTATTTTCATATTTTAACCAATTCACAAAGGTATTTAATATCTTAAATTGCATATGGAATCCTATTTTCAAATAAGCTTTCAATTTTAACCTATTTCAGGAAACCAAATATACCGCCATGTTATCAAAACACATAATTGCAGAAATAAGCCAGTTTAAAGTAGTCTTGCATTTTTAGCCTATTAAAATATTACTGTAGTTTTCCAGAAAAAGATATTTGCATAAATAGTTTAATTTCAGCCTTTATCACGATTTTGACCTTTTCACATATAAAACTAGAGAGTAGGGATAGAAATGGCTCCTTCGTAGCCAATTTTCATTACACTTAGCAACGGACAACATTTGTCCTAACATCTAAGTGCGCCTTATGGTGTTTAAGCATACAAAACAAGGGGCAATCCTAACAAATACATAAAAAGGGCCTAGGGGATGAACATATTAACATGTAAAAGAGGGAAAAGGTGTGCCCTGTGTGCACTTTTGGAGGCTGTTAACTTCTTCTAAAGTTCACAAGGCCTAAAGTCAACTTTTCATGTCGTATTACCTGCATACCAAGTCTTAAAAGGATGGTGTAACCTTTTAAGGTTATCCGAACCTGCAAACAAGGGTTAACTGGTGGCCAAAGAGCCAAGCAAACACACATATACACATAGACCTTCACAGAACCAACTCAATATGAAAGACATGAACTTTGCCTAGCTATCATTTAACCAGTTCCAGAAAATGTACCTTAAATGTTTAAACAAGCAAGGAATGGAGAAAAGCAACCAGGAAGCAGTGTGCAGGGAACTTTGAAACAAGTACTTTATGCTTTCTTCTATTTCAGATCTGCAGAATGTACTTCCAAAGTGTTTTTCCAAAGAAGAAAAGAGAGGAGCAGAAGTTTGTAAAAGTATGTATGTATCAGTGTGTATAGTTGTGTATTACAGAAATCCCAAGAGGAGTGGTGTCCTATGTCCAAGACTCTGTCTTTGTTTTAGTGTATGAGAGGTCTGAAAGTGTTTTTAAGGGTTGTCTAAGTCTGTTAGAAGGTGTATGTGTGTGCCTTCTCCCCTGTCTAAGTTGTGTATTTGACAGAAAAGTAGAGAGAAGTGTATGAGAGGTGAGGGGCTGTCTTCCGCATCTATTAGAGGTGTAGAAAGTGTTTGGTCCTAGGTTCTGTGTAGGACAGTGTCTGAGTATTAGTGTGTGTGTAGATGTATTTCAATCCATAGAGGTGTCTGCAGTATGTAAATGTATCAGTCCTTTTATAGAGTTAGGCAAGGGCAATGGAATTCCGAGAATTATGCTAACAGATTCATGATTCCCCCTATTCAGCTTGACAACTTGTCCAAGTCATGAACCTATCCTATGAACAGTGACATGTACACCTAAACCAAGAATCTCTTAATTTCCAAAACAAGTTTATACAGAGAATCAGTCACTCAATCATCCAAGCAAGGGAAAAAAATCATATGTTATGACCATTGACTCTAAACTTAAGCAAAGATCATGTTAACAGAAATAGAAATAGGTGACGAATGTAGAATGGTTTCAATGTTCAAGTTCTGAAAATTTAAATTCATGCTAATGTCAGCGTGGTCGAGAAATCAGGGGATCGTGTAGGGCATATCAATTCAAAACAGGACCATGGAAGGTAGAAAATCCAATCAACCTAAATCAAAGACGTAGAAATAGGTAGATTTTTACCAATTTGGCGACGAGCCGAGTCGGGTTCGCGTGACCCGTTTGTTTCTGCTCGATTTGTGGAATTCAAACCCGAATCCTCGACTTTCCTGCCTTGTAAATGTGATTTGCTTGATAATTTCCGCGATTCACTCGATCCCTTCTCTTCCTTTTCGATTTTTACAGAAATAGAGAGAGACGTGATTAGTTTCCCCTTTTTCTATGTAAAAGCGACAAGGGAGAGAGAGGATGACGCGATTAGCAGAGATGGCGGAGGAAACGACGAGATTACGGTGGAGATGGTGTGGTGTATCTGGACTAAAATTGGGGTAATGGGGAGAGAGGATAAGGAGGGATCGGTGGCTGATTTTGGGTGAGGGGATGAAGGGAAACAAATTTAGGGTTAGGAGAGGGGTGTGTGTGTATAGATGTAAGTGGTAGATTTAATACGAGCCGTTAGATTGAGGGGATGAATGGCTAGGATTGTGCCTCGTAGGCGCGTGTGAGTAAGTGTATAGGTAGTATATGTGAGTGTATATGCTGATGTGTAAGGAAAATGGGGCTTTGGGGGATTGTACTGCGTGCAGAAGTGAGTTGTACGCGTGCTTTGGAGAGTAGTACTATGCTTATGATGAGTCGTACGTGGCTAGGAGTGTATATAAGTGAGGTGTTAGCTGAGGTGGCATACACATGGACAAAAGGTGATGACGAGGACTAGGTGTAATAGAAATGGAATTGTAAAATAACAAAATGGGCTAATATTTAGTTAAAATACTTATAACTATAAATAATTAGTGTAAAAATAGGAAATTTTGTAAATAATTTTAAATAGATATATTTAAACATAAATAAATATAAATGACCACAAATAATACTAATTGGATATAAATAGCGGCAAATAATTATTAAATGATATCGTATTGCGTTAAATTACACAAATAGCACACGTATTTTAGAAAATAGCCTAAATGAATGCAATTACGTAATTATAATCACAATTAAATTAATATTATATAAATAGAAGATTAATACTAATATTACACATGTAAATGCATGTTGTTTAATGCAGTTTTGCTTGGAAAATTACTATTATCGATTTTAATTAAATATAGCCAAATTGCGAACAACGGAGGGACAAAATTGGGTGTCTACAATATGACAAGTAGAAGCATGAATACGAGGCGAAAGTATGGAAATATAGTAATATCTAGCCTCATATCATAAAGTTTGGTTCGAGTCGGCTAGATTAGGTTCGACTCGAGCTCGGCTTGCTCGCTCGATGCCCAGGCCTAATCATCACATAATCTCTCTCTTTTTCCCGTCAAGTTAACACATATATCGTTATTCAAAGTCGGGAAGTGCATGAAGAGCCTCTTTTAGGCTAAATTTTCATCGGGTGCTCGTGAGTGATGTTGACAGTTTATCTTTGTTTAATAATATTTTAACTAAATACCTTTATGATTTCAAGTTACCAATTTTCAAGTGCTCTCTTCTTGACAAAAAGTCAAGGGTAAGTATTACCTTGCCAACACTGCAATTTATCGGGAAAAATACAGAGAGAGATTGGAAGGGACAAATGCTGCCTAAAGACAACACTTACGATCAAGGCTGCCCAGACAATACTTTCTTTGAGATAATGTGAGATTCAAAGAGCTTGAAGCAACAAGTGTTGTCAAATAAAGAGGGGTAAAAGGCAAGTATTGACCCCGTGCAATTATACGATTCACAAGGGTATTTCCATACTGAATTTATTCATTAAACTTAACACAGGCATTTTTGCAAAACTATTGTTAAGTGCGGGCAAAAAATTAAACCATTGCTTATGGTGTCATATTGCTGCAAATGAGCCATTTTAGGCACCCCTTTTACGTTTTAGCCAATATTTAAAAACTATTCAGTTTTTTTTATCACTAATTTGAACGGTAAACATTCGTGTATCTTTAGATCTTAACCTCAAACCTAGGGATGACTATTGTATTGAAAATACCGAATTACTGTGCCAAACAAAAATATTTTTTATTTTGATATCAGTATTTTGGTATTTGGTATATATTTTTAATTTTTTTTCTATTTAATACCGTATTCGTTATTTATAAAAAAAGATACCGAACTACCGAAAATAGAGAAATACTCTCTCCGTCCCATATTATGTGAAGTAGTTTAACTTGGCACAGAGTTTAAGAAATAGGGATGACTTTTGAAACTTGTGGTTTAAAACAAACCCATACAAATTTGTGTGGTTGAGAATCATCTATAAAGTTGAATTGTTAATAAATAAGAAAATATATAATTCTTTTTAGGACAGACCAAAAAAGAAATTATGTCACATAAAATGGGACAGATGGAGTATTTAATTACATATACAAATTATATATAAATTTATATAGATCATAATAATTCAATTAATTTAAATATGAGCTAATAAGATCCTAAATTAGAGAATATCTAAAACATGTGATATGATCAAATATTTAATTAAGACTACTAAATATTCATAAACTAAATAAAATAATATTAATACCATCAATTGTCATTTAGGTAATGTTTAATTTGTGGGATTGGGATTATAATCCCGGGATAAAAATTGGAATAAGATTTACCCCATATACGGTTATCGGTATAAAATAAATAGGATAAAAGTTATCCCATATTATGGGATTACATGTGGGATAACTTATTCATATAGAGGCAGGATAAAGTTATCCCAAATTTTATCCCAACTTTAATCCAAAAATGGCATTTATCCCAAAATCATGGGATATCCCACTTTTGTTAATCCATCCAACCAAACATCAACTTATTGTCTTAACATAAAATTATCTTCCAAGCACCATCAAAACTCAAAAGCTTATTATTTTTGTGTAAAATATACACTAAATTATCAGGTTGCCCAATGGCCTACTAAGTTTTGTGCTAGTGCATTGCGAAGTTCCAATATTAATTGTCCAATGAAGCTTCTTAGTTCATTTAGCATTTCTTTACAATATATGTATATATTTCTACTATATATATATATATATAAGTCGGAGTCGAACAAACTACTGTTATCGGCTTTCCATACCGCAATTTACCGAAATCGAACATAAAAATACCGAACCAATAGTATGAAATTTGTAAAAACTGAAAATCGAAATTACTGAACTGAAAGTCTTAAATTTCGTACCGTACCGTATCACAAACACCCCTACTCAAACTTGAAGGCCTGAAGTTCAAAGTTTAGAAGTTAGTCATATGCAGTTTCACACTTCAAATGCGTTTAAAGTATAATATAGTGACTAAAAATTAAAATATATTTAAAAGTGCCATTGGACGCCTAAAATAGGTGCACCACAAAATTGTTGCACGAACAGCCTATTTTAGATGCACCATCTATAGTTTAGTCAATTTTTTCAATCCAACAAAAGAATAAAGGATTATAATTTGAAATAAAACTAGCAGCGTGATAAAGTAGGTCAAATTTGACCAAGTTAAAGCTAGTTAGGAAAAAAAAAAAAAACAAATCATGAATAAATCCAAGGTGTTCCATGGTCATGACTCAAAGACGTTCTATTTTGCACTATTTACTACTGCGTGTTTAAAGGGTACAAGTGGCAAGAACTAGTTGGTACTTGGTATTCAAAAGTCTTCACAAATTTTCGGGGAAATACAAGGTGGTGCATTTGCTTCCAAAGTTTGGGGTGTATTAAGATGGAATGGCGTTGATGGACAAGGTTTTCCCACACCGGTGAATTTGAATGGTTAGCTTTGGACAATCCTCCTCCTTTAAACTAATTTTTAGAGTGGAGTTAGTCCAAATTTATATGAATGCTCGGTTGTTGAAATTTGTCATGTTATCAGAACAAGGTAGACCCCGGATCCGCAGCAGGCGGACCCTGTCTCTAGATGGAGTCCCTTTTGAGCACAGGTCCATGCGCCACACATGAAGGATATAAGCTGCGCGTGCAGTGGTGTCGAGATGGAATGGCTGTGGTGGACAAAGGTGCTCCCACATTAGTGAATTTGAATGGGCAGATGCTCAGATAAGCTTTGGACATTCCTCCCATATTAGGTCCAAGTTTATGCGGGTGTAGGGAGAAAAATTTCTCACATTTTCTCATTTATGTATGGAGTTTATATACAAATATAAAACCTAGCTCAAAACAAAACAATAAACTCTAGTTAATCTAATTACAATTATATCACTAACTTCTACACTATTTACATAAATACCCTTCATTATCCCTCACCTCAAGATGGAGCATGAGGGTTTCGAACTCCCCCTTGCACATAAAGTAATCAATCAATGTTCGGCCTAGTGCTTTAATTAACTTAACCTATTTTGCATAGTCTACTTTTTCAAAATTTAACAAAGCTATAGTTAAGGCTGTCTATTGACCCGGTCCGACCCGGTTTCGGTTCGGCTGGTCCGGTCCGGTCCGGTGCATTGGTGAAGAAAAAATTCCGTCACCGGCCCGGTTCCGGTCCGGTGCACCGGTGCAATTGCACCAATGCCGGATCGGAACCGGAACCGGCAGCCGGATATTGTGCCGGTACCGGTCCGGTTTGATCCGGTTCGGTTCGTTAATTTTTTTTTTTTTTTTTAAATTAAATTTTTTATTTTTAAAAATACTAAAATCTAAATAAACAACACAAACACACATATATTATTCAACAATACACACAGTACATTATGTTGGAAAATGAAAATGCATAATTAGAAAATAAAAACATGAAAATAGACTAGAAATTAGAAAAATACATAAATTTTCAAGTTCAGCGACTCAACACTGACTCAACTCAATCATCACGTGGTTGCAGATATTTGCCACCAGCACGAGCTGCCCATTCGGGGTCATGATGATTTTCCAAGTGGGTCTTAAACCTCATTGTCCCTCCAGTATTTGTTCCATCTTCCCAATTCCAAACTTTCTGACAAAGAGTACATTGAGCTTTGCCGGTATCATTATTTTTTGTGATAAATTCCCAAACTTCGGATCGTTTAGTTCTTTTTGGAGCACCAGACGGACCTGCGTTAGTAGCACCTTGAACTTGATTAGCATTATTTGCATTTGCAGCCATGTTGATAGAAAATTTAATAAAATAGCCTTTTTTTAAAGAGAAATGAATAGAAAATATTGAATTGTGATTAATTTGATGAAATATGGGAGTATTTATAGGCAAAATAGGTAGGGAAGGGCTGTAGGGGCGTTTATGGGTGTGGGGGTTGGAAAAATAGCCGTTTATGGCCGTTGCCAATGGCTATTTTTCAAAATGGAGCGGATTTGGACATAAATTTGAAGTGGGCCGGTCCGGTCCGGTTCCGGTCCGGTCCGGCCCGGTTTTGTCGTTTTCTTTTTTTTTTTTTTTTTTTGGTTATTTGTTTTGTTTAAATTTTAGTTTTATGTAATAACTTTTATATAATACTAGTAATCTAGTATTAAAATATTAACTATTATGTAATGTAGTATTTTAGTATTATAAAAGTATAATTGAGTATTTTTTATAAAACTTAGTAATCTAGTATAATGTAAGTAAATTGTTATTTTTTCAAACTTAATACTAAGTTAGTAGTATAATAGTATTTAGTATTTTAGTATTTTAGTTTTTAGTATTTAGTATTTAGTATTTAGTTTTTAGTTTTTAGTTTTTAGTATTTTAGTATTTTAGTATTTAGTATTTTAGTATTTAGTATTTTAGTATTTTAGTATTTAGTATTTTAGTATTTAGTATTTTAGTATTGAATTGCAAAGAGGTAACTTAATAGCAAAGGATACTTGAGAATATAACAAAGGATTTACTTAATAGCAAGGCGTAACACATTTTATTGAATAATGGATAATGGTTGATTTTTTGCAAAGTACATAGATATTAAATTGCAAAAACTACATATTAATAAAAAAACTTCTCATTTTCTGAATAATTTCGTCTGGCACCTCTGGAGGAACCGGTGGCAAAGAGTCATCTTGTTCATATTCAGTTTCATTGTCCAAACTTCCATCGCCTGATAAAATTTCTGATGATGCTTCTGCATCGGCTAGTTGATCTTCTGCAAATCCAAAATTTCTTCGCTCCGATCTAATCCAATATCTGAATAATACGGCCGTCTCCATTGCTTCTTCCTTCAATGAATGTCTATGATCTCCAATTTGTAATCTTCCTTGGCTAAACGCGCTTTCTGAAGCAACAGATGATGCTTGAATAGTTAGAATATCCCGCGCCATTTTTGCTAAAATTGGAAACTGTGCTTGTTGATCCCTCCAAAATGGAAGTAGTTCATCGCTTCTAAAATAATCAACATCCTTGCAAGCATGAAGTAATTAAACATCAAGCTCGTTGAACCCTCCGCTGCTACTCGACTGCCTGCTAGAAAGCCTTTGATTAAGGCTGGAAAAACTTCCCAATCCGGTTGCAGGTCTTTTGGGAGCCTGCGTTGAACTTGATCCAGCTCCACTTGGAACACTTGGAACAACATTATCAGCTGCACTCCTATACCTTTCATAAATCCGTTGGCAATCTACAATTACCCGCGCACAAACTGTTTCTACACTTAGTGTTTCTTCATCAGTAATGCTCAAATTCCGATAAATTTCTCTAATGAGCATTTCCGTATTAAAACGTTTAAAACATGGATGTAATACAGATGCAATGTAATAAAGTGGTGGAATTGGAAAAAAATATTTTTTAAATTTTTCAATCATTGCTTCTACCGCAACGTCATAACCAGGTACTAATCTATAATCGTTAAGTAATTCTGCTATTCCAGCTATAAAATACAACATGGTAGTGATTGTAGGATAATATTGACCGGAAAATTCTTTAGTAGCATAAAAAAACTTTGCTAAAAATTGAAGAAGACGCTCAACATCTTGCCAATATGTTTCTTCTAGGTGATACACGTCAGCTACTTTGCGATTAAAATAATTAGTAATAGGCACTCGTAAAGTGTAAGCAACAGTCAAAGAGTCATATACAGTGTTCCACCTAGTTGAAACTTCCTTGGGAACTTTTCTAGGAGCTATACCTTCTTTCACACACTCTACTTGAAAGTCCCTCCATCTATCCGGTTTTTTAGATTTAAAAATATAACTAATTGCGAGTTTAACCTTCATAATAGTAGGATCAAATAACTTAAGGCCATCTTTTACAACTAAATTATATATATGACATGCACATCTAACATGAAACAATTCTTCAAAAGGGGGATGCAATGCGGGTATTAACTTAGTAATAGCATAATCATTGTTAGTTGCATTATCAAGAGTTATACTTAAAATTTTATCACTAAGATAATACGCCTTACAAATATCCGAAACTTCTCCCTTAATAAAATTTCCCGTGTGTGGTTCATCGACAGCAGAATATGCTAAAATTCTTTTTTGCATTACCCAGTTAAGATCTATCCAATGACAAGTAACTGTTAAATACTCATACCCATTAACACCACGACCCAAATCAGAAGTAAGACAAACTCTACAATCAAAGTGATAAAATATATATCGTAAATATTGTCTATATTCATTTTTAAATTTTATAATATCAGTTCTAACCGTAGTTTTTGGAAAACCTTGAAAAGATGGATTATATACGGTTTGAATATAACGAATAAAACCTTGACAAGAAGCAAATGTAAAAGGTAAGCACTCTACCGCAATCATTTTTGCCATTTGTTCCCTATCTTTCTTTTTATCATAAAGCAAAAGCCCCCCGTCACTGGGTTAATTTCCTGTTGGATTCCACTACCTTGCGATGGAGCCATTCTATTCCCTGAACGGGGACCACCCGCCATTGCTTCCCATTTTTCCTTATGATAGTTTTCTAAGTGTGTTCTCAACTTTCCCGTCCCACTATTATGGCTGCCGGTTTTAAATTCCCAAACTTTTTTACAAATATTACATTTAGCTTTCTGAGCCGGAATATCTTTAGTCATAAATTGCCACACATCCGATCTTTCGGGTCGTGCATATCGTTCTCTACTAGGAGGCATAGGTGGTAATTCAGTTTCTTCATGTTGTTCACCTTGAAATTGACTAGTGGGTGTTTCATCTAAATTAGCCCCTTCGGTAAACTCTTCATATTGTGTCTCTAACATATCATTATCTAGTGGTGCACCAACATTTATATCATGCAAAAATTGCGAGTCATCTTCCTGAGTAAAATCATCTAGAAGAGAAGGAGCGCTAGAAGTACCAACTGGTCTTTTACCTAAAGCACGACTACGTCTATCATCCCCCCCTCGGTTAGAAGCACGTGATCTACGACCGCTGCCCGTAAGTGCTCTCCACACTCCAGACATTTTTATAATTACTAAAATATGCTTCAAACAAATTACTAAAATATGCTACAAACAATAATATTGCACAAAAATAAAATAGATAATAAAAAGTAAGAACGAGTTTACTTGATATCGTGAACTTAGAATGTAGAACTTAGGAAGTGAAAGTTGAAACTTGACCGGAACCGCACCGAACAATATTTCCACTTTACTCCAAATATTTTTTTAGTATGCAATTTAGCAAATAGCCTTTTGTAGAAATAAGAGAGATTGATAGAGATTTAGAGAGAATATTAGAGAAATTGTGAATAAATTGATGAAAAATGATGGTATTTATAGAAAAAATAGGTAGGAGGTATGGGGGCGCCCTAGGGGGTGGGGGGCCAAAATAGCCGTTTTTGGCCGTTGGGGCAACGGCTGTGCGTGAAATAGCCGTTGCCCAACGGCTATTTTTCGCAAGCCCATCAGTCATCCGGTCCGGTCCGGTTCCGGTCCGGTCCGGCCCGGTTCCGGTTCATTTTGGTCCGGTTCGTCCGGTCCATTTTGGACGTGCCGGATCGAGACCGGGTCGAATTTTTTTTTTTTATATTTGGCCCGATTTGAGCCGGTCCGGACCAGTTTCCGGTCCGGTCCGGTCCGGTTCGGCCCGGCCCAAACCGGGCTATTAGACAGCCTTAGCTATAGTGAAGCTCTTCTCATCAATTTAGCTCCGCCACTACTGGATGCTTGCACCGTCGAATGTCTTTTCATCATGGTAGTCATAAAATTAGAACTGGTGGGAAGCCTGCGATGATCATGATAGTATTAATCCAATAGTTATATATAAGTTCTTTCTTCGTCCAACTTACGTGAAGTTATTGAATTTCAGTTGTCATTCTTTTTTTTTTTTTTTTAGTTATAATACTTTAATTTTTTAAATATTATTTATGTATTCAGAAGCTGCATGAAAAGTATTATACTTCACAATGATAAATAATTTAAAATATTTATAAGTTGTATGAAAAAATCGCAGTCAAATAAATACATGCTTGACTCTTGAAATTCAAAAACCTCTACATAAATTGAAACGGAGGGAATATATATTATGGCTGGAAACTAAAGTTGGAAATCTTAGGTCAATGAACTTATGATCTCAACATGAAACTGATTATCATTCAATATAAACAAAGCATTCATTTCAAGAATTTCACATATAACATATTAGTAATTTTTTTCCTTTTGTTTTCTATTTTTCGATAATCTTGATTTGCTTTGTAACCCCTTGTTTATAGGGTATTTAATAATTAAAAAAGGGACAATTTAATTAAATTATTATATCAGATTCAGGAGCATCACTTGAAACTTCAGGTGAAAGAGCAGGTGCCTTGGTTTTAGGTGAAAGAGCAGATGCATCCGTACCAGGTGCAGGTTCTTGAGCAGTTGGTTGATCATGTTGATGGTGATGGTGGTGGTGGTGGTGGCGGTAGTGGTGATGGTGGTGGCCTTCATGACCGGGATGGTGAGGATGGTCATGATGATGATGATGATGATGATGACGACCTTGTTTGTGATGGCCATGCTGAGGAGCAGGAGATGGTGTAACTGGTTCTTCAGAGGGTGATGGGGTAACTGGTTCATCAACAAGTGAAGGAGTGTTTTCTCTAGGAGATGGGGCAGGTGCAGAATATATGCAATTTATATTTCTCCAGGAGAGAGATGGAGTTGAGAAAACTACCAAAAAAAAAAAAAAAAAAAAAGAGAAGAGAAAGGAATAACTCAGAAGAAGTGGCTATCTTTGTGAATCACTTGTATTCTGATATTGCTTCAACTATATTTGGTGAGAAAGTGTGAAGTAAACAGTGCCTTATATAGTGGAAATATGGTCTTGTGGGATTACGTTGTAATCCATCTCCTCTTTTAGTTTCCATTTGCTTCACTGATGATCGCCCCAATCTCTAGAAGTTAAACTCTAGAATCAGCTTAAAAGTTTGATTACCGAAAAAATATTTTAACTGTGTTCACATCAATATTTTAAAAGGTGTGGGCGCAACACGAAGTATTTTACCTGATATGGAAAGGCAAAAGTCTCGAGGTACTAGGCATAAAGCTCACGAATCTTTAATATTTAATATGTTATAATTAAATACTATTAAAAAAATAATTCTCAAAGATATAAATAATAAAAAATGATAAAATTATATAGAAATTCTAGAAATTTCAAAGATTACGCAAGTATAACTGTAAAAAATTACGTAGGGTTAAGACTAAATAAAAGATTTGACAATTTGATTAAAAAAAATTAGAATTCAATTAGCAAGTGAAAATTGAGTGTAGGCATTACATAAATGATATATTGATTTTTTTATTTACGCCTCATGACTCGCCCTACATCTAAGTGTACTCTTCAAATTCTGGGGCTTACGCCTTTCGATACTTACGCCCTGTCAGGTTGCCCCGCTGAGTTTTTACTATGCCTCGGTCCGAAAATACCTTTAAAAACACTGATACACATTACTCTATTAGAGGAATAATTTAAAATATAAGTACCGATCAAAGATCTTTACCTGATTTTTTTTTTCAAAGGAAAAAACATAACGATGTGGTCATAAGGCGTTTTGAAGTCAAGAGGATAATAACATTTCAAATAGCCATGATATCTTAAAAGGTAGATTACATAGACTTAAAATTGATAGAAGGGACCTGTCTTTGAAAAATTAAATTCCTCCGCAAACATGCGAATTTAGTGAAAAACGTAAAACAATGAGAGTAACATATAATAGTAGGTGATATCATTTAATTGGGATTAAAAATTTGTCCCATTACGTTTATGTTGGGTATAGCAATGCAGGAGTTTTTCAATATTTTAGTTAAATTTGTATGTAAATTAGAATTCAGAAGGTTCACAAAATGGTAGGAGTATTTGACTTGTTCGAAATGCGATACCACATGGGGACAGGCAAAATCATTTCCTTTACTACAACATCATTTCAAATGAATCTATTAGGGTAACAAAAAATTTCAGCCAGTGCCTTCAATAAGAGCTGGTTTTATCTAATTACCCCTACTTAAAAATATTTTAATTAAATGTCCTCCACGTCATACCCCTACTGTGAAAGTACTATTTTGCCCCCGACTAACATAATTCACACTGAAAGAGTTTCTCTCTCTCTCTCTCTCTCTCTCTCTCTCTCTCTCTCTCTCGACATTCCTAGTCTTTTTTCCTTGTTTCTTCATTTTGTGCTGGAGATTTAGGGTTCGTTTTCTCTGTTTCGTGTGTTTGTTGTATTATTTTTATTTAAATTGTTATTTTTACTAAGCCTAATCATTTATCTACAAATTTTTTCACCTGCAATTTTATTTGTATACTTATTGTGACTGTTTATATATTTATTTGTCAGTTATTTCTATTTTGATTTATGTTTGAGGTTTTTGAAGATTCTTTTGGTTGTGTTTGTTTGATTCCGGTGATTTGAAGCTTCAAATTTCATATAGCGTAAAGTCTTGGCTATTGCCAAGAGTTGCATAGACTTTTTCTAAATTGGTTATTGCAATAGACTTTAAAGTCTTGGCTATTGCCAATATGTTTAGATATTTTCAGTATATGTGTTCCCTTTGCAACAGAACTGAAAGTCTTGGCTATATAGATTTTCTCCTGAAGTGTGCTACTCCAGTAGAGTTTAAAGTCTTGGCTATTGCCAATACTTTTAGAGATTTTTAGTGTAAGTTTCGCTTCACATCAGAAATTAAAGTCTTGGCATAGGCACTACTTGCGGAGACTATGTGTACAATTTGCCATTTCTGCTAGAGTTTAAAGTATTGGCTATTGGTAGTAGTTGTAGTGAATTTGCTTGTTCTGTAGGTGTTTCTGTGTTTTTTAGTTGTATTTGTTTTTGGCGTGTTGACTATGAATTATTCTGATGTCACAGGAATTTTTCTGCATACTAATTGTGAGTTCATGATGGCACATCATAATGTATGTTCCCTTGTCTGTTGCTTTCTGTTTTGTTATCATTTCTAATATTGTTGTTGAATATGTATATTTTATTTTTTGTTGCCATAGGAAGGAGATCAAATGTTTAAGTTTGTGCCAAAGGTTCTTGGGGTGGCGATGGGAAGTATGTTAGATTGGTTAGTGAATTTTTGATGGAGCGGCAATTGACGTTGCTGAAAGGTGGAGTTTTCGGCAAATTTATGGAGTTGGGTGATGTGAATTTTTCTTGGAATGTCGTGCATTGCATGATGCTTTCACAGACTTATTGTGCTGATGATGGTTATTAGGTTTAGTGTGTGTGGGCATCCATGTGTATTTGACTTGGATGGTTTTAACGTGATTACGGGTTTAGGTGTTTCTTCTGGTGATTTTAGTGTTGTACCTTCTCGTCCCAATCGTCTTTTAAATCGTTATTTCCTAAGTTATCACACAATCAAATTGTCTGATCTGAAGAGATTTCTTAGCACTGATGCATGCAGTCGTTTGCAGCCTTTTTGGGACAATGATGGTGATGTTGTTAAGCTTGCTGAAGTTTACATTGTTGAGAGGGTTTTATTGGGTCAGTCTGAGGATTGTGAGGTCAGTAGTCACTTGATGAAAGTGATTGATGATGATGAGCTTCATTATAGTTACCCTTAGGATACTTTGGGTTTCAAGTGGTTGGTTGGTTCTCTTAGAAACTGTCTTCAACAAATTAAGCTGGAGCCTTTGGAAAATGAGAGCTGGTATTGTTTAGTCGATTTCCCCTTTGCGTTCAATGTGTGGGTGTTGGAAGTGTTCCCTGTATTTCGAGCATTTGCAGAAGCTAAGCTTCGGACATTTCCACAGATGCTTTTTTGGTGTAATTTGAGGCAACCTCGGTTCTCAACTCTTGTTGAGAAGTATTTTCGTGCATTTTCTATAATTTCTTATTGCTTTGTGTTTGGTTTGATCATTCATTTTTTGATATTTGATATGTATGTAATTTACTGTTTTTGTTTTCATGTCTTATTGAATTAGGTGTTTGATTCGTTTAAGATGGAGTCACTTGTTACTACTGATGAAGAGAGAAAACATCTGCCTGTTCAGTTGCAGTTTCCATGTGACGTCGGTGCTGATAGTTCTGCAACATTTCCTTTGGGTTTAGTGAATTTGGTTGTTGATGTAAGTAATAGTTGCTTTTATTGTTTATTAAATTCTAATTATTCTTTTATAATTTTATGTAAATATTGTGCAGCGTGTTATTGGTACTTTAAACAAGCGATTAGATGATGAGTTCTCTAATTTGGTGGCACGTGTGACGGTAATATATATTTTTTATTTTGTTCATACTATGAATTTTCTAATTGTGTCCTTTGAATATATCTTTTTTACTTCATTTTATTCCTGTTTAGTGTCTGGATTCATAGGTCGACTCGGTCTTGGAGTATGTTGCTATGTTTAAGAAAGGCTTTAAAGGCGGTGTATACAAAAGGGATTCTGGGTGTATTGGAATCAGTGAAAGTAATCTGGGAGTTGGAAAATTGGTTTCATCCAGTGCTGGTATAGAAGGCTCTCAAGGAGAAGGTGCTGATGTTTTTGTAGAAACTGCTTCTAAGATTATTGCTAAACTGCAAAGTGGAGAGATTCTTATCTTTTCCCAACCAGAAGATGTTGAAGTACCGAGTGGCAAAGAAGCATGTTTGTATATGGTGTTCCCTTTATTGTTGATTTATTTGTTGTTATGTGTTGTCAGTGTTGTTTTTTCATATTTTGCACGTAAGTGATATTGAGTGTTGTGATCAATATAATATTCATGTAGACTCTGTGGATGATTTTATAAGTCAGTCAGTATCTTCTGATGAAGGTGGCAGGAAGAGGCAAAGATGTGATGTAGTTGATGAATTTCCAAATTTCCATTTGTTATCTCCGTCGCAAGAAGATTGTGCATGTGATCTTTTTTGTAGTAGTCCAAATGATACTTTTAGTACTGCAAAAGAGTTAGAGAAATTCACTGAGAGTTAGAAACCATTTTTATAGGTTTGGTAGGAAGTCTTAGCTGTTGACAATACTTTTGGGTCAAGTTAAATTGAACTGGTTACGGGTTTGACTGTAAAGTGTTGGCTATTTCTAAGAATTTAGTCTACTAATAATATTTGTTTTTGTATTTTTTTTGTTGTTGTTATGCTTATGTAAACAAGTACACTTGGATGTTTGATATTTTTTTAATTTGAATATTTGGGTTGTTTTCAATTGGATGAGTTTCAAGTGTTGGCAAGTATTGCCTTTTGACAATACTCTTGCATCAATATCAATTGAATTGGTTTTTTGTATATTTGTAAAGTCTTTGCTATTGCCATGAGTTGAACGTATTGATAATATGAACTTTCCAATCACCGGAGTCTTGGTAATTGCCAATATTTTGTGCGAAAAGAAACCGAAGTTGTGAATGGTTGACTGTAGAGTCTTGGCTATTGCCAATACTTCAGGTATATCTAATATGAACTTTCATAGCACATTTTCATTTTTAAAAATATTTATTATTTGTGACGTTAATATTTGAAAATATGATAAATAAATGTTATTGGCAAGATTGTTTTAATTCTATAGCTTTATTAGTTTTGAGTTATTATTACATTAAAAATTATAAAGGTTGTGGTATTTGTTAGGAAGTCTTGTCTTTTGCCAATACTATGTGAATTTAAAATTTAAAAATTGAACTTTAATGTGTGTGAAGTCTTGGCTATTTCCACTAGTTGAACGTATTGATAATATGAACTCTCCACTCACTGATGTCTTGATAATTGCCCATATTTTGTGCGAAAGGAAACTGATGTGGTTAATAGTTTGAGTGTTGAGTCTTGGCTATTCCCAACACTTTAGTTATATGTAATATTAAATTTTATATGACATTTTGATTTTTAAAATTAAAAATATTTATTATTCGTGAAGTTAATATTTTAAAATATTTGATAAATAACTTTAATTGGCAAGATTATTTTAATTCTTCAGTTTTATTAGTTTTTAGTTATTATTACTTTAAAAATTAGAAAGCTTGTTGTATTTGTTAGGAAGTCTTGGCTTTAGACAATACTTTGTGTTCTTTTGATATCGAAGTGTTGAACTATATGAGTTCTAAATCTTGGCTATTGCCAAGACATCAGTTTTTATGAAATATTAAGTTTTTTCATATATTAAATACATTTGATTTTTAAAAAAATTGGAACTTAAACCGCCCAGACGGTTTTATTTACAGTTTTTTTAATTAGATATATTTAAACTGGAGACGTCTTTTCATTTCCAGAAAAAATTTCTCTCCCTTCTTCTCCTCTATCAGTGTGCACATCATATCAAAAGTTAAACTCATATTAAAAGCTGTTTTATCTCTCTTTTTATGCTCCATTATTGCCTTACAACTTTTAAATTGAAAATCTAAGTAAAGTTTAACCAAAAAACTTTGCATTTTCAATCATTTACGAGTCACATTTGCCTTTTGCAAGTTATTTTGCTTTGTTATTTTTCATTTTTATGAAGTTTATTAAGGGTTTACAGTCTGTGTGGTGTTAAATTTATTATTTATGAGGAAGTTTAGTGTATATTTATGGAATATGTTATGTATAGTTTCTGTTTTGTTATCTTTTGTTAAAATTACGAAATATGTTGATTTCATCTGTTATTATTTGTGTATTATGTTGATTTATTTGCATGTCTTGTATTTGGATGTAAGGGTACTATGTTTTTTGTGTTTTTTTTTATTTTTTTTAGAATGGTGTTAGTAGGAAAGTCTTGTCTATAGGCAATACTTGTATCGTTTTTTGAGTTTGTGCTTGAGTTAGGCATGAAAGTCTTTCATATAGCCAAGAGTTGCATAGACTTTGTCTGTAAGTTGGTTACTGCAGTAGTTTAAAGTGTTGGCTATTGGCAATAGTTGTCGAGATGGTCCCTGCAAGGTGTTGTTTCCACCAGAACTTAGAGTATTGGTTATTGCCAAGAGTTGTAGACTTTGGTGTGCAAGTTGTTCAGTGAGGTAGATGTAAAAGTATTGGCAATTGCCAGTAGTTGCAAGTGTTGGTTTATTTGTAGTTAAATCTGGGTGTCTTGTCGATTTATATTTTAAACTCTTTGGTACAGCCAAGATTTGTAGAGATATATAATTTAACTTGTTTTATTTCTAGTCAAGAAGCTTGATTCATGTGTATCTTGTTTATCATGTAGATTTTTATACAAGATGGCTGGCTCAGGGAAGCTTTTTATTGATTATGCTAATTGGTACCATGTGCAAGCAGCTTGGAGAGGTAATCCTCACTTTCAGGATGTTATAACGAGAGGTTTAACTACTAAGTAGCTTGCAGAATTAAAAAATGGTGTGTTTGGGAGGTTTATGGAGATAGATATAACAAACCCGTCGGGTAATTATTTGAATTGTATGTTATTGTCTGAAGTTGAATCAAAGAGGTGAGATGCAATGGCATTTTCAATATACGGATATGAAGTTTATTTTGATGCCGATATATTTGGTGCTGTGATTGGGCTGCGGACTTCTAGTGTTGATAGGGTTGCTGTCGATGCAGCTATGAAAGAAGCAGGTAGTCGTCTAATTAGTGACTATTTTGCTGGTGATGGTGGAGAGGAATTGTGTAATGTCTGATTTGGAGGAGTTGTTGTCAAATGGAAAGAAGACTGGGTGGCTTAATGAGATGGATCCTGTTGCACTTACTGAGACATACATTGTTGGTCGTGTGTTATTAGGTGGTAGGCCTTCAAAAGTTGTACAAACCAAGTATATTAGGTTGATAGAGGACAGAAGCCTTGTCTCTAAGTTTGGATGGGGGTCGATAGCTTATGAAGAAACTTTGTCTTCATTGAAGAATGTGTTTGCTAATGGTACTAAATGTTCAAATTTATTGTTTCAGCTTACCGGATTCCCCTTTGCTTTTACTGTCTGGGGTTGGGATATTTTCCCTTCACACAGGAAATCGTTCGTTGAAATACATTCCAAGAGAAAGAATTCTCTAATAGTGCGCTACAGGACTTGTGGCACCCCTCAGTTCGAGTCAGTCATGTCGATGTTTGTGCCGAAGCATTTGAAATTTGTAAGTGTTGTTTTTTAAATTTTGTTTTTAAGTTTGTGATTTTTGGAAATGTTTTCTGTTTTTATAGTAGTTCTATTCTTTTATTTAATTGATAGAAACCTAAAGCTCTTGTCAAGCCTCTTACTCTTATCAATGAGCTGCCAAAGAGGGATCTTCCAAGCCCTTCTTCTGTTGCTGATAATGCTGGAGGTCATTATGATGCTTAGAAAGTGTCTTGACGTATGTCTTTCTTGCCTGTTTTGTTCAATTCATTATAAAAACGTAAGAACTTGTTTTCTATATGTTCTGATGGTTTTGGATATTTCTCCTTTTGTGCATAAAATGGAGAAGAGATGGCAAAAGTCCTTGAATGGTATTTTGAAAGAGCAGTGTTCGATCAAGCAACAGCTTGGTGAGCTTGTTGATTTGGTGAAGAAAGGGAGAGTTGGTGGATCGGCTGGAGAATATAGCCAAGCTCGTGAACGGTCTCCTATTTATGCATCTCCCGTGTCCATCGGTGGTAGGGAAGCTGCGTCTCCGTCTCGTAGAGTGTCAATTGGTGCTAGAGTTGAAGGTGCTTCGGTTAGGCAGGAGGAAGAGCAGTTTGGGCAGTTAATGGATGTTGATAGGAGTGCAGAGAGAGAGTTGGTAATGCTCAGGATATAGATGTCAAGGGTGATGATGATAGGTTGTTGGATGTTTCGAACAATGAAGAAAGGCAGATAGATGTTGGTGGTGGTAAGGAGGTAAGTCGAGTACCAAAGCCAGTTGAAGTTGTTGTTTCAAATGATCCTAAGATGGATGCATTGGTCAGTTGTGGACGGTTGAGTGATCTTGCCGATGAAGCTGTTGCTGATGTACAATTCGATGGTGCTGTAGGAGGAGATTCTGTTGGTGTTGAAGTTGGCGTGAGTGATAAGCAAGTTGAGCGTGAAGAGCATGGTGTTGCAGTTATAGGAGATGGTGATGCTGAAGAATTAGCTCATACTATGGTTAGCAATGTCCTTGCAGATTTGAATATTCAAGGCGATGATTTCTCAACACCTGTTGCTGCTGAACGAGAGGCATTGGTAAGTGTCGTGTATGGTGCAAGTATTTTTTTTAGATCATTTTGTACGTGTGCACATTTTATAGTTGCCCTTGCTCCATAATGTAAAGTCCTGGCCATTGCCAAGACTTGGAGATGCATTCCCTGCATATGGGACCTCCACTAGAGCTTAAACTCTTGGCTATAGCCAAGACTTGCAGAGACCCTTGCAGCAGAGGTGAAAGTCTTGACTATAGCGAAGATCTGTATAGACTAGACCTTCCTTGTTGTATTAAGGAGTATTGATTTTATTTTATTTGTTTATAGGATGGTGGTGAAGCTGCTAGTGTGGATGTTTCACTTGATTCTTTGAGAACCAAAGCTGTTGGTAAGAGAAAGGTTGATGACGCAGGTCTTGGTAATATTAATGAGGCACGTGCGATGAAGGGTGCTCCGGCTGTTGCTGATGATTTGGATGAGCAGGGAAGACCCAAAAGGGTTCCAAAGCCAAGCTGGGCTTTGTTATCTCCTTTTCAAGATTATGGTCGAATCATGGGAAGGCTGTAAGTGATTGGAAATGTAACTACAGACGCCGATGCCCATTTCATTATGTCGGTATTCTGCCAAATGTTCCAAATTTCAGACTCTTCATCAATCCAAACAACCTTACTCCTCAAGTATTCTTCAGGAGAGTGTATGTTTGATTGAGTTGTCTCTTTTGCTATTTAGTATAAGTACTTTGCTTTATAGTATGTGCTTCATGCAAGTCTAACAAAAGTGTTTACGCTGATGGCGAGGATGTTGCGCCACATACTTATAAATTCGATTCTGCTTCCACTTCTAACCGAAGTTGGTTTCTTGAGTTGTCGTGTGATAAGTTTACCCTCACTGATGAGGTTTGTAACTTTCTTTCATTCTTGTATTTTCTTGTTTTATATAGTAGTTTTAGTTTCCAGCTTTAACTCTTGGCAATAGCTAATAGTTGCAGAGTTTTTTCTCTTCAAACTGGCCTTTCTACATGGCTTGAAGTGTTGTCAATAACCAAGAAGTCTGTGTGTTGGCAACAACCAAGTCTTGTATAGACTTCTTCCGTTACTTGTCCATGTTAACATGCCTTTATTTTATTGTTTGTTTGTGTAGCATGTGGAAGTCTGTTTGTGTTATTTGAAGAAGCGGTGTTTGTACCATCTTTTTGATGGTCAGTTGAAATATGCAAGCACGTCTCTTGTCTTCGATCGTTGGTTTATGGCGACATGCAGACAGTTTGTAGCTAATAATGGGAATTATTCTTGGGGAGTTGATCCAAATTATCAGCTTTTTATTGATAGTATAGTTTCAAAGGAGCTTAGGGGTGGGATGTCTTGGGAGCATGCTGATCGCGTCTTGTTTCCTATTTGGCTGGGTGATGAAAGCACAGAAACTTCCCATTTTATGCTTGGAGTTTTCTCAGTGGATGAGCATCTTCTTGAAATATATGACTCTATTTATGGGGAGCGCGACCCAAGGGTGATGGAGCATGTCGATAGCTATTCTAAGATGATTCCATCATTGCTTGAATTGATCAATTTTCACCGTTATCGACCATTATACGTAGACGTGTATGAGCCATTGAAGATCAAGTGGGTACAATACCCCAAGCAGGCCAACTTCTATGCATTCTTTGACTTGGAATTTTTTTTATTAATTGATTATTATTATTTTTATTATTATTTTCCTTGCTGTTTTATTTTCATTATTTTTATTCAAGTTTTGTGTTTAATTTTGTTGCAATTATGATTGTGGTGCTTTTGTGATAAGATTTTCTGATCTGTTGATGGATGGGAAGAATGTGTCAAAGTACAAGTTCAGCCAGCTTAGGCAGTATCGGATCGACTTTACTACTAATCTGTGGTGTCATGGCACTTCGAAGGTCACTGATGGCTATGAGACTCCCCAAGAGATGGTAGGACACGATTACCATGAACATAATGTGTCGACCTGTCCACGTCCGATTGGTGCACCATTTCTTGCTGGACACAATTGACCATGTTGTAGTTGTATGAATGATTGACAATACTTTTGTTTAGTTACCATATTTTTTATGTAAGGATGAAACTTTATTATATACTGTGTATGCCTACAACTCTGTATATTTTAGGTGAATGAGTGAATTGTCTGTCCTTTTTCTATGTATTAGTTTTTTATTTATTAGTGCTTGCTGGTGGGTATGGAATATATATTTTTTTTTTTTGGGATTGCTCTTTTATTTAGCTGTTGAAGTGGTCAATTGCAAGTGTTGGTTTTGCCAAGACTTCAAGGCATTTATATGTAAGTTAGTCAAGACTTGCAGAGAAGTTTCCCCTTTCTAATAGGGCTTAAACTCTTGGAAATAGCAAAGAGAACCAGTGCCATTTGTTATTGCACTACACCTTAAAGTCTTGTCAATTAGCAAGACTTTCGCAAACCTTCTATCCAAGTATGAAATATAAATGTTTGTAAATTCTTGGCAATTGGCAAGATTTGAGAGAATTCATATATTTAGCTATAGTTGCAGCCAAGCACAAAGTTTTGGCAACTGCCAAGATTTTTTGGAGTCCTTGTCTTCAAGCCCGCATCTCAAATGTATTTAAACTCTTGGCAATTGCCAATAGAGCTTAGGAGCGGGTTACCTCGTTACCTGAACTTTCAGCAAATCACAAATGTCCAAACCTTAAAGTCTTGACAATAGCCAAGACTCTTAGGGATTTTTCCTTCGAGTGGGCATTGGAAACGTGTTGAAAGTATTGGAAATATCCAGTATTTGTAAGTTCTTGGAAATAGACAAGACTTGAGAGAATTCATACATTGCCTATAGCTGCATTCAACCGCAAAGTAATGGCAATTTCAAAGACTTTTGGAGTCATTGTCTGCATTGCCGTATTTTCAAGTGTGTTTAAAGTCTTGGCAATTGCCAATATTTGAGAGAATTCATTTATTGGGCTTAGCAGAGGGTTAGCTCTTTGCATGATCTTTTAGTTAAGTACAGACCTCCAAGTCTTGGCAATAGCAAAGACTCTTAGGGATATTGTCTAGATGTCCTCATTGAAAACGTGTTGAAAGTATTTGCAATTGGCACTGCCTGACAGGATATTTTTTGATAAAGTGGGAGGGGGAATGGGGGGTTGGACAATCAAAATTTAAAATTAAGCTTTATTGAGGACATTAAGTTCACCAGTTGTGCAAATTATAAGTAATGTTTAACATATAAAATTGTAATTCATAGGAGTAATTAAAATGAATCATGGTGTAACTCTTAGGGATATTGTCTAGATGTCTTCATTGAGTACTGGAGTGTAGAGACAGCTGGCTCTATTGTGTCCTGTCCTTTTGCATCTTGAACATTGAGCTCTAGCCTTTAGAAACTCTGCTTTTGAAACATATCTCTTTGTTTTCCTTCTTCCCCGCTTAATTTTGTGTTGGGTGGTTTTATGATGAAATCCTTGACCATTTGTGGGACATCCCACGATTTTGAACTTCATACTGGTAGAATTTCACCCTTGTAGGTTTCTTGCCAAGCATGTCTTGTGAACCACTGTGCGCAGTAGCTAGACTTCTGTAGATTTCTCCTATCTATTGCTGCAATGACGTGGGTGCATGGTAGCTCGTCTGTTTGATATTGCAAGCACTTGCAGGTTTCTCTCTTTTAAGTCGACCGGAAATTTATCGTCTCTATCTGCTACTTTAAATCTTGTGTCCCTAATAGGATCAACCAGCAAATGAAGTCAATAAGCATGTAATAAGCAAATGTTGATTCTACAGATTTTTGTTTCTGAAACTTTTCGTAAGAAATGTTACTTACTATCATCCTGTATGCAAATGGAATCTTTCCGGTCAGCTCTTGTTCTGCCCAACTTGTGAGCTCATGTTGTGTCTCACTTTTTCTCTCGAAAAATCAACTCTGTAGCTTGTTTTGTATGTAGTCAATTAACCCTATTATTGGCAGTTTTCTGGCTTTTGTAAGCACGCTATTCATAGTCTCAACATTGTTTGTTGTTAGCATGTTGTATCTTCTGTTGGTGTGGAACAGACATGCCCATCTTTCTGGTGGCTCCTCCTTTATGTATTTTGCAGCATTTTTGTCAAGATTTTCAATGTCAATCATATACGTATCAAAATCTGTGCGATTGTAAGTAGTTGCTGCATTGTAAAAATATGAGATCACCGCTTCAGAGTAGAATCTGCTCCTTAGATTCTTCTCCATGTGATAAACGCATATGTCATGCTGGCAGTCTGGCATATGCCATGTGATAAACGCATATGCCATGCTGGCAATGGAGGGGTGGCGGTCTGATAGGATGGAGAGTTGTTCACGCGTCCCTATCGCAATTCTCAACTGCCGGAAGAACCAGTTGTAGGCTTTGTTGTTTTCTGAATCTGCAGTCCTAGATGTTGTTGTTGCCATATTTAGAGACTGCTACTATGAGAATATCACGGTATTTTCCCTGCAAGAATGTTGCGTCTACCATTATTACTGGCCTTCAGTGTCTCCAACCTTGTATTGAAGCGTCGTACGCAAAGAATGCATACTGAAACCTGCATGGGGAAAGCAGAAGATTTATTAGTAAAGTGTTGGAGTTATGTGGCAGGGGGAAAGTATTGTCAAATGCCAATATTTCAAGGAAAGTGATATGTGTGGTATGTATGTGAATCTAAGAAAGTCTTGGCTTATTGCCAATAGATGAAAGTTTAATCGTATGTGCAGTGTTTTAGACTGTGCATACCTGTTCTCGCCTTCCGTGTTGATGTTGACGTACGTGCCAAGGTTTTTTTCTTTCATTATATGTAGATAGGAAGGCAGCATAATGTAATTCTCTTCAGGTGTCCCTCTCAACACAGAATAAGTATGTTGTATGGAGCGCCATCCCTTGTGATAGCTGATTGTAATTTCAAATTTCCTTCTCATTTCCTGTACTACAAATTTAGGTGTGATCACATTATCGTTTTGCCGTATGAGCTCCACAATATAGTCATTTATCATTTTTAATGTTGCATTCCACTGGTCAGATTTAATGAAGTCAATGGAGCATGTGTGTGTCTTTTCAAATCTGTCCACCTTGAAAAGCATAAAATTTGGTATCTTTGATGCATGGAAACGCCAAGTGCAATTGGTATCAACACACCTCAGCCAATATCTTGTCTTGCATGATTAGCAACTTTGAACTGTATGTTTTTTGTAATTACAATGATAGATATAGACTTCTTCATACTCTGTTTGTCTTGGAAGACAGATTTTTCAGTTATGTGATCCACAGATGCATCACTCTCTAGAATAGTTTTTCAATGTAAAGTTTTCTCTTTCTCTTTGCCCTGTTTACCACGGATGGCTCTCCTGTTTCTTCCATTGTTGGTGGTGGAGTGATTGATTCAATGTCTATTATTGTCGACTGGTCATTGATGATTGTTTGTGGTTCAATGTGTATCACTAAAGCTTGGAATCTGGTGACCTCATCATTGGTTTCTCCTTGTTCTTGCTGTGCATCATCACTTTCTTGGTCAGTCAGGGAGATTACATCCTTATTTTGGTCTATGAGGTCAATCAATTGCCCTACCTTTTGATTCAATACCATGGCGTGGTCTGCTTCATTCACAAAGATTCCGCATGTAGTTGGGGTGGTGGTATTGTTACTTGAGAGGTCAGTCCTTTTAATTACTTCTACTATGAAGCAGGATTTTCTGAAATTCTTATCATTTTTCAGTAGAAACATGCAAGTCGTAAGTTCTTGATCATTTGTTACCATCATTCCGCTGCACCTTTCTAGATTTGTGTCAAACCTTATCTTTACTTCAGTTTCAGCAGTGTTGATAGTTAGAGCATTACAAATTTGTTTTCTAAATGTGTGGTAGCTTATACCGTCTTTGACAAGTATCAACTTTATATCATGGTTGATGTATTTGCTGTTTGCATCCCAATTCCCATTATAAGCTATATAAATGCAGCGAGTCGCCATAGTAGTAATCCTGCACATAATCAAGACAAATAATATGCTTAGAATTTCATACTCAGATTGCTTTAATAGAAGCAGGATCATGGGTAAAAGTGTTGCCCTTTTCTAGGCTTAAGGTGTTGCAAAGAAGTCTCTCTTAGGTGCCTATTGCACCAGAGCTGTAACTCTTGGCAATAGCCAAGTCTTGGAGAGACTGTGTCTGCAAGCCCCCCATAGTAACAGTCTTAAAGTGTTGGCAATAGGCAAGAAGTCTCTCTTTGGTGCCTATTGCACCAGAGCTGCAACTCTTGGCAATAGCCAAGACTTGCAGAGACTTTTTGTGCAAGCCCCCCATTGCAACAGTCTTTTAGTGTCGGCAATAGGCAAGAAGTCTCTCCTTGGTGCCTATTGCACCAGAGCTGCAACTCTTGGCAATAACCAAGACTTGTAGAGACTTTGTCTGCAAGTCCCCCATAGCAACAGGTCTGAAAGTCTTGGCAATAGCCAAGAAGTCTCTCATTTGTGCTTATTGCACCAGAGCTGCAAGTAGCCAAGACTTGTAGAGAGTTTGTCTGCAAGTACCCTATTGCAACAGGTCTTTAAGTCTTGGCAATAGGGAAGAAGTGTCTACAAGGACCCCATTGCATCAGAGCTGCAAGTCTTGGTTATATCCCCTCATTGCAATAGGGTTGAAAGTCTTGGAAATAGGCAAGATCTTTCTACAAGCCTCCCATTGCACCCGAGCTTAAACTATTGTCAAGAAGCGAAGAGTTGTAGAGAACTTTACCCTTGCAACAGGGCTTAAAGTCTAGGCAATAAGCAACAGTCTGTGACATGTGCTAATTACAGCAGATCTGGAAGTCTTGGCAATGTCCAAGACTTTTAGAGATTTTCTCTGCAAGTCCGCAAGGCAAAGTCTTTGCAATAGGCAAGACTTTTCCAGAATTCATAGAAGTTTTTTTTAATGTGTTTATTATAATTGCAGTAATCAATCTGATGTCATGTGTTTTTTTGGTAATATGAGTAAAAACGATATCTCTTTTGGTTTATATAGAATTTTAACCAAAGTTAAGCATAATATAAATGAAATTATAAAGAAATTAATCAAACTGTTAGTAAAATTCAATAGCAATTTGAAGAAATCTTACAGTCAATCTTTGCTTGAACGGAGCAATCTGCAAAAGAAGTGGGTTTTTAGGGTTTCTGTGATCGCGTGACTGGTGAAAAGGAAGGGGAGGGACTGGGCGCGTCCTTTTATTGGTTTGTAGGGGTATTTTGGTCTAAAAAAAGTTTCATTAAATTAATGGAGGGCATTTTTGCTAAATCACTGTTATTGAGGGCATTTTGGCAAACCATTGCTTCCGGTAGCATATTTTTGCAAATCAGTCTTTGGGTAATATTAATTTGTAAAAATTTCGCCCACAGGTCACTTTGCCACTAGAATTAGTTTGAAGCCACTAGTTTTAGTAGTTTAATTGAGAGGCCACTTTTTGGAACTTCAACCATTGTGGACTGAAGTTCAAACTTCATGCCTAAGTTATGAGGTTCAACTTCAATCCGTAAGGGCTGAACTTTTAGGCATAAATGCGTAAACTTCAATCTTTGTGGGCTGAAATTGAACTTCAACCCTTGTGGTGGGCTGAAGTTGAACTTCGAACTCTTGTGGGCTGAACTTGTGTGAAGTTCAACCCACAAGGATTGAAGTTCCAAAAAGTAGTCTCTCATGTAAAATCAATAAAAAATTGGCCTCAAACCAAAGAACACTGACAAAAGTGGCTTCTCATGCACTTTTCCCTATTAATTTGCTTGTTTTGCTCTAAAATATGTCTCCGTATGTTTTGACGAGAACCACCAGCATACCAGTATATAGGGGTGGGCGTTCGGTACTTCGGTTCGGTTTTTTGAAACTTCGGTTCGGTATTTCGGTTTTCGGTTCGGTTTGAAGTGTAGAAAAACCCGTAATTTTTATAATTTGGTTCGGTTTGGTTTTTTAGTTCGGTACTTCGGTTCGGTATATCGGTGTTTCGGTTTAAACCAAAGTTTATGGCCCAAAAAAATAAAGCCCGAACAAGAAAATTTATAGCCTATGACTAACTAGCTATGGTTTACTACTCTATAATACTAACCTATAATACAAAAAGTAACGAACCTATAATACAAAAAGTTTATAGCCTATGACTAACTAGCTATGATTTACTATAATACTAACCTATCTATGGTTTACTATAATACAAAAAGTAACGAATATTTAGATACTTTCTCTATTCTGCAAAATAAAAAATAGCGGAACCTTTAGTTAAATCAGTCAATATGTAGAATCATGTTACTTACTGACAATGAGTAACTTAGGGATTTAGGAAATATATGGCATATGTGTGTTTAAAAAAAAAAAAAAAAAAACTTCGGTTTTTCGGAGCCCGAAATTTCGGATTGCCCGAAACCGAAAACCAACCGAAAAATCGAAATTTCAAAATATTTGGACCGAACCGAACCGAAATACCGAAATACCGAACCCGAAATACCGAATTAGTTCGGTTCGGTTCGGTATTTCGGTTTTTTCGGTTTAGTGCCCACCCCTACCAGTATATCAAAGTAATCGACTTGTGTTGATGAACACTACTTATATATCTAATCCCGTCTTTACCATTCATTTTAATACAAGAACATGTTGTATTTGTTAAATATGATGTTTCAAAAATTAAATAATTCTTGTCAGAATGTGATGGAAAAACAAAGATCATCACACAGTCTTTCTTGTTTTCCTATCAAGTGACTACAAAATCAATTTTTATTTATTTTTTCATAACTAGAATAAAACAGTCTGACAATATGAAGTTTCAAAAAATGTCACCCAGTGCCATCAAAATTGAATGGTTTGAGTGTTACACTCATTTAATATGATTTTACTAAAATGCCTTCCACTTGATCCGTATACAACAGTTCAAGATATGAATTTGTAAGTGCGCTAATGCAACATTTTCTCTGGGAGAATGTTAGAGTTAAAGGCAACTGTTGCCTAAGAAGGATGGGTCAAAGGTAACTGTCTCTAAGTGCTACTTAAGCAACACTTTCTCTGGAGGATATGAGATTCAAGGGGCAGGTGTTGCTTAAGAAAAATGAATCAAAGACAAGTGTTGCATCTTAGACAGTACTTACGAAGAAAATGAGGATATGGATAAGATTCGTAAGAGTATTTCTGTTAAAAAATTATTGATTAAACTAAGCAAATGTCATTTTTGCTAGAGTTTTTTTTTATACTATTATACCCATGAAATTTAAAGTATTTACAAACTCTACCCATTAAAAATTACACTACCCATGAAATTAAAAGTATTTACCCAACCTACCCATTTATTATTGTATACCTTTGTTATATCTTATGGGTGTATACCTTTAAGGTATACTGCATAAATGGAGTAGTATTCAAGTCTAGATATGAGTATATACCTTTGCATAAATAATAGTATACAAGTTTAGATGGGTAGGGCATATAAATAGTTTATGGGTAGGGCTTATAAATATGAAACTTATAGGTAGAGGTGGGTAGATATTTTAATTTTAATGAGTATTTTCATAAACCTCCTTTTTTGCTAAACTACTGTTGTGTGAGGGCAAAAAGATAAACATTAGCTATGGTATCATGGTTTTGCAAATCGGCCATGAAGTTTGGCCGCCATCACGGGTCAGTCTTGGGCATGTTGGTGTGGGGGTGATTTATAGAATTAAGACAGTTCTAGCATTCTTTCACAATTTGGCCTCCGTAACAAAAGTCTATACATTTTTAGGCCCAGTAAAAAAAGCTCATGATGATCACCAGATCTTGCGAACAGCATGATCTAGACAATTGCAGGAGTTTTCTCCGGAGACTTCCAGCGATCATTAGGAGCTTTTCCTAACAGAAGCAAAAAATTAAGACATTTTGTCACGGGGAGGGGCGGCAAAAATATGACAATAGTGCTAGATTTGTCCATTTCGTGCAAAAGCTTAAGTCAACTTTACTTTGGTAATTTAATGTTATTCTTTGAGAAAGAGTAATGTGAATAAGTGGCCATTATCTATGTGAATCCTGAATTGTTATGCACTACTACAATATGGTGATGAGGCATTATGAAATATCTGTTGCTTATTCGCGTAAACACGATCTTGTGGAATTAAGTTGTGATCTATTTCCTCTTTAATTTGCATCAACGTTATCAGATTTTGAAGTCTCACGATCTTGTGGAATTAAGTTGTGATCTATTTCCTCTTTAATTTGCATCAACGTTATCAGATTTTGAAGTCTCAAGATTGCCTTAATCTTACTAGAGCTTTCGACGCATCAAAGTTTACTCTTTCCAAAAGTTGAGAATTCTGAAGAATAAAAACAAAATATTAATAACACAAGGTTACACGATTAAATCAGGAAAGCTCCTGGTGATCATCGGGGGGATTTTACAAGATGAGGGCTAAAAATGTAAGAATTTTCTTATAAAATCCCAATCTGTCTATTTCCCGTAAAACAGGCAATTGAGGCGAAAATTTGAAGATGATCGGGAAATGCCAAAAACTATCACAGCAGTGCAAAATTTATCTATTTTTGCAAATTTCCATAAATGGGAATAAACACGCAATAGCCTCAAATCATCCTACTTGTGCAAAATACCCCGATTCCATTGGCGAATTTGCAAAAATATGACACTATAAGTAATGGTTTGTATTTTTGTTCGCGCTAACAGAGAGTTTGCAAAAATGCCCCCGTTAAAGAAAAAAATCCAGACGGAAACACCTCTGTCAAGTTTTTAGGTCAAGGCCAAGACTTGCCTTTATATTTCTCCAGTTTTCAACACTTATCCTTTCAAGTGTTGGCAAAAGCCAATACTTGCCGCACTTGGCCATAAGCCTTGGCAAAAGACAAGACTTGCCTTTGACCCCTACTCGATTTGCCAACGCTTGAACGACAAGTGTTGGCAAAAGGAAACACTTGCTGCACTTCGTCGTAAGTCTTCGGAGTTGCCAAGACTTGCCCCTTTTAGTCTTCCCTGCATTCTCGTCATATAACTTGAAGTATTGGCAAAACAGCACTTGCCCTTGAAGTATAGCCAATTGTCAAGACTTACAAAATTTTGCCTTGAAGTCTTGGCTCCAGACTAAATAAGGACATTTTGCTAAAATATTCCTTAGTGCGGGAAATTTTACAAAACCTCTCTTTATGGAGGGCATGCGGTGAAATTTTTTGGATTCTATTAGAGTGGTTCTAATTGTAACTTAAATGGTGAAATTTCACCTGATGTCCCTAAATTTGAATGATTTTGAAGGTTTGTCCTCATTTTATGTGGTTTTATGTAAATAACCTTCAACTTAGCAAATGTTGTCCTACCAAGTAATTTAGATAGGAGATAGATTGAAGAAGTCGATGGCAAGTATTGCCTATTTGCCAAGATTTTAAGACAACTTAGTTGGAAGATGAAATTAAAAGGGTTGAGAGACAATTTAGGTGGGATAAGGGGGTGAACAGATAGAGTGAAAGTGTTTCCATTTGTCAATATTTTAAGGAAATTTAGTTGGAGACGGCGAAGGATCGATAGTGTTGCCCTGTCACGACTTCAAGGATTGTCTATTTGCCAAAATTTCATGACAATTTGGTTGGACATCAGTGAAAGTAGCCAATGAAAAGTATTGACCTCCCGAGACTTCTAGGCAATTTAGCTATAGAGGAAGGGAAGAAGAACGAGCGTCATTAATTAGTTGTCAAGGATATTCTGTCTGAATATAATCAATCGAGGGTCATTTTCACTAAACTATGTTAACGGGGGTCAAAAAGTAGAATCATTGCCTCCGATGTCATAGTTATGTAAATCATAGAGAAATTAACCTAATTAGTCGGTCATCAAATTGATTAAAAAAGGAGATTTTTACACTAAAAGACAAGCAAAAGACGAGAATTACAAAAAAAAAGGGCTCATATTTCTGAATCTTACCCGACCTGTCACCCTTTTTCCTAGATAGCAGTCTTCCACAAATTTATACAATTTTATACAAGTTTATACACGCGTATACAATTGTATAAATTTGTATAAGTGTGTATATATGTGAGTGAATAAATCTGCATATTGATGATGTTTATATGAATTTTTACTTTTTTTTGTGTATATTTTTGTATTTCTCTCATTGCAACACATTTAGCTATGTATATTCACATATAATTTATTTTTTGAGGGGAGATTTGTGTGTATAAACTTGTCCAAATCAATGATATAGACGCAATCAACAATATAAATTCAGTAAAATATAACATCATTGACAGGGAGGGTGTCTGCCGACGATTCAGTGGCAGGGGAGGGAGAAATTTGGTAGCTAGGGCCTTTTTTTAAGGAGTGCTAAAATTTGTAATTTTAGGGATGGGTGCTATGCATGAAAAAAATATGGCTCTTGTTTTTAATTTTTGGTAGTGAGCTGCCTATTTCTAAAATTTTTCCAAGGGCAACATGCATACCTATACAAAGAAAACTCTCACTTTATATAAAAATACTACAACTATACCGTTTTAGAAACATAGCAGTATTTTATCTTTTCAATATATATATATATATATATATATATATATATATATATATATATAACCCTAAAAATCCCTCGAACAACCCCTCCCCAACCTCACAGCAGCGCCTGTATATACTGTATATATCTGATGTATTTTCATGGTATGAACGTTGAAACATCGAGCATACACTGGACATACAAATAGAAGGATTTATACATATGGTGTATGTAAAGGTATATACTCATTGTATGGTGGTACATATCCACAGTATATAAAGAGTATACATCACACATACAATAGAAATACATATGTTATACAATCTCAACAATCAACAACCACAAAAAATATACCACAACTGTCGCCGTCATGTTCCATCCGAAAAACCCATTAAAAAAAACAAGCAGCAACATAGCTGGGAACGTCGTCGTAAAACGTCGGATCTACTCTACTGTAGCAGATCCTTGCTGTTGTTGCTACTGCTCTGCTCCGTCGTGCCTGCTGCTGCTGCTCTGACGTGCCTGCAGCTGCTCCTCCATTGTGACTGCTGTTGCCCGTCCAGATCTACTCTATTCCACCACTACTGCTCTGGCGAAGCAGCTATCGGGAGCAGCAGTGGTGGTCTGCTATGGTTGTAGCAGCTTATCTGGCGACTACTTCATTCTTTTTCTATTTTTTTGGTTGTGAAGATTATGTTTACAGGTTTTAATATAATAAAAATATGTATACACTATAAAAAAAGTATGTATACACTAAAAATAAATGAAAAAAGTGAGTGTATAAATTGTGTATACCTAAAAAATCTTATTGTATACACCATATTTTTTTGTATAAATATTGTATATACGGGAGGATACCATTTGTATAATTATGCTATCGTTTGTACACATTATGTATTTATTTTTTGTGTATACTAGCTATAAAAAGTAAGGGCTAGTCAAAAGTTAGAGAGGGGAGTTGACTGGCTATTTTGATAATTGTTTCTTCAAAATATTTAAAAAATCACAGTCAGATAAAAACTTTTGACTCTCCATATCCGAAAACCTCCACATAAATTAGAACAGAGAAAGTATCTGTTAAGGCTGGAAACTAAAGTTGAAATCCTTAGGTTAATGAACTCATGATCTCAAAATTAAAATGATTTTCATTCTAAAATAACAAAGCATTCATTTCAAGAATTTCACATATAACATATTAGTAATTTTTTCCTTTTGTTTTCTGTTTTTTGATAATGTTAATTTGCTTTGTTACCCCTTGTATATAGGGTATAATTAATAATACAAAAAAGGAGAATTAACTCAATCATTTTTTCGTATTCAGGAGCATCACTTGAAACTTCAGGTGAAAGAGCAGGTGCCTCGGTTTTAGGTGAAAGAGCAGGTGCATCCATAGCAGGTGCAGGTTCTTGAGCAGTTGGTTGATCATGTTGATGGTGATGGTGGTAGTGGTGGTGGTGGTTGTGATTGTGGTGCCCTTCATGACCTGAATGGTGACAGTGGCGGATCCAGGATTTGAAGGTCGTGGGTGCTCACTTCCTTTAATAAAAATTTGCTAGCAACTATATAGTATAAATGTTTAGCTATTTTAACACGAAAATAAGAAAAGCTATAAGAAAACTACAACTAATATTACCATTACCAAAAAACACTTCTAGTCACAAGTCACAATAAACTATCATAGTATTGTCATTACAAAAAAGACTTCTAAACATCAAATTACAACTGTGTTCGACGATTTTTCATCTGTTGAAACGATGAATAATAGCATCATTGCTTACGGTTGCAAAGATCTTACGTTCGACATAACAAACTAAACAACCATTTAAAAACTCATCATCAATACTGTTACGAAGTTCATTCTTGATACATTTCATAGATGAGAAAGCCCGTTCCACAGAAGCAGTAGCAACAGGAAGAATGAGAGTCAACTTGATTAGCAAATAAACAAGTGGCTAAGTTCGATGTAGATCTGACTTAACCAACACTTTAGCAAGGTCACTAATTCCCTTCATGTTGAAGAACCTATTGTCAGTACCACGAGCATACACTATAAAACTATCAAGCTCACAACTGAGATCTCGAAGCTTGTTGTTGTCAAACTCATTCGGATAATATTCAGCCAACCTCATTATCCTATTCTTATCAAAATTACCAAATGAATTAACTGGATTTAAACTAGCCATACCAAGGAGTAAGTTAGTACTCACATCATCAATAACAGCAGTAAAAAGGTCAACCCGTAAATGATGAGAATATGTGATATCAAGGGCATTACATTTTGATTTCCCTGGAAAGTACCTCGCGTCCGTATCCGGGATTGTTATATCATGTTTACCACAAAAAGCTTTGACATCTTTCATTAAAGAATCAAATTCACTATCCCTCATCTTTTAAACTTTGCTTTGTAACATCCAAAAATCCCATAGCATTGACAATATATTGATCCATCCTTTGTAATTAGAAGTTCAATTCATTTGTCATCTTTAGAACTTTCAACATCAAGTGCAACAAAAAAGCAAAATCATATTCCTTAAGCTCAGTCACAAGAGTTTCAGCATCAAGTCGATCCATAGAATTTGGAGACTTGCATGCTGTAAATTCAAGCACATAAATAATTGATGGAAATTGGACAATGAGGTTATCTAATGTTCTATAATGAGAACCCCAACGAGTATCACCTGGTCGTTGAAGGCCACGTTCTTGATTTAATCCTCGCCCTGTATGAACTTCACCTGATATGAGCAACTCTTTTAACTTTTCAGCATGATGTTGTCTAAGCAAATCTCTGCGCTTAAAAGATGCTCCAACAATATTTAACACTTTAGTAACATAACAAAAAAAATCATCTACCTTTGGATATTTCTTTGAAAGAGCCACAAGTGTTAACTGCAATTGATGAGCAAAACAGTGGATATAATATGCTGATGGAGTCTCATTCAAAATCAAAGTTTTAAGACCATTTATCTCACCCTGCATGTTACTAGCTCCATCATAACCTTGTCCATGTATTTGAGATGGACTTAATGAGTGAGTCAAAAGAAAAGAGTAGATTGCCTCTTTCAATGATAGAGCAGATGTATCACTTACATGAACAATGCCAACAAATCGCTCTATTATTTCACCTTCTTTATTAACATACCTCAAAACAAGTGCCATTTGCTCTTTATGTGATATATCTTTGATTCATCAACTAGTATTCCAAAATAATCCCCATCCAAGTCTTCAATGATAGCTTTGACTGTTTCTTTTGCACAAGCATCAACAATGTCTTTTTGAATACTTGGAGAACACATCATTTCATTTGTTGGAGCATTTTTTAATATTATGCTTCCAACAGCTTGATCAATATTTCCATACCATTGCAAAAATTCAAGAAATATACCTTTATTTGTAGAAGATTCGCTCTCATCATGACCACGAAATGGCAATCCTAACCTCAAAAAGAACCTTGTCACATCAATTGAAGCACTTAAGCGACGCCAAGATTCTCTTTTTTCTTTCCCGGAACGCTTATCAAAAGAAGTGTGAATTGACTGTGGTTGATTCATTAAATCAAGCATTCTGTTGAAACACTTGTTGTTTATGCTATTTACCTCTCCAATATGAGCTTTAAATCTTTCAGTAGCATGGTTCCAACCTTTAAAGCCGGTTTTCGTAAAAGAATCCCACTTACTTCCATGGGCTTCATGCTTATTCCTGAACAAGTAGCAACACAAACAATATGCAGCATATTTTGTTATACTATACTCCAACCACTTGTAATGTTGACTCTTGAACCAACCAGGATAAAACTGGCGCATTTCTTTCCCAAATTTTGTTTTGGGAAAATTATGATTCACAGGCTGGCAAGGACCTTTTTTAATATAATATCTTCTGACTTCATCACGTATATTGTGATCATATTCTACAATAGGCTTTCGGTCTCCTGGGTCAGCTTTGAGAGATTTCAAATCAAGTCCTGAAGCAACATTATCCCTCTGAATTTCTGGAGATATAGAGGAACCCGAAGATGGTTGAGTAGAGCTACTAGCACTTTGTGGCACAATTTTTGATCTCGTTACAAACCTATCCATCATAATTCAAAAACTTCCTACAAAATAAAATTCAATTTTATTCAATTTTTCTTCCAATTCACATAATTCATCAAAAAGAATAAATAAATTAGACTTAAGAATTTTCTAGCTTAAGCAACAAAAAATAATAGAAAATTGTATTAATTCATTTAGTATTAGTGTATTATGCATAAATAAGAATTTAAGCTTGAAAAATTTGAAAGATACTTGCAAAAATAAGTTTATTACCTTGTATTTTGATCTTGAGATTGTAGATGATAGCAATATGAACCTTTAATGGAAGAATAAAGAGGCAATAAAAAATACTAGTTTTTTGCTTTGTGAAAAGTAGGTTTTGTATTCAAAAGGTTTTTTTTTTTTTTTTTTTTTTTTTTTTTTGTACAGATTTTGTTTATTTATTTACACCTAACAAAATAAAGTAAAAAAGAAAAGGTAGTAAATAGTAGTCCCTCTGTTTCAGAATGATTTTTTTAATCATATTAATATGCGAAGAATTGCATGTTATAGTACTTTTCGTATAATTTTTGAATATGCAAATTTTTATTTGAAAATATTAATTTAATATAGTCTAATTTAGGTTCAAAGATTAGTCAAATTGACTTTCAAAAAGTGAAAAGGTTCATCCTTTTTGAAACGGGGGAGTACTACAAGTACAATCTCTTGCTAGAAAATTTTTTTGTTGCTGTCAGGATTCGAACCCAAGAGCCTAAGATTGAGAGCCTCCAAGCTCTAGCACCCATTGCTCTACCAAAGCACTAATTGGACCTTTTGTTTCATGGATGCTCTATATATATATATATATATATATATATATATATATATATATATATATATATATATATATATATATATATATATATATATATATATATATATATATATATATATATTTTCTACATACTGTCTATGTGCATATATATATTCCGCGTCGAGTTCAATGGATGCTCGAGCACCGGAACGGAACATGTGGGTCCGCCCTAGATGGTGAGGATGGTCATGATGATGATGACCTTGTTTGTGATGGCCATGCTGAGGAGCAGGAGATGGTGTAACTGGTTCTTCAGAGGGTGATGGGGTAACTGGTGATGGGGTAACTGGTTCATCAAGAAGTGAAGGAATGTTTTCTCTAGGAGATGGGGCAGGTGCAGAACGTATGCAATTTATATTTCTGCAGGAGAGAGTTGGAGTTGAGAAAACTACAAGAAAAAAGAGAAGAGAAAAGAATAACTATGAACAAGTGGCCCATCTTTGTGAATCACTTGTATTATGATATTGCTTCAACTATATTTGATGAGGAAGTGTGAAGTAAACAATGCCTTATATAGTGGAAATATGGTCTTGTGGGATTACGTTGTAATCCATCTCCTCTTTAGTTTCCATTTGCTTCACCCGGTTTTGAAAAGTCAAGATTGCTAAATTACTAATACATGGTTACTCAACTTAAAGAAATGAGTGACCAAAATCACTTTGCTTTGATTTGTACTAATAAAGTCATTCAACTTAAGGTAATTCTCACCAAAAGTCATTCTAGCTGGATTTTGCACTATTACTCCACCAAAAATCTGACGTGGTTTTTAAATTTTTAATTATATACATGTGGGTCCCACTTTATTTGCCATGCATATAAGATTTTTTTAATGAGTTGATTTATTTCCATAGGATAAAAAGTATTTTAATTTTTCAAATGTTGATTTACTTTTGTAAATTTTATATTTTAAAGAACATTTGACGTTTCTTCTTTAAGTTAATTAATATCAAGTTGTGTTTATATTAGGCTATAAGCATCATTTTTTTCCTTTCTTGTTGTTCTCCTTTTCATTAGATTGATCATCTGAATGTTATCATCAGAAAACTCATTCATTTTGTTCTCATCTGCAGACTTTATTCATGAAAAGACTTTATTCTAATGAAAAGAAGAACAACAAGAAAGGAAGAAATGATGCTTATAGCCTAATATAAACACAATTTGATGTTAATTAACTTACGAAGAAACGTCAAATGTTCTTTAAAATATAAAGTTTACAAAAGTAAATCAACATTTGAATAATTAAATCACTTGTCCTATAGAAGTAATCAACTCATTAGTAAAATCCTACGTGACAAATAAAGTGGGACCCATATGTATATAAATAAAAATTAAAAAGCCATGTCATTTTTCCGGTAGAGTGATAGTACAAAATTCGGCCAGAATGTGAGAATTACCTTATTTTGAGTAACTTTATTAGTACAAATCAAAGCAAAGTGACTTTGGTCACTCAATTCTCAAAGTTGAGTGACCATATAAGTAATTTATTCCCCAATCTTGTTAGAGCTTTGGTTGACTTGAACAATATTCTTTTCGAGGGGTCAAACTAAAGAATCAGTTATACAGTTTGATTATAGAAAAATAATATTTTAACTGTGTTCACATTACTCTATTAATGAAATAATTTAAATGCTAAGTACCGAATCAAAGATCTTTACCTGAACATTTTTTTCAAGGAAACAACACAATCGATGTCATCATACGACATTTTGAAGTCAAGAAGATCATAATATTTCAAATAGCCATAATATTTTAAAAGGTAAATAACAATAGCATAGACAATGATATATCTCACTAAAGTGGAGACTGGAAAGAATGAGATATAAATAGATCTAAAATTGATAGAGGGGAGTCATCTTAGAAAAATATAATTTCTTCTTATGCATGCGTATTGAGTGAAAAAACGTAAAACAGTGAGAATAACACATACAAGTAGTAGGTGATACCATTTAATCAGATTAAAACTTTATCGGAAATGGATAAAAGAAACACCCCTAAACTATCGAAAAAGGTATAAAATACCCTTTGTTATCTTTTGGGCCAGATATACCCTGTCGTTAACTTTTAGTACCAGAAATGCCCTCAACGTTTTACTTTGACTCAGAATTACCCTAAAAACTGATAGACTTTTAAAATAAAAAATTTTAAAAATAAAACAGTAGGGGATTGTTTTTACCCATAATATTAATGGAGGGAATTTCAAAATTATTACCAATAGTTTATGAGAAGTTTTGGCCCTTTTCTATTTAAACATTATTGTTAAATTTTATAACTTAGCTCTTGACTTATTATCTATTTTCAATAAACTTTTGATAAAAGTTATTTACACCTCACAAATGTATATACACAATATAGAATAATATAGAGAGTACAACTTAAACAACAACATACCAATGTAATCCCATAAGTTGGGTTTGGAGTGACATGTACGCAGACCTTACCCCCACCAAAGTGGAGAGGGTTCGATAGACCCTCAGCTAAAGAAAAATAATTAAAAGCATGTTTGAAAAAACAGAGTACAACTTAAACATATAGTATATAATTAATGTATAATATCTAGGAATAATAAAAAAAATATTAACTACATATACTCTTAGAAAATCACCAATTGGTTCATATGATCGGTAGATATTGCATACATTATATATGTATTTAATTGTTTCTTTTATTTTATTTTACATTGTGTATATACATTTGTGAGTTGTAAATATATTTTATAATAAGCTTATCTTAAACAAATAATAAGTCAAGAACTAATGTTTAAAATCTATCAATAATTTTAAAATGAAAAAGGGTCAAAACTTCTCCAAAACTATTGGTGATGATTTTGAAATACCTTTCGTTTATATTATAGACAAAAACTATCCCCAACTGTTTTATTCTTCAATTATTTTTTTTTTTAAAAATCCGTTAGTTTTTAAGATATATTTGAGCCTAAGTAAAATATTGAGGGCCCTAAAAACTAACGGCAGGGGTATACTGTCTCAAAGGTTAACGAAGGATATTTTTAAACCTTTTCCACTAGGTTAGAGATATTTTTGACCCTTTTCGGAAACTTTATCGCATTGGCACGTTTATGTTGTTCTAGCATATGGAGGAGTCTTTCAATACTCTACTTGGAGATTTGTATGTAAATGAGAATTTAGAATGTTCACAAAACGGTAGGAGTATTTGACTTGTTCAAAATGCGATACCATAGGGGACAAGCAATATCATTTACTAGCACGACCCAACTTTCTAGCTAGGCCGTACGGGCACCCGACATCCTCCCCTAGACCTGTCGGGCGAATCTTTACCAACTGAATTAGGAAAATAAATAAAAATTCAAATCCTAAATAAAAATAATACTTAGAAAAACACATACATACCGATACCTCTAAGTTGTACAAAAGAAATTACAGCTGACTACCCAACATATTAGGTTTAGGCTATCCAGACTAGACATCTAAGAGTACAAAGAATACGTACACCTCCTGAAGGGATCAAAATACAACTGAAATAATAAACATAAAACTGGTGGCTATCCTGAAGAAAAGCTGGCTCCCCCTAACAGCTGAAGTCGTCTTCGCTCCTTAACAACGTAGTGAACTCAATCCTGGAGGGAATCTGCCGAAACGAAATAAATAGACAAGAAACAAACAACAAACAAGGGTGAGTCAAAAGGACTCAACAAGTAGTGACTGGTTAGCCACCTCAAAAAATAGGATAGCTAGCCAGGGAGAAGAGCTAAGCAAATACAGACCAGAAACGCATACAACTAAAGCATATAAATCAATTAGGGACACAAGATAGAAAGAACATATAGGTATCCCGAACTTATCAACAATCAGAAATATATTGAACTAGTATAGCACCCGCACGATGTGCGGAAGCATACAATATCGAATATTAATCTTTTCAAGTCGCGTTTTAGCATATATTAGATCATGTAGTGTTTAAAAAAATTCAACTATTATCTTATAAGCACTATTTGGTTGCACCTAGGATGTTGTTTTGGCAAGAAATCACATCAGAAGATACAACAAAAAAAGGAAAGCTATTGACGCTATAATTTGTCTATCCTTGCAAGACATATAACATAATAAGCTATTACAATTGCAATTAAACCAAAACCTTTCATTAACCAAAGCTAAAAACTTCTTGAAGCATAATTAACTCCAAAAACATAAATTATTCATTATGTAGTTCACAGACGAATTAAAAATGAGAGTACAGAGGCTACTATTAGCACTATCACCATGTTTTCTTCATTCTTCAATCCAACATTTGTGAATTGTCACAATTTAATTGACATTAATTTCTTGACATTAAATAGGACGTGTGGAAGTATATAATGTCAAGAAGATCCAAATTGTCATGCATCTGCAGTTTCTCAATTCAACTCCAAAAATGATTACTATGTATAGTGTCTTTATTTTAAATATAGTATCCATATAAGTAAGTTTTCAAAGAGAGAAGTTAAAAAAAATTCAATAAAACAATACAAAATACGAATTTAGTTGGGAATTGTTCCTATAGTAGTAGTGAATAAACCTGTAAAATAACTCTTCATTCAATAGTAATAGCTAGCATTTTCATAATGAGAAACTTCATTAGAACGAATAGAGATAATGATAAACAACTAATTTGGAAGAAGAAAGATCTTGCTCTACTCTTTCCCAACCTAGTATAGGTGTTAAGGCATAACCATTTTAATTTTTTTTCTCTAAATTCATCACCACTATGTATACGAATACGTGATTTTAAATAATAAAATGGCCACTTAATATAGAGTATTAAGTAGCTAGCCTTTGCTTAAGTATTCAACTAAAATATTTATTGATATGTGATTATATAATTCCAACCTCAATCTTACATACATTATCACATGTATATATACATTCAAATCCTAAAAAAAAGTTACCCAAATTGATTTGTAAGAGAGTAAAATAACGGCACTTAAATTTTAGCAAGCATGCTATTAGACAACAATCTTATTAATACTTTATAATGCTAAATAAGCTAATAAACTTTCGGTAAAGTCGTTAGACCATATTTGTATTACCACTTTTCACCAACTTTGTTTGCTGTTATGAGGTCTTTGTTCCAGAGGTGAATGTTTCAACTTTGCCTGTCATTTCAGCTTCTTCTTAATTCAGATTTTTTGCCAATTTCGGTGTTCAAATGCTAGGAAACCTTTAAAAAATGACAAAATATGCAAAACAGAGTTAGTATATTATGGACTTTGAAACAAAATAGCACATAGAGGTCATATATGCAGCTAAGAGGATGCCTAGAAGGCATATAATAGACTAATTCTTGAATTAGACACTATGACCAATGGAATAGAGATTATAAAGAATTGCTTGAGTACTTTATGTAGCAGTCAAGGCAAAGATTTTGGTTGATGAATTATTGATAAGGATGTTGTGATAAACTGTGCAAGGTTAAGGAAAAGGTTGGGTGTTGTATGTCCAAAAAGGGAGGCCGGCTCTTGTCGAACACCAAAGACTAAAATGCAATTATCATTTCCTTTGTAAACTGAGCCTATCCCGGTGCATATATATTCTCAAAAGATACTTCATTATTGTCTTTCATGCTTAGTGCCAACCAAATGTTGTATTTCCAAACTTTGCACCAACTTTCCTTATTGGGAAAAATAAAAAATTTTATTATAAAGGGACCGAACCCGGTGTGGGCTGCCTACGTATCCTGCTACTGACAGGAATCAGGTCAAGCGTACTTCAAAATACATAAAGAGGAAATCTTAAAAACATGTGCCATAAAGCTTGCTAGAAAGTAAAATAAATGTCTCCAAAGATCATGCAACTTAGAAGCTCTCTTCTTGTATTCGGATTTCTGTCATTAAATTGCTGCCTCTTTGACCTGGTCATTTGCAATTGCTTCGTCATTAGAATTTTCAATCTTGATTTGCCCAGACTTGATCAGCTCTTCAATCTTTTCTTTAAAAACAAAACACTTCTTAATATTGTGCCCCGGCATGCCTGGATGGTAAACACATGACTTTTTCATATCTGCTTTCCACGGTTCCTTGTAAATTTTCCTTTCAATAGGGTGCACTATCCCTGCATCTTTCAACCTTTCGTACAAACTTGCATATGATCCACCAATGGAAGTGAACTTGCGAGAAGTATCGCGAGAGGAACTCTTAGTGCTATTTGTTGGCTTCTGATAAGAAATTGGGTTAATAGACTGTGAGCAAACTTCAATTGTTGGCATAAAGGTCAGAGGTTGGCACCACCTAAGTTGAGGTTTTCCCTTTGGCACTTCGACTATCTTGCCATTTTTCACTAAACTATGAATCTCCTTTCTTAGAGTGGTGCACTCATTGGTGTCATGACCTGGTATGTTGGAGTGAAATGCATAATGTTTGGTTGAATCAAAGTGAGGTGGTAGTGGGATAAAGACTCCCCACGTTGCGACTGCAACATCCCGATAGACTTAAGTTTCAAATATAACAACAGGTGGTTCATGAAAAGGAATGATGGTTTGATTATAGAGAGATAATGGGATATGACTTAGGGTTTTGGCAATGGTAGCTTTCCCTTTCTTTGCATCCTTCATATCTTTAGATTGTGCTTCAGTCAAATTGTTACCTAATACTTTTTCAGAAATCGGTTCTATAACACTTTTCCTTTTCAACAAGCTATTGCATGTACGGTGGTTGCCATAAGATTTATATCGGTTAATAAAGGCTTCGGTCAGGTCACTCCAAGAAGCCCATTTGCTTGTATCTTGCCCTATGTACCAAATCAATGCTGACCCTGTAAGTGTCTTAACAAATAGCTTTCTCTTGAGTTCATCGTCGTGTTCCATGCTTTCTAGTTGGTGCAGATATGCTCCCAAATATACATAAGGATTTTTAGTTCCATCATACAACGGAAGTTTCGTCACCGGTGCCGATATCCGATTGTTATGCGTAAACCTTTGCAACATTTGGTGGATTCTCCTGACTTCCCATCTCCTAATTGTCTCCTGCTAACCCTTTGAATGCTCTTTCAACCATGAACGAATGTAAATTTGGAAAATGCTTTGGATCACACTCATGTATTGCGGGTGGTGCAATAGTGTAGGCTGGAGCACTAAAGTGATCTTCGAACATTGGTTTTGGAAATTTTTGTGGCATGTCAGAGGTGCCTTTGAGGCCGACCATCACACTTCTTATCCTGTCAATTTTCTGCTCCATATGCATAATACTTGCTGCAACAACTTCATCTTGCTTTGACAGATCACCAATAAGTGCACTCTGCTTAGCCATATCTTCTATTTTAGTGTTCAACTTGAGCCGAACTTTTAGAAAGGAAGTTTTTGAGTTAGCGATAGGAAATAATCAGAATGTGCAAAAGATCAGGATTTGAGTATTAGCTTGGAAAGAAAAGTAAGGTTATGTGCATATGAGAGAGATTGAATTTGGGGAAAAGATTCACTTAGGTAGAGAGAGAGCGACAGAAGCATTCATGCAATGCACACATATCAAGTAACGAATGCATCCTATAATACGAAGGACCATTTTACGCACGATGACTTTGAAAAGCGCTTTGTGCTACATGTATCATTTCATTTGCTAACAAAACAGCAAATAAAAGACTAAACATTGCTTTTATTGAATTTTATTACATTGGCTGATATCGAAATAGTGTAAGAAGTGGAAAAGACTGAATATTGCTAGGAAATTAGATCATGGCCAAGTAAACATCTTTCATGCTGATCCATCCTCCGAAGATTCTTCTTCTTTCTCAGGTGAGTCTTCCTCGGCCGAACTTGCCCCTGATGAATCTCCTTGGAAGATGATATTGTTTGCATCAGTTAAGAGCCGGATATGCCAAATGTGAAGTTCTTCAATATTTCCCAAGCCTTTCTTCCTTTCTCCTCTACTCCTTTGTTTGCCACAGAGCTCATTCCTTCGCTAGCCCATACGCCGATAGACTCTATGCGTTTTGTCAATAGTTCTGCCTTACTACGCCATTTACCTTTTTCTTTGTTTTTTGCTCCGATCAAACTTTGATTCTTTGCTATTTTCCCTTGTGCTCTTGCCAGTTGTTTGCGTAACCTTTTGTACTCAGACTCTAACTCGTCAGCATCTCTTTTCCTTTTTGTTGTTGCTCTTGGTTGAACTGCCCTTGCTATGTCTTTTCTTAGCCAGTTTGGATAATCTTCATCATAGCCTGCATCAAACCTGTCTCGTCCAATAGTCTCGAATCCCATTTGTTGCCTTTCTTTCCAAAGTTCTAATATATTGTCTTTGAATGGTATCACTCCTCCAAAAATATCTTCTTTGCAACTTCTGATGTCTGCAATTTGGGATACAGTCTGCTTTCTCCCTGCTTCTCTTAGTTCCCTTAAAGGAGTGTATGGGTAAACTCCTCTAAAGCCCACGAGAATGAGAAATGAGTCCTTTTTCGACCGTGTGATCACTGTAGCGCTGGAAAAGTAATCAAACATCCATTGTATGTTTTCAGGTGTCAACTGACAGAATATGTGGTGCCAGCCTTTGGCAGTTGTTGGTTGGTCCCATTTCGCAAGAACGTTGTCCATGCGAGCGGTATGAGTTGAGATGTAGTTTTCTCTTGGTATGAAATAGAAAACTTGGTCTGTGCTAGCCATCCTTCGCAAATGCTCCATCAGCCAAATTTGTAAAAGCAAATTGCAACCTTCAAAGAAACCAACGCCCTTCTTGCATCTTTCTAAAGCTCGGTACATTTCTGCAACAATCGTCGGTACCAAAGTGTATTTCTTGTTAATGTCTTTCAGTTAGGTATCAGCAATTGTGACCATACAAACATCAACTCGTCCTTTGTGTTGTGGAAACATGACAGTCCCTAGAAAGCTAGTAACAAAAGCGAGCACTCTCCGCTCTTGCCAATCTGCCTGGTTAATATTGAAATAGTCTTCGGCTTCTTGAAATGCTTCTCCATACCCAAATTTGATATAGAGAAAAGTCAGAGAAATTCCTGACTGCCTTATACTGCCTTATAGGGCTTAAACCCTACCATTTCGTAGAACTTCTCCGGTGTAATGTTCTCGGGCATCAATACCTCATCACTATCAAATGGGAGTTGAGTCAATCCGCCTATTTTTTCCAGCAACGGCGTCAACTCTACACTTCTATTGTGGAAAACCACTCGGTCCGCATCCCAATAGTGTACTAATGCTTCTACTATCCCTTTTACTGCAGTGTGCTCCATTAGTGAAACTAGATTCCCCAACACCATTTCGATTTGATTTTGTTGATCTATGCTTAGGTTTCCCCACCAATCTCTTAGCAACTGAGGGACTTCAACAACCATGTCAAATGTTCTAGTGGCCATGATCTTTTGGAAAAGATGAAGGAATGAGAAAAAAGGGAAGGAAGATGCCTAAATTTTGGTTGTAAGCAAATGATTAACGTGTGGCACGAGCTTTTGAAAACAATGCAACAGAGAAATATGAAGAGATGTGTCGCTGTGGGTTGAGAACCCCTTAGATACTTTAAACGGAAGTTGCTAATGGACTTTGACATGCCAAAGATGTCAAGTCTTTATATAATGCTTAAAGGAACGTGCGTTATGTGTCATACCATCTATCGAGCGGTCATTTCTGCTTCGAAATGGGCTTTTAATGCCTTTTTGGTTACTATCGTGCCTTTGAATGACATTGAATACGGAATAATTTTGATTGTTCGTGATCAAACAATCATTTCTGATCCAATTTGGGCTTTTGACGCCTCTTAGGTTACCTACGTGCCTTTGAATGACATTGAATATAGAATAATTTCGACTGTTTATATTTCTGATCCAATTTGGGCTTTTACCGCCCATTGGGTTACCTACGTGCCTATGAATGACATTGAATACAGAATAAGTCTGACTATTTATGAATAAACAATCATTTCTGATCCAATTTGGGCTTTTAACACCCATCGGGTAACCTTTGTGCGTTTGAATAGCACTGAATGCAGAACAATGCCAATAAACGGTCCACATTTTGCACGTTTGACCCTTTAAGCAAATGCAAATGAATCATGTTCGACGCTCTTTGGGGTTAAAAGCCCGTTCGGATTGTTTGAACAAGTTGGCCTGTTGGACTTGAGTACAAGTCGACTAATGACATGTCATGATGCATGATTCCTAGCGCCACTACAAAGGAATGGAATTAGCTAGACCGAGTTTTATTATCCTCCCAAGCAGACGGCTCGGGAGTGGGAACGTCTCGGATCAAATAGATTCCAACTCGTTCCTCCTAAAGAAATTTTTGTGAGGGAAGAGGTGGTCGTAACCACCGTATTTTCAACGCACGATTTAGAAAATTGCTAGGAGTGGCGGAATGTATGCATGCACAAGTTAAAAGTGTATGAGTTATGAAAGAAATGCACAAGTTTTTTTAAAAAAATGCACATATTTTCTAAAAGAACTTCAGTATTGTAAATATGCACACATGAAACAAACACGTTAGTTTTGAAAATATAGGATTAATAGAAACTAGACAATATTAAAATTAAAAAAAAATCAAATTAAGTGAAAATTATTTTAAAAAAAAGTTTTAGCAATTTTATGGAAAGGATGCACATGTTAAAGTATTTCAAAAATGATTTTAAAAAAATGAGGAGTAAGAAAAACGAAACAAACAAGTTTGTTTAAAAAAAATGGATAATAGAAACTAGACAATAAAGAAAGAATTATGAAGTGAAATTTTTTAACAGAAAAGGATTTTGCAAAATTTATGCAAGATTTTAAAATAGTGAAAGTGTGGGACGTGTTGTAAGAACCTTCCAAGAGTGGGTTTGCTAGAAAAGGACATAGTTCCCCCCCCAAGCGGACAACCAAGGGGTGGGAATATTTAGAATTGTTGGCTGTACCACGGACCAACTATATTCCAAACTGTTCCCCCTAAAGGGTTTTTAAGAGTGAAACGGCCGTGAGATCTACGTAACCGCTCGTGTGTATGCAAAGTGTCGTTTCCAGGAGTGGAGGAGTATGAGTGAAAATGTTATAAATATTACAAGGATACAAATATAATAATAAAATAAAGAAAGAAAAACAATAAAAAAAGAAAACAAGTTAGTAAAATAATATTAAAAAAGTAAAGCAATTAGTTCAATAATAGTAGCAATAGAAATCCCAAAATAGAACCCGTTGTGGTTAGGACTTTGAAATCCCCAGCAGAGTCGCCATTCTGGCGCACCCTATTTATCAGGCTCGGATTGAGTTCGAAGGTCGGGTTTAACTAGGTGACTCGTTTGGAACGAGTTTTGGAGTCGTCACCTAATATATTTGTCTAAAGGCATATTAGGTAACCTAAAATGTCTAAAGATTTAAATTGAACTCCAGAAAGTCATGTCTAGTAGAGATTCTAAGGTAAGAAGCCCTCGTAACTCGGGAAGAAGGTGTTAGGCACTTCCTGAGTCCCGCGAAAGGTGGTTCCCGACCGGATGTGAATTTTGGGATCTTATGAGATAAATACACATATGGGTTTAAACATGCAAAGAGTTCAAAGTAATTTAAAGTTAAAACATAAATTGAATAAAGAACAAATTAAACTTAAAATTGTCTAATCCCTTAAGATTTCAGACTAAAAGAACATTGTAAAAAGAATATTCTACGCAAATTGATTTAAACTGGGCTTACTTTCACGTCCAAAATTCTGAACAATTCTAAATTTGCACTGACGGCCTAAACCAACTGCCTAGTCGCAATTTTAGTCCTCAATTATAACTTTAAGTTCTAAGAGGCTAAAAAAAAACAGGTTACTTCTACAATTCTTAAACGAGTTAGTTTCTAAAAAAATGTTAACAGTAAGAAAACATAGAAAATTTTAACTTCCCAAAGTACAACAACGTAAACGTAGGAACAAATAAATGTTGCACCTTAAAAAAATGTCACCACTATTGGAGGGGCATTTTGACATGAAATTGTCAAACACCGTTTCCAAGTGATTATTGTTGCGGGGTCGCGTAAAAATAGTCAAATATATTAAGGAATGTAAAAGATATATATATGTCGACGATTATGAGAAAATACTTTTTCGCAATAATGAATGAGTAATACGTTTACTAAAAGTGATGAATATATTTTAGAGCAATCAATAATATAAATAACTTCTACAATAGTAGAATTTTATATTAGAACATGCCTTGATAATATTTGACACAATATGACTAACTCACCTGTTAGCTTTTCAAAATAACTATAAGTATATAGGTGTAAAGCTTGACCCCCAAAGACACTTCTTTCCCTTCCACACTATTAGTTAGTGTGTAGAAAAATATTTAGCTTTTAAAATCAGTTTGATTTACTGAAAAAGCAGCTTCGAAATATAATACTGGCCTGTCTTTTCATTTTTCTTAAATGTATTTCAATTGAGACAGAGTTGCGAAGATAGCCTTTGTTTCCAAAAAAATTCAGTTTCTCTTTCCTATGTAAAACAGCCCTGAGTTTATATAAACAGTCCTGTTTGCAACATAAATTTCAGATTGGAAATTTTGCATAAATAATCCAATTTTTAAGTTGTGTTGCACTTTTAGCCCATTTTCTGATTTTTACAGAAAATGAACCCCTTTATAATCTGCTTATAAACCTGCCCTGTTTTATAGTTTTACAATTTGCTAACACTTATAACATTTCAGAGAAGACCAGTCCTAATTCAAACATGCAACACTTACAAAATAATGAAGGGGAGAAGAAGAATGGCCCCTGTTTTAGCCAACATTTAGCAGCGATTATGCTGCCTGCTTTTCTACTTTATAAAAGTAGTTTTTTTCACTGTTTTGCTGCTGCTCCTAGCATTTTATTTCATTCCTGTTTCACTTCAACTTTGCACCTTAAGGTACTGATAATATACAGGCAGAGAACCTATATAAATACATCAGATAACATGGGGGTCTAAGGGGTAGTTAAAGATAGAGAAAGTGACTTGTGTGCACTGTACCGATTTGGGTAGTCTCGTCTGATTCTCATGCCTCAATAATCAAACCTTAATTTATGTCCTTACTACGCTTTAACACCTGCAAACAATTCACCAATGGTATAGTCCTTTCGGGACTATCCAGACATGTATGTAAACCTGCAAAAAAAAAGGTTAGTAGAGAGGCCAAGGCTGACCAAACAAACAGGAGAGTATATAGACAGTCATAGATAGAGGCAGAGACAAAGTCGAGTAAATGGAAAACTATCTATCAGAAAGCATTCATTACAGTTCGCGGTCTTTACCTTGATAAATGATAACACAAAGCAACAGAGAACCAACAGAGGACTGTAGGCTAAAAGAAGTGAGCCAAGGCAAGGTTTTACTTTGGCATGTAGACAGTAAAAGCGACAGAGCAATAGCAAGAATAGGAAAGAACTTTTTATGCCTGAGAGAGAGATAGATTATGTATGTGTATTTTTTTAGTGTGTAAGGTGTGTACGAGGAGTATTTGTTAGTATCTAGCCGTGTCAAAGTAAGAAGCGAGGGCCTGTTTATATAGTAGTAAGAAAAGGGCAGTTACAATTTTAAATCTTCTTTATAAAAGGAAAGAAAAATAAGTCTATACTTGACAAAGAAAGTAGGGAATTATGTTATCAATTTTCTTTATTTGAAAAAGATACCATGATATAATCTTTCCAAAAAATAGTTTAACTGAATTGAAGGAAGAGAATGTTCTGACAGTTGTGAAAAAGAAGGAAATTTTTATCAAGAGAACAGAGTTTTCCTTTTAACACCATGGTTCAAAATTCAAACTAAAGACCAATATATGCATACATACAGTATCAATCCCAAAACTGAGCTTTCAACAGCAAACTCGACAAATGGTCAAATGCTTTGAGACTCGATCTTCAACTAAATTAACATATCTATTAACGATTTTAAGACGTTCATGATTGTAATAATCAACTCGGTAACCAACTAATTTTAATCGGTCATAGGATCACTTTCAAGGGAATTAAGCAGTAAAGGACCAAACATATAACTAGCAGTGAACATGACTAAAATTGAACCATATAGCAGACATGGATTAATTTCCTTTATGGAACATTGAAGGAAAAATAAATATAAATATGATTTCCTCTATTTTTCAGAAAAGATCTAAGCAATAATCATGTGTTAGCAAGGAATTAAAATAAACATGGTCTTCATAGTTTTAAGCCGAAAAGAATAAAGGAAAAATAGAAAACAGAAAAGTTTTACCCGTGTGCAAGGTCCAAAGAAAAACAGGTCGGGTCGAGTGACAGGAACGAGATGGGTCGGGTCAGTCATAGCTTGACCCATTCGACCTTGTTTTTGCTTGATTCAAGTTCAAATCTTCAATCTTTGCCTTGTGTGTATTCTATTTATTCCGATATTTACTTCGATTTGTTCGGATTCAACATGATTTGCTTGTTTTCTCGCTTTCCTTTTTGGGTTCATGAGACGAGGGGAGAGAGGGATTGACTTGCTCTAATTTTATGTGAGTGGAGATAGGGGGGAGAGAGAGAGAGAGAGAGAGAGAGAGAGAGAGAGAGAGAGAGAGAGAGGGGAAATCGCCGGCGTGAATGGTGGAATCGCAGTGGTGGTGGCGTGGTTGCATCTGGATGGGGAGAGGAGCAAAGGGGAGAGAGAAAGAGGGTGAGGGGACCGGCAGAAATTTGGGGATAAGTGGAGCTAGGGTTCGGATATTAGGGGTTGTGTATATAATTAAAAATGGGAGAACAAATTGTGGCCGTCGGATAAAAGCTATAGACGGCTATGATGAAGCCACGTAGGCGAGTGTGTATGCGTACATATGTTGTGTGCGTGTGAGGTGTATTTAAGTGGGGTGTTGTGCATAGGCTATGTGTATAAGAGTGTATATTTAGGCATATATGTATAAGTGTGTGTATATATATTATGTATTTGGGAGTTAAGTTGGCTTGTATTTAACTTAAAAAAAATACTAATGAAATAATTAGTAAAATATAGAAACCTGCAAATGATTTTTAGCAAAATGTCACATAACATGATTAATTATAAATGAGTTCAAATAATAGGTAATTAGATATAAATAATCGCAAGTAGATAATTTAGATGTATTAATTGTACAAATATTCACAAATTATGCAAGTCTTTAAAAAATGACCACCCAACATGATGTAATTACGTAATATATTCACAATTCAATAAATATTATATAAATATGGGATTAAGGATAAGGGATTACACACGTAAATACATGCCATCTAATGCAATTTTGTTAGAAAATTTTAGTTTGCATTTTAAAGCTAAATACAACCAATTATGAAAAAGGAGGGACAAAATTGGGTGTCAACAGCTGCCCCACTCACTCAAGAAGGGGGTATTTGCAGAATACCTAACTGAGAAAGGGAAGCACAATTATTCGAAGTATAGAAGAGAAGAGCAACCGCCTCAGGCACAGTCACCGAAGAGGGTAGTGAATGTCATCACTGGGGGCTTGGAGGTGAATGGAGTAAACTTTGCTGCAGCAAAGAAAATGGCTAAGTCGTCCATTATGGCTGAGAAAAGAGCAAGAGCTGGTGAGTCGAGCAACGAGATGGTATTCAACAAAGAATATTGCAATGGGATGATGTTCCCCCATCACGATGCGCTAGTGCTCACGCTTAGGATCAACGACTGTGATGTCAAACGAGCCCTAGTTGATCTAGGTAGCTTGGTGAACATCATCAACTATGGCGCGATAAAAAAGATGTGGTTGAAGGATCTAGTCGTCCCAAAGGCGACCATATTGACAGGGTTCAACAACTCTACCGAGAAGACATTGGGGGAAATAACTCTCACAACTACTGCAGAGAGAGTGAACAAGCAAACTACCTTCCAAGTTATGGCCGAGGACATAGCCTACAACATCATTCTTGGAAGACCTTGGATCCATGAGATGGAGGCTGTACCATCCACTTTGAATCAGGTGATCAAGTTCCTAACTCCGTGGGGAGTTAGAGCCATCTAAGAAGAACATCGAATAGCAAGAGAGTGTCATTCATTTGCAATGAAGAGTACAGTCATCCCGATTAGACAAAGAAATAGCAACGAGCGAAGATTCAACAACCGGGGACTTCGCCAGGCAAAGCCCTCGGAGCACGAGCAACTACCTCGCCAAAGGATCACCCTTGGGACTTGCTCGAATAAATTCATGCTATTTTAGCTCCTTTCATCTAAGTCCTGTTATAACCAGGCATCTATTATAATAAAGGCATGCAGATTCGGTTAATGGAATAAACTTCGATTCGTCATCTTTTTATTCTCATTTGAACATGCATAGCTAGTCATAAGTTAAGCGTACAGCTCGAGGGTGAGACGTCATCCTAAGCTAGCTCGAAACAATGAAAAAGTCTTGCAAGCAAATTCATAAAAGGAATTTCCATTAATTAGAAAGGCTCGAAGGCCCCAAATATTTACAAGGCAAACGACACAAATAGCCAAAAAATAAAAATAAATAAAAGATCTACTCTAAGCCTCCGCTTTGGAGTCATCATCTCCTTCATCTGAACTCTCGCTGCTCGAAGGGAGATTTTCCATCAGCCTCTGGGCCTCGGCAGCGTCGCTCTCAACTTTGGCAATCTCAGCATTAAGGTTCAGCCTGCCGCGACACTCCTTCAGAGTCTTCAGCCTCGTCTGAATAACTACCTAATTCTTATCAACCTTAGCCCGAGTCCTCCTTATTCTCTGCCTCGAGGAGAAAGAATCAGCCTTACCTCTCAGGAACGTGACCTCGCTCTCGAGCTGACTCTTTTCCTTGGCCAACTGCTCTTTCTCCGCGGCCATTTCGTTCATCTTACACATCTTCTGCTTTAAGTCGTCATGAAATTTTTTGGCCCAGTCACTAATAGCTGACTGAGCCTCGTTCCATACTCTCTTCAGGTCAGCGTCACAAAGCTCCTTCAAATAGGCCATCTTCCCCTCGATGTCAGATTTAGCCTCGAGGGCCTTGGTCATCTCGAGGGTAGACTTGTTGGCGGCATTTTTAGCCTGCTCCAACTTGACCCTTGTGTTCACCAACTCCCTCTCGAGGCCACTCATCTGAGCCTCGAGACCCGCTCGCTCTCGCCTCCATCCAACCCTTAATTGCCGAAGCTTTTCGTCTCCGCTGCACTCTATCTCGGCAGCCCTGATAGAGTTATCATAACACTGCCAAAAAGAATTCTAAAAATCAGAAAAAGAAGCGAAGCGACAAATTGAAAAAAGAAAGTTGGAGAAAGCATAAATGAATGGCATGCTGAGCACCATCAGCCATCAAATCAGAGATGGGAGACTCCTTAAGACGATCGCGTTCCTTAAGACCTAGGAGTCCACAGAGGCTAATCATGACTTGGATGTCACCATCAAGAAGGCAAAGCTCGGAAGGAATTTTAATATAGCGAAATTGCCTCTAAGAAGACGCATTAGGAGCAGTCTCGGAGGCAGCTCGAGGAGCTTTGCCTCCCACACGAGATGGCCCAGCCTCGTCCACTTTCATTTCCACTGAAGAAGAGGGGTGGATGTCCGCCATGTCTTTATCAGCAACCTGAACTGGTTCAGGCTCATGAGTAGAGAGAACCACAACTTCATTCCGCTTTTGCTTTGCCTCATCAGCAGGAGAGAGCTCGGGAAAAGGGACAGGCTCGAGTCTAGCTCGCTTTGCTTCTGGAGTTTCCCCCGAGGACAACTCCTTCTTTATCAGAACTGAAAAAAGAAAAGGAAGGGTGACAAACGGAAAAAAAATAAAAGGGTGAAATTGGGAGGAAAGACACTTAACCTGTTTTGACCCCAAGGTCCGGTGTCCCATCGGGAGCCGTCTTTTTCTTCTCCCTATTCCCCTCTTTTCCACTTTTTCCTCCCGAGAGGTTCCCAATCAAATCCTCGAAGGCATTCAAGGCATCTCCAACTTCGGGAACCTCCTCCTTCTTGCTTTGTCTCTCATTCTTTTGTTTTTTCTCCTTTGGCACAATGATTGCCCTTTTTAGTGAGGCAGCGAAGCATAGGGCTTTGGAAAACAAGACTAGACTCAAAGTATGGGTAAACAATAACTCACCATGCCGTTTACAAGCCCATTGGTTCTCACCCAAAGCAGCCAAAACCATCCACGACCTCTCAGGCCAAGGTTTGGCATCGATAATGGCCTGAACCCATTAAACCAAGTTCTTTGGGAGAGCAATCGGGATCGGCTCGGCTAAAGGAATAAAAACAAGGAGTCAGAAAAGGGAAAAAGTAAAACAAAAATAAACGAAGGAGGAAACACTTACGGGCTCGGTTCCACCGCTCGGGAAAATCAGGCTTCAAGGAGAGAAGATCGGTGGGCAAGAGGATGAAGTGCTCGTTCCACCCACGGTCCTCGAGATCCTCGCTTTTCATAATCAGCGAGTATAAGCCCCGTTTTTTGAGCTGAACGAACCCATCCTTGTGAAGGGTTGGAGAAAACAGATACAAAAGATGATCGAGGGTGAAAGGCACCCCCGCTAATCTACTCAAAAATTCAAGGCACTGCATGTGCCTCCATACCCCAGGCTCAAATTTGGGCTAGGCACACCTGGAAGGTTCGACAAAAATTGTCCAACACTTCGGGGATAGGGAGAGAAAAAACCAATCGTGAAAGGATAAGTGAAAACGAAGGAACGCCCCTCGACTGGATCACTCACTCGGCTCTAAGGGATGGGGATACCAGCTCTCACCTTGGGGCCCTAGTTGCAATCAGAGCGAACCAGATAAATGTTCGCCTGAGTAATCAAGCTCGGTGTATTTCCCACAGGAATGTTCCTTCCCCTCCTAACCTCCGACTCAGTTTGCAGCTGCATAACAAAATCTTTCGAAAGATCAATTTTTGAAGGAATGACGTGGTGGGGTTTAAGTTACAAGTCGTCGGAAAGAAGTTCCTCGTCGCCTACATCCTTCGTGGCAACCTCCTCCTTCTCCGCCGTAGCTGCTTCGGCGGTCCCAGCCATAGCTGAACGATGTTCTTGATCCACACCACTGGGGTTAGTAAGATCCTCCATATTGAGGTCAGAAGGAACAACAACGTCTAGTGGTTCAGGGACATTAACCAGTTCCCAACCAACAATCCTGGTGTCGAAAAAGGGAGGTGGAGAACGTGATGAATGTTGTTGAGACATCTTTCTTTCAAAGATCTTTTGGGAGAAAATGTAGAAGTTTTACTGTTGAAGACAAGAAGAAGTAAGAAAAAGAAGGCAGGGTTCGATTATGTATAGGTTAAACAACACCATGATTACTGCCACATGGGGAATATAAAACAGGAAAATGCGCCCAATCAGCAATCGCCACGCACGATTGACGGGAATTCGAAGTGACAACAGCCGTTTTCAAAATTTGCGGCGCAAAAACAGCCATATCAATCTCCTGCCTAAAATTCACTCCACTTCTCAACAGATTTGGCAACCTCTCGAGAAGTGGGGGGACTATCTATATTGGGTGAAAAATCACCGGGGTCTCGAGCAAGATCTCGGAGTGCAACACGAAGACTTTGCCAGGAGACAAGCTTCCGAAGGAAAGAATGCATGGTCACTCGCCTCAGAAATCACCTTAGGAAACGAGGGGAAGTGAGCTCGAAGCACTGAGCTCGGAGAAAACTCTCTACAACCTCAAGCAGATGCCACACCTCGGGAGACGAGGGCCAACCTTTGTAACCACCGACCGTTGCTTCAGCATTTAAGAGAAAGATCGTGGGTCGATCAGGATTGAATGCACATAAAGGCACCATTATGACATTTACACCGTCATTCTTTCTCCTGACTATAAATAGGGCTCATTTGTAAACAACGGGGGATAATCAATACAATACAAACCTCTACTTTCACTTATTGTCTCGTTTATCTTATCGTCTCATTATTTTTTCTAAGTTTACATTTTGCCCGAATTCAATTTAGCTCGAATATCACTTCTATACAAGCAAATTACCAGTTAAACCCAATACAAATTTGATTTATTGTACTATCCTGATTTAGACCAACACACTTCTTATTTTCTATTGGTCATATGTTGAGATCTGTTATTATTCCTCTTAGGTTTAGCCTAAAGAAATCATCTAATGCAGTCGCTTGTTCGGTTTAAGTTTGGTTACTGTTCGTTTATGTTTTAGCATCGTATATCTTGAACTGGCTAGTTAAATTTATCTCCATTTAGGATATACTTATTTGTTAATCATTTATAGTCTTCTTGTGTTAATTAGATATTTTGTTGATTGCATAAGTTTTCTCTGGGTTTGGTACCTGTTTCTGTATTCTTTTCAAATTTGGAATATTCACGTTGCTTAGTAACCTGCAAATGTAAATGGAATTATGGAGTTTATGACTTAATAAAGTGTTGAGCTTTCCTTACTTGAAACCATTTCCTAAAGTTTTCCTTATTTTTCTCAAATACTTCTCAAATTGTGCTATATCCAAAGAACTTATTTATTAGAGTTGTCTTAAATCTTGCATGATATAGATTAAGCGTATCTCAGTTTAATGTAGTTTGTTCGTATCTTTAAAGTGGTATGCTATCTCAAACCAATCCTCTTTGGCATATAAAAACTCACTTATCTAGTGGCTAGATGCCTAGTTTCAATGATGTTTCAGGGCTGTACTCTAAATCTAGGAGTCTGCTTCTTTTCCTTGCCAAATAAGTACACTAGACTTTTGCTTTTCAGTTAAAGTTTAGTTTACTTAAGGATTATCTCGTTATCATGTTTGACTTTGCATTTTATCTTGTAAATAATTCTTGTACATATACTAATCCTTATCATTGTGATTTATCTGCATGAACCTCCTTGGAGCGATTTGGCGAAAACTCACAATTTGGGATAGCCTATACTAGCATGGAGTCATTGAAGTCATTCTGGGGTCGAGTTCGGGTCTCAAATTAACAAATTGCTATCCAAAACTTGTTTACGAGTTGCTTTTTCGGGTTCTGCTTTCTCAACTCTCTTTTCCCTTTTCCTTTAGTATCCATGTTATAAAGATTCCCGTTGACCGGACTGAGGTCTTGTAAGATATAATTTGTATGAATTATGATTAGTGAACTATATGAATTTCTTTTGCTGAATTTTTTGCTCTTTTCTTTAGAATTGCAAGTTAGTTTATGAATTTTAAGAACCATTGTCAAATAATGAGTGCATAATAAATTACAATTAAAAGCTACCCTTATTTATTTGTTAATTCTTTAATTATTTATTTAATAATTTATTTATTTAATTAATTTATTAATTATTATTTATTTATTTATTTATTTATTTACTTACTTATCCATTTATTTATCTACTTAGTTTTTTATCTACTTATTTATCTTATTTTTTCTAAATTATTTACTTATTTATTATAATTTTAAATCGTGAAAACCGTTGGATTAACTACTTTTAGCGGATTTTCGAAAATGCTCTCGTTACGGACCTTCTTTCGAATTTAAAAGAACCACTTACCTAAGAATCTCTGAAAATATTTTTCTTTTAGATAAGAAATAATTGCACTCATTAATTAACTTTAGGTTCTTAATTTTCCTAAATTAGGTGGTGACTCCAAAGAAACCCTTTGGAGTCTCCATATTGTTGAACATATTACACCCGGAACTTGCCTTTTCTAAAAGATCATTTTTTGGGGATTCAAGAGCGTGGCGACTCCACTGGGGATATTTAAAAGGTTCTAACCATAAGGTTTTCACGAATTTGCTTTGTTTATATGTTGAATTGTATATGTGTTTGAATCGTATGCCGAAACTAGTATGCATAGCTTAATTAACTGTTTGTTTGTATGCATAGATTGATTGTATGAATGTATATATTAAGCATATCTTTATTTGTGCATAAAGTCCGCATTCCGTTCATACTTCCTCCATTTTGGAAATCTGTCAATTCTTTTCACCTCCTCGATTTCATCACGGGGCACCCGCTTGACGGGTAGATATGCAGGAAGGGCATTGCCCTTCCTCACTCTTTGAATTTCTTTTGTGTCACCAAAGTTAGTTAGGGATATGGATGCTTTGCCTGATTTTACCGTTTTATGTGGCCAGGTTATATCCCACATAGGTCGAGTCAACCTCAACCGTTAACTTACTCTTAGAAGGAGCTTCTAAGACATACATTCATATACACCTTAGTTTAGATCCGGTCCTTGGTACCGCATCCAAGAATTAAGAAACCGCCCTTTTGTCGTCGGGTTATTGTAACACAACAACGATGTTGCATGTTATTTGGTATGTGGTGGTCATAGACGGATCCTTGTCGATTTGCCTTTTCCAAATTTGGGAGTTGCCTCACTGTTTCTTTTGTTTGCAGGAAGATAGCAGGTTGTTCAATAATGTTCACAGCTTTTTGTCAATGCATTCAATACAGTTGAAAATTAGTAGTTGACAGATCTGGATCTGGGAAGGAGCAAACAACTACCGCTTTAGTATTTTAAGACTGATTTATTGTATTTTATTATTTATTTTAAAAATAAGTGTATTACTACATTGTTGTGGTTTCTTGCAGGATTTCTTCTCAAGGCATTGTATTATTGGAAATATTTTAATAAAATACAGGCTTTTAAAATTTTTATTTATATCATTATTTCCCAAATTTCACATTGGCAATGGTTTAGATCATTCTTTTACCACCGCATTAGTTTGCTATTTGACGATTAGGCTTACATCTGGCACAAAAAAGAGGCACCTTACAGGGTGGGATGCATTCGCATTTTATTTACCCTCAACTACTTGTGTTTGCCAGATGTCAAATTATCTGCCTAATATGCGATTACTTGCTTGAAATTTGTCGGCATTGATTGCTCTCTGACTAAATTTGTTCGGCGGTACGGTAAGATTAACCCTATGTCACTTCAATCTATTTTTTGTAAAAGTTAACTGCTGTATGAAGTCGTTTATTCATCTATTATCTGAATTCATGCATACGTTATTTTAAAATGCCTTTCAAATTTGTCTTAGTCACAGTCTTGTTGTTTTCGCAGAATATTGTTTAGATTCAAATTTTAAGTATTCGCAAGTGAGTTATCCTTTTTTGAAAATAACTTCACAATTAAACAAGCATTTTCGTGTCTGATTTGCTTTAACAAAATGAAGTGTCTTGTTTAAGCTTTTTGGTTCTTCTCAGTACAGTCTCAAATTTTCATTTTTGGAATAATTTGACCCGCCATTTTATCCTTTAATAAAATTTTTATTAAATTTGGTATGGGTTGCTAAAAGTTTAACTTATTTTGAACATCAAGATCAGGACCTATGGCTCATCAAACTGCTGTTATTGGCTTGACCGAGAATGATGAATCCCACCAAGACAAGGTTAACAAGCTTGAAGCAACCGTAGCAAGTTTGGAAAAGAGACTTGATAGTCTTACTGAATTGGTTGTTGCACTCATGGATGCTCGCAACCCAGCGCACAATGTGCCAAACCCAGGACCAAGTGCTCTTGTTGCTCCTATCGATACTGTTGCACCTCCTACAATGCAAGCATCTCCAGCATTTGACTGTGATGCTCAACAATTCCCCAATCTGCATGCATTCTTGTTGGAAAACGGGTTCAGCGTCTTATAAAAAACAAGCAATGAGAAAAGCAACGGGGAAAGGCTTCCCAATGCTAAAGAGAGCAATGGCACAGTGGTAGATTGAAATGCTCTACCATCTCAAGAAGGCTTAGGAGAGGCAAAAAGTGAAAAGGTGAATGTTCTTGACTCAGCTGATCCTCCAATATATGACGGCACAGGAAATCCTCATAATCATTTGAAAGTATTTATTGACTGGTTCGCAAGGTATGGACCGAGCGATTAAACCAAGTTTAGGATGTTTGCTAGTACACTTAAGCAACCAGCTTGACATGGTTTGCAATACAAGGTCCTGGGAAGTGGATTAGTTGGGACGATCTTGCACGTGCTTTTGTCAAGCATTATGAATTCCCAAATTTGACATTTGCAAGAGGCAGTCTATTGAAAACAAAATCTATAAAGTCTCAAGAAGAGCCGGTTGTGATAAATTTAAGATTTGACAAGAGAAAATGTGAATTGGCAGAGTCACAATCCAAAGATAAAGGAAAAAGGTGTCATGTCAAATCTTTTGCAAGCCATAGCAGGGGAACCTAGTGCCATCAAGCAAGCATTGTCAATCCAAGTTCACGGCCAAGCGATGCCAAAAGATCTGCTTTCACATTCACACGGCTACCAGAATCTTACGCAAGTCGGTTTGAAAGGCTTAGGAGTTCAATTTGGTACATTCTATAGAACCAAAGCCGTGTCAGTTACTTAAGGAAAATTTTGTATTTACCATTCAGGAATGCATTGGCATTATATTGGGGAATGCATCAACTTTAAGGAGAAGATTGAAGACTTGATTAACTCTGGCCAAGTAAAAGTCCTACCTTCAAAAGGTCATGGCCGATCTTTTGTCGCCATCCTTCCATATGCAAAGGGTAATTCTTCGAAGAAGGGCATTTAGGCAACTATCAAGTTCCAGAAAAGCAAGAGAATTGCAGCAGTAGTAGTTAGTTTTATTGCATTATTAGGAAGTAACTATTGTAATTTTCTTTTGTTAGTTTTTGTTTAAATAAGAGAAAGAACATAAAATTATGAATGTTTGAATCTATTTCCATGTAAGCAAACTACGGTAACCGGTTTCCCAAGGCGGGAGGCGTAAGAAACTCATATCGAGTTTTGGTTGCACTAGCATTTGAAAATTCTCTTTCATGTAAGCAGTACTGCGCATGGTCTGACTCCCAAGGACGGATACGTAGGATCCTCCATCGGGCTCGACCCTTTAGTATTTAAATTTTGATTTTTTCAAAGATAGAAACGGGGGCACGTAGAAGACGTGAGAGATTGCAACTGGGCCAGCGTTTGTAAAGAAATTTGAAGTATTGAAAGTTGTAACTGGGGCAACTTTTGCAAAGTAATTTGAAGAATCAAAATTTATAACTGGGGCAGTTTTCCAATGCAAATTGAAATGTTGAAGATTATAACTTGGGCAAAATTTTCCAAAAGCAAGTTGAAGACATTGAGTTGATTTTGTAATTATCAGAAGCAGTTATTTTGAAAGCAAGAATAATAGCATTGATGTTCAAAATACACCCACCATTTTAGCAATTTGTAGGAAAATGGCCTAGCATGCATACTGATTTTTTAAAACTTTTTAAGTTGTTTTTCTCAATTCGTGTCTTTAAAGATCAAATTTTGTCGATTATTGAGTTTCGTACTCTTAAATATTTTACTTCCCCATCGAGTTGGGATTTTGATGTCATCCATTCGGCCTAATGGCCTATTTTATACTTAAAACCTTATGCATGCATTGCCATTTTACGTATTAACTTACTTTTGTTCAATGTAGAGAATTCATTTGTTAAAGGTTGGCTAGCATTGAACACTGAAATGACTAAGAATATGCATCAAGGATGAAACAACATGGCAAAGCAACTTCTGGCAACCAGTTTTGGTATGGGTATCTTGCAAGCGCAGAATGATGACGTTGAAAAACATGTGGTTCAAAGGAATAGGATTGTCAACTTTGTAAACACTAGCAAACCTTTGCCAAATACAAGCTTTACCTCCAATTTTCCTTACTTAACCATGCCTCATTACCCAATGCCTATACATACCATATATGCACAAATCCCACAAGAATATCTTACCGATCCAAATGCTTGGCCAACTGCAACCTTATGCCAACCGCCTTTTATCAGTATGCCTCTTGTGAGGAGTCAATCAAATCAAATGATAGTGCGTTCACAAGAATTGCCTAGAAAAAAAGTTGAGGCAACTGATTTGCATAGCATGGAGGGACGAATCCGCAATTTGAAGAAAGTCATTAGAGATGAGTTGTGCTCTAGGAACATTCAGAGTTTATGTTATGAAGGCTTATGCCTTGACCCGGCCATTGAACTTCCATATGGGTATAAGATACCAAAATTCAACCCTTTGATAGAAAGGGAAACCCCCTATGCTCATTTGAAAGATTATTGCAGCAGATTGATTGGAATTGGCAAGAATGAAGCTTTGCGGATGAGATTGTTCATCCAAAGTTATTAGGAATGGCACTCGCATGGTATACCAAGCAAGATTTTGCCAAATGGCACTCATGGGAGGATATGGCTCATGAATTTATGGAATAGTACAAGTTAAACATAGTAGGAGATCCTGATGTGATTTATATGCGCAGCGTTAAAAGGATGTCTCATGAGTCTTTTGCAGAATATGCTATGAGGTGGAGGTTAGGATGTCTCAGCGGTACAAGCCCATTGGTTCTAACTTTTGAAACGACTACCTAAGGTCGTTTCATTCTCCTCCACTTAGACTCTCATTCGTCCTCGAACGAGCCTAAGCCTAAAGATAAATTCATACAGATAACAAGAGAACTTACACGACCTTTATAAACTACTCCATGGATATTATCTCATGATTACAAAATCAGAATTATAACACGCACACTGAACTCTTAGAATAAAACATATTTGGATAATATCATAACACCACTGCCCAGCTTATTCTAACTAAAGTGACTCTTCCTCGATTATGAGAGGAGAGTTCTACATTTTTGACACGGAACTCTGGATGGGTTAACTTGATTCCGCCGATGAATCACCTTGTCGATATACCTTTCGATATAAAACAAGTTAATGAAACTAAGAATTAGCTTACGCTTCAGCAATGCCTTAGAGATGTAATATTAGGATTCAGTATTGGAGGAAGACTCCTCCACTTAGAGCATAAACTTTTACCATTAATTTGAATAGAAACAACCATCATCACATAGTCTACTAAACTAAGGAACACTTAGTTAAAAATAGAACGCGGCCCAGACCTGAGCTACCAAATTACCCTCTCGAGTTGCCAAACAGCTGCAACTCTCGAGTTCACAACTCCATATCTTTGTCGTAAGCACCACCGCCTGATGGATAAACTCTGGGGTCAAATAACGATTCTCATTAGCCTTAGTTGCCTTGAAAAACAACAATGTGCTTATTAGGCTATCTTGACACGCACTTTGGCTCAACATAGGGAATATTACAAGCGGCTACTAACCGCTCAAGTTCACTAGTACCGGAAGAAGAAAAGAGGTCAATGGATTGATGATAGGAATAATTAGAGCTTCAGGAAGCTCATCTTCTTCTTTTCGATGGCTACCAGAGCTCGACTACTTCCAAGTCAGGCTAGCCAAAGAATTGCAATTGAAGAAATAGATATTAAATGAGCTTTATAGAACAACACCCATGCCAATTTAACCTTCTAATAACAAGGAAACTCTGATATTTTACCAGAAAACCCTTTTAATAACTGAGACAAGCTCATAGAATAACATGACTCTACTAGCGTCTCGAACCAAGAGGAGATAAGTAGATCGAATATTACTTACTAATAACTTTACACCGGAAGAAACAATGACACTTTCTGATGGCGATGAATAAGAATCCTATCATCCTACCAACAATGAATTCCAAGAGAGAGGTAGAAAGACTTGGCATAATAAGAAAAAGTGGCACAACAGGATGCCAAGCAGACAATAACGACACTCTCACCAAATTTCTCACATTTAAACCTGATCAACTAGCAGGGTCTCCAAGTTCCTGGAATGAATCATACTAGAAGCTCACCCCTCTACCACAACCGATTCTTAATAGACTACGTCCAAAGAAACCATGGAAACATGATAAGACAAATCGTTTCCAGATCGATCGAAAGAATAAAATCTTACTTACATATAAAGGATGAAGAAATCCCTGGGTCTACTACATCGGATGCATGAGCATCCTGCCAGACTGGCAGTTCATAGAACTGCCTCTGTAGCTGAGCTGAGCCACTACCATGATAATCATATTCTGAAGAACCACTGCCACCATACTCTCGACCTCTATCGGATGGTGGCATATCTCTGGTTGATTGAGATCTAAATGAAATCCCCTGTGACTGGGTAGGTTCCTGAGGGTGAGAAGACGGATGACTGCCTTCCTACCAAAGTAAAAGACAGTTCCTCCAAAGATGACGAGGCTCACAAAATGATAATATCTTTTGGCTAAAAATAGATGTTGGACAGACTACTAATAGCTATAAAGAGAAGACTAAGTCTGATCTTGATGGGCTACTAGTGCATGCTGAGAATCATGCGCCACAAGCTGAGATAACCTGGCAGATGACCTCCCAAAATAATCAGAACTCTTACCTCCAAATAAGGTACCATAATGGCCACCAGAACCATGGGATCTCTTGCCTTCCCGCTCGGACTCTTATCTCTAACTTATGGTATGCCTCATACGTCCGAGCAATATCAACGACAACATCAAATGAAGTCCCAACCTCAATTTCTCGATCCGTATGGGACCTCAAGGAAGGAGAAAGGTTATCAATAAATCTTCGAACCTTCCCGGAAGGCTTGTGGACAAGTTCTAGTAGATATCCAAAAATCCTAGAGAACTCAACCTCATATTCTGAAACCGACAGGATACTATGTCCAATCTACTCAAACTGGCGACAATTTTCATCTCGCTCACTGCACGAAACGAACTTTTCCACGAATCTAGAAGAAAAATCGAACCAAGTCAGTTTATGCAAGCCCTGCCTAGCTGATAAAATAATGATCTAACAATCCGAGACTGGACCCTGAAATCAGAAATTAGTATAATAAACACCATACTGCTCAAGACAACCAAGAGCTTAAAGGATATGCTGACATCATTTTATTTAAAAAATAACACGGGGATTGGTTGATGCATGGCCTAAGAATATCAGAAGGTTCAATTGGATAAAATAATGCAGCCTCTTCGGGCACTCGGCCAGCCAGAAAAATAAGAGGCACAACACATGCTGCCTTTGGAACGTAATATATTGAGACAACATCAGGAACTGAATAGGAGCTCTCTGAGTCTAAAAATCTGCATCTGCGGCGACCTGATGAGCTGCCTAAGGAATAGGAGGTTCTTACAGTATCTGCGCCGCCAAGGCTCGTAAGAGCATCGTAGAGAGCCAAGGGAACCATACGGTACTGCTCCTATTGCCCACCTTGAACAGGAACAGTTGGGGCTTCCGCAACTGGATTGTCAGCACGATCCACAACTCTCGGGGCTTGGGCAGCACTAGCCCTTGGCTAGACTGTTTCATCCTGAACTCCTACCCTTCACTGATTTTTCGCAAAAGGGTTCCATAATTACTACGAAGGAAGGAAGAGAAACTTCGTAAATGCTATCATAGCCTCTCGTAGATAAGTACAAACGTCTACATACCCATAACCAAAACTCTACTAGACACTGTCTTAGTCTAAATAGACTCTAAACCAGGATCTGATACCAACTGACACGACCCAAATTTTCAACTAGGCCGTGCGGGCACCCAACATCCTCCCCTAGACCTGTCGAGCGGACCCTTACCAACTGAATGAGGAAAATAAATACAAATCCAACTGACATATAAGAACAAGACTTAGAAAAAGTACAAACATACTGATAGCTCTAAGTGGTACAAAATAAATTATAGCTGACTGCCTAACATACTAGGTTTAGGGCTATCCAGACTAGACATATAAAAGTACAAAAGAATACATACGCCTTCTGAAGGGAGTAGAATACAACTGAAATAATAAATAAAAAACTGGTGGCCATCCAGAATAAAGGCTGGCTCACCCTGAAAGCTAAAGTCGTCTTCGCTACTTAACAACGTGGCGAACTCAATCCTGGAGCGAACCTGCCGAAACTAAATAAATAGATAAGAAACAAATAACAAAAAAAGGGTGAGTCAAAAGAACTCAATAGGTGGGGCAACTAGCCACCTCAAAGAATAGGATAGATAGCTAGGGAGAAGAGCTAAGCAAACACAGATCAGAAACGCACAACTAAAGCATATAAACCAATTAGGGACACAAAATAGCAAGAAACATATAGGCAAACTGAAATATGTCCATGACATGATATACATACCGCATACACAAAACACAGCATAATACACACAATAGTTAGCATGCGGTGCAATGAAATGGGATGAATACGGTATAATGCAATGCAATGACATGTGCCTCGTACCTATTACCAGCGCGGGACTCTCATACATATCCCCTACAGGCGTGTAGACCGAGCCAAACATATAGAACCTGTATAGGCATGCATGTCGAGCAAACCTCACTTGATGTATACCCCCTGCGGCGTGCAGGTCGAACCAACTATATAGGCATACATCATCCCACAGGCGTGTAGGACGAGCCAACCATATAGAACCCGCATAGGCACGCATGTCGAGCCAAACTTATATGATGTATACCCCCTGCGGCGTGCGTCGAGCCAACCATATAGGCATACATCCTCCCATAGGCGTGTAAGATGAGCCAACCATATATAACCCGCATAGGCATGTATGTCGAGCCAACCTCATGTGATGTATACCCCATGTGGCGTGCAGGTCGAGCCAACCACATAGGCATACATCCTTCTACAGGCGTCTAGGACAAGCCAACCATATAGAACCCGCATAGGCACGCATGTCGAGCCAACCTCATGTGATGTATACCCCCAGCAGCGTGCAGGTCTAGCCAACCATATAGGCATACATCCTCCTACAGGCGTGTAGGACGAGCCATCTACGTAAACAGTGTCAAACCAGATCATAAATCCCATGCAGACATGCAGACTAAGCCACCCAGCATGACATACAACAAGTATTAACCCATACAGTGTAAATCATGCTTTTGAAAAAAATATTCATAGTAAGTATGCATTTATCGGCAACTATGCATGAATAGAGACACACATAGACAAATCCACAAGCATACGGCCACAAAGAAATGGATAGAAACCACTCACCGTCTACTGGGAGATATATGCAATAATGATCCTTCACCGGCTTAGGACCCTCATCGATTACCGGGAATTAAGCATATGTCAAGCTCCAAACTAAAGTATAATGCTCATATGCTTAATGCAATACCAACAACAGGGGATAACATATATTATACAATATAAATCCAAAGCTAAGGCGTAATGATTACGCCTATCGGCAGCTACACACGTAAGGAACACGTGGTAGAATATCCACAAGGCCAAGGGCCTCCAAAGAAATGGATACAAACACTTGCCTTGTTCCAAAGTTATCAGTGCTACTCAACAACCGCTTGTCCTTTTGGATTCCCGCTCTATTCAATAAGCAGAAAAATATATCAAATTAGGCTAAAGGCTTCATTCCTTACGTTTTAGAACAATCCAAGTAGAAACCTGATACCCTTTTTGTATACGCAATACGCAGGCCAGACCTACGTACATGGTTCAAAGTCACATAACCCTTTAAACTATCACTTTAACTTGTTAGAATGATGTCTAATATCTTAATTTCTACCATTAAAACATATTCAAACACAGGTTATAAACTAAAATAATGAATTAACATCATTACCTGAATGTTTCGGAGTGAAAATCCTATTTTTTCCTCTCATTTTCCTTTCTTTTTTCCTCTTTTCTGCATTTTTTTTGTTGTCTCGGTCTTGTCTTGTTTCAGTTCTTGCTTTTGTTTTCCTTTTAAGCTTCTAAATGAAGCTGCCCACCGCCTTTATTTTTTTTTGTTCTCTTTCCTTTTTTTTTTTTTGTTTTCTTTTCTTTTAATTTACTATTCTAACGAAAATTAAAATGCAACCCTAAAAAATTCGGAATAATTTTAAAATTTTCAAACAAGTTTTACAAAATTTAGGTGACGTAACTATTAAGGCGGATCTCAAATCGGATTTTCGAAACTCAATATGCAAATGAAACGGAAAAAGATCAAATTATTAATTTTCAGAATTTTAGCGGAAACTAACCGAATGACCTCGAAATTCACTTTCGAAAGTTTACAAAAGTCACAAATAATCATACGAACCTAACGGCGCTTCGGATTTCGAATCGGAGTTCATTCGCCAAAATCGAGCTCAAAAATCTCATTTTAATATTTACCGACAACGGAAACTGAAACCTTCTTCCAATACCTACCAAACGAAGTCCGATTTAGTTCAAATTTTACCGACATGTCCTAATGGACTTTACGAATATTTTAAAATTATCGGCATGCCAATCGAAGTCCTAACTTTTGAAATGACTTCCTAAGGTCGTTTCAGTATTTTAGTAGTTTTCAAGTGATAAGGTTTGTATTGTGTAGGTATGGTGATGTTGTTCTGGTTGCTTGAAAGGTCTGTGTGTTTGTGTGTGTTCTGGTGGCTTATGTGTGTTTGTGTGTGTTCAGATTGCTTATGTGTGTGTGCAGGTGTATGTGTTTGTGTGTGCAAGTGGTGTCTGTATGTGTGTTCAAGTGGCGTATGTGTGTTTGCAGGTCTGTGTGTGTGTACAGGTGGTATGTGTGCGTGTGTGTGCAGGCTGTGTGTGTGAGTGTTAAGAGATGAGCTGTAGGTGTTGCAGGGTGTATGCTTGGTTATGCTTGGCTCAGTGGGTTAAAGGAAGAAGTCTGGTTGTTTGTGTGCTAGGGAAGCAGAGGTTCTTTCCTTCCCTGTTGCTTGGTTATTAGGTAAGGAGCTTTGGTCTGTAGGTTTGTTGAAAGGTGTATAGTTAGTATGAGGAGGTAGAGTGTTTGTCTGTTGGCAAGTGGTACAGGCAATCAGGGGTGTAGGTTAGTTTTTTGTAGCTTGAAGCTCTTTGCTGCTTTGTTTATTTTTTGGATTCTGTGTAAGTTGAGATTGGTTATGCTTCTCTGATTGTAAATTTGGTAATATGCAAGATCGTCTGAAGTCTGGTTTGGCTTGGTATTTTGTCAAGTTTTTAAATTTTAAGCTCAGAATATTGTGTTTGTTCAAGTCTTTGTATGTATTTCCAGTAGTTCAGTTTCACTTATTGGTCGAATTGTCTGGTCCTGTTTGGGTTCCTCCCTGGTTTCTTCCCTTCTCTTCTTGTTTTCTCACCTCATTTGTTTTCCTCTTTGGGAAGTGTTCATCAGTAGTTAAGCTATTCCTAGAAGTCAATTTATAATGAAGTTCAGTTAGTTGCAATTCTGGTAATGAAAATCAGGGTCACACATTCCAGTTTCAAGTTTAATCATTAGTTCAGTTTAAGACCTGTATCGAAAATTCATTTGAAGTTGCAATCCTTTTCTGGTCCAGTTTTGCAATAGCTTAACCTCACTTCAATTACCTTTACGTTTTTCCTCTGTTTATAATTTATATGTATGTGTATGAGTAGCTTGTGTTAAAATCTCATGTTAATGCAAAATATGAATGGTTAGAACTACTGAGTTTTCTTTAACTTCAATATTTGTAGATATTAAGATCTAAAAAATAAGCATAATTGAAGTATAATCTTTCTTGGTTATGTATGTTCGTGCGAGCTCAAGTTATATTTTAGTCTCACATTCATGTTTCCTGTTACTATACTTGAGGATATGATAGTTTGTTACCGGAACTTTGGCCAGCGTTTGTTTAAATTAAAACTATGCCTTGGTTTTGGTCATTGTTTATCTTGAAACTACTTAAGAATCACTATGGAGATGTTTTTTTAGTGAATGAATATGAAATTTGTAGTCTTGTTTAAAGAATTGCCTTTTGACTCAAACTTTTAATATCTAATTCAGAAAGAATGCATTAGTTTCTTAGTTTAATTATAAAAATCCCTCTGTTGGTAAAGTTTGAGTCTTTGCAAATTTAATCATCTCTATTATTATATTCTAGTTAAAGTTTCAATTTTTTATAAAGATTATGCTGTTTTGGTTTGAAATCTTGTAGTAAATCAAGTCACTAGGCCAGAAAAGTTATTAATGAGATATATCTTGAGCCTTCTTCTTGTTTTCTATTGGTCATATGCTGAAATCTGTTATTAATCTTCTTAGGTTTAGCCTAAAGAAATCATTTAATGCAGTCGCTTGTTCGGTTTAAGTTTGGTTACTGTTCGTTTATGTTTTAGCATCGTATATCTTGAACTGGCTAGTTAAATTTATGTCCATTTAGGATATACTTATTTGTTAATCATTTATGGTCTTCTTGTTTAAATGAGATAATTTGTTGATTGCATAAGTTTGTTATGGGTTTGGTACCTGTTTCTGTGTTCTTTTCAAATTTGGAATATTCACGATGCTTGGTAACCTGCAAATGTGGATGGAATTATGGAGTTTATGACTTAATAAAGTGTGGAGCTTTTCTTACTTGAAACCATTTCCTGAAGTTTGCCTTATTTCTCTCAAGTACTTCTCAACTTGTGCCATAACCAAAGAACTTGTTTATTATAGTTGTCCTAAATCTTGCACGATATAGATTAAGCGTATCTCAATTTAATGCGATTTTGTTCGTATCTTTAAAATGGTATGCTATCTAAAACCAATCCTCTTTGGCATATAAAAACTCACTTATCTAGTGGTAAGATTCCTAGTTTCAATGATGTTTCAGGGTTGTATGCTAAATCTAGGAGTCTGCTTCTTTTCCTTGCCAAATAAATGCACTAGACTTTTGCTTTTAAGTTGAAGTTCAGTTTACTTAAGGATTATCTCGTTATCCTGTTTGACTATGCGTTTATATATCTTGTAAATAATTCTTGAACGTATACTAATCTTTATCATTGTGTTTTATTTGCATAAACCTCTTTGGGACGAGTTTGGCGAAAACTCACAATTTGGGATAGCCTATACTTGCATGGAGTCATTGAAGTCATTTTACGGTCGAGTTCGGGTCTCAAATTAACAAGTTGCTATCCAAAGCTTGTTTACGAGTTGCTTTTCCGGATTCTGCTTTCTCAACTCTCTTTTTCCCTTTTCCTTTAGTATCCATATTATAGGGATCCTCGTAGACCGGACTAGGAGCCTTGTAAGATAGAATTTTGTATGAATTATGATTAGTGAACTATTTGAATTGGTTTTGGCGAATTCTTTGGCTCTTTTCTTTAGAATTGCAAGTTAGTTTATGAACTTTAAGAACCACTGTTAAATAATGAGTGCATAATAAATTACAATTAAAATCTACACTTATTTATTTATTTTATTCTTTAATAATTTATTTATTTAATTATTTTATTATTTATTCACTTATCCATTTATTTATCTACTTAGTTTTTTTATCTACTTATTTATCTTACACTTTCACGATATGGAGTCGAACCATGATCAACCGTTATCGTGAGAATTGCCTAGAGCTTCTTTGCCCACGTGTCTCGAACGAACTAAATCTTTTTCTAAATTCTTAATTTATTTATTTTTATTTTAAATCATGAAAACTGTCGGATTAACGCTTTTAGCGGATTTTTGAAAATGCTCCTGTTACGGCCCTTCTTTTGAAATTAAAAGAACCACTTATCTAAGAATTTCTAAAAATATTTCACTTTTAAATAAGGAATAATTGCACTCATTAATTAACTTTAGGTTCCTAATTTTCCTAAATTAGGTGGCGAATCCAAAGAAACCCTTTGGAGTCTCCGTATTGTTGGACATATTACACCCGGAACTTGCCTTTATTTTTTATTTTTTTAAAAAAATTTATTTTTTGGGGGTTCGACAATGAAATGTGTTGGTGGACAAAGCTTGTCCCACACAGGTGGATTTGAATGGGCAAGATGCTCATATAAGCTTTGAACAATCCTCCCCTTTGAGCTAGCTTTTGGGATGGAGTTAAGTCCCAGGTTATGTGGGTGCTGGGTAAAGAACTTCTCACATTTTCTCATTTATTAATGGGATTTATATACAAGTATAAAACCGAGCTAATGAGTTTGGCCCAAAACAAAACAATAAATCCTTGCTAATCTAATTACAATTATGTCCCTAACTTCTATACTATTTACATAAATACCCTTCATTATCCCCCCCCCCCCCCTTAAAGTTGGAGCTTGAGAGTTTCGGGTGCCCAACTTGCACAGACAATAATCAAACTGTGCTCGGCCTAATGCTTTCATAAGAATATCGGCCAATTGAGTGTCTGTTGGCACATGTCCGAGGCGTATGGTTCCTCCGTTGATCTCATCAGTGACAAATTAAAGTGGCAATCCACTTCAATTTGTTTGGCCCGTTCATGAAATACCAGATTTTGAGTAATATGTATCGTACTATCATAATGCAACTGAACTATAGATTGATGATTTATCCCAAGACTCCACAATACTCTTTGCAACCACTTTAATTCACACATTTTCATAGTCGTAGACTGATATTATGCTTCAGTCGATGACCTGGACACAATATTTCTACTTCTTCGTGTGCCAAGATATGGGAGTGTTGCCAAGAGAAATGTACAAGTCGGTTAGAGACCGGCGTTTCAATAGGCATCCAACCCAATCAGAATCACACCAACCATATAAACGAAGATCACATTTTGAACTAATCACAATACCTTGTCCCAGACACCCTTTAAATAACGCACTACCCAGAGAGCTGAATCCTAGTGCTCAGTTTGCGGTTGTTGCAAAAATTGAGATAGCAGATACACACTACAAAATAAATCCGGATGCGTGAAACATAGATAAATCAAATGTCCAACCAATCTTCGATAACTCTTTGGATCTTTTATAAACCATCCATGTGTAAGTGCCAGCCGGTGATTCTTTTTCATTGGTATGCCCACCGGTCGAGCACCTAACAAGCCACCATCATCCTATGCACACTTCCATTGAAAGAGAAAAATCTCTTTAGAACCCCTCGCTACTTCAACTCCCAAAAAATACTTCAGCACTCTAAGATCCTTCATGTGAAAATAAATAGAGAGTTACATCTTGAAGATTTGAATAGCTCTAGGATCATTCCCGGAGATAATCAAATCATCCACATGCACGAGTAACTCAATTGCACATTTCCATTCTTCATCGTAAACAAAGAGTAATCGGAATATGACTGTCGAAACTAATAATTCTTCAGAGCTACCTGTATTTCCTAAAAACTGATTTCAGGTATTACAATTAAATTTATATTTAGTTGAGTCTTAGGCGACCGTTTGTATCTTGATTCGACCGGCTGATAAGCAATTTACATTGACAAGTAATCGATTTACCAAGTACTACACCGAAGACAACGTGTAAATAATAAATTCGACAGAACAGATGATAATGAATTCGATAACACAATATAATAAGTTTAATTCGAGGACAGATATGATCGAATAAACGAAGACAAGCAGTAGATTTACAGATTATGATAATACGACTATGTAATCACAAATGATCGATTTCTTACTAATTCTGAGAAAACGAATTACGAACAAGATAAATAGTTACTGATTTATCGAGCAGATTTTAAATATCAAATTACTAAGTGTCATGCAAATGACTTAGGCTAGAATTCGATGAAGAGTGCTACGATAGAATTACGACAACGACGACGTGTATGCAAGATAAATGCAAATTAATTGATGATATGCTTAGCAAAAATGATGAAATTACGATTTATGGACTAGCAATAATCCTACTGAATCAATATTACGATCAAGATAATGACGATTAATTAACAAGATCGATGGTGATGAACGAATATGCCAAACAGTAGGAACAACAAGCAAACAATGAGACAAATAATAAATCAGTAAATGAAAGCAGTACAACTTATTGTATTGATCGATCGAAGGCCGGTGTTCCGTTGAAAGAGAAGAATCTTCTTTCAGACTGGAACCAAGCTGCGACTTGTGTTTAATACAATAATTATGTGATTACAGTGGGGGCGAATTAATAATGGTAATAGTGAAGATATGATAGCTGAATGAGAAAGGGGGTGGCTTTTGTTCAATAGAACGTAAGTCTACAATTGGAGAAATGGAGGAATATTTATAGGCTGAGAGATGTGGAGTCTCCAACCCTAGAAGGACTCCACTCTCCCACATTTCTCCTCCAGTTGCGCAGCTATAGTTACCCATGTTTAACAAACTCCGCTAAATTCGGTCCGATGAAAGCGGGATAAGATCAATCATCATTATCTGGCCAAGCGACTGTCTTCGAGCTCTTCCGATCACGATTCTGTCCAATCAATCACATTCTACCGATCAAGCTATCTTGTTCCGATCTCATTTCCTGCTGTCTCCGATAATTGCTCTCATTTTGCCACGTAGTTGGCCACGTGTCACTTGCATGATCGGAAAAAATCCGACCAATACAGATAGTCCCCCCGCTTGCCAAGCATCTGTTCGAAAAACTTAGCAAGTGGCTTGAAACTCTAGGTGGGAAAATACGTGGAGCATTTGTGGCCCTTTATTTTGAAACGTCAAACCGTTATTTCAACTTCCTATCACTGCACGTGTCAGGCATCGTGCGGATGGCAGTTTTCATCGATTACCGAGGCAATGATGACTCTTTGCCTTATAAACTTCTCCAAACTTTACAACTTCTCCAAATTCCGAAACTTTCCAACTTCTTCACACCATTTCTTCACACCATTTCTCTCAAGTTCTTGCTGTGTTTTTCAACTTTTGCTGCAAATCCGCCAAATATGTTTTGATCTTTGCTGCAAATCCTCAAATTTGTTCAAATATTAAGTTAGACTTTCTCAAAATGTGGACTTCATCTGCTCAAAACATTGCCGACGTTGCTGCTTCTACTGCCATTGCCGCCGCAGCACCACCGCAGTCTTCCGGGGTGGTGGAGCAATTCACCATCGCCGCCGGCCCTTCTGTAGATAAAAAGGGCAAAAAGCGGAAGGAAAGAAAACCAAAGGACTTTGGCCCAAAAAAGCTCTACTCTGAAATTCTTTCGAAAAAAATTCACTTACGGCAACGATTGCAAGGTCAATGTCCAAAATGACGCAGAGAAAAAGAAGAAGAAAAATATTCCTATTGATTCTTTGTATAGTGCGATCACACCCGATTCGATGTCATGAGTTCGGGAGGAATGTGGTTGGAAAGCAGATACAATCGATGTAGTGTGCCCTCCGAGGAAGTCTACATTGGCCACTCACCACGAAGGTCATTCGGTGGTGTTAACTTACCCATTCACAATCGGATTCACTCTTCTGATCGACCCTTTGATCGAAGAGTTTTGCTGAATGTATAAGGTGTGTGTTGGACAGCTTTCTCTATCGATCTGGAGAACAGTGGTAATAATGCGCTTTATCGCGAAGAAGGCTGAAGTGGAACTTACACTTCGCCATATTTTGAACATATACTCCCCTCGAGTTTATAAAGCGGGGGTGATAAATCTTGCTAAACGAGACCAAAGGGCTCTGATTTCCGATAATGATGACGATCTCCGAGGGTGGGATCAACATTTTATTTTCATCCCTACGTATCAGCTGACTGCCCCCGGAGCAGAGCCACTTCCTAGCACGTGGAACTGAACTCATAAGTGCTCGATTATTTTGTGCTTTTCGAAATCTATCCAATCTCATAAGAACTTATCGTATTTTTCTATCTCCAACCGATAAAATTTTGTTCGATCAAGTCCCCAACATCGAACAGTTGTTGATAAAAGTCTTGGATAAGACGACTACTGATGAAAGGGCCTGGAAGCCGATCGCGGCTTTGCTAACATTGAAGGCCAAAAATCATGGTATGCTTTGATCCATCGAAATTTGTATTCGATTTTTTCCTTCTGCTAATATGGTTTCCGTAGGCATTACGGGCGCTAGAGGTGAGCCCACCGACGAGGATGATGACATCGAGGAGGAGGAGAAAGTCGACGACGTTCCTCCTCCAAAGAAGAAGAAAAAATCCTTCAAGGATTTAAAGAGCAAATACCTTCCAAGAACTATGGGAAAGGAGCAAGGGGGTGGCTCGTCGACCAAGCCCCAATCTATTGAAGAAGTGATTGCTGGGGCGACCTCAGCTGTTGAAGCAGCGAAAGCTGCCGAAAAGACAACTCCAATTTGCGTCGACCTCGATGATGAGGCAGGAGAAGAATCGGGGTCTGATCGATTAGTAAGGCGCCCCAAGAAGTCGGTGAAGGAGAGGCTTCAAGAGACAGCCATTCAACTCAAAGTGGCTGAACAAGTTAAAGACCTTTTAGCTAATCTTGGAGGTGAAGGTTTTCACTTGTCTCCAATAGCCGAAGGTGTGGAAGTTAATTAGGGATCTGGAGGTCTGCCTAGCAGAGATGGTGCCATCGTTTCCTTGGGCATTGTCCCTGGAATCGAGGAACCATGATCGAGGCGATGGATCAAAGCCTGGATGGGAGGGACCCGACAAACACTACAAAAAAAACAGGTTTTACCGACGGATTTTAGCAACAGATCGATTTCTGTCACTAATTAACGTCCGATTAGCTACAAAAATTTATTTTTGTAGCAAAATAAGCAAGCAAAATAATATAGCGACGGATTAGTGATGGATTGAAAAATCTGTAGCTAAAAATTGGCGCTAATAATTGGTGCCTTCATTTTTGCATCAGATTTGCAAGGGAAATTTGGTGCGAAAAAATTTATAATATTAGCCACAGATGTAGCGACAGACAGTCCGTTGCTAGCTTTATTAATATGTTAAAATAATAATTTTACAGTTGCTACGGATATATCTGTCACAATATACATAATAAAAAAACTCAAAATTAAAAACCGCGACAGAAAAATTATATCTGTCGCTAGGAATAACAATAATTGAGTTTCTTAACCTCAGAATTTTCTAGTAAAAATAATAAAAAAAAAACTCTCACACTCCACTTTAACCTAGAGAGCAACGATGGAAGGTTCCAATGGAGATTAACAGTGCACCGCCATCTACTCCCTTTGTCACCTGCTTCGCTTAATTCCGTCACCTGCTCCGCTTAGCTCCACCTTTAGGTCCGTCGACTACTTCTCTAAGGTATTTCATCGACTTCTCTGCGCCTTTTCCTCACTCCATTGATTTCTCTGTTTGTTTTTTAAAAATTTGTTTCTTCTCGTAACCGTAGTAGATGGTGAGATTTAGGATTTACACAAATCTTTTACATATTTTGCAAAATGAGCATTCAGACCGTCATAATGCAATCTTGGATTGATTTTCCTTTAAGCTAAAAAATAATGTACTAATTTTTTCAAAACTCTAGTTCATTAAATGCTCTGTCTATTTATTCTATTTAATTTATATTATTGCTTTTTCACAAAAATCTAGGGTTTAGAAGCATTATAGAGCTTAAAATTTGGGCAAAGTTAACTCTCAAGTAAGATTTTAGGGACTAGGCTTTGTTTCTGTTTAATTTATTTTTGTTGATCGAGACGGGATGATAGGGTGTGGGTAGGGTTAAGGAGGATAATGTGTTTACTATGTCAGATTCAAAGGTGGTCTATAGGGGTAGCGACCATGTTACCATGGTTAGTGATTCCGTTGTTTGGGTTGTGGGAGTTGTACCTACTATTACCACCTGCATTTCGGTAGCTATGAGGTTTTGATGCCTTGATTTTCTTGTTGGCGGGCAAAAGCTTATTGGTCTAACATTCTTTTCTATTATCTTATGTGATTAATATTTGTATTTTCTTTTTCAGCTCCCGTGAAGAGGCAGCGAGTAGCTTCTGTATATCACCAGTTCATAAAGTAAGGCACTGTTATATCACTAATGACTTAAATATAAATAGACTATATCTTTATTAATGTTTTGTCGTGTAAGGAAGCTATGTATATCCCCTAGAATTAATTGACCACTATTAATTTTATTGCGTATGTCACGAGAAATATGTAGATAGGAGATTTAGAGGATCAAGGCTAATAATCAATACATCAGTCATTTATGGAAAGCTTTTGGTAGCATGTAATACTTTTTCCTTTTCTGTTTCAGCTTTCTTTTTCATTTTTGAACCAGTTTTGTTGGATCTGAAAATAAAGTCTTAGTTATGTACAAAGTAAGGTCAAACAAGGTGTAATTTGGTCTGTTACTTGTCATTATGTGAGCGATATTCTCATGAATGAATATTAAAAAAATCAGTTTTGATTGATTACAGTACGTAGGATATTGAGTTTTATTCTTTAAGTAGTTGTAAAGTTGATCAATAAAGTGCAAAATTATTTCAAGATTTGGTTGAGAAATCTCCCTATCTATATAGGGTGGAAGTTTTTGTTTTATGTGCCAAGTGAAATTAGGGGGTTTGCTTCCTTTTGAAAGTTTGATATGATAATTAACATATAAAAACAGTAGGCATGAGAATGAAACTGTATATGATATTATTTAGCTAGATGAATATCTGTCTTATAATATATAGTTAAAAACTCAACTTTTTTCTTATGTTGGTGTAGAATACTTTTATAGACTCAGTGTATATAGTTAAGCTGGCTTAAACTGATTATTGTTCGATCTTTATTAGGTTACCAATCGATATACATGGCTATAAATCAATTAGTATCTGGGATTAACATTTAAGACATTTGATGTAGTTAGTATTTTTGCGCCACAAATTTTGGTAAAGAATCTGCACCACTAACTTTTATTGAATCAAGTTTTTAACTACTCATCTAATAAGTGTTAATATCACAAAAAGTGGGAATGAAGTGAAAGTTGAATCTTGGATTAAAATATCATTGAAAGGATAAAGCTTGAACCTTTTTTCTGTCATTGAATATATGCTACTGTTTTGCATCTCTTCTTGCCTAAGGTAAAAGGTAAAATTATAGTTTAAAGTCCTTTGTTCAATTAAATACAATTGAGTATATGATCTGGTTGTAGCTACTTAATTTTAGTTATAAATTATCATTATGACATGGCTGTTGTAGGATGAATAATGAAAGGAGCAGTTATTTTAAGCTAAGTATTATGTGACTTTGACTGATTTTGTCTATGCCCAGTGACTAAAATTTATCTTTTTATCTCTACTGTTTGTCATAAAATTCTTCCATTTAAAGGAGTTTTCTTTAATCATATGAAGTCAGTCTGAATATCGATGGAATTTTCTTAAGAAACGTGTATATTGATTTAATTTGACAAAATTTAGTTTGTCTTTGTTTGATTTCAAGTTAATTACCAGTGAAGCTTATTTTTACAATTCAGTTTAACAACTTTTGTAGGATCTTGGTAAGTAGATTTCTTGGCTTGCATCAGTGGTAGCTGAAGTCTAATTCAGGTACTTTATTTATTTTTTCTTCTATTGTTCCTTCATTTAAATGATGTCTGTTACTAAAGCAATTTTGAGATATGAAATTTTAAACTTGAGGCTAAACTAGCAAACAGTTAATATGTGCGAGTCAGAGTTCCATTTCTCTGTTACACTTTGGAATAACTGTATTCTTGATGGAAAATTAGTGTGACTGCTAATGCAACTTCTACTTATAGTAGGGTGGCAGAGCTTTTAATTTATATTTCTATCAGTTGCATTCTTGAATCTATGCAACTTAATCTACTTATAGTATGAGACTGTTTATGTGCACATTTTTGTTGGTAGTTGCTATGTAAACACTTGCTATATATGAACAGTTAGGTGAATTTTAATTGTTTGCAATTGTTAAACCTTCTAGTATAACTAATTAGTTGATATTGTTTTTCTGATTTTGCAATAAGGCTAGTCTTATCTTTATTACTTTATTTTCTCTACTCAATAGACTAAATCTTGCATAAATTTTTTTATCTCATAAGTTTGGAACAAAGAATAGGAAGACCATCTAACTAATCTATTATGCAAATTCTGCAATCTGTTTGTTTATTATTGTTAACCATTTGTGAGTGTTGTAAACTGACCGCCTTTTCTATTTCCATAATATTAAGGAAACATGGAGAATTTAGAGCGTGGTTGGATGTACGAGAGGTTGGATGGTCGAGGGGGTATTAATTCCAGTTTCATAAACGGTGTAGATAACTTTCTAAAGTTTGCATGTTCTCAACGAGATCGCATGAATGGTGGGAAGGTTAAATGTCCATGTAAAACTTGTAAGAACATTAAATATAAGGATGTTGAAACTGTTAAATTGCACCTTTATCGATTGGGATTTTTTGATAATTATTTTGTTTGGGTGTATCAAGGGGAGAAAAGTATGATAAGTGAGGGTTCTTCTGATAGTAATTTGCATGGTGGTTCTCTACCTGAATTGGGATATGAGAATCCATATCGTCAAATGATTTTGGATATAGCTGGACCCAACTTTGAACCCAACATTGATCAGGGTTCGAGTTGGCAATCAGGTAGTAATGTCGAACCTGAGTCATCTCACCTTTATGAAGATCATATGGAGGAGGAGCCTAACCCCGAGTCTAAAATTTTTTTATGATTTGCTACATGCTGCTGATACGGAATTGTATCCAGGTTCTTCACTCTCTCAACTTGCAGTTGTTTCTAGGATGTTAAACATTAAGATGGAGAACAATTTGTCACAAAGGGGTTATAACCAAATGATGAAACTGTTGAAAGAGACTTTACCTGAAGATAACATAGTGCTTGATAGCTATTATCAAACCAAGAAGCTAGTACGAAGCTTGGGTTTGCCAGTTAAAAAGATTGATTGTTGTAATTCAGGATGTATGTTGTATTGGGGTGAGGACAAGAACCTTACCTCTTGTAAATTTTGTGGCAATCTGAGGTATAAACGTCGTGTTGGTTCTTGTAAGAGAAAACTTGTCCCTTACAAGAAAATGTATTATTTTCCTTTAATTCCTAGATTGCAGAGATTATATGCATCCCATGCTACTGCCTCGGACATGAAATGGCATCATGAACATATACAAGAGGAGGGGGTGATGCGCCATCCATCAGACTCCGAGGCTTGGAAGCACTTCAATGAAACTCATTCCTTTTTTGCTAATGAACCAAGAAATGTAAGGTTAGGGTTATGCACTGATGGTTTCCAGCCATTTGGCCAATCAGGGATGAAATATTCTTCTTGGCCAGTGATTCTCACTCCATACAATTTGCCTCCAGGGATGTGTATGAAGGAGGCATACATGTTCTTGACTGTTATTGTTCCGGGGCCAAACAACCCTAAACAGAAAATTGATGTTTATCTACAACCTTTAACAAATTTTTAGAAGGCATTTTATTGGAACTCTTCCATTGATGGTGAAGTAAAGAAGGAGTGGATGAGAAAGGCAGCAAGAAGGTACAGTGACTTTGTTTCCAAAATAAAAATCGAAGGAGTCCAAGAGACATTTATTCATGATGATGTGTGTGCTAGTTGGACAACACTTTGGGAAGATCCTAAGTGTATGGAAAAGTCAGAAAAAGCTCAAAGAAATCGTTGCAGTGGTGGGAACGGAGTCGCACTTGGGACTCACACATGCGGCTCTATCACTATTGGGGAGCATCACAAGAGACTTGTAAGTATATATCATTAAAATTCTTTTAGCTTGTCTAAGTGTTGTGTTCTTATGTTTTTAATTACTGATGCAATTTCAGAAATAGAAAATCTCTAATTAATTCTCTTGATTTTTGGAGCCAACGCTATTCTTCTATAGTCAGAACTTGGGTATTGCCATTTCCATTCTCATTCTTTAGTGCACAGTGATATTAGTATATCAAAAGAAATATTGGAACAACAACAAACCTGTTATGGTGTCTATTTTACTTCTTTGGTTTCACATTACTTTAATTTATATAGTTTGTTACTTTAAAACTTTATTGTTCAGGATTTCAACTAATTCTGCAGAATATTTGCTTATTTCTTAAAGGAAAGCTCAAACCAATCTGCTTTACCCATGTCTTGTCCTAGGTTTGTTCTTGTCCGAGTCATCAATGGTAGTATTTTACTGGAGATGTTATTTTGAGTCCCCTTAGACCAACCTACCTATATTCATGGGACTATGGTACCCTTTCAACTACTATTCGAACCCATATGTAGATAAGACTATAACTTAGATATAAGGAACTAAAGATTGTTAATGTAGTATTTTCCTGTAAAAGGAATTATTTCATGTTCTTAATTTGGTGATTCCATCTCAGTGTTGCCAAAATAACAAATCAGGTTAGAGATTGATATTCTACCACTAATAACAAGAATACCTTCGGTGTTGTTTTTCTCGTTTAGTTTCTGCAATTTTAAATGAACTGTTTGTGTGAGTTTGAATCTACTTGTGAGCCAAAGTTAGTGTGGATTTGAATCTGCTTCTATTTGGTATAGGTTGTTGAAAAGGGTTGATATGTAACACCAAGTGAGATACATTTGCACGTCCATACACATGGTCATGATGGAAAATCTTTTGTTGCTGAGCGATCTCGAATCGTGCATGTAAGTCTTTGTACCATACATTTAATTTTTCTCAACAATGACACGTACATATAAAAATATGACACTTAATTTTTCTCAAATCTTTGTACCATGTATCTCAGAATCTCTTTCGTTGTTCCAGAGTGCATGTTTTAGTGTATCGTGCTCTCTTTGGAATCTTTTGTCATTGAGTCCATATTCTTTTTATAATCTGTAACTATTTCAAATCTTCATCAGATTATCATTAACTATGAATCATTGTTAATGACTGATAAGTATTGGAACTCAAAATGATGGTAGCATATTTGGACCAGTTTTCTTTTCTCTGGTGTTATGTGTTCCAACTCTTCAAGCTTTTGAAGGGTTGATATCTTTGCCAATAAAAAATAAGTTATCTTTAGCTACCTTAGAGTCATCATATTTAGGTTAAAAATGCTAATGCAATAATCCTGGGACCACAAGAGGTAAAGATTTTCAAGCATTACAATGAATAAGAAATTGGCAACATATTGTAGTTCAAATTAAGCCAAGAAAGTTCAGAGGCTGTATATGGAGTTCTAAACTTGGAAGCTGAAGCCTATAGTTAAAAACTTTTGACAACAATTTGATGCTGAATGTACCCAATACACATGTCAAGGTGCAAGTGAAATGCTGAAAATAAGGAAGAAGAAAGGAAGTAGGTTTAGGCTCTTATCACTTATCAGACATAGGACACAAGCCAGTGGAATCAGAATATAAGCCTCACCAGGTTCCTAGAAAATTGGATCCACCAACAGGGATGACATAAGACTTTCTTCCTTCACTTAACAGCTTTTCTTTCAATATTTTGGTAAGAGTCTGGGACATGACGCACATTAGAATCAGTACTATAACTGCTAAATCCTACTACTACTACTATTACTACTACTATGTTGTAGGTATGACAGATAATTGGGATAGATAATAGGATGAAGAGAACAGTTGAATTTTATGAATCATTTCTATTTAAAGTTGTTATGAATATTGTGATAATTGTTACAGGAGAGATACGAAGAAATATTGCATCAACAAACAGAGACTCAATAGAATATTGATCTGTGTCAAGCATATTACCAAGCTGCGGGAGGGGAAAAGAAGAGGAGTATATGGTCTTGGAGATGCAGCACAAAGCTACTACGGGCCGCATCTTCGTCCCTCCTCTGGATCCAATGCATCATCTTCAGTACCACATCAGAATGTTCAATCAACACCGGCAGTGAATTGAGTGAGTTAGTGATGCAATTGATTCCTACATTGACAGATCACATGCTTCCTCTATTTGTTGAACGAGTACGAGAAATGATGCCTTCACACTCAAATCAACCAAACACTGTTGCCGATTCTCCATCATCTGTAGCACCCGTAGTTAATGCTCATATTAATGGTAACATTGATGATGTCCATGCAACAGGTTCAGATGATGACCCTTCAGGCTCGCGTTAGTTAGCTTTTTGATGGACTTTATTTTGGTGTAGTGGATGTTCTAAACTTAACTGTGACCCTTCAAGCTCGCGTTAGTTAGCTTTTTGATGGATTTTATTTTGATGTTGTGGATGTTACGAGATTTTTGATGGATTTTATTTTGGTGGTGTGGATATTCTAAACTTAATCGTTACCCTTCAGGCTCGTGTTAGTTAGCTTTTTGATGGATTTTGTTTTGGTGTTGTGGATGTTCTAAACTTAACCGTATGATAATTATATGCATTTGCTATTTTGGACCTTTTAATTAGAATTTTAATTTATATGAATATTTTTTATTTTAAAGTGCATTTGAATAATTTCATGGAATATACTAGAACAGGCCTCATTTAAATTATCAAAATAAATTGGTCAAAAAAGAATATAATTTGCGACAGACTGCGACAGATATCTTTTGTAGCAGGAAGTATCCTATAAAATGTTGTGACAAACTGCGACAAATAATTTCTGTCGCTAAAATATCAGGACAACTCACTCTAAACTAATGTAGCGACAGAGGTAGCGACATATTTTTTCGTAGCTGGAAGTATCATATAAAAGAACTTATAGTAACAGATTGCGACAAAAAAATTCTGTCGCCATATCATCGTGAGAACTGACTCTAAACTTAAGTAGCGACAAAAATACTGACAGATATTTTGTCATTAATTATATTCAAACGACTGAATTATATAATAATGCAGCGACAGATATGATAAGCATAGCGACAGATAATATCTGTAGCTACATTGGCGATAGATTTAATTGTCGCTAGGGCGTCGCCAATTTCTGCTACGGATTTCATTTTTCTGTCACTACATGGCTAGCTACGAGAGTTTTTGTCACAGATAGCAATGTGTCGCAGATCTGTTGCTAAACATGTTTAGCGACGGAAATAGGTGTTTAGCGACAGATTATGGCCGTTGCTAAAACCTGTTTTTTTTGTAGTGAAAAGAAAAGATGCCGGCTCTAGATCGGCCAATGGTCACGACGAAGTCCAAATACGATGAGAGTACAGGTTCATCGTTTTTTGTCGTGGATCATGCTGACCCAATAGTCCCTTTTCCTCGAGGTGAGGACGCTGCAGCCTTCGCCGCTTTGGGCGAATCCAAAGAGTTGGGTGACAGATCGTTTACAGTTATCGTGCCTCGCAATGTCGATCTGATCAGATGCCCAAAACGCCTTGCTGACTATCTCTTCGAGGTGATGGGCCCGATAGAGCAAGCCCGGTTGAATGTGCATAGTGATTTAAGCCTCCCTTCACAAATCGCTTTTGCTGGTTTTAGGGTAATTTCTCTCGACCATTTATTCTTTTTACTTCCTTCGAATATAACTCGTTAAATCAAACCATGGTTTGCTTTCAGAATATAATAATGGCGATCGAAACAGCTGATCAAATTCGCCAACTCCAAGATGGGGCCAAGGTTCTAAACGATCAAATTGCCGAGCTTACTTCGACGGGGGAAGAGTGGCACAGAAAATTGAAGGCTTTGGAGACTGAGCATGCTAAGCTCACCACTAACTTTGACAAGAATACGAAGGAGCACGCTCTTTATGAATCTGATTTAGAGTCTCAGATTCAAGCCTTGAATGAGCAGCTCAATCAGCATGAGGCCAACATGGAGATGAAGTGTGCCGAACTCAGCTCTGTCGTGGAGAGCAAAGATAGAGAACTTGTCAGAGTGTCCGAAGAACTTCAAACTCTCCGTAGGGGTAATGAAAACCTAACTGCCCAAGTTAACAGCCTAACGGAGAGAAATTGAGTTCTTCAACGGGAATCAGTCAACCTAAAGCGCGACCTCGAGAGAGAATTTGAGGAAAAAAAGGATTTGATCCTTGCTGAGTCGAGGCGCGATGTGCTAAAGGAGATGCTAGATCGTAGTGTTGACATTCCTATTGAACTGGACGAAGCAACAACCATTGTAACGCTTGCTCGTGAAGATCTCGGTCTTCCTCCAAGCTCCTCCGATGAAGGCTCTGATGGAGATGATGAATGAAAAAATCTATTTTTCCCCTGTTTAGTTGTTTCGACAGTAGCTTGGTCTTTTTTGTTTTGAAACGATGAGGCCGTTTGGCCGATTGATGTAAATATTTTATCTAAATGAATGGATTGTGTTTTATGAATTTCCTTTTATCGCTTCAAGTATTGTTTTTCAAAGATAGGATTTTGTCTTGGGTTTTTCAAAAGACAAAATGATTAAATCGTTCGAAGTTTTAACGTTTTAGCGATAGTCGTCGGAAAAAGATGAAATGATAGGGGCCCAATGTACTTAGCGTGTAGTGAAGAATGACGTCTCATTTCACGTAGTGCACTCTTCGAACATTTTCAAGTTCAAAAATTTGCAGTTGAACACTTGAGTCAAAAATTCAAATAGTAAAATTCAATAGTGTAAAGATCGATAACACAAAATGACAAAAGTGTTGTAAAGATCGATAAATTAAAATTGTAAAATTCAACAGTGTAAAGATCGATAGCACAAAATGACAAAAGTGTTGTAAAGATCAATAAAATAGGGTGACAAGTGTTGTATTTCATTGAAGTATTGGCCGTTGTCGAGTGCTTGATACATCATTTGATCAGTTAATTCGATCGACTACATAATATGGTCGTTTAAAGGCGCTGATACTTGAAAAAAATTCTTTGATCACTAATGGATCAATTACATTTTGTCTACGATTGATAACGAACAGTCCCCAGTGTGAGTGAAAACCTTGGGGTTTGAACCTTTCATCGAATTTGAACGAGTCCCCAGTTTGAGTGAAAGCGTTGGGGTTTGAATCTTTTCATCGAACTCAAACGAGTCCCCAGTTTTGTCTTCGAACGATCTCGTCTTCATTTTCGAAAGAAGTCCCCGGTCCCCAGTCCTTGAGTGCGCGATTATCCTACCAACTCCATCCCCCCAGTGTTTGGGTGCGAAGTATGACCAATCGAACACTGGACTTCGACTTTCAATATCTGAAACGAACACGTTGAAAGAAAAACAATGGGGAGAGGAGTTAAAGATGAAGACCACGTTAAAGTATTCGTCAGACTTATCGACCCCGATGGGAGCATTTCGAGCTCAAGCATTCGCGGGTGATGTTCATCATTATTCGATTCCAACTATACCTATCATCTAAAAGTGTTAGTACCAAATAATAAATAATCAAAAAAGTGCCCGATAGAGAGAAAATGAGATTTATGTAAAGAAAAATAAAACTCGATCATACGATACCGTGGCATTTTAAAAAATAATACTTCTTCAATTATGTGATGTTCCAATTGAAGTCGACTGGCTTTGAGTCCACTGTTTTGAGCTGATATGAGCCCTTTCCGACCACTGCTTTGACCCGATAGGGTCCCTCCCAATTTGCTCCTAATTTGCCATCGTTGGGTTCATCTTTCTTCGGTCGCTTTATCTTCAACACGTAATCACCTACGATGAAACTTCTGCGCTTGAGTTTTTTGTTGAAATAGTTTTCTGCCTTTTGTTTTTGTGCCTGTATTCGAACCAAGGCTAGATCCATTTTGCCTTCAACCAGATCCAACTCTACCAACATTGATTTGTTATTCGATTCATCGGTTGAGTGTGCAAACCGTAAACTTGGTTCACCTACTTCGACCTGAATCAAAGCTTCTGCTCCGTAGACAAGTGAGAATGGAGTTTCACCAGTGCTGTTCTTCACCATGGTTTGATGAGCCCACAATGCACCTGGGAGTTTGTCCGGCCAATTACCCTTTGATTCATCCATTCGTTTCTTCAAGTATTCCATTATTGTCTTGTTTGAAGACTCAGCTTGTCCGTTTGCGCTTGGGTGATATGGGGTCGATGTAATCCTGTTAATTCCCCATTTCTCAAAGAATGCTGTAATCTGTTTCCCAACTAATTATTTCTGTTGTCACAGGTGATTTCCTTCAGTATCCCAAAACGACAAATGATATTCTGATGAATGAATTTGATAACTTCCTGTTCACGGATTTTAGCCAAGGCAATTGCTTCTACCCATTTAGAAAAATAATCTGTTAAAATTAAGATAAATTTTACCCCACCGGATGCTGTTGGAAGCGGCCCGACCAATCTATCCTCCACTTCATGAACGGCCACGGTGACGTGACCGAATGAAGGGGCTCTACTTGTTGATGTATGAGGTTGCCATATCGTTGAAACTTATAACACTTACGAACGAAGTCGTTTGCATCTTCTTCGATCGTTGGCCAATAGTATCCAGCTCTGATTAGCTTTCGTACCAACGACTTGCTACCGGAATGATTGCCACATTCCCCTTCGTGAACTTCCTTCAACACATAACTCGTGCCATCTGGCCCAACACACTTTGCTAAAGGGCCATTGAACATTCGCCTATAGAGTTGGTTGTCTAAAAGGCAATATCTTGCCACTTTAGCTTTGAGTGATCGGGCAGCTTTTTTGTATTTGGGTAGAACACCTGCCTGCAAATAGGACAAATATTTGTTTCTCTAATCCCAAGTACGATTAACATTGTTTAACTCTTTAATGCTCCGACAGAGTGGAGATTCGAACAAGTGAACAACTGTTTCATCGAGTTCTCCCTCGATGGCTACTGCAGAACCGAGGTTAGCCAAGGCATCTGCCTCGATGTTCTCCTCCCTCGGGATCTGGGCTAGTTTCTACTCCTGAAAAGAAGTTAGAAGATTTTGTACCTTGTTGAGCAATTGTTGCATCCTTGTGTCCCGAACATTAAAGTCTCCTTGGATTTGGTTCACCACTAGTTGGGAATCGTTTTTTAAGTCCAACCGCTCTACGTTCAAATCATTGGCAATCTTTAGACCTGCAGCGAGGGCCTCATATTCGACCTCGTTGTTAGTTTTGGCATGTAGTTTGATCGCATACCTTAGTTTTTCACCGGTTGGTGCTATCAGCAATACTCCGAGGCCAGTTCCTTTCACGTTCGAAGCTCCATCGGTGTACATCGTCCAGACTCCTGGGTCGGGATCTCTCATCATAAGTTCTTCCTTTTTTGCCTCCGGAAAGATGTTAGCGCTAAAATCTGCTACAAAATTAGCCAAAACTTGTGATTTGATAGCAGTGCGAGGCTGGTAAGTGATACCGTACTCACTCAGCTCGACCACCCATTTCATCAATCGTCCGGAGAGATCCGGCCAATGTAAAATGCTTCGTAAAGGAAAAGTAGTTATGACAAATATAACATGACATTGAAAATACGGTCTTAGTTTTCGTGCTGCTATGATTAGTGCGACTGCAAGTTTTTCTAAGTGTGGATATCTTGTTTCCGCATCAAGTAATGTTTTGCTAACATAATAAATAGGAAATTGGTTACCTCCATCCTCGCAAACGAGGACAGCGCTCACAGCCACTTCGGAAACGGCCAAGTAGATCAACAACACTTCCCCTTCGATCGGCCTTGAGAGCAATGGAGGATTGGACAAGTACTGCTTCAACTCTTTGAGAGCTTGTTTGCATTCCGGCTTCCAATCAAAGCTAGTGTTCTTCCTTAGAACCGAAAGAACTTATGCCATCGTTCAGATGACCTCGAGATGAACCTGCTGAGATAGGCTACTCGACCGGTCAGTTGTTGTACTTCCTTTACCGTTGTCAACTCTTCGGGTATGCTTTCTATAGCTTTGATCTTGTCTGGATTGGCTTCGATCCCTCTCTGCGATATGATGAATCCCAAGAACTTGTCGGATCCGACCCCAAACGCGCATTTCTTTGGGTTCAGCCTCATGTTGAACTACCTCAATATTGTAAATGTTTCTTTCAAGTGACTTAAATGATCCTTCCTTTCCAACGACTTAACCAACATATCATCAATGTACACTTCCATCGTTTTCCCGATCAAATCCTTAAACATGGTGGTAACCAACCGTTGATAGGTAGCCCCAGCATTTTTGAGACCGAAGGGCATGATCGTATAATAATAGCTCCCGTGTCTATGATAAAACAAGTCTTTTCCTGATCTGCTGGGTCCATCGAAATCTTATTGTAGCTCGAATAGGCGTCCAAAAATTTTAACACTTCGTGCCCTGCCGTCGAATCGATCAGTCTATCGATGTGAGGTAATGGGAATGAATCTTTCGGGCAAGCTTTGTTAAGGTCGGTATAATCGACGCACACTCTCAACTTCCCATTCTTCTTCGGTACAATGACGGTGTTTGCTAACTACTCTGGATACTTAACTTCCTTGATAAACTTATTCGTCAACAACTTGTCTACTTCATAATTGATAACTTTCCTTCGAAAACCACCATTCGGTCACTTCTTTTGCTTCACCGGTCGATGTTTTGGATCGACGTTTAACTTATGCATGGCAATTTTGGGATCGATTCCTATCATGTCCGCATAGAACCAAGCAAAACAATCAGAGTTATCCTTGAGAAAAGATATGACTTTTGTTTTCATTTTGGGGTCTAGCTCTGCCCCGACATACACTTTTCGATCTGGCTTGTCATCGAACAGCACTACTTCCTCCAATTCCTCTATTGTAGAGTCTCCCGCTTTTTGTTTGTTCGGTTCCCTAACACATGACGGAATCATGGCGAAGTCATCTTCGACCACGGATTCCGCTAACTGTGAATGCTATTTTCGAACGCCGTCCTTAATGGCCACTGAGGAACATTCTCGAGAAGTCTGTTGTTCACCTCTAATTTCGCGCACTCCCCATGGATTGAGAAATTTTACAACTTGATGCAGAGTCGATGGAACTGCTCCCATAGCATGGATCCATGGTCGAGCAAGTATCACGTTGTAAGCCATATCTTCTTTCATCACTTGGAATAAAGTATCACTTTCGATGCCTTCCGCATATGTTTTGATCGTGATTTTTCCAACGGTCACATCACTCGAATTGTTGAAACCTGATAAGACCGTCGATCGAGGTACGATCTTATCGCCCAACTGCAACTGCTCTACTACCCTAGAATGAATTATGTTGACCGAACTGTCGGTATCGACCAACACTCTCCTTATATCGGCATCGTCAACTCTCATCGTAACTACTAAAGCATCATGATGGGGATGAATCCTTTCGTCGAAGTCGAAATCCCCGAACACGATCTCATCGTTCATATCATCTCGTGTCCTCTTGTTTCGTGTAAACGAAACCTTTGCATATTTCTTTGTGGTATAAGTCACCCCACAAATGTCATCTCCTCCAGTTATGACATTCACTGTTTTCCTCGGAGCAGGAGGTTTTAATGGTTCATCATCCTTCTTCTTGTTGAAATTATTTCGCCTCCTTTCGGTCAAGAGTTCCACCAAGTGTCCCTTTTCCAACAAACTGGCTACCTCATATCGCAATGCCTTACACTCTTCGGTCGCATGGCCAAAATCGTGATGAAATGCACACCATAAATTTTCATCTCTTGTGTTTGGATTCGTCTTCATGCGGCTGGGGAATTTCACAACTTTCTTACCCATTCCCCTCAAATGATTCACTAGATTAGACGTTGACACACAAAAATTATACTCTGTCACTTTAGGAGGCAGTGGTCGATCTCTTGGAGCCGAGGACGGACCCGATTGCCCCTTCTTTAGCTTACTTTTCAAATTACCAGCTTCGTGGTTGTTACATCCCATTCGAGGGAAACTGTAGGGCTCCCGTCATTGATCCCTGTAGTTTCGCCTATCATTCTCAACTCTCCGTGGTGGTGGTCGACCATACCGATGATTGTATCGGGCTAGCTGCAACTCCTCTTCCTCAGCCCTAATCTTTGGTTCACACTCACGATGCAAATCATCAAAGGTCCATGGAGTGATCTCCCTCAATCTATCTTTCAACTTTGCACATGCCTCCGTTGAATCATTGCTCAAATTATTTGCAAAAGACAAAAAAGCCCACCTCTCCTTGATATTTGGGATGTTAATCTTTTAATCGTTAAACCGCTTCAAAAATTGTTTGATTGTTTCACCGGGTCATTGCTTAATGTTCAAGATATCCTCCACTCTTGGTTCTATCTTTTTAGCTCCAGTGTGTGCTCGAATAAATTTAGCTGACATATCATCGAAATCCGATATCCCGTTTTTGGGTAACTGCAAATACCATTTCAACGCTCCTCCCCTCAGCATTTCACAGAATTTCTTTAAACTGACTGAGTTGTTCTCATCTGAAGACAGGTCGTTGGATTGAACTGAAATCGAAAATATATCAATGTGATCCCTTGGATCTATAGTTCCACCGTACCTCAAACTTTCTAGCAACTTGAAAGTTTTGGGAATCGGTAGTGGGGCTGCACTTGGTGGAAACGGACGTTTTGAGATCAATTTCTTAGCGACGTCGTCCGTTATCTTTGGAACTCCTGGAAATTTCTCCATAAACGACTTCATCTCATTGAATTTCTTCTCCACTATATCATTCAACAACGTCTGCATCGTAGCCAACATCCTTGCTTCTATCACGACGGAGGCCGGATTGTATTTCCTAAAAACTGATTTCAGGTATTACAATTAAATTTATATTTAGTTGAGTCTTAGGCGACCGTTTGTATCTTGATTCGACCGGCCTATAAGCAATTTATGTTGACAAGTAATTGATTTACCAAGTACTACACCGAAGACAACATGTAAATAATAAATTCAACAAAATAGATGATAATGAATTCGATAGCACAATATAATAAGTTTAATTCTATGACAAATATGATCGAATAAACGAAGACAAGCAGTAGATTTACAGATTATGATAATACGACTATGTAATCACAAGCGATCGATTCTTACTAATTCCAAGCAAATAACTACAAACAAGATAAATAGTTACTGATTTGTTGAGCACGTTTTAAATATCAGATTACTAAGTATCAAGCGAATGACTTAGGCTAGAATTCGGTGAAGAGTGCTACGATAGAATTACGGCTACGACAGAATTACGACAACGACGACGACGTGTATGCAAGATAAATGCAAACTAATTGATGATATGCTTAGAAAAAATTATGAAAGTACGATTTATGGACTAGAAATAATCCTACTGAATCAATATTATGATCAAGATAATGACGATTAATTAACAAGACCGATGATGATGAACGAATATGCCAAATAGTAGCAACAACAAGCAAACAATGAGAGAAATAATAAATCAGTAAATGAAAGCAGTAAAGCTTATTGTATTGATCGATCAAAGGTTGGTGTTCCGTTGAAAAAGAAGAATCTTCTTTCAGACTTGAACCAAGCTGCGACTTGTGTTTAATACAATAATTATGTGATTACAGTGGGGCGAATTCATAATAGTAATAGTGAAGATATGACAGCAGAATGAGAAAGGGGGTGGCTTTTGTTCAATAGAACGTAAGTCTACAATTGGGGAAGTGGGGGAATATTTACAGGCTGAGAGATGTGGAGTCTCAAATCCTAGAAGGACTCCACTCTCCCATGTTTCTCCTCCAGTCACGCAGCTATTGTTACCCATGTTTAACAAACTCCTCTAAATTCGGTTCGGCGAAAGCGGGATAAGATCAATCATCATTATCTGGCCAAGCGACTGTCTTCGAGCTCTTTCGATCACGATTCTGTCCAATCGATCACATTCTACGGATCAACCTATCCTGTTCCGGTCTCATTTTCTTCTGTCTCCGATAATTGCTCTCATCTTGCCACATAGTTGGCCACGTGTCACTTGCATTATCGGATAAAATCCGACCAATACACTACGATAACTTTGTAAACCAACACAAAGGAGCTTGCTTCAATCCATACAGAGATTTCCATAGACGGCAGACCTTTCCAGACCCATCATTTTGATACACCGGAGGCGACTTCATATAAACTTCCTCGTGAAGATCACCATACAGAAAAATGTTATGAACATCCATCTGATGTAATTCTCAATCCTTAGCAGCAACTACCGCCAAGAAGAAACCATCTTAGCTACCGGTGCAAAAGTCTCCGTATAGTAAATTCCTTTAACTTGGTGATTACCAAAAGGCACCACTTGTACCGATCAATGGTACCATCAAAGTTGTACTTAATCTTATAAACTCATTGACATCTGAGCGCCTTCTTTCTCGGAGGCAAGTTCTCGATTTCTCATTTCTTGTTTGTTTCCAAAACATGCAACCCCTGTTGCATACCTGTCCGCCAATTTTCATCTTTCACAGCTTCGAAAAAAATGCTTGTTCATTTTCCTCTGTTATTGCTGCAAGGAAGCACACACGCTTCAAACAAAAATTATCACAACTAACATAGCATGCTAAAGGATAAGGCGTACCTAAGGCTTGTTGAGGCTCGAGTGAACGGTTGGAATTCTGGACACAAGTTGATACATGGTGCCTCTGTTTCTGGACAATATTGGTTACATAGTCTTGCAAACGAACACTCTCCGTCTTTGTTCACTTCCCTCGGAGCAACTCTTCCTCCATCATTTCTGCTTCCAAGTGTTCGTGACACGACCCGGAATCCGGTTAGGCCGTGCGGGCACCCGACATCCTCCCCAGACCCGTCGGGCGAACCCTTACCAATTAAACTAGGAAAATAATTATAATAATTCATAAATAAGGACAAGACTTCGAAAAAAAAAAAATACAGAGATACTGCTACCTCTAAGCTGTATAAAAGAAATTACAGCTGACTACCCAACATACCAGGTTTAGGGCTATCCAGACTAGACATCTAAGAGTATAAAAGAAGACAGATACCTCCTGAAGGGAGCCAAATGCAACTGGAATAATGAAAAATAAACTGGTGGCCATCTGGAATAAAAGTTGGCTCACCCTGACAGCTGAAGTCGTCTCCGCTCCTTCACAACGTGGCGAACTCAATCCTGGAGCGAACCTGCCGAAACGAAATAGATAGAAAAAGAAACAAACAACAAACAAGGGTGAGTCAAAAGGACTCAATAAGTGGGGCAGACTAGCCACCTCAAAGAATAGGATAGCTAGCCAGGGAGAAGAAACAGATAAACCAAATTTCTTTTATTTAAATTATAAAAAGGTAGAGCCAGATAACAACCGAAAACACGTAAGAAACTTATAAACTCAACCAAGGATGCGTGCCAGAAACATAACAACAAATAAGAAATGCACATATAAGCAGGACAATAGTTATGTACCACAAGCTTACACAATGGTATGAAATAAAATGAAATAAAATGAAGTGAGATGAAATGAGACGAAATATGATGCGAAGGGTCACATGTGCCCGTAATCCCATCCCGAAGCGGAATACTCCTGCATTCGAGGGGAATCCAATCTGATAACCAACTGGAGCGGAATACTCCTGCTCCTGGGGCGGAATACTCCTGCACCCGATATAATATAAACCAGAGGCGGAATACTCCTGCACTCTCCTGGGGCGGAATACTCCTGCACCCGATATAATGTAAAGCTGAGGCGGAATACTCCTGCACTCAATATCTGACATAAGAGCGGAATACTCCTGCTCTTGGGGCGGAATCCTCCTGCCCTCAATGTGATACAATGGAGCGGAATACTCCTGCTCCTGGGGCGGAATACTCCTGCCCTCAATATGATACAATGGAGCGGAATCCTCCTGCTCCTGGGGCGGAATACTCCTGCCCTCAATATGATATGCAATGTAATGCATATGAATGCAATGTGATGCAATAACCCTTCACCGGCGCGGGACTCTCATCGACAACCGGGAAGTAGATGCCAACTCGCAGCCAGGGTACAATGCTCAAATCCTCAATACAATACCAACAATAGGACATAACATATAATATATAATATAAATCCAAAGCTAAGGCGTAATGAGTACGCCTATCGGCAGCTACACACGTAAGGAATACGTGGTAGAAAATCCACGAGGCCAGGTGCCTCCAAAGAAATGGATATAAACACTTACCTCTCTCAAAAGTTAGCATTGCGACCAACAACCGCGTTATTTTTTGAATTCATTGCCAAACGATCCCACTGTGATCAATAAGCAGAAAAATATATCACATTAGGCTAAAGGCTTCATTCCTCACATCTTAGGGCAATCCAGGTAGGAACCTGATACCCTATTGGCATACGCAATACGCAGGCCAGGCCTATGTACAGGGTTCAAAGCCATATAACCAAACCCCAAATAAATTACATCTATATGTTGCCCATAACTCATTGAATACGAATATATAATCAATTCCATTATCGGGGTCCATTTGACCCTTTAAACTATCAATTTACGCCAATAGGGTGATGTATAATATCCTTATTTTTACCGTAAAAATATATTCAAACACACGTAATAAGCTAAGATAATGAGTTAGCATCATTACCTGAAGATTTGGGGTAGAAATTCCACTATTTTTCTACTCCTTTTTCCCTTTTTTCCTCCCTCTTTTCTAATTTTTCCTCACTGAGCGTTTTTGGTAATGTTTCTGATATGCATCGATCTGATTGTGCTAGGGGATTAAATCCCCTAGGCCACCGACATTTGTTCCAATTTTTGTTTTTTTACTCTTTTTCCTTTTTTCATTTTCTTTTATTTTCTTTTCTTTTCGCGACGAAAATTAAAACGGAATCCTACGATATTCGAAATAATCCCAACTTTTGCATACAAGTTATATAAAATATATATAACATACTCGCGAAGGCGGATCTCAAATTGGACTCCCGAAACTCAAGATGCAAATTTAAATAGAAAAGAAGTCAAATTATTTAACTTTCGGCATTTTAGCGGAAACTAGCCGAACAACATCGAAATTCACTTTCGAAAGTTTACAAAAATCACAAATAATCATACGAACCTAACGGCGCTTTCGGATTTCGAATCGGAGCTCATTCGGCAAAAACCGAGCTCGAAAATCTCTTTTTAATATTTATCGCCAATAAAAACTGAAACCTTCTTCCGATGCCTACCAAACGAGGTCTGATTTAGATCAAATTTTACAGACAGGTTCCAATAGACATTACAAATATTTTAAAGTTATCGGCACGCCAATCGGAACCCTAACTTCCGAAACGACTGACCGAGGTCGTTTCATTCTCCTCCACTTAAACTCTCGTTCGTCCTCGAACGAGCCTAAATCTAAAGAAAAATTCGCACAGATAACAAAAGAACTTGCACGACCTTCGTAAGCTACTCCACAGACCTTATCTCTTGAGTACAGGATCAGAATTATAACACGCATATTGAACTTTTAAAATAAAATATATCTAGATAATATGATAACACCATTGCCCGGATTATTCTGACTAAGATGATCCTTCCTCGATCACGAGAGGAGAGTTCTACATTTTCGAAGCAAAGATACACGGAACTTTGAATGGGTTAACATGATTCAGCCGATAATCACCTCTTCGATATACCTTTCAATTTAGAACAGGTCGATGGAACTAAGAATTAGCTCACGCTTGATGCAATAGGGGAAGCTTTTGAAGTATCTTGTCATTACACACTATAAAAGATATGATGCAAGCTATATTATATTTTTACGAACGCACTATGCAACATCTCAGCTGATGTTAGTGTTGTTCCGCAAGCTCCTTGTGGAAAGGTAGTTACTCATATCCCAATGTATGTCGAAGGTTCATCTGAACAGGGTCTATCGTATAAGAATAAGGATCACACAACTACTACTGGATAGTATGATGTAGACCAAGAATGATCTTCAGACTGAACATCTATCTCAGGGTATTGTCTTTGAATTGGAATTATTATGACTTGAAAAAGTAAATATAAAAGAGACATGTAGTTGGACCTTCAGCTGAGGCAGAATACCGACAACAAAGTTGATTACGCTAAAGTAACTTCCCAAAAAGTTGAGGTGTAAAGGAGATATGCCAATGATAGATGGACGACAAGCTGCACTAGACCTTTAACTCTAAATTTTTTGAAGTAAAACAGTGTCAGTATGAGGATCCAGTTTTATTTGAATACGGACAGATAGCCCAAAGAAAGCCGGAGTCACCATACAGGGTTACTACTGACGGTGTTCTCATGCATAAAGATAGACTTTATGTTCCTGATGTTGCATATTTACGTGGACAAATTATGATAGAGGCACATTATTCTAAATATACTATTCATCCAGGTTCGATTAAGATGTACCATGATCTTAAGCAGATTTATTAGTGGGATGGAATGAAGTGTGACATAGCAGAATTTGTGGCTTAGTGTTCTAATTGCCAGCCAGTTAAAGTCGTGTCATCTTTCCAGACTTTATGCTTTCAGCAGATAGGTACGTATATATGATCAGGTTGCCAGCTTATCTCTAGCATTAATAGATTATTAGCTGGTTTAGCAATGATCGACACTCATTGCAGATTTCTACCGTGGCCTTACTTTGGGTCATGAGAAAAGTGGTATCAACACCTCAGAGATTTAATATTACCATTCAGTATTTGGAGGAAGACTCCTCCACTTAAAGCACAAACTCATGCAGCCATTTGAATAGGAATAACCATCCTCGCACAGTCTGCTGGACCAAAGAAGATTTAGCTAAAAGCTGAATGTAGGCAGACCTAAGCTACCAACCACCCTTTTGAGTTGCCAAACAGCTGCAACTCTCAAGTTCACAACTCCATACCTTTGCCGTAAACACCACCGCCGGGTGGATGGTACTTCGATATAAAAATTTCGGCAGAGTTTCCCCTGAAACTGGATGATCCGCAAAAACAGAACCAGCACTATACTATCCATGAGAATGGATACCCGGATAAACTGATAACATAAACATGTTAAACGGATAACAAGATGAGACAACTGGACCCAAACAATAATATGCTTCCAAAACAATAATATGCTTACCCGGCCATAATAACACGTACCTTGGCTCAACACAGGGAACGTCACAAGCAGCTACCAACCGCCCAAGCTCACTGGTGCCGGACGAAGAAGAAATGGAAATGGACCGAGGATAGAAATAATTAGAGCTTCAGGAAGCTCATCTTCTTATTTTATTAGCTACCAGAGCTAGACTACTTACGAGTCAGGCTAACCGAAGAATCGCAATTGAAGAAATGGACATTAAATGAGCTTTATGGAACAACTTCTATGCCAATTTAATCTCCCAATAAAAAGAAACTCTGACAATTTACCAGAAACCCTTTTTATAACTAAGGCAAGCTCATAGAATAACATGACTTACTAACATTTCGAACCAAGAGGAGACACATAGATCGAGTATTAATTACTAACCACTTTACACCGGAAGAAACAATGACACTTTCTGATGGTGACAAATAAGAATCCCATCATCCTAGCGACACTGAGTTCCAAAGAGAGGTAGACTGACTTGACATTATAACAGAATGAGGCATAACAAAATGCCAAACAAACAATACCGATACTCACTCACACATCTCTCGCATTTAAACCACATAAACTAGTAGGGTCATCATAAATGCCGGGAACACATCATACAAGAAGCTCACCCCTCTACCGCAGCCGATTCTTAACAGAAACAATATCCAAGAGAACCATGGAACATGATATGACAGACCATCTCCAGGTCGATCGGAAGGATCAAATCTTAAGGAAAGAAGAAATACATGGGTCTACTACATCGGATGCCTCAGCATCCTGCCAGACTAGCAGTTCATAGAACTGCCTCTACAGCTGAGCTGAGCCACTATCCTGACAAGCACTTTCTGGAGAACCACTGCCACCAAAATCTCAACCTCTACCGGATGGTAGCATTTCTTTTGTTGATTGAGATCTAAATGAAATCCCCTGCGACTGCGTAGATGCCTGATGACGAGAGAAAAGACGATTGCTAACATGTCGGAGTAAGGGAAAACTCCTCAAAAGATAACCAGACTCATGACAGTGATAACAGATTTTCATTGACAATGGAAGCTGGACATATTGTCGATAGCTATAAAGAGAAGAACTGGATCTAATCTTGATGAACTACTCGCGCACTCTGAGAATCACGCTCTACAAGCTGAGATAACCCGGAAGGTGACTTCCAAAAATAATCAGAACTTTTACCTCCAAATGAGGTACCATGGTTACCCACTAGGGCCACAGGATCTCTTGCTCTCCCTCTCTAACTCTTCCCACTCTAACTTATGGTATGCCTCGTACTTCCGAGCAATATCAACAACGACATCAAATAAAGTCCCAACCTCAATTTTCCGAGCCATCTGGGATCTCAAGAAAGGAGAAAAATCATCAATAAATCTCTGAATCTCTCGAAAGGCTCATGAACTAGTTCTGATGCATATCCAGCCATTCTATAGAATTCAATCTCATATTTTGAAACACCAACAGGCTAACCGACAGGCTACCCTGTCCAATCCACTCAAACTGGCAACACTCTCCATTTCGCTCGCTGCACGAAAGGAACTTTTTCCACGAACCTAGAAGAAAAACCGAATCAAGTTAGCTAATAAGAGAGCAGCCCACCAATTCAGGGCTGGACCCCTGAAACTGGAAAGAAGAATGATCAACAATATATTGCTCGAGATAACCAACAGCCTGAAGGATATGCTGACATCATTTTTTTTTTTTTTTAAAATTCACGGGGTTTATCTGATACATTTCTTAAGAATATCGGAAGGTTCAACCGCGTCAAATAATATAATCTCTTCGGACACTCGGACCGAGCTGTTACCTCGGCTGGCTAACCAGCCAGAATAAAGAGAGGTACAACACATGCTACCTCCGAAATATAATTCACTGCAGCAATATCAAGAACTGGAATAGAAGCTCCCCGAGACTGAACATCTGCATCTGTATCTGAGACAACCTGATAAGCTGCCTAGCGAACAATAGGTTCTTGCGGTATCTGCGTCGCCAAGATTCTCGTAAAATCATCGTAGATAGCCAAGGGAACCACAAGGCCCTGCTCCCATGCCCATCGCGAGCTCGTACAATTGGGACCTCCGTAACTAGATCGTCAGCACAATCAAAATACTCGGGGCTTCGTCAGTACTAACCCCAGGCCAGACTGCTTCGTCTTGAACTCATACCGTTTGCTGATTTGTTGCACGAGGGTTTCACAATTACCACGAAGGAATTAACAAAAATACTTTTTCATCCCAGACCGACGCACGATCAGAAAAGAAGGAAGTGAAACTTCCTAAATGCCATCATAGCCTCTCGTAGATAAGTACGGACGTCTACGTACCCATCACCGAGACTCTACTAGACACTGTCTTAGTCTGGATAGACTCTAAACTGGGCTCTGATACCAACTGACACGACCCGGAATCCGGTTAGGCCGTGCGGGCACCCGACATCCTCCCCAGACCCGTCGGGCGAACCCTTACCAATTAAACTAGGAAAATAATTATAATAATTCATAAATAAGGACAAGACTTCGAAAAAAAAAATACAGAGATACTGCTACCTCTAAGCTGTATAAAAGAAATTACAGCTGACTACCCAACATACCAGGTTTAGGGCTATCCAGACTAGACATCTAAGAGTACAAAAGAAGACAGATACCTCCTGAAGGGAGCCAAATGCAACTGGAATAATGAAAAATAAACTGGTGGCCATCTGGAATAAAAGTTGGCTCACCCTGACAGCTGAAGTCGTCTCCGCTCCTTCACAACGTGGCGAACTCAATCCTGGAGCGAACCTGCCGAAACGAAATAGATAGAAAAAGAAACAAACAACAAACAAGGGTGAGTCAAAAGGACTCAATAAGTGGGGCAGACTAGCCACCTCAAAGAATAGGATAGCTAGCCAGGGAGAAGAAACAGATAAACCAAATTTCTTTTATTTAAATTATAAAAAGGTAGAGCCAGATAACAACCGAAAACACGTAAGAAACTTATAAACTCAACCAAGGATGCGTGCCAGAAACATAACAACAAATAAGAAATGCACATATAAGCAGGACAATAGTTATGTACCACAAGCTTACACAATGGTATGAAATAAAATGAAATAAAATGAAGTGAGATGAAATGAGACGAAATATGATGCGAAGGGTCACATGTGCCCGTAATCCCATCCCGAAGCGGAATACTCCTGCATTCGAGGGGAATCCAATCTGATAACCAACTGGAGCGGAATACTCCTGCTCCTGGGGCGGAATACTCCTGCACCCGATATAATATAAACCAGAGGCGGAATACTCCTGCACTCTCCTGGGGCGGAATACTCCTGCACCCGATATAATGTAAAGCTGAGGCGGAATACTCCTGCACTCAATATCTGACATAAGAGCGGAATACTCCTGCTCTTGGGGCGGAATCCTCCTGCCCTCAATGTGATACAATGGAGCGGAATACTCCTGCTCCTGGGGCGGAATACTCCTGCCCTCAATATGATACAATGGAGCGGAATCCTCCTGCTCCTGGGGCGGAATACTCCTGCCCTCAATATGATATGCAATGTAATGCATATGAATGCAATGTGATGCAATAACCCTTCACCGGCGCGGGACTCTCATCGACAACCGGGAAGTAGATGCCAACTCGCAGCCAGGGTACAATGCTCAAATCCTCAATACAATACCAACAATAGGACATAACATATAATATATAATATAAATCCAAAGCTAAGGCAGCTACACACGTAAGGAATACGTGGTAGAAAATCCACGAGGCCAGGTGCCTCCAAAGAAATGGATATAAACACTTACCTCTCTCAAAAGTTAGCATTGCGACCAACAACCGCGTTATTTTTTGAATTCATTGCCAAACGATCCCACTGTGATCAATAAGCAGAAAAATATATCACATTAGGCTAAAGGCTTCATTCCTCACATCTTAGGGCAATCCAGGTAGGAACCTGATACCCTATTGGCATACGCAATACGCAGGCCAGGCCTATGTACAGGGTTCAAAGCCATATAACCAAACCCCAAATAAATTACATCTATATGTTGCCCATAACTCATTGAGTACGTATATATAATCAATTCCATTATCGGGGTCCATTTGACCCTTTAAACTATCAATTTACGCCAATAGGGTGATGTATAATATCCTTATTTTTACCGTAAAAATATATTCAAACACACGTAATAAGCTAAGATAATGAGTTAGCATCATTACCTGAAGATTTGGGGTAGAAATTCCACTATTTTTCTACTCCTTTTTCCCTTTTTTCCTCCCTCTTTTCTAATTTTTCCTCACTGAGCGTTTTTGGTAATGTTTCTGATATGCATCGATCTGATTGTGCTAGGGGATTAAATCCCCTAGGCCACCGACATTTGTTCCAATTTTTGTTTTTTTACTCTTTTTCCTTTTTTCATTTTCTTTTATTTTCTTTTCTTTTCGCGACGAAAATTAAAACGGAATCCTACGATATTCGAAATAATCCCAACTTTTGCATACAAGTTATATAAAATATATATAACATACTCGCGAAGGCGGATCTCAAATTGGACTCCCGAAACTCAAGATGCAAATTTAAATAGAAAAGAAGTCAAATTATTTAACTTTCGGCATTTTAGCGGAAACTAGCCGAACAACATCGAAATTCACTTTCGAAAGTTTACAAAAATCACAAATAATCATACGAACCTAACGGCGCTTTCGGATTTCGAATCGGAGCTCATTCGGCAAAAACCGAGCTCGAAAATCTCTTTTTAATATTTATCGCCAATAAAAACTGAAACCTTCTTCCGATGCCTACCAAACGAGGTCTGATTTAGATCAAATTTTACAGACAGGTTCCAATAGACATTACAAATATTTTAAAGTTATCGGCACGCCAATCGGAACCCTAACTTCCGAAACGACTGACCGAGGTCGTTTCAGTTCGAGAATGAGATCTTGGTTTAGATTATCATGATCCGGCCCCTCATTCCCTGTATTCATTTCTTCTTCCACTTGAGGTTCATCCGCAACATGGACTGGGGGATTCTCAATAGCCCCCTCATTTTAAAATTGTTCTTTTCTTCAACCACGTCATCCACTCAGATAGTCTCAAAACTTGGACTCTCTTTCACATCATCCTTTGGTGGATATGGAAACTCGTGCTCATAGAACACAACATCATGAGACATAAATTACTCTTTGGTATCCAAATCATACAACTTTCATGCCTTTTCCCATTTATATATCCCAAAAATACACATCGATAACTTCTGTTTTCAAACTTACCATTCATTTTGTCTGTGATAGCATGCATAGCATAAGCATCCGAACATTCTCAAGTGATTGTAATTCAGTGTCACACGCATCAAGATATCATACGGTGTCTTTCCATTTAGCACCAATGAAATGACTTGCCCCGAGCCCATGTCTTTTGAAACATTATTATTAACTACGTGAGATAACTCTTAATTATCAATGTTGCCGATAGTGGAGCCAACAAAAAATTTGAAAAAATACTAGGATAATGTCACACTTGGAATTTTCACAAATGATCTAACACAGTTCTGAACGAGTGTTGTCATTTTCTTAGAATTTTTCTTATGTAAAGAAAATTTAATAATTACTATATTACAACAAAAATATCATTTTGATTAACTGGACCTATTTTTCATATAGTCTACTTTTGCAAATTTTAACGAAGGCATAGTGAAGCTCTTCTCATCAATTTAGTTCATCCATTACTAGATATTGGCATCGCCGAATGTCTTATCGACATGGCAGTCATAAAAGCAGAATGGGTGCGAAGCCTGCGAAGATCATGATATTATTAATCCAACAGCTATATGTAAGTACACCCTCCGAACCAAATTAGGTGATGTTTTTGGATTTCAATGGTTATTTTTCTAATTTAACCGTGAATTTGGACATAGAATACTTTTAATTTTTTAAAATATCATTTACGTATTCAAAAACTGCTTAAAAAGTATTATACTTTATAACAATTTATAATTCAAAATATTTATAAATCGTATGAAAAAATTGCAAGTCAAATTAAACACATGCTTGACTATCGAAATTCAAAAACCTTCACATAAATTGAAACAGAGGGAGTACATGTTAAGGCTAGAAACTAAAGTTGGAAACCTTGGGTCAATGAACTCATGATCTCAGCATGAAAATGATTTTTACTAAAAACAAAGCGTTCATTTAAAGAATTTCACATATAATATATTAGTAAGTTTTTCCTTTTGTTTTCTATTTTTTGATAATCTTGATTTTCTTTGTTACCTCTTGTATATAGAGTATAATTAATAATACAAAAAAGGAGAAATTAACTAAATCATTATTTCAGATTCAGGATCATCTCTTGAAACTTCAGGTGAAAGAGCAGGTGCCTCGGTTTTAGGTGAAAGAGCAGGTGCATCCGTAGCAGGTGCAGGTTCTTGAGCAGTTGGTTGATCATATTGATGGTGATGGTGGTTGTGGTTATGGTGGTGGTGGTGGTGGTGATGGTGGCCTTCATGACCTGGATGGTGAGGATGGTCATGATGATGATGATGACCTTGTTTGTGATGGCCATGCTAAGGAGTAGGAGATGGTGTAACTGGTTATTCAGAGGGTGATGGGGTAACTGGTTCATCAACAAGTGAAGAAGTGTTTTCTCTAGGAGATGGGGCAGGTGCAGAATGTTGCAATTTATATTTCTGCAGGAGAGAGTTGGAGTTGAGAAAACTACAAGGAAAATGAAAAGAGAAAGGAATAACTGTGAACAAGTTGCCATCTTTGTGAATCACTTGTATTCTGATATTGCTTCAACTATATCTGGTGAGAAAGTGTGAAGTAAACAGTGCCTTATATAGTGGAAATATGGTCTTGTGGGATTACGTTGTAATCCAGCTCCTCTTTTAGTTTCCATTTGCTTCACCTGGTTTTGAAGAGTAAAGATTGCCCCAATCTTGTTAGAGCTTTTGGCAGACTTGAAGTTCACTCTTTTTGAGAAATCAAACGAAAGAATCCGTTTTATAGTGTGACTATCGAAAAATAACAGTGTAACTTTATTCACACTACTCTGTCAATGAAATAATTTAAACGCTACGTACCGAATCAAAAATCTTTACCTGAACATTTTTTTCAAGGAAAGAACATAATCGATGTCGTCATAAGACGTTTTAAAGTCGAGAAGATCATAATATTCAAATAGCCGCATGATATTTTAAAAGGTAAACTACTACAGCATATTCAGAGATATATCCCACTAAAGTGGAGTCTGGGGAGGGTGAGATGTAAATGGATCTAAAACTGATAGAGGGGATTTGTCTTTAAAAAATTTATTTTCTTCTTATACATCATTTGTATGTGATGACATGCATAGCACAAGCATCCGAACACTCTCAAGTGATCGTAATTCAGTCTCACATGCATCAGGACATCATACGGTGTCTTTCCATTTAGCACCGATGACATGACTTGCCCTTAGCCCATGTCTTTTAAAAAATTATTATTAACTTCGTGAGATAACTCTTAATTATCAATGTTGCCGATAGTGGAGCCAACAAAAAAATTGGAAAAATACTAGGATAATGTCACACTTGGAATTTTCACAAATGATCTAACACAATTCTGAACGAGTGTTGTCATTTTCTTAGAATTTTTTCTCATGTCAAGAAAATTTAATAATTATAATACAACAAAAGAAATCATTTTAATTAACTTGACCTATTTTGCATGTAGTCTACTTTTTTAAAATTTAACGAAGGCATAGTGAAGCTCTTCTCCTCATTTAGCTCTGCCACTACTGGATGTTGGCATCGTGGAATGTCTTTTCGACATGGTAGTGATAAAAGCAGAATGGGTGCGAAGCCTGCGATGATCATGTTATTATTAATCCAACAGCTATATATAAGTACTCCCTTCGTACCGAATTACGTGAAGTTTTTGGATTTCAATTGTCAGTTTTTTAAGTTTAACCGTGAATTTGGACATAGAATACTTTAAATTTTTTAAAATATTATTTACGTATTCAAAAACTGCTTAAAAAGTATTATACCTCACAATAACTAATAAATCAATTTTGTAAATAGTATGAAAAAATCACAAGTCAACTAAAACACATGTTTGACTCTCAAAATTAAAAAACCTCCACATAAATACAAACAAAGGGAGTACATGTTAAGGCTGGAAAACTAAAGTTGGAAACCTTGGGTCAATGAACTCATGATCTCAGCATGAAAATGATTTTTACTAAAAACAAAGCATTCATTTCAAGAATTTCACATATAACATATTAGTAATTTTTTCCTTTTGTTTTCTGTTTTTTGATAATCTTGATTTGCTTTGTTACCTCTTGTATATAGGGTATAATTAATAATACAAAAAAGGAGAAATTAACTAAATCATTATTTCAGATTCAGGAGCATCACTTTAAACTTCAGGTGAAAGAGCAGGTGCCTCGGTTTTAGGTGAAAGAGCAGGTGTATCCGTAGCAGGTGCAGGTTCTTGAGCAGTTGGTTGATCATGTTGATGGTGGTGGTGGTAGTGGTGGTGGTGGTGGTGGTGGTGATGATGATGGTGGCCTTCATGACCTGGATGGTGAGGATGGTCATGCTGATGATGATGACCTTGTTTGTGATGGCCATGCTGAGGAGCAGGAGATGGTATAACTGGTTATTCAGAGGGTGATGGGGTAATTGGTTCATCAACAAGTGAAGGAGTGTTTTGTCTAGGAGATGGGGCAGGTGCAGAATGTATGCAATTTATATTTCTGCAGGAGAGAGTTGGAGTTGAGAAAACTACAAGGAAAAAGAGAAGAGAAAGGAATAACTGTGAACAAGTGGCCATCTTTGTGAATCACTTGTATTCTGATATTGCTTCAACTATATTTGGTGAGAAAGTGTGAAGTAAACACTGCCTTATATAGTTGGTCTGTAATCCATCTCCTCTTTTAGTTTCCATTTGCTACACCTGGTTTTGAAGAGTCAAGATTGCCCCAATCTTGTTAGAGCTTTTGGCAGACTTGAAGTTTACTCTTTTTGAGAAATCAAACGAAAGAATCAGTTATATTTTGACTATGGAAAAATAAAATTGTAACTTTGTTCACATTACTCTGTCAATGAAATAATTTAAACGCTACGTACCGAATCAAAGATCTCTACCTGAACATTTTTTTCAAGGAAAGAACATAATCGATGTCGTCATAAGACGTTTTAAAGTCAAGAAGAGCATAATATTCAAATAGCCATGATATTTAAAAAGGTAAACTACTACAGTATACTCAGTGATATATCCTAGTAAAGTGGAGTCTGGGAAGGGTGAGATGTAAATGAATCTAAAACTGATAGAGGGGATTTGTCTTTAAAAATCTTATTTTCTTCTTATACATGCAAATTCAGTGAAAAAAACGTAGAACAGTTAATAACATATAGAAATAGTAGGTGATGCCATTTAATTGGGATTAAAACTTTATCGCATTGGTATGTTTATGTTCTAGCATTTGCAGGAGTCTTTCCGTATTTTACTTAGAGATTTGTATGTAAATGAGAATTTAGAAGGTTGACAAAACGGTAGGAATATTTGACTTGTTCAAAATGCAATACTGTATTGGCCAAAATTTGGCGATGCTCGATGACACGTGTTTGATAATGTGGCAAATTTGGATTGAGAATCTGAGACAAAACAGTTTAGACTCGCTTCATGAAACCGGTCAACATTTGAGATGCATCATTCGATCGGATCGGCAATTGGACATTTTGATTTCGGAGACATTGTGACATCCCAGTTAAGGATTAAGTATCTCACATTGACATAACACAGTAGTGATCCTAGGTATTTAAGTACACATGCCTAAGATGCTAGTGATTCATTTTAAAGGCGTGAGGGCCTCGTCCAGAGCGGACAATATCACTAGTGTACTGAGCTATTACAGATGGTATCAGAGCTACATCGTGTCAGCCTTGTCGATGTGGGCCAAGGTTCAGAGTGCTGAGTCTAGCGAATCACGGGTACGCGGGGCAAACCTCAGCGAGGACGCTGAGTCCATAAGAGGGTTGTATATGACACCCTAGCTAAGGGTTAAGTATCCCACATCAACATAACACAGGAGTGATCCTGGGTATTTAAGTACACATGCCTTAGACCCTAGTGACGTGTTTTAAAGCCGTGAGGGCCCCAGCCCAAAGCAGACAATATCACTATCGGGCTGGGTTGTTACGGACAAGAAGTTCAGCCACTGAAAGAGATAAATGTTATCCTTAACTGATTCCGCTATTTTCGGGGAAAGAGTTCGTTTTGGATAATGGTATTATCTCTTCGTTGAAGAGACGTGGGGAAAGTGGAGTTTAGCAAGACTTAGGTTTCTACACTTATAAATGAGATCATTCCTAAAATTGTCACTGAACTAATATAAAGTATCTAAAAAAAGTAACTTTCCTTTGTTTTGGGACAAAAATATTACTCAGTTTATTCAAAATACCTTAAAAGGTCATTCTCCCTAGTTGTGCTTTAAAGTTCACCGAACAATATTGATGTGACATTTTATTTTAGGTTTTTTTTTAATTAAAAATGGACCCAAAAAGTATTTTAATTTTTTTTTTTTAAAAAACAAATATTTATTTATGAGATAATTTACCGATGGATTATTTATTCTTCGTCTTTACATTATAGTTATTTTTAGTATATTACTGGTATATATTAATGTACTATCTGCATATTAATAGCATATTTGATTTCCTTTTATTTGCATATTTATAGTGTATTTGATTTCCTTCATCCGTAAATTGAGCATCATATACTAATTATACGTATCTATGTAAAGTGTGAGAACTTCATAAGGTCACACAGGCATGGTAATATACTCCCTAGTAATTCTGCATTCGGTTAAGCTGATTTCTAAGGAATGCTCATTGGAAATTTCAACGTATGGAAATAGTATTATGATAGTGTTGAAATTAGCTACCACAACAAATATGCTAAAGACTATAATTAAAAATTACAATTCATGTAGTTATTTGAAATCTTCCCCAACAATTATAGTTAAAATGTAGCACCATAAGTTTTTTACATATTTTTGGGCATAATAATTATTACATTTTATATGTTTTCATATGCGGTATATATTTTAGACATTTTGGTTAACAAATTTGGTTTTTACTTTTAAGTTGAATCTTTTCACATAGCATATTCTTTTTCTTTTTATTAAATTAACAAAATTTGAGAGATTTGAAGTTTGAATTGTCATAGACAAACTTCACATTCAAAGTTTGAAGTTTGATTTACTATGGTCAAACGTCAAAAATTTTGAGGTGGTTAATACTTTAAATTTGATGTTTTTTTAAAATTTTGAAATATTTGTTGGGTCCATTTTAATAAAAAGAACTAAAATAAAATGTCATATCAATATTTTTGGAGAATTTTAACCACAACTTGGGAGAATGACTTTTTAAGATATTTTGGATGAGTGAAGTGATATTTTTATCCCAAACCAAAATAAAGTGACTTTTTAAAATACTTTATATTAGTTCAATAACCATTTTAGGAATTAACTTCTTATAAATAGTCGGCCACCCCTATCTTGTATAACTTACGTTCTTCATTTACACTTTACATTCTCATGACATTCTTGTACTCTGAATTGCCATTGTTATTACTTTTCTTTGGAGAAAACAGAGTTCATCTTCTTTTATCGGAGCACGAGCATCATCGTACAATTTTTTATTGCTTTCTTCCTTTATTGCTCTTTATTTTAATTAGTGTCTTTCCTTATCATTATTAATTTATTATTGTAGTATCTGTTCCAATTAGCATGCTTGTGATTAAGTTCTACCAGCCTAATTATTTGCTTTTGACATCACGTAGTTGATTAGTTAATTATCGCACTACAAAAAAAACGCGTCTTACCAGCGGTTTTACTGCAGCGGTTTTCCAGAACCGCTGCTAAATATCTACATTCCTGCGGTTGTTTCTGCGGTTTCACAAGAGCAGAAAAATCAATTATTTAGCGACGGTTTATCCGTATTTACCAGCGGTTTTTAAAAATCAATGTATTCAGTGGTGGTTTTTGTGAGATTTAGCAGCAGTTTTTTGTTAAAATGTAAAGTTAACAATAGTATTATAAATTAAATTACTTTTTGTTGTTTTATTAAAATAATATATTTTAAAATTAGAAAATTTTTAAAACATAAAATTATTGTATTAAAATATTTTGGGAAACTTTTTGGAGAATTAATGTTTTAATTCAAAATGTAATGTAAGGAAGGAAAAAGAATAAATGGTGGACTTATTTAAAATATATACCATTTATAACATAATTACCCCCATAATTATCACCCATGATCGCCGAAATTAACATTTTGAATACAGTCAACAAGTGTTTTTGACTTGAATAAGGAGATATTCAAGTCACCCATAATTAACATTTTGAATACAGTCAAACTTTGCTAAACTCATTTACGCTCAAACACTTATTCATACTGAGTCACTCATTTACACTCACCGTCACATTTGCTAAACTCTCACCATTTGCTAAACTCATTTACGCTCAAACACTTATTCACACTCAGTCACTCATTTACACTCACCGTCAATTTCTCTCAAAAGGTTCCCTCCATTTGCTATTCCGTCAGTCGTTATTTGAATATTTTGTGTTTGCTTAACCCTAAATTGAATTTGAGTTTAAGTAATTTTCTGTGTTTAAGTAATTTTCTGTATTGAAAATTTTGTGTCGAACCTCCTTTTAAACCAGTTTGATTTTGAGTTTAAGTATGTAATTGAATTTGTGTGTAGCTACATTGAATTTTTGTTAAATTTTGTTATGTAATTGAACTCTGAGTTCAATGAATCGCCGACTCAGATTCATAGTTTAAGTATGTAATTGAACTCTAATTTGTTTAAGCTCAGATTCTGGTTTTGTTGTGTTTTTGAATTCTGTACATTTTATTGAGTTTTTGCTTCCCTAAGAACTGGTTTTTTCTCATTGAAAGATTTTTTTTTCTTAAAGTCGATGGATAAGAGTTGGATATTAAAGTCGAGAACTACACCTGAATATGCAGAAGGTCTACTTAAATTTTTAGACTTCGCATTTGCCAATTCGTCATCAGATAATAGGATACTTTGTCCTTGCTCTGGTTGCCGGTTTAGACTACTTCAAACTAGAGCCGAGGTGTTCGACCACTTGCTAGAAACTCCTTTTCCAGCCGGTTACACTTTTTGGCTATTACATGGTGAGAGAGATAATGGAGAAACTTCTACTGCTACACACGAAAAGCAACACATTGAAATTCCTGAAGATTCAATGCAACACATGGAAATTCCCGAAGATTCAATACAACAGATGATTGATGATGCCTTTAACTTTGTTGGAGAACCTGATGACCAAGAACCTGATCAACCAAATGAAGGAGAATACTGGATGCCCCCTTTGCATACTGGTCCAAATGATAAACTTAGAGATTTCTTTGAGTTGGTTAGAGATGGTGAACAAGAACTATATGAAGGATGCTCAAAGTACTCAAAGTTATCCTTTCTACTAAGACTGTATCACATTAAGTGCCTATGTGGGATGACTGACAAGGCCATGACAATGATATTAGAGCTATTAGGTGACGCCTTTGAGAATGCAAAGATCCCTCAGTCATTCTATGAGGCGAAGAAGACTATCAAAAAACTTGGGCTTGGATATGATAAGATAGACGCTTGTCCAAATGATTGTATGTTGTATCGGGGAAAAGATGCACATAGACAAGAATGCAAGTGCTGCGGCACATCTAGATGGAAGACAGTGACTAAGAAAAGTTCCGAGGCTCTAGCGGATAAAAAGAAGAAACCAAAACCTGCAAAAGTTCTTCGTTATTTCCCTCTGATTCCACGGTTGCAAAGACTGTTTATGTGTAGTAAGACAGCTGCTGATATGAGATGGCATAGTGTTGATCAGAATAAAGATGGCTTCCTGAGACATCCGAGAGATGGTGAAGCGTGGAAAAAATTTGATTCAACATTTCCAGAGTTTTCTCAAGATCCACGTAATGTTCGCCTTGGCTTAGCGAGTGATGGGTTCAATCCTTTTGGAAATATGAGCTCTAGTTATAGCATTTGGCCCGTGGTTCTTATTCCATACAACACTCCTCCCTGTAAATGCATGAAATGAACTTCTTTTATTCTCTCTATGGTAATTCCAGGGAAGCGAATGCCGGGGAATGACATTGATGTTTACTTACAACCTTTGATCGATGAACTTAAGGTTTTGTGGGATGGTGTTAACACTTTTGATGCTTCGTCAAATGAAATTTTTAAAATGAGAGCAGCATTGATGTGGACAATTAGTGATTTTCCAGGATATGGCAATTTGTCGGGGTGGAACACATATGGTAAGTATGCTTGTCCCATTTGCAACATCGATGCTAAACCTTGTCGACTTCATCATAGTCGAAAATGGTGCTTTATGGGTCACCGTCGTTTTCTAAATGCTGGCCACAAGTTTAGATTACAAAAGGCTCGATTTGATGGTACAATTGAAACAAGAAATCCACCTATACAATTCTCAGGCTCAGACATTTTAAAACAAGTCGAGAATATCAGTGTTTCATTTGGAAAAGCACCAGCAAATGAAGTTAAAGGGAAAAGAGGGCGGGGGCAACAAAATACTCAAGGCGGTGATTCACATTGGAAAAAGAAGAGTATATTCTTTGAACTTCCATATTGGGAGTTCAATTTGTTACGTCACAACCTTGATCCGATGCATATTGAGAAGAATGTATGTGATAATATAATATACACTTTGTTAAATGATGGTAAGTCAAAAGATAATTTGAATGCTCGGAAAGTCCTACAGTCAATGGGCATAAGATCTGAACTTTGGCCTGATGAGACGGGAGGGTACCCTACTGCCATTTTTACTATGTCAAATAAACAGAAGGACAAATTTCTAAGGACTTTAAAGAATGTGACTGTTCCAGATGGTTACTCAAGTAATATTTCAAGTTGTGTTGATTTGAAGCAGCGGAAGTTATTTGGATTGAAGAGTCACGATTGTCATATCCTTATGCAACAACTATTGCCAATAGCGATGAAGAATGCAATGCCTGGTGTAGTGTCTGCAGTTTTAGCAGATCTTTGTTCGTTCTTTCGACAATTATGTGCTAAAGTATTTAATCCGGCGGATCTTGATAACCTGCAAAATCAAATCTCTCACACTTCATCTCATTTGGAAATAATATTTCCTCCATCTTTCTTTACTGTCATGGTTCACTTACTTGTTCATTTAGTTGATGAAGTGAGACGTGGTGGCCCGGTTCATAACCGATGGATGTATCCTATGGAGAGGTTCTTAGGTTATTTTAAGTCTATTGTGCGCAACATGGCACAAGCAGAAGGCTCAATTGCTGAAGGTTACTTGGCTGATGAAGTTTTAACATTTTGTTCAAGATACTTCAATGATGTTGAGACAAGATTCAATCGACCGATGCGAGTTGATGATCGACCTGATGATTCAGAATGTCATGGAAAGGACACAATGTTTCCAAAAGTTGGTAAACCAGGAAAGGGTTCTTCATACTACAAGCTAAACCCAATGGAAAAGCTACAAGCGCATCGTCATGTGTTAGTTAATTGTCCAGCAATAGACCCGTTCCTCCAGTAAGTAATCTTTTAAAAAATTTCACATGTCTTACTATAATTCAACTATTTTTGTTAATTTAATTTCCACGTACAGGGAATTTAGGGCACAGACAAAGAGAAGATTAAGGAGTCGGACACGACTGGAAGCTGAGATTGATAAAGTTGTACATAGAGAGTTTGCTGACTGGTTCAAAAAGCGAGTAAGTTCAGTTTACATTAGCCTAGATTTTCTTCATCTCACTTACTGGTTTTGTTCATGAAAAGTTGCGTTGGATTCTCTAAGAAAAGAGACAATAAGTAGACAGAAGCAGAGAGACAGAGCAATGTTTTGACACTGTACACTGTTTGTTTGGGCAAGGAGTTTAGGCGTAGACTCCAGCTGGGGATGTAACCCATTCTAGAGTTGTTTGTATATTTCTCATTCTGTTGTTAAATATCTCTATATGCATCTGTGATGATAAATAAAAAATAAAAATATCTCTATGCACATTCAGTCATATTTTAGTAAACTAAGTAGAAAACAAGAGTTTTCTTCATACCAACAAGTGTTTTTGACTTGAATATCTCCTTATCTTTGCATGTTGCCTTCCAATACCCTGCTTCAGTTGCTCTGTTTGTCCTCTGTCCTGTTGGATTCTTCTTATTCACTTGAATTTATTATCCTGATTAATTCCATCTCTTGCACAACTTGCACAACTTCTTTGTATTTACTTGACTGAATGTTTATCTGTTAACAGATTATGAATGATGTCAATGAACATTCAAGTGAAATCAAGTGGCTTGCAGTTGGACCAAATGAACAAGCCAAACGATACAGTACATACAATGTGAATGGATTCAACTTCAGAACTATATCGCGAGAGCAGGGGTTGAAAACTCAAAATAGTGGAGTGTTTGGTACATTTGATACTAGAAGTTATGCAAGTAACCATGACAATAATATGATAGTTGGAGGTGTTCCCTATTATGGAAAATTGGTGGATATAATTGAATTGAACTATAGTGGTCAATTTACAGTTACCTTGTTCAAGTGTCAATGGGCTGACACCACGTCTGACAGAGGCATAAAACAGATGAATTGGGTTTTACTTGTGTTAATTTTTCCCGTTTGATACATCTTGGTGACCGGGAAGACCATGAGCCGTACATATTGGCGTCACAGGCCCAACTTGTGTATTATGTTGAAGATGAAACAGAAAAGGAATGGAGTGTTGTTGTCCATCTAAAACCAAGAGACTTGTATGATATGGGAGGAGATAATAATGAAGAACCAATGTATGATACAGTTTCTTCTTCGAAACCAGACCTGAATAGGTGGTTGCCAGATGACAATCAATATTTACGATTGGCAAGGGATGATAAAGAAGATGAAGATCTAACATATGCTAATGTTGACAGGATTGAAGACATTGATTAACTAACTGGACTTCAAAATTCAGAATAACTCTTTCTATTGAGCAAGAAAATATTTCAAATATTTCTTCCACTCTTTCTTCTTCTTTTTATGGCCTCTTTCTTTGAGAACTGCAACCTCAAATTGAATTATTATCAACTGCTTTTTATTTTGAAACTGGTGTACAACCTAATTATGTTTTAACAGCAGCCTTCTGTTTGTATCAGTTTCTTTGCTTGTGTTTCAGTTCAGCTTTTCCTTGGTTTGTTGCTTTAAATGTTTAGTTTTCAGCTTAGATTTCCTCTTAACTCTTTCAGTTTCTCTTTAGTTCTGGATCTTTTTTTAGACCAATTGTAGGCTTTTAACATAATTTTCTGTGATATTAGGAATGGGGCGGCCACGACGCTTCAAGAGCATACTACCTGATACAAAAGATTCATGTGATAATTTAGACGCGGTTCGCTCCAAGACACGGAATCAATTATCTCATGATGGAGCTACATCTAGACAATCAACTCATGTTGAAGGAAGCTTTGTACAATCAACTCATCATGGAAGCACTTCTGCTCAATCAAATCATCATGGAAGATCTTCTGCTCAATCAAATCATAATGGGGCTCACTCTGAACCTGAGAATACCAATTTTTTTGATGAATCTGCCTATGTGTTACCTCTCATGGCTTAAGGTTCCAAAGAAATACAAGGATAGTGTATATGATGATATTATAGAGGTACATGCACAATATGCTATATTTATGTTGTTCTTGTTGTAGTGTAAATGGTCTCTGCTGTATCAATAATAATGTCTACAACTGTGTCTGTTCTTGAATGAAACTTTGCATTCCCATAAAACAGGTTTACTGTTACAATAAATAAAGTTATGTGTCCATGAAATAACAGGAGCCTATAAAACAGGTTTTTGAAATAACTTACATTGCTATAATGACAAGTTGATGATCTTTTTTTGGACAGATATTCACAGGTTTTTGAAAGTCATGTTCAAGAAATGATGGGGTCTGTGATTCATAATTGCTAAAAATTGCTATTAGAGCACTTTTTTTTTGTAGCATATATGTTGATTCTTGAGAAATATTAATGCCAATATCTTCTGCTTGTCTTATCTGTCTTCTACCATTTTATTTTGCTCTATGTTCATCCTGACCATTCCCCATTAAAACATTTTTCTTGTATCTTTTGTGACCTGGATGTATTGGTTTCTGTCTAAGATTGCCCACTTGAAAACCAGGTTAATTTGTTAGTTCACATACCTCCCCTTTTATCCAGTGATTACATGTTGGGTTCAAGTTGGGGTCTCTTCTTCTTCTCACACCCTTGACACATTAAGGTCTTCTACTATAGCTTATAACATTGCAGTGACGAACAATGGAACACCTTTACAAATGGAATTCATTAGGACTTCCTTACAATCTGACCAGCTCCTTTTGTCAAATTGATTATTCTCTTTCTGGTACTTTTCCAATTTTCTAATATCTTATGAAGCTGATCCAAGATTTTGAGTTACTTGGTCCATTATTGCACCAGTCACATCTGTTGATGTTACACTACATTTGCCAGGTCCTTATCTAGTCAATATACTACATCTGCCATCAGATCATTTGCTGCCAATACATTTTATTTCTTCACTAGCCTCCAGAGAAAAGTGTTTTAAGCAGGTCAAGCCTATCCATCTCTGTAGCTAAGTAATGCTTAGTAGGATTTAATGGTCTGACCAGTGATCATTTAAGCTGGACCTAGCCAGTTAATACAACTTACATAGTTTATGTTTTAGGTGTAAGGAAGACAGCAGTAAGTTGGTGGACTTTGTTGCACTCCCTTTAGGCAGATAGGAAAACAGACTCTTATACTCAATAATCCATTTCAGAACTTCAAGGACACTTCTTCAATTAACCAAAACTGATAGACACTAGAACCTGCATCTTCCTCTTTTCATTTTCTTTAGCTGTTGGCATCTGCTAATTTGACATTAATTTTCTTACGCAGAAAAAGTTTCATATAGTGGACAGCCAGATGAAGAAAAATATCATGAAGAATATGGGAACAAGGTGGAAGAACACCATGAATGCTCTATACAATGGGTTTTATAAAGAGTCATTGACTATAGAGGAAAATATTCGAAGGCGGCCTAGTGGAGTTGATATCGATCAATGGATTTGGCTAATAGAGTACAACAATGATAAGAAAACAAAGGAGATGCGCAAAAGGAATGCTGAAAATCGGAAGAAGCAAGCATACACATATTCTGGTGATTCAAAAAGTATACCTAGGTTAACAGCTGAAGAGGTTATTTATTTAACTAGGCTTCTTCCTACGTATTTAATTCTATATTTTATCAAAGCATTAATTATATTATTATGGTTATATTGATATAGGAACAACTACGTGGGAGGCGCATGAGTAGAGGAGAGATATGGACCATTGCACACAAGGGAAAAGATGGCAAATATGTGAATGATGCAGCCAGAGTTGTTGGAGTAAGTTGTTGGCTATCAGTAGCTTCTTTTTCCTAGAAGTAGAGGTACAAGGACAGAGATGACTAGCTCAGTGTACTCAAACCTTAGAACTGAAGATGAGGCTCACTAAGCTGCAGCTTTTCCAATTTTGAAAGTTGTATCCATGAACAAACTGCTCTACACTAAATGAGGCTCTATTTTTTAATATATGTAGGAGCAAATAGAGGAAATTGAGCGCCAAAATGGCCCATTGATTACAATTTCGCCAGATGATGCAGTTGGTCGTGTACTAGGAAAGGAGCACCCTGGTCGAGTTAGGTGTATGGGTCAGGGCCCAACTCCAACTCAAGTGTTTGGCCATGCTACTCACCAACGAAGTAGATATTCTTTTACTCAACCGATTCAAGATAACAAAATGGATGAGATAAAGACAGAGTTGGAAGCTGAAAAATCTAAGGTGCGAGAGCTTGAGTTGGTGGTGGATGCTGAAAAGTTGAAAAGGCGAAAGCTTGAGTCTGTGGTGGGTTTCATATCAAAATATTTCATAAATCAAGGAGGAGATATGCCGCCTGAGTTAGCTGCTATGGTTAATGCGATGGTATGTGTGTCTAACTTTTTTCTGTCCCTAATATGAACTTTATTAGTATTTTTCTAGGGGGGTGTGGGAAAAACAAATACTTGTCAATGAGATGAAGAGAGTATAAATGATACTGAAGTCATTGGACTGGATGAGGTTGCTGTTAATGTGCGTTCAATTGTTTAAGGATAAGTTATCAAAGCTCATATATGTACTAAATGTTTTAGACATAAGATATAATGTAACACTAATAACTGTCCTGTGTCACTGATCAATATCATATATGTAGAAACCATTGGAACATGTCTTTCACCACAGGTAGTAAAAGAAGTCAGTGAAGATTGCAAATATGAAATTCCTCAAGCAGATATATATATATATATATATATATATATATATATATATATATATATATATATATATATATGACAATACTTATATATGACATTTTTACTATACATAGTTGAAAAAATAACATAAGAGAATTACGCAAATAATATGAAAAATATTTGTAGGATTCAAATTGTAAAAAGGTATAGGAGATCACCTCCTACTACCACATGAGTTCAGTTGATTTAATCTTTTGATTAGATATTGAATTGACAGCATATCTGTTGTCAACTCAAGATAAATGAGCCTGAAACTATTACAAAATTACATAACTATTCCTCAATCCCATGCTTCCAGGTGAGGAAGTTATAAAAAAGTTAAACTAGATCATTTTTCCTAAATGAGCCTGAAACTAATTAAGGAGGAACAATATATTATAGTTTGTAGAAGTCCTAGAATTCATGTGAGAAATAAGTGCAAAGACGAACTAAAAGCAAGTGTCAGGGTCCTCAAACTCAATGGCACATGAGATCAACCCATCAAAACAATTAAGCAACCAATTGTCAAACTATGGGTTTCATAGAGCTTTGAGTGTAGAGTTCCTGTACAGTTACTAAGAAGGTACTTGTAGAGTCTTGTGATTCTGAAGTTCTTTAATTCAATACAAGTTAATCATGTATTTTCTGATTGTTGTAAAAGGAATTTCATCTAAATTGTTGGTCTATAAGTCCATAACTCTGAGCTTTTCCAGTTTCATGTTCTTCCCTCATTTCCCCCAGTAAATCAATAAACCATTGCATGAAAGCGCAAGTATTGACTTCATGTTTGCTTTTGTTTAAATTTACTTATTGTTGGATTATATAGCTTAATCTTTTAAGAATATTTACTAACAATTCTATCTTTTGATTTTAGGCTTCAAATGAAGAAAGTGGACCAATTTTGGAAGGTGTCGGACCGTCGTCTTCAACTAGTCGTAATGTTTGAAGTCAAATTTCTCATTGGAAAAAATGATTTAAGTGTTGTCAATGAGAAAAATTATTTTGTTTGTAATGGAATTTTATTTAACTTTAACTTTATTATGGATGTAAATTATGGTTGAACATGATTTTATTAAGTTATGTTATATAAGATTGCCTTGGCAATAGAAAGGTTGAGTGTTTTGTAATTCCATTTGAGTTATTTCGGTAATTTAAATAGCAGTATCAATAATAATACAGGGTTGTTCATAGTAGCTAGTTGGCATATTTTCAAGCGGTAAAAAACTACTGAAAAAATAGTGAAACTGCTGCAAAAATGAAATATAACTAGCATTTTCCGGCGGTTCTTTATAAATATAACTGCTGGTAAACAAAATACCATAGGTAAGTTAGAATGAGTTTTCCGGCGGTTCAAAAACCGCGGCAAAACAAACAAACCGCTGCCATAATGATTATCTCCAAAACCGCTGCTATTTTATTAGTTTAGCGGCGGTTATTCCAGCAGTTATGAAAAGCGCTGCTAAAATGTTTTAGTACAGCTGCTCAGGCGACAGTTTTTAACCGCTGGTAAAAAATTTTGCGGCCGGTGAAACCGCTGCTAAATGGGAATAAAAACCGCTGCTAAGACGCGCTTTTTTTGTAGTGTCGGCTTATTCATTCGCAACTACATAACTAGCCAGCTTGTTAGATGTAGGTTTATATTCTAACCATTAAATCTTGATATAAAGGAATCGTCTGTAGCTCAATAAATATAAATTTAATTGTAACACCTCAAACCGATTTTAGGATATACAGATACCACAGGGGACATGCAATATCATTTCCTATACTAGTTACTACACATCATTTCAAATGAAGAAGTACCCTGGGTAATATTAATTTGCTTGGTTTGCTCTAAAAATATGTCCCTATTTGTTTTGACGAAAACCACACAATAGCATACCATCAGGATCTTGTCTATTACTATTTAGAGCAATATTATTTATGGTTAAGATCATTTTACTACTAAACAATTAAATATGGTAGTGTAATTTTAAATAATTTTAAATATATATATATATATATATATATATATATATATATATATATATATATATATATATATATATATATATAAAATAACATGAATGGCAACCTTAACCTTAACGTCTCTTACATTTTTAACTAACCAACGGCAGCTCCACAATGTAATTCAGTGAATCATTTAGAAAAGATATAAAGAATTAGTCAAACAAAAAAGAGTATTTGAAATGGGAAAGTAATCCAATCATAATTTTTAAAATTAAAAATAATTCGATTAAAAGAATCATTACCAATAAATTAAAAATAAGAGAGGTTAGCGTAATATCGTAAACTACAAAGGAGGTTGGTGTTACGAAACTTAAATTGCGTAGCGGTCTCTATAATTATCACTATAAGATAACATGAAATATATTTAAAGAAATTAAGCCGTGAAATAAAATATCGTTACAAAAGAGGATAAACCACTCATTGTATTTACAAGAAGAAAAGTGCCACTCTTACGAGATTCACTGAATCACTTGGTGGAGCTGACGTTGGTAAGTTAACAATGTCAGAGACGTTAAGGTTAAATACTGACGTTAGATGATGTTATTTATTTATTTATTTATTTGTTTAAAATTATTCTACCGTATTTAGTTGTTTAGTAGTAAAATTATCTCAATCATGAATTAAGTAAGATATAACTATTGAATAATTTTACACCAAATAGTAATGGACAGGATCCCAATCCGATACCATTATATATCAAGGTAATCGATTTGTGTTAATGAACACTACTTATATGTCTTAGCCTTCTTTATCATGCATCTTTAATCAAGAACACTTTGTATTTTAATTTATAGAAACTAAATAATTCTGGTCAGCAAATGTCATGGAAAAACAAGTGGGGAAGTGTACGAAGCGCCCACTCAGGTTTAATCAAAGAACAGTCTTCTTCTTCCTATTAAGCTAACATATAATCGTGTTATCGTTATTTTAGGGAAACGGGAGACGAGAGTGGGGAAGTGTACGAAACGCCCATTCAGGTTTTAGTTAACTTTTAAAAATTATTTAGCTTTTACCCACCAATTAGAACTTCAAACATTGGATCTTAGCTTCAAACCTGAAGGACTGAAGTTCAACTTTAAACTTATGCAACATCCAACTTCAAACCTAGGTTTGATGTTCAACATAGTGGATATTAATAAAATTACTTTAAAAAATAGACTAAAATCTAAATAGACGCCTAAAATAGGCTTCCATATGAAATTTTTGCACGAACGGTCTATTTCGGAAAACCATATAAGGTTTAGTTAATTTTTTAAAATTATTTAGTTTTTAGCCTCTAGTTGAACTTCAGACTTATGTCGTAGCTTCAAACTTGAAGGTTTGAACTTCAACTTCAGACCTTCAAGTTGAACTATAGACCTTTGGGTCTAAAATTCTATCTTTCAGGTCTTAACTTCAATTCTAAAGATCTGAAGTCGAACTCCATGATGTGCGGCTAAAATACGACATATTACATATTTATACATTAGTTTTTGTAGTGTAAATTGATGAAATAAGTACGCGTATCATTGTTTAATTGCATATTGTAGGTGGATTGAGTTTTGGAAGAGATTGGAGTGAAAAAAATAAGTCAAAAGGAAGGCCAAAATTGATAAAAATAAAAGCACGGGCCGCCCATTGCAAAGGATGTCGCCTAATTTAAAAAATAGAGAAGCTTCCGGAAAAAGGTGGTCGCCCTTTAAAACGGTTTGGCCGTTCATCAAAAAAGCTGGCTACGTGGCCAACCGTACAAAGTGTCTACCGGGTCAATATTTTGCACTATGGTGGCTATCCATAAAAATACATACTTTTCTTCCTTAAAACCTAGGGACTATTTTGGAAAAATAATATATTTATTCTACGGAATATAAATAGATAGATTCAAGATATTTTTCATATTTTTGGCCACTTTTCCAAACTTGGGAGCAAGGATTCATCAACAAACCTTGAAGATTGAAGATTGGTTGCACTTTAAATGATCAATTTAACCTTTCTTTATTTCTTTGATTTGTATTGCTAAATGTGGTTAGTTCATGTTATTAATAGACATGATTTTATGAATATATTTCATGACTACGTTTTCATATTTATGAATTTTGATTATCTAGCTTCTATCACTATAATTTCTTAACTTTGGTACTTGCGACACTAGAGTTACATGCCTATTCATGGTTAAAGATTCTGGCGAAATTAATCGGCTTAGATTAATAGAGTCAGCAAGAATTTGAGTCTTGTTGGCTAAAATAGCTAGGTAAAACACCTTGTCTCATGCCTACGCCTTTTACAATATACTCCTAGATTAGACAACCCAAAATAATCAATGTGACGGTGGTGGAACCAATAAAAATTTTAAAGAAACACTAGGATAATGTCATGCCTGGAAATTTAAAAAATGATCTAGCACAGTTTTGAACGACTGCTGTCATTTCTTAAAATATATTCCTCATGTCAACAAATTTAATAATTAAATAAAGAAATAATCATTTTAATTAACTACCCCTATTTGGCATAGTCTGTTAAATTGATAATAATCGAGATCGGAGTAAAGGAACGATTGAGTTCACGGAGAGAGAGAACAAGAAGAAGAGTTGGTTCCCTGAATTGGGAAAATGAAAATTTAATTACTCAATCTGCCCGATCCTGAGATTGATTTACCATGCTATTCTCATTTTTATTTTGTGGGAGTTGTGGAAACGGAGGAATAATTTGAGGCATGGTCGGTCGATCTCAGCTGATAGGTTAGTGTATCTTGTCACTCAGCATATTATCATATTGCTGAGAGTTCGCAGGAGGAACTTTCAGCATGCCCCTGGTAGGTGGGAGGATTTGTTACCGGTGTTAAGGGATCATATGCCTAAGGTTGTGATGATAAAGGTTGTTTGGAGTCCGCCTCAGGTGGGGTGGATTAAATGTAATACAAATAGAGCTTCTAGAGGTAAATTAGGTATTAGTTCTCGGGTTTTTTGTATTCGGGACAACAGGGAGATATCGTTTGTGATTGTGCTAAGGAGTTGGAGGATTGCATGACTACGAATACTCAAGCGGAAGCAACGACAATTCTTATGGCCTTGAGGTACGTGGTTTCTACTTCTTATTCACAAATTATTATTGAAATGAACTCAATATTGCTCAAGAATGTAGTGACTAAGACGTGGGAGGTGCCTTGGCAAATTATGCAAATAATGGAGGAAATTTGGACTTTAATGGAGGGCATAGATGTAGTGGTGATGCATGTATTTAGAGAAGGTAATAAATTGGCGGATCACTTGGCAAACTTGGTGATTGATCAAGGAGATGTCGTGGTGAATTCGTTTCGTGAGTTGGATAGCATGAGAAGCAGGTTGGTAAATGGGAATAAGTGTACTGAGCCTTACGCACGTACTAGGCTAAGGAGGTATATTTAGAAATAAAGGAGGTGGTATTTTCCTTCATGCTCGGATCTATGTAGAGGAGGGCATGGATGTTTTTACTACTAACTTTGTTTTCTTTTCTGTAGGTACATTCAAGTTTATAATTCATGGTGTGAAGTTTTTTTATGATATTTCCTGTCATTGGAGCAGCGCTTGGATAGAAAGGGCTCGTGCTCAATGACCTCCTAGCGAGCAAAGTTGCGACGTGGGCAGTTTTTTGGAGGAGCTAGCGAGCATTTCTTGTTTTCCTTGGAAGCGGGCAGATTTTGGACAAGCTCAACTAGCTCCTCCACGAGCCTTCTTGAGGGGGCTGCTTATACATATTTTGGCCTTCAATCACAGTATTTTGGGAGCTTTATCTTGAATTCTTCTCAAGCAATCCAAAGGCTCTTTTCAAGAACATTAGTATGGATTTTGTTAGCATTATTTTTAGGAACATACGTGCATTATTTTGCATTAACTATATTCCTATGCATGGTGGTGGTTTATGTAAAGCTCATTATTCAAGTGTTAACTTTACTTCAATTGGTGGTATTAGCATTGTATGATGCTCAATCTATGATGTTCAATCCAATGAGGTAGACGTAATGTTTGAATATGTTGCTATTTTACCACATTCTAGGAATTATTTAGTTTTAGCAAGTTTATATTTCATTCAAAGATGTAAAGACTTTATTTATTTTTAGTTGTTTATTATTATTAATAAAATTAGCCACTAAGCTATGTGCTTAGTGGAATTTTCTTTTAAAAAAATTACTCAATGTACTTTTGGGACATTTGTCCCTTATATACAAGGAATTTTACAGTGTATAGATATTTATTAGTGTTATTTAAATAAAATAGACACATTTATTGAAATTTATGGTTTATAAACCTTTACCCCTTGGTATTCCACTTTTATAGCCATTTTTAAAAAAGACTTTAACTAAATCTAGTCCACGTTTTTAGGCAATATTTTTGATGAATTATCCTTATATGATAGACCTTTTTCAGAAGAACCTTTGACATACATTAGGATATGAGTAACTACATTCCCACAAGGAGCTTGCGGAACAACACTAGCCTCAACTGAGATGTTGCATAGTGCGTTCGTAAAAATAATATAGATTACATCAAATCTTCTATAGTGTGCAGTGACAAGGTACCTCAAAAGCTCCCCTACTGCGTCAAACGTGACCTAATTCTTAGTTCCATCGACTTGGTCTATATCAAAAGGTATATCGAAGAGGTGATTATCGGCTGAATCATGTTAACCCATTCAAAGTTTTGTGTATCTTTGCTTCGAAAATGTAGAACACTCTTCTCGTGATAGAGGAAAGATCTGCTTAGTCAGAATAAGTTGTGCAATGGTATTATCATATTATCCAGAAATATTTTATTCCAAAAGTACAATGTACGTAATATAATTCTGATCTTGTAATCAGGAGATAAGGGCCGTGGAGTAGCTTATGAAGGTCGTGCAAGTTTTCTTGTTATCTGTACGAATTTTTCTTTATACTTAGGCTCGGTCGAACACGAACGAAAGTTTAAGTGGAGGAGAATGAAACGACCTTAGGTAGTCATTTCAGAAGTTAGGACTCCGATTGGCGTGCCAATAATTTTAAAAATTTTATAATGTCCATTAGGACCTGTCTGTAAAATTTGAGCTAAATCAGACCTCGTTTGGTAGGCATTGGAAGAAAATTTCAGTTTTTATTGTCGATAAATATTAAAAAGAAATTTTTGAGCTCGATTTTGGCGAATGAACTCCGATTCGAAATCGAAAGCGCCGTTAGGTTCGTATGATTATTTGGAACTTTTGTGAACTTTTGAAAGTGAATTTCCAGGTCGTTCGACTAGTTTCCGCTAAAATGCCGAAAGTTAAATAATTTGACCTTTTTCCATTTAAATTTGTATATTAAGTTTCGGGAGTCCGTTTTGAGATCCGTCTTAGCAAGTGTGTTACATATATTTTGTATAACTTGTTTGACAAGTTTGGGATCATTTCGAATTTCGTAGGATTCCATTTTAATTTTAATCGCTGTATAAAATTTTTGGAAAAAAAAGGAAAAGAAAAGAAAGTAAAAAGAAAAAGACAAAAAAAGAAAGAAACTAAGGAAGCTAAGGACGAACTAGCATATATAAAAACAGAAACATGACCAATTCAAAAACAGAAAGAAAATGAAATGACGGGGAGGAAGAGAAAAATGCAAGAAAATGAGAAAAGAGCCGGAGAAAAGTAGAATTTTTACCCCGACACATCCAGGTATTGATATTAATTCATTATTTGAGTTTATTACGTGTGTTTGAATATATTTTAACGGTAATAATGGGGGATATTATACATCATTTTAATAAGTTCAATTAAAGTTTAAAAGGTTAATTGGACCCTGATGATGGAATTGAGTATATATTCGTACTCAGGGAGTTGTAGGCAACATATAAATGTAATTTATTTAGAGTTTGGTTATGTGACTTTGAACCCTGTACATAGGCATGACCTGCGTATTGCGTATGCGAATAGAGTATCAGGTTCCTAACCGAATTGTCCTAAGACGTGAGGAATGAAGCCTTTAGCCTAAATTGATATATTTTCTGCTTATTGAATAAGCAGGATCATTTGGCACTGAATCCAAAGGATAAAGTGGCTGTTGAGTAGCAAGTTGAAATAAGATAAGTGTTTATATACATTTCTTTGGAGGCACCTGGCCTCGTGGATTTTGTACCACATTTTCCTTACGTGTGTAGCTGCCGACAGCGTACTCACTACGCATTAGCTTTGAATTTTATATTGTATATTATATGTTATGTCCTATTGTTGGTATTGCATTGAGGATCTGAGCGTTGTACTCTGGCTGTGAGTTGGCATCTACTTTCCGGTTGTCGATGAGAGTCCCGCGCCGGTGAAGGGTTATTATTACATTATATTGCATTCATGTGCATTAGATGTCATTCATATGCATTACATTGCATTTTATCGGGTGCAGGAGTATTCCGCCCCAGGAGAGTGCAGGAGTATCCCGCCTCTGGTTTACATTTTATCGAGTCCAGGAGTATTCCGCCCCAGGAGAGTGCATGAGTATTCTGCCTCTGGTTTATATCATATTGGGTGCAGGAGTATTCCGCCCCAGGAGCAGGAGTGTTCCGCTCTTATGTCAGATACTGAGTGCAGGAGTATTCCGCCTCAACTTTACATTATATCGGGTGCAAGAGTATTCCGCCTCAGGAGAGTGCAGGAGTATTCTGCCTCTGGTTTATATTATATCAGGTGCAGGAGTATTCCGCCCCAGGAGCAGGAGTATTCCGCTCCAGTTGGTTATCAGATTGGATTCCCCTCGAATGCAGGAGTATTCCGCTTCAGGATGGGATTACGGGCACATGTGACTCTTTGTATCATATTTCATTTCATCTCATTTCATTTCACACCATTGTGTAGACTTGTGGTACATAACTACTGTTCTGCTTATACGTGCATTTCTTATTTGTTGATATATTTTTGGCTCGTATTCCTGGTTGAGTTTATTGTTTCATACGTGTTTCCGGTTATTACCTGGCTCTGCCTTTTTATAATTTAAATAAGAGAAATTTGGTTTATCTGTTTCTTCTCTTTGGCTAGCTATCCTATTCTTTGAGGTGGCTAGTCTGCCCCCACTTATTGAGTCCTTTTGACTCACCCTCATTTGTTGTTTGTTTCTTTTCTATCTATTTTGTTTCGGAAGGTTCGCTCTAGGATTGAGTTCGCCACGTTGTGAAGGAGTGAAGACGACTTCAGCTGTCAGGGTGAGCCAGCTTTTATTCCGGATGGCCACCAGTTTATTGTTTATTATTTTAGTTGCATTTTTCTCCCTTCAGGAGGTATCTGTCTTCTTTTGTACTCTTAGATGTCTAGTCTGGATAGCCCTAAACCTAGTATGTTGGGTAGTCAGCTGTAATTTCTTTTCTACAGCTTAGAGGTATCAGTATGTCTGTATTTTTTTTAAGTGTTGTTCTTATTTATGAATTGTTATATTTATTTTCCTAATTTAATTGGTAAGGGTTCGCCCGACGGGTCTAGGGGAGGATGTCGGGTGCCCCCATGGCCTAACCGGATTCCGAGTCGTGTCTTTAAAGGATGGGGAGATTATTTCAAATCGGTGTCGTTGATAGAAAAGGAAGCAATAGGGATAGAAATCTGCGAGTTCTTCACAAAGCCTTTGGGTGATATGCAAGCTGGGAAAGACCTGATGGAGATGTCCGTTGCCCCTTCACCAACAAACCTGGTCAACAAACCTAAGGAAGAGACCGAAGGAAAGAAGGAGGAAGAAGATGCTGGAGCTGATGCTTGATTCAAGAACCTCTTTGCTTTGCCCATAGTCTAGTCGTCTTTAGTCGAGTCATTTTTCTCTTATTTTTTTTTCCATTCAGTCGTTGTCTCAAAATTAGTGATTGCAATAAAGCCAAACAAATCAAATAAAATTTTGTTTATTTGGGTTTTAAGACTTGTGTTGATTATTCTTAATCAACCAAAACGATGTATTCGGAGCAATCATTACTCTGAATCTATGATAGGCCCACCTCTGGCATAAAAGAGGTCCCCTGCATAATAGAACGTGAATTTATTAATGCTAACACTTATTCACGTTATTTTCTCTATTTTGTTATTTTAGTCTCAAGCCCCTGAAGTTTGGTTTATGCATTATAGCCGCACCGCAGTACCGGTTGAGATCTAGAGGATCAATTCCAACACCTTCCCCTTTACCTACGAGGACAAGGACGAGACACAATATCATGGCTAAGTTTGACAAAGTTGGAAATGCAACCCCTGAAAAGTAAGGTGTTGTTGCCTATGATGATTATGCTTAGCTGTTGCAAAGGCTGTTTGAGTTGGAGAACAGGATCTCTCTTGTCCATGCTGATGGAACCACTTAACCAAACAAAACTGCCCCCGTCACGGTAAAGATCCACTGTTCCCCGAGAAAGACATTCCATACCCCACTTACGTTGTCCCACCAAAAGCAATGCAAAACAACCTACCTCCTTTCACCGTTGAACCAAAACTATTGCATCACCCACCGAAGATCACGACATGTATGCATGGACAGGGGAAGCCTCAGATAGCATCAAAGAGCAAGTCAAGTGGCTGGTGGAGAAATTCGAGAAATTCTAAGGCACCAAGGAAACTAGAGGATTAGCTTATGAAGAGCTTTACATGTACCCTAACTTGAAGCTGCCTGATGGTTATAAGACACCCAAGTTCAACATGTTCGATGGCAGTGGCACCAAAGGCTCACATGAGGTCTTACTGTGACAAGCTAGTCGGGGTTGGACATGATGAAAAGATTCACATGTAATTGTTCAACCATAGTTTGACTGGAGATGCACTGGTATGGTACTCAAAATAGCAAACAAAGAAGTGGACAAGCTGGGAAGCAATGGCTGGAGATTTTGTCGACAGTTTTGGGCACAACACTGATGCCATGCCTGATCGATTCTATTTGGAGAAGCTGAAGAAGAACCCCCACTGAGACTTTTAGGGAGTTTGCAACTAGGAGAGCTGAACCTACCAAAGTCCAACCTCCTGTGGAACACGCAGAGATAGTGGCAACTTTCATCCGCATACAAGAGGATGTCTACTTTTACAAGATGCTGAACATGCAAGGCAAGAAGTTTGAAGATTTAATCAAGATTGGAGACATGGTTGAAGATGGGTTGAAAACTGGTAGGATTGTTAGCTTGGTAGCACTACAAGCCACTAAAAAAACCCTACAAACCGGCAACACAGGGGCATCAAAGAAAAAGAAGGACGACGTTTCCTTCGTTGCTGCATCGCTTGACCATTCTCCCACCCACAACAATTACTATCAGATACCACCTCCATCATACCCATATATTCCACCCACATCCACCTATCTAGTCTACAACACCCAGCCCATGTTCCAAAACCAACCGCCACAAAGGCCATCATACCCATAAAGTCCTAACTACAGAAATACCAATACCTACCCACCAAGACCTCACGCAAACAACAACCCAAGACCTAAAAGAAACTATACCCCACTAGCCGCATCCCACACTCAGCTATTTTAAAGGCTCAAAGCAGCTGGCCACAAACAACCCGTCCCATTCAAAATGCTTGATAGAATGTCACCCTACTTCGACAAAACCAAAACCTGTGCCTATCACTCTGGAGGACCTGGTCATGATACTGCAAAGTGCTTCGCCTTGAGAGATAAAATACAAGACCTGATCGATCAAAAGGTGATCCACCTGAAAACCCCAAATGTGAAAATAACCCTTTATAGGGTAAACTTGATCGAGTTGGATGAGGAATGCAACCTAGAAGGGACCATTGTCAAACCAAAAGAGGTTGCGCCAGCATCTACTTCTGTAGCCCAAGCAGCTAAAGCACCAGAGCCAATCGAGGCAGAAGTGTCTCCAAAATTCACGTTGACGTAGTCCCCCTCTACAGTGACAAAGAAGTACCGTGGGATTACGAAGCAGAAAAGAAGGATAAGTCGACAGTTGATACCGTGGTTGCACAAAGAATGACTAGGAGTGGAAGGATCTACACTCTCGAGCATCTTGTTCAAGGTAGACGAGGCACCAGAGAGGAAGAGTCTGAAGAACTAGGGAAGAAAGTTCAAGCAAAAGAATACTCTGTGATTGAACATTTGGGCAAGACTCCTGCACAGATCTCTGTCCTAGCTTTACTTCTCAAGTCAGAGATCCATCAAAATTCCTTGATGAAAGTATTAGATGAAGCACATATCCCGGTGGATACCACGGTTGAGAATCTGGCTAGCATGGTTGGGCGAGTCATGGAGTCCAACCGAATTTCTTTCCATGAAGATGAACTACCGCCAGAGGGGTTAAGTCACAACAAGGCTTTGCATGTCACCCTCAAATGCAAAGACTAGTTTGTGGGAAGAGTTCTAATCGGTGGAGGGTCCGGTTTGAACATATGTCCATTCATCACTCTGAAGAGAATGGGGATTGACCAAAGCAAGATAAGAGAAAGCGACATGAAGGTAAAAACATTTGATGGTTCACGAAGAAGCCCCATTAGGGAAATCAACTTAACCATTATGGTCGGTCCCGTGGAGTTCAATGTTGAATTTCTTGCCATGGACATCTTCGCTTCTTACAAACTGCTGCTAGGAACACCTTGGATTCACATGGCTGGGGCAGTGCCTTCTACATTGCACCAGACAGCGAAGTTCGAGTGGGACAACAAAGAGGTGGTAGTATTTGGCGAAGGGAACAACTCCATCTACAATGAACAAACCATACCGGCAATTAAAGGAAATGTTCCTGACGGATAGACCTTCTACATTGTGGAGCTTGTGGGAGCAGTGCAAGGCACTCGAGGGGGATACCGCAAAAACTACAACAAAAGTTGCGATCCCACTGATGCAGTCTAAGGAGGTTATACTGCAAACTTCGCTCCTAAACTGATCAACACGCTGCCTGGGGCTGAAGAGAAAAGGAGAAGTTTCTACAGTGGTTATTGGGACGGACGAGGCAAAGGCTATGAGTGGAGGAACCTGGTCTGGGAACCGGTAATATCTGATTGGGGTGTGCCTTCACGTAAATTTTGTGAGACCATACCTGCTAAAACAGAGAAGCGACCGAGGTACTGACTTAATGCCCGTCTTAACTGGAAGCGCATTTCTAAAAAAACAAGGGGAAAACAAGTATGGCTACCTAAAACACCTGAACCTATGGAGGTAGTGATTGAGGAGCCGTACATACACCCACAACCTACAAAATGGCCTGGAGACAGGGTTGTAAACATCATGATAAGGCAATGCTATGAACCTGGGAAAGGTTTGGGCAATAACTTGGATGATATGGTCGAACCAATTCAAATTGTGATGAGGCCCGACAATGAGAAAGCTGGCATAGGGTACATTGTGACTTATGAAAAGACCATGGAAGAAGCTTCACTGGACTTCAAATACTACAAGAGAAGAACCAAAATCTCCTACATATTTTCGTCTCGTCTGGTTACTTGGATGGTCGTAAGGGGGAGGTATCTGCAGCACAGGGGGTTGAGCCAAAGATTGCTGATGCTGAAGAGGATTTACTGGCAGGTGTGTTAAAGCTGTTCCTATCTGATGAAGACTGCTGTGTGATCCTAGAAGAGCATGTCGAACCTCCTGGACTGGAAAAAGCTGAATCTGGAGCTGCACTGAACAACTGGACCAGCAACCTGGCCCGAGCTTACTGTGGACCTTGGTAGAGCTGGGTGATAGAGTTTATTTTATGCTTTCCAAAATAAAACCCGACCTCGAATCGTGGAACTTGCGTTTTCCTTTATTTTTCACATTTCTCCCTACAAACTTTATTTTACGAGGATTCATAAATAAAATATTGCACTATTTCCTTTCACTTTTGTTTTAATGTTTTAATTATGCAACGTTTTATTTTTCAGCATTCAAACTAATAATTCCATTGGGTCCGCAACCAGAACGTGTAATGAAACTATGGAGTTTACAAAACCTGATTTTGACTATGATGAGTTTGATGAAGCCACATAAGAGGAAATTGAAAGATTTGAAAATAAGCCCAAACAAAATCTAGAAAAGACTGAGGTGATAAATCTGAGAGATGATAAAACTATAAAAGAGAGAAAAATTAATGTGCATCTCACCGCAGAAGATAGAAAGTGGTATACTGAATTTCTTAAAGAATATGAAGATGTGTTTACGTGGTCATATGATGACATGACTGGCATAAGTATGGATGTGGTGGCTCATAAATTGCCCTTCAATCCAGGCTTTTCATGGGTCAAGCAAAAAGCCCGAACTTTCAAGTCATCTATCTTGCTAAAGATTGGGGAAGAGCTAACCAAATAGCTCAATGCGGGAATTTTGAAAATGGACAAATGCTCAACTTGGTTAGCCAAAATTCTCCCGGTGCCAAAGAAAGATGGAAAATTCAGAGTTTGTGTAGACTATAGAGTTATGAATAGAGCTAGCCCAAGAGACGATTTTCCTTTGCCAAATGTACACATCCTGATTGACAATTGTGCGAAGCATGAACTACAGTCTTTCATGGATTGTTTTTCCAGTTACCATCAAGTGCTTATGGATGTAGAAGATGCCGAGAAGACAGTTTTCACTACATCTTGAGGAAGCTATTGCTACAAGGTTATGCAATTTAGGTTGAAGAATGTTGGGGCAACTTACATGAGGGCAATGACAACCATGTTCCATGACCTGACGGACAAAGAAATTGAAGTATATGTGGATGATGTGATCATCAAGTCAAATAAAAGCTCGGAGCATCTTGATAATCGGCGCAAGTTTTTCAGTCGCTTGCGTAAATACAACTTGAAGCTGAATCCAGCAAAATGTGCTTTTGGTGTTCCAATAGGGAAGCTTCTGGGTGTCATTGTCAGTATGAGAGGCATCGAGTTAGATCCATCCAAGATCAAAGCCATTAAAGAATTGCCACCACCAAAGAGTAAGAACGAGGTCATGAGTTTCTTGGGACGACTCATAGCCCAATCCACGGTCATCTGTGAACCAATCATCAAGTTATTAAAGAAAGATGCAGTGATTGAGTGTATGGAGGATTTCCAAAAAGCATTTGACCGGATAAAGGAGTATCTGTCTCGTCCACCCATACTGGTTCCACCCGAACCTGTTCGACCTTTGATCTTGTACTTATCTGTGGTAGATTCAGTATTTGAGTGTGTATTGGGGCAACATGACTCAATTAGAAGAAAAGAGCAAGCAATATACTATTTGATTAAGAAGTTCACTCCTTACGAAGCCAAGTACACTCTATTGGAGCGCACTAGTTGTGCCCTGAGTTGGTTAGCGCAAAAGTTGAGACACTACTTGACATCATATGCAGCCTTACTGATATCAAGAATGGACCCTCTCAAGTACATCTTCCCAAATCCAATGCATATCGGGAAGTTGGTCAAGTGGCAAATGTTACTCAGTGAATTCTACATCACTTTTTTCACTCAAAAGGCAGTGAAAGCTCAAGCCTTGGCACATCATATAGCCGAGAATCTGGTGGATGATTATTACGAGCCTCTGCACACTTATTTCCCTAATGAAGAAGTCATGTTCGCAGGGGAAGACATCACAGAGGAATACGATGGTTGGAGATTATTCTTTGATGGAGCGGTGAATTTCGAGGGAGTCGGCACTGGAGCGATACTAGTCTCCAAGACTGGTCAACACTATCCTATCACAGCCAAACTGAGGTTCCCTTATACTATCAACATGGCGGAATATGAAGCTAATATCTTAGGTCTTAGAATGGCAGTAGACATGAACATACAAGAGCTGTTGGCAATCGGAGATTCTGATTTGTTGATTCACCAAGTGATGCGGGGCAAATTGAGCCAAAGCACCAACCATCAAGACCCAAGCGTGAGAGCACAAAGGACACAAGGCAAGGGCTCCGGAGGAGGGTTCAAGAGTGATTTGAAGTCATTGACTTGAGCGCCATTGAAGGAGGACCGACTACGGACCAAGGAGGAACACCTAGAGTCCATTTTGAGCCGTCTCCGCACCTCCCAAGAAGAGGCGGACCGCCCACACTACTAGGCGGACCGCCTACCCAATGATGCACTCTCCGGATTTGACACCAGGCGGAGCCCCACCCAGCCAGGCGCTCCGCCTCTGCAGGTTGAATTACACTGGGTGCTCCACCTGCCCACACTAGGCGCTCCCCCTACCCCTGTCAAGCCATGACGGGATTTTTTGTAAAATACCTATTTTGGCCCTATATGGCTTGTATTGTAAAAATCCACTTTGGGGGTAGTTTAGACCTTTCAACATGTGTAAAGGAAGACTATAAAATCCTTCATTAGCCATTTCATTTCATTAGCTAGACTTTGAGTAGTGAATAGAGAGAACGAGAAAGGTCGAGCCTTCTAGTTTGAAGCGAATCGCTTCGTGAATTCTTGTTTAAATTGGAACCTATGGAGATTCAACGCCTAGTATAAATTCCTTGTAAGGTTCAAGTTTCATTTCTCCCTTTTGGATAATTAATTTATGTCTTCAGTCGATTATCCATTCTTTCTTCTCATTTCTTGCCTCCCCAATCCTTGTTTCTCGATATCTCTTTTGATATCACGTATCTTGTTTTATCGCTTCTGTATTTTCGTATCATTATGTTCTTACAAACCCCCGTTCCTTGTTCATCGTGTTAGTATCTTTTTGTTATTGTTCTTGTTGTTCTTGAAAAGAAGAAAAACAAAAAAATTGAAAAAGTTGAAAAGTAGAAAAAAATTTGGTAGATCGGGTTGGATTCGAATCTCCAAGTGTTAAAAAGTATCGAGGATTGTTCCATTATATATTCCCGTTGATTTGATACCCACATTACGTGTTTTGGCGTTACGAATCAAAATTTCGAAAATCAAACTCCCAAAATTTGAAAATTTCTTGAAAACACTTCAAACTTGAATCGAAGCTTGTTGTTGTTTGTTGGAGGTTGAAAGCTATTGGGGATTGGTTAGAATAGTTGAATACATCATTGGGTATCTTTGTTTTTGAGTATCGGGTTGAAATCGATCGATAATTTTGGCCAAAATCACCAAAAACCCGTTCTTGGAGACTGCTGAAACACATCCCAGGCAGGGTGCCTAAAGCAAGGCGGACCGCCCAACTTCTTGGGCAGTAGCCAAACCAGGCGGAGCGCCTGCCTCCAGGTGGAGCGCCTCCTTGTACTAGGTGGAGCGCCTAGCCTTGAAATGGGTCCGGGAGTTTTTATTTTTTCGTTTTTTGTGTTTCCTTTGCTTCCTAATTTCTTGGTTAGTATTTCTTGGGTAATTGGCCTACTCGAAAGACACTAACTCTTTAGCGTAATAGGACACTTGTGCGTACAGGAGACTAGAATTCAAAGAAGAGTCGTAGAACTTTCTTTGGCCTAAAGTGTGCATTTAAATAGTCGTCCGTCCATCGAATCCCTTTGACTCCATTCCGAACCAATACTTAGACATACTAGTTGTGATCACCGTGGTTTCTAAGTTATTAAGGCTTCGCCCTTGAGTGTTTATATATTGAGTGATACACGTGAGGGAGTGATTTTTGTGAGGTTCTTTCTTTTATTGGTGCAACTATGTCGGATGATGATGTGGAGGTTATGACTCGTGTGGAGACGAAGGAGACTATGGATCCTACGAGGGTGATGATGGATATTGCTATGATGATTCGAGGAACTTTGGCTCGTATGGTGATGAAGCGGGTTACTATGATGATCATGAGACGCGAGGAGACTATGAAGCTTGTGAAGATGAATTTGATGACTCTTATGCTTCAAGTCAAGAAGTCGAAGATGGTAATGCTTCAAGGTATAATGTTCCTACTTACTCTACTTGTGATGAATTTGAAAATGATGATAGTGACATAGAGAGAATTGATGATGAGATTGATTATATGAATTATTCATTTGCATCTTCTCTTGGTGTTTCTAATGGTGAACAACGGAGTAGTAGAGGTCCTTCTATTAGTATGGGAGGAGGTGGTGGTTGTTCCATGGGAAAGAAGAAGCTTGCATCTTCTAGGTATGCTAAGCGACCTAATTCTTCTAATTCCTCTGTGGAGGGTGGTTTGAGAGATGGTGTTGCTCTTGCTACAAGGGGTTTATATTATTCTATCAATACCGTGAAGGGTTCCATGTAGTAGGAGTAGTGCTATGGCCTATGGGACCAAGGCGAGAGGCACTTATGGGTTCCATGGCAAGGTTCCTTCCTCGACTTTCAACAACAGTTCTAATGTTGGAAGAGTGACGGGAAGTGGAAGTGACCCTAGCAATCTTGCTAGGAGATGAGGGATAAGGGAGACCCAAGTTGATGGTGTTGACACTTGTGGGCATTCAAGTTCTCTCTTAGATGCATCTCTACGAAACTTGGGTATACGTAGGTTCGTTGTTGAGGTAGATGGTATTGGAGGATACTTGCTAAAGATTGGTGATACCGATTCCAATTGTATTAGCACCTCTTTGGTTGATAGGCTAAGGATACCGTGTCGTAAGCTAGAGCATCCTTATGAGTATGATGGAGTGTGGGTTTCCACGAGGCTCGAGTACTTATATCTCATAGGAATTACAAATGCTATGTGTGGTGTGGTGTGTATCCCATGCAACATGTTGATGTGTGGCTAGGTGAGCCATAGATGGAAGATAAGAGGGTCCATATAGTACTATGAAGGATATGTATCTTGTGGGCATAGGGCAAAGAGTTTATGACTGTGTACTTTATCGGGCAAAAGGCCAATTGCCTACTAGTGCACCTTCTTTGGCTATGCAAAGGAGCAAGGAGCGAGAACTTCCTTCCAAGGTTGAAATTGTGCAATCAAGGAGTCCTACAATTACAAGAAGTGGTGGGACTAGTGCAAGTGACGGGTTGACAAGTGTCAACAAGGTGGACCGGAAAGTGCAAGTTTCAAATCCAAGTGGTTCACCAACAAAGAAGAAGGAGACATCAAGTGATGAGTCTCCAAGTCCTAGATTCCGGGTTGATGTTAAAAGTCCACCTACTCCGGCTATGGGTATTCTTGGGCCTCGTCCCAACTCACCCGAATTTGAGAGACAAAAGATTGAGAGGAGTAAGGGAACGACTGGTGACAACTGTAGAGTGGAAAAAGGAGAGGTTGTGATGAGTGATGTGAGTGGGTTTTCACCACCCAAATCTACACCCAACCTTGAAGAAAAAATGAGCGAAAAGAGAGAGGAAAAAAGAATCATTGAAAGTGAGGGCACCCCTTATTCTAACATTAACCCTTTATCTTTTTCTTCTACTTGTTTGAATTCTTGTGTAGGAATTCTTGGAGGCAAATCGATGGAGCCTCAACAATGTTCTAAGATGGAAAGACAAGGTGAAGATGATTCAAAATGTGAGCTACAAGGTGGAGAAACTATTCATGACACTTCAAGTGAATTGAGTGGACGAGATGGCCACTCAAAGGTATGTGTTAGTTCTTCTTCCCTAGAGAATGTTACTTCCTTGTCTTGTGATATTGTTTGTGAAAACTCTATGCTAGTTGATGATTTGTATGAATACAATGTGCTTGCAACTAGTGTATAGCCGATTGGTCAACTTGTATGTGCATGTGAACCACTAGTTGAGAGGGTTGATAAGCCACATCATGACAGCTCGGTATTCAATGAACCTCTCTTTAGTAAAGAAGTTGTAGTTGACCTTCATTGTGAGCCTTGTTATGATACCCCACCCATATTTGATAAATGAGAAGATGAATTGCATGAATATCCCATTCTTCCCTTTGAATGCCTACTTGATAGTAGTGGTCTCTTGTGTCGTAGTAAGGATGGTCTGACTTTGAGGAGTCTCTAGTGTATGAGATGGATCGAATTATTTTCGATGACTCCTCAAGTGTATATGTTGTCTCTAGTTTGAGAACTTCACCTTTGCTTGCTAATGAACTTGAGAAGTGTGCCTATACTAATCCTTTGTATCAGGCAACTTCAATGGAAATGGTGAATTATATCAAACTAGAGTGAAGTGTAAGTTTGAACCTCCATAGATTGGAATGCTTAAATCTATAGATAATCCATTATTTTGAGACCTCTCTTGGGAGTTTGTCTAGTGAGGAGGATTGTCTTGGAGGTAAATTTGGAGGTGAGAGGGTACCTCTTGGTGTGTGTAAGAGTGCTCTTAAGAAGGGGAGTGGAATATTTGATGTTAATTGTCGCTTGAACTATTTTGCATACTCCATTCCATATATTGATCACAGCTTGAGTGTTTAGCATGCCAAATCCATTGTGTCACCTTGTGATGATATTGATTTGAACGCTTGGTGTGTTGGTCATAAGCTTAGGGGTCATAGTGAATTTGATTGCTATATCTTACATGTTCCTTGTACTATTGATCTCTTTGCTTGTCTTTCTGTTAGATGCACTTTCTTCTTGAGTCAAGTACTTGTTGTTTCCTTTGGAGACATAAGCTTTTTTATTTTCATTGATGTTTGGCTCTATCATAAGAGTGTATTTTCCACACTTTTGGCACTAACCTACTCTTGTAGTGGGAAGTTTTGTTTGTGCTTCTTTTGAATGTAGGCTTGATGGTTTAATTTTGAGGACGAAATCCTTTATAGAAAGGGAGGACAATGTGGGCAAATTGAGCCAAAGCGCCAACAATCAAGAGCCAAGCGTGATAGCACAAAGGATACAAGGCAATGGCTCTGGAGGAGGGTTCAAGAGTGATTTGAAGTCATGGACTTGAGCACCATTGAGGGAGGACTGACTACGGACCAAAGAGGAACACCTAGAATCCATTTTGAGCAGTCTCCACACCTCCCAAGAAAGGGCGGACCGCCCACACTATTAGGCGGACTGCCTACCCAATGATACTCTTTGAATTTAACACTTAGGCCCTCCGCCCACCCAGCCAGGCGCTCCACCTCTGCAGGCTAAATTACACTGGGCGCTCCGCCTGCCCACACTAGGCGCTCCGCTTACCCCTGTCAAGCCATGACTGGATTTTGTGTAAAATGCTTATTTTGGCCCTACGTGGCTTGTATTGTTAAAACCCACTTTGGGGGTGTTTTAGACTTTTCAACATGTGTAAAGGAAGACTATAAAATCCTTCCTTAGCCATTTCATTTCATTAGCTAGACTTTGAGTATTGAATAGTGAGAATGAGAAAGGCCGAGCCTTCTAGTTCGAAGCGGATCGTTTCGTAAATTCTTGTATAACTTGGAACCTATGGAGATTCAACCCTAGTATGAATTCCTTGTAAGGTTCGAATTTCATTTCTCCGTTTTGAATAATTAATTCATGTCTTGAGTCGATTATTCGTTCTTTCTTCTCGTTTCTTGCCTCCACAATCCTTGTTTCCCGATGTCTCTTTTGATATCACGTACCTTGTTTTATCGCTTCTACATTTTCGTATCGTTATTTGCTTCCGCGTATTTTACCTGTATCACCAAGTCTGAGAAGAATGGACGGAAAAGAATTCCAAAATATTGTCATACCTCGAATGCATAAAAGAGCTAAAGTAAAGGTTCACGAAGATTGAGTTCCGGCATGTACTTAGGCTACAAAGTGAGTTCGCAGATGCTTTGGCCACTATATCTTCCATGATCAAGCATCCTGACAAGAATTACATTGACTCAATTCCCGTGACGGTGAGGAAGCAACCAGCATACTGCAAGAAGAAGTGGATGGACAGCCTTAGTTCTACGACATCAAAAGATTTCTCAAAGATGGTACTTACCCAAAGAATGCAACCAGCCTTCAAAAGAAGACATTGAAGAGATTAGCAAATGGTTTCTTTTTAAACGGCGAAGTCCTACACAAAAGATTACCTGATCTGGGCTTGCTGAGATGCGTAGATGCTAAAGAAGCTGCAAGATTGTTAGAAAAAATACATTCTGGGACGTGTGGCCCGCACATGAATGGTTTTGTGCTTGCAAAGAAGATCTTAAAGGCTGGATATTTCTGGATGACAATGGAGCATGATTGCATAAAGCACGCAAAGAGATGTCACCAATGCCAAGTCCACGGAGACATGATTCGAGTACCTCCCAGTGAGTTGAATGTTATGGGATCACCTTGGCCTTTTGCTGCCTGGAGAATGGATTACGTAGGACCAATCGAATCTGCTTCCTCAAACAGACACCATTTTATATTGGTAGCTATTGATTACTTTACTAAATGGTTGGAAGATGCATCATACAATTCAGTGACAAAGAAACTGGTAGCAAATTTCATTCGTGACAAGATAATCTATAGATTTGGAATCCCTAAATCGATCATCACCGACAATGGGTCTAACCTCAATAGTTATTTAATGAAAGCAACTTGTGAAGTCTTCAAGATCAAGCACCGAAATTCTACTGCATACAGACCTCAGATGAATGGAGCAGTTGAGCCAGCCAACAAGAACATCAAGAAAATACTTCGCAAGAAGGCAAACAATTTAAAACAATGGCATGAGAACTTACCCTACGCTTTGTTAAGGTACTACACTACAGTGAGAACATTAACAGGGGCCACTCCTTACCTGTTAGTGTATGGCACCGAAGCAACAAAAGGCACAATTAAAAGACGCTGAATGGGTCAATGAAAGAATGGAGCAGTTAGCACTCATTGATGGCAAGAGAATGAATGGAATATGTCATGGGCAATTATATCAGAGGAGAATGACTAAAGCATTTAACAAGAAAGTTCGAGAAAGATCTTACGAACCTGGACAAGTAGTGCTGAAGAAGATATTCCCCAATCAAGAAGAAGCAAGAGGAAAGTTTGCACCAAATTGGCAAGGGCCATACTTGGTCCACCGGGTTCTAACTGGAGGAGCACTAATATTGGCAGAAATGGATGGAGAAGTTTGGCCGAGACCAATCAAGATGCTATCAAAAGATACTATGTATAAGAGCTTGTATTAGTCAATGGTTTTATCATTCTGCAATGTATCTTGTAATTTGGAACTACGTTACGACCTGATTCCCAAGTGGGATACGTAGGCAACCTACCCAAGGTTCGGTCGCATAAATTTAAAAATCTCATTTTCCCATAAAGCAAACACTGCGCAGAATTTTTGAGGAACTCTCAAAATTTCGAAAGGACTGATAGAGTTGACACTGGGGCAGAAATTTTTGAGACCCTCACAAAAATTTCAAAACAAACAAACTGGGCAGCCTGAGGAACTTGGAATAGCCTGAGGAACAACGACCATGATCTTACACAATGTTGTTCATGACTCAATGGAATAAAATATTTTCTTCTTACAAAAAGTTTTTTCAAAATATTTGCATTACTTACTACTTTATACATATCCCTATCAGCTTGACCGAGGTCCCGGCATTCACAAGAAGCAGGCACAAAGCGAGCCAAGAATGCCCAAACTGAACTACCCCGCACAACTCACAAATCTTTCTTTGAATGCAGGTATGAGGGTACACAGCCAGACACCACATGGCAAACATCTCTTAACAAGAAGGTATTTAGTCTCCTTTCACTATGCTTTCATTTTGCAAGGTAGACAACCCTGGAGGTATACAGCCTAGAGGGTAGACAATCCAGTGAAAGGATTGGCTTGACTGAGGGTAGTGTTGACACCCAATTTTGTCCCGAATTTTTTAAAATTTAATAAATTATGGTAATATTTTATAATTGAGGTTAATTTGAAAATTAAATAAAATAACGACAATAAAAGATGATCAATTGAAGTTTCAAAGAAAAGTGCTAAATTTGCAAAATCCCTCCAATTTTAACCCACTCGTGCAACTCGTTCATTTTTTTTAAAATTAATTCTAAAATTGTGGCCAAATCCGCTGCCCCCCCCCCCACTAAGCACTAGCCTATTTGTGCAAATCCTCTACCTATATATACATACTTATCCAAAAACCCTAGACAATTACTATTCATTCATCTTCCTTAACCAAAAAAATCAGATCTACTATTCACCCTCTCAACATTATCATTCGTCATCTTCTCCCCCAAAATCCCCACCACAATTCTTCCTTATCTCTCCCAACACACCATCCTTTTTCTCCTTTTAAAACACAAATCAGAAACAAGGGAGGCACCACACTACAAAATTCAGTCACTCCTTACCCTTCATCTCACAAGTGCATACACCACACACACGACACCGTGTATACAATAAAAAATCAGGGATAGGGTTATGGAAAAAAATCAGTGAGGGGAAGGGGAACGACAGAAAACACCATTAGAGGCAGTGGCGGACCAAGCCACCACCACTGGAGCCCATCGCCGGCGACCTTTCCTGTTTCGTTATTTCAGTGATTCACTCATGGGTTTCCTCGTTTCTGGATTTGATTGAGGAAGAGTGGTAGTGATGCTGCTAATCAAGCTGGTGTCGCTCCTCCTTTCCCTGCGTTATTGTTGTTCGTACCACCGGAAAACGACCTTGTTTTATTCTTTGGTCTGATTTCTGTTATTGAAGTGGGAAAAAAGAATATGGAGTCGTAGTGACACCGTCAACCGGATGTCGCTCCTCCTCTTTGTCTATCACTTGATATCGCTGTCACCACCGGGGTTCTGCCACTGGTTATGAATTCGTTTCCTGATTTTGGTGTTGGTTTCCAAAACGCTAATGATGGAAAACCACTTCTGTGATATTGTTCTGTCGATTTTTCTCGACGATTGTTTCTGAATTGTTGTTGTGCTGTTACTTACTCAACGATTGTTTCTGAGTGTTTGTCATGCTGTTACTTACTCCGTTTAGCCCTGTTCGACCCGTTTACATTATTTTACATCTGATCCGTTTTGGCCTATTGCATTGCCATGATTGTTTTGGTGCAATTGTGGAAATTTTCTATGACTTGGATTGATCAATCTATGTTGTTGGACTGGCTTATGCATTGACTGGATTTTCTGAGTGCAGGGATTAATTTTGGGTAAATTTTGTCCGTTACGGAACATTGGATTGATTTGGACAAATACTACGCTAATTTGCCAATGAAAAAATACATATAAACGTATTGAGGCCTCGGGATTGATTTGAACATGATACTACACTTGAACAGTCCCGTCCCCGTGTCCCTAAAGCAAATAGGCGATGATGAATGTATGCACTCTAACGCAAAGCAAGTTGAATAGAGTAACAGAATTGGTAATTGGCATGGCAACACGTCCGGCCGGCGTGTTTGCAACCGTACCAACATCCCGAGCCTCTACATGACGCGCCATACAAATCTGAGCCTAAATTTTGCAAAAAACAAACCCCCTTATTATTATTATTATTATTATAATTTATTATTACTATTATTATTATTATTACTTTATTACTTTATTATTATTATTTTATTTTCATTAGCTATTACACTTTATTATCGTACTAATCCAATTCCATTTTCATATTTTTTGCGAGGTACATTTTGGTACGAACAATTTGTGGACTAGTTTGGTTAACTTACAAATGGGAATATGCATTGACTTGGAGTCATTTGGGATCGAGACCGGGCTCGAGCATTCAAGAAATAAGACTTAGAAATTTTAGAAAATTCAAGGCCCCCGCGAGTTGATCAATTTCCCGGTTTCTATCTTTAACTTTGCATTTCTTTCCTTAGATATTTATGCAAATAAATGTGTAAAATATTTTATTTATCAATAATATGTGATTATTTGTATATTGCTTTACTGTATGTTCATTGCCTTTTATTGTGAAGTCGTTATTTAATTTATTTCAAATTGGGGCCATCTTAGCAAATGCGTGCAAGTAAAATATATATTTTTTGCAAATAAGCTTTTTATTTAATTGATTATTATTATTATTATTATTATTATTATTATTATTATTATTATTATTATTATTATTATTACTATTATTCTTTTGAAAGAAAAGCGCACTTGTAAATATTTGGAAACCTGTCGGATTAACCGTATTTTACGGAATTTTGGAAGTGCCTTAGAAACCTTCTTCCGAAATTAATAAAACCTCTTACTTAGAATCTCTGAAAGAAAGACCGTCTTTTTATAAAAACGGAGTTTTTGCACGCATTTGTTATTTGGTTCCCTGTTTTCCTTAAATTGGGTGGCGACTCCAAAAACTCCAAAAGAGTTACTCCATCATGTCGATATTCCGGAATTTATCCTTTTCGAGGTAATTTTTGGAGTTCAACAGGTAGACAGCCCGATGTCGAGTTTGGCATGACGGAGGGTAGACAGCCCGATGCAGAGTTTGGCATTGATTGAGGGTAGAGAGCCCGATGTCGAGTCTGGCATGGCGGATGGTAGACAACTCGATGCAGAGTTTTGCATTGACTGAGGTAGATAGCTCAATGTCGAGTTTGAAATGATGGAGGGTAGACAGCCCGATACAGAGTTTGGTATTGACTGAGGGTAGACAGCCCGATGTTAAGTTTGGCATGGCGGAGGGTAGAGAGGCCGCTGCAAAGTTTGGCATTGACTGAGGGTAGACAGCCCGATGTCGAGTTTGGCATGGCGGAGGGTAGACAGCCCGATGCAGAGTTTGGCATTGACTGAGGGTAGATAGCCCGATGTCGAGTTTTGCATGCCAAAGGGTAGACAACCCGATGTTAAGTTTGGCATGGCGGAGGGTAGACAGCCCGATGCAGAGTTTGGCATTGACTGAGGGTAGACAGCCCAATGTCGAGTTTAGCATGGCGGAGGGTAGACAACCTAATATTCAGTTTGGCATGGCAGAGGGTAGACATCCCGATGCGGAGTTTGGCATAGACTGAGGGTAGACAGCCCGATGTCGAGTTTAGCATAGCAGAGGGTAGACAGCACTGAGGGTAGATAGCCTGACGTTGAATTTGGCATGGCGGAGGGTAGACAGCCCGATGTTGAGTTTTTCATTGACTGAGGGTAGACAGCCTGATGTCTAGTTTGACATAGTAAGAGGAAGACAGCCTACAGGGTAGACAGCCTAGTGAGAGGATGGACACGACAAAGGGTAGACAGCCCAATGAAAAGAATGGCATAATATGCGATGGATAATTTGGCATAGCAAAAGGGTATACAATCCAACATGATGAACACACCTACGTATGATTAGAAATCTTGGCAAGACGATCCAGCCCAACAGGAAAGTACATTTTACGTTCACATATATACACTATTTTTTGCAAAACTCACTTCTACTTCAGGGTATACAATCTGACAATGCAAAAACATTACAATCTAGCACCTCGTCAATTCCCATAATCCATAGACACTCCTCAAAAGTCGAGACAAAATTAGTCGTTCTGTCAACGTCTTTGCCCGAAGACTCTTTCATCATCCCCGGGCAAAGAGGGGCAGCTGTTGACACCTAATTTTGTCCCTCATATTTCAATAGTCACTATTGAAAAAAAATTGCACTTATAACCACATGATTATCGTACACTCACCCCTATTCAAAACCATTGCTTCACACACACATGCCAGTTAGTCTATTTTTAAGATATTAGCACAAGCTACGGTCATTTTACGAAATTTGCACGATCAGTTACAATTTCTTGTGATTATTTGAAATTATTTTTAAAATAATAGGTTTTCTTAACTATTTAACCTTCACAATTAATTTTCTTATTTTTCTATAATTTTACAAGTATTTTTATACAATTTTCTATACATTTTTTTAGGCATTTATACATATTTATACACAATTTACACATATTTATACACGCACACATACACCTCAATATTTTTTTACACCTCACTTATACACATCATTTCCATGTGGCTTCATCATGGCCTTACACTCGTCTGATCTAACGGCTGAAATACAAGTTTCCATTTTGAATTACATCTCACCCCCCCCCCAACCCTACCAAACCCCTCATTTCCCACAAATACACCCCGCCGCTCTCCCTCTCTCAACACCCTCTCATCTGAAACCCTAACGATGACACTGCCATGGCACTTTTCGATTGATTCCTCTGGCAAAACTACAAACCAATCATGTATTCTTAATCCTATCACTATCCGCTATAAAACCCCTAACACAATTCTTCCAAATAACGAAGCCAAAAATCTGACCCCTCATCGACTTCGCCGCCGTCGCCGGAGAAGAGACTCCGATGATGCTTGAGTGAACTTTGAACCTCTGAGAAAGGGAATTCATATGAATGTTTGAATCAAAGGTGGGTTTAAACTTGACACAACTCCAACCTCAAATGGGTAACCCTAATCCTCTTTTCTGTCTTTTTTTAATTTGTCCCTTGACCTATGTGGTTGTTAAGCCTAAAACTTGCCTAGTTTTTCTATGTATTAACATGCTCGTATGCTATTTGATTAGTTAACATTTCTGTGATCAATTAGCTCTTGATTAGTTCACTGATTCAGTTAAACATTTCTTTGAAATTCTCACACGTATGAATATGATATACTCATGGCTGATTCTCTAATCACTTCTATTAAATATGCAAGTTTTAAATTCCTAATAGTTTTGAATTGGTTGTTCCTGCTTGTTACATTGTATGTAGCCTCCTATTTTGTCAAAATACGTGGATTCCATGACCTTATAGTTTGTGTAAGATGAAAACATAAATTGTGATGTGATTGGAACATGACTAGGCTTAATTTGAATTTGTAATTGGCACTTAAATGGTAGTTGGTTCTGGTAATTGATATGATATCAATTAGGGGGCTTTTCAGAATTTGTTGAATTATTTCGAGCTCAAATCAGTTTGGAACATGTTTGTGCACTGATTTTGAACCTAGCCTTTGTTAGATTTAAGGAGAAGGAGCTATATCTGTTAATAGGTTTGTTTGCCCTAAGTTTAGGGATTCTGATTGAGCCATATATGGAAGTAACACCGAAGTGTGTCCCCTTGATTCTTGGAAAGAATATTGTCCTGCCTTTTAAGTGATTACCCTTTTTAAATTCAAATCCCCACTCCTCACATCTATATAAGTCGACTAATTCTCTCATTCTAGACAAGTCAGAAATCGACAGAAACACATAGAACACTTCACAAGCATACACTTATTGCATACTACTTTCTCTTATGATTGTCTTTCAAAACTATTGGAAGAACCCTACTTCTTTTGCTTCCTGGTTCTGTCCCTGCAAGCATTTAACACTGTTGCATCTTGTTTGTTTGATCAATGTCATCACTGTAAAAAGGTATACCTCTACTCTAATCCTTATTGTTCATGTTTTATAACTTGTGTGTGCTTGGTCTCTGCATTACTCTCCTATTCTGTATGTTTCCATGCTTTTAAATTTCCTGCACCTATTTAGAACCCTGCCACTTTGCACCTTGGCTTCCTTCTAGCCTTTGCTCATGCTTATACATATTGTTAGGATGGCCAAAAAGGGCCATACCAGTGTTCATAATTGCAGGGTATTGAATGGGTACATCTCAGTGGCTATCTTATGTTGTTACTAACCCCCTAAAGCATAATTTTGAGATCATGAACCATCTGGGTTGTTTTAACTTGAGGCTTTCCCCTTTCTAGTCCCCTTTATATGTATATTTATTAAGACCTTCCTTGTTGTATCTGGTTAAAATAGGCTATACTGTCTTGATACTGTATAATGGGCTACCCAGGGGCCTTCTCTTACCCTCTTCATTATGTGATTGTATCATGACATTTTTTTTTTTGCATTTTAGTTGAGGTTTAATTGGTAAACTGAGACTTATCACATAATAAATCTAGCCTGACAGTGTTTAATCGAACTTTCGCATGAAACTTGAACATTTTGATAACATGGCTTATTTTATACACCTTAGTTGACTGAATCCTAAGTATTTGATCTTCGAACTTGACATTAGAAACATTTTTTATGCCTAAACTATTAAAAATACTTGATTTCTTACTACAAGGGCTAAATGTGTAAAACTGTCTAATCTGTGAATATTCCTGCAAATAAAATCTGCCCCTTTTTTGCATAAACAAGACATGCCCAAAAAAAGTTTTAAACGTGGCCTATGTGTGTATTAAAATGATTTTCGAACCTACTTTAGTCTCCTATACACTAATCTAATAGTGTATAAGGGAGTATAAGTACTTGGGGTCAATTATACAAACTAATGTATGTATTTTAAAGTATATCATTATTACTTCATGTATCTGCATGTTTATATCTATATATTTATGTGTGGCATCCCCTATTTGTATTTTTATGCTTTGTGAAATCAGTTTTTTAAAACCAACCCACTTATCCATATATTTTTCGAAACTGACCCCTAAAGCAAATAGCCCTTAAAGTTAGGGCTCGAAAACTAATGTCAAGTCACACCGACCCTGAATGGCTAATATTTTATTTCAAAAACAACCCCTATTTGGTTTTTTGACAGAATCTGAAAACCATCTTTGAAATCTGCCTATTTTTTAAAACTAGTCCAGCCATTAAAATTGCATAAATATACTGCCTATTACCATTTCTTGCAAATTCTAACTATTGTTCGATTAGGCATTTGTAACAGAGACCGAAAATGCGAGTAGGCTTAAAATATAGGTCGTTTCCGTAAAATTTGAAAGGCCCATAACTCATTTCAACCATACTCAACTGCCTATATATATTTACTTGCATAAACATCTATTTTTGCTTGATTGATTGCACATTTAGCATATAAGTTAGTAAAGTAACTTATAAATACAACTCTTGTTTGTCTATTGTCTTTTAGCATCCCAAAATTAGAAACTCGGACGGGAACTACTCTTTGTGAGACTTGAGAAAGTGCCTAACACCTTCCTCCCCGAGTCATTTGGACTTCTTACCCTTGAATCACTGAAACTGAACTTGCTTAATAAAAGACCCGACTTTAGACGCTTAGGTGACCTAATACACCTTAGAAATCCATATTAGATGGCGACTCCAATCTTTAACTCAAACGAGTTACTCAGTCAAACCCGAATCTTGACTCACTCCGAGTTGAATAAATATGAGGTATGACAAGGGGCAATAGGGATTTATGGAAAGGAAGTAGATGGGTCTGGAGCAAACAAAACATCCCAAAACATAGCTTTATCTGCTGGCTAGCTATGCACAATAGGTTAATGACAAGAACCGGACTAGCAGCCATAGGAGTGTGCCAGGACAAGGTGTGCTTGTTATGCGGACAAGAAGATCGATGAGACCATTGACCACCTGTCCTATGAGTGTCAGTTTTCAAGGAAGTGCATTGAGAAAATTCTACGATGGTTGGAATACAAAGGGTTATGGAGGAGAATCGCAAGGTGTGTAAAAGGAAGCATCAGTAAGGGGCATGTAATGGCAATCATGGCAGCTGTCAATTATCTTATTTGGAAAGGACGGAATGCCACGACCTCAGATAGTATGTGATCAAGCAAGGCAGGTGTGTAAATATAGGCTGATACGCACATTGAATAGGGAAAAAAGATGTTGAGACAGAAGTTGGCTAGAGGAGTTATATAAGTAGGACTCATTAATTGTATAGTGATAGATGTTAAGCTAGATTAAGAGGAGATAGACTGTAAATACGAAATTGTACTGAGTTTAGGTGATTTAATAATATTTTTTCTTCCACCAACAAAAAATTATTAATTTTTTATTTTAATAAAATTCAATAATATTAAAACTACTGATCAAGTGTTACAAAATAACGAATAATGGTCGCAAAAGATATAAGACTCTCTTATTTTAGTCAAATTCGTTCAATGATAATTAAGAAGTTATTATATTAGTAAAGGAAAGCATGCCTCTAATTTTGGCATAAAAAATATTGGTTTCTAATATATACATATAATTTAAATATTAAATGTTACTCATAAGTTATAATCCGATTTTAAAAATTTGGACATCCAACTAGTGTGAATGCACATAATATAAACAACTACGATGTTGTATAACTAATTATATCTCTATAATACTAAAATTTTAATTTTACATACAAAATCGCATAATCAATATAAAAAAAAATTAAAATGCATTAAAATTAAATAATTATTAGTGAAACAAGTTAACATATAACCTTTGAGGCCACAAGTAAGATCTGTTTTTTGGCCTTTTTCATGTTTATCTTTGTTATTGGATACTTAATAAATCATTAATTATACAAAATTTCAATCTTTTATGAAAATTCTAGCTTTCATATATTATAAATCATTTTTTCATAAATTCACAAAATCTTGTAATTTTAGACTAACAGAAATTTGTTATATCTAATTTATTCGGATTAATTATTATTATTATTAGAAGTTTTATTATTATTATTATTATTATTATTATTATTATTATTATTATTAATTAATTAATAATTTAAGAATATTGTTATTGTAACTCAAACACGTAGCAGAAGCATAGGATTAGCTATGAATAGTAATAAAATCATGGTTACGGTAGCTACTAAATCAACTACTGCCATGTATAATAGAAGAAAAATTATTTGTTAAACTATAATATTTTGGTTTATTTCATTTATTATGGCTAATATTACTACTGCCGCAACAACTTTAAATGCATGGCAAAAGCTTATGATAAGCTACGAAATTATATTGTAGCAATATATCTGCAGCTACACAAATAACTTATCGTGGCTAAAACATCACCATTGCTATGAAAAATTTAATCGCGTGGCAGAAAACTCATTATTAGCGACGAAATCATATTGTAGCAATAAATTTGTAGGTATTTAGATACTTATTGCCACGATAGTTAGCAAATATAGCAAAAAAAAAAAAAAAAGGAATTAGCTTTGTAAAATTTATTTTGTGGCTAAAAAATTTTACGAAATTGTAATTAGCCATGAAGCTCTAATTATTTTGTAGCTATTGCTAGGTTTTAGCCATGATATTTATATTCATAGCTGGCTTTTAGTGCATATATTTTGTTTTCCTCAAACAACTATAATTTCCCCACTTCATTCATTAGCCTTTAAGGCTCACAACACTACAAGCAAAATTACAATTATTTTAGCACAAATAACAAGAATCTCAACAGCAATCAAAGAAAAGGCTACATGTTCAAAAGGGTTAGCTAAGGTCAAATTTTATTGGTAAACATCTAACTCTGAAATTTCAAATAAATTGGCTATGAAAGAAATGCCTATATCACTTCCTAACCGAGCAAACTTCTTACTTTATTTTACACACACACCAAGTAAGTTCTAGACATCAAGCATTAAACGTAGAGCAATAAAACTCCTCACTCATACATGACATATAATATTATAATCTACTCAAAACAATTCAGTTCGCGCTCTAAAACAAAGCAAACGCAAGCAAATTGTCAAGCAAATCTAGAACCAGCATCATGGAAAGGCAATATTATCATGGAGATGAATTTTTTTCAAGCTAGCTTTCTTCTTCACCATCCTTCTCGTTGTGATGACAAGTAGTTAATCAATCTGTCTTTCTGCTCTGCAAACTAGTCAATATTTTTCTTAACAGTTTGGATAATATTTGACGTTGAAATTAAAGCACAGGGAAAAACACTGCAAGAATCAAGGTTTTTTTGTGGCGGCATTCCGTGGCAACCCCTTTTGTTGCCACGAAAGGTAAGGGTATTCGTGGCGACTTTTTGAAAGGTTGCCACTAAAAGTAATTGTATTAGTGGCGACCCTAATAGTTGCAACGTAATCCATACTATTTATGGCGACTAGAATTCGATCGCCACAGTATGTTCTAACTTTTTCTTCAATGTGAAATTTATGGTTAAATGTTTGTGGCGATTTATCACTATCGCCACTAGAGGTATTTAGGCAGCGACTCTGCCGCAACAATAAATGAATCTTATGTTTATTTATTTTCATAAAATTTAATTAAACATAAATAAATAATAATACTCAAAAGAAAACAACAGAACGTCCCAGTTCCAAATCCCTAAACCTTCTCTCTTAACAATTAGGACGTGCTTCTCTCCTCCTTGGCCAACGACTCCTCGGCGGTCTCATTCTGGAAAAAATCATTGATCCTTTCATCCAATGAAATCTCGCCAGTCTCTATGGTATTAGATCTATCTCTTTCCTTCTTGCTCTCTCTCCTCCCCCCCCCTTCCCCCCGTTTTTATCCTCTTCATATCTCTTCTTCTTAAACCCCTAATTAATTTTTACCTAATGAAATATGATGGTAAAATTAGTGTTATACTCCTGTGTTCTGCGTGTTGTGTCGTGCGGGAAAAAGCTACTAATCTGATTTATAAAGAATATGCGTGATAGACATGATTTTAATAATTTTGATGAAATTTGTCAAGTTAGGTTTTGGATTATATTGCTTTAATGTTCCATGATTTTTTTCATATATATTATGGTTAATTGATGTCTTTTTTTTAAACCAGTTTTATGCTTGTGGTATCTTCTTAGTAGCTTTATGCTCTAAAGACAACTATATTTTCTCCCTTTTCTAAATTTGTCTTTAGATCTTTGCTCTGATCGCCACTTAGATGGTTAGGGGTGATTTGGTTTTATTTGAGCCTTTTTGTTTTCTTAATTTTTATTGTTATTTGTGAATTTGTTCATATAGAGGTGATCAAAGTTACCATATACTCTGTGATGTATTGTTAGACAGAAAGAAGTTCAAGAATATATTTGCCACTCTATTATCCAAAGTTATAATACCTCAATAATTATCATATATATTCTAGACATTTTTCACGGCTAAACAAATTTCAAGTCGTAGCCAATCCTAATTTACAGTTCAATTTAAATATTTGACTTTTACGGCTGAATTTTGGAGGTATGTGGATGCCTTGAGTTTAACTATATATTTTCTACTCATTTCGAACTCATTTTTCTCACTGAAAGATTTAGGATGAACCTATATTTGTGACAATCTGCACGTTGAATAAGGTAAGCCATTGAACTTCCATCTTATTAGTTCTTTTCAAAGATAATCTATGCAAGTTTTATGCCAACGACTTGTCTAGTGATAAAGTTGCATGTTGTAGTTTAAAGCTGAATGCGACTCTACTTCTTCCAACCTATTGCAAACACTTTTAGTTGGAAGCACTCAACAACAATTCTTTAGGTGAAAGTTTCTTTCTGGTATTACTTTTTCTTAGCACACAACCTTAGCATTATCCTATTGTGTATCTGTTGAGAAGGTGTAGTTTGGCTTCTTAGTACTATTGAAAAAGGTACATATGCCTAGAGATCAACTGTTTCTAATCTTTTCTATAAAGAATGCAATATTGACGCATTTATGTAATTCTAATTTATATAAATCCAATGACACTACTAAAAAAACAGAGATCTCCGACCATCCAATCGGTTGCATATCGGTCGCCAAGTCGACCGATCGGCGACCGATACGGGTGGTCAGAGAATTAATGGTAACAAAAAGCCCTGTGACCGAAATTTGGTCGAAATTTCGACCACCATGCGACCGAGTGGCAGTTGCAAAATAGGATAGAAATGTTGACTGAAGTCGGTCGCCTAGCATATGCGACCGACAGTCGGTCGCATACTTGGTCTAAGGTCTGGGATTTACCCGTGACCGCTATGCGACCGATATTCGGTCGCTGACTTGGTCGTAAAAAAAAAATATTGTATGCGACTGATTTGGCGACTGACAGTCGGTCGCCAAACTGGAAAAAACCTGCAATAAAAAACCTGTTTTCAGGCAGTAGCAACAGCAATAACCAGATGCAAACAACAGAAAAATGCAGTTCATAAACAATAAAAACAGTAATTCAAACACAACGCAATAAAACCTAACATTTCAAAAACATCCAACAACATTAGTTATATCCTGAAATTGTTAACAATAAAGCTTAAGAGACAGTTATCCACTTTCAGAAAAGACTACTCGGTCAAGGCAGAGCTAGACCCGGACTCGGACTCGGAAGAGGAGTTGCGTCGATGCCTGCTCTTATGCTTTCTTCTTGATTTTTTCTTCTCCTTTTTGGCAAGGAGCTTTTTGATCATGTCTTGCGTTTCTTGATTTACTCTCGCCAGCTGTTCGATCTTCTCTCTCATTTGAGCCATTTCAGCAGGATCAATAGAGCTCGACAGAGAAGAAGTAGCTGAAGTGCCCAAAAAGCGAGCATTATGCTTATCCGAAGCAAATAGCGATCCAAGACCATAAGCAGACCCCTTCTTAACCCCTCCAACAGTATCGACCCATATTTGCTTTTCTTTCTTGAACGTCAAGGGAGCCGGGGTGCTGCTTCCAGCGTCCGATGCTTGAGTCGATGTCCACTCTTCCACAGCCTTTGTAGCCTTTTCCTGAATAACATAAATATATTAATGATGTTAATAGAAAGACTAAACGTTGAAGGATTGGCGCGACTAAAGATCGAATTTTACAAACTTACCCAAACATCTTTTGTGCGGGGCTCGACCCACTCTCCAGCGCCCTTCTTGGCACCCTTTGTATGCCTCATCTTGTGCAGCTCGAGCACGGGAATAGTGCGCTTTTATTTCTTTTCCTACAAATTAAAAATCATAATATGTTAGACAAACAATCAACCGTTCAAGTAAATAATCAATCAATTAAATAACTGTACCAAGCGCATCTTCTGTGTAGCCGCGCTAATTGAGCCACCGGTATGGAGCGATCCACCCTTTTCCGACGCTCGCGCAGCCTTGCCTTGTTCGCTCTTCGCCTCGAACTCGGGCGACTGCCAATATTCATCCAGCTCCGCCCACTGAGCAGCATCGAGGAAGCCGGGCCTTGTACCTTTACGCCGCGCATTGTAATATGTTCCCTTGAATAACGCAGCACATTTCTTGGGGAAGATGTTACGAATGTTATAATCCAGACCCTGATGCCAGATACATTTGCCCTGAAAGTATATCAAAATATTTTCTTTAAACATATTCATGGTTTAAAAACTGCAATTAGTTTTAAACCAAATGCATATGTATCACCTCAAAATCTACCAATATCTGCTTCTTTACTTGCTGGGGCACATCGCTCCAGTTTCGCCAAGGCTGGTTCCAGTGCGCTCTCATGCACGCAGTCAGTACCTTACTGGACTCATCGCTTGGGCAAAAGCTACAAAAAAATTAACAAGAGTTATTCCTAATACTAGCAATTAAAGAAGGAACTAATTATTTTATAGATAAGAACTTAAGAAATTAGGTAGCTTACCCTTTATCCACCTCGGGATAAATAATCATCCTGCCTTCTACACGAGTGCCAGGCTCACCAATGTAATAAGGCGAATACCGATCATACACCATGAGCTCCTGCTGATCCGGTGGGCCGTCACAACTATCTAAGGGGAATTCAGGGGGCTGAGTAGGATTGTCATCAGCCTGGGAGGGATCGCCCTGTGTGGGAGGGACCTGTGTCTCAGTACAATCAAGGCTAGGGAATGTTCACTGCCATACAGGAGGCAACTGAGATGGGGTAATAAGTGGTACCTGATATGGGCCAGGGGGCCTGAAAAAAGCTGGATCATAACTAGATGGGGCATCAGTAGGCAGCGAAGGTTATCCTTCCAATAAGTCAACTCCTAGAAAATGCTCTGCTTGGTCCAATTATGTTCGACCCCAAAACCAGGTGTTTTAGTTTGCAAGTTTTCAGTTACCTTAGGAAGGTCCTTAACCCTGTTCCATATCTCTATCCCTGTTAACCTGCGAGGAGGCTCCTCATAATCAACCTGATTCTTCCTGAATGCATTTGTATTATTCCTAAAAGGGTGGTCCATTGGCAAGAATCTACGGCAACAGTCAAACCATGTCACTTTACCTCCATTTTTCAATGTGAAGGCCTTTGTATCTTCCATACAGTATGGGCACGCTGGCTTCCCTGCAGTGGACCAGCCAGACAGCATCCCATAAGCTGGAAAGTCATTTGTAGTCCACATCAAAGAAGCATGCATTTGGAAGTTCTGTTTCATTGATACATCATAGGTTTCCACTCCTTCATGCCAAAGTGTGTGCAATTCAACAATCAAAGGCTGCAAATATACATCAATACGAGTTTTCGGGTTATGTGGACCAGGTATTATACAATTCAAAAAAAGATATGGACTGGTCATGCACATTCCGGGAGGCAGGTTGTATGGTGTGACATATACGGGCCAACAAGAATATGGCGTAGACGAGACATCAAAAGGGGTGAAGCCATCGGAACACAGACCCAACCTTACATTCCTCGGCTCTCTAGCAAATGACGGATACACTTGATCAAAGTATTTCCATGCCTCACCATCTGAGGGGTGTGATAGAATACCCGCCTGCCTGTTCCGCTCATGATGCCACCTTATGTGAGGAGCAGAACTCATCGAAGCATACAACCTCTTTAACCTGGGTATAAGCGGCAAGTAATGCATCCACTTAACAGGTTTCGGCTTCTTTTTTTTTTATTTTTCTCGGGCTTGTATCGACGCTCCTCACAAAATCTACATTGCACGAGCTCTGCATCATCCTTCTAATATAACATGCAACCATTAACACAACAATGAATCTTATGAGAAGTAAGGCCTAATAAGTAAACCAATTTCTTAGTGAAGTAATAAGAAGTTGGTAAGTCCATGTTAGTCGGCTTTAGTTCATTCATAAGGCCTATGATGGAATCCATGGCAGCTTGAGAAATACTATAATCTGATTTGATAGTTTGCAATCTGACAGCAACAGACAACTTGGAATGTACCGAGCCCTCATGGAATGGACGACTTGCTTCCTCCAACATTTTATAGAATTCACTTGCCTCGGCATTGGGAATGTGCTCAGTGTTAGGCTGTGATGTACCCGGCTGCATGGGATCATTATCCGGGTACATACCAAAAGCATCATGAACCATATCATCCATTCTATAATCATTACGGTCTGGTTCCAAAACCGGAGAACTACTAGTGCCATGAATATTTTGAAGCATTTGAATGTGCCCCTGCAAATCCCACGGCTCTCCATGATAACGCCAAATATAGTAATCTGGCATAAACCCCCTATCTAACAGATGCAGTTGTACGGTCGTTATATCTTGGAGGGTGCAGCATTTGCAATTTATGCAGGGGCACTTAATTGTACCATGCCTTATAAAAGGTTCGGTTGTTTTTGCTAAAGCAACAAATTACTGAAGACCCTCTTCAAATTCAGGCCTTATCCCCCGCCGACCGAGGAAAAGTCTATTGTCCATCCACAAACGACGTGCATTAAAGTCCATATCTACGCAAAAATTGCAAAATTGAGAACAATCTAATAGGTACGATTTTTAATAATCCTATCCTTTTTTTAATATTCATTGGTCCGTTTGAATTCCATATTAATTACTATTAGCAATGCAATACAAAACGCATACAATTTAACCGGTTTAGGCATAAAATGTTCCAAACATGAAGAGTGCAAACAACAATACCAAAACCCTAACTTTATATGCATAGCATTATAGCAAGTATCCCAAACACCACAACCCGTGACAAGGCATCAACACATTGCAAACAACTCTACCAAACAATTCCAACAAATCACAACAATTACCATAATTAATCCCAAACATCACAACCCTATATTTAAAGTTCATCAACCCAAAACAACTTACTCGACATCACATTATATAGAATAAACCAATTATAACTAACAACTAACATGTAAACAACATATAGGCCGAATTATTTAAAAATATATATATAAATTCGGATTATAAAACCAAAAAAAAAAAAAATTACCTCAACTTTGTTTGGGATCCAATCGCATGTAACTATGATTCACCAATGTGCTATCCACCCAATAACTACAAAAAAAAAGTGAATTAAAAAGTCATTATTTGAGTTTTTTAAAAAATAACAAAATTTACTAAAAAATAAAATTTACCTTGGATTAGTAGGTGTAGATTGTGTTAGATGTTATATTGGAGATTATAGAGTAGTAATTTAAAGTTATATGGGGTATGTAATGGCGAGTAGTTGGTTATGGGGTGGAGGGGGTACGGTTTTTAGGGATTGGAGGAGATTTGGGAATTTTGAAATGGGTGAGGAAGGGCTGCTGCCCCGTTTTGTTACTGATTTCGGCGACCGCCTATGCGACCGATTTTTCGGTCGCATAGGTTTGACTAAAAAATTTAATTTTTCAGCGTCTCACAATCGGTCGCCAATTCGACCACATTTTGATTTTATTTTTTCCGTAGTTTGTGCGACCGAAAATCGGTCGCACAACTGCACAGACCGATTTTCGGTCGCACAGTGGTGATGGGAGAACTCTGTTTTTTTAGTAGTGTGAAAAAAACTACTCCAACAATTACCCAAGAAACAAGCTAATCCGCAAAATGGGCCTATCCCTATTGTAGCAAAATAAGGTGAGATGATATTATCATTGAAAGAAAGCTTGTATCTGAAGCTGGAAAAGAGGACAAGGAAGCTCGTGTAGGCTGGTACATGATCTTTTTCAACTTCTCTTGACATAGCATTATGCCTATTTTTACAAAGAAACATGAACTACTTGTATCTAGTTCATTTAAGTTGTACTTTTTCCATGGAAGGAAATGACTAGTAACCTGTTGCAGTATAGAACTAGGTGCCTTAAGACTATTAACTACTTTAAAATAGGCACTTTCTTTTCTATATGGACTTACAAAACTTAATGTTGGATTCCTAGTTAATATTAAATTGTAATGATTGAAAAGTGTCTAAGAACAACTCCTATTTCTCAAAACAACGCCATCATATCACTGCCTTGTTGATGTGTCCAGTTCATATATTTTATAAGGATTATTACGTAGCAACCTTTTATAATTCATAGTCTTTTCATATGGTTTACATTTGATTTCCTTGTTCTTGTACTATTAATGATATATAGCCATGTGATTTAGGGGTTAAGTGAACTTTTTTCTTGTTCATGGTTTTAAGAGTTAAAAAATTAGAAAGATTTTGCACCTAGAAAAACTTGGAACTTGTTCCTCATCTTTTCTTTGATAAATTTGTTGTTCCGAACCAGGAGAAACACATAAAAGAGAAAGAATGTCTAGAGGGGATAAATTTGCTTATGGATCAGTGACTTCCTTGGAACTAGTATTCACCTTTTATCAATGGAGAAGTTTTTCCAAAGTCACATCTCTGTGCAGCTTTGTAGTTTTTAACTAAAGACTTAAACTATATGAGTTGATGCTTTTGTTTCATTACTTAGAGTAACTAATTTTAATTTTTATTTGGTACAGCGTCTCTGCTTATGATTGGGAAATATCAAATATACAAGAGTAATTTTTGTATTTTACATTGCCACTTTGTTTCTTTTCATTTTCTTTTCTAAATTTTAATTAATATGGGATGATTTTTTATCATGTTGAAAACTTTGATGTTGGACCTACAAAGCTTAGTCTATTCCTCATACAGGTAAATGCCACGAGTTATAAAAAATGTTGCATTATGTTATTGTGGTTATTGAAGTGATCCTTGTCATTTTTGTTTAATAGCAGAGAAAAAGCTATTCTGCGAAGGAACTATATGTTAGCCAGTGAAGAGTTTAAAGACATTTTATTTTGTTTTTTTGTTTTCATGTGTACTCACAAATACAATGTATTATGAACTATTGTATAAACTAGTTGGTAATAAAAGCAGTTGCATCATTTTCTTCAAGTGTCGTGGAGATTTCTGTTATGAGTTAATATTGTTGGGCGGCTATTAGAAATATAGCTGCTTAATATATTTTTTCATGAAATATTTAGTATTAGTGGTGATCTCCTACTGCCACGAAAGCTAAATGTTTATTTGTAGCAACAAAAATGTCGTAACTAAAGGCCTTTCATGGCGACTAAGTTGCCACTAAATGCATGTTATTCGGGGTGATACTATTTTTTCACACTTTTGTGGAAGCTTCGGTGGCAATGTTAGTCGCCACAAAACGTGTGGTTTTTTTTAGCGACGGTAACTAGTCGCCGCTATTAACTTTTAGCCACTGAGTATAGCCAACGACTATTGAGTCGCCATTGATGACCTTTAGTGGCGACTTTTGTTGCTTCAGTGGCAATTTTAGTAGCTACGAAAAGCCTTATTTCTTGTAGTGAAATACTTTTAAAAAATTAAATATTCACATAAATTCTTCCTCTTTTATAATTAGTTAACTGAATTGAAGGTATATATTTCACAACATGATGTTAGTAGCTACTCCCTCCGGTCCATTTTATTTGATCACTTTCCTTTTTTAAAAGTCAAATAATGTAAATTTTGACCAATATTTTGGTATATATTTCGTCACCATATTAATATGACAAGAATTGCAACTTGTAGTACTTTTCGTGTAGTTTTTTAATATCTAAATTATAATTTTAAAATATTGACTAAATCTAGTTCAATTTGAATCTGAAAATTGGTCAACTTAACTCTCGAAAAGTGAAAAACATCAAATAAAGTGGACCGGAAAGAGTAATAAAATTATTTGAAAATTTATCACTTTATTCATTTTACAGCAATAGGGCCGGAAAAAGTGAAAGATGAGGTGGTAAATGCAGCATCAGCTAATTTACTGGGAAGTAAACTACTACTAGTCGATCATGTGAATGTCTTATTCCTTGCGCGGCTGATGTCGATAGCAAGACTTCGTGTTGTCTTGTCACCGTTATTATGGTATTTAATTGCAGTAGTTTCTGTTGGGTTTTTTAATGGGTGTGAATAGAAAATGGTTTTTCTCACACCTTTTCATTGAAAAGGCATGACACTTTTTCACCACAAACCATTTGTTGGCTATAAACAGGATGTCTTGTCTCACAATTTAAACACACATTTGATAGGAAAAATATGAAATACTTTCCTCTCTTTTGCATTGTTTTATAAAATAAGAGTCCGTCAGTGTCGTGTCGTGTGATTTGAAGCCGTTGAGTAATTCGCTAGCACACCGGCGTTTGAGGTACCGCTACACCGGTGACGGTAAATTCGTTCTATCCTGGGGCAAAATGATCGATAACCTCGGGTACTGAAAGGGATTAAGTTCTTTAAGGAGACACCATAAAGTCGGTGGGTTCGGATTTTGTTCATAGTTCGTCTCCTTCTTTTTATTTATGTATTTTCTATTTCAAATTATTTATTTTGAATACAGAATTTCTAACAATCTTAAGGAACTTAACATTTTCTGTTTTCGAATAATAAATCTGATCGTATCAATGGTAAAGATTCTGCTCGCCAAATTATGGCAATTGGCCTGGACAATTCAGCAATAAGGATATATTGCTGGCGTAAAGTTACTGCTATTTTCTTACTTGCTTTACGTAATTTTTTATCCATGGAAATGGTAATTATATTAATTAGTTAAATCACTTGAAGCAAACGGGAATTTGGCAGATGGAAAAGAAGTAATGCTAGCTGTTCAATTAGGTTATTCAGATATTCTCTTGTCTAGAAGACATTTCTTTTCAAGGAAACCTTCAACGGTGGCATCCATTGAGATTTTTCAATGGGATTGTCAGATTGTGCATAATGGCTAAAGACTGCACGTCAATTAATCTCATCCTTTTCAAGCACAATTATGGTAGACTATTGACCAATTTTATTCTAATCTCCTTCTCATTGAGTTATTTTGAAGGGTCAAATAGATGGAAGTGCTGTCTTTATGAAAGAATTTTGGCAAAGTGGACGACAAACTGGATATTTGGAGAAGTCGTGATAATAAGGCAGTGATTACCTTTTTTTTTATTAGAGAAAGTGTATATTTTCTTGTCTTATTCTCTAATTTGGTTCACCAACAATTTTGATTTTTTTGTGATATTTTGGAATTAAATGTGGCAGCATCATGTTTAGAAAGCAGACAGCTTTGGCACCGATTGGCATCTGAAGGATAGATACAAATATGCATATATTCATATAACAACAAATCTATACTAAATAGGTTGTTTAAACATAAACCGAGAACTTACTTGTTGTTCTCGTAAGCGGAAGCGGTAGGATCTTGAACCGTGGCTGGAATTATTGGTCGTCGGTAGTTGTCACGTGCTTGACGGATCAACTCCTTTATCCACAGTTTAAACACCTAGTTATTTGGTAGAGAGAATGTATAGAAAAGTACATTCTTTTCATTGTGTATTACTGTCTTATTTATAGCTTATATGAAGTAGTTGTTCTCTTAAAGGACTCTACTAGTTAATTATTTATTTACCAGGATAAGCTTTAAGAGTACCCCTTATGGGTGGACTCTTAACAGATAATTCCAACATCTCCCACTCACACATAATGGGAGTGCTCTTATAATATGAGAAACATATTCTCATCTCATCTCTACAAATATTCATACAGTGAAATAGACCGTGCGACCAGCATACTGTGAGAGCTACGTGCTATACATCTGTTAGGAGTATATAGCCTCTCGTCGAGTGCAAACCTGCAAGTAGATTATAAAGTATGCAATACCCTAGATCATATGAATCACATTTTGATATCCTCTCAAAATTTCAAATATCATTTTTATGTATTCACAATTATAACTCATTAGTTATAACTGGTGCACCTGTGAATACAAAATTAATGAGATTCCTTTAATGATCTTCCTCTTCTCACAATTCTCTTAACATTAGCTCAACTGCTTTTCTAGATATGTCCCGCCAGACCGCATCCATTTTCATGGTCTTTTGGAAACACACTAAGATAGCTAACATTAGACTAAGTCTCAAGTATCTGATCGGAGTCACTGAGGGTACATAATTTGAGCCAGCATAAAGGCTCTGGGTCTCACGCAACAGTAAGTTGAGATCAAACTTATGTTAACCCAAGGTCGACATCAGCACACATGGTATGAAACATGTGCTACAACATTTTTCTCCTTTTCCTTAAGGAGCGTATGTCTTTATAAATAATGTTGTATAGATGAAATTTAGACACCATATGTATCTAAATTCGAGTTTCTTAAACTCATATCTAGCTCACTAAGTAGACTAGGTGAACATCCTTTCACCTTAATAACCTTATGTTATTATTTAAACGACTGTATTGATTTTAAGCATATCGCTCTCAAATTATCCATTTGATAATTTTTCTTAAAATCAAGTCTCATCTCCACTTATCACTAAGATAAGGAGGCGGTTGCCTGTGTGAGAAGGCCAACCTCTTGTCTACCCGACATACTAAAATATAATTGAAGAATGTACTAAACACTCAATAAATCATGAATATGTATGTACGTAAATCAACTTTATTGATTATCAAAGAACATAGTTTTGTGAACAACTAGAAAAACAAAGAATAATACAAAATTACTCAAAGTCTATGCAAGCCTTGAGACCTAGTGTGTCTCACAAATGCGTCTCTAGCTAAAGGCTTGGTCAATGGGTCTGCTACCATATCTTCTGTAGATATTTTCACCAGGTTCAGCCTCTTGCGTTTATACATGTCTCTTGCATAGTTATACTTGATATCTATGTGCTTAGTATCACAATGATGCTTAGGATTCTTGGTTGCATCAACTGCAGCCTTACTATCACAGTAGACTAACACTGGTTCATCATCAGTGTTACCCAACAAGCTTTTGAAGAGCCTATTCAACCAAACAGCTTCTTTTGTTGCTTTTGATAGAGCCACATATTCGGTTTCCATCGTGGATAGTGCTACACATGATTGTTTCTTACTCTTCCATGATATGGCACCATTACTAAGTAAGAAGACATATCCTGAGGTAGACTTCCTCTCGTCTAAATCTCCTCCATGATCAGCATCAGTGTATCCAACTAATCGCAAATCTTTGCTGCCTTGATAGCAAAGCGCGTAGTCAGATGTTCCTCTCAGATATCTCATGATCCTCTTTACTGCTTGCCAATGTGCTGGACCTGGATCGGATTAATATCTACTTACCAAGCCAACTGCTTGACAAATATCAGGTCTAGTACAGACCATAGCATACATTAGACATCCAACTGCGCTTCTATAAGACACTCGCTTCATCTTTTCTGTCTCTTCAGGAGTCTAAGGACACAAATGATTTCCCAAGTTATGGCCTTTGCTGATAGGAGTGTCAATTGGGTTGCTATTCTGCATATTAAATCGTTCAAGAATTTTCTTAATGTAATTCTCTTGAGAGAGATACAATAGTTTCTTAGGATGATCTCTTGAAATCTTGATTCCAAGAATATATGCAGCTTCACCCATATCTTTCATCTCAAATTGAGACGACAACCAGGCCTTTACCTCGTTTATTAACTCCTTATCATTTCCAGCTATCAGTATATCATCGACATACAATGTCAGAATTACAAGCTTATTTCTTGATCTCTTGGTATAAACACAATGGTCTTCATCAACCATAGTAAAACTATTTGATATGATCACATTTAGAAAGTGTATATACCACTGCCTTGAAGATTGTTTGAGGCCATAAATAGACTTCATAAGTCTACAAACCTTTTGTTCGTGGCCTTTTTCAATGAAACATTCGGGTTGTTCCATATAAATTTCTTCATCTAATTCTCCATTGAGAAAGGCAGTCTTTACATCCATCTGATGTAATTCAAGATCTAAACTTGCTACTATAGCTAGAATCAGGCGAATTGAGTTAAATCGCACAACAGGTGAGAAAGTCTCTTCGTAGTCTATTCCTTCCTGTTGTGTATAACCTTTCGCCACCAGTCGAGCCTTATATCTCTCAACTGTGCCATCAGCCTTGAGCTTAATCTTGAGAACCCATTTGCTCCCAATAGCTCTGCGTTCTTTTGGGAGATCAACTAGTTCCCAGACTTTGTTGACTCTCATTGACTCCATTTCATCTTCCATTGCTTTCATCCATTTTTCCTTAAAAGGGCATGAGAGAGCCTCTTTTGCATTTTGAGGCTCGTTTTCTACTTGTAAGAACAACATAAAAAGTTCAGCACCTTCGACATCAAATCGTCGGCAGGGAATCTTTTTACGTAAACCACGTCCTTTTGTGATTCTTCTTCGTTGTTCCTATTTGGATCAACATTGCTCCCACTTGGATCAAGAACATCTATCCTGCTCCCACTTGGAACAAGATCAGTGACCATCTCGCTCCCACTTGGAACAAGATCCATTTGGTCACTATTTGATGTCAAATGATTACTTACATTCGCATCCGATGATGAAGGAGGTTGTTGATGTGAAACTAATTCATCATCAGTTAAATTTCTCCCACTCGAATGAAGTGATCTTTGTTGATCTTGATCCTCTATCTCAAACAAGGTTAGGTCTTGACCTACCTCTCTCTTTTTAGGAAACTCATCCTCTAAGAATGTGACATCTCGTGATTCAAACTCAGTTACGCTCCCACTGTCTTGCTGACCTATAAACACATAACCCTTAGAGGTTTCTGAGTATCTTATAAAGATACTTTTCTTTCCTCTCGGGCATAATTTGCCATATTTGTGAGAAGAATCATGTGTATAGGCAGCGCAACCCCAAGGTCTTAATACACTTAGGTTGGGTGCTCTTCCAGTCCACAACTCATATGGAGTGGTTGCAACTGATTTTGCAGGCACTCGGTTAAGTACATAGGTAGCCGTAAGCAATGCATCACCCCAATAACTAATTGGGAGGTTAGCTTGTGCCATCATTGACCTAACCATTTCTAGAAGCGTCATGTTTCTTCTCTCCGCAACACCATTTTGTTGTGGAGTATTTGGGATAGTCAACTGATGAACAATTCCCTTTCCATCACATAACTCGTTAAATTGAGTTGACAAGTACTCTCGACCTCGGTCAGTTCGAAGAACTTTTATCTTCTTGTCTAATTGATTTTCCACTAAGCTCATATAGCGTTGGAAACAACTTATTGCTTCTGATTTGTGGGAAATTAAATAGACATAACCGAAACGAGTGTAGTCATCTATAAATGTGATGAAATAGTACGCTCCATGCCTAGCCCTGACATTCATAGGCCCACAGATGTCCGAATGGACTAATTGCAAGGGATACTCAGCTCTAGTCGCTTTACCGAAGGGTTTTCTTGCAGATTTTCCTGCTAGACAACTTTCACAAGTGGACAATTCCACATTTTCAATGCTAGTAAGCAAACCTTATTTTGCTAACCTTTGCATTCTTTGTTGGCCAATATGACCAAGTCTAGCATGCCATATGTTTACATCACTATCATATTTATGTGAGGAAGCAAACATAGAAAAACTAGCGTTATTATTAAATGAATCATAATCCAAATCCATAATAATAAAACCTCCGGTCACATGACCAAAACCAAATAAAGTTGAACCTAAAGTCAATTTGACAGAATTGTCATGGAAAAACAAGCTAAAGCCAAGCCTAAGCAAAACAATAACAGAAATAATATTCCGGCGAATTCCTGGAGGATAGAGGACATCATGTAGTAGTAGGTTTCGACCACCACGCAAGACTAATTTGCATGTACCGATCCCTTCAACAGCAACCTTATTGTTGTTGCCCATATAAATCCACTTTGTTCCACGTGAAATACGCCGAAACTCCACAAAGGAATCGCGTTCCCTCGTTATGTGGTCCGTTGCTCCCGAGTCTACAATCCACAAAGGATTAGATTCAGTCAAAAACACTGAACTAGAAACACAAAGTTCACTAGTTTGAGTTTTGTGAAACACCTTTCTAGGAGGCTCAGAGCAGTCCTTAGCATAGTGACCCTTTTTGTCACAGTTAAAGCATTTCACCTTTGCAACATTGACACGTTTGGGACGTTTGTTATTGCTTTGTTGTTCTGCCCTTGCTCTTTTAGCAGGCTGAGACTGAGTTGGTCCTCTTTTCTTAACCCAATTCTTTTTCTTAGAGCCACCTTTGGTCTTAGAGGATGTTGCCATATGCAACTCAGCTGTTGGCTTAGTAGCCTCAAGTCGATCCTCTTCAAGCTCAAGAGATCTCCGGACATCTTCCAGAGTCTTGATTAGCTGATTGTGGGTCAAATGCATCTTCATATGATCCCAAGAATTAGGTAAGGACCGTATGACATCTTGAACTTGTTGCTCATCGGTCAACACATGACCAGCATCTTTTAACTCCCCAATCATGTTTGTCATAAGCCGCATATGAGTTCGTACTGAATGTTCTGGGCGCTTCTTGTATGAGTCAAACTTGATTGTTAAGGATCGTAGCCTTTCAATAGAACAGGTACCAAACCTATTCTTCAAAGCAACCCAAAGACCCATAGCTCTTTGGTGATCCTTAAATTCCCTTAAGATATCATCATCTAAGGTGCTCAGCAATGTAATGCGAGCCAGGGAGTCTTTCTTTTTCCATGCGTCATAAGCAGCACGGTCACGCATATGCTGAGCCGTGGTGCCTTCCTCAGGCTCATCCATGACGATGTTAATTGCCTCCAGAGCCGCTTTCTCTTCAAGCACATATTGGACTTTTAAGCTCCAAGTCTCATAGTTGTCACCATTGAGTTTCAACCCTTTGTTGAGGTCAGCAACAATGTTCTTAGCAGCAGTAGACATTATTTTAACAAAATAAAAAAATATAGTGAGGATCTAAAGAAGGAATTTCTAAACGCAAGTACTATGTTCAACATACATATTCGGACAATAAGCACTAAGTTGATTAAGTTAATAAATACATATATTAATAATGGAGTCGAAAGTTCACTATGTTCCCAGTCATCGTCCAAAAATTAAACACATGTAAATTAACCTAGTCAACTACTTAGCTTAATGTCTAATCATTTTAAAAAACAACATTTTATTTTCATGATCTTATAATCCCGTATGGATCTAAGTTAAACAAATTAACTTAAATTAATTTAAATTTGATCATATTAAATAAAATAAATCAAATGTTAAACTAATTAACATAAATGTAGTCGTTAAACTAATTAACAAATATATTAAATCATAAAATAATTAATATTTTAAACATGTTAAACAAATTAACAATACTAATTCAATGATAAACTAATAACAGTTTAGGCAATTGGTATAACATCTCAATGTATACCTAATGTTAAACTAATTAACATTGCATACAATTAAGATATACAATAAAATATTTTTAAAAGAATATAAACACGAAATTTATATTCAAAAAATTAAGTCCATATGACTAATTTAAAAATAAAAAAATAGAATCTTTTAATTAATTGAAATTATGCCATTAGGCGCAAAAAAAAAAATGAAAAAATGGCATCTCTTAAAGGAAATCCCAAAAATGGGTCATTTACCCAGGTATATGTTCACTTAATTATATGGGGGAGCAATCTGACTTGCCATATCTTACTTAAATTAGACAGAAGCCCATGTAGCTCTTAGCCCAAGCATTTTATCTAAAGGTCATAGGCCCTTTCCGCAATAATTAAAAAATTTTGTTAGACTTCAGTTGGGCCTTAGTCCATTTAATTTGTCTGTCTATAACCTGTATCCTTTTAAAAGCCAAATAGTGGCTGACTAGACAAAAAACTTTGAAACCCGTTAAGCCCTATGCCTCTCTTAGTTTATGTTCACTGTAGGACAAAAAATTACCCTAGTAATATAGCTTCTCAACTATACACAGCCGCCATGTAACTTTGTAAATTTCTACTTATTTTATTTTGTTATTACAAAATAACAGAGAAAGACAAGTCCTAATTTCTCTATTTCTCTTTTCTTTCTACAACCACCATTATATTTTTAGGGACCAAACTTATTTTCTTTTTTTTTTTCTTAATCAAAATCTGCCATGGATATGGAACACTAAGTTCCTTTTGTAGATATTTTCACGGCTGATTTCGTCCTTGCCGGAGCTTTTTCCAGTGGTGGTGGTGTTCACAGCGGCGTGTGGTTGGAATTACTGGCCGTCGGTAGTTGTCACGTGCTTGACAGATCAACTCCTTTATCCACAGTCTAAACACCTAGTTATATGGTAGAGAGAATGTATAGAAAAGTACATTCTTTTCATTGTGTATTACTGTTTTATTTATAGCTTATATGAAGTAGTTGTCCTCTTATAGGACTCTACTAGGTAATTATTTATTTACCAGGATAAGCTTTAAGAGCACCCCTTATGGGTGGACTCTTAACAGATAATTCCAACAGCATCAAATGATGCGTGGAAAGTCCTGTTTACATACTCAACTATTTTGCTGTTTCCAATAACGGACATGCGGTGATGCTACGAATTTTCTTCATGGATGAATTACAATTTAAACCATGACTTATACATGCAGAGCACTTGCTTATTCGTAGTATTTTTTGTTGATGGAGATTAACACCTTCGTGTTTTTCCTCTCCTTTTTTTTTTTTAAAGATTAAAATCTTCGTGATCTTTTACTCTAGTTAGGAGATTAAAATCTTCATAATTTTCTACTCCTACGATTTGAAGATTAAAGAAACTTCACTGTTGTATTGAATCGGCTTTGAAGTTTAAAAACTTCGCCGTTATTTTAAATCGGTTATGAAGATTAAAAACTTCACCGATTTATATGGAGAAATATAACAATTTTTCCTTGAATAAAGATTAATATCCAACGTCACAAGTGCCATAAATAATAAAATACATCCCTATTGGCCAATATTTGATGTCGTCCTGGATGTATAGTGCTATGGGCCTTTGGCTTGTTAATCCATCAAATCAGTATTGCAAATTGAAGGATTGGTTGTTTGTGTGCCAAAATTTAAAGGGACCTTCATGGTCTTGTTATTTAATTCACAACAAAAGTGAGTTAGGCTATGTCTTTAATTCATATGAAGACATTAAGTGACTGCCATGATCATGTGAGACAATGTGCTTGTTCTTGCAAGTAGAGATGAAATCTATTATGGTAAATTTATTTATAATCTCTACTTGGAGAGGGAAGTAGATTTTTCCTATGTGACTTATTTGATCTCACAAAAGAGTACTTCTGTAGTACCTTTGTTGTGTCATACTTTCAAAGTTAGATTTCTCTGCATAATGCTTGGAATTAACCTATGCGTTTTGAGGTTTATGATATGGCACATGAATTATTTGAAATGTGGGGTGTTAGCTTATACATGACAAAGTCAATGATATAACTAAGATAATATGATTTATTGAACCCCACGAATCCTTTATGGATATTGATATGGTAGTCGAAAAATTTACAACGTGTTCATCTTAATGATGACTAATCGGTGAAACTACCAATACGATGGTTGGTTTGTACCTTTCTACAAAGGTTGTGTTCTTTCATGAGATAGTGTCACTTAAAAAGTCGTGACTTTTCATGAAAAGATGTTGTTATAATCTATGCACCTCCTAAAGACACTAGAAGGGGGGGGGGGGTTGAATAGTGTCTACTGATTTTCGTTTCAAGAACCTTGTTCTTCTGAATGTAGAACCTAGTTCTTACCTTTTGTTGCTCCAAAACGCACACGCAAGTATACGTGGTCGACAAGTAATAAAGTGATAAATCGAGTATCGTTCCCACGAGGACTATTCAGACTGAAGTCTAGCAAACAATTTCTATAAACTATTCAGAGATCTTTTGCCAATAGTTGAGATTTTACTAACTAAAACAATAATTAAAATGGTAGAAGTGAATTCAAACAATAGAGCAAAACTTGGTTGTTATCAGTAATAAGGAGACGGTCCAGGGTCAGAGTTACGAACAATCCAGTTGAGTTTTTCAATTGATTCCACTTCTTAAATCCCGAATTACTAATTAACAGATTAAATGTACCCGTGAAAACCTTTCGATTCTTCATAGTCTATGCAGGCTACTCCAATCCCTATATGTCTATGGGTTGAATCACGTGCACGCATTAACGAATTCTATAATTAGTTAAACTAGGCGAGCAAGTATATGTCTATCCTACTCACAAATTGGTTCCCCAATGCCCGGGTTCACAAACTAGTCCTACTCTTTCTTATTACGTAATTAAATTCCCTCTTTCGAGTTCAATCTAAAAACCATAGATAATGCGTAATAATCGGGCCCTGACAATTACACAAGTGAAATCAAGAAAGAATAAGCAATCCGTTATGGGATTCAATTAATGGAAATCAATCTTCAAACATCAACTTTCATGAAATACTCTAACCCTAGAACGATAGGATTAGCTACGCATACTCATAATAACAACACAAAGATTTGATGAAATAATGAAATAATGATGTAATAGATTAATGGAAGGAAGAAAAACCCTTGTTCAAGATGTTATGAGCTCTCCAATTTGCTCCAAAGTCTGACTCCCATCAAAAACTAAGTAAAAGAGTATTTATAGGGTTTACAAAGGCCTATTAATAAGTTACACCTAAGCCTAGACGAAATAGGAAGTTCAAAAACGCTCCAAGGGCGCTGTAGCTGGTGCCCCGCTCCCCCGAACGCGCCAACCCAGGCAGAACCCGTCAAAACTTGGGCGCTATTGGGGTGCCCCGCGCCACTAAAAGCGCCAGAAGGCTGGGCGCTTTTGGGGGCGCCCCACGCCACTCAAAGCGCCAGGCCAAATTCCTGCCTCCTTCGTCTGCAGCTCGCTTCGCGTTGTGCCTTCGTATGTTCGATCCAATCCTCAATCCAAATCAAATCTTTTCTTGCTTGATCATGTTCTTTAAAGCTCCAATTGCACTTCATAACAACTTACAATCATACGACATAAAATCAGTGCAAAATCACATTCATTAACTAGAAAATGCGTGAATAAAGTATTCAAACGTAAGGAAATATTAAGGAAATATAGGCATAAAATGCCAAAGATCACCACCCCATACTTGAACCTTTGCTCGCCCTCGAGCAATCACAAATAACTCCCCAACCTAGGTAGAACAGGTTTGCCTATGACTATGGTTGATACCGATCATTGAATAAATGCACACACGACTACTATGGGTCCAACAAACATGCCAATAATTTATCAACCATCAAAACATGAGAACAACCACCCCAAGACAACTCAAATGCACAAACTCAACTCATTGCAACCATGCTCCCACAAAGTCACACCTCTCTACTCAACCAATAAGCCACAACTTCACCTATCTCATGCAAACCATGTGCCCTCACCAAAATGAAGGAAGAGAGTATCCCCCAAATATCACACACAACAATGAATATCAAGAATAGAACGGGGACAATAACATAGAAAGAATTCACTCACTCTCATGAAAATCTCACATGTCACACACGATGTACCATAGGCTTGCCCGTAGTGTAGGACTCCACTAATGTAAGCTCACTCCAATCGGGATTAACTAGGACTTTAAAGGGTTGTAATGTAGGCTAAGGGGCTGGTAGAATACATATGGGTAATAGTGACTACCTCCCTAAGCACTTTAATACATCATAATTAATTTAAGCACAAATCTCATCAAAGCCATCCAATTCACTACCCAACAAATTTCACACACACCTTTTCAATAAGTAGCAAATTTTCTTTTAAGCACAACACTAGCAAGGATGGATATTCTTCTCTCTTTATTTTTTTTCCCATTTTTTTCTGCTTTGCTTTTTTTTTTTTTTTTTTTTTTTTTTTTTTCCTTTTTCCCTTGTTTTTTTCCAACCTTGCCAAATGCTCATAATCAACTACTACACAATTCATTACATATTCCCCTCATTGGTTCCACTCAAAAACCTCCCAATATTTCAACCACAACTCCACAATAATATCACATTATCAATTAAAGTGCTTAAGGAGTAAAGGGTCAAAAGAAAGCAATTTAGAACAAGTGGGTAGCCTCGCGGTGTGGGTGCCAACAAAAGGTCAAAGGGATCACAACAATCAAGGGTGCATATAAGGGTAGGCAAATCAAGGTAAAAGGCAAATCAAGAAAGCCTGTATCATCTCCCGACTAGAGCAAACCTAGGATTTCGCTTTGCACACACACGGGGCAAGTTCTAGACACCAATATGCAAACATGGAGTATAATAAGAATATCCCTCACAACACACATTGCACACAATCTACACAAAAAGGCTCCATCACAACTCTCACTCAAGCAAACATGGTGCAACTTGTGGAAAATTAAGCACTAATGCACAAAGGTTCACAACAAAGCCAAGCAAGTGGACACAGGCATCTCAAGGGGGTCGTTCCATTTTTTTTTCCTCTAGGGATGCATCACAATTTAAAACCAAAGGACACCACAAATAGCACATGCAACAAGTTCGAGTCCACCGGTATCAAACAAGTCAAAAGCACCTAGCATTCCCCCTATTCCTTTCGTCTAAGGCCATCTAACAACTAACTACTCTAATCCTAATAAAAATAAAAACTACCCGGTTCAAAGGCCTCCCCGTGGAAAAGAACCGATGCCATAAGAAAAACTACGGGGTGGATAACATGTACCACTAATAAAGACTAAAAAGAAAATCTTTTTGAAATTTTTTCATTGGTTTTCTAATTTTTTTTTTCATTTTTTCATATATTAAAGCAAGAAACATATAAAAATAAAGTCAAGTGACAAAAGAAAAATCCTAACGGTACATGCATCCCTAACCTCAAAAATAAAGGAGAGTTCCCCACACCACACTTAAAACTAAGCAATGTCCTCAGTGCTAAAAATAAAGTACAAGAGTTAAGGAACTTCCCTGAAGGCCGAAAGATAGCCTTTGGCACTAGCAGTGACGCCATCTCTATCACGAACCCACCAAGCGTCCGTATAACATGAGGTACTCAGACTTCCCCCAACAGGTCATCAATATTAGGCAGGGGTGAGGACACCCCACACTTAAACTTGACATTACATGAAACTGCAATCCAAAGGATCACCCAAAGTAATATACAACTATAAAAATAATAAATAAATAAATAAAAGTAAAGCAAGTAAATTGGGTTGCCTCCCAAGAAGCGCTTGATTTAACGTCGCGGCACGACGAAGACAACTTCATCACTTTTGTCTCCACCTTTAACTAATGAATTGAATCCCTAAATTTGCCTCAAGCTTACGACTATGGTATTGGGGTGGTGGCAAAAATACAAAAGGACCAAGTAACCAATGTCGCATTTTGCACTTCTTGGCCTTTACATGAGGGATGTCGTTTTGTCTCCTCGGCATCACAAACTTTAAAATATAGGCACCTTGTTCCTCTTCCCTGGGTTTCTTCATAGGCTCGGGTGGCTCAATTTTCATGTTACCATCCAAACACAATGTTGAAAAATGATTGGAATGAGGTCCAATGCGCTTCAATTCTTAAATTGCATTACTTTTGACACCCTCACTTGCACAAACACTAGAATCCTCAAATATGATGTTTTCTATTTCCTCACTTGGCTCTAATGTGATTTCCTCAACTTCGGCATCATCAACTCATATTGGGTCGAATGGTAGGAATTCCACTTTTTGCTCCTCAAATTGGCTTCTAAGCTCCTCTATATCAAATCTACTATTCACGACAACTGATAATTGGGCTTCAGACACCTCAATCATATCACTCAAATTCGCCTCCAAGTCGTGAATAGCCAAGCCAAATCGGTCGATCTCTTGCCTGAGCACAACCCTTTCTTCCATAAATTGCCTCGTCATATTTGTAAGTTCACTCTTGAAATCCCCATAAGCTTCTAAGAGTTTGGCTTGCTCCATTAGCCAAGTTTCGCTAACAACCTGCACTTTATCGCTCCTGTCAAACTCACAGACATCATTAGAATCATCACAAAAGTTGTTGGGGGAAGGAGCATGACACTTAGGACAATCATTCCACTGACCACCACACAATTTATAAAAATTCCAATCAAAGGTGGTAGAAAATTCACATAACCAGTCTCGTAGGGTTGAAAGAGTTGGACAATTTTCCCACAAGTGAGTTCCTCCGCAAAGTAGACAAGAATCAGTAAAATATGAGCAACCATCATTCGACCAATTTTTATTCAAAGATGCCATGATAACGAGTAATACAATAATAAACTAACAACAGTTAAACCTGAATAGAAAATATTAAATTGTCTATAAAGAAAACAGTCAATTATTTATTCCCCGGCAACGGCGCCAAAAACTTGTTGCTCCCAAACGTGCACACAAGTATACGTGGTCGAAAAGTAATAAAGTGATAAATCGAGTATCGTTCCCATGAGGACTATTCAGACTGAAGTCTAGCAAAACAAATTCTATAAACTATTCAGGGATCTTTTGACAATAGTTGAGATTTTACTAACTAAAACAATAATTAAAATGGTAGAAGTAAATTCAAACAATAGAGCAAAACTTGGTTGTTATCAGTAATAAGGAGACGGTCCAGGGTCAGAGTTACGAACAATCCAGTTAAGTTTTCGAATTGATTCCACTTCTTAAATCCCGGATTACTAACTAACAGATTATATGTATCCGTGAAAACCTTTCGATTCTTCACAGTCTATGCAGACTACTCCAATCCCTATATGTCTATGGGTTGAATCACGTGCACGCATTAAAGAATTCTATAATTAGTTAAACTAGGCGAGCAAGTATATGTCTATCCTACTCACAAATTGGTTCCCCGATGCCCGGGTTCACAAACTAGTCCTACTCTTTCTTATTACGTAATTAAATTCCCTCTTTCGAGTTCAATCTAAAAACCATAGGTAATGCGTAATAATCGGGCCCTGGCAATTACACAAGTGAAATCAAGAAAGAATAAGCAATCCGTTATGGGATTCAATTAATGGAAATCAATCTTCAAACATCAGCTTTCATGAAATACTCTAACCCTAGAGCGATAGGATTAGCTACGCATACTCATAATAACAACACAAAGATTTGATGAAATAATGAAATTATGATGTAATAGATTAATGGAAGGAAGAAAAACCTTTGTTCAAGATGTTATGAGCTCTCCAATTTGCTCCAAAGTCTGACTCCCATCAAAAACTAAGTAAAAGAGTATTTATAGGGTTTACAAAGGCCTAGTAATAAGTTACACCTTAGCCTAGACGAAATAGGAAGTCCAAAAATGCTCCAGGGCGCTGTAGCTGGCGCCCCGCGCCCCCGAACGCGCCAACCCAGGCATAACCCGTCGAAACTTGGGTGCTTTTGGGGCGCCCCGCGCCACTCAAAGCGCCAGAAGGCTGGGCGCTTTTGGGGGCGCCCCGCGCCACTCAAAGCGCCAGGCCAAATTCCTGCCTCCTTCGTCTGCAGCTCGCTTCGCGTTGTGCCTTCGTATGTTCGATCAAATCCTCAATCCAAATCAAATCTTTTCTTGCTTGATCATGCTCTTTAAAGCTCCAATTGCACTTCATAACAACCTACAATAATACGACATAAAATCAGTGCAAAATCACATTCATTAACTAGAAAACACGCGAATAAAGTATTCAAACGTAAGGAAATATTAAGGAAATATAGGCATAAAATGCCAAACATCACATTTGCAATTATACTGTTTCAACCACTGCAACTCACCACACTACACACACAGAAAACACAAGGATTTTACGTGGAAAACTCCTTGCTCAAGGGAGAAAAATCACGATCCACACTCTGGGATTTTAGAACTGAATCCACTATCACAAGAGCAAAGTTTCTGATTAAAAACTCTGTAACCAAGGGGCTACACTCTAGACCCTAATCACCACTCAAAGCTAAACTCTAGCTTTTCAAGTAATTATACATGAGTTCACCTAATACATGTGCTTCTGCAATAAGCCAATAGGTAAAAACTATGAATGCTCAAACTAAGACAACTTACAACTCAATGAACCTAGATAGAATATCTAGACTCAATACACTGCATGCACTTCAGTTGTCTTCTCCAGTTTACTCACGTAGAAAGATGCTAGATTGCCTTCGTATGCTCTCAACTCTCTGTTTGTGAATAACTGATTTACGGCTGTCTCGACTACTTGTATTTATACGGGTCTTGAAACCCTAGTTGAGTCCTACAGGGAATCCTTTTAATTAAGGCAAGTCAGGATTCCTAGTAACTCTTTTCCTTGTTCAAGTCCAACTCCTTTTCACACTTCGAAGACACAGCCTGGGCACCGCCTCTTTTAGTCTGACTAGGATACATATTCATTCACGCACCACTACCCCTAGTTTCGCAGGGATTTGCAGCCCGCAACTCTTTTCGATCAATCGTACCCTTCATTACAAGGACTAGGTTCGTCGTGAGAACCTCTAAATCATTTACGTTTGTCATTCTTCAAAACCAGCTCTCAACAGATGTGTTGGTTGGAAGATAACCATTTATATAGACATGACCATTCATGAACAAATGTTTTAATATGCCAGTCTATAAAGCGGTAAACAAACCAATAATAGTAATGATAAAATCCATACCAAGTTGGATTTAAGAACGGAACCAACCAATGATAATTATAAAATCTGTATTGATTTGGATCTATATAATGATTGAAGGTTCTATAATTTAGGCATCAAGTAAATTGCAACACGGAAATGGTTGAGAAATATATTAAATGTTAAAAGGTTGTGGCCACAACTGATGCAGCCATTCCAATTTATTGATAGTGATGCTATATTAAGAGTAGCCAATAACCGCTCTAACAAGAACGGTGAAAAAGCTGAAGGGCTCTAAAATTTTAGGAGATATTCCATTTTGGCTCTAGCCGTTGACATCGGTTTGCATACATTGCAATAGTCAAGTGGTAATAGGAAGGGCTGGGAGTATTATGTATAACGGAAAAATCGTCAAATACGATGAGGACATAAAACCGTTCGACAACTCCTCTCTAGGAGGACATAAGATGTCGTTTTTCTTAAACTTAAAGGATCATTTTATTATGAAGGAAGCTTTCTGTTCATTTTTATTGAAGTTAGTTTAAAAGTTTAAAGTTCTTGCTACCTGTCCATTTTGTTGAGACAAGAATAAATCAAAATTGTCTTGAAAGCTGCTGCTAGTCCATTTGTTTTAACTCCATGGTTAATGTTAAGTTCCCAGAAGCTATGATCTTTATAAGAGCCTGCTGAAATGCTAAAGTTTGTTCTTAGACTGCTTGTGTGAGTAATAATGAGAATCAGTTTTTTAAAGCTCGAGTCTGTGTTGTTTCAAAGAAAAGCCTGAATTAAGTTACGCTTGATTTCATGATTATGTCTAGACTGAGCTGATTCTGTTTAAGAAAATCTGTTCAAAGTTTTTTCTTTCAAGTAGTTACTTTTATGTGTATTAGCTCTCTTGAGTTGATGAATGGTTGCTATGAAATGGATTGTGCTGGTTGTTGTTATGTCCATTAATAATGTAAGTTGTCTGAACTCTAGTTGATTCATTTTAATGAGATTATTAGGGAGTTGTCAAATGATGTGTCCTTCTGGAAAGACTAGTTTAAGTTAAATTGGACAGATCTATAGCTTTGTTCATTCCTAACATTGTTGGTTTCATCTCAATTTGTTATTTGACTTAACGTTTGCTTTCAAACTGAATAGACTCGATGCAGTGCCGCTAATTGATCTGAAATTTCCCAAGATGATATTATTAGCAAGTTGTTTGGAGCAGAGCACACTGGGAGGGTGCGACATATGAGTATAGGAGCAGCTCCTTCAAACACATTCACGAATATCATGCAACGGCTTAGCGATCTGAATTTTTCTTCATCTAGCGTTGGTGCATCATCCACAACTTCTACCTATTTGCACCAGAAGGTAACTCGTTTGGAACACAATTTAGAAGGCACCTTGGCTGCAATGAAGGCTTACATAATAGCAAAGGAAGGAAGAGTTCTGAAGAGTTTGCTGGTCTGTTTGCTCCTGAACCACAGGTGAGAAATCGGAAAATTCTATTTTGTGTTTTGCTTTTGTAAGTTAACATTTTATTTATTTACCAAATACTTTAGAAAATATAATTCTTGTCACAACCTGTTACAGCTCCTGGATTACCTGCAAAAGTCTTTTATCTAATTACATTTCAACTAAAATACATAGGACGGGGAAACTGTATAACATTGTTTCCTGTATCTACCTCCTCTGATTTTGAGTAACTCTTCACTGGGAATGAGTCCACAACCGACTCTGGAGCTGGAACTGATTACACAGATAAGGACAATGACATGGGTTGCCGATGTATTTCATCCAGTACCTGCATATTGCCATCAGTTTGGAGAATGAGATGATTAATCTTACACTAATGATAGTTGTCATGATGGCATATTATCTTGTATTAGCTCTAGCTGATCATTCTCTATGGCGTGGCTTGAATTGGTTCTTGTGTGCTTAGTAGACTTGTTGCGATTAATTAACTGGATAACATTGTGCGTGCTACAATGGTTGATTTATATCCATACTACACAAGATATGTGTGTTTGTGTTTGTGTGTTCGTAATAAATTTATTTCTCATTAATTCCTTTTTGTTATAATTTCAGCCAAGTGGAGAAGAGCGGGAACTTACTTCACCCTGAATATTACTAGCAATGGGGATCTCCTAGCAAATACATAGAATTATAATTACTTATTGTGGAATTGCTTTTGCTTTTTATGTTTTAAAGTAGCAGTCTTTAGTATAGCTTAGTAGTTAGTCTACAGTACTTTACTTTTATATGTAGTACTTGACTTTGGTTTTTATGAATATTTTAATGAAATTTGATTTGTATTATAAATTATTTACAAGCTTGATCTTATTTCATGCATTGAATATTTCTAACGAGATTTGTATCGTTACAAATGAAAGTATAGAAAATAATGAGATTATATAGTGGCGATTATAAACCACAACAATTGAATTGTTTTAAAACATAAACTCAATTTGTGGCGGTTATACCTTGCCACAAATTATTTTACCTAAAATAATCATATCATATTGTGGCGGTTTCGAAGCTTCATAAATTAAAAAGTTTGGAGCATTCAAAATCATATTGAGGGGATGATAAATTGCCGCTAATTATCTTTGAAAACCTCTACAAATTTAAAATTCAATTTATGGGGTCGGCGTGGAGGTTTTAAAGAACCGCCATAATATTGCTCGTGGCATCGATAACTGTAACGTTTTCAAAAACTGCCATAATTCCTTTTGTGAGGATAAAAACCGTCACAAATTGTAAAAATGAAATCCCACAAATCTACCCTTTTCTTGAAGTGTTAATTAAATTACTACTATATTGTATCCTAAAAGAGTATATGATTCTTATTGGTAGTATAACGAAAATGCATTTGGAAAAGTATACAGGCTATCCAGGTTATCACATGGATCGATCTGTCTATGCACACTATATTTTTTTAATTAAACTTTTTTTTGTGAAAAGAAAAAAATCTTATTAATCACCACTAGTGCTCGCAACGCACATGCAAGTATACGTGGTCGACAAGTAATAAAGTGATAAGTAGAATATCGTTCCCACGAGGACTATTCAGACTGAATTCTAGCAAACAATTTCCTAAGAACTATTCAGGGATCTTTTTCCAATGGTTGAGATTTTACTAACTAAATGCAGTAATTAAAACAAGTAATTGAGATCAAGTAATAGAGCAAATTCTAGGTTGTTATCAATCAAACAAAAACGGTCCAGGGTCAGAGTTACGAACAATCTAGTTGAGTTACCCAGTTGATTCTACTTCTTGATTTCCTAGATTGCTAACTACAGGTTAAATGTACCCGTGAAAACCTTTCGATTCTTCACGGTCTATGCAGGCTACTCCAATCCACATATGTCTATGGGTTGAATCACGTGCACGCATTAACGAATTCTGTGATTAGTTAAGCTAGGCGAGCAAGTATATGTCTATCCTACTCACAAATTGGTTCCCCGATGCCCGGGTTCACAATCTGGCTGTACTCTTTCTTATTGTGTTCATAAATTCACTCTTTCGAGTTCAATCTAAAAACCATAGATATTGTTCAATTATCAGGCCTCCATAATCAAAAAATTATGATCAAGAAAGAATAAAATCCGTAATGGTAAATGTAACATCCCGATATTCTATAATAATGAATTTATTTTATTTAAATTTGAGTAAAAATAATAATAATAATAATAATAATAATAATAATAATAATAATAATAATAATAATAATAATTATTAGATGACCTTTGGACCAAGTGGATACTTTCTTATAACTAGTTGGTTGTTGGACTAAATAGATATTTCAATTGGGCTGAGTGATTAAATAATAACTAAGCCCATACTTTAATACTAGCTCTGACTTTTAGGGCATCATGCCTTGACATTTGGGAATAAAAACAAAAAGAGAAAAAAATATCAAAGAGTGAGCTATAACAGAGATGAGCTGCGGCTATGATGCATTAATCAGCTAAGCTCTTAAGGATAGTCCAAGAGTCAGGTAATGACATTATTGCACTCTGTTTCAATTATAGATTTCTTATTTGATGTGCCTTATCTACTTGATAATCTTGGCAACAATTTAATATTAAAATAGATAGTCAATGATTAGGTGATAAGAAGAAGTGGATAATGAGTTCTATAATGAGCCAGTGGTGATAGCTTGTAGAGATTAGTCATTACAATAAAAATTATGTTCTTAACCTTGTTCCCTTTGAGTAATTCGGTCCAACTATGAACTTGTTCACTCCGTTCCTTAGTTTGTGTGTCCTGCTAACGATTTAGTGGAGGGATCAAAACATATCTATGTATATAACTGTTCAAGCTATTAAATTATAATTCAAGCATTATATAAGTCATAGTTGATTGAACATTTGGAGTATTGGTACATATTATCACTTTAATGGTATAGTATTGGAATCTTGAAAGTGGTATTTAACCGAAAGTTATATATTTGTTAAAAATTGAGATTCTCACCACTCCAATTTCGTATCAATATCGAATTTTGTTATGTATTTAGACTAGTGTGGTTATGAGTAATTTGGTTATGTATTTAGACTAGTGTGGTTATGGGTAATACGAATGTGAGTTCTATTTTTGAGATTTGATCATGGGAGCCCGGGGTTAACTTTTAAGTTGATTTCTTAACCCCTTTAGCTTAAGATTTGTAATGTTTAACCATTAGACTTGGTATTGATTGTATTACGTTCTTTAATAGAGTGAGAACGTTGGGAAGAGATTCGAAAGGAAAAAAATCATCGTTGACTAACTAGTTAGCTTCGGACCGAGGTAAGTGTATTTCTCTTTCTTGGTGGACTTGCTCCACACCCTATGTATAATATATCCTTCTATACATATTATTGACGTACGATGTAGTTCCGTACATATTATTGAGGCACGATGTAGTTCCGTGTATATTATTGTGGTACGAGGTAGTTCCGTACATATTATTGACGTACGATGTAGTTCCGTACGTATTATCATAGTACGATGTAGTTCCGTGCATATTGTTGGAGTATAACATAGTTATGTATTTATTTCGAGTTACGATGAAAGTGTCGCGATACTTGATGATGGCATATGAACATTACTTGATAGTTAATTGAACGGTTTCTCTTTACTTTCGATTATCTTAGAGTTATTTTGCCTTGTTTGCTAGTTTACTTGGAGCCCCGTCCCCGCTTATTGAGTCACTCGACTCACCCCTTTCCTTTTTCTTTTTTGGTTTATTCGTGTCTTACAGATTCGACGCCATCTACTAGTGGACATCGAGGTTGACCAAGTTGGAGCATCTCTCTACTAGCGGTGAGCCGACCCTTCGTCCATGGTGGCCACCTATATAGCTTATATTCTCTTTGATATATTTCTAAAATTTTGGAGCTGTATAACTTATTCGACACTCTTAGATGTTCATGATTCGGGGAGTACTTGAACCTTTAATTGTTGGAATTATTTCTATGCTATTTTATGGTATTGAGATATTTATATTTTTCATTGAGAAGCTTATATTATTCATTCATAATCAAGTGGGTTCGCCCGACAGGGTTAGTTGGGTGCCCTCACGACCTATTCGGATTTTGGGTCGTGACAAATTGGTATCAGAGCCATAGGTTTAGAGTGCTCACGAATCATGAACAGTGTCTAATAGAGTCTTGCTAATCGGGCGGAGACGTCCGTACCTATCTACGAGAGGCTATGGTGACATTTAGGCAAATTTCCTTCTTTCCCTCCTTATCGTGCGTAGTATTTCCATAAGAAGACTAATCTTTTTCCACTATGTAACGCTCAGATGGTGAGGACTCGTTCTTCAACTCAGGAGGTGGAGGTGGAGCCGGAGGCACCACCTGATGCACCAGTTGCCGCAGGAGGTGGAGTTAGAGGTGTCGGCCGAGCGAGAGGTCGAGGCAGAGGACGTGGCCGAGGCAGACGTGGAGTTCAGATTCGTACTGCCGCCCAGCCTAGGGCTAGAGCTGCTAGGGCCACGAGAGTTGTAGATCATGATGATACAGAGATTGAGGATCAGCCAGAGGTTCAGGTTGATCAGGGATTTATTGCTACACAGGTACTTCAGGATACTATGTTGAAGGTTTTGGGTGTCCTACAGACTCTTGCACCACAGGGATCTCCCGCGACCCAGGTAGCTTCTCATGTTGGCCCACAAGCGGGTACTCAGATGCGGGGTATGCAGACCCCAGTTCAGTTTGTTACTCCTGCTATGCAGACTCCAGAGGTAGTAGCTGTGGGTAGTGTACCCCAGGTTGCTCAGGCAGGTCAGCCAGGGCAGATTGTGGTTCGGGAGGTGAACCAAGTCAGACTTATTCACTTCACTAGGTTACTGCCCCCCGTCATTTAGAGGACTTCCATCCGAGGATCCACGGGCCTTTCTGGATCGTTGCCAGCGGATATTAGCTGCTTTGGGATATCTTGAGGAGCATGGAGTTGATTATACAGCTTTCCAGCTTGATGGCCCCGCTCTGATTTGGTGGAATACACTTACTCTAGCTAGGCAGGGCTTGCCGAAGCTGTCTTAGAGTGACTTTTCGCAGAGGTTTATGGATAAGTTCCTTCCGCGTAGTCAGCAGGATGAGAGGCGCAGGCAGTTCGAGAGGTTGAGACAGGGCCATATGGCTGTATCTGAGTATGAGGTTCGATTCTTAGACATGTCTCGTGATGCTCTTGATTTGGTTCGTCCGGAGTCAGAGAAGGTTAGGAGGTTCATTGATGGTCTTTCTGCTACTTTGAGATCTAGTATGGCTCGGGAGATAGAGGCTGGTACTTCATTTGATGTAGCGGTGGATATTGCTCGCCGATATGAGTCTTATAGAGCTCTGGAGCAAGAAGAGTTTGAGAGAGATAGTAAGAGATCTCGGGGATATGGTGGACTTCCTATTGCCTCATCTGGAGGTAAGGGGTCTCAGGGGAGGTCTTTGGATAGGCCAGCTCAGCCTATGGCTCACAGCTCGAGGAGCACATTTGTACCCCATCATGAGCAGACTCGATTCTCTCAGCCTTCTCAGCCAGGCCAGTCTGTTTCACGACCTCAGCAGCACGTACCTCGCAGACCCAATTCTGGGTGCTATCATTGTCTTGAGCTTGGTCATCATATAAAGGATTGTCCTAGACTACTTCAGGGAGGTAGTCAGTCTTTTCCTCGACCATAGGCATCTATGCAGACTTATGGTACTACATCAGGTTCTCAGCCAGCTAGGAGTGCACCACCGCCAGGCAGAAGTCGTGGGCGTGGTGGTAGTGGCCCTTCGAGGGGTGGTCATCAGAGTACTAGTTCAGCTCAGCCTCAGAGGCAGTTTTATGCTTTGCCAGCTAGACAGGATGCTGTGGCATCCAATGCAGTGGTTACAGGTACACTTTCTATTTGTGGACGTGATGCTTATTCCTTGATTGATCTAGGTTCCACGTACTCTTATGTGTCGCCTTATTTTGCTTCGGGTTTTAATGTTGATTATATGTGTATTCGTGATCCATTTTGTGTTTCTACTCCTGTTGGAGAGTCTATTGTGGTGGAGCGGGTGTATCCTGGTTGTACTGTATCTTTTGGGGGGCGTGAGACCATAGTTGATTTATTAGTTCTGGACATGGTGGATTTTGATGTGATTATCGGTATGGATTGGTTGGCATCATGTTATGCTACTCTCGATTGTCATGCCAAGATTATTCGACTTTCTTTTCCTGGCTCAGTACCGGTAGTGTGGCACGGTTCTTGTTTGCCACCTATGGGACGTGTTATCTCTTTTAAGAAAGCAAGGAGGATGGTGAATAAGGGGTGTTATGCTTATCTTGCCATGATTTGAGATACTAGTATAGAGGTTCCGTCTCTTGATTCTGTTCCCGTTGTGAGGGAGTTTACTGATGTGTTTCCCGATGATTTGCCTGGACTTCCTCTAGATAGGGATATTAAGTTCGGTATTGATTTGGTGCCCGGAACTCAGCCTGTATCTATTCCTCCGTATCGTATGGCTCCAGCCGAGCTAAAGGAGTTAAAGGATCAATTGCAAGACTTATTGGATAAGGGGTTCATTCGGCCTAGTGTGTCGCCTTGGGGAGCTCCAGTGTTGTTCGTTAAGAAGAAAGATGGCTCTATGCGTATGTGCATTGATTATAGGCAGTTGAACAAGGTCACTATCAAGAATAAGTATCCCTTGCCTCGTATAGATGACTTGTTCGATCAGTTGCAAGGAGCCAAGTTCTTTTCCAAGATTGATTTTAGGTCTGGGTATCATTAATTGAAGATTCGGGAGTCCGATATCCCGAAGACAGCATTCAGGACTCGTTATGGTCACTATGAATTCTTGGTTATGTCTTTTGGGCTTACGAATGCTCCAGCAGCTTTTATGGATATGATGAACCGTGTGTTCAAGCCTTATCTAGACTCATTTGTCATTGTCTTTATTGATGACATCTTGGTCTATTCGCATAACCGTGAGGAGCATGAGCATCATTTGAGATTGGTTCTTCAGACACTTCGGGAACGTAAGCTTTATGCCAAGTTCTCAAAGTGTGAGTTCTGGTTGGACTCTGTGGCTTTCTTGGGTCATGTCGTGTCTAGTGAGGGTATTAAAGTCGATCCTAAGAAGATTGAGGCCTTTCAGAATTGGCCACGACCTACTTCCCCGACAAAGATTCGTAGTTTTCTTGGTTTGGCTGGATATTATTGGCGATTTGTGGAGAAGTTTTCATCTATCGCTGCTCCATTGACCCGCCTGAATCAGAAAGCGGTTCAATTTCGTTGGTCAGAAGAGTGTGAGGCGAGCTTTCAGAAGCTCAAGTCATTGTTGACTAGCGCTCCAGTGTTATCTCTTCCTTCTGGAGCTGGAGGGTTTGTAGTTTATTGTGATGCTTCTCGTGTTGGGTTGGGATGTGTCTTGATGCAACATGGTAAAGTCATTGCCTATGCTTTTAGGCAGTTGAAGGTAAATGAGAAGAACTACCCGACTCATGATTTGGAGTTAGCAGCTGTGGTATTTGCTTTAAAGATTTGGAGACATTACCTGTATGGCGAGCCTTGTGAGATCTTCACCGATCACAAGAGCTTGCAGTACTTGCTTACTCAGAATGACTTGAATGGTAGGCAACGTAGATGGCTTGAGTTGATCAAAGATTATGATCTTACTATTCATTATCATCCGGGGAAAGCAAATGTGGTCGCCGATGCATTGAGTAGGAGACCCGCAGGTTTAGCCCAGGCACTACCTATTCCTGAGTGGAAGTGGGAGAGGATTACCATGGATTTTGTAGTTGGCTTGCCGAAGACATTGAGACATCATGATTCAGTTTAGGTCATTGTTGATAGACTTACCAAGTCGGCCCATTTTATTCCGGTGAAGACAACTGATACATCAAAGAAGTTGGCTCGGATCGTTATTGAGCAAATTGTTCGGCTGCATGGTACTCCATTATCTATTATCTCTGATCGAGGCTCTCAGTTCACTTCTCAGTTTTGGCAGGCTTTTCAGCGAGAGTTGGGTACTCAGGTCCAGCTTAGTAGAGCATTTCATCCGCAGACTGATGGACAGTCTGAGCGGACTATTCAGATCTTGGAGGATATGTTGAGAGCATGTGCCTGGATTTTGGCGGTCATTGGGATGATCATTTGGCTCTTGCAGAGTTTGTTTATAATAACAGTTATCAGTCTTCCATTCAGATGGCGCCATTCGAGGCATTATATGGTCGCCGATGTCGATCTCCAGTTGGTTGGTTCGAGTCTCGAGATGTTGAGGTGTTGGGTCCTGATATTGTTCGTCATACTTTGGATACGGTTCGTATCATTCAGGATCATCTTCGAACTGCTCAGAGTAGGCAAATATCATACTCGAACAAGAGAAGCCGAGAGTTAGTATTTGAGGAAGGTGATATGGTTTTCTTGAAAGTATCACCAATGCGGCGTGTGAAGAGATTTGGGAAGAAGGGCAAGTTGAGCCCTAGGTTCATTGGTCCTTTTAAGATTGTGAAGCGTATTGGTGAGGTTGCTTATCATCTTGCATTACGAGAGTCTATGCCTGTTCATCCCGTTTTTCATGTTTCTATGCTCCGGAAGTGTGTTCGAGATCCCACTCATATTATAGAGGTGGACCCTGTTCAATTGGATGTGAACTTAGCTTATGAAGAAGTTCCAGTTGCTATTGTAGGAAGAGATACCCGAAAGTTGAGGTCAAAAGAGATTCCATTAGTAAGAGTGCGATGGCATAACCGTCTGCACGATGAGGATACTTGGGAGATTGAGTCGAGTATGCGGGATAGATATCCCCACTTGTCTGAAGCATCAGCTAAGTAGATTTTAAAGTCCTTGCATTTAAATTTCTCTTATTAATTGTGAGTTATAGCATGTTTACCTCCTTGTCGGAGTTTTCTGATTCGTTAAAGTAATTTATCTCCTTGCCGGAGTATTTGATTTAATAGAGTGATTTAGCTCCTTGCCGGAGTGTTTCTGATTTATTATTGAGATTTACCTCCTTGTCGGAGCGGTTGAGATTATCTTGAGCTTTGCTTGGTGCCTATGCATGGCTTAATATATTGTATATGGTGGTTGTTGGTATTTGAGATAGAGATTTATTTTGGACAGTCCAATTTACAAAGGAAACTCTAGCGAAATTTTTATAAATTTTGGGACTTAGCCAAATTTTGAGTTCTTATGAAATTTGGTTGTGAGTGGTGAAAGGTTTGGTGTTGTGTTTGTGTATAGATCGATTGTGGTATTGGAAGAAACAAGTTCGAGGGCGAACTTGTATTTAAGTGGAGGAGAATGTAACATCCCGATATTCTATAATAATGAATTTATTTTATTTAAATTTGAGTAAAAAAAAACTAAAAATAATAATAATAATAATAATAATAATAATAATAATAATAATAATAATAATAATAATAATAATAATAATAATAATAATAATAATAATAATTAGATGACCTTTGGACCAAGTGGATACTTTCTTATAACTAGTTGGTTGTTGGATTAAATAGATATTTCAATTGGGCTGAGTGATTAAATAATAACTAAGCCCATACTTTAATACTAGCTCTGACTTTTAGGGCATCATGCCTTGACATTTGGGAATAAAAACAAAAAGAGAAAAAAATATCAAAGAGTGAGCTATAACAGAGATGAGTTGCGGCTATGATGCATTAATCAGCTAAGCTCTTAAGGATAGTCCAAGAGTCAGGTAATGACATTATTGCACTCTGTTTCAATTATAGATTTCTTATTTGATGTGCCTTATCTACTTGATAATCTTGGCAACAATTTAATATTAAAATAGATAGTCAATGATTAGGTGATAAGAAGAAGTGGATAATGAGTTCTATAATGAGCCAGTGGTGATAGCTTGTAGAGATTAGTCATTAATATAAAAATTATGTTCTTAACCTTGTTCCCTTTGAGTAATTCGGTCCAACTATGAACTTGTTCACTCCGTTCCTTAGTTTGTGTGTCCTGCTAACGATTTAGTGGAGGGATCAAAACATATCTATGTATATAACTGTTCAAGCTATTAAATTATAATTCAAGCATTATATAAGTCATAGTTGATTGAACATTTGGAGTATTGGTACATTATCACTTTAATGGTATAGTATTGGAATCTTGAAAGTGGTATTTAACCGAAAGTTATATATTTGTTAAAAATTGAGATTCTCACCACTCCAATTTCGTATCAATATCGAATTTGGTTATGTATTTAGACTAGTGTGGTTATGAGTAATTTGGTTATGTATTTAGACTAGTGTGGTTATGGGTAATACGAATGTGAGTTCTATTTTTGAGATTTGATCATGGGAGCCCGGGGTTAACTTTTAAGTTGATTTCTTAACCCCTTAAGCTTAAGGTTTGTAATGTTTAACCATTAGACTTGGTATTGATTGTATTACGTTCTTTAATAGAGTGAGAACGTTGGGAAGAGATTCGAAAGAAAAAAATCATCGTTGACTAACTAGTGAGCTTCGGACCGAGGTAAGTGTATTTCTCTTTCTTGGTGGACTTGCTCCACACCCTATGTATAATATATCCTTCTATACATATTATTGACGTACGATGTAGTTTCGGACCGAGGTAAGTGTATTTCTCTTTCTTGGTTGACTTGCTCCACACCCTATGTATAATATATCCTTCTATACATATTATTGACGTACGATGTAGTTCCGTACATATTATTGAGGCACGATGTAGTTCCGTGCATATTATTGTGGTACGAGGTAGTTCCGTACATATTATTGATGTACGATGTAGTTCCGTACGTATTATCATAGTACGATGTAGTTCGTGCATATTGTTGGAGTATAACGTAGTTATGTATTTATCCCGAGTTACGATGAAAGTGTCGCGATACTTGATGATGGCATATGAACATTACTTGATAGTTAATTGAACGGTTTCTCTTTACTTTCGATTATCTTAGAGTTATTTTGCCTTGTTTGCTAGTTTACTTGGAGCCCCATCCCCGCTTATTGAGTCACTCGACTCACCCCTTTCCTTTTTCTTTGTTGGTTTATTTGTGTCTTTCAGATTCGACGCCATCTACTAGTAGACATCGAGGTTGACCCAGTTGGAGCATCTCTCTACTAGCGGTGAGCCGACCCTTCGTCCGTGGTGGCCACCTATATAGCTTATATTCTCTTTGATATATTTCTAAAATTTTGGAGCTGTATAACTTATTCGACACTCTTAGATGTTCATGATTTGGGGAGTACTTGAACCTTTAATTGTTGGAATTATTTCTATGCTATTCTATGGTATTGAGATATTTATATTTTTCATTGAGAAGCTTATATTATTCATTCATAATCAAGTGGGTTCGCCCGACAGGGTTAGTTGGGTGCCCTCACGACCTATTCGGATTTTGGGTCGTGACAGTAAATCAGTATATAGAAATCAACTTTCAAACATCAACCTTCATGTATTTACTCTAACCCTAGAACGAACAAACTATAGAATTAAGGAGAAGGATAAGAGAAAGAGAGAAAGAACTTGTTAGAAGACATCTAGGGCTCCTACCCTCTTCTCCAAAACTTGCTCCAAAGTCTCAACTCCCTTCAAAAATGAAGTAAAAGAGTATTTATAGGGTTTACAAAGGCCTAGTAATAAGTTACACCTAAGCCTAGACGAAATAGGAAGTCCAAAAACGCTCAAGGTGCGCTGTAGCTGGCGCCCCGTGCCCCCGAATGCGCCAACCCAGGCAGAACCCGTTGAAACTTGGGCGCTTTTGGGGCGCCCCGCGCCAGTAACCGCGCCAGAAGGCTGGGCGCTTTTGTGGGCGCCCCGTGCCACCTATAGCGCCAGGCCAAATTCCTGCCTCCTTCGTCTGCAGCTCGCGTCGCGTTGTGCCTTCGTATGTTCGATCCAATCCTCAATCCAAATCCAATATTTTCTTGCTCGATCATGCTCTTTAAAGCTCCAATTGCACTTCATAACAACCTACAATCATACCACACAAAATCAATGTAAAATCACATTCATTAACTAGAAAACGGGCAAATAAAGTACTCAAACGTGAGGAAATATAGGCATAAATTGCCAAACATCACCACTCTACACTTGAATCTTTGCTAGCCCTCGAGCAATCACAAATAACTTCCCAACCTAGGTAGAACAGGTCTGCCTATGACTATGGTTGATACTGACCATTGAACAAATGCATACACGACTACTATGGGTCCAACAAACATGCCAACAATTTATCAAACATCAAAAACATGAGAACGACCACCCCAAGATGGCTCAAATGCACAAACTCAACTCATTGCAGCCATGCTCCCACAAAATCACACCTATCTACTCAACCAAGAAGCCGCGACTTCACCTATCTTATGCAACCCATGTGCCCTCACTAAATTAAGCAAGAGAGTGTCCCCCCAAATATCAAACACAACAATGAATATCAAGAATAGAACGGGGACAATAGCACAGAAAGAATTCACTCACTCTCATGAAAATCTCACATGTCACATATGATGTACCATAGGCTTGCCCGTAGTGTAGGACTCCACTAATGTAAGCTCACTCCAGTCAAGATTAACTAGGACTTTAAAAAGGTTGTAATGTAAGCTAAGGGGCTGGTAGGATACATATGGGTAAAAGTGACTACCTCCCTAAGCACTTTAATACATCACAGTTAATTTCAGCACAAATCTCATCAAAGCCACCCAGTCAAAAACTTCTACACACCTTCTCAACAAGTAGCAAATTTTTTTTCTTTTAAGCACACACTAGCAAGGATGGATATTCTTCTCTCTTTATTTCTTTTTTCCAATTTTTTTCTGCTTTTTTTTCTTTTCTTTTCTTTTCATTTGTTTTTCTTTCTATGCACTTCTTTCCAAACCTTGTCAATGCTCATAATCAACTACTACACAATTCATTACATATTCTCTCATTGGTTCCACTCAAAAACCTCCCAATATTTCATCCACAACTACACAATAATATCACATTATCAATCAAAGTGCTTAAGGAGTAAAGGGCCAAAAGAAAGCAATTTAGAATAAATGGGTAGGCTTGGGGGGTGGGTACCAACAAAAAGGTCAAATAAATCACAACAATCAAGTCTAAGGTGTATATGTAAGGGTAGGCAAATCAAAAGAAGGCCTGTATTATTTCCCGACTAGAGTAAATCTCAGATTTCGCTTTGCACACACACGGGGCAAGTTCTAGACACCAATATACAACACGGAGCAGAATAAGAATATGCTTCACAACACACATTGCACACAGTCTACACAAAAAGGCTCCATTACAACTCTCAATCAAGCAAATAGAGTGAAACTTGTGGAAAATTATGCACTAATGCACAAAGGTTCACAACAAAGCCAAGCAAGTGGACTAAGGCATCTCAAGGGAGTCGAGCCATTTTTTTCTAGGCATGCATCACAATTTAAACCCAAAATAAACCACAAATAGCACATGCAACGAGTTCAAGTCCACCGGTATCAAACAAGTCAAAAGCACCTAGCATTCCACCTATCCCTTCGTCTAGGGCCATCTTACAACTAATACTATACTAATCCTAATAAAAATAAAAACTACCCGGTTCAAAGGCCTCCCCGTGAAAAAAACCGAGGCCATAAGAAAAACCACGGGGTGGATAACATGTACCACTAATAAAGACTAAAAAGAAAATCTTTTTGAAATTTTTCATTGGTTTTCTAATTTTTTTTTTCATTTTTTCATATATTAAAGCAAGAAACAAATAAAAATAAAGTCAAGTGACAAAAGAAAATCCTAACGGTACATGCATCCCTAACCTCAAAAATAAAGGAGAGTTCCCCACCCCACACTTAAAACTAAGCAATGTCCTCAGTGCTAAAAATAAAGTACAAGAGTTAAGGAACTTCCCTGAAGGCCGAAAGATCTAGCCTTTGGCGCTAGCAGTGACGCCATCTCTATCACGAACTCACCAAGCGTCCGTATAACATGAGGTACTCAGACTTCCCCCAACAGGTCATCAATATTGGGCAGGGATGAGGACACCCCACACTTAAACTTGACATTACATGAAACTGCAATCCAAAGGATCACCCAAAGTAATATACAACTATAAAAATAATAAATAAATAAATAAAAGTAAAGCAAGCAAATTGGGTTGCCTCCCAAGAAGCGCTTGATTTAACATCGCGGCACGACGAAGACAACTTCATCACTTTTGTCTCCAGCTTGAACTAATGAATTGTATCCCCAACTTTGCTTCAAGCTTATGACTATGGTATTGGGGTGGTGGCAAAAATACAAAAGGACCAAGTAACAATTGTCGCATTTTGGACTTCTTGGCCTTTACATGAGGGATGTCGTTTTGTCTCCTCGACATCACAAACTTTAAAATATAAGCACCTTGTTCCTCCTCCTTTGGTTTCTTCATAGGCTCGGGTGGCTCAATTTTTATGTCACCATCCAAACACAATGTTGAAAAATGATTGGAATAAGGTCCAATGCGCTTCAATTCCAAAATCGCATTATTTTTGACACCCTCACTTGCATAAACACTAGAGTCCTCAAATATGATGTTTTCTATTTCCTCACTTGACTCTAATGTAATTTTTTCAACCTTGGCATCATCAACTAATATTGGGTCGAATGGTAGGAATTCCACTTTTTGCTCCTCAAATTGGCTTCTAAGCTCTTCTATCTCAAATCTACTATTCACGACAACTGATAATTGGGCATTACACACCTCAACCATATCACTCAAATTCACCTCCAAGTCGTGAATAGCCAAGCCAAATCAGTCGATCTCTTGTCCGAGCTCCACTCTTTCTTTCATAAATTACATCGTCATATTTTTAAGTTCACTCCTGAAATCCCTATAAGCTTCTAAGAGTTTGGCTTGCTCCATTAGCTAAGTTTCGCTAACAACCTACACTTTATCGCTCCTGTCAAACTCACAAACATCATTAGAATCATCACAAAAATTATTGGGGTAAGGAGCATGACACTTAGGACAATCATTCCACCGACCACCACACAATTTACAAAAATTCCAATAAAAGGTGGTAGAAAATTCACATAACCAGTCTCGTAGGGTTGAAAGAGTTGGACAATTTTCCCACAAGTGGGTTCCTCCGCAAAGTAAACAAAGATCATCAAACTTTGAGCAACTATCATTCGACCAGTTTTCATTAAAAGATGCCATGATAAGACAAGTAACACAATACTAAACTAAACAAAAATTAAACCTGAATAGAAAATAATAAATTGTTCAAAAGAAAATAGTCAATAATTTAGTCCCCGGCAACGGCGCCAAAAACTTGTTGCTCCCAACGCACACACAAGTATACGTGGTCGACAAGTAATAAAGTGATAAGTAGAGTATCGTTCCCACGAGGACTATTCAGACTGAATTCTAGCAAACAATTTCCTAAGAACTATTCAGGGATCTTTTCTCAATGGTTGAGATTTTACTAACTAAATGCAGTAATTAAAACAAGTAATTGAGATCAAGTAACAGAGCAAATTCTAGGTTGTTATCAATCAAACAGAAATGGTCCAGGGTCAGAGTTACGAATAATCCAGCTGAGTTATCCAGTTGATTCTACTTCTTTATTTCCTAGATTGCTAACTACAGGTTAAATGTACCCGTGAAAACCTTTCGATTCTTCACGGTCTATGCAGGCTACTCCAATCCCTATATGTCAATAGTTTGAATCACGTGCACGCATTAACGAATTCTGTGATTAGTTAAGCTAGGCGAGCAAGTATATGTCTATCATACTCACAAATTGGTTCCCCGATGCCCGGGTTCACAATCTAGCTCTACTCCTTCTTATTGCGTTCATAAATTCCCTCTTTCGAGTTCAATCTAAAAACCATAGATAGTGTTCAATTATCAGGATTATCAGGACTCCATAATCAAACAATTATGATCAAGAAAGAATAAACAATCCGTAATGGTAAATCAATATACAGAAATCAACTTTCAAACATCAAACTTCATGTATTTACTCTAACCCTAGAATGAACAAACTATAGAATTAAGGAGAAGAATAAGAGAAAGATAGAAAGAACTTGTTAGAAGACATCTAGGGCTCCTCCTCTCTCCTCCAAAACTTGCTCCAAAGTCTCAACTCCCTTCAAAAACGAAGTAAAAGAGTATTTATTGGGTTTACAAAGGCCTAGTAATAAGTTACACCTAAGCCTAGACGAAATAGGAAGTCCAAAAACGCTCCAGGGGCGCTGTAGCTGGCGCCCCGCGCCCCCGAACGCGCCAACTCAGGCAGAACCCGTCGAAACTTGGGCGCTTTTGGGGCGCCCCACGCCAGTAACCGCGCCAGAAGGAAGGGCGCTTTTGGGGGCTCCCCGCGCCGCCTATAGCGCCAGGCCAAATTCCTGCCTCCTTCGTCTGCAGCTCGCGTCGCGTTGTGCCTTCGTATGTTCGATCCAATCCTCAATCCAAATCCAATATTTTCTTGCTCGATCATGCTCTTTAAAGCTCCAATTGCACTTCATAACAACCTACAATCATACGACACAAAATCAGTGCAAAATTACATTCATTAACTAAAAAACGGGCAAATAAAGTACTCAAACGTGAGGAAATATTAAGGAAATATAGGCATAAATTGCCAAACATCAACCACCAACATTACATTTTCCTACACTCCCTAGACAAAATCTATCTATCAAGTCAATCAGAAACTATACAAACTAAAACAGCCTTAAAATGAAAGAACAAAATAATAAACTACTCTCATCATATATCTATATGTGCATGTTCTCTGTATAGCTCTTCTAGCCAGCTCTTCTATATGTGGGTTTTACTCCTTAGCTCTGCAGCATACAGCCTTTCTTTGCATTCCTGTTTGATTGTTGTATACACTGTGCGAGGATGAGGAACCTTACAGTTCCATAGCGAGTCATTTCGTGCCTTCCATATGTGGTATACAAGTGCTGCCAGAACTCCAAGGGCAGCCTCTCTGCATAGTTTACCATGAATAGCTCTGGAAATTCTGCGTCATTGTCCTTGAGCTTTAGTTTGTTGGACTTCAACTTTCAGCCATGTTAGTATCTCACTAAGCAAGCTCGTGAGATTTGACATTCAAAGAAAAGATGGCTAATTGATTCCTCCTGATTCCCATATAGTAGGCATAGCTTATCCTGACTTACCTTAATGAGAAACTTTATGTCCTTAGTAAGGAGCTTCATATGCATCGCAAGCCAACAGATCAGACTATGCTTAGGTATGTTCAGCTTATTCCACACCCATCACTCCATGCCCTTCCTTCCTAGGAGTCCTTTCTCCACCTGTAGCCTTTGCTGATAGTATACTTCCCCTCATGGGTTTGTCATCCATTTGCAAACTTATCTCTGATTGCACATACTTTCTTCTAGTACCAGCAGCTATCCTGTGGTGGTTGGTACTGTCACCAGTCCCTATCTGTTATGTATATGTGGTAGCCCATTTTAGCCAGAGATTATCAGCTTTCTTAGTGATATTCCAAACATATTTTGCAATAGCTGATTCATTCTATATCAGCTACTGCAAAATATGTTGTCGACAAATCATGTGAAAGGTGATTTTCACCTTTTGAGTAAATGTTCAACAGTTTTCCTATGAAGAGTTTGTCAGGAAAGGGGCACCCCAGCAGATCTATGTTGCAGTGGATGTTGTTGGAGTTAAAAGATTATTTGCCATCAAGAAGAAAAAAAGAAGATTCCTTGGTTTCTTTAACAGAACCAGCAGAAAAGCCCCAACTATTACACATTAGCAACTTGGCATCAACTTGATATTAATAGCACCAAATGCTAACGTGTAAATAATAACTCTGGTAGTGGCTATTTCGCAAACTATTGCAAAATCAGATTTTGAGACATAGCAACAACTTGATGAATGAATGTGGGTGCGGGACGTGTTGATGAAAAAAAGGGCAAGATGTCCAATATAAGCTTGGGAAATCCTACTCTTTCTTAGGTAACTTTTAGGGTGGGGTTAAGCCCAAACCCAAGGATGTCCAAGTGTGAACTTTATCTTAATATCAGAGTCAGAGGTTGGCTTCGGATGCAGACCCTATGAAAATAAGCTTGGGCCATCCCTTCGAGTTAGCTTTAGGAGTAGAATTAGGCCCAAACTCAAGGATGCCCGAGTGTAAATTTTATCTCAACTAGAGTTATGCTACACACGTAAGTAACTTGGCATAAACTAAACTTTAATCGTAACAAGTTATTAATGGGTAAAAAATAACTCTGACTATGGTTGTGTTTCGACGTATTGCAATCCGAGTTCTATGTTTGAGCATTCAACAATATCAACAACAACAACAAAAACATATCAGTGATATCTCACAAGTGGGGTCGGGGAGAATGAGATGTACGCAGATCTTACCCCAACCAAGGTAGATAGTGACACGATCCGGAATCCGGTTAGGCCATGCGGGCACCCGAAATCCTCCCCTAGACCCGTCGGGCGAACCCGTAACATCTGAATTAGGAAAATGAATATAAATCCAACTCATAAATAAGAAAAGGACTTAGAAAAAATACAGATATACTGATACCTCTAAGCTGTACAAAGAAATTACAGCTAACTACCCAATATACTAGGTTTAGGGCTATCCAGACTAGACATCTAAGAGTACGAAAGAAGACAGATACCTCATGAAGGGAGCAAAATGCAACTGAAGTAATAAACAATAAACTAGTGGCCATCCGCAATAAAAACTGGCTCACACTGGCAGCTGAAGTCGTCTTCGCTCCTGAACAATGTGGCGAACTCAATCTTGGAGCGAACCTGCCGAAATGAAATAAATAGACAACAAACAAACAACAAACAAGGGTGAGTCAAAATGACTCCATAAGTGGGGCAGACTAGCTACCTCAAAGAATAGGATAGCTAGTTAGGGAGAAGAAAAAGAGATAAACCAAATTCCTCTTATTTAAATTATAAAAAAGCAGAGCCAGACAATAACTGGAAACACGTATGGGATCATAAACTCATAAACAATCAGGGACATAAGATAGACAGAACATATAGGTTTTTAAGTATCCCGAACATATCAACAATCAGGAATACATACTGTCGCGGCGTGCAACCCGATCCGTATATTCATACTGTGGTGGCATGCAACCCGATCCATATATTTATATTGTTGCGGCATGCAACCCGATCCATATATTCATACTATCGCGGCGTGCAGCCCAGGATACGAGCCAGGAATGTATAGGCACACTGAGATATGTCCACAATATGGTATACATACCGCATACACAAAACAATGCATGATAGTCACACAATAGTCAGCATGCAGTGAAATGAAATGGGATGAATGCAGTATGATGCAATGGAGTCACATATACTTGATACCTATTGTATTTCCTAAAAATGTATTTCAGGTTTTACAATTAAATTTATATTTAGTTGAGTCTAAGGCGACCGTTTATATCTCAATTCGATCGATTGATAGGTGATTTACGTTGACAAGTAATCGATTTTCAAGGCTTCAATTCGAAGACAATGCAAATATCAGTTTTTAAGGTATAAATAGGCAAATTCGATGTTGTAATCAGAATGGACAATTCGAAGGCAGACGTAGACAGACAAAATAGAGCAGATAATGAATTAGTAGTTTACGATGATCTGACTTCGGGCGAGTTTCTATCGAAGACGACTTATATGTTAATTTCGTTCGATGCTGAATATTTAATTTTAACCAGATTCGATGACAAATTTAGATATGACGATAAATAAATGTGATCGATAAAAATGTATTCAATCATATAACAATACGATCGGAAAGCAACCCGATCCGTATATTCATACTGTGGTGGCATGCAACCCGATCCGTATATTTATATTGTTGCGGCATGCAACCCGATCCATATATTCATACTATCGCGGCGTGCAGCCCAGGGTACGAGCCAGGAATGTATAGGCACACTGAGATATGTCCACAATATGGTATACATACCGCATACACAAAACAATGCATGATAGTCACACAATAGTCAGCATGCAGTGCAATGAAATGGGATGAATGCAGTATGATGCAATGGAGTCACATATACTTGATACCTATTGTATTTCCTAAAAATGTATTTAAGGTTTTACAATTAAATTTATATTTAGTTGAGTCTAAGGCGACCGTTTATATCTCAATTCGATCGATTGGTAGGTGATTTACGTTAACAAGTAATCGATTTTCAAGGCTTCAATTCGAAGACAATGCAAATATCAGTTTTTAAGGTATAAATAGGCAAATTCGATGTTGTAATCAGAATGGACAATTCGTAGGCAGACATAAACAGACGAAATAGAGCAGATAATGAATTAGTAATTTACGATGATCTGACTTCGGGCGAGTTTCTATCGAAGACGACTTATATATTAATTTCGTTCGATGCTGAATATTTAATTTTAACCAGATTCGATGACAAATTTAGATATGACGATAAATAAATGTGATCGATAAAAATGTATTCAATCATATTACAATACGATCGGAAAGCAATAGTAACAATTCGCTTGATGTGTTCGATATTGATAAGCAAGTTAAAGAATGACGTCTCACTTTTACGTAAAGCACTCCTCGAACATTTTTAGGTTCGGAATGAAAAATTACTTTGAATACTTGGTGAAAATTTTGGAATTGTAAAATTCGCTAATGTTTAGACCGATCACACAATTCGAAAAATGTGAAAAGTCAAAAATATGACCAAGTGTTGTATATCATTGAAATGTTAGCCGCTATTGGGCGTTTAATATGTTTTCAGATCGTACGATTCGATCGATTACATGATGTGGCTGTTTGAAGGCATGGAGATTTTTGATCGCTAATGGATCGTTTACATATCACATAACTCATCTAAACAAATAGCCCTCGACTTTGAATGAAAGCGTCAGGGTTTGAAATCTTCGACAAAGTTGAGTCTTTAGCTTGATTTGAAGTATGAACGAGTCCCCAATTCGAGTGAGCGTTGGGATCTTGAACGTTTGTCGAATTTCGAACGAGTCCCCAGTATTGTCTTTAATCGACCTCGCTTCCCCTTTCGACGGGGAGTTCCTGGTTTCTAGGCAGTCCCCAGTATCCGACAGTGACCATCCTACTAACTCCATCCCCCCCAGTGTTTGGGTGTGAAGGATGAGCAGCCGAACAATGGTCCTCGATTTTGATACCTGAAACGGAGTCATTGAAAGACAAAAAACCGAGAAATCCGTTACAGATGAAGACCACGTTAGAATGTTCGACAGACTTATCGACCCCGATTGGAGCGTTTTGAGCTCAAGTACTCGTGGGTGATGTTTGTCACCACTCTATTCCAACTATGCCTATCATCTAAAAGTGTTAGTATCAAATAATCGATCAAACAACTACTTCTGATGGAAAGGGAATGAAAATTATAAAGAAAAATAGAAAATAAAGTTTGATGATACCGTAGAATTTCAAAAGTAGTTCTTCTTCAATTGTGTGATATTCCAATTGAAGTCGACTGGCTTGGAGTCCATTGTTTCGAGTTGGTATGAACCTTTTCCGATTACTGCCTTGACCCGATAGGGTCCCTCCCAATTTGCCCCTAGTTTACCTTCGTTGGGCTCATCCTTCTTCGGTCTTTTGATCTTTAGCACATAGTCACCTACATCAAAAGATCGATACCTGATTTTTTTGTTGAGGTAATTTCCTGCCCTTTGTTTCTGTGCTTGTATTCGAACGAATGCCATGTCTCTCTTTAATTAGGACAGGTCTAAATCTATCAGCATAGCCTCTTTGTTCGCCTCTTCGGTGGAGTGGGCGAACCGAAGACTGAGTTCCCCCACTTCTACCGGTATCAGCGCTTCTGCTCCGTAGACAAGTGAGAATGGTGTTTCCCCGGTGCTGTGTTTCACCGTTGTCCGATGAGCCCACAGCGCTCAGGGGAGTTCGTTCGGCCAATTGCCCTTTGACTCATCCATCATTTTCTTCAAATACTCGATTATTGTTTTGTTGGAAGATTCAGCTTGTCCGTTTGCACTGGGGTGATAAGGTGTTGAGGCAATTCGCTTGATCCCCCATTTTTCGAAGAAGGCAGTGATCCGTCTTCCCACGAACTGTTTACCATTGTCGCATGTGATCTCTTTCGGGATCCCAAAACGACAGATGATATTTTGATGAATAAATTTGATGACATCCTGTTCACGAATTTTGGCCAAAGCAATTGCTTCTACCCATTTAGAAAAATAATCCGTAAGAATTAAAATAAACTTTACCCCACCGGGCGCTGTTGGAAGCGGCCGGCCGAATCCATTCCCCACTTCATGAATGGCCACGGTGACGTGACCGAATGAAGTGGCTCTGCTTGTTGATGTATGAGGTTGCCAAATTGTTGACACTTGTCGCATTTATGAACGAACTCTTTGGCATCATCCGCGATCGTTGGCCAATAGTATCCAGCTCTTATTATCTTTCGAACCAACGACTTGCTGCCGGAGTGATTGTCGCATTCGCCTTCGTGAACTTCTTTCAACACATGGCTTGTTCCATCTGGTCCCACACACTTCGCTAAAGGGCCACCAAACATTCGCCTGTAGAGTTGGTTTTCTACAAGACAATATCTTGCCGCTTTAGCTTTAAGTGATCGGGCAGACTTTTTGTCACCGGGAAGGGTGCCTGCCTACAAATAAGACAAATATTTGTTTCTCCAATCCCAAGTATGATTAACATTGTTTACCTCTTTGATGCTTCGACAAAGTGGGGATTGGAACAAATGAACCACTATTTCGTCGAGTTTTCCATCGATAGCTGTTGCAGAACCAAGGTTGGCTAATGCGTCTGCCTCGATGTTTTCTTCCCTCGGTAACTGAGCTGTTTTCCATTCCTGAAAAGAAGTTAGAATATTTTGTACCTTTTCGAGCAGTTGCTGCATCCTCGGATCTCTAACACAAAAATCGCTTTGGATTTGATTTACCACCAACTGAGAATCACTTTTGATATCTAGTCGTTCGACTTTCAAGTCTTTTGCGATCTTTAAACCTGCAGCGAGGGCCTCATATTCGGCCTCGTTGTTAGTCTTTGCATGTAATTTGATCGCATACCTGAGTTTCTCGCCGGTAGGTGCTATCAACAAGATTCTGAGGCCGGTCCCTTTCACGTTTAAAGCTCCATCGATGTACATTACCCAGACTCCGGGGTCTGGATCTCTCATCATCAACTCTTCCTTCTTTGCTTCCGAGAAGATGTTAGCGCTAAAGTCTGCTACAAAATCAGCTAAAACTTGAGATTTTATGGCGATGCGAGGCTGGTAAGTGATGTCGTATTCACTCAACTTGACCGCCCATTTCATCAATCGACCAAAGAGATCTGACCGATGTAAAACATTTCACAATGGAAAAGTAGTTATAACAGATATTGAATGACATTGGAAATAAGGTCTTAGTTTTCGTGCAGTAGTGACTAGTGCAAGTGCTAGTTTTGTTAGATGTGGATACCTTGTTTCTGCATCTAACAATGTCTTACTAACATAATAGATAGGAAATTGGTTACCTCCATCCTCGCGAACAAGGACATCACTTACAGCAACATCGGAAACGACCAAGTAGATCAGCAGCAATTCTCCTTCGATTGGCTTCGACAAAAGCGGAGGGTTGGACAAGTATTGCTTCAGTTCTTTGAGAGCCTTTTTGCATTCTGGTGTCCAATCAAAGCTTTTGATTTTCCTCAGCACCGAAAAGAATTTGTGACATCGTTCAGATGACCTCGAGATGAACCTGCTGAGATAGGCTACTCGACCGGTCAGCTGTTGAACTTCTTTCACTGTTGTCAAGTCTTCAGAGATGCTATCGATCGCTTTGATTTTGTCTGGATTGGCCTCGATTCCTCTTTGCGATACGATGAATCCCAAGAACTTGCCGGATCCAACCCCGAACGCACATTTCTCCGGGTTCACTCTCATGTTGAACCGTCTTAATATCGTAAAAGTTTCCTTCAAATGACTCAAATGATTCTTCCTTTCTAAAGACTTAACCAACATATCATCGATATACTTCCATCGTTTTTCCGATCGGTTCTTTGAACATGGTAGTAACTAAACGCTGATAAGTAGCCCCAGCATTCTTAAGGCCAAAGGGCATAATAGAGTAATAATAAGTCCCCGTGTTCGTGATGAATGAAGTTTTCTCTCGATCTGTTGGGTCCATCGAAATTTGATTATAGCCTGAGTAGGCGTCCAAAAAACTCAACATTTCGTGCTCTGCCATCGAATCGATCAGCCTGTCGATGTGAGGCAGTGGGAACGAATCTTTTGGGAAAGCTTTGTTGAGGTCAGTATAATCGACGCATACTCTCCACTTTCCGTTTTTCTTTGGTACTACGACGGTATTTGCAAGCCATTCTGGATACTTGACCTCTTTAATGAACCCATTCGTTAGCAATTTTTCTACTTCATCATTGATCACTTTCCTCCGCAATCCTCCATTCGGCCATTTCTTTTGCTTCACCGGCCGATGCTTTGGATCGACGTTTAATTTGTGTGTGGCAACTTTTGGATCGATTCCCACCATATCTGCGTGGGACCAAGCAAAACAATCAGTATTATCCTTGAGGAAGGATATGATTTTTGCTCCTACTTCGGGACCCAGTTCTGCTCCCACATAGACTTTCCGATCAAGTTTATCATTGAATAACATTACTTCTTCCAATTCTTCTATCATAGAGTCTCCGGCTTTTTGTTTGTACGGTTCTCTTACACATGGTGGAACCTGTGCGAATTCGTTTCCAACTTTGGATTCCGCTAACTGTGACGAAGCACATGACGGAGCCGCAGTGAAGTCTTCGGTCACGGGTTCCACTAGCTGTGATTGCTATTTTCGAAAGCCATCCTTAACAGCTACTCAGTAACATTCTCGAGAAGCCTGCTGCTTACCTTTTATTTTGCGAATTCCCCATGGGGTAGGGGAATTTTACAACTTGATGTAGAGTCGATGAGACCGCTCCCATAGCGTGAATCCACAGTCGACCCAGTATCACGTTGTATGCCATCTCGCCTTTTATCACTTAGAACGATGTTTCATTCTCAACGCCTTCCGCATATGTCTTAATTATGATTTCTCCAACGGTCACTTCACTTGAATTATTCAAACCCGACAGCACCGTTGAGCGAGGTATGATCTTATCGCTCAACTGCAGCTGTTCAACTACTCTTGCATGTATGATATTAACCGAACTGCCAGCATCGATTAATACCCTCTTTACATCGGCATCGTCGATCCTCATCGTTACTACCAGTGCATCGTGATGGGGATGAATCCTTTCGTCGAAGTCGAAATCCCCGGACATAATCTCGTCATTCATGTCCTCCCGCCTTCGTTTATCTCGTGTGAATGAGGCCTTTGCATATTTCTTTGTAGTGTAAGTCACTCCACAAACTCCATCTCCTCTGGTAATGACATTCACCGTTTTCCTAGGAGCAGGAGGTTTTGGCGGCTCATCGTCTTTCTTCTTATTAAAATTGTTTCACCCTCTATCAGTCAATAACTCCACCAAGTGCCCCTTCTGAAGCAAGCTGGCCACTTCGTATCTCAACGCCTTACATTCTTCCGTTGTATGACCGAAGTCATGATGAAATGCACACCATAAATTTTCATCCCTTGTGTTTGGATTTGTTTTTATGCGACCCAAAAACTTTACGACCTTATCACCCATCCCCTTGAAGTGATTTACCAAGCTTGGTGTCGATATGCAAAAATTATATTCCGTCACTTTTGGAGGCAGTGGTCGATCTTTTGGAATCGAAGATGCATTCGATTGCCCTTTCTTCGGCTGATTTTTCAAACTACCAGCTTCGTGGTTGTTGCTCCCCATTCGAGGGAAACTGTATGGTTTCCATCGTTGGTCCCTGTAGTTTTGCCTGTCGTTCTCGACTCTCCGTGGTGGTGGTCGATCATACTGATGATTATTTCGGGCTAACTGCAACTCCTCCTCCTCAGCCCTAATCCTTGGTTCGCACTCACGATATAGATCGTCGAACGTCCATGCATTGATCTCCCTAAGACGATCCTTTAACTTCCACGCCTCTACTGAGTCAGCGCGCAAGTTATTAGCAAAAGTCAAACAAGCCCACCTTTCCTCGAGATTTGGGATGTGGATCTTTTCATCGTTAAATCGTTTTACAAATTGTTTGATAGTTTCCCCGGGTCGTTGCCTAACATTCAAGATATCTTCCACCCTTGGCGCTATCTTTTTTGCTCCAGTATGTGATCGAATGAACTTGGCCGACATATCATCAAAATTCAGTATCTCGTTTTCAGGTAGCTGCAAATACCACTTCAGTGCTGCCCCTTTCAACATTTCACAAAACTTCTTAAGACTGATCGAATTAATCTCTTTCGAAGTCAGGTCGTTCACCTGAACTGCAACCGAAAACATGTCGATGTGATCCCTTGGGTCCGTGGTTCCATCGTATCTCAAACTTTCTGGTAACTTAAAATTTTTAGGGATGGGTAGTGGGGCTGCACTTGCTGGGAACGGACGTTTTTAAATCGATTTCTTAGCGACTTCGTCTGTTAACTTCGGAACACCTGGCAGTTTCTCCATAAATGATTTTATCTCATTGAACTTCTTATCCACTGTGTCATTCAGCAAATTTTGCATCGTAGCCAACATCCTTACTTCTGTCGTAACGGAAGCCGGAGCTCCCATAGCCACGGCGGCTGTACTCGATCCTCCAGATCCGACCCCTGCTGCAAGTCCCCCCTGTTACGGTGCCCTGAGGAACCGAAGTCGGAATGCTTGCAGGGAGTGTGATCGGGGAGGTGGGCGCTCTGTTTCCAATAGAGCAAGACAGGACCTTCAACTGTTCTTGTATCATTTCGAACTGAGCGTCATGCCTTTTCAAATACGCCATTAGTGACGCATTTGTATCTTCCGACTCATTTTCGACTGCGGGTTCCTTACCGGGTCGTCGTCCTTGGAGCGCGTTCAGCTGTGAACCAGTAGGAATGTCGTCATGAATCGGATCCTGATCGTGATTGGTAGATTCATCGACCGCTTCAATGTTGGTCGGAACATGAACCCCGTCATTGGGATTGAGTTGTTGTTGACCGTTCAGAGCGGTGGCAACATCGATGTTCCGTTCATCAGCCATTTCAAGAAAAAAAGGCAAACGTAAGTAATATCAAATGATTCAAATTTCGGAATAAATCGATTGCCTAGACCCCACGGTGGGCGCAAAATTGTATTTCTTAAAAATGTATTTCAGATTTTACAATTAAATTTATATTTAGTTGAGTCTAAGGCGACCGTTTATATCTCAATTCGATCGATTGATAGGCGGTTTACGTTGACAAGTAATCGATTTTCAAGGCTTCAATTTGAAGACAATGCAAATATCAGTTTTTAAGGTATAAATAGGCAAATTCGATGTTGTAATCAGAATGGACAATTCGAAGGCAGACGTAAACAGACGAAATAGAGCAGATAATGAATTAGTAGTTTACGATGATCTGACTTCGGGCGAGTTTCTATCGAAGACGACTCTGAACATTTAATTTTAACCAGATTCGATGAAAAATTTAGATATGACGATAAATAAATGCGATCGATAAAAATGTATTCAATCAGATAACAATACGATCGAAAGCAACAATAGCAATTCGCTTGATGTGTTCGATATTGATAAGCAAGTTAAATAACGGACCAGCTATATGACCTAAGCAACAATAACAGATTAATGAGATCGACAATGATGAATTTAAAGTATCGGATGATAGAAATAGCATGCAAACAAGGGAATAAATAATAATAAATAAATAAGGCGATGAAAGCTTATTGTATTGAAGGATCGGAGGATGGTGCTTCGATGAAAGAGATGAATCTTCTTCCACGCTTGAACCAAGCCACGATTGGTATTTAATACAGTGGTTGCTTTGATAATGACAATATATCAACTAGGGTATGATGAGATAATAACAATAGTGTAATGAGCGAATGTATAGCTGAAGAATGGAAAAGTGGTGTTCAGATGAACGTGGTCTGCAAATGAAGGAATAAAAGTCCTATTTATAGGTGGAAATGATGGAGTTCCAAACCCTAGAAGAACTCCTACTTCCTCACGTCTCTCTTTCAGCAGTTGCCCATTTTCACCCACTTCCGCCGAATCCGCTAAATTTGTTCCGATAAATTTTGGATGAGGACAAACTAAGTTATCCGCTGGTACAACTATCTTCGAAACTCTCCGATCGCGACATAGCATAATCGATCACACAGTCGAGCGAAGCTGCTTCTTTCAGATCATAATGTCCTCGAAATCAATTAGTGTCTTACCACATAAACGAGTCCGTTCTTCTTGTGATCGAGAAGAAATCGACCAATACACCTATCTCCGGCGTGGGACTCTCATCGTCTACCAGGAGATAGATATATGCAATAATGACCCTTCACCGGCTCGGGACTCTCATCGATTACCGGGAAGTATATGCAATAATGACCCTTCACTGGCGCGGGACTCTCATTGCCAACCGGGAAGTATATGCAATAATAACCCGTCACCGGCTCGGGACTCTCATCGATTACCGGGAAGTATATGCAATAATGACCCTTCACTGGTGCGGGACTCTCATCGCCAACCGGGATGTATATGCAATAATGACCCTTCACCGGCTCGAGACTCTCATCGATTACCGAGAAGTATATGCAATAATGACCCTTTACTGGCGCGGGACTCTCATTGCCAACCAGGAAGTATATGCAATAATGACCCTTCACCAACTCGGGACTCTCATCGATTACCGGGAAGTATATGTAATGATAACCCTTCACCGGTGCGGGACTATCATCGTCAACCGGGAAGTATATGCAATGCTCAAAACCAAAGTGCAATGCTCATATGCTCAATGCAATACCAACAACAGGGCAATATACAATGTAAATTCAAAGCTAAGGCGTAATGAGTATGCCTATCGGCAGTTACACACGTAAGGAACACGTGGTAGAATATCCACAAGGCCAAGGGCCTCCATAGAAATGGATATAAACACTTACCTCTTCCAAAAGTTAGCATTGCTAATCATCAACCGCTTTATCCTTTGGTTCCACTGCTAAACGATCCTGCTCTATACAATAAACAGAAAGATATATCAAATTAGGCTAAAGGCTTCATTCTTTACGTCTTAGAACAATCCAGGTAGGAACCTGATACCTTATTCGCATACGCAATACGTAGGCCAGGCCTATGTATAGGGTTTAAAGTCACATAACCAAACCCTAAATAAGTCACATTTATATGTTGCCCATAACTCAGTGAGTGCGAATATATAATCAATTTCATTATCGGGATTTAATTGTCCCTTGAAATTATCAATTGAACTTATTAAAACGATGGCTAATATTCCAATTTTTACCATTAAAATATATTCAAACACACGTAATAAACTCAAATAATGTATTAAGATCATTACCTGAATGTTTCGGGGTGAAAATTCTATCTTTTTCCGGCTCTTTTCTCATTTTCTGGCATTTTTCTCTCCTGCGATATCTCTATTTCCTCTCTGTTTCCGTTTCGTTTTCTGTTCACATTGGAACTGATGGCTAAGGGATTAGTTCCCTAGCCCACCGACTTTGTTTTATTCTTTTTCTTTCTTTTCCTTTTTGTTTTATTTCCTTTTACTTTTATATTTTTCTTTTCTTTTCGTGATAAAAATAAAAACGGTACCCTACGATAGTCGAAATAATTCCAACTTTTGCATACAAGTCATACAAAATATATGTAGCATACTTGCTAAGGCAGATCTCAAATCGGGTTCCCGAAACTCAAGATGCGAATTTAAATGGAAAATGATCAAATTATTTAACTTTCGGCATTTTAGCGAAAACTAGCCGAACAACCTCAAAATTTACTTTCGAAAGTTTACAAAAGTCACAAATAATCATACGAACCTAACGGCGCTTTTGGATTTCGAATCGGAGTTCATTCGCCAAAATTGAACTCGAAAACCTCTTTTTAATATTTATCGACAATAAAAACTGAAACCTTCTTCCGATGCCTACCAAACGAGGTCTGATTTAGCTCAAATTTTACAGATAAGTCCCAATGGACATTACGAAGTTTTTATAATTATTGGCATGCCAATCGGAATCCCAACTTCCGAAACGACTATCTAAGGTCGTTTCATTCTCCTCCACTTAAACTCTCGTTCGTCCTCGAACGAGCCTAAGTCTAAAGCAAGATTCACTCAGATAACAAGAGAACTTGCACAACCTTCATAAACTACACCACAGACATTATCTCATGATTGCAGAATCAGAATTATAACATGCACACTGAACTCTTGGAAGTAAACATATCTGGATAATATCATAACGTCATTGCCCAGCTTATTCTAACTCAGTTGATCCTTCGTCGATCACGAGAAGAGAGTTCTACATATTCGGAACAAGGATAGAAGGAACTCCAGATAGATTAATATGATTTTGCCGACAATTACCTCGTCGATATACTTTTCGATATAGAACAGGTCGATGAAAATAAGAATTAGCTTACGCTTCAGCAACACCTTAGAGATTTAATATTAGGATTCGGTATCAATTGGAGGAGGACTCCTCCACTTAGAGCATAAACTCATACAACTAATTTGAATAGAAATAGTCATCCTCGCACAGCCTGCTGGATTAGGGAAGACATAGCTAAAAAGAGAACGTGGCTCAGGCCTGAGCTACCAAATTACCCTCTCGAGTTGCCAAACAACTGCAACTCTCGAGTTCATAACTCCATACCTTTTCGGTAAATACCACCACCTGATAGATCAATTAAGGAGTCAAATGGCGCCTCTCACTACCCTTAGTAGCCTTAAAACACAATATGCATACCCGGCTACCTTGATACGCACTCTGGCTCAATACAGGGAATATCACAAGCGGTTACTAACCGCCCAAACTCACTAGTGTCGGACAAAGAAGAGATAGCAACGGACTGAGGATAGGAATAATTAGAGCTTTAGGAAGCTCATCTTCTTATTCAACTGGCTACCTGAGCTAGACTTCTCACGAGTCAAGCTAGCCAAAGAATCGCAATTGAAGAAATAGATATTAAATGAGCTCTATGGAACAGCATCAATGCCAATTTAACTTCCCAATAAGAAGCAAACTCTGATAATTTACCAGAAACCCCTTTTAAAATCGAGATAAGCACATAGAATAACATGACTCTACTAGCATCTCGAACCAAGAGGGAGACACATATATCGAATATTACTTACTTATCACTTTGCACTGGAAGAAACGATAACACTTTCTGATGGTCATGAATCAGGATTCCATCATCCTACCAACACTGAATACTAAAGAGATGTAGACTGACTTGACATTATAACAGAATGTGGCAAAACAAGATGCCAAGCAAACAATAGCGATACCCACTCACAAATCTCGCACATTTAAACCAAATAAACTAGTAGGTCTCAAAAATACCAGAAATAAATCATACTAGAAGTTCACCCCTCTACCGCAACCGATTCTTAATAGAAACAATATCAAAAGAAACCATGGAAACATGATAGGACACCCCATCTCCAGATCGACCGGAAGAATCAAATCTTACTCACATTTAATGGAAGAAGAAATACATGGGTCTACTACATCGGATACCTTAGCATCATGCTAGACTGGCAGTTCATAGAACTGCCTCTGCAGCTGAGCTGAGCCACTGCCCTGATAATCACCTTCTGAAGAACCAATGCCACCACACTCTCGACCTCTACTGGATGGTGGCATTTCTCTGACTGAGTGAGATCTAAATAAAATCCATGCGACTGTACTGGTGCCAGATGACGAGAAAAAGGACGGCTGCCTACTAGCCGGAGTAAGGGAAAACTCCTCAAAGGATAACCAGACTCACGACAATGATAACACCTTTTCGCTGAAAATGGAAGCTGAACAGAGTGTTGATAGCTGTAAAGAGAAGATTGAATCTAATCTTGACGAGCTACTTGTGCATTCTAAGAATCATGCCCCACAAGCTAAGATAACCTGGGAAGTAACCTCCCAAAATAATCAAAACTCTTACCTCCTTTAGAGGTATGGTGCCCACCAGGGCCGTGGGATCTCTTTCTCTCCCGCTCTAACTCTTCCCGCTTTAACTTATGGTATGCCTAATACCTCTGAGCAATATCAACAACAACATCAAATGAAGTCCCGGCCTCAATCTCTCGAGCCATCTGGGACCTTAAGGAAGGAGAAAGGTCAGTAATAAATCTTCGAACCTCCTCGGAAGGCTCATGGACTAGTTCTAGTGCATACCTATCCATTCTAGAGAATTCAATCTCATATCCTGAAATCAACAGACTAACCGATAGGCTATCCTGTCTAATCCACTCAACTGGCGACAATTTTCATCTCGCTCACTGCACGAAAGGAACCTTTCCATGAATCTAGAAGATAAATTGAATCAAGTTAGATAATAAGAGAGCGGTCCAGCAATCCAAGGCTGGACCCTAAAACTGGAAAGCAGAATAACCAACACCACATCGCTCGATATAATTAAGAGCCTGAAGGATACACTGACATCATTTTATTTTTAAAAAATTACATAGAGATCACTTGATGCATGCCCTAAGAACATCAGGAGGTTCAATTAAGTAAAATAATGCAGCCTCTTCGGACACTTGGACCGAGCTATTACCCGGGCTAGCTAACTAGCCAGAATAATTAGAAGCACAACACATGCTGCCTTCGGAACATAGTTTACTGCGGTAATTAAGACCTAGAACAGGAGCTCCCTGAGACCGAACGTCTCCATCTGCGGCAACCTGATAAGCTGCCAAGCGAATAATATGTTCTTGCGGTATTTGCATCGCCAAGATTCTCGTAAAAGCATCGTAGAGAGCCAAGGGAACCACAAGGCCCTGCTCCCTTGCCCATCGCGAGCTCGTACAGCTGGGACCTGCGCAACTGGATTGTCAGCACGATCCACAACTCTCGGGGCTTGAGTAGCTCTAGCCCCAGGCTAGACTACTTCGTCTTGAACTCATATCATCTGTTGATTTGTCGCACGAGGGTTCACAATCACCACGAAGGAATTAACATTTGCATCCTAGACCGACGCACGATCAGAAAAGAATGAAGTGAAACTTCCTAAATGCCATCATAGCCCATCGTAGATAAGTGCGGACGTCTACGTACCCATCATTGAGACTCTACTAGACGCTGTCTTAATCTGGATAGACTCTAAACTAGGCTCTGATATCAATTGACACGACCCAGAATCCGATTAGGTCGTGCGGGCACCCGATATCCTCCCCTAGACCCGTCGGGCGAACCCTTAACATATGAATTAGGAAAATGAATATAAACGCAACTCATAAATAAGAACAAGACTTAGAAAAAGCACAGATATACTGATACCTCTAAGCTGTAAAAAGAAATTACAGCTAACTACCCAACATACTAGGTTTAGGGCTATCCAGACTAGACATCTAAGAGTACAAAAAAAGACAGATACCTCCTGAAGGGAGCAAAATGCAACTGAAGCAATAAATAATAAACTGGTGGCCATTCGGGATAAAAGCTGGCTCACACGGACAGCTGAAGTCGTCTTCGCTCCTGAACAATGTGGCGAACTCAATCCTGGAGAGAACCTTCCGAAATAAAATAAATAGACAAGAAACAAACAACAAACAAGGGTGAGTTAAAAGGACTCAGTAAGTGGGGCAGTCTAGCCATCTCAAAGAATAAGATAACTAGTCAGGAAGAAGAAAAACAGATAAACCAAATTCTTCTTATTTAAATTATAAAAAGGCAGAGCCAGACAATAACTGGAAACACGTATGGGATCATAAACTCATAAACAATCAGGGACATAAGATAGACAGAACATATAGGTTTTTAAGTATCCCGAACATATCAATAATCAGGAATACATACTGTCGCGGCGTGCAACCCGATCCGTATATTCATACTGTCGCGGCGTGCAACCCGATCCGTATATTTATATTGTTGCGACGTGCAACCCGATCCATATATTCTTACTGTCGTGGCGTGCAGCCCAGGATACGAGCCAGGAATGTATAGGCTCACTGAGATATGTCCACAATATGGTATACATACCGCATACACAAAACAATGCATGATAGTCACACAATAGTCAGCATGCGGTGCAATGAAATGGGATGAATACAGTATGATGCAATGGAGTCACATATACCTTATACCTATCTCCGGCGCGGGACTTTCATCGTCTACCAGGAGATATATGCAATAATGACCCTTAACCGGCTCGGGACTCTCATCGATTACCGAGAAGTATATGGAATTATGACCCTTCACCGGTGCCGGACTTTCATCGCCAACCGGGAAGTATATGAAATAATAACCCTTTACCGGCTCGGGATTCTCATCGATTACCGGGAAGTATATGAATAATGACCCTTTACCGGTGCGGGACTCTCACCCTTCACCGGTGCGGGACTCTCATCGATTACCGGGAAGTATATGCAATAATGATCCTTCACTGGCGCGGGACTCTCATTGAAAACCGGAAAGTATATGCAATAATGACCCTTCACCGGCTCGGGACTCTCATCGATTACCGGGAAGTATATGTTATAATGACCCTTCACCGGTGCGGGACTCTCATCGCCAACCGGGAAGTATATGCAATGCTCAAAACCAGAGTGCAATGCTCATATGCTTAATACAATACCAACAACAGTGCATAATATATAATATACAATGTAAATTCAAAGCTAAGGCATAATGAGTACGCCTATCGGCAGCTACACAGGTAAGGAACACGTGGTAGAATATTCATAAGGCCAAGGGCCTCCAAACAAATGGATATAAACACTTACCTCTTCCAAAAGTTAGCATTGCTAATCAGCAACCGCTTTATCCTTTTGTTTCACTGCCACGATCCTGCTCTATTCAATAAACAGAAAGATATATCAAGTTAGGCTAAAGGCTTCATTCCTTACGTCTTAAAACAATCCAGGTAGGAACCTGATACCTTATTCGCATACGCAATACGTAGGTCTGGCCTATGTACAGGGTTTAAAGTCACATAACCAAACCCTAAATAAATCATATTTATATGTTGCCCATAACTCACTGAGTGCGAATATATAATCAATTCCATTATCGGGGTCCAATTGGCCCTTGAAACTATCAATTGAACTTATTAAAACGATGTCTAATATCCCTATTTTTACCATTAAAATATATTCAAACACATGTAATAAACTCAAATAATGCATTAAGATCATTACCTGAATGTTTTGGGCTGAAAATTCTATCTTTTTCCGGCTTTTTTCTCATTTTCTGGCATTTTTCTCTCCTGTGATATCTCTATTTTCTCTCTGTTTTCGTTTCGTTTTTGTTCATGTTGGAACAGATGGCTAAGGGATTAGTTCCCTTTTCTACCGCCTTTGTTTTATTCTTTTTCTTTCTTTTCATTTTTCTTTTACTTTCTTTTACTTTTATATTTTTCTTTTCTTTCGTGACAAAAATTAAAACGGTACTCTACGATACTCAAAATAATTCTAACTTTTGCATACAAGTTATACAAAAGTTGCTAAGGCGGATATCAAATCGGGTTCCCGAAACTCAAGATGCGAATTTAAATAGAAAATGATCAAATTATTTAACTTTCGATATTTTAGCGAAAAGTAGCCGAACAACCTCGAAATTTACTTTCGAAAGTTTACAAAAGTCACAAATAATCATACGAACCTAACAGCGCTTTCGGATTTAGAATCGGAGTTCATTCGCCAAAATTGAGCTCGAAAACTTTTTTTAAATATTTATCGACAATAAAAACTGTAACCTTCTTCCGATGCCTACCAAACGAGGTCTGATTTAGCTCAAATTTTACAGATAAGTCCCAATGGATATTACGAATTTCTTAAAATTATTGACATGCCAATCGAAATCCTAACTTCCAAAATGACTACCTAAGGTCGTTTTCGATAAGTTGTTTCGGATAGACCTCGACTAACATATATGAAAACAAGTTTGTAAAGAAAAAAAACAATATGAAAACACCATAACATGAAACGTTGACATAAAAAACTATGTAAAATCAAGGTAAAAAGAAAACATTAATTAGTTTTCCACGCTCCCTTTTATTCTGAACATATTTAATAATCTAATTATTTCCTACTCTCCCTTATATCATAAAATGTTAGTTTATCTTCTATGATTAACTCAATTACATTGGGTATATATACTCGATGTAAGTATATTTTTTCCAGTCAACAATATACGAAAAAGAATTCAATTTTGCCTTAGCTTTGCATTATTATTTTTCAATAAGCAATGTTAATTGAAACTTTGCGAACCACACATCTCTATCCAATGCAGATTTTGTACACTAAAATTACGTTAATAGGTAAAGTGGAACTTAAATTTTTCCTCATAAATCATATTCCATCCGTTTTAATTTATGTGAATCTTTTTTACTATATTTAATAACGAAATAAAAATCTTTGAAATTTATGTTTTAAAATAAATTATTGATATTTATATGGCTATAAATCATCTCATTTAAAGTTAAATTGTATCTAAATTTTAAAATGAGCTTTTTTCTTTTTGAACGGACTAAAAAAAATAGGTTTATATAAACTAAAAATGAATGAGTATTCATTATGCATTTGACCAAAAATAGAAAAAGTAACGAGTAGTTGTGAAAAATGATTTTGCATATATTATGGTAATCCATCTTTTTCCAATCCCCTCCTAAGTATTTTATATTATAATAAAGTCATGTCCCAAATATATGATGTTAACTATGGTTACCTACTAATAGTTTAAGCTAAATAAAAGGACAATCAGTTGTTAATAGCTGGGTATATACATTCGATGTGGATTAACTTTTTTTCTTATTTACTTCTCTAAAATAAAGAAAAGCTTCATGTAGCTGCTAGATTTGCTAATTTTTTTTTTTTTTAAAGCTTGTATGACATTATTCCTCGGAAAGAAATACAAGGTTTGAAAGTGTTTGTCAAATTTTATTTATCGAAACAAATACTACTATGGAAATAAGGTAAAATTAAATTTTTTTATCTCAATATTTATCTATCTATATTAATCTCTATCTATCTATCATATTATAATTAAAAATAAAAAAAATTTAATGTAAAAGTAAACGACCGCCCTTGAATAAAAATTAAATTACCACCCATTATTATTCAAGAATCAAGATTAGTACTACCATATGTGGAATTTTAAAAGGAAAATAACACTGTGTATATAAAAAGGCTCCATTATATATTTTTTTAGCCCCTACTTTTCAAAATTATACAACACAAACCCTTAGCCACACCATATTTCTTTTTGTAGACACACCCCTTATGGTTTCCTCTTCCCTCCTCCTCCTCCTTCTCCTTCTTCTTCTTCTTCTTCTTCTTCTTCTTCACCACCACCGCCGCCGCCCTTCCTCTGACCACCGCTCTCCGGCCACCCCACTGCCTTCCCATCCCAGATCAGCCATCCTGTCATTGCTGGTGCAGTTTTCGGCCATCCCCTGCCTTCCCCCTCCCAGATCTGTGGTCCCGTCCCTGCTGCTACAGATTTCGGCCACCCCCTGCCTCCACCATCGATCTGCTCCATCTGGTTGTTGTTACTCCATCATCCCTCCTAGATCTGGTGACATCCTCGCTGGTTGCTGCTGCTTCTCCACCACTGCCGCTCCGGTGAAGCAGTTGCGGTGGGTAAAGCGTCAGCGATTCCCTTTTTTTTTTTTTTTTTAAAGATTATGTATACACAATTGTGTTCTATAAAAATGTGTATACACTATAAAAAAATATTTATACACAAAATATAACTAAAGAAAGTGCGAGTATACATTATGTATACCCGATAAATCTGATTGTATACACCATATTTTTTTGGTGTAGACACTGTTTATGTCTATACAATAAAAGCTGCGCAGCCCCCTTCTCAAAGTGAGCATGGGAATAATATTCCCTCAGCTTCGCCTGTTGAAACACATGGGATCGCATTGCTCAATCAAGCTGGTACTGGTATTAATAATGACGCAGTGTTGGACAAGAATTCAGGTGAGGATGCAGAAGTCAATTTGAGCCAACGAACCTGTGTAGAAAATAAGCAAGCCCTCACCATTCCTTCGCTCGAGGTTAGCACAAAGTTGGAATCTGTGAGTGTGACCAAGCCAAATTTTTTTGGAAAAGACTTAATACCAACGGCTCATCTTGAACGATTGTGTAGAAGTGCTTCTCCTAATTTTGGTAAGTCTTTTTTTAACATAAATGCTCCATCTTTTGTGCCTAAATCATTGATGCAGCTTGTCCCACATTCAAAGTGTTTACCCACGGATGATGAACTTGTCAAGCGAATGGATTTGAATGATACGAGGGGTATCTTGGCAAGGCAATTGGTATCTTTCCAAGAAAGGGTTCCTCAAGGACATTATTTAGTAGAGGATGATGATTTCTTTGAAGAAGAGGAACTTGAGGAAGAATCCACCGCACATAATTTTAGCATGGCGGCTAGGGAAGGAGATTTGTCGCCTAGGGAAATTAATGGTAATGCTCCGAAGAGAGTAAGGAGGGTAAGGCGCCCATTAGAGCCAACTAGGGTGCAACCTACGAGGAGTACAAAATCAAAATCCAAAAAGTCCAAGAAGTCGAAGAAATGATGGATAGCATATATGATCGTGATAGAGAGCCACAAATATCATTTTTTCAAGTTAGTATAGTAGGGCCTTTGTACATTTTTCACTTCATCACTTGTAAAAGGAAGTGCGGATTGCATTATTCCACTTTCTTTCTAGCTTTTATATTATTTCATTTTTTTAGTATTCTCATATGTAATATCATCATAGAGTGTGTTATAAACTCTGTGATGATCATACTTTATCTGGTTCTTGCGAGCTCTTATTTTTTGCATTCTTGTTAGGAGCAAGGTCACACCTCGATAGGATGATGTAAGGTATGGTATGGCCCTCCTTACTTTGTATTGTCCTCTTTGAGAAATTTATTATTTATAAAACTAGTCACTAGGCACCCTGCCTAGTGATATTCGCTATAAAAAAAAAATTAAATAGCGGCCTAATTAAAATGTCCGGTCAAAATTCCATACCGCTCATATTCATTTTATAATATTGACATATTAATTTGAATTCAATATTCTCTTTGCACGTGGACAAAGGTTCGATCGATACATTCAATTGGTACCATAAGCTTTTTCTTTCTTCCATACATTTTAAATGAATTGATTTTTAATCTCCACCAAAATTTGCTATGTCATTTATTCATTATTTATTTATTTACCTTCTTTCTATTAAATTAGCTTTACTTTGAACCCGGACAAATTTCTTAGCCATATACATTCTTTTTTACCTATTTTCTTTCACCATTTTACATTTTATAAAAATCCCAAAATCATATCCCCTCAATCTCTCCCCCTCCCCCTCGATCCCATAAAATCAGCCACCCCAACCCCTTATCTCTCCTCCATCAGCCCCCCGATCTGCTCCTCCCTTCCCTAAATCTCCCTTTAACCTCTCCCTATCAATCCCCTAACGGCTAGCTCCACAATTGACTCCATCAAATCCCTAAGCTTAAGAGCTTTGCTCCAGTGTCTCTCTCATTGCTTACACTATATATACACTTAAAGGCTGAAATTGAAAGGGGAGATAAAAAAGAAAAACACACAGAGATCTCCCTCAGCCCTCATCTTCTCCTCTCCTCTACACCATAACAGATACGACACAACTCCCTTACTCACACGCACATACCCCAATTAAACAGAAACGGATGGGAGATCAGGGTTGGGGAATTACAGAGTCAGTGAGGTTGGCGACAGGGGTTTAAAATCGATGACAGAGGAGTGCAACGGTGGTGACGCCGTGAAGAAGACCACCAGCAGTCACTTTCTTTCCTTGCCGTTATTTTAAAGATGTCGTTTTTGAATGGGGACGGTTCTATTCCTCTGATTCTTGATAGCGATTTGTTGTTTTGATTTCTCAATCTTTGATTTATACTCCTGCTCTGTTTTGGTTCGATTTGTAGGTGGATCTGAACCCCTTGTTCCGGTTGATTTGTGAGCAGCGGAGTCGTAGCGATGCCGCTGGACGGCTGTCGCTCCTCCACGTCTGTTCAGTGCTATCGCCATCTCGTCTCACCGGAGAATTCACTGTTTCCGGTTACCAGATGATTTTGTTAGAATCTGTTTATAATCGGGAGTTGACTGGTCTACTTTGTCCACTGATTGTTTATTTCTTATATGTTTAATAATTTTGATGGTTCACTCCACCAACTGTTGGCTTCTTCTGAGATCTCTTTTACAGTTTACTGGGTTCGCGTTAACACTGTATTTACCGGAGATGTACTGATTTTGAACAGATATTGCGCTATAAGCCAATGAAAAAATATATGTTTACATATATTGAGGCCTACACATGGAATTGACGGATAATGAATTGACGGATATTAAATCAATTACGGCCAAGGAAAATAAATTATTTGAGGCCTATTTGATTAGTTTGAACATGATACTACACTTGAACAACTCATTCCCGTGTCTTCAAAAGGCTATGATGACGTGTGTAAGCATTTTATTACAAACGAACCGGTGATGGAATGACGAGACCGATACTTGGCATGGCAGCACGAGCGGCCGGCGTGTTCGCAGCTGTATCGACGTCTCTAACCTCCACCCAATTCATACACACCTGAGCCGACACTTTCAAAAATCCCCTTCCCCTTTATTTTAAAACTATCATTATTATATTTAAATTATTATTATTATTATCATTATTTTCATTATTATTATTATCTACTAATATTATTATTATCGTATTTTTACTATCATCAATATTATTATTTACTAACTCTTTTCTTATATTTTGCGAGGTAAATTCGGATGGAAGACGACATAGTTTTGAAGAAAATACTTAGAAGAAAAGGACCTTTTATTATTGTTATCATTATTCATTATTATTACTATTCTTGTTTTATTATTATTCACTAACTTAACTTCATCTATTTTTTTGCGAGGCACACTTGGATAAATGTCTTCAAAACGACTTTCCAAAAAATACTTCTACTTTTACTTGCTATTATTCTCACTTAATATTTATTTTTATAAACTGATTAATTTGCTTTATTTTGCAAGGTTTAATTCCCTAAAGAAGTAGCCTATTAGCAAACTCGTATCTTTTGTATGATACACATAGTATTTAAATCATCTTTTATTTGCTTAACTACTTGTTTTGAATCCCAACATGAAGTCCGGCCGGTAACCACATTTGGTGCCTAACCCCTTCCTCTCGAGTTAACCTGAACCTCTTACCTAGAAATTCTGGTTTGTAGACTAAGGTTCAAAATTAATTGTAAAATTGGCTAGAAATAAAATAGGTGCCCTAATACGCCTAGTTAAAAAAATATGTTAGGTGGCGACTCCAAGTCTTTACCCGCGAGTCCTAATAAGTCGAGCCGTGTTTCGAACTCTAAGTGGCGGTTCGGGAAAAAAAGGGTGTCGACAGAATGGCGACTCCGCTGGGGATATCAAGGTTCAAACCATAACGGACTTTTAATTGGGATTCTTGGCATTCATTTTCTTTTCTCAAAACTAGTATTTCTTTCTTTTCCTTTTGCAGGTTTGAAGTTTAGTTTTCTATTTCATTGTCGTTTGCTTTTAATTTATTATTTTGTTTATATTTCCTCCACTCCCGGAATTTTTTTACACTTGCACACACAATAAACGGTTACGTGGATCTCACGGCCGTTTCACTCTCAAAAAAATCCTTTAGGGGGAACAGTTGGGGTATAGTTGGTCCGTGGTACAACCAACAACTTCAAACGTTCCCACCCCTTGGTTGTCCGCCTGGGGGAACCATGTTCTTGTCTAGTAAACCCACTCTTGGCACAACACGTCCCAGACTATTTTCAAATCTTCCACAAATTTCGCTAAATCTTTTTCTTTAAAACAATTCCACGTCATAATCTTTTTGTATTAATTGATTTTTATTATCCTATTCTTAAAAGGCTAATTTGTTTGTTTCGTTTTACTCCTTTTTAAAATTATTTTGTGAAATATTTTTTTCTTTCCATAAGTTTACTAAACCCTTTTCTTTTTCACTAAATGATTCTTTTTTTCACTTTTATATTAATTCATTTTTTAAAAAAAAATTAATGTGCGTTCGTTTTGTTATCCCTTTTAAAACTTATTTTGTAAAATATTAATATGTGCATTTTTTTTCATGATTTTTAATATTGCCTAGTTTATATTAATCCTATCTTTCGAAACTAACTCGTTTGTTTTGTTCTTATCCTTTTAAAATCATTTTATGAAATACTTCAATATGTGTGCATCATTTTACAAAACATTTGCATTTCTTTCAAAACTTGTGCATTTCTTTTAAATTTGTGCATATCATGCATACCTTCTGCCGCTCCTGGCAAGTTTCTAAATAGTGTGGTGGTTACTACCACCTCTTCCCTCACAAAAATCTCCTTTTAGGGGGAACAACTTGGAACCTATTCGGCCCGAGACGTTCCGGCTCCTGAGTTGTCCGCTTGGGAGGATAATAAAACTCGGTCTAGCTAACTCCATTCCTTTGTAGCGGCGTTAGGAATCATGCATCATGACATATCATTACTCGATTTGTTCCTTAGTTTGATAGGTCAATATGTTCAAACAATCTGAACAGGTTTTTGACCCCCAAAGAGCGTTGAACACGATCTATTTGGCATATACCCAGAGGATTGAACGTGCAAATGTAGACCGTTTATGGGAATTATTCTGCATTCAATGCCATTCAAAGGCATAAATGGTAATCGAAGAGGCATCAAAGCCCAAAATGAATCAGAAACGACTGTTTATTCTTAAGCGGTTGGAATCATTCTGTATTCAATGCTATTCAAACGCACAAAAGGTATCCGAAAAGGCGTTAAAGGCCCAATTTGAAGCAAAAATGACTGTTTGATAGACGGGATGACACATAATGTGCATTTATCCTTTAGGCATTATATAAAGACTTGCCATCCGTAGTTTGTTAAAAGTCCATTAGCATTTTCCTTCTAAAGTGTTTAAAGGATTTTCAACTCATAACGACACATCTCTTCATATTCTCTGTTACATTATTTTCAAAAGCTTGTGCCATACGTTGATCATTCGCTTACAATAAAGCAAATTTTAGGCATTTTCTTTTCCCTTTTCCCATCGTCCTTCACCTTCTCCAAAAGATCATGGCCACTAGAACATTTGACATGGTTGTTGAAGTCCCTCAGTTGCTCAGAGATTGGTGGGGAAACCTAAGAATAGATCAACAAGACCGAGTTAAAGTGGTGTTGGGGAACCTGATTTCACTAATGGAGCATACGGCAATGAAAGGGATAGTAGAAGCAGCAGTACACTATTGGGATGCAGACCGAGCAGTTTTTCAGTTTGGGAGTGTAGAGTTGACACCATTACTGGAAGAAATAGGCGGATTAACTCAATTACCATTTGAAAGTGAATGTTGAAGCCTGAGAACATTGCACCCGAGGAGTTCTTTGGAATGGTCGGGTTTAAGCCCGAGTTATGCACAGAAAGTGTAAGGCAGTCGGGAATTTTTCTAACTTCTCTCTACATCAAATTTGGGTATGGAGAAGCATTTCAAGAATCCGAAGACTATTTCAGTATTAACCAGGCAGAGTGGCAAGAGCGGAGGGTACTTGCTTTTGTCACCAGCTTTTTAGGGACTGTCGTGTTTCCAGGACACAAAGGACGAGTTGATGTTTGCATGGTATCAATTGCCGACACCTTACTCAAGGACTTCAACAAGAAATACACTTTGGTACCGATGATTGTTGCAGAAATGTACCGAGCTTTAGAAAGGTGCAAGAAAGGTGCTGGATTTTTCGAAGGTTGTAATTTACTCCTACAAATTTGGTTGATGGAACATTTGCAAAAGATGGATAGCACAGAGCAAGCTTTCCATTCCATACCAAGAGAAAACTACATCTTGACTCATACCGCCCGCATGGACACTGCTCTTGAAAAGTGGGACCGGCCAACAACAACCGAAGGCTGGCACCACAAACTCTCTCAGTTGACATATGAAAACATACAATGGGTGTTTGATTACTTTCCCAACACAACAGTAATCACACGATCAGAAAAAGACTCATTTCTCATTTTAGTAGGCTTTAAAGGAGTTTACCCATACACTCCTTTAAGGGCACTTAGACAAGCAGGGAGAAAGCAGATTGTGCCCCAAATTGCAGACATCAGAAGTTTCAAAGCCGATATTTTCGGAGGGATGATACCATTCAAAGACAAGATATTAGAACTTTGGAAGGCAAGGCATCGAATGCGGTTCGAGACTATTAGACGAGACAGGTTTGACGCAAGCTATGATGAAGATTACCCAGACTGGCTAAGGAAAGACATAGCAAAGGCGGTTCAACCAAAAGCAACAAGAAAAAGGAAAAGAAATGCTGAGGAATTGGAATCTGAGTGCAAAAGGCTACAAAAACAACTGTCAAAGGCACGAGAGAAAATAGCGAAAAAGCAAAGTTTGGTCGAAGCAAAAAAAAAAAGAAAAAGACAAATGGCGCAATAAGGCAGAACTGTTGACAAAACGCATAGAGTCTATCGGTGTATGGGCTAGCGAAGGAATGAACTCTGTGGCTGACAAAGGAATAGATGATAAAGGAAGGAAGGCTTGGGAAATGTTGAAAAACTCTACATTCGACATATCTCGGCTCTTAACCGACGCAGACAGTATCATCTTTCAAGGAGACTCGTCAGGGGCAAGTTCGTCTAGCAAAGATTCGTACGACGAGGAAGAAGTTGAATCTTCTGGGGATGGATCAACATGAAAGATGTTCAACTGGCCATGATTTAATCTCCCAGCAATATTTAGTCTTTTCCTTCTCTTACACTATTTCAATACCAGCCAATGTAATAAAGACTAATGTCCAATAAAGCAATATGTCTTTTTTAGGCTCTCTACATTGTTAGCAAATAAAGCGATACATGTGGCACAAAGTACTTTTCAAATCATCGTGCGTAAAACGGTCCTTTATATTATAGAATGCATTTCTTATTTGATATGTGTGCATTGCGTGAATTTGCTTGATTACTTTAGGTCTCTTTCTACCTAAGTCAATCCCTTCCCAAATCCAATCTCTTACCAAGGCATCTCATCTCCCTACTCTATGATCAAATCCCGATATCATAAATCTTTCGCATGTCTTGATTATCCAAAAGGCTGGCTTAAGTTGAATGCCAAGACAAAAAATTTAGTTAAGCAAAGAGTGCTTATCAAGGATTTTTCAAAGCAAGAAGAGTTTGTAATAGCAGGCACTATACACACAAATCGGAAATTGACAGGGCAAGGGATTTGTCGGTAAAACTCAAAGGCACACATGACTTACCAAAATACTTTGTTTTGACACAATGTCTGAAGATCATTTTGTCGGTCTAGTCTATATCGTAGTACATTTAAAGCGATCCAAAATATTTCCAAACTTGCACTTATTCATGGCCAAAGAGACGTTCAAAGGGTTATCATAAGGCAATAAGGAAGTGAAAGATGATCGAAGCCCGCTTGATGATACAAAGGTTTATGCATAACAACCAAATTAGGAGGTTGATTCAATTTGGAAAAGAATACAAAGGCGCTGTAACAAAGATTACACTATATGACGGAGCTAGAAGCTCTTGCCGAGTATTGGAAGCATGTCCCTACCAACCAGCAAGTGTGGGACGAGACGATGAACTCAAGATGAAGCTATTTGAGACACTTACAAGACCATGAATTAATTAGATATAAAATAGGGGCAGACAGATATATTAGAGCGATTTTGGTCAAAAGCTTTATTTGAATAAATTTTCATGACAACAACTACATTGACCAAGGAATACAATATGGTCAACCTATAAAACGGTCTTGACTGAAGCACCGATCTAAGAATATACATGATACACCGGGTCGGTCTCTTGGCAACAAAATCTATCTGACAAGCAAAAGCTAAAGCAAAGATTGAATTGCAGCAGTCGGTTGACAAGTATGAGAGACATTGAGTATCTCTCTCAAAGACACATGGGCATCATGACACACAAATTTGCAAGAAAGGGTGACAAATGCACTGAGGTCTTGGTGTTCGACAAAAGCCGAATTCCTTTTCAGTCATATATATACCCCTTACCCGAAATTTTTGTCAAATTTTGATTGAGATCCAACCAGACCCATCTCCTGCTTAAACAAACATCGGTCATTCGACCAAAATTCTTGTCTTGACTGCTACATAAAGCACTCGAGCAATCTTTTAGAATCTCTATACAATTTGTCATAATCTCCATATTCAAGTGCTAATCTATCATCCGCGGTCTAGGCATCCTCTTAAGCTTATGTGTCATTTTTATTTTAAACTTGCTAATGTGCTAAGTCTATTTTGTGCATGTTGTCACTTTATTACGGTCGCTTTGCATCTGAACACTGAAATTGGTCAAGAATCTGCATTGAGAAAAAAGCCGAAAGGTCAAGCCGAGCTGAAAATATTTACCTTCTGGAACAAAGCCTTTCAAACCGCCAGCATGGGACACCAAGAAAACTCAGATAAGGCCAATTCCACTTCCGTACAACTTGTAGTATGAACGAACCAGAATCAGCTGGCATTATACCCACACAAGAGTCGCAAGAAATAAATCCAATCACTATACAACCGAAACTGGCAAAACTCACAACCTCACACCTTTACTCCTTTAGCTCAAACAAAAGATATTGCGACCCACAAATGAACTACTCCCTAGAGACCTATTCAGGATTTGGATCCAACAAAGATCTTCACCTATAACTAAAACATTCAATACCGTGACACCGCAAAATACCCAACACAACCCAAGACAAATACAATTTTGGGGATAGCCTCCTAATCCAACAAATCCAACCACAATCTGAGAATGCAAGTACCCACATGATCAGAGTCATCGAGATACTCAATCATCACACTTAAAGACGAATGCAAATTCAAGCCAATACATTGGTGTTCAAAGCAACACAACCACTTTGTTTCGACTAACGAATCTTTCTTTGACAGCAGATACTTTTTATGAACACAAGAGCAGCAGGCAAAACAATTGATAGCTCTACCACAAATCTTTTACTTGATAGACACTTGAAGAATGCACTTACAAGTTTCGGGACATGGCACCAAGTATACGACGACTAGCCTCGTCAGGCTTAAAATATGACGACTAGCCTCGTCAGGCTTAAAATATGACGACTAGCCACGTCAGGCTTAAAATAAGATGACTAGCCACGTCAGGCTTAAAATAAGACGACTAGCCATGTCAGGCTTAAAATATGACGACTAGCCCCGTCGGGCTTAAAATATGACTGGCTTATGATATGACGAATAGCCTCGTCAGGCTTAAAATATGTCGACTAGCCTCGTCAGGCTTAAAATATGATGACTAGCCACGTCAGGCTTAAAATATGACGATGAGCCCCGTCAGGCTTAGAATATGACTATTGGGCCCGTCCACCTTAGAATTAGACATACTCATTCTTTCTGTTTTGCAGGCACTACTATAATCAGCCTTATCCGGCTTAAAATAGGACAAACTCACTTTTTTTTTCCAGGCACCACTACAATAGGCTCGTCCGCCTTAGAATTGGACATACTCATTCTTTCTGTTTTGCAGGCACTACTATAATCAGCCTTATCCGGCATAAAATAGGACAAACTCACTTACTTTGTTTTGCAGGCACCACTACAATAGGCTCGTCCGCCTTAGAATTGGACATACTCATTCTTTCTGTTTTGGAGGCACTATTATAATCAACCTTATCCGGCTTAAAATAGGACAAACTCACTTATTTTGTTTTTCAGGCACCACTATAATAGGCTCGTCCGCCTTAGAATTGGACATACTCATTCTTTCTGTTTTGCAGGCACTACTATAATCAGTCTTATTCGGCTTAAAATAGGACAAACTCACTTACTTTGTTTTGCAGGCACCACTACAATAGGCTCGTTCGCCTTAGAATTGGACATACTCATTCTTTCTATTTTGCAGGCACTACTATAATCTGCCTTATCCGGCTTAAAATAGGACAAATTCACATACTTTGTTTTGCAGGCACCGTTACAATAGGCTCTTCTGCCTTAGAATTGGACATGCACACGTACTTTATTTATTTTGCAGGCACTACCATAATACGATGATCTATCAAAGGCAATAAACTGGGGTAGAATTTTTGTGGATCCCCTCAAAAATTCCAAAAGATGCAAAGCTGACACTGGGGCAGAAATTTTTGAGATCCCTCAAAAATTTCAAGAAAGACGAAGTATAGAAACTGGGAATTCACAGAAGAAAGCTTGACCAAGGCCCAGGATTCATGAAAGAATGCACTACAGGAGGAAGGCGCGGAATAGATGAAGAATGCACAAATCAAACCTTCCCCTGCAACTCACAAAATTTTTCTTTGAGTGCAGACGTTACGAAAGGTACACAGCCCGGCGCGATAGAAAATTAGCTCCTGACGAGCAAACAATTATCTCCTGACAAGAAGCACCTAGCATCTCCGGACGAGCAAATAAATATCCCCAGAGGAGAAGCATATATTTTCTAAATACTCAAAGCACCTGGGAACACACTAGACAACTATATAACGAAGGAGAGCTCAGCTTAACAAGGAAGTTTACTTTATCTTTACCTTTATCTCTATTTGCATTTATCTTAGTTTTGCTGCAGGTCACTCCCCGATCTCTTGACAAACCCATGCTCCATTTCCCATACTCGAACACTTGCTCCTGAAAGATCACTACCCCACACAAAATTGTGCAGCCACAAAACCTCAAATACATACTATGCACCATTCTAGAATACCATTCAAGGAGCTTAATCTCACAGACAATGCTTTTGCTATACCCGCAAACTATCTATTTTGTCGAGTTCCAAAGCTCTCCGAGCTAAAGTTCCCTACTCACACTTTTCATTCCTGATTAGATGTTTGTGTCCCTTCATATTCAAGCTTATCTATGTCAATCGTGCGTGTTCTCGCGCTTAAACGTGCCCACCTTTTTGAATCATGCACATCTATAAAGCTCGCTCCTTAAACGTTTCCCAGCTCAGTCAAGAAAATATTGAAGGCGAGATTACTCATTTATCAAGGTGAAGTGGAAACTATGTACGTATAAACTCCTCTTTATGGGTGTGTAGCGCGCCACATTTTCATAACTAGGATGATTATAAGTTTTTTTCCCACGCTCGATCTATTGATGTTATCTCACCTTTGATAGTACTTTTGCTTTATTCTTCATTCATCTCGCCAAAAGGCAAAGCATACACGAATCTAAACTTTACATACGTGGATAAGTTTAGTCCTGACATCCAAAATCGTGCGTCATAAACATCTCACACAGGCAACATGCCATTCTAGAACTACACACGACCTGATTCTCGTGAAACCCGAGATATGTAGGCAACTCAGAGACCGGGGTTCGGCCGAAACACCCCAAAACTCTCATTCTCCATTCCCACCTTTTTGCTTGCCAGTCGTGACAAAATTGGCTACTCCGTCAACTATCTTTGCCCGAAGATTCATTCATCATCCGCGGGCAAAGAGGGGCAGCTGTTGACACCTAATTTTGTCCCTCTTTTTTCCATAATGGGTTATATTTAGTTTAAAGGTGCAATATTGACTGTTTGAACAAAATCTGCATTAGGAAACAGGCATTTACCTGTCATTATCCACTAATTATACATTATACACTTAATTGCGATTATATTATGTAATTCGCATCATTTAGTCTATCTACGAAACTGTGGTTATTTGTGTAATTTACTGCATAAATAAAATTTCATAATTATTTGTGAATATTTATACGTATTTAACTTAAGATGACCCAAATTGTTTTATGTGTGCATATTTCTCTTCTTTCGTATATAATTTACGTATATTCTATTATAATCTTTTATCTTGCACCTTTAAAATAAATAGCGGCCTAATTAAAATGTCCGGTCAAAATTCCATACCGCTCATATTCATTTCATAATATTGACATATTAATTTAAATTCAATATTCTCTTTGCACGTGGACAAAGTTTCGATCGATACATTCAATTGGTACCATAAGCTTTTTCTTTCTTCCATACATTTTAAATGAATTGATTTTTTAATGTCCACCAAAATTTGCTATGTGATTTATTCATTATTTATTTATTTACCTTCTTTCTATTAAATTAGCTTTACTTTGAACCCGGACAAATTTCTTAGCCATGTACATTCCTTTTTACCTATTTTCTTTCACCATTTTACATTTTATAAAAATCCCAAAATCATATCCCCTCAATCTCTCCCCCTCCCCCTCGATCCCATAAAATCAGCCACCCCAACCCCTTATCTCTCCTCCATCAGCCCCCCGATATGCTCCTCCCTTCCCTAAATCTCCCTTTAACCTCTCCCTATCAATCCCCTAACGGCTAGCTCCACAATTGACTCCATCAAATCCCTAAGCTTAAGAGCTTTGCTTCAATGTCTCTATCATTGCTTATACTATATATACACTTAAAGGCTGAAATTGAAAGGGGAGATAAAAAAGAAAAACACACAGAGATCTCCCTCACCCCTCATCTTCTCCTCTCCTCTACACCATAACAAATACTACACAACTCCCTTACTCACACACACATACCCCAATTAAACAGAAACGGATGGGAGATCAGGGATGGGGAATTATAGAGTCAGTGAGGTTGGGGACGGGGGTTTAAAATCGATGACAGAGGAGTGCAACGGTGGTGACGCCGTGAAGAAGACCACTGGCAGTCACTTTCTTTCCTTGCCGTTATTTTAAAGATGTCGTTTTTGAATAGGGACGGTTCTATTCCTCTGATTCTTGATAGCAATTTGTTGTTTTGATTTCTCAATCTTTGATTTATACTCCTGCTTTGTTTTGGTTCGATTTGTAGGTGGATCTGAACCCCTTGTTCCGGTTGATTTGTGAGCAGCGGAGTCGTAGCGATGCCGCTGGACGGCTATCGCTCCTCCACGTCTGTTTAGTACTATCGCCATCTCGTCTCACCGGAGAATTCACTGTTTCCGGTTACCAGATGATTTTGTTAGAATCTATTTATAATCGGGAGTTGACTGGTCTACTTTGTCCACTGATTGTTTATTTCTTATTTGTTTAATTATTTTGATGGTTCACTCCACCAACTGTTGGCTTCTTCTGAGATCTCTTTTGCAGTTTACTGGGTTCGCGTTAACACTGTATTTACCGGAGATGTACTGATTTTGAACAGATATTGCGCTATAAGCCAATGAAAAAATATATGTTTACATATATTGAGGCCTACACATGAAATTGACGGATAATGAATTGACGGATGTTAAATCAATCGGCCAAGGAAAATAAATTATTTGAGGCCTATTTGATTAGTTTGAACATGATACTACACTTGAACAACCCATTCCCGTGTCTTCAAAAGGCTATGATGACGTGTGTAAGCATTTTATTACAAACGAACCGGTGATGGAATGAAGAGACTGATACTTGGCATGGCAGCACGAGCGGCCGGCGTGTTCGCAGCCGTATCGACGTCTCTAACCTCCACCCAATTCATACACACCTGAGCCGACACTTTCAAAAATCCCCTTCCCCTTTATTTTAAAACTATTATTATTATTATATTTAAATTATTATTATTATCATTATTTTCATTATTATTATTATCTACTAATATTATTATTATCATTATTATTGTATTTTTACTATTATCAATATTATTTTTTACTAACTCTTTTCTTATATTTTGCGAGGTAAATTTGGATGGAAGACGGCATAGTAGTGAAGAAAATACTTAGAAGAAAAGGACCTTTTATTATTGTTATCATTATTCATTATTATTACTATTACTGTTTTATTATTATTCACTAGCTTAACTTCATCTATTTTTTTGCGAGGCACACTTGGATAAATGTCTTCAAAACGACTTTCCAAAAAATACTTCTACTTTTACTTGCTATTATTTTCACTTAATACTTATTTTTATAAACTGATTAATTTGCTTTATTTTGCAAGGTTTAATTCCCTAAAGAAGTAGCCTATTAGCAAACTCGTATCTTTTGTATAATACACATAGTATTTAAATCATCTTTTATTTGCTTAACTACTTGTTTTGAATCCCGACATGAAGTCCGGCCGGTAACCACATTTGGTGGGGCTCGAGAGGTGCCTAACCCCTTCCTCTCGAGTTAACCTGAACCTCTTACCTAGAAATTCTGGTTTGTAGACTAAGTTTCAAAATTAATTGTAAAATTGGCTAGAAATAAAATAGGTGCCCTAATACACCTAGTTAAAAAAATATGTTAGGTGGCGACTCCAAGTATTTACCCGCGAGTCCCAATAAGTCGAGCCGTGTTTCGAACTCTAAGTGGGGTTCGGGGAAAATGGGCGTCGACACACACTGATATTTATTTTTGTGTATACTAGCTATAAAAAGTAATAGATAGTCAAAAGTAAGGGAAGGGAGTTGATTGGCCGTTTGGTAATTATTCCAAATTTAAATTTGGCAATGAAATTCTAGAGAATTCATTAAAATACATGTATCTAAAGTATTCGCATTACGCAAAATTTGTTTCTTTAATATATAAGTTTTTTACACATATATATAAATTTAGACCCTATATTACAAAAAAAAATAACAATATTTCTCTAATTACAACACATAATATTATTTTTCCTAACATATTTAACTATAATCAACACATTTCACATTCACTTCTCATTTTCCCCAAATTAAAAATTCTCTCACTTACTCTCTCTTTCTCCCATCACCCCACGCCCCACCCCCACCCCAGCGCCATCACCTCCATTTAAAATATCACGCCAATAACTTTATTAGTTAAGCTACATTATTCTATCATTTGTTACTTTTTAATTCAAGGATTTTCCAATGATGAAGGCCTATATTGCAAGTGTTGAATGACACTCCACCCAAAGCTGGTGTTTGATTTGAAAAAGGTTTCTGAGATACAGATCCATATCCACACTCATCAGTGAGATTAACAAGAAAAATAGGGGAATGAAGTCAGTGGAAAAACGCCATCTATGCCGAAAGTTTGGTCGGGAATTTTGTCTTTTCCAGCGACGACGTGTTCTAGGTTTCATCACCAGACCTCAATCCACCCCCCCCCCCCCCCTCCCTTCTACTGTTATCCCGTCTGTTGTATTGGTCCTTTTTCTTCCGGTGTAATTGGGATTTTTGATATGTGACGGTATTAATTTGTTTTGGTGATGGTTTCTGTTTAATTAATTCTCTGTTTCTAAAAAAGGGCGGACTGGTAGTGATGCCATTAGACGACTGTCACTCCTCCACTTCATTGTTGACCCGTTCAGTGAAGACAAGTATTTCTAGTATTATTTAAGAAATTTTAATTAAGGAGGTATTAAGTTTTTGACTCTAAGTTTGCTAACCGTGATTTTATTTCATTTTTATGGCAGTTATTCAAATACAAAAAGTTTGAAACAACTTCAGTGGTGCTGAAACACTCTTGATACATTGCTAAAATGGTTTGAAACAGCACAGATACAATTGTTGACACCCAATTTTGTCCCTCCTATTTTCAAAATAAATATTTTTCGAATTTTACACACGATCGTGTATCCACTCTTGCCCTGTCCATTTCTTGCAAATTATATTCTCATAATGGTCTGACAATTGAGGCCATTTTCAAAAGTGCCGTCTCAACCATAGCTATTTTTACAATTGTCGCAATTACTTCTATTTCTGGACAAAATTATCCAAAATTATTTTAAAATCTCACAATTAAATTTTACACGTTTCTTAACCATCCAAACATTTTAAGTTAATTTTCTAATTTTCCTATATTTCTTATACCCATTTATACAACCTTATACCTATTTTATGCCTAATATACACTAGATATACACTATATGCAAACATAAATATATATATATATATACATATTACACCTCATATTTTGCACATCACCTACATTTTTACACCTAAGCGCTGACGTGGCTCAATCCTAACCTTCCGTTTGATTTGATCCAACAGCTGAAAGCTAAAATTCCTAATCTACCCCACACAACCCCTAAACCCCTCGTCTATCCTCATTCCCTCACCTCACCCCCGATAATGACTCATCTCTCTCTCTCTCTTTGGCGACTTAAATCGCCACCCTCATCGATCAACTTTTTGGCCATTTTAGCCGGAGAAAATTAGGGAATATAGTGTCATCTTGTTCCCTTTGACGTCCGCTACAAAACCCACACAGTTTTGATGACGTTTGAGCAAGGGCGAGATTTGACCTTTGATAATTGTGACACCACCGCCGAGAGACGCCTCCGGCGGGGTTCAGGCCATCGATTTGAAGGTGTTATCACCTAAACGGGGTAAGAAATCACACGCGAAGGTAAATCTATGATGGGTCGACTTGACCCGACTTTGGTATAAACGGGTAACCCTTCCCCTTTTACTATTTTTGGACTTGTGTGATACCTATGCTTAGATTTCCCTGGTCTTTTGTGTATTAGTCCGTTCATTTGTTATTTGTTGATTAGTTGAGGATGAAATACATGATCAAATACTTCTCGTTTTAATTCACTGATTAGTCTAAACATTGCATTGAATTATTGTATGTCCGAGTGTGATTTGTTCATAACATGAGTTCTTATGTTATCTTCATCAGTTTGAACCTAGAACCCGTGGTTAATGTAGAAGTGGATTTCGTGTAACGTGCTTAGTTGTTTACCCAGTCTCAATACACAATCCCTATAAATTTGTGCCTAGTCTGGATTGAAAGTTGATTTGCATAATAAAGGAATCTTGATTGATTTTAAATTGAAGCTTGTGATTGATGCTTGAATGGAAAGCTGCTTGTTAATTTAGTGGAACAGAAATTCAGGACTTTGATTAGAATCTGTTGAGTTAATCAAGGGATTTTGGGATTCAAAATTAGTTCATATCATACTTATACAATGATTCTTGAATTTAGACTCTATTATGGCTAAGGGAAGGGATTATACTTATCAGAATCTCGGTTAGCCTGAATTTTAGGGCTCTGATTGGTTTATATTTGGAAAGTGAGCCAGGACTTCCTTTTTTATTTCTGGAAAATTATCTCCCCTTGCCTTGTTTTGGTTTCTCCCGTTTGAACTAAAATCCCCCACCCCTCACCTATATAAACTATTCCCTTTTCAACTAAAAAAGAAAGTTTTTGGAGCACTAAAATTCAGAGACACACACTGGTATACTTAACATAATTCTGCATAGCTTTTTGGCATTCAGTTCTTCTTGTTCACTTACTTCCCTGAAAGAATCACTACTGCTTGTGTGAGTGCTGGTCCTGCTTTTCCTTTCTGTTGTCTGCATTCGTATTGTCTTCACAGTGCTCAAAGGTATTCTTTCACCTACTATCACTTATTACATCTATATGTTTACCTTACATATGCTTATCCTGTTCCTACTTTACTTGAACTACTTGTGCTTGTGTTTTGCCTTGATTCTGGGTATTCTGATAAGCCTAAGTAATCCCTGCACATTCAAAATCATGCCTATGTTTACTAAGGAGATGTACTTAAAATGGTAAGGCTGCTACTCACTCTCTGATCACTTGTGACATCTCTATGTGTGTGTGTGTCCTCAACTTGACCTTGCCTCATCTCTGTTCTACCTAGTCCTTGGTGTGTTTTGTTTTGGTAGTCCTGCACATTTGTTAAGTCACAAAGGGTGCACTGACTGCACCTGTTCGATAAAGCTCCTGGCAGGTCTCCTTTTGATTCAGACCATTCCCTTTCCCTATTCCCCCTGCTAACTCTGTTTATTTGCAGCTTATTCAATGATTGATTTCTCTGAACTAGTTCTTCTGGAATCAGGAATCCTTGGCTATTGATAGAGTACTTCTGATTTTGAAACAAAGACTTCTCTTGATCAGCACTCTTTCCCTCATATTTTCCCCTTAGGATCTGTCCCCAACTTGTATATTTATTAAGTGCCCTGCCTGTATCTTTTAAAACAGGAGTACAACAATGATGTTGTACAAATTGGCTATCCAGGAGCTACTCTCTTACCCCTTCTCCCCTGTGTGCAATACATCATGCCTAGACTTAGGAGAAAATGATTCTGGATTGATCTCTTTTATGAAAACTGATTTGTTTTGACAGTATGTTTGAAATCTTACCTTCATTGAAAGTTTTTTCACACTTAGGGTGCATCAGAAGCATGTTTAGTTTGCATCACAACTTGAAATCTTAAAACATGGGCTAATTTGTGCTATTCACGTCTAATGTGGACTGTTTATGAAAACTGCAGTCGCCCCTCTTTTGCATAAATGATCTTGGTCCAAAAGTATTTTCAGAAAGGGCCCTTTACGTGCATAAACTGATTTTGACCACTTAAAACGCTCCTATACACTAATCTAATCGTGTATAGGGGTGTATAAAGTTTTGGGGTCGTTTATACGCTTTAAACTTATTTTCTTAAAGTTATAACTATGATTTGAACCATATATTTGCATGTCTAATACTTATACGTATACTATTACGTGCGACAGCCCCTTTATCTGCATTTATGTGCTTTTGTGAATCTATTTTTCAAAAATAGTCTCTCTACCTATACATATTTTCAAAATCCGACCCCCACAAAAGGGTCATTAAGGTTAGGGTTCGACAATTAATGACGAGTCACACCGACCCTAAATGGCCAACATTTTGTTTTAAAACAAACCCCTTTTTTGTTTCGTGCTAAACCTGCATTTATTTACAAAAATAGACTATTTGTGCAATTCTTTGTCTACGATTAGGCGATTAAATTCTAGAGGCCATTATATACGACTAGGCTTAAGTATAGGCCCTATTTGAAAATTATTTGTATATATGTGTGCATAGACATTATTTTAAAATGCTAAATTAGTTCCTAAAGTTAGTATCTATGATAATATGCACACTTTTATCCCAGAACTTAGACTCGCCTTTGCCGTTTGTTTCTTAGGGGTGATGGTTTTCCCCGAGAGTTCAAATTACGACATATGTTCGAGACTTGTCATGGTTGCCTATCAGGTGTTCAACGGAATTGATGGTTATCGTTGTACCATAGTTCCTATGATAGTAGCGGACGTTTATCGAGCTTTTGGTTGTTGCAAGAGAGGAGCAAAATACTTCCAAGGGTGTAATTTTCTTACTACAAGCATGGTTCAAGGAACATTTAATAAAAGCAAGAGGTGTGCAAGCATTGTCCGAACCGGCTGGTTACAACTACTTGATTGGGGAACGATATAGGGTTTCAAAACTCAAACAACCAAGCAGCACAGAGAAATGGGTAAAATTGTTCGAAAGCATAACGAAGGACTCAATTCAATGAATGTTCACTTGGTTTCCTTCATCAGATTTCATCATTAGTCTGAGAAGGCATCCTTTGTGATACTTATGGGGTTAAGAGGCCTTCAACCTTACCAACCATTAGGCAAGTAGGGAGGAAGCAAATCATACCATTGATACCAGACATGAAAGATTATCAGTTTGACTACACTAAAGATGTTGTTCCAAGGGTCAAGAGCATTAGGAAGGCATGGGTAGGAAGACAAGTCATGGAAGAAGCATCGCTAGCACCTGATAGATACAATGCTGGATACGAACCAAACTACAAAAGCTGGTTACGCTCTAGTATAAAAGGAAATGTGATAGTAGGGCCAAGTCGTGGAAATAACATAAGAGATCGTGAAGCAGAGGATCAAATCCGGTACCGAGAGTTCATATTGAAAGCTGTCAAAATGGATAAGGAGAACAAAGAAGAGATCGAAGTATGGAAGAAACGTACATTAGAGCTAGAGGAAAAGATAGAGGCATTGGAAACAAAACTTGAGCAATGGAATTTGGAGTGTGTAGAAGTAGACATCCTACACTTGGTAGCAGCAAAAGGAATACTTAACCAAAGCTATGGAAGAAGTCAAGGAGATTACACGAGAAGCCAAGAGGACCAAGATGGAAAAGGAGTGTGCTGCCTAGTCAAAGTGTCATTTTAATTTTTTCTCTTGTATTTTACTTTTTCAAAACTATCATGTACTGGTTTTCAAATGTTGGGAAATTTATGAGAATAATTGGCTCCAAAATGCGTATTCATTTTCTTTGCATTATGACAAACCTAGGAAGGCTATACGTCCTTGGCACGTAATAGTCCATTCGTGAACCTACGCCAAATGTCAAAAGGGTTTTTAACCCGAAAAGGGACAAATTGCATCTCTGCATTGATTCGAAGAAACATTTGCACAAAACATTGATCGTCTGTTTAAACATGATCAAAACTATAAGGATGTTTTAATCTTTACCTTTTTTCTTGTTTTGTTTTCAGACTATGGCTGCAAAGGGTACTCTCCAATTTGAGATCGTTTCCCGACCTCCTCACTTGACCAGACTTTGGTGGGAAGATTTGGCCGTTGTCAGCAAAGCTCATGTTCAAAAGATGTTGGGAGACTTGGTAGCTCTCAAGAACTACACTGCTATGACTGGTTTGGTTGAAGCTGCTACACATTTCTAGGACTACAAAAGGGCTGTGTTTCATTTCAATGGTCTCGAGTTGGCACCAATATTGGAAGAATTTGGAGGACTAGTAGGTTAGAGCCCGGACCCAAGGCTATGATTTATCCTCGAGACGTGGAGCCTAAGGAGTTCATTGAACTACTGGGAGCTCCTTATGATCCATATATCGAAGGAGTGCATGATGGGAAAGTCACGTTGGAATACTTGCATTCTAGATTTCGGGACCCAACGCTTAGACACGAATGGAATGGGGCGTGGGAGATTCAAGATTGGGAATGAACTGAATCCAATGCCTTCATCATTGCTTTTCTGGGAAGCATGGTTTTCCCCGAGAAAGGAGGCAAGATCGATATAAGGCTAGGGAGAGTAGTAGGGGGCTGTGTAAAGGGGCTTTAAAACGTCATATCAGTTTCGTCCCCATGATTTTGGGAGAAGTTTATAGGGCTTTAACTAAATGTAGGAGGGGAGGAGATTTCTTCGAAAGATTTAACCTGTTTCTGCAAATATGGTTGATAGAACACTTGCACAGTGTCCCGGTCAGTCCGGTGGCACCAAAACCCTCTTGGAAAGGAGGGATCCGCTCACATAGCACTCATATGGCTTGAACAGTGGCATAGGAATACCCCGCAAATATGGAAGGATGGTACACCAAGCTCGAGGAACTGCAAGAGGTGCAATGGGTGATTGAAAATTGTGCTGGCTTCGTTGTCTCAATACAAGGTAAAGACATCACTTTTTTGACATTGATTGGGTTCCGAGGAACTCATCACTATGTTCCTCTAAGGATCCTTCGACAAGTGGGCATGACACAACAAACTCCGCAGTTGACTGAGGGAAGAAGCTTCAACATTGACATAAAGGACATCGAGCATCCGATGGTTCTCACCATATTGACAATGTGGGAGAAGAGGCTTACTATGCAGTTCTGCCGTGGTCAAGACAGTAGGGTGAACCCCACAACTACCGTGGCCTACCCTCAATAGCTCGGCGAGGATAGGGAAAGGTATCGGTCTAAGACTACACTAAAAAGGAAAGCCAAAGCTCCAAATGCTGCTGAAAAATACAAGAAGCTGAAACACGAGTTTGACTAAAGAAAGAAGGAGTTAAGGGTGACACAAGAGAGGGAGATGACGAGACAATACAAAGATAAGATCAAAGGGGACGAACTCAAGTATTGGACCGGCAAGGTCATGACTGCAAGCCAAGCTGCTCGGAATTTACAAGATTTGCTCAAAGGATGGAGAGAGTATTTTAAGTCAGTACCGCTGGAAGAGAAGGAAGCAAAGGGATTGGAAATCTGCGAGTTCTTCGTAAAAGCTTTGGGTGACATGGAGGCTGGGAAAGACCTGCTGGAAATATTTGTTGATCCTCCGCTCATTAGTTTGGCTCACAAACCCAAGGAGGAAGCCAAATAGGAGAAGGAAAAGGAAGATGATGGAGCTGATGTTTGAACCTGAAGTCTCCTTGCTTGGCACCTAGTCTAGTCGTATCGAGTCGAGTCGTCTTGTCCTTTCTTTGTTGTCGTTTTCATCTTAATCGAGTCATTTGTGGTTGTGATAAAGCCAAGCAAATTAAATAAAATCTTATTTTTAGGTTTTAGACTCGTGATGATTGTGTTTATTCAAATGAAATGATGTGTTTGGTGCAAATGCTACTTCGAATTCACGATAGGCCCACCTCTGGCACAAAAGAGATCCCATGCATGATAGGACGCGATTTTATTTAAACTAATGTATACTCACATTTTCTCTTCTTGTTTCTGATGTGTCAGTTCCCAAGTCCCTGATAGTTTGGTTTGGGCATTCTGGCCGCGCCGCAATACCAGTTAAGGTCCAAAGGATCGATCCCAACACCTTCCCCTTTACCTACAAGGACAAGGACGAGACGAAATATCATGGCTGAGTTTGACAAAGTTGGAAATGGAACTCCTGAGAAACAAAGCATAGTCGCCTATGAGATTTATGCTAAGCTGGAGCAGATGTTGCTTGAACTGGAAAATAGGATTCCTCTTGCCCGTACTGATGAGGTCCTCCAACCAAACCAAACTGCTCGCCCTCACGGAAAGATCCACTCTACCCTGAAAAAGACCTTCCTTACCCTACCTACACTGCACCACTAAATGCACCACAAAACAACTTACCCTCATTCACCATTGAAACCAAAACCATTGCATCACCCACCAAAGATCATGAGATGTATGCATGGACTAAGGAAGACCTAGACAATACCAAGGAGCAAGTCCAATGACTGGTAGAGAAGTTTAGGCAACTCCATCACACTAAGGGAACTCGAGGGCTAGCTTATGAGGACCTTTGCTTGTATCCCGATTTGAAGCTGCCCGAAGGTTACAAGACACCCAAATTCAACATGTTCGACGGTAGTGGAGATCCAATGGCTCATTTAAGGTCTTACTGTGACAAGCTGATTGGAGTTGGACACGACGAAAAGATCCGTATGCAGCTGTTCAACAGTAGTCTAACTGGAGATGCGCTAGTATGGTACTCTAAGCAACAAACAAAGAAATGGACGAGCTGGGAAGCAATGGCTGGAGACTTCGTTGACAGTTTTGGGCACAACACTTGATTTATGCCTGACCGGTTCTACCTAGAGAAATTGAAGAAGAAGCCCATTGAGACTTTTAGAGAGTTTGCAACTAGATGGAGGGCTGAAGCCGCAAAAGTCCAACCTCCCATGGAAGACGCTGAGATAGTGGCAACTTTCATCCGCATACAAGAAGATGTCTATTTTGACAAAATGCTGAATCTGCAAGAAAAGAAGTTCGAAAAATTGATCAAGATTGGTGACATGGTCAATGATGGACTGAAGACTGGAAGGATTGTTAGTCTGGCTGCACTACAAGCCGCTAATAAAGCCTTATAAACTGGTAGCACTACCACCTCAAGAAAGAAGAAGGACGACGTCTCCTTCGTGGCCGCATCACTTGACCACTCCCCTACTCACAACCACTACTACCTAACACCTCCTCCCTCCTACCCATACATACCACCCACATCCACCTATCCAGTCTATAACACCCAGCCCATGTACATAAACCCACCACCACAAAGACCAACCTACCCAAAAAGTCCCAACTACCGAAATACCTACACCTATTCACCAAGGCCTCACGCCAATAACAACCCAAGACCCAAAAGAAACTACACCCCGCTAGCTGAATCTCGCAATCAGTTGTTCGAGAGACTCAAAGCAGCCGATCACATACAACCCGTGCCATTAAAAATGCCCGATAGAATGACACCCTATTTAGATCAAACCAAAACATGTGCCTATCACTCTAGAGGACCTGATCACGATACGGAAAAATGCTACGCCTGTTGACACTCAATTTTGTCCTGAAAATTTCTTAAAATTAATAAATGATTGCAATATTTCATAATTAATGTTGATTTTGAAAATAAAATAAATAATAATAATGATTGAAAATTAATTGAAATTTCAAGGAAGCTGGTTAAATTTGAATGACATAGCTTAGTTTCTATCCCATCCTTGCAATATCTCATTTTCTTAATTCATTTAAAATAGGCTAAAATCGCTCTCAGCCTAAACTATTGACCCACTTGTGCAAAGTATACATTACACACACAAAACACACGCTCAGTCCTCAGTTCTTCCCCGTTAATCCAATTCCCCAACCCGCTTTCCCCTTTCGAATCCGACCCGCGATTGATCTCAAACCTCCCAAAAATCCGTCCAGAAATTCGTACCCACTGGTCCCCCATATCCTCCACATCACCTTCCCCGTACGAAATTAGTTGTTTCAATCCCAGTCATAGGTTTGAACTCGAATTCGATCCGAACCCTTGGCTTTGATCCTAACGGTAATTTTTCTTGTCTAGATGAGGATTAAAATTGTACTACCCCGAGGGTGAGACAATTTTAACCCTTATCTAACAAGGAATTACAAATTTGGGGGCTGATTTTCAAAGTTTGGAGCCAAAAAATCCAAACCCTAGGTGCAGCTATAAAAAGGTAATATCCTTCATTTTTCAAGGGTTTTTTTTTTTTGGGGTTCTAGAGGTTGAAAAGAAGGCAGAGCATAAATGCATTAGATCTTTTTTCAGTTGATTTCTTAAAAAGAAAACGTACTATTATTGTTTCTGTTTAAGACTCAACCAATTGTTCTTCGAGTTTGTGGTCGCTTCACTTTTCAAGTAGCCAACTTCGTTCGAGTCGCTTAGTCGGGTCGTGCATTTTTCAAATTCCAAGCCCCATTTCACTGCCTCGAAAAAGGTCAGTGATCTCATCCTCTTTGTATGGTTTAGTTTATATGTTTTGTTTGCTGCCTCTGTTCTCTTGTTAATGGATTGTTTTGCTGTGATTCTATTTGTATTTTAATAGTGTTAGGTCTGATTCCTCTTATTTTCTCCTGAATGTATAGGGGGGACTTTTATAGTTCAGTTATAATGTTTCACTTAAGCTTTTAGTATCCTGTTGATTTGTCCTGATAAGTGTGCTCTATTTGCTTGAGTTATTGATTGATGATTGCCCTGGAAGTTGTTAGGTGAAGTCAGGGTGTTGTTCGGTTATTTTGAAGAAGTTGTAGGTGGCTGTTGGTGTGTATATTGAGGAGCTCCAGGTGCTGCAGTTGCTTTCAGGTTTGAGGGAGCTCAAGGGTGAGTGTGTCTGGTTCTATCTGAGCAGTGGGATATTTCAGGGGTGCTCTAGGTTAGTTCTTGTTGGTGTGTGCAGACGTTAGAGAGGGTGAAGGGTTGTTTGTGTGAATTAGGGGGTCTGGTAAGCTGTGAGGGTGAGCGAGAGATAGTCCTGGTGGTTTTTGGCAAGAGTGATGCTAGGCTGGTATGATTAATTTAGGTGTAATAGGATCTTGTTTTCTAGAAGTGTAGGGTTCAGTTAAAGTAATTGTGAGTTCTTGTTAGTGCAGTTGTGAGGTTTGAGAGTGTCTTCTCGCTGGTATTGGGTGAATGAACAAAGGGCTTGAGGACATTTAAAGAATATGGAAAGGGTTGTTTCCAAACAAGTAATGAATATTAATAGGAAATAAATGCATATAAAACATGGAGTATAATTGTTATTCTCTTGATAAACCATCTTAGCAAAGTTGAATCTTTAATTCATTTTCTTTACCTCCTAGGACTTCAATTGCATCATCTTATATCCCGAATTCTTCAAGTTCTCTGATTATTCCTTATGATCCCTTTGCTATATCATCTTCTTCATGTTCTCCTTATATATCTCCTCCTTGGAATGTTTTATCATCAGATCATTATGATCCCCAAGTTCCCAATCTACTGTATTTTAGCTTATCTCCAACAAACTCACGTGAGAATTGTTCATGGTTATTCTGGTAATAAACTAAAGATTAAAAAAGACACACTTCATGAGTTGATGGAGTTAAATGAAAAGAATAAACTTAAGATTAAAAAGGCATACTTTATGGAGTTAAATGAAAGAATTGAACAAACCGTTCTTCAAAACATGGTTGATTCACCTTTACCCACAGGGCCACATTTATATTCCAGACCACTTCTTCTCTTGCCCCTCCCACAAAAAATTCTCAAAGCTCACATTCTCTCTTCACATTACATGCCACCTGCTTCCATCCGAATGAGGTTCCAAAGGCAGAATATATAACGGAGAATGGTACTCAGCATTTTGACATACGTTACTTCTGTAGTGTACCCAAAATAATGAAGACAGCAACTAATGGGATAGAATAGAAATAAATTGACGAATGTCCAAATTTTGATCTAAAGAAGAAGAGAACATATAACAGAAAATGGCATGCTTGCATCATTTTAACTCGTACGTTACATTCTTTTACTGTACCCATAATAATTAAGAAAGAAATTAATGGGATAGAAATAATGTGATGAACTTCCAAATTCTAAACAATAGAAAGAAAAGGATCACCGTGAGAAGCCAAAAGACCAAATGGTGTAAAATGGCCAAAATAGTGCAATCCTTAGCCAAAGAACTATGCCACCTCACTCTTCTATGTTTCTCAATTAGAAGATATATAGATATAGATATGGTTTCAAGGATAAATGTATTCATGTGTTGTTTTATTTAAAATTCATTTTTTTAGTTATCAATAAATAATTCAAATGGCCTAAGAGTTGATAGTTTTGTTCTTTAAGAAAGGGTTTGCGGTCCTAAAATAACAGAATGTGAGCGTAATTATTATTCATCTGTGTTTAAATTTTATGTCTGCTTGTTTACCCACTGTGTTTAGGAGGTAAAGAGAATAATATTTAAGGGATGTTTCTTTTCTTCTACTCCTATCTTCTTTCTGTACGCTTGGCAGATTTAGTTTTTTCTTGTTAATGTTAACCTGTGGAATTAATGTTTTAGCTCAAGAGACAACAAGTTGGGTTCAGTTTCTTGGCTCGAGTACTCTGGAGCATCCGCTAGTCTAAAACATAGCCATGAATAAGTTTTCCTCTCCAAAGTAGATATGAGTCACTATTTTCTTTCTAAAAGAATTCTCCTTTAAGCTTGATGGTAAATGAAATAGTGAGGCATGTATGCCAAGGGTAATATCTTGTCGAGCAATTCTTTTCCTGTTTATACATAAGCAAGACAATATTTGAGATTTATTTAGAGATAAGTTGCTAAGTTTAGATTGTTGATAGTTTGTCTATATTTTAAAAGTGACGCAATGGTTAGCATAACAAATGTTCATTTAGTAGCTACAAGATCAATTCTCGTGGCTATATGCTCAATTGAAATGTTCTGTTTCGTTTTTCTGTAGTTAGTATGGTTTCCAAAGTCATTTAAAGTACTTGGTTGTGTCCAGCTTCGTTCTTTGCTCATTTCACGAAGTTACATTTAATTCTTGGACTTTTACTAATCCTTATCACTTATTTTGGCATTTAATATCTTGGGACGAGTTGGCTAAAACTCACAAATTGGGATGGCGTGCATTCGGGAGTTATTTGATCCGCTCCGCATTTTCGGGACTTGATATCCCCGAAAATGTAAAAGAAAAAATGAAAATCACAAAGTCCAAGGCTCAAATTATGAGTTGCGCTTCCGGGTTCTATTTTCTAAACTCCATCCTTCCCCGCTCCCTTATAAAATGCATGTTGTATAGGACTTTCCCATAGACCGGATTAGGAGCCCTGTAGGATAGAAATGATATTTAAATTATGAATAATTATTGTAAATTAGTTAAATTATTTTTATATGAATGCTTTGTATCATTTCTTTGCGAATCGCAAATTAATTTATGGACGTTGAGAATCATTTGTCAATTAATGAGTGCAAATAAAATTCGATTAAAATTGTACCTTCGTCATAATTTGCATTTGAATTATTTATTTATTGATTATATTAATATTCAATTATTTATTTATTTAATCTAATCTATTTATTTAGTTAATCAATTAAATTTTAATCCATTATTTATTTATTTACTTAATCTAATTTATTAAATTTCAATTAACCATTTATTTATTTAATCAATTAAATATTTATTTATTTATTTAATCAATTATTATTCATTTACTCCCTTTATTTAATATTAATTTAATAAGTATTCATTCATTTAACTAAGTTATTTATTTGTTTATTCATTTATCTAATTAATTAATTAATTAATCCTTTATTATTATCCAATTATTTATCTAGTTTGTTTTATTTAATTATCTAACTTTATTTAACCTTTACTTATTCTATTAATTAATCAATTAACCATTATCTCATTGTTTATTTAATTAATCTTAAGTTTTTGTTGTTTAGTTATCTAAGTATCGGCGTAACCAAAACCTTATCTTATTTATATTATCCTTAGTTAAAATTAATTCTATTATCCTTAACAAATTCGTGAAGACCGCCGGATTAACCGCATTTAGCAGATTTTCGAAAGTGCTCCCGCAAGGGACCTTCTTTCGAATTTAACAGAACCACTTACTCGGAATCTCTGATTTTACTTTAATTTTATTTAATTAAAGAATGAATTTCACTCTTTAGTTAACTTAGGTTCCTAATAATCCTTAAATTATGTGGCGACTCCAAAGAAACCCTTTGGAATCCCATTTTGTTGAAGTATACTCGAAACCTGTCTTTTCTTATAGAAAGGGTAATTTTTGGGGTTCAACAGCGTGGCGACTCCGCTGGGAATACACAAATGGTTCTACCAAAAGGCTTTCACGAATTTGTTTGTTTGTATTGTTTGAATTGTATGCCGATTTTAGTATGCGTGGCTTATTTAATAATTGTTGAAACTAGCATGATTATATCTATCGTTTATTTACAAGCATGCTTAGATTAATCTAATTGATTGTTGTGTGTCACGAAAGCATGTCACTACACCCCTATTTGTGAACATATAAACCGGCATTCCGTTCATACTTCCCCCACTCCTGGGAACTTCTTACATTTTCACCCCAAATATCCGTGAGGTATGCTCATGCGTACCCGTACTTTCTTCCACTAAAGAACCCTTTGACGAGTTGGTGTACCAGCAGATTGTCGTGGGAGTAATTCGACCACGAAGCCGCCTGCCACTCACCTGTTAGCCTCAACCGTTAACCCACTCTTAGACGGAACTTTTAGGAGCATGCATGCATTTACACCTTAGTCTGGACCCGGTCCTTGGTACCGCCTCCCTAGTTAGGAAACCGCCCTTACGTCAGCGGGTTCTTGAAGCCCAACGACAATGCATATCATGTGCTATGTGATAACGAATTCTCAGTCCTAGCCATGTTTTGAGCATAACTAGATTTAGAATTTTGTCTCCCATTTTTGTCTTTTAGGTTGGAAAATGGAAGAATTTAGCAGAATTGAGATCATAGACAGAATTGCAGTCTGGGAAAAGTTAGGCAGATTTGGTTAGTTTGTGTTTGGAGATGGCCTGGTGTAGTGAGATCTAAGAGGCGAAGCCCCTGGTGTCTTTAAAAGGATCAATGGGGTCCCTCTCGTGAATGGCTTTGCATGTGTGCAGGCCTATGTTGATTATCCAGCTGCAACTTTATAAAAATTGAAGTATGCGATATGCTTGTCGCATACTAGGAGAGTGAAGCCCCTTTGTCTTTGAACGACTAGTGGGTCCCTCTTTGAAGACCAGTGCGATCTTGGCTACCTAGGAAACTGAGAGGCTTGATTAAAGCCGAGGACCAGTGAGGAGCCCTATGGACAAGGTCTGTGAGCCTTGCAAAATCTAGGAAGCTGAGAGGCATGTCTAAAGCCGAGGACTAGTGAGGTTTTATTTTTGAAAGGCCAATTGGCGTCTTTTATGATTTGCAGTCTGGTATTATGAAGGCAGTTGGAAATCTCACCCCCTGGATGTTGTGAAATAATTGGGAGTTGTGTTTGGAGGAGTGTTGATGTTTGCAAAAGGGATAGAGGTTTGTTTCAGGTTTTAGGCATTTGAGTTAGAAATTTGGTGCAGATGTTGTGGAGAGTATGAGCTGTGTTAGAATTTCGAGTTGAAACCAACTTTTGGAAGTTAGTTGGGATACCGGAATTATAGTATCGAGGCGGAGAGCTGATTGTTATCAATTATTGTTATTATTTATTGCTTACTCTAAATCTGAATTGCTCCAAACTGGCATGAACTATTTTTCGTTACCACTTGCTTGCGCGTCTTAGGCCCACCTCTGGCACAAAGAGGCACCTTACAGGGTAGGACGCGTTTGCATTTTATTTACACTCAATTACTTGTGTTTGCCACATGTTAAGTTATCTGTCTAATATGTGATTACTTGCTAAATATGTGCTGCTTGCCTGAAATTTGTTGGCACTAATTGCGTTGTGATTGAATTTGTTCGGCGGTATGGTAAGCTTAACGTTATGTTACTTCAACCTATCTTTTGTAAAAGTTAACCGCTTTATGAACACATTTATCTATCATCTGAATTCATGCATACCATTATTTTAAAACGCCTTTTAAATGTTATTTTGTTTATCTTAACCCTAGTCTTGTCATTTTGCAAAACATTGTTTAGTGTCATATTTTAAAGTATTCGCAAGTGTGTTTCTCCTTTTGAAAATAACTTAAGAGTTAAACAAGCGTTTTCGCATTTGGTTGGCTTTAACAAAATGAGTGTCTTGCTCAAACTTTTGGGTCTTTTTCCAGTACGGTCTCGATTTTCTATTTTGGAATAAGTTGATCCGTTAGTTTCAGCTTTAACAAATTTTATTAAATTCGGTATGCATCGCTAAAGGGTTAATTATTTTGAACATCAAGATCAGGACCTATGGCTCGCCAAACTATTGTGATTGATTTGACCGAAAGTGATGAAATCCACCAAGACAAGGTTAACAAGCTTGAAGCAACCGTCACTACAACATTTCGTATCTATAGCTACAAAATGTATCATAGCTAAATGTGCAAATTTCCGTTGCTAAAGGCTTTAGCTACAATATTTTTTTCCGTAGCATACCGTAGCAAAAGATGGCGTAGCTAAAAGTTAGCTACGGATTTTACATGATCCGTAGCTAAGAACCATTATTTATTGCCACAAATTTTGTGCTGTAGCTATACAATTGAATATATTTGCCACGAAGAAGGTAAGATCGAAGCAAATATTTTTGTATTTTAGCCACGAAGAATCGCATCTGTAGCTTTCTTTGTATTATTATAGCTACAAGTAAGTATTCCGTGGCAAAAAGCTTTAATTCATTTGCCACAAACTAAATTTTTAGCTATGTTCACATATTAACTGGTCAATAATTAGCTACCAACCAAGATTCCATAGCTATAACATGTCTCAAAATCCATAAATAATTTTTTTATATTTTAATTTTAATTTATTAAAACGAACAAAGATTTGCTACCAAAATCGTTGACGTCTTTTAACCCCTAGTTAAATTTAAAAAAAAAATATTTCAGATATTGTATAATCATGTATATTAAAAGAAAACAAGCAAAATAATAAATAGTACTATTAATAAAAAATTTCATACAAATTGTAAATTCTAAAATACATAATGGTAAAGCTAAAATTCATAGGTAATCCACAATACATGACTCTTCTACAATTTAAACAAAAAAGTACTCCTAAATAATATGATGAGTTGTGCTGCCACCACTGGATGATCTTCTTGCATCAAAGAAGAATGAAGTAGGCTCTTTCTCCACCTCAATTAACTGAAATGATGGAAAAGTTATTTAGTAAAAACCTAAATTATATGAATCAAAAAGCATGATTTTCTATCAATACATTCTCAGTTTGGGTAACATCATCTTTCCAATTTTTCTCAAACTGTATTGATTATAATTCAGCTTTTACATATTAAAAGAAACAACAATTAGCACAAATAAACAATTGAGCCAATCCAAGAAGAACTCTAATGCAAAGATGTAAAAATTCCATAATGCAGAGATCAAAGAAGAATTATAAGATAACAAAAAGGAAAAAAAATGAAAATCAACTAATGAAACGAGTCGAAATACAAACCTGTAAATTTGTAAAAAGCTTATTCAGAAATCTTCATAAGTTCACACTCCCTATTTATCGTAAACAATAAAGTATCTATTAATTTCTCTGAATAACTCAAAAAGCTGAACCCGGAAACAAGACAAAAAGATTTTGAGAGTTAATTGGATAATTATAGCCAAATGTACATTAAACAAGACAAAAAGATTTCAATGTCTACAACAAGTTCCTGAAATAGAAATTTAAAACCTACCAAGTCCAAATGCAGAAAAATCTTAATTAGTTTGATAATCAAAACTGATTTCAAAGTATGGAAAAAAAAAAGTGATTGAAAAAAGCAACGGTAAAAAGATGAGGAGGTGCGGCGGCTGGAGGGTTAGAGGAAGTAATGAACGTTTAGGTTTTCAAGTTTGGTAGGCCAATTGCCCAATGCTTCTTTTTGTACTTGTATATATTTTTATTTTTTGTTTTCCTTCTTGTTTACCTACAAATTTTATAAATGCAATAACAAAGAAAATTACCTAGAAAAAGAAAACAAAAGGCATAAATAATTTACATTAAGTAAAAGGTCGACTAATTGTATAAAATAATAATATTTTAAAACATATTGTCTTAATGTCCCTCATCTTATCAAAATAAAAGTTTCAACTTATAATCCTAAATAATTATTTCCTTTTAAATTTAGCGATAAGATTGAGATTGTTGTTTCATCCCTCTTTTGACAAATTGTATTAAGAATTATAACTAAATAACTAAAAAATGTAATTATTATAATCTTGAAACTATTTGTCAAATATAATATAGTCCTAACTATAATAAATAAAATAAAATAATTTATAGCTAAAAAGTTTAGTGACCTATAAGTACGTAATTATTTGAATAATAATTAAAATCCCATTGAATTACCATCTTGTTAATTTGTTTATAGTATCATGTTTCAATAGTCTACCGAAAACAACCACTCCACCTTGGTGGGGTAAGGTTTGTGTACCTCTCACCCTTCCTAGACCCTAGTTATGGAATATCACTAATATGCTTCTGTTGTTGTTGTTGTTGTTGTTACCGTCGTCGTTGTTGTCGTTGCCGTCATCATGTTTCAATATATTCGATTCTTCATTTCAATTAATGTACTCGAGGATCCATTGAAAATAACATTTTTTACCTCACACAAAATAGGAATATAGTTTACGTACACTTTGTATTTTCTAGATCCCACTTATAGGATTACACTGGGTATATTATTCTTATTGTTCATTTTCAATTAAAATATTACAGAACTATACATAGCAGTTATGTTATCAGGAAATCATATTAATTACAGATAACTCCGAATACCTCAAGATCAAGGCATAGTTACTATTGTACTATATATTAGATATATGATCACCAGAATGAGATACGTTATATTTTAAAATTAGAGATTCATATTTAATTATTTAATTACAATTATAGGAAAAAATTTCACAAATCCCACTAAGATTTCATCTTATAAGAAAATATCAAATAATAGTCGCATAAGATACAAGAATCTAGGGGTGGGCGTTCGGTTTTTCGGTTCGGTTTTTTGAAACTTCGGTTCGGTATTTCGGTCTTCGGTTCGGTTTGATGTATAGAAAAACCCGTATTTTTTATATTTCGGTTCGGTTCGGTTTTTTAGTTCGGTACTTCGGTGTTTCGGTTTAAACCAAAGTTTAAAGTAGTAAAAGCAAGCATCAGTTAACACCAAATTTAACAAGTTCAAACAACTTTAAACAAGCGAGACAATCCATACAAAAGTGAGTACGAGAATAAGTACCAAGTACCAACACAACATAACAAAATACTAAGTTATGAAACTCGCTTGTGCCATACTTCGGATTATAGTTAAAGATTCTACCACATTTCTTACACATTACTTTGTGAACTACTCCTTCATTCTCTTCAATCACTTCAAGATACAACCAAACCCATGATAGATATTTAGTTGCACGACACCTCTTGGTAGAACTTGAACTTGGACCTAATTACATTAAGATTAAAGCATAAGTTAGAGTACATTAATGCAATAAATAACAAACTATCAATTACCAAAGTAGATGTTTAATCACTTACCACAAGAAAATGATGCAATTATATATCAACAATGCAAGAATCTCGTGCATAGTCCGCCATTTCTAAATAAATAAATAAATTAACAAGAACAATTAGTCATACACCACGAAACCAAGTAAATTTAACACAAAAAATTAACAAGGCCCCATAACCTTACCGAGTTCAATTTGCTCAAGATAATCCAAATCTTCATCAATGCTAATCGGAATAGGCTCACTTCTTAGCCAATCTTGAACACAAATAAGAGTTTGCACACATTTAGGAGTCAATGAACTCCTAAATGAATCAAGAATACGGCCACCCGTACTAAATGCACACTCCGATGCCACACTAGAGATAGGAATAGCCAAGACATCACGAGCCAACTCTGAAAGAATAGGAAATCTAGGAGCATTCATTTTCCACCAACGTAAAACATCAAAATTCTCAATAGTGGGCTCTTGATCTTCACTAAGATACTTCTCAAGCTCTGATTTAGTACCTACACTTCCACTATCTTCTTTTTGTCTCTTCAAGTGAAGCTTGTTTCTCACTACATTTCCACCACACCCACTAAGTGAATCAGTCGAAAGCTCACTAGATGAAGTGGATGGTGAAGGAGAATGTGAACCCACCGTTCCACTTGAATATTTTCCGGCATAATCAGCATACAAAGAAGCCAAATAAGTTTTAATTTCAACTTGAATTTTATCACCTATGGTCTTTCCATACATCTCCTCAAGTGCAAAATCAACATACACAAATTTGTTACGAGGATCCAACACAGATGCAATAAAAATTATTTTGTTCATGTTGAAAGGATTACCCCAGTACTTCTCAAATTTCTTTTTCATTTGATCAGCCATCATAGAAAGCTCCAAGTCATCACTAAGTACACACATTTTCAGATACACATAAAGCTCACATATCTCCTCAAAATGTGTGTTAGCAGTGACATAAAGAGAACCTGAAACTTTAACTGTGAGGTCATAAAATCTAGCAAGAAACTTTACTACATTCCTCACATTCACCCAATCTTTACTTACTAGTCCACCTGCAACACTTCCATCTTCACAAACATGAGAAGAAAGATAAGTAGACAATACCTTTTCAGGGCCTGCATCAAACCTGTCAAAAGCCGACTCATAATGTTGTGCTACTTCCAACATCAAGTAGGTGGAATTCCACCTAGTCGGAACATCTAAAACCAAAGCTCTATTATAGTCGATCTTTTGACGTTCAACGCACTCCTTGAACTTTCTAACCCTGGCAGGAGATTGCCTAACATACCTCACAACCTGTCTAACACGTTTCACAGAAGGGCCAATTTCTTTCAAACCATCTTGAACAATGAGATTAAGAATGTGAGCAGTACATCTAACATGAAGGTGTTTACCTTCCATCAAATTAGTTCCCCAATCAGTCAATTGTCTAGATACTTCTCTAACTGTGACATCATTTGAACCAGCATTATCTACAGTAAGAGTGAACACCTTGTCCAAGCGCCAATCGAGCAAACAATTACTTACCACTTCTGCCATATCCTCCCCTTTATGACTAGTGACTGGACAAAAGTTAAGAATTCTTTTATGCAACACCCAATCTCTATCAATAAAGTGGGCCGTCAAACACATATAATTAATTATTTGGACAGAAGTCCAAGTATCAGTGGTAAGACAAACCTTTGGTCCTACTTCTCTAAAACACTTCTTCAAATTATTTTTATGTTCAACATAAATTTTATAACAATCTCTAGTCACAGTCCTACGGGAAGGAATATGAAACATAGGTTGTGCTTTACTCAAAAACCTCTTAAAGCCTTCTTTCTCCACAAAACTAAATGGCAATTCATCTATAATTATCATCTCAACTAAAGCCCTTCTAACTTCCTCTTGATCAAATTTCCAATCGGATCCATCATCTAAGATAGGTTTAAAGGGTAATATTGATTGAGAACTATCTGGTTTCTTAATAGGTGCATATACAGTGCATCTACCTAAATGAGCATTCAATCCAGATGTTCCACCAGTGGTTTGAGCAGCATAAATTTTCTTACAATAGTTACATTTTGCCTTTGAAAGTACACCATTCACAAACACTTTTTCAAAATGATCCCAAACCTTTGATCTAGATTCCATGGCTTTTCTTTTTTTCGTACCTTGAGTGTTGATAGACATATCCTCACTTTGAGATTCAGGTAAACCTTCAGTTGAGGCAACTTCAGCACTAACTCTACTTTCATCCGCCATCTATGATCAAACACAAATACACAGTATTTTAGACAAGAAATATTAATAAAATGCAATTTAAATACATGTTAGTAAAAATTAAATTTTACAGATAGTAGTGCCATGTTCCACTACTCTCAATAGTCTTACAGAAACCAAAACAGAAGAAAAGAAGGTGAATAGCAGTACAAGTACTAGTACAAATCATAAGAATGCTATATATGAGAATCAGTAGATGCTGTTAGCATCGGTTTCAATTGATTTATACACATCAATTTTAATCTCCAGTTTCTTTTTCCTAAACTCACAAGGTTCTAGATTGAGAAAAAGAAAAAGAAACAGTAGGTGCCTATTTAAGTTCCTAAACTTAGCAAATTTCTTACTATTGCAGTCAGAACAAACTCCCAAAAGTGATAACGACAAAATTGGATAAACAAGAAATTAATGTAAAAGAAAGCAACTACATATAAAAGCTAGACTCAAGCTATGAAATAATAGACAACAATTAGATGAATACTTCTAGTAGGATTCAAGAAACTAGCACCTAAAGATAAAGTAGGATTGCTATGAACTAGCTTAGGAGTTGGACTGAGGAAGTGAGATCTGGCATAGTGTTGGTGAGGAAATTAAGAGTACCAATCAGCGTTCGATAGATTAATGATAACAGTCAAACTCTAAGAGATCCAAGCACAACTAAAATATCACCAACACATCATCCACATATGCAACACTCAACAGCAATACCACCATCGCGAAACATGTTTAAGATCAAAGGTTTCTGAATTTTACATAGGATCCAAACCTATCGAAGGATAACTATCAAAGAATTTTCATAACTGAGAAGAAACAAACCTCGAAAAGAAACTTCGATTTTGTTCAGTGGTTTGTTCGATTTTGTTCACTTCAGTGCTTCAGCCTTCAGTGCTGCTTTGTTCGATTTTGTTCAGAGCTTCATTGCTTTGTTCGATTTTGTTATTTGCTTTGTTCGATTTCGGCTGAAGAGAAAACTTTTGAGCGGCTGTTTCCTGTTTGTGACTTGTGAGTTGTGAGGGAAAAATGAAAATAGGGTTTTGGCCTTTTGGGTAAATTAGGAATTTAGAAGATATTATAAATAATTTCGGGCTTTTCAGGTTTTTCGGGTCCCGAAATTCCAAAAATTCGAAACCGAAAACCGAACCGAAAAACCGAAATTTCAAAATTTCTAGACCGAACCGAACCGAACCGAAAAACCGAAAAACCGAACCCGAAAAACCGAATTAGTTCGGTTCGGTTCGGTATTTCGATTTTTTCGGTTTTGTGCCCACCCCTACAAGAATCCCTCCTTTGTAGAAATTATGTAAGTTCTCATTTGTTAGTTTAGTGAACAATTAGACTTAAATTTTTGTATAATTAGTTATTCACAAATTAAATAGATGTCATAATATTAATTATTTACTTGAATTTGGCATACAAAGTCATATAATCGATATACAATAATTTTAAAATGAAATATGAATTTAATAAGCTAAGTGAAAGAAGTTATTTCTTAATCTTTGATGTCACAACCATACCTAGGATTCATTGTTGAAGATTATATTTTACATATTAATCTTGTCATTTGACACTTAGTAATTTCATTAACAAGTATATAATTGATATATCATTAATTATGTCAAACAGTTGTAAAGATTAAGCAAAATTTTGCCCCTAATTTTCTTTCAATAGTTTTAGAAAAAATATTTATTAGTTAGTTACAACATTTATTTCAAATAATTTAAGGGTATTGCTATTGTAATTAAATCGTCTTGCAAAAGCTTGTGATTACTATTAAAATAAGTTAGTGGCTATGCCAGCTATTGCCACGGGTATTAGATAAGTTGAAGAAAAATTAGTCTCCAGCTACAACCTTTGGTTTCAAATAATTTTCCGTGGCTAAAATTTTATTATTGCTACAGTAATGTCACATGTGTGGCTAAAACATATGATTAGAAATTATCGTAGCAATAAATTTGTAGTTGCCACGAATTTTTATATTTTGAAGCAAAATAATTATATAGCTCAAATATTTTGTTACAAATAATTTATTGTGGCTAAAATTTTAGTATTACTACAGAAACTTTTTATGCGTGGCAAAAACTTATTTTTAACTACAGATTCTTACTGTAGCCATAATATTGTAGCTATTTAGGTAGTTATTGCCACAAAAGTTAGCAGTAATAGCAAAAAGTATGAATTAGCTTGGTTACTTATAGTTTCGTGGCTAACAAATTTTACGAAATTATAAATAGCCACAAAACCTTAAATTTTGTAGCTATATCTAGGTGTTAGCCACGATATTTATATTTGTAGCTAAGAACTCGTAGCTATAGATACATTTTATTGTAGTGCGTAGCAAGTTTGGAAAAGAGACTCAATAGCCTTACTGAATTGGTTGTCGCACTCATGGATGCCGGCAACCCAGTGCGAAATATGCAAAGCCCAGGACCAAGTGCTCCTGTTGCTCCTATCCCTATTTTTGCACCTCCTACAAGTCAAGTAGCTCCCGCATTCGAATGTGATGCTCAAGAATTCCCCCATCTGCATGCATTCTTGTAGGAGAACGGGTTCCGTGTCTCATCAAAAACTAGCAATGAGAAAAGCAACGGGAAAGGGCTTCCCAATGCTAAAGATAGCAATGGCACAATGATAGATGAGAATGCTCTACCATCTCAAGTAAGCTTAGGGGAGGCAGAAAGTGAACATGTGGATGTTTTTGACTCAGCTGATCCACCAATGTATGACGGGACAGGAAATCCTCGTGATCACTTGAAAGCATACCTTGGCTGGGTCGCAAGGTATGGACCAAGCAATGAAACCAAGTTGATGATGTTTGCTAGGACACTTAAGGAACCAGCTTTGACATGGTTTGCAATACGAAGTCCTTGGAAATTGGACAATTGGGATAAACTAGCCCGGGACTTTGTCACGCATTATGAATTCTCGAACCCGATTCTGGCAAAGGGCAGTCCATTGAAAAGAAAATCTGTAGAGCTTCAAGTGGAGCCGGTTGCAATAACTGACAAGAGAATGTGTGGCTTAGTTGAGGCGCAATCTAAAGACAAAGGAAAAGCTGTTATGCCAAGCCTTTTGCCACCCATAGCAGAAAAACCTTATGACATCGAGAAAGTGGTTGTTAATCCAGGTTTTCAGTCAAGCAGCCACAAAGCACCTGTTGTTGCATTCACACCAATACCAGGATCTTATGCAAACCTGTTTGAAAGGCTTCTGAGGGTTGGTTTGGTATATCTTGCAAAACCAAAGCCGTGTTGGTCACATAAGCATGAAAATCTGAGAAAATTTTGTGCTTACCATTCAGGGATGCAGGGGCACAATATTGAAGAATGCGCTTTATTTAAGAAGAAAGTAGAAAGCTTGATCAAATCTGGCCATGTTAAAATTCTACCCACAAATGGCATTGGCGAACCTTTTGTCTTAATCTTACCATATGCAAAGGAAAATCCCTCGAAGAAGGGCATTTAGGCGCTTATCAAGTTCCAGAAAAGCAGTAGAGTTGCAAAAGTAGAAGTTAGTTTATTTGCATTATTAGGAAGTAATTATTGTAATTTCCTTTTGTTAGTTCGTTGAAAGAAAAGAAAAAAAAATCAAATTATGAATGTTGACTCTATTTCTATGTAAGAGAACTACGGTAACCGGTTTCCCAAGGCGGGAAGCGTAGGAAACTCATATCGAGTTTCGGTTATACCGGCATTTGAAAATTCTCTTCTATGTAAGCAGAACTACGCACGGTCTGATTCCCAAGGAGGGATACGTAGGCTCCTCCATCAGGCTCGACCCTTTAGTGTTTAAATTTTAAATCTCGCAAAGATAGAAACTGGGGCAAATTTTGCAAAGCAAGTAGAAGTCGCGAGAGATTACAACTGGGGCAGCTTTTGTTAAGTAGTTTAAAGTATTGAAAGTTGCAACTGGGGCAGCTTTTGCAAAACCATTTGAAGTATCGAAAGTTATAACTGGGGCAGTTTTTGCAAAGCAAGCTGAAATGTTGAAGTCATAATTGGGGAAGAATTTTGCAAAAAGCAAGTTGAAGACATTGCGTTAGTTTGGTCGTTATTAGAAGCAATTTTCAAGGATTGGTGCAGACTGTCATTTTGCAAGGAAGAATCGATAGACGAGCAAAGCATTGATGTTCAAAATAAGCCGACCATTTTAGCAAATTGTGCCAAAATGGTCTAGCACGCATACTGATTTAGTAGAGCATTTCAAAGTTGTTTTTCTCAATTCGCGTCTCGAAAAATCAAATTTTGTTGATCATTGAGTTTCGAACTTTCAAATATCTTTACTCCTTTGTTGAGTCGAGATTTTGGTCCCATCCATTCGGCCTAATGGCCTATTTTATACTTAAAACTTTATGCATGCATTGCTATTTTACGTATTAACTTGCTTTTGTTCAATGTGTAGAATTTATTTGTTAAAGGTTGGCTAGCATTGAACACTGAAATGGCTGAGAATCTGCATCAAGGACGAAACAACATGGCAAAACAGCTTCAGGCAACCAGTTCTGGTATGGGCATCTTGCAAGCACAGAATGATGATGTTGAAGAACATATGGTCCGAAGGAATAGGATTGTCAACTTTGTCAACACTAGCAAACCTTTGCCAAATACAAGCTTTACCTCCAATCCACTTTACTTAACAATGCCTAATTACCTAATGCCTACGCATTCTATATATCCACAAATCCCGCAAGAATATCTTACCAATCCAATTGCTTGGCCAGCTGCAACTTTATGCCAACCACCTTTTAGCACTATGCCTGCTGTCGGGAGTCAATCAAATCAAGTGATAGTGCGCCCACAAGAATTGCCTAGAAAAGAAGTTGAGACAACTGATTTACATAGCATGCAGAGACAAATCCGCAATTTGCACAAGGTCATTAAAGATGAGTTGCGCTCTAGGAACATTCAGAGTTTATGTTATGAAGACTTATGCATTCATCCACACATTGAGCTTCCACATGGGTATCAGATACCAAAATTCAACACTTTCGATGGAAAGGGGAACCCCTATGCTCATTTGAAAGATTATTGCAGCAGATTGATTGGAACTGGCAAGAATGAAGCTTTGCGGATGAGGTTTTTCATTCAAAGTTTATCAGGAATGACACTTGCATGGTATACCAAACAAGATTTTTCCAAATGGCACACATGGGAGGATATGGCTCATGACTTTGTGGAGCAATACAAGTTCAACATAGTAGGAGATCCTGATGTGTTTGATATGCGCATCATTAAGAGGATGTCTCACGAGTCTTTTGCAGAATATGCTATGAGGTGGAGGCTAGAGGCTTCTAAGATGCATCCTCCCTTGTCTGAGAAGAAGTTAATAGCAGCTTTCATTGACATGCAAGAAGGCATATACTATGCCAAAATGGTTGTCAATAATGCAAGCACTTTCTCTGAATTGATCCAACTGGGAAAAATGATAGAAGAAAGCATAGCAACAAGAAAAATTCCTTCTGATTTATTTGGGCACACCACTCAATCAGAGAAACCCTCAAATTTGCAAGGCACTCAAAGTCAGATTCAACAATCATATTCCGATTATCCGGTGTCAAAGAAGAGGAAGTCGAATACATTCACTCCTCTAGAAGAGTCTGTGAGTAGCATATTTGAAAAATTGCAAGCTGAAGGACTTTTGCAACCAAGGAAAGGAACAATTCCCAAGCACTTGCCTCCACATTTTGATCCATTAAAGCATTGTGCTTATTATTCAAATATCCAAGGTCATGATACTGAAGAATGCAGTGGCTTGAGATACAAAATTCAAAGCTTGATTGATAATGGCAAAATAATAGTGCAAGAAGATCCATTAAGTGGTTATTGCAGCATTCCTCCCGCAGGCACAATTTTTGTTAAAGGCGAGGCATCAGCCCCAAGATATTCAAAGAAGAAGCGGTTTGCAAGCTAAGAAGACTGCAAAGACCGCATTTTGCAGCTTGAAATGACATTTCATTGCCCAACTATCTTATGTTTTAACTACTATGTTGCAATTTTATTCATCCTAGTTGTAATGAACTATGTTATGTTTTATTACCCTTATTGGGCTTAGTTCCAAAATCAATGAAATTTTATTTTTTCCCAAATAACCCAAGCCAAAGCAGTTATAGATGGTTTATCTTGTGCAAAGAGAAGAGTTTCAAGAATGTCAGATTTTTCGCAACAACAACACATTTGATCGCCATGCAAGCAAAATGCAGATTCAAAGCCAAATTAGGTGTTCAATCAAGTCAACCGTCATTTGATCAAAAACTAACAATTGTTCTTTGATTAAACAGGGGCAAATTTTGCATTTACCGCAAAGTTCAGCATCAAGGTGGAAGGAGCAATGCAAAGTGTCGCAACTTCCCAGAAATTTTATAGTACTTACAATTTTTCTTTGAATGCAGAAATCTCAAGCAGCGAAACGACAAGAACTCGCAACTATTAGTTCCTCGAAGAATATTTGCCTTATCGCATATGCAAAACAACTCTATTTTAGCTTTTGATCGATTATCGCATCACCAGCACAGGCCAGGCGATTTCAGATCTTGCAAGATACAGGGTTTATCCACCCACAAATAGGATATCTTGGGTTCTTCCACCCACAAATAGAATTATTCGGGTCCTTCCACCCACAAATAGGATACTTTGGGTCCTTCCACCCATAATAGGATTATTCGGGTCCTTCCACCCACAAATAGGATGTTCGGGTCCTTCCACCCACAAATAGGATACCTTCGGGCCCTTCCACTCACAAATAGGATATCTCGGGTCCTTCCACCCACAAATAGGATATCTTGGATTTTTCCACCTACAAAAAGGATATATCGGGTTCTTCCACTCACAAATAGGATATCGCAGGGTTTATCCACCCACAAATAGGATACTTTGGGCCCTTCCACCCACAAATAGGATATCGCTGGGTCCTTCCACCCACAAATAGGATACTTTGGGTTCTTCCACCCACAAATAGGATACTTCGGGTCCTTCCACCCACAAATAGGATACTTCGGGTCCTTCCACCCATAAATAGGATACTTTGGGTCCTTCCACCCACAAATAGGATATCTTGGGTCCTTCTACCCACGAATACGATATTCGGGTCCTTCCACCCACAAATAGGATATCTCGGGTCCTTCCACCCACGAATAGGATATATCGGGTTCTTCCACCCACAAATAGGATATCTCGGGTCCTTCCACCCACAAATAGGATATGCAGGTTTCTTTCAAGTAGATGATAGTGATGGACAAGTCGGCTGAAGCACCGCTTTCGGAGTGTTTCGCGATAATAATGATCAGGCGAGAGGTTCTCCGGGCGGAGCACCTTGTCAGTTGATCGAAAGAAGAGCTTATTGATGATATCACAACCCGCATTTATAATTTTATGTTATCACTCTTTTATTTCTCATTCCAACTATTACAGTTTATTAGCAGTTGCTCGCTTACCGTTTGTAAAGTTTATTACAGGATTTTGGCAGTACCGCATGAGCATTTGAAGCATTTGGAGCATAACGAGGAACTTTTTCTTAGCAGTGAACTGGGGCAATCGTTGATACTCGTCAACGAGGATCTGAAGAATCGCACTCGAACAAACAAGTCTTACCTAATCTTTCATTCCATATTAGGAGTCAGTTTGAATTCTTTCCAATTCGTGCGTCATTTTCTGTCAATCGTGCGAGTTTTCGTGTCTAAGTATCGTTGAACTACATATGGCCTGATTCTCTTTCAGCCCGAAATATGTAGGCAACTCGGAAACCGGAGTTCGGTCATATCCGTAAGCCTCGCACTTTGATCCTTGGAATCAAAGTCCTTGGCTTTATCATGACAAAATTGGTTTTTCGTCAACTTCTTTACCCTGAAAACTCTTTCATCCTTTTCGGGTAAAGAGGGGCAGCTGTTGACACTCAATTTTGTCCTGAAAATTTCTTAAAATTAATAAATGATTGCAATATTTCATAATTAATGTTGATTTTGAAAATAAAATAAATAATAATAATGATTGAAAATTAATTGAAATTTCAAGGAAGCTGGTTAAATTTGAATGACATAGCTTAGTTTCTATCCCATCCTTGCAATATCTCATTTTCTTAATTCATTTAAAATAGGCTAAAATCGCTCTCAGCCTAAACTATTGACCCACTGGTGCAAAGTATACATTACACACACAAAACACACGCTCAGTCCTCAGTTCTTCCCCGTTAATCAAATTCCCCAACCCGTTTTCCCCTTTCGAATCTGACCCGCGATTGATCTCAAACCTCCCAAAAATCCATCCAGAAATTCGTACCCACTGGTCCCCCCATATCTTTCACATCACCTTCCCCGTACGAAATTAGTTATTTCAATCCCAGCCGTAGGTTTGAACTCGAATTCGATCCGAACCCTTGGCTTTGATCCTAACGGTAATTTTTCTTGTCTAGATGAGGATTAAAATTGTACTACCCCGAGGGTGAGACAATTTTAACCTTTATCTAACAAGGAATTACAAATTTGGGGGCTGATTTTCAAAGTTTGGAGCCAAAAAATCCAAACCCTAGGTGCAGCTATAAAAAGGTAATATCCTTCATTTTTCAAGGGTTTTTTTTGGGGTTCTAGAGGTTGAAAATGAGGCAGAGCATAAATGCATTAGATCTTTTTTCAGTTGATTTCTTAAAAAGAAAACGTACTATTATTGTTTCTGTTTAAGACTCAACCATTGTTCTTCGAGTTTGTGGTCGCTTCACTTTCCAAGTCGCCAACTTCGTTCGAGTCGCTTAGTCGGGTCGTGCATTTTTCAAATTCCAAGCCCCATTTCACTGCCTCGAAAAAGGTCAGTGATCTCATCCTCTTTGTATGGTTTAGTTTATATGTTTTGTTTGCTGCCTCTGTTCTCTTGTTAATGGATTGTTTTGCTGTGATTCTATTTGTATTTTAATAGTGTTAGGTCTGATTCCTCTTAGTTTCTCCTGAATGTATAGGGGGCTTTTATAGTTCAGTTATAGTGTTTCAGTTAAGCTTTTAGTATCCTGTTGATTTGTCCTGAATCATATTTGCGGAAGAAAATCCTTCCAAGCTGTATCTTTTGCAGCGGTGAGATATCTTCATTTCATAAAATTTGATTACTCTTACTTTACTAAACATAATTTGATTTGTTTTGGCCGCGAGATCCAACCACAGGAAAAGAGCCACATTTCCAGAAACTTTGGGAAATGACTGCATTTTAAGAATGGAAAGTGGGTTAATGATGCCTCTGCCGACTTGAATGTATGTGCAAAACGGTTATCTTTATTCATGAATGACTCTGTTCAAATAATGCATTCTATATAATATCAACCTTGTATAACTTGTTTCTAGGATAAGGTGAAAGAACTTGAGGGTGCTGATAAGGACCCTATCTATAATGATGCGTTTGTAAAAATTGTTCGAGAAAGGTCAGGGTACTGTCGTGGACAGGGATCAGGTGTAAAGCCAGCTAGTCGAAGATCCATGCAAGGCATTAAAGAGCATCTGCAAGCACAACAGAAAGAGGTAGAAGAAGAACGCAATAAACGACAGAGTGTGGAATGCAAACTGATGGAAGTACAAAATCAGCTTGAGGAAGAGCGAAAAAATCGAGGAGTCATGGAAGCTCGTATAGAGCGTGAGCAAAAGAAACTAAAAAAGGGTATACTGGCACTACTATCTATGCAAACTTCTCAGGTATTCATTTAGATACGACAAAATATGACTCTTTGTGCAGCTCTACTGTATACTTATATTTTATCTTTGGAAAAAGAAAATAATCTTATAGGGGAAGTTTCATTATCAGTCTAACCAACTTCCCTATCCAAGCAAAGATTTGATGTAAACATGTTCCGGGAGATATTATGACAGAAAGTGTAATAAGCAGTTTCAAAATATTCATTCTAAGTTGGGAGGTGAAGTATGTACAATTTCCATTTGTCATTGTTCAACAAGTGATGCTAGAAGGTTCAACACAAGTTAATTATATTGGATCACTATCACCTTGGCCATCATCTGTTATTTTCTTTCTAGTGGTTATCTATTTATTTAGACTTATCTCTTGGTGTAGATAGGATTCTTTAGTAGTTAGATTTAATCACAACTCCTTAGCACAAGGAGTCTTTCATGTATTTAAGCATGCTGCAACATCCAATTATAAATAGTGCATTTTTTCTCATCTCTCTGAGCACTTTTATGGTATCCAATAAGTATGGATTTCTGTGGGGTTGTGACAACAACAATGGAAACTGGTCAAGAATTTGTGAACATTGTTTCAAATGAAAAGAGTAGTAGTATTAATGGATATGGTCATCTGAGACGAGAAAGATCAGGGCTTTTTGATGAAACTTTGAGACCATTTATAGTTTGTAAGCAAATGTCACAATAAAGATATGGTCATTCTACTATGTAGAGTTTTTCAACTCCTAAGTCTAAAGAACTCCCATTTCTTTATAATAATAATAGTGATAATAATAATGGTTCTGTTCAAGACTCATCTAAGAGTCTTTCTTTCCCATTGTTTGATTCTGTTCAAGACTCATTTAAGAAACAGGATTTTGTGTTATCTCCCTTTAATATTAACTTCAAAGAATGGACTATTTTGTAAGATGTTTTGTTTGATCATATCTACAAGAGATATTAGATGTTCAAAGTATAAATTGGTTTATGTGGATGTAGTATCTTTATTTGGAACTCACAAATCATTCTTCTATTGTAGAAAACTTGTCCAATTCATTTAATGTTGTTAGTTTCTTCCTTAGTTATATCATGTTTAAGCTCTTCAGTTGTACTATGTTTAATAGGTTGGACTTCCTTCTGCAATTCTAAATATTATTGCTGATTCAAATGGTTCAGACAGGACAAATTTGACAAGTCTTATGGATGAAATATTGGTAAGTACTTCATCTAATTCATGTAAATGTAAGTTTATTGTCTGTATGCACAAAGTAGTTTATTTGGTTGAATCAATTGCTTCGATAGATTCAAATGTCGATGGTCGTAGTACTGAGAAGCACACTGCTACCCAGATAGACATGAGTGCTAGTTTGAATACTACTCTGCTGCTTACGATGCTATAGCTAAGGCCTACCCTGTTAATTAGTATTGTGCCTTGAATCAACCGCTAAGCAGCAGATTGGTAATCAACAGGGATATTATTACACAATTGGAAGACAAGCCAAATTGCTCTGTCTCTTAGTTGAAACCTTGTAAGTTCTAGTAATTCAATACTTCTGGCTTCAAGTAATGCACAGGCTACTAGAAGAAGATTTCTTTTTTGGTTCACTATTAGATTAGAATTTAATGATGACCTTAGATATATGATACTTTTGTTAATTTTGTAAGTAAAAAATATACTTTTTAGGAATATCTATTATTTTGGTTCACCAATGATATGTATTCATCTTTATAATATGAATTTTTATATATAATTTACTAGTTTATATATGCATTTTTAAAATATTTTGAAGATTTTAGGAATTGTTGGTATAACAACTGCCATAAATTGTTGGCTAAAGTGGTACAGGAAATTACAACTTTAGATGCAACAACTAATATTGTTGCCAAAATTGACTTAAGGCTACAATAATAGTTGTTGCTAAAAATGTAACATGTCATAACTTACTTTTGGCAACAATTAATTATTATTGCCATAATATTAATTTATCGCAACAACATTTTTTTTGTTGCTAAATGTCTTCCTAAGCCACAACTTCAAGACTTTTTAACAACATATTACTATAATTTATGGCAACAACAAACTTTGTTGCAAAATCCAACTTTTCGCAACAACTTTTTATGTTGTTGCAAAAACTTTTCGCAGCAAGTTTTACTGCATCAACACAGTCGTTGCCAAAAGTACTTTTAGCAACGACTTTTGATATATGGCAACAATAATTGTCGTTGGCAAATGCCTTCTTTCTTGTAGTGAGGTGATACACTTGAAGACTCCGAATGTGCACAACAATCCTTTGCCTAATCATGAAGACAGTAGAGTGAACCTGATCGAGTTGGATGAGGAATGCAGCTTAGAAGGGACTATGGTTACGGAAAAAGAAAAGGTACCAGCAACCGCTTCAGTTGCTCAAGCCGCTACAGCACCAGAGCCCATTGAGGTGGAAATGGCTCCCAATTCTATGTTGATGTGGTTCCCCCATACAGCGACAAGGCGGTACCTTGGGACTATGAAATGGAGGAGGAGAAAAAGTCTATGGTTTAGACTGTTGCCGCGCAAGGGATGACTAGGAGTGAGAGAATTTACACTCCTGAGCATTTTGTTCAAGATAGACGAGGCATCAACGAGTAGGAGTCCGAAGGGTTGTGAAAGAAGGTGCAAGCGAAGGTGTATTCTGTAGTTGAGCACTTGGGCAAAACCCCAGCACAAATATCTATTTTGGCATTACTCCTCAAATCGGAGAGCCATCGAAGTGCTTTGATGAAAGTGTTGGACGAAGCACACGTTCCAGTGGACACCTCAGTTGAAAACCTGGCTAGCATGGTGGGACAAGTCATTGAGGCCAACCGAATTGCTTTTCACGGAGATGAGCTACCACCTGAAGGGTTGAATCACAACAAAGCTTTGCAAGTCACTGTCAAATGCAAAGACTGGTTCGTGGGAAGAGTTCTGATCGGCGGAGGTTTTGGTCTGAATGTATGCCCGTTCATCACTCTGAAAAGAATGGGAATTGACCAAACCAAGATAAGGGAGAGCGACATGAAGGTGAAGGCGTTTGATGGGTCATAAAGAAGCACCTTTGGGGAGATTGACCTAACTATCATGGTTGGTCCCGTGGAGTTCACTGCTGAATCCATGTCATGGACATCTCTGCTTCCTACAATCTTCTACTGGGGAGATCCTAGATCCATATGGCTGGTGCGGGTGCCTTCTACATTGCACCAAACCGTGAAATTTGAATGGGATCACAAAGAGGTAGTAGTGTTCGGTGAGGGGAACAATTCTATCTACAATGAGCAAACCATACCAGCAATTGAAGGGGATACTCCTGATGGGCAGACATTCTATACTGTAGAACTCGTGGGAGCAGTGCAAGGCACTCGAGGAGGACACTGCAAGAATTACAATTCAAATTGGAATCCTACGGGCATGGTCCAAGGAGGTTACACCACACACTTTTCTCCCAAGTTGGTCAACACACCCCCTGGGGTTGAAGAAAGAAAAAGGAACTTTTACAGTGCTTATTGGGATAGCCGAGGCAAAGGCTACGAAGGAAGAAACTTGGTCTGGGAGCCAGTCATGTCTGATTGGGGAGTGCCCTCATGCGAATTTCGTGAGACCCTACCAGCCAAGACCGAGAAGCGACCAATGTACTCACCCAATGCCCGTCCCGGTTGGAAACACATCTCTGAAGAAACAAAAAGAAAGCAAGTGTGGATACCCAAGGCACTTGAACCTATGGAGGTGGTGATCGAAGAGCCATATGTACTCCCACAATCTGCAAAATGGCCCGGAGATTGGGTTATAGGCATCATGATCAAGCAAGACTACGAACCGGGCAAAGGTTTGGGCAAGAACTTGGATGGTATGGTCGAGCCAATCAGAATTGTGATAAGGCCCGACAACGAGAAGGCTGGCATAGGGTACGTTGTGACCTATAAAAAGAGCATGGAGGAGGCGTCACTGGACTTCAAGTTCTATAAGAAAAGCACCAAGACTCTCTTGCATATCTTCGTCTCGTCTTGAAACTTGGATGGCCGAAAAGGGGAGGTGTCCGCAGCATAAGGAGTGGAGCCGAAGATAGCTGATGTTGAAGAGGATTTTTTGGCAGGGATGCAAAATCTATTCATAGCTGATGAGGACTGTTGTGTGATCCTGGAAGAACATATTGAACCTCCTAGACTGACAAAGGCTGGATCTGGAGCGACACTGAACAACTGGATAAGCAACCGGGCCCGAGCTTACCGTGGACCTTGGTAGAGCTGAGGGGATAAAAGTTATTTTTATGTTTTCTAAAAATAAAACCTGACGTTGAGTCGTGGAGTTTGCATTTTCCCGCTTTGTTTGCATATGTTTTCCTACAAACTTTGTTTTGCAAGGATTCATAAATAAAATGTCGCACTATTTCCCGCTTAATTTTTTGCTTTAATCTTTTAATTTTGCAATTATTTTACTTGTTTCAGCATTCATACTAATAATCCCATTGAGTCCACAATCGCAACGTGTAATGAAAAAATGGAGCTTGGAGAAACTGAAGCTGATTATGATGATTTTGATGAAACTACACAAGAAGAAATTAAAAGATTCGAAAATAAGCCTAAGCCAAACCTAGAGGAGACTGAGGTGATAAACTTAGGAGATGGAGAAGTGGTGAAAGAGACAAGGATTAGTGTACATCTCGATTCCGAGGATAAAAAGCTGTATATCGAGTTTTTTAAGGAGTATGAGGACGTATTCGCCTGGTCGTACGATGACATGACTGGCATAAGCACGGATGTGGTAGTTCAGAAATTACCTATCAATCCGGGCTTTCCGCCAGTCAAACAAAAGGCCCGAACTTTCAAGTCATCAGTTCTGTTGAAAATTGGTGAAGAAGTAACTAAGCAGGTCAATGCAGGGTTTCTGAAAACAGTCCAGTATCCAACTTGGTTGGCGTCCCAGTGCCGAAGAAAGATGGGAAACTTCGAATTTGCCTAGATTATAGAGATCTGAATAAAGCAGGTCCAAAAGATTATTTTCCACTGCCAAACATACATATCCTGATTGACAATTGCGCGAAACATGAACTGCAATCCTTCGTAGACTGTTTCGCCAGTTATCATCAAGTGCTCATGGATGAGGAGGATGCCGAGAAGACAACTTTCACTACATCTTGGAGGACTTATTGCTACAAGGTTATGCCATTTGGTTTAAAGAATGCTGGGGCGACTTACATGAGAGCAATGACAACTATGTTCTATGACCTGATGCACAAAAAGATTGAAGTCTATGTGGACGACGTGATCATCAAATCAAAGAAGAGTTCGGAGCATCTTGACAACTTGCGCAAGTTTTTCAACCGCTTGCGAAAGTACAATCTGAAGCTAAATCCGACAAAGTGCGCTTTTGGTGTTCCAGCAGGGAAGCTCCTGGGTTTTATCGTCAGTAGAAGGGGTATTGAGCTGGATCCGTCCAAGATCAAAGCCATCAAAGAATTTCCACCGCCAAAAAGCAAGAAAGAAGTCATGAGTTTCTTGGGGAGGCTCAATTACATCAGCCATTTCATAGCACAATCCACCGTCATCTGTGAGCCAATCATCAAGTTGCTGAAGAAAGACGTGGCGATCGAGTGGACAGAGGATTGCCAAAAAGCATTTGATCGGATAAAGGAGTACTTGTCTTGCCCGCCTGTGCTGGTCCCACCTGAGCCTGGGCGACCTTTGATCTTGTACCTGTCCGTGGTAGACTTGGCCTTTGGTTGTGTATTGGGACAACATGATTCAACTGGGAGAAAGGAGCAAGCAATATACTATCTGAGCAAGAAGTTTACTCCTTATGAGGCCAAGTACACATTGCTGGAGCGCACGTGTTGTGCGCTGACATGGATAGCACAAAAGTTGAGACACTACTTGACATCTTACTCAACGTTGCTGATATCAAGGATGGACCCTCTCAAGTACATTTTCCAAAAACCATTGCCTACTGAAAAGCTGGCTAAATGGAAAATGCTGCTCAGCGAATTCGACATCACTTTCGTCACTCAAAAGGCGGTGAAACCTCAAGCCTTGGTTGATCATATGGCCGAGAATCTGGTGGGAGACGACTATGAACCTTTGCACACCTATTTCCCTGACGAAGAAGTCATGTTCGTAGGAGAAGACATCACCGAAGAGTATGATATTTGGAGGCTATTCTTCGACGGAGCGGTCAATTTCAAAGGAGTCGGCATTGGGGCAGTATTAGTTTTCGAGACTGGACAACACTATCCTGTCATGGCCAAACTAAGGTTTCCTTGCACCAACAACATGGCGGAGTATGAAGCTTGTATTTTGGTCTTCGATTGGCAGTAGACATGAACATACAAGAGCTATTAGCAATCGGGAATTCTGACTTATTGATTCATCAAGTTCGAGGGGAATGGACCAGCGAAGAATTTGAAGATATTGCCATACCTGGAATGCATAAAAGGGCTGAAGCAAAGATTCACCAAGATAGAGTTCCAACATGTACCTAGGCTGCAAAATGAGTTCGTGGACGCTCTGGCTACCATATCTGCCATGATCAAGCATCCTGACAAGAATTACATTGACCCAATACCCGTGACAGTGAGGAAGCAACCAGCCTACTGCTATCACGTGAAGGAAGAATCAGACGAACAGCCTTGGTTCTACGACATCAAAGGGTTTCTCAAGGATGGAAATTACCCAAAGAATGCAACAAGTCTCCAAAAGAAGAAACTCAGGAGGTTAGCAAATGGCTTCTTTTTGAATGGAGAAGTTTTGTACCAGAAAACACCCGATCTAGGATTGCTGAGGTGTGTGGTCGCAAAAGAAGCAGCTAAACTGTTGGAAGGAATACATTCTGGGACGTGTGGTCCACACATGAATGGTTTTGTGCTTGCAAAGAAGATTTTGAGAGCTGGCTATTTCTGGATGACAATGGAACATCCCTGCATAAAGCACGTGCAGAAATGCCATCAATGCCAAGTCCATGGAGATATGATTCGAGTGCCTCCCAATGAATTGAACATTATGGGATCGTCTTGGCCTTTTGCTGCTTGGGGGATGGATGTCATAGGACCTATCGAGCCGGCCGCTTCCAATGGGCATCGCTTCATACTGGTGGCCATTGATTATTTCACCAAATAGGTAGAAGCCGCATCATACAAATCAGTAACAAAGAAAGTGGTGTCGAACTTTGTCAGTGATAAGATGATCTGCCGATTCGGCATTCCTGAATCCATCATCACTGACAATGGGTCCAATTTCAACAGTGACCTGATGAAAGCAACCTGTGAGGTTTTCAAGATCAAACATCACAACTCCACTGCATACAGACCTCAGATGAATGGTGCGGTCGAGGCAGCCAATAAGAACATCAAGAGGATATTGCGCAAAATGACAGGCACTTCAAAGCAATGGCATGAGAATCTACCTTATGCTCTATTAGGGTATCACACCACAATGAGAACATCAACAGGGGCTACTCTTTATTTGTTGCTATATGGCACCGAAGCAGTGATACCCGCGGAGGTTGAGATACCATCTTTGAGAATCATCCAAGAGACACAATTGAAAGATGCTGAATGGATCAAAGGAAGAATAGAGCAATTGGCCCTCATCGATGGCAAGAGATTGAATGCAATATGTCACGGACAATTATATCAGAGAGGATGGCTAAGGCATTCAGCAAGAAAGTTCGAGAGAGATTCTTTGAACCTGGGCAGTCAGTACTGAAGAAGATATTTCCAAATCAAGAAGAAGCAAAAGGCAAGTTTGTACCAAATTGGCAAGGACCGTACATGGATCACCGAGTGTTGAATGGAAGAGCCTTGATATTGGCAGAAATGGACGGAGAAATCTGGCCGAAATCGATCAACTCAGACGCTGTCAAAAGATACTATGTATAGGAGTTCGTACTGATTAGTGATTTCTACATGCTACAATACATTATGTAATTTGAACTACGTCACGACCTGATTCCCCAAGTGGGATACGTAGGCAACCTATTCAAGGTTCAGGCGCATAAATACAAAACTTTCATTTTCCCACAAAGCGAACACTGGGGCAGAATTTTTGAGGAACTCTAAAAAATTCCCAAAGGACAAACATAGTTGACACTGGGGCAGAAATTTTTGAGGACCTCTCAAAATTTCAAACACAAACTGGGGTAGAATTTTGAGGTCGCCCTCAAAATTTACTTAATGGAGTTTGGAACAGCATGAAGAGCGACAACCTTGGCTTTACACAACGCGACTCGTGATTCAATGGGATAAAATATTTCATTTCATTTCTTTCTTATAAAAAGTTTTTCAAAATCATTTGCATTATATACCATTTTATGCATATCACCATCAGCTCGGCCAAGATACCGGTACTTGGGGACAACGAACGCGAAACAAGCCAAGAATGCACAAACCAAACCACCACATACAACTCACCAATCTTTCTTTGGATGCAGGCACGAAAGATACCTAAATAAAAAATGCACGACAGAAGTGCTTCAACGAAAGGTTTGTCATTTACATTAGCTGAGGGCAAACAACCCGAAGCGTCGATTGAAGGTACACAACCCGATATCGATTTATCATTTACATTAGCTGAGGGCATACAACCCGAAGTGTCGATTGAGGGTACACAACCCGATATCGATTTGTCATTTACATTAGCTGAGGGTACACAGCCCAAGGCGTCGATTAAGGGTACACAGCTCGATATCGATTTGCATTTTAAATTAGCTGAGGGTACACATCCCAAGGCGTCGGTTGAGGGTACACAGCCCGATATCGATTTGTCATTTTAAATTAGCTGAGGGTACACAGCCCAAGGCATCGGTTGGGGGTACACAGCCCGATATCGATTTGCATTTTTAAATTAGCTGAGGGTACACAGTTCAAGGCGTCGGTTGAGGGTACACAGCTCGATAACGATTTGTCATTTTAAATTAGCTGAGGGTACACAGCCCAAGGCGTCGGTTGAGGGTACACAACACGATACCGATTTGTCATTTTAAATTAGCTGAGGGTACACAGTCCGAAGCGTCGATTGAGGGTACACATCCCGATATCGATTTGTCATTTAAATTAGCCGAGGGCACACAACCCAAAGCGTCGGTTGAAGGTACGCAGCCCGATATCGATTTGTCATTTTAAATTACCTGAGGATACACAGCCCAAGGCGTTGGTTGAGGGTATACAGCCCGGTATCGATTTGCATTTTAAATTAGCTGAGGGTACATAGTCTGAAGCGTTGGTTGAGGGTACACAGCTCGATATCGATTTATCATTTTAAATTAGCTGAGGGTACACAGCCCAAGGTGTCGGTTGAGGGTACACAGCCCGATATCGATTTGTCATTTTTATTCTTTGCGGAGGGTACATAGCCCAATGCACCGACGGAGGGCATACAACCCGATGTCGAATCTAACACCTGCCAGCAAAAGACACATAATTATGGTATGATAGACACAATTACATACGGTAAGAATCCTGGAAAGACGATCTAGCCCGTGCGGGAAGGTACGTTTATATATACATTATGTTGCAAACACGTCTTCATTGCAGGGTACACTCCAAGCAAAGAAAGAATCTCAGCCTGACGCCCTACATTCTCTTAAGTCATAGGCTCCTTAGAGTCATGACAAAATTGGCCGCACTGTCAACGTCTATGCCAGAAGACTCTTTCATCATCCCCGGGCAAAGAGGGGATGTTGTTGACACCCAATTTTGTCCCTCCTATTTTCAAAATCAGCATTTTTCGAATTTTACACACGATCGTGTATCCACTCTTGCCCTGTCCATTTCTTGAAAATTATATTCTCATAATGGTTTGACAATTGAGGTCATTCTCAAAAGTGTCGTCTCAAACCATAGCTATTTTTACAATTGTCGTAATTACTTCTATTTTTTGACAAAATTATATAAAATTGTTTTAAAAACTCAATTACATTTTACACGTTTCTTAACCATCCCAACATTTTAAGTTAATTTCCTAATTTTCCTATATTTCTTATACCCATTTTATACAACCTTATACCTATTTTATGCCTAATATACACTATATGTACACGTAAATACATACATATACATATTACACCTCATATTTTACACATCACCTACATTTTTACACCTAAGCGCTGACGTGGCTCAATCCTAACCCTCCATTTGATTTGATTCAATGGCTGAAAGCTAAAATTCCTAAACTACCCCACACAACCCCTAAACCCCTCGTCTATCCTCATTCCCTCACCTCACCCCCGATAATGACTCCTCTCTCTCTCTCTCTTCGGCGACTTAAATTTCCACCCTCATCGATCAACTTTCCGGCTATTTTAGCCGAAGAAAATTAGGAAAAATAGTGTCATCATGTTCCCTTTGACGTCCGCTACAAAATCTATACAGTTTTGATGATGTTTGAGTAAGGGCAAGATTTGACCTTTGATAATTGTGACACCACCGCCGAGAGACAGGCCATCGATTTGAAGGTGTTATCACCTAAACGGGGTAAGAAATCCCACGCGAAGGTAAATCTATGATGGGTCGACTTGACCCGACTTTGGTATAAACGGGTAACCCTTCCCCTTTTACTATTTTTGGACTTGTGTGATACCTATGCTTAGATTTGCCTGGTCTTTTGTGTATTAGCATGTTCATTTGTTATTTGTTGATTAGTTGAGGATGAAATACATGATCAAATACTTCTCGTTTTAATTCACTGATTAGTCTAAATATTGCATTGAATTATTGTATGTTCGAGTATGATTTGTTCATAACATGAGTTCTGTGTTATCTTCATCAGTTTGAACCTAGAACCCGTGGTTAATCTAGGAGTGGATTTCGTGTAATGTGCTTAGCTGTTTACCCAGTCTCAATACACAATCCCTATAAATTTGTGCCTAGTCTGGATTGAAAGTTGATTTGCATAATAAAAGATTCTTGATTGATTTTAAATAGAAGCTTGTGATGCATGCTTGAATGGAAAGCTGCTTGTTAATTTAGTGGAATAGAAATTCAGGACTTTGATTAGAATCTGTTGAGTTAATCAAGGGATTTTGGGGTTCAAAATTAGTTCAATCATACTTATACAATGATTCTTCAATTTAGACTCTATTATGGCTAAGGGAAGGGATTCTACTTATCAGAATCTCGGTTAGCCTGAATTCTAGGACTCTGATTGGTTTATATTTGGAAAGTAAGCCAGGACTTCCTTTTTTATTTCTGGAAAATTATCTCCCCTTGCCTTGTTTTGGTTTCTCCCGTTTGAACTAAAATTCCCCACCCCTCACCTATATAAACTATTCCCTTTTCAACTAAAAAAGAAAGTTTTCTAAGCATTAAAATTCAGAGACACACACTGGTATACTTAACAAAATTCTGCATAGCTTTTTGGCATTTAGTTCTTCTTGTTCACTTACTTCCCTGAAAGAATCAGTACTGCTTATGTGAGTGCTGGTCATGCTTTTCATTTCTGCTGTCTGCATTCATATTGTCTTCACAGTGCTCAAAGGTATTCTTTCACCCACTATCACTTATTACATCTATGTGTTTACCTTGCATATGCTTATCCTGTTCCTACTTTACTTGAACTACTTGTTATGCTTGTGTTTTGCCTTGATTCTGGGTATTTTGATAAGCCTAAGTAATCCCTGCATATTTAAAATCATGCCTATGTTTACTAAGGAGATGTAATTAAAATGGTAAGGCTGCTACTCACTCTCTGATCACCTGTGACATCTCTATGTGTGTGTGTGTCCTCAACTTGACCTTGCCTCATCTCTGTTCTACCTAGTCCTTGGTGTGTTTTGTTCTGGGAGTCCTGCACATTTGTTAAGTCACAAAGGGTGCACTGACTGCACCTGTTCAATAGAGCTCCTGGCAGATCTCCTTTTGATTCAAGCCATTCCCTTTCCATATTCCCCCTGCTAACTCTGTTTATTTGCAGCTTGTGCTTAGAGAACCCTAAGGGTTCAATAAAGTCAATGATTGAGTTCTTTGAACTGAGTTCTTCTGGAATCAGGAATCCTTGGCTATTGTTAGAGTACTTCTGATTTTGAAACAAAGACTTCTCTTGATCAACACTCTTTCCCTCATGTTTTCCCCTTAGGAACTGTCCCCAACTTGTATATTTATTAAGTGCCCTGCCTGTATCTTTTAAAACAAGAGTACAACAATGATGTTGTACAAATTGGCTACCCAGGAGCTACTCTCTTACCCCTTCTCTCTTGTGTGCAATGCATAATGCCTAGACTTAGGAGAAAATGATTCTGGGTTGATCTCTTTTATGAAAACTGATTTGTTTTGACAGTATGTTTGAAATCTTACCTTCATTGAAAGTTTTTTCACACCTAGGGTGCATCAGAAGCATGTTTAGTTTGCATCACAACTTGAAATCTTAAAACAGGGACTAATTTGTGCTCTTTACGTCCAATGTGGACTGTTTATGAAAACTGAAGTCGCCCCTCTTTTGCATAAATGATCTGGGGCCAAAAGTATTTTAGAAAGGGCCTTTTACGTGCATAAACTGATTTTGACCACTTAAAACGCTCCTATACACTATAAAGCTTTGGGGTCGTTTATACGCTTTAAACATATTTTCTTAAAGTTATAACTATGATTTGAACCATATATTTGCATGTCTAATACTTATACGTATACTATTATGTGCGACATCCCCTTTATCTGCATTTATATGCTTTTGTGAATTCGTTTTTCAAAAATAGTCTCTCTACTTATACATATTTCCAAAATCCGACTCCTACACAAAAGGGCCATTAAGGTTAGGGCTCGATAATTAATGACGAGTCACACCGACCCTAAATGGCCAACATTTTGTTTTAAAACAAACTCCCTTTTTGTTTCTTGCTACACCTGCATTTATTTACAAAAATAGACTATTTGTGCAATTGTTTGTCTACGATTGGGCGATTAAATTCTAGAGGCCATTATATACGACTAGGCTTAAGTATAGGCCGTATTTGAAAATTATTTGTATATATGTGTGCATAGACATTATTTTTAAATGCTAAATTAGTTCCTAAAGTTAGTATCTATGAATACACACTTTTATCCCAAAACTTAGACTCGGATGGTAACCATTTTTTGTGGGACTCGGGGAAGTGCCTAACACCTTCTTCCCCGAGTCATTTGGACTTCTTACCCATATAGAATCTCTGGAATTGACTAGTTGATCTTTTGAACTTGATTTTAAACATTTAGGTGACCTAATACGCTTTAGAAATTATATTAGGTGGCGACTCTAACATCTAAACTCAAACGAGTTCACCCAGTCAAATCTGAAACCCGACTCGCCTCGACTTGAGTTCAAAATTGGGTATGACAACATTTAGATATAGAGCAAAAATAATATTGATATAGCGAGATACAACGCTGAAACGGTCTGAAACAGCTAGTAAAAAAGTCTAAAACAAAATATAAAAAATAATGTGAAACAATGCAAGAAAAGTAAAATTATTTAAAAACAGTGTGAAACGACGCACAAATAGGATGAAACAATACTGAGACAGTGTAGAAACAGCTGGATACAGTCTAGAGATAGATAAATAGATACGGTGCAAAGTAATATAGATATAGCGCGATACAGTTAGATACGAGGTGATTCATAGTTGAGATACAGCGAGATACGATGTGGTTAGTAGTTGAGATATAATGAGATACGATGTAGTTGGTAGGAGAGATACGGTTAGATATGAGGTAGTTGGTAATTGAGATACATTGTCTCACAACGAGATACGATGTGGTTGGTAGTTGAGATACAATGTGGTTGGTAGGGAAGATACGGTTAGATACGAGGTGGTTGGTAGTTGAGATACGGTGAGATACGATGTGGTTGGTAGGCGAGATACGGTTAGATACAAGGTGGTTGGTAGTTGAGATACGGTGAGATACGATGTTGTTGGTAGTCGAGATACGGTTAGATACGAGGTGGTTGCTAGTTGAGATACGGTGTGGTTGGTAGGCGAGATACGATTAGATACGAGGTGGTTGGTAGTTGAGATACAATGAGATACGATGTGGTTGGTCGGTGAGATACGGTTAGATACGAGGTGGTTGGTAATTGAGATACAGTGAGATACAATGAGATACGATGTGGTTGGTAGTTGAGATACAATGAGAGACGATGTGGCTGGTAGGCGAGATACGGTGAAGTTGGGGGAAATGAGAGGAGGAAAAGTGAAATTGGAGGAAATGGGAGGAGTAAAAGTGAAATTGGGAGAAATGGTGGGAGGAAAAGTGAAATAGGTGGAAATGGGAGGAGGAAAAGTGACATTGAGGGAAATAGGGGGAAGAATGTAAGAGTTTGGTATGTTATGAAAAAATATTGTTATGTTTTTGCTAGTTTTGCAATTAACTCTTCATTTCCTCTATATTGAGTAATTTTACTAAAATATTGTCATATTTGATAATTAAGTTCTAAAAATTATACTTTTGTGTAAAAAATCCTTAATACATATATCTATACATTCTAGAACTAAAGATTTACTCTTCCATCTTCCACTTATAACTACATAAATAAACTTAACTATCTGTTTGTTTATTTCATTTCCACTAATAATATAAGTAACATTTATTCATTAAAGCCTTTTCACTTTCTTAACTTTAAATTATAAAAGCGCACAGCGATGTATGACATCGTTACCCCTTTCTCTTCCTTCTGATAAACTACTATCATTTGAAAAACATAAAATTTGTGCAATCTTAATTAAACCACGATCATTTATGATTTTCATATAAAATATTTATATTTGACATGTACATATCTCTCATTTTTTTAAATTCTCCATTAAGCACACAACTTTGTACTTTACAAGCATCAAATTAGGTAAGATTATTCCTTTATCTGTTACTTTTTGTGGCAGGTATGATAATTTTGAAGTTGCTAATTCTTGGTATATATATTTTTCAGTCATTGTTATCATAAAACTATATCCAATGTTTTTTCCACCCTGGACTATGGAAGTTGAATGGTATAACCTTATTGAAGGCTTTGGAAGAACATTGCACAAATGTCGGATTCCATAAATTAATTATTTTATCACTCCTTTTTTTTTTTTTTTGGTTGTTGTTGATATTGAGTTTGACTTCAAGATTCAGCATAATAACTTTAATGCTATATTTTATATTTTCAAACTATGCATGCTAGCTATTCTTGAAGTTGAAAACAGTTAAATCCAAATTTTATTCTCTCCATTACATTATGCTCCGAAAGATTATGCAATGATATGCATTGATTGTTACGCATATCTCTACATACTAGAGGCTGGTGGCCCGTGTGAGCACGGGCCCAACATACTGACAAATGAGTATAATGGTGTGAACGCTTTGATTTGTAGATTTTGTGTTATGCGTAAATGAAATATTGAAGATATTGTAAATTTTCATACGATAACTATGATAATTCTCAATTTTCATTATGAACAAAGCTTATCTAAAGCCTGGTGTGCAAACTTAAACGGTTCATTTCAGCTGAATTCTATAGTAATATGATAATTATTAATTGACTGACCAAAAAATTATGCATGTGTTATGTTTTAAATGTACTCCTTTTTTTTAGTAACTTAAACTTAATAAAATGATATTAATTTTCTTTTGAATTAATGAATCAAAATAACTTTTACCCCAAAATATTATCTCTTCTTTTAGTTGTGGATCATTTTCTTTGACGATTTGATGTTGTAAAGCAACCGAAATGTTCAATTCTTATTTCTGTAAATATCTTCTTCTTTCAAATCCTTTTGTTATTCTTAATTTTTTTTGTAGTTGTTCTTAAACTTATTGGTATAAAAGTCAACACTTGGCAACCTGATAGAGCAGACGTAGAAGATATTGTGAATTTAGTATCTGGTATTTGAAAGGCACTCCCCATTATATTATGGTCTTAGATTTCCTCATCGCCCTATCTCAACACTTTTTTTTGTTACTCTCATGAACTTTTGTTAATCTTTCAAACAAACTCTTCCATTTTTTTTAATTGAATTTGTTTTGAGAAGATTTACTGTATGAAATTTTTTTAGAGTTCAAACGGAGGTTTAGCTAGCGTTTGGACATAGTTTTTGGGGCCATTTTTTGGAAAATTTTTGGGATTTCTCAAAAATTTCAAAAACTGGTTTCAACTATTTTTTGGGAGTATTTGGGAAATCTCCTCACAAACTTCAAATTTTGTTCCAAATAAAATGTATGTCCAAACAAAATTTCAATTTGTCAAGTTCCAAATCTCAAATCCCAAATCCTGTCCAAACGGGAGCTTAATGCAGTAGAAGCTAGTTCAACCGTACCCATGATGTAAGCTCATACTTTTTCTCATTTTCTCTATTTTATATTTTGTTTTATTTTCCTTTTTCTTAATTATGTATGCGTCACTACAACAACATTTTGAGTAAAAAATTAATATATGTTTTTAGCTCAGTCTTAACCAATATATAGTTATTGATATTTTTTCTAAAATATATTAAATGTATTTTCGGTGTTCATTAAAATTCTCTACTGCAATAGACACAAATCACAATTAAGTAGGTGTACTTTATTAATTAGTTTTATATCTAGTAAAAGAGGTTGAGTAAGTGGATATTCACTAATCTCAAGTTGGATTAAAGATTAACTTCACACATTTTCTAGAAGAAAGTGTGCTCCACAGCTGTCAAGCATTAGGAACCAAGGGCTAGGATAGATCCAGCATATTCCACGTTCTATGGTCCAGATTAATCCTTGTTCAGTTGTAAGTAATGGAATATCATCTTGCCCAATATTCTTCTTCTGTTTCCTAAATAAAGACCATTCAATTCACCATTTTTATTTTAAATGTAAACACTTTCTGTTTGGTCAGCAAGGATTGGAATTATCACCGCCGGCTTCCTCCTCTACTCTTTCTATTTCCAAGCTTCATTTCACATAAAAACACCCACCAATTGGCTGTAGCATTTGGTTTATTGTGGTGCTGTTTTCTTCAATTTTTTTTTTCAATTTTTCTAAATTTTCTTTATATGTTCTTTGGATTTTCATGTACTGTATATGACTATTTTATTCTTTTTTTAAACTGTCTTTTGTTATTTCCAGTCATTTTTTTTTTGGGTAGATTTTCTCCATTTTCTACACTAAAAACTCCAAGAGTGTATTTTGAGTTGTATAAAAGAATCTTTTTTGTTCATATGGATTGCAGTGGTATGCTTTTGAAATGATCATTTTGTTCATATGACTTAGATACTGCGAGGATTGCAAAGGATTGGAAATTCAGGAAAAGATTGAATGAAATTTGAAGAATTCAGTGGATCATCAGTAGAGAGGAGGTGACGTGAGCAAGGGCAAATTTATCTAGGCGTATAAATTTTTGTACTGAAGCTACAGTAAGATTCCCTAATATCCAATGAACACTTGCGATTTTCTGTGCAGTTACAAAATTGCCCCAAGCATGCAGGTCATAAGCAGGACATCCAAGACGTGCCTGCTTGAGCTCTTTTAGGCCGTTTCTATAAAGGAGAAATTAATAAGCAGGAGTTGAGGAGTACGAACACAGCTTCAAAAGCTGTACTATATGCTCTACTGATTGAACCGTCCTTTCACGTCTTTTCTTAGCAACACGTGTTTTTGTGGTACAACTTGCATCCACCTCCACTTCTCTCACTTTATGTCTATCTCATTCTGTTCTTGATTCGGAAACCTCTAGAGTCCAGAGTAAGAACCAAACAATTTTCTTCTTGTGTTATCTTTAGATCAGAATTGAATTTTTTCATCATGACAATTTTTCTTTGCTCTAGGCCAAGAGAAACCAATATTTTAGTTTCATTCTTGCTCAAAAACAAGTGCCCCAATTTCTGTTTCTCCAAACTCTTCAATCTTCTTAGTTAACAATTTAAGGTTTGTTCTCTGTCTTCGCACTTTCAATTTTTTTTGCTTTCTGTGGGTGAAGAAGATATAAGGTGCAAATTCTTTTCTTTCATCTCCGTAACTTTGCGTTGTTTGTGATTATTGGCTACTTTCTATGTGTGATAAATAATCCTAACTATATATAAGTGTTTGGTATATATTGCAGTGTGGTTCTCTATTACTTTTTTTCACATATATATGCAGGTATGACTTGATTATTGGCTTGATTGGTGAGTAGAAGAGTGTATTTGTGGAATTACTGCTTATTCTACATATACAGTAAAATATTCTTAGTTTCCGAAATAAGATACTCCCTCTGTCCCATTTTGTTTGTCATACTTTCCTTATTTGTCCGTCCCAAAAAGATTGTCATATTTCTAAATTTGGCAATAATTCAACTCTAAAGTTACTTTTTGACTCATTTATAGCCACACAAATACTCATGGCTTATTTTAGACCACAAGTTTCAAAAGTCTTCCTTACTTTATTAAACTTTGTGCCAAGTCAAACTACGACAAACAAATTGGGACGGAGGGAGTATAACTTTATCCAGAGAATATTAAACCTTCTTAACGGTTGCAAAGCATGAATTACTTGGTTCCGCAACAGAAAAATGAGAATGAGCGGATGAATGAAAAATCATAAGAATATTACTGCAGTAGGCCATTTTATGTGTTAGTGTAATACCATCACAGACAAGGAAGGTTCATGCATATATGATACATCCACGTATCTTTTCCCCTATTTTTCATTTCATAGTATGAGCTGTCCTGTTTGAGTTAATATGTTGTTCAACTTGCTGCATTTCTCTCTCTCTCATAGTATACATTCGCTTATTTTCGGCATATCGAACATTTCAATTTAATGATAGAATCAAATCCTTCTGCTCTATGTCAATGTTGGCCATATTTTGGAATTTTTGGTTGCCTGTTTTGGATCAATAGATGTGTACTGGGTTTGGATGCTAAATTTGCATGCCCTTGATTTTGACTATGTTGATTGTTGTTCTTGTTGATCTTTTTTGTAGTTCAAGTTTGTTTATTTCCTTTTTTTTTTTTAAATTTATTTCGGGGGTGCAGTGTTCATAATCGAATTTACCCTCAGGTGAAAAAAACTCTAATTGCAAAGGTGCTGAGGAGGGGTTGAAGAGGTTCCATCTCCCAAAAACCTATCCATATGCCAGAAAATCATTGTGGTTGTATTGCAGGTGCCTCAGCTTATTCTTATATTTCTAAGTCTATATCATTACACGCATTTAAATATGATAAACACATAATGAAGTATGTTTACTTAAAATCTACGATTGAACCATAAGAGAGTCTAATTCTAAATCATTACATGCATTAAAACCGTGAATTTGTGGAATCAACTATGAAAGAGCCTGAAGAAAATATGAAGCAAGTTAAAAATACTTCCACTGGTTTGGCAAGAAAAAAGTTGGCACATGTAGAAGGTGTTTAATATGGTATGTGATGTCTCTGAATCTTTGGCTCATTTAATTTCCATGCCAACCATTTTATTCGATTTTCCCCTTGAAATGAAAATTTCTTCCTCCTACTTATAGGTCTATTTCTGCTCCTAAATTTTCAACTATGATAAAATTAAGACAGATTATATTTGTATTCAACATGGTTTGATTTTTTTTTCTTCCGTTTCCTTTGGATTTTAATTTTTTGTTATTGAATTGAGGTTGATTATGATGTTAATGCATTTCCAATACAGTGCTTATACTTTTATCAACGTGCTTTGTGTGTGCCGTTGTTGAATAATTTATTTACTTGATTATGAAAAGCTTGTCCAGATTTTTTCTTATATTCAATTGCAGAATAACTTGAGTTAAGGGCCACTCACAAGGTTCGACAACCCTCATTCCCTCTCTGTATCCATTCTTCCTTAGGATTTTCTAAGCTTGTAGATATGCCAAAATTTAGTTTAGTGTAAACCTTAAAGTACTTAATCTTTTGATGGAAATTATCACTTGCTGCATTTGATGACAGAGTAGTTCTGACTTTTTTAAGCTTACATTAGAATATGTGTTTTGGTTAATGGCATCTTCACTCAGAGATGTTTTGGTTATCCTTTGGAAAAGACTTATATAGTGAAGGAGTTGTATTTATTATGTGGTTAAGTTATTTCACAGAAGAGTTTAATGTAAACTGGTAAATCCGTAAGTCATCGCTAATGTACTTAGGAACTTGGTGGAAAGCAAAAATATTTTATTGTACTTCAGTTTTATATAAAAGCATTTTATTGTAATTCAGTTTTATACATTATGTACCAACATTACATGGCACTAACAATGTAGCTTATATTATTTTTAATTGAATGTAATTATCTTTACTTCTAGCTTATGATTAGTTGATGTTTCAATGTTTGTACTATATTGGTGTTGGGCCGTGCTTAGCAGAGGCCTTTGACCTTCTAGTTATAGATCTAAACATGAGTTGATGTGGTTGTATCTTTCAACTGTATGTTAGGAGCTAATCATGTTTTTTGAGTTCACAACCTGGATTTGATACAAATAGTCAAATATAATCATTAATCAATGGTTCATCTTGATTAGGGACTTAGAGCCTGTTTGGCCAAGCTTCTGGCAGGCCAAAAACACTTATTTTTCACAAAAAGCACTTATTTAGATAATAAAGGTGTTTGGCCAAATTTTTGGCAAAAAGTAACTGCTTTTGAGCAGAAGCTGTTTTTTTAGCTTTTAAGCAGAAGCGAAAAAAAGTAGCTTCTCCAAAATATAAGTGCTTTTGATTTTAATGGACAAGATTAGACATATAAAAGGAATAGGAAACAACTTATATGCATATCCTTTTTCGTAATTTGATTTTTAAAAATAAAATTTTAAATACTTGTAAAGTACAATAAACTAATAAAAGCACTTATCCCATGATTTCGTGGAACACAAACTATTATTTTTATAAAGCACTTTTTTCAAAAATACTTTTTTCAGAAGCACTTTTCAAAATAAGCCAATTTTCGCAGCTTGGCCAAACATGCTCTTAAGCTACTCAAATTATCGGAACTACATAACAATATTTAATCTTTTTACATTAACGGTAAGATCAGTCAAAACCCTTCAAATTTAGTCTAACTAATAATGAAAAGTATTTTAATATATTTTTATTGTTTTAATACGTTGATACGATTTATTATGGGACACATGTGCGAAAATCGTATTCAGAAACTAGTATTAATATAAAAGTGGGAATCCCTCTAAATAAACGTATTCAGAAACTAGTATTAATATAAAAGTGGGAATCCCTCTAAATAAAAGGTGAACAATGATTTTACCCTTCAATTTGAAAGTACTCCCATAAGATTTTTGTACAAAAAAATAAATTTACCCTTCAATAAATAATTAATATCTATAAGTAAATTACAATATTTGTTTGGGAATAATAAATCTTTCTTTGAAATTCTTAAATTACTTTCAATGCATGCAGTTTTATAGATTTTATTTTTAAACTTGGCTTATCATTTTTCTACATGTTGTAAAACTAATAGTAAAGAGTGCAAGAACAAGACAAAATATATGAGAAGAGAAGGAAGAACTTGTATTATTCTCAAAGTGTTTCAAGCGTGTCTTCCATAGACAAAGTGTCCTCTATTTATAGGACACCAATACATAGGAGGTTACAAGTATTCCTAAGAGTTACAGGAATTAAGAGGTGCCTAAATGAGGAATTAAGTAGGAGAAGTGGAGAGGAATTAAGTAGGAGAAAGTGGGGTAGTAAATCATAAGTTACAATTGAATAATGGTGAGTAGTGGTCATCCACAAATAAATGAATTTACAACACTCCCCCTTTGATGGCCATTTGGAAGGTAATATGTCTCCTTCAGTATCTTCCTTTTAGCTGAATTATCCATGCAATATTTTATATAATATTGTTGAATCTTTGTCTTCAAAGAAATTCCACACTGTTGCTGAATATGTTGAGTCATTGATCTCAATTACTAATATTGTCGCGTAGCTTCAAGCATGACTATTATCTCTTCATAATTTAAAGATGTAGCAGCAACAATTGATTTTATAAATGCCAATAATATAGGTATTCTTCTATAACAAATAGCTAGTTGATAAAGGGCTTTGTGGATCAGTAGATAACATGTATTTTTCTGATGCTTTCGCACTGAGGAAGAACTAAATCTTACCAATAAACTTATAACAAAAGCTATAACCAGTTGAGTATATTTGGTAAGATACTTCAACGCACCAACTGCATTAAAATATAATATTTCAATACAAAAAAGCTCGCTAATGCGATTTCACTACATGTGGCCGGATTGTTTTAATCCGTATAAGTATTTATGAAGCTTCATTGAATAGGTTTCCCGCGAATTTTTACATGCTTCAAGCATTTTGAATCTTTCAAGGATTTTAATAAATATATTGTTGTTCAATGAGCCATATAAAAGGCTGTTACAATATTCATGCACATATCAAGTCTTTCATGCACTGCCAGACATACAACATACCTGAAGGTGATTGCATCCACCAAAGGAGAATATAGCTCCATATAATCAATGTCAAATCTTTGTGATTCAAGTCGTATTTTATATTTAACGACTTATTTTTATCAATATTTTTGGCACAAAGACTTCTTTGTACACTACTGGCTTTGCATCTTCAGGTGTTCGGACTATAAGTCCGTAAATTTTACATCTCCCGAGTGAAGCCAATTCTGCTTGAACGCATTTTTTCTATTTTGGCCAATAATTTCATGTCTATCCCAAACAGACTTAAGCTCAAGGTCCTCATATCATATAAATATTGAGCTTTATAATATATGTAAGATATCATCGACGATAATTTCATATCTCGGTTCCTAACCCGACATAACATATTGAGATCTCTTCATATTTAAAATTTTCGGGTACCTGAACCTCTCTTGATGAGGTTTTATGAAGTGTTATGTCCTGGGCTATTCTAGAGCCCTGCCTCCTTATTTGACCATCATAATCATTTGCTCCTTTCCTTTTTCAAGGAATTATATTTGGAACCGAGTGGTCTACCACGCTTCAGGCATGCTTTAGACTCATATGCATAAATAGATTGTCCAAGCAGGACGTCAAATCAATCTGGAGCCTTAGCAGCTGAAATATGATATTTAGCTTTAGATCAGTAATGCATCTGGAGGTGACTTGCATTATCTTTAAACGAGGATCATAATCAAATAATAATTTAATATATTCCCCGGCTGCTTTAATTTTCTCCCCCTAATGTTAACCAAACTAATATTCGTTCCCAACCTTATATGAGATCCATCTTTGTGCGTTGTGGTGGAGTAATTGATAATATACCGTACATTACAATTATTAGATGGAAAATATTTGGTTACTGACCCAGAACCAATTATGAAGGGGAATTCATTTGATGGCATGTCGCGCACAAGCGTTGCTTTATAGATATACCATATCTCACACCTGATTTAGGTGGCATTGTTCGCATATGCATGGTTTAGCAATTGAAGGCTTTCAGTATATGAATCTGCTAAATCTGCTTGCCAACATTATCAAGATAACTTGTCTTGATTACATAATCTAGAAATATGCTCTTAACATAATTAATTTGAGCAAATACTTAATCTTGCAAGTACCATTGCAGGTTTATAATAATGCACATGTGACCTTCTCATAGAAGCATCTATCATATAATAATTATATGGTTCACATGACAAATGAACGGGCCTATATTCACCTTTTATACATTTTAGAAGTGCGAGCATCATGATCCCAAATTTTGTTGGTCGAATAATATATTTATCTTGAGAACAAGCAGCATAAAGAGAATTCTTGAAGAATCCTGATTCTTCGATATATATCCATACGAATTCTCATTTATATATTTTGTGCATCATATTTGAACCGGGATGATCAAACCGGTCATGCCAACTCATAAAGTTATTCATGTAGTAAACTTCTGGTTTACTATAGCATGGGCTTTGTAACAATAAACTAAAAGTTTATTGTGGCATGCACATATGATTTTACCATACTTATATTTTGAGTACTACAAACTCGAGGAAGAGGTGAGGAGTTTTTCAAGCACATATATCTCACCCGACATTCTTGTAGTAATATAAAGATATTCATATATTTCCATCAATTTTAGTCTCTTAGCAATTTTGGCAAATGTATTTGAAATTTTACAAGTTTCTTTTGAGACGTACTACAATAAAATACTTTATCAATCTCATTCCTCCAGGTAGTAATAATTTGGCTCTTCTAGAGCACTCAATTAGTTTTGTACTGCCATATATTTCATTACACCAATCATATGGTGAATATCTCCTTCAAGGAGAAAATCATATAATTATTGTCATGGTTAAATAATTAAATGCAAGATCGATTTCTTGCTTACTTGCTCTTGTGTTATTCATAATAACACATAATTTTGACGTACATTTTGTACGTGAGCAATGACCATTCATGCCACAATAAATGATAGTTCATTCTACTCGAACCTCTTCTAGAGGTGAGTTGTGCTACTTTATCAACCACACACGGGCACGCCCGTATCATATCTTTTATCATATATTGCCATATTCACTTCCAGGAATGGGTCCACATTCATAATATTTATTATAAATTGTCTCATTCACTTCAGGAACGGACCATAATCATTTTTGACGTGCCTCATATTCCCATAAAACATAGGTGACATTATTATATTTACCGTTTGAATGGTTATTTTTGAGAACCCTTATTGTTCTCTTATTAATTTCACAATGATGACAATTGCTTCATTCATTGCCTCACCCACGACTATGGTCAATACCATGGTAATTACTTTATCGTCTTTCAGACATAAAATTACTTGCATTCTTTCAGACATAAAATATTGTGTCTTCTTTCAGACATAAAATTATTTTGCCATCTTTCAAATATAAAATATTGCTACAACATCCACATTCATGAATGAAGCATGTGTTGCTCCCACATTCACCTTATGGAATGGAGCTTGTTCTGCTCCCACATTCATCTTAGGAAATGGAGCATAATTAGCTCCCACATTCGCCTAATAGAATGGGGAATATCTAGTGGGATGGGCTTAAAAAATATATAATTTTGTCTCAGTCATCATTGTATCATCAATATGGTGCACTGAGACCTGAACCCAGTGCCTTATTATTATGGTGTGCCAGGACTCGAATATGATGTCTTACTTTTAACAGTGGACATAATAGGCCAAACAAGTACTCCCTCCGTTTCAAAATGGTTGTCATAGTTTGACTTGGAGCGGAGTTTAAGAAATGTGATAAGACTTTTAGAACTTGTGGTCCAAAATAAGTCATACATAAATATGTGGCTATAAAGCATTTCATTAAAGGTAAAGTAGTAGTTTCAACTCAAAAATGTTTCCAAATTTAGAATTGTGTCATTCTTTTTGAAACAGACTAATAAGGAAACTATGACAACCATTTTGGAACGGAGGGAGTACATCACATTATATGACATATGTATTTGTCCAAATAAGAAAAGTAATTTTCTATAATTCCTTTGAGGAAATTATAATAATCACAAATACAATTTTATGAGTATATTTACTACATAACCATTTAAGTAACAACCTGGTGTACTTAATTGCCATGTATTATTATACGTATAAACCAACCTATTTTGTGTTAGACATCTCATCAATAACTGAACATGGATCTTTTACATATTGTGGTGTTAAACTCCACAATCAAACATACCGTTTGTACCCTCTCATGAAAAGATAATGAATTAACTTTTTCATTATACAAGTGAAAAACATTATTTCTAGAATATTTATTTTTGTATGCCAACCTTTTAGTTTTTCTTTATGTATACGACAAAGTACTAAGAGAAACATTAATAATGGTAGCATTGCGGGTGAAGCACTATCGTAATACATTGATTAGCAGGCAGAATTTTCAATTACCTTCTCCTGGAATGTATTCATCACACTTACCCAAATAATAATTAAATTTGTCTCTCAAAGTCTATAATATCAGACAACAAGATTTAGATAGACAAGCAGAAAAGTTAGTAATAAATCAATAATTTACTTGTCCAAAAGAATACTCTTAGGGAGGAATCATATTTGAATTTTAAGCAATAGTAATGAAAGGGTTACCTCTTTCACTTACCTTTATTGGATTGCAACTATATTGTGGATCCCAAAGATTGCTTTTCATTTTTATTCTTGATATGCTCTGCAATATCAGCATATTATTAAACAACTTTTAGTTCCCCGTCTTTATCATCTTTAAAGGAATGATAAAACCTAAAGAAAGTTCCTGCTACTCATTTCCGATTGCTAGAGAAATGGTAAATAAAATTCAAATTGGAAATGACACATAAAATTAAAATTAGAGACTCGTGCTGATAACGTGTTGTAAAACTAATAGTAAAGAGTGCAAGAACAAGATAAAATATATGAGAAGAGAAGGAAGAACTTGTATTATTCTCTAAGTGTTTCAAGTGTGTCTTCCATAGACAAAGTGTCCTCTATTTATAGGACACCAATACATAGGAGGTTAAAAGTATTCCTAAGAGTTACAGGAATTAAGAGGTGCCTAAATGAGGAATTAAGTAGGAGAAAGTGGAGAGGAATTAAGTAGGAGAAAGTGATGTAGTAAATCATAGATTACAATTGAATAACGGTGAGTAGTGGTCATCCACAAATAAATAAATTTACAACACTACATATAACAATCAATATTTAGAGAAATTTTAATGTTGCTTAAACTTCATTAGAATTATTATGGTGCATGTATCTAAATACTACTATTTACATCTTGAGATGCATAAACCGTATGTATCTCTTGCTTATGCCTGCATATGTAATAATTTTTCTCTCGAGGATGTTATCTTAAAGAATTACTGCTATCCAATCTTTACCTGCTTAGAAACACGATTTTCAAAAGCCACTTCTCACTTGTCCTCCGAGCTCCGTTATAGCTAGTCAGTAAAGAATTTTACAATTTTTTTTCGAGAATATAATACATTTGGTTAGTTACACATGTGTGCTTGTTAAGTTAATGTAGAATCAGATAATATAATTATGCCATGATTAGATGTTTAAGTTTAAAAAGTTATTCTATATTGTTTGATTCCCTTATATTTTCTTTTTAGCGAAATCTAACCAAAAAAGTTCTATGAATGTTTGGTACCAAGTTTCTTATGTAGCAAATCTCATGGTTTTATAATTGTAAAACCGAACACACTCACACGAGAGAAATAATATTTGGGTGAAAACTCTTGCTTTCATTGATGAGGGGAGTCCCCTATTTATACAAAAGAAACCTAGAGAACCTAACCCTAAACCTAACTTAGGGACCAAGTAAATCTAACGGGCTTGGCCCATTATACAATTTACATAACTAATCTATTTACAATAATCTATTTACATTTACAATACCCCCCTCAAGTTGGAGCGTGAGGGTTCCTTACGCCCAACTTGTTAAGGAAGAATTCGAACTGGGTGCGTCCCAGCGCCTTCGTAAAAATATCAGCAAGTTGCGTGGTCGTAGGCACATAGCTGGGACGAATGACTCCTCCGATAATTTCATTCCGAACAAAATGACAGTCGACTTCGATATGTTTAGTGCGTTCGTGAAATACTGGATTCCGAGCAATATGTAACGCAGCTTGACTGTCACACTTCAAATTCATCGGAGAATCGTGATCAATTCCAAGATTCCATAAAATCCCTTTCAACCACTTCAATTCACACACAGTCATCGCCATCGATCTATATTCTGCCTCAGCGGAGGACCTCGACACGATCTGTTGCTTCTTCGTTCTCCAAGATATCGGTGAGTCCCCTAACGACACATACCAACCTGTTAACGATCGACGTGTCAACGGACAGCCTGCCCAATCAGAGTCACACCACCCGTGCAATCTCAGATCACACTGAGAATGAAATACAATGCCTTGTCCCGGACAGCCTTTCAAATATCGAACAACCCTGAGTGCCGCTTCCATATGTTCAATACGGGGACTCTGCATGAATTGCGACAACACATGCACACTATAGGACAAATCCGGTCGTGTAAAACACAAGTAAATCAATCTTCCAACCAGTCGCCGATAACGTTCAGGATCTTTGATAAAACGACCAGACGCAAGTGCCAAGCGATGGTTTTGTTCTATCGGCGTACCAACCGATTTTGCCCCCAACAAGCCTGTTTCCGATATGATATCCAATGCATACTTCCTCTGACACAGGAAGATTCCTTTCGGAGCCCTTGCCACTTCAACTCCCAAGAAGTATTTCAAGGCACCTAAATCCTTCATATGGAAACATTTCGAGAGATATAACTTAAAACTTCGAATTGCCTTCGAATCATTACCAGATATAATCAGATCATCCACATAAACAAGCACATTTAAATGCACATTTCCCTTCTTCATCGTAAACAATGAGTAATCCGAATATGATTGTCGAAACCCATATTGCTTAAGTGCAGCAGACAACTTCGCAAACCAACATCGGGGAGCTTGTTTTAAACCATACAATGATTTTCGAAGGCGACACACAGCTCCTCTCCCCGTCATGCGATGTCCCGGAGGCAATTTCATATATACTTCCTCGTGAAGATCACCATGTAAAAATGCATTGTGCACATCCATCTGATGCAATTCCCAATTTTTGGCAGCTGCTACGGCCAGAAAAACTCGGACTGTCACCATCTTTGCAACCGGTGCAAACGTCTCCGTATAATCAACCCCTTCGATTTGATGATTTCCAAAAATCACCAACCTTGCTTTGTACCTTTCAATAGTTCCATCCGAGTTGTACTTTATCTTGTACACCCATCGACATCCGAGGGCCTTCTTCCCGGTAGGCAAGGGAACTATCTCCCAGGTTCTGTTCGCTTCCAATGCCTTCAATTCTTCCCCCATGGCTGTTCTCCATTTGTCACTTTTTACCGCCTCCGAATAGGAGGTAGGCTCGTGTCCTTGCGTTATAGCTGCAAGAAAACTCACATGTTTCGAAGAGAAATTATCACAATTGACATAGTGTGCTAGAGGATAGGGCTTACCAGAGGGTTTTTGAGAAACAGATGAACAAGCAGACTTTCAAACGCAGGACGATACCCGGTGACTCATCTTTTGGACCGTATTAGTAACAAAGTCTCTCAGCAAGGTATTCTCTTTCTTAGTTCGTTTTCCCCGACCCAACTCTTCGGGTTCAACGTCGGGGACAACCGCAGGTTCAGCTTCCGGAGTCACCTCTTCGGGTTCACTCACCGGAGTTACGACTTCGGGTTCAACACTCACCGGAGTCACGACTTCGGGTTCAACACCCCCCTTCCTTGCACACTCTCCTCTGCCTCCTCCAATGCAACGGTGACATAAGTCGTATCTTGTGACCGTTTTTCGGCATCAGTCTCCTTGGAGGCGAATGGAAATTCCTTTTCGTAAAACACCACATCCCTCGAGAACACAAACTCCTTTGTCTCCAAATCATACATTTTCCATGCTTTCTTCCCATTTGGATAACCCAAAAACACACATCGACGACTCCTACTTTCAAACTTGTCACTTGTTCGTCCTTGATTGCGAGCATAACATAAGCAACCGAACACCCTCAAATGATCATAATTCGGTGTCACACCCATCAAGATATCGTAAGGTGTCTTCCCATTCAACAACTTAGTGGGTGTCCGGTTAATCAAATAACATGCCGTCATCACACATTCTCCCCAGAAGTCAATTGGTAAATTAGCTTGAAAACGCAGCGCCCGTGCCACGTTTAAGATATGTCTATGTTTCCGTTCAACTCTACCGTTTTGCTGGGGTGTCCCCACACACGAAGTTTGGAACAAGATCCCTTGTTCGAGAAAATACCCTTTCAGACTTACAAATTCGGTTCCATTATCACTCCGAACGCACTTAACCCGTTTATTGAATTGTCTCTCCACCATTGCAAAGAAACCCTTCAATTTTTGTCCGACCTCTTTCTTATCAATTAACAGGAAAACCCATACTCCTCGTGAACAATCATCAACAACAGTCAAAAAATATGATGCACCACACGAAGACTCAGTTCTATAAGGACCCCACAAGTCACAATGAACTAAATCAAAAGGTTCAGCAGCTTTATTATTACTCGAAGGAAATACATTTTTAGTTTGTTTTGCCCTAAGGCATACATCACATGCTTTTTCTTCTAAGCTACCTTTCCCACTATCTTCTACGACTGAAAGAGATTTCGTTACTTGCATCGAAGGATGTCCCAACCTTTGATGCCATAAGTCCACCACATCGACCTTCACAGCTTTCACCACGGGTATCGTCCGAAAGTAGTAGAGTCCGTTCTTTTGTTCACCCACTCCAATCAACTTCCCCGTAGCCCGGTCCTGCATAACACACAAATCATTAGTGAAATTTACATTGCAACCAACTTGATTAATTAATTGAGACACAGAAATCAAGTTGCAAGTCATTTCGGGCACATATAACACTCCGTGAAGAACCATGTCTTCGTTAAATCTGATGGATCCTTCCTGAGTCGCCATCGTACTGCTTCCGTTCGGTAGACCTACCGGACACTTTGGTATTGTTCGTAAATTCTCCAAAATACTTATCTGACCGGTCATGTGATTTGACGCCCCCGTGTCAATAATCCATGAAGGATGAGTTTTCTTACCGATCGAAGGTTCACTTGTGCTTGCCTTTTCCTTTTTCAGCAAATCGAACAGCATCTGCAACTGATCACCTGTTATTCCGGACAGGTTAGCCTGTCCGGGCATACTCATGTGTCCGTTTTCTCCATTCTCGAGCTCAGCTTGAGCAGCATTTGCTCGATTATTGCCACGTCCCCGACCAGCATTTGAACCAAACTGTTGATGTCCACGACCTCTTCCACCTTTGTTGCCTTCAGCTTTTCCTCTACCACGTCCTCCATTCGAAGTGCCTTGCTTCGGATAATGCACCCACCCCTCCGGATAGCCAATGACTTCATAGCAGCGTTCCGGAGGATGTCCTCCTCGATCACACAAGTGACACTCCTTATAGCCTGTCTTCGGCGGCTGTGATCGTTGTGCAGCAAACGCCGTTACCTCCCCTCGTTCTTCCTGAATTCGTGCCATCCCTTTGACCCATTCATCTTGGATTACCTTTTGGTAGACTTGATTCATCGATGGCAACGGCTCCTGAGCCAAGAGATTGGAACGGACAGTTCCATAAAGGCTTTCATCCAGGCCCATAAGGAATAAGTGAACCCTATCTTCTTCTCTTTTTTTCTCCAGTGCAACCGTTAGATTGCACGTGCAGTTTCCACACGAGCAAGTTGGGAACTTATCACAATTTCCTAGTTCTTCCCACAACATAGCCAGTTTTCCATAGTAAGCAGCAACAGTTAATCCCTTTTGCTTACAACCGGCCAAAGCCGCTTTTAATTCCTGAATCCGAGGTCCGTTTCCCACGGAGAAACGTTCTCGAATACTCTCCCACAGATCTTTCGCTACTTCCATGTGCGATATGGTGGTCCGAAGAGTAGGCTCGATCGAATTCCTAATCCACGACACCAGAAGAAAATTGATAGTCCACCAATCCTCATAATCGATCGACTTTTCATCGGGCATCTTGATCGATCCGTCAACAAAACCAAACTTCTTCCTTGCACGCAGCGCCGTTCTAACCGACCGCGCCCATTCCTCATAGTTTTCACTGGTCAACTGGACCTGTGTGATAATCAAACCAGGATTATCATTCGAAGTGATATCGTACGGCGAGATTGTCTTCCGTACGGCTGCAACATCACCTTTTGGAGCCTCCATTACTTTTCTACTTGAAGAGTTTCACGATGGCTCTGATACCATGTAAAACCGAACACACTCACACGAGAGAAATAATATTTGGGTGAAAACTCTTGCTTTCATTGATGAGGGGAGTCCCCTATTTATACAAAAGAAACCTAGAGAACCTAACCCTAAACCTAACTTAGGGACCAAGTAAATCTAACGGGCTTGGCCCATTATACAATTTACATAACTAATCTATTTACAATAATCTATTTACATTTACAATAATAATTAATCATCATCATGTATGAATTTTCATCCCTTTATTCCAAAGGTATAGGTATATGAATATATGGTGACTTAAATAGAATTCTACGAACACGTGTAAAAAATTAGTAATGTATATTGTTGTATATGGTTTGGCCATGTATGAAGAGGAGAAATATAGTAGCGCCAGTGAAGAGGTACGAAGGATTGACAATGTTGGGTCTATAGAGATGTAGAGATAGACTGAAGAAGAACTTGGACGAGGTGATTTGACATGACATGATTTATCTCCAGATCATCAAGGACATAACCCTATAGGAAAGTGTGAAGATCGAGAATTAGAGTAGATAGTCAGATAGTATATTATCACTTTTCGGCATACTAGCGTGAGTTTGTGAATATATATTATTTCTATCTTTTTCTATTGATACTTACTCTCTTGTAACGCCCGATTTACACACTACAACACTAAACAGTGTCAAAAACGTGTTAGCTCTAAAATTTTCCTTTTTTTCACCAATGCTTATCTTTATTCTCCACCAAACCTTCCACGTCCCGAAAATCCTCGTTGTCCAAACAAATTAATTTTTTTTCCATAGAACGTGTCAACAACGTGTGTATAAATATTTCCCCTGTTAACAAGTGTTCACTTGTCACTGGAAAACCATTTTGTATGAAATATACAAGTCCTCAATTTCCATCATTTGACCCATTCATTTCTCAAACATGTCATCAAGATTCCTAGTTGGTCCACCTGAACTCCGCCATGAACCACCATTCTCCGCCGTGCATGATCCTAAAGAACCCGACCCCATAACAACGTTAACTGAACAAACCATAAATCTTGATCTTTCAAAACTACCATTAAAGGGTTTAACAGAAAACAACTCACCGACATTCATATCATCAGGTAACCCCTGTTTAGATTTCTTCTTTCATGTTGTGCCTGACACATCACCTGATGATTTGATCGGACGGTTAGAATTAGCTTGGGCCCACAATCCTTTAACTGCTCTTAAGTTGATCTGTAATCTTAGAGGTGTTAGAGGTACTGGTAAAGCTGATAAAGAAGGGTTTTATATAGCTTCTTTTTGGTTATACCATACTCATCCTAAAACCCTTTCAGGTAATATTCATGCTTTAGCTGATTTTGGATACTTTAAGGATTTTCTTGAAATTTTATATAGGATTTTAGAAGGTCCATTTGTTAGAAAAAATGAAAAAGAGGCTAGAGAAATGTTGTGTGGCCGAGGTCGTGGTCGTGGTCGTGGTCGTGGTCGAGGTGGTAGGTTTAAGAGGGAGAATAGGCCAAATCAAGAAAATGAGGAAAAGAAGGAGAAAATGAAGAGAAATTTAGAGGAATTAAAGGAAGAGATTAAGGTTGAACAAGAGAAAGCTAGGGCTTTAAGGAAGGAAAGAGAGATGGTTAAGGCGAAAAAGGCGATAGAGAAATATTATAGTGATGGGAATTATAGGTCGTTACATGATAAGATTTCGGATTTCTTTGCGGAGCTTTTGAAGGCTGATGTTGAGAAGTTGGGTTCGGGGAAGGTTAGTGAGATTAGTTTGGCTGCTAAATGGTGTCCGACTGTTGATTCGTCGTATGATAAGGCTACGTTGATGTGTGAGAGCGTTGCGAAAAAGATGTTTCCGAGAGAAAGGTATAGTGAGTATGATGGGGTTGAAGAGAGTCATTATTCTTATAGGGTGAGAGATAGGTTGAGGAAAGATGTGCTTGTGCCTTTACATAAGGCGTTAGAGTTGCCGGAGGTGTACATGAGTGCTAAGAAGTGGAATTCTTTGCCGTATAATAGGGTGGCGTCGGTGGCGATGAAAAATTACAAAGAACTCTTTTTGAAGCATGATCAGGAAAGGTTTAATCAATATCTCGAGGACGTGAAGTCAGGGAAGGCAAAAATTGCAGCTGGAGCTTTGCTCCCTCATGAGATTATTGGGGCATTGGATGATGGAGATGGTGGACAGGTAGCTGAACTTCAGTGGAAAAGAATGGTTGATGATCTTTGTAAGAAAGGGAAATTAAGTAATTGTATCGCGGTAAGTGATGTTTCGGGGAGTATGGGGGGAACACCAATGGAGGTCTCTGTGGCACTTGGAGTCTTGGTTTCAGAATTGAGTGAGGAACCATGGAAAGGAAAATTGATCACATTTAGTGATGAACCTGAACTTCAGAAAGTTGAAGGTGCTACGCTAAAAGAGAAGACTGATTTTGTTAGAAATATGGATTGGGGTGGGAGCACAAACTTCCAGAAAGTGTTTGATAGGATTTTGGAAGTGGCAGTACAAGGAAATCTAAGTGAGGACCAAATGATAAAGAGGGTGTTTGTGTTCAGTGATATGGAATTTGATCAGGCATCAGAAAATGCTTGGGAGACGGATTATCAAGCAATACAACGGAAATTTGGAGAGAAGGGATACAAAAATGTGCCTGAGATTGTGTTTTGGAACCTTCGAGATTCGAGGTCAACTCCAGTTTTGGAAAAGCAGAATGGTGTAGCGCTTGTGAGTGGGTTTTCGAAGAATCTGTTGACCATGTTCTTGGAGGGCGGTGGAATCGTTAATCCTGTGGATGTTATGGAGCTTGCTATTTCTGGTGAAGAGTACAAGAAGCTTGTTGTTTTCGACTGAAGTATGTTTTGCTCAGAGCTTCTTGGTTTTATTTCAAACTATATTTTCCAGTTTTGTTACACCATCTATGCTAGCTGAAAGGATTATGTGTTATTTACAGTCAACTGGTGACATTAAGATGTGTTTTTATGGATATGGATTATACTTGGATAATCTTGTGTTTTCGTGCTTCTTTGAGTCTGTTTTCTTGTAAAATACGGTAGGTTGAATGCCCAGAGCTATCTTATATTCTATATGTGATGTTTGTCTGCTGACTTAAGCTAAATTAAACAAACCCATTCTAAATCCAAACTGAAAGTTCGATCAAGTATTTGATGAAAGAGAGTCCTGTTCTAGCCATATCACTCTTATTAGATAAGGGAACAGGGCATCATTCAGAAGTTATATACGTAAAAGGTTTAGTACTTTGTTAAATTATTCTGAATTTTCCTGCAAGGCGGAATTCTTTTCTTTCATAGTTAGTTTTGCCACAGGTTGATCAGCATCCATTTTTTCAAGGAAATTAATCTGGTATCTTTACCTAGCTTTGTTCTAGAAGTACCCTGTTTGAATAGACTACGATTGCTTTGGATTCATTATTTCATTCCTGATTCTGAAACAATTCTCTTTTGATTATTGGTTCTTAAAATGCCACTGATGTCAAGCAGTCTTGAATCTCAGCTGGTATCTAAGAAAATCGACTTCAATGAGATGAATCTTAATATCCCCAATTACTACTTGTAACATTATGCGTATGTTATCTCTTAATACCCCTCTGCCTGTTATCTCTTAATATACCTCTGTAAATTGTGCATCAAATCACTGTTCTACATGTAGAAATCTTTATTACTAGTTGATCTATACGGTATCCCTCTTCTCATTTAGTTTTGGTAGGTGAAAATGTGGAATGAAGATAAGTTAATAGTAGCTAGTAGCTACTATCATAACGATTGTAAATTGAAGGAAAGAGTTGAACTTCTGTCCGTCCACTAATGCTCTTGAGCAATTCCTAATCCCTGGTTATGTTAGAACCAGGAGCTTTGAGAGTTGAACTGTTCCAAGTGAAATAATTGTGATACACAACGCATTATTTTCATTAAGATATCATGCATGCTTAAGCCGCATAGCTCCTATAAAAGCAAGATTGCATATAGTCCTCAATAAAGCATTGAACTGACACTGTTGCAAGAAGATCCTTTGACCATCTTGCAGTGACCATCTTGCAGCTTATTGTGTGTCAGTAGTTGCATTTTCAAGTTGATAAAAACTGTCATGAGGACTCTGTTTGGCTTTTGGCTCTTTGATTTTAGGTATAATCTTGATTAGGAGGTTGAGCATTAGAAAAATGGCCTCGTGTTTAGGTTACAGGGACTGGGATGTTTTGCAAGCAAGTGCTGAAATCTCACATATAATTTTGTATGTGGTGGAAACTTGAAAGAAGAAGAGCTTGCTGCCTTTTGATGCTTAGTAGAATGCATAAACCTAGTATATAGAGAGTTGGTAGTTGTCATGAGTCAACTGTACTGAAATTTCCCGTTACACTGTTGGTGTGCAGAAAATAAACTCTTTAGTGTTTGGCAAAATTAGAGGTGAGGTGTTCATTTCCCTTTTCATCTTGCAAGTATAGACCAGAAAACCTTGAAAAAATGTAAAAGCATGTTTTGTGCATTAGTACTATGATAGTGTGTGATGTTGGCTAGTGTGGGGGTTCCCATGGATTAACAGATAAACGAGACCATGTGCGGTGTTTCCAAGAATATCTCATGCGATGTGTTTTCCAAGGACAGTCATGTAAATTGACAATGGAACTCGGTCAAAAAACCAATAATCAAATACCATTGCCATGCATTTATATAAGATCAGATTAGCTTGTCTAAACTGGTCCAATTTGAAGTACATGGCCAGCCTAAAATAACCCATTAATGCGATACTTGAAAGTGAATGCATCACTCTATGTTTCTTTATAATCTTATCAAGAATCCTTTACAATGTTATGATTTGTACCCTTGTAACATATACTAGTAAAGAGTGCAGAAATATAATAATTTTCATAACCCATGTAGCTTCGGGTTTAATCATGAAATCAAGGATTACTGACATTTCACATTGTAACTACATTTTTGGGACTCCAAGCTACGGCTGGAGGGGGTTTTGAATTTTGATAAGTGATCACCTATTTGGATTGAAGTAATGTGATATGTTAATTACTTAACTAGTGTTAACTCCCTCAATATGACCTTTTCGATACTTCTAATTTTTATTTCTATATTAGTAGTGCTTAACTTTTTCGTTGTAGACTAGTAGTGTGAAGTGTGAACAATACTTGGGATCTCTAAACTTGTATTTTCATTTTCTTTTATTATCACAAAAGTAGAAAAATTAAGATATTGAGTACTCAATCGTAATACTTCCATGTGTGTTTCCAGCAGTAATACTTTGATTTTACGGAACCATAATATTGAAAAGCAAAATTGGTTAAATTCAGTTATTTTTTGTTTATAATTAGTGAGCTGACTATTTAAGTCTTCTTTAAAATATACAAAATTGTGACACAGAGGCCGTAGTTTCCTTTTTGATCCAGTTTAACATGGTTTAGCAAAAATGATGCTTCGCTGATAATATTTTGATAGAATACCTCTCAACAACTAATTATCCACGTGTGTTTTTCGTCCCTTCCTCTCTAGCTAAATTGCTTTGAAGTTTCGGCAAGGGAATGTTTTCCATCAAATACTTTCATCTGTGTCCAACTAAATAGTCTTGAAATCTTGGCGAATAGGCAACATTTCAAGTTTTGGCATGACAATATTTACCCTCGATCCCTTTCGCCTAATCTTCAACTAAATTGCCTTAAAATTTTGAAAAATAGGCAATATTTGCATTCAACCCCTTTACCTTCTCTCCAAGTAAATAGCCTCTCAACCTATTCGCCCCTATCTCCAAACTAAATTGCCCTGAAATTTAGGCAAATCTGCAACACTTGCCCTTAACTCATCCAACTAAATTGCTTTGATGTCTTCGCAAGGCAACACTACCCAAGCTGAAGGTTATTTACGTAAAAGTATAGAAAATGGGCCAAACCCTCAAAATCATTCAAATTTAGGGATACATGATGAAATTTTCACCTTTTAAGTTACAATTAGTCCCACTCCACTATAATCAGGAGATTTTTCAAAAATAGGATGGTTTGAGGCTATATCTTATATTCTGTCCCTTTTGGGGCAGTTTTGCAAAAAATAAACAGATTTAGCCTACTGTCATGATTTTGGGCATTTCGCGGCAGTCGTAGTTTTGACTTTCATAAGAAATTTTCTACATTTTTAGCCCCAATTAGAAAAAGCTATCGAAGATCGCAAGAAGCTTTTTTTGGTTTAATCGTGTAACCTTGGATTATTTGAACTTTGTCTTAATTCTTCAGTATTCTCCACTCTTAAACTGATTCATTAGTTTGACATTTAAGAAAGAGTAAACGTTAGTGACTCGAAAGCTTTAGTAAGATTAAGGCAATTTCGAGTCTTCAAAACCAGGTAAAGTCAATGCAAAGTAAGAGGAGATGGATCACAACTTAGTTCCACAAGACCATGTTTACGCTACATAAGCGATGCTATTTTCATACTGCCTCATCAACATGTTGTAGTTGTGCATAACAATGTAGGGATTTCATTCACAAAGATAACGGCCACTTCTTTCACATTTACTCCTTTTACAAAAAATAACATTAAATTACCAAAGTAAAGCTAACTGGTGTTTTTGCACAAAATGTATAATTTTAGCGGCGCTGTCACAGTTTTGGTCCCCACATAAAAAAATCCTACATTTTTTGGTCCCACTAAAAAAAGCTCATAACGATCACTAGAAGTCACCAGGGGGAAACTCCTGGTGATCTAGATCATGCCGCTAGTAAGATCTGTGATTTCTAAGAGATTTTCTTATGGGGGCTAGAGAGTATAGACTCTTCTTACGGAGGCCAAATATGTGATGAAACATCACAAGTGTCCTATTTCTGTAAATCACCCCAAATTATCCAACGAAGATGGGGCACAGTGCAGGAATAGCCATTTTTGTCAGTAATTTTTGGTTTGAGGATACTTTTTTTTAATTGATTTTGTATGAGAGACCACTGGATTGAAGTTCAAACCTTGTGGGCTGAAGTTCATACCTAAGGTATGAAGTTCAACTTCAGCCTGCAAGGGCTGAAGTTTTAATTATATTAAGTGTAAACTTCAACCACTGCGGGCTGAAGTTGAACTTCAATCCTTGTTGTGTGAAGTTCGGCCACCAGAATTGAAGTTTCAAAAAGTGGTTTTTCATTCAAAACCAATAAAAAAAAGTAGTCTCAAACAAAAAACAACTGATAAAAGTGGCCTGTGTGTGAAATTTCTTCCACGAAGATGGCCAAACTTCATATTTACGGTCAGACTCTTTTTTTTCTCGTCATGCAAAAATAATTATAAAAAGTGACGAGAGAGACTGTGTGATGATCTTTGTTTTTCCATCACATTTTCTGACCGGAATTATTTAACTTTTGAAATATTATATTTAACAAATACAACGTGTTCTTGTATTAACGATGCATGATAAAGACGGGGTTAGATATATAAGTAGCGTTCACCAACACAAGTCGATTACTCTGATATACTGGTATGCTGGTGGTTTTCGTCAAAACAAACGGAGACATATTTTAGAGCAAAACAAGCAAATTAATATTACCCCAATGGACTTCTTCATTTGAAATGATGTTGTAGTAAAGGAAATGATTTTACCTGTCCCTCTGATATCGCATTTCGAACAAGTCAAATACTCCTACCATTTTGTCAACCTTCTGAATACTCATTTACATACAAATTTAACTAAAATATTGAAAAACGCCTGCATTACTAAACCCAACATAAACGTACCAATGGGACAAAGTTTTAATCCCAATTAAATGGTATTTAACCTAGATCCGATTTTAGGCCAATTAACAATTAAATTTATATTTGTGGAGTCACGATCAATAGTTGAGATTAAGAGTTTGAACGTTGGGCCAAAGTGGTGATAATACGAGAACGAGGTATAGGTATTAACTAATAAAGACAAAGCATAAACAAAAATAAGGAGAGATAACCGTATCGTATCGCTTATCCTCGGGGAGAGCACTTCGATACCAGTCACACTTAGAGGATCAAAGAACTAAAATACTAAGCAAGTATGAGCAAAAGGAATATCTGAGTAAGAGTGAGAGAGTATTCTTATTGATATTGTAGACCGGAAGTAAAGTTGTGTTACAATCGTTTAGGGCAAATGCTATTTATAAGTCTGATAGGCACCCGTTGGGATTCGTAACCGCTGGACATGGATCTGTCTGGATAAGTAACTGCTGGGCACGTATCCGTTGGAGTCATAACCGCTGGGTTGTAATGATTGTCTTAGTGACCATTAATTGAATGATCGTGAATGATCATGTCAATAACTGCTCACTTAAACCGTGTTCACTGTTGAAGTGTTTCATAACTCCTTCAGGTCTGCTCGTGATAAATGTCTGTCCGTTAGGTGTCTGTCCGTTGGAACTTCTGCTCGTGCCACGTGGTAGACATGTGTCACCTTTTCAAGTCCAGTCAGCTTTTATCCAATACAGATAGTCCCTGCACTGCTCGAGCAGAGTATATGTTCGAGGAGTGGATAGGAATTTTGGCGGGAATTTCTTGTAAACTTTTGTCTCCGTGTGACGCGGTTTGGTGACGTATGAACCTTATCAGCTACGTGACAAGCCCTCATGACGTGCGCATTTAATGCGCCGTATAAAAAAGTAACTGCAACTGGCACGCCTGCATAATTGCAGTCCATTCTAAAGTGACTACTGCGTGTCCCAAGAGTAAAAGTAATGATTTTAACCGCTTCAGTCACGTGCACACGTCGTCTGTTGATCGCGAGGTGACTGCTGCTCTTCAGGATAATGATGACACTATAAAATTTGCTGAACCCTATTCTTTCTTTCGACGGCCAGATCTGGTCGTAGTCTCTTGGATGACCTCCACGTGTCTCGAAGGAAGTTGAGGGGCTGAATTTCCTCTCCTATAAATAGGGGTTTGCCTGATGAGAAACCTTTTACTTGCCTTTATTTCTTCTCCGCTGTTTTTTGAAAACCTTTGAACTAGCTTTTGAACTAGCTTTTGGATTCTTCTTGTTAACTTCATAATCTTTCTGAAATTATGACTTCAAGATCTAGAAAAAATCAAGGTGCAGATATTGCTGGTAGTTCCTCAGCGACCACTCCTAGGCCCCGGGCTACTCAGGCTACTGCTGCAGAAATTATCCCCAAGAAATGGGGTGAATTAGAGGCGGACTGTAACATTAAGTCCTTTAATAATAATCAAGTAGATATGCGCAACTGGCCGGCGTATAGGTTTAAGTCTGGGATCACAAAGGATTTGATCCCACAAGTAAGGATGGACTGTCACTGGGGTGACGAGGTTCCCCTCTTCCCGGTCTCCGAGGAGGAGAATATTACTTTCCACAGGGCTGGGTGGACAGCCATGTGCACCTACCCTTTCACAGTGGGATGTAGGTTACCCCTGCACCCTGTGCTGGAGAGGCTCTGCAGGGAGTACCTACTCTGCCCGAGGCAACTGTGCCCCAGTATATACAGAATAGTTACACTTTTAGATTGGTTTGCAACGAAAACCGATCAATATTTTGGATACGAACATTTTATTTCTTTGTACAGTATACAAAATTTTAAAGACGGCTATGTGAATGCCAGGATGCGCGGAAGCAAGGGCTTGGTGCGCAGTTCTGAAGATACAGGTGACCGAGGCTGGGTGCACCGGTATCTGTTCGTGCGCTCTTCGGCCTTGACTTTTGGCGACAAGGCTTATCTTCCTGAAGTCTGGAACAAGAAGCGTAAGTCCCCGAGTATTTTTGAAATTTTTCGTATTCTTCTTTTTCTTCTCATCGGCTAACTCCGTTCAACTTCTTTTTGTAGCGGCCAAGCAATCCTACGACGGGCTCATTCCTTTTGAAGAGCTGACAGCGTGGGTTGAGGCAATTTTGAAGGAGTTTGTTCCTGAGAGGAGAGAATGGATGCACTTTGCTGCGCATAAGAGTTTGACAGTGAAAAATCATGGTGAGAATATTTCTGCTTTCATGATTATCCTTCTCCTTTGAAACTTCTCCGTGTCTGACCGTTTTACCTTTTTGCAGGTTTGGGTACTCAAGGAGATTTCTTTCCTACTCCCCCCCTAAGACGAGCCTTCCGAGCCTGTCGCTGACCCAGATGCTGAGGCCGCGGCTATACTAGCTTCGGTGGAGGCACTGCGCAGCAGGGAGGGGGCGAGGAACTCTTATCTGGTGGTCTGGGCTCCCTGAAAAGAAAGAAGAAGAGCCAAGATGAAGGCGGAGCATGGAAGAGGTCTGACATAAGACTTCCGTGGCTGCCGGGCAAGCCACATCTGCTGGGGGTGAGCCTTCGTCTAGGGCCAGTGTACCGGAGCCCGTAGAGGAGAATGTCAAAATTGCTGTTGAAGTCGCCGAGTCTGCACGGGGAGAGGGTTTAGCCAAGGAGGTTATCTATATTTCGGACACTGAGGCCGAAGTTGATGTTCCCCTTAGGCGAAGACCTCATCTCAGAAGTGACAGAAGGAGGGTCGAGGAGGAGGCTATCCGTACTCCGGAGAGGAGTCCCCGAGTTGATGACGGGGTGAGGGCAGCTCCTTCTCGCGTAGACAAGGGGAAAAGAAAGGTGGATGAAGAAGAAGAAGAAAAATAAGAAGTAAAAGAAGAAGTTAGGGAAGAAGTTCCCCAAGAGGAGTAGCCGGAGTCCTCGTGTTTTTTGTTTTGAGGACCTGGAGAATGTGGCTACTGAGGGGGAGGCGTCGGTCGGTCTTCGCGAGTGCGAGACGATAAATCCTGGAGTGGAAGGTGGTTCTAACCTTTCATCAACAAGGTTCATCTGGCGGTCAGTCATCGGTGGCCAGACTGAATTGAAGGACATCAGGGGTGTTCGTTACAAGTTTGGACCAAATTATCCTTCCGAGCAGGCTTGGGAACCCAAGTACTGTGAGAGGAAGCATACCCTGAAACTTGCCCCTGATGTTAACTTCATAACTGGACAGGGTGGTTTGGCTAAGGCGGTCTCTTCGCTCATCGATCCCCGTGAAGAATGGGTGCTGAGGGAGCTAAGCGATGAGGAATTGGCCTTTCAGATTGCTGCTGATTCTGCCTGGGTAAGAGTTTTCCGCTTTGTGTTGGGAATAACTTTAGCCTCGGGCTTCTAACCTTGACTTGGTTTGCTTTTTCTGTCAAGTATGCTGGCTGCCGAGCTCATGTTTTGCTCCAGGCTTAACAACACCGATCAAGTACTCGAGGTAAAGAAAGAGTTGCTGGATGCTCTGAAGGAGAACAAGACCTTGCTGGAGCAGTGTGGTCTCCTAAGGGGTGAGGTTAATCGGCTGACTGATGTCAACAATGAACGTGTCGAGCAGATTAACGCACTCACCAGGGAGAAGGACCTTCTTCTTGAAGAAAAAGAAGGGTTCGCACATTCCGTTCAGGGTCTAGAGAGATTGCTTGAAGAATGTACAACTTCTTTGAATAGTGCTATTGAAGATCGTGCATCCCTTGAGATGGATCTGCAAAGGGCCAATGAAGGATCTATTAAGGCCAGAGCTGATCTTCAGGCTGCCAAGGATCAAGTCGCTCAATTGATGAGTGCTCAGGTTGCACTAACCAAGGACTTGGCAAACCTGCGCGATCAGTCTGAGATTAAGGCCAAGCTTGCTGCGCTCGAGGCTAAACGTTTATTGCTCGTGCAGATTCAAGCCAAGTAAGTTAATGTTGAGGAGATGCTGCAGACGACAAAGGGCACTGTTCGTAGAATAAGACAAGCACTGAATCTCTCTCCTGAGGAGTCTGAAGGTGAAGATGAAGATGAGGACGAAGATGACGGCGAGAATTCAGGGGACGATGGCAAAATTGACGGAGCTGGTGCGTCGAGTTCTGGTCGTAGCCCTAAATGTTGATGCCCTTTCCCAATCTTTGATTGATGATTTTTTTATTGTCTGGCGAGAGCTAGATTTGTATGTTTGTGGACAGAAGTCTGGTAAAGACTTTCTGGTCTCTTGTATGGCCGGTTTCGTTTGGCCTTTGATCACTCTGTAAACTTCTGTCAGCCGTTTTCGGCATCTTATCGTTTTACAGGATAATGCATATATGCTTTTTAGATCCATTCAATGACTATATTTACCCTGAACTTTTGATCTTTCAGTTGCATCTTTCGTGCCTTATGATTGGGAATTTTCGGAAGTTTGAACTTTATTAAGTTCTGGTCTCCAAAAGTTTGCCCCAATGTTTTTAACTTAGCCTTTCGTTAGGAAGAGGTCGTAAGTTGTAAGTAATCTGACCGAATCGTGGTCGTTAGATTTCTGGCCGAATCATTGCTCTGTGCGTATAACCTTTCTTATCGTTTTGATCGTCGAAAGTTGTTGCACGGCTTTGTAGATTGGCTCTGGCCGAGTCGCTGGCCTTGTAAACGACTTCTCTTATTTTCGTGGAAGTCTTGTCACATAAGAGTTTTTGAAAAACTTTAAAAATTTGCCTTTTGGTAAGGTCTTTTGCCTTTATGAAGGTCTTACCTGGCCTACAGGGGCCTCTCACCACCCCCCTTGTTTTTATGTTGGAGCACATAAAGTGATAACATGAAAAGAGTTGCAGTGAGTTGCATATAGAACACATATAACCAAACGAGGAGTGTTTCCGTTGTGGGATTCGAACCCACAGCCTCAAAGTTGAAGAACTTCGAGCTCTACCAGGTGAGCTAAACGGATCTGACCTTGTTTAGGTCGTTAGTACCATTTAGAGAGAAAATATAATAAAGGTAAGAACTTCCGTGAAAATAAAAGGTGAGTATAAGATAACTAACCGTTTTACCACTTAAAAGTGATACCTTTTGAGGTGAACCACATTCCAACTGTTTGGGACAGTGGAGCCGTCTGGTCGTGCCAAGCGATAAGATCCCTTGCTGACTGAAGCAATTACTTTGTAGGGCCCTTCCCAATTAGGGCCAAGCTTCCCTGAATTTGTCTCTTGTGTGCTTTGGGAAACTTTTCTGAGTACAAAATCTCCAACCTGGAAGCTTCGTACGCGCAGTCCCCGATTGTAATATTGTTCGATTCGTTCTTTCTGAGCGACTACCCGTACAAGAGCTAGCTCTCTCCGTTCTTCAAGGAGGTCCAGCTCTTCGGAGAGGTTGACTGAGTTTGATTCTTCAGTGGCATGCGCATATCGCAGGCTGGGCTCCCCTATTTCAACTGGGATTAGAGCATCTGCACCATATACCAATGAGTAAGGAGTCTCTCCGGTACTCATTTTTATTGTTGTGCGATAAGCCCATAGTACTCCAGGTAACTGTTCTACCCAACATCCCTTTGCCTGCTCGAGGCGCTTTTTAAGGGATTCAACGATGATTTTATTGGTAGATTCTGCCTGTCCATTGGCAACAGGATGATACGGAGAGGAAGTGATCCTCTTGATGTGCAGATCGTCAAGGAACCTAGTCACTTTCTGGCCGATAAATTGCGGGCCGTTGTCCATGACTATTTCCTTAGGTGCTCCAAAGCGACATACGACAAAACGCCAGAGGAAGTCGACGACCTCCGTTTGTCGTATCCTTGTGTATGTTGTCGCTTCGACCTACTTTGTGAAGTAATCAGTGATGATCAATAAGAAGCGCATCCCCCTTAGTGCTGTGCGAAGAGGACCAACAATGTCCATCCCCCACTTCATGAAGGGCCACGGAGAGATTATTGAGTGGAGCGGTTCTGCTGGCTGATGGAGAAGATGGGCGAACCTCTGGCATTTGTCATATTTTTTGACAAATTCGTTCGTATATTTCTCCATTTTGTCCCAATAGTAACCTGCGCGAATCAGCTTCCAGGTTAATGCCTTGCCCCCGGAATGATTTCCACAACAGCCTTCGTGGACTTCTCTCATCACATAATTGATTTGACTTGGTCCGAGACATTTTGCGAGAGGTCCTGCAAACATTTTTCGATAGAGTTCGCCATTGAGAATTGTATACCGAGCAGCTTTTATCCGGAGTTTGTGAGCAGCTTTTGTATCTGCGGGTAGAGTTCCATGGATAAGATAATTTGTTATCTCATTCCTCCAGTCCCAAGTAGCGTTGATGGTGTTGACTTCGATCTTTTCTCTGTCCATGGTTGTGTAGAGAATTTGAACAACAACTGAAGAGCTGGCTGCCCCTATCTCTGCCACTGATCCCATATTTGCGAGAGCATCTGCTTCATGGTTCTCTTCCTGTGGAATCTGAATTGCTTCACATTCGTCAAACTGTGGTAGGAGATCTTTTACTTGGGCGAGGTACACTTGCATCCTGGATTCTCGTGCAATGAAACCTCTATTTATCTGATTGACCACCAGCTGAGAGTCGCCTTTTAGTCTGACGATGGTTGCTCCATAACTTCGGGCTAGTTCTAATCCTGCAATAACGGCCTCATATTCGGCCTCGTTGTTAGTAATAAATGGGCATTTGATAGCCTATCTTACCATCTCTCTGGATGGAGCAACGAGAACCAATCTAAGCCCGGACCCTTTGACGCTCGAGGAGCCGTCTATGTGAAGGGTCCACGTGCCAGGAGCCTGCCCTGCATAAAGAATAGCTTCCCTTTCTGCCTCAGGGTATATATTAGTGCTGAAGTCTGCCACGAAGTCTGCTAAAACTTGTGACTTTATTGCTGCCCTAGGCTGGTAGGAAATATCAAATTCAGATAATTCTATAGCCCATTTTACCAACCTTCCTGAACACTCAGGTTTGTGCAGAACATTTCGTAAAGGAAAAGTTGTAACCACAGCTATCGAATGACTTTGAAAGTAAGGGTGTAACTTACGAGCAACAGTTACTAGTGCCAATGCCAATTTTTCTAAAGGTTGATAGTGTGTTTCTGCGTCAACTAGAGGTTTGCTAATGTAATAGATAGGAAGTTGTTTACCTTTTTCTTCCCGAACTAGAACAGCGCTTACCGATGATTCTGAGACTGCCAAATAAATCAGCAGCTGCTCACCCTCCTGAGGTGTGGAGAGCAGTGGTGGATTGGATAGATACTTTTTCAGATCCTTCAATGCTTGTTGGCATTCAGGGGTCCATTCGAACTCCTTGTTTTGCTTTAAGACATCGAAGAAGCTTTTGTATCGGTCATATGATCGGGAAATGAATTTGCGTAGGGCCGCCACTCTCCCTGTCAGTTTCATGACATCTTTCCTGTTGTGAAGTATATCTGGGGTTGATTCAATGGCTTTAATTTGAGCGGGATTGACTTCAATTCCACGCTGAGAAACAATGAATCCCAGGAACTTCCCCGATCCGACTCCGAATGCACACTTCTCTGGATTCAGCTTCATGTTGTACTGATCCAAGATTCGGAAAGCTTCTTTCAGATGTGCTAGATGGTCTTCTGCTCGTTTGGATTTGATCAGCATATCATCGATGTACACTTCCATAGTTTTTCCGATATGGTCATGAAACATTCGATTGACTAGACGCTGATATGTTGCACCTGCATTTTTTAGTCCAAATGGCATAACTTTATAACAATACGTATCTCAACAAGTTATGAACGCCGTTTTCTCCTAGTCTTCAGGGTCCATCAATATTTGGTTATATCCGGAGTACGCGTCGAGGAAGGTGAGCACCTCGTGTTCGGTTGTTGCGTCGATTAGTTGATCTATCCTGGGAAGAGGATATGAATCCTTCGGGCAGGCTTTGTTTAGATCTGTGAAGTCAAAGCAGACTCGCCATTTACCATTCTTTTTATTTACAACAACCACGTTGGCTAGCCAGTCTGGATATTTGACTTCACGTACTGAACCCATTTTTAACAGCCGGTCGACCTCATCGTTGATGACCTGGTTCTGAAAGGCTCCTTGCTGGCGCGTCTTCTGTTTCACCAGGCGGTGATATGGATCGACGTTCAAACTGTGAGTAATGATGTCAGGAGAAATACCTGTCATATCTGCATGGGACCAGGCAAATGTAGTATGCCGCTCCTTGAGGAACTGGAGGATATCTCCCCGTAGGCGTTCGCTTAGTTCAGTCCCTAAGTACACCTTCCTCTCCGGCTTATCGGCGAACAATTCTTCAGGTTCCAAAGCTTCTACGGTCGGCATGTGTTTCTCTCTTTCATCCATCTTCGTGATGAATTCCGGGACCTCGTACTCAGTTTCTTCATGTGGTATATCTGGCCCCGGTCGCTGTAATTGCTATTTGTTCTCTTTGGGTAGTTTGAGAGCCACCAAATAGCAATCTCGGGCAGAGCGCTGCTCTCCTCGGACCTCACGTACTCCCCATTCGGATGGGAACTGCAATACTTGATGATAAGTTGAAGGAACAGCTTGCATGTCGTGGATCCAAGGTCTTCCCAAAATGATGTTGTAGGCTAGATCCGCATCAACAACATGAAAAGTTGTTTCCTTCGCTACCCCTTCGGCGAGAGTCGTCGGGGTAATTTCACCAAGAGTCACTCGAATTCGCCGATACTTACCCTTGAGGCGTATCGATTGCAAACATCCGACCAGCTAACTGCTGGGGATTCGCGAAGAGATTCGTATAATCTGCGCGTAGCCACCGAGCTTCTACTATCCAGACCGTAGGTAAACGCGATTACCGCCCATCTGTCCGGTACCTCGGGATGCATTACTCGCTCTCTTTGGAAGCGATCCACGTATTGGCGGAGAGACTCACCAGGCTTTTGCTTTATTTCGCAAATATTTGCTGCGCGGGTGTTTCCCTGACTTCCGCTGACGATAGTTCGTTGAGAATTGCTTTCTGCCATGTTAGTTATAGAACAAAAAGACTGACGAAAAGAGGTGTAATATCAGAAAAGATAAACTATTAACCTAAGAAGGCTATTGACCGGCTCCCACTATGGTCGCCAAATTGTTTAACCTAGATCCGATTTTAGGCCAATTAATAATTAAATTTATATTTGCGGAGTCACGATCAATAGTTGAGATTAAGAGTTTGAACGTTGGGCCAAAGTGGTGATAATACGAGAATGAGGTATAGGTATTAACTAATAAAGAGAAACAATAAACAGAAATAAGGAGAGATAACCACATCGTATCGCTTATCCTCGGGGAGAGCTCTTCGATACCAGTCACCTAGATCTGATTTTAGGCCAATTAACAATTAAATTTATATTTGCGGAGTCACGATCAATAGTTGAGATTAAGAGTTTGAACGTTGGGCCAAAGTGGTGATAATACGAGAACGAGGTATAGGTATTAACTAATAAAGACAAAGCATAAACAGAAATAAGGAGAGATAACCGTATCGTATCGCTTATCCTCAGGGAGAGCTCTTCGATACCAGTCACACTTAGAGGATCAAAGAACTAAAATACTAAGCAAGTATGAGCAAAAGGAATATCTGAGCAAGAGTGAGAGAGTATTCTTATTGATATTATAGACCGGAAGTAAAGTTGTGTTACAATCGTTTAGGGCAAATGCTATTTATAAGTCTGATAGGCACCCGTTAGGATTCGTAACCGCTGGGCTTCGTAACCGCTGGGCATGGATCCGTCTGGATAAGTAACTGCTGGGGACGTATCCGTTGGAGTCATAACCGCTGGGTTGTAATGATTGCCTTAATGAGCATTAATTGAATGATCATGTCAATAACTGCTCACTTAGACCGTGTTGACTTTTGAAGTGTTTCATAACTCCTTCAGGTCTGCTCGTAATAAATGTCTGTCCATTAGGTATCTGTCCGTTGGAACTTCTACTCGTACCACGTGGTAGACACGTGTCACCTTTTCAAGTCCAGTCAACTTTTATCCAATACAAATGCTATGTTACTCTTATTGTTTTACGTTTTTCACTAAATTCGCATGTTCACGGGAGGAATTAAATTTTTCTAAGACAGGTCCCTTCTCTCAATTTTAAGTCTATGTAATCTACCTTTTAAGATATCATGTCTATTTGAAATGTTATGATCCTTTTGACTTCAAAACGTCTTCTGACCACATAGATTATGTTCTTTTAACAAAAAAAGGTTCGGGTAAATATCTTTAATTTGATGCGGTACTTAGATTTTAAATTATTCCTCTCATAGAATAATGTGAATCAGTATTTCTAAAGGTGTTTTCAGAGCGAGGCGTCGTAAAAGCTCATCGGGGCGGCGTGGCAGTGTGTAAGCATCGAAAGGTGTAAGCCCCACAATTTTAGACGAACACTTAGATGTTGAGCAAGTCATGAGGTGTAAATCCAAAATATTTATCTAATGCCTACACTCAAATATCACTTGCTAGTTAAATTCTAATTTTTTTAATTATCAAATTGCCAAATGTTTTGTTTATTCTTAATGCTACGTAATTTTTTACTCTTCAACTTACGTAATCTTTGAAATTTCCAGAATTTCTACGTAATTTTATCGTTTTTATATGATTTATATCCTTTAAAATTATTTATTTTAATAGTAATTAACTATAACATATTAAATACTCCATCTGTCCCATTTATTTTTCATAGTTACTGTTTCGAGAGTCAAACTTCTTAAATTTGACCGTAGATTATGATATAAAATCTGTAAGTTTTCTTAAATAAAATTTATATATTTGAAAACTACATCAAAAGTACTATAAGTCACAATAAATTACAACTCAAAATATTTAAAAGATATATATAAAAATTATGGTCAAAGATAAACTCGTTTGACCCTTGAAATCCGAACTACGACAAACAAAATGGGACGGAGGGAGTATTAAAGATCCGAAAGGCTTACGCTTGGCGTCTCAGACACTTTTGTCCCCTGTATGAGTTAAAATACTTCATCTTGCGCCCACGCCTTTAAAACATTGACGTGAATACAATTTAAATGTTATTTTTCGGTTATCAAACTTTTAAACTGATTCTAGAGTTTGACTCCAGAGATTGGGGCAATCTTGACTCTTCAAAACCAGGTGAAGCAAATGGAAACTAAAGAGGAGATGGATTACAACGTAATCCCACAAGACCATATTTCCACTATATAAGGCACTGTTTACTTCATACTTTATCACCAAATATAGTTGAAGCAATATCAGAATACAAGTGATTCACAAAGATGGCCACTTGTTCACAGTTATTCCTTTCTCTTCTCTTTTTCCTTGTAGTTTTCTCAACTCCAACTCTTTCCTGCAGAAATATAAATTGCATACATTCTGCACCTGCCCCATCTCCTAGAGAAAACACTCCTTCACTTGTTGATGAACCAGTTACCCCATCACCCTCTGAAGAACCAGTTACACCATCTCCTGCTCCTCAGCATGGCCATCACAAACAAGGTCATCATCATCATCATGACCATCCTCACCATGAAGGCCACCATCATCACCACCACCACCACCACCACCACCACCATCATCACCATCAACATGATCAACCAACTGCTCAAGAACCTACACCTGCTACGGATGCACCTGCTCTTTCACCTAAAACAGAGGCACCTGCTCTTTCTCCTGAAGTTTCAAGTGATGCTCCTAAATCTGAAATAATGATTTAGTTAATTTCTCAATTTTTTTTAATTAATTATACCCTATATACAAGGGGTAACAAAGCAAATCATGATTATCAAAAAATAGAAAACAAAAGGAAAAAATTACTAATATGTTATATGTGAAATTCTTGAACTGAATGCTCTGTTTTTAGTGAAAATCATTTTCATGCTGAGATCATGAGTTCATTGACCCAAGGTTACCAACTTTAGTTTTTGAAGCCGTAACATGTACTTCCTCTGTTTCAATTTATGTGGAGGTTTTTGAATTTTGAGAGTCAAATATGTGTTTTAGTTGACTTGTGATTTTTTTCATACGATTTAAAAATATTTTGAATTATTAATTATTACGAGGTATAATACTTTTTAAGCAGTTTTTCAATACGTAAATAATATTTTAAAAAATTTAAAGTATTCTATGTCCAAATTCACGATTAAACTTAAAAAAATGACAATTGAAATCCAAAAGCTTCACGTAATTTGGTACGAAGGGAGTACTTATATATAGCTGTTGGATTAATAATATCATAATCATCGCAGGCTTCGCGCCCATTCTGCTTTTATGACTACCATGTCGATAAGACATTCGGCGATGCCAACATCTAGTAATGGCCGAACTAAATTGATGTGAAGAGCTTCACTATGCCTTCGTTAAATTTTTAAAAAGTAGACTATATGGAAAAATAGGTCAAGTTAATCGTTTTGATATTTTTGTTGTACTATACTCCCTCCGTCCCAAATTAGTTGATGCTTTAGCAATAATCATTTGTCCCAAATTAGTTGACACTTTAGGATTTCAAGACTAAAATTGCTAGTCTTTTCCAACTATATCCTTAATAATTAAATGAATTTTCAACAAAATTTAATAGACAAACATTAAATAAGGGTAACATAGTAAAATACATATCTTATTTAATATTTTTCTTAATAGACGTGAAAAAGCTGAAGGTGACAACTAATTTGGGAAAGAGAAAATAATTATTAAATTTTCTTGACATGAGAAAAAATTCTAAGAAAATGACAACACTCGTTCAGAACTGTGTTCGATCATTTGTGAAAATTCCAAATGTGACATTATCCTAGTATTATTCCAATTTTTTTGTTGGCTCCACTATCGGCAGCATTGATAATTAAGAGTTATCTCACGTAGTTAATAATAATGTTTCAAAAGACATGGGCTCGGGGCAAGTCATGTGATCGGTGCTAAATGGAAAGACACCGTATGATGTCCTGATGCATGTGACACTGAATTACATTCATTTGAGAGTGTTCGGATGCTTGTGATATGCATGTTATCACAGACAAATGTATGTATAAGAAGAAATTAAAAAATTTAAAGACAAATCCCCTCTATCAGTTTTAGATCTATTTACATCTCACCCTCTCCAAACTCCACTTTAGTGGGATATATCACTGAGTATGCTGTTGTAGTTTACCTTTTAAAATATCATGGCTATTTGAATATTATGATCTTCTTGACTTTAAAACTTCTTATGACGACATCGATTATGTTCTTTCCTTGAAAAAAATGTTCAGGTAAAGATCTTTGATTCTGTACGTAGCTTTTAAATTATTTCATTGACAGAGTAAAGTGAAGAAAGTTACAATGTTATTTTTCGATAGTCAAACTATAAAACTGATTCTTTCGTTTGATTTCTCAAAAAGAGTAAACTTCAAGTCTGCCAAAAGCTCTAACAAGATTGGGGCAATCTTGACTCTTCAAAACCAGGTGAAGCAAATGGAAACTAAAAGAGGAGATGGATTACAACGTAATCCCACAAGACAATATTTCCACTATATAAGGCACTGTTTGCTTGACACTTTCTCACCAAATAAAGTTGAAGAAATATCAGAATACAAGTGATTCACAAAGATGGCAACTTGTTCACAGTTATTCCTTTCTCTTCTCATTTTTCTTGTAGTTTTCTCAACTCCAACTCTCTCCTGCAGAAATATAAATTGCATACATTCTGCACCTGCCCCATCTCCTAGAGAAAACACTCCTTCACTTGTTGATGAACCAGTTACCCAATCACCCTATGAAGAACCAGTTACACCATCTCCTGCTCCTCAGCATGGCCATCACAAACAAGGTCATCATCATCATCATGTCCATCCTCACCATCCAGGTCATGAACGCCACCATCACCACCACCACCACCACCACCACCACCACCAACATGATCATCCAACAGCTCAAGAACCTGCACCTGCTACGGATGCACCTGCTCTTTCACTTAAAACCGAGGCACCTGCTCTTTCACCTGAAGTTTCAAGTGATTCTCCTAAACCTGAAATAATGATTTAGTTAATTTCTCCTTTTTTGTATTATTAATTATACCCTATATACAAAGGATAACAAAGCAAATCAAGATTATCAAAAAACAGAAAACAAAAGGAAAAAATTACTAATATGTTTCACCGGGCGGTGATATGGTTCGACGTTCAACCTGTGAGTAATGATGTCAGGAGAAATACCTGAGCGAATGTAGTATGCCGCTCCTTGAGGAACTGGAGGATATCTCCCCGTAGGCGTTCGCTTAGTTCAGTCCCTAAGTACACCTTCCTCTCCGGCTTATCGGCGAACAATTCTTCAGGTTCCAAAGCTTCTACAGTCGGCATGTGTTTCTCTCTTTCATCCATATTCGTGATGAATTCCGGGACCTCGTATTCAGTTTCTTCATGTGGTATATCTGGCCCCGGTCACTGTAATTGCTATTTGTTCTCTTTGGGTAGTTTGAGAGCCACCGAATAGCAATCTCGGGCAGAGCGCTGCTCTCCTTGGACCTCACGTACTCCCCATTCGGATGGGAACTTCAATACTTGATGATAAGTTGAAGGAACAGCTTGCATGTCGTGGATCCAAGGTCTTCCTAAAATGATGTTGTAGGCTAGATCCGCATCAACAACATGAAAAGTTGTTTCCTTCGCAACCCCTTCGGCGAGAATCGTCAGGGTAATTTCACCAAGAGTCACTCGAATTCGCCGATACTTACCCTTGAGGCGTATCGATTGCAAACATCCGACCAGCTAACTGCTGGGGATTCGCGAAGAGATTCATATAATCTGCGCGTAGCCACCGAGCTTCTACTATCCAGACCGTAGGTAAACGCGATTACCGCCCATCTGTCCGGTACCTCGGGACGCATTACTCGCTCTCTTTGGAAGCGATCCACGTATTGGCGGAGAGACTCACCAGGCTTTTGCTTTATTTCGCAAATATTTGCTGCGCGGGTGTTTCCCTGACTTCCGCCGACGATGGTTCGTTGAGAATTGCTTTCTGCCATGTTAGTTATAGAACAAAAAGACTGACGAAAAGAGGTGTAATATCAGAAAAAGATAAACTATTAACCTACAAAGGCTATTGACCGGCTCCCACTATGGTCGCCAAATTGTTTAACCTAGATCCGATTTTAGGCCAATTAATAATTAAATTTATATTTGCGGAGTCACGATCAATAGTTGAGATTAAGAGTTTGAACGTTGGGCCAAAGTGGTGATAATACGAGAACAAGGTATATGTATTAACTAATAAAGACAAACCATAAACAGAAATAAGGAGAGATAACCACATCGTATCGCTTATCCTCGGGGAGAGCTCTTCGATACCAGTCACCTAGATCTGATTTTAGGCCAATTAACAATTAAATTTATATTTGCGGAGTCACGATCAATAGTTGAGATTAAGAGTTTGAACGTTGGGCCAAAGTGGTGATAATACGAGAACGAGGTATAGGTATTAACTAATAAAGACAAAGCATAAACAGAAGTAAGGAGAGATAACCGTATCATATCGCTTATCCTCGGGGAGAGCTCTTCGATACCAGTCACACTTAAAGGATCAAAGAACTAAAATACTAAGCAAGTATGAGCAAAAGGAATATCTGAGCAAGAGTGAGAGAGTATTCTTATTGATATTATAGACCGGAAGTAAAGTTGTGTTACAATCTTTTAGGGCAAATGCTATTTATAAGTCTGATAGGCACCCGTTGGGGTTCGTAACCGCTGGGCATGGATCCGTCTGGATAAGTAACTGCTGGGCACGTATCCGTTGGAGTCATAACCGCTGGGTTGTAATGATTGCCTTAATGACCATTAATTGAATGATCGTGAATGATCATGTCAATAACTGCTCACTTAGACCGTGTTGACTGTTGAAGTGTTTCATAACACCTTCAGGTCTGCTCGTAATAAATGTCTTTCCGTTAGGTGTCTGTCCGTTGGAACTTCTACTCATACCACGTGGTAGACACGTGTCACCTTTTCAAGTCCAGTCAACTTTTATCCAATACAAATGGTATGTTACTCTCATTGTTTTACATTTTTCACTAAATTCGCATGTTCACGGGAGGAATTAAATTTTTCTAAGACAGCTCCCTTCTATCAATTTTAAGTCTATGTAATCTACCTTTTAAGATATCATGTCTATTTGAAATGTTATGATCCTTTTGACTTCAAAACGTCTTCTGACCACATCGATTATCTTCTTTTAACAAAAAAAGGTTCGGGTAAAGATCTTTAATTTGATGCGGTACTTAGATTTTAAATTATTCCTCTAATAGAATAATGTGAATCAGTATTTCTAAAGGTGTTTTCGGAGCGAGGCGTCGTAAAAGCTCATCGGGGCGGCGTGGCAGTGTGTAAGCATCGAAAGGTGTAAGCCCCACAATTTTAGACGATCACTTAGACGTTGGGCAAGTCATGAGGTGTAAATCCAAAATATTTATCTAATGCCTACACTCAAATATCACTTGCTAGTTAAATTCTAATTTTTTTAATTGTCAAATTGCCAAATGTTTTGTTTATTCTTAATGCTACGTAATTTTTTACTCTTCAACTTACGTAATCTTTGAAATTTCCAGAATTTCTACGTAATTTTATCGTTTTTATATGATTTATATCCTTTAAAATTATTTATTTTAATAGTAATTAACTATAACATATTAAATACTCCATCTGTCCCATTTATTTTTCATAGTTACTGTTTCGAGAGTCAAACTTCTTAAATTTGACCGTAGATTATGATATAAAATCTGTAAGTTTTCTTAAATAAAATTTATATATTTGAAAACTACATCAAAAGTACTATAAGTCACAACAAATTACAACTCAAAATATTTAAAAGATATATATAAAAATTATGGTCAAAGATAAACTCGTTTGACCCTTGAAATCCGAACTACGACAAACAAAATGGGACGGAGGGAGTATTAAAGATCCGAAAGGCTTACGCTTGGCGTCTCAGACACTTTTGTCCCCTGTATGAGTTAAAATACTTCATCTTGCGCCCACGCCTTTAAAACATTGACGTGAATACAATTTAAATGTTATTTTTCGGTTATCAAACTTTTAAACTGATTCTAGAGTTTGACTCCAGAGATTGGGGCAATCTTGACTCTTCAAAACCAGGTGAAGCAAATGGAAACTAAAGAGGAGATGGATTACAACATAATCCCACAAGACCATATTTCCACTATATAAGGCACTGTTTACTTCATACTTTATCACCAAATATAGTTGAAGCAATATCAGAATACAAGTGATTCACAAAGATGGCCACTTGTTCACAGTTATTCCTTTCTCTTCTCTTTTTCCTTGTAGTTTTCTCAACTCCAACTCTTTCCTGCAGAAATATAAATTGCATACATTCTGCACCTGCCCCATCTCCTAGAGAAAACACTCCTTCACTTGTTGATGAACCAGTTACCCCATCACCCTCTGAAGAACCAGTTACACCATCTCCTGCTCCTCAGCATGGCCATCACAAACAAGGTCATCATCATCATCATGACCATCCTCACCATGAAGGCCACCATCATCACCACCACCACCACCACCACCACCACCACCACCATCATCACCATCAACATGATCAACCAACTGCTCAAGAACCTACACCTGCTACGGATGCACCTGCTCTTTCACCTAAAACAGAGGCACCTGCTCTTTCTCCTGAAGTTTCAAGTGATGCTCCTGAATCTGAAATAATGATTTAGTTAATTTCTCAATTTTTTTTTAATTAATTATACCCTATATACAAGGGGTAACAAAGCAAATCATGATTATAAAAAAATAGAAAACAAAAGGAAAAAATTACTAATATGTAATATGTGAAATTCTTGAAATGAATGCTTTGTTTTTAGTGAAAATCATTTTCATGCTGAGATCATGAGTTCATTGACCCAAGGTTTCCAACTTTAGTTTTCCAGCCGTAACATGTACTCCATCTATTTCAATTTATGTGGAGGTTTTTTAATTTTGAGAGTCAAATATGTGTTTTAGTTGACTTGTGATTTTTTTCATACGATTTAAAAATATTTTGAATTATTAATTATTACGAGGTATAATACTTTTTAAGCAGTTTTTCAATACGTAAATAATATTTTAAAAAATTTAAAGTATTCTATGTCCAAATTCACGATTAAACTTAAAAAAATGACAATTGAAATCCAAAAGCTTCACGTAATTTGGTATGAAGGGAGTACTTATATATAGCTGTTGGATTAATAATATCATAATCATCGCAGGCTTCGCGCCCATTGTGCTTTTATGACTACCATGTCGATAAGACATTCGGCGATGCCAACATCTAGTAATGGCCGAACTAAATTGATGAGAAGAGCTTCACTATGCCTTCGTTAAATTTTTAAAAAGTAGACTATATGAAAAATAGGTCAAGTTAATCAAAATGATATTTTTGTTGTACTATACTCCCTCCGTCCCAAATTAGTTGACGCTTTAGCAATAATCATTTGTCCCAAATTAGTTGACACTTTAGGATTTCAAGACTAAAATTGCTAGTCTTTTCCAGCTATACCCTTAATAATTAAAAGAATTTTCAACAAAATTTAATAGACAAACATTAAATAAGGGTAACATAGTAAAATACATATCTTATTTAATAATATTCTTAATAGACATGAAAAAGCTGAAGGTGACAACTAATTTGGGAAGGAGGGAGTAATTATTAAATTTTCTTGACATGAGAAAAAATTCTAAGAAAATGACAACACTCGTTCAGAACTGTGTTCGATCATTTGTGAAAATTCCAAGTGTGACATTATCCTAGTATTTTTCCAAATTTTTTGTTGGCTCCACTATCGGCAACATTGATAATTAAGAGTTATCTCACGTAGTTAATAATAATGTTTCAAAAGACATGGGCTCGGGGCAAGTCATGTGATCGGTGCTAAATGGAAAGACACCGTATGATGTCCTGATGCATGTGACACTGAATTACATTCATTTGAGAGTGTTCGGATGCTTATGATATGCATGATATCACAGACAAATGTATGTATAAGAAGAAATTAAAAATTTTAAAGACAAATCCCCTCTATCTGTTTTAGATCTATTTACATCTCACCCTCCCCAAACTCCACTTTAGTGGGGTATATCACTGAGTATGCTGTTGTAGTTTACCTTTTAAAATATCATGGCTATTTGAATATTATGATCTTCTTGACTTTAAAACTTCTTATGACGACATCGATTATGTTCTTTCCTTGAAAAAAATGTTCAGGTAAAGATCTTTGATTCTGTACGTAGCGTTTAAATTATTTCATTGACAGAGTAATGTGAACAAAGTTACAATGTTATTTTTCGATAGTCAAACTATAAAACTGATTCTTTCGTTTGATTTCTCAAAAAGAGTAAATTTCAAGTCTGCCAAAAGCTCTAACAAGATTGGGGCAATCTTGACTTTTCAAAACCAGGTGAAGCAAATGGAAACTAAAAGAGGAGATGGATTACAACGTAATCCCACAAGACCATATTTCCATTATATAAGGCACTATTTGCTTCACACTTTCTCACCAAATACAGTTGAAGCAATATCAGAATACAAGTGATTCACAACGATGGCAACTTGTTCACAGTTATTCCTTTCTCTTCTCATTTTTCTTGTAGTTTTCTCAACTCCAACTCTCTCCTACAGAAATATAAATTGCATACATTCTGCACCTGCCCCATCTCCTAGAGAAAACACTCCTTCACTTGTTGATGGACCAGTTACCCCATCACCCTATGAAGAACCAGTTACACCATCTCCTGCTCCTCAGCATGGCCATCACAAACAAGGTCATCATCATCATCATCATGACCATCCTCACCATCCAGGTGATGAACGCCAACATCACCACCACCACAACCACCACCACCACCACCACCAACATGATCATCCAACAGCTCAAGAACCTGCACCTGCTACGGATGCACCCGCTCTTTCGCCTAAAACCGAGGCACCTGCTCTTTCACCTGAAGTTTCAAGTGATTCTCCTAAACCTGAAATAATGATTTAGTTAATTTCTCCATTTTTGTATTATTAATTATACCCTATATACAAGGGATAACAAAGCAAATCAAGATTATCAAAAAACGGAAAACAAAAGGAAAAAAATTACTAATATGTTATATGTGAAATTTTTGAAATGAATGCTTTGTTATTTTTGAATGAAAATCATTTTAATTTTGAGATCATGAGTTCATTAACCTAAGGATTTGAACTTTAGTTTCCAGCCTTAACATGCACTTTCTCCGTTCCAATTTATATGGAAGTTTCCGGATATGGAGAGTCAAAAGTTTTTATTTGACCGTGATTTTTTAAATATTTTGAAGAAAAAATTATCCAAAAAGCCAGTCAACTCCCATCTCTAACTTTTGACTAGCCCTTACTTTTTATAGCAAGTATACACAAAAATTAAATACACAATGTGTACAAACGATAGCATAATTATACAAATGGTATCCTTCCGTTTACACAATATTTACACAAAAAAATATGATGTATACAATAAGATTTTTCAGGTATACACAATATATACACTCACTTTTTCCAGTTATTTTAGTGTATACATACTTTTTTATAGTGTATACACATTTTTATTATATTAAAATCTGTAAACATAATCTTCACAATAAAAAAAAGAGAAAAAGAATGAAGCAGTCACCATATAAGCTGCTACAACCATAGCAGACCATCACTGTTGCTACGGACAGCTGCTTCGCCAGAGCAGTAGTGGTGGAACATAGCAGATCTGGACGGGCAACAGCAGTCACAATAGAGGAGCAGCAGCAGGCAAGACGGAGCAGCAACAGTAGGCACGACAGAGTAGAGCAGCAGCAATAACAGCAACCAGTTTCACCGTCGACGGTCAAATTCGACGGTGACGGTGGTGGGGACTGTGGAAAAAAGGTCGCTGGAGGAATTAGACACATTGGTGGCCTACGGGGACGGGGCGATGCCAGTGAGAGAGGAGAAGAGGAAGGAAGAGACCAAAAAAATCCTAGTAGCTATAAAAAGTTGGGGGGAGGAGGGTTGATTAACTGTTTATTTAGGATTATTTTGAAAAAAAAGGGCTAAAAATTATATAGAAAGAGGGTTAAATGTTTATGTAGTATAATTTTTCCTATTTTCAATTGTTAATTATTATAACGTATAATACTTTTTATGTAATTTTTGAACATGTAAATAATATAAAAACTTAATATACTTTATGTCCAAATTTACGGTCAAATTAAAATAAATTTGACACTTAAAATAAAAAAATTTCACATAAGTTTGGACGGAGGAAGTATTCATATATAGCTTTTGGATTAATACTATCATAATCATCGCAGGCTTCACACTAGTTCTGCTTTTGTGACTACCATATCGAAAAGAAATTAATCGAGCAATCGCGGAGCTAAACTATTTGAGAAGAGCTTCACTATGCTTTCGTTAAATTTTGAAAGGTAGACTATGCTGAATATATTGATAGTTTAGATTCAGGATAATTTTGTAAGCAATATATATATATATATATATATATATATATATATATATATATATATATATATATATATATATATATATATATATATATGTTGTAATTTTGTGATCAAAGGTTGAATGCCAGAACCAAGGTTCTGTTGTTTGCCCGTTTAGCCGAGGATGGCGTTTAGGGCTGTTGTTGAACCTAATTTTGGGTTCAGCCACTCCTTGCCAGGGTTGGGTCACCAGTAAAGTTTCCTGTTACCCCCATGCTGCGAAAGATCCGGTCCGAATTGGTATCAGAGCCATGGTGCACAGTAGCAATAGGTGACGAGTTCAACACTTAGCTTTCTGATGAATATTATCAGAAATAAGACTACTGTTAAAAACAGTAGAAAAGAGGAATATGATATTCCACAACACTTAGATTTACTTAATAAGTGGACTATTCCTAAGGTTCAACCTAAGTTAATATACCAGTTGGGAACCTTTGAGAAATTGGGCTTGAAACAAGTGGTTAAAACTACAGAAGATACTATTATCATTGATAATGATCATGCTACTTTCAATTTACTGTCTCAGCATGATTTATTGCCTTATATGCATACACATAGATTCATTCATATTGGACTAATTCAAGTTGCATTTAAACCTTTAACTTTAAGAGGATTAAATGAAACATTTATAGCTGCTCTCAGAGATGGTAGAAACCATAATTGGAAGAAATCCCTTATAGGGATTGTGCAATCAAGTCTGGCTTATGGTCCAGTATATTTTAATGCTTATCCGAATTTACAGATATCATTATCGGATGAAAATGCTTTAAAAGCCTTGGTATTAAATGTGAAATTGCATGGTTATGATTATATGCCTAATACAGAAGTTATATGTATTTGTTATAGGATTTATTTTAAACCATTATATACTTTAAATCCTATGTGTAAAATTATGGATTTTAAAAATGAGACTATCTTAATAGAAACTAATTTTGGTAAAACCAAAGTTACTACGAGAAGACCTATCAAGTGGGAAGAAATAGATTTCCCTAAAGAGTGGGTCATGGAGGACGCTGCTTCCCCAAAAGATTTAAAAAGTACAGGTTTGACTGGAATTGAGCAGACTCCGGAAGGAAATGTGAAAATCAGATTTGAATCTGATGATATCATAGATAGGATTAATATGGAATCAGATAGATCTAGCTCTAAAGGCTTATCTAGATCTAATTCTTTATATTATTCTCATATTTCTCCAATTGATTATATTGTTGAAACTCCTTCTAGGGCTTCTACTTCTCAAGTAAGAGAAGAAGTACCTAGATATAATAGCTTGAAAATTGATAAAGATAATATTGTTACTCCTGTTGCTCATATGAAGGAACAACAAATTAATGATGAAGAAATAACTTCATCAGAAATGGATTTTAAAATTTAATGGATTTAAAACCTAATATAGATTTTAGTCGGGGGTCACCCGCAAGGAAAAAATTTTCTGAAGAATTTTATAAACCCAGGTGGGAATTATTTCGGAAATGGTTTTTTAAAAGTTTTAATAAAACAGAGCAAAATGCATTTCAAGAAGAATTTTATGCAGATCTTGAAAGGCATGATAAACTCATATCTTTTGTCTTATGGTTTATGGGAAAATATGTAGCAAATAATATTGCTGTCATGGAAAGACAATTTGAAATGGCAAATGGTACTATTGTTGACGCTGTATTACCTCCACAGCAACCTTTTAAAATGAAGAAACTTGATTTTGCAGCGTTTGCCACATTATTTGATGATCAAACTTTGCAAATTACTGTTAAACATATTAATACTATGTTAAAACAGCAAAATTATACTAATATTTATGTTCATATATTGGGTGAACAGATTATATCCTTACAAGAAAAGATAGATAAATTATTATCTATGAGCAGTAATACTGCTAGTACATCAGGAAAGGAAAAGGTGGAAGAGCCACTGAGAGTAGCTATTCCAACTATTCAACCTCCTCCTGATGTGAGAGATTTTAAATTAAAACCGGATAGTTCTGATATAACAAAGATTTTACAAGAAAAGTTTAGAGAGTTATCACTAAAGCCTCTTACTAAAGCAGGGGAAAGTGATAACGAATCATATAATGAAGATTTTCCAGAATTAACTTGTGACCAGATTAACAAGTTGAGATCTTCAAAGTCTTCTTATAACTCTAAATATGCTGATAAGCCAAAGCAAAGAATGTTTTACTATCCAAGACCTACTCCGCAGGATGTCCTATTTGAAGAGCAAGATGATATATACGCTCCAAATAGTTTCAGTGGGAAACAGATCTATGAATGGAATATTGATGGTCATACTCATAGACAGATGTATGTTGTAATACACAGGATGATGATGTATAGCACTATCTGTAAATCAAATAATAATGATGACAGAGCTGTTGCTAATATGATTATTGCAGGATTTACTGGTCAATTGAAAGGATGGTGGGATAATTATCTCACTATTGACCAGAGGGAAAAAATTTTAACTGCAGTAAAACATGAACCAGGAACTCCTGAAGCAGAAATGGGGGATAATACAAATGCTGTTTATGCTTTGGTGGTTAATATTATTGAACATTTTTCAGGTAGACGGTCTGATAATAGTGAGACAATCAGGACTCTCTTACAAAATATGAGGTGCAAGACTTTAACTTCATTCAGGTATTACAAAGATACATTTCTTTGCAGGGTAATGGAGTTACCAGAGTGTAATAGCACTCATTGGAAATCCAAATTTATAGATGGACTTCCTAACCTCTTTGCAGAAAGGGTTAAAAAAGCCCTTCGACAAGGAGGAGTTGAAATTGATTATGATAGCCATACTTATGGAAGTTTGGTAGGGACATGTATTCAAGAAGGATTGGCGTTGTGTAATGAAATTAAGCTAAATCAAGAGCTTAAACGTCATCGTCTTAATGAAAGACAGCAATTAGGAGATTTTTGTGGACAATTTGGAATGGAGGATCTCCGAATCAAGACAAAATCTCATAAGTCTCACAAAGGTAAAACTGGTAAGAAATATACTGACCAGGAATGGAGGCAGAGGTATTTAAGAAAACGCACAGAAAAACGTGCTAGAAGGAAGAGAGCCTTTAATGAACGAAAAGGCAATAATAAGGCTAAGGATCCAAAAGATCCTAGAAATAAAAATTGTTGGGAATGTGGAAGGTTTGGCCACTTCCAAAAAGATTGCAAGGTTAAAAAGAGGATTAAATCTCTCCAGATAGATGAGGATCTGAAGGATTCTTTGTGTAAAATTCTCTTAAACTCTGAACCAGAACCGGAGAAATCGGATTCAGAAAAACTTCCTTCAAAGGAAGAACTTAATGAAGTATTCCAGGATGATAGTGATATCATCACAAGCTCTTCTGAAGATGGATGTGATCCTTGTAGCAATGGACAACCTTGTGATGACGAGGAATATTATAATATGTTTGCTCAATTAGAAATTAATACTTTGGATAATGATAGTTTAATAAATTTGTTTAAAATGATGCAGGATCCAGAAGCTAAATCTAAGTTGATGGATCAATTAAGAGGGAATTTTGAGTCCAAAGGAGAGGAAGAAATGAAGAAAAGTTCATATACTCCTACGGATTATACTCCGTATACTATGAAAGAAGTTAAAAGAATCTTAGAACAAATGAGGATGAGTCGTACTAGTTCTCCGACTACGTCTCAAGATTTGGAGAAAGAGGTTTATAACCTTAAGCAGGAGATTTATAATCTCAAAAAGGAAAATAGAATTTTAGATCAAAGGATTTCTATAATAGAAGGGAAAGGTAAGGGAAAAGAAACAGATGGATTTCCAGCAACCCCTTCTAATCTAAGAAATCTTGATGATAATATTAATATCTTTGGAGATATTCAGGAAGAAGAGCAGAGTGAGTTTCTAACTACTTTAGAAGTTTTCACTTATCAAAAGTTTTTTATAAAAATTACTCTTCTTATTGATTATAATTTCAAAAAAGAATTTATAGCTCTGGTTGATAGCGGAGCAGATTTAAATTGTGTACAAGAAGGATTAATTCCTTCAAGATATTTTCATAAAACTACTCATAGTTTACGATCTGCTAATGGTGAGAAAATGCAGATTGAATACAAGTTACCCAAGGCTTATATTTGCCAAAATCAGGTATGTATACCTCAAAGTTTTGTTTTGATAAAAAATATGTCTAATCAGGTTATACTTGGTACACCTTTCTTACAAAAGATATTTCCAATAACTAGAATTGATAGAAATGGCATATCCTCTCTAAATTGTAAAAACTCTCTCATTGTAAACATTTCAGTATATAAAAATCCATTGGAGCATTTGTGCAAAACCAAAGGTATTTAATATTGTTCTTTAAATTTGGTTTCTTTTAATAATTTTTTCGCTTTGGTACTTAGCCTAATGATAGGCTAAATCATTAAGTGTTGAGCTCTGTCACACTAGGCTATTGGGGTAAGATGATTCTAATAACAGATTAGGATCAGAATCCCAGCAGGTGGTGGTGTTAAAGGTATGGTTGGATAAACAACCCAGGCGGAAAGGTTGAATGCCAGAACCAAGGTTCTGTTGTTTGCCCGTTTAGCCGAGGATGGCGTTTAGGGCTGTTGTTGAACCTAATTTTGGGTTCAGCCACTCCTTGCCAGGGTTGGGTCACCAGTAAAGTTTCCTGTTACCCCCATGCTGCGAAAGATCCGGTCCGAATTTTCCTGTTACCCCCATGCTGCGAAAGATCCGGTCCGAATTTGGTATGGTTTTGGTAATATCTTGACTGTAGGACCATATGTGATCCACCATTGTGAGAACCAATTTGGTATAGTGCTCTGTTTATAAACATTTGAGCATATTTTTATGAACCAAGAATGCTTCTTGTTTTCATTCTCATATAATAATGCTTTATAAAAGCTATCTATATAATCCCAGTAATTGTATTTTACCGGTGTTTTCATTTCTGGATGAGTATAACTTCTTTCAGTCAGGGTGCTTAGTCCCCACTCCTCTGCGGATATAATCCGTTTGATTATCATCTTTGAAAAGTTAAAAACTTTCTTTGTATTTGCCGGGTAAAAATGCGATATTTCGCAAGACTCAGTAACATTGAGTATCATCTCATAATGACCCCTGTACTTATAAGTACAAGCTGCGTATGACGCACTGTTCAAATATCTTGCCATTAATTTCCATGGCTCATCCTTCCATTGAAGGTCTCTCTCCTCAAGGAATAATATTAACTCCTTGTAATTTGTCTTAATATAAGACTGGATATTTTCATTATCATCTTCTGTTATAATAGAAGAGTATGATGGAGGCATATTATCCTCTGTTACCTTCTTTTCCTGAGAACTTTTCCATTTTAGAAATTCTTGATACTGTTGATATGACATAGTATCATTCTTTGAAGATGACCCTGTCAAATTCTCGGCTATAAGCCTTTGCTTACCCAACTGGGCTATAACTGCACCTCTACCAGTGCCTCTTCCTCTGTTACCCCTTCCTCTATTAGAGGATGGGTTTCCTCGGGCCTGCATATCCTGCATAGGTTATAAAATCATCAGGCCAGATATATTGGATATAATCCCAATATTTTATGGATCCCTTTAATCTCCTTGGTAATGTCTTTCATTCTTGCTTTCGCTGTACATATAATGCTGATAATATGATCTATGTCTTCTTTATTAAAGTATTTAGCACGCGATAACAATTCTTCAGCCTCATATACCAATTTTTGTAATCTATGTTGAGTTGCACGTAAATCCCAATATGCAGTATACATCTGCTTGGGTAATAATTGGTTCTGGCAATATGGACAATAATAAAGCATATTGTGTCGATTACACATATTAAACAACCTGCAATAAAAAAGAATGAATATGATCATTCAGTAACCAAATATTCTCTAGTAAGAAAATCAGGAAGGCTATTATCTTCCCCTTTTTTATAATGTATTTCAAAATCAAATGGGGCTAAAAGTGCCTGCCATCTAGCAAACATTTGTTTAGAAACATCATGTTTACAATCCTTATTAAACATAAACTTAGCGGATTGGCAATCTGTTTTTATAACAAATTTCTGATTGTATAAATCGCCTTGAAATTTTAAAACACGTTTTACTATAGCAAGAATTTCTTTTGCTATAGTCGAGTAATTTTTCTGGCTATTATTCCATTTACCAGAATGAAATTGTATCAAATATTCAATCTTTTCTTCTGGAGCATTTTGTTTTAAAATACCTCCATAGCCAATGTCTGACGCATCGGTTTCTATAATCTTTGGCCATGTAGGATTAGCCAATGTAAAACAAGGGAGATTTTTCACCCTTTCTTTAATCTTTCGAACTGCCTCTGTATGAGCATCTGTCCATGGCTTTGGAATCTTTTTTAATCTATCATATAAGATAGATGTATCCTTAGCCAGATCTTTATAGAATGGAGCAATATAATTTAAACTCCCCAAAAATCTCTGTAATTGGGTTTTATCAATTATGACATCAGGAAATTTAGAAGCAAATTCTATACTTCTATTAATAGGAATAATTTTCCCTTTTTCAATGTTATGACCAAGAAACCTTATTTTTGTTTGGAACAAAAACATTTTTGGCTTAGATATAACCAAACCATTTTGTATAATAATCTTTTTGAATAGCTCTAAATGCTTAAAATGCATTTCTATAGTATTTGAAAATACCAAAATATCATCAATATAAACAATAATAAAATTGCTATAGGGAATGAATATATCATTCATAATTTTCTGAAATTCAGAAGGAGCATTTTTTAATCCGAATGGCATAACATTCCACTCAAATTGTCCTATAGGGACATTGAAAACAGTTTTATATCTGTCAGCTTCAGCTATTTGAATCTGCCAGTAGCCTGATTTCAAATCAAATTTAGAAAATATTATAGCATTATGAAGTCTATCCAACAGATCCTTTTTATTAGGAATTGGATATCTGATCCATTTCAGAACTTTATTCAAAGGTTTATAATTTATAACTAACCTGGGGACTCCTCTTTCTTGTTCAGCATGTTTATTAACATAGAAGGCTGTACAAGACCATGGTGACTTCGATGATCTAATGAGACCTTTATGCATTAAAGAATCTATTTCTTTTTTGCATAATTCTAAGTATTCCGAATTCATTTGGCAAGGTCTTGCCTTGGTAGGAATACTATTAGCTTCAGAAAAATCTTCCTCATAGGGAAGTGTGACCACATGTTTTTTCTATCCCAAAAAGCATTTGGATGATCACTACAAATTTGTAATGAAAACTGATTTATTATGAAATCAATTTTTTCTTTCAATTTTGGATTTTTTAAAATCTCATCAATGTTTAGAGTTAAAATTTCTTGTTTAAGAAAATTGATATGCTGACTTTTATTAGCTAGCATATCCTTTAATTGGTTTAAAACTCTAGTTATAGGCTCGGCTATAAAATTAAATATAATAGATTTTTCATTAAAAGTCCCTGATATGCCATTTCTATCAATTCTAGTTATTGGAAATATCTTTTGTAAGAAAGGTGTACCAAGTATAACCTGATTAGACATATTTTTTATCAAAACAAAACTTTGAGGTATACATACCTGATTTTGGCAAATATAAGCCTTGGGTAACTTGTATTCAATCTGCATTTTCTCACCATTAGCAGATCGTAAACTATGAGTAGTTTTATGAAAATATCTTGAAGGAATTAATCCTTCTTGTACACAATTTAAATCTGCTCCGCTATCAACCAGAGCTATAAATTCTTTTTTGAAATTATAATCAATAAGAAGAGTAATTTTTATAAAAAACTTTTGATAAGTGAAAACTTCTAAAGTAGTTAGAAACTCACTCTGCTCTTCTTCCTGAATATCTCCAAAGATATTAATATTATCATCAAGATTTCTTAGATTAGAAGGGGTTGCTGGAAATCCATCTGTTTCTTTTCCCTTACCTTTCCCTTCTATTATAGAAATCCTTTGATCTAAAATTCTATTTTCCTTTTTGAGATTATAAATCTCCTGCTTAAGGTTATAAACCTCTTTCTCCAAATCTTGAGACGTAGTCGGAGAACTAGTACGACTCATCCTCCTTTGTTCTAAGATTCTTTTAACTTCTTTCATAGTATACGGAGTATAATCCGTATGAGTATATGAACTTTTCTTCATTTCTTCCTCTCCTTTGGACTCAAAATTCCCTCTTAATTGATCCATCAACTTAGATTTAGCTTCTGGATCCTGCATCATTTTAAACAAATTTATTAAACTATCATTATCCAAAGTATTAATTTCTAATTGAGCAAACATATTATAATATTCCTCGTCATCACAAGGTTGTCCATTGCTACAAGGATCACATCCATCTTCAGAAGAGCTTGTGATGATATCACTATCATCCTGGAATACTTCATTAAGTTCTTCCTTTGAAGGAACTTTTTCTGAATCCGATTTCTCCGGTTCTGGTTCAGAGTTTAAGAGAATTTTACACAAAGAATCCTTCAGATCCTCATCTATCTGGAGAGATTTAATCCTCTTTTTAACCTTGCAATCTTTTTGGAAGTGGCCAAACCTTCCACATTCCCAACAATTTTTATTTCTAGGATCTTTTGGATCCTTAGCCTTATTATTGCCTTTTCGTTCATTAAAGGCTCTCTTCCTTCTAGCACGTTTTTCTGTGCGTTTTATTAAATACCTCTGCCTCCATTCCTGGTCAGTATATTTCTTACCAGTTTTACCTTTGTGAGACTTATGAGATTTTGTCTTGATTCGGAGATCCTCCATTCCAAATTGTCCACAAAAATCTCCTAATTGCTGTCTTTCATTAAGACGATGACGTTTAAGCTCTTGATTTAGCTTAATTTCATTACACAACGCCAATCCTTCTTGAATACATGTCCCTACCAAACTTCCATAAGTATGGCTATCATAATCAATTTGAACTCCTCCTTGTCGAAGGGCTTTTTTAACCCTTTCTGCAAAGAGGTTAGGAAGTCCATCTATAAATTTGGATTTCCAATGAGTGCTATTACACTCTGGTAACTCCATTACCCTGCAAAGAAATGTATCTTTGTAATACCTGAATGAAGTTAAAGTCTTGCACTTCATATTTTGTAAGAGAGTCCTGATAGTCTCACTATTATCAGACCGTCTACCTGAAAAATGTTCAATAATATTAACCACCAAAGCATAAACAGCATTTGTATTATCCCCCATTTCTGCTTCAGGAGTTCCTGGTTCATGTTTTACTGCAGTTAAAATTTTTTCCCTCTGGTCAATAGTGAGATAATTATCCCACCATCCTTTCAATTGACCAGTAAATCCTGCAATAATCATATTAGCAACAGCTCTGTCATCATTATTATTTGATTTACAGATAGTGCTATACATCATCATCCTGTGTATTACAACATACATCTGTCTATGAGTATGACCATCAATATTCCATTCATAGATCTGTTTCCCACTGAAACTATTTGGAGCGTATATATCATCTTGCTCTTCAAATAGGACATCCTGCGGAGTAGGTCTTGGATAGTAAAACATTCTTTGCTTTGGCTTATCAGCATATTTAGAGTTATAAGAAGACTTTGAAGATCTCAACTTGTTAATCTGGTCACAAGTTAATTCTGGAAAATCTTCATTATATGATTCGTTATCACTTTCCCCTGCTTTAGTAAGAGGCTTTAGTGATAACTCTCTAAACTTTTCTTGTAAAATCTTTGTTATATCAGAACTATCCGGTTTTAATTTAAAATCTCTCACATCAGGAGGAGGTTGAATAGTTGGAATAGCTACTCTCAGTGGCTCTTCCACCTTTTCCTTTCCTGATGTACTAGCAGTATTACTGCTCATAGATAATAATTTATCTATCTTTTCTTGTAAGGATATAATCTGTTCACCCAATATATGAACATAAATATTAGTATAATTTTGCTGTTTTAACATAGTATTAATATGTTTAACAGTAATTTGCAAAGTTTGATCATCAAATAATGTGGCAAACGCTGCAAAATCAAGTTTCTTCATTTTAAAAGGTTGCTGTGGAGGTAATACAGCGTCAACAATAGTACCATTTGCCATTTCAAATTGTCTTTCCATGACAGCAATATTATTTGCTACATATTTTCCCATAAACCATAAGACAAAAGATATGAGTTTATCATGCCTTTCAAGATCTGCATAAAATTCTTCTTGAAATGCATTTTGCTCTGTTTTATTAAAACTTTTAAAAAACCATTTCCGAAATAATTCCCACCTGGGTTTATAAAATTCTTCAGAAATTTTTTTCCTTGCGGGTGACCCCCGACTAAAATCTATATTAGGTTTTAAATCCATTAAATTTTAAAATCCATTTCTGATGAAGTTATTTCTTCATCATTAATTTGTTGTTCCTTCATATGAGCAACAGGAGTAACAATATTATCTTTATCAATTTTCAAGCTATTATATCTAGGTACTTCTTCTCTTACTTGAGAAGTAGAAGCCCTAGAAGGAGTTTCAACAATATAATCAATTGGAGAAATATGAGAATAATATAAAGAATTAGATCTAGATAAGCCTTTACAGCTAGATCTATCTGATTCCATATTAATCCTATCTATGATATCATCAGATTCAAATCTGATTTTCACATTTCCTTCCGGAGTCTGCTCAATTCCAGTCAAACCTGTACTTTTTAAATCTTTTGGGGAAGCAGCGTCCTCCATGACCCACTCTTTAGGGAAATCTATTTCTTCCCACTTGATAGGTCTTCTCGTAGTAACTTTGGTTTTACCAAAATTAGTTTCTATTAAGATAGTCTCATTTTTAAAATCCATAATTTTACACATAGGATTTAAAGTATATAATGGTTTAAAATAAATCCTATAACAAATACATATAACTTCTGTATTAGGCATATAATCATAACCATGCAATTTCACATTTAATACCAAGGCTTTTAAAGCATTTTCATCCGATAATGATATCTGTAAATTCGGATAAGCATTAAAATATACTGGACCATAAGCCAGACTTGATTGCACAATCCCTATAAGGGATTTCTTCCAATTATGGTTTCTACCATCTCTGAGAGCAGCTATAAATGTTTCATTTAATCCTCTTAAAGTTAAAGGTTTAAATGCAACTTGAATTAGTCCAATATGAATGAATCTATGTGTATGCATATAAGGCAATAAATCATGCTGAGACAGTAAATTGAAAGTAGCATGATCATTATCAATGGTAATAGTATCTTCTGTAGTTTTAACCACTTGTTTCAAGCCCAATTTCTCAAAGGTTCCTAACTGGTATATTAACTTAGGTTGAACCTTAGGAATAGTCCACTTATTAAGTAAATCTAAGTGTTGTGGAATATCATATTCCTCTTTTCTACTGTTTTTAACAGTAGTCTTATTTCTGATAATATTCATCAGAAAGCTAAGTGTTGAACTCGTCACCTATTGCTACTGTGCACCATGGCTCTGATACCAAATTCGGACCGGATCTTTCGCAGCATGGGGGTAACAGGAAACTTTACTGGTGACCCAGTTTTCACTTATCAAAAGTTTTTTTTATAAAAATTACTCTTCTTATTGATTATAATTTCAAAAAAGAATTTATAGCTCTGGTTGATAGCGGAGCAGATTTAAATTGTGTACAAGAAGGATTAATTCCTTCAAGATATTTTCATAAAACTACTCATAGTTTACGATCTGCTAATGGTGAGAAAATGCAGATTAAATACAAGTTACCCAAGGCTTATATTTGCCAAAATCAGGTATGTATACCTCAAAGTTTTGTTTTGATAAAAAATATGTCTAATCAGGTTATACTTGGTACACCTTTCTTACAAAAGATATTTCCAATAACTAGAATTGATAGAAATGGCATATCAGGGACTTTTAATGAAAAATCTATTATATTTAATTTTATAGCCGAGCCTATAACTAGAGTTTTAAACCAATTAAAGGATATGCTAGCTAATAAAAGTCAGCATATCAATTTTCTTAAACAAGAAATTTTAACTCTAAACATTGATGAGATTTTAAAAAATCCAAAATTGAAAGAAAAAATTGATTTCATAATAAATCAGTTTTCATTACAAATTTGTAGTGATCATCCAAATGCTTTTTGGAATAGAAAAAAACATGTGGTCACACTTCCCTATGAGGAAGATTTTTCTGAAGCTAATAGTATTCCTACCAAGGCAAGACCTTGCCAAATGAATTCGGAATACTTAGAATTATGCAAAAAAGAAATAGATTCTTTAATGCATAAAGGTCTCATTAGATCATCGAAGTCACCATGGTCTTGTACAGCCTTCTATGTTAATAAACATGCTGAACAAGAAAGAGGAGTCCCCAGGTTAGTTATAAATTATAAACCTTTGAATAAAGTTCTGAAATGGATCAGATATCCAATTCCTAATAAAAAGGATCTGTTAGATAGACTTCATAATGCTATAATATTTTCTAAATTTGATTTGAAATCAGGCTACTGGCAGATTCAAATAGCTGAAGCTGACAGATATAAAACTGCTTTCAATGTCCCTATAGGACAATTTGAGTGGAATGTTATGCCATTCGGATTAAAAAATGCTCCTTCTGAATTTCAGAAAATTATGAATGATATATTCATTCCCTATAGCAATTTTATTATTGTTTATATTGATGATATTTTGGTATTTTCAAATACTATAGAAATGCATTTTAAGCATTTAGAGCTATTCAAAAAGATTATTATACAAAATGGTTTGGTTATATCTAAGCCAAAAATGTTTTTGTTCCAAACAAAAATAAGGTTTCTTGGTCATAACATTGAAAAAGGGAAAATTATTCCTATTAATAGAAGTATAGAATTTGCTTCTAAATTTCCTGATGTCATAATTGATAAAACCCAATTACAGAGATTTTTGGGGAGTTTAAATTATATTGCTCCATTCTATAAAGATCTGGCTAAGGATACATCTATCTTATATGATAGATTAAAAAAGATTCCAAAGCCATGGACAGATGCTCATACAGAGGCAGTTCGAAAGATTAAAGAAAGGGTGAAAAATCTCCCTTGTCTTACATTGGCTAATCCTACATGGCCAAAGATTATAGAAACCGATGCGTCAGACATTGGCTATGGAGGTATTTTAAAACAAAATGCTCCAGAAGAAAAGATTGAATATTTGATACAATTTCATTCTGGTAAATGGAATAATAGCCAGAAAAATTACTCGACTATAGCAAAAGAAATTCTTGCTATAGTAAAACGTGTTTTAAAATTTCAAGGCGATTTATACAATCAGAAATTTGTTATAAAAACAGATTGCCAATCCGCTAAGTTTATGTTTAATAAGGATTGTAAACATGATGTTTCTAAACAAATGTTTGCTATATGGCAGGCACTTTTAGCCCCATTTGATTTTGAAATACATTATAAAAAAGGGGAAGATAATAGCCTTCCTGATTTTCTTACTAGAGAATATTTGGTTACTGAATGATCATATTCATTCTTTTTTATTGCAGGTTGTTTAATATGTGTAATCGACACAATATGCTTTATTATCGTCCATATTGCCAGAACCAATTATTACCCAAGCAGATGTATACTGCATATTGGGATTTACGTGCAACTCAACATAGATTACAAAAATTGGTATATGAGGCTGAAGAATTGTTATCGCGTGCTAAATACTTTAATAAAGAAGACATAGATCATATTATCAGCATTATATGTACAGCGAAAGCAAGAATGAAAGACATTACCAAGGAGATTAAAGGGATCCATAAAATATTGGGATTATATCCAATATATCTGGCCTGATGATTTTATAACCTATGCAGGATATGCAGGCCCGAGGAAACCCATCCTCTAATAGAGGAAGGGGTAACAGAGGAAGAGGCACTGGTAGAGGTGCAGTTATAGCCCAGTTGGGTAAGCAAAGGCTTATAGCCGAGAATTTGACAGGGTCATCTTCAAAGAATGATACTATGTCATATCAACAGTATCAAGAATTTCTAAAATGGAAAAGTTCTCAGGAAAAGAAGGTAACAGAGGATAATATGCCTCCATCATACTCTTCTATTATAACAGAAGATGATAATGAAAATATCCAGTCTTATATTAAGACAAATTACAAGGAGTTAATATTATTCCTTGAGGAGAGAGACCTTCAATGGAAGGATGAGCCATGGAAATTAATGGCAAGATATTTGAACAGTGCGTCATACGCAGCTTGTACTTATAAGTACAGGGGTCATTATGAGATGATACTCAATGTTACTGAGTCTTGCGAAATATCGCATTTTTACCCGGCAAATACAAAGAAAGTTTTTAACTTTTCAAAGATGATAATCAAACGGATTATATCCGCAGAGGAGTGGGGACTAAGCACCCTGACTGAAAGAAGTTATACTCATCCAGAAATGAAAACACCGGTAAAATACAATTACTGGGATTATATGGATAGCTTTTATAAAGCATTATTATATGAGAATGAAAACAAGAAGCATTCTTGGTTCATAAAAATATGCTCAAATGTTTATAAACAGAGCACTATACCAAATTGGTTCTCACAATGGTGGATCGCATATGGTCCTACAGTAAAGATATTACCAAAACCACTACTCAGTTTATATACTGAATGGGTGGATGTTTCTCCAAAAGTCCAGGAATTGCAAAGAAATAATACTCTTATAGAGGGAAGTTCTTATATGAATTTCTTTATTGAATATTCGATTCCATGGATAATGAAATGGAGTGTTGAAGTAGATTATACCCAACACAACATTCCTGCTCTATATAGGACTTTTTATACAATGTTTTGGAAAAAGATGACTCAGATGACAGCCGATGGCAACCTTCAATGCCAGGATACAGTAGATTCGATAAAACAATCACTGGAACATTATAAGCAGATGGATCAAGAAAGACAAGTTAATACACCAAGTCCTTACCAACATATATTCCACAAGTTAAAGATGAAGAAAGGACTAGTAACAAAAGAAGAGATGTTAGCTTCTTATTTGGAAGAAATAAAGAAAGATTTGATAAAAAATCTAGAATATGAAATCCAGTCAGACACTTCAATGGCTTCTGCTAATAATACCGAAGATGAAGGTGAATATTGTCTGCCAGGGGAATCCCAATCTATCACAGAAGAAGAAGCAAATGATTATATCACAAATATAATAACGCAAGTAATGACACAGCAAGGGAATAAAGAAGAGGAATCATCCAAAGTACAAAAGGCCAAGGGCAAAGATAAGATCGGATAAGGATGCAATGCATTATTGAAGATGAAGACACCCAACTTTTATAAAGTCACTTTATTAAAGTAGATTAATAATGCTACTTTTCCTTTTGATAAAACAACTTTAATAAAGTTGTCGGCCATTTTCTTTCTTTAATTTGTAACCGGCCACCTGTAAAGATTGGGCCAAGTTTGTTAATTCTTTTTGTCTATAAATAGCTTAGGAATCAGAACAAGGAGGGCATCAGCTTTCACACCCCTCTCTAAATTGTAAAAACTCTCTCATTGTAAACATTTCAGTATATAAAAATCCATTGGAGCATTTGTGCAAAACCAAAGGTATTTAATATTGTTCTTTAAATTTGGTTTCTTTTAATAATTTTTTCGCTTTGGTACTTAGCCTAATGATAGGCTAAATCATTAAGTGTTGAGCTCTGTCACACTAGGCTATTGGGGTAAGATGATTCTAATAACAGATTAGGATCAGAATCCCAGCAGGTGGTGGTGTTAAAGGTATGGTTGGATAAACAACCCAGGCGGAAAGGTTGAATGCCAGAACCAAGGTTCTGTTGTTTGCCCGTTTAGCCGAGGATGGCGTTTAGGGCTGTTGTTGAACCTAATTTTGGGTTCAGCCACTCCTTGCCAGGGTTGGGTCACCAGTAAAGTTTCCTGTTACCCCCATGCTGCGAAAGATCCGGTCCGAATTTGGTGATTCTAATAACAGATTAGGATCAGAATCCCAGCAGGTGGTGGTGTTAAAGGTATGGTTGGATAAACAACCCAGGCGGAAAGGTTGAATGCCAGAACCAAGGTTCTGTTGTTTGCCCGTTTAGCCGAGGATGGCGTTTAGGGCTGTTGTTGAACCTAATTTTGGGTTCAGCCACTCCTTGCCAGGGTTGGGTCACCAGTAAAGTTTCCTGTTACCCCCATGCTGCGAAAGATCCGGTCCGAATTTGGTATCAGAGCCATGGTGCACAGTAGCAATAGGTGACGAGTTCAACACTTAGCTTTCTGATGAATATTATCAGAAATAAGACTACTGTTAAAAACAGTAGAAAAGAGGAATATGATATTCCACAACACTTAGATTTACTTAATAAGTGGACTATTCCTAAGGTTCAACCTAAGTTAATATACCAGTTGGGAACCTTTGAGAAATTGGGCTTGAAACAAGTGGTTAAAACTACAGAAGATACTATTACCATTGATAATGATCATGCTACTTTCAATTTACTGTCTCAGCATGATTTATTGCCTTATATGCATACACATAGATTCATTCATATTGGACTAATTCAAGTTGCATTTAAACCTTTAACTTTAAGAGGATTAAATGAAACATTTATAGCTGCTCTCAGAGATGGTAGAAACCATAATTGGAAGAAATCCCTTATAGGGATTGTGCAATCAAGTCTGGCTTATGGTCCAGTATATTTTAATGCTTATCCGAATTTACAGATATCATTATCGGATGAAAATGCTTTAAAAGCCTTGGTATTAAATGTGAAATTGCATGGTTATGATTATATGCCTAATACAGAAGTTATATGTATTTGTTATAGGATTTATTTCAAACCATTATATACTTTAAATCCTATGTGTAAAATTATGGATTTTAAAAATGAGACTATCTTAATAGAAACTAATTTTGGTAAAACCAAAGTTACTACGAGAAGACCTATCAAGTGGGAAGAAATAGATTTCCCTAAAGAGTGGGTCATGGAGGACGCTGCTTCCCCAAAAGATTTAAAAAGTACAGGTTTGACTGGAATTGAGCAGACTCCGGAAGGAAATGTGAAAATCAGATTTGAATCTGATGATATCATAGATAGGATTAATATGGAATCAGATAGATCTAGCTCTAAAGGCTTATCTAGATCTAATTCTTTATATTATTCTCATATTTCTCCAATTGATTATATTGTTGAAACTCCTTCTAGGGCTTCTACTTCTCAAGTAAGAGAAGAAGTACCTAGATATAATAGCTTGAAAATTGATAAAGATAATATTGTTACTCCTGTTGCTCATATGAAGGAACAACAAATTAATGATGAAGAAATAACTTCATCAGAAATGGATTTTAAAATTTAATGGATTTAAAACCTAATATAGATTTTAGTCGGGGGTCACCCGCAAGGAAAAAAATTTCTGAAGAATTTTATAAACCCAGGTGGGAATTATTTCGGAAATGGTTTTTTAAAAGTTTTAATAAAACAGAGCAAAATGCATTTCAAGAAGAATTTTATGCAGATCTTGAAAGGCATGATAAACTCATATCTTTTGTCTTATGGTTTATGGGAAAATATGTAGCAAATAATATTGCTGTCATGGAAAGACAATTTGAAATGGCAAATGGTACTATTGTTGACGCTGTATTACCTCCACAGCAACCTTTTAAAATGAAGAAACTTGATTTTGCAGCGTTTGCCACATTATTTGATGATCAAACTTTGCAAATTACTGTTAAACATATTAATACTATGTTAAAACAGCAAAATTATACTAATATTTATGTTCATATATTGGGTGAACAGATTATATCCTTACAAGAAAAGATAGATAAATTATTATCTATGAGCAGTAATACTGCTAGTACATCAGGAAAGGAAAAGGTGGAAGAGCCACTGAGAGTAGCTATTCCAACTATTCAACCTCCTCCTGATGTGAGAGATTTTAAATTAAAACCGGATAGTTCTGATATAACAAAGATTTTACAAGAAAAGTTTAGAGAGTTATCACTAAAGCCTCTTACTAAAGCAGGGGAAAGTGATAACGAATCATATAATGAAGATTTTCTAGAATTAACTTGTGACCAGATTAACAAGTTGAGATCTTCAAAGTCTTCTTATAACTCTAAATATGCTGATAAGCCAAAGCAAAGAATGTTTTACTATCCAAGACCTACTCCGCAGGATGTCCTATTTGAAGAGCAAGATGATATATACGCTCCAAATAGTTTCAGTGGGAAACAGATCTATGAATGGAATATTGATGGTCATACTCATAGACAGATGTATGTTGTAATACACAGGATGATGATGTATAGCACTATCTGTAAATCAAATAATAATGATGACAGAGCTGTTGCTAATATGATTATTGCAGGATTTACTGGTCAATTGAAAGGATGGTGGGATAATTATCTCACTATTGACCAGAGGGAAAAAATTTTAACTGCAGTAAAACATGAACCAGGAACTCCTGAAGCAGAAATGGGGGATAATACAAATGCTGTTTATGCTTTGGTGGTTAATATTATTGAACATTTTTCAGGTAGACGGTCTGATAATAGTGAGACTATCAGGACTCTCTTACAAAATATGAAGTGCAAGACTTTAACTTCATTCAGGTATTACAAAGATACATTTCTTTGCAGGGTAATGGAGTTACCAGAGTGTAATAGCACTCATTGGAAATCCAAATTTATAGATGGACTTCCTAACCTCTTTGCAGAAAGGGTTAAAAAAGCCCTTCGACAAGGAGGAGTTCAAATTGATTATGATAGCCATACTTATGGAAGTTTGGTAGGGACATGTATTCAACAAGGATTGGCGTTGTGTAATGAAATTAAGCTAAATCAAGAGCTTAAACGTCATCGTCTTAATGAAAGACAGCAATTAGGAGATTTTTGTGGACAATTTGGAATGGAGGATCTCCGAATCAAGACAAAATCTCATAAGTCTCACAAAGGTAAAACTGGTAAGAAATATACTGACCAGGAATGGAGGCAGAGGTATTTAAGAAAACGCACAGAAAAACGTGCTAGAAGGAAGAGAGCCTTTAATGAACGAAAAGGCAATAATAAGGCTAAGGATCCAAAAGATCCTAGAAATAAAAATTGTTGGGAATGTGGAAGGTTTGGCCACTTCCAAAAAGATTGCAAGGTTAAAAAGAGGATTAAATCTCTCCAGATAGATGAGGATCTGAAGGATTCTTTGTGTAAAATTCTCTTAAACTCTGAACCAGAACCGGAGAAATCGGATTCAGAAAAAGTTCCTTCAAAGGAAGAACTTAATGAAGTATTCCAGGATGATAGTGATATCATCACAAGCTCTTCTGAAGATGGATGTGATCCTTGTAGCAATGGACAACCTTGTGATGACGAGGAATATTATAATATGTTTGCTCAATTAGAAATTAATACTTTGGATAATGATAGTTTAATAAATTTGTTTAAAATGATGCAGGATCCAGAAGCTAAGTCTAAGTTGATGGATCAATTAAGAGGGAATTTTGAGTCCAAAGGAGAGGAAGAAATGAAGAAAAGTTCATATACTCCTACGGATTATACTCCGTATACTATGAAAGAAGTTAAAAGAATCTTAGAACAAAGGAGGATGAGTCGTACTAGTTCTCCGACTACGTCTCAAGATTTGGAGAAAGAGGTTTATAACCTTAAGCAGGAGATTTATAATCTCAAAAAGGAAAATAGAATTTTAGATCAAAGGATTTCTATAATAGAAGGGAAAGGTAAGGGAAAAGAAACAGATGGATTTCCAGCAACCCCTTCTAATCTAAGAAATCTTTGTAATATGGTTCAATAGTTAATTTTAGTTAGTAATTTGGATTTCAGTTGTACTAGGCTGGACCCATTGTATATAAGGGACCAATGTCCCATAAGTACATTGAGTAATTCATTTTTCATTTTCCCAATTTTGGAAACCGATTCTTTTTCTCATTCTCTCTCTCCGTGAACTCAATCGTTCCTTTACTCCGATCTCAATTATTATCAGTTTAACATGGTATAAGAGCCTAGCCTCTTGTAGATCTCATCTTCCTCTATCGTCTGATAGTACCCTCGAAGCTTTTCATCGGTGATTTCATAATTTTCCGGCAGTTCAAAAGACGATGTTTCATTTTACGGAGGTGAAATCAGTTTATTTCACGGCGGTGTGGTGAGGCTATTCTTACAATGACTCGGTGAACTATCACGGTGGTTGAGTGCTTAAATTCATTTGGCGGCAGCGATTTAGGGTTTATCTCAGCGGCGATTTTCCGGTAATCTCAATCTCATATCTTTGATTGTTTAGGGTTCCATATTCTCCTGTGTTAGCATAATTTCTTTTTGCTTTGTCGTATAATTGGTAAACATGGCTGCGAAGACTGGAAATACCAATCTGTGGCGTAACCCTAACACAATCTTTACTCCCGACTCTTCGAGTCCACTTTCTCTCCACTCCTTTGACATACCTGGCACTTGCCCCGACTCTATCGGCTAAGAATAAAATGGCTTTCTTAGATGGAAGCTACCCTAAACCTTCTGTAGATTTCTTTGAGCTTAACCAATGGAATCGGTGCAACAACATGGTGATATTTTGGCTTACTAATTCCCTATCTCTTGAGATTGCCAAAAGTGTTCAGTATATAGACATAGCTGAGGAAATCTGGAAACAGCTAGAGGGAGTGTTAGTGGGACCAACGTGTTTGAATTAAAAAGAGAGTTTTCTTCCCCACATCAAGGCAGTACGAACATAGCCTCATAATTTAATAAGCTCAAAAATTTATGGAATGAACTTAAAATCATGCGCAAAAATCATGTAAACACTTGTACATGTGCTGCAAAAGAGGGGATAGAAAAGGAACATGAAGAAGACAAGCTCCACCAATTCCTCTTGGGTCTCAATGAGACATATGTGACTGTAAGGAGCAATCTTCTTATGATGCAGCGCCTTCCAAGCCTTGATAATGCTTATAACATTTTAATCCAAGATGAATCTCAAAGACAAGTCCAAAATAACCCTCATATAAAGCCAGAATCCACCCCATTTGCTGTAAACTCTTATAATAATCGACCTCAAACTCAGTATAATTAGATAATCAATTTTGATTACAAACCTCCCACACAAAGACAGAATAACCAACAGCCTCAATCCTACAATCATAAATCACAATCCAATCAGAAAAGGTCATCCAATAAGAAGAAACGGGATGAATTCTGCAGATACTGCAAGAAAGCTAGACATTTGATCACACCCAAAATTCGTCCTAAAAAGGATAAGCGGTTGCTGAAAATATAACTCGGTTTAACAAGTCCGGGGTCGAATCCCACTAGGAGCAAATATTAATTCGTAACTCAACTTTTACCAAGTTTTTGTTCAGACAAATTAAAGGACAATTTATGATGGCAATTCTGTGAAGACTAGAACTAAAAATATAGTCAACTAAAAGCAAGTAATAAAAACTAGACAAGACTTCAAGAATAAAAGGCCTAGGATATAACTTCCCCAATTATCAGAGTGATGTACCGAATACTACGTATTCAATCTCGCTTGACTATCCCTAATGATTATGAGCTCCTAATTTATCGCTAGTATTCTCCAATAACAAGCAATAACTATCTTGAGTTACTTTTTCAAGTTAACACAAGATGATAAGATGGACTACCCACGTGACCACAATAAAGGTTCGTTATTCCCGAACTCACCCCGCTCTTTCCCCCAAAATAATTCCTTATTTGGATTAAAGTATCGATATTCAACTAACCCTAAATCAAAACACTCTTCCAAGGGTTTACAAGAATAAATGGCACATTCAATTGTGAGCTTACAATTGAAAGCAATCATAACATAGTTGAATAATCAGGAATAATAATGTCAAGCTTGATAAATTAATAAAATATTCAGCACATCATCCAATAATGGTTCCATCAAGCCCTAGAAAGGGTGACTTAGCTACTCATGTTCACAAGATTTATGACAAAAGCAAACATAATCAATAAAGTACAAGAAAAGGATTCAAATAGTTAAGAAAACCCGTTAGATCCTTGTTCTCCACCGCCCTAGCCTTCTTCTTGTTCTTTCTAGATTCATAATACCTCTAAAAATCGACTTTTAGGCTTTTAAATCACATTCCTGAGCCAAATGACAAAACTGTCCTACTTTAAAAAACAACAGAATTTTTGCCCTTGTGCTATAGTTGTGCTTCGCACAGCTATAGCGCAGAATTCTTGGAATTTCTCTGAAGTCTTGTGCGACGCACAGGACTCTTCGTGTCACCACCCAATTTCCAAGGGCTCGTGATGGCACCTAAACAACATTTGCCTAGGCGAACCAATGAAAAGAGATGCGGAAAAGAACAATAATGTGAAAAGATCATAAATGAATATATAAATATAAAAGGGTGAAGTCCAAAAGAATATATCCACAAAAGAATTGGAGCATTCTAAGAGTGACTCAATAAAGTATGAATATACATCAAAGAAATCTGAGTCCTATCTCTAAGTGACTCCGGCGGTATGCCACCACGGTCTGTGTGGTCGGCTCACCTCAATCAAAAGTCTCAGAAGCCTCGGGAACCGCTAACGTCCGGGCTGCTGACTAGATGAAGGACCTGCGCACGTAGCAGAGTAAGTTATGAGCCGAAGCCCAGTAAGATCACCGACAGGCCCGCTAAGGTACCCTTGCGGGACAAGTCGCTACATGCATCATAAGCAACAACATACTATAGTAATCATACAATAAAGTAGTGAAATCACAAATAGATGTAACACATTCCATACACACAAGTAGTAACCAGAAGTCGCAAGGATTATGCCCATCCAAGGTAAGGCATAGGTCAACTCAGCGGCGGTTTGGAGGTCCAATCTCTACTCCCGTGTCGACTAACCTAGACCTACGATGGACTAGCAACACCACTACTAAGTATCAACCATATACCGTGACCCGAAGTCACTATCACAATCATGAATAAGTAGACCAACGACCCGTAGTCGTTGGCTCATCTCAAATCTGTCTACGATCGCACCACACCCCCTGTCAAGTGCGTCGTATCTCAATAAATCAAGTGACCACACCACACCCCCTGTCAAGTGTGTCACATCTCAAAGATCAAGTGTCCACACCACACCCCCTGTCAAGTGTGACACATCTCATAGTATAGGCGACACCACACCCCCTGTCAAGTGTCCCTCTAACAGTATTAATATCCACGACATTAATAACAATAACAGAAATAATAACAGAAAAATTAATAACGATAATATTTCACAGTCACCGTAACCCAGGTTGGTTATGCTAGCTGAACGTAAGGCGAAGGTTAACCCGACCACAGTTTGGGGGTACAATCCCTACTCCCATGTCGTCCAACCCAAGGTTACGTATAGACAGCACTACCCAACCCGGCACGTGAACAAATCAAGTACCAATATCATACAAAAGCCGGCAAAATCCTCGGCAAGACATTTATCATGACATGCCGGCAACATCCTCGGCCATGTCCCAAGTTCTTGCTATCTAAGCATGGCGTAGCAAGCGTTACTACGATATAAATTTAAGCTACCTTGACGTAGCATTTAGACCGGCACATACCTCGGTCGAGTCACAATCTCGCTATTTATAACAAACAATAATAGCAAGTAATTCACATCATTAATCCTAACCCTTGTTAGGTATATATATGCGTACATGAAGCATAGTAGCATGAAGGAAGAGTCCACAAGCACAATAGAGGTCAAGTCTCACTTACCTCGAAATTCGGGCTCAAATGCCGGGAAGAATCTCCTTTCCCGCTCGCCTTGTCCGCGAAGGACTTTCCACTAGGTCTATTAAGACAAGATATAGCACATATGTGTGCTCAATTATAGCTATTTAAGCTTATAGGCATCCTAGGGGAAAATTACCAAAATGCCCCCGGGTAGGGCCGAGCCCTAAATTTACAAAATATACTTTTCCGGACTCCCCACGCTCCCGTGAGTCCAAAAGTACACTTAGATTCCACATGCGAGCCTTGCTCGATGTCTTTCCCCAATTCTTAAGAATCTAGGGTTCTAACCCATTTCCAAGAATCAACCATTTGATTCTTGTGTTAATCAACATAAAGATGGATTGAAAGGGCTTACCTTAAGTGTAAGTATGATTGGGTCTTCAAGAAATACCCAAAAATCGCCTCAAGAGCTCACCAAATGATTTTTATAAGTTATGAACCGAAATGGCCCGAAATGGCCTTTTTATAGCAGTTTTTTTTTGCCTCTGTGACAGCTTCTTTTGAAAAAATCATAACTTTTGATAGGAATGTTCAAATGATCTGAAACCGGTGCCCTTATAACCACAACTCAAAGGGCTACAACTTTCATGTTTTGAGTTTTTCCTAATTCCTTACGGATTGGCCGGAAAATCAGATTTTATCCGACTGTTTGCGCCAAAACAGAACAGAGAAGTCGCACCAGATTTTCTACTGTTTTAGGGGAAAAACGGGTCCCTACGAAGCTCGGAATGATCCCAAATTTTGCACACAAGCCATAAAATACTTGTGTGACATGCTCGTCAAGACGGAACTCAATTCGGACCTCTAGAACTCAAAAAGTGGGTCCTACGGCAAAGGTTCAATTTTCGACTTTCGCCAAAATAGCAAAATTTAACCAAACGACCTCGGAATCCAATTCTGAAAGTTGCTACAAGTCACAAATGACTATACGAACCTAACGGATTTTTCGTATCTCTCATCGGAGCTCATTTGCTCAAATCGAGCTCGGAAACCTCTTTTAACTCTTTTAAACTTTCGAAACGGGGACTTTATCAAAAGTCCTATCAAACGAGGTCCGTTTTCAATTTTGAAGGTTGCTACATATCATAAATGACGAGACGGACCTAACGGTGCGCTCGGATTTTCCATCGGGGTTCGTTTACTCAAAACGACCTATCGAAACCCCAAATTCCTTTCCGGAATTTCATAAACGGATCCTTTTCTCGAAAACCTATCAAACGGACTCCGTTTCGACTCAGATTTCACAGACGAGTCGTAAATGACCTAACGGAGCTTTTGGGACTGTCGACACGCAAATCGAGGTCCTAAATCCCGTAACGACTATTCGAGGGTCGTTACATTCTCCCCCACTTAGACTCTCGGCCGTCCTCGGACGAGCCTAAGTCTAAGGTAGGATCCACACACTAGCCACGGAGCTGGCACGGATTTCGAGGACCCCTCGGTACCACCCGAAATCAATAAAACTTAAAAATGCAAATTCAGGCTTTGAAAATACAAGGATTTCATACCTGAATCATCGAACAAGCGCGGATGCCTCTCACGCATCTCGGACTCAAGCTCCCAAGTGGCCTCGGCAATGGAGTGAAGCCCCCACTGAACTCTCACAAGCGGGATCACCTTCGATCTCATCTTACGGACCTCTCTAGCCACAATAGCAATAGGCTCCTCCGAATAAGCTAAGTCGCCATCTACCTCCACGGAAGCCATATCGATCACATGAGACAGATCGTGAACATACTTCCGGAGCATGGACACATGGAACACCGGATGAACAGACAGAGAGGGAGGCAAAGCCAGTCTATAAGCAACGGCACCAACGCGCTCCAATATCTCAAAAGGCCCAATGAACCTAGGACTGAGCTTGCCTTTCTTCCCAAATCTCATAACACCCTTCATGGGCGACACTCTGAGGAATACCCGGTCCCCAACCATGAACTCAAGATCTCTCCGCCTCCGATTTGCATACGATATCTGCCGGCTCTGAGCCGTGCGGAGTCGATCCTGAATAACCCAGACCTTATCTAAGGTCTGCTGCACCAAATCGGGCCCCAACACCTGGACCTCACCAGACTCGAACCAACCGATAGGCGAGCGACATCTCCGACTATACAATGCCTCAAACGGAGCCATCTGGATAGAAGCCTGATAGCTATTATTATACGCAAACTCTGCTAGCGGTAAATGGCTATCCCAATGGCCTCCAAAATCAATAGCACACGCCCTCAACATATCCTCGAGGATCTGAATGGTCCGCTCAGACTGGCCATCAGTCTGCGGGTGAAATGCAGTGCTGAGATCGACCCGAGTACCCAGCTCTCTCTGAAAAGATCTCCAAAACTGAGCTGTGAACTGAGCACCTCGGTCAGAAATGATAGAAACAGGAGCACCATGCAATCTCACAATCTGCTCAATGAAGATACGAGCCAGACGCTCCGAGGTATAAGTAGTCCTCACTGGAATGAAGTGAGCCGACTTCGTCAGTCGATCAACTACTACCCACACCGAATCATGCTTACCCACGGTCAGCGGCAAACCAACTACGAAATCCATAGTGATCTGCTCCCACTTCCACTCGGGAATGGGCATAGACTGGGTCACCCCGGCTGGCCTCCGGTGCTCATACTTCACCTGCTGGCAATTCAAACACCGAGATACATAATCAGCAACATCCCTCTTCATCCCTTTCCACCAATACAGCTCTCGAAGATCATGATACATCTTCGCAGTACCCGGATGAATGGAATATCTCGAACTGTGAGCCTCTGCCAAAATCATCTGCCTCAGCTCCACAATGGCTGGACACATACCCGGCCGTTAAGCCGCAAAGCACCATCATCACCAATCACGAACGAGGACACTCCCCCACTCAGGACCCTGTCCCGGAGATCTCTCAGATAAGGATCCTCGAACTGCCCTTCCCGAATCTGGGAAGCTAAAGACGACTGAGACCCCACATATGCAAGCACCCGGCCTGGAACAGAATCATCAAACCGAACCCCACTAATGGACAAAGCCTGCAACTCACGGGCCAATGGCCTCATATCAGCATCAAGATAGGCGAGGCTACCCATGGACTTCCTACTCAAGGCATCGGCTACAACATTAGCCTTTCCGGGATGATACCGGATAGAAAGATCATAATCCTTCAGCAGCTCTAACCAGCGGCGCTGTCTCCCGTTCAAGTCCTTCTGAGTGAACAAGTACTGGAGACTCTTATGATCGGTGAATATCTCACATGGCTCGCCATAAAGATAGTGCCTCCACAACTTCAGTGCAAACACGACAACTAACAGCTCCAAATCATGGACAGGATAATTCTTCTCATGGACCTTCAGCTGTCTCGAGGCATAAGCTATCACCTTACCCTCCTGCATCAGAACGCTACCCAGGCCAACACCCGAAGCATCACAATATACGGTGAATCCCCCGGATCCACTAGGCAAGGCCAACACTGGCGCTGAAGTCAACAGAGTCTTAAGCTTCTGAGAGCTAGACTCACAGGCATCGGACCACAGGAAAGGAACATTCTTCTGGGACAACTTCGTCAGAGGTGCTGAAATAGAAGAAAACCCCTCGACGAACCGCCGATAATAACCTGCCAAGCCTAAGAAACTCCGAATCTCTGAAGGAGAAGTAGGCCTAGGCCAACTCTGAACGGCCTCTATCTTCTTCGGATCAACACACACCCATCCTTGGTCACCACGTGACCTAGGAAAGATACAGAACTGAGCCAAAATTCACACTTGGAGAATTTGGCATACAACTGCTGATCCCTCAGAGTCCGAAGAACAACTCTCAAATGCTGCTCATGCTCCTCCCTGCTCCTCGAATAAACCAAGATATCATCGATAAACACAATGACGAAGGAGTCAAGGTAGGCCTTGAACACTCGGTTCATCAGATCCATGAAAGCAGCTGGGGCATTCGTAAGCCCGAAAGACATCACCAGAAACTCATAGTGGCCATATCGGGTACGAAAAGCAGTCTTGGAAACGTCCTCGGACCGAATCCTCAACTGATGATACCCCGACCTCAAATCAATCTTGGAGAAGAAGGTAGCACCCTGAAGCTGATCAAAAAAATCATCAATACGCGGCAAAGGATACCTATTCTTGATAGTAACCTTATTCAGCTGCCGGTAATCAATACACATCCGCATAGAGCCATCCTTCTTCTTCACAAATAATACCGGGGCACCCCATGGAGACACACTGGGCCTAATGAAGCCCTTATCGAGCAAATCCTGAATCTGCTCCTTCAGCTCCCTCAACTCAACATGAGCCATACGATACGGGGGAATAGATTTAGGCTGAGTGCCTGGCAATAGATCAATGCAAAACTCTATCTCCCGCATAGGCGGCAAACCCGGCAAATCATCAGGAAACACATCCGGATACTCACAAACAACCGGAACTCTATCAAGGGATAACTCCTCTGCCCGGACATCCCGAACTGAAGCAATATATCCCTCGCACCCACTAGATATCATCCTCTGCGCCTTTAAGAAAGAAATGATCCTACTTTCGGAGAAGGCCTGGAACCTCTCCATACAACCCGAGCCTCACCCTCTGCCCCGATCGTCACGGACTTGGCATGGCAATCCAAAGTCGCATGACAGGAAGCCAGCCAATCCATGCCCATAATGACATCGAAATCAGACATATCGAGCAGCATCAGGTCCACTAAGGACTCTACACCACAGATGGAGATCATACACTGCCGATAACCCCTATCTACACATATAGAAGACCCGACAGGGGTGGCAACCATAAAGGGATCATCTAAGAAGACCAGATCCCTGCCCAAGCAAGGGGCAAATCCCGGCGACACATACGAATAGGTAGACCCCGGATCAATAAGAGCATAAGCATCGCGGCCACAGACAGAAATAATACCTGTGATGACATCATTGGATGCCTCAGCATCCTGACGAGTCATAGCATAGACCTGCGCCGAGCCTCCTGAACCCCGGAGCTCTCTGAGACTGCTGTCTAGGAGGAATCTGAGAAACGGGCCTGGCGGCCTGAGGACCAGATGGTACCATAGCTGCGGATCCCTGGCGACCTGATGAAACATAAGGGCAACTCCTGACATAGTGCTCTAGAGACCCACACTCAAAACATCCATCACCTGTACCTCCTCTACCGCCTCTACCACCTCTGCCATGACCACCTCCAGACAAACACCTCCCATGATGCCTCTGATGGCACCTCCCGCACTGCGGCGGACCAGACTGCGAAGAGCCACCCCGCCTCTGGGATGACTGAGGCCTCGGGGTTTCTGAAGAAAAATCCATGGCAGGCAAAGCAGCAGCCTGGGGCCTAGACTGAGAACGGCCCTGATGACCCTGACCCCTCTGAGCGGATCCACTATACCCACCAGACTGACGCGATCTCTTGGCCGCCCTCTCCGCGTCAGCCCTGGCGAAGATATCCTCCATCCGCCGCGCCACATCAACTATATCAAAATATGACTTGTTGCCCATATCAGGGGCAACAGCTACCTGCAAGCGGGGATGAAGACCCTCAACAAACCGGAGGACCTTGTCCCTCTCCTAAGCCACCATAGCCGACGCAAACTGAGACAACCACAAGAACCTGGTGTCATACTCTGAAACAGACAGGCTTCCCTGCCTCAACCCGTCAAACTCGCACCTCTGAGCATCGTGCTGACTCTGGGGCACGAACCTGCTCATGAACATAGACACGAACTCAGCCCAAGACAAAGGAGGGAGGTCACTAGACCTCTGCCGCATCATGGAGACCCACCATGTCTCCGCATCTCCCGATAATCGGAAAGAAGCACACTGCACCCCTAAGGTGTCTCTAGTACCAAGAACTGTCAAAATCTTCTCACACTTCTGAATGTACCTCTGGGCAGTACATGTAGCTGAGGTACCGTCGAACTCTGGAGGCTGAAGCTTCATGAATGACTCTATCCTCTTGGCAACCTCCTCAGTGCCCATAGGAGGAGTGGAAATAACAGGACCTGCCTGAGGAGCAGAAGCAGAAGGCTGGGCAATATGATCAGGAGCAGCCTCAGAAGTAGGCGTGCTCATAACAGGTGTGGTCGGCTGAGGAGCCGAAACAGGAGCTGCAACATCATCTATGACAGGGACCTGATGGCTAGACAAGGCCATCAGTCTCATATACTCCTCTGAAGAGATCACAACGGTGCTTGGCACAACAGCAGGCACAGGGGGAATAGATGCTGACAGAGTCGCTGCGGACACTGCAGGGATAGCTGTGTCCTGCCTAGTGGCTGACGGGCGACCTGCCCGAGTCTTCTTAGCAGCTGGCGGCTGCGTAGGTGCTGATGGCTCTCCCGCAGACGTGGGTGTAGAAGATGCAGCCCTCCTGGCTGAGGATGCTCGCGTCCTCGCCATCTGATACAATACACGAAAAAGGGTCAGCACCTATATAAGCTACTCAGCACGAATAGAGATGAAACGAAGGGAAAACATTTCCTAACATGCCCTTGTAGCCTCTCGCTCATAAGTATGGTCGACAACATACCCATAAGCAAGACTCTACTCAGACACTGCTCCAAGACTCCTAGGACTCGAATTAGAACCTAGGGCTCTGATACGAAACTGTCACGACCCAATTTCCAAGGGCTCGTGATGGCACCTAAACAACATTTGCCTAGGCGAACCAATGAAACAAGATGAGGAAAAGAACAATAATGTGAAAAGATCATAAATGGATATATAAATATAAAAGGGTGAAGTCCAAAAGAATATATCCACAAAAGAATTGGAGCATTCTAAGAGTGACTCAATAAAGTATGAATATACATCAAAGAAATCTGAGTCCTATCTCTAAGTGACTCCGGCGGTATGCCACCACGGTCTGTGTGGTCGGCTCACCTCAATCAAAAGTCTCAGAAGCCTCGGGAACCGCTAACGTCCGGGCTGCTGACTGGATGAAGGACCTGCGCACGTAGCAGAGTAAGTTATGAGCCGAAGCCCAGTAAGATCACCGACAGACTACATGCATCATAAGCAACAACATACTATAGTAATCATACAATAAAGTAGTGAAATCACAAATAGATGTAACACATTCCATACACACAAGTAGTAACCAGAAGTCTCAAGGATTATGCCCATCCAACGTAAGGCATAGGTCAACTCAGCGGCGGTTTGGAGGTTTCAATCTCTACTCCCGTGCCGACTAACCTAGACCTACGATGGACTAGCAACACCACTACTAAGTATCAACCATATACCGTGACCCGAAGTCACTATCACAATCATGAAGAAGTAGACCAACGACCCGTGTTCGTTGGCTCATCTCAAATCTGTCTACGATCGCACCACACCCCCTGTCAAGTGCGTCGTATCTCAATAAATCAAGTGACCACACCACACCCCCTGTCAAGTGTGTCACATCTCAAAGATCAAGTGTCCACACCACACCCCCTGTCAAGTGTGACACATCTCATAGTATAGGCGACACCACACCCCCTGTCAAGTGTCCCTCTAACAGTATTAATATCCACGACATTAATAACAATAACAGAAATAATAACAGAAATATTAATAACGATAATATTTCACAGTCACCGTAACCCAGGTTGGTTATGCTAGCTGAACGTAAGGCGAAGGTTAACCCGACCACAGTTTGGGGGTACAATCCCTACTCCCATGTCGTCCAACCCAAGGTTACGTATAGACAGCACTACCCAACCCGGCACGTGAACAAATCAAGTACCAATATCATACAAAAGCCGGCAAAATCCTCGGCAAGACATTTATCATGACATGCCGGCAACATCCTCGGCCATGTCCCAAGTTCTTGCTATCTAAGCATGGCGTAGCAAGCGTTACTACGATATAAATTTAAGCTACCTTGACGTAGCGTTTAGACCGGCACATACCTCGGTCGAGTCACAATCTCGCTATTTATAACAAACAATAATAGCAAGTAATTCACATCATTAATCCTAACCCTTGTTAGGTATATATATGCGTACATGAAGCATACTAGCATGAAGGAAGAGTCCACAAGCACAATAGAGGTCAAGTCTCACTTACCTCGAAATTTGGGCTCAAATGCCGGGAAGAATCTCCTTTCCCGCTCGCCTTGTCCGCGAAGGACTTTCCACTAGGTCTATTAAGACAAGATATAGCACATATGTGTGCTCAATTATAGCTATTTAAGCCTATAGGCATCCTAGGGGAAAATTACCAAAATGCCCCCGGGTAGGGCCGAGCCCTAAATTTACAAAATATACTTTTCCGGACTCCCCACGCTCCCGTGAGTCCAAAAGTACACTTAGATTCCACATGCGAGCCTTGCTCGATGTCTTTCCCCAATTCTTAAGAATCTAGGGTTCTAACCCATTTCCAAGAGTCAACCATTAAAGATGGATTGAAAGAGCTTACCTTAAGTGTAAGTATGATTGGGTCTTCAAGAAATACCCAAAAATCGCCTCAAGAGCTCACCAAATGATTTTTATAAGTTATGAACCGAAATGGCCCGAAATGGCCTTTTTATAGCAGTTTTTTTTTTGCCTTTGTGACAGCTTCTTTTGAAAAAATCATAACTTTTGATAGGAATGTTCAAATGATCTGAAACCGGTGCCCTTATAACCACAACTCAAAGGGCTACAACTTTCATGTTTTGAGTTTTTCCTAATTCCTTACGGATTGGCCGGAAAATCAGCTTTTATCCGGCTGTTTGCGCCAAAACAGAACAGAGAAGTCGCACCAGATTTTCTACTGTTTTAGGGGAAAAACGGGTCCCTACGAAGCTCGGAATGATCCCAAATTTTTCACACAAGCCATAAAATACTTGGGTGACATGCTCGTCAAGACGGAACTCAATTCGGACCTCCAGAACTCAAAAAGTGGGTCCCACGGCAAAGGTTTAATTTTCGACTTTTGCCAAAATAGCGAAATTTAACCAAACGACCTCGGAATCCAATTCCGAAAGTTGCTACAAGTCACAAATGACTAAACGAACCTAACGGAACTTTCGGATCTCTCATCGGAGCTCATTTGCTCAAATCGAGCTCGGAAACCTCTTTTAACTCTTTTAAACTTCCGAAACGGGGACTTTATCAAAAGTCCTATCAAACGAGGTTCGTTTTCAATTTTGAAGGTTGCTACATATCATAAATGACGAGACGAACCTAACGGTGCGCTCGGATTTTCCATCGGGGTTCGTTTACTCAAAACGACCTATCGAAACCCCAAATTCCTTTCCGGAATTTCATAAACGGATCCTTTTCTCGAAAACCTATCAAACGGACTCCGTTTTGACTCAGATTTCACAGACGGGTCATAAATGACCTAACGGAGCTTTTGGGACTGTCTACATACAAATCGAGGTCCCGGATCCCATAACGACTATTTGAGGGTCGTTACACTTCGGGACCCAACAGACTTGTTTTTCTCACCTTTGTGCGATGGCTATGTGATGAGGAGTTAGCTCACTGCCTCGGAAATATTTTTCTTCATCAAAATTTAATCTCGGGGTTGTGCTATGGTCATAAGACGCACCACATCCTTAAATTCTTCTATATTTTGCTTTTTGGCTCCATTTTTTCTAGAATTAACTTCCTTTGGCTGCATTATCCTCATATACATCAAAATACAACTAATTAGCTTAATTCATCATATATTTAACATAAAACATCACTAGAATACACCAAAGTATGGATAAAACACGTCCAATTATGTATAAATTTGGCATGTTATCACCACCCCACACTTGAACCTTTGCTCGCCCTCGAGCAAAATCTGGACTTAGCTAGGAATGGTGACACTACCAATGACCATGGCTTATATGAAAACTTAGAATGGTGCATATGCACATTTCACACTCTTTTTCACAAATATATTAATGCCAAGTATATTTAAAACAATCAAGTTCCCTCTCATAACTTCCTAACCTCAAGAACCAACTCATCAGCACCAACCCTCCTACTCACTCACCTATTCTAACTAAGAAGCTTAATAACTTCACAAATCCCTCATAAACTTTGTGCCCTCATAACAAGAAAATTGTCCCATTCACACACAGAGTTTCAAGTAACATTAGGACTTAACAAAGGCAAGATTCACTCACTCTCAGAAAGAAGTCATGTACTACACTAGACGTACCATAGGCTTGCCCGTGGAGCAAGACTCGACTTATGTAAGCTTGCTCGGTGTAAGATCAAGTAGGACTTTTATAGGTCATAATGTAGACTGCAGGACATGTATGATACATTTATTTTATAGTGACTAACCTCCCATGAGCATTTTAATACATCACAATATTTAATCACTTTATTTTTCACTCGGATCTTGATAATTTTCCAATTTTTTTTTATCATCTCAGCTTCCCTTTTCTTTAAGCTTTCGAGAGTAACCACTAGTAAAGGACAATCTTTTTTGTTCTTTTTTTTTGTCTTTTCTCTTCTTTTATTTTTTTTATTTTTTTTCTTTTTCTTTTCAGTCCTTACCAGTAGGTTCTCCCAAGTAATGCACCTTTCTTTCTTCTCACTTGTCTCAACCACAACCAACTCCTCTAACTATAGTTGTCACAACTCATTAGAATAAAAAGTGCTCTAAAGAGGTAAAAAGGTTCAATATATAGTCAACTCAAACAAAGGGGTTTGGCTTGTGATATGGCTACCAAAGAAAAGGTTTCAGGCTCAAAGGGGGCAAACTAGGGTCAACTGTCATTGGGTAGGCTAACAATTCGTGGGGATAACAAAGAATTGCCTATATCACTTTCTAAACCGAGCAAGATTCATCATTTCGCTTTGGACACACTCGGGGCAATTTCTAGACATCATAATGTAAGTCCAGAGCAATATAAATCTCACATACACATGACACACGGTCTACTCAGGACAGTTCAACTCTAGTTCTCAAATTAAAGCAATCAAGCATGCATTCAACTATAGCACATAAGAAAGTCAAAACCTGAGCCTAGGCCTCACACAAGGGTACTCAACAGTTATCAAGACATAACAATACAAAATCATGAAGAATCCATGTAGTCCACATATCCCAGCCTAAGTGTTCATATAAAACAAGCCATAAATAGAAGATTGCACGAGTTATTCTTCCTACTATTCTAATCATAAGAAAAAAATTATTATACACCCGGTTCAAACTACATCCCTTGGAAAAGAACTGAGGTACAAAGAAAAACCAAGGGGCATTATTAATATAAATTGGAGGACTCCCACCCCACACTTAAAATATGCATTGCCCTCAATGCATTAAAATAAAATAAGAGTGATAGAGAAACTCCTTGGGGCTCTAAGCCCGAAGAACATCCCTGCGAGTTTCTTTAGGGCACTGGGTACTTAGACTTCCCCCCAACCAGGACTTCATTATCATATATAAGGGGATGTAAGCACCCCGTACTTATAATCCATACTATTCGAAACCTGAAAAAAGAAAAGCTCACCAAGTAACATCATTTCAAAACAAACAAAACAAAATAAAGCAATAAAATTGGGTTGCCTCCCAATCAGCGCCTTATTTAACGTCGTGGAACGACGAATCATTTTTTTCCATTTTCTGCCTCCACCTTGAGCTAATGAACAGGATCCCTAATTTTGATTCCAATTTTTAGTTGTCCTCTTAGGGTGGTGGTAAGAATTTCAATGGGCCAAGCAACACATGCCGCCTTTTAAAATTCTTGGCCTTCGCTCAAGGAATGTCGTCTTGCCTAGATGGCAATGCAAAGTCCAGAATGTAAGCACGATGCACCTCTTCCTTTTACTTTTCTATTGGCTTTGAATGATAAACGATTTCCATGTCTTCATCCAAGTATAATGTTGAGAAGTGTCTGAAATGCTGCCTAATGTGCTTAAACTCCAATAGTATTTCATTTTTTACATCTTCACTTTCCCATACACTAGAGTTTTCTAATATGACATTTTGCACTTCCTCACTTGACTCTACTATCTTTTTCTCAATCTCGACATTCACTACCATAGGGTCAATTGGTTGGAATTTCCTTTTTTATTCCTCTGCCCCATCGATGGCGGAGTTATTTCTTATGTTATTGTCCCAAAATTCCTCCATGACTTGTTGACTTTAACTTCCTTCTTCAAGTAAGAACAACATCATGTATTTAAACTCATTTCCATAAGCAAATAAAAAATCATCATAATAGGGGCTCGGGGAAGGGTAAAATGCTATATTTCTTAAACAAAAAAAAAAGTACAAGACCTAAATAATCTAAACTAAAAACCGAGCAAAATTACAGCTATAAATTATTCTGATGCTCCCCGTTAACGATGCCAAAATTTGATCACCCCCAAAACTCATCCTAAAAAGGATAAGCGGTCGCTGCAAATATAACCCGGCTTAATAAGTGCGAGCTCGAATCCTACAGGGAGCAAACGTTAATTCGTAACTCAACTTTTACCAAGTTTTTTTCAGAATTTATGATGGAAATTGTGTGAAGACTAGAACTAAATATATAGTCAACTAAAAGCAAGTAATAAAAGCTAGACAAGACTTCAAGAATAATAGGCCTAGGAAATGACTTCCCCAATTATCGGAGTGACGTACCGAATACTACGCATTCAATCTCACTTGACTATCCATATGATCATGAGCTCCTAAATTATCGCTAGTATTCTCCAATAACAAGCAATAACTATTCTGAGTTACCTTTTCAAGTTAACACAAGATGATAATATGGACTACCCACGTGACCACGATAAAGTTTCGTTGTTCCCGAACTCACCCCGCTCTTTTCCCCTTAATAATTCCTTATTTGGATTAAAGTATCGTTATTCAACTAACCCTAACTCAAAACACTCTTCCAAGGGCTTACAAGAATAAAGAGCATATTCAATTGTGAGTTCTACAATCGAAAGCAATCATAACATAGTTGAATAATCAGGAATAATAATGTCAAGCTTGATAAATTAATAAAATATGCAGCAAATCATCCAATAATGGTTCCGTCAAGCCATAGAAAGGGTGATTTAGCCACTCATGTTGACAAGATTCATGACATAAGTAACCATAATAAATAAAGTACAAGAATGGGATTGAAAGAGTTAAGAAAACCCGTTGGATCCTTGTTCTCCACTGCCCTAGCCTTCTTCTTGTTCTTTATAGGTTCAGAACTCCTCTAAAAATTGACTTTTAGGCTTTTAAATCACGTTACTGAGCCAAATGACCAAACTGCTCTAATTTACAAAACTGCAGAATTTTTGCCCTCGTGCTATAGCTGTGTGACACACATCTAGAACGCAGAATTTGGAATTTCTCTGAAGTCTTGTGCGATGCACAGGACCCTTTGGGACCCCAGATTTATTTTTCTCACCTTTGTACGATGGCATGTGATGAGGAGTTAGCTCACTGCCTCAGAAATATTTTTCTTTATCAAAAGTTTGTCTCAGGGCTGTGCTATGGTCATACGATGCACCACATCCTTAAATTTTTCTAGATTTTGCTTTTTGGCTCTATTTTTGCTCAAATTAACTTCCTTTGGCCCCATTATCCTCTAATACATCAGAATACAACTAATTATCTTAATTCATCATATTTTTAACATAAAACATCACTAGAATACACCAAAGTATGGATAAAATACATCCAATTATGTATAAATTTGGCATGTTATCAACATTCCATTAAGGATTATTATGGGCTCAATTGTTTTTCTGAGGACTTCAAGTTTACCAAAAATAAGAAATCAGCAGCTAATGCTACCACTGAAAAAGAATCCAGCACTCATTCTGAATATTATGGTAGTGGCTCATCTTAGTCATACACTGTTCCTAATTCTCCAACACATGGGGAGGGTCCTGCAGTTCATGGTATGACAAAGCAACAATACTCTCAGCTTCTGCATTTTTTGCAGCATTCTCATGCCTCAGACTTGGACCCTCAGTCCAGCCTTATGGCTTCTGCCAATTTTGCTCGTATTGTTCTACCTGGTAATCTGTTGTCTGTTTCAAATTCTTGCATGCTTAGTCAATCTCAACTTGTAAGCTGGATAATTGACTTAGAAGCCTCATACCATATGATATCCACTAAAGAGATACTCTTTAACATCATTCCACTTACCATTCCTATACTTGTTTTTCTTCCAAATGGTTATAATGTCAAAGTTACATGTAAAGGCTCATTTCAGCTAACTCATTCCATTGTCTGACATGACCCGAATATTCAGCTAGGCCGTGCGGGAACCCGACATCCTCTGATGCGGGGAAAATCAAGCCAAGACACCGTTCTAACATGTATCAAGCTTGAAAGAAGCAACGAACTAGAATTCAAGAGCGTTGGAGGTGAATTGAAGCCGTTCCTAAAGAACCAAGTTGAGGCACCCCGCCCAGGCCATCCAGGCGCCCCGCCCAGGAAGCAAAGGGGCCAGGCGCTCCGCCCACCCAGGGGCGCTCCGCCCAGCCCACCCCACTGTTCAAAATTGCGGGCGCTCTGCCCAAGGAGAGGCGCTCCGCCCGAGACGCTGAGTTGCGGGAATTCTAAGCGTGTTGAGACTATTTTGACCCTACGTGGTCTTTATCCTAAAGCCTAGTGTGTGGGCTATTTAGACCTTTTACTTAATACCTAGAAACTCCTATAAATAGCTTAGCATAGCCTCTTTCATTACTTAGCTTATTTTGAATAATGAATGAATTTTGTAAAGAGTGGAACTCTTTGTGTTTATGAAAACCAACCTTGTTGGGACTTGTCTTCTACTAGTAGATTCTAGTTGAATGTCGACCCCACCCCGATCATTCTACTTGCGGGTTCTAGTTAACTCTATGGTAGTTTCGTAGTGTAGGTGTTCCTTGACGATCTCCCGGGGTGTATTGAAACAAGTTCTTTTGTGCTACTTGAGTTATTTGTTCGAGCCACGTCTCGCTTTTATCTTGTTTTATCTTTTCCGCATTTTCCCTACATCAGGTTAGTATCAGAGCAAGGCTCGAGTTTTGTTTCTACAAACCCCCGACCCTTGGTTCTTCGTGCCTAGTATCTTTTCTTTTAGTTTTTTCTTGTTGTTGAAGTTATTGAAAGAAGAAAAAATACAAAAAAATTGAAAAAGTGAAAAAAATTAAAAAAATAAAATAAAATTGGTCATAACTTTTTGGTGTGTTTGATTCTTGTTATGGGCGTTAAGGATTATTGATCCTTGTTGAAAACCCAAAGTTTGGGTACCACCAACACGTGGTTTGGATTGGATTCACGAGATTTGAAAATTTGAAAATGCCAAAATTGTTAAACCCTTCCTAAACCCATGTTCTTGGTGATTTTGGGATGATTCATTGGTTGGATGGTTGATGATTTTTGGTTTGTTTATTGGGGTTTGTTCTTCATTGGAAAACAAACAATTTGAAATAAATTTCATGTCAATCGGGGTTGTATAACATCAAAAGTGAAGAATCAAAACCCACTTTGAAACCTTTTTGAAAAACCCTTGTTAAACCTTTGATTGATGATTGTTCTTGATTTGTTGGGTGTTCTGATGAAAAAATCATTGGGTTTGAAGCTATTATCATTATACAACTTTGGGTACCTTGGATTTGTGCAAAACACGTTGGAATCGGACCAAAAATTGGCTTGAAATCGAGAAAATCGGAGTTGGAGAAGCAGGGGCCCGAGCTTCAGGCGCTCCGCCCAAAGTTCAAGCACTCCGCCTGACCACCCCTACTGATGGTTTTGGGGAGGCGCTCTGCCCCATCCTCTGGGCGCTCCGCCCGGATCCTGAAGTGTTTGGTTTGGTAGTTTTTCCTATTTCTTTGATTGATTAACCTCTAATTAGTGCTAATCTAAGTAACTTTCCTTCTTAATTAGCACTAATCCTTTATTGCTATTAGGTAATTCGTGCCTTAGTTGGAGAGTAGAACTCCAAGAAGATCCGTATAATCCTTTGACTCAACTCCTTACGTTAAAGTGCTTATCGTACATCGAGTCACGTTAACTCCACTCACCCTGGAGTACACTTGACTTGTGAATTGATTGATTGAGTTGAGGATTGTTGTTCAACCACTTGAAGCTTCTAGAACTCAAGTCTGATTGAAATATCTACCACCACTAACGAGTAACCCGAGTGCGATACACGTGAGGGTGTGTGTGAGGTGTTTTCACTAACGTTTGTTTTTTTTGTAGGTACAATGGCCAACGAAGGTCAAGATTTTTTAAAGGATGCCTTGGCTAATCTCCTTGCCAAGATGGATATCATGAACCAAAGGATTGAGTCTCTTGAAAAGGGAGCCTCAAGTACCCAAGGTGATCAAGGGACCCCGAGTGTCCAAGATGATAAAGGGACCCCGAGAGTCCAAGTTGAGAAAGGGACCCCGAGTGTCCAAATTGAAGCCGGTGAAGGCTCAAGCAGTCCTACCTTTACTCCGGAACAAGTTGTTGAGTTGCTTAATCAACAACGGGTGAAGGAAGATCGTGAGAGATATGAACAAATGTGGGGCAATACCCAACAAACGGGCATTCCCCGTCTAGGGATCAACCCTAACATTGTGGGCAATCCCCAAAGGAATGTTCCTCTTCCAATAGCCATTCGAAATGTGCAACCTGTTGAACAAATGGGAGAAGCTCAAGAAGGGGAGGAGGAAAAATATGGAGGTGATGACTATGAAGCTCCTAATCCAAATGGGAGAGCCATGAATTGGGAACGCAATGTTGATAGGGGTAGAGGCCGAGGACGAGGGCCACCCATAGGTGTTGATAGGGATGTTGGTGGGAATGCTAGGAGAGACTTTGGTGGTTATGGAGGCAACTTTGGAGGCCAATCGGAGCCTTACCAAGGGGGTCAAGATAACAACAATCTTAATAGTGTGAAGCTCACTTTTCCTTTCTTCAAAGGGAGTAGTGACCCGGTGGAGTACATTGAGTGGAAATTGGCTATGGAGAGAATATTTGACACCAATGATATGCCCGAAGAGAAGAAGGCCAAGTATGTAATTTCTTCTTTTGAATCCTTTGCTTCTACTTGGTGGGAATCGGTCAAGAGAAATAGAAGGAGGAATGCTATGCCAATCAATGTGCCTTGGGGTGAATTGATTCGTGTGATGGATGAGAAGTACTTGACTCACCAATACCGTGTGGACCAATACAAGCGTCTCTATGAGTTAACGCAAGGTTCCAAGACGGTTGGGGATTACTTCAATGAATTTGAGCAAATCCGGATGTCCCTAGATTTGGATAGGGAAGATGATGAACAAGCCGTGATTAGATTTCTAGGTGGTTTGAATCGAGACATAGCTTCTCAAGTGAAGTTTCACAAGTATGAAAACCACTATGAACTCTTTGATGATTCGGTTGAATCCGAGAAATAGCTCAAGGATGAGAAGTCCACCAACTACAAGAGCAACACTTCTACTTCCACAAGCAAGCCAAAGGAGTGGAAGACCCCAAATGCAAACTTCCCAAGTGCAAGTGGTGCAAATGCTAGCAAAGAAGTGAAGAGAACATATGAGATGTCTACACCACCATTGGGAGGTAATTCTAAAACTCACTTGAGCAATCTTACTTCTACTTCTACTCAATGCTATAAGTGTAAGGGGTATGGACATATTGCTAAAGATTGTCCTACAAAAAGAACCATGGTTGTGGTAGGCAATTTGGTGTATGAGCAAGATAGTGAGCCCGAAAATGAGGAGGATGAGGAGATTGCTTGTGAGGAAGTTATAGAGGAAGGAGATGATCCTCAATTGTTCTTGGTGGTTAGGAGAAGCTTGAGTACCAATTTTATGGAAGAGGAGGTGGAGAATGTTCAAAGGGAAAACCTCTTTCATGCTAGATGCCGAGTCATGGGTATAGTTTGTTCCATGATTGTTGACTCGGGAAGTTGTGCCAACATAGTGAGCCAAACATTGATTTCCCAATTGAAGATACCCACCTTGAAACATTCCAACCCATATCAATGTCAATGGCTAAGTGAGTGTGGGGAGTTGAAGGTGGTGAAGCAAGCATTGATTGAGCTTAGCAATGGGAACTATAAAGACAAGATCATGTTTGATGTTGTCCCGATGCAAGCATGCCATCTATTATTTGGGAGACCATGGCAATATGATAGATGTGTGGTGCACGATGGTCGGACCAATTCATATACGGTCAAGAAACATGGGAGGAAGTATGTGCTTAGACCTTTGACTCCAAGGCAAGTAAGGGAAGACTACAAGCGAATGAGGGAGTTGAAGGAAGCGGCTAAAGCAAAGTCACCCATTGTACTTGAACCCGAGGCAAACAATCTTGTTGTCTTGCCATTGCATGATGCAAATGAGAGTTACTCCACTTCAAATGAGAGAGAAAAGATAGAGAGAAGTGAGGAAGCGACCGGTGACAATCTAAGAGAGGAAAAAGGAGAGGATTTGAGGAGTGATGTGAGTGGATTGTCACCACCAAATACACTTGACCATGAGGTAAAATTGAGAGAGAAGAGAGGTGAGGAAAGAAAAATTGAGAGTGAGAGCCCCCATTGTTCTAACAATTCTTCATCTTCTACTCGTTCTTGTGTTAGTTCTTGTGTAGGTGCAAATGAAGACAAGCCATTGGAGCCTCAACCATGTGCTTGGAAGGAAAGACAAGAGGAGGAAAGTTCTCAATGTGAGCTTCATGAAGAAGGAGTTACACATGACACTTCAAGCCTTGCGAGTGATCAAGGAAGTACTACAAATGTAAGTGCTGCTCCACATTTTCATGAGCCTACTAGCTATTTGTCTTGTGATGACTCAACACTAGTTGGTGCTTGTGATGCATCTAGTGAATATGCCACTAGTGAAGAGTCTAGTAGTCAACTTGTGTGTGCTTGTGTAACATTAGTTAAGAGCCTTGCTAAGCCACATCATGATGTGAGCTTATTGTTCAAAGAATCTCTCACAAGTGTAGATTTGATGGTTGACAATGATTGTGACCTTTTCTATGACGCTCCGCCAATCTTTGATAAAGGGGTAGATGAGATAGTTGATCATACCCTTATTGATATGCTTCTATTTGGTGGACCAATGTGTTGTGGTGAGGATAGTGACCTTGAAGAGTCCAACTTGCATGAAATGGACAAGGTTGTCTATGATTACTCCTCAAGTGAGAGTAATAAACCTAGTCTTGATAACTTGTCTATGCTTGATCATGATGTTGAGATGCATGTTTTTACTAATCCATTGTTTGAAGGCATTTTCATTAGTGGTAAAGACTTGTATCGGACTAGGGTGGTTAGTCAAATGGAACCCCCATAGTGTGAAGGGTTTGATTCCTTAGGCAACCCATTGTGTGAGAATTTGAGTGAGGTAAATGACTCTTTGAGTGACCCTACTATTGCTTGTTTGGGTTATGATGACGAAGAGGCCATTATCAATACCTTTCTTGATAGTTTGTCTTTTGAGAAGGGTTGTCTTTTGAGAAGGGTTGCTTAGGTGACGAAATAGGAGGTGAAAGGGGATCCCTTGGTGTGAGTAAGTATGCTCTAAAGAAGGGGAGTGGAGTACTTGATGTTACTTGTATGTTGGGTTATTTGACTCACTCCACTCCACATGTTGATCACACCTTGAGGAGGGATTGGTTTGTTCATCTTGAGCTTAAGGTTCAAGGAGATTTTGATAGCTTGATCTTGCATTTTCCATGTCCCCATGACCTATTTGCTCATTATTGTGTTGAGCGCATATTCTCATTGAACCAAGCATTTGATGATCTCCTTGGAGATTTGGTATTTGTACTTGACATTGATGCTTGGTTATATTACAAGAGTGTGTTTTCCACACTTCTTGCACTAACCTACTTTCAAAGTAGGAAATCTTGTGTTTGCTTGTCGTTGCTTGTAGGTTCTAAGCTCCATATTAAGGCAAGGGAGATCTTGGAAGAGACCTATGTCAAAGTAACGATCAAGGATTACAAGGGAGGAGAGCATTGGGCACCCCGAAGAGATGATGCCATGGACGTGGATGCATTGATTTCCAGGACGAAATCTCTTCAAGAAGGGGAGGATGATGCGGGGCAGATCAAGCCAAGTTACCTTTCCAACATGTATCAAGCTTGGAAGAAGCAGCGAACTAGAAGTCAAGAGCGTTGGAGGTGAATTGAAGCCGTTCCGGAAGAACTATGCTGAGGCGCCCCGTCCAGGCCATCCAGGCGCCCTGCCCAGGAAGCAAAGGGGCCAGGCGCTCCGCCCACCCAGGGGGCGCTCCGCCCACCCCCCAGGGGGCGCTCCGCCCACCCCCCCACTGTCCAAGATTGTGGGCGCTCCGCCTGATCCACGCTCAATCTTACACCATTAATAGTGAAGGGCGGTCGTCAAAGTATAATACCCGATGTGAGTCGGGGTCGATTTCCCAAGGGAACTAGCACGTCAAGTGAGAGAGTTGCAAATAGATACGCAAATGAGGTTTAGCATTGAGTCCTAAAAGTATGATTTGTTTGATGAAAACTATGATTAATTCTAAAGTGGAAGCAATTAAACGAGTAAGTTGTTCGATGTTACTAGACTAGGGGTGCAGCCAACTAATAGTGATTTCCAACCAACGGGTGTCTTTACTTCACTTTCCCAACGCAAGTATAATTATGGTTGAGCATTTCAATCGTGATCTCTAGAATCCTTCCGGCCTAAGAGAGATCTTTCACAACCCCCTCGTCAAAGCCTTAGTTGAATGCTTAAAGCACTACTCAATGACCCGAGGAAAGGAGACCTCTTCCGAGCGTAGCTCCTTTTAGATGAGTTAGTCTATATGAATAGCCTATCAACTCAAATCCTCGCAAACTCCACTATTCTACACTAGTTAATCTCTTCCGATTCTTTAACTAGCAATGTAGATAAGAAATCCCAAATATCATGGATTTTGGAATTTTGATGTTATTGTAATGGGGAGTTGGATAATTGTTACTTGTGTTATAGTTAGTGAAATAGAACAACACCCATTAATTTTCTATCACAATAGCATAATTACACCCATAGTTATGAGTTTAGCTACTCATAACTAGGGTTTGAATCATAGTAATAAAGATGTAATGAAAAGATGAAATCATGTTGGACATAAGTTTGAATTGATATATGGAATCAAGATTCAAAGTTACAAGATTAGAAGCTTACAAAATGATGTTAAACCTCCAACTTGGCTCTCAAAATTGCCCAAAATATAGAGTAAAATGTAGTGTAAGTGTTGGTGTAATAAAACCTCACTTTCCTATTTATACTCCTTTGAAAATTACACAAAAAATCTTCTTCCGTCCCAATTGTGCTGACCGCACAATATTGTGCTGGCCGCACAATTCCTTGAAAACTTGAAGTAGTTGCTGCTTGTTTTTGCATTATTGTGCTAAGCATTGTGCTGACCGCACAATATTGTGCTGGCCGCACAATATTGTGCTGACCACACAATTGGGTCTTTTTCAGCATTGTGCTAAGCATTGTGCTATCGCACAATATTGTGCTGAGCCGCACAAGTCCTTGAAAGCTTGTTCCATTTCGCACGACTCCAACTTCGACTCGACTCGGCCTTCTTTTTTGTTCTTTCCGCTCAGTTTCCGGTCTCGAGCGTTTAAACTAAGTAGCACCTGGAATCACGCAACATTACATAAGAATTGGTCGTGAAATTAGCTTAAAAACACACAAAGTTCCTATAAAGGAAGGCTCAAAGTCGGTAAAATGCCGACTTATCAACACCCCCAAACTAGAACTTTTGCTTGTCCTCAAGCAAAACACACTTCAATGGTCCCCAAGTTGCAATTCATCAATTCATGCATTTTTCATTAAAGCCACAACAAGCCAAAACTCGATTCAAGTTCAACAACTAATGACATTGGTTGGTGCCAACAATTAAACCAAACCATGTGATCATCACTTTCATATACAAAACATCAAAGAAGGCAAACATGCCATGACACAAGACTTTCAAAGTTTGCCTCTTCGTCACAAGAGTTCACCTCTTTGCTTGCTCACCTCAATTGAAAAGTGAAACACAAGTCCTCAACTCAACTTCACAAGTGCCCTCACCACTCAAGAGAATATCCCAACCACAAAAATGCAATGATAACACAAATGGGATTAATGATAGGAAGAATTCGCTCACTCTCTCAAAAGAAGTTCATCATGAACACTAAGGATCCATATGCTTGCCCTTCGTGTACCTCTCCACTAATGTAGGAATGCTTGACCCGAAATCAATTAGGACTTGTTAGGGTTGTAATGTAGGCTTTTGGTCAAAGTTGGGGTAAAATATAGGCAAATAGTGACTACACACCTCCTTGAGCACTACACCATACAAAATTAAGGCACACTTCATTTTTCTTGCACTTACACCTTGCTAAATCGAGGATTATACACTAATCTTTCTCCTCTTTATTCATCAATTCTCTTTTTCTTCTTTTTCTTTCTTTTCTTTCACTTGCTTCTTTTTGTTTCTTTTCACTTTTTTTACTTTTTTTTATTCAACTCGCTTTTGTTGCTCTTCCTTTTCATTTATTTTCTTTTGATTTTCATTAACTTCCATATTTTCACCATAACTCGTGCCACCCCCAAACTTAGGCTTTTGCCTAAGTTGCACGTCTTTCAATGCACTCAAGGAGGTAGGGCCAAAAGAGAGGGTTAGTGCTTTAAGCACTTAGAATTGGTCCGGGTTAATAATGTGGTTGCCAAAGGAAAGGATATTAAGCTCAAAGGGGTTGACTAAGGATATAATGCAAGGGTAGGCTTTTTTAGATTACTGAGCGGGCCAAAGAAAGCCTAAAATCATTTTTCAAGTCAAGCATCAACTAGGATTTCGCCTCGAATCACACTTAGGGCAAGTTCTAGATCAAGAAGCACACACATGAACACACCAAAACCTCACCACACATGGCACATGTAAAGTAAGGAAGACGAGTATATTCAAGTCCCAATCAAAGGCAATTAAGTATCCGAAGTTTACTCATAGCCTAATGAGAGCTAATTAGTGACATAAGAGCCAAAAGTTGAACTTACAGATCATAGCACCATTTACCAACTAAGTTTTTCTATTCATTTCTCAAAACAAGCTCACATGATAAGGATTAAATAATGGTGGAACCAAACATGCCAAAAGTTGCCAAGGAGCAAAAATCTACAACTAATCATCATTATTTACATTTAACTACTAAACTAGTACTAGGGATGCTCGGTTCAACGCAATTACTTCCTTGGAAAAGAACCATGGCAAAGAAAAACCAAGGAGGTTATTTCAAAAATTTTGTGCAACATGGTATTTACAATGAAAATGGTTGTTCGGACCCAAATGAGGCTTTCGCGCCCACATGGGATGCCTACGTATCACCCGGGAGTGAATCAGATAAAGAAAAGGTAGCATCCCAAGCGTAGTTCATGGGAGTACCATGTGTTTTTGTTTTGTTTTTCGAATTGCTAAACATATATGTACTAACAACTTAACGTAAACACTTTTGTACATGCATCAAACATAACACCATTTCATAGATAAAACAATTATATACAATACTTGGTTCATGACAAACAAAGGTACTCAAAACATCTTATATACAAGATATGGTGACATGAGACATTCTTTAAGTACCCACCCCCCAAACTAAAAGTATGCATTGTCCCCAATGCAACTAAAAGTTATGAAAGCATCTAAGAGAATGAGTAAAAGAATGATCCCTGTCATAGCTAGCCCTCAGTGGCTGGTGGAGAACTGGATGTAGCAGCAGCGGTGGACAAGGGACCCTCAAGGGTCGGTGGAGAGATAGATGCCTCAACAGCAGTGGGACCCTCAAGGGTCGGCTGAGTATCGGCAGGCTCTGTCTAGAGTGGAGTGGTAGCGGCCTCATAACAATTGTGCTAGGTAGCACAATGTTGTGCCTTCTCACTTTTTATCATTCTCGGCCCGCACTTTTGAGCACGACTCCGCACAATCCCATTCCTTAAGCCACAATTGGACTCCTTTCTTCACTTTTGATCAACTTCACACCTACAAACACCATCCACTCAAGAACAAGTGAGGAGCATCACAATATATCTACAAAACGTGCATGAATTTAAACATGGGTTGCCTCCCAAGAAGCGCCTAATTTAACGTCATGGCAAGACGAGTACCAAAATCACACTTTTCTCTCCATTTTGTAAATGTGAATTGTCTCCCTAATTTTGAATAAAGTTTTTCATTGTGCTTCCGGGGTGGTGGTACAAATTTCAAGGTCTGAAAGGCCGAATAATTCATTTTGCACTTCGTGGCCTTCAAGTGAGGAATGTCATTTTGTTTTCTTGGCATGGCGAACTCAACAATGTACCCATTTTGCTCATCAATGCCAAAGTCATCACAAGGTGCCTGTTCTTCCATTTCCATTGCCTCATGCACACATAGGGTTGAAAAATGAAGTGAATGAGGGCCAACTTTTTTCAACACCAATGGAACACCAAGTATGACATACTCCTCTTCAACTATGCTAGAGTCTTCATCACAAAAGTTATTTATTTCCGCTCTAGACTCCAATACAAATTTCTTGTTCACGGCATCATTACCAAATATCTTGAAGATGTGATCACTTTCATGAATTCTCATGATTTGACTTGTGCTCTCTTCCATAAATTCGCTCATTTCTAGCATATCGTTCACTATTTCTTCATATTGAGCCTTGGAGGCTTCAACCACTTCATGCACTAGAATCTTCAAGACACGAGCTTCAAGATCAAATTGGTTCACTCTTTGTCCTAGTTCTTCCTTTTCATGTTTGAGATCCCAACCTTCGATATTTAAGTCGTGAAGGCATGCTTCATGGACTTTCATTTTTCGAGCTTGATCTCGGAGCCAAGCTCGGCTCACAATTTCTTCTTCATCCCAATTATTCTTTTCTTCAATAATTCTTTCTTGATTTTGAAGCACATCTTCAATGGAGGATTCTTTTTGGAACTCAACCTCATCTTCCATATAATTTCTTTGTTGAAATTTGGCAACACCCTTAGCTTGTTGATCATTGAAGGTGTCAAACAATTGGCTCAATTGAGTTTCCAAGTTGTGAATTGCTAAGCCATTTTGATGGATCATTTCTTTTATCTCATTGAAGGCTTCTGCATTTTCACAATTGTTTTTAAGTATTTGCTCCATCAAATGTTCCAATCTTTCATTTTCATTGCATTCATCTTGTGAAGTCGATAGGTCCATCTCTTCTTGAAACCTCTCTTGGATGCCTTTCCACTCGGGTTCAAGCTCCATGTTCATGTTTGCATTTTCCCAATCAAACTCATAAGAATCATTATCATCATTATAAAAATCATTGGAAGAAGAATAAGGAATATTAGGACAACCGTCCCAATGGTAATTTTGACCCCCCACACTCATGACATATGTCCCACTCAAAGGGTTGAGAAGGTGCACACAACTCGCCGCCGGAAATAATTTGACAATCTTGCCAATGGTGAGGTCCGCCACAATAAAGACAAGAGTCACTCATGTATGGATTTTCAATATGGGACCAATTTTTGGTTCCGCAAGGCAATTTTTTTTCTTTCTTCTTTTTATTTTTTTTTTGTTTTTTTTTATTATTATTTTTTTTTGGAGCTATGTGTTTTGACACAATTGCACTCACTTGATGAGTCACCTTGATTGTTTCGAAATCTCCATACGTCTTCTTGGTCACCAAGTCTTTCATGAATTTAGCAATGTTGGGCATTTGTCCCAATGCATCAACCAATGGAATGTTGATTGAAGTGCTTGCAATTTTCTCCCATATCTTCGTGGCATGTGTGATTTCTCTTTGCTTGTTGCTCTTTTGTGGGAATGGAAGGGGAATTTTGGGAATAGAGCTTGGAATGGAAAGGCTTTCTTTGGGTGGTGGAGTTTTCTTTGGTTTAGCTTTTTGGATAGTGGTGTTTTGGGATGTAGGCTTAGGAATTTCTTGAACATCATCATCATACTCTTGCACTAACACATCACCTTGCCTCTCCATTTCATCTTGCACCACCTCCTCTCCAATAGCTTCATTATCATTCCACTCGGCACCCACATGATCATCTTGCATTGTCAACTCCGCATCATCATAACTCATGGCTTTTGGATCTTCATATGTCTTGCCACTTCGAGTTTTGATCGCCATCACTTGGTCTTTACCGCCTCTTTTAGGATTCACTACCGTATCACTTGGTAATGCTCCTTGCGGCCTTTGATTGACTTGATGTGCGAGTTGGCTCATTTGCGACTCAAGTTCCTTGATGGATGTGGAATGTGATGTCATAGTTTGCTTCATGTCTTTCATGTCTCCGGAGTAGCCTTGTTGATTTTGAAGCATTTGACTCATCATTTCTTCCAATTTTGTGGGAGCCTTTGTATCTTGATCATTTTGCTTAAACGGAGGTCTTGGAGCATATTGTTGAGAAGAACCGGCTCCTCTCCCCTCTTGGTTGTTACTCCAATTACCTCTTCCTTGACTTGGCCTCCATTGCCCTTGTTGTTGATAGGCTTGTTGATATGGTTGTTGGTAGGGTTGTTGATAAGGTCTTTGATAACCACCTTGATCATACCCTCTTTGCCCTTGGTAGTTACCCACATAATTTACTTCTTCTCCTTCTTGCATATGGTAGCATTGTTCCGGATAGTATCCTTCTTGCCCATGTTGGAGAAGGGACATAGGAACACCTCCAGGAGTCACATAACCCATTGGAGTCACTTGATGTCCGGCATCTGTAGTTTGGATATTTTCCACCTTGTGCAACTTCTTTTCATTGGCTTCCCTATCGGCCTTTGAGTTCTTGTTCATGAGGTCCACCGATGTCAATATCCTTGCCATTTTCTCATCTTGGGCTTTAAGTCTTTCCATCATCATTGGACTAATCCCAACTTCTCTTCCCGGATTCTTAGCTCTTGATTGCCATTCTTGAGATCTCTTGGTCACCTTGTCTAGGATATCTTTCACTTCTTCATACCTCTTGTCCATGGTGACACCATCACACAAAGTGTCCAAGGCAGATTGGTTCATCTTGTTCAACCCTTGGTAGAAGCTTTGCAACAACATGTTCCCATTGAAACCATGATTAGGACACCGGAGCAACCCATCTTGGAAAGCCTCCCAAGCCTCAGTCAAAGAATCGGATGCCTCTTGCTCAAACATGTAGATTTTATCTCTCAATGCCGCTTGCTTCCCCTTTGGTGAAAACTTCCCAAGAAATTGTTTTACCAACTCTTGCCAAGTGAAAATGGAATTTCTCGGCAACTTGTTCAACCAATCTTTAGCTTTTCCGGTGAGAGAGTAAGGGAACACTCTCAGCCTCAATGATTCTTCCGATACTCTTGCCGACTTGTAGAGATTACAAGTTTGCACAAAATTTCTCAAGTGATCATTTGCATCTTCATTCTTAGTACCACCAAAGCAGCCATGTTGTTCAAGACCTTGAAGAATTACATTTGGGATGCTAAAACTAGCATTGCCATGAATAGGAGGAACTATGGCACTTGCAAAACAATTCATATCAATTTCTTCCTCAATCTCCTCATCGTCTTCATAGTCTCTCATCTCTTGTTGATAGTCTCTAGCATCTCTTGCATATTCTTGATTCCGGTTAGCATTGTGGGCATTCATTCTATTAACATTGCCCCCTCGGTTGGCATTTTCTCTACCTCCACGGTTTACACCTCGACCCCCTTGGTTCACACCTCGGCCGCCTCGGTTTGCATTGTTGCCACCCCGATTAGCATTACCCGCAACACCTTCATTTCCTCCAAGATTTTCTTCTTCATTTGCTTGGACCTCCGCATTTGCTTGGCCAAAAGGGTTGTCATCATGAGGGTTCACATTCTCCACTTGAGGTTCATTAGCTTCCTCTTGTGTCTCGTCTTCATCCACTTGTTCAACATGGAATGGATAGCCCTCTTGGTTGAGTTCTATGTGGAACTCTTCATCATATTGCTCTTCATAACCTTGCGGATCCCCATGTTGTTGATTGTAATAATGGTTGTAATTAGGGTTCCGCAAGTTCCGATTAGGATTTCTCCAATAAGCCATGTTTCACCTACACAAGGTAAAACCAAAACCAAAAGTAAAATGCTAGGACTAGCGAACTAAACAAATTTGATTAACTAATGCAACTCAATATTTAAACCGTAGTTCCCCGGCAACGGCACCAAAATTTGATCCACGCTCAATCTTACACCATTAATAGTGAAGGGCGGTTGTCAAAGTATAATATCCGATGTGAGTCGGGGTCGATTTCCCAAGGGAACTAGCACGTCAAGTGAGAGAGTTGCAAATAGATACGCAAATGAGGTTTAGCATTGAGTCCTAGAAGTATGATTTGTTTGATGAAAACTATGATTAATTATAAAGTGGAAGCAATTAAACGAGTAAGTTGTTCGATGTTACTAGACTAGGGGTGCAACCAACTAATAGTGATTTCCAACCAACGGGTGTCTTTACTTCACTTTCCCAACACAAGTATAATTATGGTCGAGCATTTCAATCGTGATCTCTAGAATCCTTCCGGCCTAAGAGAGATCTTTCACAACCCGCTCGTCAAAGCCTTAGTTGAATGCTTAAAGCACTACTCAATGACCCGAGGAAAGGAGACCTCTTCCGAGCGTACCTCATTTTAGATGAGTTAGTCTATATGAATAGCCTATCAACTCAAATCCTCGCCAACTCCACTATTCTACACTAGTTAATCTCTTCCGAGTCTTTAACTAGCAATGTAGACAAGAAATCCCAAATATCATGGATTTTGTAATTTTGATGTTATTGTAATGGGGAGTTGGATAATTGTTACTTGTGTTATAGTTAGTGAAATAGAACAACACCCATTAATTTTCTATCACAATAGCATAATTACACCCCTAGTTATGAGTTTAGCTACTCATAACTAGGGTTTGAATCATAGTAATAAAGATGTAATGAAAAGATGAAATCATGTTGGACATAAGTTTGAATTGATATATGGAATCAAGATTCAAAGTTACAAGATTAGAAGCTTACAAAATGATGTTAAACCTCCAACTTGGCTCTCAAAATCGCCCAAAATATAGAGTAAAATGTAGTGTAAGTGTTGGTGTAATAAAACCTCACTTTCCTATTTATACTCCTTTGAAAATTACACAAAAAATCTTCTTCCGTCCCAATTGTGCTGACCGCACAATATTGTGCTGGCCGCACAATTCCTTGAAAACTTGAAGTAGTTGCTGCTTGTTTTTGCATTATTGTGCTAAGCATTGTGCTGACCGCACAATATTGTGCTGGCCGCACAATATTGTGCTGACCCCACAATTGGGTCTTTTTCAGCATTGTGCTAAGCATTGTGCTATCGCACAATATTGTGCTGAGCCGCACAAGTCCTTGAAAGCTTGTTCCATTTCGCACGACTCCAACTTCGACTCGACTCGGCCTTCTTTTGTGTTCTTTCCGCTCAGTTTCCGGCCTCGAGCGTTTAAACTAAGTAGCACCTGGAATCACGCAACATTACATAAGAATTGGTCGTGAAATTAGCTTAAAAACACACAAAGTTCCTATAAAGGAAGGTTCAAAGTTGGTAAAATGCCGACTTATCACCGCCCCAAGGAGAGGCGCTCCGCCCGAGATGCTAAGTTGCGGGAATTTTAAGCGTGTTAAGACTATTTTGACACTACGTGGTATTTTATCCTAAAGCCTAGTGTGTGGGCTATTTAGACCTTTTAGTTAATACCTAGAAACTCCTATAAATAGCTTAGCATAGCCTCTTTCATTACTTAGCTTATTTTGAATGATGAATGAATTTTGTAAAGAGTGGAACTCTTTGGGTTTATGAATATCAACTTTGTTGGGACTTGTCTTCTACTAGTGGATTCTAGTTGAATGTCGACTCCGCCCCGATCATTCTACTTGCGGGTTCTAGTTAACTCGAGGGTAGTTGCCTAGTGTAGGTATTCCTTGACGATCTCCCGGGGTGTATCGAAACAAGTTCTTCGGTGCTACTTGGATTATTTGTACGAGCTACGTCTCGCTTTTATCTTGTTTTATCTTTTCCGCGTTTTCGCTACATCATCCTCCCCTAGACCCGTCGGGCGAACCCTTTTGAATTAAACTCACAAAAATACACATAAAATCAACTTATAGAAAAGGAATAAGACCTAATGAGACACAAACATAATTATACATAAGCTGTACGGAAGAACTTACAGCTGACTACCCAATGTACTAGGTTTAGGGCAATCCAGATAAACATCTAAGAATATAAATGAAGTATAAACATCTCCTGAAGGGAGCAAAATACTACTGAGATAATAAACATAAAAAATATGGCCATCCTGAATAAGAGCTGGCTCACCCTGACAGCTGAAGTCGTCTTTGCCCCTCAACAATGAGGCAAACTCAATCCTGAAGCGAACCTGTGGAATTGAAATAAATAGACAAGAAACAAACAACAAATTAGGGTGAGTCAAAAGGACTCAGTAAGTGGGACTGGCTAGCCACATCGAAGAAGAAGATATGCTAGCCAGGGAAAAGAAAAGCAGATAAACGGAATTCACCTTATTTCAACTATAAAAAAGGCTGAGCCAGGTAATAACTTAAAATACATATGGAACCAAAAACTCATAAACAACCAAAGATATAAGATAGAAAGAACATGTAAGTATCCTGGACATATCAACAACTAGAAATACATAACACATACATAAAACATCGCACTATAATCGCATAATACACAGCAACCAGTGCAATTAAATGGAATGAATGCAGTATGATGCAATGGGGTCACATGGGCACAAACTCTATCTCCGGCGCGGGACCCTTACCGTCTACCAGGAGATATAATGCAATAATGACCTTTCATCGGCGGGGGACTGTCATCGACTACAGGGAAGTATACACAATAATGACCCTTCACCGGCTCGGAATCTCATCGATTACCAAGAACTATAATGCAATAATGACCATTCATCAGCTCGGGAATCTCATCGATTACCGGGAAGTATATGCAATAATGACCCTTCACCGGCTCGGGACTCTCATCGATTACCGAGAAGCATATGTAATAATAACCCTTCACTGGCGCGGGACTCTAATTGACCACCAGGAAGTATATGCAATAATGACCATTCACCGGCTTGGGACTCTCATCGATTACAGGGAAGTAAATGCAATAACGACCCTTAACAGGTGCGGGAATCTCATCGAACACCGGGAAGTATAGGCCATAATGACCCTTCACCGGTTCGGGACTCTCATCGATTACCAGGAAGTATGCAATAATGACCCTTCACCGGCGCGAGACCCTCATCGATCGAAAAGTATATATCAAGCTGAATAACAGAGACAATGCTAAGATGCTGAATGGAATACCAACAACAGGACATAACATATAATATACAATGTAAATCCAAAGCTAAAGCGTAATGAGTACGCGTATCAGCAGCTACACACGTAAGGAACAAGTGGTAGAATATCCACAAGGCCAAGAGCCTCCAAAGTAATGGATATAATCACTTACATTGTTCCAAAGTTAGCGTTGCTACTCAACAACCACTTTGTCCTTTGGATTAACTGCCAAACGATCCCGCTCTATTCAATAATAAGAAAAATATATCGAATAAGGCTAAAGATTTCATTCCTTACGTTTTAGAACAATCCGGGTAGGAACCCGACACCTGGTAAGCAAACGCAATACGCAGTCCAGACCTACGTATATGGTTCAAAATCACATAACCATACCCTAAATAAATTATAATTATGGGTTGCCCATAACTCCTTGAGTGTAAATATATAATCAATTTCATTATTGGGGTCCAATTAACCCTTTAACCTATCAATTTAACTTGTTCGAACGATATTTAATATCTGGATTTCTATCGTTAAAATATATTCAAACACACGTAATAAACTGAAATAATAAATTAACATCATTACCTGGATGATTCGGGGTGAAAATTTTATCTATTCCTTCTCCTTTTCATTTTCTTTCTCTATTTTCTCGCATTTTTTCCCTCTACGTAATATCTTTTGTTTTCTATTTCTATTTGTGTTTTTGCATTTGAACTTTTAACCCAAGGGATATTTATCCCTTGGCATTTAGCTATCGCCTCAAATTCCATTTGTTTTTTTCCTTTTTTTCTTTCATTTCTTTTATTTTTTTTCTTTCGAAAACTTGCTGCTGAGACTAAAATTAAAATGAAACCCTACGAAACACGGAATGATCCCAAAGTTCTCAAGCAAGTTATTAAAAATTTATGTAACATACTCGCTAAGGCAGATCTCGAATCGGATTCCCAAAACTCAAGATGCGAACTAAACGGAAAAAGATCAAATTATTAACTTTCAGAATTTTAGCGGAAACTATCCAAACGACCTTTGAATTCACTTCCAAAAGTTCACACATGTTTCAAATGACCACACGAGTGTAACTACGCTTTCAGATTTTAAATCGGAGCTCATTCACCAGAAATCGAGTTAAAAAATCTCCTTTTAATTTTACAGACAATGGAAAGTGAAACCTTCTTCCGATACCTATCAAACGAGGTGCGATTTAACTCAAATTTTAAAGACAAGTAGTAATGGACCTTACGAAGCTTCTAAAATTATCGGAAAGTCAATAGGATTCCTAACTCTTGAAACGACTCCCAAAGGTCGTTTCATTCTCCTCCACTTAGACTCTCGTTCGTCCTCAAACGAGCTTGAGTCTAAAGTAAAATTTACGCAGATAACAGAAGAACTTGCATGACCTTCATAAGCTACTCCACTGATATTATCTCATGATTACAGAATAAGAATTATAACACGCATACTGAACTCTTAGAATAAAAGATATCTGGATAATATAATAACACCATTGCCCAGCTTATTCTGACTAAGCTGATCCTTTTCCGATTACGAGAGGAGAGTTCTACATTTTCGAAACAAAGATACACGGAACTCTGGATGGATTAACATGATTCTGCCGATGAATCACCTCTTCGATATACCTTTTGATATAGAACAAGTCGATGGAACTAAGAATTAACTTACGCTTTAGCAACGCCTTAGAGATTTAATATTAGCATTCTGTATTAGAGGAAGACTCCTCCACTTAGAGCATAAGCTCATACAACTAATTTGAATAGAAACAACCATCCTCTCATGGTCTGCTTAACTAAGGAAAACTTAGCTGGAAACATAACGTGGCTCAAACCTGAGCCACCAAATTACCCTCCTGAGTTGCCAAATAGCTGCAACTTTCAAGTTCACAACTCTATACCTCTGCCATAAGTGCCACGCCTGATGGATCAACTCAGGGGTCAAATGACACCTCTCATTACCCTTAATAGCCTTAAAACACAACAATGTGCTTACTGGGCTATCATGACACGCACTCTGGCTCCACACAGGAAACATCATAAGCGACTACTAACCGCCCAAGCTCATTAGTGTCAGACGAAGAAGAGATGGCAATGGATGGAAGATTGAAATAATTAGAGCTTCAGGAAGCTCATCTTCTTATTTACTTGGCTACCAGAGCTTGACTACTTACGTGTCAGGCTAACCAAAGAACCGCAATTGAAGAAATAGAAATTAAATGAGTGTTATAGAAGAACATCTATGCTAATTAACCTTCCTATAGGAAGGAAAGCGCGATAAGATAAACGAATTCCAGATCAATCGGAAGAATAAAATCTTACTCACCTATAAGGTAACAAGAAATACTTGGGGTCTACTACATTAGATACCTCAAAATCCTGTCAGACTGGCTATTCATAAAACTGCCTCTGGAGCTGAACTGAACCGCTTTCCTGATAATCACCTTCTGAAGAACCACTGCCACCAAACTCTTGACTTCTATTGGATGGTGGCATATCTCTGGTTGATTAAGATCTAAATGAACTCCCCTGCGACTGGGCAGGTTCCTAAGGGTGAGACAAAAGGATGACTGCCTTCTTGATGAAACAAGGGACGGTTCCTCCTAAGATGACGAGGCTCACAATAATGATAATACCTTTTGACTAAAATGGATGTTGGACAGATTGCTAATACATATAAAAAAAAGACTGACTACTGGCGCACTATGAGAATCACGCGCCACAGGCTGAGATAACCTGGCAGGTGACTTCCCACGATAATCAGAACCTTAACCTCGCCAGAAAAGGTATTATAGTTTCCCACCAGGGCCACGAGATTTTTGCTCTCCCCCTCCGACTCTTTCCGTATGGTATACCTCATACCTCTGAGCAATATCAACAATAACATCAAATCTAGTCCCGACCTCAATCTTTTAAGCCATCAGGGACCTCAAGGAAGGAGAAAGGTCATCAGTAAACCTTCGAACTTTCTCAGAAGGCTTATGAACTAGTTCTATTTCATATCTAGTTATCATAGAGAATTCAATCTCATATTCTGAAACCGACAGGCTACCCTATCCAATCCACTCAAACTGGCAACGCTTTTCATCTCGCTCGCTGTACAAAAGGAACTTTTCCATGAATCTATGAGAAAAATCGCACCAAGTTAGCTTTGGCAAGCCCTGCCTAGCTGATAAAAGAGTGGTCCACCAATTCAAGGCTGGACCCTAAAACTGGAAAGTAGAATAATCAACACCATACCGCTCGAGATAACCAAGAGTCTGAAGGATAAATATATATCATTCATTTTTCTTTAAAAAAAATCACGGGGATATCTAACGCATGGCGTGTGAGTATCGAAAGGTTCAACCAGGTAAATAATGCAGCTTCTTCGGGCACTTAAACCGAACTATTACCTGGGCTAGCTAACAAGCCTGAATAGCTAGAGGGACAATATATGCTGGCTCTGAAACATAGTTTACTGGGGCAATATTAGGAATGGGAACATCCTAATACCGAACGTCTGCATCTGCAGCAACCTGATAAGCAGCATAGGAAATTGGAGGTTCTTGTGGTATCTGCACTGCCAAGATTCTCGTAAAAGTATCGTAAAGAGCCGAGAGAACCACAAGGCCCAGTTCCGATTGCCCATTGGAAGCTGACATAGTTGGGGTCTCTGCAACTCTCGCGGCTTGGGCAGCGGTAGCCCCGGGCTAGACCACTTCGTCCTAAATTCCTACCCTTTGCTAATTTTTTGCATAAGGGTTCACAATTACTGCGAAAGAATTAACAAAAATGTTTTTGCAACCCAGACCGATACACGATTAGAAAAGAAGGAAGAGAAACTTCTTAAATTCCATTATAGCCTTTCGTAGATAAGTACGGACGTCTACGTACCCATCAACGAGACTCTACTAGATAGTGTCTTAGTCTGGATAGACTCTAACCAGGCTTTGATACCAACTGACATGACTCAAAATTTTGGCTAGACGGTGCGGGCACCCGACATCCTCCTCTAGACCCGTCGGCCGAACTCTTTTGAATTGAACTCACAAAAATACACATAAAATCAACTTATAGATAAGGAATAAGACCTAAAGAGACAAGAACATAATTATACATAAGCTGTACAGAAGAACTTACAGCTGACTACCCAATGTACTAGGTTTAGGGCTATCCAGACAGACATCTATGAATATAAATGAAGTATAAACATCTCCTGAAGGGAGAAAAATACAACTGAGATAATAAACATAAAAAGAGTGGCCATCCTGAATAAAAGCTGGCTCACCCTGACAGCTGAATTCGTCTTCGCTCCTCAACAACGAGGCGAACTCAATCCTGGAGCGAACCTGCCGAAACGAAATAAATAGACAAGAAACAAACAACAAACAAGGGTGAGTCAAAAGGACTCAGTAAGTGGGGCTGGCTACCTCGAAGAAGAAGATATGCTAGCCAGGGAAAAGAAAAGTAGATAAATCGAATCCACCTTATTTCAACTATAAAAAGGACAGAGCCAGATAATAATTGAAAATACATATGGAACCAAAAACTCATAGACAACCTAGGATATAAGATAGCTAGAACATATAGGTATCCTGGACATATCAACGACCAGAAATACATAACACATACACAAAATATCGCACTATGATCACATAATACACAGCCACCGGTGCAATGAAATTGAATGAATGCAGTATGATGCAATAGGGTCACATGTGCGCAAACTCTATCTCCGGTGCGGAACCCTCATCGTCTATCAGAAGATATATACAATAATGACCCTTCACCGGTGCAGGACTCTCATCGACTATTGGGAAGTATATGCAATAATGACCCTCCACCAGCTCGGGAATCCCATCAATTACCGAGAAGTATATGCAATAATGACCATTCACCGGCTCGGGACTCACATTGATTACCAGAAAGTATATACAATAATGACCATTCACCAGCTCGGGACTCTCATCGATTACCAAGAGGCATATGCAATAATGACCCTTCACCGGCTCGTGACTCTTATCGATTATAGGGAAGCATATCCAATAATGACCCTTCACCGGCGGGGGACTCTCGTAGACTACCGGGAAGTATATGCAATAATGATCCTTCACCGGGGCGTGACTCTTTGAGAAGTATATGAAATGATGACCCTTCACAGGCTCGGGACTCTCATCGATTACCAGGGAGTATATGTAATAATGTTCCTTCACCGGCGCAGGACTCTCATCGACCACCGGAAAGTATATGTCAAGCTCAAAAACAGAGTACAATACTCAGATGCTCAATGCAATACCAACAACAGGACATAACATATAATATACAGTGCAAATCCAAAGCTAATGCGTAATAAGTACACTTATCGACAGCTACACACGTAAGGAACACGTGGTAGAATATCCACGGAGCCAAGGGCCTCCAAAGAATTGGATGTAATCACTTACCTTGTTCCAAAGTTAGCACTGCTACTCAACAACCGCTTTGTCCTTTGGATTCATTTCCAAACGATCCCGCTCTATTAAGCAGAAAAATCTATCGAATAAGGCTAAATGCTTTATTCCTTACTTTTTAGAACAATCTGGGTAGGAACCCGACACCTGGTTTGCAAATGCAATATGAAGTCCAGGCCTACGTACATGGTTCAAAATCACATAACCAAACCTTAAATAAATGGTATTTATGGGTTGCTTATAACTCCCTGAGTACGAATATATAATCAATTCCATTATCGAGCTCCAATTAACCCTTTAACCTATCAATTTAACTTGTTAGAACGATGTCTAATATCCCGATTTCTGCAGATAAAATATATTCAAACACACGTAATAAACTAAAATAATAAATTAATATCATTACCTTGTTGATTTGGGGTTAAAATTCTATCTTTTCCTTCTCATTTTCTTTTTCTTTCTCTATTTTCTAGCATTTTTCCCTCTGCGTAATCTTTTTCGTTTTCTGTTTCTATTCGTGTTTTTCTATTTGAACTTTTAAGCCAAAGGATATTTATCCCTTGGCATTTAACCACCGCCTTAAATTACCTTTTTTATTTTTTTTCTTACTTTTCTTTTATTTTTTTCTTTCGAAAACTTGCTGCTGCGAGTAAAATTAAAATGGAACCCTACAAAATTCAGAATGATCCCAAATTTCTCAAGCAAGTTGTATAAAATTTATGTAACATACTCACTAAGGTAGATCTCGAATCGGATTCCCAAAACTTAAGATGAGAATTAAACGAAAAAAAATCAAATTATTAACTTTCAGAATTTTAGCAAAAACTATCCGAACGACCTTGGAATTCACTTTCAAAAATTCACACAGGTCACAAATGACCATACAAACGTAACGATGCTTTTGCATTTTGATTCGGAGCTTATTCGCCAAAATTCGAGCTCGAAAACCTCTTTTTAATATTTAACGACAATGGAAATTGAAACCCTTCTCCGATACCTACCAAACGAGGTCCGATTTGACTCAAATTTTACAAAAAAGTCGTAATAGATCTTATGAAGCTTTTAAAACTATCGGCGTGCCAATCAGAGTTCTAACTCTCGAAACGACTCCCTAAGGTCGTTTTATTGTCTTATATGATGTACTCTATATACCTTCCTTTCATCACAACTTGATTTCTGTGCACAAGTTAAGGGAAAAATTACAATGTACAGTTCAGTTTACTAGTCATACATGTTTATTACAGGGCCCTTCTCTGAAGATCCATGTGGAACTTGGTAGAGTGGAAGTTGGACTCTACAAACTTGTGTGGTAGAAATCCCTATCTCTTACTCCCAGCTCTGTTTCTAATGTTTCTTTTCCATTTCATGTTTATGTTCCTTGCAGCTCTACTACTTGTAAAATAGATCATTCACACACTAATTGTAAGATAGATCATTCAAATTCACTTGTAAGTAGTGCTTTAAATAATACTGCAATGAACAATTCCAGTTTACTTTGGCATCAAAGACTTGCACATGTTCCTTTTTGTAAAATGAAGTGTATACCTGTATTGTCTAAATGTCATTCTCATAAACAAGAATTTCCTTGTCATATTTGTCCTATGGAAAGGCAGACTAGGCTGCCCTTTCTTGATAGCACTACTAAAAGTACCACACTTTTTCAACTAATCCACATTGACACCTGGGGCCCCTATCATATCAGCACCTACTCTGGTTCCAAATACTTCCTTACAATAGTGGATGATTATTCAAAGGCAACCTGGACTCAGTTGATGGGATCCAAGAGTAATGCCTTTTTCTTAGTCAAAGCTTTTATAGCAATAGTTAAAACTCAGTTCTCAGCCCTTGTTCAAATTGTGAAGAGTGATAATGCATTGGAACTGGGAGCCAGCAACTCTTCAATCCAATTTTTTTTTTCTGACAATGGAATACTACATCAAACAAGTTGTCCACACACTCCACAACAAAATGGAGCCGTGGAGAGGAAACATAGGACCCTTGTTGAAGCCTCTAGAGCCTTGATGTTCCAATCCTATGTCCCTACCAAATTTTTTGGAGATTTCCTATTAACAACTACTTACCTAATAAATGGATTACCATCACTTTTACTACAGAACAAGTCCCCCTTTGAAGTGTTGTATGGTAAACCTCCAAACTACTCCCACTTAAAACCTTTGGCTGTTTATGCTATGCTACCATTGCTATTCCTCAAAGGGACAAGTTCAAAGCAAGGGTTGTGCCAAACTCTCATGCTTCTGCTTCTTCCTCATATGTTCCTCCCCCACTAGACCATCTTCCTATATAATCTTTCCCTATTCCCATGGGTTCCGTACCTCTTACCCAGGCTCCTCCTGTACTTAGAAAATCCACAAGACATCATGCCACTCCATCCCACCACCAGGACTATATTTACACTATTCCTCTCTCCTTCTCTGGTTCTAGTGAGTCTTCTATCAAGCATACAATTTTTGAACCTATAACTTATTCTCAGGATGCTTTAATTCCAGCATGGCAAGATGCCATGAGCAAGGGATTTGAATCTCTACAGGCCAATAACACTTGGGAGATAGTTCCCCTTACTCCATGGAAGAAACCCATTGGATGTAAATGGGTTTATAAGATCAAGCGCAGAGCTGATGGATCAATAGAGAGGTGCAAGGATAGACTAGTCATTAGGGGGGGCATTCAGATTGAGGGGATTGACTTCCATGAGACCTTTTCTCTAGTTATTAAAATGACTATTATCAAGTGCTTAATAGCCATAGCTGTCAAGAAACATTGGCCTTTATTCCAATTGGATGTCAATACTGCATTCTTCCATGGTGACTTGGATGAAGAGGTGTATATGAGACTTCTACCTGGCCTCACTGTCTCTCCAGCATCCCCTTCATCTGCTCCTTTGGTGTGCAGATTGTAAAAGTCCCTTTATGGCTTGAGACAAGCTTCTAGGCAGTGGTATGCCAAGCTGTCCCAGGCCTTATGATCCAGGGGGTATGCCCATTCTATCAATGATTATACTCTTTTCATCAAAAACTCCCCTGGTTCCCTGGTCATCCTTGCAGTCTATGTAGATACTCCTCATAGGTGATGACCTTGCTGAAATTCAATCCTTAAAGCAGTTTTTGGATGCACAGTTTAAAATTAAGGACTTAGGCTCCCTACACTACTTCCTTGGTATTCAAGTGCATTCTTTTCCTATTGGGGTTCATCTAAACCAAAAGAAGTTTGTCACTAATTATTTGAGAGAGTATGCCTGTCTGGATGTCACTCCAGTTGTGAGTTCATTAGAGTTGAATATGAAATTGAAGGCTGCTGATGGTTCCTCAACCTGAAAAATATAAAAGTTTGATTGAAAAGCTGCTGTTTTTAACACACACCCAGACCATCATCTCATTTGATGTTTAGTATTTGAGTAAGTTCATGCAAGTGATCCACGCTCAATCCTACACCTTTAATGGTGAGGGGCGGTCGTCAAAGTATAATACCCGATGTGAGTCGGGGTCGATTTTCCAAGGGAACTAGCTTGTCAAGTAAGAGAGTCGCAAGTAGAAATTCAATTGAAGTAATGTTGAGTCTTAGAGATGGGGTTTGTTTTACGTAACGCTATAATTAACTACAAAGCATACAAATTAAGCAAGTAAGTTGATTCGATAATACGAGATTAGGAGTGTAATCGGCTAATAGCAATTTCCAATCAACAGGTGTAATTACTTCGCATTCACAACGCAAGTATAATTATGGTCGAGTCTTCCTATTATGATCTCTAGAATCCTTCCGGCCTAGAAGAGATCTTTCACAACCCGCTCGTCAAAGCCTTAATTGAATGCTTAATGCACTACTCAAAAACCCAAGGAAAGGAGACCTCTTCCGAGCGTAACTCCTTTTAGATGGGTTAGTCTATACATAGCCTATCAACCCAAATCCTCGCCAATTCAACTATTCTACACTAACTAATCTCACCCGAGTCTTTGATTAGTAAAGTAGACAAGAAATCTCAAATATCATGGATATTAAAATTTTGATGCTATTGTAATGGGGAATTAGATAATTGATACTTGTGTTATGGTTAATGAAATGGAACTAAAACCATTGATTTTCTATCGCTAGAGCATATTTACACTCCTAGTTATGAATTTAGCTACTCATAACTAAGGTTAGAATCAAAGCAAGAAATATGTAAATGACCCTTCACCGGCTCGGGACTCTCATCGATTACCGGGAAGTATATGCAATAATGACCCTTTACCGGCTCGGGACTCTCATCGATTATCGAGAAGTATATGCAATAATAACCCTTCACTGGCGCGGGACTCTAATTGACCACCAGAAAGTATATGCAATACTGACCATTCACCAGCTTGGGACTCTCATCGATTACCGGGAAGTATATGCAATAATGATCCTTAACAGGCACGGGAATCTCATCGGCCACCGGGAAGTATAGGCCATAATGACCTTTCACCGGCTCAGGACTCTCACCGATTACAAGGAAGTATGCAATAATGACCCTTCACCGGCGCGAGACTCTCATCGATCGAAAAGTATATGTCAAGCTCAAAAATAGAGTACAATGCTCAGATGCTGAATGAAATACCAACAAAAGGACATAACATATAATACAATGTAAATCCAAAGCTAAGGCGTAATGAGTACGCCTATCAGCAGCTACACACGTAAGGAACACGTGGTAGAATATCCACATGGCAAAGGGCCTCCAAAGAAATGGATACAATCACTAACATTGTTCCAAAGTTAGAACTGCTACTCAACAACCGCTTTGTCTTTTGGATTCACTGCCAAATGATCCCGCTCTATTCAATAATCAGAAAAATATATCGAATAAAGCTAAAGGTTTTATTCCTTACGTTTTAGAACAATCCGGGTAGGAACCCGACACCTGGTTCGCAAACGCAATACGCAGTCCAGACCTACGTATATGGTTCAAAATCAAATAACCAAATCCTAAATAAATTATAATTATGGGTTGCCCATAACTCCCTGAGTGTGAATATATAATAAATTTCATTATTGGGGTCCAATTAGCCTTTTAACCTATCAATTTAACTTGTTAGAACGATATCTAATATCCGAATTTCTACCGTTAAAATATATTCAAACACACCTAATAAACTGAAATAATAAATTAACATCATTACCTGGATGATTCGGGGTGAAAATTTTATCTTTTTCTTCTCCTTTTCCTTTTCCTTCTCTATTTTCTGGAATTTTTTTCCCTCTACGTAATCTCTTTGGTTTTCTGTTTCTGTTTGTGTTTTTCCATTTGAACTTTTAAGCCAAGGGATATTCATCCCTTGGCATTTAGCTACCGCCTCAAATTCCATTTGTTTTTTCCTTTTTTTCTTTCATTTCTTTTATTTTTTTTCTTTCGAAAACTTGCTGCTGCGACTAAAATTAAAATGGAACCTTACGAAACTCAAAATGATCCCAAATTTCTCAAACAAGTTATACAAAATTTATCTAACGTACTCGCTAGGGCGGATCTCAAATCGGACTCCCAAAACTCAAGATGCGAATTAAAAGAAAAAATATCAAATTATTAACTTTCGGAACTTTAGCGGAAACTATTCAAACGACCTTTGAATTCACTTCCAAAAGTTCACACATGTCACAAATGACCACACGAATGTAACGACGCTTTCAGATTTTGAATCGGAGCTCATTCGCCAAAAATCGAGCTAAAAAACCTCTTTTTAAGATTTACCGAAAATGGAAACTGAAACCTTCTTCCGATACTTACCAAACGAGGTGCGATTTAACTCAAATTTTATAGACAAGTCGTAATGGACCTTACGAAGCTTTTAAAACTATCGGAAAGTCAATCGGATTCCTAACTCTTGAAACAACTCCCTAAGGTCGTTTCATTCTCCTCCACTTAGACTCTCGTTCGTCCTCGAACGAGCTTGAGTCTACTGCAAATTTACACAGATAACAGGAGAACTTGCATGAACTTCATAAACTACTCCACTGATATTATCTCCTGAATACAGAATCACAATTATAACACACATACTGAACTCTTAGAATAAAAGATATCTGGATAATATCATAACACTATTGCTCAGCTTATTCTGACTAAGTTGATCCTTCTCCGATCACGACAGGAAAGTTCTACATTTTTGAAACAAAGAAACACGGAAGTCTAGATGGATTAACATGATTCTGCCGATGAATCATCTCTTGGATATACCTTTCGATAAAGAACAAGTCGATGGAACTAAGAATTAACTTACGCTTTAGCAACGCCTTAGATATTTAATATTAGCATTCTGTATTAGAGGAAGAATCCTCCACTTAGAGCATAAGCTCATACAACTAATTTGAATAGAAATAGCCATCCTCTCAGGGTCTGCTTGACTAAGGAAAACTTAGCTAAAAACATAACGTTGCTCAAACCTGAGCTACCAAATTACCCTCCTGAGTTGCCAAATAGCTGCAACTTTCAAGTTCACAACTCTATACCTCTGCCATAAGCACCACCGCCTGATGGATCAACTCAGGGGTCAAATGACGCCTCTCATTACCCTTAATAGCCTTAAAACACAACAATGTGCTTACCGGGCTATAATGACACGCACTCTGGCTCCACACAGGAAACATCATAAGTGACTACTAACCGCCCAAGCTCATTAGTGTCAGATGAAGAAGAGATGGCAATAGATTGAAGTTTGAAATAATTAGAGCTTCAGGAAGCTCATCTTTCTACTTACGAGTCAGGCTAACCAAAGAACCGCAATTGAAGAAATATACATTAAATGAGCGTTATAGAAGAACATCTATGCCAATTAACCGTCCAATAGGAAGGAATGCCCGACAATTTACCAGAAAACCCTTTTATAACTAAGACAAGCTCATAGAATAACATTACTCTACTAGCGTCTCGAATTAGGACGAGACACATATATGGAATACTACTTATTCTTTACACGGGAACAAAAAATGACACTTTTTGATGGTGATGAATAAGAATCCCATCATCCTACCAACGCTGAATTCCAAAGAGAAAGGTAGACTGACTTGACATAACAACAGAAGGTGGAACAACAAGATGCCAAGTCGACAATACCGACACTCACTCCAAAATATCTCACATGTAAACCAAATAAACTAGTAGAGTCTCACAAATGCCAGGCATAAATCATACCAGAAGCTCACCCCTCTACCGCAACTAATTCTTAATAGAAACGACATCCTAGGAAACCATGGAAATATGATAAGATAAACGAATTCCAGATCAATCGGAAGAATAAAATCTTACTCACCTATAAGGTAAGAAGAAATACTTGGGGTCTACTACATCAGATACCTCAGCATCCTGTCAGACTGGCTATTCATAAAACTGCCTCTGCAGCTGAGCTGAGCCGCTTTCCTGATAATCACCTTCTGAAGAACCACTGCCACCAAACTCTTGTCCTCTATCGGATGGTGGCATATCTCTGGTTGATTGAGATCTAAATGAACGCCCCTACGACTGGGCAGGTTCCTAAGGGTGAGAAAAAGGACGACTGCCTTTTTGATGAAACAAAGGACGGTTCCTCCTAAGATGACGAGGCTCACAATAATGGTAATACCTTTTGGCTAAAATGGATGTTGGATAGACTGCTAATGCCTATAAAAAGAAGACTGACTACTGGCGCACTCTGAGAATCATGCACCACATACTGAGATAACCTGGCAGGTGACTTCCCATGATAATCAGAACCCTAACCTCGCCAGAAGAGGTACCATAGTTTCCCACCACGGCCACGAGATTTCTTGCTCTCCCGCTCCGACTCTTCCCATATGCTATACCTCATATCTCTGAGCAATATCAACAATAACATCAAATGAAGTCCCGTCCTCAATCTTCTAAGCCATCAGGGACCTCAAGGAAGGAGAAAGTTCATCAGTATATCTTCGAACTTTCTCAGAATGCTTATGAACTAGTTATATTTCATATCTAGTCATCATAAAGAATTCAATCTCATATTTTGAAACTGACAGGCTACCATGTCCAATCCACTCAAACTGGCAATGTTTTTCATCTTGCTCGCTATACAAAAGGAACTTTTCCATGAATCTACGAGAAAAATCACTCCATATTAGCTTAGGCAAGCCCTGCCTAGCTGATAAAAGAGAGGTCCACCAATTCAAGGCTGGACCCTGAAACTGGAAAGCAGAATAATCAACACCATACCGCTCGAGATAACCTAGAGTTTGAAGGATACACATACATCATTCATTTTTAAAAAAAAAAAATTCACGGGAATTATCTAACGCATGGCGTGTGAGTATCGAAAGGTTCAACCAAGTAAATAATGCAGCCTCTTCGGGCTTTTAGACCGAACTATTACCTGGGCTAGCAAACAAGCCAGAATAACTAGAGGGACAATATATGATGCCTCTGAAACATAGTTTACTGGGGCAATATAAGGAACGGGAACATCCTAACACCGAATGTCTTTATCTGCAGCAACCTGATAAGCAGCATAGGAAATTAGAGGTTCTTGTGGTATCTGCGCTGCCAAGATTCTCGTAAAAGTATCGTAGAGAGCTGAGGGAACCACAAGGCCCTGCTCCGATTGCCCATCGAAAGCTGACATAGTTGGTGTCTCTGCAACTGGATCGTCAGTACGATCCACAATTCTCGCGGCTTGGGTAGCGGTAGCCCCGGGCTAGACTACTTCATCCTAAATTCCTACCGTTTGCTAATTTTTCGCATGAGGGTTCACAATTACTACGAAAGAATTAACAAAAATGTTTTTGCATCCCAGACCGACACACAATTAGAAAAGAAGGAAGAGAAACTTCTTAAATTCCATTATAGCCTCTCGTAGATAAGTACGGACGTCTACGTACCTATCAACGAGACTCTACTAGACAGTGTCTTAGTTTGGAGGAATAAGACCTAAAGAGACAAGAACATAATTATACATAAGCTGTACAGAAGAACTTAAAGCTGACTACCCAATGTACTAGGTTTAGGGCTATCCAGACAGACATCTATGAATATAAATGAAGTATAAACATCTCCTGAATGGAGCAAAATACAACTGAGATAATAAACATAAAAAAAGTGGCCATCCTGAACAAAAGCTGGCTCACTCTGACAGCTGAATTCGTCTTCGCTCCTCAACAACGAGGCGAACTCAATCCTGGAGCGAACCTGCCGAAACGAAATAAATAGACAAGGAAGCATATGCAATAATGACCATTCACCGGCTCGGGACTTTCGTCGATTACCGGGAAGCATATGCAATAATGACCATTCACCGGCTCGGGACTCTCATCGATTACCAGGAAGCATATGCAATAATGACCCTTCACCAACTCGGGACTCTTATCGATTAACGGGAAGCATATGTAATAATGACCCTTTACTGGCGCGGGACTCTCATCGACCACCGGGAAGTATATGCAATAATGACCCTTCACCGGCTCGGGACTCTCACCGATTACCAGGGAGTATATGTAATAATGTTCCTTGTGCGCTGCAGAACTCTCATCGACCACCGGGAAGTATATGTCAAGCTCAAAAACAGACTACAATGCTCAGATTCTCAATGCAATACCAACAACAGGACATAACATATAATATACAGTGCAAATCCAAAGCTAAGGCATAATGACTATACCTATCAGCAGTTACAAACATAAGGAACACGTGGTAGAATATCCACGGAGCCAAAAGCCTCCAATGAATTGGATATAATCACCTACCTTGTTCCAAAGTTAGTACTGCTACTCAACAACCGCTTTGTCCTTTGGATTCCATGCCAAACGATCCCTCTCTATTCAATAAGCAGAAAAATCTATAGAGGCTAAATGCCTCATTCCTCACTTTTTAGAACAATCCGGGTAGGAACCCGACACCTGGTTTGCAAATGCAATACGCAGTCCAGGCCTACATACATGGTTCAAAAACACATAACCAAACTCTAAATAAATTATATTTATGGGTTGCTTATAACTCCCTGAGTACGAATATATAATCAATTCCATTATTGGGGTCCAATTAACCCTTTAACCTATCAATTTAACTTGTTAGAACGATGTCTAATATCCCGATTTCTGCCAATAAAATATATTCAAACACATGTAATAAACTAAAATAATAAATTAATATCATTACCTTGATGATTCGGGGTGAAAATTCTATCTTTTCCTTCTCCTTTTCTTTTTCTTTCTCTATTTTTTGGCATTTTTTCCCTCTGCATAATCTTTTTCGTTTTCTATTTCTATTCATGTTTTTCCGTTTGAACTTTTAAGCCAAAGGATATTTATCCCTTGGCATTTAGCCACCGCCTCAAATTCCCTTCTTTTTTCTTACTTCTTTTATTTTTTTCTTTCGAAAACTTGCTGCTGCGACTAAAATTAAAATGGAACCCAACTAAGTGTGGGGTCATAACATTGTCCTACTCTTATGTGCTTTCTTTTAATGAAATGGTTGGTGTGCTAAGCCATGTGTGTGAAGTTGACTTGTTATTTTTGGTGCTCTTTTGTTTTATTACTTGGTTATTTTCTCTCTGGTTGTAGGTGTTGACTATAATGGGACGTGTCAGAAAGAATACTGGGCAGGAGAAGAAAATTGATTCGGCTACTACTGCTTGACAAGGAGTACCACCACCCTACTTGTTAAATATGTTTTTTGTTATAGTACAGTGAGGACATCGTTTACTCTTAAGTGTGGGGTGGTAGTTTATTATGTGGTACTTGTTTAGTTTAGGATGGTTTCATACTTTCTTGTCACTTGACAGTTTTTGATTTATTTCTTGCTTTCTAGTTTTGTTGGGTCTGTAATGTCCTATATATTCATGGCCTGTAATAGAATAGTATTATAAATATTTAGTAGTTCATTAATATTAAAGTTAATTTTTTTAGCTTAGTTATTTTTTAGTTTATCAATAATCTCTTTGGATTTTCTTAGCCTTGGTTCTTTCCCATTGAGTTATTTATGCCAAACCAGGCAGTCTGTAGGTTAGATAATAATTAAAAACAAAAAAAATAATAATAAAAGAAAAAAATAGAAAAAGAGAGAAGTGAGGGATTCGAAAGGCAGCCTTTAGCTAGAACTACCTACACATTTTTTAACTTCCTTTTTGGAGTTCATAGTGAGGTATTGCGAGGTGAAACTGAAATGATCTTTGAGTTCCATGTACAGTGTGCAGTGAGTTTATTTGTATATTTCTCATTATTTCATGTAATGCCTAGAACTTGCCCTGCTTGTTGTTTGAGATGAAATCCTAGGTAGTCTTGATCTTAAGAATGAAAGTAGGCCTTCTTTGGCCCGCCAGTTCCCAAATTAGCCTACATAATGAATATATTCCGTTGAGTCCCCAATTTGAGCCTATTGACCTTTTCTTTGGCAACTTGAATTACAAGCCCTATCTATTTTAATATTTACCTCTCTTGTTACCCATCTTCCCCTTAACTACTTTAGGTTGTGTGTTTGGAAAGATTGTGGATTATTAATAAGAGTTTTTGTGTATCTGGGAGGAAAGTTGCAAAAGAATGAAGGAATGAAATACTTGATATTCTCTTCGTATAGAAAGATTAAAAAAAAAAGAAATAAAGGATGGGGGCAATGTTCCTATGCTCGGTTAAGGGTGATAAAAGCCTCGAGTATGAACACGCCAAAGGCACTCTAGTGAGGGTTATATATCTCATTGAACTCTTAGAGCCCCAATCATCCGAGTGTTGTGAAAATAAAAAAAAATAAAAAAAAAAAAAAAAAAGAAGATGAGAATGAGTTGATGAATAAACGAGGAGAAAGGGAAAATTAGTAGTGAGTGATGTTTAAACTGTTGAGGGGAAGAATTAGTCACTATATACCCAAAAGTGTACCACACCTTATCCCAAGCCAACATTATAAGCTATGAAAAAAGCCCTACTTGACTTTTGATTGAGACTCCTACATTAGTGGATAACGACAAAATGGACAAGCCTACTGTACTTTTCTGTGCGACATGAGAAATTTCTTTCTGAGTGTGAGAATATTTGATATTTGATATGCCACAATTACTCTTGAATTCATATGTTGTGTGTTTGGTGGCATCTTCTTTTTGTGAGGTACATTAGAACTTGAGTGGTCTATATGTTTCTACTTTCAATACTTGACTATGACCAAAATAAAGGGTGTTTGAATTTTATGGGTGAGTTTTGCTAAGTTTTTGTCGCGAGTCCTTATCTAATATTGATGTCTTGTCCGCTTTCCGTGTATTCTTCTTCTTTGCTCGAGGAAGAGCAAAAGTCTAAGTATGGGGTTGTGATATTTGGCTATTTTACCTATATTTTAAGGGTAGTTTTACCATGTTATGAGAGTACACTTAAGAGTTTATATGCAAAATTTTCAAGACGTTATATTAATTGAGTTGTTTGGTATTGTAGGATTTGAACATGGTGAATTGAGCAAGAAAGTGCTAGTTTTGGAGATAAACGTGAAGATGTTGAAGAGCTCAAGTGATCCGTGTGCCACGCGAGTGACACGGGAAGAAATAGAGTCTTTGTGTAGGAATTGATTAAAAATTTCAGCGCATTTAGGCCAAATACGCGAGCGCCACACGAGCTGAATTGCCTGAAGAAAATTAGTCAGCGTGGAATGCGGGTGCCACGCGAAGCACAGTGTTATGGGCGAAATTTTAAAGGAATTTTTGTACTTTTGCTTAGTTTCCTACAGGGTATAAAAGCTTCTTTTGCCTCCATTATGAAGGACACACTGGGAAAGAGGCAAAAAGAAGGCTAGAGCTTTGGAGACTTCAAGAACACGAGTTTTTCCTAAATTCTTCCTTACTTGTTGTAATTTATTCATTCATGAATTATTTTGATATGACTATCAATAACATGAGTGACTAATCACTCGTTCTAGGGTTGATTGAACCACTCCAATACTTATGTGTTATGAATATTTATTTCAATGAATGAAACTTGTGAATCCTTCCCATCTAAGTGTTTATGCTTTGATTGCTATTAATTGGAAGGGCCCCCAATTGATTGTTCCCATTATTCTTGTGTGTCTAGGGATAGATTCATAGGTTTGGGTTAAACACTTAGCAATATTTCAACCTAAAACCAAGGTATTACTTAGGTTGTCAATAAGGTGATTTGTGACCATTGACCCTGATTGTGAACTATACTTGTAGTCCTATGTATCTTCATTAATTAATTGGGAAATTGGTTAGTGAAAGTTACAACTATTACATGGGAGTGAATAGTTGTGAATTTGGAGCAAGTGTTCAATAGGAAGAACCAAGTTGAATTTGTTAAAATATTATTCTAACACATAGGTAGGAGTTGGGTAGATCAATCCTAGGCTTTTAAATCCTTGATTAATTTATTTCTTAATACTTTTCTATTTACTTTTGTTACATTGAAACCGTTATACAATTACAAAACGTCAAAATTAATTGGTTAGATAAATTAGTTTGATTAGCAACTAGATTTTGAGTGTTCCCTGTGGGATTCGACCTCGGGACTTTAAGTACCGAGCTATATTTGTTCCGACTGCTTAGTCCCTTTTATAAGGCGTAGTTGGGCATGATCAAGCGCCTAGACAATGTTTGCTTTGGGTGGAGCGCTCCTCCCAGGCGGAGCGCCTAGACAATGCCTTCTTTGGGCGGAGCGCCTACTTGCCAGGCAGAGCGCCTAAAGCTGTGACATGATCCTTGACTCTTTGACTCCAATTCTTCCTCTTTTAGCTTCACTTTCAAATTGATGTTCATACCACTCGATATAACCTGAAAGTGAGCAATTCACGACATTAATAACACCAAGCGTTGCCTTTGGATCCAAAAAATGAAAGCTTACCAACTTATCAGCAAGCTCCCACGATTCCCCATATGTCTGGAGCCCTGCATCTCTTGAGATACTTAGAGGCACCTTCGACTTTGGTCTCTTTTACTCCGCCTCTTCCGATTTTACTTTACATGCTTATTGTGACAGTGACTGGGCTGCTTGACCAGACACAAATATATCTGTTACATGGTTCTGTGTCACTTTGGGTGGCAGTTGATTGGCTGGAAGTCCAAGAAACAACATGTGGTGTCTCTTTCCTTAGCCGAATCTGAATATAGAGCCATGAGCAAGTGGTGGCTGAACTCACTTGGCTTACTCGTGTATTGTTTGATAGGGGTGCTCCTGCTTCGCTGCCTATTTATGTCTACTATGATAGTCAGTCTGCCATATACATTGCTAAGAATCCAGTCTTCCAAGAGCACTTCAAGCATATTAAAGTGGACTGTCATTTCGTGCGCTCCAAGCTTCTTGAAGGTCTGATATATTTGCAACATGTTTCCGCTACTCAACAACTTGCTGATTTTTTAACTAAGCCTTTGCCGGGTGTATTAAATCATCTGATTTTGTCCAAGCTGAAGGTGTCATCCCCTCCAACTTGAGGCGGGTGTTGAATATATTGATAGTTTAGATTTAGGATAATTTTATAAGTGGTATATATATGTTGTAATTTTGTGATCAATTTTGTAATATGGTTCAATAGTTAGTTTTAGTTAGTAATTTGGATTTTAGTTGTACTGGGCTGGGCCCATTGTATATAGGAAAAATTTTATATCTAACCAAATATATACCATGACCCTACATTCAAATAGCCATTGAACATCTCCACATATGCTAGCCAAAATTTACCCAATATAAATATGTCTAAGTTGATTCTATTTCTAAAAAGTAGTTAAGAAAAGGAGAAAATTAAGGAACTCAACTCCCACCCAATAAGGAGAAAATTAACGAGCTCGGTTTTTCTATTTGATCATTGCCAACTACTATCCTTTCTCTTTCTTTGTCAGGAAAGTTGAAACTCTCATTATGTAAGTCCAAATATCATCCTTTCTATATGCATAATTTTGTCCGATTCAATTTTTGCCTCCGTAACGTGGATTCTTTTTAATTTTTGACGCTTATATATATTTAGTCTCACCGAAATTATTTGTAATTATTAAATAGATAAACATCAAATATGCATTTAAATTATTATTATATTTACACAATATGCAATAGTAGTTGCTTAACATCTCCAAATATATAATATTATGTATAAAATATTCTATGATATGAGTGTGATATATTCCACATATTTATGATATTTGTTTAAATATATAATATATTGATATTATTATACATAAAATATTTTGTTGATGCAAGTGCAATACATTCTGCATATTTATGAGATATTATTTCAATAGATAATATATTGGTAATATTATACTTAAGATATTTTATTAATACAAGTGAAAATATATTTTGCATATTCTACATATTCTGCATATTTTGCATATTCTATTGATATGAGTGTGATATATTCTGCATATTTATGACCTCATGAATACATTTTATTGATACCAATAAAAATATATTACATATACACCAAAGAAACATCAAGCATACATATCTCATATATATTGCCATCTCCATGCTTAGAAAATTTAAACCTCAAATATACAACATATAAGTACTGTTAAAAATGCATCTCAATATATACATTAAGTATATCAAAAATTTATGCAAATATAAATTTAACATAAATTATATTAACACCAAAAATACAATTATTCATTGGATATGCAAAGATACTATTTCGAATAATTAGTCCAATACATCTATGTTATACATAGAATATGCATAGTTTATACAACAATCCATCGTCATTGTACTTTCTCTTCAACTCTGATTCACATTTGAAATACGAAAATTTAATGCTCACCTATACAGAGAATATGCATGATTTATAATTTATTTCACGAGTCAATAGACTAATAACTTGACATCTTGAGCTGAGGCAGAATACCAGCAACAAAGTTGATTACATGTGCAATTATAACGCTAAAGTAACTTCTCGAAGAGTTGAGGTATGAAGGAGATATGCCAATGATTGATGGACGACAAGCTGCACTAGACCTTTAACTCTAAATTTTCATGAAGTAAAAAGCAGCGTCAGTATGAGGATCCAGTTCTAGTTGAATACAGATAGATAGCCAGAAGGAAACTGGAGTCACCATACAGGGTTACTACTAACGGTGTTCTCATGTATAAAGATAGACTTTGTGTTCCTGATGTTGCAGATTTACGTGGACAGATTATGATAGAGGCACATTATTCCAAATACACTATTCATCTAGGTTCGACTAAGATGTACGATGATCTTAAGCAAATTTATTGGTGGGACGGAATGAAGTGTGATATAGCAGAATTTGTGGCTCAGTGTTCTAAGTGCCAGCAAGTTAAAGTCGTGTCATTTTTCCAGACTTTATATTTTCAGCAGATAGGTACGTATATATGATCAGGTTGCCAGCTTATCTCTAGCATTAATAGATTATTAATGGGTTTAGCAATGATCGACACTCATTGTAGGTTTCTGTCGTGGCCCTAGGTTGGGTCATGACAAAAGTGGTATCAACGCCTTAGAGATTTAGTATTACCATTAAGTGTTTGGAGGAAGAATCCTCCACTTAAAGCACAAACTCATGCAGCTATTTGAATAGGAATACCCATCCCCGCACAGTCTGCTGGACTAAAGAAGATTTAGCTAAAATCTGAACGTAGGCAGACCTAAGCTACCAACTACCCTTTCGAGTTGCCAAACAGCTGCAACTCTCGAGTCACAACTCCATACATTTTCTATAAGCACCACCGCCTGATGGATCAAATCAAAGGTCAAATGACGCCTTTCATTACCCTTAGTAGCCTTGAAAAACAACAATTTGCTTACCCGGCTACCTTGGCACGCACTCTGACTCAACACAAGGAACATCATAATAGGTTACTGACCGCCTAAGCTCACCAGTGCCGAACAAAGAAGAGATGGTAACGGACTGGGGATAGAAATAATTAGATCTTTAGGAAGCTCTTCTTCTTATTTATTTGGCTACCAAAGCTAGACTACTTACGAGTCAGGCTAACCGAAGAATCGCAATTGAAGAAATAGACATTAAATGAGCTTTGTGGAACAAAATATATGTCAATTTAACCTTCCTATAAAAAGGAAACTCCGAAAATTTACCAGAAAACCCTTTTATGCCGAGAAAACTTGTAGAATAACATGACTCTACTAGAATCTCGAACCAAAAGGAAACACATAGATCGAGTATTACTTACTAACCACTTTACACCAGAAGAAACAATGACACTTTCTGATGGTGACAAATAAGAATCCCATCATCCTACCGACACTGAGTTCCAAAGAGAGGTAGACTGAGTTGACATTATAACAGAATGAGGCGCAACAAGACGCCAAGCAAACAATACCGATACTCACTCACAAATCTCTCACATTTAAACCAGATAAACTAGTAGGGTCATCATAAATGCCAGGAATAAATCATATCAAAAGCTCACCCCTCTACCACAACTATCTCTTAATAGAAACGACATCAAAAGAAACTATGGAAACATGATAGGACACCCCATTTCTAGATCGACCGGAAGAATCAGATCTTACTCACATTTAAGGGAAGAAGAAATACTTGGGTTTACTACATCGGATGCCTCAGCATCATGCATGACTAGCAATTCATAGAACTGCCTCTGCAGCTGAGCTGAGCCACTACCCTGATAATCACCTTCTGAAGAACCACTGCCACCACGCTCTCAACCTCTACTAGATGGTGGTATTTCTCTGGCTGATTAATATTTAAATGAAATCCCCTGCGACTGTGCAGGTTCCTGATGACGAGAGAAAGGACGACTGCTTAATTGCCGAAGTAAGGAAAAACTCCTCAAAAGATGACCAGACTCACAACAGTAATAACACCTTTTCGCTGAAAATGGAAACTGGACAGATTATTGATAGCTACAAAGAGAAAATTGAGTCTATCTTGGTGAACTACTAGCGCACTTTGAGAATTACGCTCTACAAGCTAAGATAACTGGCAGGTGACCTCCCAAAATAATCAGGACTCTTACCTCTAAATGAGGTACCATGGTTCCCACCAGGGCCGCGAGATCTCTTGCTCTCCCGCTCTAACTCTTCCCGCTCTAACTTATGGTATGCCTCGTTCCTTCGGGCTATATCAACAACAACATCAAATGAAATCCCGACCTGAATCTCTCGAGCCATCTGGGATCTCAAGGAAAAAGAAAGGTCATCAATAAATCTTTGACTCTCTCGAAAGGCTCATGCACTAGTTCTAATGCATATTCAGCCATTCTATAGAATTCAATCTCATATTCTGAAAACAACATGCTAACCGACAGGCTACCTTGTCAAATTCACTCAAACTGGAAACACTCTTCATCTCGCTCGCTACTCGAAAGGAACTTTTCTCGAATCTAGAAGAAAAATTGAACCAAGTTAGCTAATAAGAGAGCGGTCCACCAATCCAGGGCTGGACCTTCAAACTGGAAAGTAGAATAATCAACACCATACCGCTTGATATAATCAAGAGCCTAAAGGATGCGTGGACATCATTGTATTTTAAAAATTTACACAGGGATTATCTGATGCATGGCTTGTGAATATCGGAAGGTTCAACCAGATAAAATAATGCAGCATCTTCGGACACTCGGACCGAGCTATTACTTGGGCTAGCTAACCAACCAGAATAATTAGAGGCACAACACATGCTGCCTTCGGAACATACTTTACTGCAGCAATATTAAGAACTGGAATAGGAGCTCTTTGAGACCGAACATCTGCATCTGCGGCAACCTAATAAGCTGCCTTGCGAATAATGGGTTTTTGCGGTATTTGCATCACTAGGATTCTTGTGAAAGCATAGTAGAGAGCCAAGGGAACCACAAGACCTTGTTCCCATGCCCATCGCGAGCTCGTACGGCTGGGACCTCCGTAACTAGTTCGTCAGCACGATCAAAACTCTCGGGGCTTGTTCGGTGCTAGTCCTAGGCTAGACTGCTTCGTCTTGAACTCATACCGTTTACTGATTTGTCGCACGAGGGTTCACAATTACCACGAAGGAATTAACGAAAACACTTTTGCATCCTAGACCGACGCACGATCAGAAATGAAGGAAGTGAAACTTCCTAAATGCCATCATAGCCCCTCATAGATAAGTACGGACGTCTACGTACCCATCAGCGAGACTCTACTAGACACTATCTTAGTCTGGATAGACTCTAAACCGGGCTCTGATACCAAATGACACGACCTGGAATCCGGTTAGGCCGTGCGGGCACCCGACATCCTCCTCTATACCCGTCGGATGAATCCTTACCAATTAAATTAGAAAAATAAATATAACAATTCATAAATAAGGACAAGACTTAAAAACAAATAAAGACATACTGCTACCTCTAAGCTGTACAAAAGAAATTACAGTTGACTACCCAACATACTAGGTTTAGGGCTATCCACACTAGACATCTAAGAGTACGAAAGAAGACGGATACCTCCTGAAGGGAGCAAAATGCAACTGAAATAATAAACAATAAACTAGTGCCCATCCGGAATAAAAGCTGGCTCACCCTGACAGCTGAAGTCATCTTCGCTTCTTCACAACGTGGCGAACTCAATCCTAGAGCGAAACTGCCCAAACGAAATAGATAGACAAGAAACAAACAACAAATGAGGGTGAGTCAAAAGGACTCAATAAGTGGGACAGACTAACCACCTCAAAGAATAGGATAGCTAGCTAGGGAGAAGAAACAGATAAACCAAATTTCTCTTATTTAAATTATAAAAAGGCAGAGCCAGGTAATAACCGGAAACACGTATGAAACAATAAACTCAACCAGAAATACGAGCAAAAAACATATCAACAAATAAGCAATGCACGTATAAGCAGAACAGTAGTTATGTACCAAAAGTCTACACAATGATGTGAAATGAAATGAAATGAGATGAAATGAAATGAGATGAAATATGATGCAAAGGGTCACATGTGCCCGTAATCCCATTCCGAAGCGGAATACTCCTGCATTCGAGGGGAATCCAATCTGATAACCAACTGGAGCGGAATACTCCTGCTCCTGGGGCGGAATACTCCTGCACTCGATATAATATAAACTAGAGGCAGAATACTCCTGCACTCTCCTGGGGCGGAATACTCCTGCACTCAGTATCTGACATAAGAGCGGAATACTCCTTCTCCTGGGGCGGAATACTCCTGCACCCAATATGATATAAACCAGAGGCAGAATACTCCTGCACTCTCCTGGGGCGGAATACTCCTGCACCCGATAAAATATAAACCAGAGACGGAATACTCCTACACTCTCCTGGGGCGGAATACTCCAGCACCCGATAAAATGCATATGAATGACATATAATGCACATGAATGACATATAATGCACATGAATGCAATATAATGCAATTATAACCCTTCACCGGCGCGGGACTCTCATTGACAACCGGGAAGTAGATGCCAACTCACAGCCAGAGTACAATGTTCAGATCCTCAATGCAATACCACAACCGGACATAACATATGATATACAATGTACAATCCAAAGCTAAGGCGTAATGAGTACGCTTATCGGCATCTACACACGTAAGGAAAACGTGGTAGAAAATCCACGAGGCCAGGTGCCTCCAAAGATATGTATATAAACACTTACCTTATTTCAACTTGCTACTCAATAGCCACTTTATCCTTTGGATTCAGTCCCAAACGATCCTGCTTATTCAATAAGCAGAAAATATATCAATTTAGGCTAAAGACTTCATTCCTCACATCTTAGGGCAATCCGGTTTAGGAACCTGATACCCTATTTGTATACGCAATACGCAGGCTAGGCCTATGTACATGGTTCAAAGTCACATAACCAAACTCTAAATAAATTATATTTATATGTGGCCCATAACTCACTGAGTACGAATATATACTCAATTCCATCATCAGGGTCCAATTAACCTTTTAAACTATTAATTGAACTTATTAAAACAATGTCTAATATCCCAATTTTTATCGCTAAAATATACTCAAACACATGTAATAAACTCAAATAATGAATTAACATCAATACCTGGATGTGTTAGGGTAAACATTCTACTTTTCTCCGGCTCTTTTCTCATTTTCTGGTATTTTTCTCTTCCTCCCCGTCATTTCATTTTCTTTATGTTTTGAATTGGTCATGTTTCTGTTTCTATATATGCTAGTTCGTCCTTAGCTTCATTAGCTGAAGCTAAAGACCCACCGCCTTAGTGTTTTTTTTGTCTTTTTCTTTTTACTTTCTTTTCTTTTCCTTTTTTTTCCAAAAAATTGTTACAACTATTAAAATTAAAATAGAATCCTACAAAATTCAAAATGATCCCAAATTTGTCAAACAAGTTATGCAAATTACATGTAACGCACTTGCTAAGGCGGATCTCAAAACGGACTCCCGAAACTCAATATACAAATTAAATAGAAAAAAGGTCAAATTATTTAACTTTCGGCATTTTAGCGGAAACTAGCCGAACAACCTCGAAATTCACTTTCGAAAGTTCATAAAATTCACAAATAATCATTCGAACCTAACGGCGCTTTTGAATTTTGAATCGGAGTTCATTCGCCAAAATCGAGGTCGAAAATCTCTTTTTAATATTTATCGATAATAAAAACTGAAATTTTCTTCCGATGCCTACCAAACGAGGTCTGATTTAGCTCAAATTTTACAACAGGTCCCAATGGACATTACGAAGTTTTTAAAATTATCGGCACGCCAATCGGAGTCCTAACTTCCGAAACGATTACCTAAGGTCGTTTCATCTGAGCAGGCAGATTCCCAGCGGCTTGTCTTGCTGCCACGATTTTTCATGTTCAATATTTAAGCTCATCCCTTTGATCCTTTCCTTGCATTGCCTTCTCATCTCCCTCTCTTGTGTCATCCTTAACTCTTTCTTATTTTGGTCAAACTTGTGCCGTAGTTTCTTGTACTTCTCAGCGACACTTGGAGCTTCGGCTTTCCTTTTCAGCGTGGTCTTTGATCGGAACTTTTCTCTATCTTCACTGAGCCACTGAGGATAGGTCAGAGTATCAAAGGGGTTCACCCTGCTGTCTCGGTCGCTACAAAATTGCATAGTAACCCTTCTTTCCCACATTGTCAATATTGTACCAACCATCGGATGTTCAATGTCTTTTATGTCAATGTTGAAACTTATCCCTTTTGTCATTTGAGGAGTTTGTTGTGTCATCTCTACTTGTCGGAGGATTCTTAGATGTTCCTCGAAATCCAATCAGTGTTAAGAAGGTGGTGTTCTTGTCCTTGTTTGGAAACGATGAATCCAGGACAGTTTTCAATTACCCATTGCACTTCTTGTAACTCTTCAAACAAGGTGTACCATCCTCGCATGTTTGCGGAGTCTTCCCATACTGTCATCCCAGCCACTCGGGTTCTATGTGAGTGAATGCCCAAATCCCTTGATGCCCTTGGTTTTATTGGATTGATTGGGACACTGTGTAAGTGTTCTATCAACCATATTTGCAGCAAAAGGTCTACATTTGGTTAGAGCCCTATAAATTTCTCCCACGATCATTGGAACCAAGCTCACTTGGAGCTTGTGAGCACCTTTGTGGAAACCTTCAACCACCCTTCCCAACCTTATGTCGATCTTTCCTTCTTTCTCGGGGAAGACCACACTTCCCAGAAAAGCAACGATAAAAGCAGTAGATTCAGTCCATTCCCAATCTTGAATTTCCTATGCCCCAGTCCAATCGTGCCTAAGAGTTGGATCTCCAAATCTAGAATATAGATACTCCAAAGTGACATTTCCATCATGCACTCCCTCGACGTACAGATCATAAGGAGCGTGCAATAGCTCAAAGAACTCCTTAGGGTCCACGTCTCGGGGATAAATCATGGTCTCGGGCCCAGGCTCTAACCCTACTAATCCTCCAATCTCTTCTAGCATTGGTGCCAGCTCCAAACCATTGAAATAAAATACCGCTCTTTTGTAATCCCAGAAATGTGTAGCTGCCTCGACCAAACCAGGCATGGCAGTGTAAGCCTTGAGAGCTACCAGTTCTCCCAGCACATTTTGAACATAGAGCTTACTGATGGCAGCCAAATATTCCTACCAGAGCCTGATCAAGTGAGGAGCTTGGAAAATCAAATTGAAGTGTACCTCTTGTAGCCATAGTCTGAAAACAAAACAGGAAAAGAAAAGATCAAAACAATCTTATAGTCTTGATCACACTCAGGCAACGATCAATATTTTGCACAAACATTTCTTCGAATCCAAGCAAGGATGCAGTTTTTTCTTTTTTCAGGTTGAAAACCCTTTCGATATTTGGAATAGGTTTACTAATGCACTATGACGTGCCAAGGACTTCTAGCCTTCCTAGATTTATCATGATGCAAGGAAAATAAATACGCATTTCGTTGCCAATTGTTTTCCATAGATTCCCAAAAAAAATTTTGAAATTCAATACATGACGACTTTTAGGAAACATAAAAAAAATACAAAAGAAGTGAAAATGAAACTAGACTAAGGAACACGCTCCTCCTCCAGCCTGGCTCTTTTTGCTTCTCGGGCGACCTCCTTGACTTCTTCCATAGCTTTGGTTAGGTATCCCTTGGCCACGACTAAGTGTAAGATGTCTACCTTATTACACTCCGAATCCCCAACGCCTCTATCTTTCCCTCCTACTCTAATGTACGCTTCTTCCACACTTCGATCTCTTCTTTGTTTTCTTTGTCCATTTTAACAGCTTGCAACATGAAATTACGGTATCGAACTTAAGCCTCCGCTTCTCGATCCCTTATGTCATTCCCTCGACTCGGCCCCACTACCACATTTCCCTTTATGCTAGAACGCAACCAGCTGTTGTAATTTGGTTCGTATCCAGCGTTGTATATGTCTGACGCTAATGACTTCTCCCCCATGACTTGTCTACCTACACTGGATTTTCTAATGCTTTTGACTTTTAGAACAATATCTTCAGTATAATCAAACTGGTAGGCCTTCGTGTCTGGTATGAGTGGGATGATTTGGTTTCTCCTTGCTTGCCTCATCACTCTTAGTGGTTGATAGGGTTGGAGACCTCGCAATCCCATAAGTATCATAAAAGCTGCCTTATCAGACCTAATGATAAAATCTGATGAAGGAAACCAAGTGAACATCCATTGAATTGAATCCTCTGTTATGCTTTCAAACAACCTTACCCATTTCTCTGTGATGCTCGGCTACTTGAATTTTTGAACTCCATACCATTCTCCAACCAAGTAGTTGGAACCAGTTGGCTTGGATAATTCTTGCGCACCTTTCACTTTCCTCAAATGCTCCTTGAACCATGCTTGCAGTAGAAGATTGCAACCTTGAAAATATTTCGCTCCTCTTTTACAACACTCCAAAGCCCAATAAATCTCTTCCACAATCATAGGGACTATAGTGTAACGATAACCATCAATCCTATTGAACACCGCATCGGTAACCATGACAAGCCTCGAACATATATCGTGATTCGAGTTTTCAGGAAACACCATTATTCCTAGGAAACAAACAGCAAATGCAAATGGTCTAGCTCTTCTCCAGTCACTGTATGATTTGAACTCTTTTTTTACGGTCGTCGAATGCACTCAAATACCCAAACCTGTTGTAGAAATAAGTAATGGGTATTTTCTTTTGCTGTAAAAATTCTACGTTCACACTTGCTACCATCCCTAGTTTGTCACGAAACTCCTCAGGTGTAGGGATGATGGGAGCCAAAATGCAGCTTCCTTGCCAATGATGTTTGTCTAACTCCGAGTGTGATATGAAAACTCCTATCTCTTCCAGCAAAGGTGTTAAACTTGACGTCCCCAAATCTAAACACATTTAGTTTTTCATCCCAAAATGACACCGACGCTTCAATCATTCCTCTACATGGTTCCATTTCTAATAGAGAAACCAAATGACCTAAATGTTGGCGTACTTCGGTTTGTTTGCCCAACGAAAAATTATTCCACCAATTAGTTAACAAAGGAGGTGCGCCCATAGTCATCCCAAAACAGTGAAACTTTTGACTCATGATGACCTATAAGAAAAAGAGAAAAAATGATTAAAATTTTCCTCTGCTTTTGAGAACAATTAGACAAATCAAAATGCGTATTTATTTTCGCCTCACTTTTCTTTTCTCTTCTTTTTTCTTCTCAAATGCACATAAGCATATTTAAACGCTCCTTCGGGGTTACTACTTATTGTCTTCTTTACATTTCTGTTACTTTTATTATATCCATTTTTGTTAGTAATAAAACTATTATCTATAGTAGCTAAATATTTGTATTTTGTTTATCACCAAATTTTTTTTTATCATAGTTGTCTTCTGTATTATTTTTTCACTGTAACTTATAAGTAGTAACAACATTTTACGTTTAGCAAGTAAACCTACAATTTTATCAAAGTGTTGTATATTTTATTTCATTTTTTTGTACTTCTTTCTGCTTCTTTTATCAACATAAAAAAAAAAAAAAAGGCGTATACTTAATTTTATTATTATTATTAAGTAGTTTACTTTATCGCCTATTATTTTTATTACCTTTATATTTTCTTTTCTCTTATACTATTTTCTTTCTGGTAATTTGACGAGGCCAAAGTGTATAGGATTTTCCTGCTCGTGCTTTGCCAAATTACAGTATAGTTTAAGATATCGTCCCACAGAGATTGGGAAATCTATGCTACAGACCTGTAATATTTCGAATACTATTTAAGAGAATCAAATTGATAAAAAGTGAGTTTTTGAACTTTTAAATAATTTTAACTAAATTAAAAGGACTTGCAGAAGATTTTCAATTTAAAAAGAGTTGGGAATCATTGAATTCACTTGATAATATTTTTAATAAAAACCTCAATTTTTACATATATTTCTCTAAAGAATAATTGTTTATTGCTAATTCAATTATATTTTGCTCACAAGAAAATAATCAATTAATAACACTCCATGAGTTTATGTAAATTAATTGAGTTATTACAAGTGACAGTTAAACCGAAATACTTTCCTTGCCTGAATTGTGCTAAAAAGTAGTGAAAACTTCGTGAGAATATTTTTACTAAAAATCAATAATCTTTCCTACAATAATTCCCCCGTAAGAATTAAAACTGAGGCAAGCAAGACTACAGACTTGAAATGGTAGATTACTAAAATTTTACTTTCACTCTACTTATTTTATTCATCAATTACCACATACTAATTTTGCTCCGTGAGAATTACAAAATTAATATGATAATAACTGTGAGATAAAATATGTAAGGGTGATAATAAAAAATAATAAAACTAATATTTCCGCACAGTGTAAAATATAAAATAGATAATTTCAGACCAAGTATGTATTAAAACTGAGATAAGTATTATAAATATATCAAGCTTCATCAACTATCCCAACAAAAAGAAATTACTCCATTATAGAGTATGAAAATATAAAAAGAGAATTTAAAAGACTTATATTTAAAGCTAGAAGTATTCTACTACTAGCAAAAGAAAGACAAGAGAAAGAGAAACTTTAAAGAGTAATAGCTATTCTATGACTTGATGATCTAGCTATGGGGGAATTGTCCTCTATTTATAGATGGAGAATTCCTTCATCAATTGTTGTTACTTCATCAATTGATGAGATATGTAACAAGTTCTTACGTACAACAATGAGCAATAATGGGAGATATGTGAAGCAATTTCTTGCATAATGGCATGAATACGTGGAAATCTTCTCTTGCTTCTTCTTTGCTTTAATTCCAACATTCTTCTATTAAATATATTATTCCATATAAGAAGAAAATATAATAGCCAAGATATGTAGCAACTTTTCTGAATAGTGAGGAGGACATGTCATGGACTTCTTGATGTAAAACTCTTCCTCCTTTGTTATTTGCTTTATTTATAATATATATCTCTTTCCAAGTATTCTTTTCACTGCAAGATTTGTTAGGAAATGTAGGAGAACTAAATATATTTATTCATGCTTTTATTTAAAATAATTATATTTTTATATAAGAAAATACATGAATAAATTATATTCATCAAATTCCCCCACACTTGAACTTTTGCTCGTCCTCGAGGAAAAAGATTTTTTTTTTTCAAAATTTATGCCTTTTGTAGTATATCAAATTTATTCAAAATAAATATCTCTCATTATGTTCAATGCAATTATCATTTCTAAATTCACCAGATTCTTTACCTTATGTGTGACATGCTTCGCCCCTAGAATCATTCAGAATTTATAGATTTATGATCATTAGACAGTGTTAAATGCTTGCAGTGACAGAACTAGGAAGCAAAAGAAGCAAGGGTCTTCCAATAGTTTTGAAAGACAATCAGAAGAGAGAGTAGTATGCAATAAGTTTATGCTTGTGAAGTGTTTTATGTGTTTAAGTCGATTACTGACTTGTCTAGAATGAGAGAATTAGTCGACTTATATAGGTGTGAGGGTTGGGGATTTGAATTTAAAAAAGGTAATCACTTAAAAGGCAGGACAATATTCTTTCCAAGAATCAAGGGGACACACTTAGGTGTTACTTCCATATATGGCTCAATCAAAATCCCTAAACTTAGCCCGAACAATCCTCTTAATAGAAATAGTTCCTTCCCCTTAAACCTAACAAACGCTAGGTTCAAAATCAATGCACAAACATGTTCCAAACTGATTTGAGCTTGAAAATAATTCAACAAATTCTGAAAAGACCCCTAATTGACATCATATCGATTACCATAACCAACTCCCATTTAAGTGCCAATTACAAATTCAAATTAAGCCTAGTCATGTTCCAATCACATTACTAATTCAATTTTCATCTTACACAAACTATAAGGTCATGGAATCCACGTATTTTGACAAAATAGGAGGCTACATTATACAATGTAACAAGCAGGAACAACCAATTCAAAACTATTAGGAATTTAAAACTTGCATATTTAATAGAAGTGATCAGAGAACCAGCCATGAGAATATCACATTCATACGTATGAGAATTTCAAAGGAGTGCTTAACTGAATCATTGAACTAATCAAGAGCTGCTTGATCACAGGAATTTTAACTAATCAAATAGCATACGAGCATGTTAATACATAGAAAAACTAGGCAAGTTTTAGGCTTAACAACCACATAGGTCCAGGGACAAATTAGAAAAAGACAGAAAAGAGGATTAGAGTTACCAGTTTGAGGTTGGAGTTGTGTCCAGTTTTTATCCCACCTTCGATTCAAACATGCACTGGGATTCCCTTTCTCAGAGGTTCAAAGTTCACTAAAAAATCATCGGAGTCTCTTCTCCGGCAACGGCGATGAAGTCGATGAGGGCCGGATTTTTGGCTTCATTATTTGGAAGAATTGTTATAGGGATTTTTTAGCAGACAGTGATAGGAGTAAGAATATATGATTGGCTTGTAGTTTTGCTGGAGGAATCGATCGGAAAGTGCCATGGCAGTGTCATCGTTAGGGTTTTAGACGAGAGGGTGCTGAGAGAGGGGGTGTGTTTGTGGGAAATGAGGGGTTTGGTAGGGTTTTGGGGTGAGATGTAATTAAAAATGGAAACTTGTATTTCAGCCGTTAGATCAGACGAGCGTAAGGGCAGGATGAAGCCACGTGGCAATGAAGTGTATAAGTGAGGTGTACAAAAATGCTGAGGTGTATGTGTGCATGCATAAATATGTGTAAATTGTGTATAAATGTGTATAAATGCCTAAAAATGTATAGAAAATTGTATAAAAATACTCGTAAAATTATAGAAAAATAAGAAAATTAATTTTGAGGGTTAAATATTTAAGAAAACCTATTATTTTAGATTTGAAAATAATGTAGGTAATTTTGCTAAAGATGCGAATAATCACAAGAAATTGTAACTGATCGTCCAAATTTCGTAGAACCACCGTAGCTTATGCTAATATCTTAAAAATAGCCTTACTGGCGTGTGTGTGTGAAGCAATGGTTTTGAATAGGGGTGAGTGTACGATAATCGTGTGGTTATAAGTGCAATTTTGATTTGAATAATGACTATTGAAACACGAGGGACAAAATTAGGTATCAACACCTCTTAGCCATTTGTATCCAGTACTGATAGTATATTTACCAGTTTGTGAGAGCACCCACTCTGCATATATCCACCAGCTACTCTGTCTCTTATTGTGCAAATTCTTTTCCAGTACAAGCTACAATCCTGTGAAGGTGTATATTGCCACCATTCCCCTCCCTTTAGTATACATGATTTACCCATTTGACCCACAACTTGTCTATTTTTTGAGCTATGTTCCACACACATTTTTCCATGGCTGCATCATTCCAGGTTACACAATCTGTGATCCAAAGTCCCTCTTCTTTCTTGGGTCTGCATACACAGTCCCAAGACACCAAAGGAACTTCTAGTGTTTCAATTTTCCCATCCCACACAAAACTCCTGCATATGGCCGTTATTCTCTTGAGTACCTTTTTGGGAAGTGTGAAAATTAAAGCCCAGTATGTGTGTATATTCATCAACACTAAATTAACCAGTTGCACTTTTCCTGAATATGAGAGGTTCCTTGAACCCCAAGTCCTGATTCTAGCTGTAAGCTTGTCCACTAGTACTTCACAATCCATTACTGATATGTTCCTGGATGATATGGGCATGATATCTAAATGACATAAAGCCTGTTTGGTACCCAATTAGCTCAAATATATCTTAAGCATTGTTGGCTCATATTAGCACTGAATATGTTTGACTTATTCACATTAGTGCTTAAGCCTGATACATCTGAGAATGACTGCAACCCTCTTAAAATGGGTAGAAGTGATTGAAATTCTCCTTTACAGAACATTAACTTCAAGCTTCTACACTTAGTGTGGTATTCAAAACCCTCTTGTGTATCCACCAACCCCATAATCATGATGAAATATTCCATGCATATTACAAACAAAAGAGGGGATATGGGATTACCCTGCCTCAACCCTTTTTCCCTTGTATACATCCATATGGACCCCCATTTACTACTACTGAATACTATGTTGTGGTGATACAAGTCATGATCCATAAAATAAACCTGATTGGAAAGTTCAAGGCATGAAGCATTTCTTTCACAAATCCACATTCCACAGAATCATATGCCTTTTTGAGGTCTTTTTTGATTAGACAACTCTTGCTGGAGTTTTTCCTGTTATACAAGCGCACTAGGTCTTGGCAAATAAGGATATTCTGGACTATGGTTCTCCCAGCCACAAAGGCACTCTCGTTTGCTGATATTATCTCTGGCAGTGCCTCATTCAACCTGCTACATAACATCTTTGATATCACCTTGTATACAGTATTAAAGCAGGCAATAGGCCTGTAGTCACCTACGGTTTCTGCATGGGAACTCTTGGGGATCAAAGTAAGCACTGTCTTGTTTGTCACTTTCAGCATCAGCCCTGATGCAAAGAATTCTAGTACAACATCTACTACATCCTGCTCCACAATCTTCTAAGCAACTTTGAAAAAAATTTGCTTTCAAAGCCATCTGGTCCTGGGGCTTTATCTCATTCAATTGACCAAGGGCTTTTTTAACTTCTCTAGTTGTGAACTTTGCTTCCAGCTTTTGCCTATATTTTTCTGATACTACTGGACCACTTCTCACTAGATTGTTGTTGACATGTGTTCTCCCATTTTTGGATGTTCCCAATAACTCTGAGAAGAACACCACAAAAGCATTCCATATTCCTTCCATATCATTAACTATACATTTATGCATATCTTTCACAAAAAAGACTCTATTTTCACTCCTTGCTTTCATGGCACTGTGGAAGAATTTGGTTTTTTGGTCTCCTTGTTTCAGCCACTCTATTTTGCTTTTTTGCCTTAGAAATTGCTCCTTAGCCTACTTCCACTTGCTACATTCAGCTGCTAGTCTACTTTCCTCTTTTGTTAATGTGATGCTCATAGGGTTTTTCTGAATCTGAGCCTGACATTTTAAGAGCTCCTCCATTGCCTTATCTGCTTTCACTTCGACTTCACTGAATTTTTCCTTATTTAGCTTTAGAAGTGTTTTCTTTAATCTATTCAATTTTCCTACTAACTGATATATTTTAGTGCCTTCTATGTGTTGGCTCCAACTTAATCTGATTCTTTCTTTAAAGTCTGGAGCCATGCTCCACAAATTGTAATACCTGAATGCTTTCCTGATACGCTGACTCCCATCCTCCCAGTTAATGATTGCTGGACAATGATCAAAGAGCCCATCATTCATGTAATGCACCTCAAATGCTCGTAAGTTTTTCATCTATTCCATGTTAGTCAATACCCTGTCTATCTTACTCATTACTCTGTCTCCCCCTTGTTGCTTGTTTTTCCATGTGTAAAAAAGCGCCTGAAGATCTTAGCTCTTGTAGGCCGCAGATACCCACACATTGCCTTATATCCCTGATTTCTGCCATTGTTACTAGCCTCCCTACCCTTTCATTGTGATTAAGGACACAATTAAGGTCCCCCATTACAGCCCAAGCTCCCTATATGTGTTGTGAGATGTCTTCTATGTCTCTCCATAAGCTTCTTCTGAGTGCTTGGTCATTGTACCCATATACTATTGTAATACACATTTTGTTTCTTGTCCCTGTATGTGTGAACTAGCTGATTAGTGACCAACTACTTCAAAAATAATTAACTTCCAGACCACCCAAATCCTACCTCCTGGATGCTTGCTAAGGTTTGTTACAAAAGTCCACCCCTGACAAAGATTAAAGAGATGCCTTTTGAGCATTGGTCTCCTAATCTTTGTCTCTAGAAGTCCAAATAAACCAACTCTGTTATTACGCAGAAAGAGCTGGATCTCGTTCTGCATGGTTGGCGTATTTAGACCTCTGACATTCCAGTAACCAATTCTATCCATTGGGAAGCGGGTTGCCCTCATTCTTTCTCTTTTTAGGATCACTCTCCACCTGCTCTCTGGCCTGTCTACTGGTTCCCTCAACTTGCCCTGTGTTACTGCTTGTAGACTGGGCTTGCTGCTCCTCTAATACTGCAAATGTGTTCTCTATCTTTGGTGCACCATCTATGATTATCACCCCTTTCCTGATGTATGCCCAGGTTTTTGCCATTAATTGTGAGGTCTTCCTTCTACCCTCTGCTCATTCCCCGTGGTCTGCCCCTCTTGCATTATCATGTTCCACTTAAACTGCTGGCTCCTGCTGTTGTTTCTCTTTTCTTGCAGCTTCTTCATTCATGCATCTCATGTCCAAAATTTTTACACTTAGGACACAAGACTGGCTTCCATTCATATGCTATTTCCTGCTCTATGATTCTTCCACATTCATTTTCAAACATAACACTTGAAGGACATGACTGATTCAATGATACTTCTACCAAGACTCTTACATATGCTAGCCTCTCTGTTTGGGTTGTTGCTATGTTAGCTTTAAGTGGCTTACCAATCATGCCTTCAATTTTTGATAGTGCAGTTTTCCCCCAGTATTTGATATCAAGACCCATAAGTCTTATCCACAATGGTATTACATCCACTTTCTCCTTGCTAACTTCAATCTCAGGTTTCCATGTCTTCACTACTACTAGTTTTTTGTCGAACATCTATGTTACATCCTCAATCACCTTAACTCTACTTTCAACTGAATGGAATCTTACTAAGAAAGCCCCCCTTGCTTACTTGAGCTATTTTATCAATACCCAGATTTCCCCAGATTCGTTTAAAATACCCCCTCCATTACTACTTAGGGTGGGGTTGATCCAAGTACATAGCATATCACAACAGTGTTGAAGTATTCAATTTCCTCTTTACATTGAGCACTAATAAATATTCAATTTACAAAGGTATAAATGTTATTGATGGTTTGGTCCAATGTTTTAAAATGCGGGGGCGTGAGGAGAGACATTTTACTTATCATGGGGCGAGACATAAACCCCATGCTATTGGAGAGATTTACTAGAAAAAAAATGAAAGTTTGGAATATTGTGCAATTATTGATAGATGTGTGAAAAAAAGTTGTGTGTTAAAAGGAAGAAAAGGAAAAAGGAAAAAGTGTAGTCCCTTTCATTAACTCCTAGAGGTTGGTGAAAGTTGAAGTATGATCGTAAAAGAAAGATTGGCTGGGAGGAAAAAAGCTTGAATTAACTGTGGTGTATTAAACTGCTTGGGGTGGTTAGTCACTACTATCTAAATATATCTTACCCTTCCCATTGCCTGCATTACAACCAAAAGAAGTCCTAATTGATCTTACCCGAGTAGATGGACATTAGTCGAGTCCTACACTAAGGGAAACTCTATGGTACGTGTTGTGTTTTATGTGAGTTCTTTTCTGAGAGTGAGTGTTTAATCTATATGTGAACTTTTTGTTCATGTTCATTCTCTTCTTGTGTGAATTCTTTATCTAAACTTTGATTTGATTGTGAGATGATTTACGAAAAGCGAGCTCTTTTATAAGCCTCTTGAATGGAGTGAGTACATGAAACGACCCGAAATACCGGCTAGGCCGTGCGGGCACCCGACAACCTTTCCTAAACCTATTGGGTGAGCCCTTACAATTGAACTAACAAAATGGACACAAAACCAATTAGGGATAGACATATTATAACTAAAAAGGCGTATAGACACATATACACACACACGAAAAAACACACCCACACACATACTCATATATATATATATATATATATATATATATATATATATATATATATATATATATATATATATATATATATATATATATACTAGGTTTAGGGCTATCTAGACAGACATCTAAGAATACAAACAAAGTATACAGATCTCCCGAAGGGAGCAAAATACAGCTGATATAATAGACATAAATTGGTGGCCATCCTGAACAAAAGTTAAGTCACCTTGACCGCTGACTGTCGTCTTCGCTCCTCAATTACACGGCAAACTGAATCCTGGAGTGAACCTGCCAAACAAAAATGATAGACAAGAAACAAATAAAGGGTGAGTCGAAAGGACTCAATAAGTGTAGGCTGGCTAACAACCTCGAAGAAACAGATAAGCTAGCCTGGGAGAAGAGAAGCAGATAAACAAATTTACCTTATTAAACTACAAAAAGGTAGAGCCAAAGAATAATTTGAAACACAAAAGAAACCATAAATTCATCTGCTTCTTTGCTCGCTTGTAGCGCCTCAACTAATTTATGTAAGTGGAAAAAAGAGAAAAGCTAACTTTCAGGTAGTGGCCTAAGTGTCGAAGTAGGAGCTAGCCTTCAAATACGGGCGGAACTTCACTCTTTTTTAGGAGAGCTGCCTACGTATCTTCTCTTTACAGTAAAAAATGAATCAAGTCCATCCTACAATAAAAAGACTCAATCAACAGCCGTATAATCAAGCATAAAAGAAATATAAATATTTGAGGGAGGAAGATTCTCTCCCTTAAAGCGTGTTAATGACGCATAGAAAAAGACCAGAATAATGAAAGTTGAGTTCCCCTACTAAGAGAATGTCAGGAGGGGCCCGCGGGTCAGAAGGCGGTGGGGGATAGAGGGGGTGATCCGCGCTAAATCCTACACCTTTAATGGTGAGGGGCGGTCGTCAAAATATAATATCCGATATGAGTCGGGGCCAATTTCCCAAGGGAACTAGCTCGTCAAGTAAGAGAGTCGCAAGTAGAAATTCAAATGAAGTTTAATGTTGAGTCCTAGAAGTGGGGTTGTTTTTAAGCACACTACAATTAACTACAAGACATACAATTAAGCAAGTACATTGATTAGATATTATGAGACTAGGGGTGCAAATAACTAATAGTGATTTCAAACCAACGGGTGTCTTCACTTCACTTTCCCAACACAAATATAATTATGGTCGAGTATTCCGATTGTGATCTCTAGAATCCTTCCGGCCTAGAAGAGATCTTTCACAACTCGCTCGTCAAAGCCTTAGTTGAATACTCAAATCACTATCGAAGACCCAAGAAAAGGAGACCTCTTCCGAGCGTAACTCCTTTTAGATGAGTTAATCTATATTAATAGCCTATCAACTAAAATCCTCGCCAACTCCACTATTCTACACTACTTAATCTCTTCCGAGTCTTTAACTAGCAATGTAGACAAGAAATACCAAATATCATAGATTTTAGAATTTTGATGTTATTGTAATGGGGAGTTGGATAATTGTTGTTTATGTTATGGTTAGTGAAATGGAACGACACCCATTGATTTTCTATAACCATAGTATATTTACACTCCTAGTTATGAGTTTAGCTACTCATGACTAGGGTTTGAATCAAAGCAATCAAAATGTAATGAAGTGATGGAGTGAAATCAAACATGAGTTTTGAATTGATATATGGAATAAGATTCAAAGATACATGATTGGAAGCTTACAAAATAATGGTAAGACTCCTCCTTAGCTCTCGAAATCGCTTCAAAACAAGTAGCTAATGTAATATCTAATGTGTTTTTTAAACCCTAGCTTTTACTATTTATACAAGCTGAGAAAATGCAGTCACAGCAGCTGAGGTGAAGCGCCTCAAAGAGTAGGCAGAGCGCCTCTTTCTGGGCTTCTTAACATTCAGGTCTTGGTTGAGGTGCCCGCCTCATGATTTAGGCGGAGCGCCTCATGCATTCTTGCTCTAGGTAATTTTGTTAGGCGGAGCACCTGATGAAAACTTGCTCTCTGTATTTTTGTTAGACGGAGCGCCTCACACTTTAGGCGGAACGCCTCATGAAAACTTGCTCTCTGTATTTTTGTCAGGTGCTCCACCTGAAATTCTAGGCGGAGTGCCTCATGCTGTAACTCAAGATCCTCATACTTTGGCTTCAATTCTTGCTTTTGAACTTGAATTTTCAACCATTGCTCGAGCATACTCATTAAAACCTGAAACTAAGCAATTACGGCATTAAACAACACTACACGTTGCTTTTGGATTCAAAAACATAAGCTTAAAGTAGTCTTTAAGTTGGTAAAATACCAACTTATCAACTCCCCCAAACTTAAGTCTTTGCTTGTCCTCAAGAAACTCAAAATCAACGGAACCAAAGCAAGTTCTATTTTGAATTTGACACCAAGGCATGTTCCACGTTTCGAACTTCTCAGACAATGCTTCAATGAATTAGTTGTTACTAACTAGTCACACATACTAAAATGAACAATTGATAACCGACTATACACTTTACTCGGACTATGGCAAAAAGGAAACTCACGAGCCTTTAGAGTTATCTCAAGGTCATCGGCTTGCTTCGGTTGTTCATGACCTTCAATATGCATTCAAACTCTTTGCTCAAAAGTTACTTGCTTCCTCACGAAAAAGAATGGAGTCTTTTGCTCACAAAATACTTTTAAACGCCAAAACTCGGACTCCAAAAATTTGAACTCTCACTCTCACAAAGGAATGCTCATGTGTGCTTCTCAAAGATTCAAAGACTTGCTCTTCTTGTACTTCTCCACTAATGTAGGCATACTTGACTCAATATCAATTAGGACTTGATAGGTTGTAATGTAGGCTTTTGGTTTAAAGTGTGGTAGATTTGGCTAATTAGTGACTAATACCTCCATAGCACTACATCATTTTGTTCTCTTTTGTGCAACTTTTTCTTTCTTTCCATTAGGCTCATCCTACCTTTCTTTTGAAGACGATGCCAATTAATCCCTTCTTTATTCAACATTTTTCTATTTTTTCTTTTTTCCCTTTTTTTTTTTAATATACTTCCTTTCTTTTTCTCTTTCTTTTGTTTCTCTTTTCTTCTTTCTTTATGTACTTCAATTTGACATTCACCATGGAATTCCAAGCTTTTACCATCTCCCCCAAACTTAGGTTTTAGCCTAAGTTTCACGTTTTTCAATGCACACATGGAGGCTAGGGCTAAAGAGAGGGTTGGTTCCTTAGCACACAAGAATTTGCTCGGTTTTCAATTTAGTGACTGCCAAATGAAAGGTTAAGGCTCAGAGGGGCTAACTGGGGTGAATACGTACGGGTAGGCCATTTAGGATAGCAGCGGTCCAAAGAAAGCCTAAAATCATATCTCGAGTCAAGTTTCACCGAGGATTTCGCCTCAAAGTACATTAAGAGCAACTTCCAAACTTCCAAGTCACACACACAAGCCTATTATTCAAGTGCTCACCACACATGCAAGTAATCTTTCAAGTTCAAGGTCTAAACACGCACTAAGGACACTCACTCACAAAGCATATGATGGTTCAAATTTTAAACCACGCCAACAACACAATTGAGTTAACTAGAGAACCTCGTGGTCTACAACTCACGCCATGCCATTCAAAATACACATTCATTTGTCAAAGTTGCCATGAAAGTAATGTAACAATAGGTAGTACCACATAATCCATTAATATATTTGCAAAAGGTTTTATGTACAAACTTGGTTCAAAAAGAACCTCCGAAAAGAACCAAGTGAGGAAAATCGAAGGCTTATTTGAAAAATAAAAAGTCAAACATAATATAACTACTAGCTATACTAAACAAGTGCGTATACATAAAGATGGTCTGAATTTGTACATGGATATCATCAATCATAAGACACTATCCAAAATACATAAACGAATTCGTACCCCTCCCCCAACTAAAAATGCTAGCATCGTCCCCGCATGCTAAGTAAAACAAAGTAAAGTGCGAAGGGGGGTAGAAGGGGACTCCATGGTGTGATCAAGCAAGGCCTTTGCATTTTCCTTCCACATGAGCAAGTGGATGCTCGGCATCGGTCTGCGCACCCTGTGCCTGTCGTCGGATAGCCTCCTCGAGAGACAAATGAGTGGCCAACTCCAACTGTGTATCCTCGGGCATGATAGTAGGGCCATCCAAGGGTAGATCATCCTCAGTAACATCATCCTCATCATAATCAAACTCAATAGCCTCTGTGGCTGTAATATCCTTTTCCAACTCCTCGACGTCCTTCACCCGAGCTTTCTGAGAAAGCTTACGAGGAGCCTTGGAGCTGGAAGGTCCTGGCAAGTTAATCGTGGTAGGACGGAGAGCCTTCAAAGGCTGGACTCGAGGAGCAGTGGAATGGACTGTAGGAGCAACTGTCTGGACTGTAGGAGCAATAGTAGAACGAGTGCCAGTAGGAGGCCTAGTGGGCCGGGTCCCAGAAGGTGAGGCACGCCTCAATGGTGTATCTGATCCTGTAGGCATGTGAGAAACCTGACCCATCTTCTTCTCCATAGCAATGTGGGAACGAGTCATCTCTGTCATGACAAGATTCATGTCGGCTATCTCCCTCTGTGTCCCCTCAAGTGCCAGAGTGTGTAGCTTAAGAGCGTCAGTGTTACGCTCAATAGCCAGTGTATGAGCCTGCGTAGCCTGAAGCAAAGCCGAAAACTATTCCGGAGTAGCTGTCGGTGGTGGAGAGGGAGGTGGGGGCTGGACTTATGGCAAGTTGGAGATAAGGGTCCAAATCTCATCCAACTTGGCATCAAAGTCTCGTGCTACTCGAGGCATCTCCTCAGGTGTAAAGCCAGTATCAGTGCCACTAGGTGCAGAGGGGCTAAACTCAGAATGCGGAGGGACTGCCTCGGAAGTAGAAGGTAGATCAGTAGCAGAAAGTGCAGGCTTACCTGAAGGGGGTGGTGGAGGAGTCTCTTTGATGGCATACCAGTTGAATGGGGCTATTGGGGTTGACTTGAAATCATGTGGACATTCTTTACAACCGTGGTGAATCAAGAATGCTGTCAATGTCTGTGGGAATGACAGGTTGTCCTTTTCTGAGTGTGCTACTTCCACCAACTGCTTGACCATCTCAGCTCCCAAATTTACCTTAATACCGGTCATCAAACATCCTATCATAACTGCCCTCCTCAATGTAAGTTTATTGTCCTGACTTGTGGGGCGCACTCTGGAGATAATAATGTAATGCCATCATTTTGCCTCAAAGTTCAAGTCGGCTCTGTGAATCTGCAGCCCCTCCTTCAACCAATGTGCATCTTTCTTTCTCCCAATTATCGGTACCAACCAAGCTCTTTGCTCCTTCTCGGTCATAGCCAACTTTGCCATATGCTGCCTCGGGGAAAAATTCTTCCCGAGCTTAAAAAATCTCATCCAAGCTCCTGAAGATGAATCAACATATTTCTCCCTGCAATAAACTGTCATGTTATTTTTGGGGTTCTTAGTTTCATTTGCGTAGCCCAGTGGTGCTCCAAGTGCGTTATGCCACCCTGTCGCCATGTATCTTGCATAAATGTCGGGGTTCCTCTGTTGCACATCTTTCATCCCTATGACCCGCTTGTGATTTGCATACCGGACATGACATGACTTATAATATAACCGACAAGCTGCTTTTGTTTTGAAAAGTCTTGGCCACTCTTCCAGTAGATCATCATCATCGGATTCGGACACTTGAGCTTGAGGTTGTGCTTCCTCACCATTGCTTGCATTGTCATCCACCCCCTCCTCATCATTCGACTCAATCTCTACGGGTGGTTGAGCTCTAGATGATGAAGCTTCTTGTTTCTTCTTCTTTCTCAGTTCCACCCTTGCTTTCGTTGATAAATTAGCTAAAGGAACATCATCATCGGAGTTGGGAGGTGACGCTTGAGGTTTCCTTTTTCCAGTTCTTGCGATCGTGCCTGAAATATTCGCATTTCAAAGTTAGAAGTGTATACATGCATTGCACCATGAAACTAAAAGAAAAGAATTAAGCAGTGGGGTGGTACAGAGGGAGGCGGTCCCGCCTCAACTTCTAGGCGGTCCGCCTCACAGAGATACAGAGAGCACAGCAGGCTGAGGCGGCCGCCCTCAGAAAGAGCGGTCCGCCTCTCATAGATCCAAAGGCAATTTCAGGAAGAGGCGGCCGCCCTCAGGCAGAGGCGGTCCACCCCAAGCAATTTCCAACCAATTTTTTCGAATCATTTGAATCATTTTTCAAGTAATTTCCAACCCATCAACTCACTTTCCAAATTCTAAGCATGTTCAAACACTCATAACCATTATTTCTAACTTCTCCTAACATGTCAAGCACTAGTTGTAGCAATTTCAAGAAAAGAAATCAAAGTTCATTAATCCAAACTACTTCTAAAGCTTGACAACAAAGTATTAGCAACTTAGAGCCATTCAAAGAATCAACAATCGCATTCCCTTTATGTCAAAACAATTCAAGCAATCACTTCATAAGATATCCAAGCATTCACAAGACATCAACTCACTATTGAGTTCAAAGTATGCTCAAACAACTACAAATACTACTCCCAAATCATGACATCAATTTCAAGCCATAACAATAGCAATTTCAAACTAAAAGTGCAAGATTGCAAGATTTTTGGTTTCCCAAGACATAAATAATTCAAGCAATCACTTACATAGGATATCCAAGCATTCACAAGACATCAACTCACTATTGAGTTCAAAGTATGCTCAAACAACTACAAATACTACTCCCAAATCATGACATCAATTTCAAGCCATAACAATAGCAATTTCAAACTAAAAGTGCAAGATTGCAAGATTTTTGGTTTCCCCAACTAATTGTGTTTGGCATTTTTGAGCTCTTAAAGCATCACAAGGACATTCCCCACATTCCAAATAATTCAAGAAACCAATTTGAACTTGTTCAATCCATGGTTGCAAGATTTTAACCAAAACATGAATTTTCAATTTTAGAATGTCAAGTTTGTTCACTAATTCAAGTTTGATCCATCACACAACTCTTCAAGCTTGGTTTACTCTAGCATGAACAATTTAGACACGAGTCAAGCACCCCAAATTCATGGGAAAATTTTCAAGGGTTCAAGTTCATCAAAGATTCCCAATTTCTATATCATGAACCCTAACTTTTTCAATATACCAACATCAATATATAGCATTTAAGCACAAGTAATACTAAATTAGTCTACTTTTAACTACTCCTAATCCTAAAACATTTTACTACAAAGTTAAAGAAGTTAAACTAAGGAAAAATAAAAAAAAAATCAAAAAACTTGTCTGCACATACCCGAAATTGAGAAGAACTTGGTGTGAAAATTGATTTTATGTGATTTGTGTGTGTTTTTGAAGATTGAAAGTGGGATTTTTGGATTGGGGATGTTGATTTGGGTCAAAGGGTCCCTTTTATTTGTTGAAAACTTGAAAGAGGCAAAAGTGGGGAGGTGTTTCGACCTTAATGGCCGATCGGGCCACGGGTCGCCCACTGATGGGCCTGGGCGGTCGCCCAGTTGGGCCAGGAGGTCGCCCTGGTTGATTTCCCTTTGTTTTCATTTTGTTTCTCATACGTACTTACCTGGGCGGCCCACCTAATGAATTGGGTGGTCCGCCTAGCCATGTACCGAGTTTTTCTTGCCACTTTTTGCCATCGCTTCTCACACCCATGGGTACCTGCACAACTAATACTAATTAATTCTAAAACTTGGGTTGCCACCCAAGAAGCGCCTAATTTAACGTCGCGGCACGACGGTGATGAATTATTCACTCACGGCTCATCAAGATAGATGCACGTCACTTCACCAACCTCGGTGTCGCATCCCAAATAGTGTTTCACCCGATACCTATTGACTCGGAAGGTTCTTCCTCCTTCTTTCGATTGCAAATCAACCGAGCCATAAGGTGTAACAGTTACCACCTTAAATGGACCCTTCCATTTGGATTTTAGCTTCCCGGGAAACAATTTCAACCGGGTGTCGAACAATAATACTAAATCTCCTTCTTTAAGTGTCCGGTTCCAAATTCTTGAATCATGAAGCTTCTTTATTTTTTCTTTGTAAATCACCACATTTTCATAGGCCAAGAACCGGAATTCATCAAGTTCATGCAAGTTCGACACCCTTGCACTTGCGGCGTCGCTCCAATCCATATTCAATTTCTTCAATGCCCATAAGGCTTTGTGGTCAAGCTCAACCGGTAAGTGGCAAGCTTTACCGAATACCAACTTGAATGGGGACATCCCAATTGGAGTCTTGTAGGCAGTTCAGTAAGCCCATAAAGCCTCATCAAGTTTCCTAGCCCAATCGGTTCTATTTGTATTAACCGTTTTGGCTAGAATATTCTTCACTTCCTGGTTTGAGACTCAACTTGACCACTTGTTTGAGGGTGGTAGGGCGTTGCAACTTTGTGTTTCACTCCGTATTTTTGGAGGAGGTTCGCAAAAGCTCGGTTGCAAAAGTGGCTTCCACCATCACTAATTATTGCCCTCGGGGTCCCGAATCGTGAGAAAATATTCTTTTTCAAGAATCCCAACACACTCTTGGCTTCATTGTTGGGGAGCGCAACCGCTTCCACCCATTTAGACACATAATCAACCGCCACCAAGATGTATTTGTTGCCATAAGAACTCACAAACGGCCCCATGAAGTCAATTCCCCACATATCAAACAACTCAACCTCAACAATGGGATTTATCGGCATCTCATGCTTCCTTGATATTCAACCTACTCTTTGGCATTTATCACAATTTTTCACCCAAGCGTGGGCATCTTTGTGCAAAGTTGGCCAAAAGAAGCCACATTGTAATACCTTGGCCGCCGTCCTCACTCCACCATGATGTCCTCCGTAAGGAGAAGAATGACACCCTTCCATAATAGCTTCTTGTTCGGACTCAGCCACACATCTCCGAATGATTCCATCAACACACACCCTAAAGAGATAGGGTTCATCCCACTAATAGAATCTTGCATCCTTAGCTAGTTTCTTCTTTTGATAGAATGTGAAGTCTTTGGGATAGACTCCCCCAACTATGAAATTAGCTAGGTCGCCATACCAAGGGATTGGTACCCAAGACATGGCTAAGATCATTTCATCCGGGAATGCATCATTCACTTCTATCTCTTCTTTTGGCCTACCCTCCTCCTCCAAGCGGGACAAGTGGTCCGCCACTTGATTTTCGGTCCCTTTTCGGTCAATCACTTCAATATCAAACTCTTGAAGGAGTAACACCCACCGGATGAGCCTTTTTTTGAGTCTTTCTTTGCCATCAAATACCAGATGGCGGAGTGATCGGTGTGAACAATTGTTTTCGACCCCACCAAATATGATCAGAATTTTTCAAACGCGAACACGATAGCCAAGAGTTCCTTCTCCGTCACCATATAGTTCAATTGAGCTCCGTTAATTGTTTTTCTTGCATAGTAGATGGGATGAAACATCTTGTTCACCCGTTGACCTAGCACGGCCCCCAAATCCACGTCACTAACGTCACACAAGAGTTTAAACGGAAGCTCTCAATTAGGACTCACAATTACCGGTGCGGTTTTCAACCTCTTCTTCACTTCTTCAAAAGCTCCTAAGCAAGCTTTGTCAAGCACGAACTTGGCATCCTTCTCCAAAAGTTTGCACATAGGATTCAAAACTTTGGAGAAGTCCTTGATAAAGCGACGATAAAATCCCACATGCCCCGAGAGACTTCGGACACCCTTCACGGTCATTTGAGGTGGAAGTTTAGAAATCACCTCAATTTTTGCTTGATCTACTTCGATGCCTTTCTTGGAGACTTTGTGTCCCAACACTATGCCTTCTTGAACTAAGAAATGACATTTCTCCCAATTGAGCACAAGTCTTGTTTCTTCGCATCTCTATAGCACCCTCTCCAAGTTTGACAAGCAATCATCGAATGAATCTCCAACTACCGAGAAATCATCCATGAAAACCTCAAGAAAATTCTCCACCATGTCGTGAAAAAGAGCTAGCATGCACCTTTGGAATGTGGCGGGGGCATTACAAAGACCAAATGGCATTTTGCGGAATGCAAAGGTGCCATAGGGGCAAGTGAAAGTGGTCTTGTCTTGATCCTCGGCCTCAATAGATATTTGGTTATAGCCGGAGTACCCATCCAAGAAACAATAGTAAGCACGACCCGCCAACCGATCAAGCATTTGAACAATGAATGGTAAAGGAAAATGATCCTTCCTTCTAGCGGTGTTGAGCTTCCGATTATCCATACACACTCTCCACCCGGTTACGGGTCTAGTTGCAATGGACTCGCCTTTGTCATTTAGGATCACCGTCATCCCCCCCCCCCTCCCTTTTTGGGCACACATTGCACGGGTGACACCCACTTGCTATCGGACAATGGAACTATCACACCCGCATCAAGCCATTTGATGATTTCTTTCTTCACCACCTCTTGCATAGGAGGATTCAACCTCCTTTGGTGATCCACACTTGGCCGACACCCTTCTCCAAGCAAGATCTTATGAGTGCATACCCCCGGATCAATTCCCCTTAATCCGCCAAGGTCCACCCTATAGCTTTAATCCTCCTCTTCACCACTTCAACAAGTTTAGATTCTTGAGTTTTGGTCAAGTGAGATGAGATGATTATGGGTAGAGTGGAGTTGGGACCAAGGAAAGTGTATCTCAAATGGGATGGTAAGATTTTCAATTCAAGTATCGGTGGTTCTTCGATGGATGGTTTTATAGGTAGGGTTTCACGATTTTCAAGTTCTAAGGATAGCTTTTTAGGTACATAGGGTTTTGATCCAAAACCTTCTAATGCCTTCACCACCTCCTCCGCTACACTCTCTTCATTTTCCACATCCATGTTCCAAATTACCGCCGCCAACGTGTTTTCTTGACTAGCTAAGACACTCTCCTTTTCCACTAAGGCATCAACCACGACATCAACATAAGAAAAAGTCGCATCATTATCCATTGGTTGCTTCAAGGCCTTGCAAATATGAAATACGACATTCTCTCCATTGAACCTAAAAGTAAGTTCACCTCTCTCCACGTCACAAAGAGCTCTTCCGGTTGCCAAGAATGGTCTCCCAAGAATGATAAGCACTTCAAAATCTACGGGGCAATCAAGAATAACAAAATCTGTCGGAAAGACGAATTTGTCTACCTTCACCAACACATTGTCAATAATTCCAATCGGACTTTTCATTGAGCGATTGGCCATTTGTAGGTTCACAGTTGTTGGTCTAGGTACCTTGGTGTCCAATTCCTTATACACCGCATATGGCATTAAGTTGATACTTGCACCTAGGTCACACAAAGCCTTCTTGAAGTGTCTTCCACCAATTGTGCATGGAATGATAAAAGCCCCGGGATCTTCTATCTTCGGAGCTATGTGTTTTGACACAATTGAACTCATTTGATGAGTCGCCTTGATTGTCTCAAAATCTCCATATGTCTTCTTGGTCACCAAGTCTTTCATGAATTTAGAAATGTTGGGCATTTGTCCCAAAGCATCAACCAATGAAATGTTGATGGAGGTACTTGCTATCTTCTCCCAAATCTTCTTTACATGGGATACTTCTCTTTGTTTGTTGCTCTTTTGAGGGAAAGGAAGTGGCATTTTAGGAATGGAGCTTGGGTTAGAAGGGCTTCCTTTGGGTTCTGGACTGTTCTTTGGTTTGGCTATTTGGGTAGTGGTGTTTTGGGGGGTATGCTTTTTAGTGACTTCTTGAACATCATCATCACACTCTTGCACCAACACATCACCTTGCCTCTCCATTTCTTCTTGCATCATCTCCTCTCCAATAACTTCATTGTCATTCCATTCGGCATGTCACGACCCAATTTCCAAGGGCTCGTGATGGCACCTAAACAACATTTGCCTAGGCGAACCAATAAAACAAGATGCGGAAAAGAACAATAATGTGAAAAGATCATAAATGGATATATAAATATAAAAAGGGTGAAGTCCAAAAGAATATATCCATAAAAGAATTTGAGCATTCTAAGAGTGAGTCAATAAAGTATGAATATACATCAAAGAAATCTGAGTCCTATCTCTAAGTGACTCCGGCGGTATACCACCACGGTCTGTGTGGTCGGCTCACCTCAATCAAAAGTCTCAGAAGCCTCGGGAACCGCTAACGTCCGGGCTGCTGACTGGATGAAGGACCTGCGCACGTAGCAGAGTAAGTTATGAGCCGAAGCCCAGTAAGATCACCGACAGGCCCGCTAAGGTACCCTTGCGGGACAAGTCGCTACATGCATCATAAGCAACAACATACTATAGTAATCATACAATAAAGTAGTGAAATCACAAATAGATGTAACACATTCCATACACACAAGTAGTAACCAGAAGTCTCAAGGATTATGCCCATCCAACGTAAGGCATAGGTCAACTCAGCGGCGGTTTGGAGGTCCAATCTCTACTCCCGTGCCGACTAACCTAGACCTACGATGGACTAGCAACACCACTACTAAGTATCAACCATATACCGTGACCCGAAGTCACTATCACAATCATGAATAAGTAGATCAACGACCCGTAGTCGTTGGCTCATCTCAAATCTGTCTACGATCGCACCACACCCCCTGTCAAGTGCGTCGTATCTCAATAAATCAAGTGACCACACCACACCCCCTGTCAAGTGTGTCACATCTCAAAGATCAAGTGTCCACACCACACCCCCTGTCAAGTGTGACACATCTCATATTATAGGCGACACCACACCCCCTATCAAGTGTCCCTCTAACAGTATTAATATCCACGGCAGGGGGTGTGGTGTGGACACTTGATCTTTGAGATGTGACACACTTGACAGGGGGTGTGGTGTGGTCACTTGATTTATTGAGATACGACGCACTTGACAGGGGGTGTGGTGCGATCGTAGACAGATTTGAGACTCTAACAGTATTAATATCCACGGCATTAATAACAATAACAGAAATAATAACAGAAATATTAATAACGATAATATTTCACAGTCACCGTAACCCAGGTTGGTTATGCTAGCTGAACGTAAGGCGAAGGTTAACCCGACCACAGTTTGGGGGTACAATCCCTACTCCCATGTCTTCCAACCCAAGGTTACGTATAGACAGCACTACCCAACCCAGCACGTGAACAAATCAAGTACCAATATCATACAAAAGCCGGCAAAATCCTCGGCAAGACATTTATCATGACATGCCGGCAACATCCTCGGCCATGTCCCAAGTTCTTGCTATCTAAGCATTGCGTAGCAAGCGTTACTACGATATAAATTTAAGCTACCTCGACGTAGCGTTTAGACCGGCACATACCTCGGTCGAGTCACAATCTCGCTATTTATAACAAACAATAATAGCAAGTAATTCACATCATTAATCCTAACCATTGTTAGGTATATATATGCGTACATGAAGCATACTAGCATGAAGGAAGAGTCCACAAGCACAATAGAGGTCAAGTCTCACTTACCTCGAAATTCGGGCTCAAATGCCGGGAAGAATCTACTTTCCCGCTCGCCTTGTCCGCGAAGGATTCTCCACTAGGTCTATTAAGACAAGATATAGCACATATGAGTGCTCAATTATAGCTATTTAAGCCTATAGGCATCCTAGGGTAAAAATTACCAAAATGCCCCCGGGTAGGGCCGAGCCCTAAATTTACAAAATGTTCTTTTCCGGACTCCCCACGCTCCCGTGAGTTCAAAAGTACACTTAGATTCAACATGCGAGCCTTGCTCGATGTCTTTCCCCAATTCTTAAGAATCTAGGGTTCTAACCCATTTCCAAGAATCAACCCTTTGATTCTTGTTTAAATAACATAAAGATGGATTGAAAGGGCTTACCTTAAGTGTAAGTATGATTGGGTCTTCAACAAATACCCAAAAATCGCCTCAAGAGCTCACCAAATGATTTTTATAAGTTATGAACCGAAATGGCCTTTTTGTAGCAGTTTTTTTTTTTTTTGGCCTCTGTGACAGCTTCTTTTGAAAAAATCATAACTTTTGATAGGAATGTCCAAATGACCTGAATCTAGATCCATTAGAACCAAAACTCAAAGGGCTACAACTTTCATGTTTTGAGTTTTTCCTAATTCCTTACGGATTGGCCGAAAAATCAGCTTTTATCCGGCTGTTTGCGCCAAAACAGAACAGAAAAGTCGCACCAGATTTTCTACTGTTTTAGGGGCAAAACGGGACCCTACGAAGCTCGGAATGATCCCAAATTTTGCACACAAGCCATAAAATACTTGGGTGACATGCTCGTCAAGACGGAACTCAATTCGGACCTCCAGAACTCAAAAAGTGGGTCCCACGGCAAAGGTTCAATTTTCGACTTTTGCCAAAATAGCGAAATTTAACCAAACGACCTCGGAATCAAATTCCGAAAGTTGCTACAACTCACAAAATACTATACGAACCTAACGAAACTTTCGGATCTCTCATCGGAGCTCATTTACTCAAATAGAGCTCGGAAACCTCTTTTAACTCTTTTAAACTTCCGAAACGGGGACTTTATCAAAAGTCCTATCAAACGAGGTCCGTTTTCAATTTTGAAGGTTGCCACATATCATAAATGACGAGACGGACCTAACGGTGCGCTCGGATTTTCTATCGGGGTTCGTTTACTCAAAACGACCTATCGAAACCCCAAATTCCTTTCTGGAATTTCATAAACGGATCCATTTCTCGAAAACCTATCAAACGGACTCCGTTTCGACTCAGATTTCACAGACGGGTCATAAATGACCTAACGGAGCTTTTGGGACTGTCGACACGCAAATCAAGGTCCCAGATCCCGTAACGACTATTTGAGGGTCGTTACATTCTCCCCCACTTAGACTCTCGGCCGTCCTCGGACGAGCCTAAGTCTAAGGTAGGATCCACACACTAGCCACGGAGCTGGCACGGATTTCGAGGACCCCTCGGTACCACCCGAAATCAATAAAACTTAAAAATGCAAATTCAGGCTTAGAAAATACAAGGATTTCATACCTGAATCATCGAACAAGCGCGGATGCCTCTCACGCATCTCGGACTCAAGCTCCCAAGTGGCCTCGGCAATGGAGTGATGCCCCCACTGAACTCTCACAAGCGGGATCACCTTCGATCTCATCTTATGGACCTCTCTAGCCACAATAGCAATAGGCTCCTCCGAATAAGCTAAGTCGCCATCTACCTCCACGGAAGCCATATCGATCACATGAGACAGATCGTGAACATACTTCCGGAGCATGGACACATGGAACACCGGATGAACAGACAGAGAGGGAGGCAAAGCCAGTCTATAAGCAACGGCGCCAACGCGCTCCAATATCTCAAAAGGCCCAATGAACCTAGGACTGAGCTTGCCTTTCTTCCCAAATCTCATAACACCCTTCATGGGCGACACTCTGAGGAATACCCGGTCCCCAACCATGAACTCAAGATCTCTCCACCTCCGATCTGCATACGATATCTGCCGGCTCTGAGCCGTGCGGAGTCGATCCTGAATAACCCGGACCTTATCTAAGGTCTGCTGTACCAAATCGGGCCCCAACACCTGGACCTCACCAGACTCGAACCAACCGATAGGCGAGCGACATCTCCGACCATACAATGCCTCAAACGGAGCCATCTGGATAGAAGCCTGATAGCTATTATTATACGCAAACTCTGCTAGCGGAAAATGGCTATCCCAATGGCCTCCAAAATCAATAGCACACGCCCTCAACATATCCTCGAGGATCTGAATGGTCCGCTCAGACTGGCCATCAGTCTGCGGCTGAAATGCAGTGCTGAGATCGACCCGAGTACCCAGCTCTCTCTGAAAAGATCTCCAAAACTGAGCTGTGAACTGGGCACCTCGGTCAGAAATGATAGAAACAGAAGCACCATGCAATCTCACAATCTGCTCAATGAAGATACGAGCCAGACGCTCCGAGGTATAAGTAGTCCTCACTGGAATGAAGTGAGCCGACTTCGTCAGTCGATCAACTACTACCCACACCGAATCATGCTTACCCACGGTCAGCGGCAAACCAACTACGAAATCCATAGTGATCTGCTCCCACCTCCACTCGGGAATGGGCATAGACTGGGTCACCCCGGCTGGCCTCCGGTGCTCATACTTCACCTGCTGGCAATTCAAACACCGAGATACATAATCAGCAACATCCCTCTTCATCCCTTTCCACCTATACAGCTCTCGAAGATCATGATACATCTTCGCAGTACCCGGATGAATGGAATATCTCGAACTGTGAGCCTCTGCCAAAATCATCTGCCTCAGCTCCACAATGGCTGGAACACATACCCGGCCGTTAAGCCGCAAAGCACCATCATCACCAATCACGAACGAGGACACTCCCCCACTCAGGACCTTGTCCCGGAGATCTCTCAGATAAGGATCCTCGAACTGCCTTTCCCGAATCTGGGAAGCTAAAGACGACTGAGACCCCACATATGCAAGCACCCGGCCTGGAACAGAATCATCAAACCGAACCCCACTAATGGACAAAGCCTGCAACTCACGGGCCAACGGCCTCATATCAGCATCAAGATAGGCGAGGCTACCCATGGACTTCCTACTCAAGGCATCGGCTACAACATTAGCCTTTCCGGGATGATACCGGATAGAAAGATCATAATCCTACAGCAGCTCTAACCAGCGGCGCTGTCTCCCGTTCAAGTCCTTCTGAGTGAACAAGTACTGGAGACTCTTATGATCGGTGAATATCTCACATGGCTCGCCATAAAGATAGTGCCTCTACAACTTCAGTGCAAACACGACAGCTAACAGCTCCAAATCATGGACAGGATAATTCTTCTCATGGACCTTCAGCTGTCTCGAGGCATAAGCTATCACCTTACCCTCCTGCATCAGAACGCTACCCAGGCCAACACCCGAAGCATCACAATATACGGTGAATCCCCCGGATCCACTAGGCAAGGCCAACACTGGCGTTGAAGTCAACAGAGTCTTAAGCTTCTGAAAGCTAGACTCACAGGCATCGGACCACAGGAAAGGAACATTCTTCTGGGTCAACTTCGTCAGAGGTGCTGAAATAGAAGAAAACCCCTCGACGAACCGCCGATAATAACCTGCCAAGCCTAAGAAACTCCGAATCTCTGTAGGAGAAGTAGGCCTAGGCCAACTCTGAACGGCCTCTATCTTCTTCGAATCAATTCACACCCCATCCTTGGTCACCACGTGACCTAGGAAAGATACAGAACTGAGCCAAAATTCACACTTGGAGAATTTGGCATACAACTGCTGATCCCTCAGAGTCCGAAGAACAACTCTCAAATGCTACTCATGCTCCTCCCTGCTCCTCGAATAAACCAAGATATCATCGATAAACACAATGACGAAGGAGTCAAGGTAGGCCTTGAACACTCGGTTCATCAGATCCATGAAAGCAGCTGGGGCATTCGTAAGCCCGAAAGACATCACCAGAAACTCATAGTGGCCATATCGGGTACGAAAAGCAGTCTTGGAAACGTCCTCAGACCGAATCCTCAACTGATGATACCCCGACCTCAAATCAATCTTCGAGAAGAAGGTAGCACCCTGAAGCTGATCAAACAAATCATCAATACGCGGCAAAGGATACCTATTCTTGATAGTAACCTTATTCAGCTGCCGGTAATCAATACACATCCGCATAGAGCCATCCTTCTTCTTCACAAATAATACCGGGGCACCCCATGGAGACACACTGGGCCTAATGAAGCCCTTATCGAGCAAATCCTGAATATGCTCCTTCAGCTCCCTCAACTCAACAGGAGCCATACGATACGGGGGAATAGATTTAGGCTGAGTGCCTGGCAATAGATCAATGCAAAACTCTATCTCCCGCATAGGCGGCAAACCCGGCAAATCATCAGGAAACACATCCGGATACTCACAAACAACCGGAACTCTATCAAGGGATAACTCCTCTGCCCGGACATCCCGAACTGAAGCAATATATCCCTCGCACCCACTAGATATCATCCTCTGCGCCTCCAAAAAAGAAATGATCCTACTCTTCGGAGAAGGCCTGGAACCTCTCCATACAACCCGAGACTCACCCTTTGCCCCGATCGTCACGGACTTGGCATGGCAATCCAAAGTCGCATGACAGGAAGCCAGCCAATCCATGCCCATAATGACATCGAAATCAGATATATCGAGCAGCATCAGGTCCACTAAGGACTCTACACCACAGATGGAGATCATACACTGCCGATAACCCCTATCTACACATATAGAAGACCCGACAGGGGTGGCAACCATAAAGGGATCATCTAAGAAGACCAGATCCCTGCCCAAGCAAGGGGAAAATCCCGGCGACACATACGAATAGGTAGACCCGGATCAATAAGAGCATAAGCATCGCGACCACAGACAGAAATAATACCTGTGATGACATCATTGGATGCCTCAGCATCCTGACGAGTCATAGCATAGACCTGCGCCGAGCCTCCTGAACCCGGAGCTCTCTGAGACTGCTGTCTAGGAGGAATCTGAGAAACGGGCCTGGCGGCCTGAGGACCAGATGGTACCATAGCTGCGGATCCCTGGCGACATGATGAAACATAAGGGCAACTCTTGACATAGTGCTCTGGAGACCCACACTCAAAACATCCATCACCTCTACCTCCTCTACCGCCTCTACCACCTCTGCCATGACCACCTCCAGACGAACACCTCCCATGATGCCTCTGATGGCACCTCCCGCACTGCGGCGGACCAGACTGCGAAGAGCCACCCCGCCTCTGGGATGACTGAGGCCTCGGGGTCTCTGAAGAAAAATCCTGGGCAGGCAAAGCAGCAGCCTGGGGCCTAGACTGAGAACGGCCCTGATGACCCTGACCCCTCTGAGCGTATCCATTATACCCACCAAACTGACGCGATCTCTTGGCCGCCCTCTCCGCGTCAGCCCTGGCGAAGATATCCTCCATCCGCCGCGCCACATCAACTATCTCAAAATATGACTTGTTGCCCATATCAGGGGCAACAGCTACCTGCAAGCGGGGATGAAGACCCTCAACAAACCGGAGGACCTTGTCCCTCTCCTGAGCCACCATAGCCGGCGCAAACTGAGACAACCACAAGAACCTGGTGTCATACTCTGAAATAGACAGGTTTCCCTACCTCAACCCCTCAAACTCGCGCCTCTGAGCATCGTGCTGACTCTGGGGCATGAACCTGCTCATGAACATAGACACGAACTCAGCCCAAGACAAAGGAGGGAGGTCACTAGACCTGTGCCGCATCATGGAGACCCACCATGTCTCCGCATCTCCCGATAATCTGAAAGAAGCACACTGCACCCCTAAGGTGTCTCTAGTACCAAGAACTGTCAAAATCTTCTCACACTTCTGAATGTACCTCTGGGCAGTACATGTAGCTGAGGTACCGTCGAACTCTGGAGGCTGAAGCTTCATGAATGACTCTATCCACTTGGCAACCTCCTCAGTGCCCATAGGAGGAGTAGAAATAACAGGACCTGCCTGAGGAGCAGAAGCAGAAGGCTGGGCAATATGATCAGGAGTAGCCTCAGAAGTAGGCGTGCTCATAACAGGTGTGGTCGGCTGAGGAGCCGAAACAGGAGCTGCAACATCATCTCTGACATGGACCTGATGGCTAGACAAGGCCATCAGTCTCATATACTCCTCTGAATAGATCACAACGGTGCCTGGCACAACAGTAGGCACAGGGGGAATAGATGCTGACAGAGTCGCTGCGGACACCGCAGGGATAGCTGTGTCCTGCCTAGTGGCTGACGGGCGACCTGCCCGAGTCTTCTTAGCAGCTGGCGGCTGCGTAGGTGCTGATGGCTCTCCCGCAGACGCGGGTGTAGAAGATGCAGCCCTCCTGGCTGAGGATGCTCTCGTCCTCGCCATCTGATACAATACACGAAAAAGGGTCAGCACCTATATAAGCTACTCAGCACGAATAGAGATGAAACGAAGGGAAAACATTTCCTAACATGCCCTTGTAGCCTCTCGCTCATAAGTATGGTCGACAACATACCCATAAGCAAGACTCTACTCAGACACTGCTCCAAGACTCCTAGGACTCGAATTAGAACCTGGCTCTGATACCAAACTATCACGACCCAATTTCCAAGGGCTCGTGATGGCACCTAAACAACATTTGCCTAGGCGAACCAATGAAACAAGATGCGGAAAAGAACAATAATGTGAAAAGATCATAAATGGATATATAAATATAAAAAGGGTGAAGTCCAAAAGAATATATCCACAAAAGAATTGGAGCATTCTAAGAGTGACTCAATAAAGTATGAATATACATCAAAGAAATCTGAGTCCTATCTCTAAGTGACTCCGGCGGTATGCCACCACGGTCTGTGTGGTCGGCTCACCTCAATCAAAAGTCTCAGAAGCCTCGGGAACCGCTAACGTCCGGGCTGCTGACTGGATGAAGGACCTGCGCACGTAGCAGAGTAAGTTATGAGCCGAAGCCCAGTAAGATCACCGACAGGCCCGCTAAGGTACCCTTGCGGGACAAGTCGCTACATGCATCATAAGCAACAACATACTATAGTAATCATACAATAAAGTAGTGAAATCACAAATAGATGTAACACATTCCATACACACAAGTAGTAACCAGAAGTCTCAAGGATTATGTCCATCCAACGTAAGGCATAGGTCAACTCAGCGGCGGTTTGGAGGTCCAATCTCTACTCCCGTGCCGACTAACCTAGACCTACGATGGACTAGCAACACCACTACTAAGTATCAACCATATACCGTGACCTGAAGTCACTATCACAATCATGAATAAGTAGATCAACGACCCGTAGTCGTTGGCTCATCTCAAATCTGTCTACGATCGCACCACACCCCCTGTCAAGTGCGTCGTATCTCAATAAATCAAGTGACCACACCACACCCCCTGTCAAGTGTGTCACATCTCAAAGATCAAGTGTCCACACCACACCCCGTGTCAAGTGTAACACATCTCATAGTATAGGCGACACCACACCCCCTGTCAAGTGTCCCTCTAACAGTATTAATATCCACGACATTAATAACAATAACAGAAATATTAATAACGATAATATTTCACAGTCACCGTAACCCAGGTTGGTTATGCTAGCTGAACGTAAGGCGAAGGTTAACCCGACCACAGTTTGGGGGTACAATCCCTACTCCCATGTCTTCCAACCCAAGGTTACGTATAGACAGCACTACCCAACCCAGCACGTGAACAAATCAAGTACCAATATCATACAAAAGCCGGCAAAATCCTCGGCAAGACATTTATCATGACATGCCGGCAACATCCTCGGCCATGTCCCAATTTCTTGCTATCTAAGCATGGCGTAGCAAGCGTTACTACGATATAAATTTAAGCTACCTCGACGTAGCGTTTAGACCGGCACATACCTCGGTCGAGTCACAATCTCGCTATTTATAACAAACAATAATAGCAAGTAATTCACATCATTAATCCTAACCATTGTTAGGTATATATATGCGTACATGAAGCATACTAGCATGAAGGAAGAGTCCACAAGCACAATAGAGGTCAAGTCTCACTTACCTCGAAATTCGGGCTCAAATGCCGGGAAGAATCTCCTTTCCCGCTCGCCTTGTCCGCGAAGGACTCTCCACTAGGTCTATTAAGACAAGATATAGCACATATGAGTGCTCAATTATAGCTATTTAAGCCTATAGGCATCCTAGGGTAAAAATTACCAAAATGCCCCCGGGTAGGGCCGAGCCCTAAATTTACAAAATGTACTTTTCCGGACTCCCCACGCTCCCGTGAGTCCAAAAGTACACTTAGATTCCACATGCGAGCCTTGCTCGATGTCTTTCCCCAATTCTTAAGAATCTAGGGTTCTAACCCATTTCCAAGAATCAACCCTTTGATTCTTGTGTTAATCAACATAAAGATGGATTGAAAGGGCTTACCTTAAGTGTAAGTATGATTGGGTCTTCAACAAATACCCAAAAATCGCCTCAAGAGCTCACCAAATGATTTTTATAAGTTATGAACCGAAATGGCCCGAAATGGCCTTTTTATAGCAGTTTTTTTTTTTTTTTGCCTCTGTGACAGCTTCTTTTGAAAAAATTATAACTTTTGATAGGAATGTCCCAATGACCTGAAACCGGTGCCATTAGAACCACAACTCAAAGGGCTACAACTTTCATGTTTTGAATTTTTCCTAATTCCTTACGGATTGGCCGGAAAATCAGCTTTTATCCGGCTGTTTGCGCCAAAACAGAACAGAAAAGTCGCACCGGATTTTCTACTGTTTTAGGGGCAAAACGGGACCCTACGAAGCTCGGAATGATCCCAAATTTTGTACACAAGCCATAAAATACTTGGGTGACATGCTCGTCAAGACGGAACTCAATTCGGACCTCCAGAACTCAAAAAGTGGGTCCCACGGCAAAGGTTCAATTTTCGACTTTCGCCAAAATAGCGAAATTTAACCAAACGGTCTCGGAATTCAATTCCGAAAGTTGCTACAAGTCACAAATGACTATACAAACCTAATGAAACTTTTGGATCTCTCATCGGAGCTCATTTGCTCAAATCGAGCTCGGAAACCTCTTTTAACTCTTTTAAACTTCCGAAACGGGGACTTTATCAAAAGTCCTATCAAACGAGGTCCGTTTTCAATTTTGAAGGTTGCTACATATCATAAATGACGAGACGGACCTAACGGTGCGCTCGGATTTTCCATCGGGGTTCGTTTACTCAAAACGACCTATCGAAACCCCAAATTCCTTTCCGAAATTTCATAAACGGATCCTTTTCTCGAAAACCTATCAAACGGACTCCGTTTCGACTCAGATTTCACAGATGGGTCATAAATGACCTAACGGAGCTTTTGGGACTGTCGACACGCACCCACTCGATCATCTTGCATTCTCTACTCTGCATCATCATTATTCATGGCTTTTCGATCTTCATATGTCTTGCCACTTCGAGTTTTGATCGCCATCACTTGGTCTTTACCACCTCTTTTAGGATTCACTACCGTATCACTTGGTAATGCTCCTTGCGGCCTTTGATTAACTTGATGTGTGAGTTGGCTCATTTGCGACTCAAGTTCTTCGATGGATGTGGAATGTGATGTCATAGTTTTCTTCATGTCTTTCATGTCTCCGGAGTAGCCTTTTTGATTTTGAAGCATTTGACTCATCATTTCTTCCAATTTTGCGGGAGCGTTTGTCTCTTGATCATTTTGCTTAAATGGAGGTCTTGGAGCATATTGTTGAGAAGAACCGGCTCCTCTCCCCTCATGGTTGCTACTCTAATTACCTCTTCCTTGACTCGGCCTCCATTACCCTTGTTGTTGGTAGGCTTATTGATATGGTTGTTGGTAGGGTTGTTGATAAGGTCTTTGATAACCACGTTGATCATACCCTCTTTTCCCTTGGTAGTTACCCACATAATGTACTTCTTCTCCATCTTGCACATGGTAGCATTGTTCCGGATAGTATCCTTTTTGTTCATGTTGGAGAAGGGACATAGGAACACCTCCGGGAGTCACATAACCCATTTGGGCCACTTGATATCCGGCATTTGTGGTGTGGATATTCTCCACCTTATGAAACTTCTTTTCATTGGCTTCCCTATCGGCCTTTGAGTTCTTGTTCATGAGTTCCCGATGTCAAAATTATTGCCATTTTCTCATCTTGGGCTTCAAATCTTTCCATCATCTTTGGACTAATCCCAACTTCTCTTCCCGAATTCTTAGCTCTTGATTTCCATTCTTGAGATCTCTTGGTCACTTTGTCTAAGATATCTTTCACCTCTTTATACCTCTTCTCCATGGTGACACCATCACATAAAGTGTCCAAGGCGAATTGGTTCATCTTGTTTAACCCTTGATAGAAGCTTTGTAATAACATGCTCCCATTGAAACCATGATTAGGACATCGGAGCAACCCATCTTGGAAAGCTTCCCAAGCCTCGGTCAAAGAGTCGGATGCTTCTTGCTCAAACATGTAAATCTCATCCCTCAATGCCGCTTGCTTTTCCTTTGGTGAAAACTTCTCTAGGAATTGTTTTACTAACTATTGCCAAGTGAAAATAGAGTTTCTTGGCAACTTGTTCAACCAATTTTTAGCTTTTCCGGTGAGAGAGTAAGGAAACACTCTCAATCTCAATGATTCTTCCGATACCCTTGCCGACTTGTAGAGATTACAAGTTTGCACAAAATTTCTCAAGTGATCATTTGCATCTTCATTCTTAGTACCACCAAAGCAACCATATTGTTCAAGACCTTGAAGAATTACATTTGGGATGCTAAAACTAGCATTGCCATGAATAGGAGGAGGGACTATGGAACTTGCAAAACAATTCATATCAATTTCTTCCTCGATCTCCTCATCATCTTCATAGTCTCTCATCTCTTGTTGCTAGTCCCGAGCACCTCTAGCATACTCTTGTTGATAGTCTCGAGCACCTCTACCATACTCTTGATTCCGGTTGACATTGCGAGCATTAACTCTATTGGCATTGCCCCCTCGGTTGACATTTGCTCTACCTCCACGGTTTACACCTCGACCCCCTTGGTTCACACCTCCGCCGCCTCGGTTTGCATTGTTGCCACCCCAATTAGCATTACCCGCAACACCTTCATTTTCTCCAAGATTTCCTTCTTCATTTGCTTGGACCCCCGCATTTGCTTGGCCAAAAGGGTTGTCATCATGAGGGTTCACATTCTCCACTTGAGGATCATTAGCTTCTTCTTGTATCTCATCTTCGTCCACTTGTTTAACATAGAATGGATAGCCGTCTTGGTTGAGTTCTATATGGAACTCTTCATCATATTCTTCTTCATAACCTTGCGGGTCCCCATGTTGTTGATTATAATAACGATTGTAATTGGGGTTCCGCAAGTGCCGATTCGGATTTCTCCTATAAGACATGTTCACCTACACAAGGTAAAACCAAAAACAAAAGTAAAATGCTAGGACTTGCGAACTAAAAAACTTTGACTAACTAATGCAACTCAATATTAAAAACGTAGTTCCCCGGCAACGGTGCCAAAATTTGATCCACGCTCAATCCTACACCTTTAATGGTGAGGGGCGGTTGTCAAAATATAATACCCGATATGAGTCGGGGTCGATTTCCCAAGGGAACTAGCTCGTCAAGTAAGAGAGTGGCAAGTAGAAATTCAAATGAAGTTTAATGTTGAGTCCTAGAAGTGGGGTTGTTTTTAAGTACGCTACAATTAATTACAAGACATACAATTAAGCAAGTAAATTGATTAGATATTATGAAACTAGGGGTAAAAACAACTAATAGTGATTTCCAACCAACGGGTGTCTTCACTTCACTTTCCCAACACAAATATAATTATGGTCGAGTATTCCGATTGTGATCTCTAGAATCCTTCCGGCCTAGAAGAGATCTTTCACAACTCGCTTGTCAAAGCCTTAGTTGAATACTCAAATCACTACTCGAAGACCCAAGGAAAGGAGACCTCTTCCGAGCGTAACTCCTTTTAGATGAGTTAGTCTATATTAATAGCCTATCAACTCAAATCCTCGCCAACTCCACTATTCTACACTAGCTAATATCTTCCGAGTCTTTAACTAGCAATGTAGACAAGAAATCCCAAATATCATGGATTTTGGAATTTTGATGTTATTGTAATGGGGAGTTGGATAATTGTTGTTTATGTTATGGTTAGTGAAATGGAACTACGACCATTGATTTTCTATCACCATAGCATATTTACACCCCTAGTGATGAGTTTAGCTACTCATGGCTAGGGTTTGAATCAAAGCAATCAAAATATAATGAAATGATGGATTGAAATCAAACATGAGTTTTGAATTGATATATGGAATAAGATTCAAAGATACAAGATTGGAAGCTTACAAAATAATGTTAAGACTCCTCCTTAGCTCTCAAAATCGCCTCAAAATAAGTAGCTAATGTAATATCTAATGTGTTTGTTAAACCATAGCTTTTACTATTTATACAAGCTGAGAAATTGCAGTCACAACAGCTGAGGCGGAGCGCCTCAAAGAGTAGGCGGAGCGCCTCTTTCTAGGCTTCAAAATGTTAAGCTTCATGTCTTTGTTGAGGCGCCCGCCTCATGATTTAGGCGGAGCGCCTCATGCATTCTTGCTCTCTCTATTTTTGTTAGGCGGAGCTCCTCATCAAAACTTGCTCTCTGTATTTTTGTTAGGCGGAGCAACTCATGAAAACTTGCTCTCTGAATTTTTGTCAGGCGCTCCGCCTCAAATTCTAGGCGGAGCACCTCATGCTGTAACTCAAGATCCTCATACTTTGGCTTCAATTCTTGCTTTTGAACTTCAATCTTCAACCAATGCTCGAGCATACTCATTAAAACCTGAAACTAAGCAATTACGAAATTAAACAACACTAAACGTTGCTTTTGGATTCAAAAACAAAAGCTTAAAGTAGTCTTTAAGTTGGTATTATCAGGGGGGCACTGAAAAAACAACTTGAAATGTAGAAGCAACTAGAAGCATACAAACAACCAGGGACATAAGATACCTAGAAGAATTATAGATAATACGAAACACTTCAGCAACTAGAAACACATGACACATACACAAAACCTCACTCTACAGTCACACAATGCACATCAGCCGGTGAAATAAAATGGGATAAATGCAGTATGATGCAATGGGGTCACATGTGCCCAAATGTCTGATAACCCTCATCGGTGCAGCACACTCATCGCCACCGTGAGATACATGATTTTATATTTACCAGCCCCGGCTCTAGACACTCTTCGGTCTGGCGGTATAATATACAGCTAGAGCGGAATACTCTTGCTCATGGAGCGGTATACGACTGCTCCTGGGGCAGAATACTCCTGCACTTGATATAGCATAGAATGGTGGGGCAGAATACTCCTGCTCCTATGCTAATGCTTAGCCATGAAAATGTAGTATGCAATGCCGCACAATTCTAACTATCACACAATAAGTAAGCCCTAGATCCTATAAGGGTTCCCAACCTAACATGATATGTCTATCTCCATGTTTATACTCATTATCGTACCATGACTTCCGTTCTCAATTCCTTACTAAACTTATAGGTCAAACATAGGTATTCTTAAACATTATAGAGTTTCTATCCCCAAAATAGTATTCATGTGTCATAGCCTAACAGTTCAACTTTATATTTTCAAGAATATATTTCTATTTTAGGCCCGACACCGAGCCTAATACCATGCACCTCACATTATGCCGCATATCACAAGACACCAAGCAATTACTTATTCGATATCCTTAACCCATTCCAAACCTTTGATTTCCTTCCATAGACTTAGGCTTAAACTTTTACAATTGGTATTCAAACAATCACAACCCTCCTTCCTTAGCTTGGCAGAAGACACAATACATTCTAACACATATACAAGGCCAAAAATAAATATCGAACTCCTAAGCTGGAGTACGACACTCCCAATTACACGTAAACACTTAAAAATAATTAACAACATAATAAACAGCTATCTATGAAGCTTCATCATAGTAAGTACGCCTTATCGGAAGCTACACACGTTAAGAAAACGTGCATAGATCATCTATAAAAGCCAAAGGCCGTGAAAGAGTAGGATGAAACTACTTACCTTAAGTTATGGGTCCAAACAACAACTGAACGACATCTTTTCCAGTCTGAATTCCCTCAAAATAATCCTTTTCTGACCTAAAAAATTATATCTGCACTTATAACTGTCCGAAGAAAGAGTATTTAACCTTTAGACGGTGAAAGAAGGAAAATTACAAAAATACCTCTGGTCGGGCTTAACCGAAAATCTATAAACTATACATTTTCAAAATCCTCATAACCCTAAGAGTCCAATGGTATCATTTGTTTTCATATTCGAATTCAATTTCATCAAATCCCCTAATTTCATAAATTATGGGGTTCTAACCCAATTTTTCAATTCAATTTCAAGAAATTCTAACTAGGAATCATGAATTATTGAAATTAAAGAATAAAGAATATCATCTGATGATATCTAATGATTTAGTTTCAAAAACTAGCCCTAGAACATATTGGAAACAAGTTGAATTGATTTGTAATAAAATGAGCTAAAAAATCACATATGCTGCAATTCGAGTACAAATGGGACCCTACAAGGTTCGAAATCACCTCAAAATTAATACACAAGTCACACAAGACCGTTGTAACATACTTTTAAAGATGGAACTCAAATCGGATCTCCAAACCACAAGATACGTGTCCTACGGAAAGAGGTCGATTTCTTAACTTTCGGTATTTCAGCGAAAGCTATCCGAACAACCTCGGAATTCACTTCTGAAAGTTCTCACAGGTAAAAAATGACCATATAAACATAAAGCAACTTTTGGATTTTGAACCGAAGCTCATTTACTGAAATCGAGCTCGAAAACCTCTTTTAGGCTTTACCGACAACTAAAATGGAAACCTTTTCAGAGAACCTACCAAACGAGGTCTGAATCAGCTCAAATATTACAGATAGTCCTAATGGACCTTACGGAGCTATTAACACTATCGGCATGCCAAACGTAGTCCTAGCTCCCAAAATGACTAACTAAGATTGTTTCAGTATATGCATGATGTTTGGGTGATTAGGAGTCTTTTTGAGATTGATTTGATGCACTTGGTTGCGTTTAATATTTTTGGTATGGAATTTTATGAATAAAGTATGGTTAGTTCTTATGCAACTTCTTAAGTTTCTATAAACCCAAGTCATTGTTGTGAGTTGTTTTGTGTGCCTTGAGTTCAAAGAATAGGTTGCTCGAAGACGAAAAGGTTTAAGTGTGTGTTGTTGATATAAGGCTAGATATTGCTATATTTCACCTAATTTCGCCTCTTGTTTATGCTTTCACTTGTGTTATATTATCATACTTTGAATGAAATTTCTCTTATTTGGTGTATTTTATATATTGTATGAATTACATTGATGATATAAGACGTTCTCAAAGCATAATTGAAGAGAAATTGAAGGTTTTAAAGTCTGAGTAGAAGCCTGAGGGTTGTGCAAACGAATGCCAGATGAAGAAGGAATAAAATTGCATAAAATATGGGGAAACACGTTGTTCTACATGGCGTGTAGCACGCCATATGGATGAGCACACCGTTGCAACCTAGTTTTTACCAGATATCTAAAAATTTTGCTTGATGCATCGTGGTAGGCTATTTTTGCTGATCAGCATTTGAGATGGATTTTAAAAGGATTTTTTTTTTTAATCCTAGATTGGTTCCTACACTATAAATACATCATACAACCCTCTAGAATGGAACTTTTGGCCTAATTAATATTTAAAAGAGGCAAGAAAGAGAAGAGATCAAGATTCAAGGCTCCACCTCTACCATCTAACCATCTTATTGTGGTTTTTTATGCTTATAATTATTTATTGTCTTAGAACATAATTATGAATTGTCAAACCACCCATTCTAGAGTTGATTGGACCACTCCACATGCTTGTGTGATGATAATTATTGTATTATGAATGAACCTTGTTAATTCTTTCTATCTATGTTGTTTACGAATTCGTACTATTAATTGGTAGGATCCCTAATTAATTATCCCTTTTATTCTTGTGATTGCTAGGAATAGATTCATGAGTTAGGATTAAACACATAACAATATTTCAACCTAAAACAGAGGCATTGCTTAGGTTTTGTGAATTATGTCTATTAGTCCTGATTGTGAACTATAAGTGTAGTCCTCCCTATCTTCATTAGTTAATTGGAATAATTAATTAGTGAAGGTTATGATTACTTAACGAAAGTGGGTTGTTGTAAACTTGGACCACTTGTTCAATAAGAAGACTCATTAATAACACAATACTTTTGCACATGTTAGGAGCTGGAGAAATCAATCATAGGCTTCACATCTCTTGATCAAATCTTTCTTTCTATACTTCTTATTTACTTTCTTATTTAGTTGCGTTAATTTAGAACAAAACCAAAGATATATCCTCGAAGTTGGTTGGGTACATAATTTTGTTATATTAACTACTAGGAGTCGTGTTCTCTATGGGGTTCGACATTAGAATTTTAAGTAGTGAGCTATTTTTGTCGCGACCGCTTAGTCCTTTTTATAGGGCGTACTTGGAGCATCAATGGAAATCAAGAAGCCTCTTTTGGATGCTCTGACACGACTGTCTCAAAGCTTATCTCTGCAAGAAAGTTACTCCTCCGGAAGAAAATTTTATTTTTGCCACAATCAATGGAAATCAAGTTTAGCAGTGATAATTGTTAATTCTAAATGTTTGATTATCAACTACTTTAAAAATTCACATTGATTTAGAATCCACAATAATTTTGGCAAGTGTACTGTACTTTAGAATTCCGCATGAAAAAAATTATACAAGTTTTTATAACTTCTGTAAAATAGTCCTTGTCTTTATTTTGGTTGTTTGTATACTTGACGTGGTTTATTATCAGTTTAGACGTGGAGAACTCAGTACATACATCTTAAATTAACTGCACTTTTTCCATGCCTTTATGTTTAGTTGTTTATAAACTTCAATTCATTTATTATCAAGTTCATCAGATCTACGTCAGAAATCTCGAGTATCTTATATTTAGTTGTTTACTTATTTAAATAGTTTAATTGATTTATTATCAGGTAACGTCATAAATCTATCCTGGTCTCCATGTTTAGTTGCTTATAAACTTTAGTACGTCTAGTATTCACTTAGAACAGATCCAGTCATCTTCTTCGATGAAAACAAAGTAGAAACGGGAGACAGTTGAAACAAAAATTAAAACTATAGCAACACCAAAATTAGTACAGCAGCAGCAAAATTTCCCCAATTCCGTTTATATTTTTTTAATAATTACATAATAAAGAGGTTTCTTTAATTAGAAAAATCTTTTCCCTAGATCAAAATAACAAAAAACAAGAAGCATAAGTACTTAAACTAACTTAAAACATAAGAAATACTTAAAGAAATATTTTTGAACTTAAGGGGAACCAAGGGGGATGATGAGGTCGTCGGGGTTGATATCGATGAGGCGGCACATTGCACGAAGCATACGTGCAATGCGCCTAATGTTCCTTTCTTGCCGCTGCCTATCCTCATTCATTGTTTGAATGAGAAGGTCAAGTGCATGACGGATGAGGAGTGCATCTTGGGTGGGTGGGTACGCCATTGTTGTGCAGAAAAAAGCTTAAGAAAATTTGAGATTTTTTAGTTGGAATTTTGTGGAAAAAAAAAAAGAGAGAGGAAAAATGGTCCTATTTATAGTTGAAGAAGGTGAACGGATTGGGTTGGAGGGGAGGGGGGGAGGGAATCCAACAGTCATGATTAAACCCTGTTCCCGGTGAGACTTTTCCCTTTCCTCCATTGAAGCCCGATGGGACATGCCCAACTTGCGTAGTGCACCCTTTAATCAACCTGACACGTTTCACACTGACCTATTATCTACCACTCAATATACTTAGCTTACTCATTAAGTTTGTTGTCTATTAATATACGACACCTAGTTATTGTTGTTTGATATAATGTATCTGTCTTTAGTCTATGCAATTTTGGTATATGATCGAATAGCTATATTAAATGACAAATATTCAATTCAGTATAAATCCATCATTTATTTAGTGTAGACCATGTATAGTAGTTTATACAGTATTTTATTCCTAGTTTTCCTAAAAAAAAAAAATTGCAACTATAGTATAGATGCAGAGAAGGGTAGTGAGATTGATCCTTAAGAAACTCAGCAAACTCTTGAAATAGCAGAAGGAAAGAAAAAAATCCTAGCTTTAGGGGAAAGAAAATGAGGATAGTTTGACATAAGCAGAAATCCATTGTCACGAGTGAGCAGTTGCTTCTCCTAAAGATTGGGCTCCCAAGGCATAAGAAAAAGAGAAAGCGGATTAGGAAAAATTCAAAGGATTGCTATACTCATAGATAGGGTTCAGGTTAAGTACGCAATAATAAATTCAGTTAAAGTTTATGTTAACCAACTTACAATCGATTTTCAACTACACATACTTTGCAAAAAAATACCAATTTCTAGCACATCAAGAGTCTATTATCAACATATCTAAGTATATTAAACGATAAGACGGAGTAAACACAAGAACAACAAAATTAATACGCTGACAAAATATCACCCATTTCCATTGATAATATTTTCAATAAATACATTAATAAAAAAAAAGATCTTTCATTAATCAGAAAGGTCTTCTTATTCGTGGCATCATATGAATTCAAAAAGCATACACCATATTCAGGATGTCGGCGCATTATTTGGAAGTGGAAAACTTGGCCTTCAACGATATGACAATCATTAACAAACCGTAACAAACCTCGCCGAAGCGTTTTACAAGTCGGTGTCGGATTGAGTTCCATGAAGAACCTAATGTCACCATTGTAGATAATAGCTACCATCGTGTAGTTGGGTAAAAGATTTGCTATGTTCCATAGAAAAAGCTATAATCAAAGAGTACAATGTTTAATGGGTTAAAAATCAAATAACTACAGTAAACAAATCCAAATGTTAAAGAACGAAGTACGAATCTTACAAGTCATCATTTATACATGAATATCTATTTACAGTTAGAGTGAAGCATGTATGATTCTTTGTTCGGATGTACCATCCAAAAGACCATACATGTTTGTTACTTGCGTTTGGCATGTTTTAGAGAAAGGGAGAAGATCAACGAGGTAAAAATTAGACAGATTAACTTGTTAATGGGTAAGGAAAAAATTAGGAAATGATGGCCCTATTTATACTCTATAGGGTAAGAAGGTCAAGAGACAGGAGTTACTGGAGCCATTGTATTCGATGGGATCGTTCTTACTTTGGGCAGTGCATCCTTTAAAGGATCTTGCACATGTTTTGGCTGGCCTATTATCTATAACACAATCTACTTGCACGCTAATTGTTGGAAATGATGTTTTCAGTCTATGCTCGAACAGTGTCCAGGGAACCAAAAATAATTATTAGAGATATCAATAAAGCTAGTTAATATTTTTTATCAACTTGTTAAAATAGAGTGTTTCGATCCTCAAGCGCAACAAGAAAGGGTCTATTATCAACATATCTAATTATGCTAAACAACAAGACTGAGTAAACACTAATATATTGGAAGCGAAGTTACAAAAAATATTCAGTTCACAAGTTATTACAAATGTTCAAAAAATAAATTATTACACTCATTAGGAAAAAAGCAATAAATAAAAAATCATTATCTATTTTGAGCAAGAGGGCAAGTTTTTTATTTATGGCAGGGTCGTTTACAGTTTGAATATTGATTCATTCTCTTCTTGGACGTAAATTATACCCCGATGGATGAAATGTGCTTAACTCTTTTCCTGCCCCCTTTGATAAATGTCATCCATGTACAGGTTCTTTTATCTCCCACAACGGCATGAGGATGGTGTCTCATATCTTTCTCAACATTCTTGTCCGAGACTGATTTGCATGTACCATCTGCAATAATATTTCTGGACTCTTCCATTTGATCAACTGCTATGGGAGATGCTCCAGCAGCATTTAAAGCTGCGGTGGACCTCTCGACCCGCAAAATATAAAGAATAGGCCTACTACCATTACCATATACATCTAGGGGGTAATATGCACAGATCACTTTCATTCCTAATGAATGAATGAGCTATTTTCCCCCTAGCAGGCGCAACACTAAGTATATAACTAATAGATACATCGCCCCGATACCCAAGTTAATTGTCCGCGTTCAATGACACTGTCAATCAACTCGTCAAATATACACTCCAATTTCAATACAATAGGTACTGTTGTACTAGTATTGGAACGCCAAGACCAGCACTTAGGTGTCTCTACCCATTGCCCATTGTAATTCAGCACCCAGCTACTGCATAGCCTCCATCACAGCTCAATTTATTGATATATTAACAAGTTGAGAATATATTGAAACAGGTCGATGAACTAAAACAGAGTTCTAATGGAAGAAAATAATGGTTGAGATGATAAAGTATCTTACCAGCTCAATAAAACACTTCGAATACCACGATGAAGTTGATTTCAACCTAATTCGATGACAATGCACCCACCACGATAGACGAATTAAACCTTTTGAAAAAGAAGAAAATTAAAAGTTTAAAAGCTTCGCACGATCAAAAAACACGAAATGAGAGTAAACTGAAGATGTGAATTGGATTTGTGATAGCTACGGAACAAAATGGTCTGGGTTTGAGGCCTAGAACGAGGTTCAGCTGAAGAAGAGGGCAATGGGGGAGAACCAGGGCTGCAATTTTTTTGGCGGGGGGGGGGGGGGGGGTGGGAGGAAATATTCATTTTTTGGTATGGACCAAAGTGTAATATTCAGAACTTGACGGGTTGGGATGTGTAGGTATTTTTTTGGTCTAATTAAGCCCTAGTAATTATGATTATCTAGGTGGAGGTCATCTACCCAATTTTTAAAACTTGAAGATTATTTTTTAATTGAAGACTTCTAAGAGGTCAAAGAGCTAAATGTCTCGGGTAACTGGTTCATCAACAAGTGAAGGTGAAAAAGATGGAGTATCTTCACTGGGAGATAAGGTAGGTGCAGAATGTATGCAATTTATATTTCTGGAGAGAGTTGGAGTTGAGAAAACTACAGGGAATAAAAGAAGAGTAAGGAATAACTGCGAACAAGTGGTCATCTTTGTGAATCACTTGTATTCTGATAGATATTGCTTCTACATTATTGGCGAGAAAGTGTGAAGTAAACAGTGGCTTATATAGTGGAAACATGATCTTGTGGTAGATTTGAAGTGTCAAGATTGCCCTAACCTTGCTCTAGCTTTGGAAGGTCTGAAGTTTACTTTCTTCTAGAAGTCAAACTGAAGAATTAGTTTTGATTACCGAAATAATATTTTAACTGTCTTCACATTACCCTACTAGATGAATCATTTAAAAGCTAAGTACCGCATCAAAGATCTTTACCTGAACAGAACATAATCGATATGGTCATAAAATGTTTTGAAGTCAAGAGGATCATAATTATTTCAAATAGCCATGATTTCTTATTTCAGTTAAACCTTGACAGAGAAAATTATTTAAGTGTGGCACAAGGCCTAACAATCACGAATTTTGTCCGTAAAACATTTTTTTTTTTTTTTTTACTTTTCTTCATAAACATGTTTATGCAAATACATTTTGTAAAAAATATTTCAGTTTCTACTTCAAATATTAATAGAACGACAATTGAAAAAAAAGAGTAGGAGCGTGTAGAGAAAGTGTCATCCCACTAATCACCTGGATGGCCTGAATACTTTTAGCACATGCATTTATCATTCTACCAATCTTTGTTACAACAATCATATACTCTTTTAAGATACTATACAATAATTAGGAGAATTTTAATGTATACACAATCAGGTCACTGCTACTATAAATTTATCGTATATGCGTGTCAGTTATCTTGCAAAAAATATTGCAACCATACTGATTCTGCTTTTCTTGATTGTTAAAAGGTACTTCAAAAAGAAAAGTAAACTTGTTGAATAATTAACTAAAGGATAGCTAGGAGTAAAATAAAATAGATTATGTCAACCATAGTCCATAAATAGGCAAGATAAAGTAAACAAATCCAGTAGCATTAGAGAAAGATACAGGAAAAGGAACACTGCTCTTTCAATATATATCCTAAAAGAGAGTAATCATTCATAATAATGACAACATAACCTTGAAGAAGAAGAAATCATTAATTTCTTCATTCTTTAAAACAGGACTCAAGGACAGGGTACTCAATAAACAGACTAATACAAACGATGGTAAGTGTTACATTCATCACAAACAAGGACACTCCAGCCATAGCGAGCTAGCTAGGTATCCCTTTTTATTCGACTACAATTAGTGCATACATATAGTAAACTTTAAATGTTTTATTCAAATACAAACACACGACTTACCATCTTTTGAAAACTACTGCACTTAAGTACCAGTACAAAAACTATTATAGCATGTGCCAAGACAACCCGAAGTCCTGCAATCGTCGTCACCGGCGCAAGGAAAAAGACATTTGACATGATCAATTAGTAGTAGTTTTCTTCCCAGTAAGTTAGCTGATGCTGCATTTACCACCTCCGCTTTTACATTTTCCGACCCTATTGCTGTAAAATGAATACAGTGATATAAATTCAATTAATTGTAGTATTAGCTAGTAACACCATTTTATGAAATATATACCTTCAATTCAGTTAACTATAAAAGAGGAAGAATTTATTCAAATATTTAATTTTTTTGCCAGTACTTTGATATCCACTTCAAATATTATCCAAAAGATTACTAGCGTGCAGACCCCAAAAGAAAGACTAATTAATTACCAGTCATCACAACGAGAAGGATGGTGAAGAAGAAAGCTAGCTTGAAAAAGTTCCTCCCCATGATAATTTTGCTTCTTTTTGCAGCACGATTAATAAATATCAGTTAATCTGAATAATTGGAACTGCAAATCAGTGGTATTTATAGTGATGAGGACTGAACTTAGCTAGTTAGCAGGTGAAGCATTGAGTAATTAGCAAATATCAAGCATGTGAGAATGCTATAACGAACCATGTGATATGATCCAAATTTTACTCCTAAAATTTACCGTACTTATGTACTTTATTAATTCATTAAGTAAATTTTTTAGATTAAGAACTAAATTCGGAGCTAAATCAAGTGACAATGATTTAATAATGGAGTATTTATCTTTCTCGAAACGGCAATTTTGAGAAATAAATATTATTATACCGTCCACTAGTATTTATCAGTAAAAATTTAGCGTGCAATGGAGATAACTAAACCAAAAAAAGCGCGCCATTATTGTACTTTTTAAATTTACAATGTGCATTAATTTGATCGAAGAAATGATGCCTTGAACTTCCACTCAAGGATAACTAGAGGACAAAGTCACAAATATTTTATGCATTGGACTGAGTAAACACAGGAACAACAAAATTAATACGCCGATAAAATATCACCCATTTCCATTGATAATATTTTCAATAAATACATTAATAAAAAAGAGATCTTTCATTAATCAGAAAGGTCTTCTTGTTCGTGGCATCATATGAACTCAAAAGGCATACACCGTATTCAGGATGTCGGCGCATTATTTGGAAGTGGAGAACTTGGCCTTCAACGATATGACAATCATTAACAAACCGTAACAAATTTCGCCGTAGCGTTTTACAAGTCGGCGTCGGATTGAGTTCCATGAAGAACGTAATGTCGCCACTGTAGATAATAGCTACCGTCGTGTAGTTGGGTAAAAGATTTGCTATGTTCCATAGAAAAAGCTATAATCATAGAGTACAATGTTTAATGGGTTAAAAATCAAATAGCTACAGTAAACAAATCCAAATGTTAAAGAACGAAGTACGAATCTTACTAGGTCATCATTTATACATGAATATCCATTTACAGTTAGAGTGAAGCATGTATGATTCTTTGTTCGGATATACCATCCAAAAGACCATACATGGTTGTTACTTGAGTTTGGCATGTTTTAGAGAAAGAGAGAAGATCAACGAGATAAAAAATAGACAGATTAACTTGTTAATGGGTAAGGAAAAAATTAGGAAATGATGGCCCTATTTATACTCTATAGGGTAAGAAGGTCAAGAGACAGGAGTTACTGGAGCCATTGTATTCGATGGGATCGTTCTTACTTTGGGCAATGCATCCTTTAAAGGATCTTGCACATGTTTTGGCTGGCCTATTATCTATAACACAATCTACTTGCACGCTAATTGTTGGAAATGATGTCTTCAGTCTATGCTCGAACAGTGTCCAGGGAACCAAAAATAATTATTAGAGATATCAATAAAGCTAGTTAATATTTATTATCAACTTGTTAAAATAGAGTGTTTCGATCCTCAAGCGCAACAAGAAAGGGTCTATTATCAACATATCTAATTATGCTAAACAACAAGACTGAGTAAACACTAATATATTGGAAGCGAAGTTACATAAATCATTCAGTTCACAAGTTATTACAAATGTTCAAAAAATAAATTATTACACTCATTAGGGAAAAAGCAATAAATAATAAATCATTATCTATTTTGAGCAAGAGGGCAAGTTTTTTATTTATGGCAGGGTCGTTTACAATTTGAATATTGATTCATTCTCTTCTTGGACGTAAATTATACCCCGATGGATGAAATGTGCTTAACTCTTTTCCTGCCCCCTTTGATAAATGTCTTACATGTACAGGTTCTTTTATCTCCCACGACGGCATGAGGATGGTGACTCATATCTTTCTCAACATTCTTGTCCGAGACTGATTTGCATGTACCATCTGCAATAATATTTCTAGACTCTTCTATTTGATCAACTGCTATGGGAGATGCTCCAGGAGCATTTAAAGCTGCGGTGGACCTCTCGACCCGCGAAATATAAAGAATAGGCCTACTACCATTACCATATACATCTAGGGGGTAATATGCGCAGATCACTGTCATTCCTAATGAATGAATGAGCTATTTTCCCCCTAGCAGGCGCAACACTAAGTATATAACTAATGGATACATCGCCCCGATATCCAAGTTAATTGTCCGCGTTCAATGACACTGTCAATCAACTCGTCAAATGTACACTCCAATTTCAATACAATAGGTACTGTTGTACTAGTATTGGAACGCCAAGACCAGCACTTAGGTGTCTCTACCCATTGCCCATTGTAATTCAGCACCCAGCTACTGCATAGCCTCCATCACAGCTCAATTTATTGATATATTAACAAGTTGAGAATATATTGAAACAGGTCGATGAACTAAAACAGAGTTCTAATGGAAGAAAATAATGGTTGAGATGATAAAGTATCTTACCAGCTCAATAAAACACTTCGAATACCACGATGAAGTTGATTTCAACCTAATTCGATGACAATGCACCCACCACGATAGACGAATTAAACCTTTTGAAAAAGAAGAAAATTAAAAGTTTAAAAGCTTCGCACGATCAAAAAACACGAAATGAGAGTAAACTGAAGATGTGAATTGGATTTGTGATAGCTACGGAACAAAATGGTCTGGGTTTGAGGCCTAGAACGAGGTTCAGCTGAAGAAGAGGGCAATGGGGGAGAACCAGGGCTGCAATTTTTTTGGCGGGGGGGGGGGGGGGTGGGAGGAAATATTCATTTTTTGGTATGGACCAAAGTGTAATATTCAGAACTTGACGGGTTGGGATGTGTAGGTATTTTTTTGGTCTAATTAAGCCCTAGTAATTATGATTATCTAGGTGGAGGTCATCTACCCAATTTTTAAAACTTGAAGATTATTTTTTAATTGAAGACTTCTAAGAGGTCAAAGAGCTAAATGTCTCGGGTAACTGGTTCATCAACAAGTGAAGGTGAAAAAGATGGAGTATCTTCACTGGGAGATAAGGTAGGTGCAGAATGTATGCAATTTATATTTCTGGAGAGAGTTGGAGTTGAGAAAACTACAGGGAATAAAAGAAGAGTAAGGAATAACTGCGAACAAGTGGTCATCTTTGTGAATCACTTGTATTCTGATAGATATTGCTTCTACATTATTGGCGAGAAAGTGTGAAGTAAACAGTGGCTTATATAGTGGAAACATGATCTTGTGGTAGATTTGAAGTGTCAAGATTGCCCTAACCTTGCTCTAGCTTTGGAAGGTCTGAAGTTTACTTTCTTCTAGAAGTCAAACTGAAGAATTAGTTTTGATTACCGAAATAATATTTTAACTGTCTTCACATTACCCTACTAGATGAATCATTTAAAAGCTAAGTACCGCATCAAAGATCTTTACCTGAACAGAACATAATCGATATGGTCATAAGATGTTTTGAAGTCAAGAGGATCATAATTATTTCAAATAGCCATGATTTCTTATTTCAGTTAAACCTTGACAGAGAAAATTATTTAGGTGTGGCACAAGGCCTAACAATCACGAATTTTGTCCGTAAAACATTTTTTTTTTTTTTACTTTTCTTCATAAACATGTTTATGCAAATACATTTTGTAAAAAATATTTCAGTTTCTACTTCAAATATTAATAGAACGACAATTGAAAAAAAAGAGTAGGAGCGTGTAGAGAAAGTGTCATCCCACTAATCACCTGGATGGCCTGAATACTTTTAGCACATGCATTTATCATTCTACCAATCTTTGTTACAACAATCATATACTCTTTTAAGATACTATACAATAATTAGGAGAATTTTAATGTATACACAATCAGGTCACTGCTACTTTAAATTTATCGTATATGCGTGTCAGTTATCTTGCAAAAAATATTGCAACCATACTGATTCTGCTTTTCTTGATTGTTAAAAGGTACTTCAAAAAGAAAAGTAAACTTGTTGAATAATTAACTAAAGGATAGCTAGGAGTAAAATAAAATAGATTATGTCAACCATAGTCCATAAATAGGCAAGATAAAGTAAACAAATCCAGTAGCATTAGAGAAAGATACAGGAAAAGGAACACTGCTCTTTCAATATATATCCTAAAAGAGAGTAATCATTCATAATAATGACAACATAACCTTGAAGAAGAAGAAATCATTAATTTCTTCATTCTTTAAAACAGGACTCAAGGACAGGGTACTCAATAAACAGACTAATACAAACGATGGTAAGTGTTACATTCATCACAAACAAGGACACTCCAGCCATAGCGAGCTAGCTAGGTATCCCTTTTTATTCGACTACAATTAGTGCATACATATAGTAAACTTTAAATGTTTTATTCAAATACAAACACACGACTTACCATCTTTTGAAAACTACTGCACTTAAGTACCAGTACAAAAACTATTATAGCATGTGCCAAGACAACCCGAAGTCCTGCAATCGTCGTCACCGGCGCAAGGAAAAAGACATTTGACATGATCAATTAGTAGTAGTTTTCTTCCCAGTAAGTTAGCTGATGCTGCATTTACCACCTCCGCTTTTACATTTTCCGACCCTATTGCTGTAAAATGAATACAGTGATATAAATTCAATTAATTGTAGTATTAGCTAGTAACACCATTTTATGAAATATATACCTTCAATTCAGTTAACTATAAAAGAGGAAGAATTTATTCAAATATTTAATTTTTTTGCCAGTACTTTGATATCCACTTCAAATATTATCCAAAAGATTACTAGCGTGCAGACCCCAAAAGAAAGACTAATTAATTACCAGTCATCACAACGAGAAGGATGGTGAAGAAGAAAGCCAGCTTGAAAAAGTTCCTCCCCATGATAATTTTGCTTCTTTTTGCAGCACGATTAATAAATATCAGTTAATCTGAATAATTGGAACTGCAAATCAGTGGTATTTATAGTGATGAGGACTGAACTTAGCTAGTTAGCAGGTGAAGCATTGAGTAATTAGCAAATATCAAGCATGTGAGAATGCTATAACGAACCATGTGATATGATCCAAATTTTACTCCTAAAATTTACCGTACTTATGTACTTTATTAATTCATTAAGTAAATTTTTTAGATTAAGAACTAAATTCGGAGCTAAATCAAGTGACAATGATTTAATAATGGAGTGTTTATCTTTCTCGAAACGGCAATTTTGAGAAATAAATATTATTAAACCGTCCACTAGTATTTATCAGTAAAAATTTAGCGTGCAATGGAGATAACTAAACCAAAAAAAGCGCGCCATTATTGTACTTTTTAAATTTACAATGTGCATTAATTTGATCGAAGAAATGATGCCTTGAAATTCCACTCAAAGATAACTAGAGGACAAAGTCACAAATATTTTATGCATTGGAGTTTACAATGTACTCACTCCGTCCCAATTTATGTGGCACCAATTCCTTTTTTGTTTGTCCCAAAATTAGTGGTATATTTCCTTATTTGACAACAATTTAATGCATCATATCTATTTTATCCTTATTGGGCTCTACATACTTTTAAACCTACCAACAATTTTTTTATTATTCAAATCTTTTTTCTCTTACTTTTTCAAGGGTAAAATTGATACTTGCTCTGTTCCAAAATGGTTGTCATTGTTCGGATTTCGAGAGTACTTTTTATGTAGTTTCTAATATATAAATATCGTTACAAAAAACTTAAAGATTATATGTTTAAATTTACGGTCAAAATGAACTCGTTTGACTTTCGAAATCCAAACTATGACAACCATTTTGGAACGGAGAGAGTATTTGACAAGGTCAATCTCTATTTTCTTAAATTCCGTGCCCGGTCAAATAGTGCCACATAAATTGGTACGGAGGGAGTATTTGTGACAAAATCAGTGAAGAGAGAGAATTTTGAGTTAGGCTTCGTTTTATATGTGCTTACTGTTAAAATACCTCTTTCTCTCTCTAGAATGAGAGCTTCTCTCAGCTTCCGCTGAAGCCATGGCAAAGAACTCAAAATCTAGAGGGGAAAAACAACAAAATAAATCCAATCTAAATCGTAAAAGAGTACCACAAACAGTAGATTCAAAAAAGGATAGGAGTATTAATGTTCTTCAATGTATAATGCCACTTGCCCTAACACAAACACCACCAAACTGGTCACCGAGGTCGGATAACACAAGGACAAGCTCAAAAGTGTGACACTAGATCAAAATCAAGGGAGTAGCAGCTCATGGACTGATCAAGCATATGAAGAAACAATGAAAGAGGCACCAACAGGTAACCCTGAAACTATTAACCAAAGAAAATTATGGACTAGTATTGTAGCCAAATCACCAATGGAAGAGGGATTTGAACTAAATCATGTGGGGAAAAACAGTACAAATATTAAAATAACAATGGAGGATATTAAAGAAGAATTAAATAGAATATTGGGGAAACGCAGTGATATGTTATATGCTTGGCTCCAATCCATCTCAACAAGTGATGGAAGGCTATTTCAGTAGAATTTGGAGGAAAATGGGAATAGATAAGGTCGCCCAAATCAACAGGGGAGTTTTCATCGTTAGATTCCATGCGAGTGAAAGTAGAATTAAAGCAGTAGAGGAGAGCATAAAGATGTTTGACAAAAAGCCGATGATAGTGCAGCCATGGAAGCCAGATATTGAGTTGAACAAGGAAATAGTAGACAAATTCCCTATATGGATAAGACTAGTAGGGCTTGACATCAAGTACTAGGGGGGTGGGGGGGGAAACATTTGCCAAAATTGCTGGATTAGTGGGGGAACCAGTGAGAACAGATAGAGCCACAATAATGAAAGAAAGGTTGGCTTACATAAGAATCCTGGTAGAGGTAACTCCAAATCAGGAATACCCAAAACATATAAGGTTTGAAAATGAAAGGGGAAAGATCATAGAGCAAGAAGTGACATATGAGTGGAAGCTTGGTATGTGCAAAAAATGCAATAATTTTGGGCATCAAATGGTAGATTATAGGAAACAAATTCGGGAAGAGGCAATAAGGACGAGGAAGTAGAATGAAAAACAGAAACACTAGGGGGCAACAGAGGAGAGGAAGGAAATGAATCAACAGGGAAAGAACCAACAGGAAACACATACACAGGGAGCTAAACAGAATTACAGAGTACAAAAAGGAAGCCCTAAACAGGCATGGATGCCAAACAACAACAAAGCCATTGCAACAGGGAATGCATACGCAGTATTGGAGGAAAACAATGCAGAGGCAAACACTGAGACTGAACTTGAGGCAAATAGAACGAGGAATCAAGAGGCAGGGAAAGCAGGTGCTTTCCAACCGTGAGGAAGTCTCAGCTATAATTGGACCAGAACATGGGAGGGTGAGAGGAGACGCCCCTCCTAATGGATAGATTGGGATTCTGGAACATAAGGGGTCTGAACATGCTAAGTAAGTAGTATAAGGTTCATGTGTTCATGCACAATAATAAAGTTGGCCTGTTTGGACTCATGGAAACTAGTATTAAAAGAGAAAACGCCTACAAAATCTCTCTTAACTTGTGTAGGGGATGGGTTGTCACCACCAATCTGGCATATCATCCAAAGTGTAGAATACGGTTGTTATGGCAACAAAAAAGTTTGAAGTAGTGATAGAAGAAATGACTTAAACAATTCATGTAAAAGTTAGGCATGTGGGGCACAAAGAAGGAGTTCAGTTTAACACTGGCATATGGATTCAATGATCCAACACTTAGAGGGACTATGGAAAGAACTGATTGCTATAGGAACGAGAATAACAGGAGCATGGTTGGTGATCGGTGATTTTAACAATGTTCTGAACAACAATGAAAGAATAGGCAGTCTAGTGACTCAAGCATAAATTAGAGACTTTAAGAAATGTGTTGACAGATGTGAATTGTATAACCTCAAGTCATCAGGATCATTTTTCACATGGAACAATAAGCAAGGGGAGGCAGACAGTTTAATGAGCAAGATTAATACAACTTTAGTCAACACTGACTGGACATACAAACTCCCAGCAGCAGAGGTCCATTTCATGAATGAAGGGTTATATGATCACTGTCCAGCCATAACAAAATGGGATGATGAAAAAAGGAAAATTCAAAAACCATCCAGCTACTTTAAAATGTGGAGCGTGGCAAGAGAATACAAAGTCACAGTAAGCAACAACTGGAGAGGAGAAATTACTGGAACCCCAATGTATATACTCATTGGCAAGCTTAACAGGCTAAAAAGTGTGCTGTCAAAGCTGAACGAGGAAAAGTTTGTAGAGGTTGAAGTGAAGGCAGAAAGATCAATAAAGCAACTAACAGAATGCCAAGCAGAGATACAACTGGATCCTACAAGCTCAGAACTAACCACTGAAGAAATAAATCTAGCCAAAGAATGCAGCACATGGAGCAAAGCTAGAGACCAATACCTCCAACAGAAATGCAAGGTGCAATAGCTGAAACAAGGGCACCAGAATACAAAGTTCTTCCATAGCTACATGAAAGCAAGAAGAAACACAAACACGGTGTTCACTATCAAGGATGATAAATGGGTACAATTTGTAGACCAGAAGACATAGAAGATGCATTTATTAGATACTATCAGAACCTGCTGGGAGAGGCTATGGAGGGCAGAGACCATGTGAACAGTGACCTAGTGAGAAGAGGATCAGCTTTAGATGGAGAAGATAGATAGATGCTAACAGAAAAATACAGAGAAATGGAAATAAAAAAGGCTTTATGGGACATCCCAGGTGAGAAATCACCAGGACCTGATGGGTATGAGAGCCAATTCTTCAAAGACGACTGGAAAATAGTCAAGGAGGATGTATGCAAGAGTGTCCTGGAATTCTTTAGATCTGGCAATATGGAGGCAGCAATGAACAACATTGTGATTACATTTATCCCCAAAGGAAGTCATGCTGGAAGTGTGGGGGACTTCAGACCTATAGCATGTTGCAATACCATCTATAAGGTGATACAAAAATAATGTGTAATAGACTCAAGAAAGTGCTGCCCAAAATAACATCAGATAATCAGAGTGCATTCAACAAAGGAATAAGCATTATACAAAAAAGTGCTAATTTGTTAAGACATAGTGAGATTATATAATAGGAAAAACACCACAAGGAGCTGCTTGATCAAGATAGACCTAAAGAAATCATACAAATCAATGGAATGGGGATTTGTGGAAGAAATGCTGCATGCTTTGAATTTGTAACATGGACAAGCAATGCCTATATGTTCTATATCAAGTAACAGGGTACCAACAAGGAAGGCTCCCTTTCAAATACTTAGGAGTACCCATGTCCCCCAAAAAGCTATCAAATGTGGACTGTGAGGTACTAGTTGACAAGATAACAACAAGAATAAAGAGTTGGGGGACAAGAGCACTGTCATATGTAAGGAGAGTCCAGTTAGTCAATTTTGTATTGCTGCACCTTCAAATTTACTGGGCATCCATTTTTCTACTCCCAAAACAAGTTATGAAGTGCTCATTGCAATATGTAAAAGTTATCCTTGGGATGGAAATCAGCAAGAACAAGAGTACCCTTAATAGCATGGGATCTGGTGTGCAAAACAAAGAAAGAATTGGGCCTTGGTATCAAAGATTTTATGATCTGGAATGACATGTGGGTGAAATGCATAGATCACATATACTTAAAAGGGAAAGATTGGTGGCAGTATGTGCCCCCTCAAGACTGCGCATGGTATTGGAAAAAGATATGTGCAATCAAGAACAAGTTTACAAATGGATATAGTAAAAACCAATGGCTAACACAAAATGGAAAGTACACTATAGCCAATGGGTACAATTAGAGGAATGGGGGGAGGGTCAGAGAAATGGCCATGGAGCAGATGGGTCTGGAATAGAGCAAACGTGCCTAAGCACTGCTTCATCAGCTGGCTATTTATGCACAGAAGTTTACTGACACTAGATAGATTGAACAAGTTTGGAATCACCGAGTAGAAGAGCTGCTTGATCTGTGGAGAATACAATGAAACAGTTGAGCACCTATTTCTGAATGCAAGCTATCCAAGATATGCATTGAAACATTGATGAAATAGCTTGGAGTGGGAGTCAGAAACATGGAGCTGCAGGGTATATGGAGAGAAGAGTAGAAAGAGCTGCAAAAGGAAAGCAGAGGCTTTGTACTGGTTGTAGTGGCATCACTACTAATCTACCATATTTGGAAAGCAAGAAATGAAGCATACTGGAACAACAAGGTGATCAGGTCAGAGTTAATATGTAAAAATGTCAAGAGTGAGTGCAGACATAGGATCAATACACTAGTCAATAGAAGAGGGAATAGAACACACATAGAATGGATAGGGAAATTGTATACAGAAGGAAATGGAACAGCCTAGGAGATACAAAGTAGACTAGCGATAGTATGACGCAGTTTTGTAAGTTGAGTAGAGAAAATGGAATTATTTTTGGATTATAATATGGAATTAAGTAATCACAAGATTATTTGTTGATATATTTTTATATTGGTGAATGTTTGGTTCATTTGGGATATATATATAAAAGAAAAATTATTTCGTTTTCTATACTATATAAATAGAGATAAGATATAATTTTCAGTTTTAACTTTATCTAAACTTTTTTTTAAAATAAAAACTTATATCTAAACTTTTGGAGTTATAGTAATAAACTTTATCTAACCCTTTAAATAAAGTCTTTATCTAAGGAAGAACTAAAGAAGGAAAAGTTGCATTGCTAAGTGAAGCAGATCTGTAAACCTGAAGAATGAGACGAGGTATGATTTATTCTCTACTTTAGAGTAAACAGATTGTTAGTTGTGACTGTTGCACCCTATTTTGACACTAATCAAAATAGTTCTCAACTTCCGGTCTTTTGGATAAAGAATGGAGTCGCCACCTAATATTCTAAGGTATGCTAGGGCACCTAATTAAATTAAAGAAATGCATGTTTAACTCCTATTACTTTGGATAAAGAATGGAGTCGCCACCTAATATTCTAAGGTATGCTAGGGCACCTAATTAAATTAAAGAAATGCATGTTTAACTCCTATTACGGTCTGCGAAACATGTGAGATTCTAGACAAGCATTCAAATTATCTAAGGAAAGGTGTTAGGCACCCTTTAAGATCCACTATAGAAGTGGTTCCACGTCGGACTTGATTTAATAAACTGAGGGATCGTGTGAAAAGAATGGCTAGCTAAAATGAATTGTCAATAAACTTGAAAGAACCTAATCTAATTCGAGGAAGATCATTTCAAACAAGTAGAAAGAGTTGTATACAAGTAAACCAGAAAGATGTACACAGTGTTAAAACTTGTCTTAAAGAAATGATCTAATTACTCGGCATCTAGAGAAGTTACTCCCTTATGATAGAAAGTATAACGCCAGATAAGAGAAAATCATTTACAAACTAGTATATTTGAGTTTTGATAAGGAACGGTGATATATTGAATGCAATAAGGGAAAAAGAGTCTATTGTTAATTTGTAGGATCAACAAGAATGTAACTTGATCCACTAAATTCACGTGCACAAACTTGAAGATAAATTAGTAAAATGAACAAACAAGTAAAATGAAGTAAAATCGGTAAACTTGAAGATAAATCATACTAGTAACCCAATTGAAAATTGTTCACAAGCTCAAGTTAAGTCAATTATTGACAAATTAATTTTAGATTTATTTCTATGTACGAGTTCACGCAAAAAATAAATTAAACAACGGATGAATAAATGAACAATATGTCTAATAAGATCCTAAAAGAATGAAATAAAATATGTATGACAAGATCCTAAAAGAATGAAATAAATCGTGTATAACCAACCCCAAATTGAGTTTCCTAGGTGTTACCAAAATTTTAGTGTTCACAGAATAATAAAATAAGAGCAGCTACTCTAGATGGCATCTTGAACCCTTCAGATTGCTCTTTTTACTTTGCTCTTTTAGGAAGATTCTGAATCATCACAACTCTTCTACCATTAGACCTAAACAAGATGGATTCTTTTGGCGAAACTCCAAGATGGTACCTCGCAATAAAAAAGGAAAGAGGTTAGTACAATGTATGTGTAACAATTAAATTCTCGCGTCAAGAAATAAATAAATAATCAAGACAAGAAGATATTGTAATAACTGTAGTATTTGATTTCAATATATGATGAGTAGTACAATCTCTATAATTCCTCTGATTCGTCTTTTCAACTATAAATATTACAAGTAGAAATCCAAGGGCTTTTGAGCTTGATCCTGAATATCTTCCTTATAATGAATTTGTAGAAATAATCCAAGAGCTTTTGAGCTTGATCTTGAATCTTTCTTATAATGAATTTGTAGAGATAAATCCAAGGGCCTTTGAGCTTGATCTTGAATCTTCCTCTTGATGAACTTGTAGAGAAATAAATAACTACTCCTTGAAGATTTATAGCAATTTGCAGCCTTTGATCCACGAGCTCCTTATTTGCAGCCTTTGATCCACGAGCTCCTTATTGCTTCTTGTTATGAATTTCTCCTTCTGATTTCTCCTCTTCTAAATGAGGGATTTAACCCCTTTATATAGATGTGGGGTGGAGTAGCCACCAAGAAATCCTAACGGGCCAAGGCCCGTGGACCGGCCAATCAGATTTAAGCAGTGACAAGGCTGCATTTTATTGGCCTGGACATGTCACTTGTCCACGTGGTGCATATTTATTGGTCTATTGGACTTCACTTGGATTGCCATGTCATTTGTCATATGGCATGATCCTATTGGCTCTTTCATTTGACTTGGCGCCACGTCACTTGATAGGTGGCATTGGTTTGGGCCTCCAGAATTTAGCTTTGGGCTAGTAAAGTGGGCTCATCATTTGTGGCCCAATGAAATTGGACTTTTATTAGTTAATCCAATAAAATTATACTAGCCCATTTTACATATTTGGACTAATATATCTTGAATTTAATATATAGCCAACCTATTTTATAGATTTAAATCCAATAAAATTTGTTTGTCTACAGTATGCCACCGTTCTTTCGGTGGTGATTATAAAGAAATAAGGCATATTTTTTAGATGACACATACTAGTAAAAAAAAAAAAGACTGCATCTATCGTGTATTGAATTAACAGAAACCAGCAACTAATAAAAGTGACACCAATATTCAAAAACTTGCATGATGACATAGTCTTTAAAGTGGAAGAAAAGAAAAGATTGTCACTGTAGGATTCTTATTAGCAAGAACTAGTCCCAGGATCTACTCCAACAAGGTTGAAGCGATCTTGCCTCATAGTGAATTAAATGATACTCCTAGAGCACATGTAATGTACCAAAAGAAATCCATGAAGCATCACATTGCCTATAGTAAGAAAGTCAGGAAAATAAGAATTCAAAACTAGAGCTTCAACCTTTATTCGTGCATACTGCTGCATTTTAACCAAAGAAAAATCATAAACAAAGCGGTATGCTTACTAGATTAATAGAGCAAGCATGAAATGAGGACTAAGGCTCAAAAGTTCACAATCTGAGAAACACTATTCTGCACCAGAAATAATAAAAGAAAACTTGAACCAACACTTAAACTGGAAAAAGAATGGTAACCTGGTGTAAACTGTAAGTGAATGAAATTCTGGAGGCGACTTTCTCATAGCTCTTCCTACATTTAGGTCTTATTCTCCAGAGGAGGAGACCAAAAATCTGGATCATGTCTTGAGGCATCAGAAAACTTTCTTGAAAATCGTCATCTTTAAGTCCAAGAATTTGAGTCCAAGCAACTTCTTCTAGAGGATCTTACTAAATGGAATAATCTCGCAAAAAGAAGCTGTTGGCGAAGTGTGCGCCACCGTCATTTTTGGTGGCTTATTATTTTTTTTTTTTGGTAAGAACTGTGAAATATTACCTATAACCAACAAAACAATACACCTAATGAGCACCTATTGTCCAGGCTGGCTATACCTTGGACAAGAGGCCTCGGACTCACAATCTAATTACATATTCTTTGTATCAGTCCCCTACATCTATTGGCTCGTTTAGAGCTTTGCAACATGTCAATTCTTTCTCTTATCTCCCTATGTATCTGTGTAATTACAAACTCACTATTAACACCTATTACTCTATACAATTTCCAATTCCTAGCTCTCCAAGTGTGGTAGACTATAGCATTCCAGATTGCTGCCATGATCTCTTTTTGGAACTTCTTCCAATGCTTCCTGTTTATCAACTCCAGTGTCTGCCTTACTCCTTGCTTGTGAAATTTATGTCCTATCCACTGGTAAATTGCATCCCTCACCTGATTTATCCAACCGCATTCAGCAAACAGATGGTGTTGTGTTTCCAATGCCTCACTATCACACAAACAACACCTAGGATCTGTTACAGCAATGGTCAGATGTTGCAACCTCTCTTTGGTTAGTAATCTGTCTTGTACTGCTAGCCAAGCAATGAATCTGTGCTTTGGCTGTGAAACTGAAGTCCAGACCAGATGTGCTATATCCATTTTATTCAAGGTGCCCAGCATGGTTATGTAGCTTAGAGAGACTGAGTAGTTCCCTGTTGCAGTTAACGCATATTTTCCACTTATGTACCATGGTTGCATTTTACTCTTTAACTTATTCAACTTTCTCCAATACCAACTACTATCTTGTGGTGGAATGTGTCCCCAAATCTCCTCATTTTCCTTCATGTAGATGCCATGTACCCATTTAACCCACAACATTTCTTTCTTTTCAATCAATTGCCACAACAACTTTCCTACTGATGCAACATTCCATCCTTTACTACTTTTAATGTTCAATCCTCCATATTTCTTTGGAGCACACACTTTGCTCCATGCTACCAAGTTTATCTTCTTTTTATCATCCACTTTGCCCCACAAAAACTCTCTGCACCTTTTATCTACTTCATTGAGTATATTCTGCGGCAGGATAAACACGGCTCCCCAAAAGTTATATATTGAAAACAAGACTGCATTGATGACCTGTAGTCTTCCAGCATATGATAAATGTTTGGCATGGACACTCTTGATCCTTGCTGTAATCTTCTCTACAAGCTGATAACAATCCACCTTGTTCCATTTCTTGGATGACAAAGGTAACCCCAAGTATCTTATAGGGAACCTCCCTAAGGAAAATCCAGTTTGACCCAATAGCTGCTCCTTCGTAACATCATCTATGCCAGCTATGAACATACTAGACTTATCAATGTTAGCCACCAGCCCAGTAGTAGCAGTAAAGTGTGTTAGTGCTTCCATGACCCTAGCTACTGAAGCCGAATCGCCTTTGCAAAAGATCATCAAATCATTGGCGAATATTAAGTGAGTAAGTTTCATTTTCTTGCACATGGGATGAAATTTAAAATCAGGGAGCTCACTCATCTTTTTTAGCACTCTTGAAAAATACTCCATAACCAGTACAAACAATAATGGAGAAAGGGGGTCACCTTGTCGAAGTCTTCTTCTCCCCTCGAAGTAACCATGCCCTTCCCCATTTACTTTGACAGAAAACTTTGTGGACGATATACAAGTCATTACTAACTGGACAAATTTTCCTGGAAACCCAAACCCCTTCAATGCTTCTTCCACGAACTCCCAGCTGACCATATCATATGCTTTCCGTAAGTCAATCTTCATTAGACACCTAGGAGAGGTTTTCCTGTTGTAGTGTCTTAATAGGTCGTGGCAAATAAGAACATTGTTAACTAGAGACCTGCCTTGAACAAAGGCAGCTTGGTTATCAGCAACAAGATATACCAGTGCATCTTTAATTCTTTCACATAGCATCTTGGAAATGCACTTATAGAGTACATTACAGCAAGAAATAGGCCTGAACTGACTTGCATTTTCTGGGACTTGAACTTTGGGGATCACTACAAGCATTGTGGCATTTAGTTGCTTAAGAAGTTTGCCATTAGAAAAGAACTCCAAGATAGCTTCTATGATATCTGGTCCAATAATTTCCCAAGCGGCTGTGAAGAAACCACTCCCATATCCATCAGGTCCTGGACTCTTATTCCTATCTATACTAAACATAGCTTTTTTAACTTCTTCTTTAGTATAAGGTTGAAGTAATTTAAGCTGATGCTCCACAGTAAGCACTGGTCCATTCTTCAGGAAACTTTCAAAAGCCTTTACTCTTGACCCTCTAGCATGTCCTAGCAGCTCATTATAAAATTCAACAAATATGTTTGCAATTTCATCAGGTTCTGTTTTCACAACATATCGGCTATCTTTTAACTGGATGATTGCTTGGTGCAGCTTTTGTTGCCTTATTATTGAGAAGAAATACTTGGTATTATCATCCCCAAGTCTTACCCAGCTTGCTTTGCTTCTTTGTTGCAGGAACATCTCTGCTAAGCATGACAAATGTCTGAATTTTTGTGTTTTCTCATTTTCTTCTTGTTGCACTTCTGAGTCAAGGGGATTCAACTGCAATATTCTCTGTACCCTAAACATTTCCTCCCTCGCCTCCTCAGCTTCTGTGAGTATATTCCGAAAATATTGAGAATTCAGTTCCTTAAGACTCTTTTTCAAAGTCTTAAGTTTTTTCACAATTCTCAGCATTTTGCAGCCTTCTACCTGCATTCTCCATACCTCTTCCACTTTGTCCTGGAATAGGGGGTGTTTGCTCCAGGCATTGCAATACTGAAATGTCCTCTTCACCCTTTTATTAACATGTTCAGCAGACACCTTTATTGGACAGTGATCACTCACTCCCTCTGGTAAAGTAACTGCTTGACAAGTGGGCATTTGGACAATCCATTCTTCATTTACAAACACCCAATCAATCTTAGAGAAAATTCTATTCTGTCCTTGCTTATCATTCCAGGTATACCTACTACCACGCAGGGGCAACTCGACCAACCCACTCTCCTCTACACAGTTTGCAAAATCTAGTATTTCAGTTAACGCCACAGGGTTGCCACCCATTCTATCCTCTCTGTTTAGTATTGAGTTAAAGTCTCCCATCACCACCCATGGTAAAGTACATCTTCTACTTATGCTTTAAATTTCCTCCCACAGACTCCTCCTTTCCTCCCTAGTGTTGTAAGCATACACTAGAGTGATATAAAATATCTTCCGTATAGTGTATGCTTTACCTTGCAGGTTATTGCCTGACTTGATTTCTGGATAAGGTCCACTTGATAGTACTCTGGTTTCCAGACTAACAAGATTCTACCATTGTAATGCTCCTCTAGATTAGTAACAAATTCCCATCCCGGGAATAAACTAGCTGCAATCTTTTTTATTTTATTTTCCTTTATTTTTGTTTCAAGTAACCCAATCATCCCTACTTTCTGATCATCGCAGAGGAGCTTAACCTCCTTCTGCTTATTCGGGGCATTCAAGCCCCTTATGTTCCAGCTTATTAGTCTAACCATGGCCTGAGAGAGGAATTTGCTCACCTCCCCCATTCCTAACTGAGCCGCTTTGGGTCTGAATTTCCCCTCCTCCATTCGTGTCAGAGCTGCTTTGGGTTTGTACTTCATTTTCTTTCCATTCCTTCTGTAGGACAAGAAAGGAATTGGATGTGTTGATCTCTTGTTGTTTATGTACAGTACCATGTCTTGTTTTACTAGGACTCACTGGTTTTTTCCACTCCAAGCTGGCCATACTCACTTCTTCCCCTTGGTTCTCCCTAGGTTCACTGGTCACACTCTGATTCTTGCCTTGATTTTGTTCCTGCCCATTTTCATGATCTTCTTTACCTTGAGTAGTTTTCTTAGGCTGCTCAGTTTTTGGTTTCCTCTTTTTTCGGCAATCCTTCTCTTCATGCCCATACTTTTGGCAAAATTTGCATAGCCTGGGTTTCCAATCGTACTCCACCCGCTGCTCTATCACTGCTCCCTTTTCATTCCTAAATAGCACTACTTCAGGTAGCACTCCATCAATTTCCACCTCAACCAAGATCCTGGCAAAGTTGAGTCCCATTTTCCTCTCTGTATTTTTGTCAACCATCAATGGCTTACCTACTAGGCTCCCTATCTTACTCAACCCCTTTGCACTCCAGTATTTGAAGTCTAATCCAGGAAATTTAATCCATATAGGCACCGAATATAGTTCTTCTCTTGTGAATTCCATGTCCGGGGTCCAGGCTTTAACTATAAAGGGCTTATTATCAAAATGATAAATTCCTCCTTGTATTGCTTCATTTTTCCCATCTTCAGATTCAAATCTAACCAATACTATTCCATTTTTTAACATTGCAATTTTATTAATACCATGTTTGTTCCATATTCGCTGAATATACCCATTCAACACAGAGAAAGGAGGATGAGCTCCCAAAACATAGCACACAACAGCATTTTTCCAGTATTCTAGCTCTGAACTGATGTCATCTAGCTCAATTTCACCTAGAGAATACTCACCTTTTTGAACGGGTGCAACATATTCCAACTTGAATCCTGCGTTTGAAAGTTTCGAGATGTCGAAGTTATCCCATATCGAGCTCCTGGGTGCTTGAAATCGAGCTTCAGATTGCTCTACTTCATCAGCCCATAAGCTTTTACTTACATTTGGTGATGTTTTAATCATCTCTTCCCACTCTTGTATTGAGTCAGTTGTTTGAACATTCTTCCCCTTTCCACTAGTTTGTCCAGCTTGCGAGCTGATTTCTTCAACTTCAATCGGAATCGGGTGTTGATTCTTCCTTCCTCGAGCTGTTGCAGTTTTGGTATTCATTGCCTGAGCTTGAATTGCTTTCTGGGATGGAAATCGCGTTCCCTTTCCCATGGAAGGCGCAGGTTAATTACCGTGCACCGAGAGAAAACGAACCCATTCAAAAAGAGTCCATATTAATTAACCACTTCTAAGTTGAAAGGTAACTTATTTTAACGTAAAGTATTAGAATAAACCAACAAATGAATGAATAAATTAAACTAGAGTTGAGAGTTAAAGAAAATGTGCTCCTACTGTCACTGAACAAGAATAAGAGCAAGATCTCAGATTCCTGACTTGCAAACCAATTAACCACGGTGCTCCTACTGTGACTGTCTAACGCATGGGCTGAAACCGACACAACTTGGTGAATTATTTAACTCTGCTTGGAAGCGTTTCGAGCAATTTTCATGTGTCTTTCTTGAGCAAACTACAAGAGTAATACTTAGCAAGAGATAAAGAAGAAGCGATTAGCAAATAATCCAGGCCACTTAGTTAAGTGGCTAATTTGATAAGGGGTTAAAACAAATAAGTAAATAAAGAATTTAATTACTGTTGGGTGTTAGAAAATATGGGATCAGGTCAGGTATAGGCAAGGCGAGAACGGGCCTAATGTGATGTTACTTCCTCCCTTCTATTTTATATGATCGACTTTCTTTAACGTCTCGAGACAAGAAGAAAAAAAATTTGCAAAAAGAACGTGCTAGAATCACTACAAGAAAACAGGCACACTGTTAAATGCATCTACCAACCGCTGTTGAATGCATCTACCGACGGTTTACATACCTGCTGGTAAGGAAGCGCCGCGAAGTTTTCTACGGCAGTTTCGAAAACTGCTAGAACAAACCGCCATAGTTGACAGAAATATTTACCAGCAGTTGTTTGATAAGTACCGGCGGTTTGGTTTGTTAAATTTATTAATTAATAATTAATTCACGAATATTATTTACCAGCGGTTGTTAAATTAATTAGTATATATTTTCTCAGATTGTTGCATTGGTTGTCAAGTTTAGAATACATATGTTATTATTTATTTTAATTTGTATAATGTATTTTTACTTGCTATTCTTCAATTAGTTCAATTTATCTTACCATAATAAGTATGTGATGTTGGATTATTAGAGGATTGAATTTATCTATTGTATATAGTTATAGTAGTAACTAGTACTATGACTTTTTTTATTATTATTTTTCCTCAAACTTTTCAATGATATTATTTAAAGCCCTACCTTTCCACTGATTTATTGAAATACATATTCATAAAAAAAGCTATATGAAAGGAAAAAAAAATTCAGAAAACTGCTGGGAAATGCAGAAAAACCGCTGCAAAATTCAAAATTATACAAAACCGCCGCTAAAAGGAAGGTAACCGCCGCGAAGTTCTGCTCTTAATGAAGTTTATATCACAACCAATCAAACCGCTGCGAAAGCAATTTTAACGACGGTTTTCCAAACCGCCGCGAATAAACCGCGGCAATTTTTCTGTTTTCTTGTAGTGAATATTTAATCAAAATTCATATAAAGCTTTTCAAAATATAATGTTTGTGCAAAAGTTTGGTAAAAACAAGTAAAAGTCGTCATGTCTTTGAGACTTTTAAAAGAGTGACATACAAATACAAATTAAAAGAGAGGAAGTAACAAGTTGCTCTTTTCTTATACAAGAAGTTAGCTATAGTCTGCCAATGTCATCATATCCCAAAACATATCTGACCCTGCATGGGGTGGCGATCCAACTTGAGTTGATCTCCCTCGCTTGCCGTGGTTGAGAATTATGTAGCAAACCACTCCATCGTTGCGTACATGTAAAGAGACATTCAAATAGATCAAACAAAGGTAAGATATGCAGACTTTATTTTCTTTTGCTTTCTTGCCGAATAGTGGAGAGACTAGCATGAATGCCCTTAAACAAGTAACTTGAGGCATATCTAATAACTTGCCCAAATATTGAACCATAAAGTGATAACCACCAACTAGAATAAAGAGAGCAAATCAGCGGGCGACAAACAAACAAATAAAATATAATTTAGCAGATATGCCATGACCATAAGCTTCTCATAACACAATAAATTTTCCTTATTTTCATTTGAAAGCATGTCGCACTCAAAACAGTTGTAGTAAAATTAAAATTATAGGCAAAAGAACCCATAGAAATCAATGTTTAATTAGCAAATCCTCAGAATTCAGTACTAAGGAGCTTTCCCACTATTTAACAAATCAAATTAATTAAGTTAAAGCAGCAGTGTTGGCAGATTTATTAGTGACCAGTAACACCAAGCAAGTTCTGCATTTCCACTAAAATTCCAACACCCAAATATGTTTGAAGCATCTCTAAAAAAAAGTATTTTGTCATTTCAATTGGCAATTTTCATTACTCAATAGTAAGCTTGTGTCGCTGTAGGTCATACACCATATATACAGGGGCGGACCCACAGCCTTCCAAGGGGTCCCAATTGATACTCCTTCAAAAAAAATTAACCCTATATATACATGTTAAAATTTTTTGGGATGGATATAAGTAGTATACTTGACACCCCTTCAAATGAAAAGGAGCAACAGTTCAGCGGATAAGGGGTGTCAAGATTTCGGCCACGTCCCTTGTTCGAGTCTCGGCTGCAACAGTTTTTGACCTTTTTACGAGTTTGACTTTTTTTCGAGTCTGGCTGAAACATTTTTTTACCTTTTTACGAGTTTGACTTTTTTTTAAAATATAAGACCAACCAAAATGTCCTTTTTAACCTTTTCCACATACTTTGGGATCATTAAACAATTGTTCCACTTTGAAATCCCTAAAATTCTTTTTGGTTGAACAAAAGAACGTGAGAACCCAGCCCCTTCTCCCCCACTGCCCACCATTATTCCTCCAAAATTACTCCTTCAGCCTCTTCCATACCCAGCAAGTACGTGGCGTCCCTCTGGGCTCCGACCTTCTCCAATCTCCATCACCAATTTCTGCTTTTATTCATGGCACCCAAGGTACTTATCTCTTTTTTTAACCAAATATTTTTGTGATTAATATTACTAAGTAAGAGTGAAATAATCGAATTATAAATAAGTTTGAGACAATTGAGTCCTTTATTTAACATCAAGTAAAAGAAACTTGACATAAATTTGGTAGAATTGGCAACTTGACATAAATTTGGCATAACCTTAGCCAAATAACTAATGTGTGCAAAATTGGTCTTGCAAATATTGGTAGTAGTAGCGTTGCTAGGCAGGCCACTTTTAGCCTTTTTAAAAAAAAAAATATTATGGCTATTCAAAAGAATGTAGTTGGAACTTGGATAATCTGTTGGAGTTCTCTCCTTGTCATATTACATAAAGTCAATTGTTTCATCAAATTGTCAAATTCAAGAATACAACTTTTGTACTTTATGTAAATTGATTATTGTTCTAACTAAAGCCTTATTTCACAATTCAGCTACAAAAGTCATTGGAGAATTTTTACCACAAACAACCAATATCAAGTTTTGTCTCTGATAATCAACCCAATCAAGAAGAAAATGCAAATATATCGGAAATACCATCCCAATCTTCCGAGAGACAAGAATTTGATGTAGATTCTTTAAAGGCTGATCCAGCTAAAAGAATTCAAATCTTGGACTATCACCCAGATCATCGTGATACAATTAGAAGAGCATATCTTCAAAAAGGTCCTTGTCAACCTCGGAATCATAAATTTCCTCAAACAAACTTTTCAGGATATATGCGTCGTTTTAGTTCAGAGTGGTTTGATATTTATCATGATTGGTTAGAGTATAGTGTAAGTAAAGATGCAGCTTATTGTTTGTATTGTTATTTGTTTAAGGATAATAAAATTCATCAAGGTGGAGGGGAAGTATGGTCTACGGAGGGATTTAGAACTTGGGGGAAAAATAGGGCCTTTGAAAAACATATTGGTCCTGTGAGTAGCATTCATAATCAATCAAAAAAGAAATGTCAAGATTTGATGCGGCAACAAAGGTCTATTATATCTGCATTTGATAGACAATCTAATCAAGTTAAGCATGCGCATCGGATTCGATTGACTGCTTCGATTGATGTAGTTAGACTTCTTATGAATCAGGGAATGGCATTTCGAGGTCATGATGAATCTAAATCATCACTGAATAGAGGTAATTTTCTTGAGATTCTTTCATGGTATGCAAAAAGGTGTGATAACATTCGTGATTTTGTATTGGAACATGCTCCTCAAAATGATCAAATGACTTCTCCTAAGATTCAAAAAGATATTGTGACTGCATGTAAGATTGAAACAGTTAAAGCTATCATAGAGGATTTAAATGATGATTACTTTGCTTTATTAGTTGATGAATCTTTTGATGTGTCACGCAAGGAGCAAATGGCTGTGGTTTTAAGATATGTTGATAGAAGGGGATTTGTGATGGAGCGCCTTATTGATATTATTCATGTTAAAGATACTAGTGCCTTATCTCTCAAGAAGGCAATTGTAGACTTACTTGCTCACTATTCTTTGAGTCTATCTTATGTTCGTGCACAATGTTACGATGGGGCAAGTAATATGCAGGGTCATATAAATGGTCTTAAAATGTTGATCAAGCAAGAAAGTAGATCGGCTCATTCTATCCATTGTTTCGCTCACCAACTTCAACTAGCTCTTGTTGGGGTTTCTAAAAAATGTGTCCAAGTGGGTGAACTTGTGTTATTAGTTTCTAATATTTTGAATATGTTGGGTTCTTCTTTCAAGCGTATGGATGCATTTCGAGAATCTCAAAGAGAAAAAATTCAAGAGGCATTAAATATGGGTGAAGTTACAACTGGGAGTGGCTTGCTTCAAGAACTTGGTCTTATTAGAGCCGGTGACACTCGTTGGGGCTCTCACTACAGATCTTTTACCAACTTTATTAGCTTGTTTGGTACTGTTGTTGATTTACTTGATTATATTGTTGATAATGGTTCTCCAGATGATAGAGCTAAGGCAACAGGATATCTTACAAAGTGTCAATCATTTGATCTTGTTTTTATCTTGCATTTGATGAGAGATGTCTTAGGAATCACTGATGACCTTAGTAAATCCTTACAGAAGAAGGAACAAGATATTGCAAATGCAATGCTACTTGTTGAAGTAGCAAAGAGAAGATTGCAAGAGTTAAGGGATAAAAAGTGGGGTTTGCTTTTTGACATGGTGAAAATATTTTGCATCAAGTATGACATCTTAATGCCTAATTTTGATGAGCCATATGTTAGCTCTGGAAGATCACGACGTTTACCTGCTGATTATAATGTTTTACATCATTATCATGCTGTTGTGTTCAACCAAATTATTGATTGGCAACTTCAAGAACTTAATAATCGTTTTGATGAGGTGGCGACTGATTTGCTACATGGAGTTGCTTGTTTGAATCCAAATGACTCATTTTCTAGCTTTGATATCGGGAAGATAATGACAATGGCTAAGCTATATCCTGATGACTTTGACGAATCTAATATGGTTGCTCTTGAGAATCAACTTGCTACTTACATTATTGATGTTCGTGATGTTGATGAAAGGTTCTTTGATCTAAATGGCCTTTGTGACCTTTCAAAAAAAATGGTTCAGACAAAGAAGCATATGACTTTTCCTCTTGTATTCCGCTTAGTTAAACTTGCTCTGCTTCTACCAGTTGCTACCGCATCAGTTGAAAGAGCTTTTTCGGCAATGAAGTTTATCAAAAATGACTTGCGGAACCGAATGGATGAAAATTTTTTTAGTGGTTGCATGGTGCCTTATGTAGAAAGAGGTGTATTTAGTACTATTTCTAACGATGCTATTGTAAAAACATTTCAAGAGATGACAATGCGTCGAGTACAATTGTAATAATATATTTATATTGTACTTTAACTAATAGAGTGGTGTTTTATTTTGACAACTTTTTAGTCGTGTATTTTTTTTATATTTTGATACCCCTTAGCAGAAATCCTGGGTCCGCCACTGCATATATATAGCTCAGTCCCAACTACAACCACCACGGTAAATGAGTTGAGATCGAAACAACCTTAAAGTGCAAGAGGTTGTTGTCGCTGAGGCTCAAATTTTATAAAAACCACGTAAAGGAAATAGCAGACTTTGCCATGGCTGCGAGGTGGTTGCACGATGGTTATCGGCCGTCCAAAATCGCCGTGCCAAGATACAATTGTCTTGATTTCCTCGCCATACCAATTTAATTAGTAAAAAGAAACTTTATTATCATCGCCTCTTTCTTTCCAAGACAGCAGCATAACAGGAGCGGCTGGAGTCATTGCCTCAAAAAATAATCAAGTTGTTATTTTTTGTTTTGGAAAGGAAGGCTCGGACCTGCATTCAATGTAGGCAAAGAACCATAGGGCCTGCCATGGTTGCAAAGTATTGCCTCGCCAAGATATAGATCCTGTAGGTTTCCGCCTTAATTGACATTTTAGGAATCTCATTATCGCCCAAAAAGTACTTTTATAACAACAGTAAAGGGGCACCAGCACAACACATAGAGCGATAGCAGTAGTGAAAAATATTGTGGCCTCACAATAGATCCTCGGCCATCAAGTTTACTATCTTGTTCAAATCAGTTTTACCAAGCTATACCTCAAGTGCAATATTCTATTTAAATTAGTTTATGTCCAGCAGGAACAACCTTAGCAAAGCTTCAGAATGTATGAATTTTTCATAGGCCAAGAGTTTAATTCCTGCTCATAAAGCAAAATACCAAGTAGAGGAACAACCAGCAGGAGCTCACACAGGAACCAGCAGCGAAACAAGGTCAGGGAATGAAGTAATAAACCTTGAAAATGTGGGTTGAGGCAAAGACCATTGATGCAAGATTGGGGAGGCTCAGAATTGATTTAATAACGACGTCGCCATGGCTGCGGGCTGGTTGCTCGACATTCACCTGCCATCCCAACTCGCCTCGCCAAGAGACATACATGTCACTCATTTGCCCATAGAGTTTGTATAAATTTCATCATTGCCTCTTTTTCGAGATAGCAGCAGAACAGTAGCGGAGGGACAAGTCATTGTCTCAAAGAATAATCTTCGGTCAACGGCGATGTAGTAAATGTTCAAACTAGTCCATATCTGTCAAAACAACCAGCATGACAGTAGCACAAACTTGAACTTTCACAAGCTAGAAACAACCAAAAGGCAGCAACAGAGTTTAGCAATAAAAGGCCAGCAAGCCACAACATAAACAACAGTAAAAGGCCAGCAAAGCCACAATAACTTTATAACAGTAAAATAGGCCAGCCAGGCCATATAAAAAAATAAATGCATTGTAGTAATGAGCAGGTGAGGCAAGATGAAGGAACAAATATACCCAAGTGGAGCTTTCTGATGAGGCAGTGTCGAAGGGGAAGCAACAACAGAATGACATAGCAGACATGCTAAAATGGAAACACTAGCAGCAACCATAAATGGAAGAAAAGAAGGGACGACTGCCAGGGCTACGACGAGCTTAGCTGGCGTTGCCACTGCTCCATCTTCTTCTTTTCTCCAATTCCCCAATTTTCCTCTCTGAGATCTCCCATGTCTTCTCTATTTTAGCAAGGGGCTTCTCCCTTTTCTTCCAAAAAGAAATCCAGGGTTTCATAGCTAGAGTCCAAATTAGTGTGAAATTGGAAAACCCCCTGGACCAATTTATCCGCTAACGGCTATATTGATCGTAGCAAACTTCAAATAACCAAGAGAGATACAGACCCAAAAAAAAAGAGCGGGAATAGAGAGGACCTCCAGCTAATGAGTGATCTAAATGCGCGTGTATGCAAGGATAGGCTACAGTTGAGTGCAAATTTCATACCTAGCCCTTTTTACTAGAAATAACTAAGGGGTCGTTCGGTTGCTGTATAAGCAACTTAATACCCGTGCAAAACTCCGCACTAATTTAGCGCAGCGTTCGGTTAGTTTTCTGTGAAATTTTAATACTCGCATAAAATTAGTGCAACGTTTGGTTGCGTTTTTGTATATTCCGCATTATTAATAACCGTATTATTAATGCGGGAATCTATGTATTATTTTATGCGGGGTAGAAGGTGGTATTAATAATGTGGGTATTAATAACGCAGGTATTAAAATTTAAAATGACAAAAATGACCCTCATTAGGAGGATATTTTAAAATTTTATTTAAGGAGTAAATAAATATTTTAAATAATAATATTGTTTATTAATTTGTAATATATCAGTGATTCAAAAAATAATCCCTACGTTATAATATATGCATGGATAATACCCACATTACTAAACCCCGCGTTAACTAATACCCGCATTATTAATACCCATATTATTAATACACACATTACTAATACCCACATTATTAATACCCGCATTAATAGTTAATACCCGCGTAAACTATACATTCAACCGAACGACCCCTAATTGATCTAACTAATTTCACAATTAATTTAGAGAACTTTCTAACTAAATAAATGCTCAAAATATCTTAAATGTTGTAGATAATACAAAATATTTGATGCATATATGGACAAACTTTGCAAGTAAAGTCACATTACGACAAAACTTCAAATTTTACAATTTCTTTTGAAAAAGGATACTTGTTGCTTTGAATTAACACAACAAGCTATATTTTGAGATTTATATAAAAAGAAAGTATCAACAAATTAATTTCAAAAATATCGGGCCAAAATTGTACGTCAACAGCTACCCTCATACATGAAACTGATTAATTCATTGATTACTTGTAGCATATACTTTGATCTTGTTCGTTCTTTCTCTCGCATGACTAATCTAGAAGAAAGAAATCAATTAGAAGATTTTGAAACAGAGAAGATCTCTAAATTACGGAGTATATTTCCAGTTTCGCGTAGCATGTCTGTTTACGAATTGGTATGTTGCATACGACTAATGAATCATGATGGTACTCAAGGGGGGAAATGTTATAGAAGTGTAGGCATCTGTTGAAACGATTTCTCCTCTGTTTTTTTTCTTTTTCGTCTATTATTAATCTTTATCAAGATATGATTGACTATCTTTACCTTCTATCTATCCGTATAAGCATACACATGTTTTCTTAGTCACCCAAGCAAAAGATTATACTAAAAAGAGGGTGTTATTATAAAAAAGATTTGAACAAGAATTGATTCAATGAGTAGGATCATTAGGAAGTACAAGTACATCTCCTTAAATCATTCTTATAATTAATATAGACAAACTTACAGACTGCTTCTCCTAGCTATATGTATTGGTCACTTACTGGGACCGTACCAATCCCTATAAACATCACATGGAAAACTGTGGAATCAAGATGAATAAGGCACATAATATCTGATGATAAACATTTGTCTATGAGCAGATAGACAACATTCCTGTATTCTGTTTCTTTCTAAACTAAATCTCCGTTTTGTTTCTATTAGTGCTAGACTTAATGGTGTAAAACTGTAATTTCAAACCAATTATCTCAGTTAACTCAGCAGGTTGTATAATTTTTGCAAACTCATACTGGACATTTTCCTGCATAAAGAGATCTTTCGTATGCTGTAGTTACATCATTCTGCTAGTGATGCTTCAAAAGTTCAATTAACATTAGGAAAAGAAGACGTGAACTCTTATTAAGAAATTATCTGACATCTAACTCTCCAGACTGATGATTTATGTTCTTAAAGAGTTTTCTTGTTGTCATGATCGTGCTTTTTTTTTCCTTGGTTGTACTGATCTGAATATTTTTGCACAAAGATTCAACCACTGAATTTTGATAGCAGTGCTGTAACAATAAGGCAAATACTGATACTGCAACAATATTTTATCACTGCAGTAACGAGAAGATGGGAAAGTTTTCCTGCAAGCCTCTATGTTATTCCTGCAACCAAATAAATCAGAAAAGACAGAAAACAGAAGTATATTATCAGTTTGGTATGGGACGATCCCGAGCCCACAATTTACTTGTGTCTCCTTAAGAAATCTAACCCCCTCACAGTTGCCCAAGGTTCACGGGTTAATTTCTCCCATGATGGAACGGGATAACAATTCTACTGTAGCGACACTTCAAACAGTAGAACACTGCGAACTCAAAGAAACGGAGCAAATCACACGACTTACTTAGTATGCAGAAAAGAGAGGGAATGCAGTAAGAAGTTTTGTATTTCTGTGTTTCAGTGTGTGTTCAAAGGTTGATGACTGACCAGTTTATATAGCCTTTGGAAAGAGTGTGAAGAGTTCACCACTAATGGCCACTAACACCTGACTTCACTGCCACTAATGGCATCAGAATTCACTGCCACTAATGGCTGAATTCACTAAATGTCAGTAATGAAATAGTGGGAGAACGTGGAGGAATAATTACTCTGGATTAATCAGATTAATCCATTCAGATTTCTGTTACACAAACAGATTAAATATTAAATATTAATAATAAATTATTAATTAATATTTTTAGTTTTGTTGGTCCAAAAAATTAAGTCAATCAATCATATCAATTGACCGAAATTCGAATCCGAATCCGAATCCGAAGCCGAAGCCGAGACGAGCGAGCGACGATGACGGCGCGAGGCTTCCCTTCTTCTCAACCCTTTTAAGAGCTAAGAGAAGTGAATTTGTATTTAAACCCAACAAAAGTCTTTTCCTCTACCAATATGGGAGAAGGTGCATTTCCTTACAAAAAGGAACCTTTTCACCTTCCCACCCATTTCCCATTCACACTCTATTTATTCCAAAACCCCAACAATCCCCCACATGAATGGGGAATGGCTATATTGGAAATATGCATGACAGACTTGTGTGATTTGCAAGAAAGAATTAGTTGCATCGGGATAAGTAGGTTTCCCTTTGAACTTTCCGTAGTGAACATACATCGGATATACTCGGTCAATCGGTAGATTTGATATCTTTGAACCGTTGAGCTTTGGTGTATACCTAGACAACGTAAGTCACACAACTAACCCTTAACCGTCTTTGGTTCTCACTGTTGTATTCGTTTCAGCCATGAACACCGCCTGGTTTCATAAGTACTTAGAGAACTTGCCATACCGAATTCTCCTTGAAGCAGCTTCCACTTCACACTTACATAGGTGATTTCTAAACGTGTAATCCTATAGATATACACTGTTTGATAATTAAAATATCAAACTTAGACAATCATTAAAAAATGCCTCTAGCATTTTACCCTTGGTACTTGAACATTGTCTAATCATGAGAATGGACCAAACATTAACTGACAATGTTGGACCGTCAAGCACGACTTTGTATTCTCCTTGAACCTAGTTCTTGGGATCTCCAGTCTCCTGGGTAGAGTTACCGCCGTGATGACTTGTCCTTGGCCATAGTCACATTCCCTTCGATGAACACTCAACCGCCTCTCTAGTTAAGCCTTTTGTAAGCAGATCCGCCACATTATCCCTTGACTTCACGTAGTCAATAGTGATAATTCCCCTAGAGAGTAGGTCCCTAACGGTTTTATGCATTCGTCGTATGTGACGATTCTTACCGTTATACATGACATTCCTCGCTCTTCCTATAGCCGATTGACTATCACAATGTATAAAAATTGGTGTCAACGGCTTAGGCCAAAACAGAATGTCTTCCAAAAAGTTCCGAAGCCATTCAGCTTCTTCACCGGCTTTATCTAAGGCTATGAATTCAGCTTCCATAGTAGAGCGGGCAATACATGTTTGCTTGGACGATTTCCAAGACACCGCTCCTCCACCAAGTGCGAAAATATATCCACTTGTGGACTTAGAATCAGTTGTGCCGGTGATCCAATTGGCATCACAATATCCTTCAATGACTGCAGGATACTTGTTATAATGCAATGCAAAGTCTTGAGTGTATTTTAAATACCCCAAAACACGTTTCATTGCCATCCAATGGGTCTGATTGGGATTACTCGTGTATCGACTTAGTTTACTTATAGCACAAGCTATATCTGGTCGAGTACAATTCATGACGTACATCAAACTTCCCAAAACACGTGCATAATCCCGTTGCGACGTGCTTTGACCTTTGTTCTTCTTTAGAGCAAGGTTTACATCAATAGGAGTCTTTGAAATTTTAAAATCCAAATATTTAAATTTTTCAAGAACTCTATTGATGTAGTGAGTTTGAGACAACGCCAGACCTTGAGGAGTTCTATGGATCTTAACAGCTAGAATTAAGTCCGCAACTCCTAAGTCTTTCATATCAAATTTGCTAGTCAACATGCGTTTCGTAGCATTTATATTGGCAATGTTATTGCTCATTATCAACATGTCGTCCACATACAAGCAAACAATGACTATAAAGTTAGGAGTGTTCTTAATGTAGACACATTTGTCACACTCGTTAATTTTAAAGCCATTTGACAACATTGTATGATCAAATTTCGCATGCCATTGTTTAGGTGCTTGTTTCAGTCCATAAAGTGACTTAACAAGTTTACACACCATCTTTTCTTTACCTGGAACCACGAACCCTTCAGGTTGTTCCATGTAAATTTCTTCCTCCAAATCCCCATTTAAGAACGCTGTCTTAACGTCCATTTGATGGATTTCCAGACCATACACGGCGGCTAACGCTATTAACATACGAATGGATGTAATTCTGGTTACCAGCGAGTATGTGTCAAAGTAGTCAAGACCTTCTTGTTGTCTATATCCTTTAACAACAAGCCTTGCCTTGTACTTGTCAATAGTGCTATCAGCTTTCATTTTCCTTTTGAAAATCCACTTAGAACCTAATGGTTTGTTTCCAGGAGGAAGATCAACCAACTCCCAAGTATGGTTGCTCAAAATAGATTCTATTTCACTATTGACTGCCTCTTTCCAAAATGGAGAGTCTGAAGAAGACATTGCTTCTTTAAACGTCCGAGGCTCATTTTCCAACAGAAAAGTGACAAAGTCATCTCCAAATGAAGTAAAAGTTCTTTGACGCTTGCTCCGTCTTGGTTCTTCCTCATTTGGTGAATTTTCTTTGGTTCCTCCCCGAGGTCGTTTGGATCTTTCACCAACTGACTCACATTCCTTCTTATACGGATATATTGTTTCAAAGAATTCAGCACTATCTGGTTCCATCACCGTATTAACATGAATGTCGGGATTTTCTGATTTATGAACCAGAAACCGATATGCTTTACTGTTTATAGCATACCCAATGAAAACACAATCAACTGTTTTCGGTCCAATCTTAACCCTTTTGGGTTTTGGGACTTGCACTTTTGCCAAACACCCTCACACTTTGAAGTAATTCAAGTTGGGCTTCCTTCCTTTCCACTTTTCATATGGAATGGAAAGTGTTTTGCTATGGGGAACTCGATTGAGTATTTGATTAGCCGTGAATATAGCTTCCCCCCACAAGTTCTGGGGTAGACCCGAACTGATTAACAAGGCATTCATCATCTCCTTTAATGCCCGATTTTTCCTTTCCGCAATCCCATTGGATTGAGGCGTGTAAGGGGCAGTTGTTTGATGAATAATGCCATATTCCAAACATATTTGTTCAAAAGGAGATTCATATTCTCCACCCCTATCACTTCTTATCATTTTGATCTTTTTGTTAAGTTGCGTTTCAACTTCATTTTTGTATTGCTTGAATGTGTCAATTGCCTCATCTTTACTACTAAGCAAATAAACATAGCAGTAACGAGTGCTATCGTCAATAAAAGTTATGAAATACTTCTTTCCACCGCGAGATCGTATTGACTTCATGTCACAAATATCTGTATGAATTAAGTCTAATGGTTCAGAATCCCTTTCAATTGACTTGTAAGGGTGTTTAGCATATTTAGACTCAACACATATTTGACATTTTGACTTAGCGCAATCAAATTTAGGCAATACTTTCAAATTGATCATTTTTCGCAAGGTTTTATAATTGACATGTCCCAAACGAGAATGCCATAAATTATTTGACTCAAGTAAGTAAGAAGAAGCTGCAATTTTATTCATAGTGTCAACGACCATTACATTGAGTTTGAAGAGGCCCTCAGTCAGGTAACCTTTTCCTACATACAGCTCATTCTTAGTTATTACAACTTTGTCAGAAACAAACACACACTTAAACCCGTTTTTCACAAGAAGTGCAGTAGACACCAAGTTCTTCCTTATTTCAGGAACATGAAGAACATTGGTCAGAGTCACAACCTTGCCATACGTCATCTTGAGGAATAGCTTCCCATATCCTTCAATTTTGGCCGTTGCAGAATTGCCCATAGAGAGCGCCTCATCAGGTCCAGCGGGAGCATATGAAGCAAAGGCTTCCTTCACAGCACAAACATGGCAGGTGGCTCCTGAATCAATCCACCATTCCTTAGGATTTCCAACTAAGTTGCATTCAGAAATCATAGCACATAAATCAATGTCTTGCACTCCTTGGGCCAATTTTGTCTCTTCAACCATGTTTGGTTGACCTTTTTCCTTTTTCCTGTCCTTCTTTGCAGCACGACAGTCTGCGGACTTATGTCCACTCTTGCCACAGTTGTAGCAATTTTCCTTGAACTTTTTCTTGCTGGGGTTGGTCTTCCCTCCGGAAGACTTCTTTCTCTTATTTTGATTTGGAGTATGCTCAACGATATTTGCTCCCGCTATTGCAGCACTTCCACGAGCCTTCTTTTCAGCAGATTTGTTGTCCTTTTCAATCCTCAAGCGTCCAATCAAATCTTCAAGGGTCATCTCCTTGCGCTTGTGTTTCAAGTAATTTTTAAAGTCCTTCCATGATGGAGGTAACTTTTCAATCATGGCTGCAACTTGAAACGCCTCATTAATCTTCAAACCTTCAAAGAAAAGTTTGTTAGCAACAACATAAATAATACTCTTAACATAAGTATTAATCAGGATCAAACCTTCAGCAAGGAGATCATGGATAAGGATTTGAAGTTCTTGGACTTGGGACACAATCGATTTGTTATCCACCATTTTATAATCCAGAAATTTGACAGCCACAAATTTCTTCAGTCCAGCGTCTTCAGTCTTATATTTCTTTTCTAGAACATCCCACAGTTTCTTAGACGTTTCAACATTACTGTAAACGTTGTACAGGTCATCTTCCAAGCCACTTAGAATGTAATTCTTGCATAGGAAGTCAGAATGCTTCCACGCCTCAATCACAAGGAAGCGTTCGTTTTTAGGTGTTTCATCAGTCAGGACTGGAGCATCCTCCTTGATAAACCTTTGCAGGCTTAAGGTGGTCAGATAAAAGAACATCTTTTGCTGCCACCTTTTAAAGTCCACACCAGAAAACATCCCCAGCTTTTCTGCAGGTGGCATAACCGTTGCAGCAGCACAGCTAGTCCCAGCAGCACCAGAAACTGCGGTAGCATTAGTATTCACAGCAGGGACAGTTTGTTCCAGCCCGTTAGTCATCTCTGTCAAGTGACACAAGCAGAAACAATATTAATAAAATGTTTAAACAATAGGAGTAGAAAAAACCACGAAGGCTTTTAGTCCCCACAAACAGATTATTTCACAGTAATTAGGAGTAGAAAAACCACGAAGGTTTTAGTCTCCACAACAGATTAATATATTATACACGAGTAGAAAATCACAAAGATTTTAGTCTCCTTAAGCAGTATTTATTTAAGTGCAGAAAATAAATAACAATAGATTTCTTAAGCTTGTTATTCCTGCAACCACATAAATCAGAAAAGACAGAAAACAGAAGTATATTATCAGTTTGGTATGGGACGATCCCGAGCCCACAATTTACTTGTGTCTCCTTAAGAAATCTAACCCCCTCACAGTTGCCCAAGGTTCACGGGTTATTTTCTCCCAGGATGGAACGGGATAACAGTTCTACTGTAGCGGCACTTCAAACAGTAGAACACTGCGAACTCAAAGAAACGGAGCAAATCACACGACTTACTTAGTATGCAGAAAAGAGAGGGAATGCAGTAAGAAGTTTTGTATTTCTGTGTTTCAGTGTGTGTTCAAAGGTTGATGACTGACCAGTTTATATAGCCTTTGGAAAGAGTGTGAAGAGTTCACTACTAATGGCCACTAACACCTGACTTCACTGCCACTAATGGCATCAGAATTCACTGCCACTAATGGCTGAATTCACTACATGTCAGTAATGAATTGTCTACTAATGAGAAAACGTGGGAGAGTGGGAGAACGTGGTGGAATAATTACTCTGGATTAATCAGATTAATCCATTCAGATTTCTTTTACACAAACAGATTAAATATTAAATATTAAAAATAAATTATTAATTAGTTAATATTTTTAGTTTTGTTGGTCCAAAAAATTAAGTCAATCAATCATATCAATTGACCGAAATCCGAAATCCGAATCCGAATCCGAAACCGAAACCGAAGCCGAAGCCGAAGCCGAGACGAGTGAGCGACGACGACGGCACGAGGCTTCCCTTCTTATCAACCCTTTTAAGAGCTAAGAGAAGTGAATTTGTATTTAAACCCAACAAAAGTCTTTTCCTCTACCAATATGGGAGAAGGTGCATTTCCTTACAAAAAGGAACCTTTTCACCTTCCCACCCATTTCCTATTCACACTCTATTTATTCCAAAACCCCAATAATCCCCCACATGAATGGGGAATGGCTATATTGGAAATATGCATGTCAGACTTGTGTGATTTGCAAGAAAGAATTAATTGCATCGGGATAAGTAGGTTTCCCTTTGAACTTTCCGTAGTGAACATACATCGGATATACTCGGTCAATCGGTAGATTTGATATCTTTGAACCGTTGAGCTTTGGTGTATACCTAGACAACGTAAGTCACACAACTAACCCTTAACCGTCTTTGGTTCTCACTGTTGTGTTCGTTTCAGCCATGAACACCGCCTGGTTTCATAAGTACTTAGAGAACTTGCCATACCGAATTCTCCTTGAAGCGGCTTCCACTTCACACTTACATAGGTGATTTCTAAACGTGTAATCCTATAGATGTACACTGTTTGATAATTAAAATATCAAACTTAGACAATCATTAAAAAATGCCTCTAGCATTTTACCCTTGGTACTTGAACATTGTCTAATCATGAGAATGGACCAAACATTAACTGACAATGTTGGACCATCAAGCGTGACTTTATATTCTCCTTGAACCTAGTTCTTGGGATCTCCAGTCTCCTGGGTAGAGTTACCGCCGTGATGACTTGTCCTTGGCCATAGTCCCATTCCCTTCGATGAACACTCAACCGCCTCTCTAGTTAAGCCTTTTGTAAGCGGATCCGCCACATTATCCCTTGACTTCACGTAGTCAATAGTGATAATTCCCCTAGAGAGTAGGTCCCTAACGGTTTTATGCCTTCGTCGTATGTGACGATTCTTACCGTTATACATGACATTCCTCGTTCTTCCTATAGCCGATTGACTATCACAATGTATAAAAATTGGTGCCAACGGCTTAGGCCAAAACAGAATGTCTTCCAAAAAGTTCCGAAGCCATTCAGCTTCTTCACCGGCTTTATCTAAGGCTATGAATTCAGCTTCCATAGTAGAGCGGGCAATACATGTTTGCTTGGACGATTTCCAAGACACCGCTCCTCCACCAAGTGCGAAAATATATCCACTTGTGGACTTAGAATCAGTTGTGCCGGTGATCCAATTGGCATCACAATATCCTTCAATGACTGCAGGATACTTGTTATAATGCAATGCAAAGTCTTGAGTGTATTTTAAATACCCCAAAACACGTTTCATTGCCATCCAATGGGTCTGATTGGGATTACTCGTGTATCGACTTAGTTTACTTATAGCACAAGCTATATCTGGTCGAGTACAATTCATGACGTACATCAAACTTCCCAAAACACGTGCATAATCCCGTTGCGACGTGCTTTGACTTTTGTTCTTCTTTAGAGCAAGGTTTACATCATTAGGAGTAGAAAAACCACGAAGGTTTTAGTCTCCACAGCAGATTAATATATTATATACGAGTAGAAAACCACAAAGGTTTTAATCTCTTTAAGCAGTATTTATTTAAGTGCAGAAAATAAATAACAATAGATTTCTTAAGCTTGTTATTCCTGCAACCAAATAAATCAGAAAAGACAGAAAACAGAAGTATATTATCAGTTTGGTATGGGACGATCCCGACCCCACAATTTACTTGTGTCTCGTTAAGAAATCTAACCCCCTCACAGTTGCCCAAGGTTCACGGGTTAATTTCTCCTTGGATGGAACGGGATAACAATTCTACTGTAGCGGCACTTCAAACAGTAGAACACTGCGAACTCAAAGAAACGGAGCAAATCACACGACTTACTTAGTATGTAGAAAAGAGAGGGAATGCAGTAAGAAGTTTTGTATTTCTGTGTTTCAGTGTGTGTTCAAAGGTTGATGACTGACCAGTTTATATAGCCTTTGGAAAGAGTGTGAAGAGTTCACCACTAATGGCCACTAACACCTGACTTCACTGCTACTAATGGCATCAGAATTCACTGCCACTAATGGCTGAATTCACTAAATGTCAGTAATGAATTGTCCACTAATGAGAAAACGTGGGAGAGTGGGAGAACGTGGAGGAATAATTACTCTGGAGGACTAATTACTCTAGATTAATCAGATTAATCCATTCAGATTTCTGTTACACAAACAGATTAAATATTAAATATTAATAATAAACTATTAATTAATTAATATTTTTAGTTTTGTTGGTCCAAAAAATTAAGTCAATCAATCGACCGAAATCCGAAATCCGAAGCCGAAGCCGAGACGAGCGAGCGACGTCGACGGCGCGAGGCTTCCCTTCTTCTCAATCATTTTAAGAGCTAAGAGAAGTGAATTTGTATTTAAACCCAACAAAAGTCTTTTCCTCTACCAATATGGGAGAATGTGCATTTCCTTACAAAAAGGAACCTTTTCACCTTCCTACCCATTTCCCATTCACACTCTATTTATTCCAAAACCCCAACACTCTATGCATAAGGTGTTTGATTCATTATGTTACAATCCAAAATATTTTCTAAAGGAAGATTCAATTTCAGTTTATATACTCCTATTTCTTTTCTCCCTATTAGTTCAATCAACTCATCTAGAACTTTGAAGATATTTGATACTATTAATTTAAATCTTGCTGATAAATATTAGTCAAGGATACTAAATCAAGGCAAAATTTTTTGATAGCCCCTTAAACTTGGCACCATCTGTAAGTTAAACACTCTAACTTAGCATGTGACCAAATAAACACTTCTATTTGACAGATATGTACCTTTTGAACACAAATATCTGATGGCAAGATGTGTGTCTCAGTGCAAGGTTTTAGCGCGTGAGGGTCTTTTGATACTGGCTGACATGTAATAATACTCATTTTCACTCTAATTTCCATTTTATATTTAAAAGAAAAAAATTAAATTTCAGTCACCATCTCAGGTGAGCATTTCTGACCGGAAATAATGGACTAGCTGGAAAAAATAAAACACCAACGAACAATTTACCTTAAACCCTCAGCGGGGTAGACATCATCTCCTCAACCACCACCTCTATACCATTTCAGATCCCAAAAAGAAAAAGAAAAATAGAAACCACCAAAGAACCCCACCTGGGCTCCTTCACGAAATCACCAAATATGCAGCCACCATAAAAATTTAAATTCATTACTTATCCACTTCTTATTCCATAACACAACAACCCATTTTGTTGTTGGAAGATGGAGTACTGGAAGGTTCTGTTAAGCCATCGGCCGTCGTGACCACCACTACCGCCAATAAACAGTGGTTCTGTTAATGGTGGTTTTTAGAAAGAAAAATGAACTAAAATGATTGTCGTGGATAATGAGGGGATGATTTTGATTAGGAAATAGGTAAATTATAGTGGTAGTCAAGCAGTAAAAATAGAGAATTTATGGAGGACCTAAGGAAAATCTATGGGAGACCGGGGGTAGATGATCAGGGTAGAGAAGAAGAAAGAGTTTCTTTTCTTCTTTCTTGTTACATTGTTTTTCCTTTTATTTTTTTTACTATTATTACATGTGATTTTTAGAAAGAGGAAAAAAAAAGAAATCCACATGTCATTATTTGATTTGTTCACTTGACAAATCAGAAGCAAGTGTATTATGTTTTGCAAACACAAGCGTCCATCAGACACACCTATGTCAAGTAGAAGTGTTTGTTTGGTCACTTGGTAAATTAAAGTGTTTAACTTACAAATGGTGTCAAGTTTAAGGGGCCAATTGCCGACATGAACACAAATATATGGAACTCGTATTTCTCATTAGTAGATGGAAATTAAGAAGAACATGTGATCACAATCTTCTTTTACTTTTACAAAATCAATCAAAAACAACAAGCTTTTGATACTCTTCACCAGATATAGCTTGCTTCATCACAGCTTCAGGATTAATAATCCCACCTTCCTCCAAGAACAAAGTCACCAGATTCTTTGAAAATCCACTTACAAGTGCCACTCCTGGTTGGTTACTAGGAACTGGTGTTGCCTTCGAATCCCTCAAATTCCAAAATACAATTTCAGGCACTTTCTCATAACCTTTTTCTTTATACTTCCTCTGTATCACTTGATAATCTGTCTCCCATGGGCTTGTTGAAGCCTGATCAAATTCCATGTCACTGAAAACAAACAATCTCTTTATCATCTGATCTTCGCTCAACTTCCCATTCACAGCAACTTCAAGAATCTTATCAAACACTTTCTGAAAATCTGTATTCATGCACCAATTCATATGCTCAATAAACTGTGTCTTCTGTGACAAATTTTGACCTTCCACTATGTGAAATTGTGGATCACGACTAAATGTAATTAATTTTCCTTTCCAAGGTTCTTCACTAAGTTCAGAAATAAGCAACCCCAGAGCAACAGAAACTTCCATTGGAGTTCCACACATGCTTCCTGAGACATCACTGTGAAAAATAGTAAAGTAGATTTTTTGGAGAGGTTCTAGAATAATGTAGAGTAGTATCTTGGATTGAAGAAATATCAAGATACTCTAGAATAATCTAGTGTAGAATATTAAGTGCATAGTATAGATATTTTAGAGGAAAGAAATATCTAGATATATTCTAGATATTCTAGAGTCTTAGATAACTTGAATACTCTTATGGATGTATCTAGAAATGCATCTAGAACCATCCCTTGTCAAGTATAAATAAGGGTGGTCTTACTCATTTGTAACTAAGCAAATCAAGAAAACATTTCTAGTTTACAAAGTTCTTTCTTCCAACTTTCCTTCTTCTTTTCAAAAGCTTCCTCTTCTTTAGTTGAATCTTCCTATATCTTGCTAACGATCTTGGGCTAGCAGAAGGTTTCCAACACTAACCTTTGCTTCTGCTATTCTCTACATGGTATCAGAGCCGTAGGTTGACATCTAGAGTATTTTTCAAGATCGGGTTTTTGGTGGTAGATTCAACTGGTTTATCTAAATGGATTTGAGTGGTCGTGTTGGTGGATTGGGGATGGAATTATTGAACCAATCCAACTACAAGGTTTGGAAGACTTGTATGGAGTCTTACCTTGTTGGCGAGGATTTGTGGGAAGTTGTCAATGGTAGTAACACAAATCCTCCTGCCGACAAGCCGGAAAATAGCAATGCACTCAAGAAGTGGAGGCAGACGAATGCTAAGGCGGAGTTTATTCTAAAGAGGTCAATATCTCACAATTTGTTTGACCATATTATAAGTTGCAAGTCGGCTCATGAAATATGGAGTACCCTCGACCGGTTGTTCAACAAGAAGGACGAAGCTCGGCTACAGATATTGGAGAATGAATTGGCTAACACAACTCAAGGTAATCTTTCCATCACCGAGTATTTTTTGAAGATTAAAAATTTATGTTCCGAAATTTCTCTATTAAATCCGGGCGAGGCTATCTCCGAAGCACGAATGAGAAGAACTATCATTCGTGGATTGAAGCCCGAATATATTCCCTTTGTTACATCAATTCAAGGATGGGCCCAACAACCATCCTTGGAGGAGTTCGAGAATTTGTTGTCATCACAGGAGCTACTAGCCAAACAAATGGCTGGTGTATCGATCAAAGAAGGAGAAGGAAGTGCTCTTGTAGCAAACAAGAGGAATTTTAGAGGAAAACAAAAGCAAGGTGGCTCAAGTGAGAGGTCACACTCTCAATCCCAAGGTGATTCAAGCTCGCCCGAGAAGAAAGAAGGATCTTCTCATAATTCTGGTAAGAAGACTTTTAAGTGCTACCGGTGTGGCAAAGTAGGGCATCTAAAAAGATATTGCCGGGCCAAAGAAGGCAATATAGCTCGAGCTGAAAAAGCCGCTGAGGTAGAAGAAGACTGGGGGAAGTGCTTCATGGCTGAAACACGATCAGTAGATGCCATGGCTTCCATCAACTTTGAAAAAGATTGGATCGTGGATTCAGGATGTGGGCATCATCTTACTGGTGACCAATCCAAGTTTTCCACCCTTCGAGATTACAATGGCCATGACGTCATTGTAACGGCAGATAATACAGTCCATCAGGTGGAGAAGGAAGGCACTGTGGTCATCAACGAGAAGCAAGAAGGCCCTATCACTCTCACCAGCGTCTTCTATGTTCCAGGTATGAAGAAAAATCTCTTCTCAGTTGCAAATGCTGTAGATGCTGGAAGCTACCTACTATTTGGCCCACGTGACGTGAAGTTCCTTCGAAATATCAAGGAACTCAAGGCGGATATTATTCACACCGGTAAGAGAGTTAATGATCTATATGTTTTATCTGCCTCTGATTCATATGTTGAGAAAATGAGTGGCAATGATAATGCGCATCTATGGCACGCTAGACTTGGACATGTTAACATGGATAAATTAAAAGCCATGGTGAAATTTAATCTAGTAAAAGGTTTGCCTAACTTAAGAAACTTTGGTGGAGGAGAGATTTGCGAGGGATGTCAATACGGAAAGTCACATCGACTTCCGTTTGACAAATCCTTGTCAAGGTGCAATGCTCCACTAGAACTAATTCACAGTGATTTGATGGGGCCAACAAGAACTCCTTCATTCTCTGGGTACTCTTATATGCTAATTTTTATTGATTATTTTACTAGATTCACGTGGGTTTATTTCGTGAAAAATAAGTCAGAAGTCTTCAACAAGTTTATGGAATTCAAGGAAACAGTTGAAGGCGAGCTTGGTTCCAGAATAAGGAGGTTGCGAACCGATAATGGCGGTGAGTTCACTTCAGAAGAGTTCCTCTTATTTTGTCGTCAACATGGGATTAAGAGAGAACTCACCTGTGCTTATACGCCACAACAAAATGGAGTGGCGGAACGGAAGATTCGGCACTTAACAGAGACTTGTAAGAGTTGGCTTCATGCCAAAAATTTACCCAAAGCACTATGGGCTGAAGGTATGAATTGTGCAGCATATGTGATTAACAGGATGCCACTTTCTCCAAACAACATGAAGTCGCCCTATGAACTGATGTTTGGAGAAAAGCCAAGTGTCAAGCATCTTAGAGTGTTTGGCTCCATATGTTATGTTCATATCCCAGATTCTCAGCGAAGCAAGTTGGATGCCAAAGCCAGGAAGTGCATCTTTGTCGGATATGATGAAAGAAAGAAAGGCTGGAAGTGCATGGATCCAGAAACTCATCGCTTCGTTGTTTCGAGGGATGTCATATTTGATGAAGTTTCTTTATATTATGGAGCCGAGTCAGAAGGAGCGGGTTCTAGCACACTGAACCCTGAAGCTTCGAGCTTGCTTGTCATAGATGTTTCTCCAGATAATGCAGCTGACGAGGAGCTAATTGAAAGGGGGAGTCCAGGAACTCCACAATGTGAATCCCAACAAATAGATGATTCAAGGAGTTCACAACAGCCAAAAAGAGTTATCAGGAAGCCAACCCACTACAGAGATGAGAATTTTGTCAGTACATATTCCTGCTTCCTTGCAGGACCAATAGATGACGAAGAACCTTCATCATTTGAAGAAGCAAAAGGAGTCAAGCAGTGGGAGCTTGCAATGGATGAGGAGATGGAGGCTCTAATGAAAAATCAAACTTGGAGTCTCGTACCGAAGCCTAAGGATGTGAAACCCGTTTCTTGTAAATGGGTTTACAAGATTAAAAGAAAGGCAGATGGTAGCATCGATAGATACAAGGCAAGGCTGGTTGCTCGAGGATTTTCTCAGAAGTACGGAGAAGACTATGAAGAAACTTTCAGTTCCGTAGCAAAGATGATCTCAGTCCGAGTTGTGCTAGCACTGGCAGCCTCGCGTAATTGGAGATTATGGCAACTCGACGTGAAGAATGCTTTCTTGTATGGTGAGCTTGACAAAGATATTTATATGGAGCAGCCACCCGGGTATGTATCTAATCTACATCCTGATTATGTCTGCAAACTTAAAAAGGCTCTTTATGGACTCAAACAAGCTCCACGAGCATGGTATGGGAAAATTGCACAATATCTATATTTTTGTGGTTATGCTGCGTCATATTCGGATCCTAGCTTGTTTGTTAAGAAACAAGGGGATCTGCATATGGTTGTCCTGTTATATGTGGATGATATGATAATAACAGGAAACAATGAAGATGAAGTTTCAAAGCTTCAAGAGGAGCTTGCTATAAGATTTGACATCAAGAAGTTGGGAGAGCTACATCATTTTCTTGGCTTAGAGGTGACAAACACGGATAAAGGAATTTTTGTCACCCAAGAAGGATATGCCAAGAAACTTATTGATAGGTTTGGGATGAAACAAAGCAAAAAGTGCTCTACTCCTCTTGAGATAAACACAAGGTTAAGGCGCGAAGAAGGCTCACTTCCTGCAGACCCCAGGCTTTTTCGAGCTCTTGTCGGTAGTCTTCTATATTTGACTATTACGAGGCCAGATATTGCTTTCTCTGTTGGATATGTCAGCAGGTTTATGCAGTCACCAAGAAAGCCTCACTGGGAAGCTGCAAAGAGGATTCTGAAGTATATCAACTCAACACCAGATTTGGGTTTATTCTTCCAGAAGAAGAACGATTTGGTATTAATTGGATACACGGATGCTGATTTTGCTGGTGATTTGGATGATCGAAGATCAACATCAGGCTATAACTTTCTCTGCGGTGGAACAAGTGTTTCTTGGCTAAGCAAGAAGCAAGACTCGGTTTCTTTATCAACCACGGAGGCGGAATATAAAGCAATTGCTCTTGCTGCTCAAGAATGTGTATGGCTCCAAAGACTCGCTGAAGACTTGCACATACCGATATCAAAACCAACGGCAATTTTTGGAGACAACCAAAGTGCAATCAAGCTGGCAAATAATCCGGTGTTCCATGCAAGAACTAAACACATAGAGGTGGAACATCACTTTATCCGAGAAAAGGTTCTTGATGGTACAGTAACTACGTTGGAGGTGCGGAGTCAGGAAAATATCGCTGATATCTTCACGAAGTCACTTTCCAAAGGTTCGTTTGAGTTCATCCGTGACAAGCTTGGAGTAGTTTCCAAAAAATCACTTTAAGGGGGAGTGTGAAAAATAGTAAAGTAGATTTTTTGGAGAGGTTCTAGAATAATGTAGAGTAGTATCTTGGATTGAAGAAATATCAAGATACTCTAGAATAATCTAGTGTAGAATATTAAGTGCATAGTATAAATATTTTAGAGGAAAGAAATATCTAGATATATTCTAGATATTCTAGAGTCTTGGATAGCTTGAATACTCTTATGGATGTATCTAGAAATGCATCTAGAACCATCCCTTGTCAAGTATAAATAAGGGTGGTCTTACTCATTTGTAACTAAGCAAATCAAGAAAACATTTCTAGTTTACAAAGTTCTTTCTTCCAACTTTCCTTCTTCTTTTCAAAAGCTTCCTCTTCTTTAGTTGAATCTTCCTATATCTTGCTAACGATCTTGGGCTAGCAGAAGGTTTCCAACACTAACCTTTGCTTCTGCTATTCTCTACAATCACAAATTGCCATACAATTTGATAATTTCCCTTTTTTAGCTAAATCATCAACCATTCTTTTCCATTGAAGCTCTGCAACTTCAGGCCCCGTGGGATCTTTTAAGGATGCAATTATTTCATGTGGGAGCAAAGCGCCAGCAGCAATTGTTGTTTTCCCTCTCTTTACATCAGTAAGATATCCCTCGAATCGTTCTTTGTCATGCTTGTAGAATTGTTTCTTATACAATTTCATGGCCACAGATGGGACGCGTTTATAAGGAAGCTCTCCCCATTTATTTGCACAAATATAAACCTCTGGAATCTCTAATGCGTTGTGAAGTGGCACGAGCACTACTTTTCTCAATCGATCTCTCACTCTATAGGCATAATGTGCATCCTCAAGATCTTGATATTCAAGATAGTCGCCACGAGGGAATACCTTTCTTCCAACCCTTTCGCACATTAACAATGCCTTATCAAAAGATGAATCAAGATTCGGACACCATTTAGCCGCAAGGCTAAGTTCATATAATTTTCCCTCATTGTACAACTTCATATCGTCCTTCAAGAAACCAGATACTTCATCATACAAGAATTGAAAAACATGATCTTGTGTATATCTCTCCAACAATTTATGTGCCTTAGACATAGTCTTTTCCAATCTGATTTTTTTCGCCTTTTCCTTACTCACATAGTTGGTTTCTTTTATCTCCCTTGAACCCTTTTGCTTCAAAAAACCATTTAGTTTCTTTTCCTCCCATTCTTTTTTCTCATTCTTTCTAACATCAGCACCCTCGAGAAGTCTATACAAAATCTCCAACACATCCTTAAAATACCCGAAATCGGCAATAGCCTTAACATTGCATGCAAGGGTTTTAGGATGGTAATTATGAAGCCATAAAGCAGCAATATAAAACCCTTCTTTATCTGATTTGCCAGTGCCTCTAACACCTCTTAAGTTACAAATAAGTTTAAGGGTTGTTAAAGGGTCACTTCTCCATGCAAGTTCTAATCTTCTTATGACTTCTTCAGGTGGAGTATCAGGGACAACATGGAAAAAGAAATCTAAGCAAGGGTTGTCCGTAGATAAAAAAGTGGCTGAGCCATTCTCCGTTAGACCCATTCCCCTTGGATGATGAGACCTTCCTATTGGCTGATAAGTAATTTCAGGTTTAGGTACTGTTGGTTTAATTATAAGGGAACGCAGTGTGGTGGTGATACTGGTGGAAATTCCTTGAATTTCTGGTGGACCAACCAATGCAATAGTAGGAGGAGCCATGGTTACTAATTACTACTTTGAACGTATGATGAAACAAGATATATGGTTAATGGTATTACAATAGTGGTAACTTTTTTAGGTTTAAATTTAACTTTAATGGAGGAGTATATATAATACTGTGCTTTTACTTGGTGGCTACACAATTGTTTATAACCGACTTATGGAGAGAAATTTTAGGCAGAAATTTAGTTTATGAATTTAGTTTTCTTTTTGTGTTAAATTATTTACAACACGATATATATAGTTAAGATAGAGGAGATCAAAAGTTAGTATTAGAACAGGACACTATTAGAATTTTCTTTTTAATCCTGAAAAGGTATTTTTAGAAAATAATAATGGAAGAATACAAAAGCGTTTTATTAATAGTTTAGTTGGTGGCTATATGACTAACTAGTTTTAGAATCTGTTTGGCCAAGTTTCTGGACAGCCAAAAGTGCTTATTTTTTTTTTGGGATTTTTACACTCTATACCTATAAAATTTAAAGTATTTACAAACCATACCCATTACAAATTATACTACCCATAAAACTAAAAGTATTTACCTAACCTACCCATTTATTATCGTATACCTTTGTTATGCCTTATAGGTGTATACCTTTAAAGTATACTATATAAATTATGGTATACAAGTCTGGAGGGACATTTATTATTGTATACCTTTGTTATGCCTTATAGGTATATACCTTTATGGTATACTGCATAAACTATGGTATACAAGTCTGGGTGGGTAGAGTGGGTAAATAATTTAGTGGGTAGGTCTGATAATATTTGAAAGTAGTGGGTAGTGACTGTAATTATTTTAGGTTTTGTGGGTATTCTTGTAAGTGTCCCTTTTTTTTAAAAAAAATAATATTTATTTTGAAAATTTAAGATGTTTGGCCAAGCTTTTAGGGAAAAATAAGTACTTTTGAGTGGAGCAGAAGTTGTTTTTTTGCTGTGGGGAAGAAGTTAAAGCTTCTCCAAAAAATAAGTGATTTTGATTATTTGGGACAAGAATACCCATATCAAACTTGAGTTATTTACAAAACTATGACACCTTAGGCAATGGTTTGCCTTATTGACCTCGCTTAAAGTGGCTTTACAAGAATGGCCTCACCAACTTGACAATTGCACTCACGGGGACAACACTTGACCTTTTATCTCTGTCAACATTCTCCCTAGATAACTTGAAGGGCCACCTTGCAGGAAGCACTTGCAGGAAGCACCCCGAGGGAACACTTATAAATTTATAACGTGAAGTGTTGCTTAATGAGACCATTTTGCGAAACCATTTTTAAGTGGGGACAAAAAACTATAACCAAGGATAAGGGGTACATGTAGTGAAATTTTTTGTATCAAACTTTTATATTTAATCAAGTTAACATTATTATATATCCATTTTCGTAATTTGATAATTTTTTCAAATATTGGTCAAACACAAAATTAATAACAAAAATACTTTTTTAAAGTTTGGCCAAACACAAACTGCTAATCTCGCAAAGTACTTATCTGAAAATCACTTTTAATAAAAAGTACTTATCAAAATAAGCTGATTTTGACAGCTTGGCCAAACAGGTTCGTAGAGTAGTCAAGACTGTGGAAGGTGGATAAAACAGTAACTACTCTTGACGTTTATGAGATATTGGCTATTTGAAATTTTTTTTTCCTTTAATACCAATTTTTGTAAGTAACTTGAGGATACACCTAATCAAAATAACTCAACTATCATGTAATGGGACTTGCACTTTCTATATGCTTTTAATTTTACTTATATAAGTTAAATTAATATTTTTAAGTTATGTATATTGATTTAAAACACGTAATTATTCCAAACATTAAAAGAAAAAATAAACATATTTGTGTTGTCTTGGAATTTGCTTCTTAAATTATGTTCTTGAGCGGTAAATGACTTGTTTTGATGCTGTCACGTGAATTGCTAGAAACATATGATGACCAGACTATCAAAAGATAAAAGTTATTCTTAAAGAGATTTGATTTGAAATTTTTATTCAACGGTACTCTTTCTCATCCTCGTCATACTCCTAATGCATGTTAGATCTCCTTGCATGTCAACCTACATAATTTTCTCCATCAAAAGTAGGAAAAATAATATTTTTGTCCTATGTAAGCTACTTAACAAATACTATTTGAAGAAGTTAAAAGGTCTAATAAGTTTATATACACTACAAACATAGAGCAGAATTTTTCATAGGATCCCGCTTTCACCGAGAAACACACCTGTAGGAGCCTCACACACCTGTTTGATACAAAGTAACTAATTAAACGTCGGATCACGAGAGGTTTACCATATGTTTTAATTATCTCCATGCTTTATCTTTACATTAATAATTATAGTGTACATCGGTTATCGAAAAAGAAGCCTTGTCTTTTGATTTCACGATAAAAATTATGAAAAAAGAACTTAGGAAGCAACTTATAAAAAATAGCAGAAAATTTAAAAAGGACATAACAACAACATCGAACAACAAACCGAGGAGCGGAATGAAGAACCAATGAGTCCATGCAAGAAATTAAATCATGACAAAAGCAAATTCTAAAATTACGTGATAGTTGATAGATACTATTACCTACTATGGGATTTGTTGAAACAATTGATCATACGATGATAGTTATGAGATCAAAGATTTCAACTCCTTGCTAAATGACGGATTGTACCTGTATTGGGTAAAAATTGGCTCGTGTACGTAACACCTTAGGGGCTTGGTTCAAGGTGTACCGACCAGTTGTTTTGTAACTAAAGCCGGAGGCAGGAAACGAGAATATTGAAGTTATCAACTGAAGCATCAATCCACAAGATACCTCGGTGAATGGTAACCTTGGTCGTACTGACGACAACCAACATCTCCGAGGTCAGCACTTTGAGCCTCAATAGACTATCGCACTTTTAGCGGGATAACAACCCATGATCTCAATCCACTAACTCCACCTCAAAAGAATGTGGGACGTGAGTGGATTAGTGAGCGAACATAGAGGGAACAGCTTGTATTATACAACTATAAATAATATTTCATTTATATTATAATCATCTAGAAATATATACCAAAACTCTGCCAAAATTTGTACTCGTTGTTAATATTGGAACTTCGTCTTTATTGTTCATCATATTGCTCAATTGCATTGCTTTATTTCAACACTGATACTAACCATTGCTTGTAAACACGTTTTCAAATTTCATTTGTTGTCCTAACTGATTTAGGCCAATACAAATTGGCTCCATTTGTGGGAATTCAAGAAATACACTTTGTTGCAAGGTTGAACCATAATTCATTTCACGTCCGTTATCACACGTTATCCTAGTAATGGCTAACAACAGTGAGGATGCCACTAGACATTAGTTACCTCCCGATGCACAAACTGATGCATTTGTGCCGCCATTCCCAACAGGAAATACACATGTACCCCCACCACCTCCGGTGGACCTTTTATCATCATCATCGAATGACCCCTTTCAAGCATTTGTCATATGCTCCTTAAACCATCTTCAAGAACGATTTCACAAGCAAACTAACTTCAACACTGAATGTCGTAGCTCGCTAGAAGCGGTCTCGATGAGAAATCATGCCACCCCAACTGATACTCCACCAATAGCTCCAAATAGAGACATCCCGAACTTCGTTCCTACAGGCGCCACAACCGGAGGACCTCAAAATGGAGCCACGTCTGGGGGCTTGGGGACTGCACCGAATACCAATACACCCTTCGGGACGGTTCCCAATGTGGCAGAAAATAACTCCTCGGTAGATCTCGAAAAATAGAGAAGGGAAATTAAAGCCCGAGTTGAGGCTCAAGTCAAAAAGCGGCTCGAAATCGTACCCGAGGTGAGGAAAACCCAAAGAGCGTTGGACATCGACAAATATAGGCAATTGCTTTACAAACCCGAGGTTGCTCCAGTACCAATTCTAAAACATTTTAAGATGAAAATTATAAAGAAGTACGATGGCACCACCGACCCAGTTGAACATGTGACTGAGTTCATGGCGATGCTGAAAGGGAACGATTTGTCCGAAATTGAAAAAGAATCTATGTTCTTAAAGAAATTTGGGGACACTTTGGAAAAGGGAGCGCTGCATTGTTACATGCATTTACCCTTGGAGTCTATCTCCGACTTCAAGGAGTTAGGTGATGCATTCATCAAAGCTCATACCGGAGTGCAAAAAATTCTTCAAAGAAAAGAGGATATCTTCGAAGTCAAACAATAATATGAAGAACCCATCGAAGACTTCCTTGAGCGATTCCAAGCCGAGAGGATGGAACTGCCCCCTATGGGAGATAACTTGGCTATCATGGCTTTCGAGAGAAACGTCAATGTTCGAAATTCTGAAGCAGCCGCCGAATTAAGGAAAGAGCTCCAAAAATATCAAGCTCACATGTGGGATGAATTACACGACAGAGCTACTGCAGAGATAATGTTGGAAGAAGCAGAATAGATGGGCTGCAGGCTGAAGCTCGAGTTATCGAAATCGACCAGAGTTATAACGACGCGCCGAAGCACAACGAAGAAACTCAAAGGGTCGATATGAACCATACAACTCACAAAGACTACATGTGAGTCAGAGGCTCGGTGGGCCACCAATGAGCCAGCGCCTCGGAAGTCGAGTAAACCACACCGCTAACCAAATGAACACCATAGGGCTTGCTTTGGTGTCCAAGGATAAAGATTTGCCTTGGATACCAGACTACAACTTCAACATATCAACCACAGAGTTGGTAAATGCTTTGAAGGGAATGATAGACAAGGGAGTGAGATTTCCCAGAGATATGAGGACGGCCTCTGAAAATAGGGATCAAAGTTTGCATTGTGAATTCCATGCTGATTATGGACATCGTACCAAGGACTGTAAGGCACATCGCCTCAAGGTGGCTCATCTATTGAAGAAAGGTTTGTTGGGTAAATTTCTCACTAATAAAGGCAAATAAAATTATGTAAAAAATAGAGAGGATGGACCGCCACCAAAGGCACCACCCCCCGAGAGGGTTGTAAATGTCATAATCGGGGGGTCTGAAGTTAACGGTGCGAACTTCTCCACTGCCAAGAAGTTTGCCAAATTGTCGATAACAATGGAAAAGAGGACCCGAACAAGAGGCTCGGGCAAGGAGATTGTATTTGACGATGACGATTGTGATGGGATGATGTTTCCTTGGTCATCATGCTAAGGATCAATGACTCAGATATCAAACTAGTCTTGATTGACCCCGGTAGCTCAGTTAACATTATAAGCTATGGGGCTGTTAAGAAGATGTGGTTGAAGGATCAAATCGTCCTAAAGGAAACCGTCTTAATTGGTTTCAACAATTCCATGGAAAAACATTGGGCAAGATCACGCTCAATACAAATGCAGAAGGAGTTGTTAAGGAAACAATGTTCCAAGTCATGACCAAGGATATGGCTTACAATGTGATCCTCGGGAGGCCATGGATTCATTCTGTGGAAGCTGTACCATCTACTCTTTATCAAGTCATGAAATTTCCAACCCCTTGAAGAATTCGTTCGATTAAGGGACAGCAGCGAATGGCTAGGGAATGCTACTTGGTTGCACTGAAGAGTGGAGTCATCCCGAATGGACCGAATAAATAGCAATCAGAGTAGCTGGGGTCTAGTGAAGAGAGAGGTTCGGCTCCCCAAATCGACCCCCAAGAAGAAGTAGTAAAGAGGATCCTGATGTGCATTCAAGAACCTCGAAACCAGAAAGCCGAGTATTCAACTACCGAAGAGTTGGAATCCTTTATGCTCTCGAAGGATTTCCCAGATAGAAAAGTGTTTGTCGGCTCGGAGTTGGACCCAGAATAAAAAAACTATAATTGAGTTGTCGAAGTCCAACAGTTATTGCTTTGCGTGGTCCCACGCTGATATGGTTGGCATCGATTCGGAGATCATGACCCATAAATTGAACGTGAACCTACGTTATACCCCGGGGGGAGGGGGGGGGCAAAAGAAGAGGCCGCATGCCGGCATACAGAGAAAGGTGATCGAGGAAGAAACAAAGAAATTGCTTGATAATGGCTTTGTCAGAGAAGTTCAATATCCTGAATGGCTAGCTAATGTCGTAGTTGTGCCAAAAAAATTGGCAAGTAGAGAATGTGCGCGGATTACATGGACTTGAATAAAGCTTGCCCCAAAGATTCTTATCCACTGCCTCATATAGATAGATTAATATACTCCATGGCTGGACATAAACTATTAACTTTCTTGGATGCCTATTTGGGTTACAACCAGATCCTTATGCATTCCGAGGACAAGAGAAAACCTCGTTCATTACTGAACGAGGCACATATTGCTATAAAGTAATGCCCTTCGGACTCAAGAATGCTGGTGAAACTTACCAAAGGCTGGTGTATGATCCACGCTCAATCTTACACCATTAATAGTGAAGGGCGGTCGTCAAAGTATAATACCCGATGTGAGTCGGGGTCGATTTCCCAAGGGAACTAGCACGCCAAGTGAGAGAGTTGCAAATAGATATTCAAATGAGGATTAGTATTGAGTCCTAGAAGTATGATTTGTTTGATGAAAACTATGATTAATTCTAAAGTGTAAGCAATTAGACGAGTAAGTTGTTCGATATTACTAGACTAGGGGTGCAACCAACTAATAGTGATTTCCAACCAACGGGTGTCTTTACTTCACTTTCCCAACACAAGTATAATTATGGTCGAGCATTCCGATGGTGATCTCTAGAATCCTTCCGGCCTAGGAGAGATCTTTCACAACCCGCTCGTCAAAGCCTTAGTTGAATGCTTGAAGCACTACTCAATGACCCTTGGAAAGGAGACCTCTTCCGAGCGTAACTCCTTTTAGATGAGTTAGTCTATATGAATAGCCTATCAACTCAAATCCTTGCCAACTCCACTATTCTACACTAGTTAATCTCTTCCGAGTCTTTAACTAGCAATGTAGACAAGAAATCCCAAATATCATGGATTTTGGGATTTTGATGTTATTGTAATGGGGAGTTGGATAATTCTTACTTGTGTTATAGTTAGTGAAATAGAACAACACCCATTAATTTTCTATCACAATAGCATAATTGCACCCCTAGTTATGAGTTTAGCAACTCATAACTAGGGTTTGAATCATAGTAATAAAGATGTAATGAGAAGATGAAATCATGTTAGACATAAGTTTGAATTGATATATGGAATCAAGATTCAAAGTTACAAGATTAGAAGCTTACAAAATGATGTTAAGTCTCCAACTTTGCTCCCAAAATCGCCCAAAATATAGAGTAAATTGCAATATAAGTGTTATGTAATAAAACCCTCGCTTTCCTATTTATACTCCTAAGAAAATTACACAAAAATCTTCTTCCGTCCCAATTGTGCTGGCCGCACAATATTGTGCTGGCTGATTGTGCTGGCCGCACAATTCCTTGAAGACTTGAGGTAGTTGCTGCTTGTTTTTGCATTATTGTGCTAAGCATTGTGCTGAGCGCACAATATTGTGCTGAGCAATTGTGCTGACCACACAATATTGTGCTGACCACACAATTGGGTCTTTTTCAGCATTGTGCTAAGCATTGTGCTATCGAACAATATTGTGCTGAGCCGCACAAGTCCTTGAAAGCTTGTTCCATTTCACACGACTCCAACTTCGACTCGACTCGGCCTTCTTTTGTGTTCTTTCAGCTCAGTTTCCGGCTTCGAGCGTTTAAACTAAGTAGCACCTGGAATCACGCAACATTACATAAGAATTGGTTGTGAAATAGGCTTAAAAACACACAAAGTTCCTATAAAGGAAGGCTCAAAGTCGGTAAAATGCTGACTTATCAACACCCCCAAACTAGAACTTTTGCTTGTCCTCAAGCAAAACACACTTCAATGGTCCCCAAGTTGCAATTCATCAATTCATGCATTTTTCATTAAAGCCATAACAAGCCAAAACTCGATTCAAGTTCAACAACTAATGACATTGGTTGGTGCCAACAATTAAGCCAAACCATGTGAGCATCACTTTCATATACAAAACATCAAAGAAGACAAACATGCCATGACACAAGACTTTCAAAGTTTGCCTCTTCGTCACAAGAGTTCACCTCTTTGCTTGCTCACCTCAATTGAAAAGTGAAACACAAGTCCTCAACTCAACTTCACAAGTGCCCTCACCACTCAAGAGAATATCCCAACCACAAAAATGCAATGATAACACAAATGGGATTAATGATAGGAAGAATTCGCTCACTCTCTCAAAAGAAGTTCATCATGCACACTAAAGATCAATAGGCTTGCCCTTCGTGTACCTCTCCACTAATGTAGGAATGCTTGACCCAAAATCAATTAGGACTTATAAGGGTTGTAATGTAGGCTTTTGGTCAAAGGTGGGGTAAAATATGGACAAATAGTGACTACACACCTCCTTGAGCACTACACCGTACAAAAATTAAGGCGCACTTCATTTTTCTTGCACTTACACCTTGCTAAATCGAGGTTTATACACTAATCTTTCTCCTCTTTATTCATCAATTCTCTTTTTCTTCTTTTTCTTTCTTTTCTTTCACTTGCTTCTTTTTGTTTCTTTTCACTTTTTCACTTTTTTTTTTTTAATTCAACTCACTTTTGTTGCTCTTTCTTTTCATTTATTCTCTTTTGATTTTCATTAACTTCCACACTTTCACCATAACTCGTGCCACCCCCAAACTTAGGCTTTTGCCTAAGTTGCACGTCTTTCAATGCACTCAAGGAGGTAGGGCCAAAAGAGAGGGTTAGTGCTTTAAACACTTAGAATTGGTCCAGGTTAATAATGTGGTTGCCAAAGAAAAGGATATTAAGCTCAAAGGGGTTGACTAATGATATAATGCAAGGGTAGGATTTTTTAGATTACTGAGCGGGCCAAAGAAAGCCTAAAATCATTTTTCAAGTCAAGAAACACCTAGGATTTCGCCTCGAAGCACACTTAGGGCAAGTTCTAGATCAAGAAGCACACACATGAACACACCAAAACCTCACCACACATGGCACATGTAAAGTAAGGAAGACGAGTATATTCAGGTCCCAATCAAAGGCAATTAAGTATCCGAAGTTTACTCATAGCCTAATGAGAGCTAATTAGTGACATAAGAGCCAAAAGTTGAACTTAAAGATCATAGCACAATTTACCAACTAAGTTTTTCTATTCATTTCTCAAAACAAGCTAACATGATAAGGATTAAATAATGGTGGAACCAAACATGCCAAAAGTTGCTAAGGAGCAAGAATCCACAACTAGTCATCATTATTTACAACTAAATACTAAACTAGTACTAGGGATGCCCGGTTCAACACAATTACTTCCTTGGAAAAGAACCATCGCAAAGAAAAACCAAGGAGGTTATTTTAAAAATTTTGTGCAACATAGTATTTACAATGAAAATGGTTGTTCGGACCCAAATGAGGCTTTCGCGCCCACATGGGATGCCTATGTATCACCCGGGAGTGAATCAGATAAAGAAAATGTAGCATCCCAAGCGTAGTTCATGGGAGTACCATGTTTTTTTTTTTTTTTTGTGGATGCTAAACATATATGTACTAACAACTTAACATAAACACATTTGTACATACATCAAACATAACACCATGTCATGGTGACATGACAGTCTTTAAGTACCCACCCCCCAAACTAAAAGTATGCATTGTCCCCAATGCAACTAAAAGTTATGAAAGCATCTAAGAGAATGAGTAAAAGAATGTTCCCTATCATAACTAGCCTTCAGTGGCTGGTGGAGAATTGGATGTAGCAGAAGCGGTGGACAAGGGACCCTCAAGGGTCGGTGGAGAGATAGATTCCTCAGCAGCAGTGGGACCCTCAAGAGTCGGCGGAGTATCGGCAGGCTCTATCTGGAGTAGAGTGGTAGTGGCAGCGTCACAAGATAGATAGTAAGCGGTCCGCCTTCTCTCATTGAATGGTCCGCCCCAAACCCCATGGTGCTTTTCTCTCCACTTGGTGAAGGTGAATTTTCTCCCCAACATCGCTTCATGCTTTTTGTTATGCTTTTTAGGCGGGGGTACATATTTCCAAGATTGCGAAGCCGGATTCTTCATTTTGCACTTCTTCGCTTTCAAGTGGAGAATGCCATTTTGCCTTCTTGGCGTGGAAAATTCAACAATGTACTCATTTTGCTCACCAATGCCAAAATTTTCCGAAGGTGCTTGTTCTTCCACTTCTATTGCTTCATCCACCCATAGAGTTGAAAAGTGAAGTGAATGAGGTTCCAATTGTTTTAACATAAATGGAGCACCAAGCATGACATCCTCTTCTTCACATGTGCTAGAGTCTTCATCACAAGAGTTTTTCATTTTCGCTCTAGACTCCAACACACATTTCTCGTTCGCGACATCATCACCAAATATCTTGAAGATGTGATCACTTTCATGAGTTCCCATGATTTGACTTGTGCTCTCTTCCACAAATTCGCTCATTTCTAGCATATCATTCACTACTTCTTCATGTTGAGCCTTGGAGGCTTCAACCACTTCATGCACTAGAATGTTCAAGACACGAGCTTCAAGATCAAATTGGTTCACTCTTTGTCCTAGTTCTTCCTTTTCATGTTTGAGATCCCAACCTTGGATATTTAAGTCGTAAAGGCATGCTTCATGGACTTTCATTTTTTGAGCTTGATCTCGGAGCCAAGCTTGGCTCACAATTTCTTCTTCATCCCAATTGTACTTTTCTTTAATAATTCTTTCTTGATATTCAAGCACATCTTCAATGGAGGATTCTTCTTGGAACTCAAACTCATCTTCCATATAACGTCTTTGTTGAAATTTGGCAACATCCTTAGCTTGTTGATCATTGAAGGTGTCAAACAATTGGCTCAATTGAGTTTCCAAATTGTGAATTGCTAAGCCATTTTGATGGATTGCTTCGGTATTTTCACAATTGTTTTTAAGTATTTGCTCCATCAAATGTTCCAATCTTTCATTTTCATTGCATTCATCTTGTGAAGTCGATAGGTCCATCTCTTCTTGAAACCTCTCTTGGATGCCTTTCCACTCAGGTTTCCAGCTCCATGTTCATGTTTGCATTTGCCCAATCAAACTCATAAGAATCATTAGCATCATTATAAAACTCATTGGAAGAAGAATAAGGAATATTAGGACAACCATCCCAATGGCCATTTTGACCCCCACACTCATGACATATGTCCCACTCAAAGGGTTGAAAAGGTGCGCACAACTCGCCCCCGGAAACAATTTGACAATCTTGCCAATGGTGAGGTCCGCCAAAATAAGGACAAGAGTCACTCATGTATGGATTTGTTGTAATTGAGGTTCCGCAAGTTCCGATTAGGATTTCTCCTATAAGCCATGTTTCACCTACACAAGGTAAAACCAAAACCAAAAGTAAAATGCTAGGACTAGCGAACTAAACAACTTTGATTAACTAATGCAACTCAATATTGAAACCGTAGTTCCCCGGCAACGGCACCAAAATTTGATCCACGCTCAATCTTACACCATTAATAGTGAAGGGCGGTCGTCAAAGTATAATACCCGATGTGAGTCGGGGTCGATTTTCCAAGGGAACTAGCACGTCAAGTGAGAGAGTTGCAAATAGATATTCAAATGAAGATTAGTATTGAGTTCTAAAAGTATGATTTGTTTGATGAAAACTATGATTATTCTAAAGTGTAAGCAATTAGACGAGTAAGTTGTTCGATATTACTAGACTAGGAATGCAACCAACTAATAGTGATTTCCAACCAACGGGTGTCTTTACTTCACTTTCCCAACACAAGTATAATTATGGTCGAGCATTCCGATGGTGATCTCTAGAATCCTTCCGGCCTAGGAGAGATCTTTCACAACCCGCTCGTCAAAGCCTTAGTTGAATGCTTGAAGCACTACTCCATGACCCGAGGAAAGGAGACCTCTTCCGAGCGTAACTCCTTTTAGATGAGTTAGTCTATATGAATAGCCTATCAACTCAAATCCTCGCCAACTCCACTATTCTACACTAGTTAATCTCTTCCGAGTCTTTAACTAGCAATGTAGACAAGAAATCCCAAATATCATGGATTTTGGGATTTTGATGTTATTGTAATAGGGAGTTGGATAATTCTTACTTGTGTTATAGTTAGTGACATAGAACAACACCCATTAATTTTCTATCACAATAGCATAATTGCACCCCTAGTTATGAGTTTAGCAACTCATAACTAGGGTTTGAATCATAGTAATAAAGATGTAATGAGAAGATGAAATCATGTTAGACATAAGTTTGAATTGATATATGGAATCAAGATTCAAAGTTACAAGATTAGAAGCTTACAAAATGATGTTAAGTCTCCAACTTTGCTCCTAAAATCGCCCAAAATATAGAGTAAATTGTAATATAAGTGTTATGTAATAAAACCCTCGCTTTCCTATTTATACTCCTAAGAAAATTACACAAAAATCTTTTTCCGTCCCAATTGTGCTGGCCGCACAATATTGTGCTGGCTGATTGTGCTGGCCGCACAATTCCTTGAAGACTTGAGGTAGTTGCTGCTTGTTTTTGCATTATTGTGCTAAGCATTGTGCTGACCGCACAATATTGTGCTGACCACACAATTGGGTCTTTTTCAGCATTGTGCTAAGCATTGTGCTATCACACAATATTGTGCTGAGCCGCACAAGTCCTTGAAAGCTTGTTCCATTTCACACGACTCCAACTTCGACTCGACTCGGCCTTCTTTTGTGTTCTTTCAGCTCAGTTTCCGGCCTCGAGCGTTTAAACTAAGTAGCACCTGGAATCACGCAACATTACATAAGAATTGGTCGTGACATTAGCTTAAAAACACACAAAGTTCCTATAAAGGAAGGCTCAAAGTCGGTAAAATGCCGACTTATCAGTGTATCGCATGTTCAAATATTACATCGGGAAGTCGATGGAGGTATACATAGACGACATGTTGGTCAAGTCAGTTCGAGTTGAGGATCATCTGAATCACCTAAGGGAGGCCTAAGCTGGTCCTAAGGCAATATAATATAAAGCTTAATCCCGAAAAGTGTGCCTTCGGTGTATGCTCGTGAAAATTTCTAGGATTCATAGTCTCCGAACGGGATATCGAGGCTAATCCTGAAAAAACCAGAGATAATGAGGAAATCCCTAATGAACTATCTGGGGTAGAAGAAGTTCAGCACTTAACCGGCATCGCTGCCTTTAGTCGGGTCATATTTAGATCCTCGGAGTGATGCCACAAATTCTTTGCAATCTTAAGGAAAAATAATGCCTTCGAATGTTCACTGGAGTGAAAAGAAGCGTTGAAAGAGTTGAAACAATATTTGGCTATTGGTTTACCTAGTCGTGTCTGAGGTGTCAGTAAGTGATGTGTTGGTTCGGGAGGAAGATGGCAAGAAACAACCCATTTACCATGTGAGAAAGACATTCCTCGGTGCCGAAACCAGGTACCCACATCTTAAAAAATTAGCCATTGCCTTAGTTGTTACTGCTCGAAAACTACGACCTTGTTTTCAATGTCATCCAATAGTTGTATCTACACCTTTCCCCTAAGAAACATATTGCAAAAACCAGAGTTATCGGGGAGGCTATAAAAATAGGCTGTATAACTAAGTGAATATGACATTACCTATCAACCACGAACTGCTATAGAATCATAAGTCTTAGCAGATTTCATGGCCGACTTTAGTGTGGGAATTCTTCTCGAGGCAGAGAGGGAGAATTCAATGTCGAAAGGGATAAACTCGGAGGTATGGACACTTTACACTGATGGGGCAACCAACTCAAAAGGTTTGGGGCTAGAAATTGTCCTATTGACGTCAATGAAGGAAAGGATCAGACATTGAATCAGGTTCGAAAAGGTAACCGATAAAGAAGCTGAATATGAAGTTGCTTTAGCAGGGTTGGAATTGACCAAAGAGATGGGACTGGAAAAAGTTGAGTTGAAGTGCGACTCACAATTGGTCGTGAATCAAGTGCTCAGGGAATATTCAGCTCGTGAGCTCAGAATGCAGCAACTTTTAGCCCGAGCATAGTGAGTGGAAGATCTAGCAGATACCTCATGAGGAAAATGCATAGGCTGATGTCTTAGCTAACTTAGGTTCGGTTGTTGAGGAAGAACACTCGGAGACTGATTCTGTTATTCGGTTACTCTCGCCTCAAATGAAAAACATGAATCTAGAAGTCAACTCGGTGAATCATAATTGGGATTGGTGAACAAAGTTCATCTCTTATTTGGAATCAGGGACTCTCCCCAACCAATAAGAGAGAGGCAAAGAAGTTGAGAACCCAGGCAGTTTCATACTCGTTAATTTTGGAAAAATTGTACAGAAGGATGTATTGTGGCTCGATAGTCAAATGTTTAGGCCCGGGAGAATTTAAATATGTGATGAAGGAAGTTCACGAAGGTGAGTCTGGCAACCACTCAGGGGGAAAAGTTTTAGTGCGCAAATTGCTTCGGGATGGATACTATTGGCCAACTATTAGCACTGATGCCAAAGTCTTTATGAAGAAATGTGATAAATGTCAACGTCACGGCCGAATGATCCACCAATAGGCCGAGCCTTTACATTCGGTCGTGTTACCTTGGTCGTTCATGAAATGGGGAATGGACATAATAGGTCCCTTGCCAAAGGCAAAAGGAAGTGTTTGATTCATACTCATGCTAACTGACTACTTCACAAAATGGGTGGAAGCGGGGGCTTTCGCCAAAGTTAGATAGAAGGAGGTGATAGATTTCATTCGCAAAAATATCATCTACAAGTTCGGTGTCCCAAGAGAAATTACTTGTGACAACGGCCCTCAATTTATGAGGTCAGTGGTCACTCATTTCCTGAATCAATGGGGCATAAAAAGGATAGTGTCAACCCTTTATCACCCAAGTGCCAATGACCAAGCTGAATATTCTAATAGAGTGATCGTTGAAAATATAAAGAAGAGGCTTGATGAAACAAAGGGTTCATGGCCCGATGAGTTGCCCGGGGTATTAGGGGCGATGTGAATCACAGAGAAAAACAACACCGGTAAAACTCCTTTCTCCCTCGCTTTTGGGATGGACTCACTCTTTCCCGTGGAGGTAGGCGATCCTATCCTTCGTTATGCTCATGCTACCGAAGATGCAAACCAACAAGCTATGCGCATAGAGTTCGATTTACTTGAAGAAAAAAGGGAACTAGCTTTGGTTCGGCTAGAGGCGAAGAAAAGACAAATCGAAGCATATCTCAATAGGTAAGCTAAACTTTGGGATTTCAAAGACGGTGATTATGTGTTGAAAGCTTCAAATCAATCTACCACAGAGAACAATACTGGGAAATTCGTTGCAAATTGGGAAGGACCTTACCAAGTAAAAGAAATCGTGGGAAAATGATCTTATCAATTGGAAGACTTGAAGGGCAAAAATCGAACCCTCAAATTGGAATATCTCCAATTTGAAGCGGTACTATTTCTGACAATGAGGTACATTACCCTTGATCAATAAAATTTCACCTACAACTATGAGACAAAAACGCTCCGAAGCTTGGGTCGAATGACTTTAACTAACCCCTCATTTTACCTTGCTTGACCTTTCCAGGAAGCAAAGGGAACGACATACAGTGCTTGGATCTTCATCAAGATTCATAACCGAACACTGGGGAAGATGTGAGAGATGGGGTGCAGTCAAACTCGACTCGAAGCCTTTCACACCGGTGAATGTCGCCCGTGGATTATCTTAGTCTTTTGTATTTCCAGCCCGATAGTGACGTCATTTTGAAATTTGCCTATGTCTCCTTTCAACTAAATTTTGCGTAAAAGCCAAGTTTGACTCGTTATTATCATCAGTGGAACGAACTTGATTCAATACCTATTTTTTCCTACAATATTTTATATCAAAGATATACTATTTGACCCAAGTCATTCTTTCATGCCACGGCTCGGGAGCGAGACGTCGCTCTAAGCTAGCATCGATTTATTATATATTATAAAGTCTTGCAAGCACAAATCGTCCTAAAGTGTTCAGACGAAAAATTTCCAAGGAAAAAAAAGGCTAACACAGGAAGAAAAAAAGTAAAATTAATTATCACAAAGCCCAAGGGCTATAAAAATGGTTTGCACAACACGGCTCGATGGCCGCAATAAAAAACAAAAGCATAAAAAGAGAAGTGCTAAATTTCGGGACCATCTTCCTTCTCAGAAGTCCCATCTTCAGCATCATCGGGTCGTCTTCACCTTCATCTTCTTCATCCTTGTCTTCGTCATCGCTCGAACCTTCACTCGAAGGAAGTTCATCTATCATGGCTTGGGCTTTATCTGTATTATCCTCGGCTTTAGCAATTTCATTCTCCAAGTTAAGCTCGCCAGCTTGGCACTGCTTAAGTAGATTCAGCCGAGACTTGATAACAGCCCAACGCTTGTCCAGCTCCGCCCTCTTAGCTCTGATCTTGGCCTTCACCTTCAGGTCCACCACTTTATCTCGAAGCTGCTTAGCTTCGATTTCAAGAATTGGAATCCTTGTGTTTTAACCTTCCAGCCTTTGGATCTCGAGCACATGCTTTTTCAACTGCTCATAGTGTTTGTTGGCCTCTTCTATGAACTTGTCCTTAACTCGAGCTAATTCGCCATTAAGCCTCACAATCTCGAAATCCAGCCTTCAACATTCCGCCAAAAAGCCATCACCTAAGTCTTGAATTTTGGCCTCGGAGGCTGCATAAGCTTTTTGCAAATCGGAACGGGACTTAGCCAATTGAGCCTTCATTTGGCGATTTGAGCATTAAAACTGTCCTTATGCTTATCCCAAGCATTTGCGACACATTGAACTTCCTCGAACCTTGTGTTTTCGACTTCGTAGCCCTCAAAGATAGAAGGAAACCCTGATCAAAGGTCACCCAATCAGACAAACCCTTGGGCGGAACAATGTCGACCCTATTGGCTGCAAATGAGAAACGAATCAAAATGCAAGTCACACCAACCTCGATCCCCATAGTTCTCACTCTTGGTAAGGATTGAGTACTTACATCATTTGTTCAAGGCCACAACCCCGGCCTTATGAAAGTATGGATAAAAAAGAGAAATAAGATGTTGAAAGGTAAAATCCACCTTGGCTCTTCGGCTCGGCCAATCTAAACATTGCACAATCCTCCAAACCTCGAGGCTCAGCTATGATAGACAAAGATTGTATGTCCGACAAAAATTCATCAATCACCCTATGTATAGGAAGTGAAAACCCGATAGTGAATAGATAGGTGTATCCGAAGGATAACCCCTCTACGTGGTCATAACATCTGCTATTCGGGTCGGGCATAAAAATTTTGACCTCGGGTCCAAATCGGCAATCTCTTCGAACCAATTCCACATGGGCTTGAGTAATCAGCGAAGGTGTCGTTTGCACCGGCACGTTCCTATTCAACTCTTACTGGTCAACAGTTTGATTTTTCAACTTGAAGTTCTTGTCGGTGTTGAAACTTGAAGGGATGATATGGTGAGGCTCAAGCTCTTGCTCGTGGGGAATTTTCTTCTTCTTCCTCGACCCCGAGGGTTCCGACTCGGCATCATGCCCCCCTTTGGTGCTGGTCAATTCAATACTGGTCTCTGTGGTGGTGTCGACCTCATCATCTTCACCATTGATGTTATCACCTTCGACGCCATCATCACCTTCACCGGCATTATCTTCACTGCCATCGTCGACTCCTTCGACCAATTTATTGTGACCAGTGGTCTGCTTATGCTGCCTCAAACCACCCATATATGATGATACTTCTTCTTCACCTTCCGCTGACGTCATGATGTTTAACGGCTGAGGCGCATTTACCAACTCACCACCGACTATCATAATGTCGGCAGGAGGGATCCTCCTCTCAGACCAACCACTAGAACCTTGAGCAGAATGTGTTGCATATATGATTGGAGAAAGAATTTTTGAATTCTTAAAGGAATAAGCTTAAACAAAGTTGGATTGAAGCTTTTTGCTATGGAGAATTCTTTTTTAGTGTTGATTAGATGATCATAAGTTGGAAACAAATTGCTCAAGTGGGAGTATATATAAAGGAGAGGCCATCATTACTATAACGTTGGGAAACCCAACAGAAATAGCGTGACCATTCGAAGCCTAGCAACGGTCGTCACGATTCACTCAGCATGAAATTGAAGTGATAGGCGTCGTTTTGAAATACTTGCCGGATATCTAGCCACGTCACTCTCCCGCTCAAATTCATTCCACTCCTCGGTAAATTTTACACTTGACCGAGGAGTGGGAAAACTATCTGTATTGGGTAAAAATTGACTCGTGTTACACCCCGTACGTCTAAATTGACGTATATCATTATAATATTATGTTAAGAATAATTTAAGTGAGTTTAAAGTAATAATATGACCATATATGATGTTTATATGTTGAATATAAAGTTTGGGAAAAATCAGATTTAAGCTGTGGAAAACCGACTAAGGAATTGCCTTGTAACGGAGCTTTTTCAGCAATTAATTTCATGTGTTATATGAAGTTAATTGCTGAAAAAGCTCCGTTACAAGGCAATTCCTTAGTCGGTTTTCCACAGCTTAAATCTGATTTTTCCCAAACTTTATATTCAACATATAAACATCATATATGGTCATATTATTACTTTAAACTCACTTAAATTATTCTTAACATAATATTATAATGATATACGTCAATTTAGACGTACGGGGTGTAACAATCATCACAGTTTTGAGGGTGCAGATAAAAGTTATAGACCTCATAGTCTTCATGAAAGTTGTAGATATATGTATTAGGATTCTGGAGATTCTTAAATCATCTTAATATCAATTTTGTATAAGGAGTTATGATCAATATACTAACAACTGTCCAAAGTTCAAAACAATTTTCCAGATTTTGAAACGTTTTGCCTTTCTGATTTGGACGTCTTTCACCTTGGATTTTAGTACCAAATTAAGTATACAAGGTTTCCTTGGTACCATACAAGTTTCTCACAAGAAAAACTAAGTTTGAAACTAATAAAAACTTCAAAATCTAAAAGATACATGCCTTGCCAAAAGAAAGGTTTAGTCTTACATACCTTTGATGTTTCTAGCTTCTAAACTTCGTTTCCTTTGAATTCCACACCTTCTAAAGCTTAAACAAGCTATAAAATAGAATTTAGGTACTTTACTTAGCTATGAAGTAATTCTAAAACTCAAACTATAGACGAAATTGAAGGTAGCATAATGTTACCCTAATCGCGTAGAGCGTTTTGACGCAATCCGTCTTCCGTTTCGTGTCAAAATTGATGTTCTTTCTTCAAAATCATAAAAAATGGATTCAAACTGAGGAAAGCTCTGTTTATATCGTGGGTTTACTGGAAATGTCGAGAGAGAGAGAGTGATTTCTCTCTTTTATAATAAAAATATTTCATTTCTAGCCCTCTTTTGCGCTTATGTCCCTTTTTCTAGTCTGACTTCTGACGTTCATATCATTTTATTTATAATTTGTTTGAGCAAACCGTTAAAAGTGTTGGAAACTACACTCCAAGACCTTCAATTTGGTATATGATATGTCCCCAAAAGACTTCATATAACACATGAAATTAATTGCTGAAAAAGCTCCGTTACAAGGCAATTCCTTAGTCGGTTTTCCACAGCTTAAATCTGATTTTTCCCAAACTTTATATTCAACATATAAACATCATATATGGTCATATTATTACTTTAAACTCACTTAAATTATTCTTAACATAATATTATAATGATATACGTCAATTTAGACGTACGGGGTGTAACACCTCGGGGGCTCGGTTCAAGGCGTACGGAACAATTATTTTGCAACTAAAGCCCAAGGCAAGCAATGAGAATATTGAAGTCATCCACGGAAGCCTCAATCCATGAGACACCTCGGTGAATTGTAACATCGGTCGTACTGACAACAACCTACATCTCTGAGGTCAGCACCTTGAGCCTCGGTAGAATATCACACTTTCAGTGGGATAACTACCCATGATCTCAACCCACTAACTCCACCTCCAAAGAATGTGGGACATTAGTGGATTAGTGGGCGAACATGGAGGGAACAACTTGTATTGCACATCTATAAATAGCATTTCATTTATATTGTAATCATCTAGAAATATATACCAAAACTCTGTCAAAATTTGTACTCATCTTTAATATTGGAATTTCTTCTTTATTGTTCATCATATTGCCCAATTTCATTGTTTTATTACAACACTGATACTTAACATTGCTTGTAAACCTGTTTCAAATTTGATTTGTTGTCCTAACTGATTTAGGCCAATACAGTACCTAAAACAAAAGCTATCTTTCTGGCTAAAATCAGGTAATTGACATATTGTATGTGCTGAAACAAAAGCTATATTTATTTTCACCTAATAATGAGATAAGCTTACATCATACCATTGCACACTTTGCCGTACGAAGGGGATGAATTAGAGCCCGTCAATGCACGGTACATACGAAACATGCAACAAACAAAAAAAGAAAACTCAAGAATTGGAGACTTTTAATTCTTTATATGAAACATACAACAAACAAAAAAGAAAGTTAAGAAATCAACGCTCCCTATCTGCGAGTGAGATGCAATAAGTCCTGTAGAAGGATTGAGAAGAAGCTGATCTTTAAAGTTTTAAACTCTTAGTTATACCAATCTCTTCACGTGTATCTTCTTCAATAACAATTCTATTTCAACAATTCTTCTTCAATTTTTACGTGGACTCTACAACAATTACTTAATAGTCTTAGTAAACAAGGGCGATTAATTTTTCTCTAATAATTGGAACGATCAATGTTTATGTTCTCTAAAGGAGCATATAGATATCTAAATAGTTAATGGAGTTAGTTTAACATAATCAAATCATATATACAATCAATATAAATACAAAAGCCACAATTAGGAAAAATATTGTTTTATTGATATACAAAAGCCCAAATCAGTTTTCTCACACACTTCCTAACTTCTCTCCCATGTTACCTCAATTCAAAGATTTAAATCTTGCACCATACCAGTTGTCATCATCTTCTTAATGTTGCACCATTATCTGCTTATTCTTCGTCTCATTAGTCACTTCGTCTCTCTGAAGATAATACTCTAATAAAAAAATGTTGTATATTTAGAAGGGATTATTAACGTAAATATTTCTTCTCAACAATCAAATTAGGAGAATTAATCATTAATTAAAGGGAAAAAAGTGATTAATTAATGACGTTAATATAAGGACACCAACAGCAAGCCTTGAGCTTTTTAGAAACATCTACTGATTGATACTCAAAGTAAAATATAAATTGTTAAGAGTTAAGAGTAAAATACATACATGAGGCTCTACTAGGAATATACAGTGGCCATACTACAAAAATAAAGTCTTTGTTCGTACAATAAAAGAACGAAAAAGAAGCAACTAATAGAATAATCTACTGTGAATATATATCTATGCCTGCATATAACTATAATGCAAATTACTTAAATAAAAAAGCGGTAGTAGAATGATGTATAAAAATTCCATAAATGATTACGGAATGCCGAACGTGAAAAATTGAAAGAAATTGAAATTCAGGGAAGGAAGACCAAAGTGGGAATAAATTGAAGAGGAGGAAGACTTGGGTCTGGGAATTTGCCAGTGAAACGAGGAAACAACTGATAGCTGATTTATTATTTATCTACGTATTAAACACAAAATTTCAGGAAGAGACAATCTTTGAGGGAATCAAACTCATTTTGACTATAGATTCATAATCATAAAAGAGTTTAAATTGGGTAAGAACTAATCAAAGAAACGCAGAGCTATGTTATCAAAAACCTGTATTAATATTAAGACTAAATTTGGAGTAAATTAATGTTACAACAATTATAGAAAAATAGTAAAATGACAATTTTGTCTATTAAAGAATTTTTTAATGAAGGGAAAAAAGTTCAATCAATATTTCTAAGGGCCTTCACGCTTTTAATATTGAAGGATACAAATATGCATATATTCATACAACAACAAATCTATACTAAATAGATTGTTTAAACATAAACCGAGAACTTACTTGTCGTTCTCGTAAGCGGAAGCGGTAGGATCTTTAACCGTGGCTGGAATTACTGGCCGTCGGTGGTTGTCACGTGCTTGACGGATCAACCCCTTTATCCACAGTCTAAACACTAGTTTATTTGAGAGAAAGATAGGAAGGGTAGTAGAGAAATCTGTGTCTTTATCTGAGCCTATTACTACTGTATTTATAACTGTATAATACAGTAGTTGTCCTCTTGTAGGACTCTATCAGGCAACTTATCTTTTACCTGGATAGACATTAAGAGCACCCTTTTATGGGTGGACTCTTTTATTCAGATAAATCCAACAAATATAATACTAGTTTTTGAGTCAGGCGTTGCGCGTGTATTTCACGCTTCGTCTTTAAGATCTTATATTTTTATTATAAAAAGTCTGATTTCCTCTAAAATCAAGTAGAACTTTATTCACCAAAAAAAGAATCAGGTGTAATTTAATTATGTACAGAAGAAAACTATTGTCTCGAAGAAATAACGAATGTGAATCAAATCGTAATTTAACATGAAAAAACAAATGCATAGTAACTCATCAAAAGATTTTGAAGTATTGAGTAGAGTTAATTTGAGATATAGTAATAACTATATAAAACCTACAGCAGAGTATCAACGTGGCATGGTACGTTGATTCTTGTAGGTACCATAGGATATGAATTATATTACTATTAGATGCATACTCAAAAAAGAGAAAATAAAGATAACAATCACTACTACAAAACTCGTTTTAGAGATGGACGCGTAGAGACGGCTAGCCGTCCGTATTTGTGTGGAGACGAGTAGCCGTTCCTATGCTTTTGACCATTTGAAAAAGTAAACGAGCTAGAGAAGGCCAGCCATCCCTATTTTCTTAGAGACGGCTAGCCGTCCCTAACTAACTGCATTAAATTCAAAAAAATCAGAAACAATTCATACACGAGCCTTACAAGAAAATACAATTTAAAAAATTTAAAAAGTAGGGGGACGACCAGTCGTCCCTATTTTCTTAGAGACGGCTAGCCGTCCCTAACCCTTTCGTTAAATTCTAGCATATCAGAAACAAAACATTCGAGAAGCCACACAAAAAACTCATCTTATTCCTAAAAAAACCTCTCTCTCCCGATTTTGAAGCAGCCACAAATCCATTTTCTTCCTTCAAACACCTCTAAAACATAAATCAAACAACTCGCCTTTTTCATTTATCCACTTGGTAAGTTTCTTCGATTTTTTATTCTTTTTTCTCGGTAAAACATAAACCAAAATGGGTTTATTTTTTTTTTCAAAATGTGAAGCTGTCCACCTCCGCCACCGAATCTGTGCATGCACCGTCTGCGCATCAACAAGTTTTTTTTTTCAGTTTTTTATTTCTCAAGCTTCTTGCCTCTATAGTTAGGTTGTGGTCCTTGAAAAAAGTTAAGTCTTTTTTAAGCTAAAAGGAAGATTATCTAGAAGTGTGCTACATTTATTATTTTAATTTTACATTTAACTAATTGAATTAGTTTAGTCGCCTTAATGTTATGTGATAAAATTGATGAATTAGTAGTATTTATGAGTATAGGTTTGTTGTGTTAAATTCATTTTTAAGTGATTTTATTATCTCTTCCGTCAAGCTCTATCATGGATATCAATGTCAAAGACTCAATTGATATTGTTCACGACACGATCGAAGACTCAATTGAAATTGTTCAAGATACGATCGAAGATTCAATTGATAGGGTACCGGAATTGGACTTGGATGAAAATATTGATTTGCCGGAATTGGACTTGGACGAATATGTTGATTTGCCAGAATTAGACTTGGATGAAGAAGTTGAAAAAAGAAAGAAATCAATACAAAACGTTTTGATATAATGATACGTATTTCTCTTCCCCACTATGTTGATTTATCGGAATTGGACTTGGATGAAAAAGTTGAATTGCTGGAGTCGAACTTGGATGAAAAAGTTAAAAAAAAGAAATCAATACAAAAAGTTTTGGACATTTTTCTTCCATACCACTATTAATGTCCTTTTGTTTAGACTTTATGTTGCATGTGTCTTTAATTGTTAGTTGTGAAACTTTATATTTGGAGTTGGATTTGGCACAAGTGTTATGTGCTTTTTGACACAACCCGAAATCCGGTTAGGCCGTGCGGGCACCCGACATCCTCCCTTAGACCAGTCGGGCGAACCCTTACCAATTAAATTAGGAAATAAATATAATTCAATTCATAAATAAGGACAAGACTTTAAAAAACACAGACATACTGATACCTCTAAGCTGTACAAAAGAAATTACAGCTGACTACCCAACATACTAGGTTTAGGGCTATCCAGACTAGACATCTAAGAGTACAAAAGAAGACAGATACCTCCTGAAGGGAGCAAAATGCAACTGAAATTATAAGCAATAAACTGGTGGCCATCCGGAATAAAAACTAGCTTACACTGGCAGCTGAAGTCTTCTTCGCTCCTTCACAACGTGGTGAACTCAATCCTGGAGCGAACCTGCCGAAACGAAATAGATAGACAAGAAATAAACAACAAACAAGGGTGAGTCAAAAGGACTCAATAAGTGGGCAGACTAGCCACCTCAAAGAATAGGATAGATAGCCAGGGAGAAGAAACATATAAATCAAATTCCTCTTATTTAAATTATAAAAGGCAGAGCCAGATAATAACTGAAAACACGTATGAGATCATAAACACATAAACAATCAGGGATATAAGATAGACAGAACATATAGGGACTCTCATCGATTAGCAGGATTCACGCAATGATGACCCTTCACCGGGAAGTGTATGCAATGATGACCATTCACCGGCTCGGGACTCTCATCGATTACCGAAAAGTGTATGCAGTGATGACCCTTCACCCGCTCGGGACTCTCATCGATTACCGGGAAGTATATGCAATGCGCAAAACCAGAGTACAATGCTCATAGGCTCAATGCAATACCAACAACAGGGCATAACATATAATATACAATGTAAATCCAAAGCTAAGGCGTAATGAGTACGCCTATCGGCAGCTACACATGTAAGGAACACGTGGTAGATTATCTACAAGGCCAAGGGTCTCCAAAAAAAAATGGATACAAACACTTACCTTATTACAAAGTTAGCACAGTTACTCAACAACCGCTTTATCCTTTGGATTCACTGCCAAACGATCCTGCTGTATTCAATAAGCAGAAAACTATATCAAATAAGGCTAAAGGCTTCATTCCCCACATCTTAGGATAATCCGGTTAGGAACCTGATACCCTATTCGCATACACAATACGCAGGTCAGGCCTATATATAGGGTTTAAGGTCACATAACCAAACCCTAAATAAATTACATTTATATGTTACCCATAACTCATTGAGTGCGAATATATAATTAATTCCATTATCGGGGTCTAATTGACCCTTTAAACTATTAATTGAACTTATAAAACGATGTCTAATATCCCGATTTTTACCGTTAAAATATATTCAAACACACGTAATAAAATCAAATAATGCATTAAGATCATTACCTGAATCTTTCGGGGTGAAAATTCTATTTTTCTCCGGCTCTTTTCTCATTTTCTGGCATTTTTTTCATTGCTGCCTTCTCTCTTTTCTGTTTCTGCTTCCTTTCTATTTGCTCACTGTTCCTAAGGGATAATCCCTAATCCCCCACCGTCTTTCTAATTGTCCTTACTTTCTTTTCCTTTTTCTATTTTCTCTTTTCTTTTCATTTTATTTTCTTTTTATTTTATATTTTCTTTTCTTAATTGAAAATTAAAACGATACCCTATGATACTCGAAATAATTCCAAATTTCTCAAATAAGTTATACAAAATATATGTAACACACTTGCTAAGGCGGATCTCAAATCGGACTACCGAAACTCAATATGCAAATTAAATGGAAAAATGTCAAATTATTTAACTTTCGGCATTTTAGCGGAAACTAGCCGAACAACCTCGAAATTCACTTTCAAAAAATTATAAAAGTCACAAATAATCATACGAATCTAACGACACTTTCGGATTTCGAATCGGAGCTCATTCGCCAAACCGAGCTCGAAAATCTCTTTTTAATATTTATCGACAATAAAAATAGAAATCTTCTTCCGATGCCTACCAAACGAGGTCTGATTTAGCTCAAATTTTACAGACAAGTCCTAATGGACCTTACGAATATTTTAAAATTATTGGCACGCTAATCGAAGTCCTAATTTCTAAAACGACTGACCGAGGTCGTTTCATTCTCCTCCACTTAAACTCTCGTTCGTCCGCGAACAAGCTTAAATCTAAAGCAGGATTCACGCAGATAACAAGAGAACTTGCCCAACCTTCATAAACTACTCCACGACCTTATCTCCTGATTACAGGATCAGAATTATATTACGCACATTGTACTTTTGGAATAAAATATATCTGGATAATATGATAATACCATTGCACAGCTTACTCTGACTAAGTTGATCCTTCCTCGATCACGAGAAGAGAGTTCTACATTTTCGAAATAAAGATACACGGAACTTTAAATAGGTTAACATGATTCCGCCGACGAATCACCTCGTAGATATGCTTTTCGATATAGAATAGGTTGATGAAACTAAGAATTAGCTTACACTTCCGCAACGCCTTAGAGATTTAATATTATCATTCTGTATTGGAGGAAGACTCCTCCACTTAGAGCATAAACTCATACAGCTAATTTGAATAGGAATAATCATCCTCTCACAACCTGTTGGATTAAGAAAGATTTAGCTAAAACATAACGCGTTTCAGACCTAAGCTACCAAATTACCCTCTCGAGTTCCCAACTCCATACCTTTGTCATAAGCACCACCGCTTGATAGCTCAATTCACGGGTCGGACGACACTCTCTATTACTCTTAGTAGTCTTGAAACACAAGAATGTGCTTACCCGGATACCTTGACACACGCACTGTCTCAACACAGGGAGCATTACAAGTGGCTACTAACCGTCCTAGCTCACTAGTGCCGGAAGAAGAATAGATGGAAATGAACAGGGGATAAGAATAATTAGAGCTTTAGGAAGCTCATCTCCTTATTTCCTTGGCTACCAGAGCTAGACTACTCTCGAGTCATGCTAGCCAAAGAATCACAATTGAAGAAATAGACATTAGATGAACTCCACGGAACAACATCCGTGCCAATTTAACCTTCTCATAAAAAGAAAACTCCAACAATTTATCAGTAAACTCTTTTATAACTGAGAGAAACTCATAGAATAACATGACTACACTAACATTTCGAACCAAGAGGAGACACGTAGATTGAATATTACTTACTAACCATTTTACACTGGAAAAAACCATGACACTCCCTTATGGTGATGAACTAGAATCCCATCATCCTACCAACACTGAATTCCAAGGAGAGAGGTAACTTAATTTGACATAATAACAGAAGGTTGCGCAACAAGATGCCAGCAGAAAATACCGACTCTCACTCTCAAATCTCTCACATTTGAACCAGATAAGCTAGTAAGGTCTCACTAATGCCAGGAACAAGTCATACCAGAAGCTCACCCCTTTACCGCAGCCGATTATTAATAGAAACGACATTCCAGGAAACTATGGAAACATGATAAGACACACCATTTCCATATCGATCGGAAGAATCAAATCTTACTCACATATATGGGAAGAAGAAATACGTGGGTTTACTACATCAGATACCTCAACATCCTGCCAGACTGGTAGTTCTTAGAACTGTCTCTACGACTGAGCCGAGCCGCTACCCTGATAATTACTTCTAGAAGAACCACTATCACCACACTTTCGAACTCTATCGAATGAGGGCATATCTCTGGTTGATTAAGATCTAATTGAAATCCCCTGCGATTGTACAGGTGCCTGATGACGAGAGAAAGGACGACTGCCTACTTGCTGGAGTAAGGGAAAATTCCTCAAAGGGTAGCCAGAATCACGACAATGATACCACCTTTTCGCTGAAAAATGGAAGCTGGAAAGATTGTTGATAGCTGTAAAGAAAAGACTGAATCTGATCTTGACGAGCTACTAACGCACTCTAAGAATCACGTGACACAAGCTGAGATAACCTGGAAGGTGACCTCCCAAAATAATCAGGACTCTTACCTCAAAATGAGGTACCATGGTGCCCACCAGGGCCGTAGGATCTCTTGCTCTCCCGCTCTAACTTATGGTACGCCTAATACCTCTGAGCAATATCAACAACAACATAATGAAGTCCCGACCTCAATCCCTCGAGCCATTTGGGACCTCACGGGAATGGGAAAGGTCATCAATAAATCTTTGAACATTATCGAAAGGTCCATGGACTAGTTCTAGTGAATATCCAGCCATCCTAAAGAATTTTAATCTCATATTCTGAGCCCAACAGGCTAACCGACAGGCAACCCTGTCTAATCCACTCAAACTAGCGACATTCTTTATCTCGCTCGCTATTCGAAAGGAACTTTTCCACGAATGTAGAAGAAAAATCGAACCAAGTTAGCTAATAAGATAGCGGTCCACCAATTCAAGGCTGGACCCCTGAAACTGGAAAGCAGAATAATCAACACCATACCGCTCGATATAATCAAGAGCCTGAAGGATACACTGACATCATTTTATTTTAAAATTTTACGCAGGGATTATCTGATGCATGCATTAAGAATATCGGAAGGTTAAATTGGGTAAAATAATGCAGCCTTTTTCAGATACTTGGACCGAGCCATTACTCGGGCTAGCTAACCGGCCAGAATTACTGCACAACACATGCTGCCTCAGAGACATAATTTACTGCGGCAATATTAAGAACTGGAATAGGAGCTCCCTGAGATGGAACGTTTGCATCTGCGGCTACCTGATAAGCTGCCTAGCGAATAATAGGTTCTTACGGTATATACGTCACCAAGATTCTCGTAAAAGCATCGTAGAGAGCCAAGGGAAACACAAGGCCCTGCTCCCTTGCCCATCATGCGCTCGTACAGCTGGGATCTGCGTAACTGGATCGTCAGTACGATCCACAACTCTCGGGGCTTGAGTAGCTCTAGCCCCAGGCTAGATTGCTTCATCTTGAACTCATACTGTCAGCTTATTTGTCGCACGAAGGTTCACAGTTACCACGAAGGAATTAACGAAAATACTTTTCCATCCTAGACCGACGCATGATCAGAAAAGAAGGAAGTGAAACTTTTTAAATGCCATCGTAGCCTCTCGTAGATAAGTACGGACGTCTACGTACCCATCAGCGAGACTCTACTAGATACTGTCTTAGTCTGGATAGACTCTAAACCGAGCTCTGATACCAACTGACACGACCCGGAATTCGGTTAGGCCGTGCGGGCACCCGACATCCTCCCTTAGACCCGTCGGGCGAACCCTTACCAATTAAATTAGGAATATAAATATAATTCAATTCATAAATAAGGACAAGACTTTAAAAACACAGACATATTGATACTTCTAAGCTGTACAAAAGAAATTACAGCTGACTACCCAACATACTAGGTTTAGGGCTATCCAGACTAGACATCTAAGAGTACAAAAGAAGACAGATACCTCCTGAAGGGAGCAAAATGCAACTGAAATAATAAGCAATAAACTGGTGGCCATCCAGAATAAAAACTAGCTCACCCTGGCAGCTGAAGTCTTCTTCGCTCCTTCACAACGTGGTGAACTCAATCCTGGAGCGAACCTGCCGAAACGAAATAGATAGACAAGAAACAAACAACAAACAACAAACAAGGGTGAGTCAAAAGGACTCAATAAGTGGGGCAGACTAGCCACCTCAAAGAATATGATAGCTAGCCAGGGAGAAGAAACATATAAATCAAATTCCTCTTATTTAAATTATAAAAGGCAGAGCCACATAATAACTGGAAACACGCATGAGATCATAAACTCATAAACAATCAGGGATATAAGATAGACAGAACATATCGGTTTCCCGAACGTATCAACAGTCAGAAATACATCTTATTATATGTAAATATTGTTACGGCGTGCAACCCAATCCATATATTTTTAATGTTGCGGCGTGCAACCCGATCTATATGTCTATACCGGTGCGGCGTACAAACCGATCCATATATTTATACCGTTGCAGCGTGCAACTCGATCCATATATGTATACCGTTGCGGCGTGCAACCCGATCCATATAACTAAAGTACATAAACCAATTAGGGGCACAAAACAGCCAGAAACGTATAGGCAACTAAAATATGTCCACAACATGGTATAAATACCGCATACACAAAACAAAACACAATAGTCACACAATAATCAGTATGCAGTGCAATGAAATGGGATGAATGCGGTATGATGCAATGTAGTCACATGTGCCTGATACCTTCACCGGCTCGTGACTCTCATCGATTACCAGGAAGTGTATGCAATAATGACCCTTCACCGGTGTGGGACTCTCATCGCCAACCGGGAAGTATATGCAATAATGACCCTTCACCGGTGCGGGACTCTCATCGCCAACCGGGAAGTGTATGAAATAATGACCCTATACCGGCTCGGGACTCTCATTGATTACCGGGAAGTGTATGCCCATAATTCCCTGAGTGTAAACATATAATTAATTCCATTATCGGGGTCCAATAAACCCTTAAAACTCTCAATTGAACTTATTAAAATGATGTCTAATATCCCAATTTTTACCGTTAAAATATATTCAAACACACGTATTAAACTGAAATAATGGATTAACACCATTACCTGGATGTTTCGGGGTAAAAATTCTACTATTTTCATGCTCCTTTTCCTTTCTTTTCACATTTTCTGGTATTTTTCTCTTTCACTTCGTTCTCTCTGTTTTGTTTTTCTTTTGTTCGTCCTAAGCTTTAAAAGCTAAGTACTCCCACCGCCTTAATTTCTTTTCCTTTCTTTTTATCCTTTTCTTTCTTTTTCCTTTTTCTTTTATGTTGTTTTCGTAAGAAAATTAAAATGCAGTCCTACGAAATCCAGAATATTCCCAAATTTCTCAAGTAAGTTATACAAAATATATGTAACATACTTGCTAAGGCGGATCTTAAATCGAATTTCCGAAACTCAAGATGCGAATTAAAACGGAAAAGATCAAATTCTTTAACTTTCGGCATTTTAGCGGAAATTATCCGAACGACCTCGAAGTTCATTTCGAAAATTTGTACATGTCAAAAATAATCATGCGAACGTAACGACGCTTTCAGAATTCGAATGAGAGTTCCTTCGCCGAAATCGAGCTCGAAAATCTCTTTTTAATATTTACCGACAACGGAAACTGAAACCTTCTTCCAATACCTACCAAACGAAGTCCGATTAAGCTCAAATTTTACAAACAGGTCCTAATAGACCTTACGAAGATTCTAAAACTATTAGCATGCTAATCGGAGTCCTAACTCCCGAAACAACTACCTAAGGTCGTTTCAAACACTATCCCAAATTTGCATTTTCTCCAAAATTTTTTACTCTACTGCTAGTTTGCTAGTGTCGTTTCCCAATTAGTCATACAAGTATATGCTTAAATAAATTGATAAACCCGACAAAATAATCTGCCCAAATATATACCATAACGTGAATCAGCTTCCTTTAAACTGGTGGCCGCAGTTAAAAAATCATAAATTACTTGCAGAACCAAAAAAATATAAGATACAGTTGTTTGCATAACCAAAAAATATAAGATACAGTTGTTAGCAAAGAATGTCTTACGTTGCATAAACAGAAAATCAAGATGCAGTTGTTAGCAAAAGAATGTATAGTCTAAAAGACTCTACTAGAAAAAAGTGTTTTACGACCGTCGAAATGGTCGGACAACGGTCGGCTAGCTGACTGATGTCCGACCAAACACAACGGTCAAATAACGGCTGGTCGCACAAAGGCGTCCGACCGACTCGGTCCAACATTTCGACCGCTCTTCGGTCGGACTACGGTCGCACATATAATTTTCTAGAAAATTATTTCTTGAGTTGTCCGACCGATTCTTTCAGAGATTGTAAATACTGGGAAAAAATTTCTTCAAGATTCCGACCGAGTCGGTCGGATACTATAATTTTTGAAAAAAAAATACCTAGATTTCGGACTGATTCGGTTGGAAATCTAGGTAAAACCTGCAAAATAAAAGATGTAATTAGAGCTCCACCACCTGTAAAAACAGTAAAATCCAGCACCCAGTAAACAATAGGCTTCTACAAGCCTTAATATTTTTCTAAACAAGTCTTATTGCCTTTAAACTAAAACTTTAACAATTTACATAACATCAACACTTCATAACGATTCAAACAAGTTAAACAACTTAACAACAAGTCTAACAATCAAAGAAGATTAACAAAAACCAACCACAAGTCTAACACATGTCTAATACATCAACAATCCATTATTACTACTCCGTTGCCTCAGAACTAGACCCGGAACTAGACTCAGATGACAAACTGTATTAATGTTTGTTCTTGCCTTTCCTCTGCTCTTGCTCTTGCTCTTGCCCTTCTTCTTTCCCTTGTCTGAATTACCACACACAAAGTTCTGCATCATTTTCCGCATGGCTCTCATATTTTCCTCATTATGCAAATGATCTTCTTCACTCTTTCTCTTAAACTCTTCGGGTTATGTGGCACTGGGATAATGCAATTCAAAAATAGATAAGGACTAGTCATGCACATTTCGGGCGGAAGGTTGTACGACATGACAAATACGAGCCTACAAGAATAAGGTGTAGACGAGACATCAAAAGGAGTGAACCCATCTGAACATAGACCCAACCTAATGTTTCTTGGTTCAGTAGAAAATGCCGGATACACCTGATCAAAATGTTTCCATCCCTCACCATCTGACAGATAGCTTAGAATCCCTGGCTATTTTGTACGATCATGGTGCCATCTTATATGAGGAGCACTGCTCATCGATGCATACAACCTCTTTAACCTAGGTATAAGGGGTAAGTAATGCATCGACTTAACAGGTATCGGCTTCTTTTTAGGGTTTAGAACCGGCTTGTAACGAGGCTCCTCATAGAAGTTACATGTATCTAATTCTGCATCATCCTTAGAAAACAACATGCAACCGTTGACACAACAATGAATTCTCTGTGCAGAAAGACCTAACGTGGAACCAACTTCTTAGTGTTGTAATAATCAGTTGGTAATGCCATGTTAGTCGGATTGAGTTCATTCATAAGTGCCAATGATGGAATCCATGGCTGCTTGAGATATACTAAAATCAGATTTAATACTTAACAATCTAACAGCAGCTGACAATTTGGAATGCACTGAGCCTTCATTCAATGGATGACTAGCTTCCTCTAACTGTTTATAGAAGAGCTTTGCCTCATCATTAGGAACGTGCTCAATATTTGGTTGCGATGTATCCGGTTGGGATGGCTCCTCTGGTACATCCCATAAGCATCATTAACCATACCGTTCATTCGATAATTATCAAGATCATTCTCCACAAATGGACCACTCCCACCGCCATAAGCATTTTGAAAATTAATATCACCGCTCATATCCCTAGACTCTCCATGATAAACCCAAATAGAATAATTTGGCATAAAACCCTTCCTATAAAGATGCATTTCAACATCTTCCAAACTTTGCATTTCACACAAGGACACTTAATATGGCCATGCCGTATAAAATCATCAAGTGTTTTCGCCTTTTCAATAAATTCTTGAATACCTACTGCAAATTCTTCCCTCATCCCTCGCCGCCCGGGATTATTTCTATTATACATCCAACTACGACTTCCATATTTCATATCTACACAAACATTGCAAGTTTGAGATACATATTAAATTGCAAAGATTAAAAAAATAATTTATTGTGAAACACTACCAATTTTCATAATATAAGTAATTAAGGGTGGCCAGCGGTCCGGTCCGGAACCGGTACCGGAGTCCGGTTCCGGTCCGGAACCGGGCCAAAAAAATTTCAAACCGGTGGAATTCCGGTCTATCGGTCCGGTCCATGCCGGTTTCAAATATTGGAGCCGGATCGGAACCGGTTCCGGCGACCGTTAGGCCGGTCGGTACCGGTCCGGTCCGGCCGGTTAACGGTTTTTTTGTTATTTTTTTTTTATTTTTTTTTTAGGCAAATAAAACTAAAATTTGAAAAACTTAACAATTTATTTAAACATCATTTGTGATAATTAGGTAAATTATATTTTTTAATGAAACAAATTAACAAAATAATTATGTAGATTATATTTTAAAATTTATTAATGTAAAGTTTATTGAATGAGAAATAAATAATTGAACGACGTCTTCTAGTTTGTTACTTTATCAGTGTAAAGTTTATGAAACAAAACAAACGTTTATTGAATGAGAAATAGATAATTGAAATGACAAAACAAACTAGAAATCGAAAAATTACAAAGATACTAAATAAACTAGAAATTCGAAAATACATAATTGAAATAGATATTCCCTTAGCCATCTCTTCAAATTTTCAATCACGCGGAATAAAGCCATTTATTATATCCCATTCGGTTCTGTGGTTTTTCTTTAAGTGTTGCCTAAACTTTCCCGTCCCTCCATTGTTGGGTCCAGTGTAAAGTTGCCACTCTTTGTTACAGATGCTACATTTAGCTTTCTGAGATTCAGTATCTTTCGTAATAAGTTCCCACACTATAGAACGACGTCTTCGTTCAGGAGCAGCGGGAGCTTGATTTTCAGCCATTATAATTGTTTGGATTTTGGAAGAAATTTAGAAAATAGCCTTTGAGAGTAATTTGAGAGATAAATTGATAGAAAATGGTAAATTGTGTGATATAATGATGAAATAATAGGGTATATATAGATAAAAATAGGTTGGGGGGGTTATGGGGGGCGTTTAGGGGGGGTGATAGGCAAATATAGCCGTTTTTGGCCGTTGGCCAACGGCTATATTTGAAAGAGAGCCGTTGGGCCAAAATGCCGGTCCGGTCCGGTCCGGCAGTTCGGCCCAAATAAGTTTTTTTTTTTTTTTTGTTTTTTGTTTTTCCATTGAGTTTTATTTAAAGTGATGGAAACTTTGAAAAATATTACAACAAAATATTATTTAGTTTTTACTTGTATATATTAAAGTTTAAACTTAGAATAAAAAAACTTGTAGTATTTTTTATAATTTGAACTTGTAGTTTTGAATTAATTTGTTATGTTCAATATTCAAAGTTTCAAACCTTGAATTAATTTTAGTAAATTCAAATTTTTGAATTAATTCTTTAAGTTCAAAATTCAATATTTGAACTAATTTACAAACTAGTAATTAATTGTAGTATTTTTTGCGCTAACTATAAATTAAAAATAAATAGTATGAAGACAATAGTTGTGATTGAATTCCAAGACTTTGAGCAATTTTATTGAATTGTTTAAGATATAAGAAGTGCAAATTACATCTAAACAAAAACTTGTAAATTCAAAATTCTTATTTAGAATATTACATTGTTTTAAACATATTAGCTAGTTTCTTGAGGACACTTGTAGGCTTTTCTTTTGGAACTGGCCGTTGTTGATCTTGTTCATCATCTCCTTCTGGTTCTTCGTCTTCTTCTTCTTCTTCATTGCCGGTTTGACTCCCTTCACTTGTTCCGTCGCTCAAAATTTGATCGATATATGCTCTGCCCCTTTCCTTAGTAAGTTCTGGTAGACCAAAGTTTCTTCGCTCTGCTCTTATCCAATCCCTGAATAAAACTCCTGTCTCCATTGCCTCCTCTCTCAACGAATATCTGTGATCTCCAATTTGAAATCTTCCTTGGCTGAAAGCGCTTTCCGATGCAACTGATGAAGCTTGAATTGTTAATATATCCCGGGCCATTTTTGCAAGAATTGGAAATTGCGATTCTTGATTCTTCCAATAATCCAACAAATTCGCAGTTCCAAAGTTGTTAAGTTTCTTTGGATATTGAATTAAATACACTTGGAACTCGCTGTATTCCTCTCCGTACTCGTCCTGTTCTGAAAGCAACTTTTCGTCAAGTCCCCCAAAAGTGCGCATTCCTGCTCCTGCCTGTGAAGAACTTTGCCTGGTGGATAGTATTGGTTCCGTTGGCTCTGCAGTGTCTGCCCAAGCTCTATACTTTGCAAAAACAGCCACGGTATCTGCATAAATTTTAGCAACAGCCTCGTCTACACTTGGAAACCCATTAGTAGCAATTTCCTCTGGAGTAATTTCTAAATTTGCATATACTTCTCTAACAAGTCGTTCAGTTAACTTAATTTTAAAAGCAGGATGCAACACAGAAGCAATGTAAAAAAGATGAGGAATTGGAAAAAAATATTTTCTAAACTTTTCAATCATTAACTCTACAGCCGGTAAGTAAACTGCATATTGTTTATACATTTTCAATAATTCCGATATTCCAGCTATATAATATAACATGGTAGGAGTAGTTGGATAATATTGACCGGAAAATTCTAAAGTAGCTTGATAAAATTTATGTAAAAACTGAAGAAGATGTTGAACAACTTGCCAATCCTCATCTTTAAGGTGATAGATTTCCATAAAATGTTTATTATACATTTGAGAAATAGGCAGTCTATATTCATAAGCAACATTCAATGCCTCATATAAAGTGTTCCACCTAGTACAAACTTCCTTTGGGACTCTCCTAACTGGCATTCCTAATTCTACACATTTTCTTTCCCATTCTCGTCTTCTTTCTTGGTTTTTATTTCTAAAAATATAAGTAATAGCTATCTGCACCTTTTTGATAATGTCGTTAAACAAGGTAAGACCATCTCTGACTACTAAGTTGTAAATATGACATGCACACCTAACATGAAAAAATTCAGGAAAAGGAGGGTTCAAAATAGGTATCAAGTTCCTAAGTGCGTCTGTGTTGTTTGTAGCATTATCTACCGTAATACTAAAAACTTTGTTAGACAAACAGTACGTACGACAAATTGATGAAACTTTGTTACAAATATAATTTCCCGTGTGTGGTTCATCAACAATTTTATAAGCAATAATACGTTTTTGAAAAACCCAATCAGGATCTATCCAATGACAAGTCACAGTAATATAATCACATCCATTAGTAGAACGACCCATATCCGTAGTAAGACATACTCTAGTGTCAAAGTTATCAAACATATATCGCAAATAATCCTGATATTCGTTCTTAAATTTAATAATATCATTTTTAACAGTAGTTCTTGGAAAACCTCTAAAAGAGGGATTATATACAGCCTGAACATAACGAACAAAACCAGTGAAAGAAGGAAAACTATAAGGTAAACCCTCGAGGGCAACTAGTTTAGCAATTTCTTCCCTATCCTTTTGTTTATCATAAGTAAGAAGCCCTCCTGTTAAATGGTTAATTCTTGCTTGGATACTCGAAGAAGAATCATGCGCTACTCCCCTATGTTCGGTCCCTAAATATATACCACCCGCCCGCGTTGCCCATTCTTTAGGATGTTTATTTTGTAAGTGCTTCCTAAGTTTACCCGTCCCACCCTCATTACCCCCAGTTCTAAAAACCCACACCTTATCACAAAGCCCGCAGGAGGCCGTCTGCGCTTCAACATTCTTTGATGCAAAATCCCACACATCAGATCTATCCTTACGTTTAGCCGGTATTCTAGTAGGAGGTTCAGGAGGCAAGTCTGACTGAACTTCGGGTGGACTAGCTTGAAATTCAGGTGTTTCTTCTAAATTACCCCCGCTTTGATTCCCATATCGTGTTTCTAACATTTCGTGATCAAGTATATTATCAGCGCTAATATTATGATAATGTTGAGAATCATCTATGTGGTGGGTATTCCGACTAGAACTACCAGCAATTCTTTACCCCTATTTCCCCTACGACCACGTGCCCGCCCCCTACTACTAGTTCCAATTGAACCTCGTTGAGACATAATAATAGCAAATAAAATAAATATATATGACAAAAAAATAATAAAAGAGTAGAAGTAGGAACGACCAACCAAATATAACCGTATAATTGAGGTGAAGTTGAAACTTGAGCCTCCACTTCAATTAATTAGTTGAATACTTGATAATCGAAAAATTGCAAAAATAGCCAAATTGATATTTTCAACCACGTAGCGCCTCCAATTAACCCAATACTTGATATTTATAAACTTCACCAAGTAGCACAATATAACTTTGATAGAAACTCCAAATAGAACTTGATAAAGTAGCCAAATTATAAATTTTTAACAAATAGTCAAAGTAGAACAATAGCAATATTGTAGAAAATTTGAGAGAATTAGAGAGAATTGGAAGATTTGTGTGAAAAATATGATGAAATAATGGGGTATTTATAGAAAAAAAATAGTTAGGGGTGGTTATGGGGTGGTTATGGGGTGTATTTGGCCGTTTTTGGCCGTTGGACAACGGCTAGGAGGTCAAAATAGCCGTTGCCCAACGGCTAGAAACGGGCAGTTTTTTTTTTTTATTTTTTTTATTTTTTTGACCGGTCCGGTCCGGCCGGTTCCGGTTCCGGTCCCATTTTTATCCGGTCCTCCCGGTTTTTTTTCGAGGCACCGGTTCGGTACCGGGATCAGGGCCCGTTAGTGGCCAACGGTCCGGTTTCAACCGGTCCGGACCGGTCCGAGCCGGTTTCCGGCCCGATTCCGGTCCGGTCCGGTCAAAACCGGACCGTTAGCCACCCTTATAAGTAATTGTACCACTTATTAATATTAGTAGTATTATATCTAAGTCAATTACTTTTATATTAATAACTAATTTATTCTCTAATATTATCATTTAGTACTTAATAACACTTCTCATTTACAACTTATATCTATTTAATCTAATGATAAAACTATTTACTTATCTATAATTAGTTGGAGTGATTTAAAATCTAATATTTTAAGAATCAAATGAAATAGAATCAAAGATTACAAAATGGATATTTACAAATAATTTATTTCATTCAAATCAATTTACAAAATAGGATATTTTAAGTTGTTTAGCTACTATATTATTTATAGCTAATGTCTATTAAATTATTGTTAAGTGTGATACTGGTTCATTTGCTATCTTTAGGCTATGAAATTTTCATATTTTCACCCTTTGTAAAACAAGTATCCCATTATAAACAAATGGTTAAAAAGATTCAAACTTTAGCAATTTAGGAGATACAAATAACCTAAAATTCCACCTATGTTCCTAACTCTCTAACTATATTTCCACTCAAACTATGCTCAATTTCAACATCTACTTCATTCCACTCTTTAATCTATGTGTATTTCTATTAGTAGTGGTTTTAACCATGTAATTTCATCCAAATATAACGTAACTATGTAATTTCATCACACTAGAGCTAAAGTCAACAATAAACATCATATTTTGAAAAAGCACTAACCAAATTCTCTTTAACAAAAACAGTATCATCATCACAAAAAAACCAACGTGTGTTTGAAAAATTATATTTTTAGCCAATTGATAAACAAGAATAGGAGAAGCCCCATCACCACTACTCCATTGCAACACCAAAAACAGCCCCCAGCCCTGTTACACCATTTTCATCAACACACTAATGCAAACCAACACAACCTCCCCCATATTTTATTCTACCATAACAGCCACCAAAGCAACATAACCTCCTTAAACGCCACCACCAAACAATCTCCACATTCAAAAACATCTCAGACATCAAACAATCACAGCCCCAATTTTTTTAAATAAATGAAAAAAAAACAAAAATTAAAAAATGAACCTATTTATGTGGTCCACCGGAATCACCTCATGAATGCCGGATCTGGTCCACGCAGTCGGATCTGTGCAAGGAAAAAAATTGGGGGTTAGGGTTTAGTATGAAGAACCAATGAAAAAACATAAACATTGAGAAATTTACCAATTTAAAGGGAGAGAAAAGAAAAGAAGGGTTCTTATTTTGAGGATTTGGGAATAGGGAAGAGGAAATTGGGGGTTAGGGCGAAATCTGTGAGAAAATGGGGAAGGGAGTCGGGTTCTTCGTTTGGAAGAGAAAGAGAGAGAAATACACTGAAATGGGGAAGGGAGTCGGGTTATAATTTTGGGGGGGAGGGGGGAGGGGGGAGGTCAGACCGATTCGGACGGACAAAATTAAAAAAATATTTTAATTAATTTTCAGACTTTTACCCAAATCGGGCAGACAACATCGGGCTACCACCGTTCGGTCGGACAATGGCGGTCAGAAATGTCCTATTTTTAAAGTGTCTAACAAAAAGCATGATAGAATTTTATCAAGCCTTGGAAACAATCAATAATGCTTGCATTAGGTTAGGCTGCGTTCATCATACCCCTTGGGGTGGGGCCTTTTCTCGGACCCTGCGTTAATGCGGGATGCTTTGTGCACCGGGCTGCCTTTTTGTTTTATTGCATAAGCTAAGGGGACCATGACCATGAGGCCAGAGAGAGAGAGAGAGAGAGATTAAGATGAGCAACTCGCTGAGAACTTGAGTCGGCGACCTATCTTTAATTTTAGCAGGTCTTAAACACCTAAATTTGTAATTAATCAGGTGTTTAGATTTTTAATTGTGATTGAATTTTATCAAACATAGAACTAGACGTATATATAAATCTGTTCCATTCTAGAAAGTAAGAGGAGAAAATACTTTTTTTTTCTTTTTTAGAAAGTGATCTAAACCAGTTTTTTGTTTTCCAAAACTTCAACTTCAAAAAATGTTGAAAGAGTTCCATGATTTCATGGACAGGCGTGATTATTCAAACTTTTTAGAAAAAAAATGAAAAATTATCTATGAGTAAACGGGCTCTAAATCTTTGCATTACAAAAAAAAAATAAAATAAAAAAATAAAATAAAGAAACTCAAAATTATACTAATTTCAAATTCATTTGTACCGACCTTCGCAAGCCATATTTCTTCCATTGTTGTGCCATTACCATTAGGGTTCCACTTTGGCTGCCTCAAAATTGAATAACCAGCTTGTAAAAATGATGAATGAATTATATGATTTTGTGTTTCTTTTCATGTCAAATTAAACTTCATAAAGAACCAGAGAAAAATATAATTAAGTTCATGTAAATAAAACGAAATTATTAGAGAACTAAAGAATTTCAAATATAACAAAGTAAAAGTACAAGATGATATTTATGCGATCAATAAGAGAACAATTTGTAAGCACAAATATTTTTATAGAGGACAAAGATTTAAAATCAATTGTCAATTAGGATAATTCTTAAAACAGGACCAAATTAATGTTCCCAGTGCAATATATGAAGTTGCAACGTGGAGTATCACACTTCTCATAGGACTCAAAGTTCTAAGTGCATGAAACCTCTAATCAGATACGAATCCATTCTGAATTATACTTTCGGAAAATTTCAATTTTAATATTGTAGTTTTTAAAGTTATAAATTATAATAATTACAATTTATTATAATAATTACAATTTTATCCCAACTAAAAGTAACATAAAAAGGATAAAATAGGCGAATGACATTTTGCTAAAAGCTTCGTGCTTTTATAATAGTACTAGTCTCTGGGAACGTGCGTTGCACGTTTATCTCAAAATACTTAATAAAATTGTTATTGCAAAATTAGCAGCATTTTTAAGGCAAATTGTAGCCTTAGATTAATTTCTTCAATTTCCTAAATTGTTTGGCGCTTCTTTTGAGATTCTAGAAGTTACTTGATCTAAGTTTTCAAATTCATTTGTATAATTTAGTTAATTAATCAATCGATTATTTTATTTAATGTAATGATGATATAAATTGAGCTTAAATAAAAAAAATATGATCAATAGTATTTGTTTGAGATTGATGCTTAGCAATTGATTCAGTATCTATCAATCTCCTGACTTTCCTTTTAGCTTAAAAATTAGGAAAAGTTTGCCTTTATATTCTTATATTTTTGGGACAATTACATTGAGAGACACCCCACTCATGAAAATTACCAAAAAAGACCCCTATTTTGCTATCTTACCTGACATAGCACCCCCTCCCTTTTTTAAAATTTTTCTTTCACTCTATAGCACCCCCTATTTAAAGAAAAAAAACCCTAGCCCCCCATTTTCCCTCTCTTCTCCTTCTCTCCTTCACATTTTTCTCTCTTCTCTTTCCCATTACACATAATCCGCCGCCCCCCCCCACTCTTCCACCACTGCCCCACCGTCATCCCCTCTCCTCCAAACCACCGATGTCGCCGTCGCTGAGGTCGTCACCACCACCACCGCCGCCGCTGCTTCTTCTTCTTCTTCTTTTCGTTTTTTTTTTTTTTTGCTTTTTGAATAGCAATGTTGATTTTCGTTGTATATTCCGATCCAAACTCCGGTGAGGAGTTTATTTATCGAGTTTCTTTATTTTCTTCACTTTTATCATAAAAATTCATTGAGATCTACTAGTTTTTTATTAAAACTTTTGTTTAATGTTTAGATCTAGTGTTTTTATTGTATAAAACTGTATAGGTCTGGGATGTTTGTTAAGCTTTTGTGTAAAAACTGCCCGAAGCACTGTTTAAAGTCAGTTTTGCGAGTTTATACACTTTTATACATTTTTATACAAGTTTATACAATTCTGTAAACGTGTATAAAAATGTATAAATCTGTATATGTACGCATTAACAGTGTATAAAATACATTCTATGCATTGTAAATTTTGTATAAAGCTGTATATGCGTGTATGAACAATGAATAAAATAGTATAAATTTCAGATTCGTGCACTTTTATGGATGTTTTGTATAAAATTTATATTTTTTGTGTATATTTTTGTATTTTCCCTCTTGCATACACAATTTTATATGTATTTACATGTATAATTTATTATTTTGATAGATTTAGGTGTATAAAATTATCAAAAAATAATTATTTAAACAAATCCACAAATAAAATAAACAAATCCGGTGAATTTTTGGTTTTCTGGCCACCGGCCACCGCCGGCCGGCGGCGGCAGCGGTGGCAGGCCGGTTTCTGGTGGTGGGGCAGTGGTGGGGAAGGGTGAGGGAGTGGTTCCTAGGGTTTTAGTTTAAATGGGTGTTATGTTGTGTAATTTTGAAAAAAAGGGGGTGATATGTTGTGTAATGTAAAAATAAAGGGGTGCTATGGATGAAATGTGGCCTCCCATTTATAATTTTGTGTTGTGGGATGCCTAGTTTTGAAAATTCCCCTATATTTTTCCTTTGCTTCAATGTGTTTTGTTTGGGCAAAGTGCACCAAGGGCCATTTTTGGTAAAAATTTCACCTAGCAGCCACTTTTAACACCGGTATTTGATTTGAGGCCACTATTTTCTTTGGTCTTATATTAGAAGTCATTTTTGGGCCTTTACTAAATAAGCATTGACTTAAGTTGATCATTGACTGAAGTTCAGTCCATATGGCCCCTGGACTGAAGTTCCATCTTTAAGGATTGAACTTCAGTCCATATGGCCCTGGACTGAAGTTCCATCTTTAAAGACTGGACTGAACTTCAGTCAACATGGCCCTAGACTGAAGTTCTGTCTTTAAGGATTAAACTTCAATCCATATGGCCCTGGACTGAAGTTCAATCTTTAAGGACTGAACTTCAGTCAACATGGCCCTGGACTGAAGTTCTATTTTTTAAGCGAAAAGTGGCCACAAACTAAATATTTTGGTATTAGTGGTTTGTGCCCAAAGACCAGTCCCAAAAATGGCCTTTCGTGCACTTTCCCCCACTTTTGGCAGTGGTCTTTGGTTTGAGGTCACTTTTTTTATTGGTTTTATATGAGAGGCCACTTTTTGGAATTTCAATCCTTTTGGGTTGAACTTCACACAAGTTTAGTCCACCAGGGTTGAAGTTCAACTTCAGCCTTTACGGACTGAAGTTGAAACTTCATAATTTAGGCGTGAAGCTCAACCCACAAGGTTTGAACTTCAGATCAAAAAGATCGAAGTTCCAAAAAGTGGCCTCTCATATAAGACCAATAAAAAAAGTGGCTTCAAACTAAATACTGGAGGCAAAAGTGGCCTGGGGCAAAAGTTTTACGTTTTGTTTTCTTAGCTCAGTCGCTTCCCTTCGCCGCAACAAAGATCTTAACTTTAATAAAGCAAGAACTTTCCTTCTAATTGGCCCTTAAACCTCTGGATGGGCATCGCATTGAGATTTTTACCCCACATAACCATTCCTAACCCTTATTCACTTTTTGTAACCATAGTTTATCCTTTTTTTTCTTTCCCTAGCATATTTATTAAATATAATTTGATAATATAAATATTTTAAAAATATAGGATAAATATATATGTGTATAAAAGATATATATACAAAATATCAATCTATTATATTTGATATTTTAATTATAAATTAAATTTTAAATATAAATATTGTGGCTATATTATGTTAGTGCTAAATGACTTGTTAATATGAAATATTGTGGGCTATTTATGTGGAAATCCCAACTCTTTTTCGTTCTAAGTTCCTTTTTTCATCACACTATTATATTAAATGTGTGGACAAATAAAGACATAATGTAGAATAAACCTACAACAAAGTAAAGCTGTTGATTTTATATATGTGTTTCTAGAAAGTTCACAACTCGTAGTCTCGGAGATTATACAGTTGTGCTTAACTCAAGGCATTGCACACTAATGAAGTGAGGTTATACAATTTTAAATGCCAAAATAAAAGTGTTTTTTCCGCTGTATGCTTTTGTGACATGGCTAATTAGCATATTGTCAAGAGAAAACATGAAGTAGTTCACATGCTTAGTGCTTGCTCATGAAAAATAATAATAAAGAACAATAGAACTAATCATGAATCTAAAAGTATATATCAACAACTGTTGACGTGTCAATAAAAAATGGGACAATCACTGAGAAAACACACTGTTTTGTGAGAATGTTTGAAGAAATGATCAATGTATTTATTTGTCTACACCTTAATAGAAGAAACCCACCGAGCAAAAGTGAATCCGCTTCACTTCTATGCTTGATTTCCGGCCTACAATATGAGAGAATTAATGGAAGTTCAAATTTATGTAAGTTTATTGGTAAATTTACTACTGTTCAACTGCAGTTCGTAGATAGCATTAAAATTGCATTCCATTAAGAATTTAATGAATTTTATAGTTAGTTACTAAAATTTCAAAATCTTATGACACTATTAAAAGTTCATTGAAGTTACAATTTTGAATAATGGAGACACTGGTTTGCAAATTCATTTCAGCTGCCATTGTAAGTGTACGCGTAATAAAGTGTTAACAACGTGACCGATAATAATAATGTGTACTCAAGAGAAAGGAGGATCTTTTACCTTGAACTATCTTTTGTACAGATGTAAGGACAGTAACGGTAGATTTCAATTCGTATACACCCAAAATCATCACATCATGTAAGTGATATGTATTGGGTAAAAATCGACCCGCGATAATTCGCCCCGGTCATGCAAATTTTAACGACCGAACACGTCCCAGCAAGACAAACGCCGAAGCGATTGAACAAGTCGCCGAGGCCATGACACCGAGGTCGCTACCGAAGGCGAGCCGTGAGCTGAGCTTCGGTAGCAATCACCTCGGTCAAGCAACGGGCCGACACCACCGAGGTCATTTATTCGCTCCTTGGTGAATCCCCCCGGTTCTTGCGGCTTTGCAGCCCACTACTTTACCCCCACTAACTCCTCCAGTTGATGCCAAAATCGTGGGGTGACGCAGCAACAGATGATGGAGAACGTGGGCACGGCCTTAGGCCTATAAATAGTAGTTCATTTTGTATTATAGGGATCCAGAAATTTGTACTGAAACGCTGCCCAAATTTGTAATCACATTCATATATTGAAATACAGTTATTTTCTCGTATTTACATCCTTTTCGCGTATTTATTTCAACTTTGATACGAAGAATTGCTTATATTCGAATCCAAATTCAATTTATACACCTAAACCAATTTAGGCCCATACAAATTGGCGCCGTCTGTGGGGATATAAGCAGTAACGCTTTGTTCCAAAGTTCCACATCCGTTTTTTGTCAAAAGTTTGCGATTCGACATTATGGCTGATAACGGTAACAGTGGTAACAATAACGATCGGGTTGACGTTCCGTTGAACCAACAGCCCATCGCCCCAATGACAACTGAAGAATTCCAGATGTATGTTGTCACTATGCTAAGAGCTCTCCAAAGTAAACAGGATGAGCAGGCAAGCATTAATGCCGAATTTCGTGCTTCGTTAGAGGCGAAGAATAGTGCGGACCCAAACAGAACCCAGCCTTCGGCTCCTGGTGGAGGCATCCCGCTCTTCGTTCCTCCGGGCGCGATAAAAGGGGGATCTCACAACGGGGCCACGTCTGGGGGCTCGGGGAACCATCCAACTGCCACACCATATTTCGGGACGGTTCCCACCGTGGCGGAGACAACGTCCTCGGTTGACGTTGAAAGAATGAGCAGGGAAATCGAGGCCCGCATCGAGGCGCGCGAGGAAAAGTGCCTCGAGGGCGTGCCAGGGATAACGAAGGAGGAAGACAACCTCGACATTGATCAATACAGGGAGCAGCCCTATAAGCCCGAAGCGGCTTCAGCCCCAACTCCCCTGGGCTTCAAACTCATATTCTTGAAGAAATACGTAGGACCACCGATCCCGAAGAGCACATAAGAGAGTATATGGCTATGGTGAGGAGCAACGACTTAACGGCTACGCAGCTCGAGTCGATGTTCTTGAAGAAATTCAGCCAGTCGTTAGAGAAAGGGGCCCTTCGGTGGTATTTGTGCCTGCCAGCGGGGTCGATCTCCTCGTTTAAGGAAATGTCCAGCGCCACCGGGGCGCAAAAGATCCTCCAAAGGAAGGAGGATATATGTGAAGTAAAACAAAAGCCCGGCGAACCACTTAAAGAATTTCTTGAGCGATTCCACGCTGAGCGCATGGAATTGCCTCGGATGGATGATACCTTGGCCATCATGGCATTTGAAAAGGGTATCAACAGTCGCAACTCTGACGCTGCCGCTGAATTGCGCAAAGAGCTACAACAATATCAGGTCCTGACGTGGGAGGATTTGCATAGGCGCACCTACTCCAAAATCAGATTGGAAGGAAGCTGAGTTTAAGAACCGAGGTGAATCTTCGAATCGCGCCGAGGCGCCACGAAGTAACTCGAAGGGGAGATATGAGCCCTACACCCCGACGAGGCAGCATGTCAGCCAGAGGTTGGGGAACACCCTCGGTAATTCATATCCAACCTCTCACATAAGCCAAAGGCTCGGAGGGAAGGTTCAACCCAATGTGAACCAAAGAAACCCCTCAAGCTCCGGTTCGGTCTCAAAAAAGGATCTACCTCGGATCCAAGACTATAACTTCAACATATCGACCTCGGAGCTGGTCAATGTTGTCAAAGGGACTGCCGGGGTAAGGGTTCCCAAGGATATGAGGACCCCGGCGGACAAAAGAGACCACAATTTGCATTGCGAATTCCACGCAGATTATGGCCACAGGACCGAGGACTGCAAAGCTTTGCGCCTCGAGGTAGCTCACCTGCTGAAGAAGGGAGTTTTGGCCGACTTCCTCACTGACAAAGGGAAAGATAATTTTTCCAAAAACTGTGGTGACGGACAACCACCTCGAGCTCCACCCCCAGAAAGAGTAGTGAACGTTATAACCGGGGGGTCAGAGGTGAACGGCGTGAACTTCGCCGTGGCCAAAAAATTTGCCAAGCTCTCCATCACCATGGAGAAAAGAACCCGAGTTGGAGGCTCGGGTAAAGATATTGTGTTCGACGATGATGACTGTGATGGGATGATGTTTCCTCATCACAACGCTCTAGTTATCATGTTGAGGATCAACGACTCTGACATCAAAAGAGTCTTGATCGACCCCGGTAGCTTAGTTAATATAATCAGCTACGGGGCGGTTAAAAAGATGTGGTTGAAGGGGGAAGTTGTTCCTAAGTCAACAGTGTTAGCTGGCTTCAACAACTCCACGGAGAAAACGTTGGGTGAGATCACACTCAAAACATTCGCCGAGGGGGTTACCAAGAAAACACTGTTCCAAGTCATGCCCGAGGATTTAGCCTACAACGTGATCCTCGGAAGGCCATGGATCCACTCCATGGAAGCTGTCCCCTCCACCTTGCATCAAGTGATTAAATTCCCTACACCTTGGGGAGTTCGATCATTCAAAGGGGAGCAACGAGTAGCAAGAGAGTGCTATTCGTTTGTGTTAAAGAGTGGAGTCGCCCCGGTCGGGCCAAAGCAATAGCAACGACAGGAATCGGGGTCAAGCGGGGAGGACGCCCGAGGTGAAATCAAAAAGGTTCCAGCCTGTATCCAAGAGCCTCGGAAACAAAAAGCCGAGGACTCAACTATTGAAGAACTGGAATCCTTCACTCTATTGAAAGATTTCCCCGATAGGAAAGTGTTTATCGACTCGGAGTTGGACCCGGAGTCGAAAAAGTTGATTATAGAAGTTTTGAAGTCCAACCATGATTGTTTTGCTTGGTCACATTCAGACATGATGGGTATCGATCCGGAGATCATGACCCACAAGCTGAACGTGAATCCAAAATTTACCCCGGTGAAGCAGAAGAAAAGACCTCATGCCGGGGTAAAAAAGAAGGCGATCAAAGATGAAACCGCCAAATTACAAGAAAACGGCTTCATTAGAGAAGTGAAATACCCCGAGTGGCTAGCTAATGTCGTGGTTGTACCGAAGAAGAACGGCAAGTGGAGGATGTGTGTAGATTACACGGACCTAAACAAAGCTTGCCCCAAAGATTCATATCCATTACCACAAATTGACAGGTTAATAGACTCCACGGCTGGATATAAACTATTGACCTTCTTGGATGCATTTTCGGGCTATAATCAAATTCTCATGGACCCGAAGGACGAAGAGAAGACCTCGTTCATCACTGACCGAGGTACCTTCTGTTACAAAGTGATGCCCTTCGGTCTGAAGAATGCCGGGGCGACATACCAAAGGTTGGTGTGTCGCATGTTTAAAGAGTATATTGGAAAGTCTATGGAGGTCTACATAGACGATATGCTTATCAAATCGATCCAAATGGAGGATCATTTGAACCACCTGAGGGAAGCCTTTGCTGTGTTGAGGCAATACGGTATGAAATTGAACCCTGAGAAGTGCGCCTTCGGCGTAGGATCAGGCAAATTCTTGGGTTTCATTGTCTCTGAACGAGGAATCGAGGCCAACCCAGATAAAATCAGAGCTATTAAGGAGATCCCCGAGGAGCTAACCGGGGTAAAAGAAGTTCAATGCCTGACTGACCGAGTCGCTGCCTTGAGTCGTTTCATTTCAAGGTCCTCGGAGCGATGCCACAAGTTCTTCTCTGTTTTGAGAAAAAACAATCACTTCGAGTGGACACCGGAGTGTAAACAAGCATTGAAAGATCTGAAGCAATATTTGGCTAACGCACCGTTGCTTGCCAAGCCAAAAGAAGGAGAGACGTTGCTGGTCTACCTGGCGGTGTCTGAGGTGTCAGTCAGCGCTGTGCTGGTTCGAGAAGAAGATGGCAAACAACAGCCTATCTATTATGTGAGCAAGACACTCCTCGACGCTGAAACCAGGTATCCACATTTGGAGAAATTAGCACTTGCTTTACTTGTTACTGCTCGGAAACTGCGACCCTATTTTCAATGTCACCTAATAGCAGTAGTTTCAACCTTCCCCTTAAGAAATATATTGCACAAACCAGAGTTATCGGGGAGGTTATCCAAATGGTCGGTAGAGTTAAGTGAGTATGACATTACTTATCAACCTCGGACTGCCATTAAGTCTCAAGTATTGGCAGACTTCGTGGCTGATTTTAGTATTGGAATTTTGCCCGAGGCGAAAAAGAAAAACTCCGTGGCAAAAGGAACCTCTTCGGGACTGTGGTTACTTTACACCGATGGAGAAACTAACTCCAAAGGTTCGGGGCTAGGCATAGTCTTGAGAGCACCCACCGGGGAAAAAGTCAGGCATTCGGTTCGGTTCAAAAAAGTAACCAACAATGAAGCAGAATATGAGGCAGCTTTAGCAGGTTTGGAGCTGGCTAAGGAAATGGGGGTTGAAAGAATCGAACTGAGATGTGATTCACAGTTGGTAGTGAACCAGATCCTCGGTGATTATACGGCTCGGGAGCCCAGAATGCAGCTATACTTGGATCGAGCACAAAGGATCTTAGCATAATTCCAAGAATGGAAAATTAAACAAGTGCCTCGGGAGGAGAATACCGAGGCTGATGCCTTGGCGAATCTTGGTTCGGTTGCTATCCGCACAAATGAGGGAGATGAAATTGCAAGTTAATTCAGTGGATAACCGATGGGATTGGCGAAGTAAGTTCATCTCCTACTTCGACTCGGGGACTGTCCCCCAAGATAGAAAGGAAGCAAGGAAGTTGAGGACCCAAGGAGCCTCGTATCACTTGATCGAGTGCAACTTATACAAAAGGTTGTACTGCGGCCCGATGGCCAAGTGCTTGGGACCCGAGGAGGCAAGATACGTGATGGCTGAAGTGCACGAAGGCGAACGTGGCAACCACTCGGGGGGAAAGTCCCTGGTGCGTAAGTTATTAAGAGCTGGGTATTATTGGCTCACAATCAGTGCCGATGTGAAAGCCTTCGTGCAGAAATGTGATAAGTGCCAATGCCATGGGAGGATGATCCACCAACAGGCCGAGCCTTTACATTCAGTGGTATCACCATGGCCCTTCATGAAATGGGGAATGGATGTCGTGGGACCATTACCCAAAGGAAAAGGTGGTGTTTGTTTCATCTTAGTATTGACCGATTACTTTACAAATGGGTGGAAGCGGCGGCTCTCACCGAGGTAAAGCAAAAGCAAGTAATCGACTTCATCAAAAAGAATATCATATACAGGTTTGGCGTCCCAAGAGAAATTGCTTGTGACAACGGTAAACAATTCATGGGGGCAGCCATCACTGATTTCTTCAAGCAATGGGGGATCAAAAGAATTGACTCGACTCCTTATCACCCAAGTGCCAATGGCCAAGCTGAGTCTTCGAACAGGATCATAATTGAAAATTTGAAGAAAAGACTCGACGAGAAGAAAGGTCCTTGGCCCGAGGAGTTGCCCGGGGTGTTATGGGCCATGCGAACAACGGAGAAGAACAACACCAGTGAGACTCCTTTTCCACTAGCTTATGGCATGGATTCCCTCATCCCCGTAGAAGTGGGCGAACCAAGTCTTCGGTACGCTCACACTGCTGAAGACGCCAACCAAGAGGCAATGCGTATAGAGCTAGATTTGCTCGAAGAGAAAAGGGAATTAGCTTTGGTTCGGCTAGTTGCCCAAAAAAGGCAGATCGAGGCTTACCTCAACAGGAAAGCCAAACTTAGGGACTTCAAGGTTGGAGATTATGTGTTGAAAACATTGAACGAGTCAACAAAGGAAGACAATGGGGGGAAGCTTATTGCAAATTGGGAAGGACCCTATAGAGTCAAGGCGATCGTTGGAAAAGGCTCTTACCAAATTGAGTCTCTTCAAGGAGAGCCCGAACGTCTGAATTGGAATATCTCCAATCTGAAGCGATATTACTTCTAGCCGAGGTAAATAATTTTCAATTCTTTTTAAATTGAACAGCCCCGAGCCGAACGACGCTCCCATGGCATTGATAGAAAATGTACTAACTTACTCCTCGTTCCATCTTTTTGCTCGACCTTTTCAGGAAGCGAACCGAACCGTTTCCAGTGCTCGGGTCTTCATCAAGATTCAAAACCGAACACTGGGGGGGAGTGAGAAGGGTTGATAACGAGGTCGACATCGAGCCTCCCAACCGAAGCTTATCTATCCGACAACCGGGGACTTACGCCCGAGGATTAGATTAGTACATTGTAAATTAGCCCGATAGCGGCGTATTGTCAATTTGCTTTTATTGAAAACTTGTTTTTCACCCAAGGTCCGCTTCGACTTGGTTTTTATGTAAATAGCCGACTTCCGGCTCGTTGATATCAATAAAATAACTTTGGTTTCATTTATCCTATCTGTGTGAATCTTGCATTCCGAAGCTGCACAATGCATCGACTCGAGGGCGAGACGTCGTCCTAAGTTTGCATCGATTAAATTCAGTCAAGTCTTGCAAGCATATCATTTATTTTCAAAGTGTTCGGTATACGTAAAAAGCCAACACACGAAGCAACGATACAAACAGTCTTTCATTAAAAAGCCCGAGGGCTGAGAATATTTACATTCAAAAAATGACCCGAAGGTCCAAAGCATAAGAATAAAAGCTCGAAGGCTTACAAAACAATACTACAAGAAGTCTATGCCTCGGGAGAATCACCTCCGTCCTCGGAACCCCCCTTGGCATCTTCATCCTCTTCTTCATCTTCATCGCCACTCGAAGCTTCACTTGATGGGAGTTCATCAATGATCGCTTGGGCCTCCGCCGATTTCACTTCGGCCTTCACAATCTCCTCATCTAAGTCAATCTCCCCGGCGCGGCATCGCTTGAGCAGTCTTAGCCGAGACTTGATAATGGCCCATCACTTGTCCAGCTCGGCCCTTTTTACCTTGAGTGCAGCCCTACTCTTTCGATCAGCGATCTCATCTTGAAGGGCTGCGATCTGAGCATCCTTACCTGAAAGCTTGGAGTTCTCACTCTCCAGCTTCTTGATATGGAGCAGATGATCCTTCAGCTGCTAGTGATGCTTTTTGGCCATATTCACAGCCTCGGCCTTTGTTCGAGACAACTCACCACCCAGCCTCGCAACTTCATCCTCCAGCTTCAAGCGCTCAACCTGGAAATCATCACCGAGGATTTTGATTTTAGCCTCGGAATTCGCCTCGGCTTCACGTAGATCGGACTGGGACTTAGCCAAGTCAGCCTTCAGCGAAGCTATTTGGGCGTTGAATTTGTCCTTTTGCTGATCCCATAAGCGAGCCACGCGCCGAACTTTGGCAGTCCTCGCGGACTCGACCTCGATGGCCTTCAGTGAGAGGATGAAACTCTGAGCAAAGATTAAAGAATCAGGGTCAGCTACAAAACGAAGGTAAAAATACAAGTTTTTCAATTTAAGTATGACGAAATTTACCCTCACAGCGTTGGAAGCCATAGTGCTATATAGTTGGCCAGAAGTAAACTCCTGCACAACCTTGTCCTCGGTCGGTCCCAACAAAGGCGTGAGGCTTAAGAGCTCCTCTCGGCCGCAAGCTAGCAAATTGGAGGAAACTGGCACCTCGAGTCTCCGATAAGATCCCACCGAGGATGAAATTCTCGCGGGTTCGGAATGTGCCCTAACCGCCCCGGTGCCAGCCCCCTCTTCAAGTGCAGCAGTGCCAACCTCCGAAACTTTAGCCTTGCCCTTAGCTTTTGCCGCGGCTACCTCAGCTTCAAGTTCTTGATCCTCAAGATCAATAACATCAACATCCCTTCGAGCCAGAGCCTCGACAGCTGTGTCATCGGGCTCAGCAACCAATCTTCGGCGCCTTTCCACCGCCGCCTCGGGTTGAGGAGGAACTTCCGCCTCGGTTCGAGGAACCACCGAACGGGAAGATTTCTTCGAAGTGGCCCTCTTCCTCTTCACGCCTGCAACAAGAGAAGAAATTAGAATAAGAAAACAAAGAAGGAATTACATTTAATGATATCAACCGAAGACGAAGGTACCTTTGGAGGTCCCTTGATCGGAGGCTCCCTTTGAAACTTTTGAAGACTTGGAAGCCTTCAACCCCTTGTACTCTCCAGCCACCGCAGCCAGATCGTCATCCGACTCGGTCTCCTCCCCATCCTTCTTCTTCTTCTTTTCCTCTTTCTTCTTCTTCTTACTCTTCTTAGTGTTGATGGCACGATTTGGAAAACCTAACACCGAGGGAAGGAAAGTCAGAAAAACGAAGTCAAAATCCCAAAACGACCCACCTATCAAAGCATTACCAAAAACTTACCGTGCCTCTTGCATTGCCAACCAAATTCGGCGGCCATTTTCATCCATGTCCTCTCGAGGCGTTTAAGAGCCCCGGTCATTGCTTTGACCCAAGCAGTCAAACCTGCCGGGGGTGGGATGTCTACCTTGTTGGCTGAAGAAACAACAAAGAAACGAAATCAATTAGCATGAACAAATCACCGAGGAGTAAGATATGAAAGGAGGAATACTTACGTGTGTTATTCCACCGTTTGGGGAAATTAGGCTCGGCGGATAAAACTTTTGTCTCCAACAAAATGTACCGATCGCACCAACCTTGGTCCCCATGATCCTCACTCTTGTGAAGAAGGGCAAACTTGCCTCGGTTATTCAGCGCCACGACCCCAGCCTTGTTAAAGTAGGGGTAGTAAAGTGAGATGAGGTGTTGAAAGGTGAAATCTACCTCGGCCTTAGTGCTCAACCAATCCATGCTTTGGACAACCCTCCAGACGCCGGGGCCAAGTTGAGCCAAACACAAGTTGTAGGCCCGGCAAAAATCGTCAATTACTCTATGGACTGGGAGGGAGAAGCCGAGGGTGAAGGGATAAGTGTGAGCGAAAGAAAACCCCTCAATATTGTGACACACCCGGCTTGTTGGATCAGGTATGATCACTTTCACCTCGGGCGCGAATTGACACTCCCTCCAAACCCGCTCGATATGAGCTTGAGTTATGCGGGTTGGGGTGGTATTCACAGGGATATTCTTGTTTTTCTCCTCCTGGTCGGCTGTTTGAGCTTGCAATTTCAAGTCCTTGCCGTTGTCGAAGTGGGAGGGAATAATCTGATGGGGTTTGAGCTCTTGCTCTAGGGGAATTGATGGTCCCGAGGATCCCCCATCGGCGACACTACCGCTCTCGGCCTCGCCCACGGCATCGTCGCCCTCGACATTGTCACCCTCACCATTACCTCTGTCATCATCACCTCTGAGGAGGGCGTCACTAAAGTTACTTATCATGACGTCGTCAAGCATGGCGTCATCTTCCCCTACATCGACCTCCTCCTCCACCGCCAACTGGCGCATAGCTCTAGCCTTACGGCGCACTATGCCGCCAGTGCCCGATGATACTTCTCCACCTTCCACCGCCGGCGTAGCGGCAGCGGCATCACCACTGGCATTGGCCGCAGCTGAATGCAAAACTCTCGCTCTCTCACCTGAATCGCTCGAATCTTGCCTAGACCGAGTAATTGACATGATTGGAATCTGGAATTTGTAATCTCGCAAAGATGAAAGATGGTTGAAGGAAATATGGAAGCTTTGTTCTCAACACTGTTGCTCACAAGAAGTTAAAAGTGAGAAGAAGAATCTAATGGGGAAGTATTTATAGGTTTGGAAAAGAGCAAGTGGCAAAGGTCATCATTGTAACGTTGGGAGAAAAAAAAATTACGGCGTGACCGTTCGGGAAACCAGTGGATGAGCGCCACGTGTCCAAAGGAAGCGACCTGATGGGACGCGAACCGTTGACAAGTTTGAAACACTTGGATAAGGTCGAGCCACGTCACTTTCCCGCTAAACTTCACTCCACTCCTCGGTTACCTCGGTAGGCAACCGAGAAGTGGGGGGACTATCTGTATTGGGTAAAAATCGACCCGCGATGATTCGCCCCGGTCATGCAAATCTTATTGACCGAACACGTCCCAGCAAGACAAACGCCGAAGCGATTGAACAAGTCGCCGAGGCCATGACACCGAGGTCGCTACCGAAGGCGAGCCGTGAGCTGAGCTTCGGTAGCAATCACCTCGGTTAAGAAATGGGCCGACACCACCGAGGTCATTTATTCGCTCCTCGGTGAATCCCCCCGGTTCTTGCGGCTTTGCAGCCCACTACTTCACCCCACTAGCTCCTCCAGTTGATGCCAAAATCGTGGGGTGACGCAGCAACAGATGATGGAGAACGTGGGCACGGCCTTATGCCTATAAATAGTAGTTCATTTTGTATTATAGGGATCAAGAAATTTGTACTGAAATGCTGCCCAAATTTGTAATCACATTCATATATTGAAATACAGTTATTTTCTCGCATTTATATTCTTTTCGCGTATTTATTTCAACTTTGATACGAAGAATTGCTTATATTTGAATCCAAATTCGATTTGTACACCTAAATCGATTTAGGCCCATACATGATATAAAAGAGAAAATCTTATCTAGTTTCTTTGCTTTAAAAAAATATTAAACAACTTTAGTTGGCATAGTAATTAGTAGTGTTCACTACTGTAAAACATAATTTAAAAATCTTGAATGAGTATGATCTTTTTGGTACTTAATTGTAATGATCCAAAGAACCCGTAGACATATAGGTCATTAGTGAATTTTGTAAATGAAAAAATTAAATGGTCATTGAATAAAAAATTTAAGAAGTCTAAACAAACGAGAAAGAGAAATACAACATGACGTATTCTAATATCAATAAAAGCTCAATTAAAATGAAGACATCAACAAAAGCAAACTAAAAGGTTTAAGCAAATAATTAACAACTGATATTGGAGATAGAAAAAAAATTATTGGAGAATAGATAATACCTCTGACAAAACTTATGATGAAGAATGAAGCATAGTAGTTGGTTCTACAGAAGATGTTGGCTCCTGCAGGAACGAAAAAAAAACCAAGCCTAGACAAACGGTATAAGAAACACTAGCAAAACTTAAACTTAAATATACTACAGCTATTGCAAGAAAAATACCAAAGAAAAGTAAACCTCAACAATAGTGTGTTATTTAGATAATAAACACAAAATTGTCTCCTTTTATATTTCTCAAGACTTCACGTCTACAATTATGATCTGACCATAGACTTCATCTTTTCACAAACACAAATTCTTAAGAGAACTAACTGGAAATAGAATTGCAAACCTACGCAAATTCTTGCAGTGCAATTGTTCAAGTTGGGTTGGTGTTTGAAAACTTCTATTGTTAGTGTGTTTCAAATCCTAATAATAGAGAAAGACTTAAACATAAAACCATTCAGCCGTAAGATTCAATTGTATTAAACGAACCAAAACTGCCTCCAATTGTAGAACTCTTAAGGAATAAGAAACATAAAAAGAAAGTGAAACTACCATCCCTATGAAAGTAAACAACAAAGAAGAGAGTGGTGAGTGGTGACTCATGTCAACTATTGCACGAACCATCCCCTCTGCTCCTCAAGATATCCATGCACGAGTGACAAGTACTGAATCAATGATATTTACTGCCATTCCACCGAGCAAATTTTCTGTCTCCAATTTTCGAATTACTACTATTTAATTATTACACTCAAGATATTTAGCTAGTAATATTTACTGGTATTAGAATAAGAAAATATCATGAGAACATATCATCTTTTCTTGCTTAGCTTTCTAACAAAGAAGAAATATGAAAAACAGAAGAAGACAACTTGAGACACATGACATACCATAAATAGTGTGCCAAATTTCAAAAATTTTACCTGGATTAATATACAATGTATGCTCGAAAGTCCACTTTTTGAAGAAATCAAAAGGGTTGCTATTTGATCCTGCCAACACAAACATTTTATTAAAGATTAGTCTAGGCACTTAGATGGATTTAAAATTTTATTGGCACTTAAACTTTTAGGTACTAATTTATCGTCTACAGTGAGCAAAGTATGTGCTAATTTCCAATATGCCATAGCTCTTGAAATTAATTTCTCGCAACATAAATGAAGGATTACACACAATTCAAGAACACAAAGTTCGCCCCAAGATCAACATATTTGTTTCACTAATCCGTAGTATAATCACATGTATTTTAGATACGAACTACACTATAAATTCACAGTCTATGACGTACCTGGTTACAGAAGTGTTCCAGTATTCATAGAAGGTTGCTTATCTTCGTTAGGAATCTCCACAAAGTTCTTCACCACAAGAAGAAGAGAGTTTTTGTGTTGCTCTAAGGAAGAAGAGAAAGAAGTGTTTCTTTCTGGTTTTCTCAAAGGAAAAGTTAACGTGAGAATTTCCTGATAGAAGTTACTGACTTTAGGACTCCTTTTATCTTTAGGAATTGATGCAACTGTTCAGAAATTTTCCAACAGTTGTGTCTTTTCTTCTTTTCCTTATATTATAATATAATATTATATATATTCAAATATATTTGGAGATGGATCCGGGTTGACCCACATGGGTGCCCGAATCCAATTCCCAACATCTCCCACTCACACATAGTGGGTCAACTCTCATTCCTATACATTCTGTAACCTTTATACATAACGACTAGACCATGTGACCAGTGCATACTTCGAGAGCTCAGTTGCTATACATCTGTTAGGAATATATAGCATCTCGATTAACAGAACCTTGGAGTAGATTGTAGTATGCAGTACCCTAGATCATTTATCACATTAATCTCTCTCATAATCTCTTTGTATTAATTTGAGTTCATCATTATGTTCTTGTCACAAAGACAAACATAAAGGATGCATCAATGAACACAATTAATGTGATAATACTCTATGATCTTCCTCATCTCAAGAATCTCTTAATCTCAATTTGATTTGCTTTTCTAGAAGTGTCCCGCCAGACCGAATCATCCATGGTCTCTTGGCAACACCCTAAGATAGCAAACACCAAATTGAATCTCAGGAAACTAGTCAAAGTCATGAGGGTACAAAAGAAAAGAAAAGAAAATTACTTTTAATTTTTAGGGCTTCACACGATAAGCAAGTAGAGATTAAACTTGTATCGCCCATAGGTCACTTTATGCATACGTGGTATGAATCACGTATCACAGTATTGACTCCTTTACCGTGGAGCGTATGTCTTTTGCGAATTAAATACTGTGCAGATGATAGTTCAGACAACCTATGTCTAACTTTGAGTTCACAAATCTACTCATACATTTTATCCTTCAGAACTCACATCTGGCATTAAGACAGACTGTCACATTTAATCATAAATCATTAACCAAAAAAAATAAGCGATATTTTTATTATAAACTTCAAGCTCTCTATTATTATCACTTCTGATAATAATAAGTTTACAATTATCTCATCCCTATTAGTCACCTAGACAATAGAGGCGATTGCCTGTGTGAATAGGCCAATCCTTTTGCCTGTCTGACATACTTCTTGCACTTGTACTCTATGCACTAAACATAAGTACCATTTTATGTATATGAACCAATAACAATAAATTTAGGCTTCAACTACATTAACTCTAATAATGTAGTTTTATGTGAACATGCTTGGGAAAAAGTTAAGATATAAATACATCGACATCTACACAAACCCAATGACCTCGCATATCATTCATAAGCACAAATGCTATGGGTTTGACTATCGGATCTACTATCATATAATGCGCAGAGATGTATATCATGTCCACATTTATATTTAAAAAATACAACTATGTCTCTAATGAAATTATACTTTATATCAATACGTTTTGTCTTCCAATGATACTTGCGACTTTTGTGTAAGCTATTGAGACTTGACTATCACACTTGATTGTCAGTGTCACTAATTCAATAGCACGCTATCCAACACACCCAAATTTATCACAAAGACATTTAAGCCAAACAGCTCTGCAAAGTTGCTGAAAGCCCTAGAAATTCAGCTTACTTTATAAATAAGGCTGATGATTGTTTCTTGCTACACAAATATTATACCCATCACTATTGTTTAGCAAAGAAGGACATACTCTAATTTAGATTTTCTCCCATCTAAATCTCCTTTCATCGTAAGTATAGCCTTTGAGTTGTAGATCTTTTCCTTTACTTTACAAGGATAATCACAAGTGCTTTTAAGATACCTCAGTATCCTTTAACTGCTTTTCAGTATTCCTTTTCATATCATATTCTTGTGGATTCACGAGGACACATCCTCCCACTAGAAACGTCACCTCTAGAAATAGGAGTATTAATGGGTTTGCACTATTGCATATTAAATCGTTCAAGAAAAAAACTTAATATAAGATTTTTCTGAAAGAGACAACAATCTCTTCGAACGATCTCTTGAAATTCGAACTTCAAGGATTCACCCATATTTTTTTCGATACTACATTAAGACTTTCGCGTATTTTGAGAACCCCTTTGTTCTCAACGACGCTATGACCCATTAGTAGATCAACCAGTTCCAACTCTTGGTTTGGTTTCACTAACTCCATTTCATGTTCCATTGTTCTAGGTACTTACTCTTAGCAGGGTATTTAAGAGCCTCATTTACCTTTTGTTGCTCTTAATCATCATGCGGAGTAACTATATATGCTTCCCCTTCGATCTCAAGTCGACGATGGGGATTACGTAGGTGACTCATTCGACGAGGTTGAGATTGATAAAATTGATTTATCAATTGATAGTTACTCCCACTGGGACCAGCAATATTAAAATGAATTCTATTTGGATAACATATTGGTGCTAATTTCGAACAAATCCAATATCACCAAATATGACTCCCACTCAAATTCATTTAATGTTAATAGCGGAAGCAATCTGGTTCACAGTTTTATGAAGAGACAAGTCTGACCTATCTCACCCTACTTAGGATAATACATTCTCTAAGAATGTAACATCATGTGATCCAAATTTAGTTACAGTGCCACTATTGTATCGTTCACTTATGAACATATAAACCCTGGACTACATAGAGTATCATAAGATACACTCCCTTCCCCTTGGAACTAATTTTCCGTGTGGGAAAAATAGTTTATGTACAAAAGCAACACAAACTCAAGAGTGAGAAAAAAGAATTGGGTTTTCCTCTATCCATAACTTATATGGAACATAAGTAACTGAATTAGAATAATTTCATAATTTGGATCACAGATGTCATAATATACCAGCTACAATGGAATGTAATGCCACTTTGAAGAGACATCATAGACATATCTAAAGTCTCGAAAACCTCTTTCTCTTTAAGGGCATACTGGAGTTCATTATCAAACTCAGGATAATATTCTCATAGCAGTTGACATATTGATATAAACTAGTATAAACTTATAGAGACAACTATGTACTTTCTTAGAGCCTAAAATTCATATAAATACAATTCCTTAAAATAATTTAACTATATTAATATTTATTTCACATTAGATCCGGAATCGAAAGTTCACTATGTTCCCAATCATCATCCGGATTCTAATATTCGATAAATCTAACATAATTGATTATTTAAGGAACACTCGTCTTAAATTACTCAAAATCAAGTTCAAACAAATAATTATATAACAAATATAGAAATATTGGAAAAAAATAAGAGCATAAATCATTAAATCTAAAACTTGTGCAAATACACAGAAGTAGAGACTATGAATGAATTTATCATACGTAATAGATTCTCATATCTTCTTTAAAGCACAAGCACATTTCTTACATGATTGTAGCAGCCACACTTGATTAATTGTGGAGAGACGATGCATAATAAAGTTTAACAAAGTAAACTTCTTCCCTCTTTTTCCAACGTTCGGCCTTGAAATTCCACTACCAACACTCAAATCTGGACTATTTTCATGTAACAAATACAAGAAATATGGATTCACCACAAGTACATACAAATATATATACGTATACGCGCACACATGTGTGTGTGTGTATGTATTTTGAAAAATGTGACCAAGGATGGCTACCAGAAATCATCAACCAAATTTGAATTAGACAACAATTCAAAAATTGAAGATTCAAGTGCCATAAACACCGTTTGTGTCTAATGGCTTGGTTGCAAGCAACCTTTCGTAACCAGGATTGCTCTTAACTTCACATGTACACATATTTATTTTACATATGCTCTCATGCACATAAAATAATGGTGATAATTGAAGTTTCACATAAAACAAATACGTGAGTGATAAACTTTTTTTTAAATATATTCTCTTGTAACATATACAAAAGAACGTATCCAATGAGATTTAACACTAAGTTTAGAAGTTAGGAACCACTTCCTAAATTCCTTTTGGAAGCCACAAAAACTTATCTACAACAAAGTATTTTTTTCATTGCTATGATCTGACAGATTATTAAGACCAAATACAAAGATTATCAAAATCATTTATGTATTTTCTTATCCAGCATTCATACATAATCTCAATGATCTCAATGTTAGTGGTTGCCTCATATCTCATATCCTTGCTATCATAAAGCAAACTGACTACTATCACGCACATGTTAAGCCAAGGGACAATTCCAATTTTCTTTAAAAAAAAATTCCTTGAAGAAACCACTATCTTCCAAGAAAAAATAAAGAAAAGTTTTACTTGGAAGCATATTCCAAGCATCATCTGTATGGGCCAGAAAAATTCACTCTTCCTGAAAAACTTGTTCATTTATTATCTCTATGGATATTTGTTAAGAATCACTGGGAATAGCAAATAAAAAAAGTCCATGCCATTATGTCCATACTCCTTCAGTAATGCGACCAACGGCTACTTGAAGGAATCTATCCATGGTTTTAGACTTCCAATGGCACCAATCACAATTGGACATCAGAGAAGAGTAGTGTTTACATTTAACAATGTCTCTGAATGAAATAAGAGGAGAATGAACTTCATCTAATTAATTTGTCACATTCTTCTGCATATTACTCACGACTGCCACTCTTATTTTCATAAAACAAACCATGTGGAAATCGTAATTCCCTAGTCCTAGAGTATTGCATTATTTAAAGAGATTCCATGAATCTGGTATTTCAAAAATATTCAAGAATATTAATTTAAACAAAAAAACCGTCTAAAACCAACAGAATTCACTCCTAACAACAATTCCTTTTATCCTTCTTTCTATTCCAGACTTGGTTTCACGCAAAAATCTCACAAAGAAAAAATTGCAGTAACAATAGACACTATCCAAGTCAGTATATCAATATTAAGAAAGATCATCACTAGGAAACAAATAACCTGGCTCTGATACCAATGAAGGATTACACACAATTCAAGAACACAAAGTTCGCCCCAAGATCAACATATTTGTTTCACTAGTCCGTAGTGTAATCACATGTATTTTAGACACGAACTACACTATAAATTCACAGTCTATGACGTACCTGGTTACAGAAGTGTTCCAGTATTCATAGAAGGTTGCTTATCTTCGTTAGAAATCTCCACAAAGTTCTTCACCACAAGAAGAAGAGAGTTTTTGTGTTGCTCTAAGGAAGAAGAGAAAGAAGTGTTTCTTTCTGGTTTTCTCAAAGGAAAAGTTAACGTGAGAATTTCCTGATAGAAGTTACTGACTTTAGGACTCCTTTTATCTTTAGAAATTGATGCAACTGTTCAGGAATTTTCCAACAGTTGTGTCTTTTCTTCTTTTCCTTATATTATAATATAATATTATATATATTCAAATATATTTGGAGATGGATCCGGGTTGACCCACATGGGTGCCCGAATCCAATTCCCAACAATAAATATCTTGAATAGATCTTGTACATGGTAATCATTATGTGTGTTAAAGTAAAGAAAAAAGTAGGCAAAATTCTTAGATAGCCACTTAAACTAGGCACCATTTGTAAGTTAGACACTTAAACTTTACTAGTGATCAAATAGACACGTATACTTGACAAATCTGAGTTTTGTGAACACAAGTGAGTGATGTGGCAAACAGCGTGTGTGAAATCACTTATTAGCGCGTGAGACTCTTCTAAAATTAGCTGACATGTTAAAAATGGCTCCTTTTGCCAACTAAAATCTTGGTCATCTTCATCATCTATGGTTGTCCCCAAAAAATGGCCACTCCGGCCAAAACTATTAGAAAAAGAAATGGCAATAGCGTAGAACTCCTCCGGTTGTGCCTTCTCCTATGACAGTCATTAAGCCATCACCTCCACCAATTTCCTGTTCTTCTCCGCCGCCTGCAATGGCGCCATCACTATTCTTGATGGCTTCACCTGGATTCCTCAATTTCATCCAATACACAGACAAAATCCAGCACAACAACATCAATTTCAAGCTTAATAAACCACTTCAGATGCTGCTCAGACATCCCCCATAAAACAACTAGTTTAATGGACGGTCCAAATTCTGTTTAATCCCCATGAAATAAACAAAAGGAGGCATATGGTGGTGAGCTGATTATATGGGAAAAGATGACAAAAAAGAAGAGGAGATAGAAAGGGGAAACAGAAGGATATCGTGGAATTGAGTTTGAAGAAGAAGAAGGGGAATTTGTCTGTCTTTCTTTCTTTCTTTCTCTATTTTTTCATAAACATTTTTTTTTTGGTTACATTTGTTATTTTTTGTCTTTCATATTCCATGTGTCACTAAATAATTTGTTCACTTGCCACGTCAGTAGCAAGTGTATATCACACACTTGGTCTTGTGGACTTGGGTGTTCACACGACTCAATTTGGCCAAGTGCAAGTGTCTATTTGATCACTAGTAAAGTTTAAGTGTCTAACTTACAAATGGTGCCTAGTTTAAGGGGCTATCTAGGAATTTTAATTAGTTAAAAATAATTACCTGAATGTAGCACAGATGAATTCGTCTTTGACTTTGAAACTTTTGCTGCAAACATTAATAAATAATGCATGAAATTAAACCGAATACAAATTCATAATTGTAAGATCGTAAAAGAAAGAGCATGTAGGAAAAAAAAAAGGCTCCTTAATACCAAGCTACTGGATTAAACAATAACTGATTTACATTGATTGATAATACATGTGTTCATACAAAAAAATCTAATCAATCAAAGAGCAAACCCTAAAAAATAAACTAAGAAGCATAAAAGAAAAGCCACACCTAAACAAAACGGTATAAGGGAAAAGGGAAAATACATAAACCTAAACCCACAACAAAATTAATTGTAGTGTGTAGGATTTTCTTGAAGCACAATATCAGAAAAAACAGTAAAGAAGGGGGAGAAACCTAAACCAAAACGAAGTGCAGGAACTCTAGGATTCATAACACAACACCAAATCGGACTCTTTTTCTTCTTTATTTAATTTTTTTTTTTTTTTGCCGTGAGGTATAGTTGCTTCATTAATTATTAGTATAAGGAAAAATTAAAATTAAAATGACAAATTTATCCAGTCTAATTGGCACTTAGAGAGGGTAAAATAGTTGAATGACACTAAGGCCTTCGTGCTTTTATAATAATATAGAAGATAGATATTTACCGACGATTGGGTCATCCTTTAATTTTTGGATTATTTACCAACATAGAGTAATTAGCTTAGACAACACCATAAGTAAGTCTGTCATAATTATATTTTTCTTTAAAAAACTTACTAAAGTAATATATTTGGCCAAGCTTCCGAAAATTCAAAAAGTAACTTTGATTTCTTAAAAAAAAAAAAGAAGTAATTTTATGAAAACTTAAGCTGGTTGGCCAAAACTCAAAAGTGCTTTTAAGTAGATTCAATAGAAGTTTTTGTATTGGAGAAAAACTACAAATTTTTACTTCTTTCTCAGAAACAGTAAAAGTTTATTAATTATTTAAGACAAAACTATCTTTATCCCCAAAAAACAAAAGTTAATTACCAGACTTTTCTAATTACTTTAACAAATATATCTATCAAATATAATAAATAAAATTGTATTCTCCTCAATCGTCTCTCTTTTGGTTTAATTTTATTTCAATTGATTAAAACCTACATTATGTTTTACATCCTAACTAAGTTAAGGTAAAAAATTAAATTAAGTTTTTTATAAAAATAAATCTTGTCTAAATTTTAAAAAAATTAGCCGCAATGATACAACCCTAGAAGATATCCCGAGTCATTCGGCACCAAATGCGGAGGTTGAATTATCAAGTAGACTACTGATGCGTTTGAAGACAAATGGAGCACGCGGATTGCAAGAAAAAGAACTTCACGATCTTCAATTGATGATTCGTTGGAGTTTAGGAGGTTCGAGCTATGATGAAATGATGTTTTCACATGTTTGGAGTGTGTTCATGATCGAGGAAGTGAAGGAGAGCTCAACAAATAAAGCTTTCTCTGAAGCTTTGCTTCTCATATAGCTTTGAGTGATGGGATGTCTCTGTTTGGCTGAAGCTTTTTTCAAAGGGGGCTTCAAGAAAAAATTCGAGCACGTCAAAAGGTTTCTTCAAGGATCCACTTCACTCGCAGCTTCGATTTAGCTTCAACCTTTTCCCGAAGCAGGGCTTTAAGAAAAGCTTCGATTTTGCCTGAACCTCTTTCCAAAGTGGACTTCATGAAAAGCTTCGACTGTTCGACTAAAAGTTCTCCAAAATCGTCTAAGACTTGGTCAAAATTATCCTAGCACTTTGAAGACACTATAAATATATTATTACTTAGTCATTTTAAGTTAGTTGGCTATTATTACATAAAAGCACATATTTTGTGAGATTTCAACCTTTTGGTGCGAATCAAACAATCGATTGCATGTTCTCAAGAATTAGTTTCTTGAAGGTAATCATTCTTCTAGATCTTTATATCATTGATTCTAATTGTTGTTCTTAACTGTTTTGAATTTCACATATTCATTATTGTTAAGACATTCCATTAGGGGTTGAGATTTTCTGCTATTCAATTCACCATTGAATCTATCTTTACTTTCATCTTTTTATGTTATTGATTATAATTCGATGCAATTATATGTCGGATTTTATCATGCTAAATGAACTTTAATGTTGTTATTTCGTAATTTGACACTCAAAGTTATATTTTTTAAAGAGTATCCAAATACAATTTCTTAAAAAAATACTTTATAAATGAGTTGGTCAAGCCCAAATTGCTTATTTTTAAAAACTATTCACATAGTTGTCTGTAAAGTAGAAAATCATGAGGAAAACCAAGAGCTCTACAGGCACAGGTTAAGCTAAGGGCTGCTAATGTGCACCGGTAATGAAATCTCACCGGCAACAGCAAACGCCTCCAAATCTAGCAAATCTGAAATCACCAACGAAAACTGATAACAATACGAGGTTAGTAGCACCTAATATTGGAATTACCCAAACACTTGCACATGATCAACTAATTGAATGGATACCGGGTATGGGGAGTGCATCAACAGTGATGTACATGTCGCCGGAAAAGCAGGATGAACTTAAAGTGAGCAAAGAACAAAATAAAAGCTCATATGCAGCCAAAATACATTGACAGCACCGTCAATGGCGGATGTGGTCAGAGGTAATCGAGCTCAACTTGCAGGGTTTAAGCTCGACTACTATCCTCTAGTAATTAAAACAAGAATGAAAATAGTGAAATTAAATCCAACGGAACTTGCAATTCAACATCATTAATGGAAGAAAACTATGATAGGATATGTGATTGGTTGAACCCCGACCTTCAAGGAGATGCTCAAGTTTATCTATGGAGTTTGGAGTTTTGTTGAAACAACTAAGGTATTCTTTTATATTGAAGGCTACTTCATTTTCAAATTCAATTTTGAGATGAATAAAGCAACCATACTTGAAAATGAACCATGCACATATAACTACCGCCCCCTGATCCTGAAAATTTTGAATTCGGAGTTCCACTTGAGCAAAGAACCTATTCGAGAGGTCCCAATCTGATTACATTTCTCAACTTGCCAATAGAATACTGGGCACCTAAAATATTAGGGAGAATAGCAAGTTATGTTGGCAAACCTATATGTACGGATAAATTAACGGCTTAGGGAAGTAGAATATCTTATGCAAGAATTTTGATCGAGATGGACATTACCCAGCCTTTGCCACAATCCATTGTAATTGAGGAACCATATGGGAAATGGAAGAAACTAAGCCTTGAATATGAGTGGAAACCCATATTTTTCTAGGATTATTTGTAAATAGGTCAACATGATACATAGTGTAAGACTATCTAGCATCAAGCTAAAACCCCTCAGAAAGTAGATCAACCTAAAAAGAAGCATCAGAATCCAAGGCAGCAACAACATGGTTAGCAAGTCAAGCCAAGAAATGAGACTTAAAAGAAATATGAGAACACAGAATCAACTGAGCCTAAGGAAGAAGGGGGAACCACAACCAAAAAAAGTAACAAAGACTAATAAAAGTACTGCAACAAAGAAGACACAAAAACAAGCAAAAAAAAAAAAAAAAAAAAAAGGAATCCAAGTAATATAAGAACATACTACTCCTATAGAGCTGCTAGAAGAAGATGTGTATGTTGAAAGGCTTCTGAGACAAAACAGATTCAGTACATTGAGAATTTAAACGGATAAAGCCAATAACAAGTTGAATAAGGGATCATCCTTACCAAAATAGAACCCTCTATGATTTTGTGCTCCTGGAACATAAGAAGGCTTAACAAGCACTACAACCAAAAAGAACTAAAATCCTTTTAGCTAAAGAATTAAGCAAGTTTAATAGGTATACTAGAGACAAAATAAAGGAAGGTAAAGAAAAAAAAAATTAGTAGGAAGCTTAGGGTAGAATGGCATTATTACACAGACTATGCAGCAGCTCCTAATGGCTTGGGTATGTAGGAAACTTAGAAAGGTTAAGATGAAAATTTTAAGTTTAGGGCCACAGTTGGTACATTGCCATGTTAAAGATGAAGAGTCACAATTTGCCTTCAATTTCCCATTTATCTATGGGCACAACACTACAGGTGAAAGGAAGGAACTGTTGAATCATCTAAGATTAATAAACTCAACCCTGCAAGAACCCTGGCTGATCCTAGGGGACTTTAAGACAATGTTATTAGTGAATGATTGTATTAATGTGCAACTAGTCCACCAAGCTGAGATTCAAGATTTTCAAGACTGTCTGGAAGATCTTAGTCTGGGTCAGGTAAATAGAAAAAGGGTGCAAATACTCTTGGTGCAACAAAAGACAAACTGAGGATATAGTATATAGCTTAATTGACTAGGTGTTTTGCAACATAGAATAGTTCTATCAGTACAACTGCTTAGAGGCTTTCTATCATGATCCGAACGGCTCTGACTACTCTCCCATTATGATAAAGACTGATAGAACCAAAAGCATAGGGAAAATACCATTTAGGTTGTTAAATATTCTATTGAAAAAAATCACCATTTAAGGAGGTAGTGGTAGAGGCATGGCAACAGGAGATCCCAGGGTACACCATGTATAAAGTATGGAGGAATCTGAAATTTCTCGGAGAAGATACAAACACATGAACATAACCTTGTCTTCTTTGGAAACTAGGAAAGTAGAAACATAGGAGCAACTCTAGTTGGTACAGAGGGAATTGAATGTCAACTTATTTGATGAACACCTGAACTTTTGATTCAGTTAGAGAAATAAAACAACATTCATAAAAAGTACTCAAACAGAAGTCTAGGGCAACATGGATTTCTTATGAAGACTCCAATACTAAGTTTTTCGATTCCTAGCTCAAAGCTAGACAAGAAAAGAATAGGGTGTCTATTATATGGAATGAGCAAGGAATTCCAGCTACAGATCCTAAACTGATCCAAGAGGAGTTTGTCAACTTATTTCAAAATCTGCCTGGCACAAAGGAAATTGAACTTCCCTGTCTTAATACCCTATTCGCAAGAGATGGACCATGTTTAACAAGGGATCAATATCAGCTTACTTCAACCGGTCACTAGGGAGGACATAATAAATGCTCTAACAGACTTACCAAATGCAAAAGATTCCGACATAAATGTCTTTCCCTCTGAATTCTTCAAGGAGTACTGGGAGACTGTTGGGGAGGAGGTGATTCAAGTTGTGCTACAACACTAGATGTTGAAAGATATTAATTGTACATTGACCTTAGTTCCTAAAGTTCTTAACCCCTCATTTGTCAAAGAGTTCAGATCAATAGCATGTTGCACTAGCTTATACAAGCTGATAGCTAAGATCATAAATGCAAAGCTAAAATTGGTTCTGGACCACTTGATTAGCCCCTCACAGTCAGCATTTATAAAAGGGAGGAAAATTTTGGATAATGTTATAGTTTTATATTAGCTCATCAAATGATACACAATAAAGGGAGTATCCCCTAGATGTACAGTGAATATAGACGTAAGGAAAGCAAATGACTATGTGGAGTGGGATTTTCTAAGAATGGTCCTGATTGAATGTGGATTACGTACCCTTACACTTTGCCAAGTTGATAATGGAGTGTGTGTCCACTATGAGTTACAACTTACTAATAAATGACAAGTCCAAAGTGTTAGCTTGGATAAGCTTGGAGTTTTGACTGATGACTAAGGAACAGATCCAAGGACATGTTCATTTGAATCACTGCAGCTAAATAAATAATCATGCAAAATCATTTAAGCTGAAAAATTAATTATTATCCTAAATCTAATGTTTATTTTGATAATTATGTAGGTCTGCACGAGATATGAAAAGATTGCATAAGATTGGATAAGAGCTAAAGGATTTCAGGTAACCTAGGAAGGAGTCTAATTAGGACTCAAACTCTTGGAAGCTTTGGAGTTCTAATTGATCAAGACTTCTTGGATTTTGAAGCTATAAAAACAGGAGCATTTTAGCTGTTGAAGTGTGCACAGATACAGAGAGAATCGAGCTATAGCATTGAAAGAGTCTTCATCTTATTTGTGTAATCAGTAAGCTACAAGGAACTAAGTAAAGAACTTGTTCCTTAGATTGAGTCTTGTCAAAGTTCAGTCTTAGTTCATATGTAGTAGGTACTATCGAGTTGTATCATTTTTATTCAAGTCTTTTACTTGGAGAAACTTTACTGATTGTGAAAGGAGTCACTACAGGATTAGAGTTAGTCCTAGGTTAGTAAGAAGGTAGTCTTGTAACCAGGTGAGTCTTTTAAATAGTGAAGTTGAAATCTTACTTGGAAGAGTAGGTTGTGTTTTTTGATCTCTAGTTAACGGGGTTTTCCACGCTAACATCAAGTGTTCATTTACTTACAGTTTTAATTCTGCATACAGTAAAGTAAAGGAATACATTAAAGAAACTGGTCCTTAAAATAATAAGTGGTGTGTCTTGGGAATTAACAATTGGTATCAGAGCGGGTTATCCTTGAAAAGGCTAACAGCTAGGATTAGAATGAGTACATCACAAGAGAATGATGAGGGCCAGTCTACTGTTAGGGCACCTGTGTTCAATGAAAAATATTACTCATGGTGGAAAGAAAAGATGAGAGATCATCTTCAAGCCGAGGACTATGAGCTATGGGACATAGTCACTGAAGGTCCCATGATTCCAATGAAGAAAGATGCTGAGGGAAATGATGTTCCCAAAACCAGAAGGGAATGTAATCTTGAAGGCTTAAGGCAGTGAGAAAAGAATACCAAAGCAAGAAAGTGGCTTGTCTGTGGACTCAGTCCTGATGAGTGCAGTAGAATTCGAGGGTATACCACTGTAAAGAAAATTTGGGATGCTCTACAGGTTGCCCATGAAGGAACAAGTCAGGTTAAAAGATCTAGAGGTACACTTCTTTTTGCTGAATATGAAAGTTTTAAAATGAAAAAAGGAGAAAATCATTTACACCCCCCAACTTTGGTTTAAAAATCAAACTCCTCCCTGAACTATGAACAATAATCATTCTCTCCCATTTATCTTAATGGACTTTCAAAAATTTCTATTTTACCCTCTATATTAGCAAGCTTTTATTTTATTTTTTATTAATATCATGATATAATTTATTCTATGTTATACATATAAAATAAAAATAATATTATAATTAAAATAAAGGAAGTGAATAATAATCAAAGCATATATATAAGTTAATGATTTCATCAATAAAATAAACAAGAATAACTAATTATAGAAATAATTTTACTTGTATTAGTACTTTACTTATAACAATCAAAACTCAAAGTTAATCTATTACACAATAAAAATAAAAAATTAATGCATGAAGTACTAGAAGAAATTATTGAGGATAGCAATATATTTTATATAAATTCAAAAAATAATCTATTTATCTTAAATTAATTTTAAATAATAATGTAGGTTATATTTTATCACAGAGGCAGACCCACATGTTGGGCTAGGGTGCACTGACACTCGCTTGATTGGCCAAAATTTCTAAATTTATGTGTTAATTTTTGAAAGTAGGCATATGTATTAAAGTGACACCTATTGAATCAAAATTATATTTGAGTCCATTGGTTGAGTATGCCTGTGATACTTGTATTTATCCCTCACATTTTGAATTCCTCAGCTCTCTTCTTTATTTTATTTTATGTTTATTTTTTCCGACATTTTAAATAGTGCATGGCAGCTGTAACTTCCAGTTCCTGGGTCCACCTCTATTTCATCGATGATAACCTAAACTAAAAAATCTGTATATAGGATTTAGAGAATGATGGTGAACGTACTTTATTAAAAAATATAGACAAAAATACTAAAGTTCCCCCTGAAGTTGTACCCAAAAAGTCAGTTACACACCCAATCTTTACGGGTGACCTCGTACTCCCCTAGTATTGTGCAAAGTGAATTTTTCACACCCTGATACAAAAAAAACCAGTCAAATAATGGGAGGTGTGCTACACTCGCTCCATGTCATTGTCATGTCACCTCCATGTCATTGCAATGTCACCTCCATGTCATTCCTATATCAGATTTCATGAATATTTTTTACCATGTCATCAAAAAGTTTCTTCTTCACTAGAATTTAACTAAACCACCACAACACCACCATTGGCACCGCCAATTCATCACAAAACCTCACCTTTCACCATAAATTAGATATAAAACTACTACCACTAACCCGAAATCCACTGTTAAAATCACAACACCATCATTACCACTACCAAAATGACAAACAACCGCCACAGATCTAGTACCCACCACCAAACTTACCATCAATATCAGACCACCACCACCAAAAGTCACTAAAACCGCCAAAATTTAGAACCTATGAAAAAATCCATAATCATAAGTCTTAGTTCCCACTAAAAATTACACGACCAACACTACCATCATTAAAATTTACACTAATCACTACAAAATGAATTACCCACCACAATATTTACACCATCATCACCACTGCTGTCGAATATCACTACATAATTACTAATTACCGATTTCACCTCTGCCGCTGACAAATACTATAATCACAACAACACACTACTAGAAAAACAGCCAATAGTGTCGGTTGTAAAACCGTTGTTATAGCCCCCAAAACCGTTGCAACACATCTAATACAACGGTTTTCCACCCGTCGCAGCCCAGAGCGTTGCAATAGTTCTAAAGCAACGGTTGTGCGCGACGGTTTCATTAACCGTTGCTGTTTACCTATCTATTGCGGCGGTTTTTTATCAGTCGACTTCCATATCTATTGCAACGGTTTAGACCTCAAATGCAACGGTTATCCCATCGTTGCTATAGCACTGATTCAACAGTTGTTGGTGTCATCGTAAATATTATTTTAATGCTATTGCAACGGTTTGACTACGCTATTGCAACGGTGAGCATACACTATTGCAGCGTTTTGTATAAATTGCTATGACAATTTGGTTTAGTTTATACACATAAGATTATATTAAACTGTAATTGGAATATCAAAGAAGTTTATAATCAATACAATCATAATCCACGAATCCAAGTAGTTTATCCATATATAAGATCAAAATATCACTAATTAATTAGTTTGTCAAATTTAAGAGTACGAATACATAGCAAAAACTTAAGTTTTTAGACAAAAGATCATTCCTAGTCTTGCATCCTTTAAACCAATACTACTCTTAAGTAAGGTCGAGCTCCCCATCACTGTCTTCCAACACCTCGTATTCATTTGATTCACCTACAAAACCATTAAAAAAACCAAGAACTTGGTCATTGCACAACTAATTCAAAACCTGCAATCATTCACAATATACAAGGATCAGTTTATGTTCTTATTGAGAGGGAATTCATCAGTTAAATACCAGTTTACACCCTTAGATGTTGGTCTGAAAGTAAGCACACATCAACATATTTGCCAGGTTCAAAGGTTCATTTCTTACAGAGACATAACAAAGAGAAAGTTAAACTGTGTCTATGCTCAATTCATAATGATTCAAAATTCTGGATAAAGAGAATTTCCTACCAAAGTCAGAGAGTTTGTCTCCTAGAATGATGGTAACATCTACCTTTTCAACTATGGTCATGGTAGTTGTTTAGTAAAATCTAGACAATTGAAAATTAAACCGGACACGTGCCATATATCCAAGAAGTAACTCGGGAAAATGGGGAGAATGACTAGTGGAGAAGAGCCTGATACGTCAAGACAATAGCAGCTTAACACTTCCTAAACAATTTTCTCCTGCAGCCGTCTTCTGCTCAAGTCAATGGTCTCACCAAAGTGACATAGCAGCAGAAACAATACAAAGGGACAAAAGAATCAAGCAATACTACTTCAACTAGGTGAAACAAATAAACCAAACAAACTTTTCAGTAGAAAACTGTCAGTAAGACTGGATGAAAAGTAAGAAATGCAAAATTGAAGTGAGTGAGGCTTATGACCTATGGAAAAATGTTATTACCATCAAATATGGGAAGAGTGAAGAATGGTGCACCAACTGTGTCAAAGGTCCCCATGGTGTATCAGTTTGGAAGCACATCAGGGGATTATGGGATGAATTTTTTGATAGCACATCAGCAGATGCTTGTTATGTGAAGAAGATAATGAATCAGTGAATCACCTCCTACTCCGCTGTAAATTTACCAGGCAGATCTGGGTAATGTTCCTTACCATTTTTGGTGTTCAGTGGGTCATGCCAAGCAGTATTAAACTAGCACTTAGCAGCTGGTATGGACAACTATCTTATGTCGAGAATAAGCATTACTGGAAGGCTATTCCTACTTGCATCTTTTGGAATATCTGGCAGGAAAGGAACAACAGATGCTTTAATGATAAGAGAGAGAACATTCTACATGTCAAATCCAAATGTTTGAAGAACCTTTATTTTTGGCATAAAAAGAGCATTGTATCTGATTTAGTTTCTCTGTCTGATCTTTTGTTTTCCTTCAACCTTTAGAAGGAAACTTCTCCCTCTGTTGTACATATTTGTACCTTCTTGGTACTCATTAATAAAATCTTTACCTTTCTCATCAAAAAATTATTTTCAAATACCTCAGCAAGCAGAACATTAGGGTTCTGCACTATTCTGTACAAAGTACTCGGTACAAACTAGGAAACGGATAATCTCAACAAGCCAATGCCATCTCAATTGTCCTAAGCTTCAGAATTTACCTTAGCAACTCTATGACTATTGCTGTGCTTTTCCAGTTTATGCATTAGCTTTGCAATTCCTACTTCTAACAAATCAGTCACAATTTTTTTGGCCAAGACAGGTCAAAAACTGAACCAAGCTACATTATCAAATTTTGGTTTATCTTCATCCTCCCTCTAAATCTGAATCATCCAGTTCATCCGGATATTCTTCTTCTTCAACAACGGGTTTCTTGGCAGGCTTTGCCTTCTTGCTCTTAACAGTTTTCTTAGCATGTTTCTCCCCTCCTATTTAGTTCTACTAAAATAGATGCAAGGAGAAACAGAAAACTAGTGCACGTGAAAGAGTAATATCTGCATACTAGTCATGAAGGACCTGCACACAATGTAATGTATGCATTCGTTTTCCCTTTCCTTTTCTTTTTAATATGAAAACAGCACTCTCGTCTACAGGGAAGATCAAGAAAACAGTACTTTTTAATCATTCAGAGAATTGAGAAAGTCTAGCAAAGTATCAATGACATACTACAGATAGCACTTTTTACTAAGAACACACATGCTCCTATAATTTTCCATTAGTAGATCGACTGTGATGCCCAATAACCAATGCCCAGAAAGCACACAACAACCTACCAGACTAGAAACAAACATTTATCAGAGTTGGCATATATATATAAGTGTATTAATGGGGCACAACCAAAAGCTGCGACTGTAAAAAACCTTCTTCATCACAACAACCAGATCTCTCAAACACACTTTATTACCAAACAAACTACTGAAGGGGTTATAAAAGAGTATGCTAACCTCGATTATTGCTACCGACAGACGGGCGATGGATTGGTTGAATAGTTGCCTGCTGTGCTGCTAGCTTATCAAGATCTAAATCTCCATTAGGATTACGAAGTTCTGCAATGAGTTCTGCAATAATTTCTCGCCGCATTGCTGCCTTTCCTTCCGCAAACTTTTCCTCCATTTTTTTCATCATCTCTTGCATGTTTTTCTCCTGATCATTTGTAGCACTTCAAGATGGTTGAAAATGTCCCGCTTTTCTTTGCAATGATGTTTTTGTAACCCCTCGTCCATACAATCTTAGACGTCCTGGATGTTCAGGTCCCATAACCGATGTGAACGCATCAACATGCTCATTGTCATCTTCACTCTGTTGAGTTTGAATTTTCTCCATCTCAGCCTACAAAAAAATTCAAGATGACAGAATTCAAGTTAAAGAAACTATGTCAAAATAATTTACCTCAATAACATCGCTTTTAGATAAATTCGCACAATTTTACTAGCTGTATCTTCATTAGAGTCCTTGTATGATCGTCCGGGTTTCCTTTCTCTTGTTTTCATAAAGATCTCTTTGAGTGTTACCGGATCAGACCTGCCCTCCTCATTTTCCTAGTTAAATGAAAGTTGATATCAAATATCTTTTGTCAGTAAAAGTTTCATGTGTAATGATAAAACGAGAACATACCAAACCAAAGCGAACTACAGCAAAACTTGTTTTGCCAACAGTGTGTGGATTGTTCAGCTTTTTTCGATTCTGCATATTGGTCTTGGAGCTTTTCTACAAAAAAAAAAAAAAAGTCGATGAATACACAGCTCGCATGTTTAATAAAATAGCTATATGGATAGATTATACTGCCCCGACCTATTCAAGAACTTGTATTGGCAGCAAAGGAAAAAAAATTAAGAAAGTTGTATATATCAAAAAAGGGGAAGTAAGAAACAAGCGCTTAACTTACCTGAACCTTTTCCGAGTTCCAATATTTAAGGAGTTCTTTAAATACAAGCTCTGAAACATCTTCGGGCTTATTCTCCAGTCGCGTTGCATCGTTACTATAAGGAGTAAAGTGATTCTTTTTCAGAGTATACTTGTACCTTCTCCAGGCAGAACCAATTGATTCCAATGACCATTTTTTTGCAGCATCAGGAATATCATATTTCGTCTACAATTAGTTTAAATAGGTGAGCGCATAAATTCAAAACTAATTTCAGGCGAAGATTAAACAATGGGAACTTCAAACCTTGGTATATTCCCATAAATCATCTTTGGTGTCCATCTTTTTCCAATCAGTTATATCCAGAGGACAAAATGTAGGATTCCTTGCCAATGTACCGAGGAAGCTGCTATACTCTGCTACATCGTTAGTAGTAGGACCAACAGGTTGATCCTTCTCATTCAACACAATCAGTTTACGCTCATTCCGTGCATGTACATGTTTCATTTGTGTTCTACCTCTCTGTCTTTTCTTAGTAGAAGGACCTACAATAGTACCAATAAAAGATAGCCACAAAGTCACTATACAGATCATTATGCCAGATTCAAATACTATTAGTTGAATCAGTATACTTCATATAAAAAATCAATAACAGAAAATTAGGTTAGACTAATAGATGATTCAACTGATAGAGCAAGCTGGAGGTTCCTACCTTGTTCTTCACATTCTTCATTTGAAGTAGAATCATGTTGCACCTGTTCCTCTACTGTCTGTACATGGATTCCTACCTCTTCCTCTACCGGTCGGGTATGCATTCCTATCTCTGGATGTGGTAGTGTTTGTAGCTGCTCTTCAACAGTATTTGACAAATGCTCTTTAGTTCCTCTACTGTTAGAGCTAGCTGGAACAACTTTTCTTTTGGTCAACAATAATTTTTTTTGTCTCTCTGCCAAATAGCGCATTGTTCCTGCATTAATGTAGGCTGAGTTCTTTCCTTTTCTCTTCGATTTTGAAGACCCTTCCTGATTCATGACTGTCAAAATCTATGTTAAGTAAATAAAAATATAACCAAAGGGATGCAGGATAATGGAGAACCAAAGAAACAACAGTTCACATCCAAGAGCTCATTTGAGAAGCAGAAATAAAATATTGTATCAGTACATCAGTTGTTATGAAACTAGTACAACCTATCAGCAAAACAAATTAACTGTGCCTATTTGCTGTCCTTTTGTTTGCAAAATGTATAGAAAATGGTGAAAATCCCATAGAGTTCATTTAGAACAACTCAGAACTAGCTGTCAGTCAGTATATACCAGGTTATTGATAAGCATAGCATCAGGAAACACATCATATTGACTCCGATAATCTCTGTAGTTGTACAGTTTAACCACTTTATTTTTGCTATTTGGTAATGAAACCACAATATTACCTGATCAAGAAAACTATTACTCCTAGTCTCCTAGTTACTTTTACTTTCATAATAAAAAAGCTATTAAACAATACTTCTTGAAACGCCTAGATTCAGGAACCACATCAGCATACTAAACTTCAGAACAAGAGTGATCTTAGGCAGCAAGCTCAACAAGATAAAGACAATGCTCAGTAATGCTTTGTCTAATCTTGTTTCCATTAAAGATTCAGCTGGAATTGTTAATGAGGATGTTGCTATACAGGGTATTGCAGAAGATACACGACATCAAATTCCTATACATACTACCAGCTCCACCCAGAACACCCATAAAACTCCAACTTCAATAGAAGAAAAAGGGAAAAAGTTTGGCATACATGTCTCACAGTCACATCAAAAGCTGGAGAAATAGAACTTACTGAGGAGAACAGTCCAACAAGCTATACAGAACTCTACAAATTAGCTTCAGTCAGGTCAAATGATCTATCCAGACCTCTGGTTTTGAAAATAACATTAGAAGTACAAATTAGAAAAGCGCAAGAAACAGTAATCAGAGAAGAAAAGCGCAAAAAGAAAGCAATGGCAAAGTAAAAAACTATGAACTTACTCTTTCTTTTTTGTTAGAAAAGCAGTCAACGCAGCAGGACAACTCCAACTTTAGGAAAAGAAAGCAGTGCAGTACAGCAGGATAATTCCAACTTCAAGAAAAGAAAAGCAGTGCAATACAACACAACGATTCGCTTGAAAAACTGCAAGAAAAAATATTAACTTAGACCCACATATAATAAATAAAAGGGCAATCAAAGTAAACAGATTCAATGCCAAACAATGACCTCAAAGAATGGAATTTATTACTCAAAATGAGAATGGCATTTATTACTCAAAAAGCAAAACAAGTTCTTTCTTTAATCATCAGCCTCCATCCAATCCCAGTCAGTATCATCAAAGTCATCCTCTTCTTCTGATGTTTCCATGGTTGCATCTTCTACATGTCGTGCATGAGATGGCATATCAATAACATCATAAAGTGCATCTTCCCTCGACCATCTAATGTCAACATTTGGTAATCTTTCTGATGAACCAATGGTGTCATTATTAAACTCCCTCCAAAATGCGTCTTCAATATTAGGACACTCCTCTTCCTCCAAATCACACAAATAAATAGGGACTTTATTCCTCGCATAATAAACATCTTTTTCACTTGGATCCTCCACATAAAAAACTTGATGCACTTGAGATGCAAACACAAAAGGGTCATTAACGCTGCATAATCTATTGAAGTATACCCTAGTTAACCCATATTCATCTATTTGGTTATGATACCAATCACATCTAAACAATACAACACTAAAACAACCATAATAATCAACCTCAATAATATCTTGAATAGCTCCATAATAGATAACCTCTCCATCGATGGGATTTTGGTCCCGAGCACTAGCAAAACTATCGGTTGTTGCTAACAAAGTCACTCCATAATTTTGAGTCTTGCATGAGGCATCCCTTCCCATCGTATGAAAACGATATCCATTGATGAAATATCCCGTATATCTTTTGGCTATCGTATTAGGCCCTTTAGATAGCCATCGTATATACTTGGGCACTTCAAGGGTTTTAACTTTCTCTTTAAACCAGTTGCCAAATTCTCTACTATGAGTCTGTGCTCTTACCCATGCATTTGATCTGGTACGACTATCAACTATGTTCTTATGTTCCCTGTAAGCACGGATTTTAGAAAGAAATCATTAGGCCTTTAGGAATGAAGTTTAAACTATCTTATTCCGTAAAATTAATAGAAGTAGAAATCATTAGGCCTTTAGGAATGAAGTTTAAACTATCTTATTCCGTAAAATTAATAGAAATAGAAATCATTAGGCCTTTAGGAATGAAGTTTAAACTATCTTATTCCGTAAAATTAATAGAAGTAGAAATAATTAGGTCTTTAGGAATGAAGTTTAAACTATCTTATTCCGTAAAATTAATAGAAGTGACAACTATAGAAAATCTCTTACTTGATAAACATCTCCACTTGTTCATCTCCCGTGTTGAACAAAATATAACGATGTGCTTCAAAAGATAACTGTGAGTCCAACTCAAAAGCCTTGATTCTCTTTCTTTTCTTACCCCCTATTGGACGGCCTATCTTTGGGAATATTGGGGGCAAATCATCAATCTCTGTCTGAATGCCCTCGTCGTCTTCAGTTTGGTATCTACTGAATCTTGTCTTCACTCCATCATGCAGGTATCTCGAACAAAATATCAAGCATTCTTCCGCCAAAAACCCCTCTGCTATTGATGCTTCTGGATGAGTTCGATTATGAACAAAACCCTTATATACACACAAGTTTCGCTCAATGGGATACATGTGGCGAAGATGAACCGGGCCCCCAAGTTTAATTTCGTTTACTAAATGGACAGGTAAATGGAGCATTATATCAAAAAATGTTGGAGTAAAAATCGTTTCAAGCTCAGAGACAACATTAGCAATTTCAGCTTGCAATGTATCAAGATCTTTTCGCCTTACAACCTTACTATATATGGCTTTAAAGAAGTTCCCCAACCTTATCAAGCACAACGAAACATTCTTGGGCAACACGTCTCTAACTGCAACCTGAAGTAGGTGATGCATTACAAAATGAGCATCATGACTCTTATATCCTGATATTTTCATCCCATCCACTTGCACACACCGTGATATATTTGAGGCACACCCTTTTGGTAATTTGGAATTTTTCAACACTGTGCAAAACAACATTTTTTCTTCAGGCTTCATGCTAAAACAAGCTTTAGCCAAATAAACTTTTCCATTACTATCATCTTTCACTGGTTGAAGCTCCTTCCTTATCCCCATTTCTTGCAAGTCATAACGAGCATTAACATGATCTTTTGACTTTCCAGGAATATCCAATAAAGTCCCAACCACGCTATCAAATATATTTTTCTCAATGTGCATCGGATCAAGATTGTGCCTTAGTTTGTTATGTTTCCAATAAGGCAATTCAAAAAATATGGATCTTTTCTTCCAAGGACCCTCATTCCGACGCCTTTTCTTCTGTCCCTTTCCGAAGACATTTCTGAATTCTCGCAGCTCTTCAAACACTTGTTCACCCGACAAGGGAGTAGGTGCCGGTCTATGATCTTCCTTACCATCAAATGATTTCTTATCTCTTCGGTATGGATGATCAGGAGGCAAAAATGCCCGATGGCCCAAGTAACACATCTTACGGCTATGTTTGAGATATTGAGAGCATGTGCCATAATTACAAGTCGGGCAGGCAAATCTCCCCTTAGTGCTCCATCCGGAAAGCATAGCTAGTGCTGGAAAATCACTAACTGTCCACAATAGGGCTGCACGCATTTGAAATGTTTGGTTAGCTTCAGCATCATATGTGTCTACCCCAGTTTCCCATAATTCCTTCAATTCAGCAATTAGTGGTTGTAGGTACACATCTATATCATTTCCTGGAGATGATGGACCTGGAATAATCATTGACAACATTATATACTCTGGCTTCATGCAAATCCACGGGGATAAGTTATAATTCATTAACATAACAGGCCATGTGCTATGGGAAATGCTCATGGTCCGAAAAGGATTGAAACCATCACTTGAAAGACCCAATCTAACATTACGAGGATCTCTAGAGAAATCCGGATGCCTAGAATCAAAATCTTTCCAAGCATCTCCATCAGCAGGATGTCTTAAATTCCCATCATTGGGTCGTTCAGAAGCATGCCATCTCATAGCTGCAGCTGTTTCAGCACACATAAATATCCTTTGAAGCCTAGGCTTCAATGGAAAGTACCTTAAAACCTTTGCAGGGATTTTGGAGCTTGCATTAGTCAAATTATTAACAACATTCTTCCATCTAGAAGACCCGCAAATCGAGCAATTATCTGCCTGAGCATTTTCCTTCCAAAATAACATACAATCATTGGGGCATGCATGTATTTTTTCATAACCAAGACCCAAATCTTTTATCATGTTTCTTGCTTTGTGAAAAGACTCGGGTAGTTGAGCAAATGGAAACACCTCTTTTAGCAAGTCTAACAAATCAGAGAATGCCACATTACTCAACCCATGAATGCATTTAAACAAGTACAACCGAATGATGAAGCTCAATTTAGAGAAGTTCTCACACCCAGGATATAACTCTTGTTTCCCTTCCTCAACTAATTTAAAAAATCTTTTTGCATCTTCAGATGGTCCCTCACTCTCTTCTTCTACATGCCCCATGTCATCCTCTACATTTCTAAAAGTATCATGAAGTAGTCCATCAATATCATCATGCATGTTGGAACATTTATCATTATTGGTTAGATTTGGAGTATTTATCGTGGAAAAACCTTCTCCATGGTAAACCCATTTGGTGTATCCACGAGCAAACCCAAAATAAATCAAATGATTCTCCACCATATTTCTATAATGCCAATAACGATTACCACACCCTTTGCAAGGGCATAGTATTTCATTTCCTTGGGAAGCTCGTTCAAACGCCTTGTTAAGAAAATCATCCACTCCGAGCTTATACTCATCGGTGGATCTTGGAAGATCCATCCAACTTTTATCTCCATAATCCATCGAGTCTAAAAAATATCCTATATGACATGAAAAAAAGAAAATCACCACAGTAAATGTTCAAATAACAAAACAACAAAAAATTGTGTAGATGTAAACAATTATAGCTTGTCCTAAACTACAACTACTCAAAAGATTAGTATTACCCATGTACTTTTGACAATTAGATGTCCATATGGTTCAAATTAAAGATCCAAAATGCACAATTGCAGATAACAAACTTGTAGCTTCAGACATTCTTATCACAGATAATTAAAGGAGAGCGGCTAAACATAAACACAAGAGCCCCTACCATATGATAGAAACAAACAAGCAACCAACTAGATACCCAAGATACATCTACGACTATCATTAACAAGACACACTTACCGTCGTTTCGGGTCAACTATTTAGTGTTCTAGAGATCTTTTTAGCAGAGCTATGTCTTCAATCGAATTAAACTTATTAACTGATGCATCTCAGCTACATAGAATTAAATCAAAGCTGAAGTTGCAGACCAAGCTACCAGGAACAAAACCTACTCTCCATCCCTCACACACACACCAACCTGCACACCCTCACACTGCCTATATTTCAACAGATTTACATACGACTCCTTACTAACTCAACATCACCCCTGCTACTGCAACTTACAACCTCACAGCCCCTTTAAACTTATAGGATCATCAGGATACAAACTCCAAACCTCTTCTAACAACCATACACAAACTGTATATACACTGCTTACAAGCTGAAGATGGAAAAATTCCAAGATAAAAACTGAAAAATAAGCCTAAAGCATTCACCTTAAACGCTCAAAACACAAAAACAGACCCGAAAACAAAACAAGAAAGCAAGAAATTTCCTCTAATAAACAGTACTAATGGTCACGCCGATGCTGGTCAAAGCTGAAGACGGAAGAAGAGCTTCACCTGCCTGAAGATGGAAACACCGACGCTGGTCACGCCGACGCCAGTCACGCCACCGCCGATCAACAAGAGCTGGTCACGGTGGTCCCGCCGAGCTTCACCGTGAAGTTGTTTTTGTATTTTTTGCACTGAAGTTGTTTAGTTGTAAAACCCTTTGTTTGTATTTTGCACTGAAGTTGTTTATTTGAGAATACAATTAATAAAAATTTAATTCATAAAAAGTGGGGTACATTTAATTTTTACCAAAAAATTAGAGGGACATTTTGGAGGGAAACTTTGGAGGGAACAAGAACCGTCCCCATAGCTAAAAATTTTAATATAACCGTTGCAAAACATATAACATATTTCAACGCTAGCAAACTGTATCAAAAAAGGACATCAGTTGGGACGGTTATAGATCTATTAGGACGGTTATGCTGTAGAACTGTCTCATTATGTTGAATGTGATATTGCTACGGTTATAAACGTCGCTATAAACTATGTATAGCAACGGTTTTAAAACCGTTGCTAATTTATCCGTAGCTATAGGCTGTTTTTCTAGTAGTGACAACACCATTAATTTCACCACCACCATCAATCCCCCCACAAAATATTACCTCTACCAAAAATTTTGTTTGGGTTCAAGGTGTAGTGACACTAATTCAATATGAAGAAAAGAATATTAGTGAAAGAAAGCATATTGGGTTGTAGGAGGAGAATGAGGGATCAACAGATTAAACAAAAAGAGAGAAGTGTTAATTAAAGGGGTCTTCATTTTTTTTTGATTGGCTTGAATTTGGGACTCCCACACGCCAAATTTTCTTTTATTTTTTAGTTTTTTTCCATGTCAGCTTTGAAGGCCTTATAGAGGGAAGAAAAATTCACTTCGGACAAAAATAGGGGGGTAAGGGGTCGTCCGTAAAGGTTAAGTGTGTAACCGACTTTTGGGTACAACTTCAGGGGAACTTCAGTATTTTTGCCAAAAATATATTTAAACATATTGATAATTTTAATGAACTTAAATTACTATAGTAAGCTATATATTATTTAAATTATAGGTTAAATATTATTAAAAATTATATTAAAATAAATTACATAGATGAGAACTAATATTGCTAAGGACAAAATAGATATTATATAGGATAAATGAGGGAGAATGACTATATTTCATAGTTGAGGGGGGAGTTTGATTTTTAAACCAAAGTTGGGGGGTCAAAATGATTTTCACCCATTTCTGAAATGTACACTAGGTTTAATGCTATTTCATCTGAAGTTATCTCTTTGGGAAGGGTTTTAACTGTTGAAGATAGAGTCGAAAAAATCTTAACTAGAGTTCTTCCAGACTCGTGGAAATAGGCTTGTGCCATCATAGAAAGCAAGGATCTTACCACATTATCCTTTGATGAGCTTATATGTAATTTGAAAACTTATGAGCTAAGGAAAAAGGTTAAGAACATAGGTGAACCAGTTAAAACTGAACCTAACCTAGCTTTAACTGCTGCTGATAAGCCTGTTGATGATAAGGAACTGGTTCTTATAGCTAAGAGTGTCCAAAGATACTTGAATAAGAAAAAGGGAGCTTGTGGACAAGGTAGGTCTTCTAACATGAAACAAGCTGGAGAATGCTTCAAGTGTTGAAGCATGGAGCACTACATCAGAAAATACCCAGTTATGGAAGGAGAATGGAGAAAGAGATATGTTGAGGAAAGAAGAAATGCTAGGGAACAAGTCCGTAAGAAGAGCGGAAATCCCAAAGCAATGGATGCTGGCTAGCAAGATAGTAAAGATGAACAATCTGATGATGAACTAGATGATGAGATTTCTTTAATGGCTCTTGAAGACTCAGATAATGAAGAAGATGATGAGGTATTTGTCTCTAAACTTAAATATGATGTGAAAAACATGCCTAGAGAGAGATTAATTAAAGTATTTCACACTGTGCTAATTGAGAAATCTCTTGGGGATGGTAAAAATCAACTACATGATGACATTGAAAGTTTAGAAACAGAATATAAAAAGGCAGTAATTAAAAATGACACTCTGTAAAGGAAAATTAGCATGCTAGAGGAACAGATCCTCACATTTGAATCAACTGTTCAGGAACTAGAAAATGAGAAATTGAAAGTCAAAAAAGTTGAAAATGGTAAGGGTATTGCTAATTCTCACCAGATCATTGCTAAAGAAAAATTGAAAGTCACAGTTGATGAACTGTGCAAGAAAGATGAAAAGATAAGATCTTTGGAAGAGGACTTAGTTAAAACAAAAATGGAGTTAGGAAAGACTGTAAAATGGAACAAGTTCTCTGGAGCACTAGAATGGTTACATGAAAATCATAGTAGTAATAGGAAGGGTATTGGATTTATGAAATCCTAGTCATTACCGAAATGGGATCCAAAGAGTAAGTATCTAACTCTTCCTGAAAATTGATTATGCAGTCATTGTAGGAACACTGGTCACTTGAAAAGAAATTGCCAATCTCTGGAAATGGCTGCACAAAGGAACAGGTCCTATAAACCAGTTCAAAACACTGTGACAAAGAAAACTGTTCACACAAAGAAATCATTACCATTCTTGGCTTAGAGAGATCTGGTTCATCCTTTTTCTCAAGGAAAGGAACCCAAACTAGTTTGGGTTCTTAAACTTAATCCCTAGTTTTCTTTTGCAGGCTAGAGTGAATTAAGGAGAGGAACCAAAAATGGTACATGGACAGTCGTTGCTCAAGGTATATGACTGGACATAAGGAACTGTTCCTTTCACTCTCAGCCTTCCAAGGAGGAAGTGTTTCCTTTGGTAATGGTAAGAAAGGGGAAATTTTGGAATTGGAAATATAGGTAGTTCCGATTCACATAGTATAGACAATGTGTTTCTAGTAGATGGGTTGAAGCATTGCTTATTGAATATATCTCAATTGTGTGACAAAGGTAACAATGTTAATTTTTCATCTACTAGGTGCACTATGACTAATCAAACTTCTGGACTGATTATTTTGCAGGGATATAGACATGGAAATATCTACAAGGTGGATCTATTGACACTGTCTGATGGAAGCATGAGTTGTCTAAGTGTAGTACAAAATGATCCCCTCCTATGGCACGAAAGACTTAGTCATGCCAGTCTTTCACAACTGAACAAGCTTGTTTCCAAGGATTTGGTGATAGGTCTCCTAACATCAAGTTCAAGGATAAAATGTATGTGAGGCTTGTGTCGGGAGAAGCAGGTAAAATCTTGCTTTAAACAGAAGAAATAGGTAAGTACTACCAAACCTTTGGAACTGGTCCATATGGATCTTTGTGGACCAATGAGAACAATGAGCCATGGAGGTAAGAAGTATTTCTTGCATCTAAGGAAGAAACTTTTAATGCATTTTTAATTTTTACATGGACTACATTTCTTGCATCTAAGGAAGAAGCTTTTAATGCATTTTCAATTTTTGCTAAGAAAGTTCAACGGACTCTAGATAGTCATATTGTTGCCATTATGTCAGATAATGGAACTGAATTTAAAAATCATATATTTTTTAATTTTTGTAATGAAAATGACATTAGTCATATTGTTGCAAATGTTTCATACATAACAATGAGAAGGATGCCTTAGGAAAATTTGATACTAGAAGTGATGAGGGAATCTTTGTTGGTTATTCTTCAAATAGTAAAACCTATAGTGTCTTTAACAAGAAAACATTGAAAATTGAAGAAAACATGCATGTTAAATTTGATGAAACTGAAAACTTGACTCAAGAACAGGTACAGGAAGATGAAGAATTTGGAATGCTGAAACATGGTGAAACTAATCCTCAACAAGTGCAGGCATTGGATGGGAATGCTGTGAGAAGTGAATTGCAATGAACTGTTCCTTAGGATAGAATTGAGAAAAGTAGCACAGAAACAGGGGGAACAAATGATGGGTTCACCTCTCAAACTTGTACTGCTACTACATTAGGAACTGTTCCTCAGCAAGGAACTTCTGAAGATGGTCTGATACTTAAGCCTTACAAATATTGATGTGTGGCTAAAATACCACACATTACATACTTGTACTTGAGCTATTGTTGTGTTAAATTGATGAAATAAGTGCACTTATCATGATTTTCTTGCATTTTGTAGGTTGATTTTTTTGGAGAAGAGTCATGGAAGAAACAAGTAAAAAAGAAGTCAAGTTGAAGAAAAAAAAGAAAACTGGCTAGTCTGACAAAAATACAGCAGAAATATGGCTATGTGTGAAACAGTGACTAAGTTGAGCAGTGAAAAATGGGCTAGCCGGTCAACTTTTAGTACCAGGGTGGCTATATGGCGAAAAATCAGCCATTTCTTTGTTTTAACCTAGGGATAATGAAACGACCTCGGTCAGTCGTTTCGGAAGTTAGGATTCCGATTGGCGTGCCGATAATTTTAAAATATTCGTAAGGTCCATTAGGACCTGTCCGTAAAATTTGAGCTAAATCAGACCTCGTTTGGTAGGCATCGGAAGAAGGTTTCAGTTTTTATTGTCAATAAATATTAAAAAGAGATTTTTTAGCTCGGTTTGGGCGAATGAGCCCCGATTCAAAATCCGAAAGCGCCTTAGGTTCGTATGATTATTTGTGACTTTTGTAATTTTTCGAAAGTGAATTTCGATGTTGTTCGGCTAGTTTCCACTAAAATGCCGAAAGTTAAACAATTTGACCTTTTTCCTTTAAATTCGCATCTTGAGTTTCAGAAATCCGATTTGAGATCCGTCTTCGCGAATATGTTACATATATTTTGTATAGCTTACTTGAAAAAATTGGGATCATTTCGACTTCTCTAGGGTTCCATTTAAATTTTAATCGTCGTAGCAAATTTATTATTAAAAAAAAAGTGAAATTATTAGTCGGTGGCTTAGCATAGCAGCAAGCTTAGAAACGCAGAAACATAATACAAATACAGAGGAGAGAAAAATTAGAAAAGAGAGGAGAAAAGGGAAAAAGGAGTGGAAAAATAGTGGAATTTCTACCCCAAATCTTCACGTAATGATGCTAACTCATTATCTTAGCTTATTACGTGTGTTTGAATATATTTTTACGGTAAAAATAGGGATATTAGACATTGCCCTAATGACGTAAATTGATATTTTAAAGGGTCAATTGGACCTTGATGATGGAAATAATTATATACTCATACTCAGTGAGTTATGGGCAACATACAAATATAATTTATTTAGGCTTTGATTATGGGACTTTGAACCCTGTATATAGGCCTGGCCTGCGTATTGCGTATACGAATAGGGTATCAGGTTCCTAACTGGATTGCCCTAAAACATAAGGAATGAAGCCTTTAGCTTTATTTGATATAATTTTTCTGCATATTGAATAGAAAGAGATCGTTTGGCAACTAATACAAAGGAAAAAGCAGTGGTTGAGTAACAGGACTAGCTTCGGAATACGGTAAGTGTTTATATCCATTTCTTTGGAGGCACTTGGCCTCATGGATTTTCTACCACGTGTTCCTTACGTGTGTAGCTGCCGATAGGCGTACTCATTACGCCTTAGCCTTGGATTTACATTCTATATTATATATTATGTCATGTTATTGCTATTGCATTGGGAATCTGAGTATTGTACTTTGGCTTGGGGTTGGCATCTGCTTCCCGGCTGTCGATGAGAGTCCTGTGCCGGTGAAGGGTTATTATTGCATCACATTGCATTCATATGCATTATATTGCATATCATACTGAGTGCAGGAGTATTCCGCCTCAGCTTTACATTTTATCGGGTGCAGGAGTATTCCGCCCCAGGAGAGTGCATGAGTATTCCGCCTCTGGTGTTGGTTTATATTATATCGGGTGCAGGAGTATTCCGCCCCGGGTGCAGGAGTATTCCGCGCAGGAGCAGGAGTATTCCGCTCCAGTTGGTTAGCAGATTGGGTTCCCCTCGAATGCAGGAGTATTCCGCTTCGGGATGGGATTACGGGCACATGTGACCGTTTGCATCTCATTTCATTTTATTTCATTTCATCCCATTCCATTTCATTTCATACTATTGTGTAGATTTTTTTTTTGTACATGAATATTGTTCTGCTTATATGTGCATTGCTTATTTGCTGATTGTTGTCTGGTTCCGTTTGCCTTACTAGCGTATCTATTTTTCGAGGTTGTTAGTTTGTTCACACTTATTGAGTCCTCATGACTCACCCCCCTATTTGTCCTTGTGTTTTCTTTTCGGCAGATTCTGCCCCAGGACCCAGCCAGTCGCGCCGCGATTGAGGAATAGTACGTTCTCAGCTGTCTACGGTGAGCTATCCTGTTCATTGCGGCCACCGACTTCAGATATTACAGTTTTCCTTACTTTTGCTCCCTTCGGGAGATGTGTATATCTTTTGGCCTTCTTAGATGTCTGATCTGGAAACCTTTAAACCTGTGTATTCTGGGTAGTTAGTTGTTTTTTCCAGACAGTTTGTATATATGTCTATCCTTGAGAGTTATTTTATGTTGTTAATGTCATGTTTAATTTTATTTTCAAGGTAATTTTGTGCCGTTTGTATCGATTTTGTCTATAGGGTTCGCCCGACAGGTCTAGGAAAAGTGGTCGGGTGCCCGCACGGCCTATCCGAAAATGCGGGTCGTGTCAGTTGGTATCAAAGCGAGGTTTTGAGTCTTTCCAGATCATGACAGTGTCTAATAGAGTCTCGCTGATCGGGCAGAGACGTCTGTACTTATCTATGAGAGGCTATGATGGCATTTAGGCAGTTTCCCTTCTTATTTCCCTGTCGTGCGCGAGTCTTCTTATCTGAAGTTAAATATTTTTAATTTTCCGCAGTATGGTGAGAACGCGCGCGAATGTTCGGCGAGAGGCGGAGGAGCCAGCGGTCGCCCCTATGCCTGCTGCTCCGCGAGGTCGCGGTGTTGGCCGCGGTAGAGGTCGTGGTCGAGGTAGAGGTAGAGTTTCCTAGGCCGCGAGGATGGTGGATCGTGTTGATCCTGCTGCAGAGGTTCCAGTAGTTCCAGCGTTTGCCGGGCAGGGGGAGCAAGGCTTATTCGCCCCCCCGCCCCCCCCCCCCCCCCCCCCCGCAATTCATGACGCTTTTATGAGATTCTTAGCGACGCAGATGCCCCAAGGACCTCTTATTCCTCAGGCTGCCGTAGATGCTCATATTCCTCAGGCTGCTGTAGATGCTCCTATCCCTCAGGTAGCTCCTCAGGCTGCGGTAGATATTGGTTCATAGGTTCAGGAGGCCCATATTCCAGCTCCACAGGTAGCCCCAGCAGTTCCTGTTTCAGATGGTCATGTTCCAGAGGTAGCGGGTGTTGTACCTCCGGTTGTTCAGGCTAGTCAGCCAGTCCAGGTAGCAGGTCAGGTTGATGATCCGGCAAGGTTGCATTATTTTACCCGACTTAGTCCTCCGAAGTTCTCTGGTCAGAAATCAGATAAGCTTAAGTCTCGTGAGTTTCTTGATCAATGTCAGCGTATCTTAGAGGCCCTTGGATATCTTGAGCAGTATGGAGATAATTATACTGCCTTCCATCTTGAGGGTCCGGCTTTAGCTTGGTGGACCGCACTCCGATCAGCTAGGCATGGCTTACCTAAGCTGACCTGGAGTGAGTTCTCCCATCGATTCATGGAGAAGTTTTTCCCTCGCAGTCAGCAGGATGAGAAGAGGAGACAGTTTAAGAGGATTGGATAGGGTAACATGTCAGTCACGGAGTACGAGCTTTTGTTTTCAGAAATGTCCAGCTATGCTCCAGATCTTGTGCAGGAGCCTTCTGAGAGGGTCAGACGTTTTATTGATGGGCTTTCTCCTTATTTGCGGTCCCAGATGGCTCGTGAGATTGAGGCTGGTACTCTATTTGATGTCGCTGTTGATATTGCCAGGAGGTGTGAGGCCTATCATAGATTGGAGATAGAGGAGTTAGAGCGGGAGAGTAAGAGATCTCATGGTCCCGGTCATTCTAGTACCTCGTATGGAGGTAGGAGCTATCAGCGGCAGGGTGGGCCTCCCGTCAGACCAGCTCAGTTTCCAGCGCGTGGTTCTCAGAACGCGCCTACTTCTTCTCAAGGTCAGTTTTTGTTTCGCCCGCGAGATCAGTCTCAGTTTGATCAGCGTAGATTTGCTCCAGGGTGCTTTATCTGTCAGGATCCAAGGCATCATAAGAAGGATTGCCCTTATCTCCTTCAGCAGGGTAGTAGTCGCCCTTTCCCTCGCCTTCCAGCGCCTATGCAGCAGCAGCCTCAGGGTGCCCCTCCAGGGTCTCAGCCAGCTAGAGGTGCACCACCACCCGGTAGAGGTAATGGATGTGGTCCTAGTGGTCCCTCTAGAGGTGGTCGTCAGGGTAGCGGCTCAGTTCAGCCGCAGAGACAGCTATGTGCATTGCCGGCCAGGCAGGATGCCGAGGCATCCCCAACTGTTGTTACAGGTATTTTATCTGTTTGTGGTCGAGATGCATATTCTTTGATAGATCCAGGATCTACATACTCATATGTATCTCCTTATTTTGCTTCGGGTTTTCATGTTGATTATATGTGTCTTCGTGATCCATTCTGTGTTTCTACTCTATTGGAGACATTATCATCGTGGATCGAGTTTATCCAGCTTGTACCATATCTTTTGGGGGTCGTGAGACACTGGTAGATCTTCTAATCCTAGATATGGTTGATTTTGATGTTATTATTGGCATGGATTGGCTGGCATCGTGTCATGCCATATTAGATTGTCATGCCAAGTCTCTTCAGTTGTCTCTTCCTTGTTCAGCACCGGTAGTGTGGCAGGGTTCTTATTTGCCACCCAGGGGACATGTTATTTCTTTCCTGAAGGCAAAATGGATGATGGATAAAGGGTGTTTAGCGTATCTTGCCATAGTTCGAGATACCACTGTGGAGATTCCATCTCTTGATTCTATTCCCGTCGTTAGGGAGTTCCCTGATGTGTTTCCAGATGATTTGCCAGGACTTCCTCCTGATCGAGAGATCGAGTTTGGCATTGATACAGTGCCAGGGACTCAGCCTATTGCTATCCCTCCTTATCATATGGCTCCATCAAAGTTGAAGAAGCTGAATGAGCAGTTGCAAGATTTGCTTGATAAGGGGTTCATCAGGCCGAGTATTTCTCCGTGGGGTGCTACTGTTCTATTCGTGAAAATGAAAGACGGGACTATGCGGATGTGTATTGATTATCGTCAGCTAAATAAGGTCACCATCAAGAATAAGTATCCCTTACCTCGCATTGATGATTTGTTTGATCAATTGCAAGGTGCCAAATTCTTTTCTAAGATCGATCTGCGATCTGGTTATCATCAGCTAAAGATTCGCGAGTCAGATATCTCGAAGTCTGCTTTTAGGACTCGTTACGGCCATTATGAGTTCCTAGTTATGTCTTTTGGGCTGACTAATGCCCTGCAGCCTTTATGGATCTCATGAACCGGGTGTTTAAACCATTCCTTGATTCCTTTGTCATTATCTTCATTGATGATATTCTTATTTATTCTCGTAGCTGCGAGGAGCATGATTATCATCTGAGGGTGGTTCTTCAGACCCTCCATGATCGTAAGTTGTATGCCACATTCTCGAAATGTGAGTTCTGGCTTGATTCTGTAGCATTTTTGGGTCACGTGGTATCTAGTGAAGGTATCAAGGTTGATCCGAAGATGATTGAAGTAGTGCAGAAATGGCCTCGTCCTACCACTCCGACGGAGATTCGCAGCTTCCTTGGATTGGCAGGTTATTATCGGAGGTTTGTGGAGAAGTTCTCTACTATTGCAGCTCCCCTGACTCGCCTGACGCAGAAGGCGGTTCAGTTTCGATGGTCTGATGAGTGTGAGGCCAGCTTCCAGAAGCTTAAGGCCTTATTGACTTCAGCTCCAGTGTTATCCCTTCCTTCGGGCACCTGTGGATTCGTATTTTATTGTGATGCGTCTCGTGTGGGCCTTGGTTGTGTTCTTATGCAGCACGGGAAGGTAATTGCTTAGGCTTCCAGACAGTTGAAGCCGAATGAGAAGAATTATCCGACCCACGATTTAGAATTGGCAGCTATGGTCTTTGCTTTGAAGATATGGAGGCATTACCTTTATGGCGAGCCTTGTGAGGTGTATACGGATCATAAGAGTCTGCAGTATCTTCTCTTTCAGAAAGATCTTAATGGCCGACAGCGGAGATGGCTTGAATTGATTAAAGATTATGATCTCACTATCTATTATCATCCTGCGAAGGCGAACGTGGTAGCAGATGCTTTGAGCAGGAAATCCATGGGCAGCATGGCTTTTCTTTATGCTGAGACCATTGGCTCGAGAATTGTAGACCCTTGGCGACTTTGGCGTGAGATTTCTTCTCCCAGACTCCAGTCGAGTCTTAACGTATATTGCAGCTCAATCTTCCTTAGTCAGTCAGATTAAGGGAAGACAGTTCCAGGATCCTCACCTGCAGGAGTTGCGTGGTCGCGTTCTAAGTGGAGGAGTTCCCTCCTTCGAGCTTGATTCAGATGGAATTCTTCGGTTTAATGGTCGACTCTGTGTTCCTGATGTTGGAGATTTGAGGCAGTCAGTGCTCGGTGAAGCTCATAGCTCGCGTTATTCCATTCATCCTGGTATTACAAAAATGTATCAGAACCTCCGAGAGCTATACTGGTGGAAGGGGATGAAGAGAGATGTATTTGATTATGTATCTCGTTGCTTGAACTGTCAGCAGGTTAAGTTCGAGCACCGGAGACCAGCAGGGCTAGCTCAGGCATTGCCCATTCCTGAGTGGAAGTGGGAGCACATCACGATGGATTTTATAGTTGGTTTGCCAAAGACCCTGTGGCGCCATGATTCAGTCTGGGTCATTGTCGACCGACTGACTAAATCAGCTCACTTTATCCCTGTAAAGACTACTGATTCAGCTCAGAGATTGGCGCGGATTTTCATTGAGCAAGTGGTTAGGCTGCATGGTACTCCTGTATCTATTATATCAGATCGTGGTTCCCAGTTTACTTCTCTGTTTTGGCAGTCTTTTCAGAGAGAGTTGGGGACCCAGGTGCAGCTTAGCACATCATTCCATCCTCAGACTGATGGTCAGTCCTAGCGGGTTATTCAAATTCTGGAGGACATGTTGAGAGCTTGTGCACTTGACTTCGGGGGTTACTAGGATGATCATTTGGCATTAGCAGAGTTCTCTTATAATAATAGCTACCAGTCTTCTATTCAGATGGCTCCATTTGAGGCCTTATATGGTCGTCGATGTCGTTCTCCTATTGGCTGGTTTGAGTCTCGAGATGTCGAGGTGATGTGTTCAGATATGGTTCGTCAGACTCTTGAGGTTGTTCGTGTTATTCAGGGTTGTTTACGGACCGCCCAGAGTAGGTAGATTTCATATTCAAACCGGAGGAGCCGAGAGTTAGAGTTCGAGGTCGGGGACATGGTATTTCTGAAAGTGTCACCGATGCGAGGTGTAAAGAGATTTGGCAGGAAAGGAAAGCTTAGTCCCAGGTTCATTGGCCCTTTCTGTATCGAGAAGCGCATTGGTAAGGTAGCTTATCGGCTCGACTTGCCAGCTTCTATGCCAGTTCACCCAGTTTTCCATGTATCGATGCTTCGAAAGTGTATCCGAGATCCTTCCGAAGTGATCGAATTAGTCACTGCTTAGGTAGATGTGAATCTGGCTTACGAGGAGTTCCCAGTTGCTATAGTAGCGCGTGATATCCGGAAGTTTCGTTCGAAGCAGATTCCGATGGTTCGAGTGCGATGGAATAATCGTCCACATGAGGAGGACACTTGGGAGCTTGAGTCCAGTATGCGTGAGAGGTATCCTTTCCTCTTCGACGATTCAGGTTCGAACTTGATCTTTAAAACCTAAAAGTTCTAATCATTATATATGATTTTGGTTTCATAGTAAATGTCATTGAAAATTCGTGTAAGCATTCTTTTTAGAGGTGTGATATCTATTTTAGACTCTTGCTCGTTCGAGGACGAACGAGAGTCTAAGTGGAGGAGAATGAAACGACCTCGGTCAGTCGTTTCGGAAGTTAGGATTCCGATTGGCGTGTTGATAATTTTAAAATATTCGTAAGGTCCATTAGGACCTGTCCGTAAAATTTGAGCTAAATCAGACCTCGTTTGGTAGGCATTGGAAGAAGGTTTCAGTTTTTATTGTCAATAAATATTAACAAGAGATTTTTGAGCTCGGTTTGGGCGAATGAGCCCCGATTCAAAATCCGAAAGCGCCGTTAGGTTCGTATGATTATTTGTGACTTTTGTAATTTTTCAAAAGTGAATTTCGATGTTGTTCGCTAGTTTCCGCTAAAATGCCGAAAGTTAAATAATTTGACCTTTTTCCTTTAAATTCGCATCTTGAGTTTCGGAAGTCCGATTTGAGATCCGTCTTCGCGAATATGTTACATATATTTTGTATAGCTTACTTGAAAAAATTGGGATCATTTCGACTTCTCTAGGATTTCATTTCAATTTTAATCATCGTAGCGAATTTATTATTAAAAAAAAAGGTGAAATTATTAGTCGGTGGCTAAGGGATTTATAATCCCTTAGCATAGCAGCAAGCTTAGAAACGCAGAAACATAATACAAATACAGAGGAGAGAAAAATTAGAAAAGAGAGGAAAAAAGGGTAAAAGGAGTGGAAAAATAGTAGAATTTCTACCCCAAATCTTCAGGTAATGATGATAACTCATTATCTTAGCTTATTACGTGTGTTTGAATATATTTTTACCGTAAAAATAGGGATATTAGACATCGCTCTAATGACGTAAATTGATATTTTAGAGGGTCGATTGGACCCCGATGATGGAAATAATTATATATTCATACTCAGTGAGTTATGGGAAACATATAAATATAATTTATTTAGGCTTTGATTATGGGACTTTGAACCCTGTATATAGGCCTGGCCTGCGTATTGCGTATACGAATAGGGTATCAGGTTCCTAACTGGATTGCCCTAAAACATAAGGAACGAAGCCTTTAGCTTTATTTGATATAATTTTTCTGCTTATTGAATAGAAAGAGATCGTTTGGCAACTAATACAAAGGAAAAAGCAGTGGTTGAGTAACAGGACTAGCTTTGGAATATGGTAATTGTTTATATCCATTTCTTTGGAGGCACTTGGCCTCGTGGATTTTCTACCACGTGTTCCTTACGTGTGTAGCTGCCGATAGGCGTACTCATTACGCCTTAACCTTGGATTTACATTCTATATTATATATTATGTCATGTTATTGCTATTGCATTGGGAATCTGAGTATTGTACTTTGGCTTGGGGTTGGCATCTGCTTCCCGGTTGTCGATGAGAATCCTGTGCCGGTGAAGGGTTATTATTGCATCACATTGCATTCATATGCATTACATTGCATATCATACTGATTGCAGGAGTATTCCGCCTCAGCTTTACATTTTATCGAGTGCAGGAGTATTCCGCCCCAGGAGAGTGCAGGAGTATTCCACCTCTGGTGTTGGTTTATATTATATCGGGTGCAGGAGTATTCCGCCCCAGGAGCAGGAGTATTCCGCTCCAGTTGGTTAGCAGATTGGGTTCCCCTCGAAAGAAGGAGTATTCAACTTCGGGATGGGATTACGGGCACATGTGACCCTTTGTATCTCATTTCATTTCATCTTATTTCATTTTATTTTATTTCATCCCATTCCATTTCATTTCATACTATTGTTTAGATTTTTTTTTGTACATGAATATTGCTCTGCCTATATGTGCATTGCTTATTTGTTGATTGTTGTCTGGTTCCGTTTCCCTTACAAACGTATCTATTTTTCGACGTTGCTAGTTTGTTCACACTTATTGAGTCCTCATGACTCACCCCCCAGGACCCAGCCAGTCGCGCCGTGATTGAGGAATAGTACGTTCTCAGCTGTCTACGGTGAGCCATCCTGTTCATTGCGGCCACCGACTTCAGATATTACAGTTTTCCTTACTTTTGCTCCCTTCGGGAGATGTGTATATCTTTTGGCCTTCTTAGATGTCTGATCTGGAAACCTTTAAACGTATGTATTCTGGGTAGTTAGTTATTTTGTCCAGACAGTTTGTATATGTCTATCCTTGAGAGTTATTTTATGTTGTCAAGGTCATGTTTAATTTTATTTTCAAGGTAATTTTGTGCCGTTTTTATCGATTTTGTCTATAGGGTTCGCCCGACATGTCTAGGAAAAGTGGTCGGGTGCCCGCACGGCCTAGCCGAAAATGCGGGTCATGTCAAATAATTTTGGGGAAAATATGGTAATTACTTTGGGACTACAAATAGATAATTTTATCATTTTTGCAACATCTTTAGCTACTTATCCATACTTTGGGAGCAACAATCATCAATACACCTTGGAGATTAAAGATTAGGTGCACTTCAAATGAGCAATTCTTTATCCCTTTCTTTATTTCTTTGATTTGTATGCTGCATTTGGTTAGTTAATGTTATTAATGGACATGATTTTATATATATATTTCATGACTAGGATTTTATATATGTGGGTTTGATTATCTAGCTTCTATTGTTTTGATTGCTTAACTTTAATACTCATGACACTAAAGTTACATGTCTACTTTGCTAATTAAAGACTCGGGAGAGATTAGTTAGCGTAGAATAGTGAAGCTAGCGAGAATTTGGGTTGATAGGCTATTTCATAGACTAACTCAACTAAAAAAAGTTATGCTCTGAAGAGGTCTTCTTTCCTCGGGTAATGGGTAGTGCTTTATACGCTCAACTATGGCTTTGACGAGCGCCATTGAGGTTAATCCCTTCTAGGCCAGAAGGATTCTAGGGATTATATTAGAACGACTCAGCCATAATATATAAACCCCGTGCTATAATTGCATCATAGGTTCAAAACATGTCTTCCTTGGTTATGAGAAGGCCATTGATCACGCCTTTACTTTCTTTCCTAGTAAAGGTTTTAGTTGCTAATATCATTCCATCACCTCGTTATCCTAGTTTGGCTTTGTCAAATAGGTTTAGTTCCTCCACTACTTTGATCGCATCACTTTGTTCCTTGTGGATTCGACCCCGACTCCTAGTTGGGTAAATTGTATTGCGATGACCGTTCATACCTCAAGCCGAGGTGTATGTTGAGCGTTGTCAAAATTGGCGCCGTTGCCTGGGAAAAATTGGCGTATTAGAGTAGTTTGAGGAATTGAGCTAGTTGTCTTAATTCCAAACCTTGTGAACCTTTGACGTATGAATTGTGAATAATAGTAATGTTCTTTGTAAATTGTAAATATTTGTTTGTGTGTAGTGTTTACTTGTGTTAGTTAGTTACTTTAGTTTAGTGATAATTACCTTGAAATGACATCATGGAACCCAAATTGGTCAAATGTTGAAAATTCATACATGAGTGATCCTTGTCCTTATTGTGGTGGACCTCACTATTGGCAAGATTGTGAAATAGTTTCCGAGGGCGAGTTGTGTGCACCTTCTCAACCCTTTGAGTGAGACATATGTCATGAGTGTGAGAGTCAAAATGGCCATTGGGATAGTTGTCCTAATATTCTTTATTCTTCTCATAATGATTTTTGTAATGGTGCTAATGATGCTCATGGGTTTGATAGGTCCAATAGAATCATGAATATGGAACTTGAACCCGAATGGCAAGGCATCCAAGAAAAGTTTCAAGAAGAGATGGACGTATCCACTTCACAAGAAGAATGCACTCAAAATGAGAGATGTGAATATTTAATAGAGCGGATACTTGAACACCATTGTGATAATGCCGAAGCCTTCAATGAGATAAAAGATACGATTCATCAAAATGGCTTAGCAATTCACAACTTGGAGGCTCAATTGAGCCAATTGGTTGACACTTTCAATGATCAACAAGCTAAGGATATTGCCAAATCTAAACAAAGACTTTATATGGAAGATGAGCTTGAGTTACAAGAAGAAACCTCCATGGAAGATGTGCTTGAATACCAAGAACGAATTGTGAAAGAAGAGCACATTTGGGATGAAGAAGAAATTATGAGCCGAGCTTGGCTCCGAGATCAAGCTCGAAAAATGGAAGTCCATGAAGCATGCCTTCAAGACTTAAATGTAGATAGTTGGGATCTCATACAAGAAAGAGAGGAGCTAGGACAAAGAGTGAACCAATTTGATCTTGAAGCTAGTGTCTTGAAAATTCTAGTGCATGAAATGGTTGAAGCTTCTGAGGCTCAACATGAAGAAACAGTGAATGATATGCTAGAAATGAGCGAATTTGTGGAAGAGAGCACAAGTCAAATCATGGAAACTCATGGAAGTGATCACATCTTCAAGATATTTGGTAATGATGCCATAAGCAAGGAAGTTGTGTTGGAATCTAGTGCGGAAATAAAGAGCTCTAATGATGAAGAGTCTAGCATCTTTAAGGAGGAGCATGCCATACTTGATGCCTAATTGGTGTTGAAAAAACTTGGACCTCATTCACTTTATTTCTCAACTTTATGTGTGGATGAGGCAATGGAAATGGAAAAATAAGCACCTTTGAATGATTTTGGCATTGATGAGCAAAATGGCTACATTGTTGAATTTGCCGCGCCAAGAAGGCAAAATGACATTCCTCACTTAAAGGCCAAAAAGTGTAAAATGAAGCATTGTGGGTTTGACACTTGGAGATTCATACCACTACCCCGAGAACACGATCAGAAACTTGATTCAAAATTGGGGAAGCAATTCATATTCTCGAAATGGACAGAAAAGTGATAATGTTGCTACTCGTCTTGCCATGACGTTAAATGCGGCGCTTCTTGGGAGGAAACCCAAGCTTTTTTTAAATATTGTTTAATTTTTACATATTAAATTCATAGATTAGTTTATTTTGTTGTTTTTGATCATTTTACCAAGTTTCAGGATTTTTGGACTTCAATTGAATTGAATTTTGAGAAGTTGTACAGTCACAGCACAGTAGTGTTAAAAAAATTGCTTCAGAGCACTGTCTGTATTTCAATTGGGTAGCCCGCCTACACCAAAAGGGCGCCTGCACTTTAGTTTTTAATCTACTACTACTATCATTTTAAACCCAGGGAAGTCAAAAACAGTCTGAGACAATTGACACACACACACTCACCACTGTACCGATTCACCCACTTCACCGCCGACCACCACCATCTCTGATCATCACTCTGTCCGGAGACCAAGTAAGTCCCTTCATTCTCTCTCTTTTCTCATCTCCATTTAAATTCTCTTCCCCTGTTATAAATTCCCCCACCATTTCACTGTCATCTCCACTCCACCACCACTGTGTTTAAATGAACCCACCACGCCACCACTCTGAGCAAGCACCGTCGATCATCACTGCTGCGACCACCGCCATCGACCACAGTAACTCAGGTATGAATCTTCTCTCCTCAATTCTTCTCATCCCCTTCCCAATTTCCGTCAATTATCACCACCAATCGCTACTGCTTTTCACCATAATCATACACCACCAATCGCTTCCAGTCGCATTGTCGCTCAGGTAAATCTCTATCTCTTCTCTTCTTCTCGCTCGATGAATTTCTGCCCCTGTTACGAGAATCCCATTCCATGTGTTCCCCATTACCCCTCTCGGTTGATGTTAATTCTGGTTGATGAATTGGTGAGGCTTGGTTTGACAATCTTGTGTAGTATGTTGTTTTTGTTATTCAAATTTTGGGGAAATCTGATATACCCCATGGCCTGAAATTTTGAACAGAAAATCAGTGCACTTCAAGTGCTCGACAGAATGCCTCAATGGCTCATTGAAGTGATTCAGCCCCTATTTAAGGTGCTCGACCAGCGTTACTGTCATCATGCCTTACCAATGGGTTCGTTTCATGATAGCTCCACAACGTGCAATGATGGGGAAGTCTGATTACCCTAGCACACCCCTTTCTTAAGTTCTGCCAATGTCTGTTTCGACTTGCTATACTGAGTTCTGATTTATGTGTGGAGCTTAGCTTGTGAACTTATACATCTAGGAGTATGCATATGTATTTGTTGGCTTTGATTGAGCAAGTTGTCTTGTGCTTGAAAATAATTTAGGTAGGCAGCATGTCTTATACGACTGGTTTGTGTTTGGAATTAATTCTTTGGAGAAGTATACTAACTGATAAAACTGGGAAGCAGCTTTGAAATTGTGTCTTGTCCTTAGCCACTCGCTAATCTGCTTGCGTAAGCTGATAGGAGGGGAATAATTTGGTTCTCATTTAAGATTGAATTGTTATTTGTGGTTTGTGCTGACAATTGCCTTTAACATGTAATGTTTTCAATCTGTGCAACTTACTGAATGCATGAAAAAGGGCTGGCTGGCTGAACTATTTACTGTAAGAGGAAAATCATGATGATTGTGCTTGCTCTGATTATTCTTATGAATCTGGTTGTTTGTTTGCTGCTGAAATCTTTAGTAAACCAGTATCCAAATGCTGAAACATGGATCTAAAAGTGACTAAATGAGTTCTGAGTTTCTAGTTGTTCATTAATTATTACTGTTTGTGTGGCTCGAGATACAGAGAATTTGATTTGAGAATTATGACTTGTGTTTCAAAGTTATTTGAGGCCTGGTAGGAGTTCTATGTTACAGGAAGTTGTGCTTAACTTTTTAAAATTAAATTGGGTAACTGTCATGAGTCGCTATGTTTGGAATTTGATTCTAAAATGAAGTAAGAAGGTTGCTTGCTATCTTGGCTTGAACGAACTGAAAAACCATGGAATTAAACAACTACAATGCTCCAGGACTTTGTGACTTGGTGTTTTGCAATGAACCTGACTGTTTTTGCTTAATGAATAAGATAATAATTGGAGATGTCTGTGGTGTAGTCAGTGAGGTGGAAGGTGTTAAAGAGAAATAGAATGCATTCTTGCCTGTAATGTGTTTAAAAAGGTTTTTGTGAAGGGCTTGGGCTTGTATTGTTTGTTCTTGAGCTGTTCTTGATACAAGTTGCATATTCTGTAGGGTGCTCTCTGTCCAAAAGTTGTAAGGGGCAATCACTGAATTCTGGGACCTGGCTATTGAGTGTTGGTTACATTGTGTCATTGTTATTTGTAGGGAAAGTCCAAGTACCCTAAAATGTCATCTGCGACTTGTTTGTGCTTAATTCTGAAGTCATATCTGATTAATAAAGTGGAATTTTATTAACATAATTACTGACTGTAAATCTACACGGTTGGTCTGCTTAGCCTCTAAGTGTGTGGGGTAAAAATTACTTGGTAGTACAGCACCTTTAACATAGCACCTGATTGCTTGTGCTACTCCTGGTATTTGAATCTTTATGTGTGTGTTTGGCCTGCTTTAAACTTGTATAGTAGTTACTGCTTGTCTCTGAGTAGTGAAAGGGGAATTCTGAGTATCCTAGTTCTAGTTGAAGCACTAATGTAGTTTTTTCGACTGTTTGCTGGGAAAAACTGCAGATTCTTAGCTACGTGCAGGTAGCGACACCAAGTGGCCTCTGATTTAACTGAAGGAATTAGAGGGGATCAGGTCAAGTCATGAATAAAAAGAGAAGCAATGAGGAAATGAATCAATGGAAGAGAGAAGATTGGGACTTTGAGGTTTCTGAAGCGCATGGAGATAGTACAGTAAAATCAGAGAAAGCAAGAAAAAAATTCCCATAGACACATGCCCAGGGAGCCCCTTAAACTTTATTTTTCATTGTTTAGTTGCCTTGAGGGCAAGGCAACACTTAAGTTGGGGGGAGGAGCTTAATTTTTGAATGAATTGTGGTGATATAATGTTGTTTGACTTGATGACTTTGGTAGAACTGATCTTTCTTGTTTTAGGAATAGTAAATTCCTTTATTAATGATAGTTTTATTTTGTTTGAGTTTTAGTTAATTCTTGTATCTTGTTTAGCCCAAAAAAAAAAAAGAGAAAAGCTTTCAAAAACAAAAAGTACTCCAATGAACTACGCTTGGGATGTTGCTTCTTTTTATCTGATTCACCTTTGCGTGATACGTAGGCATCCCACTTGGGTGCAAAAATCTCATTTGGGTTCGAACAACCCTTTTCATTGTAAATACCATTTTTATACAAAAATTTTGAAATAACCTCCTTGGTTTTTCTTTGCCATGGTTCTTTTCTAAGGAAGTAATTGTGTTGAACCCGGCATCGTTAGGATTTAATTAGTAGTAATTGTAGTAGTTGTGGATTTTTGCCCCTTGGCCAATTTTTGGCATTGTTTGGTTCCACCATTATTTAATCCTTGTCATGTGAGCTTGTTTTGAAAAATGGATAGCAAATTTTGTTGGTGAATTGTGCTATGATCTTTAAGTTCAACTTTTGACTCTTATGTCACTAGTTAGCTCTCATTAGGCTATGAGTAAACTTTGGACGCTTAATTGTCTTTGATTGAGTCTTGAATATACTCGTCTTCCTTGCTTTACTTGTGCCATGTGTGGTGAGGATTTGGTGTGTTCATGTGTGTGTTCTTGATCTAGAACTTGCCCTAAGTGTGCTTCGAGGTGAAATCCTAGGTGGTGCTTGACTTGAAAAATGATTTTAGGCTTTCTTTGGCCCGTTAGTAACCTAAAAATCCTACCATTGCATTATAACCTTAGTCAACCCCTTTGAGTTTAATATCCTTTCTTTTGGAAACCACATTATTAACCCGGACCAATTCTAAGTGCTTAAAGCACTAACCCTTTTTTTGGTCCTACCTCCTTGAGTGCATTGAAAGACGTACAACTTAGGCAAAAGCCTAAGTTTGGGGGTGACATGAGTTATGGTGAAAGTGTGGAAGTCAATGAAAATGAAAAGAAAAGAAAGAGCAACAAAGTGAGTTGAATAGAAAATTTTGAAAAAAAGATGAAGAAAATAATGAAAAGAAACAAAAAGAAGCAAGTGAAAAAAGAAAGAAAAAGAAGAAAAAGAGAATTGATGAATAAAGAAGGGAAAGACTAGTGTATAATTGAAACGACCTTAAGTAGTCATTTCGAGAATTAGGATCCCGATTGACGTGCCATCAATTTTAAAAGCTTCGTAAGGACCATCCCGACTTGTCTGTAAAATTTGAGCTAAATTAGACCTCGTTTGGTAGGCATCGGAAGAAGGTTTAAGTTTTCGTTAACGATAAATCGTACAAAAAGAGGTTTTCAAGCACAATTTTGGCGAATGAGCTCCGATTCAAAATATGAAAGCGTCGCTAGGTTCGCATAGTCAATTATGACATATGTGAATTTTTGAAGTGAGTTTCGAAGTTGTTCGGTTGATTTCGGCTAAAGTTCGGAAATAATTAATAATTTGGTCTTTTTCCTTTTAATTCGCATCTTGAGTTTCGAGAGTTCGATTTGAGATTCCTGTTACATATATATTTGTACAACTTGTTCGAAAAATTTGGGATCATTTCGACTTCTTTAGGGTTCCATTTTAATTTTAATCGTCGTAGCGAATTTATTAAAAAAAAATTAAAATTACAATGTTGGTTAGCTAAGGGATTTAATCCCTTAGCTAAATCCCTTAGCATCAGCAAATTACATATACAATCAGAAACATTCGAAAAAAACAGAGAAAAGAAAAGTTAGAAAAGAAAGAGGAAAAAAGGGAAAAAAAGGTGGAAAAATAGTGGAATTTCTACCCCAAATCTCCAGGTAATGATGTTAACTCATTATCTTAGCTTATTACGTGTGTTTGAATATATTTTTACGGTAAAAATAGGGATATTAGACATCACCCTTATGACTTGAATTGATAGTTTAAAAGGTCAATTGGACCCTGATGATGGAAATGGTTATATATTTGTACTCAGTGAGTTATGGACAACATATAAATGTAAATTATTTAGGGTTTGGTTATGGAACTTTGAACCCTGTACATAGGCCTGGCCTGCATATTGCGTATGTGAATAGGGTATCAGATTCTTAACTGGATTGCCCTAAGACATAAAGAATGAAGCCTTTAGCTTTATTTGATATAATTTTTCTGCTTATTGAATAGAGCGGGATCGTTTGGTAGTTAATCCAAAGGAAAAAGCAGTTGTTGAGTAGCAGGGCTAGCTTTAGAATACGATAAGTGTTATATCCATTTCTTAGGAGGCACTTGGCCTCGTGCATTTTCTACCACGTGTTCGTTGCGTGTGTAGCTACCAATAGGCGTACTCATTATGCCTTATCTTTGGATTTACATTCTATATTATATGTTATGTCCTGTTATTGGTATTACATTAAGAATCTGAGTATTTTACTTTGGCTTTGAGTTGGCATCTACTTCCCGGCTGTCGAAAAAAAAATTAAAATTACAACGTCGGTTAGCTAAGGGATTAAATCCCTTAGCATCAGAAAATTACATATACAATCAGAAACATACGAACAAAACAGAGAAAAGAAAAGTTAGAAAAGAAAGAGGAAAAAAGGGAAAAAAAGGTGGAAAAATAGTGGAATTTCTACTCCAGATCTCAAGGTAATGATGTTAACTCATTATCTTAGCTTATTACGTGTGTTTGAATATATTTTTATGGTAAAAATAGGGATATTAGACATCGCCCTAATGACTTAAATTGATAATTTAAAGGGTCAAATGGACCCTGATGATGGAAATGATTATATATTTGTACTCAGTGAGTTATGGGCAACATATAAATGTAAATTATTTAGGGTTTGGTTATGAGACTTTGAACCATGTACATAGGCTTGGCCTGCGTATTGCGTATGTGAATAGGGTATCAGGTTCCTAACTGGATTGCCCTAAGACATAAGGAATGATGCCTTTAACTTTATTTGATATAATTTTTCTGCTTATTGAATAGAGCGTGATCGTTTGGTAGTTAATCCAAAGGAAAAAGCAGTTGTTGACTACCAGGGCTAGCTTTGGAATATGGTAAGTGTTTATATCCATTTCCTTGGAGGCACTTGGCCTCGTGGATTTTCTGCCACGTGTTCCTTACATGTGTAGCTGCCGATAGGCGTACTCATTACGCCTTAGCTTTGGATTTACATTCTATATTATATGTTATGTCTTGTTATTGGTATTACATTGAGAATCTAAGTATTGTACTTTGGCTTTGAGTAGGCATCTACTTCCCGGCCGCCGATGAGAGTCCCGCACTGCTGAAGGTTTATTATTACATCATATTGCATTCATATGCATTACATTGCATATCATACTGAGTGCAGGAGTATTCCGCCTCAGCTTTACATTTTATCGGGTGCAGGAGTATTCCGCCCCAGGAGAGTGCAGGAGTATTCCGCCTCTGGTTTATATCATATTGGGTGCAGGAGTATTCCGCCCCAGGAGCAGGAGTATTCTGCTCCAGTTGGTTATCAGATTGGATTACCCTCAAATGCACGAGTATTCCGCTTCGGGATGGAATTACGGGCACATGTGACCCTTTGCATCTCATTTCATTTCATCTCATCTCATTTCATTTCATTTCATCTCATTCCATTTCATTTCATACTATTGTGTAGATTTTCTGTACATGACTACTGTTCTGCATATATGTGCATTGCTTATTTGTTGATTGTCGTCTGGTTCCATTTCCTTAACTAGAGTATCTATTTTTTTGAGGTTGGTAGTTGTTCGCATTTATTGAGTCCTTAAGACTCACCCCTATTTGTTCTTGTGTTTTGTTTTCGTTCAGCAGATTCTGCTCAGGACCCAGCCAGTCGCGTCATGATTGAGGAGTAGTACGTTTTCAGCTGTCTACGGTGAGCCATCCTGTTCATTGCGGCCACCAACTTCAAATATTACAGTTTTCCTTACTTTTGCTTCCTTTGGGAGGTGTGTATATCTTTTGGCCTTCTTAGATGTCTAATCTGGAAACCTTTAAAACTGTGTATTCTGGGTAGTTAGTTGTATTACTCAGTCAGCTTGTATGTTTGTCTATCCTTGAGAGTTATCTTATGTTGTTAAATTTTAGTTCATTTTCATTTCAAGGTAATTCTTCACAATTTATATCGATTCAGTCAATAGGGTTCGCCCGACAGTTTTAGGGGAGGTGGTCGGGTGCCCGCACGGCCTAACCGGGAATTTGGGTCGTGTCAGTTGGTATCAGAGCCCAGTTTAGAGTCTTTCCAGATCATGACAGTGTCTAATAGAGTCTCGTTGACCGGGCGGAGACGTCTGTACCTATCTTCGAGAGGCTATGATGGCATTTAGGCAGTTTCTTTTCCTTCATTCTCCGTCTTGCGTGAGTCTTCTTATCTGAAGTTAAATATTTTTTTTTATTTTCCACTGTAAATGGTGAGAACGCGCGCGAATATCCAGCGAGAGGCTGAGGAGCCAGCGGTCGCTCCTGTGCCTGCTGCTCCACGGGTTGGCGGTGTGGGCCGCGGTAGAGGTCGTGGTCGAGGCAGAGGTATAGTTGCCCCGGCCGCGAGGATGGTGGATCATGTTGATCCTGATGCAGAGGTTCCAGTAGTGCCAGCTTTTGCTGGGCAGGGGGAGCAGGGCTTATTCATCCCCCCCCCCCCCCCCCCGCACTTCACGACGCTTTGATGCCCCAGGGACCTCCTATTCCTCAGGTTGTCGTAGATGCTCCTATTCCTCTGGCTGCCGTAGATGTTCCTATTCCTCAGGCTGTCGTAGATGCTCCAATCCCTCAGGCAGCTCCTCAGGCTGCGGTAGATATTGGTTCTCAGGTTCAGGAAGCTCCCATTCCAGCTCCACATGTAGCCCCAACAGTTCATGTTCCAGGTGGTCATGTTCCAGAGATAGCAGGTGTTATACCTCCAGTTGTTCAGGCTGGTCAGCCAGTCCAGGTAGCAGGTGAAGTTGATGATCCGGCAAGGCTGCATTATTTTACCCGACTTAGTCCTCCGAAGTTCTCTGGTCAAAAATCAGATAAGTTAAGCCTCGTGAGTTTCTTGATCAATGTCAGTGTATCTTAGAGGCCCTTGGATATCTTGAGCAGTATGGAGTTGATTATATTGCCTTCCAGTTTGAGGGTCCGGCTTTAGCTTGGTGGACCGCACTCCAATCGGCTAGGCAGGGCTTACCTAAGCTGACCTGGAGTGAGTTCTCCCATCGATTCATGGAGACGTTTTTCCCTCGCAGTCAGCAGGATGAGAAGAGGAGACAGTTTGAGAGAATTGGACAAGGTAACCTGTCAGTCACGGAGTACGAGCTTTTGTTTGCAGAGATGTCCAGCTATGCTCCAGATCTCGTGCAGGAGTCCTCTGAGAGGGTCAGACGTTTTATTGATGGGCTTTCTACTCATTTGTGGTCCCAGATGGCTCGTGAGATTGAGGCCGGTACCCTATTTGATGTCGCTGTTGATATTTTCAGGAGGTATGGGGCCTATTATAGATTGGAGATAGAGGAGTTAGAGCGGGAGAGTAAGAGATCTCATGGTCCAGGTTATTCTAGTACCTCGTAAGGAGGTAGGAGTTATCAGCAGTAGAGTAGGCCTCCTGTCAGACCAGCTTAGTTTCCAGCGCGTGGTTCTCTGAACGCGCCTACTTCATCTTAGGGTCAGTTTTGGTTTCGCCCGCGAGATCAGTCTCTGTTTGATCATCGCAGATTTTCTCCAGGGTGCTTTATCTGTCAGGATCCAGGGCATCATAAGAAGGATTGCCCTTATCTCCATCAGCGGGGTAGTAGCCGCCCTTTCCTTCGCCTTCCAGTGCCTATGCAGCAGCAGCCTCAGGGTGCCCCTCCAGGATCTCAGCCAGTAGAGGTGCACCACCACCCTGTAGAGGTTGTGGGCATGGTCCTAGTGGTCTCTCTAGAGGTGGTCGTCAGGGTAGCGGCTGAGCTCAGCCGCAGAGACAGCTATATGCACTACCGGCCAGGCAGGATGCCGAGGCATCCCCAGCTTTTGTTACAAGTATTTTATCAGTTTGTGGTCGAGATGCATATTCTTCAGTGGATCCGGGGTCTACATATTCATATGTATCTCCTTATTTTTCTTCGGGCTTTCATGTTGATTATATGCATCTTCGTGATCCATTCTGTGTTTCTACTCCTATTGGAGACATTATCATTGTGAATCGAGTTTATCCAGCTTGTACCATATCTTTTGGGGGTCGTGAGACACTAGCAGATCTTCTAATCCTAGATATGGTTGATTTTGATATTATTATTGGCATGGATTAGTTGGCATCGTGTCATGCCATGTTAGATTGTCATGCCAAGTCTCTTCAGTTGTCTCTTCCTTGTTCAGTACTGGTGGTGTGGCAGGGCTCTTATTTGCCACCCAGGGGGCATATTATTTCTTTCCTGAAGGCAAAGCGGATGATGGATAAATGGTGTTCAGCTTATCTTGCCATGGTTCGAGATACCACTGTGGAGATTCCATCTCTTGATTCTATTCATGTCGTTAGGGAGTTCCCTGACGTGTTTCCAGATGATTTGCCAGGACTTCCTCCTGATCGAGAGATTGAGTTTGGCATTGATATAGTGCAAGGGACTCAGCCTATTTCTATCCCTCCTTATCGCATGGCCCCATCAGAGTTGAGGATCTGAAGGAGCAGTTGCAGGATTTACTTGATAAGGGGTTCATTAGGCCGAGTATTTCTCCGTGGGGTGCTCCTGTTCTATGCGGATGTGTATTGATTATCGCCAGCTAGATAAGGTCTCCATCAAGAACAAGTACCCATTGCCTTGTATTGATGATTTGTTTGATCAGCTGCAGGGTGCCAAATTCTTTTCTAAGATCGATCTGCGATCTGGTTATCTTTAGCTAAAGATTCACGAGTCAGATATCTCGAAGGATGCTTTTAGGACTCGTTACGGCATTATGAGTTCCTAGTTATGTCTTTTGGGCTGACTAATGCCCCTGCAGCCTTTATGGATCTCATGAACCGGGTGTTTAAGCCATTCCTTGATTCCTTTGTCATTGTCTTCATTGATGATATTCTTATTTATTCTCGTAGCTGCGAAGAACATGATTATCCTTTGAGGGTGGTTCTTCAGACCCTCCGTAATTGTAAGTTGTATGCCAAGTTCTCGAAATGTGAGTTTTGGCTTGATTCTGTGGCATTTTTGGGTCACGTGGTATCTAGTGAGGGTATCAAGGTTGATCGAAGAAGATTGAAGCAGTGCAGAAATGGCCTCATCCTACCACTCCAACGGAGATTCGCAGCTTCCTTGGATTGACAGGTTATTATCGGAGGTTTGTGGAGAAGTTCTCTACTATTGCATCTCCCCTGACTCGCCTAACGCAGAAGGCGGTTCATTTTCGATGGTCCAATTATTGTGAGGCAAGCTTCCAAAAGCTTAAGGCCTTATTGACTTCAGCTCCAGTGTTATCCCTTCCTTCGGGCACCGGTGGATTTTTAGTCTATTGTGATGCATCTCGTGTGGGCCTTGGTTGTGTTCTTATGCTTCCAGACAGTTGAAGCCGAATGAGAAGAATTATCCGACTCATGATTTAGAATTGGCAGCTGTGGTCTTTACTTTGAAGATATGGAGGCATTATCTTTATGGCGAGCCTTGGAGGTGTATACGGATCATAAGAGTCTACAGTATCTTCTCTCTGAGAAAGATCTTAACGGCCGACAACGGAGGTGGCTTGAATTGATTAAAGATTATGATCTCACTATCCGCTATCATCCTGGGAAGGCAAACGTGGTAGCAGATGCTTTGAGAAGGAAGTCCATGGGACGCATGGCTTTTCTTTATGATGATATGAGACCATTGGCTCGAGAATTGCAGTCCTTTGGCGACTTTAGCGTGAGATTTCTTCTTCCAGACTCCAGTCGAGTCTTAGCGTGTATTGCAGCTCAATCTTCCTTAGTCAGTCAGATTAAGGGAAGACAGTTCGAGGATCCTCATCTGCAGGAGGTGCGTGGTCGTGTCCTAAGTGGAGGAGTTCCCTCATTCGAGCTTGATTAAGATGGAATTCTTCGGTTTAATGGTCGACTCTGTGTTTCTGATGTTGGGGATTTGAGGCAGTCTGTGCTCGGTGAAGCTCATAGCTCGCGTTATTCCATTCATCTTGGTATTACAAAAATGTATCAGGACTTCCGAGAGCTATATTGGTGGAAGGGGATGAAGAAGGATGTATTTGATTATGTATCTCGTTGCTTGAACTGCCAGCAGGTTAAGTTCGAGCACCGGAGACCAGCAGGGTTAGCTCAGGCATTCAGTCTAGGTCGTTGGTCTGCCAAAGACCCTGCGGTGCCACAATTCAGTCAAAGACCCTACGGTGCCACAATTCATTCTGAGTCGTTGTCGACAGACTGACTAAATCAGCTCACTTTATCCCTATAAAAACTACTGATTCAGCTCAGATACTGGCTCGGATTTTCATTGAGCAGGTGGTTAGGATGCATGGTACTCCTGTATCTATTATCTCAGATCGTGTTTCCCAGGTTACTTCTCAGTTCTGGCAGTCTTTCCAGAGAGAGTTGGCGACCTAGGTGCAGCTTAGCACAACATTCCATCCTCAGACTGACGGGCAGTCCGAGCGGGTTATTCAAACTATGGAGGACATGTTGAGAGCTTCTGCACTTGACTTCGGGGGTTACCGGGATGATCATTTGGCATTAGCAGAGTTCTTTTATAATAATAGCTACTAGTCTTCCATTCAGATGGCTCCATTTGAGGCCTTGTATGGTCGTCGATGTCGTTCTCCTATTGGCTGGTTTGAGTTTCGAGATGTCGAGGTGATGATTTCGGATATGGTTAGTCAGACTCTTGATGTTGTTCGTGTTATCCAGGATCGTCTCCTAGAGTAGGCAGATTTCATATTCGAGTCGGAGGAGCCGAGAGTTAGAGTTCGAGGTCGGGGACATGGTATTTCTGAAAGTGTCACCGATGTGAGCTGTAAAGAGATTTGGTAGGAAAGGAAAGCTTAGTCCCAGGTTCATTGGCCCTTTCCGTATCGAGAAACGTATTGGTAAGGTAGCTTATCAGCTCGACTTGCCAGCTTCTATGCCAGTTCACCCAGTTTTCCATGTATCAATGCTTCGGAAGTGTATCTGAGATCCTTCCGAAGTGATCGAATTAGACCCTGCTCAGCTAGATGTGAATCTGGCCTACGAGGAGTTCCCAGTTTCTGTAGTTGCGCGTGATGTCCGGAAGCTTCATTCAAAGCGGATTTCGATGGTTCGAGTGCGATGGAATAATCATCCTCGTGAGGAGGGCACTTGGGAGCTTGAGTCCAGTATGCGTGAGAGGTATCCTTACCTCTTCGACGATTCAGGTTTGATCTTGGTCTTTAAAGCCTAAAAGCTCTTATCATTGTATATGATTTTGGTTTCGTAGTAAATGTTATTGAAAATTGGTGTAAGAATTCTCATTAGAGATGTGAAATCTATTTTAGAATCTTGCTCGTTCGAGGACAAACGAGAGTCTAAGTGGAGGAGAATGAAACGACCTTAAGTAGCCTTTTCGGGAATTAGAGCGGGATAAGGAATGAAGCCTTTAGCTTTATTTAATACAATTTTTCTGCTTATTGAATAGAGCGGGATCGTTTGGCAGTTAATCCAAAGGAAAAAGCAGTTGTTGAGTACCAGGGCTAGCTTTGGAATACGACAAGTGTTAATATACATTTCTTTGGAGGCACTTGGCCTCGTGGATTTTCTGCCTCGTGGATTTTCTACCACGTGTTCCTTACGTGTGTAGCTGCCGATAGGCATACTCATTACGCCTTAGCTTTGGATTTACATTCTATATTATATGTTATGTCATGTTATTGGTATTACATTGAGAATATGAGTATTGTACTTTGGCTTTGAGTTGGCATCTACTTCCCGACTGTCGATGAGAGTCCCGCGCCGGTGAAGGGTTATTATTACATCACATTGCATTCATATGCATTACATTGCATATCATACTGATGCAGGAGTATTCCGCCTCAGCTTTACATTTTATCGAGTGCAGGAGTATTCCGCCCCAGGAGAGTGCAGGAGTATTCCGCCTCTGGTTTATATCATATTTGGTGCAGGAGTATTCCGCCCCAAGAGCAGGAGTATTCCGCTCCAGTTGGTTATCAGATTGGATTCCTCTCGAATGCAAGAGTATTCCGCGTCGGGATGGGATTACTGGCACATGTGACCCTTTGCATCTTATTTCATTACATCTCATTTCATTTCATTTCATTTTATCTCATTCCATTTCATTTCATATTATTGTATAGATTTTCTGTACATGACTACTGTTCTGCTTATATGTGCATTGCTTATTTGTTGATTGTTTTCTGGTTCCGTTTCCCTGACTAGCGTATCTATTTTTCGAGGTTGCTAGTTGTTTGCACTTATTGAGTCCTTATGACTCACCCCTATTTGTTCTTGTTTTTTCTTTTCGTTCGCCAAATTCAGCTCCAGGACCTAGCCAGTCGCGTCGTGATTGAGGAGTAGTACGTTTTCTGCTGTCTATGGTGAGGCATCCTGTTCATTGCGGCCACCAACTTCAGATATTACAGTTTTCCTTACTTTTGCTCCCTTCGGGAGGTGTGTATATCTTTTGGCCTTCTTAGATGTCTGATCTGAAAACCTTTAAAACTGTGTATTCTGGGTAATTAGTTGTATTACTCAGTCAGCTTGAATGTTTGTCTATCCTTGAGAGTTATCTTATGTTGTTAAAGTTTAGTTCATTTTAATTTCAAGATAATTCTTCAAAATTTATATCGATTCAGTCAATAGGGTTCGCCCGCCAGGTTTAGGGGAAGTGGTCGGGTGCCCGCACGGCCTAACCGAAAATTTGGGTCGTGGTAATAATCCTCGATTTAGCAAGGTGGAAGTGCAAGAAAAATGAAGTGTGCCGTAAATTTCTGTATGGTGCAGTGCTCAAGGAGGTGTGTAGTCACTATTTGCCCAAAGTTTACTCCACGTTTAACCAAAAGCCTACATTGCAACCCGAACAAAGTCCTAATTGATTTCGGGTCGAATATTCCTACATTAGTGGAGAGGTACATAAAGGGCAAGCTTATGGATCTTTAGTGTGCATGATGAACTTCTTTTGAGAGAGCGAGTGAACTCTGCCTATCATTGCTCCCAATTTGTGTTGACATTGCATTTTTGTATTTGGGATACTCTCTTGAGTGGTGAGGGCACTTGTGAAGTTGAGTTGAGGACTTGTGTTTCACTTTTCAATTGAGGTGAGCAAGGAAAGAGGTGAACTCTTGTGACAAAGAGGCAAACTTTAAAAATCTTGTGTCATGGCATGTATGCCTCCTTTGATGTTTTGTATATATGAAAGTTACGCTCACATGACTTGGCTTAATTGTTGGCAACAACCAATGTCGTTAGTTGTTGAACTTGAATCGAGTTTTGGCTTGTTGTGGCTTTAATGAAAAATGCATGAATAGATGAATTGCAACTTGGTTTATATTAAAGTGTGCTTTGCTTGAAGACAAGCAATAGTTTAAGTTTGAGGGTGTGATGTGTGGCTAAAATACCATACATTACATACTTGTACTTGAGCTATTGTTGTGTTAAATTGATGAAATAAGTGCACTTATCATGCTTTTGTTGCATTTTGCAGGTTGAATATGTTGGAGAAGAGTCATGGAAGAAACAAGTCAAAAAGAAGTCAAGTTGAAGAAAAAGAAGAAAACAGGCTAGTCTGTCAAAAACGCAGCAGAAATGTGGCTATGCGTGAAACAGTGACTAGGTTGAGCAGCAAAAAATTGGCTAGCAGGTCAACTTTCAGTACCAGGGTGGCTATATGACGAAAAATCAGCCATTTCTTTGTTTTAACCTAGGGATAATTTTGGGAAAAATATGTTAATTACTTTGGGACTACAAATAGATAGTTTTGTCATTTTTGCAACATCTTTGGCTACTTATCCATACTTTGGAAGCAAGAATCATCAACACACCTTGGAGATTAACACTACTAGAAATTGATGAAAAAGCTACAAAAAGGTTGGAGACGGAATTCCCTCTCCAATCAGTTAGAGAGGAATTCCGTCTCCAAGTTGTCCAACGACGCGCTTAAAAGCGAAGGACGCGCAGAGACGGAGTTCCGTCTCCAAACACCTTTTAGAGAGGAATTCCGTCTCCAAACTGTGACGCAAATCATTTAATTTCTAGTAGTGTAAAGATTGGGTGCACTTCAAATGAGCAATTCTTTATCCCTTTCTTTATTTCTTTGATTTGTATGCTATATTTGGTTAGATGATTTTATTAATGGACATGATTTTATAAATATATTTCATGACTAGGATTTTATATATGTGGGTTTGATTATCTAGCTTCTATTATTTTGGTTGCTTAATTTTAATGCTCATGACACTAAAGTTACATGTCTACTTTGCTAATTAAAGACTCATGAGAGATTTGTTAGCGTAGAATAGTGAAGCTAGCGAGGATTTAGGTTGATAGGCTATTTCATAGACTAACTCATCTAAAAGAAGTTACGCTCGGAAGAGGTCTTCTTTCCTTGAGTAATGGGTAGTGCTTTATAGGCTCAACTATGGGTTTGACGAGCGTCGTTGAGGTTAATCCCTTCTAGGCCGGAAGGATTCTAGAGCTTACATTAGAACAACTCGGCCATAATATATAAACCCCGTGCTATAATTGCATCATAGGTTCAAAACTTGTCTTCCTTAGTTGTGAGAAGGCCATTGATCACACCTTTACTTGCTTTCCTAGTGTAGGTTGTAGTTTTTAATATCATTCCATCACCTTGTTATCCTAGTTTGGCTTTGTCAAATAGGTTTAGTTCCTCCACTACTTTGATCGCATTACTTTGTTCCTTGTGGATTCGACCCCGACTCCTAGTTGGGTAAATTGTATTGCGATGACCGTTCATACCTTAAGCCGAGGTGTATGTTGAGCGTTGTCAAATATCAAGGTGCACATCCAGTGGACCAGATAATTTCTGATAAGGCTGCTGGAATTCAAACTAGATCAACAGTAAAAAATCACACTTTGTGTGCATTTAGTGCCTTCTTGTCTCTTGTTGAACCTAAAAATGTGAAAGAGACATTGAAGGATGCAAATTGGATCAATGCCATGCCGGAGGAGTTGAATCAATTCCAAGAAGTCAAGTTTTGCATCTGGAACCCAAGCCAAGGAACATGTCCATCATAGGAACAAAATGTGTTTTCAGGAACAAACTTGATGAGGATGGAATGGTAACCAGGAATAAGGCTAGATTAGTTGTTCAAGGGTATCGCCAAGAGGAGGGCATTGACTATGATGAGACTTTTGCTCCAGTTGCAAGATTGGAAATAATAAGACTTCTTATAGCCTTTGCTGCATACATGGTATTTACTCTACATCAAATGGATGTTAAGAGTGCATTTCTGAATGACTACTAAAAGGAAGAAGTTTATGTCAAACAACCTCCAGGTTTTGAGAATGAACAGTTCCCTGAACATGTGTACAAGTTAGACAAGGCCTTATATGGACTCAAGCAGACACCAAGACCTTGGTATGAACGTCTATCAAAATTCCTACTTCAGCATGGATATAAAAGAGGTAAAATTGATAGCACACTGTTTTTGAAAGAAAAAGGTAAGCATCTCCTAATTGTTCAAATTTATGTGGATGATATAATCTTTGGTGCTATTTGTGAAAATCTAAGTAAGGAATATAAAATGTTGATGGGGAGTGAGTTTGAGATGAGCATGATGGGTGAACTCAATTTCTTTTTTGGTCTACAAATCAAGCAAACTTCAAATGGAACTATGATTCATGATCAAAAATATGTTAAGGAATTACTTAAAAGGTTTGATATGGATAATGCTAAGGAAATTGATACACCCATTGCAATTGCATAAAATTGGATCTTGATGAACATGGAATTTCAGTTGATCAAAAATTATATAGGAGCATGATTGATTCCTTGCTTTACTTAACTGCTAGTAGACCTGACATTGTGTTTAGTGTTGGTTTATGTGCTAGGTTTCAGTCAGATCCTAAGGAATCTCATTTGAAAGCTGTTAAAAGAATATTGAGATACTTGAAAGGAACAGGTTCCTTGGGACTTTGGTATCTAAAAGGTGGTAATTTTAATCTTGTTGGGTATATGGATGCTGACTATGCAGGTTTCCTTGTTGATAGAAAGAGTACCTCAGGTATGGCACACTTTCTTGGTGAGTGTTTTGTTTCATGGGGAACCAAGAAACAAAATTCAGTGGCACTTTCCACTGCAGAGGCTGAGTATGTGGCAGCTGCCTCATGTTGCTGACAATTGTTGTGGATCAAACAGTAATTACAAGAGTTTGGTGTTGATGTAGGAACTGTTCCTATCTATTGTGATAACACTACTGCTATAAACATGACAAAAAATCTAGTGCATCATAAAAGGACTAAACACATTGACAGAAGACACCATTTCTTGAGAGATAATTATGAAAAGGGCTCGATTACTATAGCCTTTTGTCCCACTGACAAACAGATTGTCGACAGTTTTACAAAGGCCTTAGGTAGAGATCATTTTGAATGGAACATGTTAGAATTAGGGATGATTAAATCCACCTAAAACTACTTATGCTTTACTTCAGAATTGGCTAGAAAATTTTGTGTAAAAATGAATTTCATTAATCAATTTAAAGTTTTCAGCTCAGTTTCATACTTAATTGTATACTCATATGCCATGATTTCTCCTAAAGTTTGCTAAAATTTAATGATATTACCCTTATGTTCTTAGAATTTCAGATTGATAAATTTGATTAAATTGGTATGGACACTGTTTGGTGATAATATTCAGGTATGTGCTCTTTGTTATTTAATTATATTAGAAGTTAAGGACTATAGGTAACTTGAATTTAGGATAAGTCCCACTAGGAAGCTTGATCATATCCATTCTGCATAAGAGTCCCATCGAAAGAACTAGTTCCCAATCTCATCAGGACTCTCAAATCATAACGGCTCTTTTCTGGGAGACTTCTCCTTTAACGTCTGAAACTCCATCAATGAGGTAAGTGTATCCATTTTACACTCAAACTGCACTACCTAATTCACTCTATATAAACTCCCAGACTCATCCACTATTTTTTCACTTTGCTCTATTCAAAATTCTCTAGAATTTCAGAAAAAATAGTGACTTATCTCTTACGACGAATACTTGCTATGTCTCTCTCACCTGAAAACTACTCAGCCAACATCACTTATGATCAACCACAAATTATCAACCCTCCTTCACCTATGGTTACAACAACACCAAACCCTGAAAACGCAATTCCACAAAACCCTAAGCCTGAAATTCAGGGGGAAGGAACAGTTCCCACTGTAGAATCAATTTTAGAACAAGTGGAGGACTTGTCAAGGGCTATGCTTGTGTACCAATTTCAGGTAAACTATGCTACTCCCTTAAATATAGTTGATGATGAAGGGGAAAATGTAGAAGGGTTTGGGTCTGTTCCTGAAGGGGAAGGTGAAAAAGTTGATTTAAAACAGTTGGAGGCTCCCATGCATGGGTCTCCAGAGGTTGTATTTAGAGAACCCATGAAGGATGAGACTGTGGTGAATTTGGATGATGATGCCTTAAGTGACAGTGATAGACCAATAATTGATCTTATAAACATAAGAAGTCTGAAGAGAAAATTAGCTTGAAAAGGTCCAATTAATGCTAAGTTATCTGCTGACATTACTGCAAAGTTGAAAAAGATTGGTGATAGCTATAAGCCAGGTCTTAAGAAAAAGGGTGAAAGTTCTTCCAATTGAAAAGGAACTGTTCCTTCTGCCTCTACCCTTGCTAGTGGGGCTAGAAGAACTAGGGGTGTTGTCAGGGCTGCAGATGAAAAACTGGTTGCTGCAATAGAAAGGAGTAGGAAAGGGAAAGGCAAGCAGGTTGTTGATCCTGTTGTTGAAGAAGAAACTGAATCTGTGGAGAAAGAAAGAGAGATTGATGATGAAGAAGATGATGTGATGGTAGATGTGGAGGAAGTAGGTCCTCAGTCTAAAAAGAGGAAAACTGCTGAAAGGAGAGTGACAAGAAGCTCTGTCAAAGCCACGACTACTAAATCCTCCAAGAGGACCAGGTCCTCAAAGAGGACTTTAGTTGGTGAAAGTTCTGATTTCAGTTCTTGAGAGTCTGCTGCATAAGAGGATAGTGAAAGTGAGAATGAGGGAGACGAGGTTCAACATTGTGTGCATGATGACAATTATGACAAGAAAAGTTCTGAAAGGAAGGGTCCTCTCCGATATTGAGGAAGAGGGTATGCTCTGGTTGCTGCAAAGGTTGTAGGCGCAAGGCTGGAAGGACATGGTCCTTCACATCAAAGGGAAGTGTGCAAAGGTTATTGTTCGGGAATTTTACAAAAATTGCTCCATCAAGGGGGATAGGATCACTACTTCTGTTCATGATCAAGAAATAACCTTTGTCACAAAGGAGTTGGGTGAAATGCTGGGTATTCCTTCTATAGGGTATGAAAGCTACATCAAAAAGGTGTGGCTAGATTTGACAAATCTTCTTACTGGTCTGGAAATCACCAGGAAATTTGCTGAAAATTATAAAGAGGAGAAGCCTAGTGCTGTGCAAAAGAGTGAAATGCACCCTCAGCACCAGGTGTTATTCGAATTTGTGAATAAGATACTGATGCCAAGGCAGGAGAAGAGAGCGATAGCCAGTTTTATGGACTTGGTCCTTATGGAACTGTTGGACAGTGATATGCAGATAAATTGGCCCAGGTTCATGATTCATCTGATTTAGAGGGTTGTTACTGGGAAGAAAAACATTTTTTGGCATTTTGCTTTATCTTGACTGAGTTGTTTGCTAAGCAAGAGATTCCTTTATAGGGGGTGGTAAATGCTACTAAGAAGGAAAGATTTGGTTGTGCTACCCTGATCAGCCGTGATCTGCCTATTCAAGTTGATCCTCCAAGGGCTGGGGTAGGTAAACAGCCTTTGAAAAACAAGGTGAGGGCCTTGAGGCAACAAGTTGCCATACAAGCTGCTGAGATAACTAGGTTGGAGGAAGAAAGGAACTACTGGAAAGCTGAGGCTACTAAAGCTAAGGAGACAAATGAGTGGATGCTCAAACAGATGTTTGAGTTGCTGCAAGAAAAGTCTCAGGGACCTGGTCCTTCCACATCCTGAAAACCTTAACCAAATTCCATCTTTTGTCCAGTGGGATTTATACTAGTTCTGGTACCTAAGTCTTTTTCTTTTCTAGTTTTTGAATAATTTAGTAGTATTTGCTTGTATCCCCTGGTTGAACTCTTTTTGTTAATGATGAATTATCTTCGATGGCTAATATCATTTAATTGCAATTGCTTTATATTCAGTTAAGTTTGCATTTTGAGTTGCCTCAATGGCCATGAGCTGTTTGTTCTTATACTTGATAAATTCTAACTTATGCAACCTTTTCAATGATGCCAAAAGGGGGGAAGAGTAAGTTCTGATTTTGCTTGTGAAATTTATAACCTAATTGAGCACCTGATCCTTAATGATGAAACAAGTTTCTACTTATGATGCTTTTGAGTTCCAAGTTGTGATTCAGGATATTAAGGACATGAAGCTACGTCTATGAGTTTGTCATCATCAAAAAGGGGGAAAATGTTAGCTTGGATAAGCTTGGAGTTTTGACTGATGACTAAGGAACAGATTCAAGGACATGTTCCTTTGAATTACTGTAGCTGAATAAATAATCATGCAAAATCATTTAAGTGGGAAAATTAATTATTATCCTAAATCTAATATTTATCTTGATAATTATGCAGGGCTGCATGAGATATGAAAAGATTGCATAATATTGGATAAGAGCTAAAGGATTTCATGTAACTTAGGAAGGTGTCCAATTTGGACTCAAACTCTTGGAAGCTTTGGAGTTCTAATTGCTCAAGACTTCTTGGATTTTGAAGCTATAAAAATAGGAGCATTTCAGCTTTTGAAGTGTGCACAAATACAAAGAGAATCGAGCTATACCATTGAAAGAGTCTTCATCTCATTAGTGTAATCAGTAAGCTACAGAGAACTAAGTAAAGAACCTGTTCCTTTGATTGAGTCTTGTCAAAGTTCAGTCTTAGTTCATCTGTAGTAGGTACTATCGAGTTGTATCATTTGTATTCAAGTCTTGTACTTGGAGAAACTTCATTGATTGTGAAAGGAGTTACCATACGATTAGAGTTAGTTCTAGGTTAGTAAGAAGGTAGTCTTGTAGCCAAGTGAGCCTTTTAAATAGTGAAGTTGAAATCTTACTTGGAAGAGTAGGTTGTGATTTTTTGATCCCTAATTAATGGGGTTTTCCACGCTAACATCAAGTGTTCATTTACTTACAGTTTTAATTCGGCATACAGCAAAGTAAAAGAACACATTGAAGAAACTTGTCCTTAAAATAATAAGAAGTCTTGGGAATTAACACAAAGTGTACGTCTGCCCGTACTTGTCAAATTCTAGTATAGTTTATGATATCATTCCACAGAAATTAAAAAAATATATGCTACAGACTTAGAATATTCATACTACTATTTGAGAGAATCAAATTGACAAAAAGTGTGTTTTTGAGCTTTTAATTAAGTTTAAATAAAACAAAAAAACTTCTGTAAGATTTATAATTTAAAAAGAGTTGGGAATCATTGAATTCACTTGATAATATTTATAATAAAACCCTCAATCTGACATTTATTTCACTAAAAAATAATTGCTTATTTTTTATTCAATTAAATTTTTCTCACAAGAAAATAATCAATTAATAACACTTTGTGAGGTTATATAAATTAATTGAGTTATAACAAGTGACGGTTAAAGCAAAATATTTTTCTTGCCTAAATTGTGCTAAAAAATAGTGAAAACTTCGTGAGAATATTTTTACTAACAATCGATAAACTTGCCTAAAATAATTCCTCCGTCAGAATTAAAACCGAGGCAAAGAAGAGTACAAATTTGGAACGGCAGATTACTAAAAATCACTTTCACTCTACTTATTTTATTCATCAGTTATCATATATTAATTTTTCTTCATTAAATTACGAAATTAATATGGTAATAACCTAGAGATGAAATATGTAAAATTGATAGTAAAGAGTAATAAAACTATCATTGTCACACAGTATGAAATTTGAAATAGAAAATTTTCGGCCAAGCATGTATTAAAACTGACATAGTATTATAAATATATAAAGCTTCATCAATTATCCCAACAAACGAAATTACTCCGCTATGGAGTAATAAAAGCTAAAATAGAATTTAAAAGACTAAGGACCTGTTTGTCCATCAAAAATTTTTTGCTTTTTTCCAAAAAGTTTTTGAAAAACATGTTTGTCCATGAAATCTTGTGATTTTTTCAACTTTTTTTGGAAAACAGTTTTTGAAAAACCAAAAAGTGGTTTAGAGCACTTTTTCAAGTTTTTTCAAAAAAAGTTTCTTCTCCTCTCACAAAACTCTACCTTTTCTCAAGTGAAATGTAAGTCCAAACACAACTTCAACTTCCAATACCATTTTTCAACCCAACTTCAAAAACTCTTTTTCCAAATATTTTTTCAAATCTATGGCCAAACGGCCACTAAGGAAATATTTTCTACTACAAAAGAAAGACAAGAGAAAAAAGTAAATTCTAAATAGTAAATAGTTATTCTATTAACGTTATGATCTCAATACGAGAGAGTTGTCTTCTATAAATAGAAGAAGATTTCTTCATTGAATATTGTAATGCCAAGTGATGAAGATGAGTAGCAAGTTCCTTCCATTATGACATGGGTATGTGAAATCTTTTCTTGCTCCTTTATTTGCTTTAATTCAAACATTATTTCATGAGTAATTTCATATGAAGAAGATGTATAGTGAGGAGTAAACATTGTAGGTAAGATATGTAGCAACTTTCTTGCATCATGAAGAAGATGTGAAGTGAGGAAAACATGTCATGGATTTTTTGCATATAATGTTGATACGTAGACGTCTTCGCATTTTCTAGCTTCTTTATTTTCTCTTTCCAAATATTCTTTTCCCTACAAGATTGGTTAGGAAATATAGGAGAATTGACTATATTTATTCAAGCTTTTATTTAAAATACATATTTTTATATAAGAAAATATATACATGAATAAATTATATTATCACTCACCCCTAAATTTCAAGCAAAGAAAGGACTTAGTCAAGGAGATCCTATATCTCATTACTTATTTGTTTTAGTGGTGGAGTACTTGAATAGAAAACTGAATTAGTTAATGTTCAACCCAGAATTCAACTATCATCCTAGTTGTGGAATGCTACAACTTGTTCGTACATATTTTGCAAATGACCTCCTTATGTGTTTTAGAGCTGACAAAGTCTCCCTACACTTGATGATGGAAGTTTTAACAATTTTCAACTGTCTCATGACTAAAAGCTAATATGGATAAAAGGTGTCTGTATATAGTAGGAGTGAGTCAGCATGAAAGTGATCAAATGATAGAGATTCTGGTTAGCATGACAAGAAATGATATGCATGTGTTTGAGACTAGTTTCGGAGTCCAAATAAAACTAGTGGATATAATAAAGCAATTTGGTTGAATAAAATTCCTTTTCGACAAAAAAAATTTATTTACTAGTTGACGACGTAATCACATGCGAAATACGAACTACACTATATAATTTACAATATAAATTGTTGCACTTGGTGCACCTTTAACAGACAGTAGGGGGGGTGGGGTTGAATAGTGTCTTCTGATTTTTGCCTTCTGAAGAACCTTGCTCGTGCTCTCAAGAACCTGGTTCTTGAAGAGCAAAAACACTGTGCTAATAATAATAATGCGGAAACAAACTTGCACAGGGAATTTTACGTGGAAAACTCCTTACTCAAGGGAGAAAAACAACGACCCACACTCTGAGATTTTGAAAACCCTTCCACTAAGACAACGAGCAAGTTTGAGGTTATTAACTCTATAACCAAAGGACAAAACTCTAGTACCTAAGATTGCATAAAATCAACTCAATTGTAGCAACCACACCTAGGAAACTCCTAAGTACAAGACTGCCTACAATCCACGACTGTAGCAACACCTTTAAGCTAACTCTAGCCTAAAAGCACAAGGATTTCTCCAAATAAAGTGCCTAAATAATGCTTCTCAAATAAGCATAATAGGTTACAATTCAAAGCCCTAATACATATGAACTAGACCAGGACATAAACTCAATCTAATTTGATGAAGAACCACTTGTCCAGTCAATTACTTCTGCACGTTCTTGCTGGACTGGTATGCTTATGCCTGATGAAGAAACTCTCGTCCAGTTAATTCCTTCTGCGCGTTCTCTTCGGAATTATAAACCTTTTGAGCTCTCAGTCTGTCTCTATGTGGCTGAAGTGATATATTTCGTGCATGCCTTTTGAAGTCTTCATAGTGATGTTTATATGGTGTGCATATGACTTCTTGATGGACAAGGAAAATAATTATTCTCCAATTAGGACTAAATAAATATTTTCCTTGTACATTTTTACCTCCTACACACTTTTTACATTCTTGGACTCTTTGAAAATATTCCCCATTATTATGTAGATCTTTCAAGATACTACCAGCTGGCACCCAAGGCAATTAGGGTTTATTAGCCGCCTTTTAGGCTTTTATATTCACGCCCAAGAGACTCCTAATCTCATTAGGATTGAACTCTGCACTACTTCGAAGAACCTTCCTGCACGAGGTTCTCCTAGTCCTAGTAGGATTCTGCTTCCTTTCCTATACTGCTTCATAGAACCTTCCTGCGCGAGGTTCTCCTAGTCCTATTAGGATTCTGCTTCCTTCCCTATACTACTTTGTAGAACCTTCCTGCGCGACTCCTAATCTAATTTGGATTGTAACAGTGCTGAGTTCGGGTTCTTTCCAATTCTATCTTGGACTGGTAATGTGTCTGTGCATCTTTTCATTATTAGTACAACCTGTCAGAGAACAAGGTCATTCACCAGGTTCATCCCGTTTTTCAATCATCAAAACACAAACTGGGAATGTATTTGTGCATCTTTTCATTATCAGTAGAACATGTGTGAGAACAAGGTCCTTTGCCAGGTTCTTCCCGTTTGTCAATCATCAAAACTAAAACTAGGAATGTATCTGTGCATCTTCTCATTATCAGTAGAACCTGGCGAAGGACCTCCTGTCAGAGAACAAGGTCCTTCGCCAGGTTCTTCCCGTTTGTCAATCATCAAAACTCAAACTTCAACAAATTTCTCCTTTTTGATGACGACAAACAAATGTTTCCTCACAAACACCTCCAACATATCTTCTTCCCGCTTTTGGTATCATCGAAAAGATCACAGTACACCTACCAAAGAATCAATCAAGTGATGTCGAGTCTATAGCCTAGATGGCAGCAAACGAATCATATGCAGAACCTGTCAAACATCAATCTAAGATGCTTAGTTAAAACCATAAGATAAGAGAGTTTATCAGTAATGAATCAAGCAAAATATCCAAATAAGCATCTAGAATATTAAGATTAAGACCATAAAGATTGTCTTAAATAGAACATCACATAGAAATTGAAAAAATATGGATTATAGGGTAGGAACTGGTTCTAATCTGGAAAGTGAATGGAACAAAGATTTTGAAAGAGCAATCATTGCCGCAATGTTCCTTGTGTTTCCTTGTACCTCTAGTACCAGTTCTCCCTTCATAAGCTTCTACCTCCTAATTCTGATCCCCCATACAAAGTCCTTCGTCGTTATCATGCTCTATAGGTTACTCTGCAGACTCTTTCTCCAAATGCTAATCACAGCTCTTTGGGATGTTCTTTTCAAAGCCATCATGATGATTAGGTTCTGTAAATTTGTCTAAAAACATAACAAAGAGTTCCATGATCTATGTAAGAAGAAACCCATAAGCTATTGCATCCTCTCCTGGTTCCACATCAGCTATCATCTCTATATGTTGTATTATTACTTCAGGCTAGATGGATATGAAGCTCCATATCCAATAGGTCCATGTAAGTTAAATCTATAAAGTTCACCTCACTACGACACTATGACCACTGGACCAGGTTCTTCAGTATAAACTCGAACAACAATGGATGGAAAAATGTCATAACTTTTATCTTATCTAGGTGGCTCTGGTAAGCCTTGGTTTTTAATGAATACTTGTGCAGAACTCTCAAATCCTCAAGAGTGTACAACTTTCTTTACTCTACATGAACCAGATTCTTCCAACTTTGAGCATTCAATATTGCAATCAGCTGCACCATCCTCTTTCTTCGGTATTAGTGAGAATTAAACCTTTCCCAAGAAGATGTTCCTTGAACAAATAGCTCAGTCCACTTCATTCATTTTTCTTGTCAGCCACTCTTTTCACTGCACTAGAACCAGGTTCAACAGAAGATTCTTCAGGCCTCACGTCTTCTCTAGTTTCTTTTATTATTATTTTTTACTTTTCTTTTTTAGCACTTGAAGAACATACTTAGTAGTCCTTCTCCTTAATTGGATTAGGGGTACATCATCATCACGATCCTCATGAACTTGACTGGACTACCAACACCCACACATTCCTTCACAATCTTTGAAGGAACAGTCTCTGAACTAAGTTCATCGATTGTGCCTATTTGAGAACCCACAGACTCAGCAACTTTAATTCATTCTATAGCTACTTAACCAGGCTCTACACTAGCAACACCAGTTTCTATAGCAACAACATTCTCCCTTTCTTGTATACTACCAGAACCATCACCACCTACAGAACTCACAAGTTTATATAACCTTGTTACTAATAAATCAATAGCAACTTTCTCAGAGCTCAAAATTGACTCATGCGTAATGGAACATTTTCTAATGGATTCAGGTCTTACCTTTAAAGGAACATTGTCAGACCCAATAACTTTTAATTTCTGCATCATCAGTAGTCAAAGTAATTGAGGCAGAACCAGGTTCTTGAATAGTTTCTTCGACTTCCTCAGCAGGTTCTTTCTATTTACCCCACTCTAACAAACTTCAAGCCAAACTCATAGAAGGGTTCATCGCATCTTGCTTTGTTCCTTTGTTCCATTTAGGCTTAACAATTTTGGATTCGGGTGAAACATGTGTTTTAGAAGGATTTTGAGCGTTTGATGTGATTCTTTTTGGAGATGAAAAAGATAAAGGAATTTAAGTGATTCATCATTAACGGTTCTTGGGAACTGATGCCAAGTCATCAAATAGGTTTTAAATTTCAAATATGGCTTAGAAAGTGGTGCCAATTCAAGGTAGTTTCAAAAGGAATAGATGAAGCAGTTAAGACAAAATTTATGGAAACAATCTCAATGGTTTAGATGAGTACCTGAACATTAGTGCAACTGATTCATCGCCTCATGTTTCTCTTGTTTTTCATATCTGAACAAAAATAGCATCATTACAGCTCAGTAAGAAGTTTCTAACATAGATGAAATGCATACTTGTTACAGTATAAAACTAGAAACGACATTCTTATGTATTCCTAGACAAGTAACATATAAGATACTTCACTAGGCAATCCTCGAGGGAACCAGGTTCGAGGTCGTTTAGTGTATTTTGGTCATCCCCAGTTCCAACATGTTCCTTTCAGCTTGTACCCTGTTCCATGCTTGGTGAAGATATCTATTATCTGGTCATCAATCCTGCAAGAATTCATTGTAATTAGGCTTTTTCAACATTATCTCTCAAGAAGTGATACCTAATTTCAATGGGGGGGGGGGGCTTCTTAGATGGACCAGGTTCTTCGCAAGGTCCTTCAGTTGCTTCGTTATCTACAGGAGATATGAACAATCAAGAAGCGGCTGTTATAAACTAAAGTTCAGATATGGAGAGAAACACATAATATTATTCCTTTGTAGCTCATGAAACAAAGTAAGAACCTAGAAAGTGCCATTCTAGATGTAGTCTTCATATTCACAAGATGACTAGAATAACCTTCATCAGCACAACCAGTAGGATTAAAAGTTCCTCCTTGAGGATACCACAGCCACACAAGTCATGAGGACCTTTCAACTATATCAAGATTCCTTCCACTGTTGACATAAGTGACTCCTTTGATTTTGACTGGAATCTTGCATATATACACATATCAACACAATGACTAGCTTACTAGCAGTAAGGTATTGAAGAAAATCAATAACTCCTCCAATTTTTGTGTCTTCAATACACGAACCAGTTTCTTCTAGATTCAGCTTTGTTCCTCATATTATTTGTATGTCCAAGGATTTAGCACTCTTTATCTCAAACTTGTGAAGTCCTTATTCAAGAATTCATTAGTAGCAAAACAATAATATCATCTACATAGGCTTGAAGAGTGACCAGATCCTTGGATTTCTTCCTTAGAAATAATGTGTTGTCTATTTTTCCTCCAATGAAACCATTCTTCAGTAAGAACCAAAACAACCATTCATACCAAATCCTAGGATCCTGTTTCAACCCTTACACTACCTTTTCAAGTTTGTAGACATGATCAGAAACCTCGGTGCTATCAAGTTCTGGTGATTGAACTATATATACCTCTTCATTTAGATAACCATTAAGGAATTAACTCTTCACATCCATCTCATACTAGGTGAAATTCCATATAAAGAGCAAAAGCAATCAGCATCCTAATGGCTTCTATTCTTGCAATAGGTGCAAAGGGTCCATCGTAGATGAGTATCTCTTCTTGAGCCTTGAACCACCAATTTTGACTTGTTCCTTGTGACAATCCAAAGCTCATCCAGCTTGTTTCTAAACACCCACTTGGTACTAATGAGGGACCTGTCCTTACGTCAGAGGACCTAGTGCTAGAATTCGTTCTTTTCAAAATGATACAAATACTCCTGCATAAAAATCGCCCTATCTGCCTCCACAAGTGTTTTTTGTACATTCTTTGGTTTGATAGATGAGAGAAACCCAAAGAATACACAAAAGTTCTTCAAAGCTCCTCTAGCAACAATTCCAGACTTTAGATCAGATATGAGGTTCTCCAGTGGATGTGAACTTTGATATTTCCAGGGTTTAGACTTGATCTGCTGAAAGGTTTTTTCGGAGGGACCTTGCGAAGGGCTGGATTCTTCTAAGTTTTCATATTCTTGATCTGTTGTTCTGCCTATCTGATTGCTTCATTGTTCCGCCTGGATAGGACATATGACTCTAGGTTGACGTCCTTCTCTTTCAATCAATTTCTTTGAATCTCTAACATGTTCTTCTCTAGCAAGACCAACTTCCTGTTCATTATAAACTCATTTTCTAGCCATAATATCGACCCCATCACCCACTATATGTACACTTTCCTCTACAGTCATGTTTCTCTTGTTGTACACGATATAAACATTATTTTATGAAGAACATCCTAGGAAGATGGATTCATCACTGCGTGCATGAGACGTCCTCAGAGGTTCTTCGTAATCAAGTTCATAATTCTAAGGACCAGTTCCCCTTAGTTTTTGAATCCATGCCTTTCATGTTGAACATGTGTTTCAGCCACATGTTCTTTCTTACTATCAGCTTCCAGATTCTTCTTCTTGTGCCAGGTTCATGTGTTTCTTCTCTAATATCAACTGATCATTCTAAAAACCTATCGGTCAAGGTGAAGCAATTGTTCAGTCATTTGACTCTATCCTTCTTCAGCTTCATATTTGTCTCCACCCTGAAGAACCTGGTTCTTGTATAACTCTATCCCATATCCATTTTCCTACATGCCTTTCTCAGCCACATTGTTAGTTTCATAAAGAAATAACAAGCATGCTTTCAACACATAGACTTCATTTTATTTACACTTTGTAAGTTTTTCTATGTGGTAAATTTCCTAGGAGGAGTTCCTTTATCAGTTCGTGCATCAAACCTGCCTAGAGCTTCTTTATCTTTATGTGGTACATTTACAACCAGAAGGCTCTTAAGTAAGTGATGCTTGGCTTCCTACCCCGAAGTGAGTCATAGGGAAACTTCCCAACAAGAGATCTACCCATGTACATAAAAACTCATATAAAATTTGTAATTCACAATGTAACGAATGGATCAAAGTTCATTTTTATGCTCAGGGATCACAAGTTATGAAATACTCAACCAGTATACTTTAAACTAACCAAATATCAATAGTCTATGGAGTGGGAGAGTGACTTACATTCCTTACAATATAAATTATTTTCTTACCATCGTCACACTCCTTCCAATGAAGGCTGCAAGTGAGAGGATTTGATTTGTCTATATTCATGTACCTCGAGCAACCACAGTCTAAATACTAATTTTGGTTGCTTCCTCTCACCTTAGCCTGCATAACTCAATCAAGGGTTAGTTTTAGGAACCCAGACAAGCTTGGGCCCTTTCTTATGATGGAATGGATGAATTATATCTCTTTTAGCCCAACTAGGTAAAACAAATTTTTTGTTCTTTTCAATTTCCTTGAATAGAGCTGTGCAACTATTTCTATAATGCCCAATTTTACTACAATGAGTGCACAGTCTATTCTTGACCACTCCAACATACATTCTCTTTGGCTCTAATTGTGACTAGGTTTGCTTATATTTAGATCCACTTTTTTTTCTCTTATGATTCTCATGAAGCCTGTTAAGAGCATAAAAGGACCTGTTCCTCCGAGTGATTCTAGTGAGCTCAAACTTGGTCTTGTCCAGATTCTGTTGAAGTAGTTTGTTCTTTTCAATTTCACAATAGAAACTTTCTCTAGTGATTTTCAGATCTGCTTCAAGGGACACTTGACCCTCACTAAGAACCTGCTTACCATGAGTTTCTTTTAACTGAGTATTTTCCTGTTTAAGTGTTGTAATGTCGGTTTCATTTTCAAGAACCTGGTTCTTGAGTTTTTCAAAATCAGCTTCAAGTTAAGAATTTCTTTCTTTCAGACTTAAATTTTCAAATTTCAAGCTTTTAAAACCAGACAATATTTGTTCTGTGTAAGCACTTAAACTTTCAAATTTATCAATGAAGAAAAGCAAAAGATTAGCAAGTTTCTTTTTAGAAAAGGATGATATATTTCTTCTTACGACAGAGAAACCTACCTCAGGGATGTCCTCTTCGATCTTTTCATCACTCATTGCCATGAGAGCAAAGGTTGCTTGCTCAGATTGTTCTTCTGATTCGGAATTCCTTTTAGTCATCAAAGTAAGTTTGACACTCTCACTTTTTTTTTTGAATCACCAATAGAAAGATCTCCTGGAGGTGCTACCATCATGGTCTATTTGAAGGGTTTGGAAGATATCTTCTGCCTCCTCTTTGAACATTTCCTCGATAGTTTCTTCTTCTCAAGAACCAGTTCCTCCACTTTTTCAAAACATTTCTTATTCATATCTCTCAAAGTTTCCATGTAGGCTTGTTTTGTAGCTTTCTTTGATGGTCTGCTTTTAGTAGATGAATTTTGCTGCTTCTTGAAACAGGTTCTAGCAATATTTTTCACCTATTCCTTCTCTGGATCATCACTGTAGAAAGTCTCTAATGAATCCCAAATTTTCTTGGCAGTTGAACATCTATAGATTCGTTTGTACACATCATATCCAAGGCCATAATGAAGTCTTCATAATGATGTTTATATGGTGTGCATACGACTTCTTGATGGACAAGGAAAAGAATTATTCTCCAATTAGGACTCAATAAATAGTTTCCTGGTACACTTTTACCTCCAAGACACTTTTTTCATTCTTGGACTCTTTGAAAATATTTCCTATTATTATATAGATCTTCCAAAATACTTCCAGCTGGCACCTAAGGCAATTGGGGTTTATTAGCCGCCTTTTAGGCTTTTATATTCATGCCCAAGAGACCCCTAATCCAATTAGGATTGAACTCTGCACTGCTTCGAAAAACCTTCCTGCGCGAGGTTCACCTAGTCCTACTAGGATTCTTCTTCCTTTCCTATACGGCTTCGTAGAACCTTTCTGCGCGAGATTCTCCTAGTCCTGCTAGGGTTCTGCTTCCTTACCTATACTGCTTCGTAGAACCTTCCTGCGCGACTCTTAGTCCAATTTGGATTGTGACACTGCTACGTTAAGATTCTTTCCAATTCCATCTCGGACTGGGAATGCATCTTTGCATCTTTTGATTATCAGTAGAACCTATTAGAGAACGAGGTCCTTCGCCAGGTTCTTCTTGTTTTTCAATCATCAAAACTCAAAATGGGAATGTATTTGTGCATCTTTTCATTATCAGCAGAACCTGACAGAGAATAAGGTCCTTCGCCAGGTTCTTCCCGTTTGTCAATCATCGAAACTCAAACTGGGAATGTACCTGCGCATCTTTTCATTATCAGTAGAACCTGTCATAGAACAAGGTCCTTCGTCGGGTTCTTCCCGTTTGTCAATCATTAAAACTCAAACTTCAACAAATTTCCCCTTTTTGATGATGACAAACAAATGTTGCCTCAAAAACACCTCAAACAGTTCTTCTTCCCGCAGCAAACCAAAGATCTACCAAAGAACCAATTAAGTAATGTTGAGTCTATAGCCTAGATGGCAGCAAACCAATCATATGCAAAACCTGTCAAACTTCAATCTAAGATGCTTAGTTAAAACCATAAGATAAGATAGTTTATCAGTAATGAATCAAACAAAATATCCAAATAAGCATCTAGAACATTAAGATTAAGACCATAAAGATTGTCTTAAATAGAACTTCACAGAGAAATTGAAGAAATATGGATTATAAGGTAGGAACTGGTTCTTATCTGGAAAGTGAATGGAACAATGATTTTGAAAGAGCAATCATCGCCGCAATGTTCCTTGAGTTTCCTTGTATCTCTAGTACCAGTTATCCCTTCATAAGCTTCTACCTCCTAATTCCGATCCCACATACAAAGACCTTCGTCGTTATCATGTTCTATAGGTTCCTTTGCAGAGTCTTTCGCCAAATGCTAATCACAGCTCTTTGGGATGTTCATTTCAAAGCCATCATGATGATAAGGTTCTGTTCATTTGTCTAAAACATAATAAAGAGTTCCATGATCTATGTAAGAAGAAACCTATAAGCTATTGCATCCTCTCATGGTTCCACATCAGCTATCCTCTCCATATGTTGTATTATTACTTCTGTCCAGATTGATCTGAACCTCCATATCCAATAGGTCCATGTAAGTTAAATCTATAATGTTCACCTCACTACGACACCAGGACCTCTGGACCAGGTTCTTCAGCATAAACTCGAACAACAATGGATGGAAAGATGTCATAACCTTTATCTTATCTAGGTGGCTCTGGTAAGCTTGGTTTTTCATGAATATTTGTTCAGAACTCTCAAATCCTCAAGAGTGCACAACTTTCTTGAATCTACATGAACTAGGTTCTTCCAACTTTGAGCATTCAACATTGCAATCAGCTGTACCATCCTCTTTTCTTCGGTATCAGTAAGAATTAAATCTTTCCCAAGAAGATGTTCCTAGAACCAACAGCTCAGTCCACTTCATTCATTTTTCTTGTCAGCCACCTTTTTCACTGCACTAGAACCAGGTTCAACAGAAGATTCTTTAGGCCTCACCTCTTCTCTAGTTTTTTTTTTTTTTTTTTTACTTTTCTTTTTCAGCACTTGAAGAACACAATTAGTAGTCCTTCTTCTTAATTGGATTAGGGGTACGTCATCATCATGGTCCTCATGAACTTGAAAAGATGGTTCAATGGCCTCTACATTACCTGATTCTTTACTAGGTTCTTTGTGCAAATCTTCCTCCTTTCCAGGTTCTACTACATGGGTCTCCATTGCTTCAGCTTATTTCACTCAAGAGAACAACTTCCTCAAGCTAATCACTATCACCATATAAATCTTTAGGAATTGGCTGAATTTTATTTTTAATTCATCAATCTTGGATCCTTTAAACATACACTAAGATCATCTACATATAAAGAGTCAGCTATATCCCAAGACACAACCTCTTTTCCAAACATTCATCATTAGGAAACATCAAATCTGCTTTCTTTGATGGTCTGCATTTAGTAGATGTGATTCTTTTGGGAGATAAAAAAGATAAAGGAATTGAAGTGATTCATCATTAAGGGTTCATAGGAACTGACACCAAGTCCCCAAATAGGTTTTGAATTTCAAATATGGATTAGAAAGTGGTTCCAATTCAAGGTAGTTACAAAAAGAATAGATGAACCAGTTAAGACAAAACTTATGGAAACAATCTCAATAGTTTAGGCGCGTACCTGAACACAAATGCAACTGATTCATCACCTCATGTTTCTCTTATTTTTCATATCTGAACAAAAATAACATAATTAGAGCTCAGTAAGAAGTTTCTAACATAGATGAAATGCATACTTGATACAGTATAAAACTAGAAACGACATTTTGATGTATTCCTAGACAAGTAACATAAAAGATACTTCACTAGCCAATCCTCAAAGGAACCAGGTTCTGGGTCATTTAGTGTATTTTGGTCATCCCCAGTTCCAACCTGTTCCTTTCAGCTTGTACCCTGTTTCATGCTTGGTGAAGATATCTGATATCTGGTCATCCATCCTGCAAGAATTCATTGTAATTATGCTTTTTCAACATTATCTCTCAAGAAGTGATACCTAATTGCAATGAGTGGGGGCCTTCTGGGATGGACCAAGTTCTTGGCAAGGTCCTTCAGTTGCTTCGTTATCTACAACAGATATGAACAATCAAGAAGCAGCTGCTATATACTAAGCTTCAGATGTGGAGAGAAACACATAATATTATTCCTTTGTAGCCCATGAAACTGAGTAAGAACCTAGAAAGTGTGTCATTCTAGATGTACTCTTCATATTCACAAGATGACTAGAATAACCTTCATCAGACAACCAATAGGATCAAAAGTTCCTCCTCGAGGATACCACAGCCACAACTTTCAACTATATCAAGATTCCTTCCACTGTTGACATAAGTGATTCCTTTGATTTTGACTGGAATCTTGCATATATACACATATCAACACAATGACTAGCCTACTAGCAGTAAGGTATTGAAGAAAACCAATAATTCCTTAAATTTTTGTGTCTTCAATACGAGTACCCGTTTCTTCCAGATTCAGCTTTGTTCCTCATATTATTTGTATGTCCAAGGATTTAGCACTCTTTATCTCAAACTTGTGAAGTCCTTACACAAGAATTCATTAGTAGCACAACAATAATGTCATATACAAAGGCTTGAAGAGTGATCAGGTCCTTGGCTTTCTTCCTTAGAAACAATGTGTTGTCTATTTTTCCTCCAATGAAAACCATTCTTCAGTAAGAACCCATACAACCGTTCATACCAAATCCTAGGATCCTGTTTCAACCCCTACACTACCTTTTCAAGTTTGTAGACATGATCAGAAGCCTCGGTGCTATCAAGTTCTGGTGATTGAACTACATATACCTCTTTATTTGGATAATCATTAAGGAATTAACTCTTCACATCCATCTCATACAAGGTGAAATTCCATATAAATAGCAAAAGAAATCAGAATCCTAAGGGCTTCCATTCTTGCAATAGGTGCAAAGGTTTCATCGTAAATGAGTATCTCTTCTTGAGCCTTGAACCACCAATTTTGCCTTGTTTCTTATGACAATTCAAAGCTCATCCAACTTGTTACTAAACACCCACTTGGTACTAATGAGGGACCTGTCCTTACGTCAAAGGACCTAGTGCCAGACTTCGTTCTTTTTAAAATGATACAAATTCTCCTGCATAACAATCACCCTATCTGCCTCCTCAAGTGTTTCTTGTACATTCTTTGGTTTCATAAATGAGAGAAACAAGAAGAATGCACAAACGTTCTTCAAAGCTCCTCTAGCAAAAATTCCATACTTTAGATCAGATATGAGGTTCTCCAGTGGATGTCAACTTTGATGCTTCCAGGGTTTACACTTGTTCTGCTGAAAGGCTTCTCCACAGGGACCTTGCGAAGGACTGGGTGCTTCTAAGTTTTCATATTCTTGATCTGTTGTTCCCCCTGTCTGATTACTTCATTGTTCACTCTGAATAGGACATATGACTCCAGGTAGACCTCCTTCTTGTTCAATCAAGTTCTTTGAATCTCAAGCATGTTCTTCTCTAGCAAGACCAACTTCTGATTCATTATAAACTCATTTTCTAGCCATAATATCGGACCCATCACCCACTACATGTACACTTTCCTCTACAATCATGTTTCTCTTGTTGTATACGATATAAACCTTATTTTATGAAGAACATCCTAGGAAGATGGCTTCATCACTGCGAGCATGAGATGTCCTCAGAGGTTCTTCGTAATCAAGTTCATAATTCTGAGGACCAGTTCCCCTTAGTTTTTGAATCCATGCCTTTCATGTTGAACATGTGTTTTAGCCACTTGTTCTTTCTTACTATCGGCTTCCAGATTCTTCTTCTTGCGCCAGGTTCATGTGTTTCTTCTTCAATATCAACTAATCATTCTGAAAACCTTTCGGTCAAGGTGAAGCAATTGTTCAGTCATTTGACTTTATCCTTCTTCACCTTTAGATTTGTCTCCACCCTGAAGAACCTGGTTCTTGGAAAACTCTATCCCATATCCATCTTCCTGCATGCCTTTCTCAGCCACATTTTTAGTTTCATAAAGAAATAACAAGCATGCTTTCAACACATAGAGTTCATTTTATTTACACTTTGTAAGTTTTTCTATGAAGTAAATTTCTTAGGAGGAGTTCCCTTGTCAGTTCGTACATCAATCCTGCCTTGAGCTTCTTTACCTTTATATGATACATTTACAACCAGAAGGCTCTTAAGTAAGTGATGCTTGGCTTCCTACCCCGAAGTGAGTCATAGGGAAACTTCCCAACAAGAGATCTACCATGTACAGAAACAATCATATAAAATTTGTAATTCACAATTTGTAACCAATGGATCAAAGTTCATTTTTATGCTCAGGGATCACAAGTTATTAAATATTCAACCAGTTATACTTTAAACTAACCAAATACCAATAGTCTATGGAGTGGGAGAGTGACTTACATTCCTTACAATATAAATGATTTTCTTACCATCGTCACACTCCTTCCAATGAAGGCTGCAAGTGAGAGAATTTGATTTGTCTCTATTCATGTACCTCGCGCAACCACATTCTAAATACTCATTTTGGTTTCTTCCTCTCACCTTAGCCTGCAAAACTCAATCAAGGGTTAGTTTTACGAACCCAGACAAGCTTGGGTCCTTTCTTATGATGGAATGGATGAATCATATCTCTTTTAGCCCAAGTAGGTAATGCAAAATTTCTGTTATTTTCAATTTCTTTTAATAGAGTTGTGCAACTATCTCTATAATGCCCAATTTTACCACAACGAGTGCACAGTCTATTCTTGACCACTCCAACATACATGCTCTTTGGCTCTAATTGTGACAATGGTTTCTTAAATTTAGAACCATTTTTTTTCTCTTATGATTCTCATGAAGCCTGTTAAGAGCATCAAAGGACCTGTTCCTCTTAGTGATTCTAGCGAGCTCAAACTTAGTCTTGTCTAGATTCTATTGAAGCAATTACAAAATTTCTATAGTGATTTTCAGATCTGCTTCAAGGGACACTTGACCTTCACAAAGAACCTGCTTACCATAAGTTTCTTTTAACTGAGTATTTTCCTGTTTAAGTGCTATAATGTTGGTTTCATTTTCCAAAACCTGGTTCTTGAGTTTTTCAAAATCATTTTCAAGTTCAGAATTTCTTTCTTTCAGACTTAAATTTTCAAAATTCAAGCTTTTAAAACCGGACAATATTTGTTCCGTGTCATCACTTAAAACTTTCAAATTTATCATTGAAGAGAATCAAGAGATTAGTAAGTTTCTTTTTAGAAAAGGATGATATATTTCTTATAGGGCAGAGAAACTAACCTCAGGGATGTCCTATTCGATCTTTTCATCACTCATTGCCATAAGAGCAAAGGTTGCTTGCTCACATTGTTCTTCTGATTCGAAATTCCTTTTGGTCAACAAAATAAGTTTGGCACTCTCACTTTTATTATTTGAATCACCAATAGAAAGATCTCCTGGAGGTGCTACTATCATGGTCTGTTTGAAGGCTTTGGAAGATATCTTCTGCCTCCACTTTGAACAGTTCCTCGATAGTTCCTTCTTCTTAAGAACCAGTTCCTGCACTTTTTCATAACCTTTCTTATTCATATCTCTCAAAGTTTCCATGTAGGCTTGCTTTGCAGCTTTCTTTGATGGTCTGCTTTTAGTAGATGAATTTTGCTGCTTCTTGAAATAGGTTCTAGCACTATTTTTCACATGTTCCTTCTCTGGTTCATCACTGTAGGAAGTCTCTAATGCATCCCAAATTTCCTTGCCAGTTGAGCATCTTGAGATTCGTTTGTACACATCATGTCCAAGGCCACAATGAAGTATTTTCATTGCCTTAGCATTCATCTGAAGTATTTTGAGGTCATCTTCATTTAGTTCCTCTTCGGGTCTCTGTGCCTTATTCCAGAACTATCAATTTTTGTAGGAACCAAAGGACCACGAAAAGTGGTTTGCCACAAATAATAGTTTCTTGCTTGTAAGAAGACCTCCATCCTAACTTTCCACCAATTATAGTATTGACCATTGAATACAGGTGGACAAGTGATGCATTGGCCCTCCATGATACCCGGTGGTGCACTCATATTTAGATTCTTCTCAATGTGTTAGCCTGGTAGCGAGAAGACCGGCTCTGATACCACTTGTTGCACTTGGTGCACCTTTATTAGACACTAGAGGGGGGTGAATAGTGTCTTCCAATTTTCGCCTTCTGAAGAACCTTGCTCGTGCTCTCAAAACCTGGTTCTTGAAGAGCTTCTTCAAAATACTGTGCTAACAATAATAATGCGGAAATAAACTTGCACATGGAATTTTACTTGGAAAACTCCTTGCTCAAGGGAGAAAAACCACGACCCACACTCTGGAATTTTGAAAACTCTTCCACCAACACAACGAGCAAGTTTAAGGTTACAAAGTCTATAACCAAAGGACTAAACTCTAGCAACTAAGATTGCCTACAATCAACTCAATTGTAGCAACCACACCTAGGAAACTCCCAAGTACAAGACTGCCTACAATCCACGACCGTAGCAACACCTTTAAGCTAACTCTAGCCTAAAGGCACAAGGATTTCTCATACTAAAGTACCTAAACAATGCTTCTCAAATAAGCGTAATAGGTTACAATTCAAAGCCCTAATATATATGAACTAGACCCGGACAAAAACTCAATCCAATTTGATGAAGAACCACTTATCCAGTCAGTTCCTTCTGCACGTTCTTGCTGGACTGGTATGATTATGCCTGATGAAGAACCTCTCGTCCAGTTAGTCCTTCTGCGCGTTATCTTAAGAATTATAAACCTTTTGAGCTCTCAATCTCTCAATATATGGCTAAAGTGATATATTTCGTGCATGCCTTTTGAAGTCTTCATAATGATGTTTATATGGTGTGCATATAACTTCTTGATGGACAAGGAAAAGAATTATTCTCCAATTAGGGCTGTATAAATACTTTCCTTTTGCACTTTTACCTCTAACACACTTTTTCAATTCTTGGACTCTTTGAAAATATTCCCTATTATTATATAGATCTTCCAAGATACTTCCAGCTGGCACCCAAGGCAATTAGGGTTTATTAGCCGCCTTTTAGGCTTTTATATTCACGCCAAAGAGACTCCTAAACCCATTAGGATTGAACTCTTCATTGCTTCGAAGAACCTTCCTGCACGAGGTTCTCCTACTCCTACTAGGATTCTACTTCCTTTCCTATACTGCTTTGCCGAACCTTCCTGCGCGAGGTTCTCTTAGTTCTACTAGGATTATGCTTCCTTCCCTATACTGCTTCGTAGAACCTTCCTGCGCGACTCCTAATCCAATTTGGATTGTAACACTACTGCGTTCAGGTTCTTTCCAATTCTATCTCGGACTGGGAATGTATCTATGCATCTTTTCATTATCAATAGAACCTGTCAGAGAACAAGGTCCTTCGCATGGTTCTTCCCATTTTTCAATCATCAAAACTCAATCTGGGAATGTATTTGTGCATCTTTTTATTATCAGTAGAACCTTTCAGAGAACAAGGTCCTTCGCCATGTTCTTCCTGTTTGTCAATCATCAAAAATCAAACTGGAAATGTATCTGTGCATCTTTTCATTATCAGTAGAACCTGTTAGAGAACAAGGTCCTTCGTCAGGTTCTTCCCGTTTGTCAATCATCAAAACTCAAACTTCAACATAAATCGTTTATGTTTCAAAAGACTATTCTTTGGAGAAGACTATTCGTTATCAGAGATTTCTATTATAAAAGGCTGTTCCACTTTTTTGAGATCAAGACCGTTCGTTTTGGGAATCTCCCACCGAAGTTCTTCATTACAAGAGAAGGAAAGAGTTTTTTTTTTTTATTGTAAGGAAGAAGAGAAAAATAAAACACCATTTTTTTTCTTTGAGTTGGAGAGAAGAAAAAAAGTATAGGTTTCTTCTTATAATTCTTAACTCATACAACTATTGGGACTTTTTATAGAAGTTTCTATCTCTTTCCAATTTTGTATTTATTAATATTTTTTTGATAAGTAAACGATTTTATTTACCAATTTGCATTATACAGCTCAAAAAAAAAAAATTAACAGAGTCAAGAAACAAAACCTTATTCCAGGCCAGGGCATTCCTATTTTAAACTCTATCTTCTAACTTCTATCTTCCTACCAACTACTCTCAAAATATAGAAATCTAGGATAGTCAATTTTCTAGACATGTGTGGCTTTTTACTACCTCGTTGGTGCAACTCCTGGATGATGAGTCGCACAATAGGGGAGGGATCTAGGACTTGTTGCTGGAACACTTTTTAATTCCTTGCTTTCCATATCTGGTATACTGCTTCAGTCAGGGTTATCCTGTATAACTCTGCTCTAGCTGTCTTCCCTTTTGCAAATTGGATTGCACATTCTGGTTCACCTTCCCACTCCATGATCTGACTGCTAATCCCTTGTCAGTGGAGAAGTCTGGACAAGGCCAACCTGGAAAGCCTGCATATAAAGAACACGTGCTCGTGGGATTCCCCCACTTCAGTACAGAGTGGGCATGTATCATCATTTAGAATCTTCCATTTTAATAGCCTGTCGTTAGTTGCCAATCTTCTATGAATGGCTAGCAGCATAATACACTGCATCTTTGGGGGCTAAGGTTGTTGCAAATCAGCCTCTTCCATGGAACCTTTGGCAAGTCACCTCTCATTTTCATATAAGTTTGTTTGATGGAGTATTGTCCATTTCTTGCAACTCTGCTTCAGTAATGTGTGCCCCTAGGTACTTCTTTGCTTTCAAAATATTTTGAACCATCCATTATGCTTGGTTTGCTTCAACAGCCCATAGTGGCTTGCCTTTGACATAGTATGTATGTACCTATAAGATGCAAAGCCTATTCTTTATCCTGCTCAGGCTCCATAATAGTTTGCAAATTGCAGCCTTGTTCCAAAGTTGAATATCTATGATGTTCATGCCTCCTACAGACTTGGGCAGACACAGTTTCTTCCATGCCAGAAGGGCTCTCTTAAATGTGGTAACATTGCTTGTTCGGAGAAACTTCCTACATATTGCTTCCACTTGCTATATGATCTTTTTGGTAAAATATCTGGCTCCAGTATCTTTGGATAGCAAACAATACTGACTTGATCAAATGGATTCTCCCCCCATAGGACAAAAATTTGGTGGTCCAGGTAGTAATTCTGTGAACCATTTTCTTAATTAAGGGTTGGCAATGTGCTATAGAAAGCCTTTTAGAGCTAAGGGGGGACACCCAAGTATTTGAAAGGAAGCTCATCTTTAGTAAATACTAATGCAGTAAGCATCTCTTGTTAAGTGATTGTGTCAACTCCCCAAAAATACATTGAGCTTTACTTAGCATTAGCTTGCAATCCAGAGACTCTAGAGAATTTTTTGAAAACCAGCAAAGAGCAGCTTAATTGATGGTGTGTCTCCTCTACTGAAGAGAAACAGATCATCAGCAAAACTTAGCTGGATAATCTGTAGCTTCTCAAACCTAGGATGAAAGTTGATGTCTGGATTCCTCTCACTTGTTCAAGGACACTGGTGAGGTATTCCATTGCTAGGACAAATAGGAATGGGACATTGGGTCCTCTTGTCTCAGCCCTTTCCTAGCTTGGAATGGTTTTTTTAGCTTCCCATTAATAATGATAGAATAAGACACATTTCTGATAACCCACTAGGTAAATCTGGATAGAATAGAAGAATACTTTTTTTCTACACAGTTACGTTTTATGAAATTGAATTAAAAATAAATTATAACTTGAAATATTTTAAAAAATAACATTTTATTAAATATAATGTACTTATATTTTAATAATATAAAATAAATTATGTGTTAACTAAAAAAGTAGGGAATACATTTATTACAGAGTAATATATAAAAGTCAATATATTATCAAGAATAAATACATATGTGACATTATTAAACAAGCCACATGCTGAACATGCTTTGTGCAAAATCACAAGACGAAGGACTATGAGAAGTTGTAAGTATTTTGTCGACCCTTTGTGTGGAACCTCTGAATAATTTTTACTTATACTGTCAACTAAATCCATTTGAGAGACTCCTTCATATTTTAGCCTTGTTTGATGGATCAATGAATAATAGACAAAAAAAATGACTAATGTTGTTGCCTAATGGGTCAATGAAGGCATTAGGAATTCAAGACAAGAGTTAAAAAATATTAAAATAAATGAGCAAAAAATTGAGCAGATGAGGCTATTCCAGCATAACGACAACTAGTGTATCACTCCAAGATAAGGTTATAAGTTCGAACCCTATTTAATTACTCTTCTTATTTGGCCGAGTTTGTAATAGTTTTTTTCTTGGTATTAACAGGTACATATTTTTGAATATCTTCTGTATAATTTAATAATTGAGTGCTTACTTAAATTAAAAGCACGTTAGAAAAAATAAACGCAAGGGGACCCAATGTCCCCATTCCTATTTGTTCTAGCAATGGAATACCTCACCAGAGCCCTTAAGCCAGTGGGGAGGAATCCAGACTTCAACTTCTATTCTAGGTATGAGAAGCTACATATTATCCAACTAAGTTTTGTTGATGATCTGTTGCTCTTCAGTATAGGAACTATTTATTTTTTAAGCCAGGTATTTATTAATATAGTAATAGAATATTTATATTTATACAATATTTTAAAACCTTAATTACAAAAAAAATAAAAATATTATTGATATAACAAAAATAAAATATTATTTTGTATATACAAGTTGCTACGAACAACCAGAAAGGAAAAACGTAACCTCCACCTCATGTCCCTCCCACGGCTGTCCCCCCCCCCCCCCCCCCCTCTCCCAAAATAGCATTGAAACAGTTTGAAAAAATGATGAAACGCGTTGAATCAGTCTGAAACAATACTGAAATAGTCTAAAAGAAAATGCTAAATTAGTGTGAAACAATGCAAAAAAAAAAAAAAAAAAAAAAAAAAAAAAAAAGAATAGAATAGTTCAGAAATAGTGAGAAACAATGCTGAAATAGTGTGAAAAGTGCTGACGGTGTGAAATAGTGCAGATCAACACATATACAAGTAGAAACAACAAAAATACTAGAAATAATATTGAAAAACAGTGTAATAACAATATAGATACATTAAAATAAAAAGAATGATAAAAAATAAATAAAATGAAATACTAGATGCAAAGATAAAGTGTAGTTACATTAAAGTAATAATAATAATAATAATAATAATAATAATAATAATAATAATAATAATAATAATAATAATAATAAGTAATAAATTAACTGATACACTATTAGATACTGTCTAGAAACAACATAGATAACAAAAGTAAGAAGAAATAAATGAAATGTTACAATAGATACGACTTTGATATAGTAGATACACTATAGATACAATGTACATACATTACAGTCACATTGTTGATACAGTCGAGATACAATGTAGACACGCTAAAAAACACCTAAAGTGACCGGAAAAAAACCAGATCATCACGAAAAACACCAGAGCTGCAAAATTAAACATCCAGGAATCTAGAGAAGGCACTTTTATGTGCCCTAGTTTCAACAATTTCGGTTATTTAGCAGAAATCGTCGCTAAAATCTCCGACGAATTCAAGGCAGAGTAGGAAGACGACATCTTTAACGGCAGTGGCACCGATGGCGATGCGAAGAAGATTTCGAGTACTCTTTAGTCTGTGAAACTGATGTAGATACTATTATTTCAGTTTCGAGTTTGGGGAATAGTGTTGTACTGAGTTTAATGACGAGGAAAAATGAAGAAACAATTACTTTGGTGGAGGTGGCCTATGAAAACAGTGAAGGTGGAAGGAGGAGTATAAGGGGAAAAGAAGGTACTGGGGAAGAAGGAGGCTTCGATTTTTTTTCTTTTGCTATGTTTTTACTCTATTGTTCTATGTTTTGTACTCCTTCCGTCCCAATATATGTGATATTATTTGGATTTCGAGAGTTAAGCTGTTTTATTTTGATCGTATATTTGGACATGCAATCTATAAGTTTTTTGAAAAATAATTACATATTTAGAAACTACATGAAAAGTACTATAAGTAACAATAATTAACAATTCAAAATATTTAAAAGGCATATGAAGAAATTACGGTAAAAAAATTTCTTGTTCGGCTCTCGAAAAGCAAAAAGTGTCACATAAATTGGGAAGGATGGAGTAATTAAGTTCTCATTTCCTCTATATTAAAAAATTGTGTTAAAATATCTCTATGTTTTGTATAAAACTCCTCAAAGTTGTACTCCCTCCGTTCCAAAATGGTTGTCATAGTTCGAATTTCGAGAGCCAAACAAGTTTAACTTTGACCGTAATATTTTCATGTCTTTTAAATATTTTGAATTATTAATTATTGTGACTTATAGTACTTTTTATGTAGTTTCTAAATATATAAACATCGTTACAAAAAACTTAAAGATTATATGATTAAATTCACGGTCAAAATGAACTCGTTTGACTCTCGAAATCCAAACTATGACAACCATTTTGGAACGGATGGAGTACTTTTTTGTAAATTTTTCATTATAATCTAAGTCTATATTTGGATATGAATCCAGATTGCCCCACGTGGTTGGCCCAAATCTCATTTCCTAACATGTACTACCATGCCCAAAAAACGTCCCTGCACAACTAGGACGCTTTCTCTACTTACGACTAGGAGCTTTCTCTATAAACATGAGTCAAGATACCGTAGAACAACTCAATTATCGATACACTAAATGAACAATATAATGTCTTAAACACTATGGAGTGGAGTATATTCTATTTGAAAATACTCATCGTAATGTATATGTATGTATATTAAAGCAATAAAAATAAATCGTATCCTCTCCAAAATAGAAAAGTACTATAGTATTCCAAAAAAATTTCTGCCGATATAGTACAAGAGTTCCTGACCATCGGAATAATGTGTAACAAATAGTATTACATATTTTGACACTGTTAGCAAACTGTTCGTTCAGCACTTCACCTTCTTTGACTCATTGTTACCATCCAAATGCGGCATAGTATTATAGTAATATCCGTGTATCTTGGTTTTCTGAGATTCCTATTGTGAAGGGAAGAGCTTTGCATCACTAACTATAGCAGGAGCAGTAATGCGTGGTATTTTTTTTATGGTAGGTAGATGGTAGATGTTGGGTGGTTTTTAACCTGATATATCAGTTGCTGTTCTCTATGTAGATTGTCCTGCCCAGCTGTTCATCAATGCCTAGTGTAGGATAGCCTTTTTCTATCACAGAAAGTTGAATATGTTGTTGGATTTTGAGAATCTTCATCAATCAGGTACCAATAATTAGACCACTTACTTATAAAACATATGTTGTAGGCCTATAACTCAAATTACATCATCAAGATTGCTTAAATGAAACCTTTTGTTAGTGAATGGAATCATTTATAAGCGACAAATGAGTGTGAATACTTGAACAAAAATTCAATCAAAAAAGGGATGAATCGAAGAACAATTAATCCAAATGAGTATTTAATCTTTTCTTTTTTAATTCTTTCCATCCAGCTATAGTGCAATCACCTATTCTATTTTAGAAAAGGTTCAATAAACTAAAACTTAGGAGATACTCCACTTGATAGAATAAGAAAGAATAGTAAAACAAAACTAGTAAAAATAAAACTACACGAAGATGAATACTCATATATATAGAGGGAACTCATATTTCTCAATCATACACCACAAGCTTTTGATACTCTTCTCCAGAAAGTGCTTGCATCATCACAGCTTCAGGGTTCATAATTCCACCTTCTTCCAAGAACAAAGTCATAAGATTCTTTGAAAATCCACTTACGAGTGCCACCCCTTCTTGGTTACTAGGAACTGGTGTTGCAACTGAATTTCTCAAATTCCAAAATACAATTTCAGGCACCTTCTCATAACCTCTTTTCTTAAACTTCCTCTGTATCACTTGATAATCTGTCTCCCATGGTCTTGTCGAAGCCTGATCAAATTCCATATCACTAAAAACAAACAATCTTTTTATCATCTGATCCTCACTCAACTTCCCCTTCACAGCAACTTTAAGAATTTTATCAAACACTTTCTGAAAATCTGTGTTCATGCCCCATTTCATCTCCCTAATGAACTTTGTCTTCTTTGCCAAATTTTTACCTTTCACTAAGTGAATTTCCGGATCACTACTAAATGTAATTAATTTTCCTTTCCAAGGTTCTGCGCTAAGTTCCGAAATAAGCAGCCCTAGAGCCACAGAAACTTCCATTGGAGTTCCATGCATGCTTCCCGAGACATCACAAACTGCCATACAATTTGACAATTTTCCCTTTTTAGCTAAATCATCTACCATTCTTTCCCATTGAAGCTCTGCGACTTCAGGACCCGTGGAATCGTTTAATGATGCAATTATCTCATGTGGAAGGAGAGCGCCAGCAGCTATTGTTGTTTTCCCGCTCTTAACATCAGCAAGATACCCCTCGAATCGTTCTTTATCATGCTTGTAGAACAACTTCTTGTATAATTTCATGGCCACAGAAGGGACGCGTTTATAAGGAAGCTCTTCCCATTTATTTGCACAAATATAAACCTCTGGAATCTCCAACGCCTTGCGGAGTGGTACGAGCACTTCTTTTCTCAATCGATCCCTCACACGATAAGCATAATGTGCATCTTCAAGATCTTGATATTCGATGTATTCGTCGCGAGGGAATACTTTTCTTCCCACACTTTCGCACATTAACAATGCTTTATCAAAACAAGAATCAAGAGAGGGACACCATTTAGCGGCAAGGCTAAGTTCATATAATTTAGCCTCACTGTACAACTTCATATCCTCTTTCAAAGCATCAGAGAAAAAACCAGACACTTTATCATACAAGAACTGAAAAGCTTGATCTTGTGTATATCTATCCAATATTTTCTGAGCCTTAGACATAGTCTTTTCCAATCTAATTTTCTTAGCCTTTCCCTTAGTCACAAGCTCCCTTTCTTTTGCCCGCTTTGAACCTTTTTTCTCCAAGAACCCACTGTTTTTTCTTTTCTCCCACTCTTTCTTTTCAATATTTCTAACATCAGCACCCTCAAGTAGTCTATACAAAATCTCCAAAACATCCTTAAAATACCCGAAATCGGCAATGACTTTAATATTGCATGCAAGGGTTTTAGGATGGTAACTATGAAGCCATAAAGCAGCAGTATAAAAGCCCTCCTTTTCTGATTTGCCAGTGCCTCTAACACCTCTTAAGTTACAAATAAGCTTTAGGGTTGTTAAAGCATTACTATTCCATGCAACTTCCAATCTTTTTAACAGTTGCTTCGGTGGGGTATCAGGAACAACGTGAAAAAAGAAATCTAAACAAGGGTTACCTGTAGATAGAAAAGTAGCCGAGCCATTCTCTGTGTAACCCATTCCCCATGGAGAAAACTCTGAGTCGGAGCTTTCTTCTGTGGAACTATATGAAGAAGCTTTTTGTTTTGAAGATGATGGTTTAACTCTTCTTGAACGAATGGGTGAGCTAGAATATTCTGAGGAGTCACTATCTGTGGAACTATATGAAGAAGCTTTTTGTTTTGAAGATGATGGTTTAACTCTTCTTGAACGAATGGGTGAGCTAGAATATTCTGAGGAGTCACTATCTGTGGAACTATATGGAGAAGCTTTTCGTTTTGTTGACGATGGTTTAACTCTTCTTGAACGAACGGGTGAGCCTGAAGATTCTGAGGAGTCACTATCTGTGGAACTATATCGACAAACCTTTCGTTTTGATGATGATTGTTTCACTTTTTTTGAACGAATGGGTGGTGGTGTGGGTGATTGGGTGGTGGAAATTCCTTGAATTTGTGGTGGACCAAGCAATGCAATAGTAGGAGCCATGGTTGATACTTTGTACCTAGAAGGAAGAATATTATTAGATGGAATAAGATTTAGGGTTAATGGTATTATGGTTGTAGCTCTTTTGGTTTAAGTATAACTTTCTGACGGAGGAGTTTATAAAATAAAGTTAGCTTTTACTTGGTGGCTACACAATTGTACGTAACCGACTTGGAGAAGTTTTAGGCAGAAATTACTACGATTGGAAGTTTCGTTTATTAATTTAGTTTTCTAGTTGAGTTAAATTATACTCCTGCATTCTACCATATGTATTATAGTTTAACTCGTCACAAAGTTTAAGAAATAAATTTGTGGTCTAAAATAAGATATAGATGTTTGTGTGGTTGTAACCCATTTTACTAATGGCAAAACTGTAATTTTGAATTGTATTAGAACAGGACCCTATCAAAATATAATTGGGCAATTCACAAAACTATACAAACTAACATTCTTTCTTACACTAAAATGTCAATATTTTCCCATTTTTAAAACATAGCAACATTTTTTCACCAATTATGTACAAAGTATAAATACCTAAACACAGCCCTTTCCTGCGCTAAAACACTCACCCTTCCTGCGCTAAACACTCACCCCTGTTACGCGTATACTCTGTTCCTTGCTCAACACACTCTGTTCTCGTTAATCTCTCCCCAAAAACGAGATTCAAACCTAATATCTCCCCAAATCACAATTCAGAACCCTAAATCTCCTACAATTCTTCTACAATTCGATTTTTACAATGTTAATTGTTTTACAACACGGGGGACACTGGGATTCGAATTGCCGATACATTGATTTCACAATTGATGGAATTGTGTTAAGCACTGATTCAACTTTTAAAAATTTAGAAGCTGAAATTAGAAAGCAATTAGGAGTTCATACACTAGACAAACATATTGAAATCAAGTACAAACTGAATGATCGATCTCCACCATTGCAGATTTACAATGATATGGGTGTAGAATTTTACATCGAGTTAAAAAATCAGTGTAAGGATGTTGAAAGGTATCCGTTGTGTATTGGCCTGATCGATATGGTAATGGATCAATATGGTAGTGGATCACCACTTCCTTTAAATGAACATGCAGAGAGTAGCAATGCCGGAGAGATATACAATGTCAATACATCTACCATACACTCTGGGGATACATCTGCCATAGACAGTGTATGTGATCCTATGTTGATGATGTTGGGAGAATGTCAAGATGATGAAACTGAGCATGCGACAATAATTAGTGACCCTAACCAAAAAACTGTCGTCGAGGGACAGGTTTATCAGGATAAAGATACACTTGTCAACACGATGAAACATTATGCTTTGAGGAACAAGTTTCAATACAAAGTCAGCAGATCAAGTAGAACTAGGTATGAAGTCTCTACACTTTGTATGCAGAATTGTAGAGTAATGTAGCTTTAGTGTAGGGTAATGTAGCCTTGCTATACAATGCACATACAATGCCTAAAAACACTGAACATACATTATATTTACATTGGGCATATACTTTAGTGTAGCTTAATGTAGCTTTGCTATGCAATACACATAAAAAGACACTGTGCACACACTGCACATACAGTGCACATACAGAGATGCATAAAACAATACACATACAATGCACACACAGTAATGTGCATATTTTAGTGTAGGGTAATGTAGCTTTGCTATACAATGCACATACAATGCCTAAACACTGAACATACATTATATTTACATTGGGCATATACTTTAGTGTAGCTTAATGTAGCTTTGCTATGCAATACACATAAAAAGATACTGTGCACACACTGCACATACAGTGCACATACAGAGATGCATAAAACAATACACATACAATGCACACACAGTAATGTGCATATTTTAGTGTAGGGTAATGTAGCTTTGCTATACAATGCACATACAATGCCTAAAAACACTGAACATACATTATATTTACATTGGGCATATACTTTAGCGCATGTTAATACAATGCACATACCATGCTTAAACACTTCCATGTAGCTTTTGGTATACACTACACAGGCTAAACACTGAACATACATTATATTTACATTCGACATACACTTTAGTGAAGGTTAATGTAGCTTTGCTATACATATAAACACACACTGTGCATACAGTGCACATACAAAATGAAGCACAGACTATCATCACACTGAACATACGGTTCATACACTACACAAATTATGTAACAGTTTTGGTAATTGGCTTGTTCAATTGGATTTTGTTTTAATATGTATGGAATCTATTGCACAGCTTCAACCTTATATGCACTGCTGAAGGTTGTACATGGAAATTCCGTGCTTCAAGCTTAAATGCTTCAACCATTTTCAAGATTAGGAAATTCATTGATGAGCACACATGCACATTAAAGGACAGAATTTATTCACAACGTCAAGCAACGGCATCAATAATTGGGGGCATTATCAAGGACAAGTATACTGATCCGAAAAGAATCCACAGGCCTAAGGATATAATTGAAGATGTCAGGAAAGAAATGAGCGTGGAGATTCCATACATGAAGGCATGGAGAGCAAAGGAAATTGCACTTGAAATGATGAGGGGCAATCCGACTGAATCATACAGCAAGTTGCCAAGCTATTTGTACATGTTACGAGAGAGAAATCCAGGCTCAGTAGTTGATTTGTGTATGTCATATGATGACCGCTTCTTGTTTGTCTTTGTTGCACTCAATTCGTCGATCAAAGGATGGGAGTATTGTAGGCCAATTGTAGTTGTAGATGCAAGTTTCCTTAAGGCAGCACACAAAGGCACATTCCTATCGGCTTCTACACTAGATGCTGCAGGTAAGTGTCAAAAATTCAAAGCTCATTCGGTATATTTAATTGACTGTTGATGAACATTTGTCGTATGCCTACTACATGTCAAGTGTACAATCATACTTGTTAATGTATGCCCACGGTTTTTATGTCTATTGTCTATGTCCACTGTGTATGGATTATGTGTGCCCACTGTTCAGTGTAGGTTAATATAGCTTTGTTATACAATGCCTCAACACTTAGCATACACATTTTCATGTATTTTAAATGTAGCTTTGCTTTACAAACACACACTGCACATACATTGCACATACAGAAATTCATAAACAGTACACATACAATGCATAAACATTAGTGTAGGTTAATATAGCTTTGCTGTACAGTGCACATACAAAAAAGGGAAGTTTGTGTCTACTGTGTATGTTCACTGTATGGATAAGTTCACTGTATGGACAGTGTGTCCACTGTATGGACTGTGTGTCCACTGTATGGATAAGCAATCTGATATGTTAAGAAAATCTTTTTAGATTTAATAAGATGTTAATCTAGCTCTAAGTGGATTTCTAAAGAATAAATCACATTTGATTCACAGTCCACTTTTCCAAAATTTTGCCTCTATAACAAAAAGAGCATGAGGACATAGAGTGCATACTATGTCGATAGGAGCAAAGACGGATTGTGAACAAAGAGACGCCACCATGCCCGTAACACCATTTGCTATAGCTGCCTGTATAGGTTCTGATAGCTTGAATGGTTCAACCATCTTAAAGGCAGCCACCTTAGTTGTCTCTAGTGCTGTGAGAAATATAATCCTGGCAAGAACTGCCCCAGTAATGACAGTTCCAAAACCTCTATACAAACCAGGAACACCATCATTCCGCAATATGCCCCTGACAACAGAAAATGCGTTGTCTTTTGCAGCATGATTGGTTGCAACCTGCATTCTAGTCTTGATAACGGAAATAGGGTATGTTCACTGTATGGATAAGTTCACTGTATGGACAGTGTGTCCACTGTCATCTCGGCATGTGTATATTTTTGTTAACAGATTGTCTGCTATACAGTGCACATACAAAAAAGGGAAGTTTGTGTCTACTGTGTATGTTCACTGTATGGATAAGTTCACTGTAAGGACAGTGTGTCCACTGTCATCTCGGCATGTGTATATTTTTGTTAACAGGTTGTCTCATGTGTATATTTTTGTTAACAGGTTGCATCTTACCACTTGCATATGCTGTAGTAGATTCTGAAAATAATGATGCGTGGGAGTGGTTCTTTCAGCGTTTGAGAGAAGCTTATGGTGAAAGGGCAGACATGTGCATCGTATCAGACCGTCACGAGAGCATTTTGAAGGCTAGCTCAATTGTGTATCCTGATATTCCACACTATGCCTGCATTTGGCATTTGTGGAACAATATAAAGAAAAACTTTAAGAGGAGTAATGAGAAGCTTTATGAGGCATTCTTTACCATGGCCAAAGCGTACACAATGAGAGAGTTTAATGCTAAAATGAAGAACGTGGTACAACTAGATCCACGGGTGAAAGAGTACTTGTCCCGTATTGGCTACCATAAGTGGGCAAGAGTTTATGCAACAGCCAATAGGTCTTGGACAATGACATCGAACATAGCAGAATCAATAAATGGAGTGAACAAGGAAGGGAGGGATCTGCCTATATTGGCTTTCTTGGAATACATGAGAGATTTGGTAGAAACCTGAAGCAACAATAATAGGGAAAGGGCAAATGGGACATTCACAAAACTTGGTAAAAAGTATAACAAGATGCTCAATGACCGGCGAACTCAAGCAGTCCGAATGAAGGTAAAAGCACTGTGTATGTCTTCTGTATGGAAAGTGTATGTACAGAAATTTTTGGAGTTTTATTTCTATTTTCTATGTTGCATGTTAAGTGTAAGTGCAGCGAAAACTGTATGCTAGGTGTATGGAGGCAGTGTGTCACTCTTTGACATGGTTTTAGGTTTGAAAGTTAATGACATTAGGAACCCATGTATCTGTATGTTTTAGGTATTGTGTGCATTCCTTTTCTTAACTTAATCCTGGTGTATGTGCATTGTCTCAACAGGTGAAGCCTAGCGGAGATTCATATACTGTGACTGATCCAAGGGATAAAGTACAAACAAAGTACCTGGTTGATTTGAAAATGCGTACATGTTGTTGTGGAAGATTTCAAATTGATGAAATGCCATGTCCACACGCTGTTGCTGTACTTAAAAGCAAGAACATAGATGAAGAAGACTTCTGCTCCCTATATTACACAAGGAACTACTTGGTCAAGACATATGAAGTTCCTGTGTATCCTATTCCTGATGCAGTCACATGGGACATCCCTGAACATATCCTAGCACAAGTTGTGCTACCACCTGTTGGAGGAAAACAACCTCGAAGGCGAAGAACAACAAGATACAAGTATTCTTGGGAAAGGAACACAAAGAGATCAAAGATTACATGCGGAGCTTGTGGGCAAGAGGGGCACAACAAAAAAACTTGTAGGAATCCAAAGACATATTAGTATTTGTGTTAGTTACAGTTGTTACCATTCTATTTTACATACTATTTTGGGTAGTATTTCAGATTCTGGATTAGCTAACAATTGAAAAACAATGTTGAATAATTGTGGAAAACTTGTTAACATTCAAATCCATAGAAACTACTATTTTAACTATTTTTTTGAATTGTGAAAAGGCATGTGTGTTTGTTAAGAGAACAATTGTTGTGTCCATTTTGTATGGCTGTTGTATTGGGAGTGTATAAGAGTGTATGGCTGCTGTATTGGAAGTGTATATACACTCTGTATGGCTGCTGTATTGGGAGTGTATATACACTCTGTATGGCTGCTGTATTGGGAGTGTATATACACTATATATTATGTCTGTACAGTGTGTGGATTCCCTTGGTACAGCTTATATTAATTTTGTACCAAAAATTTGATAAGTGTTCCAATACAGTTAGGTAAATTATATATTATGTCCGTACAGCATGTTAAACCCAAGCAGTGTATTTTCCTACGACTGCGATTCTCTATAGATAGAGAACCCATACCTTTACACTGAATTGCATATACGTAGAACATACACTGTCTATACGAAAAATTAGAAATAAACATAACACTAAATATAGAATTATATATTAAATAAGATCCAGACATTATATACATACATCCAGATAGTTCTAAGTGTTCCAGAAATACTAATCATCTGATAGCTAACAAACTGTTCCAAAAAATAAAATACAATTGGGTTAACTGTTCAAGTACTACCTAAAACACCTATCCCATGAAACTACTAAGTCAGGGTACAACCCGAAACTTTCTGCGCCTTGGACCACCCTTCTTTCTAAACTGTTGCTCGGTAACCTCATCGTCACTAATAGCATTCTCATTCTGCTTTCTTCGTGCATAGTCCCAGAGGAGAGTGCCAAGCCTTGAGCGGTAAATAGCAACATCAAAATCAGAAGGAGGGACATCATAACCCCAGCTGAAATACTCAGCATATGCAGCAACAAAGAGTCCACAGTCACTGCAAACAGTGAATGAAAAACACAGTAAGAAACAATGTGTATCTTTAAAAAAAAATCTTAGATATGAAGTGGACACCTACAGAGTTTCTTCTTCCTGTTGAGGCACGTTTTTGAGAAAAATAACATCTAAGGGGTCGGAAGCAGATTTGTTACTGTATGCTGGATTCACTGTAGCATTGAGATCGGCCCGTGCACCATAGAAACCAGTGCAAAGAAGATAAAAGGGCAACATAACAGAAAAAACTTGCACCACCTCACGAACTGCAGCTTTATGAATTGCTGCACCAAGTAGGGAATCATAAACCCATATAAACCTCTCTTTGATATTGAATACAACCATGACCCAGTGAAAGTCATCCTTCACATTGATAGGAAACATAACGTAGTCAACACGCCACCACGGGACGTTTGCAAGCAACTTAAAGCCAAGAATGTATTGAGCCACACCATCTTCTATAGAGCATACACTACTGTCATTGTCCCTGTTTCTATATAGGTCATACATCTCCACAACCCTTGTTTTGAAAAGACAATCCGTAGTAGTGAAAGTAATCGGGTTGCCAGGGCCATACTTTGCCTTCTTCCTTAGGTAGTAGAATATAACATCAATGTGCTAAAAAAATGAATTGACAATGTGTTAGACACACTTAGAAATTTCAGACAGAAAGAGGAAAAACAACATACAAATGTGTATACAAACAACTGAGGATACACATCACATACAAGGTGAATACAACCACCAGCTGAGACTCATATACAGCAGGAATAGCGGCATTAGCATCACTGTCTCCAGAAGACTCATCAGAAGAATTATCTTCACCATCTTCACCTACATCTATCAAAAAAATGTCAAAAAAAGTGGCACGGTTACAAAATAATTACCAAGAACAAATAAACTGAAACCACCTTCTTGCACATTCACATCAGCTCTCTTTCCCCAAGAAACAACACTGTTGACATTAGCATCAAGCTCATCTATATTAAAAGGGAAATCATAGTCATCAAGAGTAACCCCCTTGCTAGATCCAGCAACATTCGATCCTGCACTTTTGATACCCTGATATAAAAGAAAATAAATCAGCCCAAGATGGCCAGTAGATATACATGACAATACATACACTGTTCAGACACGAGGAAAACACTAGAAATACAAGCTGCATACAAAAATTTTAAATACACTGAAAAATAAAAAGAAGACTAACTTGCACGGGAGTGCCCTGTGGCGGCGATGGAGTCAACCCCAAATCGAAATTGGGAAAATCAGATTGAACAGGTACAGACTGACAATCGGGAATATCCTTAACACCAAGAGTCGCTACATCCTATGCAAACAAATGCACTTAAATTTCAGTACTTCATGGTATCCTTTTTGTTTGAAAACACAACACACACAACACATACAAGCTGCATACACACTATGGTATATGTGCATATACTGCACATACAAAAAGACACACACTGCACATACAAACAGAATACACTGCATACACTCGCATACAATGTACAAACAAAATACACACACTGCACATACAAAAGAACAAGGAATGCACTATGAAATAAAAAGGGGGAAGTAACCTTATCAGGAGTGCCATGTGGAGATGGAGTCGAGCCCAAATTTAAATTGGAAACATCATATTTGGCAGGGGCAGAAGTTTCAGGGGAAGTAACCTTATCAGGAGTGCCATCCTGCGCACCAACAGATTCAGCAGGACCTTGATGATCTTGCGCGCCAACCGCCTCTACCGCCTGTTCAAATGGGACACATAACAAATATAATTATAGATGAAACAGATAGATAGGAAAGGAATAAAAAAGTGTATATGTACACTTACCGGGCTGTGAATAGGAGACGGTGGCAGATCGAATTGATGATCAGTGTCACAGTGAACATTGGTGCGAGCCGGAGAATGTATAACAGTAGAAACAGTTGGAACATCCTAGGCAAGGTACGAAAAAATTAGTAAAACACATCAAAAGGCGTACAGGAAGAATAAAATGAATAGTACCTTTGACGCATTCGAAAAAGTAATCTGCTCAATAGCTGTATTTACTGTTTCAACAACAAATGCCCTAAGATCCTTAAACTGACAATGAACCTACATGCATGAAAAAGCTGCATAAAATAACTATATGAAGCGAACGTTAAGTACAAAAACTGTATTAATGACAAATACATACATATGTCTTCAAACATGCAAGATCACTGGATATCAAAGCAACATCACTCTTCAATTTTTGTATGTCATGGCCATAGTCAACCACAGAACCAGCATGCACCACTGGTGGTCTGTCATCAGTAGACAAACGAGCACAAGCTACATCAGGTGGGCTGAAATTGAGGACACGCGGATCCTCCAAAAGCTCGGGCGGAACAACATTAGAAAGCTCAGCAGCGGTCGGACAATAATTACTAAACTGAACCTACAAACATAGAATAAAGCAAACATGACTTAAGAAAATAACAACACCAAGCAGATTTTGCATACATGAGCAATACAAGGGGCATACGAAAGAAGGACGTACCAGATTGCCAACAGATTTGAACATGTCGTTCGCCAACTTCTTATAACTAGGTTGACTGTCAACTACTTGCCATTTCAGAATCCGAGGAAATAAATTGCGACTAGGAACAGCAAGAGAAGGATCTACTTTGGAGCAACACTCATAAAACCAAATTTGAAAGGCAAGAGACAAGCCGGTAATTTGGTAGTATCCAACAGAACCTTTCAACCGTTTGTTAACACTTGAGAACAATGAATCGAATGAATGTTTTCCCCAGGGGAAATGCTCAAATGCACCAGATTCAACCAACTCTATATCTTTCCTATCGACAAAACATTTCTTGGACGCACCAACTACATATATGAAATTGTATATCACATACAATACCGAAAGCTTAACTGCATCATTGTCATCAATCCACCATTTCTGTTTAATACAGTCATCCAGGCAGCTAAGTGGAACTTTTTCCAAATTAGGGAAGTAACTCCGCATAATACGATTTGGCACACGAGAATCAAACACACAAGTCTCGTCCCCATAACACTTCAAACCAGAAATAGCACCAAATTCCTTCAACCCGAACTCCAACTTTCGCCATGTTCCATCCTTCTTCGGGACAAGGATAACAGGAACGGCGCAAGGACTCAAGCTCTCACGAACGAGGCCCTTGTTCAGCAATTCATCAACCTGCCGTTGGAGCTCTTTGGTGTCTTCGGGATTACACCGGTATGCAGGTTTGTTAGGGATTTGAGACCCTGGCACGAAGTCAATTTGGTGCTCGATTCCCCTCAACGGAGGTAATCCACCTGGCATTTCCTCGGGAAACATGTCCTCGAAGTCCTGCAAAACTTTACGAACAAACAAAGGCAAAGGGTTATCATTAGAAAAATCATCATTAGAGTTTAGAAAGATACCCTTGTGCACGAGGCAAATTATCATCTGACCGTGGTCGTTGCCTCGTAAGATCTCACCGGGTTGCATGATTGCACAAATTCCTTTCACTTCGGTCGGTGAGTTTGTCTCTTCGGGCCCCAATTTTGCTCCCATCGGAAGCTTAGCTTTGGCCGCTTCTTTCAATTCTTTCATTCGTTTATAGTCCTCGGTGACTTGTTTTGGAGACAAGGGTTTGAGTATGAAACTCTTCCCGTCGAGCTTCACAGTGTAAGTGTTGGATCTGCCATTGTGAACAGCTGTTCGGTCATACTGCCATGGTCGACCCAATAGCAAATGACAAGCTTGCATCGGAACCACATCGAATATCATTTCATCTTGATACTCTCCGATTTTGAACTTGATCCACACTTGTTTGACAACTCTCAATTCTCCACACTCATTCAGCCATTGTAACTTGTAAGGGTGGGGATGTTTCATCGTAGGTAATCCCATTTGTGAAACCAAAGTTTGGCTCACTACATTGGCACAACTACCAGAATCAATGATCATCGAACACACCTTTCCCCTCACTCGACATCGGGCATGAAAGAGGTTTTCTCTTTGGTTGTCCTCTTCTTCAAGAGTCATGCAGCTCAAATTCCTTCGAACCACAAGAAACATTTCCGGATGATCAGCTTCGGCAGCCTCATGATCATCATCAACTTCAGCTCGATCAGTCTCCTCGATAATTTCCTCCTCGGTGTCACTCGCTTGCTAAAGCATGTCTTCCTAAACAAATTCAACTGTGCTTCAGACAAGTACTTCTGCAAATACATTGGAAAGTCTGTCTGTACGGGGCATGTAAAATGGACAGTCTTTGTATAAACTGTATCCTCAGGGACATAAAAAATGGGGACCTAGAAAATACAAGCACAAAGAATATGAATGACTACATACACTACATAAACAGTGGACATACAATGAAAAAACTGGATATATACAAGAATTAGCCAATGACATACACTAACATTCGGTTCATACACTTAAAATGCTATTGTAACATTGTAAAAGTATAACTAAAGGCACAGACATAGTAAAAGTATAATTACATACACAACATATACACTGGACATACGAATGATCGGAAAGCATCAAACTTTAAAAAAAAATCAATATACACAAAAGCCATGAATTTGAAACACAATAACTAGTGTATACAGTGAACATACAATGCAACTACAGGGCATATACAAAGAATAAGACAATGAACATACATTAAGATTTGGTTCATAAAATTCAAAAAGCCACATAATATACACTGAACAAACAACAATTACACAGTATACAACTCAAACTCAGAATCAAATACACAGCAAAACTGAAAAATATAAAAAATTACAAGGAATACCTCAGAAGCCTCATCTACAACACCTAATCGCAATTTTTTCCGGGTATCTCCAACAGCGACTTCTTCGACAAAGTCAGAATCAACTATATTTTTCCCTTTAGACATCATTTCACCAGCCCTGGACTTCCTTTTGGAAGATATAGGAACATCAACGTCCTTTCCTTCACAGACCTTATTTTTTGAAGGAGTAATCTCCACCTTAAGCTGCCGCATTTCAGCCCGAATTTGACGCGGAGAAGGGGTACTAGCCGGTTTACCCATTCTGCCCAAAATTAGGGTTTTCTAAGCAAAAATAAAGGGCAAAAAACAAGTGAAAAATGTGAAAATCAATTGAATTACGAAACAAAATAGTGAACAAAAGCAGTACTTACATAAAAATCGGACACATGCACTGAAAAATTGAGGCGAAAATCACCAGAAATCGCACTGAGAATCGCCTGAAAAGGGAGGGGAGAATCGCCTGAAAAGGGAGGGTGTAATGTAAGAGTACGTTGAATGGCAGGTTGTTTAATGGGTTATTTTGTAATTTTGACTTTTTTGTGGGGTTTTTTGTTCAATAGTATTTTTTAACAATTTTTGATATGATTTGTAGCATGGGTAAAAGTATTGCTATGTTTGGTAAAAGGGCAAAATAATGTTATGTTTTTAAAAAAAGATGCCTAAAGCGACACGCAGCGTAATTTTCCCAATATAATTTTTACCCTGAAAAAGTTTTCTAGGAAAATAATAATGGAAGAATACAAATTAGGAAAGCTTGTTACTAGTTTTATTGGTGGCTGCACGACTATTTACCAACGTTAAGATCTTCCTTTACCCTCAGTTTGGATCATTGTTATCTATTGTTTCATAATGTATTGTTTTATTTTGTATTGTATTGTATCGCACTGTATTATAAAAACAACGTTTGAATTGATTGTATTGTTTCCCGTTGTTTAGTAACATTGTTATTGTTTGTTTTGATTGTATTGTATTGTACTGTAACTAATAAATTTACTAATATACCCTTAGTTGTTCTAAATATTAAATTAAGTAACAAATTTTCTTTAATATAATTTGAGACAGTTTATATTTACTAGTTTATCCCCAACTATACCTTGTAAATATATTCATGCAAATTATAATAATAAAAAAATAAGTTAATAATATTAAACATAACAATAAGTTCACACTATTAATAATTTAGATAAAAAATAATATTCCATAACGACATGCAAGCAATCATATTATCCAAATAATAGTTATTAACAAAAGTGTCATCATATATTTTGTATAAAAAAAATATGGCTTGTAATTAATGAAATCTACTAACTCAAGTTTCACGTTTTTGCTCTGTAATTAATGAAATTAAGATAAAACGTTTAATGTAATCACACAACAAGATGACTTGTGAATATGAAGAGGCAGGGAACGTACAAAGTAATAAGAGAGGCAGGGAACGTACTGTATTTTGAGAAGAGGGGAGATGAGGTCAAAATAACTACTTGGGTGTATTTAAATAAGAAAATAGGGTAGAGGGTAAAATAGGATTATAAGATTAAATTAAGGACATGATGAGAAAGTGTAAAAGCGTAACAATGCAAAACTACCAAATCGGTTGTAACAAAAAGTGGGTCTTTTCATTGTTAGGTAACAACGGAACTTAACAATACAATACAACGAAATTAAAGTAACAACCAAAACAAACGTTGTAATCATAATAACAATACAATACAATACAATGGGTAACAATGATCCAAACAAAGTGTTAATGTTTGGATTATTTTCCGCATTCGGTGTTTACACCAAACCAATAAAGCAAGACATGTATATTACATATATCAGCCTATTGCTTAATTATGGTTAAATAATATAAATTTATACTTTAATTTTAACTACCATAATTGCATGATTAGGTGTAAACACCGAGTGCGGGCCGAGTAAATATTTCCCTCGAAACAGCACCATAATAAATCTGACGTATGTATATTTTCTCCTTAAAAAGACTTACTAAGTTTTATATAAATGTTTTTTGTAAGCGGACAGTCACCAAAATAACAAAGTCTTTACAATATAAATGTTATATAAATGTTTTTTTGTAAGCGGACAGTCACCAAAATAACAAAGTCTTTACAATATAAATGAAATATAAATTTGTAAAACTAAAAAAACAACATAGCTAGAGATAAATTAGCACCATCTCTAAATGTTGCACCTATTCCGCATCAGACGAGACGATGCTAATCCACCAACGGGGACAACTTTAATACATTAACAAAGCGCTTTACAAAAATACTACTACTAGCTAGTACTCCTTCTTTTCCACAAAATTGGCATGTTTCAGATTTCAAGAGTCAAATAAGTTTTTTTTGGACCATAATATTTTTATATATCCTATAAATATTTTGAATTATTAAGTAGTGTGACTTATAACACTTTTTATGTAGTTTTCAAATATATAAATACTAGTTTTTTGGTACACGCGTTGCGCGTGTCCCTTGTGTTAGTGAGTAAAATATTTAAAAGATCACACGAATATTATCAAAAATATGTTTGAGTTATTAAATTAAAATTCGAAGAATAATGTATTGTCAAGTAAAATACTGTTATACTTGCTTTATCAATCGAAATAAAATAAAGCACATTAGGGCCATTAAGCAACTAAACTTTGAGAAAGGAAAATATATTTAACTAACATACAAAACAAATACTCCAGAAAAATTGAAAGAATACTTGGAAAATATATTTAGTCAAGTAGCTATGTATACAATAAATATAATATAAAAATTGCAAACTATTCATACTCAAGCTGAAACTCTATAACTAAAGAGTTTTCATGACAAACGGGAATTTGACTATCACTTCCAACCATATAAATTATCTAATATGAATGACATAAATGAATAGATTTAAATAACCATTCTTAAAATTAAGCTTTTAGGTAGCAAAAATAAACAAAGATAACATCACAATTCACGACACTAAGTAAAAATATTATCAAAATAATATGAAAACATTCACTTTAAAAAGTATTTCACGCAAAAAAATGATGTGTGAACTGATTATTCCATCGATATACTTTTCATGATATAATGTTATTATACAAAGTCATTAACATGGAGTTCAAGATTTTGTACCTCAACTTAAACTTTCCATTCATATCCAATTTTGTTAAAGGGAGAATTGAATTTAAAGAAAAGAAGAAGAAGCTAAAATGTGTTATATTATATAGAAATATTTACTGTAATATGATATAGACATTTATCATTCTACACGCACGGCTAATGATGCGATTCGGATTGGTACGTTAAGCCGTGGAGGGTTCATGCTCGACGTCCGGAGCTTGGGATGCTTCAAAAGGACTTGGAAGCCAAGAATCAAGCCAAAGGATTGGCCAAACAAGTAGATGGGAGCTTGCTGGATTCTGGAGTTCTGTGTATGCTTCACGATCGCGACTCCAAAGACGCGATCACGCAGAGGGATTCAGTCATAGTCCGCGATCGCGAGTACACAAGCGCGATCGCGCTGAAGGGTGGAAGGCCAGATTTTCAGAATCAGCATTGGGGGCTTTTTAGTCCATTTATCACTGTCATTACCTAGCTACTATAAATAGCCTAATTGAATGTTTATTCATTAGTTAGACTTTTGATGATGAATGATATGAGTAAAAATTGGCTAAGCATGTTGTTTGAACACTTTATTTTCTTGGTTTGCAATTGAATGTTGATTCAATTGAGGACTAATTAGTATTGGTTCTTTTTTATTATGTGTTTAAGGGGGTGATTAGGCTTATCCCTAATTTGTTTCCTTATTTCTCAATTAATCAAACCGGGTCTTGCTTTTATCGCTTTAATTCCTTGTTATCTCTCTAATCCTAGTTTAATATCTTTGATCGCGGCAATTGTGACCTCTCGGGGGAATTGATGACTGCATCTTTGATGCAGTGCTAGTACATCTGAGACTCCTTAATTGGCTAGCTGTAAATAGCCCCCGGGCTATGGAACACAGGATTATCTCGAACCTAGACCGAGGTATTGATGGCGATTTTCTAATCTGGCAGAACAGAATGTGATTCCATTCTTGCTAACAGCTCATTCTATAGATTCTCGAACAGCGGGTACGCAAACAAGGGCACCAACGGATACTGTCACACCGGCTACGTGCTTTCAATATCTTTGATTCTTTCATCGACCGTGTCTCGCATATCAAGTGCATCATTGGCATTCTTGGCTCTCCTGTCCTCTTGGCAATAAGATAAGAACAACAGCCACTTCATCTTGAACACTCTCAAGGTATGGAGAATCCGCTGAAGCTTATTCAGGATTGATCTTTCTTATCCGAGAGTCATATCAAACTCTCTGGTACCTAGTGGTATGTCAGGATCCAATTAGTCATGAACATCGTAAGGTGCTGCTTTTCGCAAATCCCAGCATACCCATAGTGGATTCTAGATCAATCTCAATAAAAAGTAGGTTCTAGGGCAAGTGAATTTGAAAGCAGTCTCTTTTAAAGAGAGTTAGAAAAGCCAATCCAGTTGTTTCCTTGCAGCCAGTGGATGAGAGTGCAGATCAATTTGACTTTTCACTTTGTCATCTAGAGATATTTTGCCCTGAGTTAGGATACGAAGTTGGAAGAGAATGCCAGTATATCAGTTCATCTTCATCAAAGGCCAAGATCTCCATGAATTCAATTATTTTGCGCCATTTAGCTATTGCATTTATTTTTCTCGTTGCTGCGAAAGCTACCGTTTCGAGAATGCAAGCAAGCTAGCTTGCTTACTTTCCTAGTAGCGTACGTTGGCGGCAAGGAAGGAGGCAAAAAGAAATTAGACTATACTAAAGTAAAGAGGCATTCGGGAAGCAACTAGTCGCTTCTGGCGAAGCTTCTAGAAGGCCGATCACTTGCAAAGTCTGTTTTAAATTGTCATAGTTAGTTACTAAGACCTGATTATGAGTTATTAAATGGTAAGATGAATAAAAATCCTCAATTGGAAGGGGTCGGGGCAAGCACAACACTCGTTCCCGCAGCCCTTCGTTCGAGATTATGTATCTCTAGGATTCTAGATGGTTCGGTTCTTTCAGTCAGAAGGGCTCCAGCATCTACAAAGCTCCTTGCATGCATTTGTAGATTCATTACCCCCAACAAAAAGAATCGGGATTGTCACGTATGGCAGCACATCCCTTGAAGGGCTTTGAGGTTTGAAACTTGGTGATTGACAGATTCCTTGAAAAAAGAACGCCCTGAGGCGGAGGATTATCCCTGGAAATGGAAGCTCTGTCCCCCAGTCTATTCGTGGAAGTCAATTCTCCAAAAAGTCTCCTTACTAGACCTAACATCCTGTCATCGATTTCAGATACAAGGAAGTTGGACTAGTTATTAGACCAACTATCTCAGGCTCTCTCTCTCAAACCTTTCTTCTAACGAGGGGAATCTAATATATATTTTTTGTTCTTAAGCGAATGCGGTTGAAGCGATCAAGGGTAAATGCTATGCAACAGCAATCCAAGGTCGCATACCCAGACGGAAACTAAGCTCCCACTCACGACCCATGTAACAAGCTACGCCAAGTAAATCAGATTTTGACCCACCTGTAGACTAAGGTGCAGGATCGATTACGCCTCTCAAACTCGCAGCTTCGCTAGAAGCGACGAGGGGGGGGGGCTGGGGAAGGCCGACGACTACATGAGGTGGAAGGTTTCGTAGAAGCTTTACCCCTTGCTTTACAGAGATAGTTATGAACTGACTAAATGACTAGATTCTCCCGTAACGTTAGCTAAGCTAATCGTCTTAGTGATAAAAATAAATATTTTTATGAAATTCTCGAAATCTTTGAATGAATCCTCATTTCCTCAGCGCAAGCTGACTTGCCACTTCAGTTTGACTGAATTTCCGGGCCTTACTATTTTTTCAGTTTGGAAACTCTGAAAGATTGTTCTCAGCTTCTTGACATCAGATCATCTTGGACGTTTACTGATTCTATTCTTCTGGATGCGTTTTACATTCACCAAGCTCGTAAACTCGCAATTGACTCCAAAATCATTGTTGATTGCTTCAATGAAAATAAAGAAGCCCCTAAAATTACCCATACCTAGACTCATGGTGGAGCTTCATTTCATCCAAATTCTCGGCTGGTAATTTCAAAATCGTCTATACATTTAGAGAAAACAACAAAGTGGCAGACTCTTTAGCAAACTCCGGCTGCGATTCTCAGTTTGACTATAGGTTGGTCTACGTACCGGAACTGATAACATTCGAGATTATGCAGGATTATACACAAAAGATCTTTTTTTGGCTCTCTCTTTAGCCCTATGTCTCTTATCCCTAGGAGGTCTTCCTCCACTAGCTGGTTTTTTCGGACATCAATGGTATCGGAGTGTGCCTCTTCACGAGGGTGATTAAAGTGCAACGAAATACCTTAAAGTTGAATATGGTTCGCAAGGCATCTAGCTTACCAGTAATCTCCGTTTCCCGCCGTCGAGAGACTGGTTGTTCGGGGCTTGGAAGGAAGCTGTAAGGGATTGAAAGTGCATAGTCCCTCGATTCAGGGATCGGTAGCATCTTCCTCGGTCGGTAGGTGGGCATGAATGGAGCTTCCAGGAGTTAGTGCATTGGATTCCTGGGCAATTGCATCTAGTAGAGCTGACTGAAGACCAAAGCAATCTCTTTTCTAGTCTAGTCAAGTCTAGGCTTCTAGCCTTGGAAATGAGTCCTTAAACTCCCCTAGCTGCATTAGCGGTCTTAGCACTTTTCCTCTTTTTTCGGACGAGTCAAGCAAGACCAGGAAGAGTGAATCGTCGAATAGGTGGGAGTAATATCACGGCAATAGAAAGTTTTTAAATGTATAGAAGACTCTCGATTAATTGGTTGTAATGTTCATGAGATATAATCCAATGTTCGGTGATACGACTTTCCTATTGACTGTTAGCAAGGATAAGAAAGCAAAGGTAGAGTCCTTTAATAATATGTCTGTCATTACGTGCGACTATCTTCATTATAGAAAGAAAAAAAAGGAAAGAACAACATTTTCAGCGCATTTATACGAAAAAGTCTTTATTATTATATTAGCAGCGAAAGATACTTAGAGCCAAGACAATCGCGGAAATATTCCCCCATGGCACACCCAGAATATGGGGCCAAAAATTGTAAAGGAGCAGGATCTGAAGCAGTGGCTGCTACAAAAATAGAATATTCCAAAGCATTCGCTTCTGAAAGAATTTGAACTAATTAGGCCAGAAATCTAAATTCCATTAGTATGGAGAATAAGCTCAATCAATTGAGTCTTAATAAGAGGAGGTAGAGTGAAAGATTTGCCAGGCGTGAAATCCCATTGTATTCGAGGGTTTCGTTAGTTTTATACTAACAAGCAAGCCAATAGTTCGACCTATCCAGAAAAATTGTCGGCCTACGAATATGGTTTCGATCCTTCTGGTGATGCCAGAAGTCGTTTTGATATAAGATTTTATCTTGGTTTTCTTTCTTTGGCTTTGGAGATCGAGAGCGAGGTCCGGAAGAGATTGTTGACTTTCTAAAGGATACTTCCCCGTCCGCGCGTCAGAAGTGCCTAAGCCGCCTGATAACATTCGAGATTATGCATGATTATACACAAAAGATCCTTTTTGGCTCTCTCTTTAGCACTATGTCTCTTATCCCTAGGAGGTCTTCCTCCACAAGCAGGTTTTTTCGGAGAACTCTATTTATTCTGGTGTGGATGGCGGATCTACTACTAGAAATTCAATGCGTCATCTCAGAATTCAATGTGTATTCCTGAATAATCTCATTTTTCAATTATTCAACCATTTCATTTTACCAAGTTCAATGTTAGCGAGATTAGTCAACATTTATCGCTTTCGATGCAACAACGACCAGGTACATCATCACATTTGACACCTAAGGAAGGTACAGCCCAACTATGAGGTACATCAGCAGATGTTACAATAAAACTTATATAACTTTTTGTTGGTACAACCACTCTATTGACGACTTCTAATAAACGTGATTGACCCAATTCTAGATCATCTTCTGGAATCGTACAATTGTCAAAAGTGAGTGACTTCCCTATTGAGTAATGGGAAGCGGGCTAGTCCCCGAAAATGCCCCGCCCGTAAGTTCGTTTGTCGTTGGGGATCTAAATAGAAAGAAGGCCAAGGAAAGAAATAGATTACATCTTGGCCAAATGCCAATCCTCCTGGTTTGAAAGAGAAAAAGAGTGGAGTTTCGAGAAAGAGAATCATATATTTTCTATATTCTATTTCTTTCTTTTTTTGTTGAGTTTTTGCCGCAAGCAACGATCATATAGCCTAATTGACTGCAAGTTGAATAAGCTATGACCCTCTTTAGATCATTCTATAATATTCCAGTGGTTGCCGCAAGGAATGACGTCATAGCTCCTGCAAAAGTAATAACAATCAAAGTCGTAGGTGGGTATTCAAATAAAGGGGAGCACCTTGCTATCATGAAAATGCCAGCTGTTACCTCCGGTGTGTAATCTATATCTTTCTAGCTAGAACTCGGTCGAATAGGAATCATTGATTCCCTCTGTTGTCAATTTCTTATTCATTCATTGCGTTCGGCCGGTGCTCCTTTCTCATCTCAAACCATAACTACTCTGAACTTTAGGGAAGATAAGGAAAGACCGCCTGAGCGAAGCGACCGAAGGAACTTGACTTATCTGAACCGAACGATAGCGGCTTAAAGCGTTGCCTATCACGAGCAGCCTCGCTCCTTGATACTTTGATTCCGGTTACTGCTTGTTAAATTCCGTTAGGTTCTTTGTCAAATACTGACTGATTTGAATCCATTTTCTTTGGGGGCGTAACTTTGGTTGTTCTTTCCTTCGAGCTAAGATAGACTCTATCAAAAACTAGTTCCAGAAGCATTTTCCATTCATCTCGACCTAGACTGATCTTAGTTCTCAAAAAAGTGGGCTTATTGAATATCATGTTGATTTGGCTTTGTTCACTTTCATTTTATTAGCAGTAATTTTTTTGTTTCTGGTTTAAACGACCAGGTACAGCATCACATTATCTTTCTTATTCGGGCAAAACAAAGATCAAGAAGAAAAAGGAGTAACTATTCAAAGCAGACGCAATAGAATATTATATAGCCTAGAGATCAGAAATTTTGAAGAAACAACAAGATCTTTCTTTTGTCCCTTCCAGGCGATCGGAAAATAAAGAAACGGACGAGAGTTGGCTTCCTTAATTAAGTCCGTTGTTCCTCAGTAGCTCAGTGGTAGAGCGGTCGGCTGTTAACCGATTGGCCGTAGGTTCGAATCTAAAAGGGATCTGAAGAAAAGGAGTTTGCTCATCAGAAAACTTTCTAAAGACTAACTTTAGCATATGATTATATCAGCTAAGATGTCCAATAATGTTAGTTATTTTGAGTTATAAAATCAAAATATACAAAAAGTATAGTGTATGTTATATATAATCAAATTTAACTCTTTGAGTATAAAAATAGATATCATACACATAACTTAGAAACAATACGGAAAAAAAAAAAAAGCGAAGGAAATCAATTATTTGAGGTATAAGTATTTGTAACAACAATCACAGAAAAGTTAGATATCTTGATAAAAATGGTAATTTTTGGACCTTTATATCTTCCCTCTAGTAAATCAACACTTAACATACCTTCCTTAACAATTTCAAATGAAATTTCCACGACACGCAAAATATTTCCAACTAAATTAAAAGGAAAACTCTATCTTAAAAAAATAACCAAGATATAAGTCTTCCAACGATATCACAACAGCAAGGCCCTATGCAGTAATACCTCGAAGGCCAATAACAAAGCATGAAAGACAATAATCCAAAATTTCTTTTAGCCAAATATCAATCAGCATCCCAGGAGCCTGTCAGCTTTATTATTTGTCATAAAAAATTAATGTTAAGATCAATATGAATAAGGGATGCATTATGCATGAACTTATATCAATATGTAAGTATGTATAAACCACAATATGCAAGCTAAGCTAGTATAATTCTGAAGATTATGAAATCACAAAATTTCTGACCTTTTTTCTGGCGCAATTTTGTAATATTTACGTTGATAGTCCTTCCCGAGATGCAAATAGAAGATTACAAAGAGCAAAGCATTAGATCTGTGGCATGAATAAACCAAATGGCGGGAGAACAACAGAAAAGCAAATCATGCACATCTACACACAGATCATATTTACCATAAACATATATAATTTATAAAGAATTGTAAAAGTATAAAGTCTTGAATAAACAATTCTAGAGGAAATAATGGTACATAGCTCCTCATCAGATGTTTCTGAAAATTCAAATCTGTGCCGTCAACCACAACATATGAGTTCACGTGTAAAAGATAACTTAATAGTTTGGCTTTCCCCTACTCTTAAACTTCTAACAAATGCAAAAGTTGTTTCACGCAAGACTTCTAATATATGAAAAGTAACAAAATTTATAGAACTAATTACGTTAAGCTTTTAATTTTCACACGGAAAATAACAAGCATAATACTTTTTTTAATTATACAGAGGTAATATCTAAATATAACTCAGTAATTAAATTTTTCAAGATTTAATTAAAATGACAATTTTGTCTAAAGTGAAATATGTTTTTAAAGGCTAAAAATTTCACTACGGCCTTCATGCTTTTAAAATAGTATAGATAGATTACGAAAATTTAAAGATTTTATGTCAAAATTATAAAATTTGACTATTGAAATGCGAAATATGCCAATCTTTGTGGAACGAAGGGAGTAATAGGAGTAGAAAACTAATTAAAGAACTAATTATTCTATTATGTAACTGATATATGAGTCTTGACATTTTGTGAAGGCAGGATGTGTGCATGTAAAGATGCTGTAATGATAGAGTAAGGATCAGCTGCATACAGAGTGATGGAGCACCGAGATTGAAGTGATATAGCTCACTGATCCAAAACAGATTTGAAGTAGAACTGTCTGTCCTATAAGCAAGAATAACGATGTAGCTCCACAAAAGATACACCTTGGACCCAATGTCACTGTCAACTAGAAAGTTGGTCGCCTCAACGACACAAGCCTCCAACTAGGGCCGGCCAAAACATAACATAAGGCCACTAAGGCCTTTGCTTTAGACCCCACTTTTGGAAGGTCCAAAATTTATATATATTACTACTAGTACCGGTACTAGTATGTATAATTATTATTGTTGAAATTATAATTATTATTATTTCTAAGGTTTTGAATTTCTTTTGATTTGGATTAAGTTAAAATTTTTGAATGACCGAGAAAATTAGGATAAGTTTTTATTAGTTAATGTGTTTGCCTTTCCGATTTTAATTTTAATTTTCTCCTTCTTCACATATATACAAAGAAGTCGCCTCCCCATGCGCTTCAAAAACTGCTTGGCCAGAGAATGCCTCTCCTCACCGGGCAGGTCCACGACCGCTGCTACAAAGAACATAACTAATGTCACCACAGCGAGCGACATCGCGAGCTCAAAGAAGCTGGCAAACAGAAAATTAGTCACCTCAGCGAGCGTATTAGAAGTATTGGGGCTTTAGTGTAATATCCTATGGACTAAAGTGTACACAGTTAGGGTGTTAGGTACCATATTGTATTTACAATAGTTTGTTAATTCAGTTAATAGCAGTAGTTATTTAACAGATTGTACAAGTGGTTAGTTAGTTAATTCAAATATTTTCCCAAAATCAAGAGAATGACTTTCTCTCTCTAGCAGTCCCTTTCTCCCTCTATAATCAGGGTTCAATTCGTAAATTTGACATGGTATCAGAGCAGGAATGATCGAATTCCACGCGATTAGAGTTTTATTCATCACTGTTCCTCATTATATTCTCACATATTTTCACAGATATTCATCAAATTTACCAGTAAATTCGTCAAATTTTTAGAAAAATGACAGCTGAAATGGCGCAAAATCGAGGAGAAATTGAAATAGATCATAATCATGTTCTATACATTCACTCTTCAGATACACCTGGTTCAATTTTGGTCCCTATACGGCTTATTGGATCAGAGAACTATGCGATTTGGAGTCGATTTGATGAAAATGGTGATACTCTAAGAACAAGCTAGGTTTTCTAGATGGAACATGTGAGAAGAGAGATTATACTGGTGCTTACTCGCATTTGTGGGAACGATGTAATACTATCGTCCTATCGTGGATCCTAAACACTGTAGCCAAGGATTTGAGGACCGGGATTCTGTATGCTACGAATGCCCACAATGTGTGGAAGGACCTGAAGAAACGATTTGACAAGGTGAATGGAACACGTAAACATCAGCTGCACAGAGAAATTGCATTACATACACAAGGTACAAGTTCTGTTTCTGCTTATTTCACTCGCCTTAGAGATCTATGGGATGAATACTACGCATTAGTTCCATTTCCTGGTTGTGCTTGCCCTGAGTCTAAGGACTATTTTTCTCACATTGATAGACAACATTTGCATCAGTTTCTAATGGGGCTTAGTGAGCATTATGCTTTAGTTAGAAGTCAAATCCTATTAATGAACCCTTTACCAAGTGTTGATGAAGCCTATAGTATGATCATTGATACTGAAAGCCAACAGGAACAGCTGGTCTAGAATGAGTTAAATGACTCCACTGCATTGCTAACTGGTAGGGGTCAACCACATAGACAGGGTCAATATTTTAGAAGCAAACCAGGAAGGGTCAAAATAAAACTGCCTAGCTGTACTCAATGTACAAATATCTTCTTTTTCACCAGTGTCTATCAAGACCCTCTTGATTTGGTAGTGGTCAGGAGGTAGACAAGGCAATAGACAGAGTTATAAAGGGAAACAACAGGATTTGTATTGTGAGAATTGTCCCAATATGAGGAATCACACCAAAGAAAACTGTTTTAAAGTTCTTGGGTACCCTGCTGATTACAAGAGAAGGTATGGTTATAAAGGAGGAGATATTGGAAGTAGAGGTGTGTTGACCACAACTAATGCTAATGTCACTTTTGCTGATGATTTGGAGACCAAATGTACCCTAAGTGGGGGAAATCAGGCAGGGAATGTTAAAGGTAATCAAACTGGACATGGAAGTAGTGCAGGTGCTCGGTTCTTTACACCAGATCAGTACCAACACATCCTGAGTATGCTGAATCAAGGAAAGGACAAGGTACCAGAGGGCCATGTCAACATGGCAGGTAATGCAGTCACTTCTTTATTGTCTGGTTCTCCCTCAAATAGTAATTGGATTATTGACTCTGGAGCATCACATCATATTGCCTCTAGCATGAAGTTGTTGAACAAAGTGAGGGAAATAGATAAGTTGAAGAGAGAAAGAGTCCAGTTTCCTACAGGTAGTCATACAGAAATAACAGATGTTGGAGAAGTCTCACTTGATTCATCACACAAGTTGACAAAAGTCTATCATGTTCCAGACTTTAAGTTCAACCTAATATCTGTTTCTACGCTGACCAGGGAAATGTCTTGCTCTGTCACATTCTTCCCTGAATTTTGCATATTTCAGGACATTTACAGTGGCAGGGTGAAGATGATTGGTGAGGAGTGTAATGGCCTGTATGTAGTAAAAGACAACAGCACAGACAAGCAGGAAGATACAGTGCTAGCAGGAGCAGTGAGCAAAGAGAGAGCTGATTGCAAGCTTTGGCACCAGAGACTGGGACATGCTTCAACTGCAGCTATGCAGCATGTTTCCTTTCTTAAGAATAAAATAGAGTATGTAGCACATCAGGAATGTGATGTATGTCCCCTAGCCAAGCAGCATAGACTTACATTTCTAGAAAGTACTAGTAGGAGTGATACTGTTTTTCAGTTGGTTCATATGAATGTTTGGGGACCATATAAAACTGCTACATTTGATACGAAATACTATTTTCTGACCGTGGTGGATGATTTCTCAAGAGCAACATGGATATATTTGATGCAGTTTAAAAATGAAGCTATTGTTTTTCTGAGAGATTTCTTGGCATATGTTAAAACTCAGTTTGATGCTACTGTCAAAATAATAAGAACAGACAATGGAACTGAGTTTGTTAACTCACAATGGAATACACTCCTAAGACAACAAGGGATAGTGCACCAGAGTAGTTGTGCCTACACACCACAACAGAATGGTGTTGTAGAGAGAAAGCACAGGCATATACTGAACACAGCTAGGGCACTCAACTTTCAAGCTAGTGTTCCTGACAAGTACTGGGGAGAATGTGTCAAGACTGCAGTATATTTGATTAATAGAACACCTAGTAAGATCCTGGGAGGCAAGAGTCCTTATGAACTGGTATACAAGAAATCATTGTCTCTAGTTCACCTGAGGGTATTTGGATGTTTGTGCTATGCAGCCAACTTAACCAAAGGAGACAAATTTGGACCAAGGGCTAGGAAGTCTGTTTTCATGGGGTACGCTACCACTCAAAAGGGCTATAAGCTCTTAGATCTGAACAACAACTGCTTCTTTGTAAGCAGAGATGTCCTTTTTAGGGAGGATGCATTCCCATTCAGTATAGACACTTGTGGAGCAGAAGTGCCTCAGTCTGATCTGGACTCATTCCTTCATCAATATGAAGTTTTTCTAGCAGATGATGAAGATGATGCACCCTGTACAAAGTTAGGTACAGACTGTCACAGTAAGACTGTCCCAGCAGTAGATGCATCCTTACAGGAGAGTGCCACACCAGAAACTGAGCATCATGCCAGTGGGCCACACTCCCCTGAGGAAGATGCTGACCCCAGAACTGGAGAGATGGAACAGTTTGTGGAGCATCAGGAACATGAAGAGAGAGTGGAGCAGGAATTAAAGAAGTCGAGCAGAGTCAAGAAGCCTCCAACCTGGTTGAAGGACTTTGTAACACCTACTGCTAGGCAAGTCAACTGTTTGTACCCTTTGAGTGACACCTTATCATATGCCAATGTATCCCAGAAATACAGAGATTACCTGTCAGTATTCTCTGTACTAAAAGAACCAACTACATTTCATGAAGATGCTGCAGACAAGAAATGGATAGAAGCAATGCAACATGAAGTGAAGGCACTGGAGGACAACAAAACATGGGAAATAGTAGACTTGACAAAAGGAAAAAGAGCCATTGGTTCAAAATGGGTATTCAAAATAAAGTACAAGTCAAATGGTGAAGTTGACAGATTCAAGGCAAGGCTTGTAGTTATGGGATACAATCAAAAGGAAGGGCTGGACTACCATGAAAGTTTCTCACCAGTAGCAAAAATGGTAACATTAAGGTCAGTGATAGCATTAGCAGCCTCAAGGAGTTGGGAGCTATATCAAATGGATGTATTCAATGCTTTCCTGCAAGGTGATCTGTATGAAGAAGTTTATATGCATTTGCCTCAAGGATTTCAGAGACAGGGGGAGCAGAAGGTATGCAGGTTGCTTAAGTCCTTGTGTGGACTCAAACAAGCATCTAGACAGTGGAACATCAAGCTCACAGATGCTCTAATAAGAGCTGGCTACATTCAAAGTGCCTATGACTATTCTCTTTTTACCAAGAAAGAAGGGGAACATATAGTCATCATCTTGATCTATATAGATGACCTGCTGATAACAGGAAGCTCAGAGGCCTTGATCAAGGAAGCCAAAGGAGTCCTGAACAAAGAATTTAAGATGAAGGATTTGGCAGAGCTCAAAAATCTTACTCAATCAGAGGAAGTATGCTTTGGAATTAATCTTAGACCTTGGGTTGAGTGGGGGAAAACCTGCATGTACACCCACTGAAGTGAATCAGAAGATAACCACAATAGAGTATGATAAATTTGTTGGACTGACCAATGATCAACCACTGGAAGCTGTTACTCAATATCAGAAACTAATTGGCAAGTTGCTCTATTTAACCATTACAAGGCCAGACATCAGTTACAGTGTGCAGTGTCTTAGTCAATTCCTACAGAATCCCAAGAGATCACATATGGATGCAGCATTAAGGATAGTGAGATACCTGAAACTTGCACCTGGAATGGGAGTACTGTTGAAAAAGGATCAGAGGTGCAGACTTGTGGGGTATTGTGATTCAGATTGGGCTGCTTGCCCATTTACTAGAAGATCAGTGAGTGATTATGTGGTTAAATTTGGGGACTCTCTTGTGTCCTGGAAATAAAAAAAAAACAGAACACAGTGTCCAGGAGTAGTGCAGAGGCAGAATATAGGAGCATGGCTTCTACTATAGCTGAACGAACTTGGTTGATTGGGTTGTTTACTGAGCTGGGAGTAAGACTAAATTAGCAACCTAGCTAGAGATAAATTAGCACCATCTCTAAATGTTGCACCTATTCCATTAGAATGAGCATCAGACGAGACGATGCTAATCCACCAAGTGGGACAGGTTTAATACATTAACAAAGTGCTTTACAAAAATGCTACTACTAGCTAGTACTCCTTCTTTTCCACAAAATTGGCATGTTTCAGATTTCAAGAGTCAAATAAGTTTTTTTGGACCATAATATTTTTATATGTTCTATAAATATTTTGAATTATTAAGTAGTGTGACTTAAAACACTTTTTATGTAGTTTTCAAATATATAAATACTAGTGTTTGGTACACGCGTTGCGCGTGTCCCTTGTGTTAGTGAGTAAAATATTTAAAAGATCACACAAATATTATCAAAAATATGTTTCAGTTATTAAATTAAAATTCGAAGAATAATGTATTGTCAAGCAAAATACTGTTATACTTGCTTTATCAATCGAAATAAAATCAAGCACATTAGGGCCATTAAGCAACTAAACTTTGAGAAAGGAAAATATATTTAACTAACATACAAAATAAATACTCCAGAAAAATAGAAAGAATACTTGGAAAATATATTTAGTCAAGTAGCTATGTATACAATAAATATAATATAAAAATTGCAAACTATTCATAATCAAGCTGAAACTCTATAACTAAAGAGTTTTCATGACAAATGAGAATTTGGCTATCACTTCCAACCACATAAATTATCTAATATGAATGACATAAATGAATAGATTTAAATAACCATTCTTAAAATTAAGCTTTTAGGTAGCAAAAATAAAAAAAGATAACATCACAATTCACGACACTAAGTAAATTATCAAAATAATATGAAAATATTCACTTTAAAAAGTATTTCACGCAAAAATAATGATGTGTGAACTGATTATTCCATCGATATACTTTTCAAGATATAATGTTATTATACAAAGTCATTAACATGGAGTTCAAGATTTTGTACCTCAACTTAAACTTTCCATTCATATCCAATTCTGTTAAAGGGAGAATTGAATCTAAAGAAAAGAAGAAGAAGCTAAAATGTGTTATATTCTGTAGAAATATCTACTGTAATATGATATAGACATTAATCATTCTACACGCACGGCTAATGATGCGATCCGGATTGGTACGTTAAGCTGTGGAGGGTTCATGCTCGACGTCCGGAGCTTGGGATTCTTCAAAAGGACTTGGAAGCCAAGAATCAAGCCAAAGGATTGGCCAAACAAGCAGATGGGAGCTTGCTGGATTCTGGAGTTCTACGTATGCTTCGCGATCGCGACTCCAAAGGCGCGATCGCGGAGAGGAGGATTTTGGAGTTCTGCGTATGCTTCACGATCGCGACTCCAAAGACGCGATCACGCAGAGGGATTCAGTCATAGTCCGCGATCGCGAGTACACAAGCGCGATCGCGCTGAAGGGCGGAAGGCCAGATTTTCAGAATCAGCATTAAGGGCTTTTTAGTCCATTTATCACTGTCATTACCTAGCTACTATAAATAGCCTAATTGAATGTTTATTCATTAGTTAGACTTTTGATGATGAATGATGTGAGTAAACATTGGCTAAGCAAGTTGTTTGAGCACTTTATTTCCTTGGTTTGCAATTGAATGTTGATTCAATTGAGGACTAATTAGCATTGGTTCTTTTTGATTATGTGTTTAAGGGGGTGATTAGGTTTATGCCTAATTTGTTTTCTTATTTCTCAATTAATCAAACCGGGTCTTGCTTTTATCTCTTTAATTCCTTGTTATCTTCCTAATCCTAGTTTAATATCTTTGATCGCGGCAATTGTGACCTCTCGGGGGAATCGATGACTGCATCTTTGATGCAGTGCTAGTACATCTGAGACTCCTTAATTGGCTAGTTGTAAATAGCCCTCGGGCTATGGAACACAGGATTATCTCGGACCTAGACCAAGGTATTGATGGTGATTTTCTAATCTGGCAGAACAGAATGTAATTCCATTCTTGCTAACAGCTGATTCTATAGATTCTCGAACAGCGGGTACGCAAACAAGGGCACCAACGGATACTGTCACACCGGTTACGTGCTTGCAATATCTTTGATTCTTTCATCGACCGTGACTCGCATATCAAGTGCAACATTGGCATTCTTGGCTCTCTTGTCCTCTTGGCAATAAGATAAGAACAGCAGCCACTTCATCTTGAACACTCTCAAGGTTTGGAGAATCCGCTGAAGCTTATTCAGGATTGATCTTTCTTATCTGAGAGTCATATCAAACTCTCTGGTACCTACTGGTATGTCAAGATCCAATTAGTCATGAACATCGTAAGGTGCTGCTTTTCGCAAATCCCAGCATACCCCATAGTGGATTCTAGATCAATCTCAACAAAAAGCAGGTTCTAGGGCAAGTGAATTTGAAAGCAGTCTCTTTTAAAGAGAGTTAGAAAAGCCAATCCAGTTGTTTCCTTGCAGCCAGTGGATGAGAGTGCTGATCAATTCAGCTTTTCACTTTGCCATCTAGAGATATTTTGCCCTGAGTTAGGATATGGAGTTGGAAGAGAATGCCAGTATATCAGTTCATCTTCATCAAAGGCCAACATCTCCATGAATTCAATTATTTTGCGCCATTTGGCTATTGCATTTATTTTTCTCGTTGCTGCGGAAGCTACCATTTCGAGAATGCAAGCAAGCTAGCTTGCTTACTTTCCTAGTAGCGTACGTTGGCGGCAAGGAAGGAGGCAAAAAGAAATTAGACTATACTAAAGTAAAGAGGCATTCGGGAAGCGACTAGTCGCTTCTGGCAAAGCTTCTAAAAGGCCGATCACTTGAAAAGTCTGTTTTAAATTGTCATAGTTAGGATTCTAGATGGTTCGGTTCTTTCAGTCAGAAGGGCTCCAACATCTACAAAACTCCTTGCATGCATTTGTAGATTCATTACCCCCAACAACAAGACTCGGGATTGTCACGTATGGCAGCACATCCCTTGAAGGGCTTTGAGGTTTGAAACTTGGTTGCGCTCCTCCGATTGACAGATTCCTTGAAAAAAGAACGCCCTGAGGTGGAGGATTGTCCCTGGAAATGGAAGCTCTGTCCCCCAGTCTAATCGTGGAAGTCAATTCTCCAAAAAGCCTCCTTACTAGACCTAACATCCTGTCATCAATTTCAGATACAAGGAAGTTGGACTAGTTATTAGACCAACTATCTCAGGCTCTCTCTCTCAAACCTTTCTCCTAACGAGGGGAATCTAATATATAGTTTTTTGTTCTTAAGCGAATGCGGTTGAAGCAATCAAGGGTAAATGCTATGCAACAGTAATCCAAGGTCGCATACACAATCGGAAACTAAGCTCCCACTCACGACCCATGTAAAAAGCTACGCCAAGTAAGTCAGATTTTGGCCCACCTGTAGACTAAGGTGCAGGATCGATTCTGCCTCTCAAACTTGCAGCTTCGCTAGAAGCGACGGGGGGGGGGGGAGGGGGAGGGAGGCTGGGGAAGGCCGACGACTACATGAGGTGGAAGCTTTCGTGGAAGCTTTACCCCTCGGTTTATAGAGATAGTTATGAACTGACCAAATGACTAGATTCTCCCAGAACGCTAGCTAAGCTAATCGTCTTAGTGATAAAAATATCTTTATGAAATTCTCGAAATCTTTGAATGAATCTTCATTTCCTCAGCGCAAGCTGACTTGCCACTTCACTTTGACTGAATTTCCGAGCCTTACTATTTTTTCAGTTTGGGAACTCTGGAAGGAAGGCAATAGCAGTAAATTAGAAAGCCCAATATCTCGACTGGCTGCTGTTATTCAACAAATTACGGACTGGCTGAAAGACTGTTCTCAGCTTCTTGACATCAGATCATCTTGGACGTTTACTGATTCTATTCTTCTGGATGCGCTGTACATTCACCAAGCTCGTAAACTCGCAATTGACTCCAAAATAATTGTTGATTGCTTCAATGAAAATAAAGAAGCCCCTAAAATTACCCATACATAGACTCATGGTGGAGCTTCATTTCATCCAAATTCTCGGCTGGTAATTTCAAAATCGTCTATACATTTAGAGAAAACAACAAAGTGGCAGACTCTTTAGCAAACTTCGGCTCCGATTCTCAGTTTGACTATAGGTTGGTCTACGTACCGGAACTGATAGCATTCGAGATTATGCAGGATTATACACAAAAGATCCTTTTTTGGCTCTCTTTTTAGCCCTATGTCTCTTATCCCTAGGAGGTCTTCCTCTACTAGCAGGTTTTTTTGGACATCAATGGTATCATAGTGCGCCTCTTCACGAGGGTGATTAAAGTGCAACGAAATACCTTAAAGTTGAATATAGTTCGCAAGGCATCTGGCTTACCGGTAATCTCCCATTCCCGCCGTCGAGAGATTGGTAGTTCGGGGCTTGGAAGGCAGCTCTAAGGGATTGAAAGTGCATAGTCCCTCGATTCAGGGATCGGTAGCAGCGTCCTCGGTCGGTAGGTGGGCATGAATGGAGCTTCCAGGAGTTAGTGCATTGGATTCTTGGGGAACTGCATCTAGTAGAGCTGACTGAAGACCAAAGCAATCTCCTTTCTAGTCTAGTCTAGGCTTCTAGCCTTGGAAATGAGTCCTTAAACTCCCCTAGCTGCATTAGCGGTCTTAGCACTTTACCTCTTTTTTCGGACGAGTCAAGCAAGTTCAGGAAGAGTGAATCGTCGAATAAGGGGAAGTAATATCACGGCAATAGAAAGTTTTTAAATGTATAGAAGACTCTCGATTGATTGGTTGTAATGTTCACGAGGTTGTATATAATCCAATGTTCGGTAATATGACTTTCCTACTGACTGTTAGCAAGGATAAGGAAGCAAAGGTAGAGTCCTTTAATAATATGTCTGTCATTACGTGCGACTATCTCCACTATAGAAAGAAAAAAAGGAAAGCACAACATTTTCAGCACATTTATACGAAAAAGTCTTTATTATTATATTAGCAGCGAATGATACTTAGAGCCAAGACAATCGCGGAAATATTCCCCCATGGCACACCCAGAATATGGGGCCAAAAATTGTAGAGGAGCAGGATCCGAAGCAGTAGCTGCTACAAGAATAGAATATTCCAAAGCATTCGCTTCTGAAAGAATTTGAACTAATTAGGCCAGAAATTTAAATTCCATTAATATGGAGAATAAGCTCAATCAATTGAGTCTTAATAAGAGGAAGTAGAGTGAAAGATTTTCCAGGTGTGAAATCCCATTGTATTCGAGGGTTTCGTTAGTTTTATACTAACAAGCAAGCCAATAGTTCGATCTATCCAGAAAAATTGTCGGCCTACGAATGTGGTTTCGATCCTTCTGGTGATGCCAAAACTCGTTTTGATATAAGATTTTATCTTGGTATTCTTTCTTTGGCTTTGAAGATCGAGAGCGGGGTCCGGAAGAGATTTTTGACTTTCTAAGGGATATTTCCCCGTCCGCGCGTCAGAAGTGCCTAAGCCGCCTGATAACATTCGAGATTATGCAGGATTATACACAAAAGATCCTTTTTTGGCTCTCTCTTTAGCCCTATGTCTCTTATCCCTAGGAGGTCTTCCTCCACTAGCAGGTTTTTTTCGGAAAACTCTATTTATTCTGGTGTGGATGGCGGATCTACTACTAGAAATTCAATGAGTAATCTCAGAATTCAATGTGTATTCCTGAATAATCTCATTTTTCAATTATTCAACCATTTCATTATACCAAGTTCAATGTTAGCGAGATTAGTGAACATTTATCGCTTTCGATGCAACAATGAGGTACAGCCCAACTATGAGGTACATCAGCAGATGTTACAATAAAACTTATATAACTTTTTGCTGGTACAACCACTCTATTGTCGACTTCTAATAAACGTGATTGACCCAATTATAGATCATCTTATGGAATCGTACAGCTGTCAAAAGTGAGTGACTTACCTATTGAGTAATGGGAAGCGGGCTAGTCCCCGAAAATTAAGAGCCCCAACAACAACAGAAAGAAGGACGCCTCAGTGAGTGCCTGGAGACCTAAAAGTGCTGGCAATCAGAAACTTCGTCACCTCAACATACTCCTCAGCGAGCTCTACTGCTGCTTGCCCAAATCTCCCAAAAAGCTGTCGCCTGAACATGCAGCTCCGCAACCCAATGTCACTGTCAACCAGAAAGTTGATCGCCTCAACGACCTGCTCCACAAGCCTCCAACTAGGGCCGGCCAAAACATAACATAAGGCCACTAAGGCCTTTGCTTTAGACCCCACTTTTGGAAGGCCCAAAATTTATATATTTTACTAATAGCACCGGTACTAATATGTATAACTATTATTGTTAACGATCGTGTCCTTTGAGATTATAAAATAAAAAAATCTTGTTTTTCTGGCTTAATGAACTCAAGCATTAAAAGTGTTGCAAATACATTAGTAAAGTCAAACTATTGGTGTTCTTCAATTAGAATTCACGTTAATTTTTCTTAGCATACGTTGATCTATTCCATTCTAGAACTGAATAATATTACTCATAACAAAATATCATAATTTTAATGTTAGACGCATTAAATAATTTGTTCAATTTAAATTAATAACATATTACCTAAGAAATTACCGTCAATAAAAAAGAAATTTTAGAAGAACCTACTTAAAACTTAATTAATGACTACGTATCTCAAAAAGCTAAAAAAAAGTTCAAGTAAACAACTATGTAAATTTGGTTAATTATTGTGTTTAAGGCCTCTTATTAAAACATGGCCTTAGGCCACAAACTTGGTCGTGCCGCCCCTGGCCCCAATAGTATAGTATTCCTTGATAAATATATTCCTCCAGCTTTGTATTTTGGCCTTCCTATCAAAGTGCACCTCATCCATGAAAATAAGCTGGCTGACAACAAAATTCTTGCCAAACAAGTTAAAACTTGAGCATAACAGTCCATTATGTGCTTGAATCAAACCTAAACTTGGACAACCTCTTGTCCAAGACTAATCACCCATTTGTGTAAACAAAAATGCAGGTCCAATACTCTATTTTAAGCAAGCGAGCGATTGGGGCCAAAACTGCTTGCTTTCCAGAAATTTTGTCGCCCCTGCAAGCATCTCCACATACGAATAAACCTGCTCTTTCATGAACTCAGACAGCTTATAGGATGATGTCCACAATCTAAAAATTCTCAGTTGCTCCATCACTGCACCTAAGCTCTTGTCCTAGAGTGATGTAGTGCTGATCCCCAAGAGATAAAATGCAGGGTAATGAAACTGATGCAGCGGGCAGAAATTAGCTCGCCTCAACGGGGGTCCATGCCAGCAAAATTTACTTGAACAATTGTCATGATGCCAATGCTCCATGTGCTTAATAAAAAACCTGAAAAAATAAGAAATCAGGTTGTCCAATGTCACTATAAAACAAAGAAGTCGCCTCCCCATGCGCTTCAAAAACTGCTTGGCCAGAGAATGCCTCTCCTCACCGGGCAGGTCCACGACCGCTGCTACAAAGAACATAACTAATGTCACCACAGCGAGCGACATCGCGAGCTCAAAGAAGTTGGCAAACAGAAAATTAGTCCTCTCAGCGAGCGTATTAGAAGTATTGGGGTTTAGTGTAATATCCTATGGACTAAAGTATACACAGTTAGGTATAGTTTGTTGATTCAGTTAGTAGCAGTAGTTATTTAACAGATTGTACAAGTGGTTAGTTAGTTTATTAAGATATTTTCCCAAAATCAAGAGAATGGCTTTCTCTCTCTAGCAGTCCCTTTGTCCCTCTATAATCTGGGTTCAATTCGTAAATTTGACATGGTATCAGAGCGAGAATGATTGAATTCCACGCAATTAGAGTTTGATTCATCACTGTTCCTCAACATATTCTCACACATTTTCACAGATATTCATCAAATTTACCAGTAAATTCGTCAAATTTTTAGAAAAATGACAGCTGAAATGGCGCAAAATCGAGGAGAAATTGAAATAGATCAAAATCATGTTCTATACATTCCCTCTTCAGATACACCTGGTTCAATTTTGGTCCCTATACAGCTGATTGGATCAGAGAACTATATGATTTGGAGTCGATCTATGAAAATGGTGATACTAGCTAAGAACAAGCTAGGTTTTCTAGATGGAACATGTGAGAAGAGAGATTATACTGGTGCTTACTCGCATTTGTGGGAACGATGCAATGCTATCGTCCTATCGTGGATCCTAAACACTGTAGCCAAGGATTTGAGGACCGGAATTCTGTATGCTACGAATGCCCACAATGTGTGGAAGGACCTGAAGAAACGATTTGACAAGGTGAATGGAACACGTGAACATCAGCTGCACAGAGAAATTGCATTACATACACAAGGTACAAGTTCTGTTTCTCCTTATTTCACTCGCCTTAGAGATCTATGGGATGAATACTACGAATTAGTTCCATTTCCTGGTTGTGCTTGCCCTGAGTCTAAGGACTATTTGGCTCACATTGATAGACAACATTTGCATCAGTTTCTAATGGGGCTTAGTGAGCATTATGCTTCAGTTAGAAATCAAATCCTATTAATGAACCCTGTACCATGTGTTGATGAAGCCTATAGTATGATCATTGATACTGAAAGCCAACAGGAACAGTTGGTCCAGAATGAGTAAAATGACTCCACTGCATTGCTAACTGGTAGGGGTCAACCACATAGACAGGGTCAATATTTTAGATCAGGAGGTAGACAAGGCAATAGACAGGGTTATAAAGGGAAACAACAGGATTTGTATTGTGAGAATTGTCCCAATATGAGGAATCACACCAAAGAAAACTGTTTTAAAGCTCTTGGGTACCCTGCTGATTACAAGAGAAGGTATGGTTATAAAGGAGGAGATATTGGAAGTAGAGGTGTGTTGGCCACAGCTAATGCTAATGTCACTTTTGCTGATGATTTGGAGACCAAATGTACCCTAAGTGGGGGAAATCAGGCAGGGAATGTTACAGGTAATCAAGCTGGACATGGAAGCAGTGCAGGTGCTCAGTTCTTTACACCAGATCAGTACCATTAGATCCTGAGCATGCTGAATCAAGGAAAGGGCAAGGCACCAGAGGGACATGTCAACATGGTAGGTAATGCAGTCACTTCCTTATTGTCTGGTTCTCCCTCAAATAGTAATTGGATTATTGACTCTGGAGCATCACATCATATTGCCTCTAGCATGAAGTTTTTGAACAAAGTGAGGGAAATAGATAAGTTGAAGAGAGAAAGAGTCCAGTTGCCTACAAATAGTCATACAGAAATAACACATGTTTGAGAAGTCTCACTTGATTCATCACACAAGTTGACAAAAGTCTATCATGTTCCAGACTTTAAGTTCAACCTAATATCTGTTTCTAAGCTGACCAGGGAAATGTCTTGCTCTGTTACATTCTTCCCTGAATTTTGCATATTTCAGGACATTTACAGTGGAAGGGTGAAGGTGATTGGTGAGGAGTGTAATGGCCTGAATGTAGAAAAAGACAACACCACAGACAAGCAGGAAGATACAGTGCTAGCAGGAGTAGTGAGCAAAGAGAGAGCTGATTGCAAGCTTTGGCACTAGAGACTGGGACATGTTTCAACTGCAGCTATGCAGCATGTTTCCTTTCTTAAGAATAAAGTAGAGTATGTAGCACATCAGGAATGTGATGTATGTCCCCTAGGCAAGCAGCATAGACTTACATTTCCAGAAAGTACTAGTAGGAGTGATACTTTTTTTCAGTTGGTTCATATGGATGTTTGGGGACGATATAACACTGCTACATTTGATAAGAAATACTATTTTCTGACTGTGGTGGATGATTTCTCAAGAGCAACATGGATATATTTGATGCAGTTTAAAAATGAAGCTATTGTTTTTCTGAGAGATTTCTTGGCATATGTTAAAACTCAGTTTGATGCTACTGTCAAAATAATAAGAACAGATACTGGAACTGAGTTTGTTAACTCACAATGGAATACACTCCTAAGACAACAAGGGATAGTGCACCAGAGTAGTTGTGCCTACACACTACAACAAAATGGCGTTGTGGAGAGAAAGCACAGGCATATACTTAACACAGCTAGGGCACTCCAATTCCAAGCTAGTGTTCCTGACAAGTGTTAGCTTGGATAAGCTTGAAGTTTTGACTGATGACTGAGGAACGGATTCAAAGGACCTGTTTCTTTGAATCACTGCAGCAGAATAGATAATTCATGCAAAATTATTTAATTGAGATATTATTAATTATCCTAAATCTAATGTTTATCTTGATAATTATGCAGGTCTAAACGGATACAAAAAGATTGCATAAACAAAGGATAAAGGCTCAGAGATCCGGATTCTAAAGAGTAGAATCCAATTAGGATTCAAACTCAAGGGAGCTTTGGAGTTCTAATTCATCAAGACTTCTTGGCTGCTGGAGCTATAAAACGTGGAGCATATCAGCCATAGAAGTATGCACAAATACAGAGAGCATCGAGCAAAAGCTGAGAAGAGTTATTAGCTTATTAGTGTAATCAGTTAGCTACAGTAGAACTAAGTTAGAACCTGTTCCTTAGATTGAATCTTGTAAAAGTTCAAGTCTTAGTTCAACTGTAGTAAGCAAAAATCGAGTTGTAAACTTTCTGGTTCAAGTCGTGGACTTGACACAACTTCACTGATCGTGAGAAAGATCACTAAAGGATTAGAGTTAGTCCTAGGTTAGTAAGAGTGAGTCTTGTAACCAAGTGGGTCTTTTTACATAGTGAAGTTGAAATCCTACTTGAGAAGTAGGTCGTGGTTTTTTGATCCCGAGTCAAGGGGTTTTTCCACCCTAATAACTGGTGTTCAATTACTTACAGTTTTAATTCCACATTTCGTAAAGTAAAGGAACACATTTTAAGGAACTGGTCCTTAAAACAGTAAAGTGGTGTAATCGTGGGAAATAACATTTGGTATCAGAGCGGGTTATCCTTGAAAAGGTTAACACCTAGGATTAGATGAGTACATCACGAGAGAACAGTGAGGGTCAGTCAATGGTTAGAGCACCTTATTTCAATGGGAAATACTATTCATGGTGGAAAAAAATGATGCGTGATCACCTTCAAGCAGAAGACTATGAATTGTGGGATATAGTAACTGAAGGTCCCATGATCCCAATGAAGAAGGATGCTGAGGGAAAAGATGTTCCCAAAACCAGGAAGGAATGCAATGCTGAAGACATAAAGCAATGGGAAAAGAATGCAAAGGCAAGGAAGTGGCTGGTTGGTGGACTTAGTCCTGACGAATGCACTAGAATCAGAGGGTATGCCACTGCAAAGGAGATTTGGGATGCTGTAAAAGTTGCACACGAAGGAACACGTCAGGTAAAAAGGTCCAGAGGTACACTTCTTTATGCTTAATATAAAAGCTTTAAAATGAAAGAAGAAGAGTCAATCTCTGAAATGTAGACTAGATTTAATGCCATTGCTTCTGAACTTATCTCTTTAGGAAGGGTTTTAACTGTGGAAGATAGAGTAGAAAAGATTTTAACTAGGGTTCTTCCAGATTCTTGGGAGATCAAAGCTTGTGCTATCATAGAAAGCAAAGATTTAACCACTCTATCCTTAGATGAGCTTATAGGCAATTTAAAGACTTATGAACTGAGGAAAAAGGTTAAAAACATAGGAGCACCAGTTAAAACTGAACGTAACCTAGCCTTGACTGCTGGTGATAAAATCATTGATGATAAGGAACTGGCGCTAAAAGTGTTCAGAAATATTTGATTAAGAAAAGGGCAATTAGTGGACAGGGTAGGTCTACTAACATGAAACAGGCTGGAGAATGCCACAAATGTGGAAGCTCGGAGCACTACATCAGCAAATGTCCAATTATGGAAGGAGAATGGAGGAAGAGATTCATTGATGAAAGGAAGAAGGCTAGGGAACAGGTCCATAAGAAAAGTGGAAATCCCAAAGCAATGGTTGCAGGATGGCAAGACAGTGAAGACGAAATAACTGATGATGATCTGGATGAGGATCTTGCTCTAATGGCACTTGGAGATTCAGAAAATGAAGAAGATGTTGAGGTATTTGTTTCTAAACTCAAAGATGATGTAAAAAGCATGCCTAGAGAAAAATTGGTTAAAGTATTCCATATTGTGCTAAATAAATTTAAATCTCTAAGGGATAGCAATCATCAAATGCATGATAAAATTGATTGTTTAGAAACAGAATGCAAAGAAGAAATAGTTAAAAATGATTTTCTGGAAAGGAAGATTAGCATGCTTGAGGAACAGGTCCTCACACTTGAAACTACTGCTCAGGAATTAGAAAATGTTAAAACAATTGAAAAAGGTAAAGGTATTGCTAATTCTCATCAGATCATTGCTGAAGAGAAACTGAAAGTCACAGTTGATGAACTATGTAAAAAAGATGAAAAGATAAGATTTTTAGAAGAAGACTTGGTTAAAACAAAAATGGAACTAAGAAAAACTGTAGAATGGAACAAGTCTTCTGAAGCACTAGAATGGTTACAGGAAAATCATAGTAGTAACAGGAAAGGTATTGGATTCATGAAAGCACAGAGTTCACCCAAATAGAATCCAAAGAGTAAGTACTTATCTTTTCCTGAAAACTGGCTATGCACTCATTGTGGGAACACTGGTCACCGGAAAGAAAATTGTCAATCTTTAAAAAGGGCTACCCAGAGGAGCAGGTCCTATAAACCTGTTCAAAATTCTGTGAAACAGAAGAATAGGTCCTATAAACCTGTTCAACGTTCTGTAAAAAGGGAAATTGTTCACACAAAGAAGTCATTACCATTCTGGGCTAGGAGAGATCTGATTCATCCTTTTTCTAAAGGAAAGGAACCCAAACTAGTTTGGGTTCTTAACATTAACCCCTAGTTTTCTTTTGCAGGCTAGAGTGAAGGAGATAAACCACAAATGGTACATGGACAGTGGTTGCTCAAGGCATATGACAGGACATAAGGAACTGTTCCTTTCACTCTCAGCCTTCCAAGGAGGAAGTGTTTCCTTCGGTAATGGTAAGAAAGGGGAAATCATTGGAATTGGAAAGGTAGGTTGGTCTGATTCACACTGTATAGATAATGTATTTCTAGTAGATGGGCTGAAGCATTGCTTATTGAGCATATCTCAATTGTGTGACAAAGGTAATAATGTTAATTTCTTATCTACTGGATGCACTGTGACTAACCAAACTTCTGGAGAGATTATTTTGCAGGGAAACTGACACGACCCGGAATCCGGCTAGGCCGTGCGGGCACCCGACATCTTCCCCTAGACCGTCGGGCGAACCCTTACCAATTCAATTAGGAAAATAAATATAATCCAATTCATAAATAAAAACAAGACTTAGAAAAAGCACAGACATACTGATACCTCTAAGCTGTACAAAAGAAATTACAGCTGACGACTAGACATCTAAGAGTACAAAAGAAGACAGATACCTCCTGAAGGGAGCAAAATGCAACTGAAATAATAACCAATATACTGGTGGCCATCCGTAATAAAAGCTGGCTCACCCTGACAGCTGAAGTCGTCTTCGCTCCTACACAACGTGGCGAACTCAATCCTGGAGCGAACCTGCCGAAACGAAATAGATAGACAAGAAACAAACAACAAACAAGGGTGAGTCAAAAAGACTCAATAAGTGGGGCAGACTAGCCACCTCAAAGAATAGGATAGCTAGCCAGGGAGAAGAAACAGATAAACAAAATTCCTCTTATTTAAATTATAAAAACGCAGAGCTAGATAATAACTAGAAACACGTATGGGATGACAAACTCATTAACAACCAGGAACGTAAGATAACCAAAACATATAGGTATCCCGAACACATCAACAATCAGAAATATATCCTGTTGCGGCGTGCAACCCGATCCATAGATTTATACCGTTGCGGCGTGCAACCCAATCCATATATTTATACCGTTACGGCGTGTAACTCGATTCCCGCAACCCGGGATACGAGCCAGAAATATATAGGCAAACTGAGATATGTCCACGTCATAGTATACATACCGCATACATAAAACACAACACAGCACACATAATAGTGAGTATGCGGTGCAATGGGATGGGATGAATGCGGTATGATGCAATGCAGTCACATATGCCTGATACCCATCTCCGGCGCGGGACTCTCATCGTCTACCAGGAGATATATGCAATAATGACCCTTCACCGGCTCGGGACTCTCATCGCCAACCGGGAAGTATATGCAATAATGACCCTTCACCGGTGCGGGACTCTCATCGCCAACCGGGAAGTATGTGCAATAAGTACCCTTCACCGGTGCGGGACTCTCATCGCCAACCGGGAAGTATATGCAATGCTCAAAACCAGAGTGCAATGCTCATATGCTCAATGCAGTACCAACAACAGGGCATAACAAATAATATACAATGTAAATTCAAAGCTAAGGCGTAATGAGTACGCCTATTGGCAGCTACACACGTAAGGAAACACGTGGTAGAAAATCCACGAGGCCAGGTGCCTCCAAAGAAATAGATATAAACAGTTACCTTGTTACAAAGTTAGTACAGCCACTCAATAACCGCTTTGTCCTTTGGATTCATTGTCAAACGATCCCACTGTGTTCAATAACCAGAAAAATATATCAAATTAGGCTAAAGGCTTCATTCCTCACATCTTAGGGCAATCCAGGTAGGAACCTGATACCCTATTCGCATACGCAATACGCAGGCCAGGCCTATGTAAAGGGTGTAAGGCCACATAACCAAACCCCAAGTAAATTACATTTATAAGTTGGCCATAACTCACTGAATACGAATATATAATCAATTCCATTATCGGGGTCCATTTGACCCTTTAAACTATCAATTTACATCATTAGGGCGATGTCTAATATCCCTATTTTTACCGTCAAAACATATTCAAACACACGTAATAAATTCAAATAATATATTAGGATCATTACCTGAATATTTCAGGGTGAAAATTCTACTTTTCTCCGGCCCCTTTTCTCATTTTCTGGCAATTTTCCACTGCGTATTTTCTATTTTTGGTTTCTCTGTTTCGCGTTCCATTTTGCTCTGTTTCTGTATGTTGCCCACAGCTACCCCATCCTTAGCTTTTAAGCTTAAGGACCCACCGCCACCATATTTCTTATTTTCCTTTTTTTTTTTGTTTTATTTTATTTTATTTTCTTTTCTTAACGAAAATTAAAATAGTACCCTACGATATTTGAAATAATTCCAACTTTTGCATACAAGTTATACAAAATATATATATATAACATACTCGCGAAGGCGGATCTCAAATCGGACTCCCGAAACTCAAGATGCGAATTTAAATAGAAAAGGTCAAATTATTTAACTTTCGGCATTTTAGCAGAAACTAGCCGAACAACATCAAAATTCACGTTCGAAAGTTTACAAAAATCACAAATAATCATACGAACCTAACGGCACTTTTGGATTTCGAATCTGAGCTCATTCGGCAAACCGAGCTCGAAAATATCTTTTTAATATTTATCGCCAATAAAAACTGAAACCTTCTTCCGATGCCTACCAAACGAGGTCTGATTTAGCTCAAATTTTACAGACAAGTTCTAATGGACATTACGAATATTTTAAAATTATCGGCACGCCAATCGGAGTCCTAACTTCCAAAACGACTGACCGAGGTCGTTTCAGAAACAGCCATGGAAACATCTACAAAGTAGACTTGCTGACATTATCTGATGGAAGCCTGAGCTGCTTAAGTGTGGTGCAAACTGATCCCCTCCTATGGCACAAAAGACTAGGACATGCTAGTCTTTCACAATTGAACAAACTTGTGTCAAAGGACTTGGTGATAGGTCTTCCTAACATCAAGTTTAATGATGAAAAAGTATGTGAAGCATGTGCCAGGGGGAAGCAGGTAAGATCCTCCTTTAAACCGAAGAAACAGGTAAGTACCACTAAACCTTTGGAACCGGTCCATATGGATTTATGTGGTCCAATGAGAACAATGAGTCGTGGAGGTAAGAAGTATGTTATGGTATTGGTGGATGATTACTCCAGATTTACATGGACTATATTTCTTGCATCTAAAGAAGAAGCATTTAATGCATTTTCAATTTTTGCTAAGAAAGCTCAAAGAACTCTAGATAATCATATTGTTGCCATTAGGTCAGATCATGGAACTGAATTTGAAAATCATATGTTTTTCAATTTTTGTAATGAAAATGGCATTAATCATAATTTTTCCTCACCTAGAACTCCACAACAAAATGGTGTAGTGGAAAGGAAAAATAGGACTCTAGAAGAAATGGCAAGGACTATGTTAATATCTGGAAATCTTCCACAGAACTTTTGGGCTGAGGCTATTAATACTGCATGCTACATAATAAATAGATGTATGACAAGGCCTTTAATAGAAAAGACCCCATATGAATTGCTTAAAGGAAGAAAACCAAATATTTCTCATCTTAGGGCTTTTGGTTGCAAATGTTTCATACATAACAATGGGAAAGATGCCTTAGGAAAATTTGATCCTAGAAGTGATGAAGGAATATTTGTTGGTTATTCTTTAAATAGTAAATCTCATAGGATGTTTAACAAGAAAACATTGAAAATTGAAGAAAGCATGCATGTTAAATTTGATGAAACTGACAGTCTCACTCAAGAACATGTACAGGAGGATGAAGAAATTGGAATAATGAAAGAGTTTGAACTTAATCCACAAATGCAGGTTGTGGATATGAGAAGTGAACTGCATGAACTGTTCCTCAGGACAGAACTGAGAAGAGTAGCACTGAAACAGGGGGGAACAAATGTTGGTTCCACCTCACAAACTGGAAACGCTACTCTATCAGGAACTGTTCCTCAGCAGAGGACTTCTGACAATGGATTGACACCCAAGCCTTTCAAGTATCAAGGGTCACATCCTGTGGATCAAATAATCTCAGATAAGACTGCCGGAGTTCAAACTAGATCAGCAGTCAAGAATCACAATCTGTGTGCCTTTAGTACTTTCTTAACTCTTGTTGAACCTAAAAATGTGAAAGAAGCACTGAAGGATGCAGATTGGATTAATGCTATGCAGGAGGAACTGAATCAATTCGAAAGGAGTCAAGTTTGGCATCTGGAACCCAAGCTAAGGAACATGTCCATAATTGGAACAAAATGGGTTTTCAGAAACAAACTTGATGAGGATAGCATGGTAACAAGAAACAAGGCCAGGCTAGTCGTTCAGGGATATAGTCAAGAGGAGGGCATCGACTATGATGAGACTTTTGCTCCAGTTGCAAGACTGGAAGCAATAAGACTTCTTATAGCCTTTGCTACATACATGGAATTTACTCTACATCAAATGGATGTCAAGAGTGCATTTCTGAATGGTTACTTGAAAGAAGAAGTGTATGTCAAGCAACCTCCAGGTTTTGAAAGTGAACAGTTCCCTGAACATGTGTACAAGTTGGACAAGGCCTTGTATGGGCTCAAGCAGGCACCAAGAGCATGGTATGAAAGACTATCAAAATTTCTACTCCAACATGGATACAAGAGAGGTAAAATTGATAGTACACTGTTTTTAAAAAAAAAGGTAAACATCTCTTAATTGTTCAAATTTATGTAGATAATATAATCTTTGGTGCTACTTGTGAAAATTTAAGTAAAGAATTTGCACACTTGATGGGGAGTGAGTTTGAGATAAGCATGATGGGTGAACTCAATTTCTTTTTGGGTTTACAAATTAAGCAAACCTCAAATGGAACTATGATCCATCAACAAAAGTATGTTAAGGAATTACTTAAAAGATTTGATATGAATAATGCTAAGGAAATTGACACACCTATTGCCACTGCCACAAAATTCGATCTTGATGAACATGGAATATCAGTTGATCAAAAATTGTATAGGGGTATGATAGGTTCTCTACTTTATCTAACTGCTAGTAGACCTAATATTGTGTTCAGTGTTGGTTTATGTGCTAGGTTCCAATCAGATCCTAAGGAATCTCATTTGAAAGCTGTTAAAAGAATATTGAGGTATCTGAAAGGAACAGGTCCCTTGGCACTTTGGTATCCAAAAGGTGGTAGTTTTAATCTTGTTGGATATACTGATGCTGACTATGCAGGTTTTCTTGTTGATAGAAAAAGTACCTCAGGTATGGCACATTTTCTTGGTGAATGTTTGGTTTCTTGGGGAACCAAGAAGCAAAATTCAGTGGCACTTTCCACTGCTGAGGCTGAATATGTGGCAGCTGCTTCATGTTGTTCACAGTTGTTATGGATTAAACAACAATTACAGGATTTTGGTGTTGATGTAGGAACTGTTCCTATCTATTGTGATACCACTAGTGCTATTAATATGACAAAGAATCTAGTGCATCACAAAAGGACTAAACACATTGACATAAGACATCATTTCCTAAGAGACAATTATGAAAAAGGTTTGATCACCATAGCATTTTGTCCCACTGAAAAGCAAATTGCTGACATTTTTACAAAAGCTCTAGGTAGAGATGATTTTGAAAGAAATAGATTGGAATTAGGGATGATTAAATTCACATAAAATCATCAATGCTTTACTTCATAATTGGCTAGAAAATTGCACTTAAAATGAATTTTATTCAAGTCATTATGAATGATTCAGTCCAGCTTAATACTTAAATGTATACTCTTATGCCATATCTCTTATTTAGAGTTGCTAAAATTGAATGATGTTACCCTTATGCTCTTAGAATTTCAGATGATCAAAATGTTGCAAATTGGAAGGACACTGAATTTTTTGTATTAAACTCAGCTATGTACTCGTTATTATTCAGTTAATTTAGAAGTATAAAGGCTATAGGTAACTTGTGATTAGGATAAATCCCACTAAGTTTCCTACCCATATCCAAATTGCAAAAGAGTCCCATCGGAGGAACAGTTCCTACTCTGAAAAGGTAACCTGGCAGCCCAACGACTCTATTTTTCCGGGAGACTCCCAAGAGTCCATAACCGTTGCATGTTGTGCTGAGGTAAGTTGATCGATTTCTACTCTAACTCCACTACCTAATTCACTATATAAATACACTTCTACTCCCCCATTATTCTTTTACCTTGTTCATCAATTAAAATTATCACAGTTTCAGAAAGAATAGTCAGTTATTTGTTAATTCGAATTGCAAGAATGTCTCTTTCTTCTGATAACTCTGCAACTGCACCCACTGCTGAACAACCACAAAATCTCAATCCTTCCTCACCCATGGAAACCACTGACCTAAACCCTGAAATTCTTGAACCAATCCCAGAAATACCTGAACCTGAAATTCAGGGGGAAGGATCAGTTCCCACGGCTGAATCAATTGCTGAGCAGATTGAGGATTTATCACGTGCTATGGTGTTGTATCAGTATCAGGTAAACTTCACCTACCCTTTGAATGTTGTGATAGACGAGGAAGAAAAGGGTGAGGGGTCTGAGGCTGCTCTTGAGGGGGAACCTATTAAGAGGTTGGAAGCACCCATGCATGGGTCATCGGGGTCTCCAGAGGCTGCTTTTAGAGCACCCATGGAGGATGTGATAGATGTTGAGGAGGCTATAAGTGATAGTGACAGGCCTTTGGTGGATTTGATCAACATTAGGAGTCTGAAAAGAAAATTGGCTAGAAAGGGACCCATTGATGACCATGTGACTGGTGAAATTGCTGCTAAGTTGAAGAAAATAGGTGACAGTTACAAGCCTGGAAATAAGAAGAAAGTTGAAAGTGCCTCTAAGGCAAAAGGACCTGTTCCTTCTTCCTCAACCCCTGCTTCTGGGGTTAGGAGGACAAGAAGTGCTGCAAAAGCTGCTGATGAACAATTAGCTGCTGCCTTAGAAAGGACCAGAAAAGGGAAAGGAAAATAGGTTGTTGAAGAGGAAGAAGTGGAGGATATTGATCTTGCTGATTTTTCTGAGGATGATGAGATGGTAGACGCTGAGGAGGTTGTGCCTCAGTCTAAGAAAAGAAAAGTTTCTGAGAGAAGGGTAACAAGAAGCTCGGTTAAAGCTGCAGAGAAGTCTGCTAGGAGGACCAGGTCCTCCAAGAGAGTTGTTGTTTCTGAAAGTTCTGCTAGTGACAGTGATGAGTCCTTTGCTGGAGAAGAGAGTGAAAGTGAAGCTGAAGGTGATGAGTCTGTGCACTGTGTTCATGATGACATGTTGACCAGGAAGGTGTTGAAAGGTCGGGTAATGTCTGATGTGCAAGAAGAAGGAATGTTATGGTTGTTACAAAAACTGCATGCTCAGGGTTGGAGGGACATGGTCCTTAAGATCTCTGGTAGGTGTGCAAAGGGGATGGTGCAGGAATTCTACAAGAACTGCTCCATCAAAGAATATAGGATTACTACCTCTGTCAATGATAATGTGATCATGTTTGATACAAGGGAACTTGGTGAGCTGCTGGGGATTCCTTTTACTGGGTATGACAGCTATGTCAAGAAGGTTTGGCCTGACTTGACCAACTTGCCTACTGATCTGGAGATCACTAGGAAGTTTGCTGAGAATGAAGGGGAAGAGAAACCCAGGGCAGTGCAGAAGAGTGAGATGCACCCACAGCACCAAGTATTATTTGAGTTTGTGAACAAAATTGTGCTGCCAAGGCAGGAGAAAAGAGGAGTTGCCAGTTTCATGGACCTGGTCCTTATGGAACTGTTGGACAAAGAAAAGCAGATCAATTGGCCTAGCTTTATGATCCACCTGATAAAAAGGGTGATTGCTGGGAAGAGAAAGCACTCCTTGCCGTTTGGTTTCATCCTGACTGATGTATTTGCAAAGTTGAAGATTCCCTTGGAAGGGGTTGTGAAGGCTACAAAGAAGGAAAAGTTTGGTTGTGCCACATTGATAAGCTGTGATTTGCCAGTTCAGGCTGATCCTCCACAGGCTGGTGTTGGGAGGCAGCCATTGAACAACAAAGTGAGGGCACTTAGGCAACAAGTTAATATTCAGGCTGCTGAGATAGCAAGGTTGGAAGAGGAGAAGAATTACTGATAGGCAGAGGCCTCAAAGGCAAAGGAGACCAATGAGGGAATGCTCAAGCAGATGTTTGAGTTGCTTAGCAAGTCTCAGGGACCGGGTCCTTCCACATCCTGACCACCTTAGCCTTTAGCCATATTTTGTCTAGTGGGATCTAGCCTAGCCTAGTGCCTTAGCCTTTTTCTTCTTTAGTCTTTGGATAATTCTGTAGTACTTGCTTGTATCCCCTGGTTTCAATGTTTGATTAAATGAATTGTCTTTGATGGTTAATATCATTGTTTTGCAGTTGCTTTAATATGATTTATGTTTGCATTTTGAGTTGCCTCAATGGCCATGTGCTGATTAATTCTAACACTTGAGTTATATTTTTTATGCAACCTTTTCAATGATGCCAAAAGGGGGAAGAGTAAGTCTGATTTTGCATGAAGTTATACCTAATTGAAAATCTGTTCCTTAATGATAAATTAATTCTCCCCTGATTGATTGTCTTTTTGAGCTTAAGTTGTACTTCAGGACATTAAGGATATGCAGCTATGCTTATGAATTTGTCATCATCAAAAAGGGGGAAATTGTTAGCTTGGATAAGCTTGAAGTTTTGACTGATGACTGAGGAACGGATTCAAAGGACCTGTTCCATTGAATCACTGCAGTAGAATAGATAATTCATGCAAAATCATTTAATTGAGATATTATTAATTATCCTAAACCTAATGTTTATCTTGATAATTATGCAGGTCTAAACGGATACGAAAAGATTGCATAAACAAATGATAAAGGATAAGAGATCCGGATTCTAAAGAGTAGAATCCAATAAGGACTCAAACTCAAGGGAGCTTTGGAGTTCTAATTCATCAAGACTTCTTGGCTGCTGGAGCTATAAAACGTGGAGCATATCAGCCATAGAAGTACGCACAAATACAGAGAGCATCGAGCAAAAGCTGAGAAGAGTTATTAGCTTATTTGTGTAATCAGTTAGCTACAGTAGAACTAAGTTAGAACCTGTTCCTTAGATTGAATCTTGTAAAAGTTCAAGTCTTAGTTCAACTGTAGTAAGCAAAAATCGAGTTGTAAACTTTCTGGTTCAAGTCGTGGACTTGACACAACTTCACTAATCGTGAGAAAGATCACTAAAGGATTAGAGTTAGTCCTATGTTAGTAAGAGTGAGTCTTGTAACCAAGTGGGTCTTGTTACATAGTGAAGTTGAAATCCTACTTGAGAAGTAGGTCGTGGTTTTTCGATCCCGAGTCAAGGGGTTTTTCCACCCTAATATCTAGTGTTCAATTACTTACAGTTTTAAGGAACACATTTTAAGGAACTGGTCCTTAAAACAGTAAAGTGGTGTAATCGTGGGAAATAACAACAAGTACTGGGGAGAATGTGTCAAGACTGCAGTATAATTGATTAATAGAACACCTAGTAAGATCCTGGGAGGCAAGAGTCCTTATGAACTGGTATACAAGAAATCATTGTCTCTAGTTCACCTGAGGGTATTTGGATGTTTGTGCTATGCAACCAACTTAACCAAAGGAGACAAATTTGGACCAAGGGCTAGGAAGTCTGTTTTCATGGGGTACAATACCACTCAAAAGGGCTATAAGCTCTTAGATCTTAACAATAACTGCTTCTTTGTAAGCAGAGATGTCCTTTTTATGGAGGATGCATTCCCATTCAGTATAGGCACTTGTGGAGCAGAAGTGCCTCAGTCTGATCTGGACTCATTCCTTCATCAATATGAAGTGTTTCTAGCAGATGATGAAGATGATGCACCCTGTACAAAGTTAGGTACAGACTGTCACAGTAAGACTGTCCCAGCAGTAGATGCATCCTTACAGGAGAGTGCCACACCAGAAACTGAGCATCATGCCAGTGGGCCACACTCCCCTGAGGAAGATGCTGACCCCTGAACTGGAGAGATGGAACAGTTTGTGGAGCATCAGGAACATGAAGAGACAGTGGAGCAGGAATTATAGAAGTCAAGCAGAGTCAAGAAGCCTCCAACCTGGTTGAAGGACTTTGTAACACCTACTGCTAAGCAAGCCAACTGTTTGTACCCTTTGAGTGACACCTTATCATATGCCAATGTATCTCAGAAATACAGAGATTACCTATCAGTATTCTCTGTATTAAACAAACCAACTACATTTCATGAAAGTTGCTGTAGACAACATATGGATAGAAGCAATGCAACAGGAAGTGAAGGCACTGGAGGACAACAAAACATGTGAAATAGTAGATTTGCCAAATGGAAAAAGAGCCATTGGTTCAAAATGGGTATACAAAATCAAGTACAAGTCAAATGGTGAAGTTGACAGATTCAAGGCAAGGCTTGTAGCTAAGGGATACAATCAAAAGGAAGGGCTGGACTACCATGAAACTTTCTCACTAGTAGCAAAAATGGTAAAAGTAAGGCCAGTGATAGCATTAGCAGCCTCAAGGAGTTGGGAGCTATATCAAATGGATGTATTCAATGCTTTCCTGCAAGGTGATCTGTATGAAGAAGTTTATATGCATTTGCCTCAAGGATTTCAGAGACAGGGGGAGCAGAAGGTATGCAGGTTGCTTAAGTCCTTGTATGGACTCAAACAAGCATCCAGACAGTGGAACATCAAGCTCACAGATGCTCTAATGAGAGATAGCTACATTCAAAGTGCCTATGACTATTCTCTTTTTACCAAGAAAGAAGGGGAACATATAGTCATCATCTTGATCTATGTAGATGACCTGCTGATAACAGGAAGCTCAGAGGCCTTGATCAAGGAAGCCAAGGAGTCCTGAACAAAGAATATAAGATGAAGGATCTGGGAGAGCTCAAGTATTTTTTGGGAATAGAAGTGATGAGTTCCAAGGAAGGCATCTTACTCAATCAGAGAAGGTATGCTTTGGAAATAATCTCAGACCCTGGGTTGAGTGGGGGCAAACCTGCATGTACACCCACTGAATTGAATCAGAAGATAGCCATAATAGAGTATGACAAATTTGTTAGACTGACCAATGATCAACCACTGGAAGCTGTTACTCAATATCAGAAACTAATTGGCAAGTTGCTCTATTTAACCATTACAAGGCCAGACATCAGTTACAGTGTGCAGTGTCTTAGTCAATTCCTACAGAACCCCAAGAGATCACAAATGGATGCAACATTAAGGATAGTGAGATACCTTAAACTTGCACCTGGAATGGGAGTACTGTTGAAAAAGGATCAGAGGTGCAGACTTATGGGGTATTATGATTCAGATTGGGCTGCTTGCCTATTTACTAGAAGATCAGTGAGTGGTTAAATTTGGGGACTCTCTTGTGTCCTGGAAATCAAAAAAACAGAACACTGTGTCCAGGAGTAGTGCAGAGGCAGAATATAGGAGCATGGCTTCTACTACAGCTGAACTAACTTGGTTGATTGGGTTGTTTACTGAGCTGAGAGTAAGATTGGAACAACCAGCAGTGCTGTACTGTGACAACAAAGCAGCATTGCAGATTGCTGCCAATCCCATCTTTCATGAGAGGACCAAACACATTGAAATAGATTGCCACTTTGTGAGAGTGAAGCTGAATGAGGGCAGCTTAGTCACTCAGTATGTATGTTCCAAAGATCAACAGGCAGACTTGTTCACAAAAGGCTTAGGATCAGCTCAGCATTCTTATCTACTTGGCAAGCTAGGAGTGTTCAATATACTTCACCCTCCAGCTTGAGGGGAAGTATTAGGAGTATTGGGGCTTTAGTGTAATATCCTATGGACTAAAGTGTACAGAGTTAGGTTGTTAGGTACCATATTGTATTTAGGATAGTTTGTTAATTCAGTTAGCAGTAGTTATTTAACAGATTGTACAAGTGGTTAGTTAGTTAATTCAGATATTTTCCCAAAATCAAGAGAATGACTTTCTCTCTCTAGCAGTCCCTTTATCTCTCTATAATCTGGGTTCAATCCGTAAATTTGACAGAGCGCCTCCACAAAAAATCCATGGCAAAGCAGTAATACAGGCGCGAGCGAGCTTGGAAGCTGCGCCAGTGTTAGCCACCTAAGCTTAATAAGCATGGCCATCCTTGTAGTGCCAATTCCAGTGTCAAAAATAAGATGAAGTGTCTATTAGAAATATTCATTTTGATTATTCTAGAAGATGTTAAATACATTTGTTAATGTTCTGAGTGACTAAGTTCATGTAATTTTAGTTATCCTAGGTGTATGGATTTTATGTTATCTAAGTGGTCATGTTCATATAGTGTGTGTGAACTTATTTAATAGATGTGAATCTAGAATGTGTTTCTAGAATTGTCCTTAGACACCTATAAATACCTCTTTGTAATAGTGTCACTAAAAAGTGTAGTTTAAATATGTTATGATGAGCTTCTTGTCTCCCTTCCTCTTCCGTCTTCTTTGTGCCTTATTATTTATCAAGGGTCCACCACCTTATATTCCAACAAGTGGTATCAAAGTGTTGGTACGATTCTGGACGAAGGTGTAAAGTGAAAAGTTTGGCAATCTCTATTGAAGGTATTTCCCCGAATTTGATGACTTGTTGAGAGGCCGACTATATGCACAGAAAAGAGTGAATCCTCCGGGTGTGTGAAGAAAAGAGTACAACCTGTCGAGTAGAGAACGTGTAAGTCTTGAAAGACTACCCAAGGTAGAAAAATAGAAGACAAGAGAAGTCTGCTGTGAATGATCATGCAATAGCTGTCGCATCCTATTTTTACCAAATCGGTTAAAGTTCGAAATAGGGATCGACTTGTTGGAACTCACGTATAAGAGTTGGAGTCACCACCTAACATATATTTTTTAACTAGGCGTATTATGACACCTACTCTTGGTTCTAGCTAATTTTATAATTAACTCCAAAACTTAGTCTACGAACCAGAAATTCTAGGTAAGGGTTCAAGTTAACCCGAGAGGAAGGGGTTAGGCACCTCTCAGGCTCCACCAAATGTGGTTACCGTTCTAGGCAATTAAAAGCGAATAAACTAACTAAAAATAGATGAATAATTAAATGACTATTTATAATATGCATATAAGAGTTAAGGTTAAATAAAAAGGTTCCAATTTGCTAATTGGCTTCTTCCTTGGAGAATTACACCTCACAAAATAAAATACATTAGTTAGTAGATAAAATATAAATAATAATTAAAGATAGATTAAATGAAAGTCGAGCGATTTTAAGAAGGTGTTTTCGGGAGCGTCATCTTCCAGCTTGTTCATCCAAATGTACCTCGTAAAAATAAGAAAATGAATTAGTATTTTAACTAATAATAGTAAGAATAATATTATAATATCAATAATAGAAATAATACTGATATACAATAATAAAATAAAATAAAGAGGAAAATAGATTTTATAAAAGTGTAGGCTCAGGTTTGTATGAGTCGGGTAGAGGTTAGGGACGTCAGTACGAGTGCAAACACGGGGGCCCTCCGGTTGTCATGCCAAGCACCGATCCCACCACTCTATCGCCGGCGTGTTTTGTAATAAAATTCATACACGTCATCATCGCCTTTTATTTTTAGGGACACGGGGTAGCGTAAATGTAACGGAACGGGACTGATTTGGCCTCCAAATCTCATTGGCTTAAGTGTAGTATTATGTTCATATTAGTCCCTAGGCCTCAAATTAATTATTTAATTATTTTTCTTGGCCTATTTTAACTAGTGATTACCAAATCTGATGCCCATGTAGAAGCTGCAACAAACTTAGAAAATACTCCCTGTGGTCCACTTTATTTGATGTTTTTCACTTTTCGAGAGTCAGGTTGACCAATTTTCGGATTCAAAATTAACTAGATTTAGTCAATATTTAACAATTATAATTTAGATATTAAAAAACTACATGAAAGTACTACAAGTTGCAATTGTCATATTAATATGGTGAAAAAATATATCTCAAAATGTTGGTCAAAATTTACATTATTTGACTTTTAAAAAAGAAAAGTGATCAAATAAAATGGACCGGGGTGAGTAGTCATTAGTAACGGTGTTAAACATAACAATTGAGCAGTACAGCAATTAATTGAAATTCACAAAAAATCGTGGGACCCAGAATACTCCTGCAATAACAACATACAATAGAATATTAAGGAAATAAAAGTCAAACAGTGACAAAAAATACCATCACTGATTGAAAAGTCCAAAGAAAATATCAGTAGCAGGTGTATCGACCCCGATGCAATAACCCAAATACGATGGGGTTTAATTTACCGCCGGCAACCCACAAAGTCGATGGAACAGAACAATCAAAAACAACGAACGGAGCAGTTAACGAATGGAGGAGCGACACCGACGAGCAAGTACTGGCGTCACTGCTACTCCCACGTCATCACTGCCACTGGTATGTCGCTGGCGATGATGGTTTTTCCGGTGGCATGTGCGGTTTTAGCCACTTTCTCATTCCCCTCTTTATGGTTCGTCCCCGATCTCCCCTGTATCTGCTTGTGGGTGTGTGCGCGTGTAATAGGTGTGTGTGGAGTCTGTTTTTGGTGGGTGTGCCGTAAATAGAGATGGAAAGGATGAGAGGAGGGTCCTGTGTATGTGGTCTGTGTACGGTGGGGAGATGAGGAAGATGGGTATATGGGTGTACTGCATATGTATGCAGCAGTAATGTCTGTGGATGTATTATTTTTGTGCGTGTGCTGTGTATATCTATGGTGTATTTGGAGGGGGTGCTATGCATTGGGAAGGAGGAGAGTGGAAGTGGGGGTACTGTGTGGTTTCTGGTATTTGGGAAAAGAAGCAATGGGAGATATATGTGTATGTGTGTGTGTGGAGAGGTTTAAAAAAGGTCGGGAAGAAGATGATGTACTGTGTTTTTGTGTATATTGGGAGTGTGTATCGTGTATGTACTGATCCCTGTGTCCCGTTGATGTTGATGATGTATATAGGATTGGGGAAAAAATAGTTGTTCGGTGATGGCAGTCATCAAAGGAATTTTTTAGATTTAGGGAGATTAGGAAAATATTAAAGAGGGATTGGGGAGAGATTTTGGTATCTTGTTAGGAACATTGGGGAATGGGTTAGGAAAGGAAAAAGTTAACTATTGAATTTTATTCAAAAAAAAAAAAAGAAAAAAAATATACGGCATAATTAAGAAGATATGGAGGATGTATTTGGTTAGAGATTTGGTTTAGGTTCAAAGAAAAAATGTAATTCAATAGAAAAGTAAACAAAAATAAATGTAAATAAATAAAAAAAATTTGTGGGGAATTAATAAGAAGGAATTTGGACTACTACGTCAGGATTATAAAATGAAATGAGTAGGAGAAGGACGAAATTGGACTAATAAATAAATTAATGGGTGCAAAATAAATCAAATAAATAAAGATATAAATATGTATATGTACTGTATAGAATAAAATAAATGAAAAGCCAAAAATGCACACACAAAAGCAAATTGGGACACAAATTAAATTAATTAAATATAAATAACCACAAATATTTAAATGCATTAAATTGCACAAAAAGCCACAATTATTTATTATGTGCTAAAATTGCACTAAAATTGCACAAACAATCATATTTTTACAAATAGCCTAAATGATGCAACATTATGTAATATCGCTACATTTAAGTATATAATATATAAGTAGAGGATAACATACGTAAATGCATGCCTTCTAATGCAAATTATGCACAAATAGTCAAATTGCACCTTTAAGTTAAATTATAGCCGATTATTAAAAAGGAGGGACAAAATTGGGTGCCAACAGCTGCCCCTCTTTACCCGGAGATGATTAAAAAGTCTTCAGGCAAAGAAGTTGACAGAACGGCCAATTTTGTCACGACGGACAGACAAAGCAAAAAGGAGAATGAGAGTTTTGAGGGTATTTTGGCCACACCCCGGTCTCTGAGTTGCCTACTATCTCGGGTTTCACGAGAATCAGGCCGTGTGTAGTTCTAGAATGGCATGTTGCCTGTGTGAGATGTTTATGGCGCACGATTTTGGATGTAAAGACTAAACTTATCCTAGTATGTAAAGTTTAGATTTGTGTGTGCTTTGCCTTTTAGCAAAGGTGCTATCGAAGATGAGATAACATCAATAGATTGAGCGTGGGAAAAGAGGCTTATAATCATCCTAGTCATAAAAATGTGGCGCGCTACACACCCATAAAGAGGAGTTTATATATACATAGTTTCCACTTCATCTCGATAAATGAGTAATCTCGCCTTCAAACGTTGTCTTGAATGAGCTGGGAACATTGAGGAGTAAAACACGATAAATGAGCATGATTAAAATAGGTAGGCACGATTAGGCACGGGAACACGCCCGATTGACACATATGGGCTTGATTAGGAAGGAATACGAAACTAACACCCAATCGGCAAGGAAAGATTAGGCAGATCACCGGTGCGAGTATGGAATTGTAGCTTTGAGCGCTTTGGATCTCGGCAAAATAGATAGTTTGCGGGTGTAGCAAGACCATTATCTATAGGATTAAGCTTCTTGATGTGGGTTTTGGGATGATTTTTGTATGTGTTTGAGATTTGTGGTTGCACAATTGGTAGTAATTTTGAGATCAGGTGTGAGAGTATGACGCAGGGGTTTGTCCAGAGATCGGGGAATACCCTGCAGCAAAATCAAGATAGATGCAGATAGAGGTAAAGATAAAGTAAATTTCCCTTTTGAGCCGAGCGGTTGTTTTGTCTTATGCTTGTTTGATTGGTATCTCGTCCACATATGCGAACCAAGTATCTTTCCAATGCTGTGCCCACCGATGTGGACCTTATACTTCAAATTGTTGAACTATGCTAACAAATGCGTCATGTCACAGACGCGGACCCTATATATCCGCCGATGCAGACTCTATGCTTGTCAAATTGATGTAATGTCCACAAACGTGGACCCTATATATCTGCAGACGCAGACTCTATGCTTGTCAAATTGATGTAATGTCCAAAAACGCGGACCCTTTATATCCGTCGACGCAGACTCTATGCTTGTCAAATTGATGTAATTTCCACAAATGCGGACCATATATATTCGCCAACGCAGATTCTATGCTTTGTCAAACTGATGTAATGTCCACAAATGTGGACCATATATATCCGCCGATGCAGACTCTATGCTTGTCAAATTGATTTAATGTCCACAAACGCGGACCCTATATATCCGCCAACACAGATTCTATGCTTTGTCAAATTGATGTAATGTCCACAAATGCGGACCCTATATATCCACCGACATGGATTCTATGCCTTTCATGTCCACAGACGCGGACCCTATATATCCATCGACATGGATTCTATGCTTGTCAAATTGAGTTGTGTCCACAAACGCGGACCCAATATATCTATCGGCATGGATTCTATGCCTATCATGTTCACAGACGTGGACCCTATATATCCACCGATATGGATTCTATTCTTGTCAAGTTGATGAATATTGCTTTGCAAGAGTTGTTAGGTATAATCGATACCTGTGTAAACCTGCGATCAAAGAAAATCTGTGACTTTCTAGGGGAGGTCGACTTGCGTATTTGTTGTGTTTCACTCTGCTACTATATCTTGTATAATTGTCACCCTGTCATGTTGTTTCGTCATTGGGATGTCTACCCTTCGGGCTGTATATCCTGCCAACACAAAAGTAACGCATAGCAAAGAAAAAGTGAATGCTTCTCATCGGGAGATGTTTGCCTGTTCTGTCGGGCTGTGTATCCTGCAAACAAAAGTAAAGTAAAGTGCGATAAATAGAATGTCATTGTTACATCATGCAATGTGCTAAAAAGGCTATCGTGTTGCTCTTATAATGCCTTTATTGAAATTTTTGAGGAGATCTCAAAAATTTCTGCCCCAGTGTCAAGCTTGCACCTTTTGGAATTTTTGAGGGGATCCTCAAAAATTCTGCCCCAGTTTATTGCCTATGCCAGATCATCAATGGAGGGTGGCTAAAATCTGCATTCGTCCATTAGTGTAAGGAATAGTTTGTGTTGTGTGACGGAAATGGAGGTTGGCTTTTATCGAACACCAAGACTTTGAGTGCGTTTGTCATCCCTTCTTGCGAATTTTTCTGTCATGATGCCTATCTGTTTTGCAAACAGATGCTTGATGTATTTCATACCTGCCAACCAGCTGTTGTGATTCAAACTTTGCACCAATTTTCCTTTGTTTAATAATATCTTATTACTGAGCCGCCGAACTTAATGTAGGTTGCCTATGTATCATGTGTATTCTTAGATTGCTGCGTCCTATTGTATTTGTTGTCATGAGAACTCATATCACTCTAATAAAACCTTCAACCGAAATTACTCCAAGAAGTTTATCCATCTGTGCTTTTATATCAAAACACCTCTTGCTCTTGTAAGTGTCTCAAATAACTTCATCATCTTGCTTTATCTTTGCTGGTGGATAGGAATATGCTTCCAAATTCTCAAGGAGTTCCTAGGTCTATCGTATGATAAGAGCTTTGTCATTGCGTCTTTGCCTTCTTTTCAAATTGAATTGACCTGCCAGCTTTTGGTTGTTGCGCACAAGTCTTTGCTACATCCCTTGCTTTCAAATTCCTTATTGTCTTCCACTAGCCTTTTAACTGTCGTTTAGATCAAGACAGGAGCCGGGTGGGAAAATTTTTGGTTTAAAGTCATGTGTTGCAGGTGGTGTAACTGTGTAGACAAGAGCAACAACGTAATCTTTGGGTGTTGTGTCAAAAGGTATTGAGGTGAGTCATGTGTGCCTTTGAGTTTGACCGATACCTTTATTGCCTTGTCAATTTTCGTCTCTGTGTGCATAGTGCTTGTTGTAGCAAACTCTTCTTGCTTGACAAGTTGCTAGCAAGTGTACTTTGCTTAACCATATCTTTTCCCTTGGTATTCGACTTAAGCCAACCTTTGGATAATAGGTTTTGAGTTGGTAAAGGGCAGAGAGTTATCAGGACATACGAAAGGTTTCAGATATCAGGATGTGGGCATAGATTTGGGAGAGTAAGTGCCTTCGCAGGAGATTGAATTTGGGAAAAAGATTCACTTAGGTAGAAAGGGACCTAGAGCCACCGACAAATTCATGCAATGCATACATGTTAAATAAGAAATGTATCCTATAATGTGTTTTACGCACGATGATCTTAAAAACGTCTTTATATAATGTCTAAAGGATAAATGCATCTTATGTGTCATCCTGTCTATCAAGCGGTCATTTCTGCCTCAAATTGGGCTTTTAATGCTTCTTAGGTTACCTTCGTGCCTTTGAATGGCATTGAATACAGAATAATTCCGAATGTTTCTGATTATGTTTGGGCTTTTGACGCATATTAGGTTACCTTTATACCTTTGAATGGCATTGAATGCAGAACAATGCCAATAAACGGTCCACATTCGCACGTTCGATCCTCTAAGTATATGTAGATAAATCATGTTCAAAGCTCTTTGGGGATTAAAAACTCGTTCAGATTGTTTGAACAAGTTGGTCTATTGGACTTGAGAACAAGTCGACTAATACTATGTCATGATGCATGATTTCTATTGTTGCTACTAAGGAATGGAGTTAGCTAGACCAGGCTTTATTATCCTCCCAAGCAGACGACTCGGGAGCGGGAACATCATGGAGAAAATTGATTCCAATTCGTTCCCCCTAAAGAAATTTTTGTGAGGGAAAGGATGGTCGCAACTACCGTGTTTTCAACGCACGATTCAGAGGTTGCCAATAGTGGCAAAAGGTATGAGCGGTATGCACAAGTTAAAAAAAAAGTACAAGTTTTGAAAGAAATGCGCATGTTTTTTCTAAAAATTGATAAGTATAGCACATATTGAAGTATTTTACAAAAAAATAAATTTTAAAAAGGATGAGTAAAAATAAAAACGAAACAAACAAGTTAGTTTTGGAAAAATAGGATAATTGAAACTAGACAATACTTTAAAAAATGCAAATAGAATCATGAAGTGAAATTGTTGTAAAGAAAAAGATTTATCAATTTTATGGAAGATTTAAAAATACTTGAACTGTGGGATGTTTCATACTATCCTAAAAGAACCTTCCAAGAATTGGGTAATCTAGGCAAGGATATGGTTCCCCCAGATGGACAACCAAGGGGTGGGAACGTTTGGAATTGTTGGCTGTACCACAGACCAACTATATTCCAAGCCGTTCCCCCTAAAGGGTTTTTGAGAGTGAAACGGATGTGAGACTCACGTAGCCAATTATGGTGTGTGTAAGTGTAAACTTTCAAGAAGTGGAGGAAGTGTGAGTGATATAAAAAATTATAAAGTGAGCATAATCGAGCAATTAAAGAATGAAGTGCCAAAACTTGAATTCAAAAAATAAACCTCAATCCTGCAAAAAAAAAAAAAAAGAAAGGAAGAAAAGTTAGTATCGCAATAAATTGCAAGAAAATAAAGCAAGTAAAGAATCTCAATTTAAAGTCCGTTGTGGTTAGAACCTTGATATCCCCAGCGGAGTCGCCATTCTGTCGCGTCCTATTTTTCTTGAACCAGTTAAAGTTTGAAATAGGGCTCGACTTATTGGAACTCACGGGTAAGAGTTGGAGTCGCCACCTAACATATTTTTTTAACTAGGTGTATTAGGGCACCTACTTTTTTTTTCTAGCTAATTTTATAATTAACTCAAAAATTTTGTCTACGAACCAGAAATTCTAGGTAAGGGTTCAAGTTAACCAGATAGGAAGGGGTTAGGCACCTCTCAGGCTCCACCAAATGTAGTTAACGGCCGGACTAAATAATTGGGATTCTAGGCAATTAAAAGCGAATAAACTAACTAAAAATAGATCAATAATTAAATGACTATTTATAATATGCATGTAATAATTAAGGTTAAATAAAAAGATTCCAATTTGCTAATTGCCTTCTTCCTTAGAGAGTTACACCTCGCAAAATAAAACACATTAGTTAGTAGATTAAAATAAAATAATAATGAAAGTTAGATTAAATGAAAGTAGAGTGATTTTAAGAAGGTGTTTTTGGGAGCGTCCTCTTCAAGCTTATTCATCCAAATGTCCCTCGCAAAAATATGAAAATAAATTAGTATTGTAATTAATAATAATAAGAATGATATTATAATATCAATTATGGCAATAATAATGATTTACAATAATAAAATAAAATAAAGGGAAAAATTGATTTTATAAAAGTGTAGGCTTAGGTTTGTATGAGTTGGGTAGAGGTTAGGGACGTCGGTATGGCTGCAAACAGGGGGGCCCTCCGGTTTTCATGCCAAGGATCCCACCATTCTATCGCCGGTTTATTTTGCAATAAAGCTCATACACGTCATCATCTCCTTTTATTTTTAGGGACACAGGGTAGCGTAAACGTAACTGAACGGGACTGATTTGGCCTCCAAATGTCATTGGCTTAAGTTTAGTATCATGTTCATATCCAAAATTTGCAGGTATGGAATAGAGCAGCAATAGCAAAAACATGGTGGGACATTACTCACCAGCAAGATAAGTTATGGATCAAGTGGATCCGTACCTATTATCTCAAGAACCAAACAATTCAGAATTGCCAAATACCAGCTTAAGCATGCTGGATGATCAGAAGAATTTTCAAGGCAAAAGCAAGACTGGACAAAGTCCAAATCAGAGATACAGGGAAGCATAGTGTAATCAGGCATATATACTACCAATTACTGGAGGCCCCAAGTCCAGTTAGATGGAAAGTGCCGATGTTCAAGAATGCTGCTAGACCAAATGCAATATTTATCATGTGGACTATGCTATATGGTAGGCTGTTTACTAATGACAGGCTACTCAAATGGGGATACACTGTTGATCCACTATGTGTCATGTGTAAGAAAGAGCCTGAAACAAGGGATCACTTGTTTAAACAGTGTATATATGCTCAAGGCTTATGGTTTGGAGTATGTGGATGGCTGCAGAGGATATGTACTCACCAGACTACATGGGAGCAACACACAGTGGATGGTCAAGCAGGCAAAAGGGAAAACAAAGTAGGCACATGTCTTCAGAATGATATATGCTGAGCTAACCAATGTAGTATAGATGGAGAGGAAATAAAGAGATTTTGAGCAAAGAAGCCACAATGAGGAGCAAGTAGCAAAACAAGTAGCAGTTATCATTTGTGCTAGAGCTCCAAAGGTGCTAAAAGAGTATTTGTAGAGGTGCAGGCTCTAAGAGGAAAGATTATATTGTAGGATAGAATGTTTAGACATGTAGAGATTTCATGAGATGTAATAGCTTAAATGTAACAGTTTTTATTTCTCTAGTATCGATTACTAGTGGAGGTGATTAAAGACATCAAGCTGGGTAAGCTATGTTGTGGCGATGTAATGATCATTTGGTTATTAATAAAAAGTGACTCAATTACCAAAAAAAATAGAGTCATGTAAGAGTAGAGTTTCAATATGTTATGAAATGAGCTTATTGTCTCACTCACTCTTCCATCCTCCTTGTGCCTTATTGTTTTATCAAGGGTCCACCACCTTATATTCCAACAGTGTCAATGCTTGATCCTTAAACAACTTAACAGGCTGTAATTCATGTGTGAAGAAATGGTCTCGAATTAACTCCAACAAAATACGCTTTGGACACAACATAGTCCAATATGCACACAAAGAACTAATAAGTTAGTTTAACTAATCTCGAACAAACCTTCATAAATACTAGATTGTCGTATAAAAATTTGCTGAAAAAAGTCTCTCTGTAGTCTGTACTACTGAGTTGCTTTCTTTATTACTATGGGTCAAACTAATGTAGAACAACTTAAAAGCTTTCTCTATAATAATGGGTCAAAATAATATTGAACAACTCAATAATCGATACACTAAACGAACAATATAGAACCTTGTCTAAAACTCATATATTCTATTTCGAATATTCATCGTAATGAAGATATAAGCAATCAGAGTAAATGAAATTCTATCACAAATTGAACACCTCTACTTATTTTGTTGATTTTTGCGGTTCGTCATCTCTATTATATTTTAAAAGATCTTGTTGGGGCTCGCTCGGGGCGGGCACTCGTAAAATGTTTTGAGGCTCAGGTGTGGGCTTCATTTTGCGAGGCTTAGGCCTCAACTACCCGATTGTGCATCCTAAGTATGACAAATGCACAATACTTGGGGTTCATCCAATAATCTATGCAAATATATGTCAGATTCCCTAATTAACATTGTTAATCCAAAAATTTCTTCAAAATATGAGAGAAAAGAGTTGTATTCATCATAGAAATATGAATATTGGAATTAAATCAAAAAGCGAGACATAGTATTGCATATTTTATTATTGAGAACATGATGGTAAATATCAGCTGAACATTTCTTCTGAAAAGTTGGTAGGCGAAGTTTATATCATTATTGTTAGGAATTTTTACACAAAAGTACAATTTTTAGAACTTAATTACCAAACATAGTAACATTTTAGTAAAATAACCCTATATAGTGGAAGACACAAGTTAATTACAAACATAGCAAAAATATAGTAATATTTTCCCATAACATATCAAACCCTTACTTTCTTCCTCCTATTCCCCCCCCCCCCCACTGTCACTTTTTCTCCTCTCATTTCGCCCTATTTCACTTTTCCTCCCACCATTTCCCTCAATTTCACTTTTGCTCCTCCCATTTTCCCTAATTTTACTGTTTCTCATCTCATCCTCACTGTATCTCGCTGTATCTCATTGTATCTCAACTATCAACCACCCCGTATCTAACCATACTTTGCCTACCAACCACATCGTATCTCATTGTATCTCAACTACCAACCACATCGTATCTTGTTGTATCTCGTTGTATCTCAACTACCAACTACCTCGTATCTAACCGTATCTCACCTACCAACCACATCATATCTCATTGTATCACAACTACCAACCACCTCGTATCTAACCGTATCTCGCCTACAACCACATCGTATCTCATTATATCTCAACTACTAACCACATCGTATCTCATTATATCTCATGTATCCCAAATGTCAACCACTTTGTATCTAACCGTATCTGCATCGCCGACTAACTGTTTCTGTACCGTTTTAGGTTGTGTTCAACACTTTATGTAATTATTTCTGTATTATTTCAGGTTGTGTTCAACACTATATCTAACTGTTTCTGCACCGTTTCAGGTTATGCTCAACACTGTATCTACGCTGTTTCAGCACTATTTCATATTGTTTCAGCATCGTTTCAGGTGGTTTTGCACCGTATCTAACTATTTATAGATTGTATCTAGCTGTTTCTAGACTGTTTCAGCATTGTTTCGTTCCGTTTGTAAGTTGTTTCTCACTGTTTATAAACTATTTCACCTTTTTGCCTTTTTTAACAATTTTTTTACTTTTTTTTTTTTAGAGTTTTTCACTAGTTATTTCAGACTGTATATTTCGTTTCAGACTATATCAGACTGTTTCAACACCTGTTTCAGATTGTTTCAACGCCTTTTCAGACTATATCATAATGCTTCAACAGTTGTTTCAAATTGTTTCCACGCCGTTTCAGACTATAACCTATTGCTTCAACGCCGTTTCAGGTTGTTTCAGCAGCTTTTTCAGATTGTTTCAATGATTTTTCAACTGTATCATAGTGTTTGAAACTATTTCAGAACCTGTTCAAGCTGTTTCAGACTATTTTAGCGGTGTTGCATTTGTTCGGATCAGAAAAATGCAGCAACTGTTCTCAAATTTTTTCATATCAATTTCCCCCATACCCAATTTCCAATTCCTTACCATTCCCACCACTTCATCGGCACTGTCATACCAATCACCATCGCTCACCACTGCTGAAACACAATCAGAGACACAGTTCCAAATTCAGGAGACTCAGGTATGATTTCCTCTTCTCCTTATCAACCCGTTCACCCTTCGATCTGTCATCTCCCATTTTGCTAACACCTATTTATTCACAACTGACATCAGAGGAGAGGAGAATGCTGGGGAAGCTGATGCGGGAGTGGAATAGGTGATCTGACGAAGGTGATGTTGGCGGTGTCGTCGCCATCGCGACGCCGATATGGATCTGATCAAGAAACGTCATGGATCAGTTGTAACGAGCTTGAGTTGAGATTCCTCGTTACTTTTTAACTTGGATCATGGTGGGGGTGGGAGTGATGGTCTGCATCAGGGAGTGGTGGTGGTTCTGTTTCTGTTTGGGATTGGTGGTTGTGGTGGTGGAGTTGTGGATCTGAGAGGGTGGCGGCTGATTTGGTTAGGAAATGGAGAAAGTGTTTAGGGTTTTTAGGAGAGTGGGTGTAAGTGTGTATATTAAATGTTACCATTTTGCTAGGAAAAATGTTTTTATGCCTTGTAATTTGAAAAGGATTACTATTTTTTCATAATTAAGTATTCAAATTTGTATATTTTTGTAAAAAACTCTTATTGTTTTTTTTTTTTGGTAGGAACACGATATTTATAAATACTTAACTTAAGGAGGATTACATAGTATGCTCATACGGATTCTATTGGAATCAATCGTTTAAGCAGCAGAGTTCATAGAAAACATAGGAATAACATGTAATGCATTTAAGTTTCCTAACTTAGATAGTAACAAACAATTGCTATCCGAAGATTTTTTCACAAAAGTAGTGCCTTCCTGATCCTTCTTTAGAGCTTCGTTCAAAAAATCAGGAGGCCTTGCATAATGGATGGTATCAAAAGATTTGGACCTTGAGGGAGCTCCTTTTGCCAGGAGATGAGCCACTCTATTTCCTTGACGAAAATTATGCCGGATTTGCGGCATTTCCAGCTTGTGCATTAACAACCTGCATACATGTACAATAGAAGCATAAGTAGGTGATGGATTTTACAATAACGAAATTACCTCTGTTGAGTCAGTTTCAATCTCTAGGGGACTGAATTTTTGATCAACAGCTAGAAGTAAACCTTCGTATAGGCTTAGAAGTTCAGCATGGATGTAATTGAATGCATGGACCTCTTTATGATAACCCAGAATCCATTGGCCCTTAAAATTTCTAAACACTCCTCCTATGCTAGCAGATTGATCATCATATTTAAAGGAGCCATCAATATTGAGCTTTATTGTATCATGTCGAGGAGGGTACCATGAAACTCTTATATCCTTAATAATATTCTTTCTAGAGTTGACTGAGGTTAAGAGCTTAAATTCTAGGGTTTTATTACGAACTTCGTTGAAAACCAAAGGAGAGGTCATATTGTTTACATTGTTATGGTTTCTATTAACCCATAGGTTCCATAAGGAAAAAAATAAAAGCTCCTCCCAACAGTAGAGATTACTGGTAGGATGACTAGAAGATCTTCTTACACTAAAGAGCCAATGTCTATCTTGATCTATATGATGACTGATAGAACCATCCCTCCAAAACTGCCTTGCAATGATACAATCAATGAAGATATGTTGGGCAGTTTCAGTTACGTTTTTACAAATGGGACACATAGTATTTATATTGATTCCTATCTTATTGAGATAGTACCTAGTAGGAAGTCTATCATGTTGACATTGCCAGATAAAGAATCTTATCTTATTAGGGAAATCAATTTGCCAGAGCCACATAAAATCCTCATTGCTGCCTATATGGTGATCTAGCTTTGCATAAAGGGAGTTCTGAGTAAAAGAGCCATTTATTGTAAGACCCCAGATAGGGTGGTCTATAGTATCAGGACATAAAGGAGGAGTGGCCTGATTGATTTTATCTTTAATGAAAGCTGGAAGGATAAAACCAACTTGAGATAAATCCCAAGAGTTATTAGTGACAATATTGCACACTGTTTTAAGATGATCCTCCTTTGTCAAAGGGCCATAAATCAAACTTCTAAGAGTAGCTCTATTAGGTAGCCATTTGTGATCCCACAAGGAAATATTTCTGTCATTTCCAATTTCCCACTTGGTGTTATCAAGACAAATTGGGATAGACTTCCTAATACCTTTCCAAACAAAAGAATCAAAGTTAGAATATGATTTTTTAAAATATTTATTACAAATAACTTTTGCCCAAAGTTTACTAGGATTTGAGAGAAGTCTCCATGCCAGGCTTACTAGGGAAGCAGTATTCTTAGTCCTAGCTTTGGTGATAGAGAGACCACCTAGATGTTTAGGTTTTGTCACAGTGTCCCATGATAAGAGGTGGATCTTTTTCCTATGGATACTAGATCCCCATAAGAAGTCTCTTTGAATTTTATCTATTAAATTTAGAGTTTTAATAGGTAGGGAGTGAAATTGCATGATATGGTTTGGAATAGTATTTAAGGTAGTCTTAACTAGAGTTGCCCTTCCTGCTAAGTTAATGAAGTTTGTTTTCCAACTAGCCAGCCTAGAATGAAGATTATCTATAACAAACTGATAATCACTATGTTTTGACATTCGATTAAGAATAGGAAACCCTAAGTATTTGCCAAAGTAATTTCCTTTCTTGAATTGTAAAATATCAGCAAGGTGAATAGCCAAAGAAGTGTCAATGTTGTTTAAAAAAATAATTTTTGATTTATCATTATTCACTTTTTCTCCCGATATTTGACAAAATAAATCTAGTGTATCCTTGATAGCATGAGCAGATTTAACATTTGCTCTAGCAACAAAGGTGATATCATCAGCAAAGAAAATATAGGACAATTCAGGCCCATTAGATGATAGTTTCATAGGATCCCATAAATTTTCTTCAGTTTGTTGATTAACATATATAGACAGAAGCTCCAAACAGAGAATAAAAATATAAGGAGATAAAGGACCACCTTGTCTAATTCCCCTCGAAGGTGAAACGACCACGATCAGTCGTTTCGGAAGTTAGGACTCCGATTGGCGTGCCGATAATTTTAAAATATTTTTAATATCCATTAGAACCCGTCTGTAAAATTTGAGCTAAATCAGACCTCGTTTGGTAGGCATCGGAAGAAGGTTTCAGTTTTTATTGTCAATAAATATTAAAAAGAGATTTTTGAGCTCGATTTGGGCGAATGAGCTCCGATTCAAAATCCGAAAGCGCCGTTAGGTTCGTATGATTATTTGTGACTTTTATAATTTTTCGAAAGTGAATTTCGATGTTGTTCGGCTAGTTCCGCAAAAAATGTCGAAAGTTAAATAATTTGACCTTTTTCATTTAAATTCGCATCTTGAGTTTCGGGAATCCCATTTGAGATCCGTCTTCGCGAGAATGTTACATATATTTTGTATAGCTTACTTGAAAAATTTGGGATCATTTCGACTTCTCTAGGGTTCCATTTTAATTTTTATCGTCGTAGCGAATTTAAAAAAAAAAAAAAAAAAAAAAGAGAAAAAGTCAAAATGATTGTCGGTCAGCTAAGGGGATTAAATCCCTTAGCTTAGCAATTAGCAATACATACAGAAACATTCGAACAAACCTACAGAAAGAAAAAATTAGAAAAGAGAGAAGGAAAAAGGGAAAAAGGAGTGGAAAAATAGTGGAATTTTTACCCCAAATCTTCAGGTAATGATGATAACTCATTATCTTAGCTTATTACGTGTGTTTGAATATATTTTTACGGTAAAAATAAGGATATTATACATCACCCTATTGGCGTAAATTGATAGTTTAAATGGTCAATTGGACCCCGATGATGGAAATGATTATATATTCGCACTCAGTAAGTTATGGGCAACATATAAATATAATTTATTTAGAGTTTGGTTATGGGACTTTGAACCCTGTATATAGGTCTGCCTGCGTATTGCGTATGCGAATAGGGTATCAGGTTCCTAACTGGATTGCCCTAAAACATAAGGAATGAAGCCTTTAGCTTTATCTGATATAATTTTTCTGCTTATTGAATAGAAAGAGATCGTTTGGCGGTTAATCCAAAGGAAAAAGCAGTGGTTGAGTATCAGGGCTAGCTTTGGGATACGGTAAGTGTTTATATCCATTTCCTTGGAGGCACTTGGCCTCGTGGATTTTCTACCACGTGTTTCCTTACGTGTGTAGCTGCCGATAGGCGTACTCATTACGCCTTAGCTTTGGATTTACATTGTATATTATATGTTATGCCCTGTTGTTGGTACTGCATTAAACATATGAGCATTGCACTCTGGTTTTGATTATTGCATATACTTCCCGGTTGGCGATGAGAGTCCCGCGCCGGCGAAGGGTCATTATTGCATATACTTCCCGGTTGGCGATGAGAGTCCCGCGCCGGCGAAGGGTCATTATTGCATATACTTCCCGGTTGGCGATGAGAGTCCCGCACCGGCGAAGGGTTATTATTGCATATACTTCCCGGTTGGCGATGAGAGTCCCGCACCGGCGAAGGGTCATTATTGCATATACTTCCCGGTTAGCGATGAGAGTCCCGCACCGGCGAAGGGTCATTATTGCATATACTTCCCGGTTGGCGATGAGAGTCCCGCACCGGTGAAGGGTCATCATTGCATATACTTCCCGGTTGGCGATGAGAGTCCCGCACCGGTGAAGGGTCATCATTACATATACTTCCCGGTAATCGATGAGAGTCCCGAGCCGGTGAAGGGTCATTATTGCATATATCTCCTGGTAGACGATGAGAGTCCCGCGCCGGAGATAGGTATCAAGAGTATGTGACTGCATTGCATCATGCCGCATTCATCCCATCTCATTGCACCGCATACTGACTATTGTGTGTATTATATTGTGTTTTATGTATGCGGTATGTACACCATGTTGTGGACATATTACAGTTTGCCTATATATTTCTGGCTCGTATTCTAAGTTGCGGGGATCGGGTTGCACGCTGAAACAGTATAAATATATGGATCGGGTTGCACGCCGCAGCGGTATGAATATATGGATCGGGTTGCATGCCGCAACAGGATGAATATATGGATCAGGTTGCACGCCGCAACAGGATGTATTTCTGATTGTTGATGTGTTCGGGATACCTATATGTGCTGGCTGTATTACGTTCCTGGTTATTGAATAGTTTGCGATTCCATACGTGTTTCTAATTATTATCTGGCTCTGCCTTTTCATAATTTAAATAAGAGAAATCTGGTTTATTTGTTTCTTTTCTCCCTGGCTAGCTATCCTATTCTTTGAGGTGGCTAGTCTGCCCCACTTATTGAGTCCTTTTGACTCACCCTTGTTTGTTGTTTGTTTCTTGTCTATCTACTTCGTTTCGGCAGGTTCGCTCCAGGATTGAGTTCGCCACGTTGTGAAGGAGCGTAGACGACTTCAGCTGTCAGGGTGAGCCAGCTTTTATTTCGGATGGCCACCAGTTTATTGGTTATCATTTCAGTTACAGTTTGCTCCCTTCAGGAGGTATTTGTCTTCTTTTGTACTCTTAGATGTCTGGTCTGGATAGCCCTAAACCTAGCATGTTGGGTAGTCAGCTGTAATTTCTGTTGTACAGCTTAGAGGTATCAGTATGTCTGTAAATTTTTTTTAAGTCTTGTCCTTATTTATGAATTATTATATTTATTTTCCTAATTTAATTGGTAAGGGTTCGCCCGGCGGGTCTAGGGGAAGATGTCGGGTGCCCGCACGACCTAACCGGATTTTGGGTCGTGTCAGTTGGTATCAGAGCTAGTTTAGTGTCTATCCAGACTAAGACAGTGTCTAGTAGAGTCTCGCTGATGGGTACGTAGACGTCCGTACTTATCTACGAGAGGCTATGATGGCATCTAGGAAGTTTCACTTCCTTCTTTTCTAATCGTGCGTCGGTCTAGGATGCAAAAGTATTTTCGTTGATTCGTTAATGGTAATTGTGAATCCTCGTGTGACAAATCAGTAGACGGTATGAGTTCAAGACGAAGCAGTCTGGCCTGGGATTAGCACTGACGAAGCCCCGAGAGTTTTGATCATGCTGACGATCTAATGATGGAGGTCCTAGCTGTACGAGCTCGCGATGGGCAAGGGAGCAGGGCCTTGTGGTTCCCTTGGCTCTCTATGATGTTTTTACGAGAATCTTGGCGACGCAGATCCCGCAAGCATCTTTTATTCGTTAGGCAGCTTATCAGGTTGCCGCATGCAGATGTTCGATCTTAGAAAGTTCCTATTCCAGTTCTTAATATTGCTGCAGTGAATTATGTTCTAGAGGCAGCATGTATTGCGCCACCAATTGTTCTGGCTGGTTAGCCAGCCAAGGTAACGGTTAGATTTGAGTGCCCAAAGGGGTTCCATTATTTTACGCGGTTGAACCTTCCGATATTCTTAAGCAATGCATAAGATAAACCCCGTGATTCTTTTTAAAAATGAAATGATGTCAGCATATCCTTCAGGCTCTTGATTATATCGAGCGATATGGTGTCGATTATTCTTCTTTCCAGTTTCAGGGTCCAGCCTTGAATTGGTGGACCGCTCTCTTATTAGCTAACTTGGTTCGGTTTTCTTCTAGATTCGTGGGGAAAAAAAATTCCTTTTGAGTAGCGAGCGAAATGGAGAGTGTTGCCAGTTTGAGTGGATTGGACAGGGTAGCCTGTCGGTTAGCCTGTTGGTGTTTCAAAATATGAGATTGAATTCTATAGAATGGCTGAATATGCATTAGAACTAGTCCATGAGCCTTTCGAGAGATTCAGAGATTTATTGATAACCTTTATTTTTCCCTGAAATCCCAGATGGCTCGAGAAATTGAGGTCTGGATTTTATTTGATGTTTTTGTTAATATGCCCGAAGGTTCGAGGCATACCATAAGTTAGAGCGGGAAAGTAAGAGATCCCGTGGCCCTGGTGGGCAACCATGGTACCTCATTTGGAGGTAAGAGTTTTGATTATTTTGGGAGGTAACCTTCCAAGTTACCTCAGCTTGTGTCACGTAATTTTTAGAGTGCGCCAGTAGCTCGTCAAGGTCAGATTCAGTCTTTTCTTTACAACTATCAACAATCTGCCCAGTTCCTATATTTAGCGAAAGGGTGTTATCATTGTCGTGAGTCTGATTATCTTTTGAAGAGTTTTTCTATTATCATTGTTGTGAGTCTTGCTATCCTTTGAGGAGTTTTCCCTTACTCCGACAAGATAGCAGTCATCTTTTCTCTCGTCATCAGATATCTGCGCAGTCGCATGGGATTTTATTTAGACCTCAATCAGCAAATCAAATGCCACCATCCGGTAGAGGTTGAGAGTGTGGTGGCAGTGGTTCTTCAGAAGGTGATTATCAGAGTAGTTGCTTAGTTCAGCCGCATAGGCAGTTTTATGAACTGCTTGTCTGGCGGGATGCTGAGGTGTCCGATATAGTAGACCCTGAGATTTTTTCTTCTCTTAAATGTGAGTAAGATTTGATTCTTTTGATCGATCTGGAAATGGTGTGTCTTATCATGTTTAAATGGTTTCTTGGATGTCGTTTCTATTAAGAATCGGTTGCGGTAGAGGGGTGAGTTTCTGATACGATTTATTCCTGGCATTTATAAGACCCTACTAGTTTATCTGATCTAAATATGAGAGATTTGACGGTGAGTATTGCTATTGCCTGCTTGGCATCTTGTTATACCACCTTGTGTTATTATGTCAAGTCATTTTACCTCTCTCCTCGGAAATCGGTGTTGGTAGGATAATGGGATCCTAATTCGTCACCATCAGAAAGTGTTATCGTTTCTTCCGGTGCAAATTGATTAGTAAGTAATATTCGATCTACGTATCTCATCTTTGTTCAAAATGCTAATAACTATTCTATGAGCTTATCTGGGTTATAAAAGGGTTTCTGGTAAATTGTCAGAGTTTCCTTCTTATTGGGAGGTTAAATTGGTATGGATATTTTTCCATAAAGCTTATTTAATGTCTATCTCTTCAATTGCGATTCTTTGGCTCGCCTGACTCGTAAGTAGTCTAGCTCTGGTAGCCAAATAAATAAGGGGATGAGCTTACTAAAGATCTAACTATTTCTATCCTCTGTTTATTGCCATCTCTTCTTCTTCCGATACTAGTGAGCTTGGGCGGTTAGTAGCCACTCGTGATGTTTCCTATGTTGAGCCAGAGTGCGTGTCAAGGTAGTTAGGTAAGCATATTGTTGTTATTCAAGGCTACTAAGGGTAATGAGAGGCATCATTTGACCTTTGATTTGATCTACACTCTGAAAATTAGGTTGAAAATCAGGACAGTAGTGCTGTCCAGAGATTCTATCTGCGGATTTGTTATGTCATCCAGTTGTCTCATCTTGTTATCTGTTTAACATGTTTATGTTATCAGTTTATCTGGGTATCCATTCCCATGTATAGTATAGTGCTGGTTCTGTTTTTGCGGATCATCCAGTTTCAGGGGAAACTCTGCCGAAATTTTTATATAGAAGTACCATCCATCGAGCGGTGGTGTTTACGGCAAAGGTATGGAGTTGTGAACTCGAGAGTTGCAGCTAGTTGGCAACTCGAAAGGGTAGTTTGGTAGTTTAGGTCTGCCTATGTTCAGCTTTCAGCTAGGTCTTCTTTAATCCAGCAGGTTGTGCGAGGATGACTATTTCTATTCAAATTAGTTGTATGAGTTAATGCTTTAAGTGGAGGAGTCTTCCTCCAATTGATACCGAATCATAATATTAAATCTCTAAGGCGTTGCTGAAGCGTAAGCTAATTCTTAGTTCCATCGACCTGTTCCATATCGAAAGGTATATCGAAGAGGTAATTATCGACTGAATCATGTTAACCCATTCAAAGTTTCGTGTATTTTTGTTTTAAAAATGTAGAATTCTCTTCTCATGATCATGGAAGGATCAGTATAGTTAGAATAAGCTGGGCAATGGCGTTATGATATTATCCAGCTATTTTTTATCCAAGAGTCCAATATGTGTGTTATAATTCTGATTCTGTAATCATGAGAAAAAAAAATTCCGTGGGATAGTTTATGAAGGTCGTGCAAGTTCTTATGTTATCAGCGTGAATCTTGCTTTAGATTTAGGCTCGTTCGAGGACGAACGAGAGTTTAAGTGGAGGAGAATGAAACGACCACGATCAGTCGTTTCGGAAGTTAGGACTCCGATTGGCGTGCCAATAATTTTAAAATATTTTTAATGTCCATTAAAACCCGTCTGTAAAATTTGAGCTAAATCAGACCTCGTTTGGTAGGCATCGGAAGAAGGTTTCAGTTTTTATTGTCAATAAATATTAAAAAGAGATTTTTGAGCTCGATTTGGGCGAATGAGCTCCGATTCAAAATCCGAAAGCGCCGTTAGGTTCGTATGATTATTTGTGACTTTTATAATTTTTCGAAAGTGAATTTCGATGTTGTTCGGCTAGTTCCGCAAAAAATGTCGAAAGTTAAATAATTTGACCTTTTTCATTTAAATTCGCATCTTGAGTTTCGGGAATCCCATTTGAGATCCGTCTTCGCGAGTATGTTACATATATTTTTTATAGCTTACTTGAAAAATTTGGGATCATTTCGACTTCTCTAGGGTTCCATTTTAATTTTTATCATCGTAGCGAATTTTAAAAAAAAAAAAAAAAAAGAAAAAAAAAAAAGAGAAAAAGTCAAAATGATTGTCGGTCAGCTAAGGGGATTAAATCCCTTAGCTTAGCAATTAGCAATACATACAGAAACATTCGAACAAACCTACAGAAAGAAAAAATTAGAAAAGAGAGAAGGAAAAAGGGAAAAAGGAGTGGAAAAATAGTGGAATTTTTACCCCAAATCTTCAGGTAATGATGATAACTCATTATCTTAGCTTATTACGTGTGTTTGAATATATTTTTACGGTAAAAATAAGGATATTATACATCACCCTATTGGCGTAAATTGATAGTTTAAAGGGTCAATTGGACCCCGATGATGGAAATGATTATATATTCGCACTCAGTAAGTTATGGGCAACATATAAATATAATTTATTTAGAGTTTGGTTATGGGACTTTGAACCCTGTATATAGGTCTGGCCTGCGTATTGCGTATGCGAATAGGGTATCAGGTTCCTAACTGGATTGCCCTAAAACATAAGGAATGAAGCCTTTAGCTTTATCTGATATAATTTTTCTGCTTATTGAATAGAAAGAGATCGTTTGGCGGTTAATCCAAAGGAAAAAGCAGTGGTTGAGTATCAGGGCTAGCTTTGGGATACGGTAAGTGTTTATATCCATTTCTTTGGAGGCACTTGGCCTCGTGGATTTTCTACCACGTGTTTCCTTACGTGTGTAGCTGCCGATAGGCGTACTCATTACGCCTTAGCTTTGGATTTACATTGTATATTATATGTTATGCCCTGTTGTTGGTATTGCATTAAACATATGAGCATTGCACTCTAGTTTTGATTATTGCATATACTTCCCGGTTGGCGATGAGAGTCCCGCGCCGGCGAAGGGTCATTATTGCATATACTTCCCGGTTGGCGATGAGAGTCCCGCGCCGGCGAAGGGTCATTATTGCATATACTTCCCGGTTGGCGATGAGAGTCCCGCACCGGCGAAGGGTTATTATTGCATATACTTCCCGGTTGGCGATGAGAGTCCCGCACCGGCGAAGGGTCATTATTGCATATACTTTCCGGTTAGCGATGAGAGTCCCGCACCGGCGAAGGGTCATTATTGCATATACTTCCCGGTTGGCGATGAGAGTCCCGCACCGGTGAAGGGTCATCATTGCATATACTTCCCGGTTGGCGATGAGAGTCCCGCACCGGTGAAGGGTCATCATTACATATACTTCCCGGTAATCGATGAGAGTCCCGAGCCGGTGAAGGGTCATTATTGCATATATCTCCTGGTAGACGATGAGAGTCCCGCGCCGGAGATAGGTATCAAGAGTATGTGACTGCATTGCATCATGCCGCATTCATCCCATCTCATTGCACCGCATACTGACTATTGTGTGTATTATATTGTGTTTTATGTATGCGGTATGTACACCATGTTGTGGACATATTACAGTTTGCCTATATATTTCTGGCTCGTATTCTAAGTTGCGGGGATCGGGTTGCACGCCGAAACAGTATAAATATATGGATCGGGTTGCACGCCGCAGCGGTATGAATATATGGATCGGGTTGCATGCCGCAACAGGATGAATATATGGATCAGGTTGCACGCCGCAACAGGATGTATTTCTGATTGTTGATGTGTTCGGGATACCTATATGTGCTGGCTGTATTACGTTCCTGGTTATTGAATAGTTTGCGATTCCATACGTGTTTCTAATTATTATCTGGCTCTGCCTTTTCATAATTTAAATAAGAGAAATCTGGTTTATTTGTTTCTTTTCTCCCTGGCTAGCTATCCTATTCTTTGAGGTGGCTAGTCTGCCCCACTTATTGAGTCCTTTTGACTCACCCTTGTTCGTTGTTTGTTTCTTGTCTATCTACTTCGTTTCGGCAGGTTCGCTCCAGGATTGAGTTCGCCACGTTGTGAAGGAGCGTAGACGACTTCAGCTGTCAGGGTGAGCCAGCTTTTATTTCGGATGGCCACCAGTTTATTGGTTATCATTTCAGTTACAGTTTGCTCCCTTCAGGAGGTATTTGTCTTCTTTTGTACTCTTAGATGTCTGGTCTGGATAGCCCTAAACCTAGCATGTTGGGTAGTCAGCTGTAATTTCTGTTGTACAGCTTAGAGGTATCAGTATGTCTGTAAATTTTTTTTAAGTCTTGTCCTTATTTATGAATTATTATATTTATTTTCCTAATTTAATTGGTAAGGGTTCGCCCGGCGGGTCTAGGAGAAGATGTCGGGTGCCCGCACGACCTAACCGGATTTCGGGTCGTGTCAGAAGGTGAGAAGAATTCTGTTTACATCAATTAACAAGGACAGATATTGAGGATGTAGTAATACAAGATAATATCAATTTTGAAATCTTTGGAGGAAATTTGAAAAAAGCTAACATAGTACGAATGAAGGACCATTCAATTCTATCAAAAGCTTTCTCTAAGTCAATTTTGATTATTATTTCACTCTTAGCACCTTTCATTCTATTAAACTTGTGAATGATCTCTTGAATGATAATATCATTGTCTGAAGCTCTTCTACTTTTCATAAAACTTGCTTGACATGGACTTATAATATTATCTAGGTGATGCTTCAAACGATTAGCAATAATTTTGGTTACAACTTTATAAATCGTATTACATAAACCTATAGGTCTAAAAATTTTCAGATTGACAGCATTTTTCACCTTTGGGACAAGGCAAAGATATGTTGTATTAAGATATGCAGGCATAACACTGGTACGAAAAATTTCATGACAAATGTCATTCACTGAAGATCCAACAATGTGCCAATTTGACTGAAAAAAATAGGATGCAAGCCATCCGGGCCTGGGGCTTTATGAGGTTTAAAAGAGAATAAAGCATTTGATATTTCACAATCTTTTAGGGCACTATCTAAGGTAGTCAAATCTGGACCATTATACCACAAAGCATTATTATTAATAGGAGCTAAATTGCTACTTACCTGGCTAGTGGCATAAAGTTGAAAAAAATATGAACTTACATGTTCAAGAACTAATTTAGGATCAAAAACTAGGTTTCCACTATTATCATGGAAATGAGTAATTTTATTTCTTCTTCTATGATTTAAAGTTGAGATATGGAAAAATTTTGTACTAGCATCTCCATAACTTAGCCAATCTAGCCTTGATTTCAATTTCCAAAATTCTTCCTCTTGCTTTAAAATGGTGTTATAATCTCTAACCAACTCTTTTTCTAAATTTTGGAGGAATAAACTAGTGGGATAATTTGGGGAGAATTGGACCCCTCGAAGCCTAGCTAGGGTTTCATTTTTTTTCCTGAAAATATTACCAAAAGTTTCCTTGTTCCAAATTGTGACATTATTCTGGAAAACTTGAGTAGCCTCAATTAAAGACCTATCATGCCATGCATTTTTCACAATATTCTTGAAATCAGGGTGAGATAGCCACATTGTTTCAAGTCTAAAAGGTTTTGTATACCCATGATGCACCCTTTTATCAAGACTCAAAAGCATGGGACTATGATCCGAATATGTTTTAGGTAAATGAACCACACTTGCATCTTTAAAGAGGGAGATCCATTGTTGATTTGCCAAACATCTGTCAAGTCTTTCTAATATCAATCTCCCTCTTCTACTTCGATGATTCGACCAAGTATATTTTGAACCCTTAAATCCTAAATCACTTAAATTGCAATAGTCTAGGCAGTTCCTAAAACTCATAGAATTCTTATAATTTATAGGCCTTCCACCCCATTTATCATCTTGAGATAAAACTTGGTTAAAGTCACCACTAACTAACCAAGGGCCATTATAATTGTCATAAATACGCATGAGATTTTCCCATAGAATATTCCTATTATAACATGAGGTACTAGCATAAATAATAGAAAAAAGCCAACTAAAATTTAAAGGAGAATATAATACCTTTATCATCGCATGAATTTCATTTCCATTAATATGGATATCAGTAATGGTAACAACATCATTTTTCCAGAGAAGCACTAAACCATCGGATCTACCTTCAGCAGGAATCTCCACATAGTCGATAAAGTCATATCTAACCATAAAATCATGGTGATCATCCATTTTAGTTTCCAGAAGGGCAACTACCACTGGTTGATAAACTTCAATAATAGCCCCAAAGTTTCTACGAAAATCTGGACTACCTGCACCTCTAGCATTCCAAATTATAAATTTTATTTGTCTATCCATTTGAATATTTGCATTAGGGTTTTCAATAATTTCTAACTCAGGGTTAGTTGTTAACGTGGGGTTTAACACCACTGCATACTTGCCCACAGTCTTGTTTGCTGGTGCCCTCACATCCAATGAGCACTTGAAGAGAATGAGGTGACATGTTAGAATACATTTCCTGTCGAGTCTTTCTTTGTATAGTAGAATGATAATTTCCTTTAGATTTGCAAATTCCGTGCGACTCTCCCTTCCCCTTAACACGATTTCCTGCTCCTCTCTCTGATTTTGCTTTGGTTCTAGTGGATTGGGATGGACCACTGGAGGTGGTGGAGGGGCTTGAGGAGGGGGAATGTCCATCTGCATTGGAGCTTGATGATTTATTTGGACATGCAACGGGTTGAGATTTTGAGGGACCACATTTAGTTGTTGAAAAGGCTGATTGAGAGCCATATCCCACGCTATGAACACTGGATTTTGAGGTGGCATCACCCTCGGAGGAAAGAAAGGAAGGTCCATCTGTAATTGCCCTGGAAGAGGTTGTATGAATTGTGGCCACATATTGTTCATGTAATTTTGCATGGTAAGATGCATTCCCTCGCTTACTATCTGAGCTAAGTAATGAGGGTCTTGTATCACTGCATAAGCTATTTGTCCATTCAGTGCCATTGGTATTGCTATTGCATAGCCCCAAAGTGTGGATTCCACCCAAGATTGTGGTACACGATCTAGTTGAGGAGGTAGAGCAAATATTAGTGGCTGATTGATCGTTGGAGGAGGTGGAAATTGAAAGTTGTTTGGCATTGGAATGTTTGGATCCATGAATTTTGATTTCTTGTTTGATAAGTGTTGGTGAATTAGTTGCCTCACCAGTTTTTGTGAATTCTCTCGACTGTACGGGATCTTCATTTTGATTTATAGGAGGTAAACTTACGTGAGTAGAAGAAATAAGGGTTTGCATGGGAGATGGCGTGTTACTTTTGTCATATGGTTTTTGCTTGTCAGAATTCTCACTTTTAGAATCACTCACCATATCTTCATAGGAGTCCGAAGGAGTAGTTATAGTATTAGTGAGCATGATTTTGTCAGTGTCCATAAGAATAGAAGCTTTATTTTTGAGGCAAAAATTTTGAGAGTTGTCAGATAAGGTAGCCAATGCATTTGCATGCATAGTAGGAGTATTAGACTTATGTGTACACGTGTCTATCAATTCCCTCATCTTTTCATCTAATTTATCAGCTAGGTCACCAGACACGTGTGTGTCTAAAGTAATTGTTTGACACGAATTTTGCATGGCACCATTTTTATTAAAATTATTTTTATTTTCCCAAGTACAATCTTGATTCAACACAAGATCTTCATCAGCTTGAGTTTTATCTTTGAGACGAGTAGGCTCATCATCATTTACTACTTTCAATATAGAGAATTTATTAGTTGCATCATTCAAAGGAGTAGAAAATTTCGGGTAATAATAAGCTTTACTTTTCCCTTTAGTTTTTTGCGTGTTTGGGTTAGAAAACTTACCTGTGCCTCGTGGATCTAATGATGGAGTATGAACTCTCCTGGAATTATAGCTTGTTAAAGCTACATTGGTTGCATGGCCTCGAGAAGTAAGCTGGCTTCCTTTTTTATTTTCTGAAAAGCTAATATTTTCCATTCTCCTTCACCTTCACTCACATTCAATTTCAAAGGTGTTATGATGGGAGATGATTTATCCAGATTGGTAATATTTGGTGTAAGCTTAAAACGGCATGATTCTTGAAGATGGCTAAGTCTCCCACACACTCTACACAAGAGGTTTTCCCCTTCATAAATTATAATTTGTTTATGATGATCTATAAAGATATGATTTTTGACTGGGACATCAACTGAAACTTCAACACATAATCGAGCATATCTAGCTCTCACAGCTGTTGATGTTTTATAATCAACTTTTAATAACTTGCCAATTTTGAACCCAATTTTTTTCAATATTCCCTCATCAAAGAATTCAGTTGGTAAATGAGGTAAACGAATCCAAATGGCTGTTGTTTGTAATGAAATTTGAGTAGCAACAAAGTTTGGTTCCCAACACCTTGTAGACAAGAAAAAACCATTAATAAACCATGGACCTTCAGTTAGCACTTTGTGCAAACTATCATGATGATGAAATTTTGCAACGTAGAAGTCCTCTCCAAGATCAATCAGTGGGAATTCCTCCTCTAATTTCCATAACATATTTAGTTTCTCATAAATATATTGATGGTGTAGCCTTTTGCCATGCAATTTAATAATAACCGAATTGAGCCACGGGGAGTAAATACGTTGCTTCTCCTCTTGTGTGAGAGTAATGTGATCAACCAATCCATCAATTTGTAGTGATTGTGGTTGCATGTCTTCATCAATAGGATCAGCATTTAAGAAATGTGGGGTGAGTAGACCTTGCTTCTTTTGAGAATTGTTTCCTAATAGTTTGTCGCAGTAGCTTACTTTATCCATAGGCTGGGGGTTTTGCTCTTTTATTATTGGATCTGGAGGTTTTGGTGGAGTGAAAGGAATGGTGTTATTTGATTCCATGAAGAAAAGTTGAATGTGAATGGGTTAGGAGACGAGAAAATAGAGGAGAGAGGTGGGAGTGTTTCTCTCTCAAAACCTTTAAAAAAAAAAACTCTTATTGTTATTGGTGCTCATATCTTATTTTTGTGTCTCAAAAATATCAACTTCTATTATTTTTTTTGTTTGAATGTAATTTTATGCATATCCATAAATAAGTAATATTCTGAATTATACTAGTGATACGTTTATATTGATTATTTACTTTTAAAAGACGTAAAATGTGTAGATTGATACTATTTGAAATGGGCACACGTATGGCTTTGACAATATTCTTTTAATCAATTATGATTTTTCAATTGCTTTTGCGTCCTTGTAGTTGATTTGTATCTCATAATAATTTTAACATAATTGCGTCATTTATGCTGGTAAAAACAAGCTAGATTATTTTTGTTTTATGAGTTCTTTAGTCATTTTTAACTTTCTTAAAATTTTTGTGTGTTCTCTATAATTTTTTTGGTTGCTATACTATTATGTTAATTTAAAATAAAGATTCATATTACTTATGTCCTATGTTTCGGGTCTTAAGCCTTGTGCCACATTAGAGAAAATGCCTCACCTCATGCCTCAATCTTTTAGATCAATGATCTCATTAATAGCACCAATAACTAGACCATTTAATTCCACTTACATCATCAAGATTACCTAAAGAAAGCTTCTATGAGGGAAATGAAATCATATACCTCATAAATGTCTTGATTGAATCAGACTCCATGGACATAATTGAAATAATAAATGGAAAGTGTGCAGCTCCATGGCAGATTTGATCATACCATCTCAAAGATTCGGGAGGGGAAGACTCAATGTGATTTTTCTTTCAGCCTTGTTATTAGAGGGAGATTACCTAGATAGCTTACCTAGCGAACATGGGTGAATGCACAAAGGAAAACACTTTCTTTACACAGAATTTAGGTATGTCTTTAAGAGTTTAAAGGAGGTTATTATTGTAAATAGGTTTATTATTGTAAATAGGTTATTTATGTAAATTGTATTGGGCCAAACCCATTAGGTTTACTTGGTGCCTAAGTTAGGTCTTATAGTTTCACTTGTATATATAGGGCTATTCATTAATGGAAAAGGTGAGAAGTTCTTCACCCCAAAATTTGTGTCTTGCTTTGTCAATTTTAACATGGTATCAGAGACACCACGCAGTTGATCGGAAAAGTGCTCGGTATAATAAAATTTCTCCATAAAGTGTGAAGAAAGAGTGGGGCGATGGCCGTTCGAAAGGAAGGAGCTAGTGTCACTGTTGCTAGTGTTTATGTCGACGGAGAGTCATCTTGTTAACCTGAAGGTTGATGTTAAAAGGGCGAGATTGTTTCAGAAAATCTTGAGTGTCCTTAAGAGGACAGGTTTCGGAGGCAAAACCATTGTGCGACCCAAAGAGGGTTCGATCGATATGTTGAATGAACAAGTGAGAAGTGATGTTCACGAATGGAGTAACCGAGAGAGAGTTGCCGTGAATAGAGCAACACTCTCTCAGAGAGGCATGGCGGAGAGGCGTGATGAATAGATGGAAAGGGATAATGTGTCCGAACTGTGATCGTTTGGGGCATAAATCAAACTATTGCTATGAGGTTATCGGATATCCAAAATGGTGGAAATTTGGCTCATGGAATGAGAATGGGACTTGTAAGCGAGATACGGGGTCGTCAAGCGGTCGAGCAGAGATACAAGCGAATGTCGCTCGTGCAGCCAGTTAAGTTGAATTCGGACGCTCTAGTATGTCCGGATTGAGTAATGAACAAGTGCAGATATTGGTGAGTTTGTTTAATCAAAAGAAGTCAGATGATGTTCGAGTGAACAATAAGATGACTAACGGTCCGTGGATAATTGATACTGGAGCTTCGAACCATATGACCGGAGATTTGAAAGTGTTAAGTGATTTGCGGGATATTGTACACTGTCCATGTAGGTCTTGTCCTAGAATGACGTACAATTTGATTTCGGTATCTCAGTTAATCGATCAATATAACTGTGATGTGTAGTTTATTGAGGATATATGCGTTATGAAGGACAAGACCACAGGCAAGTTGATTGGCACGGGTAAACAAACGGACCGTTTGTACTACTTTCAGTCGGTGTCACCGGTGAAGGCTATGAAAGCGGATGTGTTGGATCTGTAGCATCAACGGTTGGGACATCCCTCTATTCAGGTAATGAATTCTCTTTCGATTCAAGAAATTAGGAATTGAAGCGGCAAGGAAATTGTGAAAGCATGTGATATATGTCATCGGGCAAAGCAGACTAGGAATGTATTTGCGCTGAGCGAGAATAGAGCCACCGAGAGTTTTAAATTGATACACTGCGACTTGTGGGGTCCGTATAGAACTGAAACTTCATGTGGTGCCTACAATTGTTGATGATTTCTCTCGAGCTGTGTGGGTATTTTTGTTGGTTGATAAAAAAGAGGTCGAAAAAGCTTTGAAAGACTTCTTTGCAATGGTCGAAAGACAATTCCATAAATATGTCAAGATCATCCGAAGTGATAATGGGACCGAGTTTGCAAGTATGAAAGCCTATTTTCGGGAACAAGGAATTCTCTTTAAAACCTCGTGTGTAGCGACAGCATAGCAAAATGGAAGAGCTGAAAGAAAGCACCGACATATTTTGAATATAGCTCGGGCGCTCCAATTTCAAGCACATTTGCCGATTGAATTTTTGGGAGAGTGTATAATGACAGCTGTTTATTTAATCAATCGGACTCCTTCGTCCATGTTGAATGGGAAGACACTGTATGATGTCCTGATGCACGTGAGACCGAATTATAATCATTTGAGAGTGTTCGGATGCTTATGCTATGCACGCAATCACGGACGAATGAATGATAAGTTTGAAAGCCGAAGTCGTCGATGTATATTTTTGGGATATCCGAACGGGAAAAAGGCATGGAAGTTGTATGATTTGGATACCAAAGAGTATTTTATGTCATGAGATGTTACGTTCTATGAGAACGAGTTTCTGTTTGCACCAAAGGATGGTATGAAAGAGCGTCCGAGTCCAAGTTTTGAGACCGACCGAGTGGATAACATTGTTGAAGAAGAGAACAATTCCGGGGGGGGGGGGGGGGGGTAATGAGATTATTCCCTCAGTATATGTTGTGGATGATGCTCAAGTGGAAGAAGAAATAAATTCGGTCAATGTGGAGCCGAATCAAGATGACCCAAACCAAGGTATCATTCCTGGACACTTGGAAACGGAAGCGATGGGAGAAGAGTTGGGCCAAGGAAAGAGAACTAAGATGGAAAATGTCCAATTGCGAGATTATGTAACCAATACTGTCCGAAAACAGAGACATCGTGTGTCGACTTATGTCCTAAGTCTGATTGCTCATGCATCCGAAGTCAAAAGAGTTTACTCGAGCCTCGGCAATCCTCAGCTGCGCCTTATCCGTTGGCACATTATGTTAATTGTGATAAATTTTTGAAGAAGCATACGTGCTTTCTTGCAGCCATAACGGAGGGACATGAACCGAGGGATTTTTCTAAAGCCGCGAAAGATGAAAAATGGCGGACGGCTATGCAACAAGAGTTGCACGCTTTGGAAGCGAACGAGACTTGGGAAATCGAGCGCTTGCCTCCGGGGAAGAAGGCGCTTGGATGTCGATGGGTGTATAAGATTAAGTACAACTCTGATGGTACCGTTGAGCGGTACAAAGTTTAGCTGGTGATCTTTCGTAATCATCAAGTTGAAGGACTTGACTACACGGAGACATTTGCACCGGTAGCTAAAATGGTGACTGTCCGTATCTTCTTGGTGGTAGCTGAGACATCAAGTTCATAATGCTTTTCTTCACGGTGATCTTCATGAGGAGGTATATATGAAGTTGCCTCCAGGGTATAAAAATTATGGGTCCGGTAAAGTGTGTCGTCTCCGAAAATATTTGTATGGATTGAAGCAAGCTTCTCGTTGTTGGTTTGCAAAGTTATCGACAGCTCTGAAGAATTATGGTTTTCGACAGTCATATTCCGATTACTCATTGTTTATGATGAAGAAGTGTAACGACCCTCAAATAGTCGTAACGGGATCCGGGACCTCGATTTGCGTGTCGACAGTCCCAAAAGCTCCGTTAGGTCATTTATGACCCGTCTGTGAAATCTGAGTCGAAACGGAGTCCGTTTGATAGGTTTTCGAGAAAAGGATCCGTTTATAAAATTCCGGAAAGGAATTTGGGGTTTCGATAGGTCGTTTTGAGTAAACGAACCCTGATGGAAAATCCGAGCGCACCGTTAGGTCCGTCTCGTCATTTATGATATGTAGCAACCTTCAAAATTGAAAACGGACCTCGTTTGATAGGACTTTTGATAAAGTCCCCGTTTCGGAAGTTTAAAAGAGTTAAAAGAGGTTTCCGAGCTCGATTTGAGCAAATGAGCTCCGATGAGAGATCCGAAAGTTCCGTTAGGTTCGTATAGTCATTTTTGACTTGTAGCAACTTTCGGAATTGGATTCCGAGGTCGTTTGGTTAAATTTCGCTATTTTGGCGAAAGTCAAAAATTAAACCTTTGCCGTGGGACCCACTTTTGAGTTCTGGAGGTCCGAATTGAGTTCCGTCTTGACGAGCATGTCACCCAAGTATTTTATGGCTTGTGTACAAAATTTGGGATCATTCCGAGCTTCGTAGGGTCCCGTTTTGCCCCTAAAACAGTAGAAAATCTGGTGCGACTTTTCTGTTCTATTTTGGCGCAAACAGCCGGATAAAAGCTGATTTTCCGGCCAATCCGTAAAGAATTAGGAAAACCTCAAAACATGAAAGTTGTAGCCCTTTGAGTTTTAGTTCTAATGGCACCGATTTTAGGTCATTTGGACATTCCTATCAAAAGTTATGATTTTTTCAAAAGAAGCTGTCACAGAGGCAAAAACTGCTACTCCCTCCGTCCCAATTTATGTGGCACCATTTCCTTTTTTGTTTGTCCCAAAATAAGTGGCACCTTTCCTTATTTGACAACTATTTAATGCATCATCTCTATTTTATCCTTGTTGAGCCCTACATACTTTTACTCCTACCAACAACTTTTTTATTACTCAAATCTTCTCTCTCTCACTTTTTCAAGGGTAAAATTGACACTTAACAAGGTCAACCTCTATTTTCTTAAACTCCGTGCCCGGTCAAATGGTGCCACATAAATTGGGACGGAGGGAGTATAAAAAGGCCATTTCGGGCCATTTCGGTTCATAACTTATAAAAATCATTTGGTGAGCTCTTGAGGCGATTTTTGGGTATTTCTTGAAGACCCAATCATACTTACACTTAAGACCTAGTGGAGAGTCCTTCGCGGACAAGGCGAGCGGGAAAGGAGATTCTTCCCGGCATTTGAGCCCGAATTACGAGGTAAGTGAGACTTGACCTCTATTGTGCTTGTGGACTCTTCCTTCATGCTAGTATGCTTCATGTACGCATATATATACCTAACAATGGTTAGGATTAATGATGTGAATTACTTGCTATTATTGTTTGTTATAAATAGCGAGATTGTGACTCGACCGAGGTATGTGCTAGGTCTAAACGCTACGTCGAGGTAGCTTAAATTTATATCGTAGTAACGCTTGCTACGCCATGCTTAGATAGCAAGAACTTGGGACATGGCCGAGGATGTTGCCGGCATGTCATGATAAATGTCTTGCCGAGGATTTTGCCGGCTTTTGTATGATATTGGTACTTGATTTGTTCATGTGCCGGGTTGGGTAGTGCTGTCTATACGTAACCTTGGGTTGGACGACATGGGAGTAGGGATTGTACCCCCAAACTGTGGTCGGGTTAACCTTCGCCTTACGTTCAGCTAGCATAACCAACCTGGGTTACGGTGACTGTGAAATATTATCATTATTAATATTTCTGTTATTATTTCTGTTATTGTTATTAATGTCGTGGATATTGATACTGTTAGAGGGACACTTGACAGGGGGTGTGGTGTCGCCTATACTATGAGATGTGTCACACTTGACAGGGGGTGTGGTGTGGACACTTCATCTTTGAGATGTGACACACTTGACAGGGGGTGTGGTGTGGTCACTTGATTTATTGAGATACGACGCACTTGACAGGGGGTGTGGTGCGATCGTAGACAGATTTGAGATGAGCCAACGACTACGGGTCGTTGGTCTACTTATTCATGATTGTGATAGTGACTTCGGGTCACGGTATATGGTTGATACTTAGTAGTGGTGTTGCTAGTCCATCGTAGGTCTAGGTTAGTCGGCACGGGAGTAGAGATTGGACCTCCAAACCACCGCTGAGTTGACATATGCCTTACGTTTGATGGGCATAATCCTTGAGACTTCTGGTTACTACTTGTGTGTATGGAATGTGTTACATCTATTTGTGATTTCACTACTTTTTTGTATGATTACTATAGTATGTTGTTGCTTATGATGCATGTAGCGACTTGTCCTGCAAGGGTACCTTAGCGGGCCTGTCGGTGATCTTACTGGGCTTCGGCTCATAACTTACTCTGCTACGTGCACAGGTCCTTCATCCAGTCAGCAGCCCGGACGTTTAGCGGTTCCCGAGGCTTCTGAGACTTTTGATTGAGGTGAGCCGACCACACAGACCGTGGTGGCATACCGCCGGAGTCACTTAGAGATAGGACTCAGATTTCTTTGATGTATATTCATACTTTATTGAGTCACTCTTAGAATGCTCCAATTCTTTTGTGGATATATTCTTTTGGACTTCACCCTTTTATATTTATATATCCATTTATGATCTTTTCACATTATTGTTCTTTTCCGCATCTTGTTTCATTGGTTCGCCTAGGCAAATGTTGTTTAGGTGCCATCACGAGCCCTTGGAAATTGGGTCGTGACAGTTTGGTATCAGAGCCCTAGGTTCTAATTCGAGTCCTAGGAGTCTTGGAGCAGTGTCTGACTAGAGTCTTGCTTATGGGTATGTTGTCGACCATACTTATGAGCGAGAGGCTACAAGGGCATGTTAGGAAATGTTTTCCCTTCGTTTCATCTCTATTCGTGCTGAGTAGCTTATATAGGTGCTGACCCTTTTTCGTGTATTGTATCAGATGGCGAGGACGCGAGCATCCTCAGCCAGGAGGGCTGCATCTTCTACACCCGCGTCTGCGGGAGAGCCATCAGCACCTACGCAGCCGCCAGCTGCTAAGAAGACTCGGGCAGGTCGCCCGTCAGCCACTAGGCAGGACACAGCTATCCCTGCGGTGTCCGCAGCGACTCTGTCAGCATCTATTCCACATGTGCCTGCTGTTGTGCCAGGCACCGTTGTGATCTCTTCAGAGGAGTATATGAGACTGATGGCCTTGTCTAGCCATCAGGTCCCTGTCGGAGATGATGTTGCAGCTCCTGTTTCGGCTCCTCAGCCGACCACACCTGTTATGAGCACGCCTACTTCTGAGGCTGCTCCTGATCATATTGCCCAGCCTTCTGCTTCTGCTCCTCAGGCAGGTCCTGTTATTTCTACTCCTCCTATGGGCACTGAGGAGGTTGCCAAGAGGATAGAGTCATTCATGAAGCTTCAGCCTCCAGAGTTCGACGGTACCTCGGCTACATGTACTGCCCAGAGGTACATTCAGAAGTGTGAGAAGATTTTGACAGTTCTTGGTACTAGAGACACCTTAGGGGTGCAGTGTGCTTCTTTCAGATTATCGGGAGATGCGGAGACATGGTGGGTCTCCATGATGCGGCAGAGGTCTAGTGACCTCCCTCCTTTGTCATGGGCTGAGTTCGTGTCTATGTTCATGAGCAGGTTCGTGCCCCAGAGTCAGCACGATGCTCAGAGGCGCGAGTTTGAGGGGTTGAGGCAGGAAAACCTGTCTGTTTCAGAGTATGACACCAGGTTCTTGTGGTTTTCTCAGTTTGCGCCGGCTATGGTGGCTCAGGAGAGGGACAAGGTCCTCCGGTTTGTTGAGGGTCTTCATCCCCGCTTGCAGGTAGCTGTTGCCCCTGATATGGGCAACAAGTCATATTTTGAGATAGTTGATGTGGCGCGGCGGATGGAGGATATCTTCGCCAGGGCTGACGCGGAGAGGGCGGCCAAGAGATCGTGTCAGTCTGGTGGGTATAGTGGATCCGCTCAGAGGGGTCAGGGTCATCAGGGCCGTTCTCAGTCTAGGCCCCAGGCTGCTGCTTTGCCTGCCCAGGATTTTTCTTCAGAGACCCCGAGGCCTCAGTCATCCCAGAGGCGGGGTGGCTCTTCGCAGTCTGGTCCGCTGCAGTGCGGGAGGTGCCATCAGAGGCATCATGGGAGGTGTTCGTCTGGAGGTGGTCATGGCAGAGGTGGTAGAGGCGGTAGAGGAGGTAGAGCTGATGGATGTTTTGAGTGTGGGTCTCCAGAGCACTATGTCAAGAGTTGCCCTTATGTTTCATCAGGTCGCCAGGGATCCGCAGCTATGGTACCATCTGGTCCTCAGGCCGCCAGGCCCGTTTCTCAGATTCCTCCTAGACAGCAGTCTCAGAGAGCTCCGGGTTCAGGAAGCTCGGCGCAGGTCTATGCTATGACTCGTCAGGATGCTGAGGCATCCAATGATGTCATCACAGGTATTATTTCTGTCTGTGGCTGCGATGCTTATGCTCTTATTGATCCGGGGTCTACCTATTCGTATGTGTCACCGGGATTTGCCCCTTGCTTGGGCAGGGATCTGGTCTTCTTAGATGATCCCTTTATGATTGCCACCCCTGTCGGGTCTTCTATATGTGTAGATAGGGGTTATCGGCAGTGTATGATCTCCATCTGTGGTGTAGAGTCCTTAGTGGACTTGATGCTGCTCGATATGTCCGATTTCGATGTCATTATGGGCATGGATTGGCTGGCTTCCTGTCATGCGACTTTGGATTGCCATGCCAAGTCCGTGACGATCGGGGCAGAGGGTGAGTCTCGGGTTGTATGGAGAGGTTCCAGGCCTTCTCCGAAGAGTAGGATCATTTCTTTCTTGGAGGCGCAGAGGATGATATCTAGTGGATGCGAGGGATATATTGCTTCAGTTCGGGATGTCCGGGCAGAGGAGTTATCCCTTGATAGAGTTCCAGTTGTTTGTGAGTATTCGGATGTGTTTCCTGATGATTTGCCGGGTTTGCCGCCTATGCGGGGACAGCGCCGCTGGTTAGAGCTGCTGAAGGATTATGATCTTTCTATCCGGTATCATCCCGGAAAGGCTAATGTTGTATCCGATGCCTTGAGTAGGAAGTCCATGGGTAGCCTCGCCTATCTTGATGCTGATATGAGGCCGTTGGCCCGTGAGTTGCAGGCTTTGTCCATTAGTGGGGTTCGGTTTGATGATTCTGTTCCAGGCCGGGTGCTTGCATATGTGGGGTCTCAGTCGTCTTTAGCTTCCCAGATTCGGGAAAGGCAGTTCGAGGATCCTTATCTGAGAGATCTCCGGGACAGGGTCCTGAGTGGGGGAGTGTCCTCATTCGTGATTGGTGATGATGGTGCTTTGCGGCTTAACGGCCGGGTATGTGTTCCAGCCATTGTGGAGCTGAGGCAGATGATTTTGGCAGAGGCTCACAGTTCGAGATATTCCATTCATCCGGGTACTACGAAGATGTATCATGATCTTCGAGAGCTGTATTGGTGGAAAGGGATGAAGAGGGATGTTGCTGATTATGTATCTCGGTGTTTGAATTGCCAGCAGGTGAAGTATGAGCACCGGAGGCCAGCTGGGGTGACCCAGTCTATGCCCATTCCCGAGTGGAAGTGGGAGCAGATCACTATGGATTTCGTAGTTGGTTTGCCGCTGACCGTGGGTAAGCATGATTCGGTGTGGGTAGTAGTTGATCGACTGATGAAGTCGGCTCACTTTATTCCAGTGAGGACTACTTATACCTCGGAGCGTCTGGCTCGTATCTTCATTGAGCAGATTGTGAGATTGCATGGTGCTCCTGTTTCTATCATTTCTGACCGAGGTGCTCAGTTCACAGCTCAGTTTTGGAGATCTTTTCAGAGAGAGCTGGGTACTCGGGTCGATCTCAGCACTGCATTTCACCCGCAGACTGATGGCCAGTCTGAGCGGACCATTCAGATCCTCGAGGATATGTTGAGGGCGTGTGCTATTGATTTTGGAGGCCATTGGGATAGCCATTTGCCGCTAGCAGAGTTTGCGTATAATAATAGCTATCAGGCTTCTTTCCAGATGGCTCCGTTTGAGGCATTGTATGGTCGGAGATGTCGCTCGCCTATCGGTTGGTTCGAGTCTGGTGAGGTCCAGGTGTTGGGGCCCGATTTGGTGCAGCAGACCTTAGATAAGGTCCGGGTTATTCAGGATCAACTCCGCACGGCTCAGAGCCGGCAGATATCGTATGCAGATCGGAGGCGGAGAGATCTTGAGTTCATGGTTGGGGATCGGGTATTCCTCAGAGTGTCGCCCATGAAGGGTGTTATGAGATTTGGGAAGAAAGGCAAGCTCAGTCCTAGGTTCATTGGGCCTTTTGAGATATTGGAGCGCGTTGGCGCCGTTGCTTATAGACTGGCTTTGCCTCCCTCTCTGTCTGTTCATCTGGTGTTCCATGTGTCCATGCTCCGGAAGTATGTTCACGATCTGTCTCATGTGATCGATATGGCTTCCGTAGAGGTAGATGGCGACTTAGCTTATTCGGAGGAGCCTATTGCTATTGTGGCTAGAGAGGTCCGTAAGATGAGATCGAAGGTGATCCCGCTTGTGAGAGTTCAGTGGGGGCATCACTCCATTGTCGAGGCCACTTGGGAGCTTGAGTCCGAGATGCGTGAGAGGCATCCGCGCTTGTTCGATGATTCAGGTATGAAATCCTTGTATTTTCTAAGCCTGAATTTGTATTTTTAAGTTTTATTGATTTCGGGTGGTACCGAGGGGTCCTCGAAATCTGTGCCAGCTCCGTGGCTAGTGTGTGGATCCTACCTTAGACTTAGGCTCGTCCGAGGACGGCCGAGAGTCTAAGTGGGGGAGAATGTAACGACCCTCAAATAGTCTTTACGGGATCCGGGACCTCAATTTGCGTGTCGACAGTCCCAAAAGCTCCGTTAGGTCATTTATGACCCGTCTGTGAAATCTGAGTCGAAACGGAGTCCGTTTGATAGGTTTTCGAGAAAAGGATCCGTTTATGAAATTCGGGAAAGGAATTTGGGTTTCGATAGGTCGTTTTGAGTAAACGAACCCTGATGGAAAATTCGAGCGCACCGTTAGGTCCGTCTCGTCATTTATGATATGTAGCAACCTTCAAAATTGAAAACGAACCTCGTTTAATAGGACTTTTGATAAAGTCCCCGTTTCGGAAGTTTAAAAGAGTTAAAACAGGTTTCCGAGCTCGATTTGAGCAAATGAGCTCCGATGAGAGATCCGAAAGTTCCGTTAGGTTCGTATAGTCATTTGTGACTTGTAGCAACTTTCGGAATTGGATTCCGAGGTCGTTTGGTTAAATTTCGCTATTTTGGCGAAAGTCGAAAATTGAACATTTGCCGTGGGACCCACTTTTTGAGTTCTGGAGGTCCAAATTGAGTTCCGTCTTGACGAGCATGTCACCCAAGTATTTTATGGCTTGTGTGCAAAATTTGGGATCATTCCGAGCTTCGTAGGGTCCTGTTTTGCCTCTAAAACAGTAGAAAATCTGGTGCGACTTTTCTGTTCTGTTTTGGCGCAAACAGCCGGATAAAAGCTGATTTTCCGGCCAATCCGTAAGGAATTAGGAAAAACTCAAAACATGAAAGTTGTAGCCCTTTGAGTTTTAGTTCTAATGGCACCGATTTTAGGTCATTTCGACATTCCTATCAAAAGTTATGATTTTTTCAAAAGAAGCTGTCACAGAGGCAAAAACTGCTATAAAAAGGCCATTTCGGGCCATTTCGGTTCATAACTTATAAAAATCATTTGGTGAGCTCTTGAGGCGATTTTTGGGTATTTCTTGAAGACCCAATCATACTTACACTTAAGACCTAGTGGAGAGTCCTTCGCGGACAAGGCGAGCGGGAAAGGAGATTCTTCCCGGCATTTGAGCCCGAATTACGAGGTAAGTGAGACTTGACCTCTATTGTGCTTGTGGACTCTTCCTTCATGCTAGTATGCTTCATGTACGCATATATATACCTAACAATGGTTAGGATTAATGATGTGAATTACTTGCTATTATTGTTTGTTATAAATAGCGAGATTGTGACTCGACCGAGGTATGTGCTAGGTCTAAACGCTACGTCGAGGTAGCTTAAATTTATATCGTAGTAACGCTTGCTACGCCATGCTTAGATAGCAAGAACTTGGGACATGGCCGAGGATGTTGCCGGCATGTCATGATAAATGTCTTGCCGAGGATTTTGCCGGCTTTTGTATGATATTGGTACTTGATTTGTTCATGTGCCGGGTTGGGTAGTGCTGTCTATACGTAACCTTGGGTTGGACGACATGGGAGTAGGGATTGTACCCCCAAACTGTGGTCGGGTTAACCTTCGCCTTACGTTCAGCTAGCATAACCAACCTGGGTTACGGTGACTGTGAAATATTATCATTATTAATATTTCTGTTATTATTTCTGTTATTGTTATTAATGTCGTGGATATTGATACTGTTAGAGGGACACTTGACAGGGGGTGTGGTGTCGCCTATACTATGAGATGTGTCACACTTGACAGGGGGTGTGGTGTGGACACTTCATCTTTGAGATGTGACACACTTGACAGGGGGTGTGGTGTGGTCACTTGATTTATTGAGATACGACGCACTTGACAGGGGGTGTGGTGCGATCGTAGACAGATTTGAGATGAGCCAACGACTACGGGTCGTTGGTCTACTTATTCATGATTGTGATAGTGACTTCGGGTCACGGTATATGGTTGATACTTAGTAGTGGTGTTGCTAGTCCATCGTAGGTCTAGGTTAGTCGGCACGGGAGTAGAGATTGGACCTCCAAACCACCGCTGAGTTGACATATGCCTTACGTTTGATGGGCATAATCCTTGAGACTTCTGGTTACTACTTGTGTGTATGGAATGTGTTACATCTATTTGTGATTTCACTACTTTTTTGTATGATTACTATAGTATGTTGTTGCTTATGATGCATGTAGCGACTTGTCCTGCAAGGGTACCTTAGCGGGCCTGTCGATGATCTTACTGGGCTTCGGCTCATAACTTACTCTGCTACGTGCACAGGTCCTTCATCCAGTCAGCAGCCCGGACGTTTAGCGGTTCCCGAGGCTTCTGAGACTTTTGATTGAGGTGAGCCGACCACACAGACCGTGGTGGCATACCGCCGGAGTCACTTAGAGATAGGACTCAGATTTCTTTGATGTATATTCATACTTTATTGAGTCACTCTTAGAATGCTCCAATTCTTTTGTGGATATATTCTTTTGGACTTCACCCTTTTATATTTATATATCCATTTATGATCTTTTCACATTATTGTTCTTTTCCGCATCTTGTTTCATTGGTTCGCCTAGGCAAATGTTGTTTAGGTGCCATCACGAGCCCTTGGAAATTGGGTCGTGACAAGAAGGGAGATGTACAATTAAGTTTACTCGTGTATGTAGATGATTTGATCATCTCCGGCAATGATTCGAAGGCAATACAATTTTTCAAGTTGTATCTCTCCTTTTGTTTTCACATGAAAGATCTTGGATTGTTGAAATATTTTTTGGGAGTTGAAGTGGCAAGGGGTCCTAAAGGGATATTCCTTTGTCAAAGAAAGTATGCCATGGATATTGTGTCCGAAGTTGGATTGTTGGGGGCTCGACCGGTTGCTACACAGATGGAGAACAATCACCGGTTGGTGCATGCAAGAGGCCGATTTGTAAAAGATCTATAGAGTTATCGAAGACTGGTTGGACGATTGATTTATCTTTTTTTTACACGGCCGGATCTGTCATACATTGTTCATACATTGTCTCAATTTATGCAACAACCACGGATTGAGTATTGGGAAGCAGCTCTTCGAGTGGTACGTTACTTGAAAGGGTGTCCGGGTCAAGGTATTGTGATGAATTCTAGTTATGACCTTCGCCTATACGGTTGGTGTGATTCAGATTGGGCAGGTTGTCCGTTGACCAAACGCTCTCTTACTGGATGGTATGTCTCGTTAGGAGAGTCACCGATTTCTTGGCGAACGAAGAAGCAGTAGATAGTCTCCAGATCTTCGGCTTAAGCTGAATACCGATCGATAGCTACGACCGTGTGTGACTTGAAATGGCTTAAGGGAATTTTGTGGAACCTCGGAGTTAATCATCCGTTCCCGATACAACTAAAAGTGTGACAGTCAAGCGGCTTTGCATATAGCACAGAACCCCATGTTTCATGAATGGACGAAACATATTAAGGTCGATTGCCATTTTGTTCGAGATAAAATTCTTGGAGGCACAATTCGTCCCGGACACGTACCAACGGGCTCCCAAGTTGCGGATATTTTCACAAAGGCTCTCGGACGAGCACAGTTTAACTACTTTCTTGTCAAGTTGGACATGAAAAATCCTCATGCTCCAACTTGAGGGGGGGGGGGGGGGATAAAGGAGGTTATTATTGTAAATAGGTTATTTATGTAAATTGTATTGGGCCAAGCTCATTAGGTTTGCTTGGTGCCTAAGTTAGGTCTTGTAGTTTCACTTGTATATATAGGACTATTCATTAATGGAAAAGGTGAGAAGTTCTTCACCCCAAAATTTGTATCTTGCTTTGTCAATTTTAATAGAGTTAAAAACTTTAAAATGACATAAGGGAAATCCATAATCTAGAATCGAGGCTCAAAGAACAATGTTCACTGTTGATTATGGATAATTCTTAGATGATAGTACAGATTCTAGTTAGAGTTTTGCAAAATTGCAAGGATGAACTAGTCATACTTCATGTGTCTTAGGGAGGCCTAAATAAAATTAAAGACTTTTTCTGTATGCTTTGAAGATGATCAACCGGTTGGGGTCATTGCCTAACCCAGAGTGCCTAGATCAGTAAAGTTGGGTAATTTTGGTTATATTGGCTGAATTACTTACGCAAGTGCAGCACAAGGCATAAGTAACAATGTTTTGTAAGTGAAATGAGGAGAATAATTGAAAGCTGTTCCGTGAAATTTTCCTCTAAGACTCCGGGGATGAAAATTTGATTAGAAGTCTTGAAAGCAAAAAGCAAATACTGTACTTACAAAAAAATTCAATAAAAAAGAGATGAATAATGAAGGAACAACAATTTATCTAAATGAATTTCAATTTAAGTCTGTTTTCTTATGTTTTATTTTTCTTTTTTATCCAGATATAAATTTCAAGCAAGGAGTATTCTTTATGAAAAGGTTGAATTAACTAAAACATGGCAGATACTGTAATTTAGCTTGAACTCGCTGTGAAAGAATAGTCAGAGAAAAATAAAAATAAACTACACGAAGAAAACGAACAACAGAGATGAAAACAAATATAGAGGAATTCATACTTCACATTAGTAGATGAATATAAAACAAGCACATCTTATCATATAATATCAATAATTTTTCGTTACAAGCTTTTGATACTCTTCGCCAGAAAGAGTTTGCATCATGACAGCTTCAGGGTTAATAATCCCACCTTCCTCCAAGAACAAAGTCACAAGATTCTTGGAAAATCCACTTACAAGTGCCACTCCTTCTTGGTTACTAGGAACTGGTGTTGCAACCGAATACCTCAAATTCCAAAATACAATTTCAAGCACCTTCTCATAACCTTTTTCTTTAAACTTCCTATGTATCACTTGATAATCAGTCTCCCATGGGCTTGTGGAAGCCTGATCAAATTCCATGTCACTAAATACAAGCAATCTTTTTATCATCTGATCCTCGCTCTACTTTCCGTTCACAGCAACTTCAAGAATTTTATTAAACACTTTCTGAAAATCTGTATTCATGCCCCTCTTGTAGTTGTTCCTCCTACAGTTACTACTACTGCTCCAGAGCCACCACTTCTGACTTATCGTCGTCGTCCACGTCCAGCATCAGATTCAAATGATTTTCGTCCTGCAACAGACTCTTCACCTACTGGGGACTCGTCTCCTCTTAGTCTACCGATTGCATTTCGAAAAGGTACGCGATCCACCGCAAATTCTAATCCTCATTATGTGGGCTTGAGCTATCATCGCCTGTCATCACATCATCAGGCCTTTGTCTCTTTATCGTGCTTGTAGAACAATTTCTTGTACAATTTCATGGCCACGTTTATAAGGAAGCTCTTCCCATTTATTTGCACAGATATAAATCTTTGGAATCTCCAATGCCTTGCGGAGTGGCACGAGCACTTCTTTTCTCAATCGATCCCTCACGCGATAAGCATAATGTGCATCTTCAAAATCTTGATATTCAATAAAATCATCACGAGAGAACACATTAATAATGTCTTATCAAAAGAAGAATCAAGAGAGGGACACCATTTAGCCGCAAGGCTAAGTTCATATAATTTCCCCTCATTGTACAAATTCATATCCTTCCTTCCAAACATCAGCAAAGAAATCAGAGACTTTATCATACAAGAATTGAAAAACTTGATCTTGTGTATATTTATCCAATAATTTTTGTCTTACTCATACTCTTTTCCGATCTAATTTTTTTAGCCTTTGCCTTACTCACCATTTTGCGCACTTTGAACCTTTTTTCTCCAAGAACCCATTGTTTTTCCTTTTCTCCCACTCTTTCTTTTCATTCTTTCTAATATCAGCACCCTCAAGAAGTCTATACAAAATCTTTAACACATCCTTAAAATACCCGAAATCATCAATGGCTTTAATATTGCATGCAAGGGTTTTAGGATGGTTAGTATGAAGCCATAATGCAGCAGTATAAAATCCTTCCTTTTCTGATTTACCAGTGCCTCTAACACCCCTTAAGTTACGAATAAGCTTTAGGGTGGTTAAAGCATTACTATTTGTTGGAAATTGGATAACGGGCACCCATGTGGGTCAGCCCGGATCCACGTCCAAACAATAATAAATATGTATATATTTTTTATATATATATTACTAATAAAAGAAAAAGGGAAAAGTCACAACTATTGGAAAAAAGTTCTTGAACAGTTGTAACTCTTTACTACTATATAAAGAGTTTATGTTGAGAATTTGTCTCTCCTGACTTTAACGCACTTCCTACTTCAAAAGAAAGAACCATCTTTCCTGCTCTATGAAAAGACAACTTGCTTCTTCAATTCTCTCCTTCTAATGAAGAACTTTCATGGAAGATTCCTAAGAAGAACGTCTTCTACAAATTGGAATAATTCTGTAACAGGTACGTCATAGACAGTGAACCTTTGATGTAGTTCGTATTTTATTGATATGTGATTACATCCCTGACTAGTGAAACAAATACGGTATGATCTTGGGGTGAACTTTGTGTTCATGGATTGTGTGTAATCCTTCATTGGTATCAGAGCCCGAATTATTTGTTTCCTAGTTAAGATTGTTTGTTTCTTGAAAAACGTTGTTTGGAGAAGTTTAACATGTTGCTGCAAATTTGGTGGCATTCTGCGGCAAAATCAAGTTTTAGTATGAATTAAAGTTACGTTTTTTTTTGCTATTTATCAGAATGCCAACCGTCAATGATTTTGCCTTATTCGTTGCGTCTTGGGTGATTAAAATTAAAGTTTGAGTATGTATGACATGATCCGGAATCCGGTTAGGCCGTGCGGGCACCCGACATCTTCCCCTAGACCCGTCGGGCGAACCCTTACCAATTAAATTAGGAAAATAAATATAATAGTTCATAAATAAGGACAAGACTTAAAAAAACATACAGACATATTGACACTTCTAAGCTGTACGAAAGAAAATTACAGCTAACTACCCAACATACTAAGTTTAGGGCTATCTAGACTAGACATCTAAGAGTACAAAAGAAGACAAATACCTCCTGAAGGGAGCAAAATGAAACTGAAATAACCACCAGCGCGGGACTTTCATCGACAGCTGGAAAGTATATACCAACTCACAACCAAAGTACAATACTCAGATTCTCAATGCAATACCAATAACATGACATAATATATAATATAGAATATAAATCCAAAGCTAAGGCGTAATGAATACGCCTATCGGCAGCTACACACGTAAGGAACACGTGGTAGAAAATCCACGAGGCCAGGTGCCTCCAAAGAAATTGATATAAACACTTACCTTGTTACAAAGTTTGTACAACACTCAATAACCGCTTTGTCCTTTGGATTCATCGCCAAACGATTCCACTGTGTTCAATAAGCAGAAAAATATATCACATAAGGCTAAAGGCTTCATTCCTTATATCTTAGAATAATCCAGGTAGGAACCTGACACCCTATTCGCATACGCAATACGTAGGCCAGGCCTATGTACAGGGTCTAAGGTCACATAACCAAACCCCAAATAAATTACATTTATATGTTGCCCATAACTCACTGAGTACGAATATATAATCAATTCCACTATCGGGGTCCATTTGACCCTTTAAACTATCAATTTACGTCATTAGGGCGATGTCTAATATCCCTATTTTTACCGTAAAAATATATTCAAACATACGTAATAAATTCTAATAATGCATTAAGATCATTACCTGAATGTTTCAAGGTAAAAAGTCTACTTTTCTCCGACCCCTTTTCTTATTTTCTGGCATTTTTTTTGTTTCTGCTGCGTTTTCTCGTTAATTTTTCTCTGTTCTCGTTTTGTTCTATTTTTGTTGTCCATATCAACTTTGTCCTTAGCTTTAAGCTAAGAACAACCGTTTCTAATGAATTTTTTTTTTCTTTTTTTTCTTTTGTTTTCTTTTATTTTCTTTTCTCTTATTTTCTTTTGTTAACGGAAATTAAAACGGTACCCTATGATATTCAAAATAATTCCAACTTTTGCATACGAGTTAAAAAAATATATATAACATACTCGCGAAGACGGATCGCAAATCGGGTTCCCGAAACTCAAGATGCGAATTTAAATGGAAAAGAAGTCAAATTATTTAACTTTCGGCATTTTAGCGGAAACTAGCCGAACAACATCGAAATTCATCTTCAAATGTTCATGAAGGTAATAAATAATCATACGAACCCAGCGGCGCTTTCGGATTTCGAATCGGAGCTCATTCGGCAAAACCGAGCTCGAAAATCTCTTTTTAATATTTATCGCCAATAAAAACTGAAACCTTCTTTCGATGCCTACCAAACGAGGTCTGATTTAGCTCAAATTTTACAGACAAGTCCTAATGGACATTACGAATATTTTAAAATTTTCGACACGCCAATCGGAGTCCTAACTTCCGAAACGACTGACCGAGGTCGTTTCATTCTCCTCCACTTAAACTCTCGTTCGTCCTCGAACGAGCCTAAATCTAAAGCAAGATTCACGCTGATAACAAAAGAACTTGCACGACCTTCATAAACTATCCCACGGAATTTTTCTCATGATTACAGAATTAAAACTATAACACGAACACCGAACTCATGGAATAAAACATATCTGGATAATATGATAACACCATTGCCCGGATTATTCTGACTAAGATGATCCTTCCTCGATCACGAGAGGAGAGTTCTACATTTTTGAAATAAAGATACACGGAACTTTGAATGGGTTAACATGATTAAGCCGATAATCACCTCTTCAATATACCTTTCGATATAGAACAAGTTGATGGAACTAGGAATTAGCTCACACTTGATGCAATAGGGGAAGCTTTTGAAGTACCTTGTCATTACACACTATCCGGGGGCAGAATCCTCCTACCCTCAATATGATGCAATAGAGCGGAATCCTCCTGCTCCGAGGGCGGAATCCTCCTACCCTCAATATGATGCAATGGAGCGGAATCCTCCTGCCCCGACGGCGGAATCCTCCTACCCTCAATATGATGCAATGTGCATACGAATGCAACAGGATGCAACAATAACCCATCACCAGCGCGGGACTTTCATCGACAGCTGGAAAGTATATACCAACTCACAACCAAAGTACAATACTCAGATTCTCAATGCAATACCAATAACAGGACATAATATATAATATAGAATATAAATCCAAAGCTAAGGCGTAATGAGTATGCCTATCGGCAGCTACACACGTAAGGAACACGTGGTAGAAAATCCACGAGGCCAGGTGCCTCCAAAGAAATGGATATAAATGCTTACCTTGTTACAAAGTTTGTACAGCCACTCAATAACCGCTTTGTCCTTTGGATTCATTGCCAAACGATCCCACTGTGTTCAATAAGCAGAAAAATATATCACATAAGGCTAAAGGCTTCATTCCTTACATCTTAGAATAATCCAGGTAGGAACCTGACACCCTATTCGCATACATATCTTTCTATTGTAGCAATCACAGCTAGTGGAACCCGTGGCCGGAAGCTTCACTTCGGTTCTGTCATGTGCTTCGTCACAGTTACCGGAATCCGAAGTCGAAGGCGACTTCGCACAGGTTCCACCATGTGTGAGAGAACCGCATAAACAAAAAGCTGGAGACTCTACGATAGAAGACTTAGAGGAAGTAATGTTATTCAATGATAAGCCTGATCGGAAAGTCTATGTGGGAGCAGAATTGGATCCCGAAATGAAATCAAAAATCATATCCTTCCTCAAGGATAATTCTGATTGTTTTGCTTGGTCCCATGCAGATATGGTTGGGATTGATCCAAAAGCTGCCACACACAAATTAAACGTCGATCCAAAACATCGGCCGGTGAAGCAAAAGAAACGGCTGAATGGAGGATTTCGAAGGAAAGTGATCAATGACGAGGTAGAAAAGCTGCTAATGAATGGGTTCATTAAGGAGGTCAAATATCCTGAATGCCTTGCAAACACTGTAGTGGTGCCAAAGAGAAACGGAAAGTGGAGAGTATGCGTCGATAATACCGACCTCACTAAAGCCTGTCCAAAAGACTCGTTCCCGTTGCCTCACATTGATAGACTGATCGATTCAACGGCGGGGCACGAAATGTTGAGCTTCTTGGATGCCTATTCAGGCTTTAATCAAATTTCGATGGACCCATTAGATCGGGAGAAAACGTCATTCATCACAGATATGGGGACTTATTGTTATACAGTCATGCCCTTCGGCCTTAAAAATGCTGGTGCTACTTATCAGCGTTTGGTCACTACTATATTCAAAGATTTGATCGGAAAGACCATGGAAGTATATATCGATGAAATGCTGGTCAAATCTCTTGAGAAGGGAAATCATTTAAGTCATTTGGAGGAGACTTTTATGATACTAAGGTGGTTCAACATGAGATTGAACCCAGAGAAATGCGCGTTCGGAGTTGGATCCGGCAAGTTCTTGGGATTCATCGTATCGCAAAGAGGGATTGAGGCTAATCCAGACAAAATCAAAGCAATTGAAAGCATTCCCGAGGACTTAACAACAGTGAAAGAAGTTCAACAGCTGACTGGTCGAGTAGCCTATCTCAGCAGGTTCATCTCGAGGTCATCTGAACGATGTCACAGGTTCTTTTCGGTGCTGAGGAAGAACAAAAGCTTTGAATGGACACCAGAATGCAAAAAGGCCCTCAGAGAACTAAAGCAGTACCTTTCAAATGCTCTGCTCCTGTCAAAACTGGTCGAAGGAGAAATGTTGCTGATTTACTTGGTCGTCTCCGATGTCGCTGTAAGCGCTGTCCTCGTCCGCGAGGACAGAGGTAATCAATTTCCTATCTATTATGTTAGTAAAACACTGTTAGATGCAGAAACAAGGTATCCACACCTAGAAAAACTAGCACTTGCACTGGTCACTGCTGCACGAAAACTAAGACCTTATTTCCAATGTCATTCAATATCTGTCGTAACTATTTTTCCATTGCGAAATATTTTACATCGGTCAGATCTCTCTGGTCGATTAATGAAGTGGGCGGTCGAGCTGAGAGAGTACGATATCACTTATCAGCCTCGCACTGCCATAAAATCTCAAGTGTTAGCTGATTTTGTAGCAGATTTTAGCGCTAACATCTTCCCGGAGGCAAAAAAGGAAGAATTGATGATGAGAGATCCCGATCCCGGAGTTTGGAAGATGTTTACCGATGGAGCTTCAAACGTTAAGGGGGCTGGTCTTGGAATCTTATTAATAGCACCTATCGGTGAAAAACTCGGGTATGCGATCAAATTACATGCAAAAACTAACAACGAGGCCGAATATGAGGCCCTCGCTGCAGGTTTAAAGATCGCAAAAGACTTGAAGCTCGAACGACTAGACATCAAAAGTGATTCTCAATTGGTGGTAAATCAAGTCCAAGGCGATTTTTTTGTTCGAGATCCGAGGATGCAGCAGTTGCTCGAGAAAGTGCAAAATCTCCTTGCATCTTTCCAGGAATGGAAAATAGCTCAGATACCAAGGGAGGACAACATTGAAGCAGACGCTTTAGCCAACCTCGATTCTGCAGCAGCCATCGATGGCAAAATCGATGAAACAGTGGTTCACCTATTCGAATCTCCACTCTATCGGAGCATCAAAGAGGTAAACAATGTTAATCATACTTGGGATTGGAGAAACAAATACTTGTCTTATTTGCAGGCAGGCACCCTTCCCAGTGACAAAAAATCTGCCCGATCACTCAAAGCTAAAGCGGCAAGATATTGTCTCTTAGAAAACCAGCTCTACAGACGAATGTTCAGCGGCCCTTTAGCGAAGTGTGTAGGACCAGATGGAACAAATTATGTGCTGAAAGAGATTCACGAAGGCGAGTGCGGCAATCACTCCAGCAGCAAGTCACTGGTTCGAAAGATCCTACGAGCTGCATACTATTGGCCAACGATCGCAGATGATGCCAAAGAATTCGTCCGCAAATGCGCAAGTGTCAACGATTTGGCAACCTCATACACCAACAGGCAGAGCAACTTCATTCGGTCACGTCGTCGTGGCCATTCATGAAGTGGGGAATGGATTTGGTCGGGCCGCTTCCAACAGCGCCCGGCGGGGTAAAGTTTATTTTAATTCTTACGGATTATTTTTCTAAATGGGTAGAAGCAGTTGCTTTAGCTAAAATTCGTGAGCAAGAAGTCATTAAATTTATTCATCAAAATATTATCTGTCGTTTTGGGATCCCGAAAGAGATCACATGCGATAACGGTAAACAGTTTGTAGGAAGACGGATCACTGCCTTCTTCGAAAAATGGGGGATCAAGCGAATTGCCTCAACACCTTATCACCCCAGTGCAAATGGACAGGCTGAATCTTCCAACAAAACAATAATCGAGTATTTGAAGAAAAGGATGGATGATTCAAAGGGCAACTGGCCGAACGAACTCCCCGGAGCGTTGTGGGGCTCATCGGACAACGGTGAAACACAGCACCGGGGAAACACCGTTCTCACTTGTCTACGGAGCAGAAGCACTGATACCGATGGAAGTGGGAGAACCCAGTCTTCGGTTTGCCCACTCCACCGAAGAAGCAAACAAAGAAGCCATGTTGATAGATCTAAACATGGTCGAAGCAAAAAGGGACATGGCACTTGTTCGAATACAAGCACAGAAACAAAGGGCAGAAAACTACCTCAACAAAAGAATCAGGTATCGATCTTTTAATGTAGGTGACTATGTGCTGAAGATCAAAAGACCAAAAAGGATGAGCCCAACGAAGGTAAGCTAGGAGCAAATTGGAAAGGATCCTATCGGGTCAAAGCAGTAATCGGGAAAGGATCATACCAACTCGAAACAATGGATTCCAAGCCGGTCGACTTCAATTGGAATATCACACAATTGAAGAAGTACTACTTTTGCGGTTCTACGGTATTATCAATTCTCATCTTTTACTTTCGCAAATTTTCATTCTTCCTCTATCGGAGAGAGTTGTTTAATCGATTATTTGATACTAACACTTTTAGATGATAGGCATAATTGGAATCGAATGATGACAAACATCACCCACGAACACTTGAGCTCAAAACGCTCCGATCGGGGTCGATAAGTCTGACGAACACTCTAACGTGGTCTTCATCTATAACGGTTTCTCGGTTTTTGTTTTCCCAATGACTCCGTTTCAGGACTAGTGTTCGGCCACTCATTCTTCACACCCAAACACTAGGGGGGAGATGGAGTCAGCATGATGGTCATCAACGGATACTGGGGACAGCCCAAGAACCGGGGACTCGTTCAAAATTCGGCAAAAGTTCCAACGTTCACTCGAACTGGGGACTCGTTCAAAATTCGACAAAAGTTCTATTAAAATTTTATCGAAGCTCGAAGACCCCAACACGCACTCGGACTGGGGACTCGTTCGAATTAGAGATCAAACTTCATCGGATGTGTCAAACCTTGACGTTTTTATTCAAAGTCAATGATTATCCGTTCATGTAAATGATCCGTTAGCGATCAAAAGTCTGCCTCTTTAAACGGCCGCATCTTGTAATCGATCGAAATACGCGATCCAAAATGTATTAAAAGCCCATTTAGCGGCTCATTTCAATAAAATGCAACACTTTGGTTTATATTTTCGACTTTTCACATTTGTCCGACTCAAGTGATCGCTTCAAATATGAGCGAATTTTACAATTCCAATTTTTTCACCAAGTGTTAAATAATTCCGAACTCATAAAAATGTTCGAAGAAGTGCATTACGGGAAACTGAGACGTCATTCTTTACTACGCACTAAGACATTGGGCCCCAATCACCTCTTTTGACGACTATCGTTATATGTCAAAACTTTCGAACGATTAAATCATCTTCGGAAAAAAAATACAAGAATGAAAGGAAAATAATTTCATTCACACAAAATATCTATGTACATAGCTGGTCATACCACATTGCATCAGATCTCAAAAAAAAAACAACAACTAAAACAACAAGTCGAAAACAGCTACAATTCATTCATCACCATCGGAACCTTCATCGGAGGAACTCGCTGGGAGACCAAGATCTTCACGAGCCAACCGCACAATGGCAATAGCTTCGCTCAATTCGGTAGGAACAGCGACATTTCGGTCTACCATTTCCCTAAGGACATCGCGCCTTGATTCAGCAAGGATCAGATCCTTCTTCTTTTCAAACTCTTCCTCAAGGTCACGCCTTAGAATGGTAGATTCCTTTTGAAGCAACAAGTTCCTTTCCGATAAGCTATCTGCTTGAACCTTTAGATCTTCGTTGCCTTTACGAAGAAGGCTCAATTCTTCGAACTGATCAGCCAATTCTCTATATTTTCTCTCCAAAGCAGAGGTATGTTCGGCCACCTTCAAATCGAAATTGGCTTCATGCTCACTCAACTGTGCGTTCAAAGCTTGGATCTGGGATTCCAACTCTGTTTGGCGAAGAGCATGGTCATTCGTACTCTTGTCAAAGTTGGCCAGAAGTTCGGCGTACTTGGCCTCTGCAGCTTTTAGCTTCCGATGCAAACCTTCTCCAGCCGAAGTAAGATGAATAATTTGCTCGTTCAAAACTTTAGCTCCATCTTGAAGCTGGCGAATCCGATCGGCAGTTTCGATCGCCATTACGCAGTTCTGAAAATAAGTTACAGCTAAAGTTCATAAAATCTATGCAACGAATGAAAAGAATTCTAAGTATGGAATTTACCCTGAAGGCACTAAAAGAAATCTGAGAAGGCAAACTCAGATCTTCGTGCGTGTTCAATCGGGCTTGCTCCATTGGGCCAATTACACCAAACAGATAATCTTCCAGCCGCTTCGGGCATCTTAGCAAATCAACGTTGGATGGCACTTCGATCGTAAGCGATCTGCCACCCCTCTTTTCAGATTCGCCTAAAGCGGCAAAGGCAGCAGCTTCTTCGCCCCGAGGGAGAGGTACGATCGGATCAGCATGATCCGTACCAAAAAACGACGACCCTGTCTCTTGATCGTATTTGGATTTTGTCGTCGCTATTGACCGATCCAAAGCTGGCATTTTCCCTTTAGCTGGATCCCTCTCCTCGAACTCGCGATCAAAAGCCTCGATCATTTCCCCTCTGTTTTCAGGGGCAACGCCCAATGAAACGAGGGCACCTTCCCTACTAGGCAAGCCCCCTGAACCCGAATTGACTTCTTCGGCTACATGGGAGAGATGATAATCGCCAACGGAAAGATCTCCTTGTTCAGCCACCTTGAGTTGAATGGCTGTCTCTTGGAGTCTTTCCTTGACTGGTTTCTTGGGACGTCTCACTAGCTGGTCAGATCTTGATTCGTCCCCAGCTTCTTCCCCCTCGATGTCAACGACCGAGGTCGTTCCTTCGACGGCTTTCGATGCTGCAACTGCTGAACTTGTTCCAGCGATCACATCCTCTATGGTCTGGGGCGCAGCCGATGAACTGCGCCCTTGCCCTTTTTCCACCACCACCACCTTGGGCAAATATTTGTTTTTCAACTCTTGGAACGATTTCTTTTTCTTCTTCGGCGGAGGAGCGTCACCGACTTTCTCTCCGCCCTCGGGCTCAGCCTCTTCATCACTTGGCTCACCTCCAGCACCAGTGATGCCTGTAAGAAATTTGAAATGTCAAAAAGCATCAAAGGAACAAAAACTGCAAATTCAGCGTAAATTTGGTTGAAAATTACCATGATTTTTAACTTTGAGCTTTTTCAAAGCCGCGACCGGTTTCCAAGCCCGTTTATCGTTGGTCGTTTTGTCGAGCACCCTTATCAGCCACGGTATGATGTCGGCAACTTGGTCGAAGACGACCACATCAGCTGAAAAATTTTGGGAAAACTATGAGATTTAGAAATCGTAAATTCGCTCAAAAAGAGAAAAACGAACAAACAAAGCACTTATGGGTTCACGCTTGGTAGCAGCCCCTTTTTAGGGTCGGTTAGCTGCTTCGTAGGGATAAAGACAAAGCGTTGATCCCACCCCCGAAGATCGTCATCATTGTCAGATATCAAGGCCCGCTGACCTCGTTTGGCTAAATTTATCACCCCTCATTTGTAAACTCGAGGGGAGTAGATGTTGAGAATATGGCGAAGTGTCAGCTCCACTTCCGCCTCCTCTGCGATATACCACATAATTACTATCGTTCTCCATATCATCAGAGAGAGCTGCCCAAGGCAGACGTTGTACATTTTGCAGAATTCCTCGATCACGTTATCGACCAGGAGAGAAAATCCGATCGTGAAGGGAAAGGTTGATACCACGGAATGGTCCTCGATGTGAGTCGCCAACGTCGATTTTCTTGGAGGGCAAATCACATCGATGTCACCAACCCTCCAACCACACTCCTCCCGAACTCGTGGTATCGATTCTTACGTGATCGCACAAAATACTTAATCGATCGGAATATTCTTCTTCTTGCTTTGTTCCGCTTCACTTTGAACGCTGATTTTACAGTCGTTTTCATAAGTGAACTTCTTATGAAGAATTTCCGAATACGAATTTTTAGGACCATAATCCTTCACCTTCCTCTCTTTTCGTTTCTTTCCCTTTTTATCCACTGAAGGACCAGCGGTAGTGGAAGTCTGCTCCACCATCGCACCGGACTGCGGTGGGGCTGTGGCGGTGACTGCCGCAGCAGAAGTAAGTTCAGCATCAGCTGTGGGTTGAGAAGAAGAAGACATTGTCACGGCACAAAATCGGCAATCTGGATAAACAAACTAAGAGATTTGGAGTAAGATTAACAGAATTCAGCAGCAAAGTTCTTGAGGTTCACTTTCAGAGAATTTTGAGAGATTTCAGAAGTTGTAAAGTTTGTAAAAAGAGTCTTGAAATAGGTATTTATAAGGCGAGAATCATCATTGCCTTGGGAACTGTCGAGAAACTACTGCCCGCACGATTTCTGCCACGTGCATCGATGGGAAGTTGAGGCGACGTTTTGACGTTTCAAAATGGAGGGACATAAGCGTTCCACGTGTCTTCCCGCCAAAAATTCAAGCCACTTGCCCAGTTTTTACGAACACACGACTCGGCAAGTGGGGGGGACTATCTGTATTGGTCGATTTCTGTTCGATCACAATTTTCGATTTTGATTTTATGACAAGGCATCAGTTGACTTCGAGGACGTTGTGATCGGAAAGAAACTGCTTCGTTCAAATTGCATGATCGATTATGCGCTGTTGTGGTCGGATAGTTTCGAAGGCAATGTTCCAATGGATAACGCAGCTTGTCCTCATCCCAAGATTATCGGAACGGATCTAGCGGATTCGACGGAAGTGGGTGAAGATATGCAACAGTTGGAAGAGAAACGTGACAAAGTGGAATTCTTCTAGGGTTGGAAATTCTCAATCATTTCAACCTATAAATAGGACCTTACGCTCTCATCTGAGGACACGTTCATCTGGGCAACATTACTCTCAATCTTCAGCTATACAAGTCATTTCATTTTGTTCTCTCATCACACTACAAATTATTGTCATTATCAAGGAAATCTTTGTATTAAATTCATTCGCGGCTTGGTTCAAACGTGGAAGAAGATTCATCTCTTTCATTGAAGCACCATCCTCCGATTCTTCAATACAATAAGCTTTTATCGCTTTAACTATTTATTTATCGTTTGATCGTTTTAATCACTGCTTGTCTTACTTGCCGCTTATATAATTCGTTATTTACCGCATTCGATCTCATCAACTTGTTATCGTTATTTTGACCACATAAGATAGCTCACCAATTTACTCATTATAAATTGCATCGAATATATTGCTAATATCGCTTTACGATCATTTTACTTGGTTGAATATACTCATATTACATTCGCTCATCATCGTATCTATCATCATCATCGTATCTGTCATTGTCATCGTACTTGATTAAAGATTAGGCATTTAACTTTAAACGGGATCGATATCGTAATTTATCTTCGACAAGAAACTTGGACGGAATCATCTCATCGTAGGTTATTAATTTGTCATTTACTTCGACTTTACCTGTTCATACTTGCCTTCGAATTGTTTATTTGCATTTGACATCGAATATGCATATTTGAAATCGACACTTGCATTGTCTTCGAATTGAATTGCTAGAGATCGATTGTTCATCAACGTAAACTGCCTGTCAACCGATCGAATTGAGATATAATACGGTCGCCTTAGACTCAACTAAATATAAATTTAATTGTAAAACCTGATACATTTTTGGAAAATACAATACGTAAAAGAAGTAATGCTATTATGGTGAAGTGGTAACTGTTAGGTTTATGGAGGAGAGTATATATGGTGATTCTTTTACTTGGTGGCTACGTACAACTAGAACCGACCTTGGCTTTTATTTTTTTTCCTTTTTTTTATTAGAGTGGAATTAGGCAGAAGTTTTAACAGTATGAAACTTGGTCACACTACTCACAGTATAACCGACGTAAGGTTTTTTCGAATCAGAATCTTAAAAGGTCACTCAACTTTGAGAAATGTGTGACCAAAGTCACTTTGCTTTGAATTGTACTAATAAAGTCACTCAACTTTGAGAAATGTGTGACCAAAGTCACTTTGCTTTGAATTGTACTAATAAAGTCACTCAACTTAAGGCAATTCTCACCAAAAGTTATTGTAACCAGATTTTGCACAATCATCTCACCGAAAATCTGACATGGCATTTTCATTTTTAATTATATATACATGTGGCATACTTTATTTTCCATATAGGATTTTATAATAAGTTGATTAACCCAACTCTTAATCCATAACCCATTTCTCTTCCACATTTTTTCGGATCCATCTTCTTTTTCAAAATGGATGGTCTAGATTTAATGAAGTAAAACTAAATGTTTGACCATGGTTAGAAAAATATATCTTCCTATTTTAAATTCAAAGCATCTAACATATCTTATAATTTAGCAGCAAATTTCATCCCTCCTCCTAAATTATTTTTCGGTCTCCAAAATTTTCGTTTATTTATTGTTTTAATAAAACTTTGTTTTTGCTAATCCAATCTCAAACATATAACAGAAAACCAAAAATAGTGTTAAACTATTTGCAAGTGATAACATCGTAAGGAATAGAATTAACAAGACAAGATTTAATAATATCAATTTACTCAAATAACAATATACGAAAAAATTCTTTTCACACAATCACATCAGTTAAAACTAGTTGCGAAGATAGTACCTAATATTCTGCTCATAGTTATTCACATTTTATCTTGGAAAGAATCTTTCCGACCAATTCATAATACTTATAGAAATCACATAGATCTTCTGCACTTCTATATCTAAAATAAGATGAGTTTGTTTAACAATTAATGTAATTTTTGCTGCTAAATTATAGGATTCTTTAAGATAAAATGAATTTGTAATAGAAAGATATTTTGTCCAAACCATAGTTAAATACCTTTATTTACCCTATTAAATCTAGAACATTGGTTTTAAGGAGGGCCAAGTGTCATTCATCCAAATAAGAAATTGAGAAAATGGAGACACTAGATAAAATATATATTTAACTATCTATTATATTTAACTAATCTAGCTATTATCTATTATATAAAATATATATTTAACTAATAGATTTGAAAAAAATAATGATTCTAACCATAACTAATTAAAGAGTTAAGTACTTGAAAGAGTAGTAAAGCTAATATTTTGACAGTACCCGTAGAAATTTAGCAATGACACAATATTCTACTATTGTAATAATTTAAAAGAACACTTTCCAAATCCTTAGAAAAGTATTCAACTTATTATAAAATCCTATATGGAAAATAAAGTATGCCACATGTATATATAATTAAAAATGAAAATGCCATGTCAGATTTTCGGTGAGATGATTGTGCAAAATCTGGTTACAATGACTTTTGGTGAGAATTACCTTAAGTTGAGTGACTTTATTAGTACAATTCAAAGCAAAGTGACTTTGGTCACACATTTCTCAAAGTTGAGTGACTTTATTAGTACAATTCAAAGCAAAGTGACTTTGGTCACATATTTCTCAAAGTTGAGTGACCTTTTAAGTATTTTACTCAGGTTTTTTCCTTTTTAGATCATTTACAATTCAAAGCAAAGTGACTCAGGTATTTTACGATATCAAGTTCAATGTATGAAATTTAGTTTCTTTTTTCTTTTTATTTTATTTTTTTATTTAAATACAACCTAAGTGCCGTGACATGTCTAGGATACCTCAATAATGTGATTCTTGTCGGTCAACTTATTGAAAAATTCTTGTCAGAGATCACTTGCCTTCTAATGGACTTTATATGTTATAAAAATGGGGCTGATCGTCTTAATTTTTCTTATTTTGTTTAATGAAGATCACAGAATGACAAGGTTTTTCCACGGTAAAAGTTTGCCTTCATTTATGCACAAAAACCTCGCACCCATTTACTGGTTTAGAATTATACCACAGACCCATTCCTTAACAAAATTTTGTATTTAACCATACATTGTTGAGAGTCTTGAGACTCTAGACAAGACACATGAATATATTATACGTATATATTTTAGTGCATAAGTAAGATTCATTTTTATTTAGGATATACAGTCTCTAAGTACTCTCAATGTCTCCAAAAAGCATCGGTCAAACAATTTTTTATTGAGACAATAAAAGAACATTTTGTAACCGTGTTACAATCGTAGTTATTCAACCATCGTTGTGCAAAAAACTCAACCATACAAGAAAAAAGGGAGTACTAGTTTCTACTTTTCCTAGAAATAAAAGTGAAAGGTATGTTTGTTTGAATAATGGTTAGACCAGTTAAATAAAAAGTAACCATTGTTTGTATAGTTCATGCATACTTCATGTGTATTATGCACACAAGTTTTTAAGTATGTGCGTCGTGTACGCCTCATGTTAGTGTACATACACTTTTTTTAAGCAAATATACCACTAGGCGGTGAGCCTAGTAGCTAATATCTTAATAATCATAAAAAAACTCACAAAGTCATTACATTGTTGCACCTTGGAAAATACAAATCAAAGATGAAGCTAGCTACCTAAATATTTAATATGATTGAAAAAATAGCTACGGAATACATCCATAAAGTACACGTCAATAGACATCCACATGCCAAGGGTCGAAATCGAAAAAGCACCTCAAAGCTCTCACTAGGTGCTATAATTTCAAGACCGAACAAAGCAACTATGAATGTTAAGACCCACTTCTATTCAACTACTCCAAGAGATAAAATCAAGCATAAACTCCTACTAACTCCCTTTTAATTTATCTGCATCCAAAATACCTCAACTAAGCTCGCTAGGGAGCTCGTTGTACATACACTTATTAAAACTTACATAAATATTAGTGTCAAATTCTATTTTGAGTGATAAAGAAACAACTAAAATTTCTTTTCCAATATCCATTAAGAATAAAAGAAAATCAGATGTATATATTAAGTAGAAAAAATCAAAGGTATTTTTCACCTGGATAGTATCACTAATTAAATACATTGTGCAATTGTGCAATTGGCATCTATCGCGAGCAATACGGCCTTTTGAATCCCCTAACGTACCAGAACAGGGGGGTGCGAATAACTCGTTTTTGTTTACAGAAAATGTAGGTTTCCGACTAATTTGTTGGGGTTGCGGGCAGAGAACTATTGGTATAGCGAGTTCATGTGCTTGCAGCTGTCTTACTCTTACCATATCCTTGATCTTCTTCGTGAAAGGATTTCCGTCTAGAAGCGGAAGCATAAGAAGAAAGGCTATGAGTTCAGACTATTCATAACTTACAGACAACAATAAATCTGGATCCGAATTGGCTTTACTAAAATCAGCTGCAATAAGTCCATTGGCAGGCCCCTTCAAGTTTTTTTTGAATGGAAAAAGGCTCAAGTTTTAATTGTGTAGTATAGGGTCCTCTAATCCTAAATGGTATTAAAAAAAATTAACTACCTAACTAACTCACCCCAATATTTTTTATGTTACACTATAGTCCATGTATAAAAGCTAGTTTTTTGCCAAATTTGGCCATTATTATACCTAGATCTACCCGCTTCACCTGACTCTTTCCTCTCTCCTCTCCCCCGTTTTCTCTCTATTTTTCCCCATTCCATTCCCGCTCAAAATTCCACCATAGTTGTTGAGCTTCTTTTCCTAAATCAAAATAATCTCGTCCTCCATATTATTTACTGAATATCCTCTCCAGTTTTAGGCAATACAAGCTGAGACCACCCTCATTTGGGTTATACGGAATTTGGTTAAATTTGCCAAATTTGGTTGTTTCTTATCCATTAAAGGGAAAATCTTGTTCCTCTAATTTTAATCGTATCAATCCAATCATCTCTTGTAAGTGTACTAACTTTAGAATATGTTTTTAGCTGTTTTTTGTTGATTCGATGTTGTTACGGATTCAGTTCCTCCGAACATTCTGCCTGAAATTCCAAACATCATTTTTGACCTTCCTATGGTCGTAACTGTATTCCAAACATATTGCTAGCGTTTTACACGGCGTATGTATTTATTGGAATTTTCACAGATAATATTCGAAACATCCTGCTAGGATGTTTGAGCGTTCTGTTAGCAGTTTGGAACATCTTGCATTAAGCAATGAAAAACTGTAACGTGATGTTCAGAACGTCAGTATACGATGTTCCTAACGAGCAACATTAAGGTTTGGAACATCTTGCATTAAACAATAAAAAACTGTAACGTGATGTTCAGAACGTCAGTATACGATGTTCCAAACGAACATATTGTATAAATATTATCAATTCGATAGTAATACTAATAGATGGTCATTCCAATTTATTGCAGATGACCATCGATGGGTGAGGTTATATTAGGAGTTAATTATCAAGGTGAATGGGTGGAGCGTTCTAAATGTTATGCTTGGGTTCCGAAGGTTAAAGAGTCAAGACCCATTCTTGTACCCAGAGATGTTACGTATGATGTTCTACTTAACAAAATCATCGGAAGTTGGGGGATAAGAGACAATCCAATGGATATTTGCATTACTTACATGCTGAGTGTTGCCGCAAATCAAAAGACTCCTCCCGTTACAATAAGAAATGATGATGATGTACGCCTTTATATGGCTGATGTTGATTATAATGGTGCTAGGCCCACTCTAAGGGTAATTGTGGTTTCTATGACGGAGGAATGTGTTGGTTCTAATGACCAAGAAATGCCAAATAGTGGAGGGCATGACTTTAGTCAGCGATTGGAGGACATACATGAAGAAGTAGAAGAAGACAAAGGAGGAGGGGTAGAAGTAAACAGAGGAGGCGTAGATGTAGATGAAGAAGAAGAAGAAGAAGAAGAAAAATAAGTAGAGGAAGATCCTGCCATGTATACCCCTGTGTTTCCAACACAAAGCAACAAGCCGATATTTCACTTCGTCGATGGTACAGGTTTTGAAAAAGGTATGGCTTTCGCCAATAAGAAAGAACTGGTCACCAAATTGAAGATTGCAGCAGTTAAACATCGTTTTAATTACAAAGCATTGAAGAATACTGCAAAGATTTTTAATGCTAGATGTTTAGATGTGAAATGCAAATGGTGGATAAAGGCAATGAGGTATAAAAGTAAGGATAAGTTCTACATTAGTGTTTACAATAACTTGCACACATGCGGTGTCCAACATCATTCCAGTCATAATTCACACGCCTCTGCCCATATAATTGGTAAGTTCATGAAAGGAATATTTAATGGAAAAAGATCCAACCACAAAAGCTGTCAGAGAGTCCCTTAACACCGATTTGGGTTGTAAGGTTAGCTACTGGAAGTGTCTTAGGGGCTGTCAATTTGAAAAGGCTTTGACATGGGGAACACATGAGAAAGGTATTGAAATTCTTGATGCTTATGCTTATATGGTTATGAATAAGAATCCAGGAACCAAGACAGATTTGAGGCTTTCTAGCACAGGGAAGTTCTTGTATTTTTTTCTCTCTTATGGAGCGTGGATAAGGGGATTAACTTACATAAGAAAAGTCCTAGTCGTTGACGGTACACATTTGCCTGGCGAGTATGGAGGGTTGTTGTCTGCTGTTGCTCAGGATGCAATGAGTCACGTATTCCATGTTGCTTTTTGTGTTAGAGACAAAGAGTGTGACGCCTCATATGAGTACTTTTTCGAACAATTACGTAGCAGAGATTCAGATAGTGAAGAGTTGTGCATTATTTTGGATAGACATCCGAGCATCTCGAAAATAGTCGCCCAAGTGTTTCCTTCTGCACACTATGGAGTTTGTATGTGGCACCTTGGTGAAAACATCCGAACAAAATTTCAGTTTGGAATCAGTCTTTATAAATACTACACTGCACCAAAGGCATACAAGGTAGAGGAGTACACTGATGCTATGAATGAGATTAGGACTATTGATTGGAGGGTAGCGGATTATCTTAAAAATGTTGTTGGCTATCATAGATGGAGCAGATTATATTTTCCAGGAAACAGGTAAACTATAATAACAAGGTCTCATATTACTTTCATGCTTTCGGTCTATTCCAAACGTCTCACAAGGCGTTCCAAACATATCATTGATGTGCAGAACATTTCTAGGCACATTTATTTTTTACAGATGTTCCGCACTTCTTCTTGTCATTCTGAACTTGTGCTTTTATGTTAGGAACATCATGAATGTTGCGCACTTCTTATTCCTATATCTGCACTTGTGCTTTATGTTAGGAACATCTTTGAATTATTATACTATTTATTCTTTTTAATAGGTTTGAAGTTATGACATCAAATATAGCTGAGTCCATTAATTTCATACTGAGTGAGCAAAGAGAATACCCCATTGCTACCCTCTTCAAAGATATAGGTAGAAACTTTGCAGAAAAATTCCACACTAGGGCTATGAAGTTAATCAACCATCCAAATTTATGCGTCCCAGACATTGAAATAAAAATAAGAAAGAATAAAGAAGTGGGAGATAAGCTAGTTGTCAACAGGAACGGAACTTATTGTTTCAAAATCGTTAGTCTAGTGTTTGAGGCAAAAGTTGATCTATATAAGAGGACATGTACGTGTAGGGAGTTTGATCTTGATGAGTTACCTTGTGTACATGCTATGGCAGCAATTAGAGGGTTGCATGGCGATGAATATGGAAGTAGAGTGTATGAATACACTTCTGGATATTACACAACACAAGCATACATCCTTGCCTATGCAGAGCCTGTCAATGCAGTATCTTCTAAAGAATTATGGGTCGTCCCTGCTGAAGAGATACTTTATCTAGTGCCTCCACCCAAAAGCCGAACAACTGTGGAAGGAGAAAGGTTAATCAAATTCGATCTATTGGGGAACGTCTTCCAAAGAGGAAAAATAAATGTGGCAACTGCAAGAAATATAGTCAAAAAAAAACTACATGCCCTGTTGGTCGTAGTGGAACTGAAGCTACAAGTCAGCCTACAAATTGAATTTGTAAATTGGACGAAGCATCGTCCTAGTTATAATATTTGAACAATTTCGTTTATTTGGATTTTTATTTGAATTGCATAGACTTTTTGTCCTACTTGTACAATTTATATTGTGTATATATTTGCTTTACTACAGCTTTAATTTATGTTGTGCATATATTTGCTTTACTGTATTTTTAACTTATGTTGTGCACATATTTGCTTATTGTTCGCAACACATCAACTGTTGTTTAGGATATTACAGATTGATGTTCCAAACGATGTCAATGCATGTGAAGTCCATGTGGAAGCTTGTGAGGTCCTTCTCTTTCCATGAGCAAGCATGAGGGAGCATGTGATAATCTTGTTCATTCGGAACATCGGTAAAGGCACTATAATACAAGAAAATCTTAATATTCGTTCACAATTCATAGTCGTAGCATTTACCAAGTGCTACCTTCGAGAAGATGTTCGGAACATCTTGTCAAGGATATTATATTATACTTGTATACGAGACGTTCCGAACAAGCCATTCAAAATTTGAAAGACACAAACGGCTACAATGAACAGTTGCCCAAATACCAATACACCAAACGACTAAAATACAAGTTGCTGCAACAGTCACGTCAAAACATATTCACACTGGTAAATATGCGTCCCTTTATTTGCTTCGGCAACTGAAAAGGCACTACAAATGAAAAACCACTACAACCCATCTATAAATACCCACCTTGATGAACTAAATTCACAATTCATAGTTGTAGCATTTACCAAGTATTACCTTCATTTTCTACATCAACGAAGAACAAGTTGAGGTACTCAATTTTTCCATATTTTTTTAAGTATTTTTTGTGGTTTTATGTGTATGTGTATGTGTGTGCGCGTATATATATATATATATATATATATAAGTTATTCCTAAAACAATTTCAAACTCTAATCTGTTTATATTTCCTTTAACATAACTCCACTTTGATTCTTTTTTTTTTAAACAACTTGCATGCAGATGGCCAATGATACATTGAACGATCTATAGAATAAGTACCACCGAGTTCGACACCCTCCAAACAAGTCGGTTCCTGCTAGACTGCTAGACGTGCACTTTGAAGTTGCTGACATTAAGGAGGTTGCAGATAATAGTGAGAGGGTCATTCAAACACTTGAGACAAAACTTGAACAGATGCAATTGCAGTTAGACCGGATTGAGAGGCTTTTGGAAAATCACTTCGGTGGAGGTGTTGCTGGCCAAAATAATAACGAAGATGCTATTATATATTAATTGTTTAAGTAGTTGTATTGTTCATCAAGATGCCATCGTTATCTCTGTTCCATTAGTATTATTATGAAGGTATTTAATTAGTATTGTTAAATTGTCATCAAACCATCATATTTGCTTATAGTTCGCAACACATCAACTGTCGTTTAGGATATTACAATATGATGTTCCACACGACATCTTGTTCTAATCCTCCATTTCTGGAAAAGTTAATAAAATCTTACAGTTAGTTCGGAACATAAACAATGTGTTCCAGCACTAAACTCTATGTTCAGAACGGCACTGGTATGTTCCAGGGATAAATGAATGTTATTATCACTATACATGACCAAATTTCCCGATTAGAGTGAGAAATAATGTCCATTTTATCTAGAAAGGAGCAATTATACTTGTTATATTGACAAATGATGATGATGATTATCACTAGAAAAGACCCACTATAATTGTAAAAGTGACAAATGATGCACTTTCCGCTTAACAAGACCAATTATAGTTGGTAGAGCGAGAAATGATGACAATTATCAGTAGTAATGACCAATTATACTTGTAAGAGTGATAAGTGATGATATTTTTCACTAGAAATGACCAATTATACTTGTAAGAGTGACAAGTGATGATCATCTATCATAGGGTTGTTTCAAACAACCTATTGATGTTCGTTACATTCTACTGTCATTCGGAGCGTTGTTTTATTGTTGTTATCTTCATCGTATTGTTTTCCAATTAGAGTAGTTTGAGTGAGAAGTGATGATCAATTTCACTAGAAATGACCCAATATACTTGTAAGAGTGACAAGTGATGATCATTATCACTAGAAATGACCCACTATACTTGTTAGAGTAACAAATGATGATCCATCCATCATAGTGTTGTTTCGGACATCTAATTGATGTTTGTCCAATTCAACGCGTCGTTCCGAGCGCGGTCTTCAATTGTTTCTATCTTCATCGTATTGTTTCCCAATTTGAGTAGTTAGAGTGATAAATTATGATGATTATATCACTATAAGTGACCAATTATACTTGTAAGAGTGATAAATTCATCAACTTTATCGCAAAAGACCACTTAGAGTAGTTAGACTGAGAAATGATGATAATTATCACTAGAAATGACCAATTATGCTTGTTAGAATGACAAATGATGATCATTGTCACTAGAAATGACCCGCTATGCTTGTAATAGTGACAAGTGATGATCATTATCACTATAAGTGACCAATTATACTTGTTAGAGTGACAAATTATGATCATTATCAGTAGAAATGGCCAATTACACGTGTGATAGTGAGAAATGATGATCATTATGACTAGAAATGACCCATTATACTTGTAAGTGTGACAAGTGATGATCATTATCACTAGAAATGATACATTATACTTGCAAGAGTGATAAATTCATCAACTTTCATCACAAAAGATCACTTAGAGTAGTTAGACTAAGAAATGATGATCATTATCACTAGAAATGACCAATTATGCTTGTTAGAGTGAAAAATGATGATCATTGTCACTAGAAATGTCCCACTATACTTATAATAGTGACAAGTGATGATCATTATCACTATAAATGACCAATTATACTTGTTAGAGTGACAAATTATGATCATTATTAGTAGAAATGGCCAATTACACTTGTTATAGTAAGAAATAATGATCATTATAACTAGAAATGACCCACTATACTTGTAAGAGTGAGAAGTGATGATCAATTTCACTAGAAATGACCCACTATACTTGTAAGTGTGACAAGTGATGATCATTATCACCAGAAATGACCCACTATACTTGTTAGAGTGACAAATGATGATCCATCTATCATAGTGTTGTTTCGAACATCAAATTGATATTTGTCACATTTTATGTGTCCTTAGCGCGGTCTTCAATTGTTTCTATCTTCATCATATTTTTCATAATTAGAGTAGTTATAGCGACAAATTATGATGATTATATCACTATAAGGGACCAATTATACTTGTAAGAGTGAGAAATGATGATCAATTTCACTAGAAATGACCAATTATACTTGTTAGAGTGACAAATGATGAGCATTATCAGTAGAAATTGCCAATTACACTTGTTACAGTGAGAAATGATGATCGTTATGACTGGAAATGACCCACCATACTTGTATGAGTGACAAGTGATGATCATTATCACTAGAAATGACCAATTATACTTGTTAGAGTGACAAATGATGATCATTATCTGTAGAAATGGCCAATTACACTTGTTATGGTGAGAAATGATGATCATTATGACTAGAAATGACCCACTATGCTTGTAAGAGTAACGAGTGATGATCATTATCACTAGAAATGACCACTTGTACTTGTTAGAGTGACAAATTATGATGAGAATGACTAGAAATGACCCACTATACTTGTAAGAGTGACAAGTGATGATCATTATCGCTAGAAATGAACAATTATGCTTGTTAGAGTGACAAATAATGATCATTGTCCCTAGAAATGACCCACTGTACTTGTAATAGTGACAAGTGATGATCATTATCACTAGTAATGACCAATTATACTTGTTAGAGTAACAAATGATGATCATTATCAGTAGAAATGGCCAATTACACTTGTTATAGTGAGAAATGATGATCATTATGGCTAGAAATAACCCACTATACTTGTAAGAGTGACAAATGATGATCATTATCACTAGAAATGACCAATTATACTTGTTAGAGTGACAAATGATGATCACTATGACTAGAAGTGACCCACTATATTTGTAAGAGTGACAAGTGATGATCATTATCACTAGAAATGACCTACTATACTTGTTAGAGTGACAAATGATGATCCATCCATCAGAGTGTTGTTTCAAACATCTAATTGATGTTTATCCAATTCAACGCGTCGTTCCGAGCGCGGTCTTTAATTGTTTCTATCTTCATCGTATTGCTTCCCAATTTGAGTAGTTAGAGTGACAAATTATGATGATTATATCACTGTAAGTGACCATTTATACTTGTAAGAGTGATAAATTCATCAACTTTCATCACAAAAGACCACTTAGAGTAGTTAGACTGAGAAATGATGATCATTATCACTAGAAATGACCAATTATGCTTGTTAGAGTGACAAATGATGATCATTGTCACTAGAAATGACCCACTATACTTGTAATAGTGACAAGTGATGATCATTATCACTATAAATGACCATTTATGCTTGTTAGAGTGACTAATGATGAACCATCTATCATAGTTGTTTCGAACATGCTATTGATGTTTGTTACATTAAGCTGTCGTTCGGAGCGCCCTCATTTCGTTGATACCATCTTCATCGTATAGTTTTTAAAATGTTCAGAAAAGATAGCGATATGATTGAAACATGTAGTGTGTCGTGCCGAACGACTTAGGGTACAGTGGTAGTTTACTTGACAATATAACAAGTTCAAATGAAATTTCTTGATCATTAGTACACAAAACATAACAAGTAGAAATAAATAGAACCTAAACTATGAACCAATACTTGATCCAAGTACAGAATATGAGAACAATTAGCACCACAACTAGCACTACCACAACACGCAATTTTTTTCGCCATAACCGTACCTCTTTCCTCTCTTCTTCAACAGCTTTCAACTTCTTAAGTAGAACCCATATTACTCTCTTCGCTTGATCTGGCATCTCTTCATCATGCCATTTAAAGTAGTTGCAGCTATTTCCCTACATAAAAAGAAGAAAATAAATATAAGAGTTGAAGAAAAAAATAAATACAACAAACAAATAAATACAAGAAAAAAATAAACCCATCAACTAACCTATGCATATTTGCATCCGTAAAACCTCTTTCCTGGGTTTACTCAGTCCACGATGTTGTTAACTTTGCATAATCTCCACATCAACAAAATGGTACTACAATGCCACTATTAATGGATCTACAAGACATTTTAATCTGGATGTTTGATTTATTTTTGTAAATTGGTTTGATAAATAATAAATGGATATATAATATGTTGGGTGGTATATTTTATTACCGTTGGTAAATAAATGTTGTTCACCCAATGTAATAATTGATCACGAGTTTGGGCTTGATCGAAAGGATGTTCGGAACATCTTCTAAAGGATAAGTTATGCGAATTATACTTATGTACAATGACGTTTCGAACTATACATTCAAAAATTGAAATACACAAACTGCTACAATACAAGTTGCAAATACCAATACACCAAACAGCTACACTAGGTTGCAGCTAGGTCGCAATGATGTTCGTAACATCTTGTCAAGGATACGTTACACGAATTATACTTATATAGGCTGACGTTCCAAACCACACGTTCAAAATTTAAAATACACAAACGGCTACAATACAAGCCGCTCAAATACCAATACACCAAACGGCTACAATACTAGTTCCTGACCAGTCACGTACAAACAAACGTTTTAGTTGCCTCTATTTACTCCTATAAATACCCAACAATTCAAACCATTTCAATCCACATTCATCAACTTACAATTCAAATCATTTCATTCCACATTCATCAACTAACAATTCAAACTATTCATCAACAAAAATGGCTCGTCAACCATCTTCAAGAGGAGCACAAACAAGAGAAGGCTCCATGGCAAGAGGAGCCTCCACGTCTAGGAAAAACATTGTTGTTGCATTATCATTTCTAGACTCACCACAAACTGAAAGGGCGATTGACATATTGGAACAACTTAGGGCTGAGGTTTGGGGTTGGAAGTTCCACCTCGAGATCTTCCTCCATTGCTACAAAAAGGACGTCAGAAAGATGAAGAAGGAAGTGCGAAGGATAAAAAAAATGATCAAAAGGGTACTTACTGATAAGGGGATGCATTTCCTTGACTTCTACTCCTCACCTTCACCCTAGATTTGGATGTTTATATTAATGTTTATTATATAATTTTTTTGAATGTTTATCATCTAGTTTCTTTGTTTGAATGCTATTATAACTAGCATTCCTTTTCTAAAGCACTGACTTTGATGTGCAGTTTATTTGTTTGAATGCTAATATAAATAGAATTCTTTTTTTGTAAAGCGCTGACAATAGTTGTTGCACATAGTGCACCTTTCTAAGACACTAGAAGGGGGGGGTGAATAGTGTTCTTATCGGATTTTCAACACCTAAAACTTGCCTTTAAACTTTCTACGCCTAACTCACAAAGAACCAGGTTCTTTGCAAGTTTCACCTATCTCTGAAACTAAACAAATTGCGGAAACGTAAAGAACACAGAGATTTTACGTGGAAAAATCCTTGCTCAAGGGATAAAAAACCACGAACCAAACTCTTGGGATTTCAACTCTTCCACTAAAGGAAAACCCGAGCAAGTTTTAGACTACAACGTAATGTAATCAAGGAACTAGAACCCCCCTAGTACCTAGAACCTTCACAGCCACACGTTAGCTGGTAAGGTTACCTCTACTTAATCTCAAAAAGTAATCTCTACTTAATGCTTCTAAACAAGCTGATAGATTACAACTCAATAGCCTATAAAAAAGAAACTAAAACAACAGACTTATCTATGAAATTGCTCCTTCGTAAGGTTCTGCTGCTCAGCCTTTGTTCTTGCACACAAAGCTTCTCACGATCTGATTGTACTTGATATGCTCTGTTGAGATGTCTTTTGTGCATTTGAATTTGGCCAAATTAACTAGGCTCAGTCGGATCCAACTAAGTTTAGGATTCCTTTTCATCTTCGAAATCAGTTTTAAACAAGGTTACCCATATTTCCTTATTTAAAACCTAAGTTAATTTGCCTTAGTTCCCAATCCATGTTTGTTTAGGAACCGCATCCTTCTCAGCACCGCTTCTTGCTTCTTCTGTTTTCGGTAGGTTTGGCACTTTGACTCCAGCCCTTCTTTTCTTTCCTTCTTCAGCTCTGACTTGAATATCTCGTTTGAACAGCTAGTCTTCTCACTTCAACTATGAATCTTTTCGTGGTCCACTTAGCACCAGGTCCTTTGTCATCTTCAAAACTCATCCTTCAACAAATTCCCCCTTCAAAACTCAAGAACCTGTAAAAGTCGAACACTAACCACGAACCAGGATAATAACAGTTATGCTAGGTCACAAACATATAATGAACTAACCAACAACCAACTTCCCCCTTTTGGCATCATCGAAAAGTTTCACAGTTGTAAGAACCTGCTCAACTTAAATTAAGTCTAGTTAACTCTAGTGCCAGAGGCAGCAAGCCAACCTTTAAACGTCAGGAACCTGTTTTAGACAATAAATACTAGCAGATAGGATGTTTATATCAACAAAAAGTGTCAACCCGGCATAAAACATCCAAACACCACTACAAACCGAGAAATAAGATTTTCTTAAAACAGGCCATAAAAGAACCAGGAAGGGACTAGGGAAAGGAACTGGTTCAGAATTGGGGAATATCAGGGATGTTAAAGTAAGCAAGCAACAAGGCGAGGCGACGCGAGTTTCCTTCTCTTTCACGCTCCAGCTCTGCATCCAGCCTTATGTTTTCAGCATTCATCCAGGCCAGCTCATCATTTTGCCTTTCAAGCTGCCTCCTGAACCCCTCAATCCTCATGTCCATTCTATTATTCCTCCTTTCATCTGCATTCCTCTTCCATATGCTCTGGTTCATCAGCAGGTTCACCATCCAACACATAGTCACAAGATTTAAGAATATTCCTCCCAAACAAGTCATTGTGGTCCGGCTCAGTCCACTTACCAACAGGCACCCCAAAGAAATCAAATACCTTCCCTAGAAGAAACCCATAGACCAGCGCATGTTTGCCTAACCCCATGTCAGCTACCCTACAAATGTGCTTAATCATCAATTCACGCAGATTAATACGAACCTCATGATCTAGTAGGTCCATATAGGTCATATCCAGAAAGTTGGCCTCACTCCTTCTTTCCGACCTCTGCAGTAGGTTCTTCAGCACAAATTCAAAGAGCAACTGGTAGAAGGATTGCATTTCCTTCTTCTTAACTTGTGTAGCCCTTGCCAGTCTTGGTCTCCCTGCAAATTTCTAGGTCACCTCGAAAGCAGACACACCATCTCCTCTAGCCGGCAACGAGTTTCTCATATACTCGCTGTAGCCCTGAGAGGGAACACCCAAAATCTCACCCAGTTTCACCTATCAAACTGGATCACCAGCCCCTTGACTATGGTTGTCACTATACCTTCACTCACCGTGCAGTTGGAATAAAATTCTCGAACCTCTTGCTCATTCAGCTGTCTAGCACGGTCACTGAACAGGTTCAACCAACCCTGAGCCCTCAACTTAGCACCAAGCTGAGTCATTTCCTCAAGCTCCAGGTCAGTGAGAATTTTACCCTCCACCATTGGTAGACCTCTAAAATAGGCCACCCTCATTTTCTTATCTTCCTTGTCATCTCCAATCACCTGCTTTGACTTGGAACCTCTCCTACGAACCTCAGGTTCCTCCACAATCCTCTCCTGCTGCTCTCTTACAAAACCTCGAGTAGCAGGTCTACTAGCATGACTCACTATCTTTCTACTGCTTTCTCCCATACCCTCTGCATCTCCAGAACTTCCAATCTTGGAACTACCTACAAATTCTCCTCCCTTTACCAGCCTTCTTTTCTTCATAGTTTGTTTTTGTTCCTGAACCACAGGCCTTTTTCCTAATCTCCTCTGTTCCTCCACCACCACAACATCTGCTCACTGGAGGAACTTTCACTAGCTTGAGGAGTGGGATTGGGCTCAGGCAACACAGCATCCAAAGGTTCAGTAAAACCTACACCTTCTATGTTCTCTTCCACATAATCATCAATATCTCTCAGATATGCATCATCACCTGCCACAGAACCAGAGAATGAACCACGTTCTTTCTCAGGTTCTTTAGCAGGTTCTGTAGATTTTTCCTCTCCTTTGTCACTAACAGTCTTTTCCACTACAGGAACTATCCCAGGAACGGGTTCCTCAACAGTTTTCTCAGTTTCTTTAGTAACAACATCAACCTCCGTTTCAACGACCTTTTTTAATATTTTCTACAACTACCTCCTCCTTCTCTCCAACTACAGGCTCTACTAAATCTACAGGCACAGAAGGTAAACTAGTATCGCCGACTATAGTGCCAGTAGGAGAACTAGGATTTACCTTTTCAGTTTCTTGAGTCGTTTCAATGATTCCTTCCTTTGTACCAGTTTCTGAAACACTTTCCCCTTACTAGTTGCTTCTTCCGTCAACTTCTTCTGTCTTAGTTTCGCAAACTTTCTTGCCATAGCCACAGAACGACTCACTGCAAGTTGCTTTGCCTTTTGATTTAGTTTGGATATTTTGATTTTTGGAGGCGAGAGGTGAGAATCCACTTTGGAACTAGTCGACATTTCTTCTTTAGAGAGAGTTTTGTTTTAGAGAGAGAAAATATGTTGAGAGAGTTTTAACGTTTTAGTAGATAGAAACAATGTTTCTTTGATCATATGATTGAATAGAGACGGGTATAGGTGTATCGGAAAGGGGAACGGGTTGATGGGATACGAAAAAGCTGCTATCTAATTATGACGCATAGGAGCTGACGCCAGCATGGTTCAAAGTATTTGAAATTTAAAAGCTAACACTAATCCGGCATCAAGTGAGGGTGATTGGAAACAAAATATGCCACGTAAGACAACACTTATACTCAGTAAGTGATATAGAATGTGTACCTAAATGTCCATGAACCGGTTTCTTCAATTATATCCTTTAAGTCAAAAAAAAATTTGCCAGTATCTAAGTCATGAAAACAGGTTCCAAACAGGTTAGCAAGCAAAAAAATTAAGTTTTCATAGTAGAATCAACTAAGTAAAGTTAAGCTAAGTAAAACAAGGAAATTTCACTAGCCAATCATTGGGAGAACCAGGTGTTGCATCGTTCATTGTATCTTGGTCATCCCTAGCTTAAGCCTGTTCTTTTCAAATTGTACCCTGTTCAATGCCTTAGTGAAGATATCAGCAATTTGATCCTCAGTCCTTCACAAGTTCATACTAATTAGGCCTTTCTCAATATTGTCCCTTAAAAAGTGATGCCTAATATCAATGTGCTTTGTTCTCTTGTGCTAGACAGGGTTCTTGGCAGTATTGACTGTACTGGTATTGTCACAAAAGATTGGAACTGGTCCACACTTGATTCCAAAGTCCTCCAACTGATGCTTGATCCATAATAACAGCGAACAACATAAAGCAGCTGCTACATATTCAGCTTCAGCTGTGGATAATGCCACTGAGTTTTTCTTCTTTGTAGCCTATGAAACTAAAAAAGGACCTAGAAAGTGTGCCATCCCAGATGTGCTTTTCCTATCAACCAAGTGACCAGCATAGTCAGCATCAGCATACCCAATTAGATCAAAACTTCAACCTTTTGGATACCATAAACCAAGATCTTGAGTTCCTTTCAAATATCTCAAGATTCTCTTGACTGCAGTTAAGTGTGACTCCTTTGGTTTTGACTGGAACCTTGCACACAACCCCACACTATAAACAATATCTGGACGACTTGCAGTTAAATACAGCAAAGAACCAATCATTCCTCTGTACTTAGTTTCATCAATGGCAGCACCAGTTTCATCCAGATCTATCTTCGTTCCAGGAGCAATGGGTGCGTTTATATCCTTAGCAGACTTCATATCATACTTCCTTAGTAGCTCTTTGATGTACTTCTGCTGGTGGATCATTGTGCCTTCCTGAGATTACTTGATTTGTAAGCCTAAGAAGAAATTTAGCTCACCCATCATACTCATCTCAAATTCACTTCCCATCAGGTCGGCAAACTCCTTGCAAAGGTTCTCATTAGTAGCACCAAAGATGATGTCATCTACATACACTTGAACAATCAGCAGGTCCTTGGCTTTCTTCCTTAAAAACAAAGTATTGTCTATTTTACCTCTAGTAAACCCATTCTTCAATAAGAACCTAGACAATCTTTCATACCAAGCCCTGGGAGCCTGTTTAAACCCATACAGTGCCTTGTCAAGTTTGTAGACATGATTAGGAAACTCTGTACTTTCAAAGCCAGGTGGTTGAATGACATACACCTCTTCATTAAAATAACCATTAAGGAATGCACTCTTCACATCCATCTGGTACAGCTTAAACTCCATATAAGCTGCAAAAGCAATAAGCATCCTAATGGCCTCCATTCTTGCAACAGGTGTAAAGGTTTCATCATAATCGATTCCTTCTTGGCATTAACCTTGAACCACCAGTCTTGCCTTGTTCCTTGTTACTATGCCATGTTCATCCAGCTTGTTTCTAAAAACCCATTTAGTACCAATGGTGGACCTGTCCGTTGGTGGAGGGACTAGGTGTTATACCTTACTGCGTTCAAACTGATGAAGTTCCTCTTGCATAGCAATCACCCAGTTGGATCCTCAAGTGCTTCACGTACATTCTTTGGTTCTATTGAGGACAGAAATGCAAAGAATGCACAGAAGTTCTTCAACGCTCTTCTAGTAACCACTCCAGTGTTTAGAACAGACATGAGGTTCTCCAGTGGGTGAGAACTTTGATATCTCCAAGGTTTAGGTTGAATCTGCTGAGTGTCGTTCCCAAAAAGAGCTGAGTCATCTAGGTCTTCTTCATCTTGCTCTTCAGTTCCCCCTGTCTGATTGCCTTCTAGTTCCCCCTGAGTTTGATCCTTATCATCCTGATAACTTTTAACTCCATTCAAATTCTCAGGGTCTTCAGTAGGTTCATCTTTTGCAAGACCAATCTCCTGATCATCATCTTCTTGTCTGTTTGAAACACTTTCGGATTCATCAAATACCACATGCACACTTTCTTCTACATTCAAGGTCCTCTTGTTGAACACTTTATAAGCTTTACTTTGTGAAGAATATCCTAAGAATATGGCTTCATCACTTCTAGCATCAAACTTCCTTAGAGGTTCTTTCCCGTTGTTATGCAAGAAACACTTGCACCCAAAAGCTCTGAGATGTGCAATATTAGGTTTCCTGCCTCTAATAAGCTCATAGAGAGTTTTCTCTAACAAAGGACGGATAGAACATCGATTTAGCAAGTAGCAAGCGGTGTTGACTGCTTCAGCCCAAATATTCTTTGATAGACCACTTGATAGTAACATAGTTCTAGCCATGTCCTCCAAGGACCTATTCTTCCTCTCCACTACACCATTCTGCTGAGGGGTCCTTGGTGCAGAGAAGTTTTGATCCACACCATGTTCATTACATATTCTGCACACTTAGCATTCTCAAATTCTGTACTATGGTCGGACCTTATACTCACTAGTTGAAGCCCCAGTTTCTTCTAATTGACTCTGACCCAGTCCTCGAACATATCATATGCTTCATCTTTAGATCTGAGGAACAAGGTCTATGTATATCTAGAGTAGTCATCAACTATTACCATTACGAATCTCTTACCTCCTCTGCTCCTTACCCTCATTAGTCCACACAAGTCCATGCGAACCAGCTCAAGTGGTTTAGAAGTACTAACCACTTTCTTTGACTTGAATGAAGATCTTACATGTTTCCCCCCTCACACAAGCATCACAAATATTGATGTCATTGAACCTCTTGCTTGGCATTCCACGAACCACGTCCTTTGACACCAACTTATTCAATTGAGTCAGGCTTGCATGTCCTAGTCTCTTGTGCAACAAATGACTATCATTCTCCAGCACATTCAGACAAGTCAAATTATTCTCATGAAGAGAACCTAATGTAGCCTTGCACACATTATTAGCTCGTTTCCTTTCCAGTATAACTTCACCAGTCTGCAGGTTCTTTATAGTACAACCTACAGAAGTGAAACTCACTGAGTTTCCTCTATCACATAGTTGAGAGATACTTAGAAGATTGTGCCTCAATCCATCCACACAGAGTACATTATCAATAGCATGATTGAGGGATCTCCCAACTTTCCCAATACCAACAATTTCACTGCTCTTGCCTCCTCCAAAAGCCACACTACCCCTTGAAATGCTACGAGTGAGAGAAAGTTTCTTCTATCTCCTGTCATGTGCCTGGAACACCCACTATCAAGAATCCAGCTTGGGTTGTTCCATCTCACTCCAGCCTGCAAAAGAAAATCAAAGGTTAGTAACAGGAACCCAGACAAGATTGGGTCCCTTTTTGTTATCAAATGGATGAATCAAATCTTTTATAGCCCAATAAGGTAAAACTGATTTTTTATTCTTTATCACTGCTCCTTTTGCAACACTGCATTCATTCTTGATATGTCCAGTCTTACCACACAAGAAGCAGAGTTTGTTGCAAGAAAGTCCTACATATTTACTATTAGGGTTCCAAGCAGGTAAAGGTTTCCTATGTCCTAATCCAGTTTTACCTCTATTATGATTTTCATGCAACCAATTCAAAGCTTCAGAAGACTTGTTCAATTTAGAAAGTCTGGTGAGCTCAGAGTTAGCTTATTCAACCTTCTCCTGGAGAACCCGGTTCTTCTCAGTTTCCTGATGCAGAGCCTGGTTTTTCTTTTCAAGCTCAGTTTCAAGGTTGATTTGAGCCTCACTAACTCCTTGCTTACCAGACACTTCTTTCAATTTTTGATTTTCAAGTTCGAGAGCAGAACCTAACTTCTTCTCACAAAGCACCTGTTCCTTTAATTGAAGATTTTCTAATTCAAGGGCCGAGACTTTCTGTTTTAGTTCAAAAACTTGATTTTCACTAGCAGTTAATTCCATTTTAAGATCAGATTTAGCTTTTTCCAAGTTTTTATTTTTTATTGAAAAATCAGACACAAGTGACATTAGTTGGTCCTTCTCAGAAAGTACTTGTTCCTTTTCAGACCTCAAAGTTTCAATCTCTTCAATTAAAGTCAAGGCAAGCAAATTTAATTCCCTAGAAGAACAAGTATGAAGTCTAATTTTCAGTTTATCGAGACTTACCTCAGGTGTATCATCAATCGAAGGTTCATTATCAGCCATCAATGCCAATGGAGAGTCATCTTCTGGTTCTTCTTCTTCATCATCACTTTCCCTTTCAGAAGATCCCCATGTTGCATAGAAAGCCTCTTTCTTCTTCCTCCTTAATGCTCTGAAGTTGGGAGGACGTTTGGTCTTCTTAGGTTCATTCTCCTTGGATGCTCCAGACCTTTTCCACTCAATATCCCACAATGGTAAATCCTTTATAGCATGATCCTTCTTATTACACTTAAAACACCCTGAGTAGTCAGGATTTTCAATTATGTTATTCTTGGCAGGAGTGGCTCTAGTTCTTCTTATTTCGAAGCCTAATGTCTTTCGTACAGCATTGACTAAAGCTATCTCATGCTCAGATACTTCATACTTAGAACCTCCAGTTGCTTCTAGAGCTAGGTTCTTCTCCTTCTTAGGTTCCACCTTCATCCTTGACTGTTTCATAAGCTCATGGGTTTTCAGACTACCAACGAGTTCATCTAGTTCAATCGTATCCAGTTCCTTGGACTCAATGATAGCTGTAACCTTTGATTCCCATGAACCAGGTAGAATCCTGATAACCTTTACAACTAAGTCTTCATTGGTTAGAACCATACCTAGTGATTTCATCTCTTTTGTTATGATTGTGAACCTGGTCATCATATCCTGGATAGACTCAGATTCACCCATAGCAAACAACTCGAATATCTTTTCAGCATCTGGATCCTTGACTTCTTTACACGTGAAGTTCCTTCATGAGCAATTTGTAGAGCATCCCAAATCTCTTTGGAAGTCTTTTATGAAGAAACTCTGTTGTACTCATCAGGACCAAGTCCACATATGATGAGCCTCTTAGCTTTTGCATTCTTCTCCACCATCTTGAAATCAGCATCAGTATACTCAGATAACTATTTGGGAACAGTTTGCTGATTGGGTGGTTGTCCAACAGTTTTGCTTGGAATAAGAGGTCCATCCTTGGTAATGATCTATAGCTGGAAGTCTTCAGCTTGAATAAAGTCTTCCATTCTTCCTTTCCACCATCCATAGTATTGGCCATTGAATTTAGGAGGCCTGTTGACAGATTGTCCTTCGGTGATTATCGGTGGTGCACTCATTGTTCAGATCCTTCTCAAGATGTTAATCTTTCTTTGAGAGAACCTGCTCTGATACCACTTGTTGCACTTGTTGCACTTGGTGCACCTTAGTAAGAGACTAGAAGGGGGTGAATAGTGTTCTTACCCGATTTTCAAAACCTAAAACTTGCCTTTAAACTTTCTGCGCCTAACTCACAAAGAACCAAATTTTTTGCAAGTTTTACCTATCTCTGAAACTAAACAAATTGCGGAAACGTAAAGAACACAGAAATTTTTACGTGGAAAAATCCTTGCTCAAGGGATAAAAAACCACGAACCAAACTCTTTGGATTTCAACTCTTCCACTAAAGTAAAACCCGAGCAAGTTTTAGACTACAACGTAATGTAATAAAGGAACTAGAACCCCCTAGTACCTACAACCTTCACAGCCACACGTTAGCTGGTAAGGTTACCTCTACTTAATCTCAAAAAGTAATCTCTACTTAATGCTTCTAAACAAGCTGATAGATTACAACTCAATAGCCTATAAAAAAGAACTAAAACAACAGACTTATCTATGAAATTGCTCCTTCGTAAGGTTCTGCTGCTTAGCCTTTGTTCTTGCACATAAAACTTCTCACGATCTGATTGTACTTGATATGCTCTGTTGAGATGTCTTTTGTGCATTTTAATTTGGCCAAATTAACTTGTATTTATAGGAACTAGACTCAGCCGGATCCAAATAAGTTTAGGATTCCTTTTCCTCTTCGAAATCAGTTTTAAACAAGGTTACCCATATTTCCTTATTTAAAACCTAAGTTAATTTGCCTTAGCTCCCAATCCATGTTAGTTTAGGAACCGCGTCCTTCTCAGCACCGCTTCTTGCATCTTCTATTTCCGGTAGGATTGGAACTTTGACTCCAGCTGTTCTTTTCTTTCCTTCTTCAGCTCTGACTTGAATATCTCGTTTGAACAGCTAGTCCTCTCGCTTCAACTGTGAACCTTTTCGTGGTTCACTTAGCACCAGGTCCTTTGTCATCTTCAAAACTCATCCTTCAACAATGATGATCAATGAAGGATATGTTTGGCTAGTTCCTGTAAATAAGTGTATAATCCGTTTAGAACATCTGTATGTCTAGAACATCTAGTGTTATGTTCAGAACGTTCGTGTGTCGTTCTGGAACACAATCATTCTTTATACAATGAGATATGCATGTTTGGAACATCAAACTTACGTGAGGAACACCATTTTGTCGTTCTGAACAAATGATGAACAATTTATATACTCTGTTCATTTTCTAAAAAAGTAATCCATACATAATTAAATAAGCACAATATTCCGAACGACATGTCAATGTTCCAAACTTCAAGTTAAAATCTAAAAGGTGCAACGGTTACAATTAGCAGTTGCATCCTTATTTGAATAGTACATAACGGTTACGAGTTTCGTCAAAAGTCACTTTCCAGAAAACCATTCCCAAAGGACTCGTCGATTGACACTTTACTCTTATAAATACCCAACAGTCACACATTGATTCAACACATTTCAAAATGCCTCGTTGACTAAGAATGCCTCGTTGACTAAGAACAAGGGGAGCACCGATAAGAGGAGCATCAAGTTCAAGATGGCCTAGAGTTCCTTCCTCGAGTTCATATTCAGATTTTGAAAATTTGAACGATGGCTTGGACCAACTAAGGTATGAAGCGTGGGAATGGAAATTCAAATTCGAAGAATTCTTCCAAGATTACAGAAGGGACATAAGAAGGATGAAAAGAATGCTTATAGGGCTGCTTGCTGAAAAGGGAATTGATTATGTCTCATACTCCACACCACCAGGAACACCACCTGATGCACCACCACAAGCTCCACAACATACACCCTAAGTTCGATTGCATATGTTTATTTTAGTTATAATTTTATATGTTTATTATGTTATTGTGCCGTTTGTGTCTTGATATAATATGTATTTTGCATTTTCTAAAGAACAAAAGTAGAGGAGTTGAATGACGTTTGTAACATCAGTGGTTATATTAAGGAACGACTTATAGTTCCAGAATGACTTATTATCGTTCCAAGGTAAACTTAAATAAATATTGCAGATGTTTGGAACATCCCCTTATTTTTCAGGAACAACAACATGTCGTTTTGGAACATCAGTAATAATCGTCTAAATTTTACTATGTCATTTTCTGTTGAATGTTGAACAACTGACAAATATATTTGGATATTTATTTTAATTGCGACTAATTAAGCTATACTTCCAAGCACAAGAAAAGCTATTACTTGTCTAAGAAAATAAAAATCATTCATACTTAATTACATAACAAAAATAAAAGTTAAAAGATTATCCAAATATTACATATACCCAAATCAAGGTTTTATTTTGCCGTCAAAAATACAAACGGCAAAACATTGCCTCCACCAATCAGCCTCATTGTCATAAATTTTGCCTATGAGGGTATTTGTAAGAAGATGCTCAATGTACATCAACGCGAACACTCCACATGATTTCGTTGTTAGATTTTGTGGACAAAGTTATCTTGGCACTCGCTCAAACGACCACATGTCTCCTTCCTTACATTTCGGATCCAAGTCTTTTAATAGCTTAGAATTTCTGACATATATCGGGAAAATGTAGAGAATGGGGATAGTTATTTGGAAAGAAGTGTTCATCATCATTAACACCATGATTGCAATCATACACCCAAACCTTTGCTTCAAACATGTCAAACACCACCGTCACGTAGTGATTGTCGTTGATGTTGAAGACGGCGAAGATCCTCTTAACACCAGCCCAACACCTACCCCCTGGGTAAGGTAGGTTTCAATCTGCATACTTCAGAAAATCATCATCAAAATCATACGTCTTCAACGCCACATCAAGCGGTAGCTTATCTTTTAGCGCATCTGCTTTCAGTTGGTAGTAGCATTTTTTTCATGTTTGTCAAAAATGTCATATCCAAAATGAGGTCACTTTGATCGTAATGATAGGGGTACTTCAAAAGCCTCTCCTGCATCATTGTCATCACAGCTTCAATATACTGCAAAACATATAATAGACAAAAATAAATTGGGGTATAAGTGAGTGAAGGAAAGGTCTGTCGTGTGCGATGTTCTTGAAATCTATGAGAAGTTAGAAATGCGTGAGTTGTTCCAAACATAAGCACGATGTTCCGAACTCACTCAGTATGTTCCGTACAACTATGTGAAGTTCAGAAAATCGGTAAAAACTAAACTTACAATGTCCCACAGCCACTCTTTCTTGTCCATCACCATTTTGAAATCCTTGAAATTCATCCGCAATCCAAGAAAAAGATCTTTTTATTGCTTCATCTTTCTGATAAATGCGTTCATAGCATCCACTTATTTCCACTTCAATGGCTTGTAAATATCCACCGGAAACCTCGGAGCAACTTCTTCCTGCTTCTTCTTCTCTTCTATTTGTAGTGATTTCACAGCCTTTGCAGATTTTATAATTGTTTTTCTCTTCAACTGCTCAATCATCTCATTCATGGCCGCCATCTCCATCTCCATACCTTTACGCCAATCGTTGCAATTTTTGAAATTGCAACTGCTATATTTGGAGATGTCAAATCCATCTCCACCAAAAGAATCACCTTTGCTTTGCTTAGAAGCCACAATATTTGTCTCATAAGCCACGATCTTTTGCTCATAAGCCAGAATCTTTTTCTCCATTGCTTCCCTCCATCCGCTGCATTAATCACATTTACAGCCTCTGCAATTGGAGCTCCTCTTCACTGTACCAACTTCAATGATACCAGCAACTTCAAACTCACTAACAACTTTACCATCATCTTTGTTTCCAATGTCAATATTCACATCTTCCAGGCCATCAATTCTCTCTTCATTATATTCCCCATCACTTCCAAACATCATCGCTTCTTCTCCTTCCTTAGCTTTACTTTCTATCACTTTTCTTGGAGGGGTTGCAGGATTATTCTTGAAGATACAAATTGTAGTGCCACCAACAAGACCAATGCTGGAAGCATCCACCAACACTTCACAAAAAGGATTCATAAAGTCGTCCTTAGAGTCTTCAATTGGCACAATGGTTTGATAGAAATCTATCTCCAGCTCATCATCAGTAGGAATGAAGAAAGGTGAAGAACCTATTAATATACCCCCACAACATTAAATAAATATCAAATAAATTTTAAAAAGCTTTTCCAAGTTGTTTGGAACAAAGTTGAGTTGTTCAAAAACATCAAGCCATGATGTTTCAAACATCGTAGAGTGAAGCAGTTGATGGTGCTTCATGTAGATGTTCCGAACATCAATTAGAAATATCTCAATAAACACAAAGTTGTTCCAAACATTACATAAAATATTTGGAAAATGGAATACTTACAGGGATATTATGTTGCTCAAACAACCTGTCCGTATCTCTTTCACAAATTTCAATATGCCTGTTTATGATCCTTGAGATTTTTTTTTTTTTTTTTTTTGGCAAATCCTTTGGCCTCAAGGAAGGTATAGCTTCATGAGCCCAGGCCATGAATGCCCATGGAAAGCCATAAATATTGTAAGTCTGGCTTCCTTCTGCACGCGGTTCCATTGGCTTTATCAGATATTCCATTATTAATTCAAAACTCATCCTACCCCAAGGATAATGTCGGAATGCCTCAAGATCGGCGGCCAAGCACACTACCCATTCCTCTATTTCATATTTGAAATCCCTCGCACAAAGAATGTATGAACAAACCAAGTCATGCATAGATTTAAATACCACTTCTTGGGTAGTATTCCAGAACATACCAAGTCAAGCAAGTAACAAGACTTCACAACTTGCTTTTTCTTCGACTGCTTTTGGTTTTTAGGCTTGTTGAACTTCCTCTTGGCGGGTGAAGGTGAGGGTGAGGGTGAGGATGAGTGTGAGTGTGAGGGTGAGGGTGAGGATGAGTGTGAGTGTGAGGGTGAGGGTGCGGGTGACTCCTCCACCTTCTCCCCCCCCCCCCCTCTTCCCCTTCCGCTTCCCCATCCCCTTCTCATTTTCCTTCTCCTTCTTTTCATTCTTCTCCTCCTTTCCATTCTTCTCCTTCTCCTCCTTTCCTTTTTCTCTTTCTTCTTCTGCTTCCTCTTCTTCTCCTTGAAATAATCAACAACAGACTTCCACAATTCCTTCCCCTTTTCTTTCATTTCTTCCATGTACTGTTATCTGGATATGCACCACAATTTAGCCCTGTCATTACTGCAAACTCGGATAGGCCAAAACGTGTTGGCAATCCATTGAAGGATATCCAAACCACTCTCTGCTTCTTGCAAAGAATCGCATGAGGAGGTTATGCACCAACTTGGTGCCAAATAGTGGATATTTCGGTAATTGCAAGAAAGGACCGAAACAACTATGGGCAAATCCCTTTCTCTCTTGTAATTATATTAAAACCTCTTTGAACTGTATCATACCCCTAGCCAACGAAGATCAAACAATAATCTTCCCATTAAAAGGTTCATTGTTGGTCAGGAATGTATCGTAGAGACATTCAACGTTACTCTTAAAAATTGCATGACTAACATCTTCATACTGCACATAATTTTAGTATAAAATTAATAAAATGAATCACAATGATAGTAAATGACATTAAAGGAAAAATTAAAATGTTTGGAACATGGTTATGATGAGGTTCTGAACGACACAACAATTGTTTGGAACATCACGTAATGTGTTCAGAACGACAGCTACCAGCCTTCATGCTGATGTTGGGAACATTAACAGGTCATGTAGAACATCAACATAGTTTTTCCGCACAATCACAAGTTTCAATTCAACTATCATCTGGTCTTTCTCCAGTTTCAATCCAGATGTTCCTTCAGTTTCCTTCTCTTCACCTGCTTCCTCTTCAACATTTCCACCTGCATTATTTACAGCTTCCCCATCCAGTTTAACTCTTTTACACGATCCTTCAGAAAGTTGCTTTTTAAAATTACATCCCTGCCTCTCTTCTACTTCTTTTATTGCTTTTTGGACTCTCCCCTGACTTATCTGCTTCCCCCTCTACTTCTTCTACTTTTTCTCTACTTAAATCATCAGCTTCTTCATTTTTTTTTACCACCATCTTCCTCTTCATTTTCAATATCACCACATTCCTCTCCAGTCCACAAAAAATCATTTTTTAACAGTTTATCAATACCGACGTCATCTGAATCCACCCTTCTTTCACCCTCATCTGCAACCCTCTCCAAATCCTCCCCACCTTTACTTAAATCGTAAATTCGTGCTGGACTTTGGCTTTCCTCTTGTTTATCATCTGCTTCACCTTTGTTTTGTGGATCTACTACTTCTCCTTAGCCGTCGTCACTCTCCACAACCAATTTTATTTTAGTTGTTCTAGTTTTTCTTGGGCGTTTAGGAGTAGGTTCTAAATCTGTAGAAGTACGTTCCGAATCTGAAGTAGTAGGCTTCTCAGGTTTCTTCTTCAGCGAAGGGCCCTTTCTTTTAAAAAGTCCCTTCTTGGGAGTTTTTGTAGGCTTCTTCTTCTTCTCATCTTCATCTTTCAATGTTAAATTTCTCGGTCTTAAATTTACCATTTTTCTATAAAACAAAACAAGGGGATGCAAAATTTAGTTACAGAAAATCATGAACATCCAATGAGATGTTTAGAACCTCATATGAACTGTTGTGAAGCTACTATTGTGTTCGGAATATCAAGACACATAACAGCAATAACTTCTATTTGCAACTAAATAAAGCAGTGTTGGTTCACAGAAAATTCAGAAATCGTCACAATTTAACCAACAAATGTAAAAAGCCTACAGTCACAATTCCTTATCAGTGAAGAAGATCTTATTGACATCAAAGATATGACTAGCGACGACCTCCAAACTGCTGACAGTCATCTTTTCTGGTACGTGTGCCTCATTCAGAATTTTCAACAAAGCATGACGGTGCACCTCAGAATGCATTAACAAAGACAACAATGAGATTTGAGCAGGAGTTTTCCTTAACTGCTCCACATTAAAGTAATATTGCACTTCCATCTTCTTCAAAAATTCCTCTGCCTCTCTCTCTCTCTCTCTGTGACAGGTTCTTTGACTGGGCCCTCATTTTCTCTGATAGGCCTTGCCTTTCTTATGTCTTCCAGGGTAAAGCACCGCCCAGAACGAGTCAGAACACTCACTTGTGTTGTTGCTACCACAACTTCTTTTTCCTTGTATGTCACCATTGTCGTGTTACAATTCCACGGGACTGTATTGGTGTTCATCATGGGAATTTGCAGTACGATCGTTATGACAACGGGTTCACACACTTTTTCCTTCCCTACTTTGTTTGAATTGTCTTCACGGGGTGCCCCTTTGATGAATAATTGTTGTTTGGCAACTGAATCATCTGCCTCATCTTTTTCACAAGCTCTTTGGATCACTAGCCGTGGCTTTACAACCAACTCATCAATTTTGCCAACTTCTCTTTTCACTGTCAACACTGACATTTTCAGCTGGATACGATGATTTTGTCTACCCGGCACAACCGAAGGAATTAGGTTCACTTTCATATGCTTTTTGTGTGCCCCAACTGTTGTAGCATCAATTGACACTATTGGCCTCGCAGATTCATCTTCGAATCCTTCTCTACATACCATGCCTACCATGTGTACATCGTGAGGTGGTAGAGGATTGCGATTAATGCTAGGTGTTTCTACATCTTCAATCAGGATCTGATTATTGTCTATCAGATCTTGCATTGCTCTCTTGAGATAATGGTAATCTTCTTTATCATGCCCTGGTGCACCTGAATGGTAAGCATAATGCCGGGAATGGTCCACCTTTTCCATGGGTTGCAAATTTCCTGGGACTGGATTTAGTATGTCCAATGACTGCACTTTTGCAAAAATACTAGTGTAAGATTTGCCAATTGGTGTGAACTCTCTCCTCTGTTGTTCTCGAACCTTCTTGTATTCAGCTCTCGAGCGGAAGCCTGGAGGACCCCTTGGTCACTAAGCATGGTTTGGTGGAGCGTGGTAATAACTATGTGGAGCTTGGTGAGCAGGATATATAGGCTGTGGGGCTGGCATGCGCCATTGCGTATAGGACGGTGCTGGAGCATATGGTTGTGCGGCATGTACAGAGTATTGAGGTGGAGAGATTGAGTAATGTGAATTTTGTGGTGGGTAGTAGTATTGTGAAGGGTGTGATTGTGGAGCTTGGTATAAATTAGGCTGACTGTATCGCTCCTCATTTCACTTCCGTGGACCCGACCCTACCATAGCTACCTCATCTTTCTTCTTTTTCCCAAAAGATCCTGCCCCAATCTGCACAGCCTGTGTAGTTGCCTTTAGCGTGGTCTGGCTTACAATCTTTCCAGTTCTAATGATTCTCAATAATTTCTCCCATTCTAATATCTTCATTAAACGGTTTCCTAAAAGTGGCAATCAATGCACCATAAAAAGCCTCATCTTGAGCTTCAATGAATAACCGAACCATGTCTTCATCTAGGATACCTGTTCACGCCATCTGAGGGCATATTCTCTAAAATTTTCACTTGGCTTCTTTATTATCGCATCCAAATATGATCAATCTGGCACGACTTCAATGTGATATTTGTATTGGCCATAGAATGCCTTTGCCATGTCATCAAACGTCGGCCATATGGTTACCCCCTGCCTCATGAACTATTCAGCAGCGGCACCTCCCAAGCTTTCAGAAGAATATGCTATCAACAACTCACCTTTCCTGACCGCTTTCATTTTGTAGCAGTAGGTCTTCATATGAACCCTTGGATCTCCCTGCCCGATGTATGGCTCAAACTTAGGAACTATGAACCCTTTTGAAAATTGCAATTCGGGAAAAGGGCAAAGGTCCTTGAAAGAAGTGTTGGCATGATCTCCATATCCCTTCATCATTCTCACGGCTTGTTCTAAACCCTTCACTTTGTACAAAACTTCGTTGTCATCAAGTTTTTCCAATCGATCAACCTCAGCCTGAGAGTCATGATGGAAACCTTGATCATATGAGCCATTGTGTTGGAAATAGAATTATGAGGCTGATTATAATGATAGCCCCCAACTTGCGGATGTGGATCATTGTTGGACCTGGCTATGGTAAGTCTAGCTGGACCCTAAAAAACTGGAACATGTACCAAAGGTGGGCCATACTGCCCATGTGGTGGATGTGGTGCTTGAGGGCGCACTTCAAATTCATTTGGTACAGCAGGGACAAGACCGGAACCAGTGGGATATGCCGGATTCTCGACTGTCATATATGTGCCCGGTGCGCGCAAGACTGCCGTTAGTACCTGATGTTTGGCATTTTATGCCTATATTTCCTTAATATTTCCTCACGTTTTAGTACCTTATTCGCTCGTTTTATAGCTTGTGACTGTGGTTTTACACTGATTTTATGTCGTGCGTATGTAGGTTGTTATGCAGTGTAATTGGAGCTTTTAAGAGCATGATTGAGCAAGAAAAGATTGGATTTTGATTGAGGATTGGATCGAGCACACGAAAGTACGACACGAGCACGCAAAAGAGCAAGGAACGAAGCAAAATGGCTGGGCGCTGTAGGCCATGCGCCGCGGGCCCCACAGCGCCAGCCACCCCAGCGCGTTTTTCAATGCGGCGCAGGCCCAAAGCGGGAGACTTTCGACGTCTTCTGCCTAGTGTTGCGCGATCGGGGGCGCGGGGCGCCCGCTATGGCGCCCCTGGAGCGAATTTTGATGTCCTATTTCGTCTAGGATTGGGTCTAACTTATTACTAGGTGTTTGTAAACTCTATAAATACTCTTTTACTTAGTTTTTCATTGGAGTTCAGACTTTGGAGCAAGTTTTGGAGGAGAGGGGAGGAGCCCTAGATGTCTTCTACACAAGTTCTTTCTCTCTTTCTCTTATTCTTCTCTTTAATTCTATAGTTTGTTCGTTCTAGGGTTAGAGTAAATACATGAAGGTTGATGTTTGAAAGTTGATTTCTTCCTATTGATTTACCATTATAGATTGTTTATTCTTTCTTGATCCTAATTGTTTGATTATAACGGCCGTATAATTGAGCACTATCTATGGTTTTTAGATTGAACTCGAAAGAGGGAATTTATTAACGTAATAAGAAAGAGTAGAACTAGTTTGTGAACCCGAGCATCGGGGAACCAATTCGCGAGTAGGATAGACATATACTTGCTTGCCTAGTTTAACTCACCACAGAATTCGTTAATGCGTGCACGTGATTCAACCCATAGACATATAGGGATTGGAGTAGCCTGCATAGACCGTGAAGAATCGAAAGGTTTTCACGGGTACAATTAACCTGTTAGTTAGCAATCTAGGAAATCAAGAAGTAGAATCAACTGGAAAACTCAACTGGATTGTTTGTAACTCTGACCCTGGACCGTTTCTCCATTATTGATAACAACCCATAAATTGCTCTATTACTTGACTTCAGTTAATTGTTTTAATTATTGCATTTAGTTAGTAAAATCTCAACCATTGGAAAAGATCCCTGAATAGTTTCTAAGAAATTGTTTGCTAAGATTCAGTCTGAATAGTCCTCGTGGGAACGATACTCGATTTATCACTTTATTACTTGTCGACCACGTATACTTGCGTGTGCGTTTGGGAGCAACAAGATTTTGGCGCCGTTGCCGGGGACTAAACATTGACTGTTTTCTTTTGAACAATTTATTATTTTCTATTCAGGTTTAATTTTTGTTTAGTTTATTATTGTGTTGCTTGTTACCATGGCATCTTTTAATGAAAACTGGTCGAGTGGGTTTAATTCTAATTTTGAGGATCTCTGTCTACTTTGTGGAGGAACCCACTTGTGGGAAAATTGTCCAACTCTTTCAACCCTGCGAGACTGGTTATGTGAATTTTCTACCACCTTTGATTGGAATTTTTGTAAATTGTGTGGTGGTCGGTGGAATGATTGTCCTAAGTGTCATGCTCCTTCCCCCAATAATTTTGGTGATGATTCTAATGATGTTTGTGAGTTTGATAGGAGCGATAAAGTGCAGGTTGTTAGCGAAACTTGGCTAATGGAGCAAGCCAAACTCTTAGAAGCTTATGGGGATTTCAGGAGTGAACTTACAAATATGATGAGGCAATTTATGGAAGAAAGGGTTGTGCTCGGGCAAGAGATCGACGAGTTTGGCTTGACTATTCACGACTTGGAGGAGAATTTGAGTGATATGGTTGAGGTGTCTGAAGCTCAATTATCAGTTGTCGTGCTTAGTAGATTTGAGATAGAAGAGCTTAGAAGCCAATTTGAGGAGCAAAAAGTAGAATTCCTACCACTCGACCAAATATTAGTTGATGATGCCAAGGTTGAAAAAATTACATTAGAGTCAAGTGCGGAAATAGAAAACATCATATTTGAGGACTCTATTGTTTGTGCAAGTGAGGATGTCGAAAGTAATGCAACTTTAGAATTGAAGCGCATTGGACCTCATTCCAATCATTTTTCAACATTGTGTTTGGATGGTGACATGAAAATTGAGCCACCCGAGCCTATGAAGAAACCAAGGGAGGAGGAACAAGGTGCCTATATTTTAGAGTTTGTGATGCCAAGGAGACAAAATGACATCCCTCATTTAAAGGCTAAGAAGTGTAAAATGCGACAATGGTTACTTGGTCCTTGTGTATTTTTGCCACCACCCCAATACCATAATTGTAAACTTGAGGCAAAGTTGGGGATTCAATTCATAAGTTCAAGGTGGAGGAAAAAGTGATGAAGTTGTCTTCGTCGTGCCGCGACGTTAAATCAAGCGCTTCTTGGGAGGCAACCCAATTTGTTTGCTTTACTTTTATTTATTTTACTATTATTTTTATGGTTGTATATTACTTTGGGTGATTCTTTGGATTGCAGGTTCATGTAATGGCGAGTCTAAGTGTGGGGTGTCCTCACCCTTGCCTAATATTGATGACCTGATGAGGGAAGTCTGAGTACCTCATACGATATGGAAGCTTGGAGGATGCTAGCACCAAGGACTAGAATCTTCAGGGAAGTTTTCTTTACCTTGCACTCTCTTATTTTTAGCACTGAGGACAGTGCTGAGTTTAAGTGTGGGGTGGGGAACTACCCTTTATCTATTTTTGAGGTTAGGATGCATGTACCATAGGATTTTTCTTTTGTCACTTGACTTTATTTTGATTTATTTCTTGCTTTAATCCATGAAAAATGAAAAAAAAAATTAGAAAACCAATGAAAAATTCCAAAAAGATTTTCCTTTTAGTTTTTATTAGTGGTACATGTCATCCACCCCGTGGTTTTTCTTATGGCCTCGGTTCTTTTCCACGGGGAGGCCTTTGAACCGGGTAGTATTTTTATTTTTAGGATTAGGATAGTTAGTTGTAGATGACCCTAGACGAGAGGAAAAGGTAGAATGCTAGGTGCCTTTGATGTGTTTGATACCGGTGGACTTGGACTTGATTGCATGTGCTATTTGTGGTGTCCTTGAGTTTTAATTTTGATGCATGCCTAGAGAAAAATTGGAACGACCCCCTTGAGATGCTTGAGTCCATTTGCTTGACTTGATTGTGAACCTTTGTGCATTAGTGCTTAAATTTCCACAAGTTGCATTCTAGAAGCTTAGTTGAGAGTTGTTGATGGAACCTTTTTGTGTGGACCATGTGCAATGTGTGTTGTGAGGCATGTTCTTGTTTACTCCATGTTGCATACTAATGTCTAGAACTTGCCCCGTGTGTGTGCAAAGCGAAATCCTAGGTTTGCTCTAGTTGGGAAATGATACAAGGCCTTCTTTTTGTTAGCCTACCCTTACATATATACCTTGGAAAAATTATTGTTGTGATTTCTTTGATCCTTTCTATTGGTACCCACACCCCGAGCCTACCCATTTGTTCTTAATTGACTCTTTTGGCCCTTACTCCTTAAGCACTTTATTGATATTGTGTAGATGATTGGAGTTGTGGTTGGATGTTGGGAGACTTTTGAGTGGAGCTAATTAAGGGGAATATTTGTGAAAAGTGTGAAGTAGTGAAAAACATTGGCAAGGTTGGAAGTTGATGAAATTGAAAAAAAAAAGAGCAAAGTTGAAAAAAAAAGTGGAAAAGAAAAAAAAGAGAAAGATATCCATTCCTTGCTAGTGTGTGCTTAAAAGAAAAAATATGCTACTTGTGAGAAGGTGTATCTGTAAAAGTGTTGATTGGGTGGTTTGATGAGATTGATAATTAATTTAAATTGTGATGTATTAAAGTGCTTAGGGAGGTAGTCACTATTACCCATATGTATCCTACCAACCCCTTAGCCTACATTACGACCTTTCTAAAGTCCTAGTTAATCCCGATTGGAGTGAGCTTACATTAGTGGAGTCCTACACTACGGGCAAGCCTATGGTACATTGTGTGTGACATGTGAGATTTTCATGAGAGTGAGAGAATTCATTTGTTATTGCCCCCGTTCTAGTCATGATATTGGTTTTGTGTGTGATTTTTGGGGGACACTCTTTTGCTTCATATTGGTGAGGGCATGTGGTTTGCATGAAATAGGTAAAGTTGATGGTTCTTGGTTGAGTAGATAGGTGTGATTTTGTGGGAGCATGGTTGCATTAAGTTGAGTTTGTGCATTTGAGCTATTTTGGGGTGGTTGTTCTCATATTTTTGGTTTTGGTAAATTATTGGCATGTTGTGGATCCATAGTAGTCATGTGTGCATTGGTTCAATGGTCGGTATCAACCATAGTCATAGGCAGACCTGTTTTACCTAGGTTGGGAAGTGATTTGTGATTGCTCGAGGGCGAGCAAAGGTTCAAGTGTGGGGTGGTGATGTTTGGCATTTTATGCCTATATTTCCTTAATATTTCCTCACGTTTTAGTACCTTATTCGCTCGTTTTATAGCTTGTGACTGTGGTTTTACACTGATTTTATGTCGTGCGTATGTAGGTTGTTATGCAGTGTAATTGGAGCTTTTAAGAGCATGATTGAGCAAGAAAAGATTGGATTTTGATTGAGGATTGGATCGAGCACACGAAAGTACGACACGAGCACGCAAAAGAGCAAGGAACGAAGCAAAATGGCTGGGCGCTGTAGGCCATGCGCCGCGGGCCCCACAGCGCCAGCCACCCCAGCGCGTTTTTCAATGCGGCGCAGGCCCAAAGCGGGAGACTTTCGACGTCTTCTGCCTAGTGTTGCGCGATCGGGGGCGCGGGGCGCCCGCTATGGCGCCCCTGGAGCGAATTTTGATGTCCTATTTCGTCTAGGATTGGGTCTAACTTATTACTAGGTGTTTGTAAACTCTATAAATACTCTTTTACTTAGTTTTTCATTGGAGTTCAGACTTTGGAGCAAGTTTTGGAGGAGAGGGGAGGAGCCCTAGATGTCTTCTACACAAGTTCTTTCTCTCTTTCTCTTATTCTTCTCTTTAATTCTATAGTTTGTTCGTTCTAGGGTTAGAGTAAATACATGAAGGTTGATGTTTGAAAGTTGATTTCTTCCTATTGATTTACCATTATAGATTGTTTATTCTTTCTTGATCCTAATTGTTTGATTATAACGGCCGTATAATTGAGCACTATCTATGGTTTTTAGATTGAACTCGAAAGAGGGAATTTATTAACGTAATAAGAAAGAGTAGAACTAGTTTGTGAACCCAAGCATCGGGGAACCAATTCGCGAGTAGGATAGACATATACTTGCTTGCCTAGTTTAACTCACCACAGAATTCGTTAATGCGTGCACGTGATTCAACCCATAGACATATAGGGATTGGAGTAGCCTGCATAGACCGTGAAGAATCGAAAGGTTTTCACGGGTACAATTAACCTGTTAGTTAGCAATCTAGGAAATCAAGAAGTAGAATCAACTGGAAAACTCAACTGGATTGTTTGTAACTCTGACCCTGGACCGTTTCTCCATTATTGATAACAACCCATAAATTGCTCTATTACTTGACTTCAGTTAATTGTTTTAATTATTGCATTTAGTTAGTAAAATCTCAACCATTGGAAAAGATCCCTGAATAGTTTCTAAGAAATTGTTTGCTAAGATTCAGTCTGAATAGTCCTCGTGGGAACGATACTCGATTTATCACTTTATTACTTGTCGACCACGTATACTTGCGTGTGCGTTTGGGAGCAACAGTACCACCACATCTAGGATGGCTGGCTTGGGAGGAGGTGGACATCTTGTGTTCACATAGTGATGCATGTCAACCCAAGAATTAATTCATGCTCTGGACCTCCTCAGTCAACCTTTCATTTTCTAGTGCCACGAGTTCCTGGGCACCAGTCTGAGATCTCTCTCCGTCAGATGGCATTGTCGGGAAGTATAGTTACGGGTCTTTTTGATCTGCTTGTACTATGCTAAAATCACTGGTAATCTAATGGATACGTTACGCAAACAGAGCAACTTAGAAAAATAACACATTTCACAAACAAAGTGCGTCTAGAAGCCTAAAAGCAAGAGGTAGGCGCCCATTGAGACTTATGAAGATGCGACCACCCATTCTAGAGGCGGGCGCCTCTTAGTCTTCGCAAGGACAAGCTGTTGTGAAGAAGAGGTTACCGCATGTTGCAAGGCTATTTCACTTTATCTTGGAAGGAAAGAAGAGTCGGTTGCCCAATCAAAGGCGGCCGCCCTCTCTTGCAAACCCAAAAAAGGGCGCCAGTCGATGCACAATAGGCATTAGCCCTTTAGTCGATTCAGCGCCAGAAGTCAGCCTTTTTGGCAAAAGGGCTCCAGCCCAACCTGCGCATGAAAAAATTATAAACAATTTTAGCGAACACTATATATAGCTTAGAATTAGGTTTCTTAACATATCTTACACTTTACATAACTTGAGAGGCAAGAAAAGGACAAAATATCATTACCTTTTGGTCAAGCTTCCTTGTATTGTAAAGAGAAACATCATTGTTTGTAAGAATTATTACTACCTTACTATTTCAATGCATTATTACTATCAAGTCTTGAATCATTACTTAGTATGAGTAGCTAAATCATCCACTAGAGTGCTAACGAAACCCTAGTCCAATAATCGAATGGGTTTAGTATAATAAGCTTTTAAGTACATAAAAATACCATATTTACTACTTTTGATTCCATTACAATAACTTGAGGTGTAAAACTCAAGTTGAGCCCATATAGTACTAGATTTACACCGAGAGGGTTAACCTAGGAATGAAAAGTGTAGTGACGGGGTACCGGGGGTAAGTGTCGTATTTACCCCGGGTTAACGGATTGAACTCCGAGAGGGGGATACCTTACTTGGGACTAGTTGCTAGCGCTCAAAGCATCAAATTTTAGCACCGAGAGGTCAAGAGTTGGTAGTCTTAACTCATCATCGAGAGGGATGAGTTGGGTATATGTGAGCAAGGTCCATTAGGTGACCTTGGTGTGAAGAAGCTTAGTACTACATTCATTGGGTTAAAGGGCTAGGAGGAAGTTAGTGTCCTAGTATTTCTCTCATGTGTTAATTTTAGCTTTAATTAATCGTTCTTTAGCAATAGTTCAAATACACCCAACTTTAGGATTAGCTCACTACTTCATTGAACTTAAGCATATTTAACTACTTTAAGTCTAACGCTAGTCCCTGTGTTCAATACAATTGACTAGGATAACTTTGAGCCCTAACCCTTAATCGGGTCATGTCAGTGAGGTGCCCATGGTTGATAGGAGTTCCAGCTTTATGGCTGGATATGGTCAAGTTCTTTGAGGAATACAAACTAATACTTGTTACTAAGAGGGTGGCATAGCAGTCTCCTTTTGAAGGGTGGTTCAAATGTAATACTGATAGTGCTTAATTCCATAAGTAATCCAGATCCTAGCTCCGTTGGTTTTTGTGTCAGAGATTGTATGGGTGACTTGGTTTATGCTAGAGCAGTGAACGTTAGGGAAACTACCAACATAGTAGCTGAGGCAAAGGGCATCTTCGAGGGTTTGACATACTGTGTAGAGGAGGAGCTTCATCATTTGATTTTGGAAATAGATTCGCTCGTGATGAAGAAGATCATTGAAGGAGAATGGGATCCCCCTTGGTGTATTTTGAAAGAAGTTGGGAAGATCAAGGAGTTGAAGAATAACTTTAATGTTATCTTTCAACATATGCTAAGGGAGGGAAATACAATTGCAGTTTATTTAGCTAACCTTTTTTTCTCTTTTACATGTGAAGTGACTTTCATTTCGTTCTCTGAGTTGCCTAGTGCAGGGAGAAGGCTTATTAATATGGACAAAACTCATATTCCTAATGTGAGGATTAGGATAGCAAAGATAAAAGCTCCCGATTGATGTTTGCATTGATGTTATTCTATGATACTTGCTTGCTTAAATACTATACATTGTTATATTCTTCTCCAGTGGTATTAGTGTGTTATCATGCTCGTTCTGGGAAGGAACTGATAGTATATGAGTGCTTGAACTCAAGCAAGATGTTAATCACTGTTTTGCAGGTTGAAATGGAATGCTTTAAAGATTGGATGCAAGTTGTAGGAAGTCATTTGATGTTGGGATTGCTTGGGCAGATTTTTGATACACTCAACATGCATCTAGGCAAGCATGTTGTTGTGCTGTTGATAGGCGTCCAAAGTTTAAGCTCGATCAACGAGCAGGTCAGCGAGCGAAGTAAGGCGGAGGGGCACGGCAACAAGAGGGCAACCAAAAGTTTTCTTACCTCAATGAGCGTCCTAGCAAGATTGTTTGCACCTGGCCAGAATTGCTTCTCGCCTAGCAAGTGCTTGGCAACCTCAGCGCATGGAATTTTCGTCCGGGCTGCTTTGGGAAGAATTTGCTCGTCCTTTACGACCAGCCTAGTGAGCGTGAGGGGATGTTGTTTGGCACAGGGAAGATTTTGCTCGTGCTCAATGAGCAAGCTTAACGAGCAACTTTTAAGTTGGCAGATTTTTGGAGAAGGCAACGAGCTTCCTTGGCGAGCGCTAGACAAAATTTTTGGAGCTCAACGCCAAGTTTAGCCAGTGAAATTGCTAGAATATCTTAGAGTTTCTAAATTAGAAAGGATTCTTTGACATTCATATCTTGTTTTGTTAGGTCTTAAAATCATGGCACCTGGTGAAAGAATTGGAGGTGTTTCTTCTGGATTTCGACTCTTGGCCTGTGAATGCATTGTTACTCGAGATTTCAGGATGCACTCCTTGACTAGTTTTAGAGTTAACTTCATAAAATAATGTATTTTGGTCTTGTTTTTTATTGGCGCTATGTTAAAGTGCAAAAATTGTAATGACTCTTGATTTTTCTTTATTTTTATATAAATTTTAGCCACTATGCTCACTGCCTAGTGGTAAAAAAAATCTCGCTGGAGTTTTTGAATTACGAGTCGAAGGGGGGAAGAGAAAGGAAGATGATAATTGAAGACAGGAAAATCATCCCTATTCTTCAAAGATATAGAAGAAAAAGATGAAGTAGAAGCAGCGGAAAGGGGAGAAATCGGTAGAAAAAGTTGTAAAAGAAAGAAGGGAAAATCCATGTTCATAGCAGCAGTGGAGGATGTGGTGGTGGTGGTTTTCATGGTGGTCACCAACATATCAGGTGAAAAAGTGGAGACAAGCTAAAAATGATAGAACATGGAATGAGGAAAGAGAAAAAGTATTCATAGACGACAAAGAAGAAGGGGAAGGAAGGTGGCGGCGACGCAAATAGGGTTTTTTAAAAGGAGAAGAAAGGAGGGATTGGAGGCTATGCTTATATGAAGAATGATGACTTAATAAGGTCGATAATACTTTAGCATACATGAACCAGTTCAGGAAAGGTCCAGAAATATGAGCCTATATTGGTTATTTCCCTGGGCCAAGTATCTCTAGGGGTGTAAAATTCCCTTTAAAAATCGTAATTTGTGCACTACTTTGGGATATTTATAGAACTATGACATCAGGGCAATTGGTTTGTTTTTTACCTCCCTAACAGTATTTTACCAAAATTGTCCTCTGTTTGGTTTAACGAATAAATTTTGGACAGAAATATCCCTATGAATCTTATAAATAACGTGTTGTATCCCTGCACTCGCTTTCTCCATAAGCACTGCCTAAGACAGCACTTTCCCTCACTCATCCCCATATTCTCCTAGCTAATTGCCTTATAGTATTGCCAAAGGTAGCACTTGCCCTTACCCATTCCCCAGTGTCCCATGTAAGTGAACTGTAGTATATGCAGTACTTGCCTTTACCCTCTTCCCTAGGCAACACTTGCGCTTCTCATCTTCTCATATTCTCCTAGCTAACTTGAAGTGTTGCCTATGTAGCAAAACAAAGGTCATTTTTCTAAAACCATCTTAAACAGGGACAAACTCTCATAATCAGTCAATTTCGTCGACACCGGGTGAAATTTTTTGAAAACTGTGACTAAAACACTTATGAACATGGTCATGAAATATTGAGCACTTTTTTCATAGTTTTGCATTTTTGAGCATTTTCCCACAATTACCAAACAACTTCTCATTTCAATATTTCTCTCTCTAAAATACTCCTCTTTTTCATACTACACATCCACTTTCTTTCTCTATAGACCAAATATTAGCCCTACCATGACTTATCGTCGGAGTATCTTTTCATCATCGAAATTGCCTAAGACCACCGTTGGCCACCATTGACTTATGCCGGACCACCGTCGAAATTTTACAAGAATTATATTCGCAGCTTTATCGTGACCTCCTCTTTCTATTTCTACCTTTGATTTTCTCAAAGCCACCCTAAATTTGCGTAAATCAGACTTCAAAAATACGGGCAAACTTTTTTTCGATGACTCATTAGTCTTTCTGCGGCACTAAAGAATAATTAACCAAATCATCACTTTCGCTTCTGGAAAGCATGATTTTGTTTAAGAAAACCCACACATAAAGATAAAAAATTAATACAAAGATGTCTAGTAAAAAGAATGACTTAGTCGACTTTATCAAATTTAAGTCTAGTGTCAAAATAGAAGGCAATGTAAAGAAACCAATCACCACTATGATGAGCAACAAAGCAAAGCCACTCATTGTCTTCCATCACAACTCTAGCAAGGTTAATACCAAGAACAGGTTCCAGAAGGTCTGGTGGTACTTCAAACAAATTTTTGATAAATATATATTAACTTGTAGTCCAATTGACAAAAATTAGTTGTTACTACTAACACATAGAGAATTAATGAGGAAAAAGTTCTACTGAACCACTTCACACGCGCAGATACCATCCCCAAGATCTGATGATGTAACGTAGATTAGTTTTACTGATCCATCATTCACGACTTCAACATTCTTGTTAGATATATGATTGATAGAGAAGAAATTGTTATAGATTCTGGAGGAAATTAATCTGTAACTGTTTTAATTGAATTTATGAAAATTGATGACTATTTGGCATCATTTATTTGAATGAATGAAGCATATTTCTTTACAAAATGAACATGACATTTTGCTTAGTGTATAAAGAAATAACGATGGATTAGTCTAATATTATATTTTGTTTTGCTGTTCGTATATGAATGAAATGATGACGGTTTGGCGTTATTGTTTACAGAATAAACGTGATTATATGAATAAATAAAGACATATTGACATTGTTTTTACTTTGTAGGGAGCAATGACATTTTTTGTAATTTCAGCTACATTAAGGTGCGGTAGCATATTTATAATTACGACTTCATTAAAGTGCGATGACATTTTTGTAATTATAGATGTGCTTAATTCTTAAAGACCATTTTTTAATAGCTCAATCTTTCAATATCACCCTCTTTTTTACTTATTTCTTAAATTCAGCCAAATTTTTTTCATTTCGTCCACATAAGGCCTAGTACGACCCAATGATAAACCGAAGTATAATGGGTAATTTATAAAAGAGTTTTTTTACACTATATACCCATAAAATTCAAAGTGTTTACAAGTCCTACCCATTAAAAATTACACTACCCATAAAATTAAAAATATTTACTCAACCTATCCATTTATTACTGTATACCTTATGGGTGTATACCTTTAAGGTATACTGCATAAATAATAGTATACAAGTGTGTATACCTTTAAGATATACTGCATAAATAATAGTATACAAGTCTAGATGGTTATGACATGTAAATAGTTTATGGGTACGACTTGTAAATATGAAACTTATGAGTTGAGGTAGGTAAATGTTTTGATTTTAATGGGTATTTTCGTAAACATCTCTTTATAAAACTATGACACCATAGGCAGTGATTTGCCTTTTTCACCCCGTTTAAAGTAGTTTTGCAAGAGTGACCTCCGCTAACTTTAATGAATAAATTTTGAGTAGAAATACCCCTATAAATCTTATAATGACACTCGCATCCCTCCCTCTCTTTCTCGTAAGTGTTGCCTCTAGCAAGACTTGCCCTTTTATCTCTTCTCACATTCTTCCAGATAACTTGAAATGTTGTCCCTCCCTCCCTTTCTTGTAAATATTGTCTCTTAGGCAGCACTTGACAACACTTGACTTTAACCTCCTCTACATAGACAACACTTGCCCTTTATCTCTTCCCACATTCTCTCAGATAACTTGAAGTGTTGTCTGGGCAACACTTGTCCCTCCAAATCTCTTCGCATGCAACACTTTCGCTTTATATTTCCCGAAGAGGCAGCACTTGTTGATTTATAACTTGAAGTGTTGACTCCGTGACCATTTTATTAAACCATTCTTAAGTGAGGACAAAAAGCCATAATCAGTGATATGCGGGTACACCTAGTAAAAATTTTTGAGGTATATTTAGCCCAAGTTCTTACGCTTGGGGCGCACAGCCTTCTTTGTGCCTAGCATTTAAAGTCTAGCCCATGGAAGAACCTTTACAAAAACGACCTATATGACAATCCGCTAAGATTACCAAAACATTTTTGAATTATCAAGGGTATCCATCTTTATTCAACCAGAAAGTGCCCCAAATTCCTGGTGCCGAAGCTACTCTTGCAAATAAGGAGTTCAAAATTAATCAGTGCCACTGAAAAGTTATAGATACATTATAAGTTATAACTTCACGCTATTAATTTATCTTAGTTATTCCCCTTCTTAACCAAGTACTAATGTTTATCTGTTTATCAAACGTTATTATGATTCCAAATCCCCAATTTCCAAAGAAATTTCGGGTAAGATTCTTCGAAATGCTTTGCCAAATATTTCAAAAGCATTAGCAAAGTAGTAGTTCTCATTTCATAAGAAAACAAAGCGCAAGTTGCAAATTGGGATTGTCCGGGACGACAGGAAACTAAACTAACTATTATGTATTCTCATTACTTTATAGCTTTTGATCTTCAAATACTTTAAAAAAAATGGAATTAATCATAAGTGTAAATCTCACCGAATTGTAGAGTAATTTATCCCCAAAAAAAAACAAAAAAAACAAATTAAGGGGTCTGAACTTGACCGCAAAATGTATTCTTTTTATATATATTTCAACGTCATGTTGTCGCTGTATTACATCGTTGTACAATATTACACAGCATGCTTCAAATGATAAAGGATAAATATTAGTTAGTCAACAACAATTATACTTAGTAACCAAATCCCTAGTGTTAGTAAAAAGGTCTTGTGTCCCAACATATGTGACTAAGTTCAGTTAACCCCTTTTTGGATTCGAATATTTTGATGTCCATAGAAAATAGGAGTATATAGGAGTACTATATATTTGAATTGCCTTTTTCGGCTTTATTAACTCTCAAGGATGGTGACGGAATGAGAACTTTGAATTTTAATTAAACTTAGACCAAGTATATGATTTCTTCTTTTTCTCTTTTTTGTTTCTTCAAACTTTATTAATTGGGCACTATGTATAATCACGTGATAAATTTAATAAAGTCTTGATGGTTCTATCAACTTGCAACTCCCACCCCTACGTGGAGTTCTGTTCGTCTAAGATTTTTCTAGAAGGAACTTCATCTATCTAAGAACATGGAACGTTTCTACTTGGAATTGAGTATTTTGGACGCACGTCGATAACATTTGATATTAACTTTTTTATGACTTGATTAGTGATACCAGTGTGTCTTGTAAGTGTGAATTCTATTCTCACGATTTTTTTTCTCACTCTTTTGATCGATCAATGTAATAGACTTTCTATTCTTATATATAAAAAGAAAAAAAAAAAGAAACTATGATATGTTGTAAAACTAGTAGTAAAGTAGTGCAAGAACAAGATAAAATATATGAGAGGAGAAGGAAGAACATGTATTATTCTCAAAGTATTTCAAGTGTGTCTTCCATAGAGCCAAATGTGCTCTATTTATAGAATACAAATACATAGGTTACAAATCAACCCAAAAGTTACAAGAATTAAGTAGTGACTTAATAAGAAATTAGTGGTCACTTAGTGGGGAGGAATTAAGTAGGAGAAAGTGGGGTAGTAAAGCATATGTTACAATTGAATAATGGTGAGTAGTGGTCATCCACACAAATAAATGAATTTATAACACTCCCCCTTGGATGACCATTTAGAAGGTAATGTGCCTCGTTAAAACCTTACTTGGAAAAATCGGGTGGAAAAAAGCCTAGTAAAGAAAAAAGAGTACACACATCCTGTAATACGCCTTTAGAGCTGCCTCATTAAAAACCTTACAAGTAAAACCCAAGTGGGATAAAACCTTGTTAAGGGAAAAAGAGTGCAGCGCGTACTTTACTCCTCCTGATGAAAACATCATTCAATATCTTGAAGACGACATATTCCAATCTTGTAAATCAGCTTCTCAAATGTTGAGATTGGCAATGACTTAGTGGACAGATTAGCCAAACTATCACTGGACTGAATTCTTCAGCATTAACTTCATCATTCTTTTGAAGATCACAACTGAAACGGAATCTTATTGAATATTTGTCTCCTCAGTTGTATCTTCCTTTTAGCTAAACTATACATGCAATATTTCATATAATATTACTGGGATCCTCGTCTTCAAAGAAATACCACATTGTTGCTGAATATGTTGAGTCCTTGATCTCAGTCACCAATATTGTCGCATAGCTTCAAGCATGGCTATTATCTCTTCATAAATTGAAGATGTAGCAGCAACAATTGATTTTATAAAATGCCATAATATAGGTATTCTACCGCAATAAATAAATACCAAGTTGATATCGGATTTTGTGGATCAAGTAGATACCATGTATTCTTCTGATATCTTCGCATTGAGGAAGAACTAAATCTTACCAATAAGCTTATAACAAAAGCTATAACCAGTGGAGTATATTTGGTAAGATACTTCAACGCACCAATTGTATTAAAATATAATATTTCAATACCAAGAAGCTCGCAAACGCAATTTTACCACATGTGGCTGGATTGTTTTAATCCGTATAAATATTTATGAAGTTTCATTGAATAGGTTTCCTGGTAACCTTTACATGCTTCAAGAATTTTGAATCCTTCAAGGATAAATATATTGTTCTCAATGAGCCATATAAAAGGTTGTTGCAACATTCATACGCATATCAAGTCTTTCATGCACTGCTAGACATACAACATACCTGAAGGTGATTGCATCCACCAAAGGAGAATATAGCTCCATATAATCAATGTTAGATCTTTGTGCCTCAAGTCGTACTTTATATTTAACGACTTTATTTTACTCAATATTTTCGCACAAAAAATTATTTGTACACCACTAGCTTTATACCTTCAGATGTTTGGACTATAAGTCTGAAACTTCACGTCTTCCAAGTGAAGCCAAATATGCTTGAATGCATTTTTTTCATATTAACCAATAAATTCATGTCTGTATTCCTAACAGACTTAAGCTCAAGATCCTCACAATCATATAAATATTGAGCTTTATAATATATGTAAGATATCGTCGACGATAATTTCATATCTCGGCTCCCAATCCGACATAACATATTGAGATCTCTTCACATTCATAAATTTTCAGGTACTTGAACCTCTCCTTAGGAGGTTTTATGAATTGTTATGTCGTGGACTCTTCTAGAGCCCCGCCTCCTTATTTGACCATCTCAAATATTTGCTCATTTCCTTTTTCAAGGATTTATCTTTTGGAACTGAGTAGTCTATCATGCTTCAGGCGTGTCTTAGACTCATTTACATAAATATAATGTTTCACCAGGACATCAGGAGCATTAGCAACTGGAATATAATATTTTTCTTTGGGTCAGTAATGCGTCTGGCAGTGACTTATATTATCTTTATATGAGGATCATAATCAAACGATAATTTAATTTATTTATTCCGTAGCTGCTTTAATTTCTCCCCCTAATGCTAGTCAAATTAACATTCGTTCCCAACCTTATATGGGATCCATCTTTGTGCATTGCAGTGGAGCAATTGAGAATATACCGCACATTAAAATTATTAGATGGAAAATATTTGGTTCCTGACCATGAACCAATTATGAGGGGAATTCATTTGGTGGTATGTCGCGCACAAGTGCTGCTTTATGGATATATCATATCTCAAACCTGATTTAGGTAGCACTGTTTTCATATGCATGGTTTAGCAATTGGAGGCTTTCAATATATGAATCTGCTAAACCTGCTTGCCAACATTATCAAGATAACTTATCTTGATTGCATAATCTGGAAATCTACGCATAATAAAATATATTTGAACAAATACTTAACTTCACAAGTATCATTGCGGGTTTGTAATAACGCACATGTGACCTTCTCATAGATGCATCAATCATATAACAATTATATGGTCCACGTGGCAGGTGAACGGGCCCTTATTCACCTTTTATACATTTCAGAAGTGCGGGGATCCTGATCCCAAATTTAGTTGGTCTAATAAATTATTTATCTCGAGAACAAGCAGCACAAAGAGAATTCTCGAAGAATCCTGATTCTTCAGTATATACCCATGCGAATTCTCATTTATATATTTCGTGCATCATATTTGAACCGGAATGGTCAAACCGGTCATGCCAACTCATAAATTTATAAATCTAGTAAACTTGTGGTTTACTATAGCATGGGTTTTGTAACAATAAACTAAAAGTTTATTATAGCATGCGCATATGATTCTACCACACTTATAAATTGTGTAGTACAAACTCGAGGAAGAGATGGGGAGCTTTTCAAGCACATATATCTTACCCAACATTCTTGTAGTAATATAAAGATATTCATATTTTTTCCATCAATTTTAGTCTCTTAGCCATTTTGGCAAATGTATTTGAAACTTTACAAGTTTATTTTGAGACGTACTACAATAAAATACTTTATCAATCCATTCCTCCAGGTAGTAATAATTTGACTTTTTCAGAGCACTCAATTAGTTTTGTACCACCGTATATTTCACTACACCAACCATATGGTGAATATCTCTTTCAAAGAGAAAATCATATAATTGTTCTCATTGTCAAATCATTATATGCAAGATCAACTTCTTGCTTTACTTGCTCTTGTGTAATTTTGACGTACGATTTGTACGTGAGAAATGACCATTCATGCCACAATAAATAATGAAATTATTATAGTCGAACCTCTTCTAAAGGTGAGTTGTGGTACTTTATCAACCACGCATGGGCACGTCCATATTCATCTTTCTCGAACCTCTTCTGGAGGCGAGTTTTGATATTTTATCACGTATTGCCACATTCACTTTTGGTGAACGGGTCTATATTCATAATTTTTATTATAAATTGTCTCATTCACTGCAAGGAATGGACCATAATCATCTGGACTTGCCTCATGCTCATATGATACATTGAAGGCATTATTATATTTACCGTTTGAACGGTTATTTGAGAACTATTATTGTTCTCTTATTTATTTCACAATGATGACTATTTTTTCATCCCTTGCCAAGTCCACGTCCATGGTCTCTATCATGGTCGTCTTTTAGACATAAAATTATTTGCCTTCTTTCAGACATAAAATATTGTGTCTTCTTTTAAACATAAAGATAATTTGCCTTCTTTCAGGCATATTATGTATTGCTACTATATTCACACCTCAGAATGGATCATTATGTTGTGCTCCCACATTCACCTTATGGAATGGAGCTTGTCTTGCTCCCACATTCATCTTAGGGAATGGAGCATATATTGCTCCCACATTAACCCCTATGAATGGAGTCTATTTAGTGGACGAGTTTCATGATTTTTATCAAAAATATTTTATCTTTTTGATAATACTTTAGTTTGCCTCAATCATCATTATGCCATCAATATTTTATTATCGCAAAAGCGTGTTAGGCCATAATGCGTTGGGAGTTGAATATGATATCTTACCCTTAACCAATGGCATAATAGGCCAAAGTGTGTACATATGATGCGATTTCAAATACAATACTCAAAGATACTCATGCTTCGTGCAATTGAAACATAGTACTATAATCATGTATCAATGATATAACACTAATATATCGGGTAAAGATCATAAAAAAAATAAGCATTATTTCTCTGGTCTCCACTTACCAAGAGTATAAAAATTTATACCCAACTATAAATCAAAGAAGCATTCTTTAAAAGTTACCATATTTGTTTCATTCCATATATCCATGTTGAGAGTAAAATATTAATCATATTACATAATCCATGATTGCTCTCACAAGCAGTTTCTCTAACGGAAGAAATACATAAGATTTTTTTCACTTTATATACTCAACGAGTACAATTTTATAAAAAAAAATTATTTTCTAATGATGCTTAGTCATTCTGAATAAATCTTATTGCTAGATAAATAGGACAGAAATGCTTATCAAAGGATCGTGTCAATTACTTAAGATGATGATAGAGAGGATGATGATAAAGAGCCCTTCTACACTTTTACACGAAAAATAACTGCTTACTAATTTATGTAAAACTTTTTCGTGATAATAATACCACAATCGTTAACACCATAATCTTATAAAACCTTTTTAAGTATGAGATGTGTATTACTGTTACATGTATGTATTCCAATACATATCTTTGTTTCCGAACAATGTTTAATAAAATAGTTCTCTTTCATTTTAAGATAATAAACTATGAAAGATAGAGTCATAAAGAGATTTGTGTACCTTGAAACATGAGTAGAACTGATCTACAATATCATGTTGCTAGGCCATGCACCCTTAAATTGTTGTCAAAGGATAGCTAAAAAAAACTTATCTTGTGTTAGCAACCAGAACGTTGGCTTCTATCAATTGCATCATAATTTGTTTTTCATTTCTTCTAAATCGTGTAATAAAATAGAGATTCGTGCTGATAACATGTTGTAAAACTAGTAGTAAAGTAGTTCAAAAATAAGATAAAATATATGAGAGGAGAAATAAGAACATGTATTATTCTCAAAGTATTTCAAGAGTGTCTTCCATATAGCCAAATGTGCTCTATTTATAGGATACAAATACATAGGTTACAAATCAACCTAAAGGTTACAAAATTAAGTAGTGACTTAATAAGGAATTAGTGGTCACTTAGTGGGGAGGAATTAAGCAGGAGAAAGTGAGATAGTAAATCATATGTTACAATTGAATAATGGCGAGTAGTGGTCATCCACACAAATAAATGAATTTATAACATGATACTAATCTACAAATCACTTTTACTTTTCAGCGCAAAGCTATACCAAACATTTTCCTTTGTAACAAATTCAAGATAGGTAAGTGCAAGATTCCAATTTCTCAAATTCCAAACCCTTCCGTTGTTTTTCCGCAAAAGAGTACTACAAATAATTTACAATATAGTTAATAAAAATTCAATCACGGTTTATGCTACTCGTACGAATCGGGCGCCAAAATGGGTCAAAAATTTAACAATGCAACAAAAATGGGGTGCTCAACTATTTTGTAACAAAAATGGGTATATCGGCAGAAATTCTGCCGACTTACAACAACAAATAGACGGCACAGTTATGCAAGTAACGGGACAAACTTAATGCATAAGTCGGCATTTGTTTTGCCGACTTAGTAAGTCGGCAAAACAAATGCCGACTTATCATTTTTTACAAATCCACATATCGGCATTTCTTTTGCCCACCTGCAACTGTGTTTAACTTTATGCATCTGGAAGCCATGTGCTTTTCCTTGTTTAACTTTACCATGTAGCATTGTTCTGCTTATTACTCTTTCTACTCTTACTACTCTTAGTTTAACATGTAGAAAGAGAGCGTACTAAGTTGGTTTATAAGTTGATATAAATGACTAAGAAAACAAGTGGTATTATATAAGTTACTAAGTTGGTTCATAGTCTGCTTGCATTTGTGAATTATTGATGTATAATTAGTTACTAATTGGTATTATATCAGCCCCCTGCATACGACAACTGATAGTGTGTGTGTGTATTAACACGTTTCGACATGTTTCATGGAAGAATTGTGCTATTAAAAATGATTAATTTTACCGGTGGTCATTCAACTATCGTTTCATTACCGCAAAGTTACTTTTATTTTATTTATTACCCAAAAGTCACTCAACTTTGCTCTGGTGTACAATAAAGTCACTCAAGCCGAATTTTATTTAAAACTTGCCGGAAAAATGATGTGGCATCATTAATTAAAAATAATTTTCTTAATTAATTTTTCATCTATTAGTCTAATTAAGAATTTTTTTTTTTAATTAATGATGCCACATCATTTTTCCGGCAAGTTTTAAATAAAATCCGGCTTGAGTGACTTTGTTGTAGACCGGAGCAAAGTTGAGTGACTTTTGGGTAACAAATAAAACAAAAGTGACTTTGTGGTAATGAACTAATAGTTCAGTGACCACCGGTAAAAGTAACCCTTTTGTGGTAATGAACTAATAGTTCAGTGACCACCGGTAAAAGTAACCCTTTTGTGCACATGGCTTTTACCACAAAAGGGTTATTTTTACCGGTGGTCACTGAACTATTAGTTCATTACCACAAAGTCACTTTTGTTTTATTTGTTACCCAAAAGTCACTCAACTTTGCTCCGGTCTACAACAAAGTCACTCAAACCGGATTTTATTTAAAACTTGCCGGAAAAATGATGTGGCATCATTAATTAAAAAAAAATTCTTAATTAGACTAATAGATGAAAAATTAATTAAGAAAATTATTTTTAATTAATGATGCCACATCATTTTTCCGGCAAGTTTTAAATAAAATTCGGCTTGAGTGACTTTATTGTACACCAGAGCAAAGTTGAGTGACTTTTGGGTAATAAATAAAATAAAAGTAACTTTGCGGTAATGAAACGATAGTTGAATGACCACCGGTAAAATTAATCATTTTTAATAGCACAATTCTTCCATGAAACATGTCGAAACGTGTTAATACACACACACACTATCAGTTGTCGTATGCAGGGGGCTGATATAATACCAATTAGTAACTAATTATACATCAATAATTCACAAATGCAAGCAGACTATGAACCAACTTAGTAACTTATATAATACCACTTGTTTTCTTAGTCATTTATATCAACTTATAAACCAACTTAGTACGCTCTCTTTCTACATGTTAAACTAAGAGTAGTAAGAGTAGGAAGAGTAATAAGCAGAACAAAGCTACATGGTAAAGTTAAACAAGGAAAAGCACATGGCTTCCAGATGCATAAAGTTAAACACAGTTGCAGGTCGGCAAAAGAAATGCCGATATGTGGATTTGTAAAAAATGATAAGTCGGCATTTGTTTTGCCGACTTACTAAGTCGGCAAAACAAATGCCGACTTATGCATTAAGTTTGTCCCGTTACTTGCATAACTGTGCCGTCTATTTGTTGTTGTAAGTCGGCAGAATTTCTGCCGATATACCCATTTTTGTTACAAAATAGTTGAGCACCCCATTTTTGTTGCATTGTTAAATTTTTGACCCATTTTGGCGCCCGATTCCTACTCGTACAGTCGTACTTATAAATTACTAATATTAATATAAAAATAATTCATGTTTGATTATTCAAAATCATGATATTAGTATTTGATTTCTTTTTGGTGGTTAAAATAAGCTTCACACTCGTAAAATTTTCCCAAACAGACACGAGCTTCTTGTATTGCTAATGTAAAGAACTTTGATGAGGAATAGGCTCATATGAAGAGTAAATTCATGAATGAGGGCCTCATTGCTGCAGATAAAAAATTTGTCCTCTTGTTCTTTTTTCCCTTAAATAATACTATATGAGATGAACAAAACAATGATGATCTATGGGCTTAGATTGGATTATGCAACCTTTCTACCTAAGTGGGATTTTGACCTCTAGATAACTTTAAGTATAAATTATCAGAAAAGATCTCAAATATATTATGTACGATGCACTTGGATCACCTATACCTTTTACAAAATATAGGACATGATAGCTTGTGTGGCTTTTAGTTCTACCTAACATCTAAGACCCAAATAATCTTCTCTTTCGGCCTTTTACATTTTTGTATTTGTTAATGGACCAAAATAGTAACCATTTATATGGAAAGATAATAGGGCGCTTCCATGAAGGATCTACAACTCTAGCATATTGTATTTTATATGTTAAAGTAATGCCAACTTGCTACTCTTTATTTGTCAACATACTCATATTGCACTACCTTATTCCTTAACTCAAATGGAAATAATTGAAAGTCAAATTCTTGCTGTGCGAATAGTTCAAAAATGTCATATTCAATTTAGGTTTGCTATTTGGATTTACATGTTGTTTATCAAGGATATACATGTCGAAAATGATGCACAAAGAGTTCAATTTTATTTCCAATTTCAAAATTTGATACGTTATATACAAGTTTATTCTCGTGTTGGTAAATATAAATATACATTTTCAATCGATCTACTTAATTGATGATGCAAAAACTTTACACACTCCTCAAATAATTCTTTTAAAAAGTACGGAGTACACGGAAAGGGCAACACATATTTCAAAATCTTTTTACTACGTAAAATCAAAGGAACCATTATCTTTAATAGTTCGATCGATAGTGAAGTTATTTTTGGACTCCAGAAAAGGCTCAAGAGGATTAACTATTATCCATCATCTAGCTCATCCATGAAAATATTACTTAACATTTCAGATTTTTTCTTCTTAATCTTCATATACAAAAAAGCTTACCATTCTTTGAACTTGGGTGTGTTACTATTAGTGCTGCCATATTCTTAAAACTTTTGCAAGTGACACTTTTAATATTGGAAAGCAGTATACAATAATCACATTAGAATCCTTAAATCATTAAATACCACTATCACCAAAATTTTTACAACAAAGTTATTACAAAAGTGTTCTCAACCAAAGAACAAAGAGATGGGATTTCCCTTCTGCCCTGAAAAAAAAAACGAAATAAAAATAAAAAAATAAATACAAACTTAGGTAAATCTTTGATTTACCATGGACTAAAACTTGCATCACTACTACTCTGATCACTTGAAGAAGTACTCAATAGTTGTTCCAAGAAATCAGCACCCAAGTCTTCAAACACAACTACATTATTTACATTCTCCATTTTCACCTCCCTCACTACTTTACTATTACTACTACTACTAGTCTTCTTATTCAAGCTCCTCTTCCTCATGGAGTGGCGTTTTTTTAGCGCCACCACCGGGGAACAGTTATCGTCCACTTGGCACTTCATGTCACGTAACGATTCTCGGACTGTTTCAACCGGAAAATTCAAGATTGCTGATGCACCTCGCATTGAAAAAGCTGCTTGATCATAAGCCAAAGCAGCTGTTTCTGCACTATCAAATGTTCCTAACCATACTCTAACACCATTCCTAGTAGAATCCCTTATCTCTGCTGCAAATTTACCCCATGGACGCCTTCTAACGCCTCGATACGACTTATCTTTGATGGGTTTCTCTTGTTTTTCTTGTACCTCAATCTTTGAACTAACTTCCTCGTCCTTCACATGATATGAAGTTACTGTTTCTGAGGTTGTTTCTTGTGCTGCGTTAGCTAGAACACCAAAAAGAAGCATCTCTTCGGAGTCATCTACGTTAAAAGGTAGAGAAGTTGAATTAAAATTGGACCATTCCCATGAAGAATCAGAAGAAAGATCAGAATTCATAGGGTAGAAAAAATGAGAAGAATAAGAAGAAGAATCCATTTTTTTAAAAAAAGCTCTGTTTCCTTGGAGGAAAATATTTGTGGACGCTCTGTTTATAGTAATAGTCCAATCCCAGGAGAACAACTTTGTGCTGGCCTTGTTTATATACCCAAAAATAAGATGGGCCCCATGAGGAAAATCTAAATGGCTATAAAAAATTTGAATTATTATATAATAGTAGGAAAAATTAAATCATTTGTAGGTAGAACCAAAAAGAAAGATAAAAATAGGATCTAGGGGAAAAAGAGTGACCAAGGAGGATGTTTAGTGCTTATTTTATGTTTTTTTGTTGATTATTTTAGTGGCAAATTGGGCCAATGGGCCAATAACACACGTGGGTCAAATGAATCAAGGCGGCCAAGTCAAGAGAGGTATTGAATGATGTCAGCAACCTTGAAGTTTTTGACCTCACTTGTGTTCTTTTTTCTTTTTCTTTTTTATGGGTGATGAAAAAAGGAAAACAGTCTCGATTTGTATATAATCCTCAAAGAAGAAAATTAACCCCTATTGATACGTGAATTTTAGTTACATAATAAAAAGATGTCCATATATTTATATCTAGTCAATAGATTCATCATATACATGGTGATATCCACGGGAACCAACGCATTAAACTGCTTGTGATCTAACTTGAAACTGCAATTTTTATCATGAAGGACAGGTGGATTAAAATGTGAAATGTTAGGAGTTCTTATATAGGACACTAAAGAAAAGCGAAGTTTTATTGTGTAAATAACTAAATAATTTAGGATGAGAATATTTTGAAGGGAGAAATGATACAATTATGAGAAATTTGAATTTTCTTTTCACCTTTAGAAATGTGATTTCACTACATTAAATATATCAGGCGAGCATGATATTTACACAAATAGCTAACAATTATTTTTTGTGGCTCTTACAAAATCAATATTGTATTGGGTAAAAATCGTCACCTTCGGTCAGCACCTCGAGATGGTAGACCGAAGGCAAAACGAGCTGATGCTCCGAAGAGAGGATTGTCGGTCTCGTGGTCAAACCACCGAAGCCGACGCCCTGTGACACGCCCGAAGGCAAGTTAGACCTTAAGCTTCGGCGATGAGCCATCTTACTCGAACAGCAAGGTCGAACGACCGAAGTCTTGTGACAAGGCTTCGGTCACCACCTCGGTTCCAGCGGCTTTGCAGCCCACTACTTCACCCCACTAACTCAGCCACTACTCAGCATTTACCCACCAAGATCGTGGAAGAGACATTGGCGGATGATGGAGAACGTGGGTCTGGCCCTTAGGCCTATAAATAGAAGTTCATTTTGTGTTGTATGCATTCAGAAAGATATACCAAAACTCTGTCCAAATTTGTACTGAACATTCCTATATTGAAAGCAAGTTGTTTTACGCATTTTCGTCTATTCCGTGTATTATTTACCGCTTTGATACAAAGATTTGCTTATAATCGAATCCAAATTCGATTTGTGTACCTAAAAACGATTTAGGCCCATACAAATTGGCGCCGTCTGTGGGGATATAAGCAATAACGCTTTGTTCCAAAGTTCGAAATCTGTTTTTCATCAAGAAATTTGTGATCTAACGCTATGGCTGATAACAACAATGGTGGTAATGGTGATCGGGTTGACGTTCCGACGAACCAACAATCCTTCACCCCAATGACAACCGAAGAATTTCAAATGTATGTTGTCACCACACTAAGAGCTCTCCAAAATAAGCAGGATGAGCAGGCTAGTATCAACGCCGAGTTTCGCGCTTCACTAGAAGTGCGAAACAGCGCCGCCCCAAACGGCACCCAGCCCTCGGCTCCTGGTGGAGGCACCCCGCCTTTCGTTCCTCAGGGCGCGACAACAGGGGGACCTCACAACGGAGCCGCGTCTGGGGGGTCGGGGAGTAATCCATCTTCCATGCCACACTTCGGGACGGTTCCCTCCGTGGCAGAAACAACGTCATCGGTTGACGTTGAAAAAATGAGTAGAGAGATCGAGGCACGCATCGAGGCGCGCGTCGAAAAACGCCTCGAGCGCGTACCGGGGATAAGCAAGGAGGAAGATGACCTCGACATCGAGCAATATAGGGAGCAACCCTATAAGCCCGAAGCAGCACCAGCTCCAACTCCCGTGGGTTTCAAACTCACATTCCTCAAAAAGTACGATGGGACAACTGATCCCAAGGAGCATGTCAGGGAGTACATGTCCATGGTAAAAAGCAACGACTTGACGTCCACACAGCTCGAATCCATGTTCTTAAAAAAGTTTGGTAGTTCGCTAGAAAAAGGTGCCCTTCGGTGGTATTTGTGCTTGCCACCGGGGTCAATCTCCTCGTTCAAAGAGCTATCCAGCGCCTTCGTCAAGGCGCACACCGGCGCACAAAAGATCCTCCAGAGGAAGGAGGATATATGTGAAGTAAAACAATGGTCCGGCGAGCCACTTAAAGAATTCCTCGAGCGATTTCACGCTGAACGCATGGACTTGCCTCGAATGGATGATACCTTGGCTATCATGGCCTTCGAAAAAGGTATCAACAGTCGCAATTCAAGTGCTGCTGCTGAATTGCGAAAAGAGTTGCAACAGTATCAGGTCCTGACATGGGAGGATCTACATAGAAGAGCTTACTCCAAAATCAGATTGGAGGAGGCGGAGTTCAAAAACCGAGGTTACCAAAACCGAGGTGATATTTCAAATCGCGCCGAGGCGCCACGAAATAATTCGAAAGGGAGGTATGAACCTTATACTTCGCCAAGGCAACATGTTACTCAAAGGCTGGGGAACAACCCCGGTAACTCATACCCGACATCTCACATAAGCCAAAGGCTTGGAGGGAAGGTTCAAACCAATATGAACCAAAGGAACCCCTCGAGCTCCGCTTCGGTTCCCAAAAAGGATCCTCCCCGGATCCAAGATTATAATTTCAACATATCGACCTCGGAGCTGGTCGACGTCGTCAAGGGGACAGCCGGGGTTAGAATTCCCAAAGATATGAGAACCCCGGCGGACAAAAGGGATCAGAATTTGCATCGCGAGTTTCATGCAGATTATGGTCACAAGACCGAGGACTGCAAAGCTTTGCGCCTCGAGGTGGCTCACCTACTGAAAAAAGGAGTCTTGGCTCAATTCCTCACTGACAAGGGGAAAGATAATTTTTCAAAGAACCGAGGCGGTGGGCAACCACCTCGGGCTCCACCTCCGGAGAGAGTAGTTAACGTCATCACCGGGGGGTCAGAGGTAAACGGCGTGAACTTCGCCGCAGCCAAAAAATTTGCTAAGCTCTCCATCACCATGGAGAAGAGGACCCGATTTGGAGGCTCGGGCAATGACATCGTGTTTGATGAGGATGACTGTGATGGGATGATGTTTCCCCATCACGACGCTCTAGTCATCATGCTAAGAATTAACAACGCCGACATCAAGAGAGTCTTGATTGACCCCGGCAGTTCAGTAAATATCATCAGCTACGGGGTCGTGAAGCAGATGTGGCTAAAGGGGGAAATCGTTCCCAAATCAATAGTGTTGGCTGGTTTTAACAACTCGACAGAAAAGACGTTGGGCGAAATCACGCTGAAGACATTCGCCGAGGGTGTCACCAAAGAGACACTGTTTCAAGTCATGCCCGAGGATCTAGCCTATAATGTAATCCTCGGGCGACCGTGGATCCATTCCATGGAAGCTGTTCCCTCCACTTTGCACCAAGTGATCAAATTCCCAACGCCTTGGGGGGTTCGGTCAATTAAGGGGGAGCAGCGAGTAGCGAGAGAATGCTACTCGGTCGCACTGAAGAGTGGAGTCGCCCCGAGCGGGCCCAAAAAATAGCAACCAACGCAACCGGGGTCCAGCGAGGCGAGCCTCCAAAGTGAAATTGAAAAGATCCCGGCATGCGTCCAAGAGCCTCGGAAACAGAAGGCCGAGGACTCCACTGTCGAAGAGCTGGATTCTTTCACTCTCATGAAAGAGTTCCCAGAGAGGAAAGTACACATCGGCTCAGAGTTGGACCCGAAGTCGAAGGAAGCAATTATGGAAGTTTTAAGGTCCAACCATGACTGCTTTGCTTGGACTCATTCAGACATGACGGGTATCGATCTGGAGATCATGACCCACAAGCTGAATGTAGATCCAAAATTCACCCCGGTGAAGCAAAATAAGAGACCTCATGCCGGGGTGAAAAGGAATGCGATCGAAGATGAGACCACGAAGTTGCAAGAAAATGGTTTCATAAGGGAGGTCAAATATCCCGAATGGCTGGCGAATGTGGTAGTTGTGCCAAAGAAGAATGGCAAGTAGAGAATGTGTGTAGACTACACCGATCTGAACAAAGCTTGCCCCAAAGATTCTTATCCATTGCCGCAAATCGACAGGTTAATAGACTCCACGGCTGGACACAAACTATTAACTTTCTTGGATGCGTATTCGGGCTACAATCAAATCCTCATGGACCCCGGGGACGAAGAAAAGACCTCGTTCATCACTGACCGAGGTACCTTTTGCTACAAAGTGATGCCCTTCGGTTTGAAGAACGCCGGGGCGACCTACCAAAGGTTGGTATGTCGCATGTTCAAGGAATACATCGGGAAGTCTATGGAAGTCTACATAGACGACATGCTCATCAAATCGATCCGAATGGAGGATCATTTGAGTCATCTGAGGGAAGCTTTTGCTGTGCTGAGACAATACGGCATGAAATTGAACCCCGAGAAGTGCGCCTTCGGCGTGGGATCGGGCAAGTTTTTGGGATTTATTGTCTCCGAGCGGGGAATCGAAGCTAACCCAGATAAAATCAGAGCAATTGAGGAAATCCCCGAAGAGCTTACCGGGGTGAAAGAAGTTCAACGCTTGACTGGCCGAATCGCTGCCTTGAGTCGCTTTATCTCAAAGTCCTCGGAGCGATGTCACAAATTCTTCTCCGTCTTGAGAAAAAACAACCACTTCGAATGGAAACCGGAGTGCAAACAAGCGTTGAAAGACTTGAAACGGTATTTGGCTAACGCACCGTTGCTTGCTAAGCCAAAAGAAGGGGAGACATTGCTTGTCTATTTGGCAGTGTCCGAGGTGTCGGTGAGTGCTGTATTGGTTCGGGAAGAAGACGGCAAGCAGCAGCCCATCTATTATGTGAGCAAGACGCTCCTTGATGCTGAAACCAGGTACCCACACTTGGAAAAACTAGCACTCGCTTTGCTCATCACTGCTCGGAAACTACGGCCTTATTTTCAATGTCACCCAATAGCGGTAGTTTCAACCTTCCCCTTGAGAAATATATTGCATAAGCCTGAGTTATCGGGGAGGTTGTCCAAATGGGCGGTTGAGCTAAGTGAGTATGACATCACTTATCAACCTCGAACTGCCATCAAATCTCAAGTCTTGGCAGACTTCGTGGCTGATTTCAGCATTGGGATACTGCCCGAAGCGAAAAAGGAAGGCTCTGAGGCGAAGGGATCCCCTTCGGGGTTGTGGGTACTGCACACCGATGGGGCAACGAATTCGAAAGGCTCGGGTTTAGGCATTGTGTTGAGAACACCCACCGGGGAGAAGATTAGGCGTTCTATTCGATTCAAAAAGGTCACCAACAACGAGGCAGAATACGAAGCGGCTCTAGCTGGCCTAGAGCTGGCCAAAGAAATGGGGGTTGATAGAATCGAATTAAGATGTGATTCACAATTGGTGGTCAACCAGATCCTCGGTGATTACACGGCTCGAGAGCCCAGAATGCAGCTTTACTTGGATCGGGCACAGAGGGTCCTGGCCCAATTCCAAGAATGGAGTGTCAAACAAGTACCTCGGGAAGAAAATTCCGAGGCAGACGCCTTGGCAAATCTTGGTTCGGCAATTGACGAAGCTCACTCGGGGACTGACTCGGTAGTTCGATTGCTGTCCGCCCAAATGAGAGAGATGAAGTTGCAAGTCAATTCGGTTGACAATCGATGGGATTGGCGAAGCAAGTTCATCTCCTACTTCGACTCGGGGACTGTTCCCCAAGATAAGAAAGAAGCGAAAAAGCTAAGGACTCAAGCGGCCTCATATCACATGATCGAAGGCAATCTATACAAGAGGTTGTACTGCGGCCCGATGGCCAAATGCTTGGGCCCCGACGAGGCGAGGTACGTGATGGCCGAAGTACACGAAGGCGAGTGTGGAAATCACTCGGGGAGAAAATCGTTGGTGCGTAAATTGTTAAGAGCTGGGTATTATTGGCCCACCATTAGCGCCGATGTGAAAGCCTTCGTGCAAAAGTGTGACAAGTGCCAACGCCATGGGCAAATGATCCACCAACAGGGCGAGCCTCTACACTCGGTGGTATCACCATGGCCCTTCATGAAATGGGGAATGGACGTTGTTGGACCACTACCCAAAGGAAAAGGTGGTGTTCGGTTCATCTTGGTGTTGACTGATTACTTCACAAAATGGGTGGAAGCCGCAGCGCTCACCGAGGTAAAACAGAAGCAGGTAATCGACTTCATCAAAAAGAATATCATCTACCGGTTCGGCGTCCCAAAAGAAATCGCTTGCGACAATGGCAAACAATTCATGGGGGCGGCTATCACTGACTTTTTTAAACAATGGGGAATCAAAAGGATAGCCTCGACTCCTTACCATCCAAGTGCTAATGGCCAGGCCGAATCTTCAAACAGGATCATAATTGAGAATTTGAAGAAGCGACTCGATGAGAAGAAAGGCCCTTGGCCCGAGGAGCTGCCCGGGGTTCTGTGGGCCATGCGAACAACGGAGAAGAACAGCACCGGTGAAACCCCTTTTTCATTAGCCTACGGCATGGATTCTCTCATCCCAGTAGAAGTGGGCGAACCAAGTCTTCGGTATGCTCACACAACCGAAGATGCCAACCAAGAGGCGATGCGCATCGAGCTAGACTTGCTCGAAGAGAAGAGGGAATTAGCTTTGGTTCGGCTTGTTGCCCAAAAAAGACAGATCGAAGCGTACCTCAATAGGAAAGCTAGATTTAGAGACTTCAAGGTGGGAGATTATGTGTTGAAAACCGTGAATCAATCAACAAAGGAGGACAACGGGGGAAAGCTTATCGCAAATTGGGAAGGGCCCTACAGGGTTAAAGCAATCGTTGGAAAAGGCTCTTATCAAATCGAGTCTCTTCAAGGCGAACCCGAACCGCTGAACTGGAACATTTCTCATCTAAAGCGCTACTACTTTTAGCCGAGGTAAATAACCTTCAACTCTATCAATTAAACAGCCCCGAGCCGAACAACGCTCCCATGGCATTGACAAACAATGTACTAACTCACTCCTCGTTCCACCTTTTTTGCTCAACCTTTTCAGGAAGCAAACTGAACCGATTCCAGTGCTCGGATCCTCATCGAGATTCATAACCGAATACTGGGGGGGAGTGAGAAGGGTTGACACCGAGGTCGACATCGTGCCTCCCAACTGATGCTTATCTAGCCGACAACCGGGGATTGCTGCCCGAGGACTAGATTTAGTACATTGTAAATTAGCCCGATAGCGGCATGTTTTAGTTTGAAGTTATGTTTTAGTTTGAAGTTCATTAATTCGTTTCTTACCCAAGGTCCGTCCCGACTTGGTTTTATGTACATAGCCTTTTGGCTCGTTGATATTAACAAAGCGACTTCGGGTACTCTCATTCTATCCATGTGTTATTACTTGAGCCGCGCATTGCATCGACTCGAGGACGAGACGTCGTCCTAAGTTCGCACCGGTCAAATTTTGCTTAAAGTCTTACAAGCATATCATTTACTTTCAAAAGTGTTCGATACACATGAAAAATAAACACGCAAAATTCACAAAGCGATCTTTCATTAAAAGCCCGAAGGCTGAAGCTATATACATCCGAAAATGACCCGAAGGTCAAACATAAATACAAAGGCCCGAAGGCCAACATCCAAAAAAGGCACGAGGGCCTCAAAAAATGAAAGACATCAAAAGTTTACTAAGGCAACGCCCCATCAGCATCTCCGCTGCCCTCTTCGGCACTGTCGCTTTCATCATCTGATCCTTCGCTTGAGGGAAGTTCGTCCACAATTCTTTGGGCCTCGGCAGCAGCCTCCCTCGCTTTGACGATCTCGTCCTCAAGCACGATCTGCCCGGCCTGAACCTGCTCGAGGACACCGAGCCTAGTCTTGACCACAGCCCATGTTTCTTCAAATTTGGCCCTTGTTGATCTGACCTCGGCCCGCTCGTTAAGGTGGGCAACTCGCCTTTCAAGCCTGGATACTTTGGCCCGAAGGGCTGGCACTTCGTCCACTTGGCGTTGCAGCTCAAGAAGTTTGGCATTGTATTCCCCGAGCTTGCCACGATACCTCTCCCCCGCCTCAAGAACTTCGGTCTGTGCCCTGAACAATTCAGCTTCGAGGCGGGCGTTCTCAAGACTGAGCCTCGAGCGTTCAGCAGTAAACTCATCCGTCGCGGCTCGAACACGAGCCTCGGAGGATTCTGCAACCGCCCGAAGGTCATCCTCGGCTTTTGCCGCCGCCTCGTTGGCACGCTCCAGCTCGCTGTTCAAAATTGCGAACCGAGCTTCCAACTCGGCGACCTGCCCTTTGAGGACCTTTTTCTGACCATCCCAAGCGGTAGCAGCTGCTTGAAGTTCTTGGGCTCGATCCCGTTCGAGGTGAACAGCTCGCAGCGCGAGGACAAAGCTCTGCGTTTGAAACACATGTCAGCGCTCAAAGTCTGGTAAAGCCTATTATGTTAAAAGGACACTAAGACTTACCCGAAGAGCAGAAGCGGCTGAAACACCCATCAAACTCTTAGGATTGAGATTCCGAAGGGCATGAGCTTCAGCTGGCCCGAGCAGGCCGTCAAGAGACATGATGTCCTCTTTCGTAGCATCTAACAAATTAGCATCGGGATATATCTCCAAAGCCCGAGCTGCGATGTTGGTGGGCTTCGAAGAATCCCTTGAAGCTTTGACCATACTCTTGATCAACCCTCCGCTCGCCTTCGCCTTACCCTTTCTTCTCGCGGCCTCTTGGTCAGATTCCTCCACGTGAATGACCCCGGTTGACCCGCCCACTTCAGCCTTCGCCTCTGGAGCAGGCTCGGGGACTGGATCTGGCCTCTCCTCGGGAATCAAAGGAGGGAGCTCCTCATCGCTGGGCACGTCAACGAGCCCCCGACGTTTAGTAATCAGAGTTTCAGCAACGGGGGCAGCGACCTCTTCAACTCGAGGACCTTTCGCTGTGGCGGCCCGCTTCGAGCTCGCCCTTTTCCTCTTAGCACCTGAGGCAGGAAGAGGAGCAATGTGCCTAACATAAGTACGAGTGGCAGTGGAAACACAAGAAAACCTACCCAAGAAAATTTCACCTTGTGAAGCCCCTTGGCTCGAAGAGGCTTTAGTTTTCTTCTCCTCAATGAGCTTCTTCGCCATCGCTGCCATCTTGGCAACCCCCTCGGTGACGTCGGTCACCAGTTTCTCGCTCCTCTTCGCCCTCTTGTTTCCTCTCTCTTCCTCTCCGCCCTCCACCTCGGCTTCCTCTTCCTCGTCGACCTCTCTCACGGCCTTGCTGGGGAGACCTATGTAATCAAAGTGGAAAAGTTAGTTTAATTTAAAATGAAACTCAGCGGCCCGAAGTCAGCAACTCACCGTGCCTCTTGCACGCCCATCGGTTCTCAGGCAGAGCAGCTAACACCATCCATTGCCGCTCGGGGCATTTTTTCGGCTGCATGACTTCGGTCACCCACCCGAGCAGGTTACTCGGAGGCACAACCGCCACTTTTTCAGCTGCGGATAAAAAAGAAAAGAGAGGTCGGTTAACAATTGCGATAATTTCAAACCAAAGGAAGAATGAAGATAGGCACTTACGCTGAGTATTCCACGCCTCGGGAAAGCCAGGCTCGGCAGACAGCAGGTTCGTGGGAATGAGCACGAACCGATCGTTCCATCCTCGGTCCCCGTGATCCTCGCTCTTGCTTAAAATTGCATATGAGCCCCGAGGCAAGAGAGCGACCACCCCGGCTTTGTGGAAATAGGGGTAGTAGAGCGAAATCAAGTGCTGAAAAGTGAATGGCACCCCGCGGCACCACTCAAATATTCAAGGGCTTGGACGACCCTCCAAACCCCGGGCCCAAGTTGGGCAAGACAAAGGTTATATGATCTGCAAAACGTGTCAATTATGGGGTGTACGGGCAAATCAAAACCTATGGTGAAGGGGTAAGTACAAACTGTGGAGTATCCTTCAACGTGCGTAGATGCGGCCGAGCCAGGCGCCGGGATCCTAATCTCCACTTCGGGCCCCCAGCGGCAGTCTGCCCGAACCGCTGCAATCCTTTCCTCGGTTACGATGCTCGGGGTAACGTGAACGGGGATATTTCTTCTCTTCCCCTTCTGAGCATCTGACTGAGCGTGGACCTTCAAATCTTTTTCATTGCTAAAACTCGAGGGGATGACCAACCGAGGGTCAATCTCCACCTCGAGTGGAATCTTCCTCTTTGATTTCCTCGAAGGGCCAACCTCGGTTTCACCCTTTGAGCCACTGATCTCGCTCACCTCGGCCGCTTCGACCGAGCCACCTACCTCCCTCACGCCAATGGCATCACCACCCTCGATGTCATCAACTACATCCAAATCCACATACTCGCTGACCTCAGCCGAGCCACGACCCGCTTTCGTTTTACGTCTCAAAGGAGTAGGAGCAGCCGAAATGGCTTCGCCACCGTCTCCCGCTCCAGCCACCTGCAATGGTGACACAGAGGGAACGGCTTCATCGTTCACTACCATGGCAGCAAAACGTTCCGCTCTCTCGCCGGAATCGCTTGAGCCTTGGCCAGAAATGGTAGCAGAAACATTGGTAGACATGTTGGGAATCAGAGAATAAAGTGAAGAGAAATTTTGAACGAAAGGAACGAAAGTGACAATGGCGGATGAAGGAACTCTGTTACTTTCTCTTCTTGAAACGAGTTGGTAAAAGTGAAGATGAAAAGGGCAAAGGTGGGGTATTTATAGTGTGTGTACACGTGCAAGTAGGAGAAGCTAATGATGACTGAAACATTGGAGAAAACAAAAGACGGCGCGACCGTTCAAAGACCTATCGCGGGCCGCCACGTAACGCGGAACGGCGACCCTACAGATGCGCGACTTTTTGAAAATTCGTGGATAGGGTTTTACCACGTCGACTTCCCGCTCAAACTCATTCCACTCCTCGGCGACTTCGGCGTCTACCGAGGAGTGGGGGGACTATCTGTATTGGGTAAAAATCGTCACCTTCGGTCAGCACCTCGAGATGGTAGACCGAAGGCAAAACGAGCTGATGCTCCGAAGAGAGGATTGTCGGTCTCGTGGTCAAACCACCGAAGCCGACGCCCTGTGACACGCCCGAAGGCAAGTTAGACCTTAAGCTTCGGCGATGAGCCATCTTACTCGAACAGCAAGGTCGAACGACCGAAGTCTTGTGACAAGGCTTCGGTCACCACCTCGGTTCCAGCGGCTTTGCAGCCCACTACTTCACCCCACTAACTCAGCCACTACTCAGCATTTACCCACCAAGATCGTGGAAGAGACATTGGCGGATGATGGAGAACGTGGGTCTGGCCCTTAGGCCTATAAATAGAAGTTCATTTTGTGTTGTATGCATTCAGAAAGATATACCAAAACTCTGTCCAAATTTATACTGAACATTCCTATATTGAAAGCAAGTTGTTTTACGCATTTTCGTCTATTCCGTGTATTATTTACCGCTTTGATACAAAGATTTGCTAATATTCGAATCCAAATTCGATTTGTGTACCTAAAAACGATTTAGGCCCATACAAATATATTACAACACTGTAAAGAGAGTGAGGAAACAATTTTGATTCTCTAGGGGAAAAAAAAAAAGATAACAAATTTATGAACATATGTTTTTCCCTTTCTGAACAGATCTTGTATATAAAGAAATGACAAAGCATTAAAAAAAAAAGTTGGATATCTTGAATACTTTATTTGGAAACTTTTAGAACACTGAATTTTTTTCTGTAGTAAAATTTGACTAACTCGTTGAAAACTAGGTAGAAGTGAGTCTCTTTAGGTTTTAATTTGGAACGTGCATTATATATTTTCATGGCACGTCGTATATATGATGATTTTTCTGGTCAAAGAAGTTCAATGATATTTATTGTTGATTTTATTTTATTTTTTTCGGCACTTAATGACTTGCTCTACTTTTTAATGAGCTTGTAGCCTAAATGCATGCAGTAACAGTCAAAATCTTGATTTAAATACAAGTTCTCACGTTCTACTATCCTTGGAAATCAAGTGTTGAGTTACAGGTCAGTGAATTTTCAATGTTGTATAAGTTATAAAAGTAGAATATTCAAGAATTCTCGACCTTTGTCTTTTATTTGTTCTACTCTTTTTGTGTTTTTTTTCTCTCTCGAAGTAAGATAGAATTTGAGGCTTATACAAGGGTTATTAATAATAAATAAAGTAAATGCGTAAGCTTTTGTGAGTCAATGCTGCAATAGTTGTTCAATAAGAAAAGGTTTGACCATTATTTTGGATAAAGTCTTGTCTCTCTTCTTCTCTTGCTTGATGCTTCTAGAAAAGTCACACTTTCTGTTCGCTGCATGAACTATTTTACTGTTTCTTGTTGAACAAGATTTACAGCTTTTAAAAATAGAATTATTGGGGCATTTGAGGAAATCTAGGTTCCTGGTCTGATAGTGACAGCCCAATCGTTTCCATCTACTCCCTCAGTTCCAAAATAGATGTTATTACTATTTTCTTATTAGTACGTACTTAAAAAAAATGACACAATTCTAAATTTTGAAATTTTTTTGAGTTGAAACTACTACTTTACCCTTAATGAAATGCATTATAGTCATATATTTATGTAGGGCTTATTTTGGATCACAAGTTCCAAAAGTCTTACCACATTTCTTAAACTCCGCTCCAAGTCAAACTAAGACAATCATTTTGGAACGGGGGAGTATAACAATGTCAATGGTCACCCAATTATTGAAAATAAGTTACTCCCTTCGTCTCAAATTGAGTGTCTTACTTTTCTTTTTGGTTTGTCCCAAAATGAGTGGCTCTTTCTACATTTAGTAAGTTGACAATTCAAACATCATATATGGCAGATTTTAAACCACAAATTCAAAAGATATTTTAGTACATTATACACATTTTTTATTTAGAATCACAAAATTGAAAAATCTCCCTATATTTCTTAAATCTCGCGTTCAGTCAAACTAAGACACTCAACTTGAGACGGAGGAAGTAACAAAGTCACTTTTTTTTTTCTTCTCAAAAGTCACTCAACTTTACATATTTGACTCAAATAGTCACTTTTACCAATATGGCATAATTTTTTAAATTAAAACATTACAAAGTTAAATTCAACCATTTAATCAACTATCCGACCAATTTATCCAAATAAAATCGACTCAAACAACTTAACATATAAAATATTTATCCCAATGATCAATTGCGTTTGGCCTAGGAAAGTTTAATAATTTAATTTTTGAATTTAATTTGGTGATGAAACTATTTTTACTTTCATTACAAAATAAACTTTCTTTTGATTAAGAGGTTTTTGTAAGGAGAGGGGAATTTAGGTTAGCGAGAATAATTTGTCAGTGACTGAGGCAAAATAATTAATAAATTGATCACTCGTTGTCCATTTAAGAAATCAGAAAGAAAAACACTAAAAAATCAAGAACAACGACTGCGGAGAAAATGGAACAGAAAACCTGGATATTAATTAATAACACAGTAGAAGTAAGATTAGAAATTATATTGATCTGTCAATACCAACTGTCAAATGCGGTTAAATAAGTAGCACCACCTGAACAAATGCCGCTAAATATTGAGCATCACTTCCTAAACCTTTTCCAGTCATATTATCATCACAAAGGGTCGTTCGGTTTGGCTTTTCTTTTTATGCCAATATTAAGTATTAATTAATGTGGATATTAGTAATGTGAATATTAATAATATGTGTATTAATAATGTGTGTATTGATAATGTGTATATTGATAATGTGGATATTATTTATATGGATTTAGTAATATGGGTATTAGCCATATATATATTATAATATAGGGATTATTTATTGAATTACTGATATATTACAAATTAACAAACAATATTATCATTTAAAATATTTATTTACTCCTTAAATAAAATTTTAAAATATTATGAGGGTTAATTTTGTCATTTTAAATTTTAATACCTGCATTATTAATACACACATTATTAATACCATCTTCTCCCCCGCATAAAATAATAAAAAAATTACCGCATTAATAATGCGGGTATTAATAATACGGATATATAGAAACGCAACCAAACGTTGCACTAATTTTATGCCAAGCACTAAAATTCTACATATACAATCGAACAACGGATTAACATTGCGTCTTCCAATACACAATATTATGTGTGTATTAGGCCTCATGCTACACCAACCGAACGACCCCTAATGGTTAACTTTTTAATGTTCTAGTTCAGAAAAAGAATATGACTCCACGTCACTAATTTTCAGTCAAAGATATCACACTCTCGCAAAAATAACAATTTAAGTCAAATATACAAAGTTGAGTAATTTTTTGGAAATAAAATTAAAAAAAAAGTGATTTTATTAACTTATTTTCAATAGTTGAGTGACCATTTAGGTAATGATGAAACTTTTCAATAGAGACATTTAAGATAAAAATTAAGGAATCCCCTCTAATGAGTCTTACGTGGTGTAAATTTAAATCTAGAGCCTATTTGGATAAGCTTAAAAGTGGCTTAAAAGCATATATATGTGCTTATAAATCCATTAATGAGTGTTAGGTAACTGAAAAGGTCTTATAAACACTCATGTGCTAAAAATAAGCCATAAGTGAGAAATAAAAAAAATCTTAACTTCTCAAAAGAGCTTATAAGCAACTTATGACTTATGCTTATAAGCTGCTTACAATAAGCTAACCCAAAACGAGTCTTAATATCACTAAATTAAACACGAAAAAGAAATTATCGAGTTCAAATAAAATTTGTGTGAATAATTGAAAATTTCGACAAAAACTGCAATTATCGTATCATGTCCAGGACCATCAATACAAAGATATTTATTGCTAGTAATTACTCCCTCCGTTCTATTTTATGTGTCATAGTTTGACTCAGCACAAAGTTTAAGAAATAAAGGAAGACTTTTGAAACTTGTGGTGTAAAATAAAGTAAAGATGTTTGTGTGGTTGTAAATCATTTCAGTAATGGCAGAACTGTTATTTTGAAGTTAAATTGTTACAAAATTTAGAATGCTGTCATTTTTTTTAGAACAGACGAATAAAGAAATGCTGCCACATAAATTGGAACGGATGGAGTAAATGAGAAAAGAATTCCAATGCGCGGTCGTCAGATTATTTTGCTGTAGAATGCATATAAAGTTACCTCATAGGAATAAAAGAAAATCGAAGCAAAAGGTGAAAAAAGAAAAGGCATAATGAACTTATGAAGTTCACATTCAGGTTTTTGATCTTGAAAAGTTGGACTCTAGTCTGCTTCATTATATTCAAACGACTCATCAATCACTGAGATGAATTTTGTGTAGACCTATAGGGGTGAATCATCAAATTCTAGTTGCGTGTTTTATTCAATTTGATTCTCTACTCAATTTTCTGGTCAGTATTCGCACCTCTCTATGGGATTCTTGTGAACTTCTAAATTTTCTTTTTAGTCTTAAATTGTGCCAAATTCACGTTAGCTCACTAAGATCCCAAGCCATGAAAATGACATTTCAAGGGAATAGCTACGAACGGAGTATACATTTTCTTATCAAATTATTATTTTCTATTACGATAGGCTTAGTCACTCAAAACAAAATGGCATTTTCATTTAATAGAAACAAAGTATGAAAATGATGGAAATTGATGAATTGTCCAAATACAGATCCCCTTGAAATGTCAGAAAAGTCAATAAAATTTGGATATATTGAGGTTTGAAAGTCCTCCTGAAAGAATGGATACTTACTGCACATTGATATTGACCTCTCCATTAAGGGTGAGTTCCCACTTGGCTTCTAATCTTTAATTCTCCTTGTAAATTTCCAGGAAGCCAATTTTTAAGTTTCATTTTAGTGCTAGTCTTTTTTCTGGGCATAATTCTCTGTGTGCGAGACAAACTATGCTCTTTTTGTCTCATATATGTGTTCCACTTTTTAGGACTAATTTGACTAATCTTGCAGTGAAATTCGATCCTGGTAAAGTATCCCATGCTCATTGAGAAAATTAATCATTATTTCCTCATTGTATTGGTCGATTTTCGTTCTTCAAACGAGGATGGTGTGTTCGGTTTTTGTTATTATTTCCGAGGACATTTGCCGATTGATTCGCTTCAAGAACTTGATCAGAAGACCACGAAGGCGCTGGCTTTAGCGGATAAGCTTTAATGAACTTATCCCACTTTTATCGGAACCGACTTAACGTATTTGAAGGGACGTGGGCAGTTGTGGAGAAAGAGACGTAAGAAAGAAAGAATCCTTCTAGGGTTGGAAAAGGCTCATTGTCAGCCTATAAATACTGTCTTCATCTTCTATTTGAGACACGTTCATCTGAACAAATATTACTCTATTCTTCAAAACCACTATTCTCTTGTCAAGAAAATATTCAACAGTGTCGTTTACCTTTGTCAATTTGTTACGTCAAAGATCATCATTGTATTTAAAGCTTCGATCGTGATTTGGTTCAAACGTGGAGGGAGACCTGTTCTTTCCATTGAAGCAACATCCATCGATCCATCAAATACAATAAGCCTTTACTGCTTTGATTATTTACTTGTTGCTTGCTTCGTTTAGATATGCATTTATCTTGATCGTAACATCTTTTGCCTGTCAATCTGTGTTTAATTTGAACAATCCGTTATCGTCACTCATTTGGCAACTAATCGATTTGTTCATCGGATCCATTGTTCGATTACATTTATTCATTCGCCATTGTTTTACGTTTATTCATTTCACTTGGTTGTCATCGTATTGCTATTATTTTCATCGATTCGAGTATCATAACCGTGTTCGGATAATTGCGCATCCTGATAAAACGAAGTCATCTTATCGTATATCACTATCCTTTCACTTAGTTCGAACTTGTTTGACAGCATTTATATCCTTGCCTGACATCGGATTTAATTGACATCGAATTTATTTGATACCGAATCTACTTGACATCGATTTTAGAATTGCTTCTGCATCAAACTCTTGAGGTCGATTAATTCGTTCACGTAAACTACCTATCAGACGATCAAATTGAGATATAAAACGGTCGCCTTAGACTCAACTAAATATAAATCTAATTGTAAAACCTGATATATTTTTTGGGAAATACAGTTTGGCGCCCACCGTGGGGCCTAGGCAATCGATTTATTCCGAAATTTGAACCGCTTGATACTACTTACGTTTGCTTTCTTGTCTTGAAATGGCAGATGAACGTAACATTGACGCTTTGAACGGTCAACAGCAGCTCAATCCCAATGACGGGGTTCATGTTACGGCCCGTGCTGAAGCGGTCGATGAATCTACCAACAACGAGCAGGATCCAACTCACGACAACATTCCTACTGGTTCACAGTTGAACGCACGCCAAGCGCGGCGTTCAGGCGAAGAGCCCGCAGTCGAAACTGATTCAGGAAGCGCAAACGCGGCACTGTTTGCGTATCTGAAGCGGCATGATGCTCAGTTCGAAATGATACAAGAGCAGTTGAAGGCACTATCTAATTCTATCGGAAGTAAAGCACCTACCTCTCCGATCACACCCCCAGCAAGCATTCCGACTTCGGTTCCTCAGGGCGCCGTAACAGGGGGACTTGCAGCGGGGGTCGGATCAGGGGGATCGGGTACAGCCGCCGAAGCCATGGGAGCTCCGGCCTCGGTCACAGCAGAAGTAAGAATGATGGCAACGATGCAGACCATGTTGAATGATAATATCGATAAGAAGTTCAACGAAATCAAGTCATTTATGGAGAAATTGCCAGGCGTTCCGAAATTGGCTGACAAGGCATTACAAAATCGATCTCAAAACGTCCTTTTCCAGCAAGTGCAGCCCCACTACCTATACCAAAGACTTTCAAATTACCGGAAAGCTTGAGATACGATGGAACCACAGATCCAAGGGATCACATTGATATGTTTTCGGTTGCGGTTCAGGCAAACGACTTGACCTCGGAGGAGATCAATTCGGTCAGCCTTAAGAAGTTTTGTGAGACATTGAAGGGGGCAGCGCTGAAATGGTATTTACAGCTGCCCGAAAACGAAATATTGAGTTTCGATGACATGTCGGCGAAATTCATTCGTTCACATACGGGAGCAAAAAAGATAGCACCAAGGGTCGAAGACATCTTGAACGTAAGGCAGCGACCCGGGGAAACCATCAAGCAGTTTCTAAAAAGATTTAACGATGAGAAAATTCATATACCAAATCTCGAGGAAAGGTGGGCATGTTTGACCTTTGCTAACAACTTGCGCACTGATTCAATTGAAGCATGGAAACTGAAAGATCGTCTTAGGGAGATTGATGCATGGACTTTCGATGTATTGTACCTCGAGTGCGAGACAAGGATCAGGGCCGAAGAGGAAGAATTGCAGCTAGCCCGAAATAATTATCATTATGATCGGCCGGCAAGAAGAGTTGATAATGACAGAAGAGACTACACGGACCAACGATGGGGGCCCTACAGTTTCCATCGGATGGGGAGCAACAACCACGAAGCTGGTAGCTCCAAAAATCAATCAAAGAAAGCCCAGCCAAACACATCCTCGGCTCCGAAAGATCGACCACTGCCTCCAAAAGTAACGGAATACAATTTTTGCATATCGACACCAAATCTGGTGAATCACTTGAAAGGGATGGGTGACAAAGTTGTAAAATTCCCAGGTCGCATAAAGTCAAATCCAAATACTAGGGACGAAGCTCTGTGGTGTGCATTTCACCATGATTTCGGCCATACAACGGAAGAATGTAAGGCGCTGAGGTATGAAGTGGCCAGCCTGCTGGAAAAGGGTCACTTGGTCGAATTTTTGACTGAGAGAGGACGAAATAATTTCAATAGGAAGAAAGATGATGAACCACCAAAACCTCCTGCTCCCAGGAAAACGGTGAATGTCATTACCGGAGGAGATGGTGTTTGTGGGGTAACCTACACTACAAAGAAATATGCAAAAGTCTCTTTCACACGAGACAAACGAACACGCGACGACATGACCGATGAGATCGTGTTCGGGGATTCCGATTTCGATGGAAGGATTCATCCCCATCATGATGCACTTGTAGTAACAACAAGGATCGATGACGCCGATGTGAAAAGGGTACTAATCGATGCTGGCAGTTCGGTTAACATCATACATGCAAGGGTGGTTGAACAATTGCAGTTGAGCGATAAGATTGTGCCTCGCTCAACGGTCCTGTTAGGTTTCAACAATTCAAGTGAGGTGACCGTTGGGGAGATTACAATCAAAACCTATGCAGAAGGAGTGGAGAGTGAGACGTCATTTCAGGTGATGAAGGGCGAAATGGCATATAACGTGATTTTGGGTCGACCATGGATCCATGCTATGGGAGCAGTTCCATCGACTTTGCATCAAGTTGTGAAATTCCCTACCCCATGGGGAATTCGCGAAATCAGAGGCGAGCAACAGGCTTCACGAGACTGTTACTCAGTAGCTGTCAAGGAAGGCTTCCGATTGTAGCAATCACAGCTAGTGGAACCTGTGGTCGGAAGCTTCACTTCGGTTCCGTCGTGCGATCAAACGCAGCTACCGGAATCCGAAGTCGAAGGCGACTTCGCACAGGTTTCACCATGTAAGCTAGTGGGACCCGTGAACGAAAGCTTCACTTCGGTTCTGTTGTGCGATCAAACGCAGCTACCGGAATCCGAAGTCGAAGGCGACTTCGCACAGGTTCCACCATGTGTGAGAGAACCGCATAAACAAGAAGCTGGAGACTCTACGATAGAAGAACTTGAGGAAGTAACATTGTTCGATGATAATCCTGATCGGAAAGTTTATGTTGGAGCTGAACTGGACATCGACGTAAAAGCAAAAATCATATCCTTCCTCAAGGACAACTCTGATTGTTTTGCCTGGTCCCATGCGGATATGGTGGGAATCGATCCAAAGGTCGCCACGCACAAGTTAAATGTCGACCCGAAACATCGACCGGTGAAGCAAAAGAAACGGCCAAATGGAGGATTCCGAAGGAAGGTGATCAATGATGAGGTGGAAAGGCTGTTAGCAAATGGGTTCATTAAAGAAGTAAAATATCCAGAATGGCTTGCGAACACGGTCGTAGTACCTAAGAAAAATGGCAAATGGAGGGTATGCGTCGACTATACCGATCTCAACAAAGCTTGCCCAAAAGATTCGTTCCCACTGCCTCACATCGATAGATTGATCGATTCGACGGCAGGTCACGAGATGCTGAGTTTTTTGGATGCCTATTCAGGTTATAATCAAATATCGATGGATCCATCAGATCAGGAGAAGGCATCGTTTATTACAGACATGGGGACTTATTGCTACACGGTCATGCCTTTTGGCCTAAAGAATGCCGGCGCTACTTATCAGCGTCTGGTCACCACTATGTTCAAAAATTTGATCGGGAAAACCATGGAAGTCTATATCGATGACATGTTGGTCAAATCTATTGAGAAGGGAAATCATCTGAGTCATTTGGAAGAAACTTTTACAATACTAAGACAATTCAACATGAGATTGAACCCAGAGAAATGTGCGTTCGGGGTTGGATCCGGTAAGTTCTTGGGGTTCATCGTATCGCAAAGAGGAATCGAAGCAAATCCAGACAAGATCAAGGCGATCGAAAACATCCCTGAGAACCTGACAACGGAGAAAGAAGTTCAACAGCTGACCGGTCGAGTAGCCTATCTCAGCAGGTTCATCTCGAGGTCATCTGAACGGTGTCACAAGTTCTTTTCAGTATTGAGAAAGAGCAAAGGTTTCGAATGGACACCAGAATGCAAAAGAGCTCTTCGGGAACTGAAGCAGTACCTTTCCAATCCACCACTTCTGTCAAAACCAATTGAAGGAGAAATGCTGCTGGTCTATTTGGCTGTTTCCGATGTCGCTGTAAGTGCTGACCTCGTTCGCGAAGATGGAGGTAACCAATTTCCTATCTACTATGTTAGTAAAACACTGTTAGACGCCGAAACAAGGTACCCACATCTAGAAAAACTAGCACTTGCACTAGTCACTGCTGCACGCAAATTAAGACCTTATTTCCAATGTCATTCAATATCTGTGATAACTACGTTCCCATTGCGAAATATTTTACATCGGCCAGATCTCTCTGGTCGATTAATGAAATGGGCGGTCGAGCTGAGTGAGTATGATATCACTTACCAGCCTCGTACCGCCATAAAATCTCAAGTTTTAGCTGATTTTGTAGCGGACTTCAGCGCTAATATTTTACCGGAGGCAAAGAAGGAAGAGTTGATGATGAGAGATCCAGACCCCGGAATCTGGGTAATGTACACCGATGGAGCTTCCAACGTCAAAGGAACTGGCCTCGGAATTCTATTGATTGCGCCTTCGGGTGAAAAGCTCAGGTACGCGATCAAATTACACGCAAAAACTAACAACGAGGCCGAATATGAGGCCCTCGCTGCAGGCTTAAAGATCGCAAAGGATTTGAAAATCGAACGAATAGATATCAAAAGTGATTCCCAACTGGTGGTAAATCAAATCCAAGGCGATTTCTGTGTTCGAGATCCAAGGATGCAACAACTGCTCGAAAAGGTACAAAATTTTCTAACTTCTTTTCAGGAGTGGAAAATAGCCCAGATACCAAGGGAAGAGAACATCGAAGCAGACGCTTTAGCAAACCTTGCATCGGCAGCAGCCATCGATGAAAAACTCGATGAGACTGTGGTTCACTTGTTCGAATCTCCATTATGTCGAAGCATTAAAGAGGTAAACAATGTTAATCGAACTTGGGATTGGAGAAGCAAATATTTGTCCTACTTGCAGGCAGGTACTGTTCCCGATGACAAGAAGTCTGCCCGATCACTTAAAGCCAAAGCAGCAAGATATTGCCTCCTTGAAAACCAACTCTACAGGAGAATGTTTGGCGGCCCTTTGGCGAAATGTGCTGGGCCAGATGGAACAAATTATGTGCTGAAAGAGGTTCACGAAGGCGAATGCGGCAATCATTCCGGCAGCAAGTCATTGGTTCGAAAGATCATAAGAGTTGGGTACTATTGGCCAACGATCGCAGATGATGCCAAGGAATTCGTCCGCAAATGTGACAAGTGCCAACGATTTGGAAATCTCATACATCAACAGGCAGAACCACTTCATTCGGTCACGTCACCGTGGCCATTCATGAAGTGGGGAATGGACTTGGTCGGGCCGCTTCCAACAGCGCCCGGTGGGGTAAAATTTATCTTAATTCTCACAGATTATTTTTCTAAATGGGTGGAAGCTATTGCCTTGGCTAAAATTCGTGAACAGGAAATTATCAAATTCATTCATCAGAATATCATTTGTCGTTTTGGGATCCCGAAAGAGATCACATGCGACAATGGTAAGCAGTTCGTGGGGAGACGAATCACAGCCTTCTTCGAAAAGTGGGGGATCAAGCGAATTGCATCAACACCTTATCACCCCAGCGCAAATGGACAGGCTGAATCTTCCAACAAAACAATACTCGAGTACTTGAAGAAAAGGATGGATGATTCAAAGGGCAACTGGCCGAACGAACTCCCCGGAGCACTGTGGGCTCATCGGACAACGGTAAAACACAGTACCGGGGAGACACCGTTCTCACTTGTCTATGGAGCAGAAGCGCTGATACCGGTGGAAGTGGGAGAGCCCAGCCTTCGGTTCGCCCACTCCACCGAAGAAGCTAACACAGGGGCCATGCTGGTAGATCTGAACCTGGTCGAAGCAAAAAGGGATATGGCATTTGTTCGGATACAAGCACAAAAGCAAAGGGCAGAAAACTACATCAACAAAAAACTCAGGTATCGATCTTTTAATGTAGGTGATTATGTGCTAAAAATCAAAAGACCAAAGAAGGATGAACCCAACGAAAGGAAGCTAGGAGCAAATTGGGAGGGACCTTTCCGCGTCAAGGCAGTGATCGGAAAAGGTTCATACCAACTCGAAACAATGGATTCCAAACCGGTGGACTTCAATTGGAATGTCACACAACTGAAGAAATACTATTTTTGAGGTTCTGCGGTATCAATCTTCACCCTTTACTTCCACTTCGCAATTTTTATTATTCCTCCATCGGAAGATGCTTTTATTATTTGGTACTAACATTTTTAGATGATAGGCATAGTTGGAGTCGAATGATGACAAACATCACCCGCGAACACTTGAGCTCAAAACGCTCTGATCGGGGTCGATAAATCTGACGAACACTCTAACGTGGTCTTCATCTATAACGAGTTTCTTGGTTTTGGTCTCCCAATGATTCTGTTTCAGGTAACGAAGTCGAAGAACCAGTGTTCGCCTACTCATTCTTCGCACCCAAACACTGGGGGGGATGAAGGTAGCATGAGGGTCATCGGCAGATACTGGGGACTCGTTCGAAATTCGACAGAAGTTCCAACGTTCACTCGAACTGGGGACTCGTTCAAAATTCGACAGAAGTTCCAACGTTCACTCGAACTGGGGACTCGTTCAAAATTCGACAGAAGTTCCAACGTTCACTCGAACTGGGGACTCGTTCAATATTCGACAGAAGTTCCAACGTTCATTCAAACTAGTGACTCGTTCAAAATTCGGTAGAAGTCATAACGCCCACTCGATAATATTGTCCGAGTGCAAATGTTATCGATTTTTAACTCATGTAAATGACCCGATAGCGGTTGAACGTCTATGCCCTACGGCTGTATCTTGTAATCGGTCAAACCATACGATCTGAAATGTATCAAAGGCCCATTAGCGGCTTATTTCAATAATATACAACACTTTGGTATACCTTTACGTTTTGTTCAGTTTAATCGATCGTTTTTACACTTTGTTCACCAAAGGTTTAAGTTTCATTCCGAACTCGTGAAAATGTTCGAAGAGTGCATTACGTAAGAATGAGACGTCATTCCTTGCTACGCGCTAAAGACATTGGGCCCCAATCATTTCATTTGACGAATATCGTCATAACTTCAAAATTTTCGAACAGATACATCAAACTATCTTCGAAAAGCAGTACAACGATAAAAGCAACGAACTTTCCATTGATAGAAATATGTACATGACTTCATTACAGTATGAGGTCAAAAACAAAAAGTTGAAAACAAGTTCACTCATCTCCATCTGATCCCTCATCGGAAGAATCTGGAGAGAGGCCAAGTGCCTCACGAGTCATCCTCACAACTTGTATTGCCTCTTCAAGCTCCTTAGCCACATCGACTTCACGCTCAGTCATCTCCCTCAACAAGTCCCGCCTCGACTCCGCTAAAATGAGCTCCCTCCTGTCTTCGAAGTCACTCTCCATCGAATGCCTTTGGGTAATCAACTCCTTCTGAAGAAGCGAGTTTCTCTCCGACCAAGCATTGTTCTGAGCAGTCAGATCGTCGTAAGAACCACTTAGAGTACGAAGCTCTTCGTTCAAACGAATTATCTCCGACTCTTTGGTCTTCGACTCAGCTTCCAGTTTGGCACACTTGTCACCCATGCTACTCTCAAGCTGACCGAGCTGGTCGTTCAAAGCTCGAACTTAGGACTCCAGCTCTGATTCTCGAAGAGCATGGGCGGTGGCCTTTTTAGCCGATTCAGCTTCAAGCTCAGTATACTTTACTTTCAAGATCTTCAAGTTGTTATGCCACCCATCACCGGCAGAGGCAAGGAGAGCAACTCTCTCGTTCAGATGAGCTATTTCGGCTTCGAGCTGGCGAATCCGATCGGCTGACTCGATGGCCATGATTGTGTTCTGAAAATAAGAAACAAAACGATCCCATAAGGTAAAAAGTAGAAAAGGTTCAAACTAACAGAAACTGGAAGGAAACGTTACCCGAAAAGCACTAAAAGCGATTTGGGAGGACAAGCTCACATCGCTGTAATAATTCAATCGAGCCTTTTCCATCGGCCCCATCACATCAAAAAAGTAGTTGGCAAGATGCTTTGGGCATCTGAGCAGATCAACTTCTCCGGGGACGGTTATAGCCAGTGATCGGGTGTTAGCCTCCCCCGCAGCCTTGGCTCTTTTGTAAGCTGCAAACGCAGCAGCTTCCTCGTATCGAGGAAGGCGAACGATAGGCTCTTCATGGTCCGATGCGTAGAAAGACGAGCCAGAGCTTTCCGTGTGCCTCGACCTCGTCGTTGTCGTAGGACGATCAAGGGGGAGCTTACCCTTCCTGGGATCCCTTTCCCTCGGTATATCGCTCGAAGGGGCACCATCGACGCCCCCAGCAGACAACATCCCAAGGGTTGGGGCAGTGATCATCTCTTTCCCCCCCGAACCAGAAGTAACGTCGATCAAGTCCTCCTCCGCTATCGGAGGAAGGATGGGCCGCCCATCACCACTGAAATCGCCAACATGAGCCCGGTCGTACTCCTCGGCCGCCTTGAGCTGCTCAGCCACTTCAAGCATTCTTTCTTTCATTGGCCTTTTCGGCCGTTCCAACGGTTGCTCAGACCCAGATTCCTCATCTTCCCCGGAGGGAATCCGAACAAGAGTTCCCCCCTCGGCGGCTTTTGCCGCTTCGACCGCTGAAACGGCCCCCTTAACGATCTGCTCGATCGGCTTGGGATCAGCCGACGAGCCAGCTCCCTGCGGAGCGCTCTTAACAAGCAGCCTTGCCCTAAGGTCTTGATAAGAGGTTTTCTTTTTCTTTTTTGGAGGAGTTCCACTTATGTTCTCCTCCCTAACCTCCTCCTCCTCCTCGACGATCACATCTTCAACCGGCCCAGCACCAGCACCAGTGAAACCTGTCGATGGCGATCTGTTAAAATATAACAAAAAGCAGAGTCTGATCAAAGGCAAAACTAAACTTACCATGATTTTTTGCCTTCACTTGCAAAAGAGCCGCGATCGGCTTCCACGCCCTTTGATCGTTGGTGGTCTCCTTCAAAACCTTCTTTAGCCAGTCAACAATGTCGGGAACCAGTTTGAACAAAACTTTGCTGGCTGCACATACAAGAGAGTAAGAACGTGGAAGAACATAAAGCCAATCGAAATTACAAACTTACGTGTTCGGTTCCACCCAACCGGAAGGCGTTCAGCCCCTGGGGCCACAAGCTGCTCCGTGGGGATGTAGACGAAGCGTTGATCCCACGCCCTAAGATCATCATCGTTGTCAGAAATTAAGGCTCGACTACCTCGCTTTTGCACGGTAATGATGCCCGCCTTATAAACTCGAGGAGAATACAAGTGAAGGATATGCCTGAGTGTCACCTCCACCCCCACTTTCTTGCCAATCCATCGATACATGGCGACCAAGCGCCATACCATCGGGGAAATCTGCGCCAAACACACCTTGTACATGCGACAGAATTCCTCGATCATTGGGTCGATCGGCAAAGTAAACCCGATCGTAAAGGGGTATGTCAAAACGGCAGAATGACCCCCGTAAAAGGTGGTCAGAGTCGATCTCCTTGGAGGGCACACTACGTCGATCTCACCCTCTTTCCAACCACAATCTTCCCTAATCCGTGGTATTGACTCCTCGGTAACGGCACAAAAAACTGAGTCTACGGGAATATTTTTCTTTTTGGCCAGTTGAACGTCGTTTTGAGTACTGACCTTGCAATCATCGTCGTAAGTGAACTTCTTCGGGAGAATATCGGTGTAGAGTTTTTCCGGCCCAAAATCTTTGGGCTTCCTCTCCCTTTTCTTCCCTTTTTTGTCTGTAACTGCCATGGCCTGCGGTGGTGCCATGGCGGGTGCCGTGGCGGCAACGGCGGCGGAGGGAGCATTTTCAACATCAGTCGTGTTGTGAGAAGACATTGATAAATTAAGATGAGTGAACAAAATAAAGTGGGTAACCAAGGCTGATCAACGCAAGGTACTAAATATGTTTTGAAGGGTTTTTGAAGAAAGTTTGAAGAATTTAAAAGTTGCAGGAGATGTAAAATTCGTGAAATCAAAATGGAGCTGGTATTTATAGAAGGAAAGTCATCATGATCTTGGGAATTGGCAAAAACCGCCGTCCGTACGATCTCTGACACGCGCAGTGATTTGAAGTTGAAGCGACAGCTTGGCGTTTCAAAATGAAGGGACACGAGCGAGCCACGTGTTTTCCCGCTTTAACTTTCAAGCCACTTGCGAAGTGTTACGATCACAGGACTTCGCAAGTGGGGGGACTATCTGTATTGGTCGATTTTCGTTCTTCAAACGAGGATGGTGTGTTCGGTTTTTGTTATTATTTCCGAGGACATTTGCCGATTGATTCGCTTCAAGAACTTGATCAGAAGACCACGAAGGCGCTGGCTTTAGCGGATAAGCTTTAATAAACTTATCCCACTTTTATCGGAACCGACTTAACGTATTTGAAGGGACGTGGGCAGTTGTGGAGAAAGAGACGTGGGAAAGAAAGAATCCTTCTAGGGTTGGAAAAGGCTCATTGTCAGCCTATAAATACTGTCTTCATCTTCTATTTGAGACACGTTCATCTGAACAAATATTACTCTATTCTTCAAAACCACTATTCTCTTGTCAAGAAAATATTCAACAGTGTCGTTTACCTTTGTCAATTTGTTACGTCAAAGATCATCATTGTATTTAAAGCTTCGATCGTGATTTGGTTCAAACGTGGAGGGAGACCTGTTCTTTCCATTGAAGCAACATCCATCGATCCATCAAATACAATAAGCCTTTACTGCTTTGATTATTTACTTGTTGCTTGCTTCGTTTAGATCTGCATTTATCTTGATCGTAACATCTTTTGCCTGTCAACCTGTGTTTAATTTGAACAATCCGTTATCGTCACTCATTTGGCAACTAATCGATTTGTTCATCGGATCCATTGTTCGATTACATTTATTCATTCGCCATTGTTTTACGTTTATTCATTTCACTTGGTTGTCATCGTATTGCTATTATTTTCATCGATTCGAGTATCATAACCGTGTTCGGATAATTGCGCATCCTGATAAAACGAAGTCATCTTATCGTATATCACTATCCTTTCACTTAGTTCGAACTTGTTTGACAGCATTTATATCCTTGCCTGACATCGGATTTAATTGACATCGAATTTATTTGATACCGAATCTACTTGACATCGATTTTAGAATTGCTTCTGCATCAAACTCTTGAGGTCGATTAATTCGTTCACGTAAACTACCTATCAGACGATCAAATTGAGATATAAAACGGTCGCCTTAGACTCAACTAAATATAAATCTAATTGTAAAACCTGATATATTTTTTGGGAAATACACTCATATCATCTTAGATAATTCTCATTATATATTAACTAAATTTTGGACTAATTCTCATGTCCATTTTGTACATGATATTAGAGTTGAGCACAATCCATATTACGTATTAGGTTACTCCTATATTATCACATTCCAAATGTTATATGTTACGTTGCATTTTGATGGGTTTTAAGTAACTAGTTTTAGTCACGCACTTCGCGCGTGAACCCATATCGATAAGTATACAAACTTTGGAAAATAGCATACTATTATTATTGACATCAGATGAAGATAAATGAGTGGATCCAAAATTCAATAATAATAAATTGACTATTTATAAGAGTTCATCTATATGCATTTTAATTATATATTTAAAATGTTAATAAATACATAAAAAAACATACTTCTACTTTTATGATTGCACTATTTGTTAACTCTTAAATGTAATATGTCCATGGGAATATCAAATCTAATTTATGTGATTTTTTTAGAAAAAAAAAACATACTGAGATAAGGAAAAAGGAAAGCACTTCTTGTTATTTTCTGCACTTTCGATAATGACCAAAACAGAAATAAGATGAAGTAGAAAAAATTCCAAGCCAACAGTATACACTGCCTGTCCTTAAGAAATCTAATCCCCTCACAGTTACCCAAGGTTTGTGGATTAATTTCTCCCAGGATAGAATGGAATTATCCTCACTGTGATAGCGGTAATTCAAATCACAGTGAACAGCGAACTCAAATAATGGTAGCAAATCACACTGACTCAGAACTTACTTTTATTTTGAAAACAAATGCTAAAGGTAATGAGAGAGAGAGTATGAAATTTTTGGATGATTAAAGTGAGGCAAAATGCCTCTCTATTTATAGCCACAAGATTTGGAGTGAAAAGGCATGAAGGTGTCTTTTGGTGAAATGGCTGTTCATGAAAGGCAGCCTTCAAGGTGGCTGTTCAATGAAAAGGCACCCTTTCATTGGTGAAGTAGCTGTTCATGAAAGGCAGCCTTCAAAGTGGCTGTTCAATGAAAGCACCCTTTCATTTGGAATAACTTTACAGCAGCCCACCTTTGGAATATTTGCATAAATAGTCCACTTTTTAATTTCGTTACGAAAACGACTCCATATCAAATATTAATATAAAATATTAATATTTATTTCATTTCCCATTCACACCACTTTACCTTCCTTCCAAACCCAACAATCCCCCACATGAATGGGGAATGGCTATATGAAGAAAACATGCAGAAAACTATGTGATTTGCAAGTAAGAATTAATTGCATCTGGATAAGTGGGTTTCCCTTTGAACTTTCCGTAGTGAACATATACCGGATATACTCGGTCAATCGGTAGATTTGATATCTTTGAACCGTCGAACTTTGGTGTATACCTAGACAACATATGTCACACAATTAATCCTTGACCATTTTTGGTTCTCATTGTTGTGTTCGTTTCAGCCATGAACATCGCCTGGTTCATGAGTGCGTAGAGAATTGGCCTTACAGAATTCTCCTTGAAGCGGCTTCCACTTCACACTCACATAGGTGATTTCTAAACGTGTAATCCCGTAGATCTACACTGTTTGACAAACCCCGTATCAAACTTAGATAATCATTAAAAAACGTCTTTAACGTTTTATCCTTGGTACTAAACATTGTCTTATTAAGAGGATGGGTTGAGTTGTTTGACAATATTGGAGCGGTCGTGCACAACTTTGTTTGAGCTCCTTGAACCTAGATCTTGGGATCTCCAGTCTTCTAGGTAGAGTTACCGCCATGACGACTTGTCCTCGGCCATAGTCCCATTCCTCTTGATGATCTCTCAACATCATCTCTAGTTAAACCTTTAGTAAGTGGATTCGATACATTATCCTTTGACTTAACATAGTCAATTGTGATAATTCCTCTAGAGATAAGTTGTCTAATGGTTTTATGTCTTCGTCGTATATGACGATTTTTACCATTATACATAAGGCTCCCAGCCCTCGATATTGCCGATTGACTATCGCAATGTATACATATAGGTGTCAACGGCCTAGGCCAAAATGGAATGTCTTCCAAGAAGTTTCGGAGCCATTCAGCTTCTTCACCGGCTTTATCCAAAGCTATGAACTCAGCCTCCATTGTAGAGCGAGCAAGCAAGGTTTGTTTGGATGATTTCCAAGTTACCGCTCCTCCACCTATTGTGAAAATATATCCACTTGTGGATTTTGATTCATTTGAGCCGGTGATCCAATTTGCATCACAATATCCTTCTATAACAGCGGGATACTTATCATAGTGCAAAGCATAGTCTTGGGTGTACTCCAAATAACCCAAAACTCGTTTCATAGCCATCCAGTGATTTTGTCCAGGATTACTTGTGTATCGACTCAGTTTACTTATAGCACAAGCTATATCTGGTCGTGTACAATTCATGATGTACATTAGACTTCCCAACACTCTAGCGTAGTCTCGTTGAGACGTGCTTTGTCCTTTATTCTTTGTAAAGGCAAGATTAACATCAATTGGAGTCTTTGAAGTTTTGAAGTCTAAATACTTGAATTTTTCCAGGACATTTCTGATGTAATGAGTTTGAGATAATGCCAAACCTTGAGGAGTTTTGTGAATTTTAATACCCAAGATTAAATCCGCAACTCCCAAGTCTTTCATATCAAACTTGCTAGTTAGCATACGCTTAGTAGCATTGATGTCAGCAATATCTTTACTCATTATTAACATGTCATCCACATATAGACAAACAATGACTATATGATTTGGAGTGTTCTTAATGTAAACACATTTATCACACTCATTAATTTGGAAGCCATTTGACAACATTGTACTGTCAAATTTTGCATGCCATTGTTTAGGTGCTTGTTTTAGTCCATAAAGAGACTTAACAAGTCGACATACCTTCTTTTCTTTCCCAGGAACCACGAACCCTTCAGGTTGTTCCATGTAGATTTCTTCCTCCAAATCTCCATTTAAGAAGGCTGTCTTTACATCCATTTGATGGATTTGAAGATCATACACGGCGGCCAAAGCTATTAGCATCCGTATGGATGTAATTCTGCTTACCAGAGAGTATGTATCAAAATAATCAAGGCCCTCTTTTTGTCTATAACCTTTAACGACCAGTCTAGCCTTGTATTTGTCAATAGTACCATCAGCTTTCATTTTCCTTTTGAAAATCCATTTGTAACCTAAAGGTTTGTTCCCAGGAGGAAGATCAACCAACTCCCATGTGTGGTTGCTTAAAATGGATTCAATCTCACTATTGACTGCCTCTTTCCAATATGGAGACTCTGAAGAAGCCATTGCTTCTTTATAAGTTTGAGGTTCATTTTCCAATAGGAAAGTCATAAAATCTGGTCCAAAAGAAGTAGACGTCCTTTGACGTTTACTACGTCTTGGATTATCATTATTTGGCATACTTCCTTTTGTACCTTCTCTTGGTCGTTTTGTGCTGACACTTGACGATTCATATTCACTTTTATACGGATATATATTTTCAAAGAATTCAACATTATCTGATTCCATAACCGTATTAATATGAATGTCAGGATTTTCTGATTTATAAACCAGAAAACGATATGCCTTACTATTCTTGGCATATCCTATGAAAACACAATCAACGGTTTTTGGTCCTATCTTTTCCCTTTTAGGTTTAGGAACTTGTACCTTTGCCAAACACCCCCACACTTTGAGGTAATTCAAGTTTGGCTTTCTTCCCTTCCACTTTTCATATGGAATGGATTGTGTTTTGCTGTGGGGTACACGATTAAGTATTCGACTAGCTGTAAGAATAGCTTCCCCCCATAAGTTTTGGGGTAAACCCGAACTTATCAACAAGGCATTCATCATCTCCTTTAAAGTTATATTTTTCCTTTCCGCAATCCCATTAGATTGTGGCGTGTAAGGGGCAGTAGTTTGGTGAATAATGCCATATTCCAAACATATTTGTTCAAAAGGAGATTCGTATTCACCGCCCCTATCACTTCTTATCATTTTTATTCTTTTGTTAAGTTGTGTTTCAACTTCATTTTTGTATTGCTTGAATGCATCTATAGCCTCGTCTTTACTACTAAGTAAATAAACGTAGCAGTAACGAGTGCTATCGTCAATAAAAGTTATGAAATACTTCTTTCCACCGCGAGATGGTATTGACTTCATATCACAAATATCCGTATGAATTAAGTCTAAAGGTTCGGAATTCCTTTCAAGTGATTTGTAAGGATGTTTCGCAAATTTAGACTCAACACATATTTGACATTTTGATTTATCACATTCAAATTTAGGCAATACTTCCATATTTATCATTTTCCGCAAGGTTTTATAATTAACATGTCCCAAACGTGCATGCCATAATTCATTTGACTCAAGTAAGTAAGAAGAAGCTTGAACTTTATTATTGATAGAAACAGTCATTACATTCAGCTTGAAAAGGCCCTCACATAGGTAACCTTTTCCTACAAAACTATCATTCTTAGTTAATACAACCTTGTCAGCAACAAAAACACACTTAAACCCGTTCTTGACGAGAAGTGAAGCTGACACTAAGTTCTTACGTATTTCTGGAACGTGAAGAACATTGTTGAGAGTCACAACCTTGCCCGAGGTCATTTTTAGGCCTATCTTGCCATAACCTTCAATCTTTGCTGTTGCAGAATTTCCCATGAAGAGTGTCTCATTAGGTCCAGCGGGAGCATAGCTAGTGAACGCATCTTTATTTGCACAAACATGGCGGGTGGCTCCAGAATCAATCCACCATTCTTTCGGATTTCCTACCAAGTTACACTCAGAAATCATTGCACAAAGATCTATCTCTTGCACTCCTTGGGAAATAGTATCTTCTACCATGTTTGCTTGACCTTTATTATTTTTGGCATTCTTTGGGGCACGACAGTCTACAGCCTTGTGTCCATATTTGCCACAGTTGCGGCAATTCCCCTTGAATTTCTTCTTTTTCGGCTGATTGTTTGGTCCAGAAGGTTTCTTCCTTTTGTTGTTCTTTGGTGCATCATTTGTCTCAACGATATTTGCTCCCATTACTGTTGAACTTCCACGAGCAACCTTCTTCTCTGCAATCTTGTTGTCTTCCTCGATCCTCAAACGAACAATGAGATCTTCGAGTGACATCTCCTTGCGCTTGTGTTTCAAGTAATTCTTAAAGTCTCTCCACAAAGGTGGTAACTTTTCAATTACCGCAGCCACTTGAAACGCCTCATTGATGACCAAACCTTCAATGAGAAATTTATTATTAATAGGATAATTAATACTTCTAATATGAGCATTAATTTGGATCATACCTTCAGCAATGAGATCATGAATGATCACTTGCAGCTCTTGGACTTGACTTATGACAGTTTTACTGTCCACCATCTTAAAGTCCAGAAATTTGGCGGCTACAAATTTCTTCATCCCAGCATCTTCAGTTTTGTACTTCTTTTCAAGAGCAAGCCAGAGCTCCTTCGAAGTTGCAGCAGTACTGTAGACATTGTATAAGTCGTCCTCCAGTCCATTCAGAATGTAGTTTTTACATAGAAAATCAGAATGCTTCCTTGCCTCAATAACAACGAAACGTTCATTTTCAGGAGTATCGTCTGCCGGGACAGGAACATCCTCCTTAATGAATCGTTGCAAACTCAGCGTGGTCAGATAAAAGAACATCTTTTGCTGCCACCTTTTGAAGTCAATCCCGCCAAACTTTCCCGGCTTTTCAGCCGGTGCTGGCGCAGGGGGCGGTGCAGATGCAGGGCGACTGGAGCTTGCACCAATAGAAGCATTTGGTGTACCAGAAACACCGTTGTTATTTTCTGTGCTCGACATTATTCTGTAAAAACAAAATAATACGGTCAGATTCAAACTATCTGATTTTATGATTGCACTATTTGTTAACTCTTAAATGTAATATGTCCATGGGAATATCAAATCTAATTTATGTGATTTTTTTAGAAAAAAAAAACATACTGAGATAAGGAAAAAGGAAAGCACTTTTTGTTATTTTCTGCACTTTCGATAATGACCAAACAGAAATAAGATGAAGTAGAAAAAATTCCAAGCCAACAGTATACACTGCCTGTCCTTAAGAAATCTAATCCCCTCACAGTTACCCAAGGTTTGTGGATTAATTTCTCCCAGGATAGAATGGAATTATCCTCACTGTGATAGCGGTAATTCAAATCACATTGAACAGCGAACTCAAATAATGGTAGCAAATCACACTGACTCAGAACTTACTTTTGTTTTGAAAACAAATGCTAAAGGTAATGAGAGAGAGAGTATGAAATTTTTGGATGATTAAAATGAGGCAAAATGCCTCTCTATTTATAGCCACAAGATTTGGAGTGAAAAGGCATGAAGGTGTCTTTTGGTGAAATGACTGTTCATGAAAGGCAGCCTTCAAGGTGGCTGTTCAATGAAAAGGCACCTTTTCATTGGTGAAGTAGCTGTTCATGAAAGGCAGCCTTCAAAGTGGCTGTTCAATGAAAGCACCCTTTCATTTGGAATCACTTTACAGCAGCCCACCTTTGGAATATTTGCATAAATAGTCCACTTTTTAATTTCGTTACGAAAATGGCTCCATATCAAATATTAATATAAAATATTAATATTTATTTCATTTCCCATTCACACCACTTTACCTTCCTTCCAAACCCAACAATTCTAAATAACATGTAATGCGAAGAGAGGATGATTTTTCTAGTCAAATGATTTAATGTACATAATGTGCATGATATTTCAACAATGACCCACAAGTAGATCTACTTTTGAATGAACAAAAACGTACTATTGACTAACCTTGTAATTTTCTCAATTAAGCTGGAAAAGTTCCATCACAGCGTAATATACAGCTTCTTTAGCATTTATACTAAAAATAAAGTCAACATGTGCATAACCTTCTCTATATTGCACCACAAGTTTGTGTATCGTGATCTTTCAATTTACCTAGTAGAGTGTGCACATCGTTCATATCAGAAAGATAATCTGCCTCTTTATATGGATATTGTTTGGAATATTCGTCGATCATTATTTATTCAAGAATTAGAAAAATAAAAAAAATGTAATTATATGCCAAGAAGCAGTTTATCTGAAAATTATCTGAGCATATAAAAAGTACGAGAAAATAATATGGAATTATGAAAGTTGTCTCTAGATATATGATACATATTTAATAATTAAAGACATTTGTTTTGAAAATTTAAGTGCACGTTTCAAGAAGTTGTTCAATTTTCCATATAAAGAACTTAATTAATGCAATAATATATGAACTTAACTATCCAAATTCAGATTCATCTAGGGAGTTACTGAGTTAGTATCACGTCTGCATTTACTAATGCCACCAAATTTAAAAGGTCATGTTTGTTTCTCTAACTCTATTATATTTTGGTGTTGCATCGTATAATAAAGAGCTTTTAGTAGTAATTATTGTGACTCACAATAATAAGCGATAGTTGTTTAATCGTGATTCACACTGAACTATTGTAAAATTGGTAATGTATTTGTACAACAATAATAAAAAGAGGATAGTATTATAAATGGAAGATAAATTTATAAATAATTTTTCAAGGGCATTTAGATAAGGGTATTTTCGTCTAACACTTTTTACCTTAGGGATTGTTGCTTTTATATTAATACGATATGATACATATTGGTTGAGAAAATGTACCGTTGTATTCTTAACTATGTGGGTTAAAACAATTTTCACCTCACGGGTTGCGTTTTAGGTTGATTTAGGCTCAAAGTTTTTATTCCAAAAAGAAATAATGCGTCTGTTAAGATTTGATGGGTTGTTTCAGAACCGTTCTTCTTTTCATGCTCAATATTCGTTCTAATCAGATTGATTACACTAATAATATGTTTAGTTAAGCTTATGAAATCAAAGTATTTTTTCTTGAAAAAAAAACATTCTTTTATGAAATTTGAGGAGTTCATTAAAATTCAAAAGTACTTTGAGTAAAAGCATAGGTAGAAAATTCGCTTCTTCCAAAAAATAGAAGTAAAAGAAGTTAATTAATATTTCAAGAAAATAATATCTTTACTAAAAGTTAATATTTACAAAACTATTTCTTATTAATTTAACGTATCATATTGATTAAAAATCTTAAAATATAATTTTTTTAATTCTATGTATCAAATTTTAACTAATTAAATAAAAAAATTAAATTAAGCAATTCGTAAAAAAAATTAATTGTTTCCGTATTTAATCAAAATAATCGGGAAAAATATCTTAATACTGTCTATTTCATAATTTGACACTCAGAAGCACATTTTGTAAAGATTAACCAAACATAATTTATTTAAAAAATACTTCTCAAATTAATTGGCCAAACACAAGCTACTTCTCTTCAAGAGTACTTGTATGAAAAGTTATTCCGCAAAGTGCTTCTCAAAATAAGCAATTTTGAAAATTTTGATTAAACATTATATTGAATTATAATACAGAAATTAAATAATGACGAAATTATTAATGGATATATAGAAAAAATGAGAAGAACAAGAAGAAGAATCCATTTTTTCTAAAAAAGCTCTGTTTCCTTGGAGGAAAATATTTGAGGACGCTCTGTTTATAGTAGTAGTCCAATCCTAGGAGAACAACTTTGTCCTGGCCTTGTTTATATACCAAAAATATATTTAAAAAGTGTTTCTCAAATTAATTGGCCAAACACAAGCTACTTTTCTTCAAGAGTACTTCTATGAAAGTTATTTCCACAAAGTGCTTCTCAAAATAAGCCATTTTGAAAAGTTTGATTAAACATGCTCTAATTCTGGCGATTACTAAATTATTAAGGGGTCATTTGATTTGTCAACAAGATATATTGAATTATAATACGAAAATTAAATAATGACGAAATTATTAATGGATATATACTTTTATTGATAAAACTAAAAGTGAATATATGGGTACAATATAAAATATGTGGTTGATTTTACATTTGAAAAAGAGTTTAACTTATATGCACCGATGGTGTAAACTTTTGTTTTACACCGACTGCTAATTAAAAACCTATTACAATTAAATTTTTAAGTACTATTATTTATTTTATATAATCAAACCTAATAGTCCCTTTAAATAGCTAATCTCGCTTAGAAGTTGACTAATAGTTGAGTCACGATGGAAGAATTGACCTTCAAGAATTACAATTATAAAAACTAATATATAGTTGGTACCTTGAGCAACAGAACGAAAACACAAACTTGACTTGGCCAAATCATTAGTATAATTAATATTTAAATACAAAAACAAACAAGAATACTTTGAGGATGGTGTAAAATGAAAATTAGACTTTCATTTTATGTTTTCCCCTTAGTTTTCTTTAAAAAAACGTTGTGAGAAGAGTGGTAGAGAAGGGCCTCTGTCACTGTGTTTGTCTCGAATTAGTAATTCTACAGTTATTATGTCACATTGACTGTACAAATAAGGATAAAGATCCAAATTCGCCCATGAATTTTGTGAAATTGTACAAATTCGCCCTCAATTAATCGTTGTGGTCAAATCATTGTAAAATATACTAGTATTTCCCTTGTCAACCAACAACAAAAATCTTCCAGTTTGTATTGGCCTTTTATACAAAGAAAAAATGTCAAATTTTCCTATCCAGATTTTGTATTTGAACTTTGATAAACAAGATTGTCTTCCTCAACACCCAGCAGTATAACTTGGTCTCCGTCCGTCAAAGCTCAAAGTACTTGTATTGGTCTAAATCAGTTTAAGAACATGATTAAATTTGTATAGGGGCTACGAGCAATTTGATGTATCAAAGTTGGTACAAGCAAGGAAATATCATATAATAAACGAGTAATAAGTACACAAAATGAATGATTTCACTATGAATGCTTTGGGATTACAATTGAGCAGAGTTTTGCTTATATTTGTGAATGTCTTTACATAGGTGCTATTTATAGCCAATAAGATAGAGATAATTAAGGGCATTAATTAGCCCACTTCTCCATTTTTAAATCGTGGCCTGCCCATGATCTTTTTTCATTAAATGTTGAATGAGCAGAGATCGTGGGGCGTCTTTTGCGCTGGATGTGAACCTCCTGTCTCGAGGCTAGCATTCGTCTTTCTCGAGGCCTCATACTATTTACTTATCTAAGGCTAAGATCATTCTGCCTTGGGGTGATGAGCAATTTGTTCTCCAAAGAAAATCATTCTCATGACTTGAATATTTTTTACCCTGGGCCTTCCCCTCGGTCGTCATGCTACCAACCTCGTAGCCAACTAGTGAATTTTACAGAAAATATCTCGAGCCCTGCGCTCAGGCTGCCGCGTGTGCAAGTTATATTTTCACCAATATAGATAATCCCCCCACTCCTCGGGCACCTGACAGAGTTCCAGAAAGCAGGTGGAAGAGATGATGTGGCTACACGTGCACCTAGCAATTCAAAAAGGCAGCCATCAATTCACCTTCCCATCTGTTACATGCGGAGACCGTTGAACGGTCACGCCATTTCATCATCTTCCCAAGGTAATGATGATCTCTTTCCTTATAAATACCACACTTGTTCACTTCATCATTCACACTTCCAAGTACAATTATCTGCAGCAACTCAAAGCTAGATAAACTTTTGTTTATTGTTCTTCAAATCTTCAATCAGAATAAAAAATTGTTACCAATTCTTAGCAAAAATGTCTGCAACTAATTTCGCACAAATTCTAGCAACCATTCCGGTGATAGAATTCCTGATGCGCACAAAATTCTAGCAACCATTCCGGTGATAGAATTCCTGATGCCACCGCCGTGATTATTGGCGGTGAGATAGTCAATTTCGTCGTCCCCCTGAATGTCATTGCACTGCCGGCAGATGACAATGAAGCGATATCAAAGGCGGGTGGTTTGGTAACAAAACGGCGCAAAACCACCACCGGCCGCGATAAGTCTGATGAAGTCAGTGGCGTAGAAGATGATGTTGGTGGTGCTGACGAGGCTGAGGAAGGCGAGGAGGAGTCCTTGAAATCAAAATAAATTCCCATTGAGAGGGAGTTCAAGCCTCATCACATTATTCCTTCGAACTTCGATACCAAGAAAGACTTCAGAGTCTAAGATCAATCTGCGGCCCAACATGACAAAAACAGGAATGTGCCCGTGCAAACTACACCGACATTGATTACATAAACTTACGTGTCGTTGGTTCGGGAGGATTGCCAATAGGTCCCCAAGGTTGAAGTTATATATTTTCGGACCCGAACAACAGCATTTCCGACCATGTAGCCGGACTTTCTTTCGTCTGCACTTACCTGTTTACAGTGGGTTTTACTCTGCCTGTGCACGAGGTGATCAACTCCTTCTGCCGAACATACAACTTATGTATGGCTTGGCTTGGCTTGGCTTGGCTTGGCTCCAAGGTATGGAGGGTCGTTGGGTGTCTTGACTTTCTGTGTAAGAAATCTGGGGTGCCCTCTTCAATACTTGACTGCACTCTATTATCCCTATTTTCACAAAGGTGGTATTATGGCTATAAACAACAGAGGTAAGTATTCTCTGTTGACCAAGAGTGAAAACACAAAAGACCGCGGGTGGCCTGATTGCTATGTCTTGCTCTAAAATGCACAACTTTCTCCCGAGCCTGGGTTCCTCGAGGTGTGCAACACCAATCGTAAGTGATCTCTTCTCCAAGCCAACTGCTTTTTGAATTTGCTTACTTTTCATTTCATGTTTTTGCTTCCCCAGCGAACAAAGTCCCTATCAACCCCCGACTAACTTGACCGACTGGGTTCGGGTGATCATTGTGATTCGTGCTCGACCCGACAGGTTTTGGGGGAGCATCATTGCTCCGAAGAAAAACAATTAGGTATGCAAGAGACACTGTGAGTGCATTGGGTGAAAAATCACCGTGACCTTGAGCAAAAGCGCGAGGCTTGACTCAAGTCGATCTTAAGAGGCGAGTCCACGAGGGGAGATAGCATGACCCTCTGCCTCGAAAGACCACCTCGGAGAAGAAGCAAAACTGAGCCCAAGGTACAGAGCTTGGAATGATCACCACGAAACAACATCCCCGAGCAAGCACAACACCTCGTCAAAATGAGGCCTGATCTTTGTAACTGTCAACCGTTGCCAAGCATTTAAGAAGAAGATCACGAGCTGACCACGATCAAATGCAGAGTAATGGCCATAATAGCATAGTTATTATGGCTATAACGTCACTCTTCTTGTCAACTATAAATAGGAACCCTTTGTAATAAAAAAGATCATCCAGAAATACAACACTTAACTTATATTCTTTCTCTTAAGTTTTGTCTCATTTTATACACATTACTGCTCGTTTATTTTCTGCCTCGTTTATTTCATTAAGCATTTGCCTTGTTTAAATTCAATCTCAGTTCGATCATAACTTTGATACAAGAAAATTATCAATCAACCCTAAAACAAATTCGATTTGCTGTCATATCTCGAATTAGGCCAACACATTGAGTTTCTAGTCACAACTTGTCCCTTCGGGAAGTGCTTGAGGTCTCTCTTTTTCACTAATTTCATTCGTTCTATTGCAGGTTTCCCTTGCACAGCGACCATTGCCAATCCCAAAGAAAAGAAAAGCAAAAACGGAAAGAAAATGAGAATGAGGTCTCGATGTAGGTGCGAGCTTAGCCATGATAACGAGCTTGGTTGGCACTATCAAGAAGTCCAAGACCTCCAATGCCTCGAAGGGATTTTCGAGTGAGGGAGCTTCCCGAGGTGAGGATGGCATCTTCCTCGGTCACCATAAATCAATTACCAAGTCTTCCACTATCGTCTCTAAACCTCCGACTTATCCTTTTGCAGATCTAAAGAGAAAATAGGGGCCCCCAAAGAAGTCGACTCGAGAGGTGCGACCTCGTGTTGAGGAAAATCTGCTAAACCTATTTTTGCGCCCCGATCCAGACTTAGGGACGAATCAGATGATGAGGGTCCCGGAGACCCCAAGGATGTTGATATAGTAGACCTCGAGGGGTCTGACCATGCAGCTGCCAAGGCTAAAGGCAAGACAAAGGTAGGCGAGGCCAAGCTTGCCACTTGCCACAGCCAAAAAAAGAGCGGCCCTGAGTGCTACACGAGCTAACTTCGAGTCCCCCAACGCTTTGGCTTCCAAGCGGGTTATGAGAAGGATTGAGGTTCCCGCTGACTTGAACCTTTTTCGTTGACTTGACTCATGTTCCTTTAAACCTTACTCAGCTGTTCGGGCCGCTCGAAGAGGATCATGTCTAGACATTGTCTCCGGGGATGATGATGGCTCGTCTACTGCTAGCGCGGTTCGGGTGAGTTTTTGATGATCTCAACTTCCCTTTCGCTTAACATTCATTTCTAACGTAACCTTAACTTTTGTAGAGCCTCATGTACTCGCTTACGTCGATGCAGCTCGAGGCTTTTCGAGCCGAATAGCTTCGACGGGTGATGGCCGCTTGGGAGGGCAAAAAAGCGGAGATGCAGTCTAAGGTTACTGCTTTAGATGCTCAACTGGCTAAATCTAGTGCCGAGCTCGAGTGAATGCATGAGGCTGCTGCTACCTTCGAGGCCCAAAGTCAGGCTTTGAAAGAGGGCCATAAAGCTGAAAGCTTGAAGCTGACCAATGAGGTCCAAGAGCTTCGAGGCGAGCTAGATCGGGCCAATGCCAAACTCATTGAAGCTACCCGTGATTATCACGACAAGCTGGCCGGGCACATACAAAGAATTAATGGGTTGGAGGGTCACACGACGGCGCTTGAAGCTGAAATTGAGAACCTCTGAGGCGAGGACGCTGCCTTGATAGGGAAGTTCAAGGCAAAAACCACGAGGCTGAACTAGAAAATAACTAGGCCATCATCCAAACTCGGCTGAAAGCTCTCGAGTAGTGTAAAGCGGGGGAGGTAGACTTGGACAATGAAATTGCTAAGGCCAAAGAGAACATGGCTTAAGCCCAAGCTATTATGGACGAGCTTCCTTCTAGCAAGGACTCCGGCGAGGAAGAAGAAGAAGAAGATGATGATGATGAAGATGGGGTCTCCGAAGATGGTGATGACCCCGATACTAAGCTATTTTCTTTCTTTCTTTCTTTCTTTCTTATTTTTGCTATGGCCTTCGGGCCTAGGACTATAAATGACTTTTAGGGCATTCGAGCCTATTTTAAAGAAGTTTGCATTTCTCCTTAAGTGTTGGCTTTTTATCTCATCGAGATATGCATTTCAACACTTATGATATTTTTTCTTGCAAGACTTAAGAAAATTTATATTAAAATCGATGCTAGCTTAAAACGACGTCTCGTTCCCATGTTGGGACATAAAGAATTAAACTCAATTTGAACAAAATAACTTCGGGAGTTAAGTATTAAAAGAAAGAGATGTTGGATTGAATCCATTCCATTGATAGTGATAAGCCGTAACTAGCATTTACCTAAAACCTAGTCACGGTTAGACTTAGGCAAAATTTATGAAATAGCCACTATTAGCCAGTAAATACATAACACTAAGCTAATCTTCGAGCGACAATCCCCAGCGTAAGATTGATAGTCTTCGGGTTCGTTTATAGTCCCCGGTATGAGAGGCTCCCAGTCGAAGTTGACTGCACATCATCCCTTCCGCCCCCCCAATGTTTGTGTGCGAATAATAAGGACCCGAACACTATACTTCGTTTCCTCCTCTACCTGAAAAAGGTTAAGTAAAGAGAACTAAGGGGTTAGTTTAACTATTCGACCTAAGCTTGGAGCTTTTCTTGCTCGATGTCGTAGGCGAAAGTTTATTAAAATAGGGTAACATACCTTTGTATTAGAAATAATACTGCTTCAAATTGGAATGGGTTCCAGTTTACCTTTCATATCTTCCAGCAGGTAGGATCCTTTTCCAATAATAGCCTAGATCTAATAGGGTCCTTCCTAACTTGCTGCAAGCTTACCGATATTTTTCTCTTTAGTTGTTTGGTTCGAGGTATTCAAAACATAATCTCCAACTTTGAAAGCCTTGAACATAGCTTTCTTGTTGAGATAGGTCTTGATCTACCTCTTTTGAGCTACTAACCGAACCGAAGCTAGTTCCCTTCGACCTTCGAGCAGATCCAATTCCATCCACACCGCCTGCTGATTTGGCTCCTCGGTAGCATGTGCATACCGAAGACTTGGTTCACCAACCTATATGGGGATCAATGCATACATCCCGTAAGCAAGGGAGAATGAAGTTTCACCCGTGCTATAATTTTTTGTGGTGTACATTGCCCAAAGCACCCAGGAAACTCATCGGTCCATGGGCCTTTTGCTTCTTCGAGCCTCTTCTTGATATTCTCAATGATAACCCTATTTGAGGATTCTGCTTGCTCATTTGCACTTGGATGATATGGGGTTGATACCACCATTTTGATACCCTTTTTTTAGTAAAATTGTGACATTCGAGCCGATACTGTGGGCCATTGTCACATGTATTAGGACCCTGAATCGGCAGATGAAGTTCTTTCAAATAAATCCAATCACTTCTTTCTGCCTAACTTGGGCGAAAGACTCCTCTTCTACCCATTTAGTGAAGTAATCTGTAAGCACAAGGATGAATTGGACACTACCTTTAGCTTTGGGGAGTGGCCCAATTATATTCATGCCACATTTCATGAATGGCCATGGCTAAATGAACGAATACAGAGGCTCGGTTTGTTGATGAATCATCCGAGTATGGCGTTGGCACTTGTTACATCTCTTAACAAAGGCCTTGGTATCTGTGCCGATAGCTGGCCAATAATACCCTGTTCGAAGCAATTTACGCACGAATGCCTTTCTTCTTGAGTGATTGCCACACTCGTCTTCGTGGATCTCTCTCATTACATATTAAGTCTGTCCCATGCCTAAGCATTTGGTCAGCGGGCCACAATATAACTTCTTGTACAACTGCCCCGAATCAGAGAATAAGAGACTGCGTGTGTTCTAAGCTTCTTGGCTTGGTACGCCAATCCCAAGTATTACTCAGTGAATTAACTTTTAACTTAATCTTCTCTACAGCAGAGGTGAGGAGTCGAACCACCGAATCAGTCCCCGAGTTGTCTTCTTCAACGGTGGAGCCTACATCATCCAAGGCATCCGCTTCGGCGTTCTCTTCTCGGGGGATCTGTTTAACTTTCCACTCTCGAAACTTAGCCAATATTTGTTGAGCTCGAGATAAAAACTGTTGCATTCTGGGCTCTCGAGCTGAATAGTCTCCGAGTATCTAATTTACCACTAACTGTGAATCACTTTTCAACTCGACTCTTTCTACTCCCAGTTTTTTAGCTAGCTCTAACCATGCTATCACAGCTTTGTATTCCGCTTCATTGTTGTTCACTTGCTTAAATCTAATAGAATGTTTCATCTTTTCCTCGGTGGGAGCTACCAACATTATGACAAGCCCCAAGACCATTGAATTAGTAGCCGTGTCTGTATAGAGTGTCCTAACCCCAAAAATTGGCCTATTAGACATTAAATTTTCCTGCTCCACTTTGGGGAGTATCTTAGCATTAAAGTCCGCCACGAAATCTGCTAGCACTTGAGATTTTATAGCTGTGTGAGACTGATAAATGATATCATACTAGCTCAGCTCGACGGCTCACTTAGCCAACCTTCCCTACAACTCAGGTTTATGAAGTATAGTTTTCAAGGGGAAGGTGGTGACTACAACTAAGGGATGACATTGAAAGCAGGGCCAAAGTTTACAAGCACAACAACTAAAGCAAATGCCAATTTCTCTAAATGAGGATACCTGGTTTCAGCATCGAGGAGTGTTTTGCTCACATAGTATATTGGCTGTTGTTTCCCATCCTCAGCTCGAACCAGGACTGCGCTTACAGACACTTCTGATATGGCCAAGTAGGCCAACAACATCTCCCATCCATTGGTTTGGCCAGCAACAGGGCGTTAGCAAAATAATGCTTCAATTCTTTCAATGCTTCTCTATACTCCGGAGTCCACTTGAAGGCAGTGTTTTTCTTCAAGACTGAGAAGAATTTGTGGCATCGCTTTGAGGACCTCGAGATGAATCGACTCAAGGTAGCGATCCGGCCAGTTAAGCGTTGGAATTTCTTGGTCCCTGAGAGGACCTCGGAGATTTCTTCAATCGCCCTAATCTTTTCAGAGTTTGCCTCGATGCCTTGCTCGGAGACGATGAATCCCAAACCCCGAGCCTACTTTAAAAGCATATTTCTTGAGGTTCAACTTCATATTATATTTCCTCAAGATGGAAAAATCTTCCCTTAAGTGGTTCAAATGATCTTCTATCTGAACTGAGTTCACTAGCATGTCATCTATGTATACCTCCATTGTCTTCCCGATGTAATCCTAAAACATGCAACATACTAACCTTTGATACGTTGCCCCAGTGTTTTAAGGCCAAAAGACATCACTTTGTAGCAATACGTGCCTCGATCAGTAATAAAAGAAGACTTTTCTTCATCATTTGGGTTCATCAAAAAGTGATTATACCCCGAGTAGGCATCTAAAAAGATGAATAGTTTGTGTCCAGCCGTGGAGTTTATCAACCTATCTATTTATGGCACCGGATATGAATCCTTGGGGTAAGCCTTGTTCAAATCTGTGTAGTCCATGCACCTCCTCCATTTTTCGTTCTTTTTTGGCACAACCACAACCACAACATTGGCGAGCATTCTGGATACTTGACTTCTCTCACAAAACCATTGTCAAGTAATTTTTTAGTTTTCTCCCCGATCAATTTTCTTCTAATGGCAGTACGTGGCCTTTTCTGTTGCTTTACCGGAGTGTGGTGAGGATCCACATTGAGCTTATGAGTCATAATCTCCGGTCGATCCCAACCATATCAATGTGGGACCAAGCAAAGCAATCATCGTTGGAGTTCAATCTCCTGGTCCAACTTCGAGCCAACAAACACTTTCCTATCTGGGAACTCTTTCAATAATGCGAATGATTCCAACTCTTCAATAGTTGAATCTTCGGCTTTTTGCTTCCGAGGCTCTTGAATACATGTCAGGATCTTATCAATCACCTCCCTCTGGGGATCCATTTCAAGTACCGAGTCCCCTCATTCTTTAGATCCCGGACACGTTGATTGCTATTAAGAAGGCCCACTCGGGACGACTCCACTCTTCATGGCGATCGAATAACACTCTCTAGCCATTCGTTGCTCACCCCGAATCGAACGAACCCCCATGTGGTAGGGAATTTCATAATTTGATGAAGAGTGGAAGGCACAGCCTCTATTGCGTGTATCCAAGGCCTCCCGAGGATGACATTATAGGCTATATCCTCGGGTATTATTTGGAACATAGTTTCTTTCACAACCCTCTCCGCATATGTGGCGAGTGTAACCTCCCCCAACGTCTTTTTTGGTAGATTTGTTAAAACAAGTCAATATGGTTGCCTTCGAGATGATAAGGTTCTTCCACCATATTTTCTTTACTGTTGCTCCTTGGGTCGATCAAGACTCGTGATGTCGGAGTCATTGATCCTCAAAATAATGACAAATGCATCATGATGAGAAAACATCATCCCATCACAGTCGTCATCATCGAACACAATTTCCTTTCCCAAACCTCCTGTTCGAGTCCCTTTTTCCATCATAACGGAAAGCTTAGCAAACTTTTTAACAGCGGGAAAATTTACGCTGTTTACCTATGAACCCTCGTTATAACATTAACAACGCTTTTGGAGGATGGGGCCCTCAGCGAGTGTCCTTCTTATCTATTTTTTGCAAAGGTTCCCCTTATTGGTAAAAAATTCCTTCAGCATGCTTTTTTTTCAATAGATAGGCCACCTCGTGGCGTAGTGCCTTGCAATCCTCGGTTAGATACCCGTGGTCATCATGGAAATGACATTAAAGATTGTGGTCCCTCTTTCCAGGGACTGTCCTCATGTCCTTTGGGAGCCTAACTCCCAGACTAGTCATTCCTTTTAGCACATTCACCAAAGCAGCACTAGACACGTTGAAGTTGTAGTTAGAAGTACGAGGTAGATCCTTCTCTTTTGACAGTAGAGAAGGCCCTGTGGTGTTCCTTTGGTTTACGGTGGATCCTACATTTCCACTGAGCCTTTGACTCACATGCTGGCCTCCGAGCCTCTGGCTTACGTGCTGCTTTTGGGAAATGTAAGGTCATACCAGCCATTTGAGTTTCACCACGGCACATTAGCGCATCGAGATGACTCCAAAGCTTCGGCCAGCTGATCTCCATTCTGCCTCCTCCAATCTAACCTTAGCAGTAGTTCTATCATACAATTCATCCCAGGTTTGAGCTTTCCATTGTTGAAGGTTTTTCTTTAGTTCAGCAGCGGCTTCGGAGTTACCGGCATAAATATTTTTTCGAACGCCATGATAGCTAGGTTTTCATCCATCTAAGGTAACTCTATCCTCTCTACTTTGAGGCGCTCAAGAAAATCTTTAAGAGGCTCCCTATACCACTGCTTGATTTCGAAGACATCCTTCTTTTACTTAAGGATCTTTTGGCCTTTAGTATGTGCTTTGATGAATAAGTCAGCTAATTCATCAAAATTTGAAATAGACTCCGAGGATAATGCAAATACCAATGCTCCCTTCTCGAGGGTATCCCAAAACTTTTTAAAAAATATAGACTCCCTCTCCACTGAGGTCAGATCATTGCTTCTCACCATGGCCAAATATTCAGCCACGTGGTCAGTTGAGTCAATTATACCATCGTACTTCTTCAATATTTGTAACTTGAAGTGCTTAGGAATGGGGCCGAGGCTGCCTCTGGCTTGTAGGCTTGCTGCCTACACTTTTTAATCTCTAAGATCCTTTGATTCTTTCTAACCCCGAGGATATTTTTCATTCGCTTTTCGAACTGGGCCTCGAAGTCTCTCTTCCATTTCTCGAATCCAATCGGGATTTTAGTTTGAGTTAAGGGCGTTGTTTCTGCACTGTGGGAGCTGTTCCAAAAGGTAGGACAACGTTAGGAACAGTCCCTGATGCTGCAGACGTGGCTATGTTTGGAAGTCCCTCTGTTGTTGCACCCGGAGGAACAAAGGTCAGGATGCTTCCATTAGGAGCCACCGGATGAGGGGTACTGGTGAGGGTTGTACTAGCTCTCACGCTGTCTGAGAGGGTCTGCATCGAAGCATGAATCTCAGCACTCACGCTGTCTGAGAGGGTCTGCATCGAAGCATGAATCTCAGCATTAATTCTATTTTTTTCAGCAAGTTGATCCCGAACCTGCTGCATGAAATCTGCTAAATATACATTGCAAGCATCACTTGACCTTAATGAATTGGGGTCAGTTGGTGATGGTGGAAGAGGAATGACCACACCATCATTAGTTCTCGTTTGCCCAGCGGGGCATTATTGATTTCTATCAACATTATTAGCATTATCAACCATCGTCAAAGATCAAGATAAATAACGTCAACAAACATGTCACACAACTTTGGAACAAAGCGTAATTGAGTAATCCCAACCGACGACCTCAAATTGCATTGGCCTAAATCAGTTTAGGAACACAATTAAATTTATCTAAGGGATTACAAGGAATTTGATGTATCAAAGTTGGTACAAGCAAGGAAATAATGTATAATAAGCGAGTAATAAAGACACAAAATGAATGATTTCACTATGAATGCTTTGGGATTACATTTGGACAGAGTTTTGCCTATATTTTTGAAATCCTTTACATGATTACATAGGTGCTATTTATATCCGATGAGATAGAGATAATTAAGGGCCCACTTTTTCGTGTTTAAATCATGGCCTGCCCATGATCTTTCTCATTGAATGCACAGATTATGGGTGGAGATCGTGGGGCGTCTTTTGTGCTGGAGCTGAACCACATATCCCGAGGCTAGCATTCATCTTTCTCGGGGCCAGCATTCATCTTTCTCGGGGCCTCATACTATTTACTTATCTGAGGCTAAGATCGTTCCGCCTCGGGGCGATGTGCTATTTGTTCTCCGAAGCAAGTCATTCTCATGACTTGATTGTTTTCGACCCAAGGGCTTCGCCTCGGTCGCCACGCTACTAACCTCGTAGCCAACTTATGAAACTTATAGAAAATACCCCGAGCCCTGCTCTCAGGCTACCACGTGTGCTAACTATACTTTAGCAATGCAGTACTCATTCTCAAATGTCAAATCAACCCAAATAGAACTTTAAATAAGTGATCAATTGCATCACCACTTTGAAACCCTAACTCTACCCGAACTCCATCACCTATCGATATTAAAGCTCTACATCAACCTCCTAACGCTACCTATTTGCAAACAGTATTGTGACCAAACACTGAATCATTTGCAAACAGTATTGTGGCCTTTAACCAAATAACCCCTAACACTGTGCACTTGTTGATTGAAGTAATATGTCAAATTAAGCAAATGTACACTGAATATCTATAAGTTGAGCATTCTAACACTAACCTTATGAAACAACGAAAATAAAGTAGGAGTTTTCAAAAATTTCAATGTTAACAAATAGCAATGTATTTTCTAAATTGGTGGAATTTCTTGGATTTTTTGGGTGAGAGAGACTTTTAAGTCCCTTAAATAAGAAAAGGGGGCAAAGTCTTTAAGAAATGGGCGAGGAAGGCACTTTTGAGATTAGTAATAATGACTAATATTTTAAAAGCCCCCAAGTTTTTTTATTTGGATAAAGCACCCACCTTCTCATCTCCCCTCCCCAGCCACCCATCGCCCCCACCCCCCACCTATCCACCACTCCGCCTCTCTGCATCACACTCCACCACTCTCTACTGCATTCCACCTCCACCTTCTACTGCCCTCTACCAATCACCGCCACCTCCTACCATCCTCCACCACCCACCACCACCTTCTTCCACCCTCCACCACCACCCACCGCCCTCCACCAGTCTAATGTTAGGATATGTGCACATTAGTCGAAATGTGTACACATATTTGTACATATTTTTTTCAGACGTGAAAACATCTCCAAAATTGTTTAAAGATGTAGAAAATGAAGAAGAAGAAGAAGAAGAAGGGGGAGAACGAAGGAAAAATTTAAAATGAATATGAAGAAAACATAGACAAAGAAAAAGAAAGAAAAATAACATGGATGGTGATGAAGTGAAATTTGAAATAAAATCTAGAAGAAAGAAAGAGAATGAAGAAGAAAAAAATGGAGAAAGAAGAGAAGAGAGAGAAATACAAGTTTGAAATGATTTGAAGAAGTGAAAGAGTAAAAGTAGATGGGAAGAAGGGACATGAATATTTGATTTTTTTGAATTGTGGGATGCTTTTGTAAATTTTGAAAGTTTTTCTCGTACCAACAAATTTTAAATATTAAATTCCGACCCTCACTTAAATTAATTAAATATAGATTTGATCAATACCCCCTTTTTTATTTGGAAACTTGGAATGTGCCTTAACCTTATTTTTCTCGAGGTTCTTACATTTTTGAGTCAAAGTGAGTGACTGATGTCCATTCTTATTGATAGTTACTCACGCAACATCACGAAGAGACAATAATAGAGCCACTTTGTATAATTTCTGGCTTCCAATACTGCTTGTGTGCGCGTCTTTGTTTCTGAATTCTCTTTTCTTTCTTTCATTTAAGAAATGAAATATGAATTTATGATAAAATATTTCCTCAATAATTTTATTCTAACGCTCAAAGTTAACAAATAAGGGGAGCTATTCATTCCAAGAAAATTATCACAAATCGAAGGATCGAACACATGAAGAGACTCCTAAATCTCCAATCGGTTTGTAGTATTAGGCAGAAAAGTTGGTAGAATTAACCCTAGAAATTCCTATCACTTTCATATTAATTAAGATTAGCCATCGCTCTTAGCACAATTCAGCTGAAATATATAAAAATATATTTTCAATATAATATTGATAGGAAGTTCATTCGAAACTACTCGTTCTATAGTTACCTTTAGGATCGAGCTCACAATACGTGGAAATATCTATAAATCATAGGATATATAGCATTCTGATTTAATTAGTCACGTTTTTAACAATATACATGGAATATAACATGCTGCTTAGTGACATTGTGTAGATTAGGGCATAAATAATCTTGGTGGATTTGTTGCACCCACAACGAAAAATGGAGAGTGCATTTAGCTAGGTTTTAGGCTTATGAAAGAGAGAAGGATTTTTTTTCTAGGGAAAAGGATTGGGGTGTGCACTAATCACACTAAACCGTAAAACCAAACCAAATCAATATTATTTGTAAAATTTCGTCAAGTAGCCAGTTTTGACACTAGTATTAGCTTTGCGGCCACTATTTTCTTTGATCTTACACTTGAGGCCTCTTTTGGTTCTTTACTAGATAAGGTCATTAAATACACCTAACTGAAAAGACTTAGTTATCCCTCAGCCTGATTACTGGACTGAAGTTTGAAATACTACTGATTGAAGTTCAAACCACATGGACTGAAGTTTTATTCACATGGATTGAACTTCTCTACCCTTATGACTGAAGCTCTATCCACATGGATTGAACTTCTCTGCCCTGTGTACTGAAGTTCTATCCATAGGGATTGAACTTATCTATTCTTATGGATTGAAGTTCCATCCACAGGGATTGAACTTATCCCTTATGGATTGAAGTTCCATCCACAGGGATTGAACTTATTTACCCTTATGGATTGAAGTTCCATCCAGAGGGATTGAACTTCTCTAGCCTTGTGGACTGAAGTTCCATCCAAAGGGATTGAACTTATCTATCTTTATGTACGAAGTTCTATCCACATTGACTGATATATATATATATATATATATATATATATATATATATATATATATATATATATATATATTGGTGGTAATTTAGTCTTTTTCATTTTTCTATTTCTGGTGGGTGTAAAAAGTGGCTGTAAACTAAATATTTTGGTATTAGTGGCCTCTGCCCAAAGACCAGTGCCAAAAGTGGCCTTTCGTACACTCCCCCCATATTATTTTGGTTTGGTGCTTTTTCATTAATTGATTCAATTTGGATTGAGAACTTCAACATTTTTATGTTTTGGTTTGGTTTCGGATTTCATTAAAAAGAAACCAAAAAAATTGAATTATTATTATTATTATTATTATTATTATTATTATTATTATTATTATTATTATTGCTTATTATATACATGTTTAAGGGCATTAGAGTTTGAAATTTTCAATTCTTTTTGCTTTAAGTACTTTCATCATGATTACACATTACACCTCATTGTATTATCGTATAACACTTGTGAAAATCTCATCAAAAGTTTTACTGTGTAGTACCTCCATCAACTTCTACCTCTTGCATTGAAAGTTCTTTTTTTACTAGGATCATGATTTAAACTTTATATTTTTGTGTGTGGATTATTGATATGTTTCTAAGTATTTTATTTTAAAGTTTACCTTATATCGGAAAAAATCGAAAAATCAGATGTACACTTAGAAAAAAAAGGGAGAGAAAGTCCACGTACCTTGCAACTCTATATTACGAAAAAAAGAAAAGGAAAAAAAGGAGTTCAAGAAGAGATTCGTTTATTAAAGATTTCATATCAAACGTCACATAAAGGTTTGTTTTGTACTCAACTCTATGTTCAAATTTAGTAATTTTATGTGAAAAATTTTACACACTATGTTTATTGTTTCAGTTAATGAATATGTTATATGTATTTTCACATTCACTGTTATCATTAAAAAATTTCTTAATTGTGATGAACAATCAATGAATTTTAAATTCATGTTAGTCCATCCATTTGATAAAAAAAGAAAATGCCACTAGCTCATTACCAAAAAAAAAAAAAAAGAAGATCCATTATAATATAACGCCGCCAGATAACGATAACTGACAACAATAAATAACAGGGGGAAAAAGGATTTCCAAAAAAATAAATCTCAAAAGTCTTGGTGATGAACAAATGCTAACTTGGTTAGGCAAGATAGGAAGGCAACAGATTCATGGTACATAGTCGATTCCCATATATATAAATATATATTATTTTTCCACGTATTGATATGAAACTATTTACCTGGTCCCCTTTTGCCTTCATTTTCCAGCAGTTTATTTTTAACGGTCAACAGCTTCAACAACTTGCTAGTTGCTATCCTATATAGTTTCCTCTTATTAAAATAACACTTACTATGGTCGCTTTCAATCCTTATTAGTATTACGACAGATTTCCCAGCAACGTCTTATTCCCATTTCCCACTATTTATGAGGGTTTTGGATTTGGTCCACCATCTTGGAATTCAGTGTACTTTTAATTTATTGCATTCGAGGTTTCACCAGCTGGTGGTGCATCAGTAGATTTTTTAACTCAAATTTTTCTCAGAACCGGTCCGTTCATTCTGGTCCTCTATCCAAATCATTTCAAGAAAGTTATACTGTAGAACATATATTAAGAACCTATAACTCATCAGTAAGCAAAATGGACCTTAAATAGTAAAATAGGATGTCGTGTTGTTACATTGGTTGCGCGAAATTAGTATTAGTGCCACTATCAACAACAAAGAAGGCATTTATCTCTTTGAACATCTTATGATTGTGCCACCATACATGTTGAAAAATCACCGAACTTTGTGATGTTATGGACAAGACATTGAACTCACCATAAGCGATTTAAGGTTATTATTAATTCTAATCGAGGGTGAGCCTCTTGGTTGTAAATAGGTAGACACCCAAAAAAACAAGGGAAAAAAAGGAACACACTATAAGAAACAGAGTCTTTGATGAAAATTAAGCCTTCTCCTAAAATTGCAAACTTGCAATCAATTGGGTGAACACCAATTCCTTTTGAAGAGATATTTCTTTTGAAAGGAAGCAATATATTGGTTTCTGTCTGTTGACCTTTCATCTGGCATGCATAGACATAAATAACCAACGGGCAGGTCCGATGCGACTGGAAAAGTTACCTTAAATTGTACATTCTTGTCTAGAGGAAATATTTGTATGTCCATCATGGGAACATTAAACAGCTAATTAAGTTTTGATGGTCAGAGATTTATACTAACTATAGTCAGAGTATTTATGTAGTAGCAAGGTGATTGCCTCTATGGTCACTCAACTTGTGTTATTTGGTCATCATAGTCACTTATTTTTGTTTTGTCTTTCTATGATCACTCTATTTGTGTTAACCGGTCACTATGGTCACTTATCTTTGGTTTGTCTTTCTATGGTCATTCTACTTTACCTAATTTACTCCTATGGTCATTCTACACAAAATCACAAACCTACATAATTATTATGAGTATTTTTTTTTTGACATGATAGCTATAGTTTTTAGGGAAAATACAACAAAGAAAAACACTAATATAATTTATAATCCAACCCACTTTAAGCCTGACCAAATCCCTAATCCGACCCGATATGTAAAGTGATTATTAAATGAAAAAATTACTGTAAATTATTTTTAAAAAATAAGTGACATTATTCCTACTTTACCAAACATAGCAATATTTTGAAAAAAATACTATAGTACATGGAAAAAAATACCAAAATACTATTTTAAAAAAATGGCACATGTGGGCTACTCGAGAATGGAGCAAAAATAGCGCCTTGTATTGGTAATTATGTTGGGCTGAGCGTCTCTCCTTGTAAAAATCCATATATAAAAAATATACATATAAATTTGAATAAAGACCCATTGGTCTTGGACCTAACTCTAATCCAAAAAGCTAGCTTAATGAGATGAGGATAGTTCAAGCTATTTAAAGAGACAAATTATCCCTTCCCGCCCCTATTTGGGACAACTTCTCCATCATATACTGTAGCTTACCATGAAATTTGATTCCAAAAATGACATGATTATTATTATAATAAATTTTTGTTAGAGATAATGGTTGTTATAGAAATATCTAACTGTATATAACTGACTTCTTCGTCTTATCCCACCCCTCACACAAACCATTTAGTAGATCAGGTGGGTTAAAGTGCAAGGAAAAGAGGACTACTGTATAGGTAAAGAAATGTCTTTTTGAAAAGAGAAGACTAGGTAAATATATATTAAGAGGAAGTTAATGGCCAAAATAATCGACTATTCCATATTTATTTAATATAGAGAATCTCTAGGGAAAGGAACACATAACTAATTGATCAATTATATGAAACGACCTTGGTCAGTCATTTCGGGAGATAGAATTCCGATTTGTGTGTCAATAATTTTAAAATCTTCGTAAGGTTCATTGATACTTATCTGTAAAAATTGAGCTAAATCAGACCTCGTTTGGTAGGCATCGGAAGAAACTTTCAGTTTTTATTGTCGATAAATATTAAAAAGAGATTTTCGAGCTCGGTTTTGGCGAATAAGCTACGATTCGAAATCCGAAAGCGCCGTTGGGTTCGTATGATTATTTATGACTTTTGTGAACTTTCGAGAGTGAATTTCGAGGTTGTTCGGCTAGTTTCCGCTAAAATGTCCAAAGTAAAATAATTTGACCTTTTTCCATTTAATTTGCATATTGAGTTTCGAGAGTTCGATTTGAGATTCGCCTTAGCAAGTACGTCACATATATTTTATATAACTTGCTTGAAAAATTTGGGATCATTTAGAATTTCATAGAGTTCCGTTTTAATTTTCGTTGCAAAAAAGAAAATATAAAAGTAATAAAATAAAAAAAAAGAAAAAAAAAGAAAGAAATGAAGGCGGTGGTCCTTAGCTTTACGAACTAGGATTTAAACAGAAACATGAACAGTACGAAAGAGATAGAAAATAAAATGATGGGAAGAAGAGAAAAATACCAGAAAATGAGAAAAGAGCAGAAAAAAGATAGAATTTTCACTCCGAACCATTTAGGTAATGATCTTAATACATTTTTTTGGTTTATTACATGTGTTTGAATATATTTTGACGGTAAAAATTGGGATATTAGACATCGTTTTAATAAGTTCAACCGATAGTTTAAAGGGTCGATGGGACCCCTGATAGTGGAATTGATTATATTCGTACTCAGTGAGTTATGGGCAACATATAAATGTAATTTATTTAAGGTTTGATTATGTGACTTTGAACTCTATACATACGCCTGGCCTGCGTATTGCGTATGCGAATAGGGTATCAGGTTCCTAATCGGATTACCCTAAGATATGGGGAATGAAGCCTTTAGCCTTATTTGAAATAGTTTTCTGCTTATTGAATATAGCAGGATCGTTTGGCAGTGAATCCAAATGATAAAGCGATTGTTGAGTAACTGTGCTAACTTTGTGAAACGACCTCGGTCAGTCGTTTAGGGAGATCGGACTCCGATTTATGTGCCAATAATTTTAAAATCTTCGTAAGATCCATTGGGACTTATCTGTAAAATTTGAGCTAAATCAGACCTCGTTTGGTAGGCATCGGAAGAAGGTTTCAGTTTTTATTGTCAATAAATATGAAAAAGAGATTTTCAAGCTCGGTTTTGGCGAATGAGCTCCGATTCGAAATCCGAAAGTGCCGTTAGGTTCGGATGATTATTTGTGACTTTTACGATTTTTCGAAAGTGAATTTCGAGGTTGTTCGGCTAGTTTCCGCTAAAATACTGAAAGTTAAATAATTTGACATTTTTCTATTTAATTTGCATATTGAGTTCTGGGAGTCCGATTTGAGATCCGCCTTAGAAGGTGTGTTATATTTTGTATAACTTGCTTGAGAAATTTAGAATTATTTCGAATATCGTAGGCTACCATTTTAATTTTCGTCACGAAAAGAAAAGAGATTATAAAAGAAAAGAGAAAAAAAAATAAAATGAAAAAGACAAAAAAAAGAAAAAAGAAAAGAAAGAAAGGCGGTGGGTCCTTAGCTTTTAAGCTAAAAATCTAAGGAGGAGGTAGTAGTATACAGAGAAACAGAAGTATTAACGATATGAAACAAAATGAAAATGAAATGACGGGGAGGAAGAGAAAAATGCCAGAAAATGAGAAAAGAGCCGGAGAAAAATAGAATTTTTACCCTGAAACATTCAGGTAATGATCTTAATATATTATTTGAGTTTATTACGTGTGTTTGAATATATATTGTGATGATAAAAATTGGGATATTCTTTCAGATTTGTATTTATTCTTTCAGTTGCATTTTGCTCCCTTCAGGAGGTATCTGTCTTTTTTCCTATTCTTAGATGTCTAGTCTAGATAACCCAAACCTAGTATGTTGGGTAGTCAGCTGTAATTTCTTTTGTACAGCTTAGAGGTATCAGTATGTCTGTATGTTTTTTTAATTCTTGTTCTTATTTATGAGTTGGATTTATATTTATTTTCCTAATTTAATTGGTAAGGGTTCGCCCGACGGGTCTAGGGGAGGATGTCGGCTGCCCGCACGGCCTAGCCGGATTTCGGGTCGTGTCAGTTGGTGTTAGAGCCCGATTTAGAGTCTATCCAGACTAAGACAGTGTCTAGTAGAGTCTCGCTGATGGGTACGTAGACCTCCGTACTTATCTACGAGAGGCTATGATGGCATTTAGGAAGTTTTACTTCCTTCTTTTCTAATCGTGCGTCGGTCTAGGATGGAAAAATATTTTCGTTAATTCGTTCGTGGTAATTGTGAACCCTCGTGCGAAAAATCAGCAAACGGTAGGAGTTCAGGATGAAGTAGTCTAGCCTGGGGCTAGAGCTACTCAAGCCTCGAGAGTTGTGGATCGTGGTGACAATCCAGTCGCGCAGGCCCTAGTTGTACGAGGCCGCGATGGGCAAGGGAGCAGGGCCTTGTGGTTCCCTTGGCTCTCTACGATACTTTTACGAGAATCTTGGCAACGCAGATACCGCAAGAACCTATTATTCTCTAGGCAGCTTATCAGGTTGCCGCAGATGGAGACGTTCGGTCTCAGGGAGCTCCTGTTCCTGTTCTTAATGTTGCCGCAGTAAATTATGTTCCGGAGACATCATGTTTTGTGCCTCTAGTTATTCTGGCTGGTTAGCTAGCCCAAGTAATAGCTCGGTCCGAGGATGCTGTATTATATTATCTAGTTGAACCTTCCGAGAATGTTCAAAGATTTATTGATGACCTTTCTTTTTCCTTGAGATCCCATATGGCTCGAGAAATTGAGGTTGAGACTTCATTTGATGTTGTTGTTGATATTGCTGGAAGGTACGAGACATACCATAAGTTAGAGGGTGAAAAGTTAGAGCGGGAGAGCAAGAGATCCCGTGGCCCTAATGGGTAACCATGATACCTCATTTGGAGGTAAGAGTTTTGATTATTTTGGGAGGTCACCTTTCCAGGTTATCTCAGCTTGTGTCACGTGATTCATAAAGTGTACCAGTAGCTCGTCAAGATTAGATTCAGTCTTTTCTTTACAGCCATCAACAATCTTTCCAACTTCCATTTTTCTGCGAAAAAGTGGTATCATTGTCGTGAGTCTGGCTATCCTTTGAGGAGTTTTCCCTTACTCCGACAAGTAGGCAGTTGTCTTTTCTCTCGTCATCAGGCATCTGCGCAGCCGCAGGGGATTTCATTTGGATCTCAATCAGCAAAAGAAATGCCACCATCCAGTAAAGGTTGAGAGTGTGGTGGCAGTGGTTCTTCAGAAAGTGATTGTCAGGGTAGTTGCTTAGCTCAGCTGCAGAGACAGTTCTACGAACTGCCAATCTCACAGGATGGTGAGGCACCCGATGTAGTAGACCCAGAGATTTCTTCTTCCCTTAAATGTGAGTAAGATTTGATTCTTCTGGTCGATCTAGAAATGGGGTGTCCTATCATGTTTTCATGATTTTTCTTAATGTTGTTTTGATTAAGAATTTATTGCGGTCGAGGAATGAGTTTCTGATATGATTTATTCCTGGAATTTGTGTGAACCTAGTAGTTTATCTGGTTTAAATGTGAGAGATTTGACAGTGAGTGACGCTATTGTCTACCTGGCATCTTGTCGTGCCACCTTTTATTATTATATCAAACTAGTATACCTCTCTTCTCAGAATTCTGTGTTGGTAGGATGATATGATTCTTATTCATCACCATCAGAAAGTGTCATTATTTCTTCCGGTGTAAAGTGATTAGTAAGTAATACTCGATCTACGTGTCTCCTCTTGGTTCGAAATGTTAGTAACATCATGTTATTCTATGAGCTTCTCTCAGTTATAAAAGAGTTAACTGATAAATTGTTGGAGTTCTCTTCTTATGAGAAGGTTAAATTGGCATGAATGTTGTTCCGTGAAGCTCATTTAATGTTTATTTCTTCCATTGCGATTCTTTGGCTAGCGAGACTCGAAATTAGTCTAGCTCTGGTAGCCAAGCAAATAAGAAGATGAGCTTCCTAAAGCTCTAATTATTTCTACCCTCGATCCGTTGCCATCTCTTCTTTATTCGGCACTGGTGAGCTTAGGCGGTTAGTAACCTATTGTGAGGTTTCCTGTGTTGAGCCAGATTGCATGTCAAGGTAGTCGGGTAAGCACATTATTGTTTTTCAAGGCTACTAAGGGTAATGAGAGGCATCACTTGACCTTTGATTTGATCCATCAGGCGGTGGTGGTTATAGAAAATGTATAGAGTTGTGACTCGAGAGCTGCAGCTGTTTGGCAACTCGAAAGGGTAGTTGGTAGCTTAGGTCTGCCTACGTTCAGCTTTTAGCTAAATCTTCTTTAGTCCAGCAGACTGTCCGGGGATGGGTATTCCTATTCAAATAGCTGCATGAGTTTGTGCTTTAAGTGGAGGAGTCTTCCTCTAAATACTGAATGCTAATACTAAATCTCTAAGGCGTTGATACCAGTTTTGTCACGACCCAACCTAGGGCCATGACAGAAACCTACAATGAGTGTCGATCATTGCTAAACCCACTAATAATCTATTAATGATAGACATAAGCTGGCAACCTGATCATATATACGTACCTATCTGCTGAAAGCATAAATTCTTGAAAGACGACACGAATTTAACTTACTGGCAATTAGAACACTGAGCCACAAATTCTGTTATGTCACACTTCATTCCGTCCCACCAATAAATCTACTTAAGATCATGGTGCATCTTAGTCGAACCTGGATGAACAGTGTATTTGGAATAATGTACCTCTATCATAATCTGTCCACGAAAATCTGCAACGTAACATCAGGAACACAAAGTCTATCTTTATACATGAGAACACCGTCAGTAGTAACCCTGTATGATGACTCCGGTTTTCTTCTGGCTATCTGTCTGTATTCAACTAGAACTAGATCCTCATACTGACGCTGTTTTACTTCATGAAAATTTAGAGTTAAAGGTCTAGTTCAACTTGTCGTCCATCCATCATTGGCATATCTCCTTCACACCTCAACTCTTTGAAAGTTACTTTGGCGTTATAAGCGCTCATGTAATCAACGTTGTTGCTGGTATTCTGACTCAGCTCATGGTCCAACTACATGTCTCTTTTATTTTCACTTTTTCAAGTCATGATATTTCCAATTCAAAGACAATACCCTGAAGTAGATGTTTAGTCTGAAGATCATTCCTGGTCTGCATCATACTATCTAATAGTATTTGCATGATCCTTATCCTTATATGATAGACCCTGTTCAGATGAACCTTTGTCATATATTAGGATATGAGTAACTACATTCCCACAAGGAGCTTGCGGAACAACACTAACATCAACTGAGATATTGCATAGTGCATTCGTAAAAAAAAAAAATATAGCTTGCATCAAATCTTCTATAGTGTGTAGTGATAAGGTACTTCAAAAGTTTCCCCTATTGCATCAAGCGTGAGCTAATTATTAGTTCCATCGACCTGTTCTATATCGAAAGGTATATCGAATAGGTGATTATCGGCTGAATCATGTTAATCCATCCAGAGTTCCGTATATCTTTGTTTTGAAAAAGTAAAACTCTCATCTCGTGATTGAGGGAGGGTCGGTTTAGTCAAAATAAGCTGGGCAATGGTGTTATCATATTATCTAGATATGTTTTATTCCAAGAGTTACGGTGTTCGTGTTATAATTCTGATTCTGCAATCATGAGATAATGCCCATAGAATATTTTATGAAGGTCATTCAAGTTCTTTTGTTATCTGTGTAAATTTTTCTTTAGACTTGGGCTCGTTCGAGGACGAACGAGAGTCTAAGTGGAGGAGAATGAAACGACCTCGGTCAGTCGTTTCGGGAGATAGGACTTCGATTTACGTGCCAATAATTTTAAAATCTTCGTAAGGTTAATTGGGACTTATCTGTAAAATTTGAGCTAAATCAGACCTCATTTGGTAGGCATCGGAAGAAGGTCTCAATTTTTATTGTCGATAAATATTAAAAAGAGATTTTCAAGCTCAGTTTTGGTGAATGAGCACCGATTCAAAATCTGAAAGCGCCGTTAGGTTCGTATGATTATTTATGACTTCTATGATTTTTCGAAAGTGAATTTCGAGGTTGTTTGGCTAGTTTCCGCTAAAATGTCGAAAGTTAAATAATTTGACCTTTTTCTATTTAATTTTTATATTGAGTTCCGGGAGTCTGATTTGAAATCCGCCTTAGCAAGTGTGTTATATATATTTTTTATAATTTGCTTGAGAAATTTAAAATTATTTCAAATATCGTAGGGTACCATTTTAATTTTCGTCACGAAAAGAAAAGAAATTATAAAAGAAAAGAGAAAAGAAAATAAAATTAAAAAGACAAAAAAAAAAAGAAAAGAAAGAAAGGCGGCGGGTCCGACGAGGTAGTAGTATACAGAGAAACAGAAGCATTAACGATATGAAACAAAAAGAAAATAAAATGACGGGGAAGAAGAGAAAAATGCCAGAAAATGAGAAAAGAGCCGGAGAAAGATAGAATTTTTACCCCGAAACATTCAGGTAATGATCTTAATATATTATTTAAGTTTATTACGTGTGTTCGAATATATTTTGACGATAATAATTGGGATATTAGACGTCGTTTTAATAAGTTCAATTAATAGTTTAAAGGGTCAATTGGACCCCGATAATGGAATTAATTATATATTCGTACTCTGTGAGTTATGGGCAACATATAAATGTAATTCATTTAGGGTTTGGTTATGTGACCTTGAACCCTGTACATAGGCCTGGCCTGCGTATTGCGTATGCAAATAGGGTATCAGGTTCCTAACCAGATTGCCCTAAGATGTCGGGAATGAAGCCTTTAGCCTAATGTGATATATTTTTCTGCTTATTGAACACAGTGGGATCGTTTGACAATGAATTTCAAAGGACAAAGCGGTTGTTGAGTAATTGTGCTAATTTTGTAATAAAATAAGTGTTTATATCCATTTCTTTGGAGGCACCCGGCCTCGTGGATTTTCTACCACGTGTTCCTTACGTGTGTAGCTGCTGATAGGCGTACTCATTACGCCTTAGCTTTGGATTTACATTGCATATCATATGTTATGTCCTGTTGTTAGTATTGAATTGAGGATCTGAGTATTGTACTCTGGCTGTGAGTTGGCATATACTTTCCGGCTGTCGATGAGAGTCCCGCGCTGGTGAAGGGTTATTATTGCATCATATTGTATTCATATGCATTATATGTCATTCATATGCATTACATTGCTATATCATTTACTAGGAGCAGGAGGATTCTGCTCCATTGCATTATATTGAAGGTAGGAGGATTCCGCCCAAGGAGCAGGAGGATTCCGTTCCATTGCATTATATTGAGGGTAGGAGGATTCCGCCCTAGGAGCAGGAGGATTCCGCTCCATTGCATCATATTGAGAGTAGGAGGATTCTGCCCTAGGAGCATGAGGATTCCGCTCCATTGCATCATACTGAGAGTAGGAGGATTCCGCCCTTGGAGCAAGAGGATTCCGCTTTATTCATTTGGCACATGTGACCCTTTGCATCATATTTCATTTCATTTCCTTTCATCTCATTTCATTTCATTTCATACCATTGTGTAGACTTGTGGTACATAATTACTGTTCTGCTTATACGTGCATTGCTTATTTGTTGATATGTTTCCGGCTCGTATTTTTGGTTGAGTTTATGGTTTCATACGTGTTTCCGGTTATTATCTGGCTCTGCCTTTTTATAATTTAAATAAGAGGAATTTGGTTTATCTGTTTCTTTTCCCTGGCTAGCTATCCTATTATTTGAGGTGGTTAGTCTGCCCTACTTATTGAGTCCTTTTGACTCACCCTTGTTTGTTTTTTGTTTCTTGTCTATCTATTTCATTTCTGAAGATTCGCTCCAGGATTGAGTTCGCCACGTTGTGAAGGAGCGAAGACGACTTCAGCTGTCAGGGTGAGCCAGATTTTATTCAGGATGGCCACCAGTTTTGTATTTATTATTTCAGTTGCATTTTGCTCCCTTCAGGATGTATCTGTCTTCATTCCTACTCTTAGATGTATAGTCTGGATAACCTCAAACCTAGTATGCTGGGTAGTCAGCTGTAATTTCTTTTGTACAGCTTAGAGGAATCAGTATGTCTGTATTTTTTTAAGTCTTGTTCTTATTTATGAGTTGGACGGGTCTAGAGGAGGATGTCGGGTGATCGCACGGCCTAGCCGGATTTCGGGTCGTGTCACTTTGTAACAAGGTAAGTGTTTGTATCCATTTCTTTTGAGGCCTTTGGCCTTGTGGATAATCTACCACGTGTTCCTTACGTGTGTAGCTGCCGATAGGCGTACTCATTACGCCTTAGCTTTGGATTTACATTATATATTATATGCTATGTCATGTTGTTGATATTGCATTGAGGATCTGAGCATTGTACTCTGGCTGTGACTTGGCATATACTTTTCGGCTGTCGATGAAAGTCCCGCGCTGGTGATGGGTTATTATTGCATCATGTTGCATTCATATTGGGTGCAGGAGTATTCCGCCCCAAGAGTAGGAGTATTCTGCTCCAGTTGGTTACTATATTTCATTCCCCTCGAATGCAGGAGTATTCCGCTTCGGGACGGGATTACGGGCACATGTGACCCCATTGTATCATACTGCATTCATCCTATTTCATTGCACCGCATGCTGACTATTGTGTGACTATCATGCTGTGTTTTATGCATGCAATATATATATCATGTTGTGGACATATTTTAATTTTCCTACATATCGTTGGCTCGTATTCTGGGTTGTGGGGATCGGGTTGCACGCCGCAACGGTATAAATATATGGATCGGGTTTCACGCCACGACAGTATAAATATATGGATCGGGTTGCACGCCGCGACAGTATAAATATATGGATCGAGTTGCACGCTGCAACAGTATGAATATATTGATCGGGTTGCACGCCACGACAGTATGAACATGTGGATCGGGTTGCACGCCGTGACAATATTATGTTCGAGATACTTAAAAACCTATATGTTCTGTCTATCTTATGTCCCTAGTTGTTTATAAGTTTATGATTCCATACGTGTTTCCAGTTATTATCTAGCTCTGCTTTTTTATAGTTTAAATAAGATGGATTTGGTTTACCTGTTTTTCTTCTCCCTGGCTAGCTATCCTGTTCTTTGAGGTGGCTAGTCTGCCCCACTTATTGAGTCCTTTTGACTCACCCTTCTTTGTTGTTTGTTTCTTGTCTATCTATTTCGCTTTGGAAGGTTCGATCCAGGATTGAGTTCGCCACGTTGTGAAGGAGCGAAGACGACTTCAGCTGTTAAGGTGAGCCAACTTTTATTCCGGATGGCCACCAATTTTATGTTTATTATTTCAGTTGTATTTTGCTCTCTTCAGGAGGTATCTGTCTTCTTTCATACTCTTAGATGTCTAGTCTGGATAGCCCTAAACCTTGTATATTGGGTAGTCAGTAGTAATTTCTTTTGTACAGCTTAGAGGTATCAGTATGTCTGTGTTTTTTTTAAGCCTTGTTTTTAATTATGAATTGAATTATATTTATTTTCCTAATTTAATTGGTAAGGGTTCGCCCGACTGGTCTAGGGGAGGATGTCGGGTGCCCGCACGGCCTAGTCGGATTCCGGGTCGTGTCATTATACTACTAGACTGGTCTAGCTAGTAATTCATGCATGTATTCGTGTAGAAATGAACAGGTAGTTATTGATCAATTATACTACTAGGCTGGTCTGGTAGGTAATTCATGCATGTATTAGTGTAGAAATGGACCTAATTCGACTATAAAATTTAGCTTAAAATATTAGAAATTTCTCATGTAGTACACTTAATATAACTGTAGAATTGACGAAATATTTGAGTGTGATTAATATGACATGAGGATCCGCTATTAATATGAGGTATTTTTAAGATTTTGAACGGGGTAGTCTAATTTACTAGTAGCAACGAAGTTCTTAGTAATTAGCAAGGGGAAGGAGGATCTTCACTCATTTTATTCATTCAGTGTCTGTGATGAGGCACGACCCACAATAAATGAAGGGGAAAAACTTGCTTTGCTTGCTGTGTAGCCCTATTTTAGTAGAATAGGCTTGGTAAGTGTAAGCTATATTTAAGTAGGCTCGCAGCTCAGCAGAAGAGCATGACTTTTTATTATATTAGTAAAGCGATAGCGCCCAACCTATACAAGGGTTTTGAAGGGATAAGGGAAGGGAAGAAAAGAAAACACTCTCGATATCATGTGATAGAAAATGAACTTTTGGCATAACTCATTCCCTAATTTTTGTTCATAAGATTAGGATTGACCGTGAAAAGGAGACAAATACCCTATCCCTCAAGCGATATGAGATGAAGACCAACATGCTTCATGAAGAACAACATGTTGCATGAAGCATGTTGTTACATGTACGGTTCGAAAAATGGCCATACCCCAAAAACGTGTATTATAGCAAGCCTACCCTAATGCCAACATTAGCGGCTGATTACATGACTCGAACATGTGATATCACAGAGATAACTTTACCGTTTCTCCATGGCTCCATCCTCAACGGATATCTGACACTTAAAAATAATTGCGCTACAACACCTTATGCATGATATTTTCACTAATATAATTGTCTCAGCTACAATGTCACATATTTTTTAAGTTTGAACTCAATATAGATATTCTTGAAAAAGAAAAGGATATAATCTCATCTGGAAAACATTAACAGATCATCCGCAAAGCTAAGATGTGTGATATTAAATCTAGCACAATTGGGGTGGAATTTGTATTCCAGTTCAACCTTTAACTCGTTCAAATTTCTATTGAGGTATTCCATAGCTATAGCAAAGAGAAAAGGGGACATGAGATTTCCTTGCCTCGTCCCTTTGGCAGCATTGAAAGGTTTTGTGTGCTCACCATTGATGTTGATAGTGTAATTAACTGTAGGAACGCGGCTAAATACCCATTATGTGAATCTATTTGGGAAATACAGTCCTTCCATAACTTGTCTCAGATAATACCATTCCACTGAGTCATAAGTCTTTTGCAGATCAACTTTAATCATGATTTTGGGTGATATATGTTTCTTGGAATAAGATCTCACAAGTTCATGGGGGAAATATAACGTTATGAACAATCTTCGTACTAGGGACAAAGCCTGATTGTGCCTCATTTATGATACAGGGAATAACTTATTGGGTTTTGTTAGCTAGGATCTTGGATATAAGCTTGTATATAATAGTGCAACAAGCAATGGGCCTGTATTCTTTTACATTCACTGGTTTGACTAGGATCTTAAATCAGTGAAAGCATTTCATGACAAGTTCACAAAGTTCACTAAAGCATCAGGCTTACAAGTAAATCTCACAAAGAGTCCAGTGTACTTTGGAGGAACAAAGGAAGAAGAGAGATGTCAAATTCTAGGATACTTAAAGTATACGTAGGGGGAACTCCCATTCAAGTATATTGGTCTCCCCTGGATACCAAGCGACTAAGGGCAGTGCAATGGCAACTTTTGGTTAAGAGGATTGTTGCAAAAATATTCTCCTAGACTGCAAAGAAACTCTCCTATGCTGGGAGAGTACAACTGGTTAAGACTGTCATCTTTGGCATCCAATCCAATTGGGCATAGCTCTTTATCTTGCATACTAAAGTGATGAAGCTGATAGAAGCATACTGCAGGAGTTACATTCAGACTGGAGGGAATGAAATCAAGAGAAAAATTGTTGTTACCTAGGAAAAGATGTGCTTGCCTAAATCTGCAGGAGGATTTGGCCTTATTAAACTAAAATATAAAAGTGAGGAACAAAGCAATCATTACTAAAATATGCTTGGACCTACCCAACAAAGCTAATAGACTACTACACTAAAGACAAAAAGTTTGAGGAAATGCAAGTACCACAACAAAAGAGCTGGATGGTAAAAAGGATTTGGAGTGCTGGAGAAAATTTAACCCAAGTCCAAGGTGAGGTGATAAAGAAAATGAGCTTAATAGGAAACATATATACTCAATTACAAGGGCCAACTACCAAAACCAGTTGGAAAACACTAATGTATAAAAATCAGGCAACACCTAAGGCCATATTTATATTATGGATGCAGCATCTTCGAAAACTTCATACAGTAGGTGAGCTTTAAAAATAGGGATTCAACTTTGATATAATGTGAAGCCATGAAAAGCCAATCCGAATAATGGAGAGCACTTATTCATATAATGCCATTATGCCATCACAGTATGAAAGAAGTTGCTCTAATGACTTAGCAGAACATATGTGTAAGCAAGTGACTGGAGAACAAAGCAAGCTCAAGTGATGAAGTTGATCTACACTGAATACATCTATACTATCTGGAAGGAAAGGAATAACAGAATTTTTTAACAGAAAAAGAGGAATTGGGGGTGGTAGCCAAGGAAATCGCCTATGTTGTGAGAGCTAGAGTTCACCTTAAGAATGAGCTACAGACATACAACTTTTGACAGCCAATCTTATTTCTTTTTCTATTTCTATATTGTTATCAACTTGTAGATATAAAGGACAGAGGAGGAGATTAGGTAGTGATACTCCCCATAGATAGTTGCTTAGAAAATAGCCGCTCTGCATTGTAATGAGTTACTTGGTAATTAATAATATTCTGATAATTAAAAAAGGACAGTTTAGTGCACAAAGCATTCTGTTTTTTTTTTTTTTTTTGCAGTGTCTGAAGACGGGGCGCACCTCAAAAAGTGTGATGTACGCAGCATAGTGGATACGGCTATAGGTGCTACTCAAATCAGTGTATAATTAGAAAGAACAATGAATACAAAAGGTGCAATAAGCATTACTCTTAAACTACTCTCGAGTGAGCATTGGGGGCAAAGTGCACAAATAGCCACTTTTGCCAGTGATCTTGGGTTTGAGGTCACTTTTTTTTAGTGATTTTATATGAGAGGCCACTTTTTGGAACTTCAATTCTTGTGGGCTGAAGTTCAAACCTTGTGGACTGAAGTTCAATTCCTATGGCATGAACTTCATGCCTAAGGTATAAAGTTCAATTTCAACCCGTAAGGGCTGAACTTTTAGGCATAGATACGTAAACTTCAACCATTGTGGGCTGAAATTGAACTTCAACTCTTGTGGTATGAAGAAGTTCAGCCCATAAGAATTGAAGTTCCAAAAAGTGGTTTCTCATGCAAAATAAAAAATTTTACCGCATGCCCTCCATAAGGAGTGGTTTTACAAAATTACCCGCGCTAAGGAATGTTTTAGCAAAATGCCCTTATTTAGTCCGGAGGCAAGACTTCAAGACAAAAATTTCGTAAGTCTTGGCAATTGGCTATACTTCAAGGGCAAGTGTTGTTTTGCCAATACTTCAAGTTATATGGTGAAATTTCAGGAAAACTGGAAGGGCAAGTCTTGGCAATTTGCCTAGACTTACGATGATGTGCGGCAAGTGTTGCCTTTTGCCAACACTTGCCGTTCAAGTATTGGCAAATCGAGCAGGGGTCAATGGCAAGTCTTGCCTTTTTGCCAAGACTTACAGCCAAGTGCGGCAAGTTTTGAAGGGATTAGTGTTGAAAAGTGAAAAAATATAAAGGCAAGTCTTGGCCGGATTTTTTTCATTAAATTTTAATAGGGGCATTTTTACAAATCATCTCTTAGCACAGGCAAAAAGGCAAATCATTGCTTCCCGTGTCATATTTTTGCAAATAAGCCATGTAAAACTAATATAAAAAGTGATATTAAAGCAAAGACTAGTGGCCAAACTTGCCTTTGAGCGAAATTTTTATGAGGGTTGGATAAACGTATATACCCTCTTAATAGTTGTTTTCCACGAGATGAAATGAATCTGGAACATAAGAAAATTATGACCAATCAGCACACCTGTTTTTGTATGGTCTTTTTCAGATAATGGAAAAAGGCTTGGAGGGCCAATCGAAGAGTGGCACCCCACCTAATAGGCGTTGCCTGGAAATAGCCTCTAGAAGTTGTCCTCATTTGCATCAATTTAGGTATTCCACCAACTTCCTTTGAAATATTTAGATAGCACCTAATCTAATATATTTTCTCGCCCTGAATTTAGTACTTTAAATTTTTCTCAAGCAATAGAAATGCAGTTGCAATAGTCATTGATACATTACAAGTTTACAACTAGTAGAAATCAACACTTTACGGTTATTTGGACTCATGCACCCTCAATTCGGTGGAATAAGATTCATAAGAATCTATGAACTCTTAACGTCAGCACTATCATATCAGCCATTATGTCATATTTTAATTGGTTACCAATATTTTAAAATAATTGAATCTATTTTACTCTTACCCACACAATTGACAATCTAGTATTTTTATTTTCTCTAATAATGAAGTTATTACTTAATGGAATTGTTAAATATAAATTCTACAAGTGAAAGTTGACCATAATCTCTTAGAAATATATTTCACCCAAACAGCTCCTCTCAGGCAATGTATAGCTTAATTATTGGGAAAATTACGCAATAGGCATATTATTAGCACTTATTTACTATTCATAATTCCAATTGCACTCCCTTTCTTTCTTTAGGCATTCTATATTTATTAGTTATTTATATATTTTTAATTACATTTTATATAAAATATATTTAGGAATTAACCACAATTTAAAATATTAAATAATATCTTAATTTTTTTGGTAAATACAATAATTAATAGTGAACGGTGGGTTAATTAAGGCACCATAATCAAGACACAATAGTAAGTCTTTCACTTTCACTGGCATGGAATTTTTTTTCCCACAAAGTACTCAACCATTTTCCATGAATCTCTCTAAACTTTCATATCATTGACATTATCTTCTAAAATCTTCCGCATCTTTATTTAAAATTGAATAAATGTGAATATATACAATATTAAGTGAATAAATATTACATACACAAATTTATTTTTGGACTGTTCCTATGTTAACATTATACATTTTATTTTTGGGATTGATATATATCTTTTATTTAAGAAAATAGTTGCAAATAATTATTAACACTAAGTTGCTTCTTCTTATTTTAGGATAATGTTACGACTACGAAAAGTAAGTATTAAAGTATAGTAAATATTTTCACATGAATTGCTATTTATGTAAAAAACTTATAGGACCTTTATAGGTGGCTAAATGAAGCTCCAATGTTGATTTGTTAAACCCCAGCCCCCTTAGTAGCAACAGAAATAAAGGCCAGCATGAGATCAAAAGTCACTTACCGAGAGCAACCTTTTGTGTTTAAGAAGAAAATTAAAGCAACTATTATTTCCATAATATTTTCCAAAAGGCAAAAACAAAACAAATGAAATGAATTTTTTGAATGGATTTAGAAAGTTAACTAGTAAAGTAGTAATGATTTCGATTTAAATATGATTTACTGATAGAGTGTGGCAATCTAATGTGGGTTCCACCAAAATTAGTGCTCGGATCTGGTATATAGATTAAAACTTTACTTCAATCATGAATCAGTGACTGGATGCTTCAAAACATTATCCAGACTAAACTGACTGCTTTAGACTATTTGAAGCTACAGGTTCAGTCTCCTTACAAGACTTGAATGTACTAAGCTTATTGAATTAAGACATGATTAGACCCTTAATATATTTTAATTAAATATATGTGTCATCACTCATCAGTAATCTTAGAATTTTGTATATGTTCAATGCATTCAAGCACAAGGATGAGTGATTCAGAGTTACTAGACGTAAAGGTAGTTGCCATGATGCAAGTTTAACTTAATTTACAATTCCATGTTTTGTTCCTTTGTGAGTCGATCTATCTTGTTAAGATCATTGGAATATTTCACGGATCCGTCAGTGATATTCTTGGAATAGCAACATTAACTTTAAATTCTCACAAAAGTATTTTAATATATCCTTTGGTTTAAAAAAAAGAAAAAGTTGAACAAGTTAAGTGTAGAAATATCAGGATGTTCTTAACAATTTTTTAATGGTAGAGAGCTGAACTAACAGTTTGGTGCCTTCTTTAAAATGGCATAATTTGGCTGACATGCACTTGAAGGAAAGAAAGATTTTTAAAATTTATGTGTGAAAACCGTAAGATTTATTTGTTTATAATTTATAAAAATTTTGAAACTTGTTATTTTATATATTGTATGATTATATTTGTGGGTGTAATTAAACTTTTCATTAAGAGTAAGAGAAAGTACAAGTTAAATTATTTTTCAAATTGATAAGATATATATGTTATTATTTCGGAATTGACTAATAACAGAGGAAACTGTGTGTATTTATATGTGACAGAGTACGTAATAAAAATTTTATGCCCCGATCATCGCCTTTGTGACCTTCCATCGTCATTGCCGTAATCAAGTCACAGCTTAGTATTTATGGTTTGTGGCTAAAGAAAAAAGGTCAAAATCGCAATCTTATTAAAGGTTATAGCAGGAAAGTCAAAGGCACAACGTTAGTTCTTCTACTTAAATTTTCAATTTTCAATGACGAGTTTATGGCTACAACAATAAAGTCAAAGTCGCAACTTTAGTATCGGAACCCTTTTGTTGGAACCTTTAATCAATCAATTAAAAAGTCTAGAGTTGATTAGAAATTTAATAGATAATATTATTGTTATACTACAAATATTTTTTTAATTTACTTTGAGATTTCTGTGAAGATTTATGTTTATACAGTGCCTATAATATATTATGAAATAGTACGATAAATGATAAAGAAATAACAATCCTAAGAAAGTGTTTAGTCTAATTTTCCATGTACCTAAACAATGTTTGAATGGTTATCTGGACAACAAAATCAGAAAAGTCATTTGTCGAACCCCTTTATGGTTGGATTAAAAGTTTCGTGCTAGCCCATTTGCAGTTTTGCACAGCGCAAAGGCGCAACAAATTTATAAAAATCTTTACAATCATAGGTATATTCAACAAAAGTTCAGATCAAAAGTCTGCATTGAACAAAGCTCGAGCTTAGACGAAAGCGAACTTTAGGCCTGCATTAGGTGAAAGTTACACGGTCTCACAACAAGACACGTGTCATAAAGATTCGGCAACTCATGAGGACAAACTGAATCTGGAGACAGATCCTTTTATCACAATGGATGCACAGCCTACTCAGACTATGACTACAACTTCCCCGGGTGCAAAGAATGAATTCGAACAGATACACAACGATCATTAAAAGCGAAATATTAAGAGACGATCGTTGCCACCATTTAATCACAAAATTATATATTGTAATATCTAATAATAAATAATAATAATAATAATAATAATGTAGTAGTTTTATAATATTACCAAGATGTTGGGGTAATTTTGATGTCAAAGTAAAAGTTCAATGACCCTTTGTAATTTTACCAAAATAAAGAAGGAAAAGAATTAAAAGAAAACAAAAATTAAAAGAAAGAATTGAAAAAAAAAAGAAAGAGAAAACCTAAAGCAACTTAGGCAGAGAGGGCAGCAAACATACGCTGCCATTAAATGATTTCTTTTCAAGTTTGTCTTCTTACTCTACTTTGTACAAGGTATGTAGACAAGTATTTATCAATTTTTCCTAATTATCCTTTATAAGAAGGAACTTATACTACAACAAGATTTTCCATAAACTCCCCTTGTATAGAAGTAGTAATTTCTTATGAAAAATATGGATTAGGATATGATATAAAAATATTATTCCATAAATTACTTACTGGAAACAAATGTAGTAGGAAAATAAGGAAGGACAATTAAAAGAGAAACCTTCTCCTTATGACAGGGAGTATAGCAAGAGGGGATTTTTCATAATGAATATATTTACTGAATGATCTTTAAAACTAACGCATAAAATGGTGATAATTTATTCTAGATTGTGGAACACACAAATTGTAGCCTGCGAGCACACGTTCGGGTCGAAGGAAGTTAGTACTGTGAGTAAAATATCTACACGTAGTTGGTTTTCAACTATAGCATATTTGAAACTCACTTTCTTGCATCAATACTATTTTTATTAATTATTTTATTACATAGGACAAGTGCTAGTATAACTATTATATTGTTCTAACCAACTGTTATTTTGGTACTGAAGTTGTTGATACAAATTAATTTATTTTGAACCTTTGTTATTTTGAGAACTGCTACAGATATTATGATTTGATATCTTGTCAGAAAGAAAGTATAAATATGAGATATTGTGTTATTAAAGTAAATATTGTTTTGGGAATTAACTTAGCCAGATCGCCGTTATCTAACGTCGGGATCGTTAGGCCTGGTGCACCTTGTACAGTATTTCTCTTCCGCTAATAGGAAAGAACTAGTCCACCCTCTAGAAGGGAACCCAGCTGACGGGGTAGTCAGATGGCCATGATAAAATCATGGTGTCAGACCGTAATATTTGATTCTGGCTCAGGAACCTTTCACTATATATAAAGACACGAGTACTAGGGTTGAAATTACTATTTTTAATAGAATTACTGTATTATTTATTTATGCATGTTTTCTTATATATACTTGTCCCGAATAAAAACGCTATGGTTGATATTGTCCTCGCTTAGTCTGTGTGACTAACCCTTTTCCTTTCCCCACTCACAGATAAACTAGTTGAGGCTGATACTTTGAGTCAAGGCGAGTGACAGAGCTGAGGATTGATCCAGTAAGCCCCGCATCTGCTTCGCGAGGGCCATTATTTGTTCTTTAATTTATTTAAGTCATCAGTTCATTTGAATCTAGAGTTTTGGCGTCATTATTTGTATGGTGAGCTACTAAAAGACTACGATTGTGAAATCTTATATCACCCAGGCAAGGCTAATGTTGTGGCAGACGCGTTATGTCGGAAATCCATGGGCAGTTTGGCGCATATAGCACCAGTGAGGAGGCCTATTGCGAAGGAAATCCACGAGTTGAAGGGAAGTGGAGTAAATTTTGAGATGGGAACTACAAGTACATTATTAGATTGTGTGCAAGCCAAATCATCTTTGATTGAAAATATCAAGGCAAAGCAGTGCCAAGATTCTAAATTTTGCAAACTCAGAGATGATAGGGGTACCGGTAAGGGAAAGGAATTCATTGTTGATAATGACGGGGCATTACGACTTGGTGAGTGCATCTGTATGCCTGATGTCGATGGGTTAAGGCAGACTTTGCTTGAGGAGGCATATGGCTCCAAGTACTGAGTTCACCCTGGTTCTACAAAGATGTATCAAGATCTTCGACAGTTATACTGGTGGCAAGGTATGAAGAAGGATGTTGCCGATTATGTCATGCGTTGTCTGACTTGCCAGCAAGTGAAGGCAGAGCACCAGCGACCTACAGGGTTGTTGCAGCGGCTTGAAATTCCGGAATGGAAGTGGGAACGAATCACTATGGACTTCGTGACTAGGTTGCCACGGACACCTAAGGGCTACGACTCTATATGGGTGATTGTGGATCGACTAACGAAGTTAGCACACTTCTTGCCAGTCAAGACAACATACAATGGTGCACGTTATGCACAATTATATATAGATGAGATAGTAAAGCTTCATGGAGTCCCGGTGTCTATTATTTCTGATAGAGGGTCCCAGTTCACCTCTCATTTTTGGAAGAAATTCCAGCGAGAGTTGGGAACGCGAGTGGATCTGAGTACTGCATTCTACCCGCAGACTGATGGACCGTCGGAGCGGACCATACAGACCTTGGAAGACATGTTGAGGTCTTGTGTCCTTGATTTTGGTGGTAGCTGGGATAAGTACTTACCATTGGTTGAGTTTGCTTACAATAACAGTTTTCAAGCAAGTATTCAGATGGCTCCATACGAGGCTTTGTATGGAAGACGATGTCGATATCCTATTGGCTAGTTTGAGACTGCTGAAGTTAAGATTTTGGGTCCAGATTTGGTACAGTTAGCACTTGACAAGGTTCAATTGATAAGGCAGAGGTTGCTGACAGCTCATAGTAGGCAGAAAGCCTACGCAGATAAGAGGCATCGTGAGTTAGAGTTTTCGGTAGGGGATCATGTGTTCTTACGTGTCTCACCGATGAAAGGAGTCCTAAGATTTGGAAGGAAGGGGAAGTTGAGGCCGAGGTACATTGGACCATATGAGATACTTGAAGAATTGGCAATGTAGCATATCGTCTGGCACTCCCTCCTGAGTTGTCTTCCGTCCACTCAGTATTTCATGTATCTATATTGCGGAAGTACATACCCGACCCTTCTCACGTGCTTGAGGCACTGAATGTTAAGTTAGATAAGAACTTAGCTTATGAGGAGCAACCTGTTGCCGTAGTTGATAGGCAAGTGAGGAAGTTGCGGTCAAAAGAGATTGCAACAGTGAAGGTTGTATGGAAGAATCACACCGTGAATGAGGAAACATGGGAAGATGAGGAGGAGATGCGAGCCAAATATCCTCACCTATTCCAAACCGAGGGTATTTATGTGTTTTAAATTTGGGGACCGAATTTTCTTAAGGGGGGAAGAATGTAATATCCCATAATAATAATAATAATAATAATAATAATAATAATAATAATAATAATAATAATAATAATAATAAACTAATGTAGTGGTTTTATAATATTACCAAGATGATGGGGTAATTTTGATGTCAAAGTAAAAGTTCAATGACCCTTTGCAATTTTACTAAAATAAAGAAGGAAAAGAATTAAAAGAAAACAAAAAATAAAAGAAAGAATTGAAAACAAAAGAAAGAGAAAACCTAAAGCAACTTAGGTAGAGAAGGCAGCAAACATACGCAGCCATTAAAGGATTTCCTTTCAAGTTTGTCTTCTTACTCTACTTTGTACAAGGTATGTAGACAAGTATTTATCAATTTTTCCTAATTATCTTTTATAAGAAGGAGCTTATACTACAACAATATTTTCCATAAACTCCCCTTGTATAGAAGTAGTAATTTCTTATGAAAAATATGGTAGGCTATGATATAAAAATATTGTTCCATTAATTACTTACTGGAAACAAATGTAGTAGGAAAATAAGGAAGGACAATTAAAAGAGAAACCTTCCCCTTATGACAGGGAGTATAGCAAGAGGGGATTTTTCAGAATGAATATATTTACTGAATGATCTTTAAAATTAATGCATAAATTGGTGATAATTTATTCTAGATTGTGGAACAAGCGAATCGTAGCCTGCGAGCACATGTTCGGGTCGAAGGAAGCTAGTACTGTGAGTGAAATATCTACCCGTAGTTGGTTTTAACTAAGCATATCTGAAACTCACTTTCTTGCATCAATACTATTTTTATTAAATTATTTTATTGCATGGGACAAGTGCTAGTATAACTAATATATTGTTCTAAGCAACTGTTATTTTGGTACTGAAGTTGTTGATACAAATTGATTTATTTTGACCCTTTGTTATTTTGAGAACTGCTACAGATATTATGATTTGATATCTTGTCAGAAAGAAAATACAAATATGATATATTGTGTTATTAAAGTAAATATTTTTTTGGGAATTAACTTAGCCAGATCGCCATTATCTAACGTCGGGATCGTTAGGCCTGGTGCACCTTGTACAGTGTTTCTCCTCCGCTAGTAGGAAAGAACTAGTCCACCATCTAGAAGGGAATCCAGCTGACGGGGTAGTCAGACGGCCGTGATAAACTCATGGTGTCAGACCGTAATATTTGATTCTGGCTCAGGAATGTTCTACTATATATAAAGACACGAGTACTAGGGTTGAAATTACTATTTTTAATGGAATTACTGTATTATTTATTTATGCATGTTTTCTTATATATGCTTGTCCCGAATAAAAACGCAATGGTTGATATTGTCCTCGCTTAGTCTGTGTGACTAACCCTTTTCCTTTTTCCACTCACAGATAAACTAGTTGAGGCTGATACTTTGCGTCAAGGCGAGTTACAGAGCTAAGGATTGATCCAGTAAGCCCCGCATCTTCTTCGCGAGGGCCATTATTTGATCTTTAATTTATTTAAGTCATTAGTTCATTTGATTCTAGAGATTTACTCCTTAGTCAGTTTTGGAATGTCGTTTTGGTTTAAGTTGGTACCGAAGTACTCTGTGGTTTAGTTATCATCGTGGACAACGTGGATTTAGTGTTGTTGATCGTCCTTTAGACTTTAAATATGCGCATTAATGTGATAGTCATTTATTAGACTGGTTCTGGCTGGTTGTTGACAGGTACAAATTTTTGGTTTGCTCCCGGTACAGGGGAAACTCTGCCGAAATTTCTGCGCGAATATGATAGGCTTGCTAGGTAGGCTTAGTCTTGTCTAGCGCCGATCACGGCCCTAAATAGGGTCGTGACATATATAGCTTTAACCATTACGACTTGAGAAAATAAAGACATATTATTATTAAATGTATGCCAATAAGGACCATAATTGCTGTATAAACCCATCATCTAATACTCTCATGTAAATGATCTGGAAAATTGCCATCGACACTTGTATAACTTAAAATCAATAAGAATGCTCTCCCTTTCTCTCTTTCTCATATACTTACTATTATATTACAGAGCTCTCTAATTGGAAGATGTGCTCTCCGGGCACGCAGATAAATTGTTTTGTTTGTTTAATTTCGGTTGCTCCATTATTATTACGATCTTCTCAACATTTTTATTTCTTAAGGCCTAATTAACAAATTAAATTTGTTAATCAATTTAGACAATTTTAGGCTAAACAAGCCCCAAGGATAAAGTAGCTGAAACTTGACTGCTTTTTAAGAAGTGATTATTCATTAAATAGTATAGGAAAAAATAGTTATTTATGCACTTGCCCCATGGTTAGACAAAAAAATTCATTGCGTGCCCTCAATAAGTACTGGTAGTGGTCTTTGCCCCTATTTTTAAATATTTTAGCAAAATTCCCTCCACATCATTATTTACTACGTGAACGGACTATTTTGCCCCCTGCCTAACCTAGTTCACATTGTGTGTTGTCTCCTTCCTTCTTTCCTCCTTCATCTCCTTCTTTTTTCTTTGTGTTCTGCAGATTTAGGGTTCTAGAAAGTGAATACTGGGTAAGCTCTTGCCCTTGTTGTTTGACTAGAGCTTAGCCAAGACTTTCTCTGCAAGTTGCCCATTACACCAAAAGTTTAAAGTCTTGGCTATAGGACGTGTAGAGACTTTCTCTGCAAGTTGCCCATTACACCAGAGCTTAAAGTCTTCGCTAAGTCTCTGCAAGTTGCCTATTGCTTCAGAGCTTCCTGTTTATGCCTAAAATTTGCTTATAGTTTAAATAGATAGAATTTGTAGAATGATCACAAGCAATACAATAAATATGAAGGGAAAACAATAAATAGAGAAATAAGCAAAGAAATAAATAGTTGTATCTCTTGAGTAAAGTTAGATTCTGGTGTATCGTCTGATGTACAATACAATGAGAATGGGGTATTTATAGTTGAGTTTTACTCGTGTCCTAATTATGGTAAAATACAAAGACTTATAGGCTGTTGGAGTTTTTACTCAATGCGTTGATACAAATTAAACCCTAACTAGGAGACTGTAAACCCTAAGGCGGCGGGATGTATGTGGTACGTACCACAACCTGTGCCTGCGAAGCGGCCATGACTTTGAGAAGCAGGCATGTTTCCTCTATGCCTGGTGACTTACAAGCTAAGTCTAGTCTTGCCAGCTGGACTCGTATTCTAGTAATCATATGTGGTGTATTTTTACCCGCATAGCCAGCTAACCCACTTGATGAGTGATGGCGTAAGTAGTCAGGAAGTGCAAGTGGCATGCAGAAGAGGCGTTTGAAAAGATATCTCACTGACTCTTTGAAACTCACAGTCTATTTGACCGAAGTAGACGTCCGATTCCTTATAGAGTTCCACGCGTCCTTACGTGATTTGCTTTTATCGATTCCATGCACCTTTCCCATCACTGCTTTTATTGCACCGAATCGTTTCATATCTCCAAGCCATAATTGTTTTGATCGCTTCGTGCTTCGTTCTTATCTCCTTCCACCTTTAAAAGGGTTTCTCAGTAGATTTGGATCAGAAACACATTGTCTTCCTTAAAGCTTTCTTTTGAGAGAATAATTCTGATTTTTCTCGAAAAATGCCTGCTTATGATCCTGGTTTGATATTTCCAGAACATTTCTCTCATTCGGAATAGATTATGATTGAGAATACTGAAAACAAATACCCTTTGGTCATTTTCCTCTGACGCCCTTCCATCATGTTAAGATGGACGGAGTTCCCCGAGTCATAATATTTGATCGGAATCCTAATGATATTCTTTAGATTATCTTCCTTGTGGCATGTGCATTGATTATGGTGCGCTCATTTTCTAATGCAGCGGTTGCTGTGATGTTCCTCTTTTGTCATGCAGGACTTTCTCTCGAGAGGTAGGCTACCAAGCAAGGCTTCTGTATTTGCTCGTCTTTTAGTTCCATAGGACAAAAAAATCCAAAGGTAGCGCCACTGACACAATCAGGTCCTTGCTATGACATTCTCTCCTTTCTCTGAGTGATCAATCTGCAGCCTCTCTTCAAATCCCTGGCGGTCGCGTACCTCTACCCATGCTTGCGGATTAAAGATTGCATTATCTTCCATTCGTGAGGAGAAGAGGGGTTGCATGGTGCTTCAGTGGCTACTGGTAGTTCCATGTTGGTATCTCTCCACCAGACGCTATTGAAGCTGCCAGAAATGTTCATGCCCCTGCTGCCGTTCTACTGAGGGACTCTTCAGTTGGACTGATTTTCCAATGCCCCTATGATAGCGGCATATTGATATTGCTTCTCGGGGCGTTATGTTGGAAAATCTCGCCTTTCGTACGTCGAAAGATAATTTTGGAGCGTACGTTGGATGGGATCTCTTCAGTACATACTCGACTTGTGCTAGACCTAGGCATTTAGTCAATGGGCAGCTGAACATCTGGCTGTACAAATCTCAATTTATTAGGTAGTATCAGGCTGCTTTCACTCTTAGCTGCTTGCTTTGTTTCCTGTCTTCGGGGAGTGTTCCCTTGTCCAGTTATTCAGTTAGTGTATGGCGCCAATCCAAGATGGGTCATATGGTATGAGCTTCGAGATCCAGCAGGTCTGAGTGATTTAGCTCGATCACCGTCTCCGGTCTGTTTGCATTTGTATCTACATTCCGCTAGGCTGGGTAACACATTGTCGTCCGTGTTTTCTTCTCTTGGTACAATGTTAATATTCCACTTTTGAAAATTTTTCATACGTGCTTCCACTTTAGCTACGAACTCCTACATGCGAGCATCTTTGGCTGCGAATATTCCATTTATGTGATTAACGATCAGCTGGAAGTAACTGTAGGTACTAATTTCCCTAGCCCCTAATATGTAAGCTAATTCAAGAGCTTGAATTGCAGCTTCATATTCTGCTTCGTTGTTCATAATCGGTGGGCAATTAATGGCCTTTCAAAAAACCCTTTCGGATGGAGACTTGATCACTAATCTGGGACTCGCTCTTGTGATATTCGATGCCTCATCTGCGTGGTTCACCCATTCTCCGGGAGTGACACCTTCCATCATCTTGAAGTCAACCTCCGCCTTTGGCATCATGTCGGTGCTGAAGTTAGCTACATAGTTTGCGAGGACCTATGAAGATGGTTCGTTATGGGAAGGACGAGCCCACGATAATTGTGTGGCTCTAGAAATACGGCCGTAACTTCTTGGCTGCAACCACCAGGGCAAGCGCGTGCTTTTCCAAATATTGATAGCGTGTTTTTGCGCCTAGGAGGGATTTGCTGACATAGTATATTGGAGACTGCACCCCTTTCTCTTCTCGTACGAGAACAACGCTCACTGCCACTTCTGATACCGCCAGATACAACAGCAGCGGTTCTCCCTCTTGCAGCTTAATCAATAGTGGAGGATTGGAGAGATACTGTTTCAAATCTCGGAGCGCCTGACTGCATTGCTCCGTCCACTCAAATATTTTGTTATTCTTTAGCACGTTGAAAAACTGGTGGCATCAATCTGAGGATTTGGAGATGAACCGTCTAAGTGAGGTTATATGACCATTGAGCCTATTTATTTCCACCTCACTTTTCAACACTTCTGGTATGGCTCCGATGTCTTCGATCTTTGCAGGGTTTGCTTCTATTCCTTTGTTAGAGACGATGAATCTGAGGAACATTCCTGATGACATGACGAAGGCAAATTTTTCTGGGTTGAGCTTCATGCCATATTTGTCTAATATGTTGAATGCTATTTCCAGGTGCCTGATGTGATCTTTGGCGAACTCTAATTTGACCAACATGTCGTCGATGTAAACCTCCATGGTCTTGCCGATTTAGTCCTTGAACATCAGGTTTAACAATCTCTAATAGGTTGCGCCCACGCTCTTTAGACTAAAAGGTATTACTCGATAACAATAGGTTCCCCTATCGTTAATAAGAGGCCTTTTCTTAATCATTTGGGTTCATGAGGATTTGATTGTATCCTTAATATGCGTCCAAGAAACTGAGCGCTTCATGCTCTGCCGTTGAATCGATGAGCTGATCGATGTTGGGCACTGGGAAAGAGTCTTTTAGGCACGATTTATTCAGGTCGGTTAAATCAATGCACATTCTCCACTTGCCATTTTCTTCGGGACGACTACAACGTTTGACATAGTAAACCTCACGAATTGATCCGTGATTGGTGCAAGCTAATTTGGTAAAGATGAAGCTCAGCAACCGGAGATAATAACAGCAGAAAAGTAAAGATAAAGCAAGACAAATCTCTTGCTTCGTTTGAATGAATCCGAGGAACTAGTCTCGGTTCAAACAATGGAGAAGGCAAAGAGAAACACCAATGCTAAGCAACAATCCTCAAGAAGTCACATGCTTCTTGCAAATTGAATGACCAAAGAAGAAGATTGTTCAAACGATTCACACTGAATGACACAAAGTTCTTCTAAATTCCCACGACGTAGTTCGGCTCCAACGGAAACACAATAGCAACTGCTATACTCAATATTCATCAACAACTAGATTACTAAAATGAAATGAAATAAGGTTTATATAGACTATTCTAAGGGCAAAATAGTAAACGGTCACAGGCGACCAATAGGAGTAAGCCACACAGGGTTAAATAAATTGAGTTGTTCGGTCACTCCTTCAGCCGAACACTTGAATTTCGAACATTTGACTTCGGTGCTTCGTGCTCAGCTCGGCTCATTTTGACATCGGACGCTCTCCCCTCAGTTGATTGTTTGTTCTATTTCAGTGTCGATGTTGAATTTTCAGTTGGGGTTCGGTCGCTCCCTTCTTCGAGCTCAAGCTTATAGATGAAGCCTTCGATTCTTGAGCTCGGCCACTTAGCTTCGGAACGGTTGCTCTCTCCCGGCCATGCCAATTGAATGTGAACGTCGTGCAACAGTTTGGCTTGGTTTCGTGTCATCGGCCTGGTAGATTCAACACTTGATCAGCACGTGTTCGGGCTGCATCATCCTCCCCTTCTTGAGAAGATTTCGTTCTCGAAATCGAGCCCTCTTCAGCCTCCGATGCTTGGCCTACAACACAAGGAGTTAAGTCAGCAACGTTAAAGGTGTTGGACACGTTATACTCACCAGGGAGTTCGATTATATAAGCATCGCTATTGATCTTGCTCAGCACTTGAAATGGACCATCCCCTCGAGGAGCCAACTTTTCTTTCCTTTGGTTTGGAAATCGTTCCATTCGGAAGTGAACCCATACCCATTCTCCCTTCTATAACTCCAACTTCTTGCGCCCCTTGTTTTTCTTCGATGCAACTTTGGCATATGCTTCCTCGAGGTTCTTCTTCACCTTTACATGCAACTCGATCAAGGCAGTGGCTCGTCGAGTACCTTCAAAATCAATAACAGAATCTCGAGGCAATGGGGTTAAATCAAGTGGAATTAACGGGTTAACACCATACACACATTCGAACGGAGTCATTCCAATCATTCGATGCATTGTTTGATTGTATGCAAATTCCATCACGGGAAATCGATCAGCCCAGTTTTCGACCTTACCGTTGATCATAGCTCGAAGCAGAGCTCCCAAGGTTCGGTTGACTACCTCGGTCTGTCCATCAGTCTGAGGATGGTGAGACGTCCAGAATAGTAATTTGGTGCCGAGCCGAGGGCATCCCATAGACAATTCCAAAAATGACTCAAGAATTTTGAGTCTCGATCACTCACAATAGTACGAGGCACACTATGCAATTTCAACACATTAGAAATAAACAAAATAGCTACATGTTGTGCATCATCACACTTCTTGCAAGGAATAAAGTGAGTCATTTTGGAAAAATGGTCGACTACGACAAAGATGCTATCATGTCCATCCCCCGACCTTGGTAACCCCATAAAAATATCCATGGATATATCAACCCACGGTCGATTAGGAACAGGCAACGGAGTGTACAAACCATGAAGGTTGGACCTCGATTTAGCTTTCTTGCATTCTAAGCAAGCATTGCAAAGCTTTTCTACATCTCTTCGCATTTTTTGCCAATGGAACTTCTTGGTCAAGATTCCAAGAGTTTTGTCGACACCGAAGTGTTCCATCAAGCCTCCGGAGTGAGCTTCTCGAACCAACAGCTCTCTCCATGATGACACAGGCACACAAACCCTCCCATTCTTGAAGAGGTAGCCATCGTGCCACTAATATTTCTTAACCCTTCGGCCACTCAAGATTGCGTCATGGACGCTTTTCAGCTTGGGTTCATCTTCGTACATCGACTTGATGCTTTCTAATCCCATGAGCCTCGAGTCGAGAGTGGTCGCTAAGGCAAATTTCCTCGATAGCGCATCGGCCACAACATTGTCTTTTCCCTTTTTGTAATGAATTACTTAGGGAAAGCTCTCAATGAATTCCACCTGCTTGGCATGTCTTCGATTTAATTTCTCCTGGCCTCGGAGATGTTTCAAAGACTCATGATCACTTTTAATCACAAACTCTCTCCGCCATAAATAATGCTGCCAATGGGCGAGTGCTCGAACGAGGGCATACAACTCCTTGTCATACGTAGAGTAATTCAAGGTTGCACCCTTAAGCTTTTCGCTGAAGTACGCGATCGACTTCGATTCTTGCATAAGCACTCCTCCGATCCCAACTCCAGACGCATCACACTAGACCTCGAATGCTTTGCCGAAGTCAGGGAGTTGCAACAATGGGGCAGAGCTACGCCTCCATTTCAACTCTTGGAAAGCCCCCTCTTGGGACTCTCCCACACAAACAGATGGTCTTTGTTTACCAGCTCGGTTAAAGGAGCTGCCACGGTGCTAAAGTCACGAACAAACCTTCGGTAAATGCTAGCTAAGACATGGAAGCTACAAACTGTAGATACCGAGGTTTGAGTCGGCCAATCTTTGATAGCTTCGACTTTTGACTCATCGACTTCAACAATATTAGCACTCACAACGAATCCTAGAAAGACTACACGCTTGACACAAAAGGCACATTTCTTGAAGTTAGCATATAAATTCTCTTCTCTAAGGGTTTTAGGCACATTTCTTGAAGTTAGCATATAAATTCTCTTCTCTAAGGGTTTTAGGCACATTTCTTGAAGTTAGCGTATAACTTCTCTTCTCTAACGGTTTCAAGCACTAGCCTTAGGTGTTCGACATGTTCATTCACAAATTTACTATAAACAAGTATGTGATCGAAGTAAACGACAACAAACTTATTTATGTACGATTTGAGCACGTGGTTCATGAATCGCATGAATGTGCTCGGTGCGTTAGAGAGGCCAAACGGCATCACAAACCATTCATAGAGACCGAATTTGGTCTTGAATGCAGTTTTCCACTCGTCTCCGGGTTTCATTCGAATTTGGTGGTAACCGAACCTGAGGTCTATCTTTGAAAATCATGAAGAACCACTTAACTCATCTAGCATGTCATCTAATCGAGGGATAGGATGACGATACTTTACCGTGATTTTGTTGACTGCTCCGCAATCAACACACATTCACCATATTCTATCTTTCTTCGGTACAAGGATAACAGTCACGGCGCAAGGACTCAAGCTCTCTCGAACAAGGCCCTTGTTCAGCAATTCATCCACCTGCCTTTGGAGCTCTTTGGTGTCTTCGGGATTACACCGGTATGCAGGTTTGTTGGGGATTTGAGACCCCAGAATGAAGTCAATTTCGTGCTCGATTCCTCTCAATGGAGGCAATCCACCTGGCATTTCTTCGGGAAACATGTCCCCGAAGTCTTGTAAAACTCTTTGTACAACCTTAGGCAAAGGTTTATTGTTAGAAAAATCATCATTAGAGTTTAGAAAGATACCCTTGTGCACGAAGAAAATCATCAGTTGACCATTGTCGTTGCCTCGTAGATACTCACCAGGTTGCATGATTGCACAGATATTTCTCACCTCGGTTGTCGAGTTTTTATCTTCGGCCATAATTTACGTTCCCATTGGAAGCTTAGCTTTGGGTGCTTCTTTTAATTCCTTCATTCGTTTATAGTCCTCGCAGACTTGTTTTGGAGACAATGGTTTGAGTATGAAACTCTCACCTCCGAGCTTAGCAGTGTAAGTGTTGGATCGTCCGTTATGAATAACCGACCGATCATACTGCCATGGTCGACCCAATAGCAAATGACAAGTTTGCATCGGTATCACATCGAACATCATCTCATCTTGATATTCTCCAACTTTGAACTTGATCCACACTTGCTTGACAACCTTCAATTCACCACATTCATTTAACCATTGCAATCTGTAGGAATGAGGATGCTTTGAAGTAGGTAATCCTAATTGTGATACCAAGGTTTGGCTCACCACATTTGCACAACTACCCGAATCAATTATTATCAAACAAACTTTTCCCCTTACTCGACATCTTGCATGGAAAAGATTCTCTCTTTTGTTGTCCTCTTCTTCGAGAGTCATGCAGCTCAAATTTCTTCGAGCCACAAGAAATATTTCCAGATGATCAGCTTCGGCAGCTTCTCGACCATCATTATTTCAGCTCGGTCAGTCTCCTCGAAATTTTCTTCCTCAGTGTCACTCGCAGGGACGGTTCCGTCTTCCAGCAAAAGCATAACTTTACGATTTGGACACTTTTTTCCATGTGACCATAACCTCTGCATTTATGACACCAAATGCTGGAAGCACTAGGAGTATTGATTTGAACTTTACCTCCCCATTCTCTTGGTTGATTAACGATCACTCCCCTCTCGAAGGGTTTCTTCGGATCTCGAACAGTGTTAGCACTTGCTGGATTTGGACTCTTCTATTTTTTACCTCGGTTCAAAGGAGTTGAAGTAGTGACTCCTCGATACTAGTTTGCTTTGTCGTCCTTCACCCATTTGTCAGCTTCGATGGCAGCATGAAACACATCTTCCAAAGTTTGATACACATACAGCCTCAATTGAGATGACACATCTCGAGCCAAGCCATTTTTGAATCGAATGATGGCTTGCTCGTCATCTTCTTCAATATCAAGAGACAATCGAATTCTTTCGAACTCATCATAGTATTCTTCAACCGATTTGGACCCTTGTTTCAATTCAAAGATATTTCGAAGTTGTTCCTGCCGATCTTTGGCATTCACATACTTAGCATCCATCGCTCACTTCAACTGCATCCATGTGGTGACTTCGGGATAAGCATTCCTTCGTCTCAACCTTTTGTCAGCCTCCCACCATGTCGATGTGTATGCCTCGAACGAAGCAATAAAATGTGCAGCTTTTGTCTCTTCGGTCATCTCATTTGTTTCGAAGATTCGTTCCAATCGAATCTTCCAATCAAGGTATTGGTCTGGATCACTAGTTCCTTTGAAAGGTGGAATAGTGATCTTGACACTGTTCAAGTTTGAATCACGACCACCTCGGATCGGTTCCGGATACTCATCATATAATTCATCAGCCTCATGCTCAAAATATCGATCAATATTTGTAGCTCGATCTCGACCTCAAAAATTCCCATGACCTCGTTGAACCTGCCTTCGTTGAACGAACGGCGGCTCGTACTTAGCTTCGACCTCGGAAAATTCTCCATCATCGCCCCCTTCATCAACGACCACAACTTGTTTTCGGGCCATTGGAAGTTGCAATCTTTCACCTCGAGAAATGCCCAAGTGTTGATGACTAGCTTGGGGATTACGCAAGTTTTGTTGTTGCGCTTGGGGATCGCCCAAGTGTTGTTCAACTCAGGGATTGCCCATAGCTTCATTTCGAACAGCCTCGTTCTTCAACCGTTGTTGTCGAACGAGCTTAGCAAATTGCTCAGGTTTCATCGGAGTGGAGTTACTAGTACCAGCTCCGGACCCAGGCAAGGCCATGGACACGGACACACTCCCTTCCTTGAGGTTAGCTACTCGAGCACTCACTCCTCTTACCTCGGTAGTGATGCCTTGTATCGCAGCCATGAGATCGGCTAACGACACCTCGGGTGCCTCAATGCCCTTTCCATCGCCTCTATTCCCAGCCATGGTACCTACACAATTCAAAGACCAAGAAAATGTTAAAAGTTAGAAATCACCTCACACAGTCCCTCACCTTTATCGGGTGGCACTCGGGTCCACTCAATTTATGGGTTCGGTTTTTGGTCACTCAAGAACTTGTAGCCAATGGCTTCATCGGTTGATCAACTTCTCTCAGTTCCTTCGAATTTGACAAGTTACACTGTCTCCTTCTGGAAGAGTGAATTGATGTTGACTCGATGAAACAGACACTATTTACTGCGCTCGGGAAGTCAAAGAATTTTCTACGAAATTCAAACTTCAGTCACTGCTCGCACGAGTTCCTATAAGCTCAAACAAACTAGTACGACCTCGAGTAGAAAGATTTACTCTAGAGATCCACTAACGAGATTTATCGAACACAAGAAAAAGTGAAAACTTAGGAGAATCTACCCTTCGATTCCTTTTGGAATCCTCGAACAAACCACCTCTTGTACGGACAAAAGTGGTCCATCCTTTTGTACAGATTAGGGTTTAACCTTATCTTTCTCTTTTCTAGCCGACAAAATTTCACCTGGGGTTTTGAATGTAATAATTTACCCCTTTCTCTATAGAACAGTGAACTCAACAACTTCGATATACGGACAAATTTTAACTTGTTCACTGACCACGATTTAATGACTTTGGGTCCCTTTTCTCTCCGGTAACTTTAACACCAGAGGAAGATTGCAAGTTTCCAGCCGAGCTAAGAACTCAGCTGCGCTTGTCCGTACACTGTTACAATGTAACAATTTTCTGGCGTACGGACGGTGGCAAATCGACAAAACTTCCAATATTTAACTCAAAACACAACCCAAATGAAATAAAAACCACCAGCCTTCAATGATAACAACCAAAATTCAACTGGGGCTCGATAACAACCACCACCGCGGTAAAAACAGTCCAAAATCACCGAGAAACCCTAGTCGACAAGCAGTGTACGACAGGTACTTATTAGAATCTCCAGACAGTGGTGAACACGAAACAATGGTTGTTTAATTCAAAAAACCAACAATCAAACCAAAATATTTTTTGAATTTTTATTTTCTACCTTTTTTTTTTGGGTAATAAAACACAACAGTAATAACAATCAACAACGAGGATGAAGCTGAAACTGAAAGACACAAACACATGAGATAAAACGAACAGGATTGGGGTTGTAAGAACAAGTCCAAGCCGTGCTCTGATACCACGATGGTGCAAGCTAAATCGGTAAAGGTGAAGCTCAACAACCGGAGATAATAACAGTGGAAAAGTAAAGATAAAGCAAGACAAATCTCTTGCTTCGTTGGAATGAATCCGAAGAACTAGTCTCGGTTCAAACAATAGAGAAGGCAATGAGAAACAGCTATGCTAAGTAAAAATCCTCAAGAAGTCACATGCTTCTTGAAAATTGAATGACCAAAGAAGAAGATTGTTCAAACGATTCATACCGAATGACACAAGTTCTTATAAATTCCCACGATGGGGTTCGGCTCCAACAGAGACACAATAGCAATTGCTATACAAAAATATTCATCAACAACTAGATTACTACAATGAAATGAAATGAGGTTTATATAGACTATTCTAAGGGAAAAATAGTAAACGGCCACAAACAACCAAAAGGAGTAAGCCATGCAGGGCTGAATAAACTGAGTGTTCGGTTACTCCTTCAGCCGAACACTTGAATTTTGAACACTTGAGCTCGAGCTCTTGACTTTTGAGCACCGTTGCTCAGCTCGGCTCATTTTGACATCAGACGCTCTACCCTCGATTGCTTGTTTGCTCTATTTCAGTGTCGATGTTGAGTGTTCGGTCGCTCCCTTCTCCGAGCTTAAGCTTATAGATGAAGCCTTCGATTCTTGAGCTCGACCTCTCATCTTCGGAACATTTGCTCTCTCCCAACCATGCAAATTGAATGTGAACGTCGTGCAACAACTTGGCTTAGTTTTGTGTCATCGGCCTCGGTGGATTGAACAATTGATTAGCACGTGTTCGGGCTGGATCAGTGATCCATGTTCAACTTAAACCTCAATGGGTGAGGAGCGATTTCCAAATATATAGTACCCGATTGAGAGTCGAGGTCAATTTCCACGAGGAGCTAGCACGTGTTCTGTGTATAGAGAGAATAAAGTCGAGTTCTATGGATCGTTTGAGTATTCCTAAATAAGGAGTGAAAGTTGTTTTTGACTAAAGGTAAAGCTATTAACTAAACATATCACAAATTATCATATAATGTTCACATGATTAATTAAGTTGTAAAACAAGGAGAGAAAGCTATGGGTTTACCTATTCAAACAAGACTCTATTAACCTAACACTTATTTTAACCACAGAAATCCTATAGATAATTATTAATGGTCGGATCTTCAAGTTTAATCCTCTAAAATAGTTGGGTATAGAGAGGGTCTACCAAGTTAAGCATGTTGGGTTCAATAATGAGGGACATAAAACCCTAGTCTAAAGACCCGAGCGGGAATGACCTTTATAGGTCTTTCCTTTTAGATGGGTAGGCTCGTAAGCCAATATAACTCAAATTCTTGCTAGTTTCTATAAACCCACACCTTCAACCCTGTTAGGGTGCTGAAGGCAAAGTGAGGTTTAGTTCAAGTGTGGCCATGCCTCAAAACCTTTTCATGTTAAGAACAATAGAAACTAGAGTAATATTTACCCATAGATTTTGTAAGATTAACACAAGTGTTGAAGTTAAAATAATCAAGTCATTACGAATAAATCCTTAGTATGTGTTTAGTTACTCATATTAGGGTTCAACATAATCATAGTAAGGAAAGAAATAGCTAGAATCATGTAATGGAATAGAACAAAGGTTGAAATCCTTAAAAAGATTGTTTTTAAAACCCATTGCTTGCCTTCCTAGAATATTCGAAAGTGAAATAAACTAGGATATTCTAAAATATTCTCAGATACTTTGCCTTGGAGGCCTGATGGTCTATTTATAGGCATGGGTTTGAAAGCCAAAAATCTAATTACAAAATTACCATTTCAAATTGTTTTTCAATATTCAGCCAATCATTCGGCACCCACCGGTTTCATTTGGTGGCCGCTTGCTAGGTTTCTGACTTTCTCCTTATCTTCCGCCTTTCAGGTTTGGCAGGCAACCATTGAGCAGAGAGATGTGTAGCTTTCATCGCCTATCTTTTGAGCCCACTGTGAGTACCGACGAGCAACCGATGACTCTACGGACCCGCCGATTATTTTTAGCCCATGATTCTGTGGGTTGCCCTTTCACTTCGGTGGCTCATCTTTAGCTCTTGAACTCTCATCTCTCTGGTAGATGGCTTCATCAATTCAGCCGTTTATTTGGGGGGGGGGGGGGGCGGGGGGCGATCTTGGTCTGCGACAATATTTCTCCAGTTTCTTTACTTGTAGCCAATTTCTTGCATTTTGTCAATATTTCTATTCCATTTGGCTTTGTAACTTTGAGTGTCGATCAATACCTCAAATATGGAGAATTACATAAGATTTGTGCGTATAACAAGGCGAAAAGACACAAAACCTAGTCTAAAAGAGTAAAATATAAGCACAAAATGCCAACACATCAATCTATTATTTAATAACTTCTCCACCTTTTAATGTGTCACGACCCTATTTAGGGCCGTGATCGGTGCTAAGTAAGACTTAGCCTACCTAGCAAGCCTACACCTTTTCGTACAGAAAATTTGGCAGAGTTACCCTTGTACCGGGAGCAACCAAATATTTTGTACCTGTCAACAACTAGCCAGATCAGTCTAATAAACGACTATCAAATTATTGCTCATACATAAAGTTAAAGAACATTCAATAACACCAATATACATTGTCCATGACAACAATTATACTATAGAGTACTTTAGTACTAACTTTAATCAAAATGACATCCCAAGACTGACTAAGAAGAAAATTTCTAGATTATTCAAAACAATTAACTTAGACAATTCAAGAATAAAATAATGGTCCACGCGAAGCAAATATGGGCTTACTGGATCAATACTCAGCTTGTCACTCGCCTTGACTCGGAGTATCAGCCTCAACTAGCTTATATGTGGGTGGAAAAAAATGAAAAAGGGTTAGTCACACAAACTAAGTGGGGACAACATCAACCATAGTATTTTATCGGGACAAACATATACATAAGAAAACATGCAAAATCGAAATAATACAGTAATTCCACTGAAAATAATAATAAATGAGTTTTATCAACCATTGCATCTCATATATTTGTATAGTGGGAGGTTTCTGAGCCAGAGTCGAATTTACTTTCTGACACCATCAGTTTATCACGACCACCTGGCTAGCCAACTGGGTTCCCTTCTAGAGAGTGGATTAGTTCTTTCCTACTAGCGGAGGAGTAATACTATAAAAGGTGCACCAGGCCTAACGACCCCGGCGTTAGATAACGACGATCTGGCTAAGTAGATTCCCAAAACGTTATTTACTTTATAGTACAATATCATACCTTTTTGTCTTTCTTTCTGATAAGATATCAAATCACCGTATAAAGAAGTTCATAAGTAAATTATGATGTCAAAACATATCACTTGAATTAACAACTCAAGGGTTAAAACAATATTTCGAATATATCAATACATCAGCTATATTAGCGCTTATCCCATGCAATTTAAACAATTTAATAAAAATAGTATTTATGCAAAAAAATCAGTTTTAAACATGCTATAGTTGAAAATCAACTACAAGAGATATTTCACTCATAGTACTCCTGTCGAATAACTCCAACTTGCTTTCAACGATCGAGTAGCCACAGTATCATTACTAAAATCACATATTAACATTCGAATATCAATTTCCCCGAATTTGCTAAAATAAATCTCAATTTATTCTAGGACTATACTCGATATACTGTGATACCAACTCTGTTAATGAACCAAGTTACAATTTCTATCAATAGGTTAGGTTATAACATGTCATTACTTTGACAATCTAGTATAGCCCGACAAACAGATAACCCATAAGCTCTTGATTAGATGACTCCTTTCCCCCAACCATGTAAATATAACAATGAATCTATACTGCTAGTTACTACCAATTACTAAACCTTCCAGCAAGGTATTTCTTCTACTTCTTTCTTTTTATTCATGAATCTCATTTAAATTTCAAGGTTCGAAGCAGAGACTACAAAACTAGGTAGCTTCTCACTTTTCTTCACTAACTCCTCTATTACTGTTGAACTACTTGCTCAAATTAGAAAAAGGTTTACACTTTACTCTTATGGGAATGAAGAAACTATATTGGTAAGGCTAATAAAATTAGTAAATGGGTTAAATATGCATACCTTGCACCCAATTCAGAAAAGAAATTCCTTGTTTGCTGACTTGAGGAAAATTCTAAAAGCTCCAATGGGGTCAATGGCTTACTGTCGTTTTTCCCTTTTGCTTAGCTTCTTAGGTTTTTGCTTTACTTCTCTTATTTTCTTTTCTTTCATTCTTTTTTTTTTTAACGTTGGCCAATGGTCCCACTTTGGGCTATAAGACCATTATTTTATTTTTATTATTAATAATATGTGTAATAATAATAATAATAATAATAATAATAATAATAATAATAATAATATTATAATTATTACTACTATCATTTTAGTTTGGGTTATTACATAATGAAATGCATGTCCCTTCTCCCGGCTAAGCGACTGCTTCTTTTGTTTGACTGGTTTGAAGCGGGGGTCAACATTCAGGTTGTGCATTATAACATCGGTCGAGATTTCGGGTATGTCGGTGTGTGTCCAAGTGAATGTGCTTGACCGAGCATGCAACAGGTCGGGGAAATTTTTTTTGGCTTCACCCGAGAGTTTATCCCCTACATAAAATTTCTTATCCGAGGACTTCTCATTGAAGATCAAGGGATCCAGGTCATTTACAGTAGCTTTAACGGTCTTTTCTTCTTCGTCTGAATCTTGCAATATCGCAAACCATTCTCGGATCCGACGCCTTCACGCTTCTCCGGCTCGAACGGGATGCTGCTTACTAGGCATGGCCCGAGTAATTTGTCCACGTGACGACGGCCACATAACAGCTCGGGGATAGCTTCTGCTCTCCGCGTATCTCCTTCACCCCCATGGGGTAGGGTATTTGAGGACTTGATGGAACATTGACATTACTGAACGTACTTCGTAGATCCATGGTCTTCATAAGATGATAATATACGAGATAGCGCATGTCATCACCTCGAAGGATATTTACCTCGTAACTCCCGGTGAGAACCGAAAGGATGAACTCTCCGACGAACCTATCACTGGAGCTGTTGAAGCAGGTTATCATGTATGGGCAACAAAGCTGTTGAAGCAGGTTATCATGTATGGGCAGCAAATTATCTGCTGTTGTACTTCCATCTTGCAGGCGTCCTCCCAGGTCTACAAGTACGCGCTTAACCTGGGTGCCAAGTACCCTGAGGGTGATGATTAAGGCCTCATGGTGCGGGCATAAGATCCCTCTTCTGTCGTTTCCGCTAAACTCGATAGCGTTAATGCGAGGTTTCTTTGTTACCTCTTGCTGGGCTTCGTAGGCCATAATGGCTCTGGCTTTATCCGTATCGACCCTTGGAGCTTCAAAGGCTATGTTAATAGTCTGTCGGGCTTCTTAGCCTAGCGTTAAAATTTTCAAAGGGTTGCTATCGGCTGCGAATCCTCGACGGGATGTTGGCCTCAGCGGAAAACTTTAAAGCGATATTCCCAGACATTTAGTCATAGTTTCAACCATTTTGGCTGAGTTATGATCTGGTAGTCCTTCACGAAGGGCGTCTTTTTACTCTCTATCAAGGTAGCTGGGATAATTAGGAACATCATCGTTTGCGTTCAACATAGTCATGCTTTTCCTTGGTAAAGCCTAGCGTGGGCCCTGTCGCACCCCATTTTTCAAAACTTGGAGCGAGTTTAAAGGTCGGGTTTGACTGGGTGACTCGGTTGAGTCAAGATTGGAGTCGCCACCTAATAAATTTGTATAACAGGCGTATCAGGTCACCTAAAGTTTCAAAGTGTCTAAAGTTAACTCCGGGTAGGTCGTACTAACAGAGATTCTTAGGTAAGAAGCCCTTATGACTCGGGAAGAAGGTGTTAGGCACTTTCCGAGTCCCACTAAAAGTGGTTCCCAACCGAATTTGAATTTTTTGGGATATACATATTTAAAAGATAATAATTCTAATATCACAAATTAGAGGCACATGGTTAAAATTTTAAAAGAAAAGCAATATTTATACTATCATGAAGGGAGGCTAAAAAGTCAAGACAAGATATTAAAGAGATATCCCTGCAAAATGATAGAAAGTAAGTCACTGTCGCATTCTAACTAGTTTAGCTGTGACTGGTTTTACGTTTATGGGCTAGGCCCAATACCTACTTGCAATTTTAGCCTTCTGCTTTAAACATTTAATTCCAAAGAGCTGAAAATAATTCCGAATCGAGCTCTTTTTCAGCAAATCCGAAGAGAATCAGTTTTTTTTTTTTTGAAAATTATTAAAAAGTGCACGGAGTATTTATTTCTCACAATGAGATAATCAAACGTAGGGAAAAATGGGTTTTATCTCATTTAGAGATTGTGGTCGCTTTGGAAGGGACGTGTTGGCATTTAATTGCCAAACGTATATTCCGAGCGACTTTTGTTTTGAGGGTCGTTTCAAAATATTTTATACATATAGATAGGAATGTTTTGAATAAAAAAACGAACACACCAAGCAAGTTTGGATGCATGTAAAAGGACGCGCACATAGATATTCATATATTAGTGTCATATTCAAGCAATACATGTTAAGCGATCGATTTAAATGGATTTAATTTGAAAAGTATGTATAATCCGACCCCGAGATTCAATACTTCCCTTATACACTATTAATTAATGTATAAGAGAAAAAAAAATCAATATGTTCTAATAGAAATCCCCCCATTCGAAAAGAAGAGAACCTGCAGCGAAAAAGGTTACTCTAAAATTTGCAGAAATAAGCCTTTTTTGACAGAAATTGGATAAACAGCCCCTGATTAACAAAAAACTTTGTAATTTCAATTTCCTTTATCATGGGCTTGTTGTCAAGCCTACAATTTCAGAAAAAAGACACCACTAAGATATGTTTTACGAAAAATGTCCTAGCATAGGTCACTATTTTCATAAATGGCCACATTTTAAATAAAATTGCGAACCCCCCCCCCCCCTTTATACGAAACGGGCCTGCCTTAACAAAATCCAAATTTAAATACTAACAATTCTCATTCGTCATACGACTTAAATCACACCAATTTCAAGATTTATGAATTGATGCACATAAACTCACAACTTCAACCATAAATGAGCGAGAAAAGGGGAGAGATAGGGTCCCTGAGTAACCCAAAAATTAATTCATCGCCATACTTTCCTTACACTTCAAATGGGCTTATGAAGCCACAATACTTACCACTTTCTTCCCTGTTTTAATCTTAGATATATACAGATAGAGGAAAAGAGAATTACATACAAGGGAAACAACCTAAAAATGCATACAAACTAAAAATATAGTGTCCTGAACACCCACACAACAAAAAAGATTATAATAAAAAGCCTTCTTGCCCTGCACAAACCAATTTAACCGAAAGACAAACCCTTCATCCTTCCGACATACTAATTTTCTTTATTTCCTGTAAAGAATGAACATGGTATAACCCTTAAGGGCTATCCAACAACAAATATTCTGCAAGAAAAAAAAGTTAGGAGAAGGCCTACCTTGGCCAAACAAACATACTTAACAACACTTCAAAACGAATCAAGAAGCAAGAGCAAACAACAAGTTATCAAGCTAGCAATTATATTCTTTCAAACTCAGATCCTACACCTTGGCAATGAAGTGAAGAAAAGATGTGAATGGAATTGTGTCAAAAAACCAAAAAAGAAGAAGCCAAGAAGTAACAGAGAGTTGTATTTCTGGGAGAGGAGAGGAAAAAGTCTTTTTTCTGTTCTTTTCTGCGTGTCAGTGTGTCTGTAATAGGTGAAAGGCTGCTCCTTTTATAGTTTTTAGGGTAGGGGTTTACTATATAATTTTAAGTGTGAAAAGGGGTCAAATAAAATTAGTGAAAAAATTGTTAGGCAAGAAATAATCAAGGGGGGATCAGTTTTTCAATTAAGGGATTGTACTTCCATAAATAAATCACAATTAACTAATTTCGGAATTAAAAATGGCACATTAAAAGAAGGGGTAAAATCTGATTTTCCTAAAAAAATATACATATATTTCAGAATTTAAATACCTAATATATTTTAGTCTAAAAGTGCTTATTTTATGCAAATAGCAACTTCAATCAAGGATCTACTTCCACTTTTAAATGGAAACAATATTCTATAACTATGTATCAAAGCACAAATAATGTTCAAACAATCAGAATTGATGCATATGAACTCTTTTAAAAGAAAAAAATCAGATTTGGAAGCAATACTTTGAGTCAAGAATAACGAGGCTAATGGATTCAAGCATAACCAAATACCCATCCGCATACTATTCACGGTTTAACGTTCGAGTCAATGGTTTAGACGAGCGACGCTTAACAATGATACGAGCAAGTGTCCTATGATTAAGTTACAATTAACAAGTGCGAATTCTAGATGAATCAATTTACCTAAACCAATCTTTAAACCAATAGGCATGTCATGAAATTTTTCCAACACATCAAATAAGGCAAGATAGGCATGATTTTTAATACGAAAAAGAAGAAGAAAAACGAAGGGGAAAATACGCGTTTTTGGATCCGGGTCGGGTCGGGTTCGTTTGGCTTGATCCGAGTTCGGATTTCCCATTCCTTTCCTTGTTTGCTTGTAAACATTGATGATTTGCTTGATTCTTGCCATGATTTACCAAAATCACCAATTTCATTTTCAGATTCTTGTGATTGTTAAATAATTTGCTTTCCTTTTTGCTGTATACGAAACAAAACAAACAAGAAGCAGCCGGCGTTACTGGTGGGAGAGGCGTAGGGGTCACGGCGGGAATTGGGGAGGTTGTACCGGGTCGGTTTCTTGGGCGAGGGGGGAGAAGGGGAGGGGGCGTTGGCCGAAATGGGACATAAGGGAAAGAGGAAATATTTTTTAGGGTTTGTTTTGGTAAGGGGTGTGTTTGGCTTAAAGAGAAAAATGGGAAAAGTTAGTGGAAGATGACGTGGGCGGGTGATTGGCTAGAAATGTGCCACGTTTACGTGTGTGGGCTGATGTGTGTGCGCGTGGGTCCCTAAGAGAGTGATGTGTATATGTAATATAGGTCTTAAATATATATATATATATATATATATATATATATATATATATATATATATATATATATATATATATATATATATATATATATATATATATATATATATATATATATATATATATATATATATATATATATATATATATATATATATATATATATATATATAGGTGTATATATGCTGTATATTTCGGGTTTATGCAGGTATAATTAGCCAATAATTGGCTTAAAAATGCTAATAAAATAAGAGAAAAACTAATAAAACATGAGGGGTAATATTATAGACTTAGAAAAAATAATAATTGACTCAAAATAATTATAAATGAATTTATGTAATATTAATTGAATGTAATAATTGTAAAATGTATATTCGGGTATATAAAATGTATAAATAGTTACAAAATCGTGCAAGTGCTTTGAAAATGACTTAAATGACGTATATATGTAATATAACCTCATTGAAATACGTATGTATATGGATATGACATTGGTGATACGGATAAATGTACGATATTTGACGCAAATTTTGTCTAAAATATTAAAATTGTATTTTTAAAGTTTTGTGTGATAAAATTGTAAAATAGAAGGGACAAAATTGGGTGTCAACAGCTGCCCCTCTTTGCCCAGGGATGATGAAAGAGTCTTCGGGCAAATTCGTTGACAGTGCGGCCAATTTTGTCGTGACTTTAGAAAGATGTATTCGGAGATTATGGGTGGTCGTGTAGGATGCCGAATTGTAGTGTCGTTGCAATGCCGGTTTGTATGTCCTGCGATGAGAGTGAGTTTTTTTTTGCGAATAATACATATATGTAAGTGCATAAATATACTTTCCTATCATTTTGAGTGTCAACCGTCAATGTGTCGTGGTCTCTTGTTGTGAGATATTTGCATGCTCGTCAAGAGCCATTTTGCCTGCTCGTCAAGAGCTATTTTGCCTCCTTGTCAAGAGCTATTTTGCCTCCTTGTCAAGTGCTATTTTGCCTCCTCATCAAGAGCTATTTTGCCTTCTTGTCAGGAGCTGTTTGCCTGCTCGTCAGGAGCTGTTTGCCTGCTCGTCAAGAGCTATTTTGCCTCCTTGTCAAGTGCTATTTTGCCTGCTCGTCAAGAGCTATTTTTCCTTCTTGTCAGGAGATGTTTGCCTGCTCGTCAGGAGCTATTTTGCCTCCTTGTCAAGTGCTATTTTGCCTGCTCGTCAAGAGCTATTTTTCCTTCTTGTCAGGAGCTGTTTGCCTGCTCGTCAAGAGCTATTTTGCCTCCTTGTCAAGAGCTATTTTGCCTGCTCGTCAAGAGCTATTTTGCCTTCTTGTCAGGAGATGTTTGCCTGCTCGTCAAGAGCTATTTTGCCTGCTCGTCATGAGCTATTTTTCCTACTCGTCATGAGCTATTTGCCTGTTGTGCTGAGTTGTATACCCTGCATGCAACGAGTAACATGAAGTGATAAATATAGAGATGTTACCCTGTCTGTAGGACTGCCTGAAATGTTGTTATGCAGATTGTCACATCGTTCGTCTTTTGGTGGCCTGCACTCAAAGAAAATTTTGTAAGTTCTGGGGTAGGAAGGTTTCGTTTGTGCATTCTTCGCCTGACCTGCGCCTTTCATTTGTGGTGTCTTCTTTTCGAATGCCGGACCTTGGTCAAACTACGGGGAGTAAAAGAAAAAGAGCAAAGAGAAAGTAGGCATGCATTTTTAAAGAACAGGTTTGTGGAAAACTGTATTTTATTCCATCGAATCAATAGACCGCGTTGTGTAATACAAGCACAATGCTGCAATTGTTGTCTTTCAGATTGTAGTAAAACATCCTTGAGGAATTTTGATGTCAGGACCTCAAAATTCTGCCCCAGTTTCTGCACTTGGCTTTCCACTGAAATTTTTGAGAGAATCTCAAAAATTTCTGCCCAGTTCTGCACTTAGCTTTCTCCTGAAATTTTTGAGAGAATCTAAAAAATTTCTGCCCCAGTATTGATCTAAGTTTGTCCTTTTGAATTTTTGAGAGATCCTCAAAAATTCTGCCCCAGTGTCCACTTCGTGGGGGAAATAAATTTTTGTATTAATGCGACCGAACCTTGTGTAGGTTGCCTACGTATCCCACTTGGGAATCAGGTCGTAACGTAGTTCCAGCTTACATGAGATATTGCATAAAGAATAAGGCTATTAACTAGTGCAGGTTATCAGATGTAATATCTTTTGACAGCATCTCCGTTGATCGGCATCGGCCAAACTTCACCATCCATTTCTGCCAGTATCAGTGCTCCTCCAGTGAGAACTCGATGAACCATATAAGGTCCTTGCCAGTTTGGTGCAAACTTGCCCTTTGCTTCTTCCTGATTAGGGAATATCTTCTTCAGAACTAGCTGTCCACGTTCGAATGACCTTACGCGGACCTTCTTGTTGAATGATTTTGATTCTTTGCTGATACAACTGCCCATGGCATATTGCATTCATTCTCTTGCCGTCAATGAGTGCCAATTGTTCCATTCTCCTCTTAATCCATTCTGCGTCTGTCAGTTCTGCTTCTTGAATAACCCTTAGAGAGGGAATCTCCACTTCTGCTGGTATTACTGCTTCAGTGCCATAGACCAGGATATAAGGGGTAGCTCCTGTTGATATTCTCATTGTGGTGCGGTATCCTAACAGAGCATAGGGAAGGTTCTCGTGCCACTGTCTTGAATTGTCGATCATCTTGCACAGTATTTTCTTGATATTCGTGTTGGCCGCCTCAACTACTCCATTCATCTGAGCCCTGTATGCAGTAGAGTTACGGTGCTTGATTTTGAAAGTATCACAAGTTGCTCTCATCAAGTCACTGTTGAGATTGGATCCATTATCAGTGATGACAGACTCGGGGATTCCAAATCGGCATATCATCTTGTCTCGGACGAAATCAGCCACTACCTTCTTCGTCACCGACTTGTAGGATGCAGCTTCCACCCATTTAGTGAAGTAATCAATAGCTACCAATATGAACCTATGTCCATTCGATGCGGCGGGTTCAATTGGCCCTATGACGTCCATTCCCCAAGCAGCGAATGGCCAAGGCGATCCCATAACGTTAAGCTCATTCGGGGGTACCCGAATCATGTCTCCGTGCACTTGGCATTGATGACATTTCTTCACGTACTTTATGCAATCATGCTCCACAGTCATCCAAAAGTATCCTGCCCTTAGTATCTTCTTTGCAAGCACGAAACCATTCATATGCGGACCACAAGTTCCGGTATGCACTTCTTCTAGCAATCTGACAGCTTCTTTTGCATCCACACATCTGAACAAACCTAAGTCAGGCGTCCTCCGGTACAGGATTTTTCCGTTCAGAAAGAAAACATTTGCCAATCTCCGCAATGTCTTCTTTTGAAGGTTTGTAGCATTCTTAGGATAAAGGCTTTCTTTGATGAATTTCTTAATGTCATGGAACCATGGCTCTCCGTCCGATTCTTCTTCCACCTGAAAGCAATATGCTGGTTGCTCTTTCACTGCTATGGGTATTGTATCAATGTAATTCTTGTCGGGGTGCTGAATCATGGAATATATTGTGGCCAGGGCGTCAGCAAACTCATTCTGCAGTCTAGGTACATGCCGAAATTCTATCTTGGTGAACCTCTTGCTCAATTCTTTTATGCACTCCAAATTTGGCAATATTTTAGAATTCTTTGTTGCCCACTCGCCTCGTACTTGATGTATCAGCAAATCTGAATCTCCAATTGCCAATAGTTCTTGCACATTCATGTCTATGGCTATCCTGAGCCTTAAAATACAAGCTTCGTATTCTGCCATGTTGTTGGTGCAAGAAAATCTGAGCTTAGCAATGACCGGGTAATGCTGGCCAGTTTCAGAAATCAACATTGCTCCAATGCCAACTCCTTTGAAGTTTACTGCTCCGTCGAAGAACAGTCTCCAACCAACATACTCTTCGGCGATATCTTCTCCGACGAACATGAACTCTTCATCTGGGAAGTAAGTATGCAAAGGCTCGTAGTCATCATCCACAGGGTTCTCGGCCATGTGATCTGCCAAAGCTTGAGCTTTCATTTCTTTCTGAGTGACAAAGGTGATGTCAAACTCACTGAGTAACATTTGCCATTTGGCTAACTTTTCGGTAGGCATCGGCTTCTGAAAGATGTATTTTAGAGGATCCATTCTTGAGATCAGTAGGGTTGCATATGATGTCAGATAGTGCCTCAGCTTCTGTGCCACCCAAGTCAATGCGCAACAGCTGCGTTCCAGCCGTGTGTACTTGGCTTCGTACGGAGTGAACTTCTTACTCAGATAATATATTGCCTGCTCTTTCCTTCCTGTCAAATCGTGCTGTCCCAACACACATCCGAATTGAATGCTTTTTGGCAATCCTCTATCCACTCGATAACGACATCATTCCTCAACAATTTGATGATGGGTTCACATATAACAGTGGACTGGGCTATGAAACGACTAATGTAATTGAGTCGTCCTAAGAAACTCATGACTTCTTTCTTGCTCTTCGGTGGTGGAAATTCCTTGATGGCTTTGATTTTGGCTGGATCCAACTCAATACCTCTTTTGCTGACGATAAAGCCCAATAACTTTCTGGATGGAACACCGAAAGCACACTTCGCTGGGTTCAACTTCAAGTTGTATTTACGCAAACGGTTGAAGAACTTGCGCAAATTGTCCAAATGTTCGGAGCTTTTCCTTGATTTGATAATCACATCATCCACATATACCTCGATCTCCTTGTGCATTAAATCATGGAACATTGTGCTCATTGCTCTCATGTAGGTAGCTCCAGCATTCTTCAAACCAAAAGGCATCACTTTGTAGCAGTATGTCCCCTAAGAGGTAGTGAAGGCCGTCTTTTCTGCATCTTCCTCATCTATAAGCATTTGATGATAACCGGCGAAACAATCTACAAACGACTGTAGTTCGTGTTTCGCACTATTATCGATCAGGATGTGTATATTTGTTAGAGGGAAGTCATCTTTTGGGCTTGCCTTGTTCAAGTCTCTGTAATCCATACAAACTCTGATTTTCTCATTTTTTCGGCACTGGTACGATGTTGGCAACCAAGTTGGATATTCAACCATTTTCAAAATTCCTGCATTGAGCTGCTTGGTCACCTCCTCTCTGATTTGTACTAAGGTTGATGATTTGAAAGTCCAAACTTTTTGCTTAACCGGCGGGAAACCTGGATTAATAGGACGACATCCGTGCTTATGCCTGTCATATCATCATACGACCATGCAAATACATCTTCATACTCTTTTAAGAATTCGATGTATTGTTTTCTAACTTCCGGGGTCAAGTGCGCACTAATCATTGTTTCTTTTACGATTTCGTTGTTTCCTAAATTAACCACCTCTGTTTCATCCAAATTTGGTTTAGGTTTATTTTCGAATTTCTTAATTTCCTCTTGTGTTGCCTCATCAAACTCTTCATAATCGGGATCAGATTCTTCAAACGCAGTTGTCTTGTTACACATTGCAGTTGTCGATTCGATGGAATTATTAGTTTGAGTGCTGAAAAGGTAAAGCAATGCATGATTAAAAGGATTAACAAAAAGAAAAAAATGAGAGAAAAAGATCAATGCTTTTATTCATGAATCCTTGCAAAACAATGTTTGTAGGGAAACATTCGAACATGACAACTGAAAATGGGAAAGAAATGCAATTCTAACGACTCGGAGTCGTGTTTTATTTTGAAAGCATGAAAGAAAAACAAAAACCCCCTAGCTCTACCAAGGTCCGCGGTATGCTCGGGTCAAGTTGCTGGTCCAATTGTTCAGCGCAGCTCCAAGTTCCACTTTTGCGAGATTAAGAGGTTCGGTGTGCTCTTTCAGAATTACACAACAATCTTCATCAGATAAAAACAACTTCTGCATGCTTGCCAGCAGTTCTTCCTCAGCATTAACAACTTCCGACTTGTCCTCTTGTACTGCAAGTGCCTCCCCTTTTGAAACGACCTCGGTAAGTTTTTTCGGAAGTTAGGACTCCGATTGGCGTGCTGATATTTTAAAATATTTGTAAGGTCCATTAGGACCTGTCTGTAAAATTTGAGCTAAATCAGACCTCGTTTGGTAGGCATCGGAAGAAGGTTTCAGTTTTTATTGTCAATAAATATTAAAAAGGAGATTTTTGAGCTCGGTTTTGGCAAATGAGCTCCGATTCGAAAGCGCCGTTAGGTTCGTATGAAAAATTTGGGATCATTTCGACTTCTCTAGGATTCTATTTTAATTTTAATCGTCGTAGCAAATTTATTATAAAAAAAAGGTAAATTATTTGTCGGTGGCTAAGGGATTTATAATCCCTTAGCATAGCAGCAAGCAAGATACGCAGAAACATACAACAAATTTTGGAGAAGAGAAAAATTAGAAAATAGGGAGGAAAAAAGGGAAAAATGAGTGGAAAAATAGTGGAATTTCTACCCAAAATCTTCAGGTAATAATGTTAACTCATTATCTTAGCTTATTACGTTTGTTTGAATATATTTTTACGGTAAAAATAGAGATATTAGACATCGCCCTAATAATGTAAATTCATAGGTTAAAGGGTCAATTGGACCCCGATGATGGAAATGATTATATATTCGTACTCAGTGAGTTATGGCAACATATTAATGTAATTTATTTAGGGTTTGGTTATGGGACTTTGAACCCTGTACATAGGCCTGGCCTGCGTATTGCGTATGCGAATAGGGTATCAGGTTCCTAACTGGATTGCTCTAAGACATAAGGAATGAAGCCTTTAGCTTTATTTGATATAATTTTTCTGCTTATTGAATAGAGCGGGATCGTTTGGCAGTTAATCCAAGGGAAAAAGGCAGTTGTTGAGTAGCAGGGTTAGCTTTGGAATACGGTAAGTGTTTATATCAATTTCTTTGGAGGCACTTGGCCTTGTGGATTTTCTACCACGTGTTCCTTACGTGTGTAGCTGCCGATAGGCGTACTCATTACGCCTTAGCTTTGGATTTATATTTTATATTATATATTATGTCTTGTTATTGATATTGCATTGGGAATCTGAGTATTGTACTTTGGCTTGGAGTTGGCATCTGCTTCCCGGCTGTCGATGAGAGTCCTGCGCCGGTGAAGGGTTACTATTGCATCACATTGCATTCATATGCATTATATTGCATATCATACTGAGTGCAGGAGTATTCCGCCTCAGCTTTACATTTCATCGGGTGCAGGAGTATTCCGCCCCAGGAGAGTGCAGGAGTATTCCGCCTCTCGTTTATATTATATCGGGTGCAGGAGTATTCCGCCCCAGGAGCAGGAGTATTCCGCTCCAGTTGGTCAGCAGATTGGATTCCCCTCGAGTGCAGGAGTATTCCGCTTCGGGATGGGATTATGGGCACATGTGACCCTTTGCATCTCCTTTCATTTCATCTTATTTCATTTCATCCCATTCCATTTCATTTCATTTCATACTATTGTGTAGATTTTTTTGTACATGAATACTGTTCTGCCTATATGTGCATTACTTATTTGTTGATAATTGTCTGGTTCCGTTTCCCTTACTAGCGTATCTATTTTTCGAGGTTGCTAGTTTTTTAACACTGATTGAGTCCTCACGACTTACCCCCTATTTGTCCTTGTGTTTTCTTTTCGTTCGGCAGATTCTGCACCAGGACCCAGCCAGTCGCGCCGTGATTGAAGAGTAGTACGTTCTCAGCTGTCTACGGTGAGCCATCCTGTTCATTGCGGCCACCAACTTCAGATATTACAGTTTTCTCTACTTTTTCTCCCTTCGGGAGATGTGTATATCTTTTGGCCTTCTTAGATGTCTGATCTGGAAACCTTTAAAATTGTGTATTCTGGATAGTTAGTTGTATTATTCATACAGCTTGTATATTTGTCTATCCTTAAGAGTTATCTTATGCTGTTAAAATTTGGCTCATTTTCATTTGAAGGTAATTCTTCGTAATTTATATCGATTCAGTCAATAGGGTTCGCCTGACAGGTTTATGGGGAGATGGTCGGGTGCCCGCACGGCCTAACCGAGAATTCGGGTCGTGTCACCTTTGCAACCATCCAAAAGACCAGACGAGACGAAAACATGTAGCAGAGGTTTGACAGATCTTTTGTAGTACTTGAAATCCAAGGATGCTTCCTCCAAACTTTCTTCGTAACCCCCAAAATAGCCTATGCTTGACCTATCCTTGTCGCCCCTCGTCACAATGTGAATGGGTTCTAACAGACCATCCAGATTTCGGCCTAAACCCTTCCCGGGTTTATAGCCTTGCCCCAACATAATACCCATCACCCAATCTCAGGCTGCGGGAGTATGTATGGTTCTTCAATCTGCACTTCTTCAGGTTCGGGTTCAAGTACTCTAGGTATCCACACCTGTCTTCCTCTTGTCTCTCTAGAGATGCGCTTCCAATCAGGATGGGCATTGGGCGAGTATACAGGCCGCTTCTCCGTCTTGGCTGGTATTGTTTCACGGAACTCACGTGCAGGCAGCCCCCAATCAGACATTACAGGTTCCCAGACTAGATTTCTTCCTTCATAACCTTTACCTTGGCCGTCCCAATAAGCGATGTAGAGATTCCTCTTCTTCTCGGTCACTCGTAGGGCATTGACAAGTTTGGGAGCAAAGTATGCAGAATATCCTCCTTGTGTTGTACTGGTGCTTCCTCTGTGGCTATTGTGATTCCACCCTCCAAATTTCTCATCGTAGCTTTTGTGGTAAATACTTTGACTACCATGAACTGCTCCCACGAGCTCTACCGTGTAAAAGGTTTGTCCATCTAGAACATTTCCTTCAATCACTTGTATGGTCTGCTCATTGTATATAGAGTTGCTCCCTTCGCCGAACACCACAACTTCTTTGTTGTCCCACTCAAACTTCACCGTCTGATGCAAGGTAGATGGAACCGCCCCAGCCATGTGTATCCAAGATCTTCCCAATAGTAGGTTATATGATGCCGAGATATCCATGACATGGAACTCGGTAGTGAACTCGACTGGACCCACCATGATGGTTAGGTTGATCTCTCCAATGATGCTCCTTTGTGATCCATCAAATGCTTTCACCTTCATATCACTCTCTTTAATCTTGTTTTGGTCAATTCCCATTCTTTTCAAAGTGATGAACGGGTATATGTTCAAGCTGGAACCTCCATCGATCAAAACTCTTCCCACGAACCATTCTTTGCATTTTATAGTGACATGCAAAGCCTTGTTATGCCCGAGCCCTTCCGGTGGTAATTCATCTTCATGGAAAGTAATTTGATTAGATTCCATGACTTGTCCAACCTTGCTGGCCAGATTCTCGACAGTGGCATCTGCAGGTACGTATGCCTCATCTAGAACCTTCATCAGTGCATTCCTATGCCTTTCTGAATTCACAAGTAAGGATAGAATAGAGATTTGGGCTGGGGTTTTGCCAAAGTGGTCGACCACAGATTAGTTCTTTGCCTGCACTTTCTTCCATAGCTCTTCAGACTCTTCCTCACTGATTCCTTTTCTGCTTTGCTCTTTGCCATGAGCAAAATTCTCGGGAGTATAGAACCTTCCACTTTCTAGTCATCCCTTGCGCTGCAACCGTCTCAACTACTGTCTTCCCTTTTCTTTTCTTTTCCATTTCATAATCCCATGGCACTACCTTGTCATCATATAGTGAGATCACGTCCACATAGAATTTGGGGGCCGTTTCCACCTCAATAGGAGCTGGTGCTTTAGCAGCCTGTGCAACAGAGGCGAGCACTGGTGTAGGTTCTTTTGCTCTGACGATGGTTCCTTCTAGATTGCATTCAGCCTCTAACTCGATCAAATTCACCATGTTATCTCCATGAACGGGAAAAGGATTGTTGTGCACATTAGGCGCCTTCAAGTGTATCACCTTCTGATCAATCAAATCTTGTATCTTATCCTCAAAGCAAAGCATTTTTCGGTGTCATGGCCAGGCCCTCTAGAATGGTAAGCACAAGTCTTGGAAGGGTCGTAGAATGGTGTAATTATTTCAGGCATTTTGAATGGGACAGGTTGGATATGTCCTGCCGTTTTGAGTCTTTCAAACAGCTGGGTTCGGGATTCAGCAAGCGGGGTGTAGTTTCTTCGGGGTCTTTGGTTATTGTCTGGACGGTGTCTAGGATGGTATGTGTTAGTGTTTCTGTAGTTTGAGCTTTGTGGATATGCTGGCCGTGGCGGGTGCGGACCTTGGCGAGCGGGTTGTGTGTTATACGGGGTAGGCGTGTGGTGATGGAGCATATGGGTATTGTGGGAGGGGTGTTTGATAATAGTGATTGTGGGTGGGGGTGTGGTCAAGAGAAGTAGCGACGAAAGAGACTTCATCTTTCTTTTTCTTGGCAATACTAGTGCTACCAGACTGCAGGGCCTTATTGGCGGCTTGCAGTGCAGCCAAGCTAATGATTCTTCCAGATTTCAAACCATCCTCAATGATATCTCCAATCTCGATCAGCTCTCTGAATTTCTTATCCTGCATGTTCAACATCTTATCAAAGTATACGTCTTCTTGTATGCGGATAAAGGTTGCTAAAATTTCTGTGTCGTCCATGGGTGGTTGGACCTTTGCGGCTTCAGCCCTCCACCTCGTTGAATACTCCCTGAAAGTTTCGTTAGGCTTTTTCTTTAACTTCTCCAGATAAAAGCGATCAGGCATGGCATCGGTATTGTGCCCAAAACTGTCGACAAAATCCCCATATTGCTTCCCAACTAGTCCACTTTTTCAGCTGCTGCTTGGAGTACCAGGTCAGTGCATCCCCTGTCAGACTGCGGTTAAACAATTGCATCCTGATCTTTTCATCATGTCCTACTCCAATCAGCTTGTCACAGTAAGACCTCAGGTGAGCCGTCGGGTCACCACTACCATCGAACAGATTGAACTTAGGTATCTTGTAACCGTCAGGCAACTTCAAATTGGGATAAAGGCAGAGGTCTTCATAAGCTAATCCCCTTGTCTCCTTGGTCACCTGAAATTGTTTAACCTTTTCTACCAACCACTTAACTTGCTCCTTGGTGTTGTCTGTCTCTTCTCCCACCCATGTATACATGTCTTGCTCTTTGGTAGGCGATGAAGTGGGTTTGGTTTTGACAGTGAAGGTGTGGAATTGAGCGGTGGGGTTGTTTTGGGGTGATTTTGGTGGTGCGACATAAGCGGGGTATGGTGGTCTTTTTCAGGCACAACGGGATCTTTGCCATGAGGGTGTGCAGGTTTGCTTGGGTCAGTAGTTCCATCAGCGTAGATTCTGTTTTCCAGTTCAAACATCCTTTGTTGCAGCTTTTCATAATCTTCGTTTGCAACCATACCCTTCTTTCCAGAAGTCCCTCCAATACCAGAATTTGGGGTAGTTCCGTCAACTTTGTCAAACTCAACCATGATATTTCGTTTCGTCCTTGTCTTTGTAGGTAAAGGGGGAGGTGTTGAAATTGATCCTCTAGACCTCAAACGGTAATGCTGCTCGGCCAGAATGCACAACCAACCTTCGGGGATTGGGAGCAAAATAACCTTAAAAAAAATGACCAAAGATAAATGTGAGTGGAGTATTAGAGAGCTTAATATACAAGTTAATATCATGCAATCGCGTCCTATTATGCAGGGGACCTCTTTTATGCCAGAGGTAGGCCTACCGACGATTTTTAAAGGTAATGTTTGCGCCAATTGTTTCATTTTGTTTGCTTGAGAATAATTAAAACAAGTCTATAAACTCCAAAACAAGATATTTTATTGATAGAATTTCTTGGCTTTATTACAATCACTATTCTTGCAAAAAAGAAAAAAAACTTGACTGGAAAGGGAAATGACTCGACTGAAAAGGGAAATGACTCGACTGAAAGGGAAATGACTTGATTGAAAGGGAAATAACTCGACTGAAAAGGGAAATGACTCGACTGCAGTTCAAACTAAAGCCAAGCAGAGATGCACTCCGATCAAACGTTTGGTTTGTCCTCGTCATCATCATCAACATCCTCTTCATATTCTTCCTCTGATGGGTCTTCTTCCATGAGGGGTTCCAAGTGTATCAAGTCTGACTCAAGGAGATCCTTCCCAGTCTGTATAGCATCCAAAGATTTCGCACAACCAGAGAGAATTTGTATTCCTAGTACTTCCTTATCCTCCAATGGCGTGGACTGGAAATGTCCTTTCCATGAATTTAAGACGTCCTTAAGGTTCCCTGCGATATGTCGGAGTTTCACTGTCTGGCTCATCCAAAACCTGGTCTCTTCTTCTTTAGCATTTCATTAGTATTGCCTTCTCATTTCTCGATTCTGGGTCTCTTTCAGCTCCACCTTCTTCTGATCATATCTGGTTCTCAACTTTTTGTACTTTTCTTCAAAATTGGTGGCTTCGATTCTCCTTTTGGGTGTGGGTTTATTAGATAGGAATCTTTCTTTGTCAAACTCAAAGCCAATGAGGATAAGCTAAGGCAGCCTGGGGTTTAATCCTATCGTCTCGGTGACGACAGAATTGTCTAGTCTTTCTCTTCTCCCATATTGTTAGAATCATTTCTCGTGTAACTCCATCTATGTCGCTTATTTCGGTGTTGAGATTCTGCTCTTCTGCTAATCTGGGGGTTGATTGCATCATTCCCACTTGCCTGAGAATCCTTAAAGGGATGTAGTGATGAGTCCCTCGAAGCCCGATCAATGTCAGAAAGGTAGCATCTTGGCCTTGAATGGAAACTATAAAACATGCACAATTTTTTATCACCCACTGTACATCATCCTCTTGCAACTAATTGAGCTTGTCAAACCATCCACTCATATTTGAAGGCCTCTCCCATTGCAAAGTGCCAGCCATGCGAAGTGAGTGTGTCTTGATAAAATGGGGTGTGTGGGCTATTGGTGCAGATGGTGGGGCCTCGAGCTTTTGGAGATGCTCGATTAGCCATATCTGCAATAAGAGATTGCAACCTTCGAAGTAATCTGCTCCTTTCTTACATTTAGTCAAAGCTCGATAAATGTCTCCCACGATCATTGGAACTAAACCCACTCGACGCCTGTTAATGTCCCTACGCAATATCTCAACCACCAACGCTGTCCCTGTGTGGATTTTTCCTCCTTTTTCGGGGAAAATCACAGCTCCTAAGAAGGCAACGGTGAAAGAAACGGACTCGGTTCGTGGCCAATCTTCAACTTCTGATGCTTCTGGGAAGTCATACCGGAGGGTAGTGTCTCCGAATCTGGAGTACAAAAACTCTAAAGTAACCCTTGCATTTTGAACACCGTTGTAGTATGGTTCCTGGGGAACCTCTAGAAAGTTGAAGAATTCTTCGGGTTCCACCCTTCGGGGATAAATCATAGTCTCTGGGCCAGGTGCCAAACCAGATAAACCTAAAATATCTTCTAGCATTGGTGCTAAATCTAGGCCATTGAAGTGGAAAACTGCTCTCTTGTAATCCCAAAATATGAGTGGCTGCCTCAACCAAACTGGGCACTGCCTCGTACCACATAAGGGATAGCAAATCGCCTAATAGCAATTGAACTCTTCCTTTGCTAGCTTCGGTCAAATCCTCCCACCAAAGTTTGAGCACATAAGGAACTTGAGCAACCGAGTCGAACTGGAGTGAGCCTTTTGCAGCCATAGTCTGAAATCAAAACAAAAGTTAAAAACAATCCTAACCTTTTGATTAATCCTCAAGCAAACAATCAACATTTGGCGCAATCACTTTATGCATATGAATATTTGTCATTTTCGGGTCATGGACCTTCTAACATTTTGGACGAGGTTTATTAATGGACTATGACGTGCCAAGGACGTCTAGCCTTCCTAGGTTTGTCATGATGCAAAAAGAAAATAAATACACATTTTGTTGCCAATCGTTCTCATAACTTCTAAATGATCTTTTGAATTCAATAGATAAAGACTCTTTTGAAAAACAAAAACACAAATATGACACTTAAACTAAGCAACATGCTCCTTCTCCAGCCTGGCTCTCGTTGCTTCTCGGGCGACCTCCTTGATTTCTTTCATAGCTTTGGTCAAGTATCCCTTGGCCGTAATTAGGTGCAAGATATCTATTTCGGCACATTCCGAATTCCATTGTTCAAGCTTTGCTCCTAACACTTCTACTTTTCCTTCCAGCTCCAATGCACGCTTCTTCCATATTTCGATCTCTTAATTATTTTCTTTGTCCATTTTAATGGCTTTCAACATGAACTTACGGTATCGAATTTGAGCCTCCGCTTCTCGGTCTCTAATGTCATTCCCTCGGCTTGGTCCTACTACCACATTCCCCTTTATGCTAGAACGCAACCAACTGATGTAATTTGGTTCGCATCCAGCATTGTATCTGTCTGGTGCTAATGTCGGTTCTTCCATGACTTGCCTACCTAACCAGGATTTCCTAATGCTTTTGAATTTTGGGACGATGTCTCCAGTATAATCGACTTGGTAGGCCTTCGTGTCTGGTATAATTGGGATGATTTGCTTCCTCCCTGCTTGCCTCATCACCCTTAGCGGTTGATAGGGTTGGAGGCCTCGTAATCCCATAAGTATCACAAAAGATGCTTTCTCAGAGCTGATGATAAAGTCTGGTAAAGGGAACCAAGTGAACATCCATTGGATTGAATCCTCCGTTATGTTTTCAAACAGCTTTACCCATTTCTCCGTGCTGCTTAGCTGCTTAAATTTTGGAACCCCGTACTGTTCTCCAATCAAGTAATTCGAACCAGTTGGTTTGAACAGCTCTTGCACACCGTTCACCTTCCTCAAATGCTCCTTGAACCATGCTTGCAATAGAAGATTACATCCTTGAAAATATTTCTCTCCCCTTTTACAACAACCCAAAGCTCGATAGATGTCTGCTACAATCATAGGGACTATGGTGTACCGATAACCATGAATCCCGTTGAACACCGCGTCGGTAACCATGATAAGCCTCGAACATATGTTGTGATCCGAGCTTTCAGGAAACACCATTATCCCCAGGAAACAAACAGCAAATGCAAATGGTCTAGCCCTCCTCCAATCACTATAGGATATGAATTCCTTCTCATGGCTGTCAAAAGTGGTCAAATATCCAAATTTATTGTAAAGATAGAAAAATGGTATTTTCTTTTATTGCAAAAACCCCACATCAACATCCGCTACCATCCCCAATTTATCACGGAACTCCTTCGGTGTAGGAACGCTGGGAGCCAAGATGCGACCCACTTGCCATCGATGTTTGTCTAAGCCCGAATGTGATATGAACCCTCCTATTTCTTCCAGCAAAGGTGTCAACTCAATGTCTCCAAATCTAAACACGTTTAATTCCTCATCCCAAAACGTCACTGATGCTTCGATCATTTCTCTACACGGTTCCATTTCTAGCAAAGATACCAAATGCCCCAAGTGTTGACGGACTTTCGTTTGTTCACCCAATGATAAGTTGTTCTACCAGTTGGTCAACATAGGAGGTGAACCCAAAGCCATTCCAAAACGATTAAATTTCTGACTCATAATATCCTAAAAAAAGAAAAGAAAAAAACAAATGATTAAAACAAATCTCTAACCCCTTTTTGAGAACAATTGGACGATCAAAATGTGTATTTATTTTCATCTTTTTTTTTCTTCTCTCTATTTTTCTTCTTCTTCTTCTTCCTTTTTTTTTTCTTCAGAAAATGCATGTAAGCATGTCCAAACGTCTTTTCGGGGTTTAGAAAACCCGTCTAGTTGTTTGAACAAGTTGGAAAAAAAAACTAGTCGGCTTACGGGAAGCCCTTCCTACAGCACGATGCATGCACATTACATCTTAGGAGTGGTGTAATTCTAGACTTGGTTCCCCGAGTTGGACAACTAAGGGGTGGGAACGTTTGGAATTGTTGGTTGTACCACGGACCAACTATATCCCAACTGTCCCCCTTAAAGGGTTTTTTGAGGTGGAACGACCGTGAGATCCACGTAATCGCTCGTGTGTGTGCAAAGTGTCGTTTCCAGAAGTGGAGGAATATGGGTGAAAATGCCAATAAATATTACAAGGATATTTCATACAAATAAATAATGAAAGAAAAACAAAAAAGAAAACAAGGATATTTCATACAAATAAATAATAAAATGAAGAAAGAAAAACAAAAAAGAAAACAAGTTAGTAAAATAATAAGCAAAAATAAAGCAATTAATTATATAATAAATATCCCAAAAATAAAACCCGTTGTGGTTAGGACTATGAATATCCCCAGCGGAGTCGCCATTCTGTCGCACCGCATTTTTCGAAACTCGGAGCGAGTTCAAAGCTCGGGTTTGACTGGGTGACTCGGTTGAGTCAAGATTGGAGTCGCCACCTAATAAATTTGTATAACACGCGTATCAGGTCACCTAAAGTTTCTAAGTGTCTACAGTTAACTCCGGGTAGGTCGTACTAACAGAGATTCTAAGGTAAGAAGCCCTTATGACTCGGGAAGAAGGTGTTAGGCACTTCCCGAGTCCCACTAAAAGTGGTTCCCAACCGAATTTGAATTTTTTGGGATATACATATTTAAAAGATAATAATTATAAAATCACAAATTAGAGGCACATGGTTAAAATTTTAAAAGAAAAGCAATATCTATACTATCATGAAGAAAGGCTAAAAAGTCAAGACAAGATATTAAAGAGATATCCCTGCAAAATGATTGAAAGTAAGTCACTGCCGCATTCTAACTAGTTTAGCAGTGACTGGTTTTACGTTTATGGGCTAGGCCCAATACCTACTTGAATTTTAGCCTTCTGCTCTAAATATTTAATTCCAAAGAGCTTAAAATAATTCCGAATCGAGCTATTTTTCTGCAAATCCGAAGAGAATCAGTTTTTTTTTTTTTTTTTTTAAATTATTAAAAAGTGCATGGAGTATTTATTTCTCACAATGAGATAATCAAACGTAGGGACAAATGAGGTTTATCTCATTTAGAGAATGTGGTCGCTTTGGAAGGGACGTGTTGGCATTTAATTGCACAACGTATATTCCGAGCGACTTTTGTTTTGAGGGTCGTTTCAAAATATTATATACATATAGATAAGAAGGTTTTGAATAAAAAAAAAACACACCAAGCAAGTTTGGATGCATATAAAAGGACGCGCACATAGATATACATATATTAGTGTCATATTCAAGCAATACATGTTAAGCGATCGATTTAAATGGATTTAATTTGAAAAGTATGTATAATCCGACCCCGAGATTCAATACTTCCCTTATACACTATTAATTAATGTATAAGAGAAAAAGAGTTACAAAATCAATACGTTCTAAAGGAAATCCCCCCATTCGAAAAGAAGAGAACCTGCAGCGAAAATGTTACTCTAAAATTTGCAGAAATAAGCCTTTTTTGACAGAAATTGGATAAACAGCCCCTGATTAACAAAAAACTTTGTAATTTCAATTCCTTTATCATGGGCTTGTTGTCAAGCCTACAGTTTCAGAAAAAAGACACCACCAAGATATATTTTACGAAAAATGTCCTAGCATAGGTCACAATTTTCATAAATGGCCACATTTTAAATAAAACTGCGAAAACCTCCCCCCCCCCCTTTATACGAAACGGGCCTGCCTTAACAAAATCCAGATTTAAATACTAACAATTCTCATTCGTCATACGACTTAAATCACACCAGTTTCAAGATTTATGAATTGATGCACATAAACTCACAACTTCAACCATAAATGAGCGAGAAAAAGGGAGAGATAGGGTCCCTGAGTAACCCAAAAATTATTTCATTGCCATACTTTCCTTACACATCAAAGGGGCTTATGAAGCCACAATACTTACCACTTTCTTCCCTGTTTTAATCTTAGATTCATACAGATAGAGGAAAAGTGAATTACATACAAGGGAAACAACCTAAAAATGCATACAAACTAAAAATATAGTGTCCTGAACACCCACTCAACAAAAAAAATTATAATAAAAAGCCTTCTTGCCCTGCACAAACCAATTTAACCGAAATACAAACCCTTCATCCTTCCGGCATACTAATTTTCTTTATTTCCTGTAAAGAATGAACATGGTATAGCCCTTAAGGGCTATCCAACAACAAATATTCTGCAAGAAAAAAAATTTAGGAGAAGGCCTGACTTGGCCAAACAAACATACTTAACAACACTTCAAAACGAATCAAGAAGCAAGATCAAACAACAAGTTATCAAGCTAGCAATTATATTGTTTCAAACTCAGATCCTATACCTTGGCAATGAAGTGAAGAAAAGATGTGAATGGAATTGTGTCAAAAAACCAAAAAAGAAGAAGCCAAGAAGTGACAGAGAGTTGTATTTCTGGGAGAGGAGAGGAAAAAGTCTTTTTTCAGTTCTTTTCTGCGTGTCAGTGTGTCTGTAATAGGTGAAAGGCTGCCCCTTTTATAGTTTTTAGGGTAGGGGTTTACTATTTAATTTTAAGTGTGAAAAGGGGTCAAATAAAATTAGTGAAAAAATTGTAAGGCAAGAAATAATCAAGGGGGAATCAGTTTTTCAATTAAGGGATTGTACTTCCATAAATAAATCACAATTAACTAATTTCAAAATTAAAAATAGCACATTAAAAGAAGGGGTAAAATCGGATTTTCCTAGAAAAATATACATAATTCAGAATTTAAATACCTAATATATTTTAGTCTAAAAGTGCTGATTTTATGCAAATAGCAACTTCAATCAAGGAGCTACTTCCAATTTTAAATAGAAACAATATTCTATAACTATGTATCAAAGCACAAATTATGTTCAAACAATCAGAATTGATGCATATGAACTCTTTTAAAAGAAAAAATCAGTTTCAGAAGCAATACTTTGAGTCAAGAATAACGAGGCAAACGGATTCAAGCATAACCAAATATCCATCCGCATACTATTCACGGTTTAACGTTCGAGTCAATGGTTTAGACGAGCGACGCTTAACAATAATACGAGCAAGTGTCCTATGATTAAGTTACAATTAACAAGTGCGAATTCTAGGTGAATCAATTTACCTAAACCAATCTTTAAACCAATAGGCATGTCATGAAATTTTTCAACACATCAAATAAGGCAAGATAGGCATGATTTTTAATACGAAAAAGAAGAAGAAAAACGAAGGAGAAAATACCCGTTTTTGGATCCGGGTCGGGTCGGGTTCGTTTGGCTTGATCCGAGTTCGGATTTCCCATTCCTTTCCTTGTTTGCTTGTAAACATTGATGATTTGCTTGATTCTTGCCATGATTTACCAAAATCTCCAATTTCATTTTCAGATTCTTGTAATTGTTAAATGATTTGCTTTCCTTTTTGCTGTATACGAAACAAAACAAACAAGAAGCAGCCGGCGTGACTGGTGGGAGAGGCGTCGGGGTCACGGCGGGAATTGGGGAGGTTGTACCGGGTCGGTTTCTTGGGCGAGGGGGAAGAAGGGGAGGGGGCGTCGGCCAAAATGGGACACAGGGGAAAGGGGAAATTTTTTTTTAGGGTTTGTTTTGGTAAGGGGTGTGTTTGGCTTAAAGAGAAAAATGGGAAAAGTTTGTGGAAGATGACGTGGGCGGGTGATTGGCTAGAAATGTACCACGTATGCGTGTGTGGGCTGATGTGTGTGCGCGTGGGTCCCTAAGAGAGTGATGTGTATATGTAGTATAGGTCTTAAATATATATAGGTGTATATATGCTGTATATTTCGGGTATATGCAGGTATAATTAGCCAATAATTTGCTTTAAAATGCTAATAAAATAAGAGAAAAACTAATAAAATATGAGGGGTAGTATCATAGACTTAGAAAAAATAATAATTGACTCAATAATTATAAATAAATTTATGTAATATTAATTGAATGTAAATAATTGTAAAATGTATATTCAGGTATATAAACTGTATAAATAGTTACAAAATCGTGCAAGTGCTTTGAAAACGACTTAAATGACGTATTTATGTAATATAACCTCATTGAAATACGTATGTATATGGATATGACGTTGGTGATACGGATAAATGTACGATATTTGACGCAATTTTGTCTAAAATATTAAAATTGCATTTTCAAAGTTTTGTCTCAGATTTGGCTCTTCCTCAAGAGAAATCATATTAACTGCATTGTTACCATAATTGGGAAGAGGATTATCATGCACATTTGGCTGAGTGCCTGTGAGTTGAATGGTGCCTGCTTTGATTAAACCCTCGACCTTGTCTTTGAAAGTATAACATCTCTCAATATCATGGCCTGCCCTGAGTGATAAGCACAGTGCTTATTTGCATCATACCATTTTGGAGGTGGGTTTGGGGTGTTATCAGGGATAGGCTGCACAACTCCCGCATTTCTTAATCTCTCAAAAAGCTGGCCATATGACTCGGCTAGGGGAGTATAGGTTTTGGTTGCTCTCCTTTCGTAATTCTGATTAAACCCTTGCACATTGGGACAAATAGGAGGATGAGGCTGGTAATTCTGGGGTGCTTGAAAATTTGGCTGACGAGGGTATTGATTAGGTGCATGTGCTCTAGGTTGGTAGAAATTTGCTTGTGCATTGTAAACCGGATAAGGAACAGATGGCATCTGGTAGTGAGGGGTAATTTGGGCTTTGGTAGGTGGGAAAAGCAGACGAATTGTCAAAATTTAACTTTCCAGCCGGTCGACACTCGATGTCCCACACAACAGCTCCCACTTCCTCTTTCTTCTTTTTGTTAAAGCCATTACCAGACCTAGACTGGATTGCCTTACTTGTAGCTTGCAAAGCGGCCAAATTTGTGATCCTACCAGATTTCGAACCAGCTTCATACATCTCCCCCGTTTTCACTAGATTGGCAAAAGTAGAGTTAGTCATGGATGCCATTCGATCATAGTAGAATTCATCCAATGTCTCGATGAAATGTCCCACAAACTCTTCCTCACTCATGGGAGGCTTAACTTTGGCTGCCTCACTCCTCCAACGTACCGCGTATTCCCTAAAAGTCTCGGTCGGCTTCTTCCTAAACCTTGCAATAGCCAACTGATCTAATGGTATTTCAGCATAGAAACCAAAACGCTCCATGAAGTCGTGAGTCATACTCCTCCAGTTAATCCATTTTGAGGGATCCTGCTCGGAGTACCAGTCTAAAGCTTCGCCTTCAAGACTATGAATGAATGATTTCATACAGAGCTCTTCATTCTTCCCCACTCCCAAGGTTTCACAGTACCTTCTCAAATGGGCTCGGCGGTTGCCTTTGCCATCAAACTTAACAAACTTTGGTACTTTTTACCCTTCTGGGTATTCAATTCCAGGATGAACACACAAGTCTTCATATTCTAGACTTTCCTTGTCCTTGCCTATTGATGCTTTGCTAAGAGCACTCATCACCCAACCTTGTACCTTTTTCTCCAAATCTTCACCCCCATCGACTGCTTTTTTTCGGCTCTTCTAACACCATTTTGAAACTTCACATAAGGAGGATTGGTGTAATCATCAATTTGCACAATAAGAGCATCTTGCCTACCAGATACCGCCACTTGGAGTAATGGTGCGGATGGATTTTCAGTATAAGCTTGCGGGATGGGTTCATTTTGGTAAGTGGAGGTTTGGTATGGATATGGAGCGTGTGTCTGATAATAAGTATTGGCAGGGTGCGGGATGTATGATGGGTATTGTTGATGTGATGGGTAGATGGGTGGTCGGTTGATTATTTGGCTAGATTGAGCGTTATTTGGAGGTGGAGCTTGGGCAAGCGGCAAGTTGCTTTGGTGGACTGGTGCTTTTAGAGAATTGTGGGTGTTCAAAGGTGTGTTCATATTGGCGACCCCATCAATTGAGTTCAGAGATTACCCTAGAGATTGCCCCATTTGACCCAGAGAGTGGGATGCATCGGGCCTACGCAGCGGCGTGTTTTTAGGAGTTTGCCCTTTTACCGCAGCCAGCTCATCTTTTAACATCTGTAGTTCCTTAGCCATTTCAAGAATCAGTCCGTCTTGAGCAATAATGACATTTCCTCTTGACGATTCAGGAGTTGCAGGATTTTTCTCGGTATTGTGAGATTCATCATCTATTCCAGTCATTGCCAGTTATGGAAATGTGTACCAGTATGCAGATTGGTTCTTTGCCCTTATGTAATAGGAGTGATCAGCCAGCTTAAATCAGCACAAATCAAACCTCTATTTGGGGATAAACAAAACAAAAGAAAAAGTTCAAAAGTAGCCATGTTTGTTTGCATGTCATTGGAAAAATTGCACACAAATCATGTAGCGCACATCACGTAGCGCTTTGCATTCAAGTTTGACATGTGGCAATCACAATTAGTTGAGCGTAAATTGAAAATGCAAATGCTTCCTACCCTGTAAGGTGCCTCTTTGTGCCAGAAGTGGGCCTAAGACGCGCAAACAAGTAGTAACGAAAAATAGTTCATGCCAGTTTTGAGCAATTCAGATTTAGAGTAAGCGATAAATAATTACAAATATCGATAACAATCAGCTCTCCGTTATCCCAACTAACTTCCAAAAGTTGGTGTCAACTCGAAATTCTAACACAGCTCATGCTCTCCACAACATCTGCACCAAATTTCTAAACCCAAAGGCCTAAAATCTGAAACAAACCTCTATACCTTTTGCAAACATCAACGCTCCTCCAAGCACAACTCCCAATTATTTCACAACATCCAGGGGTGAGATTTCCAACTTCCTGCACAATACCAGACTGCAAATCATGAAAGGCGCCAATCGGCCTTTCAAAAATAAAACCTCACTGGTCCTCGGCTTTAGTCAAGCCTCTCAGCTTCCTAGGTTTTGCAAGGCTCACAGACCTTGTTCATAGGGCTCCTCTCTGGTCCTCGGCTTTAATCAAGCCTTTCAATTTCCTAGGTAGCCAAGACCGCACTGGTCTTAAAGGAGGGACCCCATTGGTCGTTTATAGACATAGGGGCTTCACTCTCCTAGTATGCGACAAGCATACTTCATTCCATAAGAATTTGCAGCTGGTCAGTCAACATGGGCCTGCACACACGCAAAGCCATTCACGAGAGGGACCCCACTGATCTTTTAAAGACACCAGGGGCTTCGCCTCTTAGATCTCACTACACCATACCATCTCCAAAACACAAACCGATCAAATCTGCCTATCTTTCCCTGGACTGCAATTCTGTCTATGATCTCAAATTCTATGTGGACTGCTATGACCACATAGATTCTGCTAAATTCTTCCATTTTCTGACCTAAAAGACAACGTAGGAGACAAAATTCCAAATCTGATTTTGCTCAAAACATGGTTAGGACTGAGGATTCGTTATCACATAGCACATAATATGCATTGTCATTGGGTTTCAAAAACCCGTTGACATAAGGGGCGTTTCCTAACTATGGAGGCGGCACCAAGGACCGGGTCCAGACTAAGGTGTAAATGCATACATGCTCCTAAAGCTCATTCTAAGAGTGGGTTAACGGTTGAGGCTAATAGGTGAGTGGCAAGCGGTCTCGCAGTCGAATTACTCCTACGATGACCGCCGGTGCAACTCGTCATAGGGTTCTTTAGTGGAAGAAAGTGCGGGTGCGCATGGGCGTACCTTGCAGAAATTTGGGGTGAAAATGCAAGAGGTTCCCAGGAGTGGGGGAAGTATGAATGGAATGCCAGTTTATATATGTGCATAAATAAGGGTGTAGTGACATGCTTTCGTGACACACAGCAATCGATTAGATTAATCTAAGCATGCTTGCAAATAAACGATAGATATAATCATGCTAGTTTCAACAATTATTAAATAAGCTACGCATACTAATATCGGCATACAATTCAAACAATATAAACAAACAAATTCGTGAAAGCCTTTTGGTTAGAACCATTTGCTAATCCCCAGCGGAGTCGCCACGCTGTTGAACCCTCCCGAGAAATGCACACAAGTATGCATCGGGATTTGATTTCAACAAAGTGGGACTTCAAAGGGCTTCTTTGGAGTCGCCACCTAATTTAAGGATTATTAGGAACCAATTGTTAATTAAAGAGTGCAATTTATTTTTTATTTAAAAGAAATTTAATTCAGAGATTCTAGGTAAGTGGTTCTATTAAATTCGAAAGAAGGTCCCTAGCGGGAGAACTTTCGAAAATCCGCTACATGCGGTTAATCCGGCAGTTTTCACGAATTTTGTTAAGGATAATACTTATATAAAGTTAATTTTAAATAAGGATAGTAGGAATAATTTAAATAAGATAAGATTTTAATTATGCCGATACTTAGATAAATAAATGACCCAATTTAAGATTAATTTAAATGGATAATGAAATAATGATCAATTGATTAATTAATAGAATAAGTAAAGGTTAAATGAAGTTAGATAAATAAATAAAACAAACTAGATAAATAATTGGATAATAATAAAGAATTAAGTAATTGATTGAATAGATAGATAAATAAATAAGCAAATAAGTAACTTAATTAAATAAATGAATACTTATCAATTTTAATTAAATAAAGGAGTAAATGAATAATAAATGATTACATAAATAAATAAATATTTAATTGATTAAATAAATGATTAATTGAAATTAAATAAATAAATAAAGGATTAAAATTTAATTGATTAACTAAATAAATAATTAGATTAGATAAATAAATAATTGAATATTTAATATAATAAATAAAGAAGCAATTCAAATGCGAATTATGACGAGGGTACGATTTTTAGTCGAATTTGATTTTGCACTCATTAATTGACAAATGATTCTAAACATCCATAAATTAATTAGCGATTCGCATAGAAATGATATAAATCATTCATATAAAAAACAATTTAAGTAATTTACAATAATTATTCACAATTCAAATACCATTTCTATTCTACAAGGCTCCTAAAACATGCTTTTCTAAAGGGGACGGGAAAGAAGGAGTTTAGAAGGTAGAACCCGGATAGCAAACTCAATACAAGCCCTGTATTTCACAAGGTTTTCATTTTTCCTTTTCTTTTACATTTTCGGGGATATCAAGTCCCGAAAATGGGGAGCGGATCGAATGACTTTCGAATGCATGCCATCCCAATTTGTGAATTTTAGCCGAACTCGTCACAAAGTGAGTGTTCATGTCAAAGAAAATAAAAATAAAAATAAAAATTAGTATCTATGAAAATTGAACAAGTCAACGAAATAGAGCAACAAATATAAGGAGGATCTCAGGCAAGATATTAATCTATTCTTCTTTGTTTGGCAATAGACTAATAATGGAACAATTAAACAAATATAGCTATGTCGGGTGAACAACTTTTCAACAATGATTAAAGTTACAGAGTTAGATAGGAGAAATGCAGTTAAGAACATCAGCGAGCAATGAGATAAAGATACAATATTTCCTTTTGCTTTATCAACCAGAAAGCTAATTATGTAAATGTATTAACTGAGCATAAAGAATGTAGCGTTAATGAGCTTCTAAAAAATGAGAACAAATTACTTAAAAGACTATATGATTGTACTCAAAACAGAGAAACTGAGGTAGGGAATACTTTGATAAAGCAAGACAGAAAACTAACTTGACTGACCCTTGCTTAATCAAAGCTGAAGGAATAGGGATACACACTCGTAGCGACAGATTAAGGGAATAAGAAATATACATCTAATGAATTTCGGCAGGCTGATGCAGAGATGCAACCAGGAGAGCAATAAAAGGATCAATCTACATGCATATCCTTTACACACACAATGCATTTACTAATCACCAGACAGAAAACAAACTCCCTAAACCTTCACACAGAACCTCACACTTACAGACTCACAGAACTCCCTCACACCTGCATCTCAAACAACTAACAGCACATATACACCCTCTAACTGCTGCATACCTACACTGCTACCTAGGCTTCTCTAATCAGCAGAAACAGACACCTGCAACTCCTGCAGCTTCTCTAATTCAGCAAACAACAATTTGAAGTTCTCCTATACTTCAGACAACCCAGGATTCGCACATCACACTGCATCCTTCCTATATTTTATACACACGCGCAAAATTCACAAACATACACATAACCAGCCTTCTCTAACTGCTTGCAGCATTCCATCGCTCTAACTCACACTCCTACAACCACCTTACTAACTGCAAAATGAACCAGACTACCCCCCTTGCAACTCTTCACACTGGCCAACAAAACCAGACCCCAAACAACACCTGCATACATACCAGGCTTCCTCTAACTGCCTGCACCACCTAAGGCCACCTGAACACTTGCTAAAACTCCCTTTCAAATCCCTTGAACACCATCTACTTCCTGAATCCCTGAACAAACTAAGACAAGAAACCTGCCTCTCCCATGCATCCTAATAACCAGAAACGAATTCACCTTCTCAACTACTTAGGAAACAAGACTAAACAAGCCACACATGCCCTGAACTCTCAACTCCTTAACACCTTTACTACCTCCAAACTCCTGCTACCCCCTACAAGGACAACCTGAAACATTCCAGATCCCCTGCTCAACTTCAACATACATCACAGACCACCCTGGCTTCCACTTCACACAGTAGGAACCGAGAGTCACACGTGCTGCTGCCTGAACAACCATTTCGTACTCCCTTTCAACCCTGAACAGCCCTCAAACATACTCATGTTATTCCTTCTATTTGCAGCCAAACAACAGGAACCCATACTCCCTTATCTAACCCTGAAATAACTTAAATACTAAACACACATCAAACTTTCATAGACAACCCTGAACTCTCTGCATACACTATCAAGGCCCCTGAACAATCCTTAACACACCACTGCCACTTTACACACCAACACCTTCACCCTCCATTCATGAACATTCTGCAGCACCCAACAAAGAAGGGAAACCCCTCACCAAAACAGAGCAACACCAGAGAGAATAAGATACAAAAAGAAACTGAAACAGAGAGTCTATGCTACCTGCTTATGCCATAGCAACATCATGGAATAGGATTAGTCTAACTAACTTTCTCATTACCAAATAAAGTTGACATTTTATCTACACATTATTTTCCTTTTCTTATTGTTAATCCATCATTCAATTTCATTTACCATACTATAAGAATCAGCTACTATGCAGTCACCAATGTATAGATTTTATAAACATATATTATATAAACGACAACTGATTATGACTCAAAATACTGACCTTGCTGGAAGCAGTGAACTAGGCTATAAGCTTGAAGAATCGACGCTTGAACTAGTGACGATAGTAACAACAAGTGATGCTCGTATCTGAAACAAGAACAAAATCCCAGAAAAATGCAATGACACTGTCTATATCTCTATATTTTGATTTAAAACTGAGAGAGGAAACCTTTAGCTGCTGCCGTTTTTTAATAACAAAAAACCTAGCCCCGAAATAATGAAAGGAAAGGTGAATATATACCTCTTTCAGCTAGGGTTTCGGATTCTGGTGAAATTTCTCTTTTCTCCTGAATTGCTGTCCGAAATTCTCAATACCCTTGTGGAATAAGGGTGAGAATGGTAAAATCCTCTCAAACTGTACCATTCCCATCCTTATCTTCAAGGATATGAACGTTATAGACACTTCACGGTTCGGATTGGATTGAATTCGAAATGAACGATTTAGATTGATTGAGTTCGTACTGGAGAGAGGGAAAGGGATGGGGACCAGTATAGTACTGATTTTGGACGGATTTGAGGTTGATTTTGGGGGGGGGGGGGCTGGAAAGCTTTGGGGATCGCGGGTTATCGGGTCGCAGAGAGGGAAACGGGTTGGGCAATTGGGATTTTCTGATTTAGGGGGAATGCGTGTGTTGTATGTATATATGCTTGCATAGATAGCCCAATTTTAAAATATAGGAACATATTTGACTATTTTTATATTAATTATAATTAAATATAGATTTTATGCGAATAGGCTAGAATTTATGATGCGCGGTGCAATTTTAGCCCTTTCTTTTTAAAGATACAATTGATTCCTTTTAAATTTCAAAATTGACCTTAATTTAAAATAATTAGATATCGGTTAAGTACTTCGGGACAAAATTGAGTGTCAACACTCGGGTCCACTCAATTTATGGGTTTGGTTTTGATCAATCAAGAACTTGTAGCCAATTGCTTCCTCGGTTGATCAACTTCTCTCAGTTTTTTCGAATTTGACAAGTTACAATGTCTCCTTCGGGATGAATAAATTGATATGACTCGATGGAACGGATGCTATTTACTCTTGCGCTTCGGGAAGTCAAAGAATTTTATACGAAAGTTGGACTTCGGTCACCCCATGCATGAATTCCTATAAGCTCAAAATGAGTTAGTACGACCTTGAGTAGGAGGACCTTTTCTAGCCAACAACCTTTTCACTTGGGGTTTTGATCTTTACACTTTACCCCTTTCTTCTTCAATGGAATAGTGAAGTTTTTACTCCGGCTTACGGACAACTTAACTTCGATCACTGACCACAAACGCTAACAGAATTTGGGTTGCTCGTTCAACTCCGGTAACAACAACGGAGGAAATCAGTTCAAAGTTCTTTGAGCTAAGAACTCAGCTTCTCGCGTTCGTACACTGTTACAAACGTAACAATTTTACGGTGTACGAACGACGGTTTAAATCATAGAACTTCGAAATTTAAGCTAAAAACATACCCAAATCAGTCAAGAACCACCAGTCCTCATCGGTAACAAAAAAAACACGCTGGGGTTCGAAAACAGTCACCACTAAGCTCAAAACAGTCCAAAAATTTGTTGAAATATCCTAGTCGCCGATGGCATATGACATGTACTCAAATCAATCCTCGGACAATGGTGAACAAGAATCAATGGTTGTTTGATCCAAACAACCAACAAATCAATCCCAAATTTTTGAATTTTTCTTTTTCTACTTTTTTTTTTTTGTAAATACCACAGCAACAACAATCAACAACAAGGAAGAAAGCTGAAATTGTAGACACAAAGCATGAATAAACGAACAAGATTTGAGGTTCTAAAAACACACTCAAACCTTGCTCTGATACGAAGATGGTGCAAGCAAACCCGTAGGTTAAGCTAAACACGAAGACGCGGAAGAACAACAGAAAAAGTAAAGATAGAAGCAAGACAAATCCTGCTTTGATTCAAAAGAACGGCGAGGAACTAGTGTCGGACTCGATTGAATCGGAGGCAAAGAATCACCTATACTAAGCAACAATTCTCAAGAAAGACAACGCTTATTGCAAATTGAATGACCAAGAAGAAAATGTTCAAACGACTCACACCGATTGACACAAGTTCTTTAAAATCCCACGTCGGGTTTCGGCTCCATCGGAGACACTTTCAATAGCAACTGCTATGTTTAATATTCATCAACAACTATCCTTACAAATGAAATGTAATCGAGTATTTATAGGCAACGCTAAGGATAAAACAGTAAATGGTCACAGGTGACTAATAGGAGTAAGCCACGCAGGGCTGTTTAATGAGTGTTCGGTTACTCCTTCAACCGAACACTTAACTTCGAACACTTGAGCTCGAGTTTCTTCACTTCGGTGCTCGGTTGCTCAACTCAGCTCATACTTGACATCGACCGCTCTTCCTTCGGTTTGTGCTTTTACTTCAGCGTCGATGTTGAGTGTTCGGGTGGGGTTCGGTCACTCCCTCCTTCGAGCTCAAGCTTGTAGATGAAGCCTTCGGTTGTTGAGCTCGGGTACTCAGCTTCGCAGTAGTTGCTTTCCTTCGACCAAGCCAAGTGAATGTGAACATCGTGCAGCAGTTTGGCTTGGTTTCGTGTCATTGGCCTCAGTGGATCGAACACTTGATTAGCACGTGTTCGGGCTGCATCATGCAATCAAATCGAGTGTAAACACTTAGGGAGTGAATTTGTGAGAACTCTTTCTACTAACCTTTGTTTGTTTAATTGTTTGTAGGTATGATGGCTCAAAAAAAAGTCGAGGCGGACATGGAGGCCAAAACCATGTTGCAAGCCTTGATGGCAAGTGTTAATTCAATGCAAGTTGAATTTAAAGGGATGAAGGAGACGGTTGATGACCTATCCCAAAAAGATAGGCTTCGAAAATAGGAAAGCAACTGGTTGAGACACCTCCAACCGTGGGGGTGCGGGGTGATGGACCTAGTAGGCTCTCTCGAGCTAATAATCGTTACTCTCACATGGTGGTCCAAGGCACCTATTCTCCAAATGAAACTCCACAAGCAAAAGATCCCATTCACGATCTCATAATCTTCCAACAAATGAACCACCAAGAAATGAGACTCCAAGGCGTGAAGGAATGGTGCATCCACAAAATGATCGACCAGATGATGACGAATACTTTCATGTACATGAAAACTATGATGATGATCCATTTCTCTATTCGGGAGAGGCATGACAAAGAGGAAATAGGGGTCGAGATGGTCGATTTGGGAGAGGTTACCAAGGGAGAGCGGAACGTGAAGAGGACTACTATGACTATGGGGATCATGGTGGAAATCGGAGACATCATGATGATGATAGAGAGTTGAACACCAGCAAGATCAACCTACCAACTTTACAAGGAGAAAGTGATCCCGAGGAGTATCTAGAGTAGGTTGTCAAGATTGAAAGGATTTCAAACCAACAATGTTCAAGAAGCCACGAAGGTCAAGTATACCATTACTCAATTTGAGAATTATGCTTCCACTTGGTGGGCATCCAAGCATAGGCAAAGGGAGACTCAAGGGCTAATTGCAAATGGTGGATGGGCGGTTTTGAAGGCCATGATGGAAGCTCGATTCCTACCTACCAACTATGAAGATGACTTGATCAAGAAATTCTATAACTTGAGGCAAGGGCATAAAAGTGTGCCGGAATACTTTGATAAGTTTGAGAAGACAAGAATAAGGGCCAACATTCAAGATGGTGATCGACTCCTTACTCCAAAATTTTGTGGAGGCTTGAATAAGGAAATTTCTTCTCCCATGGAATTGCACCAATTTGATTCCTTGTATAATGATTTTCAAGCGGTGCTTAAGGTGGAGAAAGGGCTTAAATTGGACAAGTCCTACAAGTCCAGAAACATCTCTAGAAATTGGAGTAAAGGAAAGGATAATGTGAAGACCTATTCTCCATGGGACAAAGCAAATGAGCCCAAGCGAGAGTTCAAGGGCCAATTTGACAAAGCCAAGCCCAAAGAAGAGCCAAAGGTAGGAGGTAACAAAACTAAACTTGAAAGTTTGTCTAACATTCAATGTTATAAATGTAATGGCCGAGGCCATATGATGAGGGATTTTCCAAATAGGAGAACCATTGTTGCTTTGGGTGATGGTGGTTATCAAACGGGTGATAGTGATGTAGATGAGATAGATGGGGATATTTCTTGTGACGATGACTTTGATGGGGGAAGAGGGGAAGGTGAGCAATTTGAGAAAGACATATCCGCTATTCTTGTGGTAAGGAGAATAATGGGAGAGCAAGTGAAGGAGGAGTCTAATCAAAGGGAGAATTTGTTTCATGCTTATTGTAAGGTCCAAGGAACCATTTGTTCCCTTATCATTGACAGTGGTAGTTGTGTCAATATAGTGAGCACCACTTTGATTGATAAACTCAATCTTCCTACTAGGAAACGTCCACAATCTTATAAGCTACAATGGTTGAATGAATTTGGTGAACTAAAGGTGACCAAGCAAGCCTTGATCAAATTCAAGATTGGGGACTACCATGATGAGCTCATATTTGATATGGTTCCAATGCAAGCATGTCACATTTTGCTTGGTAGACCTTGGCAATATAATCGATTAGCAAAGCATGATGGCAAGGCTAACAAATATGCCTTAGAGTTGGAAGGTCGGAAGTTTATTCTTAATCTATTGACTCCGGGTTGTTTCTATAGGCAGCCTTATTAGCCTCCGGGTTGTTTTTATCGGCAGCCTTATTGGCCTCCGGGTTGTTTCTATAGGCAGCCTTATTGGCCAATGGAAGATGAGGGATTTGAAGTTGAACAACCCGGAGGCCACTATATAGCTCCAAAGGCAAGTGGAGGAGTTTCTTAAAAGAAGACTTGTGCAAAAAAGCTTGAGCCCATGTGCGGTCCCGGTCATCTTAGTGCCAAAGAAAGATGGGACTTGACGTATGTGTGTGGATTATAGAGCCATCAACAAGATAACGATAAAGTATCGTCATCCTATCCCTAGGTTTAGATGATATGCTTGATGAGTTGTGTGGTTCTTGTGTGTTCTCTAAAATTGATTTGAGGAGTGGCTACCACCAAATCCAGATGAAACTAGGTGATGAGTGGAAGACGATCTTTAAGACTAACTTTCGTCTTTATGAGCGGCTTGGCATGCCTTTTTGCTTGTCCAATGCTCCTTCAACCTGCATGAGGTTGATGATACATGTGCTAAAATCTTTCATTAAAAACTTTGTTGTAGTTTACTTTGGTGACATCCTTGTCTATAACAAATCCAATGATGAACATGCTAATCATTTGAAATAAGTGTTTGATGTTTTGAGAAAGGAGCAATTATTTGCTAACTTGAAAAAGCGCTTCTTTTGTGTTGAAAAGGTTATGTTCCTTGATTTTGTGGTGAGTGCAAATAGTGTGGAAGTAGATGAGGCTAAAGTGGAGGCCATTAGGGATTGACTCACTCCTAAAACCATTGGTGATGTGAGAAGTTTCAAGGGTTGGCTAGCTTTTATAGGAGGTTTGTGAGGGGATTTAGCACTATAGCCGCGCCATTTGCCGAAGTGATAAGGAAGGATAAGGCGTTGTCGCATCATATTTTTTTCCGAACTGGTTAAAGTTTGAAATAGAACTCAACTTATTGGAGCTCACAGGTAAAGAGTTGGAGTCGCCACCTAACATATTCTTTAACTAGGCGTATTAGGGCACCTACTTTGTTTCTAGATAATTTATAATTAACTCCGAAACTTATTCTACGAACCAGAAATTTTAGGTAAGGGTTCAAGTTAACCCGAGAGGAAGGGGTTAGGCATCTCTCAAGCTCCACCAAATGTGGTTACCGGCCGGACTAAATAATTGAGATTCTAAGCAAATAAAAGTAAATAAGCAAATAAAATAAATAATTAAATGGCTACGATAATATGCATAAAATAATTAAGATTAAATGAAAAGGTTTAAATTCACTAAGTGGCTTCTTCCTAGGTAAATCTCAACCAAATGTACCTTGCAAGATAAAAATAAATTAATTAGTATGTCAATATATATAAAACATAAGTAATGAAATAAAGTAAAAAAAAAGTATAAGAGATATTAACAAGGTTAAATTATTCATTATTTTCAATAACGTCCTATTCAACAATTTCGCCGAGAGATACCTCGCAACAAATACGAGAAGGAGTTAATGCGACAAATAATAATAGTAATAATAATAATAACAATAATAATAATAATGATAATAATAATAATAATAAATGTTAGTGATTATAGCAATAATAATAGTAATAAAAAATAATAGCGATAATGATGAGAATGTTAGCTATAGTAACAATAATAATAATAATGATAAAAATGTTAGTAATGATAATAGTAATAATAAGAATAATGAAGATGTTAGTGATAATAATAACATTAATAATAATAAAAGGTAATTTTTTAATTGTTTCCCTCAAAAATAGACCATCTTCCGTCCAAATTTACCTCGCAAAAAATATAAATAAAATGAGTTAGTATTGCAATTAATAATAATAATAGTAATAGTAATAATAATAGTAAGAATAATATTATGATATTAATAATAGCAATAATAATGATATAAAATAATAGTAATAATAATAATAAAATAAAATAAAAGGAAAGATAGGTTTTATAAAAGTGTAGGCTCAGGTTTGTATGAATAGGGTAGATGCTAGGGACGTCGGTACAGCTGAAAATACGGGGCTCTCCAATTTCCATGCCAAGCACCGATCCCACCACTCCATCGCCGACTTATTTTGCAATAAAGCTCATACATGTCATCATTGCCTATTTGTTTCAGGGACACGGGGTAGTACGTAACGGGACTCATTTGGCCTCCAAATGTCATTGGCCTAAATGTAGTATCATGTTCAAATCAGTCTCATCCTTATGTAATCAGAAAAAAGTATCCAGAATATGTCATATGGTTCCTCTACTAAAAAAACCAGTCAGTGCGTTTTAATAAAGTTAGAGATTAAAACATAAACAAATGGAAGTAGAACATCGACACAATCAATGAAACCAAAGCAATCAATATTCCAAATCGCTTGAGTTAAACACAAGAGGCACCAGCGCCATCGTCGACCAAAATATCTGATGGGATAAAAGACAAGAACGAGCGAAGTCCAATTTTCAGTCGACGTCTCAGTAACGACATCGCAACGGCAGTGACAAGAAACAGAGGAGCGAAAGCCTGCAGGTCTCGGCAGAAAGCTCTGGCGACCTCACCGGCGTCTCTACTACTCTACATCCCATAATTTCTTCCATCCTTGTCCTGTCAATAATACTCATTAACAAAATATCAGACCTAAAGAGAAATCAAATAAAAGCAGAGATAAAAGAATTGCTGTTCCGGCTAAAAGCAAGTAATGCCACCGGCTCCACCATCACTATCGCCGCAGGTGGCAACTAATGTAAAGCCACTGCTCCGTTTCTCCAGATCTCCCCTTTCCAGATCTTCCCCTGTTTCAGATTTTGTGTGTGTATACCCCCTCCCCTGTTCCGATCTATTGGTGGATGTGAATGGATGTGCGTAGCAGAAAAAGGTGAGGGCTATTTGTGTGGATGGGGGGTGGTGCTCTGTTTCTAATTTGGGTGTCGAGAGATATGGGAGTGTGTGTTAAAAAATAGGGAAGAAGATATGTGTGTGTTAGTTCTGTGTTTTTTATTTTTGTGTGTGTAACAGTGTGTCTATTGTGGAATTGGAGAAGAAGGAGAAGGGGGAGAGTACAGGGTGTGTGTGTGATGATCTGTGTGTGTTCGTGAATGGCTATTGAGAAGAAAATAAGGGCAAGGATGAAAGAGAATCACCGGTGTACTGTTCGTTGTTGTAAAGAAAAGAGTTAATGTGTAGGTGTGTGTAATGTCTGTATCCGTTTGACGTTGATGGTGTATAATAAAGTGGTGTCTGTGGAAAAGGTGAGGGAATGGGTATCCATCCGTCCGTATGTGTGTAAGTATTCCCCTTTTTAAAACAGAAAAAACCCAAAGAGCTGGTTGTTTATTAGCATAAGTGGAGGATAGGGACATTAGGATTATGAGAGTGATTTGAGGAATTGGAGATTCTGATTTTGTGGGGAGTGATATGAGGGGACTTACTAAAAGAGAATATTCACTTTCAAATTTAAAAAAATGGGAATGTATTTGGTTAAGAAATTTGACCTGGTTCAATATGACAGATAATTATAGGAATTGCAAAAAGGGATTTAGGAGTGAAATATTTTAATTCGACTAAAAATTAACTTAAAGGTGCACAGTAAATAAAAAAATATATAAATAATATATATTTAGTATAAAAGTGAGGAAATGCACATATAAAATAATTGTGGTCAAATTAAAATATTTAAGTATAAATAGTCACACACATTTAACAAATGTAGCAATTTGCACAAATGAACCCAATTTGGCATATATTTGAAACACATAGCCTAAGCGATATAATAACTTAATATAATCACAATTATATATACATTGTATAAATAGGGAATAACGAATAGTAAAATGCACACATAAAAAAATTGGAATACAAATTAAACTAATTAAATAGAAATAGCAACGAATATTTATTAAAGCCACAATTATATATTTAAATGCTATAAATGCACTAAAATTGCACAAACAACCATATTTTGACAAATAGCCTATATGATGAAAAATTATGTAATATAGCCACATTTAAGTATGTAATATATAAGTAGATGATAACACACGTAAATGCATGCCTTTTCATGCAAATTATGCATAAATAGTCAAATTGCATCTTCAAGTTAAATTACAGCCAATTTTAGAAAAAGGAAGGACAAAATTGGGTGTCAACAGGCGTTTGTGAGGGGAAAGGAGCAAGAAGAGACTTTTGCAAAATTGAAAGAAGTGCTTAGCTCTACACCTCTCCGTCAATTACCCAATTTTGATAAAACCTTTAAAATTGAGTGTGATGTTAGTGGGGGTAGGAATTGGAGCCGTGTTGATGCAAGATCAAAAACTCATATGCCTATTTTAGTGAAAAACTTAAAGGAGCAATCACTTAATACTCCACTTATGATAAAGAGTTGTATGCCTTTGTGAGGGCATTAGCTCATTGGCAACATTATCTTTGGTCAAAAGAATTTGTCATTAGAACCGACCACCAATCCTTGAAACAACTCAAATCCCAAGAGAAGTTGAATGTGAGACATGCCAAATAAGTGGAATTCCTTGAAATCTTTCCTTATGTCATCCATTACAAAAAGGGAAAAGAAAATATGGTGGCGGATGCCTTGTCAATGAAGTTTGTGCTTCAATCAAGAAGACAAGTGTTGTTGAATACTTTGGGGTCCAAGCTCATGGGTTTTGAAAGTATGAAGGAGATGTATGCCAATGACCCGGAGTTTGGGGAACTATATGCTAATTGCGAATTAGAGAAAAGGGGGAGAAGGATGAGTAGGTTGTGTGGTGGGGAGGAACCTAGTGGTGATGTGAAGAAAAAGAGGTTCCATAAGTTTGAAGGGTTTTTGTTTAGAAATGGGAAGTTGTGCGTGCCGAGTTCATCTTGGAGGGAGTTGCTAGTGAGGGAGGAACATAGTGGGGGACTAATGGGGCATTTTGGAGTGGCAAGATCATGGAGATTCTTAAAGAGCAATTTTATTAGCGAAAGATGAAGGTGGATGTTGTAAGGGTGTGTTGTCAATGCTTGGAGTGTAAGCAAGCTAAGTCGAAGCTACTTCCACATGGTTTGTACTCACCCATCCCCATTCCCTTAGGTCCTTGGCTTGACATTTCTATGGACTTTGTGCTTGGTTTGCCTAGGACCAAAAGGGAAAAAGATAGTATCTTTGTGGTAGTTGATAGATTTTCCAAAATGACACATTTCATTCCTTGTCATAAGATTGACGATGTATCCCATGTAGCTAATTTATTTGTTGAACATGTACTTAAATTTCATGGGGTCCCTAAAACTATTGTTAGTGATAGGGATTCCAAATTCCTTAGTCATTTTTGGAAAGAATTATGGGGAAGGATTCGCACTAAGTTGTTATTCTCCACTTCTTGTCATTCCCAAACCGATGGCCGAACCGAGGTTGCCAATAGAACCTTGGGTGCCATGCTTAGGGCATTGGTTAAGGGAAAACTTGCTTCTTGGGAAGATTACTTACCTTTGATTTAATTTATATATAATAGAACCATGCATACTTCTACTTGCATGACGCCTTTCGAGGTTGTGTATGATTTTAACCCCCTAACCCCCTTGAATCTCACGCCTTTGTCTCGAGATGTTGTTTTAAGCTTAGATGCCAAGGTGAGAGCTCAAGAGATGAAGAAACTTCACGAACAAGTGAGTAAGCAACTTTAAAGAAGAATAAAAAAGTTGCCAAGAAGGCTAACAAGGGAAGAAAGAAGATTGTCTTCGAACCGGGAGATTGGGTTTGGGCCCATTTTTCGGAAGGATAGATTTCCCAACAAGCGGAAGAGCAAGTTGATGCAGAGAGGCGATGGTCCATTCCAAATCATTGAACGCCTTAATGACAATGCATACAAGGTTGATTTGCCAACACTTTCAATGTGTGCGACTTGTCTCCCTTCAAAGTTGATGAACAAGCGAATTTATGGACGAATTCTTTTCAAGAAGGGCAGAATGTTGTAACTCGATGCATGAGCAAGACATTTACAAGAAGCCAAGCACGGGAGTTGCAACAGTTGCAGGCCATATTTGCATAATTGGAGCTGCTGGGGTGGAATTTGGAGGCTTCAGGACCTATTGCAAGCTTACTGCCTCAGAACCAGAAAATGCTCATTGCGATCGCGAGCCGTCATACGCGATCACGCAAGGTCAAGAAGCTTTTAACGCGATCGCGAGATACCAGACGCAATCGCGCAAGGAGGAAAATATGAACAACGCGATCACGAGGACTCATACGCGATCGCGCAGGAAGCTGACAATGGACCATAGCTGCGATCGCTAAGCTCTAGTTACTCAAGCCACGCGATCGCGCGTGTCCTAGCGCGATAGCGCTGTTGCGATAACCAGAACACTATTTTCAGTTTAATAACTTATTGCAAGCCCATTTCAAGGGCAATTAAGGCATTGTTGCCATTTTAGGAACCACGATATAAGGTCCTTAACTCTCATCTATTAGGGTTAGATTTTGATGACATTAACTATTGTGAGGTTATTGGCTAAGCTTGTTTGCTTAAGCACACTAAATCCATGATTTGCAATTGAATTAGATTCAACTGAGGAACAAAAAGTTAAGGTTGCTTTGTTAATTGTTTTAAAGGGTGTGATTAGGCCTCACCTCCTAATTTGCTTCTTTAATTCTCATTAATCAAAGTTGCTTCTTTTGGTTTAATATCACCTTAAGGGATAGATAAACTGTGGGAAATAGAAGTAATAGGAAGCAAACAGATAAGCCAAGAAAATATAATAAATGCAATAATGTCATATAACCAGCAAAATACAAATAAAGACATGAAATGAATTATTTATGATGCAATGGGGTCACATGTGCCCGGAACCTATCTCCGGCATGGGACTCTCATCGATTACCAGGAGATATATGTAATAATAACCCTTAACTAGTACCAGACTCTCATCGTCTACCGTGAAGTACATATCACAATCACAACAGGAGTATAACGCTCTTACTTTCGATGAAATATCAAATCAATACACAACATATGATATACAATATAAACTTAAAAACTAAGGCGTAGAAAGTATGCCTAACGGAAGCTACACACATAAAAAATATGTGGTAGAATATCCACTTGGCCAAAGGCTGTCAAAGAAATGGATAATATCACTTACCTTAAGTTCTGGGTCAGAATAGCTACTAAACAACTTCATTTCTTGCCCGATGTCGCTCAAAATAATCCTTTTCTGAGCCAAAGAAATATATTCGTACTTATAAGTGCCCGAAGAAAGAATATCTAACATTTATATGGAAAAAAAGGAAAATTACTCCCTCCGTCCCAAAATGAGTGTCTGGGTTTGACTGAGCACAGAATTTAAGAAAATAAGGAAGACTTTTAAATTCTGTGGTTTAAAATGAAAGGTGTGTGTAATGTCAGCCAGTGTCTTTAAATCCTGTGGTTCAAAAGAAATCTTAGATTTAAAGAGTTGCCATAAAAGGAAAGAGGCACTCATTTTGGGACAAACAAAAAAGAAAAGGTAGACACTCATTTTGGGACGAAGGGAGTACTAAAATACCCCTGGGCTGCGCTTAGCCGGAAGCCCATAAATTATGTATTTCTGGGCTCCTCATAATTCCACGAGTCCAATGGTATCCTTGGTTTTCATATTCAAATTCAATTTCATTGAATTTCCTAATTTCATAAATTTTGCCCAATTTTTTTTTTAAAATTCAAATTCAAGAAATTCTAGATTAGGAATCATGAACTAATGCAATTAAATATAATAGGATTGATACCTGATGATATTGGAATGACTTGGTATCAAAATTTCTCCTTAGCAATGTTTGGAGGAGACTAGAATTGATTTAAGAATGAAAAAGCCAGGCAACTCTAGTTTTTATAATGTATAAAGCTTTTACTGACAAATCAAAACTGCACCAGCAACAGATATGCTGCTTTTATTGTCCAAACATGATCCTACAAAGCTCAGAATGACTCCAAATTTTGTACATAAGTCATACAAGACTTGATTGATATGCTCACGAAGACGGAACTTGAATCAGATCTCCGAAACTCAAGATACAGCACTCACGGAAAGAGGTAGATTTCTGAACTTCCGAATTTTAGTGAAACTGACCGAACGACCTCAAAATTCACTTCCAAAAGTTCTCACAGGTCAAAAATGACCATACAAAACAAACACAACTTTCTAATTTCAAATCAGAGCTCATTTACTCAAATCAAGCTCGAAAGCTTATTTAATGTCTATTTCTTCAATTGCGATTCTTCGATTAGCCTGACTCGTAACTAGTCTAGCTCTGGTAGCCAAATAAATAAGAAGAAGAATTTCTTGAAGTTCTAATTACTTCTATCCTCGGTCTATTACCATTTCTTCCTCGTCCGGAAATAGTGAGTTTGGGCGGTCAGTAACCAATTGTGATGTTCCCTGTGTTGAGCCAGAGTGCGTGTCCAGGTAGCCGGGTAAGCACATTGTTGTTTTTCAAAGCTACTAAGGGTATTGAGAGGCGTCATTTGACCTTTGATTTGATCCATCAGGCGGTGATGCTGATAGAAAATGTATGGAGTTATGACTCGAGAGTTGCAGCTGTTTGGCAACTCGAAAGGGTAGTTTGGTAGCTTAGGTCTGCCTACGTTCAGCTTTTAGCTAAATCTTGTTTAGTCCAACAGACTGTGTGAGGATGATTATTTCTATCCAAATAGCTGCATGAGTTTGTGCTTTAAGTGGAGGAGTCTTCTTTTAAATACTGAATGCTAATACTAAATCTCTAAGGCGTTGATACCACTTTTGTCACGACCCAATCTAAGGCCACGACAGAAACCTACAATGAGGGTCGATCATTGCTAAACCCACTAATAATCTATTAATGCTAGAGATAAGCTGGCAGCCTGATCGTATATGCGTACCTATCTGCTGAAAGTATAAAGTCTGGAAAGATGACGCGACTTTAACTTGCTGGCAATTTGAACATTGAGCCACAAATTCTGCTATGTCACACTTCATTTCGTCCCACTAATAAATCTGCTTAAGATCATGGTACATCTTAGTCGAACCTGGATGAACAGTGTATTTGGAATAATGTGCCTCTATCATAATCTGTCCACGTAAATTTGCAACATCAGGGACACAAAGTCTTTCTTTATACATGAGAACACCGTCAGTAGTAACCCTTTATGGTGACTCCAGTTTTCTTCTGGCTATCTGTCTGTATTCAACTAGAACTGGATCCTCATACTGACACTGTTTTACTTCATGAAAATTTAGAGTTAAAAATCTAGTGCAGCTTGTTGTCCATCCATCATTGGCATATCTCCTTCACACCACAACTCTTTGAGAAGTTACTTTAGCGTTATAAGTGCACATGTAATACTTTATTGCTGGTATTTTGCCTCCGCCCATTGTCCGACTACATGTCTCTTTTATTTTCACTTTTTCAAGTGATGATATTTCCAATTCAAAGACAATACCCTGAAGTAGATGTTCAGTCTGAAGATCATTCCTGATCTGCATTATCCTATCTAGTAGTATTTGTGCGATCATTATCCTTATATGATAGACCCTGTTCAGATGAACCTTTGACATACATTAAGATATGAGTAACTACATTCCCACAAGGAGCTTGCGAAACAATACTAACATCCACTGAGATGTTGCATAGTGCGTTCGTAAAAATAATATAGCTTGTATCAAATCTTCTATATAGTGTAGTGACAAGGTACTTCAAAAGCTCCCGCTATTGCATCAAGCGTGAGCTAATTCTTAGTTCCATCGACTTGTTCTATATCAAAAGGTATATCGAAGAGGTGATTAACAGCTGAATCATGTTAAGCCATTCAAAGTTCCGTGTATCTTTGCTTCGAAAATGTAGAACTCTCTTCTCGTAATCGAGGAAGGATCAGCTTAGTTAGAATAAGCTGTACAATGGTATTATCATATTATCCAGATATATTTTGTTCCAAAAGTACGATATGCGTATTATGATTTTGATCCTGTAATAAGAAGATAATTCCCGTGGAGCAGTTTATGAAGGTCGTGTAAGTTCTCTTGTTATCTGCGTGAATCTTGCTTTAGACTTAGGCTCGTTCGAGGACGAAAGGGCTGTATTTCATTTCAATGGTTTGGAGTTTGCACCAATGCTAGAGGAGTTTGGATCCCCGAGACATTGACCTTAAGGAGTTCATTGAGCTGTTGCACGCTCCTTATGATCCATACGTCGAGGGAGTGCATGATGGAAAGGTCACTTTTGAGTATCTATATTTTAGATTTGGAGATCCAACACTTAGGCACGATTGGACTGGGGCATGGAAAATTCAAGATTGGGAATGGATGAATCTACTACTTTCATTATTGCTTTTCTGGGAAGTATGGCCTTCCTCGAGAAAGAAGGAAAGATCGATATAAAGCTGGGAATGGTAGTTGAAGGGTTACGCAAAGTTACTGACAAGCACCAAGTGAGTTTGGTACCAATGATCGTGGGAGAAATTTACAGGGCTCTAACAAAATGTAGAAGAGGAGGAGATTTTTTTGAGGGGTGCAATCTTTTGCTGCAAATATGGTTGATAGAACACCTACACAGTGTCCCCATCAATCCAACAGCACCAAGGGCATCAAGGGATGGGGGCATTCGCTCACGTAGCACCCGCATGGCTGGAATGACAGTATGGGAAGACCCTGCAAACATGCGAGGATGGTACACCAAGTTTGAAGAGTTACAAGAAGTGCAATGGGTAGTTGAAAACTGTGCTGGTTTCATCATTTCCATACAGGGTCAAGACACCACTTTCTTGACGTTGATTGGATTTCGAGGAACTCATCACTATGTTCCTCTAAGAATCCTCCGACAAGTAGCGATGACACAACAAACTCCTCAACTTACAAAAGGAAGAAGTTTCAACGTTGACATAAAAGACATTGAACATTCGATGGTTGGTACAATATTGACGATGTGGGAAGGAAGTGTTACTATGCAATTCAACTGAGACCGAGACAGCAAGGTGAACCCCGTTGCTACTTTGAACTATCCTAAGTGGCTCAGTGAAGATAGAGAGAAGTTCCGATCAAAGACCATGCTGAAAAGGAAGGCTGGAACTTGTACTACGGCACAAGTTCGACAAAAATAAGAAAGAGTTAAGGGTGACACAAGAGAGGAAGATGAGAAGGAAATACAAGGAAAGGTTCTAAAGGGATGAGCTTAAGTATTGGACAAGAAAAATTATGGCATCAAGACAAGTACTGGGAATCTGTAAGACCTGCTCAAAGGATTAGGAGATTATTTCAAATGAGTGCTGTTGGCAGAAAAGGAAGCAATAGGGATAGATATCTGCAAGTTCTGCACAAAGGCTTTGGGTGATATAAAAGCTTGGAAAAACCTGATGGTGATGTTCGTTACCCCTTCACCAGCAAACCTTGTTAACAAACCTAAGGAAGAGACCGAAGGAAGTAACGAGGAAGAAGATGTTGGAGTTGATGCTTGATTCAAGAACCTCTTTGTTTAGCACATAGTCCGGTCGTTTTAGTCGAGTTATTTTTTTTTTCTTTTGTCTTTTCCATTTAGTCAAGTCATTGTTGCAAAACTAAGTGATTGTAAAAAAGCAAAGCAAATCGACTAAAATTTGTGTTGATTATGCTTAAGCAGACAAAACTATATATTCGACGCAAACATTATTTTGAGTATTCGATAGGCCTACCTCTGGCATAAAAGAGGTCCCCTGCATAATAGGACGCGATTTTGTTAATGCTAATATTTACTCATATTATTTTCTCTATTTTTTTTTATTTTAGTCCCAAGTCCCTGAAGTTTGGTTTGTGCATTCTGGCCGCACCGCAGTACCGGTTGAGATCCAGAGGATCAATTCCAACACCTCCCCCTTTACCTACAAAGACAAGGACGAGAAGCAATATCATGACTGAGTTTGACAAGGTTGGAAAGGAAACCCCTGAAAAGCAAAGTGTGGTTGCCTATGATGATTATGCTAAGCTGTAGCAGAGGCTATTTGAGTTGGAGAATAGGATTCCTCTTGTCCATGCTGATGGGATCACTGAACCAAACAAAGCCGCCCGCCCTCAAGGCAAAGATCCATTGTTCCCTGAGAAAGACATTCCATATCCTACTTACGTTGCACTACCAAAAGCACTTCAAAACAACCTTCCTCCCTTCACTGTTGAAACCAAAACTGTTGCATCACCCACCAAAGATCACGATATGTATGCATGGACAAGGGAAGACTCAGACGACACCAAAGAGCAAGTTAAGTGGGTGGTGGAGAAATTCAAGCAATTCCAAGGCACCAAGGAAACTAGAGGACTAGCTTATGAAGATCTCTGCGTGTACCCTAACTTGAAGCTGCCTGATGGTTATAAAACACCCAAGTTCAACATGTTCGATGGCAGTGGCGACCCAATGGCTCACCTGAGGTCTTACTGTGACAAGCTAGTTGGGGTTAGACATGACGAAAAGATTCACATGCAGTTGTTCTACCGTAGTCTAATTGGAGATGCACTAGTATGGTACTCAAAACAGCAAAAGAAGAAGTGGACAACCTGGGAGGCAATGGAGATTTTGTTGATAGCTTTGGGCACAACACTGACACCATGCCTGATCGATTCTATTTGGAGAAATTGAAGAAGAAGCCCACTGAGATCATTAGGGAGTTTGCAACTAGGTGGATGGGCTGAAGCCTCCAAAGTCCAACCTCCTATGGAAGACACATAAATAGTGGCAACCTTCATCCGCATACAAGAGGATGTCTACTTTTACAAGATGCAGCACATGCAAGACAAGAAGTTTTGACATTTGATCAAGATTAGAGACATGGTTGAAGATGGTTTGAAAATTGGTAGGATTGTTAGCTTGGCCGCACTACAATCCACTAACAAAGCACGATAAACTGGTAGCATCGGTGCATCAAAGAAAAAGAAGGAAGACGTCTCCTTCGTTGCTGCATCACTTGACCATTCTCCCACCCACAACCATTACTACCAAACACCACCTCCATCGTACACATATATTCTACCCACATCTACCTATCCAGTCTACAACACTCATGTAATGTTCCAAAGCCCGCCGCCACAAAGACCACCATATCCACAAAGTCCTAACTATAGAAATACCAATACCTACCCACCAAGACCTCATGCAAACAAAAACCCAAGACCCAAAAGAGACTATACTCCGCTAGTAGAATCCCGCACTCAGTTATTTAAAAGACTTAAAGTAGCTGGCCACATACAACCCGTCCCATTCAAAATCCTTGATAGGATGTCACCCTACTTCGACCAAACCAAAACTTGTGCCTATCACTCTGGAGGACCTGTTCATGATACCGAAAAGTGTTACGCCTTGAGAGATAAAATATAAGACTTGATCGATCAGAAGGTGATCCACTTGAAAACCCCAAATGTGTAGAATAACCCTTTACCTAACCACGTGGATAATAGGGTAAACTTGATCGAGTTGGATGAAGAATGCAACTTGGAAGGAACTATTATCCAAGAAAAGGAGGCTACACCAACTTCTACTTCTGTTGCCCAAGCGGCTAAAGCACCAGAGCCCATTGAAGTAGAGATGGCTCCAAAATTCTACGTTGACGTAGTTCCCCCCTACATTGACAAAGCAGTTCCATGGGATTATGAAGCAGAGAAGAAGGATAAGTCAACAGTTGAGACCGTCGCTATACAACGAATGACTAGGAGTGGAAGGATCTATACTCCCGAACATCTTGTTCAAGGTAGACGAGGCACCAGCGAGGAGGAGTCCAAGGAACTGTGGAAGAAAGTTCAAGCAAAAGAATACTCTGTGGTTGAATATTTGGGCAAGACTCCTGCACAAATCTCTTTTCTAGCTTTACTTCTCAAGTCAGAGAGCCATCGAAATGCCTTGATGAAAGTATTAGATGAAGCACATGTCCCGGTGGATACTACAGTTCAGAATCTGGCTAGCATGGTTGGGCAAGTCCTGGAGTCCAACCGAATCGCTTTCCACGAAGATGAACTTCTGCCAGAGGGGTTGAGTCACAACAAAGCCTTGCATGTCACCATCAAATGCAAAGATTGGTTCATGGGGGGAGTTTTGATTGACGGAGGGTCAGACTTAAACATATGTCCATTCATCACACTGAAAAGAATGAGGATTGATCAAACTAAGATAAGAGAAAACGACATGAAAGTAAAGGCGTTTCATGGATCACAAAGGAGCACCATCAGAGAAATCGACTTAACCATCATGGTCCGTCCCGTGGAGTTCAATGTTGAATTTCATGTCATGGACATCTCCGCTTCTTACAACCTGCTGCTAGTAAGACCGTGGATTCTTATGGCTGGGGCAGTGCCTTCTACATTGCACCAGACAGTGAAGTTCGAGTGGGACAACAAATAGGTGGTAGTATTCGGTGAAGGGAACAACTCCATCTATAATGAACAAACCATACCAGCAATTGAAGGGAATGTTGCTGACGGACAGACATTCTATACTGTGGAACTTGTGGGAGTAGTTCCAGGCACTCGAGGGGGATACCGCAAAAACTACAACAAGAGTTGGGATCCCACTGATGCAGCCCAAGGAAGTTATACTGCACACTTCGCTCCTAAACTGGTCAACACACCGCCTGGGACTGAAGAGAAAAGAAGAAGCTTCTACAGTGCTTATTGGGACGGACGGGGCAAAGGCTATGAAGGAAAGAACTTGGTCTGGGAACCGGTAATATCTGATTGGGTTGTGCCTTCACGTGAATTTCCTGAAACCATACCTGCTAAAACAGAGAAGCTACCGATGTACTCACCTAATGCTCGTCCTAACTGGAAGCGCATTTCTAAAGAAACAAGGGAAATGCAAGTATGGCTTACCTAAAACACCTGAACCTATGGAGGTAGTGATTGAAGAGCCGTGCATACTCCCATAACCTGCAGGATGGCTTGGAGACTGGGTTGTAGGCATCATGATAAGGCAAGGCTATGAACCTAGGAAAGGTTTGTGTAAAAACCTGGATGGCATGGTCGAACCAATTCAAATTGTGATGAGGCCCGACAACTAGAAAGCTGGCATAGGGTACAATATGACTTATAAGAAGAACCAATGGACTTCAAATACTACAAGAGAAGCACAAAAACTCTCCTACATATTTTCATCTCGTCTGGATACTTGGATGGTCGAAAGAAGGAGGCATCTACAGCACAAAAGGTTGAGTCAAAGATTGTTGATGCTGAAGAGGATTTACTGGCAGGCATACAAAAGCTGTTCCTATCTGATGAAGACTGTTGTGTGACTTTGGAAGAGCATGTTGAACCTCCTACACTGGCGAAATCTGAATCTGGAGCTGCACTGAATAACTGGATCAGCAACCTGGCCCGAGCTTACCGCGGACCTTGGTAGAGTTGGGGGATATAGTTTATTTTATGCTTTCTAAAAATAAAACCCGACCTCGAGTCGTGGAACTTGCATTTTTTTTCCTTTTTCATATGTCTCCCTACAAACTTTGTTTTGCAAGGATTCATAAATAACATATTTCCTTTCACTTTTGTTTTAATCTTTTAATTACGCAACATTTTATTTTTCAGCATTCAAACTAATAATTCCATCGGGTCTGCAACCGCAACGTGTAATGAAACTACGGAGCTTGAAGAATCTTATTTTGACTATGATGAGTTTGATGAAGCAACACAAAAGAAAATTCAAAGATTTGAAATAAGCCCAAATCAAATCTAGAAGAGACTGAGGTGATAAATCTGGGAGATAATAAAACCGTAAAACAAACAAGCATTAGTGTGCATCTCACCGCAGGGGATAGAAAGCAGTATATTGAATTTCTTAAAGAATATGAGGATGTGTTTGCATGGTCATATGATGACATGACTGGCATAAGCACGGACGTGGTGGCTGATCCACGCTCAATCCATCACCTCAAAGGGTGATGGGGTGGTAGTCAAAGATAATAGTACCCAACTTATGAGCCGGGGTCGATTTCCACAGGGAGCTAGCAAGATAATCTATTAATCTTAGGATGAATATTTACGGGTTCTAAGCTTTATTCGTAATGTTCCTAATAAATAAGGGTAAAAGTGTTTTATCTACAACTAAATAATGAAAAAAGGGTAAACGATGGGAATGAGCTAGGGGTTTGTCCATTCCAACAAGGTTCTCTTAACTAAATTCTTGCATTAATTTTACAAATCTCATGGGTAACACTAATGGTCGGACCTCTATTTCTCAAAACCCTCTCGGGATAGGGAGGATTTTACTTCATCAAACCCTTTCGGGTCAATAATGAAGCGCGAGAAACCCTAGTGACAAGACCCAAGCGGGATTGACCTTTTTAGGTCGACCCTTTTAGATGGGGTAGGTCGCAACCAATGTAACCAAAATTCTTGCTAGTCTCCATTAACCTACGCCTTCAACCCCTTTCGGGTGATAAAAGCAAAGTAGGGTTAGGTTCAACTACGGTCGTTCCTTAAACCCTAGTTAATAAAGTGCGATGGAGAGCCAGATTTATGTTAACCCATTAATTTTATAAGATTGAGTATAAGATTTAAGCTAAGATAATCATATTTTCATGAATAAACCCCTAGTATGAGTTTAGGGTCTAACACACACATATTGTAAGATGAAATGGCAAGAATCATATAAGAAATTAGATTGAAGATTGAATTCCTTACAAAGATTCAAGTAGAAACCCTTTTTGAACTCTAAGAATATTCAAAACGCCTTAAAGTAATATTCTAAGCTGAAAAAGGTCTATTTTCTCGGAGGCATAGTAGACTATTTATAGGCATGGGTTTCAAAACTATGCTATTATTTATAAAATTTCCATTTTCCTCACTTTTACGCCAGGCCGCCTCTTTTTAGGCGAGCCGCCCAATTGGTTGCTGTATTGCCGTTTTCATGTTTTGCTAAGCTTTCCTTTTCTTTTGCGGTGCAGGATAGGCGGGCCGCCCTTGTGATTGCGGCCAACTCCTCAGCTTTGCAGTTTTCAACATCTTTCTGTGAGCATCGGCGGTATCGCCTCTCATTCTGCGGGCCGCCGGAAGTGTGTAGCACTCTGATCAGTGGGCTGCCCTTTTGAGTTGTTGGCTGCTATGAACTTTCCCTTCCTTTGGTGGATGGTTGGCCTTTTGACCCTTAGATTTGCCAAGGCGCCACTTCCACTGCTGCCTTATCTTCATGTTCTTCACTTTTGTAGCCAAAGCGCACTGGTATTTGCTCTTTTGTACATTTTCTTTGGCTTTGTATGTAAATTTCTCTTGAAAACCTGAAACATGAAGATAAACATAAGATTCATTCAAATAACATCACTAAAAAGGAAAAAAGCTAGACGGAATGAGTTACAATTAAGCACAAAATACCAATATATCAACTCCCCCAAACTTAAGCTTTTGCTTGTCCTTAAGCAATATTAAGAACTTAACTCATGTTTCATTTTCTGAGCACCGAAATTGAGTTCAACTAGGGAATGGAGTAAAAGAAGAGTTTATGACTTTGGTTGATGCTAACACTTGATTTAACACATGAGAATCCAACCAATCAATCCACAAGAACCATAGTCGCAACTATCTCTACTAAAGCTTCTAGTGGGGACTAGAGCATGCATAGCACAATGGCTTTCTCAACTCACCTAAGGTTTTCTTGGTTGCACCTTCAAGTCTCAAGTCCCTTAATTCTCTCACTACAAAGAATGGGTCCCTATCTCTCAATATAATGCAAACAAAAGGGACCCTCAAAATTTAAACTCTTCTAAAAAATGAATGCAAGTTAAGCACATACAATGTCATAGGCTTGGCCTTAGTGGTCACTTGTCATTTCCTTTCATGTCAATCAATAGAGAATCAAATAGGACTTTTGAGGTTGTAATGTAGGCTTTTGAATAAAGGCAGGGTATACTTTGGATAAAGAGTGACTAAATTCCCTCCTTGGGCACTACATTAACCTTGCAAACTTTTCACATTGAGCTTTCTTTTCACATTTTAGCTCTTATTCCCCATTTTCATAAATGATCATTGCTTTTGTGACTCTTATTCATTCACTTTCTTCTCTTTCTATTTTTGTCTTTTTGATTTGTCTTTTGCTATTTTTATACTTTTCTTGATTTTCTTCTTTTCTCTTTTGCAACTTTTCTTTATACATTCATCTTCCTTTTCGAAGAGCCACATAGCTTTCATTTCTTTGATCCCCTCCCCCAAATTTAGACTTTATTCTAAGTTGCACGTTTTTCAATGCCTCAAGGAGGTAGGGCCAAGAGAAGGGTTAGTGCTATTAAGCACTTAGAATTAGCTCGGGCTAATTACATGGCTATCAAAAAGAAAGGATATTAACGCTCAGAGTTGGCTAACGGAGGATTAATTTCATTTGGTGGCTTAAAAGGCTCAAACGGGTCAAAGAAATTCCTATCATCATATCCAACCACTAAATTGACACTTCATTCATTTTCAAGGACACACAAGCCAAGTTCTAACATGCATATGCAATTAACAAGCTTTTAAGTAAGAACTCACTTCACTAGCAGACGGGACAAGAGACAAAAACATCAACTTTTCAAAACTTAAGGTGAGGATCTAACTTATACTACATATGCATAAAGTCATCACAAGAATCTAAAGGTTATAGATGCGACTCTCAACAAACAATCCACCAACTTTCTCATGTGTGCTCCTAATCTGTTGGTATTAAACAAGTCACGAAACAAGGATGACACTTCTATGATTAGAGTCCTAAAATGTGCCCGGTTCAAAAGAATTGCATTCTTGGGAAAAGAATCAAGTCAAAGAAAACCAAGAAGGTTATTTACTAAGTTAAAACTATTTACACAAGTTGCATTTATAATGGGTGGTTGCTGTTGTTTCGGGCCCAAGTAAAAATGAGTTTCACAAAGGTTGCCTACGTATCGCAACAAGTGTAAATCAGAGGAAAGAAGACAACATCCCAAGCGTAGTTCATGGGAGTACCTTTGGGATCTTTTAATTTTTGGAATTTTTCACAATTTTTCAATTTGTTTGGGTTTTTGGATTTTTTTTTCTATGATATGATATTAACAACAACTACACACTACACTATAAATTTAAAACTATAACTAAAGACGAGAATATAAACAACATACGAATATAAACATCACCACAACCTACATTAAACATCCTAAGTTAAACATCCATGTCAACATAAAAACAAACATAATTTAAAGATAGTTTGGGACATGTTCAAACAAAAGATAGTTACTCCACCTCCAACATGAAAAGATGCTATGTCCCCAAGCAACTAAACCAAGTATCACAAAAATTAAACAGGTAGGGGTAAGCGTGCTCCCTAAAAATGATCATGACGATGGTGGTGGAGCCTTGTCCTCCTTATGTTGAGTTGTTCGTGGATTCTTCTCACTCGGTGGACTTTGGATTTTTTCTGTGGGAGCTGATGATGATGCTGATTTTAAAGCAGTTGTGGTAGCCAATTCTTTTTTTGTGTGCTTTCTCTAGTTTGGCTAATTGTTCTTTCCTAGCCTTTTTGCCACTACTGCTTGCTCATTCATTTTCTTTCCTACTTTTGCCATTCTTCTTTTATCTTCTTCCACTCTGGCTCTCTCCTTCTCTCTTCTTTCAGCTTTTTGTTTTTCTGTCTCTTCCTCTTTGGTACCAGCTTCCTTGTCCTCTTTTTATGGAATGTAATCAGCTTTCCTCTTTCATACATAGGCCTTAGGCTCTTCTTTTTGAACACTTTCCTTTTCAATTACCTTTGGCTTTGTAGCCACTTTCTCTTTCACCTCTTCTTCCTTCTTTTGCTTATTAACTTCAGCACCTTTCTTTCTTGCTTGTTCTGCTTTACCTTGCCTTTGTATTTTTAGCTCTTGTTGCCTTTGGAATATCTCTTTTCTATGAGCTTCAAGCCTTGCCATCACCTGTTCAGGAGTTTCTTTCACCTCCGTTGCGGTGCTTTCTTTTTCTAGTTCATCTTCCCTTCCAATTTCTTCTTTTTCACTTTCATCTTCTTCCTGTTCACTATCCAATTCTTCTTCATCACTCTCAATGTCCGCCTGTACTCCCTTGTCTTTCTTGCTTGGTACAGTTCTTTGGATTATTCCTTTATCAATCTTCAGCTGCTTCAGTGCTATTTTGGTTTTGAAGTCTGATTGCTCCAGGTCTCCCACTCTGTCATCTAACTCAGCCACCTTGGCGATGTTTTCTGTCACAGCTTTGGTGAGTTCTTCCACAGCAGCAACAATGGGTCTTAGAGCTCTTTCCAACTCCACATATGGTCCTCTCAGAAGCCCCATTCGGGTATCCAATCTCATGATGTTGTCATTGATCTCCTTCAGTACTTTGGGGATTTGGAAGAGTTCAAACTGCTTAGCTGATACTTCCTCCAATGATGGAGGAGGGGCTGAAATTTTTCTGGTTGGAGATTTCTTTCCTTCTTGAGGAGTTGCAGCTGCTATTTCCTCCTTGTCCATCTGGACTCATTTCTCTCTTTCCTTTACTTCATCATCTTGGATCCTTTTGAGGTCCACTGTGCCTTTAGCTTCCTTGATGTAATTCATGTCAAGCAATATGGGCACATGCCTCATGAGTTTGGTGAGTAGACATGGGGAAACCATAGGCAGTTTTATTTTGATGAGTTGTCGAGCCAATTCTATCAAAGATCACTTCCCAACATCAATGTCAAAGCAGTTCATGATAGAAGCTATGAGAACTGCCTTTTGTTTGATTGTTCTTCTATCGTTCAATGAAGGAATGAATCTGTTGCTTATCACTGCCACCTTTTCACACTGTTTAAGGGGCAACATCTATTAAGAGTGGATTTCAGGTATTTAGATATTTCAAGCATAAGCAGTAGCTGAACCAGCATAATGAAAAAGCTAGCAAAAGGGCAAGCCCAGAGTCGGATTCGGCCAAATAAATAGAATGGCAAGTGTCATTACTATTCGAAAAATCCCATCGGTTCAAAACAAAATCCTAAACTTCGGAGTGGAAAGTTGTAGAAAGAGAAAGTCCAACTTAGGCCTCAGGCTTGAGAAGGGTCATCGTTCCCGGTTGTCCCATGTTTGTTGTATTTCTGCAGGGGGAGCCCAACCCCGCTAACGCTGTGTTTTAGGGTTACAATGAGCTGGCCTCTGAGAGACTAAGCATTCCAACCTTTGGCAATCAAGTTCAAATCCTTCTTCTTGATTTGGACTCCTGGTTTAGTCCAAGTTGGTATAATCCCGGGGGGACCAATGATGGCTGCCAGCCATGTCCTCAAGCTTCCTTCTTCATATGTTCCCCACTTCTTGCCTTTTAGTTCATATTCCCATTGATCAACTGTTGGTAACCCATAGGCTTCATCAATTTCTTCATTACTGAAGAAGACTTCTGTTGTTCTCACTTCACTTTGAAAGAATTTTCTTTTTCTTGTGAGAGATTGGCATAGAATTCCTTCACCATTACTTTATTGTATTCACCGGGGGGTTCTAGCAAAAAGTGCCACTTTCTTCTATCAAGCTCTTCCCATAACTCATCACCATATTTCTTCGCCCATTCACTCTGTACCGGCTTCTCTGGGTAGATTGTTCTTGGCATATGGTACATTGCTTCAGCAGCTTCATTTTTATTGACTCTATGATTTAGGATCTTCTGTGTTCTGTGGGGTTCTTTTTCAACTCCAGCTGGATTTGCACCCCCTCTTCTCCCCAGTCTTCTATATCAGATGAAGCTTCTTCTACGGTGGTTGAGGGTTCTTGACCAGGGGTAGACTTTGGTTTTGAGGGCTTTGGGTCTATGATTTTCTTTCCTTTTTTCTGTGCTTTGGCTTCTAGATCAGCTCTTTCTCTATTGGCCTCCATTTTCTTTTTCATATCAGCTTCTCTCTTTTGTTCCTTGGTAAGTGGCTTTCTTGCTCCATCCTTTTTCACCACTCATTTCTTCATGTTTACCTGACAACAACAGCTCAACACAAGTATTAGTTTGTGAATTTCTACACTATCCTACTCCTAACTAAGCTAGAAGTATCCTAAACTAGCATATGAAGTTCATGGAATGGAACGGGATGGAATGGAATGGAACACTTGGGAAATTTAAACAATTCATAGGGTGCAACAGAAAAGGGAGGCCGCAGAACAAGGGGCGGGCTAGCAGATATGAAGAGGTGGCCCGCAGAAGCAAGTGCTGAGAAGCACCGGCGAGTCGCCGCATGAAGTGCGAGGCTTTAATTCAAGCCGTAGAACAAATTTACTCTCTGTTAGAGTCGGCGGCTCGCACTTGTAAACGAAAGCTCGCCTACACATTCCGCCCTTCCATTTGCGAGGTGCATTTTGGCTTAGGCAACTCGCATAATTTTTTACCAAAGGGGTCGGTGAGTCGCCCTTTTTTGTGCGATTGGCAAGTTCAAATCGCCTCTTTTTCGAGCTCACTGATCATACCGGCGGCCACGCAGTTACTTTTGCAGGCACACCTAGTATTGTCCGCACTTGATTGTGCGGCATCTTACCTCATCGGCGGCTTGCCGAATCCTTGGTCCAATTTTTCTACAGTGCACAGATTCCAAGTTATTCCAATTCTCACTTCCCTCTACACCCCCAAACACGCTCCTTAGTGGTCTTTTCAACTTCTCACATCTCTCAAATTTTCTCTCAAGAACGAGACAATGATTTCAACCAAAAATCATGAAAAGTCAACCAAAATTCATACCAAGTTCAAAACTTTTTCAAGATTTCAGGAAAAACAAGGTACGTTCATGGTGTCATTCAAGTTCATTTTTGGTTCTTTTTATTTTTACTCTCTTTTTCTTCTTCTCATTTCTTCACCTAAGAGTAAAGTAAACCCATAACTACACACTCTAGGGTTCCAATTTCATGAAATAGAAGTTAAGAACAAACCCTAAAATCAACCTAATCATGGGAAACAAGTTTAATCAACCAAACCCCACACTCAACATGAAGTTTTTAACTACCCCACACATATAACATGAAAATTTTAAATGAGGAGCTAAACTCTTACTGGATCTATGAAGAATTTCAAATCGATCTGAGGGATTAACGGTGGGGTGGTGAGATCGAGTATGTGTGTATGATTTGGAGTGTTGGTTGTGATGGTGGTGCGTCGGAACAGTAGTTTCTGGTAGTGGTTGCCTTGGTTTTTACGTTTGGGGTGAAAAGTGTAAAAGAAACTTAGCTTGGGGCCTTATATAGTCGGGTAAACCTATCAGGCCCATGAAAGAGATGGCTCACACTTCATTCGGCGGGTCGCTAAAGTGAATGCGGGTAGGACTTAAGTCCTCCAAATGTGCACAAGTGGGTTGGCCTGCCGATTGTTATGCGGAGTTGAATGGGCGACTCGCCTAGTTGAATGGCCCGCCGATTGTTTGCTCACTGCATGTACCGGCGGCCCGCGTTTCTTTTGGTTGGGCTGCCCTTTTGCTTCCGCACTTTAATCGGCGGTCCGTTCCTACTCTTCAAATTTTCCACTTTTCATTCCTTGCAACTATTTGCATTAACACCACTCCAACCAAAATCAAGTGCATTTATCACAGAACTTCACATAAAAATTTTACACTAACTACATGACTAAAACTAAAATTGCTAAAAGTAAAACTTGGGTTGCCTTTCAAGAAGCGCTTGATTTAACGTTGCGGCACGACGGTGTTACCTCAAACTTCAAGGATCCATGAAGTAGATTCAAGCCACCTGACTAGGCTCGGCTTCACATCCCAAGTAATGCTTCACTCTTTGGCCATTCACTCAGAAAGTTGTAGAACTTCTCTTTTCTTGCAACTCGACCCATCCATCAGGGAATGTACCCACCACTTTGGAAGGTCCACTCCACTTGGATTTTAACTTTCCAGGGAATAAATGCAATCTTGAATTGAACTATAGCACCATGTCCCCGCCTTGAATTCTTGATTCCATATCTTTTTGTCATTGATGATCTTTATCTTTTTCTTGTAGAGCTTTGCATTTTTATTGGCAAGGAATCTCATTTTTTCCTCAAGTTTATGTAGCTTCTCCACCCGGGACTTGGAAGCTTCTTCCCAATTCATGTTGAGCTTTTTCAATGCCCAAAGAGCTTTATATTCCAACTCCACGGGGAGATGACAAGATTTGCCAAAGTCTAATCGGAACGGTGACATCCCAATAGGAGTATTGTATGCCGTGCGATATGCCCATAAGGCATCATCCAACTTTTTGGACCAATTCATCCGGTTCACATTTACCGACTTGGCTAAAATTTACTTGATCTCTCGATTTGACACTTCCACTTGGCCACTTGTTTGGGGATGATAGGGTGTAGCAATCTTATGTCTCACCCCATATTTTTCCAACAAAGAGCTAAAGGCCCGATTGCAAAAGTGGGTACCCCCATCACTTATGATGGTGCGAGGGGCGCCAAATCTTGTGAAAATGCTTTTCTTGAGGAAGGCGATGACAGTTCTAGCTTCATTGTTTGGTAAGGCTATTGCTTCAACCTATTTTGAAATATAATCAACCGCCACAAGGATGTACTTCATACCATAAGAACTTGGAAAACGACCCATGAAGTCGATTCCCCATACATCAAAGAGATCAACTTCCACAATGAGATTTTGAGGCATTTCATACCTCCTTGAGATTCCTCCCGTTCTTTGACATTGATCACCACTCTTTGTGTATTCATAAGCATCCTTGTATAAACTGGGCCAAAAGAAACCACATTCAAGTACCTTTACCGCCATTCTAACACCTCCATGATGTCCTCCGTAAGGAGCGGAGTGGCATCCTTCAAGAATAGCTCCTTGCTCGGCTTCGGCAACACGCCTTCTTATCATTCCATCGACACATACTTTGAAAAGAAAGGTATCATCCCAAAAGTATTGTCGTGCATCTTTGATCAACTTCTTCTTTTGATTGAATGAGAAATCCTTCGGAATCTCTCCACATGCAACATAATTGGCTAAATCTGCATACCAAGAAGTTACCTCCCAAGATACCGCCAATAGCCTCTCATATGGGAAAGAATCATTGTTCTCAAGGGTTTCTTTTGGGCGACCCTCCTCCTCCAAATGGGATAAGTGGTCCGCTACTTGATTCTCGGTTCCCTTTCTATCAAGTACCTCAAGATCACATTCTTGTAACAAAAGTACCTATCTAATCAATCTTGCTTTTGAATCCTTCTTGGCCATCAAGTATCGGATTGCAGAATGATCGGTATGCATAATGACCTTAGATCCAATCAAGTAAGATCAAAGTTTCTCAAAGCCAAAGACAATGACTAACAACTCCTTTTCCGCCACCGTATAATTTTGTTGAGCTCCATTTATCGTCTTGCTAGCATAATAGATATGGTGAAACATCTTCTCAACCCTTTGGCGAAGCACGACTCTCAATGCAACATCACTAGCATCACACATGAGCTCAAATGGGAGATCCCATTTTGGACTCACTATTACCGGTGTGGTTGTCACTCTCAATTTGACTTCTTCAAAGGATTTCAAGCATGCTTCATTGAATTCAAACTTAGCATCTTTCTCCAACAACTTGAACAATGGGTTGACAATCTTGGAGAAGTCTTCGATGAAGCGGCAATAAAATCCTGCATGTCCCAAGAAGCTTCACACTCCTTTGATGGTTGTAGGAGGTAGAAGTTTGGAGATGACTTCAATCTTTGCATGATCTATTTCAATTCCTTTCTTGGACACCTTGTGCCCTAGAAAAATTCCTTCTTGAACAAGAAAATGACATTTCTTCCAATTAAGCACAAGTTTAGTTTCTTCACACCTCTCTAAGACTTTCTCTAAATTAGACAAACAATCTTCAAAAGAGTTACACACTACGAAGAAATCATCCATGATGTAGGTAAACTACGAAAGCGGAAAAGAGATAAAAACGAAACGAGACGAGACTCACACGATTGTTCAAGTAGCAACGAAGAACGATGTTTTGTTACACTCGAACGAAGGTCAAGAATCACCAACGTTATGCAACTATCCTCAAGAATCACGAGGTCCTTGCAAATAGAATGATCGGAAAGGTTTGAAGTTCAACTTGGAATCGTCCAACTGAAATCAAGCAAAAATTCATAGGTTTCAATAGAGAGAATTCTCTTGTGTTTTTGTATTCAAAGATAGGTAAAATGAGTTCAAGACCAATTGAAGACTTGTATAGTCTTCTACATACATTAAATGAAAAGCCTAAAATACCCCTAAGTGGGTTTAAACAATAGAAGCCACTTAAGGCCATAGTTGGAATTACACACAAAAAGATAGGAAATTCGGATTGGCTTGCATCAGGGGTAGGCGGTCCGCCTACCCCATGTATGCGCTCCGCCCAGTGCCCTTGTCCAGCAGAGTAGGCGGTTTGCCTCTGCAGAGGGGCGGTCCGCCCAGTGAAGATCTAGAGACCTAATAAAAATCATGCGGTCCGCCCTTTTGAGTAGGCAGCCCGCCTCTTCCTGAAGCCTCTTGAGGCTCCTCAATCTGTGTCTCTTGAGCCTCTCCGTGTGGCCTAGATGGTCCTCCTTCCATGGTGCTCCAATACATAATCTTCAAGGTGGTTCCGGAGCTCCCATCTTCCACGTCCAAGCCTTTCCATACCAAGTGAAGCTGAGTATCATGGATTGCTTTGGCTTGGCTTCTAGTAAAAGGCCTTGTGGTGGTTTGCCCCGCATCATCCTCCCCTTCTTGAGAAGATTTCGTCCTCGAAATTAAGGCGTCATCCTCCACGACATCATCTACATCACAAGGAGCCAAGTCACTAACATTGAAAGTATTTGAAACATTGTACTCACCGGGTAAATCAATCACATAGGCATTGTTGTTGATCTTGGATAACACTTGGAACGGGCCATCTTCCCGGGGTGCCAACTTCTCCTTCCTATCGTTTGGGAATCTTTCCTTCCGGAAGTTCACCCACACCCAATCTCCCTTCTTGAGTTCCACCTTCTTTCTCCCCTTGTTCTTCTTGGAGGCCACCTTTTCATAAGCTTCCTCCAAGTTCTTCTTCTCATTAGCATGGAGTTCAATCAAAGCCTTAGCTCAGCTTTTACCTTCAAAATTAACAACTATCTCCCTTGGAAAAGGGGTAAGATCAAGTGGAATCAAAGGATTAAAACCATAAACGAACTCAAATGGATTCATGCAAATCATTCTATGCAAAGTACGGTTATATACAAACTCTATGAGAGGTAACTTCTCTACCCAAGTCCCGGCCTTACCTCAGGTCATAGCTCTGAGAAGAAACCCCAAGGTTCGGCTCACCACCTCAGTTTGACCATCCGTTTGAGGGTGGTGGGACGTGGAGAACAACAATTCGGTGTCAAGGGCACCCCAAAAGCACCTCCAAAAACGGCTTAGGAACTTAGTGTCCCTATAACTCACAATGGTTTGAGGCACTCCATGTAGCTTTAACACATTATCAATGAACAAAGAAGGTACATGTTGTGCATCACTACTCTTTTTGCAAGGAATAAAGTGAGCCATTTTGGAGAACCTATTCACGACCACATAAATGATATCATGTCCTCCTCTAGACCGTGGTAATCCCATAACGAAATCCATAGAAATATCCATCCACAGGCTAGTAGGAATAGGCAAAGAAGTATACAAGCCATAGGGATTCGACTTAGACTTGGCGTGCTTGCAATCGAAATAAGCATTGCATAGCCGCTCAACATGCAACCCCATCTTAGGCCAATGGAATTTCTCCATAAGAATGGCCAAAGTCTTATCCCTCCCAAAGTGACCCATCAAGCCTCCACAATGTGCTTCACGCACTATCAATTCTCGCCAAGAGGACTCAGGGACACACACACTCCCATTCTTAAAAATGTAGTCATCTACCCATTGGTATTTCTCCACCCTCTTCCCACTCACTAGAGCATCATGAATGCTCTTGAGCTTTGGGTATAAATGATTTTATACTTTCAAAAACCATAAGCCTAGAAGCAAGAGTGCTAGCAAGAGCGAATTTCCTAGAAAGTACATCGGCTACAACATTGTCCTTCCCCTTCTTGTAATGAATTACATAGGGAAAAGACTCAATGAACTCCACCCATTTGGAATGCCTTTTGTTCGACTTCTCTTGGCCTCTAAGATGCTTAAGTGACTCACGGTCACTCGTGATCACAAATTCCCTAGGCCATAGATAGTGTTGCCAATGAGCTAGAGCTCTCAGAAGGGCATACAACTCCTTGTCATATGTGGAGTAATTCAAGGTTGCACCGTTCACCTTTTCACTAAATTAGGCAACAGGTTTCCCTTCTTGCATGAGAACACCCCCAATACCCACCCCCGAGGCATCACATTCAACCTCAAATGCCTTTTTGAAGTCGGGTAATTGCAACAAAGGGGCGGTACTCAACCTACTTTTCAACTCTTGGAAAGCCTTCTCTTGAGGCTCTCCTCACACAAAGGCCTTGTGTTTCTTCACAAACTCGGTGAGTGGTGCGGCACTAGTGCTAAAGTCCCTAACAAAGTGCCTATAGAAACTAGCAAGGCCATGGAAACTCCTATCATGAGAAACAGTAGTAGGAGTAGGCCAATCTCTAATGGCTTTAACTTTGGACTCATCAACCTCTACACCATTTGCACTAACAATAAACCCAAGAAAGACAACCTTTTCATCACAAAAGGCACACTATTTAAAGTTGGCACAGAGCTTCTCTGCTCGTAGCACTTCAAGAACTTGACTCAAGTGGCCCACATGATAATCTATTTATTTGCTCTATATCAAAATATCATCAAAATAGACAACCACAAATTTGTTGATAAACGGCTTCAAGACATGGTTCATCAACCTCATAAAAGTGCTAGGTGCGTTGAAGAGGCCAAAAGGCTTCACCAACCATTCATAGAGACCAAACTTGGTCTTGAATGCAATTTTCCACTCATCACCCGGTTTCATCCGGATTTGGTGGTAGGCGGACCTAAGATCTATCTTAGAAAAGATACTAGAACCACTCAACTCATTAAGCATGCCATCAAGTCTAGGAATGGGATGACGATACTTTACCATTATCTTGTTGACTGCACGATAATCAACACACATCCTCCATGTCCCGTCCTTCTTTGGAACAAGAATGACTGGTACGGCACACGGACTCAAGCTTTTACGAACCAAGCCTTAGTTGAGCAACTCATCCACTTGCTTTTGCAACTCCTTTGTGTCACAACCCAACCTAGGGTCGCGACGGATAACCGACACTAAGTGTCGATCATTGCTAAACCTATTAATATCTATGAATCATAGAGATGAGCTGGCAACCTGGTTATGAATACATACATATTTATTGAAAACATAAAGTCTGGAAAGATTACAAGGCTATCACACGCTAATATACATAACATACTGACTGCACCACACAGGGACATATCTAAAGGCCTCTAAGAGTGCTGAACTGAATATACAAAGGACAGGACAAGGCCCCGCCATACCTACTCGACATCTGTACAACATACCAAAAGTAGTATACTCCAGAAGAGACGGAGTGACTCGAATAGCTGGTAGATAGCCTACTAACGTGGCTCAGGGTCTGATCTCTCTGCCGCGCCCAAAAAAAAGGGAGTGAGTATAATATGTACAAAGTATGTAAGGCCTGAGCATATAATAAATCATAGCTAAATGAAACTGTAAGGCTGAAATATAAATGTGTAAATATGAGCTGAAGCATAGCAATGTAGTAGGAAATCTGAAGACGTAATAAACATGCTCTGAATATAAACTGAAGTCTAGCTGAATCTGAAACTGAAGACCGAGCTGAACTATACTGATAAATGACTGTAGTATGACTAATAACTGGTAACTGGTAACTAGAAACTAGAACTGATAGATGTCAACTGATACTGACACTAAGAACTGGTGGCTGATAACTGAGATCTAATAACTGGTAAAGAGTTAAAACTAAACTGTTATTTGAACTGGTACCTATCTGGTGTTACGGGCGATATCCCCCCAAATCAGGTAACTGAACATCTGAACTATTCTCACATATAATCATGCAGTGCATACTGTGGCTATATACGCGTATATAACAAACCTAGCGGGTGTTATGGGCAATATCCCTCCAGCCAGTAATATCTAGTCTCTCTGGTCAGAGTGTGTGAATGACACCCGGTCACACTAGGTGTTTCAACTCCCGCCTGAACCAAAGGGGCTGTATCCCCCAGACGGGTAGTATCACATGCGACCGGACTATGTGTCCAATGTCCAGCCTCTATGGGGGACTCCAGATCACACATAACATGATCACAATATAATCATAAGCATGTATGAGGCATAACAGATGTGGAAACATTAGATATGGACTCAAAGGAATGATAAGAAAACTCTTGATAGAATTATAGACACAACCTAGAACTCAGAATTTGTCCAACTCTTTGAATTTCTATAAACATTTCGGCAGAGTTTCCCCTAAAACTGGATGATCCGCAAAAACAGAACCAGCACTATACTATACACGGGAATGGATACCCAGATAAATTGATAACATAAACATGTTAAACGGATAACAAGATGAGACGACTGGATGACATAACAAATCCGCAGATAGAATGTCCGGACAGCACCACTGTCCTGCCTTTCAACCTAATTTTCAGAGTGTAGATTAAAGTTATAGACTTCATGATCTTCATAAAAGTTTTAGATATATGTCTTAGAATTCCAGGGAATCTAGAATCATCTCAATATCAATTTTGTACAAGGAGTTATGCTCAAACTACTAACAGCTGTCCGAAGATAAAAATAATTTTCCAGATTTTGAAACATTTTGTGCTACTATTTTGGACATCTTTTACCGTGGTTCTTAGCACCAAATTAAGCACATACACGGTCACCTTTATGCCATAAAATTTACCCACAAGAATCATCAAATTTGGAACTAAGAAAATCTTCAAAAGCTACAAGGTCACCTTTGATGTTTCATGCTTCTAAACTTTGTTTCCTTTGAATTCCACACCTTCTAAAGCTTAAACAAGCTATAACATAGAATTTAGGTACTTTACTTAGCCATGAAGTAATTCTAAAACTCAAACTATAGATGAAATGTAAGGTAGCATAACGTTACCTTAAATGTGTTGAGCATTTTTACGCTATCCGTCTTCAATTTCGAGTTAAGATTGATGTTGCTTCTTCAAAATAATAAAAATTGCCTTTAAACTCAAGAAAGAACTGTTTATATCATGAGGTTTCTGGAAAATGTCGATAAAGAGAAGTATTTCTCTTTTATAATAAAAATATTTCATTTCTAGCCCTTTTTTGCGTTTATATCCCTTTTCTGGTCTGATTTTTGATACTCATATCTTTTTATCCAAATATTGTATGAACAAACCGTCAAAAGTGTTGGAAACTACACTCCAAGTCCTTCAATTTGGTATATCATATGCCCCTAAAAGATCTTATATAATACATAGAATTAATTGCTGAAAAAGCTTCGTTACAAGGCAAATCCTTAGTCGGTTTTTTGGCAACATAAATTCGATTTTTACCAAACATTATATTCAATATATAAACGTCATATATGTTCCTATTATGACTTTAAACGCAGTTGAATCATTCTTAACATGTTATTAGAATGATATACCTCACTTTAGACATACGAGGTGTAACAATCTCCCCCCTTTAGGAACATTTGTCCTCAAATATGAAATGAAGTATGTAAAAGCATTAAACAAGGATCTGTTATATACCTGAAGTAATGAAGAGATGTGGATACTTGTCTCTCATATGATTCTCAGCTTCCCAAGTCATTTCCTCTACGTTATTGCTTCATCATAGCACCTTAACTGAAGGAATGTCTTTCATCCTTTGTCGACGAATCTGCCTATCTAAAATTGCAACTGGAACCTCTTCATAAGTCAATTGCTCTGTGATATGTACATCATCTACCGGTAAAACTCAAGAAGGATCTCCGACACATTTTCTGAGCATAGAAATATGGAATACTGGATGTACCTCCTGAAGGTCCGGTGGAAGGTCTAACTCGTAGGCTACACGCCCAACTTGCCTGATAACCTGATATGGACCAATAAATCTAAGGCTAAGCTTCCCCTTCTTTCCAAATATCATAACGCCTTTCATAGGTGATACTTTCAGGAATACCCAATCGCCAATGTGAAATTTTAAATCTCGACGTCGATTATTTGCATAGGACTTCTGTCTGCTCTGCGCTACTAATAATCTTTCCCTGATCAACTTGACTTTATCAACAGCTTATTGGATTAAATCTGGACCTATCAATTGAGACTCACCAACCTCGAACCATCCTATAGGAGACCTGCATTTGCGCCCTAACAAAGCTTCATATGGCTCCATTTGTATGCTAGAATAATAGCTATTATTATATGCAAACTCTATCAATGGTAGATGATCACTCCAGCTGCCTCCAAAATCTAGCACGCAAGCTCTAAGCATATCTTCTAATGTCTGAATGGTCCGTTCAGCCTGTCCGTCTGTCTGTGGATGAAATGTTGTACTCAAATTCACCTGTGTCCCTAAACCTATCTAGAATGATCGCCAGAAATTAGCAGTAAACTGTGCTCCCCTGCCTGAAATGATTGATACTGGAGTACCATGTAGCCGCACTATCTCTCTGATATAAAGTCTAGCACAATCCTCCGCTGTATATGTAATTCTAACAGGCAAGAAATGAGCTGATTTTGTAAGCCTGTCAAATATAACCCAAATAAAGTCATACCTGCTCCGCGTATAGGGCAAGCCTGTAATGAAGTCCATATTCACTACTTCCCATTTCCATGATGGAATCTCGATTTCCTATAACAAGCCACTAGGTTTTTTATGCTCGACCTTAACCTGCTGGCAGTTAGGACACTGAGCCACAAATTCTGCTATGTCACGCTTCATTCGTCCCACCAGTAAATCTGCTTAAGATCATGGTACATCTTAGTCGAACCTGGATGAACTGTGTATCTGGAATAATGTGCCTCTGACATAATCTGTCCACGTAAATCTGCAACATCAGGAACACAAAGTCTATCTTTATACATGAGAACCCCATCACTAGTAACCCTGTATAGTGACTCCAGTTTTCTTCTGGCTATTTGTCTGTATTCAACTAGAACTGGATCCTCATACTGATGTTGTTTTACTTCTGTAACTAGGCAAGTAGTGGCTGTTTTCTCAACTGTAACTCCTGCGTCCTCTGAATCTATTAATCTGACTCCCATACTGGCCAACTGGTGGAGTGCATAAGCTAACTCTCTTTTCTATGGTTGTAAATAAGATAGACTACTTATAGACTTACGACTAAGTGCATCAACAACAACATTCGCTTTACCCAGATGATAAAGAATGTCCACGTCGTAGTCCTTCAGCAACTCTAGCAACCGCCTCTGTCGTAGGCTTAGATCCTTTTGCTTAAATATATACTGGAGGCTCTTGTGGTCTGAGTAAATATCAACATGAACCCCGTACAAATAATGTCTCCAAATCTTTAATGCATGAATGACTGCTGCAAGCTCCAGATCATGGGTAGGGTAGTTCTGCTCGTGCTTTTTCAGCTGCCTGGAAGCATAGGCAATTACTCTTCCGTGCTGCATCAAAACACAACCAAGACCAATTCGAGAAGCGTCACAGTAAGTGACATAGTCCTCAGATCCCTCTGGAAGTGTAAGTACTGGAGCTGTTATCAACCTGTTATTTAGTTCTTGGAAGTTGTGCTCGCAAGAATCAAACCACTCAAATTTAGCTGTATTATGTGTCAATTTGGTCGGTGGAGCTGCAATGGAGGAAAAACCCTCTACGAACCTTCTGTAATAACCTGCCAAATCCAGAAAACTACGTACTTCAGTTGGCGTCGTAGGTCTGGGCCAATTCTTCACAGCCTCGATCTTCTGGCCATCTACTTTAATTCCTTCTGCTGAAACTATATGGCCAAGAAATGCCACTGAATCTAACTAGAATTCACACTTTGAGAACTTAGCATATAATTGCTGGTCCCGAAGAGTACCCAATACTATGCGTAAGTGCTCTGCATGCTCTGATTCAGACTTTGAATAGATTTCAAATATCATCAATAAATATAATCACAAATAAATCTAGATAAGGCCTGAATACGCCGTTCATCGGATCCATAAATATTGCAGGAGCATTAGTGAGTCCAAACGACATCACTAAAAACTCATAATGGCCATACCTAGTCCTGAATGCAGTCTTAGGTATATCAGATTCTCTAACTCTAACCTGATGGTATCCTGGTCGCAAATCTATCTTCGAGAAGCACTTGGCACCCTGGAGCTAGTCGAACAAGTCATCAATCCTGGGAAGAGGGTATTTATTCTTGATTGTGACTTTATTCAGCTGTCTGTAATCTATGTACATGTGTAGAGAGCCATTTTTCCTTTTCACAAAAAATACCGGGGATCCCCACGGGGAAATGCTAGGTCTGATGAGACTACTATCTAACAAATCCTTCAGTTGCTCCTTAAGTTCTTTCAGTTCTGCTGGTGCAATGCTATAGGGAGGAATGCATATGGGCAGCGTACCTGGTACTACATCAATAGGAAAATCAATCTCTCGCTCTGGAGGAAGACCAGGTAACTCATCTAGAAACACATCAGGGAACTCATTCACTACCAGAACTGACTCAAGAATCGATGCCTCCTTCTTTGAGTCTCGAACATGAACAATATGATATAAACAGCCTTTTGTGATTAGCTTCCTTACCTTAAGGTAAGAAATAAACATATCTTTTGGCGATGCAGAAACACCCTGCCACTCTATAGCTAATTCTCCTGGAAAGTGAAATTGGACTGTCTTCACTCTACAATCAACGTTAGCATAACAAGAGGACAACCAATCTATACTGAGAATAACATCAAAATCAACCATTTCTAGCTCAACAAAGTAAGCTGTAGTGCTACAATCGCCAATCATCACCGTGCAACCTCTATAAACACGCCTAGCTACTATAAAATCACCAACGGGAGTGGCTACCTCGAAAGGTCTAAGGGAGTAACATATGATAATGCAGAACCCGGATCTATCAACACATACACATCGAGAGAATTTACCGACAGAATACCTGTGATCACGTCTGGTGAAGCCTCTTGGTCCTGTCGACCAATAAGAGAATAGGTATGGTTCTGAGTACCGCCTACTGTAGGAGCTCCACTTCGGCCTTTACCACGACCTGCTGGTGCCTGAGGAACTTGCCCCTTAGGGCGTGCTGGTGCTAAGGAAGCTACTGTTGATCTAGCTGGCTGGGCTGCACCACTACCACCCCTAGTCGGGCAATATCTCATGAAATGGTCTGCCTCGTGACAAATATAACAAGTATCAACCCCTAACTGACATGGAACCAAGTGGCATCTACAACAATCTGAACATCTAGGATATGTCTAACTGGCCGGTATAGAAGTACCACGGCGCTGAAATCCTGAAGTCCGTGATGCCTGACTAGCTCTGGACTGAGGAGGTCTATCAGATCTCAGGCCACGAGACTGTGGAGGTATACTAGCTGGTGGGTATCTAACACTCTGTTGTCTACTCGCTCCAGACGTCTCTCCAAACAAACCAGAAAATCTGCCCCTCTTGTGTAACACTCTGTCCCTGTCGGCTCTCTGTTTCTGCTTCCTCTCCTCAAGTGATAAAGCAAATGCTTGAATGCATGATATGTTCATACCTGACTGCATAGCAACCGTCATACACTCGTTCACCAGGTGTGGACCAAGTCCCACTACATACCTGTGAATTCTATCCTCCGTACTTGCTACCACAGTGGGGGCAAACCTTGCTAAAGAATTAAAGCGATAATTATACTCTTTCACACTCAAACTTCCCTGTCTCAAGGTCAGGAACTGATCAGCACGTGCTCTCTGTGTCTGTATGGGCATATACTGATGAAGGAAGGCATCTGAGAATTCCTTCCAAGTCGCCGAAGTAGCATCTGACCCTCTAGATAGCTCCCATGTCTCATACCACCCTGCTGCTAGGTCATGCAATCTGAATGCAGCCAACTCTACTGACTCTATCTCTAATGCATGCATGACCCTCAACACCCTGGCTATCCTCACAAGAAAATCCTGAGGGTCCTCTCCTGTACGGGATCCAGTAAAGACTGGAGGCTCTAGTCGGATAAAATCCCTGATCCTGGATCCAATATCTCCCTGGGCATCTGCACTATGTTGTCTAGTCTGAGCAACTACAACACTGATCAATAATCTGATGGCATCCCTCACTTCCTGCCCCTGACTATCAGGTTGAGGAGCTGGAGGTATGACAGCTGCAGTACCTCTAATATCGCCCTAAACTGAAGGGATCTGTGAGGCCTCAGATGGAGCCTCAGGTCCGGACTCCTCACTCTCATCCATCTCAGGTGGAACTCTACTAGTACCCTGGTCGGCAATAGCCTTGCCCTTCTAGGCAGCTGTCAGTTTCTTCGGCGGCATTGCTGTATTCAAAACATTATGGTTAGAAGGGTGAATTCTAAAATTATGGCCCGATCGCACGATCTAGAGAAGAAAGAAAAACAGCCATCTTGAAGTGCCTTGTAACCTCATGTTCATAAGTATGGCACACAACATACTCCTGAGCAAGACTCTACTAGACACGACCTGTAGACACCCTAGGACTGAACTACTCTGATACCACCTTTGTCAAGACCCAACCTAGGGCCGCGACGGATAACCGACACTAAGTTTTGATCATCGATAAACCTATTATAATCTATGAATTATAGAGATGAGCTAGCAACCTGGTCATGAGTACATACATATTTATTGAAAACATAAAGTCTGAAAAGATGACAAGGCTATCACACACTAATATACATAACATACTGACTGCACCACACAGGGACATATCTACAGGCCTCTAAGAGTGCTGAACTGAATATACAAATGACGGGACAAGGCCCCGCCATACCTACTCGGCATCTGTACAACATACCAAAAGTAGTATGCTCCAGAAGAGACGGAGTGACTCGAACAGCTGGTAGATAGCCTACTAATGTGGCTCAGGGTCTGATCTCTCTATACCTGCGCGGCATGAAATGCAGCGCCCAAAAAAAAGGGCGTGAGTACAATATGTACAAAGTATGTAAGGATTGAGCATATAATAAATTATAGCTGAATGAAACTGTAAGGCTGGAATATAAATGTGTAAATATGAGCGGAAGCATAGCAATGTAGCAGGAAATCTGAAGACATACTAAACATGGTCTGAATATAAACTGAAGTCTAGCTGAATCTGAAACTGAAGACTGAGCTGAACTATACTGATAAATGACTGTAATATGACTGATAACTGGTAACTAGAAACTAGAACTGATAGATGTCAACTGATACTGACACTAAGAACTGCTGGCTGATAAATGAGAACTAATAACTGGTACTGAGCTAAAACTGAACTGTTATCTGAACTGGTACCTGTCTGGTGTTACGGGCTATATCCCCCAAAATCAGGTAACTAAACATCTGAACTAGCCTCACATATAATCATGCAGTGCATACTGTGGCTATATACGCGTATATAACAAACCTTGCGGGTGTTATGGACTATATCCCCCCAGCCAGTAATATCTAGTCTCTCTGGTCAGAGTGTGTGAATGATACCCGGTCACACTAGGTGTTTCAACTCCCACCTGAACCAGAGGGGCTGTATTCCCCTGACGGGTAGTATCATATGCGACCAGACTGTGTGTCCAATGTCCAGCCTCTATGAGGGACTCCAAATCACACATAACATGATCACAATATAAGCATAAGCATGTATGAGGCATAACAAATGTGGCAACAATAGATATGGACTCAAAGGAATGATAAGAAAACTCTTGATAGAATTATAGACACAACCTAGAACTCAGAATTTGTCCAACTCTTTGAATTTATATAAAAATTTCGGCAGAGTTTTCCCTAAAACTGGATGATCCGCAAAGATAGAACCAGCACTATACTATACACGGGAATGGATACCTGGATAAATTGATAACATAAACATGTTAAATGGATAACAAGATGAGACGATTGGATGACATAACAAATCCGCAGATAGAATGTCCGGACAGCACCACTATCCTTCTTTTCAACCTAATTTTCAGAGTGTAGATCAAAGTTATAGACTTCATGGTCTGCATAAAAGTTTAGATATATGTCTTAGGATTCAAGAGAATCTTGAATCATCTCAATACCAATTTTTTACAAGGAGTTATGCTCAAACTACTAACAGCTGTCTGGCGATAAAAATAATTTTCCAGATTTTGAAACATTTTGCGCTACTGTTTTGGATATCTTTTACCGTGGTTCTTAGCACCAAATTAATAACATACATGGTTACCTTTATTCCATACCAGTTACCCACAAGAATCATCAATTTTGAAACTAAGAAAAGCTTCAAAAGCTACAAGGTACATGCCTTGCCAAAAGGAAGGTTTAGCCTTACATACCTTTGATGTTTCTTGCTTCTAAACTTTGTTTCCTTTGAATTCCACACCTTCTAAAGCTTAAAAAAGCTATAACATAGAATTTAGGTACTTTATTTAGCCATTAAGTAATTATAAAACTCAAACTATAGACGAAATTGAAGGTAGCATAATGTTACCTTAATCGCGTAGAGCGAATTGACACAATCTGTCTTCAATTTCGAGTTAAGATTGATGTTGCTTCTTCAAAATTATAAAAATTGGCTTCAAACTCAAGAAAGAACTGTTTATATCATCAGGTTTCTGGAAAATGTCGAGAAAGAGAAGTATTTCTCTTTTATAATAAAAATATTTCATTTCTAGCCCTCTTTTGCGTTTATGTCAATTTTTCTTGTTTGATTTCTGATACTCATATCTTTATATCCAGATATTGTATGAACAAACCGTCAAAATTGTTGGAAACTACACTCCAAGACCTTCAATTTGGCATATCATATGCCCCTAAAAGACCTTATATAACACACAGAATTAATTGCTGAAAAAACTTCGTTACAAGGCAAATCCTTAGTCGATTTTTCGGCAACTTAAATCCGATTTTTTCCAAACTTTATATTCAACATATAAACGTCATGGTCCTATTATGACTTTAAAATCTCTTAAATCATTCTTAACATATCATTAGAATGATATACCTCACTTTAGACGTACGAGGTGTAATACTTTATATCCTCGAGATTGCTCCTATAGGCCGGCTTGTTTGGGATTTAGGACCCCGGTACAAAATTAATTTGGTGCTCAATCCCCCTCAATGGAGGAAGACCACTTGGCATCTCTTCTGGGAACATGTCCTCAAATACCTTCAAAACATTCTCAATAGCAGTAAGCAACAGGTTTGGGTTAGAAGAATAATCACAATCGAAGTTTAGAACCATACCTTTGTGTGCTAGGCAAATGAGCATTTTGGTTCCATCATTACCTCTCAAGTACTCACTCGGTTGAATCATGGCACAAATGCGACTGGTAGAAGATGGTGGAGTCTCAGCCAAAGGCCTAGCCACTACGGGGGACTTAGCTTTAGCCGCTTCTCTCAACTCCCTCATGCGCCTATAGTCATCACTCACTTGCTTCAGCGTCAAGGGCGTAAGCACATACTTCTTGCCCTCATGTTTAATCGTGTAAGTGTTGGCTCGGCCATCATGAACAACATGCTTGTCATATTTCCAAGGCCTACCAAACAAGAGGTGGCAAGATTGCATTGGCACCACATCAAACATGTGCTCATCTTGATAGTTCCCAATTTTGAATTTTATCAAGACTTGCTTCACTACCTTCATTCCCCACACTCACTCAACCATTGCAAACAGTAGGGGCTTGGGTGTTTAAGGGTAGGCAATTTTAATTGTGAGACCAAAGATTGGCTCACCACATTCGCACAACTACCCGAGTCAATAATCATGGAGCACACTTGTCCCCTCACTCTACACCTAGCATGGAACAAGTTCTCCCTTTGCTCATCCTCTTTCTCCTCACTCACCATGGCACTAAAACTATGATGTACCACAAGAAATATATTAGGATCATCACCCTCCGCTGCACTCTCTTCACCCTCAACTACCTCACTATCCTCCACAATCTCACCCTCGGCTCACTTTCCTTTTCATATACCAACCCATCATCCATGACTATCATTGTTTTTCGGGTAGCACATTCTTTGGCAAAGTGGTCATAACCGTTGCACTTGTGGCATTCGAAAGAAGAAGAAGAAGAAGAAGTATTTAATTGAGTTTTAGAGTTTCCTCCTACTTCTTTTAAGTCACTTCTCGGGGTGGCCTTCTCAAAAGGCTTCTTCATATCACGACTCCTACTTGCACCACTTGTGTTTGGGCTCTTCCATTCTTTCGGTCGAGTCATTGGAGTGGAAGTAGTACTCCTAGAGCGAGGAACTTTCTCTTCCTTGAGCCACTTTTCGGCTTCAACCGCGGCATCACAAACATCTTGAAGAGAATGAAAGATGTGTAGCCTCAATTGAGAAGCAATCTCCCGGCTCAAACCATTCTTGAATAGGATGATAGCTTGCTCCTCATCTTCCATTTCCATGTCAAGGGCCATTCAGCTCTTTTCAAATTCATTGAAGTACTCATCAACCAACTTGAAGCCTTGTTTCAACTCATAAAGCCTCTTGAGTTTTTCTTGCCTATACTTGGGTGTCACATATTTGGTACTCATCACCTCTTTCAATTCTTCCCAAGCAATGTTCATTGGCATCCCAACTCTTCTTCTCGACCTCTTCACGGATTCCCACCAAGTGGAAGCATATGACTCAAATAAAGCAATGGCATAAGTGGCTTTCCTTTCCTCGGACATGTCATTTATATCAAATACCCGCTCCAATTGAACCTTCCACTCTATGAATTTTTCCGGATCACTAGTCCCTTTGAAAGGTGGGATAGTGATCTTCACACTATTAAGGTTGTTGTCTCGACCCCCACGATTTGGTTCCGGTTGACCCCCGTAGTAGTCATCAACTTTACCATATTCTTGCCTCAAGTTCCTTCCCACAAAAGCCCTTAGGGGTCCACGACCTTGCCCACGACCTTTATCCATTACCCAGCCTCCATTCATTGCTCTCCTATTTGGATAGGGAGCATCAAAGTCATCATAGTTGTCACCAAATCCGGGGCCTTCCCCTTCTTAAGCTTCAACAACTTGCTCAAGGGGTGCTATGTTTCTTCGGGGCCTCATGAGTGGAACTTCACCTTGGGGATTGCCCAAGGGTTGGGGATTTCCCAACAATCTTTCACGTCTTTCAACCGTTGTTGACCAGCTAACTCAGCGAATTGATATGGTCTAACGGTTTAGCCATCACTTGTGCCTTCCCCGGCATCTTTGTGGACACTCGGGGTCCTTTCTCTTTCAAAGGTCTCTATTTTTAGGTTTAGAGCCTTCACCTCGGCCAAGAGACTAGCCAAGATGTTTGTTGGGACCTCAATAGTATCCTTTGCCTTCTCTTCTGCCATATACCTACAAGCAATCAAAAAAAAAAAAGCAAAGAGATTAGAGTATAAGTCCTCACACACTCCCTCACTTTTGAATGTCACTCTGGTACACTCAAGTTTGGGGTAGGGTCACACGTGCTTGATTTCAAAAGTCTTCTTCGGAGTTGAACAACCTCCTCAACGACAAAACAATTCCACAAGTTCCAAATGCTCTTTGGGAAGAGTGGAGTTAATGGGACTCTATGGGCGTTCGGCTTTATAAGTGAGCACTTGAGCCAATGAAATTCTACGAGTCTTTTTGGAAATTTTCAACCACCAACACGCACGAATATCCAAAACATTCAATGAATTAGTACTAATTGAGTAGGAGAATTACTCTCAAAGTACTAACCAGAAGCAATGGAATCAAACAAGACACGAAAACCTACGAAACGACTGCCCGGACAACCCCTTCAGGAGTGGGCGGTCTGCCTCTACAGGGTGGGCGGTCCGCCTATGCAAAATCCATAGAGCTGAAAGTTCTTGGGCGGTCCGCCTCTTGGGATGGGTGGTCCGCCTATTGTGAATTCCTGCACAATCCAATAACGTGTTCTTGGCTTTTGGCACCCAATTTTCCAAGGTTTTTTCAAGATGTTTTCCCAATACAATGGTACCCCAATGTGTTTTCAACTACTACAAGCAAACCCCAATGATTTACAACAACATTCAATCAACACAAATCCAAATCAAGAAATTTTGAAAAAATTCTAGGGTTTTTCAACTTTTGGGGATTTGATTTTTAAGATTTCAATTCACAACTTTAAAGCGTATTTCGTGGGTACCCAATCAACGGGAATGTGATAACAAACAATCCTTGATAACAAACACCAAAGAAAATATCATAACTAAGAACAACTAGCAATTTTTTTTATTTTTTTGTTTTTGAATATTTTTTCTTCTTTTTCAATTTAACAAGAACAAGAACATGAAAAACAAAAAGAAACAAAGATTAAAGGCACGAAGAGTAGGATGAGGGTTCATAGAAACGTAACCCTAGCCTCGTTCTGATACCAACTGATGTAGGGTAAACTACGAAAGCAAAAAAAGAGAAAAAAATAAGATGACAGTCACACGATTGTTCAAGTAGCAACGAAGAACGATGTTTCGTTACACCCCGAAAGAAGGTCAAGAATCACCAACGTTATGCAACTATCCTCAGGAATCACGAGGTCCTTGCAAATAGAATGATCGGAAAGGTTTGAAGTTCAACTTGGAATCGTCCAACTGAAATCAAGCCAAAATTCATAGGTTTCAATAGAGAGAATTCTCTTGTGTTTTTGTATTCAAAGATAGGTAAAATGAGTTCAAGACCAATTAAACACTCTTATAGTCTTCTATATACATGAAATGAAAAGCCTAAAATACCCCTAAGTGGATTTAAACAATAGAAGCCACTTAGGGCAATAGTTGGAATTACACAAAAAAAGATAGAAAATTCAGATTGGCTTGTATCAGGGGTAGGCGGTCCGCCCACCCCATGTAGGCGCTCCGCCCAGTGGCCTTATCTAGCAGAGTGGGCAAAATAAAAATCAGGCGGTCCCCACTTTTGAGTAGGCGGTCCGCATCTTCCTGAAGCCTCTTGAGGCGCCTCAATTTATGTCTCTTGAGCTTCTTTGTGTGGCCTAGATGGTCCTCTGGAGCTCCCATCTTCCACGTCCAAGCCTTTCCATACAAAGTGAAGGTAAATATCATGGATTGCTTTGGATTGGCTTGGCTTCTAGTAAAGGGCCTTGTAGTGGTTTTCCCCGCATCAATCCATGAACACTTCTAAGAAATTTTCCACCATGTCATGGAAGAGTGCAAGCATACACCTTTGAAAAGTAGCCGGGGTATTACAAAATCCAAAAAGCATTTTATGGAATGCAAAAGTACCATACGGACATGTGAAGGTTGTCTTGTCTTGATCATTTGCTTCAATTGAGATTTGATTGTACCCCGAATATCCATCAAGAAAACAATAGTAAGCTCGGCCCACCAAACGATCAAGCATTTGGTCAATGAAAGGTAAGGGAAAATGATCTTTTCTTGTTGCATTGTTGAGCTTACGGTAGTCCATGCACACTCGCCAACCGGTCACGGTTCGAGTTGATATAGCTTCACCTTTTTCATTGTGAACTACAGTCATCCCTCCTTTTTTGGGAACATATTGAACGGGTGGGATCCATTCACAATCGGAGAATGGAACAATCACCCCTGCATCTAACCATTTTATGATCTCATTTTTGACAACTTCTTGCATTGGAGGATTCAACCTCCTTTGATGTTCCACTATTGGTTTACATCCCTCTTCAAGGAGAATCTTGTGAATGCAAACTCCCGGGTCAATTCCTCTTATATCCGCAAGAGTCCACCCAATTGCTTTGATTCTTATTTTCACCACTCCAACTAATTGATCTTCTTTTTCTTTGGTCAAGTGGGAAGAGTGAAGTTTTGGCCTTGGAAAGTGTATCTCAAGTGGCTTGGGAGTACTTTGAGTTCAAGTTTCAGAGGTTCTTCAATAGAGGCTTTGTGGGAGGAATGGTTCGGTTTTCAAGATCAAGGGAAAGCTTTTTGGGAACGTAGGGTTTAGTGCCAAGACCTTCCAATACTTTCACACATTCGGCAACACTCTCTTCACTATCAATGTCCATGTTCCAAATCACCACGGCCAATTCATCCGCTTGACTCATTAGACCACTCTTTTTTTCCACAAGTGCTTTCACAATCATATCCACATAAGAACAAGTGGCTTCCTCCTCCATAGGCTGTCTCAATGTTTTGCATATATGAAACACAACCTTCTCACCATTGAAATAAAACATAAGTTCCCCCTTCTCCATATCACAAAGTGCTCTCCCGGTTCCTAAAAAGGACGCCCAAGAATAATGGGGACATCAAAGTCCACCGGGCAATCTTAGATCACAAAATCCGCTGGGAATATAAATTTCTCGACCTTCACTAGAACATTGGTGACCACTCCAATTGGTTGCTTCATGGAACGGTCGGCCATTTGCAAGTTCATATTTGTAGCTTTGGGAACTTCCTTGGTAGTCAAAGTCTTGTAGACCGCATACTGCATCAAATTGATGCTGGCTCCAAGATCACATAGAGCTTTAGAGAAATGTGTCCCTCCATTTGTGCATGGAACCGTGAAGGCTTCGAAGTCCTCCATCTTCCTTTCCATATGCTTTGAGACAATTGAACTACGTTGATGAGTCACCTTGCTTGGCTCATAGTCCTCATAATTCTTCTTGGTCACAAGATCTTTCACAAGCTTTGCAACATGTTGGCATTTGGCTCAACGTGTCAACCAAAGAGAGGTTGATGGATGTTGATGCTATCTTATCACAAATTTTCTTAGCTTGAGATGCTTGTTTTTGTTTCATACTCTTTTGTGGGAAAGGAAGTGAAATTTTGGGTATGGAGCTTGGACTAGGAGGGCATTGTTTGGGTGGTGGAGTTTTCTTTGATTCTTTTTGAGAGGTAGTGACTTCGGGGATTGGTTCTTGAGGGATTGCCTCATTATCAACTTCATTTCTTGAAATCTCTACTTCCACATCATTTGCCTGATCTTGGTCTAACTCCTCCTCCTTGTTTGTTCTCCCTTTTGTATTTCTATTTCATCCGCATCTTATTTTAATTTAAGATCTTCCCATATTTTTCAACTCCTTGTCATAATTGTCATCACATGATCATTCCCATTCCTCTTAGGATTCACCACCGTGCCACTTGCTAGTGCTCCTTGAGGTCTTTGGTTCACTTGGTGAGAAAGGATGCTCATTTGAGATTCAAGAGCTTTGATGGAAGTAGTATGAGCATTGACCGTTTGTTTAATCTCTTTGATATCACCGGTATAACTTTCTTGATTCTTGAGGACTTCTCCCATCATTTCCTCCAATTTTGATTGAATTCTCCCTTCATTCTCACCTTGCTTGTAAGGAGCTCTTGGTGCGTAGCTTTGGGAAGCACCAACTCCCCTTCCACCTTGATTGTTGTTCCAATTTTGTCTTCCTTGATCTTGCCTCCATCGGCCTTGTTGATAAGGCCTTTGATAACCATCTTGTTGGTAAGCCACAAAGTTGGCTTCTTCTTCATTTTGGACATTGAAATATTGCTCCAAAAAATACTCCTCACGCCCTCTTTGAAGAAGGGTTAAAGGTGGACCTCCGAGATTGACATACCCAATTGGGGCCACTTGATGGCCCGCCTTTGTAACTTGAATATTTTCTACATTGCTTGCTTTTTTCTCTTTTTCTTCCTTGGCACCTCTAAGAAGCTCAATGTTGCTGATGATTTGAGTCATTTGTTCCGCTTGATCTTCAAATCTTTTCGTCATTATTTAGTTTATTCCTCCTTCACCATTTGGATTTTGAGCTCTTGATTGCCAATCTTGAGATTATTTGGCAACTTTGTTGAGAATTTCCTTGACCTCTTGAAAAGTATGATCCATGATAGCACCTCCACATAAGTTGTTCACGGCCGCTTGGTTGTTCTTGTTGAGACCTTGGTAGAAACATTGTAAGAGCATATCATCTTCCAAACCATGAGTTGGGCAATGTAGCAAAACTTCTTGGAAAGCTTCTCATGCCTCATACAATGGATAAGTGGGATCTTACTTGAACATATACACTTTATCTCTCATTGATGCTTGCTTGTCTTTAGGCAAGAATTTTGCCAAGAATTGCTTTACAAGTTCCTCCCAAGTATAAATTGAATTCTTTGGTAGCTTGTTCAACCATGACTTGGCCTTCCCCGATAGAGAATAGGAAAAGGCTCTTAGGCGGAACGACTCTTCCATGCAATGTGCCGACTTGTAGAGATGACATGTTTGCACAAAATTCCTCAAATATTCCGTTAGGTCATCATGCTTTCCTCCACACAAAAAGTCCATTTTGATCAAGTCCATGAAGAATCACTTGTGGGTTATTAAAAGTCACATTCCCACGAATTGGTGGTGGCACAATTGCACTTGCAAAAGTATCCAAATTTACTTCCTCCTCCAAATCTTCCAACTCTTGCACATGTTGATTGTCAGTTCGACCACCCCTTGCATTCCTTTGGTTCCAATTGTCATTACGAACATTCACCCAATTGGCATTGGCTCTTCTATTAGCTTGAGCACCACGGCTTCTTCGATTTGCACCTCGGCCTCCTCTATTAGCATTGTTACCTCTTCGGTTTGTATTGCCTGCAACACCATCATTGTTACCAACACGAACTCCCTCATTGGCTTGAGCATTTCCATGAGAATTGCATCATTTGGGGCTGCATTTTCCACTTGAGGGTCTTCATTTTCTTCAAAGACACCATAAATTCCATAACTCTCCTAACTAAGAGAAGTGTCATCATAATAATCCTCAGACTCTTCATAATAATCATTCGGAGCAGTTGGAGCATTTGGAAATGGAACTTCCTCATTAGCATGATTGTAGAAGGGATTCCTCATAGCTCTATCCGGATTCCTTCTCATACTTGAATTCACCTACACACGGTAAAACAAAGCACGAGGTAAAATGTAGGAACAACTAACAAGAGTAGAAAACAAAATATTCAACCTAATAGATGTACTGTAGATCTCCAGCAACGGTGCCAAAATTTGATCCACGCTCAATCCACTCACCTCAAAGGGTGATGGGGCGATCGTCAAAGATAATAGTACCCAACTTATGAGCCGGGGTCAATTTCCACAGGGACCTAGCAAGATAATCTATTAATGTTAGGATGAATAGTGATGGGTTCTAAGCTTTGTTCGTAATGTTCCTAATAAATAAGGGTAAAAATGTTTTAACTACAACTAAATCTAGCAACTAATATAAAGCAACTAAATAATGACAATGGGGTAAACGATGGAATGAGCTAGGGGTTTATCTATTCCAACAAGGTTCTCTTAACTAAATACTTGCATTAATCTTACAAATCTCATGGGTAACACTAATGGTCGGACGTCTAATATATTCCTCAAAACCCTCTCGGAATAGGGAGTATTTTACTTCATCAAGCCCTCTCGGGTCAATAGTGAAGCACGAGAAACCCTAGTCCAAAGACCCGAGCGGGGTTGACCTTTTTTAGGTCGACCCCTTTAGATGGGGTAGGCCGCAACCAATGTAACCCAAATTCTCGCTAGTCTCTATTAACCTACGCCTTCAACCCTTTTTCGGGTGATAAAAGCAAAGTAGTCTCCGCTTCTTACAACCTGCTGCTAGGAAGACCTTGGATTCACATGGCTGGAGCAGTGCCTTCTACATTGCACTAGACAGTGAAGTTCGAGTGGGACAACAAAGAGGTGGTAGTATTCCGCGAAGGGAACAACTCTATCTATAATGAACAAAAAAAACATTTTAAGCGAGCTATCATTTATAAAATTTCTATTTTCCTCACTTTTACGCCAGGCCTCCTCTTTTTATGCGAGCCGCCCAATTTGCAGCTCGCTGCTTTCATGTTTTGCTAAGCTTTCCTTTTCTTTTGCAGTGCAGGTTAGGCGGGCTGCCCTTCTGATTGCAGCCAACTCCTCAGGTTCGCAGTTTTCAACATCTTTTTGTAAGCATGGGTCGTATCGCCTCTCATTCTGCGGCCCGCTGGATGTGTTTAGCACTCTGATCGGCAAGCTGCCCTTTTGAGTTGCTGGCTGCTGTGAACTTTCCCTTCCTTTGGTGGATGGTTGGCCATTTGAGCCTAAGATTCGGCGAGGCGCCACTTCCACTGCTGCCTTATCTTCATGTTTTTCACTTTTGTAGCCAAAGCGCACCTGTATTTGCTCTTTTGTACATTTTCTTCGTGTTTGTAAGTAAATTCTCTTGAAAACCTGAAAAATGAAGATTAACATAAGATTCATTCAAATGACATCACTAAAAAGGCTAAAGGCTAGTCGGAATGAGTTACAATTAAGCACAGAATACCAACATATTAGTGGCTCACAAATTGCCCATCAATCCAGGCTTTCCGCCGGTCATGCAAAAAGCCCGAACTTTTAAGTCATCTACCTTGCTAAAGATTAGGGAAGAGGTAACTAAACAGCTCAATGCGGAAATTTTGAAAACGGTCAAATACCCAACTTGGTTAGCCAACATTATCCCGGTGCCAAAGAAAGATGGGAAACTCAGAGTTTGTATAGACTACAGAGATCTGAATAGAGCCAGCCCAAAAGATAATTTTCCTTTTCTAAATATACACACCCTGATCGACAATTGTGCGAAGCATGAACTGCATTCTTTCATGGATTGTTTCGCCAGTTACCATCAAGTGCTTATGGATGAAGAAGATGCCGAGAAGACAGCTTTCAGTACATCTTGGGGAACCTATTGCTATAAGGTTATGCCATTTGGGTTGAAGAATGCTAGGGCAACTTACATGAGGGCAATGACGACCATGTTCCATGACCTGATGCACAAAGAAATTGCAGTATTTGTGGACAATGTGATAATCAAGTCAAAGAAGAGCTCAGAGCACCTTGATAATATGCGCAAGTTTTTCAATCGCTTGCGTAGATACAACTTGAAGCTGAATCCAGCAAAATGTACTTTTGGTGTTCCAGCAGGGAAGCTTCTGTGTTTCATTATTAGTAGAAGAGGCATCGAGTTAGATCCATCCAAGATCAAAGCCATTAAAGAATTGCCGCCTCCGAAGAGTAAGAAAGAGGTCATGAGTTTCTTGGGACGACTCAATTACATCAGCCGATTCATAGCCCAATCCACGGTCATCTGTGAACCAATCCTCAAGTAATTAAAGAAAGATGCAGTGATTGAATGGACGGAGGATTTCCAAAAAAGCATTCGATTGAATAAAAGAGTATTTGTCTTGCCCGCCCGTGCTGGTTCTGCCCGAACCTGGGCGACCTTTGATCTTGTACCTATCTGTGGTAGACTCAGCATTTAGATGTGTATTGGGGCAACATGACTCAACTGGAAGAAAGTAGCAGGAAATATACTATCTAAGTAAGAAGTTCACTCCCTACGAAGCCAAGTACACACTGCTAGAGCGCACTTGCTGTGCACTGACCTGGATAGCACAAAAGTTGAGGCACTACTTGACGTCCTATGCGACTTTGTTGATATCAACGATGGACCTTCTCAAGTATATCTTCCAAAAGCCAATGCCTATTGGGAAAGTGGCTAAATGGCAAATGCTACTTAGTGAATTCGACATTACTTTTGTCACTCAAAAGGCGGTAAAATCTCAAGCCTTGACAGATCATATGGCCGAGAACCCTGTGGATAATGATTACGAGCCTCTGCACACTTATTTCCCTGACAAAGAAGTCATGTTTGTAGGAGAAGATATCACAGAAGAATATGACGACTGGAGATTATTCTTTGATGGAGCGGTGAATTTCAAGAGAGTCAGCATCGAAACAGTGCTAGTTTCTGAGACTGGGCAACATTACCCTATCACGGCAAAACTAAGGTTCCCTTGCACCAACAACATGGCAGAGTATGAAGCTTGCATCTTGGGTCTTAGGATGGCATTAGACATGAACGTACAAGAGCTGTTAGCAATTGGAGATTCCGATTTGTTGATTCACCAAGTCCGAGGAGAATGGACAGCAGAGAATTCCAAGATATTGTCGTACCTCGAGTGCATAAAAGAGCTGAAGCAAAGGTTCACCAAGATAGAGTTTCAGCATGTACCTAGGCTACAAAATGAGTTCGCAGACGCTTTGGCCACCATATCTTCCATGATCAAACATCCTGACAAGAATTATATTGACTCAATACCCGTGGCAGTGAGGAAGCAACCGGTATATTGTTATCATATGGAAGAAGAAATGGATGGGTAGCCTTAGTTCTACGATATCAAGAGATTCCTCAATGATGGCACTTACCCAAAGGATGCAACAAGCCTTCAAAAGAAGATATTGAGGAGACTGACAAATGGTTTCTTTTTTAATAGCAAAGTCCTATACAAAAGGACACCTGATCTAGGTTTGCTGAGATGCGTAGATACTAAAGAAGCTGTGAAATTGTTAGAAGAAATACACTCTAGGACGTGTGGCCCACACATGAACGGTTTTGTACTCGCAAAGAAGATCTTGAGGGCTGGATATTTCTGGATGACAATGGAGCATGATTGCATAAAGCACGCAAAGAGATGCCATCAATGCCAAGTCCACGTAGACATGATTCGAGTACCTCCCAGCGAATTAAATGTTATGGGATCATCTTGGCCTTTTGCTGCCTGTGGAATGGATGTCATAGAACCAATCGAACTTGCTGCTTCAAACGGACACCGTTTCATATTGGTGGCTATTGATTACTTTACTAAATGGGTGGAAGTTGCATCGTACAAGTCAGTGACAAAGAAAGTGGTAGCAAAATTTGTTCGTGACAAAATGATCTGTTGATTCGGCATTCCCGAGTCAATCATCATTGACAATGTGTCCAATCTCAATAGTGACCTAATGAAAGCAACTTGTGAAGTCTTCAAGATCAAACACCATAATTCCACTGCATATAGACCTCAAATGAATGGAACAGTCGAGGCAGCCAACAAGAACATCAAGAAGATATTGCGCAAAATGACAGACAATTCAAAGCAATGGCATGAGAACTTACCTTATGCTTTGCTAGGGTACCGCATCACAGTGAGAACATCAATAGGGGCTACTCCTTACTTGTTGGTATATGGCACTGAAGCACTGATACCAGCAGAGGTCGAGATACCATCTCTAAGGATTATTCAAGAAGCACAGTTCAAAGATGCTGAATGGAACAAGGAAAGAATTGAGCAATTAACATTCATCGATCGCAAGAGAATGAATGCAATATGTCATGGGCAATTATATCAGAGGAGAATAACTAAAGCATTTAACAAGAAAGTTCGAGAAAGGTCTTTCGAACCTGGACAATTAGTGCTGAAGAAGATATTCCCCAATCAAGAAGAAGCGAGAGGCAAGTTTGCACCAAATTGGCAAGGGCCCTACATGGTCCACCGAGTTCTAACTAGAGGAGCATTAATATTGGTAGAAATGGACGGAGAAGTTTGGCCAAAATCGATTAACGCAGACGCTGTCAAAAGATACTATGTCTGAGAGCTTACATTAGCTAATGGTTTTATTATTCTGCAATATATCATGTAACCAGGAACTACGTTACGACCTGATTCCCCAAGTGAGATACGTAGACAACCTACCCAAGGTTCGATCGCATAAATATAAAATTTTATTTTCCCATAAAACAGACACTATGGCAGAATTTTTGAGGAACTCTTTCCTCAAAAATTCCGAAAGCACAAATAGAATTTGACACTGGGGTAGAAATTTTTGAGACCCCCTCAAAAATTTCAAAACAAAGAAACTGGGGCAGAATTTTGAGGTCGCCATCAAAATTCATTCACTGGGAATTCGGAACAGTATGAGGAACAATGACCATGATCTTACACAATGCGGTTCATGACTCAATGGAATAAAATATTTTTCTTCTGACAAAAATTTTTTCAAAATATTTGCATTACTTACTACTTTATACATATCCCTATCAGCTTGACCGAGATCCCGGCATTCACAAGAAGCAGGCACAAAGAGAGCCAAGAATGCTCAAACTAAACTACCCCGCACAACTCACAAATCTTTCGTTGAATGCAGGCATGAGGGTACACAGCCCGACACCAAACGAAAAAAACTTCTTGACGAGAAGATATTTAGTTTCCTTTCACTATGCTTTTATTTTACAGGATAGACAGCCTTGGAAGTAGACACCATGGAGGGTAGACAGCCCAGTGAAAGGAATGGTTTGACTGAGGTTACACAACCCGATGTCGAGTTTGGCATGGCGGAGGGTAGACAGCCCAATGCATTGACTGAGGGTATACAGCCCGATGTCGAGTTTGGCATGGCGGAGGGTAGACAGCCCAATGCATTGACTGAGGGAAAACAGCCCGATGTCGAGTTTGGCATGGCGGAGGGTAGACAGCCAGATGCATTGACTGAGGGTACACAGCCCGATGTCGAGTTTGGCATGGCAGAGGCTAGACAGCCCGATGCATTGACTGAGGGTACACAGCTGTAACGACCCTCAAACAGTCGTTACGGGATCCGGGACCTCGATTTGCGTGTCAACAGTTCCAAAAGCTCCGTTAGGTCATTTATGACCCGTCTGTGAAATCTGAGTCGAAACGGAGTCCGTTTGATAGGTTTTCGAGAAAAGGATCCGTTTATGAAATTCCGGAAAGGAATTTGGGGTTTCGATAGGTCGTTTTGAGTAAACGAACCCCGATGGAAAATCCGAGCGCACCGTTAGGTCCGTCCCATCATTTATGATATGTAGCAACCTTCAAAATTGAAAACGGACCTCGTTTGATAGGACTTTTGATAAAGTCCCCGTTTCGGAAGTTTAAAAGAGTTAAAAGAGGTTTTCGAGCTCGATTTGAGCAAATGAGCTCCGATGAGAGATCCGAGAGTTCCGTTAGGTTCGTATAGTCATTTGTGACTTGTAGCAACTTTCGGAATTGGATTCCGAGGTTGTTTGGTTAAATTTCGCTATTTTGGCGAAAGTCGAAAATTGAACATTTGCCGTGGGACCCACTTTTTGAGTTCTGGAGGTCCGAATTGAGTTCCGTCTTGACGAGCATGTCAACCAATTATTTTATGGCTTGGGTGCAAAATTTGGGATCATTCCGAGCTTCGTAGGGTCCCGTTTTGCCCCTAAAACAGTAGAAAATCTGGTGCGACTTTTCTGTTCTGTTTTGGCGCAAACAGCCGGATAAAAGCTGATTTTTCGGCCAATCCGTAAGGAATTAGGAAAAAATCAAAACATGAAAGTTGTAGCCCTTTGAGTTGTGGTTCTAATGGCACCGGTTTCAGGTCATTTGGACATTCCTATCAAAAGTTATGATTTTTTCAAAAGAAGCTGTCACAGAGGCAAAAAAAAAAACTGCTATAAAAAGGCCATTTCGGGCCATTTCGGTTCATAACTTATAAAAATCATTTGGTGAGCTCTTGAGGCGATTTTTGGGTATTTCTTGAAGACCCAATCATACTTACACTTAAGGTAAGCCCTTTCAATCCATCTTTATGTTGATTAACACAAGAATCAAAGGGTTGATTCTTGGAAATGGGTTAGAACCCTAGATTCTTAAGAATTGGGGAAAGACATCGAGCAAGGCTCGCATGTGGAATCTAAGTGTACTTTTGGACTCACGGGAGCGTGGGGAGTCCGGAAAAGTACATTTTGTAAATTTAGGGCTCGGCCCTACCTGGGGGCATTTTGGTAATTTTTACCCTAGGATGCCTATAGGCTTAAATAGCTATAATTGAGCACTCATATGTGCTATATCTTGTCTTAATAGACCTAGTGGAGAGTCCTTCGCGGACAAGGCGAGCGGGAAAGGAGATTCTTCCCGGCATTTGAGCCCGAATTTCGAGGTAAGTGAGACTTGACCTCTATTGTGCTTGTGGACTCTTCCTTCATGCTAGTATGCTTCATGTACGCATATATATACCTAACAATGGTTAGGATTAATGATGTGAATTACTTGCTATTATTGTTTGTTATAAATAGCGAGATTGTGACTCGACCGAGGTGTGTGTCGGTCTAAACGCTACGTCGAGGTAGCTTAAATTTATATCGTAGTAACGCTTGCTACGCCATGCTTAGATAGCAAGAACTTGGGACATGGCCGAGGATGTTGCCGGCATGTCATGATAAATGTCTTGCCGAGGATTTTGCCGGCTTTTGTATGATATTGGTACTTGATTTGTTCACGTGCCGGGTTGGGTAGTGCTGTCTATACGTAACCTTGGGTTGGACGACATGGGAGTAGGGATTGTACCCCCAAACTGTGGTCGGGTTAACCTTCGCCTTACGTTCAGCTAGCATAACCAACCTGGGTTACGGTGACTGTGAAATATTATCGTTATTAATATTTCTGTTATTATTTCTGTTATTGTTATTAATGTCGTGGATATTAATACTGTTAGAGGGACACTTGACAGGGGGTGTGGTGTCGCCTATACTATGAGATGTGTCACACTTGACAGGGGGTGTGGTGTGGACACTTGATCTTTGAGATGTGACACACTTGACAGGGGGTGTGGTGTGGTCACTTGATTTATTGAGATACGACGCACTTGACAGGGGGTGTGGTGCGATCGTAGACAGATTTGAGATGAGCCAACGACTATGGGTCGTTGGTCTACTTATTCATGATTGTGATAGTGACTTCGGGTCACGGTATATGGTTGATACTTAGTAGTGGTGTTGCTAGTCCATCGTAGGTCTGGGTTAGTCGGCACGGGAGTAGAGATTGGACCTCCAAACCGCCGCTGAGTTGACCTATGCCTTACGTTGGATGGGCATAATCCTTGAGACTTCTGGTTACTACTTGTGTGTATGGAATGTGTTACATCTATTTGTGATTTCACTACTTTATTGTATGATTACTATAGTATGTTGTTGCTTATGATGCATGTAGCGACTTGTCCCGCAAGGGTACCTTAGCGGGCCTGTCGGTGATCTTACTGGGCTTCGGCTCATAACTTACTCTGCTACGTGCGCAGGTCCTTCATCCAGTCAGCAGCCCGGACGTTAGCGGTTCCCGAGGCTGCTGAGACTTTTGATTGAGGTGAGCCGACCACACAGACCGTGGTGGCATACCGCCGGAGTCACTTAGAGATAGGACTCAGATTTCTTTGATGTATATACATACTTTATTGGGTCACTCTTAGAATGCTCCAATTCTTTTGTGGATATATTCTTTTGGACTTCACCCTTTTATATTTATATATCCATTTATGATCTTTTCACATTATTGTTCTTTTCCGCATCTTGTTTCATTGGTTCGCCTAGGCAAATGTTGTTTAGGTGCCATCACGAGCCCTTGGAAATTGGGTCGTGACAGTTTGGTATCAGAGCCCTAGGTTCTACTTCGAAACCTAGGAGTCTTGGAGCAGTGTCTGAGTAGAGTCTTGCTTATGGATATGTTGTCGACCATACTTATGAGCGAGAGGCTACAAGGGCATGTTAGGAAATGTTTTCCCTTCGTTTCATCTCTATTCGTGCTGAGTAGCTTATATAGGTGCTGACCCTTTTTCGTGTATTGATTGAGATGGCGAGGGCGCGAGCATCCTCAGCCAGGAGGGCTGCATCTTCTACACCCGCGTCTGCGGGAGAGCCATCAGCACCTACGCAGCCGCCAGCTGCTAAGAAGACTCGGGCAGGTCGCCCGTCAGCCACTAGGCAGGACACAGCTATCCCTGCGGTGTCCGCAGCGACTCTATCAGCATCTATTCCCCCTGTGCCTGCTCTTGTGCCAGGCACCGTTGTGATCTCTTCAGAGGAGTATATGAGACTGATGGCCTTGTCTAGCCATCAGGTCCCTGTCAGAGATGATGTTGCAGCTCCTGTTTCGGCTCCTCAGCCGACCACACCTGTTATGAGCACGCCTACTTCTGAGGCTGCTCCTGATCATATTGCCCAGCCTTCTGTTTCTGCTCCTCAGGCAGGTCCTGTTATTTCTACTCCTCCAATGGGCACTGAGGAGGTTGCCAAGAGGATAGAGTCATTCATGAAGCTTCAGCCTCCAGAGTTCGACGGTACCTCAGCTACATGTACTGCCCAGAGGTACATTCAGAAGTGTGAGAAGATTTTGACAGTTCTTGGTACTAGAGACACCTTAGGGGTGCAGTGTGCTTCTTTCAGATTATCGGGAGATGCGGAGACATGGTGGGTCTCCATGATGCGGCAGAGGTCTAGTGACCTCCCTCCTTTGTCTTGGGCTGAGTTCGTGTCTAGGTTCATGAGCAGGTTCGTGCCCCAGAGTCAGCACGATGCTCAGAGGCGCGAGTTTGAGGGGTTGAGTCAGGGAAACCTGTCTGTTTCAGAGTATGACACCAGGTTCTTATGGTTGTCTCAGTTTGCGCCGGCTATGGTGGCTCAGGAGAGGGACAAGGTCCTCCGGTTTGTTGAGGGTCTTCATCCCCGCTTGCAGGTAGCTGTTGCCCCTGATATGGGCAACAAGTCATATTTTGAGATAGTTGATGTGGCGCGGCGGATGGAGGATATCTTCGCCAGGGCTGACGCGGAGAGGGCGGCCAAGAGATCGCGTCAGTCTGGTAGGTATAGTGGATCCGCTCAGAGGGGTCAGGGTCATCAGGGTCGTTCTCAGTCTAGGCCTCAGGCTGCTGCTTTGCCTGCCCAGGATTTTTCTTCAGAGACCCCGAGGCCTCAGTCATCCCAGAGGCGGGGTGGCTCTTCGCAGTCTGGTCCGCCGCAGTGCGGGAGGTGCCATCAGAGGCATCATGGGAGGTGTTCGTCTGGAGGTGGTAATGGCAGAGGTGGTAGAGGCGGTAGAGGAGGTAGAGGTGATGGATGTTTTGAGTGTGGGTCTCCAGAGCACTATGTCAGGAGTTGCCCTTATGTTTCATCAGGTCGCCAGGGATCCGCAGCTATGGTACCATCTGGTCCTCAGGCCGCCAGGCCCGTTTCTTAGATTCCTCCTAGACAGCAGTCTCAGAGAGCTCCGGGTTCAGGAGGCTCGGCGCAGGTCTATGTTATGACTCGTCAGGATGCTGAGGCATCCAATGATGTCATGACAGGTATTATTTCTGTCTGTGGCCGCGATGCTTATGCTCTTATTGATCTGGGGGATTCACCGTATATTGTGATGCTTCGGGTGTGGCCTGGGTAGCGTTCTGATGCAGGAGGGTAAGGTGATAGCTTATGCCTCGAGACAGCTGAAGGTCCATGAGAAGAATTATCATGTCCATGATTTGGAGCTGTTAGCTGTCGTGTTTGCACTGAAGTTGTGGAGGCACTATCTTTATGGCGAGCCATGTGAGATATTCACCGATCATAAGAGTCTCCAGTACTTGTTCACTCAGAAGGACTTGAATGGGAGACAGCGCCGCTGGTTAGAGCTGCTGAAGGATTATGATCTTTCTATCCGGTATCATCCCGGAAAGGCTAATGTTGTAGCCGATGCCTTGAGTAGGAAGTCCATGGGTAGCCTCGCCTATCTTGATGCTGATATGAGGCCGTTGGCCCGTGAGTTGCAGGCTTTGTCCATTAGTGGGGTTCGGTTTGATGATTCTGTTCCAGGCCGGGTGCTTGCATATGTGGGGTCTCAGTCATCTTTAGCTTCCCAGATTCGGGAAAGGCAGTTCGAGGATCCTTATCTGAGAGATCTCCGGGACAGGGTCCTGAGTGGGGGAGTGTCCTCGTTCGTGATTGGTGATGATGGTGCTTTGCGGCTTAACGGCCGGGTATGTGTTCCAGCCATTGTGGAGCTGAGGCAGATGATTTTGGCAGAGGCTCACAGTTCGAGATATTCCATTCATCCGGGTACTGCGAAGATGTATCATGATCTTCGAGAGCTGTATTGGTGGAAAGGGATGAAGAGGGATGTTGCTGATTATGTGTCTCGGTGTTTGAATTGCCAGCAGGTGAAGTATGAGCACCGGAGGCCAGCCGGAGTGACCCAGTCTATGCCCATTCCCGAGTGGAAGTGGGAGCAGATCACTATGGATTTCGTAGTTGGTTTGCCGCTGACCGTGGGTAAGCATGATTCGGTGTGGGTAGTAGTTGATCGACTGACGAAGTCGGCTCACTTCATTCCAGTAAGGACTACTTATACCTCGGAGCGTCTGGCTCGTATCTTCATTGAGCAGATTGTGAGATTGCATGGTGCTCCTGTTTCTATCATTTTTGACGGAGGTGCTCAGTTCACAGCTCAGTTTTGGAGATCTTTTCAGATAGAGCTGGGTACTCGGGTCGATCTCAGCACTGCATTTCACCCGCAGACTGATGGCCAGTCTGAGCGGACCATTCAGATCCTCGAGGATATGTTGAGGGCGTGTGCTATTGATTTTGGAGGCCATTGGGATAGCCATTTGCCGCTAGCAGAGTTTGCGTATAATAATAACTATCAGGCTTCTATCCAGATGGCTCCGTTTGAGGCATTGTATGGTCGGAGATGTCGCTCGCCTATCGGTTGGTTCGAGTCTGGTGAGGTCCAGGTGTTGGGGCCCGATTTGGTGCACCAGACCTTAGATAAGGTCCGGGTTATTCAGGATCGACTCCGCACGGCTCAGAGCCGGCAGATATCGTATGCAGATCGGAGGCGGAGAGATCTTGAGTTCATGGTTGGGGACTGGGTATTCCTCAGAGTGTCGCCCATGAAGGGTGTTATGAGATTTGGGAAGAAAGGCAAGCTCAGTCCTAGGTTCATTGGGCCTTTTGAGATATTGGAGCGCGTTGGCGCCGTTGCTTATAGACTGGCTTTGCCTCCCTCTCTGTCTGTTCATCCGGTGTTCCATGTGTCCATGCTCCGGAAGTATGTTCACGATCTGTCTCATGTGATCGATATGGCTTCCGTGGAGGTAGATGGCGACTTAGCTTATTCGGAGGAGCCTATTGCTATTGTGGCTAGAGAGGTCCGTAAGATGAGATCGAAGGTGATCCCGCTTGTGAGAGTTCAGTGGGGGCATCACTCCATTGCCGAGGCCACTTGGGAGCTTGAGTCCGAGATGCGTGAGAGGCATCCGCGCTTGTTCGATGATTCAGGTATGAAATCCTTGTATTTTCTAAGCCTGAATTTGCATTTTTAAGTTTTATTGATTTCGGGTGGTACCGAGGGGTCCTCGAAATCCGTGCCAGCTCCGTGGCTAGTGTGTGGATCCTACCTTAGACTTAGGCTCGTCCGAGGACGGCCGAGAGTCTAAGTGGGGAGAATGTAACGACCCTCAAATAGTCGTTACGGGATCTGGGACCTCGATTTGCGTGTCGACAGTCCCAAAAGCTCCGTCCGGTCATTTATGACCCGTCTGTGAAATCTGAGTCGAAACGGAGTCCGTTTGATAGGTTTTCGAGAAAAGGATCCGTTTATGAAATTCCGGAAAAGAATTTGGGGTTTCGATAGGTCGTTTTGAGTAAACGAACCCCGATGGAAAATCCGAGCGCACCGTTAGGTCCGTCTCGTCATTTATGATATGTAGCAACCTTCAAAATTGAAAACGGACCTCGTTTGATAGGACTTTTGATAAAGTCCCCGTTTCGGAAGTTTAAAAGAGATAAAAGAGGTTTTCGAGCTCGATTTGAGCAAATGAGCTCCGATGAGAGATCCGAAAGTTCCGTTAGGTTTGTATAGTCATTTGTGACTTGTAGCAACTTTCGGAATTGGATTCCGAGGTCGTTTGGTTAAATTTCGCTATTTTGGCGAAAGTCGAAAATTGAACCTTTGCCGTGGGACCCACTTTTTGAGTTCTGGAGGTCCGAATTGAGTTCCGTCTTGACGAGCATGTCAACCAATTATTTTATGGCTTGGGTGCAAAATTTGGGATCATTCCGAGCTTCGTAGGGTCCCGTTTTGTCCCTAAAACAGTAGAAAATCTGGTGCGACTTTTCTGTTCTGTTTTGGCGCAAACAGCCGGATAAAAGCTGATTTTTCGGCCAATCCGTAAGGAATTAGGAAAAAATCAAAACATGAAAGTTGTAGCCCTTTGAGTTGTGGTTCTAATGGCACCGGTTTCAGGTCATTTGGACATTCCTATCAAAATTTGTCATTTTTTCAAAAGAAGCTGTCACAGAGGCAAAAAAAAACTGCTATAAAAAGGCCATTTCGGGCCATTTCGGTTCATAACTTATAAAAATCATTTGGTGAGCTCTTGAGGCGATTTTTGGGTATTTCTTGAAGACCCAATCATACTTACACTTAAGGTAAGCCCTTTCAATCCATCTTTATGTTGATTAACACAAGAGACAAATGGTTGATTCTTGGAAATGGGTTAGAACCCTAGATTCTTAAGAATTGGGGAAAGACATCGAGCAAGGCTCGCATGTGGAATCTAAGTGTACTTTTGGACTCACGGGAGCGTGGGGAGTCCGGAAAAGTACATTTTGTAAATTTAGGGCTCGGCCCTACCCGGGGGCATTTTGGTAATTTTTACTCTAGGATGCCTATAGGCTTAAATAGCTATAATTGAGCACTCATATGTGCTATATCTTGTCTTAATAGACCTAGTGGAGAGTCCTTCGCGGACAAGGCGAGCGGGAAAGGAGATTCTTCCCGGCATTTGAGCCCAAATTTCGAGGTAAGTGAGACTTGACCTCTATTGTGCTTGGGGACTCTTCCTTCATGCTAGTATGCTTCATGTACGCATATATATATATATACCTAACAATGGTTAGGATTAATGATGTGAATTACTTGCTATTATTGTTTGTTATAAATAGCGAGATTGTGACTCGACCGAGGTATGTGCCGGTCTAAACGCTACGTCGAGGTAGCTTAAATTTATATCGTAGTAACGCTTGCTACGCCATGCTTAGATAGCAAGAACTTGGGACATGGCCGAGGATGTTGCCGGCATGTCATGATAAATGTCTTGTCGAGGGTTTTGCCGGCTTTTGTATGATATTGGTACTTGATTTGTTCACGTGCCGGGTTGGGTAGTGCTGTCTATACGTAACCTTGGGTTGGACGACATGGGAGTAGGGATTGTACCCCCAAACTGTGGTCGGGTTAACCTTCGCCTTACGTTCAGCTAGCATAACCAACCTGGGTTACGGTGACTGTGAAATATTATCGTTATTAATATTTCTGTTATTGTTATTAATGTCGTGGATATTAATACTGTTAGAGGGACACTTGACAGGGGGTGTGGTGTCGCCTATACTATGAGATGTGTCACACTTGACAGGGGGTGTGGTGTGGACACTTGATCTTTGAGATGTGACACACTTGACAGGGGGTGTGGTGTGGTCACTTGATTTATTGAGATACGACGCACTTGACAGGGGGTGTGGTGCGATCGTAGACAGATTTGAGATGAGCCAACGACTACGGGTCGTTGGTCTACTTATTCATGATTGTGATAGTGACTTCGGGTCACGGTATATGGTTGATACTTAGTAGTGGTGTTGCTAGTCCATCGTAGGTCTGGGTTAGTCGGCACGGGAGTAGAGATTGGACCTCCAAACCGCCGCTGAGTTGGCCTATGCCTTACGTTGGATGGGCATAATCCTTGAGACTTCTGGTTACTACTTGTGTGTATGGAATGTGTTACATCTATTTTTGATTTCACTACTTTATTGTATGATTACTATAGTATGTTGTTGCTTATGATGCATGTAGCGACTTGTCCCGCAAGGGTACCTTAGCGGGCCTGTCGGTGATCTTACTGGGCTTCGGCTCATAACTTACTCTGCTACGTGCGCAGGTCCTTCATCCAGTCAGCAGCCCGGACGTTAGCGGTTCCCGAGGCTGCTGAGACTTTTGATTGAGGTGAGCCGACCACACAGACCGTGGTGGCATACCGCCGGAGTCACTTAGAGATAGGACTCAGATTTCTTTGATGTATATTCATACTTTATTGAGTCACTCTTAGAATGCTCCAATTCTTTTGTGGATATATTCTTTTGGACTTCACCCTTTTATATTTATATATCCATTTATGATCTTTTCACATTATTGTTCTTTTCCGCATCTTGTTTCATTGGTTCGCCTAGGCAAATGTTGTTTAGGTGCCATCACGAGTCCTTGGAAATTGGGTCGTGACAACAGCCCGATGTCGAGTTTGGCATGGCGGAGGGTAGACAACCCGATGTCGAGTCTGGCATGGAGGAGGGTAGATAGCCTGATGTATTGACTGAGGATACACAGTCCGATGTCGAGTTTGGCATGGGGAAGGTAGACAGCCCAATGTATTGACTGAGGGTACACAGCCCGATGCCGAGTTTGGCATGGCGGAGGATAGTCAGCCCGATGCATTGACTGAGGGTACACAGCCCGATGTCGAGTTTGGCATGGCGGAGGATAGACAACCCGATGCATTGACTGAGGGTACACAGTCCGATGTCGAGTTTGGCACGGCGGAGGGTAGACAACCCGATTCAGAGTTTGGCATTGTAAGAGGAAGACAACCTGGAGGGTAGACATCCAGTGAGAGGATGGACATGACAAATGGTAGACAGCCCAATGGAAAAGAACGGCATAGTATGTGGTGGATAATTTGGCATAGCATAGGGTATACAGCCAAACATGACGAACATACCTGCATATGACAAGAAATCTTAGGAAGACGATCCAGCCCAACAGGAAAGTACATTTTACATTTACATATATACTACTTTATTTTTGCAAAACTCAGTTCTATTGCAGGGTACGCAATCTGACAATGCAAAACGTTACGATTTGGCACCTCGTCAATTCCTATAATCCATAAACACTTCTCAAAGTCGTGACAAAATTAGTCGACCTGTCAACGTCTTTGCTTGAAGACATTTTCATCATCCCTGGGCAAAGAGGGGCAGCTGTTGACACCTAATTTTATCCCTCCTGTTTCAATAGCCATTATTCGGATAAAATTGCATTTATAATAGCACAATTATCATACACTCACTCCTATTCCAAGTCACTGCTTCACACACGCACGCCAATTAGACTATTTTTTAAGACATTAGCACAAGCTATGGTCACTTTTAAAAATTCGCATGTTTAGTTATAATTTCTCGTAATTATTCTTATTTTTAATAAAATTTTCTAAATTATTTTAAAACCTAAAACAATAGGTTTTCTTAATTATTTAACTCTCACAATTAATTTTCTCATTTTTATAATTTGATAAGTATTTTATACATTATTTCATACGCATTATACATATTTTATACTATTTATACACTAAATATACACTTAGCATATACACCTCACACTCTTCCCACTTATACACATAATTTCCACCTCAGCACCACATCAGATCTTAGTCATACCTACGTGGCTTAATCCCAACAGTTGACACCCAATTTTGTCCCTCCTTTTTCTAAAATTGGCTATAATTCAACCTAAAGGTGCAATTTGACTATTTATGCAAAATTTGCATTAGAAATCATGCATTTACATGCGTTATCCTCTATTTATATATTAAATACCTAAATGTGGCTATATTACGTAATCTTGCATCATTTAGACTATTTGTCAAAACTGTGACTTTTTGCGCAATTTAGTACATTTATAATATCATATAATTGCATCACTTAGGCTACATGTCAAATTTGTATCGATTTATGATCATTTGTAAAAATTAATAATTATTCGTGATTATCTATATTTAAATAATTTTATTTGAGTTTATTTATTGATTATTTGTGTATTTTATACATATGTATATCTATATTTTATATTTTTGCACCTTCAAGTTGAATATTGGCCAATTAAAAAGAAAATGTCCAAATTCTTTTTTATTAAATTCTCCATATTTCAAAATTCTCCACTAAAATTCTTTATTTGTTTATATTCACCTTTATTTACTTTTTCTATTTAATTAGATTTTTCCATTGAACCTAGACCAAATTTCTAACCAAATACATTCCTTTTATTTAAAATTTAAAAGTGAATATTCTTTTGGTAAGATCCCCTAAATCACTCTCCTATTTTTTTCCTAATCTCTTAATCCCCAAAATTTCTCTCCTAAGTATTCCCCAATTATTTTGTTTCAAAAATTCTATATACACATCGCCTTCATCCACACACTGAATCATCAGTACCGAACATCAGTACACAGTACACACATATCACCACACACATAGGCAGATCAGACTTTTCTTCCTTTTCGACCTTGACATCCTGGTCTCTGGCATAAGCCATTTTTAACACCAACCTAACCTATACATACACCATTCTACACACACTCTCTCCTCCATCTATACAGCCACAAACACCTCTCTACACACACACACATCAACAGACACAGCACAATATACGCCTCCTTACCATCCTCCCCAAAACATAAAAACACCATCGAAACTGCCCATCTGTCTTCATCCTCTCCTTTCCATCACCATACCCAGAAACCTTCAACACCCATCCACCATCTTCTTCCTCACACACACCTCCCAACACATACACACGAAATTCCACCATACACCTGCATCAACAGACAGCAAGAGACCAGAAACAGAGCAGAACTGCCATACCCATATCCTTCTTCTCCTCGTTCAATTACACACGCCCTCACTTACGAACCACGCACACATATAGATTAGGAATAGGGGATATCGGGGTTGGGTTTTGGAGGACCAAACCAGTGGCGTCACCAGTCGTCGCCACCAGAGACGTAAATCATCATCGACGATGTCTTTTGTCCGACGATCTGTTGCTGAAATTGAGAAGCGGTGTGGGAGTCGCAGCGACGCCGCTACTCGCAGACAGTCGCTCCTCCCCTTGTCTCACCGTTGTTCTGACTATTGCTAGTCGTTGGAGATTGATTTTTCTCTGCTTTTGTTCGATCATTGGAGAATTTTGTCCATCTGGTTATTTTGTTCTATTTTGCTTCGTTGACTTAACTGTTCATTGCTTTAATTTATTGACCCCCTTTGTTGCTTTATTTTGATACTAACTTTTTCTCTTACACAACTTGACCCTAATACTTAGTCGGATTGCTACTTTGACCCGTTTATGTTAATAACCTGTTGTGCTCTAATGTATTGGATATTATACTGTGTTATCTGTTTTGGACAGATACTACAGGGCCAAGGAAAATAATTATATACATCTATTTGAGGCCTACGCGCTGATTTGAACGGATACTATATTTAAACAGCCTCACTCCTGCGTCCCTAAAACAAATAAGGGATGATGACATGTATGAGCTTCAAATTGCAAAACGAGCCGGCGATGGAGTGGTGGGACCGGTACTTGGCATGGCAACCGGAGGGCCCCCTGTTTGCAGCCGTACCGACGTCCCTAACTTCTAGCCAATTCATACAAACCTGAGCCAACAATTTTTATAAAATCCATTTTCCCCTTTATTTTGTTATTATTATTATTATTATTATTATTATTATTATTATTATTATTATTATTATTATTATTATTATTATTATTATTATTAATGTTATTTTTTACACTAACTTATTTTCTCTATATTTTGTGCAAGATAAAAAATGGATGAAAGACGGCCTATTTTTGAAGGAGAACAACTAAAAAAAAATCTTTTATTTATTATTATTTATTAATATTACTAGTATTATTATTATTATTATTATTATTATTATTATTATTATTGTTATTATTATTATTATTATTATTATTATTATTATTATTATTATTATTATTTCACCTTATTACATTGTCGTACTAACTTATTTTAATTTTTGCAAAGTACCTTTGGAAGAAGTCAATTCGTGGATCTAAAACCTTTTTCATTTAATCTTAATTAATTATATGCATATTATTATATCCATTTAATTACTTGTCTATTTTAGTTAGCTATTTTATTTGCTTATTTACTTAGAATTCTAATTGTTTAGTCCGGCTGGTAAACCACATTTGGTGGAGCCTGAGAGGTGCCTAACTCCTTCCTCTCGGGTTAACTTGAACCATTACCTAGATTTTCTGGTTCGTAGACTAAGTTTCAGAGTTAATTGTAAAATTGGCTAGAAATAAAAATTGGCTAGAAATAAAGTAGATGCCCTAATACGCCTAGTTAAAAAAATATGTTAGGAGGCGACTCCAACTTTTTACCCGTGAGTTACTCTATAAGTCTATTCCTATTTCAAACTTTAACCGGCTCGGTAAAAAATAGGATGCGACACCAACCCTCCATTTGTCTCATCCAACGGCCAGAACACCCATTTCTATTTTTAATTACACTCTCCACCCCCAAGCCCTAAAACCCCTTTCTTTTAGCCGTCACGACCTTTCCTCTCTCTCGGTGAAACCCTACATCACCACTGTTCATGGCGATTTCCGGCCATTTTCACCGGTGGAATTTGAAGATAATTGCACCATCATGTTCCTCTTCTCGTCCGCTACAAAACCCCTATGCTTTTGTTGCCGTTTGGACGAAGGTCAAAATTGACCCGTCGTCGATGAAAGCTCTAGTCACTGGAAAAGTCTCCGGCCATGGTTAAATGGTAACCCTTCCCTTTCTTTTGATGTTTCTGGTCCTATGTAACATTATACCTAATTTTGCCTAATTTTTTGTTCGTGCATTAGTGTGCCTAGTTTTTTTTTCTGTGAATTAGCATGTTCTTGTGTTACTTGCTAATTAATTAAGGTGAAATTCTTATGATTACTGATTATTGCTTTGTACACTGAGTTAGCTGAATATTACTTAAACCCTCGCATGCCTGTATGTGATGCCTTCATAATTTATGCCTTGCGTTGTCTATGTTATCTTTCAGATGTAGGGTAAGTGATAGTTTGGGGTTTGATCACGATCATTCATGTTTTACAGTGTATTTGTCTCTTTATTCTGTCAAGATGCATAATTTTCATGATTACATGTTTAAAAATTCAAATGGTGATTGATTCACATGATTAGAAGGATCTTGAATTGACATAATCTGAACTCTTTGATTGAAAATTTAAATGGAAATTTGTTTTAGCAATTGATATAGTATCAATTAGGGCCTGTTAGGAATCTGTTAAGCTAATCAAGAGATTCCGGCTTAAAATTAGTGTGGAACACTTTGGTACACTGAATTTTGAACTTGGACTTTGTTATTATTAAGGGGAGGGAGTCCTAATTGCCTGAGATCCTGTTTGCCTTACTGATAGGGCCTAGATTGATCTATACTTGGAAAGAGTACCTAGGGGTATCCTCTTTAATTATGGATACAATATTGTCTTACCATATTTGTGTTACCTGTTTAACTTCAAATTCCCTCACCCTCACACTTATTTAAACTGGCTCTCTTCATTTATTGCACACACCTTCTTATTCATACACTCTTATGCACTAGAAAATTGAGAAAAAAAAGGAAAAGCAGTAGGGGTACACTTTGGCTCTCTTGAATACTCTTGCTCTCCCTCTCTCTTGCTAGATATTATCCTAAAAAGACATAACTGCACTGCCTGGATCCTACTCTCTACTTATTACTACTCTAATAAAGGTAATCATGACATGCACTTCTGTTTGCTCCCACATTTAACCTGTCTATGCCCATGGTCTTCTTGTGTGATCTCTGTCCATATGTGCACCTGTTCTGGGCCCTATCTTTGGCCCTGCTAACCTCTTTATGTAGTTTCCCAATGATAGCTTTATGAGCTATACCAAGCTATTATATGCAGGTGCTTTCACTGGCTGTTTGTGAGAGTATATTTGATCTCTCTTTTGATGCTAGCATAGGCTTAATAAAGCCTACTCTTCACGTGTATACAGGATACTATTTCTTGCATTTGCTCTATCTTTTAGTCTTCCCCACTGTTTGTATTCATTAGGTCGTCCCTGTGCGTATCATCTCCTAATACAGGGTACATGTCAACAAGCCATATGTTTGGCCATACAGGGGCCCTTTCTAAACTCCATTCTTTGTGTGTTTGCATCATCTTTAAGGAAAACAGAGGTCTTACATTGAAATCTAAACTTAAAAAAAAATGGTTAGAGGTTTGGACGAGTATGTTGTGACTTAATTTCGACCTTACAGTGTTTACGTGAAACCTTTTTCATATGAAAATCTGAAGTTTTAAGAATATGGGCTTTTTGCGTGTTACCTGTCTAAAATTGAACCATTTACGTAAAAACTAATTTGCCCCTCTTTGCATAAACAAAATAGGCCCAAAATAGGGCCTTTATGTGTAAAACGATTTTTAAAACCTACTTCAACCTTCTATACACTTATCTAATACTGTATAGAGAGGTATAAGTATTGGTTCATTTATACAATTTATGATACATATTTTTCATAAAAGTATATCTAACACTTCATGTATTTGCATGCATATATCTATATTTATGTGTGACAGCCCCCTATTTGCATTCATGTGCTTTCGTGAAATCCATTTTTCAAAACAGCCCACTTATCTATATATTTCAAAACTGACCCCTAAATCAAAAAGCCATTAATTTTAGGACTCGACAATTAATGTCAAGTCACGCCGACCCTTTGGCTAATATTTTATTTCAAAAACAACCCCTATTTGGCTTTTGACAAATCTGAAAATACTTTTGAGATCTGCCCATTTGTGCAAAATTGATCCAATTATCAAAATTGCATAAGTACATTGTTTATTAATGTCTTCTTGCAACTTAGGCCATTATTCGATTAGGCATTTATAATAGAGGCTGAAAATGCGAATAGGCGTATGTCTACACTATTTTGCATAAGCGGGTTTAATTCCTTAATTGATTGTGAATTTGACTTTTTTTTTAAGTGAGTAATATATATTTTACGAATACGATAATATTTAGAACTTGTTTAGACATCGCAAAAAATAGAAACTCGGGCGGGAACCACTTTTTGTGGGACTTAGGGAAGTACCTAACACCTTCTTCCCCGAGTCACTTGGACTTCTTACCCTCGAATCTCTGAAACTGAACTTACTTAACAAAAGACCCGACCTTAGACGTTTAGGTGACCTAATACACCTTAGAAATTCATATTAGGTGGCGACTCCAGCCTTTAACTTAAATGAGTTACCCAGTCAAACCCGTATCTTGACTCGCTCGAGTTGAGTTTAAAATGGTGTATGATACCTTTGTCTGTAAAAAAAAATCCTTCAGCATGTCCTTCTTCAACAAACTAGCTACTTCAAAGCATAAGGCCTTGTAGTCCTCAGTAAGATAGCCATGATCTCCATCAAAATCATACCATAAATTTTCATCCCATGTCTTTCAGGAGCCTTGCTCCATTATCTGCCATTCTTTTCAACATATTCGCAAGTTCTGAGCCGGAGACATTAATGTTGTACTCAGAGATACGGGGCAAGAGTGGCTCTTCGGAAACCAATAACAGCCTGGGTTATCCCTCCACCTAGAACTTTGGTGGTTCCTTGTGTCCGGCCTCTAATTCACAGATTTTCTAGAGTAGTCATATGGTTTAAATCGAGCTTTCGAGTTTACCCGCAACAACTCATTCCGCGTTGATGATTCGGGGCGACTGCTATAGCTAGAGTTGCGACTCGATAGCCTTATTTTCGCTTCCTCTACTTGAATTTTTGAACTGCACCTAGTATGCACATCGTCCCCGGCCAGAGTCGGCCACTCACGTAAATATTTCTTCAATTCTTTACATTCCTCTGAGCTATCCTCATTCAGATTATTTGTGAAAGCCATAATTGCCAAGGCGCCCTCTAAGACTAGCATAAGCAACCACTCCTTTTGAAACCGATCCATGAAGTCTCTTGAGAGGTTTCCTCAATCTCTACTTAACTTGGAAGATATCTTCCTTTCTTTTGTGAATCTTTTGAGCCCCCATATGGACTGTTGATACCTAATTTTGTCCCTCATTTTTTCATAATTGGATGTAATAATTTTAAAAAATGCAATAGTAATTTTTGTAAATAAATTTGCATTTGATGGAATGCATTTATGTGTGAAACCCTTATCCTTAATCCCTCTATTTATACAATATTTACCTACTTGCGACAATATTAGAAAAATGCATCATCCAGGATGTTTTCGAAACACGCAGATAATATGTGACTATTTGCGTAATTAATACACTTAAGCATCTATTTGTGATTATTTATACCTAATTATTTTTATTTTTGAACTTATTTATATTTGTTTGTGTTAAAAGACATTTTTCCAAATAATGCACTTTTTAAAAATATTTTACGAACTATTTTTTTTCTATTTGTTAGCATTTTAAATTAAATATACAATCAATTATTCATTTAATGTATTCTATATTCGCACACATATACACACTTTTACATACATAGCCTATACATAAGCCCCACATGTACCTGACGTGGCATGATCACAGCCATCCGCGGCTTTGATCCAACGACCATCACTTATCCACAAATTTTTAACTATACACACACCCCTAGTGTTGAAAACCCTAAAATCACTCCCTCTTTCACTCACCATATAACCCGCCACTCCCCAGCTATCTTTCTCACCCCTCTTCCATTATTCGGCCTTAATAGACTCCTGAAAAGGAAAATGGTAGCTTCATGTGAAATCTCCTCAAATCTGAAGCAATCAAACCAAAATCAAGACGTTCACATGCATACAATTGCAAAAACAAGAGTTTGGTGGATAAGATGAACCAAAAATCAAGCAGCCCGACCCGATTCTTACTTCACCTGACCCAACCTGGCATTAAACCTGTTTAATTTTTGTCCTCTGTAGTTTTACTCTGAAAATTTACATCGTATTTGCCAGGAAATCATGCCTATGTTATTGTTAATTTTCAGATATGTTGTTAATTTCAGAAATCGAGAATTGATTTCGATTAAGACTACGTAAATGAAATCATGATTATATGAGTTAGTTTAATTGTAACATCCTTTCATACTTAGATTATTGAAGCACAAAAGTTAGTCTCTGAATCCCTTTATGACCATGAATCACCTAGTACGCGTACGGGGAAATATACGTTGTCTGTTAATTGTGATTACAAGAAAAATACTTTCAAATTGTGCTCTTTGAATTTGACAACGTATTATCTGCCAATTATATACTGTAAATCTTCCCTTCTTTTAAGTAGCAAAACAAATGAAATTCATTATATATATATATAGAATTTGTTTCTTAATTCCTGAAAAACTGAAGGTTTGTTTTCATGATTTTCTCATTCAAACTTTGAAATCTTTAGTTTATTTTTGTTTCTTTATGTAGTTACTGTCATATCTGGCCCTCTTAAATATTTTCTTTATTTTTTTTAGCATGAAAATATGTGTGATATCCCTTCTAGTTATTGGAATAAATATTATTCTTACCTTATTCAAGTGTGTACACAATTCTATCCTAATGTAAGGCTGCCCCTTTGAACATAAAGGAACACATAAATACCAGTCCTCTCTCACCTTTTAGGACAGACTTCACAATACTTTCACCACCTATTCTACTCTTCACACGCACTGAACACATGCTAGAAAAACACTAGAAACCCATAGAACATTACACTCTCCTTCTTCTACTACATACAATATTTCTCTTCTTCTTCTTACTACAAACACTTTGCACGCTTCCTCTCCGAAAGCATAACAGTTGTTTGTTCTCTCCCTCTCTCTCTGGTTCTTATCTTGCTGGTTTAGAACCAAATCAAGACCTTTGGCACTCCTATTTGAATATTATTGATGTGATACTCTTATTGCTGCCTCTTATTTCTTGTTCAAAGCATACTTGATATATTTTTATGACTAAATGAATGATATTTGAATTGGGTTGTAATGTGAATAGTTTGTGCCTCATATATTGATTCTTTGAGTCTGGTTATGCATATATAACTGTATGTTGGCTTGGGACCTCTTTGGTCTAATTACCAACCTTTTTACAGGTTGTATTGAAGGCCAAATAAATCTTGATAGCCAAAGAGATATACCATTTTTAAGGTTTTCATTTGCAGGGAATTGGTATTCATTCATGAATTAAAAGAACGTGATAATGATCTTATTTTGGCAAAGTAAAATTGGTTTTTTAGAGTTTGAACGTTCGCGAACTTGTACAGTTTAGAAGAAGTGCACAAAGGGCACTATTCCTCCCCTCTCTCATATAAATATGTTTGCTCTCCATAGACCCTAATGTGTTGTATTTATTAGGATCCTGCATGTATCTGTTATGTGACAGAAATAGGAAAAAAGAAGGGTAAGTATGTTGCCTGAAAATAGCCATGAAATAGCGGCAAAACAATTATGACAAATGGTAAAACAATCTCCATGAAAGACAATAGTAAGACTAGCATAATGAATTGCATATAAGCAGTAAAATATGCAAGAAATCTGTTGTTGTATAGTATTAGCTAAACAAGGGCCCCTTTATCCCTATTTTTTTTTAATTTTGTGCTGAAAATGCATTATAACTCGATTACATGTCTATTTGTGTAAACTTTTGGAAGTAACAGGGCAGTAATACAACTTAATGCAGTAGGGGGGGGGGGGGGGGGGCATTATATACAAAAAAGACTGATAACATAACATTTCTGCAATAGAATATGAAAATAGGACTATATTTGCAAAAAGGTTGAATCCAAAACTGAACCTGGAATATCTGTGCAACTCAGAGCCTTAATTTGAAAAGAATTGGATTATTTGTGCAAAGTACAGAATCTGGAATTCTAATAAAGCATGGCTATTTATGAAATCATGTCTTAATAAGAGATGTTTTCTGTAAAAATAAAACTGGTCAGATTGTAAACTGAAGGCCTATTTTTGTAAGGTACTATAAAAACTGATTTTAAACTTTCTTATTCTCTTCCAAGCTAAATAATAGTTTGGAGGGGGTTGGAACTTTGGAGGTCAAGTCTGACACACACACTATATATAAAGTCTAAAATTAAGTACATTACATTTTGCTTACTTAACTAAATCAATTGTCATTATAACTTACTAATATCTTTTCAAAACATTAAATCAATTGTCATTATAACTTACTAATATCTTTTCAAAACATCCTATACACGTATTTTCATTTCATAACATTTAATGCATGTATCTATAAATCTATATTTGTGTTTTAGCAACTATTTTTAAACCCGGCCTCACAATAAATAGCCACTAAAGCAATGGTATGTGACAATTAATATCACTATACCGCTAAAGTTGCCATTTCCCTTAAAGTTATATAATCTGTGTGTCTTGACGCTAAGGGTTTTGATGTTCTAAAATGTACATTCTTTTAGCACACTAGTCATTTTTTCTTAACTGGAGGCATTTTGAACAAAAATGTCTCTAATAAGGTGTATTTATACAATTACACAAATGTTTTACTTTTTGTATTGATTGATTTTAAAGGGGTATTTTCAAAAATAACCATACATCACAACTAATTTACTAGACTCTACTCATTACATACATACTCAAAACTTATTTACATTATATACCCATAAACTAATGTTTCCCTACATTAGTGTAAAACTTAAGGAATTGTCCCCCATAATTAAATAAAATCATTAGCGCACCATCTTTATTTATTTCTCTTTCTTTTTTAATCTCTTTTTTAGTTGTCTTTCTTATGATCTTTTTTTTTCGTTCCTTTTTGTTTTTCTTTTTCCTGTTTTTTGGCTCTCATTTTCTAATCATTAGATTTCTTTATGAAAATATTCTTTTTAATTTTTTTTTCTATGTAATCGGACTTCATTTACTTTCGTTTTTCTCATTTCTCTCTTCTTTTATTCATTGTTTTTCACTATATCAATGAAAAGAAAAATAACTGATGTACTATATTTTTTCTTTCTATATCAGTGATAAAAATAAAAAAATATAGTATGCTTATTTTATTTTATTTATTTATCAAACTTTTTCTTTTTAGTCTTTATCAACCGTTGATACAATATATCTTTTTTGTCTGATTTTTTCTTTCTTTCTTTCTTTCTTATTTTTTTTACCCCCAATTACAAGACATATTTATTTTATATTCTTTGTATTAATGATAAATATAACTAACTTAATATACAATTTATGTGTGTAGTATGTCAATGATGTATATTCTGAGGTTATACTATGTACTAATACGATGTATTAGGACATCAAAAATGTATACTTTATTCATAACAACAAAATTGAAATATTTATTTGGTCGATAGCATCGCACATTTTGATGCAAACACAAAATGGTATACCAAAAGAGTATATGGTATATCAAAAAGGTATACTTCATTAATAACCAAAAAAACTCAGACATCCATTCGTTTGGTAGCATCTCACACTTTGATATAAATACAAAAAAATATACCACAAGAGTATACAGTACACCAAAAAGGTATATTATTTTTATAACAACAAAAACTAAAACATCCATTGATTAGATCACACCTCACACTTTGATCCATACACAAAAAGTAATACTAAAAGAGTATACGGAATACCAAAAAGGTATACGGAATACCAAAAAGGTATACTTTTTTTAAAACAACAAAAATCGGAACCTCCATTTACTCGGTAGCAGGTCACACTATGATCCATACACAAACATGTATACCAAAAGAGTATACAATATACAAAAAAAGTATACTTCATCAAAACAACAAAAATCAAAACCTCCATTTGTTAGGTAGTAGGTCACACTTTGGTCTACACTCTTTTGGTATACCAAAGAGTATACAATATACCAAGAAGGTATACTTTATTTAAAACAACAAAAACTGGATGTATCTGTTTGCTCGATTGAATCACACACATTGATCCAAACACAAAAGATACACCAAAAGAGTGTAAGGTTACCAAAAATGTGTGCTTTCTTTATAACAACAAAAACTAAAATATCTATTTGCTCATTAATATCACACACTTTGATCAAAATACAAAAAAGTATATCAAAAGAGTATACGGTATACCAAAAAGTATACTTTGTTTATAACAACAAAAATTAAAATATTTATTTACTCGATAGCATCGCACATTTTGATCCAAAAACAAAAAGGTATACCAAAAAGTATACAATATACAAAAAATATATACTTTATTTCTAACAACAAAAACTGAAATATCCATTCAATCACATCTTACACTTTGATATAAATATAAAAAAGCATACCAAAAGAGTATACATTATACAAAAAAGATACACTTTATTTATAACAAAACAATTAAGAGTATACGTAATACCAAAAAGGTATACTTCATTTAAAAAAATAAAAATCGAAACCTCTATTTGTTCGGTAGCAGGTCACACTTTGATCCATACCAAAAAAGTATACAGTATACCAAAAAGGTATACTTTGTTTGAAACAACAAAAACTGAATTTTTCTATTTTCTTGATAGCATCGCATACTTTGATCCAAACACAAAAAGATATACCAAAAGAGTATATGGTATACCACAAATGTATACTTTATTTATAACAACAAACAATGAAATATTCATTTGCTTGATAGCATCACACACTTTGATCCAAATACAAAAAGGTATATCAAAAGAGTATACGGTATACCAAAAAGGTATACTTAATTTAAAACAACAAAAATAAAATAATCATTTATTGTATAACATCTCACACTTAGATGCAAACACAAAAAGGTATACCAAAAGAGTATACGATATACCAAAAAGGTATACCATGTTTAAACTAATAAAATTTTAAAATAGTCATTAAGCGATATACCGAAAAGGTATGTAGTGGTATTTAGACTTAGTGTAATAGTATACCAATAAGGTAATTTGTGTACTACAAAGGTATATATTAAAACAATTTGAAAAGAACCTTTGAATAAGTAACTCATTTTGGAAGATATAGAAAGTAACAAGCTCTTCATCGTTTTTATTGTTCTTTGGCCTCTTTATTTAGTTCCCATAATATGTTTTCTTCCATAGCAAACATGATTAATCTAACAAGCACCAAAAAAGAATATCAATTTATTGAATATTAATATTTCAACTAGTGGAGACATATATTAAATATAATAGTATACCAATAAGGTATATCTATACTACAAAAATATACAATATAAAAATACATGTTATACATAAGTTTATTCATGCATAGGTTGTTTATATCCATTAATTAACATTAAATACTAATTTTGGTATTTTTCCTTTATTTATTTTCAAAGTTGCAATGACAATATCATCAATCCAAATAACATGGTAAATAGGTTTCAAAGTATAATTAAAATATTAGTTTGGACTATAAAAAAATAGAGGGCACATATACCCTGTATACCCCTATGGTATATTAATCTTTGAAGTATACCATTAAAATGAGTTCGCCAATTTACAATCTTTAGCAACAAGACATATAAGTGGATTGTTGTCGAGATAGAATCAAAGTGGAACTTGAAGTGTGAAAGCAACGATATTTGGTGAAACATTCCAAAATTTCACCAAAGGTTGTACATTGTAAGTGATGCAATAGAATGTGAGGCTATATAGCTTGGATCATGTGTAACAGGACCAAGGAATGAAATGGATTAAGCTGAACTAGTGGATTCTAAACGATAAAGACTTCTCAACATTCAAAATCAAATGTGTTAATTCCCGTTTTTACCTTTCTACAGGTTGACATAGGTTCAAGTTGCATTATTCACATACATTTTTATGAATCTGTAAATGTTTTCCATGTTTTCAGAAGCGAAGGTTACCTTTTTTGGTCTCAACAAATATAACGCAGTAATTTTTTAGAAGATAAGAAGTTAGATTGGTTAGTTTACCACTGATTTTCTCAAACATTTTTGAGCCAGTACTGAAATTCAATTGATGGAGAATTAAATCTAAAAACAAAAAAATATTACAAATTTGATGGAAATAGCTAGCAAAGATGACTTTGGTTCTATGACAACCAATTGGAGAGGAGTTTGGCACTCGTCTCCACCTGAACTCTTTGTAAAGCGTTGTCAAATTGAATTACTTCTAATAAGATAAATCAAACTTCCAAAATAACTTAATTCGAAGTCAAATAAACTTACTTCATAAAGCCAATAACTTAGTTGTTTTTTCAGACGTTGCACCCTTATTAAATGCTACATTTTCATCTTAATATCAACTATTATTCCATTCATCTTATTACTTTTATAATATTAAAAAGTATCTTGTAGGTTGCTTTTTCATAAAAACTCACTGTTAATCCAGCACATGATTAGATAACGTCCATGCAAAACTTCACTAGAAAAGGACAAATGGTCGTCGAAATTGGGTCTCGCTGTAACTATCGGCTCAGATCTATGCCAAGTTAACAAGCTTTTAGAGAAAATAACCATAGAAACAGAGACAGGAAGGTTAGGCGAGTTTGGGAGTGTTTTTCGTACTTTTCCGATGGGGCCGGCGATGGTCCGGTGGCGAAGCTACGGCAGTGGGGGGGGGGGGGGTGAGAAGATTTTTGGTTTGTGGGGCAAAATTTGGCTAGAGTAACCCTAGCCTAGATGGAAAGGTGGGCTAATGGGCTGGGTGGGTTAATAAGATGGGTCAAATGGTACATAGTGTAATTAAAGTTCGTCGAATAAGTATTGAGTGTAAACAAACTTTAAATGGATAGAAAAACGTAAATTTTTTACTTTTGTGGGCAGCCCACGCAAAAATTCAGATTTTACAATCAGGCAAAGTGCAGAATATCACTTTTATCAGTGGTCTTGGATTTGAGGCCACTTCTTTTAGTGGTTTTTCATGAGAGGCCACTTTTTGGAAATTCAATTCTTGTGGGCTGAAGTTTAAATCCTGTGGGCTGAAGTGGGATTGAACTTCATGCCTAAGGTATAAAGTTCAATTTCAACCCGCAAGGGTTGAACTTTTAGGCATAGATGCGTAAAGTTCAACCCTTGTGGGCTGAAGTTAAACTTCAACCTTTGTGGTATGAAGTTCAGCTCACAATGATTGAAGTTCCAAAAAGTGGCCTCTCATGCAAAAATAATAAAAAAAAAAAGATAGGGGTGTTTACATATATATCCGTCCATAAATAAATATTTACTTTTTATTGTCCACAACTTTTTGTAACCATAATATTAATATAAAATAAAAGAGATTTTTAATTTTAATATTAATATTTGGTAATTATCAACTTCCTAAAATGAAGGTAAACTTAATATTGATACTAATATTTGGCGAAAATTTATTGCCTTAAATAAAGAGAATCAATCAATGCTTAAGCTGATAATTTGATATGCACTAAATATGGCATGTGCACCGATTTTAGCCTAAAAATAGAGTCCTACTACTTTCTGCTAGCTAAAATTAAGGAATAAGATATTTGGTTCTACAATATAGTAATCTAAACATTATCCATAATCCATAGTGCCAAGAAAATGTGATGGCAGGCTCCAAATGAATTTTTTGAGAAATTTATATTTTTTTAGAAAAAAAATCTTAAAAGCTTTGTAAAAATTACTAAATTTTATATATCACATACAAATATAAATAATAGATGTAAACATATTAGAAAATTAACAATATTGTATACATACCACATATAAATAAATATACGCACACACATATCGTTACGCATGTATAATTTATATTTTAAATATATAAATATATTTTAAATATATGACAATATGTATTTAATTTGTATGTCAAGTATACATAATATTTACACAGTAAAAGAGTACAACTGATAATATATATATATATGCTTTAATGATGATCGGTTTAAACGAGTAACCTAATCTCACATTTCCTTAATTCTAGGCTTTATATAACTCATATTCCTTAAATTAAGGGATAAATACATAATACTAAATATATATTTGAAATATTTAAAATATATTTTAAAAATAAAAAATGGTTATGGAAAGAAAGAAACAACAAAAGGTGTACAAAAACAGTAATTATTCTTTCCTAACAGTTATGTGGCGTAATTTTCTCAAAAAGATACCTCAAAGCAAAAGATCAGTGGCAAAACTGGCCTCTGAGTGAAATATTTTTTACACTTAGTCTGGAACTTTTGCAAAAATGACCCGAAATTGAGATGTGAATGAAATTCTAGCCCTTTAAAGTTAATCAGAATCTAAGGGGTTTAAAACTGCGCTTAGGCAGTTATTTAGATCGCATGTGCAAAGGTGCATGTCTTGAAAACTCTTAAAAATTCTGTCGTTACATACAGTAAGTTATGATTTTAAATCAAAATTGAACGAAATGTCCCATTGCTAATAGAAGTTGATATTTTAGCCTAGTTTTGGTGGGATTAGAATCTCTCTAAGTTGAAATTGCGCCTTTAGCTCATAGTATAGCTTATACTTTGAGTTTATGGCCTTTTTTAGTTTAATTATGACCTTTGCGCTAATAGACCTCTTTCGAATGCTTATTTGACATTTTAGCCTATAATCCTAAATTTTGAATCCGGTTGGGAACCACTTCTTGTGGGACTTGGGAAGTGCCTAACACTTTCTTCTTAAGATATTAGAACTTCTTACCTTAGAATCACATGCTAAGTAGACCTACCCGGAGTTACTTTAGCAAAACTAGACACAAAATAGGTGACCTAATACGCAGGGTTAAATAAACTATTAGGTGGTGTTATAATCTATGCACATCCTAAGTACACTAGAAGGGAGGATTGAATAGTGTCCACCGATTTTCGTTTCAAGAACTCGATTCTCCAGAGTCAAGAACCTTGTTGTTGCCTCTACAGTTTTGCCAATTGAACACCACAACACACGTCAATCACAGACACGAGGAACACAAGGATTTTACGTGGAAAACTCCTTGCTCAAGCGAGAAAAACCACGACCCACACTCTGGGATTTTAGAACTCAATCCACTAACAACAAGAGCAAGTTTCTGATTACAAGACTCTGCAACCAAGGGGCTACACTCTAGACCCTAATCACTAAAGAAAGCTAAACTCTAGCTTTACAAAGTAATTTCTCAAAGATTCACCTAATACAATTGCTTCTAAGATAAGCTAATAGGTAAAGACAATGAATGCACAAAGCAAGACAACTTACAACTCCAGAACCTAGACAAAATATCTAGACTCAAACTACTTTGCTTCACCAGTTGTCTTCTTCAGTTATCTCACGTAAAAAGCTGCTGGATCGCCTTTGTATGCTCTCAACTCTCTGTTTGTGAATAACTGCTTTCGGCTGTATCAACTACTTGTATTTATATGGGCTTCACAACCCTAGTTGAGTCCCACAAGGAAACCTTGTAATTATGGTAAGACAAGATTCCTTGTGACTCTTTCCTTCTTCGAGTCCAACTTGTATTTGTACTTCGAAGACACAGCCTGGGCACCGCCTCTTTTAGTCTGACTAGGATGCATATTCGTTCACGCGCCACTATTCCTAGTTCCGCAGGGATTTGCAACCCTCCGATCTTTTCGATCAGTCATGCCCTTGTATACAAGGACCAGGTTCTCCTCCGGAACTACTGGGTCCTTCGTGTTTGTCATTCTTCAAAACCTTTTCTCAATAAATTCACCCTTTTTGATGATGACAAACAAATGTTGCCAAAGAACCTGAATAGATAAAATTTTCAAAAAAAAAAAAAAAAACACAAGAACAAGTATAACAGTTTGAAAATTTTAAAACAGATGAGTTAGGTCACAAACACCCCAACATTTCCTTCTTCCCTCTTTTGGCATCATCGAAAAGATTCAAATACCTGCATGAACCAGTTAGTACTATCCAGTCTAAAGCATAAGGCAACACTTCAGCTATAATGTAAACACACAGAGATAAGGCTAAGGGCCCAAATAGAACCAAGTACCATAGAACTAAAAGCAACACAAGCAAGAGATATTTAAAATCAGCATCCAGGGTGTGACAGCAGCACTATCCCATTAAGAAGTACACAACAGAAAATATATTGTCTTAAACATCATCACATATCAAGGGAGAGTATGAAGAGATAAAGGCAATTAGAGAAATGACAAGAAGGTAGGACAAAAGGATTCAGGGCTGTAAGTTGAAGTGTTTGATAAGTGCCTCAAGGTTCTTCGTAATTTTGGCCCTCTCCATCACCAGCTCGGCCTCATACTTGTGTCAATCTATCTTCAAACGATCAATTTCTTGATCCTTCAACTCCAGCTTTCTGTGAAGCTCATCATCGTCTGTGTTTACCTCAAGAACATGGCTCTCCAGTTCCTTCACAACTGTAATGGCTTCCTCGGGTCCATAATCCTCACTTTCCTCAGATTGCTCTTGTTTAACCTGTATGGGTTTCTTAGAGGCTCTCCTTTCCTTGAAGAAGGCACAAAAGCACATTATACCCAAACATTTGATGAATTGTGGGCTTTTTCCCTGCTTCCAATGGAACCCCAAAATTCTCTAGAACCTGCTGAAGGACAGAGGAATGCACTAATAAATGTGACTTTTGGTCAGTATCTACAATCCTCTTGATATGCGTGATTATTAGACCAGGCAAGTTAATTCTTACCCCCTATCCAGCAAGTCCATATAGGTTAAGTCCAGAGCACTGGCTTCACTGTTTCTCTCTACCCTAGGCAGGAGGAACCGATGCACAAACTCAAAGAGCAGCTGATGTGCTGGTTCCATCTCCTTCTTGTCCACCTTCCTTTATTTTCTGAGCTTGGGTTTTCCTGAAAATTTCTTTACTACACTAAGAGGAGTCACCCCGTCTGTCCTCTTTGGCCACTTAAGCTTAATATACCTGCAATAACCTTCAGCAGGCACATCAAGGATCACTCCCAGCTCAGTTCTTCCAAACTCAATTTCAATTCCCTTTAACATTGTGAACACTCTCCTGGCTACAACCTTGCAATTTGTATAAAATTCCCTGATCTCATTAGAGAACAACATCCTGTCTTTATTTCCAAACAAGCTCAGCCACCCTTGATCACCGATCATCCTGAGTAAGGGTTTCATATGATGCTCCTTCTCATCATGCAGAATGTTGCCAGCAAGCACCTGGTGCTTGGCAAAGAAGGCCACCCGATCAACCTCTTTCTCAGAACCTCTTCTTTTCCTGCTCTCCATCTCACTATCAGTGTCAGAGTCACTTGGCTCTACATAGCTACCAGCTTCATCACTTTCTTCTTTCGCCTCCTCAGCTATTTTCTCATTTTTTTCTGTTTCTCCACTTCTCTATCTCTCACATTTTTAACTGTCTTCTCAAGCTTTCCTACTTTCACCAGCTGTTGTTTTAGAGCAGACCTAGTTCCTACTCGTCTTGTCACTGGCTCTGCCACAGCTTTACCATCACTCTCCTCACTAGATTCATCCACTAATCAGCTCTTAGATACAGGCATTCCCCTCTCACCAATCTTCTTCTCTTGTCAGGCTCCACTCTGTTCTCTCTCACAAACATCACCTCTTCTTCCTCTCCTTCAATTATCATCTTTTCATCCTCCCCACCAAACCCTTTTTTCACACTTTTCTTCTTTGTTTTTTCAGCTTTTTCTGCAACTTCCTTACTTTCACCCTTTTATTCTACAACTTCCTCATCTTTCTCCTCTTCAGAGTCTGTCCACTTGAGTTCTGCGTCATCGGCCTCTGTAGGATTTGGGCGAGAACCAGGTTCTTCACGCAAATCCTTTAAAGCCTCAGCAGAGTTAGGTCCTCCAACAGCTGGTCCTTCAAGTACAGACACCCCTTGAATTTTCTCAGTAAGAACAACACTAGAACTGGGTTCACCAACCTGTTCTTTAAGGGATTCAGTAGAATCCTCTTCTCTTAGCTTTTCTAACACCGTTCCCACTACATCAACCTCCAACACAGTCTCAGCTCCTAATGGCACACGCATACTAGCCTTAGGTTCCTCCTAAACATCCTGCTGTTTCTCCTCAACTATCTTCCCCCTACCAGAAGTATCACCAGACTCTACCTTTCCTACTAAATCATCCAGTCCTTTTACCAAAATTTCAGTACTTGCTTTTCCAGAACTTTTTACAACTTCTAATGCAGCAGAAGTAGATAGAGTAGAATCAGATATTACCTCAACCGGTCTTTCAGCGAAGATTTGTTCTGTAGGCGTAGACGACAAGGATCTGCCCATCATCGTCTTGACTAATTTCTTTTCCCCCTTTTTGAAAAACTTTGTCCTAGCCACAGCAAATCTTACTGCAAGAGTAGATGGAGGGGGTTTTGGTGTTGATTTCTTTGATGTGCGAGGTTTGGAGGTTTTGGTAGGTGATGTTGATGAAGACTGTACTTGAGATATGGCGAGATTGGTTAGGGTTTTGAAACAGGACGACGGAGTTTCTTGGTTCGACTTTTAGAGAGAGTAAATAGATTTAGTGAATAGGAATTGTTTGCAAGTGTATTATTTTTGTGTTTATCAAACAAGGAGGAGAGAACGGGTAAGGGTGATGAGAGGTTTTCTGGGGAACACAAAATAATAATGGCAGAAAAAGTGCAAAAGCAGCCTTTTGAACTTTTTGAGAACCGGGAAAGGGTTACAAATTTGACGGTTAATAGACTTGCCCAAATAAAGCATTTTCAAGTAGTGGGGTCCATTCAAAGTCTAATAGAAGTCTAACCCAAAAAGGATTGTGTTCCTATAATTTAGGACAGTTATAAGAACATGGAAAGTCTCCCTTGACACACGTATAATTGACAATTAATTTCAGTTATGACTCCTATCATGCAAGGCTATGTGACTGTACCTGGACATGATTCCTCGTGCTTCATTTGGTTCCTTCTAAGTACATAGTAGGTTCTTCATGGGATCACATTAGCCCGACCTGGTGCTCATCAGCTGAACAAGTATACTTAATAAAGTACAATATTAGACTGGACAATAATAATAAATGTTACACATAAATTATTGAACACTTAACTAACCAATCATGGAGGGACAACTGCTGGGCCATCCGTATATTTTTTGTCATCCCTAACTCCAACATGTTCCTCTCAAACTGCACTTTGTTCAATGCTTTGGTAAATATGTCGGCAATTTGGTCTTCAGTCCTGCAAGAAATTCAGAGTAATCAAACCATTTTCTACATTATCTCTAAGAAAATGGTGTCTAATATCAATATGCTTTGTTCTTTTATGTTGGACTGGGTTCTTGGCGATATTGACTTCGCTTGTTTTATCACAGAAAATTGGAACTGCTCTACACTTGATTCCAAAGTTCTCCAACTGTTGTTTGATCCATAGCAATTGTGAGCAGCACGATGCAGCTGCTATATACTCAGCTTCCGCAGTAGACAAGGCTACTGAATTTTGCTTCTTTGTTGCCCAAGAAACTAAGCAAGGATTAAGAAAGTGTTCCATTCCTGAAGTGCTCTTCCTGTCCACCAAGTGACCTGCATAGTCTGCATCAGCAAAACCAATCAGTTCAAAAATACCTCCCCTTGGGTACCATAGACATAGATCCTGAGTTCCTTTCAAGTATATCAAGATCCTCTTCACATCTGTCAAATGTGACTCCTTAGGCTTGGACTCAAATCTAGCACACAGTCCCATACTGTATACAATATCAGGTCGATTAGCTGTGAGATAGAGGAGTGAACCTATGATTCCTCTATATTTTGTCTCATTAGCTGAAGGACCTAGTTCATCCATATCCAGTTTGGTTCCAGGAGCAATAGGAGTAGTCATTTCTTTTGCTCCTTCCATGTCAAATTTCTTCAGGAGTTCCTTGATATATTTTTGTTGATGAATCATGGTTCCTTCAGGTATCTGTTTTATCTGCAGTCCTAGGAAGAAATTGAGTTTTCCCATCATGCTCATTTCAAATTCACTGCCCATCAACTCCGCAAATCCCTGGCATAGCTCCTCATCAGTGGCTCTAAAAATGATATCATCAACGTACACTTGAACCACCAACAGGTCCTTTCTTTTCTTCTTCAGAAATGAGGTGTGTTATCAATCTTTCGTCTTGTGAAACCATTCTTCAGAAGAAATCCTGATAGTCTTTCATACCAGGCTCTTGGCGCTTGCTTCAATCCATAGAGTGTCTTGTCGAGTTTGTAAACATGGTCAGGGAACTCACTGTTCACAAACTCTGGTGGCTGTATTACATAGACTTCTTCATTTAGATAGCCATTCAAGAAGGCACTCTTCACATCCATCTGATACACTGTGAACTCCATGTATGTAGCAAAGGCAATCAACATTTTAATGGCCTCCATTCTTGCCACTGGTGCAAAAGTTTCATCATAGTCGATTCCTTCTTCCTGACTGTATCCTTGGACTACCAATCTAGCCTTGTTCCTTGTTACTATACCGTGCTCATCCAGTTTGTTTCTAAACACCCATTTTTGTCCCGATTATTGACCTGTCCTTTGGCTTAGGAACCAGGTGTCATACTTTGCTTCTTTCAAACTGATAAAGTTCATCCTGCATGGCTAGAATCCAATCTGGATCTTCTAGGGCTTCTTTTACATTCTTTGGTTCCATAGATGATAAGAAGGCAAAGAATGCACAAAAGTTCTTCAAGGCTGACCTGGTCATGATTCCTGTATCCAGTTTTGATAGAACATTCTCCAAAGGATGAGAGCTTTGGTGTTTCTATGGCCTGGTTGAACCTGACGAGAAGAACCTTCAGCATCACTTTGGGTAGGTTCTTCCTGACTTGCTGAGTCAATGACTTCATCTGATGTTCCCCTTGTCATATTGACTCCTTGTTCTCGTGAAGTTGAATCCTCACATGATTCTTCTTTGTCTTCTGGATCTTCAGAGTCAACTGTACCCTCTTCTCGAGCAAGACTAATGGCTTGATCATCTACTTTATTCTCATCAACAGCTTTATCAGATTCATCAAATACCACGTGCATACTCTCCTCCACTGTTTGAGTTCTTTTGTTAAACACTTTATATGCTTTGCTTTGAGTAGAATAGCTAAGGAACATTGCCTCATCACTTCTTGCATCAAATTTTCCCAAAAGTTCCTTGCCATTGTTGTGAACGAAATACTTACACCCAAATGGTCTAAGATGAGCAATGTTTGGTTTCCTTCCTCTGAGAAGCTCATAAGGGGTCTTGTCAAGAATAGCTCTGATGGAGCATCTGTTTAGCAAATAGCATGCAGTGTTTATCGCTTCAGCCCAAAAGTTTCTTGCAAGCCCACTTGACAGCAGCATAGTCTTTGCCATATCCTCCAAAGACCTGTTCTTCTTTTAAACTACCCCATTTTGCTGTGGAGTTCTTGGTGCAGAGAAATTATGATCAATGCTGTATTTTGTGCAGTACTCAGAGAATTTTGAGTTTTCAAACTCCGTTCCATGATCAGATCTAATACTGATAAGTTCCAGGCTTAATCTTTTCTGCACAACACCAGCCCAGTCTTTGAAGCTGTCAAAGGCTTCATCTTTAGACGCCAAGAACAAGGTCCATGTGTACCTAGAGTAGTCGTCAATAATTACGAACACAAACCTCTTTCCTTCTCTGCTCCTGACTCTCATAGGTCCACACAGATCCATATGTATCAATTCCAGTGGTTTTGATGTACTTACCACCTTCTTTGATTTAAAGGATGATTTCACATGCTTCCTCCTTACACAAGCATCACACATTTTTATGTTTTCAAATCTCTTACTAGGCAGTCCACTAACCAGTTCCTTTGATACTAGCTTGTTGAGTTGTGAGAGACTTGCATGACCCATTCTTTTGTGCCACAACTGGGAATCACTTTCTTGCACGTTCAAGCGTGTTAAATTGTTTTCAGGCAGTGATTTCAGTGATGCTTTGTACACATTTTTCACCATTTTTCCTTCCATAACAATTTCTCTACTCTGTAGATTCTTCACAATGCACCCTACAAATGAGAAACTCGCTTCATTTCCTCTATCACACAGTTGAGAGATACTCAGCAGGTTGTTTATGAGACCATCGACACAGTATACGTTCTCAATTGCATGATCCAGAGTTCTCCCAACTTTTCCAATCCTACAATTTGACCACTTTTTCCTCCTCCGAAGGCTACACCGCCTCCTTGAAATACTGCGAGTGAGAGAAAGTTTCTTCTATCTCCTGTCATGTGCCTTGAACAACCGCTATCAAGAATCCAGCTTGGGTTGTTCTCCCTCACTCCAGCCTGCAAAACAGATTAAGGGTTAGCTTTAGGAACCCAGACAAGCTTGGGTCCCTTCTTATGAGAAAATGGATAAATCAAATCATGTTTAGCCCATTTAGGTAGAACACTTCTTTTATTCTTGGCCTTTTCCTTGCTTGCACTCATGCACCTTTGTTTATAGTGTCCAGTTTCGCCACAAAAGGTACATAACATGTTACAAGTCAAACCTACATACTTGCTCTTAGGATTATATGGAGGCAATGGTTTCTTAAATCCTAGCCCTTGTTTTTCCTTGTTCTGATTTTCAAGAACCCAGTTCATTGCCTCAGAAGACTTATTTCATTTTGTTAATCTGGTAAGTTCATATTCAGTTTTTTCAACCTTTTGACTTAAAATCCTGTTCTTTTCAGTTTCTTGATACAGAATCTCATTTTTTCTTTTAAGTTCATCTTCAAGAAAGGTTTGAACTTCACTTATTACTTGCTTTCCATTTATACTATTTTTTAACTGATTAAGTTCCAATTCCAGTTCAGTGATCTTAGAGTTTGACGCAAGAGTCTGCCCTTTTAAAATGGCATTGATTTCTTCCAGTTCAATGTTTTGTTCTTGAAGACTCTTGTGCTTAGTTCTGAGATCACTTAATTCTTCAGTTAATCGATCTTTTTCAATTGTCTCTTTCTCATAACCCTCAATTAAGGTGGCAGTAATTAAGATCAAGTTTTCAGTGGAGTATGTGTGTAGATTTTCCTTAAGATCAGATAGACATACATCTGCTGAATGAGCAGCTTCAACTCCATCAGTTGCCATAAGGGCTGAGTCCTTCTTTTGGTCGTCTCTTGTATACATCTCTTTCAGTTTTTCCCATACTTCCTTAGCAGACTTGTATTCAAGTATCCTTGAGCACATCAGTAGTCAGCCATCTTCTCAGGTACAATTCAGCTTTGGAATTTGCCTGTAGCCAGTCTAGATCTTGAGGATCTAGTTCTTCTACCTTCTTTCGCACCAGAACTTCGTTTGCTGCTCTCTTTACAGGAACGTGAGGTCCTCTTTTCACAATCAACCAGAGACTGTAATCTGTTGCTTGAAGGAAGTTTTTCATCTGTTTCTTCCAGCACTTGTAGTTAGTCCCGTTGAACACATGTGGCTTTGAAGGATCTCTTCCTCCACTGAACTCCCAAGGGTCTTCCTCATCAGAACTGATGTCTGTCAGTCCTATCAGTGCTAGTGGTGATTCATCTCCAGATCCCTTTTCATGATCAGATTCACTGTCAGTTGGTCCCCATGTAGCATAGAAAGCTTCATTTCTCTTCCTTCTTTCTGCTCTGAAGTTTGGAGGTCGTCTTGCCTTCTTCTTATCTTTGTCATTCTCCTTTGACGCCTCCTTTTCCTTTTCCTTAGTTGCTTTGTTTTTCATCCATTCTGCTTCCCACATAGGACAATCCATAACAGCATGATCCTTCTTGAAGCACTTAAAGCATCCTGAGTAGTCAGGACTGTCGACTATGTTCTTCCTTCCAGAGTTTTCCTTGCCACTTCTTTTGAAGCCTTTATACCTTCCCAAGTTAAGCTTCTGTCTCAAGGCACTAACCATTGCTGCTTCAACCGTTTTCAGATCAACATAATCATCAGCTTCATCTGTTGCTTCGAGTACAAGGGTCTTGTCCTTCTTGAGAGCTGGTTTAGTTTTTGAATCTTTCATCATCTCATGAGTTTTCATGCTACAAACCAGTTCTTCAAATTTAATGGATCTTAGAGGTTTAGACTCAATGATAGCAATCATCTTGGGTTCCCAAGCCTCGGGTGACATTCAAAATCTTATCCACCATCTCTACTTCTGGCAGCTCCATGTCCAGGGATCTCATCTCATTAGTAATAATGGTCAACCTGGTCATCATATCTTGGATTGATTCCTTCTCTCCCATAGAGAACAACTCAAATTGTCTCTTCAGCATTCTTCTCTTTGAGTCCTTCACTTCAGTGGTTCCTTCATGCGCAACCTGCAAGACATCCCAAATTTCCTTGGCAGTCTTGTAAGATGATACTCTCTTAAATTCCTCAGGACAAAGACCACAAATTACTGAACGTTTGGCTTTGTGATTTTTTTCAATCATCTTATATTCCGCCTCATTAAACTCCTCTTTCAACTTAGGTTCTTGTTTGGCATCAGCTCCCTCACCAACTATTTTAGTAGGAATCAAATTTCCTTATGATATTATCAGCCATAGTTGGTAGTCCTCAGTACATATGTAATTTTTCATCCTGTTCTTCCACCAAGCATAGTACTGCCCATTGAACTGTGGGGGCCTCTGAACTGACTGTTCTTCAGTGATGGTAGGTGGTGCACTCATAATTTTGATCCTTCTCAAGGTGTTAACCTAGCCCGAGAAGACCTGCTCTGATACCACTTGTTATAATCTATGCACCTCCTAAGGACACTAGAAGAGGGAGTTGAATAGTGTCCACCAATTTTCGTTTCAAGAACTCGATTCTCCAGAGTCAAGAACCATGTTCTTGCCTCTACAGTTTTGCCAATTGAACACCACAACACACGCCAATCATAGATATGAGGAACACAAGGATTTTACGTGGAAAACTCCTTGCTCAAGCGAGAAAAACCACGACCCACACTCTGGGGTTTTAGAACTCAATCCACTAACAATAAGAGCAAGTTTCTGATTACAAGACTCTACAACCAAGGGGCTACACTCTAGACCCTAATCACTCAAGAAAGCTAAACTCTAGCTTTACAAAGTAATTTCTCAAAGATTTACCTAATACAATTGCTTCTAAGATAAGCTAATAGGTAAGACAATGAATGCACAAAGCAAGACAACTTACAACTCCAGAACCTAGACAAAATATCTAGACTCAAACTACTTTGCTTCACCAGTTGTCTTCTTCAGTTATCTCACGTAGAAAGCTGCTGGATTGCCTTTGTATGATCTCAACTCTCTGTTTGTGAATAACTGCTTTCGGCTGTATCAACTACTTGTATTTATATGGGCTTCACAACCCTAGTTGAGTCCCACAAGGAAACCTTGTAATTATGGTAAGACAAGATTCTTTGTGACTCTTTCCTTCTTCGAGTCCAACTCGTATTCGTACTTCGAAGACACAGCCTGGGCACCACCTCTTTTAGTCTGACTAGGATGCATACTCGTTCACGCGCCACATGTGTCCCGTAGGGATTTGCAACCCTCCGATCTTTTCGATCAGTCGTGCCCTTCTATACAAGGACCAGGTTCTCCTCCGGAACCACTGGATCCTTCGTGTTTGTCATTCTTCAAAACCTTTTCTCAACAGGTGGCGAATCTAAAACCAACTGAAACGAGTTACCTAGTCGAACCCGACCTTCGAACTCAATCAGCTCAAATAGGGTGCGACATGGGCTTTAATGAATAGGTATGCCAATTTGTCAAACGACCCGATAGACTTCTCAGGTAGATGCATGTACCACGTTAGAGCCCCTTTCTCTAATGTCTCTCCAAACTTTTTAAGCAGTACTAATTCCAGCTCCAAATCTGTCAATTCATTCCCTCTCGCCATTACAATATACTCAGTGATATGATTAGTAGGGTCTGACATGCGGTAATACTTCTTCAATATCGGCAACTTGAACTTCTTGATAGACTTCTACCTCTCCTCATAATTTTCTTTAAACTCTCTTTTCCATTTTTCTAAATTGTCTACATGGACGCTTTGTGGTGTCGATCCCGCAGTCTCAGCTACAACATGTATTGAGTCAGACCCTCTAGAACCAGTTCCAGCTAGAGGTCCCCCTATCTATACTCCCCGTGGAACCGAAGTCGGCACTCTCGGCTTAACAGCTGGGGGTGTTGGGGATACTCGGAAACTTCCAGACAATGCAAGCACACATTGCTCAGTTTTTTATTCACCCTCGCTTGAGCAGCGATGAGTGTATTTTGTGCCTCTATTCTCTATTCTTGTTCCGCTAAAGCGAAGTGTTGCTAAGCCACTAAATCTTTAAGAGTGGCATGCCAAGAGCTAGTTCCTTCTCTGTCAACCTCTTTTCGACTCCTTTGACCTCTTGAAGGTGAATTCTCCCTAGAGCCATTCTCTAGTTAACGCTGATTAATGGGAGTGTGTACAGACTGAATATCTTCGGCAACTCCGTCTCCAACTCCTGGGTTGGGCTCATTAGCATGAGTCTCTTCGGGGAGCATAGTTTCCTCAACCATTGTTTCACAAACGAAATCAGCATAAGCGAATTGGGATACCATTGTCCTTGGAATAACTCAATTGCTTAAGTCTCATGGTAGGCGCCAAATTCTATGGCCTAAATTTAGTCGCCTAGGTATACAATTAACTTTCTACTTCGGGGTTACGAACAATCAATTATATCAAGGCAATTATATAATATGAAATAAAGCTAATTGATAACACGAATAATAGGAAAAATTCAAGAAACCCATCATATTGTTTGAATATTGAGATTACAAATAGACAGTGTCTGGGCATATAATATCTGGTCCCTTTACAAATGGGATAATGAGAGTATTTATAGTAATAGAATTCTGGGGTGACTTTCCGCATTCCAAAAGCCACGTTCCCCACGTCCAATTGTGGGTGGCGCACGTCCTAGAGTGCATTAAATGCAGCGACGTGGGCTGTTACAGACATGGGAGGTTTAAGTTTCATTTCTACGGACACTTCATAGAGCGTGTGTTCAGATGGTGTAATACGGACACGAATAACCAGAGACTTCCTTGTAAGGCCTTTCGTGTGCTAATCCTTCGTTGGATGTCTCACCCTTGCCAACTGTCGGAGAAGCTGTCTTTTATGATCTCTTTCCGTGGCAGTGCGTTTGTATGCCACATATCTATGCCAAATTATACAAATACACAAGCCTATTTTTTTTTTTTCCAAACACTTGGAATTTCTTTTTCAAAAGACAAGGAAGATTCTTCGTGATGTCACCACCCCATAGAGGCTGAGCTCTATATAAACCAATATTAATGTCCTTGTGATGTCAAACATAAACATAAAGTAACTCCACATACATAGAATGGAAGGAAATTCATTTAGAGGAAAGAAGGCCATGCAAGATAAGGAAGGTGGCAACACGAAGAAAGGGAATGAGGAAGTGAAATACCGCGGCGTGCGAAGGCGGCCATGGGGGAAATTCGCAGCGGAAATACGTGATCCAACGAGACCAGGTGCTCGACAGTGGCTCGGAACGTTCGACACGGCGGAGGAAGCGGCTAGGGCTTATGATAGGGCGGCATTTAACCTAAGAGGTCATCTTGCTACTTTGAATTTTCCTAATGAGTATTATAATCAGCTCACTCATCCTCCTTTATATTATCGTCATTCATTTTCTTCACCAACAAATATTTTTGGCTCATCAAATATTTCAAGTGGAAGCTTAGAGAGAGGAAGTTCATCATCGACAGGTAAAACTAGAGAAATTATTGAGCTTGAGTGTCTTGATAATAGTGTTCTTGAGGAGCTTCTAGGTGCAGCAGACACAAAGATGAAAAGAAAATAAGTGCTAAGTTAATTTTGTAAACTTTCTACTTCTCATTTTCATTACTTCCATTTTCCATAATAATTACACATATTTGTTTCAGAAAGTTAAAGATTTTCTTTTCTTTTCGTTTCCCTTGATTCATACTTCAGTTTGAGCTTATATATCAATCTATCGTCAACATCTAATCAAACAAGCTAAGGGTGATGTTTGCTTTAATTTGATTGCATTATTTCTGCATCCCTTCTTGAAGATTTGAGAGGAGCTGAACTGTTCCGGTATCTTTCTTAGAGATTGAGAATGTGAAATGCTCAAATAGTAAGTTTGGTATATTATTGTTTATTTTTTGACATATGAAGGAATAGGCAATCTTTAATTTATTCCTCGAACAAGTCAACAAGAAATATGATAGGATAAAGAAGAGATAATCAGATAATTTGAAAAGATAAAAAAAAAATAGTGGAGAAATTTAAAACAATAAAGTAAAACCTAACATTACCATATATAGATACAAATAAATAAATAAATAAACAGAAAAGCCAAAAATACCTATCTCGTGCAAAATCAGGAGTTTAATCAAAATTTTCACACGAAGTGATTTCCCTGTGCGAAAAACAAAAGGATCTTTTACATAAAAGTACAAGTTTTAGAGCTTAATTACCAAACATAGCAATATTTTAGTAAAATTACCCTATATAGAGGAAAACACAAGATAATTATAAACATAGCAAAAACATAGCAATATTTTCCCATAACATACCAAACTCTTACATTCTTCCTTCTATTTCCCCCACTATCACTTTTGCTCCTCCCATTTCCTTCTATTTCACTTTTCCTCCCACCATTTCCCCCCAATTTCACTTTTCCTCATCCATCCTCAATGTATCTCGTTGAATTTCACTATTTCAGCACCGTATCAACTATTTTCTGCACCGTATCTAACTATTTCTGCACCGTATCAACTGTTTCTGCACCGTATCTAACTGTTTCTGCACCGTATCTAACTGTTTCTGCACCGTTTCAACTGTTTCTGCAGCACCGTATCTAACTGTTTCTGCACCGTTTCAACTGTTTCTGCACTGTTTTAGTTTGTATCATACTATTTTAAACTGTATCAACTCTCGTTTCAGACCGTATCAGACTGTTTTAGACTGTATCATAGTATTTCAATATTGTTTTAGACTGTATCAGGCTGTTTTAAACTGTATCAAGTCTCTTTTTCAGACTGTATCAACTCCGTTTCATGTTTTAAACTGTATCAAGTCTCGTTTCAGACTGTATCAGGCTATTTTAAACTGTATCAAGTCCCGTTTCAGACTGTATCATACTGTTTAAACTGTATCAACTCCCGTTTTAGACCGTATCAGACTGTTTCAACAGTTATTTCAGATTGTTTCAATACCATTTCAAACCGTATCCTACTGTTTCAACATCGCTTCAGATGTATCAAACTGTTGCAACAACTGTTTCAATGTTTCAAGATATTTTTCAAATCGTATCATATTATTTCAACGCCATTTCTAACTGTATCAGACCGTTTCAATAATTTATATAAAGTGATTAGGTTTTTTATTTACTTTATTTACAAGATAAAGTGAGCCCGCAGAAAATAAAGAAGAAATGGTTTACAGATTGTTAGGTTTACAGTAGCTAACAAGATGAACACTAGCAGTGACATAAAAATAGTCAATCTGCGACGCCTATCGAGGAATATGATATCAGAAACCTTGTACTTTTTGAATCTGCTTAGTTTGTTTAGTTGCACCATGATGTTCGCCGGCAAACCGTGTGAATCGAACTCCGGTGACTCTGCTTCGCCGGCAATGGCTGACGGAGAGAAAAACCTTGACCAGAAACTGTCTCCGCCTCTTCCTCCGCCACTTACGCCACCGCCGCTGCCTCCAGTACTGAAACCGTCGTTGATCTATTAGTTGTGCCATCGCCGGAAAGGCGTTGCTCTTTATTAAATCTGGCATTTCTTAAACATACACGAAAAACGTGATCTCGCCAATGGAGCAGAGGAAGTGGTACAGTGGTTGTTGGTTGGGCTTGTTGCTATAACCTGCGGTCTCGCCGGCGAATTTGGCGGCGAACGGTGGCGTGCGATGCACATGCTGTACTGGACGGTGGGGAATTTGGGGAGGGTAGTTGTGGTGGGGGTGGGTTTGAGAAATGGGGGTTTGGTGGCTTTTGCTTCCCCTTTTCTGACTTATCTAGATTATTGTCAAATATGCTAGGAAAAATATTGTTACATGTTGTAATTTGCAAAATATCGCTATTTTTTTGTAAATTAGGGTGTTATTTTGTATATATATGTAAAAAACCCAAAACAAAATAGTGGAGAAAGTTAAAACAACAAACTAAAAGCTAACATTACCATATAGAGAAACAAATAAATAAATAAATAAATAAACAGAAAAGGCAAAAATACCTATCTCTTGTGCAAAATCAGGAGTTTAATGAAAATTTTCCCACGAAGTGATTTCCCTGTGCGACATAAGACAAGTGAACCACTTTTAGGTTATTCCCTTTTTGACTCAATCAAAGTTCAGTAGGACTAACTAATGCATAATCGATAGGAAGGAATAAAGGTCAAAATGAACACAGGAGAGATGCCATTTCAATGGTAAAAAGGGGTTATTTGTCTGAAATGTTCAAGATTAAAGCAAGCAATTTGTCTCTGTTTATGACCAATCACGTCATCAGACTATCACAGCCATTTGTTAGGAACTTAGATGATAACATTCGAATATATGATTTTCTTTTAGAAATTCTGAATCTTCTCTTTAAGATTACGTGCATGGGGAACATGGCAATACGCCAATACCAAGATAAGATTATGCAAAGCTGAAGTTGGAATGGTATCTAAGTACGACTGAACGCGACCTTTAATAAAAAGGCTACGTAACTTAATTTTTTTTTCCTTGCTAATTCCTTTAATAATCATTGTAATTAGCATATTCAGGTTCGTTGAAAGATGTCTCTTTCTAGACTGTGAAGTCATCCCAAAACTCATTACTACACTTGTCCTTATTAATTTATCAAGTTGCCGAAAACGTAAGATGTTCACAAGGTTTATCATCTTGTTAAAAACCCACAGCAAACTGAAGAGGATGACAATTTATATTCTAACTTGGCAAATAACTGCGATCAAGAAACTGGATGAATGGGCTAATAACACAAATACTTTCTTTATACCCGACTGACTACTTAGACAATTTGATCAAAAGCGATGGAATTAAATTAGTCATTTGATCTAGAGCTATGGCATTACATAGCTGTCAAGGCTCATAGAATTAAGATATATAGGTGTAAGTTCTTTTGTAGCACTAAGGGATACGAGTGTAAGGTAAGATGACAGTCTTTAAGAATAAAGGAAACTAAATTGAATTCAAATCAAAATAACATGCAGATAGAACAAGTACAAAGCAGAATTCTAGGTAAAGAGGGCCTCAATAACGGTAATGTCAAGGGAAATTTGAAAAAATAGGCAGCCCATTACCTAAAATTTCAAATAAGAGACCATATTTTTTTTCATGCATAGCTCACATTCCTAAAATTACAAATTTTAGCACTCCTTCATAAAAAATACCCTAGCTACCAAATCTCCCCCTCCCCAGCCACTAAGCCGCCGGCAGACACCCTTCCCCGCCAGTGGTGTCGTTATTATTTTTTTTTTTTGTATTTTAGTGAATTTATGTTGTTTATTGTGTCTAAATCATTACTTTGGACAAGTTTATACACATAAATCTCCCCCCAAAAATAAATTATACATGAATATATATAGATAAATGCGTAGCAATGAGAGAAATACAAAAATATACACAAAAAAAAAAGTAAAAATTCATATAAACATCTTTAATATACAGATTTATTCACTCGCATATACACACTTATACAAGCTTATACAATTTTATACACGTGTATAAATTTGTATAAAATCGTATAAACTTGCGGCAGACTGCTATCTTGGAAAAAGGGTGACAGGTCGGGTAAGATTCGGAAATATGAGTCTTTTTGGTAATTTTCGTCTTTTGATTGTCTTTTAGTGTAATTATCCCTAATATCAAAGCCAGAAAAAAAATTCACCGCGTGCCCTCCATAAGGAGCGATTTCACAAAAATGTCCCGCTAAGAAATGTTTTAGCAAAATACCCTTTTTCGCCCGGAGCCAAGACTTCAAGGTAAAAATTTTGTAAGTCTTGGCAATTGCCGAAACTTCAAAGGCAAGTACTGTTTTGCCAATACTTCAAGTTATACAGCGAGAATGCAGGGAAAGACTGGAAGGGGCAAGATTTGGCAATTGCCAAGACTTATGACCAAGTGCGGTAAATGTTGCCTTTTGCCAACATTTTAAGGATAAGAGTTGGCAAATAGAGAGGGGTCAAAGGCAAGTCTTGACCTTTGCCAAGACTTACGACCAAGTGCGTCAAGTTTTCCCTTTTGCCAACACTTGAAGGGATAAGTATTGAAAAGCAGAGAAATATAAAGGCAATTCTTGTCCCCAACCTAAAAACTTGACATGGGTGTTTCCGTCCAGATTTTTTTCATTAAACTTTAACGGGGGCATTTTTGTAAAACATCTGTTAGCGCGGGCAAAAAGGCAAATCATTTGTTCTCGTAGCATATTTCTGCAAATCAATACAGATAGAGGACAAAAAATTGTAAAAAGTTCGTCGAGAGGTCACTTTTGCCACAGCTATTTGGTTTCAGGCCACGTTTTCCTTGGTTGGGCAAAAAAAGCCACTTTTTAGATGGACTGAATTTCATACCTTATGTGTTGAACTTCATACTTCATCCTTCACCCTACAAAGGCTGAAGTTACGCATTCTATGCCTAAAAGTTCAGCCCTTATGGATTGGAGTTGAACTCCACACCTGAAGTTCTGAAGTTCAACCCCACAAGTTCTGAAGTTCAGCCCACAAGAATTGAAGTTCCAAAGAGTGGCTAAAAACTAAATATTTTTTTTAAAAAGAGCTCCAACTGTAACGGCGAGCCAAAGAGTGGCTATTCGTGCACTTTCTCACCGGGTGCCCTCCATAAGGAATGGTTTTGTAAATTTTTTCCCGTTTAACAATGATTTAGCAAAATATCCTTATATGTTGGCACGGAGCCAAGACTTTAAGGCACAAATTTGCAAGTGTTGGCTATTAGACAAGAGGTCAAGGGCAAGTGTTGTCTTGCTAACACTTCAAGTGATATAGAAAAAATGCAGGAAGAGATTGGAAGGGGGCAAGTGTTTCCTTTTCCCAACACTTACGAATTACGATCAAGTGATGACAAGTGTTGCCTTTTGAGAACACTCCAGGGACAAGTGTTGGCAAATAGAGAAGGGTTAAAGAGCAAGTTTTGGTGCCGTACCAAGAGATTGACATGGGTATTTTGGTCCAAATTTTTTTCATTAAAATTAATAGAGATATTTGTGCAAAACCCTATTAAGTACGGGCAAACAGGCAACCATTGGTTATGGTGTCATATTTCTGCAAGAAGGCCGATGGAGGATTCAAAATTATTGGGCCTGGACAAACTTTGTGAGTTTTCTTAAGAGACTAGAAGGGAGCTGGAGAGTTGCAGATCTAGGCTAAAACAACACAAAATTATCCAAAAAAAAAAAAGAAAAAAGAAAAAGGGCATACATGCAATTGATAGCAACGGGGATAGGAATAAAGATTTTCTCTACTTAGTGAAGAGAAAACATTTTAATTTATCTTCATCAAATAAAGGGATGGTATGTTACTTCAAGAGAAAGATGAAATTGCAATGTAGGATTTAAGAAAGTATTTTAGTTCGAGGTGTTGGTATGCAGATTTCTCATCATGAGTTTAGCAAAGAAAGAATTAGCTTTACAAATGTTACTTTAGTTATATAGTACCTTTGACAAGAGATATGCCCAAAAATAAATGAAATCTTGAATTTGCACGTGTTGCTCATCTATTCAAATCGTAAGTGCGCATGAAAGATGTCATTCTTAAGATTGATAAGTTAAAACTAATTAAGGTGTAAAAGAATGAATGGAGATAAGCTTATGATGGCATAGGGTAAGACAAATTTACCCACCTTATAGAGAAGAATCAAGGGTTACCAGAATTGTACTCACAATTTTGATAAATAAAATTACTTATTTCTTAATTTTTTTAAAAAAAAAGAAAAAAAAAAAGAAAAAAGAAGACGCATCAGTGATATCTAAAACTCGGGCACTATATCGTTTAGCAGTGTACTGTTAAGAAATCACCAAACTTGAATAGGCAGGTCAGAAGTTGAAAACAAGACGCCCATGCGTTGATCCACAACAAAGGCAAAACTATGCATTTGTCCAGTAATACCAATAGAATAATAGTTTGCAGAGACAATAACTTCCATACCATATCAATAAAGATTTCCCATAAGCCAAATTGTCTCTGATACCAAGATATATAGCCGCCTTTCATATACTGCATGCTTTAACATGTCCAGTTTCAATACTATCTTAGCGTACACAGATTTCCTCCGAACGCAAATTTATCTTTTATCTAAGCACATAATATCCTTAATCGGCCTCCCTTTTACAAATCCTGCTTGATTTGAAGATAATAACTTGGAAGATATAAAGGCCCAACTTGTCTAGTTAGTAGCAAATAATCTGGAAAAGATTTTGTTGATGAAATTAATTACATAGGGCTACTGCATTTGTTTTCATATCTTCTTTACGTGTTTGTGGAATTATAGTAAGTTTGTCGGCAATCTTTTGAATTGATATAAGTGTAAGTGACAAATCTGGTTAGATCTACCAACTGAATAAGCATTATAAAGCCAAATAAATGTCTTGAGATAAAATGTTAGTCCATGTTGATTCAGAGTATGAATTATTGATCCTTGCATTGGGTAATTCTCACCTGATAATAAGCTAGCTTTTCGGATTAGATCGTTAGGCCTCCATGTTCTTAACAAAATTCCGGGAAAGGTTGCACTTTTCGTATTCACGGGCAAGGTCAATCCGGGGAATATCATCGATCATTAATGGCTTATTTTAATTCCACGAGTGACATAACTCTACCTACACAGCAAACAGAAAAGGGAAACATTAATACAAGAAGCTATATCCTATGAATTGAATAGAATATGCTAAGATTATCGCAAGAAAAGAATGTGTTGTACTTTATGCACCTCCTAGAAACACTAGAGGGGGGGGGGAGTTGAATAGTGTCCTCCGATTTTCGTTGCAAGAACCTTGTTCTTCTGTAGTAGAACAGGGTTCTTCAGTTCTCTTATATGCAGCCTTCTACTTTAGAATACACTTCAAAACATACACCAAGAACACGAGGATTTTACGTGGAAAACTCCTTGCTCAAGGGAGAAAAACCACGACCCACACTCTGGGATTTTGAAACTGAATCCACTAACACAAGAGCAACGTTTTAGATTACAAACTCTGTAACCAAGGGGCTACACTCTAGACCCTAATCACTAATCAAAGCTACACTCTAGCTTTTCTAGTAATCACAAAATAGTTCACCTTAATACATATGCTTCTAAGATAAGCAAGTAGGTAAAATCAATGAAAGCTCAATACGATGACAACTTACAACTCGATGAACCTAGATAATAGACTCTAGACTCAATATCAGTGCATGCAACTAAGTTATCTTCTTCAGTTTTCTCACATAGACAGTTTGCAGATCGCCTTTGTATGCTCTCAACTCTCTATATGTGAATAACTGATTTCGGCTGTCTCTTCTACTTCCTTTTATACGAGTTTTGCAACCCTAATTGAGTCCTACTGGGAATCCCCTTAATTATGGTAACCTGAGATTCACAGTAACTCTTTTCCATGTTGAAGTCTAACTCTTGTCCACACTTCAAAGACACAGTCTGGACACCGCCTCTTTTAGTCTGACTAGGATATGTCTACAACCACGCGCCACTACTCCTAGTTCCACAGGGATTTGCAACCCGTAATCTTTTCGATCCAGCGTGCCCTTCAACTCAAGGACTAGGGTCTTCACATGAACCTCAGTGTCCTTCCTGTTTGTCATGCTTCAAAACCAGCTCTCAACAGAATGAATAATAAAGTGATGAGAACTTCATTACGTTAATAGAAGTATGACAGAAGTGCATACAACTATATATCAAAGAAAGTACTAAACAATTAGATCATTAACGAGATGGAGTTCTGTGGGTTAATTATCTTGTTTGAACAATGCTTGAGTTCGGTAGATTTAGGCCTAGCAAAACTAAATAATTAGATGTTCATTAAGTATTCAGGAACTTATTTGCTAGAGTATAGATTGAATATTATTAGAAGAAGAATGTGTTAGGGTTTTGGAGATGGAAGGTGGAGTGATGTGAATGGAAAATCGAGGGAAAATGAAAAGTCTCCTAAAGGAACTTTGTCCACACATATATAGGAAAAAGAAAAAAATTTTGTTGGGTTTAAATAGAGAAGCACTTCTACTAGCTCTTAAATTAAAAGGATTGAGAAGAAGGAAAGACTCGCCATGGTTAGTGGGCTCGAATTTGTTGGTCGCTCTTCTTCTTTCTTCTTTTCTCTGTATTTTTTGTTCAGATTATTGATTTTGAGTATAGTTTCTAACCGAATGCTACTACTAAGCACCGCAACCCACCAGATGGTATTTCCACTAAGCTTTGCATCTCCAGAGCACAATTATGTAAACACAGAGAGATACAATGCACACTCACTATTAAGAGAAATTGTGTCGAAACTTATGAAACACGAATATTACATGTATAGTAATTCTAGTACACGGACTCAAACGTTATTAGTCTAAGCTTCAAAGTCAACCTGATGAGAAATTATCATGGGCCATAAGCTTTTATCACTTGATTTCTCTGTCAGTTGTATAGCTGACAAATGTATAATTTATGGATGAAATATCTAAAAATTTGTTGAGAGAATTTATGATTAGAAAGACTTTCTTCTTGACCCTTCAGCATGTTCATCACCAAATAGTACAATAGTGTTACAAGCATTGCATCAGCAGAGTGCAAATAGCTCCGTTCAAAAACCAAAACCCAAAGAAAGAAAAAGGAAAAAAGGTGAAATAATAAAAAGAAAAAAAGTCACAACCCCATCCCAAGAATTAGATGATTTTAAGGCAATAAATCACAATTTTTTGAAAGTGAAATTACAGTAGGATCTTTATTTCCTCTTGTTGGATTCCTCATCACAATCAAGAAGTTCCTCCAGCAACGAATCATCCAAGCATTCAAATTCAAGAACTTGCCTTGATGATGAAGAAGAACCAGTATAGAAATGAGAAGAGCTACTAGGTAAATTATATTCTTCAGGAAAATTAAGTATAGCTAGATGACCCCTCATGGAATAAGCTGCCCTGTCATAAGCTCTTGCAGCTTCTTCAGCTGTGTTATATGTCCCTAACCATACACGTGCACCCTGTCGAGCCGAGTCGCGAATCTCCGCCGCAAACTTCCCCCACGGCCGCCTTCGGACGCCTCGATATTTGATCTCTCCGCCACCACTATTTTTGTTGTCCTTCATGTTTCTTCCCTGGCTAGGCTCTTGTTCCATGATATTTCATGCAGAATGGACTTAGGTGGTCAAGTGATTTGGCACTTATAAAGTGTTACCATATTTTCTAGAAGAAAGGTCTTATGTTGGGAAAATTAAAACGGAAGGTAGACAACAAGCCACGTGGAATATCCTAGGGCCCATAAATGTTCCCACGTGGAAAAGAACCTTCTATGTAGACCAAAGTTTTGATGCAGTGTATCTGACTGGTCAACGTGATGGCTATGGAAAAGAATTCAAGTCTTCTTTTCTTTCATCTGCTTTTAATTTTTGCATGCACATATATATGTCTATTCTGTTCCTTTTCTATTTTTAGATACAACTGATAAAACATTAAATTTAAATGACCCAAAATATTTAAGTATTTAGGGCACACATGAAGGTTTGTAGTAGGGGTGGCTATCGGTCCGGTCCGGTCCGGAGCCGGTACCGGAGTCCGGTTCCGGTCCGGAACCGGGCCAAAAAAATTTAAAGCCGGTGAAAATCCGGTCTACCGGTCCGGTGTATTCCGGTTTCAAATATTGGAGCCGGATCGGAACCGGGTCCGGCGACCGTTAGGCCGGTCGGTACCGGTCCGGTCCGGCCGGTTAACGGTTTTTTTTGTTTTGTTTTTTTTTTTTTTTTTTAGGCAAATAAAAATAAAATTTGAAAAACTTAACAATTTATTTAAACATTATTTGTGATAATTAGGTATATTATATTTTTTAATGAAACAAATTAACAAAATAATTATGTAAATTATATTTTAAAATTTATTAATGTAAAGTTTATTGAATGAGAAATAAATAATTGAACGACGTCTTCTAGTTTGTTATTTTATCAGTGTAAAGTTTATGAAACAAAACAAACGTTTATTGAATGAGAAATAGATAATTGAAATGACAAAACAAACTAGAAATCGAAAAATTACAAAGATGCTAAATAAACTAGAAATTCGAAAATACATAATTGAAATAGATATTCCCTTAGCCATCTCTTCAAATTTTCAATCACGCGGAATAAAGCCATTTATTATATCCCATTCGGTTCTGTGTTTTTTTTTTAAGTGTTGCCTAAACTTTCCCGTCCCTCCATTGTTGGGTCCAGTGTAAACTTGCCACTCTTTGTTACAGATGTTACATTTAGCTTTCTGAGATTCAGTATCTTTCGTAATAAGTTCCCACACTATAGAACGACGTCTTCGTTCAGGAGCAGCGGGAGCAGCGGGAGCTTGATTGTCAGCCATTATAATTGTTTGGATTTTGGAAGAAATTTAGAAAATAGCCTTTGAGAGTAATTTGAGAGATAAATTGATAGAAAATAGTAAATTGTGTGATATAATGATGAAATAATAGTGTATATATATAGATAAAAATAGGTTGGGGGGTTATGGGGGGCGTTTAGGGGGGGTGATAGGCAAATATAGCCATTTTTGGCCGTTGGCCAACGGCTATATTTGAAAGAGAGCCGTTGGGCCAAAATGCCGGTCCGGTCCGGTCCGGCAGTTCGGCCCAAATAAGTTTTTTTTTTTTTTTTTTTTTTTTTTTTTTTTTTTTGTTTTTCCATTGAGTTTTATCTAAAGTGATGGAAACTTTGAAAAATATTACAACAAAATATTATTTAGTTTTTACTTGTATATATTAAAGTTTAAACTTAGAATAAAAAAACTTGTAGTATTTTTTATAATTTGAACTTGTAGTTTTGAATTAATTTGTTATGTTCAATATTCAAAGTTTCAAACTTTGAATTAATTTTAGTAAATTCAAATTTTTGAATTAATTCTTTAAGTTCAAAATTCAATATTTGAACTAATTTACAAACTAGTAATTAATTGTAGTATTTTTTGCGCAAACTATAAATTAAAAATAAATAGTATGAAGACAATAGTTGTGAATTGTGATTGAATTCCAAGACTTGGAGCAATTTTATTGAATTGTTTAAGATATAAGAAGTGCAAATTACATCTAAACAAAAACTTGTAAATTCAAAATTCTTATTTAGAATATTACATTCTTTTAAACATATTAGCTAGTTTCTTGAGGACACTTGTAGGCTTTTCTTTTGGAACAGGCCGTTGTTGATCTTGTTCATCATCTCCTTCTGGTTCTTCGTCTTCTTCTTCTTCTTCATTGCCGGTTTGACTCCCTTCACTTGTTCCGTCGCTCAAAATTTGATCGATATATGCTCTGCCCCTTTCCTTAGTAAGTTCTGGTAGACCAAAGTTTCTTCGCTCTGCTCTTATCCAATCGCTGAATAAAACTCCTGTCTCCATTGCCTCCTCTCTCAACGAATATCTGTGATCTCCAATTTGAAATCTTCCTTGGCTGAAAGCGCTTTCCGATGCAACTGATGAAGCTTGAATTGTTAATATATCCCGGGCCATTTTTGCAAGAATTGGAAATTGCGATTCTTGATTCTTCCAATAATCCAACAAATTCGCAGTTCCAAAGTTGTTAAGTTTCTTTGGATATTGAATTAAATACACTTGGAACTCGCTGTATTCCTCTCCGTACTCGTCCTGTTCTGAAAGCAACTTTTCGTCAAGTCCCCCAAAAGTGCGCATTCCTGCTCCTGCCTGTGAAGAACTTTGCCCGGTGGATAGTATTGGTTCCGTTGGCTCTGCAGTGTCTGCCCAAGCTCTATACTTTGCAAAAACAGCCACGGTATCTGCATAAACTTTAGCAACAGCCTCGTCTACACTTGGATACCCATTAGTAGCAATTTCATCTGGAGTAATTTCTAAATTTGCATATACTTCTCTAACAAGTCGTTCAGTTAACTTAATTTTAAAAGCAGGATGCAACACAGAAGCAATGTAAAAAAGAGGAGGAATTGGAAAAAAATATTTTCTAAACTTTTCAATCATTAACCATACAGCCGGTAAGTAAACTGTATATTGTTTATACATTTTCAATAATTCCGATATTCCAGCTATATAATATAACATGGTAGGAGTAGTTGGATAATATTGACCGGAAAATTCTAAAGTAGCTTGATAAAATTTATGTAAAAACTGAAGAAGATGTTGAACAACTTGCCAATCCTCATCTTTAAGGTGATAGATTTCCATAAAATGTTTATTATACATTTGAGAAATAGGCAGTCTATATTCATAAGCAACATTCAATGCCTCATATAAAGTGTTCCACCTAGTACAAACTTCCTTTGGGACTCTCCTAACTGGCATTCCTAATTCTACACATTTTCTTTCCCATTCTCGTCTTCTTTCTTGGTTTTTATTTCTAAAAATATAAGTAATAGCTATCTGCACCTTGTCGATAATTTCGTTAAACAAGACAAGACCATCTCTTACTACTAAGTTGTAAATATGACATGCACACCTAACATGAAAAAATTCAGGAAAAGGAGGGTTCAAAATAGGTATCAAGTTCTTAAGTGCGTCTGTGTTGTTTGTAGCATTATCTACCGTAATACTAAAAACTTTGTTAGACAAACAGTACGTACGACAAATTGATGAAACTTTGTTACAAATATAATTTCCCGTGTGTGGTTCATCAACAATTTTATAAGCAATAATACGTTTTTGAAAAACCCAATCAGGATCTATCCAATGACAAGTCACAGTAATATAATCACATCCATTAGTAGAACGACCCATATCCGTAGTAAGACATACTCTAGTGTCAAAGTTATCAAACATATATCGCAAATAATCCTGATATTCGTTCTTAAATTTAATAATATCATTTTTAACAGTAGTTCTTGGAAAACCTCTAAAAGAGGGATTATATACAGCCTGAACATAACGAACAAAACCAGTAGAAGAAGGAAAACTATAAGGTAAACCCTCGAGGGCAACTAGTTTAGCAATTTCTTCCCTATCCTTTTGTTTATCATAAGTAAGAAGCCCTCCTGTTAAATGGTTAATTCTTGCTTGGATACCCGAAGAAGAATCATGCGCTACTCCCCCATGTTCGGTCCCTAAATATATACCACCCGCCCGCGTTGACCATTCTTTAGGATGTTTATTTTGTAAGTGCTTCCTAAGTTTACCCGTCCCACCCTCATTACCCCCAGTTCTAAAAACCCACACCTTATCACAAAGCCCGCAAGAGGCCGTCTGCGCTTCAACATTCTTTGATGCAAAATCCCACACATCAGATCTATCCTTACGTTTAGCCGGTATTCTACTTCTAGTAGGAGGTTCAGGAGGCAAGTCTGACTGAACTTCGGGTGGACTAGCTTGAAATTCAGGTGTTTCTTCTAAATTACCCCCGCTTTGATTCCCATATCGTGTTTCTAACATTTCGTGATCAAGTATATTATCAGCGCTAATATTATGATAATGTTGAGAATCATCTATGTGGTGGGTATTCCGACTAGAACTACCAGCAATTTCTTTACCCCTATTTCCCCTACGACCACGTGCCCGCCCCCCACTACTAGTTCCAATTGAACCTCGTTGAGACATAATAATAGCAAATAAAATAAATATATATGACAAAAAAATAATAAAAGAGTAGAAGTAGGAACGACCAACCAAATATAACCGTATAATTGAGGTGAAGTTGAAACTTGAGCCTCCACTTCAATTAATTAGTTGAATACTTGATAATCGGAAAATTGCAAAAATAGCCAAATTGATATTTTCAACCACGTAGCGCCTCCAATTAACCCAATACTTGATATTTATAAACTTCACCAAGTAGCACAATATAACTTTGATAGAAACTCCAAATAGAACTTGATAAAGTAGCCAAATTATAAATTTTTAACAAATAGCCAAAGTAGAACAATAGCAATATTGTAGAAAATTTGAGAGAATTAGAGAGAATTGGAAGATTTGTGTGAAAAATATGATGAAATAATGGGGTATTTATAGAAAAAAAATAGTTAGGGATGGTTATGGGGTGGTTATGGGGTGTATTTGGCCGTTTTTGGCCGTTGGACAACGGCTAGGAGGTCAAAATAGCCGTTGCCCAACGGCTAGAAACGGGCAGATTTTTCCTTTTTTTTTTTAATTTTTTTGGCCGGTCCGGTCCGGCCGGTTCCGGTCCGGTCCGGGCCGGTTCCGGTCCCAAATTAATCCGGTCCTACCGGTTTTTTTTCGACCCACCGGTTCGGTACCGGGATCGGGGGCCGTTAGTGGCCAACGGTCCGGTTTCAACCGGTCCGGACCGGTCCGAGCCGGTTTCCGGCCCGGTTCCGGTCCGGTCCGGTCAAAACCGGACCGTTAGCCACCCTTAGTTTGTAGTACACTGATTGATGTGAGGTCATATGCTTAGGCACTTGGCTCTTACGTATAACGAAATAATAAAAACTAGTCTTTTCGATCCCCTGCAGTACTATATCTAATTAAGGTATATATTCATCCAATAAATAATGAATTAAAATAATCAAAGAATCATTCATGGGCTAGGATTTTAATTTCTTTTGATGTGATTTAAAATTTTAAGATGGCAATGCATATAAATACTACATTAGTTATATAAACTATTAGTGGTCCCCAGGTGTTCAAATGTTAAGATTAGATTCGGTTGATGTAAGCTACAAAAACTTGGCTTAGGTAAATGATATGAGAGAGTAGTGGAGTATGTATTGTTGTTTAATTAAACTAGTAATGCACTTCATTGATCAAAATAAAATATTTTTCCACCACTTCGAATCCCATTGGTGGAACAATCCTGTGATTTAATTAGTTAGCTCTTTACATTGCATTGATAATGTATTCTGATCTTAACTAAACTTGTTTCATTATCTCAGCATTATAATTTATACTATGCTTAGCTAGGATTTATTAGTGGATGTATTTTGAAATCATTTGTTTTGAAAAAGTAAAGAAAATTCAAACGTTTTATAATATGAAATAGGCATATTAATTATAAGATTCATCCGAAGACTAGTTCTTAGAAGAAGCAGTTCACGCAATGGACTATTGTTTCGAGGTCCTGGTTTTGAGTCCAGGGCATCGTGACCAATGCTATTGTTTGGTGTTGTAGTTAGCAAATTTCAATCGAATTGTTGAAACTATAACGTTAACTTTGCATTTTTAAGTTGTTTGTTCATAAAAGGGTATCACTTCAATGTTTTTCCTTCGCCCCACTTAATTTGATTTCGTAGTTATTTTTATTTAACTCAAAATAGTTGATTTGTTCAAAATTCAAGAACCTACTTACACAAGAAATGATCTTAATACTTTTTTACATTCTTTTATGAGGTGAGATAAATGTTAATATAATCAATAACCCTCCTATTTTTGGTAATTAAACATTTTATTAATCACCAAGTCGTTATTACAAAGCCACAACTTAGCTACAACTCAGCTAATTGTCTAAAAACAATACTCAACTACAAAAAAGACTTAGCTGCTGAATAAGAAAAGAACATATAATTAAAGTAGCTATCTATATACTATAAAGCTAACTAAAATATCGGACTCTGAAGATAACTCTGAAGGCTCGGTTGGGCTTGGCAACTGTAATAAATGATAAGTATATGTTTAGCTATGTTTTATTCCATGTACTCTATCGCTCAAATCTCCTTTGATTTCTTTCCATACATGTGGCGTACACCAATTCTGAGCATAAAATTTTGAATAGATGTGCCTGCTTTGTTTTACCTTTGGCCTGCTTGATGATTGACGGCAAGTATTGCTCCCATGCACTTATCTGTGCTCTTGGTTATTGTATCCAGCTCCCTATTCTTGCCGATAGTCCCCTATGATAACCACAAGTAGAAAATAGGTGATATCGAGTTTCATTCTCCTTATTGCACATTACACACACTAGATCTACATCGTAGTTCCATTTGTTCAGTCTGTCAATTGTGAGGAATCTCCCATGAAGTATAACCCATAGTGTAAATCTGGCTTTTGACCTAACTGAATTTACAAACATCAAATCTTTCCAAGGAACTAAACTAGGGACTTTTAATTGGTGATAGTATATCTATCTGATAACATTTCTCTTGACAGTAGCTTGAATGTGCATTTGGTTTAGATCTTCTATAACTATCAAAATTCTTCTTACTATACAACATGCTTGAGCTGGGACTTTTAGAGTCTTATTGATTGGTTCTTAATATAGTAGGCATGGATCCACTTGATCCAAAGTCTGTATGTTTTCTGAGTAACTTGGCTATAGCTGCTCTGTTCCAGATAGAGAGATTAGTAAGATTAATTTCCCTTGCAACTTTAGGTAGACACGCTCTATTCTAAGCCAGCAATGCCTTTTTTGGTGGATTGTGTTCCATCCTGACTAGAAAAAGCTCATACAGTAGGCCTCTATAATATACATGGTCTTAATTGGGATCACAAATAGTTAAGCTTAATACCCTAAATACCAAAGAGAACTGACTGAATTACTCTCCATAGGATAATTTTCTGGCGATCTAAGATGTGATTCTAGTAATGATTTTATCTATGAGAGGTTTCCATTGGACTTGGGTGAGTTTTTTGTAGATAAGGGGATGCCTAGATATCTTAATGGAAGCTCACCATTGTCATAGCCTAGACTAGTGAGAATTAGGTGCCTTTCTGGACCTTGGACCCCCCTTCCCCTAAAATAGATGCAACTTTTATCTAAATTGCCCGTAAGCAAGAAGCCTTGGAAAGTTGTTGGCACATTGGTGAATTAGTTTAACAAAACTCAATTCTCCCTCGGAAAATAGGAGCAAATCATCTGCAAAGCTCACGTGCTTGATACCTAGCTTTGAACACCTTGGATGGAACTTGAAGTTCTTATCACTTCTCAAACCTTGCAGAAATCTGTTGAGGTATTCCATAGAGATAACAAATAGGAAAGGGGACATAGGGTCTCCTTGCCTCAAACCTCTAGTAGTAAGGAAAGGTGTAGTAGGTTCACTATTTACTATGATTGAATAGCTAACTATTCTGACACATTCCATTACCCACTATATAAATTGCTAAGGAAATCCCAGAGCCTCCATTACTTCTCCTTTATACTACTATTTTATAGATTTTTTGAAGGTCTACTTTAATCATGCTTCTTGGGAGACGACTTTCCTAGTGTAGGCATGTACTATTTTATGAGCTAAAATGACAATTTCAGCTAGCTTCCCCATGTATGAATCCTGCATGAGCTTCACTGATAAAATATACAACCACCTTTTGAATTTTTTTTGCTAAAACTTTAGCAATCAGTTTTTATAGCAGTGAGCAACATGCTATTGGTCTGAATTCTCTCTCATTCTTTGGGCAAGGGATTTTAGTAATTAGAGTGACCATTATACAATTAATGGCTTCATATAGAGTACATGTCATAAAGAACCCCTTGATGCTCTAATCACATCCTCCTAAATAATTGGCCAAGTCTCCTTAAAGAAATATGAGTTGTATCATCACCTCTAATTGCATATAGAAATGCTTCTATTTCCTAGTCAATTACTAGTGCACATAGATTTTGTTGCTGCTGATCATTAACGACTAGCCCATTTTTCATATATCTTTTGTCCACTACAGATAGATAGGATGCAGAGGATCCCACCATAGACTTATAGAAGTCAATGATTTCCTCCTTAATCTCTCTTGGATTTTTCAATCTCATCCCAGTTAAAGATGTCAGTTCCAGCATCTGCTTTCGCTGAGTTCTTTCTCTGATGACTGCAGAAACATACTTGTTATTAGCATTTCTTAATCTAATCTACTGTAGCCTTATTTTTTCCTTAAAGCATTTTCCTCAAGGGAGTGTCATTTCTCCAAGTTCTTAATCAGTATACTGGCTGTGCATTTACGTTTGGATCAGTTGGAGCTCTGGTTGAGCTCTTGAGATATTGCAGTTCATCCCTTGGAATTCTGTTTTGTTGAGTTGCTTTAGACGTGCTTCCAAATCCGTTCAACTTAAACTAGACATTCTTCATAGTGTCAATAGCCTTGTCACTATTTCTCACATATTGGACTATTCCCTAAAAGTTTCCATCTTCTACCCAGAAATTAAAGAATCCAAATGGTACTTTGACTTTCTAGATAGAATTTTTGATAAATAGGAGCATTGGATTATGGTCTGAGATGTTGGGCAGGTCATAATCAACAACAATGTGTCCCCAAGTCATCATCCAGTCATAATTTCCAAAAGCCTTGTCTATTCTACTACGTTTTCTGTCTTGGCCTTGCTGCTTATTGGTCCAAGTATAGAATGCACCATTCCAAGGGAGTTCACTTAATAGCAAATTCTGAACATAGTCTGAGAAGTCTCTTATATCACCCAAGGTAGCAGGATTACCAAAGAGTCTGTCATTAGGGAAGAAGATAACATTAATATCCCCACAGATTAACCAGGGCTTGCTAGTTCTCCAATTTATATTTTGGAGAATGCATCATAGGCTCGTCTTTTGTTCCACTGTATTGTAACCATATACAGTAGTAACTTCAAATTCTGCTCCATTATGACTTTCTCTCATAAGACAGTGAATTAGTTGAGCTGTACTATTAAGCTGATTAACTTCATAGCTCCTTGTGTTCCAAGTTACGCAGATTTTGTCATTCCTTGCACAGTTACAGTTAGCTAGATAACCCCACCTTAGAAGAATCTTATTCATCACTTTATTTTTATTTTTCTCTTTTCAGCAAAGGAGATATGCTTAAGTTTCATATAGGAACTAAGCTCCTTTTGCTTTTACCTTTTATTCACCCCACTAAGGTTGCAGAATAACCAAGTCATTTGCTTATGCTTTTCCCTCCTCCCCTATCATGCAGGAGGTTAGCTTTACACTCATAAACTCCACTTCTCGAAGAATTAAACTCATTCTTCAAAGTTACATAACTCAATGCTAGGAAGTTGTCAGTAGTTAGAGCTGGACTACTTCTCTTCTCAGGCTCCTTTCCACTTTAATGATTAATTCCTTGGGCGGCAAATTTGCTGATTATTATCTGGTTTCTGAACATGTTCAGGAACAGGAGTAGCAATCTTTTGAGCTTCTTCCTGTAGAAGAGCAACTCTAGGCTGTGAAATAGGTATTATTCTAGGCCTTCTTATTCTCCTACTAGGTTGGACAAATGCCTGCTCATTTGGTTCAGTTGGACATATATGTCCAATTTTTAGATATTTCTGGTAAAAATTAAGCTTCCAATCATAACTCACTATTTGTTGGAATTTTTCCCACTAGGATCTAGCACGATGATCTCTATTGGAAGAGGTTTTGTGATATTAAACTCTATAAGCACTCCAGCAAATGGGATCATACTCTGTATAGCTATAAATTTATCACCAAAAAGGGGTTGTCAATAGAACTTGATATCCTACTCGAAGAATCAACACCCCGATAGCTCATTGGCAGATTGTGGAATTTAACCCATAGGGGAATTTCAACCATAACTCAACATTAATATCAAAATCTGGTGTACAAGGCTTTAAAATTAGTGGCTTATCATTCATGGTGAAAGGACTAGAGTATAGTATCTCGTGTAGATCTTCAAGATATTGAAATCTAGCTATGCAATACCCTTCTCATGTAGATAAACATTAGGAGCAGCAACATTAGACCAAGTTTGAGATATATACCTGTGCATAGCATTATATCCAAAGGCTTCTCCTAGTAGCTATATGATAAGTGCATTTTGCCATTTTTTAGCCTCTTTTACCACTTCTTCATTGTCTAATTCTATCATTACTTGCCCGTCAACAACTAAGTAAAGATATACACTAGGTTTAGACCATAAGATGTTCATTTCTATGTGTATCATATATATCACAAGACTTGTGATAAGAGAAAGCCATTTACGCTTGCAGTTCTATTACCTGCAAATAAACTAGTCCATTGAGCAGTAGGTAACTCTCTTTGCAGTCCTTGATGGGTTTTTCAATTATGAAGAGCTAGGGTTCTCCTGATTTTGACTTCACTCAATCCTTGTTCCACTAGGTCAACAAACTTCTTTGAGTTAAGATTAAGCTTATTTGCCACACTTGAGCTCCCTTTTGCTGACGACCCTAAATCATGATATTGTTGCCCAAGGGTTACAGATTTTTGGTCTTTATTTTGTGCATCGGGATTAACTCTAGCTCCTATTGAGCTACCGATTGACACAATCGGAATCTTCCGATGTCTTCCACGACCTCTTCCTTGCCCCTTTCTCATAGCTTGAGAATGGATGTGCAGCTTTAGCTAACTTGCGCTAAGAGCATTTGAAGAAGAGAGTGTATTTCTTAGGATCACTCCTTCAATAACCCTCTTTACTAATGTTCCTAACTAACTTTCTTAATTTGTGTAAAATACCTCAAAAAATCATGGAAAAGGGCCAAATAAAATTACCACTAAATTATCGTAAAATATCTAATTATGTTGCTGGTTAAAAATATAATGTTACGATACCATTGTTGTGATATTCTGGGCTAAAAGATAGCATTATTTGTGAGATGGCGCAAAAATAATCAATATTTCTAACGGTTAGTGGCGGATCTACATGGCACGGAGGGAGTGTCACGACACCCGGTAACTTCGGTCGAAACTTTGTATATATAGGCATATTTATATTAAAATTACTACAAATATAAAAAGTGGCACCCACAATCACAACATGTATCGTGATGCTAGTGGTAAGGGTGTACAATTTTCACCTTGTTGACCTAGGTTCGAATCTACACGTGAACATTTTTTATAGAACATATTGTTGTATGACAACAATTACAAAGACCATGTAAGGATGCCCCACCCATCCTCTAGGCAATTGCGTAGGCATCTCTCCCATTTTTTTCCCTTTTATTTGTTAAAAAATCTCTCCCCTTCTTTTCTTTTTTCTTTTTCTTCTTTTTTCTCTTTGTTATTGTATTTTTTCATTTTGTTTTTATCATTATACGTTCTTTCATTGACAACTATATTTGATAATAACTTAAATTGATTTAATTAATATACAATTACTTTTTTTTTGTGGTGCAATGTTAACTTATACTATACGTTAAAAAAATAATTTGAGTAATTTTTTATTAGCTTTTATTAAGTGATTTTATTAATAGATATTTTGAGTTATTCTCATAGAATAAATTTTGATGTTTTTGTAACCATAAAATATAACAATTAAAATGAAGAAATTAACTCCAAATTAAAGGTAAATATCTAGTTAAAAAAAGTTACTTTTAACAAAACTTTCTTAGGGTGCTCTTTCATGATTATTTTTCGCAATGTTCTTCCATAATATAGAATATAAATTATGTGAAAAAAGTAATAGCAAAATTAATCCTAATTTATTTTTCTATTCCAAATAGAACGTCTAATCAACCTAGTCGAAGTAATAAAAATCTAAACAATCCGATCCGCCCTTTTTATGTGGTCAGTATATATTAGGGTCGGTACAAAAAAATAGAGGCACCACCTACCTTCGAATCCTGGATTCACCCCTGCTAACGGATCCCTCATTCTTATATTGTAAATTTTAAAAGATATAGCAAAATTATTAAAAATGACATATGTCCCTTAACCTTTCCCCATACTTATTTTCTCAACTCCCCACCCCACCCCTACCCTAGTTTTTATTTTCCTTTTAACATACCCTATTTAAAGATAACTCATCCCCTTTCTTTTATTTTCCGCAATGCTTCTTCACCCAGAAAAAGATTTCAAAATTATCATTCAAATTATGATTGAAGGGGGACTTAGACTAAAGCTATATTTCCGTCCATGATTAAAACAGTGGTGCTTTTCTTTGATAAAATATTATATGTCCTCTACTATGAATAGCAATAATAATAACACAACTTTCATAAAAATAATTGAAGAACCCAATCAATTATATAAGAAAATTTAGTTACTTTGACGATTGATAAAATACCTAATTTTTAAGAACGAAAATTTATGATTAACTTTCTTGTTAATATTACATAATAATGTTTGAGGTTTACCAAAAATATAAATACTATAGAACAAGGGAGCTTTTTTAATATGATTTTATAGTAGGGGTGGCTGCGGGATGGAGGGTTATAAAGATAAGCTGGAATGGGGCTTTTTATTATACTAGTCTTGGGCACGCGCTTTGCGCGTGTGCCCCTAAAACGATGAATGTACATCTTATTTATATGCAGTAGTCTTGTTTTTTCATTTGGTATTTCAACAACACACAATTGCAATAATATAATATTATAATCTGTGTATCAAGAGTAACACGATATTTAAAAAATAACTCAGAAGTTCGATTGAAAAGAGAGTTAAAAAGGGGTGAAGATCCAAGTAATAGAAAATTGAGAGGTCAAATGAAAAGAAAAGCAAAAGAGGTCTGAAATTAAAAGCCAACTAAAAGGCCCAAGATTGATTTACATAAGAGCCAAAGCTGATTGACGGAAATATACTTGACACCTCTGTTAACAAATCTCATGATGGTACAAATTTAACGTATATATATAATTTCTAATATATGAATCAATTATGTTAAGTCCTTATGATTTATGAGCCAGTTGAAGGCTTTACTTTTTTACTTGTAAAGATCTTTTCTTTCAACCAAAAACAAAGCTCGTGTGCACAAACAACAAAAGTTAAAAACAAACAACCTTCTGCCAAAACTTGCCACCGAGACAAAAAGAAAGAAGAACGAAAGGGTCATTATTGCAGCAACAAAAATTAAGAATTATATGGTTAAATAAAGGACTATATCATAGCCAAAATTCAGTATGGAGAATGAAAAGTTATTTGTTGAATTAGCAAATCCAAATTAAATTATATAGGCAAAAGTAAGTTTATCTGATCTGTCAAATGTTGGGTGCCGAAGATGAACTACAAGAATGCTGAACTAAGTTGTTTATTCACTCATGATTTAAGAAATAAATAGATGATGAGAATTTGGTTGATCACATGCATGCGTAAATGTGCGTTAATTATTGTTGGAAACTGAAAGGATATAGACATTCTAAAGATTAAAGATAATATATATGTGCATTATAAATAAGATATGAAAGATGAACAATTCAAGTCAATTTAAATGAATGGCTCTTGATACAATATTTTAACATTCTAGGATTTAATGCAGTTGAGAAAGCATCTAACCTTTATATATGCGTCCAAGTGTGTTTTATACTTTTGTATAATATTTTAAATTTTATATTATTCAATTTTTCAATTCTCAAATTTTATTTTTAATTGTGCTGCAAGGGTAAAATGGTCGTTTACTTTTTGCTATAGGGATTGGCTCTTTTAAAATAGTATGATAGGTCTCATTTTAAGGGTTTTGCTATGATTTTTCAAATTTATAATATAAGAAATGGGGAGTCTGTTAAAAATAAAGGTATATTTTTCAAAAATAACAAATAATGGCATTTTGGAGCTTAAAGTATTACGACGGTGACACTCTAGTATTTATGCCTAAAATTGTACGTTTAGGTTATACACTTAAATTTATGGATGGGTCACATGCAATACAGAAAAATAGGATGGAAAAGTAACTAAATAGAGAGGAAAATAAAAGAAAAGAAAGTAAAGAGTTCTATTCCTTGAAATAGCCGGATTCATGGATGAATCGCTTGATGTACAATCCAATATAAGGACGGGTATCTATAGTAGAGATTACCCAGTCCTAATTATGGTAAAATAAAAAAATTAAATAAGGCTATGGGTGATGCAACCCGAATACGTGCTGATCAAGTGTTCAATCCATGGAGGCCGATGACACGAAGCCAAGCCAAGCTCTTGCATGATGTTCATATTCAGCTGGCGTGGTCGGGAGAAGGCAACCGTTCGGAAACAGAGTAGCCGAGTGCAAGATTCGAAGGCTTCATCTACAAGCTCGAGCCCGAAGAAGGAAGAAACCGAACACTCAACATCGACGCCGAACTTTAAAGCAAACAACCGAAGGGAGAGCGTCCGATTTTAAGAGTTTGAGCTCAAGTGCAAACGAACACTCAAACAATGACGCCGAACAGTAAAGCAAGCAACCGAAGGGAGAGCGTCCGATTTCAAGAGATCGAGCTCAAGTGTTCGAGACCAGAGGAGTGTCCGAACACTTAACTTATTCAGCTCTGCGTGGCTTATTCTTATTGGTCGCTTGAGACCGTTTACTATTTTCCCTTAGTATTGTCTATATAAACTCCTTTCCATTTCATTTGTAAAACAACTATACTTTGATTATTGAATATTGAATGAGAGTAGCCGAGAGCACTTTCTTTGTTGTCTCAAATATATGAGCAAACCCGATGGGGTCTTTTGGAACTTGTGGCTTTCAGTGAATCCGATTGAACAATTCCTTTTTGATCATTCAGTTTGCAAGAGGCGTTGTTCTCTTGAGGATTGTTGCATAGCTTTGGTGCTCTTTCCTTCTACTTGAATCGTACCGAGACCAGTTCCTCGGTGCTGTTCAAGCAAGAAAAGTTGTGTCAAGCTTCTATCTTTATTTTCTATTGTTGTCCTCGGTTGCTAAGCCTAATCTCCGATTAGCTTGCACCATCTTGGTATCAGAGCACGGTTTGGGCTTGTTTTTACAACCCCAAATCCTGTTCGACATTATCTTTATTTTATCTTGGGTATTGTGTCTTTGTTTTCCATTTTCGTGTTCTTGTTATTGTTCTTGTGTTGTTATTGTTGGTGTTTTTATTTTACCAAAAAAAAAAAAAAAAGTGAAAAGAAGAAAAAAATTCAAAAATTTGTGTTTTTTGTTGATTGTTTGGATTAAACAACCAAAGATTTGGATTCACCATCGTCTCAGGAATCGAACAAGTACCCGTCATACAACATCGGTCGACTAGGGTTTCTTGGTGATTTTTCGACTGTCTATCGTGGTGGTGATATTCTTAGTCGTGTTTTGGTTGTTGATTATCGGAGACTGGTGTTTTTCGTTGATTTGGGTCGAAGTTTTGTGTTTAAAATCCAAAGTTTCGTCGAATAGCCTCCGTCCGTACACCGAAACATTGTTACATTGTAACAGTGTACGGATAAGTAAAGCTGTGTTCTTAGCTTGACTGGAAACTTACATTTCTTCGACGTTGAAAGTTACCGGAGACAACCTAAAACTTAAGCTGAATCTTGTGTTCGTGGACTGTGAACAAATTTTTAAAGGTTGTCCGTACATCAGAGCTAAGTTCACTGTTTCATTGAACAAGAAAAGGAAAGGAGTTGTGACAAAACCCCAGGAGAAAAATTTTTCTCCAAAGAAAAAGGAAAGTGGATACGGTTAAACCCTAGTCCATACCAAGTAGGAACCACTTTTGTCCGTACAAGAGTTGGTGTGTTCTAGGATTCCAAAAGAGGAATCGAAGGGTAGATTCTCCTAGGTTCTCACTTTTCTTGTGATCCAAAATTCTCGTTAGTGGATCTCTAGAGTAATCTCTTCTACTCGAGGTCGTACTAATTTGTTTGAGCTTATAGGAATTCGTGCGAGGGGTGACTGAAGTCCAAATTTCGTAGACAATTCTTTGACTTCCCAAAGCACCGTTTAAATAGCGTCCATTCCATCGAGTCGAACATCACTTTACTCTTCCCGAAGAGTCAGTGACTATTGTCGAACTTGAAGGATCTTAGAGGACATTGATCAATCCGACGCAGTCACTGCTGACAAGTTCTTTGAGCGACTAAAACCTTTCCCAAAATTTGAGTGGACCCGAGCGCCACCCAATAAAAGTGAGGGAGTGCGTGAGGTGATTTCTAACCTTAACCTTTTATTTTTGGTCTTTGATTTGTGCAGGTTCGACGGCTGGAAACAGAGAGAAAGGCATTGCAGCGCTCGAGGTTTCGTTAGCCGATCTCATGGCTGCAATACAAGGCATCAATGCCGAGGTAAAAGGAGTGAGTGCTCGAGTAGCTAACCTCGAGCAAAGTAGTGCGTCTGTGGCCATGCCTGGGTCCGGCGCTGGAACTAGCAACTCCACTCCTATGAAACCGGAGCAATTTGCTGAGCTTGTTCGACAACAACGGTTGAAGAACGAGGCTATTCGAAATAAAGATATGGGCATTCCCCGAGCTGAACAAAACTTGGGCAATCCCCAGGTAGAACAACAAAACTTGGGCAATCCCCAAGCTGGTCATCAACAGTTGAACATTCCCCGAGGTGATAGATTGCCACTTCCAATGGCCCGAAGACAAGTTGTGGTCGTTGATGAAGGTTCGATGATGGAGAATTTCCCGAAGTCGAAGCTGGATATGAGCCACCATTCGTTCAACGAAGGCAGGTTCAACAAGGTCGTGGAAATTTCTGAGGTCGAGGCCGAGCAGCAAATGTTGATTGATATTTTGAGCATGAGGCTGATGACTATTATGATGAGCATCCGGAACCAATCCAAGGTGCTCGAGATTAAAACTTGAACAGTGTCAAGATCACTATTCCACCTTTCAGAGGCACTAGTGATCCGGACCAATATCTTGATTGGAAGATTCGATTGGAGCGAATCTTTGAAACAAATGAGATGACCGAAGAGAGAAAAGATGCAAATACTATTGCTTCGTTCGAGGCATATGCATCAACATGGTGGGAAGCCGATAAAAGGTTGAGAAGAAGGAATGCTTATCCCGAGGTCACCACATGGATGCAGTTCAAAAAAGCAATGGATGTTAAGTATGTGAATGTCAAATATCGGCAGGAACAACTTCAGAAGCTCTTCGAATTGAAATAAGGGTCCAAATCGGTTGAAGAATACTATGATGAATTCGAAAGAATTCGATTGGCTCTTGATTTGGAAGAAGATGACGAGAAAGCCATCATTCGATTAAAAAATGGCTTGGCTCGAGATGTGTCATCTCAATTGAGACTTCATGTGTATCAAACTTTAGAGGATGTGTTTCATGCAGCCGTTGATGCAGAGAAATGGATGAAAGATGACAAGGCAAGCCGGTATTGAGAATCAGTACTTCAACTTCTTCAAACCGAGGTAAGAATGGAGGAGTCCGAACCCAACAAATGCCAACATTGGCCGAGATTAAAAGAAACCCTTCGAGAGGGGAGTGATCGTTAACCAATCCAAAGATATGGGAGGTAAAACTCAACTCAATACTCCCAGTGTTTCAAAAATTCAGTGTCAAAACTGTAGGGGTTATGGTCACATGGAAAGAGAGTGTCCGACTCATCATATCATAGTGATGCTCGATGATGGAATTGTCCATGACCAAGTGAGTGACTCTGAGGAGGAAGTGATCGAGGAGACTGATCAAGCTGAATTCGAGGATGATAGATGTGACGCCACCGAGGTTGATCATCCGGAAGTTCTTTTAGTTATTCGGAGGAACTTGAATACCATGGTCATAGAAGAGAAAGATGACAGCCAAAGGGAAAATCTCTTCCATGCCCGATGTCGAGTGAAGGGGAAGGTGTGTTCGATGACCATTGACTCAGGCAGCTATTCGAATATGGTGAGCCAAACTTTGGTTTCACAAATAGGTCTGCCTGCGACCAAGCATCCCCGACCATACAAGCTCCAGTGGTTGAATGAGTGTGGAGAATTGAGAGTGGCAAAGCAAGTGTTGATCAAATTTCAAGTGGGGGGTCTATCATGATGAAATTATGTTTGATGTGGTCCCGATGCAAGATTGTCATTTGCTTCTTGGGCGACCGTGGCAATATGATCGATCCGTTATCCACAACGGTCGAACCAACACTTACGCTGCTAAGCTCGGAGGGGAGAGTTTTATACTCAAACCTTTGTCTCCGAAACAAGTCAGCGAGGACTATAAACGGATGAGAGAGCTGAAAGAAGCGGCCAAAGCAAAGACTCCTATCAGAGTACCAATTGTGGCCGAAGCCAAAACTCCACCACCCGTGGTCAACAACATCTGTGCAATCATGCAGCCGGGTGAGTACTTACGAAGCAACGATACCGGTCGAATGATGATTTGCCTCGTGCATAAGGGTATCCTTCTAAACTTTAATGATGATTTTTCTAACGATAATCCTTTGCCTAATGTTGTTCAAAGTGTTTTGCAGGACTTCGGAGACATATTTCCCGAAGAAATGCCAGGTGGATTGCCTCTGTTGAGAGGAATCGAGCACTAAATTGACTTCGTTTCGGGGTCTCAAATCCCCAACAAGCCTGCATACCGGTGTAATTCTGAAGACACCAAAGAGCTCCAAAGGCAGGTGGATGAATTGCTGAATAAGGGCCTTGTTCGAGAAATCTTGAATCCTTGCGCCGTTCTAGTTATCCTTGTCCTGAAGAAAGATGGAACATGGCGAATCTGTGTTGATTGTCGAGCAGTCAACAAAATTACGGTAAAGTATCGTCATCCTATCCTTCGATTAGATGACATACTAGATGAGTTAAGTGGTTCTTCATTCTTTTCGAAGATAGATCTTCGCTCTGGTTACCACCAAATCCAAATGAAACCCGGAGATGAGATGAAAACTGCATTTAAGACCAAATTCGGTCTCTATGAATGGTTAGTGATGCTTTTTGGCCTCTCTAACGCACCGAGCACATTCATGCACTTGATGAACCATGTGCTAAAACCGTTCATAAATAAGTTTGTTGTCATTTACTTCGATGACATACTTGTTTATAGTAACTCAGTGGATGAACATGTCGAACACTTAAGGCCAGTGCTTGAAACCCTTAGAGAAGAGAAGTTATATGCTAACTTCAAGAAATGTGCCTTTTTTGTCGATCGTGTAATCTTTCTAGGATTTGTTGTGAGTGCTAATAGTGTTGAAGTCAATGACTCAAAAGTCGAAGCTATCAAAGACTGGCCGACTTCAACCTCGGTATCTCAAGTTCGTAGCTTTTATGGGTTAGCTAGCTTTTACTGAAGGTTTGTTCGTGACTTTAGCACCGTGGCAGCTCTTTTGACCGAGCTGGTAAAGAAAGACCATCTGTTTGTATGGGGAGAGTCCCAAGAGAGGGCTTTCCAAGAGTTGAAACGGAGACTTAGCTCTGCCCCGTTGTTGCAACTCCCTGACTTCGGCAAAGCATTCGAGGTTGAATGTGATGCATCCGGAGTTGGGATCAGAGGAGTGCTTATGCAAGAATCGAAGCCGATCGTTTACTTTAGAAAAAAGCTTAAGGGTGCAACCTTGAATTACTCTACGTATCACAAGGAGTTGTATGCCCTCGTTCGGGCACTCGCCCATTGGCAGCATTATTTGTGGCCGAGAGAGTTTGTGATTAAAAGCGATCATGAATCTTTGAAACATCTCCGAGGCCAGGAGAAATTAAATCGAAGACATGCCAAGTGGGTTGAATTCATTGAGAAATTTCCCTATGTAATTCATTACAAAAAGGGAAAATACAATGTTTTGGCCGATGCGCTATCAAAAAGATTTTCCTTAGCGACCACTCTCGCTTCAAGGCTCATGGGATTCGAAAGCATCAAGTCGATGTATGAAGATGATCCCAAGCTGAAATGCGTCCGTGACGCAATCTTGAGTGACTGAAGAGTTGAGAAATATCAGTCCCACGATGGCTACCTCTTCAAGAATGGGAGGGTTTGTGTGCTAGTGTCATCGTGGAGAGAGCTCTTGGTCCGAGAAGCTCACTCCGGAGGCTTGATGGGACACTTTAGTGTCGATAAAACTCTTGGAATCTTGTTCGAGCAGTTCCATTGGCCGAAGATGCGACAAGATGTGGAAAAGCTTTGCGACGCTTGTCTCGTTTGCAAGAAAGCTAAATCGAGGTCCAACCCTCATGGTTTGTATACTCCATTACTTGTGCTTGATTGACCGTGGGTTGATATGTCCATGGATTTTGTTTTGGGGTTACCGAGGTCGGGGGGAGGACAAGATAGCATCTTCATTGTCATGGACCGTTTTTAAAAAATGGCTCACTTTATTCCTTGCAAAAAGTGTGATGATGTACAACATGTAGCTACTTTGTTTATTTCTAATGTGTTGAAATTGCATGTTGTGCCTCGTACTATTGTGAGTGATCGAGACTCAAAATTCTAGAGTCATTTTTGGAAATTTCTATGGGGTGCCCTTGGCACCAAGTTTCTATTCTCGACGTCTCACCATCCTCAGACTGATGGATAGACCGAGGTAGTTAACAGAACCATGAGAGCTCTACTTCGAGCTATGACCAAAGGTAATGTCGGAAACTGGGTTGATCGTTTGCCCATGATGGAATTTGCATACAATCGAACATGGCATCGAATGATTGGAATGACTCTGCTTGAATATGTGTATGGTTTTAACCCTTTAATTCCAATTGATTTAACCACATTGCCTCTAGATTCTGTTATTGATTTTGAAGGTACTCGACGAGCCACTGCCTTGATCGAGTTACATGCAAAGGTAAAGAAGAACCTCGAGGAAGCTTATGCCGAAGAAAAACAAGGGGCACAAGAAGTTGGAGTTAAAAATGGGAGATTGGGTGTGGGTTTACTTCCGAAAGGAATGATTTCCGAACCAAAGAAAAGGAAAGTTGGCTCCTCGAGGGGATGGTCCGTTTAAAGTGCTGAGCAAAATCAACAACAATGCTTATGTGATCGACCTCCCAGTTGAGTATAATGCATCCAACACCTTTAATGTTTCTGACTTAACTCCTAGTATTGTAGGCCGAGCATCGAAGACGGAAGAGGGCTCGATTTTGGGGATAAAATCTTCTCAAGAAGGGGAGGATGATGCATCCTGAACATGTGTTGATCAAGTGTTCAATCCATCGAGGCCGATGGTACGAAGCCAAGCCAAGCTCTTGCATGATGTTCATATTCAGCTGGTGTGGTCGGAAGAAGGCAACCGTTCGGAAACAGAGTGGCCGAGTGCAAGATTCGAAGCCTTCATCTACAAGCTCGAGCCCGAAGAAGGAAGCAACCAAAAACTCAACATCGACGCCGAACTTTAAAGCAAACAACCGAAGGGAGAGCGTCCGATTTCAAGAGTTCGAGCTCAAGTGCAAACGAACACTCAAATAATGACACCGAACAGTAAAGCAAGCAACCGAAGGGAGAGCGTCCAATTTCAAGAGATCGAGCTCAAGTGTTTGAGCCCTGAGGAGTGTCCGAACACTTAACTTATTCAGCCCTGCATATCTTATTCTTATTGGTCGCTGGAGACCGTTAAATATTTTTCCCTTAGTATTGTCTATATAAACTCCTTTCTATTTTATTTGTAAAACACCTAGACTTTGATTATTGAATATTGAATAAGAGTAGCCGAGAGCACTTTCTTTGTTGTCTCAGATATGAGAAAACCCGATGGGGTCCTTTGGAACTTGTGGCTTTCGGTGAATCCGATTGAACAATTCCTCTTTGATCATTCAGTTTGCAAGAGGCATTGTTCTCTTGAGGATTGTTGCATAGCTTTGGTGCTCTTTCCTTCTACTTGAATCGTACCGAGACCAGTTCCTCAGTGCCGTTCAAGCAAGAAAAGCTGTGTCAATCTTCTATCTTTGTTTTCTGCTGTTGTCCTCGGTTGCTAAGCCTAATCTCCGATTAGCTTGCACCAATGGGCCTATAAACTCAAGGCAGTGGTGTATACAAAATCCTAACTAGAAGACTGTAAACCCTAAGGCGGCGGGATGTATGCCTTGCGTCCTATGCCTGTACCGCCTAAAGGGTCGTAACTCGTAGAGCAGACGTGTATCCTCCGTGCCCAGTGACTTGTAGGGTAAGTCTAGTCTCGCAGCTGGACACGTATCCCCGTAATAATAGGTGGCGTATTTTTACCCACGCAGTCAGTCCCCCCACTTGGTGAGTGGTGACGTGAGCAGTCAGGAAATGAAAGCAGTAGACAAGACGGATGTGAAAGATATCTCTCTGACTCCTTGAAACTCACAGTCTCTTTGAACAAAAATGATGTTGATTTCTTCGAGAACTCCACGTGCCTTCATCTGACTGGTTGACATTGAGTCCATGTACCTTTCTAAGAATGCTTTTTGTTGCACGAATCGTTTCATATATGAAGCCATAATTACGCTTGACCGTTTCATGATCCGTTCTTATCTTTTCCAGCCTATAAATAGGGGCTTCGTGATAGCGGCGGAATCACAAATCCTCTTCAGAAAAATACTCCATTTTTTTTAAAGTTCCTTATGAAAGAATGGATCTTCTATCTTCAAAAAAATTTACCTTTGACCCTAGTTTGATATTCTCAGTAAAACTCCTTTGTTCAGAATGGATGGTGCACGAAAAAACTGTAGGAATAAGATCATCTGCAGTTGTCTTTCTCTTTTCCTTCATCCATGAATGGACGAACAGAATCCCCCCGAGTCATGAAGTTTGATCGGAATTCTAATGACGTTCTTCAGAATGTCTTCATTATGGCATGCACACTGATTATGGTGTGTTTTTCCTAATACCGCAGTTGTTGTGATATTCCTCTTGTCATGCAAGGTCAAGAGTCTTAACCCCCTCTAATGTCGTGAGGCTTCTCTTTTGGGACATCGTAGACATTCAGGTAGCTCATTCAATAGCACTGGGGTGAGGGTTCTCCGTTTGGCTCCATTCCATGGCAGGCAAGAGGATATAGCTTCAAGCCATCAGCAGATCAAGAAGTCACCAAACTCTAACTCTGCTCGTGGCTCAAGGCTGTCTCTTGGCTCGGCTAGTTCAGCATTCCTATAGCAACGCCTCATCGGCCTCTGGCTGTGGAATGCCCGGGGGAAGAAGCTCCCTTGCGATAGGTTTCCAGCTCAAGCCTCCCTATCTTCGAGGAGCTCCCGATTGTACTTGAAGATTTGCATGACATTGCACTCCCGTTTGACTAGCAGGGGTCGAAGCAGATCTTCAAGTTTCTCTTTAAGTTCAGCGGACGAAATGGTGGAAGGTTGTGTTCGTGTTCAGATGCTTCCGAGGACCCTTTCTTTGATCAGGGTATCAGGGTCTTGGTCACCTTAGGGGTCGTATGCTGAAGGTTGCTCGGGCTGACATATCCCTTGATGCCGGGAGAACTTCGAATTGCTTAGCGGCTTGTAGCTACAATCCAGATGAAAGATCTTTAGCTGTGCAGATTTCAAGAAGTTTAACTTTTTTTTAGAATACCTGTACGGAACAATGTTGTATTAAAAAAGGACTTAATTGTATATTATGAGCCTACGGGCTGTTTGTTATTAATGAAACGGATGTCCATTAATATTTTTATGCGTACTTGCATAGTTAAGCAGAATGTTTTGTGTGCCTTTCTGGGCTAGTATCTTTAAAAGACGGGCGTGCGCACTGAGAGGCGCTTCATTTGCATCAGTAGTTGATGGCTTATATTGCGCCTATGATAGACGGCTGTTTTGCGTCCACAATGGGACGGCTTTAGCCCGTGTTGGAATGGGGCATTTTTGCATTCCGAAATAGAACGTCGTTTCTTGTTTACTCGAGTATTTTAACACTTTCTAGAACTTTGCGAGCGGGCGTCCCCAACGGCATGTAGGTGCAATTTGTTGAAATGACGAATTCAACTTACAAATAATGCTTGGTGTCTGAGCTAGACGGGACCTAGCTCAAAGCGAGAAGTTTACCCTACTTTTTGTAGCGAAAAGTGGGTGTATTAATTCAACATAGGTCTGGCTGGGGCTATGACTATTTGGATCGTAGATGGATCTAAATTGTAATTTTAAACAAACTAAGTAAACTAATAGTTTTATTGATAAATAGGGGCCCAGGGCCTGAACTGTTATGGGTGAAAACCCGTAACATAAAATACTGCGATCAAAATTAAATGAAATTAAAGACTTAATTAAAGTCAATACGGAGAAGGATTGTATTTCCACTGTCGAACGGAGGTATCTTCCAGGGCTCCGTTGTTGGAGGGTGCTGGGCCTGAAGATGTAACATGTGGACCGTTGACAATTCGATGATATAAATTCCCGTTGATTAAACAATAATGAACTGTCTGCCTCTGCAGTTGTCCGCTTCCTGACTTGTCTTCGGAGAGTATTCCCTTATCCAAGTAGTTAATCAGTGTGTGACGTTGTTCTGAGGCAGAACCCGTGCTTGGAACTTCAAGGTTCATCAGGTCCATGGAGGCCAGCTCAATCACTACCCGTTGGTCGTCTGAACTAGTGTATGAATCCTCGGGGACTTCGTTCTCATTTAAGCTTTGCTCTTTATAGAAAAACTTACATTTGTGAAATTTTTTAAATAGTGCATAAATTTTCCTTGCTGACCTGGCACGTAAATGTCCTCTGTGGTAAAGACATCATTCGCTTGACTTACCACTAGCTGGGAACTACTGAAGAGGTTGACCTCCCTGGCCCCCAATATGTAGGCTAAGTCAAGAGCTTGAGTTATGGCTTCATATTCTGCTTCGATGCTTGGAACTTTCGCGGCCTTATAGAAGACCTTCCCAGTGGGTGTCTTGATCCATAATCGAGGTTTGCTTTTTCTCCTTTGAGATCTACGTCCATACGGATTCCCAGTGCCCGGGCTCAATTGTCCCTATATTTTGGATTGATTCCTCAGTTTTTGGTGCTAACTCTTTCACAAAATATGAGGTGAAGCCTTCTAAAGCTCGTGACTGGATGTCCATTCGCGATTGGTAAATGATATCATATTCTCCCAGTTCTTCAGCCCATTCTGCCAACCTTTTTCAGAGCCCTGGTTTGGACAAAATGGCCGGCAATGGTGCAGAAGAAACCAAACTAACCGTATGGCTGAGAAAATACGAACGCAACTCCTGAGTTACCATGGCCACGACCGCAATAAACTGAACAGGTAGAGGCAGAAGCCTATCCTATTATGAAAGTCCTTTGTTGGCATACTTTGTGGGAAGTAGTCTCTTACCTTCTTCTCGTGCGAGCACTACATTCCATGCTACTAATGAAATTGAAATATATAGTAACAGGTGTTCTCCTTGGATCGGCTCGGTGATTTTCGGAAGCTGCAAGAGTTGCACCATGACCCGGGCCAATACCAAATAGTAGTGTATTAGCCATAATGGTCCGTAATGCTTTACAAATACCTCGGTGAGCTGGTACCATAGCTCTGCTGCATTGGGGATTAGTTGGCTCATCTCTGACAGCCTCTCTCTTAGCTCGCCAATCTCTATTCTAGCCTTACGCTTCATCGTCTCATGCCAGAAATATTCCTCATCGATCATATTTTCCTCGGCTATTGGCCCTTTATCATGTCCTTTGTTGGATATTGGATAGTCTCCAGGCAAAGGCCGCTCACTCAGTAAGTCATTAATCCTGTGTAAGGTAGGTTATCTGAAAACTTAGTGGAGTGTTGAGGGTACTCCCTTTACAGTATGTATCCAGGGCCGTCCCAGAATAATATCATACGACATATCATAGGTGAGTAGATGGAAAGAGGTTATGCTCGTCACTCCCAGTATATGAATCGGTAGAGCTAGTTCTCCGACAGGTTCCTTGCGGAGGCCATTGAAGCCGATTATCCTGCAAAGGCTTGGGATCATCTGATGGTCTAACTTCTATAGTACCTCTATCCAAATAATGTTCACATTACTTCCTGGGTCAACTAAAGCTTGTTTGATATGAAGATTTGATACCCTTATGGGGACGATGAGAGCGTATTGATGCTCTTCTTCGTCTTTCAGGTTGAACGAAATAGGGCTAGTGAACGACCCTAACTTTTCAGTCCCCCAGGCTATGACAGGTCCCGGGGTCGCGAAGATCGCATTGATGTTCTGCTTATCCCCAGAGTTCGGTGCTCTCGACTGCCTTGATCCTTCTTCAATCAAATCCTTGAGGTGTCCCTCAGTTAATAGATGCTCCATTTCAAGCATCAGGGCCTTAAAGTCTATTATGGCATGGACGTTGCTACGATGGAAGTCATAGTAAGCCGTTGTATTACTCCCTAGTTTGCCAAAGTGATTGGCAACCAGTTCCACGGCGTTGACTCGAAAACTAAAATCTCGCTTATCCCCCTAGGTTCATTTTTCTTGGGACTCAAGTCCCCCGGGTGTTTCTTTTCTTTGCCATTGTTGTTTGGCTTTGAATATTTCCTTTTACTCTTCTTCCGTCCCCTTTTCCCTCCAGGGATGGACTTCCTACTCATTTTCTTCGTTCAACTTCACGGTTCTGAGAGTGTTCTGGTTCTAGGCGGAGTTTTACTAGTGTACCTCTGATGTAGGGTACTCCATGTTTACACAAGATGTTGAGTAAGGCATCACTGCAACTCCCTGATAGCTAATGAACCTTTGGAATTCAAATTCTTGTTAAAGGCTACCACAACAATATTATCGGGGACTGGAGGAAGCTCCACGCGTTCCCTCTGGAACCTTTCAAGGTAGTCTTTCAAAAACTCGTCGTCATGCTGTCAAATCTCAAAGATGTCCTCTATATGTTTTTCCTGCTTACGGGCACCAGAATGCGCTTTCTTGAACAAATCTTGCATCTTGGTGAACGACTCGATGGAACCCATTGGTAGCTGAGTGTACCAAGCAAGGGCACCCTTAGTCAAGGTCGAGCGAGACCTCTTTAACAGAGCAGACTGGATTTATTTATTGGAGATTTCGTTGCTTTTGATGGCTATATAGTACGCAACAATATGCTCGTCCGGATCTGTTGTTCCGTTGTACTTCAAGTTATCCAGCAAGTGGAAGTGCTTTGGTATGCAGATCGGTGCAGCGCTTGCTTTATATGCATGCTTATAAAACTTTTTCTCATCTATGGTGGTAACCTAAGGTGGTGCACCTGGTACATTACCGATTCGATCATGGATGGCGTTCATCTCCTTTACGATGTCCTAAATGATAGGTGTTTCTTCGAGGTCTTGATTATTGATTGTCATTGAGCCTCTAGAAGCGGCGTCCATGTTGAGTCTACGATTAGGAGCGGACGCTGGTGTATCGTTCATGGGCGCTGGTCGTTGCGGGGATTCTAGCCTCTAAGACGATCCAGCGAACATTGCTCCTAACTTTTGAGATATACCCTTAACCATGCTGACCGAGTTCGGCTCTTCCCATTCTAACAAACTTTTGAAAAGATTAACAAGAAAACCTCTAAACTCAGAAATACCTTCACGTGATTGATCGCCTTAACTGTGCTGGGCACATGGACTGGCTCCTTAGTGGGATCCTTTAGCTGCACGCTGGAATTGCCAGGGTCCTATACAGACTCGTCTACTGCATCGACAGTGTTTCTTAGAGTGTTTTCGTTGTCATCCGACATGACTGCGCCTTTTACTTGTAGGATACTTGTGTGGGCAAAAATATGCCACCTACTATTATGGGGATACGAGTCCAGCTGACGAGACTAGAGTTCTCCTACAGTCTCTATGCACAAAAGATGCACGCCCGTTCTACGAGTTACGACCGTTCAGGTGGTCCGGGCGTAGGACAAGAGGCATACATCCTGCCGCCTTAGGGTTACAGTCTCCTTGTTAGGGTTTTGTATATATCAGTGCCTTGAGTTATAGGCCCATAGCCTTATTATTCTTTCTATTTTACCTTAATTAGGACAGGGTATCCACTATTATAAGTACCCCTGCTTATATTGTATTGTACATCATCGCGATTCACCACAGAATCTGGCTATTCTCAAGGAATAAGACTACTTTACTTTTCTTACCCATTATTTCTCTCTTTTATTTATTTACTACTCCATCGTATTTACTGTATTTCTTGTGATCTCATTCTTAATTAATTGTTTAACCTAGACGACCGATTTTAGGCATAAAAAGTTTGGCGACCACCGTGGGACCCATGAAATTGTAGGTATTCTACAAAGGAAGAGGCACAATCATGTCAAGCAATAGTGGTCACGCCGTACGAAATATTGATAATGAGATCCGATATATAATTCATAACTCGGTCAATACAACTGATACTGTGTACTGATACTGTGTCGGCGGTCCAAAAGTTTGTCAACACCATCTTCGAGGGGCTCGGGATTGGAAGCATCAGGACCAGAGCCATCATGGTCTACGAAGCTCACCAGGAGATAGCCAAGAAGCCACGTATCAACACAATCGAGTTTATCACCCTTACTATAGTGCTTGGGTAATCACCTTGCAGATACACGATGCTTGACTCAAATGTGTGTTGGTAGATCCTGGCAGCGCGGTCAACACAGGTTGTTTGCTAGATGGAGGTACAAGATCAGGTAATTTCCAGTCCATACACCATAACCAGCTTTAACAGCTCAAGCGAAAAGTCTGTAGGAGAGATACTCTTTTAGGTGCACCTGCCGAGAGCAACCGGGGTGGAGTTCTTCCAAGTAATAATATGCGACCTCTCGTATAACATTATTCTTGGGAGGACTTGGATTCACGAAATACATACAGTGTCATCTACACTTCACCAAAATTTTAAATATCTGACTCCTTGGGGGATGAAAGAAATTCAGGGAGAACAGAAGCTGTCCCGGAGCTGTTATGTAACTTCTGTAATAAACGCCGCCAAGAAGAAGACGAAAAATCAGAAGAAAAAGCTAGATAAACTGATTAGTCCTGATCTGGTCACCAGTGTACCTTTTGGGTTCGGGGTCCTTGAAGCAGTCGGGTCTCAAGAGCCGTTCATCATGCCTTCTGATCTGGAAGAGGAAGACAAGCCCGCCAAAGCTACAGTTGATGACCTTGACCGTTGATCTTCGACGAGAAGGCTCCATATAAGAAATTCTATGTGGGGGCCAAGCTCTCAGCCGAAGCTAAGCGGGAATATGCTAACTTCCTACATGCTCGGTCAGGCACCTTCGCCTGGACACATGCCGACATGCCAGGAATATTGACTAGCTTCATCTCACATAATCTGAACGTCGACCCCAGCTTCAAACCAGTCAAGCAGAAAAAGCGACCGATCAGTCGAGAAAAGTGGCCGACAGTCCATGAAAAGGTCGAGAAGCTACTAAACAACGGTTCCATCATCGACTTCACAAATCTGAACAAAGTATGCCCAAAGGATTCTTTTCCACTGCTCAACATCGACCAACTCATCGATTCAACGGTAGGTCATGAAGCTTTTATGTTTTTTGGACTCTTACTCAGGGTACAATCAAATCCTCATGAACCCGGATGATCAAGAAAAGACTTCTTTCATCACGGATAGGGGGACTTATTGTTACAGAGTAATGCCTTTCGGATTGAAAAATGCAAGAGCAACTTACCAGAGATTAGTAAACCTGATGTTCAGGGAGCAGATTGGTAGGACCATAGAGGTGTACATAGACGATATGCTGGTCTAATTAGAGTTCGCCAAGGATCACATCAACTATATGGAGATAGCGTTCGATATCCTGGACAAATTTGGAATGAAGCTTAACCTAGGGAAATATGCCTTCGGCATATCCTACGGGATGTTCCTTGGGTTCATCGTTTCCAACAGGGGAATAGAAGCGAACCCCGTGAAAATCAAAGCAATCGAGGCTATACCAGAAATCCTGAAGAATGAAGTTGAAGTTAAAAGGCTAAATGACTTAATTGCAGCACTTAGCTGGTTCATCTCACAGTTATCAGAGAAGTGTCATCAGTTTTTCAATATGTTGAAGAAAAATAAAATCTTCGAATAGACTAAGCAGTGTAGCAAGGCGCTTCGAGAATTGAAGTAGTATCTGGCAAATCCCCTGCTGCTAACAAAGCCACTCGAGGGAGAACCGTTATTGCTGTACCTAGCAATATCTGAAGCTGCCGTCAGCATTGTCCTGGTACAAGAAGAGAAGGGTGTTCAATCACTAGTGTATAATGTCAGCAACTATCTTCTAGACGCAGAGGCCCACTTTGCCAGTCTGCCCAACAACTCGAGTTTTTGCAAAATAGTCCGAAAGGGGAAGGAGGAAACCACGATAATGGTGTGACTTTGAAAATATGGCTGCAACTTCCTAGCAGCCATGACTAAGGCCAATGCGAGTTTCTCCTGCTGTCAGCTGCCCCCAGATGACGAACGAAGAAGCTGAATATGAAGCAGTACTTCAAGCTCTTAAATTAGCTTACATATTGGGGGCTAGGGAGATCTTGCGACTCTCAGCTCATAGTCAATCAGGTAACTGGGGTCTACACCGCCAAAGACGCCTGCATGCAGGAATACTTGGCCAGAGTAGAAAAGTGCTTGAAGAATTTTCAAAAATAGAAGATCAACCAGATACCTAGAGAAAAAAACGCGGAGGCTGATGCCCTAGTTAGTTTAGCGGCCAGTGCAGAGATGAATGCAGATAGCCCGGTTTCCACCATTGAATTAACTTATGCGGATGTCAAATGCCACGAGGTCAATGCAGTAGGATCGTGATGGAACTGGCGAAACTTGATCATTGAGTACCTGGACAAAGGAGTACTTACCAGCAGACAGAAAGGAAATGAGAAGGTTGAGAGCCCAAGCGGCCCGCTATTGCTTAATCAACGGCGAGCTGTATTGGCGAACGCTTAGTGGACCTTTGGCTAAATGTTTGGAACCTTCTCAAGTAGATTATGCACTCAAAGAAATCCACGAGGGGTAGTGTGGAAACTATGCCCGCGGACGGTCTCTAGCTCGCAAGTTAATCAGGCGGGCTATTTCTGGCCCCGAATAGAAGAAGACGCGAGCAAGTTTGCCCAGGCGTGCGATAGTTGTCAAAGGTTCTCCCATATACTTCATCAATTGGCAGATTTATTACACTCAATCATAGGACCCATTCCTAAAGCACCTGGATGTGTCAAATTTTTGCTCATCATGATAAATTATTTCACCAAATGGGTCGAAGCAGCAGCCTACGCCCAGATCCGGGAGCAGGAGGTGATATAGTTCATATGGAAGAACATTATGTGTTGATTCGGCATTCCAGTGGAGATCATTTACGATAAGGGGCCTCGGTTCATAGGTGACAAAATCACAGCTTTCCTAAAGGAGCGGTAGATAAAGAAAATAACCTCTACGCCCTATCATCCTTCGGCCAATGGTAAAGCAGAATCTACGAACAAGACAATAATGGAGAATTTTAAAAAAGCGGCTAAAGGAAGCCAAAGAAAAGTGGCCATAAGAATTGTCAGGAGTCCTATGGGCCTACCGTACTACATCCAAAGCCAGCAGTGGAGAAACTTCATTTTCACTGACATATGGAACGGAAACAATGATTCCCCTAGAGATTGGTGAATCTAGTCTGCAGCCGTCATTTGTGGTGGAAAAATCCAACGACGAAGCTTTAAAAGCCTCTCTCGATATTTTGGAGGAACGGCGAGAAATTGCAGCCATACGCCTCGCGGCCTAGAAGAAACGAGTGGAGCAGTATTACAACACGAGGACTAATCCACGGTCCTTCAACATAGGAGATCTCTTCTTTTGCAAAGTTACACAGAACATCAAGCATGCTGGTGCATGCAAACTTGCCCCAAATTGGGAAGGGTCGTACAAAGTTTAAGGCATAGCTGGAAAAGGTACGTATGTTCTTGAAGACATGGAAGGAAAAACCATTCCAAATAATTGGAACGTCACATGGCTAAATAAGTACTACTCTTAAAAGGCTCAGTTAAGCCCATATACTCGAGACATGTATTTTCATCAACGAACACGCAGCCCTGTTCTTTATGCTTGCACGGCTCCGCACCCTATTCATCAATAAAACTGCTATCTTTACTTAGTCAGTTTTACTTATTTATGCAGATCCATCTACGATCCAACTATTCATAGCCCCCGCTAGACCTAAGTTGAAGTAATACACCCACTTTCCGCTACAAAAAAGTAGGGTAAACTACTCGCTTAGAGCTATATCACGTCTAGCTCAGCCACCAGGCTGTATTCGTATGTTGAACTCGTTAATTCTTGCCGATAGGGACGCACGTTCGCTCAGTGCCAGAAAGTCTTAAAATCCTCGAGTAACTAAGCAGAGACATTCGAAGTCGGATGCAAAAGTGCCCGTTCCCACACTGGCTAAAGTCGTCCCATTGTGGGCGCAAAAATCCATCTTCTACAGATGCGACTTAAGCCGCCAATCATTGGTGCACAACAGACGTAATTTTCCAAGCCGGCTCACTGATAAACGTTCTAAACATTAGGACATTCAGGACGACCGGAAGCCATCTAATCTTTAGGTGTATGAAACATACTGTTTTGTTATACATTATTCAACATGTAATTACACAAGTATGTATAAAATTATTGATGAACGATCGTTTTCTTAATAACGAACAACCCGTAGGCTCATAAAATACAATTAGTTGTAGAAAAAAAAAGTAAAGGGAAGACTAAATTTGCCGGTTCCTTCGAATTTGCACGGCCGGAGACTCTTCATCTGGATTGTAGCTCTTGCATCGAAGTCTCTCCCGGCTACAAGAAGGAGAAATTCCCAAGTAGTTACCCAAACAAAAACATCTTTGTGACGCTGCACCACGGGAATTGGAAAAATTTGCCCAACTGAGGAATCCCTCAGTAGAAAGGCGAAGGCAGCAGAATGGGCACCGAAGATTTCACTTGGATTCACTTGGAGAGACTCCAATAAGGAACCCCTATAAATCTCAGAAACACCTTATACTCCCTTCTTCCCCGAATGATTGGAAGCTTATGCAAACCCCAAGCCGAGGAACAGGGCAGAGCTGTACAACCACCCTGAACTCTGTTGGTAAGGAGAATGCTCTCAGGCGTTAACCACTCGAAGAAAGAGAGGATATCCTAGGGATGTGCTCCTAGTTCAAATGGAGTTTCTTTCGGGATATGTTCCTATGCAACTAGAAGATGAACGACTACAAGAAGCCCAAAGGGGATGGAGTTCCTCTGCTGCCGCGCGCCACATGACAAGAAGAATATCACAGCAATCACCACGCACGAAGACAGATATACCGAAATCAATGTGTCTACCACAAGGAGGACATTTCGAAGAATATCATCATTACAATCCAGGTCAAATATCATGACTCGAGGGACCATTCGCTCATTTGCAGGTGAAGAAAGAACTGGAGGTGTCTGTAGATGAGTTTCCTCATTTCATGCATCATACATTCAGAACGAAGAAGACTCTCTAGAAATATCAAAACAGGATCAAAAGAAAACATCTTTGAAGAAAGAGAAGTTTCTCACTAGCATAAGAAATTGTTGAAGAAGTGGAGTATTTTCTGAAGGGGAGTCTGTGATTTTCCCACTATTATGAAGTTTCTATTTATAGGCGAAAAAGAGATAAGGATGATATGTGAAGCGAACAGATGTTATTATTGCTGGAGATATGAAATGATTCGGAGCAGTTAATAGCAGTTCTTGGAAAGGTACATGGAATCGGTATCAACTAATCAGATGAAAGCACGCGGAATTCTCGAAGAAATCAGCATCATTCTTGGTCAAAGAGACTGCAAGTCTCAAGGAGTCAGTGAGATATCTTTTCACATCCATCTTATGCGCCGCTTTCACTTCCCTGATGGCTTGCGTCAGCACTCAGCAAGTGGAGGAACTGACTGTGTGGGTACAAATACGCCACCTACTATTATGGGGATACAAGTCTAGCTGACGAGACTAGACTTCTCCTACAAGTCTCCAGGTGCAAAGGATACACGCCCGTTTTACGAGTTATGATCGTTCAAGCGGTACGGGCGTAGGACAAGAGGCATACATCCTACTGCCTTAGGATTATAGTCTCCTAGTTAGAGTTTCATATATACCACCGCCTTGAGTTATAGGTGCATAACCTTATTAGTCTTTTTATTTTACCTTAATTAGGACATGGTATGCACTAATATAAATACCCCTCCTTACATTGTATTGTACATCATCGCGATTCACCACAGAATCTGGTTATTCTCAAGGAATAAGACTACTTTACTTTTCTTGCTCATTATTTTTCTCTTTAATTTATTTACTTTTTCATTGTATTTACTGTATTGCTTGTGATCTCATTCTTAATTAATTGTTTAACCTAGACGACCGATTTTAGGCATGAATAATTCCTATAATTTCCTAGGCCACACGGTGAGCGCCAAACTATTTATGCCTAAAATTATACGTCTAGGTTAAACATTTAAATTTATGAATGGTTCACAAGCAATACACTAAAATACGATGGAAAAGTAAGTAAATAGAGAGAAAATAATAGATAAGAAAGTAAAGAGTTTTATTCCTTGAGAATAGCTGGATTCAGTAGTGAATTGCTTGATGTACAATACAATGTAAGGAGGAGTATTTATAGTAGAGATTACCCAGTCCTAATTATGGTAAAATACAAAAAATAATAAAGCCTATTGGCCTATAAAGTCAAGGTGGTGGTGATACGAAACCCTAACTAGGAGACTGTAAATCCTAAGGCATCGGGATATATGCCTTGCGTCCTACGCCTGTACCGCCTAAACGGTCGTAACTCGTAGAGCAAGCGTGTATCCTCAATGCCTAGTGACTTGTAGCGTAAGTCTAGTCTTGTCAGCTGGACTTGTATCCTCGTAATAGTATGTGGTATATTTTTGCCCACACATCTAGCATCGTATTTTTTTAACGCATTATACAATTATGGCTTTTCGATAGTACAATAAAAATTTTGGCCCATAAACGGACAATCCATCACAAAAAGAATGCCTGTCATGCGAATTTCGTTGACTTTACCATGTCACACTGACAAAGAATTTGTAATAAATTAAAATGAATTCTGCAACTTAGAATGAGTTCTAGGAATACTCCAAAGCTGCTAGTTGAGAAAACTTGCCACTAATCCGATACTAAGAGAGAGACTCAAAAATGTATGGAAGGGCATTCAGAAATAAATGAATGTTACATTTGGATGTTCAACTTGGTTGCTTAAAGTAATTTTTAAACTCCTCTTACTATTATAATAGAAGATTTATTGTATCAAGGTAGTCCAATATATAGTTCATATATAATTAGGAAAAATTAATTTTGTCCTATTTACCCAGTGTAATTTTTCGACGAAATGAATTTAGTTAAACACTCGAACAAAAGTAGGTCCGCCCTCACACTAATCCTGAGTAGAGCCAAATAATTTTCCAAAGAATATTTTCTACATGCCTCAAAAATCTTTTTTGGCAAAGAATACTTTCTACATGCCTCAAAGATCTGTTTTCTTTTTTCTATCAATTAATTTTCTTAAAAAATATTCTCAACAACGCTATTTTTTCAATATCCCAAGAGAAAATATAAATCTTTTGGAGGGTCAGCCGGGAATAAATGCTTCACGGAAGATCTACAGTAACAGGCCATGCATGCACCACTACTATTGTTTAAAGGATTTTTTTACATAAAAGTACAAGTTTTAGAACTTAATTACCAAACATAGCAACATTTTAGCAAAATAATCCTATATAGAGGAAAACACAAGTTAATTACAAATATAGCAAAAACATAGCAATATTTTTCCATAACATACCAAACCCTTACATTCTTCCTCCTACATGCCTCAAAGATCTGTTTTCTTTTTTCTATCAATTAATTTTCTTAAAAAATATTCTCAACAACGCTATTTTTTCAATATCCCAAGAGAAAATATAAATCTTTTGGAGGGTCAGCCGGGAATAAATGCTTCACGAAAGATCTACAGTAACAGGCCATGCATGCACCACTACTATTGTTTAAGGGATTTTTTTACATAAAAGTACAAGTTTTAGAACTTAATTACCAAACATAGCAACATTTTAGCAAAATAATCCTATATAGAGGAAAACACAAGTTAATTACAATTATAGCAAAAACATAGCAATATTTTTCCATAACATACCAAACCCTTACATTCTTCCTCCTATTTCCCCCACAATCACTTTTGCTCCTCCCATTTCTCCCTATTTTACTTTTCCTCCCATTATTTCCCCCAATTTCACTTTTATTCCTATCATTTCCCCCAATTTCACTTTTTCTCATCTCATCCTCGATGTATCTCGTTGTATCTCACCGTATCTCAACTGTTTCTGCACCGTTTCAACTGTTTCTGCAGCACCGTATCTAATTGTTTCTGCACCGTTTCAACTATTTCTGCAGCACCGTATCTAACTGTTTCTGCACCGTTTCAACTGTTTCTAACTGTTTCTGCAGCACTGTATCTAACTGTTTCTAACTATTTCTGCAGCGTTTCAACTGTTTCTGCAGCACCGTATCTAACTGTTTCTGCACCGTTTCAACTGTTTCTGCACCGTTTCAACTGTTTCTAAATATTTCTGCACTGTTTCAACTGTTTCTGCACCGTTTCAACTGTTTCTGCAGCACCGTATCTAACTGTGATATTTCCCAATATACACCACTTTACTGATTTGAGGACCAGGCCCCTAAGATGTGTTCCTTACTAAGTTATGTGCGGAATTCAAAATGTAAGTAAATGAACACCCAATATTTAGCGTGGAAAAACCCCTTGAACTCGGGATCAAAAAACCATGGCCTACTCTTCCAAGTAGGATTTCAACTTCACTATGTAAAAGGACTCACTTGGTTACAAGACTACCTTCTTACTAACCTAGGACTAACTCTAATCCTTTAGTGATCTCTTTTCACGATCAGTGAAGCTGTGTCAAGTACACGACTTGAACCAGAAAGATACAACTCGATTATGCCTACTACAGTTGAACTAAGACTGAACTTTTACATGACTCAATCTAAGGAACATGTTCTAACTTAGTTCCACTGTAGCTAACTGATTACATAAATAAGACAATGACTCTTTTTCGCTTTGCTCGATTCTCTCTATATTTGTGCATACTTCAATGGCTGATATGCTCATCGTTTTATAGCTTCAGCAACCAAGAAGTCTTGAGCAATTAGAACTCCAAAGCTCCCATGAGTTTGAGTCCTAATTGGACTCTTCTCTTTTGCATTCAGATCTTTTAGCTCTTATCCATTATTTATGCAATCTTTTTATATCACGTTTAGACCTGCATAATTATCAAGATAAACATTAGTCTTAGGATAATTAATAATATCTCAGCTTAAATGATTTTGCATGAATTATCTATTTAGCTGCAGTGATTCAAAGGAACAGGTCCTTTGAATCCGTTCCTTAATCATCAGTCAAAACTCCAAGCTTATCCAAGCTAACATTTCCCCCTTTTTGATGATGACAAATTCATAAGCATAGCTGCATATCCTTAATGTCCTGAAGTACAACTTAAAGCTAAAAAACAGTCAGTAGAGACTTATTTATCATTAAGGACCAGATTTTCAATTAGGTATAAGTTCACGCAAAATTAGACTTACTCTTTCCCCTTTTGGCATCATTGAAAAGGTTGTATAAAAAATATTACTCAAGTGTTAGAATAATCAGCACATAGCCATTTAGGCAACTCAAAAATGTAAACATAATTCAGATTAAAGCAACTGCAAAACAATGATATTAGCCATCAAAGACAAGTCATCATTAACAAAAGGTTAAACCAGGGGATACAAGCAAGTACTACAGAATTATTCAAAGACTAGAAAAGGAAAAGACTAAGGCACTAGAACTAGGCTAAATCCCACTGGACAAAAGATGGCTTATGGCTAAGGTGATCAGGATGTGGAAGGACCAGGTCCCTGAGACTTGTTAAGAAACTCAAGCATCTGCTTGAGCATTCCCTTATTGGTCTCCTTTGCCTTTGTTGCCTCTGCCTTCTAGTAGTTTTTCTCCTCTTCCAACCTTTCTATTTCAGCAGCCTGGATAGCAACTTGTTGCCTCCGTGCCCTCACCTTGTTGTTCAAAGGCTGCCTCCCAACACCAGCCTGGGGAGGATCAGCTTGAACAGGCAAGTCACAGCTAATAAATGTAGCACAACCAAACTTCTCCTTTTTGGTAGCCTTTACTACTCCTTCCAAAGGAATCTTCAGTTTTGCAGACACATCAGTCAAGATGAAACCAAAAGGCAAAGACTGCTTCCTCTTCCCAGCTATCACCCTTTTGATCAGGTGGATCATAAACTTGGGCTAGTTGATCTGCTTTTCAGTGTCCAGCAGTTCCATAAGGACCAGGTCCATGAAACTGGCAATTCCTCTTTTTTCTTGCCTTGGCATCACAATCTTGTTCACAAATTCAAATAACACTTGGTGCTGTGGGTGCGTCTCACTTTTCTGCACAGCTTTGGGTTTTTCTTCCCCTTCATTCTCACCAAACTTCCTTGTAATCTCCAATCCAATAGGCAAGTTTGTCAAGTCAGGCCATACTTTCTTGACATAGCTGTCATACCCAGCAAATGGAATCCCCAACAACTCACCAAGTTCCCTGGTGTCAAAAGTGATCACATTGTCATAAACAGAAGTGGTAATCCTGTCATCCCTAATAGAGCAGTTCTGGTAGAACTCCTGCACCATCCCCTTTGCACATCTTCCAGAAATTTGAAGGACTATGTCCCTCCAGCCCTGAACTTGCAATTTCTGCAGCAGCCACAACATACCTTCTTCTCCCACATTAGAGAGCACTCTCCCTTTCAACACTTTCCTAGTCAGCATATCATCATGAACACAATGTACAACTTCTTCTCCCTCAGCCTCACTCTCACTATCATCTCCAGCAAAGGATTCATCACTGTCACTATTAGCAGAACTTTCGTCCACCAAAGTCCTTTTGGAGGACCTGGTCCTCTTAGTAGACTTTTCTGCAACTTTCACAAAACTTCTTGTCACACGTCTCTGTGCAACTTTTCTTTTCTTTGACTGAGGCACAACCTCCTCATCATCTGCCATCTCATCATCTTCATTACCAACACCATCAGTCTCTATCACCTCCACTTCTTCCTCCTCAACAGGATCAACAACCTGTTTTTCTTTCCCTTTTCTGCTTCTTTTTAAAGCAGCAGCTAAGTTCTCATCAGCAGCTTTAGCAGCACTTCTTGTCCTCCTAACCCCAGAAGCAGGAGTTGCGACAGAAGGAAGAGGTCCTTTTGCCTTGGAGGAACTTTCACATTTCTTCTTAATTCTTGGCTTATAACTGTCACCAATTTTCTTTAACTTAGCAGCAATCTCAACAGTCATCTTATCATCAATAGGTCCCTTCCTAGCAAGTTTTCTTCTTAAGCTTCTAATGTTGATCAAATCAATAATAGGTGTTGAACCCCAAAAATTGCCCCGAAAAGGATAAATTCCGGAATATCGACAGGATGGAATAACTCTTTTAAAGTTTTTGGAGTCGCCACCCAATTTAAGGAAAACAGTGAACCAAATAAGCAAATGCGCGCAAAACTCCGTTTAAGAAAAAGACGGTCTTTCAGAGATGCTAAGTAAGAGGTTTTATTAATTTCGGGAGAAGGTTTTTAAGGCACTATCAAAATTCTGTTAAAAACGGTTAATCCGACAGGTTTCCAAAACATTTGCCAAATATGCCTTTCTAGAAAATTTATCTAAAAATAATTAATTGAAATAAAATTTGTTTATGAAAAATATTTAATTTTCACGCATTTTGCTAAATGGCCCCAGTTTGCAATAAATAACGACTTCAAAAATAAAAGGCAATGAATCATAAAGTAAAGCAATCTACAAACAATCAAATATTATTGATAATTAAATATTTTACGCATTTTATTTACATAAATATCTAAGGAAAGGAATGCAAAGTTAAAGATAGAACCCGAGATATTGATCAACTCGCTGGAGCCTTGAATTTTCTAAATTTCCTAAGGTCTTATGTCTTGACTGCTTGAGTTCGAATTCAAGCCCAAACGACTCCAATGCAATGGACTATCCCCATTTATAAGTTAGCAAAACGCGTTCCCAAGTTGTTCGTGCCAAGATGTACCTCGCAAAAAAATGGGAATGAAATTGGATTAGTACGATAATAAAGCGTAATAACTAATGAAAATAAAATAATGATAATAAAATAATAAAGTAATAATAATAATAGTAATAATAATAATAATAGTATATAATAGTAGTAATAAAAATAATAATAATAATAGTAAATGGGGGTTTGTTTTTGCAAAATTTAGGCTCAGGTTTGTATGGCGCGTCATGTAGAGGCTCGAGATGTTGGTACGGTTGCAAACACGCCGGCCGGTCGTGTTGCCATGCCAAGTACCAATTCCGTTACTCTATTCAACTCGCTTTACATTAAAATGCATACATTCATCATCACCTATTTGCTTTAGGGACACGGGGACGGGACTGTTCAAGTGTAGTATCATGTTCAAATCAATCCCGAGGCCTCAATACGTGTATATGTATTTTTTCATTGGCCAAATGCGATACGGGTCAAACTGCATAATAACGTAAACGGGTCGAGCTGCGCAACCAAAATAGTCCCAACAAATGAACGGATCAAACTGCATAACAAAGCCTACAAGTCAACTGAATAAGCAACATCGAAATCCCGGTCCATACGGTCAAAACAAATGGTCAAGGCAACAGTGGAGCACCCCCTCCGTGGCCTTGTCACTGTAAAAGACCAAACACCTCAAGTGACATTATTTTCAAACACCAGTGGATAGAACAACCAAACAAAGACAGGGACAGATCCATAATGCAAACGGGTAACCGGAAATAGTTAGATACTCCGGCGGAAACAATCAAACGGAGCAGTAGTCGACGGGATGGAAGAGCAACACCCGATCGGGGAAGACTTTAGGCTAAACGACAGTGGTAAGGAGAGAAACCACGAACACAGGAAAAGGAGCGACTGCCGGCGAGGTTTTCCGGCAGAACTCTGGTAAGTCTCGCGGCGTCACTACTACTCTGCTGTTGTCATTCTCCAACTGTGGTGTCTCCTTCCTTCTTGCCTCGTATTTCCCTCAAAGGTCTCCCCATTTTTGATCTCCTTTTGTGATTTCAGTTTCAACAGAATAAACAAGAAACGGGCTCCGATGATGGCAGATTCCGGTGGTGATTGTGTGTATATTTTTAAGCATGGTCATTTTTTATGTGGGATTGGGGTGTGGGTTTTGTATGCCGGTGGGGATGGGTTTTTGGGTATTAGTATGTGTATATTTTATAGAGAAGATGGGGAAATCGTGTGGGAGGAGGGCCTAGATCTCATTTTCTTTTTGTCTTGTGGGAGATGATGAATAGTAATAATGAGGCTAGGGTTTTAGATGAGGAAGATGATTATAATAGTAAGGGGGCTGATGATGATGGTGAGTAGTGTGTTAGGGTTTTGGGATAAGGGTATATATATATATGTAGGTGATTTGCGCAAATAGGTTAGTGCTTAGGGGGGGCGAGCGGATTTGGCCTCAATTTACAATTAATTAAAATTTTAAAAAAAGTAAATGGATTGTACGGGTGAGTTAAAATTGGAGGGATTTTGCAAATTTAGCACATTCTTTGAAATTTCAATTGATCCTCTTTATTATCACTATTTTATTTTATTATTAAACCTCAATTATAAAAATATTACCATAATTTATTAATTTTGTAAAAAATTCGGGACAAAATTGAGTGTCAACAGCTGACGAGAAAAGGATGAAAGAGTTTTCAGGGTAAAGAAGTTGACGAGAAACCAATTTTGTCACGACAAAGCCAAGACTCTGATTCCTAGGATCAAAATGCGAGGCTTAGGGACATGGCCGAGCTCCGGTTTTCGAGTTGCCTACATATCTCGGGCTGAAAAGGAATCAGGCCATATGTAGTTTGACGCGATTTGAAAAATCAAAGACGAGATAGTAAAGACCACTCAAATGCGGGAAAAGAGGCTTGTAATCACCCAAGTTATGAAAATGTGGTCGACGACACACCTATAAAGAGGGGTTTACATGGACATAGCTTCCACTGCACCTCGATAGCCGAGCCATCTTATCTTCAATCTCAAACCTCAGACTCTAAGGTTAACAAGAGACTTACCTCTAGGGTTGATGACTTATGCGGGTGCGATTCTTTAGGTCTTCGTTGACGAATCTAGCTCATATCAACGATTGCCCCAGTTCACCGCTAAGAAAAGTTCCATGTTAAGCTTCAAACGCTGCTGCGGTGCTGCTAAAAAATCCTGTAATAATCTCAACAAACGGTAAGCGAGCAACTGCTGATAAATTGTAATAATTGGAATAAGAAATAGACAAAGTGATAACATAAAATTGCAAATGCGGGTTGTAATATCATCAATAAGTTCTTCTTGAGATCAACTGACGAGGTGCTCCGCCCGGGGAACCTCTAGGCTTATCATTATTCTGAAACAGTAAAGCAAGACAATAAGTAAAGCGAGAATGAATTGTAAAATGCAAGGGTTTCATAAAATAAGTTAACTAACGAGACATAATATCCCAAGTGGACTTGTCCAATCTATAGTCTATGCAGGTAACATAACGTTCATTTATAAGACGAACGAGCCCAAACATTCAATTATAAGGCGAATGAGCCTAAAACGTTCAATTATAAGGCGAACGATCCCAAAACGTTCAATTATAAGGCGAACGAGCCCAAAACGTTCAAGATTAGGTGAACAAGCCTAAATTTGATTGCAGCCTGCAAAACAAAGTTTCAAATTAGATTAATTAAGGCAAGATAATGCAAAACAAATAAGCAAAACTGGGTCGTGTTGCTTGTATTGATAGTGATGCAAAGTGTTGAATGCTCCCTTCAGTTCATATTGAATATGATGTTCAATTCCTGCAAATTTAAAGTAAATGTGTTGGAAAACGAGTGAATAATAAAGCAAAAGCTATAATGAAAAAGAAGGAAATAGATTTGCGCTGCATATGCGACAAGGCGAAGAATCTCCGAGAAACTGATGGTTTACCTGAAAAAGTAAAGCAAGACATTAATTTAAAGTAAATATAAAGGCAGAATTTAAAGCAAGTGCAAAGCAAAGTAGTGCAGAAATGTAATCAGTGCAATAGCCATTTGATAAATCAATTGGCGAGACAATCGGGCAATGATGGCCTTGAGTGGATTGTCAATTAAATTAAAAAAAAAATAAGGCAATGCTTATTTTGGCTTTCTTTGAAAACACAACGCATGCCTCGGCTTCATTGCTTATTTGAGAATGAAAATCATAGAGGTAGAAATGCCGCCTGTTCGGCAATAACTCATGGCAAAGCATAACGCTTTAAGTCATGAAAAAGGCAATGCGACGCAATCTGTAAGGAAACTTTGAATGCGCGTTCCATAAATTGTTCATCTATAGTGCAAATGATCCTTTCATTGCAAGCTTTCATGTTCCTGCTCTCAAAGAAAAATTGTTAGTTTTGGGGAGGGAGGGGGAAGCGTTTGCTTTGTGCAGACTTCATCTTGATCTTGCTGCTTCTGCTGCTTCCTCGTCTTCACTGGACTTGGATTTGCGAATTGCTTTCAGAAACTTGGCTCATGAAACTCAAATAGCATAGATTTTGAAAAATAGAGGCAAGATAAAATATTTTAATGCAATATAGCGAGTGAAATAAGCATGCAAATGAAGTCAAAGATGCATTTTGAAAATTTTGCCTTGACTTAAACTTGTAACATATTTTAAAACAAACTGAACGTCCTTTGTCTTAGACTTTGCACTGTTTGCTTAACCAATTTCAAAATTCTTGCCGATTCTGCCTCTTATAACCAATGCTGCTTCTTGCAAAATTTGTCCCAGTTATTGTCTTTCGCATCTCTAACTCGTTTTGCAAAATTGCCCCAGTTGTCCTTCTTGGGGGAAAATGAAAATTTAAATGCTAAAGGGTCGAGCCCGATGGGGGAGCCTACGTATCCCTCCTTGGGAATCAGACCGTGCGTAGTTCTGCATCACTGGTTCAACGCCATATACCAACAAATAAAAGCTGCCCCAGTTGAAGTTCTAACAGATAGTGCGATATCCAAAGAGCGCAGACAATAACTTTTCAGTGCGTCGATTTAAATTGTTCAGTTGCTTTGCCATACGTCACAAGCAAAGCTTTGGCAGGTTTATCAATTTTAATTTTGAAACATAAACAAATATAAATGCAAGCGTAAATAATATAATAAGGATGCGATGTATTTTATTTCAACTTTCATAAATTCAAAATGAGTTGATTCAGATTAACATAAGCTTTTAAGGTACAATGCAATTTAGGGCCTCAATCTGAATCAAAATTGAAAATAATGCTACTAAGTTCAATCGCCAAGTTCTTTCAGACAATGCCATTAGCTTCTAGTACTGCATCGTTCACGAGCTAGACCGTCTACTATCAATCAGATCTTGAATCTTGTGTGATTTGCATGGTCAACCACCTTACAAATCAAACTTCTGCTAGAGAAATAAACAAAACAAAGAAACCTCAAAAGGTAACTATGATAGTTTGCATGTTATTCATAGGATTGCACACAAGCAAGCAACACCTAGTATTTAACGCATTTAGAGCAAATAAAGCGAGGCAAACAATTAACATGTGACAATCACAAGTAGTTGAGCGTAAATAAATATGCAAACGCGTCCTACCCTGCAAGGTGCCTCTTTGTGCTAGAGGTAAGCCTAAACGCACAAACAAGTGGTAACGAAAAATAGTTCATGCCAGTTCTGAGCAATTCAGACTTAGAGTAAGCAACAAATAATAACATTAATTGATAACAATCATCTCTTCGCTTTGACACTGCAATTCCGTTATCCCAACTATCTTCCAAAAGTTGGTATCAACTCGAAATTCTAACACAGCTCATGCTCTTTACAACATCTGCAAAAAATTCTAAACCCAAATGCCTAAAACCTGAAACAATCCCCCATACACCTTTTGCAAACATCCACACTCCTTCAAGCATAAGTCCCAAGTATTTTACAACATCCAAGGGTGAAATTTCCAACCGCCTTTCACAATACCAGACTGCAAATCATGAAAGGCGCAAATTGGCCTTTCAAAATAAAACCTCACTGGTCCTCGGTTTTGGAACAGCCTCTCAGCTTCATAAGTTTTGCAAGGCTCACAGTCCTTGTTCATAGGGCTCCTCATTGGTCCTTGGTTTTGATCAAGCTTCTCAGTTTCCTAGGTAGCCGCACTGGTCTTCAAGGAGGGACCCCACTGGTCATTCAAAGACACAGGGGCTTCACTCTCCTAGTATGCGACAAGCATACTTCAATTTTTATAAAGTTGCAGCTCGATAATCAACATAGGCCTGCACACACGCAAATCCATTCACGAGAGGGACCCCACTGATCCGTTTAAAGACACCAGGGGCTTCTCCTCTTAGATCTCACTACACCAGGCCATCTCCAAAACACAAACTAACCAAATCTGCCTAACTTTCTCCGGACTGCAATTCTGTCTATGATCTCAATTCTGCTAAATTCTTCCATTTTCTAACCTAAAAGACAACATAGGAGACAAAATTCCAAATCTGATTTTGTTCAAAACATGGTTAGGACTGAGGATTCGTTATCACACAGCACATAATATGCATTGTCGTTGGGTTTCAAGAACCCGTTGACGTAAGGACGGTTTCCTAACTATGGAGGCGGTACCAAGGACCGGGTCCAGACTAAGGTGTAAATGCATGCATGCTCCTAAAACTCCATCTAAGAGTGGGTTAACGGTTGAGGCTAACAGGTGAGTGGCAAGCGGTCTCGCAGTCGAATTACTCCTACGATGGCCGCCGGTGTACCAACTCGTCATAGGGTTCTTTAGTGGAAGAAGGTTCGGGTGCGCATGGGCGCACCTCGCGGATATTTGAATGAGAATGCAAGAGGTTCCTAGGAGTGGGGGAAATATGAACGGAATGCCAGTTTATATATGTGCACAAACAAGGGTGTAGTGACATGCTTTCCGCGGCACACATACAAACAGATATAATAAAGCAAAAATAAATTAATCATGCTAGTTGCAAATAATTGAAAACCTTTATGGTCAAAATCTTTATTGTTCCCCAGCGGAGTCACCATGCTGTTGAACCCCAAAAATTACCCAGAAAAGGATAAATTCCGAAATATCGACAGGATGGACTAACTATTTTGGAGTTTTTGGAGTCGCCACCCAATTTAAGGAAAATAGGGAACCAAATAAGCAAATGCGTGCAAAACTCCGTTTTAGAAAAAAGACGGTCTTTCAAAGATTCGAAGTAAGAGGTTTTATTAATTTCGGAAGAAGGTTCTTAAGGCACTTCCGAAATTCCGTTAAAAACGGTTAATCCGACAGGTTTCCAAAACATTTGCCAAATATGCTTTTCTAGAAAATTTATCTAAAAATAATTAATCGAAATAAAATTTGTTTATGAAAAATATTTAATTTGCACACATTTGCTAAATGGCCCCAGTTTTCAATAAATAACGACTTCAAAAATAAAAGACAATGAATCATAAAGTAAAGCAATCTACAAACAAACAAATATTATTGATAAATAAATATTTTACGCATTTTATTTACATAAATATCTAAGGAAATGAATGCAAAGTTAAAGATAGAACCCGAGATATTGATCAACTCGCGGGAGCCTTGAATTTTCTAAATTTCCTAAGGTCTTATGTCTTGATTGCTTGAGTTCGAATTCAAGCCCAAACGACTCCAATGCAATGGACTATCCCCATTTGTAAGTTAGCCAAACGCGTTCCCAAGTTGTTCGTGCCAAGATGTACCTCGCAAAAAAAAAATGGGAATGAAATTGGATTAGTACGATAATAAAGCGTAATAACTAATGAAAATAAAATAATAGTAATAAAATAATAATAATAATAATAGTAATAATAATAATAATAATAATAATAATAATAATAATAATAATAATAATAATAGTATATAATAGTAGTAATAAAAATAATAATAATAGTAAAGGGGGGTTTATTTTTGCAAAATTTAGGCTCAGGTTTGTATGGTGCGTCATGTAGAGGCTCAGGATGTTGGTACGGTTGCAAACACGCCGGCCGGTCGTGTTGCCATGCCAAGTACCAATTCCGTTAGTCTATTCAACTTGCTTTACATTAAAATGCATACATTCATGATCGCCTATTTGCTTTAGGGACACGGGGACGGGACTGTTCAAGTGTAGTATCATGTTCAAATCAATCCCGAGGCCTCAATACGCGTATATGTATTTTTTCATTGGCCAAATGCGATACGGGTCAAACTGCATGATAACGTAAATGGGTTGAGCTGTACAACCAAAATAGTCCAACAAATAAATGGATCAAACTGCATAACAAAGCCTACAAGTCAACTGAATAAGCAACATCGAAATCCCGGTCCATATGGTCAAAGCAAACAGTCAAGGCAACAGTGGAGCACCCCCTCCGTGGCCTTGTCACTGCAAAAGACCAAGAACCTCAAGTAACATTATTTTCAAACACCAGTGGATAGAACAAACAAACAAAGACAGGGACAGATCCATAATGCAAACGGGTAACCGGAAATAGTTAGATACTCCGGCGGAAACAATCAAACGGAGCAGTAGTCGACGGGATGGAAGAGCAACACCCGATTGGGGAAGACTTTAGGCTAAACGACAGTGGTAAGGAGAGAAACCACGAACACAGGAAAAGGAGCGACTGCCGGCGAGGTTTTCCGGCAGAACTCTGGTAAGTCTCGCGGCGTCACTACTACTCTGCTGTTGTCATTCTCCAACTGTGGTGTCTCCTTCCTTCTTGCCTCGTATTTCCCTCAAAGGTCTCCCCATTTTTGATCTCCTTTTGTGATTTCAGTTTCAACAGAATAAACAAGAAACGGGCTCCGATGATGGCAGATTCCGGTGGTGATTGTGTGTATATTTTTAAGCATGGTCATTTTTTATGTGGGATTGGGGTGTGGGTTTTGTATGCCGGTGGGGATTGGTTTTTGGGTATTAGTATGTGTATATTTTATAGAGAAGATGGGGAAATCGTGTGGGAGGAGGGCCTAGATCTGATTTTCTTTTTGTCTTGTGGGAGATGATGAATAGTAATAATGAGGCTAGGGTTTTAGATGAGGAAGATGATTATAATAGTGAGGGGGCTGATGATGATGGTGAGTAGTGTGTTAGGGTTTTGGGATAAGGGTATATATATATATATATATATATATATATATATATATATATATATGTGTGTGTGTGTGTAGGTGATTTGCACAAATAGGTTAGTGCTTGGGGGGGGGGTGAGCAGATTTGGCCTCAATTTACAATTAATTAAAATTTTAAAAAAAGTACATGGGTTGTACGGGTGGGTTAAATTTGGAAGGATTTTGCAAATTTAGCTTATTCTTTGAAATTTCAATTGATCCTCTTTATTATCATTATTTTATTTTATTTTATTTTCAAATTAAACTTCAATTATAAAAATATTACCATAATTTAATAAGTTTTGAAAACTTCGGGACAAAATTGGGTGTCAACAATAGGTCGATCACTGTCACTTATTGCTTCCTCAACATTGATTACATCTTCCATGGGTGCTCTAAAAGCAACCTCAGGAGACCCAGATGATTCATGCATGGGTGGTTCCAACCTTTTTACTGTTTCCCCTTCCCCCTCAGGAACAGCCTTAGACCCCTCTCCCTTTTCCCCCTCATCAACAACCACGTTTAAGGGATAAGCAAAATTTACCTGATACTGATAAATAATCATAGCTCGTGACAAATCCTCAACCTGTTCAACAATTGATTCAGCCGTGGGAACTGGTCTTTCCCCCTGAATTTCTAGTTCAGGTACTTCTGGCATTATTTCAGGAATTTCAGGGTTTAGGTCAGTGGTGTCCATGGGTAAAGGTGGGTTGAGATTTTGTGGTTGATCAAAAGTGGGTGCAGATGAAGAATTTTCAGGAGAAAGAGACATTCTTGCAATTCGAATTAAGAGATATGTGATTATTTTTTCTGAAATTTCGAGATTTCAATTGGTAAACAACGTGAAAGAATAATGTGCAAGAAGGAGTGTATTTATAGAGTGAATTAGGTAGTGGAGATTGAGTGTGAAACGATCAATATTACCTCATCAAGACATGCAGCCATTATGGACTCTTGGGAGTCTCCCGGAGAAATAGAGTCGTTAGACTGTTAAGTCACATTTTCATAATGGGAACTGTTCCTCCGATGGGACTCTTATGCAGTTTGGATATGGTTAGGATACATAGTGGAATTTATCCTAATTGCAAGTTACCTATAGCCTTAATCTTCTAAGATAAGTGAATAATAAAGAGTACATACCTGATTTTAACACGAAAAATCAGTGTCTTCCAATTTGAAACACTTTTGATCAATCTGAAATTCTAAGAGCATAAGGGTAACAACATTTAATTTTAGCATCTCTAAACAAGAATTATGGCATAAGAGTATACACTTAAGTATTAAACTGGACAGAATGATTCACATTGACTTGAATAAAATTAATTTTAGGTGCAATTTTCTAGCCAATTATGAAGTAAAGCATTGATGAATTCATGTGAATTTAATCATCCCTAATTCAAACCTATTTCTTTCAAAATCATCTCTTCCTAAAGCTTTTGTAAAGATGTCCGCAATTTGCTTTTCAGTAGGACAAAATGCTATGGTGATCAAACCTTTTTCATAGTTATCTCTCAGGAAATGATGTCTTATATCAATGTGCTTAGTTCTTTTGTGATGCACTAGATTTTTTGTCATGTTAATAGTACTAGTGTTGTCACAAAAAATAGGAACAGTTCCTAAATCAACACCAAAATCCTGTAATTGTTGTTTGATCCATAACAACTGTGAACAACATGAGTCAGCTGCCACATATTCAGCCTCAGCAGTGGAAAGTGCCACCGAATTTTGTTTCTTGGTTCCCCAAGAGACCAAACACTCACCAAGAAAATGTGCCATACCTGAGGTACTTTTTCTTTCAACAAGAAATCCTGCATAGTCAGCATCAGTATATCCAACAAGATTAAAACTACCACCTTTTGGATACCAAAGTCCTAAGGGACCTGTTCCCTTCAGATACCTCAATATTCTCTTAACAACTTTCAAATGAGATTCCTTAGGATCTGATTGAAACCTAGCACACAAACCAACACTGAACACAATATCAGGTCTACTAGCAGTTAGATAAAGTAGAGAACCAATCATACCTCTATACAGTTTTTGATCAACTGATATTCCATTGTCATCAAGATCCAATTTTGTGGCAGTGGCAATAGGTGTGTCAATTTCCTTAGCATTATCCATATCAAATCTTTTAAGCAATTCCTTAACATATTTTTGTTGATGGATCATAGTTCTATTTGAGGTTTGCTTAATTTATAAACTCAAAAAGAAATTGAGTTCACCCATCATGCTCATCTCAAACTCACTCCCCATCAAGTTTGCAAATTCCTTACTTAAATTTTCACAAGTAGCACGAAAGATTATATCATCTATATAAATTTGAACAATTAAGAGATGCTTACCTTTTTCTTTCAAAAACAATGTGCTATCAATTTTACCTCTCTTGTATCCATGCTGAAGTAGAAATTTTGATAGCCTTTCATACCAAGCTCTTGGTGCCTGCTTGAGTCCATACACTGCCTTGTCTAACTTGTACATATGTTCAGGGAACTGTTCATTTTCAAAGCCTGGAGGTTGCTTAACATACACTTCTTCTTTCAAGTAACCATTCAGAAATGCACTTTTAACATCCATCTGATGTAAAGTAAATTCCATGTATGTAGCAAAGGCTATGAGAAGTCCTATTGCTTCCAATCTTGCAACTGGAGCAAAAGTCTCATCATAGTCGATGCCCTCCTCTTGACCATACCCCTGAACAACTAGCCTGGCCTTATTTCTTGTTACCATGCCATCCTCATCGAGTTTGTTTCTGAAAACCCATTTTGTTCCTATTATGGATCTGTTCCTTGGCTTGGGTTCCAGATGCCAAACTTGACTTCTTTGAAATTGATTCAATTCCTCCTACATAGCATTGATCCAATCTGCATCCTTCAGTGCTTCTTTCACATTTTTGGGTTCAACAAGGGATAAGAAAGCACTAAAGGCACACAAATTGTGATTTTTAACTGCTGATCTAGTTTGTATCCCAGCAGTCTTATCTGAAATTATTTGATCCACAGGCTGTGACCCTTGATACTTGTAAGACTTGAGTGTCAACCCATTGTCAGAAGTCCCTTGCTGAGGAACAGTTCCTGAGGGAGTAGCACTTCCAATTTGTGAAGTGGAACCAACATTTGTTCCCCCTATTTCTGTGCCACTCTTCTCAGCTCTGTCCTGAGGAACAGTTCCTTGCAGTTCACTTCTCACATCCAGAGCCTGTAATTGTGGATCACGTTCATTATGTTTCAGCATTCCAATCTCTTCATCCTCCTGTACCTGTTCTTGAGTAAGACAGTCAGTTTCATCAAATTTAACATGCATTCTTTCTTACATTTTCAATGTTTTCTTGTTAAAAACTCTATAAGATTTGCTGTTTGAAGAATAACCAACAAAGATTCCCTCATCACTTCTAGGATCAAATTTTCCCAAGGCATCTTTCCCATTGTTGTGTATAAAATATTTACAACCAAAAGCCCTAAGATGAGAGATGTTTGGTTTTCTTCCCTTAAGCAGCTCATATGGAGTCTTTTCTATTAAAAGCCTTGTCATACATCTATTTATTATGTAACATGCAGTATTGATGGCTTCAGCCCAAAAATTCTGTGGAAGATTTCCAGATATTAGCATAGTCCTTGCCATTTCTTCTAGAGTCCTATTTTTCCTTTCCACTACACCATTTTATTATGGAGTTCTAGGTGAAGAAAAATTGTGATTAATGCCATTTTCATTACAAAAATTGAAAAACATATGGTTTTCAAATTCAGTTCCATGATCTGACCTAATGGCAACAATATGACTATCTAGAGTTCTTTGAGCTTTCTCAGCAAAAATTGAAAATGCATTAAATGCTTCTTCTTTAGATAAAAGAAATATGGTCCATGTAAATCTAGAGTAATCATCCACCAACACCATAACATACTTCTTACCTCCACGACTCATTGTTCTCATTGGACCACATAAATCTATATAGACCAGTTCCAAAGGTTTAGTGGTACTTACCTGTTTCTTTGGTTTGAAGGAGGATTTTACCTGCTTCCCCCTGGCACATTCTTCACATAATTTTTCATCCTTAAACTTGATGATAGGAAGACCTATCACCAAATCCTTGGACACAAGTTTGTTCAATTGTGAAAGACTGGCATGGCCAAGTCTTTTGTGCCATAGAAGGAGATCATTTTGCACCACACTTAAGCAACTCAAGCTTCCATCAGATAGTGTCAACAAGTCTACCTTGTAGACGTTTCCATGTCTATTTCCCAGCAAAATAATCTCTCCAGAAGTTTGGTTAGTCACCGTGCATCCAGTAGATGAGAAATTAACATTATTACCTTTGTCACACAATTGAGATATACTCAATAAGCATGCTTCAGCCCATCTACTAGAAACACATTGTCTGTACTATGTGAGTCAGACCTACCTACCTTTCCAATACCAATGATTTCCCTTTTTTTACCATTACCGAAGGAAACACTTCCTCCTTGAAAGGCTGAGAATGAAAGGAACAGTTTCTTATGTCCTGTCATGTGCCTTGAGCAACCACTATCCATGTACCGTTTGTGGTTTATCTCCTTCACTCTAGCCTGCAAAAGAAAAATAGGGGTTAATTTTAAGAACCCAAACTAGTTTAGGTTCCTTTCCTTTAGAAAAAGGATGAATCAGATCTCTCCTAGCCCAGAATTGTAATGGTTTCTTTGTGTGAACAGTTTTCTTTCTTACAGAATTTTGAACAGGTTTATAGGACCTGCTCCTCTGTCTTAAAGAATTTTGAACAGGTTTATAGGACCTGTTCCTCTGTGCAGCAATTTTTAAAGATTGGCACTTTTCTTTCCGGTGACCAGTGTTCCCACAATGAGTGCATAGCCAGTTTTCAGGAAGTGATAAGTACTTACTCTTTGGATCCCATTTGGATGAAAACTGTGCTTTCATGAATCCAATACCCTTCCTGTTACTACTATGATTTTCCTGTAACCATTCTAGTGCTTCAGAAGACTTGTTCCATTTTACAGTTTTTCCTAGCACCATTTTTGTTTTAACCAAGTCTTCTTCCAAAGATCTTATCTTCTCATCCTTTTTGCACAATTCATCAACTTTGACTTTCAGTTTCTCTTCAGCAATGATCTGATGAGAATTAGCAATACCTTTACCCTTTTCAACTGTTTTAACATTTTCTAATTCCTGAATAGTTGATTTAAGTGTGAGGACCTGTTCCTCGAGCATGCTAATCTTTCTTTCAGAAAGTCATTTTTAATTACTGCCTGTTTGCATTCTGCTCCTAAACTATCAATTTCATCATGCAGTTGATGGTTGCCATCCCTTAAAGATTTAAACTCATTTAGCACAATATGAAATACTTTAACCAATTTCTCTCTAGGCATACTTTTCACATCTTGTCTAAGTTTAGAAACAAATACCTCAGCATCTTCTTCATTTTCTGAGTCTTCAAGAGCCATTAGAGTAAGATCCTCATCCAGATCATCATCAGATACTTCATCCTCACTGTCTTTCCATCCTGCAACCATTGCTTTGGGATTTCCACTTTTCTTACGGACCTGTTCCCTAGCCTTTTTCCTTTCCTCAATAAATCTCTTCCTCCATTCTCCTTCCATGATTGGACATTTGCTGATGTAGTGATCCATGCTTCCACATTTGTAGCATTCTCCAGCCTGTTTCATGTTAGAAGACCTACTTTGTCCACTAATCCCCTTTTTGTTAATCAAATATTTTGGAACACTTTTAGCGATAAGGATCAGTTCCTTATCATCAATAAGTTTATCAGCAGCAGTCAAGGCTAGATTAGGTTCAGTTTTAACTGGTACTCCTATGTTTTTAACCTTTTTCCTCAGTTCATAAGTCTTTAAATTACCTATAAGCTCATCTAAGGATAAAGTCGTTAGATCCTTACTTTCTATGATAGCACAAGCTTTGATCTCCCAAGATTCTGGAAGAACCCTAGTTAGGATCTTTTCTACTCTATCTTCCACAGTTAAAAACCTTCCCAAAGAAATAAGTTCAGATTCAATGGCATTGAATCTAGTATACATTTCAGAGATTGATTCTTCTTCTTTTATTTTAAAACTTTCATATTCAGCAAAAAAAAAAGTTTACCTCTAGACCTTTTTACCTGACTTGTTCCTTCATGTGCAACTTGTAGAGCATTCCAAATTTTCTTTGCAGTGGTATACCCTCTCATTCTAATGCACTCGTCAGGACCGAGTCCACCAACAAGCCACTTCCTAGCTTTTGCATTCTTTTCCCATTGCCTTATGTCTTGAGCATTGCATTCTTTCCTGGTTTTGGGAACATCATTTCCCTCAGCATCCTTCTTCATTGGGATCATGGGACCTTCAGTCACTATGTCCCATAATTCATAGTCTTCAGCTTGAAGATGATCACGCATCCTTTCCTTCCACCATGAATAATATTTTCCATTGAACAAAGGAGCTCTAACCATTGACTGACCCTCATTGTTCTCTCGTGATGTACTCATCTAATCCTAGGTGTTAGCCTTTTCATGGATAACCCGCTCTGGTACCAATTGATATTTCTCAATATACACCACTTTACTGATTTGAGGACCAGGTCCCTAAGATGTGTTCCTTACTAAGCTATGTGCGGAATTCAAAAAGTAAGTAAATGAACACCCAATATTTAGCGTGGAAAAACTCCTTGAACTCGGGATAAAAAAACCACGACCTACTCTTCCAAGTAGGATTTTAACTTCACTATGTAAAAGGACTCACTTGGTTACAAGACTACCTTCTTACTAACCTAGGACTAACTCTAATCCTTTAGTGATCTCTTTTCACGATCAGTGAAGCTGTGTCAAGTACACGACTTGAACCAGAAAGATACAACTCGATTATGCCTACTACAGTTGAACTAAGAATGAACTTTTACAAGACTCAATCTAAGGAACATGTTCTAACTTAGTTCCACTGTAGCTAACTGATTACACAAATAAGACAATGACTCTTTTTCGCTTTGCTCGATTCTCTATATATTTGTTCATACTTCAGTGGCTGATATGCTCCTCGTTTTATAGCTTCAACAACCAAGAAGTCTTGAGCAATTAGAACTCCAAAGCTCCCATGAGTTTGAGTCCTAACTGGACTCTTCTCTTTTGCATTCGAATCTTTTAGCTCTTATCCATTATTTATGCAATCTTTTCATATCACGTTTAGACCTGCATAATTATCAAGATAAACATTAGTCTTAGGATAATTAATAATATCTCAGCTTAAATGATTTTGCATGAATTATCTATTTAGCTCCAGTGATTCAAAGGAACAGGTCCTTTGAATTCGTTCCTTAATCATCAGTCAAAACTCCAAGCTTATCCAAGCTAACAAACTGTTTCTGCACTGTTTCAACAGTTTCTAACTGTTTCTATACCGTTTCAACTGTATCTCTGTTGTTTCTCCATTGTTTCATTCTACTCGTATGTTGTTTTTACTATTTCATTCTACTCGTATGTTGTTTTTGACACTCGATAGTCTCCTTCATTTTGTTTAATTGGTCTAGTTACTATTCAAACCGTATAATTTTTTTTATATAATTATAGAAAATATATTTTGAATAAATTTGAAAACACATTCTGATATACGTCTTAACCGCATAAATCACACTCGATATGGCATTTGAAATTAAATTATTTTATCTTTTTCACATCAACGGTAGTATAAAACGTATTCTTCAAGGTAAACTAAAATAGTACGGAGTATCAGATTAAATAAAATAGTAACTCTTTGATAGTAAACACAGGAAGTGATGACAAAGATGATAGGGTGATAGAATAGTCTAAGAACCTGATGCCGACATAAAACCAAAAACATAGAATGTCCTTGAAAGTTGCAAATGGAACATATGGCTATGGATACATCTTCACTCTTATTTTTTTATAATTAAGGATGAAAATTTGTATATTTGTATAAAAAAAACCCTTGTTTAAGCCCCCTTTGAAAGGGAAATTATCACAAAACACCATAAAAAATAGAGAATTGATTTCGTTATTGAACAAACATTTTAAAAGATTCTCACTAATATTATTTTTAAAAATGTAATATCATATATTCATATTTTAGTTTTAAAAATACCACTTTCATTCCGAATAAAATAGGGATTAGATTTAGTAACAAATCCACCCAAAAAAACAAAACGTATCTTCCTTATATTTAACTTTTGACTACTTCTTTTCTAGTTTCATTAGAATTCCTTTTCCATCTATTTAATCTCTCTTTCAATTTCAAATATTTTTCCTATTAATTTCTCTGCTGATTATTCAAATCTCCTAGTAAACAAACCTGTGGAATTAAAACAGTAATCATATTAGAACGGCAGATATATATAAACCTTTATTTGAAAGGTCTTTTTTTTCAGATATCATAAATTTGTATATAGTAATATTATACTCTTTTTATAATTGAATACATAATTTGCATGATAGAAATATACTACATACTTGATAGTAATATACTACTTACGTAAGTGGATAAGTATACTACTTAATATACTATGAATAGCAACATTACGCTCTTTTCATACCGGTAATGTATAATCTGCCTACAATGTACTATATATACCAGTAGTAAACTTGGCATATCTTTCATTTATTCTCTAAAAATACGATTCGACGAGATTTTGGCGATAGTATTGGAGAAGAAAGATATGTCATTGGTAAAGTTATTCGCTTCAAAATCTGTAAATAGGGGAGGAACTTTTATTATTCTAGTTCCTCGGTACGTATTGCATGTGTACCTCGGTACGTATTGCTTCAACATTTTATTAAAGCGTTTCAAAATTATTGAGCGTTTCATTAACAGTAAGTAGATAAAAAGAATTATCAAAATATGAAATTGAAACTTTGATTAAGAGATTATTATTCTCGAACTCTTCAACCAATTAACCGACCAAAATCAACCTTTTTTAAAACTCTTGTAACGAAGAACATAAAAGGACCGAGTAATTACCACTAAATTTGGATATTTTCTCATCTATATATCTATTAAAAGGAGAGTCCTAGCCAATCCTATTTAGCCAATTGTCAAAAATTGATTAGTACACCTATTTATCTTTAGGACAATCACAAACTAATTTTGGTAAAAAACTGAATCAACCCAACTGAAACCCAACTTCCAACGTTTGAAATACTAACTTATCTGATTCCCAAAAAAAGGACCATAACTTTGGTACTGTGGTTAATAAAAAACACGTTCACCCACTTCAGTTTTATGACTTTTCAACTTCTTTCTCTGATTCACACCAAATACATCCGTAATCCACTTTTGAAACTGCAGCAGTTTCTTCCTAAAAAATCTCAAATCTGCTGAACGTGATTCTAAACAACTGCACTATAAACAAACATGATGTTCTGCAAAACCAACATTATCAGAAAATCAGGAAATTACATCAAACTGTCACGCCTCTGCTGAAGAAACTCTCACGCCTCTGCTGAAGAAATATGACTTCGCGTCTCAATTTCATCAAAGAAATAAACAACAAATCAATGCAATGGACTCTTAAGGTCCGCGTTACAAGACTATGGCACGTTCCTGATCGCTCAAACCCGGACAATCCTTTTTCGATCGACATGATTCTTCAGGATGCGAAGGTATGTATACTTGATTTTTCATAACTTAAGATATATATTTGCGTCAATAGAAGTAATTTATTTAAGTTTTGGTTATTCTTCAACACCAACAATAATAGTAGATAATGAACAGACAGTTGTTGATAGACTTTATGTAACTATTCTGTATAAACAAAGTAGGTGAGCCTATTAACAGGAACTAAGTTTATGATACTTTAAAACTATTGAACATAACAAACATATGTATACAAATCTTAGTCCGAAGAGTTTACAAACTAAAGTTTACAATATATGGAGGAGTCTTAAGGTAATCGCATCAATAGAAGTAATTTATTAGGATTGCTTTCTCTGTTTATATAATGCATAAAGATAAGATTTTTTAGATTTGAAAATATTAAAATTTGAGTCGGATCAGTTTCACAGTGATGTTGAATGTAAAGTCTTCAAAAGTGTAGCTGATGTGGTACAGACCTTCTAACCATGTAAAATCTGTTTTTGATGTTATTTGTCATGTAAAAAGATTAAAATTATTTAGTAACAAACCATAGAATAACAGTTGATAATGAACAGGCAGTTGTATTACTACTTTCTGAAACTATTCTGAATAAACAAAGAAAATGAGCGCATTAACAGGAACTAACTTTAAGAAACTATATACACTATTGAACATAAGAAATATATGAATGCGCATCTTAGTCCGAAGAGTTATAATGCATAAAGATTTGATTTTTAAGATTTGAAAATTTGAGTAGGATCACTTTGACAGTGATGTTGTTTGAAGTGTTGTCTCCCCTTCAACCAGTTCATTGTGTTAACCAACAAGCCAATAAGTCTTCAAAAGTAGGTGAAATAAAGTAGATAAGCGCATTACATAGACTAAGTTTATGATACTTTCTAAACCATTCAACATAACAAACATATGTATACAAATCTTAGTCCGAACAGTTTACGAACTGTTTGTTACAATATATGGAGGACTGTTAAGGTAATCGCATTAATAGAAGTAATTTATTAGGATCGCTTTCTCTGTTTATAATTCATAAAGATTAGCTTTTTAAGATTTAAAAATTTGAGTCGGCTCTGTTTGACAGTGATGTTGAAATTAAAATCTTCGAAAGTGTAGCTGATGTGTTATAGACCTTCTAAACATGTAAACTCTGTTTTTGATGTTATTTGGCATGTAAAAGGATTAAAATTATTTAGTAACAAACCATACAAGAAGATTCTAATCCACTATAAATTGCTCAGGCTTCTTCACTTACAGGCTGCATAAATCCATACTCTTTAAGGATTTGATTTTATCTTAAATTTAGTCTACATACTGTTGCCTTTATCTATGTGCGACGCATTTTGATATAAGATGTTCTACCCAAACTTAGATTCATGTATCTTGCCCTTCTGAAGTTATAACCTATTTACAACATGCCAATATCATCTACTTATTTTATACTAATTGTTTTTTAACATGTCTATACTACAATCTAACTAAATAATTTTTTTTACAAGGGAGATCGAATCCAAGCTTCAATAGGAAGGCAGGTTATGCGGATGTTTAAATCCAAAAGAACTGAGCTTGGTCTGTATGTCATGAAGAACTTCTTGGTCGCTAACAATAATGTGAGGCTTAAGACCAATAAACACAGTTTCAAGTTGGGATTTACTCAAAGGACTACTGTTGAAGAATGTAATGATCCGCAGTTTGACCTGAGTATTTTCCAATTTCGTTCTTACAATCAGTTGATTAATGGAGAAGATGTCGATATGAATGAACTTTTTGGTAAGTATACATATATAGGAGAATTTATTCATTTAATAATAGCTAATATTTAGTTGGATTCCTAATTCATAACTTCATCGCTTTATAATCTTGCAGATGTTATTGGGGAAGTAAGAAGTTATGGACAAGTGAAGACTGTTAAGCAGGGTGGAAGCCGATTGATTGATATTGAGCTGCTGCATCATGAGTAAGTTTGTCAAATTTCTTTAAATATTTTGACTCATTCAATATTAACTTGCAACTTTTTGTCTCAAAGGAACACCAAAATTAAGGCTACGTTTTGGGGGGACTTTGTCGATCAGATATTGTCTTATTTAGATGCAAGTAGCGAGAAACCACTCATCGTGGTGATGCAATTAATAAAGGCTCACAAATTTCAGGGTATGCCATGAATTACTCAACCATAAATATATTTTTGATACTTAATTTTTGTTCATGATTATTAATACCAATAATCTGTAATGCTTGCAGATAAATATTCTGTAGAGAATACTTGGAATACATCGAAATTATGGATCAACACAGATCTTCCTCAAGTGAACATGTTTAGATCTCGGTATGTGAAATAGTGTTTATCAAGTACCTATTCAATATAGATAGTTGAATTTCTGAAAATTACAGATTGGTTGAAATGCGATGACATGCATGTATTGGAATTAGTCAGATGTCTTCACAACATAATTCAGCAGCTGATGATGAACTGTCTTCTGGCAATTTAAAGGTCATTAGCATTGCAGAATTAGTTGACTGTCAGCAAGTAAGTATACTAATGTTGCTCCTTAAGCATACAAAGTCATTTTTTAATTGTTCGAAACTTAAGTGCTTATTCAATATTTTCAATTTTTAGGAAGGAAGCTTTTGGATTTACGCAACCATAATACTATTAGATATTGAAAAGGGCTGGTCGTATTTGGGATGCAAGAAATGCACTAAGAAAGTTGACAAACAGGGTTCTAAATTATATTGCCCTAAGTGTGACCAAACTAATCATTCCATTGATCATAGGTTTGATTTACTATTCTTTCATAAATATAAATATATGTTAGATGTTTGACGATTCATTTAAAGTTTAAACATTCATTTCAGGTTTAGAATCCCCGTTAGAGTTTTCGATGAATCTGGATTTATTGGCCTGTTGCTGTGGGATAGAGAAGCAAAAAAACTGATCGGAAGGTCGGCTCATGAATTAACTGAAGGTTTAATGGAGGTATGTTAGGTACTTACAGCTTAAGTAATATTCATTACACAACTCATTCTAATATAACCCAGACTTCTTCTGCTGCTGCTGCTTTATCCTACCCATTGGAGCTGAATTACATTCTTGAACGGAAGCTGCTGTTCAAAGTTTTGGTTAAAAATGAGAACATCGCCAAACAGAAAGAAATATACAATGTTATGAAGATTTGCGATGATGCAGACCTGATAAAGGAATTCAATTTGCCATCCTCTGAAGAAAAATTAACAGTAAGTTCAAATTCTTCCAACCATTAATTTATAAATTCAGAATATTTAGAACCTAAATGAATAATTTATAAGTTTCAACAAGCCTAACAGTAGGTTGTACACTGTAAATTTCTTGGCAAATTGTTATGATAAATAAGCAGTTTAAATAAAGTAGTAACATTATGTAATACATATTTGATTTAGGAAATCACAGTACAATGTTTATAAATATCTTTATTTAACAGGATTCTGATATCAACAATTATGCAGCAGCAGTTGGATATAAGGACTTCACTGTAAGTGCAGCGATACACATTGTGTAATTTAATATTGTAATTTATGTTGCTGCATAATGAGTTGAATTTGCCAGTTTCTTAATTAGTGGATAGATCCAAAAGTCTAAACTTTATCTTGCGGAATGAGAAGCATCATAACGTCATATAGAGTTGATGATCGACAAAAGAAGCAAATAATTAAATAACACTGATTTGTGTATCAGATGAGGGGTATATATCATGATATGCATTTGAAGCTTATATGTACCTGTTCAACAGTTTGCTTAAAAACTCTAACAGTAGTTCTATTAAAGAAGCAGACTTAAGAGATTAAAACCAAGATAGCTGTTTGCTTATCGTTCCCTGCTTTGACATTTCAAATCGACCATAGCTGGTCTCTGCATAATTAGCAATACTGTCTTTCGGTTGCACTCATGTGACTCGGAAAAATAGTGATCGTCAATATTATTATCGTTCAGTTGTTGAAAATCAATAATTTTATTGTATATATTCTAAATACTGATTCAAAAATTACATCTTCTCATTTGTAGGACTCTATGGCTGATACTGATGATTTATCACCCACAAAAACACCTGCTAAGAGGAGTAGACTGGACAATAAATGCTCTATAATAGATGTGGCCGATGATAACAATGCAAAACTCTCAAGCAACCGGGTGAGACGAGTAATTAAGAAGGAAAAAAAAATGAAAATGCAGTAGAATTTTCAGAATGTTTCATCTATTTTTCAATTAGGTTTCTTCTGTTTCTAATTTCCTGTTTTTAACAGATACATACTCTTTAACGTACTTTGCACTTTCCTTTAATGTGTTCTAAAAGTATGTTGCTATCTATGAAAATATTATCTTTTGCGCGTAAATAGAAATCATCTATTAGCGAGAACCTAAAGTCCAATTGTTTCACATCATTTACCATTCTGCTGGATAGGAAGTAACTCCTCTTTACAGATTATCCGAGCCAATGTAGTTTGCTGTGATATGACTCTGCCATCTCAAATGAGTCTTCATAATGTAGATTCATTGAATTTATTCACACTTGTGAAAAGTTCTGCAGTAAAATTTTTAAAACAATTAGAGGTTTACAAAATTTTTCTAGGTCTAGACGATATTGCATAAACAGTCGATTAGAACCTTGAATGGTGTAGGAATCTGTATTTGGCAATTCGTGCATTTTTGCGGCGCCATACAAATGATTTATAACTGGATTTAAAACTGACATCTGATCCGATCATTTTTTCCATTTGTACTGTTGCGAAACTATGCTGGAAAATAGTTGGTGGTTTTTGCATTTCATCTGTTAGTTTTAGACAGATGGTTTACATTGAATATTTGATGCATGCTAATTTCCATAGAACTTAGTCTGCTTCGCATATTTAGCAGCAACTGCAGATGTAGCACTCTCCAATGAGTCTGCAGTCAAATCAGTTTTCACACTTCAATTTTAACCGTTTACGCTCATACTTTCAGCATTTTACATTTACTCTTCTGACTCATGCCATTGAGATGCAGATCCATAGGACATATTATTCATAGTCTTAAAAGATTAGTTATCCTAGATTGTAGAGGGTGGATTAAGGGCATGAGCTTCCTGCATAAACTTTTAATTAGAACCTTCAATTTAGTAGGAACCTTCATCCGACAATTCATTCAGTTGTACGAAGCAGTCTACAAGATTTAAACATGGATATACATACAATTAACTAATCCTAGAAGTTTTACCATTTCTAAATGTATCTAATTATGCTAGATATTAATTGCAGCAAATCAGTTTCCCACTTCAACTTTAACCGTTTAAGCCCGTACTTTTAGCTCTTTACACCTGGCCTTTTCATTCCTGCCATTGACATGGACTATCAGCTCTTGTGAGACAATGAGGTTGGATTTTTTAACCATAAGAAGAAAGAGATTGAAGCTAATATCCAATGCGTTCTTTTTCATTTACAGACTATCTTTACATGCCTTAGGCTGCGACAAGAACCTTCTCCTCTGTATTTCTAAAGTTCAAGTCATCCATTTCCGGAGACTTTGGTCCAAAAAATGATGAGAAGGTGCTGTTTGTTTGGAGTTTGCAGAGTCAATAAGTCAAAGTCTTTCCAGTGGTGTCAAGGACTAGAAAGGTTAATGTGGAAATTTGGAGTTTTATTAGCATTTCGTTTCCTGAATAAGTCCGAGAAACAGTTTGAAATTAAAAGACTATCAAAACAGAAAGTGTTTTCTAATTATACCACTTGATGATCTTATAAGACATAAGCTGGTGAGCATATAGTTTCAGTTAACAAACATTCAGCTAGCTTTCCGCTTCTTGCAGTTGTATTCAATACGGCTTTCGCTTCTTTTTTTGCTTGCTTCATACTTTCTCGTCTTCTGATCTTAGTTCAGATAAATGGCAGAAATGATTCTACTTGTCCAAACACATTTTCATGTGGTAATCTTATTGACCTGAGCTTTCCTTTCTCTTTTTCTACACAATCTGACTGTTGAATCATCTCTCTTTCTGGTTGTGATTCTGCTAAGAACAGCTGCAAGGACTATAGTTCCACTTAGCTTCGCTGTAATTATAAGTTTCATATAATAACCTTATAAGCCTGTATTACCATTTGATAGATAAAACATATTTGCGCAGACAAATCTGTTTTCCCACTTCAACTGTAACTATTTGCATATAGTTTCAGTTAACAAACATTCAGCTAGCTTTCCGCTTCTTGCAGTTGTATTCAATACGGCTTTCGCTTCTTTTTTTGCTTGCTTCATACTTTCTCATCTTCTGATCTTAGTTCAGATAAATGGCAGAAATGATTCTACTTGTCCAAACACATTTTCATGTGGTAATCTTATTGACCTGAGCTTTCCTTTCTCTTTTTCTACACAATCTGACTGTTGAATCATCTCTCTTTCTGGTTGCGATTCTGCTAAGAACAGCTGCAAGGACTATAGTTCCACTTAGCTTCGCTGCAATTATAAGTTTCATATAATAACCTTATAAGCCTGTATTAGCATTTGATAGATAATACATATTTGCGCAGACAAATCTGTTTTCCCACTTCAACTGTAACTATTTGCGCGCATACTTTCGGCCCTTTACACCTACCTTTGTGACTCCTGCCATTGAGATGGACTATCATGGCATGTTACGATCTGGTTTTTAATAGGCATAGCTCACAAGTCCACCCTGTTAAAAGTTACTTCAAACAAGTAATCTTTGGAAGTTAAATCTGTAGTATATCTGCTATAGCTAAGATTTCTATGATCTGCATTCAGTTGTCTTCTTCCCAATCATAATTAGTTTTTCCTCCGCACCTGTTACTTGCAGTTCAAAAGGACAAATTATTCATTGCAGACTCGAGCTTAGCAATGAATGCAGCTAAACTGTTAAAAATAACCTATACATCAAGCTGTAGCGCTTTCACTTTAACTTGCATAATGAAAAATATTTTACAACTTGCGCCTTTGAACTTCTACTAATACTCAAGCTAGGCGAGACAAAGTCCGCAGACTTAACAGTACCAACAGCTTTCTGTGAAATGTATTACTATACAAAATGATGCTGATTTTCACGCTTTCTATATAGCATCAATAAATATTAACTACTACTAAAACTTCAGCTAGACGAGACAAAGTCCGCAGACTCGAGCTTAGCAACGAATCTAGCAAAACTGTTCTGATTTGCAGATACAAAACAATAATCTCCTTTGCATCCTGTTTGCAAGTGTTCTAGAACTACTGCAAATCTACTTTCACGCAGAACCTAGAAATAAGACGATAACCCATTCCACCCTCATCATACAGTCTCAAAACCTCCCTCTTCCTATCTTTCTCTCAAGAACATATGATGACTGAAGCAGTTTAACTTGCCAATTAAGGACATGTTAGTCAAAGAAAGTAGTCCTTTATCACCAGCTTGTGGACTGAATGGTGGACATATACCTTTTGGAGGCATATTATAATAGTTCTATAATACTAATGCAGAGCAAACTGATACAGAAAGAATTAACTTACATTCATACACAATGTAAAGAATTTTAATACTATCAACGTACTTTGAACCCTTACACAAATAGTCATCACCCCTTCACCTCTGGAACGAAGATAAACCTCATTGACTTAGCAAGCTAAACTGTGACAAACAAAACATGACGTGCAAATTTTGGGCAGAAGGAGAAAACTGAGTTACAAGCTATGAATAAAAAAACAACAAATCCTTCTCTACAATTGCTTTTTCTCTCCCAACAGCTGCTTTGGTCTGGAAGTTACCCAATCTGGCTTATTTTAAGACAATGGGCTTCCACATACCGTGTAATTGAATATTGACATACAAGAATCCAAGTTATTGTTTCATATCGGGAGATTCCGTAGCTTGTTTCTGAGTGTCACTGCTCTGCATGCCACTTTGCATTTCAAGTAGCTTCTGCTCCTCCTCATCAGCTTCTTGTGGATTTACATCTTTCGCGGCCTTGGGTTTATTGCTCGTGGACTGCTGGTACATTATGCCACCAGACACACAATGCAACAGATTTTACAAGTTGCACGTTTGCACTACTACTAAAACTTCAACTAGGCGAGACAAAGTCCGCAGACTCGAGCTTAGCAATGAATGCAGCTAAACTGTTAAAAAATAACCTATACATCAAGCTGTAGCGCATTCACTTTAACTTGCACAATGAAAAAGATTTTACAACTTGCGCCTTTGAACTTCTACTAATACTCAAGCTAGGCGAGACAAAGTCCGCAGACTCAACAATACCAACAGCTTTCTGTGAAATGTATTACTATACAAAATGATGCTGATTTTCACGCTTTCTATATAGCATCAATAAATATTAACTACTACTAAAACTTCAGCTAGGCGAGACAAAGTCCGCAGACTCGAGCTTAGCAACGAAACTAGCAAAACTGCTAAAAAAAACATATACAACAAGTTGTAGCACATTCACTTTACCGTGCACAATGTCAAAAATTTTACAAGTTCCACCTTTGCACTTTTACTAATACTCAAACTAGGCGAGACAAAGTCCGCAGTCTGAAGAGTAGCAACAGCTTTCTGTGAAATGTATTACTATACACAATGATACTGATTTTAACACTTTCGATGTAGCATCAATAAATATTAGCTATATGAAAATTAATGGAAGAAATAACCATAAGAAAAGCATTTTATAAAAAGAATATGAAAAACCAAAAATTAGAAATCCAAAAAGGTATTTTAGGAAGTTAGAGAGTCAAAACACATACTGCGGATCAACTGCAAATAGTCAAAACATGAAGTACAGATGAAAAACCACAAAGAAAGCATTTTATAAAAACAAAAAATAAAAAACCAAAAAGTAGAAATCCAAAATGGTATTTCAGGAAGTTAAAGAGTCAAAACACATACAAAGAAGAAAAAAAACTGCTGCACTTGAAATTATGTCAACCGCCAGTCTTCAAGGAACAAAACAGTGAGAATATTAATCTCATCTAAGCAAAACACTTACCCGCAAAAATCTTGAATCATATAATCTTCGTCCAATGGAAAATCAAAGGAGAAAACATGGAAGAATCGACCAGATATACTTGGGAAACAAGAAAAAAACTAGATCTTCCATGAATATTCTTACTGGTAAGAACTTACTGATGTATCCATCTTTTATGTAAAATTGACTGAATTTATGGTTGGGTAACTGTATGTTCCTGTATAAATAAACACTTTAAATTCACCAAACTTTGTTTTTTCAACAACTTTTGGTAAATGTTATTTAAAAATCTAGCTTCCAATGCTGATGTTTGAAATATTAGTTCTAAACATAATGTAACTGTTTCTACAGACAGTAACGATCAATCTGTGAAAGAGATTATGGAGACAGCCTGCACAAAAGAAACGACTAATCCTTTGGGGAATATAACAAATGGTTAGTTTTTGTCTTGATCTTACTATATTTGTATCTTATTTACGAAAAATATAAATGTTTAACCAAATAGATTTTTACAGTACCAAAACTTGCAAAAACATATCAGAAAAGGGAGAAGCAAATTTCACTTCCTGATTTAAACGAACCTCCAGATTACCAAGGTAATAATACATTTTACTATTTATTATATAGTTTGCTTCAGGCTGTTTGTTATTGAGCTATACTATATTACATTCACCTTATTGAAATAATAAACGTTGAATATCTGTGAAATTTCAGGATTCTGTATTGTTTGGTAAGGTAGATTTAAATTCACTATTTCAACAATTTATTTTGACATATTAATTGTAAAAAGAATGTCGTTCATTCTACAGTGAATCGCGTTGAAGCACATTCAAGAGGAATTACAATCTGCACAAAAGAAACAATTAATTCATCGCATCATATAAGAAAAGGTTAGTTTTTTAATCTACATAACTATCTGTGTATTATATATTTATATAAATTATATGGTTTACTCAATCTGATAATCTACCACTAATGTTAATTACAGAATTTGAAAATACCCACCAAAAAAGGGGTAATGGAAATACAATTCCTGACTTAAATGAAGAGTCATCTACATGGGTTGAAGAGAACTTCACAGATTTAAATGCTAATTCGGACGATCGAGGTAATGACATAGTCTGCGGATAATTAGACTCCTATTACAATGTCTTATTCGACCTGTTACTTTGTTATCCAAACACTAGATATTAATTCTTATTTTCATGTGTTGCCTCAACTTATTGTAGGTATTCAAAGTGTCGACACGGACATGCAGATACATCATAATTTGCCTGATCTAAACTATCCTTATTCTGTTCCAGGTTAGTATCTTAACTCACTGGTACCTTATAATTATTTTAAATGTTATGAATTGCCATATAGACACAACAGAATAAAAGTTATTTTTAAAAAATTGACTAACAGATCATGGAAAGCAACCAAATGTAGGTGATCAAAGTGAAGATGTATATGAATATCAGAATGATTGTGAAGGTATATCAATTAAAGATTACAGAAACTATTATTAAATCAAAATTAAATAACACTGATAGCAATACTAAACATACCTCTAACAGTTTATCTTTATTTTTCCTTTAGATGATGACGTCGAATGTACAGACATTTGTAGTGAAGGTATGTTTGATGTGCCTTTCTATTATATATAGATATATAGGTATATATATTATTGTATATATACTAAAATTTATTTATAATTTTAGGATATTGGGATATTGGAGATGCTACTTATGTGTGTGAACATTGTGGAGCATATTTTTGGTACGAAGAAAGAACTGAAAAGCGTAAAAAGTCTAAGCAGCCAAAGTTCTCTTTATGTTGTCAAGGTGGAAAGATCAGGCTACCCACTGTGAAAGAACCTCCAGATATTTTAAGACAATTGCTGTTTGGTTCAGGTTTGAGAAAACATTTATTTTAGTATATTTACTATATATATTACGTTCAACATTCCATTAAACTACTTATATATGTCAGTATCTATATTATCAATGCCATACTTTTATCATACGCAGGAGCTAAGAGCGACCATTTTAGAGAAAATATTCGGAGTTACAATTCGATGTTTTCATTTACATCTATGGGCGGAAAGATTGATGTCTCCATCAACAACACAAAAGGTCCTAGAACTTTCAGATTGCACGGACAAAATTACTATCAAATTGGAAGTCTATTGCCTCCAGAAGGATCCGATCCAAAGTTCTCACAATTATATATTTACGATACAGAAAATGAAGTGGAAAACAGAATTAATGCTGTAAGGTTAGTATTACGCACGTCCTGTCTATTACACTTACTTTTTTAAAAATGTAAACATCCCTATGTTTTTTCACTTTTTAATTAGAACCTTGAATGTAGTAGGAACCTTCATCCGACATTTCTTTCAGTTGTACGCCGCATTCTACAAGGTTTAACATTACATATACATACTGTTAACTAATCCTAGCAGTTTAACCAGTTGTAATAGTATCTAATTATGCTGCAAATAAGTTGTGTGCGACATCACTTTTCCCACTTCAACTTTAACCATTTGCGCGCATACTTTCATCCCTTTACACCTAGCCTTATGACTCCTGCCATTGAGATGGACTGTCACAATATTTTACGATCTGGTTTTCAATTAGCATGCTCACAAGTCCACTATGCCAGAACTTGCTACGAACAGTTAAATTTTGGAAATTTATTCTGAACTGTATCTGCTGTAACTAACATTACCTGCAATTCCATAGGACATTTTAGTCATAGCCTTAAGAGATTATTTATCCTACATTAGAGAATAACATATAGTAGGGTAGAAAAAGGTAATGACCTTCCTTCATAAATGTTTAATTAGAACCTTGAATGTAGTAGGAAGCTTCATCCGACAATTCATTCAGTTCTATGGCGCATTCTACAAATTTTAACAATGGATATACATACTGTTAACTAATCCTAGCAGTTAAACCATTTCTAATAATATCTAATTATGCTGGAAATAAAATGTGCGCGACATCACTTTTCCCACTTCAACTTTAACCATTTGCGCGCATACTTACAGCCATTTACAACTAGCCTTATGACTCCTGCCATTGACATGGACTGTCACGGCATTTTATGATCTGGTTTTCAATTACCAGAGCTCACAAGTCCACTATGCCAGAGCTTGCTTAGCTAACATTACCTATAGTTCCATAACACATATTAGTCATAGGCTTAAAAGATAACTTATCCTAGATTGTAAAATAACATATATTAGGGTAGATTAAGGTAATGAGCTTACTGCACAAATTTTTAATTTGAACATGAATGTAATAGGAAGCTTCATCTGACAATTCTTTCAGTTGTACGCCACATTCTACAAGGTTAACACTAGATATAAATACTGTTAACTAAAACTACCAGTTTAACTATTTCTAATAGTATTATGATGGACAGGAGTTTCCACAAAGATAACACCTACAACAAATAGTTAAACCTCTTATTCTCAAATTTTCCTGTGACTACCACGCTTGGTGAGCTACCAACTAGCCGAAGCATGCCAATTTAGTTGGAGTAAAATACTTCAAATCTGCTTCCAAGGACTTGAGTTGAACTAATGACTGCCCTGTAGTTAGACTTCACTGTATAGATTTCAATCTCCCTAACACTCCAGCATAACGCGTCCGTATCCTGGCACATCAACACAGATTTACAAATAAGTTGTGCGCGACATTACTTTTCCCCACTTCAACTTTAGCCATTTGCACGCATACTTTTAGCCCTTTACACCTATTCTATTTTCCTGCCATTGTGATGAACTGTCACAGCATTTTACGATCTACTTTTCGATTAGAATAGCTCACAAATCCACTGTGCCAGAACTTGCTTCGAGCAATTAATCTTTGGAAATTTATTCTATACTATATCTGCTGTAGCTAAGATTTCTATGCACTGCATTCCTGTTGTCTTCTTTTCAATCAGAATTACATTCTAACTTCACATCTTTTAATTACAGTTCCATATGACATATTAGTCATACGCATAAAAGATTAGTTATCCTAGATTGTAGATTAACAAATAATACAGTAGATTAAGGTCGTTAGAATACATTTTAGCAGTCGATACATAGTGTGAAATTGATTTTAATACATAATAGCAGTCGATACAAACAATAGGCTACATTTAGTAGCAGTCGATACAAATAGATTCTAAGCATCTGTGAAATTTATTTGGTCATTTCAGTTGCATACTGCGTAAATCTATCAATGAAATGTTTTAATTTGTCCTTAAAATTATATTGCATAATGTCTGCTCTATCCTTGTGGACTGATTTTGATATACGATGTTGTATTCACAACTAGATTCATGGGTCTTCCCTTATCAAGTTAAATCAAACTTAAATTATCCTCATCGTATATTGTTAATAATGGACATTTACATATTGGCGATACACTGAATGAATTTTTAAAATAAAAAAGGCCGTAAGGTTAGTACTACACACTTCATCTCTTATACACTTACTGATTTGCAATGTGAACATTGCAAACTTTTTTCATCAGCTGCATACAATTATAGTGCTGACCATATCTGGGATCCTGTATCTATTTTTTTAACGTGTCTGATCTGGGTGTTCTAAATTTTCCACTACTAAAGCTTACTCATAAATCTCTGTTACTGTAATGTTTACTCATAAAGCTTACTGATTTGCAATGTCAACAACTCAAACATTTTTCTTCATCTACATACAATTATAGTGCTGACCGTATGTGGGATCCTATATCTATTACAGATATTTAAATGCATCCGAAATAGTTCTGCTCTATTAAAAACAGTCTGAGCAAGTAACAGGATTAAAAAATTTTAGTAGAACTAGATGCAAGAAGATTCTAAGCGACTATGAAATTCCATAAGTAACTTCAGTTACAAAAAACATAAATCCTTACACCAAAGGACTGCTTTTTTATGTAACATTAGGATACATAGTCAGTTTATGTAGGTAATAGACGTAGTCTTGGTTTGAAATAGTTTTAGGAGTTAATGAGGTTCTTTATATTTTGAGTTCAATTTTTCAGTTTTTATTTCTTTAATGTGTCTGATCTGGGTGGTCTAAATTTTCCTATACTAAAGCTTTCTCATAAATCTCAGTTACTGGAATGTTTACCTTTATGTTTGTTAGTATGTTTACTTTTTATTAAGATACATGTGTAACTTGCTCTTGCTATGTCTTTCTTGGATATTTTTTAAGCTGCTAAATGTAATGTATAAGTAGTCTGATACTATATTCTAGATTGGTGGATTCTATGTGTGTTTTGTGTGAAATCTTTCTCTTCTCAACCTGTTTGTACTATTTTATTCATTACAAGATAACAATACAATTAAATATTAACAACTGTAATCTTCTTTTCACAGTGGTGGTCAAAATGCGAACAAACTTCATGCAGAAATTGTTTTCGATCTGAAACAAATGCTTGATGGCTACAATGTTTTTGCAAAAACATTCAGAATGGTCAGAGATAGATTTGAAGAAGATAATGGATCCAATGTTAGACTCAGGTTGATAGGCAAAAGAAGCACCGATGGAAGAAGATACAACTTGCCTACGACTTCTGAGGTAGCTGCTTTGGTAGTTGGAGATTTTGAACCATCTAGGGAAGATAGAGATATCATTATTGAAAAAAAAAATGGAAAGTTACAAAGGATAAATGAATTGAATGCTACATATTTAGGTTTACAGTATCCTTTATTATTTCCATATGGTAAAGATGGATACAGAGAGGACATAGCTTTGAATGGGGATAAGAATGGAGGAAGGCAGGCTGTGAGCATGCGAGAATATTTCGCTTACAAAATTCGAGAAAGGAATAGTGAATTTCCAACTATTGTGTTTGCTGGTAGATTATTTCAACAGTTCTTAGTTGATGGATATACAATGATCGAATCTTCTCGATTGAAATATATTAGAACTCATCAAACACAATTAAGAGTTGCTATGTATAAAGGACTAGCAGATGCTGTTTTGCGTGGAGAGACAGATTCTTCTTCTATAGGGCAAAGGGTAATTATTGGTTCTAGCTTTGTTGGGGGTGCACGATACATGATCCAAAATTACCAGGATGCTATGGCAATATGCAAATGGGCTGGATACCCTGATCTTTTTATCGCTTTTACCTGTAACCCAAAGTGGCCTGAGATACAGAGATTTGTATAGCATAGGGGATTAAAGCCTGAGGATCGACCTGACATTCTAGCAAGGGTTTTCAAAATAAAATTGGATCACTTGATAAAGGACTTGCGAGAAAATAAAGTTTTTGGAGCTGTAAAAGCAGGTATGTGAATCCTCTTCTGAAGTACATATAAAGTAAAAAAGTCTTGCTATACATGCACTAAATAATTAGTTATCTAATTCTTTATTTTATTTTAAATGCAGTGATTTATACGATCGAATTTCAAAAAAGAGGATTGCCTCATGCTCATATCTTGCTTTTCCTGCATGAACATAACAAATATCCAACAGCTTCAGATATTAATCAAATAATATCTGCTGAAATACCAGATGAGATTGAGGATAAACATTATTACAATGCCGTTCAAAATTTTATGGTACATGGTCCATGCGGTTCTGCTAGAAAATCTTCTCCGTGCATGCAAAACGGGAAATGTTCAAAGCACTTCCCAAAAAAAATTTGTTGATTCAACAACAATAGATGACGACGGATATCCTGTTTATAGAAGAAGGGATGATGGCAGAACTATAAAGAAGAATGGTATTGACTTGGATAACAGGTTTGTGGTGCCACACAATCGATTCTTATTGTTAAAGTATGGTGCCCATATTAATGTTGAATGGTGCAATCAATCAAGATCCATTAAGTACTTATTTAAATATGTCAATAAAGGACATGATCGTGTCACAGCTGCATTTACGCAAAGCTTGCAGGATGAAGATTCGTCAAGAGTAGATGAGATCAATATGTATTATGATTGCCGATATATTTCATCCTGTGAAGCTGCTTGGAGAATATTCAAATTTCCAATCCACCATAGAGAACCTCCTGTGGAAAGACTAGCATTTCATCTAAAAGATGAACAAAGAGTCGTTTTTGCTGATAATGATCCTATAGATGAAGTTGCCAACAGACCAACAGTAAGAGATTCGATGTTTCAGAAATGGTTTGTCGCAAACAGAATGTCTCCTGAAGCCAGAGAACTAACTTATGCGGAATTTCCTCTTAAGTTTGTTTGGAAAGCCAAAAAAAAAAATTTGGGAGCGGAGAAAAACATCTCAATTTTCTATTGGAAGGATATTCTTTGTCCCACCTGGGAGTGGTGAGCTTTATTATCTCAGATTGCTATTGAATGTTGTTAAAGGTCCAACACAGTATGAAGACCTAAGAACAATCAACAACATTGTCTATCCGACTTTTAGAGATGCATGTTATGCGCTTGGATTGCTAGATGATGATAAGGAGTATATTGACGCAATAAAGGAGGCAAGTAATTGGGGAATGCCATCTTATCTTAGGCAATTATTTGCTATGTTGCTGTTATCCAACTCAATGTCACGTCCAGAAAAAGTATGGCAAGAAACATGGGTACTGTTATCGGAAGATATCCTCCATGAAGTAAGAGTGCTATTTTCTAATCCAGGTACGACAATAAATATTTACTTTCTATTTATGGTATTGTGTGTTAAAAAATTAGGTGCCTTTAATGATACAATTAGTATTCTGAGTTTAACAAAATATAAATATAATTGTCCTTCATTGTCAGACTTAAAAGATAGTCACCATAGTAGTTTAAATCATATGATATTCACTGTTGCAAGGACTGGTAGCCCAAAATACTAAATGAAGCGTCCTCAATGCATAATGTGCGCTTGCTGTAAAACAGTCAATCAATCTAAGCTTTCTAGCAATTAGTTTGCATCAAAATTAATTAACCTACTAACTATTATCGTTTCATATTAAACAAGAGAAATCTATTTCGCATGATGAGACAAACTTGAGGGAAAGTTTGGTTTAAAAAGTTGAATACCAAAGTGAATCTCATATAATTAATTTAAATACAATGATACTATCAAATATTTATTACATTAGAGGTACTTTAATTGGTTATATTATATTATAATTTTATTTTTTTATTGTGACAAATTAGGAACTTATGTCAATTTAATTTGATGATATAAAATGATACGTGCATAGAAGTTTAACTCAAATTTAATTTAGTGGTCTCTTTTCATCTATTTTTCTTAGTATGGTAACATATTGTTTTTTCTGTTATTTATTTACTTTGTATATTCCTAAAAATATAAAATTAATGCACATAAAAGAAGATTTTCAGTTAAGTACCAATTACAGTTTGATTCCTACTAAATTTATAACTTCTTATCTTATTTTTAGAGGCAGAGCTAACAGATGATGAAGTAAAAAATCGTTGCTTGCAAAAGATGGAGAGGATTTTAAAAGGATGCGGAAAATCTTTACTTGATTTTCCAACAATGCCAACAGCTGTATACCATGAGGATGAAGTTGACAATAGCAATCAGTTAATCCACGACGAGTTGCGATATAATAAGAGATCTTTAAAAGAGGAACATCACCTGTTGTTGAGCAACTTGACGACTGAACAAAGGTCAGTTTATAATACAATCATCTCGGTTGTGGATAAAAATAAAGGTGGGCTGTTCTTTTTATATGGTTATGGAGGAACAGGAAAAATATATATTTGGAGGACTTTGTCATCGATGCTTCGATCAAGAGGAGATATTGTCTTAACTGTTGCATCAAGTGGTATCGCTTCACTTTTGTTACCAGGTGGACGAACAGCTCATTCAAGATTTGCAATTCCTCTGACTCCTAATGAAGATTCAACATGCAACATCAAACAAGGTAGTCCTCTTGCAAATTTAATTATCAAGACAAAGTTAATTATTTGGGATGAGGCACCAATGATGCATAGATACTGTTTTGAAGCTCTTGACAAAACTCTAAGAGATATTCTTAGATTTGATGTTCCATCCAGTTTAGACCAACCATTTGGGGGTAAGACAGTTATTCTTGGGGGTGACTTCAGACAAATTTAATCTGTTATTCCAAAAGGTAGCAGGCAAGATATTGTAAATGCTACCATAAATTCTTCATATTTATGGTGCAACTGCCAAGTTCTATAGCTTACGAGAAGCATGAGGTTGCAAGGAAATCAATTGGGCGAACACTCAGATGAGGTAAGAGATTTTTCTAACTGGATTTTGGCAATAGGTGATGGAAGGATTGAAAACTCCATTGATGGCATTGAAAAAGTTGAAATCCCAAATGATCTTCTCATTAATGACTCTGATGATCCAATAGCTGCCATTGTACAAAGTACATATCCTGATTATTTAACACACTCAACTGACATAGATTACCTACAACACAGAGCTATTCTTGCTCCAACGCTTGACATGGTAGAATCAGTTAATGAGTATATGGTATCACTCAATCATAATCCAGAAAAGATATATCTCAGTTCTGACACAATATGTATGTCTGATCAATCTTTTACAGGTTCAGAACCCATATACACACCAGAATTCTTGAATAGTATAAAATGTTCAGGAATTCCAAACCACTCAATTACTTTAAAAGTAGGTGTTCCGGTGATGTTAGTTGAGAAATATTGACCAGTCATCTGGATTATGTAATGGTACCAGGTTAATCATTACAAGACTTGGAAATAAGGTTATTGAATCAAAGTTTTTATCGGGTAAAATGGCTGGACAAAGAGTGTTTATTCCAAGAATGACACTGACTCCTTCAGATACAAGAATAACTTTTAAGTTCCAGCGAAGACAATTTCCAATTGTGGTATCTTTTGCAATGACTATTAACAAAAGTCAAGGTCAATCATTAGCTAATGTGGGAATCTTTTTGAAGAAACCGGTATTTACACATGGTCAGCTGTACGTGGCGCTATCACGAGTGACAAGCAGAAAGGGGTTAAAAATTTTAGTCTATGACGACAATGGAAAAATAACAAATGAAGCAAAGAATGTAGTTTATAAAGAAGTGTTTCGTAATTTAATTTAAGACTGTTAGTATCTGTTTTCTGTTTTTAAGAAATATTTCTATTTTAGTAGGCCTATTGGCAACTTGGGTATACATAATGAGATCTAATCCGAGAAGTTTTTCCTTTATTACTGTTATCTAAATAGACTGGAAAATAGTAGTTGTTGTTTGCAGTTCATGAGTTGGTTTTACAGGGATGGCTTTCACGACCCAATTTCCAAGGGCTCGTGATGGCACCTAAACAACATTTGCCTAGGCGAACCAATGAAACAAGATGCGGAAAAGAACAATAATGTGAAAAGATCATAAATGGATATATAAATATAAAAGGGTGAAGTCCAAAAGAATATATCCACAAAAGAATTGGAGCATTCTAAGAGTGACTCAATAAAGTATGAATATACATCAAAGAAATCTGAGTCCTATCTCTAAGTGACTCCGGCGGTATGCCACCACGGTCTGTGTGGTCGGCTCACCTCAATCAAAAGTCTCAGAAGCCTCGGGAACCGCTAACGTCCGGGCTGCTGACTGGATGAAGGACCTGCGCACGTAGCAGAGTAAGTTATGAGCCGAAGCCCAGAAAGATCACCGACAGGCCCGCTAAGGTACCCTTGCGGGACAAGTCGCTACATGCATCATAAGCAACAACATACTATAGTAATCATACAATAAAGTAGTGAAATCACAAATAGATGTAACACATTCCATACTCACAAGTAGTAACCAGAAGTCTCAAGGATTATGCCCATCCAACGTAAGGCATAGGTCAACTCAGCGGCAGTTTGGAGGTCCAATCTCTACCCCCGTGCCGACTAACCTAGACCTACGATGGACTAGCAACACCACTACTAAGTATCAACCATATACCGTGACCCGAAGTCACTATCACAATCATGAATAAGTAGACCAACGACCCGTAGTCGTTGGCTCATCTCAAATCTGTCTACGATCGCACCACACCCCCTGTCAAGTGCGTCGTATCTCAAAAAATCAAGTGACCACACCACATCCCCTGTCAAGTGTGTCACATCTCAAAGATCAAGTGTCCACACCACACCCCCTGTCAAGTGTGACACATCTCATAGTATAGGCGACACCACACCCCCTGTCAAGTGTCCCTCTAACAGTATTAATATCCACGACATTAATAACAATAACAGAAATAATAACAGAAATATTAATAACGATAATATTTCACAGTCACCGTAACCCAGGTTGGTTATGCTAGCTGAACGTAAGGCGAAGGTTAACCCGACCACAGTTTGGGGGTACAATCCCTACTCCCATGTCGTCCAACCCAAGGTTACGTATAGACAGCACTACCCAACCCGGCACGTGAACAAATCAAGTACCAATATCATACAATGCCGGCAAAATCCTCGGCAAGACATTTATCATGACATGCCGGCAACATCCTCGGCCATGTCCCAAGTTCTTGCTATCTAAGCATGGCGTAGCAAGCGTTACTACGATATAAATTTAAGTTACCTTGACGTAGCGTTTAGACCGGCACATACCTCGGTCGAGTCACAATCTCGCTATTTATAACAAACAATAATAGCAAGTAATTCACATCATTAATCCTAACCATTGTTAGGTATATATATGCGTACATGAAGCATACTAGCATGAAGGAAGAGTCCACAAGCACAATAGAGGTCAAGTCTCACTTACCTCGAAATTCGGGCTCAAATGCCGGGAAGAATCTCCTTTCCCGCTCGCCTTTTCCGCGAAGGACTCTCCACTAGGTCTATTAAGACAAGATATAGCACATATGAGTGCTCAATTGTAGCTATTTAAGCCTATAGGCATCCTAGGGTAAAAATTACCACAATGCCCCCGGGTAGGGCCGAGCCCTAAATTTACAAAATATACTTTTCCGGACTCCCCACGCTCCCGTGAGTCCAAAAGTACACTTAGATTCCACATGCGAGCCTTGCTCGATGTCTTTCCCCAATTCTTAAGAATCTAGGGTTCTAACCCATTTCCAAGAATCAACCCTTTGATTCTTGTGTTAATCAACATAAAGATGGATTGAAAGGGCTTACCTTAAGTGTAAGTATGATTGGGTCTTCAAGAAATACCCAAAAATCGCCTCAAGAGCTCACCAAATGATTTTTATAAGTTATGAACCGAAATGGCCTTTTTATAGCAGTTTTTTTTGCCTCTGTGACAGCTTCTTTTGAAAAAATCATAACTTTTTATAGAAATGTCCAAATGACCTGAAACTGATGCCATTAGAACCACAACTCAAAGGGCTACAACTTTCATGTTTTGATTTTTTCCTAATTCCTTACGGATTGGCCGTAAAATCAGCTTTTATCCGGCTGTTTGCGCCAAAACAGAACAGAAAAGTCGCACCAGATTTTCTACTGTTTTAGGGGCAAAACGGGACCCTACGAAGCTCGGAATGATCCCAAATTTTTCACACAAGCCATAAAATACTTGGGTGACATGCTCGTCAAGACGGAACTCAATTCGGACCTCCAGAACTCAAAAAGTGGGTCCCACGGCAAAGGTTCAATTTTCGACTTTCGCCAAAATAGCGAAATTTTACCAAACGACCTCGGAATCCAATTTTGAAAGTTGCTACAAGTCACAAATGACTATACGAACCTAACGGAACTTTCGGATCTCTCATCGGAGCTCATTTGCTCAAATCGAGCTCGGAAACCTCTTTTAACTCTTTTAAACTTCCGAAACGGGGACTTTATCAAAAGTCCTATCAAACGAGGTCCGTTTTCAATTTTGAAGGTTGCTACATATCATAAATGACGAGACGGACCTAACGGTGCGCTCAGATTTTCTATCGGGGTTCGTTTACTCAAAACAACCTATCGAAACCCCAAATTCCTTTCCGGAATTTCATAAACGGATCCTTTTCTCGAAAACCTATCAAACGGACTCCGTTTCGACTCAGATTTCACAGACGGGTCATAAATGACCTAACGGAGCTTTTGGGACTGTCGACACGCAAATCAAGGTCCCGGATCCCGTAACGACTATTTGAGGGTCGTTACAATGGCACCCACTTAGACTCTCGGCCGTCCTCGGACGAGCCTAAGTCTAAGGTAGGATCCACACACTAGCCACGGAGCTGGCACGGATTTCGAGGACCCCTCGGTACCACCCGAAATCAATAAAACTTAAAAATGCAAATTCAGGCTTAGAAAATACAAGGATTTCATACCTGAATCATCGAACAAGCGCGGATGCCTCTCACGCATCTCGGACTCAAGCTCCCAAGTGGCCTCGGCAATGGAGTGATGCCCCCACTGAACTCTCACAAGCGGGATCACCTTCGATCTCATCTTACGGACCTCTCTAGCCACAATAGCAATAGGCTCCTACGAATAAGCTAAGTCGCCATCTACCTCCACGGAAGCCATATCGATCACATGAGACAGATCGTGAACATACTTCCGGAGCATGGACACATGGAACACCGGATGAACAGACAGAGAGGGAGGCAAAGCCAGTCTATAAGCAACGGCGCCAACGCGCTCCAATATCTCAAAAGGCCCAATGAACCTAGGACTGAGCTTGCCTTTCTTCCCAAATCTCATAACACCCTTCATGGGCGACACTCTGAGGAATACCCGGTCCCCAACCATGAACTCAAGATCTCTCCGCCTCCGATCTGCATACGATATCTGCCGGCTCTGAGCCGTGCGGAGTCGATCCTGAATAACCCGGACCTTATCTAAGGTCTGCTGCACCAAATCGGGCCCCAACACCTGGACCTCACCAGACTCGAACCAACCGATAGGCGAGCGACATCTCCGACCATACAATGCCTCAAACGGAGCCATCTGGATAGAAGCCTGATAGCTATTATTATACGCAAACTCTGCTAGCGGCAAATGGCTATCCCAATGGCCTCCAAAATCAATAGCACACGCCCTCAACATATCCTCGAGGATCTGAATGGTCCGCTCAGACTGGCCATCAGTCTGCGGGTGAAATGCAGTGCGGAGATCGACCCGAGTACCCAGCTCTCTCTGAAAAGATCTCCAAAACTAAGCTGTGAACTGAGCACCTCGGTCAGAAATGATAGAAACAGGAGCACCATGCAATCTCACAATCTGCTCAATGAAGATACGAGCCAGACGCTCCGAGGTATAAGTAGTCCTCACTGGAATGAAGTGAGCCGACTTCGTCAGTCGATCAACTACTACCCACACCGAATCATGCTTACCCACGGTCAGCGGCAAACCAACTACGAAATCCGTAGTGATCTGCTCCCACTTCCACTCGGGAATGGGCATAGACTGGATCACCCCGGCTGGCCTCCGGTGCTCATACTTCACCTGCTGGCAATTCAAACACCGAGATACATAATCAGCAACATCCCTCTTCATCCCTTTCCACCAATACAGCTCTCGAAGATCATGATACATCTTCGCAGTACCCGGATGAATGGAATATCTCGAACTGTGAGCCTCTGCCAAAATCATCTGCCTCAGCTCCACAATGGCTGGAACACATACCCGGCCGTTAAGCCGCAAAGCACCATCATCACCAATCACGAACGAGGACACTCCCCCACTCAGGACCCTGTCCCGGAGATCTCTCAGATAAGGATCCTCGAACTGCCTTTCCCGAATCTGGGAAGCTAAAGACGACTGAGACCCCACATATGCAAGCACCCGGCCTGGAACAGAATCATCAAACCGAACCCCAGTAATGGACAAAGCCTGCAACTCACGGGCCAACGGCCTCATATCAGCATCAAGATAGGCGAGGCTACCCATGGACTTCCTACTCAAGGCATCGGCTACAACATTAGCCTTTCCGGGATGATACCGGATAGAAAGATCATAATCCTTCAGCAGCTCTAACCAGCGGCGCTATCTCCCGTTCAAGTCCTTCTGAGTGAACAAGTACTGGAGACTCTTATGATCGGTGAATATCTCACATGGCTCGCCATAAAGATAGTGTCTCCACAACTTCAGTGCAAACACGACAGCTAACAGCTCCAAATCATGGACAGGATAATTCTTCTCATGGACCTTCAGCTGTCTCGAGGCATAAGCTATCACCTTACTCTCCTGCATCAGAACGCTACCCAGGCCAACACCCGAAGCATCACAATATACGGTGAATCCCCCGGATCCACTAGGCAAGGCCAACACTGGCGCTGAAGTCAACAGAGTCTTAAGCTTCTGAAAGCAAGACTCATAGGCATCGGACCACAGGAAAGGAACATTCTTCTCAACTTTGTCAGAGGTGCTGAAATAGAAGAAAACCCCTCGACGAACCGCCGATAATAACCTGCCAAGCCTAAGAAACTCAGAATCTCTGTAGGAGAAGTAGGCCTAGGCCAACTCTGAACGGCCTCTATCTTCTTCGGATCAACACACACCCCATCCTTGGTCACCACGTGACCTAGGAAAGATACAGAACTGAGCCAAAATTCACACTTGGAGAATTTGGCATACAACTGCTGATCCCTCAGAGTCCGAAGAACAACTCTCAAATGCTGCTCATGCTCCTCCCTGCTCCTCGAATAAACCAAGATATCATCGATAAACAGAATGACGAAGGAGTCAAGGTAGGCCTTGAACACTCGGTTCATCAGATCCATGAAAGCAGCTGGGGCATTCGTAAGCCCGAAAGACATCACCAGAAACTCATAGTGGCCATATCGGGTACGAAAAGCAGTCTTGGAAACGTACTCGGACCGAATCCTCAACTGATGATACCCCGACCTCAAATCAATCTTCGAGAAGAAGGTAGCACCCTGAAGCTGATCAAACAAATCATTAATACGCGACAAAGGATACCTATTCTTGATAGTAACCTTATTCAGCTGCCGGTAATCAATACACATCCGCATAGAGCCATCCTTCTTCTTCACAAATAATACCGGGGCACCCCATGGAGACACACTGGGCCTAATGAAGCCCTTATCGAGCAAATCCTGAATCTGCTCCTTCAGCTCCCTCAACTCAACAGGAGCCATACGATACGGGGGAATAGATTTAGGCTGAGTGCCTGGCAATAGATCAATGCAAAACTCTATCTCCCGCATAGGCGGCAAACCCGGCAAATCATCAGGAAACACATCCGGATACTCACAAACAACCGGAACTCTATCAAGGGATAACTCCTCTGCCCGGAAATCCCGAACTGAAGCAATATATCCCTCGCACCCACTAGATATCATCCTCTGCGCCTCCAAGAAAGAAATGATCCTACTCTTCGGAGAAGGCCTGGAACCTCCCCATACAACCCGAGACTCACCCTCTGCCCTGATCGTCACGGACTTGGCATGGCAATCCAAAGTCGCATGACAGGAAGCCAGCCAATCCATGCCCATAATGACATCGAAATCAGACATATCGAGCAGCATCAGGTCCACTAAGGACTCTACACCACAGATGGAGATCATACACTGCCGATAACCCCTATCTACACATATAGAAGACCCGACAGGGGTGGCAACCATAAGGGATCATCTAAGAAGACCAGATCCCTGCCCAAGCAAGGGGTAAATCCCGGCGACACATACGAATAGGTAGACCCCGGATCAATAAGAGCATAAGCATCGCGGCCACAGACAGAAATAATACCTGTGATGACTTCATTGGATGCCTCAGCATCCTGACGAGTCATAGCATAGACCTGCGCCGAGCCTCCTGAACCCGGAGCTCTCTGAGACTGCTGTCTAGGAGGAATCTGAGAAACGGGCCCGGCGGCCTGAGGACCAGATAGTACCATAGCTGCGGATCCCTGGCGACCTGATGAAACATAAGGGCAACTCCTGACATAGTGCTCTGGAGACCCACACTCAAAACATCCATCACCTCTACCTCCTCTACCGCCTCTACCACCTCTGCCATGACCACCTCCAGACGAACACCTCCCATGATGCCTCTGATGGCACCTCCCGCACTGCGGCGGACCAGACTGCAAAGAGCCACCCCGCCTCTGGGATGACTGAGGCCTCGGGGTCTCTGAAGAAAAATCCTGGGCAGGCAAAGCAGCAGCCTGGGGCCTAGACTGAGAACGGCCCTGATGACCCTGACCCCTCTGAGCGGATCCACTATACCCACCAGACTGACGCGATCTCTTGGCCGCCCTCTCCGCTTCAGCCCTGGCGAAGATATCCTCCATCCGCCGCGCCACATCAACTATCGCAAAATATGACTTGTTGCCCATATCAGGGGCAACAGCTACCTGCAAGCGGGGATGAAGACCCTCAACAAACCGGAGGACCTTGTCCCTCTCCTGAGCCACCATAGCCGGCGCAAACTGAGACAACCACAAGAACCTGGTGTCATACTCTGAAACAGACAGGTTTCCCTGCCTCAACCCCTCAAACTCGCGCCTCTGAGCATCGTGCTGACTCTGGGGCACGAACCTGCTCATGAACATAGACACGAACTCAGCCCAAGACAAAGGAGGGAGGTCACTAGACCTCTGCCGCATCATGGAGACCCACCATGTCTCCGCATCTCCCGATAATCTGAGAGAAGCACACTGCACCCCTAAGGTGTCTCTAGTACCAAGAACTATCAAAATCTTCTCACACTTCTGAATGTACCTCTGGGCAGTACATGTAGCTGAGGTACCGTCGAACTCTGGAGGCTGAAGCTTCATGAATGACTCTATCCTCTTGGCAACCTCCTCAGTGCCCATAGGAGGAGTAGAAATAACAGGACCTGCCTGAGGAGCAGAAGCAGAAGGCTGGGCAATATGATCAGGAGCAGCCTCAGAAGTAGGCGTGCTCATAACAGGTGTGGTCGGCTGAGGAGCCGAAACAGGAGCTGCAACATCATCTCTGACAGGGACCTGATGGCTAGACAAGGCCATCAGTCTCATATACTCCTCTGAAGAGATCACAACGGTGCCTGGCACAACAGCAGGCACAGGGGGAATAGATGCTAACAGAGTCGCTGTGGACACCGCAGGGATAGCTGTGTCCTGCCTAGTGGCTGACGGGCGACCTGCCCGAGTCTTCTTAGCAGCTGGCGGCTGCGTAGGTGCTGATGGCTCTCCCGCAGACGCGGGTGTAGAAGATGCAGCCCTCCTGGCTGAGGATGCTCGCGTCCTCGCCATCTGATACAATACACGAAAAAGGGTCAGCACCTATATAAGCTACTCAGCACGAATAGAGATGAAACGAAGGGAAAACATTTCCTAACATGCCCTTGTAGCCTCTCGCTCATAAGTATGGTCGACAACATACCCATAAGCAAGACTCTACTCATACACTGCTCCAAGACTCCTAGGACTCGAATTAGAACCTAGGGCTCTGATACCAAACTGTCACGACCCAATTTCCAAGGGCTCGTGATGGCACCTAAACAACATTTGCCTAGGCGAACCAATGAAACAAGATGCGGAAAAGAACAATAATGTGAAAAGATCATAAATGGATATATAAATATAAAAGGGTGAAGTCCAAAAGAATATATCCACAAAAGAATTGGAGCATTCTAAGAGTGACTCAATAAAGTATGAATATACATCAAAGAAATCTGAGTCCTATCTCTAAGTGACTCCGGCGGTATGCCACCACGGTCTGTGTGGTCGGCTCACCTCAATCAAAAGTCTCAGAAGCCTCGAGAACCGCTAACGTCCGGGCTGCTGACTGGATGAAGGACCTGCGCACGTAGCAGAGTAAGTTATGAGCCGAAGCCCAGAAAGATCACCGACAGGCCCGCTAAGGTACCCTTGCGGGACAAGTCGCTACATGCATCATAAGCAACAACATACTATAGTAATCATACAATAAAGTAGTGAAATCACAAATAGATGTAACACATTCCATACACACAAGTAGTAACCAGAAGTCTCAAGGATTATGCCCATCCAACGTAAGGCATAGGTCAACTCAGCGGCAGTTTGGAGGTCCAATCTCTACTCCCGTGCCGACTAACCTAGACCTACGATGGACTAGCAACACCACTACTAAGTATCAACCATATACCGTGACCCGAAGTCACTATCACAATCATGAATAAGTAGACCAACGACCCGTAGTCGTTGGCTCATCTCAAATCTGTCTACGATCGCACCACACCCCCTGTCAAGTGCGTCGTATCTCAAAAAATCAAGTGACCACACCACATCCCCTGTCAAGTGTGTCACATCTCAAAGATCAAGTGTCCACACCACACCCCCTGTCAAGTGTGACACATCTCATAGTATAGGCGACACCACACCCCCTGTCAAGTGTCCCTCTAACAGTATTAATATCCACGACATTAATAACAATAACAGAAATAATAACAGAAATATTAATAATGATAATATTTCACAGTCACCGTAACCCAGGTTGGTTATGCTAGCTGAACGTAAGGCGAAGGTTAACCCGACCACAGTTTGGGGGTACAATCCCTACTCCCATGTCGTCCAACCCAAGGTTACGTATAGACAGCACTACCCAACCCGGCACGTGAACAAATCAAGTACCAATATCATACAAAAGCCGGCAAAATCCTCGGCAAGACATTTATCATGACATGCCGGCAACATCCTCGGCCATGTCCCAAGTTCTTGCTATCTAAGCATGGCGTAGCAAGCGTTACTACGATATAAATTTAAGTTACCTCGACGTAGCGTTTAGACCGGCACATACCTCGGTCGAGTCACAATCTCGCTATTTATAGCAAACAATAATAGCAAGTAATTCACATCATTAATCCTAACCATTGTTAAGTATATATATGCGTACATGAAGCATACTAGCATGAAGGAAGAGTCCACAAGCACAATAGAGGTCAAGTCTCACTTACCTCGAAATTCGGGCTCAAATACCGGGAAGAATCTCCTTTCCCGCTCGCCTTGTCCGCGAAGGACTCTCCACTAGGTCTATTAAGACAAGATATAGCACATATGAGTGCTCAATTGTAGCTATTTAAGCCTATAGGCATCCTAGGGTAAAAATTACCAAAATGCCCCCGGGTAGGGCCGAGCCCTAAATTTACAAAATGTACTTTTCCGGACTCCCCACGCTCCCGTGAGTCCAAAAGTACACTTAGATTCCACATGCGAGCCTTGCTCGATGTCTTTCCCCAATTCTTAAGAATCTAGGGTTCTAACCGATTTCCAAGAATCAACCCTTTGATTCTTGTGTTAATCAACATAAAGATGGATTGAAAGGGCTTACCTTAAGTGTAAGTATGATTGGGTCTTCAAGAAATACCCAAAAATCGCCTCAAGAGCTCACCAAATGATTTTTATAAGTTATGAACCAAAATGGCCCGAAATGGCCTTTTTATAGCAGTTTTTTTTGCCTCTGTGACAGCTTCTTTTGAAAAAATCATCAATTTTGATAGGAATGTCCAAATGAACTGTAACCGGTGCCATTAGAACCACAACTCAAAGGGCTACTACTTTCATGTTTTGAGTTTTTCCTAATTCCTTACGGATTGGCCGTAAAATCAGCTTTTATCCGGCTGTTTGCGCCAAAACATAACAGAAAAGTCGCACCAGATTTTCTACTGTTTTAGGGGCAAAATGGGACCCTACGAAGCTCGGAATGATCCCAAATTTTGCACACAAGCCATAAAATACTTGAATGACATGCTCGTCAATACGGAACTCAATTCGGACCTCCAGAACTCAAAAAGTGGGTCCCACGGCAAAGGTTCAATTTTCGATTTTCGCCAAAATAGTGAAATTTAACCAAACGACCTCGGAATCCAATTCTGAAAGTTGCTACAAGTCACAAATGACTATACGAACCTAACAGAACTTTCGGATCTCTCATCGGTGCTCATTTCCTCAAATCGAGCTCGGAAACCTCTTTTAACTCTTTTAAACTTCCGAAACGGGGACTTTATCAAAAGTCCTATCAAACGAGGTCCGTTTTCAATTTTGAAGGTTGCTACATATCATAAATGACGAGACGGACCTAACGGTGCGCTCAGATTTTCCATCGGGGTTCGTTTGCTCAAAACAACCTATCGAAACCCCAAATTCCTTTCCGGAATTTCATAAACGGATCCTTTTCTCGAAAACCTATCAAACGGACTCCGTTTCGACTCAGATTTCACAGACGGGTCATAAATGACCTAACGGATCTTTTGGGACTGTTGACACTCAAATCAAGGTCCCGGATCCCGTAACGACTATTTGAGGGTCGTTACAATGGCATAGTGTCAGTTCTTTGATGCATAGTAACTCCCAGAACATTAGCCTGTTTTGAATTTTGACAAACGAATGCAGACGAAGTAATCTCTATCAAATCAGCCTCACAGTCAAAGCGGACAGATTTATTCATTTTGCGCTCAACCAAAGGTTAGTGAACTGTAAACTGTGAATCATTTAGCCTAATTAGGATTAAACTTAACAAATTTGGAGTCTTAAAAGTCGAATTGCGTACTGGAATCTTTTATAGTATAGAATCTTTTTGAAAGAAATTAGGATGTACAAAGAAGTGTGTCGTAATTTAATTTAAGACTGTTCCTTTCTGTTTTCTGTTTTAAAGAAATATTTCTGTTTTTTTTTTGTTGGCCGATCGGCAACTTAGATATACATAATGAGATCTGATCCGAGCAGTTTTTTCATTAGTACTGTTATCTAAATAGTCTGGAAAATATTTGTTGTGTTTTGCATTTCATAGATTGGTTTTACAGGGATGGCGTACTGTCAATTATTTGATTCAGAGTAACTCACAGAACATTAGTCTGTTTTGAATTTTGACAAACAAATGCAGATAAAGTAATTTCTATCAAATCAGCCACACAGTCGAGCGGACAGATTAATTCATTTTGCGCAGAAAATACAGTTAGTGAAACTTCTCAATATGAGAATCATTTAGCCTGTATAGGATTAACCTCAACAGATTTGGAGTCTTACAAGTAAAATAAATTTATGGACTTGCTTTAGTTAGTCCATATATCATTTTAACTTTTAAACATAAATATCTCACTTTCCTATCATCTTCTTTTCTGCAAATTATGCAAATTTCATATGGTTCCCTTTGAGATCACGACTGAGACCTGATCAGCGCCACTTCGAGATTCGAGAGTATGAAATAGCTAATGCGGATAAGCTCAGACTAGAACAATTGCAGAGACAGGTACTAATTCAAGTCTTATATGTTGTGTTGATGAACATTCAGCAATAACTATTACCTATTTGAACAGAGGTATGAATGAGATATCCTTTTGTTACCTTTAACAACAACAGATATTGTAGGGGACTTACAGTACTTTTACCATAGGTTGCAGGCGCTTCAAAGTGATGGGGAATCAATGAGGCAGGCTATCATTGCTATTCGCACTGATAAACCACAGAAGATTTTGCTTAAATCAATTGCTCAGCTGTTGTGGAGAGAGTTTAATCCAGGAAGGAGGACAACTATGCGGAAACCATCTATACTGTTGTTCCTAATGGATGTAGAACAAGGTATGGTACAGCTGTTTTAATGGAGAGAGTTTCTTCTTCTATTTCGATAAACAGCTGTTGCTTAAATCATGTTTGTTTCAATGGCGAGGCTGGGGGTGATGTTTTGTGGTGGTATAAGGGCGTAGATGCAGCAGGGAGACAGTGATAGCGATGGCACTGTAGTTTGGTGTATTGGCTCGACAACACACCGAGCAGCGGTGAAATTGAGGCTGCGATGGTGGTGACGAGACCGGTGGAGGCTGTTTATTTGTTTTAGTGATTGTGCTGGTGGTAATTTGAAGTAGTTCATGATGTTTGTTTCAATTGCGACTCAAATAAGGGTGGCGTTCACTTAATGTTCCAGTGGCGGATAATGCTTAAGCTCTTGGCGAAGAGGCAGAAATGTAGCAATGATGGCAGTGGCGGCTCGAATTTGACGCTGTGAGTAGTTGACGACGGGGTTTGTTGTGGAGGTCGTACCAGTGATGATGTCGAAGCAGTGATTTACCTTTAGGGTAGGCAGTTTGTCTTTGATTAGGTGAGACGATACGATGTCGAGGGAGATAGGCAATGATTGGAGGCAGTTTCAATGATGCTCAAGACTGATCCATGTGCGGAAATGACAGAAACTGAGACAGTGATCACTGGCGAAGCAGAGGCGAGGCGAGGCAGCAAGGGTATGATCGAACAATGGCATCGATGGCTCGACAGGTTAGATTAGATCCTAATAATCGTTTTTTTATCCCTGCTGTTAATGAATTTGGTTTAGCTTCAGTTAGTTTTAAAGTTTAGCTTGGAGGAGTCATCTGTGTGTGTCTCTTTTGGATCGTGAGGCTTAGCGTGTTTGTTTCCAGTATGTTAATATTGAGCCTAGAAACCAGCGATGAAATTAACAACTCAGCTATTCTGCTTTTGTTTCGCACTTAGTTTTCAAGTAAATTCCGATGGGCGATATTCAGTTGTGCAACTCCTAGACAACTGAGACATTCTGTTTTTGCTGGCGAGTCGCATATATATACTGAGCCCGAGCAGTTTTTCCATTTGTAATGATATCTAAATATTCTGAAAAATAAATTCTGCTATTTGCATTTAAACAGTTAGTTTTACCGGAATGGGGTAGGTTCAATTCTGTGATTCATACTAATTGCTAGAGCTTAGGCCGCTTTGAGTTTTTAACAGCAACTGCAAATGAAGACTCTCCAATAAGACTGCAGACAAATTGGACACACAATCAAAGCGGACAGATTTGTTCGTTTGGACAGTGGAAGCAAAGGTTAGTGAAGCTTCAAAAACTGTGTTTATTTTAGCATGAGTAATAATGTTTGAAATATTGAATTTAATTTATTAGATTCAATCCAGTTTTAGTAAGTTTATTTTATTTGTTACCCAATCAGTGTATTTTGTTTTTGGAACAAACAGATTTTGGAGATCCTGGTATGTTTATTTAAGTATTATTGTTATATCATCCGCGTATACTGATTTTGGAACAACAGATATTGGAGATCCTGCGATCACAAAATTTTACCATAGGTTGCAGGCGCTTCAAAATGATGGGGAACCAATGAGGCAGGCTATCATTGCTATACGCACTGATAAACCACAGAAGATTTTGCTTAAATCAATTGCTCAGCTGTTGTGGAGAGAGTTTAATCCAGGAAGGAGGACAACTATGCGGAAACCATATGTACGCGCAAGCTTTTCTTCCATGGAAATATTCAAGGTATAATGTTAGCTGTGATTCTGCATTAATTGTGCTGAGTAAGTTAATTTTCACAAAAATAGTAAGATAATTGGCGGTGCATATGGTCTGTGCCGTACATTTTTTCATTTTAGCAAGGGCAGTATAATTGGCCTTGCCTTATGTAAAACCACTGTCTGAGTAAGGTAATTAGTCTTTGTCCTATGTTATACCATTGTAGCAGATCATTGCTAGAACAGCTAGAGCGACTATTGTATCTTGATACCTTCAGTAGTCTTTAACTCCCATTAGATTAATTTAGGAACAAAACGGAAAAAATAAGCTCATTAAGCTTTGCTAATATTTGGTACTGATATAAATCTCAGCTGGATTAGAGTTCTGTATTCAGATTTTCCTACATTTTCCAATGATCAAGAACACTTGAAATCATCTCAGGATTCATTTAACTATATTGAAATGTTTGTCGTTATCAACAACACTGAATTATTGATAACTTAGAGGTGTACTTTCAATCCTTAAAATCCACTTCTAGCCTGCAAATCAATTCTGAAGGTAGAGTCTTATACTGCCTAGAAGTTGCCAATTACTTCAAAGAAGAAGACACAGATAGTATTGATCAGGTAATACACTTTACAATAATATATATTACAATAGTCCCCTAAATTGTCCGCATAATGACACTTTTTGGATAATTAATACTAAAGTACATTGATATTAACTATATCCGATCCACGTCGTAAATAACAGAAGTCTCTATCATAGTAGTAATGTTTTAGTACTCTAAAATATGAATTGCAAAGCCATTATTTATGTACTATAGTAGTCAGATTATTGATATATGTTATCCAATGGCAGCAAAGTAATCTTAAAAAGCTTGATCCTCTTATAGATGAAATTATTGGATCACATTTTTTCCTGGGATTGCCTGCAACCAGAATAGACATACTACTCTTAACATTGGTTCTCAAGAGAAGCTGCAAGCCAAGTTGGATCTTCTTATATGTGGTATCGGGTCAATTGGTACTAATACTACCTTTTCTTTAGAAATCCATTTTGGTTTTGGGACTGATTTGAATCAATGTTTTTATGAAGATGAGTAATAGTGACGGGGTTGTCATGTTTGTTTCAATGGCGAGGCTGGGGGTGATGTTTTGTGGTGGTATTAGGGCGTAGATGCAGCAGGGAGACAGTGATAGCGATGGCACTGTAGTTTGGTCTATTGGCTCGGCAACACACCAGGCAGCGGTGAAATTGAGGCTGCGATGGTGGTGACGAGACCGGTGGAGGCTGTTTATTTGTTTTAGTGATTGTGGCGGTGGTAATTTGAAGTAGTTGATGATGTTTGTTTCGATTGCTACTCAAATAAGGGTGGCGTTCGCTTAATGTTCCAGCGGCGGATAATGTTTAAGCTCTTGGCGAGGAGGCAGAAATGTAGAAATGATGGCAGTGGCGGCTCGAATTTGACGCTGTGAGTAGTTGACGATGGGATTTGTTGTGGAGGTCGTACCAGTGATGATGTCGAAGCAGTGATTTAGCTTTAGGGTAGGCAGTTTGTCTTTGATTAGGTGAGACGATACGATGTCGAGGGAGTAGGCAATGATTGGAGGCAGTTTCAATGATGCTCAAGACTGATCCATGTGCGGAAATGACAGAAACTGAGGCAGTGAACACTGGCAAAGCAGAGGCGAGGCGAGGCAGCAAGGGTATGATCGAACAATGGCATCAAGGCTCGACAGGTTAGATTAGATCCTAATAATCGTTTTTTTATCCCTGTTGTTAATGAATTTGGTTTAGCTTCAGTTTTTTTTAAATTTTAGCTTGGAGGAGTCATCTGTGTGTGTCTCTTTTGGATCGTGAGACTTAGTGTGTTTGTTTCCAGTATGTTAATATTGAGCCTAGAAAGTAGCGATGAAATTAACAACTCAGCTATTCTGCTTTTTTTTCGCACTTAGTTTTCAAGTAAATTCCGATGGGCGATATTCAGTTGTGCAACTCCTAGACAACTGAGTCATCTATTTTTGCTGGCAAGTCGTATATATATACTGAGCCCGAGCAGTTTTTCCATTTGTAATGATATCTAAATATTCTGAAAAATAAATGCTCCTATTTGCATTTAAACAGTTAGTTTTACAGGAATGGGGTAGGTCCAATTCTGTAATTCATACTAATTGCTACAGCTTAGGCCGCTTTGACTTTTTAACAGCAACTGCAGATGAAGACTCTCCAATAACACTGCAGACAAATTGGACACGCAATCAAAGCGGACAGATTTGTTCGTTTGGACAGTGGAAGCAAAGGTTAGTGAAGCTTCAAAAATTGTGTCTATTTTAGCATGATTACGATTAACCTAAACACATGTCGATGTCTTAGAAGTCCCAGTACCATAAATAGATCGTTGAAATACTATGAGCGTTTTGTCCATCCATCATGCAGCTACATAGAAATTAAAAACTGATGTGTTTATCACTTGAAATACCCCACAAGACCACTCTGTCTGATCTTTCTTCGAGCCTTTACTCTCTAGAAGTTAGACTTGCACACCAGATTCTATTAATCTCAATCTGAATTATATTTATGTTGACAGTTTTATCCGGCAGTTCCACAGATGACATATTAATCACACACAAACGAATCTTTCGCATAATTATAGGAAAAAATAAAGCACTGCGCTAGAATAAAGGCTACAGACACAGGTAAGTTTCTACATAATGCTTTCAACTAATATTTACTTTCAGACTGTTAATTTGTTTGTAACAGTTTATCAATAGAGATGAACTCAAGACAGCTTTGGAAGATCATGGAATATATGTTCCAACCTGCGTAAGAGAAATAATATCTGAAGTGGACGAATATAATGTGAGTTTCTTGCTATTTGGTACATTTGCGGACTCGACCTTGCTATTCTATGCTAATTCTAAAAGATTTTCAGGAGGGAAAAATTAACTATAAGAAATTCTGTTCAATGATGAGAGGAGGAGCCAAACAACAACTACGAAAGGTACTATAGTTTTTAATAATCAGTGTGTTTTGTGATGAAATGCTATTAACACTACAACATCTACATATTCAAATATTTTGCATCTGCATACTTGACATTTTTCATGGTAGAATATAAGAAAAAGATAACACCACGTGACACTATACTAAATTTAAAGTGGAAAGAGATCAATTGGAGATTTTATGGCAATGTTGAGTGTAATACATTATGTAATGACAAAATTTTATGCGTAGAGTTGTTTTAATTTTCACTTTATTTTTGTTACATTTTCAAGAAGGATAATTTGCATCTCGACTAAATATATGTTTGTATCTATTTTCCACCTATTTTGCTACAATTGCTTTCTATTGATACCATCCGCACATAAAATTCCTAAAAAAATTTTATGGCTGCCACTCTTATGCCGAGAACCAGCATTTACCAAAATTATGGAATGAGTTTGTCTTCTTGCCATATTTCTAACAAAACATTGGTTCCAATAACCTGAATAACAATTATTCTGATTATCATAAAAATATCATTGTAGATGAATTATCTATTACATCATCTTGCAAGTCTAACTATAAGTTGGGTTGTGAGCTGTTTATCCAACTAAAAGCAAAATTAATCGCGTGTCGGGCGGTTATTAAACCAAACAGTTTGAAGAGAATTCTTTTTGGGCTTTCTTTGGTTCCACAGAACTCAATTGTGAGCTAACTTAAAAAGAAGAATGCATTAACAATCTTATTCAATTTTTATAGTATCTAGCAGCGAAATAGCTGTTCCTTTCTCTTTCTTCTTCATGAGACAAATTTAAATTATTGTTATTTATTGTTTTGCATTATCATTATTTGTCTAACAATCTGATTGTCAATTTGGCATTATTAAGCCTTTCTTCCTTAGACATGAATTTCTACGAATTATTCATCTTTATTATGCGCTATGGCTTTGCAAATTCAGTCCTACTTCATAAACCTGCACATTAAAAGAACGAACAAACTCATAAATCCTCATACATGAAACAACATATAAAATCAACGTCAAATGTATAACAACTACATCTCTGTGCTCCTATTGGAATAACATATGTACTGATACATGACGAAAGTGAGGTGGCTGTAGCAGTATTGAAAATATTTTATCCATCCTGTATGCTCTTTCTCCAGTCTATTAAAAACTAGACTCAATTTATTCAGACGATTAACCGATGTGCAAACATAGTTTTAACATTAAAAAGTGACAAATTTTTTATATTTTAACTTTATACGTCTCAATTGATATAGGCCGTGCAACTGCGCAGGTACTATACTAGTATCACTTAAAGTAAAACCAACAGCGGATGAGAATGCCTTAGTGCACTTTTGGCACAATTTACCTTAAGGGTGACAACAAGCTCATTTTTTTTTTAACATCCTTCCCTTTTCTCCTTAAGATCTTCGTAGATAATAACAAGTACTGAATATCTATGATTTTGTTGTCATCCATTGAGTAATTTTAAAATCTCAAGTTCATAGCAGATAGGTTTTGCTACTATAAATTTTTACACCATAATACAATAGTTTTTTTTTTTTACTTTAAACCACCATTAATGGTGAGGGGTTAGTTAAGGACCCAAACCTGTATATTAATAATCAAAAGAGAATAACATAACATCACGGAGTAATAGACAATCCTTCTCATACTCTATGATAAAACAGGGCATTCCATGTTCATTACAGCAAATTAGCTCAAAGTAATTAGATTTAGAGCTATAGCCTACGGTATTAGTATAGGCATTAACTTTACAAAAATTAGAGATACAAAAAGAAGGTCACTATACATGAAACATAAATTTATTAACATACTAGAAATCACGCGTTTAACGAGGAAGATCGGCGAGGGACTTTTCTCTCCAAACGCGTGATGGAGAGGGAAGTCCCTAGCAACACGCGCCTCGAAATTCGGCTCGTAGCAAAGCATTTTTGGCGAGGGAAAGGCTTAGCAAGCGATAGTGTAGGCCCATTTTTATATATTGTGTCAGATTTACACTGCTAAGGATTTCCCTCGCCAAACCCAGGAGAGAGAAAAAATTTTACTGCACTTTAGCTAGGGAATTCTCTCTCCATGTATAAAAAATATATTTTTTTACACACTGTTGGCTAGGGAATTCCCTCTCCAAATATAAAAATTATCTATTTTTAATTCACTTTGGCTAGGGAATTCCCTTCCAAGTACAATAAATATTCACTTGGTTAGGGAATTCCCTCGCCAATCTAGTGTACCTGAAACACAAAAATCAGTAACAATACAAAGCAGCACAGCAACAGCAACAACAACGTATATATACCTGCGCAGATCAGAAGCACCAAAACACCAAAACACCAAAACAATTCACATTATAAATACCACAACCTGTCTAACATACTAATAAAACTATATCCGGACAATTAAACAAGTGTACGCACTTATCTTATACCAACTAACACAAACAAATAAAATACTAAAGTACTTATAAACAATCCTAAACACGTCTCACTTTCAAGTTTAATTCGACAGAAAAAAAACAAACTACCGAGAATCATTTTCTTTTCCCTTTCCCATAATATAGTTCGACATCAAGGACTCCAATTTAGCCATCTTTTCACGGTCATCTTGGCGTTCAAGATCTTGTTCAGCTAGCCTTTTCTCTATCTCTTCACGTTCCTTTTCCTGTTCCGCTAGCATTTTCTCTATCTCTTCACGTTCCTTTTCCTGTTCCGCTAGCCTTTTCTCCATGTCATCGAATTTAGCTTGCAAAACTGGATCCACATTTTGCGTAGCACCAGAAGAAAAAGAAGAAGATGCGTAAGCACTAATAATACCTATTCTTGATGGCTTCTTGTAACGCGAAGGACCAAGACCATAGACTCTGTTTGTTTTTGTTGTAGCCACCAGCGGCCTCCACGAAAATTGCAGCCTCTTCGTCCGGGGTGGGTTTAGCTGCACCTTCTTGTACCCCCGATCTTTGGCTTTCAGTCATCGTTCATAAGCAGCTTTATAGTTTTCTTATAACAAAATATAAAATTTACTACAATTACTTTAACACTTGTGATAAATAATTCAAAAAATGTTAGCAATACTTACATCTAGTTGTTGGGCACGTGGCTCGACCCATCTGACTGGATTTCTACTGTCATCATATACATTATGGAACAGCCGGTAAAATTCAATATCACTTACTGGCCCGTGTTCCGCTTCCTACACAATGCAAACGGAATACAGAAACTTAAAATTGGCTTTTAATTAGTTTATAATTGAATTAATTTAGTAAAGACTTATATATCTAGCTCAATGGGTTGCCAAACTAACTGAACCACAAGTATGCAGCGAGCCACCCTTCGCCGATGCTCGATTTTTCTTCGCTTGCTCGCTCTGGACTATGAATTCGGGGGACTGACAATGTATTTTAAGTCTATCCCAATTTTGGGGATAAATCCAGCTAGGCACAATTCCTTTAAGTCTGAATTTTGATAGTCCGTCACTCAGCCTTTGCGCTGCTTTCTTCTCAAAATTCTTACGAACATCATAATTATATTTTGCGTCCCACGAACACTTGTTCTGAAACACAAGATAATATAAATGTAAACTAAAAATAAAATTTAGTGTTAAAATTCCATAAAACCAAAATAATTAATACCTTAAACTGGTCGAACATGCGATATCTAACTGGTGGGGGTACTTTTCCCCAGGACGGCCAACCCTCCGTAAAGTGTGGAGACATGCATTCCTTTATTAGCGCAACTGCTTTCTCCGATGGAAGAAACCTGCATTTCATTAAATAGAGTCAACTATATAAATGTATATTTAATATTTTAAATATTTGATATTTTAAACTTTATATATAACAATATTTACCCGTCTCCAACAGGCTTGATGATCAACCTACCACGGTCATCTTTTGTTCCCACACCACCAGGAAACTGCACATTGGAAAAAGTGTGTTTCTTTCTACCTTTCCTTGCAGTAGTAGTGACAGAAGGAGCAGAATTTTCCTGTGTCTCAGGAACAGGTTCGCCCGAACCTGAAGGACTACTAGAACTCGGGCATGTGGCTTGTGATGCATATGGTTCAGTGCCGGCCATGGCAGGGGATGCAGAGGGGATATGCTGGGGACGTATGTTAGGCGTAGGTATCATCATCATCCTAGACGTCCCCGGTGCTGAAAATGTATGAACTGCAGGGCCTGGTACATGCACAGGTTGGGGGGAGTAGCCTACTAGAGGCATAGAATGGAAAGAGGGGCCAGCAGGCTGGCCAAACTGATAGTGGGGGCCCGGAGGTGGCATAGACTGAAATGATGTAGCAGGTGCATGTGTAAGATGGAATACTGGAGTGCTGGGGGCCCGCTAAAAAATGGGGAGGATATGTACTTACTAAGCCGAGCAGTTCCGTAGTCTTTGTCAATGCTTGCATCGGAGATGCAGTATGCCCGGCTGAAGATGATGCGGTACAACTGGAAGTCCGACCACCACGGGTCTTGGGACCCTTCCTCCCTCGAGATGCCATATCTGAAAAAAAGTTACATTAATATCAATAAAAACCCAAATAAATAAAAAAGTTAGTATAAACACTATGGAAAATCATTTACTGTCCACATCAAACAAGCATGCAAACTAAAATTTTGTTTAGCAGAACAATCATATGTTTCAACACCTTCGTGCCACAATATTTGTAACTCATCAATCAAAGGCTGCAAAAATACATCAATCGAGCTTTTTGGGTTACTAGGACCAGGGATAATGCAAGTCAGAAAAATATATGGACTTGTCATACACATTTCTGAAGGTAGATTATACGGTGTTACAAATACAGGCCAGTAAGAATACGGGGCTGCAGAGATAGAAAATAGAGTGAACCCATCAGAACTTAAACCCAACCGGATGTTTCTAGGTTCACTAGCAAATCCAGGATAAACCCTATGAAAATGCTTCCATGCTTCGCCATCAGATGGGTGACATAGAATACCAGGTTCTTTTACACGTTCATGATGCCATCTCATATGAGGAGCAGAGCTCATTGACCCATACAACCTCTTCAACCTTGGTATAAGAGGTAGGTAATGCATCGCTTTAACAGGGATCTTTTTCTGTTTAGCATTTCTGACCGGTTTATAACGAGCCTCACCACAAAATTTACAAAAATCAAAGCTCGCATATTCCTTATAGAATAACATACAACCCTTCTTACAACAGTGAATTCTTACTGAAGGTAGTCCTAAAAATGAAACCAATTTTTTTGAATCGTAGTACGAGGTAGGCAGCGCCAAGTTACTTAGGTTTAGTTCATTCAACAGTCCAATGATCTCATCCATGCCTCCTTGAGATATATTATAATCTGATTTTATACTAAGCAACCTAACTGCAACGGACAACTTAGAATGGGCCGCCCCCTCGTAAAATGGACGACTAGCTTCTTCCAACTGTTCGTAAAAAAACTTTGCCTCATCATTTGGTAACTCCTCACAAGTAGATTGAGATGGTTCCCCTTGGTACATCCCACATGCATCATTTATCATATCATGCATAGAATAGTTACACTCGACATATGCACTGCTAACCCCTACATATTCATTTTGGTTTTTGACCTCATCGACACTAGGGTTAGACTCTCCATGTGCAGTCCACACGAAATAATTGGGCATAAATCCTTTTTTATAAAGATGTAGAACAACGACATCTATTCGTTTCACGTTGCTACACTTGCATTTCAAACAAGGACATTTGATTTTATCCTCTCTCATATATTCAATGAGCAATTTAGCTTTAGAAATAAAGCGCTCTACCCCATCTACGAATGATTTCCGCAAACCCATACTTTCATAAAATCTATTATACATCCAACTACGACCCATACTTTCATAAAATCTATTATACATCCAACTACGACTTTCACCAGATTCCATCTACACAAAGGTTATAAATAAATATATTTAGAATAAGCCAATAAAGTATATTACTTGTACACTATTTATTTTTAAATTTTATTAATTTTACTAATTAAATCTTCCCTTGTTCACTAACCAAGCACAATTATGCAAACATGAATTTTTCAATTACAATTGTTTCCATATCATTCAAATTTGAGGATAATAATAATAAAAATTATTCAATAATTTTCTAAGGGTAAACAAGTATTTTTAAATTATTTTCTAAGGCTAAGCTAAGGCTAAACAAGTATTTCTAAATTATTTTTTAAGGGATATCATTCAACTAAGGCTAAACAAGTATTTCCAAATTATTTTATAATAACAATAATTTCCTAATTATATTTCTTTCTCAAAGAAAAGTTAGGATAAACAATTCCCAAGCATTCATCCACAATAAAATTTCACGATTTTATGTTAAAACTAATTTATTTGAGGGTTCCCTAACAATAAAAATCATAAGGTATAAGAAAAGTTTAATGGAAATATTTACCTTAATGGGGACGGGCTTGCAATGGGTTGGACGAGAAATAAAAATGGAGTCGCCAGTGGAGACGGACGAGGCAGAGGCAGTGATGGGGGAGAAGGGGATTTTGTTTTGTTTGGGATGAGTTCGGTAGTGTGTGCGATTTGTTCTATGAAAGGAGTATAATTGTTATTTACTACACTGCTATGGATTTCCCTCGCCAAACACCTGACAGATCTGCAGTGTTTTGATTGGCGAGGGAATTCCCAAGCCAATCAGGAAAGAGAATATTTTCTGCTTTTTCTTGACGAGGGAACTCCCAAGCTATTTTTTTTTTAATAATTTTGGCGAGGGAATTCCCAAGCCAATCTCAAATTTATTTTTTTTTTAAATTTTTGGCGAGAGAAAGTAGCTGTTTGGCGAGGGAATTCCTTCTCCATGTTTTGGCTTGGGAACTCCCTCGCCAAACTCTCCCTCAGAATAAGCCTCATTTCTAGTAATGACAGTGAATCTAAAATTTGAATAATAATTTACCCATCTTCAGTGTAGCTCTCATCTGCCGAGGCAAGTTGACAGCTTTAGTGAAGAACATAGTGCTATTAACTATTCGACTCCAATTTGCTAGTTGATCAGCCAAATGGTTGGCCTCATGAAAGCAATGGGAGAAATTATGTGCCCCTTCAATGTCCAAATATCCTTTAGAATTCTTAGGCATTGCCAGGGCATATTGACTCTTTTATTGATAGCATTAACAAGAATAAGATAGTCTGCTTCAACATTGTTCTCGAAACACCATCTAGGACCAAGTAGCATAGCCATGGTTTCTAGAGAAGATTTAACTAAAATACCTCCAAAAAAACTTGTCTAACAAAATGACCTCCTCTTTTTCTTTTTGACTTATTTTTTTGGAGGAAAAATATTAAGTGTGCTTAAGTGGTGTCGGGGCTAGATTAGAAATAGAGAAACTTGTGGGTAAACGTGCATATTACAGAACAGTATATAAACTTAACCAAACCGGGTCATTTTAGCGGGTCAAAAATTAAAAACGGGTAATCAGAAAAGGGTTCTTCTTGCTCGCACCTCTTCCAATTTTTCGAACCGATTTCGAACCGATTTCTGTCCCTCTGAAGTTCTCCTAAATGATTTTTGTCTCTCATGCAGCTATTTAACAATTATTTCGAAGATTTGAAGTAGTTGTTGAAGAATTTCCAAAAATCCCGATTTCTGTAGGTGAGCAACCTTAATATTGTTGCATGTTTGTTCTGGTTCTCATACAAGTCTTAGAACTTATGAAGAAACGTCAATGGTGTTTTTTGAAGAAAAAAATTTGATTTTTTAGTTATGGTTCTTTCCAAGTTTTCCTTTTTTTTATTTTATATTGTTGTTTACGTTGTGTCTTGTGCTTTTGTATATAGATAAGTAATGGCAGGGCTGAATCAAATTAGTACGACTACTCGAAGCGGTAAATCTAAAACAAAAGAGGCTAGTAAGCAATCTGAAGAAGATGACAGTGTTAGACAAAAATTGGATATAACATTCAGCAGAAGGTGACAATCAACCTACAAGTGGTGGAAGAGATGAAACTGAAGTTGTTGAACTTGATAAACATCCAAAAGCAGACGACAATCAACCCACAAGTGGTGGAGTTCCTGTAAGTGCTAATAATGCAGCAGCAGATGACAAGGAATCTCCACCCGTTGAAACTTGTTTAATAGATGCTGAAGTTGGTGTAAAAAAACCCCAGATTCAAAAGACCGTAAAGGATCATTTTGCAAAAGATATTGTGGTGGAAGAGGCCCAAGTGGAACCCCAAACTAAGGATCTTTTGGCTGAAATCGACACTTTTCAAGCGGATGAACTCTTCGATGCAGGGAAAGGTAAGGAAAGCATGGATGATAGTGGTAGTGATGATGGACAAATTTCTGCTGCTCATGATGAAGGAAATAGAGAGGAATCAGGAGAAGATGAAAGTGGTGAAGAAGAAGAAGAAGCAATTGAAGAAGAAATTGATGAAGAAACTGATCAAGAAGGGGATGAAGCAAGGGAGCCTGAGTGTGAGTTGGACAGTTTATCAGTTCCTCGATGCATCAAGGAAATCAACTTCAAAGGTATCGATTTAAAACTTGGCTTGATGAAATTCCATCATTCTCGGCGAAGATATTTGTTCGATCTAGCATTAAAAAATTATATTTATTTAAAAAGTATTTGAAAACCTTATAATTAGAAAAGAAATTTAAGGAGACTGTATTTGGGAAGTTCCTTGAAATGTCCAAATTTTGGCATTTCAATAGACAGATGGTCCACTCACTACTTCTTCATAGAATAAAGGATAAAAAGCGTCGGGAGGTTTGGTTCTTGGTTGATGGGAAGCCAGCATGTTTTGGGCTTAGGTAGTTTGCTCTAATGACTGGTTTGGTGTGTGGGAAAAAATCCAGCGATAAAGCAACGAATAAAGTTGTGAAGAAAGGCGAGAAATTTTATGAAAAAGTAACTTGGAAACCATCCAATGAGGCGAATGTTAAAGTGACATCGCCGAGGCTGTGGAGGTTGTTGAAAACTAGCAGAAGATTTGACAAAGAGGAACAGTTGAAGATTTGCCTTTTGTGGTTTCTCCACACGATGTTGATGGCAAAGGATACTTCAAAAGTCTGTTGAGAAGGAATGGGTTTGTATGGTTGATGATCTGGAGTTCTTCCAACAAAGGCGATCGATATTCCCTTACTTCTCAAGTTTTGAATTTTATGTGCGCTTTCGAATTCGATTTATTTTGATAGAAAGAAGAACCCCGTCCCACGAGTATCTAAGTATCCATGGGGCAGGTTGTACTTCGAGCATACGATTGAATATTTGAAGCCCAAGCTTGACATGGCCAAGTATTATAAAACCTTTAGTGAGAAAGGAAAACCACCTGGATATGCTCTTTTTGGCTTCCCCTGGGCATTTTTGGTAAGTCTACAATAAACCAATAGTTAGTTGATTGTGAAGTTTTCATTTTTCGTAGTCCTATTAAATCTTTTATCTTAGGCCTGGGTCAATGAAGCATTTCCTGAGCTGCACTGATAGATCAGTCTCCTATGTTGTACCCTCAGATGCTTAAATGGTACAGTAAAAGGGTGCCTAAATCCTTCGATCCATTTGTGGAAGGAGAAAATAAAATTAAGATAACGTTGCGCTATTTTCATGCCATTTAATAATTTTATTCAAACAAAGAAAATAATTTGCTCGGCTTCTATCCTGATCGTGCGCCCTTACCTATTCCCTACTGATCAAGAAGTGAGATCGAGTTGGGAGGATTCATATGTGCCCTATGCAGATGAAGTTTAAGGATGGGTCAGTGGATGCCCTTAGGGTTGAACTTGAGGGGGCCACTGCAATCAAAAAGGCTACTATTTATCCTGTTGGTGAAGGTGATAGGGATGAAGATGGTGAAGAAGATGCAAGAGGCAATGAAGATGTTGGTGGAGATAGTACATGAATTTTTGGTGAAGGTGCAGGTCTTTCAAGTGGTGGTGTCAGTGCTGCAAGTCCTTTTTTACATGTTGTGCTCGATAGGCTGACAACAATGGATCACAAATTGGTTGATGTTGCTAAGATGCTAGCGGAACAACCAAAGAGAACAGTATGCAAATGGTTGTACCGTCCTTCTGTGTGGTTGATGAGGCACAGGAAGAGGAAGGCAATGGACCGTGGTACCGCTGGAAAGACAACTACATTCCTGAGAAAGAAGCGTAGATTTGATGAAGTGGTTGCTACTGTCAGTGCAAACAGCGTCAGTGCCACCAGTGCCAATGCAGTTAATGCCAATTCCAAGGCAGTTGATGCCAACACCAACAATGTCAATGCAGTTGATGCCAATTCCACCAATGCCAATGCAGTTAATGCCAATGCCACCAATGCGAATGCAGTTGATGCCAAGGTAGTTGATGTCGATGCCATTGCCAATGAAAATACCAATGTCAATGCAACTGATGCCAATGCCAATGCAGTTGATGCCACCAATGTGAGTGATAATAAACTGCTGATTAAAAATGGGGAGGACGATGAGGAAAAGTTTTATGAAGGGGAGGATGCATCCCATGTCGAATCAGAATTGAACTTGAATGGAGAAATTGGTCAAGATCCCGAAGAAATTAGAGTCATGACAAAGAGTGTATTAAAAAAGATGAGAACAAAGTTTGATTTGTCAATCTTTAAAAGTTTGTTGTAATATATTTATTGTACCTTAATGAGTGTTAAACAATTGTAGTCGACGATTACTTTTTAAATCTTGTTTGAGTGTTAAACAATTGTAGTTGACGATTATTTTTTAAATCTTGTTTGAATGTTAAAAAAGTTGACAATGTATTTTGCTACTGTTTAAAATAATCTTGCACAGGAATGATCGCTGATAACTAAATAATTTATTAAATTGTGAACTATAGCTGTTGATTGCATACTGGATTAGGTCGATTATCGATACAGAAATAAATATTTGTAGTGACAATTCTATTTTTTTGGACAACTAGGAATAAAACTATAAACTACTTTACATGGTCGACAGTAGACAGTTGCTGGATTTATACTTGTACTATCGAAAATATTTTGGTATAAGTTGGAAGCTTTTCGAGCATAGACCAAATGTGCATAGACTAAAGACAAAACAATATTTCAACCAACGAAAAAATAGATGACGTATATTAATAGACGTGTATATTAGCCAATACGCAAAGTAGATTTTGCGGTAGATAATAGGTGTTGTGAAGTGTGGCAGAGCAGATGGTAATGCACTGCCCAAAGCAAGTATTGTCAAGTCAGAGCGGTTTTTAAAAAAAAATTAAAAGACTTGATTAAAGGTGCCCATTTGCTTTGTAATCATTAATTAAGAAGTGACTATTGCATTTAATTTGTGTCTCTTCACTAACCTTTGCAACTCTTCAACATTATTTCTATATAAACCCCTCAACATTGTGTGCTTTTTCCACTCCATTTTCAATATAAATTTTTCTGAATTTAAACTATCAAAAGAACATTCCAAAATGGCCGGACCATCCAAGAAACGTGATATCTAATGGGAGTTAGCCATTCTGCAATCAGAGGTTACTGAACTGTGGGAGTATTTGAAGAGGCTTGAAAACAGAATATGGGCAAAGGCGCAGGCGAGGGAGGATCAGGTCAGAGCGATCAATGCAAGACTTGATGCAATTCATGCACCACCAGTGCAAGAGACAAACGTAATAGAAGAAGATGCAAGTCCACCAGGTTCACCAGATGCATCCCCACCAAAATCACCAAATGCACCGGCTTCACCAGATGGACCTCTAGATATAGTTGAAGAATCCCCACCAAGTTCACCCAATGAACCGAACTAGTCATTTGTTACTTGTTGTTTATGTTTTAGTTGTCGTTTTTTTTTTTTTTTTTTGTTTATGTATGAATGGTCTGGTTTTTGTTGTTTATATGTTTTAATGGTCCAGACCTTTTACTTATGTAATGTTGCTTCAGTTGGTAATATTAGTTTCAGTTGTGTGTCGATTACCCACCGGTGCGGTCTATTGATATTGTTATTCTCCGTATTAAAGTCTGTTGTAATTTTAAGTGTCTACTAAGTATAGTCTATTAGATAAATTGTGGAAACACATGGAAAGTTATGATGGTTAACAGTAATCAAACCAATAAAATAACTAAACTAGTAAATTACTAGAGAAAATTGCTATCATATTAACAAAATTAACTAGATCGAGGTAGACCATTTAGGAATTTACAGACTAGTTTAACTGAAAGATACGCATCAATCTTAGTTCGGTCTATTATACACTTATTGAAAAGATAAGCATTGAAGTTCTACCGTTCAGGATATTATCACGCGCGTGTTTGGAATTTAGGGATTGATGTTTGGGGATTAGGGTCTAGGGTCCACGTGCTTGGGGTTTGGGCTATAGGGTATAAACAGATCATTTTGGCTTGTGGGTATATTATCAACGATCCGAAATTACACTGTGTTAGATTGTCAACGTTGCAACGGTTGATAATATACGCTCATGATTTTACTTAAAATAATATAAAATTCTTATGTTAAACACTAGTAAGGGGAAATTTTTTAATCTACGAACTAGGAAACCACTCGAGTGACAACTTTGTTGCATAATATACCTTAATGATGGTCAATAGCATTGATAAGGACTACATTGGATAACAAACATAATATAATGTATACTAATGTTAAGGTTCAGAGAAAGCAAGACATCTTTCTCTAAGCATGGAAGAAGATCTTCTTGCTTGGGCTTTTACTTATGATCATGTATCGCAAGCAATGTGAGTGATACATGATCATAATCTTCTTCCCAAGCAATGTGATCTTCTTCCATGTTTAGAGAAAGATATCTTGCTGTCTCAAAACCTTAACATTAGTATATATTATGTTATGTTTGTTATCCAATGTAGTCCTTATCAATGCTATTGACCATCATTAAGGTACATTATGAAACAAAGTTGTCACTAGAGTGGTTTCCTAGTTCGTAGATTACAAAATTATCCCCTTACTAGTGCTTAACATAGAAATATTATATTACTTTATGTAAAATCATGAGCGTATATTATCAACTGGATCAACGTTGACAATCAAACACAGTGTAATTTTGGATCGTTGATAATATACCCACAAGCCAAAATGATCTGCTTATACCCAAGAGCCCAAACTCCAAACCCCAAGCGCGTGGAACCTAGACCCTTAACCCCAAACATCAATCCCTAAATGGCAAACACGCGCGTGATAATATCCTGAACAGTAGAACTTCAACGCTCAGCTTTTCAATAAGTGTATAATAGACCGAACTAAGGTTGATGCGTATCTTCCAGTTAAACTAGTTTGTAAATGACTAAATGGTCTACCTTAATCCTATAGCCCAAACTACAATCCGGATGATTCTAGAGATGAATATGATGTTATAATTATTTTATTAAAAAATGTGTTGTCTTAGTGATATTAAATCAAGCTTAGAAATGATGATTGTCAATCCTAAATAGTTGATCATCAACTTTTATAGAAATATTAATTTTAGAAAGTGTACCGTACTAGTATATGTTATGCCATATTGAATATTTATTTTGGTTGTTTGTATACTTGAGGTGTGTTATCAGTTTATACGCGGAAATTTCTATCTCAGTACAGACATTTTAAAAACCACGAACCCTTTTCCATGATTTTATGTTAGTTGTTCATAAACTTGAATTCGTTTATTATCAAGTTCATCAGATCCATTTTATAAATTTTTCCTGGTCTCCATGTTAAGTCGTTTATCAACTTCACTTGGTCTATTATTATGTTGAACAGATCCAGTCATCTATTTCGATGAAAACAAAGCAGAAACGAGTATTAATTCAATAGCAACACCAAAATTAGTACGCCGGCAGCAAAATTCCCCAATTCCATTCACATTTTTTTTAATAATTACATATTAAAGAGCTTTCTTTAATCAGAAACCTCTTTACAAAAAAACAAAAAATAAAATGCATATATACTTAAACTAACTTAAAACATTGAACATACTTAAACTAACTTAAAACATTTAACATACTTAAAAAAAAACATACAAATTAAGGGGAACTTGGGGGAGTGATGAGGACGTCGGGGTTGATACCGACGCGGCGACACATTGCACGAAGAATACGTGCAATGCGCCGAACGTTCATCTCTTGGCGCTGCCTGTCCTCATTAATTCTTCGTATGAGGATGCCTAGAGCTTGACGGATTAGCAGTGCATCTTGGGAAGAAGACATTGTTGTGCAGGAAAAAGCCTTACAAAAAGTTGAGATTTTACAGTTAGAATTGTGTGAAAGAAAGTGTAATCAATGGTCCTATTTATAGAAGAAGAAGAAGAAGAAGAAGAAGAAGAAGAAGAAGAAGAAGAAGAAGAAGAAGAAGAAGAAGAAGAAGAAGGTGAAACGGATATGGGTAGGGGGTCTAACAGGGGTCTTGTCTAACAGTCATGATTAAATTCATTTCTCAGTGAGACTTTTCCCACACCATTAAATCCGACGGGATATGATAAGCTTGGGCAGTGCACTCCTTTAAATATGACACGATTCCCAGTCACCTATTATCTACCTGTCAATTTACTTAGCTTACTCATTAAGTTTGTTGTCTATTAATATACAGCAACTAATTATTATTATTTGAATATGTATTTGTCTTTAGTCAATACGATTTTAGTATATGATCGAATAGCCAAGTTGAACAACAAATATTCAATTTAGTTTAAATCCAATATTTATTTAGTGAAGAGTATAGTAGTTTACACAGTATTTTATTCCTAGTCCAGAAAAAAAATTTCAACTATAGATGAATAAAAACCATTCAAACTATAGTGTCACCAACGGAAGATCGATTGTCAACTACACATACATGGCCAACAAATACCAATTTCTTATGTATCAATAGTTTATTATCAACTTTGCTAAGTATATGAACAATAAGATAGTAAATAAAGGTAAATTAAAAGATCGTCAAATACTGTTTACTTCGCCTAAAAATAATAACTTATAACAAACTTACAGTAGGAACACCAAAATTAATACGCCGATAAAATATTACCCATTTTCATTGATAATATTTTTAATAAATACATTAATAGAAAAAAAGAGCTTTCTTTACTAAATGGTTAAAGAGGTCCTCTTATTCGTGGCAACATATGCACACGAAAACAAAGATCATATTCAGGATGTCGGCGCATATTTGAAAGTGGAGAACTTGGCCTTGAGTGATATGATGATCATTAATAAACCTTAACCAACCTCGCTGAAGCGATTTGCGACTTGGTGTCACACAGAATTCCATGAAGTATCTAACATCACCGCTGTAGATAACAGCTTGCATCGTGTAGTCGGGTAAAATATATGCTGTTTTACATGGAAAAATATATAATCAAAGAGTAAAGCATTTAATGTGTTAAAAAACAAATAACTACTAGATCATTATTTAGTCAAATCCAAATATTAAAGAACGAGGTGCGAAACTTACTAGATCATCATTTATACATGAATAACTATTCACAGTAAGAGTGAAGCATTGATGGTTCCTTGTAATGTTGTACATTCCATGCGGCCAGACATAGTCATTACTTGCATCCCCTGCATCTTCTGGCATGTTTTAAGAGGCTCGGGAGGAGATCAAAGATGTGTTAAAAATAGGGGTAGATGAACTAACTTGTTGATGGGTGTTAAAAAAATTGGGAAATGATGGCCCTATTTATACTCTATAGGGGAGGAAGGTCAAAAGACAGGAGTTATTGGAGCGATTATATCAGTATGATAGTTCATAACTTTGGGCAGTGCACCCTTTAAAGAACCTGGCACGCGTTTAAACTGGTCGATTATCAACCACACAATCCACCAGCAAGCTAACTATTGGAAATGATGTCTTCAGTCTATGCTGAGTTGGTCTATGTTCAAAAAGTCTACAACCAACAGTAATTACTACAAATATCAATAAAGCTAGTTAAGATTTTTTGTCAACTTGTTACAATCGAGAGTTAAGAACCTCAACCGCAGCAAAAAAGGGTCTATTATCAATATATCTAATTCTAATAAACAACAAGACTAAACACTAGCTAATTTTGCAAAGATACAGAAATTATTCAGTTCACAAAGTTATTACAAATGTTCATAAAAATAAATTATTACACTCATAAGAGAAAAATCAATAAATAATAAATCACTGTCTATTTTGAGCCAGAGGGCAAGTTGTTTTTTATGGCCGGGTCGCTTATAATTTGAACATTTATTCCTTCTCTTCTTGGACGTAAATGATACACCGATTGATGGAATGTGCTAAACTCTTTTCCAACCCCTTTTGATAAATGTCTTACACGTACAAGTTCTTTTATCTCCCACGAAGGCACTACGAAGGTGGCTCGTAGCCTTCTCATCATTCTTGTATAAGAGTGATTTACCAGTACCATCTCCAATAATATTACTGGACTCAACCATTTGATCATCAACTGCTAGCGACCTGCGAAATATAAAGAATAGGCCTACTACCATTACCATGTACATCTAGGAGGTATATGTGCAGATCACTGTCATTCCTAATGAATGAAGGAGCTATTTTCCCCCCAGCAGGCGCAGCACTAAGCATATAACTAATGGATACGTCGCCTCTATCACAAGTTAATTGTCCGCGTTCAATGACGCTGTCAATCAACTCGTCAAATGTACCCTCCAATTTCAATGCAATAGGTACTGTTAAACTAGTTGGAACGCCAAGACCAGTACTTAGGCGTCTCTACCCATTGCCCATTGTAATCAGCACCCACTACTGCATAGCATCCCAGAACAGCTCTATTTACTGATATATGAACAAGTCAATAATATACTGAAACAAATTGATGAACAAAAACAGAGTTCTAATAGAACTGAAGCATAGTTGTTCTAATGGAACAAAAATAATGGCGGATATGATAGAGCAGCTTACCAGCTCAATAAAACACTTCGTATAGTACGATGAAGTTGATATCAACTCAATTCGAAGTAATTGGACCCACCATGATAGACGGATTAGAACCTTTTGAAATTGAAATTTTAAAAAGCTTCCCACAACCATAAAATAAGAAATGAGAGCAAACTGAAGATGGAAATTAGATTTCTAATAGCTATGGAACAAAATGGTTGGATTTGGGCCCTAAAACGAGGTTCAGCTGAAGAAGAGGGTGATGGAGGCGGCTGGAACGAGAGGAGGGGGGAATAGCGAAACAAATTTTGGAGGGGGGAGGAAATTTTTCTTTTTTGGTAATGGGCCAAAGTGTAATATTTGGAACTTGGAGGATTGGGACGTGTAGACACTTTTTTTGTATAATTAAGTCCTAATCCAGATTAAAAAAAGAGGAGGTCATCTAGCCAATTCTTAAAATTTGGAGGTCATTTTTTTAATTGAAGACTTGGGGGAGGTCATGTATCAAAAAGCCCCTCGTTTCTACCATATTGTTTTTGCAGGGTCTGAATAATGAGGTGAATGCCATCAACAAGTTACGAGAAGCATTCATGATGCACCCTCTGCCACCACTAAGGCCAGTAGTGCCCTTTGAACATCCATAAGTATTAAAATTGAGCCACTCAACCGGAATTGAAGAGAGGTTTAAGAACTTCAATAATACCATAATTTCTACTGGTATTAGAAGATATAAAATATATCAAGAAACAATATCATCTTTTCTCGCTTCGTAAAAATAATAGAAATAGAAGAGAGAATTAGATAACTTGAAACACATGACATAATGCAAAATAATGTGCCAAAATCTGTAATTAAATTTTGAAAGTTACCTGAATAGATAAATAATGAATGGACTGGAACTTTTGTAGACATTTTTCCCCCAAGGTCTCATTTTTGGAAAATCAAAAGGGTTGTTGTTTGATCACATCAAAATATAAATATTTTATTAATGGTGAGGAAAGTCTGTGCCAATTTCCGATTCCAATATATCGTCGCTCTTGAAATTAATCACGCACAAAACAACCAGTCACATATTATTCTTGAACTGGATCTGGTATATGAAAATTCAAACAGTTTGTTAAAGTTAGAAAAGAAGTACTAATGAATTAAAAACTCGCTTTCAATGTAGCATAGACTAATTCTTCTTATTCTCTGGAACTTTTTCAGCAAATATTAATAAATAATGTGTCAAATCAAAGGCATATTCATAAATTTCATGAGGCAAAAGAAAGAGCATATATGCGAAAATTAGGAACGCGTAAAATTAGAAGCAAGCATCCATGAATTATTTGACTCCTTAATACCAAACCTCTACTCAAGTTGATTGAATAGTCATTGATTTATATTGTTTCATAGTATGTATGTGTTCATACAAATAAATAATGCTACAATAAAAAGTTATGACCAATTTCAACTAAACTTACATTCTACAAGAAACAAAAAGTAATTGTTAACTTCTGGTTAGGACATTCTAATGCCAGCTTATCACAACATTACGGTGATATTCACCTCTGCTCCCACTTCATAATAAGAATAGGATGGTTGTAATTACATGTAATTTCAATTAAATATTTCATGTTGTTGCTCTTACCTCATCTTTAACCTTGCCAATGATCTCCTTCGTCATGATATGTTTCTTTCCTTCAAGTTTCAATCCAATAATGAAACAATTTAGTATCAAATTTAATTACCTCGTCAGAATATATGTTGTTAGAAATTGTCACCCGAATTGAACATTTTCTTAAAATGGTACCTTGATTGTGCACTCATGCAACTTGTATAAGCCTTGCAACATAAGTGAAGGAAATTGTGGTATCATAATATGGCTGGCTACCTTCAGTGATTTCCTCGACTTGCGATTATTTGGAAGTAATTGGATGGCTGCAAACAACAAAACTCTAACACTACTAAAAATTTCCTTATATTAACATTAGCATTCGTGAAACATTTTATTGCATATAATTATCCATGTAATAATTTTTGTTTAAAAAAAACATACCTATCAAGAGTGGTTTCAGACTCATGCGGTTGTGGGCACCTCTCCCACATTGATAAAAAAGAGAGATGCCAATAGGTATATAGACTAAATGGGCTCTCCCACCTACTAGACTAGTCTTTTGGGTTGGGCTATCCTATATGGTCTATAACTTTGGCGCTTTCATGCGGGGGCGATTGTTGTGAGCACCTCTCCTACATTGATAAAAAAGAAAGATGCTAATGGGTATATAGACTAAATGGGCTCTCCTCCCCTACTAGACTTGATAAAAAAGAAAGATGCTAATGGGTATATAGACTAAATGGGCTCTCCTCCCCTACTAGACTAGTCTTTTGGGTTGGGCTCTCCTATTTGATCTATAACTTTATCGTTATGAATGAAAATAGATCTATAACTTTATCGTTATGAATGAAAATAGACTAGTCTTTTGGGTTGGGCTCTCCTATTTGATCTATAACTTTATCGTTATGAATGAAAATAGCTACAGCTTCGTGGAGGGCATATTGGAAAATTTAGCAAATTACTTATGGCACCCCGATATGAATGAAAATAGACTAGTCTTTTGGGTTGGGCTCTCCTATTTGATCTATAACTTTATCGTTATGAATGAAAATAGCTACAGCTTCGTGGAGGGCATATTGGAAAATTTAGCAAATTACTTATGGGACCCAGGTTAAGAAAAAATCATTAAATAAGAGCAATTTTTAGGTAAAGAGGGGTAGGCGATTATGTTGTGAACTCATCCCTCTCATCTAGGTTTCCCTCTGGCTTCTCACCCTTTTCTTATGTATCTGCCCTTCTCAATTCCCTCCATCTATCTCCTTCTTGTAGTTTCCTATTTTTATTATCAATACAATTAAATAGTTGTTGTTGTTGTGTGCTTGGAGTATTGAGTTGTTACATTGGTGCTTTCATCTTCGAACTCCCATGACAACAGTGGTAATGGATCAATTTAGAGGCAACGCAAAGCGCTGGGTTCTTCAAGCCGAGCTATACTTTTCCTTTCTTGGATTTCCCAAAAAATACTGGCTATCTCTTCCTTACCACTACCTTGAAGGCAATACACTCAATTGGTTCAATTGGCTATATCGCAACAAGGAATTCTGGGATTGGAATCATTTAACCGAGAAATTGCTTCTACACTGTCGGAATCACCCCTTCACTGCTAAGATGGGCCATTTGGTTGCATTGGAAGCTGAAAATTCAAAGGTGGACCAGATGTTCGTTGAAAAGCCAGTTACAACAGTGAACACATAGAGTCATTCTCCTAACACTTGTTGTACTGATGGAGGAAATTCAGCAACTGCTGCAGATAAGGTGTTCAATGAAATACCACATGCTGAAGTGGTGAGGCCTTTTCAAAAATTTGTTCCTATCATTGAGGATCGGGAGGACGCTAGTTTAGACAAAAGCCAGAATTCCATGCCCGCTTGCTCCCGCCAGTTCGTTGAATCTCAATCGTGTTTGAAGGTTGCCACATGTTTGGAAGATGAGCCCGAAGAAGAGGAGGTTGTAGTATCAGAGGTTCATTCTTATTTGCTTGATGGCATCTCAAATCCTGAAGCCAATTCTGAGGCACCTCTTGAGAGGTTCAAAATTTCGAGTGGTAATTCTTCAAACTCATTTCAATTTGCTCTCTTAGTGGATTCAACTAGTTTCATAGGAACTATAGATACCCCCACTAGACACTAAAGTTGGCGATACGAGTAATTCACAATATGCTGCAGCTAAGGTGTTGGACAAATTGCCTCAATTCGATCATTTGCTTGAAACTAATAGACTGTATAGTTGTAGGGTGATACCTTGACATGTGATTTCTCAACGTGTGTTGATTCATTTTCCATTTGATCCTGGTTCCTATAAGCTCTCTACCATATGTCATTTAGTTTCTAGTCACATATATCGTTTGAAGGAATTGCTCAACAAAGTAGAGGTTTGGTTGCTAAATTGTATGTTTGTGAGTATGTAAATGGAGTTGCGATAGGTGTTGGAAGCAGTTGGGATGAAGCTCTCGAGTTTAATGAGTATGCTCGTGATGGTACCCATGGTGCTTACGAAATTGTTCCAGCAGATACTTGCATTATCCTGCTTTGGAAGGTTGATTCGGGACTTCGATATATTGACAAGTATTTACACAATAAAGCTTCCACCTTCAGCGATCAACATTTTTTTATTCCATTTTCATTTAATCCTGATGCTTCCCTGTTACTTTTCACACCTGGAGAATCGGCATTAGCAATTTGTGTGTGGGATCCAGGAATATGTTCCACGTCCTTCGCTATAACAGGCTAAATAGAGAACAGGCATGCACTACAAATGTTGGGATCTACGACCATATTTTGCTTAATTGAGTATTCCAACTCTATGACTAAAGTGTGGGACCCCAGAAGACAACAGTGGGTGTATTCCTTCATTTTGCAATTTGATTCAGATGTTTCAGTCCCTAAATCTTCAACATCTAGGCTTTTCTTTAATGACGGAGGGGAACTTTCTCCAGAGATTATATTACCTCGGGGAAAGAAACTTTTTATTTTGCTACTACCACTTTATGATGAACATCAGGTGCGACAATCGGATATGAACACTTATGAAAAATGTGTGCTAACGGTTATACCAGAGGCATTCGGGAGCTCTTTAACAGACTCTTATTTTAGAAAAATAGTAGGAGCAAGGTCTTATAATAAAGGAGGTCACACTTTCTCCAATGGGTCCACTGTTGGCTATATCTACATTGCACTCATAGCAATTAAGCAGCCACTTCCTACTGTAATTGTAGATCTACAAGCTAACCAAAATGATAGATTCAATATCGTGGAGGTGGTTAAAAAGCTTTTCTTTAAGGAGGTTCATGCCTACTCCAGCAAAGTACTGCTCCTTAGCTGCATTCTCTTGGAAGATATACTCTACATTAGACTCATGACACCTCAAACCATGAATCATCTTGCTGTGAAAGCAGAACATTTTGCAGTACATATGCTACAAGCTTTGAGCAAGAGTTGGCCCACTAATTTACCCAATCGACAACTCCTAGTGAAGCTAAATGTGGAGAGATCTTCAAGCCAACAATTTATGGACGCTATTATTGTATTAACGAAGTCAAAATCATTTGGTTGGAACACCTACAATTCCACCTTACTGCAAGACGTGCAAGGATTCACCCAACTTCACTGTGCGAAGCAAGACAAACACTTGTGGAGGATCTTTTGGGATTCATCTCTATTTCCTTTCGACCCAGGTGGATTTCTGCATATATAATTCAATTCCAAGAGGAAGATGTCAGACACAAGGCTCAACGCTATGAGTTCAGTGTTGTTCTCGAACCTTGAGGACAAGGTTCTTATTCGGCACGGGGATATTGTTATGAATGAAAATAGCTATAGCTTTGTGGAGGGCATATTAAAAAATTTAGCAAATTACTTATGGGACCCGGGTTAAGAAAATTATTAAATAGGAGCAATTTAGGCAAAGAGGGGTCGGCGATTATGTTGTGAACTCATCCCTCTCATCTAGGTTTCCCTCTGGCTTCTCACCCCTTTCTTCTGTATCTGCCCTTCTCAACTCCTTCTATCTATCTCCTTCTTCTTACCTTATCAGTAATGTTTAATGCCTTTAAAAGATCAATAACTAACACCCTAAAAATTTGCAAACCATTACAGCGGCTTTATAAAGTAAGTGTTTTTCTAACTCATTTAACACAAATAAGTACTATGAGTTATCCTTAATACAATACTCATACCATGTCAATCGTGAATTAGGACGACCGAATCCCTACTCTTGGGTTTTACTCATTCACCAGCAGCGTATGAGGAAATTTGCTAATATGTTTCAACAATATGTTAAATTATTACATCATCAAGGAACCAGACATAAGCCATAAAAGCAAATACCAATTAACCGTGCACAAAGGTGGTTTATCCGTATCCGTCATAGATTCCTCCCCCACTCCCCCCAAGAGAAACGATGACTTTGTACATATATAAATCATAGTTGAGACAAATAGCGCAAGAAAATTGCAGAGAAACCAAGCACTTTTTGTTATTCATCATCGCAGGCTTAAGCCATACATATATACACAAGTTAGGATAAGTCCTGAGAAACTCTAGGCAGAGCAAACTCCTATTTGACATTGTCTCCTAACTAATACAAAACTAGCTAACTAACCAGCGTACAATACATACAAATAGAGTCCTAGTACAATTCTGCTAATACTCCCCCTCAAGGTGGAGCATGTGGATTACAGATGCCCAGCTTGCTACGAAAATTATGGAACTCTTGAACTCCTAAAGACTTTGTAAAGAAGTCGGCCAATTGGTGTTTAGTTGAAATATAACAAGTTACCAAGTCCTCAGACACAATGCGCTCACGGACGAAGTGACAATCTGCTTCAATATGTTTCGTGCGTTCATGAAATACCGGATTAGTTGCAATATGTAAAGCAGCTTGATGGTCACAAAACAACTTAGTGGGGGACAATTGTTTAACTCGCAAGAATCTTAACAGACCCCGAAGCCATATGATTTCACTGGTTGCGTTTGCCATAGACCTGTTCTCCGCTTCGGCTGATGAGCGAGACACTTTGGTTTGTTTATTCGATTTCCAAGCGATGGGAGCATTCCCTAACGTTATGAAGTATCCAGAAACTGAGCGTCGTGTCATAGGACAACTCGCCCAATCCGAATCACAATATGCTATTAGCTGCAAATTATTGTTGCTTGGTAACAAGATACCTTGACCCGGACTGGACTTTAAGTAGCACAATACTCTGATAGCATGTGCCCAATGATCCTGTTTCGGACTTTGCATGAACTGACTTAGTATGTGGACTGCATATGTAATGTCTGGCCTTGTAATTGTGAGGTACAATAATCGTCCAACTAACCTTCTATACTGTGATAGATCTGCAAGAAGAGCGCCAACATCTTCAGAGAGGTGGTGTCGCTGCTCCATGGGTGTAGGACTAGGCTTTGCATTTCTCAGACCAGTCTCTTTAAGTATGTCCAAGACATACTTACGCTGGTTCAAAAATAAACCATTTGATGACCTTGCAACTTCTATACCGAGAAAGTATTTAAGCCTGCCAAGGCCCTTGATATGAAAACAACTATCCATATACCTTTTGAATGATTTGTATTGCGTCTCGTTATTTCCGGTTAATATTATGTCATCCACGTAGACTAATGCTGCCAAGTAGGTTCCATTTTTAACATAAATAAACAGAGAGTGTTCCAATAGGCATCTTTGGAAGCCATACTTCTCCAAGGCACTGGACAATTTTGCAAACCAATTGCGAGATGCTTGACGCAAACCATACGAAGATTTTCTTAATTTGCACACCAAGTGAGGAGAAGATACTTTGTAGCCTGGAGGGGGCAGCATGTACACTTCCTCGTCCAAATCTCCATGCAAGAAAGCGTTGTGCACATCTAGTTGATCGATGAACCACCCTTTAGCTATAGCAATTGCTAACAAGTAGCGCACAGTGTCCATCTTTGCTACTGGCGCAAATGTTTCATTGTAATCTTCTCCTTCTTCTTGCGTGAACCCCTTTGCTACGAGTCTTGCTTTATAGCGTTCAATCGTTCCATCAGCGTTATATTTTATTCGAAACACCCATTTGCAACCTACTGCTTTCTTGCCTCGAGGGAGTGGTTTCAGTTCCCATGTACTGTTGCTTTCAAGAGCCTTTATCTCTTTTGCCATAGCCTCCTTCCAGTGATCATTTTTAATTGCTTGAAGGAAAGACTTCCGCTCATCATGTGTACTAATAGCCACTTGAAATGCATAATGAACAGGAGAGAACTTATTATATGAAAGATAATTTGAAAGAGGATATCCATTACCTGAAGAGGCTGCTTGGCGATCCACCACCTTTGGAGTATGTTTAGAGGTCGCATGGCACACATAGTCCTTGAGATATGCTGGCTATTGTTTGAACCTGACTGGCCTAGAATGTGTAGCTTGAAACTCTTTTCTTTCAAAACTTAAGCTAGGTGTTCCATTTTGAACAGTAGAATGTTCATTACTGGTGCCTTCTCCGGTCACTATTGGAGCAATTTCTACATTAATGGAAGCATCTCGTTGAGTGTTATCTTCACCCCTTTGTCCTTCTTCATGTTCCTCAACATATTCTCCAGCTAGTGCGGGTACATCAATGTGTCTATATGCGTCTACTGATTGTTCATTGTTGCGACTAGTTGTCAATTCAATACTTTTGGCAAAAGGAAATACTCTCTCTTCAAACACTAAATCACGCGAAACAAATGATGTATGTTCTGCCAAATTGTATACTTTCCAACCTTTTTGACCCTACGGATACCCTATGAAGATACATCTTACAACTCTTTCCCCAAACTTGTCCTTTTGGCCATGGCTTGGTCTAACATAGCATAAACACCCTAGGGTTCTTAAATGATTATAGTTTGGCAGCTTATTGAACAACAACTCATATGGTGTTTTACCTTCATTTGCTTTTGTCGGGGTCCTACTAATTAAATGAGCAGCGGTTAGCACACAATCTCCCCAAAAAATCAATGGTAAACTTGCTTGAATTCGTAAAGCCCTCGCTACATTCAATATGTGATGATGCTTTCTTTCGACTCTTCCATTTTGTTGAGGTGTTCCTACACAAGATGACTCACTAAGTATTCCTTTTTCCCTATAGTATGCTTGTTAGCCCCCCCCCCCCCCCCCTCCCCCAAAAAAAAATTCCTTGCCATTATCGCTTCTAACTCTTTGTACACTCAAGTTAAACTGATTCTCAACCATTGCACAAAAGTTCTTGATCACATTGTATGTCTCACCCTTTTCTTTAAGAAGATAAATCCATACTCCTCGACTATAGTCGTCAACTATTGTAAGGAAATAATGTGCTCCAAATAAAGAAGGGGTTTTGTATCTCCCCCATATATCACAATGTATCAAGGCAAATGGTCTAGTCTCTTTATTAATACTATCATCAAATGAACTTCTAGTATATCTTGCTCTGTAACAAATATCACAAGGCAAAATGGAATTTTTATTGAACCTAACATTAAGTAAACTAGATAATTTAACCATGCTTTCATATGATGGATGTCCTAATCTTACATGCCAACGATCTTCATCCTTGCTACGAATAGTAACTAGACTGCGACCTTGTGCCATACTCTCTAAACAATAGACTCCATTGGTAAGCTTACCCCGTCCAATCTGCCTCCTTAGTGTATGGTCCTATATCAAACAATCAAATAATTTGAAGGTTATTACACATCCACTATCCCTTGTCAACTTATGAACTGAAATAAGGTTGCAAGAAAATGAAGGCAAAAATAACACATCATATAAGGTTAAAAAATTCGATATGACAATATTTCCTGCTTGGTACGCCTTTAACTTCAATCCATTGGGTTTCATGATCTCTACTGGTTCCTCCAACTTATAGAGATTGACCAAGATAGATTCATGTGGAGTCATATGGTGTGATGCTCCACTGTCGATTACCCAACGATTTTTATTATCCTTACCACTCATTAGAGCTGTGTTCTCTTCTTGCTATTGCTTCTCCTTGAACAGGCTGAACAAGTGATTGACTTGATCCATTGTAAGGCCTGATATGTTAGTTTCTGGTTGGTTATAGTTTGCACCTTGCATAGCTGCTACATGGGATGCTCGACCAGCACCTCCCCCTGAGTTCAAATGCCCTTTATTATTACTTCTTGTTCCAGATCTGCGTGCATTCTAATTAGGTGGATACCCAATGATTTCATAGCATCCACTCTTATCGTGGCCTGTTTTCTGGCAGTGGCTACATTTGGGACGCAGGTCAGGTAACATACTGATGTTTCCAGCAATGTGAAAGGCTGAACCCTCTTGCTTCGTTTCTCATTGTAATCCAACTTTACGCTGACTTTTTTCCCTGACAATCATTGCATATGCTTTCCTTAGGTTCACCATTGGTTCAGCATTAAGGATCTGAGACTTTATTGAATCATAAAGCCCAGAGTCAAGTCCCATGAGAAATTGGTAGACCCTTTCCTCCTCTTGTCTGCGTTGGTGATCTTGTTTTGCTGCACAATTGCACAACGGCAGAGGATCAAGATCATTTAACTCATCCCATAACGCCTTCAGTTTGGTGTAGTAGGTAAGCACAGTCTGTCCGTCTTGTACCAACAAACTGATGTCGCGTTTGATTTGGTAAATTCTTGGAGCCTTTCCCTGCGAGAATCGCTCCTCCAAGTCTACCCAGACTTCTCTTGCATTCTCAGCATAGGCTATGCTTCCGTGCAAACCTTTGTGGAAAGAATTGAATATCCATGATATAATCATGGAGTTGCACGTCTCCCACGAGTTTGCCTCTGGAGTTCCCATTTTCGGCTCTTTGATTGAACCATTAACGAAACCCAACTTATTTTTGGATCTTATAGCATTTTTCATGGCTCTAGACCATGTTGCATAATTTGTTCCATCAAGCAGGCACGCTGTGAGCAACATCCCGGGATTGTCCGAGGCATGGAGATGAAATGGAGAATTGGAATCAATCAATTTCGTGTCTTGCCCCTTAGCAGCCATTCTTGATGTCTAACAAATACTTTTAGATGATTAGCCCCAAGGCTTTGATACCATGAGAAAAATAGTGCAAGAAAATTGCAGAGAAACCAAGCACTTTTTGTTATTCATCATCGCAGGCTTAAGCCATACATATATACACAAGTTAGGATAAGTTCTGAGGAACTCTAGGCAGAGCAAACTCCTATTTGACATTGTCTCCTAACTAATACATAACTAGCTAACTAACTAGCGTACAATACATACAAATAGAGTCCTAGTACAATTCTTCTAATATAGTTTTTTTGTCATGCAATTAAGTGACATTAATTTGTAAGTTCTGTGCAAACATTAGCGAAGTACGAATAAAGCCAAAAGGAAGGATTAAAAGGGGCTGAATTTAGAGCAACAACAATCAGCAGAGGCAATAAAAAACAAAATACACATAGTATAAATCACGCGTTGCGGAATTTAACATATTATCTCCACTTTCCGGTAGGGTTTCTTCAGAAGAAATTTCATATAATGGTAGGAAACAAATTACGGAAAGTTTGGTTTTGTCTCCGGTTTTATAGAGACGTATAATGGCAGGAAACAAATTAGGGGTAGTTTGGTTTTTGTATTTCAAGAGACATATTATGGTAGAAAATAAATTAAGAAAAGTTTGATTATTTTATGGAACTATAATTAAGTCAATAACTATTAAATTAAATCAAGAATAATAATTAAATAAATTAAATTTACAATTTTATCCAACTTAAAATCATTTACAAAGGGTACCAAACACGAATGGCATTTTACTAAGGTCTTCGTACACACACACACACACACACACACACACACACACACACACACACACATATATATATATATATATATATATATATATATATATATATATATATATATATATATATATATACATATATATATATATATATTAGATTTTATGCTTTCATGTGTGTTTTCCTTAATTTAAGGGATACACCTAGATACGTGGTATATTTGTAATTTTATTGATATACCATGTAATTTTGGTATGGTACATAATATTTCATGTTAGGCTACGTACATCACATCTTTTGGGGTGCGGTCTTTTCTCGAATCCTGCGTGAACACGGGATGTTTTGTACAACAAATTATTAATATTATTTTTAAATTGTGGTATGCAATGAAATTAGAGTAAACCTCACTTTACCCCCCCTTAACCTTTAAGGATTGGGAAAAGATACCTCCTCTATCTTTTGAATGGGAACAACTACACCCTTAGGTTGGGAAATGACATCCCCTTTATCCAAGGGCGGAGCTACAACTGTACATGGGTGGTCAGTCGAACAACTTTCGCCCGAAAATTATACCGTGTAGATAGGTCAAGTTCTGCTAAATTTAAATAGTTATAGAAAGCTGGAACAATCTGAGAATAATAAGTGATTCTGCTCCAACGGTCAAGGTTGTTCAGAGAAACCCGGGGGTCTAAGGATCGAATGATAAAATTATTTTCTACTCTACACTTATATTTTGACACCCCCTATGTTTTGTCTTTGTGTCGCAATAATTTGAACGAATTGGGAAATGCACAACTTTCAAGAATGTGTACAAAAAAAATTATAAATAGAAAGAATAGCGTAGATACATTTTTCCATTTTACAATTTACATTTTACAGCATTAAGCGTTTTAGTGATTAGTAATTGTAAGTTACTCTATTTTGTACTATTTCCCAATTATTTTTATTTTGATAAAATTATACAAAAAAAAAATATAAAAATTAATTACTTTGAAGAAAATTTATATTATGGCTCAATAGCAAAGAAAATCCTCATTGAGACATACAAGACTTTGCGTGTAAACATTATAAATGAATATGTACAATTCGGATCCGAAAGCATTAATGAAGACTTGAATCAAAAAAAAAATAAATAAATAACCCCAAAGATAAAATTGATAAATCAATTTTTTCACTTTGAATGTGTGATATTTTGTTTAGTACAAATCTCAACTCAACTAATCTTTCAACGAGTAGTCCCTCTGTTCTACAAAGAATGACATGTTTTCTGATTTTGAGAGTCAAACTCTTTCATTTTGACTGTAAATTTGCACATATATTTTTAAAATTTTTTGAAATAATATTTGTATATTATAAAATATATAAAAAATACTATAAGTCACAATGATAAATAATTCAAAATATTTAAAAAACATATGAAAATATTACGGTCAAGGAATATTCGTTTGACTCTCGAAACCCGAATGGCCGAATCAAGACAATATTTGTGGAATTGAGGGAGTATTTTCGTATATATAATAGTAAAATTTTCATACATTTTGTATTTGGTAGAAACAGATTATTAAATCGTTCCTGCTATAACAGCTTGGTTGAACCAAATAGCATCATACCGACTCAAAATTTTATTATTTACTTGTTCAAATCTGGAACAACTTTGCTAAATGTTCGAGATACGCCACTGCCTATATCTATTTAGTGGAAAAGTTAGCCCATTTAACTCAAAACTCTGTGAGCTAAAGAAAAATATTGTCAGCTGGATTATTGTAAAAGTTAAAACAATCTTTTTTTAGGAAGTTCTTTTGGCGCTACTTTCTTGATAATTTTAATTTACAGTACTTCGGTTGTCATTTATTTCAGTTTGAAGTTTGTATAATATCAGCATCTTTGCTGGTGTTTTTACATATAGACAGGCATTTTTCGATTAGAAAAGTTTTTTTAATCCAACTCATACTAATGGCACTACTTTGTAAAATGCTTTTGATGCTTTCATACATAGCAATATAATCACTGAAAGAAGCAGAGCGGGTTGATAATGTATTGGATAATGCACCTCGGGTGTATGGCTCGGGACATGATTTAGTGAAGGTTCGTAAGATGATCGTGAAGCAGGCGGTTCAGGCCTCGGTGCGAATCTCCGAGGTCAAGATTCGACTCAAACCTCGGGATAGAGTCGTCTTGGTTAGGCAAGGGTTCACTTCTCCGAGGCGAGAACCTCAAGCCTCGAGGAACAGTTACGCTTCAGCGAAAGATCAGCTCCACTACCTTCTCTCATAAATCCAGCATTTAATGAGGGGAATCGTAGGCAAGCCACGATCTGTATGTGGGGATTGAGACCTTAATCATCGTCAGCCTAGTGATATATAAATAGGACTCAACTTATACTGTAAAGGCATTCAGAAATACTTACAGAAATTCTATCCATTTGTAACCTCATAACAGTTATTATTAGAATCACATTTTCATTTTTGTTGTATAATTGTCTTTATTTATTTACTGTTCATTTGGCAACTTCGATACATCCAATTGTTTATAAATCCCTTACAAATACGATTAATTGTCCTAATCCCATTTAGGTCAATGCAAATTGATATCGTCTATGGGGATCAAGAAGTGATGCCTTGTTCCAAAGTTGTACGACACTGAAACGACCTCGGTCAGTCGTTTCGGAAGTTAGGACTCCGATAGGCGTGCCGATAATTTTAAAATATTCATAAGGTCCATTAGGACCTGTCTGTAAAATTTGAGCTAAATCAGACCTCATTTGGTAGGCATCGGAAGAAGGTTTCGGTTTTATTATCGATAAATATTAAAAAGAGATTTTCGAGCTCGGTTTTGGTGAATGAGCTCCGATTCGAAATCCGAAAGCACCGTTAGGTTCGTATGATTATTTATGACTTTTGTAAACTTTCGAAAGTGAATTTTGATGTTGTTCGGCTAGTTCCGCTAAAATGCCGAAAGTTAAATAATTTGACTTTTTTTTATTTAAATTCACATCTTGAGTTTCGGGAGTCCAATTTGAGATCCGCCTTCGCGAGTATGTTACATATATTTTGTATAACTTGTATGTAAAAGTTGGGATTATTTCAAATATCGTAAGGCACCGTTTTAATTTTTACCGTAGCAGCGAATTTTAAAAAGAAAAAATAAAGGAAAAGACAAAGGAAGTTAAAAGTTAGGCGGTGGGGAGGGGTCTTAGCAAATACTAAGGACGATAAGTTATACATAAGCAGAAACAAGGAAAATTAAACAGAGAGGGAAACGAGGTTTGAGAAAACGGAACACGGCCAAAAAATACCAGAGAATAAGAAAAAAGCAGGAGAAAAGATAGAATTTTCAACTCGAAACATTCAGGTAATGATATAAATACATTATTTGAGTTTATTACGTGTGTTTAAATATGTTTTAATGGTAAAACTTGGAATATTAGACATCGTTTAAATAAGTTCAATTAATAGTTTAAAGGGTCAAATGGACCCCGATAATGGAATTGATTATATATTTGTACTCAGTGAGTTATGGACAACTTATAAATGTAATTTATTTAAGATTTGGTTACGTGACCTTAAATCCTGTACATAGGCCTGGCCTACGTATTGCGTATACCAATAGGGTATCAGGTTCCTAACCGGGTTACCCTAAGATGTGGGGAATGAAGCCTTTAGCCTTATTTGATATAGTTTTCTGCTTATTGAATACAGCAGGATCGTTTGGCAGGAAATTCAAAGGATAAAGCGGTTGTTGAGTAACTATACTAACTTTGTAACAAGGTAAGTGTTTATATCCATTTCTTTGGAGGTATCTAGCCTCGTGGATTTTCTACCACGTGTTTCCTTACGTGTGTAGCTGCCGATAGGCGTACTCATTACGCCTTAGCTTTGAATTTACATTGTATATTATTTGTTATGCCCTGTTGTTCGTACTGCATTGAGCATATGAGCATTGCACTCTGGTTTTGAGCATTGCATATACTTCCCGGTTGGCGATGAGAGTCCCGCACCGGTTAAGGATCATTATTGCATATACTTCCCGGTAATCGATGAGAGTCCTGAGCCGATGGAGGGTCATCATTGCATATACTTCCCGGTAATCGATGAGAGTCCCGAGCCGGTGAAGGGTCATCATTGCATCTACTTCTCAGTAATCGATGAGAGTCCCGAGCCGGTGAAGGGTCATCATTGCATATACTTTCCGGTAATCGATGAGAGTCCCGAGCCGGTGAAGGATCATTATTGCATATATTTCCTGGTAGACGATGAGAGTCTCGCGCCGGAGATAGGCATCAGGCATATGCGACTGCATTGCATTGTACCGCAATCATCCCATCTCATTGCACCGCATACTGACTATTGTGTGTATTTTGTTGTGTTTTATGTATGCGGTATGTATACTATGTCGGGGACATATCTCAGTTTGCCTATATATTTCTGGCTCGAATTCTTGGTTGCAGGGATCGGGTTGCACGCCGCAACGGTATAAATATATGGATCGGGTTGCACGCCGCAACAGGATGAATATATGGATCGGGTTGCACGCCGCAACAAGATGAATATATGGCTCGGGTTGCACGCCGTAACAGGATGTATTTCTGATTGTTGATGTGTTCGGGATACCTACATATTTTGGCTATCTTGCGTTCCTGGTTGTTGATGAGTTTGTCATTCCATATGTATTTCTAGATATTATCTGGCTCTGCCTTTTTATGATTTAAATAAGAGGAATTTGGTTTATCTGTTTTTTTCTCCCTGGCTAGCTATCCTATTCTTTGAGGTGGCTACTCTACCCTACTTATTGAGTCCTTTTGACTCACCCTTGTTGGTTGTTTGTTTCTTGTCTATCTATTTCGTTTCGGCAGGTTCGCTCCAGGATTGAGTTCGCCACGTTGTGAAGGAGCGAAGATGACTTCAGCTGTCAGGGTGAGCCAGCTTTTATTCCGGATGGCCACCAGTTTATGGGTTGTTATTTCAGTTGCATTTTGCTTCCTTCAGGAGGTATCGGTCTTCTTTTGTACTCTTAGATGTCTAGTCTGGATAGCCCTAAACCTAGTATGTTGGGTAGTCAGCTGTAATTTTCTTTCGTACAGCTGAGAAGTGTTAATATGTCTGTGTGTTTTTTTAGTCCTGTCTTTAGTTATGAATTGTTATATTTATTTTCCTAATTTAATTGGTAAGGGTTCGCCCGACGGGTCTAGGGGAGGATGTCGGGTGCCCGCACGGCCTAACCGGATTTCGGGTCGTGTCAGTTGGTATCAGAGCCCGAGTTAGAGTCTATCCAGACTAAGACAGTGTCTAGTAGAGTCTTGCTGATGGGTACGTAGACGTCCGTACTTATCTATGAGAGGCTATGATTGTATTTAAAAAGTGTCACTTCCTTCATTTCTGATCGTGCGTCGGTCTAGGATGCAAAAGTATTTTCGTTAATTCCTTCGTGGTAATTGTGAAACCCTCGTGCTACAAATCAGCAAACGGTATGAGTTCAAGATGAATCAGTCTGGCCTGGGGTTAGTACTGACGAAGCTCCGAGTGTTTTGACCGTGTTGACGATCTAGTTACGGAGGCCCCAGCTCTACGAGCTCAAGATGGGCAAGGGAGCAGGGCCTTGTGGTTCCCTTGGCTCTCTACGATGCTTTTATGAGAAACTTGACGACGTAGATACCGCAAGAACCTTTTATTCACTAGGCAGCTTATCAGGTTGCCGCATATGGAGATGTTCGGTCTCAGGGAGCTCCTATTCCAGTTCTTAATATTGCCGCAGTAAAGTATGTTCCGGAGGCAGCATGTGTTGTGCCTCTAGTTATTCTGGCTGGTTAGCTAGCCCGAGTAATGGCTCAGTCCGAGTATCTGAAAAGGCTGCATTATTTTACCTAATTGAACCTTCCGATATTCTTAAGTCATGCATCAGATAATCCCTGTGTAAATTTTTAAAATAAAATGATGTCAGCGTATCCTTCAGGCTCTTGATTATATCGAGCGGTATGGTGTTGATTATTTTTCTTTCCAGTTTCAGGGTCCAGCCTTGAATTGGTGGGCCGCTCTCTTATTAGCTAACTTGGTTCGATTTTTCTTCTAGATTCGTGGAAAAGTTCCTTTAGAGTAGCGAGCGAGATGAAGAGTGTCGCCAGTTTGTGTAGATGAGACAGGGTAGCCTGTTGGTTTCAGAATATGAGATTGAGTTCTTTAGGATGGTTGGATATACTTGGGAGCTAGTTGATGAGCCTTTCGAGAAGGTTCAAAGATTTATTGATGACCTTTCATTTTCCTTGAGATCTCAGATGGCTCGAAAGATTGAGGTCGAGATTTTCAGTTGATGTTGTTGGTTATATTGCCCAAAGGTTCAAGGCATAACATAAGTTAGAGCGGGAAGAGTTAGAGCGGGAGAGCGGGAGATCTCGCGGCCCTGGTGGGCACCATACCTCCTTTAGAGGTAAGAGTTCTGATTGTTTTGGGAGGTTACTTCCCAGGTTATCTTAGCTTGTGGCACGTGATTTTCAGAGTGCACAAGTAGCTCGTCAAGATCAGATTCAGTCTTCTCTTCACAGCTATCAACAATCTTTCCAGCTTCCATTTTTGGCGAAAAGGTGTTATCATTGTCCTGAGTCTGGTTATCCTTTAAGTAGTTTTCCCTTACTCTGGCAAGTAGACAGCCGTCCTTTCTCTCGTCATCAGGTACCTACACAGTTGTAGGGAATTTTATTTAAATCTTAATCAACCAGAGAAATGCCACCATCCAGTAGAGGTCAAGAGCATGGTGGTAGTGGTTCTTCTAGAAGTAATTATCAGGGTAGCGGCTCGGCTCAGCCGCAGAGGAAGTTCTAAGAACTACAGTTTGGCAGGATGTTGAGGTATCTGATGTAGTACATCCATGTATTTCTTCTTCCATTATATGTGAGTAGCATTTCATTCTTTTGATCGGTCTGGACTTCGTTTATTTTATCATGTTTCCATGGATTCTTTGAATATTGTTTCTATTAAGAATCGGTTGCGGTAGAGGGGCGAGCTTCTGGTATGATTTATTCCTAGCATTTGTGAAACCCTACTAGTTTGTTTGGTTTAAATGTGAGCAATTTTGGAGAGAGTGTCGGCATGGTCTGCTTGGCATCTTTTTGTGCCACCCTCTGTTATTATGTCAAATCAGTTTATCTCTCTCGTCGGAATTCAATGTTGGTAGGATAATGGGATTCTAATTCGTCACCTTCAGAAAGTGTTATTGTTTCTTCCGGTGTAAAGTGATTAGTGAGTAATATTCGATCTACGTATCTCCTCTTGGTTCAAAACGCTAGTAAAGTCATGTTATCCTATGAGCTTGTCTGGGTTATAAAAGGGTTTCTGGTAAATTGTCAGAGATTCCTTCTTATTGGGAGGTCACATATATGGATGTTGTTCCATAAAGCTCAATTAATATCTATTTCTTCAGTTGCGATTCTTGGGCTACTTTGACTCGTAAGTAGTCTAGCTTTGGTAGCCAAGTAAATAAGAAGATGAGCTTTCTAAAGCTTTAAATATTCCTATCCTCAGTCCGTTGCCATTTCTTCTTCGTCCGGAACTAGTGAACTTGGGCGATTGGTAGCCGCTTGTTACGTTCCCTGTGTTGAGCCAGAGTACATGTTATTGTAGCCGGATAAGCATATTATTATTTTGGATATCAGTTTATCCGGGTATCTATTCCCATGTATAGTATAGTACTGGTTCTGTTTTTGCGGATCATCCAGTTTCAGGGGAAACTCTGCCGAAATTTTTATATAGAAGTACCATCCATCAGGCGGTGGTGTTTACGGCAAAGGTATGGAGTTGTGAACTTGAGAGTTGCAGCTGTTTGGCAACTCGAAAGGGTAGTTGGTAGCTTAGGTCTGCCTACGTTCAACTTTTAGCTAAATCTTCTTTAGTCCAGCAGACTGTGCGAGGATGGTTATTCCTATTCAAATGGCTGCATGAGTTTGTGCTTTAAGTGGAGGAGTCTTCCTCCAAATACTGAATGGTAATATTAAATCTGTGAGGTGTTGATACCACTTTTCTCACGACCCAAAGTAAGGCCATGGCAGAAATCTACAATGAGTGTCGATCGTTGCTAAACCCACTGATAATCTATTAATGACAGAGATAAGCTGGCAACCTGATCATATATATGTACCTATCTACTGAAAACATAATGTCTGGAAAGATGATATGACTTTAACTTGCTGGCAATTAGAACATTGAGCCACAAATTCTGCTGTCACACTTCATTCCGTCCCACCAAGAAATCTGCTTAAGATCATGGTGCATCTTAGTCAAACCTGGATGAACAATGTATTTGGAATAATGTGCTCTATCATAAACTAAATCTGCAACATCAGGAACACAAAGTCTATCTTTATTCATGAGAACGCCGTCAAAAGCAACCCTGTATGGTGATTCTGGTTTTCTTCTAGCTATCTGTCTGTATTCAACTAGAACTGGATCCTCATACTGACGTTTTTTTACTTCATGAAAATTTAGAACTAAAGGTCTAGGGCAGCTTGTCGTCCATCCATCATGGGTATATCTCCTTCACACCTCAACTCTTTGAAAGGCTACTTTAGTGTTATAAGTGCACGTGTAATCAACTTTGTTGCTGGTATTTTTATTCAGCTCATGGTCCAACTACATGTCTCTTTTATTTTCAATTTTTCAAGTTATAATATTTCCAATTCAAAGACAATACTCTGAAGTAGATGTTCAGTCTGGAGATCATTCCTGGTCTGGATCATACTATCCAGAAGTATTTGCATGGTCCTTATCCTTATATGATGGACCCTGTTCAGATGAACCTTTGACATACATTAGGATATGAGTAACTAAATTCCCAGAAGGAGCTTGCGGAACAACACTAACATCAACTGGGATGTTGCATAGTGCGTTCGTAAAAAATAATATAGCTTGCATCAAATCTTCTATAGTGTGTAGTGACAAGGTACTTCAAAAGCTCCCCCTATTCCATCAAGCGTGAGCTAATTCTTAGTTCCATCGACCTGTTCTATATCGAAAGGTATATCGAAGAGGTGATTATCGGCTGAATCATGTTAATCCATTCAAAGTTCCGTGAATCTTTGCTTCGAAAATGTAGAACTCTCATCTCGTGATCGAGGAAGGATCATCTTAGTCAGAATAATCCGGACAATGGTATTATCATATTATCCAGATATGTTTTATTCCAAGAGTTCTGTATTCGTGTTATAATTGAGATTCTGCAATCATGAGATAATACCAGTGGAGTAGCTTATGAAGGTTGTGCAAGTTCTCTTGTTATCCGCGTGAATTTTTTTCTTTAGACTTAGGCTCGTTCGAGGACGAACGAGAGTATAAGTGGAGGAGAATGAAACGACCTCGGTCAATCATTTCGGAAGTTAGGACTCCGATTGGCGTGCCGATAATTTTAAATTATTCGTAAGGTCTATTAGGACCTGTCTGTAAAATTTGAACTAAATCAGACCTCGTTTGGTAGGCATCGGAAGAAGGCTTCGGTTTTATTATCGATGAATATTAAAAAGAGATTTTCGAGCTCGGTTTTGGCGAATGAGCTCCGATTCGAAATCCGAAAGTGCCGTTAGGTTCGTATGATTATTTATGACTTTTGTGAACTTTCGAAAGTGAATTTCGATATTTTCGGCTAGTTCCGCTAAAATGCCAAAAGTTAAATAATTTGACTTTTTTTATTTAAATTCGCATCTTGAGTTTTGGGAGTCCAATTTGAGATCCGCCTTCGCGAGTATGTTATATATATTTTGTATAACTTGTATGAAAAAGTTGGGATTATTTCGAATATCGTAAGGCACCGTTTTAATTTTTACCGTAGCAGCGAATTTTAAAATAAAAAAAAAAAGGAAAAGGCAAAGGAAGTTAAAAGTTAGGCGGTGGGGAGGGGTCTTTAGCAAATGCTAAGGACGATAAGTTATACATAAATAGAAACAAGGAAAATTAAACAGAGAGGGAAACGAGGTTTGAGAAAACGGAACACGGCCAAAAAAATACCAGAAAATGAGAAAAGAGCAGGAGAAAAGATAGAATTTTCAATCGGAAACATTCAGGTAATGATATTAATGCATTATTTGAGTTTATTACTTGTGTTTAAATATGTTTTAACGGTAAGTGTTTATATCCATTTCTTTGGAGGCACCTAGCCTCGTGGATTTTCTACCACGTGTTTCCTTACGTGTGTAGCTGCCGATAGGCGTACTCATTATGCCTTAGCTTTAAATTTACATTGTATATTATTTGTTATGCCCTGTTGTGGGTACTGCATTGAGCATATGAGCATTGCACTCTTGTTTTGAGCATTGCATATACTTCCCGGTTGGCGATGAGAGTCCCGCACCGGTGAAGGGTCATTATTGCATATACTTCCCGGTAATCGATGAGAGTCCCAGGCCGGTAGAGGGTCATCATTGCATATACTTCCTGGTAATCGATGGGAGTCCCGAGCCGGTAGAGGGTCATCATTGCATCTAGTTCCCGGTAAGCGATGAGAGTCCCGAGCCGGTGAAGGGTCATCATTACATATACTTCCCGGTAATCGATGAGAGTCCCGAGCCGGTGAAGGTCGTCATTGCATATATCTCCTGGTAGACGATGAGAGTCCCGCGTCGGAGATAGGTATAAGGCATATGCGACTGCATTGCATCGTACTGCAATCATCCCATCTCATTGCACCGCATACTGACTATTGTGTGTATTGTATTGTGTTTTATGTATGCGGTATCTATACTATGTCGGGGACATATCTCAGTTTGCCTATATATTTTTGGCTCGTATTCTTGGTTGCGGGGATCGGGTTGCACGCCGCAACGGTATAAATATATGGATCGGGTTGCACGCCGCAACAAGATGAATATATGGATCGGGTTGCACGCCTCAATAAGATGAATATATGGATCGGGTTGCACGCCGTAACAGGATGTATTTCTGATTCTTGATGTGTTGGGGATACCTACATGTTTTGGCTATCTTGCGTTCCTGGTTGTTGATGAGTTTGTCATTCCATACGTATTTCTAGTTATTATCTCGCTCTGCCTTTTTATGATTTAAATAAGAGGAATTTGGTTTATCTGTTTCTTTTCTCCCTGGCTAGCTATCCTATCCTTTGAGGTGGCTAGTTTGCCCCACTTATTGAGTCCTTTTGACTCACCCTTGTTGGTTGTTTGTTTCTTGGCTATCTATTTCGTTTCGGCAGGTTCGCTCCAGGATTGAGTTCGCCACGTTTTGAAGGAGCGAAGATGACTTCAGCTGTCAGGGTGAGCCAGCTTTTATTCCGGATGGCCACCAGTTTATGGATTGTTATTTCAGTTGCATTTTGCTTCCTTCAGGAGGTATCGGTCTTCTTTTGTACTCTTAGATGTCTAGTCTGGATAGCCCTAAACCTAGTATGTTGCGTAGTCAGCTGTAATTTTCTTTCGTACAGCTTAGAGGTGTCAATATGTCTGTGTGTGTGTTTTTTTTTAGTCCTGTCTTTATTTATGAATTGTTATATTTATTTTCCTAATTTAATTGGTAAGGGTTCGCCCGACGGGTCTAGGGGAGGATGTCGGGTGTCCGCACGGCCTAACCGGACTCCGGGTCGTATCAGAGCCCGAGTTAGAGTCTATCCAGAGTAAGACAGTGTCTAGTAGAGTCTCGCTGATGGGTACGTAGACGACCGTACTTATCTACGAGAGGCTATGATGGCATTTAGAAAGTTTCACTTCATTCATTTCTGATCGTGCGTCGGTCTAGGATGCAAAAGTATTTTCGTTAATTCTTTCATTGTAATTGTGAAACCCTCGTGCTACAAATTAGCAAACGGTGTGAGTTCAAGATGAAGCAGTCTGGCCTAGGGTTAGTACTGACGAAGCTCCGAGTGTTTTGATCGTGTTGACAATCTAGTTACGGAGGCCCCAGCTCTACGAGCTCAAGATGGGCAAGGGAGCAGGGCCTTGTGGTTCCCTTGGCTCTCTACGATGCTTTTATGAGAAACTTGGCGACGTAGATACCACAAGAACCTATTATTCACTAGGCAGCTTATCAGGTTGCCGCAGATGGAGATGTTCGATGTCAGGGAGCTCCTATTCCAGTTCTTAATATTGCCGCAGTAAAGTATTTTCCGGAGGCAGCATGTGTTGTGCCTCTAGTTATTCTGGCTGGTTAGCTAGCCCGAGTAATGGCTCGGTCCGAGTATCTGAAAAGGATGCATTATTTTACCTAATTGAACCTTCCGATATTCTTAAGTCATGCATCTGATAATCCCTGTGTAAATTTTTTAAATAAAATGATGTCAGCGTATCCTTCAGGCACTTGATTATATCGAGCAGTATGGTGTTCATTATTTTTCTTTCCAGTTTCAGGGTCTAGCCTTGAATTGGTGGGCCGCTCTCTTATTATCTAACTTGGTTCGATTTTTCTTTTAGATTCGTGGAAAAGTTCCTTTCGAGTAGCGAGCGAGATGAAGAGTGTCGCCAATTTGAGTGGATTAGACAAGGTAGCCTGTCGGTTAGCCTGTTGGTTTCAGAATATGAGATTGAGTTCTTTAGGATGGTTGGATATACTCGGGAGCTAGTTGATGACCCTTACGAGAAGGTTCAAAGATTTATTGATGACCTTTCTTTTTCCTTGAGATCTCAGATGGCTCGAGAGATTGAGGTCGAGATTTTCAGTTGATGTTGTTGGTTATATTGCCCAAAGGTTCAAGGCATACCATAAGTTAGAGCGGAAAGAGTTAGAGCGGGAGAGCGGGAGATCTCGCGGCCCTGGTAGGCACCATACCACCTTTAGAGGTAAGAGTTCTGATTATTTTGGGAGGTTACTTCCCAGGTTAACTTAGCTTGTGGCGCGTGATTTTCAGAGTGCGCAAGTAGCTCGTCAAGATCAGATTCAGTCTTCTCTTTACAGCTATCAACAATCTTTCCAGCTTCCATTTTTGGCGAAAAGGTGTTATCATTGTCCTGAGTCTGGTTATCCTTTAAGTAGTTTTCCCTTACTCTGGCAAGTAGACAGTCGTCCTTTCTCTCGTCATCAGGTACCTACACAGTTGTAGGGAATTTCATTTAAATCATAATCAACCAGAGAAATGCCACCATCCAGTAGAGGTCGAGAGCGTGGTGGTAGTGGTTCTTCTAGAAGTAATTATCAGGGTAGCGGCTCGGATCAGCCGCAGAGGCAGTTCTAAGAACTACAGTTTGGCAGGATGTTGAGGTATCTGATGTAGTACATCCATGTATTTCTTCTTCCATTATATGTGAGTAGGATTTCATTCTTTTGATCGGTCTGGACTTCGTTTATTTTATCATGTTTCCATGGATTCTTTGAATATTGTTTCTATTAAGAATCGGTTGCGGTAGAGGGGCGAGCTTCTGGTATGATTTATTCCTAGCATTAGTGAAACCCGACTAGTTTGTTTGGTTTAAATGTGAACAATTTTGGAGAGAGTGTCGGCATGGTCTGCTTGGCATCTTTTTGTGCCACCCTTTCTTATTATGTCAAATCAGTTTACCTCTCTCGTCAGATTTCAATGTTGGTAGGATAATGGGATTCTAATTCGTCACCTTCAGAAAGTGTTATTATTTCTTCCGGTGTAAAGTGATTAGTGAGTAATATTCGATCTACGTATCTCCTCTTGGTTCAAAACGCTAGTAAAGTCATGTTATCCTATGACCTTGTCTGGGTTATAAAAGGGTTTCTGGTAAATTGTAAAGTTTCCTTCTAATTGGGAGGTCAAATTGATATGGATGTTGTTCCATAAAGCTCACTTAATATCTGTTTCTTCAATTGCGATTTTTGGGCTACTTTGACTCTTAAGTAGTCTAGCTTTGGTAGCCAAGTAAATAAGAAGATGAGATTTCTAAAGTTTTAAATATTCCTATCCTCAGTCTGTTGCCATTTCTTCTTCGTCCGGCACTAGTGAGCTTGGGCGATTGGTAGCCGCTTGTGACGTTCCCTGTGTTGAGCCAGAGTACATGTTATTGTATCCGGGTAAGCATATTATTATTTTGGATATCAGTTTATCCGGGTATCCATTCCCATGTATAGTATAGTGCTGGTTCTGTTTTTGCGGATCATCCAGTTTCAGGGGAAACTCTGCCGAAATTTTTATATAGAAGTACCATCCATCAGGCGGTGGTGTTTAAGGCAAATGTATGGAGTTGTGAACTTGAGAGTTGCAGCTGTTTGGCAACTCGAAAGGGTAGTTGGTAGCTTAGGTCTGCCTACGTTCAGCTTTTAGCTAAATCTTCTTTAGTCCAGCAGACTGTGCGAGGATTGTTATTCCTATTCAAATGGCTGCATGATTTGTGCTTTGAGTGGAGGAGTCTTCCTCCAAATACTGAATGGTAATATTAAATCTGTGAGGTGTTAATACCACTTTTCTCACGACCCAAAGTAAGGCCACGGCAGAAATCTACAATGAGTGTCGATCGTTGCTAAACCCACTGATAATCTATTAATGACAGAGATAAGCTGGCAACCTGATCATATATACGTACCTATCTGCTGAAAACATAAAGTCTGGAAAGATGACATGACTTTAACTTGCTGGCAATTAGAACATTGAGCCACAAATTCTGCTGTCACACTTCATTCCGTCCCACCAAGAATTCTGCTTAAGATCATGGTACGTCTTAGCCGAACCTGGATGAACAATGTATTTGGATTAATGTGCCTCTATCATAAAATAAATCTGCAACATCAGGAACACAAAGTCTATCTTTATTCATGAGAACGCCGTCGATAGTAACCCTATATGGTGATTCTGATTTTCTTCTGGCTATCTGTCTGTATTCAACTAGAACTGGATCCTCATACTGACGCTGTTTTACTTCATGAAAATTTAGAACTAAAGGTCTAGTGCAACTTGTCGTCCATCCATCATGGGCATATCTCCTTCATACCTCAACTCTTTGAAAGGCTACTTTAGTATTATAAGTGCACGTGTAATCAACTTTGTTGCTGGTATTTTTCTTCAGCTCATGGTCAAACTACATGTCTCTTTTATTTTCAATTTTTCAAGTTATAATATTTCCAATTCAAAGACAATAACCTGAAGTACATGTTCAGTCTGGAGATCATTCCTGGTCTGGATCATACTATCCAGAAGTATTTGCATGGTCCTTATCCTTATATGATGGACCCTGTTCAGATGAACCTTTGACATACATTAGGATATGAGTAACTAAATTCCCAGAACGAGCTTGAGGAACAACACTAACATCAACTGGGATGTTGCATAGTGCGTTCGTAAAAAATAATATAGCTTGCATCAAATCTTCTATAGTGTGTAGTGACAAGGTACTTCAAAAGCTCCCCATATTCCATCAAGCGTGAGCTAATTCTTAGTTCCATCGACCTGTTCTATATCGAAAGGTATATCGAAGAGGTGATTATCGGCTGAATCATGTTAATCCATTCAAAGTTCCGTGAATCTTTGCTTCGAAAATGTAGAACTCTCATCTCGTGATCGAGGAAGGATCATCTTAGTCAGAATAATCCGGGCAATAGTATTAAAATATTATCCATATATGTTTTATTCCAAGAGTTCGGTATTCGTGTTATAATTGAGATTCTGCAATCATGAGATAATACCAGTGGAGTAGCTTATGAAGGTCGTGCAAGTTCTCTTGTTATCCGCGCGAATTTTTTTCTTTAGACTTAGGCTCGTTCGAGGACGAACGAGAGTATAAGTGGAGGAGAATGAAACGACCTCGGTCAGTTGTTTCGGAAGTTAGGACTCCGATTGGCTTGCCGATAATTTTAAAATATTCGTAAGGTCCATTAGAACCTGTCTGTAAAATTTGAGCTAAATCAGACCTCGTTTGGTAGGCATCGGAAGAAGGTTTCGAATTTATTATCGATAAATATTAAAAAAGAGATTTTCGAGCTCGGTTTTGGCGAATGAACTCCGATTCGAAATCAGAAAGCGCCGTTAGGTTCGTATGATTATTTATGACTTTTGTGAACTTTCGAAAGATAATTTCGATATTGTTCGGCTAGTTCCGCTAAAATGCCGAAAGTTAAATAATTTGACTTTTTTTATTTAAATTCGCATCTTGAGTTTCGGGAGTCCAATTTGAGATCCGCCTTCGCGAGTATGTTACATATATTTTGTATAACTTGTATGAAAAAGTTTGGATTATTTCAAATATCGTAAGGCACCGTTTTAATTTTTACCGTAGCAGCGAATTTTAAAAGGAAAAAAAGAAAAAAAAAGGAAAAGACAAAGGAAGTTTAAAAGTTAGGCGGTGGGGAGGGGTCCTTAGCATTTGCTAAGGACGATAAGTTATACATAAGCAGAAACAAGGAAAATTAAACAGAGAGGGAAACGAGGTTTGAGAAAACGGAACACGGCAAAAAAAATACCAAAAAATGAGAAAAGAGCCAGAGAAAAGATAGAATTTTCACCCCGAAACATTCAGGTAATGATATTAATGCATTATTTGAGTTTATTACGTGTGTTTAAATATGTTTTAACGGTAAAACTTGGAATATTAGACATCGTTTTAATAAGTTCAATTAATAGTTTAAAGGGTCAAATTGACCCCGATAATGGAATTGATTATATATTCGTACTCAGTGAGTTATGGGCAACTTATAAATGTAATTTATTTAGAGTTTGGTTATGTGACCTTAAAACCTGTACATAGGCCTGGCCTGCGTATTGCGTATGCCAATAGGGTATCAGGTTCCTAACCGGGTTACCCTAAGATGTGGGGAATGAAGCCTTTAGCCTTATTTGATATAGTTTTATGCTTATTGAATACAGCAGGATCGTTTGGCAGGGAATCCAAAGGATAAAGCGGTTGTTGAGTAACTATACTAACTTTGTAACAAGGTAAGTGTTTATATCCATTTCTTTGGAGGCACCTGGCCTCGTGGATTTTCTACCACGTGTTTCCTTACGTGTGTAGCTGCCGATAGGCGTATTCATTACGCCTTAGCTTTGAATTTACATTGTATATTATTTGTTATGTCCTGTTGTTGGTACTACATTGAGCATATGAGCATTGCACTCTGGTTTTGAGCATTGCTTATACTTCCCGGTTGGCGATGAGAGTCCCGCACCAGTTAAGGATCATTATTGCATATACTTCCCGGTAATCGATGAGAGTCCCAAGCCAGTGGAGGGTCATCATTGCATATACTTCCTGGTAATCGATGAGAGTCCCGAGCCGGTGCAGGGTCATCATTGCATCTACTTTCCGGTAATTGATGAGAGTCCCGAGCCGGTGAAGGGTCATCATTGTATATACTTCCCGGTAATCGATGAGAGTCCCGAGCCGGTGAAGGTCATCATTGCATATATCTCCTTGTAGACGATCAGAGTCTCGCGCCGGAGATAGGTATAAGGCATATGCGACTGCATTGCATCGTACTGCAATCATCCCATCTCATTGCACCGCATACTGACTATTGTGTGTATTGTGTTGTGTTTTATGTATGCGGTATGTATACTATGTCGGGGACATATCTCAGTTTGCCTATATATTTCTGGCTCGTATTCTTTATTGTGGGGATCGGGTTGCACGCTGCAACGGTATAAATATATGGATCGGGTTGCACGCCGCAACAGGATGAATATATGGATCGGGTTGCACGCCGCAACAAGATGAATATATGGATCGGGTTGCACGCCGTAACAGGATGTATTTCTGATTGTTGATGTGTTGGGGATACCTACATATTTTGGCTATTTTGCGTTCCTGGTTGTTGATGAGTTTGTCATTCCATACGTATTTCTAGTTATTATCTGGCTTTGCCTTTTTATGATTTAAATAAGAGGAATTTTGTTTTTCTGTTTCTTTTCTCCCTGGCTAGCTATCCTATCCTTTGTGGTGGCTAGTCTGCCCCACTTATTGAGTCCTTTTGACTCACCCTTGTTGGTTGTTTGTTTCTTGTCTATCTATTTTGTTTCGGCAGGTTCGCTCCAGGATTGAGTTCGCCACGTTGTGAAGGAGCGAAGATGACTTCAGCTGTCAGGGTGAGCCAGCTTTTATTCCGGATGGCCACCAGTTTATGGGTTGTTATTTCAGTTGCATTTTGCTTCCTTCAGGAGGTATCAGTCTTCTTTTGTACTCTTAGATGTCTAGTCTGGATAGCCCTAAACCTAGTATGTTGGGTAGTCAGCTGTAATTTTCTTTCGTACAGCTTAGAGGTGTCAATATGTCTATGTGTTTTTTTTAGTCCTGTCTTTATTTATGAATTGTTATATTTATTTTGATAATTTAATTGGTAAGGGTTCGGCCGACGGGTCTAGGGGAGGATGTCGGGTGCCCGCACGGCCTAACCAGATTACGGGTCGTGTCAGACACGTTTGTTCCTATTAACACCTTTGATTCTTAACGATGGTTGATAATGAAAAAACCATTTATGGAAACCATCAACGCTCCAATAGGCAAATTAATGGTGGAGCTTTTGTGCCTCCATCCCACCAGGTCGCATACCTCCATCTCCTCCTCCTCCAGTTGACCCTTCTTCATTAAGGTCAAATGTTCCATTTCAAGCATACGTCATAAATTGCTTGCAACAACTTCAAGAGCATCTTGTTGAACAAGCAAGCATCAACGCCGAATTTCATAGCTCATTAGAATGTGTCTTGACGAGAAATAATGCCACCCCTACTAATACTTTAAACGTGGCTCCAGGTGAAGGCATCCCGAAGTTCTTTCCTATAGGCGCGACAACAGGGGGACTTCTTACTAGAGCTATATCTGAAGGCTCGAGAGCTGCTCCACATGTCAATCTACCCTTCGAAACGGTTCCCATCGTGGCAGAAATAAGCGTCTCGGTAGATCTTCAGAAATAGAAAAGGGATTTCGAAGCCCAATTCAAAAAATGGCTCGAAAACGTCCCCGTAGTAAGGAATTAGGCAGTTGGCCTACAAGCCCGAGGCCACACCGGCACCCATCCCAAAGCATTTTAAGATGCAGACCTTGAAAAAATATGACGGTACGACCGACGTTGTTGTGCATGTGACTGAATTCATGGCTATGGTGAAGGGTAACGATCTGACCCCGGTGGAGAATGAATCCATGTTCCTAAAGAAATTTCTAGATACTTTAGAAAAAGGAGCATTGCGCTGGTATATGTACCTACCCTTCGAGTCTATCTCGAACTTTAATAAATTGGATGATTTGTTCATTAAAGCTCATACTAGAGCGGAAAAGATCCTCAAGCGGAAAGAGGATATCTTTGAGGTTATACAATGGTTTCGAGAGCCTATCAAGGACTTCTTCGAGCGCTTTCAATCTGAGAGGATGGAATTAACAACAATGGATGACAATTTGGAAATTATGGCGTTCGAAAAGAACATCAATGTCAGTAACTCCGAAGCTTCTGCCGAAATGAAAAAGGAACTTCAAAAATGGCAAGCTTAAACATGGGATGAGTTGCAAGATAGAGCTACTGCCAAAGTAAGATTGAAGGAAGCAGAATGGAGAGCAGTTGGTCGACGCTCTAATTACAAAAATTGCCCGAGTCCTCACTATGCGCCGAAGCGCCACATGGAAACTCAAAGGGTCGGTATAAACCTTATAACTCATAGAAGCAACACGTGAGTCAAAGGCTCGGGGGCAACATGAGAGCCAATGGCTCGGAGGAAGGGTTAACGCAAATGTTAATCAAAAGATTGCTATAAGGCCTTCCTTTGTATCTAAGGATAAGGATTTGCCTCAGATTTCGGAGTATAATTTCAATTTCTCGAACGCGGAGTTTGTGAACATATCAAAGGGGATGACTGATCAGGGGGTGAGACTCCCAAAAGATATGAGAACAGCCCCTGGGAAGAGGGACCACACCCTATATTGTGATTTTTATACTGATTATGGGCACCTTACCGAGGACTGTAAGACATTGCGTCTCGAGGTGGCCCATTTGCTGAAGAAAGGCAGGTTAAAAGAATAGCTGACTGACAGTAGCAAGCAAAAATTTGCAAATAATAGAGGGGATGGACCGCCACCGAGGACCCCATCTCCCAATATGGTTATTAATGTTATAACAGGAGGCTCGGAGGTAAACGGGGTAAACTTTGCCGCCGTGAAGAAGTTTGCAAAGCTTTCCCTCACAATGGAGAAAAGAACTCTAATCGAAGGTTCGGGTATAGAGATTGTTTTTTATGATGACGATTGTGATGGGATGATGTTTTCCCATCATGATGCTTTGGTCATTATGTTGAGAATCAATGACTCGGACATCAAACAAGTCTTGATTGACCCTAACAGCTTGGTGAACATTATAAGCTACGGGACAGTGAAAAAAATGTGGTTGAAGGACCTTGTCATCCCGAGGTCAACCGTCTTGAATGGCTTCAACAACTCGAAGGAGAAAATGCTGGGTGAGATCACACTCAGTATTTATGCTTAAGGAGTTGTGAAACAAACTGCGTTTTAGGTTATGCCTGAGGATATGGCATACAATATGATCCTCGGGAGACCTTGGATATATGCAATGGAAGCCGTGTCATCCACTCTTACTAAATCATCAAATTTCCTACTCCTTGAGGAGTTCGTTCAATCCAAGGTAAGTAACGAGTAGTTAGGGAATGCTATTGAGTTGCTTTGAAGAGTGGTGTCGTCCCAAGTGGACCATTGAAATAGCAATCAATTCACCAGGGGTCTGACAAAGATGGGAGTTCGGCTCTTAAAATGGATCCTCAAAGGGAAGTGGTAGAAAGATCCCGGTTTGTATTCAAGAGCCTCGGAAGTAGAAAGCTGAGGACTCAACCATCGAGGAGTTGGAACCCTTTGCGCTATCAAAGGAATTTCCAAGCAGGAACGTGTTTGTCGGCTCGGAGTTGGACCCAGAATCAAAGAAATCAGTTGTTGAGTTGTTAAAGTCCAACGGTGACTATTTTGCGTGGTCACACGCCGACATGGTTGGGATAGATCCGGAGATTATGACACACAATCTCAATGTGGACCGTCACCAAACTCCGGTGAAGCAAAAGAAGAGGCTGCATACTGGCATAAGGAGAAAGGTGATCGAAGATGAAACAAAGAAGTTGCTCGATAATGGCTTCGTGAGGGAATTTATATACCCCGAATGGCTCGCCAACGTAGTGGTCGTGCCAAAGAAGAATGGCAAATGGAGAATGTGTGTGGATTATACAGATTTGAATATAGCTTGCCCCAAAGATTCATACCCACTACAACAAATAGATAGGTTAATAGACTCCACAGCTGGACACAAGCTGTTAACCTTCTTAGACGCATATTCGGGGTACAATCAAATCTTGATCGAGGCACGTATTGCTACAAATTCCCTTTAGACTCGAAAATGCTGGAGCAACATACCAAAGACTAGTGTGTCATATGTTCAAAGATTACATTGAGAATTCGGTGGAAGTTTAGATAGACGACATGCTACTCAAATTTGTTCCGATAGAAGATCATTTGAATCAGTTGAGGGAAGCCTTTGCCATTTTAGACAGTAAAACATGAAATTGAACCCCAAATGAACCCTGAAAAGTGTGCATTCGGGGTTGGTTTGGAAAATTTTTTGGATTTCATCGTCTCTGAACGAGGCATAGAGGCAAACCCTGAAAAAATCAGAGCCATCGAAGAAATCCCCAGAGTGCTCTCGGGAACTAAAGACGTTCAATGCTTGACTGGCCAAATCGCTGCCTTGAGTAGATTTATCTCGAGTCCTCAGAGTGATGCCATAAATTCTTCTCAGTTTTGAAAAAGAACACTGCATTCGAATGGACACCGGAGTGTAGGGAAGCATTGAAGGAGTTGAAGCACTATTTGGCGAACAATCCGCTGCTTGCCAAGTCAAAAGATGGACAAAATATTGTTGGTTTACTTGGTTGTGTCTGAGGTGTCTGTGAGCTCGGTCCTAGTTCGTGAGGAGGATGAAAAGTAGCAGCCCATCTATTATGTGAGCAAGACACTCCTTGATACCGAAATCAGGTACCCCCATCTAGAAAAATTGGCACTTGCCCTAGTTGTTACTGCTCGGAAACTTCTGCCTTATTTTTAATGTCCTCATATAGCCGTAGTAACAACCTTCCCCTTAAGATATAAATTGCATAAGCCTAAGTTGTTGGGGAGGTTATCTAATGGGCAGTTGAATTGAGTGAATACGACATTACTTATCAGCCCCGAACAACCATAAAGTCCCAAGTGTTGGCGGACTTCATGGCTGATTTCAGTGCCAAGATCGTCCCCGAGGCTGAAAATGAAAATTTAATGTCTAAGGGTCCAACTTCTGGGGTTTGCAAACTCTACACGGATGGAGCCACTAATTCAAAGGGCTCGGGGCTAAGAATAGTTTTGTGGCTCCCACGAGGGAAAGGATGAGGCACTCAATCAGGTTTAAGAAAGCGACCAACAATAAAGCAGAGTACAAGGCCGTCATAGCAGGATTGGAACTGGCCAAAAAATGGGGGTAGAAAGGATTGAGTTAAGAAGTCATTTACAACTAGTGGTAAATCAAGTACTCGAAAACTATTCGGCTAGAGAGCCCAAGATGCAGCAGTTCTTAGCCTGAAAGGAAAATGCCGAGACTGACGCCTTAGCCAATCTAGGCCCGGCCGTCGAAGAAGAGTACTCGGGGACTAATTCAATCATTTGGCTTCTTCCATCTGTTGTGGAAAGGATAAAGTTGGAAGTTAATTTAGTGAGAAATACGTGGGATTGGCGAAGCAATTTTATCTCCTACTTGGACTCGGGGACTCTTCCAATGGATAAGAAGGAAGCCAGGAAGCTTAGAACGCAAGTAATCCCCTACTCAATGATTTAGGAGCAACTGTACAAGTTGTATTGCGGCCCGATGGGCAAAATTTTGGGTCCAGGGGAAGTTGAGTATATAATGGGAGAAGTGTACGAAGGCGAGTGTGGCAACCACTCAAGAGGCAAAACTCTAGTTCGCAAATTGCTTCGGGCAGGTTATTATTGGCCAGACATTAGCACAGACGCTAAGGCCTTTGTGAATACATGTAACAAGCGCAAGCGATACGCTCGAATGATTCACCAACAAGCCGAGCCTCTACATTCGGTCGTGTCCCCATGGCCCTTTATGAAGTGGGGGGATGGACATAATTGGACCACTTCCAATGGCTAAAGGCGGTGTTTTATTCATCCTAGTGCTGACTGATTACTTCACCAAATGGGTAGAACTAGGGTTCTTTGCTCGAGTAAGACAAATCGAGGCAATTAGTTTCATCTAGAAGAACATAATTTGTCTGTTCGGTGTCCCGAAGGAGATAACATGTGATAATGGCCCTCAATTCATTGGCTCGAATGTCACAACTTTTCTCAATAAATGGGGCATCAAAAGGATTGTGTCAACTCCATATCATCCAAGTGTGAATGGTCAAGCAGAACCTTCAAACAGGGTGATTATTGAGAACATCAAAAGGCTTGATGAAGCAAAAGGATCGTGGCTCGATGAGTTTCCCAGGGTAATGTGGGCAATGCAAACTACTGAAAAGAAAAACACAGGTGAAACTCCATTTTCTTTGGCCTATGGCATTGACTCTTTGATTCCTGTCGAGGTTGGCGAACCTAGTGTTCGGTATGCACATGTAACCGAAGAATTAAATCAGCAGGCGATGCGCGTGGAGCTAGACATCATTTGCTTACCTTAATAAGAAGGCTAGACTCAGGGTTTTTCAAGTTGGAGATTATGTGTTGACCTCAAACCAAACCACCAAAGATAAAATTGTTAGCAAGCTCGTTGCAATTTGGGAAGGACCTTATCGTATTAAGGCAATCGTCGGCAAAAGGACTTATCAGTTGGAGGACAAGAAAGGCAAAATAAAGCCCGCAAATTGAAATATTTCCAATTTAAAGCGGTATTATTTCTGACACCGAGGTACGTTATCCCATACCGATGAATTTTATATCTACGGCCCGAGCTACAATGGCTCTAATGCTTAGGTCAAAAAATTCAACTGATCCCCTATTTTCTTTACTTTACCTTTTTAGGAAGCAGAGGGAACGAAATACAGTGCTCAGATCCTCACTATTCACACCTGAACACAGGGGACTGGAAGGGATGGTATGATGTCAAAATCGACTCGAAGCCTCTCATACCGGGGACTGCAAGCGGACACGAAGACTGGCTAGCAATCTTGTACCGGGGATTGTCTCCCAAAGATTAGCTTAGTATCATTATGTTTGTTGCCTGATAGTGGCTTTATTTTAAAATTTTGCCCAAGTCTAACTACGACTAGATTTCATGTAAATGTCAATTACGGCTTATCAGTAAAAAGAACTCAGTTTGACATCTCTTTTTTTCGATATCTAATTTTCAAAGTTATATTATTCAATCGAGATTGTTTATTTATGCCACAGCTCGGGAATGAGACGTCGCTCTAAGTTAGCATCGATTTGTTACGAATTTTGATTAATTCTTGCAAGCAAAAGTTATTCTTAAGTGTTTTGTGGCGCTTTTAAATAAAATGAAGACTAACACTAAAAGAAAAACTAAACTTCATTAAAAAAAGGCATGTAGGCCTCAAAAGCTGTTTATACATAAAGGCCCGAAGGCCATAACAAAAAGGAAAATAAACGGCATGAGGAAAGAAAAACACCTAAGCATTGGGGACATCTTCCCCCTTAGAAGTCCCCTCTTCGTTGTCCTCTTCATCTTCGTTATCCTCGGCTTCATAATCGCCCAAGCCTTCGCTTGAAGAAAGCTCATCTATAACAGCTTGGGCTTTAGAAGCACTGCTTTCAGCCTTGGCAATTCAGCTTCTAACTCAATGGCATTACTTAAGAACCTTCAATCGAGTCATGAAGATAGCCCAACTTTTGTCCAACTCCACTATCGTAGCTTTGACCTTGGCTCTCCCTTCAAAGTCAGCAATCTTGCCCCAGAGCTATTCCGCGTCAGCCTCGAGGGCCGAAATCTTTTCTGTTTGGCCCTCCAACCTCTTTATCACCAGCATGTGCTCAGTTAACTTGTATGGTACTTCCAAGCATCTGCAGCAAGTTAGGCATTGGCCCGATCCAGATCGCCTCTAAGTCCCTCAACTTTGGCAGTCAGCTTTGAGCTCTCAGCCTGATGGCTTTCTCGTAGAGTTTTCATTTGTGCCTCGGATGCGACGGCGATATCATGAAGATCGGACTTGGACTTGGCCAACTAAGCTTGTAACTCAGAGATTTGGTTCGATCACGTTCTATCTGCATTGTCTTAAGCGAGAAAATGAGGGTCTGTGCAAAGTTTATCAAAAGGTTAAGATAAGAACGCTAAACAAAGAAGAAAGTTGCATTTGTTAAAGCTTACTCGAAGTGCATTGGCTGTAGAACGAGCCATTATCCCCACCGGGGATATCTCCTTGATGAGGTCTTCTTTTTTCGGCCCGAGCAGTTTGTTGAGGCTCGAGAGAACGTCAAGCGAGCATTCAAAGAGATTAGCGCCAGCAAGAATTTCAATTCTCCTCGCTAACTTCGCAAAAGAAAAGGCTCTGATGGGCTCAGACTTGCTCGAACAGCACTTGATGCCGCTCTCTCCTCATCAGCAGGAGGAAGTTCAGCCTTGCCCATTTTGGCCTTGTTCTTTGCCTTATCAACAGCGTGGTCAGCCTCCTCGAGGTCTACCAATACCACCTCTTTGAGCCTCAGCGCCCTCGTCCTTGGGCTTATCCCTCATGCATCGTCACAATTCGACAACGGTCTCGGGGCCTGAAGCAGTTTCTACTGTGATCCGAGGGCACACACTACGAGACGACTTCTCCGAGATCTCCCTCTTTCTCTTTGAATCTGTAGGAATGTAAATTGGAGGCTTAGGAGCAGAAGGAATTGATTTTGAAATGCAAGTAAAGTGACCAAGAAAGATGTCATCGTCACCTTTAGAGGTCCCCTGACCAGAGGAGCCCTTCGAAGGCTTGGAGGCCTTTGCTTTTTACAAATTACAAGCTAAGTTCTCCATTATAGCCACGCAGTCGTCAGCAGCAGGGGCATCCCCATCCTTCTTCTTCTTCCCCTTTCCTTTTTTCTTTTCTTCTTCTTCGGCTCGGTGCTAGCCGCCCTATTGGGAAAACCTGCCAGAAAGAAGAAAAAATCAGCAAAAGAGAGACTTCGGGTGATCCCCTTAGAAACTAAATTGTGATAAATCACTGGTCGTGTCTCTTACACGCCCATTTGTTCTTTAGCTCAAAGGCATTGCTCATCAAGTTCTTTCAGACCAAGGTCGAGCCTTGATCATAGCTTGAACCCAGTCCACTAGATTGCCTGGGGGATCAACTGAAACTTTGTTTGCTGCATAAATTGAAGCATAAGATGAAGGGTATGTTCGAGGTTAGAGTTAAAAAATAGACAAAACTTGAGGAAGGTTACTTCCATTCATGGTTCCACCTCTCGTGGAACCCAGGCTCGGTGGACAGCTAGTCGGTTGGTAAAAGAATGTAGCGGTCAGACCAGCCTCGGTCTCTTGTATCATCGGTCATGGTGAGCAAGGAATACTTTCCTCGAGAATTCAGCACCAAAACCCCGTCTTTGTGGAAGGAAGAGTAAAAAGGGGAGATTAAATAGGGAAAGGTGAAAGGCACCTTAGCCTTTCAACTCAGCCACTCCAAACACTGAATAGCCCTCCAAAACCCGGGGCCAAGTTGGGCTAGGCAGAGGTTGTTGGTTCGGCAGAATGTGTCGAGTACCCCATGAATGGGGAGAGAAAACCCAAGGGTGAAAGGATACTTATAAACGAATGAGAGGCCCTCTAAATGCTCCAAGGCATTGTTGTTTGGATTAGGCACGTGGATCTGGACCTTGGGGCTCTAATTTCACTCCCTCTGAACCAGATCCATGTGGGCCTGAGTAATTAGGTTGGCGTTGTTTGCACCGACACGTTCCTATTCTTCTTCTGATGCGCCTCTGATTGATCTGGTGATTTGAAGTCCTTGTCTGTATCGAAGTTCGAGGGTATGATTTGATATGGCTCGAGCTCCTTCATAATGGAGGCTTTCTTGGGCTTCGAGGATTCTGCCTCGGCTCTACCAACCCTTTCAATGTCAGTATTTTTCCCACTCACCTCCTCAACATCAGCGGCATCATCACCATCGCCATCCACTTTCTCGGATTTGTCGTAGCCAGCGGTGGCGTTGCATCGCCTTGGGTTTAAACCCACCGCTTGGGATGTCGCTTCATTGTCATCATCCGCCGGTACAATGACATTTAAGGGCTAAGGCACATTTACCAGTTCGTCACCGACGATGATAGTGGCAGCGTCTGGGATCCTTTCTTCAGAGGGACCTGAAGAACTTTGCAAAGAGTTTGTAGCAGACATCCTTTTTATCAGAATATTGTTTGTGAATTTCTGGTTTTGGGGGAGAATTTGAAGGAAAGAAGACGGAATTGCTTATTGCTTAGAGAAAACTCTACTATTGCTCAATAATCAAGTGGAAAAGATGGTGATCAAGTGGGATGCTTATAGGAAGAAAAATGGCAAAATACATATTTTACCACCTAAACTTGTCCCGAAAACACAGTTTCACACCCCAACTTTGCGGGCGACCTATGACCCCCCTTAACACATTCGAAGTGATATTAATATAACCCTAAGCGATGACGTGGCAGGGGTCATCTTTAAACGCAAGTGAGTAACAAAAACAGGTTTAAAGCCCAAATAAAGTATACACATGTCAATTTTTAATTGGGAATTATAAAAGCTAATTATACATAATTAATTGTGAGACCTTTTTTTATTTTTCCTTTTTTTCCTTTTCTTTCTCCAAACAAATCTCTCATCTTCTTTGTTTCTCCCCGGCACAAGAACAATAACAGAATCACTCCTTCTTGATCCAATTGTTCAGTAACTTTTAACAATATACACACAACAGTAAATATAACAAAACCTAAAAACCCACTTCCTAATCCACTTACTGAATCTTTCGTTGATTTTGTTTTTCGTTCTCTAAATCCCGATTGTATTTTACTCCAAAAGTTGGTGTGCTTTCATGTATATTTACACCATAGTTATCGATTTCGGATGTTCGAGGAATCTTTTGTTTTTGTGATAAAGATCAGATCTTTTCTTCAAGAATTGGTACCCATTATGAAAATTTTTATACCAGAGATGTAGAATGCTTAGTGAATCTTTTGATTTGGGTTGTATTTTGTTGCGTAATTCTGGTTGTATTTTTCTTGAAGGATTGGCACCAATTTAGGAATTTTAGACCAGAATTGTCAGCTTATGATGCTTAGCAAAATCTTTCATTTTTGGGTGCCTTTGTTGCATAATAATGGTTGTATTTTTCTCCAACAATTGATATAATTTCAGAAATTGTAGGAGAGAAAGAAGTGCCTTCATAAGGTATTTCAAAATTTTAGCAGGTACCGGCAGATCGATGGTGTAACTGCGACGGAGCTGCCGCTGTTAATGGAGTTCTTCATTTTTTCTCTTTTCTTTTTTATTTTATTTTAATTACTAACATTAAAGAAAGTAAAAAGTATGATAAAAATAGAAAGAATAGTATAAAAAAGGTAAAAATCAATTTACATCTTAGGTAATTCCAAGTGGCAAAATAATATGGCGAGTGTATTACACCTCCCAGGGTGCAACTGGTTATGTACGCTTTGCATGTGTACTAATACCACTTCGAATATAATAAGGGGGGTCATAGGTCGCCCGCAAAGTTAGGGTGTGAAACTGTGTTTTCGGGACAAGTTTAGGTGGTAAAGTATGTATTTTGCCAAGAAAAATCATCATTACTTTTATGTTGGGAAAAGCAACCGAAATAGCCGGACCGTTCAACAGTCACCACGTGTAACAGGCAAGAAGTTGAAATGATGGCCCTCTTTTTCGAATTACTAGGCTTGCGTATTGCCACACCTTTCTCTCCTCATTTTCATTTCACTCCTCGAGAGCTATGACAGATGCCCGAGGAGTGGGGACTATCTGTATTGGATAAAATAGTACTTGCATACATGGCACCTCGGGTGTATGGCTCGAAACATGATTTAGTGAAGCTTCATAAGATGATCACGAAGCAGGCAATTCAGTCCTTGGTGCGAATCTCCGAAGTCAAGGTTCGACTTAGACCTCAGGATAGAGCCGCCTCGGTTAGGCAAGGGTTCACTTCCCCGAGGTGAGAAACTCAAACCTCGGAGAACGGTTACGCATCAGCGAAAGATCAACCCCACTACCTTTTCCCATTAATCCAGTATTTAATGAGAGAAATAATGGGCAAGCCACGATTTGGACGTGGGGATTGAGGCCTTAATCATTGTCAGCCTAGTGATCTATAATTAGGACTCCACTTATACTGTAAAGGCATTCAGAAATACTTACATAAACTCTGTCCAATTATAACCTCATAGCAGTTATTATTAGAATCACATTTTCGTTCATGTTGTATAATTATCTTCATTGATTTACTATTCATTAACTTTGATGAATCCAGTTATCTATAAATTCCTTACAAATTCGATTAATTGTCCTAATCTGATTTAGGCCAATACACATCGTACTCTACATTAGTAGACACAAAGAAATGCCTCAGTTGGATTCATACTTTTCTCTTTTAGACCCTTTTTTTCTTTATCCATTAAATCTTACAACTTAATTTAAATTTTTATTACTTATTTGATATTTGAATGTGGAACTTGATACCACAATATAAATTATTTGTAAGTTTCGATATATAAATGCATAGGTTATACAACTGGATACATAAGACAGAATGAAAAGGCAACGACCAAACCTATCTCAATACATTGCACAGAGATATTTCAAAATTGCAGCTTTCTCGTGGCCCTCATTTGCGCTTTTGTAATTTACCTTTGAAAACTATTTGAAAAAAGCTTTAAGCAAAAAAAGAAAAAATAATTTATTTTCTTGCATTAAAATTCCAAGTCTTTCTGAAAAATACTACCCAATGGGGTAATGTTCCCACTAAAAATGTTTCGGGGGAAGGGAGGGCTGTCGTTCACATTCAAAAAGTGAATAAGATGTCGTTCATACCCTTAATGGTTGGTGGCATAAAGTGAAATTTACTCATGAAATTAGGTCTTATATAATAGGCAGCAATGAAAAAAATCCATTAAAAACTCGTTTATGTTTTAGTCCAATTGGCAGCAGAGATGAGATCTATGATTAGAATACGAAGCAAGTTCTGGGGGTCGCCAGGACTTCTCCACGAATATAGTGGTGGTAAATGGGCGGGTTGGGTTGGATTTGGGTAGGTTAAAAATGGGTTGAACCAAAATGAGTTGGGTTCCAACCCACCCATTTTAATATGGATAAAATATGAATTGGGTAAAATATGGATTTGACTCATTTTACCCATTTTTGTAATGAAGATTGTAAACCGGTGCATACTCAAAGACCATTTTCTTCTACTACACAGAATGAATTTCAAAATTAAGCATGCTAAAATAGCTAAATTACAAAAATTGAATTTCAAAAATTTCCTAAAGCAGCTCCCAAGTCAAAATAATTAAACTAATCAATTTAGTATTGTTTTCAAAACGAGTATTTGAATTTTAGAACACCCTTGTCAAACACATCTACTATGTTTGCTCAATTCAATAATTGTTAATCATAATTAAAATCCTAATTTTTTATTCACTTTAAACCTAATTTAAACAACAAAGATATCAACAAAATAATTTTAGTCCACTCTAGGCAAAAACTCCCTAGCCCCCAACTCATTCCTTTATTCTCCATCCTCCTTGCTATTGCCGTCTCCTCCCTCATCCCTTCCAGCGCATCTCCTCTACAGCCACTTCTCCCACACGCCGCCACCGTGTATCTCCATCACCGCTATTTATCATGTTTCTTTTTCTTTTTTCACTTTTTATTCAAAAAAATCCGATGAGATCTACTAGTTTTTTGTTGAAATTTTTTTGTAGTGTTTAGATCTAATATTTTTCTTGGAGGAATTTATATAAATCTGGTATTTTTGTTAAGTTTTTATGTAAAAGCTGCCCAATACACTAAATACGATATTTTGTACGTGTTTATACAATTTTGTATATGTTTTATGTATAAGTTTATACACTTTCATACAGTGTCGTACGTGGAATTTTTTGTAAGCGGTGTCACTTCGAAATAGAGACATTCATAAAATTTTGAACATCCGCATTTGACTTTTTAAAGTCAAGAATTTTATTGTTAGCCTACTATTCCTATATTGTATACCTGTATATTTTAGTGTTAGTGTTGGCAAATAGTAGTGTCACATGTGGTTTTAAGCCTCTTAAATTTGTTAAAGGTTCAAGGATCAATTCCTACAAACACCAGACATTTTTAATTGAATAAATATTCAAAAATTGTGATTAAAAGCAGTAGATAAGATTCAAACTCGCGTTAGTGTCGCCTCTTATATTTGTATCAATATGTTGTGCGCGCGCGCGTGTGTGTGTGTATATATATATATATATATATATATATATATATATATAAAATTCAACGAAGCAGTATCCTGTGACACCCCTCCCCGTAGGGTAGTTTCGCCCCTGCTTCCATAAACGTGTATAAATCTGCATAAGTGTGCATGTACAATGAATAAAGTTGTATAAATTTCAGATTTATGCACTATTATGGATGTTTGTATAAAGTTTCATTTTTTGTGTATATTTTTTTATTTCTCCACTTGTCTATGCATTTATCTATGTATATTTATGGATAATTTTTTTTAATATATTTGTGTATATAAACTTGTCCAAAGTAATGATATCGAAAAAATCGATAAAAATAACTCCAGTAAAACCAAAAAAAATAGCTCCCACGAAAAAATTAAAAAATTCGGCGATTTTAAATTTTTCGATCTCCGGCCGGCGGCAGCGGGAGAGTAGCCGTTTCTTTTTTTAAGAGAGAGCCTAAATTTTAAAAATAGAGAATGTGCTATTATGTAAGAAAAAATATGGCCATTCATTTTTAATTTTCTTTATTTAGAGTGCTACTCCCTCTGTCCCAATTTATGTGTCACACTTTCCTTTCTGGTCTGTCCCAAAAAGAATGTCACGTTTCCTTATTTGTCAACTATTTAATGCACTATCTCTATTTTACCCCTATTGGGTCCTACTTACTTTAAAAGTCACAAACAACTTTTTGATTACTACAATCTTCTCTCTTACTTTTTCAAGGGTAAATTTAAACATTTACAAAGTCAACTTCTATTTCTTAAACTCCGTGTCAAGTCAAACACCGCCACATAAATTGGGACGGAGGTAGTATTTTTGAAAATTCCCTAACCAACTTCGTGAAATATTGGCCAGGGAACAACTTTCTTAGCGCTAATTAGCCAATAGCCAATATTATGTTTTAGATGAATTGTCATTGTCTCTCAAACTCATTATCTTTTTATGGATTTAAGTTGAAAAATCCTAATATAAAATACATAATTTTTAAGTGAAAAATCATGTTATAAAAAAAAAACGTACGGAAAATTCCACAATGGCAAAAAACGCCGTTGTCAGCGACCGAAATTCCACTTCCCTTCAGTGCTAATATAATAATGTTTTAACGGCTTTGATCTTTCACCGGAGTCGACGTTGCTAAGAATTGACCCTGCCGTAGTTTACAATGGAGGTTGTAAATCTGGTGGAAGTTCCTTTTCTTTGTCGGATTACTCCGGTTTAACAGCGCTGCCGCTGCTAGGGTTTCACATGAAATTTTTCGATCATTACAAATTAGCGATTCCAAACCAACTTCAGGCATTAAAAGTTTACTCCGGCGCTGGATCTGGCATCTTCTAATGCAATTTGGTTTAAGTTTTTGTGAAATTGCGTCTTCAGTTTTCTGCTTCTTCGTTGTTGATCACTAGAAGTGATGACGCACAAGTTTCAACAGTGACCATTGTCTTCGATTTTCGATGGAGTTAACAACCAGGGATGTTTAAACATGACCAGCGGAAGTGATGACGAAGTACCTCAGTGACAGTCATTTTTTTTTTGAAATTTTAGAGAAGTTATATATAACTAATGGAAAGTTGCAATGATTTGAATTTATTTGTTTGTAAAATATTCAAAGTATTTGGGTCAAGTGTAAATGATACCAGATTAGTCTTAGTTATGTTTTTTCATTTGGATATTGTATATGATGAAGTAACGATGATTTAGTCTCGTTTATTTATAAAATAGACGGAGTATTTTGACTTAGTTATGAATAATTATAGTAGGATTATCTTCATTTTATATTTTCACATGTTCTTTTATGGGCGAATGAAGTGAAGACGATTTGGTGTCATTTATTCGTAAAATTGACAAAATAATTTGGCTCACTTACGAAGAAATGCAGCCGGATTGTTCATTTTATATTTTCATACATTTTTTTTAATAAATCAAGTAAGGCTGATTTGTCTCATTTTTTTACAAAATTGACACAATTATTGGTTCAATATATGCATAAATACAGACGAATTGACAATGTTACTACTTCGTTGAGAGGATTGACATTTTTTGTAATTACGCATTACAGTGCGGTAGCATTTTTGTAATTAATAACTTCATTAAAGTGCAGTGACATTTTTGTAACTATTATGAAAAAATTTAATTCTTAAAGATCACTTTTAAATAGCTCAATCTTTCAAGGCCACCATCTTTTTAACCAATTTCTTAAATTTACCCCAAAAAATTTTAGGGACAATTACATTGAGAGATACCCCACTCATAAAAATTATCAAAAAAGACCCCTATTTTCCTTCTTTACCCGACCTAGCACCCCTTTCCCTTTTTTTAATTTTTTCTTTCACTCCATAGCACCCCTTTATAAAGAAAAAAAAAATCCTAGTCCCCATTTTTCCTCTACTCTCCTTCCCTCCTTCCCATTTTTCTCACTTCTCATCCCCATTACACCTAACCTCGCCGCCCTCTCCACCACTCCTTCCACCACTGCCATACCTTTATTTCCTCTCCTCCAAACCACTAACGTCGTCGCCGCCGTGGTCGCCGCCGTGGTCACCACCACCGCCGCCGCTGCTTCTTCTTCTTCTTCTTCTCATTTTTTTTTTTGTATAACAATGTCAATTTTCATTGTATATCTCGGTTAAAACTCCGATGAGTTTGTTTAAAAAAGTTGTTTATCATGTTTCTTCTTCTTCTTTCACATTTTTCATAAGTATCCGGTGAGATCTACTAGTTTTTTTCTAAAAACTTTTCAGATCTAGTGTTTTTCTTGTATAAAATTATATAGATTTGGGATGTTTGTTAAGCTTTTGCATAATATCTGCCCAAAGAACTGTTTAAAGTCAGTTTTGCGAGTTTATACAGTTTTATACATTTTTATACAAGTTTATACTCTTGTAAACGTGTATAAAAATGTATAAATCTGCGTATTGACAGTGTATAAACACATTCTATGCACTTTTGTAAATTTGTATAAAGCTGTATATGTGTGTATGAATAATGAATAAAGTTGTATAAATTTAGATTTGTGCACTATTTATGGATGTTTGTGTAAAATTTATATTTTTTGTGTATATTTTTGTATTTTCCTTCTTGCATACACATTTTTCTATGTATTTACATGTATAATTTATTATTTTGATAGATTTAGGTTTATAAAATTATCAAAAAAAATTATTTAAACAAATCCACAAATAAAATAAGAAAATCCGGCGAGATCCGTTGAATTTTTCATTTTTCCGGCCACCAGCCACAGCGGTGGCTGCTCAATTTTCGGTGGCGGGCCAGTGATGGGGGAGGGTGGGGGAGTGACTCTTAGGGTTTTTAGTTTAAATGGGTGCTATGTTAAGTAATTTTAAAAATAGGGGGGGGGTACTATGTTATGTAATTTAAAAATAAGGAAGTGCTATGGATGAAAGGTGGCCCCTCATTTGTAATTTTTGTGTCGTGGGCTGCCTAGTTTTGAAAATTCTCCAAAGTTTTACTCAATAGCGTTGGTGATCACCAATGTTTCATTTCTAACCACAATTGAAGAAGTGTTTACTTTTCAGTGCTTGATGGCGATTTGTCAAGAATTTTTTGAACTAAATTCCTGACAATCTTTCAAAAGTTCCCCAAGAGGTATCTTTCTGTGGATCTCCTGAATGCTACTCTTTGTCCAAGGCAGAAACGGGCACAGTCCAAATCTTCAGCAAAGTGAAGGTCATTCATGGGTAACGAGTACAAGAAAAGAAATAAAGCGAAATAAATTTCATATGTACCCTCTGTTTCAGTTTAACTGAAAGTGAGGGAAAAGATAATTATGAAATCATTTTTCTTCTCATAACACCAGTGAGAGAGGAAAATTCTATCATTTTCTGCTCCTCCCAACCTCCTTCCAAACAAAAAGTTAAAGAGAAAGATCAAGAAAAAGGGTTTATGATGGTTCCGGCTCAACATATTACCTTTGATTTTTAATAGGGTTGATAACGACCTTAGATAGTCGTTTCAGGAGTTAAGACTCCGATTGGCATGCCAATAGTCTTAGGTAGTCGTTTCAGGAGTTAGGACTTTCTGTAAAATTTAAGCTAAATCGGACCTTGTTTATTAGGTATCAAAAGAAGGTTTCAGTTTCCGCTGTCGATAAATCTTAAAAGTGGTTTCGAGCTCAATTTTGGCGAATGAGCTCTGGTTCGAAATCTAGAAGTGCCCTTAGGTTCGTATGATCATTTGTGACCTGTGTGAACTTTCGAAAGTGAATTTCGAGATCGTTCGGATAGTTTCCGCTAAAGTCCTGAAAGTTAAAGAATTTGATCTTTTCCGTTTAGTTCGTATCTTGAGCTTCGGGAATCCAATTTGAGATCCGTCTTCGCGGGTAAATTATATTATAAATATTTAAAAGATAAATTAGTAGCTGAATTGGGTATTTTATTAAAAATAAGGTTTGTATCTTAAGATAATATTATGATGTTATTTAAAGAAAAAGAGAAAAGAAAGAAAAGATAATGGGATTAAAGGAAAGCGGTGGCACTTAGCTAAAAATCAAAGAAAACGAAACAGAATAAAAAGAAATGAGAGAGCAACGCAAAGAACGAAAAAAAAAAGCGAGAAAAGAGAGAGAGGAAAAGAAAAGGAGAAGAAAAAAAAAAGAATTTTCACCCCGAAACATCCATGTAATGATGTTAATTCATTATTTCAGTTTGTTACGTGTGTTTGAATATATTTTAACGGTAGAAATTATGATATTAGACATCGTTCTAATGAGTTAAATTGATAGTTTAAAGGGTTAATTGGATCTCGAAAATGGAGTTGATTATACATTCGAACTCAGAGAGTTATGTGCAACCCATAAATACAATTTATTTAGGGTTTACTTATGTGGTCTTGAACCATGTACGTAGGCCTGGACTGCGGATCGCGTATGCGAATCAGGTGTCGGGTCCCTAACCAAATTGTTTAAGACGTAAGAAATGAAGTGTTTAGCCTTATTTGATATATTTATTGCTTATTGAGTAGAGCGGGATCGTTTGGCAATGAATTCAAAGGACAAATCGGTTGTTGAGTAGTAGTGCTAACTTTGGAACAAGTTAAGTGATAATATCCATTTCTTTGATGGTCTTTGGCCTTATGGATAATCTACCACGTGTTTCTTACGTGTGTAGCTGCCGATAGGCTTATTTATTACGCCTTAGCTTTGGATTTACATTGCGTGTTATATGTTATGCCCTGTTGTTGGTACTGCATTGAGCATAAAGGCATTTTACTTTGGTTGTGAGCTTGATATGTACTTCCCGACAATCGATGAGGGTCCCGTGCCGGTGAAGGGTTATTACTACATATACTTTCCGGCAGTCGATGAGGGTCCCACGTCGGTAAATTGTCATTATTACATATATCTCTTTGCAGATGATGAGGGCCTCACGCCGGAGATAGAGTTCGGGTACATGTGACCCTATTGCATCATCATACTTTCATTTCATACCTTTATATGTACTTTCTGAGTTGTATGGATTTGTTGCATGGAATAATTGTGTATGACTTGTCTGGTTGATTGATATGGCTTGTGTTTCCCTAGCTAGCGTAGCTATTCTTCGAGTTAGCTAGTTACTTCTCACTTACTGGGTCCATATATGTTCTTGTGTTTTCTTTTCGTTTAGAAGATTCTGCTCTAGGAACTAGCCAGCCGCGTCGTGATTGAGGAGCAGTACGTTCCCAGCTGTCTACGATGAGCCATCTTGTTCATTGAGGCTACCAGCTGTAGATATTGTTGTTTATCTTATTTTTTATCCCTTCGGGAGATGTGCATATCTTTTGGACCTCTTAGATATCTGATCTAGAAACCTCTAAACTTGTGTATTTTAGGTAATTAGCTATATTATTCAGAAAGCTTGTATATATGTCTATCCTTGGGAGTTTTTTTGTGTTGTTAAGGTTAGATTTATGTTTTTCTCTAAATAATTCTACGCTATTTATATCGATTCAGTCAATAGGGTTCGCCCGACAGTTCTAAGGGAGGTGATCGGGTGCCCGCATGGCCTAGCTGCGAATTCGGGTCCTGTCAATTGACATCAGAGCCCGGTTTAGAGTCTTTCTAGATCATGACAGTGTCTAATAGAGTCTCGCTAATCGGGCGGAGACGCCCGTACCTATCTACGAGAGGCTATGGTGGCATTTAGGCAGTTTTCTTTCTTTCATTTCTCGTCGTGCATCAGTCTTCTTATCTGAAATTAGATGTTCTTAATTTTATTCGCAGTAAATGGTGAGAACGCGCACGACTGTTCATCGAGAGGCAGAGGAGCCAGCGGTTGTCCCTATGCTTGCTGCTCCACGTGGTGGAGGTGTTGGTCGCGGTAGAGTCCGTGGTATAGGTCGTGGTCAACACAGTGATGCGATCCGGATGAGTACTCAAAGCAAGGGAGAGTTCACGCTGAACATCCGGAGCTTGGAATACTTCAGAGGGCTTGGAAGCCAATGATCAAATCAAGAATGGCCAAAAGGAGCAGATTGGAGCTTACTGGAATTGTACTCGCGCGATCGCGAGACAACTGTCAAGGTCGCCCAAAATCCTCTTACCACATTGCGTGATCGCGATGCACAGGTCGTGGTCGCGATGAATCTTCAAGTTACATTCTGCGATCGCGTTATCTCAAGTGCATTCGCGAAAAAGGGCGTTCCTGACAGCTTTGATGATTAGTGGAAGTGGACTTTTAGTCTTTTTGTCATAACTAGCTCTAGGGCCATTTAAGTAATTGTTAGTTTTAATTAAGCCCTAGTATAAATAGCTTATGTTGTCTTCATTTTGAGAATAGACTATGTTGAATTGTGAAAACTCTTTGAGAGATATTATGGCTAGGCCATTGTTGCTTCCAAACTTCCATGAACTTGCAAGAGGTATTCAATCCTCTTGAGAGTTTGTTTAGATTAGGTGCCTCTTTTATTTGGAACCTAAGGAGCGGTGTTAGTTTGGGTCCAACATTGCTTCCAATTTCTTAAATTTGGTGTCTATCTTCTATCCTTTTAAATTTCTTGTTTGTTCTTTCCATTCGTAGAGGTTAGGATCATATCATTTGGTATCAGAGTTGGATTAGTGTTTGTTCTTACAAGCACTAATTAGGTTTTTATTTATCAAATCTGAAAATTACAAAAAATCAAAAATTCAAAAATTGAGTCATAGGTTTAGGTTTTCTTTGGATGAAATCTTTGTTACCAATTGTTGCTTGGTGATTCTAGAAGCTGATTCTCGAAGGAATTGAACAATAAACAATATTTGGGGTGTTAATTTGAAGAATCAAAATCTAGGGTTCTTCAAGAAAGATTTGGGGCTTTTGTATTTTGGATGCTGTTCTTGAAGAATTGATCATTGGGGTTTGTTCAAGGACATATAAGGAGCTTATATCTCAAATTTAGAGCAAACAAGTTGATTTGTGAAGATTCAAGTGAAGAAAATTTTCAGAAATTCGGGTTTCAAGTTCTGCATCAGACCCAGAATTTTCTCTTCGGGATCGCACGAGAAGTGTCGCGATCGCGCAGGCTTATTTATTTATTGCTCTTCGCGATCGCAAAGCGACAGCGCAGAGTTAGTGATTCCTCTTCGCGAACGCGCGCCGTCTGTCGCGAATGCGCTGAACAAAATTATTCCTCTTCGCGAAAGCGCACGTTCTCACGCAACAGCACTGAACAAAAATTCAGTCACTTCACAGATTGCTTGGAACAGCCCCTCAACAATTTCATATCACTCAAACCCCTATCATATTATCAAATACAGTGAGTTTCTAGATCATAAATAAAATTTCATCCAAATCCGAATCCATTTCGTGCCAGTTCGATTCGAGCCTTTCTTTCTTCATTTCCTTGAATTTTTCTAATTATGTTCGATTAGCTTTCATTGTCCGTTCTTTGCCACATCAACTCCATTCCATCCCGAATTGGATTAAGTTCGATTGTTAAATCGGAATTGAGTGCGAAAAGCAACTTGACTTTGCCAACGAGAGGTAGAAGGCTTGAGTGGTGAGAACATTAGAGTGTGGTCACAAAATTCATTGACCTTGAGTGTATACACGAGTGGAAAGAAAATTGAGTTCTCATATATCGAGTGATACGCGTGAGGGAGTGAATTTGTGAGGTCCTTTTGTTATAATTGTCGCAAATATGTCCTAGGATGATGTGTGGAGGTTATGACTTCTATAGAGATGATGGGGATTGCTACAATGATTGTGGAGACTATGGTTCCTATGATGATGGTGGGAGTTACTATGATGATTTGGGGAACTATGGCTCTTATAAAGATGAAGCGAGTCACTATGGTGATCATGAAGCTCGTGGAGACTATGAAGCTTATGAGGATGAATGTGGCCATGAAAACTCCTATGCTTCTAGTCATGGAGATGATGAAAGTGACACTTCAAGGTACAATGTTCCTACTTACTCTTCTTGTGATGAACTTGAAAATGTAGAGAGTGACATAGAGAGAATTGATGATGAAGCTTATTATAGAAATTGTTCATTTGCATTCCCTCTTTGTGTTCCTAAAAATAAACAAGAGAGTAGTAGTGGTCTTTCTATCAGTTTGAGGAGAAGTAGTAATTACTCCATGATAAAAAGAGAGTCTACATCTTCTAATTGTGCTAAAAGATTTAGTGTCTCTAATTCTTATGTGAAAGGTAACTTGAGGCCCAGAGTGAGAAAAGGTGCTACATGTACTACAAGTGATTTGTTTTGGATTAACAATGCTTTAAGAACTATGTTTAAACGGAATCATTTTGTAGACAACCATGAGTGTGATGAAGTTTGTGTGGAGCAATTTTTGGAAGAAAGGAAGAACTTTTTCCACGCAATTTGTAAGGTTGGAGAGCGCACTTGTGTTATGATCATCGATTATAAGATTCATACTAACATTGCAAGTGTTTCTTTGGTTGAGAAATTAAAGTTGGAAACTTGTAGTCATCCTTTACCCTATAGGTGGCTTGGTTGAATGGAGATGGGCTTGTGGTCATTAAACAACAAGTGTGGGTAAAGTTTAAAATTGGCAATAATCATGATAAAGTACTATGTGATGTGATGCCTATAAAAGGTTGTCACTTGTTATTAGGAAAACCATGGAAGCTTGCTATGAATGCCAAGTATAGTGAGAAGTTGGGAAAATATGCTCTCACTTTACGGGACCAAAAGTTTATTCTTAACGCCACCCCTCCAATGAAAGTCAAAGAATTTTATTTGAAAATGCTAGAAATGGCAAGAAAGACAAAGGCAAAAGTGTTGAGGCAAAGGTTGGATGAAGGTTCTCAAGGAGAAAAATTGAAAGATGGGGTCAAGAGTACCCCTACTACTTCCAAAGGGATTCTTGGCACATGTTGAGAGGAGTAAGGGAGTGGCAAGTAACAATTCAAGAGAGGAAAAAGGAGAGCTTGAAGTGAGTGAGTTGTCACAAGAAAAGAGAGAAGAGCTTGAAAATGAAATGAGAGAAAAGAAAGAGGGAAAACAAAAGAGTGAGGATGAGGATGAGGATTTTCCTTATTCTAACAATTCTAACCTTTCTTCTTTCTCTACTTGTTTCGTGTCTTCTGAAGGTATGCTTGGAGGAGCTAAATTAGGGAATCCTTCTTTGGAAGTGGTTCCATGCCTTGAAGAAAAATAGGAGATCAAAGTGAAGTTTCCAAATGAACAAGTGAGCTTAAATTTGAAAAGTCAAGGTAAAGAAGAATCTTTAAGTATGCTACAAGGTAACAAAGCTAATGCTAACTCTTGTACTTCTTTGGGTGAGCTTGATAGAGACTGGAGTATGGTTGATAGCTTTATTTTTTGTGAAATTAATAATTCTTTTTCTTGCATTGCTAATAGTCAAAATGAAAGTTGTGAGAATGTACTAGTTGGGCACACTTGTGAAAAGATAATATGTTATAACACCCCACCTTTGTTTGAAAAATGTGTCGATGAGTTGCTTGATCTTGATGTGATAGCATTTGATAGCATTCTTGATTGTGGTGGTGGTTTGTGTCAAGGTTCTAAACTATTTGAAAATCCATTGTTTGTTGAAAATGAACAAGATGAATTGTTGGAAGGTAATTTTAGTATTAACAATCCATTATTTGCTCAAAATGATTCTTGTGACTTGCTTGAGAGTGATAACTGTGTGGGTGTTAGCAAGCTAACTCCCAAGATGTTTGTTGAAAGCTTGTCCAATGTTTGGAAGTCCGCCAAAGGTGAAGATTGCTCCTTAAAGAAGGAGGGAGGCACTAGTCATTGTAGTGGTAAAGTAATAGATGCTAGTTTTAGTGTCAATTTCTTTACTTTCTCTATTCCTAGTCTTGAGCATACATTTAAAGTTGATCTTGCTAGAGCCTCCAATGTTAATAGCGATAAACTGTCAATGGAGGTTTGGCATGAGTTGAATGAGTCTAAAAATGAAGATTGTTTTGTAAATGAGCTTGCTTGTTGTTGCCTTTATAGTCAAGTTTTTGATGTTGGAATTGGAAAAATGTTATTTATGGTTGATTTTGATACTTGGCTATATCATAAGAGTGTACACTTTGAGCATGAGTGTGTGAGTTTTGTTCCATCCTTTTTGTTGTGTAGTGCTTGGAAAGTTATTGAGTTGGTACTTATTCGCGTCATGGTTTTGCAAGGTACAAATTCGAGGACGAATTCCTTTAAAGAAGGAGGGAATGATGCGATCCGGATGAGTACTCAAAGCCAGGGAGATTTCACGCTGAACATCCAGATCTTGGAATGCTTAAAGAGGGCTTGGAAGCCAATGATCAAATCAAGAATGGCCAAAAGGAGCAGATTGGAGCTTACTGGAATTGTACTCGCGCAATCGCGAGACAACAGTCGCGGCCGCGTAGAATCCTCTTACCATATTGCGTGATCGCGAGGCACAGGTTGCGGTCACGATGAATCTTCAAGGTACATTCCGCGATCGCGTTATCTCAAGCACATTCGCGAAGAAGACTGAAAGTGAACTTTTAGTCTTTTTGTCATAACTAGCTCTAGGGCTATTTAAGTAATTGTTAGTTTTAATTAAGCCCTAGTATAAATAGTTTATGTTGTCTTCATTTTGAGATTAGACTATGTTGAATTGTGAAAAAACTCTTTGAGAGAGATTATGGCTAGGGCATTGTTGCTTCCAGACTTCCATGAACTTGCAAGAAGTATTCAATCCTCTTGAAGGTTTGTTTAGATTATGTGCCTCTTTTATTTGGAATCTAAGGAGAGGTGTTGGTTTGAGTCCAACATTGCTTCCAATTTCTTAAATTTAGTGTCTATCTTCTATCATTTTAAATTTCTTGTTTGTTCTTTCCATTCTTAGAAGTTACGATCATATCAGGCAGAGCTGCCCAAGTTGTGAGGATAGTGGATCACGTTGATCCAGTTGCAGAGGTTCCGGCAATGTCAGCTCCTAGTTGGCAGGGGGAGCAGGGCTTATTCATTCCCCCGGCACTTCATGATGCTTTTATGAGATTCTTAGCAGCACAGATGCCTCAGGGACCTCCCATTCCTCAGGGTGCTGTATATCCTCTTATTCCTCAGGTAGCTCCTCAGGCTGTGGTATTTATTGATGCTCAGACTCAGGGAGCCCCCATTCCAGCTCCAGATATAGCTCCAGCAGTTCATGCTCCAGGTGGTTATGTTCCAGAGGCGGTGGGTATTGTTCTGGCTGGTCAGCCAGCCCTGGTAGCAGGTCGGGTCGATGATTCCACAGGGTTGCATTATTTTGCCAGACTTAATCCTCTAAAATTCTCTGATCATATATCAGTTAAGCTTAAGCCCGTTGAGTTTCTTGGTCGATGCCAGCGTATTCTAGAGGCCCTAGGTTATCATGATCAGTATGGAGTTGAGTATTCTGCCTTTTAGTTTGAGGGTCCAACTTTAGCTTGGTGGACTGCACTACGATCCGCTAGGCAGGGCTTGCCTAAGCTGATCTAGAGTGAGTTCTCCCACTGATTTATGGAGAAGTTTCATCATTGCAGTCAGAAGGATAAGAAGAGGAGATAGTTTGAGAGGATTGGACAGGATAACCTGTCAGTCTCAGAGTACGAGCTTTTATTTTTAAAGATATCCGGTTATGCTCAAGATCTTGTGCAGGAGCCCTTCGAGAGGGTTAGACATTTTATTGACGAGCTTTCTCCTCATTTGCGGTCCTAGATAGCTCGTGAGATTCAGGCTGGTACTCAATTTGATGTCGCTGTTGATATTACTAGAAGGTATGAGGCATATCATAGATTGGAGATGGAGAAGTTAGAGCGGGAGAGTAAGAGATCCCATGGCCTAGGGCATTCTAGTACCTCATGTGGAGGTAGGAGTTATCAGCAGCAGAGTAGGCCTCCTGTTAGACCAGTTCAGTTCCAACGCGTGGCTTTCATGACGTGCCTGGACCTCAACAGGGTCAGCCCTATCTTTCTCCTAGTAGTCATCAGCAGTTTGTGCAGCACCAGTATGGCTCAGGGTGTTTCCATTATCGTGATCCAGGGCATCATAAGAGGGATTGCGCTTATCTTCATTAGCAGGGTAGTAGTCATCATTTCCTTCGCCTCCAACGCCTCTGTAACAGCAGCCTCAGGGTGCCCCTTCAGGGTCTCAGCCAGCTAGAGGTGCACCACCATCTGGTAGAGGTCGTGGCCGTGGTTCAGGTGGTCCCTCCAAAGGTGGATCTCAGGGTTGCAGATTAGCTCATCCATAGAGACATCTATATGCATTGCCTACCAGACAGGACGCCGAGGCATCTCCAGCTGTTGTTACAGGTGTTTTATCTATTTGTAGTCAAGATACATATTCTTTTGTGGATCTAGGATCTACATATTCATATGTCTCTCCTTATGTTGCTACGGATTTCCATGTTGATTAGATACGTCTCCGTGATCCATTCTGTATCTCTACTCCTATCTGAGACATTATTGTTGTGGATCGAGTTTATCCAGCTTTTACCATATCATTTGAGGGTCGTGAGACCATAGTTGACCTTTTGGTTTTGGATATGGCCGAATTTGATGTCATTATTGGCATGGATTGGTTGGTGTTGTGCTACGTCACTCTGGATTGTCATGCTAAGTCCATTCAGTTATCTCTTCCTGGCTCAGCGCCGGTAGTATGGTAGGATTCTCAATTGCCACATACAGGGCGTGTTATCTCTTTCTTGCAGGCGAGGCGGATGATGAATAAGGGGTGTTCAACGTATCTTTCCATAGTTCGGGATACCACTATGGAGATTCCATCTCTCGATTCCGTTCCTATTGTGTGGGAATTCTCTGATGTGTTTCCAGATAATCTCTGACTTCTTCCTGATCAAGAGATCGAATTTGGCATTGATATAGTGTCAAGGACTCAGCCTATTTCTATTCCCCCTTATTGCATGGCTCTGCCAGAGTTTAAGGAGCTGAAAGAGTTGTTGCAGGCTTTGCTTGATAAGGGGTTCATTAGGCCGAGTATATCTCTGTGGGGTGCTCCTGTGCTGTTCATGAAGAAGAAAGATGAGATCATGCAGATGTGTATTGATTATCGTCAGCTAAATATTTCTCGATAAAGAAAAATATGACCAACAGTGTTTCGAATGTATATAAAAAGAATTTGTTTTTTTAGAGTTCTTACTATTATATAGTGTCAAAAAATCGTCACTATAAAAAACAAGTACCTCTTGCCTAGTATTGATGATTTGTTTGATCAATTGTAGGGTACCAAATTCTTTTCTAAGATCGATTTGCGATCTGGTTATCATTAGCTGAAGATTTTGGAGTCAGATATCCTGAAGACTGCTTTCAGGACTCGTTACGGTCATTACGAGTTCCTAGTTATGTCTTTTGGGTTGATTAATGCCCCTGCAGCCTTTATGGATCTCATGAACTATGTGTTTTAGTCGTTCCTCGTTTCCTTTGTCATTGTTTTCATCGATGACATTCTTTTCTATTCTCGTAGCCGTGAGGAGCATGATTATCATTTGAGGGTGGTTCTTCAGACCCTCCGTGATCGTAAGTTGTATGCCAAGTTCTCGAAATGTGAGTTTTTGCTTGATTCTGTGGCATTTTTAGGTCACGTGGTATCCAGTGAGGGTATCAAGGTTGATCCGAAGAAGATTGAAGCAGTGCAGAATCGGCCTTATCTTACCACTCCGACGAAGATTCGCAGCTTCCTTAGATTGGCAGGTTATTATCGGAGGCTTGTGGAGAAGTTCTCCACTATTGCAGCTCCCCTGACTCGCCTGACCTAGAAGGCGATCAGTTCTGATGGTCCGATGAATGCAAGGTGAGCTTTTAGAAGCTCAAGGTTTTATTGACTTCAGCTCCAGTGTTATCCCTTCCTTCTGGCACTGGTGGATTTGTAGTCTATGTGCATCCCGTATGGGTCTTAGATGTGTTCTTATGCAGCACGGAAAGGTAATTACTTATGCTTCCAGGCAGCTGAAGTTGAATGAGAAGAATTATCTGACTCATGATCTAGAGTTGGCAGCTGTGGTCTTTGCTTTGAAGATTTGGAGGCATCGAGCCTTATGAGGTGTATACGGATCACAAGAGCTTGCAGTATTTCTTATCTCAAAAGAATCTTAATGGTCGGCATCGGAGGTGGCTTGAGTTAATAAAAGATTATGATCTCACCATCCGCTATCATCCTGGGAAGGCAAATGTTGTAGCAGATGCCTTGAGCAGGAAGTCTATGGGCAGCATGGCTTTTCTTTATGCCGACATGAGACCTTTAGCCCGAGAGTTGCAGTCCCTTGGCGACTCTAGAGTGAGATTTCTTCGCCCAAACTCCAAACAAGTCTTGGCATGTATTTTAGCTGAGTCTTCCTTAATCAGTTGGACCAAGAGAACACAGTTCGAGGAACCTCATTTGCAGGAGTTGCATAGTTGTGTCCTAAGTGGAGGAGTTCATTCCTTCGAGCTTAATTTAGATGGCATTCTTCAATTTAATGGCCAACTTTGTGTCCCTGATGTCGGGGATTTGAGGCAGTCAGTGGTCCGTGAGGCTCATAGGTCACGTTATTCTATTCATCCTGGCATTACTAAGATGTATCAGGACCTTCGTGAGTTATATTGGTGGAATGGGATGAAGAGAGATGTGTTTGATTATGTGTCTCGTTGCTTGAACTATCAGCAAGTTAAGTTTGAGCACCGGAGACCTATAGGGTTAGCTCAGGCATTGCCTATTCCCGAGTGGAAATGGGAATAGATCACGATAGATTTTGTAGTTGGTCTGCCAAAGACCCTATGGCGCCATGATTGAGTCTGGGTTATTGTAGACAGACTGACTAAATCAGCTCACTTCATCCCTGTGAAGACTACTGATTCAGCTCAGAGATTTGCTCAGATTTTCATTGATCAGGTGGTTAGGCTGCATGGTACTCCTGTATCGGGGTTCCCAGTTTACTTCCCAACTTTGGTAGTCTTTTTAGAGGATTTGGGGATTCAGGTGCAGCTTAGCACGACATCCTCAGACCGATGGTTAGTCCGAGCGTGTATTCAGATTCTGGAGGACATGCTGAGAGCTTGTGCATTGGACTTTGGATGTTACTGGGATGATTATTTGGCTTTAGCAGAGTTTTCTTATAATAATAGCTATCAGTCCTACATTCAGATAGCTCCATGTGAGGCCTTGTATGGTCGTAGATGTCGTTCTCCTATCGATTAGTTCGAGTCTCGAGATATTGAGGTGATGAGTTCAGATATGGTTCGTCAGACTCTTGATATTGTTCATGTTATTCAGGATCATCTACGGACCGTCCAGAGCAGGCAGATTTCATACTCAAACCGGAGGAGCCGAGAGTTAGATTTTGAGGTCACCGACATGGTATTTCTGAAAGTGTCACCGATGCAGGGTGCAAAATGATTTGGGAGGAAAGGAAGCTAAGTCCCAGATTCATTGGCCAATTCCATATCGAGAAGCATATTGGTAAGGTGGCTTATCATCTCAATTTGTCAGCCTCTATGCCAGTTCATTCTCTGTTTCATGTGTCGATGCTTCGAAAGTGTATCCGGGATCCTTCCGAATTGATTGAGTTAGATCCTGCTCAGCTAGATGTGAATCTAGCTTACGAGGAGTTTCAGGTTGCTATAGTTGCCTGTGATGTTCAGAAGCTTCATTCGAAGCAGATTCTGATGGCTCAGTGCAATGGAAAAATCTTCCTCATGAAGAAGGCACTTGGGAGCTTGAGTCTAGTATGCGTGAGAGGTATCCTTACCTCTTCGACAATCCAGGTTCGATCTTGGTCTTTAAGCCTAAATGTTCTTATCATTGTTTATGACTCTGGTTCCCTAGTGGTGTAATAATATTTGATAAAATTTCATTAAAGATTGGTGCAAGCGTTCTCATTAATTTTGTGAAATCTACTCTAGACTCTAGCTCGTTTAAGGACGAACGAGAGTCTAAGGAAAGGAGAATGAAACGATCTTAGTTATTCGTTTCAAGATTTAGGACTTCGATTGACGTGCCAACAGTCTTAAAAGCTCCAAAAGGTCCATTAGGACTTTCTACAAAATTTGAGCTAAATCGGACCTTGTTTGGTAGGTCTCAGAAGAAGGTTTCAGTTTCCGTTGTCGGTAAATCTTAAAAGAGATTTTCGAGCTCGATTTTGGCTAATGAACTCCGATTAGAAATCCGGTAGCGTCATTAGGTTTGTATGGTAATTTGTGACCTGTGTAAACTTTCGAAGTGAATCCCGAGGTCTTTCGGACAGTTTCCGCTAAAGTCCCGAAAGATAAAGATTTCATCTTGTCCATTTAATTCATATGTTGAGCTTCGAGAATCCGATTCGAGATCCATTTTCGCGAGTAATTTTTATTATAAATATTTAAAAAGATAAATTAGTGGCTGGATTTTGTATTTTGTTAAAAATAAGGTTTGTATCTTAAGATAATATTAGGATGTTATTTAAAGAAAAATAGAAAAGAAAGAAAAGATAATAGGATTAAAGGAAGGCGGTGGCACTTAGCTAAAAAGCAAAGATTAGCGAAATAGAATAAAAGGAAACGAGAGAGCAATGTAAAGAACGGGAAAAAAAAGCGAGAAAAAAGAGAAAGGAAAAGAAAAGGAGAAGGAAAAAAATAGAATTTTCACCCCGAAACATCCATGTAATGATGTTAATTCATTATTTCAGTTTATTACGTGTGTTCGAATATATTTTAACGGTAGAAATTATGATATTAGACATCATTCTAATGAGTTAAATTGATAGTTTAAAGGGTTAATTGGATCTCGATAATAAAATTGATTATACATTCGAACTCAGGGAGTTATGGGCAACCCATAGATATAATTTATTTAGGGTTTACTTATGTGATTTTGAACAATGTACATTGGACTGTGTATCGCGTATGCAAATCAGGTGTCGGGTCCCTAACCGGATTGTTTTAAGACGTAAAAAATGAAGTCTTTAGCCTTATTTGATATATTCTTTGCTTATTGAATAGAGCGGAATCGTTTGGAAATGAATCCAAACAAAACGGTTGTTGAGTAGTAGTGCTAACTTTTGAACAGGTTAAGTGATAGTATCCATTTCTTTGATGGACTTTGGCCTTGCGGATAATCTACCATATGTTTCTTACGTGTGTAACTGCCGATAGGCTTACTTATTACGCCTTAGCTTTGGATTTACATTGTGTGTTATATGTTATGCCCTGTTGTTGGTACTGCATTGAGCATAAAGGCATTGTACTTTGGTTGTGAGCTTGATATGTACTTCCCGGCCGTCGATGAGGGTCCACGCGGTGAAGGGTTATTATTACATATACTTTTCGATAGTCGATGAGGGTCTCACGCCGGTGAATAGTTATTATTGCATATATCTCCTGGTAGACGATGAGGGTCTCACGCCGGAGATAGAGTTTGGGCACACGTGACCCTATTGCATCATCATACATTCATTTCATACCTTTATATGTACTTTCTAAGTTGTATGGATTTGTTGCATTGATTATTTGTGTATGACTTGTCTGGTTGACTGCTATGGCTTCTGTTTCCTTGGCTAGCGTAGCTATTCTTCGAGTTCGCTCGTTACTCCTCACTTACTGGGTCCTTATGACTCACTCCCTATCTGTTCTTGTATTTTCTTTTCGCTCGGCATATTCTGTTCCAGGACCTAGCCAACCGCGTCGTGATTGAGGAGCAGTATGTTCCAAGCTGTCTACGGTGAGCCATCTCTTTCATTGAGGCCACCAACTGTAGATATTGTAGTTTATCTTATTTTTGCTCCCTTCAGTAGATGTGGATATCTTTTGGACCTCTTAGATGTCTGATCTGGAAACCTCTAAACCTGTGTATTTTGGGTAGTTAGTTGTATTATTCAAACAGCTTGTATATATGTCTATCCTTGGGGGTTATTATGTGTTGTTAAGGTTAGATTTATGTTGTTTTCTGAATAATTCAACTCTATTTATGTCAGTAGGGTTCGACCGACAGATATAAGGGAGGTGGTCGGATGCCCACATGGCCTGATTGAGAATTCGGGTCTTGTCAAGGGTAATGTCAACTTAATCAATCTATTGACAATAGCTTAACGCTTAGTTTATAAAGTTCACGAATGTCATTAAAATGGTGAACTTTCTTTCACTGAAAGGTTTGGAACTGGTGTAGGGTATATATACATGTAATGCAAGTATTGCCAATTATTGGTACTATATTTTATATAAAAAATAATTATTTTGTCGTAGGACAACATACTTTTATGCTGAATATATAACTGACTCTAATTGTACCACCTTTCTGAAAATAACAATTGTTTTGAAACTGTCGATGTATTTTCTACCATAGATATAACTCCGCTAAACTTATTAATTATATACAGTTGGCCACGTCGATCTAAAACTAAAAAATGACCGAAAATATTTAATCATAACTTATTTATTCTTTTTGTTGCTTCTCTTATGAATTTCTTGTGACAAAATTTCAAACCCAACTACGACTTGTTATTTTGTAAACTATGCATAGAAACCAATGAGTGGAATGCGTTTGTATTTTTCTAGCTTTAAATTGTTTCTGAAAAAGAATCATAGCCACGTCTTTTGATTCCAGCACTTTCATAAGTTCCAGTTTTCGAACATTTAAGTGGAGATTTTGTGGGCAGTTTTTTGTTCAAGGTTTCATATGTTGGGTTTTTGGGAGTGAAATGGTGTGGGGAATGGAGTAAAAATGAAAAAATTTTAAGAATTTTTTTTATATTGATAGAAGAAATGATTTTTGTTGGCTTTAAATAGAGAATCACTTTTATTAACTCCTAAAAGGGTTGGTAAGAAGGGAAGTCTCGCACCATTGTCGTCGTTCGACCCGGCCTAAGATTTGGATGATATTATTGATTGACTTAATTTTTGGAAAAAAAACTTGTTTATTCAGCCACTTAAATGACCGTTTTCTGTAAACAGTCACCATGAAGGGCACTTTTTCATTACACCTGATCATTTCACTCAACTGATGGATATAAATTTCTGCCATCTCCTGTAAATTCTACATACTCCTTTCTTTTTTCTGCATTTGTTTTTTAAGGAAAAGGTTTGCATTAGTGTCAATTTTTGTCGTTGAGTTGTTCGACAGAACACCGACATTTGAAGTACCGCTACATTGATGCCGATAAATTTATTCTATCCTAGGAGAAAATAATTCGCAATCTCGAATACTGGTCATATTCAATTCCTTAAGGAGATGTTGTGAAGTTAGAATATGATCATCAATCTCTTCTTCTCCTTTCTTTCTGTTTCAGATTATTATTCAATATACTGCTTTTCTAACATCATATTTATCTACTTATTAGGAATATATAATTGAAGTTTTGAACACAATGTGGAAAAACTCTTCTCTTTTTAATAGGTCCCATATTAAGCGAACTTGGATGAATTTGGCCGGTGAATTCCACTCGTCCTATCTTTGGATAATCATCATTATGTTGATCAAATTTTCCAATTGATTCGTAAATATACATAAGAGTACTGATGTTGTATTTTCTAAATATGTATTTCAGGTTTTACAATTAAATTTGTATTTAGTTGAATCTAAGGCGACCGTTTTATATCTCAATTCGATCGGTTGATAGACGATTTACGCTGACAAGTAATCGATTTTCAGGGCTTTAATCCGAAGACAATGCAAATATCAATTTCGAAGGAATAAAGATACGAATCCGACGTCAAATCACGATGGATTCAATTCGAAGACAAACGTAGCCAGATGAACGAAGGCAAATAATGAATTCTCAGTTTACGATGATCAATTCTAGCTTAGTTTCAGGCAAGTTTTTACCAAAGACGATTTGTACGCTAACTTCGTTCGATGCCGAATAGATGAATCTAACCAGATTCGATGACAAATTTAGATATAATGATAAAAAATGCAATCGACGAAAATGCACTCAACCAGATTAGCGCTACGATCAGAATGCAAGAATAACGATTTACTTGATGTGTTCGATTCTAATGAGCAGGTTGGATAATAAACTAGTTACACGACCAGGGCAATGATAGCAAATTAACAAAATCGACAGCGATGAATTAACGTATCAAATAACAGAAATAGCATGCAAACAACGAAGTAATCAATAGTAAATAAATGAATAAAGCGATAAAGCTTATTGTATTTAAGAATCGGAAGTTGGTGCTTCGATGAAAGAGATAAATCTTCTTCCAAATTTGAACCAAGCCACTATCAACGTTAAATACAATGGTTACTTTGATAATGACAATAATGTAACAATGGTGTAATGAGCGATAGTGTAGCTGATGAATATAAAGGTGTTGTTCTGATGAACGTAAATCTGCAAATGAAGAAATGGAGTTCTATTTATAGGTTAAAATGATGAAGTTCCCAACCCTAGAGGAACTCCCACTTTCTCACGTCTCTCTTTAATCACGCAACAGAAGTTGTCCATTTTCAACCACTTCCGCCGAATCCGCTAGATTTACTCCGATAAAAATGAGATAAGATCAGCCAAAGTTATCCGCATGAGCAATTGTTTTCGAATTGCTCCGATCTCAACATCGCGCAATCGATCACACCGTCGAGCGAAGCTGCTTCTTTCCGATCTCATCATAAATATCCTCGAAATCAATTAATGCTTTGCCACATAAACGAACCCGTTCTTTTTGTGATCGGATAGAAATCGACCAATACAGATGTTATTATAAACTTGTTATATATACATGATCACTTCTTCGTAAAACACTTTCCATGTCAGTATAATTCACATATAACCGTACTTTTTGTTAGCTAATTAATTGATGCATGCGTTGCAGTGTTGGTGAACAGTCAATGCTACAAGTTAAGAAGCACGAAAGCATCAAGTTCTAGTCAACTAACTTGAAGACCAAGATTTGAGTTGCTTAGTTTAAGTAGTTTTGGGAGAAACAAAAGATTCCTTTCGGTATAATGTTTAATAAATAATTCTAATGCGCCTTCGATAGCCTTTGAAAAGCTTACATTGAAATCTTTCATCTAGCATTTATTTTCTCTACATCTTTTATATTTGATGACAATTTATTTTGTCCAATGAAGAAAGAAATTAATTTTATTAGTAGTCCATATAAAATTAAGATCACTTCAGACTTCAGGTTTCCTTAAGCTAGCAAGGAAGTCAACAAAGTGTGCGTAAGAGAGTCTGCAATCTCGGCCTCTAGTAACAAAGTTTCAAACTTTATACAGTAAAACTTCTCTATAGATCTCATTTAACTTTAGATCTCATTTAATAGTTACAGTCAAATATTAAATTAAAATTCTCAATAAATTTTTATATTTTATTAATTAAAATTGAAAAGATTAATAAATTTGTACCGTACCAGTAAAAAAATTAAAATTTAAAGAATATATTCTCTTAGTAACAATATAACACTTGAATTTGCGAAGATATTTGTCCAAACTTTCGGCAAAAGGGTATCCAATAACTTCCCCTTAAAAGCTTTCTAAGAGCTTAACAATTGACTCGTCTATCTCGGTCCAAGTTGCAGTAGGTTGATGCAATATATTTATGTTACGAATATAAAAAAGATAATATATTATTATTACGAATGGTTATCATAAATATATTGTATTTTATTTTAAACATAATATATCTAATATAAAATACTATTACACAAAATTTGACTAGCGCCGTTATAGAGAGGTAATTTTATAAAGAGTGTACCGCTATAATGAACGTCATTGCTGGTATAGGTAGAATGCTGTTATAGAGAGGTAAAATATAACATGACAAATCGGTTCTGGGAAAACTTAAGTCGTTATACTAAAATGTTGTTATAACGAGGAGCTGTTATGGAGAAGTTCGACTATATATATGGTTTTAATAATACTTCACATACTATTATGTTATCTTTTGTTTTGCACTTCATTTATATTGCATGAACTGAATTTTGACTTTTTCCCCTATTGTGAAAGAACATTCATATATATATATATATATATATATATAGGGAGCTGCTATTTGGCCACACTCTCCTTGTCCCAACCTTGGCCACACCCCTAAAATTACTAATATATTCTTAATGTGTGTTTGGCCTATTAAATAATTTTTTCCCTCCAAAACCTTCCCTCCAAACCAACTATTAAATGTTGTTTATTCCCAAAACATTGAGCCATGCAAAACATAATGCTAGGGAGATGGAAGGATTTCAGAATTAATAGTAGGGATGGTATACGTATAAGTATATGTATACGTAGACCGTATTTATACATATTTTTATTTTTTAAAATACTCTTTATTAATTAAGTGATAATTTAATTTTATACGTATTTATGTTTTTTAAATGTGGCTTCTTTATTAATCTAATTATATTTCTTATACATACACATTTTGACTACTACCACCAACTACATGTCTATTAGTATTCCATTGTTATTCCTATACCGTTTTGAGTAACACCACAAACCCTAATCACAATCAACACCCATTTCTAAACATGAACACCAACCCTCCAAGTCCTAATACGGATGAACTAAGAAATGAATTACATAGAGCTTTAGGACTGGAATCCGACGATAGTTTGATGAATGATGAGGATCATTTGGATGACCTTGATTCTGACGGGTCCCACAATGATGTAGAGAATAATGAAGGTGATGATGATATTGATGTTGAAGATGATGAAGTTGTAGAAGTGTTAGAAATTGGAGAGGACAGGGAAATGGGTGATGATATTTCTCAAGAGGATCTTGCAATAGGGCCACATCCTGGAATGAAATTTAAAGGTAGTGGACATATGTATGAATTTTACAAAGCACATGCTAGATTATTAGGTTTTTGTATTGTCAAGCGAACATGCAACAAAAAAGGGGGGGGGGGGATACGGTAAGGTATGTGCAGTTTGTTTGTGATAAGGCAAGGAAACCAAAACATAAGATATCCGGCAAAAGAATGAATTGTATGGCTAGAATTAATGGAATTTTTGAAAATGATGGATCATGTCGTGTTTCTAAGGTTATTAGAAAGCATAATCACAAATTGGAACCATCACTATCACGATTGATGGCTGGACACAGGAATGTTAGTAATTCCCTTAAGAGATGGTTTCAAGCTAATGATCTAGCTGGCCTAAGACCATCCAAGAACATAAGAGTAGCCGAAGTACTTGCTGGTGGGCCGGAGAATTTGGGTTGCACTACTAAGGACTGCAGAAATTATATTATGAATAGTAGGAGGTTTGAATTGCAAGAAGGGGACGCAAAAGCATTATTGAGGTTTTTTACTGATATGCAACAAAAAGATAGGAAATTTTTCTATTCAATTGATGTTGATAGCGTTGGTAGGATTCGTAACGTTGTATGGGTGCATTCTCACTCAAAAGTAGCATATGATACGTTCCATGATGTTATATGCTTTGATACAACATACCTAGTGAACCGGTATAATATGCCATTCGCTTCGTTTGTTGGTGTCAATCAACATAGACAATCCGTACTTTTGGGGTGTGCTCTCCTATCAAATGAGGATATTGCAAGTTACTTGTTGGTGATCTCTACATGGCTTAGGGCAATGGAAGATGTTTGTCCCCTGGCTATCTTGACTGACCAATGTGAAAGCATTAAGGCAGCTATACATCAATTGATGCCAAATACGGTACAAAGATACTGTGTATGACATATATTCTCTAAGTTGCCTTTGAGGTTAAGCGGGGTTAGTGATTCTAAAAGAGCAAAGTCAGAATTTAAGGCCATGGTGCTTGAAAGCATTACTACAGTTGAGTTTGAGAATAGATGGGATGAATACATTGCAAAATACAACTTGAATGGAAGAGAGTGGTTTCTTAAGCTTTATTTAGAAAGGGAAAAATGGGTTCCTGCATACCTAGATGATCATTTTTGGGCAGGGATGTTATCTACTCAAAGAAGTGAAGGAATGCATGCTTTCTTTGATGGATTTATCACCCGTCAAAGCACTCTTAAGCAATTTGTTCAGCAATACGAGTTAGCGATAAGAGATAAGTTTGAGAAAGAGCTTGAAGCAGAATATAGGTCCAATTGTTTTGAATTAAAGTGTTTGTCTGAATTCCCGTGGGAGGCACAACTTCAAGCTTGCTATACTTGTGAAATATTTGAATTGTTCCAACAACAACTAAATAAGCACATGCATTGTGAAATCAGCAGCTTTGAGGATGATGAAGCAGAACCTGGCGTGGAGAAATTCCTTATAACTGATTATTCAAAGAGAAGTTTTAGTCGTAGCGATCCGTTTTTATTCACTGTTAGGTACACGGCTGTTGGTGAGCATCTAAGTTGCTCCTGCAAATGGTTTGAAAGTAGAGGATATCTATGCTGCCATATACTGAAGGTTTTGTCTCACAAAAGGATTGAAACTGTTGACCAAAGGTATATTTTGGATAGGTGGAGAAAAGATATTGTTCGTCCGCACTTAAAACGATTCTTTTTAGGAGGTTATCCCCATATGACTTCCGAGTACATGATGTACAAGGATTTGCTTAAGCATTTTGAGCGGAATTGTGATATTGCATTGGATAGTGAAGTGAAGAGGAAGTATATGAAGTATATGATGATCAAAATTGAGCATGATCTTTCAAATTGGAATGATGAAATTATCGAGCAATTTGTCCCATTGGAAGAGTTGAATGAGGTTGATGTTTACGTTGACCCGGTAAGTGTGGGTGAGGGTGATGCTACTATTTTACGTAACCCTCGATACACTCGTTCACGAGGACGTCCACGGTTGAGCCGGTATAGAGGACGACTTGAAACATATTTTAGAAGTTCACAAAGTGGTGGTAGAGGAGGTGTGAGTAGCAGAGGTGGTGGTAGGGGAAGTAGAGTTGGTGGTAGAGGTAGTATAGGTGGAGGTAGAGGTGGTGGTAGGGCTGGTGGTAGGGCAGGTGGTAGAGGCAGTCAAGGTAGTCAAGGCATTAACGGGCAAGATGAAGGAAATGAGGTAACATTTACTTACATATTCACTATAGTTCATTGAATATTTGTTTTAACTATGCCATGTTTTACGCTAATTAATTTTTTTTTTCATGTTGTAGCAAGGTGGTGCTCCAACATCACCACTTGGTAGCTTGCCCGATCTAAACGATGACATTGAAGACTTGACGATTTAATTAGATATAATATAAGTTTGTGTTTTTTTTGGTTGGTTATGACATAGAATCCTTCTTAATTTATTTACATTCTTTTTGTAATGAAACTTAATGAAAATCGACTTATGTAAGTTTCATTCATAGAATGATGATTTTTTCATGATAAATTTTTGCAACTTAAATAGTATGAATTGATGTATCCAATGTTAGGGTTACTTAACTGTAATCCTAGTTCAAAGCTTTTACATCCAAACTATTTTATAACAAACTATACAACTAAAACTTAGATGTTGTTATCTAGAATCTTTGTCCCACATCGAAAATTTTGTGAAACGTTGAAGTGTTTATAAGGATCAATCAACTCTCACTCAAGTGAATTAATGTATTGTCTTGGTAGAGTGCTCTACCAAGACAATACATTAATTTTAAGCACGACTATTTTTTATTTAAAACAATCTATAATTTTAAGCGCGACATACAATTAAAGTAATAAAGACAATACATTAATTTTAAGCACGACTATTTTTTATTTAAAACAATCTATAATTTTAAGCACGACATACAATTAAAGTAATAAAAAATACTACAATTAAAGTATTAGAATTCCTATTTATATAGTTCACAATCTAATAGACCTAAATTGTGCCAAAAAAATAGATCTAAGTAGACATAAAATGTGCCAAACTTGACTCGAACCCTATACCCCAACCTCCTAATATGTAACTTATGACCATTTTGCTGGAATAGCATCATCTGCTCTTCCACAAACTTTATCATATTTTATAACAAACTATACAACTAACCAATGCTTGTATGCAAAAAAAAAAAAAAAAAAAAAAAGACCTAAATTGTGCCAAACTAGACTCGAACCCTAAACCCCAACCTCCTAATATGTGACTTATGACCATTTTGCTGGAATAGCATCATCTGCTCTTCCACAAACTTTATTGTATTTTATAACAACAACAAACTATACAACTTACCAAAATCCTAACCATCACCTCCTTTACCTTTCCTTATTTAAAGAGACCCAAAGGTCGTTCTTCCTTTGTAGGAAATCTGCATATTTTCATACTAAGTTTAAACCCACAAAAAATGGAGGCTGATGCAACCCCACTTAAGTATTTTGGACCTGGTACCTTTATAAACATTGTTGGTAAGAAGAGCTTTCTTGTGAGGTTAACCAAATCATATGTAACTACGGATGATTTTGTAAGTTTTTTTGCTTATCTTTTTAATTTTTTTAAAATATCCATAGTTTTTAATATTTTATTTTGTGATTTTTTCATGTTAATAGATTTTTCCAAAATATGCACTCCCTTTTTTGCCTGATGAACCAGTTCCTGCTCGAGTGCTATCTGGTAATGATGTACATGATATGCGCTTGGTTATAAATAAAGGGAAGAAAAGGCTAGCGAAAGGTTTGTTTGAATTCATAAAGGCCAATAATTTGAGGGTTGGTAAGGCACTTCATTTTAGTTTTGTGGAAGGTTTAGATGATGGTAGATTTGTATGTCGAGTTCACATTATGGGACAGCCTCGTGATCTTGCTGCTGATTTTGACAATGAATTATCAAGTGTATCAAGTTCTAGTGATGGTTCTGATTTTAGGGTGATGTTGGACTATGGTGGTTCTGGAACAAGTGCAGATCCTCTTCAAATTGATTGAAATGTTAGGGTTACTTGGCCTATGGTTTTTGGTGAAATGTATTATCAAGACTTTTTGGTGTTGTTTATGGCAAGTTCTTAATATGTCCAATGATCGGCTAGTGTATTATGTCTAGGGTTTGTTAGGTTGAATTGTTGCTAAGATGTGTAAGCAACATTTCTTCTTTGTTTTATCATGTTTTTTTTTATGTTAAGGCTCAATGTATTTATCCTAGATGTTGTTATGTCAAGACTCTCTATGTTTATATCCAGATTTCTAGTTGGTAAATTATCACTAATGTTTAGTCAAGACTTGTTGAGGCACATATGATGGCTGATTAAATTGCAGTTGGGATTAAATAACTTGTCAAATAAATTGCAGTAAGTCATCAAAGATCACACATAGACAAATATTTATCATAGCCTTTGATTAAAATTTAGGAAGAAACAAGCCTTCATACATTATCCTGCTTACATAGCACAGATTAAACCAAAACAACCCTAAAAGAACTTTTCTACACCACTTGAGCTTGGGGGTTGAATAACAAGTTTGGTAGATTGACACTTGCTCTCAATCCTACTTGCAACAGCTTCCATACGTGCCATCATCTCTTCCTGGCTTAGTTTAACTTGATCCACAAGGCGATTAAGATTGGCAACTTCACCACGCAGTTCTTGCACCTGAAAATTAACATTGTTCACTGTCCAGGTTACAGGAAAAACTTGTTGATCTACACGACGACTGAGATTGGCAATTTCAGAACGAAGTTCTAGCATATGAATGATAACATTGTTCAATGCCCAGTTGATATTCATAATATGTTGTGAAGTAACAACAGGAAAAGGATAATTGATGTTCATCCTGCAAAAAAAGTAACACAAGGGCTGTCAATAAGGGAATAATAGGAAGGAATTATTGCAAAGTTGAAATTTATATCTTCTAACTGACAATGGATGATGCATATATTCTCCCCCATGTGAGATTACTTACCCGTTCAGTCTTGTAGAGTTGGTATCGAGGTGATTATACATTGACAGCAAAAAGTAATCTTCAAAGATATGATACGGAATGATGATTACACTATGGAACGTGTTAGGGTTTAAATAGGAAGAGTATTGGGTAATGGAAAGGCAACAAATCAAGTGATGCATGCATTGCAAGAACCCATGCACGCCAAACCAATTGAAACGGTAGCTTGTATTGGGATTGTGATTGTTGTGTCTTTTGATTTGTCCAATGTACACACATTCTCATAACAATCAATACACACATTTAATTAACAATCAATGCGCAGAAACGTTCTAATTAACAATCAATGCGCAGAAACGTTCTAATTCTAATTGTATTCTAAGTAATCAGTCCAAATGAAGTCTAAAATTGCATGATCTTGGATGTTACTTAGTGAAATCAATATGTAGTTACAATATGACGGTGCTATTACTTGCTTAAATCAAATAACAACTATGATTTATGAGGTAAATAGTTCACGTAATCATACTTACACCTTTTTGCATCGAATTGGAGACGTTTAAATAAGATTTTTCATCTGTTTTGTAAAATAATTTGTAGAATTTAAAATTTGAGAAACTGTCATATTTTATGTATAAAATATGAATTTATAATCTGCCTTTAGGTACATTATGAAATTTCCATAAAATGAAGTCTCTTCAACTAAGAACAATTTTTCTGAAATTAAGAGAGTTTTTTTTGGATGTCAATTGTGGTAAACAACAACAACAAAAATTAATAACAAACATTCTTAGAATATAATACTTCCATATATATATATTGATTCTTCAAACAACTTTAACATTAACAACCATCCAAAAGATAATGGAACTTCATCAAAAACAACAATCCCCTACTAATACATAACCCACACATATATCCAAGTACGTACCATAAGTTACAGGGGATATAGGAATTAAAACATACAACTAAACTAGAAACTAGGTGATGTTGGAGCAGAAACATAATCATAGGGATGAAGGCCGGCACCACTAACAGCAGCCTCTGATAACTTCTCAATCCTGTCAAGCATTTTCATAATTTTGTCCTGGTTACTCTCAAGAACCTTCACAAGTTCTTCAATGTCCTCTAGTTTGCACTGCATGTCGATAACACGCTTACGAACACACTTATCCATACAAAATATATTGTCATACTTGCTAGTTGGTTTCCACTCGTTACTTTTTTCATTCCAACCATTGCTTTTTTCACCTTCCATGACTGAAAAAGAAAAATCAGAGTTAAATCACAATAATATCATCCAAAAATTAAAACACAAAACACTTATAAAATCTATGAAATTTAAAAAGAAATTGATATCAAACTGTACTTCTCTTGTCAAGTGGATTTGTTCTCAACAAATGAAGGGACGCTTAAGAGATTGTTTTAGTTGTAATGGGGGTAAGGAGAACTGATTACCTTCTTAAATAGAGGTTGTCATACCCATTCAAGATGGGGTGCGTTGTTTAAAATAGATACTAAACAGGTGGGTTGTTTAATTTTTGCACACTTAATTCCGTGAAATTGTAAACATAAATATTAATAAATAAGTGTGTTTAAATAATGACCCCAAATTGCATAGTTTGGATTGACATTTCATTGTAATATGACACCTACTGCACTTAATTAATAAAATATTTAAATATTTTATGACATTAGTAACTAGACATGAACAATGTTCTTAGCTATGATTACTCACTTTAATTGTCACAATATTACAAATTTATGTGATCGCATTTATGCAATAGCATGATGACAACTACGACGTGTTACCTGTGTTAATTAAATCACCACAAGGACCTAAATAGAGGTGTTAAGGGTGTCTTTAGCTATGATCAATCACTAAATTGCATCATGAAGTCAAATTTATGGAAATTATGTCTTCGCTTGTATACAATTACATAATTAACACTACGACATTATGCCGGCGACCTTAACTCACCACATAGACCAATATTGCAAGTGTAAGGGTGTCAATAACTATGATCATTCACTACAATTGCCTCATGAAGGGAAAGAGATGGAAATTAAGTGATCACTTGTACATAATAGCAACACGCACAATACGACATATTACCGGGGATTACTAATACATTGACCAATGATTGATGACTAGCATCAATTGCAACATGTAGGAACAAGAAAATAGTGTTTGAATTGATACATTGTATTACTAATATAAGTATGAATATTATGAAGTTGCATTAGTAAATCTTAGAGTGTAAGGTTTACGGTTTAGCGTTTAGGGTTAGGGTTTAGGGTAAGGGAAAGGGTTAGGGTTTCTATAAGAATATTTTCTAAGGGTGTCGTTGCCTATGATCACTCACTACAATTGCATCATGTAGGCAAAACACATCACTTAAGTGTGCTTGTTTGTAGAGATTTATACCGCTAACCTTAAGGAGTCGTTTGGTTGGTGGGACAACATATCAAGAAAATCCCCATAAATAACCCCACCACCTCCTTGGTATAACATATCAACATATTTTAACAATAAAATCTATAACACAAATTAATTAATATTACTAATCAAACGTGGGATAATTGTCCTCCTTATCAAACCAACCAAACGACTCCTTAGGGTCTAGGGTTTAGGGTTAGGGTTAGTGTTTAGGGTTTGGGGATAGGATTTCAATATGCAGATTTTTTTAAAAAAAAGAAATTAATTAACTGAGCCTATCCAGACTCAAACCCTTAGCCACCACATCAAGTCACTACACTAAACACCACTATGCTGGAATAGCGTGTTATGCCAATTTAATTTTCTTTAATTAATGTTATAGTTGGTCTCAATATATGTGTAATTTAATTCAGGCGCACTTAACGATGTGAAATTACAACTATAATCATTAATGACATTACTTCTTTCAATAATGACCCTAATTACATATGTTGGACAGATATTATTGTGTTATTTAATTAATGACTCTATATAAATTATATTTAATAAAAATAATTAAAAAATAATAAATTTATGTTAATTAATCATGAAAAAATTTATATGTGAGACATTTAATGGTGTCATTAGCTATGTTAATCATTTTAATTGGATCATGTAGTCACAATAGTACAAATTAATGTGATCAAAATTATACGATAGCATGATGAACCCTACGACATGTTCCCGGTGTCGTTAACTCACCTCAAGGAACAATGTGGGAGGTGTAAGGGTGTAATTACATATGATCACCCACTTCAATTGCATCATGAAGGCACAAGAACACAATTACAAGTATCACTTTTATACAATAGCATCATAAACCCTACGACATATTACAGGTGAACTTAAATCACCACATGGACCAACGTGGGACATCTAAGGGTGTTGTTACCTATGATCACTCACTACAATTGCATCATGTAGGCAAAACACATCACTTAGGGGGGAATTCATGGTGGGAAATTAATGTTCTGTAGCTTATATTTAGGCACAGATTTTTAAAACTAAAATATCAAATAAATTTCGTGGAGGGAAATACAAACAAGAGGAGGGAATTATTAAAGGTTTAGTGATGTTTTGGACTCTATAAATAGTTGCACCATGCATTGTCACTAGCACTTCTAAATCAATAAAATAGTTAAAACAAATATAAACTAAATGGAATGCGGATGGATTGAAGAAGATTTCATAACATGGTTCGAGATGGAGATGCCCTATTCATACATTACTCGTGACGCATTGGTACCTTTTTTTTTAGCCTTAAACTTTTTTAATTCTAATATAGGAATTTACATACGATAATAATATTACTCTTTCTTATGTTTACGCAGTGCCTTCCAAAGAAAATCTATCACTATCTTCCTCCTACCATGGTTGAAACAACTATCCAATGTAAAGGGAAGAAATGGACTACAACACTGAGCAGTGGTGTTCGGCGAAAACTCGTGAAGGGATGGAAAAAATTTGTCAAGGACAATTTCATTAAAAAAGGACATGTTCTTATCTTTGAACTTGTTCAAGCAACACCAACGACTGTTATGTTCAATGTTGAAGTGAGCGTTTGAGAAATTCTTCAATGTTGAACTTGAATTACAATTGTTTCACTTTATCAATGGAACTAGTCATTATGTTCTGATTTTTAATACGTGACTATTTAATTTCATTGACAACTTATAGTATATGTTGCCACACATAACAAATGTTATTTGCAAACTCAATCAATCATAGGTGACTACACTTAGCAATTCTTATGAACATGATAGACAAGTGCAACCTCAAACAATTTTCTAAGTCAATTTATTGTAGCTAGGCGTGTCCTACAGGGAAATGCAATGGCTGCACAGAAGAGTGGAAAGGCTGCATAGAGAAGTGAAATAACTACATAGAAAGCTTAAACAATTATGAGAGCACATAGGGATTAATATACTATTTAATGCGGCTACACAAAATAAACCACTATAAATAGTTTCCAAAGTCAAATTACTAATCCACTTCTAATCCTAATCAACTACCTTTTATAAGCATTACAATGGATAGGACTCCAAAGAAGAACGTTGTTGCACAACCACTGCAAGGATCACCAGTTAGCCATAACATTTTGTATCAGGAGCTTAAGAATATACATAGGAAGCTAGAGAGTGAGGTTAACGAATTGCTAGGGAGGTTGGTTAAGGAGAGTGACATTGTTTTCATCCAAAGTCTTTTATTGGAAGGCACGGTCCCCTTAACCACTCTTTACACCATGCTTGATGACCTACCCATTCCAAGCAACGAAAATGATCCCAAAGAGAATTCTGTTATTGTTATCTCTAGCGACACTGAATCTATTAACAAGTCTTCTAGGTCTGTGCCTGATACCCCAAAAATTGAGTAGTCCGTTATGAACTTGTCTCTTGTGCATGCCATGCATATAGCATGGTATGCTAGTGTAGGTGTTTTTGCTGTTTATGCTTATGGTTGTCTAGTTTGGTTCTTGTCTTGACTTGGTCGTGGTATTATGTAATGGAATATCAATCCACGAACAATCTATTAATGAATCTTATATTATGGTAAAATTATTCTCCAATTCTTCTTTACTTTTAACACGATTGATTACTAATGACTCCATCCTTATAAATATGAATAAGGTTTTCACTATTAATTGTTGAATCAAAACAGATTTTATGTGCAACCAAACTAGCTCCATATTGTACCTTAGATCATTAGGTTCGAAATCCATAATGAAGGTGTCACTTATTAATATTACAAACTTTTACTTGCATTATCATGTTTTTTTCTCTAAGTGTATGTTATAATCAAACTTCAAAAGGCTAAACTAATGGGTTCACAATTCATAAACTAGTTTTTCAAACAACTTGAATTTCATCTAACTTAATGAATTTTGCGTTAATTAAAACTATGTATGACACATTAGACAAATGTAAACTAATTACTTGAAACAAATTTATAATTGCTAATTGAGAAAATACTATATCGAAAAGCAAGTAAAATGATATGCCTAATTGATTAAGAACTATACTTTTGCATTAACGATTAACAAAAACACAAAATCAGTCATTTCATGATTGGAAACATATTTTAACAATCAACTTGATAATTTCATCCCTACAAACATTCCAACTAACAAAGCAGAAGAAATAACACAAGATTCATTATCAACCTCAAACCCTACAACACTTTCATCTACTAACGAGCTTGAAGAATGATCTTTATGACCAGTATTATTTTTTTGATATTCATATAAAGCTTCTTTGGCTTCATCATAAGTCTTGAAAGCCTTGAAGATGCTACCCTTGAAACCTACTACCATTGGAGCACACTCATGCCAAGAGTTGTACAAACCGGGTCTCTTACCATAAAATACCACATACACTTTGGATTGAGACTTGTTCTTAGATTGATCATTCTTTTGGAAGTCGTTGAAAGCTAATATGGCTTCATCATAAGATTTAAAAGCTTTGAAGATGCTACCCTTAACTCCAATAACCATAGGGGCACACTCACACCAAGAGTTGTATAATCCCGGCCTCTTACCACGAAATACCACATAGATTTTTGATGATTTATTCTCATTCACATTGACCATGGTTCAATTGTCTTCCTTACTCTATTGAAGTGAAGATAGGAGGAAAGTAGATATAGAACTACTTTAAGGGGGGCAGTCAACACTTAAAAGAGTATATATATTGCTAAAAGTAATAGGGTTAGGCAATGACCAATAAAAAAAAAAAAGAAGTGAAATTAGTCTATAAGCATATAAAATTTAGTAGTAAATACACAAAAATGGAGTATTTTCGTATTCCCGTATTTTTATTGTATTTCGTATGTATTTCGTATGTATTTTATTTTTCTACCAACCTAATTAAATACTTTATGGGAAACAAACAAATGCATGGTTAGTTGTGAAAGTGCTTTGAAAATGTAAAACATAATTAATAACATGAGAGAGAGTTAAACAAATTCAAAAAATAAACCTAAAATCTGATTAAGGGTATAAATGGAATACAATTAACGAATTTAATAAAAAGGCGTGTGAAATTACTAAACTACCCCCATTTGGGACATTTGGGCCAAGAATGGTGTGGCCAATTATATATATATATATATATATATATATATATATATATATATATATATATATATATATATATTTCTCTAGTATTTTTTGCTAGAGAAATTATTATATATATGATTTCTCTAGCAAAAAATTCTAAGTTTCAATATTTCAAAGATTTCCATTTAATAAGATCAGTTTTTATATATTTTTTATTCGTTTTAAAAAGCTAATGATTAATTGGAGAAAGACCTACTTTTGGCTTTATATTGTTCGAATTATGTTGATTATGGACCGTATCTTATAAAATCTTTGAAAATAATCTAGTAAAGGAAAGTTAGAACTTTTCTAATTTGCAGCCGCAGGCATCGCTCTTTGACTGGGTGACAAACAAGTCATCAATAAAGCACCTCCTGTTTTCATAGCTAAGTGGCTCGTCTTCTATATATAACCACTATTAGCACTCACCGAGAAAAATATTGAAATTTAGGTGTGCGTATATATATATACCAATTCAATAATAACATGATAATATATGCTTTCAGTATAAATTTTTATCAGTTAATCATTATTAATAATTTTATTTTTCATCTTTAGTTATTATTTGATCACGAAATATTATACTACTATGATTTAGAGCAAGCAACGAGAGTGTGAATAAATTTTTGGGGTCCTATCATATTTACGCTGTAAGCACTTTCTAGGATTCTTCTTTTCTCTTCCCTCCCCTTTTTGTTTGCTCTTAAAGATTTGACTTTATGTACGTGTGGTATCTACCTTTTGACAATTGCTTTTTAGTGTTCTTTAATTGGGTCCCAATTTTAAATCAATTCTTGTCCTAATTGTGCATGTAATAACTTTCTTGGCTAAAGCTTCTTTCAAGATTTCAAATTTGGAATTAGGGGTAGGGGCCAGAATGCCATTATTTGATGTGAATTAAAACTTGGAGATACCCCCAACCCCACGTTAGTGACTAGTTATTTTTCAAGTGTGGTTTGCATGTGCACTGGAAAACTATCATTGTAATCCCTCATGATTAAAAATGGATCAGCTTATCGAAAAATTCAACCTTTTGGGAGCAATTAACACTTTCCAAGAATATCATAAGTTCTACTCTTGGTAACTCTTCTAAATCCCAATTATGGGTAAGAAAAATTGAAATGCGAGTAAGCCAGTTTTGCAATAAAGCAACTACGTATTTTGTGAAAATGGAAATTATTATTCTACATGCTAGAATCTAGTATAATTTAGAACCAATAGAATAGATACGAGGTTCCAACCTACAATCAATCATTTTTCTTGTGTATACCACACTTTATGTGCAAGTGAAGCTTCCTCTGCAAAGGGAAGTGGCATCTTACTATATGTCATTTCATCTTTAGTTGATGATTTCTAAAACATTCTACCTAATTGGTTTGTCATCATTAGTGTTTGTTGTGAATCTAATGAGCTGTTTTGTTGATAACATTGACACTCATAATTTTTTAGGTTACCAGCCAATTTTGTCACTTCAATCTATTATCTATCTGTGGATTTCAGGTAACTCAAAGAAAACCAAATGACCATGTACAGAAATGCAATTTCTATATTCTGTATATCTCCCAGTCGCTTCTACTTCTATTCTTTTTTAATTCTTTTTCCCCGTCTTGTGAACAGAAAAATGTGGTAGCTAATTACTGTTAAGACAATAAGATACTAGTCAATTAATCATAGTTTGCAGAAGCAATAACTGAATTAGGATGGACCACAAAAATCAATATTAAAATACCACATCACCAGTCATAGAGTCTTGGACGGTGGTCTGTTGCCACCTTATATATAACCTCGCCACATAAAATACTACCCCATTCCACTGTGTTAAATTACACTACGAATCGTAATCATTAAAGAAGTCCTTTTAATCCAGATAAATAAAATGTTAAAAATTATTTTCTTGCCAACTAATAGAAGGCAGAGAGACAACATTCACCAACTACGTACCTCAAAAGTCAGACTTCCTTGTGCTCCTTTTTAAATAAAAAAACAAAACAAAAAAATTACTCCTATATTAAAACATACTCCCTCTGTCCCAAATTAGTTGATAGAGTGTGTGTTTTACTATGTTACCCCTATTTAATGTTTAACTATTAAATTTTGTTGAGAATTTTTTTAATTATTAAGGGTATAGTTGGAAAAGACTAATAATTTTTGTCTTGAAATCCTAAAGCGACAACTAATTTGGGACACACCATTTTTCCTAAAGCGACAACTAATTTGGGACGGAGGGAGTAAAAAACAACCCTGTAATCTTATAAATATGTTCATTATTTCATTTTATGTCTTCTTTGATACTACTACTCTTTCTTTCATTAAACCCCTCACCCTAAATTTATCCATAATTTTGCACATTTTCACAAAGGACATCAACCTATGTTCATTCAATACATTGGATGTTGAAAATGACGAACCATTTTCTTCTTCCTCTTTCTCCTTTTGTTGCACCCATATCTTTTTTGACATTTTTCTCTTTACCTTCCATAACATGTTCATGTGCATTCAAGATCCAAGCATAACCATTTGTCCTTCTTTTGTCTTTACACAAAATACTACTTCATGGATCTAATGAGACTAAAGTACATTGAATCTCTATCACACATGAAAAGTCACCCAATTAGTCCTCCAACTTCTGCTTCAATCTTCGGTTCACCTATACATTCTTCTCATTCTGGCTTTCCTATTATAGCAGTTGCCATTATTGGCATCTTAGCAACTGGTATTTTACTAGTTAGCTACTATATTTTTGTGATCAAATGTTGCTTGAATTGGCACAGAATTGATCTTTTGAGGCGATTTTCTTTCTCTAGAAATCGACCTGTTGAAGACCCTTTAATGGTTTACTCACCAGCATTAGAAAACCGGGGACTAGACGAATCTGTGATTCGATCAATCCCCATTTTTCAGTACAACAAAAGGGAGGAAAAAGATGATGCATTAGGAGAAAATGCAACGACTTCTTGTGAATGTGCTGTTTGTTTGAATGAGTTTCAAGAAAATGAGAAGCTAAGGATTATACCAAATTGTGCACATGTTTTCCACATTGATTGTATTGATGTGTGGCTTCAAAACAATGCAAATTGCCCACTATGCAGAAATAGCATCTCATTTTCCACAACAACTAATATAAAGTTGTTACCATTGGATCCAATCATTGCTCCAAGTTCCACTCCTCAAGATCAAAATCTTGATAATTTTAGAGATGAAGATTATGTTGTGATAGAAATAGCAAACGCTAATCCCACTCCTACCAATCCATCATCAGTTAGAGTTCAAGAAAGGTTGAATTCAGGTGAATTTACAGGGCATTTTTTGATTAGTCCATCACCTAGAAAAAATGTACCAAAAGTTGCAAAAAAAAATGGTAAAAAGTTCAACATTGTTACAAGCATGGGAGATGAATGCATTAACATAAGGAAGAAAGATGATGAATTTACAGTGCAGCCTATAAGGAGATCATTCTCAATGGATTCAGCGACGGATCGACAACTTTACTTAGCAGTTCAAGAGATTATACAACAGCAGAGGCAAGCCATTGATGTTAGTCCTTGTGAAGGTAGTAGTAGCAAAGTTGTTAAAAGATCATTCTTTTCATTTGGACATGTAAAGGGATCTAGAAATGCAGTTCTACCAATTCATTTAGAGGAAAAGAAATAAATTTTTATTGTAATTTTGTTGTGTATTCTGTTGGTGTAAGGTGTAGAGATAGTAGAAAATAGTTGTGGATATTAAAAAGTAGTTTTACTGGCAGTTGATCTTTCTAGTTCTCTAGATTTGTATGGCTTTTTGGATTATTCAACTAGTACTATAAGATAAGAAGGCAGGACCACTTATGCAATATGACTCAATTGTTATGATTATAGGCATCATTGCTTATAACCACCCTTCTTTTTGCCTTTTCTCTTCTTTGGTTTGAATTTATTTTCCAATGTCAGCTTAAGTTAACTAAATATTCCTTCCCTCAATATTTAAAATTAGTTTACAAGAAGAATCAAATGGATTCAGATGAAATTGATGAACGAAGATAGATACCCTTAAGTAGCTTCCCTTTTCATTTACCCTACCATTGATGCAAAGTCGCTACTATCAACCACCAAACAGCTACTTATTTTATCATTTTTTGCCCCATTTCTTTTTGAGTCAATAATAGGTAGAAACCAACTTGAAATTTGAAGGCAACAGGTGCCTCATATACACGGTGCGCTAGCCATGAACTTTGCTAGGAATTTCCTTCAATTCGGGTTTGCTTGATCTATTTTTTTAGAAAATAAGAAACGAATTGAGAAGAAACTTTGAGGCGAGAACAAAAATCACTGTCTTAAAAAAATTATTACTTGCATATTTTTAGGGGATACAAACAATATTCTTCAGGATTCCTCAAAGCAAATAACGTTACTGCACAGTGTGTAGCCGCTTTCAGAGAAGAGAATATATAGAAAGAATAGGAGACTATTCTAAAAGGTGTCTTATTAATGAACAGGTATTTAGTTTAAAACTTTAAATTTCAAAATCTGAAATTTAAATATTAACTAAACCTATAACAAAAAAAAAGTAAAATAATAGTCTTTATCTACAAACCCGACCCGGCCCGCGCCCAAGCCCAAGCCCAAGTATTAAATATATAATATAATATATAATAGATATTATAGTACTTGGTAGACTTTCTATATTTAATACATTTGGTGAGCATTTGGCTTATAACTTCATCTAAACAAAGCCACCACTGATGTGGAACTTGTCTATTTTCCTATAGGCAAAATACATAATATACCCATCAATCTTTGGTTGAAATCCCCCGACACACCTTATTTTTACTGATGTATTATTACACACAAACGTTTTCAAAAGTGTGTCTAAGACACACATCTTTTATTACGTGGCATAAATGTGCTTTACACGCACAAGAAGCGAGTGAACCCAAAAAATTTCTATCTAAAATCTCAGCTGGAAGCAAAGAGTCAAACATTTTATTTTAGATTCTTTTTGAGTAATCTAATATACCCAAAGCTGTCACCACCTAGCTCCCCCATTGCCCCTACACTTTCTTCTCCAATAAACTCAAAACAAATTGGCAGAATACATGTTTTACCCATCAATCTTTAATCCAAATCCCCCTGACACACCTATTCTTCACGATTGCAATTTCACACACTAATATTTAGAAAAGTGTGTCTATTACACACTATTTTTGCTCTGTAACCTGCGCGTGTAAACACGGGAAGGAGGGTGAGTGAATGATAAAATATTGTGCCTGAAGCCTTATTTTAGTGCCATGTGTCCAATTTTAGCTTTTTTAAAATTATTTCTGAAAAAGTTTCAACCAGCTCCCTCAAGCCTCACCTTCTGTCTCTTTCTTATGTTCCATACACCATGTATATACAAAATCCATCTCCTTCTCTATAATTTTTTCTTAACAAATTCTTGCTAATTCTAAGAGCAAGATTCAACTAATATAATTTTGAAAGAAGCAGTCAAAATTTTGTAAATAATTTCCCAAATCTACCATTCTCTGTGACCAAAACATCATTCTTGAATTATGCTTCCCAATTCTTGCCCATTTTCTTCTTTAATAAAAGAAAATTTTCTTTCCCACCAATTAATTTCACTTATTTAGATAGAACTCGATTTACACTAGTCTGCGTACAGTGTATTGAACTGGGAAAAGTTCATCAGTTTTTGTATGTATAAATAGTGCTATTACTTGCTAATTCATTTCCTTCAAGTTCTTACTAAGGTAAAAGTTCAGTTTCAGATTCATATTTTTCGGACCTGATTGCGCTGTATTTGTTGTTAATTGTTCAAATCTTCAGAAAATCCACTGTTTGTGTGTAATCAAACTTTACACAAGATTTTGGGAGCGAAGTCGAAATGTTGGTTTCACCGTCATCGGAGCTATCTTACGAGGATAAATAAAAAATGTTCCATGGAATATATGGGGAGAAAATTAAGGTGAGAGAACAGTGGTCGCCTATGGTAAGAAAGATGGAGAAGACAAGGATATAAGTGTAATTTTAAATGATTTTTTTCTTTTTTAATTTAATGACACGTGTCGATTCTCTATTGGTGCGTCACACACACTTATTATTGAATAACTGGTGAAAACAAAAGTAGTGTGTAAAAGATACACTTTTATAAATATTTGTGTGTAATAGCTCACTCGTGAAAATTAGATGTGTCACAGGAATTTCGTCCAAAGTTCAATGGGTATTTTAGGTATTCTGCCAAACAAATTCAGAGTATTCCAAGAAAAAATCTATATAAGGGATCTTCTTTTTGTTCATGAAACGATAAAATACCTTCCCCGCTCCTAAATTGAATACTACCATCGTAGCTTTTAAGCTTCTTTCCTAGACAAACACATAAAGGTGGTGGTTGATGGCAGAATAGTGACTGAGCAGCGGCGGAGATGAAAGTGATGGCGTAATGACTGTGATTTCAGAGATGAAATCACCATTAGACAAGTTGAAACCAACAATGAAAAGATGAAACTCTTAAGAACTCATACATTCAACAGAGTTCTTATAGCTTTTCTCATCAACCACCATTTCTTCGAGGGGAGAATATTTTTCCAGCCAATATCCCATTTTTCTAAATCTGTTTGAAGGTTTACCTAATTTTTAACGGAGCAGTAATAAGAACTTCAATTGATTCAAATTTGTATCAAGAACTTTTGTTTTCCTATAAACACAACTATGCTTGTCACTATAATATTAGTTGATAACTAAATAAGTGTAATTATCAAGCACCGGTTGTTAATTGAACGAATGATAACAATTTTTTCTGTTAATTAAACGCAGCATTTTGGTTCTTTTGTTGCTTGGTCGGAGATTTAAGATGGGTTAAGGTGGAGAAATAATGAGGATAGATAATTTTCAGTATTTTTGTTTTTTCTTAATCTAATGACATGTCATGTTTTTATTGGGGCGTGGCGTACACTTGTTTTTGAAAATTTAGCGAGTGTAAAATGGTGTGTAATAGATACACTTTTGTAGTAAATTTTTGTGTGTAATAGCTCACCCGAAAAAATTAAGTATGTCACAGGGATTTCATCCAAAGTTGGATGGGTATTTTATGTATTCTGCCTTTCCTATATAGGACAAACTACATTACATATTATACGTTGATTTATTTTAGTTAATAAGTTTTTCGGTTGAAAATTACATTTCGTCAATCGATGAGAATCGATGAGACAAGCAAAAAACAAACTTTTTCAAGAAGTTAATCATACTTGCTTTATCAAAAACAAATTTACACTACTAAAAACAACATTCGCAATAGAGCTATCACACTTGTTTTACAAATGTGTAACGATATTTCATAGAACATTATTCTTATCCCTAATTAGAATCCAGAATTTTATTGTTATCAATATGTAGCCTTCTTTTCTTCTTTGTTTTAAGAAAGAAAAAGATCGGAAAGGAGTGAATCAGTTAGATCAGCAATAGAGATAATGAGAAGTAAAAAGACAAGGCTTTTAGTGAGATTTGAACCATTCACCGAAGTTATATTCAATGAAATCGCAAGTAGTAGTACCTAATCTTTACTGGTTATTTTAGTTCCAAAATTGAATTAAACTAGATTCGGAGACATCAATAGTGGAATAATGTAGATGGACAATGGCTACATCATTGCTGTTCTATAGGAAGAGAAATTTCAAGAGAGGCTTAGAATCCAAAGTCATCGAATTGATATTTTATAGGTATGACAAACTTTCCATATTCTACAGTATTAATAGTCAGAAAAATCACTCTCTTCCAGCAGAATTGATAATTAAAAAAAGTGAGAGAGAATCTTGAGTGCTTATAAAAAAAAATGATTTGTTTGCCCAAACTATTGAACTTGTATCAATTTCAGTTTTTAATAGCCCAACCAAGTGTTGGGCCAAATATTTTGCAAGTATCAAACCCGAATTCAAGCTCTGATTATTTAATGTTAACCAAGAAGTGCAGGTATTCAAAACTTATTCCATAATGGCTTATTGTTAGATCCTTAGACACGTGAGATTAAACCATGGCAAGGGTTGGGAGTGTTGCTCCTTGCCATAGGTAAAAGCGGGCAGATTGCAACACTATTACTATGTTTGTTTAAGTGCATGTTAAAAAGTGACTTGTGGGAATAAGGCATGAGTGGGCTGACTTGACAAACATTTGGGGTATGAAGTTGGTATGTAGGGATGTCAACATAAGCTTGGAATGAGGCCGAGTTACTGCCAAGGGTGGCACATGGACGAGAGAATGCCAAGAGATAGCATTGGCGCACCTTGAGCGGGACAAGGTGGCAAACGGGTTGGCAAATGACTTAGCATGAATTTGGGGCATACTGACTTGGTGTCATGACACTAAAGTGAGCTGTGGGAACGTAGGATACATGGATAAGATCTGAACCAGTCGAGACAAGTGTGCATGACTTGATTGTAGCACACAACAACAATGCTAACGACACAACTTAGCGGCTAGCGGTGTTGGCATGTGCGTGGACGGTAGCGTTGCGTGTCAAGCAGCTTGGTGACAAGCCTTGGCACCTAAATACTGTCTTAAACATTTACATGATGAGGAAAAATACGAGCAGCCTTGGCAAGGGCGTGATTTGCACATGGGCAGCGGTTACGTGACATCTGCACAACACATGACGGCAGTTACAAGTAGTTTATTGTCATGATCTGAACGTGTGGATCATAAATAGCTAAGTATTTAGCATGTTTTAATTATCCTAAGTAGTGGGGGATGTCCACTACATATTATGGTAGTTGTGGGCTGATTTTATAACAAGTGTAAAGGTGTTGCTATTATATAAAGGTAAACAACCCTATAAGTTAGAAAATTCAGCACTGTGAGAGACTTGAGGGTGAGTCTCGTGTTTAGGCCTTAGGGGAGAGTCTAGCATGATTTGAGCATGGAAAAATGTGTGCCACGCCTTGTCAAATCAGTGGGCATAGATGTCTTAGGCCAACGAGGCTGCGGGATAGACGTTTGTGCCAAAGTGTTGGCATTTTTTAGAGACAATGCTGCCTAGTGTTGGCTGCATTGTGCCAACTCGGGATTCCTTGTATTTTTGTGAATAATATAAGGTTGGGATTGGTTCCCGTAATTTTTTGTGTTGTTACTTCAATAATGTTGTTGCCTATGTTGATTTCTAAGTGTTAAACATCTTCAAACGGCCCTATGAATCAAACTAAGCGTCGGGAAGGCTGGGTCGTCACGTGGGTAGGCTGTTTCGTATGTTGAAAATCACCCCGTGACACTTACCACCAAGGCTTAATGTACAGGTACCCTACAGTGGCATATCCAGGATTCAAAAACTGAGTACACTGTGTATTAATGACAAAAGGTGGAAGAGTAACGGTTGATGGCGGTTCCAGCAATTACCAAGCTGAGGTTTAAGAGCCCATTTGGACAAGCTTCTGAAAATTGCTTATTTTAAAAATCTCTTTTATTTAAAAGTGCTTTTTGTAAAAGTACTTTATGAGAGTAGCAGCTTGTGTTTGACCAATTCATTTGAGAAACACTTTTGTTAAATAGTAAATTGTGTTTGGTCAAGCTTTTAAAAAAGCACTCTTGAGTATTAAGTTACGAGTAAGAAACATGTAAAGATTCACTTTACAGTTATTTAACAAAATTAGATAAATTATTTTAAATATTTATTATCAAAGACTATATTTAATTTTTTACTTAATTAAATTGTTAAAAATAGAGCATATATTTTTAAATATTCTAAAATCGTATCTTAAAAATGAAATTTGATTCAAAGCTTCCAACAATAATGATGTAGGGGTAGGTAAAGAAAAAAAATAATGTACTATTTATATATTATAATCATTAGATTAAATAAATAGCGGTAATTAGGTATAAAAGCTTATGCTGCCACTCAAAAGCACTTATTTTTTAAAAGTCTGGCCAATCACCTCAATCTTTTAAAATAAGCACTTTTTGACAATTACCCTTTTGGGTGAGCTTATTTTAAGTAGCTTAAAAGCTAAAAGTTGTTTATAAGCCACTTTTTAGAAGTTAGGAAATCCTAACTTCTCACTTTTAGCTTATTTTAAGTACAAAAGTGCTTATAAGCCTTTGCATTTTGAGTTACCAAATACCCATTGATCCACGCTAAATCCACTCACCTCTAAAGATGATGGGGTGGTCGTCAAAAGTAATAGTACTCAACGAGAGTCGGCGTCGATTCCACAGGGACCTTAGCGAAGTAATCTATTAGACTTAGGTTGAATGATAACGGGTCCTAAGTATTTTTCGTAATGTTCCTAATAAATAAGGGTAAAAGTACTTTAACTACAATTAAAGCTTACAATTAATATAAAGCAACTAAATAATGTGAATGGTGTAAACGATGGGAATGAGCTAGGGGTTTATCCATTCCAAAAAGGTTCTCTTAACTAAATACTTGTATTAATCTTACAAATCTCATGGGTAACACTAATGGTCGAACCTCTAATGTATTCCTCAAAACCCTCTCGAGATAGGGAGGGTATTACTTCATCAAGCCCTCTCGGGTCAATAATGAAGCTCGAGAAATCCTAGTCCAAAGACCCAAGCGGGATTGACCTTTTTAGGTCGACCCCTTTAGATGGGATAGGTCACAACCAATGTAACCCAAATTCTCGCTAGTCTCCATTAACCTACGCCTTCAACCCCCCCTCCCCGGGTGATAAAAGCAAAATAGGGTTAGGTTCAAGTACGGCCATGCCTTAAACCCTAGTTAAGAAAGTGCGGTAGAGAGCTAGATTTATGTTAACCCATTAATTTTATAAGATTGAGTAGGAGATTTTATCTAAGATAATCATGTTTTCATGAATAAACCCCTAGTATGAGTTTAGCTACTCATACTAGGGTCTAACACACACATATTGTAAGATGAAATGGCAAGAATCATATAAGAAATTAGATTGAAGATTGAATTCCATACAAAGATTCGAGTAGAAATCCTCTTTGAAATCCAAGAATATTCAAAAAGCTTTAAAGTAATATTCTAAGCTGAAAAGGGTCTCTTTTCTCGGAGGCATAACAACCTATTTATAGGCATGAGTTTCAAAACTATGCTATTATTTACAAAATTGTCATTTTCCTCACTTTCACGCCAGGCCGCCTCTTGTTAGGCGAGCCGCCCAATTGGTTGCTGGCTCGCTGCTTTCATGTTTTGCTAAGCTTGACTTTTCTTTTGCGGTGCAGGTTAGGCGGGCCGTCCTTGTGATTGCGGCCAACTCCTCAGCATCACAGTTTTCAACATCTTTTTGTGAGCATCGGCGGTATCGCCTCTCATTCTGCGGGCCGCCGATGTGTTTAGTACTCTGATCGGCGGGCTGCCCTTTTGAGGTTCTTGATCCTGTGAACTTTCCCTTCCTTTGGTTGATGGTTGGTCTTTTGAGCCTCAGACTCGGTGAGGCGCCACTTCCACTGCTGCCTTATCTTCATGTTCTTCACTTTTGTAGCCAAAGTGCACTTGTATTTTCTCTTTTGTACATTTTCTTCGGCTTTGTATGTAAATTATCTTGAAAAACTGAAACATGAAGATTAACATAAGATTCATTCAAATAACATCACTAAAAAGGCTAAAAGGTAGTCGGAATGAGTTACAATTAAGCACAAAATACCAACATATCAATTCCCCCAAACTTAGGCTTTTGCTTGCCCTCAAGCAACATTAAGAACTTAACTCATGTTTCATTTTCTGAGCACCGGGATTGAGTTCAACAAGGGAATGGAGTAAAAGAAGAGTTCATGAAGTTGGTTGATACTAACACTTAATTTCACACATGAGAATCCAATCAATCAATCCACAAGAACCATAGTTCGCAACTATCTCTACTAAAGTTTCTAGTCGGGACTAGAGCATACATAGCACAATGACTTTCTCAACTCACCTAAGGTTTTCTTGGTTGTACCTTCAAGTCTCAAGTCCCTTAATGCTCTCACCACAAAGAATGGGTCCCTATCTCTTAATATAATGCAAACAAAAGGGACCCTCAAAATTTAAACTCTCACTCTAAAAAATGAATACAAGTTAAGCACATACAATGCCATAGGCTTGGCCTCAGTGTCACTTGTCATTTCCTTTCATATCAATAAATGGAGAATCAAATAGGGCTTCTAAGGTTGTAATGTAGGCTTTTGGATAAAGGCAGCGTATAATATGGATAAAGAATGACTAAATTCCCTCCTTGGGCACAACATCATCTTTTCAAACTTTTCACACTGAGATTTCTTTTCACATTTTAGCTCTTATTCCCATTTTTATTTTTGATCTTTGCTTTTGTGTCTCTTATTTGATCACTTGCTTCTCTTTCTATTTTTTTTTCTTTTTGATTTGTCTGTTGCTATTTTTGTACTTCTCTTGATTTTCTTCTTTTCTCCTTTGCAGCTTTTCTTTCTACAATTATCTTCCTTTTCGAAAAGTCACATAGTTTTCATTTCTTTGTTCCCCTCTCCCAAACTTAGACTTTAGTCTAAGTTGCACGTCTTTCAATGCCTCAAGGAGGTAGGGCAAAGAGAAGGGTTAGTATTTAAGCACTTAGAATTGGCTCGAGTTAATTATGTGGCTATATTAAAAAGAAAAGATATTAAGGCTCAGAGTTGGCTAACGGAGGATTAATTTCATTTGGTGGCTTGAAAGACTCAAAAGGATCAAAGAAATGCCTACCATCATATCCAACCAGTAAATTGACACTTCATTTATTTTTAAGAACACACAAGCCAAGTTCTAACATGCATATGCAATTAAGAAGCTTTTGAGTAAGAACTCACCTCACTAGCATACAGGACAAGAGACAAGAACATCAACTTTCCAACACTTAAGGTGAGGATCTAACCTATACTACACATGCATAAAGTCATCACAAGAACCTAAAGGTTATAGGTGCGACTCTCAATAAATAATCCACAAACTTTCTCATGTGTGCTCCTAATATGTTGGTATCAAACAAGTCAAGAAACAAGGATGGAACTTCTATGATTAAAGTCCTAAAAAGTGACACGTTCAAAAGAATTGCATTCTTGGGAAAAATAACCGAGTCAAAGAAAACCAAGAAGGTTATTTACTAAGTTAAAACTATTTACACAAGTGGTATTTACAATGGGTGGTGGTTGTTGTTTTGGGCCCAAGTAAAAATGAGTTTCACAAGGGTTGCCTACGTATCGCAATAAGTGCAAATCAGAGGAAAGAAGGCAACATCCCAAGCATAGTTCACGGGACTATCTTTGGGATCTTTTTCTTTTTAGAATTTTTCACAATTTTTCAATTTGTTTGGATTTTTGGATTTTCACGAATATAAACATCACAAATACAACCTACATTAAACATCCATGTCAATCATAAAAACATAAAAACAAACTTAACATAAAGATAGTTTGGGACATACCAATCAAAACATAACTACCCCACCCCCAACATGAGAAGTTGCTATGTCCCCAAGAAACTAAACTAAGTATCACAAAAATTAAAGAAGTAGGGGTAAGAGTGCTCCCTAAAAATGATCATGAAGATGGTGGTGGAGCCTTGTCCTCCTCAAGTTGAGTTGTTGGTGGATTCTTCTCACTTGGTGAACTTTGGATTTTTCCCGTGGGAGCTGATGATGATGCTGATTTTACAGCAGTTGTGGTAGCCAATTCCTTTGTGTGTGCTTCCTTTAGTTTGGCTAATTGTTCTTTCCTAGCCTTTTCTGCCACTGCTGCTTGCTCATTCATTTTCTTTCCTACTTCTGCCATTCTTCTTTTATCTTCTTCCACTTTTGCTCTCTCCTTCTCTCTTCTTTCAGCTTTTTGTTTTTCTGTCTCTTCCTCTTTGGTACTAGCTTCCTTGTCTTCTTTCTTTGGAATGTCATCATCTTTACTCTTTCTCATATAAGCCTTAGGATCTTCTTTTTGAACACTTGCCTTTTCAATTACCTTTGGCTTTGTAGCCACTTTCTCTTTCACCTCTTCTTCCTTCTTTTGCTTTTTAACTTCAGGACCTTCCTTTCTTGCTTGTTTTGATTCACCTTTTCTTTGTCTTTTTAGCTCTTTTTGCCTTTGGAATTTCTCTTTTCTATGAGCTTCAAGCCTTGCCATTAGCTGTTCAGGAGTTTCTTTCACCATTGTTGTGGTGCTTTCTTTTTCTAGTTCATCTTTCTCTCCAATTTCTTCTTCTTCACTTTCATTTCCTTCCTCTTCACTATCCAATTCTTCTTCATCACTCTCAATCTCCACCTGTACTCCCTTGTCTTTCTTGCTTGGTATAGTTCTTTGGATTATTCCTTTATCAATCTTCAGCTACTTCAGTGTTGTTCTGGTTTTCAAGTCTAATATCTCCAGGTCTCCCACTCTTTCAGCTAACTCAGTCACCTTGGCGGTGTTTTCTGTTATAGCTTTGGTGTGTTCTTCAACAGCAGCAATAATGGGTCTTAGAGCTCTTTCCAGTTCCACAGATGGTCCTCTCAGAAGCCACACTCTCGTATCTAATCCTACGATGTTGTCATTAATCTCCTTTAGTGCTTTGGGGATTTGGAAGAGTTCAAACTGCTTAGCTGATACTTCCTCCAATGATGGGGGAGGGGCTGGAATTTTTCTGGTTGGAGATTTTTTTTCCTCCTTGAGGAGTTGCAGCTGCTATTTCCTCCTTGTCCATCTGGACTCCTTTCTCTCGTTCCTTTACTTCATCATCTTGGATCCTTTTGATATCCACTGTACCTTTAGCTTCCTTGATGTAATCCATGTCAAGCAATATGGGCACATGCCTCGTGAGTTTGGTGAGTAGACAATGGAAACCATAGGCAGTTTCATTTTCATGAGCTATCAAGCCAATTCTATCAAAGATCACCTTCCCAACATCAATGTCAAAATAGTTCATGATAGAAGCTATGAGAACTGTCTTTTGTTTGGTTATTCTTGTATCATTTAATGAAGGAATGAATCTGTTGCTTATCATTGCATTCCAACCTTTAGCAATCAAGTTCAAATCCTTCTTCTTGATTTGGACTCCTGGTTTAGTCCAAGTTAGTATAACCCCAGGGGGACCAATGATGGCTGCCAGCCATGTCCTCAAGCTTCCTTCTTCATCTGTTCCCCACTTCTTGCCTTTTAGTTCATATTCCCACTGATCAACTGTTGGTAACCCATAGGCTTCATTAATTTCTTCATCACTGAAGAAGACTTTTGTTGTTCTCAGATTCACTTTGAATGAATTTTCTTTTTCTTGTGAGAGGTTGGCATAGAATTCCTTCACCATTACTTCATTGTATTCACCGGGGGTTTCTAGCAAAAAGTGACACTTTCTTCTATCAAGCTCTTCCCAGAACTCATCACCATATTTCATTGCCCATTCACTCTGTACCTGCTTCTCTGGGTAGATTGTTCTTGGCATATGGTACATTGCTTCAGCAGCTTCATTTTTATTGAATTTATGATTTAGGATCTTCTGTGTTCTGTGGGGTTCTTTTTCCAACTCCAGTTGGACTTGCAACCCCTCTTCTCCCCAGTCTTCTATATCAGATGCAACTTCTTCTACTGTGGTCGAAGATCCCTGACCAGGAGTAGACTTTGGTTTTGAGGTCTATGATGTTCTTTCCCTTTTTCTGTGCTTTGGCTTCTTGATAAGCTCTTTATCTATTGGCCTCTATTTTCTTTTTCATTTTAGCTTCTCTCTTTTGTTCCTTGGTAAATTGCTTTCTTGCTCCATCCTTTTTCACCACTCGTTTCTATATGTTTACCTGGACAACAACAGCTCAACACAAGCATGAGTTTGTGAATCTCTACACTATCCTACTCTTAACTAAGCTACAAGTATCATATACTAGCATATGAAGTTCATGGAATGGAACACCTAGAAAATTTAAACAATTCACAGGGTATAAAGAAAAGGCGGATCGCAGGACAAAGGGCGGGCTCGCAGACATGAAGAGGCGGCCAGCAGAAGCAAATGCTAAAAAGCACCGGCGGATCGCCGCATAAAGTGCGAGGCCGAAAGTCAAGCCGCAAAAAAAATGTACTCTCTGTTAGAGTCGGCGGCTCGCACTAGTAAGCGAAAGCTCGCCTACTCATTCCACCCTTCCATCTGCGAGGCGCACTTTGGTTTAGGCAACTCGCACAACTGTTGACCAAAGGGGTCAGCGAATCGCCCTTTTTTGTGCGATTAGCAAGTTCAACTAGCCTCTTTTTAGAGCTCACTGATCACACCGGCGCAACACACTTACTTTTGCAGGCACGCCTAGTGTTGTCCGCACTTAATTGTGCGGCATCATACCTCATCGGCGACATGTCGAATCTTTGGTCCAATTTTTCTACAGTGCACAGATTCCAAGTTTTCCAATTCTCACTTCCCTAAACATCCCCAAACACACTACTAAGTGGTCTTTTCAACTTCTCACATCTCTCAAACTTTCTCTCAAGAACGAGACCACGATTTCCACCAAAATTCATGAAAAGTCAACCAAAATTCTTACCAAGTTCAAAACTTTTTCAAGATTTCAATGCAAACAAGGTACGTTCATGGTGTCATTCAAGTTTCATTTTTGGTTATTTTACTTTCACTCTCTTCTCCTTCTCATTTTTTCATCTAAGAGTAAAGTAAACCCACAACTACAAACTCTAGGGTTTCAATTTCATGAAATAGAAGTTAAGAACAAACCCTAAAATCAACCTAATCATGGGTAACAAGTTTAATCAACCAAATCCCACCCCGAACATGAAGTTTTTAACTACCCCACACATAAAACATGAAAATTTTAAACAAGGAGTTGAACTCTTACCGGATCTGTGAAGAATTTCAAATCGGGCTGAAAGATTAATGGTGGGTTGGTGAAATCGAGTGTGTGTGTGTAATTTGGAGTGTTGGTTGTGATGGTGGTGCGTCGGAACAGTAGTTTCCGGTGGTGGTTGCCTTGATTTTTACGTTTGGGGTGAAAAGTGTAAAAGAAACTTACCTTGAGGCCTTATATAGTCGGGTAAAAACCCGTCAGACCCATGAAAGAGGCAGCTCGCACTTTATTCGGCGGGTCGCCAAAGTGAATGCGGGTAGGACTTAAGTCCTCCAAATGTGCACAAGTGGGTTGGCCTGCCAATTTTTCTGCAGAGTTGAATGGGCGACTCGCCTAATGAAAGGCTGAGTAGTCCTTCACTCCGCAGAAAATATTTGTTCACTGCATGCACTGGCGGCCCGCATTTATTTTGGTTGGGCCGCCCTTTTGCTTCTACACTTTAATCGGCAGTCCTTTGTCACTCTTCAACTTTTCCCACTTTTCATTCCTCGCAATACCCTGTATTAACACCACTCCAACCAAGATCAAGTGCATTCATCACAGAACTTCACATGAAATTTTTACACTAACTACATGATTAAAACTAAAATTGCTAAAAGTAAAACTTGGGTTGCCTCCCAAGAAGCATTTGATTTAACGTTGTGACATGACGGTGTTATCTTAACCTTCAATGATCCATGAAGTAGATGCAAGCGACCTTCCTAGGCTCGGCTTAACATCCCAAGTAATGCTTCACTCTTAGGCCATTCAATTGGAAAGTTGTAGAACTTCCCTTTTCTTGCAACTCGACCCCTCCGTAAGATGATGTTCCCACCACTTTGAAAGGTCCACTCCACTTGGATTTCAACTTTTCGGGGAATAAATGCAATCTTGAATTGAACAATAGCACCATGTCCCCAGCCTTGAATTCCTGATTCGGTATCTTCTTGTCATGGATGATCTTCATCTTTTTCTTGTAAAGCTTTGCATTTTCATAAGCAAGGAACCTCATCTCCTCAAGTTCATGTAGCTTCTCCACCCGGGACTTGGAAGCTTCTTCCCAATTCATGTTGAGCTATTTCAATGCCCAAAGAGCTTTATACTCCAACTCCATAGGGAGATGACAAGCTCTGTGATCACGTCCAACTACGCCCTATAAAAGGGACTAAGCGGTCGCAGCAAATATAGCTCGGTATTTAAAGTCCCGGGGTCGAATCCCACAGGGAACACTCGAAATATAGTTGTTATTCTAACTAATTTATCTAACCAATTAACTCCCAAGGTTTGTATTTGAATGATGGCTTAAATGTAACAACTAATTAACACTAAAGTAAGTAGCAAAATATTAAGAAATAATTAATCAAGTATTTAACAGCCTAGGATGGATCTACCCAACTCCTACCTATGTGTTAGAATAATTCTTTTAACAAATTCAACTTGGTTTTCTTCCTATTGAACACTTGCTCCAATTATACAACTATTCACTCCCATGTAATAGCAGTAACTTTTACTAACTAATTTTTCAATTAATTAATGAAGATACTTAGGACTATAAGTTTAGTTCACAATCAGGATCAATGGTCACAAATCACCTTATTGACAACCTAAGTAATACCTTGGTTTTAGGTTGAAATATTGCTAAGTGTCCAAACCTATGAATCTATCCCTAGACACACACAAGAATAATGGGAACAATCAATTGGGGGCCCTTCCAATTAATAGCAATCAAAACATAAACACTTAGATAGGAAGAATTCACAAGTTTCATTCACTGAAATAAATATTCATAACACATAAGTATTGGAGTTGTTCAATCAACCCTAGAATGGGTAAATTAGCCACTCATGTTCATGATAGTCATATCAAAATAATTCATGAATGAATAAATTACAAAAAGTAAGGAAGAATTTAGGAAAAACTCGTGTTCTAGAAGTCTCCAAAGCTCTAGCCTCGTTTTTGCCTCTTTTCCAGTGTATGATTCATAATGGAGGCAAAAGAAGCTTTTATACCCTGTAAGAAACTAAGCAAAAGTACCAAAAAGACCTTAAAATTTCGCCATGCCACGCGGACTAATTTTCTTCAGGCAATTCAGCTCGCGTGACGCTCGCGTATTTGGCCTAAATGCGCTGAAATTTTTATTCAATTCCTAAGCAAAGACTCTATTTCTTCCCGTGTCACTCGCGTGGCACACGGATCACTTGAACTCTTCAACATCTTCACTTTTAGTTCCAAAACTAGCACTTTCTTGCTCAATTCACCATGCTCAAATCCTACAACACCAAATAACTCAATTAGTGTCAACTCTTGAGAATTTTGCATATAAACTCTTTGGTGTACTATCATAACATGGTAAAACTACCCTGAAAATATATTTAAAATAGCCAAATATCACAACCCCACACCTAGACTTTTGCTCGTCCTCGAGCAAAGAAGAAAAATACACAGAAAGCAGGCAAGATATCAAGATTAGATAAGGACTCGCGACAACAACTTAGCAAACTCACCCATAAAATTCAAACACCCTTTCTTTTGGTCATAGTCAAGTATTGAAAGTAGAAACCTATAGACCACTCAAGTTCCAATGTACCTCACAGAAAGAAGATGCCACCAAACATACAACATATGATTTCTAGAGAAATTATGGCATATCAAATATCAAATACTCTCACACTCAGAAAGAAATTTATCATGTCCCACAAAAAAGTATCATAGGCTTGCTCATTTTATCGTTATCCGCTAATGTAGAAGTCTCAATCAAAAGTCAAGTAGGGATTTTCAATAGCTTGTAATGTTGGCTTGGGGTAAGGTGTGGTACACTTTTGGGTATATAGTGACTAATTCTTTTCCTCAACACTTTAAATATCACTTACTACTAGTTTTCTCTTTCTCCTCGTTTCATCAACTCATTCTCTTCTTTTTCTTATTTTTTTTATAATTTTCACAACACTTGGATGATTGGGGACTTAAGAGTTCAATGAGACACATCAGCTTCACTAGGGTGCCTTTGGCGTGTTGATACTTGAGGCTTTTATCACCCTTAACCGAGCATAGGAACATTGCTCCCCATCCTTTATTTCTTTTTTTTTTTTACATCTTTCTATACGAAGAGAATATCAAGTATTTCATTCCTTCATTCTTTTGCAACTTTCTTCCCAAGTATATAACAACTCTTATTAATAACCTACAATCTTTTCAAACACACAACCTAAAGTAGTTAAGGGGAAGATGGGTAACAAGAGAGGTAAATAGAAAAAAATGGATAGGGCTTGTAATTCAGGTTGCCAAAGAAAAGGTCAATAGGCTCAAGTTGGGGGCTCTACGGAATATGTTCATTAGGTAGGCTAATTTGGGAACAGGCGGGCCAAAGAAGGCCTACTTTCATTCTTAAGATCAAGACTGCCTAGGATTTTTCCTCAAACAACAAGCAGGGCAAGTTCTAGACTTAACATGAAATAATGAGAAGTATAAAATAAACTCACCACACACTGTACATGGAACTCAAAGATCAATTCAGTTTCATCTCGCAATACTTCACTATGAACTCAAAAAGGAAGTTCAAAAATATGTAGGTAGTTCTAGCTAAAGGCTGCCTTTCGAATCCCTCACTTCTCTCTTTTTATGCCTACTCTCCATTTTTTCTCCTTCTGAGCTCTTAGGTATTTTTTTATTATTTTTTTATCTTTAATTATTATCTAACCTACAGACTGCCTGGTTCAGCATAAATAACTCAATGGGAAAGAACCAAGGCTAAGAAAACCCAAAGAGATTATTGATAAACTAAGAATTAACAAAGCTAAAAATTAACTTTAATATTAATGAACTACTAAATATTTATAATACTATTCTATTACAGACCCAACAAAACTAGAAGGCAAGAAATAAATCAAAAACTGTCAAGTGACAAGAAAGTATGAAAACATCCTAAAATAAACAAGTACCACACAATAAACTCCCACCCCACACTTAAGAATAAACAGTGTCCTCACTGCACTATAACAAAAATATATTTAACAAGTAGGGTGGTGGTACTCCCTGTCAAGCAGTAGTAGTCGAGCAGCTGGTGCTCGCATCAGGACGTGCACCAGGAACAACATCAGAAGTAGTCATAGCAGCTACTACAGTATCAGCAGGCCCACGAACAGATGTGGCAGCAGCTCTCGGAGCATCCACAGGGGTAGGAAAAGAAGGAGTAGAAACTACCTGGGATGGTGCAACCATAGTAGAAACAGCAGGTAGCTCAACCTTAGGCGGAAAGACGACTAGCAAGCGCTCATCAGCAGTATAGGGCAACTCAGTCATAAGAGGAGTGAGATCCACGCCCTTCATCTTCATATCAAGCTCTGTGGCACGCCATTGGCGAAGTAGCATCCGCTCAATTTGATCCAAGCGTTGCTCATAAGATAACTTCTCCACTCTATCTTCATCCGGGCTCTTGACATTTGTGATATCAACTTTCTTTGGAGTTTCGTCTTCCTTTTCATCCCCCTCATCAACCACTACCTTCAATGATCGCATATATTTAGTCAAAGTATTAGGAAAGAACAAGTGCCGCTGCATATTCTCTCGAGTGCGCTGCAACTCTCGAAACATCAAATAGCCCACATTAATATCAATTTTCTTCATCAACGCATAGGTGGCAATAACCCTTTCAAACCGTATGTCTTTCATGTGCTCACAGGGGATCAGACGCAAGCAAATAAATCTCAGATGCACTCTTGCTTTCTTAGAGAAATATTTGAAAGCCAAGGTGTTGTGGGGAGACCCTGAACTGGCCTTCCACTTTGCCTTCGGATTATCATCACATATCACACGTCGGATATCATCAAGATCTGGTGCATTCTCAATAGCCTGAAGTGCAGCTCCATCAACCACAAATCTCTTTGTAATCTTCTTTGGCCTGATCATCACGCCAAACAGTGTGAGAAACTGTCTTGCGCCGCTTGGCTGCAAGTTGTTGCACCGAATCAAATTCCTTTCCCTGCCCAGTATTCTTTCTGACACGTCCTATTTGGACTCCTACAATCAAAGAGCAAGCAACCCAGTAATAAAACAGAATAGGCCAAAAATTCAAACATTTAGCTTAGCAACAGACAAAGAGCATAATATGAAACACCGCGACAAAGAGCCTTTGAATCAACTAACGACTTGCACAGCTTAAAATACGCACAAGTGCCTTCAAATATCATTCCAATAACACAAAGGTGGACAGGTACTCAGACTTCCCCGCTTTAATTCAAATCAAGATAAGCTATATCAAATCTTATTAGAGGATGCTACATTTGTTTAAAAACTAGTATATATTAGATTCGTTTTCCCACATGCTAAATAGACACATGTACAGTATATGTGTGCGTGAATATATTTGTTTAATAATACTACAGCTTAATCTATATTACTCTAACCACTATTCACCTCCAATTTATATTACTCTATACTAATCACGAACATATACTGCTCACATGCTGAATATACACATGAATGAATCTATATTAATCTATATTACTCTATACTAATCAGAGGTGACAGGTTTAAGGGCTACGGGACAGGGGTGGGGGTTTCGATTTAAGGGGAGGGGGTACGAGATCAGAGGTGTAAGGGTGGCGTGATAGGGATGGGGACGGTGGAACAGAGATGGGGAGTGGCGTGGGAGAGGGGAGACGGGAAAAACAGGGGGGAGGGGGTGAGAGTTTATTGTAGGGGGAGGGGAAAGAATCTAGTACGAGCAGCTTTGTATGGTGGGGGAAAACGGGTGACTGGGAACGGGGTCGACGGGGTTAAGGGGGTGACTGGAACGGGGTTGAGGTTGGTGATGGGTTGAACAGTGGGGGGGTGACGGGGACAGGGGTGGGGAGAGAGAGGTGATGAGAGAAAGAGCAAGGAGGAGAGAGAAGCGTACCTGGCGCCTGAAGTGGTGGTGCTGCGGTGGTAGCTCCGGCGGTGTAGGGGTGTTACGGGGTAAAAGGGATTTGGGGTGGGGGTTGACTGTTGAGCATATAGATTGAGCGTGTAGATTGAATATGGGAGGAAGAGAATAGTAACATGGGAATATATTAACTGTTGCCCTATTTTGTTCCTATTTTGGTTTTCTTTATATTTTTTTAAATTAAAATTACTTACCTGGCCTTTTAAAATCCGCGTGGTGGCCTCGTTTGTGAGCCTCCATGCGCTGTATTTTTTTAGCTCACCACAAAAATTTCTCGTGCTAGTCCCGTGGCACGAGACTTAAATGCTCCTCAGGCTAAATATCTCGCGTGGTACTAGCGTGCCACGAGCTCTTCATAACTACTCACCTCATTTCATGCCATTTTTCAGCTTGCTCATCTTGATTCACCTTCGCATGTTCTACAAACTCTGCAACTGTCGATTAATCCTACAAAACTTGATCAAACATTAATATTCTATAATTAAAATAAAAATTACTGTAGTAAACAATAAAACTAACTAAAATCGTGTGTTGCCTCCCACGCAGCGCCTTATTTAATGTCGTGGCACGATTTTTTTTTGTTTTTTTTATTTTTTTTATTTTTTTCTTTTGTTTACAATTACAAACACGGGTTGCCTCCCGAGAAGCGCCTTATTTAAAGTCGTGGCACGACATTATGCAAGTGTCAATCACTCATAAAAATACCAGACAGAAATCACCTTGACCTCTTCTTCCATTCCATAGTAACTTTTCAATCTTTGCCTATTTACCTTAAATCGTCTTGAACCATCCTCAGTCTCTACTTCCACAGCTCCATGAGGTTCCACTTGCACAACTTTAAATGGTCCAGACCACCTCGATTTAAGCTTACCAGGGAACAAACGAAGTCTAGAATTATAAAGCAATACCTGTTCGCCCGGCTCAAAGCTCCTATCTATTATCCTCTTGTCATGCATGTTTTTCATCCTCTCCTTGTATAGTCTCGCACTCTTATAAGCGTTAAAGCATCTCTCCTCAAGTTCGTGCAACTCATTGATCCTGCCAGAAGCCGCAGAGTCATAATTCAAATTTACCCTCCTAAGAGCCCATAAAGCTCTATGCTCTAACTCTACAGGCAAGTGACATGCCTTTCCGAACACTATCTTGTAAGGAGTCATCCCTATAGGTGTCTTGTAAGCAGTCCTATAAGCCCATAAGGCGTCATCCAGCTTCCTTGCCCAATCAGTCCTGGTAGCATTTACAGTCTTTTGAAGCACACTTTTAATCTCTCTATTTGAGACCTCAACTTGCCCGCTGGTCTGCGGGTGGTAAGGTGTGGAAACTTTATGATTAACACCATACTTCTCCAGTAACCTCTTGAATACTTGGTTGTAAAAATGACTTCCCCCATCACTAATAATAGCCCGAGGAGTACCAAATCTAGAGAAGATGTTCCTTTTGAGGAACTGAGTAACCCTTAGCATTATTAGTGGGGAGAGCAACAGCCTCGACCCACTTGGAGACGTAATCTAGTGCTACAAGTATGTACTTGTTCCCATAGGAGCTAACAAATGGACCCATGAAATCTATCCCCCACATGTCAAATACCTCAACCTCCAAGATTGGTTTCATAGGCATCTCATGACGACGAGAGATATTGCCGGTCCTCTGGCACTCATCAGAAGCCCGGACCCAAATGTTAGCGTCCTTGAACAAAGTAGGCCAAAATAAGACCGCTTCCAATACCTTAGCAGCTGTCCGGGGCCCTCCAAAATGTCCTTCATAGGATGAAGAATGACATGCCTGCAAAATAGAAAATTTCTCTATCTCGGGGACACATCTCCGGATCATGTTATCAACACATATCTTAAACAAATAAGGTTCATCCCAAAAATAAGATCTATATTCATAAAAGAACCTTTTCTTTTTCGCCGAGTCAAAATCATGCGGAATTATTTCACTTACCAGATAATTTGCAATATCAGCGTACCATGGAATTTCTTCTAATGTAGTGGCCAACAATTGTTCATCTGGAAAGTTTTCCCAAATCTCACCTTCCTCAACCCGCTTCTCAGCTCCTTCAAGTCTAGACAAATGGTCTGCAACCTGGTTCTCAGTACCTTTACGATCACGGATCTCCAAATCAAACTCCTGTAGCAGCAACACCCACCGTATCAAACGGGGCTTGGAGAAGTCCTTAATGAACCTCCTATAGAAGCCAGCATGGCCTAAAAAGCTACGAATCGCCCTCACCAAGGTGGGTTCAGGCAATTCCTTAATTACCTCTACTTTGGCTTTATCAACCTCAATCCCTCTACTTGACACTTGGTGCCCTATGACTATCCCCTCTTGTACCATAAAATGGCACTTCTCCCAGTTAAGCACAAGATTAGTTTTAATACACCTTTTCAACACACTCTCAAGATTAGTCAGACATTCATCAAAAGAGTTACCTATCACAAAGAAGTCATCCATAAATACTTCCATAATATCCTCTACCATGTCCGTAAAGATAGCCATCTGACACGACCCAGAATCCGGTTAGGCCGTGCGGGCACCCGACATCCTCCCCTAGACCCGTCGGGCGAACCCTTACCAACAAAATTAGGAAAATAAATATAATAATTCATAAATAAGGACAAGATAAAAAAAAAATACAGACATACGGATACCTCTAAGCTGTACAAAAGAAACTACAGCTGACTACCCAACATACTAGGTTTAGGGCTATCCAGACAAGACATCTAAGAGTACAAAAGAAGACAGATACCTCCTGAAGGGAGCAAAATGCCACTGAAATAATAACCAATAAACTGGTGGCCATCTGGAATAAAAGCTGGCTCACCCTGACAGCTGAAGTCGTCTTCGCTCCTTCACAACGTGGCGAACTCTATCCTGGAGCGAACCTGCCGAAACGAAATAGATAGACAAAAACAAACAACCAACAAGGGTGAGTCAAAAGGACTCAATAAGTGGGGCAGACTAGCCACCTCAAACAATAGGATAGCTAGTCAGGGAGAAGAAAAACAGATAAACTAAATCCATCTTATTTAAATTATGAAAAGGCAGAGCCAAATAATAACTAGAAATACGTATGGAATCACAAACTTATTAACAACCAGGAACGTAAGGTAGCCAGAACATATAGGTATCCCGAACATATCAACAATTAAAAATACATCATACCGTCGCAGTGTTCAACTCGATCCATATATTTATACCGTTGCGGCGTGCAACCCGATCCATATATTTATATCGTTCCGGCGTGCAACCCGATCCATATATTTATACCGTTGCGGCGTGCAACCCGATCCCCGCAACCCAGAAATATATAGGCAAACTGAGATATGTCCACAACATGGTGTACATACTGCATATATAAAACACAACACAATACACACAATAGTCAGTATGCGGTGCAATGAGATGGGTTGAATGCGGTATGATGCAATGCAGTCACATATGCCTGATACCTATCTCCGGCGCGGGACTCTCATCGTCTACATGGAGATATATGCAATAATGACCCTTCACCGGCTCGGGACTCTCATCGATTACCGGAAAGTATATGTAATGATGACCCTTCACCGGAGCGGGACTCCCATCGCCAACCGGGAAGTATATGCAATAATGACCCTTCACCGGTGCGGGACTCTCATCGCCAACCGGGAAGTATATGCAATAATGACCCTTCGCCGGTGCGGGACTCTCATCGCCAACCAGGAAGTATATGCAATAATGACCCTTCGTCGGTGCGGGACTCTCATCGCCAACCGGAAGTATATGCAATAATGACCCTTCGCCGGTGCGGGACTCTCATCGCCAACCGGAAAGTATATGCAATGCTCAAAACCAGAGTGCAATGCTCATATGTTCAATGCAATACCAACAACAGGGGATAAGATATAATATACAATGTAAATTCAAAGCTAAGGCGTAATGAGTACGCCTATCGGCAGCTACACACGTAAGGAAACACGTGGTGGAAAATCCACGAGGCCAAGTGCCCCAAAGAAATGGATATAAACACTTACCTCGTTCCAAAGTTAACATTGCTAATCAATAACCACTTTTATCCTTTGGTTCCATTGCCAAACGATCCCACTGTGTTCAATAAGCAGAAAAATATATCACATTAGGCTAAAGGCTTCATTCCTCACATCTTAGGGCAATCCAGATAGGAACCTGATACCCTATTCGCATACGCAATACGCAGGCCAGGCCTATATACAGGGTTTAAGGTCACATAACCAAACCCCAAATAATTTATATTTATATGTTGCCCATGACTCACTGAGTACGGATATATAATCAATTTTATTATCGGGGTCCATTTGACCCTTTAAACTATTAGTTGAACTTATTAAAACGATGTATAATAATCCAAGTTTTACCGTTAAAACATATTCAAACACACGTAATAGACTCAAATAATATATTAGGATCATTACCTGAATGTTTCAGGGTGAAAATTCTACTTTTTTCCATCCCTTTTTCTCATTTTCTGGCATTTTTCCACTCCGTGTTTTCCATTTTTTAATTTCTCTGTTTCTCGCTTCCCCTGTATCTCGTTGAGCTTATAAGCTCACTTTGACCGCCTAACTTTTTGTCCTTTTCCTTTTTCTTTTTTATTTTCTTTTATTTTATTTTTTTTTCTTAACAAAAATTAAAACGGTGTCCTACGATATTCGAAATAATTCCAACTTTCGCATACAAGTTATACAAAATATATGTAACATACTCGCGAAGGCGGATCTCAAATCAGACTCCCGAAACTCAAGATGCGAATTTAAATGAAAAGAAGTCAAATTATTTAACTTTCGGCATTTTAGCGGAAACTAGCCGAACAACATCGAAATTCACTTTCGAAAGTTTACAAAAATCACAAATAATCATACGAACCTAACGGCGCTTTCGTATTTTGAATCGGAGCTCATTCGGTAAAACCGAGCTCGAAAATCTCTTTTTAATATTTATCGCCAATAAAAACTGAAACCTTCTTCCGATGCCTATCAACCGAGGTCTGATTTAGCTCAAATTTTACAGACAGGTTCTAATGGACATTACGAATATTTTAAAATTATCGGCACGCCAATCGGAGTCCTAACTTCCGAAACAACTGACCGAGGTCGTTTCACCATCATACACCTTTGGAAGGTGGCAGGCGCATTACATAGACCAAAGGGCATCCTTCGAAAAGCAAAGGTGCCATAGGGACATGTGAAGGTAGTTTTCTCTTGGTCCTCAGGGGCAATGTGAATTTGGTTATACCCCGAGTAACCATCTAAAAAACAAAAATGGGGCCTCCCTGCCAATCTGTCAAGCATCTGATCAATAAAGGGAAGGGGGAAGTGATCTTTCCTAGTAGCTTTATTCAACTTCCTATAGTCCATACAAATTCGCCAGCCAGTTACAGTTATAGTGGGGATAAGATCATTATTCTCATTTTTAACCATAGTCATCCCATCTTTCTTTGGCACACACTGGACTGGACTTACCCATTGACTATCAGAAATTGCAAAGATAATACCTGCATCCAGCCACTTTATTATTTCTTTCTTGACTACCTCTTTCATGTTTGGACTAGCCTTCTTTGATGCTCTATTGAAGGTTTAGCACCCTCCTCCAACAGAATCTTGTGCATGCAAAAAGCTGGGCTTATTCCCTTGATGTCAGCAATAGTCCATCCAATCGCTTGCTTGCACTCTTTCAAAAACCTGCATTAACCTTTCTACCTGCATATCTGACAAACTAGATGAGATAATAACAGGCAAAGTAGAGTTAGGTCCCAGGAAAACATATTTCAGATGCTCGGGCAATGGTTTGAGCTCCAATTGAGGGGGCTCCTCTATAGATGGTTTTGTGGGTGGCGCTATCCTATTAGCCAAATTAAGTGGCTCAAATCGTGGTTCTCTATGCCAAAACCCACGCCCTTCTAAGGCCAATATAGTCTCATCCCATTCCTCGCCATCAGGGATGTCCATATTTATAATACAAGCTTCTAGTGGGTCATTAGGATAGTAAGACTCATCATCCTCAAAATCATCTACCTCTAAGACATTAGCCATGGAACAATTAGCAAACTCACTAGGTCTCCTCATATTTTTTTTAACACTAAAGGTCACCTCCTCGTCATTTAACCTCATCTTCATCTCACCAGCCTCACAATCTATAATATCATTCCCTGTAGCAAGGAAAGGCCTCCCTAAAATGATAGGGGTATCCTCATCAACTGCACAATCAAGAATTACAAAGTCTGCAGGGAACACAAATCTATCTACTTGCACTAGAACATCATCTAAAATCCCTGCAGGTCTCTTAACACTCCTATCAGCTAGCTGAAGACTCATAGAGGTTGGTCTAGCTCTGCTAATACCAAGCTTTTTATAGATAGATAGATAGAGGCATCAAATTTATACTAGCTCCTAAATCAAGTAAGGCTCTAGCAAAAGTGTGCTTACCAATCGTGCAAGGTATAGCAAAACTACCTGGGTCTGCCAGCTTTTGCGCCACAGGCTTAGTCACCACAGCACTACAAGTGTGAGTCAGAGTGACCGTAGCCAGATCCTGAAAATCAAACTTTCTAGACAAAAGATCTTTCAGCATTTTAGCATAACCAGGTTCATCTCTAATTCCTTCAAGTAAAGGAACATTAACATGTAATTGTTTAAGCATATCAATGAATTTCTTGTACTGACTCTCTTTTTACTGTTTTACGAGCCTTTGGGGGTAAGGGGAAGGTGGTGTCTTATGCTTTAGACTTACCTCTTCATTTACCTTTTCAGTTGGCTTAGTCACAGGGTCAGGTGTAATCTCCTTTTCAGCTTTATCCTTGTCACCAACTTTAGCTGGAACATCCACAGGGTTAGCTTTTGGCACACTGGGCACCTCTTCCTTAGCCAATTATTGCTCTTTGTCTAAATCTCTACCATTCCTCAAGCTAACTGCCATCACTTGGTTAGGATTTGCGTCCTTTGGATTTACCATTGTGTCTCCTGGCAAGGTACCCTGAGGTCTATTGTTCAGAGCAACGGCTAGTAGTCCCAACTGTGTATCTATCCCCTTAATGGCAGTGTCATGGGCTGTAACTTGATCTTGCAACTTCTTGTGTACTCCCACCATGGACTACTCTTAATGTCAGCTATATTATTAGCTTGCTGTGTAGGTAATACTATCTGCTGGTTATTATAAGCTGCTTGTCTGGTAAGGAACTTGTTGTCCCTGCTGTCTGGCAGTATTGTATGGAGCTGGTTATTGTGCCAGTCTAACTGGAGCCTGCTGATTGTATTGCTGTCTCTGCCCATAATTCAGAAAATTGGCATCTTCAGTATAACCCAATAAATCAGAGTCAGCAAAATTACCAGGATCAGGTGTGTCCACTCGGTTAACGGGTTTTAGCATGTTTTCATTAAATTGCTTCAAAGCCACATCCAGCATAGTCTGCAACCTTGACATTTGCTCTTCAACCCCATGATCAATTCCAGCAGCCAAAACCTTTGGGCCTGAACCAGCAGATGCATCTCTAGTCAACCAGCCTGAATTTTGAGCCATGGTATCGAGTAGAGCTTTTGCTTCAGTAAATGTGTTACTCAAGAATGCTCCTCCAGCAGCTGCATCTAAATTGCCCTTGATTTGATCACTCATGCCCATGTAAATTCTTTGTCCCAACATCTGATCAGGAATTCCATGATGGGGACACTTTCGCAAGCAGCTCTTGAACCTCTCCCAAGCTTCTGGCAAAGTCTCTAACGAGTTCTGCCTGAACATGAGTATCTCACCAACCTACTTCGCAGTTTTGTTTGATGGCAAAAATTTCTTCATGAACTTGATCACCAACTCATCCCACGGAGAGATAGAATTGACTGGCAAAGAATCAAACCAGTCACTGGCATCATCCGTTAAAGAAAATGGGAATAACATCAATCGCACGACCTCAGCCGAAACTCGAGCATGTTTCTGAGTTTCACACACCCTCATGAACTTTTTCAAATGCTTTTTAGGATCTTCAGTCAATTTACCCGCAAAAAGTCCAGCATTGGACAACAGACTGACCATAGTTTGGGTGATGTAAAAACTTTCAGCTTCAAATTCCCGAAGTTGAATCGCAGAAGCCAAGTTTCCAGCCACAGGCTGAGCAAAAGCATTAAGTGCCAAATCTTCAGCCATCTCAATTTCTTTGGTTTCTGATTTTCTAGGTGTATTGCCAACAGTATTCGCCCTTTTTAAGGTGTGGAATGTCCTCTCAATCTCTGGGTCAAACGGTTTCAACTCTGCAGACTGATATCTTGTTTTAAGCATACACTTGAAACACACAAATTCCAAAGAGTTAACTCAAGATGACAAAAGTGAAGTCAATTGAGAAATAAAACTAGTTATTTTAACAACTAAAATAACACCGTGTTCCCCGGCAACGGCGCAAAAATTTGATCACGCCCATCTACGCCCTATAAAAGGGACTAAGCGGTCGCAGCAAATATAGCTCGGTATTTAAAATCCCGAGGACGAATCCCACAGGGAGCACTCGAAATCTAGTTGTTATTCTAACTAAGTTATCTAACCAATTAACTCTCAAGATTTGTATTTGAATGGTGGTTTAAATGTAACAACTAATTAACGCTAAAGTAAGTAGCAAAATATTAAGAAATAATTAATCAAGGATTTAACAGCCTCGGATTGATCTACCCAACTCCTACCTATGTGTTAGAATAATTCTTTTAACAAATTCAACTTGGTTTTCTTCCTATTGAACACTTGCTCAAATTATACAACTATTCACTCCCATGTAATAGCAGTAACTTTCACTAATTAATTTTTCAATTAATTAATGAAGATACTTAGGACTATAAGTTTAGTTCATAATCAGGATCAATGGTCACAAATCACCTTATTGACAACCTAAGTAATACCTTGGTTTTAGGTTGAAATATTGCTAAGTGTTTAACCCAAACCTATGAATCTATCCCTAGACACAAGAATAATGGGAACAATCAATTGGGGGCCCTTCCAATTAATAGCAATCAAAACATAAACACTTAGATTGGAAGAATTCACAAATTTCATTCATTGAAATAAAATATTCATAACACATAAGTATTAGAGTTGTTCAATCAACCCTAGAATGGGTAAATTAGCCACTCATGTTCATGATAGTCATATCAAAATAATTCATGAATGAATAAATTACAAAAAGTAAGGAAGAATTTAGCAAAAACTCGTGTTCTAGAAGTCTCCAAAGCTCTAGACTCCCTTTTGCCTCTTTTCCAGTGTATAATTCATAATGGAGGGAAAAGAAGCTTTTATACCCTGTAGGAAACTAAGAAAAAGTACCAAAAGGACCTTAAAATTTCGTCCCATGGTTCTGTGCTTCGCGTGGCGGACTAATTTTCTTCAGGCAATTCAGCTCGCGTGACGCTCGCGTATTTGGCCTAAATGCGCTGAAATTTTTATTCAATTCCTAAGCAAAGACTCTATTTCTTCCCGTGTCACTCGCGTGGCACACGGATCACTTGAACTCTTCAACATCTTCACTTTTAGCTCCAAAACTAGCACTTTCTTGCTTAATTCACCATGTTCAAATTCTACAACACCAAACAACTCAATTAGTGTCAACTCTTGAGAATTTTGCATATAAACTCTTAGGTGTACTATTATAACATGGTAAAACTACCCTGAAAATATAGTTAAAATAGCCAAATATCACTTTGCCAAAGACTAACTGGAACGGTGACATCCCAATAGGAGTCTTGTATGCTGTGCGATATGCCCATAAGGCATCATCCAACCTTTTTGCCCAATCCGTCCGGTTCACATTAACTAACTTGGCTAAAATTTGCTTGATCTCTCGATTTGACACTTCCACTTGGCTACTTATTTGGGGATGATAAGGTGTAGCAACCTTGTGTCTCACCTCATATTTTTCAAACAAAGAGCTAAAGGCCCGATTGCAAAAGTGGGCCCCCCATCACTTATGATGGTGCGAGGGGTGCCAAATCTTGTGAAAATGCTTTTCTTGAGGAAGGCGGTGACACTTCCAGCTTTATTGTTCGGTAAGGCTATTGCCACAACCCATTTTGACACATAATCAACCGCCACAAGGATGTACTTCATACCATAAGAACTTGGAAAAGGACCCATGAAGTCGATTCCCCATACATCAAAGAGATTAACTTCCACAATGGGGTTTTGGGGCATTTCATACCTTCTCGAGATTCCCCTGTTCTTTGACATTGATCACAACTCTTTTTGTATTCATACGCATCCTTGTACAATGTAGGCCAAAAGAAACCGCATTCAAGTACTTTTGCTGCCATTCTAACACCTCCATGATGTCCTCTATAAGGAGCGCAGTGACATCCTTCAAGAATAGCTCCTTGCTCGGCTTCGGCAACACACCTTCTTACCATTCCATCGACACATACTTTGAAAAGAAAGGGATCATCCCAAAAGTATTGTCGTGCATCTTTGATCAACTTCTTCTTTTGATTGAATGAGAAATCCTCCGGGATCTTTCCACATGCGACATAATTGGCTAAATTCGCATACCAAGGAATTTTCTCCCAAGATACCGCCAATAGCCTCTCATCCGGAAAAGAATCATTGATCTCAAGGGTTTCTTTTGGCGACCCTTCTCCTCCAAACGGGATAAGTGGTCTGCCACTTGATTCTCGGTTCCCTTTCTATCAAGTACCTCAAGATCAAATTCTTGTAACAAAAGTACACATCTAATCAATCTTTCTTTTGAATCCTTCTTGGCCATCAAGTATCAAATTGCAGAATGATAGGTATGCATAATGACCTTAGATATAATCAACTAAGATCAAAATTTCTCAAAGCCCAAGATAATAGCTAACAACTCATTTTCTGTCACCGTATAATTTTGTTGAGCTCCATTCATGGTCTTGCTAGCGTAATAGATAGGGTGAAATATCTTCTCAAACTTTGGTCAAGCACGGCTTCCAATGCAACATCGCTAGCATCACACATGAGCTCAAATGGGAGATCTCATTTTGGACTCACTATTATCGGTGCAGTTATCAATCTCAATTTGACTTCTTCAAAGGCTTTCAAACATGCTTCATTGAATTCAAACTTAGCATCTTTCTCCAACAATTTGCACAATAGGTTGACAATCTTGGAGAAGTCTTTGATGAAGCGGCAATAAAATCTGTATGTCCCAAGAAGCTTCTCAGTCCTTTGATGGTTGTAGGAGGTGGAAGTTTGGAGATGACTTCAATCTTTGCATGATCTACTTCAATTCCTTTCTTGGACACCTTGTGCCCTAGAACAATTCCTTCTTGAACAAGAAAATGACATTTCTCCCAATTAAGCATAAATTTAGTTTCTTCACACCTCTCTAAGACTTTCTCAAAATTAGACAAATAATTTTCAAAAGAGTCACCCACTACGGAGAAATCATTCATGAACCCCTCTAAGAAATTTTCCACCATGTCATGGAAGAGTGAAAGCACACACCTTTGAAAAGTAGCCGGGGCATTACAAAGTCCAAAAGGCATTTTGCAAAATGCAAAAGTACCATAAGGACATGTGAAGGTTGTCTTGTCTTGATCATTTGCTTCAATTGAGATTTTATTGTACCCCGAATATCCATCAAGAAAACAATAATAAGCTCAGCCCGCCAAATGATCAAGCATTTAATCAATGAAGGGTAGGGGAAAATGATCTTTTCTTGTTGCATTGTTGAGCTTATGGTAGTCCATGCACACTCGCCAACCGGTCACGGTTCGAATTGAGATAGCTTCACCTTTTTCATTATGAACTACCGTCATCCTTCCCTTTTTGGGCACACATTGAATGGGTGAGACCCATTCACTGTCGGAGAGTGGAACAATCACCCCCACATCTAACCATTTTATGATCTCCTTCTTGACAACTTCTTGCATTGGAGGATTTAGCCTCCTTTGATTTTCTATCGTTGGCTTACATCCCTCTTCAAGGAGGATCTTGTGGGTGCATACACCCAGGTCAATTCCTCTTATGTCCACAAGAGTCCACCCAATTGCTTTGATTCTTCTTTTCACCACTCCAACTAATTGATCTTCTTGTTCATTGGTCAAGTGGGAAGAGATGATTATGGGAAAAGTGGAGTTTTGGCCAAAAGTGTATCTCAAGTGGCTTGGGAGTACTTTGAGTTCAAGTTTCAGAGGTTCTTCAATGGAGGGCTTTGTGGGAGGAATGGTTCGATTTTCAAGATCAAGGGAACACTTTTTGGGAACGTAGGGTTTAATGCCAAGTCCTTCTAATGCTTTCACATATTCGGAAACACTCTCTTCACTATCAATATCCATGTTCTAAATCACCGCGGCCAATTCATCCTCTTGACTTACTAGAACACTCTCTTTTTCCACAAGTGCATCCACAACCATATCCACAAAAGAACAAGTGGCTTCCTCCTCCATAGGTTGTCTCAATGTTTTGCATATATAAAATACAACCTTCTCACGATTGAAACGAAACGTAAGTTCCCCCTTTTCCACATCACAAAGTGCTCTCCCGGTAGCTAAAAATGGATGCCCAAGAATAATGGGGACGTCAAAGTCTACTGGGAAATCTAAGATCACAAAATCCGCCGGGAATATAAATTTTTCCACCTTCACTAAAACATTGGTGGCCACTCCAATTGGTTGCTTCATGGAACGGTCGGCCATTTGCAAGTTCATATTTGTAGCTTTGGGAACTTCCTTGGTAGTCAAAGTCTTGTAAACCGCATACGGCATCAAATTGATGCTAGCTCCAAGATCACATAGAGCTTTAGGAAAATGTGTCCCTCCAATTGTGCATGGAATCGTGAAGGCTCCGGGGTCCTCCATCTTCCTTGCCATATGCTTTGAAACAATTGAACTATATTGATGAGTCACATTGCTTGGCACATAGTCCTCATAATTCTTCTTGGTCACAAGATCTTTCACAAGCTTTGTAACATTTGTCATTTGGTTCAATGTGTCAACCAAAGAGAGGTTGATGGATGTTGATGCTATCTTATCCCAAATTTTCATAGCTTGAGATGCTTGTTTTTGTTTCATATTCTTTTGTGGGAAAGGAAGTGGAATTTTGGGTAAGGAGCTTGGGCTAGTAAGGCTTTGTTTGGGTGGTGGAGTTTTCTTTGGTTTGGTATTTTGAGAGGTAGTGACTTTGGGGATTGGTTCTTGAGGGATTGCCTCGCTATCAACTTTATTTCTTGAAATCTCTACTTCCACATCAATTTCCTTATCTTTGTATAACTCCTCTCCTTGTTTTGCTCTCCCATTTGCATGTCTATTTCATCCACATCTTCTTTTGATTTAGGATCTTCCTATGTTTTTCCACTCTTTGTCATAATTGCCATCACATAATCTTTTTCATTCCTCTTAGGATTCACCACCGTGTCACTTGGTAGTGCCCCTTGAGGTCTTTGGTTCACTTGGTAAGAAAGGGTGCTCATTTGAGATTCAAGAGCCTTGGTGGAAGTACTATGAGCATTGACCGTTTTCTTAATCTCTTTGATATCACCGGTATAACTTTCTTGATTCTTGAGAACTTTTCCCATCATTTCTTCCAATTTTGATTGACTTCTCCTTTCATTCTCACCTTGCTTGTAAGGAGCTCTTGGTGCGTAGCTTTGAGAAGCACCAACTCCCCTTCCACCTGTATTGTTTTTCCAATTTTGTCTTCCTTGATCTTGCCTCCATTGGCCTTGTTGATAAGGCCTTTGATAACTACCTTGTTGGTAAGCCACAAAGTTGGCTTCTTCTTCATTTTGGATATGAAACATTGCTCCGGCAAAATAGTTCTCTTGCCCCCTTTGAAGAAGGGTTAAAGGTTGACCTCTGGAATTGACATATCCAATTGGGGCCACTTGATGGCCCGCCTTTGTAACTTGAAGATTTTCTGCCTTGCTCGCCTTTTTCTCTTTTTCTTCCTTGGCACCTCTAAGAAGCTCAATGTTGGTGATGATTTGAGCCATTTGTTCCGCTTGATCTTCAAATCTTTTCATCATCATTTGGTTCATGCCTCCTTCACCATTTGGATTTTGAGCTCTTGATTGCCAATCTTGAGATTATTTGGCCACTTTGTTGAGAATTCCTTGACCTCTCGAAAAGTATGGTCCATGATGGCACCTCCACATAAGTTGTTCACGGCTGCTTGGTTGTTCTTGTTGAGCCCTTGATAGAAACATTGTAAAAGCATATCATCTTCAAAACCATGAGTTGGGCAATGTAGAAAAACTTCTTGGAAAGCTTCCCATGCCTCATACAATAAATTGGTAGGATCTTGCTTGAACATATACACCTTGTCTCTCATTGATGCTTGCTTGCCCTTGGGCAATAATTTTGCCAAAAATTGCTTCACAAGTTCCTCCCAAGTGTAAATTGAATTCTTTGGTAGCTTTTTCAACCATGCCTTAGCCTTCCCCGATAGTGAATATGGAAAGACTCTTAGGCGTAGAGACTCTTCCGTACAATATGCTGACTTGTAGAGATGACACGTTTGCACAAAATTCCTCAAATGTTCTGTTGGATCATCATGCTTTCCTCCGCAAAAAAGTCCATTTTGATCGAGTCCATGAAGAATCACTTGTGGGGTATTGAAAGTCACATTCCCACGAATTGGTGGTGGCACAACGGCACTTGCAAAAGTATCCAAATTTACTTCCTCCTCTGAACCTTCCAATTCTTGAACATGTTGATTATCGTTTCGACCACCCCTTGCATTCCTTTGGTTTCGATTGTCATTGCGTAACATTAACCCGATTGGCATTGGCTCTCCTATTAGCTTGAGCCCCACGGCCTCCTCGGTTTGCACCTCGGCCTCTGATAAGTTGGTATTTTACCAACTTAAAGACTAATCTAAGCTTTCATGTTTTAATCCAAAAGCAACGTTTAGTGTTATTAATATCGTGAATTGCCCATTTTCAGGTTATACCAGATGGTATGAACATCAATTGAAAAGTGAAGCTAAATGAGCAAGATTTGGATTAAAAAAGTCAAGCATCTTGCCACAGCTTGAGGCGCTCCGCCTGAGGATTAGGCGCTCCACCCAGAGGAAGCAGTGTCCAGGCGCCCTGCCTGAGGATTAGGCGCTCCGCCTGAGCCTCACCACTGTCCAAGTGTGCACATTTCCTAGGCGCTCCGCCTAGAATTGGGGCGCTCCGCCCAAGACAAGCAATATCCAGGCGCCCCGCCTGAAGCTAGGCGCTCCACCCAAGACCAACATGGTCCAGACGCTCCGCCTGGAAAGTGGGCGCTCCGCCTAAGCCTTGCCACTGATCAATTGTGTAAATTTTCTAGGCGCTCCGCCTAGAATTGGGGCGCTCCGCCTAAAAAACGGGATCCTTAACATGTATAAATATCAAAAGCTAGGGTTTTAACATTATTCAATTCTAGACTTATACTCTAAAGGTTTTGGGCGATTTTGTGAGCTAAGTTGGAGACTTAACATCATTTTGTAAGCTTCTAAACTTGTATCTTTGAATATTAATTCATATATCAATCCAAAGTCTATATTTGATTTCAATTCATCATTTCATTACATGTTGATTGCTTTGATTCAAACCCTAGTTATGAGTAGCTAAATTCATAACTAGGGGTGTAATTGTGCTATTGTGATAGAAAATTAATGGGTGTTGTTTTATTTCGCTAACCATAACACAAGTAACAATTATCCAACTCCCCATTACAATAACATCAAAATCCCAAAATCCATGATATTTGGGATTCCTTGTCTACATTGCTAGTTAAAGACTCGGAAGAGATTAACTAGTGTAGAATAGTAGGGTTGGCGAGGATTTGAGTTGATAGGCTATTTATATAGACTAACTCATCTAAAAGGAGTTACGCTCGGAAGAGGTCTCCTTTCCTCGGGTCATTGAGTAGTGCTTTAAGCATTCAACTAAGGCTTTGACGAGCGGGTTGTGAAAGATCTCTCTTAGGCCGGAAGGATTCTAGAGATCACAATCGGAATGCTCGACCATAATTATACTTGTGTTGGGAAAGTCAAGTAAAGACACCCGTTGGTTGGAAATCACTATTAGTTGATTGCACCCCTAGTCTAGTAATATCGAACAACTTACTCGTTTAATTGCTTACACTTTAGAATTAATCATAGTTTTCATCAAATAAATCATACTTCTAGGACTCAATACTAAACCTCATTTGAATATCTATTTGCAACTCTCTCACTTGACGTGCTAGTTCCCTTGGGAAATCGACCCTGACTCACATCGGGTATTATACTTTGACGACCGCCCTTCACTATTAATGGTGTAAGATTGAGCGTAGATCAAATTTTGGCGCCGTTGCCGGGGAGCTACGGTTTCAATATTGAGTTGCATTAGTTAATCAAAGTTGTTTAGTTCGCTAGTCCTAGCATTTTACTTTTGGTTTTGGTTTTACCTTGTGTAGGTGAAACATGGCTTATAGGAGAAATCCTAATCGGAACTTACGGAACCCCAATTACAACCATTATTACAATCAACAACATGGGGATCCGCAAGGTTATGAAGAGCAATATGATGAAGAGTTCCACATAGAACTCAACCAAGAGGGCTATCCATTCCATGTTGAACAAGTGGACGAAGATGAGATACAAGAGGAAGCTAATGATCCTCAAGTGGAGAATGTGAACCCTCATGATGACAACCCTTTTGGCCAAGCAAATACGGGGGTCCAAGAAAATGAAGAAGAAAATCTTGGAGGAAATAAAGGTGTTGCGGGTAATGCTAATCGGGGTGGCAACAATGTAAACCGAGGCGGCCGAGGTGTGAACCAAGGGGGTCGAGGTGTAAACCGTGGAGGTAGAGCAGATGTCAACCGAGGGGGCAATGCCAATAGAGTTAATGCTCGCAATGTCAACCGGAACCAAGAGTGTGATAGAGATGCTCGAGACTATCAACAAGAGTATGCTAGAGGTGCTCGGAACTATCAACAAGAGATGAGAGACTATGAAGATGATGAGGAGATTGAGGAAGAAATTGATATGAATTGTTTTGCAAGTGCCATAGTTCCTCCTCCTATTCATGGCAATGCTAGTTTTAGCATCCCAAATGTAATTCTTCAAGGTCTTGAACAACATGGTTGCTTTAGTGGTAATAAGAATGAAGATGCAAATGATCACTTGAGAAATTTTGTGCAAATTTGTAATCTCTACAAGTCGGCAAGGGTATCGGAAGAATCATTGAGGTTGAGAGTGTTCCCTTACTCTCTCACCGGAAAAGCTAAAGATTGGTTGAACAAATTGTCGAGAAACTCCATTTTCACTTGGCAAGAGTTGGTAAAACAATTTCTAGGGAAGTTTTCACCAAAGGGGAAGCAAGCGGCATTGAGAGATAAGATCTACATGTTTGAGCAAGAGGCATCCGATTCTTTGACCGAGGCTTGGGAGGCTTTCCAAGATGGGTTGCTCCGGTGTCCTAATCATGGTTTCAATGGGAACATGTTGTTGCAAAGCTTCTACCAAGGGTTGAACAAGATGAACCAATCCGCCTTGGACACTTTATGTGATGGTGTCACCATGGACAAGAGGTACAAAGAAGTGAAAGATATCCTAGACAAAGTGACCAAGAGATCTCAAGAATGGCAATCAGGAGCTAAGAATCCGGGAAGAGAAGTTGGGATTAGTCCAATGATGATGGAAAGACTTGAAGCCCAAGGTGAGAAAATGGCAAGGATATTGACATCGGTGGACCTCATGAACAAGAACTCAAAGGCCGATAGGGAAGCCAATGAAAAGAAGTTGCACAAGGTGGAAAATATCCACACCACAAATACCGGCCATCAAGTGGCCCCAATGGGTCATGTGACTCCCGGAGGAGCTCCTATGTCCCTTCTCTAACATGGGCAAGAGGGATACTATCCGGAATAATGCTACCATGTGCAAGATGGAGAAGAAGTACATTATGTGGGTAACTACTAAGGGCAAAGAGGGTATGATCAAGGTGGTTATCAAAGACCTTATCAACAACCCTACCAACAACCATATCAACAAGCCTACCAACAACAAGGGCAATGGAGGCCGAGTCAAGGAAGAGGTAATTGGAGTAGCAACCAAGAGGGAAGAGGAGCCGGTTCTTCTCAACAATATGCTCCAAGACCTCCATTTAAGCAAAATGATCAAGAGACAAAAGCTCCCACTAAATTGGAAGAAATGATGAGTCAAATGCTTCAAAATCAACAAGGCTACTCCAGAGACATGAAAGATATGAAGCAAACTATGATATCACATTCCACATCCATCAAAGAACTTGAGTCGCAAATAAGCCAACTCGCACATCAAGTCAATCAAAGGCCGCAAGGAGCATTACCAAGTGATACGGTAGTGAATCCTAAAAGAGGCGGTAAAGACCAAGTGATGGCAATCAAAACTCGAAGTGGCAAGACATATGAAGATCCAAAAGCCATGAGTAATGATGATGCGGAGTTGAGAATGCAAGATGATCATGAGGGCGCCGAGTGGAATGATAATGAAGCTATTGGAGAGGAGATGGTGCAAGATGAAAAGGAGAGGCAAGGTGATGAGTTTGTGCAAGACAATGATGATGATGTTGAAGAGATTCCCAAGCCTACGTCCCAAAACACCACTACCCAAAAAGCTAAACCAAAGAAAACTCCACCACCCAAAGAAAGCCTTTCCATGCCAAACTCCATTCCCAAAATTCCCCTTCCATTCCCACAAAAGAGTGACAAGCAAAGAGAAATCACACATGCGAAGAAGATATGGGAGAAGATTGCAAGCACTTCAATCAACATTCCATTGGTTGATGCATTGGGACAAATGCCCAGCATTGCTAAATTCATGAAAGACTTGGTGACCAAGAAGACATATGGAGATTTCGAGACAATCAAGGTGACTCATCAAGTGAGTGCAATTGTGTCAAAACACATAGCTCCAAAGATGGAAGATCCCGGGGCTTTTACCATTCCATGCACAATTGGTGGAAGACACTTCGAGAAAGCTTTGTGTGACCTAGGTGCAAGTATCAACTTAATGCCATATGCGGTGTATAAAACATTGGACACCAAGGCACCTAGACCAACGACCGTGAACTTACAAATGGCCGATCGCTCAATAAAAAGTTCGCTTGGAATTATTGACAATGTGTTGGTGAAAGTAGACAAATTCGTCTTCCCGGTGGATTTTGTTATTCTTGATTGCCCCATGGATTTTGAAGTACCTATAATTCTTGGGAGACCATTCTTGGCAACCGGAAGAGCTCTTTGTGACGTGGAGAGAGGTGAACTTACTTTTAGGTTCAATGGAGAGAAGGCCGTATTTCATATTTGCAAGGCCTTGAAACAACCAATGGATAATGATGTGACTTGTTCTTATGTCGATGTCGTGGTCGATGCCCTAGTGGAAAAGGAAAGTGTCTTAGCTAGTAAAGAAGACACGTTGGCGGCGGTAATTTGGAACATGGATGTGGAGAATGAAGATAGTGCAGCGGAGGTAGTGAAGGCATTAGAAGGCTTTGGATCCAAACCATATGTACCCAAAAAGCTATTCCTAGACCTTGAAAACCGAGCCACTCCACCCACAAAACCATCCATTGAAGAACCCCCAAAACTTGAGTTAAAAGTTCTCTCAACCCATTTAAGATACACTTTCCTCGGTCCAAGCTCCACCTTACCCATAATCATCTCTTCCCACTTAGACAAAGCTCAAGAAACAAACTTGTAGAGGTGGTGAGATGGAGAATTAAAGCAATCGGGTGGACGTTGGCGGACATAAGAGGAATTGACCCGGGAGTGTGTACTCACAAGATCTTGCTTGAAGATGGATGCAAGCCAAGTGTCGAGCATCAAAGAAGATTGAATCCACCAATGCAAGAGTTAGTGAAAAAGGAGATTATCAAATGGCTCGATGCGGGCGTGATTATTCCTTTATCCGATAGTAAATGGGTGTCTCTGGTGCAATGTGTTCCGAAAAAGGGAGGTATGACGGTGATTCACAATGAAAAGGGAGAGTCTATTGCAACAAGGCCCGTCACCAGATGGAGAGTGTGCATGGACTATCGAAAGCTCAACACCGCCACAAGAAAAGATCATTTCCCCTTGCCATTCATTGATCAAATGCTTGATCGGTTGGCGGGGCGTGCTTATTATTGCGTCCTTGATGGGTACTCCGGGTACAATCAAATCTCCATAGAGGCGGAAGATCAAGACAAGACAACCTTCACTTGTCCCTATGGCACCTTTGCTTTCCGCAAAATGCCATTTGGTCTTTGTAATGCACCCGCCACTTTCCAAAGGTGTATGCCAGCACTTTTTCACGATATGGTGGAAAACTTTCTTGAGGTATTCATGGATGACTTCTTGGTAGTTGGGGACTCATTTGATAATTGCTTGACTAATTTGGAGAAAGTGCTAGAAAGATGTGAAGAAACGAGGCTTGTTCTTAGTTGGGAAAAATTCCACTTCTTAGTCCAAGAATGCATCGTGTTGGGGCACAAAGTTTCGAAAAAGGGGATCGAGGTGGACCAAGCAAAAATAGAAGTGATTTCAAAGCTTCCACCTCCAATGACCGTGAAGGGTGTCCGAAGCTTCTTGGGACACGCGGGATTTTATCGCCGCTTCATTAAAGACTTCTCCAAAATTGTGAATCCGATGTGCAAATTGTTGGAGAAGGATGCCAAGTTTGTTTTTGACAAGGCGTGCTTAGAAGCCTTTGAAGAGGTAAAGAAGAAGCTAACCACCGCACCAATCATTGTGAGTCCAAATTGGAAGCTCCCATTCGAGCTCATGTGTGACGCTAGCGACGTGGCTTTGGGAGCCGTGCTAGGTCAAAGGGTGGAGAAGATGTTTCATCCTATCTACTACGCAAGTAAAACGATGAATGGAGCTCAAATGAATTACACGGTGACGGAGAAGAGCTTCTAGCAATAGTTTTTGCCTTTGAGAAATTCCGAGCATACTTGGTGGGGTCGAGAACAATTGTCCATACCGACCACTCCGCCATCCGGTACTTGATAGCAAAGAAAGATTCCAAGGCAAGACTCATTCGTTGGGTGTTACTCCTTCAAGAGTTTGACATTGAGGTGATAGATAGAAAGGGGACCGAGAACCAAGTGGCGGATCATTTGTCATGGATAGAAGAGGAAGGTCGCCCGAAAAAAGAGGTGGAGATAAATGATACATTTCCGGATGAAAGGATCTTGGCCGTGTCTTGGGAACCAATCCCTAGGTATGGAGACTTAGCCAATTTCATAGTTGGGGGAGTCTACCTAGAAGACTTCACATTCTACCAAAAAGAAGAAGTTGGCAAAAGATGCAAGATTCTATTATTGGGATGAGCCCTATCTCTTTAGGGTATGTGTTGATGGAGTCATCCGAAGATGTGTTGCCGAATCCGAGCAAGAGGCCATTATGAATGGGTGTCATTCTTCGCCTTACGGAGGACATCATGGTGGAGTAAGGATGGCGGTTAAGGTGTTACAATGTGGCTTCTTTTGGCCAACCTTGCACAAGGATGCCCATGCTTGGGTCAAGAATTGTGATCAATGCCAAAGGATGGGGGGAATTTCGAGAAAGCATGAAATGCCAATGAATCCCATTGTGGAGTTGAATTGTTTGATGTATGGGGGATTGATTTCATGGGACCCTTTGTGAGCTTATATGGAAACAAATACATCTTGGTGGCGGTTGACTATGTGTCCAAGTGGGTGGAAGCGGTTGCGCTCCCCAACAATGAAGCCAAGAGTGTATTAAGTTTCTTGAAAAAGAACATCTTTTCAAGATTTGGGACTCCAAGGGCAATCATTAGTGATGGTGGGAGTCACTTTTGCAACCGTGCCTTCTCAAACCTCCTTCAAAAATATGGAGTGAAACACAAGTTTGCAACTCCCTACCACCCCCCAAACAAGTGGCCAAGTCGAGGTTTCGAACCGGGAAGTAAAGAACATTCTTGCGAAGACGGTTAATGCAAATAGAACCGATTGGGCAAGAAAGCTTGATAAAGCTCTATGGGCTTACCGAACTGCATACAAAACTCCAATTGGGATGTCTCCATTCAAGTTAGTGTTCGGAAAAGCTTGCCATTTACCGGTGGAACTTGAACACAAAGCCCTATGGGCATTGAAGAAATTGAACATGGATTGGGATGATGCCGCCAATGCAAGAATCTCAAATTCGCATGAGCCTGATGAATTCCGGTTCCTAGCCTATGAGAATACAATGATCTATAAGGAGAAAATAAAAATGCTCCATGATTCTAGGATTTGGAACCGGACGTTCAAAGAAGGAGATGTCTTGTTGTTGTTCGACACCCGGTTGAAGCTATTCCCGGGCAAGCTCAAGTCGAAGTGGAAGGGACCTTTTAAGGTGGTAGGAGTTACTCCTTATGGTTCCGTTGATTTGCAATCAAGAGAAGGCGGAAGAACTTTCTGGGTCAATGGGCATAGAGTGAAACACTATTTGGGATGCGACGCCGAGGTTGGTGAACTGGCGTGCATTTACCTTGATGAATCTTGAGGAGGAAAAACCAAAACCGTCGTGCCGCGACGTTAAATTAGGCGCTTCTTGGGAGGCAACCCATGTTTTTAGTGTAATTAGTTGTTACTTGTGCAGGTGCTCGAGAATTGGTGAGTTCGAGAGTGGAAAGTGAGGAAAAAGGCTAAGAATAGCTCGGTACAAGGTTAGGCGGACCTCCTAATTTGTGAGGAGGACCGCCCAGGTAAGATTAAAAGCAAAAACTGAAAAAAAAAAAAAAAAAAAGGAAAATAAAGCTAGGCGGACCGCCTGGCCCATGAGGCGCCCCGCCTGGCCCAGCAGGCGGTCCGCCCGGCCCACCAAGCTGCCTAACCATCGGCCTTAAGGGGTCTAACACCTAAAATTTCCTCATTTTGCATTACTTCAAAATTTTAACAAAAGAGAAGGACCCTTTGGCCGAAAATCACCCCCCATTCCATAAAAAATCATTATCATCCATCCACATCACACACAAATCATTCCACAATCACTTTTCATCATCAACTAACTTTAATTTCGGGTATGTGTTGAATTTTTTTTTTTTAATTTTTGCTTAATCTTCTTCAACTTTGTAGAAACATGATTTAGGATTAGGAGTAGTTAAAAGTAGATTACTTTAGTGTTACTTGTGCTCAAATGCTAGATATTAATGTTGGTAAATGGAAAAAGTTAGGGTTCATGTAATAAAAATTGGGAATTTGGATGAGCTTGAACCCTTGACAAATTTTCCATGAATTTGGGGTGCTTGAGTCGTGTCTAAGTTGTTCATGATACAATAAACCAAGTTTGGAGGGTGTGTGATTGATTGAACTTGAATTGGTGAGCTATCTTGAAATTCTAGAATTGAAAATTCTTGTTTTGGCTTGTTTTGGTTAAAATCTTGCAACTATGGATTGAACATGCTAAGATTAGTTGCTTGAGGTGTGTTAGAATGTGAGAAATCTATGGGGAGGTCTTGAATATTGAAATGTGCAAAAACCCATTAGTTGGGGGAAAAGCGAAAACTCGAAGAACAAATGAGTGAAGTTGCTAGTACTTTGTATGTTTGCTTACCAACTTTGATTCCTTCTCTTGAAGTTGCCATGACTAGTGCTTGAAATGATAAGAGAAATAAGAAAGAGTGGTTTTGAATGTTGAACATGCTTAAAATTTTGAACTTTGTTTGCGCTTGTCCAATTCTTGAGTTAGGAGTAGGAGTATTGAAAGTGGGATGTTGGTTTAAAGTAGCCCAAAATGAAGTCAAGGTGAAGCATGCTAGAAAATCCAAATTGTCTTGATAGTGTGCTACTTTCATGCTTTGGTTGGTTGATTGAGATGCATTAGAACTATGGGAGTAGTTCTACGACTTTGCTTGATTTTAAATTCTCCAAATTCATACATGTAAAGTCAAATTGTAGTCTCCAACTCAATGTGATTTTTATGCAATAGTGGTGTTCATGACATTCTTGAAAGCATGAAATTGTTCAATCCAATCAAATTTCACACACCACTATTTGATTGTCTGAGGTTGTTTGTGTCCCCAAGAACTCACTTGAGAAGAGTTAAGAAAAACCACTGCTAGGCGGACCTCCCAAAGAGAGGCGCCCCGCCTGCCCAGAATTGCTCACAGGCGCTCCGCCTGTTCTCAGGGCGCTCCGCCCCACTGCCTGCTCTGCCCATTTCAGTGTCCCTAGTCAGGCGGACCGCCTGACCCTTAGGCGCTCCGCCTGACCCCTATTCCGATGCGTTATGATATTGTTTTTAATAGTTTCTGTTATGTCTTGCACTCTCACACGTCTAACAATGATTTGCATGTGTTTTAGGTACAATGGGCAAAACTGAAAAGAGAAAACAAGCTTCATCAACCCCCACCAATGTAGATTCGAGAGATGATGTACCCTTAGCTAAGTTACAACGGCTAACAAAGGACGAGATAAGAACAAAGAAGAAGCAAGATGCTTCTTCCTCACAAGATCAAAGGGAGGGGGGAGATGAACTAGTACCATCCCAAGTACTATCCGGTGATGAGTCCGACGACAACGAGAGGTGGAGGAATTTGTTCAAAAGGACGAGGGCTTACAAACTCCACGTGGATAACATCCAGTATAGGAGTGTCAACCTAGAACGGGTGATAAGCTTGAAAGATGTGGACAAGAAAAACCCCGACATTTACCAAAGGTACCAAAAGCATGCCAAATGGGAGGAAGTGTTGGGCAAACCACTTGCTGAAGCCAATGGAAAACTAGTGGCCGAGTTTTATGCTAACTTGGCGGCAAACAAAGAAGGCAACACAAAGGTGTTTTGTCGGGGTAAGTATGTGGATGTGGAAAACCGGTTCATTGAACGAGTTTCTAGAGCTTGACAACATTAAGCCAACGAGATTCATGAAGAAATGTGATATGACTGAGAAACAAAAGAGAGCATGGCTTGTACCTATAATTGGGAGAGAAAAGGATCCCAAGTGGAAGAAAAATGGCGTGCAAATTTATCGGAGTAATCTTAACTTTGAGGCCAAGGGGTGGCATTATATCCTTATCTCCAGGATACGCCCCACCAGTCAAGACAACAAGCTTACTATGCTTCAGGCAGTGATGATAGGATGTCTTATGAGGGGGATAAAAATCAACTTGGGTGGGGAAATGGCAAAGGAAATGGTTGCAATAGCTCTTTCTGAGAAGAAAAAACTTGCATTCCCTAACACATTGACAGCTTATCTAGAGTCCCAGGGAATTGAGTATCATCATGGTGACTACTACACACCCCCGAGGCATCCATTCAACTGGTATGCATTCAAGGATGACCCTCCATCTTCCTCAGCTTCAGCTGCCCCTCCAGTACCTGCTCTGCCATCCTCCTCTAGGGCGGATTCTCCACATGACCCCGATTCTCCTCTAGCTGACGAGCCTCCTAGGAGTACTGAGCCCGAGGCATTACCTCGAGCAGTGTTGGACCTAGATGATAAGTTGGAAGAGATCAAGACCTTACACCAGAGCAGTTCGCTGAGTTGATGCAGGTTATGCGGGACCACACTGCAGCTATTAGGGCCCACACCACAGCACTTGAGGCCACCCAGCAGACAGTTGCCCGCTTGGAGACAGCTGTCACAGGCATGACTCAACACTTCATCTCATGGGACGAGAAGATTAGTAGGGGCCTTATTTCACCCACAGGTATCAGTATTCCTACCACTTCTGCTCTGACACTGCTGCTCCTGCTGTCCAGCCTTCGAAGGCTCCACCTCCAGTATCTTCTGCTTTGCCTGGGCCATCTAGCTCCAAGGCTTCTCGTCGGGTGGTGACGACTGTCCGTGCTGATGTTGATGATGAGATTAGGAGGGATCTAGAGGCCACACGAGCCATGCGGTATGATGCTGAGGATGATGATACCACTGATGAGGATATCCCAGAGGATGATGACACTGACTTGCAGTTGGCCACCCAGTTGTCACTTGAGGAGACCCACAGGCGGCCGCCTTCAGATGGCAAAGGCAAAGGCCTAGCTTGAGCACTATCAGCGAGTCCCATTTCTACCCCCCTTGTACTTTACTTTTTCACTTAGCATGCGGGGACGATGCTAGAGTCTTTAGTTGGGGGAGGGGTTCGGATTTGTATGTGTATTTTGGATTGATTTTATCCTCAACGATATCCATGTACAAATTCGAACCATCTTGTATATATCTATTTCTTTAGTCTAGCTAGTAGTTATTTCATGTTCCATCTTTTTATTTTTCAAATAAGCCTCCATTTTTCTTTACTTGCTTCTTTCCGGAGGTTCTTTTTGAATCAAGTTTGTATATAAAACCTTTTGAAAAATATTAATGGATTATGTGGTACTACCTAATGTTACATTATTTTTATGGTAATCTTGACAAATAGTTTTGGACTTTGAATGACATGGCATGAGTTGTAGACCACGAGGTTCTTTAGCTAGCTCAATTGTGTTGTTGGCATGGTTTATAATCTTGAACCATTACATGCTTTGTGAGTGAGTGTCCTTAGTGTGTGCTTAGACTCTGAACTTGAAAGATTACTTGCGTGTGTGGTGAGCTCTTGATTAATAAGCTTGTGTGTGTGACTTGAAAGTTTGGAACTTGTCCTTAATGTACTTTGAGACGAAATCCTAGGTGAAACTTGACTTGAGATATGATTTTAGGCTTTCTTTGGACCGCTACTATCCTAAATGGCCTACCTGTACGTATATATCCTAGTTAGCCCCTCTGAGCCTTAACCTTTCATTTGGTAGTCACTAAAATTGAAACCCGAGCCAATTCTTGTGTGCTAAGGCACCAAACCTCTTTTTGGCCCTAACCTCCATGTGTGCAGTGAAAAACGTGCAATTTAGACTAAAACCTAAGTTTGGGGGAGATGGTAAAAGCTTGGAATCCCATTGTGAATGTCAAAGTGAAGTACATGAAAGAAAGAAGAAAAGAGAAAAGAGAAACGAAAGAAAGAGAAAAAGAAAGGAAATATATACATATATAAAAAATAAAAATAAAAAGAAGAGAAAAATGTTGAATAAATGAGGGATTAATTAGTACCGTCTTCAAAAGAAAAGGTAGAATGAGCCTAAATGGAAAGAAAAGGAAAGTTGCACAAAAATAAAGTAAGATGATGTAGCGCTATAGAGGTATAAGTCACTATTTAGCCAAATCTACCACACCTTATACCAAAAGCCTACGTTACAACCATATCAAGTCCTAATTGATCTCTAGTCAAGTGGCCCTACATTAGTGGAGAAGTACAAGAAGAGCAAGTCTTTGAATCTTTGAGAAGCACAGACGAGCATTTCTTTGTGAGAGTGAGAGTTCAAATTCTTGGAGTCCAAATTTTGTGTTAAAATATTTTATGAGTGAAGGACTCCATTCTTTTTCGTGAGGAAGCAAGTAACTTTTGAGCAAGGGGTTTGAATGCATATTGAGGCTCATGAACAATCGGAGCAAGCCGATAACCGTGAGATAGCTCTAAAGTCTCATGAGTTTCCTTTTTGCCATAGTCCGAGCAAAGTGCATAGATGCTTGTCAAGTGTTCATATTAGTATGTGTGACTAGTTAGTACCAACTAATTCATTAATGCAAAAATATTGTTTATGAAGTTCGGATTGTGGAGCATGACTTGACTTTGAGCTTAAATGTGAAAGAGTGTTTCGACATGCTTGATTTTGAGTTGTTTGAGGACAAGCAAAGACTTAAGTTTGGGGGAGTTGATAAGTTGGTATTTTACCAACTTAAAGACTAATCTAAGCTTTCGTTTTTGAATCCAAAAGCAACGTTTAGTGTTATTAATGTCGTGAATTGCTCATTTTCAGGTTATACCAGATGGTATGAACATCAATTGAAAAGTGAAGCTAAATGAGCAAGATTTGGATTAAAAAAGTCAAGCATCTTGCCACAGCTTGAGGCGCCCCGCCTGAGGATTAGGCGCTCCACCCAGAGGAAGCAGTGTCCAGGCGCCCCGCCTGAGGATTAGGCGCTCCGCCTGAGCCTCACCACTGTCCAAGTGTGCACATTTCCTAGGCGCTCCGCCTAGAATTGGGGCGCTCCGCCCAAGACAAGAAATATCCAGGCGCCCCGCCTGAAGCTAGGTGCTCCACCCAAGACCAACATGGTCCAGGCGCTCCGCCTGGAAAGTGGGCGCTCCGCCTAAGCCTTGCCACTGATCAATTGTGTAAATTTTCTAGGCGCTCCGCCTAGAATTGGGGCGCTCCGCCTAAAAAACGGGATCCTGAACATGTATAAATATCAAAAGCTAGGGTTTTAACATTTTCAATTCTAGACTTATACTCTAAAGGTTTTGGGCGATTTTGTGAGCTAAGTTGGAGACTTAACATCATTTTGTAAGCTTCTAAACTTGTATCTTTGAATATTAATTCATATATCAATCCAAAGTCTATATTTGATTTCAATTCATCATTTCATTACATGTTGATTGCTTTGATTCAAACCCTAGTTATGAGTAGCTAAATTCATAACTAGGGGTGTAATTGTGCTATTGTGATAGAAAATTAATGGGTGTTGTTTTATTTCGCTAACCATAACACAAGTAACAATTATCCAACTCCCCATTACAATAACATCAAAATCCCAAAATCCATGATATTTGGGATTCCTTGTCTACATTGCTAATTAAAGACTCAGAAGAGATTAACTAGTGTAGAATCGTAGGGTTGGCGAGGATTTGAGTTGATAGGCTATTTATATAGACTAACTCATCTAAAAGGAGTTACGCTCGGAAGAGGTCTCCTTTCCTCGGGTCATTGAGTAGTGCTTTAAGCATTCAACTAAGGCTTTGACGAGCGGGTTGTGAAAGATCTCTTAGGCTGGAAGGATTCTAGAGATCACGATCGGAATGCTCGACCATAATTATACTTGTGTTGGGAAAGTGAAGTAAAGACACCCATTGGTTGGAAATCACTATTAGTTGGTTGCACCCCTAGTCTAGTAATATCGAACAACTTACTCGTTTAATTGCTTACACTTTAGAATTAATCATAGTTTTCATCAAACAAATCATACTTCTAGGACTCAATACTAAACCTCATTTGAATATCTATTTGCAACTCTCTCACTTGACGTGCTAGTTCCCTTGGGAAATCGACCCCGACTCACATCGGGTATTATACTTTGACGACCGCCCTTCACTATTAATGGTGTAAGATTGAGCGTGGATCAGCCTCCTCTATTAGCATTGTTACCTCTTCGATTTGTCTTGCCCGCAACACCATCATTGTTGTTAACACGAACTCCCTCATTGGCTTGAGCATTGCCAAGAGGAATTGCATCATTTGGGGCTGCATTTTCCACTTGAGGGTCTTCATTTTCTTCAAAGATACCATAAATTCAATAACTCTCCTCACTAAGAGAAGTGTCATCATAATCATCCTGGGACTCTTCATAATAATCATTCGGAGCAATAGGAACATTTGGAAATAGAACTCCCTCATTAGCATGATTGTAGAGGAGATTCCTCATAGCTCTATCCAGATTCCTTCTCATACTTGAATTCACCTGCAAACGGTAAAACAAAGCATGAGGTAAAATGTAGGAACAACTAACAAGACTAGAACACTAAATATTCAACCTAATAGATGTACTGTAGCTCCCCGGCAACAGCACCAAATTTTGATCCACGCTCAATCCACTCACCTCTAAGGATGATGGGACAGTCGTCAATAGTAATAGTACCCAATGAGAGTCAGGATCGATTCCACAGGGAGCTTAACAATGCAATCTATTAGACTTAGGTTGAATGATAACGGGTCCTAAGCGTTGCTCGTAATGCTCCCAATAAATAAGGATAAAAGTGTTTTAACTACAACTAAAGCTAGCAATTAATATAAAGCAACTAAATAATGACAATGGTGTAAATAATGGGAATGAGCTAGGGGTTTATCCATTCCAACAAGGTTCTCTTAACTCAATACTTGCATTAATCTTACAAATCTCATGGGTAACACTAATAGTTGGACCTCTAATGTATTCCTCAAAACCCTCTCGGGATAGGGAGAGTTTTACTTCATCAAGTCCTCTCGGGTCAATAATGAAGCGCGAGAAACCCTAGTCCAAAGAACCGAGCAGGGTTGACCTTTTTAGGTCAACCCCTTTAGATGGGATAGGTCGCAATCAATGTAACCCAAAGTCTCTATTAACCTACGTCTTCAACCCCCTTCGGGTGATAAAAGTAAAGTAGGGTTAGGTTCAAGTATGGCAGTGCCTTAAACCCTAGTTAAGAAAGTGCAATAGAGAGCTAGATTTATGTTAACCCATTAGTTTTATAAGATTGAGTACAAGATTTAAGCTAAGATAATCATGTTTTCATGAATAAACCCACACATATTGTAAGATGAAATGGCAAGAATCATATAAGAAATTAGATTGAAGATTGAATTCCTTAGAAAGATTCAAGTAGAAATCCTCTTTGAACTCCAAGAATATTCAAAAAGCTTTAAAGTAATAACTAAGCTGAAAATGGTCTCTTTTCTCGGAGGCATAACAGTCTATTTATAGGCATGGGTTTCAAAAGTATGCTATTATTTACAAAATTATCATTTTCCTCACTTTCACGCCAGGCCGCTTCTTGTTAGGTGAGCTGCCCAATTGGTTGTTGGCTCGTTGCTTTCATGTTTTGCTAAGCTTGACTTTTCTTTTGCGGTGCAGGTTAGGCGGGCCGCCCTTATGATTGCGGCCAACTCCTCAGCTTTGCAGTTTTCGACATCTTTCTATGAGCACCGGTGGTATCGCATCTCATTCTACGGGCCAATGGATGTGTTTAGCACCCTGATCGGTGGGCTGCCCTTTTGAGTTGCTGGCTGCTGTGAACTTTCCCTTCCTTTGGTGGATGGTTGGCCTTTTGAGCCTCAGATTCGGCGAGGTGCCACTTCCACAGCTGCCTTATCTTCAAGTTATTCACTTTTGTAGCCAAAGCGCACTTGTATTTGCTCTTTTGTACATTTTATTCGGCTTTGTATATAAATTCTCTGGAAACCTGAAACATGAAGATTAACATAAGATTAATTCAAATAACATCACTAAAAAGGCTAAAAGCTAGTTGGAATGAGTCACAATTAAGCACAAAATACCAACATATCACCCATCAGTGGGCTTATAAGTATATATGTGCTCTTAAGCCACTTTTAAGCTTACCCAAACGGGCTTTAAACACTTTTGGCTCTCCAGAAGCTTGGCCAAACAAACTTTAAAAATCATAAGGTGATGGTGCTTGAGAGTTGGACGAAAATAAATATACAAAGCAATAATGTTCTTTCTTCTAAAGCATACACAGAAATACAGAATGTATAAATAACTTATGTTTTATTATGTTACTTAAAAGTTAATTAGTGGCATATAATTCTCTATAGCAATCATTTCACCAGTAACTTGCAAAAGATGATAAGCTACCATCATAGAGATAAATTTACAGTCATAAAGTAATTATTTTCTTTACTTACTATGCCAAAGTATATAAGGTGATTTATTCACAAAAGTCACATAATTAAAGGTTTTTGCACCAAAGTCACAAAACTTTATTTTATCACTTCAAAGTCACACAACCACCAACGTTGTAACCAAAAACTAGCAGGGAAATGTAACTTTCGATGGGCATTTACATAAATATATAAAACTAACATCAAAATTACATAAAAATACCGATAGTATATAATTTACAAAATATAGCAATGCTTTTTATTACCTTATATACACATCTTCCAATGAAACTATGCAAAGTATGGTTTTACCCCCTTTCCTACTGCTGCAGTCCTTTATCGCCACCATCGGCATTTTTCTTATTTTTTAATCTTAAAAAAAGAGATAAGGATGCACAAACATACAAAATACACTTTCATGCTTGAAAAGGAGTAGATTTTATCTTTGTACACTAGGATATACGAAATTACGAATATACACATATATACACACATACAAGACTGTTGCACCCCGTTTTTCGAGCTTGATTGAGTTCAAAGGTTGGGTTCGACTAGTTAACTCGTTTGAGTCGGTTTTGGAGTCACCACCTAATAAATTTTCTAGGCATAGTAGGTCACCTAATTTTGTGTCTAAGTCTTGTAAATTAACTCTGGGTAAGTCTTTGCTAAAGAGATTCTAAGGTAAAATGTTATAATGACTTAGGAATAAGGTGTTAGTAACTTCCTAAGTCCCCAGAAAGGTTCTCCGTTGATTTTCGAATTGGGTTTATCAAGCATACGTAAAGAGGTCTACTTGTGCAAAGCTCTCAATAAAAGATCATGATCTGAGCATCAAAACATGTTGTGAATCTAGGAGAGCAATTTCAACTTAATAAAGTCCTAATCCAACAAATAAGGCCAAAATGCTAAACTATACCTCAATTAGGCCAAATAGCATAATGTAGCAACTTTGTATCTACCCCATAGTTAACTAGGTGCATTCAAGAAAACATTTAGGGATTCTAATCATGTCAACATTTAGCTATACCATACTTTTAAGGATTTCCAGAATCATTACTAACGAATACCCAGGAATTAACAAGACAAATAAGTAAACAAATTGCCACTTGGACAGTGTACTCATACTTTGACGTGAAGAACATCAAGACGATCTTCATAGGCATATTTTTAATGTGAAATTAAACGAGCATGGTCCTAATTAACCAGTGTTCAATAGCAAAAATCTAGAGTAAGCGTTTGAATTTATCGTTTTAAGCTAATCAAGAAATATATGATTTGAACACATATCAACATGTATATCACAGAGTTATTCAAGGAAATGAATAATAAATTAAAAAGGCAAAACACATCGACAGCCCCTTAAACTTTTTCTGGGATTTCACTTTGACACTTTAACTTTGATGTGTTCCATTTGAACACTTCAACATACCTTATACTGTGTCACTTAAACACTAAGATATTACTCAGTCTTAAAAATAAAACGCGTGTAGATACGCGTGTCTGACGTGTATTTTTGTTCCATTAAAGTGATGTCATGTGTAAAACTTGTCCACATAAGCTATGATCTTACCCATTCAACTCGATTTAATTTGGGTCTTATCCAAATAACCCGATCCGGGTAAAATTAAAACACCTCTTCAAATTATACACCCCTATTTTTTACCCTTTCGTATATCCACCGTAAAAAACCCTAATCGAACCTTCTTCGTCGCCATTTTGCTTTCAACTACCACAATCCATCATTTCTGGTGGTTCAAAGGTATGATTATTACGATTTTTTCTTGTGGATTTGTTATTAGGTTTTTGAATGTTCAAGGTTTTTGTGATATTTAACAGTAAATTTAGGGTTTTTTTGAATCATTTCTTAAAGTCTCTCTTTTCTTTGTCTTTTTGGTTGTAGGGTACACCATGTCGATAGAAGAATTCATTTTGGTTCGTTTTCACCATGGTGGTAAATTTACCCAGCCTCCTGAACCAAAATACATCACTAATCTCGAGGTAAACGAATTTAATATTGACAAGGACCACTTTTCCATTGTTGAAATGTTGTGTTATACTCGAGGGTTGGGGTATGCGTCTGTGGAGGGTTTCTATACTTTAAACACTAGGACCAAAAATTTGTCTTGGTTGAAAATGATGACCAACTATATAATATTGTTTGCTACTGTACAGAGGGTGTTTTAGACCTTTATGTCATGCATGTGGTTGATGGGGTTCCACAGGTGGTTGTGGACCCAGTGAGGTATTTATGTGGGCCAGAGGAGGATGGGGTAAGTAATGACTCATTAGACAATGGTGACTCTAACTCTAGGGCAACTTTAGACCAAAATACAGCCCCTGAACCTCCTTCTTTTGAACAAGAGTTTGAAACTCCAATTGAAGAGGATATTTCCCCTTATGTTGAACAGGAGTTTGAACCTCCAATTGAAGAGGATAGTACTCCTTCAGTTGAACAGGAGTTTGAACCTCCAATTGAAGAGGTATTTCCTCCTTCATTTGAAGAGGATTTTGAAGAAGAAGAAGGGGCTGTTTTGGAGGAGGCAAGTGGGGAAGAGGATGAGGTAGGTGGAGGAGATGATGATATTGCTAGCAGTGAATCTGATCAGGATAAAATTCCTGATGAAGATGACACTGATGTGGATGATGAATTAAGAGGCTTTAGAGATGAGAGGAGAAAGAAAAAAAAGGCAAGTAGAAGAAAAAAACAACCTGAAACTACTGGGGTAGCTATAGGGGAGGCTGGTATTGACAAAGGTTTTGAAGATATTGGGAAGAATAAAAAAGGAAAATATGTTGGAAGATTAGGGGGAGATGAGGACTTTATAGACAGTTCTGATGTTGGTAGTGATGACAGTGAGGAGGAGTTAGATGCAGATTTTGAGGAAGGATTGCCAAGTAGAAGAAAGAGTACAAAGCTAAGGTATGATACAGATTGTCAGTTTGCTATATTTGAATTAGGAATGATATTTGAGAGTGCTATACAGTTTAGGAAGGCAGTGACTGATTATGCAGTTGAGAATAGAGTCCAAGTGAAGCTCAGACCCAATGAACAAGATAGAGTAAGGGTGAAATGCAAATCTCAGAAGTGTAAGTGGGAACTGTTTGCTAGTGTGGACAGGGATTCTGGTGACTTCAAAATTAAGAAATACATCCCTGTCCACAAGTGCCAACCACTCAACACAAACAAGTTATGTAACTCTAAATTTCTGGCCAATAAGTTTAGGCAAGAAATTGTTGCTGCCCCTTACATAAGAATCTGGGAGATCCAAGAACTAGTTAGGGAGAGGTTGGGGTTGTATATTGGTAGAACAATTGCCTATAGGGCAAAACAGTTGGTACTTAGGAAGTTTATGGGTGATTGGAAATTAGAGTTTGCAAGACTGTGTGATTATGCTGATAGTATCATGGCAACCAACCCTGGCAGCTCTGTGTCTATTAAAATTGATAGAGAATCAGAGCCTGGGAAGCATTTATTTCAATATTTCTATGTCTGTTTTGATGCTATCAAGAAAGGATGGATGGAAGGTTGTAGGAACATTATTGGATTTGATGGCTGTTTCTTGAAGGGTGCTTGTAAGGGTGAGTTGTTGGCTGCTGTGGGAAAAAATGGGAATCAACAAATGTACCCTATAGCTTGGGTTGTGCTGCACCATGAGACAAAACACTCATGGAGTTGGTTCATATCTCATCTCATAGATAACCTGCAGTTGGGAAATGGTGAAGGCTTAACAGTGATGTCAGATATGCAAAAGGTAATCACTATCTGTTTCTGTTGTCTTTGTTGCTTTACTTACTGTTTTTAGAATATCTTATTTAACTATTTTACTCACTGTTTTTTAGGGTCTTATACCAAGCATCAGAGAGTTATTACCTATGGCAGAGCAGAGGATGTGTGCAAGGCACATATGGTCAAATTGGTCCAAGGACTGGAGAGTGGAAGAAAGGAGAAAGCAGTTCTGGAAGGTTGCTAAATCAAGCTATGTGTCAAAATACGACAAAGAAGTTGCAGCTATGAAAAAACTTGGCAAACCCAAGATTTATGATGATATGATGAAGTACCCAAAAGAGGTATGGTGTAGGGATTTTTTTAAGGAGCATTCTAGGTGTGACATAGTAGAAAACAACATGTGTGAAACTTTTAACTCCTGGATATTGGCTGCTAGACATAAGAGCATAATTACCATGTTAGAGGAGATTAGGCACAAAATTATGGCTAGGCAGGTTAGTATGATAAAGTTTGTTGATGAGTGGATTAATGATATAACTCCTATGGCTAGGCTAATGCTAGATGAGAATAAGGATCATGCTAGAACATGTGATATTGTGTGGAATGCGCAGCATGGGTTTGAGGTCCTAGATGACAAAATAAGGCATATAGTTAACCTTGGGACAAAGTATTGTAGTTGTAATTTGTGAAGGTTGAGGGGAATCCCTTGTGCACATGCTGTGTGTGCCTACTACTCACTACAACAAGATCCAGACCAACATGTTGAGCATTGGTACAGAAGGGAGACCTTTCTCAAAGCTTATGAACATTTTATTCAACCCATCCCAAACTTGGAGATGTGGCCAGAGGGTAACCACCCTATAATTGAACCACCCCCTCCAAAGCCAATGCCAGGCAGGCCCAAGAAGAACAGAAAGAAGGACAAGAATGAGCCCAAGAAGAAGTGGGGCAAGCTGTCTAAGAAAGGAGTTAAGATGACATGTTCAATATGTCAACAAACTGGTCACAACAAATATGGTTGTCCAACAAGGGTAGGAATTCAACCTTTCTACATTAACTTCAATATGAAAAATTTATAGTTGCCTTGTTTATTTACTTAACATTTTTTGTGCTGCTTTTATAGAGGGGAAATGGAGAATCTTCTAGTTAAAATATACAACCAACTGGTGCAAATCATAGAGGAAGGGGCAGAGGAAGGGGTGTTGGTGCACCTATTAGACCTACAAGGGATGTTTTTCCTAATGCACCTCCTCAAACTGCTCCTAGAGTAAGAACTCATCACTACTATGAATACTTTAACATAAGCATTTATGTATATCTTATCTATTTTATTACCTAACACTCACCTAATTATGCTTCTTTATAGAGGGGAATTGGAGAATCTTCAAGTAGCCAACCAACCCAAAGAAGTCAGTCAAGTCAGCCCACACAAAGAAGTACAATTAGCACAGACACAGGTGCAGTTCCAAATTGGCAGCCAGCTGGTGCAAACAATAGAGGAAGGGGCAAGGGAAGAGGTGCTGGTGCACCTGTTGGTGCTGCTGATTCACTTATTCAAACTGCTCCTAGAGGAAGGGGAACTATTCCTAGAGCTAGAGGAGCTTCTGCTGGGGTAAAAAGGGCAGCTGGTTCAGGAAGAGGTGGACAAAAAAGAACAAAGACTGTTGGATTTAGGTGCTACATAGATCCTTCAACTGGAAGGACTGTACTTAATGTAAGAATGGCCTTAGGTTTTCAATTATTCATTACAGATATATATTTCATGTAAACCTGTAATTTTGATTGTGTTCTTGACACTTGCAGCCTGGTACTTCAAGTCAAAGGGTGGTTAATCATGGCACAAGATGGAACAGTAGCATAAATGTGACTGAAGATCATGGTATTAGGGCTCCAGGCCTTAGATGGAATGGTGGACCTGCAATAACAACTTCACAGTTGCAGCAGATGTGTGCCAATAAGAGAAACCAAGCTGGGTCTTCATCTAGTGCAGCACAAGCTTCTTCAACACTAAATGATTATGGATTGTAGGCTGTTAGGGATTTAGTCCTTTTTTTTGTGTCCAAAACAATACTTGGATCATGTTTATATCTATGCATTTTTTCAAATCTGGTTATGTTTTAAGAGCTTATGTAATCACTCCACCAAACTTGTGGTGTTCTATTTTGGCAGATTCAATGCAAATTGTTACTATGTGTTTAGTGGTATTCTATTTTGTTTGTTCCAAATCTGTTCCAACTCTTATGTAAAGGCAAAAATGAACAAATCTTGTGGTGTTCCAAATCTGTTCCAAATCTGTTACTATGGTTATGTAAAGGAAAAAACTGTTCCAAAATTGATTCCAAAACACTTTCATTACATTACAAAGGCCAAAGGCCACAAATTTCATGGATAAAAACCAAGGAAAACAAGACTTACTGATTACATTTACATGCAGTAAACCACACAAAACAGGCCAAGGCCATTAAAACAACTAGAAAAACCAGTAATATCCTTCTTTTTCTTGCACGATCACGTTCTTCATCAAAAGCCTTCACTTTCTTCAGCAAACCCCAAATAACTCTATTTGCTTGAGCAGAAAATTGGTCATCAAACCACCTAAAATAGTTACACCCGCCATTGTTCTAGAACAGTAACAAAAAGAAGATTAGTCGCACAAAATTAGAAAAAAAATGGAGTAAATAATGCAGCCCGTTTACTGTTACTCACTTTGTTGATTTTGCAACAAAGAAACCTTCTTCCTGGGTTAGCAGCACTCCATGAAATTTTCAGCTCACTTAAACGACCACAATGGCATGAATCAACTCTTTCCATAATATGATTCTTCACTGATTTGAATGGTGAGGGAGAAAGAAAAATTTGATGTCAATCGAGCATAGTTACATATGTCTTCTTTAAATATGAAAGAAAAAATCTTCAATTTTGACTAAGAGATGAAGAATTAAGGGATTTGATTAATAGGATAAATTAGGGTTCATGTTGGAAGAGATATAAAGTGGAATAGGGGATAATATAGTGAGGGAATGAGTTTTTTACCGTTGGGAGATGCCAAGTCAGCCTTTTTTTACACTCCCACGCGCTAAAATCTAGTATTAGACACGCTATTTGCCCCGTCAGATTGTAGTGTTTAAGTGACACAGTATAAGGTATGTTGAAGTGTTCAAATGGAACACATCAAAGTTAAAGTGTCAAAGTGAAATCCCGTGTCGGAGTTAAATGAGGTCAGTCGCGACCTGTTCTTGCCTTGTTTCAATGAGCTTATGGCTAGATATCTTTGTTCCTTATTAGTGTGCGCAAATTTGTTCAACGTTCTAAGCTTCGTCGGATTCCTCCATCTCCGATGGCAGTGACGATGTAGGGGGAGAGGGAAATTATTATAGGAGTTTTTCAACGGAGAGAGAGAGAGAGAGAGGAGTTCGAATATGTATTTTATTGGTCATTTTGTCCGCTAGATGGTCGGGAAATGGCTAGAGACACCGGAGGGTTAAGATTTCGTTAGAGAGTGAAGGGGAAGATGGGCAGTGGATCTGTTTTGAGGGAGCGAGCGAAAATGAATTACTCCCTCCGTCCCATTTTATGTGGCACAATTTGACCAGGCACGGAGTTTAAGAAAATAGAGATTGACCTTGAAGTTTCAATTTTGCCCTTGAAAAAGTAAGAAAGAGAAGATTTGAGTAATAAAAAAGTTGTTTATAACTTTAAAAGTATGTAGGGCCCAATAAAGATAAAATAGATATGATGCATTAAATAGTTGTCAAATAAGAAAATGCATCATTCTTTTTGGGACAAACAAAAAAAAAATTGTGCCACATAAATTGGGACAGAGACAGTAGTTGTTAGGGTTTGGGCTGATATATAATTAAAAATAGAAATTATCATCCTAGCCATTGGATCAAGATGTGGATGGCTAGGATCTTGCCACGTAGGAGCTAAGGTGAAGCAGAAGCATGAATTAGGGAATTGTGATTGGCTGGCCTTATCCATGTAGATAAGTGAATGTATTTCGTCTATATAAATTGGCCATTAATAGAGTAAAAAGCCACAAAACTAGAAAAATTTGTAACTAAATATAAATAGTTGTTATTTAAAATAAATAGTGCAAATTTTAAACAAATGATAAATAATTTGTATATTTAGCCACGAACAAATTAGTAAATGTACTAGCATGAATAGTAATTACGCAAATAGTCTAAAATTAAGGTGTGCATTAAAAAATAACTTAAAATGGCATAATTATGCAATATGCACGCACTTAAATAACTACTCCCTCCGTCGCAAAATGAGTGTCTGGGTTTGACTGGGAACAGAGTTTAAGAAAATAATGAAGACTTTTAAATCATGTGGTTTAAAATAAAAGGTGTGCGTAATGTGGGCTAGAGTCTTTAAATCCTGTGGTCCAAAACAAAACTTAGATTTAAAAAGTTGTTATAAAAGGAAAGATGCACTCATTTTGGGACAAACAAAAAAGGAAGGGTAGACACTCATTTTGGGACGGATGGAGTAATATACTTGTAGGAAATGAAATATGGGCAAGTATTCGTGATATTTATGCCGAAGAAAATTATTTAAGCATTTTTACTACTCCCTCCGTTCCAAAATGATTGTCACAGTTCGGATTTCGAGAGTCAAACGAGTTTAGCTTTGACCGTAATATTTTTATATGTCTTAAATATTTTGAATTATTAATTATTGTGACTTAGAGTACTTTTTATGTAGTTTCTAAATATATAAACATCGTTACAAAAAACTTAAAGATTATATGTTTAAATTCACGGTCAAAATGAACTCGTTTGACTCTCGAAATCCGAACTGTGACAATCATTTTGGAACAAAGAGAGTATAAAATAGCCAATTAAGATGGTAACATATGGGAGGGACAAAACTAGATGTTAACAAAGACATACAAGAATTTATGGAGATTTATAAAGTAGACATACAAAAAAATACATAGGTGCACATCATACTCTACTTACACATACACATACTAGTATATACAAAAATATACCAAAAAAAATTGGAAAAACATATAGTTAAAACCCACTTATACTAACACACAATAGATATACAAATATATACAATTAAACAAAGATATATGTTTACATACAAAAAAAAAAAAATATATATATATATATATATATATATATATATATATATATATATATATATATAATACAAGGCTTTACGCAACACACACACACACACACACACACACACACACACACACACACACACATATATATATATATATATGCACATACCAAAGGAAAAAAAAAAGAAAGAGGAAGCCGATCAGAGCAGATTGGAGCAGCAGTCTCGCCACAGAGCAGCAGCAGCGCCACAACTTTCACAACGAAACAGGTGCAGCGCAGTCAATTTTCCTCCACTCCGCTGAGGAAGCAGCTGCAGTGCAACAACAAAAACGATAAGCAGCAACAAATCAGTGGAGAGTGGTCGCCAGAGAAGAAGGTTAGTTGGCGACGAAGAGTAGTAACAGATCTGGTCGTGATGGTCGCCTGAGAAGAACGCTGCCCGCAGGTAGGAGGTGGAGGGGAAAGAAAAAACGAGTAAGAAATTAGGATTTTGTGGTAAAGAAAAAGGGAAATTTCTAAAATAGTATATGTAGGGTAATTAAATGAGAAATATCGTTGTGTTTAGTAAATTTTTTTAAATGTATCGGTATAAAGCATAATAAAACTCCTTAGAGTGTCTTTTGGCATAATTTTTCTTTCTTTATTTAGTTTTTATTTTTTACTTTTTTTAAGTAATTTTTTTCAACACCTTTTTTAAACAAATGACCATCGAATAGAATAAATGAAATACTGATTTACATGCAGTTAGGTTATTCATTTTTTCTTCACTCTATATTTTATCAGGATCATTTTTTAATAAAAAGTATTTTTTTTAATTTTATCAATGTCTGTAGGTAAAAGTTAAATATAAGTCAAAATATGATAATAGCATATGTTCTAAAATGAATCAGACTTGTTAGAGGTAAATCTAAGATCCCATTTGGATTAGCTGATTTAAAGTGGCTGATAAACATCAAGTGCTGAAAAATACTTTTAGCTGCTGAAGTTGATTTTACAAATAAGTAGTTACGTGTTTGGATAGAAGTGTTGAAACTAGTAATAAGATGTTAGTATGTTTGGTAAAAAGTGCTGATAAATATATTTTTTTATTAAAACGACTAAAATGTCCTTTATATTTTTTACAAAAAAAAATTAAAAATATTTTTACATTAAAAATGACAAATAACGAACATAGAATGAAGAGGAAGTTGAAAATTTTATTTTAGAAATCATATTTCATGGATCACAAAATGTTTTAGGAATAAAATAGTAAAATACCTAGTCAAACTTAAAGTGCTTATAAGCTGAAAAAAATAAGTTGGGAATGACCAACTTATGGCTTATGGCTAATTTTGGCTTATAAGCACTTGGCTTCAGGGGCGGATCAAGGATTCGGAGGTTGTGGGTACCACTCGTTATATCTATCCTTAGCTATAAAGACCAACTAGGAAGGGCGGGTGTTGACATCCAATTTTGTCACTCCTGTTTCAATAGCAATTTTTCAGACAAAATCGCACTGATGACCATGCAATTCCCATATCGTCTTTATCTCTACTCGTATCAACTTTCGTTCAAAATCCTTATTTCACACAAGCACGTGCCAATTAGGCCATTTTTAAAGACACTGGTACGAGCTATGACTATTTACAAAATTTGCACATTCAACTACTGATTTTTGCAGTCACCCAAATTTTTCTAAATTTATCCAAAATTATTTTTACTTACAATATTCTAAAATCACTAATAATATTTTCTTATATCTTATTAATTATTTTGGGCATTCTCCAAATTTATTTTGCATTTTATACGCATTTTATACATATTTTTATATATTTATACGTATTTTATACATATTTTATACATACTAAATACACTTTATACACACTTTTACACCTAAGCACTCAACATCCCTTCACTTATACACATCATCTCTATGTCACGCCTACATGGCCTCATCTCGATTGTCCAAGTGTTTGATCCAACGGCCAGGAACTCACTTTCGATTTTTAATTACACATCAACCCCCAAATATAACCCTATCCATTCATTTCCCCACAAAATCCCCGCCGCCATATCCCTTACTCTCGCTCTCTCGCCAAAACTCTAGCTCACCATTGTCCATGGCCATTTCTTGCCACCGTTGGCCACCAAACACCATACAAATTATATTTTCTTGCTCCTCACTCCCTCCATAACAAAACCCCCCATGATGATTTTCCCAAACAACGAAGGTCAAAACCCAACCCTTCGTCGACCTCCACCACTGTCATCGGAAAAGAAACACCGGTGGAGACTAGGTAAAACCTAAGCGTCACTATCTAATGGAGGGAAAACCCTCGCACATGGACAGTAAAGATGGGTCAAGATCGACCCGATCTAAAACTCAAACGGGTATCTCCTTTTCCTCTTGTTCGCAATTTTCGAGTTATAATGTGATATCCATGCTTAACTTAGTCTTTCTAACAGGTTAATTAGATATTTGTGTGCTTAAGTAGTTAATTGTTGCACATAATTTGATTAGGGTGAAAGATCATGTAATTGCGCTTGTTTTCATGCTAATTCGCGATGGTTCACTATTAAAACAATCATTGCCTTTTCTTTGAACCTCTGTCCTGACTTTCAAACTTTGAATGCCTAAATTTCGATATGTATGCAGCTTGTGCTCTTTGCTACATTATTAGATTTTGATCTTTGAAATTCATGACAGTTTTGAAGGTGATTATGATGGTCCTATGTGCTTTGTAGTGTACCCAGTCGATTACTTTAATGAAATACAAAATTTGCTTGAATTTGAAACCTGAATGCTAAATTGATTTTATGACTAGTAGAGTATCAATTTAGGATTGATTGGAATTCCGTTAGGAAAGTCAAGGGATTTTGAATCCTAAATGGGGTGAGGGGGTAGGATGTCTCTTTGCACTAATCTTGAACCTGGACTCCATTATTAGCAAAGAGTGAAAAATTTGTTTGCCCAGGATCTTGCTCATGTGATTTACCTTAATTTTAGGATCTTAATTGAACTATACATGGTGAATATACAATGGGAACCTTTTTAATTCTGGAAAGCAAACCTTCTCATCTTTCCCCGATTTTCGAACTAGCCTTATTTGTGGAAAATATATTGGAATTTGATTCCCTTTGATTGAGGCATAATCCTTCCTTTTATTCTTTAAGTTTTACTACTTTTCACATTGTAAATTGAATTTCAAAAAGCCCTATGTTTTGCCTATATAAACTGGATCCTTGCACACTTCACACACAACACACACGGCTGAAAACACTCTCTCTTCTTCTCCTAATCACACTAAAAAACTTTCACTGTTCTTTTTTCGTTTTGCTACTGAAAAAAGAGAAGCCTTGCTACAATCTGTGAGGGTTCCTAGTTTGCTGCACTCTCACTACTGTTATTATGTTTGCCTGTTCAAAGTAGTTATCAAAGGTAGTCAGTCTCTCTTTATGCTATATGAACATGTGAAGAATGACCCATGATCCTATGAATGTATGCTATCTGTCTGGGCCTCTTTTTGGCCATTAACACTATTTGCAGGTTCTTTGTGGGATAGTTATATGGACTATTGAAACGACCCCGGTTAGTCGTTTCGGAAGTTAGGACTCCGATTGGCGTGCTGATAATTTTAAAATATTCATAATATCCATTGGGACTTATATGTAAAATTTGAGCTAAATCAGGCCTCGTTTGTTAGGCATCGGAAGAAGCTTTCAGTTTTTATTGGCGATAAATATTAAAAAGAGATTTTCGAGCTCGGTTTTGCCGAATGAGCTCCGATTCGAAATCCGAAAGCGCCGTTGGGTTCGTATGATTATTTATGACCTTTATGAACTTTTGAAAGTGAATTTCGATGTTGTTCGGCTAGTTTCCGCTAAAATACCGAAAGTTAAATAATTTGACTTTTTCTATTTAAATTCGCATCTTGAGTTTCGGGAGTCCAATTTGAGATCCGCCTTCGCGAGTATGTTACATATATTTTGTATAACTTGTATGCAAAAGTTGGAATTATTTCGAATATCGTAGAGTACTATTTTAATTTTTGTTAAGAAAAGAAAATAAAATAAAAGAAAAAAAAAAGAAAGACAAAACACAAAAAGACAAAAAATGAAATAAAATGCAAGGTGAGCAAGTACCATGGGCGGTGGTCAAAAGGGATTAAGGAGTAATCCCTTATCTTCAAAATCAAAAAGCAGCGAAAGTAAACAGAAGCAAATGGAAACGGAAAGCTGAGAACGCGACAGAAAAAAATGCCAGAAAATAAGAAAAGAGGCCGGAGAAAAGTAGACTTTTTACCCCCCGAAACATTCAGGTAATGATCCTAATATATTATTTGAGTTTATTACGTGTGTTTGAATATGTTTTAACGGTAAAACTTGGAATATTATACATCGTTTTAATAAGTTCAATTAATAGTTTAAAGGGTCAAATGGACCCCGATAACGAAATTGATTATATATTCGTACTCAGTGAATTATGGGCAACATATAATTGTAATTTATTTAGGGTTTGGTTATGTGACCATAAACCCCGTACATAGGCCTGGCCTGCGTATTGCGTATGCGAATAGGGTATCAGGTTCCTACCTGGATTGCCCTAAGATGTGAGGAATGAAGCCTTTAGCCTAATTTGATATATTTTTCTGGTTATTGAACACAGTGGGATCGTTTGGCAATGAATCCAAAGGACGAAGCGGTTATTGAGTGGCTGTACTAACTTTGTAACAAGGTAAGTGTTTATATCTATTTCTTTGGAGGCACCTGGCCTCGTGGATTTTCTACCACGTGTTTCCTTACGTGTGTAGCTGCCAATAGGCGTACTCATTACGCCTTAGCTTTGAATTTACATTGTATATTATTTGTTATGCCCTGTTGTTGGTACTGCATTGAGCATATGAGCATTGCACTCTGGTTTTGAGTATTGCATATACTTCCCGGTTGGCGATGAGAGTCCCGCACCGGTGAAGGGTCATTATTGCATATACTTCCCGGTTGGCGATGAGAGTCCCGCACCGGTGAAGGGTCATTATTGTATATACTTCCCGGTAATCGATGAGAGTCCCGAACCGGTGAAGGGTCATTATTGCATATATCTCCTGGTAGACGATGAGAGTCCCGCGCCGGAGATGGGTATCAGGCATATGTGACTGCATTGCATCATACCGCACTCATCCCATCCCATTGCACCGCATACTGACTATTATGTGTACTGTGTTGTGTTTTATGTATGCGGTATGTATACTATGACGTGGACATATCTCAGTTTGCCTATATATCTCTGGCTCGTATCCCGGGTTGCGGGAATCGAGTTGCACGCCGTAACGGTATAAATATATGGATCGGGTTGCACGCCGCAATGGTATAAATCTATGGATCGGGTTGCACGCCGCAACATGATGAATATATGGATCGGGTTGCATGCCGCAACAGGATATATTTCTGATTGTTGATGTGTTCGGGATACCTATATGTTTTGGTTATCTTACGTTTCTGGTTGTTACTGAGTTTGTCATCCCATACGTGTTTCTAGATATTATCTGGCTCTGTGTTTTTATAATTTAAATAAGAGGAATTTTGTTTATCTGTTTCTTCTCCCTGGCTAGCTATCCTATTCTTTGAGGTGGCTAGTCTGCCCCACTTATTGAGTCCTTTTGACTCACCCTTGTTTGTTGTTTGTTTCTTGTTTATCTATTTCGTTTCGGCAGGTTCGCTCCAGGATTGAGTTCGCCACGTTGTGAAGGAGCGAAGACGACTTCAGCTGTCAGGGTGAGCCAGCTTTTATTCCGGATGGCCACCAGTTTATTGGTTATTATTTCAGTTGCATTTTGCTCCCTTCAGGAGGTATTTGTCTTCTTTTGTACTCTTAGATGTCTAATCTGGATAACCCTAAACCTAGTATGTTGGGTAGTCAGCTGTAATTTCTTTTGTACAGCTTAGAGGTATCAGTATGTCTGTGCTTTTTCTAAGTCTTATTTTTATTTATGAATTGGATTATATTTATTTTCCTAATTTAATTGGTAAGGGTTCGCGCGATGGGTCTAGGGGAAGATGTCGGGTGCCCGCACGGCCTAGCCGGATTTCGGGTCGTGTCAGTTGATATATGAGCCATGTTTAGAGTCTATCCAGACTAAGACAGTGTCTAGTAGAGTTTCGCTGATGGGTACGTAGACGTCCGTACTTATCTACGAGGGGCTATGATTGCATTTAGGAAGTTTCACTTCCTTCATTTCTGATCGTACGTCGGTCTACGATGCAAAAGTATTTTCGTTAATTCCTTCGTGGTAATTGTGAAACCCTCGTGCGATAAATCAGCAAATGGTATGAGTTCAAGACGAAGCAGTCTGGCCTGGGGTTAGCACTGACGAAACCCCAAGAATTTTTTATCATGCTGACGATCTAGTTACGGAGGTCCCAGCTGTACGAGCTCGCGATGGGCAAGGGAGTAGGGCCTTGTGGTTCCCTTGGCTCTCTACGATGCTTTACGATAATCTTGGCGACGCAGATACCGCAAAAACCTATCATTCGCTAGACAGCCTATCAGGTTGCCGCATGTGCAGACGTTCGGTATCAGGGAGCTCCTTTTCCGGTTCTTAATATTGCTGCAGTGAATTATGTTCCGGAGACAACATGTGCTGTGCCTCTAGTTATTCTGGCTGGTTAGTTAGCCTGAGCAATGGCTCGGTCCGAGTGTCCGAAGAGGTTGCATTATTTTACGCGGTTGAACCTTCTGATATTCTTAAGCAATGCATCAGATAAACCTTGTGATTTTTTTAAAATAAAAGGATGTCAGCGTATCCTTCAGGCTCTTGATTATATCGAGCGGTATGGTGTTGATTATTCTTCTTTCCAGTTTCAGGGGTCTAGCCTTGAATTGGTGGGCCTCTCTTTTATTAGCTAACGTGGTTCAATTTTTCTTCTAGATTCGTGGAAAAAGTTCCTTCTGTGCTGCGAGCGAGATGGAAAGTGTCGCCAGTTTGAGTGGATTGGACAGGATAGCCTGTCAGATTTAGAATAAGGGATTAAATTCTTTAGGATGGCTGGATATGCACTAGAACTAGTCCATAAACCTAAGAATGTTGAGATCCTCGATGGCTCGAGAAATTGAGGTTGGGATTTCATTTGATGTTGTTGTTGATATCGGTCAGAGGTATTAGGCATACCATAAGTTAGAGCGGGAGAGCAAAAAATCTCGTGGCCCTAGTGGGCAACCATGGTACCTCATTTGAAGGTAAGAGTTCTGATTATTTTAGGAGGTCACCTTCCAGGTTATCTCAGCTTGTGTCACGCGATTCTCAGAGTGCGTGGGTAGTTCATCAAGATTAGACTCAGCTTTCTCTTTATAGTTATCAACGATCTGTCCAGCTCCTATAGTCAGTGAAAAGGTTTTATTATTGTCGTGAGTCTGATTATCCTTTGAGGAGTTTTCCTGTTATCATTGTCGTGAGTCTGGCTATCCTTTGAAGATTTTTTCCTTACTCCGACAAGTAGGCAGTCGTCTTTTCTCTCGTTATTATGCATCTGCGCAGTCGCAGGGGATTTCATTTAGATCTCAATCAGCCAGAGAAATGCCACCATCTAGTAGAGGTTTAGAGCGTGGTGGCAGTGGTTCTTCATAAGGTGATTACCAAGGTAGTGGCTCAGCTCAGCTGCAGAGGCAGTTTGATGAACTGTCACTCTGGCAGGATGCTGAGGCATCCGATGTAGTAGACCCAAGTATTTCTTCTTCTCTTAAATGTGAGTAAGATTTGATCATTTTGATCGATTTGGAAAGGGTGTGTCTTATCATGTTTCGATGGTTTCCTTGAATGTCGTTTTTATTAAGAATCAGTTGCGGTAGAGGAGTGAGCTTCTGATATGATTTATTCCTGGCATTTATTATGACCATACTAGTTTATCTGGTTTAAATGTGAGAAATTTGTGAGTGAGTGTCGGTATTGTCTGCCTGGCATCTTGTTGTTCCACCTTCTCTTATTATATCAAATCAATTTATCTCTCTTCTCGGAATTTCGTGTTGGTTGGATGATGGGATTCTAGTTCGTCACTATCAAAAAGTGTTATCGTTTCTTCTGGTGCAAAAGTGATTAGTAAGTAATATTCAATCTACGTATCTTCTCTTGGTTCAAAACGCTAGTAAAGTCATATTATCCTATGAGCTCATCTGGGTTATAAAAGAATTTTCTGGTAAATTGTCAGAGTTTCCTTCTTATTGAGAGGTTAAATTGACATAGATTTTGTTCCATAAAGCTCATTTAGGGTCTATATATTCAATTGCGATTCTTTGGCTAGCCTGACTTAGAAGTAGTTTAGCTCTGGTAGCCAAGCAAATAAGAAGAAGAGCTTCCTAAAGCTCTAATTATTTCTATTCTCAGTCTGTTGCCATCTCTTCTTTGTTCGGCACTGGTGAGCTTAGGCAGTCAGTAGCCTCTTGTGATGTTCCCTGTGTTGAGCCAGAGTGCGTGTCAAGGTGGCCGGGTAAGCACATTGTTATTTTTCAAGGCTAGTAACGGTAATGAGAGGCGTCATTTGACCTTTGATTTGATCCATCAGGCGGTGGTGCTTATAGAAAATGTATGGAGTTGTGAACTCGAGAGTTGCAGCTGTTTGGCAACTCGAGAGAGTAATTTGGTAGCTCAGGTCTGACCCGCATTCTCTATTTAGCGAAGTCTTCCTTAATCCAGCAGGTTGTGCGAAGATGACTATTTTTATTCAACTTAGCTGTATGAGCTGAAGCTCTAAGTGGAGGAGTCTTCCTCCAATAGTGAATATAAATATTAAATCTCTAAGGCGTTGTGAGAGCGTAAGCTAATTCTTAGTTCCATCGACCTATTCTATATCGAAAAGTATATCGAAGAGGTGATTATCGGCTGAATCATGTTAACCCATTCAAAGTTCCATGTATCTTTGCTTCGAAAATGTAGAACTCTCTTCTCGTAATCGAGGAAGGATCGGCTTAGTCAGAATAAGCTGTGTAATGGTATTATCATATTATCCAGATATATTTTATTCCAAAAGTTCGGTATGCGTGTTATAATTCTGATCCTGTAATCAAGAAATAATATCCGTGGAGTAGCTTGTGAAGGTCATGCAAGTTCTCTTGCTATCTATATGAATTTTTCTTTAGACTTAGGCTCGTTCGAGGACGAACGAGAGTTTAAGTGGAGGAGAATGAAACGACCCCGATTAGTCGTTTCGGAAGTTAGGACTCCGATTGGCGTGCCGATAATTTTAAAATATTCATAATATCCATTGGGACTTATATGTAAAATTTGAGCTAAATCAGGCCTCGTTTGGTAGGCATCGGAAGAAGCTTTCAGTTTTTATTGGCGATAAATATTAAAAAGAGATTTTCGAGCTCGGTTTTGCCGAATGAGCTCCGATTCGAAATCCGAAAGCGCCGTTGGGTTCGTATGATTATTTATGACCTTTATGAACTTTCGAAAGTGAATTTCGATGTTGTTCGGCTAGTTTCCGCTAAAATACCGAAAGTTAAATAATTTGACTTTTTCTATTTAAATTCGCATCTTGAGTTTCGGGAGTCCAATTTGAGATCCGCCTTCGCGAGTATGTTACATATATTTTGTATAACTTGTATGCAAAAGTTGGAATTATTTCAAATATCGTAGAGTACTATTTTAATTTTTGTTAAGAAAAGAAAATAAAATAAAAGAAAAAAAAAAGAAAGACAAAACACAAAAAGACAAAAAATGAAATAAAATGCAAGGTGAGCAAGTACCATGGGCGGTGGTCAAAAGGGATTAAGGAGTAATCCCTTATCTTCAAAATCAAAAAGCAGCGAAAGTAAACAGAAGCAAATGGAAACGGAAAGCTGAGAACGCGACAGAAAAAAATGCCAGAAAATAAGAAAAGAGGCCGGAGAAAAGTAGACTTTTTACCCCCCCGAAACATTCAGGTAATGATCATAATATATTATTTGAGTTTATTACGTGTGTTTGAATATATTTTAACGGTAAAATTTGGAATATTATACATCGTTTTAATAAGTTCAATTAATAGTTTAAAGGGTCAAATGGACCCCGATAACGAAATTGATTATATATTCGTACTCAGTGAATTATGGGCAACATATAATTGTAATTTATTTAGGGTTTGGTTATGTGACCATAAACCCCGTACATAGGCCTGGCCTGCGTATTGCGTATGCGAATAGGGTATCAGGTTCCTACCTGGATTGCCCTAAGATGTGAGGAATGAAGCCTTTAGCCTAATTTGATATATTTTTCTGGTTATTGAACACAGTGGGATCGTTTGGCAATGAATCCAAAGGACGAAGCGGTTATTGAGTGGCTGTACTAACTTTGTAACAAGGTAAGTGTTTATATCTATTTCTTTGGAGGCACCTGGCCTCGTGGATTTTCTACCACGTGTTTCCTTACGTGTGTAGCTGCCAATAGGCGTACTCATTACGCCTTAGCTTTGAATTTACATTGTATATTATTTGTTATGCCCTGTTGTTGGTACTGCATTGAGCATATGAGCATTGCACTCTGGTTTTGAGTATTGCACATACTTCCCGGTTGGCGATGAGAGTCCCGCACCGGTGAAGGGTCATTATTGCATATACTTCCCGGTTGGCGATGAGAGTCCCGCACCGGTGAAGGGTCATTATTGCATATACTTCTCGGTAATCGATGAGAGTCCCGAACCGGTGAAGGGTCATTATTGCATATATCTCCTGGTAGACGATGAGAGTCCCGCGCCGGAGATGGGTATCAGGCATATGTGACTGCATTGCATCATACCGCACTCATCCCATCCCATTGCACCGCATACTAACTATTATGTGTACTATGTTGTGTTTTATGTATGCGGTATGTATACTATGACGTGGACATATCTCAGTTTGCCTATATATTTCTGTCTCGTATCCCGGGTTGTGGGAATCGAGTTGCACGCCGTAACGGTATAAATATATGGATTGGGTTGCACGCCGCAATGGTATAAATCTATGGATCGGGTTGCACGCCGCAACAGGATGAATATATGGATCGGGTGTGTTCGGGATACCTATATGTTTTGGTTATCTTACGTTCCTGGTTGTTAATGAGTTTGTCATCCCATACGTGTTTCTAGATATTATCTGGCTCTGCGTTTTTATAATTTAAATAAGAGGAATTTTGTTTATCTGTTTCTTCTCCCTGGCTAGCTATCCTATTCTTTGAGGTGGCTAGTCTGCCCCACTTATTGAGTCCTTTTGACTCACCCTTGTTTGTTGTTTGTTTCTTGTTTATCTATTTCGTTTCGGCAGGTTCGCTCCGGGATTGAGTTCGCCACGTTGTGAAGGAGCGAAGACGACTTCAGCTGTCAGGGTGAGCCAGCTTTTATTCCGGATGGCCACCAGTTTATTGGTTATTAGTTCAGTTGCATTTTGCTCCCTTCAGGAGGTATTTGTCTTCTTTTGTACTCTTAGATGTCTAATCTGGATAACCCTAAACCTAGTATGTTGGGTAGTCAGCTGTAATTTCTTTTGTACAGCTTAGAGGTATCAGTATGTCTGTGCTTTTTCTAAGTCTTGTTTTTATTTATGAATTAGATTATATTTATTTTCCTAATTTAATTGGTAAGGGTTCGCCCGACGGGTCTAGGGGAAGATGTCGGGTGCCCGCACGACCTAGCCGGATTCCGGGTCGTGTCAACTATACTCTGATTTCTATTGCAAGGATGCAAGGTTCTGTGGAAAAGGGCATTAAACGCCTTGTGTTACTAACAAGTTTTGTGTAGGGGAATGAATTTCAATGGCTTATGTGTTAGCCAAAGTAGGGCATAGGCCAGTGGGCTTATACAGTACATTAGCATGTTCTGTTGTTGTTTCTGTTACATCATAGACTCTCCCCTATTTGCTTATGTATTTGCTAGGATTCCTGCCTGTATTTATATGTGTTTGGCAGTTATACCTCGGCTACACAGGAGCCTTCCTCTAACCTTCAAACTTTGTGCGTGCATACATCATCTTCCTTTAAAACAGTGGTCTAGCATGAAAGGTTAAGTATAAGCGATGACTGAAAGTTTAGAACAACATGTTTTCGATATGTTACGGCTTAAGGCTAATATCACAATACTTGACTAAAGCTCTCATGTGGAAATCTGGAAATTAATAACATGGGCTATTTGTGCAATGACTGCTTGAGTTAAACTGCTTCCTGCGAATCCTGAAATGCCCCTTTTACATTCTCTATCCAGGCTCAATCCCTACTTTCAAAACTGGCCTGTCTACGTGTTAAAACTGATTTTCTCAAAGTTTTCATCTTCTATACGCTAATCTAATAGTGTATAGTGGTGTATAAGCTTATGAGATTGATTATACAATGTATACTTATATGTATTTTTCGAAAAACTCAACTACATCGCCTAACATGTTGTTGCATACCTATATTGTACTATATATATATACTTATGTACGAGAAACCTCCTTATTTGCATTTATGTACTTCGTGTCCCCGATTTCAAAAACTCTTATATATATATTTTTAAAATTCGCCCCTAAAAATAAAAAGCTATTAGGGCTAGTGTTTGACAATTAATGTCAAAACACTTCTACCCAAAATGGCTAACATTTTCTCAATATATTAACCACAAGTTAGTTTTGTGTTATTTGAAAAACTATTATGAAAACCCGACTATTTTTGCGATTAGTCCAACTATTAAATTTTCACAATTATACTTTCTCTAAGTATTTCTTGCAATTTTAGCCCTATCCAATCGAAATATTTTAATTTGTGGCCAAATGTCCAATTAAGCGGTAGGCTTAGGCTATAATTGCAAATCTGAAAATGGCCCATATTTGTTAAATGTATATCATTGCATATTTTGCATAAATATCCATTTTTCTTGCCTAGCTTTGACCTTTTAGCCCCTAATTTGGATATTGACGTTAGATTTAAAATTGCACCTATAGGCTTAAAGTTAGTCACCTCTTGCCTTGTTATCCTTTAACTCCATATCCAAAAATTAAAAACTCGAGCGGGAACCACCTTTCGTGGGACTCGGGAAGTACCTAAGACCTTCTTCCCGAGTCACTAGGACTTCTTACCCATAGAATCTCTATTAGCATGACCTCCGGGGGTTCGTATAAATAATTAGACATCCTAGGTAACCTAATACGTCTTAGACAAACTTATTAGGTGGCGACTCCAAAATCGACTCAACCGAGTTATCTAGTCAAACCCGAACCTTGACTCACTCCGAGTTAGGAAAAAAGGGAGTGCGACAGCTGGTCGGATTGGTCATTTATTACTTCGCTTAGGTTGGGCGTCTCAATTAAAAAATTGCTTAAAAGTAACTTAATTTCTAGTATATAAATTTTATTTGATTATACTGATCAATTTAACTTCACTAAATTGGATTTAATTTATTCATCTTAGTTGTCATGTTTTATGGCAATTTCTGCTCAATAAAAACTTCAAATTTTCATTCTATAAGAAGAATTAACTCAAAAGATCAATTAATCAGGCACTTAATCTATTAAAAGTCAATAGAAGATATTGTTAAAATTATTCACCAAATTAAAAGAAGGAACTATATTATTATTGACGAAAATTAATTGAAAATATTTACTAAAAATAACTTGTACATGAAATAATAGTGAGGTATAATAGTATACACAACATAAGAAAAAGAATAGAGATAAATACTTAGTAATTCCTCAAAAGGAAAAATAGAAAAATGGAAAAAGAAAAGGAAGAGGAGAGAAACGTGAGGACTGGTGTGAGACCATAATATAATTGTATAAAGTCCTAAACTCTCAGAATTGTAGAAGGTTTCTCTAAAGGGATTCGAACCCAAGACATTGGGAGTGTAATAATAAACATTTTAACAGTTGCACCATGGGACCTTTAGTAATTGTAGGTGCCAAATCTATTATTTGTAAGCTTTTCCATATATATATATATATATATATATAAAATCTCGACTGAAGCTACTGGGTGATGTGGCACCCCTTTCCCCCTAAATACGCCTCTACTTGGCTTATAAGCACTTTTGATACTTACCAAACACGTAGTAAGTCCTTAATAGTTAATTCTAACTTGATTCATTTTAAGACAGTATGAATTTCCTATTCTCTGGAAAAAAGAAGAATACCGAGATTATTATCATTATTTTTCTTTGTAATTTGCACGAACAGGAGAATTTTGGGATACTATTTATAATTGGTTCTCATTTGAAATTCTGTACAGAAAAAATAACTTCAATTTTTTCAAATTTTTTCGTTGGCTATCATAAATTTTACCGGACAAGCAAAAGTTTAATTGTTCGTAAATCATTAAGTCAATCATACTTGCATATAAATTTCAAATAATGACTCAAAATATTAACGACTCAATACAACTTATAAATAATTGATGAATTTGTCTTGTGACGTAATTGTTCACAACCCAAGACCTTCAATGAAATTTTTTCTTAGGTGTATAACCAAAATTCAGTGATTTAGATAAACAAATTAAATTGATATTTATTATGGCTACAAACAATCAGTTATATCAAGATTCAATAGTTAGTAATATGCTACGTTGAATGTGATTATGGTAATAGACTAATCATAGCAAAAAAGTGATTAGAAATAAGCAACAAATAAAGATCAAATAAGAGAAACAAGAAGATTCTTATTGAATTAGTCGTATGATGGCCGAAGTGAAGCGACATCAACAATGGCGGTTGAATACAGAATTCAACTGAGTAAGAGTAATTGTACACGTATGTGGTTACAAGTATTGAAGGAGGAGTTTATATAGTAGTAAAAATCCTAACTAATCTTCATCTTTCACTCTTTCATGTTTTTAGTGAATAGATGGTGCTGTTGGACGTGATAGAGCCTATCTCTGAAAGATCGAAGTTGGTTGGTAGAGAAGCTTATCTCGTTGAAGGGTCTGAATAAGTGGTACGGATATGTAGTAAGTTGATTCGAAAGAACGATACGGTAAACCTGCTTTCAGTCATCTCGTGCTTTCCGTACTCAACAATGAGGCCGCCTATTGTCAACCATGAGGCCGCCAACTGTCGAACACTTGCCAACTGTTCAAGCTCCCTACATATTTAGACACCTGACTGTGTGATGTGTCCGGACCAATTTTGACAAATACACTAAGGAGTCATTTGGTTGGTGGGATAGGATAATTATCCCAGTATTAAATTGGGATAATATTTATACCATATTTGATTAGCGCTATTAATCAATTCGGAATAATTTTTATACCAAAATCATAATATTAAATTAATCTAAAGATTATAATCGCTGAATAACTATAATCCCAAACTAGTCTTAGTCGCGCGGTTGATATCAATTGAAATTGATCATAGCAATTTTATTAAATATTCAACATAACTATTCGCCAGCGCATATAATCTTTAATTAGTTCAATATCCCACATTTATCGTCTATTTCTTCAATGTTTACGTATCACTATAGCATATCACTATAGCATTTGCGCTTTAATCTTCCACTAATTGCTTTATCTTTATTTCTTAGTTCTTTTGATCTTTTAACTAATAATGCATTTCTTTTTTCTTGTTTTTTTCCGTTTATTTTTCTCATGTTCACCTACTAATTTAATTTACGCTTTTATTAGATTTGCTTGGAATTTTTTATTGCTAAAATTTATTAATAATATTTTTGAATTTATTTATTTTTAAATACTTAAAGTATAATTATGACACTATTTTTATTCTTCTTTTCATACTTATTTTCATACTATTTTAGTAACAAAATATTCTCTCGGCATTATTAATCTTAATGAGATTGTCCAGACTCCAGATTCTACGAAATTGACACACATACAATCCGTACTTCAAAGAAAATAAATAGAGATATATTAAAATAATAATAATATTACATTATATGAACAGAATTGTATACCTTGTGTATATAGGCAAGGATAAAAATAATGAGAACTGATATTTCCACAGTTCTACTGATATTTCCATAGTTCTACTGTAAACTGCAATTATAGGAAGAACAATATAAGTCCTATTGTATTTATTATAGTAATTGAATTATGAAGTACTAATACATTTCAATTTTCAAATTTTATAAATCCAATACAATTAACTCGAGAAGGCACTATAAGTAATTTTAAATTTGAAAACAATCATAATCATTAATCAAAAATGTGTTTCAATCAATGAAATTTATACCAAACTAACATTGAATTTTAACAAAAAAATAAAAAGAAGACTATGAAAATAATAAACTTTGTACTCAAATATTGGGAACTAATTCATGGTTTTGATCAGGAAAATTCATAGGGTATTTCTCAAGAGCTGCATGACTCATCCATCGAACCTATCAAGTTTCCATATATGCAAGCTTATGAAAAAATCAAATGAAAATAACCGAGAAGTTAGTGTGTATGTATAAAAGATGAACTTAGTAGCACTCCATTAGAATTCGTCATTTTCTAAAATTAAAAATCTGTATAAATCCTCTCCGAACAATGCAATGGAATTTGCGTTCTTTGTCATTTTTCCTTCTCTTCTTGCAGTTGCCACACTTAAAAAGATGCTTAATCTTGTCGTCTTATATTATCCTAATTCAGCCTAACAGAGTGGGAAAACATCAAATTAGTATATTATGCTTCGAAAGAGCTTAATTTAAAGCAATCGAATATGATGTAAAAGTTTGCAAGCCTAAAATTAAATAACAATGATATATATTAGATAGAAGGAGACTCCATCACAGTTCAAATTTAATACTTCTAAAACTACCGGATAGTACCTTTTTAAGATAAGATGATTTGGATTTGGATTTAAATCTATTTTATTTAAGAAAACTCCATCATGTATCAAACATGCTAAGAATCACACGGCTTTAAGCAGTTAAGATAGGAGAGTGATTTTAGCTTTCAAAGTTATCCTTCAATTGAAAGAAAATTTCTTTATCTTCTAATTGAATTAATCTACTAACACTATTTCATGAGAGAAGAACAAAATTTAACCCATCCGTATTATTACATTACCATATGGCCTTTTCTAATACGCTGTTTGGCTTAGTATCCAAGCATAATATCCTTCATTTAATAATATGCGGATACAGATATAGATTTCAAAAATTGTATTCACAAAATGGCTGGCATGAAGATTTGAGAATAACACTAACTACTATGTGCAAAACTAAATGATAATTTAGAGAAGATACCTTCAACTCCATTTTATTAGAAGGTGATTAGAAGGTGATCTATTTGATACAACAGCAGAAGTCTTCTTATCAAATCTTTGCACCATTTCCTGAAAAGAAAGAAAGAAAACAGACAACAATATTACTCTATATACATGGAAAAGATATATCTGAATTTGGATCTACGTAGAAGAGAACCGTGATGAAATTTTAGATGCAGTGTCAACTCTTTTTATATCAGCAGAGAGATACTATAATTGGTTCATTTTATTTTAATTACTAAAAAAGTGGTTCATTTCAACTCTCTTTTTATTTAATAAATTAAAATATCATATAAGTTTGTTAAGATAATATTTTGGCAGTTTTTCATCTTTATCATTTTTACCAGTTAAGATAGGATAGTGAATTTAGCTTTCGAAGTTATCCTTCAATTCAAATTCAAAGAAAAACTATTTATCTTCTAATCTACTAATTCAATTCGAAAACTCGAATAACTAACTGCACAAATTTTAAAAACTAACCAATTTATCTTTAAAAAATATTATATCACAAAGTTTATTGGATAGTATCTACATGCAAGTTGCCGAAATTTTGTAGTGATAATCAATATTAACGAATTTTTTTCTTCTTCTTATCTTTTTAGATTGAAATGGTGTTAGCCTTTTGATCAAAGAATCCGTAAATGGATTGGTTTGTCAAACAATAATATAGTTTTGGGTCAAGGTGAAATATAATACCACCCGAAAATTTGTTACTTATCTGATTTGCAAATTTTGATGGAAAGTAATGCAAATTTATTATACTTTTTATGAAGTAGTTGTATGAACTTGTCAATTTAAATATCAAAAATGTGATATAATTTCAGTAGGAATCTCTACAAAGTTTATTCAATCTGATTAGTATTGATCATCCCCAAAATCTCTAAAATATAGGCGCGATCCATTAATTGTTTTATTTTAACATTTCATATTTGGACGGAATAAGTTTTTTTAAGTTGATTATATAAGAAATAATAAAAATCTTTTATTTCAAATCTAACAAAGCTTTATATCATCCTTAATTTCAAATTTGAAAACGTTATCCTTCGATTATCCCTTATGTTATCTAGGTGGTTATTTTCAATTTAAAGATTTTATTATATTTCAATTTAAGACAATAGACAAATATTTTGTCCTAACTATTTTCCTAACTACTATACTAACCAATATAACTACTACTCTCTTTATATATATATATAGATTTATATGACATCATTGATATTTAGTCCCGCTAATCAAACTACCCCTGAGATAACTAATAATTGGATGACTACATAAGGTGTCAAGATGGGCTTCAATTTCCCCAACTTGGATTATAGCAGTACTATATTTCATTTCTCTAACGTGACATAAAACACTAGCTACTTCCGTGTGTACTTCAATTTAGTCTCCATTTTTTCTCCGAACCAAAAATGAAGATCATGGTAGCCATCAAACGTGTTGTTGATTATGCCGTCAAAATCCGAGTCAAACCCGACAAGGTAACTACTTCTCTACAGTTATTTTTTCTATCTACTAAATAATTAATTTATACAAAAATTAATTAAATGTTTGAATTCATAATAGAGTGGTGTAGAGACAAAAAATGTGAAGATGTCAATGAACCCATTTTGTGAAATAGCATTAGAAGAAGCTTTAAGGATTAAAGAATCTGGTTTGGCTTCAGAAGTCGTAGCAGTTTGTGTTGGGCCAACTCAGTTTTCTGAGACTTTACGAACCGGATTAGCTATGGGTGCAGACCGGGCTATTCATGTTGAAACAAATGAGAATATGTATCCACTTACTATTGCCAAGATTCTTAAAGCTCTTGTTGATGTTGAAAAACCTGGCCTTCTTTTTCTTGGCAAACAGGTACATTTTTTTCCTTAAAGATTTCATTTTTTTATTTTGTTTTTGTGTTATTAGTAAGATTGATTTTATTTTTTGTGTTATTACTGGTTTCGGGTAAATTTGTATTGCATTAAGTTATGTGATTGTTAATTTTGTCATGTGACTGTTAACCTGTTCGAGCTGTGGACACAACCGCCACTGATGCTTGCATCATGATAGGCTGTGTACATTACACCCCTTGTGGTGTGGCCCTTCCTTGGACCCTGTATGAACGCGGGATGGTTGTGTACCCGGTTGCCCTTTTCATTAGGAAAATGTGTTTTGGATCATTTCTAGTGTTTGGTTGTGTATAAAAGTGAGTGATGTATGGTAATTGTATGAGGTGGACGATAATGTACTGTGGTATGGTTTAGAGTTGAAGATTGACGATAATGCCTACCAGTTGGTTGAAACAAGTGATATGGAGTAAGAATTTGGGATGTCTTTAAACGAAATGAATTTCACCCATAAGTCTGTGGCAGAGATCAGGATTCTTACCTAGTCGATTATACATCAGTATATATACAAAATAACGACTTTTGACCTTGTATTAATAGTGTGATTTTCCAGCGAAGGGGATTCAGATGAACCCCCTTTTGCTCCTAGCTCTGCCCTGCCATAAGTGCAGGAAAGTCAATCCTCCCTTTTGGTTGAAAATTGTTATTTTTGAGAAAAGATTTCTAACAATTTAGGCAACCATATATTGGAGAATGCTTTTGTTAAGAGAAAATTTTTCTCTGCCCCGTCAAGCATATCTTTAAAGTTTGATTGAGAAGATATATATGGTATATTTCTAGATTTTAGCGGAGTTACTAGCTATCTGCTGTTCTCTGTGTTTTCTTGGTTATTTTTTCCATTGTGTGTGAGTTTATGAATCTGTTTTTCTTGAGTTTTTGTCAGTATGTTTGCTTAATGTTGTGATTTTTTGTGTAGGCAATTGACAATGATCAAAACCAAACAGGCCAAATGGTTGCTGGACTTCTCAAGTGGCCACAGGGAACTTTTGCCTCTAAGGTCGGTATATTTACTGCGTAACGTAAGAGTTAAAAGAGATTCAAAGATTGTGATCTGCTATCTCTACTTGGTCTAAGTTGGTTGATATCACATATACTTCAGTGTTCCTAGTTTGGGTACCACGCCTCTTGGACGTTGCGGCCAAGTATCCATGATTTCCAAACTGCTTCTTTTGGTTTACTTTCGTATCTTCCTCTTGGGCACATTTTAAACCCGTGAACTCATTATTATAGATCTAATCAGATATATGACTCTCTCAGGATTTAGCTGTTGGCTTTATGAGATATCTAATCTTCAAACCAATTTGTTTTGATCTTACAAGATTATTGTCTGATCTCATCCAGTCTGTACTATTCCTACCAAAACTTTACTATCATAAAATTATAGACTTCCAAAGTCCATCTCGGTGGTTCAACTATGGTTTCTTTACTAGCATATCCAGTTGGCTTTTATGCTGCAATCTCACTTTGATGTTTCTGTTAGGTTGTTTTGGACAAAGAAAAGCAGGTCGCTACAATAGATAGAGAAGTTGATGGTGGTATTGAGACATTGTGTTTGGATTTGCCTGCAGTAATCACGTAAGTCCATTTATTCAAAAGACTTATATGATCTTGATAACTGATAAGAGACTTAGAAGTGTGTGTTTCGGAGAAGAACAGAAGGCCTAAATGTAGGTCTTTAGTGGCATTTTAAAACAAGTAGGGTTTTAACTAGTTTAATCTCAAATTCAAAGACACAAGATGTTATATGATTGCGTTAGTTCTCTGATATCAAGTGTATTCTACTGACAAGTCATGTGGACTTCTACCAATATAAATGTATCATTAAGTGAGTCAAACTTAAAAAATCACTTTCCCAAACTTTTTTTGTGCCAGAAACACAACACTGCCATAGCTTGAAATTATATAACATACCGTTAAACTGTTTAGTCAGTATTGAATGTAAGAATGCAGTTTGCTGGCGGTTTAAGTGAGATGTTGTTACATATTTATAAAGTAGGAAAATGGTTAGATGTTCGTTCGATATTAGAACTAGCCGATTTAGTTTTCCAGGCAATCTAAGAATAAGATCTTTTGATAGCTGGCATTCTAAATCCATGTCCAAGATTAGTCGTGTAGTGATATCCCTAAGAACTAATTTTGTTATTTCTGAGTGAAATGAGGCCTTTGGCAATAATAATATTGTACTATTCAATTCGAATAATCTAAATCATATCCTTTGACAGATGATAAAAACTATTATCAGCTATGAACTTATCTATCTTTCGTATTTGTCTTATCTGCTCAAGGTGCTTATGTTACTATAAAAGTTGGAAACTAATCTGTGCACTTACGTCTTCTCTGTCGTGGGAACAGCACTGATTTGAGGCTGAACCAGCCAAGATATGCAACCCTCCCCAACATAATGAAAGCAAAGTCGAAGGTTATAAAGAAATTCACACCACAAGACTTGAATGTGGAGATCAAGTCCGATTTGGAAGTAGTTGAAGTAACTGAACCTCCCAAAAGGAAAGCAGGTGTCATCCTTTCTTCTGTGGATGAGCTGATTGACAAGCTCAAAAATGAAGCACGCGTACTTTGAGCGTGCTCGTTGCAATCTCATCTCTCTTACACCAAATGTCTCTCTTTGTAAATGACATTACAATAATGTATTATGTAATAACATTGATCACATAATGGAAAAGATTTCATCTATATCAGTTTTTCTTTTATCATAAAGCTATTGATTGTTATGCAGTGTCAAGTGGGGTTTTCAGATTGTAAGTTGCTTTAAATTAATTTGAGTCCGAAATAATGTTGACCTTTTGAGAAGTCAGGAGTGAATTGCCATATGCCATTCTGGTTGTGTAATACCCTATTAAATAAAGGGCAAATTAGTTATTGATTGTTATGCAGTGTCAAGTGGGGTTTTCAGATTGTAAGTTGCTTTAAATTAATTTGAGTCCGTAATAATGTTGACCTTTTGAGAAGTCAGGAGTGAATTGCCATATGCCATTCTGGTTGTGTAATACCCTATTAAATAAAGGGCAAATTAGTCAATTTAAAAGACCAAAAAAGAAAAAAGAAAAAAAAAGAAGGAAAACGTGAGTGGGCCTAAGCCCATGTTGGCTTATCTCCTCTAAGATCAAAACGTACAGAAACAGAGCTTTGGCAAAACAGAGGAAAACACGTTAGGGTTCAAAATACACAAACAAAGAAAAGATCTTGGATCAGGCGTGATATTATAGATGTAGGAGAAGAGTCTTCTTTTTGTTTTTGCAACACTATAGGGCTTTAACTGAGGTATGATTCTTTTCTCTTTTTATAAATCTTGTAGACAATTCATGAGTTTTTTACTGGTGAATAATAAGTAGGCTCCGAGATTCTTCTATTACTACAGAGAGGTCAAGAATGTACAATATTTATTTCAACTAAGAATCCATAGTAGTGAAACTTAATTCATAGCGACAGTGAACGATGTTTAACTCAAACAAATATTTAGGTTTCTCAAAAGTGATTTAGATCACAATATCTTCTAACTAGTTGAATTAAGAGTACACTAAACCAAAGTGTTTGTACTGTTAATGGAGTAAGAGTTAGCCTAAATAGTGGTACAACTATATTTGTTTGGAAAATTGATATGGAATCGCTATAATGTGATTATAGATTGACTGGACGAGGTGTTGGATTTCTCGTGGAAGATACGCTTAAACTACACGCGTCTGGTTTCTACTTGATTTTGAAGTAAAATGTGTTACTGGATATTTTGAATTGCATGGGACAAGTCCTTTTACAAGATATGTACCGAAATAATTATTTGAATTATTTTACCGTTACAAGATTTGATTTTTACCGCTACTTGACATGTTTTACCGCTATTTGGAATATTGTACTGTTACTTGAAATACCCCTTTACTTTGTATAGAAAATATATATTTTGGGATGAGCCTTGATAGACCCCGTAGCTAACGACGGGTACGTTAGACCTGGTGCACCTTGTATACTCTGGATTACCGTTACAGTCCTTGCTAGTAGGAAGGTAGAACTAGCTTACCGTTACTGATTTCCTCAAGGAGGAATTTATACTGATTACATGGTTTGTTCTTGGAAATCTCCCTAACCTATATACTTGATATAATATAGTGATTACTGAATGTACTACTGATTTTATAGCTGTTTACAAGAAGTACTTGGAAAGACCGATTTCTGTTTGTTATTCTGAAAGTGACAATTAAATTATATGTATATTTCTGCATAAGATATACTGGCATGTTTTGACTTGTCCCCACTTAAAACGGTTGTGGTTAAGCGTTATTACTCACTGAGTTGCGACTCACTCCTCGCTATATTTTTCCTTTCAGATACAGCAGGTGCCGTAGGCGAGGATCTTCATTCTTAGAGTCGCGAGTTGACAATCCTGGTGAGCCCCGCATTAGTTCGCGTGGGCAAGAGCTTTATTTATTCATTATTGTCTTTCTTTGAAACTCTTACAGTCGCTCCATTTAGTCATTTATTTAGTCATTTGTTAGTCATTCGTTTAGTCAGTTGGGTAACCAGTTGGATTGTTCATTAATAAGTTACTCTTGCGAGTATTTGGTATCTATGGACTTACTACAACCCTGTTAGATTGTTCTCGTAGTATTTGGAGATAAACGGGGTATTTTATTATTATTGTGTAATGGTATTGGTTGTTGGCTGGTTTTCTGTTTGTTTTAAAGCAGGTAAAATTTTGGATAGGCCTAAAAACAGGGAAAACTCTGCCCGATTTTCTGTAGAATTTTGATAAGGCTTGTTTAGGGACTTAGTTCCTAAGCGCCGGTCACGGCCCTAGAACTGGGTCGTGACAAAGTTGGTATCAGAGCCCTAGGCTATTCCTGTGACTAATGGAGCACACGCCAGTAGTAGAATCTCTATTATGGTTATGCTGCCGGCCATTCCCATAATCGTTATTCTGCGAGGGCGTGATAGGATGTTTCGTGTTTTTCTTCCTTTCTTTCTTTCCTGTTCCTTCCGTACGTGTGAAATGACTACTGCTAAATAGATGAATCTAACGTTAGTTATTCTATTACTCAGATGGCTGGTAAGACAAGATCTAAAAAGGCGGCCCGAGCTGCTCCGAATTCCTCCACTACTGGGTCGTCATCTACCTCAGCTAGGAAAGGAGGTAATACTCAGGGACGAGGCCAAGCCACTACTATGAGGGCTGGTGTTACTACAAGAGCTACAAGAGAGCCTACTCCAGAAATTGAGGATAATCCACCTCCACCATCATATGAGAATGCTACTATTGAGGCACTTAATGCTATGCAAAGGTCCATTGAACTCTTGAATGCCAGAATGGATAGACAAGAAAGGGCTAGACAACAGAATGTTGCTCCAACGCAACCTCAGGTACCTACACAGGCTCAGGCTCAGGCTCAGACTCAGACTCAGACTCAGACTCAGGTTCAGACGCAGTCTCAGGTTCAGCCACAGACTCAGGCTCAGAGACAGACTCAGACTTTTGGTAACAGAGAAGTGTCCTTACCAGAGTTCTTGAAACTGAAACCACCAAGGTTCACGGGTTCTGAAACTACAGAGGATCCTCAGAGTTTCTTGGATGGTACACTTAAGGCGTTGCGTGCTCTTGGATGTTCTAGTGAGAGATCCGTGGAACTTGCAGCATATAAGTTGGAGGATACAACTAATACTTGGTATGAAACTGTACTTTTAGAAAGGCCCACAGAAGCAGCACGATTGACATGGGATGAGTTTACTAAGTTGTTCATGGATCGCTTCCTCCCTGAAATTCTGAGGAAGGAATACGCTAGGCAGTTTGAGAGATTAGTTCAGACTCCAGATATGGATGTATCGACATATAACACTAAGTTTACTAAGCTGGCTAGATATGCACCTAACTTAGTGCCTAATGAAACATCTCGGGTTCAGAGGTTTGTTGATGGGTTGGTTGATCGTTTATTTAATGCAGTTGCTCCGCAGATGAAGAATCTGAATTACTCTAATGCACTCGACCTTGCCAGAAAGATTGAAAACAGGGGTCGCGAATCACGAGCAGCTAAAGATTCATATAAGAAGGCTAAGACTGGGGGATCTTTCACTGAGGGAGTTAGCACAGACCGTAGAGCAGGGAATCAGGTATAGCGACAGGGTTTTCAGACAGGGACAGACTTGGTTTCCCAGTCATCCGTTAGAGCACCTCCTCACAAAGATAATGCTAAGGGGCTACCATTATCATCTGGACATCATAGCTCTGGACAGATATATGCTACTGATTCAGTATGTCAGACTTGTGGTAGCTTACATTGGGGTCCGTGTCGTGTTCTGACTGGAGGGTGCTTCCGGTGTGGCAAGTTGGGACATCACATACAGGATTGCCCTCATCCTCAGAGAGAGTTTAGCCAGGCTTATGTGCAGGCAGCGGCACCTATGCAGACTGCTCGTAACAATACAGGTACTCTGGTAGAGGTAACAGAGGTAGAGGTGTCGGAGATCGTGCCATGGGTAATCGAGGACAGGGGACTGCAGGTAGAGGCCAGTCGAGAGTTTTTGCACTTACTAGGCAACATGCTCAGGCCTCAAATGTTGTGGTTACAGGTATTCTTTCTGTTTGCTCAGTTGATGCACTTGCATTGTTTGATCCAGGATCTACCCACTCCTATGTGTCCTCATTCTTTGCTTTGAGGTTTGATAGATAACCAGAAATATTGCATGATCCTTTTCTAGTTGCTAATCCTGTGGGAGATTCTTTACTTGTTGAATATGTGTATCGTGCTTGTCAGATTTGAGTTGAGGGTAGAGACACCTTAGCTAATCTAATTGTACTTGATATGGTTGATTTTGACGTACTGATGGGTATGGATTGGCTATCTTCTTGCCACGCTACCCTCGATTGTCATGCGAAGGTAGTTAAGTTCGAGATGCCTAATGAACCTAGTTTTATTTTGAAAGGGGATCAAATTCCAGAGATGTGTAATGTCATATCATTTGTAAAAGCTCAGCAGTTAGTGAAGAAAGGTTGTTGGGCATTCTTAGCTATGGTGAGAGACACAAGAGATGTGACTCCTAGCTTAGAAATGGTTCCAGTGGTGCAAGAGTTCACCGATGTATTTCCTGAGGATTTACCGGGACTACCTCCAGTGCGGGATATAGATTTCAGCATTGATGTAGCACCTGACACGCAACCCATATCGATTCCTCCATATCGTATGGTACCAGCGGAGTTGAGGGAGCTAAAGGAACAATTGCAGGAGTTATTGAACAAGGGATTTATCAGACCAAGTGTATCCCCCTGGGGTGCACCAGTGTTATTTGTGAAGAAGAAAGATGGGTCCCTAAAAATGTGCATTGACTACAGACAGCTGAACAAGGTAACTGTACGTAATAAATACCCTTTGCCTCGTATTGATGATCTGTTTGATCAGTTGCAGGGAGCTGCCCATTTTTCAAAGATTGATCTTCGATCTGGTTATCATCAGCTCAGAGTTAGTGACAAAGATATTCCTAAGACAGCTTTCAGAACTCGATATGGGCATTATGAATTCCTTGTGATGCCTTTCGGGTTGACCAATGCTCCAGCTGTATTCATGGACTTAATGAATAGGGTGTTCAAGCCGTTTCTGGATAGATTTGTCATTGTATTTATTGATGATATCTTGGTGTATTCTCGTAGCCAAGAAGAACACGAGGATCATATGAGGGTTGTACTGCAGACCTTGCGGGAACATAAGCTTTATGCTAAGTTCTCTAAGTGTGAATTTTGGCTAGACTCTGTAGCATTCCTTGGACATGTTGTATTCAAGGATGGAATACTAGTAGATCCTAGAAAGACAGAAGCAGTGCAGAAATGGCCCAGACCCACCACTCCTACAGAGATTCGCAGCTTTCTGGGATTAGCATGTTACTACAGACGTTTTGTGCAGGATTTTTCCAGAATAGCAGTACCATTGACCAAGCTAACACAGAAAAATGCAAAGTTTCAGTGGACAGATGAATGTGAGCAGAGCTTTCAGAAGCTAAAGACATGTTTGACCACCGCACCAGTTCTAGCCTTACCAACCGGTTCGGGAGGATTCACGGTATTTTGTGATGCTTCGAGAGTGGGATTAGGGTGTGTTCTCATGCAAAATGGTCGTGTGATAGCTTATGCTTCACGACAATTGAAGAAGAATGAACAAAACTATCCCACTCATGATCTGGAGATAGCTGCAGTGGTATTTGCATTGAAAATTTGGAGGCACAACTTGTATGGAGAAACATGTGAAATTTATACTGATCACAAGAGCCTAAAGTATATTTTTCAGCAGAGAGATCTAAACATTCGGCAGCGTCGCTGGATGGAACTTCTCAAGGACTGTGATTTCACTATTCTATATCATTCAGGGAAGGCCAATGTTGTGGCTGATGCATTGAGCAGAAAGTCCATGGGTAGTTTGGTGCATATAGCTCCTGTAAAGAGACAGTTAGCCAAGGATATTCACAGGCTCGAAGGTACAGGTATCAGGTTCAGCGTGACTAATTCTAGGGTGTTATTGGCTTATGTTCCAGCCAAGTCTTCATTGGTAGAACGTGTTAAAGCCACTCAGTACGAGGATGAACGGTTGTGCAAATATCGAGATGAAGTCCTAGCTGGTAAAAGCAAGAATATGATTATTGATGATAATGGGGTTCTCCGACTAGGTAATCGGTCATGTGTACCAGAAATTGATGGGCTAAGACGAGTTATTCTCGAGGAAGCTCACCAATCTAGATACACTATACATCCTGGATCCACTAAGATGTACCGTGACCTGAAGCAATTGTATTGGTGGGAAGGTATGAAGAAAGATATTGCTAACTTTGTTGCTAGTTGTTTGACTTGTCAATAGGTTAAGGCTGAGCACCAGCGACCCGCAGGACTACTACAGCGGCTTGAGATTCCAGAGTGGAAGTGGGAGAGAGTTACCATGGATTTTGTGACTGGGCTACCTCGTACACTTAAAGGTTATGATTCAGTATGGGTGATTGTTGATCGGCTTACAAAGTCAGCACACTTTTTACCAGTTAAAACTACTTACACTGGTGCGAGATATGCACAGTTATACTCGAATGAGATTGTCCGACTCCATGGAGTTCCATTGTCTATTATCTCTGACAGAGGATCACAGTTCACTTCTCACTTCTGGAGGTCCTTTCAAAGAGAATTGGGTACTAGAGTAGACCTTAGCACCGCATTCCATCCTCAGACTGACGGTCAGTCCGAACGTACTATACAGATATTGGAGGACATGCTGAGAGCTTGCATTATTGATTTTGAAGGTAGTTGGGATGCTTACTTGCCTTTAGCTGAGTTTGCTTATAACAACAGCTATCAGGCAAGCATTCAGATGGCTCCTTACGAGGCTTTATATGGCAGGCGTTGTCGTTCTCCAATTGGATGGTTTGAAGCCGGTGAAGTTAAGGTATTAGGACCAGACCTGATACAAGAAGCTATTGATAAGGTCCAGTTGATTAGACAGAGATTGCTCACAGCTCAAAGCAGGCAAAAGTCTTATGCAGATAAAAGGAAAAGGGACTTGGAGTTTGCAGTTGGTGATCGTGTGTTCTTACGAGTTTCCCCGATGAAAGGCGTGACACGATTTGGGAAAAGAGGGAAGTTGAGCCCGAGATTCATAGGACCCTACGAGATACTTGAACGAGTTGGAGCTGTTGCTTACAGTTTGGCTCTTCCTCCCGAGTTATCTTTTATTCATCCTGTGTTTCACGTATCTATGTTACGGAAATATGTACCAGACCTTTCTCATGTACTTGATGCACCGACTATACAGCTTAATGAGAAATTATCTTATGAAGAGGAACCAATAGCAATAGTTGAGAGTCAAATAAGGAAGTTACGGAGAAAAGAAATTGTGTTTGTGAAAGTTTTGTGCAAAAACCATACTGCTAGGGAAGCCACTTGGGAAATGGAAGATGATATGCGAGCCAAGTATCCTCACTTGTTTCACCCTACATGTATGTTCTTAGTTTAAATTCGGAGACCGAATATCTTAAGGGGGAGAGAATGTAATACCCTATTAAATAAAGGGCAAATTAGTCAATTTAAAAGACCAAAAAAAAAGAAAAAAAAAAAGGAAAACGTGAGTGGGCCTAAGCCCATGTTAGCTTATCTCCTCTAAGATCAAAACGTACAGAAACAGAGCTTTGGCAAAACAGAGGAAAACACGTTAGGGTTCAAAATACACAAACAAAGAAAAGATCTTGGATCAGGCGTGATATTATAGAAGTAGGAGAAGAGTCTTCTTTTTTTTTTTTGCAACATTATAGGGCTTTAACTGAGGTATGATTCTTTTCTCTTTTTATAAATCTTGTAGAAAATTCATGAGTTTTTTACTGGTGAATAATAAGTAGGCTCCGAGATTCTTCTATTACTACAGAGAGGTCAAGAATGTACAATATTTATTTCAACTAGGAATCCATAGTAGTGAAACTTAATTCATAGCGACAGTGAACGATGTTTAACTCAAACAAATATTTAGGTTTCTCAAAAGTAATTTAGATCACAATATCTTCTAACTAGTTGAATTAAGAGTACACTAAACCAAAGTGTTTGTACTGTTAATGGAGTAAGAGTTAGCCTAAATAGTGGTACAACTATATTTGTTTGGAAAATTGATATGGAATCGCTATAATGTGATTATAGATTGACTGGACGAGGTGTTGGATTTCTCGTGGAAGATACGCTTAAACTACACGCGTCTGTACTGTGAGTGATGACCTTACTGCAATTTGTATTTCCATAACCTGCATGGTTTCTACTCGATTTTGAAGTAAAATGTGTTACTGAATATTTTGAATTGCATGGGACAAGTCCTTTTACAAGATATGTACCGAAATAATTATTTGAACTATTTTACCGTTACAAGATTTGATTTTTACCGCTACTTGACATGTTTTACCGCTATTTGGAATATTGTACTGTTACTTGAAATACCCCTTTACTTTGTATAGAAAATATATATTTTGGGATGAGCCTTGATAGACCCCGTAGCTAACGACGGGTACGTTAGACCTGGTGCACCTTGTATACTCCGGATTACCGTTACAGTCCTTGCTAGTGGGAAGGTAGAACTAGCTTACCGTTACTGATTTCCTCAAGGAGGAATTTATACTGATTACATGGTTTGTTCTTGGAAATCTCCCTAACCTATATACTTGATATAATATAGTGATTACTGAATGTACTACTGATTTTATATTGATTACTGTTTACAAGAAGTACTTGGAAAGACCGATTTCTGTTTGTTATTCTGAAAGTGACAATTAAATTATATGTATATTTCTGCATAAGATATACTGGCATGTTTTGACTTGTCCCCACTTAAAACGGTTGTGGTTAAGCGTTATTACTCACTGAGTTGCGACTCACTCCTCACTATATTTTTCCTCCCAGATACAGCAGGTGCCGTAGGCGAGGATCTTCATTCTTAGAGTCGCGAGTTGACAATCCTGGTGAGCCCCGCATTAGTTCGCGTGGGCACGAGCTTTATTTATTCATTATTGTCTTTCTTTGAAACTCTTAGAGTCGCTCCATTTAGTCATTTATTTAGTCATTTGTTAGTCATTCGTTTAGTCAGTTGGGTAACCAGTTGGATTGTTCATTAATAAGTTACTCTTGCGAGTATTTGGTGTCTATGGACTTACTACAACCCTGTTAGATTGTTCTCGTAGTATTTGGAGATAAACGGGGTATTTTATTATTATTGCGTAATGGTATTGGTTGTTGGCTGGTTTTCTGTTTGTTTTAAAGCAGGTAAAATTTTGGATAGGCCTAAAAATAGGGGAAACTCTGCCCGATTTTCTGTAGAATTTTGATAAGGCTTGTTTAGTGACTTAGTTCCTAAGCGCCGGTCACGGCCCTAGAACTGGGTCGTGACAGGTTGCCTAGAAATTATTGAGTCAAAATATAAAGCCGAATTAATCAAAGATAAACAAGTGGGAGCATGCACCAAAGGGTGGCCCAGTGGTCAAATATACAATGAGTGAAAATTAGGGAAGATATTCAACTTTAAGTTAGACAAAAAATGAAGTTATTGGGTACATCTGCTGATAAAAGCTTCACTATCATATACTCCATCCGTTCCATTTTATGTATCATAGTTTGACTCGGCACGAAGTTTAAGAAATAAAGGAAGATTTTTGAAACTTATGGTCTAAATCTAAAATGAGACATAGATGTTTGTGTGGTTGTCAATTATTTAATTAATGGTAAAAACTGTAATTTTAAAATTAAATTATTACTAAATTTAAAATGCTATCATTTTTTTTTTGGAAGAGACTAATAAGGAAAACTGCAGGCAACAATCTCTAGATTTATGTCTACTTTGAAGCAAAAAGTAAAGTCTTATCGTGTCACTTCACTTTATTTTTTTTTTCTTTTTAAAGCAAAAAGTAAACAATAGAGAAGGTAGTTACACTGGTTTTACTCTTACTAAAGCTATCTAATGGTCCGGCATGGGGCATCTTAATGAAACGGCTTGGCATCTTGTAGTCCATCTTCTTACATTCTTAGACAAATTTTAGTTTGTTACTGAAAGATTTTCCGGTTAATATTATCATACTGTTCCTATAATATTGTACATTATATAGCTGGAATAATAGAATTACTTAAAAAATATAAAAATATTTTTAGTTATCAAGCTGCTGTTAGTCAAATGACTGAGAAATTTTATAAATATTTTTTTCCTACTCCACCACTTTTTTACATTGCTTCTATATTACATCCTTGTTTAAACGGTTTAATACTAAAATTCTTATTAGAGAGTTTTATCAAGCATTAGAATTTACTACTAATGAAAAATCAAGTGTAGAAGAAGTATGTAAATATGTATTTCTACATTGCCAGCATATTTATGAAAAAACAGATGAGTGAAGCGGACAATGTTGTCCAAGTGCACCTCCACCGGATTCAAGTTCAACACAATTGGGTAAAAGATTATCAGGGCTGTGCACTTTTTCCACGCTTAAGCAGAAGCTCTAGCAGCCAATCGAGGGGGGGGGGGGGGTGGGTCGTTCAACAAGCTTGATATTTATTTACTTCACACTCCAAAAAATATTGAACAATCTGGAAGTGATCAACTACTACAATACTGGAACGATCCACAAGCACAAAGTCAGTGCTATAAATAATGGTGCGAGATATTTTAACTATTCAAGTATCATCGGTTGCCTCAGAAAGCACTTTTAGCCAAGGACGATTACAAATAGGAGGCCATAGACACTCATTGAAGGATGAAGCATTGGAGACTGCAGTATTATTCAGAGATTGGATTAGAGGAAAGTTCTCTTGATAGGTCCAATGCAAATATAACATGGAACTTGAACCCGAATGGCAAGGCATCCAAGAAAAGTTTCAAGAATAGATCGACTTATCTACTTCACAAGAAGAATGCACTCAAAATGAGAGATGTGAATACTTGATAAAGATGATACTTGAACAACATCATGAGAATGCCGAAACTCTCAAGGAGATGAAAGAAATGAAAGTGGAAGTTCACCAAAACGACTTAGCCCTACAACTCTTGAAGGAGAAAATGAAGCAATTGATTCAAAACTTTTAATGCTCAAGAGGCTAAGGATGTACATAGTTTTCAAGAAGAACTCTCCGTGGAAGATGTGCTTGAATGTCAAGAAAGAATTGTTAAAGAAGAGCACATTTGGGATGAAGAAGAAATTGTGAGCCGAGCTTGGCTCCGAGATCAAACTCGAAAAATGAAAGTCTATGAAGCATGCCTTCAAGACTTAAATGTAGATGGTTGGGATCTCAAATGTAGATGGTTGGGATCTCAAACAAGAAAGAGAAGAGCTAGGACAAAGAGTGAAACAATTTGATCTTGACACTCGTGTCTTGAAAATTCTAGTGCATGAAATGGTTGAAACTTCTGAGGCTCAACATGAAGAAATCGTGAATGATATGTTAGAAATGAGCAAATTTGTGGAAGAGAGCACAAGTCAAATTATGGAAACTCATGGAAGTGATCATATCTTCAAGATATTTGGTAATGATGCCATAAGCAAGAAAGTTGTATTGGAGTCTAGAGCGGAAATATAGAACTCTTGTGATGAAGACTAATACCATCGAAGAAGAGAATGTCAAGCTTGGTGCCCAATCGGTGTTGAAAAGGGTTAGACCTCATTCATTCCACTTCTGAAATCTTTGTGTTGATGATGCAATGGAAGTGGAAGAACAAGAACCTTTGGATGATTTTGGCATTGATGAGCAAAATGGGTACATTGTTGAATTTGCCACGGCAAGGAGACAAAATGACATTCCTCACTTGAAAGCAAAAAAGTGCAAGATAAAGAACCCAGCTTTACAAGCTTGGAAATGTATACCCCCGCCTAAGGAGCATAACAAAGAACATGAAGCCATGTTGGAGAGAAGATTCACCTTCACCAAGTAGAGAGAAAAGCATCATGGGTACTGTCTAGCCAAGATGTTAAATAAAGCGCTTGTCCGGAGGCAACCCATATCTTTTTAAAATTTTGGTGTTTTTGTTGCATATTAGGTTAGATTAGTTTTTTGTTGTTGTTTTTTATCATCTCACATGAATCCCATATTTGTTAGTTGTTAGGATGCATGGTCTAAGGCATAAATATGAAAAAAATGGACTGCCCGGGGGTGTAGGGCGGATCGCCTTATGAAATGAGGCGGACTGCCCACTGGAATTCTGCTATCTGAATCTCAGGAGGCGGACTGCCTAATGTTTTGCGGACCACTCTCCTAACTCACTGCTGGCAACTCGAGAGGGTAATTTGGTAGCTTAGGTCTGAGCCGCGTTGTGTTTTAGCTAAGTCTTTCTTAATCCAACAGGTTGTGCGATGATGATTATTCCTATTCAAATTAGCTTGTATGAGCTTATGCTCTAAGTGGAGGATTCTCCCTCCAATACAGAATGCTAATATTAAATCTCTAAGGCGTTGCTGAAGCGTAAGCTAGTTCTTAGTTTCGAAAATGTAGAACTCTCCTCACGTGTTTGAGGAAGTGTCAGGTTAGTCCGAATAAATTGGGAAATTGTATTATCATATTATCCAGATATATTTTATTCCAAGAGTTCGGTATGATTCCGTAATCATGAGACAATGTCTGTGGAATAGTTTATGAAGGTTGTGCAAATTCTCTTGATATCTGCATGAATTTTGCTTTAGACTTAGGCTCGTTCGAGGACAAACGAGAGTCTAAGTAGAGGAGAATGAAACGACCTCAGTCAGATGTTTTCGGAGATAGTAAGGTCCATTGGGACTTATCTGTAAAATTTGAGCTAAATCAGACCTCATTTGATAGGCATCGGAAGAAGGTTTCAGTTTTATGGTCGATAAATTTTAAAAAGAGATTTTCGAGCTCAGTTTTGGCGAATGAGCTTCGATTCGAAATTCGAAAGTGCCGTTAGGTTCGTATGCTTATTTGTGACTTTTGTGATCTTTCAAAAGTTAATTTTGAGGTTGTTCGGCTAGTTTTCGCTAAAATGCCGAAGTTAAATAATTTGACATTTTCTACTTAATTTGCATATTGAGTTTCACGATTCCGATTTGAGATCCGCCTTAGCAAATGTGTTATATATATATTTTGTACGACTTACTTGAGAAATTTAGGAATATTACGGATTTCGTAGGACTGCATTTTAATTTTGTTACGAAAACAAAATAAAAAGAAAAGGAAAAGTAAGTCATATGGAGGCGGTGCACTTGCTAAGGATTTTATCCTTAGCTTAACATTTCAGAAACGTAAGAAATGGACGAGAACATAAGCAGAACAAAAGAGAATACGCTGAGAAAAAAAATGCCAGAAAATGAGAAAAGAGCCGGAGAAAAGTAGAATTTTTACCCCGAAACACTCAGGTAATGATGTTAATTCATTACTTTAGTTTATTATGTATGTTTGAATATATTTTAACAGTAAAAATTGGGATATTAGACATCGTTTCAATAAGTTCAATTGATAGTATCAAGGATTAATTGGACCCCAATAATGGAATTGATTATATATTCGTACTCAGCGAGTTATGGACAACCCATAAATGTAATTTATTTAGGGTTTGGTTATGTGACATTGAACCCTGTACATAGGCCTGGCCTATGTATTGCGTATGCAAATAGGGTATCAGGTTCCTAACCGGATTGCCCTAAGATATAAGGAATGAAGCCTTTAGCCTAACGTGATATATTTTTCTGCTTATTGAACACAGTGGGATCATTTGACAATGAATCCAAAGGACAAAGCGGTTGTTGAGTAGCTGATCTAACTTTGTAACAAGGTAAGTGTTTATATCTATTTCTTTGGAGGCCTTGGCCTCGTGGATAATCTACCACGTGTTCTTACGTGTGTAGCTGCCGATAGACGTACTCATTACGCCTTAGCTTTGGATTTACATTATATATTATATGTCATGTCATGTTATTGGTATTGCATTGAGGATCTGAGCATTGTACTCTAGCTGTGAGTGGGCGTATACTTTTTGGCTGTCGATGAGAGTCCCGCACTGGTGATGGGTTATTATTGCATCGTATTGCATTCATATGCATTATGTTGCATTCATATGCATTGTATTGCATTCATATCATATCGGGATGGAGGAGTATTCCACCTCTGATTCATATTATACTGGGTGCAGGAGTATTCCACCTCTGGTTCATATCATATCGGGTGCATGAGTATTCCGCCCCAGGAGAGTGCAGGAGTATTCCGCCTCTGTTTCATATCATATCGGGTGCAGGAGTAATCCACCCCAAGAGAGTGCAGGAGTATTCTGCCTCTGATTTATATCATATTGGGTGCAGGAGTATTCCACCCCAGGAGAGTGTAGGAGTATTCCGCCTCTGGTTTATATCATATCGGGTGCAGGAGTATTCCGCCCCAGGAGTAGGAGTATTCCGCTCCAGTTGGTTACTATATTGCATTCCCCTCGAATGCAGGAGTATTCTGCTTCGAGACGGGATTACGGGCACATGTGACCCCATTGCATCATACTGCATCCATCCTATTTCATTGCACCGCATGCTGACTATTGTGTGACTATCATGCTGTTTTTATGTATGCGGTATGTATATCATGTTGTGGACATATATCAGTTTGCCTATATATTTCTGGCTCGTATCCTGGGTTGCACGCCGCGACAGTATAAATATACGGATCGGGTTTCACGCAACAGTATAAATATATGGATCGGGTTGCACGCCGCAACAGTATGTATTTCTGATTGTTGATATGTTTGGGATACTTAAAAACCTATATGTTCTGTCTACCTTATGTCCCTGGTTGTTTATGGTTCCATACGTGTTTCCAGTTATTATCTGGCTCTGCCTTTTTATAGTTTAAATAAGATGGATTTGGTTTACCTGTTTTTCTTCTCCCTGGCTAGCTATCATATTCTTTGAGGTGCCTAGTCTGCCCCACTTATTGAGTCCTTTTGACTCACCCTTGTTTGTTTTTTGTTTTTGTCTATCTATTTCGTTTCGGCAGGTTCGTTCCAGGATTGAGTTCGCCACGTTGTGAAGGAGCGAAGACTACTTCAGCTGTCAAGGTGAGCCAGCTTTTATTCCGGATGGCCGCCAGTTTTATGTTTACTATTTCAGTTGCATTTTGCTCCCTTCAGGAGGTATCTGTCTTCTTTTGTACTCTTAAATGTCTAGTCTGGATAGCCCTAAACCTAGTATGTTGGGTAGTCAGCTGTAATTTCTTTTGTACAGCTTAAAGGTATCAGTATGTCTGTCCTTTTTCTAAGTCTTGTTCTTATTTATAAATTGAATTATATTTATTTTCCAAATTTAATTGGTAAGGGTTTGCCCGACGGGTCTAGGGGAGGATGTCGGGTGCCCGCACGGCCTTGCCAGATTTCGGGTCGTGTCAACCTCGCGATCGCATGATGACCTGCGCGAATGCGCTGCTTTGTCAAGGTCTTCCCTTCGCGATTGCGTCAGACGTGTCGCGGTCGCGCAGGAGGTTCTTAGATAACTCAGCGTGATCACGCCTGTCCCTGCACGATCGTGCAGAGTTCTATTTTCTGGCACAAACAGTGAGCTTGCACAGCCCACTGCTGAAATCTTTTTGACTTCACTCTTTAGCCTATGAGCTCTACTAATACATGTATTGAGTGCCCAAAATAGTGTTTTGACAATTGTGATCTTTATAGGTACTCTTTCTCATACAATGGTCGATCAAGACAACCAAAACAATATAATGAACAGCATCCCCACTTAACAGGAAAAGAAGAGGATGAATATGACACAACAAAGTTCTTATCCGCATCATGCCATGAAAAATACCAAAGGGATCATGCAAAAAACTTCATTATGGAAAGAGGGATCCATATGGGCAAAGTGGAAGAAAAGCTCCCCAACTTCTTCCAAAGACTTGAAACCAGTGGTCGGAGTTGTTTTGCCTAAGAACTTGAAAAAGCAAACTCCTCCTTGGCAAGGGAATTTTATGCCAACGCATCTCAAGTTGACTTTAAAGATGAGTTGGTGACCACCGTCAGAGGTAAACAAGTGCGGTTTGATGCAACCACAATCAATGAGGTGTATGAGCTAGAAAATATTGACAATTCTTTGTATAGGATCCGTGTCAATGAAGGGGGTGTGCAGTGGTTGGTTGATAAACTTCAAGGGGGTACTCCCTCAGATTGGGCCACATAGACTAAAGATTGTGTCCACTGACTTCACCATTGAGACTCGCATTTGGTTGTCCATTATCTGTGCTAGGGTAATGTCTTCGGGTAATGAGACTCTCACACTAAAAAAAGCACGACCGATTGCAGCATTAATTGACGGTTTCAAAGTCTATATTAGGGAGATAATTGTGAATGAGATCGAGCAGGTTGTGAGAGAGAGAGAGAGAGAGAGAGAGAGAAAAAGGAGTCTGTTTTTCCCATGCTTGATTTCAAAGCTTTGCAAGAAGGCCGGAGTCGAGGAGCGTCTAGGTGATAATGGTGTGAGTGTCACAAATCCCATCTATCTGCTATTGAAGAAAGGACCGGGAGGGGCAACTCAAAGCAAGAAAAGAAGAGTCGAGGCGACCTCCCAGATTGATGTGGATGACCCAGCGTTTGGAGATTTCTCAGCCCCCACAACTACTACTGCACCAGGGAGTTCAAACACTCCAGTTCCACAACTTTCATCAGGAGCGTCTAACATGAGGTACATTTCATCTCGGATTTCTTCTGTGGATGCTCACATTAGACAACTAGTAGCAGGCCTCCCTTCAGGTCCACATGGAGAGGGTTCTTCCTCCAGGCCTTCGAGCACTTTATCATTGGAGGCAGTAGCAGCAGAGCAGGAGAAGATCAAGATTAGGCTGGACAAAATAAAGAGGAAGCAGAAAAAGTTTGGCAAGAGAACAAGCAACTTCCTGAACAAGATGATGAGTAAGCTAAACTCGTTTTGTCGCTCTACTGGCTCAGATGAGGAGACCGATGATGAGCTTCGCTATCCCAACAGTGACAATGAGGATTGATTTTTTAGTTAGGGAGTTCCTTACACCCTTTTTATTACACTGTTAGTTGCACTGAGGACAGTACATAGTTTAAGTTTGGGGGTGTATTTGGATTTTGGGTGTAGTATTGATGTTTCTCGTGTACTTGGTGTTTATGACATGTGTGCCTTATCTTTTCCTTGTTTTTGAGCAAATTGTGGAAACTTTGTGGATGATCATTTTCTTTGATATTAGTATAAGTAGTTACTATAGTATGGTGTTAATAGCTTGTTCATATTTAGTAGTTAGTTATGTTTATGACATGTCTACCTTATCTTTTCCTTGTTTTGAGCAAATTGTGGAAACTTTATGGATGATCATTTTCTTTAATATTAGTATAAGTAGTTATTATAGTATGGTGTTAATAGCTTGTTCATATTTAGTAGTTAGTTAGAACTATATAAAAAAATTATTTGGGTCCGAACAATCATTTTCATTGTAAATACCATGTTGTATAAAATTTTTGACATAACTTCCTTGGTTTTTCTTTGTCATGGTTCTTTTCCAAGGAAGCAATTCTTGTGAACCGGGCATTCTTAGGATTTAATTAGTAGTAATAACGGTATAGTAGTAGTTGTGGATTTTTGCCCCTTGGCCAATTTTTGGCATGTTTGGTTCCACCATTATTTAATCCTTGTCATGTGACCTTGTTTTGAAAAATGGATAGAAAAATCTAGTTGGTGAATTGTGCTATGATCTTTAAGTTCAAGTTTTGATTCTTATGTCACTAATTAGCTCTCATTAGGCTATGAGTAAACTTTGGATGCTTAATTGCCTTTGATTGGGACTTGAATATACTCGTCTTCCTTGCTTTACTTGTGCCATGTGTGATGAGGTTTTGGTGTGTTCATGTGTGTACTTCTTGATTTAGAACTTGCCTTAAGTGTGCTTTGAGGCGAAATCCTAAGTGATGCTTGACTTGAAAAATAATTTTAGGCTTTTCTTGGCCCGATAGTAACCTAGAAAGCCTACCCTTGCATTCTAACCTTAGTCAACCCCTTTGAGCTTAATATCCTTTCTTTTTGCAACCACATTATTAAACAGGACCAATTCTAAGTGCTTAAAGCACTAACCCTCTTTTTTTCCCTACCTCTTTGAGTGCATTGAAAGACGTGCAACTTAGGCTTTGTGGCACGAGTTATGGTGAAAGTGTAGAAGTCAGTAAAAATCAAAAGAAAAGAAAAGAAAGAGCAACAAAAGTGAGTTGAATAGAAAATCTTGAAAAGAAAAAAAAGAGAGAAAAAGAAAAGAAAGAGAAAAGAAACAAAAAGAAGTAAGTGAAAGAAAAGAAAGAAAAATAGAATTGATGAATAAAGAAGGGAAAGACTAGTGTATAATCCTACATTTAGCAAGGTGTAAGTGCAAGGAAAATGAAGTGTGCTTTCAATTTTTGTACGGTGTAGTGCTCAAGGAGGTTTGTAATCACTATTTGCCTAAATTTTACCCCACCTTTGACCAAAAGCCTACAATACAATCCTAGCTAAGTCCTAATTGATTTTAGGTCAAGCATTCCTCAATTAGTGGAGAGGTGCATGAAGGGCAAGCTTATGGATCTTTAGTGTGCATGGTGAACTTCTTTTGAGAGAGAGAGCAAATTCTTCCTATCATAAATACCATTTGTGTTGTCATTGCATTTTTGTGGTTGGGATATTTTCTTGAGTGGTGAGGGCACTTGTGAAGTCAAGTTGAAAATTTGTCTTTCACTTCCCAATTGAGGTGAGCAAGCAAAGAGGTGAACTCTTGTGACGAAGAGGCAAACTTTGAAAGTCTTGTGTCATGGCATGTTTGCCTTCTTTTGTTGTTGATCTTTGCAAGTGGTGTTTACATGACTTGGCTTAATTGTTGGCACCAACCAATGTCATTAGTTGTTGAACTTTAAACAGGTTTTGGCTTGATGTGGCCTTTATGAAGTTTCTATTGAGGTGTGCTTTGCTTGAGGACAAGAAATAGTTTAAGTTTGGGGTGGTGATATGTGTGAAAAATGTCACACATTACCTTCTATTTACTTGAGCTTTTACTATGTACTATTGATTAAATACGCGAACTTATCATGTTTTAGTTGACCCGCCCTGCTAAGGTGATGCCCTGCCCTGCCCCGTTAAGGATTCGCCCTGCCCTGCCCCGCCCCCGCCCTGCCCCACTGCCTTCCCTAATATTTTGGCCAATTTTCTAATCTTGGAGCAAGGATCCATCAACAAGAACACCAAGAGGGTAAAGATTTGGAGCAACCCATTGAGAAATTCCCAACCCTTAGTACTCCTTTATTTATTTTCTTGCTTTGTATTGCATATATTTGGTGTTGTTGATGTTATTGAAGACTTGATTTGTGAATATATTTCATGACTATTCATATTATTAGTTGGTATGATTTTGGACATGGTTATATAAATGAATCATGACTAGGAATTTATATATGTGGGTTTTGATTATCTAGCTTCTATTGCTTTGGTTGCTTAACTTTAATGCTCATGACAATAAAGCTATATGTCTACTTAGCTAATTAAAGACTTGGGAGAGATTAGTTAGCATAGAATAGTGAAGCTAGCGAGGATTTTGTTGATAGGCTATTTCATAGACTAACTCATCTAAAAGAAGTTACGTTCGGAAGAGGTATTCTTTCCTCGGGTAATGGGTATTGCTATATAAGCTCAACCATGGATTTGACAAGCACCGTTGAGACAGATCCCTTCTAGGTCAGAAGGATTCTAGGGATTACATTAAAACGACTCGGCCATAATATATAAACCTCATGCTATAATTGCATCCTAGGCTCAAAACTTGTCTTCCTTGGTTGTAAGAAGGCCATTGATCACCTTTACTTGCTTTCTTAGTGTAGTTTATAGTTGTTAATATCATTCCATCACCTTATTATCCTAGTTTGGCTTAGTCAAATAGGTTTAGTTCCTCCACTACTTTGGCCGCATCACTTTATTCCTTGTGGATTCGACCCTGACTCCTAGTTGGGTAAATTGTATTGCGATGAACGTTCATACCTCAAGCTGAGGTGTGTGTTGAGCGTTGTCATCTACCCAGATCGAGTATTTCAATATTCAGAGTTTATCTAAAACCCATTCGATCTAGGGATGGTCTTTACAGTTCAACGAGTGTGTGTTCCTCTAACTTCTGTATTGCCAGAAAAAGGATACAAAGTAGATCACGGATAATTTTATCTCCATTTCGAACTCGTGTTGAAAATAGTCATGGAATAAAATTTATTAGTGACTGTTGGCTTAACTATTTTTTTAAAATAAGTAGATGCTTATATAACATTGAACATTAAAAATTAGTATTAGTATAATTGGTAGATAAGTGTATATAAACAGTTTTTCTATTTAAAATGTCTGAAATACTCTTAAAACTATGAACATTATAAACTCTTATAATTGCGAGATTTTTAATGTTAATTTAAATTCAAATACAAACTAATTTGTGTCTCAATTCACTTTAAAAATATATTTTGATTAATGTATATAGGTAGAAATTAGTGTAATGGGTTAACCGGTTAAGGGATAGATTTAATATATTAACCTATAATCAAGAAAATTAATTTTAATTAATGATGACACGTCATTTTCCGGCATGTTTTAAGTAGAATCCGACTAGAACGACTCTGGTGTAGATCAGAAGAAAGGTGAGTGACTTTTGGGTAACAAAAGTGACTTTGTGGTAATGAAACAATAATTGAGTGACCACCGGTAAAATTAACTCAGAAGGTAGATGTATCAAATTTACATACATAACTGGTGATTTCTCTGTTTGCTCCTTATTTTGGAAACACTCGTCAAGCATTCACTAGCTATAATGTTTATCTTTCTTTTATTTTATTTGAATTAAAATACATAATTTAAAATTACGATTGGTTAGGAATTAAGATTAAGAGACATAGTAATTGCTAAAGACACATTGATTTAATGTTTGGATGAAGATAAGTCTCTTTCACCTTTGAGTGTTTTGATATCCAAAAGTGTGATTAATCAATATAATAAATAAATTGAAAATATAATTGGCCACACAATTTATGGCCCAAACGTCCCAAATGGGGTTATTATAGTAATTTCACATGCTTTTTTAATAAATTCGTTAATTTGTTCCATTTATACCCCTAATCAGATTTTAAGTTAATTTTGACTAATTTGTATAATTCTCTCTCGTGTTATTAATTCTTAGTTATATTCTCAAAGCACTTTCACAACTAAACATGCATTTGATTGTTTCCCATAAATTAATTAATGAGGTTAGGTAGAGCATAAAAATACATATAGAATACATACGAAATACATACTACTAGTATACTATACTCCATTTTTCTTGTATTTACTACAAAATTGTATACAATACTTATAAATTAATTCCCAACTCTTTTTTTTATTGGTCATTTTCTAACCCTAATACTTTGAGCACTATATGAGCACCTTTAAATGTTGACTGCCGGACCTAATAATTCCCTTTTGCTTTAATTTTTCCTTCACGAATTTTTATTAGACATTTTAGTTTAAAAATCTGTGCCTATATTTTTTCCTCCTTGAATTCTTTCTAGATATAATAAGCTACAACATTAAATAAAGAAACAAAAAGTCGGTCGTACGGCAGATGATGCTATTCCAGCAAAGTGGTTATGGGTTATTAACATGAGGTGGTGGTTTAGGGTTCGAGTTTGGTTAGGCTCTAACTTTTTTTTTATTATGTGCTTTTTAAAACCGTAATCCCTTAACCCTAAACACCAAATCCAAAAAGGGGCTTTTAGGTAAGGAAAGACGACGTGTTTTCTCTCTAGCTATAGGCGATTTTCAAAGCTTGAGCTTCCATGGCCAACACGGCCACTGGACAGCCCCCTACTGGGGTTGTCCAGGTTCCTACTACTACTCCCAATCCTTCACCAGCCCCACAACCACAAAAATAATCCTACAAATCCATTCTTAACCCTAATATCACGCCTCACGAAGTTACTGCTTTTCTTGCGCCAAGATTTGACCTACATCATGGTGAACCATCTTTTCTTTGGGAAGATAAGGATGTGGAAAATATGGTGATTAGCGAAGAGCTACAATATGCTGTGGTGGGAAAGTTTGCTTATGGCATGCCAGATTTCCACGACTTAAAGAAGCAAATTCCATTGCAACTTGAGCTTAAAGGTGAATGTTGTATTGGTTTTTTAGATTGTCGTCACATTCTAATTAGACTCTCGATCTTGCAGGATTATGTGCATATATTATCTAGACCAGCCTTCTACATCAAGATAGGTTATACGTTTCACCAAATGCGAGGTCTTAAATATGAGGTTTGGTTTGATCCCAATGAAGAAACCTCTATTGGTGTTGCATGGATCTCATTCCCTGATTTAACCCCCATCTTTTTTGGCAAAGAAACTGTGTTTTCTTTAGCAAGGGCTGTTGGACGACCATTATAACTAGATTCTGCCACCAAAGCTAAATCAAGACCTAGTTGTGCGAAAGTTAAAGTTGAAGTCGATTTATTGGCAACTCGTCCACAGCGTGTTCGTATTGGAATTAAGAACTCCACAACGAGTGAAGCAAGGTTTAAGTGGGTTCGAATTAGGTATGATTATATTCCTAGATATTGTAAGGAATGTAGGCTTCAAGGCCATAGTGAAGAGGAATGTTATGTGCTTCATCCTGAACTTGTTCATAAGAATGATATTGAAGGTTTGGAAGCTGTGTCTTTGAATGTAGAACCTGTTAAGGTTTTAAAAAGTTGGAAGGTTGTAGGTAAAATTAATAAAGGTCATGCTTTGGTGAATCAACAAGTTGATCCTAGGCAGTCCTCCCAAACGAAGAATGGTGACAATTTTGATGCTTTGCAACCAGTTCCTGTAAAAGGGAATCCAAGAAGGAATGGTAGAAGTTTTTTACATCCAAACAGGAACCCTAATGATTGGAGTCGCGTGGATACCAAGAAGAAACAAGGAAAAGAAGTTGCACAAATTGAAGCAGTCCTAAGTACAAATGCTAATCGTGTGAATCAAGTAGAAACTGTCACAACTACGAATGCTTTTGCTCTTTTGGAGAATGATGATGAAGTTCCTGATGTAGATGAGACATGTCAACTGAAATCTCAAGGCAAGGAAGGGAATTTAAATCAACAAACTGCAGTGGAGAAGGGTTCTGAGGAATCGCGACTTCAGGCTGGTTTGGAGAAGGATTCTGATGGAACTGCTTTACCTGTTGGGACTCGCGCATGGGCTGAAGATGCATTCAATGAGCATCCCAAAAATCAGGTTTTTGGAGTGACAGTTGTTTCTGGAAAGATGCAATGAAACTGCATAACGAGCCTGCTGAGACGTCAATTCTGGATAAGAATTTCTCTCCTAATTTGGTTGGGAGTAAAGCTGGAAGTTTGCAGCCCCTAGCTTCTCCTATTGCTTCCAGGAGTGGGAAAGGTTAAATTGAATCATTAAATTTGGTTCATCAAGCAGGTGCAGCTGTGAGTCGTAGCTTTCAAGCTGAAGGTTTGGAGTCGATGTCAATTAATGCAGCTGCTGGAACTGAAGGACAATTTATTGCACAGGAATTTAATGCTGCGATTGAAGCTGAAGGCTTGAGGCCTGTGCCAGGTACTGAAAGGAATTTAATGCAGTCAACTGTGAGCTTGGAAAAATTAAATTCCTTTACTGAAGCTGCGAGACTAATTAATGTACAAGCTGGTGGTGAACTTATACAGTCAAGTCGAGATTTCTCTATGCAGCGACATAAGGTTATTGTTTCTAATTCTTCTATGGGTGATGATGGTAAGGAAGATGTAAATCTCATTGCACTTGAAGATGAGCCGTTGAGCCATGGAACTTGTGTGGAGAACAAGCAGGCTCATACCATCCCTTCACTTGAGGTGAGGACGGAGTTAGAATCTAAGAGTGTGGCTAAGCTAAAATATGTTGGAAAGGACCTTATACCAACGGTTCATCTTGAACGGTTGTGTAAAAGCGCTTCTCCTAATTTTGGTAAGCCTTTTTTGAACATAAATGCTCCATCTTTTGTACCTAAATCCTTAATGCAGCTTGTCCCACATTCAAAGTGTTTACCCTCGGATGATGAACTTATTAAGCGAATGGATTTGAATGATACAAGGGGTATTTTGGCGCGGCAAGTGGCATCAATTCAAGAAGGGGCTCTTCAAGGGAATTAGTTGGTGGAAGATGAGGATATGTTTGAAGAAGAGGAATTTGAGGAAGAATCCACCGCATATAATTTTAGCATTGTGGCTAGAGAGGGAGATTTGTCTCCAAGAGCTATTCATGATAAAGCTCCAAAGAAAGTTAGGAGGGAAAGGCGCCCATTAGAGCCAACTAGAGTGCAACCCGTGAGAAGTACAAAATCAAAATCCAAAAAGTCGAAAAAAATTGAAGAGATGATGGATAGCATATATGATCGAGATAGAGAGCCACAAGTATCCTTTTTTCAAGTTCGTATAGTAGAGCCTTTCTACATATTCCATTTCATCACTTGTAAAAAGAAGTGTGGATTGCATGATTTTACTTTCTTTCTAGCTTTTATATTGTTTCATTATTTTAGTATTTTAATATGTAATTCATCATAGAGTGTGTTATAAACTCTCTGATGATCATATTGTATTTGGTGCTTGCGAGCTCTTATTTTCTTCACTTGGGCTAGGTGAGAGGTGTCACCTCGATAGGATGATGTAAGGTATGGTTTGGCCCTCCTTACTTTGTATTGTCCTCTTTGAGGTATTATTTAATATTATTTATAAAATTAGTCACTAGACACCTTGCCTAGTGATATTCGAAAAAAAATCCCAAATCCCAAACCCTAAACCCTTAACTGGACCAGTTGCCAACATATAGGCCTAGATTGGTTAAGCATGGAACTGGACCACATTGAGAGGAGGATACTATTTTTAGCTAACTTAGTTTGCTCGTTTTGCAGGTGCTTCACACTCCAGGTGGTGCCTTCTTTTGTTTAGTGTCAATTTGTAACATTCTATTGCAAATGGTTCTCCTTTATGTCTTTCATGATTAAGAGGAACGACAGCTTTACTTGGCACTCAGGACTAAGAAGCTATCTTTGCCCTAAGTTTCAGCTTCACATTTTTACCTACAATTCAGTAGCTTTTGGTGCAGTTAATAGGACTTCGGGCACACATTTCGGATTACATTATCATAGCTCTTCTACAACTCAACCCTTGATGCCATGGGAATTAATTGGTCATCCACTTATGGTCATGGCCCTTACTGGGCTGTTTGCACACTTTATGCTCCTGTCTTGGTGGTTTTCAATGCGCAAGCTGTTTGCTTTCTTCAGCTTCATACTGCAGTACCAAGTTGTTCCATTAGAGATATTGTGCAAGCTTCAAGCAGTGGTAATGGCTCACTTGCGTACAAGATTGAGACAACCTTACATAAGTTCAGACTCTCTTACCTTAGTAATAGTTGCTAGTGCATTGATTTGTAAGGGCTTGGTCTTTAGAAAGTATGGCTTCATATTGGTGGTATAAGCATCCCTTGATGCTCAACCCAATTGGAGACATATTTTCATAGGACAAGTTCATAGGAGGTCACTAGCACAACTCTTATTTAGTCTCTACAAGTTGTTGTTTTATTCATTATTTTCTGTAAAGACATCATGTTTGTTTTCTTTAATTATTAATGAAATTTGTCACTAAGCTCTGAGCTTAGTGATATTCATTTTAAAAGGAAAAACCCTTAACTGAAAACAGAAAACCCAGAAACCCATTTTTTCTCTCTAGCATAGGCGATTTGGGCCATTTTTTGGAGAAAACTAGGCGCCAGCCAAAAACACCACGGCCATGGCCTCTCCACCGGTTGGACAGCCCCCCGCAAGGGTCGCTCAACCCCACCCCACCCCACCCACTACTACAACACTCCAAAACAACAATCAAAATCCTTATTGGTCCCATATTTTGAAACCCCAGGTTCAAAAACTTGAAATTGATCAAAGACTATTTCGTACTGTTGTTTATGCTCAAGGAGTTGCTCAATTAACATGGAAAACATCTGAAGTGAAGAAACCTCTTACAGAGGAGCAATTACAATTAGCTGTGCTTGGGAAATTTTCGTATGGTAGGCCTAACTTGGAAAACCTACGTAAAATCATCCCAGACAATGTGGAATCAAGAGTGAGTGCAATATTAGATACTTGGACAATAGGTATGTGTTGATTAGATTGAGTTCAATGGAGGATTATGTTAATTTCTTATCAACCCCAACTTATTTGATTAAGTTTAGAGGTAGATCATTCCCTATGAGATCATTGAAGTGGACAAGACACTGGAAGCCTGATATTGAGACTTCAACGGCTCTTGCATGGATTAGTTTCCCAAATTTACCTCCAAAATTTTTTGCTACAGAGTATTTTTTCCATTGCTTCAGCAGTGGGAACACCATTGAAAGTTGACACTGCAACATTGAACAAGACTAGACCAAGTTGTGCCAGGGTCAAGGTTGAGTTAGATTTGTTGGCAAAATACCCTACTCGTGTTTTGATTAATGAAGAGGATGATGACACTGGTAAGGTAATCACTACATGGGTGGATATTTTGTATGATCACCTCCCTTTGTATTGCAAAAATTGTAAGTTACAGGGTCATGATGAAAGCAAGTGTAAGGTGATTCACCCAGAGCTCTGGGAGAGGCAAAATGATAATGATGCTCGGGATGCAAATGTTAATGTTGCAAAGGCTAACCCAGCGCTTCCAGCTCCCCTTGTGCGTATCCTAACTAGTGGGAAGGTTGTAGGCAATGTGAGTAATGAGGGTGAAAGGAATGAAGCAATGAATAAGAAAGCTAAGAAGGGCAATGAGAATGCAAAGAATACAAAAGTTGCTGCGAAATCTGTTGACAAACTGGCTTTGGTAAAGGCAGGAACTAACAAATTTACAGCTTTGCAGGAGAAAAAGAATCAGGAAGTTGGTAATGTGGGTGACAAGGCAATAGTTGAGGCAAAGGATAATGTTCAACCTAACAATGCTTAGAAAATTTCAGCAATGCAGGGCGCCAAGAAAAGTGCAGCAAAGAATGGTGTTGCAGCTCAAAAATCAGCTGGGAAAGATAATATCACTATTCCTAAATCGACTAAAGACTGGGTAAAGCAGATATGGCTGCTAAAACAGGAGGTAATGATGGGAAACAACTTGCTAAACCTCAGCATCAACAGCAAAAACAGGGGGAAATAGTTAGTGTAATAGCTCCACAGGGAGGTCCTGTTACTGCAGCAGAGCCTGTTTCTGCTGTTCCTGTGCTTTTAAACACTTCCCAACAGGAGGTGCCATCTAATTATTTGTTAGCCAAGGCTACTACAGATGTTGAGATTGATGATGATGACTTGGAAGTAGTGGATTCAGAGGATGACGAAGAATTGGTGGATTACGGTGCTGAGAGTGAAGATGATGTTGTTGATCCAGAAAATTATGAAAAAGACCCAAATGATGAATACTTAGGGATAGAGGGTGATATGTCAAAGGGATAGTAGTGGCAAGGATGATAACAATTACAAGGAAGAAGGTCTTACAAGTCATAAAAATGCAATTGCTGAAAAGTCACAGGGTAATCCTGAAAAGGCGCAGGGAGGTCTTGAAAAGTCGCTGGATATGGTTAATGCTAGTCCGGAGCTGTCAGGAGGCAGGCCAGCCACTGATAAGGAGGTAGAGGAGTTGAAAGCAGCCTATGATAGTTCAAAACGAAATAATGCACAATTGGTTGCGAAGAATTTTGAGCCCGTACCAGCTCTGGCGCATTTGTTTGACAAGCCTGCTGAAAAGCAGGTGGATAATAGTGATGATGAGGAGCTAGACACTGAGTCTACGGCTCAGAATTATGTTAATGTTGCTGAGAAGGGTGACTTATCTCCTAAACAGCTGGCTCCGCAGACGAAGAAGGCAAAGCAGGCTCGGGCAAAGCGAGATAAAAGTGCCCCACCAGCTATGGCTGGAGGGGTGTCAACTAGGAGGACGGTTTCCAAAACCTCTGGTCGTCAATGAATATCTCACTCATATGGAATATAAGGTCTGTGAATACTCAGCAGGACTTTGACAGAGTGGTGACAATGCACAGGCAGAAGCACTTTTCATTTATTGCACTAATGGAGCCGTTCCAGCACTACAGGCATATTGACAAATATCGACTGTGGCTAGGTATGCGTTCTTCTTGGCATAATTTTAATGGCAAAATATGGATGTTTGTAGATGATGACTATCAGGTGGAAGTGGTGTGTGATACATCACAGATGCTGTCTCTGAAGCTGACACATTTGGATGGTTTTCTGGAATTTGTGGTGTCTTTGGTGTATGCTAGCACTGATCATGTTAGTCGGGTAGAACTATGGGATTTGTTGTATGCTCAGGCTAGTGACATGACATCCCCTTGGCTGGTTGGGGGTGATTTCAACGTCATTATTGATGAGTCAGAAAAATTTGGGAGGTGGAAGACTTTGTGCACTGCATCAATACTTGTCAGCTTTTTGACATGGGTTTCAAAGGCAGCATGTACACTTGGTGGAATGGTATATCAGATGATGAATGCATTTTTAAAAGTCTTGATAGGTGTCTTGTGAATCAGGCCTTCCAGGCGTTATTCCCTCAGTTTGAGGTAGACCACTTGATTAGGCAAGGGTCTGACCATGCTCTGTTGTTGCTATTGCCGAACATGGGCAGTCCTAATGTGAAGAAACCGTTCAGATTTTAAAATTTTTGGGTGCAGCATGAGACCTTCCAGGGCGTTGTCAGAGAGAAATGGGCTGAAAACTTCAATGCTAATCCTTTTTACAACTTTAACTGCAAGCTGAAAAAGTTGAAAAAGGCGCTATCAGTTTGAAGCAGGGAGACTTGTGGCGACATCTTTAGACAGATAGCTACTTTGGAGGAGGTGGTCTGGGTTTACGGACAGGAGTTCGAGTAGCACCCCACTTGGTACAATAGAGAGAGGTTACAGCGGGTCAATGCAGAGTTGATCAGATTCTATGCTATAGAGGAGCAGTTTTGGAAGCAGAAAGCTGGTATGGAGTGGTTCAAAGATGGGGACAGGAACACCAATTTTTTTCATGCTCATGTAAATGGAAAAAGGAAGGTGTTTCAGATTAGGAGAATACAGGATGCTGCTGGTACTTTGCTAGAAAATAATGCAGACATAGCCCAGGAGGCAATCAGATTTTTTCAGGCTCAGTTTACTAGTGATGCAGCGCCAGATGATTTTTCTATTCTTGATCACTTGCCTAATATTATTACACAGGACCAGAATGTTGATCTTATTGCTGAACCAGATGAACAAGAGGTGAAGAATGCTGTATTTAGGTTGAATGTTGACTCTGCAGGGGGCCCTGATGGTTTTATGGGTGCTTTATATCATTCGTGTGGGACATTATAGGTGCTGATGTGGTCAAAATGGTACAGGCATTCTTTCGGGGTCACTTCCTGCCGAGGTATATTACTGCTGCTAATTTGGTTCTATTGCCTAAAAGGAGAGACTTCACTACTTTTTCATATATGAGGCCAATTAGTCTGAGCAACTTCAGCAACAAGGTGTTTTCCAAGGTTATTCATGATAGGTTGTCTATTCTTTTACTTGGGATCATTTCACCCCCAGCAGTCTGGCTTTGTGAAAGGGAGGAGCATATTTGAGAATATCCTTCTGGCGCAAGAAATTGTGCACGATATTGCTGATAGGGGGAAGCTTATGAATGTGGTAATTAAGCTAGACATGGCTAAGGCGTATGATAGAGTTTCGTGGTTGTTTCTGATAAAGGCGCTGAAGAAGATGGGATTTGGTGAGACGTTTGTTGGGATGATTTACAGGACTTTGTGCAATAACTAGTACCCTGTCCTCGTAAATGGTCAGCCCTATGGGTTTTTCCAGTCCACTAGAGGAGTGAAGCAAGGTGATCCTCTGTCATCCACTTTGTTTTTACTTGCTGCAGAGTGCCTTTCCAGAGCTCTGAATGCGCTGCATAGGGATGAAAATTGTGTGCCGTATGGGATGCCCATCTGGAGTCCGCATCTCAATCACCTGGCGTATGCGGATGACATGATTATTTTTTCGTCAGCGGATGAAGGCTCTTTGAAGATGGTGATGGACACTTTGGCTAGTTACATGTTGGCCAGCGGACAGAAAATCAATAAGGAGAAGAGTAATGTGTACTTGCATGGTAAGGTTCCACACTTGTTAGTTGACAGGGTGCTTGATGTGACTGAGATACCGAGGGGGGACTTCCCTTTCAAGTATCTTGGAGTTCCTATCTATTATGCTAGGAGGAAGAATTATCACTACAACGAGTTGGTGGAGAAGGTGCAGAAAAAGCTTGACTCCTGGACTGGTAAGCTGCTTTCTATTGGTGGACGGGCGACTCTGATTTCCTCAGTGCTTCAGAGTATGCCAATTTACTTGTTATCTGCATGTGACCTCCCTGCTGGGGTGGTGGCTCAGCTTCATAGGATGTTTGCCAAGTTCTTATGGAGTAACTCTGTGGGTCAGGACAACAGGCACTAGGCTTCTTGGAAGACTCTGTGCCACCCTTTGAATGAAGGTGGAGTTGGTTTTAGAAGCTTGTATGATGTCTCCAAGGCACTATTTACAAAGCTTTGGTGGAATTTTCGCACCAAGGATTCTTTATGGAGGGATTTTATGAGCAACAAGTACTTGAAGAAGCATCACTCTGTGGTGGTACCATGGAAGGAGGGGACTTATGCTTGGAAGAAGATGGTGCAGAGCAGGCCTGTGATGGATCATGAGATAGTATGGCAGTTGAGAAGGGCAATTCTTATTTCTGGCTTGATAATTGGACTGGTCTTGGTCCTTTGTATCGTGTAGTTCCTCTTTAGTTTGAATGTGACGAGACTGTAGTGTGTGTCTACGAAGTAGCTGAGGGTGGAGTGTGGCTTGAGCAGCGCCTCAGGAAGCTCTTACCTGACGACCTTGCAGAGCATGTGATTCAGAATATCAAGTCTCCTATGTGTCCTGAGCAGCGTGATAGGCCCTATTGGATGCTGGAGTCTCGGGGTACCTTTTCATTTCGTTCAGCTTATCACTTGGTGAGGCAGAGGAAGAAGCTGAGTGACCTTTACAAGCACTTCTGGATTAAAGGTATTCCCTTTAAATGTCATTTTTACTATGGATATTGTGGAAGTTTAAACTACCCCTTGATGATATGCTGAAGAGGTGTGGGAATTCAGTTCCCCTCTAGGTGTCATTGTTCTGTGGACCCTGATGTGGAGACTGTCTCCATGTTTTTCTTAATGCACCTGTAGCAAGATATGTATGGAAATATTTTGGAGGCCCTGCAGGTCTTAATTTTGATGGGTTGCACTTGACACAAGTGATTAATTTGTGGTGGGATGCCCCTGCTAGCCTGGTCCTGAGATTGATTTACCATGCCATTTCTATATTTGTTGTATGGGAGCTGTGGAAACGGAGAAATGTTATGAGGCATGGTGGGTCGACTTCAGCTCACAGGGTGGTGTATCTTGTCATGCAGCATATTACTATGTTGCTGAGAGTTCGTAGGAGAAAATTTCAGTATGCGCCAAGTAGGTTGGGGGGGGGGGAATTGCTTCCGGTGTTAAGAGATCATACGCCTACTTTAGTGATGACAAAGGTTGTTTGGAGTCCGCCTCAGGTGGGGTGGATCAAATGTAATACGGATGGCGCTTCTAGAGGTAATCCGGGACCTAGTTCTTGGGCATTTTGTGTTCGAGATGAGAGGGGTGATATCTTGCATGCTTGTGCTAAGGAGATGGATGATTTCATGACCACAAATACTCAAGCAGGGGCAATGGCAATTCTTATGGCTTTGAGGTATGTGGTGTCTACTCCTCATGTGAAAGTTATTATTGAAACAGATTCATTGTTGCTCAAAAATTTGGTGACTAAGGTTTGGGAGGTGCCTTGGCAAATTGTGCAAGTAGTTGAAGAAATTTGGAGCTTGATGGAGGGAATAGAGGTGGTGGTGGTGTATGTGTTTAGAGAAGGGAATAAATTGGCGGATTACTTGGCGAACTTGGCTCTTGATCAAGGAGATGTCCTTATTAATTCGTTTCATGAATTGGATAGTGTGGGTAGGAGATTGGTGAATGGAGATAAGTGTAATGAACCATACATCCGCACTAAGCCGAGGAGGAGTGTTTAGAAACAAGGGAGGTGGACTTTTCCTTTATGCTCGAATCCTTTGGGAGAAGAGCATGGAGGTTTTTACTACTAACTTTGTTTTCTTTTTTGTAGGTACTTCTATAGTTAAAATTCATCATGCTTTGAATGGATTAGTGGAATATTTTGGAATGGAAACATTGCTAATTTGGATGATGATCTCAAGGTGTTCATGTTATTTTGGATGTATGGGATTGCGGATGAGCAGTGTTCCTTGTTTCTTGTGCAATTTTCAGCTGAAGCATTGCTCCATACGTCGCACCAAGTATTGGATTAGGTGGGAGAGTTTACAAAGTCAAGATGATGCGAAATCCTAGGCGAAACAGACACCATGCGTCGCGCCATGGACTGTGTTTGGTTGTGATGTTTCGGCTGAATTGAGGCAGTGTTGTGGCGCAATGGCGCCGGCCACTGTTTGCTGCGTGATGATGAGAAGAGCCATGGGGGCGACACGCGTGAGTTTCCTGCCGATCCAGCCTGCAAGGCGCTGTTTTGGCCATGCTTTTTGCGCGTTTTTGAGGCAGTCTTGCGGTGAAATAGCGCCCAGCGCTGTGTGCTCTTAGACGCGGGATTTAAGTGGAACGGGCCATGGGGCGTCGCGCCCAAGACTGTCTGGCCAAGGCGCTGCTTTGGCGTGGTTTTCTTAGACCATACACCCCTATATGCGACGCATCATGGGGGTGTTTTGGGATGAGAATGGGTACGTCGTTCTTGTACATCACTAGGGCGAGTTACGAATTCATAATTATATTATTATTCTCATATTTAGCTTAAAAATACATGTTAGTATTTCATTACTTAGATATTTCATTAGAGTTTCATATACATTAGGCCTAAGTAGTGAGGTAAACTTTGTAAAGTACTATATCAAGACATTAAATTCATTTCAATTGGCGGTATTAGCATTGTATAATGCTCAACCCAATGAAGTGGATGTGATGCTTGGGTATGGTGCTATCTTACCACTACTTAGACGGTCATTAGCATTACTCTTAGCTAGTTCGTATTTCTTCAAGATTGTAAAGACCTTATTTATTTGTTTTTGTTATTATCATTAATAAAATGACCCACTAAGCTATAACCTTAGTGGATTTTTGCTTTTTTTTAAAAAAAAACCCTTAGCTGTTAACCCTTACGGGTCGTTTGGTTGGTTTTGATAAGGATAATAATTATCCCACGTTTGTTTGGTAGTATTAATTATTTCGAGATAGATTTTATAATTAAATTATTTTTATAACTTATACCATGGAGATGGTGGGATTATTTATGAGATTTTCTTGATATTTAGTCCCGCAAACCAAACGACCCCTTAAAGGTTATCAGTATAAATGTCTACAAATGATCACATATAATTGTGTTCTTTTGCCAACATGATACAATTGAAGTGAGTGATCATAAGTAATGATACTATTAGATATCCCACAATGGTCCATGTGGTGAGTTATGGTCACCGATATAATATCGTACTTGTACATCATGCTATTGTATACTAGTGAGCACTTATAATTGTGTTCTTGTGCCTTCATGATGCAATTGAAGTGAGTGATCATATGTAATAACACCTTTAAATATCATACACTGGTCCATGTGGTGAGTTAAGGTCACCAGTATAATGTTGTACTCGTACATCATGATATTGTATACAAGTGAACACTTATAATTGTGTTCTTGTGCCTACATGATGTAATTGAAGTGAGTGATCATAGCTAATGACACCCTAGATCTCCCACATATTATGGTGTTATTGATTAATTAATAGAACACTACAATATTTGAAATTATTTTATTAAATGTAATTTGTATAGAGTCATTAATTAAATGACACAATATTATCAGTCCAAAATATGCAATTAGGATCATTATTTTAAAATAATCTCATTAATATTTATGTTTATAATTTCACATCGTTAAGTGTTCCTACAATAAATTACACACCTATTGACGACCAACTACAATATTAAATAAAGAAACGAATGTTAGTTGTTTAGGCAGAACATTCTTTTCTAGCAAAGTGGTATTAAGTGTAATAAACTTGAGGTGGGGGTTTAGGGTTCGAGTTTGGTTAAGCTCTTTTTTTTATGTGTTTTTTAAGCCCTGATTCATAATACTCTAAACCCTAACAGTCGCTAGTCTAATTTCGTACTGTACATCACGATAGTGTATAATATCGTAGTGTACATATGCTATTGTATAAATATGATCACATAAAATGTATATTCTTTTGCCAACATGATGCAATTGAAGTGAGTGATCATAGGTAATGACACCATTAGATATCCCACAATGGTCCATGTGGCGAGTTTCACCAGTATAATGTCGTAGTGTCCATTATGTTATTATATGAATATGATCACATAAATTTGTATTTTAGTGATTACATGATGCAATTAAAGTGAGTGATTACAGTCAAACACCCTTAGACCTCCAACACATAATTTTGTTCATGTCTAATTAGTTATGTCATAAAATATTTTGAAATATTTTATTAAATGTAATTTGTATTGAGTCATTAATTAAATTATACTATAATATCATTCCAAAATATGCAATTAGGTGTCATTATTTTAAACAAACACTTATATTATTGTTTATGTTTATATAATTAGAAAAATTACACCACATAACCGTTAGGAAAGACTAATTACTGTTTTTCCACCTTTTATTGTTTCTTTCTTTCCATAACCATTTTTCTTTTTAAATATTTTGGATATATATCTAATATTATGTATTTTGAATATATATTTAATATTATATTTCGGATATAAATTTAATAAATATTAAATATATATTTAATTTATATTTCGGACATATATTTATGTATTAAGTTTTTGGATAGAAAAAGTTATGGACAACTAAAAGTAAATATTTGTTAATGGGCGGATATTTCTGTAAAATTCCGTTTATAATTTCAAGTCATTAAGTGTGGAAATGTGTATGGTATAAGAAGTGATTCTAATAAATAAAATATATTTAAAAAACAAGAAAAAATATAATTAGACATTATGTATGTACGTATACGGATACGTATTATGTAAAGTTAGTATATTAACCTTTCATCTCCCACCCATGAATATTTTGTAGGGAACAAGGTTTTGGGAATATGCTATATTTAATAGTTCGGTTGGAGGGAAAGTTTTGGAGGGAAAAAATAGTTTAAGAAGCCAAACACACATGTAAGTTAGTATATATATATATATATATATATATATATATATATATATATATATATTTTAGTTCGTAAACTTTTTAAAAGTTAGGCGGTAATTACTTGATATGATTTTGTATGAATGTTAGAGTTTTCTTTCAGATTATAGATTCGTTCATCTTTTATATTTGAGTATTGCTTATCCGTTAAATATGTTAACAATATAAAGTTCTGTCTTCTTCACTATATCTCACACTTGCATAGAAGCATGCATTGATTTAACATATATAGTTCTTTTTCTTATTCAAGTATGTCCTTAGTTTTGTCATATGAGAATTGAGCGTGGTGCATACTCAGGAGATATAAATCCGTTCTAAGTGGTTTCTTCGATTAGGTGACATAACATATTATGATGATCCTGCAAAGAGTGAGTTAAAGATGTAAGTGCATACCATATTGGATATAAATATAATTTCTCCTAATTTATTAAATTTCTACTTAAATAAATTTAAAATATTGAAAAGTCAATTATTATATTTAAATAGATGTCTCTTACCAATGAAATTTGTCATAATCTTCCAAAGCTTAGCCATATTTACTTATAATATCAAAAATTATATTTTAACTTTTCAGTTAATTAAAATTTATAGTTATGTTTTAGAATCCAAGTCGAGGTGGAAAGAAAGAAGATAAAGTGAGTTTGTAATAATATATTTTATAAATGATAAACTAAAAAGGAATTAGATAAAGTAAAAGGTACATAATTGATTCACAGGAAAGTGTTCTGAGAGCCGGAGAGGGAGAATGTAGGAATTAATTTCACCGGTGGTCACTCAACTATTTTTTTATTACCGCAAAATTATTTTTGTTTCTTATGTTACCCAAGAGTCACTTACCTTTTCTCCAGTCTACACCAAAGTCACTCGAGCTGGATTTTGCTTAAAATATGCTGAAAAAATGATATGACATCATTAATTAAGAGTAATTTTCTTAATTATAGTTTAATACATTATCCAATCCCTTAATCTATTACAATAATTCTTCCCAGATCGAGCATTTCACTATTCAGAGTTTGTCAAAAACCCGCTCGATCTAGGGATGGTTTTTATAGTTCAACGAGTGTGTGTTCCCCTGACTTCTTTATTGTCAGAAAAATGATACAAAGGTTAATGCTAAAAGGTACAAGTAGATCGCGGATAATTTTATCTCCATTTCAAATTCGTGTCGTAAATAGTCATGGAATAAAATTTATTAGTGACTGTTTGCTTAGCTATTTTTTTTTAATAAGAAGCTGCTTATATAACATTGAACATTAAAAATAAGTATTAGTATAATTTGTAGTTGAGTGTTTATAAACCGTTTTTGTATTTAAAATGTTTGAAATACTCTTAAAACTACGAACATTACAAACTCTTATAATTGCGAGATTTTTAATGTTAATCTAAATTCAAATACAAACTAATTTGTGTCTCAATTCACTTTAAAAATATATTTTGATTAATGTCTATAAGTAGAAATTAGTGTAATGGGTTAACCAGTTAAGGGATTGATTTAATATATTAACCTATAATTAAGAAAATTAATTTTAATTAACGATGGCACGTTATTTTTCCGGTATATTTAAGTAGAATCCGGCTAGAGTGATTTTGGTGTAGATCGGAGGAAAGGTGAGTGACTTTTGGGCAGTAAAAGTGACTTTGTCGTAATGAAATAATTTGAGTGACCACCGGTGAAATTAACTCAGAAGGTAGCCGTATCAAATTTACATACATAACTGGTGATTTCTCTGTTTGCTTCTTATTTTGGAAAAAATCGTCAAGCATTCACTAGCTATAATGTTTATATTTCTTTTATTTTATTTGAATTAAAACACATAATTTTGAAATTACGATTGGTTAGGAATTAAGATGAAGAGACATAGTAATTGCTAAAGACACATTGATTTAATGTTTGGATGAAGATAACTCTCTTTTACCTTTGAGTGTTCTGATATCCAAAAGTGTATTATACGTTCTCATATTGGATATTGAGAGTACGAGAATCATCCATTATATTTGAAATCATAAATTGGTATTAATCCGAGACTGTTCCAACAGTACTGAACCTATGAGTTCTAGATGCTACTAAGCCCAAAGTTTTGTAATTTCGCATCATTGCATGTTTCTTTTGTTAGAATAATAAATTAGATAACGATAAATTTATTATAACTTTGTTATTTTGATATGTTAAACGTTTAATATTCAAAGATCTCTTTAACCAGTTACACAAAAAAAAAAAAAGCCGTTGTAAATCCATGTATTTGTGTTAATGTGGATGACTACTACTCACCACTAACTTATGGTTTACTACCCCACTTTCTCCTACTTAATTCCTCCCCACTTTCTCCTACTTAATTCCTTATTTAGTCACCTCTTAATTCTTGTAACCTTTGGGATGACTTGTAACTTCCTATGTATTGGTGTCCTATAAATAGAGGACATTTTGTCTATGGAACACACACTTGAACTACTTTGAGAGCAATACATGTTCTTTCTTCTCCTCTCATATATTTTATCTTGTTCTTGCACTACTTTACTATTAATTTTACAACACGTTATCAGCACGAGTCTCTATTTTATTACACGATTTAGAAGAAATGAAAAGCAAATTATGATGCAATTGATAGAAGCCAATGTTCTGGTTGCTAACACAAGATAAGTTTTTTTTTTTTGTTTCTAAATTCATTCATATTATGATTTTTGTTAATCTCAAAATTAATAGTACCCTATTTTCATTTTATTTTATACCACTTTAAATTGTGGAAACCTTTCACTGACTACAACTTTTGTCTATTCTTCCATTGTTGGTTGATTTTGTAGCTATCATTTGACAACAATTTAAGGGTGCATGGCCTAGCAACATGATTTGTAGATCAGTTCTACTCATATTTCAAGGCAAACTGCTTGTGAGAGCAAACATGGATTATATAGTATGGTTAATATTTACTCTCACATGGATATATGGAATGAAACAAATATGGTAAAGAATGCTTCTTTGATTTATAGTTGGGTATAAATTTTTATACTCTTGGTAAGTGGAGACCGGAGAAATAATGCTTATTTTTTTTATGATCTTTACCCGATATATTAGTGTTATATCATTGATACATGATTACAGTACTATGTTTCAATTACACAAAGCACGAGTACCTTTGAGTATTGTACTTCAAATCGCATCATATGTACACACTTTGGCCTATTATGCCATTAGTTAAGGGTAAGACATCATATTCAACTCCCAATGCATTATGGCATAACACGCTTTTACGATAATAAGATATTGATGGCATAATGATGATTGAGGCAAACTAAAGTATTATAAAAAAGATAAAGTATTTTTGATAAAAATCATGAAGTCCGTCCACTAAAAGGGCTCCATTCATAGAGGTGAATGTGGGAGCAATATATGCTCCATTCCCTAAGATGAATGTGGGAGCAAGACAAGCTCCATTCCATAAGGTGAATGTGGGAGCACAACATAATGCTCCATTCTCATATGTGAATGTAGTAGCAATACATAATATGTCTGAAAGAAGACACAACATGATATGCCTGAAAGAAGGCAAAATATCTTTATGTCTGAAAGAAGACACAATATTTTATGTCTGAAAAAAGAGCAAATAATTTTATGTCCAAAAAGACGATAAAATAATTACCATGGTAGAGACCATGGACGTGGACGTGGCAAAAGATGAAAAAATTAGTCATCATTGTGAAATAAATAAGAGAACAATAAAGGTTCTCAAAAAGTAACCGTTCAAATGGTAAATATAATAATGCCTTCAATGTATCATATGAGCATGAGGCAAGTCCAGATGATTATGGTCCATTCCTTGCAGTGAAAAAGACAATTCATAAAAAAAAAAATTATGAATATATACCCGTTCACCGAAATGAATGTGGCAATATGTGATAAAATATCAAAACTCGCCTCCAGAAGAAGTTCGAGAAAGATGAATATGGACGTGCTCATGCGTGGTTGATAAAGTACCACAACTCACCTCTAGAAAATGTTCGACTATAATAATTCTATTATTTGTTGTGGCATAAATGGTCATTGCTCTCATACAGAATGTACGTCATAATTATGTATTATTATGAATTACATAAGAGCAATTAAGCAAGAAATTGATCTTGCCTATAATGATTTGACCATGAGAAAAATAATATGATTTTCTTCTTGAAATGAGATATTCACCATATGGTTAGTGTAATAAAATATATGGTAGTACAAAGCTATTTGAGTGCTCCGGAAGAGCCAAAATATTACTACCTAGAGGAATGAGATTGATAAAATATTTATTGTAGTTTGTCTCGAAAGAAACTTGTTAAGTTTCAAATACATTTGCCAAAAAGGCTAAGAGACTAAATTTGATGGAAAGATATGAATATCTTTATATTACTACAAGAATGTCGGGTGAGATATATGTGCTTGAAAAGCTCCCCGCCTCTTCCTCGAGGATGTACTACTCAAAATATAAGTGTGGTAAAATTATATGTACATGCCACAATAAACTTTTAGTTTATTATTATAATGCCCATGCTATAGTAAATTTCTAGTTTACTAGATGAATAAATTTATAAGTTGGCATGACCGGTTTGATTCCGGTTCAAATATGATGCACAAAGTATATAAATGAGAATTCGCATGGGTATATACTGAAGAATCGGGAGAATTCTTTTTGTGTTGTTTGTTCTCAAGATAAATAAATTATTCGACCAACTAAATTTGGGATCAGGATCCCCGCACTTCTGGAATTTATAAAAGGTGAATATAGGTCCGTTCACCTGCGATGTGGACCATATAATTATTATAAATAGATGCATCTATGATAAGGTCACATGTGCGTTTTATTACAAACCCGCAATGGTACTTGCGAGGTTAAGTATTTGCTCAAATAAATCTGCATATTTCCAGATTATGCAATCAAGATAAGTTATCTTGATAATGTTGGCAAGCAAGTTTAGCAGATTCATATATTGAAAGCTTCCAATTGCTAAACCATGCATATGAGAACAATGCTACGTAAATCAGGTATGAGGTATGGTATATCCATAAAGCAGCACTTGTGCACGACATGCCACAAAATGAATTCCCCTCATAATTGGTTCAGGGTTAGGAACCGAATATTTTCCATCTAATAATTATAATGTGTACTATATTATCAATTGCTCCACCGCAACGCACAAAGATGGATCCAATATAAGGTTGGGAACGAATGTTAATTTGTCTAACATTAGGGGGAGAAATTAAAGCAGCTGAGGAATAAATAAATTAAATTATCATTTGATTATGACCCTCATATAAAGATAATGCAAGTCACTGCCAGACGCATTACTGGCCCAAAGAAAAATATTATATTCCAGCTGCTAATACTCAAGATGTCCTGGTGAGACAATCTATTTACGTAAATAAGTCTAAGGCACGCTTGAAGCGTGGTAGACCGTTCGGTTCCAAAGGTAAAAGTCCTTGAAAAAGGAAAGGAGCAAATATTTGAGATGGTCAAATAAGGAGGCGGGCTCTAGAAGAGTCCACGACATAACACTTCATAAAACCTCCTCATGAGAGGTTCAGGTACCTGAAAATTTATGAATGAAACTGAGATATGAATTTATCATCGACAATATTTTACATATATTATAAAGCTCAATATTTATATGATTATGAGGATCTTGAGCTTAAGTCTGTTAGGAATACAGACATGAAATTATTGGCCAAAAATAGCAAAACGCATTCAAGCAAAAATTTGCTTCACTCGAGTGACATGAAGTTTTTGCACCTATAGTCCAAACACCTGAAGGTGCAAAGCCAGTGGTGTACAAAGATATTTTTGTGCAAAAATATTGATAATAATAAGTTGTTAAATATAAAGTACAACTTGAGGCACAAAGATCTGACATTGATTTTATGGAGCTATATTCTCCTTTTGGTGGATGCAATCACCTTCAGGTATGTTATATGTCTGGCAGTGCATGAAAGACTTGATATGCGTATGAATGTTGCAACAACCTTTTATATGGCTCATTGAGCAACAATATATTTATCCTTGAAGGATTCAAGATCTTAGAAGCATGTAAAGGTTCCCGGGAAACCTATTCAATGAAGCTTCATAAATATTTATACGGATTAAAACAATCCGGCCACAAGTGGTAAAATTGCGTTTGCGAGCTTCTTGATATTGAAATATTATATTTTAATGCAATTGGTGCGTTGAAGTATCAAATATACTCCACTGGTTATAACTTTTGTTATAAGCTTATTGGTAAGATTCAGTTCTTCCTCAATGCGAAGACATCAGAAGAATACATGGTATTTACTTGATCCACAAAGCCCGATATCAACTTAGTATTTATTTGTTGTTGTAGAATACCTATATTGTGGCATTTTATAAAATCAATTGTTGCTGCTACATCTTCAATTATGAAGAGATAATAGCCATGCTTGAAGCTATGCGACAATATTGGTGATTGAGATCAAGGACTCAACATATTCAGCAACAATGCGTGGTATTTCTTTGAAGACGAGGATCCCAGTAATATTATTAGATCAGGTAAAAGGAAGATACAACTGAGGAGACAAATATTCAACAAGATTCCTTTTCAGTCGTGATCTTCAAAAAAATGATGAAGTTAATGCTGAAGAATTCACTCCAGTGATAGTTTGGCAGATCTGTCCACTATGTCATTGCCAATCTCAACATTTGAGAAGCTGATGTACAAGATTGGAATGTGTCGTCTTCAAGTATTGAATGATGTTTTCATCAGGGGGAGTAAAATACGCGCTGCACTCTTTTTTCCTTAACAAGGTTTTGTCCCACTCGGGTTTTACTGGTAAGGTTTTTAATGAGGCAGCTCTAAAGGCGTATTACAGGAAGTGTGTACTCTTTTTTCTTTTATTGGGCTTTTTCCCACCGGGTTTTTCCTAGTAAGGTTTTAACGAGGCACATTACCTTAAAAATGGTCATCCAAGGGGGAGTGTTGTAAATCCATGTATTTGTGTTAATGTGGATGACCACTACTCACCACTAACTTATGGTTTACTACCCCACTTTCTCCTACTTAATTCCTCCCCACTTTCTCCCACTTAATTCCTCATTTAGTCACCTCTTAATTCTTGTAATCTTTGGGATGACTTGTAACTTCCTATGTATTGGTGTCCTATAAATAGAGGACATTTTGTCTATGTAACAAACACTTGAACTACTTTGAGAGTAATACATGTTCTTCCTTCTCCTCTCATATATTTTATCTTGTTCTTGTACTACTTTACTATTAATTTTACAACAACATTTTGTCTATGGAACACACACTTGAACTACTTTGAAAGTAATACATGTTCTTCCTTCTCCTCTCATATATTTTATCTTGTTCTTGCACTACTTTACTATTAATTTTACAACAGAAGCAATTATGTTTGAAGGCATACATCTTTTCCAACTTAATTTTATATTCAATGTCTTTAATTTACGAGAATTAATTACTTAAGCAAGATGTCACGTGCAACACACGTACACTAAAACTAGTTGGATAGCAATAGTCTTTTAAGGTAACTTGAATTATACTTAATCGGAACTCTTAATTGGTAACTCTATTAAACTAAGGGCTTGTTTGTAAGGCCACCATGTAATTGAATTTGAGTGTAATTAGGTGTAATTACATAGTTTAGCTTGTTTGTCTGACCAAGTAATTACTTGGTCAACATGAAATTGGGTGTAATTGAGGAGGTGCAATTACACTCTTCAATTTTTGGGGGAGCTGAGAATTGAAGGTAATTGCACTGTATAATTACAAGGTATTTCTACTTTTTTTTATTATTTCATTTATAATTTTCTTTTCAATTGTATTTCATTTATTTTTATTTAAATAAAACTTCTAATTTTTTCTTTCTTTCTTTTTTTATTTATTTTATTTTTTATTTTTTTTAGTTGTGATATTACATTTTTCATGAGTTTTTATATTTTCAATAATTTATTTTCTTTCCTTTTTTAAATATTCTTTTAAAAATTAGGACTTCTATTACATTTCTTTCCTACTCGTGCTTCTCTTTCAATATTAGTCTTCTTGATGATTCTATTTTTGATACTCTTTTTCCTAATTTTCTTCTTACTACATATTTTCTTGCTTCAATTTCTCTTATTATATATAAATTTGAAGCTCCATATAATTTTTATCTTTTCTTGTTGTACTTTTAAATAATTTTATAATAACTTTTATTTTCTAGATAGACAAGTAAATATAATGAAAAAAATTAAGCAATTATCTTTTATAACTTCATATGATATTTAAATAAGTTACCAAGAAATGTAAACATGTTATTGAAAAATTTATTTACTAATTTAAGTTAAAAATTATTTATTTAAAATAACATCTTTTATGATATTAATTACCAATTTATAGATATACAATATATATTTTATACAAGAATATATGTTTTAAATACTTAACAATAAATAATATTTAATTTTTTTTGTAGACACATATATTTGACTACAGATTGATACTTATTTGCATGTTCATATTAAATTAATTTATTAACTTTGATAAATAATCTTTGTTTTAAAAATTATTTAACTGTATAATTATATTGATACAATCAAACATGACACAAGGAATTATACAGTAATTACAATATGACAAACAAACAGAATTATGTAATTATTATACTGAGTAATTATTAGATTGTGTAATTACTAACACCCTAGTAATTACATAATCTAGGAGTAATTACAGAGTGGTTTCCAAACAGACCATAAAAACTAGTCCATCTAAACTGTGATTAATTTGGAGGAGCCATGGTCACACGTGTGCACCAATTATTGGCTGCCGGTTCAGCCCCCGTATCAGGACTTGTGACTCTTCTTTTTCCAATTACTGTCATCTTCATCATCTCCATCGTTGAAAAGAAAAAAACAAATCCCCCAAAAAGAATCACATCTTTCATTAAATTCCTAAATTTATCCAAGTTCCTAATAGGGTTTTTAATTCTTATTCAATCTTTATTGAGTTTTTGAAATGAATCAATTGGATTCAATTCCACATAACAATTGGGATGACTTTATTGATTTCAACACTGTATTAAATTGGAACGATCACACCCACAACCAAAGGTAATCTTTCATTTTTCTAATTACTCCTATTTCTTTATAACAACTTATACATCTCACCTCCCGGACCCGATAACACTGGTTATGTTTTGTTGTATTGTAAAAAGCTATTATTTTTTTACAATTTTATTATTTTAGTGCGTGTTAATCTTGTTGGGTTTTTTTATTTAGCTTATATTTCAAGTTTTTATTGTAAAAATCTAATCTTTCTATATGATTTTATGCTATACTTGTTCAAATTTTATCTTAGTGCAAATTAACTTGTGGGGTTCTTTTTATTCAGCTTAATTTTCACGTTTTGATTGTAAAAATCTAGTCTTTTTATATGCTTTAAAGATATGCTTGTTCAATTTTTATATTGATGCAAATTCATCTTGTGGGGGGTTTTTATTTTTCTAAATTTAGCCTAATTTCAAGTTTGGATTGTAAAAACTTGACCTTTTCAGGGGTTTTATTATATGCTCAATCAATTTTATCTTTTAATTCAGCTTGATTTTAGTTTAGTAGTTTTGGTTTTTATATGGCTCAATCTTATGTCTACCTAATTCACTTATTAATTAATACAGCTTAATCTTGGGGGTTTTGGCAATACTATTTATGACGCTATTAAGCAGAATCTATATGAAAAATGAGATTTATTTAAATCTTATTCGACATCATCGTCAATGCCTGGTTAATCTTGCTGGTCTACTTTCCATGTCTTTAGATGTTGTGATTGTTCATATTATATCAACAAGCCAGATTCTTTTCTTGTTTAACTGAGGAGCCCAGCATTCCCTGCCATTCTGCTAGGGTTGCGTTCCATTCCCATATTTGGTGGAATTATCACGCGCTTTTGTTCTGTAAGATATTGATGGATATATGTGTGTGTTTTTGTGTGTGTGTGTGTGTGTGTGTGTATATATATATATATATATATATGTATGAATCTGTAGATAGATGGGAAATTCCTTGTAAAGGAATGGCTACATTTAATGTTTTCAGTGTGGATAGTGACTCACCAGCACCGGCATCAACTTATCTGTCAGTAAACGGAGAATACAGAGGTTGCTACATGCCGTCGTACAACGGAGGATTTGGCGGAGGAGAGTATGGGAAACAAGTGATGGTAGATCACTTATGTCATACTGTCAAAGATAGTCTCCATCCCTACGGGTTCGGGTCGTCTAACCAAACCGATCCAATTGGAGCTCCAATCTCGAATGGAAATGGTAAACCCTGTGATCTAGGTGAAGATTCTGAAGGAATATTCAGCTCCAATGGACCTGTATTTCCGCCTCCCAATGAAATGCTTGAGGAAGGTTTTTCTCTTCCCGAATGGCGAAGGTTTGCTCCTAATTTTGCGAATTTATTTTAATTACTACTTTTTAATTAATTCTCACATATCTATGCTTATAGTTTGTTCTGCTTCATTCCTATTTTTGTGATTTTATTTTTTCTCATTTGCTACCTCACTCGAGGTAGGGGTAAGGTCTGGTTACACCCCACCCTCCCTATACTCACTTGTGGATCACACTGGGTATTTTGTTCTTGTATATTTTTCTCATTTGGTTTTGTCCTCGCACCTTTTCTCTGGTAGCTATCACTAAAAGAGAATAAGAAAAGTGGTCTTTTCAAGAAGTTTTACTGGTTAGGTACTTGGACAAAGTGAAAGAGGGAAATATACTAACACTATGGTCTTTCTTGCCTGCCCCACCCCCCCCCCCCCCCCCCTTCCCCCCGACACTGTCTTTGATGATTTTTCTTTACATTGATTTTACCGTGTTGAATCAGATGATATAGGTCCTGTTTAATGAATCTAGTTTATAAATTTGCCAGCATCTCATTGGTCCTTGTGTTGCAGAACCGTAACAGCACTCGATGCACCTATCAGCAGTGCTACATTCCAGGAGGAATGTGTTGAAACGGAATGCCTTCGAAAGAGGTATTTGTAAATGTAGATAATTGTAAATGTCTCTGTCTCTCTTAAAAGGTGGACGATTGTGCATATGCTTGTATTATTTCTTGGAATGCTTAGCTTTTCCATGATGGTATTGATGGAGTGAAGACCACAGTGAATTAATCCTGATGTGTTGAAAATCGTATGTTATTATTTTGATTTAGTCGAAAGACATTCTTCATCTTCATTCTTTATGAACTTGCTTTAGCCGTCAATTTCTTCAGCTACTTCCCTTTTGGTAAATGGATTTATTCTGCTACGTTCATGAATTCTGAATTGGCAGAAAAGCTTATTGCTATGCATTTTACCCGCTTGCTGCCTTGGGTAGTTTTAGTTATTATTTTACGTGTGCATTGGCTTTAACTGAACTCTATTATTCCGATTCTTGTTATGCTTGAGATTTCTTTACTACAGAGTGAATTAATTCATGAAAGGAACTGGTTCCTTTGTTTGGTACTTCTGTGTAAATTTCAGCACTGCCTTATAACTTATTAGGTCTGGTATCTACTCGGAATTCTTTTCCCTAATCTTCCTTTCTTGTGTTTTTTAACAGAGCCCGTAATGAGTCTTGCAGCAAACAAGGGAGCAAAGCTTGCCGTGAGAGAGTAAGAAGGGAAAAATTGAATGAAAGGTACCATTATGCTCATATGAAGTCGTATTTTCTGTGTATGTTCAAAAAATAATTTTTGTGTATTATTTTAAATATGCACTGTAGCACCAATATTTCATATAAAGCATGGATGTAGTCTGTTGCAATTTTACAGCTGCCTTCTTCTCTTGCTGGTATTTTGGCTGTTACTTGGAGCTGTTATAGAGTAAAACTTCTCTAAGTATATTGAAACTATCAAAGAGAGTTTGTGAAGGCCATTGTTCTTTAAGAGGGTATACATTATAAAAAGAGAAGGATGACAGTTACTCTTAGAAACAGAAGCATCGATATCTGAGTGGCTCTTAAATCACCTAATGATCAGCTATATAATGTTCTTCGAGTGACAATTAGGTGTTTTACCCATTTTATTTGAATATTGTTTCACTTCATGCAGGTTTTCAGAGCTATGCTCTGTTCTGGAACCTGGGAGACCTGTAAAAACAGACAAAATGGCCATACTTGGTGATGCCATTCGTGCTTTAAACCAACTGAAGACAGAATCTGAGGAATACAAAGAGATGAACCAAAAGCTTTTGGAAGAGATCAAAACTTTAAAGGTAGATACTCCCTCCGGTCCATTTTATATGATGTTTTGGGTGTTTTCACACTTATTAAGAAAATCACCTTTTTAGCATTAATTAGCAATGTAATTGACCATATTAGCCCTTATCCAATCTATTATTACCTAAAGTTTTGTTTTAAGTCATTTATTAGCAAGGGTGATATGGGAAAAAACCTTCTTGATTTGTGTAAAGATCAAATATTGTGGACCAAGAAAAGTAGGCCAAAACATCATATATTGTGGACCGGAGAGAGTATGATTTTTTGTGCTGTTAATGGTAATGGAAAGGTTGAGAGAATAAAGTAGCTTTTAAAATTTATTGCCACTGGCAATCTTGAGTACTAACTCTACCACACTCCTTTCCCCTACATTAGGAGAATGGAAGTCGAAGAAATTCAACTTTGTACTCTTGCTTACTTGAATTCTTACCTCTGATGTCTAGTGTGCAATCTCATAGCCAATTTTTCTTTTCTTGTAACAGGCAGAGAAGAATGAACTTCGTGAAGAGAAACTCACACTAAAGGCCGACAAAGAGAGGATGGAGCAAGAGTTGAAAGCTATGGCCGCTCCACCAGCAAGTTTTATTCCACCCCATCCGGCAGCATATCAGCCGGCAGTAAATAAGATGGCAGTTTTCCCTAGTTATGGTTATGTGCCAATGTGGCAGTATCTACCGCCGTCTACCCGGGACACATCTCAAGATCATGAGCTCAGGCCTCCTGCTGCTTGAGAATCTTGCAAGATGATGTATGGTGGCATTGGCGCCTTCATTCATGTAAATAGTGGCAACTTATTAATCTAGTTGTACTCTGTTACCCATTCAGCCTCGTTTTTTTTTTCTCCCAATTCTAATTGATTGAGGGAGGTGCATCTATGGAAAATAATGTATCTAGATGGAATTGGATTTGGCATCTGCGAACTAGATTTTGTCTTTTTGGCTCCATTACATTTTTGTTCATCTGTTGCAATAACTTCACATTCTAATTTCTGGTTTATCCTAGCTTTGTGGTACATTTGGTTTATGAGCTTTTAAACTATTAGATTCATATGGAGACTTGATATCATGCTGCAACCGAGATAAAATAAATCCCAGGATTTCCAGTCAGTGGTGTTTAGAATAACTGTTCTCCTATAGCCTCTTTTTGGTCATTTAGAGCTTCATTTATAGATCAGGATGAATAAACATCTGGATGATAGTTAGGATAATGTGGGATTTGTCTAGTCTCTCTAAGGACCCGTTTGTCCATGAATAATTTTTCACATTTTTTCAAAAAGTTTTTGAAATACATGTTTGTCATGAAAGACTGTTAGTTTTTGGAGTTTTTTTAAAAACAATTTTTGAAAAACCAAAAAATGCTTTTGACCACTTTTTCAAGTTTTTCCAAAAACTACTTTTTCTCCACTCACAAAACTTTAACTTTTTTTCAAGTGAATTGTATGTCCAAACACTACTTCAACTTCCAAATATCATTTTTCAACTCAACTTCAAAAACTCTTTTTCAAATATTTTTTCGAATCTATGGCCAAACAGCCACTAAATTCGACAGAAAAATGAATCAAATGGACTGCTTTTAAATGCCACATCTTGCATGATTAAATTTGGCTTCCTAAACAACGGGAAAATCATGTCTTGCATACTCCGGTGATGTAGCCCTTAATGATCCTTCTCTTAGGCATCACTCGTTTCTTCAATGTCTATTTTGTCTCTAGTTATTTTTTCACTTCTGGTGTATTTAGATTGGGTTTTGGAAGTTGTCCTGTTTCTCACAGCCAGACACTATTAAGGTTCTTCTATATAGGAGTAGTATTTTTTTGCATCTGATGTGAACTTGTGCGTCTTAAGGTCTTCATGATGTTCTTCATCGGTTTTGCAGCATTGCTCTCTCCCATTCATTTCTGATCTTGGATCTTCTTTTCCCCACAAGAGCAAGTACAGTCCAATAATGACAATTACAGCTCCTATGATGCTGAAAATGTTAAAGGTGGATATTTAGATCATGAAATATTGTAAATCTCCTTCTCCTCTTCTATCCTCCATCCGGACCTTTAGTGCATGATGCACAAGATGAAGGTCGCTTACCTGCCCGTATAGAGCTTTTCCCCAAGGACGAAATACGCCAGAACAGCAACCACTATGGTTGAGAGTGGGTTGAACACAGTTGCGAAAACTGGTCCCTTTTGCTCACTGCACCAGAGTTGTATGTAGACTACTAAACCAGACACCACTATTCCCTATTTCAGTTACAGATATTCGAATTAAATTGTACAAGAGCTGAATTTATTATAAAGAAACTATTGGACCCTTCTTACCCCGTACATGGTTGACCAAAAATCAATGTTGAAACCGATGGTCCAAGCTTTTCGATTGTGTTGTACAGTTACTGTGTATAAAGCTGATTGTGCTGCACCAACAAAACTCATCCATGTAGTCAATGACAGTTGTGCTGGATATCTTTTCAATGTGTAAGCCTGTAAATTTCAAGTGTAAGCTCATATATGTTAGAAAGAGATCTCTTTTCCTCAGAAACAGTAGTTAGTTAGTTCCTGTTGGAATTAAACCAAAATTAGTATTCTTAAATAATTTAGGATTTAGTATTTGGTAGTTTATTTAAATTCATGTCCAGTTGCATTTTGCTTATACCATATTCGAATAAGTTTTCTAGTTCTAGTCAAAGTTGGTCTTATTTGCTACTTATAAATAAGGATGTTGTTACCCATAATTACTTGTGGTGAAGAACTACAATATGTGGTGAGTTGTGATGAGTTTATGAGTGATAGAGTAAGGCTACAACTTTTTTTTTTTTTTAGTTAAATGAAACTTTTATTTCAACCAAAATTGTTCAAGTTTTACATCCAGGCCTCATGCTGACTAGAGGCTCTCTAAATAATGACTATACTGACTAATAGGCAAGCTATTACATTAGGCTAACTACTTATCAAATCATGGTGCAGCTAGCAAGCTTAACATAACTACTGCCTAATCAAACAAGTTAATACAAATAACTAAGCTAATCATAAGCTGTCTTCCCCTGCTTCAAGGCCAGGCATTCAGTTGAGCCAGTGTTTTCCTCTATTTGTCATTTGCTTGGCCTCTAATATGAATGTGCATGGCTATCTTTCTGCATATCAGGTCTGGATTGGCTGGCTTCTGCTGGAATCTGATGGCATTCCTGCTGCTCCATACTTTAGAGACTAGCATAGCAAAAGTGGCTCCTATTACGGTCTCAGTCCTCTCTTCTTTCTAGACTGTGAGTTGACCCATTGCACCTCCTGTTGCTATGTCCCAGTTGGCCTTAGAATTTTTATCCACTGTTTAAGCCTGTTCCACAGGTTTCTGATGAATATGCATCCAAAGTATAGGTGCTCAAATATTTCATCACTACCACCACAGAATGCACATGCCTGTGGCACTTGAATCCCAAACTTTTGTAACCTGTCCACAGTGGTTGGTCTTTGGTGCAAAGCTAGCCATAAAGTGAACCTATATCTAGGGTGCATGCTGGTCTGCAATGCCAGTCCTTTCCATGATACTTTAGGATGCTGTGGTAAGAGTTGCAGATACAATTCCCTGACAGAAAACTTTCCATTTGCTTGAATCCCTGATAGCCTTGTGTGTAAATCACCATGTAAGCTGGGACATTGCATAACCACTTTCCTTGTTTCAATAATTTTCCTGACCACCCATGTTGCATTGGTTGGGATGGTTCAGGATTCAACACCTGTCTTCTTTATGTAGTAATTGTGTACCCATTTGACCCATAGACAGTCCTTCTTCATTTCTATTGCCCAGAGTTGCTTTATTATTGCAGCTTTGTTCCAAACACATAGATTCATGACACTCAGCCCTCCTGTAGAGTAGGGTAGGCACACTTTTTCCCAAGCTACCAAGGCCTTTTTTGAAATTGAATTAGAGCATGTCCAGAGATAAGTCCTTCATACAGTGTCAATTGCCTTCATGAAGTTCTTTGGGAGAAGGAATATCTGTGCCCAATAGGTCTGGATGCCAAAGAGTACAGATTTGATCAATTGCAGTCTGCCTGCATAAGATAACAGTTTTGATGTCCAGCAGGTAACTCTTGCAAGTATCTTCTCCAATAGTGGCCAGCATTGGCTCACAGATAGTTTCTTAGCTGCTAGAGGTACTCCCAAATACCTGAATGGTAGCTCACCTTCCTGAAATCCCAATTCCTGGAGCAATTCCTGTCTTATGTGCTGTGACACTCCAGCCATATATAAAGAGCTCTTATCAGCATTTGCTTTTAGTCCAGAAGCATCTGAGAACTTGTTAAAAGCAATTTGACTGAGGTAATCTCAGCTCTACAGAACATTAAAGATCATCTGCAAAGCAGATATGTGTGATCTCATGCTTACTACATTTAGGGTGGAAGTTGAAGTCTCCATCATGTGCTAGCTGTTTCATTTCTCTGTGTAGATACTCCATTGCAATCACAAACAAATAAGGAGACATACGATCCCCTTGTCTGAGCCCCTTTTTGGCTTGAAAAGGCTTGGTGAGTCCTCCATTCAACACTAATGAGTATTTCACAGTGGTAACACACTCCATAAACCATTGAATGAACTTATAGGGAAATCCTAAATTACACAGCATCTTCCTTAGGAAACTCCAATCAATTGTATCATAGGCTTTTCTAAGGTCAACTTTAAGTACACATCTTGGAGATACCCCTTTCCTGTTATATCCCTTGAACAATTCATGGCTGAACAGGATGTTGTCTAGTATACTTCTCCCATGTATGAATGCTGATTGTGAGCATCCAACTATGTCATCTACCACCTCTTTAAGTCTGTTGGTAAAGATCTTGGCTATAATCTTGTATAAGGTAGTACAGCAGGCAATTGGCCTGAATTCTCTTACATAAGATGGTGGTTGTACTTTTGGCACCGGAGTGACAGCTGTTACATTGATTGCCTCATATAGTTTCCCAGTAGCAAAAAATTCCTGAACTGCTTGCTTCACATCCTCTTGTATGAGCTGCCAGTTTGCTACATAGAATTCTATAGGGTATCCATCTACACTAGGAGCTTTGCCAGCAGGCATATCCTTTATTGCTTCCAGTATTTCCTCTGTAGTGACTTCCCTGATTAGTCTGCATTGCTGCTCATATTGCAAGCATTTCCCTTGTTTAATAATCTCTGTGTTTGGGCAAGGAAGCTCTGTAGCACTAGTTCCCATTAGCCCAGTAAAGAATGAAATGAATTCCTTTTCTATCCCTTTGGATCAGTTAGAAGAACCCTTTGCTCTGTGTAGATGGAAGTTATAGCATTCTTTGCATTTCTGATCTTTAGTTGGGCATGGAAATATTTGGTGTTTGTATCACCATTGGTTATCCATTTTTCCATGGACTTCTGCCTGAGGACTTGCTCCTCCACATCACTCCATCTCTCTATTTTAGTAAGTAATGCCTTCTCTTGGTTAATTAGGTGTTCATTGTGCAATTGAGTTGCAATGAGACTCTGCACAACTTCTAGTTCCTGCCTTGCTTTCTCCAGTTTTTGGCTGTATGTTGCCATATAGGAGTTCAATTCTTTCAGGTCCTCTTTAAGTAGATGCAACTTGTTCCAAACCTTTCTCATTGCCTCTCCTATCACTGGCTGCTGCCAGGTAGTCTCCAGTATTATCTTGAAACCAGGTTCTTTCATGATATGTGGAAATAGCTTAAATGGCTTAGGTTTCAGCTTCAGTTTAGGCCCACATTGTATCACCATAGGGGAGTGATCTGATACCATAAGATCCAGGTATTCAGCTGCAACATGACTATAGCTCTGCATCCATTGAAAATTGCCTAGAGCCCAGTCAATTTTGCTGTATACCCTATTGGCTGCTTGCTGTTTGTTGCACCATGTGAAATGCCTCCCTATTGATCTCAGGGCAGTCAGCTAAAGATCATCTAGGCATTTTTTGAAGCCTTGTACCTCAATATGAGTTACAGGAGCTCCTATTTTATCTTCTGCTGACAGGACGTTAAAATCTCCACATATGAGCCATGGCCCCTGCACAGTGCCCTGTACTATTGCTAGTTCAGTCCACAACCTTTCTCTTTGTTGTATTTTATTCTTTGCATACACTATAGTTAGAGTCATTTTGAACTGAGTGACAGGTTCTTCTACTAGACAGTGGATGAACTGCTCATCAACATCTCTATTTGCACCTTCAGATTGTCTTTCCAGAGCAGCCAGACTCTTCCATTTGGTGCTTGAGGGTAGTTGCAACACCAGTTCCAGCCATTTGCAAACTTCTGTAGTATTTTTTTGGATTTTTGTTGCTTTACTCTTGTTTCAAGGCATCCCAAGAGATCAATCTTATTCTTTATCAAAAAGACCTTCTTTTCGTTTAAATGGCTTATTCAGCCCTCTAATGTTCCAGGCACTTAACTTCATGGTGGTTTAGGCTAGTGTGTGCCAGCCATCACCTCAGGTATTTGCATAAGCACTTCATATCTATTGCCTGTTACAATACTATCTGCAGTTGCTTGCTGTAATAAGCTACTACACTCAGCTCTGTTACCAGTAGTTTTTGCAGTAGTGTCAGCTGTGCTTTGCTGCAGCCTGCTTTCAATCACTTCTACTCCTGCTTCTATAGGGCCAGAGTTGTTCTGTATTGGTACTTCCTCTGACTTCTCTTTTTCTTTCCATTCCAGTTTGACCTTAGGCTGTTTCTTTCTATTCCAGTATGGGACATGAGAAATTTCTTTATGAGTGTGAGAGTGTTTGATATTTGATATCCACAATTTCTCTTGAAATCATATATTGTGTGTTTAGTGGCATCTTCTTTCTGTGAGGTACATTGGAACTTGAGTGATCTATAGGCTTCTACTTTCAATACTTAACTATGACCAAAAGAAAGGGTGCTTGAATTTTATGGGTGAGTTTTGCTAAGTTGTTGTCGCGAGTCCTTATCTAATCTTGATGTCTTGCCTGCGTTCTGTGTATTCTTCTTCTTTGCTCGAGGACGAGCAAAAGTCTAAGTGCGGGGTTGTGATATTTGGCTATTTTACCTATATTTTCAAGGTAGTTTTACCATGTTATGATAGTACACCTAAGATTTTATATGCAAAATTCTCAAGAGTTGATACTAATTGAGTTGTTTGGTGTTGTAGGATTTGAACATGGTGAATTGAGCAAGAAAGTGCTAGTTTTGGAGCTAAAAGTGAAGATGTTGAAGAGTTCAAGTGATCTGTGTGCCACGCGAGTGACACGGGAAGAAATAGAATCTTTGCTTAGGAATAGAATAAAAATTTCAGCGCATTTAGGCCAAATACGCAAGTGCCACGCGAGTTGATTGCCGAAAAAATTGAGTCCACGTGGCACCCAAGCACAAAGCTTTTAGGAGAAATTTTAAGGGTTTTTTTTGGTACTTTTGCTTAGTTTCCTACAGGGTATAAAAGCTTCTTTTGCCTCCATTATGAATTTTACACTAGAAAAGAGGCAAAAAGGAGGCTAGAGCTTTGGAGACTTCAAGAACACGAGTTTTTCCTAAATTCTTCCTTACTTTTTGTAATTTATTCATTCATGAATTATTTTGATATGACTATCAAGAACATGAGTGGCTAATTCACTCGTTCTAGGGTTGATTGAACCACTCCAATACTTATGTGCTATGAATATTTGTTTTGATGAATGAAACTTGTGAATTCTTCCTATCTAAGTGTTTATGTTTTGATTGCTATTAATTGGAAGGGCCCCCAATTGATTGTTCTCATTATTCTTGTGTGTCTAGTGATAGATTCATAGGTTTGGGTTAAACACATAGCAATATTTCAACCTTTATTACTTAGGTTGTCAATAAGGTAATTTGTGACCATTGACCCTAATTGTAAACTAAACTTGTAGTCCTAAGTATCTTCATCAATTAATTAGAAAATTGGTTAGTGAAAGTTACTACTATTACATGATAGTGAATAGTTGTATAATTGGACCAAGCGTTCAATAGGAAGAAAACCAAGTTGAATTTGTTAAAAGAATTATTCTAACACATAGGTAGGAGTTGGGTAGATCAATCCTAGGCTTTTACATCCTTGATTAATTATTCCTTAATATTTTATTGCTTACTTTAGTATTAATTAGTTGTTACATTGAAATCACCATTCAAATACAAACCTTGGGAGTTAATTGGTTAGATAAATTAGTTAGAATAACAACTACATTTTGAGTGTTCCTTGTGGGATTCGACCTCGGGACTTTAAGTACTGAGCTATATTTGCTGCGACCGCTTAGTCCCTTTTATAGGGCGTAGTTGGGCGTGATCAAATTTTGGCACCGTTGCCGGGGACCACAGTGTTATTTTAGTTGTTAAAATAACTAGTTTTATTTCTCAATTGACTTCACTTTTGTCATCTTGAGTTAATTCTTTTGAATTTGTGTGTTTCAGGTGTATGCGTAAGACAAGATCTCAGTCTGTAGAGTTGAAACCGTTTGACCCAGAGATTGAGAGGACATTCCACGCCTTAAAAAGGGCGAATACTGTTGGGAATACACTTAGAAAATCAGAAACCAAAGAAATTGAGATGGCTGGAGATTTGGCACTTAATGCTTTTGCTCAGCCTGTGGCTAGAAACTTGGCTTCTGCTATTCGGCTTCTGGAATTTGAAGCTGAAAGTTTTTACATCACCCAATCTATGGTCAGTCTGTTGTCCAACGCTGGACTTTTTGCGGGTTAATCCACTGGCGATCCTCAAAAGCATTTGAAAAAGTTCATGAGGGTGTGTGAAACTCAGAAGCATGCTCGAGTTCTGGCTGAGGTCGTGCGATTGATGTTATTCTCGTTTTCTTTGACGGATGATGCTAGTGACTGGTTTGATTCTTCGCCGGTCAATTCTATCACTTCGTGGGATGAGTTGGTGATCAAGTTCATGAAGAAATTTTTTCCACCAAACAAAACTGCGAAGTTGGTTGATGAGATACTCATGTTCAGGCAGAACCCGCTAGAGACTTTGCCAGAAGCTTGGGAGAGGTTCAAGAGCTACTTGCGAAAGTGTCCCCATCATGGAATTCCTGATCAGATTTTGGGACAAAGAATTTACATGGGCATGAGTAATCAAATCAAGGGCAATTTAGATGCAGCTGCTGGAGGAGCATTCTTGAGTAAAACATTTACTGAAGCAAAAGCTTTACTCGATACCATGGCTCAAAATTCAGGCTGGTTGACTAGAGATGCATCTACTGGTTCAGGCCCAAAGGTTTTGGCTGCTGGAATTGATCATGTGGTTGAAGAGCAAATGTCAAGGCTACAGACTACGCTGGATGTGGCTTTGAAACAATTTAATGAAAACATGCTGAAACCCGTTAACCAAGTGGACACACCTGATACTGGTAATTTTGCTGACTCTGATTTATTGGGTTATACGGAAGATGCCAATTTTCTGAACTATGGGCAGAGGCAACAATACAATCAGCAAGCTCTAGTTAGACAGGGATAACAACCAGCTCCATATAACATTGCCAGACAGCAGAGACAACAAGTTCCTTACCAGAGACAAGCAGCTTATAATAACCAGCAGCAAATTGTATTACCTACACAGCAAGCTAATGACATAGCTGATATTAAGAGTATGGTGCAGTCCATGGTGGGAGTACACAATAAGTTGCAAGATCAAGTTACAGCCCATGACACTGCCATTAAGGGGATAGAGACGCAGTTGGGACAACTAGCCATTGCTCTGAACAATAGACCTCAGGGTACCTTGCCAAGACACACAATAATAAATCCAAAGGATGCAAATCCTAACCAAGTGATGGCAGTTAGCTTGAGGAATGGTAGAGATTTAGACAAAGAGCAAGAATTGGCTAAGGAAGAGGTGCCCTGTTTGCCAAAAGCCAACCCTGTAGATGTTCCAGCTAAAGTTGGTGATAAAGATGAAGCTGAAAAAAATATTACACCTGACCCTGTGACTAAGCCAATTGAAAACGTAAATGAAGAGGTAAGTATAAAGCGTAAGACACCAGCTCCCCCTTACTCCCAAAGGCTCATAAAACGGCAAAAAGAGAGTCAGTACAAGAAATTCATTGATATGCTTAAAAAATTATATGTTAACATTCCTTTACTTGAAGTAATTAGAGATGTACCTGGTTATGCTAAAATGCTAAAAGATCTTTTGTCTAGAAAGTTTGATTTTCAGGATCTGGCTACGGTCACTCTGACTCACACTTGCAGTGCTGTGGTGACTAAGCCTGTGGCGCAAAAGCTGGCAGACCCAGGTATTTTTACTATACCTTGCACGATTGGTAAGCACACTTTTGCTAGAGCCTTACTTGATTTAGGAGCTAGTATAAATTTGATGCCTCTATCTATCTATAAAAAGCTTGGTATTGGCAGAGCTAGACCCACCTCTATGAGTCTTACAGTTAGCTGATAAGAGTGTTAAGAGACCTACAAGGATTTTAGGTGATGTTATAGTGCAAGTGGATAAATTTGTATTCCCTGCAGACTTTGTAATTCTTGATTGTGCAGTTGATGAGGATACCCCTATTATTTTAGGGAGGCATTTCCTTGCTACAGAGAAGGCTATTATAGATTGTGAGGCTAGTGAGATGAAGATGAGGTTAAATGATGAGAAGGTGACTTTTAGTGTTCAAAAATCCATGAGGAGACCTAGTGAGTTTTCTAATTGTTCCATGGCTAATGTCTTAGAGGTAGATGAATTTGAGGATGATGAGTCTTACTATCCAAACGACCCACTAGAAGCTTGTATTATGAATATGGACATCCTTGATGGCGAGGAATGGGATGAGACTATATTGGCCTTAGAAGGGCACGGGTTTTGACATAGACAACCACGATTTGAGCCACTTGATTTGGCTAATAGGATAGCGCCACCCGCAAAACCATCTATATAGGAGCCCCCTCAGTTGGAGCTCAAACCATTGCCCGAGCACCTGAAATATGTTTTCCTGGGACCTAACTCTACTTTGCCTGTTATAATCTCATCTAGTTTGTCAAATCTGCAGGTAGAAAGGTTAATGCAGGTTTTGAAGGAGTGCAAGCAGGCGGTTGGATGGACTATTGCTGATATCAAGGGAACAAGCCCAGCTTTTTGCATGCATAAGATTCTGTTGGAGGAGGTGCTAAACCTTCAATAGAGCATCAAAGAAGACTAGTCCCAAAAGTGAAAGAGGTAGTCAAGAAAGAAATAATAAAGTGGCTGGATGCAGGTATTATCTTTGCAATTTCTGATAGTCAATGGGTAAGTCCAGTCCAGTGTGTGCCAAAGAAAGGTGGGATGACTGTGGTTAAAAATGAGAATAATGATCTAATCCCCACTAGAACTGTAACTGGCTGGCGAATTTGTATGGACTATAGGAAGTTGAATAAAGCTACTAGGAAAGATCACTTCCCCCCTTCCCTTTATTGATCAGATGCTTGACAGATTGGCAGGGAGGTCCCATTTTTGCTTTTTAGATGGTTACTCGGGGTATAACCAAATTCACACTGCCCCTAAGAACCAAGAGAAAACTACATTCACATGTCCTTATGGCACATTTGCTTTTCGAAGGATGCCCTTTGGTTTATGTAATGCGCCTGCCACCTTTCAAAGGTGTATGATGGCTATCTTTACGGACATGGTGGAGGATATTATGGAAGTATTTATGGATGACTTCTCTGTAGTAGGTAACTTTTGATGAATGTCTGACTAATCTTAAGAGAGTGTTGAAAAGATGTATTTAAACTAATCTTGTGCTTAACTGGGAGAAGTGCCATTTTATGGTACAAGAGGGGATAGTCTTAGGGCACCAAGTGTCAAGTAGAGGGATTGAGGCTGATAAAGCCAAAGTAGAGGTAATTAAGGAGTTGCCTGAACCCACCTCGGTGAGGACGATTCGTAGCTTTTTAGGCCATACTGGCTTCTATAGGAGGTTCATTAAGGACTTCTCTAAAATTTCTCACCCCTTGTGTAAATTGCTTGAAAATGATCACCCTTTTATTTTTTCTGATGAGTGCAGGTTAGCTTTCAAGGAGCTAAAGGAGAGGTTGGTGTCAGCACCAATCATTGTAGCACCTAATTGGGATGAGCCATTTGAGTTGATATGTAACGCAAGTGACTATGTTGTGGGTGCCGTGCTTGGGCAAAGAAAAGATAAAATAATGCATCCAGTCTACTATGCCAGTCGCACATTGAATGGAGCACAATTAAATTACAACACTACTGAGAAGAAGATGCTAGCTGTAGTATTATCCTTTGACAAGTTCCGTTCTTACCTACTTGGTTCGAAGGTGGTGGTGTATACAGACCATGGTGCAATCCGGTACTTGGTGGAGAAAAAGGACTCCAAGCCCCATTTGATACGGTGGGTGTTGCTATTACAAGAGTTTGATTTGGAGATCCGTGATCGTAAAGGTACTGAGAACCAAGTTGCAGACTATTTGTCTAGACTTGAAGGAGCTGAGAAGCGAGTTGAGGAAGGTGAGATTTGGGAAAACTTTCCAGATGAACAATTGTTGGCCACTATATTAGAAGAAATTCCATGGTACGCTGATATTGCAAATTATCTGGTAAGTGAAATAATTACTCCTGATTTTGACTCGGCGAAAAAGAAAAGGTTCTTGTATGAATGTAGATCTTATTTTTGGGATGAACCTTATTTGTTTAAGATATGTGTTGATAACATGATCCGGAGATGTGTCCCCGAGATAGAGTAATCTTCTATTTTGCAGGCATGTCATTCTTCACCTTATGGAGGACATTTTGAAGGGACCCGGAATGCTGCTAAGATATTGGAAGCGGGCTTCTTTTGGCCTAATTTTTTCAAGGATGCTAACATTTGGGTCCGGGCTTGTGATGAGTGCCAGAGTACCGGCAATATCTCTCGTCGTCATGAGATGTCTATGAAACTAATCTTGAAGGTTGAGATATTTGACGTGTGGGGGATATATTTCATAGGTCCATTTGTTAGATCCTATGGGAACAAGTAAATACTTGTAGCATTAGATTACGTCTCCAAGTGGGTTGAGGCTGTTGCTCTCCCCACTAATGATGCCAAGGGAGTTACTCAGTTCCTTAAAAGGAACATCTTCTCTAGATTTGGTACTCTTCGGGCTATCATTAGTGATGGGGGAAGTCATTTTTGCAACCAAATGTTCAAGAGGTTACTGAAAAAGTATGGTGTTCATCATAAAGTTACCACACCTTACCACCCGCAGACCAGCGGGGAGGTTGAGGTCTCAAAAGTGTGCTTTAAAAGACTGTAAATACTACCAGGACTGATTGGGCAATGAAGCTGGATGACGCCTTATGGGCTTATAGGACTGCTTACAAGACACCTATAGGGATGACTCCTTACAAGATGGTGTTCGGGAAGGCATGTCACTTGTCTGTAGAGTTAGAGCATAGAGCTTTGTGGGAACTTAGGAGGGTAAATTTGAATTATGACTCGGCAGCTTCTGGCAGGATCAACGAGCTGCACGAACTTGAGGAGAGACGCTTTAACACTTATGAGAGAGTGAGACTATACAAGGAGAGGATGAAAGCATGACAAGAGGATAATAGATAGGAGCTTTGAGCAGGGTAAACATGTATTGCTTTATAATTCTAGACTTCGTTTGTTCCCTGGTAAGCTTAAGTCGAGGTGGCTGGACCATTTAAAGTTGTGCAAGTGGCACCTCATGGAGCTGTGGAAGTAGAGACTGAGGATGGTTCAAGACGATTTAAGGTAAATGGGCAAAGGTTGAAAAGTTACTATGCAATGGAAGAAGAGGTCAAGGTAATCTCTGTCTGGTACTTTTACGAGTGATTGAAGCTTGCATAATGTCATGCTACGACTATAAATAAGGCGCTTCTCGGGAGGCAACCCGTGTTTGTAATTGTAAACAAAAGAAACAAAAATAAAAATAAAAAATACAAAAAGAGTCGTGCCACGACATTAAATAAGGCGCTTCGTGGGAGGCAACCCACGATTTTAGTTAGTAATTATTGTTTTACTAATTGTTATTTTAATTGTAGGATATTAATGTTTGTTCGAGTTTTGTATGATTAATTGACAGTTGCAAAGTTCGTGGAACATGTGAAGATGAATCAAGACGAGCAAGCTGAAAAAGGGCATGAAACGAGGTGTGTAATTGTGAAAAAAAGGGGTCTCGTGGCACGCTAGTACCATGCGAGATATGTGACCTGAGGAGCATTTAAGTCTCGTGCCAAGAGACTAGCACGAGAAATTTTTGTGGGTGAGCTTAAAAAATACAGCATATGGAGGCTCACAAACGAGGCCACCGCGCGGATTTATAAAAGAACAAAGAAAACAAAAAAAACAAAAGAACAAAAAAAAAAAAAAAAACAAATATCACTTACAAAACAAACATGCTGAAACAAAACAGCTCCCCTCCCTCACGTTCAGTACACTCGACACCCCCATCCCTTGAAACCCTTCACCCGAATCGCCACCACCTGCGCAGCAGCCACCACCGCTGATTGCCGGCCACCAGGTATGCTCCCCTACTGTTTTTTTTTTCTCTCTTTCCCGTCACCCCTCTCCCTCGCCACCCCCATCTCTGTGTGCCATCTCCCTCACCCTGCTGCCCTGTTCCCGTCACCCCTACCCCTGTTCAGACTAACCGCACCCCCTGTACCACGTCCCAATCCCAGTTCCCAATCCCTCCTTCCCCTTAAACCCGTTATCCCCACCCCGTCAAGTTGGTGCAGTTTAGACACAAGTTGCTTCTAAATTATTGGTCTGTGCTTCTAACGATCGAATATTCAGTTTCCCTTACTAAAATATGGTACTGTATAGGCTGTTATACATGTGATAGTCTGGTTTGAATAGTTGAGTTTATTGGTTGCTTGTCGTCATATTTAAATTGCTTTTTGGTTTGTTAAGCAAGCGAGCGTGTATATATGTGATTCAACGCTAGTGTTTAGATTGTTTGTACGTTGTTCGGTGGTGAATTATGAGGCGCTGGAAGGGCTGATTGTTTTATGTATAATGGGATGCTTTTATCGGCATAAAATTGTTAGGGACCTCATTGATACTCTGAATCAAGGCGGGGAAGTCTGATTACCCGTCCACTTTTTGTGTTATTGGAATGATTTTTGAAGTCACTTGTTGTGTATTTGAAGTTTTGCAAGTCGTTAGTTGATTCAAAGGCTCTTTGTCGCGGTGTTTCATGTTATGCATTTCTCTTTATGTGTTGATAAGCTAAATTTTTGAATTTTTGGCCTATTATATTTTATTACTGGGTTGTTTGCTCTTTGATTGTAGGAGTCCAAATGGGACGTGTCCGAAAGAATACTGGGCAGGAGACGCAAATGGATTCAGAGCAACAACTTGTTGATGCCAGCTGTTCGACTACTACTGCTTGACAGGGAGTACCACTACCCTACTTGTTAAATATGGTTTTTATTGTTATAGTGCAGTGAGGACACTGTCTACTCTTTAGTGTGGGGTGGGAGTTTATTGTGTGGTACTTGTTTATTTTAGGATGTTTTCAAACTTTCTTGTCACTTGACAGTTTTTGATTTATTTCTTGCTTTCTAGTTTTTGTTGGGTCTGTAATATCCTATATATTCATGGCCTGCAATAGAATATTATTATAAATATTTAGCAGTTCATTAATATTAAAGTTAATTTTTAACTTAGTTATTTCATAGTATAATAATAATCTCTTTGGGTTTTCTTAGCCTTGGTTCTTTCCCATTGAGTTATTTATGCTAAACCGGGCAGTCTGTAGGTTAGAAAAAAAGAAAAAAATAATTAAAAAAATATTAAAAAATGCTTAAGAGCTCAGGAGGAGGAAAATTGGAGAGTAGACAGAAAAAGAGAGAAGTGAGGAATTCGGAATGCAACACCCAGCTAGAACTACCTACATATTTTTGAACTTCCTTTTTGAGTTCATAGTGAGGATTGCGAGGTGAAACTGAATTGATCTTTGAGTTCCATATACAGTGTGTGGTGAGTTTATGTATATACTTCTCATTGTTTCATGCTAAGTCTAGAACTTGCCCTGCTTGTTGTTTGAGGCGAAATCCTAGGTAGTCTTGATCTTAAGAATGAAATTAGGCCTTCTTTGGCCCGCCAGTTCCCAAATTAGCCTACCTAATGAACATATTCCTTAGAATCCCCAATTTGAGTCTATTGGCATTTTCTTTGGCAACCTGAATTACATGCCCTATCCATTTTTCTATTTACCTCTCTTGTTACCCATCTTCCCCTTAACTACTTTAGGTTGTGTGTTTGGAAAGATTGTGGGTTATTAAGAAGAGTTGTTGTATATTTAGGAAGAAAGTTGCAAAAGAATGAAGGAATGAAATACTTGATATTCTCTTCGTAGAGAAAGATATGAATAGAAAAGAAAAAAAAGAGAAATAAAGGATGGGGCAATGTTCCTATGCTTGGTTAAGGGTGATAAAAGCCTCGAGTATGAACACGCTAAAGGCACCCTAGTGAGGTTGATGTGTCTCATTGAACTCTTAGGTCCCCAATCATCCAAGTGTTGTGAAAATCATAGCCAAAAAAAAAAAAAAGAGAATGAGTTGATGAATAAACTAGGAGAAAGGAAAGTGGATATATGAAAAAAAATATGTTGGGAAGTGATATAATTACATGAAAAAGGTGAGGAAAAATTAATAGTAAGTGATGTTTAAATTGTTGAGGGGAAGAATTAGTCACTATATACCCAAAAGTGTACCACACCTTACCCCAAGCCAACATTACAAGCTATGAAAAAGCTCTACTTGACTTTTGTTTGAGATTCCTATTTTAGTGGATAACGACAAAATGGGCAAGCCTATGGTACTTTTCTATGGGACATGAGAAATTTATTTCTGAGTGTGAGAGTGTTTGATATTTGATATGCCACAATTTCTCTTGAAATCATATGTTGTGTGTTTAGTGGCATCTTCTTTCTGTGAGGTACATTGGAACTTGAGTGGTCTATAGGCTTCTACTTTCAATACTTGACTATGACCAAAAGAAAGGTTGTTTGAATTTTATGGGTGAGTTTTGCTAAGTTGTTGTCGCGAGTCTTTATCTAATCTTGATGTCTTGCCTGCGTTCTGTGTATTCTTCTTCTTTGCTCGAGGACGAGCAAAAGTCTAAGTGCGGGGTTGTGATATTTGGCTATTTTACCTATATTTTCAAGGTAGTTTTACCATGTTATGATAGTACACCTAAGATTTTATATGCAAAATTCTCAAGAGTTGATACTAATTGAGTTGTTTGGTGTTGTAGGATTTGAACATGGTGAATTGAGCAAGAAAGTGCTAGTTTTGGAGCTAAAAGTAAAGATGTTGAAGAGTTCAAGTGATCTGTGTACCACGCGAGTGACACGGGAAGAAATAGAATCTTTGCTTAGGAATAAAATAAAAATTTCAGCGCATTTAGGCCAAATACGCGAGTGCCATGCGAGTTGATTGCTGAAAAAATTGAGTCCGCGTGGCACCCAAGCACAAAGCTGTTAGGCAAAATTTTAAGGGTTTTTTGGTACTTTTGCTTAGTTTCCTACAGGGTATAAAAGCTTCTTTTGTCTCCATTATGAATTTTATACTGGAAAAGAGGCAAAAAGGAGGCTAGAGCTTTGGAGACTTCAAGAACACGGGTTTTTCCTAAATTCTTTCTTACTTTTTGTAATTTATTCATTCATGAATTATTTTGATATGACTATCAAGAACATGAGTGGCTAATTCACTCGTTCTAGGGTTGATTGAACCACTCCAATACTTATGTGCTATGAATATTTGTTTTGATGAATGAAACTTGTGAATTCTTCCTATCTAAGTGTTTATGTTTTGATTGCTATTAATTGGAAGGGCCCCCAATTGATTGTTCCCATTATTCTTGTGTGTCTAGGGATAGATTCATAGGTTTGGGTTAAACACTTAGGAATATTTCAACCTAAAACCAAGGTATTACTTAGGTTGTCAACAAGGTGATTTATGATCATTGACCCTGATTGGGAACTAAACTTGTAGTCCTAGGTATCTTCATTAATTAATTGGAAAATTGGTTAGTGAAAGTTACTACTATTATATTGGAGTGAATAGTTGTATAATTGAAGCAAGTGTTCAATAGGAAGAAAACCAAGTTGAATTTGTTAAAAGAATTATTCTAATATATAGGTAGGAGTTGGGTAGATCAATCCTAGGCTTTTACATCCTTGATTAATTATTCCTTAATATTTTATTGCTTACTTTAGTATTAATTAGTTGTTACATTGAAATCACCATTCAAATACAAACCTTGGGAGTTAATTGGTTAGATAAATTAGTTAGAATAACAACTAGATTTCGAGTGTTCCTTGTGGAATTCGACCTCGGGACTTTAAGTACCGAGCTATATTTACTGCGACCGCTTAGTCCCTTTTATAGGACGTAGTTGGGCGTGATCAGTGGCTGCTTGAAGTTAGGTTCCTCAGGTTGGTGGTTGGCCCTGCATTCCTCTGTAGTGTGCCCAAATTTCATATAGTTTTTACAAAACTTAGGACACCAATCATAATCCACAGGCTGTTGGATGACCCCTATTGGTGTGTCTATTTTTATACAATCCACTAGTGGTTGAGAGACATCAATTTCCACCAGGATTCTTGCAAAGGAAATTCCATGTTGGCTGTGAATTTGCCAGTATAAAGGGGTTTACCTATGGCACTAGCAACTTTACTAAGTGCCTCAGGTGACCAATATCCTACTGGTAATCCAGGTAGCACCACCCGCAGAGGAATGGTGGTGAGACATTCAGGGTGAAACTTGAAGTCCATTGACCAGTGTTGCAGGATGAGGGGTTTATTATGAAAAGTGAAGGGGCCTGATTGAAGGACCAGATCATATTATTCTATGGTGTAGAATTTAAAAATATAGTATCCCTCATCATGAATTAGGATTTAAGGTGGTGATACAAAGTTCCATATATTTTACAAATAATTCTCCATGAATTTGAGGTAGGGGGTATCACCTATCACATATCCCACTAGTGTAGTGTCCCAATAGTCCTTAAGAGGCTTAATGTTATCATCATCTATTTTAACCACAATTTTACCATTTCTGATAATAGGTGGGACATATTTCAGCGACTTACCCATTTGTGAGCTCTTGTTGTTAGGTTTGGTCGGTGTTGGTTGCTCCGATGAAGTTTTAGAGTACTGCAATCTCCGGCCTTCAAGCTCTTCTTTGATTTGTGTGGCAATCCCATGTACTTGTTTTCCCAAATTAGGGTTCAAATCAGTAGGTTCATCTTCAGCTATCGTTAGCATTGGTGGAAGAAAGCTACCAAAAGTTAGTGGTTGACGGGATTGAATTTAATTTTGATCTGTTGTTTCGTAGATTTTATCTTCAGTAAGTTTCCTAGCTGGGCGAGTTTGTTTTCGAGACATTGTTCTTGGCTCACGTTAGCAGTCCTAGCTAAACGTGCACCGAGAGCATTTTCCCTAAGCTAAACGTACGCCCCCAATAAATATTACTTTCCCAAGGCTCCAACTTTTGTCTCTTTAGTTCATTAATAAAATACTTTTTTGGTATTTGAGTTCCTTTCAATATTAGTATCAGAGCCTGTGAGAATCCTAGCCTGTGAGAGATCATATAAAAAAATATATAGATGGACGATATAATTCTTTTAGAAAGTTGTCCTGTTTTTGTGTTTGATGGCAAAAGTAAAAATTTTGAGAGTTGGTATCAACAGATGAAGGAGTTTTTTATTGATATTGGATTGTGGGTCATTATTGAAGAAGGATTTGTGGAAGTCCCAAAAAGCACAACATTGACAGATGAAGTAACTACACAGACGAAGAAAAAGAACATTTGAATTACAAGGCACTATACTATTTCATTTACAAGGTAGAATTGCGTGTGTTTGAAAAGTTTATGCACCTAAAGTCAGCAAAAGAAGCTTGGAATTTCTTGGTGAATTCATATCGGGATGTTGCAGAAATCAAGAAGGAAAAAGTACAAAAATTTAGGAGAGAATATGAGTTGGCTCAGATGAGACCAACAGAGTCTGTTAAAGAATACTTTGCAAGAATTGCAGAAATAGTTAGTGGTCTAAAGACCAATGGAGAAGTATTAGAAGAGTTTGAAGTTGTTGAAAAAATATTGCAGTCTCTCAATATGAATTTTTACACCGAGAAGTAGATACTTGAAGCTACCAAGAATGTTAGCACCTTAAGACTTGATGATCTAGAAGGTGAACTGGTAACATACGAGATATCCTTGAATGAACAGAAAGATGAGACAGTGGAAGAAGCGTCGCAGAAAAATGATGAACAACCAAAGGAACTAGAACAGAGTTCTAATTTGACAGAAATAACACAAAAAGATCTTACTATAGAAGTAGAGGAGAAAATAAGTGGAGATAAAGAAAATTATTGTTTTGGTATAGATGTCAGTGACAATATAGAGTAGTCAATCAATATACAAATTGATGGTGCAATAAGTCATGGGATGGCTGAAAAGGAAGATTTGGTCGAAAGTAGTATTCTTGCGAAAGAGGATGATGTTCATCAAGAAAAATTATTTGGTGGTCAATATGAACCGAGTAATGAAATAAGCATTGTTCATCAAGAAAATATTTATGATGATCAACCAAAGATTGGGTAGAAATAGCTGAAGGTCTAGAATTAATAGGTAAGTGCACCTTTTTTGATATTAAAGATGCGATTGATTTTGAGCCGTTGGCTGACATTGTTGGTGCAAGCTATAATCGATGAAGATTAAGCTAGGCAATTGAAATTAAACAGCAGAAAAATTAAAGGTAAAAGCAAGACAAATCTCTTGCTTCATTGGGATGAATCCGAGGAACTAGTCTCGATTCAAACAATGGAGAAGACAAAGAGAAACACCTATGCTAAGCAACAATCCTCAAGAAGTCTCATGCTTCTTGCAAATTGAATGACCAAGAAGAAAATATTCAAATGACTAACACTGAATGACACAAGTTCTTTAAAAATCTCACGTCGGGGTTAGGCTCTATCGTAGACACTTAATAGAAACTGCTATATTCAATATTCATCCAAAAACTAAGTTATCCACAAATGAAATGGAAAAGAGTTTATATAGACTATTCTAGGGGCAAAATAGTGGAGTAAGCCACGCAAGGCTGAATAAGTTGAGTGTTCGGCTACTCCTTCAACCGAATTCGAATACTTCAGCTCGAGCTCTTAACTTCGTTGCTCAATGGTTCAGCTCGGCACATTTTGACATCGAACGCTTTCCTTTCGGTTGATTGTTTGTTCTACTTTTCAGCGTCGATATTGAGTGTTTGGTTGGGTGCTCGGTTGCTTCCTTTTTCGAGCTTAATCTTGCAGATGAAGCCTTCGATTCTTGAGCTCGGCCACTCAGATTCGGAACGGTTGCCTTCTCCCGACCAAACCAATTGAATGTGGATATCATGCAACAACTTGGCTTGGCTTCGTGTTATCAGCCTCGGTGGATTGAACACTTGATCAGCACGCGTTCGAGCTGCATCATCCTCCCCTTCTTGAGAAGATTTCATCCTCGAAATCGAGCCTTTTTCAGCCTCCGATGTTTGGCCTACACAACAAGGAGTTAAGTCAGCAACATTAAAGGTGTTGGATACGTTATACTCACCAGGGAGGTCGATCACATAAGTGTTGCTGTTGACTTTGCTCAGCACTTGAAACGGACCATCCCCTCGAGGAGCCAACTTTCCTTTCCTTTGGTTCGGAAATCGTTCCTTTCGGAAGTGAACCCATACCCAATCTCCCTTTTTTAACTCCAACTTCTTGCGCCCCTTGTTTTTCTTCGATGCAACTTTGGCATAAGCTTCCTCGAGGTTTTTCTTCACCTTTGGATGTAACTCGATCAAGGTAGAGGCTATTGGAGTACCTTCAATATCACTAACAGAATCTCGAGGAAATCGGGTTAAATCAAGTGGAATTAAAGGATTAAAACCATACACATATTCGAACGGAGTCATTCCAATCATTCGATGCACTGTTCAATTGTATGCAAATTCCATCACGGGCAGACGATCAGCCCAGTTTCCGACCTTACCTTTGGTCATTGCTCGAAGCAAAGCTCCCAAGGTTTGGTTGACTACCTCGGTTTGTCCATCAGTCTAAGGATGGTGAGACGTCGAGAATACTAATTTGGTGCCAAGGGCACTCCATAGACATTTCGAAAAATAACTCAAGAATTTAGAGTATCGATCACTCACAATAGTACGAGGCACACCATGCAATTTCAACACATTAGAAATAAATAAAGTAGCTACATGTTGTGCATCATCACACTTATTGCAAGGAATAAAGTGAGCCATTTTTAAAAATGGTTGACTACGACAAAGATGCTAGCATGTCCACCCCCCGACCTCGGTAACCCCATAACAAAATCCATGGATATATCAACCCACGGCCGATTAGGCACAGGTAACAGAGTGTACAAACTATGAGGGTTGGACCTCGATTTAGCTTTCTTGCAATCTATACAAGCATTGCAAAGCTTTTCCATATCTGTTCGCATTTTTGGCCAATGGAACTGCTCGGTCAAAATACGAAGAGTTTTGTCGACACCGAAGTGTCCCATCAATCCTCTAGAGTGAGATTCTCGAACCAAAAGCTCTCTCCACGATGACAAGGGCACACAAACCCTCCCATTCTTGAAGAGGTAGCCATCGTGCCACTGATATTTCTCAACCCTTCAGCCACCCAAGATTGCATCACGAACGTTTTTCAGCTTGGGATCATCTTCGTACATCGGCTTGATGCTTTCGAATTCTTAAGGCAAATTTCCTTGATAGCGCATCGGCTACAATATTGTCTTATCCCTTTTTGTAATGAATTACATAGGGAAAGCTCTCAATGAATTCCACCCACTTGGCATGTCTTCGATTCCATTTCTCCTGGCCTTGGAGATGTTTCAAAGACTCATGATCACTTTTAATCACAAACTCTCTCGGCCACAAATAATGCTGCCAATGTGCGAGTGCTCGAACGAGGGCATACAGTTTCTTGTCATACGCAGAGTAGTTCAAGGTTGCAGCTTTAAGCTTTTCACTGAAGTAAGTGATCGGCTTCGATTCTTGCATAAGCACTCCTCCGATCCCAACTCCGGACGCATCACACTCGACCTCGAATGCTTTGCCGAAGTCAGGGAGTTGCAACAACGGGGTAGAGCAAAGTCTCCGTTTCAACTCTTGGAAGGCCCTCTCTTGGGACTCTCCCCACACAAATGGATGGTCTTTCTTTACAAGCTCGGTGAAAGGAGCTGCCACGGTGCTAAAGTCACGAACAAACCTTCGATAGAAGCTAGCTAAGCCATGAAAGCTTCTAACTTGAGATACCGAGGTTGGAGTTGGCCAATCTTTGATGGCTTCGACTTTCGACTCATCGAATTCAACACCATTAGCACTCACAACGAATCCTAGAAAGACTACACGTTCAACACAAAAGGCACATTTCTTGAAGTTGGCATATAACTTCTCTTCTCTAAGTTTATCAAGCACTAGCCTTAGGTGTTCGACATGTTCATCCACAAATTTACTATAAACAAGTATGTCATCGAAGTAAACGACAACAAACTTATTTATGAACGGTTTGGGCACATGGTTCATCAGTCACATGAATGTGCTCGCTGCATTAGAGAGGCCAAACGGCATCACTAACCATTCATAGAGAATTAATTTGGTCTTGAATGCAGTTTTCCACTCATCTCCGGGTTTCATTCGATTTAGTGGTAACCGGACCTGAGGTCTATCTTCGAAAAGCATGAAGAATCACTTAACTCATCGAGCATGTCATCTAATCGAGGGATAGGATGATGATACTTTACCGTAATTTTGTTGACTACTCGGTGTCGCACCCCTTTTTCGACTCGGATCGAGTTCAAAGGTCGGGTTTGACGAGGTGACTCGGTTGAGTCGGTTTCGGAGTCGCCACCTAATAAATTTGTATAAAAGGCGTATTAGGTCACCTAAAACTTCTAAGTATCTAAAGTTAACTCCGGATAGGTCTTACTAGCAAATATTCTAAGGTAAGAAGCCCTTGTGACTCGGGAAGAAGGTATTAGGCACTTCCCAAGTCCCACTAAAAGTGGTTATTGACCCAATTTAAATTTTGAGATTTATAGACTAAGTATGTAAGCAAGCTTACTAAAGGGATTTTAAATGGTTCTCATGGTCAAATACAAACACAAGTTATAATAAAGGCTAGGAATGTAAATTGGATTTAAACTATTCAAATCAACGAAAATAGGGCCGAAAATCTAAGGCAGATACTAAGTAGGATATTCTGCGCAAATAAAAAACAACTAACAATTTCAGCACATATTTTCTGGACTTTGCACTCATGGTCCAAGCCAACTGACTGATTGCGATTTTGACCACCATTTATAATTTTTAAATTCAAGAAGGCTAAAAAAACGTAATAATACCTCAATACTCAAGGTATCTCGGCAGAATTAGTAAAACAAAAACTTTGTAAAGGGACATTTTAGAACAGAGGAGCAAACATTTATTTTTGAAATTTCCGAAAACACATGATAATTTTAACGGAGGGACAAAGATTGTTATCATGTATACGAAATGTTAATCGTTCAAAGAAGTATTTTTGGCATTAATTGTCAAGCACTATTTATGAACGATTATTACTTTGCGGTCATATCAAATATATATATATATATATATATATATATATATATATATATATATATATATATATATATATATATATGAAGGTTTTGATTTTTTGAAAGACGAAAGTACAAGTTGAATGCATATAAAGGCACACACATATAAATATAGATATTGATGTTATATTCATGCAATACATGTTAGGTGATCTAATTAAACGAGTCTAATTTTTTAAAAAATATACATATACGTAGATTGTATAACTTGACCCCCAAAATTCATACCCTCCCTGCACACTATTAATTAGTATATAGGAGAACAGAATTTGCTTAAAAAATTAATTTGTTAATAAAAGATACCCCATTCGAAAAAAAACTAAGCCCGTAGCAAATGGGTTGTTCCAGGTTTTGCGGAAATAGACTCATTTTTGGTAGAAATTGAGTAAACAGCCCCTGCTCAACAAAAGTTTAAAATTTCAATTTCATTTCTTGCAAAATTAACATAGATCAGTCTGTACTTACATTCAGACATGTAGTTTAAGAGGCCTAGCCCAAAAACATATTTTTTGTGGAAGATGTCCTAGCGTAGATGCAATTTCAGAAACAGCCCTGTTTTAAATAAAATTTCAAAAATCTCCCCCCTTTACACGAAACAGCCCCTGCCTTAACAGAATTCCAGATTTAACACTCAAAATACCACTTGTTATGAAACTTAAATACTTTTAAAATGCTGATTTCAGACTAATAAATTGCACAAATAAACCAACTTGTAATTTCAGCCGTAAATAAATGAGAAAAAAGGGAAAGTAGGGTCCCTCGGTAACCCCAAACATGTCAGCTTACTGCTGCACTTTTCCTTATCTATTATAATATTTCACAACCTGCTTTACACCTCACAAATTCATACTTGCAAACTTTGTTTGTAGGACATTATCTGTACAAATAGGATAAACTTAACAAGTACAAACAATGATGAATTTAAAGCACATATGTATACAGAATACAAACATGGAGTGTCCTGAGTACACCATTCGGATTGCTCAATTTAAATCCTTTCCAGACCCTGTATTCGGCCATAATGGCTTTATTCCCTACACACAAACTTATTAGCATTGTCAGGCTTTTTGACTTCTACTCATATGGCTCTGTATACCTGTAATAAGGGACACTGGTATAGTCCTTAGAGACTATCCAACAAACCTGCAAATATGGTTAGTGTTGGCCAAAAGGAAGGCCAGGCAGACACGCAAAGAGGCAAGCAAAACTTGACAAAAACTAAGTTATTCATCATAGAAACCAAGAGCAAATCACTTCAGAAAACTCTCCATTCAGTTCCAAACATATTACCTTAATACTTGGTTGAAAAAAAGTAGGCAGTAAGAGGGAGCAGGTCCAAGAGAAGTAGAGAAACCAAAGCCTTTGCAAAACCAGTGAATAAAAGACACAGGAGGAATATTTCTTTTGGAAGAAAATTGCTATTGCTTCTGCTTAGGATTTTTTAGCGTGTCCTTTTAAGGGTTCGTGGGACTGGTTTATATAGGGATGAAATAGGGGGTTGTAGGTTTTAATTATGGGTGTGAAAACAATATTTTCGAAATAAAAGTAAAATAGAAAAAAAAAAATAGGTGGCCAATCAATTATTAATTATCAGGAAAATCAAGTCTTGAAACTTTTCCACAAACAAATCAATCAAGAAATGCTCCAGCTTTAAACTTTCCTACTTTAAACATACAAACTGATTTTCTGTATGATATTCCACTAATTATTCTCTTTTATTTCCCTAAAATAAACTAGCAAATTCAAAATTTCAAAAATTGTATCTTACACCATCCTACACTAAATAGGGAACCGAAAATTTCATGTACATATATCCTGTTGTGCTCTGTATTTAGTTACAAACTTAAGGCAGGTTCAGACAAAGAAAGAACAGGCCAGATTCAAAACAATGTCATCGTGTTACCCGAGACTTCAGGGTTCAAAAATCAATCAAGAAGGATTTACACAAGCTGAATCAAATAATGGGTGTCCAGTATCTTTAGTCAGATTGTGTTCTGCCATATACAGTAAAAGTTGTACAAACTAGAATTATGCAAGTTTCTATAAGAACAAGAAAAGTTCAGTCCGAGAAAATTTTGTACAGTCTCGTTACTTCAAATTTGTACAATCCGAACTAAAACACCATAATGAGCAATTTCAACAAGCGAACATCATCATTTCAGTCAATCGTGTTCAAATACTAATCAGATTGAGAATGAATAGGCGTCAGGCTCAAATTTTAAGCTACTTAAATTTAAGCGAGTTTTCATCATAAATTACACTTGATAAGGAACAAGTAAAGACGTATTTACACATATAAACGTGCATACACTCAGGAAAAAAAATAAGAAAGAAATTACCAAGTTTCAAATCGGGTCGGGTCGGGGGAATAAGGAGTCGGGTCAGGTCGTCCTCGATTCTGCCCATTTCAACTTGATATGATTCCATATTTTCATTCTTTTCCTTGTATGCTTTTGATTCAAATGATTTGAGTTCAAATCACATGGTTCATTTTTGGATTCATGTGATTACGAAATGATTTGCTTTGATTCTCTTGTTTCCTTTCCAAATCGTGAGAGAGATAGAGAGAGGAGATAGGAGAGAGAAGACATGATTGGCCGGCGTAAATAGCGGGGTGGGGTGGAGTCACGGCGGACAGTGTATATGGGGTGTATCAGGTCAGTTTTTTGGGGAAAGGGGGAAGGGGACGGCGGCTGAGGGGTGTAGGGGAAATGATTTTAGGGTTTATGTGGGTAAGGGGTGTGTTTGGTTAAAGGGAAAAAATAATAAAAGATGAGGTGGGGGCTGATGTGGACGCGTGATTGGCTGGAAGTGTGCCACATGTGCCTGTGGGGGCTGATGTGTATATGTAGCATGTGTATGGAGTGTATATGAGTGGAAATTCGTGTATATGAGGGTATATTTAGCTAATAATTAGCTTAAAAATGCCAGTAAATGAGAGAATAAGCAATAAAATATAAGGAGTAATATTATAGACTTAGCAAAAAATAATAATTAATTCAAAATAATTAGAAATGAGTTTAGATACTATTAGTTAAGTGTAAATGATTGTAAAATGGGTACTCAAGTGTATAAATTGTGCAAACTGGTTACAAATTTGAAAACGACCAAAATGATGCAATTATGCAATATAATCACATTTAAATATGTATGCATATGAGTAGGGAATTGATGACAAGGGTGACACAAATAAATGCATGATATAATGCGATTTTGTCTGAGAAAATAATATTACAGGTTTTGAAGTTTTGTATGATAAATTGTAAATAGGAGGGACAAAATTGGGTGTCAACACTCGGCAATCAACACACATTCGCCATGTTCCATCTTTCTTCGGGACAAGGATAACAGAAACGGCGCAAGGACTCAAGCTCTCTGAACAAGGCCCTTGTTCAGCAATTCATCCACCTACCTTTGGAGCTCTTTGGTGTCTTCGGGATTACACCGGTATGCAGGTTTGTTGGGGATTTGAGACCCCGGAACGAAGTCAATTTGGTACTTCATTCCTCTCAACGGAGACAATCCACCTGGCATTTCTTCGGGAAACATGTGTCCGAAATCCTGCAAAACACTTTGTACAGCAGTAGGCAAAGGGTCATCGTAAGAAAAATCATCATTAGAGTTTAGAAAGATACCCTTGTGCACGAGGCAAGTCATCATCTGACCGTTGTTGTTGCCTCGTAGATACTCACCCGGTTGCATGATTGCAAAAATATTTCTTACCTCGGGCGGTGAGTTTTTGTCTTCGGCCCCAATTTTTGTTCCCATCAGAAACTTAGCTTTGGCCGCTTCTTTCAATTCCTTCATTCGTTTATAGTCCTCACTGACTTGTTTTGGAGACAGTGGATTGAGTATGAAACTCTCACCTCCGAGCTTAGTAGTGTAAGTGATGGATCGCCCATTATGAATAACCGACCGATCATACTGCCATGGCTGACCCAATGGCAAATGACAAGCTTGCATCGGTAACACATCGAACATCATCTCATCTTGATATCCTCCTACTTTGAACTTGATCAACACTTGCTTGACACCTTCAATTCTCTACATTCATTCAACCATTGCAATCTATAGGGATGAGGGTGTTTCGAGGTAGGTAATCCCAATTGTGAAACTAAGGTTTGGCTCACCACGTTTGTACAACTACCCGAATCAATAATCATTGAACAAACTTTCCCCCTCACTCGACCTTGCATGGAAGAGATTTTCTCTTTGGTTGTCCTCTTCTTCGAGAGTCATGCAGCTCAAATTTCTTCGAACGAAAAGAAACATTTCCGGATGATCAGCTTCGGAAGCTTCACGACCATCATCATCTTCAACTCGGTCAGTCTCCTCAAAATTTTCTTCCTCGGTGTCACTAGCCTGCTCATGGACGGTTCCATCTTCAAGCAGAAGCATAACCTTATGAGTTGGACACTCTTTTTCCATGTGAACATAACCCTTGCATTTATGATATTGAATACTTGAAGCACTAGGAGTATTGAGCTGAACTTTACCTCCCATTTCTCTTAGTTGGTTAACGGTCACTCCTCTCTCGAAGGGTTTCTTCGGATCTCGAACGGTGTTAGCGCTTGCTGGATTCGGACTCTTCCATTCTTTACCTCGGTTCAAAAGAGTGGAAGTAGTGACTCCTCGATACCGGTTTGCTTTATCGTTCTTCACCCATTTCTCAGCTTCGATGGCACGTCTTCTAATGTTTGATACACATGCAGCCTCAATTGAGATGACACATCTCGAGCCAAGCCATTTTTGAATTGAATGATGGCTTGCTCATTATTTTCTTCCAAATCAAGAGGCAATCGAATTCTTTCGAACTCATCATAGTATTCTTCAACCGATTTGGACACTTGTTTCAATTCAAAGAGCTTTCGAAGTTGTTCCTGCCGATACTTGGCATTCACATACTTGGCATTCACATAATTAGCATTCATTGCTCTCTTCAATTGCATCTAAGTGGTGACCTAGGGATAAGCATTCCTTTGTCTCAACCTTTTGTCAGCCTCTCACCATGTCGATGCATATGCCTCAAATGAAGCAATAGCATGTCTAGCTTTTCTCTCTTTAGTCATCTCATTTGTTTCGAAGATTCGTTCCAATCGAATCTACCAATCAAGATATTGATCTGGATCACTAGTTCCTCTAAAAGGTGGAATAGTGATCTTGACATTGTTCAAGTTTGAATCTCGAGCACATCGGATCGGCTCTGGATACTCATCATAATAGTAATCAGCCTCATGCTCAAAATATCGATCAACATTTGCGCCTCGGCCTCGACCTCAGAAATTTCCACGACCTCGTTGAACGTGGCTTCGTCGAACGAACAGTGGCTCATACTCAACTTCGACATTGGAAAATTCTCCTTCCTCGACCCCTTCATCAACGACCACAACTTGTCTTCAGGCCATCGGAAGTGGAAATCTATCACCTCGGGGAATGCCCAAGTGCTGATGACCAGCTTGGGGATTGCCCAAGTTTTATGCAACTTGGGGATTAACCAAGTATTGTTCAGCTCGGCGATCGCCCATAGCTTCAGTTCGAACAACCTCGTTCTTCAACCGTTGTTGTCGAACGAGCTCAGCAAATTGCTCAGGTTTCATCGGAGTGGAGTTGCTAGTTCCAGTTCCGGACCCAGGTAAGGCCACGGACACACTCCCTTGCTCGAGGTTAGCTACTCGAGCACTCACTCCTCTCACCTCGGCACTGATGCCTTGTATCGCAGCTATAAGATCGGCTAACGACACCTCGGGCTTTTCAATGCCCTTTCCTTCGCCTCCATTCCCAGCCATGGTACCTGCACAAATCAAAGACCAAGAAAATGTTAAGACTAGAAATCACCTCACACACTTCCTCACTTTTATTGGGTGGCGCTCGGGTCCACTCAATTTATGGGTTCGGTCTTTTTTTTGGGTCACTCAAGAACTTGTAGCTAATGGCTTCCTCGGTTGATAAACTTCTCTCAGTTCATTCGAATTTGACAAGTTACACTGTCTTCTTTGGGAAAAGTGAGTTGATTTTGACTCGATGGAATGGACGCTATTTAACTGCGCTCGGTCACCCCTCGCACGAGTCACTATAAGCTCAAACAAATTAGTACGACCACAAGTAGAAAGAATTACTCCAGAGATCCACTAACGAGATTCATCGAACACAAGAAAAGTGAGAACCTAGGAGAATTTACCCTTCGATTCCTCTTTCGGAATCCTCAAACTCACCAACTCTTGTATGGACAAAAGTGGTCCCTCCTTGGTATGGATTAGGGTTTAACCTTATATACTTTCCTTGTCAAGCCGACAAAATTTCACTTGGGGTTTTGATTGCAACAGTTTACCCCTTCTTCTTCAATGGAACAGTGACCCAATGATTCCAACGTACGGACAATGCTTCAACCTATTTCACTGACCACAATTTTAACAGACTTTAGGTCACTCTTCACTCCGGTAACTTTCAACGTCGGAGAAGAGTTAAGTTTCCAGTCGAGTTATGAACACAACTTCACTTGTCCGTACACTGTTACAATGTAATAATTTTCCGGTGTACGGACGGTGGTAAATCGATGAAACTTTAAAATTTTAACACCAAACTTCGACCCAAATTAGCAACAACCACCAGTCTTCAACGTCAAACACCAAAATTCAAACCGGTTTTTTCAAACACCAACACCACAATAGAATAGTCCAAAATCGACGAGAAACCCTAGTCGACAAACAGTGTACGACAGGTGCCGATTCGAATCCTCGGACAGTATTGAACAAGAATCAATGGTTGTTTGATTCAAACAACCAACAATCAAACAAAAATTTTTGAATTTTTTCTTTTCAATTTTTTTTTTTTTTTTGGTAATAACAATCAACAACGGGGATTGAAGCTGAAACTGAAAGACACAAACGCATAAGATAAAACGAACAAGATTGGGGCTGTAAGAACAAGCCCAAACCGTGCTCTGATACCAAGATGGTGCAAGCTATAATCGATGAAGATTAAGCTAGGCAATCGAAATTAAACATCAGAAAAATTAAAGATAAAAGCAAGACAAATCTCTTGCTTCGTTGGGCTGAATCCGACGAACTAGTCTCAGTTCGAACAGCGGAGAAGACAAAGAGAAACACCTATACTAAGCAACAATCCTCTAGAACTCTCATGCTTTTTGCAAATTGAATGACCAAGAAGAAAATGTTCAAATGACTAACACTGAATGACACAAGTTCTTTAAAAAATCTCACGTCGGGGTTAGGCTCCATCGGAGATACTTAATAGCAACTGCTATAATCAATTTTCATCCAAAAACTAGGTTATTCACAAATGAAATGGAAAGGAGTTTATATAGACTATTTTAGAGGCAAAATAGTAAAACGGTCATAGGCGACCAATAGGAGTAAGCCACGTGGGGTGACGAGGTCCAAAGTGCATAGGAATTGTCTGCTCGTTCTTGTCAAAATCTAATATAGTTTAAGATATCGTCCCACAGAGATTGGGTATTCTATGCTACGGACTTGTAGTATTTTAATTACTATTTGAGAGAGTCAAATTGATGAAAAGTGGGTTTTTAGTTTAAATTTACTTAAATTAAAATAAAGAACTTCTGGAAGATTTCAAATTTAAAAGGAGTTGGGAATCGTTGAATTCACTTGGTAATACTTATAATAAATATCTCAGTTTTGACATGTATTTCTCTTAAGAATAATTGCTTATTGCTAATTCAATTATATTTTGCTCACTAAGAAAATAATCAATTAATAACACTCCGTGAGGTTATGTATATTAATCAAATTATAACTAGTGACGATTAAACCGAAATATTTATTCTTGCCTGAATTGTGCTAAAAAAGTAGTAAAAACTTCGTGAGAATATTTTTACGGAAAATCAATAATCTTACCTACAACAATTCCTCCGTGAGAATTAAAACTGAGGTAAACAAGATTAGAGACTTGGAAAAATAGTTTTTACTCTACTACTTTATTCATCAGTCATTATACATTAATGTTGCTCCGTGAGAATTACAAAATTAATATAACAATAACCTAGAGATAAAATAGACGGATATGAAATAAAGATTTAGTAAAAACTATAATTCCAGCACAGTGTTTAAAATGTGATTAAAAACTCAGGCTAAGCATGTATTAAAACTGAGATAAGTATTATAAATATTACCGAGTTTCATCAACTATCCCAACAAAAGATATTACTCCATTATGGAGTAAGAAAAACTTTAAAAATATAAAGACTAGGAAGAAGTAGTATTTCTTCTACAAAAGAAAACTACAAAAGCTTAAAGTTATAAAAGACAAAGAAAGAAAAAGAGCAAGAGAAAGTAGTTCTTGCAAGATGAAAAATTTGATGATCTTCCATACAAAGTTTACTACCTATATATAGATAAATTCCAAAGCCAAAGTTCTACCTAAGATGGCATATCCTAAGGTGGTAGGAAAATTTTCAAGATGGCCAAGGTGAGTTGGGTTTAGATGACAATTTCAAATATTCATACGTAGCTTCCTTTCATGAACTTTCTTCCGCTTGCACTTTTATTCTTCAGCATAAAACAATTCACGGACATTACTATCAGTGTTATAATCACACTATGAATAATGTAATCATCAATGGTCATCCCTTATTTTTCTTCACCTTGGATAATTTCTTCTTCCTGCAAAATATGTTAGAAAATATGCGAGAGATGGATATATTTATTCACGTTTTATTTAAAATACTTAATATTTAACTATAAAAATATATCAATAAATTATATCCATCAAATTCCTCCATACTTGAATCTTTGCTCGTCCTCGAGGAAAAAGATCTTCTTCTTCTTCTTTTTTTTTTTTTTTTTTAAAATAAGAATATTTTCTTCAAACTTATGATCTTTGTAGGATAGAAAATTTATTCAAGATAAACTTCTTTCATCATGCTCAATGCAATTATTCTTTTTACTTCACCAAATTCTTTACCTTATTTCTGAATTTTGACTTGATCAACAAGAACTTGCAGCCTTCTCCCCTTGAATCTTTTAAAATTGATAGAGTTATGATCATGTATTCAGTAAGTATCATTGTCTTGTCCATAGGCTTGCTCGTCATGTTCATCTCCACTAATATAGATACAATACTGACTTTCAAAATTTTTTTAGGACTTTTCATGGCTTGTAATGTTAGGCTTCAGGCTGGTAGGATAAGGATATTTGATAGTGACTGTTCTTTTTCCAGCTTGGAGCTCACATTTCTCAATTCTTTCTCCATTCGGTAATACTTTTTTTTTTCAATTTTTTTCCCTTTTTTTTTTCTTTTTGCTATATCATATATATTCATATATTCACAACATTGCTTCTTTTGGTAATATTTCTTCCTTTTGGTGATGTTTAATCTTTGCTTATTCAAAGCTGGAAGAAACAATAACTCATATATCATATATATCATTTTTTTTTTTTTTTTTTGCAATATATCATGGTGTTGGGAAAAAAAATAGGATTAAGGCTCAAAGAAGGGTTTGAAAAGATAAAAATATGTATATTTGGATAGAAATTTGAGAGGCTTGAATTGTGTATCAAAGAAGGCCTAATTTCATTTTTCAAAAATCAGTATCATCCATTATTTCGCCTCGAAGAACATTCAGAGCAAGTTCTAGCCAAGTTCATTGATTCTACCTTCTTTGTGATCATAATTTTTCTCAATTCCAATGATTTTCTGAGTTGAAGATGTTTGCTCTTGCTTTCACAAAGTCAAAATCATAGACATGAAAAATCATATGGTGAATATAAAAAGAAATAATATTGAACAGAACGAACAAAAATTTATATTGTTAATTAAAAACCTAAAATTAAGACCATAAATAAGAGGAAAATAGTATATAATATATAAATAACCTCCCCCATACTTGAACATTTCATTCTCCTGGATGAAAATGCTTTTTAAGATAAGTGAAAGAAAGAAGGGTGAAAAAAATAAGAATGAAGAAGGATCAAGTGGTAGTTGGATTAAATAAATATAATATAATTAATATAAAAATACTATTTTATTAGTAAAATAAAAATCTTTTTGGCTTTCAAATATACGATCACAGAAGAAAGCTTGAAAGAAACTGTGACCACACATGTTCTATGTGTAATAGACTGGATTATTTTTAGACCTTATCAGTCATTAGGTCCTAGTTTGAATATAAACTAGAAATTTACCTGTGCCAACATTAGATTTGGACAATGGAATGGTTAACCAACCAGTAACTTAGGCATACCGATCACCATGGAGTTACTCCTGTCTAGGTGACTCTGTTTTTGTAGAGGCCTTCATGAGATGTTCTGGTTGTACAATAATCTGGATATTGACCAGATCAATTGGTTAAGCATTTAATTAGTCAGATCTAAGTGGGACTTATGAGGCTCCATTGCTTCACCCTCAATGGCTACGGGATAAAGAACCATAGTTCTGAGTTTAACGTCGTCAGCTCGACGTAGTAACAGCGGCACTCATCATACTATCATGGTTACTGAAGGGTGTTGTTCAAAATGTCCTCCAAAGTACAATTTTAGCCTGTGACCATTGACCTTAAATTTCTCTCCTCCATTGCTTTGTTGAATTTCAATTGCTCCATACGGAGTAACATTTGTAACATTGTAAGGACCTGTCCACCTGGATTTCAGTTTTCCTGGGAATAGCCTGAGACGGCTATTGTAAAGAAGTACCTGATCTCCAATTTTAAAATTTTTTGGTCGGATCAAATTGTCATGCCATTTTTTTGTTTTTTCTTTGTAAATCTTGGCATTTTCATAGGCTTCCATCCTCAGTTCATCCAACTCATTAACCTGCAAAAATCTATTTTTACCAGCAGAGGTTAAGTCAAAGTTCAATGCTTTCAGTGCCCAAAAGGCTTTGTGTTCCAATTCAACAGGCAAATGGCAAGCTTTTCCAAAGACTAATCTATATGGGGATGTTCCAATTGGCGTTTTGAACGCCGTTCGGTATTCCCATAATGCATCATCTAATTTTAAAGCCCAGTCTTTTCTTGAGATTCCAATAGTTTTTTCAAGAATTCTTTTTAGTTCACGGTTGGAAACCTCAACTTGCCCTTGAGTTTGAGCATGATACGGTGTTCCAGTTTTATGAGTCACACTATATTTTGACAATAAAGCAGAAAATTGCTTATTCATAAAATGAGTCCCTTGGTCACTAATGATGACTCGTGGTGTGCCAAATCTGGTAAAAATATTTTTTCTGAGAAAATTGCACACTGTTCGAGCATCATTCTTTCTTGTGGGAATGGCTTCAACCCATCGTGAAACATAGTCAACAGCCACAAGGATATATTCAAATGAATGAGATGAAGGAAAAGGTCCCATAAAATCTATACCCCAGACATCAAATATTTCACATACCTGAATAGATTGCAATGGCATCTCATCTCTCTTTGAGATATTACCTGTTCTCTGACACCTGTCACATTGTGCAACATACACACGGGCATCCTTAAAAAGTGTTGGCCAGAAGAATCCAGCTTCCAAAACCTTGAAAGCAGTTCGGTTTGCAGCATAATGTCCTCCAATTGCTCAATTATGACAATGATACAAAATCTTTGATATTTCATCTTCAGGTACACATCTTCTAATGATATTATCTGCACAAATTCTAAACAAGTAAGGATCATCCCACAGATAATATTTAGCATCAGATATAAGTTTTTTCCTCTGTTGGTAAGAGAGATCTCGAGGTGTCCATTTTCCAACCAAGTAATTTGCAATATCTGCAAACCAGGGTGGTTGAGTCACTACTGAGCTGACAGAAAAGATGTGTTCATCAGGAAACTCTTCTTTTATATCACTAGACTCAAGAGGAGGGTTCTTTAATCTAGACAAATGGTCAGCTACCTGATTTTCTGTCCCTTTCATGTCTTTTATTTCAAGGTCAAACTCCTGGAGAAGTAAAATCCATCTTAACAATCTAGGGCGGGCATCTTTCTTTGCTAAGAGGTATTTTAAAGCTGCATGATCAGTAAAAACAGTGACCTTGGTTCCTATTAAATAGGAACGGAACTTATCAAAAGCAAATACTACTGCCAGTAGTTCTTTTTCTGTTGTGGCATAGTTGAGCTGAGCTTCATTCAATGTTCTACTGGCATAGTAAATGGGACGGAAAATTTTATCTTTTCTCTGGCCTAAAACAGCTCCAACAGCTGTATCACTAGCATCACACATGACCTCAAAAGGTTGGTTCCAATCAGGGGACACAACTATAGGGGCAGATGATAATTTCTCCTTAAGAGTGTCAAAAGCTTTCATACAATCTCCTGAAAAATCAAACTTAACATCTTTCATCAAAAGGTTAGTCAACGGTTTTGAAATCTTTGAAAAAACTTTTATGAACCGTCTGTAAAAACCTGCATGACCTAGAACACTTCTAATGCCTTTAACAGTTGTGGGAGGGGGTAATCCTGCTATAAGATCAATTTTTGCCTTATCAACTTCTATCCCTTTAACAGTGATTTTATGTCCTAAAACAATTCCCTCGGTAACCATAAAATGACATTTCTCCCAATTAAGAATCAAGTTTGTCTCTTCACATCTCTTAAGAACTAAGGTCAAGTGATTAAGACAATCTTCAAATGTTTTACCAAAAAGGGTGAAATCGTCCATAAAAATTTCCAAAAATTTTTCAGTCATGTCTGAGAAAATAGCTGACATGCAACGCTGAAATGTAGCAGGTGCATTACACAAACCAAAAGGCATTCTCCTATAGGCATAGGTTCCATGAGGACATGTGAAAGTTGTCTTATCCTGATCTTCTGGTGCAATTGATATCTGGTTATACCCTGAATATCCATCAAGAAAACAGTAAAAACCATATCCTGCTACTCTTTCTAACATTTGATCAATAAATGGTAAAGGAAAATGGTCTTTTCTTGTGGCATCATTGAGACGCCTGTAATCAATACAGACTCTCCATCCTGTTACTGTTCTGGTAGGTATGAGTTCATTATTTTCATTTTTTACAACTGTCATACCTCCTTTCTTTGGTACCACCTGAACAGGACTTACCCAAGGGCTGTCAGAAATGGGGTAAATAATACCTGCAGCCAAAAGTTTTATTATTTCATTTTTCACAACTTCCTGCATTGCTGGGTTCAATCTCCTTTGGGGTTGGACTATTGGCTTGTAGCTATCCTCCATGAGGATTCTGTGTGTGCAAATAGCTGGACTAATGCCTTTGATGTCTGCTATAGTCCACCCTAAGGCTCCTTTGTGTGCGGTCAGTACTTCAATCAATTTATGTTCCTGTTCTGCAGTCAGAGAAGATGAAATTATCACAGGAAATAATTCAGGCTCAAGATAAACATACTTCAAATGGGAAGGGAGAATTTTGAGTTCAATTTTTGGTCGAGCATTTTCTGATAGCATTTCTCCCTCTTCTTCAGAATCATTTTCCAATATTTCAGCTTCACTTCTAATTGTCGGATCATCATCCTGCCTTGTGCCAGATTGGGCCAAGCATCTTTCCAATGAGTCTGAAATCAATTGGTCATCTTTGAATTCTTCTGCGAGATCACTAATCATGTCAATTGAAAAGCAAGAAGATGATGTCTCATCTCCGGGAAATTTTAGAATCTTGTGCATATCAAAAATGACTCTTTCTTCATCTACTCTCAAAATTAGCTGTCCTTGATGGACATCTCTGATTGCTCTGCCTGTAGCAAGAAAAGGTCTACCCAAAATTATTGGCTCATCAGGACATTCTTCCATTTCAAGTACTATGAAATCTACAGGGAAAACAAATTTATCTACTCTCACAAGCACATTTTCAATAATTCCCTTAGGTTTCTTAGTACTTTGATCAGCAAATTGAAGAGAGACAACAGTATTTTTTATGTCACCAAGATCCAATTTTCTAAAAATAGAAAATGGCATCAGATTTATTGAAGCTCCAGAATCACAAAGTGCTTTTTCAAAATATACTCCTCCCAAAGTGCATGGAATCGTAAAACTGCCTGGATCGCCAAGCTTTTGTGGTAGCTTATTTTGAAGTATAGCACTGCATTTTTCAGTAAGCATTACCACAGAAACTTCTTCTAATTTCCTTTTGCTTGACAAAATTTCTTTCAAAAATTTAGCATATGAAGGCATTTGCAATAAAGCATCAGTGAAAGGAATATTAATGTGAATCTGTTTCAGAATTTCCAAAAACTTTGCAAATTGACTATCAAGCTTTTCTCTTTTCATCTTTTGTGGAAAAGGGATTGTCACAGGGAGAGGAGTTATTTTTTCAAAATTCTTTTCATCTTTTTTCTTGATTTCATTCTCTTCTGATGGATCATATTGTATTTCAGCATTCTTACCCTTTGCTGCCTGGTGTTCAAAATGGTTCTTTTCCTGTCTATCAGCATATGGATCATCAAGATTCTTACCTGACCGTAAGGCGATGGCCTTAAGGTGTTCCTTTGGATTTTTCTCCGTATTGCTTGGTAAGGGACCTTGAATCTTTTCTGAAACAAGAGTTGCCAATTGGCTTACCTGAATTTCCAAGTTTTTGAGGGTTGAGTTTTGGCTTTCCATCTTTTCATCAGTGGCCTTAATGTACTTGTACAACAAGTCATCGAGACTTGAATGAGCTTGTTGAGGCCTTTGCTGATATGGAGCTGCTTGTTGATATGGCCTGAAATTCAATTGCCCACGATTTTGATTTTGGTATCCAGGTGGACCCTGTGCTGGTTGCTTTTGGAAGCTTTGAGAGTTCTCAGCACCATTTGGATTGCTCCACTGAAATCCTGGATGTTTCTGTGCCATTGGGCTTCCAAAAGGGTACAACTTGTAACCGATGACATTAGCCTGCTCATCATTCTGATTGTTTGCGCGGCATTCATGGTTAAGATGGTTTCCTCCACACATGTCACAAGCCTCAGACTGGCTTGGTTGTTGTGCATTCACCTGAAAAGATTCAAACTTTTGTGCCAAGGAGGCAATCTGTTGTGTTAGTGTATTAAATGCATCTGCCTGGTTTACTGTGGCAGCCTTTTTGATGGTTACACGATCAGATGGCCACTGGATTGCATTCTCATAAATTTCATTCAACAATTGCAATGCTTCTTCTGTGGTCTTTCCCATGATGGAACCTCCTGCAGCTGCATCTATCACATTTCTAGAAGAGCGTGTTAATCCGTGATAGAAAATATACAACTGCATATGTTCAGGAATGTCATGATGTGGACATTTTCTTAACATTGATTTTAATCTTTCCCATGCTTGATAAACTGACTCAGTGTCAGTCTGCAAGAAATTAGAAATATCTTGTCTTAACTTTGTTGTTTTAGCAGGAGAAAAATATTTGTTCAAAAACTTCTGTGTCATCTGGTCCCATGTGGTTATAGAACCTCGAGGCAAACTTCGCAACCAAGTCTTGGCATCTCCTTTTAAAGAAAAAGGAAATAGTCTTAACTTAATTACTTCAGGAGGCACTCCATTATATTTAGCAGTTTCAACTAGTTCCAAAAAATCAATTAAATGGCTATGTGGATCTTCACTTGGATCACCAGTAAAGGTGCAAGACTGTTGAATTGTTTGAATTAGGCCGGTCCTAATTTCAAAGTTATTGGCTGCTACAGGTGGGTTTCTGACACTAGATTCACAGTTAAAGTGGTCAGGCCTAGCATAATCCCTTAGGATTCTGTTTGCTGGTCTTGGTGCCACTTCATCAAATTGATCCTCTACATGGTCTGGTGGTGGAATTCCCAATGGGTTATTGTTATCTCCTTGTTGGTGCTCCATTTTGTCACAAGTTACAATTTTAGAAGATGATGATTGTCCTTTCCTGCGCAATCTCAAAGATCTTTCAATTTCAGGATTGTAATGACCAACTCTTTATTAGAAGAGCGGGTCATAAACTACTTGAAATTCTTTAAAGTAAAAAGAAAAAAAATCAAAATGAACTCTTTAACAGTTGAAATGGTAACACTACAAGAAAATATTAGGAATAATAATAATAATAATAATAATAATAATAATAATAATAATAATAATAATAATAATAATAATAATAATAATAATAGTACTAGTTGAAAGGAAATATTAAAAAGGAATATAAAAAATATTAGTGATAATTAGTATTAGTTAAAGAAGTAGTATATAACAATAGTAGAAAGAAATATTACACTATAATATAATGCTATTGTTATGTATAGATAGTAGTGATAGCTGTAATGATTTAGTAGGAAAAAGATAAATTAAATACAAAGTAGATTATATTGTTTACTAAAGATAAAGCTATAGGTAATAATAATAGTATTATACTTAACACTAATAATAATAGCCAAAGGGAAAAAAAATGACAAAAGCAAAACAGTGAGTTGTAATCTAAAAATTAAATAATAATAATAATAATAATAATACTATTTTTAGTAGGACGAAGTAGTGATTGTATAGAAAGTTAGTGACAAAAATCTATAGGACTCATAGGTAGTAGTAACAATAATAGCAATATTTAGTAGGAGAAATTTAAAATACTGATATAAACTTAGATATATAAACAAAAAATATTTTTTCTTTTATAATAATAATATAAGTGAAATCAAGGGTGGAAGAACGATGACTAATACTAGGAAAAAAAAAAGTAGTAATAATAAATAGTAAAGAGTAGTAAGTAGTTAATTAGATAAAGTAGTAAGATGTAATAGTAGTAGGAAGGTAGTTAAAGTGATGGAAGACAAGATGGTGATATGAAGAATGATGTGGTTCTATAGGTGGAAGTTTTTACGATAAGAGTAAGAGTTATACTATAGGTAGATATACAAAAGAGAATGTAAAGGAGAAAGTAGTAGGTGGAATGGTAATAAAAAGTTTTAAAAAAAATACAAAAAGTAAAATAATATATTATACTATTATTAGATATAACAGTATAATAATTATATTATTAAAAAAAATACTATAAAGAGAAAAGGTAAATAATGATGTACTAAAAAGAACAAAAGATAGTAATACTAGTAAACATAACAAAGTGAACGAAAATGATGAAAATAAGAGGTAATGATATTTCAGAGAGGAAAGAAGGAAAAAAAAAATAAAAGTTATAATAATGCTACAACAGTAGTAACGCTAATAATAGAAATAGTGGTAGGAGAAAGATAATACTATAATATATTAAAAGATGATAATAAAACAAGTACTGATGGTTATAATATTAATAAAATAATAGTAGTAATAATATGGTTAAAACAGAAGACACGTAAATGATAAAAATAGTAGGTATTGTAGACAAAAAAAAAACTGGTAAAGTAGAATGTTTCACTATTAGAATATAGTAAAGGATATAGTATAGTGTCAGTAGAGAAAGTTAGTAATATTAATATAAACTAAAGAAAGAAAAAAAATGTTAGAAGGAGAAGCAAAATTGTTAGAAGCAGTAATCAATATAAATATTATTAGAGGTTAGTATTAGGTATAGCTATAGTAGTATTTAGTAGATTAAGTTAATAGTAATTGTATTAATAAGTCCTCAAATTAGTAATCCAATACTTAGTCTGAAGTAGACGTACGCCAATCCCCGGCAACGGCGCCAAAAATTTGACGAGGTCCAAAGTGCATAGGAATTGTCTGCTCGTTCTTGTCAAAATCTAATATAGTTTAAGATATCGTCCCACAGAGATTGGGTATTCTATGCTACGGACTTGTAGTATTTTAATTACTATTTGAGAGAGTCAAATTGATGAAAAGTGGGTTTTTAGTTTAAATTTACTTAAATTAAAATAAAGAACTTCTGGAAGATTTCAAATTTAAAAGGAGTTGGGAATCGTTGAATTCACTTGGTAATACTTATAATAAATATCTCAGTTTTGACATGTATTTCTCTTAAGAATAATTGCTTATTGCTAATTCAATTATATTTTGCTCACTAAGAAAATAATCAATTAATAACACTCCGTGAGGTTATGTATATTAATCAAATTATAACTAGTGACGATTAAACCGAAATATTTATTCTTGCCTGAATTGTGCTAAAAAAGTAGTAAAAACTTCGTGAGAATATTTTTACGGAAAATCAATAATCTTACCTACAACAATTCCTCCGTGAGAATTAAAACTGAGGTAAACAAGATTAGAGACTTGGAAAAATAGTTTTTACTCTACTACTTTATTCATCAGTCATTATACATTAATGTTGCTCCGTGAGAATTACAAAATTAATATAACAATAACCTAGAGATAAAATAGACGGATATGAAATAAAGATTTAGTAAAAACTATAATTCCAGCACAGTGTTTAAAATGTGATTAAAAACTCAGGCTAAGCATGTATTAAAACTGAGATAAGTATTATAAATATTACCGAGTTTCATCAACTATCCCAACAAAAGATATTACTCCATTATGGAGTAAGAAAAACTTTAAAAATATAAAGACTAGGAAGAAGTAGTATTTCTTCTACAAAAGAAAACTACAAAAGCTTAAAGTTATAAAAGACAAAGAAAGAAAAAGAGCAAGAGAAAGTAGTTCTTGCAAGATGAAAAATTTGATGATCTTCCATACAAAGTTTACTACCTATTTATAGATAAATTCCAAAGCCAAAGTTCTACCTAAGATGGCATATCCTAAGGTGGTAGGAAAATTTTCAAGATGGCCAAGGTGAGTTGGGTTTGGATGACAATTTCAAATATTCATACGTAGCTTCCTTTCATGAACTTTCTTCCGCTTGCACTTTTATTCTTCAGCATAAAACAATTTACGGACATTACTATCAGTGTTATAATCACACTATGAATAATGTAATCATCAATGGTCATCCCTTATTTTTCTTCACCTTGGATAATTTCTTCTTCCTGCAAAATATGTTAGAAAATATGCGAGAGATGGATATATTTATTCACGTTTTATTTAAAATACTTAATATTTAACTATAAAAATATATCAATAAATTATATCCATCATGGGGCTGAATAAGTTGAGTGTTCGGTTACTCCTTCAATCGAACACTTGAATTTCGAACACTTCAGCTCGAGCTCTTGACTTCGTATGCTCAGTTGTTCAGCTCGGCACATTTTGACATCGGACGCTTTTCCTTCGGTTGATTGTTTGTTCTACTCTTCAGCGTCGATATTGAGTGTTTGGTTGGGTGCTCGGTTTCTTCCTTCTTCGAGCTCAAGCTTGCAGATGAAGCCTTTGATTCTTGAGCTCGGTCACTCAGCTTCGGAACGGTTGCCTTCTCCTAACCAAGCCAATTGAATATGGACATCGTGCAACAACTTGGCTTGGCTTCGTGTCATCGGCCTTGGTGGATTGAACACTAGATCAGCACGCGTTCGGGCTGCATCAATTGTACAATTTGAGCGACATGAGAAGTGGTTCATTGGCGGTGAAATATTTGATCCACCACCTACAAGATGTTTAATTAGAGTTGAATCAATTTACAAGACCAATCCTAAATTGATTGAAGAAGTAATCATTTTACGACAAGCCTAGTTGTCAAAAATTTCAAGCAGAGGAAAAAATATATTATTGAAACTTTGAAGATTATGGAGGAAGTCAAGTCAAGATTGACTCTGGTCGAGGAGAATTTGAAATTGTCTAAAGATGGTACTCGTAATTTTGTCGATGCTACATATTTTAGAGAATTGATGCAAAGTCTAAGGTGGTTATGTTCGACAAGACTTGATATTACTCACGACATGATCAAGTTTGAAGATCTTGGTTTAAGGGAGACTATGTTGGAATTAAACCAAGATTAGTATTCCTAAATAATTTAAGATTTAGTATTTGGTAGTTTATTTAATTCATGTCCAGTTGGGTTTTGGTTAAACCATATTAGAATAGGTTTTTTAGTTCTAGTCAAAGTTGGTCTTATTTGCTACTTATAAATAAGGGTTTGCTACCCATAATTAATTGTGGTGAGGAGCTACAATATGTGGTGAGTTGTGATGAGTTTATGAGTGATAGAGCAAGGCTCCAACTTTTCTCTCTTTAGTTCATTAATAAAATACTTTTTCCGTATTTGAGTTCCTTCAGTTCCTATAAGATTACTCGACGAATCTGCACAGTTCGTACACGTTATACGTGCAGAATTTTTTTTAGAAGAGAATTTCATGATAGTTAATATGGAATAGAAAGAGTTTTGGTGAAAAACCTATATGATGTACCATATTGACCATGTAATGCAGCTAGCAGCAGTGAGAATTGAGACCTTTAACCAGTTCTCTTGGACAACACTACTTCCTCCGTGGATGTGGATGAGAGCATGCCCCAAGTTTTTCATAACAGGTCCTTTGTATAATGTCATGGCCATAACCCCAGCCAAGGAGATCAATGTTCCTAGGACTTTTGCTATTCCCCGAGGATCTCGAATGTTAGCATCTTCTAGCCTTCATAAGAAAGAGAATCTGTGAACTGTGATTTCAATCATCTCTCCTTTATAGTTTTCACATAGTGTACATGGAATTTTCATGCATTACCTGAGAATGACTGCTAGTAGAAATGTTAGGGCAGCAACAGTGTTGACCATTGAGGCAAGAAGAGTTGAGAGGTGTAGTTCAAGCTCACAAAGTACATGTTTAATGTTAAACTCATCCTGATATGAAAGAAAGATTGTTAATATTCATCATCATACAGCATATGAAATTTTTAATGTCTAAATGAGCTTACCCCAGAATTGAGAGTACAAAAAATTTCCAAAAAAAAAAAAGCTATAGTTAACTTTGGTCTTGTCTCTCTGCAGAAAGAAAAGAAGCATCAGAAAATAGTTGCATTGTTCCACCCCTGATAGCCCTGCAATGCCCTAAAGAAACAATTTTTCTCATATATTTGGAAATAAGATGACTCTGTGATTACCTTTCAAGAAAATAAACAAAGGGTAGCATGACAAAACCAGCCACAACATGCCGATAAGTTATGTAGACATGAGGATTCATTCCATGATTGAATGAAGCTTCAGTTATGAAGTATTGCAAAGTATAACCAATCTGAGCCAAAACCATAAGGATATGAGGCTTGAACCTCTTGAAAGTGCCTATGCATGCCTCCAAAGCCATCAACTCCTATGTTTTTCTATGCCTTCAACAAACTAAACTCCTAAATTAAGCAGCTCATATAGAAACTTTGGAAGAATGAGGTTTAATACTAAGTCTTGATGTTAGTATCATGTTCTTCTCATTAATTATATTTTTATGCACTTCTGGAATACATGTGACTGTACCCAACTATTCTTTTAAGTTTAATAGAAAAGACATGTAGAGCAATTCTTCCACCTCCTCGAATTAAAAAAGGAAAGGAAAAGAAGCAATTCTTCCACCTCCTCCTATTAGAGCAATACTGCAATAAATATGTTTTGATCTCAAGCAAGTTCGAGCCAACTATATAAATCACACTACTAAAAATCAGGGGTTTTTCGACCACTCAAACAGTCGGACATCGGTCAGACAATCGACCGATGATCGACCAAAACAGGTGGTCGAAGATTTGGTGGTCGGAGAAGTCTATTCGACCGCTTCGGTCGAACGTTCAACCGCCTTTCGGTGGGAGCGCGGTAGAATAGATGAATTTCTGAAAAAATAAATCTTCATCTGTTCGACCGATGAATAAAAAAATTTCCAGAAATTCATCTGTTCGATCGATTCGGTCAAACAGATGAATTTCTGGAAATTTTTTTTTCAACTGTTCGACCGAGTCGGTCGGGCAGATGAATTTCTGGAAAAAAAAATTTCAATTTTTCGACCGCTTCGTGTAAAACCTGCAATATAAAGCTGTAATTAGAGCTACACCACTTGTAAACGCAGAAAATACCAGCAAGCAATAAACAATAGGCTTCACCAAGCCTTAATATTAGTTTAAACTTGACTTTAAACTAAAAGTTTAACAAAATACATAGTTTCAAGACTTCACAACGATAAAACAAGTCAAACAAATCAACTACAAGTCTTACAATCATCAAAGAATCTTAACAAAAACTATCCACAAGTCTAACACATGTCTAACATTATGAACAATCAATTATACTACTTGGTTGCCTCAGAACTAGACTCGGATCCAGACTCCGATGACGATCTGTATCGATGTTTGGTCTTGCCTTTCCCCCCGCTCCTGCTACTCCTCTTGCTCTTGCCCTAGTCTATTTTCTTTCCCTTCTCAGAATGACTAGCCATCCAGTTTTGCATCATTTCCCGCATGGCATTCATATTTGCCTCATTGCGCAAATGTTCTTCTTCGCTCTTTCTCTTAAGCTCTTCAATTTCATTGAGCAGTCGAGCTTCCACTGATGGATTAACTGAGCTAGTAGGAGTGTAAGAGCCAAACAAACCTGGATTCAGATGATCCGAGGCATACTGCGAACCAAGACCGTAAGCACATCCCTTCTTTACCCCTCCATTCACCTCCAACCATAGTGCAGTTTCCTCCTCAAGTGTCATTGGAGCTGGGGTACTGCTTCCACACTCGGATGCTTGACTTGTCAACCTTGCTTTATAAGCCGCTGAAGCCTTTTCTGGAAAAAAATTAATAATAAAAATTAGATGTAAAAATATTGAAGGATTATACAAAGAAGTTTGAATTTAATAACTTACCCACAACTCTTTCGCGCGCGGCTCGACCCAGACTTCTTCCCCTTTTTTGTTCGTGTAAATATGTCTAGTCTTAAATATTTCGGGCTGGGGTACTGTCCGCCCTTCTTTCTTTTCCTACAAATATTAGAAGAGGACAAGTTAGATAGAAAATTAACGAGAGTTACATTAAAAACAATACAGCTTACCTTAAAATCTTCAAACATGTACAGCTTTACCGGGAAAGGTACCGCACCCCAGGACGGCCACGCATCAGTCCAGCTAGATCTTATACATGTTGTGACTATTGGCCTAGCCACATGCGAGGGAGTAAAACTAGATAAAATCACTAGAGTTCATAAATATACAAAAAATTAAACTTCAAAGCAAAATTAAATAGTTAAAAACTGACAAAAATAATACTTACCCTTTGTTACCCTCAGGATAAATAATCACCAAGCCTCCATTATGTGATCCTGCTTCACCAATGTAATAGGGCGAGCTTGAATGCCAATATGGTATAGTCTGCGGTGGTATAGTACAGCTAAATGTCTCAGAAGGAAGTACAGTAGATCCAGAAGGAGTAGATGATGAAGGGGATGGAGATGGACTGGAAGATGGTGAAGGCATGGAAGAACTTGGGCAGCCATGCCGACGAACAACATAATCGGGCGATGTAGGATGTGGCATGCCCGGGGGAAAAAATCCGGGTGGAGTGAAAAATCCAGGAGCATATGATGACGGAGGAGATGTAGGAAGCATATGAGGTACAGGAGCAGGAGGAGTAACATGAACAGAAGCAGAAGAGGTACCTTGAACCTTTTTTTTTTCCCCTTAGCCTTCCCCGTGGATGCCATATCTGTAAAATAAGCACAATAAAAACAAAATATAAATTTAGAATGGAGTACATTTATAAAGTAGTGCTATTAATTGTAGTAACATGACAACCAGCTTACTACGAAAATGTCAGTCATCATCATTCGTCTCAAGATCATTGGCTATTTCTTCTTCCTCTCTTGTCTCATCGTCATCGACAAATTCTTCCTCGGTTGTTTCAACGTCATCCATATATTCATCCTCCTCATTTGCCCTAGATGTTCCTTCTCCAAAATTAATCGTGTTTTTTCCACATCTAACCACCGATTCATCAAACTGTTCATAGATGCCTTCACTATGTTGCAACTGGTCGTCTAATTCATTATCCGCAATCAAGGGAACGGTTGAAACCTCATTTTAATATGCAACATCTAATATATCATCTACTTCTACTCTTCTCACTGGCTTGCCTTTTAGAACAGCCCACCAATTGGCCTTGGCTTTGGATTTGGCTTTGTCTTTGTTCTTTGTCGGTGGATAAGGAATGTACCACACTTGCTTCACATTCTGGGCAATGATGAAAGGATCATAATGTCCATATGACCTTCTGTGATTAACCTCAACTACTTTAGAACATGGGTCTACCCTCATACCCCTGGGACTCGGATCAAACCACTTGCACCGAAAAAGCACCAATCTTTTACGAGGCCAACCTACTGTAAACTCTACCTCTAAAATATCCTCAATCACACCATAGTAATCAAAGTCTACATCCTGATCACCAGTACCACCTTTCACACACACACCGCTGTTGTTAGTTTTCTTTCCCTCAGCCCATGTTTTAGTATGAAACTTGTACCCATTAACGAAGTACGTAGACATCCTCTTGTATTTATAATATGGCCCGTGGGATATATCATGCAACAATGAGAAGTTTATGCCATTATCCGGATATATATATATATATGTAGCTGAAAAAACTTAAGTATTTGTTTATATAACACTTACAAATTCTCTAAACCAATCTGAAAACTTTTCATAGACAGCATCAGCACCAAAAACACCAACAAAGTGACTGGATGATGCGCCAAAGAAATTCTCATTAGTTAGAATAATGATGAAACTTGAATGTTAGGCGTAAATGCAAAATAAATCATACTTGTAAAAAGGCGTGACCTCGGGACAATTCAACAACACATGTGTTGTAGCTGCTTTTCTGTCCCGGTCGGTGAACTTACATACTTCAGTTGTTAACTTTCCTCTCCCAGGTTGATTGAATATAGAAAATGGTGGGTAATTCGAATCATTGTTGCCTCCGACATCATGCCGATCCGGCCTGTTACGCAAATATGGCACATTCTGATCAAAATAATACGAACAGAAATGAGAAGTTTCTCTAGCCAGATATGCCTCACATATTGACCCCTCAATTTGGTTCCTGTTTTTCACATCCCGCTTACACTTGCCAATAATTCTGTAAAATCATTGTATTAATTAATTTACTTAAGATGAATTAAAAAACAAAGCTACTGAGTAAGAGAAGGAACCTTACCTCTCGAAAGGGTACATCCATCTACAGTGCACCGGGCCTCCCAGTCGTGCCTCTTCCGCGAGGTGAATTGGAAGATGCTCCATTACATTAAAGAACTCAGGGGAAAGATTTTTGTCAACTTAGTCGCGACAACAGGAAAGTTACTTTCCAAAGACTTAAGATTCTCTTCCTTCAATGTCTTAGAACACAGCTCCTTAAAAAATAGGCTCGTCTCTGTGAGGGGTTTCAAAACTTTATCAGGCAAGCCATTGAATGCAATTGGGAGCAAGTTTTCATGAAGATGTGACCGTCGTGGCTTTTCATGTGAGTCAACTTACCGTCTGTCATATCAACACACCTTTCTAGGTTTGACGCATATCCATCAGGCATCCTCAAATTATTTACCCATTCACAAATCATTCTTCTCTCATCCAATCCGAATGTGTAACTAGCCTTGGGTAGCCAAATTGTGTTGCCTACTTGAGATACGTGTAACTCAGGTCGCCTACAAAGTTCCTGAAGGTCTAAACTGGCCTTCACGTTATCCTTTGTCTTATTCCTGACATCCATCACAGTATTAAAGACAGCCTCGAAAAAATTCTTCTCAGTATGCATGGGATCCAGATTATGTCGAAGAAGATTATCCTTCCAATAAGGCAACTCCCAGAAGATACTTTGTTTAGTCCAAGTATGATCAATACCATAACCATGTACTTTAGATGGCCGTTGGTTAGTTACCTTAGAGTACTCCTTAACCCTATCCCATATTTCTACTCCTGACAACCTTCGTGGAGGCTCCTCAAAATCAACCTGATTCTTCATAAATGCACTAGTGTTATTCCTAAAAGGATGGTCCATTGGCAAGAATCGACGGCAACAGTCGAACCATGTGTTCTTACCGCCATTTTTTAAAGTGAAGGCTTTTGTATCTTCCATACAATAAGGGCAAGAAAGCTTACCTGCAGTGGACCACCCAGACAACATTCCATAAGTTGGAAAGTCATTTATAGTCCACATCAAAGAAGCACACAGTTGAAAGTTCTGTTTCGTTGATATATCATATGTTTGAACACCTTCATGCCACAGTAACTTAACTCATCAATCAAAGGCTGCAAAAATACATCAATCGAAGCTTTCGGGTTATATGGACCCGGGATTATGCAATTCAAAAACAGATAAGGACTAGTCATGCACATTTCGGGCGGAAGATTGTCTGGAGTGACAAATACGGGCCAACAAGAATAGGTTGTATACGAGATATCAAAAGGAGTGAACCCATCTGAACATAGACCCAACCTTATGTTTCTTGGTTCACTAGCAAATGACGGATACACCTGATCAAAGTGTTTCCGTGCCTCACCATCTGACGGATGGCATAGAATGCCCGGATGCTTTGTACGATCATGGTGCCATCTCATATGAGGAGCAGAGCTCATCGACACATACAACCTCTTTAACTTAGGTATAAGGGGTAAGTAATGCATCGACTTAACAGGGATCTGCTTCTTTTTAGCATTTAGAACTGCCTTATAACGAGGCGCCTCACAGAATTTACAAGTCTCTCGTTCTGCATCATCCTTATAAAACAACATGCAACCGTTGACACAACAATGAATTCTCTGTGCAGAAAGGCCTAACGTGGAAACCAACTTCTTAGTGTGGTAATAATCAGTTGGTAATGCCATGTTAATCGGATTGAGTTCATTCATAAGGCCAATGATGGAATCCATGGCTGCTTGAGATATACTAAAATCAGATTTAATACTTAACAATCTAACAGCAACTGACAACTTGGAATCCACCAACCGTTTATAGAAGAGCTCTGCCTCATCATTGGGAACATGTTCAACATTTGGCTGCGATGTACCCGGTTGCGATGGCTCATCCGGGTACATCCCAAAGGCATCATTAACCATATCGTTCGTTCGATAATTATCAAGATCAGTATCCACAAATTGACCACTCCCACCGCCACAAATATTTTAAAAATTGACATTAGTGCGCATCTCACGAGACTCTCCATGATAAACCCAAACAAAATAATCTGGCATAAAATCCTTCACATAAAGATGCATTTCTACTTCATAGTGACGAGAGAGCTTCTATGCTTCTAACTTACTTTCGTTAGTGCTGCGGAAATTGTTTAAACATGTATCGGAAGTTTGTTAATGTTTTTTTTTCCTCCAGTTAAAGAGAGAGAGTTCTCTTTGAGATAGCAAAATTTATCTTATTTTAGAATTGGGATAGTAGAATTAGCTTTTTACTACTAACATTCATTGTACTAGTAATTAATAGTATGTACTTACTACATATAAATTTTACTCTAATAATAAAAATTATGAATTTTGGGGACTAATTATTTTCGGGGCCTAGACTAATTATTTTCGGGACCTAAAGCGGCTGCTTGAGCTGGTTGGCCTAGGGTCGCCCATGATGTGCCCAATTGTGTTCAAACTTCCATATACGTTAGTCCATTTTCCTTTTAACAAATTAACAGCTATATAGACTATAGTGTTATACTAAGGATCATGCTCAACCATTTCCAGAAATGAAAAAATTCCCAACATTAAATTGGTGAAATAAGAAAAATACTAGAAAGTTGAATGCTTTTAATTGACCATGAGCACGATATGTTTTATATATAAAAAATTTACTAGTATTTTGTGTTATCTTCGATGATACTCTCCTTAAATTTCTATGTTATCTTCAATGATACTCTCCTTAATTTTCTATTGTATCTTCAATGATACGCTCATTAAATTTCATTAAACATCTCTCTTAGTTGGATTATATCCACCGGATAGATAAAACATCGCATTGCACACATTTTAATTCTGTAGAATTTCTTTTGGTAGTTGGAGGAAAAAAGAATAACCCAACCAATGTCTTTGTCCTAATAAAAGTATCTAAGTAACTGATATTTAGTTGTTAATTTGGCCCGTTATATGTAAGGTAGTTCAAAATATATTTTTTGCTCCTTTGATCAGTAGACTTGTTAAAAACGTGGTGGTCAGAACAAATGGCAACCCACTCAGTTGATACCAGTATTACAATAGGGAGTATAGGGAGTAGTACTTTAGGCTGTGGAGGGAGTACACTGTATAGAGGAGTTAAGTTAGTTACTAAGTTCTAGTATTTACAGTTTTGGCCTAATAGTTCTAGTTAAGCTAAAAGAGTCCAAGGGTTTAGTTGCTATAAATACCATGTATACAGCTCAAGGAGCCTTATCTGAAGTTATAAGAAATTAGTTTTCTCTTTCTTAGCTTAATTTCCTTCTTTATCTTTATCAATTGGTATCAGTGGTATCAGAGCCTTCGACCTTGCACTGTGGGTATTCGACGATGTCAGAGTTGGGGGAAATTCTCCGGCGACTGGATAAGATGTCAGTCGATATGGAAAAATATTCAGCACAGCAAGCTCAAATGGAATCAGTTCACGCAAGGACCATGCGTGAGCTGACGGAGAGGATTGATGAAAGCCAAAATCGAGTGAGGGATAAAACCCCGGTTGCTACAGTAACGGGAAGCAGAGGAAGCTCAGATCTCTACTCTCCTACAGCAGGCCCTACTGGATTGAGAGGTATTCTTAGCTCAAATCGCAGCTCTCAAAATTCTATGCTAGCTAATCCTAGCCACATTATTCCATCTAGTTCCACCACACAACCTACCCAGATTCCATTATCACAGAGTTCTGCACCTATGCCACCAGTCCCAAATTTTACTTATACTCACTACTCACCTCAAATCTCCACATCCATGCCCTCCTATGTGCAAAATATGCAGTTTCCCCAATATGTTAATGCCCCCAATTTGTTCTCCCCAGTATCAAACCCTGGGTACACTAGACACCCACAAGTTCTGCCCCAATCGTATACACCACCTAGCCCTGGACCACTGCAACAAAACCAGTCACCCCATATGTTCACTCGATTATCCAAGATTGAGTTCCCTAGGTTTAGTGGGCATGATTTTAAATCATGGTGGTACAAAGCTGAGCAGTTCTTCTCCATTGATGAGGTTCCCCATCACCAGAAGGTTAAGGTGGCATCCTTACATTTTGATGATGTAGCTATTCAATGGCACCAAGCTTATATGCAAAGTAAACAACATTTAGGACCACCTAGCTGGGAAGAATATCTGTACGCACTTGCTGATAGGTTTGGACCTGTTTATGAGGATCCAATGAGAGAACTGGTGAATTTGAAACAAACAGGGTTAGTAGCTGAATTTCAAGAAGCCTTTGATAGAATTATGACAAGACTAAATTTACCTCCTGAGCATGCTATTAGCATTTTTTGGCTCGATTGAAACCTGAGCTGGAGGATGCTGTGAGGATCCAGAGACCTTACTCATTGCCTCAGGCTTATCACTTGGCTAGAATGGAGGAAGCTAGTTTTGCTAAGCAAACCAAGGTGATGACCAATCAGATATTGTCAGCAGTGGGGCTCTCTAAATATAAGTTGCAAGCCTCTAATCAGTTGAACACTACCCCTGCAGTGCACTTGCCTAGAGCAAATGATAGGAGCAAGGGAAGGCAGTTATCCCCTACAGAGCTGAGTGAGAAAAGAGCTAAGGGGTTATGTTATGTTTGTGATGAAAAGTACCAACCAGGTCATGTGTGTAAGGCTAAGGCACGATTGTTTTTGATAGAAATAGATGAAGAGGAGGGCTTGGCAGATCCGGATGAGGAGCTAGAAACATCAGATTCCCTAATGGAAACTTGCGAAATCTCTATACAGGCTATGGGAGGACCAAGAGGGTATCAAACACTCAGAGTCACTGGATATTGTCACAAAAGATGCCTCAATATCTTGATTGACAGTGGTTCTACTCACAACTTTATTGATAGTGAGTTAGTGACCAGTATGGGGTGGAAGGTTGAGGCATGTAATCCCCTGAGTGTGAGGGTGGCTGATGGGAACACAATACAAGTCACCAAGATGTGTAGAGGGTTAGAATGGCTGTTGCAAGGGCAGGTTTTTCAGGCAGACTTTTTGCTATTGCCCTTAGGAACTTGTGACATGGTCCTAGGTGTCCAGTGGCTAAGTGCTTTGGGTGACATCAAATTTAACTTCCAACAGTTAACTATGGAGTTCAATTATCAAGGGCAATTGATGTCTCTACAGGGTATAGCACCCCAGTTTAAGTTGGTGGGTGCTAGTGCTCTGCATAAGGTTGATAGTACCAATGCTCAACTGTTCATGGTGAGGGTTATCTCCATTGGGGAAGGGAAACCTGAGAATGAGAAAGACCAAGACCAGGCAGAAACTGAACCAGCAGAGATCAAGGCAGTACTGGATGAACATGCTACATTGTTTCAGGAACCTGAGGGTCTTCCACCACCCAGAGGAACTTTCGACCATCATATCCCCTTGATAGAAGGTGTTAGGGCTGTTAATTCCAGACCTTATAGGTATTCTCCAATGCAGAAAGATATCATGGAGAAAATGGTTCAAGAATTGTTAGAGCAAGGCCTGATCCAGCACAGTAGTAGCCCATTTGCTTCACATGTGGTCCTAGTGAGAAAAAAGATGGTAACTGGAGAATGTGTGTGGATTACAGGGCACTCAACCACATTACCATTAAAGATAAATTTCCTATACCCATCATTGAAGAGTTATTGGATGAACTTGGGGGTTCTCAAGTCTATTCTAAGATTGACTTGAGGTCAGGCTATCATCAGATTAGAATGCACCCACCAGACATCTATAAGACTGCTTTTAGAACTCACTCAGGCCATTTTGAGTATCTGGTCATGCCTTTTGGTCTGACTAATGCCCCCTCCAGTTTTCAAGGTCTAATGAATCACATCTTTCAGGCTTATTTAAGGAAATTCATATTGGTGTTCTTTGATGACATCCTAGTCTTTAGCAGGAGTCTAGAGGAACATGTGGACCACCTCAAGACCACTTTTGAAGTGTTACAGCAACATCAGTTGTATGCTAGGAGATCCAAGTGTGTTTTTGCAGCCTCAAGAGTGGAATATTTAGGTCATTACATCTCTGCTGAGGGTGTGGCAACTGACCCAAGAAAAATCAAGGTTGTCATAGACTGGCCAGTTCCTAACAATCTTAAACAGTTGAGAGGATTCTTGGGCTTAGCTGGTTATTACAGAAGATTTATCAAGGGTTATGGGGTACTGAGCAGGCCATTGACTGAATTACTAAAGAAAGAAGGCTTCAAATGGAGTGATAAGGCAACCAGTGCTTTTGAAGAACTAAAAATTGTCCTGACTACTGCACCAGTCCTAGCTATGCCTGATTTTACTCTTCCTTTCATTGTGGAAACAGATGCATGTGACCAAGGAATTGGAGTTGTCTTAATGCAGGTTGGTAGGCCAATTGCTTATCTAAGCAAAGGGTTATCAAAGCAACACCAAGCTTATTCAGTGTATGAAAAGGAACTGTTGGCTTTAGTGTTAGCAGTCACTAAGTGGGCTCAGTATTTAGTGGGCAGGCACTTTATTGTTAAAACTGACCAAAAGCCACTGAAATTCTTGCTTGACCAAAAATTGCATACAGGTTCTCAGCTGAAATGGGTGACTAAATTATGCAGTTTGATTTTGAGATTGAATACAAAAAGGGGAAGGAAAACAAAGTGGCCGATGCACTATCAAGAATGCCTGTTGCTGAATTAACTGCCATCTCACTCTCTTCTGTGAGAACTGCACTTTTGCAGGATATTATAAGTAGCTGGGACACTGATGCTGCACTACAAGCTACCATACAGCATCTCAGGCAAACTAATGAGAGTGTTTAAGGGATATACTTACATCCACAACCAATTGAGAAGGCATGGCAAATTGGTGGTGGGTGCAAATCCAGACTTAAGAAAGGAACTTCTGAAACTGTGGCATGATGCACCACAAGGGGGTCACTCTGGAGTAGAAAGCACATATAGAAGAATGGCATCCTTGTTCTATTGGAAAACTCTCAGGGAGGATATCACAGAATATGTCAAAAAATGTGATGTGTGTCAGAGGAGTAAATATGAGACACTTGCTTACCCTGGGTTGATTCAACCACTTCAGTTACCTTCCTTAGCCTGGAGTAGCATCAGTATGGATTTCATTGAAGGTCTTCCTAAATCTGGAGGAAAGACAGTGATTTGGGTGGTGGTGGACAGGTTAACCAAGTATGCATATTTTATGGCTTTGTCACATCCTTATACAGCTAGTGACATAGCCAAACTCTTTATGGAAAATATTTTCAGGTTACATGGGATGCCTGAGGAGATCATCAGTGATCGGGATCCTATTTTCACTAGCAAGATCTGGCAGGAATTGTTTGCTATGCAAGGGGTGACACTAAGCACCTCTACAGCTTACCACCCACAGTCTGATGGTCAGACTGAGGTGGTGAACAGGTGCCTTGAGACTTATTTAAGATGCTATGTCTCTGATTCACCCAAGGATTGGATACATTATTTGGTTTTTGCTGAGTGGTGGTACAACACCACTTTCCATTCTTCTATCAATACTACCCCTTTTGAAGCTCTTTATGGGCAACCCCCACCTCTGCACTTACCTTACATGGCTGGTGATTCTGGACTTGAAGAAGTAGATCGGAGTTTGATAACTAGAGAGTTCAAGATTCAGCTGCTGAAGTACTATCTCTCCAGAGCTCAGCAGAGAATGATTTCTAAGGCAAATAAGCATAGAACTGACAGGCACTTCAAGCCAGGGGACTGGGTATACCTCAAAATACAGCCATACAGACAAATTTCTATGTCTCAGACGCCATTTAATAAGCTGCAAGCTAAATTCTATGGGCCTTATCTGATCCTTGAGAAGGTTGGTCTAGTGGCTTACAAGTTGGCTCTCCCACCTGAGCTTATGTTGCACCCTACCTTTCATGTCTCTATGTTGAAACCTTGTCATGAAGTACCTGCTACCATTTCTCACCCTCCAGTGCTTCATCTTAGCAGCCCTTACTGTCCCCAACCTCACAAAGTCCTTGACAGAAGGATGATTCAAAAAGGGAACAAGGCTGTTGCCCAAGTTTTAGTTCAGTGGGATAAGTTGCCAGAAGATCAGGCCACTTGGGAAGATGTTGCTGCATTGAAGTTGAGATTTACAGATTTCCTTCCTTGAGGACAAGGAAGTTGTTAACAGAAGGGCAATGATACCAGTATTACAATAGGGAGTATAGGGAGTAGTACTTTAGGCTGTGGAGGGAGTACACTGTATAGGGGAGTTAAGTTAGTTACTAAGTTCTAGTATTTACAGTTTTGGCCTAATAGTTCTAGTTAAGCTAAAAGAGTCCAAGGGTTTAGTTGCTATAAATACCATGTATACAGCTCAAGGAGCCTTATCTGAAGTTATAAGAAATTAGTTTTCTCTTTCTTAGCTTAATTTCCTTCTTTATCTTTATCAATAGTGGCAATTGAATAGTTGGCATCAAAGATAATTTTATTTTTTCAAACATAATGTTTAGTGATAATCAACATGCTCAATGTCAAATTCTTTTGAGACTTCTACCTTAGCTAGTGCAGGTTTGATTTCAGGTAACTCGCGTATCTTTGATAGATTTGATTCATTGTTTGGATCATAGGTCCAGATGTTTATATGTTGGTGGATTGTTTCTAATCAATTGAGTCAAATTTCTTCGTATTGCTCCTGAATTCATTGAGGGTCAAAGTTTTACACGCCTTAATTTGCTTTAGATCTTGGTGTTTTGCGTAAGAGAGAGAAAATAGACTAATAATGACTCGTTTTATCTCCAAAACCCAAATTCGTGCTCCATTAAAGGCGGAAGCATTCCCATTGCGGAAGCCAAGATCCCTGATTAAGGGTGAAAGAATCACATTTATCCTACAATATCCGGTGGTGATAGAGTCATCATCATTCGAAATATGATAATTGAATGAGTTTAATTGGCCTTTTTTCTTATAATTATGCATTGAGATTTGAGTATACATATATAGGTCAACAGGACAATAAGGCGTCCAACAGTTTCTTCTGTACGGACGAGGAAAGTAAAATAAATATTTGTAGCATCAGTTATACAAATGAACACTCGAAATCCTATTTTTTCCTATTCACACCTTCAAAATTGGACAGTAATGCAAGACCATGGAAACAAATGAATCAGTACAAATAGTCTAACCCGCAGCCCATATCCAAAACATAATTAGAGAAGATATGAATATCGTTATCCAACTGAGGAAGGAAAATGCAACCGATAACTGGAACTTGGTGCATTCCTCGCCAAAACTGCAACCTCCCAAGTCATGAAAGTACAATACTGTTATGCCAGCTGAAGAAGCAGCTGCCGCGAGGGATAGTATTGCTGTACACTGCAAGTAAATTCATTCCAAAGAGATCCGTAAGTGACCATTAGCTAAAACAAATGTTTCTTGTATATTAGAGCATAGGGTCATGCTGCAGATACTAACCCAGTCTCCAACTACGAAGAGGCTCAATAAAACATAATTGTGGAAAGCTTTCTTCTTTGCCAAGAAATAGGCATCCAAAAAGGCAAGTCCGATACTCCAGATGAGTTGCAAAGCCATTGAAGCAATTAGGTAGCTGCAATATTGACATGCATATCGAGGCAATCAATATCAAATATTAACAAGTACATAATAGTCTTGAAATATGATAGAGAAACCAAATGGAGATAATGACATCTAAATGATCAAACAAGTAGTACTTAAGCCTACTAGTTGATAACATGCGAGATTATAACATGGAAAGAATAAGTGACTCGAGCAAAGTTCAGAACATCCATCATTGTTTACATTTTCGGATCATAGAACATGTGGCACTATGTGCTAATCCTCACATAATTCTTGACATCAGCGACATAATACTATCTGCAGCCTATTAATATCTCACAAAACACAGTGCCTAGTTGACAAAAGTCCATTTTGGATACTTTAGTTCTTTCACTAATTAAAAAACTGTATGCATATACAACCGTTATCCAGGACGGTGAGTTTTACTAGGAATCTACTTTGAAACCATACTTGTATACCTTAAATATGGATGAACTAACCGATAATGCATGTTTCATGTGCATGCGATGTGCAGGTGATACTGTTAATTGATGAAAAAAACAAGAGCGAATCAAAAGTCAGAAATATTCCATAGACTAAGAGTTTTAGGACAAGATAAAACATCTGTGTATGGCCAGTTTAGCTCCAAAGGGACAAAGGTGAAGTGAGATTAGAGGGAATTGTTTTGCCTAAATGCAAATAATTATGGTATCTTTATCAGTCTTCTAAGAGAATGGCGTGATAGATGAAGATGTAACACATAAATTTAAAATAATATGGTTAAAATAGATGAGTTCCACGGGTGAGTTATTTTATTAGAAGATGCCGAGTAAAAGAAAAGGCAAGGTGTATGTAATTGTGTTAAGACCAATAATATACCTCACTCAAGGTAGGGGTAAGGTCTGCGTACACTCCAGCCTCCCAATACCCCACTTGTGAGATCATACCGGGTATGTTGTTGTACCAACAATATTACAATGGATTGAACGTTGGGCCTCTAAGACCTAATATATCCATAAGATGAGTGTTGTAGAGATATCAATAGTAAGGTAGATGTGAGATCACACAATATTGGACAAGACCAGGAATGATCACATCTAACAGAGAATGCAAGTAGTACATATGGAGGATCGAAAGAGAGAAGGTTGTCGGTACAAGTAGCACATGTTGATGGAAAAAAGAAAAAAGAGTAGGCGATTAAGATTGTTTCAATGTCCTATATAAGCCTTCCATATGCATTAGTTGGTAAGTGCAATAATGTTTGGAGATGCTAAAAGAGACCAATGTACATCTAAAATCATATGTAGGAAATTGTCTTAAAAAATCTACCATCTCATAAAATGCAAGCAGCACACATAGAGGATAACACGAGAAGTTCCGCTACAAGTAGCACAATAGAAGAAACAAGAGAGAGAGAGAGAGAGAGAGAGAGAGAGAGAGTGGGTTGTCTAAGATGGCTGACCCATGTCCTATGTAAACCTTTATATGCATCGGTTTGTGGGTAAGAGCCTATGATGATTGAAGGTGCTAAAAGAGGATGAGCTGTATCTAAAATCACATAGATGGGGAAGTTGTCTAAGAAAACCTACAATCTCATGACATTAGCACAGACATTAGGCAAAACACAGTGGTTGAAATTACATATTTGTTTATTGTTGTTACACTTACATTAAGCCTGGAAATTACCTCAGAGTCTTTTAGTATGTTTGTGACTATATGTCATATAGGGATTTAGTGTGAAAGTTACAGAATATCTAGTTTTATAGCACCAACCACTTTGCTTAAAAACCAAATTGATGATAAGTAGGAATGATTTGGCTGGAATAGCAAGGAATGGTAATAGAGTATTCATATATTTCTTCCGTGAGAAGTATTTATCTTTAGCTCCACCACTATAAGTTGGACATCTGATCTGGATTCTTACAATACTATATAAGGTCTAGGTAAGCTGTACAATACAATTTGCATTTATTTCACAAGGGAAAATAAGACCAAAGAAATTGTTTGAGTCAAAAGTCTGATCTGCATAGTTTGACTTAGTTTCATATCAGGGAGAACAAGCCAGAAGTATGACAGCTGGGATGCAGACATAATTAAGAGCTAAACTATGTATATCGGGAGTCATCTCTGAAATTGTACTACTGTTCTTGATCTAAGATTAGGCCTGTAAAGAATGTTACGCCATTCCTAGGACAAGGCATACTTCATTTTACATTGGGTACATGAGGCCAATGAGTGTGTTTTGAATGCTTGTAAAGTCACCAAATAATAAAATGGGCATCAATTAGGCCATTGACGAGTTTGGTTCTATGGCTAGTAGTCAGTTGGATCATTACAAATTACAATCCTTTAAGTAACTACATAAAGGCAAACAGGATAGGCACTCAGTTGCCTTTATTGTTTTGGTACTGGTGTATCTACAGAACCTTTAATCTTTTGAGTCTCTAGAATGTGTTAAGTAGCATTGCATTCTGCGTTCCTTCAGTAGATAATGAAGTTCTGACCACAAGAATGTCACAAGAAGATGTGATTCAAATATTTTTGCAGTTCAACTTCAGAAACATATATAATAATAATAAAACGGAAGGTACTTGCTGAAGCTAATAGAGGAGAGCTATAGGGAAAATATCTTTGCTATCTGTAGTTAACTATTTCTCTTCATTTTAACCATAAAGAAGACAACCAACTATTTCTCTTGAATTCTAGGTTTTGGAAAAGGAAATTGATTAGACATATTGTGTTAGCTAAGACTAGCGCCATGACATTGGAACTAATGGAAAAGACGCGATGAAATATTTTTCTTCTTGTGGTCATGAAAGCGGCTGGATTTTGTAACTGAATGATCGAGTTATGATAAAGACTAAGGAAGATAATCCACGAGAAATCCCAGAGAGAGTGTTAAACCAGGACGAGGCTTTGAACAGTAGGCTGGATGATTTTGCTCGGTGCAGAAATCATTGATTGCATTGTTGAGAAGAGTAAACATATCAAAGTTTTGCAGCAAGAATCAAAGAAAAGATGGTTCGGAGTTGAGATGACTTTGCTCTGTAAGTTGACCACTGACAAAAAATACATCGGATAAATTGATGGTGCACACAAGTTCAAGTTTTCAAACACGGAGTGAATGCTTTACTGAGAATATTGTGTCTTCAGACTTCCACCCAGGAGGTGACTGTTAGCCCCTCGAGCTGGAACATGATTGACGTCGGATGATTGGCTATGCTAAGGGTTTTCATATGTTGCACCTTGGCATAGGCAGATAGTGGAAGCAACGTATAAGTCGTTCGGTGTGAGCTTGGCATTGTGTGTCTAAGTGTGCCGGCATGGCACTTAGGCAAGACGGCTGAAGCAAGTGTCTTGGTGGTGGCAAGACAGCTTGCTTGTGTGGGCTAAGTGTGGGCAATGACAATGAAGGAAGCATGGCACCAAGACTTGGGCATGCAAGGCAGATTGGCTAAGTTTCAAGGCAAGGCATGGCATGGCATGGCATTGTCATGGCTAAGGAAGCTGAAGAAAAGTGGCAAGTGATGGGCGCACATGGCACCCAAAGTGGGCATGTGCGCAGTTGAATGCCAAAGTGTGTAGGCTGATTTGCTGAGTGGATGGCACAAGGTGTGCGTTGCACGTGAGCAGCTGAGATAAGTCAGGCGAGCGAGAAATGGGGCGCCCATGACTGAAAACGTGGCTGAGTTGGCTTGTAACCTGCCTAGGCATGTGCCAGGCATGCCCCTTCCCATTGTAACTGCCCCAAGCAGTCCCCCTTTGTATTTAAGCAATGAAAAACTTTGTATAGGCATTCAGATATGTTTGTAAGCCTTTGACAACGAAAAAGTCCTTTGTATTGTTGAGTAAAGTAATAATATAAGGGTTGGGCTTTGCCCGTATATGCTTGTCTCTTGTCCCTTACGTTTGTCCCTTTGTTCTTGTTGCTGTGCATGTTTCTAAGTGTTGCTAACATAGGCAAACTTAGGCTGAACGTAGGAAAAAAGTAGGCTGAAGGCACTAAGCGTTAGTGGCTGCCGTGCAGTGTTTGATTTGCGAAAAATCGACCCTGTAACAACCATCATGGTTAGACCAAGTGTATACTACTCCTACAAGAATCTTCAGTTAATATGGCTGCCAGGAATTTTCTACAGATAATTATTCTCCCCTACGAATTGGGAAGAGTTTGTATTCCTCAAGTTTAGGATTGTACGAATAGCTTCAGTTTTCTCTCTTATTTTAATGCTTTCTTGAGAGGCCTTAGGGAAAGAAATAGCAGTCAAGGAATGATCTTTCTAACGCTGTAGCCCAAAATGAGCACAAAGCATTTGAAACAAACAAATGTTGCTGAAGCTAAGATGCCTTCTGCTACACTGGACTCAATAACATTAGCACGGTACGCTATCCTTGCACCTTTCGACTAGAGTTGATTCTGCATGCGCGTACAAAATACAGATTCAAATATGCACTGTTCACCAAATCCAGAGGTCCAAGCAGGACAAGCTAATCTGGCTACCACCTCACATGTCATACGTGTCACCCGGTCAGTTTAGACCCTAAAGCTAAACATCCATTCATGTAACAGCATTATAAACAGTGGAGACGGAATAAGTATAATAAGTATAATAAGAGACTATCAATAACTCGTTCGATCAGTCATTTTCTTCTCAATCTGTGAATTCTCAGTAATACCATATAATTCAACAAAATGCCAATTCGAGTAAAGGTAGCTGATTACTTATCAAGAAATAGGACTTATAAGCTAAAACAGAAACTTTCAGTTGCAAAAAATGAATTAGATAACAATCTATCCAAACACTGTATTAACAAAAACAATACAGTACGATACACTACAACACGATACATTATGAAACGATATGTAACAACCATCCAAACAAGCTGTAAATCACACAACAACAATAAATGCAGAATTAAGAAAAGGAAAAGGAAGAAAATACCAAAAAGCTGTGACATTGAAGAAGCCATTAGAGGTAACCATTGAAGCAATTGAACCAGCAGCAAAGAAACACTGAGCAATCCTAAGAAAAAGCCCAGTCAAAGTACCGGGTGTGCCAGCGAAATCCTTCATTCTAACTCCTCTAACTGAATCAACTTTTACACTTTTGATGGGCTAAAAAATCATCATCAACTACAACAATAACACAACCACAATAATCCCAGGACTTGGGTCCGGGGAGGGTGAGATGTACGCAGACCCTACCCCTACCAGAGTAAAGTCCCGGATGGGCTAAAAGATCACCCAACTTAAAAAATTATCCAAAGAACTTATCTTTAACCATTCTTGAAGCAAATTAAGTACAAATTTGATTCTTGATGGGCTAAATTAGCAAATTAAGAACAACAATTATCTAATGAACAAAACTTTAACCATTTCTTGAAGCAAAAACAAGTATAAATTTGTAAGTAACTACCAAATTACTGTGACTTTTCAACAATAAATTGAAGAATAAAGAAACCTTAGCTACTTTGCTACAACCCCTTCAAGGAAAATCAATAAAGGTACCTTTTTTAGCAAGAAGAAAATATAAACAATCAGTTAAGTTAAAGATTTTGATAGCCCAGATGCTAAATCCAGAAATATATGAGATTTTTGCTATTCTTGGAAAAGTATGTTGGGGGGGGGGGGGGGGGGGATTTGATGGAGGAAGGGAAAGAAAGCAGGTAGGTGGAAGCTGGATTTTGTGAGTAACAGAATTTTCTAAAGTTTAACTTTACAGACTATAGCACATACACTAATGCTATTTTGTCAAAAATGGCACTTTCCCAATTAAAAGAAATAAAATGATAAAGACTTTCATCACATCCACTTTTATTTCACTAGAGACCATCGAGCTCATAGTTTGAGGAAAAAACCTAAGTGGCACTCGGTATTTATATCAACCCAACAGACGTATGTTGTTTGTTTTTATATATATATATATATATATATTTTTTATTTAATTGTGATTAATTTACACATATTTTTACTTAATTAAATTATTTAATCATGGTTATATTTTGAACTTTTAATCACATGTCTCGAGTTTAAACTTTGGAAATGCAAAAAACTTTGTATGAAAAGCTACTACCTTTGAAATCTTATATGTAACACAAAAATTAAATTAATTCAACGTGTAATTACTTTCTCCGTCCCAATTTATGTAAATAAGTTTGACTTGACACAAATGTTAAGAAATAAAAAAAAAATTGAAACTTATGATTTAAAATAAAATATAAAAATTTGTGTGATTGAAAAGTATATCATAGTTGAATTGTTACTCAACATATAAATATGTCATTCTTTTAGAGTTCGATTTAAATAAAAATCATATAACTGCCGCAGATGAATTATATCAAATTATCATAAAAAGTACACTTATAATGAAAAGGAGCTCCTTGATAGTAAGAGCCTGTTTGGCCAAGCTTCTAGGGACCCAAAAGTAGGGGTGGGCACTATTCGGATTAAACCGAAAAACCAAACCGAACCGAATTATTTTTTTAATTTGGTTTGGATTTTTAAATAATTGGTTTGGATTGGATTGAGAATATGAAAACTTTGGTGTTTTGGTTTGATTTCGGATTTCAAATCTTAAAAACCGAAAAACCGAAAAAACCGAAACATATATACACACACATAAAAAGAAAGGCTCTCATACTTTTATGATTATCTCTTAACCTAAACTTGTTCAAGGTTTTAGAGTTTCAATATTTCAATACTTTATGCTTTCAATACTTTAACCTCTTTGTATTATGGTATAATACATGTGAAGCTTTCATCAAAAGTTTCAATCAGTTTTTACCTCTTGAATGGTAAGATCTCCTTTTACCGAGGATTCATGTTCTCTCTTTATCTAGAATTGTGATTTAGATTTAATGTTTAATATTTTGACTTGTATTTATATTCTTTCAAGTATTTCATTTTAAAGTTTGTCTTACATGACAAAACCGAAAAAATCGAAAACTAAACCGAAAAAAACCGAACCGAAAAGAGGAAAACCGAACCAAACCAAATTTATTTTGGTTTGGATTGGATTGAAGTTTTTCAAAACCGAAAACCGAAAAACCGAAACCGAATAGTTAAAAACCGAACCGAAAAACCGAATGCCCACCCCTACCCAAAAGTGCTTATTTTTCTCCAAAAGTGCTTATTTTGAAAAATTGAGGTGTTTGGCCAAGCTTCTAGGAAAAAATAAGTGCTTTTGAGTGGCAGCTGAAGCTGTTTTTCTGTTGTGGGGAAGAAGCTGAAAAAAGTAGCTTTTCTCTAAAAGTGCTTTTGAGTAGAAGCAGAAGCTGTTTTAAATTTCTATCATTCCAAAAATATCCTTACCAAAAATACTTATATACCTAATTACCCCTATATATTTTAACCTAATGATTATATTATATAAATAGTACATTACTTTTTCAATCACTATCTTTTATACGTACACCTACATCACTATTGTTACAATCTTTTAAGCAAATAATATCTTTTTTCAAGGTATAAATCTAGAATATTCAATTATGTATATTGTATTTTAAATTTTTTTAACTAAACAAAAATATTAAATATTTTTTTTGAGAATAAATATTTAAAATCATTCATCTAGTTAAATAACTGTAAAGTAAGTCTTTAAATGTCCTTACTCGTAATTTAACACTTAAAAATACTTTTTCAAAAGTTTGGCCAAACACAAATTACTACTCAACTGTTGACAGAAGTGCTTCTCAAATGAGTTAGCCAAACACAAACTGCTTTTCTCCAAAAGTACTTTTACGAAAAGCACTTTTGAATAAAAGTAATTCTCAAATAAGCAGTTTTTAAAAGCTTGGCCAAACATGCTCTAAATCTTTATGGGAACCATTTTTCCTATTTGGGGTAGGGTGGGGTAAGGTTATGTACTTTTATTAGCAAACATATAGTACTAAAGGAAAGCGCTGACTTTTTCTTATCTTCAAGTAGTTTCATTTTGGTCCTTTCATTGTAGTGGAAATTTTTCATTTTCACATGTTCAAATGTCAATATTGAACGGTAGTTGGATAAATTAAAGGTTACGAAATAACTTAGTATAAATCAAGCTTCTTTATATTTATAAAATATTTAGAAGTATCATTTAAAGAAAATGTTACTACTCCACAAGGCTCTCACCATTCTCAATCATTCCCTTTTACAAGGTGAAAATTGGGCAAGATGCTATTCTCCAACTTAGTAAGTATCTAATTAAGGTACATCAAGTGAAACACAAAATGTCTAATATAGCATTACTGAAAATCTTGGGCTTTCGATTAAGGTCATTGAGAAGCTTGTTCTGCGGCATACAAGACTTCATCAAAAGACAGAATGGAGTGGCTTAAAAATAGGGCATCATGTTGAAAAGAATTTACATATATTCTTCAGGGATTAAGCTTGTTTTTATATTGAATTGCAGTTGTTGCATCTATGGGACAAATGCAACTGGAAATGAAACTCGAGACTTTCTAATAAATGGGCATAAGATTCAATATACCGAATAACAAATCGAGCCACATTAATTCAGCATTTTAGTTTTGGTCTGTCTGTATTACGATAGATATTTGGTATATGACTTTGAATAGTTCAATATTTGGTTCGGTCCTTGGCATTAAGGTATCTCTAATTGGATATTTCTACCCAAAAGGCCAACGTTTGTATGTATAATGTTAGTTCCAGTTCGTCCATTAGTTAAAGTCCAAAATAAATTTTAAAAGCTAGTCCCCGTAGCCGGTTGGTGTGCGCTGAAACAGAAACTATCATGAAATATTTCTTTTAGAGAAATATTTTTTACAATAGACACACAACAATTCATCTATTATATATACTGTATATGTCCTATATATGAACGTATATACACCAGACATACAATTATATATAAAGGACACATCAAATTGTATGGATATTTTTCATTTGTATAGCATATGTGTGTCCATTATATACATTGTATATATAGTGGAGAAACACTTGCCATTAAGGTTGTCCGGTCCGGTGCAATATATATAGTGGAGAAACACTTGCCATTAAGGCTGTCCAGTGGTCCGGTTTGCACCGGACGGCGCAGATCGGACCAAATAAAAAAAATTTGGCACGGTTCGACCCCCGACCCGTCACCCCCAAAATGAACCGTCCAAACCGGACCAAAATAGACCGGAACCCGACCGGACCTGACCGAAAAAATTAAAAAAAAAAAACTGTTGGGCTTGAGCAAAAGATAGCCATTGGGAAACGACTCTTTCATGCACAGCCGTTGGCCCAACAGCCAAAAACGACCATATTTGCTCCCCCACCACCCTAGGCGCCCCCATACCCCTCCCCCTCCCCCAAACCTATTTTTTTTCTATAAATACCACAATTTTTCATCAATTTATTCACAATTTCTCTAATATTCTCTCTAAATCTCTTTCAATCTCTCTTATTTCTACAAAGGCTATTTGCTAAATAATTCAAATTTGCTCTCGCAAAAAGGGTTTAAGTGCTAAATTGCATTACAAAAAAATATTTGGAGTGAAGTGGAAAATTGTTCGGTGCGGTCCGGTCAAGTTTCAACTTTCACTTCCTAAGTTCTACATTCTAAGTTCATGATATCAAGTAAATTCGTTCTTACTTTTTATTATCTATTTTAATTTTTGTACAATATTGTTTCTAGCATATTTTAGTAATTTATTTGTTTGCTTTACTTATAAATTATAAAAATATTTGGACTGTGGAGATCAATTACTGGGTGTATGGGTAGCGGTCGTAGATCACGTGCTTCTAACCGAGGGGGGGATGATAGACGTAGTCGTGCTTTAGGTAAAAGACCAATTGGTACTTCTAGCGCTCCTTCTCATCTAGATGATTTTACTCAGGAAGATGGCTCGCAATTTTATCATGATTTTGATTTTGATCAATCACTAGATAATGATATGTTAGAGGCACGATATCAAGAAAAAACCGAAGGGGTTAATTTAGAAGAATAAACACCCACTAGTCGATTTCATGGTGAACCTGAAGAAACTGAATCTGAATTACCACCTATGCCTCCTAGTAGAGAACCAGCGGTACGACCTGATAGATCGGATGTGTGGAAATTTATGACTAAAAATGTTCCGGCTCAGACCGCTAAATGTAATATTTGTAAAAAAGTTTGGGATTTTAAAACCGGCAGACATAATGGTGGGACGGGGAAGTTGAGAATACACGTAGAAAACCATCATAAGGATGAATGGAAAAAGAGACCGGGTGGCACTCGTTAAGGGAACAGAATGACTCAATCACAAGGTAATGGAGTTCAACAGGAAATTAACCCAGTGACGGGAGGGCTTATGCATTATGATAAGAAGAAAGATAGGGAACAAATGGCAAAAACGATTGCGGTAGAGTGCTTATCTTTTACATTTGCTTCTTGTCAAGGTTTTATTCGTTATATTCAAACCGTATATAATCCATCTTTTCAAGATTTTCAAAAAACTACGGTTAGAAGTGATATTATAAAATTTAAAAATGAATATAGACAATATTTACGATATATATTTTATCACTTTGATTGTAGAGTTTGTCTTACTACTGATTTGGGTCGTGGTGTTAATGGGTATGACTATTTAACAGTTACTTGTCATTGGATAGATCCTAAATGGGTAATGCAAAAAAGAATTTTAGCATATTGTGTTGTCGATGAACCACACACGGGAACATTTATTAAGAGAGAAGTTTCTGATATTTGTAAGGCGTATTTTATTAGTGACAAAATTTTAAGTATAACTCTTGATAATGCTGCAAACAATGATTTTGCTACTGGTAAGTTTAGACCCGCATTGCATCCCCCTTTTGAAGAATTGTTTCATGTTAGATGTGCATGTCATATATATAATTTAGTTGTAAAAGATGGCCTTCAGTTATTTGATCCTACTATTGTGAAGGTTAGACTCGCAATTAGTTATATTTTTAAATTTAAAAAACCGGATAGATGGAGGGACTTTCAGGTAGAGTGTGTGAATGAAGGTTTGCGGCCTAGAAGAGTTCCTAAGGAAGTTTCAACTAGGTGGAACACTGTATATGACTCTTTGTCTGTTGCTTACACTTTACGAGCGCCTATAACTAGTTATTTTAATGGCAAAGTGGCTGTTGAGTATCACCTAGAAGAATCTGATTGGAAACTTGTTGAGCGTCTTCTCCTTTTTTAGAAAAGCTTTTTTTATGCTACTAAAGAATTTTCCGGTCAATATTATCCTACAGTTACTACCATGTTGTATTTTATAGCTGGAATAGCAGAATTACTTAACGATTATAGATTAATGCCTGGTTACGAACAAGCCGTAGAAGCAATGATTGAAAAATTTAAAAAATATTTTTTTCCTATTCCACCACTTTATTGCATTGCTTCTGTATTACATCCCTGTTTTAAACGGTTTAATACCGAAATGCTTATTAGAAAAATTTATCGGAGTTTGAGAATTACTGATGAAGAAACACCAAGTGTAGAAACAGCTTGTGCGCAGGTAATTGTAGATTGCCAACGGATTTATGAAAGATATAGGAATGCAGTTGATAATGTTGTTCCAAGTGTTCCAAGTGGAGCTGGATCAAGTTCAACGCAGGCGAGTAAAAGAGCTGCAGCCGGATTGGGAAGTTTTTCCAGCCTTAATCAAAGCCTTTCTAGCAGGCATTCGAGTAGCGGAGGGTTCAACAAGCTTGATGTTTATTTACTTCATGGTTGCAAGGAAATTGAGTATTTTGGAAGCGATCAACTACTGCCATTTTGGAAGGATCAACAAGCACAGTTTCCAGTTTTAGCAAAAATGGCGCGGGATATTCTAACAATTCAAGCATCATCAGTTGCTTCAGAAAGCGCGTTTAGCCAAGGAAGATTACAATGGAGATCATAGACATTCATTGAAGGAAGAAGCAATGGAGACGGCCGTATTATTCAGAGATTGGATTAGATCGGAGCGAAGAAATTTTGGATTTGCAGAAGATGAAGTAGCAGATGCAGAAGCAGCAACCGAAATTTTATCAGGCGATGGAAGTGTGGACAATGAAAATTATTATGAAGAAGATGAATATTTGCCACCGGTTCCTCCAGAGGTGCCAGAAGAAATTATTCAGAAAATGAGAACTTTTTTTTATTAATATGTAGTTTTGCAATTTAATATCTATGTACTATGTACTATGTACTTTGCAAAAAAAAATTCCAACATTATTCAATAAAATGCGTTACGCCTTGCTATTAAGTTATAATCCTTTGTTATATTCTCAATTATCCTTTGCTATTAAGTTACCTCTTTGCAATTCAATACTTAAATACTACTAGTAAATACTAAATACTAAATACTAAATACTAAAATACTAAATACTAAATACTACTAACTTAATTCTAAATACTAAATACTAGTACTAACTTAATACTTAGTATTAAGTTTGAAAAAATAACAAGTGTTATGTCTTGCTATTAAGTTATCATTGTTTTATATATTCTCAATTATACTTTTACAATTTAATACTTAAATACTAAATACTAAATACTTAATACTAGTATTATATAAGTTATTACATAAAAAATAGATGCCTTGCTATCAATTCATATTTGTTATTATTTTTTATTTAGTCATATACTTAATTTAAAATTCAAAAACTACAAAGGCTATTAAAAACAAAAAAATAACCAAAAAAAAAAATACTAAACGTCCATACCGGGCCGGACCGGCCACCCGGCCCAACACATCAAAAATTCAAAATCAGCTCCCTTTTGAAAAATAGCCGTTGGCAACGGCCATAAACGGCTATTTTTCCCACCCCACCCCCCATAAACGCCCCAATAGCCCTCCCCCTACCTATTTTTCCTATAAATACTCCCATATTTCATCAAATTAATCACAATTCAATATTTTCTATTCATTTCTCTTAAAAATTTTCTAACAAAGGCTATTTTTATAAATTTTCTATCAAAATGGCTCCAAATGCAAATACTCCTACTCAAGCTCAAGGTGCTTCTACTTAAGGTCACTCCAGCCCAAGAACTGGAAGATCCCAGGTTTGGAAATTTATCACGAAAAATAAAGATACTGGCAAAGCTCAGTGTACTTGTTGTAAGAAAGTTTGGAATGATGAAACTAGATCACTTCATGGAGGGACGGAAAAGTTTAAGACTCACTTGAAATACCAACATGGCCCCGAATGGGCAGCTCGTAGTTGTGGCATATATCTGTGCGAGCGCGATAATTGAGTCGTTGAAGTTGAAGATTTAAGTATTTTTCTAATTTCTAGTATGTCATTTTAAATATTTAAGTCTTTAATTATGCATTTCCAACTTATATGTATTGTCGTATTATTGAAAAAAATGTGTGTTTTGTGTTGTTTATTTAGTCTACCATATTTTTTTTAATCTATTTCAAAGAATCAAAAAATTAAAAAAAAAAATTAATGCAGACCGGACCGGACCGGACCGGGTCGAACCGGAACCATAACGGTCCCACCTTACCGGTACCGGTTCCGATCCGGCATTGGTGCAAATGCACCGTTAGACCGGACCAGGACCGGGCCGCTTTCGAGTTTTTTTTTCATTAGCACCAGACCGGACCGGACCGACGAAGGCGCGCCGGAACCGGACCGGACCGGGCCGGTGGACAGCCTTACTTGCCATACAAGAATTTTAAGAGGAAAAACAATTTCAACGACCGGTGGCGGCAGCCGGCACAGTGGCTGGGCCAGGGGGCAAGGGGCTGCCTTGAGGAAGTAAGAGAAACTGAGGTTTCAACCTTTTAGGGATTTTGCTATCTTTTGGCAAAAAAAATATTGTTATATTTTAAAATGTATATAATGTTGCTATTTTTATATAAAGTAAAATGTCAAATTTGTATGTTATGTAAGAAGCCCTAAAAAATACATAATAGTCCAGTAAATTTTTAGAGGACAGTTGAACTGATCTAAATGTTTTTATGTTATCTAGTACAAATATCCCACGAAAATTTTTCGAGACCGCAAATATAAAGCTCCATAAAGTTTCTTCAAAATTTGAACTAAACTCGAGGTAATTTTTCTGTAGTTTAGTTCAAATTCCCAGAACTTTTTTTTTCTGTGACTAATCTTAAAAATAATGCGTGTTTATGACTATTTTTCTAGAAGTTTTTAATTGATAAGTTTAAAACCTGGCTAGTCATCAAGATTGACAAATAAATGCCCAAATCCAAACCTAGGAAAATGTTAAGCATAATTTATGTAAGTATCCAAAACTCGACTGAAAATTACCCGTCTCTAGATTTGAAGAGCAATGAAAGCTTCAAGAGAGAAGGTTTTACTCTATCTCCGGTCTAGCGGAGTTAAAGTGGACTCTTGGCATCGCGTATAGTTTGAGGCGGCCTTCCCGAAGAAACAAGAGGATATCCTCCACGACTCCGAGATAAAGATTTCTAAGGTTGGAGAAATATGTCAACAAACTTATGGAAGTTCAGGTGGCTGGGACGTTATTGGTGACTACATCCACTGGGTTGGTGGTTGGAGGAACACTAAAAGTATGAGGATGTCCGTTTGTAAAGATTTGCTTAAGCATAACATGAATCATTTTGACCCTTCCTTTTGGGAGATTGAATCTTCATGCATGAATATTCACCGAAAGGCGCCCTTACTCGTTGTCTTACCTGGTAACCGTCTATGTGTTGTGTCAGGCTCTGAATGGCGCGTGGCTTATGATTTTGATGATCCTGATGATTATGAAGATCGTTGTGGTGAGATCTACGACCTCAACAAAAAAACTTGGACACCCCTAGAGGACCCTTACAATCTGGTTTGCAACTATGATACTTTTCATCAAGTTTGTCTTGTGCAAAAAGATGGGGGTGAGGAGCCAACGCAAGTCGTATTTTATTCCTTGGGTGATGGCTCGGTGGTGTTTTTGGATGTAACTGGTGGTGGTGCAACACCGAAGAAGTATGCTCACTTTGATATATGGCCAATTGAACTTGATGTGTTGGCACCGAAGCCTCTTCCAAAAGGTCTCAAATTAAATCAATTAGCATGCTACATATTGCTACCTCCAATAAGCAGGCAGTGTTCACTAGCAACACATTCTATTGGTTGACCCCTGACCTGCGCGAGTTTGGATATGACACTCAGCGTGAAACATGGCTCCGATCCCAGTCTCTTAAAGAGCAATTACCCTTAGTGGTTTATGACCTCGAAGGTTTTGAACCCCCACCTTAGTCTGCCTGGGAAATGAAAAGTTTTTGGTGATTGCTGCTGATGATAAGGCTCCTGGAAAGTTAACAATGGCCTCCCTCACGGCGGCTAAAGTAGAAGAATCTTCTCGTTTAAGTGTGTCAGTGGGATCCGTTCGGTCTTTATCTTTTGATGACCTTTATTTTCACCCCTTTTGGGACTGCAAGGCAATGTGAGTATCTATTTTTCATTCCTTGTAGTCTTGACAAGTAAGCTAACCAGTTTAGTTGTTCTAACCTTTGATCAACTTTGACCTGTTGAGTTGGGATAATGAACATCTACAGTGAACTTGAGGGGAAATAAATATGCAAACTTCTCTTTTTGTTGTACTCCATCATACACTATGCCTTTTTGTTTTATTTGATACATCTCTATTGAGTAGGGCGTTGGGTGTGAGGGGAAGATGTTGAGGGAACTAATCTTTTGTCTTTTGTCAAAGAAGCATTGAAATCCCATTTATGTTGCTTTTGAATTAGCAGCCTTAGTACACAGTATAATATCATGAGAAATAGCCTCTCTACCTCAAATCGAGGTAGGAATAAAGTATGCGTATATTACACCCTTCCCAAGACCCACTTGTGCGAATATACTGGTTTTTTTTCTTTTCTTTTTTTTTGTTGTTGTTGTTGTACACAATATAATATCAAATGGATCTTAGCATTGTCATACTATGATGATAATTTTACTTTGGGGAAGCCCAACACTATAATCTGATAGTTGTGTGATTATAGTCCATAGAAATGAGAAACGTAAATTAGTTGCCACTGGAATCTTTATCTTGCCTTTTTTGGTCCTTCCGTGCGCCGTTTTGTTTGCTTGAGTTTTGCTGATTGGTTTTCTTGACATTGAGTCGTTGTAGTTTGATGGCAAATTCCCTTTCAATTGTAGCTCATTTTGCTTCTGCTGTTTCCCCTCTCTCTGCAAAGAAAGAGAATGTTACACCGGCTAGCACCAAAATCACGGAATTGACTGAATCAAGGCAAGAGTTGCTCAATAGGATTAAGAGCTTGAAAACGGATCTTCAAAGCTGGAGACTGAAGCTGGACGGACAAGTAAAGGTCTATCGTGATGAATTGTCGGATCACAAGAAATCACTCAATGTTGAAGTGGAGCAACTTAGATCCGAATTTCAAGAGTTAAAAACAGCTCTTCCACAACAGCAGGAAGATATTACTGCCAGCTTAAGAAACTTAGGGCTTCAGGATGTCTCTGAAGAAACAAAAGAGGCAGAAGATGCAGATGCCAAACCTGATAACAATGAAGAGAATGCTCAGGATTTGCAAAACTGGGTGTTGTTGAATAATACTGGGTGATCTGCAATGGTGTTGTTGGATTTCATATTATTGCCTCTTTTATGTATGGAGAATTATAGGATGATAAGGTTATTTATGGACGAAATATGAAAATAAGGTGCATCCGTTTTCTCACTATGGTGGCATTTTGTTTTAAACCAGCACTCAAGTTGCTGCCGGGATTTTCTTTTGGTGAGATTGGGGATTATTCTACCTGTCAGGATATTTGAAATTTGTATTACTCAAAACAAGTTTTGAATTCAGTACTTCGCTCTAGGAGTTCTGCTGTACTAATCTAGGAATAAGTAAAACTTCTATTTTTAGTTGTTTGATAACTACCAAAGGTAAAACTTGTGGTGGCATTCCTTTCGGGCAACAAAATTTGCAATTTCTATGATTAGCAAAGTTGTTTATTTTGTGCTTTAGCTGTACGCGAATGTGCTGCAGTGTGATGTACTTAAAAGTGTATCAGATTGTGTCTTATATTGACTTATTAAGCTTTGCCTTCTGGTGCTAAGGTAACTTTCGTAATTTTAACTGTTGTTTTTAATCCTTTTTCTTTTTCTCCTCCTTGGTGTGCTTAATATGTGGAAAACATCCTTTGGGCAAGTAAATGTGGATGTCCATTGTTATGATTTAAGTACTCCCCCGTCCCAATTTATGTGAGCGAGTTTGACTCGACACGGAGTTTAAGAAGTAGATGGTGACTTTGTAATGTTTCAAAACTCCCTTGTGATTTATTGAGCCATTTAAATATATTGATGAGATAGATTGATTTTTTGTGTTTCTTCTCCATGTATGAAGGGCCCATTACAGGTTACGGTTCTAAAATTCAAGTGTAATTTCTGGGAAACTCAAGCTTAATATGTTTCATCTTCCAAAATGTCTGCATTGGTGAAAAATCTTGGGCTTTCCGGTAAGGTTATTGAGAAGCTTATTCTACAACATCAAGGCTTCTGAAAAGACTGAGCGGCTTAAGAATAGTGCGTCGAGTTGAAAAGGATTTACATATTCCTCAGAGATCAAGCTTGTTTCTCTTTTGATTGTTATAAGGTTGTCTCATTGATGAAGCCAGCAACCAGAAGGTGCTGGAGTAAACTGTCAAGGAAGCTACAACTACTGATTACGTAAAGAAAACAAAAAATCTACCGTGGCTTCTGTGTCATTTGCAAATTGCAATGGCCATGTTACACGGAAAAAAAAAAAAAAAACAAGGATATACATCTGTACTTAATAAAAATTACAGATTCCGTTTAGCTTTCAATATTTGCAGCATTTTTTATTTCCAAATGGTCCACCGACCACCATACAGTAAAGGGGATTGAGTTCCAAATTTTCACCTTGTCTTTTTGCATCCCACTGATATGCCATCCCTCTAACAGTTCCTTTTTTGTCTTTGGCATAATCCATTTGTAAGAATATGGATCACGGGTCATGGGTCGCTCCAATTGGGCTGATCCGACCCGGTTAGGAGAAATCATCAATTGTGGTTAAAGGAAGTTACCACATATTCCACCACATCTCATATACTTCCTCCACTAAAGGAATATGCAAAGGTGGGGGTGTGGGGAAGTGGGGGAGTGGGGAAGATAGTGGGAAGTTACTTTTTTGTTTCTTCCAACTTCTTTATATTATATATAAGAAGAAGAAACAAAAAAGATGCAGATGTAACTTTTCACTCTTCTTATTATTCCACCAAAAAGACACAAAACAAAAGGAAGACATTTAGTTGGTGACAATTAAACTTTGTTTCCTAGTGATTCAAAGTAGACTTGGGCAATTGCAAGGTGATAAATACAATCTTCCGCTGTGGTGTTAACAGGTACACAATTCATGTTCATGTTACCGTTATTAATTTCTAACAATTGGTATCAGAGCCAGGTTTAATTGTTCCAACTTAATGCTGATGTTTTATTATTATTTTTTTTGTATGTGTACAAAACATGAAAAGAAAATAATAGACAAAAGTTTCATAGTGGTTGATGAAAATATTGAATGTTAACAGCATAATATAATATCTGAAAATTAAAATTAGTCTAGCCCATAAAAAATTTTCGACATGATACATATTTTATTTAGATTGTACTCGTTTGGGGCTTTCCGTTGATATATTATACATCAAAAACGGATTTAAAACGAGTAAGATATGAATTTTTGAAGTTATGCTGAAAAATTGGACAGTTTTATAAAAAAACTGCGTTCTGTAATTTGATTTCTGCAAATTATTGGTTTAGAATTAAAATATGGGTTATATATTTGCATAATCTACTCGTCACAAGCTTTCCGTTGATATATTATATGATGATAAACGGATTTAAAATGAGTGAGATATGAAGTGTTGAAGTTCTGCCAATAAATGTGTTTCTCTTCGAATGACTTCGTAATAGCCAAACTATTGTGATAGTATACAACCCTTACAGGCGTTCTTCTACAAGTTGTGACATATGTTGTCATATTGAATGGTATGTCCATTCTTATTGTTTTATTGTTCCTATTTCAGAAATGGCTGAACAGGGACAAGCTCGACTTGCTCCAAGTGGGAGTGGTATTGGAAATCGAGCAAGAGGACAACGTAGAAGAGTACGTCGTCGTATGACATATTCCCGAGGACGTGAAGTCATACGGAATGTCCCCAGGGCGATGCAAAATTTGCTAAGGGATGAAAGGGCTATTCGAAGGGAGGGAGAAAAGAAACTTAAGGAGTTTAGAGAGTTGAAGATGGAACCTAATGATGCTATATGGGAGCACATTGACCTTTTTGAGATAAAACGCTATGAATTAGGTCAATTTGGTTATATAATTGATAAACATGTAGCTCTTAGTATGTTGGCTGATTCACTTATAGAGCCTTGGAGTGAAGTGTTGACTAACGTGTATCATGAGACATTCCCAAAAGTGCCTTATTATGTTTATTTAAACGCACTAGAAAATGAATGGGAAAACTATATGAACATGTAATGGCCTAGCTACATGTAACTTAGGTTGTTTCTCATTGTAATTAGTTTTTCAATTAATGAAACTTTGTTATTTGTTTGTAAGATTACATGTCATTTTATTTGTTTAATTTTTATGTGTGGCAATTAAAAAAAATAAAAAAAAATAATAAATAAAATAAGAATGACATGATATTGAAAATCTTAACGAGATACACACTATGAGAAATGATTTTATAAAATATTAGTTGAAAATTTAGTTGTAGATGATGAATGGAAACTTAGTAACCTTTCGATTCTATACTAAGTGTAAAATTAATATTTTATTTAATTGATTCGCCTAAGTGTGCATATCACATGCGAGAATGATGAGTAATAAATACACTTGCATTATTGTTTCATTTAACAGACTATGGCATCAAAAACTATCATTGCTGACTTAAACAAGGGTGACAAACTAAACGGCGAAAATTATGATATTTGGAGCCGTAAGATGTGGTATGTGCTGGAAGAGCAAGATGCTTTAGAAGCTATTAACCATGTCATGGTTTGCCCAGAGGAGGGTAACACTGCCCAACATAGGAGGGATCTTGAGGCTTACAATTCTTGGAAAAAGAAAGATGCCACTGCACGTGGAATTATTGTAAGCTCGGTTGTGGATGATTTCATTCACGAGTGTGAACAATTCCCTACTACTCATGCCATGTGGGCACATTTGAGAGAAACATATGGGGGTACTACAGTGACCCGCCTTAGACAGCTGACTATCAAATTTGACACTTACAAGAAGCGTCATGACCACAGTGTCAAACAACACCTTAGGGTGATGTCAAACATGATAGCTCAACTCAAAAGTGCTGGTCATATTCTCTCTGATGAGCAGCAGGTTCAGGCAGTGATCCGGTCTCTTCCAAGTAATTGGGAACATCTGAAAGTAAACTTGACCCACAATGACAGCATCAAAACTTTTGGTGATGTTGCTCGCCATGTTGAACTTGAAGATGAGCGGCTTGGTGCTGCAAAAGCTATACCCACTGCCTATGTGGCAGAATCAAGTGGTAAAAAGGCTTCAGGATTCAAGCGTAAAAATGATTGGAAGAAAGGCGGAAAGGGCAAGGAGACTGGTGAGGGACCCTCAAAGAAGAGAAACAAACCAAACCCTAAGAAGGGAAAACGGTTCTTTAAGAAGAAAGACAAGAGCAAGATGAAATGCTACAACTGCCAAGTGCCGGGACACTTTGCTCGTGAATGCACTGAGCCGAAAAAGGTAGCATTTCAAAACGCATCTCTAAGTGCTACATTTGTTTCTAGCACCGTTTTATTAACTGAATCTTATCCTGTGTGGATTGTAGACTCAGGGGCCACCGACCATGTGACCCGTGATCGAGAAGCGTTTGTGGAGTACCGTCGAGTTCCATCTGGATCAAGGTGGATATATGTAGGAAACAATGCGAAGGTTGAAGTCAAAGGTCTTGGCACTTGCAGGATTGACTTGCGTGGTGGCCGTACTTTGATGTTGCATGACGTCCTATATGCTCCAGAAATTCGACGGAACTTAATATCTGTGTCTGTCCTTCTTAATTTAGGTTTCTGTTTAAACTTTAGTCGCAATGTTGTGAGAATTACTCAAGACAATGTTTTTTTTATGGTTCTGGACATCTTTACGATGGTTTCTTTGTATTGAGTTGTAATCCTTCTACTTATGACTATTATGTGGACCGTTGTGTTATGGCATGTTCTTCTAGTAATAGAGATGTTGACATTATTACATGGCATGCTAGATTAGGTCACATTGGGCAAGATAGAATGAATAGATTGGCGAAGGAAGGACACTTGAGTTCTTTCTCGAAAATTGAAATGCCAACTTGTGAACAATGTCTTGCCGGAAAGATTACACGTAAACCTTTTGGGAAGGCTAAGAGAGCTGACTTTCCATTGCAATTAGTCCATTCAGATATCTGTGGTCCAATGAACGTGAAGGCAAGATCTGGTGCCTTGTACTTCATTACGTTTATTGATGATTTCACGCGTTTTGGTTATGTTTATTTGATTTCTCATAAATCCGAAGCACTTGAGTGCTTCAAACGATACATGAATGAGGTTGAGAATCAATTAGACAAGAGTATAAAAACTCTAAGAACTGATAGAGGGCGTGAATATCTTTCAAGACAATTTATTGACTTGTGTAGTGAAAAAGGAATCACCAGACAATTAACTATTCCTTATACACCTCAGCAAAATGGTGTAGCAGAAAGGAGGAATAGAACTCTATTGGATATGACAAGATCAATGATGGCGCAAGCTAATTTACCTATCTCTTTTTGGGGAGATGCATTATTAACTGCAGCCTATATATTGAATAGAGTGCCTTCTAAGTCAGTTCCTTCCACTCCTTATGAGCTATGGACCGGCCAGAAACCAAACTTGGATTATTTACGACCTTGGGGTTGTGCTGCATTCATAAAAGATTCTTTTAACAAGTTTGGTAAACTGGGTCCAAAAGGCAAGAAATGTATCTTTATAAGATACTCAGAACACTCCAAAGGGTATGTGTTTATTGGTGAATTGGAGGATGGAAGTGTTACTGAAATTGAATCACGAGATGTCACATTTTTAGAAAATGATTTTCCTAAGAAGGGTGAAGTAAAGGATGGAGAGCCTCTTTATGAAATGTTGAACTCAAATGGTCAGCAAGTGTCTTCTGACACATTTGATGATCTAATTGATCAAGAGTATGGTGCTGATCCGAGTGGGAGCTTTTCAATACAAGATCCTTCTTGTGAATCTGAGTTTCAATTAAGAAAGAGTACCAGGAAAGGTATACCTAAACGTACTTATGATATAGAGGATTACGTTTTCCTGGTATCGGCATCGGAAGTGAATGAACCAAATTCCATTGCCGAGGCTTTATCGAGCCCTGAAAAGGATGAGTGGATGAAAGCAATGAAAGAAGAGTTAGAGTCCATGAGAACCAACAAAGTCTGGGACTTAGTTGATCTTCCGCCTGAGCGTAAAGCAATTAAGAACAAATGGGTTCTGAAAATTAAACGTAAAGCGGATGGATCGATAGAAAGATACAAGGCACGACTGGTAGCAAAAGGCTTTACTCAGCAAGCAGGAATTGATTATGAGGATACTTTTTCGCCAGTTGTGAAGTTTACCTCAATTCGCTTACTTTTAGCTATTGTTGCGCGTTTGGATCTAGAATTACACCAAATGGACGTAAAGACAGCTTTTCTCAATGGAGAATTGAATGAGGAGATCTACATGGAACAACCTGTAGGTTTCATCGTTAAGGGCCAAGAAAATAAGGTCTGTAAATTGAAAAGATCTATTTATGGTCTAAAGCAGTCTTCAAGGCAATGGTACTTGAGATTTCATAAAGAAATGATCTCATATGATTTTACTATGTTTGATGAAGACCATTGCATTTATGTTAAAAGGTCCAATGATATGTTTGTAATTCTTTCTCTTTACGTGGATGATATATTGATGGCTGGAAATAATTTGGAGTATCTAAAGATTATCAAGTCATGGCTTTCAAAGTCATTTGACATGAAAGATATGGGTGAAGCAGACTATATCCTAGGAGTTAAGATCCAAAGAAACCGTTCCAAGAAATTATTGAGTCTGTCTCAAGAAACATATATAAAGAAAATTCTGGAACGCTTTCGGATGAGTGAGTGCAAACCCATGGATACTCCTGTAGCGAAAGGTGAAGCTTTATGTCTTGAAATGTGTCCACAGACGCAAAGAGAGAAGGATGAAATGTCTCGAGTTCCATACTCAAGTGCTATCGGGAGCTTGATGTACGCTATGTTGTGTACTCGCCCTGATATCTGTTATGCCGTAGGTCTAGTTAGCAGGTATCAATCCAATCCTGGAAGAGATCATTGGAAAGTAGTGAAGAGGATATTTCGATACCTGAAAGGAACTGCAGATTATTCACTATGCTATGGTGGATCTGATTTGATGTTGAGAGGTTATACAGATGCTGATTGGGCTGGTGACTTGGATGAACGAAAGTCAACATCTGGATATGCTTTCTTACTAAATGGTGGGGCCATTTCATGGAAAAGTAAGAAACAAACTTGTATTGCTCTTTCAACTATGGAAGCTGAGTTTGTAGCTTATACATATGCAGTACAAGAACCTATTTGGTTGAAGAGATTCTTTGAGCATCTAGATATTGCAAAGAATCCTCAAGGATCGATAATTTTATATTGTGATAGTCAGGCGGCTATTGATTTTATAAAAGATCCTAAGCATCATGAAAAGACCAAACACATTGATACCAAGTATAAGTACTTGAGAAACATAGTTGCAAGTGGTGAAGTTCCAATACAATACATGCCTACACTGAAAATGGTAGCTGATCCTTTTACAAAGGCAATATCTAGAGACCAGTTTGAGAAACATGTAATGGCTCTAGGTTTGCGTAGGATATGACTAAATTTATGTATTGTAGAACAGTTTGAATGTTATACTCATCTATATATATGATTGAGTTTGTATTAAATCTCATGTGCATGTGATGGAATTTATTTGTGATAAGTGTGTCGAACAAGTCGCGAGATCGGCTCTCTCACACGGGCGATCGCCTCTGACGTCGAGGAACGTGCAGAGATGAGACCAATTGGAACCTTGAATTGTACAAGGTCATAAATAGTTTAAATGGTCGGTCTTGATTAGATTTCAGACTTATGGATTTGTATATCCTATATGACTTGTTTCGTAAGCCAGATGTGAGTTTTTCATAAATTAATGGATCTGAGGATTGTTTGAAGAAAAACTCAGGTTAGACATTCAGAAGTGTCTAGATCAAGATCTGTACGGTGTTTATATATTTAGAAATGAGACACACGCGCCAAAATTAGGCAAGAACACCGTAGCACGTGTTTCATACCATGTGTGCTGATCGACCAATAGGGTGATAGAAGAATGGATCCCTGCTTCTTCATTGTGTGAGACCCTAAGAAAAATCAATTTGATTTTCATTAGAATACCCTTTGACCTTTTACTGTCTCTTGAAGTACAAATCTGTGTTGCTACTTTAGCATGTTACTAATAGCCACGAGTGATTCGGCAATGCGGTGCATGTCTAGGAAAGCAGCTGATTTGGGATGAATAGATTCGAGTAGAAAGGGAAGACAATTAGAATGATTTATAAATTAACTTATATTCACAGGTCGACCATTACATTTGCCATGAGAGTTTCAAGTGTAATTGTGATACTAAGTTAAATAGGAACTCGAGTTCGCCTCAATCGAGGTTGAGGGATCAGATAAGTAGCTACCAGAGTAGCGAATGATGTCTGGGGTATTGCGAGTAATAAGATCCTCATGTTAGTAGTGAATCCTTTTCCGCATGTGATTGGATTTCTTTATGGAGCTATTGTACAACCTTAACAGGTTTAGCTCTTATTAATGCTCGCAGGTCGCACGAACTATTTGCGTGTATGATTTTGTTTTTGTGTTGTGGATCTAGCCCACTATGAGCGAAGTGGGAGATGTAAGAATATGGATCACGGGTCATGGGTCGCTCCAATTGGGCTGATCCGACCCGGTTAGGAGAAATCATCAATTGTGGTTAAAGGAAGTTACCACATATTCCACCACATCTCCTATACTTCCTCCACTAAAGGAATATGCAAAGGTGGGGGAGTGGGGAAGTGGGGGAGTGGGGAAGATAGTGGGAAGTTACTTTTTTGTTTCTTCCAACTTCTTTATATTATATATAAGAAGAAGAAACAAAAAAGGTGCAGATGTAACTTTTCACTCTTCTTATTATTCCACCAAAAAGACACAAAACAAAAGGAAGGCATTTAGTTGGTGACAATTAAACTTTGTTTCCTAGTGATTCAAAGTAGACTTGGGCAATTGCAAGGTGATAAATACAATCTTCCGCTGTGGTGTTAACAGGTACACAATTCATGTTCCTGTTACCGTTATTAATTTCTAACACCATTTGATTCCAACAATGTTAACTATTAAATCCCATAGTTGCTTGGTAAAAGAGCAGTGAATGAATAGATGATTAATGTCCTCATTTTGACTTCCACAGGAAGAACATCTGCTACAAAGGTTTATTCCTCTTTTTTTTTTTTGAGATAATCGTGCGTTCATGCTCCACGGGAGACCAGCCAAGTGAAGCAAACCACCTTCAAAGGTGCCTTGTTCCTCCAAATGCATTTCCAAGGCCATAGGCAGTGCCGACCCTTGCTTTAGGCAAATAATGCCATAGCTTTAGGCCCCACATCTGTAGGGCCCTATTTTTGGTACACATAATAAGTTAAATTATTTCCGTTTCTTTATAATGTTTATTTTTTTTATTTTTGTCAAAATAAGTCTCACTTTAAAAAATCAATGCATATTTAATTATTCTTTTCTAATCTTACTCATTTAATTAAAAATATAAGAAATTAATAATTCTACTTAAGTTTGGTATTAGAGATTAGTAAATCAGGAAAATGTGTTAAATATATACTCCATCCGTTTCAGTTTATATGAACTTATTTGATATGACAAATGTTTAATAACAAAATAAAAACTTTTAAAACTTATGGTCTAAACTAAGCCATTGGTATTTTTGTGGATATAAATCATTTCGTTAAGGGAACAGAGGTAAATTTAGGGTTAAGTTGTTCGAAGTTTAGAAATATAATTCTTTTTGGAACGGACTAAAACGAAATTGGGTGAAAATCATTTACGCCCCTCAACTTTGGTTTAAAAATCAAACTCCCCCTCAACTATCAACAGTAATCATTCTCCTCCCTTTATCTCAATGAATTTTCAAAAATTCCTACTTTACCCTCTAAATTATCAAGTCTTTGTAATTTTTTTTCTTTTTTCATTAATATCATGATATATGTTCTATGTTATACCTATATAACAAAAAAGTATTATAATTAAAATTTAAAAAAGTGAACAATAATTAAAAAAATATAAGAATAATTTTATTAATAAAATAAATGAGAAGAATAAATTGTAGAAACTATTTTACTTTTATTAGTACTTTACTAATAAAAATCAGATGTCATACACAGTAAAAAATAAAATTCTAATGCATGAAGTACTAGAAAAAATATTGAGGATATCAATATATTATACATAAATCCAAAATATTATTATCAATATATCTTAAATTAATTTTAAATGATAATATAGATTATATTTTATCGCAGAGGCAGACTCATATGGTGAGCTACGGTTCCGGCACTCGCCAACTCGGCCAATTTTTTTATTTATGTGTGGATTTCTTTAGGTGCATTGATCGAGTTTGCTTGTAAGACTTGCATCTTTTCATAGTTTCTTCGCTACATTTTTAATTCCTCGACTCTGTTCTTTATTTCATTTTATTTAAATTTTATTCTTGCTCCTACATTATAAATAGTGGCACCCGTAACTTCAAGTTTCTGTATCCGTCTTTGTTTCATTGGTGATAACTAAAACTCAAAAATTTATATACACGATAGAGAATGAGGGTGAACGTATTTTGTCGCAAATTTAAAAGTAAACATATTGATAATATTATTGAACTTAAATTACTATAATAACCTATATATTATTTAAATTATAGGTAAAATATTTTGATTAAAAAATAATATATAAAAAATTATCTTGAAAATGCTAAGGACAAAATAGACATTGTATATGATAAAGTAGGGAGAATGACTATTTTTCATAGTTGAGGGGGGAGTTTGATTTTTAAGCCAAAATTGGGGTGTCAAAATAATTTTTACCCAAAAGAAATTAGGACACTTTACTTAATGGACGTGAAAACAAAAATAAAATGGACACTTATAATGAGAGTGAGGTAGTATTTAAGTTAAGAAAGATATCATCTAAAGTGAAAAGTTAAGATAAATAGAAAGTTATATAAAATTGAACAAATCTTAAGTAAGAATCTAACATCAACAATGTCTCAAGCGAGATTAAATGGATCGTCTATATTATCCATCGAGAAAGACTAATTAGAAGAAATTGATTATAAAAAATTATAACTTTGCATCTCAAAAAGGTTTTAAAAAAATAGAGTTCAAATTTATATATATTATTTTTTTAAAAGAAAAATAAAATTAAGGCCTCTCGTTAAATTTGACTTTAGGCCACAAAATTAGTCGGCCGTCCCTGGCCATAGGGAAATGCTGCCATATAATCATCATCATACTACTATAAAAGCATGTACTCAAAAAACCAAAAGTTAGATTACCAAAATACCCTTCTAAATAAACTAAATCTGACAATAATTTATTTAACAATAATTAAAATATTTGAGGAAATATTTAAAAGTGTCTCTTCTTGAATAGTTGTGTTCTTTCAAATTGTTTGACAATAGTATTGCTTAAGTACAAACGTATAGTCAGATATGAATTATGAAAAGGAAATTTGGAACAGTTGCCAAGAGCCCCTAATCTTCAAAAGTTATGTTTAACTTGAGGAGTTGCGCAGTAGTACATTACTTTGCTTCACTTCATTATTTCTTTGTACACTAGAAGATAGCGTCTTCAAGATTAAATCATTGTGCTTTGATCAAATGTCAAAAACAGCCACAACAAATTGGTTTATTAATGATGCCATTTGGGGGGTTTTTTTTTCCATTTGGTTTCTAATAGTGTACGAAACTGCTAACACACCATAACTTGAAGATTGGAATGATTTGAGGACAACTAAACCACGTTATGTAATATCTTGCCCTACTCATATTTTCAAATTTTCTTCTCATTGTGAATTTGGACATTCAATTTATAAAACTGCTGTTACAGTAGATGTTTACAATGAGCCCATAAAAATATATTATTTAAATTGCATGCATATGTCATGATTGAAAATGACATGTGCTTAAGGTTAAGTTGTTTCTTTTACCTATAAAACGATATCAATTTTTTGATATACTATTGAGTAATTAACATGCATGAAAAATATATGTGGAAGATTTTTTTCAAGGTTATAAGATATGAAATAGACTTACAATAATATTGAAAAATAATTTTGAGATCATGAAGATGACACAAAGCTTTTGACCCTGACAAACAAGTCATCATATGACAATCCATATTGATTATTCATGAAAAATTATCATTTATTCTTTAAGAAGCTTTGTTTCAATAATATTAATATTATTTTACAACACTGTTTATTACGAGATTCAACGCACCAACACAACATATATAGATGTCAAATTGAATTATCTAAATACCCAATAATAATTAAATATCTTGTAAATGTCATTTAACTATTAGAACGGTTGAGGGATGGAAATAAGAAAACAATTCTGAAAGGTTGTGATTACTCTAATTAGCTATTAGTAAAACCAAATTTGAAGTGCCTTTATGTAAAGGTTGCCTTTAATGAGTAACTACCTTAAATATGAGGAAAGGCACCAGAGTGAAGAGTCCTTCAGCCTAAGCAGTTGGTTTGAGAATGACATCGCAAGTTTTTTGAGAAAATAATTGACGTTAAATAATCAGTTAGTTACACAAAGCTAACTAATCAAAAGTATATGTACTGCATCTAAAATCCTTCTTCTTAATAGTTGTTGATTTTCTACGTGTCCAACGCTCCCCAATAAATTGACCCAAACTAAAATTACTTGGATGATAATGAGAGAAGAAAAGATCAATACAATACGAATTTAGTAATTAAGAATAATAAAACGTAAAATTAATCATTATGATACATAAATTTTGAGAGCTTATGAAAAGGGAAGGCAACATTCTTTAACGTATAATAAGTGAAGATTTTGTGGCCTTCATGATCAGATGCCAAATCAGTATTGCTATCTTGATCACAATACACCTAATTATTATTAGGGTGCCTAAGGGACATCAATGTCCATAATCTCCACAAAATTACCTTACTGCTCTTTATTGACAAAAAATATATATGTTCCATTATGCTTATTACATTATACCATGTATTGTAAATTGCAATCTCAAGAGATAAAAGCTATATACAATGACCAAAGTTAGTGACAAGAAATGATGGTAGGTTATAAATACACCTTTGGGTTGTTCGGTCAGTGGATATGTTATTCTAGAATTATAATATAGTGATTGTATACGGGGATTAAATAATAAAGAAATTATTCAATAAATATATTATTTTTATATATGTTATGTTTTCTGCATTTAAAAAGGGACCCATTGGGAAACTTTACTAGTTGCTCCATCGCTCTCCTTCAATAATAATAATAATAATAATAATAATAATAATAATAATAATAATAATAATAATAATAATAATAATAATAATAATAATATGTATCTAATTAAATTTTAGTTGTTCATCTTTGTTATATATTTTCACTCATACTAACTCGACAGACAACTACGACGATGTGTATTAATTATTCACATAAACTCTTGGACAGTATTCTTTCAAGTACAACTATTATTTACTCAACAAGCTTGCTTTATTAAAATTGAAACGTTAGTACTCAATTGTGTACTGTATGACTCGGATACACGTGCAACGTACGTACTGAGAAACTAGTATTACTATAAAAACATGTCCTTAAAAAAGGAAAAGTTAGATTACCATAATACCCTTCCAAAATCTAACAATACTCTACTTCAGAAAAAAAAAAGAAAAAAACAAATATACCTCTACAACATGTTTACTCAATCGTTGCTCTCAGCCAAAGGTCTCCACCACCATTTGCGAAGAGTTGCCACTTTTAGTTTAAATTGATTTATACATTAAAAATCATTTGGCTGTTCCCCCGCACACTACACTAGATCTTCTTTGTGCCTTTAGGTTCGTCCTCCACCATTATGTTTTACTAATTAGATTTATTTAACATTCTATATAAAATAGTGCTATTGCTAGCACTGGAGACGATTCAACACAAAGTTTTGCAAAGCTTCAGGTTTTTCCATGTCAACGTATGACCGAACCTCTAATCTCTTTCTTAATGTTATTGTTCCTTTGAGTGAGTTCTCATGCTTTTTTGACGTAGTTTGCATGTTAATAATAGTGAAATCATTAATTGGAGAAGGATGGACTAAGAGAAGAGATCCAAATGAAGGTAAATAAAATCAGGCACGTTAATATGAAAAAGATCATTACGTGTATTTTATGCATAGATATGTTAATGAAATTTATGCCCTTTTTAATGTTGAAACATAGATTTGATTATTCAACAATACTAGGTGCAAACGTGCAACGCACGTTCGTAGATACTAGTCCCCTTAAAAGCTTGCTACAATTTCTTACTGTGAACATGCCTTTAGAGTTTCTATTGGGATTTCCACATAAATAGCCCACAATATTTCATATTAACAAGTCATTTAGTATTAACATAATATAACCACAATATTTATATTTAAAATTTAATTTATAATTAAAATATCAAATATAATAGATTGATCTTTTGTATATATACTTTCTATACACATATATATTTGTCCCATATTTTTTAAATATTTATATCATCATATTATATTTAATAAATATGCTAGAAAAAGAAAAAAATGATAAAATATGGTTACAAAAAGTGAATAAGGGTTGGGAATGGTTATGTAGGGGGGGGGGGGTAAAAATCCCATTTCTATTCCACTTAAGAAGGTCTAGAGTAGACGCTGACAGAGAGTATTTCTGGAGCTGAAGTAAAAAAGCAGCGACTGAGTCGACTTCCCAGTCATTTAAATTACGTCTGAAGCTAAGGTTCCAACCCTGCCCTGAAGAATAATCTGAGACTGAGGCATCCGGGGAATGCGCAATACTGAAGAGGGTGGGAAACTGCACTCTTAAAGGAGTTCGGCCAAGCCAACTATCATTCCAAAACATGAATTTCCTTCCATTTCCCACACGGAAAGAAGTGTGAGAACTAAAGGAATTCTAAAAGGTTCGGATGTGCTTCCAGATACTAAAGGGGGAGTGCAAATGTGCCTGTTTGGTGGTCCAGGGGTTTAAACAACCATATTTAGCCTCAATAATGTGTCTCCACAGTGCCCCTACTTCTTGACTGAACTTCCAAAGCCATTTATACAGTATGCTTCAGCTTTGAGTTCTCCAGCTTTCCTCTCCGTACTTACCATGTCCCATTTCAAATTAAAGGTTCTCTGTTCTTTGTTTCCTTGCCAGAAGAAGTCCCTTCTTAGTTTATCCAACCTTTGAGATCAAGCTTGTTTTTATACTGAATTACAGCTATTGCATCTAATGGGGATAGCAAATGGAAATGAAATTAAACTTTCATGTTTAATATCATAGTACCTGTCAATACACATTTACATAGAGGGAAGTTGTCTAAGAAAACGTACAATCTCATGTAATTAACAGACATTAGGTGATACACACTGGTTGAAGTTACATATTGTTATATTGTTGTTACACTTACATTAGGTCTGTAAATCACACCGAGTCTTTTAGTATGTTTAGTAATAATAATTTTCCATTCGAAGAAATTTTCTCAAAATCAAAAGTTTTGATTCAAAACATCCCATCACTCTCGTGGTTATCAGCTTGGTAGTCTCAAGTCTAGTAAAATAAATAAAAATGGATGTGAAAGAAAGTCTTTATCTTTTTATTTTTCTAATTGGGAAGGTGCTATTTTTGACAAAATAGCATTAGTGTATGTGCTGTAGTCTGTAGAGTTAGGAAATTCTGGTATTCACATAATCCAGTTTCCACCTACCTGTTTTCGCCCACCAACCCACCTCCCTCCCCCCACTCTACCTCTTTCATACTTCTCCAAGAATAGCCAAATTCACATAAATTTCTGGATTTACCATCTGTGGTATCAAAAGTTCAATTTTGTTATTTTCATTTTCTTCTTGCTAAATGAAGTGCCTTTGTTGGTCCTTCTTAAAGGGGTTGTAGCTATTAGCTAAGTTTTATTGATTCTTCAATTTAATGTTGAAAAGTCATATGAGGAAACCAGTTCAGAGCGCCGTCTTGGACATTACTTTCCAGCTTGTCCTGAACCAGAATTGACATTGGACGCTAGTAGTCATGCTCATAGTAGCTTCCTAACACTGGTACTACAAGATCAAGTTGGAGATCTTCAAGTCCATGAAAATCAATGGGTTGATATCCCTCTACTTAATGGGCAAGTGGTTGTTAACATTGGAGATCTTCTACAGGTAAGTGTTCCATTTTGCTAGGAATTCTTTTTCTCTCATTACCTTGTTGTTAGTTGTCCCACTTTAGTTGAAGGATGAATTGTTTGTCTCCTTATGAAGTCCTAGACAATCCTCATCTCATGTTTAGCTTTTAAGATTGAGTTAGACCCAAAGTCCAATTTCTTTGCATCATATAAGAGCGACACATCACAATTCTTGATTTACCCAATGTTGGGTCACTGGTCAGCATGTTATATCACCGATGCTCCAGGTGTGCAATCTTGGTCGTGTAGGAAAGGAGATGTTAAGTGCCGCCCATTGATTGAGGGATGAGTGGTTAGTAACTGTGGTTTGTCTTTTTAAATGGTTTTATGCAATCCTCACCCAAGGTCCATTTCCCTATTTTGTTAGAATGGATTCCAACAAAATGTAATTATGGAAGCAATAAGAATACATGAATATAAGAAAACTGAAACTCTTTTTTGTTCCATGATTTAGCTTATTACAAATGACAAATTCAAGTGTCCAACACAGAGTTCTTGCCAATACAATTGGACCAAGAATTTCAATAGCAAGTTTCTTGGAAACACAGTTGAATGAAGCAGTCAACATCAAAAGTATATGGCCCCATAAAGGAATTGCTATCAGAAGAGAAGCCTCAAATCTACAGAGAGACCACCATCAAGGAGTACCTAACACATCACTTCAACAAAGGGCTTGATGGTACCTCTGCGTTATCACATTTCAAGTTGCAGAAATGAAAGCTGGAAAATCACTTTTCATTAACTTGATAATGAGGAGTGTGGCACACACATGATACATCTGAAATGTTGTGCAGTAATACTACCCAAATGACTAATAAATATATTGTTCTGAATATAAGGTGCATTATACACCAAATAGTTTACTTGTTATTCTTTGTTCTGTTAATATGTCAACCCCGTAATTCTTTTCTGAGTCTCAGATAAGTATATGAACTAGCTTTAGAGCACCTACTGAGCTCTTGCTTTAACTTCACGAAGTGGTTTTGGTTAATTTTTAAGTTCAGTTAGTAATTCTTTTCTGGGAGAGTTTCACAAACCTCCCCTGAGGTCTTTGTTGGTGTTTTGTGTACATACCGACCTGTGGTATCAAATACTACACGCTCCTTCCCTTTTTGGAGTGCCAAAACTATTTTGTAACCATAAAATGGACAATTAATTCCTTGTTAATTTAACTTTCGGTTCTATTTCTGTATAAACAACAATATTTAAACTTATCTTATCATCGTTAGATGAATGCATTCAACAGATTCATGCCACCCAACTTCTTTAATTTACAGACAAACAATATGAAGAAAAAGTTGAAACAAAGGTGTAGAACAAAAGCTCTACCCCCAGTTTTGCATTTGTCCACTAGTTGACTTTAACTAACTTATTTCTCAAGAAACTTTAGCCTTCCTGAATGAAAACAAATATGTCTACTAGTTGACTTTTAACTAACTTATTTGCTCAAGGAACTTAGCCTTATAAAAATTGTTACATGGGGGTGTGGAAGTGATGTTATCTTTTCTGTATTAGAAAGCAATATAAGAAATGACAGTAATACAAAATAAAAATAAATTTTCGAGCCCACAAAATTCATTGTGTATTCTCGAGGAACTTAATTCTCTCACCGTACACAAGGTGTCGAAATTATTTACTCTCAAGATAGAACAGAATATTGAATGGCAGTACTGCAAATTCCAGCAAACTACGAACTCAAAGACTCGAGTAAATCACACAGTACTTTTAATTTTTTGTTTTTGAAAAAGAATGTGAATGCAGAGAGTTAGATTCTTTTTTCCATTGTTGGTATTTATAGCCAACCGATAGTAGTGTGATGAAGAGATGCAACTTTTCTCTGGTTGCCTGTTTGATGAAATGGCGCAGGTCTTTCCTGGTGTCACGAATGGGAAAAATAAATTAAATAAAAGGAAAAATAAGTTTCAATTAGATCATTTGACCGTAGCCACTTGCCTTCTTTAATACTTTAAACTAATATAAAAAAGATAGTACAATTTTTTATTTTATTTTAAAAATACTGATTCACAAATATTGCATTTATGAGCATAGTTGACTTTAACTAACTTATCTGCTCAAGAAACTTAGCCTTTTTGAAACTAAGAAGAAAACATGTCCGGCACTCAAGCTGAATCGGCAATGGATTATGATCGATTGAAGGAGATAAAGGCTTTTGATGATACTAAAGCTGGCGTTAAGGGACTAGTCGATGCTGGAATAGTGGAAATACCAAGAATTTTCATTAGGCCTCCTCATGAACTTGTTGAGGAGTTGAATATGTGCAAGTCAACTCTAAAGGTTCCAGTAGTGGATCTCAGTGGCATAGAAGTTCAAGATCGGCGTAAGAAGATTGTTGATGAAATAAGTGAAGCATCTGAGAAGTGGGGATTTTTCCAACTGATAAATCATGGGGTTCCTTCTGGTGTTTTGGAAGGAATGATTGATGGGATTCGTAAATTTCATGAACAAGATGCTGAATTAAAGAAAGAGTACTATTCACGTGATCAAATAACGAGAAAAGTTAGATATGAGAGCAATCTTCATCTGTACCAATCAAAGGCTGCAAACTGGAGGGATACATTGAACATTTCTATGATAGCTTCTGGTCATATTGAACCTGAAGAAATACCAGCAGTTTGTAGGTAACTATCTCTTCTTCTGCACTTGAATTAGTCCTGAGGATGTTTCGGTCTACTCTTCGCTCTTGTAATGCAAGTCAAATTGCATTCTAAAATCTTTGCTAATGGGTATAACTTTATGCTTCAGCTGTATTCTGAAAATTTTCTTTCAGTAAAAGGTACAATTGTTTGACAGATTAGTCAGAAATATCTTGAATATTTATCAAATTTTGTAACTTAGTCATCCCTGATCATTTCCCCAATATCCAGGAAATCATCCCTCGATTACATAACACATGTCAGAAAACTAGGGGAAACTCTTGTTGATTTACTATCAGAAGCTCTTGGTCTAAAACCAGACTACTTGAAAGCCATGGAATGTGCCAAAGGACAAACAATGGTATGCCATTACTACCCAGCATGCCCACAGCCAGAGCTAACTCTTGGTGCCGATAAACATACAGATCCTTGTTTTTTTACCCTTCTTCTTCAAGATCAAAGTGGTGGCCTTCAAGTTGTGCATGATAACCAATGGGTCGATGTTGAACCTATTGAACAAGGTTTGGTCATTAATATTGGTGATTTTCTTCAGGTTTGCAACAAAACACATCTTTCTTGCTCCTTTTTATTTCTCATGTTTAGAAATTTGTTATTTATCTCAATATGATTTTGTAACAGATCCTATCAAATGACAAGTTTGTTAGTGTAAATCATAGAGTTCTAGCAAATAAGGTAGGACCACGGATGTCAGTGGCATGTTTCTTTACTGGTGGTTTTGAACCTCCAACGATCTATGGTCCAATCAAAGAGCTCATATCAGAAGAAAAACGCCCAGTATATAAAGAATTTCAAGTAAGAGATTACATGACTAAGTTTTTCTCCAGGCCACTTAATACCTCTGGTCTTGATCTTTTCAGACTGTGAGGAGTGACTGAGCACCACGTCGAGGAGCAGTGAACATCACTATAGTCCTTCAGATAACTTATCAGCATTATTTATATAGAACAATGTCTGTATTTGTGGTTTGTTGTACAATAATGTCTTACCAGTGTTCTCCTGAACTTCGTTACTATAATGATCAGCTGCCTTTCTTAATCTCAGTATTTTCTTGAACTCTTTAGTCTTTTGGTATAGTGGTATGAATATGTATCAATGTGATGTACAGTAATTGTAGAACATTTTCCTATGCTTACTGGTTTACACCCGGTTCTTGCAAGTCCATTAATACCACCGATATCTTGCTAAGTTTTTTAACAAGGTTTTGCATGTAGTACAGACAAATCTGAGTGTCACAGTGAAATTTTAGGAACTTACTGCACACCAAAAAAGTGCTCAAAGCAAAACACTTCAAAAATTGTGTATCTTGTGAATCAATAATTGAAGGAAACACAGCTTTTTTTTTTTCTTAATCTTAATTCGCTCTTCAAATTCAACAAGAAGCTACCTGAATAAGTAGTTTTAACTTAATATGGACTAATTCACTCTTCAAATTCAAAAGTATTCCTAAATATCTCTACTTATTAATATGTTATGCCATACTATATTAAAATTTGTCCATTTTGTAATACCCCCTCAAGTTGGAGCGTAGATATTGAACATGCCCAACTTGTTACAAAGATAATTGACCCGAGTCCCATTCAACGCCTTCGTGCACAAGTCGACCAGTTACTGTCTCGTCTTTTCATAGCATCTTGACATAAGGTTTTCCTCAATCTTCTCGCGAATAAAATGAAAATCAACCTCAATATGTTTGTTTTTTTCATGATACAATGGATTTGAGACGGATATGGAGATCAACTTGATTATCACACCAAAGTTTAGTTGGAATATAATGTTTCACCCTAATTTCAGTTAAGAGATAATATATACACATAAATGACTGTAAAACAAAATTAAATTAAATTTTCAAATCCACATAATTCACTGTGTATCCTTGAGGAATTTAATTCCCTCATAGTTCTCAAGGTATCAAATTTATTTCTTTCCAAGATAGAATGGAATATACCTTTATTGGAATGGCAGCACTGCAAATTCCAGCAAAGTATGAACTCAAAGACCGGAGCAAATTACACAACTTTAACCTTTTGTTTTGAGAAAGAATGCGAAAATGCAGAGTTAGATTTTTTCTTCCAGTGTCGGTATTTGTAGCAAACGGATAGGAGTGTGATGAAGAGATGCAACTCTTTTCTGGGTGCCTGTTTGATAAAAAGGAGCAGGTCTTTCCTGGCGTCACGAATGGGAAAAATAAATTAAATTAAAGGAAAAAAAATTTCAATTAGATCATTTGACCGAAGCCGAGCTGAGCACTGAGACTTGCCTTGTTCAATTAGACTCAACAAGTGCTGAGGAGTTGAGTATGTGCAAGTCAACTCTACAGGTTCCCGTGGTGGATTTCAGTTTCATAGAAGTTCAAGATCAGCGTAAGAAGATTGTTGCTGAACTAAGGGAAGCATCAGAGAAGTGGGCCATTTTCCATTTGATAAATCATGGGGTTCCACCAAGTGATTTTGGAAAGAATGATAGATGCGACTCGTATTTTTCATGAACAAGATGCTGAATTAAAGAAAGAGTATTATGAACAAGAAGAATAAGAGTTGATAGCAATATTCAACTGTACCACTCAAAGACTGCAACCTGGAAGGATACATTGCTATCAGCAGGCTACTTTCTTGTCACATTGAACCAGAAGAAATAGCAGCACTTTTCACTTCTATATTTGTCACCTATTTGCTAATTGATATGCTGGTAGAAGTTTTTGTAGTAATTCTTCTTCCGACTGAATTATTAGAGGTCACTGCGTAGTTGAAATTGGATGGCCCTAAGATTAGAATAATCGAATTTTAGTTAGATAAATTCTGGTTTCCTTTTCTAGGTTCTTCGCTGTGCTGAATTTTTTTTTATGAGAAGCAAAGAGGTAACTGTTGGGGTTTTTTGAATAGTTGTGAATGGGAAAAGGCACCATAAGCACCTCTTTGTTGAAAATGTATCACACCTTTTTATTACACCAATTCTTGGTCTATAAATAGTAAGACTCTTCCTCATTTTAGAGATACACACAACAAAAATAATTCTCCTCTCTTCTAGAGTCGTGTGATTTGCTACCGTATTTGCGTTCGCTGTTTACTGTGATTTGAATTACCGCTATCACAGTAAGGGTAATTCTGTTCTATCCTGGGAGAAATTAATCCATAACCTTGGGTAACTGTGAGGGGATTAGATTTCTTAAGGACAAGCAGTGTATACTGTTGGCTCGGAATTTTTCTACTTCATCTCTTTCTATTTCTATTTATTTCGAAAGTGCAGATTCTAACAATCTTAAGAAATCTAATTTTGTATTTTTGTCTGCTAATCGATAATAGACTGTTTGTGGAGACTAAAATCTGAAAAGATTTTCTACTCCAAACTGTTGTGGAGACTAAAATCTGAAAAGATTTTCTACTTCAAATTTAATATTCCGTTTTTGAAGATTTAAATACTTCAATGGATTATTAAAATTATTGTGTGTTTAATCCGTTCAGAAGATTAAAAACTTCCGGATTATTAAAATATTTATATTATTATTTGCGGTTTGAAGATTAAAAACTTCACCATCGTTTTAAAACGGTTTGAAGATTAAAAACTTCACCGTTGTAATAAATTGGTTTGAAGATTAAAAACTTCGCCGGTATAATGAATCGGCTTTGAAGATTAAAAACTTCGCCGTTGTAATAATCGATTTCGAAGATTAAAAACTTCATCGATTACTCAAATCAATGGTTGTTAAATTGAAACACAATGTTGTCGCATGGTTGTTTCAGCACGTATGTACGTCCTTGTCTTTATGGAAGGGATTGAAACGATCTGGAAGAAGGGTGTTAATCATTGAGGGAATCTCCTGACTCCTCGTATATTGCTTGGCAATATTATTATTACTATATGACTTGAGAACTCAAAGTCTGACACATAGAAAACGCATCCAAAATGAATCGACATGTTCTGGTCAGACGATTTTAAGAGATATGCTTGTGACGTTCAAGTAGAGTGGCATGCCTTTGATGAAAGGGTCCGGCTTGTATGCCTTCAATGCTTTCGGGTTCTACTCCTTCAACTCCACTTATTTCGTATCTATGAATCTCTACCCTCTGTGAAATGGTTTTCATGTATGATGGGTATATGAGCCATTTTGATTAGTTAATATGAAGACCAAAATTAGAAATAACAGATACTCTAATTTTGTTATTCATGAAATTAAACTATATTTACTTTCAAGTTTTCTTTTGGAAAGTAGTCCATATGAAGTGTTCAATAAACTTAACTACTATTACAGTACTTGAAAGTCTCAATCTCATGTTGAGATATTAAGGCAAAAATATTTTATTTCATTAATGGTTGAAGATGTCTTATATGATGTCTTATTTTATGAGAAATGTATTATAACATTTCAATGTTCTATCTTGGCAACAAAAATAGAATAGTCACATGAAATATTTTGAAATGTGGGGGCGTTTGACTTATACATGACAAAAGTCAATGTCTTTATTGGTTCAAAGAACTGGATGATATAATCCCCACATATCCTTTGTGGATATTGACATGGTAGTTAGTGAATTCATAACTAGTCTATTTTGGAGAGGCTAGTTGATGAAACTACCAATTCGATGGTTGGTCTTGTGCCTTTTCAATAAAGGTTATATTCTTTCGTGAAATAGTAACACTTAAAGGTCGTAACTTTTCATGAAAAGATGTGTCTATTAAAAGGCATTTTATAGACATGACCGTTCAAGAACGGATGCATTAATATATTGGTCTATAATGCGGTAAACCAAGCAAATGATATTAATATTAAAATCCATATTAAATTGGGTTTAAGCGGTGAACCAACCAATGATAATTATAAAATCCATATTGATTTGGATTTGTATAATGATTGAAGGTTCTATAATTAGGCGTCAAGTAAATAGCAACACAGAAATGGTTGAGAAATATATTAAATATTAAAAGGTTGTGGCCACAACTGATGCAACCATTCCAGCTATTGATAGTGATGCTAGATTAAACAGTGGAAAAATTGAAGGGCTCCAAAATTTTGGAAGATATTCAATTCTGGCTCTAGCCGTTGACAGAGGTTTGCATACATTGCAATAGTCAAGCGTCAATAGGAAGGGTTGGGAGCAATATGTATAACGGGAAATCGTTACATACAACGAAGACATAAAACCGTTTGACAACTACTCTCTAGGGGATTATCAATATTGACATTGTAAGGTCAAGTGATAATGTGTCGGATCCGCTAACAAAAGGCTAACTAGAGAGGTAGTAGATGTCATCGAAGAGAATGGGACTATGGCCGAGGACAAGTCGTCATGGCGGTAACTCTACCTAGAAGACTGGAGATCCCAAGATCTAGGTTCAAGGAGCTCAAACAAAGTTATGTACGACCGCTCCAACATTGTCAAACAACTCAACCCGTTCTCGTAATAAGACAATGTTCAGTACTAAGGATAAAATGTTAAAGACATTTTTTAATGATTATCTAAGTTTGATACGGGAATTATCAAATAGTGTAGATCTACGGGATTACACGTTTAGAAATCACCTATGTGAGTGTGAAGTGGAAGCCGCTTCAAGGAGAATTCTGTAAGGCCAATTCTCTACGCACTCATGAACCAGGCGATGTTCATGGCTGAAACGAACACAACAATGAGAACCAAAGACGGCCAAGGGCTAATTGTGTGACATATATTGTCTAGGTATACACCAAAGCTCGACGGTTCAAAGATATCAAATCTACCGATTGACCGAGTATATCCGATATATGTTCACTACGGAAAGTTCAAAGGGAAACCCACTTATCCAGATGCAATTAGTTCTTACTTGCAAATCACACAAGTTTCTGCACATTTTCACTATAGAGCCATTCCCCATTCATGTGGGGGATTGTTGGGGTTTTTTGAATAGTTGTGAATGGGAAAAGGCACCATAAGTACCTCTTTGTTGAAAAGGTATCACACCTTTTCATTACACCCATTCTTGGTCTATAAATAGTAAGACTCTTCCTCATTTTAGAGATACACACAACAAAAATAATTCTCCTCTCTTCTAGAGTCGTGTGATTTGCTACCGTATTTGCGTTCGCTGTTTACTGTGATTTGAATTACCGCTATCACAGTAAGGGTAATTCTGTTCTATCCTGGGAGAAATTAATCCATAACCTTGGGTAACTGTGAGGGGATTAGATTTCTTAAGGACAAGCAGTGTATACTGTTGGCTCGGAATTTTTCTACTTCATCTCTTTCTATTTCTATTTATTTCGAAAGTGCAGATTCTAACAGTAACTGTATTTTAAAGGCTAACAATACATGCAAGCTTTTGTAATATTACAAGTGTAGAGGAGTTATAGTCCTCTCATCTTTGAAGACAGGTTAAGTATGAACATTGTTCTGTTTTGTAACACATATAGAGATCATGTATCGACCCCCTCTGTTGTATCATCATTGGGTTATATAAAATTACACTCAAGGTTCCAAAGTTGGAACTTGAGTAATTTCTGGAACAGAAAAGGAGGAGGAAACAGAGATGTTACACTTTAGCTGTTTCTTGCAACATAGATCCATCTGACTGGCCACCCTTGATTTTTCATGGAGTGCTTAAATCAAATATGTCCTGCACTCAAGAGTCTCAAGCTGAATTGGTAATGGATTATGATCAACTGAATGAGAAAAAGGATTTTCATTATACAAAGGCTGGTGTTAAGGGGCTAGTTGATAATGGAATAGTGAAGATACCAAGAACTTTCAATGTGCAACTCCACTCTTACAGGTTCAGTGGTGGACCTCAGGGGCGTAGAAGTTCAAGATCAGTGCAAGTAGATTGTTGATGAAATAAAAAAACATCTGAGAAGTGGGATTCTTTCAGCTGATTCATCAAGTGTTTTTGAAGGAGAGTTAACTAGATAGGATTCAAAAATTTCATGAACAAGAAGCTAAAATAAAGAGTACCATTCAAGTGATCGAACCAAAGGAGTTAGATATGAGATGAATGTTCATCTGCACCAATTAGAGACTGCAACCTGGAGGAATACGATGGTAGGTGTTTTTGCATTAGTTCTTCTTCAGATTGATTGGTCAGAGGTCACTACCTCAGGGCTCAGGATCAGTGCTCTAGTTGAATTTGGATGGATGATAGTGTTACCTAAGACCATAATTTTTGTAATATCAACTCTGGTTTCCTTTTGTGTTCTTTGCTTTGCAGAAAATCTAATCTGAGAAGACAAGATTTTGACCCTTTTAGGTATTTCTTGCAACAAGATACATCTAATCGGCCATCCCAATTTACGTTGTTTGTTTAATGGCTCTGTTTTAAGCCCTGTAGGATAGAGATGGCTAAACTATAGGGCGTCTCTATTCCACCTTGACTTTTCGTGGAGTACTTGAATCAACTGCTTTTTAAGAATAAACTAAAAAGAAGTAGGGCTTCTAACATAAGTGATACTGATTATAAACGTATATGTGCTGGATTTTACATATTAATACTAGAATTTAAATCTTCATGATTATTTGTAACTCAGTCACCTCTCTTTTACTGTTGTCCAGGAAAACATCCCTGAAGTACATAAATCTTGGCATAAAGCTTGGAGAAACTCTTTTAGACGTACTATCAGAAGCTCTAGGGCCGAAACCAGACCACTTGAAAACCATGGAATGTCCCAAAGGACAATCATTGGTATGCCATTACTAGCCAGCATGTCCCCTGCCAGAGCTACTCTCAGTACTGATACTGATAAGCATATGGATCCTGTTTTCCTTACCATTCAGCTTCAGGATCAAAGTGGTGGTCTTCTAGTCATGCATAATAAGCAATGGGTCGATGTTAAACTGCTTGAACGAGGTTTAGTTGTTAATATATTTGTTACCTTCTTCAGGTTCAAAACAAAGCACAACCTTTATGTCTCAGTATATATCTAAAGATCTTTTACAAATTGGTAATTTTCTAAATCTGAACTTGTAACAGATCCTATAAGACAACAAGTTTGTGAGTGTAACTCATAGAGTTCGGGCGAATAAGGTAGGACCAAGGATGTTCAGTGGCATGCTTCTTCCATGGTGTTTTTGCAGCTCCAAAGATCTATAGTTCAATCAAAGAGCTCGTATCAGAACAAAAGCCACTAGTTTATAAAGACTTTCTAATAAGAGATTACATGACTAGGTTTTTCTCTTGGCCAATTAATAAGTCTTGCCTTGATCTTTTCAGACTGTGAAGAGTAAGCAGGCACCATGTCGTCAAGCAGCAGTAAAAATCATTATAGTCCTTCAGTTAACCTATCAGCATTTATACCGAACAATGTTACTTTTTATGGTTCGCTGAACAATAGTGTCTTACCAGTGTTTTCTTGAACTCCTTGTGCCTTATCTGATTTAAATCTGTAACAATGTGATGTAACTACAGAACATTTTAGTGGGATTATTCACGTACATTTTTTTTTTCATCAAGAAAATTTTACTTGAATTTAGTATCCTACTTCGACGAAATTCACAAGGTTCAACAGAATGAATTGATATCTCAGGATCGATGTGTAATACGCTCTATAAATTTGCGTATAATACGAGTCCGGCGCCGAAATGGGCTTTTTTTTAGTTGAGCAACAGAAAATGGTTGATCAACTAAAAAGTAACAAAAATGGGTATATCGGCATTAGAAGTATCGACTTATAGCATTTAATAAACGGAGCAATTGAACGGGCTAATGGAACTAATACTTAAACAAGTCGGCATTTATTACGCCGACTTAGTTAGAGGAAAGTACTTTTATTACTTCGTTTAAAATCCTGCACTTTTATTACTTTGAATCCACGGCTAACCCCATAGCAATAAAATTCATGAAACTTGATTACAACCAAGAGTTTATGGAACTAGTTCACTTGTTCTTGCTAAATAAGAATAACCACAATAATATTCACTGCTCAATCTGTCTGTATGATGAAAAAGGAAGACAAATTTTACCCAAGTAACAGGGGAAACATCTGCGTATCAGCAGCATAAAAGCACCAGCAGTAGCTGGCTAGCTGCGTATTAGCAGCAGCAGGCAGCAGGAGCAGGGAGAAACTAAAGCTGGCTAGCTGCTATTTCAAAGCTTGAATTAATATGGTCATGACATCGTATAATTGTAAGAGTAACTAAGTTATGAAAGTGTACAATTTACACACACTGTTAGTTAACTAGTGGCCGTAGACTATTACTCTACTTTAGTGCAAAAAAGATCACCTTCAATTCCTTCCTAATTTACTTAGATGAATTACCAACAGTTAATGAGCAACACTTTGTATTTAGTTGACTCACATATTAACCAACTCAGTAAAACTAAGATTAATGAACCTTATGAAAGTATGAAACCCAAGAGATAGTAGAAGCAGAACCAACTGATGATTACAGCAAATCGGCATTTGTTCCGCCGACTTACTAAGTCGGCGTAATAAATGCCGACTTGTTTAAATATTAGTTCCATTAGTCAGTTTAATTGCTCCATTTATTAGCGCAGTTCTAGTGCCGATATACCCATTTTTGGGTTGCTCAACTAAAACGATAGCCCATTTTGGCACCAGATTCGTATAATACAATGAATTTGAGTGTCTCGGTTCAATATTTAGGAATTTACAGAACCCTAAGTAAATTGTCTAGTATAAAACACATCCATAACTTGTGTTTCTTGTGAATCGATATTCAAATGACACACAACTTATTTTCATAATCAGTTTGAATTTTGAAGTTAAGATAGATACATTACATAACGAAACAACAGTACATTTTGATATAATTTACTCTTCAACTGAGTACCAAACCAAGGATACTGATATATTGGCAGCATTCCTGAGAGAAGGTTCTCGAACCGGGTTACGACCGAATAGAGCGCGGAACTGACTTTTCAGCTTTGAGATTCGAAAGACAGCATGGATCGGGGGGAGGGTCAATTTTTCTATTGATCGAGAAAGCTTGGGCGTTGCATCTCAGCTGCTAAACCCTAAGAATTGGCATCTATCGCGATTCAACAAGGGGATCAACCTAATTAGCACAAGAAAAATGGTGGGTTTATTGTCTTATACAACAACATCTCACATATATTACTATTAAGTATTATTAAATCCATCCTAATTATTATTGGTCGGCATGGTTATAGTCTTACACCAAAACTTATGCATTCATGATTAAAATAAAAAATTCAGTTCAGGTAGGTTAAGTTCCATCAGTTCGGTTGATTTTGTTTAAAAAAAAAATTACTTGGGACAAAGTGCTACCCCATATCTAGATCTGTAGCCTTAACTTCAAACTAAAACAAAAAATGTACATTTCTTTTAAATACTGATTCACAACCTTTGCATTTATGGGCACTAGCTGACTTTAACTAACTGATGCGTATTAAGTATCAATTTGCAGAATTGGGAGCTAGGGTTTAGGAAATTGAGAAGAATAAGAAGAAAAGAGGAAGAGAGTTGAAAGAGAGAGAACACAGAAATGAGGACTAATATTCCAAATCACATTCAAAGTGTGTGAAGCACAATACAATTCCCTATTTATATCACCTAATTTCTAATTTTCAACACAACTTGAATAAAATGAATTAACTAACTTTCCCGCCTGAAAATGTAACAAACATTTGAAGTAGTTACTATTTGAAATAGCTGACGTGGGTGCCTAATCACCAGCCTAGCTGGAATTTACGTATCAATACCCCCATGTGAAACAACACCCTTGTCCTCAAGGGTGAAAGAAGGAAAACGAGCTCGCACAGAAGAGGCAATCTCCCTGTTTAACCGTAATTTCGTTTTATTAGGTTAAGTCACAATTAAATTTATAAAGCGGAGTCACGATCAATAATCGAGATTAAATGCTCTTTATGAAAAGATATAAATGACGGTAATAAATGCGAAGAAGTAAAGATGCAATCAATGCGATGTAATAAATGAATATTTAAACAAAAGGAACCGTGTTCAGGCCGTATAGACTTGACCAAATTCCCTTCCTCGTACTCTTTATGATACTCAATCAATGGAACAATAAATGAGATCTTTCGATTATCGGCAGTAGTAATAAATATTGACAGAAGATAAAGAATCGGATGTTAGTTAATAGTTGGAATACAAGTGTATGTTCAGAGAAGCATTCGATTCGATGCTTGTGACTTAAATTACAATATATAGATAACTATGTGTCCGTTCACGAGCAGTTGTAACTCCTTAGTCGAGCGGTTACGTTGCTTATGGATAAGATTTCTATTTTGAATTGGCTTGATTGATGAGCTGCGACTATTCTGGTCGTGGCGACTGTTCATCTGTCCGTTGTAACTGTCCATCTTTGATTCTATCCATTGCCTTTATGCCCATTCACAGCCACGTGTCGTCTACACGTTGTCCTATGTGGATGCTTAGTCACCAACTTTAGTGACGACGGATTTAACCCAATACAGATAGTCCCCGCACTACTCGGGCAGAGAATCTGGTCGAGGAGTGGAAAGCGAGTTTTGAGCGGGAAAGAACTTTTTGGAATTTTTCTTGAGTAACATATTTGAGTCCTTGTACTCGTATTTGGATGCTGCCCGTTGAACTCCTCATAGGCTTTCGATTGACTGACGTTCTATCAGTATAAGCATTAAATGCTCCGCTAAAGACAAAACGTGCAAGTTGTCAATTCCATTCCACTTTTTACTGAAAAAGTGACTGTCGCGCGTTCCGAGACTGCAGGCGTGATGATTGAACTGCGCCTACTCACGTCTTGCACGTCCCAAGGCAAGAAACCGTCACTCCGATTTTTATTTTGTTATTTTCTTTAACGGCTGGATTTATTCACCTTTTGCGCGGATGTTTGCCACGTGTAGGGCGGGTCGGGTTTTACCAACTCTATAAATATGATTTCCACAATCTTGAACTCTTTTTACTGCATTCCAAATCTCATTAAAACCTTCAAAGCTTCAAAACACCCTTTTAAACCCTCTAAAACGCAGAAAATTCTTCCAATTGTCTAGTTCAAATGTCTCCAAAAGCCAAGAAAAGTTTGAATATGGATGCTGTGGCTACTAGTTCTTCAGCAGCAGCTGGTCAGTCTACGAGTTCTCCGACTTCAGTTGCTGATGTGATTCCGAAATTCTGGGGAAATCTTGAAAATGATTGTTCAATCAGCTCGTTCAGTCATTATGGCAACATAAGGTCGTGGCCTTCAAGTCAGTTTAAGAGTTCGATTACTCCTGACCTTTTGCCTAAGGTTAAGGAAGATTGTGGCTGGGACGATGATGTTGTAGTTTCTTGCCCCTTTCCGACGGAGAATATTACTTCTACGAGAACTGGGTGGACAGCCATATCTACATATCCATTCACGATAGGTCACACGCTCCCGTTGCATCCTGTTATAGAGGATATTTGTAAATACTATCTTATCTGCCCGGGGCAGCTGTGTCCGAGTATTTATAGGATTGTTTCCTTGCTACAATGGTTTGCCGATGAGACTGAGCAGGACTTTAAATTTAAGCATTTTGTCTCTTTGTATAGCCTTCAGGTCACGAGAGATGGATATATCAATGCCCGTATGAGAGGAAGAAAAGCTCTAGTGAGCAAATCTAAAGATACAGGGGATAGAGGTTGGATGCATAGGTATGTCTATGTGCAGTCTAAGCTTCTCACACGTGGCAGCAAAACTAATCTCCGCGAGGTGTGGAACAAAAATCGTAAGTCCCCGAGTCTTTGTATTGAATATTCTCCGAATTACGTATCTGCACCTTCTAATTTTCACTCTTTATTGGTTAGCTGACAAGATTCCTTACGACGGTCTGATTTCCGAGGAGGAACTGTCCGCTTGGGTTGAACCAATTCTGGCAGAGTTCACTCACGAGCAGAGGCAGTGGTCTCACTATGCTTCTTTAAAACATTTATCGAACCCCAGCACCCACGGTAAGCTGATTACCCAAATTCCTGCTAACTTGTGCAGAACTCATCATGGTATTAATATGACTCTATTCTCAGGTTTAGGTACTGGTGGTAGCTATTTTCCTGCTCCTCCTCCTGCGGAAGTGATTGTTGATCCTGTGGCTGAGATCAACGAGGAGGCGGCTGCCATTCTTCAAACTGCTGCAGCTATCAAGGCCAGGGAGGGTGGTGAGGAGGTCCTCGCGAATTTAAAGAGAAAGAAATCTGACTCGGAAAAGAGCAGACCCAAGAAGAAAACGAGGACAGCCCGTAAGACTCCTCAGCCTTCTGAAAAAACAGTCGAAATCAATGCTGCTGCTGTTGATACGCCCAAGTCTGGGCAAGAGAGTGTTAGAAGTTCGGCGGCTGCCCCTGAATCTGCTGAGCCTATAATATTTGATATTTCAGATTCAGAGGCTCCCGATGTGAGCTTGACTCAGAGGAAGAGGGCATCTCTTCGGGGTGATAAGGGGAGGGATGTAGAGACTTCTTCTTACGCTTTCGAGGAGAGTCCCCGAGTTGGTGATGAAGAAGGGGATAAGTCTGGGGAAGCAGGGGAAGAGAGAGTGCGTGAAGACTTTGCTTTCTTCCCCGAGGACCCAGAGTTGGATGAGCCTGCGCGGGTTGGTGGCCAACAGGGTGAGTCTGAACAAGTCAGCCGCAGGCGACCTGGCAAAGAACCGATGAGGGAGGAGGATAAGGAGGAAAACGAGGAGGTTGATGAGCAGGGGAAGACTGAGGGGGAGGACGAACCTCAGGTCTTCCACTATAAGGACATGATGAACTTGGCTGGTGATGGGGTGGCGCCAGTTTATCTGCAAGAGTGCGACACTCTGGGCCCCGACGAGGCAGGTGACATCGAGATCTCTCGCACTAAGCTTAGTAGGCGAGTATCTTTAGGAGGGAAGGTTGGGGCGTACTCTGTTAAGGGCATACGCCACAAATTTGGTCCCCAATATCCTTCTGAGCAAGCGAGGGAGCCCAGGCTGTGTATGAGGGAGTGCGACTTCACCATTTCCCCGGACACAGATTTTTTGACGAAGCCTGGCCACTTGGTTAAAGTGATGTCCAACCTGATTGGTCCTCGCGAGGAATGGAACATGCGCAGTATGAGCGACGAGCAGCTAGCTTATGCAATCGCTGAAGATACTGCTCGGGTAATGTTTCCCCCTTTACTCCTTTACTGTTATTGAGATCTTAGTTCTAATTACTTACGCATTTTTTACTTGTTGCCAGGCAAGTATGATGGCTGCCGAGATCATGTTCCGTTCTAGGCTGAACAATCAGGAACAAGTCCTCGGCCGAAAGATCTTTTGAAGGCTCTTCAGGACAAGCAGGCCTTAGAAGAGGAAAAGCAAGCTCTGATCAGGGAGAAGTGGGTCCTGGAGGGGAGGCGTGGCTTTTTTGAGGACAAGATAGATAGGTTGGAGAAATCCAACGCTGAGGCTAACGACAAGATAAACACACTCCTCGAGGAGAGGAACCGTCTTCTGGATGAGAAGGAAAGGTTTGCATTATCTTTTGAAGATCTGAAAGCTAAGATGGATGAGCAAGGTCGTCAAATTTCCCAACTTGCCCATGAGCTTAATGTGAAAGAAGTTACTCTGGAGAGCATCCGTAGTGCTTCCGACCTGATGCTGAGAAATATGAACAAAGCTGAAGCTGAATCCCAGGCTGCTCGAGGAGAACTACAAGAGGCTAAAAATTGGGTTGTGGAGTCTGCAAAGGTCCAAGAGCTACTAACGATGGAGTTGGCGAATTTGAGGGATCGTTATACAATCGACTCTAAACTGGAAGCTCTTGAGGCCAAGAAGAAGTTGCTTATCCAAATGCAGCGCGGCCAGGTTAATGTCGACTTAGTCCTTGATCAAACCATAGCAGCCATCATCAGTGTCAAGCAGGCCTTGGGCATGGACGTAGGAGCCGACGATGATGATGTCGAAGAGGACGATGAAAGCAGTGAGGACAATGACGATGAAGATTTGGGTGGGGATCCGACTGATGGAGCTAGTGCATCAGGTCGAGACCCTGGCCAAAATGATGATTGATGCCTCGTCTAGTCCTTCTTGTAAATTTATTGGATGTTGCTAACTCTGAATATTGTTAACTCATGAATGAATGTATATTTTGGCTGCTTCTTTTTTTGTCTGACCTGACGAGGCTTGACGACCACTTTTGGTCTCAAGTTTCGCTTATATGAATGATGTTGATATCTGTTGCTTAATGAGGTTTTCAGAGGTCAGAATTATGTTTCAAATCCTAGTGTATGAGTTCCCTTTTTGGTGTTAATCTGCGCAGATATTTTGAAATAAAATTTGATCATAACCAGGTTAAGTTATCCTTAGTTAAGATGAATGAAATCAGGCCCCCTGGGCTGGACGAAACCAGGCCGCTTAGGTTGACTGAAATCTGGCCGTGTAAGATAGCCTTGCGATAAACTTTGCCTATCATATTTGACAATTTGGAAGTTTTCGCAAAAGTTTTGTTAAAGTTGCAAGGTTGCCCTGTTATTTCTATTGAAAAGGATAGGTAACCCAATGACCAGAACACAGGATTGTTTGGCCGTGAACCAGAACACAAGATTGTTTGGTCGTAAAGTTGTAGGATTTAGGCGAATACTGGCCGCAAAATGTAAAAAAAATAACGTAACGTAGCACAAGTAAAATAGTTCTATTGAACTTACTTGACTCTGCTTAGTCGTGGATTTGGCGAATGATCATGACCCTGCTCTGCTCGAAGATCACTCATGTTAGCCGGGACTTTGGCCTACTGGGGCCCTCGCCACCCCCCTGTTTTTATGTTGAAATTTCGTAATTTCAGACATAAAAAAACAATGGGTGAAACGCTGAATCAGAGAACACATATAACCAAAAGAGGAGTGTGTCCGTTGTGGGATTTGAACCCACAGCCGCGAAGCACGAGGACTTCGAGCTCTACCAGTTGAGCTAAACGGATCTGGCCTTTTGAAGACCGTTAGTACCATTTAGACAAGGATAAGAAAACAGAGTAACTTAAAAGAAAACAATGCCAAGTAAGCAACAGAGAATGGATAGAAACACTAACCCATGTACTACTTAGAAGTAGTACCTCTTCAAGTGAGCCACGTTCCAACTGCTGGGCAGAAGCGATCCATCTGGTCGTGCCAAACGGTATGAACCCTTACCAACGGATGCAACCACCTTGTAGGGACCTTCCCAGTTTGGACCAAGTTTGCCGACGTTTGCCTCTTGCGTATTCTGGGAGACTCTACGCAATACAAAGTCCCCGACTTCAAAGTTGCGCAGCCTAAGTCCCCGGTTATAATATTGCTCTATCCTTTCTTTTGGAGCTACTACCCGTATGAGTGCTAATTCTCTGCGTTCTTCTAGAAAATCCAATTCCTCGGAGAGGTTGACTGAATTAGATTCTTCAGTTGCATGAGCATATCGTAGACTTGGCTCGCCGATTTTGACTGGAATCAATGCATCAGAACCATATACTAAGGAATAGGGCGTCTCCCCGGTGCTCATTTTTGTGGTTGTTCTATATGCCCAAAGAACCCCGGGGAGTTCTTCCACCCAGCACCCTTTGGCCTGCTCGAGGCGCTTTTTGAGTGAATCCACTATTATCTTGTTGGTCGATTCTGCCTGCCCGTTTGCCACTGGGTGATATGGGGAAGAAGTAATCCTTTTAATATGCAGATCTTCAAGGAACTTTGTGACCCTCTGACCAACGAATTGAGGACAGTTATCCATGACAATCTCTGTGGGTGCTCCGAATCGACAAATGACATAACGCCAAAGGAAATCAACTACTTCCGTTTGACGTATCTTTGAATATGCTGCAGCTTCAACCCACTTTGTAAAATAATCAGTAATGATTAACAAGAAACGTACCCCTCTAGGTGCAGTGGGTAGTGGCCCAACGATATCCATACCCCATTTCATAAACGGCCACGGGGAGATGATTGAGTGCAAGGGCTCTGCTGGTTGATGGAGATGTGCAAACCTTTGGCACTTATCACATTTTTTGACAAACTCGTTAGTATCGTTTTCCATTTTGTCCCAATAATAGCCTGCTCGTATAAGTTTTCGCGCAAGCGCCTTTCCTCCCAAGTGATTTCCACAGCATCCCTCGTGAACTTCCCTCATCACATACTCAGTTTGGCTGGGACCTAGACACTTGGCGAGTGGGCCTGCAAAAGTCTTACGATAGAGGGTGCCATCTATAATTGTATACCTGGCAGCTTTTATCCTCAGTTTTCGAGCAGCCTTAACGTCTGATGGTAGGGTTCCATGCAGTATATAATTGATTATCTCATTCCTCCAATCCTAAGTTAGACTGGTTGTGTTGACTTCCATTGCATCTTTATCGATTGTTGTGCATAGAAGATGAGCCACGGCTACTGAACCTGCTGCTCCAATCTCTGCGACTGAACCCAAATTGCCCAAGGCATCAGCCTCGTGATTCTCTTCTCGTGGAATCTGTGTAGCTTCCCAATCGTTGAATTGTGCTAGCAAACCAGTGACTCGGGCAAGATACCTCTGCATACGAGACTCCCTTGCGACGAAACCTCCAGTTATTTGATTGACGACCAGGGCAGAGTCACTCTTAAGATGAATTCTGTCTGCTCCATAATCTCGAGCCAATTTCAATTCTGCAATTATGGCCTCATACTCGGCCTCATTATTTGTAATAAAGGGACATTTTATGGCCTGTCTAATGGTCTCCCCCGAGGGAGTGGTGAGGACTAAGCCTAATCCTGACCCTTTTACGCTCGAGGACCCGTCAGTGTGTAAGGTCCAAGTCCCCGACTCCGATCCGGCGAAAAGAACCGCCTCACGTTGAGCATCAGGGTACATAGTAGCACTAAAATCTGCGATAAAATCTGCTAGAGCCTGAGATTTTATGGCTACCCGGGGTTGATAAGATATATCAAACTCACTTAATTCTACTGCCCATTTTACTAGCCTGCCCGAGAATTCAGGTTTGTGCAAGATATTGCGTAAGGGGAAGGTAGTAACTACAGCTATTGAGTGACTTTGAAAATAAGGTCTTAATTTACGGGCAGCGATTACCAAGGCTAGTGCTAATTTCTCCAAAGGTTGATAGCGAGTTTCAGCATCTAATAAGGATTTGCTAATGTAATAAATTGGAAGTTGCTTACCTTTGTCTTCTCGAACCAGAACTGCACTTACTGCGGACTCAGACACGGCCAGGTAGAGCAATAGTTGTTCACCTGGTTGTGGCGTTGAAAGTAAAGGCGGGCTTGACAAATATCGCTTCAAATCCTTAAGTGCTTGCTGACATTCAGGGGTCCATTCGAACTCCTTGTTCTGTTTCAGCACGTCGAAGAAGCTTTTGCACCGATCAGATGAGCGGGAAATGAATCTCCTTAGCGCTGCTACTCTCCCGGTTAGCCGCATTACATCTTTTCTGTTATGAAGTACGTCGGGGATGGCTTCTATCGCTTTTATCTGGGCGGGGTTCACCTCGATCCCTCGTTGGGAAACGATGAAACCAAGAAATTTCCCTGAACCCACTCCAAATGCGCATTTCTCCGGGTTGAGTTTCATGTTGTATTGATCAAGGATCCGAAAGGCCTCCTTCAAATGAGCTAAGTGATCTTCTGCCCGTTTGGACTTGATCAGCATGTCGTCGATGTAAACCTCCATGGTTTTGCCAATGTGGTCGTGAAAAATCCGGTTGACTAATCGTTGGTAAGTCGCACCTGCATTTTTAAGTCCAAAAGGCATTACTTTATAGCAATACGTACCTCGGCAAGTAATGAAGGAAGTTTTCTCCTGGTCGTCGGGATTCATTAAGATTTGGTTATAGCCTGAATATGCATCAAGGAATGTAAGCACTTCGTGCCCGGCCGTCGCGTCGATTAGTTGGTCAATCTGTGGTAGTGGATAAGAATCTTTTGTGCAGGCTATGTTTAGATCAGTGAAGTCGATGCAGACCCTCCACTTGCCATTTTTCTTCGCCACTACGACTACGTTGGCCAGCCAATCTGGATACTTGACTTCTCGGACGGAGCCAATCTTGAGCAAGCGGTCAACTTCGTCATTTATGATCTGGTTCCTAAATGCTCCTTGTTGACGCTTCTTTTGCTTCACCGGGCGGTGGTATGGATCCACGTTCAACTTATGAGAAATAATCTTCGGGGAGATTCCTGTCATATCTGCATGTGACCACGCAAAGGTGGTGTGCCGCTCCTTGAGGAAGTGCAAGATATCTCCGCGCAAGTCTTTGTTTAACTCCGCTCCCAAATATACCTTCCTTTCAGGCATGTTATCGAAAAGTTCTTCTGGTTCCAAAGCTTCAATAGTTGGCGCGTACTCTTCCCGTGCATCCAACTTTGATATGTATTCCGGGACTCGGTAGTCTGATGCTTCATTGTTTGACTCTGATCCCGGGTTTTTTAATTGCTATTTTGCCTCCTCGGGGAGCTTGACTGCAACGGAGTAGCAATCTCTAGCGCAGCGCTGCTCTCCCCGAACTTCCCGTATTCCCCATTCTGAAGGGAATTTCATTACTTGATGATAAGTTGACGGGACTGCTTGCATATCGTGTATCCATGGCCTCCCAAGGATTATGTTGTAGGCCATGTCCCCATCAATGACATGAAACGTTGTTCGTCTCATAACGCCTTCGACCAGGGTCGTCAATGTAATTTCTCCCAACGTTTTCTCGCTGGAATTGTTAAATCCTGAGAGAACGCGAGAAATTGGTACAATCTCATCGTATAGTTTCAACTGCTGCACGACCCGAGATAATATGATATTTTCTGAACTGCCTGGATCAACGAGTACTCTCTTGACGTCGAATTCTTCCACTCGTAATGTTATCACTAAAGCGTCCATGTGAGGAAATTGCAAGCCATCTGCATCTGCTTCTTCAAAAGTCATCGTATCCTTAAGTCGTGGTCGTTTGGTCTTTGTAATAGATACTTTGGCGTATTTCCTTGCTGTGTATGTGACTGCATCAACCTCAATACCACCAGAGATGACGTTGACTGTCATTTTTGGAGATGATACTCGGGGAGGTCCTGATTTATTTTGCTGGGCCTTCGCGTGAGTTTGCTTTCCTTTTTCTGTCAAGTACTCCTTGAGATAGCCCTATTTCAATAAGTTAGCGACTTCGTACCTTAGAGCCTTGCAGTCGTCCGTTGTGTGGCCGTGATCGCGATGGAATTCGCACCATAAGTTTTTATTGCGCTTGCTGGGGTCACCCTTCATATCTTTAGGCCATTTGACCTTTTCGCTCATCCCCTCGAGCACTGCTACAAGTTCGACTGCTCCGATGTTGAAAACGGGTAGGGTTGGAATTCCACTAGAAGTTGAAGTGGAATCGTTGCCCCTTGCCAGGCTTTTGTTGTTACGACCGCGTCCATTTGAGTTGTTACGCGACCGACTGGGATATGGCTCGTGCCGTGCGTCTGGCCTATCTGTCTCGATCTTTCCCCCAGCGCCACTGGTGCGAGTTTGGCTCCGTCCTCGGGTACCTGTGCCAATCAATTTATCTTCGTCTATACGTACCTTTGAATTATAACGGTTGTAGACATCCGACCAGTTTGCCGCAGGATATTCTCGCAGGGATTCATACAATCGCCTGGTCGCCTCAGAACTCTTGACGTCCAAGCTGTTTGTGAATGCAATAGCCGCCCATCGATCTGGAACTTTGGGTAGCAACATACGTTCGCGCTGAAAGCGATCCACATACTTCCGGAGAGACTCCCCGGGCAGTTGCTTGATTTCAAAGATGTCCTCAACTCTTGTTTCTATTTTCTGAGCGCCTGTGTGTGCTTTGACAAATAACTCCGCCATCTCGGCAAAAGATCCTATTGAATTTGGTGGCAGCATTGAATACCACCGTAGAGCGCCATCTGCCAAGGTTTCTACGAACTTCTTCAATTGCACTGATTCGATCTCCTCGTCGGTGAGATCACTCGACTTTATGAAATTGCTAAACATCATCAAGTGGTCATTGGGGTCAGTTGTTCCCCAGTATCTTGGTATGTTTGGCATTTTGAATGTTTTGGGGATGGCCTTTGGTGCTGCTTCTTTCTTCCAAGGCCTTTGAGTATACCGTTGAACGTCAACTTTCTTCAAAGTGGGTGGTGCGCCAGGGATCTGGTCAATCCTCTCATGAAGAGAGCGCTGCAGGGCTTCCTGGCTCTCTTTGAACTGCCTGGTGAGGGCCTCCATGACTTCGCTCATTTCTGTTGGCACCGCTGATCCTGCATTCTGATTTTCAGCGCGCCTCGAGGCATGAGATGGTGAAGCATCCCTTGGACGTCCCATGGGTGGATTTCCTGTGTTTGGCAGGTTTTGTCCTCGTAGGCTGTCGATAGCTTCCCGTATTTGCCTGTTGATCTCAGCCTGTTGCCGTATGAATTCAAGGACAGCGTCTTAAGAGTTCCTCGAATTCCCAGGACCATTGGGCCTTCTAGATCCTCCAGGCCCTTGGTCGACGTTTCCTCGGCCAGGATGGCGGCTATTTCTGCTACCTTGCTGACTGTGCTCGTTTTCCTGTTCCGCTGGGAGTACGTTCTCGTCCTCTGCAATGGGGATCACGTCGTCGTCTGCAGGAAGAACATCTTGCTGCTCGTCCCCGGCCAAATTCAAGTCTACCTGCTCCGCAGCGTTGAGGTCTTGTTGCCCGTCAATGGGAACGTTGTTGTGCGAGTTGTTATCTGCCATTTTGACAAAAAGAAAACGAGGAGAACCAACGAGCGAGAAGAAAGCGAATAAAGAATAAAATACGATGAGCAGTCAACCTACGGAAGTTATTGACCGGCTCCCACTGTGGTCGCCAAATTGTTTAACCGTAATTTCGTTTTATTAGGTTAAGTCACAATTAAATTTATAAAGCGGAGTCACGATCAATAATCGAGATTAAATGTTCTTTATGAAAAGATATAAATGACGGTAATAAATGCGAAGAAGTAAAGATGCAATCAATGCGATGTAATAAATGAATATTTAAACAAAAGGAACCGTGCTCAGGCCGTATAGACTTGACCAAATTCCCTTCCTCGTACTCTTTATGATACTCAATCAATGGAACAATAAATGAGATCTTTCGATTATCGGCAGTAGTAATAAATATTGACAGAAGATAAAGAATCGGATGTTAGTTAATAGTTGGAATACAAGTGTATGTTCAGAGAAGCATTCGATTCGATGCTTGTGACTTAAATTACAATATATAGATAACTATGTGTCCGTTCACGAGCAGTTGTAACTCCTTAGTCGAGCAGTTACGTTGCTTATGGATAAGATTTCTATTTTGAATTGGCTTGATTGATGAGCTGCGACTATTCTGGCCGTGGCGACTGTTCATCTGTCTGTTGTAACTGTCCATCTTTGATTCTATCCATTGCCTTTATGCCCATTCACAGCCACATGTCGTCTACACGTCGTCCTATGTGGATGCTTAGTCACCAACTTTAGTGACGACAGATTTAACCCAATACACTCCCAAGTAGCATAAGAAGCATCCAAGTCTGTCCATTTGATCAAACACTAGATAACAACTTTATTGCCCTTTTTGTTCAATCTGCGATCTAGAACAGCTTCAGGGAGAGGGCATAGAGGGCCGGCCAGATCAATGATAGGAGAATGAACAATCTCATATGGTATATCATGACAAAACTTAAGTTGAGAGATGTGAAAAGTAGGATGTACTTGGAGCTAGAGGGAAACATGAGCTTGTAGGCTACAACACCTATCTTTTCAACAATAGGATAAGAGCCAAAGTAGCGTGAAGTGAGCTTATAATAAGGAGAGTGGGAGAGTGTGGACTGTCGATAAGGTTGGAGCTTAACAAAAACCCAATCACCAACTTTATAATGTTTGTCAGACCTGTGAGAGTTAGCCTGAGCTAACATCCGCTGTTCAGATCTAGAAAGGTAAAGCTTAGCTAATTGCAACTTAACTCTCTCTGAAGCAAAATGTCATCAATAGACTCAGTAGAGGAGTCACCGGGGAAGTAAAGTAAATGAAGGGGGTGATTAACCATACAAAAGCTCAAAAGGAGATGTTCGAATTGCAATATGAGGACTGGAGTTGTACCACCATTCAGCCAAGGTAAGGAAGGTGGACCAATCAGCTGGTGAATTAGTGCAAAAGCACCACAAATAATTCTCTAAGCAACGATTGAGAACTTCAGTTTGACCATTTATTTGGGGATGGTAAGCTGTAGAAGTTTGCAATATGACACCTTGAACAGTCAAGAATTCCTTCCAGAAAGAACTAATGAATATGAGATCTCGGTCACTTGTAATGGTAGCAAGGAACCCATGTAGTTTGAAAATATTATCCAAGAAAATTGGCACCAAGGATTGAGCACTAAAGGGATGCTGTAAGGCAATGAAATGACCAGACTTGGTCAGCTATCAACAATGACCTAAATAATTTTTTTCCCTTTGGACTTAGGTAAACCCTCAATAAAATCCATGTTGATTTCAAACTAAGGCTGCAGAAGCCCAGGAGAAGTTGAAGTATCATATTTGTTTCTCTAGCAGGTAGAACACTTATGAATAAAGTCAATAACATCTTGTCAGATTCCCTTCCAATAGAAATAAGATAAGCGTTTCCTAGTGGTGGCATCAATACCAGAATGCCCACCAGAAGGAGAACAATGCCATAGGGACAGAATTTTTGACTTTAAACTAGTATTATTACCAATGAAGTGCTTTCCTTTCCTTCTAAGTTGGCCATTGAGCCAAGTCAAATGCTTCTGAGGACCTTACTGCAACTGGTGAATCAATGTCTGCATATCATAATAATTTGTCCAACTAGCTTGAATTTCCTGTCAAGATCAGTATGAACTGAAGAAACTAATACAGTCATCAGTTCAGCTCCATAAAATTTAGAAAGGGCATCAGCAACTATGTTATCCTTTCCCTTCTTGTACTATATTTCAAAATCAAATGGAACAACTTTGCAAGCCAGCTGCCCTTAGAGTCAGTATGAATTTTTTGTTCCAATAAGAAATTCAAAGCTTTTTGATCTACCTTGACAATAAAATGCTGGCCTAGAAGATAATGAGACCACTAAATAACAACAAAAACCAAGGGCAACAAGTCCCTCTCATATACTGATAATGCAGCATGTCTAGGAGCTAGACCCTTGCTAATGAAGGCAATAGGATGATCAACTTGCATCAAGACAACATCAATGTGTATCCCACTAGCATCAATTTCCACAACAAAGGTAAGAGCATAATCAGGAAGAGCAAGAACAGGAGCAGATGTCAGGGCCAACTTGAGAGCAACAAAAGTTTGATCAGTTGAGCTGGACTAATGAAAGTTATCTTTTCTAAGAAAATCAGAGAGTGGTCGACTAATAATGCCATAGCCCTTAATAAACTTCATGTAATACCCTGCCAAACCTAAGAATCCCCTCAGTTGTTTGACAATCTAAGGTGTGGGCCAATGTTGAACAACAACAATCTTCTTAGGGTCAGTAGCTACATCCTTTACTGATATAAAATCAACTCTAGAGACCCCAAAGAAATACTTAGAGTGCTTAGCTAACAGGTGATGTTGGATCATGGTATCAAAGACCTGCATAAGATGAACCACATGATCTGACAAATACTTACTGTAAACCAAAATATCACTAATTAAATAAAACCAAAACAAATTTCCTGGGAAACTTCTGGAAGAGGTGATTTATAAGACTATGGAAGGTAGATGGAGCATTAGTGAGGCCAAAAGGCATCACCAGATACTCATAGTGGCCTATATGGGTCCTGAAAGTTGTCTTATGAATATCTGCAGGTATCATCCTAATCTTGTGATAGCCAGACCTTTGATCAATCTTGGAAAAAATAGTGGCTCTTGATAATTCATCCAATATATTATCTATGATAGGTATAGGGAATTTATCCTTCAGAGTGCAATGATTCAACTCTATATAATCTACACACAGCCTCTAAGTTCCATCTTTTTTACCCACAAGCACCACTGCTGAAGCAAATGGACTATTACTATACTAAATTATACCCTGTGATAACATATCTTGCACCAATTTCTCAATGATGTACTTTTTCATGGAAGAGTACCTGTATGGTTTGATATTAACAGACTTTATTCCAGGGTGTAAGGGAATGCTATGATCAAAAGCTCCTCTCTGTGGTGGCAGGGTAGTGGGTTCAGCAAAAATTTGATTATACTGAGGAAGGAGCTGAGCAATAGGTTCAGAAATGACAATCTCAAGAGCTAGGGCAAGATCATTCAATTGGCTCTTAGGGTCAGCAGTATCAACCAAGAAACAACTTGTAACATGAAGAATTGTACCTCATCAGAAGGCATCTTATTAACAACCTTAGTGCTGGACAATTTGCACTCATCAGAAACACCTTTCAAACACATGTTGCTTGCTTTGATGATGAAAGGACATAGTCAAAGCAGAGAAATAAAATGTCACAGGACCCAAAGTCTTCATCCGTTGTGCTCCTAGCTAGAACTAAGTCATATTTCCCCAAAGGAAAAACAATGAGGTCTGAAGAGTAAGAAGTACCCTGCAACATCCATTGGAAATCTCTAACAACTCCAGAAGTGGTCTCAGTAGTAGTTGCCCAATCTCACATAGCTGGTGTTGGTAGGTATCACAAAACATCCCAATCGTTTAGCAAATTCTATATCAATAAAATTATGAGAACTACCTCCATCAAACAGAATTTATATAGGCCTTTTGAGTTGTACCAGTGACATGAATAGTCTGAGGACCTTGAAGGCCATTCAAAGCAAACAAGGAAATCATGGGATTTTCAACTTCAATGTTAGTCCATTCTTCACTAACCATTTCACTTGTAGAAGTGGATTACTATCATCAACACCACTAGAATCAGGGATCTCTAGATCCATGACAAACAATTGCTTAGGAAGTGAGCACTTGTGTCTTACAGTGTACTTCTCATCACAGAAATAATACAAACCTTGAGCCCTTTTAGCTTACATGTCAGTAGGGGAAATAGTTCTTCTATTTTTTGGTAACACTAATGGAGCAGAGGTTGTAGCTGGTAGTTTGGAAATAGCTGTGGATGTAGAAGGTGGCTTAAGGAAGGATGATTCATGTGAAAATACTGGACTTTCGTGATCTAGCATTAGACATTTGAGTAGCTTCAGCTAAGCGAGCCAATCTGTATATGTGGGATAGAGTTTTTGACTCATGCATCAGTACAGGGTTGACTAAATTATCCTTCAAACCTCCTAGAAAACATTCAACTGCTTGTTCAGTTGACAAATTGCAATGAACTAACAACCTTTCAAAAGCAAGCTGAAATTGGAGCTCCGCCAGCGCGACAACTGTCCAAATCATTTGACGCTTCTTCTAACTGTACCAGTTTGAGTCAACTTTTTAAGTTCAATCATAAGACTAAAGTAATCATAGGTAAACGATTCTGTTAGAGCAGCCAGATATTTATCCCAGGTAGGTAACAGAGTAGAATCTCTATATATAAAGTACGACTGATGCCAAGCAAGAGTAACAGAGTAGAATCTCTACATTTAAAGTATGACTGATCTATGGTCAACATGAATATCTTCAGCAGAAAAATATTGTTCAATCCTATACAACTAGCCTTTCAAGTTTTCACCATTAAATCTAGGAAAGGGCAAATTAGGAATACGAGTAACAGCAGAACAATAGGGATTAGGACCCGAAATATCTTGCCCAGATTGAAGCACAGTTTCTGGTCGTACAGGAGAAGAAGTAGTTTACTTCGATTACTGTTGCAAAAACAGTCCATCAACAGCATTTTTCAGAGAATTAACCATGGCGAGAAACTCTAATTGCTTGCGATCAAAGACATCGCACAACTCTTGATGTTTTTCATCCAGCGAAGCTCATACTTCCAGTTGTTGTGCAACTAAGTCTTCATATTGTTCCTGAAGCTCAACAAGTGAAATAGTGGTAACACCTTTACCAGTATCACGTTTATGAGGCATGGTGTAGTCGAGTGATTGATTCTTTGATACCAAATGATACGTATTAAGTATCGATTTGCAGAATTGGGGGCTAGGGTTTGGGAAATTGAGAAGAATAAAAAGAAAAGAGGAAGAGAGTTGAAAGAGAGAGAGCACAGAAATGCAGACTGATATTCCAAATCACATTCAAAGTGTGTGAAACACAATACAGTTCCCTATTTATATCACCTAATTCCTAATTTTCAACACAATTCAAATAAAATGAATTAACTAACTTTCCCGCCTGAAAAAGTAACAAACATTTAAACTAGTTACTATTTGAAATAGCTGACATGGCTGCCTAATCCCCAACCTAGCTGAAATTTATGTATCACTAACTTATTTGCTCAAGAAACTTAGCCTCCCTAAAATTTCCCTTCTCACAAGAGTCTCAAGTTGAATTAACAATGGATAATGATCCGATTGAAGGAGATAAAGGCTTTTGATGATACTAAAGCTTGTGTTAAGGGACTAGTTGATGCTGAAATAGTGGAGATACCAAGAATTTTCATTAGGCCATCTCATGAACTTGTTGATATTTTCACGAAGGCTCTTGGATGAGCACAGTTCGATTATTACCTTGACAAGTTGCGCATTCAGAATGCTCATGCTCCAACTTGAAGGGAGGGGGGTAATGACATATATTGTAAATACTAATTACATGGGTAGACTTTAGGGGTACTCTTTGGGTTTTATTTATATTTTGAGCTTGACCCATTAGTTAACTTAGGGATCAAGTAAGATAGACTTTACAAGTTGTATATATACCAATTTAATGAATGAGAAAACGTGTGAAGTTTTCATACCAAAATTGTGTTTTGGCTGTTTTAATTTTAACAAGTTACTTTGGGAGTACATTTAGTCACGATTACAGCTTTGGGCAGCCCTCTAACTATGGATGTCACTTTGAAGAATACCATCCGCGCTTATTGTGTCTTTTGATTATGAGTTTATGGTCAAGTTTGAAAAATGTACATGATTGGGTAAAATTATTTTATAAAGCTTTCCAAAGGAATTGGCAAATTAGATGCTCTTTGTAACATATTTAAGTGATTTACAAAGAGCAACTTAACAGGAGACAAATTACACACAGTTCCTTCGCTCCTTTCTTACCCTATTTTATGTTTGCTTCTTTAATGTTGCACCATCTACCTTGTGCAATTATTATCTCTTTTGTTTATAAGTATATGGCAAATGGGAGATGAACTGTGATTTGATGATACTGCATAGTTATTAGAGAACGTGGTAGAAAATAAAGAATAAAATGAAGTGTTCCTAAGGGTGTTCTCGAAATTTATCTCTAGCACCAGAAAATAAACAGCAGAATTAAATTAGAAAAAACAAAGAATTATTAAATTGTACAGCAAATGACAAACTTTAACATTGTTCTGCATAAATGATGATAGGCTTTTCTGAAGGTTTATGGCGGTTTTCACTTCTGCTTGACAACATGGCGCCTAGACTCTTTTCACAGTCTGAAAAAATCAAGTCCAGACTTATTACGAGGCCTGGAGAAAAACTTACTGAGGTAATCAGTTACTACTAATTCTTTATACACGGGGGGATTTTCTTCTGATATGAGCTCTTTGATTGGACCATAGATCCTTGGAACAGCATAAACACCATTGAAGAAGCATGCCACTGACACCCTTGGTCCTACCTTATTCGCTAGAACTCTATGAGTTGCACTTACAAACTTGTCATTTGATAGAATCTGTTACAAAATCAGATTGCGATAAGAAACAATTTGTAAAAGATGAAAATAGATGACGACAAGAAGTTGTGCTTTTGTTGCAAACCTGAAAAAGGTCACCGAGATTAACAACCAAACCTTGTTCAATCGGTTCAACATCGAACCATTGGTTATTATGCATGACCTGAAGGCCGCCGGTTTTGTCTTGAAGCAGAATAGTAAAGAAAAGAGGATCGGAATGCTTATCAGTACCAAGAGTTAGCTCTGGCTGTGGGCATGCTGGATAGTAATGACATGACAATGATTGTCCTTTGGCGCATTCCATGGCTTTCAAGTGGTCCGATTTTAACCCAAGAGCTTCTGATAGTAAGTCACAAAGACATTCCCCTAGCTTTACAACATGATTTATGAACTCCAGGGATGTTTTCCTGGGCATTAGGAAACGAACAAAGATCACTAAGTTACAAAATAGCATAAAGATTTAAGATAATCTAGTCTAGCATGTCAAACAATTGTACCTTTACTGGAAGAAAAATTTTCAGAATACAGCTGAAGCATACACACCTAAAAGGGGTGGAATTCCCTATACATAAAGATGTCAGTATGCAGTACATTGGGTGCTACATGGGGCAAAGTTACTTGAACATCTCAATGTAATGCATATCTTATTCAACTGGAAATGAACATAGACCACTGATCATTACGGCAGTGACAGTGGCTGACGTAGCCCTCCGCCAACGGGTTCATTCAAACAAAACATTTTTTATGCGAAGCACAAATTTGTGTGAACCCAGTACTTGTCAAAAAATATTTACGAAAACCCAGTAAATTATATATGAGCACCCAATGATTTCGGCATGCAATCTTTGGGTACAACAGCATAAGGTTTGCTTTTTAACCTCATGGCGCTGTTTTAATTTCCTAAACAGCCCCAATGATCAACAGTGACTTTTAATCAATCAATATGAAGAATTAATGAAAAAATTTCTATGAGCCTACAGGTACAAACATCAACACTCTGCATACATCAAACAGGAGTGATATAGACTTGTAATTCCAGTGCAGAAGCATATATAGTTACCTGCAAACTGCTGGTACTTCATCAGGTTCAACATGACCAGAAACTAGCCTGGAAATTAATAATGAATCCCTCCAGTCTGCAGCCTTTGAATTGTACGGACAAAGATTGCTATTATATCTAACTCTTTTCGTTACATCATACGAATAATACTCTTTCTTTAGTTCAACATCTTGTTCATGAAATTTACGAGTACGATCAATCATTCCTTCCAAAACACTTGAGGGAACCTCATGATTTATCACCTGGAAAATTCCCCACTTCTCAGATGCTTCCCTTATTTCATCAACAATCTTCTTACGCTGATCTTCAACTTCTATGCCACTGAGATCCACCACTGGAACCTTTCGTGTTGACTTGCACATATTCGACTGCTCAGCAAGTTCATGAGGTGGCCTAATGAAAATTCTTGGTATTTCCACTATTCCAGCATCAACTAGTCCCTTAATACCAGCTTTTGTATCATCAATATCTTTTTTCTCATTAATTAAAGCATAATTCATTGCCAATTCAGCTTGAGACCCTTGAGTGCCAGACATATTTTCTTCTTAATTTCAAGAAGGCTAACTTTCTTTAGCAAATAAGACTGTTTAAAGGTCAACACAGCTGCTCCTAAACATAATGGTCCTTTTCAGAAAATTGAATATTCAAAAGAAATCGTACGTCTGTTTTATTTTTTAAGAACTAGATATGAGGTATCACACCTAAACTTGTCCGCAACACATTCAGACTTTATCGGCGACCCATTATACCCTTAATACCTCCCTAAAGGATGACGTGAAAAATTAAATTCCTAAACTCCATTGGAGCCAAAAACATATTTAAAACAAAAAATAAAGTGATACACGCGTCGATTGTTATTTTGACACTATTTAATTAATTACACTTAATTATTTGTGGGTCTATGTAGTGAACCAGCAAAGCTTAAGATGGAAAACAAGATTTCTAGTGATTCAACATGGTTCGAGGATGATGAGTCTTGATTGATAGGTCAAGACTTAATCAAGCAAGCAGTTGATAAAGTCAAGTTGATCAGGGAAAGATTATTAGTAGCGCAGAGCAGACAGAAGTCCTATACAAATAACCAGCGTCGAGATTTATAATATCAGATTAGCGATTATGTATTCTGGAAAGTATCGCCTATGAAAGGCGTTATGAGATTTGGAAAGAAGGGAAAGCTTAGCCCCATATTTATTTTTATATATCAGGTTATCAGGCGAGTTGGGTGTGTAGCCTATGAGTTAGACCTTCCAGCAGACCTTCAGGAGGTACATCTAGTATTCTATATTTCCATGCTCAGAAAATGTGTCGGAGATCCTTCTAGAGTTGTATCAGTAGATGATGTTCAGATCACAGAGCAGTTGACTTATAAAGAGGTGCCAGTTGCATTTTTAGATAGGTAGATTCGGCGGCTAAGGACTAAAGGTTGTTGAACCCCAGAAATCACCCTTTCTTTAGGAAAAGATAGGTTTCGGGTATATTTCAACAAAATGGGATTCCAAAGGGCTTTCTTTGGAGTCGCCACCTAATTTAAGGATTATTAGGAACCAATTGTTAATTAATGAGTGCATTTCTTCCTTATTTTAAAAGGAAAATAAATTCAGAGATTCTTAGGTAAGTGGTTCTATTAAATTCGAAAGAAGGTCCCTTGCGGGAGCACTTTCGAAAATCCGCTAAATGCGGTTAATCCGGCGGTTTTCACGAATTTGTTAAGGATAATAAATATATAAAGCTAATTTTATAAGGATAATATGAATAGTATAAATAAGATAAGATTTTAATTATGCCGATACTTAGATAAATAAATGATCCAATTTAAGATTAATAAAATAGATAATGAAATAATAATCAATTAATTAATTAATTAAATAAGTAAAGGTTAAATGAAGTTAGATAATTAAATAAAAACAAACTAGATAAATAATTGGATAATAATAAAGGATTAATTAATTGATTGAATAAATAGATAAATAAATAAACAAATAAATAACTTAATTAAATAAACGATTACTTGCTGATTTCAATTAAATGAATAATAATCGATTAATTAGATAAATAAATAAATAAATATTAATTAATTAAATAAATGATTAATTGAAATTAAATAGATTAGATTAAATAAATAAATAAATAAATAAAGGATCAAACTTAATTGATTAACTAAATAAATAAATTAGATTAGATAAATAAATAATTGAATATTAAATATAATAAATAAAGAAGCAATTCAAATGCGAATTATGACGAGGATACGATTTTTAGTCGAATTTGATTTTGCACTCATTAATTGACAAATGATTCTAAACATCCATAAATTAATTGGCAATTCGAAAAGAAATGATACAAAACATTCATATGAAACAATTTAAGTGATTTACAATAGTTATTCACATTTCAAATATCATTTCTATCCTGCAGGGCTACTAATCCGATATATGGGGAAATCCTATACAACATGCATTTTCTAAGGGAGCGGGGAAGGATGGAGTTTAGAAGATAGAACCCGGAAGCGCAAACTCAATCATTGAGCCTTGGACTTTGTGATTTTCATTTTTTCTTTCTTTTACATTTTTCGGGGATATCAAGTCCCGAAAATGCGGAGAGGATCAAATAACTCCAATGCAAATAGCCAATCCCAATTTGTGAGTTGAGCAACTCGTTCCCAAGGGAGTGTACATGGCAAAGAAAAATAGAAAAGATAAGGATTAGAAGCTGACGCATCAATGCACAATAAATAACGAAAAAAGAGTAATAATGCACGATTACTGACCATTCAGTTAAATATTTAAAATACAACTTTCATTAATCAGCTCTAAATACTGCTAAAACTAGGTTCACTAATATAGACAGAGACATGATCATGAAATAATGCTTGGCTCAAACACTCAGAAGCAACTTATGCCCTTTTACTTATGCAAAATAACAGAGCTAATCTCTTAATCATTAGCTAAAAAAAATCTATTTTTCCTACGCAGACAGTAAAGCCAATACACAAGCATGGTTTCTAGAGCTAAATCAATAAAGCACGACAAAAACTTTATAATCTGCGTTTACAAACCTGAACTTTCAGACCCAATCTATTTATTGAAATCATTTAATAACTTGAACTATTGGTCATTCATTTAATTTTCAGATTTCAAGATCGACCATTTTCTATTAAATAGATAATTTTTACATGATGGAACAATAAGCAATTCCACACAGCAACACCTTTACAAATTAACAAGTTAACTTCAAACGCTTATTTTTTGCATATAAGAGCTGATACGCAGCCAAGGATTACAAAAAAAAAGTTCGATTTACATAACAGTAGGAAACATTTTCATGAAAAATAAAGTGCTATGGAAAATGGACAGCTAGGCCAAACATTTCAAGGATAAAAATTCATTGAAAGGAAAGGGGAACTTAAATCTCAAACAAACTTGCCAAACTTTTAGCCTGCTATCTTCACACAATAATATTACCATACATAATGAAATATCTAGGCATGACCAAAGCAGATTCAAGAGATAGCTCAAAGTAACAAAAAAAAGTAAAAACTTCCCTAACATATACTTATTATTACTAACATTAGAAAAGAAATTAGCGACTTCAGTTTCATGTAACATCGACTAATAACTATCTCCCAAATACTTTGATACTCGAGATGTCATTTCATAGCTGGATTACTTCAGACCTCAACAAGCATAAAAAAACACTCTGCACACACTCCAAACACTCACCCGAAACATCTAATGCCTAAGCTGTAGCCACTGCAGCATCTAGAACTTATCTCCCTGCATTCCAATAACTAGCAGCCTACATAAAATGACCAAAGACTATCCCTATGGGAACTGCACCCTTCAACAAACACCTGGGAACAGCCTCACTCTCTTCATATAATCAGACACACACACACAGAGACTTTTAAAACAGAAACCATAGGCACCTACACCTCTGCACCTCAAACTCACCTACACACTTAACACCTATTGCTATCTCTTACATCATCATGGAAACAAGCTGATTCTCTAATGCTTTCCAAGCCAGCTGCACCCTGGAACTACTCTTAAACTCCTTCATCAATACCTGAAACAACTTCAGCATTTCATCCTTGCCAACTAAGACTTCCTGGACTTCTTACACCCTTCTGAAAACAAGGCAACCTGGACAACACTCACAGGAAGCCCTGAAACAGCCCCTTACCTCCCTGAATTAAACCTAACAACTCCTAAAAATAAAAAACTCTGAAACCAGAACCTACACTCCTTTTTCCCCAGCTTACCACCAATCTTAATTCCCAGAACCTACACTCCTACTCTCACTCTCACAGCTTAACAAACAGGGCTCCTTAGACCCTACACTTCTGCATACACAAAAACTCACCATCACCTGAACATATACAACAGAACCAAAACTGGACCCTGTCTTACAACCAGGCATTCAAAAGGAACCAGAAATAGCTTATACGAATTCTATAAGCCTGCCACCAACACGGCAACCCAATGAAACAACTAGAACTGTAAAGAAACTCTTTTAAGTTAATGAGCAGGGTCGGATCAAACTATAGAAATGAACTGATTTTACATTCAACATAAAGCTCTCATTTTAATTTTTATGAACTGGTTAGTGTCTCAATTTCAATAAGGATCCATTTCAAAATATAGGATTAAAGCTAAGCAGCTTTAAAGCTTTCTACAAATGATATAGTTTAAGGCACATTAATCATGGTGATTCTGATCCTTAAGCTCCTCCTAACATGCTTCAAAATTATTTTTAAGCAAAACAACACAGATAGTAGTTCAAAACAAACAATGTTACTTGACTATACATTCTCATCTATTATTTGCTAAAATGCACAGAACACAAAAGAAAATAATGAGACACTGACCTTTTGCGAGGCAGTGAACAAGAGCGATGAACTGAAAAATGCAACTCGAACAAACGACGAACAAAGTCGACGACTAGAACAAGGTTGACAACTCGAATAGCGATGCGATAACACGAAATTGAAATCAACAAAAACAGAAAAGTAATACCCTTTTTTCTTAAAACTGAGAGAGATGCTTTTCTTCTTTTTTTTCTCTAAGGCATATGCTGCCGTTTCTTATATGTCAAAATCCGAACCCCCCCAAAAAAATGAGCATAAGGATCAATATATACCTGGATTCTAGGGTTTTGGCTCTTCTTTGAAAATCCCAAATCGACCCTACTCGCTTTTTCTTTCCCTTTTGAAACCAGGGTCAAAATAGTATAATCCTTTGGATCGTACTAGTTTCACCCTGATTTTCAAAGGGAATCCGAACGTTATAGACATCTCACGGCTCGGATCGAAACCAATTCAAAATGGACGATTGAGATTGATTGAGTTTGTACTGGTGAGAGGGAAAAGGAATGGGACCAGCTGGAATAAGGCTATTCGTCCAGCAAAGTCGAGCGTACGGAGAAGATGGCAATGGTCGCGGGTCGAGAGACTGGGAAACGGGTTGCAACTGGGAAACGGGTTGGGGCTTTCTGAAAAGGAAGGGAAATGTATATGTATTGTATCTTTGCGTGGATAGGCTATATTTTAGCCTTAGGACGGATTTAGCCTGATTTTAGATTTTAATAGGTAAAGAGGGGAGCTGTAAGGGTAGGCTGAAATTAATGCTACGCATTGCAATTTTAGCCATTTTTAACTGAAATTTATCAATTACCTTTAATTTCCAAATTAATTTTAATTAAAATAATTAGGCTTTTCATTGAAACTTTCGGGACAAAATTGGGTGTCAACAGCTGCCCCTCTTTACCCGGAAAAGGATGAAAGAGTTTTTAGGGTAAAGAAGTTGACGAGAAGCCAATTTTGTCCCGATAAGACCAAGACTTTTGATTTCCAAGGACCAAAAGACGAGGCTTATGGATATGGCCGAACTCCGGTTTTCGAGTTGCCTACATATCTCGGGCTGAAAGAGAATCAGGCCATATGTAGTTCAACGACACTTAGACACGAAAACTCGCACGATTGATTGAAAAAGACGCACGAATAGGAAAGAATTCAAACTGACGCCTAATCTGAAATGAAAGATTAGGTAAGACTTGCTTGTTCGAGTGCGATTCTTCAGATCCTTGTTGACGAGTCTAGCTCATATCAACAATTGCCCCAGTTCACTGCTAAGAAAAAGTTCCACGTTATGCTCCAAACGCTCTAAATGCTCCAAATGCTGCTGCGGTACTGCCAAAATCCTGTAATAAACTTGACAAACGGTAAGCGAGCAACTGCTAATAAACTGTAATAATTGGAATGAGAAATAAAAGAGTGATAACATAAAATTATAAATGCGGGTTGTGATATCATCAATAAGCTCTTCTTTCGATCAACTGACGAGGCACTCCGCCCGGGGAACCTCTAAGCTGATCATTATTCTGAAACAGTAAAGTAAAACAATAGGCAAAGTGAGAACGAATTGTAGAATGCAATGCTTTCATAAGGTAAGTTGACTAACGAGACATGATGTCTTAAGTCGAATTGTCTATCTTTATCATCTACTTCAAATATATCATGCCAATATTGCAAGACAACCGACATCGCGAAACACTCCGAAAGTGGTGCTCCAGCCGACTTGTCTTAGACTATCAATCTACTTTAAATATATCATGCCAATATTGCGAGGCAACCGACATCGCGAAACATTCCGAAAGGGGTGCTTCAGCCGACTTGTCTTGGACTATCAATCTACTTGAAAGAAACCTGCATATCCTATTTGTGTGTGGAAGAACCCAAAGTATCCTATTTGTGGGTGGAAGGACCCGAGTATCCTATTTGTGGGTGGAAGGACCCGAATATCCTATTTGTGGGTGGAAGAAACCCAGATATCCTATTTGTGGGTGGAAGGACCCAGATATCCTATTTGTGGGTGGAAGGACCCGAGTATCCTATTTGTGGGTGGAAGGACCCGAATATCCTATTTGTGGGTGGAAGGACCCAGATATCCTATTTGTGGGTGGAAGAACCCAGATATCCTATTTGTGGGTGGAAGAACCCAAATATCCTATTTGTGGGTGGAAGGACCCGATATATCCTATTGGTGGGTGGAAGGACCCAAAGTATCCTATTTGTGGGTGGAAGGACCCAAATATCCTATTTGTGGGTGGAAGGACCCAAATATCCTATTTGTGGGTGGAAGAACCCAAATATCCTATTTGTGGGTGGAAGGACCCGATATATCCTATTTGTGGGTGGAAGGACCCAGATATCCTATTTGTGGGTGGAAGAACCCAGATATCCTATTTGTGGGTGGAAGAACCCAAATATCCTATTTGTGGGTGGAAGGACCCGATATATCCTATTTGTGGGTGGAAGGACCCAAAGTATCCTATTTGTGGGTGGAAGGACCCAAATATCCTATTTGTGGGTGGAAGGACCCAAATATCCTATTTGTGGGTGGAAGGACCCAGATATCCTATTTGTGGGTGGATAAACCCCGTATCTTGCAAAATCTGAAATCGTCTGGCCTGTGCTGGTGATGCGATAATCGATCAAAAGCTAAAATAGAGTTGTTCTGCATATGCAATAAGGCAAATATTCTTCGAGGAACTAATAGATGCGAGTTCTTGTCGTTTTGCTGCTTGAGATTTCTGCATTCAAAGAAAAATTGTAAGTACTATAAAATTTCTGGGAAGTTGCGACACTTTGCATTGCTCCTTCCACCTTGATTCTGAACTTTGCGGTAAATGCAAAATTTTCCCCTGTTTAATCAAAGAACAATTGTTAGTTTTTGATCAAATAACGGTTGACTTGATTGAACACCTAATTTGGCTTCAAATCTGCATTTTGCTTGCATGGCGATCAAATGTGTTGTTGTTGCGAAAATCTGACATTCTTGAAACTCTTCCTTTTGCACAAGAGAAACCATCTTAAACTGCTTTGGCTTGGGTTGTTTGGAAAAATGAAATTTCATTGATTTTGGGACTAAGCCCAATAAGAGTAGCAAAACATAACGTAGTTCATTACAACTAGGACTAACAAAATTGCAACAGAGTAGTTAAAACATAAGATAGTTGGGCAATAAAATGCCATTTCAAGCTGCAAAATGCGGTCTTTTCAGTCTTCTTGGCTTGCAAACCGCTTCTTCTTTGAATATCTTGGGACTGATGCTTCGCCTTTAACAAAAATTGTGCCTGCGGGAGGAATGCTGCAATAACCACTTAATGGATCTTCTTGCACTATTATTTTGCCATTATCAATCAAGCTTTGGATTTTGTATCTCAAGCCACTGCATTCTTCAGTATCATGACCTTGGATATTTGAATGATAAGCACAATGCTTTAATGGATCAAAATGTGGAGGCAAGTGCTTGGGAATTGTTCCTTTCCTTGGTTGCAAAAGTCCTTCAGCTCGCAATTTTTCAAATATGCTACTTACAGACTCTTCTAGAGGGGTGAATGTATTCGACTTCCTCTTCTTTGACACTGGATAATCGGAATATGATTGTTGAAACTGACTTTGAGAGCCTTGCAAATTTGAGGGTTTCTCTGATTGAGTGGTGTGCCCAAATAAACCAGAAGGGATTTTTTCTGTTGCTATGCCTTCTTCTATCATTTTTCCCAATTGGATCAATTCAGAGAAAGTGCTTGCATTATTGACAACCATTTTGGCATAGTATATGCCTTCTTGCATGTCAATGAAAGCTGCTATTAACTTCTTCTCAGACAAGGGAGGATGCATCTTAGAAGCCTCTAACCTCCACCTCATAGCATATTCTGCAAAAGACTCATGAGACATCCTCTTAATGTTGTGCATATCAAACACATCGGGATCTCCTACTATGTTGAACTTGTATTGTTCCACAAAGTCATGAGCCATATCCTCCCATGTGTGCCATTTGGAAAAATCTTGTTTGGTATACCATGCAAGTGCCATCCCTGATAAACTTTGAATGAAAAATCTCATCCGCAAAGCTTCATTCTTGCCAATTCCAATCAATCTGCCGCAATAATCTTTCAAATGAGCATAGGGATTCCCCTTTCCATCGAAAGTGTTGAATTTTGGTATCTGATACCCATGTGGAAGCTCAATGTCTGGGTGAATGCATAAGTCTTCATAGCATACACTCTGAATGTTCCTAGAGCGCAACCCATCTTTAATGACCTTGTGCAAATTGCGGATTTGTCTCTGCATGCTATGTAAATTAGTTGTCTCAACTTCTTTTCTAGGCAATTCTCGTGGGAGCACTATCACTTGATTTGATTGACTCCCGACAACAGGCATAGTGCTAAAAGGTGGTTGGCATAAAGTTGCAGCTGACCAAGCATTTGGATTGGTAAGATATTCTTGTGAGTTTTGTGGATATACGGTATGTATAGGCATTGGGTAATGAGGCATTGTTGAGTAAGGTGGATTAAAGGTAAAGCTTGTATTTGGCAAAGGTTTGCTAGTGTTGACAAAGTTGACAATCCTATTCCTTTGGACCACATGTTCTTCAACATCATCATTCTGCGGTTGCAAGATACCCATACCAGAACTGGTTGGCCGAAGCTGCTTTGCCATGTTGTTTTGTCCTTGATGCAGATTCTCAACCATTTCAGTGTTCAATGCTAGCCAACCTTTAACAAATGAATTCTACACATTGAACAAAAGCAAGTTAATACGTAAAATGATAATGCATGCATAAAATTTCAAATGTAAAATAAGCCATTAGGCCGAATGGATGGGACCAAAATCCCGACTCAACACATGAGTAAAATATTTAAGAGTTTGAAACTCAATGATCAACAAAATTTGATTTTTCAAGACGCGAATTGAGGAAAACAAGAAAGTTTTACTAAATTAGTATGCGTGCTAGACCATTTTGACACAAATTGCTAAAATGGTCGGCTTATTTTGAACATCAATGCTTTGCTCGACTATCGATTCTTGTTTGTCGCATAACAATCTGTACCAATTCATAGAAAAAACCGCTTCTGATAACTATGAAATCAACATCAATGTCTTCAATTTTCCTTCGCACAATTTTGCCCCAGTTATAACTTCAACATTTCAACTTGTTTTGCAAAAATTGCCCCAGTTATGACTTTCAAAACTTCAAACTACTTATCAAAAGCTGCCCCGGTTGCAATCTCCCACGTCTTCTACTTGCTTTGCAAAATTTGCCCCAGTTTCTATCTTTGGAAAAATTAAAATTTAAATACTAAAGGGTCGAGCCCGATGGAAGAGCCTACGTATCCCTCCTTGGGAATCAGACCGTGCGTAGTTTTGCTTACATAGAAGAGAATTTTCAAATGCTGGTGTAACCGAAACTCGATATGAGTTGCCTACGTTTCCCGCCTTGGGAAACCGGTTACCGTAGTTTGCTTACATAGAAATAGAGTTAACATTCATAATTTGATATTCTTTCTTTTCTTTTCTTTCAACAAGCTAACAAAAGGAAATTACAATAATTACTTCCTAATAATGCGAATAAACTAACTTCTACTTCTGCAACTCTACTGCTTTTCTGGAACTTGATAAACGCCTAAATGCCCTTCTTCGAGGGATTTTCCTTTGCATATGGTAAGATTAAGACAAAAGGTTCGCCAATGCCGTTTGTGGGTAGAATTTTGACATGGCCAGATTTGATCAAGCTTTCAACTTTCTTCTTAAATAAAGTGCATTCTTCAATATTGTGCCCCTGCATCCCTGAATGGTAAGTACAAAATTTTCTCAAATTTTCAGGCTTACGTGACCAACACGGCTTTGGTTTTGCAAGATATACCAAACCGACCTTCAGAAGCCTTTCAAACAGGTTTGCATAAGATCCTGGTATTGGTGTGAATGCAACAGCAGATGCTTTGTGGCTGCTTGACTGGAAACCTGGATTAACAACCACTTTCTTGATGTTATAAGGTTTTTCTGCTATGGATGGCAAAGGGCTTGGCATAACAGCTTTTCCTTTGTCTTTAGATTGCGCCTCAACTAAGCCACACATTCTCTTGTCAGTTATTGCAACCGGCTCCACTTGAAGCTCTGCAGATTTTCTTTTCAATGGATTGCCCTTTGCCAGAATCGGGTTCGAGAATTCATAATGCGACAAAGTCCCGGGCTAGTTTATCCCAATTGTCCAATTTCCAAGGGCCTCGTATGGCGAACCATGTCAAAGTTGGTTCCTTAAGTGTCCTAGCAAACATCATCAACTTGGTTTCATTGCTTGGTCCATACCTTACGACCCAGCTAAGGTAGGCTTTCAAGTGATCATGAGGATTTCCTTTCCCGTCATACATTGGTGGATCAGCTGAGTCAAAAACATCCACATGTTCACTTTCTGCCTCCCCTAAGCTTACTTGTGATAGTAGAGCATTCTCATCTATCATTGTGCCATTGCTATCTTTAGCATTAGGAAGCCCTTTCCCGTTGCTTTTCTCATTACTCGTCTTTGAGGAGCCACCAAGTTCCTTTTCCAACAGGAATGCATGCAAATTAGGGAACTGTTGAGCATCACACTCAAATGCTGGAGCTACTTGCATTGTAGGAGGTGCAACAGTATAAATAGGAGCAACAGGAGCACTTGGTCCCGGGCTTGACACATTTCGTACTGGGTTGCGAGCATCCATGAGCGTGACAACCAATTCAGTAAGGCTATCAAGTCTCTTTTCCAAACTTGCTACGGTTGCTTCAAGCTTGTTAACCTTGTCTTGGTGGGATCCATCATTTCCAGTCAAGTCAATCACAGCAATTTGACGAGCCATAGGTCCTGATCTTGATGTTCAAATAATTAACCCTTTAGCAACGCATACCGAATTTAATAAAAATTTATTAAAAACTGACGGGTCAACTTATTCCAAAATGGATAAATTGAGACCGTACTGAAAAGACCCAAAATTTAGAGCAAGACACTCATTTTGTTAAAGCAGACCAGACGCGGAAACGCTTGTTTAACTCTGAAATTATTTTCAAAAGGAAAACATACTTGCGAGTACTTTAAAATATGATGCTAAACAATATTTTGCAAAATGACAAGACTGGGGTTAAAATAAACAAAATATCATTTAAAAGACGTTTTAAAATAATGGTATGCATGAATTCAAATGATAGATGAATGACTTCAAAAAGCGGTTAACTTTTACAAAAGATAGGTTGAAAGTAACATGACGTTAATCTTACCATACCGCTAAACAAATTTAATCACAACGCAATTAGTGGCAACAAAATTCAAGCAAGCAACGCATATTTAGCAAGTAATCACATATTGGACAGATAATTTGACATGTGGCAAACACAAGTAATTGAGCGTAAATAAAAATGTGAACGCTTCCTACCCTGTAAGGTGCCTCTTTGTGCCAGAGGTGGGCCTAAGACGCGCAAACGAGTGGTAACGAAAAATAGTTCATGCCAGTTTTGAGTAATTCAGATTTAGAGTAAGTGATAAATAGTAACAATAATTGATAACAATCGGCTCTCCGCCTCAACATTGCAATTCCATTATCCCAACTAACTTCCAAAAAGCTAGTGTCAACTCGAAATTCTGACACAGCTCATGCTCTCCACAACATCTGCACCAAATTTCTAAACCCAAATGCCTAAAACCTGAAACAAACCTCTATTCTTTTTGCAAACATCAACGCTCCTCCAAGCACAACTCCCAATTATTTCACAACATCTAGGGGTGAAATTTTCAACTGCCTTCACAATGCCAGACTGCAAATCATGAAAGGCGCCAATTGACCTTTCAAAAATAAAACCTCACTGGTCCTTGGCTTTGGTCAAGCCTCCCAGCTTCCTAGGTTTCGCAAGGCTCACAGACCTTGTTCATAGGGCTCCTCACTGGTCCTCGGCTTTGATCAAGCCTCTCAGTTTTCTAGGTAGCCAAGACCGCACTGGTCTTAAGGAGGGACCCCATTGGTCGTTTATAGACATAGGGGCTTCACTCTCCTAGTATGCGACAAGCATACTTCATTCCATAAGAATTTGCAGTTGGTTAGTCAACACGGGCCTGCACACACGCAAATCCATTCTCGAGAGGGACCCCACTGATCTTTTAAAGACACCAGGGGCTTCGCCTCTTAGATCTCACTACACCAGACCATCTCCAAAACACAATCCAACCAAATCCGCCTAACTTTCCCCCCGACTACAATTCTACCTTGTTCACAAAAAATCTGCATTATGATCTCAATTCTGCTAAATTCTTCCATTTTCTGACCTAAAAGACAACATAGGAGACAAAATTCTAAATCTGATTTCGCTCAAAACATGGTTAGGACTGAGGATTCGTTATCACACAGCACATAATATGCATTGTCGTTGGGTTCAAGAACCCGTTGACAAAAGGGCGGTTTCTTAATTCCTGGAAACGGTATCAAGGACCGGGTCCAAACTAAAGTGTATATGCATGCATGACCTAATCTCCTTCTAAGAGTGGGCTAACGGTTGAGGCTGATCCAGATCTATGCGGGATAAACCTGGCCCCATAAACCAGTAAAACCGGCCATGACAAAACCAGGCAAACCATACCCCAACTAACTTTGGTGACACGAAAGAAATTCAGAGACCTAGGAAGGGCAATGCCCTTCCTGCATAACTACCCGTCAAGCGGGTACCCCGTGATGAAATCGAGGAGGTGAAAGAGAATTGACAGGCTCCATGAGGGAGGAAATATGAACGGAATGCAGACTATGCACAAATAAAACATGCTTCAATACATTCATTTCCAACAATTAATTCTACGCATGCAAACAAATAAAGAGTTAAGCTACGCATACATACAATCAACACACATATAAAGAAAGCAAATTCGTGAAAATTTTTTGGTTAGAACCATTTGCGTATCCCCAGCGGAGTCGCCACGCTGTTGAACCCCAGAAATTACCCTTTCTTTAGGAAAAGATAGGTTTCGGGTATATTTCAACAAAATGGGATTCCAAAGGGCTTTCTTTGGAGTCGCCACCTAATTTAAGGATTATTAGGAACCAATTGTTAATTAATGAGTGCATTTCTTCCTTATTTTAAAAGGAAAATAAATTCAGAGATTCTTAGGTAAGTGGTTCTATTAAATTCGAAAGAAGGTCCCTTGCGGGAGCACTTTCGAAAATCCGCTAAATGCGGTTAATCCGGCGGTTTTCACGAATTTGTTAAGGATAATAAATATATAAAGCTAATTTTATAAGGATAATATGAATAGTATAAATAAGATAAGATTTTAATTATGCCGATACTTAGATAAATAAATGATCCAATTTAAGATTAATAAAATAGATAATGAAATAATAATCAATTAATTAATTAATTAAATAAGTAAAGGTTAAATGAAGTTAGATAATTAAATAAAAACAAACTAGATAAATAATTGGATAATAATAAAGGATTAATTAATTGATTGAATAAATAGATAAATAAATAAACAAATAAATAACTTAATTAAATAAACGATTACTTGCTGATTTCAATTAAATGAATAATAATCGATTAATTAGATAAATAAATAAATAAATATTAATTAATTAAATAAATGATTAATTGAAATTAAATAGATTAGATTAAATAAATAAATAAATAAATAAAGGATCAAACTTAATTGATTAACTAAATAAATAAATTAGATTAGATAAATAAATAATTGAATATTAAATATAATAAATAAAGAAGCAATTCAAATGCGAATTATGACGAGGATACGATTTTTAGTCGAATTTGATTTTGCACTCATTAATTGACAAATGATTCTAAACATCCATAAATTAATTGGCGATTCGAAAAGAAATGATACAAAACATTCATATGAAACAATTTAAGTGATTTACAATAGTTATTCACAATTCAAATATCATTTCTATCCTGCAGGGCTACTAATCCGATATATGGGGAAATCCTATACAACATGCATTTTCTAAGGGAGCGGGGAAGGATGGAGTTTAGAAGATAGAACCCGGAAGCGCAAACTCAGTCATTGAGCCTTGGACTTTGTGATTTTCATTTTTTCTTTCTTTTACATTTTTCGGGGATATCAAGTCCCGAAAATGCGGAGAGGATCAAATAACTCCAATGCAAATAGCCAATCCCAATTTGTGAGTTGAGCAACTCGTTCCCAAGGGAGTGTACATGGCAAAGAAAAATAGAAAAGATAAGGATTAGAAGCTGATGCATCAATGCACAATAAATAACGAAAAAAGAGTAATAATGCACGATTACTGACCATTCAGTTAAATATTTAAAATACAACTTTCATTAATCAGCTCTAAATACTGCTAAAACTAGGTTCACTAATATAGACAGAGACATGATCATGAAATAATGCTTGGCTCAAACACTCAGAAGCAACTTATGCCCTTTTACTTATGCAAAATAACAGAGCTAATCTCTTAATCATTAGCTAAAAAAAATCTATTTTTCCTACGCAGACAGTAAAGCCAATACACAAGCATGGTTTCTAGAGCTAAATCAATAAAGCACGACAAAAACTTTATAATCTGCGTTTACAAACCTGAACTTTCAGACCCAATCTATTTATTGAAATCATTTAATAACTTGAACTATTGGTCATTCATTTAATTTTCAGATTTCAAGATCGACCATTTTCTATTAAATAGATAATTTTTACATGATGGAACAATAAGCAATTCCACACAGCAACACCTTTACAGATTAACAAGTTAACTTCAAACGCTTATTTTTTGCATATAAGAGCTGATACGCAGCCAAGGATTACAAAAAAAAAAGTTCGATTTACATAACAGTAGGAAACATTTTCATGAAAAAGAAAGTGCTATGGAAAATGGACAGCTAGGCCAAACATTTCAAGGATAAAAATTCATTGAAAGGAAAGGGGAACTTAAATCTCAAACAAACTTGCCAAACTTTTAGCCTGCTATCTTCACACAATAATATTACCATACATAATGAAATATCTAGGCATGACCAAAGCAGATTCAAGAGATAGCTCAAAGTAACAAAAAAAGTAAAAACTTCCCTAACATATACTTATTATTACTAACATTAGAAAAGAAATTAGCGACTTCAGTTTCATGTAACATCGACTAATAACTATCTCCCAAATACTTTGATACTCGAGATGTCATTTCATAGCTGGATTACTTCAGACCTCAACAAGCATAAAAAAACACTCTGCACACACTCCAAACACTCACCCGAAACATCTAATGCCTAAGCTGTAGCCACTGCAGCATCTAGAACTTATCTCCCTGCATTCCAATAACTAGCAGCCTGCATAAAATGACCAAAGACTATCCCTATGGTAACTGCACCCTTCAACAAACACCTGGGAACAGCCTCACTCTCTTCATATAATCAGACACACACACATAGAGACTTTTAAAACAGAAACCATAGGCACCTACACCTCTGCACCTCAAACTCACCTACACACTTAACACCTATTGCTATCTCTTACATCATCATGGAAACAAGCTGATTCTCTAATGCTTTCCAAGCCAGCTGCACCCTGGAACTACTCTTAAACTCCTTCATCAATACCTGAAACAACTTCAGCATTTCATCCTTGCCAACTAAGACTTCCTGGACTTCTTACACCCTTCTGAAAACAAGGCAACCTGGACAACACTTACAGGAATCCCTGAAACAGCCCCTTACCTCCCTGAATTAAACCTAACAACTCCTAAAAATAAACAACTCTGAAACCAGAACCTACACTCCTTTTTCCCCAGCTTACCACCAATCTTAATTCCCAGAACCTACACTCCTACTCTCACTCTCACAGCTTAACAAACAGGGCTCCTTAGACCCTACACTTCTGCATACACAAAAACTCACCATCACCTGAACATATACAACAGAACCAAAACTGGACCCTGTCTTACAACCAGGCATTCAAAAGGAACCAGAAACAGCTTATACGAATTCTATAAGCCTGCCACCAACACGGCAACCCAATGAAACAACTAGAACTGTAAAGAAACTCTTTTAAGTTAATGAGCAGGGTCGGATCAAACTATAGAAATGAACTGATTTTACATTCAACATAAAGCTCTCATTTTAATTTTTATGAACTGGTTAGTGTCTCAATTTCAATAAGGATCCATTTCAAAATATAGGATTAAAGCTAAGCAGCTTTAAAGCTTTCTACAAATGATATAGTTTAAGGCACATTAATCATGGTGATTCTGATCCTTAAGCTCCTCCTAACATGCTTCAAAATTATTTTTAAGCAAAACAACACAGATAGTAGTTCAAAACAAACAATGTTACTTGACTATACATTCTCATCTATTATTTGCTAAAATGCACAGAACACAAAAGAAAATAATGAGACACTGACCTTTTGCGAGGCAGTGAACAAGAGCGATGAACTGAAAAATGCAACTCGAACAAACGACGAACAAAGTCGACGACTAGAACAAGGTTGACAACTCGAATAGCGATGCGATAACACGAAATTGAAATCAACAAAAACAGAAAAGTAATACCCTTTTTTCTTAGAACTGAGAGAGATGCTTTTCTTCTTTTTTTTCTCTAAGGCATATGCTGCCGTTTCTTATATGTCAAAATCCGAACCCCCCCAAAAAAATGAGCATAAGGATCAATATATACCTGGATTCTAGGGTTTTGGCTCTTCTTTGAAAATCCCAAATCGACCCTACTCGCTTTTTCTTTCCCTTTTGAAACCAGGGTCAAAATAGTATAATCCTTTGGATCGTACTAGTTTCACCCTGATTTTCAAAGGGAATCCGAACGTTATAGACATCTCACGGCTCGGATCGAAACCAATTCAAAATGGACGATTGAGATTGATTGAGTTTGTACTGGTGAGAGGGAAAAGGAATGGGACCAGCTGGAATAAGGCTATTCGTCCAGCAAAGTCGAGCGTACGGAGAAGATGGCAATGGTCGCGGGTCGAGAGACTGGGAAACGGGTTGCAACTGGGAAACGGGTTGGGGCTTTCTGAAAAGGAAGGGAAATGTATATGTATTGTATCTTTGCGTGGATAGGCTATATTTTAGCCTTAGGACGGATTTAGCCTGATTTTAGATTTTAATAGGTAAAGAGGGGAGTTGTAAGGGTAGGCTGAAATTAATGCTACGCATTGCAATTTTAGCCATTTTTAACTGAAATTTATCAATTACCTTTAATTTTCAAATTAATTTTAATTAAAATAATTAGGCTTTTCATTGAAACTTTCGGGACAAAATTGGGTGTCAACAAAGATATTCCTTCAGTTAAGGTGATATGGCGAAGCAATAATGTAGAAGAAATGACTTGGGAAGCTAAGAATGATATGAGAGCCAAGTATCCACATCTCTTCACTACTTCAGATATATAATAGATCCTTGTTTAATGCTTCTACATACTTCATTTAATATTCAAAGACGGATGTTCCTGGGGGGGGGGGGGGAATTGTTACACCTGTATGTCTAAAGTGACTAATATTGCGTTAATGACATGCTAAGCATAATTTTAGTAAGTATAAAATCATAATATGACTATATATGACATTTAGATGTTCAATAAAAAGTTTGAGACAAATCGATTTTAAGTTGCGGAAAATCCTATTGAAGAATTGCCATGTAATGAGCTATTTTGAGCAATTAAATTCGTAAGCTTTAAGATGTCATTTTGGGATATATATTATACCAAATTGAAGGTCTTGAAATGTAGTTTCCAATACTTTTTCCCATTTTCTTATACGACGTCCGGATAAAGATATATGAGCATCAGAAATTAGGCCAGAAGAAGGGACATACGCGAAAAAGAGGGCTAGAAGTGAAATATTTTGATTATAAAAGGAAAACTTATCTATTTTTTCATCATTTCTAGAACATTTACGGTAGGAGCAGAGCTTTCATGAAGGTTTAAGCCATTGATAAGGTTTTGGAAGGAAGAACGCCAATCTTAACTCGAAATTAAAAACGGATTACATTAAAACGCTTTACGCGACGAAAGTAACGTCGTGCTACCTTTCTTTTCATCTATAGCTTGAGTTTTAGAATTACTTCATGACTAATAAAAGTGTGTTATTGTTGTGTTATAGCTTGTTGAAGCTTTGAAAGGTTTGGAATTCAAGGGAAACAAGGTTTAGAAGCAAAAATATAAAAGGTATGTAAGGCTAAACCTTTCTTTAGGCAAGCCATGTATCTTATAGCTTTTGAAGCATGTCTTAATACTAAATTTGGTGTTTCTTGTTGGGAAATTATATGGAATCAAGGGAATCTTGTATATGCTTAATTTGGTACTAAAATCCAAGGAGAAATATGTCCAAAACAGCAGACGAAATGTTTCAAAATCTGAAAAATTGTTATTATCTTCAGACAGTTATTAGTAGTTTGAGCATAACTCTTTGTACAAAATTGATATTGAGATAATTTAAGATTTTCTGCAACCTTAAGAATTATATATACAACTTTCATGGAGACCATAATGTCTATAACTTTGATTTAGGCCCTAAAACTTAGGTCTCACGATGGGGAAGTGGTGCTGTCCAGAGATTCTGTCCGCAGATTTGTTATGCCGCCCGATGGTCTCATCTTGTAATCCATAATGTTTCAAAATCTAGAAAATTATTTTTATCTTCAGACAGTTCTTAGTAGTTTTAGCATCACTCTTTGTACAAAATTGATATTGAAATGATTTAAGATTTTATGGAACCCTAAGAATTATATATACAACTTTCATGAAGACCATAAAGTCTATAACTTTGATTTAGACGCTAAAAATTAGGTCAAGATGGAGAAGTGGTGCTGTCCAGAGATTTTGTCCGCGGATTTTTCATGCCGCCTGGTCTCCTCATCTTGTTATCCGTTTAATCTGTTTATGTTGTCAGTTTAGCTGGGTATCCATTCCTGTGTATATTATAGTGCTGGTTTGTTTTTGCGGATCATCTAGTTTTAAGGAAAACTCTGCCAAAATTTTTATGGAAATTCAAAGAGTTGGTAAAATTTTGAGTTCTAGGTTGTGTCTCTAATTCCATCTAGGGTGTTCTTATCATTCCTTTGAGTTAATATCAATTGTTGCCACATATGTTGTGCCTCATACATGATTATGCTTATATTGTGATCATATTGCGTGTGATTGGAGTCCCCCAAAGAGGCTGGATATTGGACACACAGTCCGGTCATGCGTGATACTACCCGTCTGGAGGACACAGCCCTTCTGGTTCAGGCGGGAGTTCAAACACGTAGTGTGACCGGAGTCATCTACACAGTATGACCAGATAGACTAGATACTATTGGCTGCGGGGACATAGCCTATAACACTCGTCAGGTTTGTTATATACGCGTATATAACAACAGTATGCACCGCAACACTATACATGAGGCTAGTTCAGATGTTTAGTTACCTAATTTTGGGGGATACATCCCATAACACCAGACAAGTGCCAGTTCAGATAAAAGTTCAGTTTTAGCTCAGTACCAGTTATCAGCCACCAGTTCTTCGTGTCAGTATCAGTTGACAGCTATCAGTTCCAGTTCTAGTTACCGGTTATCAGTTATCAGTCATATCACAATCAGTTATCAGTATGTTTAGCTCAGCCTTTAGTTTCAGATTCAGGTAGACTTCAGTTTATATTCGGATCATGTTTAGTTTGTGTTTCAGATTTCCAGATACATTGCTATTCTCCATCACATATTTACATATTTATATTCCACCCTTACAGTTACATTCAACTATGATATATTATATGCTGATCCGTTACATACTTTTGTACATATCGTACTCACGTCGTCTCTTGGGCGCTGTGTTTTATGTTGCACAGGTACAGAGAGATCAAACCTTGAGCCACATTAATAGGCTATCTACCAGCTATTGGTGTCAATATTCCTCCTCCCAGAGTTTACTACTTTTGGTATGTTGTACAGACGTCTAGTAGGTATGGCGGGGCCTTGTCTCATCCTTTGTATATTCGGTTCAGCACTCTTAGAGGCCTATAGATATGTTCTTATGTGGTTCAGTCAGTATGTTATATATATCAGCGTGTGATAGCCTTGTCGTCTTTCTAGACTTTATGCTTTCAGCAAATATGTATGTATATATGACCAGGTTGCCAGCTTATTTCTATTATTAATAGATTATTAGTAGGTTTAGCGATGATCGGCACTCAGTGTTGGTAATCCGTCACGGCCCTAGGTTGGGTTGTGACACCTCTTCTTCTGATTGGCAGATAGTTTAATGAGAATAGTCTAACTAAATTGAAGTAACTAAGCAAGATGACCAAAGTACAAGGGTTCTTTTCAATCCAAACTTTTGAGTCGACTTACAAACAATAGTTTTCACTTCGTTCACAGCTAAACAATTTTCAATTATTTGTTTTTACTTCTACGGTCACGAATAAGGCTGTCCACCGGCCCGGTCCGGTTCCTGTGCGCCTTCGCCGGTCCGGTGCTAACTAAAAAAAAAAAGTCGACGCCGGTCCGGTCCCGATCCGGTCAAGCGGTGCATTTGCACCAATGCGGGATCGGAACCGGAACCGGGAAGGTGTGACCGTTCCGGTCCCGGTTCGTCCCGGTCCGGTTTCGTTAAATTTTTTTTATTTTTTAAGTTATATTTTTTATTGTTTGAAATAGAAAAAAAATTATGGTAGACTAAAATCTAAATAAACAATACAAAACACATTTTATTCAACAATACGATTATACGACAGTACATTAAGTTGGAAAATGAAAATCCATAATTAGAAAATAAAAACTAGAAAATAGACTAGAAATTAGAAAAATACATAAATCTTCAACTTCACCGACTCAACACTCAATTATCACGTGGTAAATATATGCCACCACCATGAGCTGCCCATTTGGGGGCATGATGGTATTTCAAGTGAGTCTTAAACTTCCCCGTCCCTCCATTATGTGATTCATCATTCCAATTCCAAACTTTCTGACAAAGAGTACATTGAGCTTTGCCGGTATCATTATTTTTTGTGATAAATTCCCAAACTTGGGATCTTTTAGTTCTTCGACTAGACGGACCTGCTGTAGTAGCACCTTGAACTTTATTAGGATTATTTGCATTTGCAGCCATGTTGATAGAAAATTTATAAAAATAGCCTTTTGTTTGAAATTTTTTAAGAGAAATGAATAGAAAATATTGAATTGTGATTAATTTGATGAAATATGGGAGTATTTATAGGAAAAATAGGTAGGGGAGGGCTGTAGGGGCGTTTATGGGTGTGGGGGTGGGAAAAATAGCCGTTTATGGCCGTTGCCAACGGCTATTTTTCAAAAGGGAGCGGATTTGGAGGTTTGTGCGTTGGGCCGGTCCGGCCCGGTTCTGGTCCGATCCGGTTCAAACATTTTTTTTTGTTTTTTGTTTTTTGGTTATTTTTTTGTTTTTAATAGCCTTTGTAGTTTTTGAATTTTAAATTAAAAAATAATAACAAAATATAAATTGATAGCAAGACATCTATTTTTTATGTAATAACTTATATAATACTAGTAATCTAGTATTAAAGTATTAACTATTAAGTATGTAGTATTTTAGTATTTAATATTTAAGTATTAAATTGCAAAAAATATAATTGAGAATATATAAACAATGGTAACTTAGTTAGTAGCAAGACATAACACTTGTTATTTTTTCAAAACTTAATAGTATTTATTATTTAGTATTTAGTATTTAGTATTTAGTATTTAGTATTTAAGTATTAAATTGTAAAAGTATAATTGAGAATATATAAAACAATGATTGATAACTTAATAGCAAGACATAACACTTGTTATTTTTTCAAACTTAATACTAAGTTAGTAGTATAATAGTATTTAGTAATTAGTATTTAGTATTTAGTATTTTAGTATTTAGTATTTAGTATTTAGTATTTACTCTTTAGTATTTAGTATTGAATTGCAAAGAGGTAACTTAATAGCAAAGGATAATTGAGAATATAACAAAGGATTATAATTTACTTAATAGCAAGGCGTAACACATTTTATTGAATAATGGCTGAATTTTTTTTTTTTTTTTTGCAAAGTACATAGATATCAAATTGCAAAAACTACATATTAATAAAAAACTTCTCATTTTCTGAATAATTTCTTCTGGAACCTCTGGAGGAACCGGTGGCAAAGAGTCATCTTCTTCATAATCATTTTCATTGTCCACACTTCCATCGCCTGACAAAATTTCTGTTGCTGCTTCTGCATCGGCTAGTTCATCTTCTGCAAATCCAAAATTTCTTCGCTCCGATCTAATCCAATCTCTGAATAATACGGGCGTCTCCATTGCTTCTTCCTTCAATGAATGTCTATGATCTCCAATTTGTAATCTTCCTTGGCTAAACGCGCTTTCTGAAGCAACTGATGATGCTTGAATAGTTAGAATATCCCGCGCCATTTTTGCTAAAACTGGAAACTGTGCTTGTTGATCCTTCCAAAATGGCAGTAGTTGCTCGCTTCCAAAATAATCAATTTCCTTGCAAGCATGAAGTAAATAAACATCAAGCTCGTTGAACCCTCCGCTGCTACTCGAATGCCTGCTAGAAAGCCTTTGATTAAGGCTGGAAAAACTTCCCAATCCGGCTGCAGCTCTTTTACTCGGCTGCGTTGAACTTGATCCAGCTCCACTTGGAACACTTGGAACAACATTATCAGCTGCACTCCTATATCTTTCATAAATCCGTTGGTAATCTACAATTACCCACAAGCTGTTTCTACAGTTGGTGTTTCTTCATCAGTAATTCTCAAAGTCCGATAAATTTCTCTAATTAGCATTTCCGTATTAAAACGTTTAAAACAGGGATGTAATACAGAAGCAATGCAATAAAGTGGTGGAATAGGAAAAAAATATTTTTAAAATTTTTCAATCATTGCTTTACCGCAACTTCATAACAAGGCACTACTCTATAATCGTTAAGTAATTCTGCTATTCCAGCTATAAAATACAACATGGTAGTGAGTGTAGGATAATATTGACCGGAAAATTCTTTAGTAGCATAAAAAAACTTTTCTAAAAAAATAAGAAGACGCTCAACATTTAGCCAATCAGATTCTTCTAGGTGATACTCTACAACCACTTTGTGATTAGAATAATTAGTAATAGGCACTCGTAAAGTGTAAGCAACAGTCAAAGAGTCATATACAGTGTTCCACCTAGTTGAAACTTCCTTAGGAACTGTTCTAGGCCGCAAACCTTCATTCACACACTCTACCTGAAAGTCCCTCCATCTATCCGGTTTTTTAGATTTAAAAATATAACTAATTGCGAGTCTAACCTTCATAATAGTAGGATCAAATAACTGAAGGTCATCTTTTACAACTAAATTATATATATGACATGCACATCTAACATGAAACAATTCTTCAAAAGGGGGATGCAATGCGGGTCTTAACTTACTAATAGCAAAATCATTGTTTGCAGCATTATCAAGAGTTATACTTAAAATTTTATCACTAAGAAAATACGTCTTACAAATATCAGAAACTTCTCTCTTAATAAATGCTCCCGTGTGTGGTTCATCGACAGCGCAATATACTAAAATTCTTTTTTGCATTACCCAGTTAAGATCTATCCAATGACAAGTAACTGTTAAATACTCATACCCATTAACACCACGACCCAAGTCAGTAGTAAGACAAACTCTATAATCAAAGTGATAAAATATATATCGTAAATATTGTCTATATTCATTTTTAAATTTTATAATATCACTTCTAACCATAGTTTTTGGAAAACCTTGAAAAGACGGATTATATACGGTTTGAATATAACGAATAAAACCTTGACAAGAAGCAAATGTAAAAGGTAAGCACTCTACCGCAATCATTTTTGCCATTTGTTCCCTATCTTTCTTCTTATCATAATGCATAAGCCCCCCGTCACTGGGTTAATTTCCTGTTGGACTCCACTACCTTGCGATGGAGCCATTCTATTCCCTGAATGTCACGACCCAATTTCCAAGGGCTCGTGATGGCACCTAAACAACATTTGCCTAGGCGAACCAATGAAACAAGATGCGGAAAAGAACAATAATGTGAAAAGATCATAAATGGATATATAAATATAAAAGGGTGAAGTCCAAAAGAATATATCCACAAAAGAATTGGAGCATTCTAAGAGTGACTCAATAAAGTATGAATATACATCAAAGAAATCTGAGTCCTATCTCTAAGTGACTCCGGCGGTATGCCACCACGGTCTGTGTGGTCGGCTCACCTCAATCAAAAGTCTCAGAAGCCTCGGGAACCGCTAACGTCCGGGCTGCTGACTGGATGAAGGACCTGCGCACGTAGCAGAGTAAGTTATGAGCCGAAACCCAGTAAGATCACCGACAGGCCCGCTAAGGTACCCTTGCGGGACAAGTCGCTACATGCATCATAAGCAATAACATACTATAGTAATCATACAATAAAGTAGTGAAATCACAAATAGATGTGACACATTCCATACACACAAGTAGTAACCAGAAGTCTCAAGGATTATGCCCATCCAACGTAAGGCATAGGTCAACTCAGCGGCGGTTTGGAGGTCCAATCTCTACTCCCGTGCCGACTAACCTAGACCTACGATGGACTAGCAACACCACTACTAAGTATCAACCATATACCGTGATCCGAAGTCACTATCACAATCATGAATAAGTAGACCAACGACCCGTAGTCGTTGGCTCATCTCAAATCTGTCTACGATCGCACCACACCCCCTGTCAAGTGCGTCGTATCTCAATAAATCAAGTGACCACACCACACCCCCTGTCAAGTGCGTCACATCTCAAAGATCAAGTGTCCACACCACACCCCCTGTCAAGTGTGACACATCTCATAGTATAGGCGACACCACACCCCCTGTCAAGTGTCCCTCTAACAGTATTAATATCCACGACATTAATAACAATAACAGAAATATTAATAACGATAATATTTCACAGTCACCGTAACCCAGGTTGGTTATGCTAGCTGAACGTAAGGCGAAGGTTAACCCGACCACAGTTTGGGGGTACAATCCCTACTCCCATGTCGTCCAACCCAAGGTTACGTATAGACAGCACTACCCAACCCGGCACGTGAACAAATCAAGTACCAATATCATACAAAAGCCGGCAAAACCCTCGACAAGACATTTATCATGACATGCCGGCAACATCCTCGGCCATGTCCCAAGTTCTTGCTATCTAAGCATGGCGTAGCAAGCGTTACTACGATATAAATTTAAGCTACCTCGACGTAGCGTTTAGACCGGCACATACCTCGGTCGAGTCACAATCTCGCTATTTATAACAAACAATAATAGCAAGTAATTCACATCATTAATCCAAACCATTGTTAGGTATATATATATATATATGCGTACATGAAGCATACTAGCATGAAGGAAGAGTCCCCAAGCACAATAGAGGTCAAGTCTCACTTACCTCGAAATTTGGGCTCAAATGCCGGGAAGAATCTCCTTTCCCGCTCGCCTTGTCCGCGAAGGACTCTCCACTAGGTCTATTAAGACAAGATATAGCACATATGAGTGCTCAATTATAGCTATTTAAGCCTATAGGCATCTTAGAGTAAAAATTACCAAAATGCCCCCGGGTAGGGCCGAGCCCTAAATTTACAAAATGTACTTTTCCGGACTCCCCACGCTCCCGTGAGTCCAAAAGTACACTTAGATTCCACATGCGAGCCTTGCTCGATGTCTTTCCCCAATTCTTAAGAATCTAGGGTTCTAACCCATTTCCAAGAATCAACCATTTGTCTCTTGTGTTAATCAACATAAAGATGGATTGAAAGGGCTTACCTTAAGTGTAAGTATGATTGGGTCTTCAAGAAATACCCAAAAATCGCCTCAAGAGCTCACCAAATGATTTTTATAAGTTATGAACCGAAATGGCCCGAAATGGCCTTTTTATAGCAGTTTTTTTTTTTTGCCTCTGTGACAGCTTCTTTTAAAAAAAATCATAACTTTTGATAGGAATGTCCAAATGACCTGAAACCGGTGCCATTAGAACTACAACTCAAAGGGTTACAACTTTCATGTTTTGAGTTTTTCCTAATTCCTTACGGATTGGCCGGAAAATAAGCTTTTATCCGGCTGTTTGCGCCAAAACAGAACAGAAAAGTCGCACCAGATTTTCTACTGTTTTAGGGGAAAAACGGGACCCTACGAAGCTCGGAATGATCCCAAATTTTGCACACAAGCCATAAAATACTTGGGTGACATGCTCGTCAAGACGGAACTCAATTCGTACCTCCAGAACTCAAAAAGTGGGTCACACGGCAAAGGTTCAATTTTCGACTTTCGCCAAAATAGCAAAATTTAACCAAACGGCCTCGGAATCCAATTCCGAAAGTTGCTACAAGTCACAAATGACTATACGAACCTAACGGAACTTTTGAATCTCTCATCGGAGCTCATTTGCTCAAATCGAGCTCGGAAACCTCTTTTAACTCTTTTAAACTTCCGAAACGGGGACTTTACCAAAAGTCCTATCAAACGAGGTCCGTTTTCAATTTTGAAGGTTGCTACATATCATAAATGACGAGACGGACCTAACGGTGCGCTCGGATTTTCCATCAGGGTTCGTTTACTCAAAATGACCTATCGAAACCCCAAATTCCTTTCCGAAATTTCATAAACGGATCCTTTTCTCGAAAACCTATCAAACGGACTCCGTTTCGACTCAGATTTCACAGACGGGTCATAAATGACCTAACGGAGCTTTTGGGACTATCGACACGCAAATCAAGGTCCCGGATCCCGTAACGACTATTTGAGGGTCGTTACATTTTCCCCCACTTAGACTCTCGGCCGTCCTCGGACGAGCCTAAGTCTAAGGTAGGATCCACACACTAGCCACGGAGCTGGCACGGATTTCGAGGACCCCTCGGTACCACCCGAAATCAATAAAACTTAAAAATGAAAATTCAGGCTTAGAAAATACAAGGATTTCATACCTGAATCATCGAACAAGTGCGGATGCCTCTCACGCATCTCGGACTAAAGCTCCCAAGTGGCCTCGGCAATGGAGTGATGCCCCCACTGAACTCTCACAAGCGGGATCACCTTCGATCTCATCTTACGGACCTCTCTAGCCACAATAGCAATAGGCTCCTCCGAATAAGCTAAGTCGCCATCTACCTCCACGGAAGCCATATCGATCACATGAGACAGATCGTGAACATACTTCCGGAGCATGGACACATGGAACACCGGATGAACAGACAGAGAGGGAGGCAAAGCCAGTCTATAAGCAACGGCGCCAACGCTCTCCAATATCTCAAAAGGCCCAACGAACCTAGGACTGAGCTTGCCTTTCTTCCCAAATCTCATAACACCCTTCATGGGCGACACTCTGAGGAATACCCGGTCCCCAACCATGAACTCAAGATCTCTCCGTCTCCGATCTGCATACGATATCTGCCGGCTCTGAGCCGTGCGGAGTCGATCCTGAATAACCCAGACCTTATCTAAGGTCTGCTGCACCAAATCGGGCCCCAACACCTGGACCTCACCAGACTCGAACCAACCGATAGGCGAGCGACATCTCCGACCATACAATGCCTCAAACGGAGCCATCTGGATAGAAGCCTGATAGCTATTATTATACGCAAACTCTTCTAGCGGCAAATGGCTATCCCAATGGCCTCCAAAATCAATAGCACACGCCCTCAACATATCCTCGAGGATCTGAATGGTCCGCTCAGACTGGCCATCAGTCTGCGGGTGAAATGCAGTGCTGAGATCGACCCGAGTACCCAGCTCTCTCTGAAAAGATCTCCAAAACTGAGCTGTGAACTGAGCACCTCGGTCAGAAATGATAGAAACAGGAGCACCATGCAATCTCACAATCTGCTCAATGAAGACACGAGCCAGACGCTCCGAGGTATAAGTAGTCCTCACTGGAATGAAGTGAGCCGACTTCGTCAGTCGATCAACTACTACCCACACCGAATCATGCTTACCCACGGTCAGCGGCAAACCAACTACGAAATCCATCGTGATCTGCTCCCACTTCCACTCGGGAATGGGCATAGACTGGGTCACCCCGGCTGGCCTCCGGTGCTCATACTTCACCTGCTGGCAATTCAAACACCGAGATACATAATCAGCAACATCCCTCTTCATCCCTTTCTACCAATACAGCTCTCGAAGATCATGATACATCTTCGCAGTACCCGGATGAATGGAATATCTCGAACTGTGAGCCTCTGCCAAAATCATCTGCCTCAGCTCCACAATGGCTGGAACACATACCCGGCCGTTAAGCCGCAAAGCACCATCATCACCAATCACGAACGAGGACACTCCCCCACTCAGGACCCTGTCCCGGAGATCTCTCAGATAAGGATCCTCGAACTGCCTTTCCCGAATCTGGGAAGCTAAAGACGACTGAGACCCCACATATGCAAGCAACCGGCCTGGAACAGAATCATCAAACCGAACCCCACTAATGGACAAAGCCTGCAACTCACGGGCCAACGGCCTCATATCAGCATCGAGATAGGCGAGGCTACCCATGGACTTCCTACTCAAGGCATCGGCTACAACATTAGCCTTTCCGGGATGATACCGGATAGAAAGATCGTAATCCTTCAGCAGCTCTAACCAGCGGCGCTGTCTCCCGTTCAAGTCCTTCTGAGTGAACAAGTACTGGAGACTCTTATGATCGGTGAATATCTCACATGGCTCGCCATAAAGATAGTGCCTCCACAACTTCAGTGCAAACACGACAGCTAACAGCTCCAAATCATGGACAGGATAATTCTTCTCATGGACCTTCAGCTGTCTCGAGGCATAAGCTATCACCTTACCCTCCTGCATCAGAACACTACCCAGGCCAACACCCGAAGCATCACAATATACGGTGAATCCCCCGGATCCACTAGGCAAGGCCAACACTGGCGCTGAAGTCAACAGAGTCTTAAGCTTCTGAAAGCTAGACTCACAGGCATCGGACCACAGGAAAGGAACATTCTTCTGGGTCAACTTCGTCAGAGGTGCTGAAATAGAAGAAAACCCCTCGACGAACCGCCGATAATAACCTGCCAAGCCTAAGAAACTCCGAATCTCTGTAGAAGAAGTAGGCCTAGGCCAACTCTGAACGACCTCTATCTTCTTCGGATCAACACACACCCCATCCTTGGTCACCACGTGACCTAGGAAAGATACAGAACTGAGCCAAAATTCACACTTGGAGAATTTGGCATACAACTGCTGATCCCTCAGAGTCCGAAGAACAACTCTCAAATGCTGCTCATGCTCCTCCCTGCTCCTCGAATAAACCAAGATATCATCGATAAACACAATGACGAAGGAGTCAAGGTAGGCCTTGAACACTCGGTTCATCAGATCCATGAAAGCAGCTGGGGCATTCGTAAGCCCGAAAGACATCACCAGAAACTCATAGTGGCCATATCAGGTACGAAAAGCAGTCTTGGAAACGTCCTCGGACCGAATCCTCAACTGATGATACCCCGACCTCAAATCAATCTTCGAGAAGAAGGTAGCACCCCGAAGCTGATCAAACAAATCATCAATACGCGGCAAAGGATACCTATTCTTGATAGTAACCTTATTCAGCTGCCGGTAATCAATACACATCCGCATAGAGCCATCCTTCTTCTTCACAAATAATACCGGGGCACCCCATGGAGACACACTGGGCCTAATGAAGCCCTTATCGAGCAAATCCTGAATCTGCTCCTTCAGCTCCCTCAACTCAATAGGAGCCATACGATACGTGGGAATAGATTTAGGCTGAGTGCCTGGCAATAGATCAATGCAAAACTCTATCTCCCGCATAGGCGGCAAACCCGGCAAATCATCAGGAAACACATCCGGATACTCACAAACAACCGGAACTCTATCAAGGGATAACTCCTCTGCCCGGACATCCCGAACTGAAGCAATATATCCCTCGCACCCACTAGATATCATCCTCTGCGCCTCCAAGAAAGAAATGATCCTACTCTTCGGAGAAGGCCTGGAACCTCTCCATACAACCCGAGACTCACCCTCTGCCCCGATCGTCACGGACTTGGCATGGCAATCCAAAGTCGCATGACAGGAAGCCAGCCAATCCATGCCCATAATGACATCGAAATCAGACATATCGAGCAGCATCAGGTCCACTAAGGACTCTACACCACAGATGGAGATCATACACTGCCGATAACCCCTATCTACACATATAGAAGACCCGACAGGGGTGGCAACCATAAAGGGATCATCTAAGAAGACCAGATCCCTGCCCAAGCAAGGGGCAAATCCCGGCGACACATACGAATAGGTAGACCCCGGATCAATAAGAGCATAAGCATCGCGGCCACAGACAGAAATAATACCTGTGATGACATCATTGGATGCCTCAGCATCCTGACGAGTCATAGCATAAACCTGTGCCGAGCCTCCTGAACCCGGAGCTCTCTGAGACTGCTGTCTAGGAGGAATCTGAGAAACGGGCCTGGCGGCCTGAGGACCAGATGGTACCATAGCTGCGGATCCCTGGCGACCTGATGAAACATAAGGGCAACTCCTGACATAGTGCTCTGGAGACCCACACTCAAAACATCCATCACCTCTACCTCCTCTACCGCCTCTACCACCTCTGCCATGACCACCTCCAGACGAACACCTCCCATGATGCCTCTGATGGCACCTCCCGCACTGCGGCGGACCAGACTGCGAAGAGCCACCCCGCCTCTGGGATGACTGAGGCCTCGGGGTCCCTGAAGAAAAATCCTGGGCAGGCAAAGCAGCAGCCTGGGGCCTAGACTGAGAACGGCCCTGATGACCCTGACCCCTCTGAGTGGATCCACTATACCCACCAGACTGACGCGATCTCTTGGCCGCCCTCTCCGCGTCAGCCCTGGCGAAGATATCCTCCATCCGCCGCGCCACATCAACTATCTCAAAATATGACTTGTTGCCCATATCAGGGGCAACAACTACCTGCAAGCGGGGATGAAGACCCTCAACAAACCGGAGGACCTTGTCCCTCTCCTGAGCCACCATAACCGGCGCAAACTGAGACAACCACAAGAACCTGGTGTCATACTCTGAAACAGACAGGTTTCCCTGCCTCAACCCCTCAAACTCGCGCCTCTGAGCATCGTGCTGACTCTGGGGCACGAACCTGCTCATGAACATAGACACGAACTCAGCCCAAGACAAAGGAGGGAGGTCACTAGACCTCTGCCGCATCATGGAGACCCACCATGTCTCCGCATATCCCGATAATCTGAAAGAAGCACACTGCACCCCTAAGGTGTCTCTAGTACCAAGAACTGTCAAAATCTTCTCACACTTCTGAATGTACCTCTGGGCAGTACATGTAGCTGAGGTACCGTCGAACTCTGGAGGCTGAAGCTTCATGAATGACTCTATCCTCTTGGCAACCACCTCAGTGCCCATAGGAGGAGTAGAAATAACAGGACCTGCCTGAGGAGCAGAAGCAGAAGGCTGGGCAATATGATCAGGAGCAGCCTCAGAAGTAGGCGTGCTCATAACAGGCGTGGTCGGCTGAGGAGCCGAAACAGGAGCTGCAACATCATCTCTGACAGGGACCTGATGGCTAGACAAGGCCACCAGTCTCATATTCTCCTTTGAAGAGATCACAACGGTGCCTGGCACAACAGCAGGCACAGGGGGAATAGATGCTGACAGAGTCGCTGCGGACACCGCAGGGATAGCTGTGTCCTGCCTAGTGGCTGACGGGCGACCTGCCCGAGTCTTCTTAGCAGCTGGCGGCTGCGTAGGTGCTGATGGCTCTCCCGCAGACGCGGCTGTAGAAGATGCAGCCCTCCTGGCTGAGGATGCTCGCGTCCTCGCCATCTGATACAATACACGAAAAAGGGTCAGCACCTATATAAGCTACTCAGCACGAATAGAGATGAAACGAAGGGAAAACATTTCCTCACATGCCCTTGTAGCCTCTCGCTTATAAGTATGGTCGACAACATACCCATAAGCAAGACTCTACTCAGACACTGCTCCAAGACTCCTACGACTCGAATTAGAACCTAGGGCTCTGATACCAAAGTGTCACGACCCAATTTCCAAGGGCTCGTGGTGGCACCTAAACAACATTTGCCTAGGCGAACCAATGAAACAAGATGCGGAAAAGAACAATAATGTGAAAAGATCATAAATGGATATATAAATATAAAAGGGTGAAGTCCAAAAGAATATATCCACAAAAGAATTGGAGCATTCTAAGAGTGACTCAATAAAGTATGAATATACATCAAAGAAATCTGAGTCCTATCTCTAAGTGACTCCGGCGGTATGCCACCACGGTCTGTGTGGTCGGCTCACCTCAATCAAAAGTCTCAGAAGCCTCGGGAACCGCTAACGTCCGGGCTGCTGACCGGATGAAGGACCTGCGCACGTAGCAGAGTAAGTTATGAGCCGAAGCCCAGTAAGATCACCGACAGGCCCGCTAAGGTACCCTTGCGGGACAAGTCGCTACATGCATCATAAGCAACAACATACTATAGTAATCATACAATAAAGTAGTGAAATCACAAATAGATGTAACACATTCCATACACACAAGTAGTAACCAGAAGTCTCAAGGATTATGCCCATCCAACGTAAGGCATAGGTCAACTCAGCGGCGGTTTGGAGGTCCAATCTCTACTCCCGTGCCGACTAACCTAGACCTACGATGGACTAGCAACACCACTACTAAGTATCAACCATATACCGTGACCCGAAGTCACTATCACAATCATGAATAAGTAGACCAACGACCCGTAGTCGTTGGCTCATCTCAAATCTGTCTACGATCGCACCACACCCCCTGTCAAGTGCGTCGTATCTCAATAAATCAAGTGACAACACCACACCCCCTGTCAAGGGTGTCACATCTCAAAGATCAAGTGTCCACACCACACCCCCTGTCGAGTGTGACACATCTCATAGTATAGGCGACACCACACCCCCTGTCAAGTGTCCCTCTAACAGTATTAATATCCACGACATTAATAACAATAACAGAAATATTAATAACGATAATATTTCACAGTCACCGTAACCCAGGTTGGTTATGCTAGCTGAACGTAAGGCGAAGGTTAACCCGACCAGAGTTTGGGGGTACAATCCCTACTCCCATGTCGTCCAACCCAAGGTTACGTATAGACAGCACTACCCAACCCGGCACGTGAACAAATCAAGTACCAATATCATACAAAAGCCGGCAAAACCCTCGGCAAGACATTTATCATGACATGCCGGCAACATCCTCGGCCATGTCCCAAGTTCTTGCTATCTAAGCATGGCGTAGCAAGCGTTACTACGATATAAATTTAAGCTACCTCGACGTAGCGTTTAGACCGGCACATACCTCGGTCGGGTCACAATCTCGCTATTTATAACAAACAATAATAGCAAGTAATTCACATCATTAATCCTAACCATTGTTAGGTATATATATATATGCGTACATGAAGTATACTAGCATGAAGGAAGAGTCCCCAAGCACAATAGAGGTCAAGTCTCACTTACCTCGAAATTTGGGCTCAAATGCCGGGAAGAATCTCCTTTCCCGCTCGCCTTGTCCGCGAAGGACTCTCCACTAAGTCTATTAAGACAAGATATAGCACATATGAGTGCTCAATTATAGCTATTTAAGCCTATAGGCATCCTAGGGTAAAAATTACCAAAATGCCCCCGGGTAGGGCCGAGCCCTAAATTTACAAAATGTACTTTTCCGGACTCCCCACGCTCCCGTGAGTCCAAAAGTACACTTAGATTCCACATGCGAGCCTTGCTCGATGTCTTTCCCCAATTCTTAAGAATCTAGGGTTCTAACCCATTTCCAAGAATCAACCCTTTGATTCTTGTGTTAATCAACATAAAGATGGATTGAAAGGGCTTACCTTAAGTGTAAGTATGATTGGGTCTTCAAGAAATACCCAAAAATCGCCTCAAGAGCTCACCAAATGATTTTTATAAGTTATGAACCGAAATGGCCTTTTTATAGTAGTTTTTTTTTTTTTTGCCTCTGTAAGAGCTTCTTTTGAAAAAAAATCATAACTTTTGATACAAATGTCCAAATGATCTGAAACCGGTTTCCATAGAACCACAACTCAAAGGGCTACAACTTTCATGTTTTGAGTTTTTCCTAATTCCTTACGGATTGGCCAGAAAATCAGCTTTTATCCGGCTGTTTGCGCCAAAACAGAACAGAAAAGTCGCACCAGATTTTCTACTGTTTTAGGGGCAAAACGGGACCCTACGAAGCTCGGAATGATCCCAAATTTTGCACACAAGCCATAAAATACTTGGGTGACATGCTCGTCAAGACGGAACTCAATTCGGACCTCCAGAACTCAAAAAGTGGGTCCCACGGCAAAGGTTCAATTTTCGACTTTCGCCAAAATAGCGAAATTTAACCAAACGACCTCGGAATCCAATTCTGAAAGTTGCTACAATTCACAAATGACTATACGAACCTAACGGAACTTTCGGATCTCTCATCGGAGCTCATTTTCTCAAATCGAGCTCGGAAACCTCTTTTAACTATTTTAAACTTCCGAAATGGGGACTTTACCAAAAGTCCTATCAAACGAGGTCCGTTTTCAATTTTGAAGGTTGCTACATATCATAAATGACGAGACGGACCTAACGGTGCGCTCGGATTTTCCATCGGGGTTCGTTTACTCAAAACGACCTATCGAAACCCCAAATTCCTTTCCGGAATTTCATAAACGGATCCTTTTCTCGAAAACCTATCAAACGGACTCCGTTTCAACTCAGATTTCACAGACGGGTCATAAATGACCTAACGGAGCTTTTGGGACTGTCGACATGCAAATCGAGGTCCCGGATCCCGTAACGACTATTTGAGGGTCGTTACACTGAACGAGTGCCACCCGGCCTCTTTTCCCATTCATCCTTATGATGGTTTTCTAAGTGTGTTCTCAACTTTCCCGTCCCACTATTATGCCTGCCGGTTTTAAAATCCCAAACTTTTTTACATAGATCACATTTAGCGGTCTGAGCCGGAACATTTTTAGTCATAAATTTCCACACATCTGATCTTTCGGGTCGTACCGCTGGTTCTCTACTAGGAGGCATAGGTGGTAATTCAGTTTCTTTAGGTTCACCATGAAATTGACTAGTGGGTGTTTCATCATCTAAATTAGCCCCTTCGGTATTTTCTTGATATTGTGTCTCTAACAAATCATTATCTAGTGGTTGATCAAAATCTATATCATGATAAAATTGCGCGTCATCTTCCTGAGTAAAATCATCTAGATGAGAAGGAGCGCTAGAAGTACCAATTGGTCTTTTACCTATAGCACGACTACGTCTATCATCCCCCCTCTGTTAGAAGCACGTGATCTATGACCACTACCCGTACGCCCAGTAATTGATCTCCACAGTCCAGACATTTTTATAATTTAAAAGTAAATCAAGCAAACAAATTACTAAAATATGCTACAAACAATAATATTGAACAAAAATAAAATAGATAATAAAAAGTAAGAACGAGTTTACTTGATATCGTGAACTTAGAATGTAGATTGTAGAACTTAGGAAGTGAAAGTTGAAACTTGACCGGAACCGCACCGAACAATTTTCCACTTCACTCCAAATATTTTTTTTGTAATGCAATTTAGCACTTAGATCCTTTTTGCAAGAGCAACTTTGAATTATTTAACAAATAGGAGAAATTGAGAGATTGAGAGAGATTTAGAGAGAATATTAGAGAAATTGTGAATAAATTGATGAAAAATGATGGTATTTATAGAAAAAATAGGTTTGGGGGGGGGGGGGGGTATGGGGGCGCCTAGGGGGGTGGGGGGAGGGCAAAAATAGCCATTTTTGGCCGTTGGTCCAACGGCTGTGCGTGAAATAGCCGTTGCCCAACGGCTTTTTTTGCTAGAAGCCCACCAGTTTTTTTTTCCTGGTCCGGTCCGGTTCCGATCCATTTTTTTCCGGTCCGTTCGGTGCATTTTGGGGGTGCCGGGTCGGGGAACGGGCCGAATTTTTTTTTATTTTGCCCGGCTTGCGCCGGTCCGTTCCGGTTCGGTCCAGTTGTCGGTCCGGTCCGGTGCAAACCGGTCCATTGGATAGCCTTAGTCACCAATAACATTCCTTTGATTTATAAGATCACCAAAGCAAGGTACAGCTACACAATTCTCATTTTTTTAACTTTTTTTTAGAATCAGGTTGTATATAACAATGTAGTGCTTTTGTAAGAATAAAAACGACCTAATGACAATTCTTGAATGATTTCTTAAGTGTATAAGAAATTGATGATAAGCTGCTTCAAAAACTAGTCGTTGTCTCCTGAAATCACTCCGTTGAACTTTGAGCTTTATTGAACTTTTAACAACTAGGGGATATAAGGATTATAGAGTGGTTTTTGGAAGTTCTTCTAAGTTGCATAGTTTTAGGTAAATACAAATGGTCCAAGGGATATTGGACTTTAAATTAGATGTGATATGTAAGCGTATTTTTGTCCTTGCTTCAGCCGGCTTCATTAAATATAGACATGTCCATTTTGTCTTGGAAAAATGATTTGTACTAAACGATACACCTTTTTGGAAATTGTCTGTTCACTCAACATCTGACTTCTTCCTTCATCTTGACTTGAACCAAGGACTTTTGGCCTTGCACTCTTCCATCTTATCTTTTGCTTTCCTACGAGTTTGAATCATATAGTTAGAATATAGTTATCTCATTATGTCATCATCAAAACACTAGCATTAATAATATCAATATGCTAACATTATTAACCAAGGGCTTTACATAGACACATGAAAACAAAGAATCTGCAAATAAAGTTCAATAACCTAAAACTTCTAAACAGACATTTAAATTTAAACATCCTAATTATTAGAATAAGAGTTTCAGTATCTAACACCCATTATCAGAACTTGTTAAAAACTTAATCACTTTTAACTCAAAGAATTTCACCACGTGTCTTCACAAATGACTGGTGCTGCCTTTTTGTTCCCACTTAAGATGGTTTTAACAAAATCGCCTCCGTTTCATCCTTTGTCAACACTTCCAGTTATGAATCGACAAGTACTGTCTCTTCGGAAAAGATCAAAGGGAAAGTATTGCCTGTAAAAATGTGGGAAGAGATTGAAGGGGCAAGTGCTGCTTAGGAATCACTTCAAGTTATCTAGAAGAATGTGCGAAGAGATTAAAGGGCAAGTGTTGCCTATACAAGAGGGGGTTAAATGCAAGTGCTGCCTCTTAGGCAGTACTTACGAGAAAGGGAGGGCGGGATGAGAGTGTCATTATAAAATTTTGTAGGGATATTTCCGTTTGAAATTTATTTATTAAACATAGCAGAGGTCATTTTTACTAAACCACTATTAACGAAATCAAAAAGGCAAACCACTACCTATTGTGTCATAGTTTTGCAATTCTCCCCTTTTAACTAGAACAAGAATAACAAATAAAGGAAAACAAGATAAAGAAAGGGTAGTTTGCTTAGTGATCATGTTATTTCTTGTGAAGTTCGACCTCGACTCTTTACCTCCTCAATTTTCTTGAATAATGATCTTTGCAGTAGAAAATTCAGCAAGTCATAAGCACGTGGAGAAGCCGCTTTCAGCAAAGCAAATCTCGAATGTACTGCAAAGCCGAGGCTCGCACTCAAATTTACAAAAGTCGAGGAAGAGCTTTAGAGGCTCGTGTAATCATACCAGAAGTACTGCAAAGTCGTGCGATCCCTATGGAAACACAAATTTGAGGGCTGTTATGTTATTTTCTATTGGCAGCATACATAGATGGCCCCTCGATGTTGACTTCAATTCTCAGTTGAACACTTCAACTTTCCAAGTGAGCAGATAGACACTTTTCATTGGATCAAAATGTATCTCTTGAACCCCTCAAGCTGACATGGCAAAATGTTTGTTTTGCACCTACCTTTTGGCGCGTGAAGACATTAAATTTGATATTTTTATTCTTGTTTAATTAATGTGGGCCCTACATTTTCACCTATGTCAATATTATGTATTCATCAACATCTTTAGCCACCGGTCGACCACCCAACCTAGCCACAACATCACCACACCAATCTCGGGCCACCACCCCAACAAAACAAACAATACCAAGCTACTTCTATGACATATATATAGCGACATCTAGAACGAACAGGAACATGATTAACATTTCAAAGGAGTTCAACCCCAAATGAATATCACCATCTCTGCATCCAAATCGTCACCACCACTGCTTCTTCTAACGTCGCTACTTCATTACCATCGTCCCAGCATTTCTTCTTTGTGACGCTTCTTAAAAAAGACAGATTTTGTTCTCTTCATAATGAAAATAGTTCAACCCCAAATGAATATCTAGAGTTTTTTTTAGAATTTTTTCAACTGTAATCTCAACTTTTTGGCAAATTCTCGATCAATTCTTAGCAAAATGAAGGCCAAATTACCAATTTCATATTGGGGACTATTGCATCCATTGCTAAATAAATTCAATTTCATATTCATACTACAATTCTCATCCATGGATGCATAAAATCGATCTCAAATAAAAAAATTAAAATTTAAGTTGGACTGGTTGCAATAATAGGCAAGCCCCTTAATAGTTCAGGATTGTTTTTCTTCATAAGTGGAGCAGATGGAACTGTGAAAAGGGACAAAAACTTGAATTTAAAGTCTTGTCTGCAATAAAGGTAATCCCCAAATAATTGCAGGCTTGACGCGGATGGGGGTTGTGATGGGAAATGGTTAATAGGAGGAAGAAGAAGAGAGGAGAGGGAGGGGAAAAAGCAGCAAAAGTAGCAGGTTATTAGAAGAAGAAGTTATGAGGGAAAGGGACCGTTGGAGTCTTGGAGACGAAGGGGAAGATAACATAGATAGGGGGTGTGTGGGGGGAGGGGTAGCTATATGTTTTTTTCCTTTAAAAATTACAATTTATATTTTTAAAAGTAAAGTTAATTTTTTATCAATAATTACACGTGTCACCATCTGATTCGGTAGTTTGCCACATCACCCGCGATTGTTGTTCACGCATAAAGTTAGCTCGACATGAGTATTTACGAGACACACCTGTGCCAAGTAGAAGTGTCTATATGATCACTTGGAAAGTTGGAGTGTTCCACTGAAAATTAGAGCCAACTTCGAGGGGCCATCTATGTATTCTGCCTTTTCTATTTTGAGGCCCTATAGGTTTTGGAGAAATACTTGGGATATTAAAAAGGAATTATAATTGAGAATCTATTGTATTGTATGCTTGGTTGAACCTCGTTAAAAGTTAAGTTGTTTATTTCTCTATTTGCTTTTTGTGCGACTTGTGCTAGTTAACCATTGGTATTAGGCACCATGGTCAACCACATAACAATATTAACAAGGTTCAATAAACATTTCACATTTACTTTTTTCATTCAAGAAATTAGAGTTCTCAATTTCTTTAGATTATGTTAAAATTAAATGCATTGTCTTGGTAGTGTGAATGTAATTAGTCTTGGTTCCTTCAATATTAATTAGTCTATTAGAGTATACCAAAGTGTTCTAGAGAAGACAAGGAGAGTTCTAGGGAAGTGAAAGAGTGTCTTGAAAATTGAAATAAATACTCCCTCCGTCCCAAATTAGTTGTCGCTTTTAGCTTCTTCACGCCCATTAAGAAAATAATTAAAGAGTGTGTATTTTACTATGTTGCCCATATTTAATGTTTGACTATTAAATTTTGTTGAGAATTTATTTAATTATTAAGGGTATAATTGGAAAAGACTAACAATTTTTGTCTTGAAATCCTAAAGTGTCAACTAATTTGGGACACACCATTTTTCCTAAAACGACTACTAATTTGGGACGGAGGGAGTAGATAACAATGAGTCTCTATTGTATCTATATAAACAACAATGTATGAGATGAATTGATCATCCAGAAATCATCAAAAATAAATAAATATAAAGACTGTTGAAATAAAAGCAACTTGTATCCTACAATTAAAATTGTTCTATCGAAAACTAATCTCTTTGATTACTAATTTTCATTCCTCAAATCTAATAGATTGGTATCAGAGCTTGTTCGATTTACTATTCTGGGCATATAGAAAGCTATACAATGACTTCTACAAGTGAACAAGGTGTGGCACAATTATCCACTCGTATATTCATAAAAATAAATTATGATTTTTGGTATTTAAAGGCCAAAACGGTATTCCAATCGCAAGATTTTTGGGAGCTTGTTGAAAGTGGTTGTGAAAACCCTGAAAAAGGAGCACAACTCATTGCGGCTGAAACAAAGGCATTAAAAGAAACTAGAAGAAAAGATGCAAAAACTCTCGCTTATATTCAACAAGTAATGAGTGAGCCCATATTTCCAAGAATAATGAGAGCCACAACATCAAATGAGGCTTGGGAGGCTCTACGTGAAGAATTTCAAGGAGATACAAGAGTACGAGCTATTAAGCTTCAAACTCTAAGAAGTGAGTTTGAGAGAAAGCTGGAGAAAATTTGAAAGAATATTTCTCTAAAGTTGTTGAAATTGCAAATCAAATGATGTTGTACAGAGAGGTGATTGAAGATAAAAAGTTGGTGGAGAAAATTTTGATAAGCTTGACTGAAAAATATGATTCCATAGTCTCTATCATTGAAGAGACTAAGGATATTTGAAAGTTGAGTGTTTGTGAATTGATGGCATCTCTACAAGTCCACGAGCAAAGGTTGTTAAGACACTCCAAAAAAATCTATTGAGAGTGCTTTACAATCTAAGCTCAATTTGTCCTGAAAATCACAAGGAGCTGAACAGAATAAAGGAGAATCATCAAAAGAAGACACATCTGACCATGGAGGAGGAAGAAATCAAAGAAAACATCGAGGAGGTAATTCTGGAAGAAATTCCAGTAACTCTAGGCAAAAATGCAGTATTTGTAAAAGGAGCAACCATGAAGACAACGATTGTTAGTTTCAAGGGAAGCCACAGTGTCACCACTGTAAAAACTTTGATCATGTGCAGAAGGATTGTAGATTCAAGAACCAACAACAAGCAAACTTTTCTAAAAAAAGATGAGAATAAAATCAAGGTATTTTCTTTGCAAGTGGTCAAATGGCTAAAGAGAAAAATGATGATATTTGGCTATTGGATAGCGGGTGTAGTAACCATATGACTAGAAACAAAATTATTTTTACATCAGTGGATGATAAAGTGAAGGCTGAAGAAAAAAATGGGAAATGGAGCTTGTGTCCAAACAGTAGGAAAGGGCACAATTCATATCCAAACAAAGGAAGGAACAAAGTTCGTCCATAATGTACTTTTGGTTCCATATTTAGATCAAAATTTATTGAGTATTGGGCAACTTGTAGAGAATGGATATCAAAGGCAACATCTTTGACTTGTGCTTTAGAAAATTAGCCATCAAAACTACTTTGCTTTGGTTGGTCACAATAGTCACTCAACTTATGGTAATTCTCTTAAAAAATAACTCTTGTCGATTTTTGCACTCACTCAGCGGAAAGATGACATGGACATCATTATTATTATTATTATTATTATTATTATTATTATTATTATTATTACATGCGGGATCCACTTTCTTGTCATGTTGGATATACATAGATTAAGTATCTACATTATATAATAAATATTTTCGTTCTTAGGTGTGTTAATTTTATAGATTATGTATATCTACAGTTTGTTGTATAATCCCTTTATCTATGTTTCATAATAGGTAATTTCATTACATTATCAATTTTTATGTTCTTAACTTGTGCTTTCGTACGTTTTGTATAGCAATCACATGTTTAGAATATGTAGGTATATATGATGTTTTCTTTTTGTTTATATAAACAGTATTAGCTAAATAATCAACATAAGTAATATAATTATTTTAACCCAATATAAATTAAATGAAGTCCGAAATTAAACAATTGCAGCAATCAAATTTTAAAACTCAATTAAGTAAAATCATATATATTATCTTGGGATGCTTAAATTATTTTTTACATGAAAAAGAATCGACAAATAAATAATGAGGATACTACATCTCTGAAATTAAAGTATTGTTGTTCTTTTATTATTTACTTATTTAAAAATCTTACATGGCAAGAAAGTGAGTCCCAAATATGATATAAAATAATATTAAAACTGTCCATGTCATTTTTTGGCTGAGTGAGAATGTAAAACCTGCAAGAGCGTAAAAACTGCAAGAGCAATTTTTGGAGAGTTTTACAATAAGTTGACTGCCTTTATTTTGATTGACCAAAGTAAAATGGCTTTAGTGGCTAATTTCCTAAAGCTGAGTGATTGTTTCATAAATTTACTCGCAATTGCACCTACTGTCTACGATAAGTAGCTCCATTATTTCAATTTGCTAGGAATAATGGAAATGTGCAGCGCAATGACGTTCTATCTTTAGTAGCAAATATCAAGTATTCCTCTAGTATGCTCTTCGTATTCGGGAGACTTGTGAAAGTGAAGTCTAGCACCTAAATATTTAATCTATTATTCACACAATTCCTCCTTGCCCTTTGCTAGTTGGAAAATACTTGTTGTACTGTAATAAACTGAACAGGACAAAACATATTACATAGCCAAATAATGCCAAGATCACGTGAAACTAAGTGAAAGAGAACAAGTTTGGACACATGAGTGTTAGGTGTCTGTCTACATACATTTGTCCGGGAGCTCTTGCCATTGCATTGTGATGGAATCTGATTCCAGATGCTATAAAAAAAAATAGCAGCTGTCTGAAAAGTACCCCACATATCCCTATATTCTAATGTTTGAAAAAAAGGAATCTAAATTCCATAATCAAGATTTTGGTTTTTCCCTCTAGAAGAAGGAAAATGGTTATCTCAAGCAAAGGCAAAACTCATCAAGATGACAGTTCTGAATATGACAGAAAAAGTGAAGTCCAAGCCTTTGATGAATCAAAGGTTGGTGTAAAGGGACTTCTGGATTCTGGTGTCACAAAGTTACCGCGTATATTCTTACACAACCAGTATATTAGTGAAAAGAAATCAGATTGTGATGTTATTAGCAAGTTTAGCATTCCAGTTATAGATTTTCAAGGCTTGACCAAAAGTGCAGCTCAACGGGCTGATATTGTTCGAGAAATAAAGGAAGCTTGTGTAAACTGGGGATTTTTTCAGATTGTCCACCATGAAATCCCATCAAGTGTCATGGAAAAAGTACTAGAAGGCATTCGCCATTTTCACGAGCAGGATCCCGAGGTGAAGAAAGAGTTATACTCCCGTGATGTTACGAGGAAGGTCACGTACAATAGCAATTTTGATCTACACAAATCATCAACAGTTAACTGGAGGGACACCCTTTACTGTGTCATGGCTCCTAATCCTCCTGCTCCAGAAGAAATTCCAGAGGTTTGCAGGTACATAACAGTTTTCACTAGGCTTCTTTGACTCAATATTTAGTGATATGTGTCTTTATAGTCATATTTATGTTGAAGTTAGCTTAGACAGTCCCGAATTCTTTCATCCTTGCTCTAATTTGATGATAGATATTACTCTCCATTATAAAAGTAGCATATAGCTTATTTAGTGTATTTTTTCTACTTAATAGAGAAGTTTTGACCGGGTACACGGAGTACATCTTGAAATTGGGGCATACTCTATTTGAGGTACTATCTGAGGCTCTAGAGCTCAAACCAGATCACTTGAAAGACATGGAATGTGCCGAGGGCCTGTTTGTCGCAGGCCATTATTATCCTGCATGCCCTGAACCAGATCTCACTTTAGGCCTTAGTGGTCACACAGATAGTGGCTTCTTGACTATTGTGTTACAAGATCAAATTGGTGGGCTCCAAGTATTTCATAAAAATCACTGGGTTGATGTTCCTTTCTTGCCTGGAGCTCTAATTGTGAACATTGGAGATCTTATGCAGGTAAGTAGACATTTTTAAGATAAGCTTGATGTACTTATATAAATGTTCACAAACTTGATTATCTAATTGACTAGTTTCCATTTGATTTTGTAGCTGATCACAAATGGCAAGTTCAAAAGCATTCTCCACAGAGTTCTGGCGAAAAATGTAGGACCAAGAATTTCAGTGGCAAGTTTTTTCAGAATGCATTTCCAAGAAGGCAGCGAATCGAGACTATATGGGCCAATCAAGCAGTTGTTATCAGAAGAAAGCCCACCAATCTACCGGGAAACGAGCAGAAAAGAGTATGTCACTTGTTTATACAAGAAAGGGCTTGATGGAACTTCTTTATTGTCCCATTTCAAACTGAAGAAATAGTGATAGGATTTGCAGAGATGGTTTACAATCTTCTCATTGTTCTACTCCTTGCCTATGGTGTTTGCACATGAGTTCAATTAAGCATTCTTGTACATACATCTTTTAGCAATTAAATAAAAACCTCAAGTGCTGCATTTAATCTGTTGGATTTGAGGAAGAAAGACTAGTAATCAAAGAGATAATTTTAGATAGAACAACTTTAGTTATAGGAAACAAGCTGCTTGTAATTTCAGTAGTCTTTGTATATTTTTTTTTTTGATGATTTCTGGATGATCAATTCATCTCATGCATTGTTGTTTATATAGATACAATGGAGACTTATTGTCATCTATCTCTTTCACTTCTCAAGAAACTTTTTCACTTTGCTAGAACCCTCCTTGTCTTCTCTAGAACACTTTCGTATACTCTAGGTAGACCAATTAATATTGAAGGAATCAAGACTAAGTATATTCACACTACCAAGACAATACATTTAATTTTAACACTTCCCCTTAATGTGTTATTTTTGGACTCCCAAAAGCTCACGGAATTTCAGAAATTTCTCCTTAGGAAGCGCCTTGGTTAAAATATATACAACTTGGTCCTCGGACTTGCAAAACTTTGGTTCGATCTCTCCTTCTTCAATTTGTAGCTCTGATGAAGTGAAATTCACTGCTATGTGTCTTGTTCTGCTGCTGTATATTAGAGTTTTAGCCATTGCTATGACTGACTTGTCATAAAACAACTTTGTTGCATTGTCTCGCTTTTCACCAACATCTTTCAAAATTCTTCTAAGCCAGACCGCTTGAGAAGTTGCCATTGCAGCTGAAATATATTCAGCTTCTGCTGATGATTGTGCTACGCTTTCTTGCTTCTTTGATTGCCAAGAAAACACACCGAACCAAGTGAAAATACAAAACTTGTTGTGCTTTTCATATCATCTTTCGAACCTACCCAATTGCTATCACAAAAGCCAATCAAAGTTAATTCTCCACCCTTGAAATATTTGATGCCATAAGCCAAGGTTCCTTTTATGTAATGAAGAACTCGTTTGGCTGCTCCAAGGTGAATATGGTCTAAATTTTACATAAATCTTGACAATAGGCTAGTAGCAAACATAATATTTGGCCTCGTAGCCATAAGATACATCAAACTACCAACAATACTTCTAAAAAGGGTGTTGTAGTCCACTTTTCTTCCACCATTATTTTTCATCAACTTCTCATTTGAAGCAAGTAGTGTTGGCATTGGTTTGCACCCAAACATGTTAAACTTTTTAAGCATTTTTTCTGCATAACTTTGCTGTGAAACAAATACTCCATCATCCTCTTGAGAAATCTCAAGACCAAGAAATGGATGTAACAAATCCAAATCACTCATTTCATATCTTTTCATCATGTCTTTTTTATCAACATAAATTGCAATAATAAGAATAGAGTTACCTTACTTCTTCACATAAAGAGTAGGCTCACTTTTTCTTTTAAAAAATCCACTTTCCAAAAAATAATTGTCAATTTAACTATACCATTGTCCGGATGCTTTTTTCAACCCGTACAAAGCCTTCTTGAGCTTGTACACTTTATTTTATTTCTCCTTTCATAAAAAATCCATCAAGTTGATGAATATAAATTTCTTCTTCAATTTCACCATTCAAAAAGGATGATTTCACATCAAATTGGTACAATAACCAACCCTTTTGTGCCTCCAAGGCAATAAGGGTCCAAATTGTATCTTTGCGAGACACGGGTACAAAAGTATCATGATAATCAACACCGGAATGTTGTGAATACCCTTTCGCGACCAATCTAGCCATGTGCTTCAATATGGAGCCATCCAGATTATTTTTTATCTTGTAAATCTATTTTACTCCAACAATTTCCCGATTTGTTGGTTTGTTTACCAACTCCCATGTCTGATTTTTCTCAATCATTAGGACCTCTTCCACCATTGCCTTCTTCTAAACATCCTCTTTAATTGCTTCTTCAAGACTTGCTGGATCAACCATTCTATAGTTGCATGATGCAAAAATTTCAGGAAAGGTCTCTCATTTTTATCTGAGTATGTTTTGGACTTGAAGTTCTTGAACCTGAACAATTGCTTGAAAGTGATGTAGAATATGATCCTAGAGCTTCTTCCTCATTATTTTCTTTATTTTCATGCTTATTTTCAGCCACCACAATTTTTCTTTCAACCTCATTATTCTCCCAATGCCAACTAGCTTCTTCATCAAATAACACAGCTCTATTTGTGATGACATTTTTCTTCTTCAAGCTATACACCTTATAGCCTTTTATTTTGAGCTACAGCCAACAAAAATGTACATTCTCACTTGTTTCATCAAGTTTACTCCTCTTCTCTTTTGGAATTTGGGCATAACAAATACACCCAAAAACTTTCAAGTGCTTCATCAAAGGCTTCTTTTTGCTCCAAGCTTCCAAAGGTGTCATATTTTGCACCGATTTGGTTGGACATCTATTTATTAAATACACGGCTTCATATGCTTCAGCCAAAAAAGTATTTTGTATTCCTGTCTCCTTCAACATAGTTTTTGCCATTTCAACAACGGTTTGATTCTTTCTTTCGGATACACCATTTTGTTGTGGTGTATACCCAATGGTTAGTTTTCTTTCAATGCCATCTTCATCAAAAAATTGTTCAAATTATTTTGAGGTATATTCTCTACCTCAGTCACTTCTCAACACTTTTATGTTCAGCCCACTTTGTTTTTCCACAAGTCTCTTGAATTTCTTAAAAATTCCATACACCTAGAATTTTTGTTTCATGAAATAAACCCAAGTCATCCGTGTATAGTCATCAATAAACAAGATAAAATACTTGTTCCCACCAAGAGATGTTGTTCCAAAGCTTTGTTTGCTCTCCAAGCTCCACTTTAAGGAAAAGAGCTTCTATAGTGTTTTCCCATAGCACACCCTTTACAAACTCCATCTTTATCTTCAATTCTTGGCAGCCCATACACCATCCATTAAAATACAAGTGACCTATCCTTTTATGCCAAAGCCAAGAATCATCTTTGACTTCTGCTTTCAAGGCTACATCTTCCCCATTCTCTACAAGTTGCCCAATACTCGTGCTATGGGAACAACATCTTCCCCATTCTAAAGCTTAGTGACTGTTTGAGAAATTTACTCGTGCATTGATTAATATCCATTAATCACCAAATAACCATGAAAATAGCATCTTTATCAAAGTTGTTCTTATTTGACAAGATACATTAAGCACTTTCATCTCGTACTAAATCGCAACTCGTCAAAAAAAAAACAAGGTGTCCTGCTGAACATCTAGAAAATAGAGAAGATGAACTCCATTTTTTGGTCAAAAGAAGATGACCTCCATTATGTTCTTACAAAATCTAAGAAGGAAAATGTTGGTCTGGAAGCTGCGCGTAGATTGACAATTTATTTGTGCTAACATGAACAGAAACTATAAAGATGAAAATTTCTGATCAGAAATATCTTTCTACTTAATGATACTTAAGCACTGACTGGTTGACAATTATCAGAACCACAGTTCCCACTCTTCGAAGATAAGGGCACATCAGACACCTTAAACAAGCTAAAATGGGCGACCTTCAACAACTCAAACAAGATAAAATAAAGTTATAATGTATACCTCAACACACTTACATGGTTTTACAAACATTTGAATATTATTTTGTCTTTAACAAATCAGTGTTCTCATCTTTAGATGAAATGGCAGCGCTTGATGCCTTTATTCAATTGCTGAAAGATGCACGTACAACTGTACAAGAATAATTAATTGAACTCACAAGCAGAAAAAAGCCAACAAGTAAACTCTGGGAAGATAATGAAACTTTTCTGCAGATCCAGTCACTATTATTGTAATTTGAAATGTGACAACAGAGAAGTTCCGTCGAGCCCTTTGCTGTATAGATAAGTTACATACTCTTCTCTGCTTGTTTCCATGTACATTGGAGGGTTCTCCTCGGATAGCAACTCCTTCATTGGCCCATATAGTCCTGGTTCACTGCCTTCTTGAAAATGCATTCTGAAAAGACTTGACACTGAAATTTTTGGTCCTACATTTTTGGCCAGCACTCTGTGAAGAACGCTTTTGAACTTATCATTTGTGACTAGCTACCAAAAAAAAAAAAACTAGTGAATTAATTGATCAAGAGTAAGTGAAGTTTTCATCTAATCTAAATACATAAAGATTTACCTACCAATGTAAACTTACCTACATAAAATCTCCAATGTTCACTGTTATATACCAAATAGGAGAGCCCAACCCAAAAGACTAGTCTAGTAGGTGGGAGAGCCCATTTAGTCGATATACCCATTAGCATCTCTCTTTTTTGTCAATGTGGGAGAGATGCTCACAACAATCGCCCCGCTTGAGGACCAACAACCTCGTTGGTCACGGTTGCCCAGTTGGTCACGGGGGGCACCCCTCTTAGGTTTAGACCACCACTCCTGGCACAAGCCACCACCCCAAGTATCCCGTTGGTCACGGCTGCCCAGCTGGTCACGGCTGGCACCCCTTTTGGATCCAGGCCACCACTCCGAGTTGCGGCCCCCAAGTAAGAACTCTCAATGAAAGCACCAATGTTATAGACCAAATAGGAGAGCCCAACCCAAAAGACTAGTCTAGTATGTGGGAGAGCCCATTTAGTCTATATACCCATTAGCATCTCTCTTTTTTATCAATGTGGAAGAGGTGCTCACAACAGTCTAGTATGTGAGAGAGCCCATTTAGTCTATATACCCATTAGCATCTCTCTTTTTTATCAATGTGGAAGAGGTGCTCACAACATTCACTATGAGAGCTCCGGGAAAGAAAGGAACATTAACCCATTGACTTTCACGAAAGACTTGGAGGCCACCAATTTGATCCTGTAATACAATAGTCAAGAAGCCAGTCTCTGTGGAAGTCAGATCCGGTTCAGGGCATGCCGGATAATAATGGCCAGCTACAAGAAGCCCCTCTGCGCATTCCATGTCTGTTAAGTGGTTTTGGTTGAGTCCTAGAGCTTCAGAGAGTAGCTCAAATAGAGTAAGCCCCAGTTTCATCACATACACCGTGTATTTGTTCAAAATATCTCTGTAGAGTCAAAGTATGTGTTCATAAAAACTAGATAAAACTTCTATTAATGATGCATATTAAAGGAAAGAGAATCTTGCATCAAATTAGAGTTCATGAGATTCTAAGCTAAGTACTACTTAAGCATTACAATAATGAATCATATCATAATTATTATGAGCTAAAGCTGCTAAGAAAAGAAAGGTATACTAGTAGTAAGCATGATATGTACCTGCAAATTTCTGAAATTTCTTCGGGATCAGGAGGATTAGGAGACATGGCACAGTAAAGGGTGTCCCTTCAATTAGCTGTTGGTGTTTTATGTAGATCAAAATTGGTATTATATATAGGTGAACTTCTTTGTAACATCACAAGAGTAAAACTCTTTCTTCACCTTAGGATCCTTCTCATGAAAATGGCGAACACCTTCTAGTACTTTCTCCATGACACTTGATGGGATTTCATGGTTTACAATCTGGAAAAATCCCCAGCTTTCAACAGCATCCTTTATTTGTCGAATAATATCTGTTATTTTCCCAAGACACACTACTTATTCTTTTAAGGATCAGTTTCTTCAATGTGTTCCATTACTTTATTATATACAGAATTAAAACGGTAAGTAAATGAACACTTGATGTTAGTGTGGAAAAACCCCGTTAACTAGGGATAAAAAAACCACGACCTACTCTTCCAACTGGGATTTCAACTGCACTATTTGAAAGACTCACTTGGTTATAAGACTACCTTCTTACTAACCTAGGATTAACTCTAATCCTATAGTGACTCCTTTTACAATCAGTGAAGTTTCTTCAAGTACAAGACTTGAATCCAAATGATACAACTCGATAGGTACTACTACAGATGAACTAAGACTGAACTTGACAAGACTCAATCTAAGGAACAGGTTCTTTACTTAGTTCCCTGTAGCTTAATGATTACACAAATAAGATGAAGACTCTTTCAATGCTATAGCTCGATTCTCTCTGTGTATTTGTGCACACTTCAACAGCTGAAATGCTCCTGTTTTTATAGCTTCAAATTTCAAGAGGTCTTAAGCAATTAGAACTCCAAAGCTTCCAAGAGTTTGAGTCCTAATTGAACTCATTCCTAGGTTACCCGAAATCCTTTAGCTCTTATCCAATCTTATGCAATCTTTTCATATCTCATGCAAACCTGCATAATTATTAAGATAAACATTAGATTTAGGATAATAATTAACATTCCCGCTTAAATGATTTTGCATGATTATTTATTCAGTTGTAGTTATTCAAACGAACATGTTCTTGGATCTGTTCATTTGTCATCAGTCAAAACTTCAAGCTTATCCAAGCTATTATTTTTCCCCTTTTTTATGATGACAAACTCATAGACGTAGCTTCATGTCCTTAACGTCCTAAATCACAACTTGGAACTCAAAAGCATCATAAGTAGAAACTTATTTCATCATTAAAGATCAGGTTCTCAATTAGGTTATAAATTTCACAAGCAAAATCAGAATTACATTTGTTTGAGCATCCCCTCATTTGTCTCATTTGCTTTAGTAGCCTCAGCCTTCCAGTAGTTCCTCTCTTCCTCCAACCTAGTTATCTCAGCAGCTTGTATGGCAACTTGTTGCCTCAAGGCCCTCACCTTGTTTTTCAAAGGCTGTTTTCCAAAACCAGCCATTGGAGCATCAGCTTGAATGGGCAAATCACAGCTGATCAGGGTAGCATAACCAAATCTCTCCTTCTTTGTAGCACTGACCACCCCCTCTAAAGGAATCCCTAACTTAGCAAACAGACCAGTCAAGATAAAACCCAAGGGCAATGAGTATTTTTTTTCTTCCCAGTAACAACCCTCTTAATTAGGTGAATTATGAACCTGGGCCAGTTTATCTGCATCTCACTGTCCAGCAGTTCCATAAGGACTAGGTGCATAAAACTAGCTATCCCTCTCTTCTCCTGCCTTGGCATCAATATCTTATTAACAAACTCAAACAACACCTGGTGCTGAGGGTGCATTTCACTCTTTTGCATAGCCCTGGGCTTCTCCTCCTCAGCATTTTCAGCAAATTTCCTAGTGAGTTCCAAACCAGTGGGAAGATTTGTCAAATCTGGCCACACCTTTTTTATGTAGCTTTCATACCCCCACTGAAGGAATTCCTAGCAATTCACCCAACTTCTTTGTGTCAAAGGTAATTTTTTGGTCATGGACAGAAGTGGTGATCCTATCCCTCTTGATGGAACAATTTTTATAAAATTCCTAAACCATCACCTTTGCACACTTTCCTTTGATTTGAAGGACCATGTCCTTCCAGCCTTGCACCTGCAATTTTTGCAGCAACCGGAGCATACCCTCTTTCTCAACATCAGAGAGTACCCTACCTTTCACAAATTTTCTTGTCATAATGTCATCATGCACACAATGTTGAACTTCATCTCCCTCATCCTCACTTTTACTATCCTCACCTACAATAGACTCATCAGTACTGGAATCAGAATTTTCATCAACTAAAGTCCTCTTTGAGGACCTGGTCCTCTTGGAGGATTTAGTAGTAGTGGCTTTAACAGAGCTTCTTGTCACTCTCCTTTCAGCAATTTTCCTCTTTTTAGATTGAGGACCTACTTCCTCCACATCCACCATCACATCATCTTCTTTATCATCAATCTCTCTTTCTTTCTCCACAAATTCAGTTTCTTCTTCAGCAACAGGATCAACAACCTACTTACCTTTCCCTTTCCTACTCCTTTCTATTGCAGCAGCCAGTTTTTCATCTGCAGCCTTGACAGAACTTCTAGTTCTCCTAGCCCACTAGCAGGGGTAGAAGCAGAAGGAACAGTTCATTTTGCCTTGGAAGAACTTCCACCCTTTTTCTTAAGCCCTGGCTTATAGCTATAACCAATCTTTTTCAACTTTGCAGCAATGTCAGCAGTTAACTTAGCATCAATTGGACCTTTCTAGCAAGTTTTCTCTTCAGACTCCTTATGTTAATAAGATCAATAATCGGTCTATCGCTATCACTTATGGCATCATCCAAATCCACAACATTTTCATCCTCCATGGGTGCTCTAAAAGCAGCCTCTGGAGACCCTGGTGACCCATGCATGGGAACCTCCAATTGTTTTAAATCAACTTTTTCACTTTCCCTCTCAGGAACAGACCCAAACCCCTCTACATTCTCCCCTTCATCATCAACTACATTTAAGGGAGTAGCATAGTTTACCTGATATTGGTACACAATCATGGCCCTTGACAAGTCCTCCACTTGTTCTAAAATCGATTCAGCAGTGAGAACTGATCTTTCACCCTGAATTTCAGTCTGAGGATTTTCAGGGTTTGGTGTTGTTGTGTCCATGGGTAAAGGAGGGTTGGGGATTTGTGGTTGATCAAAAGTTGGGATGGATGATAAGTTTTCAGGTGAGAGAAACATGGTAAGTATGCGTCTTAAGAGATAAATCACTATTTTCTGAAATTTTTGAGAATTTTGAGTAGAGCAAAGTGAAAAAGATAATGGGTGAGTAGGAGGGTTTATATAGAGTGAAGTGAGTAGTGGAGATTGAGTGTAAAACGAACAAAATTACCTCATTGATGGAGTTTCAGACGTTAAAGGACTCTTGGAAGTCTCCTAGAAAAGAGCCGTTATGATTTGAGAGTCCTGATGGGATTGGGAACTGGTTCTTCTGATGGGACTCTTATGCAGAACTGATATGATCAAGCTTTTCTAGTGGGACTTATCCTAAATTCAAGTTACATATAGTCCTTAACTTCTAATTTAATTGAATATCAAAGAGCACATACCTGAATATTATCATCAAATAGTGTCCATCCCAATTTAATCAAATTTGCTCAATCTGAAATTCTAAAAACATAACGGTAACATCATTAAATTTCAGCAAACTTTAGGAGAAATCATGGCACATGGATATACAATTAAGTATGAAACTGAACTGAGAATTTCAAATTGACTTTGATAAAATTTATTTTTAAACACAATTTTCTAGACAATTTTGAAATAAAGCATAAGTAGTTTTAGGTAAATTTAATCATCCCTAATTCTAACATGTTCCTTTCAAAATGATCTCTACCTAAGGCCTTTATAATAATGTCAGCAATTTGTTTCACAGTGGGACAAAAGGCTATAGTAATCAACCCCTTTTTATAATTGTCCCTCAAGAAATGGTGTCTTATGTCAATATGTTTAGTCCTTTTGTGACGCACTGAATTTTTTTATCATGTTTATACTAAGGCTGTCCACCGGCCCAGTTCGGTGTTAAAGTAAAAAAAAAAAAAAACTCAAAAACGGCCCGGTCCCGGTCCGGTCAAACGGTGCATTTGCACCAATGCCGGATCGGAACCGGTACCGGCAAGGTGGGACCGTTCCGGTTCCGGTTTGAACCGGTCCGGTCCGGTCCGGTTTCGTTAATTTTTTTTTATTTTTTAACTTATTTTTTTGATTGTTTGAAATAGATAAAAAAAAATATGGTAGACTAAATAAACAACACAAAACACACATTTTATTCAACAATACGACAATACATTAAGTTGGAAATGCATAATTAAAGACTTAAAGATTTAAAATGACATACTAGAAAATAGACTAGAAATTAGAAAAATACATAAATCTTCAACTTCAGCGACTCAATTATCACGTGGTTGCAGATATATGCCACCACCACGAGCTGCCCATTCGGGGGGTATGTTGGTATTTCAAGTGAGTCTTAAACTTCCCCGTCCCTCCATTATTTGATCAAGTTTCATAATTCCAAACTTTCTTACAAAGAGTACATCGAGCTTTGCCGGTATCATTATTTTTTGTGATAAATTCCCAAACTTGGGATCTTCCAGTTCTTGGGCTAGAGGGACCTTCAGTAGTAGCACCTTGAACTTGAGTAGAAGTATTTGCATTTGCAGCCATTTTTATAGAAAATTTATAAAAATAGCCTTTGTTAGAAATTTTTTAAGAGAAATGAATAGAAAATATTGAATTGTGATTAATTTGATGAAATATGGGAGTATTTATAGGAAAAATAGGTAGGGGAGGGCTGTTGGGGGGCATTTATGGGTGTGGGGGTGGGAAAAATAGCCGTTTATGGCCGTTGCTAACGGCTACTTTTCAAAAGGGAGCTGATTTTGAGTTTTTGTTGTGTTGGGCCGGTTCGGTCTGGTTTGGACGTTTAGTATTTTTTTTTTGGGTTATTTTTTTATTTTTAATAGCCTTTGTTGTTTTTAAATTTTAAATTAAAATATATGACTAAATAAAAAATAATAACAAATATAAATTGATAGCAAGGCATCTATTTTTTATGTAATAACTTATATAATACTAGTATTAAAGTATTAAGTATGTAGTATTTTAGTATTTAATATTTAAGTATTAAATTGCAAAAATATAATTGAGAATATATAAAGAACAATGGTAACTTAGTAGCAAGATATAACACTTGTTATTTTTTCATAACTACTAAGTATTAAGTTAGTAGTATTTAGTATTTAGTAGTATTTAATATTTAAGTATTAAATTGTAAAAGTATAACTGAGAATATATAAAACAATGGTAACTTAGTAGCAAGACATAACACTTGTTATTTTTTCAAACTTAATACTACGTATTAAGTTAGTAGTATTGATTATTTAGTATTTAGTATTTAGTATTTAGTATTTTAGTATTTAGTATTTAGTATTTAGTATTTTAGTATTTTAGTATTTACTCTTTAGTATTTACTAGTAGAATTTAAGTATTGAATTGCAAAGAGGTAACTTAATAGCAAAGGATAATTGAGAATATAACAAAGGATTATAATTTATTACTTAATAGCAAGGCGTAACGCATTTTATTGAATAATGTTTGATTTTTTTTTTTTTTGCAAAGTACATACTACATAGATATTAAATTTGCAAAACTACATATTAATAAAAAAAACTTCTCATATTCTGAATAATTTCTTCTGGCACCTCTGGAGGAACCGGTGGCAAAGATTCATCTTCTTCATAATCATTTTCACTGTCCACACTTCCATCGCCTGATAAAATTTTGGTTGCTGCTTCTGCATCTGCTACTTCATCTTCTGCAAATCCAAAATTTCTTCGCTCCGATCTAATCCAATCTCTGAATAATACGGCCGTCTCCGTAGCTTCTTCCTTCAATGAATGTATATGATCTCTAATTTGTAATCTTCCTTGGCTAAACGCGCTTTCTGAAGCAACTGATGATGCTTGAATTGTTAGAATATCCCGCACCATTTTTGCTAAAACTGGAAACTGTGCTTGTTGATCCTTCAAAATGGCAATAGTTGATCGCTTCCAAAATAATCAATTTCCTTGCAACCATGAAGTAAATAAACATCAAGCTCGTTGAACCCTCCGCTACTCGAATACCTGCTAGAAAGCCTTTGATTAAGGCTGGAAAAACTTCCCAATCCGGCTGCAGCTCTTTTACTCGCCTACGTTGAACTTGATCCAGCTCCACTTGGAACACTTGGACCAATATTATCAGCTGCACTCCTATATCTTTCATAAATCCGTTGGCAATCTACAATTACCTACGCACAAGCTGTTTCTACGCTTGGTGTTTCTTCATCAGTAATTCTCAAACTCCGATAAATTTCTCTAATAAGCATTTCGGTATTAAACCGTTTAAAAAAGGGATGTAATACAGTAGCAATGCAATAAAGTGGTGGAATAGGAAAAAAATATTTTTTAAATTTTTCAATAATTGCTCTACGACTTGTTCATAACCAGGCACAATCTATAATCGTTAAGTAATTCTGCTATTCCAGCAATAAAATACAACATGGTAGTAACTGTAGGATAATATTGACTGGAAAATTCTTTAGTAGCATTAAAAAACTTCTCTAAAAAATGAAGAAGACGCTCAACAAGTTCCCAATCAGATTCTTCTAGGTGATACTCTACAACCACTTTGCCATTAAAATAACTAGTTATAGGCGCTTGTAAAGTGTAAGCAACAGACAAAGAGTCATATACAGTGTTCCACCTAGTTGAAACTTCCTTAGGAACTCTTCTAGGCCGCAAACCTTCCTTCACACACTCTACCTGAGAGTCCCTCCATCTATCCGGTTTTTTAGATTTAAAAATATAACTAATTGCGAGTCTAACCTTCACAATAGTATGATCAAATAAATGAAGGCCATCTTTTACAACTAAATTATATATATGACATGCACATCTAACATGAAACAATTCTTCAAAAGGGGGATGCAATGCGGGTCTTAACTTACCAATAGCAAAATCATTGTTTGCAGCATTATCAAGAGTTATACTTAAAATTTTTTCACTAATAAAATACACCTTACAAATATCAAAAACTTCTCTCTTAATAAATGTTCCCGTGTGTGGTTCATCGACAGCGCAATATGCTAAAATTCTTTTTTGCATTACCCAGTTAGGATCTATCCAATGACAAGTAACTGTTAAATACTTATACCCATTAACACCACGATCCAAATCAGTAGTAAGACAAACTCTACAATCAAAGTGATAAAATATATATCGTAAATATTGTCTATATTCATTTTTAAATTTTATAATATCACTTCTAACCGTAGTTTTTGGAGAACCTTGAAAATATGGATTATATATGGTTTGAATATAACGAATAAAACCTTGAAAAGAAGCAAATGTAAAAGGTAAGCACTCTACCACAATCATTTTTTCCATTTGTTCCCTATCTTTCTTCTTATCATAATGCATAAGCCCCCCGTCACTGGGTTAATTTCCTGTTGAACTCCACTACCTTGCGATGGAGCCATTCTATTCCCTAAACGAGTGCCACCCGGCCTCTTTTCCCATTCATCCTTATGATGGTTTTCTAAGTGTGTTCTCAACTTCCCCGTCCCACCATTATGCCTGCCGGTTTTAAAATCCCAAACTTTTTTACAAATATTACATTTAGCGGTCTGAGCCGGAACATTTTAAGTCATAAATTTCCACACATCCGATCTATCGGGTCGTACCGCTGGTTTTCTACTAGGAGGCATAGGTCGTAATTCAGATTCAATTTCTTCAGGTTCACCATGAAATTGACTAGTGGGTGTTTCATCTTCTAAATTAGCCCCTTCGGTATTTTCTTGATATCGTGCCTCTAACATATCATTATCTAGTGGTTGATCAAAATCAAAATCATGATAAAACTGCCTGTCATCTTCCTGAGTAAAATCATCTAGATGAGAAGGAGCGCTAGAAGTACCAATTGGTCTTTTACCTAAAGCACGACTACGTCTATCATCCCCCTCCCCCCCCCCCCCCCGGTTAGAAGCACGTGATCTACGACCGCTACCCGTACGCCCAGTAATTGATCTCCACAGTCCAGACATTTTTATAATTTATAAGTAAATCAAACAAATAAATTACTAAAATATGCTACAAACAATATTGCACAAAAATTAAAATAGATAATAAAAAGTAAGAACGAGTTTACTTGATATCGTGAACTTAGAATGTAGATTGTAGAACTTAGGAAGTGAAAGTTGAAACTTGACCGGAACCGCACCGAACAATTTTCCACTTCACTCCAAATATTTTTTTTGTAATGCAATTTAGCACTTAAACCCTTTTTGCGAGAGCAACTTTGAATTATTTAGCAAATAGCCTTTGTAGAAATAAGAGAGATTGAGAGAGATTTAGAAAAAATATTAGAGAAATTGTGAATAAATTGATGAAAAATGATGGTATTTATAGAAAAAATAAGTTGGGGGGTATGGGAGCGCCTAGGGGTTGGGGGAGCAAATATGGCCGTTTTTTGCCGTTGGGCCAACGGCTGTGGGTGAAAGAGCCGTTGCCCAACGGCTATTTTTTGCACAAGCCCATCAGATTTTTTTTTTATTTTTCCGGTCCGGTCCGGACCAGTGCGGTTCCGGTCAATTTTTGTCCGGTTCGGTCGGTTCATTTTAGGGGTGACGGGTTGGGGAACGAACCGCGCCTTTTTTTTTATTTGGTCTGGCTTGCGCCGGTCCGGGCCGGCCGGTCCGGTCCGGTGCAAATCGGACCACTGGACAGCCTTAGTTTATACCACTAGTGTTATCACAATAGATAAGAACAGTTCCTACATCAACACCAAAATCATGTAAATGCTGTTTGAACCACAATAATTGTGAACAACATGAGGCAGCTGCCACATATTCAGCCTCAGCAGTGGAAAGTGCCACTGAATTTTGTTTCATGGTTCCCCATGAAACCAAAAACTCACCAAGAAAGTGTGACATACATGAGGTACTCTTTCTATCAACAAGGAAATCTGCATAGTCAGCATCAGTATATCCAACAAGATTAAAATTACCACCTTTTGGATACCAAAGTCCCAATGAAACCTGTTCCTTTCAAGTATCTAAATATTCTTTTAACAGCTTTCAAATGAGATTCCTTAGGATCTAACTAAAACCTAGCACATAAACCTATACTAAACACAATGTCAGGTCTACTAGCAGTTAAGTAAAGTAAGGAACCAATTATGCCTCTATACAATTTTTTATCAACTGAAATTCCATGTTCATCAAGATCCAAATTTGTGGCAGTGTATCAATTTCCTTAGCATTATCCATGTCAAAGCTTTTAAATAACTCCTTAACATATTTTTGTTGATAGATCATAGTTCCATTTGAGGTTTGCTTGATTTGTAGAACCAAAAAGAAGTTGAGTTCACCCATCATGCTCATCTCAAACTCACTCCCCATCAAATTTACAAATTCCTTACTTAGAGTTTCACAAGTAGCACCAAAGATTATATCATCTACATAAATTTGAACAATTAGGAGATGTTTACCTTTTTCTTTCAAAAACAATGTGCTATCAATTTTACATCTTTTATATCCACGCTGAAGTAGGAATTTTGATAGACGTTCATACCAAGCTCTTGGTGCCTGCTTGAGTCCATACAAGGCCTTGTCTAACTTGTACACATATTCTGGGAACTATTTATTCTCAAAACCTGGAGGTTGTTTGACATAAACTTCTTCCTTTAGTAGTCATTCAGAAATGCACTCTTAACATCCATTTGATGTAGAGTAAATTACATGCATGTAGCAAAGGCTATAAGAAGTCTTATTGCTTCCAATCTTGCAACTGGAGCAAAAGTCTCATCATAGTCAATGCCCTCCTCTTGGCTATACCCCTGAACAACTAATCTAGCCTTATTCCTGGTTACCATACCATCCTCATCAAGTTTGTTCCTGAAAACCCATTTTGTTCCTATAATGGACCTGTTCCTTGGCTTGGGTTCTAGATGCCAAACTTGACTTCTTTGGAATTGATTCAACTCCTCTTAGCATTGATTCAATCTGCATCCTTCAGTGCCTCTTTCACATTTTTTGGTTCAACAAAGGACAAGAAGGCACTAAAGGCACACAAATTATGATTTTTGACTGCTGATCTAGTTTGAATTCCAGCAGCCTTGTCTAAGATTATCTGATCCACAGGATGTGAACCTTGATACTTGTAAGGTTTGAGTACCAGACCATCTTCAGAGGTTCCTTGCTGAGGAACAGTTCCTGATGTAGTAGCACTGCAGGTTTGTGAGGTGGATCCATCATTTGTTCCCCTTATTTTTGTGCTGCTTTTCTTAGTTCTATCCTGAGGAACAGTTCATTGTAATTCACTTCTTACAACATTCCCATCCAATGCCCGTATTTGCTGAGGAACAGTTTCACCATGTTTCAGCATTCCAATCTCTTCATCTTCCTGTACCTGTTCTTGAGTCAAACTGTCGGTTTCATCAAATTTAACATGCATGCTTTCTTCAATTTTCAATGTTTTCTTGTTAAAGACTCTATAGGATTTACTATTTGAAGAATAATCAATAAAGATTCCCTCATCACTTATAGTATCAAATTTTCCTAAGGCATCCTTCCCATTGTTATGTATGAAATATTTACAACCAAAGGCCCTAAGGTGTGAAATATTTGGTTTTCTTCCTTTAAGTAACTCATATGGTGTCTTCTCTATCAGTGGTCTTGTCATACATCTATTGATTATATAGCATGTAGTGTTAATGGCCTCAGCCCAAAAGCTTCGTGGAAGATTACCAGATATTAGCATAGTCCTAGCCATTTCCTCTAAGGTCCTATTTTTCCTTTCAACTACTCCATTTGGTTGTGGAGTTCTAGGTGAGGAGAAATTGTGATTAATGCCATTTTCATTATAAAATTGAAAAGCATATGATTTTCAAATACAGTTCCATGATCTGACTTAATGGCAACAATATGACTATCTAGATTCCTTTGAGCTTTCTTAGCAAAAATTGAAAATGCATTAAAATCTTCTTCCTTAAATGCAAGAAATATAGTCCATGTAAATCTGGAATAATCATCAACTAATACCATAACATACTTCTTACCTCCACGGCTCATTATTCTCATTGGTCCACAAAGATCCATATGGATCAGTTCCAAAGGTTTGGTAGTGCTTACCTGTTTCTTTGGTTTAAATGAAGATTTTACCTGCTTCCCCCTGGCACAAGCTTCACATACCTTTTCATCCTTGAACTTGATGTTAGGAAGACCTATCACCAAATTCTTGGAAACAAGCTTGTTTAATAGTGAAAGACTAGCATGACCAAGCCTTTTGTGCCATAGGAGGGGATCATTTTGCACTAAACTGAGACAACTCATGCTTCCATCAGATAGTGTCAATAGATCTACCTTGTAGATATTTCCATGTCTTTCCCTGCAAAAATCTCTCCAGAAGTTTGGTTAGTCACAGTGCACCCCATAGATGATAAATTAACATTATTACCTTTGTCACACAATTGAGATATACTCAATAAGCAATGCTTCAACCCATCTACTAGAAACACATTGTCTATACTATGTGAATCCGACCTACCTACCTTTTCAATGCCAATAATTTCCCCTTTCTTACCATTACCGAAGGAAACACTTCCTCCTTGAAAGGCTGAGAGTGAAAGGAACAGTTGCTTATGTCCTGTCATATGTCTTGAGCAACCACTGTCCATGTACCATTTGTGGTTCCTTTCCTTCACTCTAGCCTGCAAAAGAAAACTAGGGGGTTAATTTTAAGAACCCAAACTAGTTTGGGTTCCAGCCCTTGAGAAAAAAGGATGAATCAGATCTCTCTCAGCCTAGAATGGTAATGGTTTCTTTGTGTGAATAGTTTTCTTTGTCAAAGAGTTTTGAACTGGTTTATAGGACCTGTTCCTTTGTGCAGCCATTTTCAGAGATTGGCAATTTATTTTCAAGTGGCCAGTGTTCCCACAATGAGTGCATAACCAATTTTCAGGAAGAGTAAGATACTTGCTCTTTGGATCCCATTTGGATAATGACTGAGATTTCATAAATCCAATACCCTTCCTATTACTACTATGATTTTTCTGTAACCATTCTTGTGCTTTAGAGGACTTGTTCCATTTTACAGTCTTTCCTAACTCCATTTTTGTTTTAACTAAGTCCTCTTCCAAAGATCTTATCTTTTCATCTTTCTTGCACAGTTCATTAACTGTGACCTTCAATTTCTCTTCAGCAATAATTTGATGAGAATTAGCAATGCTCTTACCATTTTCAACTGTTTTGACATTTAATTTCTCATTTTCTAGATCCTGAACAGTTGACTCAAGTGTGAGGACCTGTTTCTCTAGAATTCTAATTTTCCTTTTCAGAGTGTCATTTTTAATTACTTCCTTTTTATATTCTATTTCTAAACTTTCAGTTTCATCCTGCATTTGATTTTTACCATCCCTTAGAGACTTAAACTCATTTAGCACAGTATAAAATACCTTAACTAATCTCTCTCTAGGTATGTTTTTCACATCTTCCTTAAGTTTAGAAACAAATACCTCAGCATCTTCTTCATTATCTGAGTCTTCAAGAGCCATTAGAGCAAGATCATCATCCAGATCATCATCATATTGTTCATCTTCACTATTTTGCCAGCCAGCAACTATTGCTTTGGGATTTTCACTTTTCTTACGAACTTGTTCCCTAGCCTTTCTTCTTTCCTCAACATAGCTCTTTCTCCATTCTCCTTCCATAACTGGACATTTGCTAATGTACTGCTCCATGCTTCCACACTTGAAGCATTCTCCAGCCTGTTTCATGCTAGAAGACCTACCTTGTCCACTAGCCCCCTCTTACTTATTCAACTATCTTTGGACACTCTTAGCTATAATGATCAGTTCTTTATCATCAACAGGCTTATCAGCAGTAGTTAAGGCTAGGTTAGGTTCAGTTTTAACTGGTTCACCTATGTTTTTAACCTTTTTCCTTAGTTTATATGTTCTCAAATTACCTATAAGCTCATCTAAGGATAGAGTGTAAGATCCTTGCTTTTTATGATTGCACAGGCCTTAATTTCCCAAGAGTCTGGAAGAACTCTAGTTAGGATTTTTTCAACTCTATCTTCAACAGGTAAAACCCTTCCCAAAGAGATAAGTTCAGATGAAATAGCATTTAGACCTAGTGTACATTTCAGAAATTGATTCTCCTTTCATTTTAAAACTTTCATATTCAGCAAAAAGAAGTGTACCTCTAGATCTTTTAACCTGACTTGTTCCTTCATGAGCAACCTGTAGAGCATCCCAAATTTTCTTTGCAGTGGTATACCCTCGAATTCTAGTGTACTCATCAGGACAGAGTCCACAGACAAGCAACTTCCTTGCTTTGGCATTCTTTTCCCATTGCCTTAAGTCTTCAGTATTGCATTCCCTTCTGGTTTTGGAAACATCATTTCCCTCAGCATCTTTCTCATAGCTCATAGTCATCAGCTTGAAGATGATCTCTCATCCTTTTCTTCCACCATGAGTAGTATTTTCCATTAAACAAAGTTGTCCTAACAGTATACTGACCCACACCATTCTCTTATTTTGTACTCATTAATCCTAGGTGTTAGTCTTTTCAAGGATAACCTGCTCTGATACCTATTGTTATTTTTCCAAGACACGCCACTTATTCTTTTAAGGACCAGTTTCTTCAATGTGTTCCTTTACTTTATTGTATGTGGAATTAAAACTGTAAGTAAATGAACACTTGATGTTAGCATGGAAAAACCCCGTTAATTAGGGATAAAAAAGCCACGACCTACTCTTCCAAGTAGGATTTCAAATTCACTATTTGAAAGACTCACTTGGTTACAAGACTACCTTCTTACTAATCTAGGACTAACTCTAATCTTATAGTGACTCCTTTCACAATCAGTAAAGTTTCTCCAAGTACAAGACTTGAATCCAAATGATACAACTCGATAGTACCTACTACAAATGAACTAAGACTGAACTTTGACAAGACTCAATCTAAGGAACAGGTTCTTTACTTAGTTCCCTGTAGCTTAATGATTACACAAATAAGATGAAGACTCTTTTAATACTATAGCTCGATTCTCTCTGTGTATTTGTGCACACTTCAACATCTGAAATGCTACTGTTTTTATAGCTTCAAATTTCAAGAGGTCTTGGGAAATTCGAACTCCAAAGCTTCCAAGAGTTTGAATCCTAATTGAACTCCTTTATAGGTTACCCGAAATCCTTTAGCTCTTATCCAATCTTATGCAATCTTTTCATATCTCGTGCAGACCTTGCATGATTATTTATTCAGCTGCAGTTATTCAAAGGAACATGTCCTTGGATCTGTTCCTTAGTCATCAATCAATACTTCAAGCTTATCCAAGCTAACAATATTAGCTCGTTGAGTTGCACCTTCGCTCAAGCATTCAAAATGTATAACTGGAATACCAAACTTTGTAATTACATCTGATACCTCTAGCTTAGCACTCAAAATATGGAACTCATTCTAGAAGATATCAATGGTATGGAGTGCTTCAAAAGATCGAGAACAAAGCCAAAGTCAAACTTTGTTCAAGGAAGAAGTGGCTAGATGATCAACTTGCTGACATGATTTAAACTTTGCATACTTTGGCCTTAATTGTAATTGTAAGGCTTAGTTAGGGGTATTTAGGACATTACTAAATTATTATTAGTCCTAGTATAAATAGTCTATTTTGCTCATTAGTAGGAGACAAAAACTTGATGAATGAACAAAAGCTTGTAAGCTTATTTACATTATATGCATTTTATATTTATGCATTTATCTCTATTGCTTTCTTAGTTAATCATAGTATAAGTTAGATTAATGGTGATTCCATTACTTGATTGTTGACTGCCCCGAGGGTTGCAAGAGTTCATCAAACTCTTGAGGCCTTTGTTAGTATAGGTGCTAGATTAATCGCTTTCTAGAGAAGATTAGGGTACATTTCCCCTAATCGGTACTAGATTCTCGATAGGATCTTGTGTCTTGCTTCTATCTTTCTATCACTTCTTTATTTCCTTTCTGCGTCTGTTATCAACATCGGTGTCCGATTTATTTTTATTCATATACTGGTTGTTCAAGAACCTACGTGGTAACTTTGTAACACCAGCATCTAGAAGTCCCTTTACATCAACCTTTGAATTATCAAAGGCTTGGATTTCACTTTTTCTATCATACTCAAAACTGTCATTGTTTGAGTCGGCCATTTTCATTTCACTGGAGTAAAACAACCTCTTGACTATGGAACCGAGATTTCTTATGAAACATTGAAGATATAATTGGGGGTTCTTATGAGACATGTCATGAGGTAGATTTTTGCAAAACTTTTTCTATCATACTCAAAACTTTTTCAGTTCACTGGAGTAAAACAATGCTAGATTTTTGCAAAAAAAATTGTTGTGCCACAAGTCATGATTTACATCGTTGTGCCAAATTTTTTTCGCACAGAAATGTAGTATACCCCTCTGGCTTTACAACTTCAAGTGTTCGGACTGTAGGTCCGAATACTTCAAGTATGCCAGGGGAAGCCAACTATTCTTAAATGTATTTTTTTTTTCATTTATGGCCAATATATATGTCTATATTTCTAGCAGACTTAAGCTCAAGATCCTCATAATCATTCATAAAATTGAGCTTTAAAATTTATGCAAGATATCATCGATGATTACTTTTGATCGGTTTCAAACACGACATAACTTATTAAGATCTCTTCATATTCATTATTTTTCAGGTACCTGAACCTCTTCTGATGGGGTTTTATGAAGTGTTATGTCGTGGGCTCTTCTACAATCTTGCCTCATCATTTGACAATCTTGAAACATTTGCTCCTTTCATCTTTGGAACCGAAGTGTCTGCCACACTTCAGGCGGCCTTAGACTCATTTGCATAAATAGATTGTCTGATCAGAACATAATTAAAATTGGAGCATTTGTAGCTGGAATATTGACACGACCCGGAGTTCCGATTGGCGTGTCGATAACTTTAAAATATTTGTAATGTCTATTGGAACCTGTCTGTAAAATTTGATCTAAATCAGACCTCGTTTGGTAGGCATCGGAAGAAGGTTTCAGTTTTTATTGGCGATAAATATTAAAAAGAGATTTTCGAGCTCGGTTTTTGCCGAATGAGCTCTGATTCGAAATCCGAAAGCGCCGTTAGGTTCGTATGATTATTTGTGATTTTTGTAAACTTTCGAAAGTGAATTTCGATGTTGTTCGGCTAGTTTCCGCTAAAATGCCGAAAGTTAAATAATTTGACTTCTTTTCTATTTAAATTTGCATCTTGAGTTTCGGGTGCCCGCACGGCCTAACCGGATTCCGGGTCGTGTCAAATATAATATTCAGTTTTGAATCAGTAGATGCTTCTGGCAGTGACTTATCTTTAAATAAGGATCATATCAATGATAATTCATTTCATTTATTTCTCAGCTGCTTTGGTCATTCTCTCCCTCTAATATTAGGTAAACCTAGTATTCATCCCAACATACTTAGGGAATCCATCTTTGTGCGTTGTGGTGGAGCAATTAATATTATACCGCACATCAAAAGTATTAGATGGAAAATACTTAGTTCCTGACCCTGAACCAATTATGAGGGGAGAATTCATATGTTGGCATGATGCATACAAGTGCTGCTTTATGGATAATATACCATATTTCATACCCCATTTAGGTAGATTTGTTCTCATATGCATGGTTTAGCATTAATTGGAGGCTTTTGATATATATGAATCTGCTAAACCAGCTTTCCAAGATTATCAAGATAGATATCTTGATTGCATACTCTGGAAATGTGCTCCTAATCAAATTAATTAGAGCAAATACTTTAACATGAAAGTACCATTGTGAGTTCATAATAAATGCACATGTGACATTCATTTGGATGCATCCATTTAAAATTATGTACAAAGATATGGTCAACATGGCAGGTGAATGAGCCCATATTCACCTTTAATATATTCCAGAAATGCGGGGATCCTGATCCCAATTTAGCTGGTCTAATGATTAATTTATCATGAGAACAAGAAGCACAAAGTGATTTCTTAAAGAATCCCGATTCTTCAATATACACCAATGTGAGTTCCCAAATATATATTTTTCGCATCATATTAGAACTGGGATGGTCAAATCGGTCATGCCAACTAAAGAGTTATTCGTTCAAGTAAACAGTTCTAGTTTACTATAGCATGGGTTTTGATCTTAATAAACTTTTAGTCTATTGTGGCATGCATGTGATTTCACCATGCTTCTTCGTAGTACAAACTAGAGGAAGAGTCGGGGAGCTTTGCAAGTACATATTCCTCACCCGATATTATTGTAGTAATATAAAGATATTAAATCTTTCAACATTTATAGTCTCAATAGAATAGCCGTTTTGGCTAATGTCTTAGAAACTTAACAGATTTCTTTGAGACTTACTACAATAAAATATCATAACAATTTCATTTCTCCATATAGTAATAAATTTGGATCTTTCAGAAATCCCAATTAATTTTGTGCTACCATATATTTCAGACACCATCCATATGGTGAACACCTCCTTTAAGGAGAAAATCATAAAAGTATGATCATGGTCTAGTAATTATAGGCAAGATTTGCTTTACTTTGCTCTTTCAATTCATACTAAGACATAATTTGGCGTACGATCTGTACGTGAACGATGACCATTGATGCCACAATAAATAACATATTCATTCTTCTTGAACCTCTTTTGGAGGTGAGTTGTGGTACATTATCAAATACACATGAGCACGTCCATATTCATAAGCATTATCACAAATTGTCTCATTCAGTTCAAGAATGGACCATTATTATTTGGATGTGCATCATATTCACATACCACGTTTTGATGGCATTATTATCTTTACCATTTGAAAGGTAATTTGAGAACCCTTATTGTTCAATTGTTTATTTTACCATGATGACGATTATTATTTCGTCCCTTTGCCACGTCCACTTCCACGACCATGGCTTGATTATGGTATTTATTTTGTCTTCTTTCAGACATAAAATATGTTGCTACTACATTCACCTTACATAATGGAGTATGCGTTGCTTCCATATTCACTCATGGAATGGAGCATATCTAGTGGGACGGGCTTCATGATATATTATCATTATATTATCAATATGGCATATTGAGATCTGAATCCAATGTCTTAACCATAAAAAGGCGTGTTAGGCCAACCCAATATTATCACAATATACCAGGAGTAGAATCAGATGTCTTACCCTTATAGTGCTGCTATACTCATTCTCAAGCCATAGTCATGAAATTAGATTCATAATATCCATGTAATTTATTTTCAACTCAGGATGACATTCTTAATTTGATATTATGATTTTTTGACTCACTGCTTGCCTTCACCATATGCACACAGTAAAAAGGGGACAAAATCATAATAATAAGGTATGTAATTTAGGTTAAACTAGAATGAAATACATATCTCACTTTTAAGATGATGATGGAATGATATGATGTCTATATTAAATCTCATCAATTCATCTAGGTAGTAAATGGTGCCAAGACGATGTATTACTGTAACTAATATCTAAAAATAATCTGCATTTATACTTTAGTAAATTTTGACAAAGCATATTTAAATATTAATAGATCAATGCTTTCCATATCCATGTAATAACCTTCAAATTCTAGTATATCTGACAAACCCAATCAGTGTATTAATACATCCTACATAATTTTTTTTATAGGAGGGATCACAACTCTCTGATGACAAATAGAAATTCACCAACCAAGTTAAAAATATTTTCTTTGGTCATAAATATAAACGAATCTAAAGATAAGAAAGTCCTATAATACAACAATAACATTTTATGGTCATATAGTTTTTGTGAATTCTTGAGATATTTAATGTTGGTTAAAGGAACTATATCTTGCTACAAGTAAAGATTCTTGAGATATGACACTCTTAGCAGTTAGCTAGAATAGCAATTACCTCCAGCAAAGATTTACAATAAATATCTTGAGTTAACATTTATGGATGGCCAGATCATTAAATGGTTATTAAATATGATATTGCATGTCGGTTTCTCTTATCAGTAATAAATCTTGCTATTACATTAATACTAATACAGCCTACTCAAATCCGATTCATCTACATCTAATAAGATATTCATGCACATATGTGATTTCATTTTTCATGCAAGTCCATAATCACCGTGCATTTATAACAATGTTAGTTGTACTTTTGTCAAAATGAATTTATCATTATCAGTCATATCAATTATATGTACCTTGAAGATTTAGTCGAGGATAACTGCAAATTCATACCTTGAAGCGTTGCCCAAGTACTATTATAAAACTATACCATACGTCTTCAGAGAATAGATAGAAGCTGCTCTTTTCATTGGAAAGTCTGCACTCTTTCAAGTCAAAGGATGAAACATGTGTCTTTTATTTACATCCAGCCCATTGGCTTCCATTAGTTATATTTGCATCCAGCCCATTGACAGATTTTCATTTCATTTATTTCAATAAAAATTTCACAATGAAACTAGAGACTCGTATTGATAACATGTTGTAAATAAAATGCAAAAGAACAAGAATTAGACAATAAATGGAGAGAGAAATATAAATATTTCATTATTCTCTTCTCAGTGTATTTGTTGCAAGGTAAAGAACTCTATTATATAGGACGTGAAATTCATCCTAAGAGTTTTCACAAACTAAATGCTTTATTTAATATATACATTGATAGGTAGTTCGATGAATGAAAAAATGAACAAAAACCGTTCATAAATGGACATCCACATTCTGTGGATTTATAACACAAAAGATGATACAAAAAATAGCAGGTGAAATAAGAAGGATAAGACAAACAAAACAGGCAGCTAAGACATAGGGTGTAATGGTTCCGATAGGATTCGAAAGCAGGTTCGAAAACGTCACATATCAAGCGCTTGACCACAGCACCTACACAATATTTCTTATTATGGGTGCCACTTTTATTTTATATATCAATTTCACAAATATATACCTATAATAACAGAATTTTTGCTGAAGGACTGTAGATCCGCCCCTGTCTCCAATTGCAGAGGATAAGTACAAAAAGAAAAAGAAATTAAACTATTTTGGTTCTAGATTTCTCCTTATACAAGTCTCCACCAATAAAAATAAAGAAGTATAAAGAGCACACCAGGGAACACGTCGTATTTGGACTTAGGATAGAACCACAATACTTAGGAGAGGGGAACAATAAAAATAACTAAAAACGCTTCAGTTCAGTTTCAGTGGCTCTTGCATATGCAACTTTTGGTGCTCATTTGTTTATTCTAAATGAAGATGCCTTTTATTGACATATAAAAGGGAAATGACATTGTTAATGGCCTTCAATCATAAACTATATAATCGTTATCAAACATTTGTATCTATCTCGCAAAAATAAAGGACAGCCTGGTGCACAAAGCATACCACATTCATGCAGGATCCGAGAAGGGTCGCACCCAAAAGGATGTGATATATGCAACCTAACCTAATAGAAGCATTAGTGGTTATTTCCACGAGATGTATTTAGCCTGCAACTTTTGAAATTTGAATATATCAGTCCCCTGATTACAAATAAAGGAAATAGATACCCCATAATTTGAGGACGTTCTAACTCCACAAAACTCTGATGAAAGTCATCAAGAGGCAAGCTATGAAATAAAGCAGTGACAGAGACACTGTAAAATGAAGGTATATCTCCTCGTTGACTATATATTTGTGATTGTATCACGTACATATTTTTTTCAAAAATAATATGTATATATGTTCTCCGTTCCAGTTGATGTGAAGACACTACCATTTTAGAGTCAAGTTTTTAATTTTGACCACGAATTTGGATATAGAATATTGATCTTTTTTTAAATATAATTTACATATTTAGAAACTACATAAAAATTAGTATAACCAATTCAAGATATTAAAAAAACATAGAAAAATTATGGTCAATAAAAAATTCATATGACTCGAGATCTGGAGGCCTTTCGCTCAAGAGGTTAATGAATCTGGCAGATCCGTAAAGTATTACATAAATTGAGATAGAGATAATAAAACTACTCCTATAATACTATATCAATGTCGTTGTATTTCTCTATTCTCATGATATGATGATACTCCTCCGGTCGACTTCAAGTGTGGGAGGGAGTATCTCATTATTACAACAAAAATAGCAAGTTAAAGGCATCATTGTTAGTATATTATGTCTGCTAGTTTAACATTATTAGTAGTAGTAGTTGTAACTGAAATGACGAGCGGGAGCCGGAAAGCATAGAGTACTGTTTATTTTGGGGATTGTTGGTAAGGTCAGGGGAGCGGGTGGGTAAATTTTTTTCCATATCAGGTGTTTACACCAAACCACATCAACTAACTATGGCTAAATGATCTAATGCAATAAAAATATATATTATTTAAATATAGTTAAGACCGAGAAGCATGTATATCAACACATATCATACATGTATTAGCTTGGTGTAAACTTCGTGTGGGTAGGTTTTTCTGTTGAAGGGGAGGGGGTTAGGGGAGTGAGTGAAGAAGATATAACTTCATAGTTTATCATCTTCAATTATTGTTATTCGTTTCGAGAAATTATTTTTTCCCTCAAGAACCTCAAGTTTCTTTTCTCATTTCAATTACTTCTTCAAGATTTCCCTTTCTATGAATAACTGGGAATGGATTATTGGTGTATAAAAGAGTTTATCTTGTGCCCGTGTCTAACACATGTGATAGTTCAATAGTTTTTTTCAACTCTTGACATTTTGGTATAATTAGGGCCTAACCATATAGACTTTTCTTACAGGTGAGTCGTGTAAGGAAAGAATATATATACTCCTTCCGTCCCAAATTAGTTAACACTTTAGCAATAACTATTTGTCTCAAATTAGTTGACATTTTAAGATTTAAAGACAAAAATTACTAGTCATTTCCAACTATATCCTTAATAATTAATAAAAATTTTCAACAAAATTTAATAGTTAAACATTAAATAGGATTAACATAATAAAATATATACTATATTTAATATTTCATAAAAAAGATATGAATGTGGCAACTAATTTGGGACGGAGGGAGTACTTATATTGCATCTTCCCCTTTGACCCATAACTTAATTTTCTAACAAAATAAGACATGTACTAAGCGATTCGTATTAAAAAAAAAAAAAAAAAAATACTCCGTTCACACCCTCAGGAAATCAAAGGGAAAAAAACGAGGGTGTAACTAGCTAAAAGGAACAAAAGTAATGCATGTGACTGGTGGATCGGTGGGTGGGGGCAGAAGTTCACCAGATCTTAGTAGAAGGAAAAGGTGATTACCGATAGAACATTGGTATCAGCATTTCAAAGTTACAATAAAGCAACGATACAATTAGTAAGTCTATGGCAGAGACAATCTTTATAAAGATAAAAATGTTGAGGTAGGAACAATCTTTATCATGTATGATTATTAACCTGAAGAGGAGATCTTTATGACATTGATAACTAGAATAAATAAGAGGTCATTATGGTTTTGGTAACACCTACTAGCTAGGTGCCATTTCTATTTTTAAATGTCTCTAATCACTCCTCGAGTTAAATATTCTTACGTCCGAATCAAGTTGAGGATTTGTTTTGACTTTCTTGCCACTGGTTGCTGTAAGACAAGTCTAGCTAGCAGAAGCAAATATTATTAAAACAGTACTATTATCATGTACAGTAATATTTTAATTTCCTACACCAACCATCTTCAGATTTCTTTATTATAACATAATATAATAACTGTAGCAACTTCATACCTTGTTTCACTTTCACATTTCCTTTTTTTGGGTGGCAAGTGGGAACTGCAGGAAATAAACTATGGCCTTTCACAGTTTCTGATAGGGAATATATTCACGGCAGATTCAAAATCTAAACTCATTGCACATTTAAAATTATGTGTTCAAACCTTATACTAGTTAGGAGTAATTAAAGTTTCGGTGGGTTTTCACGTATATATCTATGTATGTTATGCATCGTAAATATTGGTTCAGATGAACCTGTTTCTCAAAAACAGCATCTGCCGCTGGATTAATTACATATAAATAGATCAATATCTAAAACCATTTCTCTGCTTGATCCATTCTTATTTTAGCTCAAGAAGGAATAAGAACCTGTATTTGTTATAGTTATGAGCAGAAGGCGCAATCTTCTTTTTGCTCTGGCAGTTCTCATTCTGCTTCATGACCATACTTCACAGGCTGCTGTTCCCAATATTAGCACTGATGAAGCTGCTCTTCTTGCCTTGAAATTTCACATTTCCTCTGATCCTAACAATATTTTAGCAAGCAACTGGTCTTCTTCCAGCCCAATTTGCAGCTGGATTGGAATCACTTGCAGCTCTCGCCACCATCGTGTCACAGCTTTAGACATTTCTAACATGCAACTTCATGGTACCATTCCTCCACAGCTTGGAAACCTCTCATTTCTTGTTTTCCTTGACATCAGTAACAACACTTTTTATGGAGATTTCCCTGAAGAGTTGGCTCGTTTGCAGAGGTTGAAACTAATTGATTGCAGAAGAAATAACTTCACTGGTGCCATTCCATCATTTTTAAGTTTGTTACAAAACCTTCACTTTGTGTACCTTTCGAATAACCAATTTTCTGGAGAAATTCCATCTTCACTTTCCAATCTAACAAAGCTTGAAGAGTTTAGAGCGCAAAGAAATTTTCTTGTAGGAGAGATCCCTCAAGAACTCTGTGATCTTCCTTCCATGACTTTTTTAGACTTGCAAGGGAACCGGCTTACTGGCTCTATACCACCATCACTCTTTAACAGTGCAACTATGCAAATCATTGCTCTTACTCGCAACAATCTTAATGGTACTCTTCCAAAAAATATGTGTGACAATCTTCCAAACATGGAACAGCTTTACATCTCAAGCAACTACATAGGTGGCAATATTCCACCAAACATAGGAAAATGCAGAAAGCTTCAAATATTGTCATTGTCTGGCAATGAGTTCATAGGGACTGTACCAAGAGAGCTAGCCAACTTAACAGAACTTACAATATTATATCTTGGAGCTCAGCATTTGGAAGGTATTATGATATTTCCCTGCAAGAACTATAAAGTTTAAATTCTTCGTTTTAACTAGCTAGTATCAAGAGCCAGTATCTAGAAAGCTTATTGGTTTTTTGGGCTCTGTTTATTCTCTGTTGAGAAGTTTCTTCATAGACTTTTGAAACAACATATGAGGGTGATGGATAAATTGGACAGCAGCCTTAATTCATTTATTTGAGATCTTCTTTATCGATAGCTAATGGTATGTGTTCAGTGGTCGCGACAACTTCTGAAGCATGATGCATTTATTAGTTACTGTGTTTTAGGATGCAGATCAGTTTGTTTTTTACTGCAGTAACTTAGTTTGAAAAGTTCAATAATCACTTTCCTAAGTTCTAGGAGTTTGTTAGTTTTAGCTGATCTTCTGCTGATTTTTAGCACCATGAAGTTAGTAGACTTCTCTTTAAATTGTAGTTCAGATTGTAATTTTATTCACTTTTGCATTAACTCTTTTAAGAGGAGTTGCTGTCAACTTTCTTGTGTTTTCTTTTCTGTTCATACTTCTATATTTTACTGTTCTTATTCACAAAGCATTTACCTGCTTCCTTTCTGGTTTTTACTCAAATTAACAACAATTGGTATCAGAGCGTTTGCTTCTTAAGGGACCTGTGTGTGTGCTAGAGCAGATTCAGTGGACGCCATGGACGGAGAAACAAGTTTTTCTTCAATTGCACCACCAACCTTTGATGGAGAAAGTTATCAGATTTGGGCAGTTAGAATGCAGACCTACCTGGAAGCTTTAGACCTTTGGGAGGCCGTAGAAGATGATTACGAGGTTACTCCCTTGCCAAACAATCCTACGATGGCCCAAATAAAAAATCATAAAGAGAGGAAAACCAGGAAATCAAAAGCAAAGGCTTGCTTGTTTGCTGCAGTCTCATCCAGTATCTTCACTCGTATCATGTTTCTAAAGTCAGCAAAAGAGATATGGGATTATCTCAAGTCAGAGTACGAAGGAGATGAACGAATTCGAGGGATGCAAGTGCTGAATCTAGTACGTGAGTTTGAGCTGCAAAGGATGAAGGACAGTGAAACCATAAAGGAGTATTCTGACCGACTTCTTGCAATAGCAAATCGTGTCAGATTACTAGGTTCCACCTTGAACGATTCAAGGATCGTTGAGAAAATACTTGTAACGGTGCCTGAAAGATTTGAAGCTATCATTACTACCTTAGAAAATACTAAGGACTTGTCCAAAATTACTCTAGCAGAGCTCTTGAGTGCCTTTCAAGCACAAGAGCAAAGGCGTATAATGAGACAAGAAGGAGCTGTTGAAGGAGCCTTACCAGTCAAGCATCAAGAAGGTGGAAGAAACAAGAAGAAACAGAATAAGAAGATTCAAGGAGCAAATAGTGACAATGTTGCAACCAGCAACAAAAGCAAAACAGGCAGCAAGAAGACAAATTATCCTCCTTGTCAGCACTGTGGAAAAAAGGGCCATCCTCCTTTCAAGTGTTGGAGGAGACCTGATGCAAAATGCAGCAAATGCAACCAACAGGGCCATGAAGCTGTGATTTGCAAAAGCAAAACGCAACAGCACGATGTAGAAGCTCAAGTTGCTGATCAAGAAGAAGAAGATCATCTCTTTGTTGCCTCTTGTTTCACAAGTCGTGACTCAAGTGTAAGCTGGTTAATTGATAGTGGTTGCACTAACCACATGACGTATGATAAGGAGCTGTTCAGAGAGTTAAGAAGCACTGAATCGAAGAAAGTCAGGATTGGAAACGGCGAGTATATCGCTGTTAAAGGCAAGGGCACCATAGCCATAGCAAGTTGCTCAGGAACTAAGTTTATCACTGATGTTCTCTATGTTCCAGATATTGATCAGAACCTACTCAGTGTTACTCAATTAATTGAGAAAGGATATAAAGTAACCTTCAATGACAAATCATGTGTGATAGAAGATCCATCTGGCAATGTGATGTTCAAGGTCAAAATGGAGGGGAAGTGCTTCTCACTCAATCCATTGGAGGAGGAGCAAACTGCTTTCCAAATGAAAGAAAGTGTTACAGAAGTTTGGCACAAGAGGCTCGGACACTATCATTATCAAGGGCTGCTGCATATGAAATCTAAAAAGCTGGCAAATGATCTTCCAGAATTCGACGATGTCACACCAAACTGCAAAGCATGTCAGTTTGGAAAGCAAACCGGGAAACCTTTTCCTAAGTCAGACTGGAGAGCCACTCATAAGCTGCAGCTGATTCATACGGATGTGTGCGGTCCTCAAAGAACTCCGTCATTAGGTGGTAGTCGATATGACATTATTTTTATTGACGATTTTACAAGAATGTGTTGGATTTTTTTCTTAAAATTCAAGTCAGAAGTGGCTAAAGTATTCTGGAAGTTCAAGAATATGGTGGAAAACCAAAGTCGCTGCAAAATCCAAAGTCTGAGATCAGACAATGGAAAAGAATACACCTCTGGGGAGTTTAATTTGTTTTGTGAAGAAGCGGGAATTGAACACCAGCTTACTGCTCCTTACACTCCGCAACAAAACGGAGTTAGTGAGAGGAGAAATAGGTACATCTTAGAGATGACAAGGTGTATGTTGCATGAGAAGAATTTACCCAAGCAGTTTTGGGCAGAAGCAGCTCATACAGCAGTTTTTTTACAAAATAGACTCCCTACCAGAGCAGTGGAGAATTAAACACCCTTCGAGGCATGGTATGGTTATAAACCATCTTTGAATTTTCTTAGAATATTTGGATGCTTGTGTTTCACTCATGTCCCACAGATAAAGAGGGATAAACTAGATAAAAGAGCTCTTCCAGGCATTTTTATTGGCTATAGTTCCGTTTCAAAAGCTTATAAAATTTTTAAGCCAGAAACTGGAAAGATTATTGTCAGTAGAGATGTTCACTTTATGGAAGATGAAGAGTGGAGGTGGGATGATGCAGAGAAATTGGATCCAACTTCAAAGTTAAAGTTGCCAGCTTCATATACAAAAGATCAAATTGTTATAGAAGACGAATTGAATGACTTGGTGGATCATCTTCCTGTTCGAGGCACAAGGTTACTTTCTGATGTTTACCAGAGATGCAATATTTCTGTGTGTAAACCTGCAGACTATAAAGAAGCCGAGAAAGATCAAAGTTGGGTTGCTGCAATGAAGGAAGAGTTGTCTATGATTGAAAGGAACAAAACATGGGAGTTGGTTGTTCGACCTAATAACAGAAAGGTGATTGGAGTCAAATGGGTGTATAGAACCAAGCTTAATGCTGATGGCTCAATCAACAAGTATAAAGCTAGGCTCGTCGTCAAAGGATATGCTCAAATATTTGGTGTGGACTACTCAGATACCTTCGCACCTGTAGCAAGACTTGAGACAATCAGGCTCCTACTCGCTGTTGCAGCACAAAAGAAATGGAAGGTGTACCAGTTAGATGTCAAATCAGCGTTCTTGAATGGTTTTCTACATGAGGAGATATATGTAGAACAACCAGAAGGCTATATGAAAGAAGGAGAAGAAGACAAAGTCTATCTTCTTAAGAAGCCACTTTACGGATTAAAGCAAGCTCCAAGAGCTTGGTATAGTAGAATTGATAATCATTTACTCAGTTTGGGCTTTGAAAAAAGCTTATCAGAGTCCACTTTATATGTCAAATATAGTGAAGATAATATTCTGGTTATTTCACTTTATGTTGACGATCTACTAGTTACAGGAAGTAATGAAGATCAGATTGAAGGTTTCAAACAAGAGATGATGAAGGTGTTTGAAATGACAGACCTCGGGCTTATGTCCTACTTTCTCGGCATGGAGATTAAGCAAAAGCAAGGTGAAGTCTTTATATGTCAGAAGAAATATGCAAAAGAAATACTAAAAAAGTTTCGCATGGAAGGCTGTAAAGAGATGAGCACTCCAATGAATCCGAAGGAGAAACTGAGGAAAGAAGATGGAACGGACAAAGTGGATGAGTCGTATTTCAGAAGTCTGGTTGGGTGTCTAATGTACCTAACAGCAACTAGACCTGACATTGTTAATACTGTAAGTATTCTTTCTCGTTATATGCACTGTGCAAGTGAAGTGCATTTAAAGGCAGCAAAAAGGGTGATCAGGTACGTCAAGGGAACAATTGATTTTCGAATCAAGTTTAAGAGTTGTGAACAACTCAAACTAACAGGTTTTTCAGACAGTGACTGGGGTGGTTCAGCTGATGACATGAGGAGCACATCTGGATATTGCTTTACTATTGGTTCTTGTGTTTTTTCTTGGAGCTCAAGAAAACAAGATACAGTAGCTCAATCTACAGCAGAAGCAGAATTTGTGGCTGCGGCAGCTACTGTAAATCAAGCATTATGGTTGAGCAAAATATTTAATGATCTTCATCTTGAGCAGAAGGAGGGAACAAAGATTTTTGTCGACAATCAAGCTGCAATAGCTATTTCTCATAATCCGGTTTTTCATGGAAAGACAAAGCACTTCAACATCAAGTTGTTTTTCTTGAGAGAAGTGCAGAAGAATGGAGATGTGACTCTCATTTATTGCAAAACAGATGATCAATTAGCTGATGTTTTTACCAAGCCAGTGCCAGTTCACAAGTTTGAGTCCTTAAGATTGAAGCTTGGTGTCTGCAGATCCTAAAGCAAGGAGGAGTATTAGTTACTGTGTTTTAGGATGCAGATCAGTTTGTTTTTTACTGCAGTAACTTAGTTTGAAAAGTTCAATAATCACTTTCCTAAGTTCTAGGAGTTTGTTAGTTTTAGCTGATCTTCTGCTGATTTTTAGCACCATGAAGTTAGTAGACTTCTCTTTAAATTGTAGTTCAGATTGTAATTTTATTCACTTTTGCATTAACTCTTTTAAGAGGAGTTGCTGTCAACTTTCTTGTGTTCTCTTTTCTGTTCATACTTCTATATTTTACTGTTCTTATTCACAAAGCATTTACCTGCTTCCTTTCTGGTTTTTACTCAAATTAACAACAAGGACCTTTTGATTCATGCAAGTACAGTGTCTGATGATTGCGAAAATGCTCTATGGCTTTTTCTGCTGTTCCCAACAAGGATATTGTTACAAATATAATCACAATAGAGTCAAATTACCATTGGGACCCCGGTTAGAAACTCTATATAGGAAGGTAGATATCCTATTTGGTTAAGCAAGAACTCAGTCTTTTATCTTTTCCTTAGTTTTATGTATTAGGCTGGAACCTCCCCCCTTCTGCCTTTTTATTTCTTCTTCTTTTTAGCTTACTGATTTGGAGAGTATTTGTAACAGTTTGGAGATGAACTCTTACATCTATGAATATAACTCCAATTATCCATTGCACTACAATATGGATTCATAAGAGATATCTTCTGCATTGTGCTTGTAGCTCTTAAATAAATTTCTTGAGCTTGGATTAGTGAAAGCTCACCTATTTTGGCATAAGAGTGGAAGCATTAATAGAAACTTAACGATTGATTGTACAAATTTTTTGCTTGTGTAATGCTAGAATAGTATGATACACCACCATATTTTATGATAGTTTTACCAACTTTGCTTGTACAGTACTAGAATTGTATGATACACAACTAATGTCCCTGTTCATACCTTCAGTATGGTACTCATATGCTTCTCTGAATGACAGGAGAAATACCACCAGAGCTAAGTAATCTTGAGAAACTCCAGGTGCTGGGATTAGCTCGAAATAAGTTCACTGGTTCTGTCCCTGCAAGCATTTTCAACATGTCAGCACTGCAGATCCTAACCCTTGAACAAAACAGGCTTTCAGGAACTCTGCCTTCAGATTTAGGCCATGGAGTGCCCAACCTAGAAGAACTTTATTGTTCATCAAATAATCTGAGTGGTTTTATCTCTTCTTCTATCTCAAACTCTTCAAGACTTACAAGACTTGACATCTCAGACAACAGTTTCACAGGTTTAATTCCTGAATCATTTGGTAACTTAGAATACCTTGAGCTTCTGAACTTGCAGAGGAATAATTTTTTCAGTGATTCGACGTTGAGCTTCCTTACATCTTTGACGAACTGTAGGAACCTAATAGAACTCAACTTTGCTGAGAATCCATTGGATGGTGTTCTTCCTGCATCTGTTGGGAATTTCTCTGAATATCTGCAAATTTTTGAAGGACGGTACTGTAAATTGAAGGGCGTCATTCCTAAAGAAATTGGTAATCTTACTGGAGTGGCAAAGATGAGTCTCCCTAACAATGAGTTGACAGGATATATTCCAAGAACTGTCCAAGGCATGCTGAACCTTCAAGAACTTTACCTACAAAGTAACAAGATAGAAGGAATCATACCAGATGTTATCTGCAATTTAAAGAATCTTGGTGCATTAGACTTGTCAGAAAATCGGTTTTCTGGTTCAGTGCCACCATGCTTAGGGAATGTCACTAGTTTGAGGAATCTTTATCTTTCTCACAACAGGCTGAATTCGAGATTACCTAAAAGCTTGGGAAGTCTTCCAGATCTCATACAACTTAATGTTTCATCCAATTTATTAAGCGGGCAAATTCCTCCAGAAATTGGAAATCTAAAGGCTGCAATACTCATTGATCTGTCAAACAATGATTTTTCTGGTAAGATCCCTAGCACTATAGGGGGTCTAGATAAATTGATCAAACTTTCTCTAGCACATAACAGATTAAATGGTCCTATTCCAGATTCATTTGGCAAACTGCTAGGCTTGGAATTCTTGGAGTTGTGCTATAATAATATTAGTGGTAATATTCCAAAGTCATTAGAAGCCCTTGTGTATCTCAAATACCTAAACATATCATTTAATAAACTCAGTGGAGAGATTCCCACTGGTGGTCCTTTTGCAAATATATCAGGCCAATCTTTTATGTCCAATGAGGCACTCTGTGGTGATTCTAAGTTTCATGTGCTGCCATGCTTCATCAAATCTCCCAAGAGATCAAAGAGGAAAAAGGTACTTTTGGTTTTGTACATTCTTTTGGGAATGGGTCTATTTCTTGCATTAGCCCTTGCATATTTATTGTTAAGACTGAGAAAGACAAAGAAGGATTCAGGTCAACCAGATCTTTTTGTGGTGAAAAGACGTGAAAGAATATCCCATGATGAACTTGAAAAGGCAACAGCAGGTTTTGACGAGAGCAATTTACTTGGCTACGGGAGTTCTAGTGTGGTATACAAAGGAAAACTTAAAGATGGCACTCTTTTAGCAGCAAAAATATTCAATGTGCAGCTGGCTGGAGCACTTAAAAGTTTTGAAACAGAATGTGAGGTACTACGAGACCTTCGCCATCGAAACCTCACTAAAGTCATAACCACCTGCTCTAAACCTGATTTCAAAGCCCTAGTGATGGAATACATGACCAATGGGACACTTGATAAGTGGTTATACTCCCATAACTTGTACTTGGACTTATTGCAGAGATTGGATATAATGATAGATGTGGCTTCAGCATTAGACTATCTCCACAATGGTTATTCAACACCAGTGGTACATTGTGACTTGAAGCCAAGCAATGTCTTGCTAGATGAAGATATGGTTGGCCATGTCAGTGATTTTGGCATAGCAAAATTGTTGGGTGCAGGGGAGGCTTTTGTTCAAACAGGCACAATTGCAACCATTGGATATATTGCCCCAGGTAGTAGAATTATTTAAGATTCCTCATATCCTTAGAATTCCCAAAACAATTCTTTCCCCTACGTATAGACACTCTTACTTTTAGCATATCCTCACAGTAAGCTTTTTTTGATCATTTTCGGCCATGATTGCAGAGTATGGACAGGATGGAATAGTATCCACGAGTTGCGATGTTTATAGTTTTGGCATCCTGATGATGGAGACGTTCACAAGAATGAGACCAAGTGATGAAATGTTCTCTGGAGACTTGAGCATACGACGTTGGGTTAGTGATTCTTTTCCTAGTGATATTCAGAAGTTGGTGGATAGTAATTTGGTACAGCCAGGGGAAGTACAAACCGGATTGAAGATCCAATATTTGTTAGACATCATGGAATTGGCTTTGAGATGCACCTTAGTGATACCTGATGAAAGAATTAGAATTGGAGTTGCTCTTTCAGCACTTAAAAAGATTAGGCTTCATTTTGTCAATAGTTGTACAAGTACTTCAGAAGTTATTTCACCGTGATTATGTTAAGGGAGGGTACAACTCCATTGTTTCCAGCAACTATTGAGGGCCTCTTGCATCACTTCACAAGACGAGAGTTCTCTATATCACTGATTGTAGGAAGCAACTCATTTCTTGATTTCTGTAGTTTTGATGATATATGGAAGTCTAAAATGAGATTTGAAATGGGGTGAGAAAGAAGAAACTAATGTGAAATTATTCACAAACATTTCAGTTTTGCACATACATTTCATCAGTTACATTTCAGATCGATAACATCTAGAGGTAAAGCAACTTTAAACATGATTTTAGCATAAATATTTAGGCGGACAAAGATACTCATTTACATGTTTACTTCTGCACTTGCTGTGCTGGACGTTTGCCTTCAATGGTGTCAATCATTACAGTTTTGTTTGCAAATACACAGCAGATTCATGACCATTCTTTTCCTATTGGCCACAGAAAAAAAACCTCCCCTTGGAATATGAACCGAAGGATAGGAAAGAGGAAACCTCTACTAAGTCTTCGGGACATGGATTCTCTAATCCTACTTTCCGTTGTTACATTACTATGACTGGATCTTGTAATGCAACAATGCAGATGTTCCATCTAAGCCTTATCCGATGAAGTAATCAGTGTAGTATTTCACTGTCGTTTCGTGATACTTTGGAGGATTTTCTTCTGACAACAAATCCTTAATTGGTTCATAAGGCTTGGAAGTTGGCAAAGAACCAGTGTAGATGAAGCTTGCAACTGATATTCTTGGTCCAACTTTATTTGACAGTACTCTGTGCTCAACGCTTATGTACTTCTCATTTGATATGAGCTGGAAAATAAAAAACACGCCAAAATAAGCACTGTCGGTTTTAGTATTCATTTGTATCACACAGCCTAGATCTAATGTTAAAAAAGATAAAAGAGTACTAACCTGCATAAGATCTCCAATGTTCACAACTAGAGCACCAGGTGTAGGAGGAACATCAACCCACTGATCCTGGTGAATCACTTGGAGTCCTCCTATATGGTCTTGTAGAAGCACTGTGATAAAATCATTGTCGGAATATTTACTGGTGCCCATGGTGAGTTCTGGCTGAGGGCATTCCGAAAAGTAATGACTCAAAATGCGGAGTCCCTCAGCACAATCCATATTTATGAGATGAGACTGACAATAATTCAAACAAAGAGACACCCAATTTCATGACGTACTTAGAGTACTCCATCAGTATTTCCCTGCAACAATTTCCAATAAATTGATGAAATAGTACATGTCACGCACTGGAAGAGATATTCCAATTACTAATAAATTATTAAACTTATCAAAAATTAAGAAAAGTTGTCCTCAAATGCCAAGAATCTAGTTCTCTTATTTTCCTAGCAATATCAACCAAACTCACATTAAGTATACCAATTCAGTGAAGCCCACCAGAATACTGACATTTGCTGTGGTTTCTTCTTCGACGGTTGTCACAATAGTCCATGTAGTTAAAGGTAAATGAAGTTGGTGGGTTCTTTCTAATTCATGCAAAAGGAAATGAGAGGCTATTCCTCAAATATACATAGCCGTTCTCTCTAGTAATACATTTCAAAACATACCTGCATGCTGTTGGGAATTCCTCTGGACTGGGATGATCAGGAGCCATCAAACAGAAAAGTGAGTCTCTCCAATTTACAGCTGGAACAGAAGGGCTAAACAAATCAAAATTACTGACATGAACCACTTTTTTGGCATCATCTCGAGTATAATATTGTTTCTTAATCTCAGTATCTTGCTCAAAGAATCATCGTGTTCCTTGCAACATTTCTTCCAGGACAGATAGTGGAATACCGTGATTAACCACCTGGAAGAAACCCCATGTCTCAGAGGCATCTCAAACTTTGTCCACAATCTCTTTATGTTTGATTGGATCCTTATCAATGCCTTCAAGACCAATCACTGGAAAAATGAACTTTGTTTCAGAGTTGTTCAAGGACTCCTGTATTTCTGGTGGCTGAATGAATATTGGAGGCACATCAGTGATTTCCAGCATCGACTAGCCCTTTAACACCAGCCTTTGTATCATCAAAGGCTTTTAGTTCACTCATCCTGTCAAAACTTTTCTTAACTGTTGCTGAAATTCATCAGTGCCGGAGACTCCCATGTTCTCTTGCTAGGATGTTTTCACAAGCAGAGTTCCTCAGGCTCTTTAGATGTCTGCTCCTACCAAATACTTGTCCAACTGTCAATCATAGTTTCTGCTTTCACATTTGTTAACTTATATATTTGTAAACAAGCAGTGTCCTAATTATCTTTAAGACTTACTGTTAGAAAAATGCAATAAGAGGTGCAGTAGTATAATAGCAGTTATTTACTATTTTTAACAGTTATTTAGGATTATCTTATCTCTAAGTTCAAGGAGATACTGAAGTTTTCATTTGCCAAAAGAAGTATGCGAAGGAGATTCTCAAGAAATACAACATGGAAGGTTGCAAGGAAATGAGTACTTCTATGAATCAGAGAGAGAAATTAAGCAAGGATGATGGAGCAGAAAAAGTGGATGAAACATACTTCAGAGGCTTAGTTGGTTGTTTGATGTACCTAACAGCTACAAGACCCGATATTTTATATGCCGTAAGCATTTTATCGAGGTTTATGCATTGTGCTAGTGAGCTGCATCTAAAAGCAGCAAAGAGAGTTGTCAGATACATCAAAGGAACCATTAATCATGGTGTCAAGTTTCAGAGAACTCAAAATTTGAAACTAGTTACTTTTTCTGATAGTGATTGGGCTGGATCTGTGGATGACATGAAGAGCACATCAGGGTATTGTTTTAATCTTGGCTAAGAAATTTTTTCATGGTGTTCAAAGAACCAGAATATTGTGGCTCAATCCACCGCCGAGGCAGAATTTGTGACTGCAACAGCAGCAACGAATCAAGCACTGTGGTTGAGAAAAATATTGGTTGATCTGCATATGCAATAACCTAACGGCACTGAACTATATGTGGACAACTGTATGGGCCTAAACCAGTTTTATGATCACAAATCGAATTTGGGTTTGGATATAAGCGAAACTTCGTATCAAAGCTAAATAAATGTAAGAAATAGGCATAAATGCGAAAGAATAACTTGATTTCAATATATTATGATGAGTACAAATTTGGGCAAAGTTTCAGTATCTATTTCTGGATGCCCATTATACAAAATGAAGTACTATTTATAGGCCTAGGAGCCTTTCCCACGTTCTCCACTATCAGTTGTGCTCTGACCCACGATCTTGGCATTAATGGAAGGAGATAGTGGGCTGAAATAGTGGGCTGCAAAGCCGCTGGAACCGAGGCTATTTACCAAGGTGCATATATGTGACCTCGGTGGGGAGGCCTTGCTGTTCGATCGAGGCGGACATCACCGAAGCTCAGCTTACGGCTCGCCTTCGGTGACGACCTTGATGTGTGACTCCGGCGACCCACTTACTTGCTTCGGTCTTCGGCTTGTTGTTATGTGCTCGGTCGCTGTAAATTTGCATGACCGGGGCGAATCATCGCGAGCCAATTTTTATCCAATACAACTCTTCGATTGCTTACCGAAGTTACCGAGGAGTGGAGTGAAATTCAGCGAGAAAGCGACGTGGCTTGATCTTATCAAAGCGTTTCAAATTTTGTCAATGGTTCGCGTCTCTTCAGGTCACTTCTCGCTGACACGTGTCACCCATCCATTGGGTTTTCAAACGGTCACGCCGTATTTTTTGTTTCTCCCAATGTTATAATGATGACGCCTTTTCACCTGGCTCTTCCATACCTATAAGTACTTCTCCACCTAACTCTACCTTCTCACTTTCACAATCGACAGTGCTAAGAGAGAAAGAAGCAAGAACTTCCATACTTTTCTTAACAGAATCCATCTTTACGAAACTTCTCAATTTCAAGCTTCAACCATGTCTGCCACTCACTCACGACAGGATTCGAGCGACTCCGGCGAAAGGGCAAAGATCGCGCAGTACGCCGCCCTTATTTCCAGTGGTAAGTTTATCACCACCGTGCCAGCGCTACAAGTAATAGAAGCGGAGGGAGGAGGAGAGGTGACTTCCAGCGCTGGTGGCTCCAAACGTCGAAAGGCGAGGGCTAGGCGTGACGTCGCTGCTGTGAGCGAGGACGTCAGCCTAGAAGAGGACGATGACGTCGTGGATGGTGACCTCATGGAAACGGCTGGTGCTGATGACACCACGCATAGAGACGAGGATGCCGAGGGCGATGATGCCGGGGGCGAAGTTGAAGGTGGGAATACCGCCGAGGTGAGGTCCTCGGTCCCAATGATTCCTCTCGAGCAAGAGCTCGAACCTCACCAAATCATTCCCTCCCATTTCGACAACGGCATGGATCTTAAGCTGCAGGTCCAATCTGCCGATCAAGAAGAAAAGAATAGGAATATACCGGTAAACACGACACCGACCCGTATAACACAAGCCCACATTGAGCGGGTCCGGAGGGAGTGCAAGTTTGGGCCCGAGGTGAAAGTGGTTATCCCCGACCCAACGAGCAGATTTTGTCACCATGTCGAGGGGTTCTCCTTCATTTACACCTACCCTTTCACCCTCGGCTTCTCCCTTCCAGCGCACAAAGTTATTGATGACTTCTGCCGAGCCTACAACTTGTGTTTGGCCCAACTAGGCCTCAGCGTTTGGAGGGTCGTCCAATGCATAGATTGGTTGAGTAAGAAAGCCGGGGTGGACTTCACATTTCAGCATCTCATTTCACTTTACTACCCTTACTTTCATAAGGCCGGGGTTATGGCCTTAAACAACCGAGGTAAGTTCGCGCTCCTTCATAAGAGCGAGGATCATGGGGACTAAGGCTGGAGCGACCGTTACGTTCTGCTAGAGACCAACATTTTGTCTGCCGAGCCTGCTTTCCCCGAGCAGTGGAACAACATACGTAAGTATTCCTTCGTTCTTACTTCATCCCCCGGTGATCGTTCATGTTTGCTAACCCAGTTTCTCTATTACTTCTTAGCCAACAAGGTCGATATTATACCCCCCGAGGGATTGACTGGATGGGTGAAAGCAATGACCCGAGCTCGTACGCGCCCGGAAAGAACGTCGATGAAGATGGCTGACGACTTTGGTTGGCAGTGCAAACAACATGGTAGGTTCTTTTGCGATGTTTTTATTTGGTATGTTGTTTTGGGGTTTTGACTTTGTTTTGCTAATTTCTTTCCCTTCGGAATCAGGTTTTCCAAACCGTGCCGTCAATACAAAGAAAAGCAAGAAAAAGAAAGAAGAAAAGAAGAAAAAAGATGGAGAGGAGACCGAGTAAGACGACAACCTGCCTTCGGTGGTAGGAGATTTGAAAGAGTTGAAGGTCGCGAAGTCTTCAAAAGCTTCAAAGGAGGCCCCCGGTCAAGGGTCCTCCAAAGGTAATCACTATCCTTGATCAACTCGTCGGTTATCATTCCTCTTTGCTTCAATTCCTCTATGTTACTTTTCGTAGGTGTGTAGAGGAAGAGGGCAGTTTCAAAGAAGCCCTCTCGTTCGGTGGCTCCTCGCACCAAGGTGGAAACTTCTCCCTGCCCGAGGCAGCGGTGGAAGGGCGCCGAAGACTAGTCGATGAGCCCGATGATGCAGCTACCGAGGGTTTAGCTCGTAGGGAGGTCGAGTTTGTTGACCTCGAAGGCCAAGAGCATAGCTCCGAGGCGGCAGTTGCCAAGATCAAAGGCAAGGCCAAGGTTGTAGAGGCTGGCGCTGCTATCATTGAGGAGGGGGCTGGCACCGGCACAGTTAGGGTGCAATCCGAACCCGCGAGGATTTCATCCTTGGTGGGGTCTTATCGGAAGCTTGAGGTGCCAACCTCTTCAAATCTGTTGGAATGCAGCCGAGCCCACATCTTGAGTCTCCGCCTTTGTTGGGCCCGGAGGAAGATAAAGTCGTGCAGGAATTTTCCCGAGGTCAACTATATAACACCATTGCTGCCAATGCTATCAGAGTAAGTTTCATCGCTCTTGAGTTTTACCTTAGATTTTCCCTTCATCTTTGTCCTCGGTTCATAGCTGACTTCGATTTCCTGATTGATCTCTACTCAAAGTTTCGTTCTGTCATTGAGGGCTATCGAGGTTGAGACCTCGAGGTATGAAGAGGTCCGGCATGTTGCTCGTGCGTAGGACAGGCAAAGAGATAGCTTCAATGCACAGATAGCTACACTAAAAGCTAATTTGTCCAAGTCCCAATCTGATTTGCATGAGGCCGAGGCCACTTCCGAGGCGAAGATCAAAGCCCTTGGTGATGGCTTCCAGGTTGAACGCTCGAGGCTGGAGGCTGAAGCTGCGAGATTAAGTGCCGAGCTGACTCAAGCAAAGAGCAAGGCCGAGGAGATGGCCAAAAAGCACCATGATCAGCTGCGGGAGCATACGCTCCACATCCAAAAGTTGGAGGGTGAGAACTCCAAACTTTCAGCCAGAGAGGTCGAGATCGAAGCTTTAGGAGATGAAATTGCTGATCGTAAAAATAGAGCTAAGATCAAGGTCAAGAGGGCTGATCTGGATAAACAGTGGGCCATTATCAGCTCATGGTTGAAATTGCTCAAGCGATGTCGCGCCGGCGAGCTCGACTTGGAGGAGGAGATTGTAAAGGCCGAGGCGAAAGCGGCAAAGGCCCAGGCTATCATTGATGAACTCCCCTCAAGTGAAGCCTTGAGTGATGAGGACGATGAAGAGGATGAAGAAGATTTCGAGGACTGCTCCGAGGATGAAGGTGATTCTCCCGCGGCTTAGACTTCTGGTAGCATTGTTTTTGTAAGCCTTCGGGCTTTTAAGCTTATATCTTGGACCTTCAGGTTTTTTTTTATGTAAATACTTAGCCTTCGGGCTTTTTAATGAAATGACTTTGGTATTTTCATCTTAAGTGTTGGTTTTTGCATGTACCGAACATCTTAAATAAATAACTTGCTTGCAAGACTGGATTGAATTTAATCGATGCAAACTTAGAATGACGTCTCGTCCTCGAGTCGGTGCATTTTAAGTGCGACTTCGGAGTGCAAATTTATAAAGACATAAAGCTATGGGATAAAGCTCATTTCATTGATAATATTGATAAGCCGTAATTGGCTTTTTACAAGAAACCAAGTCGAGGCGGACCTTGGGTAAAAATATGAAAACATAAATTAATAATGTGATTAATAATGTGCCACTACCGGGCGGAGTTACAATGTACTAAATCTATTCCTCGGCTATCAGTCCCCGATTGTCGAATAGATGGTCTTCGGTTGGGAGGCGCATTTTTGACCTCGGTTGCAACTCGTCCCTTACTCCCCCCCCAGTGTTTGGGTGTGAGTCTTGATGAAGACCCTGACATTGGAGATCGTTTAATCTGCTCCCTGAAAAGGTCAAGCAAAATGAAACGAGGAGCAAGTCAGTACATTCGATCGAAGCCTTTAGGAGCGTTGTTCTGCTCGGGGCAGTGGGTAAGATATTTTAAAATGAGTGAGAGATGTTTACCTCGGTTAGAAGTAGTACCGCTTTAAATTGGAAATGTTCCAATTTAAGGGTTCGGGTACCCCTTGTAAATCTTCAATTTGATAGGACCCTTTCCCGACGATCGCTTTGACTCTGTAAGGTCCTTCCCAATTTGCAACAAGCTTTCCCCCGTTGTCTTCCTTCGTTGACTGATTTGTGGCCTTTAGCACATAGTCGCCAACTTTGAAATCTCTGAGTTTGGCTTTTCTGTTGAGGTACGCTTCGATCTGTCTTTTTTGGGCGACTAGCCGAACCAAAGCTAGTTCTCTTTTCTCCTCGAGCAGATCCAATTCTATGCGCATAGCCTGTTGATTTGCGTCTTCCGTAGTGTGGGCGTACCAAAGACTTGGTTCGCCCACTTCCACGGGGATGAGGGAATCCATACCATAAGCAAGTGAGAAAGGAGTCTCACCGGTGCTTTTCTTCTCCGTTGTCCACATGGCCCACAACACACCTGGCAACTCTTCGGGCCAAGGACCCTTTTTCTCATCGAGCCTCTTCTTGAGATTTTCAATTATAATTCTATTTGAAGATTCAGCTTGGCCATTGGCACTTGGATGATAGGGGGTCGAAGCGATTCTTTTGATTCCCAATTGTTTGAAGAACTCAGTGATGGCTGCCTCCATGAACTTTTTACCGTTGTCACAGGCAATTTCCCTTGGAACACCGAACCTGTAGATGATGTTTTTCTTGATGAAATTGATTACCTGCTTTTGTTTGACCTCGGTAAGAGCTCCTGCTTCCACCCATTTAGTAAAGTAATCTGTTAGCATGAGGATGAAGCGAACACCACCCTTTCCCTTTGGTAGGGGTCCACAACGTCCATCCCCACTTTATGAAAGGCCATGGTGATACCACCGAATGTAGAGGTTCGGCTTGTTGGTGGATCATCCGTCCATGGCGTTGGCACTTGTCACATTTCTGCACGAAGGCCTTTGCATCTACACTGATGATGGGCCAATAATACCCAGCTCTTAGTAGTTTGCGTACCAAGGATTTTCTCCCCGAGTGATTGCCACACTCGCCTTCGTGCATCTCGGCCATCACATATCTAGCCTCATCGGGGCCCAAACACTTGGCCATCTGGCCGCAATATAGCCTCTTGTACAAATTGCCCTCGATCAAGTGATATGAAGCCGCTTGGGTCCTCAACTTTTTGGCCTCCTTTCTTGTCTTAGGGAACAGTCCCCGAGTCAAAGTAAGAGATGAACTTACTCCACCAATCCCATCTGTTGTCCACCGAGTTGAATTGCAACTTCATTTCTCTCGTTTGCATGGAAAATAGCCGAACCACTGAATCAGTCCTCGAGTAGGCTTCATCAACCGCTGAACCCAAATTTGCCAGGGCATCGGCCTCAGTATTTTCCTCTCGAGGTACTTGCTTAACTTGTCACTCTTGGAACTGTGCTAAAATTCTTTGTGCTCAGTCTAAGAATAGCTGCATCCTGGGCTCTCGAGCCGTGTATTCGCCGAGCACCTGGTTCACCACCAACTGAGAATCGCACCTTAGCTCGATTCTCTCCACCCCCATTTCCTTAGCCAACTCTAAGCCTGCTAGAGCTGCTTCATATTCAGCTTCGTTGTTGGTCATTTTTTTGAACCGAACCGAGTGCCTGAGTTTCTCCCCGGTAGGTGCTCTCAAGACTATGCCTAACCCCAAACCTTTAGAGTTAGTTGCCCCATCGGTATGAAGTATCCATAGCCCCGAAGCTATTCCTTTCGATATTGAATTTTCCTTTTCGGCTTCGGGCAGAATTCCGACGCTAAAATCAGCTACGAAGTCGGCCAAAACTTGGGATTTTATGGCTGTTCGAGGTTGATAGGTGATGTCATACTCGTTTAACTCTATCGCCCATTTTGATAACCTCCCCGATAACTCTGGTTTGTGTAATATACTTCTTAAGGGGAAGGTTGAAAATACCGCTATTGGGTGACATTGAAAATAGGGTCATAGTTTTCGAGCAGTAACAATTAAAGCAAGTGCTAGTTTTTTCAAATGTGGGTACCTTGTTTCGGCATCGAGGAGTGTCTTGCTCACATAATAGATGGGTTGTTGCTTTCCATCCTCCTCCCGAACCAGGACCGCGTTTACTGATACCTCGGACACAGCCAAGTAAACTAGCAATGTTTCACCCTTCTTAGGCTTGGCGAGCAACGGCGCGTTAGCCAAATAACATTTCAAGTCTCTCAGCGCTTTTTTACACTCCGGTGTCCATTCGAAGTGGTTGTTCTTTCTTAAAATAGAGAAGAATTTGTGGCATCGCTCCGAGGACCTTGAGATGAAACGACTCAAGGCAGCGATTCGGCCAGTTAAGCGTTGAACTTCTTTCACCCCGGTCAGCTCCTCGGGGATTTCTTCGATGGCTTTAATTTTGTCAGGATTTGCTTCAATGCCTCTTTCGGAGACGATGAATCCCAAGAATTTGCCCGAACCAACACCGAAGGCGCATTTCTCAGGGTTAAATTTCATGCCATATTGCCTTAGAACGGCGAAGGCTTCCCTTAGGTTATTCAAATGGTCCTCCATCCGCACCGATTTGATGAGCATATCATCTATGTAGACCTCCATAGATTTTTCAATATACTCTTTGAACATGCGACACACCAACCTTTGATACGTCGCCCCAGTATTTTTCAGACTGAAGGGCATTACTTTATAGCAGAAAGTACCTCGGTCAGTGATGAACGAGGTCTTTTCTTCGTCCTTCGGGTCCATGAGGATCTGGTTGTACCCCGAATAAGCATCCAAGAAAGTTAATAGTTTATGTCCAGCCGTGGAGTCTATTAACCTGTCTATTTGTGGCAATGGGTAGAAGTCTTTGGGGCAAGCTTTGTTCAAATTGGTGTAATCTACACACATTCTCCACTTGCCGTTCTTCTTCGGTACGACGATCACATTAGCTAGCCATTCGGGGTACTTCACCTCTCTTATGAAACCATTGTTGACACCCAATTTTGTTCCGGATGAGTTAATTAATGTCTAATTATTCTAAATTAAAATTAATATTGAAAATTCAAAAGTAAACAATTTAAATTCAAAGAGAAAAGGCTAGAATTATAAGGCATGGCCTAAATCCTAGCCTACCCCTGAAATCACCTATATTTCACTTAATTTATCTAAAAGAGGCTAATTTCACTCCTAGCCTAAAAATCAAGCTTATCTACGCAAATATACACATAATACATCATTTCCATTTTCAGATCATGCCCAACCCCAAAATCCATTTCAGTTTCCCCAATTCCCCTTTTCAAACCCGCGATTGATCCCAATCTCTCCCATAAACCCTAAAACTCGTACTCGCTGCTCCCCCCTTTGCTTTATCATCACCTTTTCCGTACCAAAGCCACGAGGGTTTCGAATCTTGATCGTATATTTCGAAAGAAATTAATCCAAGCCATCAGATTTTTCCAACGTCTATATTTTCTTTTGAAATCAGAGTTAAACTAGTAGAATCCGAAAGGATATACTATTTTAACCCTGGTCTCGAAAGGAAAAGGAAAAATGAGTAAGGGCCGATCCGAAAATTCAAGCGGGAACCAAACCCTAGCATTCTCAGGTATAAATTCTTATTTTTATTCATTTTAGAGAGGCTGAGCAGCAGAAGGGGGGAGGCTGAATATCATTAAAAAAGGGCAGCATATGCATTACACATAAAAAGCTTCTCTCAATTTTAAGGAAAAAAGTATTACTTTTTTCTGTCTTTGTTGATTTCGATTTCGTGTTATCGCGTCGCTATTTGAGTTGTCAACCTTGTTCTAGTCGCCGACTTTGTACGTCTTTTGTTTGACTCGCTTCTTTTCGGATCCGTCGCCTCAGTTCCTGCTCCAGAAAAGGTAAAATCTAAAATCATAACATTTGTTCTTACTTTACCAACATTTCCTTTTCATGTTTATATTCAGTATATAAAGTGTAGTAAACAAGTTCCTTGACTGTAAACTTGCGTGACTTAGATAAAATGTGAACTTTATGTTTTTTTTTCTCTATTATGTTTTTGATAAAATCCTCAGTCGCTCTTAAAGTTTTAACTTTTGTATTTTTAATGAACTAAAATCATGACTGCTAGCTATTAGATACCATAGGATTTCAGTTATTAACATTTTGAAACTTGAACATTACTTGTGAATTTAACTCTTGTTTCAGCTTGATCTTTGGTTATCCACTAAATCATTTTTGCTATGGTCGTTCATTGGATGCTGTCTCAGTTTTTTGTTTGTTCATATCTAGCCTGGTTAATACTCTCTATGTTGTTAGCATATGAGTGAAGATGGTGCAGTTTAGTAGAGGTTCAGGAGTTGGTTCTAGTTGTATGCTGGTATTTGTTATGGCAATAAGCTAGTGCAGGCTGTTAGTTTTTGTGCTGCAGGTGTTAGTTTGTGTAGGTTTTGGGGAAAGTTTATGGTTATGTGAGTCCCAGGGAGTTCCTGTTTGGTCCTGAGCATCAAAGGAGGTCTGTGAGTGTTAGAGGGTGTCTGAGGAGTTGTCCTCTATTGGTTAAGGGCTGTGTGGAAGCAGTTTCAGTTGCTGCAGGCTTTTGTAGTAAGAATTCAGGGTGTAAGAAGTATCCAAGAAGTTAAGAGGAGTTCAGGGATGCCCTGGAAGGTGGCAAGTTGCTCCCAGGTCTGTTTGTTTTTTTTTAAGCTAAGAGATGAGATTTGGTAGGATGCAGGGAGATTGTAGACTGTTCATGTGGTTTTGTAGTCCTATGAGGTTCATAGGGATTAGGTAGATGCTTCAGGTGGGTTGTTTGAAGGTGGTATGGGTGCAAGGAGTCCAGGAGTAGTAGCTGGAAGCTGTGAAAGCATAGAGGAGTCAGGAGATGTAGTGGATGTGCTGGTGTTGGATGTTGCAGTTAATTCAAAGTAGAGTTCAGTTAGGGAGTCTGTGAGTCAATAGATTAGATGGTAGTAGCTTAGCAAAGGGGGAGTTTGATCTGGAGGTCTGCAGGATTATTTGAGTGTAGCAGGGATTAGAGAGAGGTCTAGCAGCCAGTTCAAGGGATTGAATGGTTGATTTGTATTCTTAATTAAGTTGGCCTGAGCCTATTTCATTTTTTTCCTCTTAAATATCATTTTTTTAAAAGACTTTGAAAAGCCAAAAACCCATTTTCTATCAACTAGGAGGCACTTTGGGCGATTTCAAGGAAGAAAATCGGCGCCACCACTTTTCACCACGGCTATGGCCGCTCCACCAGGTGGGCAGCCCCCCGGGGGTCGTTCACCCCCACCCCACCCAACCCACTGCAACAACACCCCAAAACAACAATCAACCCCTTTCATGGTCCCATATTTTGAAATCCCAGGTTCAAAAACTTGATATTGATCATAGATTATTTCGTACTGTTGTTTATGCTCAAGGAGTAGCTCAATTAACATGGAAAACATCTGAGGTGAAGAAATCTCTTACAAAGGAGCAGTTATAATTAGCAGTTCTTGGAAAATTTTCATATGGTAGGCCTGACTTGGAAAACCTACGTAAAATCATCCCGGGCTGTATTGGATAAAAGCTGACTGGACTTGGAAAGGTGACACGTGTCTTTCACGTGGCACGAAAAGACATTTCAACGGACAGACATCCATCACGAGCAGACCTAAAGGAGTTATGAAACACTTCAACAGTCAACACGGTCTAAATGAGCAGTTATTAACATGATCATCCACGATCAATCTATTAATGGTCATTAAGGCAATCATTACAATCCAGCGGTTATGACTCCAACGGATATGTGACCAGCAGTTACTTATCCAGATGGATCCACACCCAGCGGTTACAAAATCCCAACGGGTGCCTACCAGGCTTATAAATAGCATTCGCCTTAATCGATTGTACAACTTGACTTCCTGTCTACAATATCAATAAGAATACTCTCCCACTCTTGCTCAGATACTCTCTTTACTCATATTTTACTGATCACTTTAGTTCTTTGATCGTCTGAAGTGCGATTGGTATCGAGGAACTCCCTCCGAAGACGAGCGATACGATATGGTTACTTCTCCTTGTTTCCATTTGTGCTTTGCTTTTATTAGTTAATGCTTGCATCTCGTAGTTAATACTTGCATCCCGTTCTCGTATTATCGTCATCTTAGCTCACCGTATAAACTCTTAATCTCAACTATTGATCGTGACTCCACAAATAGAAATTTAATTGTTAATTGACCTAAAATCGGATCTAGGTTAAACAATTTGGCGCCTACAGTGGGAGCCGGTCAATAGCCTTCGTAGGTTAATAGTTTATTTTTGATATTATACCTATTTTCGTCTATCTTTTTGCTCTATAACTAACATGGCAGAAAGTAACTCTCAACGAATTATCGTAAGAGGAAGTCAGGGAAATACTCGCGTAGCGAATATTTTCGAAGTGAAGCAGAAGCCTGGTGAATCTCTTCGCCAATATATAGATCGCTTCCAGAAAGAGCGAGCAGTACTTCCCGAGATGCCAGACAGGTAGGCGGTAATCGCGTTTACTTACGGTCTGGATATTGGATGCTCAATAGCTACGCCTCGATTGTACGAGTGTCTCCGCGAGTCCCCAGCAGTCAGCTGGTCGGACGTTTGTGACCGCTACGCCTCAAGGGTAAATACCAATGGACCCGAATGAGAAAACTCTCGGGGAGATTACCCTGACGACTCTTGTCGAAGGGGTAGCGGAGGAAACAACTTTCCATGTTGTCGATGCGGATCTAGCCTACAACATCATTTTGGGTAGACCTTGGATCCACGACATGCAAGCTGTTCCTTCGACTTATCATCAAGTATTGAAGTTCCCATCCGAATGGGGAGTACGTGAGGTCCGAGGAGAGAAATGCTCTGCCCGAGACTGCTACTCCGTGGCTCTCAAGTTGCCTGAAGAGAACAAATAGCAATTACAGCGACCGGGACCAGACATACCACCTGAAGAGGCTAAGTACGAGGTCCGGAATTTATCACGAAGATGGACGAAAGAGAAAACCACATGCCAACAGTGGAAGCTTTGGAACCCGAAGAACTGTTCGCCGACAGGCCAGAGCGGAAAGTGTATCTAGGGACCGAACTGAACGAGCGCCTACGAGGAGATATCCTCCAGTTCCTCAAGGAACGGCATATGACATTCGCCTGGTCTCACGCGGATATGACAGGTATTTCTCCTGATATCATTACTCACAGGTTGAACGTTGATCCGTATCACCACTGGGTGAAAAAAATGACGCGCCAGCAAGGAGCCTTTCGGAACCAGGTCATCAATGACGAGGTCGATCGGCTGCTGAAAATCGATTCAGTACGTGAAGTCAAGTATCCAGACTGGCTAGCCAACGTGGTTGTCTTACCTAAAAAGAATGGCAATGGCGAGTCTGCGTTGACTTTACAGATCTAAACAAAGCCTGCCCAAAGGATTCATATCCTCTTCCCAGGATAGATCAACTGATCGATGCAACGGCCGGACACGAGGTGCTAACCTTCCTCGACGCGTACTCCGGATATAACCAGATATTGATAGATCCTGAAGATCAGAAGAAAACGGCGTTCATAACCTGTCGGGTACGTATTGTTATAAAGTTATGCCATTTGGATTGAAAAATGCAGGTGCAACCTATCAGCGTCTAGTCAAATCGAATGTTCCATGACCATATCGGAAAGACTATGGAAGTGTACATCGATGACATGGTGATCAAATCCAAACGAGCAGAGGACCACCTGGCACATCTGAAAGAAGCTTTTCGAATCTTGGATCAGTATAACATGAAGCTGAATCCAGAGAAATGCGCTTTCGGAGTTAGATCGGGGAAGTTTCTGGGATTCATTGTTTCTCAGCGTGGCATTAAAGTCAATCCCGCTCAGATTAAAACCATTGAGTCAATCCCAGATGTACTTCACAGCAGGAAAGATTTCATGAAACTGACGGGGAGAGTGGCAGCTCTACGCAGATTCATCTCCCGATGATCTGACCGTTGCAAGAGTTTCTTCGATGTCTTAAAGCAGAACAAGGAGTTCGAATGGACTCCTGAATGCCAGCAAGCATTGAAGGATCTGAAAAAGTATCTATCCAATCCACCACTGCTCTCCACGTCTCAGGAAGGCGAGCAGCTGTTGATTTATTTGGCAGTCTCAGAATCATCGGTAAGCGTTGTACTAGTTCGGGAGGAAAAAGGTAAACAACTTCCTATCTATTACATTAGCAAAGCCCTAATTGATGCAGAAACACGCTATCAACCTTTATTAAAATTGGCATTGGCACTAGTAACTGCTACTCGCAAGTTACGCCCTTATTTTCAAAGTCATTCGATAGCTGTGGTTACAACTTTTCCTTTGCGAAATGTTCTGCACAAACCTGAATTCTCAGGAAGGCTGGTAAAATGGGCTATAGAATTATCTGAATTTGATATCACCTATCAGCCTAGAGTAGCAATAAAGTCACAAGTTCTAGCAGACTTTGTGGCAGACTTCAGCACTAACATATACCCTGAAGCAGAAAGGGAAGCTATTCTTTATGCAGGGAAGGCTCCTGGCACATGGACCCTTCACACAGACGGCTCCTCGAGCGTCAAAAGGTCCGGCCTTGGACTGGTTCTTGTTGCTCCATCCGGCGAGACGGTAAGGCAGGCTATCAAGTGCCCATTTATTACTAACAATAAGGCCGAATATGAGGCCGTTATTGCAGGATTGGAACTAGCCCGAAGTTATGGAGCAACCATCGTCAAACTAAAAAGTGACTCTCAGCTCGTGATCAATCAAATCAATGGAGGTTTCATTGCACGAGAATCCAAGATACAAGTGTACCTCGCCCGAGTGAAAGAGCTCCTAGCACAGTTTGGCGAATGGGAAGCAGTCCAGATTCCACGGGAAGAGAACCATGAAGCTGATGCTCTTGCAAACATGGGATCAGTGGCAGAGATAGGGGCAGCCAGCTCTTCAGCTGTTGTTCAACTTCTCTACACGACCATGGATAGAGAAAAGTTCGAAGTCAACACCATCAACGCTACTTGGGACTGGCGGAATGAGATAACAAATTATCTTATCCATGGAACTCTACCCACAGATACAAAAGCTGCACGCAAATTCCGAGTAAAAGCCGCTCGATACACAATTTCCAACGGCGAGCTTTACCGGAGGATGTTCGCAGGACCTCTCGCAAAATGTTTTGGACCAAATCAGATTAATTATGTGATGAGAGAAGACCACGAAGGCTGCTGCGGAAATCATTCCGGGGGAAAAACATTAACCCGGAAGTTGATTCGTGCAGTTTACTATTGGGACAAAATGGAGAAAGAATTGAACGAATTTGTCAAGAAATGTGACAAATGCCAGAGGTTCGCCCATCTTCTCCATCAGCCAGCAGAACCACTGCATTCAATAATCTCCCTGTGGCCCTTCATGAAATGGGGGATGGACATCGTTGGTCCTCTTCCCACAGCACCGAGGGGGATGCACTTCCTATTGATAATCACCGACTACTTCACAAAGTGGGTCGAAGCGGCAGCATATTCAAGGATACGAAAAACGGAAGTCGTCGACTTCCTCTGGCGTTTTGTCGTGTGTCGCTTTGGAGCGCCTAAGGAAATAGTCATGGACAACGGCCCACAATTCATCGGCCAGAAAGTGACTAGATTCCTCGACGATCTACACATCAAGAGGATCACTTCCTCTCCATATCATCCTGTTGCTAATGGACAGGCAGAATCTACCAATAAAATCATCGTTGAGTCCCTTAAAAAACGCCTCGAGCAGGCAAAGGGATGTTGGGTAGAGGAGTTACCTGGAGTACTATGGGCCTATCGCACAACGATAAAAATAAGTACCGGAGAAACTCCTTACTCATTAGTATATGGTGCAGATGCTCTAATCCCAATTGAAATCGGAGAGCCCAGCCTCGATATGCACATGCCACTGAGGAATCAAACTCAGTCAACCTATCCGAAGAGCTGGACCTCCTCGAAGAACGCAGAGAACTAGCTCTTGTACGAGTAGTCGCTCAAAAAGAACGAATCGAGCAATACTACAATCGGGGACTGCGCGTACGAAGCTTCCAAGTCGGGGACTTTGTACTCAGAAAAGTCTCCCAGAGCACACAAGAAACAAATTCAGAGAAGCTTGGTCCTAATTGGGAAGGTCCCTACAAAGTAATCGCTTCAGGTGGCAAGGGATCTTACCGTTTGACACGACCAGACAGCTCCACTGTCCCGAACAGTTGGAATGTGGTTCACCTCAAAAGGTATCACTTTTAAGTGGTAAAACGGTTAGTTATCTTACACTTACCTTTTATCTTTACAAAAGTTCTTACTTTTATTATATCTTCTCTCTAAATGGTACTAACGACCTAAACAAGGTCAGATCTGTTTAGCTCAACTGGTAGAGCTCGAAGTTCTTCAACTTCACGGCTGTGGGTTCGAATCCCACAACGGACACACACCTCGTTTGGTTATATGTGTTCTATATGCAACTCACCGAAAACTCTTTTCATGTTATCACTATACGTGCTCCAACATAAAAACAAGGGGGGTGGTGAGAGGTCCCTGTAGGCCAGATAAGACCTTCACAAAGGCGAAAGACCTTACCAAAGGCAAAATTTTTAAAGTTTTTCAGAAAACTTTTACGTGACAAGACTTCCACGACAAATAAGAGGAGTCATTCACAAAACAAAAACTTTTACGAGACAAGACTTCCACGACAAATAAGAGGAGTCATGCACAAAACAAAACCTTTATGTGACAAGGTTTCCACGAAAATAAGAGAAGTCGTTCACAAGGCTAATGACTCGGCCAGAGCCAACCTACAAAGCCATGCAAAAACTTTTGACTATCAAAACTATAAGCAAAGTTATACACACAGAGCAATGATTCGGCCAAAACTCTAACGACCACGACTCGGTTAGACTACCTACAACTTACGACCTCTTCCTAACGAAAGGCTAAGTTAAAAACATTTGGGCAAACTTTTGGAGATACGAACTTATTAAAGTTCAAGCTTCAGAAAACTCCCAATCATAAGGCACAAAAGCCACAACACATGCAAACAAAAGATCAAGAAGTTCAAACTAAATATAGTCACTGAACAGGTCTAAATAGCATATATACATTATCTTGTAAATTGATAAAATGCCGAAAACGGCTGACAGAAATTTGCAGAGTGTTCAAAGGCCAAACAAACCAGCCATACAAAGGACCAGAAAGTCTCTACTAGACTTCTGTCCACCAACAAACAAGTCCGGCTCTCGGCAGACAATAAAAATACATCAATCACAGATTGAGAAAAGGGCATTAACATTTAGGGCTACGACCAGAACTCGACGCACCAGCTCCGTCAGTTCTGCTATCGTCCCCTGAATTCTCGCCGTCGTCTTCGTCTTCATCATCATCGTCGCCTTCAGACTCCTCAGGAAAGAGATTCAATGCTTGCTTTATTCTTCAAACAACGCTCTTTGTTGTTTGTAGCATCTCCTCGACGTTAACTTGTCTAGCCGGAATCTGCACGAGCAATGTACGCTTGGCATCAAGGGCAGCAAGCTTGGCTTTGATTTCAGACTGATCACGTAGGTTTGCCAAGTCCTTGGTTAATGCGGTCTGAGCACTCATTAATTGAGCGACCTGATCCTTGGCTGCCTGGAGATCAGCCCTGACTTTAACAGATCCTTCATTAGCTCTCTACAGATCCATCTCAAGGGATGCACGATCTTCGATAGCACTGTTCAAAGAATTTCGACACTCTTCAAGCAATCTCTCTAAACCCTGGGCAGAGCGTGCGAACCCTTCTCTCTCTTCGAGAAGAAGGTACTTCTCCCTGGTGAGTGCGTTGATTTGCTCAACACGTTCATTGTTGACATCAGTCAACCGGTTAACCTCACCACCAAGGAGACCACACTGCTTTATCAGAGTCTTGTTCTCCTTCAGAGCTTCCAGCAACTCTTTCTTTACTTCGACTACTTGATCGACGTTGTTAAGCCTGGAGCGAAACACGAGCTCGGCAGCCAGCATACTCGACTGAAAAAGCAAAGTAAGTCAAATTTAGAAGTCCGTGGCTAAAGTTATTCCCAAAACAAAGCGGAAAAAACTTACCCTGGCAGAGTCAGCAGCAATCTGAAAGGATAACTCCTCATCGCTCAGCTCCCTCAGTACCCATTCTTCACGGGGACCGATGAGCGAGGAGACCGCCTTAGCCAAGCCGCGTGGCCTAGTTATGAAGTTGACATCAGGGGCAAGTTTCAAAGTATGCTTCCTCTCACAGAACTTGGGTTCCGAAGCCTGCTCAGAGAGATAATTTGGCCCAAACTTGTTACGGACACCCATGATATCATTCAACACTGTCCGGCCACCAATGACTGACCGCCAAACGAATCTTGACGAGGAAAGGTTAGAGTCACCTTCCACTCCAGGATTTATCGTCTCGCATTCACGAAGACCAACGGGAGTCCCCCCCTCAGTAGCCACATTCTCCAGGTCCTCGAAACGAAAAACACGAGGACCCCGGCTACCCTCTTGGGGAACTTCTTCTCTGACTTCTTCTTTCACCTCTTCTTCTTCTTCTTCTTCACCTACTTTTCTCTTCCCCTTATCTACACGAGAAGGACCTGCCTCCGCCCCGTCATCAACTCGGGGACTCCTCTGTAGAGTACGGACAGCCTCCTCCTCGGCCTTTCTTCTGTCACTACGAAGATGAGGCCTTCGCCTAAAAGGAACATCAACTTCGGCCTCAGTGTCCGAAAGATAGATGACCTCCTTGGCTACACCCTCTCCCCGTGCAGACTCAGGGTCTCCAGCAGCAGCATCGGCATTTTCTTCTACGGGCTCCGGTACACTGGCCCTAGAAGAAGGATCACCGCCAGCCGACGAGGTTTGCCCGTCAGCCACGGAAGTCTTACAAGAAGACTTCTTCCGTGCTCCGTCCTCGCCTTGGCTCCTCTTCTTCCTCTTCAGGGAGCCCAGTCCACCGGACAGGAGTTCCTCGCCCCCTCCCTGCTGCACAGTGAATCTACCGAAGCCAGTATAGCCTCAGCCTCAGCGTCTGGGTCAGCAACAGGCTCGGAAGGCCTGTCTTGAGGGGGAGCAGGAAAGAAATCTCCCGAAGTGCCCAAACCTATAAGAAGAATGATCATGAAAGCATAAATATTCTCACCATGATTCTGTACAACCAAACTTCTTTGAGCGGCAAAATACGCCCACTCTCTCTTTTCAGGAGTAAACTCCTTCAAAATTGGCTCAACCCACGCCGTCAAATCTTCAACAGAAATGAGTCCGTCGTAGGGTTGCTTGGCCGCTACAAAAATTGAATGGAGTTAGAAGACGAAGAGAAGAAAGAGCACAAAGAATTCCAAAAGTACACGGGGACTTACGCTTCTTATTCCAGACTTCTGGAAGATGAGCCTTGTCGTCGAAAGTAAAGGCCGAGGAGCGCACAAACAGATACCGGTGCACCCAGCCTAGGTCACCAGTATCCTCAGAACTGCGCACCAAGCCCTTGCTTCCGCGCACCCTGGCATTTACATAGCCGTCTTTGAAAATTTGTATACTATACAAAGAAATAAAATGCTCATAGCCAAAAGATTGATCGGTTCCTGCCGCGAACCAATCTAAAAGAGTAACTATTCTATATATACTGGGGCTCAGTTGCCCCGGACAGAGGAGATACTCCCAGCAGAGCCTCTCCAGCACAGGGTGCAGGGGTAACCTACATCCCACTGTGAAAGGGTAGGTGCACATGGCTGTCCACCCAGCCCTATGGGAAGTAATATTCTCCTCCTCGGAGACCGGCAAGAGGGAACCTCATCGCCCCAGTGACAGTCCGTCCTCACTCGTGGGATCACCTCTTTCGTGATCCCAGATTTAAACCTATACGCCGGCCAGTTGCGCGTATCTCCCTCTCTATTATGGAAGGACTTAATGTTACAATCCGCCTCAAGTTCACCCCATTTCTTGGGGATTATTTCTGCAGCAGTAGCATGGGTAGCCCGGGGCCTGGGAGTGGCCGCCGAAGAACTACCAGCAATATCAGTGCTTTGATTTTTCCTAGATCTTGAAGTCATGGTTTCAGGAAAAATATGAAGATGTCAAGAAGAATTCAGAGCTAGTTCAAAGGATTTTCAAAGAACAGTGGAGAAGAAATAAAGGCAAGTAAAAACTTTCTCATCAAACAAACCCCTATTTATATGAGTGAAGAATCAGGCCCACAACTTCCTTCGAGACACGTGGAGATCATCAGAAAAACTACGATCAGATCTGGCCGTCGAAGGAAAGAGTAGAGGTCATCAAAACTTTATAGTATCATCATTATTCTGAAGAGTAGCGGTCACCTCGCAATGAACAGACGACGTGTGCACGTGACCGAAGCGGTTAAAATCATTACTTTTACCCTTGGGGCATCCAATAGTCACTTCAGAATGGCCTGCAATTCTGCAGACGTGCCAGCTGCAGTTACTTTTTTATACGGCGCATTAAATGCGCACGTCATAAGGCTTGTCACCTAGCTGATAAGGCTCGTACGCCATCAAGATACATCACACGGAGACAAAATTTGCAACAAATTCCCGCCAAAATTCATATCCACTCCTCGAACAGATACTCTGCTCGAGAAGTGCGGGGACTATCTGTATTGGATAAAAGCTGACTGGACTTGGAAAGGTGACACGTGTATTCCACGTGGCACGAGCAGACATTTCAACGGAAAGACATCCAACGGACAGACATTCATCACGAGCAGACCTAAAGGAGTTATGAAACACTTCAACAGTCAACACGGTCTAAATGAGCAGTTATTAACATGATCATCCATGATCAATCTATTAATGGTCATTAAGGCAATCATTACAACCCAGCGGTTATGACTCCAATGGATATGTGACCAGCAGTTACTTATCCAGACGGATCCACACCCAGCGGTTACAAAATCCCAACGGGTGCCTATCAGGCTTATAAATAGCATTCGCCTTAATCGATTATACAACAACTTGACTTCCTATCTACAATATCAATAAGAATACTCTCTCACTCTTGCTCAGATACCCTCTTTACTCATATTTTACTGATTACTTTAGTTCTTTGATCGTCTGAAGTGCGATTGGTCGAGGAACTCCCTCCGAAGATGAGAGATACGATACGGTTACTTCTCCTTGTTTCCGTTTGTGCTTTGCTTTTTATTAGTTAATGCTTGCATCTCGTAGTTAATACTTGCATCCCATTCTCGTATTATCGTCATCTTAGCTCACCGTATAAATTCTTAATCTCAACTGTTGATCGTGACTCCGCAAATACAAATTTAATTGTTAATTGACCTAAAATCGGATCTAGGTTAAACACGGGCCAATGTGGAATCAAGAGTGAGTGCAATATTGGATATTTGGACAGCAGGTATTTGACTAGAATGAGTTCTATGGAGGATTATGTTAATTTCTTATCAACCCCAGCTTACTGGATTAAGTTTAGAGGTAGATCATTCCCCATGAGATCATTGAAGTGGACAAGACACTGGAAGCCTGATATTGAGACTTCAATGGCTCTTGCATGGATTAGTTTCCCAAATTTTCCACCAAACTCGTTTGCTACAGAGTTAATTTTTTCCATTGCTTCAGCAGTGGGAACACCATTGAAAGTTGACACTGCAACTTTGAACAAAACTAGACCAAGCTGTGCGAGGGTCAAGGTTGAGATAGATTTGTTGGCAAAACACCCTTTTCGTGTTTTGATTAATGAAGAGGATGATGACACTGGTGAGGTAACCTCTACATGGGTGGATATTATGTATGATCATTTACCCTTGTATTGCAAAAATTGTAGGCTGCAGGGTCATGATGAAAGTAACTGTAAGGTGATTCACCCGGAGTTATGGGAAAAACAAATTGATAAGGATGCTCGGAATGCAAATAGTAATGTTGAAAATGCTAATGTTTCAAAGGTTGCTCCACAACTTCCAGCTCCCCCTGTGCGTATCCTGACCAGTGGGAAGGTTGTAGGCAATGTGAACAATGCAGGTGAATGGAAGGAAGCACCAAACAAGAAAGCTAAGAACGTTAATGATAAAAATACAAAAGTTGGTGCGAAAGCTGGTGATAAATTGGCTTTGGTCCAGGCAGGGAATAACAAATTTGCAGCTTTGCAGGAGGAGGAGAATCAGGAAGTTGATAATTCGGGCAACAAGGCTATAGTTGAGGCAACAGATGATGATCAAGTAAGCAATGCTCAGAAAAATTCAGCAAGGCAGGGCGTTCAGAAAAATGCAGCAAAGACTGGTCCTGCAGCTCAAAAATCAGCTGGGAAAGGTAATATTCCTTTGCCAGACTGGGTAAAACAGACATGGGCTGCTAAAACAGGAGGTAATGATGGGAAACAGCTGGCTAATCCTCAGCTTCAGCAGCAAAAGCAGGGTGAATTAGTTGATGTAATAAATCCACATAGAGGACCTGTTACTGTTGTTCCTGTGCTTGTAAACACTTCCCAACAGGAAGTTCCATCTAATTCTTTGGCAATTAAGGTCACTGAAGATGTTGGGATTGATGGTGATGACCTGGAGATAGTAGATTCTGAGGATGATGCAGATTTGGTGGATTACGGTGAGGATAGTGAATCTGATGCTGATGTTCCAGAAAATTATGAAGAAGATCCGACTGATGAATACATAGGGCTAGAGGGTGCTATGTCAAGGGATAGTAGAGTCAAGGATGATAAATTTGACAATGCAGAAGATGTTACAAGCCCGAAAAATGCAATTGCTGAAATTTCACAGGGTAGTCCTGAAAAGGCACAGGGAGGTCTTGAAAAGCTGCAGGATGGGGTTAATGCTAGCCCGGTGCTTTATGAAGGTAGGCCAGCAACTGTAGAGGAGATAGAGGAGATGAAAGTAGCCTATGACAGTGCCAAATGGAAAAATACACAGCTGGTTGCAAAAAATTTTGAGCCCGCATCACCTCTGGCGCATTTGTTTGATAAGCATGTTGAAAAGAAGGTGGATATTAGTGATGATGACGATCTAGACACTGAGTCTACGGCTCAGAATTATGTTAATGCTGCTGGGAAGGGTGACTTATCTCCTAAGCAGGTAGCTCAGTAGAATAAGAAGGCAAAGCAGGTTCGGGGAAGGCGACAAAAAAGCGTCCCACCGCCTGGTGGGGTGTCAACTAGGAGGACGGGTTCCAAAGCCTCTGGTTGTCAATGAATAGCTCATTCATATGGAATATAAGGTCTGTTAATACTCAGCAGGCCTTTGACAGAGTGGTGACAATGCACAGGCAGAAGCACTTTTCATTTATTGCATTAATGGAGTCGTTCCAGCACTACAGGCATATTGACAAATATCGACTGTGGCTAGGTATGCGTTCTACTTGACATAATTTTAATGGCAAAATTTGGGTATTTGTAGATGATGAATATCAGGTGCAAGTGGTGTATGATACATCACAAATGCTGTCTCTGAAGCTGACACATTTGGATGGTTTGATGGAATTTGTGGTGTCATTGGTGTATGCTAGCACTGATCATGTTAGCCAGGTGGAACTGTGGGATTTGTTGTATGCTCAGGCTAGTGACATGGCGTCCCCCTAGCTGGTTGGGGCGATTTCAATGTCATTATTGATGAGCTTGAAAAATTTGGGGGCCTGCCAGTTTATTACCCGGAGGTGGAAGACTTTGTGCACTGCATCAATACTTGTCAACTCTCTGACATGGGTTTCAAAGGAAGTATGTACACTTGGTGGAATGGTAGATCAGATGATGAATGCATTTTTAAAAGGCTTGATAGGTGTCTGGTGAATCAGGCCTTCCAGGCGTTATTCCCTCAGTTTGAGGTAGAGCATTTGATTAGGCAGGGGTCTGACCATGCTCCGTTTGGTCTGTTGTCGAACATGGGCGCTCCAAATGTGAAGAAGCCGTTCAGGTTTCTGAATTTTTGGGTGCAGCATGAGACCTTCCAGGGCGTTGTCAGTGAGAACTGGGCTGAAAATTTTGATTCTGACTCTTTTTACAACTTTAACTGCAAGCCGAAAAGTTGAAAAAGGCACTGTCTGTCTGGAGCAGGGAGACCTATGGCGACATTTTTAGGCAGATAGCTACCTTGGAGGAAGTGGTCCGGGTATATGAACAGGAGTTCAAGGAGCACCCAACTGGGTACAATAGAGAGAGGCTACAGCGGGTTAATGCAGAGCTGATCAGATTCTATGCTATAGAGGAGCAGTTTTGGAAGCAGAAAGCTGGTATGGAGTGGTTCAAAGATGGGGACAGGAACACCAAATTTTTCCATGCTCATGTAAATGGGAAAAGGAAGGTGTTGCAGATTAGGAGGATAGAGGATGCTGCTGGTACTTTGCTGGAAAATGATGCAGAAATAGCCCAGGAGGCAATCAGATTTTTTCAGGCTCAGTTTACTTGTGATGCGGCGCCAGATGATTTTTGTATTCTTGATCACTTGCCTAGTCTTATTACACAGGACCAGGATGTTGCTCTTATTGCTGACCCAGACGAACAGGAGGTGAAGAAGGATGTTTTTGGTTTGAATGCAGACTCTGCAGGGGGCCCTGATGGTTTTACGGGTGCTTTTTATCATTCATGCTGGGACATTATTGGTCCTGATGTGGTGAGAATGGTGCATGCATTCTTTCGGGGTCACTTTTTGCCGAGGTATATTACTGCTACTAATCTGGTTCTATTGCCTAAAGGAGAGATTTCTCTACTTTTTCAGATATGAGGCCGATTAGTTTGAGCAATTTCAGCAACAAGGTGTTCTCCAGGGTGATTCATGACAGGTTGTCCATTCTTTTGCCTGGGATCATTTCACCTCAGCAGTCTGACTTTGTGAAAGGGAGGAGCATATTTGAGAATATCCTCCTGGTGCAGGAAATTGTGCACGATATTGCTGATAGAGGAAAGCCTGCGAATGTGGTAATTAAGCTTGACATGGCTAAGACGTATGACAAAGTTTCGTGGTTGTTTCTGATAAAGGCTCTGAAGAAGATGGGATTTGGTGAGACGTTTGTTGGGATGATTTACAGGATTTTGTGCAACAATTGGTACTCTGTCCTTGTAAATGGTCAGCCCTATGGGTTTTTCCAGTCTTCCAGAGGGGTGAAGCAAGGTGATCCTTTGTCGCCCACTTTGTTTTTGCTTGCTGTAGAGTAGTCTTTCCAGAGCTCTGAATGCGCTGCACATGGATGATAATTTTGTGCCGTATGGGATGCCCATCTGGAGTCCGCACCTCAATCACTTGGCCTATGCGAATGACATGATTATTTTTTCGTCAGCTGATGAGGTTTCATTGAAGATGGTGATGGACACTTTGTGTAGTTATGAGCTGGCCAGCGGACAGAAAATCAATAAGGAGAAGAGTAATGTGTACTGGCATGGTAAGGTTCCAGACTTGTTAGTTGACAGGGTGCTTGATGTGACTGAGATACCAAGGGGGGACTTTCCTTTCAAGTATCTTGGAGTTCCTATTTATTATGCTAGGAGAAAGAATTTTCACTACAACGAGTTGGTGGAGAAGGTGCAGAAAAAGCTTGACTCCTGGACTGGTAAGCTGCTTTCTATAGGTGGACGGGCGACTATGATATCCTCAGTGCTTCAGAGTATGCCCATTCACCTGTTATCTGCCTGTGACCTCCCTGCTGGGGTGGTGGCTCAGCTTTACAGGATGTTTGCCAAGTTCTTTAGGAGTAACTCTGTGGGTCAGGACAGCAGGCAGTGGGCCTCGTGGAAGACTCTGTGCCACCCTCTGAATAAAGATGGTGTTGGTTTTAGGAGCTTGTATGATGTTTCCAAGGCGCTTTTTGCAAAACTTTGGTGGAATTTTCGCACCAAGGATTCTTTATGGAGGACTTATATGAGTAACAAGTACCAAAAAAGCATCATTCTTTGGTGGTGCCGTGGAAGGAGGGGACTTATGCTTGGAAGAAAATGTTGCAGAGCAGGCCCGTGATGGATCATGAGATAGTATGGCAGCTGAAGAAGGGAAATGCTTACTTCTGGCTTGATAACTGGACTAGTCTTGGTCCTTTGTATCATGCAGTTCCTCTTGAGTTTGAATGTGACGAGACGGTAGTGTGTGTCTACGAAGTAGCTGAGGGTGGAGTGTTGCTTGAGCAGCGCCTCAGGGAGCTCTTACCTGACGACATTGCAGAGCATGTGATTCAGAATATCAAGACTCTTATGTGTCCTGAGCAGCGGGATAGGCCCTATTGGAAGCTGGAGTCTCGGGGTACCTTTTCAGTTCGCTCAGCTTATCACTTGGTGAGGCAGAGGAAGAAGCCGAGTGACCTTTACAAGCACATCTGGATCAAAGGTATTCCTTTTAAAATGTCATTTTTATTATGGAGATTGTGGAAGTTTAAGCTGCCCCTGGATGATATGCTGAAGAGGTGGGGAATTCAGTTCCCCTCTAGGTGTCATTGTTGCCTGGACCCTGACGTGGAGACTGTTTCCCACGTTTTTCTTAATGCACCTGTAGCGAGGTATGTATGGAAATATTTTGGAGGCCCTGCAGGTCTTAATTTTGATGGGCTGCACTTGACACAAGTGATTAATTGTGGTGGGATGCCCCTGCTGGCCCGGTCCTGAGGTTGATCTACCATGCTATTCCAATCTTTATTGTATGGGAGCTGTGGAAACGGAGGAATGTTATGAGGCATGGTGGGTCGACTTCAGCTCGCAGGGTGGTGTATCTTGTTATGCAGCATATCATTATGCTGTTGAGAGTTCGCAGGAGGAACTTTCTACATGCGCCAGGTAGGTAGGGGGATTTGATTTCGATGTTGAGAGATCATACGCCTACTTTAGTGATGAAAAAAGTTGTTTGGAGTCCGCCTCAGGTGGGGTGGATCAAATGTAATACGGATGATGCGTCTAGAGGTAATCCGGGACCTAGTCCTTGGGTTTTTTGTGTTCGAGATGAGAGCGGAGATATCTTGCATGCTCGTGCTAAGGAGATGGAGGATTTCATGACCACAAATACTCAAGCGGAGGCATTTGCAATACTTATGGCCTTGAGGTATGTGGTTTCTACTCCTTATGCACATGTTATTGTCGAGACGGACTCATTGTTGCTAAAAAATGTGGTGACTAAGGTTTGGGAGGTGCCTTGGCAAATTGTGCAAGAAGCTGAAGAAATTTGGAGTTTGATGGAGGGTATGGAAGTAGAGGTGGTGCATGTTTTTAGAGAGGGGAACAAATTGGCGGATCATTTGGCGAACTTGGCGCTAGATCAAGGAGACGTCCTTGTTAATTCGTTTCATGAATTGGATAGTGTGGGTAGGAAGTTGGTGAATGAGGATAAGTGCAATGAACCGTACATCCGCACTAGGCTGAGGAGGAGTGTTTAGACACAAGGGAGGTGGATTCTTCCTTCATGCTCGAATCCTTAGGGAGGAGAGCATGGAGGCTTTTTTTACTAACTTTGTGTTCTTTTTTGTAGGTACTTTCATAGTTAAAATTCATGTTTCTTGGAATGGATTTATGCAAGGCTTTGGAATGGACAATTTGCTCACCTGGATGATGGTTTCAAGATGTTTTTGGACCGTTGGAGGTGTGGGATTGATCATGGCGTATTTGGTCCGAATTATGTTTTTGCTTCAGCTTTTGGACGCGCCATGCCGGGCGTCCCGCGCCCCCCGTCGCGCCAGCCCAGGCAGAACATTCACTTTCTTGCACGCGGTTAGCCCGCGCCGCGCTCCTCATCGCTCCCAGCAGAAAAATTCGGGCAGCGCCATACCCCCCGCGCCGCGCCTACGAACGCATGGCGTTATCAAAATGGCCAAGCTTCTTAGGCGCTTTTGCCCCGCGCCACATGCCCAAAGCGCCAGGCACATTTTGTGCGTTGGTTCCTTTGTTGCTTCGGGGTGTGTTCGTGGTTTGGAAATGGTTGTTTCGTGCTTGGATCATCACGGGAGCGAGTTAGGATCTTGTTATTATGTTTTTACTTGCATCATTAGGCTACAACATCATGTTAGTAGAGCATTAATTAGCTATTTCATTAGAGTTTCATATGTATTTCGCCTAAGTAGTGATGTAAACTTTTAAAGTACTATATCAAGGCGTTAAACTCATTTTGATTGGTGGTATTAGCATTTTATAATTCTCAACCCAATGAAGTGGATGTGATGCTTTGGTATGGTGCTATCTTACCACTACTTAGGCGTTTATTAGTTTTAGTCTTAGCTAGTTCGTATTTATTTCAAGATTGTAAAGACTGCATTTTTTTTTTGTGTTATTATTATTAATAAAAATTAGCCACTAAGCTATAAGCTTAGTGGATTTTGCTAAAAAAAAAAAAAAAAGAGTTTGAACCAGTTAGGTGTTGATTTTCTGCATTTGTTTTGTATTCGATTGCCTGATTATGTTCTAAATTGATATATGTGATAATGAAATTAATCTGGGATGTCTGTTATAGTTTTGTACTTTCCCTAGCTGTTTGAAGTTCATTTTTTGGCATAAGATAGGGTAAATTACAGTCTTAATTTGTGCCAGTAACTAAAATGAGGCTAACACAATGTATAGTTAGTCCCAAGTCTAGATATAGGAGGAAAGTCGCAGTATGTTGATGGCCAATGTGATATAGTTAATGAGTGTTCCTCTTTACACTAAATTTTGGACCTAGGCAGAATGTAAGATACCAAAGCTTCATATAGCAGCTAATTTAGAATTGAAGTATGATTGATTGAATCAAAGGGTAACTGATCCAGCAACAAGTATAGAGTGAAGGAAACAAACTGAGAAACTCTTGACTATTGTATCTCAAAGCCCTGAATTTAAACTTCGCTTTCAATGACAAATAATTCTGCACTTCGCATGTTGTTTACTCGAATCCTTTATGGTATGTACTTTCTATAAGAATTCATAAGTTTTATGTCCTCAGGCTTCACTTAAATGAGAAGAAGGTTATATGCCCGATGTCATCTTTAATTTCCAACTTCCATCTAAATAATAACCATATGTCTGCTAGGATATTGATTATTTCAATTGGTTAAATTTGCTCTCTTGAGTATACAAATTTAGCTTTGTCCCGTTTGGTTAGCGTAAGTAATAGTTTGACTATGTCCAATATGAAGGTGTTTGATTCCTTATCATTTCAAATCTTTCAATGATTTGCGTATTCCCATAATATGCTAAAATCATTTTATTTTTTCTTAAGTAATAGAAAGTTACAAGTTTAATGTGGGTTTATTTGAACGTCCATGTGAGAACCGCAAATTGGTTTTCTGTTATGTTGTGTGTCCCTTTTGATAGCTGAAGTGAGTAGCATGTTTCTTTTACTACCATCCGAGATTTTAGGATATGCCTTGGTTATTAAATTTTGAAGTTCCTTTTCCATTGCAAATCTGGCCATTAGCGATTGTTTAGTTTTAAGTTTTATTTTTCTTTTACACATACTAATTCTTATTTGTTTCCTTTCTTTGCATGAACTCTTGGGAACGAGTTGAGTAAAAAACTCACAAACGGGGATGACATGCATTTGGAGTTATTTGATCCGCTCCGCATTTTCGGGACATGATATCCCCGAAAATGTAAAAGAAAAAGAAAAATAATACCTTGTGAAATACAGGGCTTGTATTGAGCTTGCTATCCGGGTTCTACTTTCTAAACTCCTTCTCTCCGGACCCCTTTAGAAAAACATATTTTAGGATCCCGTAAATCGGATCAGGACCTTACATGATAGAAGCTTGATAGGATAGTCGCTTTATCAAATTGTTATCTTATTGCATGTTTAGGATTGATTATACAATTGCTTATCCCGTTTTTTTGGGACTCGCCAACTAGTTTAAGATAATAAGAATCTTTGATTAACTATCGAGTGCAAAAGAATCAAAATTAAAATCGTATTCATTTATTCATTATTTATATTTAAGTTAATTATTTATCCATTTATTATTTATTTACTCATTAATTAAATTAATTAATTAATTTATCAATTATAATTATTCATTTATTCACTTATTATTTATTTAATCAATTATTATTTATTTTTTTCTTTTTCATTTAATTGAATTCATATAAATATTTATCTATTAAATTAAGTTATTATCTATTCATTATTTATCTATCCAACCGATTAATTAATCAATTATCATTATTTATCTAATCATTTATTTTATTTACTTAATTTTATTTAGCCTTCATTTATTTAATTAATTAAGCAATCAACCATTATCTCATTATTCATTTAATTAATCTTAAGTTTTGTCGTTTAGTTATCTAAGTAGTTGCATAATCAAACCTTATCTTATTATTCATTAACTATTTATTTTTATTTAAAATTTATCCTAAATTAATTATCTTTAAGTAAAATTCGTAAAAATCGCCGGATTAACCGCTTTTAGCGGATTTTCGAAAATGCTCCTGTTAGGGACCTTCTTTTGAATTTAATAGAACCACTTACTCAGAATCTCTGATTTTAATTTATTTTCCTTTAAATAAAGAATAAATTGCACTCATTAGTTAACCTTAGGTTCCTAATAATCCTTAAATTAGGTGGCGACTCCAAAGAAACCCTTTTGAGTCCCATTTTGTTGAAAATACATCCCGATGCATATACTTGTGTGTGTATTTTTTGGGAGGTTTCAACAGTGTGACGACTCCGCTGGGGATACGCAAATGGTTCTAACCAAAAGATTTTCACGAATTTGCTTTATTTATATATGTGTCGATTGTTGTATGCGTAGCTTAACTCATTATTGTTTGCATGCCTAAACTTGTATGTGTAGAATTTATTGTTGTGAATGAATGTATTGGAGCTATATTTATTTGTGCATAGTCTGCATTCCGTTCATATTTCCTCCCTCATGGAGCCTGTCAATTCTCTTTCATCTCATCGATTTCATCACGGGGGGGCCCGCTTGACGGGCAATTATACAGGAAGGGCATTGTCCTTCCTAACTCTCTGAATTTCTTTTGTGTCACCAAAGTTAGTTGGGGTATGGTTTGCCTGGTTTGTCATGGCCGGTTTTACTGGTTTATGAGGCCAGGTTTATCCCACATAGGTCGAGTCAGCCTCAACTGTTAGCCCACTCTTAGAAGGTGATTTTAGGACATGCATGCATATACACACCTTAGTTTGGACCCGGTCCTTGGTACCGTTTCCAGGAATTAAGAAACCGCCCTTTTGTCGACGGGTACTTGTAACCCAACGACGTTTCATTTTATTTGATATGTGGTGGCCATAGACGGATCCATGGCGGTTTGCCTTTGCCAAATTTGGGAGTTTGCCTTACGGTTCCTTTTGTTTGCAGGGAGATAGCCGCTTGTTCAAATAAGGTAATGTTCACAGTTGTTTTTCAATGCGTTCAATAGAGTTGAAAATTAGCGGTTGACAGATCTGGATCCGGCAAGGAGAAAACAGTTGTTGTTTTAGTCTTTTGGGACTGAGTTATTGTATTTTATTTTAAAAATCAGTGTATTACCACGTTAATATGGTTTGTTGCCAGATTTCTATTCAAGGCGGTGTACTGTTGGAGACATTTTTAATAAAAGGCAGGCTTTTAAATTTTTATGTTTTATTGTATCGTTATCCCCAAATTTACATTGGCAGCGGTTTGGATCAATCTATTACCACCGCATTGGTGTGCAATTTGATGATTAGGCTTACCTCTGGCACAAAGAGGCACCTTACAGGGTAGGGGCGTTCGCATTTTATTTACGCTCGACTACGTGTGATTGTCACATGCCAATTTATTGTTATATCTTTCATGTTCAAACTATCAAAGCGCTACCTGACGCGCGCTATGTGCTTGTGTGCAACCTCATAAATAACATGCAAACTAACATAGTTACCTTTGAACTTTTTGTTTTGTTGTGTTTACTCCCTTCCCTGCAGAAGTTTGATTTGTGTTGACTTTGAAATGGCTGACTTCAGAAAATCCAAAGCAAGAAAAGGAGATTCTCTTCCTATTGTGATCATAAAAAAGAATAAGACAGTGTCTGACCCATCTTTGGAACAAAATGCCAAGAATGATGAAAAGGTTCTCTTTGATATTACAAAGGAAAAAGGACAATCAGAAGTAGAACATGTATCCAGTCCGAATGAGTGGTGCCATTAGCAAACACAGGAGAAGTCTAGTCGATACCATGTGTCGAATTTGAAAAAGAATCCGACGGAAACTTTCCGTGAATATGCTAGCCGTTGGACAAATGAAGCCACTAAGGTCCAACCACCTTATACAGAGAATGAAGCAATTGCATGTTTCATTTCATCTCTGGACAGTGAGCTCTACCACCAAATTCTTCGCCAAATGTTGGATACATTGGAAATAACATTTGCCAATATTGTTAAGATGGGAGAAACTATGGAAATCAAAATGATGCTTGAATCAGTCACTCCAAAAAATGCAAATGCAATGGCCCAGTTTGCCAATGATAAGAAGAAAGGAAAGGGGGTACAGGTTCCATGTTGTCCAAACCCACCTTACAATTTATCTTACCAAAGCAAATCCACTTTTAATCATCATAGTCAATGCAAAACTCCTTTTGTGCCAATGCTTGATTTCAACCCTCCATTCCCTCCATTAAAATATCATCAATGCAACTCACTTGTTTATCAGCCTTACCCACAACTGTATGTCCATCAAGCACTTCCAAATAACCACGCGCTCCCAAATTATCAACCATTTTCGAAGCACCAGCCTTCATCTAGTCATCAACCCATAGCTTCCGTTCGCCAAGGTCGCCTAGCCATAGAAAAAACATGCACAAAGGTATTCAAAACTTTTACACCTATAGCCGAACCTTATAATCAGTTTTATGAAAGGCTAAGGGAAGCTGGAATGATTCACCCTATCGCTGCCTAGTCCTCATCCAAAATGGTTCGATGAAACCAAACATTGTGCCTATCATTCTGGGGCGCCAGGGCATGATATCGGAAATTGCTACGCACTCAAAAACAAGATCGAAACAATGATAAGATTAGGAGAAATCCAATTGGTGACGGCCCCTCCAAATTCCCAATACTCATTATCTAGCCTAGCGTCTGGATCTAAGTCCAACTTTGAAAAGAGGGCTCGCCGAAAGTTTACATTTCCAACAGAATCTCAAGAGCATTTGTTTGAAAGGTTAAAAGGTGCAAAAGTTTTAAAGCCCTTGATAGGAGATGGGACATCTCATCCTCCTCCAAGATTGACTCATGGGGTCAAATATTGTGCCTACCATGGGGAATATTGTCAACATGATACTAAGAACTCCAGCTTGATTGAGGTGCCTACCATGGGGAATATTCTGAGGCACAAAATTCAAGACTTGATTGATGATGGAGTACTCCAGCTTGCTTATGACGATGCAACTCAAAATTAAAGATGATGATCTCTGAGTTCATGCCCTTCTGAAAGGAACTTGGCAATTGAGCTCGATAGTTCCTTTTTGCATCACAATTCAAATTGAGGCCCTGAATTGTGTTTTTGCCTTTGAAGTATGTCATTTGAAAATGACTTTTAATTGTTATTTTTGCATGTCTGTCGCGTAAGCCTCCTTAAGTTAAGATTGAATAAATTATACATTGCATTCTCATTATGTTATTATACTTTGTTTGCTTTATGGTATGCTTTTGATTAAATATTCATTTCTATTTCAATTTCATAATTATCAAACTTGCTTAAACTTTGCTTGTGGTCTATCACGAAACAACTGAACAAATTTGAGGATGATGCCCTGGAAAGTTACCTTTTGCACTCTTGGGATATTGCATTACTGTTAGAATTTCAACTGGGACAACTTTGTTTATGGGCAAAAGACGCTGAAGCAGTTTATTTGAACAAATGAAAATTCCTTCTGTAAGAATCATTCAAAAGCTGAGTTAAAAATGCTGAATAGGTGGAAATTAGATGTGAATAGTTGATGCTTATTGATGAGAAGAGAATGAATGCAATTTGTCACGGGCAACTTTATCAGAATCGCATGATCAAGTCATTTGGCAAGAAAGTTAGAGTGAGAGAGTTCAATCCGGGGCCACTGGTATTGAAGAAGATCTTTCCCTGATCAAGAAGAAGCAAAGGGAAAATTTGCACCGAAGGATACTATGTCTGAGTGTGAGAGTTCATCGGGTTTTATCCGGAGGAGCACTGATTCTGGCAGAAAGGAATGGTCAAGTTTGGCCAAAAACAATCAACGCAGATGCCGTCAAAAGATACTATGTATGAAGCAACCGCAAGTTAGCAATGTTCTGAATGTAATTTTGATGTAATGCGAACTACGCATGACCTGAATCCCAAGGCGGGATACGTAGTAACTCACATAGAGTTTGGTTGCATTGGTGTAAGAATTTCCTATTTTTCCCTTTTATGTAAAATTTGAACTACTTCTGACCTGATTCTTGGAATGGCAACAAGATAAGTAGGCAATCCCCGTCAGATTCGGTCAAAATATTGTAACACTTTAGGCTTGTTTATCTTTTATGATGTAATTCCGAACTACGCATCTGGGCAGATGTGTAGGTTTTTCCCATTCGGATGCGGTTTCGTATTTAGATTACCATATTTTCCCCAAAAAATATCTATGTAAGCAGAACTACGCACAGTCTGATTCCCATGGAGGGATACATAGGCGCTCTTAACGGGCTCAACTCTATAATATTAAAATTTTCAGTTTCCCCTAAGGCAAGAAAGTGGGGCAATTTTACAAGATGATTTGAAGATATGGAAGATGATAACTGTGGCAAATTTTGCAAATGAATTGGAAGATTCAGAAGATCATAACTGGGCAGATTTTTCAAAATCGTATTGCTTATCAAAGGCTAGAATGGCAAAGTTCTAAGATATTCAAAATTGGTGCAAGTTGTGGATGCAAAGGATGTTCAGTTTATTTTAAGATATGTCACAAGCTCAAGTCAAGGCAGAAATTTCATAAAAGGCATCTTACTTTCATGAAATATTTGCATGGTTACTTATTTACTTTATTACCAAAACTACTTTTACTTTGCCTCTATTATCAAAACATTCATGTCATTGAGTTCATGAGCCAAGTCTCCGAGTACGATTCACAAATCCCATTCCGAGGAAGACATGGGAGCAGAAGCGACATCAAGAAGATCAAGATCAAGTCAGCACAAATCAAACGCTCCCCCCTCCTTCCCAAAACTAACAATTTTTCTTTGAGAGCAGGGACATTCACGCCCGCATCAGAAGATAAACGTCTTAGCAAGATAATCTTGAAGATTCTCATCGCTTGGATTGAAATGACATTTGGGATAAAGGTCGATGCTTTCACACTTTGCCAGAAAGGCGGCATTTTTATTTTCCATAATTTTGCAAATTGTTAAGCATATCTGTTTCATTTCTCTTTCTTCGTATGAGAACACTCACTAAAGTTCTGCTTTACAACTGACAGATATTGCCAAATTTGAGAGGTTCCCTTTGCATTGTGGCCAAGACCATTCCTCTGTAGAAGGATTCGGAAATATAAACTTATTTGACAATAGGACTACTTTGGATGGGTTCCTACCTTCTGGTTGGGGTACAACCCAAGACTGCATTGAAAACGTCCTTTTCATGATCTGGAGCATTGTGCTTTCTCATGGTTTATTGCCGAAAGGCGGCATTTCTATTTCCTATAATTCTTGCAAATTTTTAAACATATCCGTTTCATCTCTATTTTTCTTTATGCGAACATTTACTGAAATTTCATTTTTTTGTGATTTGCAGATATTGATAAATTTGGAGAAGTACCCGCTTTAATGAGCTTTGTGTCTTTTGCTTTACTTTAATTTTGTTTGTTTAGTTCGTCTCATAGATGAACATCTCGGGTCCTTCCACCCACAAATTGGATATCTCGAGTCCTTCCACCCACAAATAGGATATCTCGGGTTCTTCCACCCACAAATTGGATATCTCGGGTCCTTCCACCCACAAATAGGATATCTCGGGTCCTTCCACCCACAAATAGGATATCTCGGGTTCTTCCACCCACAAATAGGATATGCAGGTTTCTTTCAAGTTGCATTGAGACATTGGATGCTTCAAGACCGGACGTCTCATTTGTTTTGTCAAGTGATTGAAACACAATACAAGATAGCGTTGTAAACTGCCTCTTCATGAATTAAAGCATTATGCTTATCATGGTTTGTTGCCGAACAGGCGGCATTTCTATCTTTATGATTCTTATTTCAAAATAAACATCATTTTGAAACTTGCATAGATGATAGTCTAAGACAAGTCGGTTGAAGCACCGCTTTCGAAGTGTTTCGTGATGTCAGTTGTCTTGCAATATTGGCATGTTATGTTTTATTGATAGTTTAAGACAAGTCGGCTGAAACACCGCTTTCGGAGTGTTTCGTGATGTTGGTTGTCTTGCAATATTGGCGTTTTGTATTTAAATTATATTAAGACAAGTCGGCTGAAACACCGCTTTTGGAGTGTTTCGCGATGTCGGATGTCTTGCAATTTTGGCATGATTATATTTAAAATAGATTGATAGTTTAAGACAAGTCGGCTGAAGCACCGCTTTCGGAGTGTTTCGCGATGTCGGTTGTCTTGCAATATTGGCATGTTATATTTAAATTATATTGATAGTCTAAGACAAGTCGGCTGAAGCACCGCTTTCAGAGTGTTTCGCGATGTCGGTTGTCTTGCAATATTGGCATGTTATGTTTTATTGATAGCATGAGACAAGTCGGCTGAAGCACCACTTTCAGAGTGTTTCGTGATGTCGGTTGTCTTGCAATATTGACATGTTATATTTAAAGTAGATTGATAGTATGAGACAAGTCGGCTGAAACACCGCTTTCGGAATGTTTCGCGATGTCGGTTGTCTTGCAATATTGGCATGTTATATTTGAATTATATTGATAGTCTAAGACGAGTCGGCTGAAACACTGCTTTCGGAGTGTTTCGCGATGTTAGTTGTCTTGCAATATTGGCATGTTATATTTGAAGTAGATGATAAAGATAGGCAATTCGACTTGATACATCATGTCTCGTTAGTCGACTTACCTTATGAAAGCATTGCATTCTACAATTCGTTCTCACTTTACTTATTGTTTCACTTTACTGTTTCAGAATAATGATCAGCCTAGAGGTTCCCCGGGCGGAGCACCTCGTCTGTTGATCGAAAGAAGAACTTATTGATATATCACAACCCGCATTTGCAATTTTATGTTATCACTCTTTTATTTCTCATTCCAATTATTATAGTTTATTAGCAATTTGCTCGCTTACCATTTGTCAAGTTTATTACAGGATTTTAGCAACACCGCAGCAGCATTTGGAGCATAACGTGGAACTCTTTCTTAGCAGTGAACTGGGGCAATAGTTGATATGAGCTAGACTCGTCAACGAGGATCTGAAGAATCGCACTCGAACAAGCAAGTCTTACCTAATCTTTCATTCCAGATTAAGAGTCAGTTTGAATTCTTTCCAATTCGTGCGTCCTTTCCTATTAATCGTGCGAGTCTTTGTATCTAAGTGTCATTGAACTACATATGACTTGATTCTCTTTCAGCCCGATATGTGTAGGCAACTCAAAAACCGGAGTTCAGCCATATCCATAAGCCTCGCCTTTTGGTCATTGGAATCAAATGTCTTGGTTTTATCGAGACAAAATTGGTTTCTCGTCAACTTCTTTACCCTGAAAACTCTTTCATCTTTTTTCGGGTAAAAAGGGGCAGCTGTTGACACCCAATTTTATCCCGGATGAGTTAATTAAAGTCTAATTATTCTAAATTAAAATTAATGTTGAAAATTCAAAAGTAACCAATTTAAATTCAAAGAGAAAAGGCTAGAATTATAAGGCATAGCCTAAATCCTAGCCTACCCCTGCAATCACCTAGATTTCACTTAATTTATCTAAAAGAGGCTAATTTCGCTCCTAGCCTAAAAATCCAGCTTATCTACGCAAATATACACATAATACATCATTTCCATTTTCAGTTCATGCCCAACCCCAAAATCCATTTCAGTTTCCCCAATTCCCCAACCTGATTCCCCTTTTCAAACCCGCGATTGATCCCAATCTCTCCCATAAACCCTATAATCAGTCCAAAACTCGTACTCGCTGCTTCCCCCTTTGCTTTATCATCACCTTTTCCGTACCAAAGCCACGAGGGTTTCGAATCTTGATCGTATATTTCGAAAGAAATTCATCCAAGCCGTCAAATCTTTCCAACGTCTATATTTTCCTTTGAATTCAGAGTTAAACTAGCAGAATCCGAAAGGATATACTATTTTAACCCTGGTCTCGAAAGGAAAAGGAAAAATGAGTAAGGGTCGATCCGGAAATTCAAGAGGGAACCAAACCCTAGCATTCTCAGGTATAAATTCTTATTTTTATTCATTTTAGAGAGGCTGAGCAGCAGAAAGGGGGGAGGCTGAATATCATTGAAAAAGGGCAGCATATGCATTACACATAAAAAGCTTCTCTCAGTTTTGAGGAAAAGAGTATTACTTTTTTCTGTCTTTGTTGATTTCGATTTCGTGTTATCGCATCGCTATTCGAGTTATCAACCTTGTTCTAATCGTCGACTTTGTTCGTCGTTTGTTCGAGTCGCTTTTTTTCGGATCCGTCGCCTCAGTTCCTGCTCCAGAAAAGGTAAAATCATAACATTTGTTGTTACTTTGCCAACATTTCCTTTTCATGTTTATATTCAGTATATAAAGTGTAGTAAACAAGTTCCTTGACTCTAAACTTGCGTGACTTGGATAAAATGTGAACTTTATGTTTTTTTTTCTCTATTATGTTTTTGATAAAATCCTCAGTCGCTCTTAAAGTTTTAACTTTTGTTGTCTTAATGAACTAAAATCATGACTGCTAGCTATTAGATACCATATGATTTCAGTTATTAACATTTTGAAACTTGAACATTGCTTGTGAATTAACTCTTGTTTCAGCTTGATCTTTGGTTATCCACTAAATCATTTCTGCTATGGTCGTTCATTGGATGCTGTCTCAGTTTTTTGTTTGTTCATGTCTAGCCTGGTTAATTCTCTCTATGTTGTTAGCATATGAGTGAAGATGGTGCAGTTTAGTAGAGGTTCAGGAGTTGGTTCTAGTTGTATGCTGGTATTTTTTATGGCAATAAGCTAGTGCAGGCTGTTAGTTTTTGTGCTGCAGGTGTTAGTTTGTGTAGGTGTCACGACCCAATTTCCAAGGGCTCGTGATGGCACCTAAACAATATTTACCTAGGCGAACCAATGAAACAAGATGCGGAAAAGAACAATAATGTGAAAAGATCATAAATGGATATATAAATATAAAAGTGTGAAGTCCAAAAGAATATATCCACAAAAGAATTGGAGCATTCTAAGAGTGACTCAATAAAGTTTGATTATACATCAAAGAAATCTGAGTCCTATCTCTAAGTGACTCCGGCGGTATGCCACCACGGTCTGTGTGGTCGGCTCACCTCAATCAAAAGTCTCAGAAGCCTCGGGAACCGCTAACGTCCGGGCTGCTGACTGGATGAAGGACCTGCGCACGTAGCAGAGTAAGTTATGAGCCGAAGCCCAGTAAGATCACCGACAGGCCCGCTAAGGTACCCTTGCGGGACAAGTCGCTACATGCATCATAAGCAACAACATACTATAATAATCATACAAAAAAGTAGTGAAATCACAAATAGATGTAACACATTCCATACACACAAGTAGTAACCAGAAGTCTCAAGGATTATGCCCATCCAACGTAAGGCATAGGTCAACTCAGCGGCGGTTTGGAGGTCCAATCTCTACTCCCGTGCCGACTAACCTAGACCTACGATGGACTAGCAACACCACTACTAAGTATCAACCATATACCGTGACCCGAAGTCACTATCACAATCATGAATAAGTAGACCAACGACCCGTAGTCGTTGGCTCATCTCAAATCTGTCTACGATCGCACCACACCCCCTGTCAAGTGCGTCGTATCTCAATAAATCAAGTGTCCACACCACACCCCCTGTTAAGAGTGACACATCTCATTGTATAGGCGACACCACACCCCCTGTCAAGTGTCCCTCTAACAGTATCAATATCCACGACATTAATAACAATAACAGAAATAATAACAGAAATATTAATAACGATAATATTTCACAGTCACCGTAACCCAGGTTGGTTATGCTAGTTGAACGTAAGGCGAAGGTTAACCCGACCACAGTTTGGGGGTACAATCCCTACTCCCATGTCGTCCAACCCAAGGTTACGTATAGACAGCTCTACCCAACCCGGCACGTGAACAAATCAAGTACCAATATCATACAAAAGCCGGCAAAATCCTCGGCAAGACATTTATCATGACATGCCGGCAACATCCTCGGCCATGTCCCAAGTTCTTGCTATCTAAGCATGGCGTAGCAAGCGTTACTACGATATAAATTTAAGCTACCTCGACGTAGCGTTTAGACCGGCACATACCTCGGTCGAGTCACAATCTCGCTATTTATAACAAACAATAATAGCAAGTAATTCACATCATTAATCCTAACCATTGTTAGGTATATATATGCGTACATGAAGCATACTAGCATGAAAGAAGAGTCCACAAGCACAATAGAGGTCAAGTCTCACTTACCTCGAAATTCGGGCTCAAATACCGGGAAGAATCTCCTTTCCCGCTCGCCTTGTCCGCGAAGGACTCTCCACTAGGTCTATCAAGACAAGATATAGCACATATGAGTGCTCAATTATAGCTATTTAAGCCTATAGGCATCCTAGGGTAAAAATTACCAAAATGCCCCCGGGTAGGGCTGAGCCCTAAATTTATAAAATGTACTTTTCCGGACTCCCCACGCTCCTGTGAGTCCAAAAGTACACTTAGATTCCACATGCGAGCCTTGCTCGATGTCTTTCCCCAATTCTTAAGAATCTAGGGTTCTAACCCATTTCCAAAAATCAACCCTTTGATTCTTGTGTTAATCAACATAAAGATGGATTGAAAGGGCTTACCTTAAGTGTAAGTATGATTGGGTCTTCAAGAAATACCCAAAAATCGCCTCAAGAGCTCACCAAATGATTTTTATAAGTTATGAACCGAAATGGCCCGAAATGGCCTTTTTATAGCAGTTTTTTTTTTTTTTTACCTCTGCGACAGCTTCTTTTGAAAAACTCATAACTTTTGATAGGAATGTCCAAATGACCTGAAACCGGTGCCATTCGAACCACAACACAAAGGGCTACAACTTTCATGTTTTAAGTTTTTCCTAATTCCTTACGGATTGGCCGGAAAATAAGCTTCTATCCGGCTGTTTGCGCCAAAACAGAACAGAAAAGTCGCACCAGATTTTCTACTGTTTTAGGGGTAAAACGGGACCCTACGAACCTCGGAATGATCCCAAATTTTGCACACAAGTCATAAAATACTTGGGTGACATGCTCGTCAAGACGGAACTCAATTCGGACCTCCAGAACTCAAAAAGTGGGTCCCACGGCAAAGGTTCAATTTTCGACTTTCGCCAAAATAGCGAAATTTAACCAAGCGACCTCGGAATCCAATTCCGAAAGTTGCTACAAGTCACAAATGACTATACGAACCTAACGGAACTTTCGGATCTTTCATCGGAGCTCATTTGCTCAAATCGAGCTCGAAAACCTCTTTTAACTCTTTTAAACTTCCGAAACGGGGACTTTATCAAAAGTCCTATCAAACGAGGTCCGTTTTCAATTTTGAAGGTTGCTACATATCATAAATGACGAGACGGACCTAACGGTCCGCTCGGATTTTCCATCGGGGTTCGATTACTCAAAACGACCTATCGAAACCCCAAATTCCTTTCCGAAATTTCATAAACGGATCCTTTTCTCGAAAACCTATCAAACGGACTCCGTTTCGACTCAGATTTCACAGACGGGTCATAAATGACCTAACGGAGCTTTTGGGACTGTCGACATGCAAATCGAGGTCCCGGATCCCGCAACGACTATTTGAGGGTCGTTACATTCTCCCCCACTTAGACTCTCGGCCGTCCTCGAACGAGCCTAAGTCTAAGGTAGGATCCACACACTAGCCACGGAGCTGGCACGGATTTCGAGGACCCCTCGGTACCACCCGAAATCAATAAAACTTAAAAATGCAAATTCAGGCTTAGAAAATACAAGGATTTCATACCTGAATCATCGAACAAGCGCGGATGCCTCTCACGCATCTCGGACTCAAGCTCCCAATTGGCCTCGGCAATGGAGTGATGCCCCCACTGAACACTCACAAGCGGGATCACCTTCGATCTCATCTTACGGACCTCTCTAGCCACAATAGCAATAGGCTCCTCCGAATAAGTTAAGTCGCCATCTACCTCCACGGAAACCATATCGATCACATGAGACAGATCGTGAACATACTTCCGGAGCATGGACACATGGAACACCGGATGAACAGACAGAGAGGGAGGCAAAGCCAGTCTATAAGCAACGGCGCCAACGCGCTCCAATATCTCAAAAGGCCCAATGAACCTAGGACTGAGCTTGCCTTTCTTCCCAAATCTCATAACACCCTTCATGGGCGACACTCTGAGGAATACCCGGTCCCCAACCATGAACTCAAGATCTCTCCGCCTCCGATCTGCATACGATATCTGCCGGCTCTGAGCCGTGCGGAGTCGATCCTGAATAACCCGGACCTTATCTAAGGTCTGCTGCACCAAATCGGGCCCCAACACCTGGACCTCACCAGACTCGAACCAACCGATAGGCGAGCGACATCTCCGACCATACAATGCCTCAAACGGAGCCATCTGGATAGAAGCCTGATAGCTATTATTATACGCAAACTCTGCTAGCGGCAAATGGCTATCCCAATGGCCTCCAAAATCAATAGCACACGCCCTCAACATATCCTCGAGGATCTGAATGGTCCGCTCAGACTGGCCATCAGTCTGCGGGTGAAATGCAGTGCTGAGATCGACCCGAGTACCCAGCTCTCTCTGAAAAGATCTCCAAAACTGAGCTGTGAACTGAGCACCTCGGTCAGAAATGATAGAAACAGGAGCACCATGCAATCTCACAATCTGCTCAATGAAGATACGAGCCAGACGCTCCGAGGTATAAGTAGTCCTCACTGGAATGAAGTGAGCCGACTTCGTCAGTCGATCAACTACTACCCACACCGAATCATGCTTACCCACGGTCAGCGGCAAACCAACTAGGAAATCCATAGTGATCTGCTCCCACTTCCACTCGGGAATGGGCATAGACTGGGTCACCCCGGCTGGCCTCCGGTGCTCATACTTCACCTGCTGGCAATTCAAACACCGAGATACATAATCAGCAACATCCCTCTTCATCCCTTTCCACCAATACAGCTCTCGAAGATCATGATACATCTTCGCAGTACCCGGATGAATGGAATATCTCGAACTGTGAGCCTCTGCCAAAATCATCTGCCTCAGCTCCACAATGGCTGGAACACATACCCGGCCGTTAAGCCGCAAAGCACCATCATCACCAATCACGAACGAGGACACTCCCCCACTCAGGACCCTGTCCCGGAGATCTCTCAGATAAGGATCCTCGAACTGCCTTTCCCGAATCTGGGAAGCTAAAGACGACTGAGACCCCACATATGCAAGCACCCGGCCTGGAACAGAATCATCAAACCGAACCCCACTAATGGACAAAGCCTGCAAATCACGGGCCAACGGCCTCATATCAGCATCAAGATAGGTGAGGCTACCCATGGACTTCCTACTCAAGGCATCGGCTACAACATTAGCCTTTCCGGGATGATACCGGATAGAAAGATCATAATCCTTCAGCAGCTCTAACCAGCGGCGCTGTCTCCCGTTCAAGTCCTTCTGAGTGAAAAAGTACTGGAGACTCTTATGATCGGTGAATATCTCACATGGCTCGCCATAAAGATAGTGCCTCCACAACTTCAGTGCAAACACGACAGCTAACAGCTCCAAATCATGGACAGGATAATTCTTCTCATGGACCTTCAGCTGTCTCGAGGCATAAGCTATCACCTTACCCTCCTGCATCAGAACGCTACCCAGGCCAACACCCGAAGCATCACAATATACGGTGAATCCCCCGGATCCACTAGGCAAGGCCAACACTGGCGCTGAAGTCAACAGAGTCTTAAGCTTCTGAAAGCTAGACTCACAGGCATCGGACCACAGGAAAGGAACATTCTTCTGGGTCAACTTCGTCAGAGGTGCTGAAATAGAAGAAAACCCCTCGACGAACCGCCGATAATAACCTGCCAAGCCTAAGAAACTCCGAATCTCTGTAGGAGAAGTAGGCCTAGGCCAACTCTGAACGGCCTCTATCTTCTTCGGATCAACACACACCCCATCCTTGGTCACCACGTGACCTAGGAAAGATACAGAACTGAGCCAAAATTCACACTTGGAGAATTTGGCATACAACTGCTGATCCCTCAGAGTCCGAAGAACAACTCTCAAATGCTGCTCATGCTCCTCCCTGCTCCTTGAATAAACCAAGATATCATCGATAAACACAATGACGAAGGAGTCAAGGTAGGCCTTGAACACTCAGTTCATCAGATCCATGAAAGCAGCTGGGGCATTCGTAAGCCCGAAAGACATCACCAGAAACTCATAGTGGCCATATCGGGTACGAAAAGCAGTCTTGGAAACGTCCTCGGACCGAATCCTCAACTGATGATACCCCGACCTCAAATCAATCTTCGAGAAGAAGGTAGCACCCTGAAGCTGATCAAACAAATCATCAATACGCGGCAAAGGATACCTATTCTTGATAGTAACCTTATTCAGCTGCCGGTAATCAATACACATCCGCATAGAGCCATCCTTCTTCTTCACAAATAATACCGGGGCACCCCATGGAGACACACTGGGCCTAATGAAGCCCTTATCGAGCAAATCCTGAATCTGCTCCTTCAGCTCCCTCAACTCAACAGGAGCCATACGATACGGGGGAATAGATTTAGGCTGAGTGCCTGGCAATAGATCAATGCAAAACTCTATCTCCCGCATAGGCGGCAAACCCGGCAAATCATCAGGAAACACATCTGGATACTCACAAACAACCGGAACTCTATCAACGGATAACTCCTCTGCCCGGACATCCCGAACTGAAGCAATATATCCCTCGCACCCACTAGATATCATCCTCTACGCCTCCAAGAAAGAAATGATCCTACTCTTCGGAGAAGGCCTGGAACCTCTCCATACAACCCGAGACTCACCCTCTGCCCCGATCGTCACGGACTTGGCATGGCAATCCAAAGTCGCATGACAGGAAGCCAGCCAATCCATGCCCATAATGACATCGAAATCAGACATATCGAGCAGCATCAGGTCCACTAAGGACTCTACACCACAGATGGAGATCATACACTGCCGATAACCCCTATCTACACATATAGAAGACCCGACAGGGGTGGCAACCATAAAGGGATCATCTAAGAAGACCAGATCCCTGCCCAAGCAAGGGGCAAATCCCGGCGACACATACGAATAGGTAGACCCCGGATCAATAAGAGCATAAGCATCGCGGCCACAGACAGAAATAATACCTGTGATGACATCATTGGATGCCTCAGCATCCTGACGAGTCATAGCATAGACCTGCGCCGAGCCTCCTGAACCCGGAGCTCTCTGAGACTGCTGTCTAGGAGGAATCTGAGAAACGGGCCTGGCGGCCTGAGGACCAGATGGTACCATAGCTGCGGATCCCTGGCGACCTGATGAAACATAAGGGCAACTCCTGACATAGTGCTCTGGAGACCCACACTCAAAACATCCATCACCTCTACCTCCTCTACCGCCTCTACCACCTCTGCCACGACCACCTCCAGACGAACACCTCCCATGATGCCTCTGATGGCACCTCCCGCACTGCGGCGGACCAGACTGTGAAGAGCCACCCCGCCTCTGGGATGACTGAGGCCTCGGGGTCTCTGAAGAAAAATCCTGGGCAGGCAAAGCAGCAGCCTGGGGCCTAGACTGAGAACGGCCCTGATGACCCTGACCCCTCTGAGCGGATCCACTATACCCACCAGACTGACGCGACCTCTTGGCCGCCCCCTCCGCGTCAGCCCTGGCGAAGATATCCTCCATCCGCCGCGCCACATCAACTATCTCAAAATATGACTTGTTGCCCATATCAGGGGCAACAGCTACCTGCAGGCGGGGATGAAGACCCTCAACAAACCGGAGGACCTTGTCCCTCTCCTGAGCCACCATAGCCGGCGCAAACTGAGACAACCACAAGAACCTGGTGTCATACTCTGAAACAGACAGGTTTCCCTGCCTCAACCCCTCAAACTCGCGCCTCTGAGCATCGTGCTGACTCTGGTGCACGAACCTGCTCATGAACATAGACACGAACTCAGCCCAAGACAAAGGAGGGAGGTCACTAGACCTCTGCTTCATCATGGAGACCCACCATGTCTCCGCATCTCTCGATAATCTGAAAGAAGCACACTGCACCCCTAAGGTGTCTCTAGTACCAAGAACTGTCAAAATCTTCTCACACTTCTGAATGTACCTCTGGGCAGTACATGTAGCTGAGGTACCGTCGAACTCTGGAGGCTGAAGCTTCATGAATGACTCTATCCTCCTGGAAACCTCCTCAGTGCCCATAGGAGGAGTAGAAATAACAGGACCTGCCTGAGGAGCAGAAGCAGAAGGCTGGGCAATATGATCAGGAGCAGCCTCAGAAGTAGGCGTGCTCATAACAGGTGTGGTCGGCTGAGGAGCCGAAACAGGAGCTGCAACATCATCTCTGACAGGGACCTGATGGCTAGACAAGGCCATCAGTCTCATATACTCCTCTGAAGAGATCACAACGGTGCCTGGCACAACAGCAGGCACAGGGGGAATAGATGCTGACAGAGTCGCTGCGGACACCGCAGGGATAGCTGTGTCCTGCCTAGTGGCTGACAGGCGACCTGCCCGAGTCTTCTTAGCAGCTGGCGGCTGCGTAGGTGCTGATGGCTCTCCCGCAGACGCGGGTGTAGAAGATGCAGCCCTCCTGGCTGAGGATGCTCGCGTCCTCGCCATCTGATACAATACACGAAAAAGGGTCAGCACCTATATAAGCTACTCAGCACGAATAGAGATGAAACGAAGGGAAAACATTTACTAACACGCCCTTGTAGCCTCTCGCTCATAAGTATGGTCGACAACATACCCATAAGCAAGACTCTACTCAGACACTGCTCCAAGACTCCTAGGACTCGAATTAGAACCTAGGGCTCTGATACCAAACTGTCACGACCCAATTTCCAAGGGCTCGTGATGGCACCTAAACAACATTTACCTAGGCGAACCAATGAAACAAGATGCGGAAAAGAACAATAATGTGAAAAGATCATAAATGGATATATAAATATAAAAGTGTGAAGTCCAAAAGAATATATCCACAAAAGAATTGGAGCATTCTAAGAGTGACTCAATAAAGTATGATTATACATCAAAGAAATCTGAGTCCTATCTCTAAGTGACTCCGGCGGTATGCTACCACGGTCTGTGTGGTCGGCTCACCTCAATCAAAAGTCTCAGAAGCCTCGGGAACCGCTAACGTCCGGGCTGCTGACTGGATGAAGGACCTGCGCACGTAGCAGAGTAAGTTATGAGCCGAAGCCCAGTAAGATCACCGACAGGCCCGCTAAGGTACCCTTGCGGGACAAGTCGCTACATGCATCATAAGCAACAACATACTATAGTAATCATACAAAAAAGTAGTGAAATCACAAATAGATGTAACACATTCCATACACACAAGTAGTAACCAGAAGTCTCAAGGATTATGCCCATCCAACGTAAGGCATAGGTCAACTCAGCGGCGGTTTGGAGGTCCAATCTCTACTCCCGTGCCGACTAACCTAGACCTACGATGGACTAGCAACACCACTACTAAGTATCAACCATATACCGTGACCCGAAGTCACTATCACAATCATGAATAAGTAGACCAACGACCCATAGTCGTTGGCTCATCTCAAACCTGTCTACGATCGCACCACACCCCCTGTCAAGTGCGTCGTATCTCAATAAATCAAGTGTCCACACCACACCCCCTGTCAAGTGTGACACATCTCATAGTATAGGCGACACCACACCCCCTGTCAAGTGTCCCTCTAACAGTATCAATATCCACGACATTAATAACAATAACAGAAATAATAACAGAAATATTAATAATGATAATATTTCACAGTCACCGTAACCCAGGTTGGTTATGCTAGCTGAACGTAAGGCGAAGGTTAACCCTACCACAGTTTGGGGGTACAATCCCTACTCCCATGTCGTCCAACCCAAGGTTACGTATAGACAGCACTACCCAACCCGGCACGTGAACAAATCAAGTACCAATATCATACAAAAGCCGGCAAAATCCTCGGCAAGACATTTATCATGACATGCCGGCAACATCCTCGACCATGTCCCAAGTTCTTGCTATCTAAGCATGGCGTAGCAAGCGTTACTACGATATAAATTTAAGCTACCTCGACGTAGCGTTTAGACCGGCACATACCTCGGTCGAGTCACAATCTCACTATTTATAACAAACAATAATAGCAAGTAATTCACATCATTAATCCTAACCATTGTTAGGTATATATATGCGTACATGAAGCATACTAGAATGAAGGAAGAGTCCACAAGCACAATAGAGGTCAAGTCTCACTTACCTCGAAATTCGGGCTCAAATGCCGGGAAGAATCTCCTTTCCCGCTCGCCTTGTCCGTGAAGGACTCTCCACTAGGTCTATTAAGACAAGATATAGCACATATGAGTGCTCAATTATAGCTATTTAAGCCTATAGGCATCCTAGGGTAAAAATTACCAAAATGCTCTCGGGTAGGGCCGAGCCCTAAATTTACAAAATGTACTTTTCCGGACTCCCCACGCTCCCGTGAGTCCAAAAGTACACTTAGATTCCACATGCGAGCCTTGCTCAATGTCTTTCCCCAATTCTTAAGAATCTAGGGTTCTAACCCATTTCCAAGAATCAACCCTTTGATTCTTGTGTTAATCAACATAAAGATGGATTGAAAGGGCTTACCTTAAGTGTAAGTATGATTGGGTCTTCAAGAAATACCCAAAAATCGCCTCAAGAGCTCACCAAATGATTTTTATAAGTTATGAACCGAAATGGCCTTTTTATAGCAGTTTTTTTTTTTTGGCCTCTGCGACAGCTTCTTTTGAAAAACTCATAACTTTTGATAGGAATCTCAAAATGACCTGAAACCGGTTCCATTCGAATCACAACTCAAAGGGCTACAACTTTCATGTTTTGAGTTTTTCCTAATTCCTTATGGATTGGCGGGAAAATCAGCTTTTATCCGGCTGTTTGCGCCAAAACAGAACAGAAAAGTCGCACCAGATTTTCTACTGTTTTAGGGGCAAAACGGGACCCTACGAAGCTCGGAATGATCCCAAATTTTGCACACAAGTCATAAAATACTTGGGTGACATGTTCGTCAAGACGGAACTCAATTCGGATCTCTAGAACTCAAAAAGTGTGTCCCACGGCAAAGGTTCAATTTTCGACTTTCGCCAAAATAGTGAAATTTAACCAAGCGACCTCAGAATCCAATTCCGAAAGTTTTTACAAGTCACAAATGACTATACGAACCTAACGGAACTTTCGGATCTCTCATCAGAGCTCATTTGCTCAAATCGAGCTCGGAAACCTCTTTTAACTCTTTTAAACTTCCGAAACGGGGACTTTATCAAAAGTCCTATCAAACGAGGTCCGTTTTCAATTTTGATGGTTGCTACATATCATAAATGACGAGACGGACCTAACGGTGCGCTCGGATTTTCCATCGGGGTTCGTTTACTCAAAACGACCTATCGAAACCCCAAATTCCTTTCCGGAATTTCATAAACGGATCCTTTTCTCGAAAACCTATCAAACGGACTCCGTTTCGACTCAGATTTCACAGACGGGACATAAATGACCTAACGGAGCTTTTGGGACTGTTGATACGCAAATCAAGGTCCCGGATCCCGCAACGATTATTTGAGGGTCGTTACAGTAGGTTTTAGGGAAAGTTTATGAGTATGTGAGTCCCAGGGGGTTCCTATTTGGTCCTGAGCATCAAAGGAGGTCTGTGAGTGTTAGAGGGTGTCTGAGGAGTTGTCCTCTATTGGTTAAGGGCTGTGTGGAAGCAGTTTCAGTTGCTGCAGGCTTTTGTAGTAAGAATTCAGGGTGTAAGAAGTATGCGAGAAGTTAAGAGGAGTTCAGGGATGTCCTGGGAGGTGGCAAGTTGCACCCAGGTCTGTTTGTTTTTTTTTAAGCTAAGAGATGAGATCTGGTAGGATGCAGGGAGATTGTAGGTTGTTCATGTGGTTTTGTAGTCCTGTGAGGTTCATAGGGATTAGGTAGATGCTTCAGGTGGGTTGTTTGAAGGTGGTATGGGTGCAAGGAGTCCAGGAGTAGTAGCTGGAAGCTATGAAAGCATAGAGGAGTCAGGAGATGTAGTGGATGTGCAGATGTTGGATGTTGCAGCTAATTCAAAATAGAGTTCAGTTAGGGAGTCTGTGAGTCAACAGATTAGCTGGTAGTAGCTTAGCAAAGGAGGAGTTTGATCTGGAGGTCTGAAGGATTATTTGAGTGTAGCAAGGATTAGAGAGAGGTCTAGCAGCCAGTTCAAGGGATTGAATGGTTGATTTGTATTCTTAATTAAGTTGGCCTGAGCCTATTTTTTTTTTTCTTTTTTCCTCTTAAATATCATTTTTTTAAAAGAGTTTGAACCAGTTAGGTGTTGATTTTCTGCATTTGTTTTGTATTCAGTTGCCTGATCATGTTCTAAATTGATATATGTGATAATGAAATTAATCTGGGATGTCTGTTATAGTTTTGTACTTCCCCTAGCTGTTTGAAGTTCATTTTTTGGCATAAGATAGGGTAAATTACAGTCCTGATTTGTGCCAGTAACTAAAATGAGGCTAACACAATGTATAGTTAGTCCCAAGTCTGGATATAGGAGGAAAGTCGCAGTATGTTGATGGCCAATCTGATATAGTTAATGAGTGTTCCTCTTTACACTAAATTTTGGACCTAGGCAGAATGTAAGATACCAAAGCTTCATATAGCTAATACCAGCTAATATAGAATTGAAGTATGATTGATTAAATCAAAGGGTAACTGATCCAGCAACATATAGAGTGAAGGAAACAAACTGAGAAACTCTTGACTATTGTATCTCAAATCCCTGAATTTAAACTTCGCTTTCAATGACAAATAATTCTGCACTTCACATGTTGTTTATTCGAATCCTTTATGGTATGTACTTTCTATAAGAATTCATAAGTTTTATGTCCTCAGGCTTCACTTAAATGAGAAGAAGGTTATATGCCCGATGTCATCTTTAATTTCCAACTTCCATCTAAATAATAACCATATGTCTGCTAGGATATTGCTTATTTCAATTGGTTAAATTTGCTCTCTTGAGTATACAAATTTAGCTTTGTCCCGTTTGGTTAGCGTAAGTAATAGTTTGACTATGTCCAATATGAAGGTGTTTGATTTCTTATCATTTGAAATCTTTCAATGATTTGCGTATTCCCATAATCTGCTAAAATCATTTTATTTTTCTTAAGTAATAGAAAGTTACAAGTTTAATGTGGGTTTATTTGAACGTCCATGTGAGAACCGCAAATTGGTTTTCTGTTATGTTGTGTGTCCCTTTTGATAGCTGAAGTGAGTAGCATATTTCATTTTACTACCATCCGAGACTTTAGGATATGTCTTGGTTATTAAATTTTGATGTTCCTTTTCCATTGCAAATCTGGCCATTAGCGATTGTTCAGTTTTGAGTTTTATTTTTCTTTTACACATACTAATTCTTATTTGTTTCCTTTCTTTGCATGACCTCTTGGGAACGAGTTGAGTAAAAAACTCACAAACTGGGATGGCATGCATTTGGAGTTATTTGATCCGCTCCGCATTTTCGGGACTTGATATCCCCGAAAATGTAAAAGAAAAAGAAAAATGAAAACCTTGTGAAATACAGGGCTTGTATTGAGCTTGCTATCAGATTTCTACTTTCTAAACTCCTTCTCTCCGGACCCCCTTTAGATAAGCATGTTTTAGGATCCCGTAAATCGGATCAGGACCTTGCATGATTAGAAGCTTGATAGGATAGCCGCTTTATCAAATTGTTATCTTATTGCAAGTTTAGGATTGATTATACAATTGCTTATCCCGTTTTTTTGGGACTCGCCAATTAGTTTAAGATAATAAGAATCTTTGATTAACTATCGAGTGCAAAAGAATCAAAATTAAAATCGTATTCATTTATTCATTATTTATATTTAAGTTAATTATTTATCCATTTATTATTTATTTACTCATTAATTAAATTATTTAAGTGGTCTTTATTTATAAATAAATTAATTAATTAATTTATCAATTATAACTATTCATTTATTCACTTATTATTTATTTAATCAATTATTATTTATTTTTTTCTTTTTCTTTAATTGAACATATAAATATTTATCTATTAAATTAAGTTATTATCTATTCATTATTTATCTATCCAACCGATTAATTAATCAATTATCATTATTTATCTAATTATTTATTTTATTTACTTATTTTTATTTAGCCTTCATTTATTTAATTAATTAAGCAATCAACCATTATCTCATTATTCATTTAATTAATCTTAAGTTTTGTCGTTTAGTTATCTAAGTATTGGCATAATCAAACCTAAGGGTGGGTAATGGTCCGATTTCGACCGGACCGGGCCAGATTCGGGCCGAAAACCGGCTCGGACCGGTTGAGACTGGACCATTAACTCCTTAACGGGCTCCGACCCCGGTTCCGACACGGTTTGAAGAAAAAAAACTGGATGGACCGGTATAAAAATGGACCGGAACCGGCCGGACCGAGTCGGATCGGACCGGTCCCAAAAAAAAAGGAAAAATCACATTTTCAGCCGTTAACTAGCCATTGGCAACGGCTCTTTTGACCCCCCTAGCCTTTGTCCAACGGCCAAAAACGGTCATTTTGACCCCCTCTACCACCCTATAACCACTCCTAACTATTTTTTTCCTATAAATACCCCCATTATTTCATCATATTTTTCATACAAATCTTCCAATTCTCTCAAATTTTCTACAATATTGCTATTATTTTACTTTGGCTATTTGTTAAAAGTTTATAATTTGGCTACTTTATCAAGTTCTAATTGGAGTTGCTATCAAAGTTATATTTGGCTATTTGGTGAAGTTTACAAATATTAAGTATTTGGTCAATTGGAGGCGCTACTTGGTTGAAATATCAATTTGGCAATTTTTGCAATTTTTTGATTATCAAGTATTCATCTAATTAATTGAAGTGGAAGCTCAAGTTTCAACTTCACCTCAATTATACGGTTATATTTGGTTGGTCGTTCCTACTTCTACTCTTTTATACTTTTTTTATCATATATTTATTTTATTTGCTATTATTATGTCTCAAAGAGGTTCAATTGGAACTAGTGGTGGGGGGCGGGCACGTGGTCGTAGGAGAAATAGGGGTAAAAAAATTGCTGGTAGTTCTAGTCAGTTCACCCACATAGATGATTTTCAATATTATCATAATGTTAGCGCTGATAATATACTTGATCACGAAATGTTAGAAAAATGATATGGGAATCAAAGCAAGGTTAATTTAGAAGAAACACCTGAATTTCAAGCTAGTCCACCCGAAGTTCAGTCTGACGTGCCTCCTGTACCTCCTACTAGAATACCGGTTAAACGTAAGGAAAGATATGAGGTCTGGGAATTTGCAAAAAAGAATGTTGAATCGCAGACGGCCATGTGTGGCATTTGTAAAAAAGTGTGGGTTTTTAAAACTGGGGGTAATGAGGGTGGGACGGGTAAACTTAGGGCCCACTTACAAAAAAAAACATCCTAAAGAATGGTCAATGTGGGCGGGTGGTATATATTTAGGGACCGAACATGGGGGAGTAGCGCAATGATGAATCTTTGGGTACCCAAACAAGAATTAACCAAACAACAAGAGGGCTTCTTACTTATGATAAACAAAAGGATAGGGAAGCTATTGCTAAACTAGTTGCCCTCGAGGGTTTACCTTATAGTTTTCCTTCTTCTACTGGTTTTGTTCGTTATGTTCAGTCTATATATAATCCCTCTTTTAAAGATTTTCCTAGAACTACTGTTAAAAATGATATTATTAAATTTAAGAACGAATATCAGGATTATTTGCGATATATGTTTGATAACTTTGACACTAGAGTATGTCTTACTACGGATATGGGTCGTTCTACTAATGGATGTGATTATATTATTGTTACTGTTCACTGGATAGATCCTGATTGGGTATTTCAAAAACGTATTATTGCTTATAAAGTTGTTGATGAACCACACACGGGAAATTATATTTGTAATAAAGTTTCATCAATTTGTAGTACGTACTGTTTAACTAACAAATTTTTTAGTATTACGGTAGATAATGCTACAAACAACACAGACGCACTTAGGAACTTGATACCTATTTTGAACCCCCTTTTGCGGAATTTTTTCATGTTAGGTGTGCATGTCATATTTACAACTTAGTAGTAAAAGATGGTCTTGACTTGTTTAACGACATTATCAAAAAGGTGCAAATAGCTATTACTTATATTTTTAGAAATAAAAACCAAGAAAGAAGACGAGAATGGGAAAATGTGTAGAGTTAGGAATGCCAATTAGGAGAGTCCCAAAGGAAGTTTGTACTAGGTGGAACACTTCATATGATGCATTGAAAGTCGCTTATGAATATAGAGTGCCTATTTCTCAAATGTATAATAAACATTTTATGGAAATCTATCACCTTAAAGATGAGGATTGACAACTTGTTCAACGTCTTCTTCAGTTTTTACAAAAATTTTATCACGCTACTTTAGAATTTTCCGGTCAATATTATCCAACTACTCTTACCATGTTATATTATATAGCTGGAATATCGGAATTATTGAAATTATATAAGCAATATGAAATTTACAAACCGGATGTAGAGAGAATGATTGAAAAATTTAGAAAATATTTTTTTTCGATTCCTCCTCTTTTTTACATTGCTTCTGTGTTCCATCCTGCTTTTAAAATTAAGTTAACTGAACGACTTGTTAGAGATATATATGGAAATTTAGAAATTACTCCTATTGAAATTGCTACTAATGGGTATCCAAGTGTAGAAGAGGCTATTGCTAAAATTTATGTAGATACCGTGGCTATTTTTGCAAAGTATAGAGCTTGGGCAGACACTGCTACACCAACGGAACCAATACAATCCACCGGGCAAAGTTCTTCATAGGCGGGGATGAGCACTTTTGGGAGATTTGATGAAAAGTTGCTTTCAGAACAGGACGAGTACGGGGAGGAATATAGCGAGTTCCAAGTGTATTTAATTCAATATCCAAAGAAACTTAACAACTTTGGAACTCATCATCTGTTGGATTATTGGAAGAATCAAGAATCGCAATTTCCAATTCTTTCAAAAATGGCCTGGGATATATTAACAATTCAAGCTTCATCAGTTGCATCGGAAAGCGCTTTTAGCCAAGGAAGATTTCAAATTAGAGATTATAGATATTCGTTGAAGGAGGAGGCAATGGAGACCGGAGTTTTATTCAGGGATTGGATTAGAGCAGAGCGAAGAAATTTTGGTCTACAAGAACTTACTAAGGAAAAAGGCAAACCATATCTCGATCAAATTTTGAGCGACGGAACAAGTGAATGGAGTCAAACCGGCAATGAAGAAGAAGAAGAAGAACCAGAAGGAGATGATGAACAAGAACAACAACGACCAGTTCCTAAAGAAAAGCCTACAACTATCCTCAAGAAACTAGCTAATATATTTAAAAGAATGTAATTTACTAAATAAGAAATTGTAAATTACAAGTTTGAAGTTTAGCTATTGTAGTATGTGTTGCACTACTTATGTCTTAACAATTCAATAAAATTGCTCCAAGTCTTGGAATTCAATCACAACTATTGTCTTCATACTTTTTATTTTTAATTTATAGTTTGCGCAAAAATACTGCAATTAATTACTAGTTTGTAAATTAGTTCAAATTTGATTTTTCTAAAATTAATTCAAAGTTTGAATTTTGAACTTAACAAATTAATTCAAAAGTTTGAACTTTGAATCATCACTTCAAAAATTTCTTTACTTCAAAGTTCAAAGTATAAAAAAATACTAGAAGTTTTTTAATTCTAAGTTTAAACTTTATTTTTTAATTCTAAGTTTAAACTTTAAACAATGAAATAAACTAAACATTCCAAACATATGTACAAGCAAAAACTTGATAATATTTTGTTGTAATATTTTTCAAATTATCCACCACTTTAAATAAAATACAAAGAAAAAACAAAAAAAAATATATTTGCCGACTGCCGGACCGGACCGGCAGTTTGGGCCAACGGCTCTCTTTCAAAATATAGTCATTGGCCAACGGCCAAAAACGGCTATATTTCCTTATCACCCCCCCCCCTAAACGCCCCCCAACCTATTTTTATATGTATATACCCTATTATTTCATCATTATATCACACAATTTAGCACTTTCTATCAATTTATCTCTCAAATTACTCTCAAAGGCTATTTTCTAAATTTCTTGCAAAGTCCAAACAATTATAAATTATAATGGCTGGAAATCAAGCTCCCACTAATCCCGCTGCTCCCGCTGTTCTCGCTGCTCCACAACGTCCTGAACGAAGATGTCGCTCTGAAATTTGGGAATTTATGGAGCATAATAGAGAAGATCACAAAGCTAAATGTAGAATTTGTGCAAGAGAGTGGAGCTTAGTGGGTGGAACCCATAAACTTATACAACACTTAGAAAAATAACATAATTACGAATGGAGTCGTCGTGTGGGAGGCATATATCTGCGTAATAATTGAAGAAATGGTTAAGAAATTTTCTATGTCATTTCAATTATGTACTTTCGAATTTCTAGTTTATTTAGTATCTTTGTAATTTTATATTTCTAGTTTGTTTTTGTCATTTGAATTATGTATTTTCTGAATTTTCAATAAATTGTATGTATTTCTTTTCCAATCAACGTTTGTTTAGTGTTTATTTATTTACTTTACATTAATAAATTTAAAAATATAATTTACATAATTATTTTGTTTCATTAAAAAATATAATTTACATAATTATTACAAATGGTGTTTACATAAATTGTTAAGTTTTTCAATTTTCAACTTTATTTGCCTAAAAAAAACCTAAAAAAATTTAAAAAAACCGTTAAACCGGACCGGTCCGGACCAGACCGACCGGCTTAACGGTCGTGGGTACCGGTCCCGATCCGGCACCAATTTTTTTAACCGGACGAGACCAGACCGGTAGGCCGGTTTTGAATTTTTTTTGTCCGGTTCCGGACCGGAACCAGTGGCTGGTACGGGTCCCGGACCGGGCCGTTAGTCACCCTTAATCAAACTTTATCTTATTATTCATTACTTATTTATATTTATTTAAAATTTATCCTAAATTAATTATCTTTAAGTAAAATTCGTGGAAATCGCCGAATTAACCGCTTTTAGCGGATTTTCGAAAGTGCTCCCGTTAGGGACCTTCTTTCGAATTTAATAGAACCACTTACTCAGAATCTTTGATTTTAATTTAATTTCCTTTAAATAAAGAATAAATTGCACTCATTAGTTAACCTTAGGTTCCTAATAATCCTTAAATTAGGTAGCGACTCCAAAGAAACCCTTTGGAGTCCCATTTTGTTGAAAATACATCCCGATGCATATACTTGTGTGTGTATTTTTTGGGAGGGTTCAACAACCATTTTCTTGCAACTTTGTGGTTTCATCTTCGATCGCCTTCTTTTTTACCCCGGCGTGAGGTCTCTTCTTTTGCTTCACCGAAGTGAATTTTGGGTCCACATTCAACTTATGGGTCATGATCTCCGGATCGATACCAATCATGTCTAAATGAGACCAAGCAAAGGAATCGTTGTTGGACTTTAAAACTTCGATAATCACTTTTTTCGACTCTGGGTCCAACTCCGAGCCGACAAACACTTTCCTTTCGGGAAAATCTTTCAATAGGATGAAAGATTCCGATTCTTCAATGGTAGAGTTTCTCGGCTTTTTATTTCCGAGGCTCTTGAATGCAAACCGGGATCTTCTCAATTTCTCCTCGAAGGTCCGCCTCGCTCGACCCCGGTTGCTGTAGTTGCTATGGTTTTGGCCCGGTCGGGGCGACTCCACTTTTCAACGCAACCGAGTAGCACTCCCTTGCTACTCGCTGCTCTCATTTGATTGATCGAACTCCCCAAGGCGTAGGGAATTTAATCACTTGATGCAATGTGGAGGGAACAGCTTCCATGGAATGGATCCATGGCCTATCGAAGATTACATTGTATGCCAAGTCCTCGGGCAATACTTGGAACAGTGCTTCTTTGCTTACTCCTTCAGCAAATGTTTTGAGTGTGATTTCACCCAAAGTTTTTTCTGTGGAGTTGTTGAAGCCGGTTAGCACTGTTGCTTTGGGGACAACTTCCCCTTTGAGCCACATTTTCTTAACAACCCCCTAGCTGATTATGTTAACCGAGCTACCGGGGTCGACCAAGACTCGCTTGATATCGGAGTCGTTGATTCTTAGCATGATGACCAAGGCATCGTGACGAGGGAACATCATCCCATCACAGTCATCATCGTCAAACACGATCTCTTTACCCGAGCCGCCAATTCGGGTTCTTTTCTCTATGGTGATCGATAATTTGGTGAATTTCTTGGCTGCTGCAAAATTCACACCGTTCACCTCTGATCCCCCGGTGATGACATTCACAACTCTCTCCGGGGGTGGAGCCCGAGGTGGTTGCCCATCACCTCGGTTCTTGGAGAAATTTTCCTTTCCCTTGTCAGTAAGGAAATCAGCCAATACTCATTTTTTCAACAAGTGAGCCACCTCGAGGCGCAAAGCTTTGCAATCCTCGGTTCGGCAGCCATGGTCTCTCTTATCTGGTGGAGTCCTCATGTCTTTGGGAACTCTCACCCCGGCAGTCCCCTTGACTACATTGACCAGCTTCGAGGTCGATATGTTGAAATTGTAGTCAGGGATCTGAGGCAGATCCTTCTTTGGGGCCGAAGCTGGGCCTGAGGAATTTCTTTGGTTCGTGTTGGGTTGAACCTTCCCCCCGAGCCGTTGGCTTATGTGCGGACTCGTGTATGAATTTCCGAAGGAATTTTCAAGCCTTTGACTAATAGGCTGCCATGTCGAGGTGTATGGTTCGTACCTCCCCTTCGGATTTCCTCGCGACGCCTCGGGGCGGTGCGAGGATTCGCCTCGATTTTTATAATTGTAACCTCTTCTTTTGAACTCAGCTTCCTCCAATCTGATTTTGGAGTAAGTCCGCTTGTGTAGATCCTCCCATGTCAGGACTTGGTATTGTTGGAGCTCCTTTCGCAATTCAGCAGCGGCGTCAGAATTGCGAACATTGATACCCTTTTCAAATACCATAATGGCCAGAGTGTCATCCATCCGAGGCAGCTCCATGCGTTCAGCGTGAAAGCTCGAGGAACTCCTTGAGTGGTTCACCGGGCTTTTGCTTAACTTTACATATGTCCTCCTTCCTTTGGAGGATTTTTTGGGCCCCGATGTGTGCCTTAACGAAGGCGTTGGACATTTCCTTGAAGGTAGAAATCGACCCCGCTGGTAAGCACATGTACCGACGCAGAGCTCCTTTCTCCAAAGACTCGCCAATCTTTTCTAAGAACATCGACTCGAGCTCTATCGCTGTTAGGTCGTTGCTCTTTACCATTGCCATGTATTCTCTTACATGTTCTCTGGGATCGGTGGCCCCATCATATTTCTTTAAAAACATGAGTTTGAAGTTCTTGGGAGTTGGGGCTGGAGCCGCTTCGGGCTTGAAGGGTAGCTCCCTGTATTGATCTATATCAAGATCATCTTCAACCTTCATCAACCCCAGCACGCTCCCAAGGCGTTTTTCCACACGTGCATCGATGCGAGCCTCAACGCGTGTTTCAATCTCCCTGGTCAATCTTTTGACGTCGACCGAGGACGTTGTTTCAGACACAGTGGGAATCGTCCCGAAATGTGGCATTGCAGCTGGTACGTTTCCCGAACCCCCAAACGTGGCTCCGATAAGAGGTCCCCCTATTATCGCGCCCGTAGGAACGAGAGTCGGAATGCCTCAATTTGGAGCCGAAGGCTGGTTGCCATTCGGTGCTGCGCTGTTCCTCGCTTCCAACGAGGTGCGAAATTCAGCATTGATGTTGACTTGCTCATCCTGTCGATTTTGGAGAGCTCTTAGTGCGTTGACAACGTAAGCTTGGAACGCTTCGGTTGTCATTGGTGATGTGGACTATTGGTTCGACGGAACGCCAGCCCGTTCATTAAGATTATCACTGTTGTCAGCCATAACGTCGTTGAACTGTGAGCTTTAACGAAAAAGGACGTAGAACTTTGGAACAAAGCGTTTCTGCTTATATCCCCACAGACGGCGCCAATTTTATGGGCCTAAACCAGTTTTAGGATCACAAATCAAATTTGGATTTGGATATAAGCGAAACTTCGTGTCATACTAAATAAATGTGAGAAATAGGCGTAAATGCAAAAGAATAAATTGATTTCAATATATTATGATGAGTACAAATTTGGGCAGAGTTTCAGTATCTATTTCTGGATGCCCATTATACAAAATGAAGTACTATTTATTGGCCTAGGAGCCTTGCCCACGTTCTGCACTATCAGTTGTGCTCTGACCCACAATCTTGGCATTAATGGAAGAAGTTAGTGGGCTGAAGTAGTGGGCTGCAAAGCCGATGGAACCGAGGCTATTTACCGAGGTGCATATATGTGACCTCGGTGGGGAAGCCTTGCTGTTCGATCGAGGCGGACATCACCGAAGCTTAGCTTACGGCTCGCCTTCGGTGACGACCTTGATGTGTGACTCCGGCGACCCACTTACTTGCTTCGGTCTTCGGCTTGTTATTTGCTCGGTCTCTGTAAATTTGCATGACCGGGGCGAATCATCGCGAGCCGATTTTTACCCAATACAACAACCAAGCTGCAATAGCAATTTCTCGCAATCCTGTATTTCATGGAAAAACCAAACACTTCAACGTCAAGCTTTTCTTCTTGAGGGAAGTGCAAAAGAATGATGAAGTAATTCTCCTCTACTGCAAAAACTGAGGAGCAGCTGGCTGATATCTTCACCAAGCCTTTACCAGGCAACAAATTTGAGGTTCTAAGGCAAAAATTTGGAGTTTTCAGCTCTTAAAGCAAGGAGGAGTGTTAGAAAAATGCAGTAAGAGCTGCAGTAGTATAATAAGTAGCAGTTATTTACTGTTTTAAGCAGTTATTTAGGATTTTCTTATTCCTAAGTTTTAGGAGTTAGTTTCTTATTTTCAGTTGAGAATGTAAACTCTATTTATATTCTGAAATTTCATAATAATAAAAGTACTTTGTTTTCTCCATATTTCTCTACAATTTTTTGTTCTTTCATTCTCTAAAACTTACACTTCACATATATAAGAATGAGTCAGCGTCCTTATCATAGTTTAAGACTAGTACTATTATCCAGTCACATACACATGAGGTCTTTTTACGTTAAAACTCAAAACTGCATAGGTGTTCAACCTTAAACTAGGATATGACCTATGAGAAGGTACTACAGCCCCCTCCTTCGGATATTTACTTTTTAGATAATATCAACAGACCAGATAGGAGTAAATGTCTAATTGCCATCACCTCAAAATTAATTCCCCTCAAAAAGCGACACGAGTATTGATGAATTCAGACTGTTAGTCTGTTACATAATTTAACCACAATGCTCACCAGCACAACCAATAAATTAGTCAGTTGAAGAAGAGAGAAAAGAACAGAAAAAGAAAAGAAGTGAGAATGAATTATTTTTAGTCCCTTTCATCGGTCACTATCTGAACCTACTCCTTCCTGCCTCCTCCCCTAACAATAAGAGGAGGATGTTAATATTATGGTGGCTTGTGAAAGAAAGAGAAAAAAGAAAAATTAAGTGGACAAAATAAACATTTTCTTCACTTTTGATAAATAATTTAGAGTGGTGTATGCAACTGATTAAGAAACGAGTCATCCTTCTTATCTTAGTTTAAGACTTGAACTGTAAAATTATATGGACATTAGAGTCTTTCTCTAATAAAAAGAGTCATCCTTATCATAATTCAATATTTACACTATACAATCACATGCACATTAGTCTTTTTCTAATAGAAAGAGTCATCCTTTTTGTCAATGTTTAAGACTTGCACTGTAAAATGCATGTACTGATGCACATTAGGGACTTTTTTTTTAAAAAAAGAAAAAAACCAATTTAACAAGACACATATTTGCACATAATTGATATCCATGACTAACATCAAAGTTATTCAAAATGGTGACATACTGAATCAAATCTAGAAAATAGAGAAGATGAACTCCACTATGTTCTTATAGAGTCTAAGAAAGCAAATTTGGTCTTAAAGCTGCATGCAAATTGATAATCCTTGTTGTACTATCATGAATAGAAACTTTAAAGATGAAAATTTATAATCAGAAATACCTATATACTTAACGAAAGTTGATTATGCACAATATCAGGATCACAAGTTTGTAAGTTATCCAGGATACAGTTCCCATTCTTGGAAGATATGGGCACATCTCCCGAGCTTGAGCCACCTCAAACAAGCTATAAGATATTCACAACGTATAGCTAAAGAATGCTGAACAAGGTTTTATAAATTCTTTACTTATTTTGAGTTCATTAAACCACTGTACTCACTTTCTTTAGATGAACAACACTAGAGGTCCTTATTTAATTGCTGAAAGATGCGTGTACAACAGTGATGTTTGGCATTTTATGCCTATATTCCCTTAATATTTTCTCACGTTTTAATACTTTATTCGCTCGTTTTATAGTTATGAATGTGGTTTTGCACTAACTTTATGTCGTGTGTATGTAGGTTGTTACGCAGTGCAATTGGAGCTTTTAAGAGCATGATTGAGCAAGAAAAGATTGGATTTTGATTGAGGATTGGATCGAGCACACGAAGGTACGACACGAGCACGCAAAAGAGCAAGGAACGAAGCAAAATGGCTGGGCGCTGTGGGCCATGCGCCGCGCGCCCCACAGCGCGCCACCCCCAGCGCGTTTTGCCATGCGCCGGAGGTCCAAAGCGGAAGGATTTTGACGTCTTCTGTCCAATGTCACGCATTCCGAGGCGCGGGGCGCCCGTTATAGCGCCCGTTGTGCGCGATTTTACGTCCTATTTCGTCTAGGCTTTGGTCTAACTTATTACTAGGCTTTTGTAAACTCTATAAATACTCTTTTACTTAATTTTTCAGAGGAGTTCAGACTTTGGAGCAAATTTGAGAGCTCATAACATCAAGACAAGGGTTTTTCTTCCTTCCATTAATCTATTACATCATTATTTCATTATTACACCAAATCTTTGTGTTGTTATTATGAGTATGCGTAGCTAAAACTATCGTTCTAGGGTTAGAGTATTACATGAAGGTTGATGTTTGAAGATTGATTCCCATTAATTGAATCCCACTACGGGTTGCTTATTCTTTCTTGATTTCACTTGTGTAATTGTCAGGGCCCGATTATTACGCATTATCTATGGTTTTTAGATTGAACTCGAAAGAGGGAATTTAATTACGTAATAAGAAAGAATAGGACTAGTTTGTAAACCCGGGCATCGGGGAACCAATTTGTGAGTAGGATAGACATATACTTGCTCGCCTAGTTTAACTAATTACAGAATTCATTAATGCGTGCACGTGATTCATCCCTTAGACATATAGGGATTGGAGTAGCCTGCATAGACCGTGAAGAACTGAAAGGTTTTCACGGGTACATTTAATCTGTTAGTTAGTAACCCGGGATTTAAGAAGTGGAATCAATTGGATAACTCAACTGGATTGTTTGTAACTCTGACCCTGGACCGTCTCCTTATTACTGATAACAACCAAGTCTTGCTCCATTGTTTGAATTCACTTCTACCATTTTAGTTACTGTTCTTTAGTTAATAAAACTCATCACTATTGGAAAAGATCCCTGAATAGTTTATATAAATTGTTTGCTAGAATTCAGTATGGGTAGTTCTCGTGGGAACGATACTCATCTTATCACTTTATTACTTGTCGACCACGTATACTTGCGTGTGCGTTTGGGAGCAACAAGTTTTTGGCGCCGTTGCCGGGGACTAATTATTGACTGATTTCTTTTTGCACAGTTTATTACTTACTATTCAGGTTTAATTTTTGTTTTGAGTTTTGTGTTGTTTCAGGTATTAGGTCCTGCTCGATCTTTACCTACAGGAATGGCAGAAGACCAAGCTTTAGCTGTGCGAGATGTTGCTCTCCCCAGCCTGGAGGGAGTAGCATCGAGCATAGTTAAGCCCGCTATCACCGGGGGATTTGAGATTAAGTCCGGCATGATTCAGTTGCTGCATGTGACTGGACAATATGGTGGATTACTTCATGAGGATCCGCATCAACACATTCAGAACTTTCTGGAGATCAGTGATACTTATACACCAGCTGGTGTTCCTACTGATTATGTTCGCTTGACTTTGTTCCCGTTTTCACTGATTGGGGCAGCAAAGAAGTGGTTAAAGGCTGAAAAGTCTGGGTCTATCACTACTTGGGAGTATTTGGCTAAGAAGTTCTTGGCTAAATTTTATCCGTCTGCCAAGACAGCCCGGCTGAGGAGCGAAATTATGTCCTTCAGACAGTTAGAAGGAGAATCCTTGTATTCAGCCTGGGAGCGATTCAAAGCTCTATTGAGAGATTGTCCACACCACAACCAATCCAATGAGGTTGTTGCACACACTTTTGTTGAGGGGCTGAACCAACACACTAAGATCGTGGTTGATGCTGCTGCTGGAGGCCAAGTACTGGCCTTAAATTTTGATCAGATTTATGATTTACTTGACAAGTTTTCGCAGAGCAATCCTGATTGGCAGGGAGATGGTAGAGCTATTATGCAGAAACCTGCAGGGGTACTTCAGTTAGATGCAGTTTCAGAGCTAAGGGCGAGGATGGATGCTATTTCCAATCAAATTAGCAAGTTAGCTCTGCAAAAGGCTCAGCAACCAGTGGCTCCAGTGCAACAACTCCAGAGCTTTTGTGAGGTTTGTGGTCAAGACCATGCTACAGAGGTTTGCTCTTCTAATCCAGAGTCAGTTTATTATGTGGGTAATCAAAACAGGCTGCAGGGTCAAAACCATTTTGGTAATGGTTATTATCAAGGCAATACGAGAGCCCCGAATAATTACCACCCACTTCCAGCTCCACCACAGCAGGTTAGCAGTTCAGTTGAAGATATGCTAAAGCAAATAATGGCAGGCCAGCAGAGAATGATAGCTGACACTGCAGCCCATGCACAAGCCATACATGATCTTGCCAATGCTCAAAAGAACTTGGAGCACCAGTTGGGACAGTTGGTGGGAGAAAGAAGCACTGTTAAAAAAGAGCCTGAACAATGTCTTGCAGTGACCTTAATTGAAGGTGGAGAGCTGATGGCCAAGTCTGAAGAGAGAGCTGAAATAGAAAAAGTTGAAAAAGTGGAGAAGGGAAAGAAGAAAGAAGAGAGAAAGGAGGCACCTCTGCCACCTCCACCATTCCCACAGAGACTTATACCATCGAAGGATCTGGCCCAGTATCAAAAATTTGTGAGTATGTTGAAAGAACTTCAAATTAATATTCCTTTGACTGATGTGTTTGAATTGATGACATCCTTTGTGAAGTTCTTAAAAGAAATTTTAGTGAAGAAGAAAAAACCTCAAGAGATAGATACAGTTGAGTTAGTTGGGGAGTGTAGCACAATCTTGAGCAAGCTACCTCCAAAACTTCAAGATCCTGGGAGGTTTACTATTCCTTGTACCATTGGAGGGCATAATATCACTGGTGCCTTGTGTGATTTGGGTGCGAGCATAAATCTCATGCCTCTGTCTGTTTGCAAAAGGTTAGGGCTAGGAGCAATCAAGCCCTCTTCAGTTACTCTCAAGATGGCAGATGGATCTCTCACTCACCCTGATGGTAAGTTGGAGGATGTGTTGCTAAAAGTTGGTAAGTTTACATTCTCTGCTGATTTTGTAGTCCTAGATTATGAAGAGGACCGAGAAGCTCCAATCATTTTTGGGAGACCATTCTTAGTCACCTCGAAGGCAATTATTGACATGGAGCTGGGTGAGATGACTGTTAGAGCGCATGGAGAAAAGGTTACTTTCAAGGTTTATAATGAGAAGGAGCACATAGCTAAGGTGGAAGAGTGCTCTATGATTGAATGTGTCAAACAAGAAGATGGAAGTAAACCACATGTGAAGTTGAAGATGGGTTCTCTAAAAGAAGGGAAGAAAGCAAAATTTCGGCGTAAGAAGAGAAGACATAAAGGCTGGAAGTGAGCTAGAAGTGTCGTCGTGCCACGACGTTAACTAAGGCGCTTCTCGGGAGGCAACCCGAGTTTGTACTTGTATTATTTTATTTATAGTGTCACGTAGTGGTTGTTTTTCCTTGGATTGCAGGTTCATGTAATGTCGAGGCTAAGTGTGGGGTGTTCTCGCCCTTGCCTAATATTGATGACCTGATGAGGGAAGTCTGAGTACCTCATACGATATGGAAGCTTGGAGGATGCTAGCACCAAGGACTAGAATCTTCAGGGAAGTTTTCTTTACCTTGCACTTTCTTATTTTTAGCACTGAGGACAGTGCTTAGTTTAAGTGTGGGGTGGGGAACTACCCTTTATCTATTTTTGAGGTTAGGATGCATGTACCGTAGGATTTTTCTTTTGTCACTTGACTTTATTTTTATTTGTTTCTTGCTTTAATGTATGAAAAAAAAAGTAGAAAACCAATGAAAAATTCCCAAAAGATTTTCCTTTTAGTTTATTAGTGGTACATGTCATCCACCCCGTTGTTTTTCTTATGGCCTCGGTTCTTTTCCACGGGGAGGCCTTTGAACCGGGTAGTTTTTATTTTTTAGGATTAGAGTAGTTAGTTATAGGTGGCCCTAGACGTAGGAACTAGGTGGAATGCTAGGTGCCTTTGATTTGTTTGATACCGGCGGACTTGGACTTGATTGCATGTGCTATTTGTGGTGTCCTTGGCTTTTAATTTGATGCATGCCTAAAAAAAAAATTGGAACAACCCCCTTGAGATGCTTGAGTCCGCTTGCTTGACTTGATTGTGAACCTTTGTGCATTAGTGCTTAATTTTCCACAAGTTGCATTCTAGATGCTTAGTTGAGAGTTGTTGATGGAACCTCTTTGTGTGGACCATGTGCAATGTGACTTGTGAGGCATATTCTTCTTTACTCCATGTTTGCATATTAATGTCTAGAACTTGCCCCGTGTGTGTGCAAAGCGAAGTCCTAGGTTTGCTCTAGTTGGGAAATGATACAAGGCCTTCTTTTTGTTAGCCTACCCTTACATATATACCTTGGAAAAAATTGTTGTTGTGATTTCTTTGATCCTTTTTGTTGGTACCCACACCCCGAGCCTACCCATTTATTCTTAATTGACTCTTTTGGCCATTTACTCCTTAAGCACTTTATTGATATTGTGTAGATGATTGGAGTTGTGGTTGGATGTTGGGAGGTTCTTGAGTGGAACTAATAAAGGGGAATACTTGTGGAAATTGTGAAGTAGTGGGAAACATTGGCAAGGTTAGAAGTTAATGAAGTTGGAAAAAAAAATGAAATGATAAGAAAAGAAAAAAAAAGAGCAAAGAAAAAATTGTGAAAAGAAAAAAAGAGAGAAAGATGTCCATTCCTTGCTAGTGTGTGCTTGAAAATAAAAATACTACTTGTTGGAAAGGTGTATGTGTGATACTTGTGATTGGGTGGTTTGATGAGAATTGTGCTTGAAATTAAATGTGATGTATTAAAGTGCTTAGGGAGGTAGTCACTATTACCATATGTATCCTACCCGCCCCTTAGCCTACATTACGACCTTTCTAAAGTCCTAGTTAATCCCGATTGGAGTGAGCTTACATTAGTGGAGTCCTACACTACGGGCAAGCCTATGGTACGTTGTGTGTGACATGTGAGACTTTCATGAGAGTGAGTGAAATTATTTGTGTTGCCCCCATTCTATTCATGATATTGATTTTGTGTGTGATCTTTGTGGGGGGGGGGGGGGGGCACTCTCTTGCTTCATTTTGGTGAGGGCACATGGTTTGCATGAAATAGGTGAAGTTGGTGGCTTCTTGGTTGAGTAGATAGGTGTGATTTTGTGGGAGCATGGTTGCATTAAGTTGAGTTGTGCATTTGAGCTATTTTGGGGTGGTTGTTCTCATATTTTTGGTTTTGGTAAATTGTTGACATGTTTGTGGATCCATAGTAGTCATGTGTGCATTTGTTCAATGATCGGTATCAACCATAGTCATGGGCAGACCTGTTTTACCTAGGTTGGGAAGTTATTTGTGATTGCTCGAGGACGAGCAAAGGTTCAAGTGTGGGGTGGTGATGTTTGGCATTTCATGCCTATATTTCCTTAATATTTCCTCACGTTTTAATACTTTATTCGCTCGTTTTATAGTTATGAATGTGGTTTTGCACTAATTTTATGTCGTGTGTATGTAGGTTGTTACGCAGTGCAATTGGAGCTTTTAAGAGCATGATTGAGCAAGAAAAGATTGGATTTTGATTGAGGATTTGGATCGAGCACACGAAGGTACGACACGAGCACGCAAAAGAGCAAGGAACGAAGCAAAATGGCTGGGCGCTGTGGGCCATGCGCCGCGCGCCCCACAGCGCGCCACCCCCAGCGCGTTTTGCCATGCACCGCAGGTCCAAAGCGGAAGGATTTTGACGTCTTCTGTCCAATGTCACGCGTTCCGAGGCGCGGGGCGCCCGTTATAGCGCCCCTTGTGCGCAATTTTACGTCCTATTTCGTCTAGGCTTTGGTCTAACTTATTACTAGGCTTTTGTAAACTCTATAAATACTCTTTTACTTAGTTTTTCAGAGGAGTTCAGACTTTGGAGCAAATTTGAGAGCTCATAACATCAAGACAAGGGTTTTTCTTCCTTCCATTAATCTATTACATCATTATTTCATTATTACACCAAATCTTTGTGTTGTTATTATGAGTATGCGTAGCTAAAACTATCGTTCTAGGGTTAGAGTATTACATGAAGGTTGATGTTTGAAGATTGATTCCCATTAATTGAATCCCACTACGGGTTGCTTATTCTTTCTTGATTTCACTTGTGTAATTGTCAGGGCCCGATTATTACGCATTATCTATGGTTTTTAGATTGAACTCGAAAGAGGGAATTTAATTACGTAATAAGAAAGAATAGGACTAGTTTGTAAACCCGGGCATCGGGGAACCAATTTGTGAGTAGGATAGACATATACTTGCTCGCCTAGTTTAACTAATTACAGAATTCATTAATGCGTGCACGTGATTCATCCCTTAGACATATAGGGATTGGAGTAGCCCTCATAGACCGTGAAGAACTGAAAGGTTTTCACGGGTACATTTAATCTGTTAGTTAGTAACCCGGGATTTAAGAAGTGGAATCAATTGGATAACTCAACTGGATTGTTTGTAACTCTGACCCTGGACCGTCTCCTTATTACTGATAACAACCAAGTCTTGCTCCATTGTTTGAATTCACTTCTACCATTTTAGTTACTGCTCTTTAGTTAATAAAACTCATCACTAGTGGAAAAGATCCCTGAATAGTTTATATAAATTGTTTGCTAGAATTCAGTCTGCATAGTTCTCGTGGGAACGATACTCATCTTAAACTTTATTACTTGTCGACCACGTATACTTGCGTGTGCGTTTGGGAGCAACAAACAGGTACATGAAATCTCAAATGAACTCACGAGCAGAAAACCACGGCCAAGGAGTAATTGAAACACTGGGAAGATGATTAAACATTTCTGCAATTCGTATCACTATTTCTGTAATATCTGTTAGAGTTATATATCTGCACTTTCGATAATGACCAAAATAGAAATAGATTAAGTAGAAAAATTTCAAGCCAACAGTATACACTGTCTGTCCTTAAGAAATCTAATCCCCTCACAGTTACCCAAGATTTGTGGATTAATTTCTCCCAGGATAGAATAGAATTATCCTCACTGTGATAGCGGTAATTCAAATCACAGTGAACAGCGAACTCAAATAACGGTAGCAAATCACACTGACTCAGAACTTACTTTGTTTTGAAAATAAATGCAAAAGTAATGAGAGAGAGAGAGAGAGAGAGTATGAAATTTTTGGATGAACAAAATGAGGCAAAATGCCTCTCTATTTATAGCCAAAAGATTTGGAGTGAAAAGATATGAAGGTGTCTTTTCATTTTGCTGAAGTGGCTGTTCATGAAAGGCAGCCTTCAAGATGGCTGTTCAATGAAAGGTGTCTTTTCATTTTGGTGAAATGACTGTTCATAAAAGGCAGCCTTCAAGGTGGCTGTTCAATGAAAAAGTACCCTTTCATTAACGTTACAGCTTTTGGGAACTTTGGAATATTTGCATAAGTATTCCACTCTTTAATTCCGTTACGAAAACGGCCTCAAATCAAATATTAATATAAAATATTAATATTTAATAAATATTCCCTTCATTTCCCATTCACACCACTTTACCTTCCTTCCAAACCCAACAATCCCCCACATGAAGGGGAAATGGCTATATGAAGAAAACATGCAGAAAACTGCGTGATTTGCAAGTAAGAATTAATTGCATCTAGATAAGTGGGTTTCCCTTTGAACTTTCCGTAGTGAACATATATCGGATATACTCGGTCAATCGGTAGATTTGATATCTTTGAACCGTCGAACTTTGGTGTATACCTAGACAACATATGTCACACAATTAATCCTTGACCATTTTTTGTTCTCATTGTTGTGTTCGTTTCAGCCATGAACATCGCCTGGTTCATGAGTGCGTAGAGAATAGGCCTTACAGAATTCTCCTTGAAGCGGCTTTCACTTCACACTCACATAGGTGATTTCTAAACGTGTAATCCCGTAGATCTACACTATTTGATAATTCCCATATCAAACTTAGATAATCATTAAAAAATGTCTTTAACACTTTATCCTTGGTACTGAACATTGTCTTATTACGAGAATGGGTTGAGTTGTTTGACAATGTTGGAGCGGTCATACATAACTTTGTTTGAGCTCTTTGAACCTAGATCTTGGGATCTCCAGTCTTCTAGGTAGAGTTACCGCCATGACGACTTGTCCTTGGCCATAGTCCCATTCTCTTCGATGACCTCTACTACCGCTCTAGTTAGCCTTTTGTTAGCGGATCCGACACATTATCACTTGATCTTACAATGTCAATATTGATAATCCCCTAGAGAGTAGTTGTCAAACGGTTTTATGTCTTCGTTGTATGTAACGATTTCCCATTATACTTATTGCTCCCAACCCTTCCTATTGACGCTTGACTATTGCAATGTATGCAAACCGCTGTCAACGGCTAGAGCCAAAATTGAATATCTTCCATAATGTTTTGGAGCCCTTCAATTTTTCCACTGTTTAATCTAGCATCACTATCAATAGCTTGAAATGGTTACATCAGTTGTGGCCACAACTTTTTAACGTTTAATATATTGCTCAACCATTTCCGTGTTGCTATCAATTTGATGCCCAAATTATAGCACATTCATTCATTATACAAATCCAACTCGATATGGATTTTATAATAGTCATTGGTTGGTTCACTGCAATAATCCAACTTGATATAAATTTTATCATTAATATGATCAGTTGGTTTACCACTTTATAGATTAACGTATCAATACATCAGTTCATGAATGATCGTGTCTATACAAAAAGTTATCTTCCAACCAACGCATTTTTTTTCCCATGTAAAGTCACGACTTTCAAGTGACACCTTTTCAGGAAAAAACACAACCTTTTTGAAGCCACAACACCAACCATAATATCGGTAGCTTCACGATTAGTCATCATTTAGATGAACACGTTGTACATTCAGTGTAAATATCCACCAAGAATTTTTGTGGGAGTTGAAGAAAAATTTATATCTTAAAATTCTCCAAATATAATTAGCTTTTACTGCTCATAAGCCGAATGCCCCCACATTTCAAGTACTTTACGTGTCTGTTCCATTATTCATTCTCTTGATCTTAAATGACAACTTTCAAGTATATAAGCAATCTATATATTTAAAATATTTCATATCATTTTCTACTTGAAAGTAAATTCCATTTGATCTTCACAATTACGCCAATTACTTCACACATTTTATTCGTCATAAAATCATCGTGAAATTAAAAGAATGGGTGAAGTAGAAATAACCCAGTTAGTTGTCACTTCTCATGGTAATCACCCTTGAAATGAACAACTGCTTCGGTGACATGCATTTCCACGTTGCGTGGCGACAACATTCTATTACACAGTGAATTAGCACATCCACTTTGACAACACCGTTAGACATTTGCGATGTAAAATGTCTCCACACAAAATATTGGATTTTCTCATACTATGACAAGCCCTTCTGAGTTTCTCACTTTCTCCTTAATGTCCTCAAATTGATATAATCATTAACTGCATCAGTAACTCATGAACATGCAAGTGCAAACTATAGTTGGCATCATGTAAGTGGGTAGAACATCCTTTAGAAGTAGCCCAGAAAACATCTACCTCTATTAATGAACATCCCAAAATGCTCATATGCAGATGAAGCAACCGGAATAGATTCCAGTCTTCCACCAGCGAACACGCTGGTCCAATTCTTTGTCCTCCATATCAGTCGGCCCATTTCCACTCCGTTTTCATTTCTTTGTTGGAATATAAACCAACTAAATTTATTAAAATGGTGAAGTTTTTAATTTTCAAACCAAATTTAAATGTACATTGAAGATTTTATATCTTCAAACTGATTTAACGTACAGTGAAGTTTTTATATCTTCAAACTTCAATCCACAATATAAATATTTTAATAATCTGGAAGTTTTTAATCTTCTGAACGGATTAAATACACAATAATTTTAATAATCCGTTGAAGTATTTAATCTTCAAAAACGGAATATTAAATTTGGAGTAGAAAATCTTTTCAGATTTTAGTCTCCACAACAGTTTGGAGTAGAAAATCTTTTCAGATTTTAGTCTTCACAAACAACCTATTACCGATTAGCAGACCAAAATACAAATTAGATTTCTTAAGATTGTTATATGTCTTCACTTTCGATAATGACCAAAACAGAAATAGATGAAGTAGAAAAATTCCAAGCCAACAGTATACACTGCTTGTCCTTAAGAAATCTAATCCCCTCACAGTTACCCAAGGTTTGTGGATTAATTTCTCCCAGGATAGAATGAAATTATCCTCATTGTGATAGCGGTAATTCAAATCACAGTGAAGAGCGAACTCAAATAACGGTAGCAAATCACACTGACTCAGAACTTACTTTGTTTTGAAAATAAATGCAAAAGTAATGAGAGAGAGAGAGAGTATGAAATTTATGGATGAACAAAATGAGGCAAAATGCCTCTCTATTTATAGCCACAAGATTTGGAGTGAAAAGGCATGAAGGTGTCTTTTCATTTTGCTGAAGTGGTTGTTCATGAAAGGCAGCCTTCAAGGTGGCTGTTCAATGAAAAGGTATCTTTTCATTTTGGTGATATGACTGTTCATGAAAGGCAGCCTTCAAGATGGCTGTTCAATGAAAAAGTACCCTTTCATTAACGTTACAGCTTTTGGGAACTTTGGAATATTTGCATAAGTATTCCACTCTTTAATTTCGTTACGAAAATGACCCCAAATCAAATATTAATATTTAATAAATATTCCCTTCATTTCTCATTCACACCACTTTACCTTCCTTCCAAACCCAACAATTTCAAATGCCACAATAAAGAAGTCCCATCAAGCCCTTTGTTGAATAAATACGTGACATAGTCTTTTCGGTTTGTTTCCTGATAAATTGGAGGATTTTCCTCTAAGAAAACTTCCTTGATGGGCCCATATAATCTCCATTCACTGTCCTTTTGAAGATGCATTCTGAAATTACACGCCAATGAAATTCTTGCTCCTACATGTTTTGCCAACACTCTGTGATGAATGCTTTTGAACTTATCATTCGTAAGGCAAAATGGCTATAGTGCCCCCTAATGTTTGCTCGAAAAGCCTGTTACGACCTTTAAGTTTGCGGGGGTCCTATCACCCCTGAACACATTTTTGGAGGAATTAATTCCCCCTTTTGACTACTGGTGAGCTTGCACGCAAGGGGAGCGCGTGTATGTATGAAAGTCCAGAGGTATACCAATCAATAACTGCCACGTACGCAAAAAAAAATTAGCCGTTATTCAATATAAACGGGTAAATGGGTCTTCTTCTCCAAATTAAACCCACCCCATAAACTCCCCCGCCATTAAACCAACAGCCCCTTCTCAACTCTTAACAGCTCACTTCCACTTCCACCAATTTCATCGTTTAAGTAGGTAATCTCTTTTCCATCTTGACTAATGTAAAATTGTACCCATTTCATTGTTGACAAATTACTTTTTAAGTTTTAGGGTTAGAAAGAAAATGCCAAATTCATTGTTGAATCGCGTTTGTATGGATGAGGAAGACCCACTGTTGAATTTAACAGTGAGATATAAGCATGGAGAGTTGCTACCCTTGCTCACTTCTTGGTCGAAGAAAAACCCGGGAATGGTAGAACCTCCTCAGGGAATATAAGGTTTTCAACCCTGGAAAAATTCATATTTTGCATTTCTACTTCCTCCATCAGACAAGGGAGCTGATGGGTTTGGGCATTTCCATATTATGGGGTATGTTAATTATCAGCTTGTATGATATTATCCATGGATTTTTTTCTATTTTTTTTCTGATCTTAGTTGGTTGTTTATCTTAATTTATAGGATAATTCTTGCAAGTTCTTTCGATGGAGGGATGCGGAAATTGATCCACGGTCAAATTTTATTCTTCCAAAATTGGTTAATAAATTTAAAGATATGGAGGAGGAACTAGCATCAATTGAACTTAACAAGAAGCAATTGTTGGAGATGGAAGAGGGTTTCTGAAAGTATAAGAGCTTTAACAAGAAGACAATTGAAATGGAAGAGTCATTGTTAAATAAGATGAAAAAGGAGAAAAAGAACAAGACTAGTTTGTGTTGCTTCAATTGCTAGTATGCTTTGTGTGTCATAGTTGTTGTTTTTGTTTGGTGTATGAATAGCCAAATGAAAGAGGGTAAATACAAGTATTCGTATTTGGAGTTGCCATAGGCACTTTAATGTCTTAGTTTGTAGTGTTGGTAATGGCTTTTGTAGTTGTATTTTGTTTGTACTTAATGTATTGAAGTAATTTGGCAAGTACTATCCTTGTACAAATCAATTGTTGAAGAACACTAAATAAGTAGCAACGAGAACACAAAATAAGTACCAAAGAGAACAATTGTCATTGAATTATAGGCAACATAGGCATTGAATTATAGGCAACATTGTTCATGCCTTGTTTACAACATACGATGTAGCTTATAGGCAACATAGACATCGAATTAAACCTGGTATAGTAAAGTAGTTTCCAGCAAACACAAACAGAAATAATGCTGGTTTAGTAAGGTTTCTAGCAAACAAAAACACAAATAAAGTCAGGGGTTCCAGCATTTACAAAAGAGTAGCAAACATTAACCATTACACTTGAACACTAAATTTTCTAGGTGGGAATGTGTTGTACTGCCTTGGCTTGGGTTGACTTCAGTAGTATTACCAGCAGCATTCCTTGCCTGAATGATTTTTTCACCCCTCATCCGTTTAAGTCCTTATGTGGTAATTGCAGATCTCCATCTCCATTTGACACCACGAGGTGGGTGATATCCAAGGTCACCAGTAACCTCGGCTGAACTCTTAGGAGGTCTTGAACCATTGTTAATTATCCTACTAATGCCACCACCAGACTACATGCATAACAAATATGGTCAGTTACCTTGAAAAGTAATATTGTATTACAACCACACAAACCATAATACTTACAGAAAATGTAGTGAAACTATTTTCACCAACCATTAGACCAATTCCTGTGACTTTTGGCCTTTTATATTGGCTTGTTGTACCACCATGTTGCACAGTTGTTTGTGTTTGGTTACTCCTTCCTCCACCTCTAACAGACTTCAATAAAAATGGATAAAACTATTATTATACTAATAGTGTAAAATTTTAAGGCAAATTGTTGATGTTTTACCTTGAATCCCCTACCTCTTGATGCAGTTGTGTTTGTAGAATCTGGAGCACTAGATTCAGCTCTTGCAGCTTGTGAGTCTTGTCCTAACTTCCTCTTTCCTCTTCCCCTAGCAGACTGCCCAATAACATACAAACAATTGAGTCAATGTAAATGAAAGGGGGATATGTAAACAACACTAATATATTACCTGTGTAGATTTTGGAGCACTACATTCAGCTCTTGCAGCTGTGTCTTGTCCCTGCTGCTCATTCCCTCTTCCCCTACCAGACTGCCCAAAAACATGCAAACAGTTGAGTCAATGTAAATGTAAGGGTGGATAGGTAAACAACACTAATAAATTACCTGTGTAGAAGCACTTGTTTCAACTGGTTTCTTTGGGCAACCTCTTGCATTGTGGTTCTTTCCACCACATAACCTACAGGTCATACTGGCTCTGTTTTTTTAGTCTCATTAGCCTCCTTTCTTCTTACTTTTCTGGGCCTCCCAGGCATCTTCTTTAAAAGGGGTGACTCAACCTTAGGATTATTAGATTCTGGCCACATATTCATGTTGCTTAATGGCTGAATAAAGTTACCATACACCTGCGAATATGTCTCCCTTCTGTAGTAGCTTGATACATATTCAATAGTGTCCATCCTTCTATGATGCATGGCTGAGATGGCATGTGGACATGGGATACCTTTAAGCATCCAAGATCTACATGAACAAGTCATTTTCTTAAAGTCAACTTTGTGAGTAAACTTGCCTTCTGTTACCTCAAAACCTGTATCGCTATTCCAGACCATGGAACACTTCATTGACCTCTTAATATTGTCTTGTAAACACTTCAATGACATTGGTGAAATGGCAGTTGGCCAACCATGTGCAAACTCCCTTAGCTGCCCAACCCTCTGCATCACTTTCTTCCTGATTTCTTCAAGCATTGCGATAATTGTTTTATGTCTTGCAGCCAGAATCCAAGCATTGAAGCTCTCTGCCATGTTGTTATCAACAGCATCACACTTACCGTGATCATCAAATTATACCTTGCTCCATTTCTCAATATTGTACCTCAATAAAGACTCACAAATCTTCCTCCCTCCTAACTTTTGTAGATACTCCAGATTGGATTTCAATTTTGCTTCAAATGTAGATCTAGCACAACTCTAGAACACATTTTTTCTCTCAATTCCCTTCCAATCCTTTGACCAGTTTGCAAGGATGTGTCTGGCACACATCCTGTGTTCAGCAAGTGGTAACAGATTCTGCACAGCATTGTATAGACCCTGCAGAGTGAAAACAGACCAGTTAAAATAAAAATAAATTACAATGATTAAGTAAAAATAAAAAACATAGAAAATAGATTACCTTTTGCATGTCAGTTATGAGAGGCTGCTCACTGCCCTCTCCTAATTCAAGATCATCCTTCAACAGTCTCATGAACCAAGTCCAAGTATTTTTATTTTCATACTCCACAACAGCCCAGGCAATAGGCAACATCTGATTGTTGCCATCCTTACAAATAGCAGCCAGTTGTTGGCCTTTACACACACCCTTCAAGAAGCAACCATCCAGCTCAATATATCTCCTAACCCCACTCTTAAAAGCCTTTTTAAGGCATCAAATCATACATAGAACCCATAAAAGATAAACTTTCCATTTTCAGCTTCATCCTCCAGCTTAATGACACAAGTACTCCCTGGATTAGTCCTTAAAACCTCATCCCTATAGTCATAAATTCTGCTAAACTCAACAATGTGGTCACCCATGATTTGCTTAAGTACCTTAGCCTTTGCTCTTCTATAAGTTGTCTTTCCAACTTGAAGCTCTAGTTCATTTCTAACCATTTCTTGGAGCTGGAACACCCTAGTGTTTGGAGATTGGGTGATGACATCCTTGTAGTGTTTAGCCAAAAAGTCAAAATTGCAAAGGTGATTCCTAGTACTTGTCAAACACTTATGGACAGATTTGTAAGTCTTCACCACAAAATTACCTGTGGCTTTATCAGTGCTTGCATATAGCAACCACTTACATCCCTTATTGCAACACCTCACCCTGACCCTATGTTTTTTCATTCACAAACTTGTCAATCCTGATTTTCTCTTGAATATCATACTTAGTGACAACTTCTCTAAACTGCACCACACTCTCAAAAACTAGTCCTAATTCCCACACAACAAGCTTAGCTTTTGGATCATACACAACTCTACCAGCCTTAGGTTTCTTCCTTCTAACAGGTTTACTTACACCCTCTTCTCTCTCTTCAATATCATTATCATCAGTTTCGAAGCTAGCAGCCTTATCACTTGGATAATAAGGCTCATCACCCCAAGTTTCCCCTGTAGGCTCTTTTTCTTAGCATGAGCAACAACATACTTATCATATCCTATGTCAACTCTTTTCTTCTTTGGGGCTACATCATTTATATTTATAGGTGTTTTTTTCCTTTTCCTCCTCTGGTATTTCCTCCTTTCCTCCCTAAAATCCCTGTATTCCTCATGAATATCACTACCATAGTCAGCTTCATCTTCCTCAAATAACTCTTCATGCTCAGATTCAGAACTATTTGCAGTGCTGTAGTCAGACCTTATATCTGGATTATCATCATAAACAACCTCTTCATCAAGCTGTGAAGGCTGACTGGAAGCAGCAGCAGCAGCATTTTGAGATTCATTAGGGTTTTGAGCTGACTCAGTAGTCAAACCATCATCTACCTCTTTAAGACTCACCTTCAGTGGGGACATATTCTAATAGGGGAGGGAGTGGGACCACATCCAACTCATCAACCTGATGACTAACATACACTTCCAAAATATCTCCATCAATTAACTCATCACAAATGTCTAGAATACCCTTATCATCTTTCATTTTAACCATACTACTATCAAAAGGTGACTTAAAATAGACTTACAACTATCTGTGTATCCAAGTTCCTTTATGTACCCTTTCAATTCAAAATAAGATATCCTGTCTATATCAACCCCTATATATTCTGTAATAATACCACCTATATAAGTTGGGTTAAGACTATATCTAATTACCCCTTCCCCCCTCCCCCCCCCCCCCCCCCCCGATGATACCACCTCATATTCACCAAAGTAAAAGACATTTTAAACCTGGAAAAAATGGGTTACAACCAAATTAAAAAACTGACAGTCACAATCATAATACTTAATTATAAAAAAACCCTAATTACACTCATTAGCCCTAATTTGAATCATTATTAACTTTAATTTAATTATAAATTGGATATTCAGTTAACAATTGAAATAAAAACAACCAGTATAATAAAAAAATCCTAATTTGAATTATAAACCCTAATTACACTAATTAACCCTAATTCAGTTTATTAGCTCTAAATTTATTGATTAACAATTGGAACCCCACTTACGGATTCTGATTAAATAATACACTATTCGCACAAAACAACAAAGTGCATGTGATTAGAACCCCACTATCAAATTTAATAAATAATCAAATAGAATTTACACCTACCTACTGTCCAAAAAACATGTTGAAATGAATGCGACATTACACTATACACACAGAACAACACTTGCATGTAAAAGCTACTTTACAAAAGAAACAAGGCATACGAAATTAAAAAAAGGAACAGAATCAAACCTGTATGATGTCCTCTACACAAACAGTCGCTAAAAGCCTCGTTCAATGTCCGCGTTCAATGTCTAGTGGAATCGGTTGATTTGCCTTAGGTTTTGATTAGGTTGTGATTAGAATTTGCTTAGGTTTTCATTTGGGGGAATCGACGGGTTCTGATTTTGTTATCGGGTGGGAACTGATGAAATGGGTAATTGAAAGGGTGGGGGTAATTGAAAGGGTGGGGTTAATTTTTATTTAACTCGGATTACAAATCAAGTTAACTAGGGTAAATGTTGAGTGTTGTGCACTCACCTATTTTTACCTATGATATAAGCTCACTAGTAGTCAAAAAGGGGAATTAATTCCTTCAAAAATGTGTTCAGGGGGGTGATAGGACCCCTGCAAACTTAAAGGTTGCAACAGGCTTTTCGAACCAACTTCAGGGGGCACTTTAGCCATTTTGCCCATTTGTAATTAGCTGCGCGCACCAAAAAAAATGGAAACTAGTGAATCAGCTGATCCAGTTTGTGACATTTATACAAACACATCAGGCTCATTTTCCAATATGAACTTGCCTGCAGGTCTCCAATGTTCACAATTAGTGCTCCAGGCAAGCAAGGAACATCAATCCACTGACTTTTACTAAAGACTTGGAGGCCACCAATTTGATCTTGCAATACAATAGTCAAGAAGCCACTATTTGTGTGACCGCTAAGGCCTAAAATGAGATCTGGATCAGGGCATGCAGATAACAAATGGCCATTATGGAAAAGCCCCTCTTTGCAATCCATGTCTTTAAAGTGATTCCAGTCGACTCCTAGAGCATCAGAGAGTAAGCGCCAGTTTCATCACGTGCTCCGCGTATTTGATCAAAGCATCTATGTGAAGTCAAAAAAAAGTGTTCATATAAACTGGATGTACTACCAATGATGCATGTTAATCGAAAGACTATCTTACATCGAATTAGCTGGGACAATGAAGCTGAGATCAGAACGTTAGAATTTATGTTAACTTCAACATAAACATGACAAAATGAAGCATATCACAGTTTTTATAAGCCAAAGTTGTGCAAGAAAAGAATGGTATTCTAGTAGCTTTCGAGTTATGTACCTGCAAACTTCTGCCATTTCTTTGGGATCAGGAGGATTAGGAGCCCTGACACACGAAATGGTATCCCTCCCGTTAGCTGTCGATGTTTTGAATAGATCAAATTGCTTTTGTAGCTGAACTTCCTTGAAACATCACGGGAATAGAACTCTTTCTTCATCTCAGCATCCTACTAATAAAAACGGCGAATGTCTTCTAGTATTTTCTCCATGACACTTGACGGGATTTCATGACGGACAAGCTGAAAAAATCCCCAAGCTTCACAAGAATCCTTTATTTGTCGAACAATATCAGCCTGTTGAGATGCATTTTTGCCCAAGTCTTGAAAATAGACAACTGGAATGCTAAACTTACAAATATAGTCAGAATCTGATTTCTTTTCATTCACGTACTGCTTGTTTAAGAAAATACGTGGTAACTTTGTGGCACCAGCATCCACAAGTCCCTTTACACCAAACTCTCCTCAAAGGCCTGGATTTCAGTTTTCCTATCATACTCCGAACTGTCATTGTTTGAGCTAGTCATTTTCCTTCTTTAAAGGAAACCAACTCTTCACTGTGGAAGCAAGTTTTCTAATGAAGAACTGAGGATATAATAGGAGTGCTTATGAGACAGTTAATATTTTTTTTTTAGTTTTAAAGGAATCAGATTCCAACATAATCGATCCATGCTTAATCCTACACCATAATTGGTAAGGGGCAGGCATCAAATATATAATACCTAATGTGGAGTCGGGGTAGATTTTCCAATGGAGCTAGCACGTGACCTATAAATAGGTTGAATATTGATCAAGTTATATGAGTCGGTCGAGTATCCCTAAGTAAAAGAGTGGTTTTGTTTCAAGTAATCAACTACAACTAGTATTCAAAAACGATAACAAGTAACGGAGTTGTAAACAATGATAGGAAGCTAGCGGTTTACCTATTTAAACAAGATTTTCATAACATAGATACTAATCTAATCTCACAATTTCCAAGGGTTAATAATTAATGGTCGAACCTACTTATTGAACCCTGTAAAACTGTTAGGTATAGAGAGGGTTTACCAAGTTAAGCCTATTAGCGTCAATAACGAGGCGCATAAGACCTAGTTCCAAGACCCGAGTAGGAATAATCATTTTTGGTTATTCCTTTTAGATGGGGTAGGCTCGTGAGCCAATATAACTCATATCCTCGCTAGTTTCTATAAACCTAGACCTTCAACGCTGTTAGGGAGATAAAATCAAAGTGGAGTTTTGGTTAAGTGAGGCCTCAACTTAAACCCTTAATTAAAAAAATAATAGCAACTAGAAAAACATTCACCCAGAGATTTAGTAAAATTAAATCAAATATTCAAAGTAAACAAAAATTAAGTCATCATAGATAAACCCCTAGTATGAGTTTAGCTACTCATATTAGGTTCTAGCAAGTAAGTGAAATGGAAAGAAACTGCAAGATGATGTTAAAACATTACTTCCCTTCCAAGTATATAAGAATATTCAAAAGTATGTAATGGAATAAGTTATGGTTGCCTTGGAGGCCTAATTTGTCTATTTATAGTCTTGGGTTTGAAAGTTAAACAACTAATTACAAAGTTCCCATTTCGCAGTGTTTTCAACATTCCCGCCCTTTGCAAGACCGTCGATGGCTTGTGTCTAACTCTCATTCTTGTCTTCCGCCTGGATCGCCCAAGCTCTGAAGCTCACTGTGAGTACCGGCGGAATAGCCGATGGTTCGGTGGCTCGCTCATTGAATTCAGCCCATGGATCGGCGTCCGCCCTTTCTAATCGGTGGCCCGCAGAACCTCTTCAATCTCCAGCTCTTGAACTTACTGTCTTTACCAGTTGAGGTCTTCTCAATTTGGCCTTTGAATCGGTGGGGGCTGACCTTTGTCTGCAGCAGTCTTTTCTCCAGTTCTTCAATTGTAGCCAAACTTCTTGTATTTTATCTACTTTTCATTCTATTTGTCTTTGTAACATTGAATACCAATTACTACATGCAAAATGGAGATTTACATAATATTTGCGCGTATATCAAGGCTAAAAGGCATGAAAAGCTAGTACAAAAGAGCTAAATATGAGCGTAAAATACCAACACATCAAGAACAAAAGAAGGTATACAAACAATTAGCACTTATTTGTCCAAACTTGTTGGCTCACTTAATATAAAAAAGAGACAGAAATGCAAGGAGCAGACTGAAGGAATACATGGTATATCTGACTAATTTTGGGACAATTATGTAACAGCCCAAGCCCACTAGTGATGTTGTCCGCTTTGGGTCTAGGCCTGCATGGCTTTAAAATTCGTCATTAGGGTCTAAGGCATGTATACTTATATACCCATTCAGTTGAACTCTGACTCACATCGAGAAGGATACCATCTGTAACAGGCCAGCCCGCTAGTGATATTGTCCGCTCTGGGCCTAGGCCCACACGACTTTAAAATGCGACATTAGGGTCTAAGGCATGTATACTTATATACCCAACATCTCTCCTCTGTTATGGCGATGTGGGATACTTAACCCTTAGCTAGGGTATCACAAATTAATATTTAAAGGATTAAAAATAAAAATAAGAAATCTTCACTTTTGGGTCCTCTTGCACCCACAACTTTTGATGCTTATTTATTCGTTTCATTTTCCTTTTTTTTTTTTTTTTGGTTAGGGTGGTATCCAGGCCATCTTATATACACCTCAACTAATTCAACCGATTACCTAACACCACCCACCACCCACCAGCAACAGTACTATACGTAATTCTACCCATCAAGGTTTGGATAGATGAGAAGAAAGACTCATTATTTGTCATTCTGCGAATCAGAGGTGCATAAGAGATCGACCATTGTAATCCATTTCTGGGCTGACATGTGGATTTGAATTCAGAAACACAAATGTAAAAGAAATTTTTGAACTCTAATTCTACGTTGAAGCAGTTGAGCATCATATTTACTTATATAAGTGGAGTAGCCTAAAACTTTTATGAACACCTTATTGTCTTTTATGCCTAACACTCTGTTTGGATCATTGTTACCTATTGTTTCATGAGGTATTGTTTTGTATTGTATTTTATTATATCGTACTGTATTATAAAAACAACATTTGAATTGATTGTATTGTTTCCCATTGTTTAGTAACATTGTTATTGTTTGTTTTGATTGTATTATACTGTAACTAATAAGTTTACTAAAATACCCTTAGTTGTTCTAAATATTAGATTAAGTAACAAATTTTCTTTAATATAATTTGAGACAGTTTATGTTTACTAGTTTATCACCAACTATACCTTGTAAATATATATTCATGCAAATTATAATGAAAATAATAAAAAAAATAAGTTAATAATATTAAACAAGAGTAGAAACCTGAGCAAATAAAATAAATAAATATTAGTTCTTTTGATGGTGAACTTCATGGATACAAGAGAACAAATAACAAAAGTGTCATCATATATTTTGTATCAAAAAAAAAAAAAGAACATATGGCTTGTAATTAATGAAATCTACTAACTCAAGTTTCATGTTTTTGCTCTGTAATTAATGAAATTAAGAATTATACATTAAATAAATTAAGATAAAACGTTTAATGTAATCACACAACAAGATGGCTTGTGAATCTGAAGAGGCAGGGAACGTACAAAGTAATAAGAGAGGCAGGGAACGTACTGTATTTTGAGAAGAGGGGAGATGAGGTCAAAATAACTACTTGGGTGTATTTAAATAAGAAAATAGGGTAGAGGATAAAATAGGATTATAAGGTTATAATTAAGGACATGATGGGAAAGTGTGAAAGCATTACAATGCAAAACCACCTAATCGGTTGTAACAAAAAGTGGGTCTTTTTATTGTTAGGTAACAACGGAACTTAACAATACAATACAACGAACTTAAAGTAACAATCAAAACAAACGTTGTAATCATAATAACAATATAATACAATACAATGGGTAACAATGATCCAAACAAAGTGTAAGGGTCACTGTGTGCGCCAATCGGTCAGCTCCTTATCCGTTTGAGGGTACAACATATGATTCATATCTCAGATTATATCATTATTAAATTTAGTGAAATTTTGGTAACAGCCTTTTAAAAGGCATTGTAACGTGCTTTCTATTTACTTCCTTTTCTTCCACATTTTGTTAAAATACACCCTCCATCCCTTTTTGTTTGTCGTAGTTTGACTTGACACAAAATCTAATAAAAAAATGAAGATTTTTGAAACTTGTGGTCTAAAATAAGGCATAGATATATGTGTGGCTATATATGAGTCAAAAAGTAAGTTTGGAGTTGAATTGTTTCCAAATTTAGAACTATGACAATCTTTTTGGGACAGACTAATAAGAAAAGTATGACAAATAAAATGGGACGGAGGCAGTAGTAAGGATATGTCAACTCATAGTTTAGATTGCTAATTGAAATTTTAGATACTTCCTAATGTTGGTGTTCACCTTTTGCCAACAGAAGTACTTGCAAAGGTCATATCTCTATGCACCAATAGTTTTTCATTTAACTAGCATAATTTATTGCACTTAAGCTTAGTGGTTTACCGTCTTTCTTTAATTTGGTAGAGTAAACAGAATTGAGTTTTGATATAATCTTTGGCTGGTACAGCCTTTCTGCATAAGACTGGGCCAACTCGAGAATCCAAGAGTATTCTTGCATTTGATGGAATGCAAGACTCGATACAGGTAAATGTCATTTATTATAATAAAAATTTTTTTAACGTATTGTCGTTGTTAAAATAATCCTTTGAATTTTTTTGTTAAAAAGCAGAGAGAAACCTCTTCAGCAAAAGAAATAAGTTGGCTAATGAATAGTTTGAAAGCCACTTTATTTTTCTTTTTAGTTCCATTTGTATTCACAATTACAATGTATTTTGAAGTGCTGTATAAACAATATGATAATAAAAGCTCTTGCATCAATTTGTTGAAGTTTCTTGGCCATATTTGTTAGGAGTATATTGTTAATATTGTGGGATAGCTAATAGATATCTAGTTGCTTATTTATATTTTTTAAATAAATAAATAAGTATTAGTGGCGACCCCAATTACAACTAAATATGATAGAGGGACATTCGTAGCGAGGCTGCTACTAAAAGTATAGCTTTCCATGGCGACACTTTTAGACCACTTTTGTGCACGGCTTTTGGTGGCAATTTTAGTCGCCACAACAAGTTGGGTATTTATGGCGACGTACGAGAGTCGCCACTAATAACTTTCAGCCACCGACTATAGCCAATGACCATTCGGTCGCCACGACGGTCGCCACAAAAAGCCTAATTTCTTGTAGTGTTGTGGCATGTGAAAAAAAAATTATTCATCTTCTATTAGCAAATTCAATTCGTCATGAATGATGGTAGACTTATGTACACAAAATGGTAACTATCCATAGTCGCAATTAAAAAGACCCTTCTTTGGTCAAATTATGAAATTTGCAAGTCCACATTGATCATTCTTCACTGTGGATTTGACTTGGCATGGCAAAGTCATAGCTGCGGTGAAGAATAATTCTTTTCTTTCAAACTCTCCAATTTTTGCAAGGGTACCTGAAACTACCTTAGGTAGTCGTTTTGGGAGTTAGGACTCCGATTAGCGTTTCGATAGTTTTAAAATCTTTGTAAGGTCCATTAGGACTTGTCTGTAAAATTTGAGCTAAATCGGACTTCATTTAGTAGGTATCGGAAGAAGGTTTCAGTTTTTATTGTCGATAAATCTTAAAAAGAGGTTTTAGAGCTCGATTTTGGTGAATGAGCTCCGATTTAAAATTCAAAAGCGTCGTTAGGTTCGTATGATTATTTGTTACTTGTGTGAACTTTTGAAAGTGAATTTTGAGGTAATTCAGATAGTTTCCGCTAAAGTCCCAAAAATTAAAGAATTTGATCTTTCCCATTTAATTCGTATCTTGAGCTTTAGGAATCCGATTCTAGATCCGTCTTAGCGAGTACGTCACATAAATTTTGTATAACTTGCTTGAAAAATTTGGAATTATTTCGAGTATCGTAGGGTACTGTTTTAATTTTCGTTACGAAAAGAAAATAAAAAGAAAAGAAAAGAAAGATAAACGAAGTGACTATTGTGTCGTGTTTTGCGTATGCGGTATGTATACCATATTGTGGACATATTTTAGCTGCCTATATGTTTTTGGCTATTTTGTGCCCCTAATTGGTTCGTATGTTTTAGTTATATCGATCGGGTTGCACGCCGCAACAGTATAAATATATGGATCGGGTTGCACGCCGCAACGGTATAAACATATGGATCGGATTGCACGCCGCAACATTATGAACATATGGATCGGGTTGCACGCCGCAACGGTATAAACATATGGATCGGGTTGCACGCCGCAACATTACAAACATATGGATCGGGTTGCACACCGCAACATTACAAACATATGGATCGGGTTGCACGCCGCAATAATATTTACATGTAATAAGATGTATTTCTGATTGTTGATATGTTCGGGATACCAATATGTTCTGTCTATCTTATGTTCCTAGTTGTTTATGAGTTTATGGTTCCATACGTGTTTTCAGCTATTATCTGGCTCTGCCTTTTTATAATTTAAATAAGAGGAATTTGGTTTATCTGCTTCTCTTCTCCCTGGCTAGCTATCCTATTCTTTGAGGTGGCTAGTCTGCCCCACTTATTGAGTCCTTTTGACTCACCCTTGTTTGTTGTTTGTTTCTTGTCTATCTATTTCGTTTCGGCAGGTTCGCTCTAGGATTGAGTTCGCCACGTTGTTAAGGAGCGAAGACAACTTCAGTTGTCAGGGTGAGCCACCTTCTGTTCAGGATGGCCGCCAGTGGTATGTTTATTATTTCAGTCATATTTTGCTCCATTCAGGAGGCGTATGTATTCTTTTGTACTCTTAGATGTCTAGTCTGGATAGCCCTAAACCTAGTATGTTGGGTAGTCAGCTGTAATTTCTTTTGTACAGCTTAGAGGTACCAGTATATCTGTGCTTTTTCTAAGTCTTATTCTTATTTATGAATTGAATTATATTAATTTTCCTAATTTAATTGGTAAGTATTCGCCCGACGAGTCTAGGGGAGAATGTCGGGTGCCTGCATGGCCTAGCCGGATTCCGGGCCGTGTCAGTATCAGCTGTTGTGTTTGCTTTTCGAAAACAATGTCTAAACTCAAAAACACCACAAGCTTGAATTTTTCGGATTTCATTAATGATGTGTTGTATTTGCTAGTTTGGTTTAATTTCATTCTTTATCATCTTTATGATGAGTAAAGAGTCAGATTCCACCGCAACTTTACAATGACCCTGGTTAGCACAACACCTCATTCCTTTCAAAATTGCATCACATTCAGCCACATTATTAGAAGAACATCCCAAGTAAGAGTAGAAAGCCATAATAACTTCTCCTCTTTGATTCCTTAGCACACCAGCAGAAGCAGCATTTCCAGGATTTCCTTTACAACAACCATCACTATTAAGCTTAAGGAAATCCTGGACTGGTTTGTCCTACCTAACCACTTTAATTTCCAACTTTGCTTTCATATTTTCCACCCTTTCACATAATATATTCCAATGTTCATTAAAACTCATGCCTGGGAATTCTTTGTGCAACATTAATTTTTTCAAAAAGCTTACTTGATCACATATTCTATGGGCTGAAGTAGTGACGCCCTCATATGTGTATGTGCATCTTGCCTTCCACATCTCCCAAGATATTGTTAATGCGGAAAATTGACTTAGAGTTCATTTCCATAGAGGAATGTAAAATACCCACAGAGAGAGAGAGTTTGGGGAACATGAAGAAGAGCCGGTTATCAAAATGACTTTCTTGCTTCTCATTTCTGACTTTCTGCCTTTTATATTTACACATATCCCAATGCAAGAATAAAATCAAAATGCAAAAGTTACAAAGGAAAATATCTAATACACAACGAAGTTTCTATCCGGGTCTGCTTGTGGTATTGGGCTACTTAGTGTCTTTCTTGTGTTGGGCTTTATCATCTGTCCTTGTGTTAACACCCCCCCCCCCCTCAAGCTGGAGGGTGCTAACACTCCAAGCTTGCTAAGAATGTGCCGATGAAGCACACCAGAGAGGGCCTTGGTGAATATATCCGCCAGCTGATTGGCACTAGAGACAAACTGAAGGGAGATCAGACCAGATAACAAACATGCACGCACATAGTGACAATCAATTTCGATGTGTTTCGTGCATTGATGAAAAATGGGGTTACGGGCAATTTGGATAGCAGCCTGACTATCACAATGAACAGGGACAGGATCAGTAACATATAAACCCAAGTGTCCAAGGAGTCTAACCAACCAAGATATTTCAGCAACTACCTTTCTTAAAGCTCGATACTCAGCCTCCGCTGAGGATAAGGAAATGACAGGTTGTTTCTTGCACTTCCAAGAAACATGACTGCCCCCAAGAGTGATAAAATAGCCAGTGACTGACTTGCGTGTATCAACACAAGCAGCCCAATCAGAGTCCGAGTAAGCATGTAAAGAGAAATCAGCCTTGTTGGAGAGAAGAATGCCTTGAGAAGGTGAGTGGAGCAAATATCGGAGAACATGCAGTGCTGCTAACAGGTGAGGTACTTGAGGAGCATGGAGATACTGACTCAAATGCTGCACAACAAAGGAAATGTCAGGGCGAGTGTGTTGTAAAAAATTCAGCTTGCCAACTATTCTCCTATAGGTAGAAGGAGCAATCAGAGGAGCATGCATATCAACAAAAAGCTTTACAGTTGGATCAAGGGGTGTAGTGACTGGAAAAAATTTATGACAATGAAACTCAGCAAGCAAATCTTTAGTGAACTTATGTTGGCACATGATGTAACCTTGAGGATGAGCAGTGATTTCCAGACCCAAAAAATAGTGAATGGATCCCAAATCCTTGATCTTAAATTGAGTATCCAAAAACTCCTTCAAAGCATTCATTTATGGGATATCATCCCCAGCTAAAAGGATGTCATCCACATAAACTACCAAAATAATCAAAGAGGATCCAGTGATCTTAGTGAATAAAGAGTAATCATTCATGATGGGAACATAACCCTTGGAGAGCAAGGCCTCAGACAACTTAGAGAACCATTGTCTTGAAACTTGTTTAAGGCCATAAAGCGACTTTCTAAACCTACAAACCAAAGGAGCAGACTGCATACAGGAGGAGGAGACCTCAAGGCCAGGGGGAATCTTCATATAAACTTCCTCATGGAGATCCCCATGAAGGAAGGCGTTGTTGACATCAAGTTGGAATACAGTCCAGTTCCTCTTTGCAGCCAGGGTGAGAAGACATTTAATAGTAGTGAACTTCACCATAGGAGAGAATGTTTCATGATAATCTATTCCCTCTCTTTGGGTGTCCCCTCGAATGACAAGTCTTGCCTTATACCTCTCTCTAGTACCATCAGACCTCTGCTTGATTTTGTAAACCCATTTGCAGGGAATAGCCTTCTTGTGAGAGGGAAGAGGGACAATATCCCAAGTCTGATTTGCCTTAAGGGCTTGAAATTCTCTTGAGCATGGCCTCCTGCCAAGCAGGATGTGAAGCAGCCTGTTGGTAAAACTGAGGTTCATGCAAGTGTTTATCAGCAAGAGAAACCTTGGAGTTAACAGGTGTAGACACATATGGAAAAGCAAAAGAGCAAATAAAATCTGAAAGATATTTAGGTGTAGAAACTTGCCTGGAAGACTTCTTAAGAGGTAGTTGAGTGGTGTTAGTAGGAAGATCAGCAGGAATAGAGGAAGGGATGGAATCAGGTTGGAGAGGAAGAGAGGAAAGAGGAGAGACGGAAGCAGGTTGAGTAGATGTAGAGGCTGTAGGAGGCGGACCAAAATAGGAAAGGTCAGGGGGTAGGGAGTCAGGAAAAATAGGAGAAGAAGAGGATTGATAAGGAAAAATATGCTCATGAAATGTGACATCTCTGGAATAAAAGATAGAGTGAGTGGAAAAGTTGAGGAGTTTGTATCCCTTCTTACCATAAGGATAACCAATAAAAATGCAGGGGACTACTCTTGGCATGAATTTATCCCTACTAACTTTAGGTAGAGTGGCATAACCCAAACAACCAAAAGATTTTAAATGATCATAAGAGGGAGAGTGACCATGTAGCTTTTCATAAGGAGATAAATTGTTAAGAACAGAGGAGGGGAACCTATTTATAAGGTAAGTAGCAGTAAGAACACACTCCCCCCAATACTTAGTAGGCAACTTGGATTGAAAAAGTAAAGCTCGAGAAGTCTTAAGTAAGTGTTTATGTTTTCTTTCTACTACTCCATTTTATTGTGGAGTATGGGGTATGGTTGTTTGATGAAGTATTCCTTGTTCTTGGAAGAATAGTTTAGCCTCAGAGCTACTACCAAGCTCAAAAGCATTATCAGATCTATAAGTGTGAACTGAAGTATTGAAATGAGTTTTAACCATGAAGGTAAATGTCTTGAGTACATGCAATGCATTACTTTTGGAGGATAAAAGATGTGTCCAAGTGACTCTAGTGAAGTCATTTACTATTGTGATAAAGTACTTGAATCCATTATATGTCTGAGTGTGGTAGGGGCCCCAGAGATCAACATGGATAAGTTGAAAAGGGGCAGTGGATTTGATTGAGCTATCAGGGAAGGGAAGTCTCTGTTGTCTGGAAAGAGGGAAGACAGAACACATGAACTGTGGTTTGTTAGACACTTTAGAAGAGAGAAAAGGAATAGATCTCATTGTCTGAAAAGGCATGTGTCCAAGTCGTTGATGCCAAACCAAGTCTGTTTTATTAATATGAGAACATGAAGTACAAGAGGGACAATGGGATAGGGAAACAGACTGAGAATTAGAACATGTAAAACTATTTACATCAGACACATGACAAGCAGCATTAGTAGAAGGAAGAGTGAATGTATCAGCATCAGATAGCAGGAGATATAACCCCTTATCAATTTTACCAATTTCCAATGGCCTCTTCAGAGAAGGGCCCTATAAAGAATAAGAGGAAACAGTGAAAATTGCAGTACAATTCAATTGAAAAAGTAACTGACTCATAGAAATCAAATTGAATTGGAAAGATGGCACCAAAAGGACATTATGTCATGTCTAAGGTGCAAAGACCCAGATGAGACAACTTTGACTTTGTATCTATTTGGTACAGTAATGAGGAAAGGAGTGGGCAAAACTTGAATATTGTGAAGAAGGTGTTTGTGAGGTGTCATGTGATTAGTAGCACCCGCGTCCAGTATCCAAAAATTCACACCTAACTGAGTAGATGCACAAACATGAGTCCCTACAGAATTAACCATAGGCTTAGTTAACACACCTGCAAAATGTGCATGGCCAGAAGAGTCTCCAGTAGATGCATCAGAAGTATAGGAAGGTGAAGTAGAGGAATGCTGGAAAAGACTCAGAAGGTGATCATATTGCTCTTTGCTAAAACCATACAAAGAAGACTGAGATGCATCAGAGGAGGGTTCAAGTGCATGCTGGACATAAGAAGCAGACTTGTTGTCTTTTGCACCTTTGTAATCAGGGGGAAAGCCATTTAGAAAATAGCATCTATCAATAGTATGATTTGTCCCCGGACAATACTTGCAGAAGAACTTGTTTCTACCAGATTTTCTTCCATTAAATCTCACTGCCTGAGAGAATGGTCTGAGACCACTAGATGAACCAACATCAAAAGGTCTTGGATTACCATAGGCATTTGTCCCGGATGGCATCTGAGAAGAAGAAGAGCCTGGTCCAGAAGATCTTGGACCCTTGGGAAAATTGTTTGAGGAGGACCTTTGGCCTCTAGCAAAATTTTGTGGTACATATCTTTGGTTAGTGGAAGAACTTGATGCAGCAGCAGAGAAGGATGCTGAGTCAGTTGAGAAGCCAAGGTGAGGACAAGTAGGACCTACATAGGCAGTGTGTAACTCATCCCAAAGAGCTCTCAGCTTTGTGAAATAGGTTGATATACTTGATGTTCCTTGAGAGCAAGCACTGATTTCATTCTGGAGTTGAATATATTTAGAACCATTTGATTGACCAAAGCGTTCATTTATATCATCCCAAATCTCCTTGGCAGTATCATACCCCATGATGCTACCAACTATCTCCCTAGAAAGTGAATTTGTGATCCAGGCTACTACCATATGATTACATCTTTCCCAAGAAGGATAGTAAGGGGAGTCAGGATCAGGTTTTGGAGGTCTACCTTGGATTATTCCCAGCTTATTCTTGGCAGAAAGAGCCACAAGCATACTCTTTCTCCAAGCTACAAACCCAGTCCCATCAAAAGGGGGATTGATTAAATGTGTACCAGGACTATCGGACGGATGAACGTAGAACGGGTGAGAAACATCAACAGAAAACACAGTAAACCCCTCAGCATTAGTAGTATTAGTTGTACTCTCAGTATCATGAGCCATAATTTCTAGGGTTTATCAACAAATTTACTGAACCGATAGAATGAAAACAGTAATCACAGATATAGAATGAGAATCGATGTTACCAGTCTTCGTCTCGAGATCGAAGAAGCAGAAGACCTTGAATGAAAGAAGGAGAGAACTCAACCAGCGGCCCCTGCGAATCAGATAACATGCCGCCGCGAACACACAATCACCTCTGAAAATTGGCAAAAATATCTCGTTGAAAACCACCGTAATTTCTGCAATTGTCCGGTGCAAACTTGAAATAGATCCGAATAAAAAATTGGGGCTTTTCTTCACAGGAATTAAAAAAATTGAAAAATCGGACTTTTCTCGCCGGAGTTCTCTGTCAGATCACGGCGAGGGTAAGATCGGAGTGACCGCAGGGGCGGTGTATATCAGAATCTCACCGCTCTGATACCATGTTAAAGCGGAAAATTGACTTAGAGTTCATTTCCATGGAGGAATGTAAAATATCCAGAGAGAGAGAGAGAGTTTGGGGAACAGGAAGAAGAGTCGGTTATCAAAATGACTTTCTTGCTTCTCATTTCGGACTTTCTGCCTTTTATATTTACACATATCCCAATGCAAGAATAAAATCAAAATGCAAAAGTTACAAAGGAAAATATCTAATACACAGTGAAGTTTCTATCCGGGTCTGCTTGTGGTATTGGGCTACTTAGTGTCTTTCTTGTGTTGGGCTTTATCATCTGTCCTTGTGTTAACAGATATAACAGAAGGCAACCATTGAAAAAGAACTTGTTGGACTTTGTTCTTATGAGGCAGCATCCACCATTGTATCAACGTCGATCTCACCATACCATTAGGAACTACGATTCCACAGGATTTGTAGAAGAAAGGCCAAACTTGCTGGGTAATTTCACTTTGAACAAAAAGGTGGTCCTGAGTTTCTTCAGATTTGTTTTTGCAACAGGAGCATCTAAATGGTCCTTGGACACCAACTCTATGCAATTTATCATCAGTTGGTAGTCTACCTTTTAACAGTCTCATCATAAAGAAAGGTAATCTACCATGCCAAATCATAAGTGATGTCAATGAGGAATTTTTTGGTTTTCTCATCATGTTCCAAGCAGACCTGCAAGAAAAAGAACCATTAGCATTAAGGGACCATATGGCATGGTCAGTTCCTCGTGGATCAATATGAACATTAAGGATCAACTGGAGTAAATTTCGGGGAACATATTGTAGTAGCTTTTGTTGATCCCACTGTCTATCTTTTATAAAAGCTGCCACCCTCAATTTTTTTGACTTGCTTCCTTGAACCAAAGATCCAATAGCACCTATGCCAACCCAGTTATCCCACCAGAATGATATATCCCCAGGCCCTATCTTCTGCAAGATATAAGGTTCAAATGCTCATTCAAGTTATGGTAATTAGTGAAGAAATTAAAACCACTTATATATCAATAAGGTCACTCATATTTGCTTATATATCTCAAAAGGTCAGTATTATTTAAAGCTCTTCCTTTCTCTCACTAGAAAGATGACGTGACATGATTAAACTTTTAAATTTCACCCAAATTAAGTATTCTCCTATTAATTTATATAAAACTTACTTCATAGATTTTCTTATTTAAAATATATATTGAATTGAAGAGAATGAAAAGGTAAAAGAATTGATGCAAAATAAAAATAAAAATAAAAATTTATTCATTAATTAGTTTCTTACATTGTATAAAAGTTAGAGGAATCACATTTATTAAAGGGTGGAAAGAAAAAGTTGGTTTCTGGGGTATAGAATAACAAACATAAGATTTTTCTGAAGATAAATTAAAAAAAAAATCTCTAAGTAAAAAAAGAAATTAATCATAAACTTAATTGGGGGACATTTTTCTAACGTATAAATGAAGCGCCAAAAATCGAAGCTAAGATGTTAGCAACCTTTATTTGGTGATTTTTTTTATTTCTTGAGTTATAAATATCCTTTATTTGCACCAGCTTTTTCATGCATTTGTCCTTCAAATCATATATTCTTTGTTTCGATAAATATTGTATTTTTTTCGAGTAAATACTAATTGAGTAGGTTTTATTATGTAAATAAGAGAATATATTAGAAAATATTATTTAGTAAAAGAAAATATTAATCGATTAAATATCACTGATCCACTACAAAGTTTGTTTAAAAAATAACATCAAATTTTGCAAAAAAATTATAGATGGAATAATCATCATATCATCATCATATCATATTACTATAAAAGCATGAACTCAAAGGTGAAAAGTTGAATTACTTAATTGCCCCTCTAATCATATTATATTATATTATATATTATATTATATTACTACTATAAAAGCATGAATTCAAAAAGTGAAAAGTTGAATTACTTAATTGCCCCTCTAAATCTGAAAATACCTTACTTCAATAAATTAACTAAAAATAAAAAATAAAATTCATTTGAAGGGGTGTAATCTGTCAAAATCACCTACGGATGTTCAGATAGTTTCCAATGGTTCCTATTTTCCCCGGTACTTTGTTTCCAAACATTGCTACCTTATCAAGAAACGGTGCTTGGCTTCTTAAATGAGAACAAGGCACTTGGAAGTGGTTGCAGAAAATTTGATAACTTTATGCAAAAGAGTTGCATACTTTTCATATCCCCACCATATCGTTATACTAATTAATAAGGCTGGAAACTAGAACGAATGATCATGCAAAGGAGATAGTCTAGAGTTTGATTCAATCCTTTGGACATCTCCTTTATAATTTAGTTTGCGGAACAGATCGCAATGGTATGTAATTTCATGGCATACTTTTCATTCCATGAAGAAATCTTCATGTTCCTCCTATTTTGTCTTTCCGTCATCTTGATTGTTTACTATATATTTGTATGTCTCCTCTAAATGATGACCTAGCAATAGATGCAACGAGAAGCGCTGCAAAAAAAATTGAGAAGTGTTGTTTTCCGTTACTGATTCAGGTTGGAACTAAAGGATTTGGAAATCAGGTCCGCCCAGTACAACAAGTTTGACATATATCCATGACAAAGTAAGAATAATCAATCATCAACATCAAGTTTATAGAAACACTTTTCTTTCTTCTACATATCTAATGCCACTTTCTTCTTAGTTCATCATTGAAATAGATATTTTTCCATGTTTACTTGGAGAAGAATACTTGGGAGTTGAGAGAACTCTTTTGCTCCTTACATTCTTTGACAACAATTTTGTTGATGGATTACAATAGCAAGCTGGATTAAAGGCGGAGCAAATAACCATGACAAAGTTGTCCAACAAACAAATTAAAGTAGTGTTGCTAAGTTAAAAGATGAGCAAAACTAATAATATGGGCCGAAGCACCAATGGGAAAACGTTATACAATTGAATTAGTTGATAGGAACTTTCGATAATGGACCTCAATGTGCCTTTTGGTGAAAAGTCATTGATCATTGAGTAGATTTTTGTCAAGTAATGTCGTTGTTCCAAAATCTGTAAAAACTTAACTCATGCAAATTTGATGGAATCATATTTGTGGCATATAATAGAAAAGATTTATTTTGCGACAAATGTAACAATTGTCATTGAAATGTAGAAATTAAGTTTCTTAAAAACATATATTTCTCTACATGAAATGCCTTTTAGCAAACTCATATGGAGAGATTTATTCTGTTTGACATGTCAAATACTTATATAATGGCAAGAAACCTTGATGTGTCACTATACAAAAATCGAGATTGATTGTTCACTAAAAATTATGTTATCATTTCTCACATATAATTATTAACTCAAAACTTTAGTGTAGTAACAACGAAATTATTTATACAAATGTGTACTACTTGACTAAGTATTTACATTTAAAAGTTTAGTAGGGTGACATGACATGCTATGTCATCTTTCTAGTGAGAGAAAGGAAGAGTTTTAGGCAATAGTGATCTTTTGAGATATATGAGGAAAGATAAGTCACGTTGTTGATACTAAAAATACATAAGTGACTCTCCACACTAATTACCATAACTTGGATGACCATTTGAGTTATTAACTCGTAAAGAATACATAACATGGTTTGATAAATTTTTAGTATTTTTATTTTATGTTCAATAAACCACTGTACTCAATTTCTTCAGATGAACAACACTTGAGGTCCTTATTTAGTTGATAATGATGCGTGTACAACGGGTACAAGAATACAAGAAACTGAAACAAAACAACTGAGGTTTGAGAATACATGCTCAACCTTTGTACAAGAGTACTTTATTAAACTCACGAGCCGAAAACCGTAGCCATGGAGTAATCAAACACTGGAAAGGGGATGAAACATTTCTGCAAATCCAATCACTGGTTCTGTAATTTGAAATGTGACAATAAAGAAGTTCCAAGCCCTTTGTTGTATAGACATGTGACATACTCTTTTCTGCTTGTTTTCCGATACATTGGAGGGTTTTCCTCTGATAACAGCTCCTCGATTGGCCCATATAATCTCGATTCACTGCCTTCTTGAAAGTGCATTCTGAAAAGACTTCCCACTGAAATTCTTGGTCCTACATTTTTAGCCAGTACTCTGTGAAAGGCGCTTTTGAACTTATCATTTGTGATTAGCTACACATTAAAAAAATGGAAACTAGTGAATTGATTGATCAAGTTTGTGACATTTATAAAACTACATCAAGCTCATATTTCAATATGAACTTGCCTGCATAAGGTCTCCAATGTTCACAATTAGCGCTCCAGGCAAGCAAGGAACATCAATCCACTGACTTTCATGAAAGACTTGGAGGCCACCGATTTGATCCTGTAAAACAATACTCAAGAAACCACTATCTGTGTGACCGCTAAGGCCTAAAGTGAGATCTGGTTCAGGGCATGGAGGATAATAATGACAAGCAATGAAAAGCCCCTCTGCGCAATCCACGTCTTTCAAGTGATTTGGATTGATTCCAAGAGCCTCAGAGAGTAACTCAAATAGAGTAAGCCCCAGTTTCATCATGTACTCCGTGTATTTGATCAAGACATCTCTATAAAGTCAAAATATGATTTCATATAAACTGGAAGTAACTTCTAGCGATGATGTGTATTAGTGGAAAGACAATATCATATTGAATTAGCTAGGACCATGAATTTGAGATCAGACAGGAGAATTTAAGCTTTCGTATAGACATGATAATAAGGAAGCATATTATGACAATATTTATGAGCCAAAGCTGCCTAAGCTGCCTAAGCAAAGAATGAAATACTAGTTTATCAAGTTGTATACCTGCAAACCTCTGCCATTTCATTGGGATCAGGAGGATTAGGCGCCATGACACAGTTAAGAGTGTCCCTCCAGTTAGCTGTTGGTGCTTTATGTAGATCAAAATTGGTATTGTAGGTGAACTTCTTTGTAACATCACGGGAATAAAACTCTTTCTTCAACTCGGGGTCCTGCTCGTTAAAATGGCGAACACCTAGTAGTACTTCTTCCATGACACTTGATGGAATCTCATGGTGGAGAAGCTGGAACATTCCCCAGTTTTCACAAGCATCCTTTATTTGTTGAACAATACCAGCTCGTTGAGCTGCATTATTTCCCAAACCTTGAAGATCTACGACTGGAATGCTTAACTTACTAGTAACATTAGTATCTGATTTCTTTTCATTCATATACTGTTTGTTCAAAAATATACGTGGTAACTTTGTGACACCAGCTTCCACAAGTCCCTTTACACCAACTCTCGAATCATCAAAGGCTTGGATTTCACTTTTCCTATCATACTCAGAACTATCATTGTTTGTGTCAGCCATTTTCCTTTTCTCTGGAGTAAAGCCAACTCTTGACTATGGAAGCGACATTTCTTATTAAACATTGAAGATATAACTAGGGGTGCTTGCGAGACATGCAGTTAATATTTTTCTATTACACGTTTAAAATCAGATTCCATAACAACGCAAAGCCAACCAGTTCCAGGATAGTAGTAGGTTCGCATACACCTAAAGTTTGTATGTCCAAATTTGCTCTCTTTTTCTTAATTACATGAGATCTGAACTACTATATTATTTTATGCATTGCAAAGCAACTAGTAATTATTCTCATATTAGAGAGGACAACAAAGAAATATAGAAAAAGGAATTAAACTATTTCGATTCTATACTTCTCCTTTTATAAGTCTCCGAAGGAACACGTGAAATTTGCGACTAAGGATAGATACAAAAGGGTTATGAACTATGTCATTTCTGTAATTTGAAACATGACAGTACTATTAGTAGATGTAACTATTAGCAAGTTGAAGGCATCCTTGTTATGGCAGATAGTTTATCAATACTATTAGTAGTTGAAACTAAAATAAAGGCATCTTTGTTAATTTTGGGGATTGAGGGTGGGGAGGGTGGGGGAAGGTGGGGTTATTGAGCAGCAGAAGTTAGTTAGGAATTAGGAAGTTGGAGGACTACTTTGTAATTTATAATACTTTGTAACTAACTAGATATTTTGTTAGTTAGGAAATAGAGTAGTTAGTTGTAGTATATATATGTGTGTAGAGCTTGTAGCTTGGAGATCAAGAAAAGATACTTTCCAGAAATGAGAATCACACTTTCTCCTAATATTTCTCTCACTAGTTCTTCTCCCTGTTCTTAGCTCAAGGTTCCTTCTTAGCTCAAGTTGCCTTACAAATTGTTACTGCTGTATTGCACCATTGATGATTAACTCACAGATCATAAAGCTAGTTTCAGCTAAGGATTCAGGAAATTAACATGGTATCAGAGCAATCAAGACTGATTTTGAGCTTCCGTTCAATCAAATTTTTGATCTAGGGTTTCATTTTTGGTCACAGCATTGTTCAATTGTTTTTCATTCATTTTCATGAGGTATTTAACAATGGCGGTTACTGATGCAGCTAGACGAGGAGTAGGGGGAGAATCGAGTGATTCAGTTACTGTGGATTATACACCCACTCTATCTTCATCCATCAGACACCACAGGTTCGATTAATATACCTGTTCAGCTTTTAGGTTCTGAGAATTACACTGTATGGAGTAAATTAATATGGATCTGCCTATTAACAAAGAACAACTTAGGTTTTATTGATGGAACCTGCAAAAGGGACTTATATGATCCTGTTTTACATCAGCAATGGGAGAAATGTAATGCAGTAGTCTTATCCTGGATCATGAGTTCAGTAGCAAAAAATTTAGTAACAGGAATGGTGTTTGCCTCTAATGCTAAGAGTGTGTGGGATGACCTAAAGGAAAAATTTGATAAGATAAACACCTCTAGAGCTTTCCAGCTACACAGAGAGATAGAAACCCTTACACAAGGTGTTTCCTCTATATCAAACTATTACTCAACACTGAGAAATCTATGGGATGAATATGATGCTATGATTTCACCTCCAGAATGTGGTTGTCCAAAGTCCAAGCTCTTTACTGAGCACCTCATGTTCCAGAGGTTGTTGCAATTCTTAATGGGACTCAATGAATCTTACTCACAAGTAAGGAGTCAAATACTGCTAATGAATCCTGTACCTAGCCTGAATCAGGCTTTTGCTATGATCATGCAAGATGAGAGCCAAAGGCCCCTATCTAATCCCACACCAGTCAATGAACCTGGACAAGATCCAGCTGCATTTTACACTCACAGGAGAGGAAACAACTTTAAGCCAAAGAGGAACCGAGATGTACAATGTGACCATTGCCACCTTAAGGGACACAACTGGGATGATTGTTATAAACTCAATGGATATCCAACTGATTATAAGCCAAGGAACAAGGGAAATGAGAATAGGAGCTATGAGAACAAAGGCTATTCAGCAAATCAGGTTGAAACTGCTAGTCATATGCAGCAACTGCAGCTGCAAGCTAAGCCCTACCCTGCTATTGCTAACAAACCACTACTTCATGCCCCCAGACCACCTTCAGCACATGGTTACCAAGCACTACCACCTGGTTCCTACACACCCTCTTATACACCATGAATGTCTCACTATCAGGATGGCACAGGTTATACCTCATTCAGACCTCCTCCATACCAACAGAATCCTTATCAGAACTCTCCTATTGCCTATCAAGCTTGCCAAGCTGGTGCACCTAGTCCTATGTTCTCTAATGATCAATATCAGGAATTGGTCAGAATGCTGAAGAAAGGAAAAACTATAGATGTGCAGGCAAATAATGCAGGTACCATATCAGCCTTTATGTCATGTAGTAGTACTAGTAGTAGTAACAGATGGATTATTGACATAGGTGCCTCATGTCACATGACTTCTAACCTCAGCTTGTTACATAGTTACAAGAAAGTAAGTTTAGGTGAGACAGGAAGAGTTCACTTACCTACTGGAAGTTTAGCTGCAATAAGCCACATTGGTACAGCTTCTGTATTTAACAATAAACTGTCGAGTAATATCCTTCGTGTGCCTGAGTTCAAGTATAACCTTCTATCTGTATCCAAGTTGACTAAGGAGTTGAAGTGGACACAATTATTTTTTCCTCACTTCTGCATGTTTCAGGACATCTTTAGTGGGAAGGTGATTGGGACTGGTAAAGAGGAGCAAGGACTCTACATTCTAGATGGGCAGATATCTCAACAGAGGATCAGAGATTCAAGCCATCCTGAGACTGTCCAATGTGTTCATCAGTCTTTCTATGTAAATATGGAAAGTTTAAATACTTGGCACATGAGGTTGGGTCATATACCTATAAATGTCATGAAAAAAATGGTAGTTTTAGAAGGAATAACCAGCCAAATTCATGTTTGTACTGTTTGCCCTCTTGCCAAACAAACAAGATTGCCATTTCCTTTGAGTAATTCTTCTACTAAGATGTCTTTTCAACTGTTGCATGCTGATGTCTGGGGCCCCTACAGAGTGTCCACACATGATGGTAAGAGATACTTCTTAACCTTGGTGGATGACTATACCAGGTTCACTTGGATTTACCTATTGAATACCAAAAATGAGACAATAGTGATACTCAGGTGGTTTTTTCAATAGGTAAAAACATAGTTTAATGCACAAATTAAAGTTCTTAGATCAGACAATGGTGGGGAGTTTTTCAATTCACACATGACTGATCTCATGGTTAGTTCTGGGGTAATTCACCAGAGTAGCTGTATGTATACTCCATAGCAGAATGGCATAGTGGAAAGAAGACATAGAAGCATTCTAGAAATGGCCAGAGCTTTCAGATTTCAGGGCAATATTCCCTTGAAGTTTTGGGGGTGAGTGTGTTCATGCAGCAGTGTATATCCTGAACAGGGTTCCCTCTAAAGTTTTAAGAGGCAAATCCCTCTTTGAAATATTATATCACCACTCTCCTAAACTGGCACACCTTAGAGTCATAGGTTGCCTGTGTTATGCTAAAGTGTTGACAGAGTCTGACAAGTTTAGAGTGAGAGCTGTGGCTGGAGTCTTCATGGAATATTCCCATACAAAAAAGGGCTATAAAGTTTTTGACTTGCGCAGTAACACCTTCTTAGTAAGCAGAGATGTCTCATTCACAGAACATGTTATCCCTTTCAGAGATCTGCACCTCTCCTCTTCCTCTAAAGATCCTGTCCTTCAGTTTCAAAACTACATTGACCATCCCTCCATTTCAGTTCCATCATTTCCTTCACCTGCTATATTCTCTGATACTGCAGCCTCACCACATTCTCCTACTACCTCACACACAAATTTTCCCAGCACCTCACATGAAGTGCCTGTGCCCATGCCATCTACCAGTGCAGGTGAGCCTAGAAAGTCTACTAGGACATGCAAAGGCAAGCCACCTGGGTGGTTGCAAGACTATGTCACTGTTCCCCCTACCTAGTAGTAAATATCCTATTTCTAACTATGTGTCCTATGATAACCTGACACCTTCCTGCAAAACTGCATTGCTGGTCCATTCTTCAAGCACAGAACCTAGAAGTTTTGCTGAAGCTGCCAAGGACCCTAAATAGGTGGAGGCAATGCAGCAAGAGATTAAAGCTCTTGAAGACAACAACACTTGGTCCATAGTGCCACTCCTTGCAGGGAAGAAACCCATTGGGTGCAAGTGGGCCTATAAAATTAAGTACCAGGCTAATGGTGAAGTTGAGATGTACAAGGCAAGGTTAGTGGCTAAGGGGTACAACCAAAGAGAGGGGATGGACTATCAAGAAACCTTTTCCCCAGTTGCCAAAATGGTCACTGTGAGAAGTGTCATTTCTGTGGCTGCTGCTGAGAACCAGCCTATCTTTCAAATGGATGTTTATAATACCTTCTTGCAAGGTAATTTATTTGAGGAGGTGTATATGGAGGTGGCACAAGGTTTTAGAAGCCAGGAGGAGTATGTATGCAGGCTTCAAAAATCCCTTTATGGCTTAAAACAAGCCTCTAGGCAGTGGAACATTAAACTTACTAGAACCTTGTTGCAGTTGGGCTTTGTGCAGAGTTTGCATGATTACTCTATGTTGACATTACACAAAGGCAGAAACATGGTCATCATACTTGGCTATGTGGATGAACTATTATTAACTGGATGATGAGATACTGCTTGCAAAGGCAAGAGCAGACCTGCAACTCAAGTTCAAAATGAAGGACCTTGGACTACTAAAGTTCTTTCTTGGGATAGAGTTCTCAAGGTCTGGTAAAGAAATTCTTGTAAACCAAAGGAAATATGCAATGGAGTTGATTTTAGATTTGGGACTTAGTGGAACAAAACCAGCTAACACCCCACTTGAAATGAACCAAAAACTAACCTCACTTGAATTTGATAAGTTCATGAAAAGTGAAGAGGCTGATGCAGATAAACTCTTGGAAGATGTTGGTAGTTACCAAAGACTGATAGGCAAGCTTCTTTACTTAACAATGACCAGACTAGATATTTCATATGATGTGCAGCTGCTAAGCCAGTTTATGCAAACTCCTAAGCAGTCACATATGGAAGCAGCAATCAGAGTGGTAGAGTACATTAAAAGGGCACCAGGACAGGGACTATTAATGAAAGAAGGGAGGTGCTCAATGTTAACAGTATTTTGTGACTTAGATTGGGGTGCCTGTATAGAGACCAGAAGATCTGTGAGACTGTGACAGGATACATAGTCAAGTATGGAGATTCCTTAATTCATGGAAGTCAAAGAAACAAGAAACTGTATCTAGAAGTTCAGCATAAACAGAATTTAGAAGCATGGCCATTGCTGTGGCAGAAATCATATGGCTAGTAGGACTATACAGAGAGCCGGGGATACAAATCACACTGGTAGTAGAATTGTACTGTGACAGCAAAGCAACTCTACAAATAGCTGCAAATCCAATCTTTCATGAGCGCACTAAATATATTGACATTGATTGTTACTTTGTGAGAGAGAGAATTCAGAGCAGGCTGGTAAGAATATCTCATATAAGTACTAGGCAGCAACTGGCAGACATTCTGACTAAGATTGGGAAGAGCACAACATGAGTATGTGTTGAGCAATCTGGGAGTGAAAAACATCTTTCACCCACCAGATTGAGGGGGAGTATTGAGCAGAAGAAGTTAGTTAGGAGTTAGGAAGTTGGAGGACTACTTTGTAATTTACAATACTTTGTAACTAACTAGATATTTAGTTAGTTAGAAAATAGAGTAGTTAGTTGTAGTGTATATATGTGTAGAGCTTATAGCTTGGAGATCAAGCAAAGATATTTTCCAAAAATGAGAATCACACTTTCTCCCAATATTTCTCTCACTAGTTCTTCTCTCTGTTCTTAGCTCAAGGTTCCTTCTTAGCTCAAGTTGCCTTACAAACTGTTACTGCTGTATTGCATCATTGATGATTAACTTACAGATCATAAAGCTAGTTTCAGCTAAGGATTCAGGAAATTAACCGTTATGGGAGTGAGTGAAGAAGATTTAACTCTATCATCTACAATTGTTGCTATTCCCATCTAGAAATTATTTGACCCTCTAGAATCTTTAGTTCTTTTTTCATTTCAATCATTTCTTCAAGATTTCCCTTTTATAGAAATTGGGAATAGATTATTGGTGTATAAATGAGTTTATCTCGTGCCTGTGTGTGACATTTTGGTCTAATTAGGGCCTAACTAAATAGACTTTTCTTACCGTATAGGTGGCTAGTGAGTCGTGTAAGGAAAGAATATACAATAAGTGTACTTATATTGCATCTTTCCCCTTCGTAAAAATTGGACACAAGAAACACACTTTGGGCGAAATTTTTTGCCTTCATTAATAAATAAACCCCTATATTTATACAAGAAAAATAGTAAAATCTTAACTTAGTCCCTAAGCTATTCTTAATGGGCTTGGCCCAATATACAATTAATTTTAGGGGGATTTACAAAAATACACATACATCTTATTTTATTTACATGGCTCAACCCATTAGATTTATACTCATAACTTATTTACACTCTATATTCATTAGCTATTTACCTTCTTATTTTGAGGCATAAAACAATGAACTCAAGTTCCTCTCTCTCCTCATATCTTGTATTTTTTTTTGTCATTCTTTTATTATTCTTTTCTCCTTCTCCGCTTTCACTATTCTTCATTTTTTTCCATTTTTTTTCTTTTTTCTTTCTCTTGTTTCTAGCATTATTCATGTCTCCCCATTTTTTTTATTTTTTATTTATTTTCTTTCACCGTAATTTTATTATACTCATTTTTATATTTTTTTTTCTTTCTCCTAAAAGGCATACTTTGTTCACAAAAACTGAAATATTTTATTTACTCGATAGCACTCATACTTTTAATCAAACATAAAACGGTATACCAAAACAGCATATAATATACAAAAAATGTATACTTCTTTAAAAATAATAAAAATTAAAATATTTATGTACTTTGAAACATCTCGCACTTCGATCCGAACATAACAAGGTATACCGAAAAAGTATACAGTATACCAAAAAGGTATATGTTGTTCAAGATAACAATAATTGCAATACTTATTTGCTCGATAGCATCACACACTTTAATCACAACACAAAAGGGTATACCAAAAGAGAATACAATATACCAAAAAGGTATACTTCTTTAAAAATAATAAAAATTAAAATATCTATGTCTTGTAAAACAGTTTGCACTTGGATTCGAACACAAAAGGGTATATCGGAAGAGTATAAAGTATACCAAAAAGGTATACTTTGTTCAAAGCAACAAAAATTGAAATATTTATTCGCTCGGTAGTATCACGCACTTTGATCCAAACACAAAAGCGTATACCGGGAGAGTATATAGTATACCAAAAGGATATATTTTGTTCAAAACAACAAAAACTTAAATATTTATTCGCTCGGTAGCATCGTGCACTTTGATCCAAACACAAAAGGGTATACCAAAAGAGTATACAGTATACCAAAAGGGTTTAATTTGTTGAAAACAACAAAAATTGATACACACTTTGATCCAAACATAAAAGGATATACTGGAAGAGTATACTGTATACCAAAAGGGTATACTTTGTTCAAAACAACAAAAACTGAAATATTTATTCACTCGGTAGGATCGCACACTTTGATCCAAACACAAAAGGGTATACCGAAAGAGTATACAATATACCAAAAGGGTATACTTTGTTCAAAACAACAAAAACTGAAATACTTATTCGCTCGGTAGCATCGCACACTTTGATCCAAATACAAAAGAGTATACCGGAAGAGTATACAGTATACCAAAAGGGTATACTTTATTCAAAACAACAAAAACTTAAATATTTATTCGCTCGGTAGCATCGCGCACTTTGATCCAAACACAAAAAGATATACCGAAAGCGTATACAGTTTACCAAAAGAGTATGCTTTATTCAAAATATATCATATATTACAAAGCTATACAATATAAAAATACACGTTAAACGTAATTTCATTCATGTATTACATTATTTATATCAATTAATTAACATTACATACTACTTTTGATATTTTCCCACCATTTATTTTCAAAGTTACAATGGCAATATTGATCACTCCAAATAACGTGGAAATTAATTTTTAAAGTAAAACTATCAAAAATCAGAGGGCACATTTGCATTGTATACCCATATGGTATATTAATCTTAGTCGTATACTATAATGGTATCATTTTGTGTTGATAATAGTTTCATGTTTTATTGATCCAATTCAATGAAAACAACTCCTCAACCAGCGTCACAAGGTCTATCATAGCGGATGGACATATTAAACCTTTATTACGGGAAAAGGCAAGAAAAAGAAATGCTCCATATGTACATAGTATATATGCATTAAAAGGTATATTTTCTCAAATTACTCTAGCTTTTACTAGCAGTAGTTCAAGTTCATCACTTTTTGAAATTTTACTTTGTCATAAATCTTAAGATTTAATTCCTAAAAAAATAAAAAGATCTTATATTTTTTTTTGAGTATTCAATAGCTTTACTGGAAGAGAGAAACCATTACTATTTTATACTATTTTTTGTTAGTTGCAACACATTCAAAGGAACAAGATGCACAAGTCATGTTCAGAACTCAGTACTCCATCCAGTACCCCATTTACTTTCCCACGGTCAATATTTGACTTGTTTCAAGTCCAACTAAACTAAAATTAATTCATCTCCAAAAGAGATACTTTTAGATATTTGGAAAAATATCCAAAGAAGGGACTGGGGGTTAAGAAAGAAAGGGAAAAAGAACATCTAAGAATATGATACATCACGGAGTTTAGGGTCTCCGCCACTGTCAATCTTAGATCTATTTCAAACGGTTGGGATTTTGGACAAAATAATGGTGGAAATGAAAAGAGGACGTTTAGAGGGTTCGAAAAAGGTATGGTTTGTATTTTTCGGAGGTAGCCGGCTTATGGTCCGGTGATGGTCCGGTGGTGGAGCTGTGGCTGTGGTAGGGTGGAGGAAATTCCCGGTGGTGAGGCAGGGGCTAGGGTTTGAAATGAGGGAAGTAAGGATATTTGGGGCTTATAAAGATGGGCTAATGGGCCGGATGGGTAAAGAAAATAGGCTGAATGGATATACAATGTAAATAAAGTAGGTAGAATGGGCAATAGGTGAAAACTAATTTTAAATGGGCATAAAAACGTAAATATTTTACTTTTGTGGGTAGTCCACTTAAAAATCCCTTAATTTTACCCTAATTAGATATGCATTACATAAATAGCCTCTACAATTGCACTAATAACCTAATGTATATTCCAATACCGCCCTCCCCCCATAAGTTGGAGCATGAGAATTTCTTATTCCCAACTTGTTAAGGAAATACTCGAACTGTGCATGTCCCAACACCTTCGTAAAAATATCGGCCAGTTATGTGGCCGTGGGCACATAGCTATGACGTATCGTGCCTCCGATAATCTCATTCCAAATAAAGTGCAAGTCAACTTCCATGTGTCTAGTGCGCTCGTGAAAAATGGGATTCCAAGCAATATGCAATGCTGCTTGACTGTCACACTTCAAATTTATCGAAGGCTTGTACTCGATACCAAGGTTCCATAATATTCCCTTCAACAACTTTAATTCACACACGGTCATTGCCATCTACCAATACTCTGCCACTGCTGAAGACCGAGAAATAACCTGTTGCTTCTTCGTCCGCCATGATATCAGTGAGTCTCCTAAAGTGACATACCAACCAGTCAATGAGCGGCGTGTCAACGGATAACCTGCCCAATCGGAATCACACCATCCGTGCAATCGCAGATCACACTGAGAGCTCATTACAATGCCTTGGCTTGGATACCCTTTTAAGTATCGGACGACACGAAGTGCTGCATCCATATGCTCAACACGCGGACTCTGCATGAATTGTGACAAAACATGCACACTGAAGACAAATCCAAAAGCATAAAATGTAAATAAATAAATCTCCTAACCAGTCTTCAAAATTGTTTGGGAAATAAAAAGACCAGTCGCAATTTTGCTCTATTGGTGTACCCATCGGTTTTTCCCCCAACAAACCTGCTTTCGATATGATATCCAAAGCATACTTTCTCTGACATAAGAAAATACCTTTCGGACTCCTTGCCACTTCAACCACCAAGAAGTACTTCAAAGTGCCTAAATCTTTCATATGAAAGCATTTAGAGAGATACAACTTGAAAATTTGAATAGCCCCTGAATCATTACCAGAGATAATAAAATATCCATATATACGAGCACATTCAATTGTACATTACCCTTCTTCATCGTAAATAATGAGTAATCCGAATATGATTGTCGGAATCCATATTTTTTGAGAGCAGCCGACAACTTTGCAAACCAGCACCGATGAACTTGTTTTAAATCATACAAGGATTTTTGGAGGTGATACACAGTTCCTTTCCCATTCATTTGATACCCTGGAGGAAATTTCATATATACTTCTTCACGAGAATCGCCATGCAAAAACACATTGTGCACATCCATCTGATGCAATTCCCAACATTTAGGTGCAGCTATGGCCTGAAAAACTCGGACGGTCACCATCTTAGCGACCGGTGCAAATGTCTTCGTGTAATCAACTCCCTCTACTTGATGATTCCCAAAAATCACCAGTTGTACACTTTGTACCGTTCAATGGTACCATCTGAATTATATTTGATCTTATACAACCATCGGCAGCCGAGGGCCTTCTTACCTGGAGGTAGGCGAACAATTGCCCAAGTCCTATTTGCTTCCAATGCCTGAAACTCTTGCTGCATGGATGTTCTCCACTTTTTATCTCTCACCGCCTTTGAATAGAAGGTGGGCTCATATCTTTCTGTTATGGCTGCAAGAAAACTTGCATGCTTCGAAGAATAATTATCACAATTTACATAATGTGCTAGAGGATAGAGCTTACCGGAGGGTTGTTGAGAAATGGGCGAACAGTCAGACTTTCGGACGTAGGACGATACCCAGTGATTCAACTTTCTGACCGTATTGGTAACAAAATCTCTCAATAAAATATGTTCTCTCTTAATCCACTTTCCACGACCCAATTCTTCCACTAACACGTAGTCCTCCATGTGTACGGGAGCAACATCGGGATTTGGATCCCCATGATCCATCCGTTCAATTGCCGGAGTCATTTCTACTTGAGAGTCATTCTCAACGCCCCCTTGCTTTCACACTCTCTTCTTCTTCTTCCAATGCTACGGTCGCAGGAACCGTTTCATGACTCTGTTTTTCTTTCTCATCCTCGTTTGATGCAAACGGAAACTCATTTTCATAAAACACCACGTCTCTCGATATCAAAAATTTCTTTGCCTCCAAGTGATACACCTTCCAAGCTTTCTTTCCGTTTAGATACCCCAAGAATACACATCGATGGCTCCTACTCTCATATTTATCACGTGTTCATCCTTGATCGTGAGCATAGCACAAGCATTCGAACACCCTTAAATGATCATAATTTGGTGTCACTTCCATCAAGACATCGTAAGGTGTCTTACAATTCAATAACTTAGAGGGCGTCCGATTAATTAGATAACAGGCCGTCATCACACATTCTCCCCAGAAATCGATCGGTAGAGTAGCTTGAAATTGTAGCGCCCATGCTACATTCAAGATATGTCGATGTTTTCATTCAACCCTACCGCTTTGTTGCGGTGTTCCTATACAAGATGTTTGGAACAATATCCCTTGTTCAAGGAAACCCCTTTCAGACTTATGAACTCGGTTCCCTTATCACTCTGAACGCACTTAACACGTTTATGAAATTTTCTTTCCACCATCGCAAAGAAACTTTTCAACTTTTGTCAGACTACTTTCTTATCGATTAACAAAAAAATCCATACACTTTGTGAAAAATCATCAACAACAGTCAAGAAATATGACGCACCACATGAGAATTCAGTTCTATAAGGTCCGCACAAATTACAATGAATTAAATAAAAATGTTCGACAACTTTATTATCACTTGAAGGAAATACATTCTTAGTTTTCTTTGCCCAAAGGTATACATCACATGCTTTTTCTTCTAAGCTACCTTTCCTTCTCCTATCTTCTAAAACTGAAAGAGATTTGGTCACTTGCATCAAAGGATGCCCTAAACATTGATGCCACAAATCCATCACATCGACTTTCATTGCCTTCACCAGGGGTATCGTCTGAAAGTAGTAGAGTCCGTTCTTTTTTTCACCCGCTGCTCCAATCAACTTTCCCATAGACCGGTCCTACATAACACATAAATCATTAGTGAAAATTACATTTTAACAAAACTGATTAATCAATTGAGACACCAAAATCAAATTGCAAGTCATTTCGGGCACATATAACACTCTATGATGAATCATGTCTTTGTTAAATCTGATGGATCCTTCTACCGAACACTGTGGAACTATCCGTAGATCCTCTAAAATATTCAATTGACTGGTCATATAATTCGATGCTCCTGTGTCAATAATCCACATAATTCGAATTTTCTCACTAATCAATGGCTCACTTGTGCTCGCCTTCTCTCTATTCAGCAACTCGAACAACATCTGCAGCTGATCACTCATTATCCCGGACAGGTTCGTTTGTCCGTATGCACTCATGTGTCCGGTGTCTCAATTCTCGAACTCAGTTTGAACAATATTTGCTCAATTACCACCACGTCCTCGAGCAGCGTTCGAGCCATACTACTGATATCCACGGCCTCTACCACCACTAGTGGACCCAATCCTCCGGATAGTGGACCCAACCCTCCAGATATCCAATAACTTCAAAGCAGCGCTTCAGAGGGTGTCCACCTCGGTCGCACAAGTGACACTCCTTATAGTTTTTCCTTGGTGGGGACCATTGTGCAGCAAATGCTGTCACCTCCCCCCATTTTTCTTGTGTTCATGCTATTCCCTTGACGCGTTCATCTTGAACTACCTTTTGGTATACTTGATTCATGGATTGCAACGGATCCTGGGCCAAGAGAGTGGAACGGACAGTTCCATAAAGATTTTCATCCAACCCTATAAAAAAATAAATGGACTCTATCTTCTTCTCTCTTCTTGTCCAGTGCAACCGTGAGATTGCATGAACAATTTCCACACGAACACGTTGGAAACTTATCACAGTTTCAAAGTTCTTCCCATAGCACAACCAATTTCCCATAATAAGCAATAATGGTCAATCCCTTTTGCTTACACCCGGCTAGAGCAGCCTTCAATTTTTAAATCCAAGGTCCGTTTCATACTGAAAAACGCTCTCGGATACTCTCCCACAAATCCTTAGCAACCTCCATATGTGATATGGTGGTCCTAAAAGTAGGCTCAATGGAATTCCTACTCCATGACACCAGAAGAGAATTGATAGTCTACCAATCCTCATAACCGATCGAATCCTCACCTGGCTTCTTAATCGACCCATCGATGAATCCAACTTCTTCCTTGCACGCAACGCCGTTCTGACGGACCGTGCGCATCCCTAGATAATCAAGATGGGATTATCATTTGAGGTGATATCATACGGACAGATAGTCGTCCGTACGACGGCAACGTCACCCCCACTCCATGAACACTGTCTATCGGAGTTGCCATCACTCTACACTCAGTTGAAGAGTTTCACGGTGGCTCTGATACCATGTAAAAACGGACACAACAAACAAATTTTAGGTGAAAACTCTTGCCTTCATTAATGAATGAACCCCTATATTTATACAAGAAAAATAGCAAAACCCTAACTTAGTCCCTAAGCTATCCCTAATGGGCTTGGCCCAATATATAATTAACTTTACCCTAATTATGTATACATTACATAAATAGCCTATACAATTGCACTAATAACCTAATGTATATTCCAATACCCTGTGACCCATAATAATTAAATTACTAACCAAATAAGACACCTACCATGATTAAACTTGTTTCTGATTGTTGGGAAGGTTATAATCTTCCAAGTGCCATTAAAAAAATTTTCCTTAAAATTAATTCTTGGAAAGATTATAGATTTGGTGATCTTTTTAAAAAGAAAAAGAAAATTTTAGCAAGACTAAGTGGCATTCAGAACTCTCCTAACTATGCTACTAGTTCCTTTCTTTAAATCCTAGAAAGGGATACTTAATCAAGAAGAAAGATTACTGGAAAATTAGATTCAGAATCTCTTGGCTTAGTGATGGTGATACATGCACTAAATTTTTTCATGTTACTGCTACTAACAGATGTAGAACAAATGCCATAAGCTTCTTTAAAGATAATAATGGGGTTTGGATTGATGATACTGCTTCTCTTTTATCTTATACCCTTGAGCATTTTCAAAAAGATTTTTCAACTTCTAATACTTCCACTAATTTATCTTTTATGAGAAATATTGCTCCTATTTCCTGCCAAGTTGATTTAAGATCTTTAGATGCCCCCCTTCTTCCCCTTGAAGTGAGAAACACGGTTTTTTTTTTAAACCTCTAAAAGCTCCTGGACCAGATGGTCTTCACCTCTTTTTTTAATTAAAAATACTAGCACATAGTTGGTCAGTCTGTTATTAAATTTTGCAATGACATTTTTAACTCCCAACAAGTTCCTGAGGACATTAATAAGACTTATTTTTACCTCATCCCAAAATTTTCAAATACTAACGACTTAAACAATTTCAGACCTATTGGTTTATGTAACTCTATTACAAAATCATAACCAAGATCATATTCAATAGGTTGAAACCTTTCTTAAACAATCCAGTTTCATGAAAGGTTGTAGGGCTAGTGATAATGCTATCATGAAAGGTTGTAGGGCTAGTGATAATGCTATCATAATTCATGAAATAATGTCAAAATTTAACAAAATGAAAGGGAAAAAAGCTAACATGCTTGTCAAAATAGATTTAGAAAAGGCATTTGATCGTATTGAGTGGTCTTTTGTTTACTATACTCTTTATTTTTTTAATTTTCCTTCCAATGAAACTAAACTGATTATGTCTTGTATAACATCTTCTAGCATTTCTGTAATTGTAAATGGTTGTCTTACAATTTACTGTAGCCCCTCTAGGGGCATTAGACTAGGTGACCCTATCTCTCCTTACATTTTTATTCTATGTATGGAACTTTTTTCTAGATATATAAATAACCATCTTGAATATAATACTTCGGATCCTATTCGTCTTAGCCCTAGTGGACCTGTGTTCTCTCATCTTTTCTTTGTGGATGACTTAACCCTCATGTCCTGTGCTAATAAGAAGTCTTCCACTACTATCTCTTCTTGCCTAGAAACTTTTTGCCAATTTTCTGGTCAAAGAATCAATTACTCAAAGTCAAAGGTCATTTTTTCTATGAATTGTTCTAAAAAATTGACTACACAGATTTCTCAAATTTTGCACCTAAAGTGTAGCCATACTTTTGGAACTTATTTAGGCTTTCCAATGCTTAATATGAGTCCTAAGGCAAAAGATTTTAAATTCCTGTTCATTTTCTAATCTTTCAAATTTTAAAGTGAACATTCTAACTTTTGCTGGAAGAGTAACCCTAGCCAAATCCACTCTGAACAGCATTCCCAATTATGTGATGCAGTACACTCTTCTTCCTTCTAATATCTTAAGCTCAATTAATAAGATCCAACGTAATTTTATATGGTGTTCCACTGGTGTTAGACGTAGGGTTCATTATCTAAATTGGGACATTGTCACATCAGACTTAGCGCATGGTGGATTGGGTATAAGGAAGGCTAAGGATAAAAATCTTGCTCTCCTATCTAGTCTTGCATGGAGGCTTCTGACTAATCCTGATTCTCTTTGGGCCAAAACCCTTATTAATTCTCATCTCTTACCTAATAAAAAATTACTGCACTTCTTTTATTTGGAAAATGTTATTATAATAAGGGATATTCTTACCAGGGGTATCGTTGGAATGTCTCTTTAGATTCTGATATAGATATTTGGAATAATAAATGGATTCAAACATTGATACTCTAAGAGAAGCCATAATAGGACCCCTTCACCCTAAGGATCATAATCTCAAAATTAAGGATCTTAGAGTGGGCAGTACCTGGGATCTTAGCAAACTATCTTTTATCCTGCCTGATTACATATGTTCTCTTATTAATACTATTAATATATCTCCAATTGATAAAACCCTATGAGACATTAGTAATAATGGGAACTTTACCACTAGATCTGTGTACTCTTTGTTGAATAAGTCTCTTGTCACAACTTTAGATTTCTCATGGATTTGGAAAATCCAAGCTCCCAAGAAAATTCAACAGTTTATGTGGCTTTGTCTTCACAATAGACTTCCAACACTAGCTTACTTAAGAAATATAGGTATAATAGATAATGGAATATGCCCTATATATTCTCTAATGGAAAAAAGTATTGTTCACATTTTTTTTGAATGTCCTATTGTGGTCAATCTGTGGGAAAAGCTGGATATAAACTTTAGTTTTGATCCTACTACTGCTAATGCTCAATGGCTAATATATATGAGAGATTACTCTTATTATACTCCCTCATGCTCTTTAGTATGGAAGGACATTTTTCCTTTTCTCCTGTGGAAAATATGGCTAAATAGAAATTATAATGTATGGAATAATTCAAAACGGCCTATTTCTATCTCCCACGCTAAAAGCTTAGCTAATGAATATAAATACTTGGCTTTATCTCATTTTAATCCAGCTCACACTTCCAATATCTCCATCCACTTGTATAAACCTCCTCGTCATCACTACAAGCTTAATGTAGATGGTGCTTTTAAAAGTAACATTCTAAAAGGAGGCATGGGTGGGCTCATAAGAAACTATATGGGAGATTGGATAAGAGGATTTCATGCAGTGAGAAATGTTACTTCTTCTACTCAAGCTGAGCTTCTAGCTCTTAAACTTGGTTTGTTATTGGTAAAAGAACTGAACCTAGGGCCAATAGAAATTGAAACTGATTCGTTGAATGTTCTGCGCTTTTTAGACGGTGGATGCTCTACTCATAATGCTTTAATTTTGGAATGTAGGTTGTTGCTGCTGGAGATGGAGCAGTTGCAAATGGGGAAGCCGGTGCTCTGGCATGACTTTAGAGAAGCAAACAAGGCAGCCCACTTTTTGTCAAAGCAAGCTTTTGCCCATAATGCCAACTATGTTAAGCTATCTACACCTTCTCCTGCCTTAGATGTCATATTACGGGCAGACAAAGAAGGTATTTGTTATTCTGGGACTATCTCTACTAATGTTTGTATTAATTTAGCTAAGTTTGTGTTGAAGGATGAGTTTTGAAGATGACAAAAGATCGGGTGCTAAGTGGACTCCGAAAATATTCACAGTTGAAGTAAGAAGACTAAGCTGTTCAACGGGTTAATCGAGTTAGAGTTGAAGAAGGAGAAAAAGAACGGCTGGAGTCAAAGTTCCAATCCTACCAGAAAAAGAAGAAGCAAGTAGCGGTGCTGAAAAGAGACGCGGTTCCTAAACGAAAAACGATTGGAAACTAAGCAAATTAACTTAGGCTTTAAATAAGGCAATATGGGTAAACCTTGTTTGAAACGGATTCCAAAGTGGAAAAGGAGTACTAAACTTAATTGGATCCGGCTAAGTCAAACTCCTATATATAGAAGTTAATTTGGCCAGAATCATTACGCACAAAAGACATCTCAACAGAGCAAATCGAGAACAATCAGATCGTGAGAGGCTTTGTGTGCAAGAACAAAGATTGAGCAGCAGAACCTTACGAAAGAGCAGTTTCATAGCTAAATATGTTGTTTTAGTTTTTGTTATAAGCTACCGAGTTGTAATCTATCAGCTTGTTTAGAAGCATATAGTAAAGGTTACTCTTTTGGGTGAAGTAGAGGCAACCTTACCAGCTAACGTGTGGCTTGGAAGGTTCTAGGTACGAGGGAGTTCTAGTTCTTTCATTACATTACGTTGTACTCTAAAACTTGCTCGGGTTTTTCCTTTAGTGGAAGAGTTGAAATCCCAAGAGTTTGGGTCGTGATTTTTTATCCCTTGAGCAAGGATTTTTTCATATAAAAATCTCTGTGTTATTTACGTTTCCGCATTAAATTTAAGTGTCAGAGATAGGTGAAACTTGCAAGGAATTTGGTTCTTTGTAAGATAGGCGATAAAAGTTAAAGGTAAGTTTTAGGATTTAAAAATCGAGTAAGGACACTATTCACCCCCTCTAATGTCTTACGTAGGTGCACCAAGTGCAACAGTTTGGAAACTGCAATGCTCTAAGAAGCATTACCATGGGCTGTACTACGTATATATATTTGTCTTTGTTTGTCAAAAAAAAAAAAAACATTTCCAGTTTATCTCATAAGTAGGGTTTGGGGAGTGTGAGATGTACGCATATCTTATTCCACCAAGATGGAGAGGCTGTTTCTGATAGACACTCGGCTAAAAAAAAAAACTGTCACATACTTAGCAATTCGTTTAAAAAGGAAAAAAACAAAATCGTTTACACCCTTAGGAAAACAAGGGGGAAAGAGGGTGGTAACCAGCTAAAAAGGACAAAAAAAAAATGCATGTGAGTGGTGGATCAGTAGGTGGGGCTCAGAAGTTGACCAGATCTTACTAAAGCAAAAAGTGATTAACGATAGAAAATTGGTATCAGCATTTCAAAATGAGTTTACCTAATATATATTGACCATATATTAATGGTGTATTTTTTTTTTACACCATCTGACTTTTTTGAAATTTATTATAAATAAATTTTTATGTATTCTTACTGTTTTAATATTCTCAAGAATAATATTACTTTTAAATAGCTAATCTAACTTATAAAATGGATCAATGGTTGAATCACAATCGAAGAATCAACCTTCAAGAATCACAATGACAAAAGCTAGCATATACTCTAGTTGGTATTTTGGCCAATAAAGAAATGACACCGACTTGATTAAATTATTTACCTAATTAAAGTTTAAATATAAGTAAAACTAGTAAAGATAAATGAAAAATTACTTTTAATATGATTTAAATTAATCGATGGTGTAAAAAAAGAATTATATCGTCGGTGTCTGTTAGTTAGCCTCTTTTAAAAATTACAATAATGCAACGATCCTGAGTTAGCTGAGACAATCTTTATAATGATAAAAATGGTGTGGTAGATACAATCTTTATAATGATAAAAATGTTGTGGTAGGAACAATCTTTATCATGTATGATTATTATAAAGGGAGGAGATCTTTATGACATTGATAAAATAAATAAGATGTCGTTATGTTTTTGGTAAAACCTACCAGCTAGGGGCCATTTCTATTTTATAAGATAAGATGTCTCAAATCGCTTCTCGAGTTAATTATGTTTACGTCTGAATCAAGTTGAGATTTGTTTCGACTTTCATAAGGCCACTGGTTACTGTAAGATAAGTCTAACTAGCAACTAGCAGAAGCAAATATTATTAAAATAGTACTGTCATCATCTAATATTTTAATTTCCTACACCAACCATCTTCAGATTTCTTTAGTATAATATTACTACTATGCAGAGAGATGAAGTGTTTCAACTATAGATAAAAATATCATTTTACTCAATCTTAATTGTAGAAGTTATTATTGTTTTAATCTCTTGTTTAAAAAAATTAGACAAAATCCTCTTTTTATTTCATATCTTTTAGTCAATCCTTCAAAACATATATATCTAGACAATTTTTGATATTATATAATCTGGATCATTCTTTTGTCTTCATCTTTCAAACTTTTTAACTAAGAATTTTCAATTTCTTCACATTTCTTATATAGTAAAAATTAATGAAATGTACATGATTTAAATTCGTGAAATTAAAACAAAGCTTTCCTTCCTCACATGTACATAGATTTTTTAAAAAAATAATGAAGATTACACTTAATACTTTAAAATTATTATAATATATTTTTTTCATCAAAAAGAAGTATATTAATAGTTAAAAATTAGGAATTAAAGTAAGATAAACTAAGTACATAATAATAAAATAAAATTTTGAAATAAACATGCATAATTTCGTCATAAAATCAAATCAATAACACAATATTAAAAGTATTGTTTTTTCCATATTCATGCATAATTCAAACACTTCCAAAGTCCTTTCTTTTGGACATTAATGCTGTCATCTGCACATGTTTGTGGTACAGACGCGGAAGTGATGAAAACTCTATACCAAAAGAATGCTCAAACCGACTTGTTGTTATGGCTCAAGATGGAGTTTTTCCGGCCATGTGAAGACAAGAAGATTTTCAGATAGTCCTTCGGGACCTTGTATTAGCTAAGAAACTTGTACTTGAAATTCAATTGTACATCGTAGCCTTCGGGCCTTTGTTATTAATGAAAATGAATTCACTAATACTCGTTTTTGTACGTATTTACATATTTTCATGCTTTTTATTTGAATCTAATCAACGATATTATGTGCTTGACTGAGCGTTTTATTTGTCTGTTGAAGACGTATGTGAGGGATTATGAAATATACATAATTTAGATTCATGAAATCAAAATAAACGTAGTGACATTTTAGAATTAATTTGTCTTTAGTTTTCTTTCTTCACATGTACATAGATTTTAAAATAATTCTTTTAATGAAAATTTCACTTAATACTTTAAAACCATAATAACATATGTTTTCTTAAAAAAGAAGTATATTATTAGTTAAAATTTTGGAATTAAGTAAGAGAAACTAAGTACATAAAAATAGAATAAAATTTTGTAATAAACATGCATAATTCTTCATGTAATCAAACAATAACACTATATTTAAAGTGTTATTTCATATTGATGTGTTTAATAACAATAGCTCTACAATAATAGTACCATTAATTGTCAAATGAAAGTATCAGTCCGAATAACAAGATCAGAACTACTCCCTCCGTTTCAAAAAGGATGAACCTTTGCGGAGTACGAGGGTCAAATTGACTAATTTTGACCGGTAATTTGCACATCGAATTTTTAAATTTTGTGAAATAAAATTTACATATTTAGAAACTACATGAAAAATACTATAAGTCACAATAGTTAATAATTCAAAATAGTTAGAAAATATTTATAAGACATATGGTCAAACATAATTTTCTTTGACCCTTCAAATAGTAATAGGTTCATCCTTTTTGAAACGGAGGGAGTATTACTTTTTTCCAAATCAGAAAAAAGGTTTTTTCACGTTGAGTTTAAATATAACATAGAGTAGGTAATTTTTCTATCATTATCTCATTAATATCAAGTGTATCACGCTAATTCTTTCATTGAACTGTCCTACCAGCAAACTTTAATAAACTTCCAAAGCAACTAAAACTTGCAGTAAATCTATATTAATAATCATAGTAATCCTCAAAAAGCTTGATCTACAAAGCATTTCGATTATTTCATTGAACTGTCCTACCAGCACACTTAAATAAACTTCCAAAGCAACTAAAACTTGCAGTAAATCTATATTAATAATCATAGTAATCCTCAAAAAGCTTGATCTACAAAGCATTTCGATTAACTATAAAATTCAAATGCAAAACTTAATACCCAAACCCACCCAAAGAAGTGACACCCTTATTTGGTTCCAAATTATCTTATTACAACAACAACATACCTAGTTTATCCCACAAGTGGGGTCTTGAGAGGATGAGATGTACGCAGACCTTACCCCACCAAAATGGAGAAGTTGTTTCCGATAGACCTTCGGCTAAAAAATTCTCTTATTATATTATTTATACAAGGGTGTTCAAATTTCAACCAAAAGAGGAAAAAAGGGAAACACAATGATAAATACATATGTCTAGTTCTTTTCCCCAAGATGCATGTGTAGATCAGATAAATTTCTGATACGAATGCAGAGAAGACAAAACCCAAGCATCAAATATGGATAATAACTGCAAACATGAACAATAAACAGCAATGTTGAGCTGAATGTTTTGAAGCATGACAAACGAAGGACCTAGTAATTTGGAGAAGAACTTGATCCTTAAGGAGAAGGACACGACTGATCGAAAAGATTATGGAATGCAAATCCATGCAGAACTAGGAATAGTGGCGCGTGAACTATTGCGCATCCTAGTCGGCTAAAAGAATTTGTGTCGGAGCTGTTTTCTTTAAAGTATGAACAAGAGTTTGAGCTAAACAAGGAAAGTATCACAGAAAAATCTTGACTTGTCATATTTACAAGGTTTCCTGGTAAAACACTACTAGGGTTACAAACCCCATATAAAAGCTAGTAATTGAGGTAGTCGTACTCAGTTATTGACTACGAGAGTTAAGAGCAAACACAAGGCAATTCAATAACTTTCAAAGGTGACTTAACTGCTAAAGACAACCATTGAAGAACTCAAAGCTTAAGTAGTAAATCTTAATAGGATCTTTATTGGAGCTGTCATACGTTCTTAGTTGTATTAGTTTTACCTACCTGCTTAGTTTAGAAGCAATTGTAATAGGTGAACTTTGAGCAATTATTTTGTGAAGCTAGAGTTTAGCTTTGTTGAGTGTTTAGGGTCTAGAGTGTAACCCCTTGGTTACAAAGTTTATAATAAAAACTTGCTCTTTTGTGTTAGTGAATTGGTTTCAAAATCCCAGAGTGTGGGTCGTGGTTTTTCTCCCTTGAGCAATGAGTTTTCCACGTAAAAACATTGTGTCCCTTAGTTTAATATTTGTGTGTGTGGTTTTATTTTTTGTGGAAGACGTTGTATACAGAACAGGGTTCTTTCTGCTAAGAGTCAGTTTCTTCGACGAAAATCGGTAGACATTATTCAACTCCTCCCCCCCCCCCCCCCCTCTAGTGTCCTTAAGAGGTTCTTAAATTATTATAAGTGATCTCAGAGCAAGATGCGAGAGCTTTCAAGAGCTAAATGTTGAATTTGATGAAATTAATGCTCTTCTAAAAGGGCAGGCTCTTGTGTCAAACTCTAAGATCTCAAAATTTGAAATTGAATTAAATCAGTTAAAGAAAAATGTTAATGGTAAGCAAGTAATCAGTGAAGTTCAAACCTTTCTTAAAGATGAGCTTAAGAGAACAAATGAGATCATATATCAGGAAACTGAGAAAAATAGAGTTCTCAAACAAAAGGTTGAAAAAGTTGATTATGAGCTTACCAGATTAACAAAATGGAACAAATCCTCTGAGGGAATGAACTGGGTTCTTGAAAACCAGAACAAAGGAAAACGAGGGCTAGGATTCAAGAAACCTTTGCCTCTATATAATCCAAAGATTAAATATGTGGGTTTGCCTTATAACATGCTGTGCACCTTCTATGGCAAAACTGGACATTACAGACAAAGGTGCATGGCTGCAACCAAGGCAAAGACCAAAAATAAGAGGATTGCTTTACCTGAATGGGCTCAGAAAGATTTGATTCATCCATTTTCTCATGAGAAGGGATCCAAGCTTGTCTGGGTTCCTAAATTTAACCCTTGATTTATTTTGCAGGCTGGAGTGAGAGTGAACAACCCAAGCTGGATTCTTGACAGTGGTTGTTCAAGGCACATGACTGGAGACAGAAGAAACTTTCTCTCACTCGCTGCATTTCAAGGAGGCACTGTAGGCTTCGGTGGAGGAAAGAGTGGTCAGATTGTGGGAATTAGAAAAGTTGGGAGATCCTTAGATCATGCAATTAAAAATGTATATTGTGTTGATGGTCTCAGACACAATTTGCTGAGTATTTCTCAACTATGTGACAGAGGAAATGAAGTTAGCTTCTCATCTGTAGGATGTACATTGAAGAATCTACAGAGTGGAGAAATCGCCATGGAAGGAAAAAGGGTGAATAATGTGTACAAAGCATCACTGGGATCACTTCCTTAAAATAATTTAACATGCTTGAATGTCCAAGAGAGTGATTCTCAGCTGCGGCACAAAAGGATGGGACATGCTAGTCTGTCACAGCTCAACAAGTTAGCATCGAAGGAACTTGTTCGTGGGTTACCAAGCAAGAAATTTGAAGACATCAAGATGTGTGATGCTTGTGTTAGGGGGAAACACATGAGATCATCCTTTGAATCCTAAACGGTGGTGAGTATATCAAAGCCACTGGAGCTGATACATATGGATCTATGTGGACCCATGAGAGTCAAAAGCTGACACGACCCGGAATCCGGTTAGACCGTTCGGGCACCCGACATCGTCCCCTAGACCCGTCGGGCGAACCCTTACCAATTAAATTAGAAAAATAAATATAAAAATTCATAAATAAGGACAAGACTTAAAACAAAAATACAGACATACTGATACCTCTAAGTTGTACAAAAGAAATTACAGCTGACTACCCAACATACTAGGTTTAGGACTATCCAGACTAGACATCTAAGAGTACAAAGAAGATAGATACCTCCTGAAGGGGGCAAAATGCAACTGAAATAATAACCAATAAACCGGTGGCCATCCGGAATAAAAGCTGACTCACCCTGACAGCTGAAGTCATCTTCGCTCCTTCACAACGTGGCGAACTCAATCCTGGAGCGAACCTGCCAAAATAAATAGATAGACAAGAAACAAATAACAAACAAGGGTGAGTCAAAAGGACCCAATAAGTGGGGCAAACTAGCCACCTCAAAGAATAGGATAGCTAGCCAGGGAGAAAAGAAATAGATAGACCAAATTCCTTTTATTTAAATTATAAAAAGGCAGAGCCAGATAACAATCGAAAACACGTAAGAAACTTATAAACTAAACCAAGGATATGTGCCAGAAAGACATCAACAAATAAGCAATGCACATATAAGCAAAACAGTAGTCATGTACCGCAAGTCTACACAATGGTATGAATTGAGATGAAATGAAATGAAGTAAGATGAAATGAAATGAAATGAAATATGATGCGAAGGGTCACATGTGCCCGTAATCCCATCTCGAAGCGGAATACTCCTGCATTCGAGGGGAATCCAATCTGATAACCAACTACAGCGGAATACTCCTGCTCCTGGGGCGGAATACTCCTGCACCCGATATAATATAAACCAGAGGCGGAATACTCCTGCACTCTCTTGGGGCGGAATCCTTCTACCCTCAAAATGATACAATGGAGCGGAATCCTCCTGCTCATGGGGCGGAATACTCCTGCACCCAATATGATATGCAATGTAATGCATATGAATGACATATAATGCGTATGAATGCAATGTGATGCAATAATAACCCTTCACCGGCGCGGGACTCTCATCGACAGCCGGGAAGTAGATGCCAACTTACAGCCAGGGTACAATGCTCAGATCCTCAATGCAATACCAAAAATAGAACATAGCATATAATATACAATTTAAATCCAAAGCTAAGGCGTAATGAGTACGCCTATCGGCAGTTACACACGTAAGGAATACGTGGTAGAAAATCCACGAGGCCAGGTGCCTCCAAAGAAATGGATATAAACACTTACCTTGTTACAAAAGTTAGCTCTGCTAATAAAAAACCGCTTTATTTTTGGTTTCATTGCCAAACGATCCCACTCTATTCAATAAGCAGAAAAATATATCAAATTAGGCTAAAGGATTCATTCCTCACATCTTAGGACAATCCAGTTAGGAACCTGATACCCTATTTGCATACGCAATACGCATGCCAGGCCTATATACCGGGTTTAAGGCCACATAACCAAACCCCAAATAAATTACATTTAAGTTTCCCATAACTCACCGAGTACGAATATATAATCAATTTCATTATCGGGGTCCATTTGACCCTTTAAACTATCAATTTATGTCATTAGGGCGATGTCTAAGATCCCTATTTTTACCGTAAAAATATATTCAAACATACGTAATAAACTCAAATAATATATTAAGATCATTACCTGAATGTTTCAGGGTGAAAATTCTACTTTTCTCTGGCCCCTTTTCTTATTTTCTGGCATTTTTTCCTCTGCTGCTTCTCATTTTCCGTTTCTGTTTTTGTGCGTCCCGTTACTGTATCAATTAAGCAGAAGCTTAATTGTCCACCGCCTTTTACGTTTCTTTCCTTTTTTTTTTCTTTTTCCTTTTTCATTTTTTATTTTCTTTTCTTTTCACGATGAAAATTAAAACGGAATCCTACGATATTCGAATCAGTTCCAACTTTTGCATACCAGTTATACAAAATATATGTAACATACTCACGAAGGCGCATCTTAAATTGGACTCCCGAAACTCAAGATGCGAATTTAAATAGAAAAAGTCAAATTATTTAACTTTCGGCATTTTAGCGGAAACTAGCCGAACAACATCGAAATTCACTTTCGAAAGTTAACAAAAATAAAAAATAATCATACAAATCTAACGGCGCTTTCGAATTTCGAATCGGAGCTCATTCGGCAAAATCGAGCTCGAAAATCTCTTTTTAATATTTATCGACAACAAAAACTGACACCTTTTTCCGATGCCTACCAAACGAGTTCTGATTTAGCTCAAATTTTACAGACAGCTCCTAATGAATATTACGAACATTTTAAAGTTATCGGCATGCCAATCGGAGTCCTAACTTCCGAAACGACTAACCGAGGTCGTTTCATTCTCCTCCACTTAAACTCTCGTTCGTCCTCAAACGAGCCTAAGTCTAAAGCAAGATTCACGCAAATAACAAGAGAACTTACACAACTTTCATAAACTATTCCACGGATAATATCTAATGATTACAAAATCAGAATTATGACACGCACATCAAACCCTTGGATAAAAACATAGCTGGATAATATCATAACGCCATTGCCCAACTTATTCTGACTAAACTGATCCTTCCTCGATCACGAGAGGAGAGTTCTACATTTTTGAAGCAAAGATATACGAAACTCTGGATGGACTAACATGATTCAACCGATAATCACCTCTTCGATATATCTTTTGATATAAAACAGGTTGATGGAACTAAGAATTAGCTTACGCTTGATGCAATAGGGGAGGCTTTTGAAGTGCCTCTTCACTACACACTATAGAAGATTTGATGCAGGCTATATCATTTCTACGAACGCACTATGCGACACCTCAATTAATGTTAGGGTTGGTCCGCAAGCTCCTTGTGGGAATGTAGATACTCATATCCTAATGTATGTCAAAGGTTAATCTGTACAGGGTCTATAATATAAGGATAAGGGTCATGCAAATACTACTAGATAGTATGATGCAGACCAGGAATAATCTTCAGACTGAACATCTACTTCAGGATATTGTCTTTGAATTGGAAATATTATGACTTAGAAAAAGTGAAAATAAAAGAGACATGTAGTTGGACCATGGGCTCAGGCAGAATACCAACAACAAAATTGATTACATGTGCACTTATAACGCTAAAGTAACTTCTCAAAGAGTTGGGGTGTGAAGGAGGTATGCCAATGATGGATGGACGACAAGCTGCACTAGATCTTTAACTCTAAATTTTTCATGAAGTAAAACAACATCATTATGAAGATCCAGTTCTGGTTGAATACAGACAGATAGCCAGAAGAAAAATGGAGTCACCATTCAGGGTTACTACTGACGGTTTTCCCATGTATAAAGATAGACTTTGTGCTCCTGATGTTGCAAATTTATGTGGACAGATTATGATAGAGGCACATTGTTCTAAATATACTGTTCATCCAGGTTCGACTAAGATGTACCATGATCTTGAGCAGATTTATTAGTGGGATGGATGAAGTGTGACATAGCAGAATTTGTGGCTCAATGTTCTAATTGCTAGCAAGTTAAAGTCGTGTCATCTTTCCAGACTTTATGCTTTCAGCAGATAGGTACGTATATATATGATCAGGTTGCCAGCTTATCTCTGGCATTAATAGATTAATAGTGGGTTTAGTGTCGTGGCCCTAGGTTGGGTTGTGACAAAAGTGGTATTAACGCCTTAGAGATTTAGTATTACCATTCAGTATTTGGAGGAAGACTCCTCCACTTAAAGCACAAACTCATGCAGCTATTTGAAAAGGAATAACCATCTCCGCACAGTCTGCTGGACTAAAGAAAATTTAGCTAAAAGCTGAACGTAGGCAGACCTAAGCTACCAACTACCCTTTCGAGTTGCCAAACAGCTACAACTCTCAAGTTGACAACTCCATACCTTTGCCGTAAACACCACCGCCTGATGGATGGTACTTCTATATAAAAATTTCGGTAGAGTTTCCCCTGAAACTGGATGATCCGCAAAAACAGAACCAGCACTATACTATACATGGGAATGGATACCCGGATAAACTGATATCCAAAATAATAATATGCTTACCCGACTACAATAACACGTACTCTGGCTCAACACAGGGAACGTCACAAGCGGCTACCAATCGCCCAAGCTCACTAGTGCCGGACGAAGAAGAAATGGAAATGGATCGAGGATAGAAATAATTAGAGCTTCAGGAAGTTCATCTTCTTATTTGCTTGGCTACCAAAGCTAGACTACTTCCGAGTCAGGCGAGCCAAAGAATCGCAATTGAAGAGATAGACATTAAATAAGCTTTATGGAAAAACATCCATACCAATTTAACCTCCCAATAAGAAGGAAACTCTGACAATTTACCAGAATACCCTTTTATAACTAAGACAAGCTCATAGAATAACATGACTCTACTAGAATCTCGAACCAAGAGGAGACACATAGATCGAGCATTACTTACTAGCCACTTTACGCCGGAAGAAACAACGACACTTCCTGATGGTGACGAATAAGAATCCCATCATCCTACCAACACTGATTTCCGAGGAGAGAGGTAAAATGACTTGACATAATAGCACAAGGTGGCATAACAGGATACCAAGCAGGCAATAGCAATACTCACCGTTAAATCTCTCATATTTAGATCAGATAAACTAGTAGGGTCTCATAAATGCCAGGAATAAATCGTATCAGAAACTCACCCCTCTACCGCAACCGATTCTTCATGACGACAATATCCAAGGAAACCGTCGAAACATGATAAGACACACCATTTCCAGATCGATCTATGATAAGACACACCATTTCCAGATCGATCGGAAAGATAAAACTTACTTACAGATAAGGGAAGAAGAAACACACAGGTTTACTACATCAGATGCCTCAGCATCCTGCCAGACTAGCCGTTCATAGAACTGCCTCTGCAGCTGAGCTGAGCCACTAACCTGACAAGCACTTTCTGGAGAACCACTGCCACCACAATCTCAACGTCTACAGGATGGTGGCACTTCTATGGAGGATTGAGATCTAAATAAAATTCCCTGCAATTGTGCAGGTGCCTGAGGCCGAGAGAAAGGACGGCGACCTACTTGCCGGAATAAGGAAAAACTCCTCAAATGATAACCAGACTCACGACAATGATAACATCTTTTTGACTAAAAATGGAAGCTGGAAAGATTGTTGATAGCTATGAAGAGAAAAACTGGGTCTAATCTTGATGAACTACTCGCGAACTTTGAGAATCACGCTCTACAAGCTGAGATAACCTGGAAGGTGACCTCCCAAAATAATCAGAACTCTTACCTCCAAATAAGGTACCATGGTTACCCACTAGGGCCACGGGATCTCTTGCTCTTCCGCTCTTACTCTTCCCGTTTTAACTTATGGTATGACTAATACCTTTGAGCAATATCAACAACGGCGTCAAATGAAGTCCCAACCTCAATTTTTCGAGCCATCTGGGATCTCAAGGAAAAAGAAAGGTCATCAATAAATCTTTAAATCTCTCGAAAGGCTCATGGACTAGTTCTAATGCATATTCAGCCATTCTATAGAATTTAATCTTATATTCTAAATCACCAACAGGCCAACCGACAGGCTGCCCTGTCCAATCCACTCAAACTGGCAACACTTTTCATCTCGCTCGCCACTCGAAAGGAACTTTTCCACGAAGCTAAAAGAAAAACCGAACCAAGTTAGCTAATAAGAGAGCAGTCTACAAATCCAGGGCTGGACCTTGAAACTGGAAAGAAGAATAATCAACACCATACCTCTCGATATAATCAAGAGCCTGAAGGATACGTTGACATCATTTTATTTTTAAAAAGAATCACGAGGTTTATCTGATGCATTGCTTAAGAATATCGGAAGGTCCCATCGCGTAAAATAATGCAACCTCTTCGGTCAATCGGACCGAACTGATACCTCGGCTGGCTGACCAGCCAGAACAATTAGAGGTACAACACATACTACCTCCGGAATATAATTTACTGCAGCAATATTAAGAACCAGAATAGGAGCTCCTTGAGATCGAACGTCTGCACATGCGGCAACCTGATAGGCTGCCCAGTGAATAATAGGTTCTTACGGTATCTGTGTCGCCAAGATTCTCGTAAAGCATCATAGAGAGCCAAGGGGACTACAAGGCCCTGCTCCCTTGCCCATCGTGAGCTCGTACAGCTGGGACCTCTGTAACTAGATCGTCAGCACGATCAAAACTCTCGGGGCTTCGTCTGTGCTAGCCCCAGGCTAGACTGCTTCGTCCTGAACTCCTTCCGTTTGCTGATTTGTCGTACGAGGGTTCACAATTACCACGAACGAATTAACGAAAATTCTTCTGCATCCTAGACCGATGCACGATCAGAAATGAAGGAAGTGAAACTTCCTAAATGCCATCATAGCCTCTCGTAGATAAGTACGGACGTCTACGTACCCATCACTGAAACTCTACTAGACACTGTCTTAGTCTGGATACACTCTAAACTGGGCTCTAATATCAACTGACACGACCCGGAATCCGGTTAGACCATGCGGGCACCCGACATCTTCCCCTAGACCCGTCGGACGAACCCTTACCAATTAAATTAGAAAACTAAATATAACAATTCATAAATAAGGACAAGACTTAAAACAAAAATACAGACATACTGATACCTCTAAGTTGTACAAAAAAAATTACAGCTGACTACCCAACATACTAGGTTTAGGACTATCCAGACTAGACATCTAAGAGTACAAAGAAGATAGATACCTCCTGAAGGGGGCAAAATGCAACTGAAATAATAACCAATAAACCGGTGGCCATCCGGAATAAAAGCTGGCTCACCCTGATAGCTGAAGTCGTCTTCCCTCCTTCACAACGTGGCGAACTCAATCCTGGAGCGAACCTGCCGAAACGAAATGGATAGACAAGAAACAAACAACAAACAAGGGTGAGTCAAAAGGACCCAATAAGTGGGGCGGACTAGCCACCTCAAAGAATAGGATAGCTAGCCAGGGAGAAAAGAAATAGATAGACCAAATTCTTTTTATTTAAATTATAAAAAGGCAGAGCCAGATAACAATCGAAAACACGTAAGAAACTTATAAACTCAACCAAGGATATGTGCCAGAAAGACATCAACAAATAAGTAATGCACATATAAGCAGAACAGTAGTCATGTACCGCAAGTCTACACAATGGTATGAATTGAGATGAAATGAAATGAAGTGAGATGAAATGAAATGAAATATGATGCGAAGGGTCACATGTGCCCGTAATCCCATCTCGAAGCGGAATACTCCTGCATTCGAGGGGAATCCAATCTGATAACCAACTGGAGCGGAATACTCCTGCTCCTGGGGCGGAATACTCCTGCACCTGATATAATATAAACCAGAGGCGGAATACTCCTGCACTCTCCTGGGGCGGAATACTCCTGCACCCGATATAATGTAAAGCTGAGGTGGAATACTCCTGCACTCAATATCTGACATAAGAGCGGAATACTCCTGCTCTTGGGGCGGAATCCTCCTACCCTCAATATGATACAATGGAGCGGAATCCTCCTGCTCCTGGGACGGAATACTCCTGCACCCAATATAATATGCAATGTAATGCATATGAATGACATATAATGCGTATGAATTCAATGTGATGCAATAATAACCCTTCAACAGCGCGGGACTCTCATCGACAGCCGGGAAGTAGATGCCAACTTACAGCCAGGGTACAATGCTCAGATCCTCAATGCAATACCAACAATAGGACATAACATATAATATACAATGTAAATCCAAAGCTAAGGCGCAATGAGTACGCCTATCGGCAGCTACACACGTAAGGAATACGTGGTAGAAAATCCACGAGGCCAGGTGCCTCCAAAGAAATGGATATAAACACTTACCTTGTTACAAAAGTTAGCTCTGCTAATAAAAAACCGCTTTATCTTTTGGTTTCATTGCCAAACGATCCCACTCTATTCAATAAGCAGAAAAATATATCAAATTAGGCTAAAGGCTTCATTCCTCACATCTTAGGGCAATCCAGTTAGGAACCTGATACCCTATTTGCATACGCAATACGCATGCCAGGCCTATATACCGGGTTTAAGGCCACATAACCAAACCCCAAATAAATTACATTTATAAGTTGCCCATAACTCACTGAGTACGAATATATAATCAATTTCATTATCGGGGTCCATTTGACCCTTTAAACTATCAATTTACGTCATTAGGGCGATGTCTAAGATACCTATTTTTACCGTAAAAATATATTCAAACATACGTAATAAACTCAAAGAATATATTAAGATTATTACCTGAATGTTTCAGGGTGAAAACTCTACTTTTCTCCGGCCCCTTTTCTTATTTTCTAGTATTTTTTCCTCTGCTGCTTCTCATTTTCCGTTTCTATTTTTGTGCTTCTCGTTACTGTATCAATTAAGAAAAAGCTTAATTCTCTTTCCTTTTTTTTTTCTTTTTCCTTTTTCATTTTTTATTTTCTTTTCTTTTCACGATGAAAATTAAAACGGAATCCTACGATATTCGAATCAATTCCAACTTTTATATACCAGTTATACAAAATATATGTAACATACTCACGAAGGCGGATCTCAAATTGGACTCCCGAAACTCAAGATGCGAATTTAAATAGAAAAAGTCAAATTATTTAACTTTCGGCATTTTAGCGGAAACTAGCCGAACAACATCGAAATTCACTTTCGAAAGTTTACAAAAATAAAAAATAATCATACGAATCTAACGGCGCTTTCGGATTTCGAATCGGAGCTCATTCGGCAAAATCGAGCTCGAAAATCTCTTTTTAATATTTATCGACAATAAAAACTGACACCTTTTTCCGATGCTTACCAAACGAGTTCTGATTTAGCTCAAATTTTACAGACAGCTCCTAATGAATATTACGAATATTTTAAAGTTATCAGCACGCCAATCGGAGTCATAACTTCCGAAACGACTAACCGAGGTCGTTTCAAAAGCAGAGGAGGAAAGAGGTTTGTGTTCGTGATTGTTGATGATTACTCAAGGTATATATGGACTTTGTTCCTTGCAAACAAATATGAAGCTTTCGATAGCTTCAAGGATTGGGTTGGAGTTTTGCAGAAAAGATTGAGCCTGGAATTGGTCAGTATCATATCTGACCACGGCACGGAGTTCGAAAATGTAAAATTCTCTAAGTATTGTACGAAACATAGTATTGATCATAATTTCTCTGCACCAAGAAAATCCACAGCAAAATGGAGTAGTTGAAAGGAAGAACAGGTCTCTGGAGGATATGGCAAGAACCATGCTGCTATCAAGTTGTCTTGCAAGAAATTTTTGGGCTGAAGCTATAAACACTGCATGTTACTTGGTGAACAGGTGTTCCATAAGGGCCATTCTTGACAAAACCCATGTTATACTCTAAGAACCTCCTATGGACGCTCGAAGGGGGAGTTTAATAGTGTCCTTCAATTTTTTGAAGAACCCGACTCTTAATTCTAGAACCCCGTTCTTGTAACAGAGTCTCCACCAAACACAAACACACACACAAACAGCAATCTAAAGAACACAGTATTTTTACGTGGAAAACTCCTTACTCAAGGGAGAAAAACCACGACCCACACTCTGGGATTTTGAAACCAATTTACTGAAACAAAAGAAAAAGTTTTTGATTACAAACTCTGTAACCAAGGGGCTGCACTCTAGACCCTAAACACTCAATAAAGCTATACTCTAGCTTTACAAAGTAATCCCTCAATCTTCACCTAAAACAATTGCTTCTAACATAAGCAGATAGGTAAAAACTAGTTTTAACACGAAAAAATGACAACTCTAATAAAGAATCTAAATAAAATATCTAAGGCCATCTCCAACCATTGTCCCCATTTTTTTCCCCTAAAATGAGAAAATTCCTAAAATTAGAGTAAACTTACTCCAACCATTCCCTCATTTTTCCCCCTAAAAAGAATATTCCTTTTTATATTCTTTTCTCTCTTCTATATTATATTAATATTTTTTATTTCAATTTTATTTTCTTATTTCCATTAAATAAATTCTTCTTTAATGTATTTTAATTTAATGTATTTTCAATTTTAATGTATTTTCAGTTTTAATGTATTTTTATTTAATGTATTTTCAATTTTAATGTATTTCCAATGTAATGTAATTCCAATTTTAATGTATTTTTATTTAACTTTTTTTTAATTTTAGCAACATTAAATATTTTATATTTGCACCTTTCATTATTTGTGATGGTTATATCTTTTTTATACAATTATAACTCAGAGTAAAATAAACTACCAATTTTACATTAAAAAACTAGATGCACGATAATTAAATTTTAAAAATAATACGACAATGCTAAGACGATGAATTAATTATATAAAGATATTATATAAACATAATTACATTTATATAAAGAGAGCAATTAAAAGATTAAATAATAAAAATAATATTATTTTAATGGTGAATAGTAAATAGAGAGATGAATAGTGTGTCCCCAAATCTAGGGAGACACTATTCACTCCCTATTTTAGGGACACAAATAGGGAGCCATTGGAGTGAAATTTCCTCAAATGTGTCTCCAAAAATAGAGAAAAGTGAAAATAGGGACAATGGTTGGAGATGGCCTAAGTTAAACTCTGAATTCTTCAACAGTTGTCTTCAGTAGTTAAGTTACTTTGAAAGTTATTGGATAGCCTTGTGTTTGCTCTTAACTCTCGTAGTGAATAACTAAGTACGGCTGCCTCAATTACTAGCTTTTATATGGGCTTTGTAACCCTAGTAGTGTTTCACCAGGAAACCTTGTAAATATGACAAGCCAAGATTTTCCTGTGATACTTTCCTTGTTTAGCTCCAACTCTTGTTCATACTTCAAAGAAACAGCCCCGGCACAACTTCTTCTAGCTGACTAGGATGCGCAATAGTTCACGCGCCACTACTCCTAGTTTTGCATGGATTTGCATTCTATAATCTTTTCGATCAGTTGTGTCCTTATTCATAAGGACCAAGTTCTTCTCCAAAATACTAGGTCCTTCGTTTGTCATTCTTCAAAATATTCAGCACAACAAATTCCCCTTTTTTGATGATGACAAAAAAATATTGCCAAAGAACACAAAGACAAAAATACATTTGAAAGATTTAAAGACATATGAGTTAGGTTAGGTCTCAAACATCCCAACATTCCTTTTTTCCCCTTTTGGCATCATCGAAAAGATTCAAGTCCTGCAAGAACAAGTTAGTACAGTCCACTCTAGAGCCCGAGGCAACAAGTCAACATAAGTAACTACTATAAGTAATCTAAGGGCCCAACTAGAACCAGAGATGTCATAGAACAAACCAAAACAAGCAAGACTAGTTTAATACCAATCATCCAGGGCGTGACAAACACACAGCCCAATTAAGTACAAAACCAGATAAAAATAGTCTCAAAAACATGCATCAGGGAAGGACAGGAGGGGAAATAAGATAAGGATTTGGACAAGGACAAGGAAGAAAAATGGGAAGGCATCAATTCTTCAGGTTGAAGTGCTTGACAAGTGCCTCAATGTTCTTTGAATTTTTGGCCCTTTCTACCACCAACTCAGCCTCAGGTTTGTGGCACTCAATCTTCAAGCGATCAATCTCTTGATCCTTCACCTGTAACTGCCTCTTCAGTTCAGCATTTTCTTCATCAACCTCTAATACATACTGCTCTAGTTCCTTAACAGCTGCAATAGCTTCATTAGGTCCAAAATCCTCACTTTCATCGGACTGCTTTTGCTTAACTGGCATTGGTCGCTTGGATGCCTTTTTTTCTTTGAAGAAATCACAATTCTTCAGAAAATTCAGACCAAACATCTGATGCGATGTTGGCTTCTTTATCCAGCAAGTCTATGTATGTTAAGTCCAGAGCACAGGCCTCACTGTTTCTCTCCCTTCTAGGCAGCAAGAATATTTAGACAAACTTAAATAGCAACTCTGTGCTGGTTCCATCTCCTTCTTCTCAACCTTTCTTTCTTTTTTCTGATTCCTCTCATCCCTGTGAATTTCTTCACCACACTCAGAGGAGTAACACCATCAGTCCTCTTAGGCCAGTTTCACTTAATGTACCTGCAATAACCTTCAGCAGGTACATCAAGAATGACCCCTAACTCCATCCTTCCAAACTCCAACTCCACTCTTTTCACCATTGAGAACACCCTTCTTGCAGCTACCCTATAGTTTACATAGAACTTTCTGATCTCCATGTAGGCACCTGACCTTATTAGAGAAGAGCTTCAGCCACCCTTGGTAAGAATACTACCTGCTAGTACTTGATACCTAGCAAAGAAGGCTGCCATGTCAACCTCTTCATCATCTTCTTTCTTTTTCTTCTTGACATCCACCTCACTGTCAGTGCCAGAATTATCTAGGCGAGCATACTCCCCATCCTCATCACTTTCCACCTTCTCCTCAGTATCAGTTTCCTGCTCCACTTCTTCCAGCTTTTGTTTCTTTTTCTTCTCATACTTATCAACTATTTCTACTTGTTGTTTCAAAGCAGACCTAGTAGCTACCCTTCTAGGAGCCACTGGCACAGCAGGTTCATCACCACCTTCATCAACACCCTGAGAGTCTCCATCACTCTCATCTACAAGCTGCTCTTAGATACAATCTTTCCTCCTTTCACAAGCTTTTTTCTCTTCCCCTTTATCGGCTTTGTTCACTCACAATCACCACTTCATCTTCGTCCTCATCTTCCATCATCTTCTCATCTACCTAACCAAATTTTCTTTTCACATTCTTCTTTGGGACTTTCACAGCTTTCTCAACAGCACTTTATTTCACCTCTGTCTCCTCTTCTTTATTTTCTTCAGTATCTGTCCAATCAAGTTTTGCATCATCAGCTACAGCATAAACCATGGAAGAACCGGATTCTTTTTCCAGTTCCTTAGTAGCTTAAGAAGAACTAGGTCCTTCACATTTAGGACAACTCAGCACAGCCTCCACCAGTACCTTCTCTAAAGGAGCAGTCTCCGAACTAGGTCCGTCGACTGGGCCTCTTTAAGACTCTACTGAATCTTCCTCTCTCAACCTCTCCAACACGTTTTAAACAGCGCTCAATCCCACCATTTTGTCAGTAACTTTGGGTACATGAAATCCAACCGCAGGTTCAAAAGTTTCTAAGGCCACCTGCCCTTCTCCCTCTACCACTTCCCCCTATCAGTTGTACTATTAGGCTCTACAGCTTTAACAATCTCATCCATGACTTTAACTAAAATTTTCGTACCAGCCTTTTCAGGACTAATAACTGAATCTAAGGCAGTAGAACTAACTTGAGCAGAATCAGGCCTTACCTCAACTGATTTTGCATCACAAACCACCGGAGTAGATGCCGGAACAGAGGGTTTTGCGGTGGTTTTCTTGAAAATCTTCTTTCCAACTTTCTTCTGAATTTTCAGGCGTTCCCTAGCCAATCGTTCAACAACAGTAGAGGCAGTGGATTTGAGAGAGGAATCTTTGGAGGTGTGGGTTTCTGAGGTTTTAGCCGGAGAGCCAGATGATGATTGTGCTTGAGACATGGTGAAGAGTTTTTCTTGAGGTAGGTTTAGTGAAAAGAAGGGTTTTCTTGTTTAGAATTTGAGAGAGAGAAATAGAGAGAATGCAGTAGATGTTTTCTTGTTTCAGATGAATAACAGAAGAGTAGATAATGAAGAGATGTTCAAGTTGATCTACAGAATAGGCGGTAATGATGGCAACATAAAAGTAGAACACCATTTAGAGTTCTTGGGAAGCCGGGAATGCTTTGGATGTGACGGTTATGTGAGATGGTCATTAAGACTTCTAGAGTGAGTGGGGTAGGTTTGAAATTTAAAATTGTAACCAAAAAGGTAATTTTCCCATGAATTTGGGAGGTTACACAAGCGTGGAAGGTTTTCATGATGCACGTTCAAGAATCAATCAATTCTAGTCATAGTACTTAAAATATATAGCTATATAGATGTACCTGTACATGGTTCCTAATGCTTCCAGTGTTTCCTTCTACTTCCTCATTTGGTTCTTCTATGGGAACTCATTAGAACACTTAAGTAACACTTAGTTGAACAAGAATACTTAATAAAGTACAGAGACAGACTGGACTATAATAACTTAAAATTTCAAACAGGAAATTGAACACTTAACTAGCCAAACCTTGGGGATCAAGTGCTGGGTCATTCATGTATTTTGGTCATCCCTAACTCCAACCTGTTCCTCTCAAATTGAACTTTGTTCAAGGCTTTGGTACAAATGTCAGCAGTTTGATCCTTAGTCCTGCAAGAATTCATGGTGATTAGACCCTTTTCAATATTATCTCCGAGAAAATGATATCTAATAAAATGTGCTTGGTCCTTATATGTTGGATTGGGTTCTTGGCAATGTTCACAACACTTGTGTTATCACAGAAAATAGGCACTGCTCTACATTTATTTCCAAAGTCCTCCAACTGTTGTTTGATCTACAGCAACTGAGAACAACAGGATGCAGCTGCTACATACTCAGCTTCTGCAGTAGACAAGATTACAAAGTTCCGCTTCTTTGTAGCCCAAGAAACTAAGCAAGGACCAAGGAAATGTGTCATCCCTAAAGTGCTTTTCCTGTCCACCAGATGACCTTCATAATCAGCATCAGCAAATCAAATCAATTCAAAAGCACCATCCCTGGGGTACCATAGACATAAATCTTGAGTTCCTTCCAAGTATCTCAAAATTCTCTTCACAACTGTTAGATGTGATTCCTTTGGTTTAGACTGAAATCTAGCACACAATCCCACACTGTACACAATATCATGTCGACTAGCTGTGAGATAGAGAAGTGAACCTATAATTCCTCTATACTTAGTCTCATTTGTAGAAGGACCTAGCTCATCCATATCCAGCTTTGTTCCAGGAGCAATAGGAGTAGAAATCTCTTTTGCTCCTTCCATGTCAAACTTCTTCAAAAGTTCCTTGACATACTTCTGTTGATGAATCATAGTTCCTTCAGGAGTTTGTTTGATCAGCATTCCTAGAAAGAAATTAAGTTCTCCTATCATGCTCATTTCGAACTCACTGCCCATCAACTTAGCAAATCCCTTGCATAACTCCTCATCAGTGGATCCAAATATAATGTCATCAACATATACTTGAACCACCAATAAATCTGTTCCTTTTTTCTTCAGGACATTGTGTTGTCGATTCTTCCTCTTCAAAACCCATTTTTAAGCAAGAACCCTGATAACCTCTCATACCAAGCTCTAGGTGTTTCCTTCAATCCATAAAGAGTCTTATCAAGTTTGTATACATAATCAAGAAATTCACTGTTCAAGAAACCTGAAGGCTGCACACATAAACTTTTAGGTATCTATTCAAGAATGCACTGTTGATATAATGTGAACTCCATATATGTAGCAAAGGCAATCAAAATTCTTGTGGCTTCCATCCTAGCTACTAGTGAAAGGTCTCATCATAATTAATTCCATCCTCTTGACTGTAGCCTTGGACTACCAGTCTAGCTTTATTTCTTGTCACTATGCCATGTTTATACAATTTATTCCTGAACACCCATTTAGTTCTAATGATTGATCTTTCCTTTGGTTTAGAAACTAGATGTCATACTTTTCTTCTCTCAAACTGATGAAGTTTATCCTGCATAGGTAAGACCCAGTCTGGATCTTCCAAGGCTTCCTTTACATTCTTTGGTTCCATAGATGATAGGAAGGCAAAGAATGCACATAAATTTTTTAGGGTAGATCTAGTCATTATCCCAGCATCTAACTCAGATAACACATTCTCCAGAGGGTGTGAGCTTTGATGTTTCCACGGTCGAGGTTGTATATGGTCAGAATGCCCTTCAGCGTCAGCTTGAGTGGGTTCTTCCTGATAATTTGCTTCATCTTCCTTATCTACTATTCCCCCTGACATATTGACTCCTTGTTCCCCCGAGTTAGATTTCCATCTTATTTACAAGGTTTTTCCTTTTCTTCTGAGTTCTCAAAGTTAGCTACAGACTCTTCTCGAGCAAGACCAATAGCCTGATCATCTCCTTCCTTTTTAGCAATTTCCTTATCTGACTCGTCAAACACCACATGCATGCTTTCCTCCACTGTTTGAGTCCTTTTGTTGAAAACTTTATATGCCTTGCTTTGGGTAGAATACTCAAGAAAGATTGCCTCATCACTTCTTGCATCAAATTTTCCCAATGGTTCCTTGCCGTTGTTGTGGATAAAATATTTACACCCAAAAGGCCTCAGGTGTGCAATATTCGATTTTCTTCCTCTAAAAAGTTCATAAGGGGTTTTGTCAAGAATGGCCCTCATGGAACACCTGTTCAGTAAGTAACATGCAGTGTTTATAGCTTCAGCCCATAAATTTCTTGCAAGACCACTTGATAGCAGCATGGTTCTTGCCATATCCTCCAAAGACATGTTCTTTATTTCAACTACTCAATTTTGCTGTGGAATTCTTGGTGCAGAGAAATTATGATCAATACTATGTTTCGTACAATACTCAGAGAATTTTTTATTTTCGAGCTCCGTGTTGTGGTCAGATCTGATACTGACTAATTACAGACTCAACCTTTTCTGCACAACTCCAGCCCAGTCCTTGAAGCTATCGAAAGCTTCATCTTTAGATGCAATGAACAAAGTACATGTATACCTTGAGTAATAATCAACAATCACGAACACGAACCTCTTTCCTCATCTGCTTCTGACTCTCATGGGTCCACATAGATCCATATGTATCAGCTCCAGTGGCTTTGACGTACTCACCACCTTTTTGGATTTAAAGGATGATCTCACGTGTTCCCCCTTAACACAAGCATCACATATATTGATGTCTTCAAATTTCTTGTTTGGCAACCCAGAACAAGTTCCTTCGATGCTAACTTGTTGAGCTGTGACAGACTAGCATGTCCCATCCTTTTGTGCCGCAGCTGAGAATCACTCTCTTGGACATTCAAGCATGTTAAATTATTTTCAGGAAGTGATCCCAGTGATGCTTTGTACACATTATTCACCCTTTTTCCTTCCATGGCGATTTCTCCACTCTGTAGGTTTTTCACCGTACATCCTACAGATGAGAAGCTAAATTCGTTTCCCCTGTCACATAGTTGAGAAATACTCAGCAAATTGTGTCTGAGACCATCAACACAATATACATTTTTAATTGCATGATCTAAGGATCTCCCAACTTTTCCAATTCCCACAAACTCTTTCCTCCACCGAAGGCTACATTGCCTTCTTGAAATGCTGCGAGTGAGAGAAAGATCCTTATGTCTCCAGTCATGTGCCTTGAACAACCACTGTTAAGAATCCTGCTTGGGTTGTTCACTCTCACTCCAGCCTTTAAACCAAATCAAGGGTTAGTTTTAAGAACCCAGACAAGCTTGGGTCCCTTCTTATGAGAAAATGGATGAATCAAATCTTTCCTAGCCCATTCAGGTAAAGAAATCCTTTTATTTTTGTCCTTTTCCTTACTTGCAGCCATGCACCTTTGTCTGTAATATCCAGTTTTTCCACAGAAAGTGCACAACATGTTACAAGGCAAACCCACATTCTTACTCTGTGGATTATATGGAGGCAAAGGTTTTTTGAATCCTAGCCCTCGTTTCCCTTTATTATGGTTTTCCAGAACCCAGTTCATTGCCTCATAAGATTTGTTCCATTTTGTTAGTCTGGTAAGCTCATAATCAGCTTTTTCAACCTTTTGTTTGAGAACACTATTTTTCTCAGTTTCCTGATATCGGATCTCATTTGTTCTCTTGAGCTCATCCTCAAGAAGGTTTGAACTTCACTGATTACTTGCGTATCATTAACATTTTTCTTTAACTGATTTAATTCCATTTCAAGTTCTGAGATCTTAGAGTTTAACACAAGAGCATGCCCTTTTCGAAGAGCATTAATTTCTTCAAATTCAACATTTAGCTCTTGAAAGCTCTTGCATCTTGCTCTTAGATCACTTATATCATCAGTTAGTTTGTCTTTCTCAGCTTTTATTTTTTCATAACCCTCAATTAAGGTGATAGTTATTAGAATCAGAATTTCAGTTGAGTATGTGGGCAAATTTTCTTTTAGTTCAGAAAGACATACCTCAGCTGAATGAGCAGCTTCTTCTCCATCAATTGCATGAGGGCTGATTCTTTCTTCTGGGCATCTTCAGTGTATATCTCTTTCAGCTTCTCCCAAATCTCTTTTGCAGACTTGTACTCCAACATTGGCATTTGATGCAGCCAATTCAAATCTTGAGGGTCAAGTTCTTCTACCAGCTTTGTGACCGAGGATCTATTCGCTACTCTCTTCACATGTACATGAGGTCCTCGTTTCACAATCAACCAGAGACTGTAGTCTATTGCTTGAAGGAAGACATTTATTTGTTTCTTCCACCTTTTATAACTTGTTCCATTAAGTACTGGTGGCTTGAAAGGATCTCTTCCTCCTCTGAACTCCCGTGGATCTTCTTCATCTGAGTTCTCACCAAACAATCCCATCAATACTAGTGGGAACTCATCCTCGGATTCTTTTTCTTCATCAGACTCACTGTCAATTGGTCCCCATGTAGCATAGAAGGCTTCCTTCTTCTTTCTTCTTTCTGCTCTGAAGTTTGGTGATCGTCTGAACTTCTTCTTGTCTTTGTCATTATCTTTTGATGCCTCCTTCTCCTTCTCTTTTGTAGCTCTATTCTTCATCCACTCAATTTCCCACATTGGGCAATCCATAACTGCGTGGTCCTTCTTGAAACACTTAAAACACCCTAAGTAATCTGGATTGTCAACTATGTTCTTCCTACCAGTATTTTCTTTGTTGTTCCTTTTGTACCCCTTGAACTTTCCCAGATTAAACTTCAGCCTTAAAGCACTGACCATAGCTGCTTCAACCGATTATAAGTCAACGTACTCCTCAGATTCTTCAGTTGCTTCAAGTGCAAGAGTCTTTTCCTTCTTGAGCAATGGCTTACTCTTAGATTCCTTCATCATTTCATGTGTTTTCAAGCTTCCAACCAGTTCTTCAAGCTTGATAGACCTAAGAGGTTTGGACTAAATAATAGCAGTCATTTTGGGTTCCCAGTCATCAGGAAGCACATTCAGAACCTTATCCACCATCTCAACTTCCGGCAGTTTCATATCTAGAGACCTCATCTCGTTTGTGATAATAGTCAGCCTAGTCATCATGTCTTGTATCGACTCCTTCTCTCTCATAGTGAACAACTCAAATTGTCTTTTCAACATTCTTTCTTGGAGTCCTTGACTTAAGTCGTTCCTTCATGCGCGGCTTCTAGAGCATCCAAAATTTCTTTTGCCGTTTTGTAGGATGAGACCCTATTGGACTCTTCTGAACCAAGCCCACAGATTACCAATCATTTGGCTTTGTGGTTCTTTTCAACCATCTTGTAGTCAGCCTCATTGAACTCCTCTTTTGTTTTGGGTTTTTCTAAAGCAGAAACTCCTTCATCAACAGTTTTGGTTGGTATCAAATTTCCTTCAGAAACAATCAACCAGAGTTGATAATATTCCACACAAATATAGTTCTCCATTCTGTTTTTCCACCAAGCGTAGTATTGCCCATTAAACTGTGGGGGCCTCAAAACCGACTGCCCTTCAGTAATAGTAGGTGGTGAACTCATGATTAGTTCCTTCTCAAGGTGTTAGTCTAAAGCGAGAAGACCTGCTCTGATACCACTTGTTATACTCTAAGCACCAATTATGGACACTAGAAGGGGGGTTGAATAGTGTCCTCCAATTTTTCGAAGAACCCGACTCTTAATTCTAGAACCCCGTTCTTGTAACAGAGCCTCCAGCAAATACAAACACACGCACAAACAGCAATCTAAAGAGCGCAGTGTTTTTACGTGGAAAACTCCTTGCTCAAGGGAGAAAAACTACGACCCACACTCTGGAATTTTGAAACCAATTCACTAACACAAAAGAGCATGCTTTTTTATTACAAACTCTATAACCAAGGGGCTACACTCTAGACCCTAAACACTCAACAAAACTATACTCTAGTTTTACAAAGTAGATTACTCAATCTTCACCTAAATACAATTGTTTCTAACATAAACAGATAGGTAAAAAATAATTTTAACACGAAACAATGACCACTCTAATAAAAAACCTAGATAAAGTATCTAAGTTAAACTATGAATTCTTCAACAGTTGTCTTCAGCAGTTAAGTGACTTTGAATGTTATTGGATCGCCTTGTGTTTGCTCTCAACTCTCGTAGTGAATAGCTAAGTACGGCTGCCTCATTTACTAGCTTTTTAATGGGCTTTGTAACCCTAGTAGTGTTTCACCAGAAAACTTTGTAAATATGACAAGTCATGATTTTCCCGTGATACTTTCCTTGTTTAGCTCCAACTCTTGTTCATACTTCAAAGAAACAGCCCCGACACAACTTCTTCTAGCTGACTAGGATGCGCAATAGTTCACGTGCCACTACACCTAGTTCTGCATGGATTTGCATTCCATAATCTGTTCGATCATTTGTGACCTTCTTCTTAATGACTAAGTTTTTCTCCAAAACACTAGGTCTTTCATTTGTCATTCTTCAAAGCATTCAGCACAACAACCCCTTATGAACTTCTCAGGGGAAGAAAACTGAATATTGCACACCTGAGGTCTTTTGTGTAAATGCTTTGTCCACAACAAAGGCAAGGAACCATTGAGAAAATTTGATGGAAGAAGTGATAAGGAAATCTTGCTTGGTTATTGTACCCAAAGCAAGGCATACAAAGTATTCAACAAAAGGACTCAAATGGTGGAGGAGAGCATGCATGTGGTCTTTGACGAGTCAGACAAAGCAATTGCTGAAAAGGAAGGAGATGATCAGGCTATTGGTCTTGCTCGAGAAGATTCTGCAGGTAACTCTGAGAACTCAGAAGAAAAGGAGGAACCTTGTGAAGAAGATGGAAATCTAACTCAGGGGGAACAAGGAGTCAATATGTCAGGGGGAACAATAGATAAGGAAGATGAATCAAATGATCAGGAAGAACCCACTCAAGCTGATGCTGAAGATTCTTCTCACCACATACAACCTCGACCGTGGAAACATCAAAGCTAACACCCTCTGGAGAATGTGTTATCTGAGTTACATACTGGGATAATGACTAGATCTGCCCTAAAAAATTTCAGTGCATTCTTTGCCTTCCTATCATCTATGGAATCGAAGAATGTAAATGAAGCCTTGGAAGATCCACATTGGGTCTTAGCTATGCAGGATGAACTTCATCAGTTTGAGAGAAACAATGTATGGCATCTAGTTTTAAAACCAAAGGACAGATCAATCATTGGAACTAAATGGGTGTTCAGGGATAAACTGGATGAACATGGCATAGTGATAAGGAACAAAGCTAGACTGATAGTCCAAGGTTACAGTCAAGAAGAAGGAATTGATTATGATGTCCTTTTCACCAGTAGCTATGATGGAAGCCATAAGAATGTTGATTGCCTTTGATATATATATGGAGTTCACATTATATCAGATGGATATGAAGAGTGTATTCTTGAACGGATACCTAAATGAAGAAGTTTATGTGGTGCACCCTCCAGGTTTCTTGAACAGTGAATTTCCTGATTATGCATACAAACTTGATAAGGCTCTTTATGGGTTGAAGAAAGCACCTAGAGCTTGGTATGAGAGGTTATCAGGTTCTTGCTTAAAAATGGGTTTTCAAGAGGAAGAATCGACAACACACTGTTCCTGAAGAAGAAAGGAACGGATTTATTGGTGGTTCAAGTATATGTTGATGACATTATATTTGGATCCACTGATGAGGAGTTATGCAAGGGATTTGCTAAGTTGATGGGCAGTGAGTTCGAAATGAGCATGATAGGATAACTTAATTTCTTTCTAGGAATGCTGATAAAAAAACTCCTGAAGGAACTATGATTCATCAACAGAAGTATGTCAAGGAACTTTTGAAGAAGTTTGACATGGAAGGAGCAAAAGAGATGTCTACTCCTATTACTCCTGGAACAAAGCTGGATATGGATGAGCTAGGTCCTTCTACAAATAAGACTAAGTATAGAGGAATTATAGGTTCACTTCTCTATCTCATAACTAATCGACCTGATATTGTGTACAGTGTGGGATTGTGTGCTAGATTTCAATCCAAGCCAAGGGAATCACATCTAACAGCTGTGAAGATAATTCTGAGATACTTGAAAGAAACTCAGGATTTATGTCTATGGTACCCCAGGGGTGGTACTTTTGAATTGATTGGTTTTGTTGATGCTGATTATGCAGGTAATCTAATGGATAGGAAAAGCACTTCAAGGATTGCACATTCCTTGGTCCTTGCCTAGTTTCTTGGGATACAAAGAAGCATAACTCAGTAGCCTTGTCTACTGCAGAAGCTGAGTATGTAGCAGCTGCATCTTGTTGTTCTCAGTTGATGTGGATCAAACAAAAGTTGGAGGACTTTGGAATTAAATGTGGAGCCGTGCCTATTTTCTGTGATAACACAAGTGTTATGAACATTGCCAAGAACCCAGTGCAACGTAAAAGGACTAAGCACATTGATATTAGACATCATTTCTTAAAGATAATGTTGAAAATGGTCTAATCACCATGAATTCTTGTAGGACTGTGGATTAAATTGCTGACATCTTCACCAAAGCCTTGAACAAAGTTCAATTTGAGAAGAACAGGTTGGAGTTAGGGATGACCAAAATACATGGATGACCCAGCACTTGATCCCCAAGGTTTGGCTAGTTAAGTGTTCAATTTCATGTTTGAAATTTTAAGTTGTTATAGTCCAGTCTGTCTATGTACTTTATTAAATATACTTGTTCAACTAAGTACTACTTGAGTGTTCTAATGATTTCTAAGGGAAGAACCAAATGAGAAAGTAGAAGGAACGACTATAAGCATGAGGAACCATGTCCAGGTACATCTATATAACTATATATGTTAAGTACTATGACTAGAATTGATTGTTCTTGAAAGTGCATCAAGAAAACCTTCCATGTTTGTGTAACCGCCCAATTTCATAGGAAAATTACCTTTTTCGGTTACATTTTTAAATTTCAAACCTACCCCACTCACTTTTCAAGTCTTAATGACCATCTCACATAACCGTCACATCCAAAGCTTTCCCCGTTTCCCAAGAACTCTAAAAGATGATCCACTTTTAAGTTGCCATCATTATCGCTTATTCCCTAGATTAACTTTAACATCTCTTCACCATCTCTCCTTCCATTATTCATCTTAAACAAAGAAAACATCTATTACATTCTCTCTATTTCTCTCCCTCAAGTTCAAAATAAGAAAACCCTTTTTTTCACTAAACCTACCTCAAGAAAAATTCTTCACCCTGTCTCAAGCACAATCATCATCTGCCTCTCTGGCTAAAACCTCAAAAACCCACACCTCTAAAGATTCCTCTCTCAAACCCACCGCCTCTACTATTGCTGAAAGACTAGCTAGGGCACGCTTGAAAGTTCAGAAGAAAGTTGGAAAGAAGATTTCCAAGAAAACCACCGCAAAACCCTCTGTTTCGGCATCAACTCTGGTGGTTTATGACGCAAAATCAGTTGAGGTAAGGCCCGATTTTACTCAAGTCAGTTCTACTGCTTTAGATTCAGTTATTAGTCCTAAAAAGGTTAGTACGGAGGCTTTAGTTAAATATATGGATGAGATTGTTAAAGTTGTAGAGCCTGATAGTACAACTAATAGGGGAAAGTGGTAGAGGGAGAAGTGTAGGTTGCCTTAGAAACTTTTGAACCTGGGTTTGGATTTCATGTACCCAAAGTTACAGACAAAATAGTGGGGTTGAGTGCTGTTCAAAATGTGTTGGAGAGATTGAGAGAGGAGGATTCAGTAGAGCCTCAAAGAGGCCCAGTCGACGGACCTAGTTCAGAAACTGCTCCTTTTGAGAAGGTACTAGTGGAGGTTGTGTTGAGTGGTCTTGTATGTGAAGGACCTAGTTCTGCTGAAGCTACTAAGGAATTGGAAAAAGAACCTGGTTCTTCCACGGTTCCTATTGTAGTTGATGATGCAGAAGTTGATTGGACAGATTCTGAAGAAAATAAAGAAGAGGAGACAGAGGTGACAGATACTGCAGTTGAGAAAGCTGTGAAAGTCCCAAAGAAGAATGTGAAAAGAATATTTGGTGAGGAAGATGAGAAAATGATGGAAGAAGAGGAGGAAGATGAAGTGGTGATTGTGAGTGAAACAAAGCCAATGAAGGGGAAGAGGAGAAAGCTTGTGAAAGGAGGAAAGACTGTGTCTAAGAGTAGACTTGTAGATGAGATTGATGAAGACTCTCAGGGTGATGATGAAGGTGGTGATGAACCTGCTGTGCCAGTGGCTCCTGGGAAAGTAGCTACTAGGTCTGGTTTGAAACAGCAGGTAGAAATGTTTGATAAGTATGAGAAGAAAAAGAAACAAAAGTTGGAAGAAGTGGAGCAGGAAACTGCTACTGAGGAGAAGGTGGATAGTGATGAGGATGGGGAGTATATTCACCCAGATTATTCTTACACTGATAGTAAGGTGGATGCCAAGAGGAAAAAGAAAGAAAATGATGAAGAGGTTGACAAGGTAGCCTTCTTTGCTAGGCATCAAGTACTAGCAGCTGGTAGTATTCTGAGTGACCTAGAGGTGCATTATATAAGACCCTTGGTCAATAAGGTGGAAGACCAAGGGTGGCTGAAGCTTTTCTCTAATGAGGTAAGGTACCTACATGCTGAGGAGATCAGAGAGTTCTATGTTAACTGCAGGGTAGCTGCAAGAATGGTGTTCTCTGTGGTGAAAGGAGTAGAGCTGGAGTTTGGAAGGAAGAAGCTAGGGGTCATTCTTGATATACCTGCTGAAGGTTATTTCAGGTACATTAAGATGAATTGGCCTATGAAGACTGATGGTGTTAGCCCTCTGAGTGTGGTGAAGAAATTCACAGGGAAGACAAGAATCAGAAAAGAAAGAAAAGTTGAGAAGAAGGAGATGGAACTGGCACATCAGTTGTTGTTTGAGTTTGTCCACAGATTCTTGCTGCCTAGAGGGGAGAGAAACAGTGAGGCATGTTCTCTGGATATAACATACATGAACCTGCTGGATAGAGGAACAAGGACAAATCTACCAGGTCTGATCATCAGACATATCAAAAGGATTGCAGATACTGATCAAAAGCCACATTCTTTAGTGCATTCCTACATCCTGCAACATGTCTTTGAGCATTTTGGTGTGCCCTTGGAAGATGGAAAGAATCCAACATTGCATCAGATGTTTGGTCTAAATTTTATGAAGAACTGTGAATCTTCAAGGAAAGAAAGGCATCCAAGCGACCAATGCCAGCTAAGCAAGAGCAGCCTGATGAAAGTGAGGATTTTGGACCTGATGAAGCTATTGCAGTTGTGAAGGAACTGGAGCATCATGTATTGGAGGTAGATGAAGAAAATGCGGAACTGAAGAGGCAGTTACAGGTGAATGATCAAGAGATTGATTGCTTGAAGATAGAGTGTCACAAACATTAGGCCGAGTTGGCGGTAGAAAGGGCCAAAAATTCAAAGAACATTGAGGCACTTGTCAAGTACTTCAACCTGAAGAACTGAAGCCTGCTCATTTTCCTTCCTTGTCCTTGGCCTTGTCCAAATCCTTATCTTATTTCCCCTCCTGTCCTTCCTTGATTCATGTTTTTGAGATAATTTTCATCTGGTTTTGTACTTAATCGGGCTATGTGTTTGTCACGCCCTGGATGATTGGTTTTAAACTACTCTTGCATGTTTTGGTTTGTTCTATGACATCTCTGGTTCTGGTTGGGCCCTTAGATTACTTATAGTAGTTACTTATGTTGACTTGTTGCCTTGGGCTCTAGATTGGACTGTACTGACTTGTTCTTGCAGGATTTGAATCTTTTCAATGATGTCAAAAGGGGGAAGAATGGAAATATTGGGATGTTTGTGACCTAACTCATCTGTTTTAAATTCTTTCAAATGTATTTTTGTCTTTGTGTTCTTTGGTGTTTTTGTCTGTACAGGTTCTTTGGCAACATTTGTTTGTCATCAGGAAAAAGGGGGAATTTATTGAGCTGAATGTTTTGAAGTATGACAAACGAAGGACCTAGTAATTTGGAGAAGAACTTGGTCCTTAAGGAAAAGGGCACGACTGATCGAAAGATTACGGAATGCAAATCCATGCAGAACTAGGAGTAGTGGCGCGTGAACTATTGTGCATCCTAGTCAGTGTCGCACCCCACTTGAAGGCAAGTAAGTGGTTTACAACTTGAGGTAACTCGTTTGGATTGAATTTTTGGAGTCGCCACCTAATAAATTATTCTAGGCGTATTAGGTCACCTATTAATTTTTAATTCAAATAATAACTCCGGGTTGGTCTACTAATCAGAGATTTGGGTAAGTGTTCAAGTTAACTTAGAAGGAAGGGGTTAGGCACCTCCTAAGTTCCACTAAACGTGGTTCCCGACCGATTTTATATTGGGTTTTAACATGTAAGGAAGCTAAGAGGATAAAAAATTAAATAAAATAAGCAAAGAGGACATGTATGCAAACACATTAAAATATGAAAATAGGCAGTTCGGTATAAACAGTCTCAATTTACAGACATGTTACATATATAGCTACAATTAATAATGTTAGACAAAATTAACCAATATTGTCATATTATACTTTAATTAACACAAGTTAACTTTTAAGTAACAAAATATTGAGCAAACATATAGTAAAAAAATATGTGCCACTAAAGGATGACATTGTGACATTAATTGACACATACCGTTAACTTCGGCGGCGACTTTAGTATGAGGTCGCTTTTAAAATAGTTAGTTAAAAATATATGTATATATATACATGTAAATGAGAACATGTTAAGCATATTCTAGCAAATAATAATTACATATAAAAAATTAAGTAGGGAGCAAGTATGACATATAGAGGAAACTTAATAATGGAATAGCAAGCAACCAATTGAAATTAACTTGAAAAAATAATATAATTTTAAATGACTTGACCTCCAAAGTGTCCAAATTCCTCACAAACTATTAATTAGCTTGGAGAAATTTAACAAGTGTGGCATAGCACTCTTTTTTTTTTTTTAGAAAAATGTTTTCACTTATTCTGAATTGCAGACACGATCTTGTTTAAAGAGAACATTCAACTTTTACATCTTTTGTAGAAATAGCCTCGTTTTAATCCTCTGCTACACTTGTTACCTTTCAAAATAATTCATGGACCTGCAGTTTTGGGCCTTAACATTTTCAGTAACAGTCAACTATTTAAAACTGGTTTCAGTTTTAGCCACTTATGAAGAAATAGAGTGTCACTTGCTACATTTAAGAAATTTATCATTTGCACAAATCAACATACTTTATAGTTACGATTTACAAAATACAAAATTTATAGAAATAGTCCAGTTTCTTAACAGTCTTGCATTTTTAGCCCATTTTCTAATTTCATGCAGAAAACTTCGCCCTCTTTAATTTGGCCTTAACGCTTCCCTGCTCAAATAACTTACAGAATCCACAGTTTTATACATACAGTCTATTTTGCACAATATTCACATATTCAGCCCTTTAAACATACACGAGCAAAGAGAGGATTAGAGAAGTGGCCCCTTTTGGCTAATGTTGTACTATACTTAGCAGTGTACAAGTTGATACCTGTCCTATGCACTAACTTTCACCTTATTGTCCTTAATACAAAGATAAATACCCAATTTCAAATATACAATTCTAGTGGATACAAATTCCAGAGACCTTCACATAAACAAAAGAAAGCATAATAACAAAAAGGGCCTTTGTCCCTATTTTTTGATAGATTCTCCTTGAACCTTGGCTGGCTCAAATATCAACTTCAAATACATGTCGCAACTCATCAACAGAGTAACTTTCGGCTACCTCGAACTTACTCACATACCTACAAAATGATGTTAATAGAGGTATAGCCATTTAACGGCTATCCTACCATGATCAAAAGTAACCTGCAAGGGGTGTTAGTAATGGGACTAATATATCCCCAAGTCACGCAGATAGCACGTTCCAAGAAAGCACCTCCAGACATGAAACTTTTACGGAAAAGACATATTGCGAGAGCCATTCATCTAGCTATAGACATACCTTAACAGGATTTGAATAATTAGAGTAGTACAAAACCAAGAAAGTAGAAGCCAGTAATAAGTAAAAAATAGCGAGGTCAAATAGTGACCTTTCCAATAATTTATCTTGGCTCTCAGCCAGCAGAGTAACAATTAGAGAGGAAAGAGTAGTTCTTTCTGATCGTCAACAGAATAGAGAAAGTAAAGCAGAGAGAGAGGGAGAGGAGAGGATGTCTGACGGTGTGTATGTTGTCCCTTTCGACTGGAAAAGAGTTGATATTTATAGGGGAATTTTAGACTGACTCATTCAGGTTTAAAAAAGGACAAGAATCAATCACACACATGACTATGGAAAGAGGAGGATTCACTATCAATTAAGGAGAATCATATTCAAATTTCAAACCTTTGTCACATGCTAAAAGAGAGTAGAATATTCAGTTTTAGTATTAAGGGAAACATTCAGTCTTCCTAAAGTTATGGAAGAAAAGATACTAAATTTCTATTAAGGAAACTTGTTCAACAGTTAATTTGCGATGAGAATAATAACGTATAAGGCTGGAAATTATATAAAAGGAAAGGATCTGAGAAAAATACTAACAATCCCATATATGCATATCCTCCTTCTCATTCTTTTAGACAATATGTATGTGTTATATGCGTAATTAGCAGAATACATAACAATTACAATATAGTTCTCAATAGCAAATCACCAAAATAGGCAAACACTTCTTGACTCGATTCGAAACAAGCATGATCGATGCTTAATCAGTTCCAACAATCCGAGCAGTTGTACAGTCATACAATGTAATTAGACAAACATAGGTAGTTGACAATTGTAAGAGTATGCATAACGCTTTATGCTATTTTCACATCATAAACAAAGTAGGAAACTTACTAAGATATGATTATACTTTTATCTTCCAGTCCAATTTTCAACAACTCATGGATTTAATAAAAATAGAAATTATAGCATGTGGTTTATAATTTCAGCCTAAGAAAACATAAAGTAAAATGAAAAGGAACGATATTACCAGTTCAGGCGTCGGGACGGGCCGGGTCAACACCGACCTGGGTCGGGTCATCTTCAATTCTGCCCGTGTTTGCTTAGATCTTGGAGATTCGTGTTTGAAAACTCCCATTTCTTGCCTTCTATGCGTGATTTGCTTGATTCTTGCTTAGTATCTGTTGTATTAACTATGATTTGTATTAATTTTCCATTTCCTTTACGGGTTCCAACGACATAGAGAGAGAGAGAGAGAGAGATTTCGTTCCCGTTTAACCAGTGATAGGACAGAGAGAAGAGGGGCATGACTGGCGGCGTCAATGGCGGAGGAGCTACGTCGGAATCGAGTTGTTGTGAGGTGTATTTGGTCGGGGTGAATCTGGACATTTTTTGGGGGAGAAGGGGGAGATAGGGCGGTTGTGAGTGTGTGGGAGTTGGGAGGGAAATATTTCTAGGGTTTTGATGTTTGGGGGGCTGAATGTAAATATTAAAATGTAGGATTTAGTTTGAGCCGTTGGATGGAGGAGACGAACGGTTCAGATCATGCCACGTGGGAGCGTAGGAGGGTAAGTGTATGGTAAATACTTACCCGCACCCGGTGTTTACACCAAACCATACAAACTAACCGTGGTAGTTAAAATTTAAGGTATAAATTCATATCATCTAACCATGATTAAGTAATAGATGGATGTATTTCAATACACATGGCTTGTATTTATTGGTTTGGTGTAAACACCGGGTGCGGGTAAGTTTTTACCGTGTATAAGTTGTGTGTGTGAGTGTTGGCTGATCTGTAAGGGTACAAGTCACTAGTTGTGCTTTAAAAGGTTGTACCAGATGCTTGGAAGGATTGTACACACGCTTGATTAAGTTGTACATGTGCTAAAAGTATGTTTTAGTGAGGTGTAGGCTTATATGGAGCTTAAGTGGCGTATACGTGGACAAAGGGTAATGACGTGGACTAAATGTAATGGGAATGAGTTGTAAATTGATAAATTTGGTTAGTATTCAATTAAAATGTTAATAAATATGAATAATTAGTATAAAAATAGAGAAAAATTATAAATAATTATAAATACATATATTTAATAACAAATAAATATAAATTAGCTCAAATAATACTGATTAAATATAAATAGCCACATATAATTATTAAATGATACCGTAATGCGTTAAATTACGCAAATAGCATACGTATTTTTGAAAATAGCCTAAATGAATGCAATTACGTAATTATAATCACAATCGAATAAATATTATAGAAATAGGGGATTAATAATAGTATTACACACGTAAATGCATGCTTTCTAATGCAGTTTTGTTTGAAAAATTACTATTATCAGTTTTAATTAAATATAGCCAAATTGTGAAAAAATGGAGGGATAAAATTGGATGTCAACAGTCAGCTAAAAGAAGTTGTGCCGAAGCTGTTTCTTTGAAGTATGAACAAGAGGTCGAGCTAAACAAGGAAAGTATCACAGGAAAATCTTGACTTGTCATATTTACAAAGTTTCCAGGTGAAACACTACTAGGGTTACAAACCCCATATAAAAGCTAGTAATTGAGGCAGCCGTACTCAGTTATTCACTACGAGAGTTGAGAGCAAACACAACGCGATTCAATAACTTTCAAAGGTGACTTAACTGCTGAAGAAAACCGTTGAAGAACTCAGAGCTTAAGTAGTAAATTTTAATAGGTTCTTTATTGGAGTTGTCATAGGTTCTAAGTTGTATTAGTTTTACCTACCTGCTTAGTTCAGAAGCAATTGTAATAGGTGAACTTTGAGCAATTATTTTGTGAAGCTAGAGTTTAGCTTTGTTGAATGTTTAGGGTCTAGAGTGTAGCCCCTAGGTTACAGAGTTTGTAATAAAAAACTTGTTCTTTTGTGTTAGTGAATTGGTTTAAAAATTTCAGAATGTGGGTCGTGGTTTTCCTTCCTTGAGCAAGAAGTTTTCAACGTAAAAACACCGTGTCCAGTTTACTTTTTGTATGTGGGGTTGTGTTTTTTGTGGAAGACGATGTGTTCAGAATTGGGTTCTTTCTAGTAAGAGTCAGGTTCTTCGACGAAAATTGGTGGACACTATTCAATCTCCCCCTTCTAATGTCTTTAAGAGGTTCTTAAATTATAACAAGCAAAGAACGAAGGATATCATCCGATAATAAATGGGAAACATTATCAAAAATAGCGAACATGAAACGACCTCGGTCAGTCGTTTCGAAAGTTAGGACTCCGATTGGCGTGTCGATAATTTTAAAACATTCGTAAGGTCCATTAGGATCTGTCTGTAAAATTTGAGCTAAATCAGAACTCGTTTGGTAGGCATCGGAAAAAGGTGTCAGTTTTTATTGTCGATAAATATTAAAAAGAAATTTTCGAGCTCAGTTTTGGCGAATGAGCTCCGATTCGAAATCCGAAAGCGCCATTTGGTTCATATGATTATTTATGAATTTTTTGAACTTTCGAAAGTGAATTTCGATGTTGTTAGGCTAGTTTCCACTAAAATGCAGAAAGTTAAATAATTTGACTTTTTCTATTTAAATTCGCATCTTCAGTTTTGGGAACCCGATTTGAGATCCGCCTTGGTGAGTATGTTAAATATATTTTGTATAACTTGTATGCAAAAGTTGGAATTATTTCGAATATCGTAGGGTACCGTTTTAATTTTTACCGTAACAGCGAATTTTAAAAGAAAAAGAAAAAAAAAGAGAAAAAGACAAAATCTTAAATGGAAAGGCGGTGGGCATTTGCCCTATATAAAAAGCCAACTATGAATAGATATGTTACGAAGGAAAGCAAAACAGAAAGCAAAAAAAATGAAACAGAGGAAGGACGGAGTGAAATAGAAAATGCCAGAAAATGAGAAAAGGGGCCGGAGAAAAGTAGAATTTTTACCCCGAAACATTCAGGTAATGATCCTAATATATTATTTGAGTTTATTACATGTGTTTGAATATATTTTAAGGGTAAAACTTGGAATATTAGACATCGTTTTAATAAGTTCAATTAATAGTTTAAAGGGTCAAATGGACCCCGATAATGCAATTGATTATATATTCGTACTCAGTGAGTTATGGGCAACATATAAATTTAATTTATTTGGGGTTTGATTAAGTGACCTTAAACCCTGTATATAGCCCTGGCCTGCGTATTGCGTATATGAATAGGGTATCAGGTTCCTAACCGGATTACTCTAAGATGTGGGAAATGAAGCATTTAGCCTTATTTGATATCGTTTTCTGCTTATTGAATACAATATGATCGTTTGGCAGTGAATCCAAAGAATAAAGCGGTTGTTGAGTAACTGTGCTAACTTTGTAACAAGGTAAGTGTTTATATCCATTTCTTTGGAGGCACCTGGCCTCGTGGATTTTCTACCACGTGTTCCTTACGTGTGTAGCTGCCGATAGGCATACTCCTTACGCCTTAGCTTTGGATTTACATTGTGTATTATATGTTATGTCATGTTGTTGGTATTGCATTGAGGAACTGAGCATTGTACTCTGGCTGTGAGTTGGCATCTACTTCCCGGCTGTCGATGAAAGTCCCGCGCCGGGGAAGGGTTATTTTTTCATCACATTGCATTCATATGCATTATATGTCATTCATATGCATTACATTGCATATCATATTGGGTGCATGAGTATTCCGCCCCAGGAGCAGGAGTATTCCGCTCCATTGTATCATATTGAGGGTAGGAGTATTCCGCCCCAGGAGTAGGAGTATTCCGCTCCATTGTATCATATTGAGGGTAGGAGGATTCCGCCCCAGGAGAGTGCAAGAGTATTCCGCCTCAGCTTTACATTATATCGGGTGCAGGAGTATTCAGCCCCAAGAGAGTGCAGGAGTATTCCGCCTCTGGTTTATATTATATTGGGTGCAGGAGTATTCTGCCCCAGGAGTAGGAGTATTCCGCTCCAGTTGGTTATCTGATTGGATTCTCCTCGAATACAGGAGTATTCCGCTTCGGGATGGGATTACGGGCACGTGTGACCCTTTGCATCATATTTCATTTCATTTCATTTTATCTCACTTCATTTCATTTCATCTCAATTCATACCATTGTGTAGACTTGCGGTACATGACTACCGTTCTGCTTATATGTGCATTGCTTATTTGTTGATATGTTCTGGCACGCACCCTTGGTTGAGTTTAGAAGTTTCTTACGTGTTTCCGATTGTTATCTAGCTCTGCCTTATTATAATTTATATAAAAGGAATTTGGTTTATCTGTTTCTTCTCCCTGGCTAGCTATCATATTCTTTGAGGTGGCTAGTCTGCCCCACTTATTGAGTCCTTTTGACTCACCCTTTTTTGTTGTTTGTTTCTTGTCTATCTATTTCGTTTCGGCAGGTTCGCTCCATGATTGAATTCGCATTGTGAAGGAGCGAAGACGACTTCAGCTGTCAGGGTGAGCCAGCTTTTATTCCGGATGGCCACCAGTTTATTGGTTATTATTTCAGTTGCATTCTGCTCCCTTCAGGAGGTGTCTGTCTTCTTTTGTTCTCTTAGATGTCTAGTTTGGATAGCCCTAAACCTAGTATGTGGGTAGTGTAATTTCTTTTTTACAGCTTAGAGATATCATTAAGTTTGTACTTTTTCTAAATCTTGTTATTATTTAAAAATTGAATTATATTTATTTTCCTAATTTAATTGATAAGGGTTCGCCCGACGGGTCTAGGAAAGGATGTCGGGTGCCCGCACGGCCTAACCGGATTTCGGGTCGTGTCAGTTGGTATCAGAGCCCGGTTTAGAGTCTATCCAGACTAAGACAATGTCCAGTAGAGTCTCGCTGATGGGTACGTAGATGTCCGTACTTATCTACGAGAGGCTATGATGGCATTTAGGAAGTTTCACTTCCTTCATTTCTGATCGTGCGACGGTCTAGGATTCAAAAGTATTTTTGTTAATTCGTTAATTTCTTCGTGGTAATTATGAACCCTTGTGCGATAAATCAGCAGACGATATGAGTTCAAGACGAAACAGTCTAGCCTGGGGCTAGAGCTACTCAAGCCCCGAGAGTTTTGATCGTGCTGACGATCCAGTTGCGCAGGCCCCAGCTGTACGAGCTCGTCATGGGCAAGGGAGCAGGGCCTTGTGGTTCCCTTGGCTCTCTACGATGCTTTTACGAGAATTTTGGCGACGCAGATACCGTAAGAACCTATTATTCGCTGGGAAGCCTATCAGGTTGCCGCATGTGCTGACGTTCGATCTCAGGGAGCTACTTTTCTGGTTCTTAATATTGCTGCAGTAAATTATATTCCGGAGGTAGTATGTATTGTACCTCTAATTGTTCTGGCTGGTTAGCCAGCCGAGGTATCAGTTCGGTCCGAGTGTCCAAAGAGGTTGCATTATTTTACGCGGTTGAACATTCCGATATTCTTAAGCAATGCATCAGATAAACCTCGTGATTCTTTTTAAAAAATAAAATGATGTCAGCATATCCTTCAGGCTGTTGGTTATCTCGAGCAATATGATGTGTATTATTCTGCTTTCCAGTTTCAGGGTCCAGCCTTGTATTGGTGGGCCGCTATCTTATTAGCTAACTTGGTTCGATTTTTCTTCTAGATTCGTGGAAAGTTCCTTTCGAGTAGCGAGCGAGATGAAAAGTATTTCCAGTTTGAGTGGATTGGACAGGGTAGCCTGTCGGTTAGCCTGTTGGTATTTCAGAATATGAGATTGAGTTCTATAGAATGGCTGGATATGCCTTACAACTAGTTCATGAGCCTTTCGAGAGATTCAGAGGTTTATTGATGACCTTTATTTTTCCTTGAAATCCCAGATGGCTCGAGAAATTGAGGTCTGGATTTTATTTGATGTTGTTGTTAATATTGCCCGAAGGTTCGAGGCATACCATAAGTTAGAGCGAGAAGAGTTAGAGCGGGAAAGTAAGAGATCCCACGGCCCTGGTGGGTAACCATGGTACCCCATTTGGAGGTAAAAGTTCTGATTATTTTGGGAGGTCACCTTCCAGGTTATCTCAGCTTATGTCACTTGATTCTTAGAGTGCGCCAGTAACTCATCAAGATCAGATTCAGTCTTCTCCTTACAGCGATCAACAATCTTTCAAGCTTCCATTTTTCAGCGAAAATGTGGTATCATTGTGTTAGCTTGGATAAGCTTGGAGTTTTGACTGATGACTGAGGAACGGATTCAAAGGACATGTTCCTTTGAATCACTGCAGCAGAATAAATAATTCATGCAAAATCGTTTAAGTTGAGATATTGTTAACTATCCTAAAACTAATGTTTATCTTGATAATTATGCAGGTCTAAACGGATACGAAAAGATTGCATAACTAAGGGATAAAGGATTCGGATTCTAGAAGGAAGAATCCAATTAGGACTTAAAGTCAAGGGAGCTTTGGAGTTCTAATTGCTCAAGACTTCTTGGCTGCTGGAGCTATAAAGCGTGGAGCATATCAGCCATAGAAATATACACAAATACAGAGCATCGAGCAAAAGCTGAGAAGAGTTATTAGCTTATTTGTATAATCAGTTAGCTACAGTGGAACTAAGTTAGAACCTGTTCCTTAAATTGAATCTTGTAAAATTTCAGGTCTTAGTTCAATTGTAGTAAGCAAAAATCGAGTTGTAAACTGTCTGGATCAAGTCGTGGACTTGACACAACTTCACTGATCATGAGAAAGATCACTAAAGGATTAGAGTTAGTCCTAGGTTAGTAAAAGTGAGTCTTGTAACCAAATGGGTCTTTTTACATAGTGAAGTTGAAATCCTACTTGAGAAGTAGGTCATGGTTTTCTGATCCCGAGTCAAGGGGTTTTTCCACGCTAATATCTGGTGTTCAATTACTTACAGTTTTAATTCCGCATATCGTATAGTAAAGGAACACATTTTAAGGAACTGGTCCTTAAAACAGTAAAGTGGTGTAATCGTGGGAAATAACAATTGGTATCAGAGCGGGTTATCCTTGAAAAGGCTAACACCTAGGATTAGATGAGTACATCACGAGAGAACAGTGAGGGCCAGTCAATGGTTAGAGCACCTTATTTCAATGGAAAATACTATTCATGGTGGAAAGAGAGGATGCGTGATCACCTTCAAGTAGAAGACTATGAATTATTGGATATAGTAACTGAAGGTCCCATGATCCCAATGAAGAAGGATGCTGAGGGAAAAGATGTTCCCAAAACCAGGAAGGAATGCAATGCTGAAGACATAAAGCAATGGGAAAAGAATGCAAAGGCAAGGAAGTGGCTGGTTGGTGGACTTAGTCCTGACGAATGCACTAGAATCAGAGGTATGCCACTGCAAAAGAGATTTGGGATGCTCTACAAGTTGCACACGAAGGAACAAGTCAGGTAAAAAGGTCCAGAGATACACTTCTCTATGCTGAATATGAAAGCTTTAAAATGAAAGAAGAAGAGTCAATCTCTGAAATGTATACTAGATTTAATGCCATTGCTTCTGAACTTATCTCTTTGGGAAGGGTTTTAACTGTGGAAGATAGAGTAGAAAAGATTTTAACTAGGGTTCTTCCAGATTCTTGGGAGATCAAAGCTTGTGCTATCATTGAAAGTAAAGATTTAACCACTTTATCCTTAGATGAGCTTATAGGCAATCTAAAGACTTATGAACTGAGGAAAAAGGTTAAAAACATAGGAGCACCAGTTAAAACTGAACCTAACCTAGCCTTGACTGCTGGTGATAAAATCATTGATGATAAGGAACTGGTTCTTATCGCTGAAAGTGTTCAGAAATATTTGAATAAGAAAAGGGAAATTAGTGGACAGGGTAGGTCTACTAACATGAAACAGGCTGGAGAATGCCACAAATGTGGAAGCTCGGAGCACTACATCAGCAAATGTCCAATTATGGAAGGAGAATGGAGGAAGAGATTCATTGATGAAAGGAAGAAGGCTAGGGAACAGGTCCATAAGAAAAGTGGAAATCCCAAAGCATTGGTTGCAGGATGGCAAGACAGTGAAGACGAAATAACTGATGATGATCTGGATGAGGATCTTGCTCTAATGGCACTTGGAGATTCAGAAAATGAAGAAGATGCTGAGGTATTTGTTTCTAAACTCAAAGATGATGTAAAAAGCATGCCTAGAGAAAAATTGGTTAAAGTATTCCATATTGTGCTAAATGAATTTAAATCTCTAAGGGATAGCAATCATCAAATGCATGATAAAATTGATTGTTTAGAAACAGAATGCAAAGAAGAAATAGTTAAAAATGATTTTCTGGAAAGGAAGATTAGCATGCTTGAGGAACAGGTCCTCACACTTGAAACAACTGCTCAGGAATTAGAAAATGTTAAAACAGTTGTAAAAGGTAAAGGTATTGCTAATTCTCATCAGATCACTGCTGAAGAGAAACTGAGAATCACAGTTGATGAACTGTGTAAAAAAGATGAAAAGATAAGATCTCTAGAAGAAGACTTGGTTAAAACAAAAATGGAATTAAGAAAAACTGTAGAATGGAACAAGTCTTCTGAAGCACTAGAATGGTTACAGGAAAATCATAGTAGTAATAGGAAAGGTATTGGATTCATGAAAGCACAGAGTTCATCCAAATGGAATCCAAAGAGTAAGTACTTATCATTTCTTGAAAACTGGCTATGCACTCATTGTGGGAACACTGGTCACCGGAAAGAAAATTGTCAATCTTTAAAAAAGGCTGCCCAGAGGAACAGGTCCTATAAACCTATTCAAAATCCTGTGAAACAGAAGAATATGTCCTATAAACCTGTTTAACATTCTGTAAAAAGGGAAAATATTCACACAAAGAAACCATTACTATTCTGGGCTAGGAGAGATCTGATTCATCCTTTTTCTAAAGGAAATGAACCCAAACTAGTTTGGGTTCTTAAAATTAACCCCTAGTTTTTTTTGCAGGCTAGAGTGAAGGAGATAAACCACAAATGGTACATGGACAGTGGTTGCTCAAGGCACATGACAGGGCATAAGGAACTGTTCCTTTCACTCTCAGCCTTCCAAGGAGGAAGTGTTTCCTTCGGTAATGGTAAGAAAGGGGAAATTATTGGAATTGGAAAGGTAGATAGGTCTGATTCACACTGTATAGATAATGTGTTTCTAGTAGATGGGCTGAAGCATTGCTTATTGAGCATATCTCAATTGTGTGACAAAGGTAATAATGTTAATTTCTCATCTACTGGATGCACTGTGACTAACCAACTTTCTGGAGAGATTATTTTGCAGGGAAATAGGCATGGAAACATCTACAAAGTAGACTTGCTGACATTATCTGATGGAAGCTTGAGCTGCTTAAGTGTGGTGCAAAATGATCCCCTCCTATGGCACAAAAGACTAGGACATGCCAGTCTTTCACAATTGAACAAACTTGTGTCAAAGGACTTGGTGATAGGTCTTCCTAACATCAAGTTTAATGATGAAAAAGTATGTGAAGCATGTGCCGGGGGGAAGCAGGTAAAATCCTCCTTTAAATCGAAGAAACAGGTAAGTACCACTAAACCTTTGGAACTGGTCCATATGGATTTATGTGGTCCTATGAGAACAATGAGTCGTGGAGGTAAGAAGTATGTTATGGTATTGGTGGATGATTACTCCAGATTTAGATGGACTATATTTCTTGCATATAAAGAAGAAGCATTTAATGCATTTTCAATTTTTGCTAAGAAAGCTCAAAGAACTCTAGATAATCATATTGTTGCCATTAGGTCAGATCATGGAACTGAATTTGAAAATCATATGTTTTTCAATTTTTGTAATGAAAATGGCATTAATCATAATTTTTCTTCACCTAGAACTCCACAACAAAATGGTGTAGTGGAAAGGAAAAATAGGACTCTAGAAGAAATGGCAAGGACTATGTTAATATCTGGAAATCTTCCACAGAACTTTTGGGCTGAGGCTATTAATACTGCATGCTACATAATAAATAGATGTATGACAAGGCCGTTAATAGAAAAGACCCCATATGAATTGCTTAAAGGAAGAAAACCAAATATTTCTCATCTTAGGGCCTTTGGTTGCAAATGTTTCATACACAACAATGGGAAAGATGCCTGAGGAAAATTTGATCCTAGAAGTGATGAGGGAATATTTGTTGGTTATTCTTTAAATAGTAAATCTTATAGGGTGTTTAACAAGAAAACATTGAAAATTGAAGAAAGCATGCATGTTAAATTTGATGAAACTTACAGTCTCACTCAAGAACAGGTACAGGAGGATGAAGAAATTGGAATGCTGAAAGAGTTTGAACTTAATCCACAAATACAGATTCTGGATATGAGAAGTGAACTGCAAGGAACTGTTCCTCAGGATAGAACTGAGAAGAGTAGCACTGAAACAGGGGGAACAAATGCTGGTTCCACCTCACAAACTGGAAACGCTACTCTATCAGGAACTGTTCCTCAGCAGAGGACTTCTGATAATGGATTGACACCCAAGCCTTTCAAGTATCAAGGGTCACATCCTGTGGATCAAATAATCTCAGATAAGACTGCCGGAGTTCAAACTAGATCAGCAGTCAAGAATCACAATCTCTGTGCCTTTAGTGCTTTCTTATCTCTTGTTGAACCAAAAATTGTGAAAGAAGCACTGAAGGATGCAAATTGGATAAATGCTATGCAAGAGGAACTGAATCAATTCCAAAGGAGTCAAGTTTGGCATCTGGAACCCAAGCCAAGGAACAGGTCCATAATTGGAACAAAATGGGTTTTCAGAAACAAACTTGATGAGGATGGCATGGTAACAAGAAACAAGGCCAGGCTAGTCGTTCAGGGATATAGTCAAGAGGAGGGCATCGACTATGATGAGACTTTTGCTCCAGTTGCAAGACTGGAAGCAATAAGACTCCCTATAGCCTTTGCTACATACATGGAATTTACTCTACATCAAATGGATGTCAAGAGTGCATTTCTGAATGGTTACTTGAAAGAAGAAGTGTATGTCAAGCAACCTCCAGGTTTTGAAAGTGAACAGTTCCCTGAACATGTGTACAAGTTGGACAAGGCCTTGTATGGGCTCAAGCAGGCACCAAGAGCATGGTATGAAAGACTATCAAAATTTCTACTCCAGCATGAATACAAGAGAGGTAAAATTGATAGTACATTGTTCTTAAAAGAAAAAGGTAAGGATCTCTTAATTGTTCAAATTTATGTAGATAATATAATCTTTGGTGCTACTTGTGAAAATTTAAGTAAGGAATTCGCAAACTTGATGGGGAGTGAATTTGAGATGAGCATGATGGGTGAACTCAATTTCTTTTTGGGTTTACAAATTAAGCAAACCTCAAATGGAACTATGATCCATCAACAAAAGTATGTTAAGGAATTACTTAAAAGATTTTATATGGATAATGCTAAGGAAATTGACACACCTATTGCCACTGCCACAAAATTGGATCTTGATGAACATGGAATATCAGTTGACCAAAAATTGTATAGGGGTATGATAGGCTCTCTACTTTATCTAACTGCTAGTAGACCTGATATTGTGTTCAGTGTTGGTTTGTGTGCTAGGTTCCAATCAGATCCTAAGGAATCTCATTTGAAAGCTGTTAAAAGAATATTGAGGTATCTGAAAGGAACAGGTCCCTTGGGACTTTGGTATCCCAAAGGTGATAGTTTTAATCTTGTTGGATATACTGATGCTGATTATGCAGGTTTCCTTGTTGATAGAAAAAGTACCTCAGGTATGGCACATTTTCTTGGTGAGTGTTTGGTTTCTTGGGGAACTAAGAAACAAAATTCAGTGGCACTTTCCACTGCTGAGGCTGAATATGTGGCAGCTGCTTCATGTTGTTCACAGTTGTTATGGATCAAACAACAATTACAGGATTTTGGTGTTGATGTAGGAACTGTTCCTATCTATTGTGATAACACTAGTGCTATTAATATGACAAAGAATCCAGTGCATCACAAAAGGACTAAACACATTGACATAAGACATCATTTCCTAAGAGACAATTATGAAAAGGGTTTGATCACCATAGCATTTTGTCCCACTAAAAAGCAAATTGCTGACATTTTTACAAAAGCTGTAGGTAGAGATGATTTTGAAAGAAATAGATTGGAATTAGGGATGATTAAATTCACATAAAATCATCAATGCTTTACTTCATAATTGGCTAGAAAATTGCACTTAAAATGAATTTTATTCAAGTCATTATGAATGATTCAGTCCAGCTTAATACTTAAATGTATACTCTTATGCCATATCTCTTATTTAGAGTTGCTAAAATTGAATGATGTTACCCTTATGCTCTTAGAATTTCAGATGATCAAAATGTTGCAAATTGGAAGGACACTGAATTCTTGTGTTAAATTCAGGTATGTACTCGTTATTATTCAGTTAATTTAGAACTATAAAGGCTATAGGTAACTTAAGATTAGGATAAATCCCACTAAGTTTCCTACCCATATCCAAAGTGTAAAGGAGTCCCATCGGAGGAACAGTTCCTACTCTGAAAAGGTAACTTGCAGCCTAACGGCTCTTTTTCTCCGGGAGACTCCCAAGAGTCCTTAACCATTGCATGTCGTGCTGAGGTAAGTTGATCGTTTTTCACTCTAACTCCACTACCTAATTCACTCTATAAATACACTTCTTCTTCCTCATTATTCTTTTACATTGTTCATCAATTAAAACTATCAAAATTTCAGAAAGAGTAGTAAATTATTTGTTAATTCGAATTGCAAAAATGTCTCTTGCTTCTGATAATTCTTCAACTGCACCTATTGATGAACAACCACAAAATCTTAATCCTCCCTCACCCATGGAAACCACTAACCTAAACCCTGAAATCCCTGAACCAATCCCAGACGTACCTGAACCTGAAATTCAGGGGGAAGGACCAGTTCCCACGGCTGAATCAATTGTTGAGCAGGTTGAGGATTTATCTCGTGCTATGGTGTTGTATCAGTATCAGGTAAACTTCACCTACCCTTTGAATGTTGTTATAGACGAGGAAGAAAAGGGAGAGGGGTCTGAGGCTGCTCTTGAGGGGGAACCTATTAGGAGTTTGGAAGCACCCATGCATGGGTCATCGGGGTCTCCAGAGGTTGCTTTTAGAGCACCCATGGAGAATGTGATAGATGTTGAGGAGGCTATAAGTGATAGTGACAGGCCCCTGGTGGATTTGATCAACATTAGGAGTCTGAGAAGAAAATTGGCTAGAAAGGGACCCATTGATGACCATGTGACTGCTGAAATTGCTGCTAAGTTGAAGAAAATAGGTGACAGTTACAAGGCTGGAAATAAGAAGAAAGTTGAAAGTTCCTCTAAGGTAAAAGGACATGTTCCTTCTGCCTCAACCCCTGCTTCTGGGGTTAGGAGGACAAGAAGTGCTGCTAAAGCTGCTGATGAACAACTAGCTGCTGCCTTGGAAAGGAGCAGAAAAGGGAAAGGAAAACAGGTGGTTGAAGAGGAAGAAGTGGATGATATTGATCCTGCTGATTTTTCTGAGGATGATGAGATGGTAGATGCTGAGGAGGTGGTGCCTTAGTCCAAGAAAAGAAAAGTTACTGAGAGAAGGGTAACAAGAAGCTCAGTTAAAGCTGCAGAGAAAGCTGCTAAGACGACTAGGTCCTCCAAAAGAGTGGTTGTTTCTGAAAGTTCTGCTAGTGACAGTGATGAGTCTGTTGCTGGAGATGAGAGTGATAATGAAGCTGAAGGTGATGAGTCTGTGCACTGTGTTCATGAAGACATGTTGACCAGGAAGATTTTGAAAGGTCGGGTAATGTCTGATGTGCAAGAAGAAGGAATGTTGTGGCTGTTGCAAAAACTGCATGCTCAGGGTTGGAGGGACATGGTCCTTAAGGTCTCTGGCAGGTGTGCAAAGGGAATGGTGCAAGAGTTCTACAAGAACTGCTCCATCAAAGAAGATAGGATTACTACCTCTGTCAATGACAATGTGATTATGTGTGATACAAGGGAACTTGGTGAGCTGCTGGGGATTCCTGCTACTGGGTATGCTAGCTATGTCAAGAAGGTTTGGCCTGACTTGACAGACTTGCCTACTTATCTGGAGATCACTAGGAAGTTTGCTGAGAATGATAGGGAAGAGAAACCCAGAGCTGTGCAGAAGATTGAGATGCACCCACAGCACCAAGTATTATTCGAGTTTGTGAACAAGATTGTGCTGCCAAGGCAGGAGAAAAGAGGAGTTGCCAGTTTCATGGACCTGGTCCTTATGGAACTGTTGGACACTGAAAAGCAGATCAATTGGCGCAGCTTTATGGTCCACCTGATAAAAAGGGTGATTGCTGGGAAGAGAAAGCACTCCTTGCCGTTTGGTTTCATCCTGACTGATGTGTTTGCAAAGTTGAAGATTCCCTTGGAAGGGGTAGTGAAGGCTACAAAGAAGGAAAAGTTTGGTTGTGCCACATTGATAAGCTGTGATTTGCCAGTTTAGGCTGATCCTCCACAGGCTGGTGTTGGGAGGCAGCCATTGAACAACAAAGTGAGGGCACTTAGGCAACAGGTTGCTATTCAGGCTGCTGAGATAGCAAGGTTGGAAGAGGAGAAGAATTACTGGAAGGCAGAGGCCTCAAAGGCAAAGGAGACCAATGAGGGAATGCTCAAGCAGATGTTTGAGTTGCTTAACAAGTCTCAGGGACCTGGTCCTTCCACATCCTGACCACCTTAGCCTTAGCCTTTAGCCATCTTTTGTCTAGTGGGATCTAGCCTAGCTTAGTGCCTTAGCCTTTTCTTCTTTAGTCTTTGGATAATTCTGTAGTACTTGCTTGTATCCCCTGATTTCAATGGTTGATTTAATGAATTGTCTTTGATGGCTAATATCCTTGTCTTGCAGTTGCTTTAATATGATTTATGTTTGCATTTTGAGTTGCCTCAATGGCCATGTGCTGATTAATTCTAACACTTGTGTTATATTTTTATGCAACCTTTTCAATGATGCCAAAAGGGGGAAGAGTAAGGTCTGATTTTGCATGAAGTTATACCTAACTGAAAATCTGTTCCTTGATGATGAATTAATTCTCCACTGATTGATTGTCTTTTTAAGCTTAAGTTGTACTTCAGGACATTAAGGATATGCAGCTATGCTTATAAGTTTGTTATCATCAAAAAGGGGGAAATTGTTAGCTTGGATAAGCTCTGAGTTTTGACTGATGACTGAGGAACGGATTCAAAGGACCTGTTCCTTTGAATCACTGCAGCAGAATAAATAATTCATGCAAAATCGTTTAAGTTGAGATATTGTTAATTATCCTAAAACTAATGTTTATCTTGATAATTATGCAGGTCTAAACGGATACGAAAAGATTGCATAACTAAGGGATAAAGGATTCGGATTCTAGAAGGAAGAATCCAATTAGGACTCAAAGTCAAGGGAGCTTTGGAGTTCTAATTGCTCAAGACTTCTTGGCTGCTGGAGCTATAAAGCGTGGAGCATATCAGTCATAGAAATATACACAAATACAGAGAGCATCGAGCAAAAGCTGAGAAGAGTTATTAGCTTATTTGTGTAATCAGTTAGCTACAGTGGAACTAAGTTAGAACCTGTTCCTTAAATTGAATCTTGTAAAAGTTCAAGTCTTAGTTCAATTGTAGTAAGCAAAAATCGAGTTGTAAACTGTCTGGTTCAAGTCGTGGACTTGACACAACTTCACTGATCGTGAGAAAGATCACTAAAGGATTAGAGTTAGTCCTAGGTTAGTAAGAGTGAGTCTTGTAACCAAGTGGGTCTTTTTACATAGTGAAGCTGAAATCCTACTTGAGAAGTAGGTCGTGGTTTTTTGATCCCGAGTCAAGGGGTTTTTCCACGCTAATATCTGGTGTTCAATTACTTACAGTTTTAATTCCGCATATCGTATAGTAAAGGAACACATTTTAAGGAACTGGTCCTTAAAACAGTAAAGTGGTGTAATCGTGGGAAATAACAATTGGTATCAGAGCGGGTTATCCTTTAAAGAGTTTTCCGTTACTCCGGCGAGTAGGCAGTCATCCTTTCTCTCGTCAGGCACCTGCACAGTCGCAGGAGATTTTATTTAGATCTCAATCAACCAGGAAAATGCCACGATCCAGTAAAGGTTGAGAGCGTGGTGGCAGTTATTCTTCAGAAGGTAATTATCGGTGTAGTAGCTTAGTTCAGCCGCAGAGGCAGTTTTATGAACTGCCAGTCTGGCAGGATGCTGAGGCATCCGATGTAGTAGACCCGAGTATTTCTTCTTCTCTTAAATGTGAGTAAGATTTGATTCTTTCGATCGATCTGGAAATGGTGTGTCTTATCATGTTTCGATGGTTTCCTTGGATGTCGTTTCTATTAAGAATCGGTTGCGGTAGAGGGGTGAGCTTCTGATATGATTTATTCCTTGCATTTATGATGACCCTACTAGTTTATCTAGTTTAAATGTGAGAGATTTGTGAGTGAATATCGGTATTTTTCTGCTTGGCATCTTGTTAAGCCACCTTCCTTTATTATGTCAATTCAGTTTACCTCTTACCTCGAAATTCAATGTTGGTAGGATGATGGGATCCTAATTCATCACCATCCGGAAGTGTTATCGTTTCTTCCGGTGCAAATTGATTAGTAAGTGATATTCGATCTACGTATCTTATCTTGGTTCAAAATGCAAGTAAAGTCATGTTATCCTATGAGCTTATCTGGGTTATAAAAGGGTTTCTGGTAAATTGTCAGAGTTTCCTTCTTATTGGGAGGTTAAATTGGCATGGATGTTGTTCCATAGAGCTAATTTAATATCTATTTCTTCAATTGCGATTCTTTGGCTAGCTTGACTCGTAAGTAGTCTAGCTCTGGTAGCCAAATAAATAAGACGATGAGCTTCATAAAGATCTAATTATTTCTATCCTCAGTTTATTGCCACCTCTTCTTCTTTCGACACTGGTGAGCATAGGCGATCAGTAACCTATTGTGATGTTCCCTGTGTTGAGCCAGAGTGCATGTCAAGGTAACCGGGTAAGCATATTATTGTTTTGGATACAAACACTTACCTCTTCCAAAAGATAGCACTGCTAAGAACCACGATAAAAGATGTCTAAAATAGTAGCACAAAATGTTTCAAAATCTGGAAAATTATTTTTATCTTCGGAAAGCTGTTAGTAGTTTGCACATAACTCCTTGTACAAAATTGATATTAAGATGCTTCAAGATTCCCTGGAACCCTAAAACATATATCTAAAACTTTTATGAAGACTATAAAGTCTATAACTTTGATCTATACTCTGAAAATTAGGTTGAAAATCAGGACAGTGGTGCTGTCCAGACATTCTATCTGCGGATTTGTTATGTCATCCAGTTGTATCATCTTGTTATCCGTTTAACATGTTTATGTTATCAGTTTATCCGGGTATCCATCCCCATGTATAGTATAATGCTGGTTCTGTTTTGCGGATCATCCAGTTTCAGGGGAAACTCTGCCGAAATTTTTATATAGAAGTACCATCCATCAGGCGGTGGTGTTTACGGCAAAGGTATGGAGTTGTGAACTCGAGAGTTGCAGCTGGTTGGCAACTCGAAAGGGTAGTTGGTAGCTTAGGTCTGCCTATGTTCAGCTTTTAGCTAAATCTTCTTTAGTCCAGCAGACTGTGCAAGGATGGTTATTCCTATTCAAATAGCTACATGAGTGTGTGCTTTAAGTGGAGGAGTCTTCCTCCAAATACTGAATGGTAATACTAAATCTCCGAGGTGTTGATACCAATTTTCTCACGACCCAACCTAGGGCACGACAGAAACCTACAATGAGTGTCGATCACTGCTAAACCTACTAATAATCTATTAATGATAGAGATAAGTTGGCAACCTGATCATATATACGTACCTATCTGCTAAAAGCATAAAGTCTGGAAAGATGACACGACTTTAACTTGCTGGCAATTAGAATATTGAGCCACAAATTCTGCTATGTCACACTTCATTCTGTCCCACCAATAACTGTGCTTAAGATCATGGTACATCTTACTCGAACCTGGACGAACAGTGTATTTGGAATAATGTGCCTTTATCATAAACTAAATCTGCAACATCAGGAACACAAAGTCTATCTTTATACATGAGAACACCGTCAGTAGTAACCCTGTATGGTGACTCCGGTTTTCTTTTGGCTACTTGTCTGTATATAACTAGAACTGGATCCTTATATTGATGTTGTTTTATTTCATGAAAATTTAGAGTTAAAGGTCTAGTGCACCTTGTCGACAATCCATCATTGGTATGTATATCTCCTTCACACCTCAACTCTTTGAGAAGTTACTTTAGCGTTATAAGTGCACATGTAATCAACTTTGTGCTAGTATTCTGCCTCAGCTCATGGTCCAACCACATGTCTCTTTTATATTTACTTTTTCAAGTCATAATAATTCCAATTCAAAGACAATACCCTGAGGTAGATGTTCAGCCTAAAGATCATTCTTGGTCTACATCATACTATCTAGTAGTAGTTATATGATCCTTATCCTTATACGATAGACCTCGTTCAGATGAACCTTTGACATACATTAGGATATGAGTAACTGTGCGAATTTTTCTTTAGATTTAGGGTCGTTCGAGGACGAACGAGAGTTTAAGTCGAGGAGAATGAAACGACCTCGTAAGGTCCATTAGGACCTGTCTGTAAAATTTGAGCTAAATCAGAACTCGTTTGGTAGGCATCGGAAAAAGGTGTCAGTTTTTATTGTCGATAAATATTAAAAAGAAATTTTCGAGCTCGGTTTTGGCGAATGAGCTCCGATTCGAAATCCAAAAGCACCATTAGCTTCATATGATTATTTATGACTATTGTGAACTTTCGAAAGTGAATTTCGATATTGTTCGGCTAGTTTCCGCTAAAATGCCGAAAGTTAATTAATTTGACTTTTTCTATTTAAATTTGCATCTTGAGTTTCGGGAACCTGATTTGAGATCCGCCTTCGCGAGTATATTACATATATTTTTTATAACTTGTTTGCAAAAGATGGAATTATATTTCGAATATCGTAGGGTACCGTTTTAATTTTTACCGTAACAGCGAATTTTAAAAGAAAAAGAAAAAAAAAGAAAAAGACAAAATCTTAAAATGGAAATGCGGTGGGCATTTGCCCTATATAAAAAGCCAACTATGAATAGATATGTAATGAAGGAAAGCAAAACAGAAAGTAAAAAAACGAAACAGAGGAAGGACGGAGTGAAATAGAAAATGCCAGAAAATGAGAAAAGGGGCCGGAGAAAGTAGAATTTTTACCCCGAAACTTTCAGATAATGATCCTAATATATTATTTTATTTTATTACGTATGTTTGAATATATTTTAAGGGTAAAACTTGGAATATTAGACATCGTTTTAATAAGTTCAATTAATAGTTTAAAGGGTCAAATAGACCCCGATAATGGAATTGATTATATATTCGTACTAAGTGAGTTATGGGCAACGTATAAATGTAATTTATTTGGGGTTTGGTTAAGTGACCTTAAATCCTGTATATAGCCCTGGCCTGCGTATTGCGTATATGAATAGGGCATTAGGTTCCTAACCAGATTACCCTAAGATGTGGGGAATGAAGCCTTTAGCCTTATTTGATATCGTTTTCTGCTTACTGAATACAACAGGACCGTTTGGCAGTGAATCCAAAGGATAAAGCGGTTGTTGAGTAACTATGCTAACTTTGTAATAAGGTAGGTGTTTATATCCATTTCTTTGGAGGCACCTGGCCTCGTGGATTTTCTACCACGTGTTCCCTACGTGTGTAGCTGCCGATAGGCGTAATCCTTGCACCTTAGCTTTGGATTTACATTGTGAATTATATGTTATGTCCTGCTGTTGGTATTGCATTGAGGAACTGAGCATTGCACTCTGGCTGTGAGTTGGCATCTACTTCCCGGCTGTCGATGAAAGTCCCGCATAGGTGAAGGGTTATTATTCCATCACATTGCATTCATATGCATTATATGTCATTCATATGCATTACATTGCATATCATATTGGGTGCAGGAGTATTCCGTCCCAGGAGCAGGAGTATTCCGCTCCATTGTATCATATTGAGGGTAGGAGTATTCCGCTCCATTGTATCATATTCAGGGTAGGAGAATTCCGCCCCAGGAGAGTGCAGGAGTATTCCGCCTCAGCTTTACATTATATCGGGTGCAGGAGTATTCCGCCCCAAGAGAGTGCAGGAGTATTGCGCCTCTGGTTTTTATTATATCGGGTGCAGGAGTATTCTGCCCCAGGAGCAAGAATATTCCGCTCCAGTTGGTTATCAGATTGGATTCCCCTCGAATGCAGGAGTATTCCGCTTCGGGATGGGATTACGAGCACATGTGACCCTTTGCATCATATTTCATCTCACTTCATTTCATTTCATCTCAATTCATACCATTGTGTAGACTTGCGGTACATGACTACTGTCCTGCTTATATGTGCATTGCTTATTTGTTGATATGTTCTGGCACGCACCCTTGGTTGAGTTTAGAAGTTTCTTACGTGTTTCCGGTTGTTATCTGGCTCTGCCTTTTTATAATTTAAATAAAAGTAATTTGGTTTATCTGTTTCTTCTCCCTGGCTAGCTATCATATTCTTTGAGATGGCTAGTCTGCCCCACTTATTGAGTCCTTTTGACTCACCCTTGTTTGTTGTTTGTTTCTTGTCTATCTATTTCGTTTCGGCAGGTTCGCTGCAGGATTGAGTTCGCCACATTGTGAAGGAGCGAAGACGACTTCAGCTGTCAGGGTGAGCCAGCTTTTATTCCGGATGGCCACCAGTTTATTGGTTATTATTTCAGTTGCATTTTGCTCCCTTCAGGAGGTATCTATCTTCTTTTGTACTCTTAGATGTCTAGTCTGGATAGCCCTAAACCTAGTATTTGGGTAGTCAGCTGTAATTTCTTTTTTACAGCTTAGAGATATCATTATGTTTGTACTATTCTAAGTCTTGTCATTATTTATAAATTAAATTATATTTTATTTTCCTAATTTAATTGATAAGGGTTCGCCCGACAGGTCTAGGGAAGGATGTCGGGTGCCCGCACGGTCTAACCGGATTCCGGGTCATGTTAGTACACAAACCTAAATTTGCATTGAAAGGCGATGAAGATGACAGAAAGTGCTAGAACACTGATGTTGTTGCTTTTTTACGTAAGCACGTCAATCGTACAATTTGTTTCACCTTTTATAGGAGGCTGATAAAAAATTACTGATTTAGCCCTGGTCGGCCATCTTTACATTTCTATATAGTAGAAAAACAAGTATATCTGCAGTATAGGTACTTAACTAAAATGTCGATAACTCACCTCAAAATTACTCCCTCCGGTCCAAAATAAGTGGCCATTTTGATTTTCGTACACTTCGTAAGAAAGTTGAAAGAGTGTAATAATTTTGGATAATTTTACTATGTTGCCCTTTATTTTTTCTTAAACTATTAATTTAAAAAGGTGATTGGAACAATAAACGAAGCAAGAGTATATTGCAAAAAAAGAAATCAATTTCTTCTTATTTTTCTAAATGGACACTTATTTGGACTAAGAGAGAATGGATAAATGGCCATTTATTTTGGACCGAAGGAAGTATTATTTATCAAGCCGCAACCAGAAAAGTCACCTAATTCCCAAACATATTAAGAATCCGAAGTTAAGTTGTTCTTAAAAAAAGTCATGGTGTATAGTTATAACACATCAACTATGATTTTTTATGTATTTAACATGCACCGCAGGTATGTAGAGGAAGTATCAGTTAAATGTAAGATTCTGTATTTCCAAATTTATAGGAAATCTTAAATATATTTGATTAATTCTCGTAGGGAAAATGCATTAGTTAATGAAAGTAGTTTGAGCTTTTGCAATTTTTTAAGAGCAAGAAGATGTTGATTTCCTTTTAAAAGAAGTACTCAATTATTCGCTATTATTTTTTTAATGAAAGAAAAGGAGTAGAAGATGGGGATGAAAAGATGAGTTGGCAATGAGAGAAGATGATAGATGCACTCACCGATCATCCATGATAATAAACACTTGAATTATTTTTCCATTTGCAGCAAACTTTGGAGGTTCACCATTGACGATAATTACAAGCACATCTTAGATTAGAAAAGAAAAGACAAAAAAAAAAAAAAAGAATAAGGAAATGGGATAATGAAGATCATTATAAGTTGTAATAATAAATATAATGCTTATCTATAAACAGAAACAACTAAATCCTTGAATACTAAATTCAGATTCTTTGAGAGGTTGATGCTACAAAGCATCAAATAGTGTAAGCGTAAAAATGGTGCTTAAATTAATCATCCAAGTGAATTTGTGAATCGGATCTCCATACCGATAAGTTGATTCTTTCACTTGGGCGACTGACACCAAGTAAGTGTAGAAAGGTTCAAACAAATTCCCCAAATGTGTTATATCACTACGGAACATAATGGCCAATACTTGGGTTTCCTGAAAGAAAGTAAGATACAGTTTGGTTACTCAAAATATATATATATGAATAACTACTTCAAAAATATATTGATTCAATGAAAATACCTCTTCATCTTGCAGAATCATGAGTTGATACTTTTTGGTTCTATCTTTTTTATTTCTAGGATAACTTTTGTCAACTATTAGGACCTTACAAGATCATTCTTCTGTTGAGAGAGTAATTGTGTAGACAAAATATGCCACCTACTATTATGGGGATACAAGTCAAGCTGACGAGACTAGACTTATCTTACAAGTCACCGAGCACAAAGGATACACGTCCGTTCTATGAGTTACGACCGTTCAGGCGATACGGGCGTAGGATGCAAGGTATACATCCAGTTGCCTTAGGATTATAGTTTCCTAGTTAGGGTTTAGTGTATACCACCACCTTGAGTTATAAGCCTATAGCCCTATTAGTCTTTGTATTTTACCTTAATTAGGACCGGGTATCCACTAATATAAATACCCTCCTTATATTGTATTGTACGACATAGTGATTCACCATAGAATCCTGCTATTTTCAAGGAACAAGATTACTTTACTTTTCTTGCTCATTATTTCTTTCTTTCATTTACTTACTTTTCCATCGTATTTACTGTATTTCTTGTGACCTCATTCTAAATTAATTGTTTAATCTAGGCGACCGATTTTAGGCATAAACAGTTTGGTGCCCACCGTGAGGTCCAGGCAATTGTAGGTATTCTACGAAGAAAAAGGCGCAATCATGTCAGATGATAGTAGTAACTTTCCGAAGAACACTACAGACGTAGTAGATGAATCCATGAACGATCACAGCGATCCCAGTGTGCAGCCTAAGGATTCGGTTGAACAACCGAAAGATCCTTCCGGGGAACCAACTCATGTCGCCAGCAATAGAGAAGACAATCGATCACTAGAATGCAATCCCGAATTCAAAAGCTTCTTTGTTGATCTTCTCAAAATTATGTCAAAACAACAACAGTGAAAGTCGAATAACATGGTCGAGGGGATATCTCAGAGGTTAGGAGCGATGTTTGCTGGATTATCTCAAAGGCCAGCATCCCTACGAGGACCAGCGCCTACAAACCATTCACCAGCATCCGTCCCTAACCACAGGCTAAACATGGTGCCACAGATTACTTCATTCAAACTGATGAAGTTCCTCCTACATAGCAATCACCCAATCTAGATCCTCAAGTGCTTCTTGTACATTCTTAGGTTCTATGGCCGAAAGAAACGCATAGAATGCACAGAAGTTCTTCAAAGCTCTTCTAGTAACAATTCCAGTGTTCAGATCAGAGAAGAGGTTCTCCAATGGGTGGGAACTTTGATGTTTCCATGGTCTAGGTTGAATCTGCTGAGAAGTACCATCAGAGGGAGCAACTGCATTAGAATTTTCCTCTTCCGGTTCTTCAATTCCCCTTGTCTGATTGTCTCCTTGTTCCCCCTGAGTCTGATCCTTACCATCGCTTTGGTCAGCTCTATTTTCTTTTAGTCTCTCAGGGTTTTTAGCGGGTTCATCTCTAGCCAAACCAATTTCCTGATCATCATCTTCTCCTTTCTTTGCAACAGCTTCAGATTCGTCAAATACCATATGCACACTTTCTTCCACAGTCAAGGTTCTTTTGTTGAACACCTTATAAGCCTTGCTTTGTAAAGAATATCCCAAGAAGATGGTCTCATCACTTCTAGCATCAAACTTACCCAGAGGTTCCTTCCCATTATTATGCATGAAACACTTGCATCCAAAGGTTCTTAGATGTGCAATATTCGGTTTCCTGCCTCTTATCAGCTCATAGGGTGTTTTCTCAGGTAGAAGGTGGATAAAATATCTATTCAATAAGTAACATGCGGTGTTAACTGCTTCAGCCCAAAAGTTCCTCTAAGGATCTGATTTTCCTTTCAACTACTCTATTTTATTGAGGTGTCCTTGGTGCAGAGAAGTTGTGGTCTACACCATGTTTGTTGCAATACTCAATAAATTTAGTATTCTCGAACTCAATTCCATGGTCAGACCTAATATTGATAAGTTAGAACCCTAGTTTCTTATGTATAATTTTTACCCAGTCCTCGAACATATCATATGCTTCATCTTTAGATCTAAGAAACAAGGTTCACGTGTATTCGGAGTAGTCATCAACAATCAACATCACGAACCTCTTACCTCCTCTGCTCCTTACCCTCATTGGCCCACACAATTCTATGTGAACCAACTCAAGTGGTTTAGAAGTATCAACCACCTTATTTGACTTGAATGAAGATCTTACATGTTTTCCCCTCACACAAGCATCACAGATGTTGATGTCATCGAACCTCTTGCTTGGTAGTCCACGAACCAGGTCCTTTGACACCAACTTATTCAACTGAGTCAAGCTTGCATGTCCTAATATCTTATGCCACAATTGTGTATCATTCTCAAGCACATTCAGACAAGTCAAATAATTCTCGGGAAGAGAACCAAATAAAATATTGTATACATTGTTAGCTCGTTTCCCTTCCAGTACTACTTCACCAGTCTGCAGGTTCTTCACAGTATATCCTACAAACGTGAAACTAACTTGGTTTCCTCTATCACATAGTTGGGAGATACTCAGCAAGTTGTGCCTCAATCCATCCACAGAGAGTACATTTCTAATATCATGATCGAGGGACCTCCCAACCTTTCCAATACCAATAATTTCACCACTTTTGCCTCCTCCAAAAGCCACACTATCCCTTTGAAATACTGCAAGTGAGAGAAAGTTTCTTCTATCTCCGGTCATGTGCCTGGAACACCCACTATCAAGAATCTATCTTGGGTTATTCCTTCCCACTCCAGCTTGCAAAATAGAATCAGGGGTTAGTAACATGAACCTAGACTAGCTTGGGTCCCTTTTGAAGAAATAAAGAGATCCTTCTCAAATTATTTTCTAGCCTAATAAGATAAAACTGACTTTAACTTCTTTATAACTGCCTTTTTTACAATATCACATTCTTTTCTATAATGACCAGTTTTTCGACAAAGAAAGCAAATCTTATCTCAAGGAAGTCCTACATATTTACTATTAGGATTCCAGGCAGGTAAAAGTTTCCTATTTCCTAAGCCATTTTTACCTCTGTTATGATTTTCATGCAACCAGTTTAAAGCTTCTGAGGACTTGTTCCATTTAGTGAGCCTGGTAAGTTCATAGTTAGTCTTATCAACCTTTTCTTGAATAACTCAGTTCTTCTTAGTTTCCTGATGCAGAACTTGGTTTTTCTTTTTAAGCTCAGTTTCAAGGTTGATTTAAGCTTCACTAACTACTTGCTTACCAGAGACTTCTTTTAGTTTAAGATTCTCAAGTTCAAGAGTAGAACCTTTGAATCAAGCACCTGTTTCTTTAATTTCTGGTTTTCAAGTTCAAAGGCTGAGACTTTCTGTTTAAGTTGAAAAACTTGAGCATTACTAGATGTAGTTTCAATTTCCAGTTCAGTTTTAGCTTCATCCAAGTTTTTATTCTTAATTTTGTAATCAGACACAACTGAGATCAGATGGTCCTTCTCAAGTTCTTTCTCAGCCCTTAGACTTTCAATACCTTCGATTAAAGTAAGTGCAAGCATGTTCAACTCTCTTAAGGAACAAGTAGGAAGTTTTATTTTCAAGTCATCGAGACTTACCTCAAGCAGGTCATCAGTGGGAGGTTCTTTCAAGAGCCATCAATGCAAAGGGAGAGTCATCATCTGATTCTTCTTCTTCTTCTCCTGAGTCAGTGTCACTTTCAGATGCTCCCTATTTTGTAAAAAAACTTCACTGTTCTTTTCTGGTTCTCCACCGTAAATAGTATCCAAAGTGTCCCATATTTCCTTTGCTGTTGAGCATCTTGGAATCTGCTTATACACGTTAAATCCTAAACCACAGTGAAGTATTTTTCATGGCTTCCGCATTTATCTGAAGTAAGTTAAAATCGGCTTAATTTAATTCTTCTACAGGCTTTTGGACCTTATTCTCAGACTCGTCAACTTTTATGGGAACCATAGGACCACTGGTTGTAATTTTCCATAACTGATAGTTCTTTACCTGCAGAAAGCTTTCCATCCTGAATTTCCAAAATTTGTAGTGTAGACTGTTGAACTAAGGAGGTCTGTTAATGTGATGTCCTTCAGTTATGATCGGTGGTGCACTCATGATTCAGATCCTTCTCAAGATGTTAATTTTTATATAAGAGAACCAGCTCTAATACCACTTGTTGCACCTAGTGCACCCTTGTAAGACCCTAGAGGGAGGGTGAATAGTTTCCTTACCCGATTTTCGAACTCTAAAAACTTGCTCTTAACTTGATGCCTAACTCACAAAGAACCAAGTTCCTTGCAAGTTTCACCTATCTCTAAAAATTAAACTAAATGCGGAATATGAAAACACAGAGATTTTTACGTGGAAAAAACCTTGCTCAAGAGATCAAAAACCACAACCCAACACTCTTGGGATTTAAACTTTCCACTAAAGAAATACCGAGCAAGTTTTACATTACAACGCAATACAATCAACGAACTAACACTCTTAGTACCTAGAACCTTTCAAGCTTCACTATAGCTTGTAAGATTGAAACTACCTTACCTAAAGTAATCTTTTCTCTCTACTTCTAAACAAGCTAATATGATTACAACTCGATAGCCTATAACAGAAACTAGAAAAAACAGACTAAGCTATGAAACTCGAACTCTTCCAGATTCTGCTGTCTTGCTTCTGTTCTTGCACACAATAGCTTTCACGAATAATTTGCTCTTGATTTGCTCTATTGAGAATTATTGAGTGCGTAAAATATTCTGGCCAAAACAACTTGTATTTATAGAGTTCTTGAAATCCTTCTTCGACTTAGCTTGGAATTCCTTTTATAATTCAGAATCTGTTTCTAATAAGGTTTGACAAATTTTTCTTATTTGAAACCTAAGTTGTTTTGCTTAAGTCTTCAATCATTTTCCGTCTGGGAAACTGTTTCCTTTCAGCGCCGCTTGTAAGCTCTTCCTTCTTCCCCTTGGATTGAGATTGTATTCCAGTTGTTCCCTTTTTTCTTCTTCTCCTCGAACTCGAATACCAACTTGAACAGCTTCGTCTTCAATCATCAACTGTGAACCTTTTCATTGTCTACTGCGCACCAGGTTGTTTGTCATTCATCAAAACCATACTTCAGCGATGATTAACCAATTGGAATAAAACCCCATGTTTTAGAGGCATCTCGAACTTTGTTTACAATCTCTTTATGCTTGATTGGATCCTTATCAATGCCTTCAAGATCTATCATTGAAAAAATGAACTTTGTTTATGAGTTTTTCAAGGACTCCTGTATTTCTGGTGGATGAATGAACATTCGAGGAACCTCCATTATTCCAGCATCGACAAGCCCTTTGACACCAGCCTTAGTATCATCAAAGGCTTTTAACTCATCTTGTCATAACTTTGCTCAACTGTTGCCTGAAAATAATCAGTGTTGGAAGTTGTCATGTTCTCTTGCTAGTTTTTTTTTAACAAGTATAGTTCCCCATGTTCTTCAAAATACTCTCGAGGAGAAAAGCCCTTCTACTCCTACCTCATACCTGTTAGATCTAATTCTGCATTGTCAGATGGCCTAATCCAACGGTCAAGCATAGTTTCTGCTTATATTTTTGTTAATTTATATTTTTTTGTAAACACGAGGATTCCTCCTTATAGTTTAAGATTTTCATATTGAACAATCACATGCACATGGAGTTTTTTTTTATATAAGAATGAGTCATCATCCTTATCATACTGTAAGCCTGACGTCGTGCAATCATATGGACATTAGATCTTTTCTTGTTAAAGCTCTAAATGCATAGGGTTGAGTGTGTTCAGCCTTAAACTAGAGAATAAATAGGTAAGCTACTATATTCCCCTCCTTGTATAGTCATTATTTTGGATATTCACATACAAACTAATAAGTAGGAGTTAATGTCCAGCACTACCAAATTAGTTATTCGCAGAAGAGAGAAAAGAAGTAAGAATATTAAATATTAGTCCCGTTCATTGGTCACTATTTGAACAAATTTTTCCTGCTTGCCCCCCCCCCCCACCCCCTCCCCCCACCCACAACAAAAGGAGAGGATATTGTGGTGGCTTATGAAAGAAAGAAAAGAACACAAGAAAATCTTTTCACTATTAACAAAATTAGAAGTGGTGAAGCTAGTTTTAATATAAAGTAGGCACAACAGATTAATAACTGTGAATCACCACAGAATCAAAAAACAACACTTCGACATGAAGATAGTCTAGTTTAATATGGAACATCATTGCACTTTTGTCTCGAGGATTAACCACAAAACGTGTGAAAATGCCGAATCAAGAAAAGACGAAAAATGGATTTCACGGTGTTGTTAAATCTAAGAAAGAAAAATTGGTTTGGAGGCTGCAGATGAATTGAAATCATCCTTATGCTAACATGAATAGAGACCAACAAAGATGGAAATTTCCAATTAGAACTACTTATTTCTTTACTCAATGATATTTTTAACGGAAAAGGGCCAAAATTGCCCCTCTACTATGGTAAATCGGACCAGTTTACCCTCCGTTAAGTTTTTGGATCGACCATACCCCTGCCGTTACCAAAGTACACCAATTTGCCCCTAAAAATGGCGGGCCTCCAGCGTGTCAAATACGTGGCTGCCACCTCAGTGCCATGTAGATCAAACCATAGTAGAGGGGCAAATTTGGCCCTTTTCCGTTTTTTCCAAAGTCGTATCTGGACTAAGTTTCAATACTTAAAGAAGAAGTTTCGATGCTTAGAGGAGTTATTATAAGAGAGAAAAATGTGCTAAGAATGGTAGATAAGATATTTTGCGAGAAATATGGAATTAAATTGATACTCCCTTCAGTTTGGTTCCATAAGAAAGATATACTTTTGAATTTTATGACTAAAATTATTTTTATTAAAGATGAGATAAAAGTTTAAAAATAAAATTATTTCTAAATAAATATATATGTTCTTTTTAAAAAGACTAAAAGGTAAAATATGCTACTCCTATTAAAGTGGATGAACAGTTCTTTCCGGTGTTTCAATTTAAAAGATATTTTTAATTTATCACAAAAAGTGATTTTTGCTACATATTGACTTATTAACTTTAGTTTAATCTCTTTTTCTTTAATGGTATACTTTTTGTAACAATAGAAAAAATATAATAAAGTATTATGTTTAAAATCACAAATTCTAGTATGCATTAACGGAAAAAATATAATAGAATATTATTTTTAATACATAAAATCTTATATTTTTTTTCTACTCTTACAAAAAGTATGTCATTAAAGGAAAAGAAATTAAACTAAAGTTAATAAGTCAATATATAGCAAAAATCACTTTTTGTGATAAATTAAAAATATCTTTTAAATTGAAACACCGGAAAGAACTGTTCATCTACTTTAATAGGAGTAGCATATTTTACCTTTTAGTCTTTTTAAAAAGAACATATATATTTATTTAGAAATAATTTTATTTTTAAACTTTTATCTCATCTTTAATAAAGATAATTTTAGTCACAAAATTCAAAAGTATATCTTTCTTATGGAACCAAACTGAAGGGAGTATCATTTTAATTCCATATTTCTCGCAAAATATCTTATCTACCATTCTTAGCACATTTTTCTCTCTTATAATAACTCCTCTAAGCATTGAAACTTCTTCTTTAAGTATTGAAACTTAGTCCAGATACAACTTTGGAAAAAATGAAAAGGGCCAAATTTGCCCCTCTACTATGGTTTGATCTACATGGCACTGAGGTGGCAGCCACGTATTTGACACGCTGGAGGCCCGTCATTTTTAGGGGCAAATTGGTGTACTTTGGTAACGGCAGGGGTATGGTCGATCCAAAAACTTAACGGAGGGTAAACTGGTCCGATTTACCATAGTAGAGGGTCAATTTTGGCCCTTTTCCGTATTTTTAAATACTGAGTTGGTCGTTACATTTGAACTTCACAATCACAGTCTTTGAAGTAAGGTGGAAACCAAGTTCCCACACTTCAATTATTACATTACTACTGCTGGATCTTGTAATGCAACAATGCAGATGTTCTATCTAGACCTTTTTCTCGGTAGTAATCAGCGTAGTCTTTCACTGTTGTTGCGCGATAATGTGGAGGATTTTCTTCGGACAACAATTCCTTAATTGGTCCATATAACTTGGAAGTTGACAATGAACCGGTATAGAAGAAGCTTGCAACTGATATTCCTGGTCCAACTTTATTCGACAATTCTCTGTGCTCAAGACTTATGATACAGCCCGAACACGTGCTGATCAAGTGTTCGATCCACCGAGGCCAATGACACGAAGCCAAGCCAAGCTTCTACACGATGTCCACACTCACTTGGCTTGGTCGAAGGAAAGCAACTAATCCGAAGCTGAGTACCCGAGCTTAAGAACCGAAGGCGTCATCTACAAGCTTGAGCTCGAAGGAGGGAGTGACCGAACCCCACCCGAACACTCAACATCGACGCCGAAGTAAAAAGCAAATAACCGAAGGAAGCGCGATCGATGTCAAGTATGAGCAGAGCTGAGAAACCGAGCACCGAAGTGAAGGAACTCGAGCTCAAGTGTTCGAAATCAAGTGTTTGGTTGAAGGAGTAACCGAACACTCATTAGACAGCCCTGCGTGGCTTACTCCTATTGGTCGCCTGTGACCATTTACTTTTTTATCCATAGCATAGCCTATAAATATTCCATTTACATTTCATTTGTAGTAGTTAAGTTGTTGAATATTGAACATAGTAGTTGCTATTGAAGTGTCTCCGATGGAGCCTAACCCCGACGTGGGATTTTAAAAAACTTGTGTCAATCGGTGTGAGTCGTTTGAACATTTTCTTCTTGGTCATTAAGCGTTGTCTTTTTTGAGGATTGTTGTTTAGTATAGGTGATTCTTTGCCTCCGATTCGTCGAACCTGAGACTAGTTCCTCATCGTTCTTTGAATCGAAGCAAGATTTTTCTTGCTTTCTATCTTTACTTTTCAGTTGTTCTTCTGCATTTTCATCGTGTCTAGCTTTCCTTCGGGTTTGCTTGCACCATCTTAGTATCAGAGCAAGGTTTGAGCTTGTTTCTACAACCTCAAATCCTGTTCGTTATATTCGTGCTTGTGTCTCCAGTTTCAGCTTTTTTCCTCGTTGTGAATTGTTGTTGCTGTGGTGTTTTTACCAAAAAAAAAAAAAAAAGTAGAAAAGGAAAATTCAAAAATTTTGGTCGATTTGTTGGTTGTTTGAATCAAACAACCATTAATTTGTGTTCACCACTGTCCAAGGACTGATTTGAGTACCCGACGTACAACGTTTGTGACTAGGGTTTCTCGACAAAATTTTGGACTGTTTTGAGCTTAGTGGTGACTGATTTCGAACCCCAGTGTGCTTTTGGTTGTTACCGATGAAGACTGGTGGTTCTTGATTGATTTGGGTTTGTTTTGTGCTTAAATTTCAAAGTTCTAAGATTTGAACCATCGTCCTTACCCCGGAAAATGGTTACGTTTGTAACAGTACGAACACGAGGAGCTGAGTTTTAGCTCAAAGAACTTTGAGCTGAATTTCCTCCGTTTTTGTTGTTACCGGAGTTGAAAGAAGCAACCCAAATTCTATTAAAAATCTTGGTCAGTGAACGAAGTTAAGTGTCCGTACGCCGGAGCAAAAATGTCATTGTTCCATTGAAGAAGAAAGAGGTTAAGTGTAAAGATCAAAACCCCAGGTGTAAAGTTGTCGGATAGAAAAGGAAATTGGATAAGGTAAAACCATATACGTACCAAGGAGGGACCACTCTTGTACAGACAAGAGTTGGTGTGATCAAAAGGGATTCCGAAGAGGAATCGAAGGGTAGATTCTCCTAGGTTTTCACTTTTCTTGTGTTCGATAAATCTAGTTAGTGGATCTCTGGAGTAATTCTTCCTACTCGAGGTCGTACTAACTCATTTGAGCGTATAGAAACACGTGCGTGGGTGACCAAAGTCCAAATTTCGTAGAAAATTCTTTGACTTCCGAAGCGCAGAGTAAATAGCGTCCGTTCCATCGAGTCGTATCAATTCACTCATCCCAAATGAGACATTGTAACTTGTCAAATTCGAAGGAACTGAGAGAAGTTGATCAACCGAGGAAGCCATTGGCTACAAGTTCTGGAGTGACCAAAAATCGAACCCATAAACTGAGTGGACCTGAGTGCCACCCATCAAAGGTGAGGGAGTGTGTGAGGTGATTTCTAACCTTAACATTCTATTTGGTCTTTGATTTGTGCAGGTACCATAGCTGGGAATGGAGGCGATGGCAAAGGCATTAAGAAGCCCGAAGTGTCGTTAGCCGATCTCATGGATGCGATACAAGGCGTCAATTCCGAAGTAAGAGGAGTGAGTGCTCGAGTAGCTCAACTCGAGCAAGGAAGTGTGTCTGTGGCCTTACCTGGGTCCGGCGCTGGAACTAGCAACTCCATTCCGATGAAACCTGAGCTATTTGCTGAGCTTGTTCGACAACATCAGTTTAAGAGCGAGGTTGTTCGAAAGGAAGTTTTGGGCAATCCCCGAACACAACAAAACTTGGGCAATTCCCAAGCTGAGAATCAACACTTGGGCATTCCCCGAAGTGAAAGGGTACCACTTCCAATGGCCCGAAGACAAAATGAGGTCGTTGATGAAGAGGTAGATGAAAGAGAATTTCCTGATGCCGAACCTGAAAATGAGCTACCTTCATTCAACGAAGGCAGGCTCAACGAGGTCGTGGAAATTTCTGAGGTCGAGGTCGAGGCGCAAATGTTGAACGACATATTGAGCGTGAGGCTGATGACTACTATGATGAGTATCCCGAACTGATTCGAGGTGCTCGAGATTCAAACTTGAACAGTGTCAAGATCACTATTCCACCCTTTAAAGGAACTAGTGATCCAGATGAATATCTTGAATGGAAGCTTAAAATGGAGCGAATCTTCGAAACTAATGAGATGACCGAAGAGAGAAAAGTTGCCCATGTCATTGCTTCGTTCGAAGCGTATGCATCCATGTGGTGGGAAGCTGACAAGAGGCATAGACGAAGGAATGTCTATCCCGAAGTCACTACTTGGGCACAATTGAAGAGAGCAATGGATGCTAAGTATGTGAGCACCAAGTATAGGCAAACTCAACTTCAAAAGCTCTATGAATTAAAGCAAGGGTCCAAGTCAGTTCAAGAGCATCATGATGAGTTCGTGAGAATTCGATTGAACCTTGATCTAGAAGAAGATGAAGAGCAGGCCACTATTCGGTACAAAAATGGCTTGGCTCGAGAGGTGTCATCTCAATTAAGGCTACACGTGTACCACACGTTGGAAGATGTGTTCAAAGCTGCTACTGAAGCTGAGAAATGGGTGAAGGACGATAAAGCAAACTGGTACCGAGGAGTCACTACTTCAACTCCTCTGAACCGAGGTAAAGAATGGAAGAGTCCTAATCCAACAAGTGCCAACATTGTTCGAGATTCGAAGAAACCCTTCGAAAGGGGTGTGACCGTTAACCAACTAAGAGAAGTGGGAGGTAAAGTTCAACTTAATTCTCCTAGTGCTTCAAGTACTCAGTGTCATAAATGCAAAGGTTATAGTCACATTGCAAAAGACTATCCAACTCACAAGGTTATGCTTGTGCTCGAAAATGGAGATATTTGTGAGCAAGCAAGTGACACCGAAGAGGAATTTATCGAGGAGATTGACCAAGCTGAACATGATGATGGTCGTGAAGCTGCCGAAGCTGATCATCCGGAAATGTTTCTTGTAGTTCGAAGGAATTTGAGCTGCATGACTCTCGAAGAAGAGGACAACCAAAGAGAAAATATTTTCCATGCCCGATGTCGAGTGAGGGGGAAGGTTTGTTCGATGATCATTGATTTGGGTAGTTGTGCAAATGTAGTGAGCCAAACTTTGGTTTCACAATTGAGACTACCTACTTTGAAACATGCCCATCCTTACAAATTACAATAGTTGAATGAGTGTGGAGAATTGAGGGTTGTCAAACAAGTGTGGATCAAGTTTAGAATTGGCGAATATCAAGATGAGATGATGTTCGATGTGGTGCTGATGCAAGCTTGTCATATGTTATTGGGTCGACCATGGCCAGTATGATCGGTCGGTTATTCACAATGGAAGATCCAACACTTACACTGTAAGGCTCGAAGGGAAGAGTTTCATACTCAAACCCTTGTCTCCGAAACAAGTCACCGAGGACTATAAACGGATGAAAGAATTGAAAGAAGCGACCAAAGCAAAGCTTCCAATGGGAACAAAAATTATGGCCGAAGACACAAACTCACCGCCCGAAGTAAGAAATATATGTGCAATCATGCAACCGGGTGAGTATCTACGAGGCAACGACAATGATCAGATGATGATTTGCCTCATGCACAAGAGTATCTTTCTAAACTCTAATGATGATTTTTCTAACGATAACCCTTTCCCTAGTGTTGTACAAAGTGTTTTGCAGGACTTCGAAGACATGTTTCCCGAAGAAATACCAAGTCCTCCGTTGAGAGGAATCGAGCACCAAATTGACTTCGTACCGGGGTCTTAAATCCCCAACAAACCTGCATACCAGTGTAATCCCGAAGACACCAAAGAGCTCCAAAGGCAGGTTGATGAGTTGTTGAACAAGGGCCTTGTTCGAGAGAGCTTGAGTCCTTGCGCCGTTCCTGTTATCCTTGTCCCGAAGAAAGATGGAACATAGAGAATGTGTGTTGATTCCCGAGCAGTCAACAAAATAATAGTAAAGTATCGTCATCCTATCCCTCGATTAGATGACATGCTAGACGAGTTAAGTGGTTCTTCATGCTTTTCGAAGATAGACCTCAGGTCCGGTTACCACCAAATCCGAATGAAACCCGGAGACGAGTGGAAAACCGCATTCAAGACCAAGTTCGGTCTCTATGAATGGTTGGTGATGGCTTCTGGCTTATCAAATGCACCGAGCACATTCATGCGACTGATGAATCATGTGCTCAAACCGTTCATAAATAATTTTGTTGTCGTTTACTTCGATGACATACTTGTTTATAGTAAACTGTGGATGAACATGTCGAACACCTAAGGCTAGTGCTTAATAAGCTTAGAGAAGAGAAGCTATATGCTAACTTCAAGAAGTGTGCCTTTTGTGTCGAATGTGTAGTCTTTCTAGGATATATTGTCAGTGCTAATGGTGTCGAAGTCGACGAGTCAAAAGTCGAAGCCATCAAAGATTGGCCCACTCCAACTTCGGTATCACAAGTTCGTAGCTTCCATGGCTTAGCTAGCTTTTACCGAAGGTTTGTTCGTGACTTCAGCACCGTGGCAGCTCCTTTAACCGAGCTGGTTAAGAAAGACCATCCATTTGTGTGGGGAGAGTCCCAAGAAAGGGCTTTCCAAGAGTTGAAACGGAGGCTTTGTTCTGCCCCATTGTTGCAACTCCCTGACTTCGGCAAAGCATTCGAAGTCGAGTGTGATGCGTCCGGAGTTGGGATCGGAGGAGTGCTTATGCAAGAATCGAAGCCGATCACTTACTTTAGCGAAAAGCTTAAGGGTGCAATCATGAATTACTAGACGTATGACAAGGAATTGTATGCCCTCGTTCAAGCACTCACCCATTGGCAGCATTATTTGTGGCCTCGAGAGTTTGTGATTAGAAGTGATCATGAATCTTTGAAACATCTCCTAGGTCAGGAGAAATTGAACCGAAGGCATGCCAAATGGGTTGAATTCATTGAAAGTTTTCCCTATGTAATTCATTACAAAAAGAGAAAAGAAAATGTCGTGGCCGATGCGCTATCAAGAAATTTGCTTTAGCGACCACTCTCGCCTCTAGGCTCATGAGATTCGAAAGCATCAAGTCAATGTACGAAGATGATCCCAAGTTAAAATGCGTTCGAGACGCAATCTTGAGTGGCCGAAGGGTTGAGAAATATCAGTGGCACGATGGCTACCTCTTCAAGAATGTGAGGGTTTGTGTGCCAGTGTCATCGTGGAGAGAGCTCTTATTCGAGAAGCTCACTTCGGAGGCTTGATGGGACACTTCGGTGTCCACAAAACTCTTGGTATCTTAACCGAGCAGTTCCATTGGCCAAAAATGTGACGAGATGTGGAAAAGCTTTGCAACACTTGTCTCGTTTGCAAGAAAGCTAAATCGAAGTCCAACCCTCATGGTTTGTACACCCCGTTGCCTGTGCCTGATCGACCTTGGGTTGATATATCCATGGACTTTGTGTTGGGTTTACCGAGGTCGGGGGTGGACATGATAGCATCTTTGTCGTAGTCGACCATTTTTCCAAAATGGCTCACTTTATTCCTTGCAAAAAGTGATGATGCACAACATGTAGCTACTTTGTTTATTTCTAATGTGTTGAAATTGCATGGTGTGCCTCTTACTATTGTAAGTGATCGAGACTCAAAGTTCTTGAGTCATTTTTGAAAATGTTTGTGGGGTGCCCTCGGCACCAAACTACTATTCTCGACATCTCACCATCCTCAAACTGATGGACAGACCGAGGTAGTTAACCGAACCTTGGGATCTTTGCTTCGAGCAATGACCAAAGGAAAGGTCGGAAACTGGGTAGATCGCTTGCCCATGATGGAGTTTGCATACAATAGAATGGTGCATCGAATGATAAATATGACCCCGTTCGAATGTGTGTATGGTTTTAATCCTTTGATTCCACTTGATTTAACCCCATTGCCTCGAGATTCTGTTATTGATTTTGAAGGTACTCATCGAGCCACTGCCTTGATCGAGTTGCATGCAAAGGTGAAGAAGAACCTCGAGGAAGCTTATGCAAAGATTGCTTTTAAGAAAAACAAGGGGCGTAAAAAGTTGGAATTGAGAAATGGAGACTGGGTTTGGGTTCACTTCCGAAAGGAACGCTTCCCGAACCAAAGGAAAGAAAAGTTGGCTCCTCGAGGGGATGATCCATTCCAAGTGCTGAGCAAGATCAACAACAATGCTTATGTGATCGACCTCCTTAGTGAGTATAATATGTCCAACACCTTTAATGTTGCTGACTTAGTTCCATGTGTTGTAGGTAAAACTTCGGAGGATGAAGAAGGCTCGATTTCGAGGACGAAATACTCTCAAGAAGGGGAGGATGATGCAGCCCGAACACGTGCTGATCAAGTGTTCGATCCACCGAGGCCAATGACACGAAGCCAAGCCAAGCTTCTACACGATGTCCACACTCACTTGGCTTGGTCGAAGGAAAGCAACTAATCCGAAGCTGAGTACCCGAGCTCAAGAACCGAAGGCGTCATCTACAAGCTTGAGCTCGAAGGAGGGAGTGACCGAACCCCACCCGAACACTCAACATCGACGCCGAAGTAAAAAGCAAATAACCGAAGGAAGCGCGATCGATGTCAAGTATGAGCAGAGCTGAGAAACCGAGCACCGAAGTGAAGGAACTCGAGCTCAAGTGTTCGAAATCAAGTGTTCGGTTGAAGGAGTAACCGAACACTCATTAGACAGCCCTGCGTGGCTTACTCCTATTGGTCGCATGTGACCATTTACTGTTTTATCCATAGCATAGCCTATAAATATTCCATTTACATTTCATTTGTAGTAGTTAAGTTGTTGAATATTGAACATAGTAGTTGCTATTGAAGTGTCTCCGATGGAGCCTAACCCCGACGTGGGATTTTAAAAAACTTGTGTCAATCGGTGTGAGTCGTTTGAACATTTTCTTCTTGGTCATTCAATTTGCAAGAAGCGTTGTCTTTCTTGAGGATTGTTGTTTAGTATAGGTGATTCTTTGCCTCCGATTCGTCGAACCTGAGACTAGTTCCTCATCGTTCTATGAATCGAAGCAAGATTTGTCTTGCTTTCTATCTTTACTTTTCAGTTGTTCTTCCGCATTTTCATCGTGTCTAGCTTTCCTTCGGGTTTGCTTGCACCAACTTATTTACTGGTCATTTGATATGAGCTGAAAAGGCACAAAAATATGCACAATTCGTGTCAGAACCAAATAAGGTATTATATTGAGTATATCTAATTATATTAAGAATGGAAAAACAAAAATTATTAGCCTGTAGAAGATCACCAATGTTCACGACAAGAGCACCAGGCATAGGAGGAACATCAACCCACTTATTCTGGTGAAGCACTTGGAGTCTTCCTATATGGTCTTGCAGAAGTACTGTGATAACATCATTGTCAGAATGTTTGTTGGTGCCCAAGATGAGTTTTGGTTGAGGGCATGCTGGATAGTAATGACCCAAAACGTGTACCCCCTCAGCACAATCCATATTTATGAGATGAGATGGATCTAGACCATTGACCTCAGACAATAACTCAAGCAAGGAGATGCCCAATTTCATGACATACTCAGTGAATTCCATTAGTATTTACCTGCAACAATTTCAATATATGAAGAAATGGTCATTGAGCCTAACTCAATTCCAAAAACTAACTCATGGGCGGATTATTGTCAATTTCAGTATAAGCCCTCAACCTATGTGGGACTTGACATAATAAAATTGATGAAACAGTACGTATCAAGATTGAAAGAAGATACATAAATGGATCTGCTTAATTGGTTCAGAGGCCAGAGATCTATATTCAAGAACCAGAATATTGACATTGGCATGGTTTATTCTTCAGATTTGTCCAACCATAACACATGTTTAGGTAGTGAAAAAGTAAATTAAGTTAATGAAAATTGCTCACATGAACTACCTTTTTGTGATTATCTCGAGTATAATATTGTTTCTTAATCTCAACATCTTGCTCAAAGAATTGTCGTGTTACTAACAACAATTCTTCCAGGACAGATAATGGAATGCTATGATTAACCACTTGGAAGAAACTCCATGTCTCCGAGGCATCTCGAACTTTGTCTATAATCTCTTTATGCTTGATTGGATCCTTAACAATGTCTTCAAGATCTATCACTGGAAAAATGCACTTAGTTTCACAAATATTTAAGGACTCCTGTATCTCTTTTGTCTGAATTAATATTTGAGGCACCTTAGTATTTCCAGCGTCAAGAAGTCCTTTGACACCAGCTTTTAGTATCATCAAAGGCCTTTAACTCTTTCATTATGTCACAACTTTTCTGAAGTTTTCTGAACTGTGGCCCCAAAATCATTAGTTCTGGAGACTACCATCTTTGTGTCTCTAATGTTTTGAAGAAGTAGAGTTCCTCGGGCTCTTAAAAATCAGCTGCCTAGTATGGGAAAGACTAGTGCTAGAATACTCACAAAACTAGCTTTCCAAAGTGATTTTTGACTAACTCAACCGCATGCACCATAGTCTGAAGTCTTTGTAATTCTAGGGATTAGAGCTTTTCTCATTGGAAGTTGGTCCTTGGATGTCGTTCCACTTACTAGAGGGTCTTGTGGGACCCGCTGATATTGCATTCCTCCTTTTATCTTTCAATTGTCTGCTTCTTCCTCTCGAGCAGGACCGCGCCTTCGAGTTCTTTGGGTGTTGTCGTCAGACATCTGGGATGTGTTTGACTCAATTCGTAGCTTATCTTTATATCCTTGATATAACGCATCCCAAGTCGTCAGTGGGTGCTACTGGAAACTCCATTGTAACTGCCGTGTGGCCAACAAACCTCGGGGTTTCAGGCTCTTGCCGAAGGCTACCGTAGCAATGTTGTTAGGCTCAAGAGGGAGCTTCATCTGTTCCATCTGGAATCTTTTCAAGTATTCTTTCACCAATTCGCCTTTCCGCTGACGGATCTAAAATATGTCCTCCATCCTCTTCTCTTGTTTCCAAGCGCCAGAATGGGCCTTCTTGAACAGACTTTGTATCTGAGTGAAAGATTCAATTGACCCCACGGGCACTTGAGTATACCATGTCAGGGCCCCCTTGGTCAAGGTTGAACCAAACCTTTTCACTAGAGCCAGGGGCGTCCCGACAACCTTTGTGGCCTAAAGCCATACTATAATGGGACACTTACAAAAATACCCATAAACTTAAAATAATTCCAGCCACTATCCACTACTTTCAAATATTACTTGATCTACCCACTAAACTATTTACCAACTCTACCCATTCAGACTTGTATATCATAGTTTATGCAGTATACCATAAAGGTATACACATATAAGGTATAACAAAGGTATACAGTAATAGATGGCCCTCCAGACTTTTATACCATAATTTATGCAGTATACCTTAAAGGAATTACACCTATAAGGCATAACAAAGGTATACAATAATAAATGGGTAGGTTGGGTAAATTCTTTTAGTTTTATGGGTAGTGTAATTTCTAATTGGTATGACTTGTAAATACTTTAAATTTCATGGGTATAGAGTGTAAAAACTCGCTATTATTATGAGGAGCCTTAACTTTTATATTATATATATTTGAAGTTTATTTTTCTAGCTCTTTGTAATGCAAGGTCATTAATAAATTAGATGAGAAGATAATACAGATACAAAGATAGAAACATGGTTCAAGAATAATGAATATAATTTGATATCAGACTGAATTTTCTGCTCAAGCATGCTTGTGGCTTGAAATTTGAAAATTGCACAAACGAAATATACTCCACTATTTTTCAAATCAATGCACTGTGGCCCAATAATGGTCAATCTTTAGCTATAGAAGAATGGAGACTTGAATTGAAGAACAACCTAAAAAAATATAGTGTAGTGCACCCACTTTCACTTTGCTGTGAGAAAGTTCTGATAAGAAAATTAGAACTTCAAAATAAAAATTTTACTTGTTGATGTATTAGAACCAATGAGAATATATTTCTTACCTAATTAATAATTTTTCAAAATATTTTCGTTAACATAAGTACTCTTCCTATTACGACTTTATAATGACTCTTTTCATTTTAAAAAATATACTAACGATCACCTATTAATTACTATGTCAAAATGGTTAAATGATTTTATTCTTTTTATGCTGACTTGAAAACTTCCTATTTCAAAACAAAAATTGGAGCCCCATCATCAATCACTATGTCAAAATTATTTTCTCTTACTTTTTTTGCTTCAGAAAACTATTTTTTCCTAAAAATTTATATATAACCTATTGGGTGTAAAAAAAAAAAAAAAATAGGGGCCCCCATAAAAGTGAGTCCTAAAGTAGTTGCTTTACGTGCTTTAGGCTAGGGTTGCCCCTGACTAGAGCTTCTTTTGTAATCACATTATTCTTGACGGATGTGAGGTATGCAGCTATATATTCATCCGGATCAGTGGTTCCATCATACTAAAGGTTTTCCAGCAGGCGGAAGTGCTTAGATACCGAAACTGGTGCAGTGCTCGCCTTGTATGCATATTTGAAGAACTTTTGCTCATCCACGACGGTCATCTGAGGTGGTGCGCCAGGCATGTTGCTTATATGATCGTTGATCACATTATACTCCTTGAGTATCCATTGAATTGCAGGAGACTCCTGGGGCTGCCATTGAACTTCCTGGGGCGCTAGATCAATGTCGGCCACTGAACTTCCTGGGGCGGTTTCCAAATCGATCCTTCGTTTGAGTATAGAATCTGGGGTGTTACCCACAACCTTCGATCTGCGTGAGGATCCTGGCCTTGGCATGGACCTGGCGAATAGTGTCTCCAGGTGCTTAGCTAGATTTTCGGCCATGGTGACCGAGTTCTGAGTCGTCTACTGCCCTTGGGCTTTGAGAAATCTGTCAGAAGCTTTCTCAAACTGTCGTTCGCCCTAACGGGGCTTCCATGCCGTGACTCGTCATGATCACTTTCTTCTTCTACGTGGATTGAGGATCATTAGGGTCCTTTGCAGCGTCGTCAACCACATGGGTTGTGTTTTGTAGGAGATCATCGTTGTTGTTCGACATGGTTGTATGCTTCCTTCATAAAAGTTGACAATTTCCTGGCCCCATGTGTGTGCTCCAAACTGTTTATGCCTAAAACTTTTCGAAAAGGTTAAATTGATTAATTTAATAGAGGATCACTTACAATAAAGTAAATACGGAAAACAATATGAAAGCAGTAAAAGAAATTGTATTATTCCTTGAGAATATGCGGATTTGTAGTGAATCACTTGATGTTAAATACAATGGAGGAGATCGGTAATATATATAGTATTAAGTTTATCCTAATCCTAATTATGGTAAAATACTATATTTATAGGCTGTGAGCCTGATTATACAAGACGGTGATACTTAGTAAACCCTAACTAAGAGACTGTTAACCTTAAGGCGGGCTGTATGTACCTTTCAGCCCTGAGCCCTTGCCATATGAGCGGCAGTGACTATGGGGCAAGCGTGTATCCTCAGCGCCAAGTGACTGTTAGAATAAGTCTAGTCTCTGCAATCAGCTAGACTCGTGTGTATATTTACCCACACAAAACCAGTATAAAAATTTGTGTCTTTTGTACTTTGCTTATCTTGCTTCGTTAATTTAATCATGTTAGGCTAATCTTTTTATACTATCTGCCAATCAAAAATAAATGTCAACTAGCTATTCAAATTACGATTCACCCACCCTGTGTTTTCAAATAAGATATTAAAGCCCTACCAATTAACAAGATTCTACAAACTTTCAATCATATTTTAAAGAATTTTTTACACTGTATACCCATAAAATTCAAAGTATTTACAAGTCATACCCATTAAAAATTATACTACCCATAAAATTAAAAATATTTACCAGCCTACCCATTTATTAATGTATACCTTTATTATACCTTATTGGTGTATACCTTTAAGGTATACTGCATAAATAATAGTATACAAGTCTAGATATGGGTGCATACCTTTAAGTCATATTTGTATAAATAATAGTATACAAGTCTAGATGGGTAGAGGGTGTAAATAGTTTATGGGTAGAACTTGTAAATATGAAACTTATGGGTAGAAATGTATAAATATTTTGATTTTGATGGGTATTTTCGTAAACCTCACGTAACCTTCTTGCTGTCACAACCATTTAAAAATCCAACAGCCTTTGCCCAAAGACCATGTTGGTATATTTATGGCTTCTTTGCAAAAGGATCACCAACTTTCTGTAATTAATATTCATACACAACAATAGGAAGAAAAAAATTGAGAAAAAAAGTGATCTACAAATTATTCAAGATTAAAGAAAGTTAGCCTTCTTGAAATTAAAGAAAAATATGTCCGGTGCTCAAGACTCTCAAGCTGAATTGGTAATGAATTATGATGAACTGAATGAGAAGAAGGCTATTGATGATACAAAAGCTGGTGTTAAGGGACTAGTTGATGCTGGAGTAGTGGAAATACCAAGAATTTTCATTAGGCCACCTCATGAACTTGCTGAGGAGTTGAATATGTACAAATCAACTCTACAGGTTCCAGTGGTGGATCTCAGTGGCATAGATGTTCAAGATGGGCGTAAGAAGATTGTTGATGCAATAAGGGAAGCATCTGAGAAGTGGGGATTTTTCCAACTCATTAATCATGGTGTTCCTTCAAGTGTTCTGGAAGGAATGATTGATGGGATTCGTAAATTTAACGAACAAGATGTTGAATTAAAGAAAGAGCATTATTCGAATGATGTAACGAGAAGAGTTAGATATACTACCAACCTTCATGGGCTCCAATCTAAGGTGACTGCAAACTGGAAGGATACATTGTACATAACTAGGCTAGGTTACATTGAACCTGAAGAAATACCAGCAGTTTGCAGGTAACTATCTATTAGTCTGCACTTGAATTGTAAATCTATGTTATGTCCTCTTTGATGCTAATTGGTATGCTGGTAGATATTTTTGCATTAGATCTTCAGATTTATTGATTCGAGGTCACTGCCTATAAGCATATTCAGAATTTTGACTTGTCATTGTGTATTTAAAATTATGGGTTCAGATATAATATTTATTAAAATTTTAGAAGGTTTTCACATATCTATTTTTATAATTAAGTAGTGGGATTTTACATTTATATTATGCTCCGCGTAAAAGATATTGTATTCAGATGAACCCGTTGCCTAAAGGGCAAAGGCTAGATCCGATCAGTGGACAATTTTCATTTCTAGTTGAAATTGGATAGGTGTTACCTCAGATGAGAATTTTTCATGATGTTCCACTTTGCCCCATATTGCAGCTAATGTATGTGATACTGCATATCTTTATATATAGGTAAATCCACTCCCCCTAAGTCTTTATGCTTCAGCATTCTGAATTTTTTTGTTAGTCAAGGTATAATTGTTTGACATGCTAGACTAGATTATCTTAAATCTTTATGGTATCATGTAACATAGTAATCTCTGTTGTTTACCTAACGTCCAGGAAAACATCTCTGGAGTACATAAATCACGTCGTAAGATTAGGGGAAACTCTTTTTGACATACTATCTGAAGCTCTCGGGCTAAAACCAGACCACTTGAATGCCATGGAATGTGCCAAAGGGCAATCATTGGCATGCCATTACTACCCAGCATGCCCCCAGCCAGAGCTGACTCTTGGTAGCGATAAGCATACAGATCCCGATTTCCTTACCATTCTGCTTCAAGATCAAACAGGTGGCCTTCAAGTCATGCATAATAACGAATGGGTTGATGTTGAACCGATTGAACGAGGATTGGTTGTTAATATTGGTGACTTTCTTCAGGTTTTCAACATAGCACAACCTTTTGTTCTCATTTATCTTCGTTTCATAGAAATGGTTACCTATCTCAATCTGAATGGTTACCTATCTCAATCTGATTTTGTAACAGATCCTATCAAATGACAAGTTTGTAAGTGTAACTCATAGAGTTCTAGCAAATAAGGTGGGACCAAGGATATCAGTGGGATTATTTTTCAATGGTATGGTTGCAGTTCCAAAGATTTATGGTCCAATCAAAGAACTCATATCAGAAGAAATGCCACCAGTATATAAAGCATTTCGAGCAACTGATCACTATAACAGTAAGTTTTCCACCAGGCCACATAATAAGTCTGCTATTCATCTTTTTAGACTGTGAAGAGCGACCAGGCGCCTTGCGACCAGGCAGAAGCTAAAATCACCACAAACTCAGAAAAGCCTATCATCATTTTTACGTAAAATGTCAAAGTTTGTGATTCGTTGTACAATAATGTTTCAACAAAGTCAAAGTTTTATGTTGCAAAGTCAATTCTTAGTCCCCTGTTGAGTTACTCTATCAAAATTTCTAGTGAAGTAACAATATATGATCCCGAAATCCAGAACAATTTATGTATCCTTAAATTTGTAAAGAATGATTATCTAACTTTCTACGACCTTGTTTTTTTTTTTTTTTTTTTTTTTTTTTGAAAAAACTTTCTTTAAGGTTAGACGTCTTAATCTAAATATGTATTTCTGATTATCAAGTATCATCTTTATATTTGAACAAAAGACAATCAAGACATATTGTTTGTTTTCTCAGTTGGTGAATGTTCATAATTCTTTTTATTTTAGAACTAATAAAGATTTTATCTTGTTTTCCTTTATTTGTTATTCTAGTAACAGATGATTAAGTGTTCAACAAGTCATTTTAATTATTTTTAAATACCAATACTAAATTATTCTAATACTCAGGATGTTTAAATTTAAATTTCTGTTTATAAATATTTGGTTGAATATCTGCAGATTTTTAGTTTTCATGTGGCTATATAAAGCCCTATGGTTATAAGATTTTAAAGCCCCAAGATTAACAAGATTTTACAAGACAAATTTTCAATAATATTTTAAAACTGTTGTCCAGGAAAACATCCCTGGAGTACATAAATATGTCATAAAACTAGGGAAAACTCTTTTAGACATCCTATCCGAATCTCTTGGGCTAAAATGAGACCACTTGAATGCCATGGAAAGTGCCAAAGGATAGTCAATGAATTGCCATTACTACCAAGCATGCCCACAACCAGAAGCAGATTCAAGATTTGAAGTTAGCGGGTGTCATTCTTTATATCCACAAAAGACCAAATGGAAAGGGTGGGTTGGGTCTGTCAGATTTGTGTTAATCCAACTATTAATTTATTCGCAATAAACAAGCAATTTAGGTTTAACTCATTTATTCTTTTTCAAATTTGTTTAACTCTATATTCTGGGAAATGAACAAGTTTTAGAGTAAGAAGCTCTCCCCTCTCTATACACTACCCTCCCGATCTTCTTTCATCTCTTTAACTCATTAAATTTCTTTGACCAGTCACTAAGCTAATGGATAGTTTTGGAAATCAAAATATTTCACTTCTTGAAGATCCTTCTTCCCCAATCCCCCTCAAACCCCCGATCTTCTTTCTATGGAAATTGAAAATCCAACTAACCCATCATTCAAAGAAAAACTTTTAGGGTTTGAATCTATCATCTCCCATTCCTCTTCGGATACTAATGCACTCTACACGTACAACTGATCTTACATCACCTTCACAAATATCCCCAATTGCCTCTACTTCTAATACTATCATTATTCTATCAGAAGAAGAAACTCAAAGGTTATACCAACCATGGAAATTTTCGGTCATTGTTAATTTGAAAATTAAAACGTATCGCCCATCAATATCTCAAATCAATTGCTAACCTTTGGAAACCCTCCGAATCTTTCCCCTTAATCGATCTAGGTTCCGATTATTTTATAGTAAAATTTCAAAAAAAAAGAAAATATGATTAAAGCCCTTGCACGAGGCCCTTGGTTCATCAATGGATGTTTTCTATATGTCACTAGGTGGAAACCAAATTTTGTTTCAAGTGAAGAAAAATTAACATACTTCACTGTTTGGGTGCGTCTTCCTCAACTCCCAACTGAATTTTACGATGGAGGCATCCTTAGGCGAATTGGTAATGTGATTGAAAAGTTATTAAAAGTAGATGCATGTACTAGTGCTACTTTTAGAGGAAGATACGTGAGGTTATGTGTTGAAATCCCTTTAGAGGAACCAGTCAAAACTCACATTCAGATCGGGCACCACAAACAACATATATTATATAAAGGGGAAGACTTGCTTTGTACAAGTTGCGATCGTTTAGGCCATAATGCTAGAGCATGTGCATTTGAACCGCCCCCTCCTCCTCACCCTACATCCAGTCCCAGATCCATGGATACTCATTCAAACTCTGCTACTCCTGTACAACTAGAGGAGGACCATTGGGAAACAGTTTCATTTCCAAAGAAGAAACCTCTATCTCGTTAAAAAGATAACAAACAGGTGCAAGTTCCACAAGGACAATCTTCAGGTATCGGTGTTAAAAAATATTACGCCTCCTCAGTTAAGTATATCAATACTCAAAAATTAGCTTATGTGCAGAAATCAGCTATCACTACTACTGTAAATAATGAAACTGTTATTAATAACGCTAAGTTTATTTCATCTCCTAGTCATAATGTTTCTGGAACGGTTTGCACCAATCAAATTGATACTCATAATTTGTTTGCTACGTTAACTGCTACTTGGTCTAACAATATCATAAAAGAAGACAATATACAGCCAAAAGTGCCTTTTCTCTCTTCCACTGTTCCTGCTGTTTTTTCTTGCTCTACTATATAAACAAGTGGCACACATGTGTCCTCACATCCTGCTTCCACAAGTTCTATGCAATCATTAGCTAACTTGGATTTAACAAATAAAAATATAGAACTCCCTAATACTAACACTTCATTACATGCAACCAATAGCATAATCAGTTTTACCACCTCTCCAAGTAACAAAGGTAATTATGAACAAATGGCATTGGATGTTTTACAAGTGTCGATGGACATCGACCAATTGCTCAAAATAAATACAGTAAATCTATCTCGACCAACACCATGCAAATCCAATCTTCTCCCAAAGATTTGCATACTCTTTCTCCAAAAGATCACTCCACTGATTAACATAATAAAAGTAACTCTACTTCTCACAATGGCATTAAGCTCCTCTGTCAACTCCCACAAAAAGATGAAATTGGTGAACATCAACTCAGCACCAATGAATCACTTTCCATATCCCTCCTTCCTCCTTGCAATCCCACCTCACCAAGAGAACCAACCACTTGTCCTGACTACTCAACCTCTTCCTCAAAACCACCAACCACAGTCATGGGTGGAAATGGGACTTATAGGACAAGGAGTTGTCTTCTCCTTAAAGCTAGAGGGACAGGAGGCCACTCTAGTAATCCAGGATCCAAACTTCTTAGCTCAACTCATATCAGAAGGAATGAAGCTGGCAATGGACAACTCAACAACCATATTTTGATGCGGAATGTCCTTAATCCACTTGCCCCAATACTGGCTCCAACCATGTTCCCATACATGCAAGCAAAGTGGAACCTCCCCCCTCACTAAAACCCTTTAATACAGCTGGAAAAACTGAATGCAATACCATTCTTCCCTCCTCAGGACCCAATCTACAGTTCCCTCTTTTATTCATGAATGCCAATTCTGGATCAACCTATCCTTCAGGACATGCAACAACCAATCACTCCACCTATATTCCAGACTCCAGACTTACCAGAAATGATTCCCAATCTCAATGTTCCCGCACCACACATGGAAAATCCCCTAGAAGTAGAGAATTTAACCCCCTGGACAAGAGATCATTCACAAAGCATTCAAAGCTTCGAGAAGCAAAAATCATGTTATTCCAGAGAGAGAGGACAAGAGATATATTCTGTGTCGCCATCTAGCACTTTACAAGTGCTCAATAGACATAGGACCAACTCAAAACCCAGCTGTGGAGAAGGTGACAGTAGTTCTTTACCCCTCAATCTTCAGGAACGAGCAGTACTCCTTAGAGAAGAACACCCCAACTCGCCCATATCAAATAATCAATAAGCCCAATAGCTTCTTGATTTGGAACATTAGGGGACAACAATGATGATTTCCATAGGAATTTTAAGAAGTTAATCAACTCTCATGACCATTTTCTAGTAACTCTCCTAGAAACTAAGATGACTGACCACAAGCCTCTTCTTCATGGGACTCCTTATGATAAATATCTTAAACAGCCTGCCCAAGGTAGATCTGGTGGCATAGTGATCATGTGGAACAGCGCTATGGTTGAGCTTTATGACCCAAAAATGGAGGATTAGGAGATCCATGCCGTTGTGAGGGTAAGACCTAATCATACCCCTTGGCTTTTTAGTTCTATTTATGCTAGTACCTCTCTTGCTAATAGAATTAACTTACGGAATAATCTCATGCACATTTATGACCATTATAAAGGGTCTTGGATTGTTGGTGGTGACTTCAATGAAGTCTTTGAATCTGCTGATAAATAGGGAGGTCGTACGGTTAATCTTAATAAAGCTAATATATTTGCCTCTTGCTTAGATTATTGTCACTTAATGGATCTAGGTTATAAAGGCAGCAAATATACTTGGACTAATCGTAGGAAATCTCCTAATGATCTTATTTTAGAACGACTAGATAGGGGATTTTTCAATAATGATTGGCTTAACCTATACCCTAATTCTCTTATTACTCATCTCCCTAAAACTCATTCTAATCACAATTCCCTCCTTGTTACCATTACTAGACCTCCTCCTAGTGTTAAAGAGAAACCCTTCAGACTTGAAAGCTTTTGGTGAAGTCATTCGGATTTTATTAATATTGTTCGTACTTATTGGACTAATTTAAACCCTCTTCATAATATTTCTATATTCTAGCATAATATTAAAAATTGGAGTAATGAAACTTTTGGTGATATTCATAAACATAAAAAGACTTTGCTTGCTCGGCTAAATGGTTTGCAAAACTCTATTCATTATCCTACTAGCCAATTTTTGCAAAACTTGGAAAATTCTCTTGTTAAGGATTATAATAATATCCTAATACAAGAGGAAGAATATTGAAAAATTAGGTCCCATATCCAATTAATTAATGATGGGGATGCTAATACCCGATTTTTTCATTTATCTGTTATCAACAGACATCGTAACAATAAAATATTATTTGTACAAGACAGTAATGGTAACTGGATTACCAATCATGAAGAATTGGTTGCTCATACCTTTAATCATTTTAAAGATATTTTTTCTATTTCTCATGTTTACACTAATTGGAAAGATATCATTAATAGCTGTATATTTTCACACGATAGACTTATCTGCTTTGGAAAGACTTTTGCTTGATCAAGAGGTTGTTTCGGCTCTATTTAATTTCAAACCTTTTAAAGCCCCTGGCCCTGATGGTTTGTATCCATATTGTTTTTAAAAATATTGGCACTTAATTAACAATTCAATTCTTCACTATTGTCACAATGTTTTTAAAAAATGGACCATTGATAATACGATTAATAAAATATATCTATGTCTCATACCTAAATTTAAAAATGCAAATAAACTGCAAAATTTTTGCCTTGTAGGTCTTTGCAAAACAATTTATAAGCTTGTTACTACAATTATTGTTAATAGGCTTAAACCCTTTTTAAATGCTCTTATAGGGCCTTTTCAAAGTGCTTTTGTCCCACTTGTAATAATGCTATTATTATCCAGGAACTTGTCACTCATCTTCGCAAAATCACAGGTAATAAAAGCAAGATGATTTTAAAAATCGACCTAGAAAAAGCTTTTGATCGATTAGTGTGATCCTTTATTTATCGCACCCTTATTTATTTTAAATTTCCTCCAAACTTTATAAAATTAATCATGAATTGTGTTTCCACTAGTACAATTTTTATAATAATTAATGGTACTCGCACTGATTTTTTTCCCTTCAAGGGGCATTAGACAAGGCGACCCCATGTCCCCCTACCTTTTAATTTTATGTATGAAAATGCTTTCAAACTATATTTCTCATCATGTAGATCTAGCCCATTGGGATCCCATTAAAATAAGTTCTAAAGGCCCTTAATTGTCTCATTTATTTTTTGCCAATGATCTTACTTTAATGGCAAATGTTAATATAAAATCTGCGAGATCAATCTACCATTGCTTAGACCTTTTCTGTCATCTCTCTGGGCAAAGTATTAATCACACAAAATCAAATTCTATTTTCTAAAAATTGCTCATCTACTACTAAGGACGTTATTCTTACTATTTTAAAATTCTCCACAACTACTACTTTTGGAAAATATTTAGAATTTCCTATCCTAAATTATCGTCCTCGCCATCATGACTTTCAATATATCATTGATAATATGACCAGCCGCTTAGCTTCTTGGAAAATAAATTTCCTTTCCTTAGCGGGCTATACCACTCTTATTAAAGTAACTTTAAATTCAATTCCTACTCACACCATGCAATATTTCTCATTGTCTAAGAAAATCTTGAACCAAATTGATAAAATCCAAAGGAATTTCCTCTGGGGTTCTTCCGCTCTTAAAAAGAAAATCCACTATCTAAATTGGGACACTATTACTCTCCCTAAGTGTTATGTTGGGCTTGGTCTTCATAAGGCTGTCCATAAAAATTTAGCTCAACTCATAAGCTCATTCTGGCGCCTGACCACTAACCCTAACGCCCTTTGGGCCTCAACCCTTCTCACCAAATACCAGTTCAAAGATAACTCTTCATCCCACTCCTTTATTTGGAGTAACATTTTACGGGCCAACAAATCTGTCCCATGGTCTCTCGTGGCTGATTGGCAATGGTGCCTCTATATCTGTATGGAACGATAATTGGATCCCAAATTCCCTACCCTTGCATCACCTGTTTATAGGTCCTCTCACGAACAATGATCTTCAATTGAAGATTAAGCATCTTTAGAGCAAATAACATATGGGACTTAAACCCTCTTCCCATGACTCTTTCTGACAATCTTCGCAACCACATTAAATCCATTTATTGCTCTACCTCTAATCAAGCTTTAGATACTTCTTACTAGAATTTTACCTCAAATGGAAGCTTCTCTTTAGCCTCCACATATGACCTAAGTTACCCCCACTCCCTCACCTCCTTTACAAGACTTTATATGGGTTTGGGCATTAAACACGCTTAATAAAATAAAAAATTTCATTTGGCAATGTCTTCATGATCGTTTTGCCTGTCGAGCTTATCTCCACCACATTAGTTCTATCACCAATGCCTTTTGCTATAACTGTCCAAGAATAGAGGAAACAACTACGCACATCTTCCTATCTTGTCTTATTGCGATCTCGTTTTGGTCATCACAATTGGCTTTTAAAGTTAAAGAAATCTAGTTCATCATCTAACCTCTCTTGGGAGGAATTCTGGCCTTTTGCCGTTTGGCATCTTTGGCTAACTCATAACCATAATTTCCCCCATGCCTCAAAGTCCTATCCATCTCTATCCTATGTGCATGCTCAGTGTTTAGTATACAAATATCTTGCAAATTCTCCTAACAATACTCATGCTACTATTGCCATACCAATTAAATGGTATCCCCCACCCCATGGCTTGTTTAAGTTAAACATCGATGGTTCATTCGATGATCAAACTCATGAAGGTTGTATTGGTGGAGTCTTTCGTGACCATGCATGCAACTGGATTATGTGTTATTCTCAACTCTCGCTAGGTCCGAACCCTACCCATTTGGAGCTTCTTGCTCTTCATCATGCAGACCTCCCGTTGGCCCTTGATAATAATCTTCACCCTCTAGAAGTGGAAACGGATTGCACAGACCTACTACATCTTCTAAATAATTCCAACTCATTATATAGAAACTTAATCTTTGATTGCAGATCATTGTTGAGGAAATTAGGGAGTCCAGCAGTTTGTCATAGCTTTCGTGATGGGAACAAAGTAGCACATGCCTTGGCTACGGAAGGATCCAATTATATTATTTCTCAAGATGTTGTCTCTTTTGTCACTCCTCCTATTTCTTTGTTATCTCAGGTTAATAAAGATAGCAGGGGCTTAGTATGTTCAAACAAAAAAGTTTCTATTTCGGTATGTAATAAGCTAGCTAGGTTAGAAAACCTAAGTGCTGTCAATTCTGAACTCTGTAATGTGGCTTTTAAGTATTTAATGAGGTATTATCTTTTCTACCGAAAAAAAAAACTCTATATTATGAAGAACTTTGCCAAAAAAAATTAAAAGATCGCACCAATTAGAAAATTACTTAAAAGTACCTTAACTACTATATATTTTTTTTATTTGACTATACTAATTTTCACAATCTCGAGTTAATTTTTTCAGCTTAATTTTCAAGTTTTATTATAATTGTTTGCACAATAAAAACTCCGAGTTTAAAATCTAGGAGAACTACTCTAAAAACTTATTAATCAAGCTACTTAATTTTTTTTTTAAATGGTAGAAAATATTGCTCAAATTAATATCCAATATGTACAGATTAATATTTTATCATCGAAAAGAGAGAAACTATATAATAATTAGAATTTATTCAAATTATTCATCAAAAATAAGCTGCTCATAAGATAAGTTTAATGATAGAAACAGAGTAGCGAAAACAATAACAAAAAGTGAAAAACAAATAAGAAGAAAAAGGAGAGATAAGGAGTGATTTAGCAAATAAATTGATAAAAAAGAAAAAAAGGAGTGATTTAGCAAATAAATTGAAAAAAAGAAAAAGGAAAAGGAAATGGAAGAAAAGATTATCAAGGGGGGCTAGTACAATCTCTGCTTTAATGATAGAAAGAAAATAGAAAAACAAAATATTTTCACAAATAGGAGCTGCGGGATATCGAATCGAATTCATGTAAATAGGGGAATTGTATGAGCCTTTACCACTGGCACTGCAGACACTTCAGTGCCATAAGGTGACCATATGTATACAAAGACTCGGCCGAAATTAGCGGGTGCCGTAGCACCCCTCCATATCACGTAGATCCGCCTTCACATACTACTAGTACTCTGTTATCTTTTGTTTTTGCACTTTATTTATCTTGTACGAAGTGAATTTTGACTTCTTCCCAATTCAGGGAAAGAATAATCAGCTTTTGTACTACGGCCAATCCTTTCTCTATACGTATACAGTATATGCTTGCTCTAGCAAAAAATAAAGTTTCAAACTTTCAAAGATTTCCATTTAATAAGATCCCATTTATATGTTTTTTTATTCATTTAAAAAAGCTAATGATTAATTGGAGAAAGACCGTTACTTTTGGCTTTATATTGTTCGAATTGTGTTTGATTTATGGACCATATCTTATAAATCTTTGAAAATAAACGGGAGAATTACAAATATATACAACCCTAATACTAAAATTACAAAAAATAACAATACTATATCACTTTACAAAAACTACCAATACTTTTTTTACATAATATATACAAAACCCCATTTAAACCATATAAATTAGGCTTTGACCCTCTCCCTTCCCCACTGCTACAGTGATTTGGGCTGCCACCACCTGCCACCGGTTGCCGCCGGTTGCCGGTGACCGGATTTTTTTTTTTTTTGTTTTAAAATCTGAAAAAAAGTTGTAGCTGCAGAAAAATACAATTTCATACTTAAAAAACATTTGATTTGATCTCTAAAATACATAAACATACATAAAAACACTTTCATATTAAAAAAAAATAGATTTTGATCTATAAAAATACATAAACATACATTAAAATACTAGAAATGTATATGCATCACATATACAAACACATACAAAAAAGGATTTAGATACATATAAAAGTTTTATGGTCACACATACACACAAATACAGTTTATACAAAAAAATATATATAAAATTGACATACAAAATATGTAGATTGAATTACACATACATAAATATACAATAAAATTACATAGAGATTCAAAAAAATTAATTGTATTTATAAACCAAAACATATACATACATATCAATACAAACTTATACATAAATATACACATCAATACACATTCAAAAACAAAATAAAACATAAAAAAAAGAGAAGGAGAAGCAGATCGCCGGCGTAGAAGCTCCGGCAACCGCCATAAGCAACAGATCTGGCGCCGTCCGGAGCAGCAGCGGCAATGCCACCACTCCGGCGACGCCGCAACAACAGAGATGAACAACAGTAGCAGCGTGCAGCAAAACGCGATGTGCCTTACCGGAAAAGACACCGGCTGGTCGCCGGAGAAGGAGGAAGGGCGGGGGACAGGCGGGTGGGTGGGTGGAGTGGAGAGAAAGAGAGAGAAAATTAGGGTTTTGTGTTAGGGATGGAGGGAAATGAATAAAATGGTATGTATTGTAATATATTTAAAAGTATCGTTATTTAGGGTAAATATTTAAAAGTTTCGGTATTTTTTGTAATTTAGCTATTAGGATTGTCATCTGGTGTAAATTTTCCATAAATCTTTAGTAAAGGAAAGTTAGGAGTTCTCTAATTTGCAGCCGCAGACATCACTCTCTGACTGGGTGACAAACAAGTCATGAATAAAGCACCTCCTGATTTCATAGTTAAGTGGCTACGCACACCTTATCGGAAAAAATTTACCCACATCGGGTGTATACACCTAATTATAACAATTAACTATGGTCAAATAATTTAATGAAGATTGATTGTACATTAATTAACTATAGTTGAACTTACTCACACCGGGTGTATACACCTAATCATAACAATTAACTATGTTCAAGTGATTTAATGAAGATTGAATGTATATTAATTAACTATAGTTGAGTGATAATAGTGTATTTGAAACAAATGGCGTGCACTTATTGGTTGGGTGTATTCACCCAATTTACTCACATTATCTCCATCAAGGTGGAGAGGTTGTTTACGATAGACTCTTCGTTAAAAAAAATATTGAAAAAAAATACCATGAGAAAGAAAGAAAGAGAAAGTATTTGCATAAAAAATAAAGAACAATCAAGGTAAGACAGAGAACACAAATAACAATAAAGGTGGAGAATAAGATAGAAAAAATATTTATAAGAACAATATTGCTGCAAATTGTTAGATTTTCTATTTAATATTTGTGGTCCAATAAAGTTAAGCCCATGACATTATATTTAATAATGAATAAATCCCGTATGTTCACTGGTTACTTGATAGACGTACCAGATTAAAAGTAAAAGCACTATAAATAGGTCCTCCTTCCACCCATTAGGATTACCACTTGAAAGTTACTGCAGTTACATCTCTGACAGCCATGGTAACATAAAACTTGGGCAAGGAGGTAGAAAATCTGTTTATCAACGCTTCTGCTAATGGCTTCCTCTACAGGTATGTCTACTTTATCTCTGTAAGATTATTGTGTTCAAGATCCTGTACATAGTACACGCGTTATTTATATGTTATAAATTAATTTACATGTATTATCAGAGCCCGGATATTTGAACAAATTATCTTCGTTTATGAAATATTTTTATTATTACACATAAATACATATGAACCATAATGAATCAAGTAGATACAATTATGTGATTATGTTCTTAGGGTTTCTCCAGGAAATTAATACATTTCTCATAAAGTTAATAATTGGAAAATAAAGAATAATAGAGATGAAATCTTTGTTTCTTGAACTGACATCTGTGTGGAAATATAGTTACCGAAGTAAAGTGAATTTCAAGTATTAAATTCATTGGATAATCAAGCATGATTATTCTTATCCATTGAAATCTAAACCTTGCCAACTCAAATTTAGTTTATACCTTGGCTCACTGTTCTGCCGTAACGTAATTATGTTTTGGATTACTTTCTAAGTGCTTGGACGATAAAGTTAATAAAGTCCTCTTAATAAAGTTTTTTTGCCTAAATCAGAAATTACCCTTAATGTAAAATAATGTAATGATTATGATTTATTTTACATCCTGATTTGTACCACAACTAAAGGTGGTCCTTACATAAACATTAATTACTGATTGCGCTTGGAAATTCACAAAATAGTTACATTTAGGACATGCCAAACTATTTGTTTAAGCTATGTACTCCCTCCGTCCCATTTTAGTTGTCGCCTTCAGCTTTTTCACGTCCATTAAAAAAATCATTAAATAGAGTGTGTATTTTACTATGTTACCCTTATTTAATGTTTGACTATTAGCTTTTTTGAAGAAGTATCTTACATTATTAAAGGTATAATTGGAAAAAATTAGTAAATTTAGTCTTGAAATCCTAAAGAGACAACTAATTTGGGACAAACCATTTCTCCTAAAGTGACAACTAATTTGGGACGGAGGGAGTATGTGTTTAAAGTATTATAGTTTGTTAGTCAATAAAGTGGCCAAACTAGAATGTTTAAAATATACACATACACTTATTTTATGCATGTATTTTGGTATATGCAGTTTGTAAGTCACCAAAGTGGCCAAACTATGAAATATTTAAAATTTACACATACGTAAAATTATCTTATGTTCATATATGCATTTATGGTTCATATAGTTTGCTAGTCACCAAAGTGGCCAAACTAGTAAGTTTATGAAAGACATGCATATAAACTTGTCATTTATATCATTATTATGAAATGTCTATTGTTTAAAATAAATGGATAAATTGGCGTGTCACTATTGCTAGAAATTAAGAATTTATCCAAAGGTGAATTGATTTTTCTATGAATAGTGGACACAATGAGGCAAATCAATATTTTTAGTTAAATATGTTTGTATATCCAAAGATGTAATGTATGTTTGATTAAGAATATCTAATTATCTACTAAAGTTAAAGGTGGCATTTAAACTATGATAGTATGTCGTAATATCTATCCAAATAAGAATTATGGTGTACTTTTATTATTTTCTATGAATCCATTGATTTTAATTTGTGGGCATGTATATTTATTTTGCAGTTGTTTCTCATCATCTGCAAGCTTCATCTGTTAGTGTGTTCAATAGGTTGAACTTCTCTTAATGGCATGAACAAGTCCACCTCAATGGGTTGAACTTCTCTGAATGGCATGAACAAGTCCAGTTCCACTTAGGTGGAATGGATCTTGACTTGGCTCTGCTGGAAAGTAAGTCTGTTGCTATTATTGATTCGAGCAGTTGGGAAAAGAAGACCTTCTATAAAGTATGGGAACGCTCTAACAGATTGAGCCTTGTGTTCATGTAAATGACTATTGCCAACAACATTAGGAGTGTTATTCCACAAACAGAAAGTGCCAGGGAATACTTGAAGTTTGTGGAAGAACATTTTCGTTCTCTCTCGCTGGTACATTAATGGCAGAACTCATGACCATGAAATTTGATAGGTCGCGTAGCATGTAAAACCATATCATCGAGATGACTAACATTGCAGCAAAGCTTGAGTCGTTGGGGATAAAAGTGGATGACTCCTTCTTGGTTCAGTTTATTCTAAACCCATTGCCTCCTGAGTATGGACAGTACCAAATTAACTATAGCACTACTAAGAATAAGTGGAATGTTAGTGAACTATCCAGTATGCTTACTCAGGAGGAGTCAAGACTAAAGAAACAAGGAAGTCATTCTATTAACCTCATGGGACATGGAGCTAGGAAAGAACTTAAGGTTAAGGCCAACAAGAAGAAGAAGAAGAAGAAGAAGAAGAAGAAGAAGAAGAAGAAGAAGAAGAAGAAGAAGAAGAAGAAGAAGAAGAAGAAAGTACCTGCTAATATTTCATAGGATGCAAAGAAGGAACACAAGGTAGATGTGTGTCGTTTTTTTGGAAAGAAAGGACACCATAAAAAAGATTGCGTGAAGCGTAAAGCTTAGATCGAAAAGAAAGGCACTTGTATGCTTTTGTATGTTTTGAATCAAATTTAGCAGAAGTTCCTAATAATACTTGGTGGCTTGATTGTGGTGAAACTACTCATGTATCCACTATGTTGCAGGGATTCCTTACGATCCGAACCACAAATCCAAATGAAGATTTCTTGTTCATGGAAAACCATATGAAGGTTCCAATTGAAGGCACAGAGACTTACCGTTTGATCTTGGAGAATAGACACCACCTTAATCTTTTACAGACCTTTTATGTTCCTTCAATTTCTAGGAATTTGATTTCTCTTTCAAAACTTGATGTTTTTGGATTTAATTTTAAGATTGGACATGGATGTTTCAATTTATATAAGAATTCTGTTCTTTATAGTTTTAGTGTTCTTGTTAATCGTTTATATAAATTAAAACTTGATAATAAGTTTTCTGAATCCCTCTTCACTGTGCAACATAGTGTTGGAATTAAACGTAGTTCATTGGATGAAAAATATGCTTAGTTGTGGCATTGACGTTTGGGCCATATCTCCACAGAAAGGTTACAAAGATTAGTTAAGAATGAATTTCTTCCGAATCTAGATTTTACTGATCTTGACATATGTTTGGATAGTATTAAGGGAAAGCAAACTAAACACAGTAAGAAATGTGCCACAAGAAGCTCCCAGCTTCTTGAAATTATATATACCGACATTTGTGGACCCTTTGATGTTCCATCTTTTAGTGGAGAAAAATATTTTATCACCTTCATTGATGATTTTTCACATTATGGATTTGTCTATTTGCTAAATAAAAAATCTCAAGCTACGGACGCTCTCAAGGTGTACGTTAATGAGGTTGAAAGACAATTAGACAAAAAAGTGAAAATCATTAGGTCTGATAGGGGTGGTGAATATTATGGAAAATATGATGAATCAGGGCAATGTCCATATCTATTTGCAAAGTTCCTTGAGGAACATGGCATATGTGCATAGTATACTATGCCAGGCACACCTTAAAAAAATGGTGTTGCAGAAAGGCGTAATCGGACACTTATTGAAATGGTTATGAGTATGATGACTAACTCCTTATTACCCAAATCTTTGTGGATGTATGCTCTTAGGACCGCTGCATATTTGTTAAATAGGGTTCCTAGTACAGCAGTTCCAAAGACCCCTTTTGAACTGTGGAGTGGAAGAAAACCTAGTTTAAGGCACCACCATATTTGGGGTTGCCCAGCGGAAGCTAGAATTTATAATCCACATGAAAAGAAATTAGATTCTCGAATGATAAGTGGTTACTTTATTTGTTACCTAGAGAAATCTAAAGGGTATAGGTTCTATTGTCCTAACCATAATTCGAGGATTGTTGAAACTGGTAATCCAAGATTCATTGAGAATGATGAAGTTAGTGGGAGTGCGGAACATCAAAGTATGGAATTAAATGAGGTTAGGAAAAATGTTTTATTATCTATAAATGTGCCTACTTCCACAACTTTGACAAATGGTGTACCAGTAGTCGAAAAATACTTGGACAATAATGAACAACATTTGGATGCAGCACTTCATGAAGAAGCTAATGAACCAGTACATGACAATAATGAACCACAAGGAACTTCATTAAGAAAATCTCAAAGAAAAAGAAGATCGGCTATTTCGGATGATTACGTGGTTTATTTACAAGAGTCAGATTTTGACATTGGACTATAAAGACCAGTTTCATTTTCACAAGCCATTAAAAGTAGTGTGTTTGAAAAATGGATCGACGCCATGAAAGAAGAGTTAAAATTCATGGAAAACAATAAAGTTTGGGATCTCGTCGCATTGCCAGAAGATTCTAAAAGAATCGGGTGTAGATGGGTCTTTAAGACCAAATGCGATTCAAAGGGTAATATCGAACGATATAAAGCCAGAGTTGTTGTCAAGGGTTATACTCAATAATATGGTATTGATTACAATGAGACATTTTCACCGGTCTCAACAAAAGACTCATTGAGAATTATTATGGCTTTGGTGGCTCATTATGATTTAAAGTTACACCAAATGGACGTGAAAACAGCCTTTCTTAATGGACACCTTGATGAAGAAGTGTATATGGACCAACCCAAAGGTTTCAAAATTGAAGGAACAGGTCAAATGGTGTGTAAGCTAAAGAAAATAAATGGACTCAAGCAAGCCTCACGACAATGGTATTTTAAGTTTAATGATATCATAAGATCTTTTGGGTTTATTGAAAATATTGTTGATCAATATATATACCATAAAATCAGAGGGAGAAAGTTTATATTCTTAGTCCTATATGTTGACAACATCCTACTTGCTACTAACGATTTAGGTATATTGCGTGAGACTAAATATTTTCTCTCTAAGAATTTTGAAATAAAAGATATGGGTGAGGCGTCCTATGTGATAGGGATAGAAATATTCCGTGATAGATCACAAGGACTTTTAGGACTATCTCAGAAAGACTATATCGAATATTTTTTAGAGAGATTTAACATGAGCAATTGTTCTGCAGGAATTGTTCCAATTCAGAAAGGAGATAAATTTAGTCTCGAGCAATGCTCTAAAAATGATGTAGAATGAAAAGAAATGGAATCAATTCTGTATGCCTCTATTGTTGGAAGTTTGATGTATGCTCAAACCTGCACAAGACCAAATATTAGTTTTGCGGTTGGGATGCTGGGCAGATATCAAATTAGTCCAGGAATTGACCATTGGAGAGCTGCAAAAAAGGTTTTAGGGTATCTGAAAGGAACAAGGATTATATGCTAACGTATAGGAGATCAAATTATTTAGAAGTGATTGGATACTCGGATTCAGACTATGGTGGATGTGCTGACACTAGAAAGTCCACTTTTGGATATGTGTTCCTATTAGCTGAAAGAGCAATATTGTGAAAAAGTTCCATACAGGAATCAATTGTTGGATCCACCATGGCAGCAGAATTTGTGGCATGCTTTGAAGCCACAAATCATGAAAAATGGCTGAGGAACTTTATTTCAGGACCTGGGGCTGTCGACACCATTAGCAATTCGTTGAAACTTTATTGTGACAATACCTCAGCAATATTCTTCGCCAAGAATAATAGGTACTCTAAAGGTGCAAAACATGTTGCTTTAAAGTACCTTGTCCTCAAGTAGGAGGTTCAGAAATAAGTAGTGTTAATTGAGAATACTAGAATTGATCTCATGATTGCAGATCTATTAACGAAAGGTTTATAGCCAAATACATTTAAAGAACATGTTGTTAGAATGGGTCTTCGTTGTATTTATAATTGATGTACTTATGTTGTTTTGACACTACGAGCTCATTTATGTCTGACATACATTAATGAATTTCTTATTTCTAATAATAGTGTACACATTATTGTTTTGAGAATAACAGGATAAGTCTCAATGAGCATTATTGTGGACCATAATGATAAGTATTTTATAACTTATGAACCAAATATAATAAGGTGCTAATGTTGTAGTATATGGAAGGGAGTATGCACATTATGCAGAACCATCATGACTCACATTCAGTATTTTGTCATATTGTGGTGTGTATGATGGACATTAAGAAGAGATTTGTTCAATGCGCAACTGATGTTTATGTCATTAAATATTATGGTTATGAGGTTATTGTACCAAGCGGGAGAGATTAGATTTTACATTTAATATGTGTGGCCCAATAAGGTTAAAGCCCATGAAATTTAATACATTAATAATGAATAAATCTCATCCGTTCACTGGTTACTTGATGGACGTATACCAGATGAAAAGTAAAACCACTATAAATAGGTCCTCCCTCCACCTATTAGGGTTACCACTTGAAAGTTACTGCAATTCCATCTCTGACAGCCGTGGCAACATAAAGCTAGGGCAAGGATGTATAAAATTTGTTTATCAACACTTCCGCTAATGGCTTCCGCTACAGGTATGTCTACTTATCTCTGTAAGATTATTGTGTTCAAGATCCTATATATAGTACATGTATTGTTTATGTGCTATGAATTAATTTACACGAATATGACAGAAATCGCTCGATTGCTATCTAAATTTCTATCCTAATCCTCGACCTCACATCTTTCTATCTACGGTCATGTTCTCAGTAATTTGGAGATGAGTCATATCCTGTGTGATCACCTCACCCCAACTCTTCTTTGGCCTACCTCTTAGCAGACTCAATACTGTCAATCTCTCGCACCTCCTCACCTGGACATCCACGCTCTTCCTTTGCACATGCACAAATCATCGCAGCTTCGCTTTCTATATCTTGTCCACCATTGAGGTCACTCTCACCTTGTCCAATATGATCTCATTCCTAATCTTTTCTTTTCTAATATGCCCTCGCATTCACCGAAGCATCCTCATTTCTTCTACTTGCATCTTCTAGTATTTATACTAAATCAGTAATACATAATAGTGTATGCTTTCAATATATATTTTTATCATTTAATCAACGTAGTTAATAATTTTGGTTTTCATCTCTAGTTACTATTTTATTACGAAATATTATAATATGATTTAGAGTAAGCAAAGGGTGTGAATAAATTTTGTTGCCCCTCTATCATATTTGCGCTCAAAACACTTTCTAGGATTCTTCCTTTCTCTTTTCTTCCCTTTTTGTTTGCTCTTACAGATTTGACTTTATGTACATGTGGTATCTACCTTTGGACAATTTCTTTTAAGTGTTCTTTAATTGGGTCCCAATTTAAATTAATTCATTGTCCTAATTGTGCATGTAATAACTTTCTTGGCTAAAGCTTCTTTCAAGATTTCAAACTCGGAATTAGGGGTAGGGGCCAGAATGCCAATATTTGATGTGAATTAAAACTAGGAGATGCCCCCACCCCACGTTAGTGAGTAGTTATTTTTCAAGTGTGGTTTGCATGTGCACTGGAAAACTATCGTTGTAATCCCTCATGATTAAAAATGGATTAGCTTATCAAAAATTTGAACCTTTTGGGAGCAATTAACACTTTCCAAGAATACCATAAGTTCTACTTTTGGTAACTCTTCTGTATCGGCCACTGCCCCTTCTCACTCTCTGCCCAGCCCTCCCCTCTCCCCTCCCCCCGCAACTCCCACCCAGGAGAGACTCCCACCCAGGAGAGGATGAGATTAGATGATATTGCAGTGGCTTGTGAAAGGATGAAAAACAAGAAGAGAGCAAAACAATTATTTTCTTCACTCTTAGCAAATTAAGGAGGTGGAGCTTGTTATCATAGACAGTAGGGGCAACAGATTAATGACTACGAAAGGACCAAAGAATCAAGAAACAGCACCTTTAAAAAAAGATTGTCTACTTTATCATGACACTATCACTGCACTATTACCTCCACGACTAACCACAAAACTTGTCAAAATGCCGAATCTAGAAAATTGAGAAGATGAACTCTACCATGTTCTTATTAAATCTATGAAGAAAGATAGATAAAATTTAAGAGAAAAATATAATTTATGTAGGTAAACTTTCTTGCCTTATTCATTGACTTCAAAGAGGGTTATATACCGGTAGAAGAATAATAACTTAACTTAACCTAAAAAAAACTATTGGGCCAAGTACATACAACATTACACACCTAGCCTACTAATTGCATAATTTATACCAAATAACCCTCATTATCCCCCTCAAGTTGGAGCATGAGGGTTTCGAATACCCAACTTGCTCAAAAAATAATCTAACTATGCTCGGCCTAGCGATTTTGTAAAGATATCAACCAATTGTGTGTCCCCGGGCATATAGTCCCCCCAATTCTTTCATCACATACGAAATGATAATCGACTTTAATGTGTTTGGTCCGCTCGTGGAAGATCAGGCTCCATGCAATATGTAATGCTGCCTGACTATCACAATTAAACTGAACAGGCGACAGATGATTTATACCAAGACTCCAAAGTACTCCTTTCAGCCACTTCAATTCACAAAGAGTCATAGCCATTGACCGGTTAAAGACCGGCATGTCAACGGAAATCCCGCCCAAATAGAATCACACCAACCATGCAAATGGAGATCACAGTTCGAACTCATCACAGTACCCTGTCCCGGACACCATTTCAAATAACGGACAACTCGGAGAGCTGCATCCCAATACTCGACTTGTGGTTTTTGCATAAACTGAGATAAAACATGAACCCTATATGATAAATCGGGATGGGTAAAGCATAAAGAAATCAAACAGCCAAAAAAGCAGCGATAGCATTCAGAATCATCAATATATCGACAACTTTGCCAAAGCCAAACGATGATTCTACTCCATAGGAGTTCCAACCGGCCGAGCTCCCAATAATCCAACCTCAGTAATTATATCCAAGGCATATTTTGGTTGACATAGGAAAATATCCTTAGGTCCTCTAGCCACTTCAACTCCTAAAAAATATTTTAGTATGCTCAAATTTTTCATATGAGAGCAAGTGGAGAGATAAATTTAAAAAGACGAATAGCTTCTGAATCATTGCCCCCAATAATCAAATCATCCGCGTATACCAGCACACTTAAGGTGACGGACCTTTACAACGTGTAAAAGGGAATAATCCGAATAAGATTGTATAAAACCATAAGTCTTCAAAGCGGTCGATAACTTTGCAAACCAACATCTCGGCGCCTGTTTCAAAACATACAACGACTTTCAGAGGCGGCAACCATTACCGTAACCGTTAGTTTTGTACCCCGGTGGCAGCTTCATATAGACTTCTTCATGAAGATCACCGTGCAAAAATGCATTATGAACATCTATTTGATGCAACTCCCAATTCTTAGTTGCAGCGACCGCAAGAAGTGTCCATACGGTCACCATTTTTGCGACCAGAGCAAATGTCTCCGTATAATCAATGCCTTCGACCTGATAATTGCCAAAAATAACCAGACAGTCCTTGTATCGTTCCACTGATATATCAAAATTATATTTTATCTTATATGCCCATCGAGATCCGAGCGCTTTCTTCCCCAGTGGCAAGTAGCCAACCACCCATGTTTTATTATCTTCCAATGCCTACAACTCATGTTGCATGGCCTTTCTCTATTTTTCATTCTTTATGGCCTTAGAGAAAGAGGTCGGTTCACGCCTCTCCGTAATAGCTGCAAGAAAACTCACATGCCTTGAGGAAAAGTTGTCACAATTAACATAGTGTGTAAGAGGATAAGGCGTACCTGAGGCTCGTTGTGTCACAAGTGAGCAATCGGACGTGTGGACATAGGTTGAAACCTAGTAACTAACCTTCTGGACAGGCTCGGTGACAAAATCATGAAGGAGAACATTCTCTTTCTTAGTACGTTTTCCTTGACCCAACTCTTCTTCTCAAGCTTCAGCGTTCAAGTGATCGGACACACAACCAAAGACAGGGTTTTCTACTTCCGTGACATCACTCTTTGTAGTCAAAATTGGAATGTCACTCATCACGGCCTCGGGTTGTGTCCTCTCCTCGGTCTGCCTGAAAATAGTGTCACTACCCCTCCCCCCGCTTCAAAACATCGTCATCATCTTCAATCACTCTCATAGGTTGAACTAACGTCTGGTTCGGATGCTTAGGGCCTCCGGTGCTAGGTGTAAAAGGAAACTCGCTCTCATAGAAAGTAACATCCCGCGACACAAAATATTCTTTTGTGTCCAAATTATATAACTTCCATGCTTTCTTCCCATATAGGTATCCAATAAAAACACACCGACGGCTCCTACTTTCAAGCTTATCTCCCAAGCGCCCATACTTGTGAGCATAGTATAGGCATCCGAACACTTTCAAATGTTCGTAGTTTGGTGTTACGTCGAACAAGACATCATACGGCATTTTCCCGTGCAACACCAATGAGCGGGTTCAATTGATCAAATAGCATGCCGTCAAAATACACTCACCCCAAAACTCAATTGAAAAATACGCTTGAAACCTAAGTGCACGAGCAACATTCAAAATATGTCTATGTTTTCGCTCAACTCTCCCGTTCTGTTGTGGTGTTCCAGCACAAGAAGTTTGAAAAATAATGACGTGCTCATAAAAATAACTTCTCATGCTTGTGAATTCGGTTCCATTATCACTTTAGATAACTTTAACCCTTTTATTAAATTGTCGCTCTACCATAGCAAAGAAATTTCTCAACATATGATTTACTTCTTTCTTGTTGATTAACAAAAACACCCATACTGCCCGGGAGCAATCATCAACAGTAGCGCAAAAAAAAAACACCATAAGAGGACTTAGTTCTATAAGGACCCCACAAGTCACAATGTATTAAATCAAAAACTGCGGAAGCTTTATTATCACTTAAAGGAAAAATACTACGTATTTGTTTTGCACGATGGCATACATCACATGCTTTTTCATTCAAACTACTCCTGCTATTCCTAATGTCTTGAACTGGAAGAGATTTGTTACTTCAACCAAGGGGTGCCTTAACCTTTGGTGCCACAGATCCAACACGTCCACTTTCAAAGCTTTAACACGAGGTACTGTTCGAAAGTAGTAGAGTCCATTCTTTCGCTCACCCTCTCTAATAAACGTCCTCGTGGTCTGGTCCTGTATAGGACACAAGTTATTACTGAACGGCACATTACAATCAAATTGATCAGTTAAATGAGAAAATGAAATAAAATTGCACGTCATCTCAGGCATATAAAGAACATCTCGGAGAGTCAAATGCTCATCAATTTTAACCGTTCCCTTTCTTGTAGTAAAAGAAATACTTCCATTGGGTAGACCCATCAGACATAGTGAAATCTCCTTTAGGCCTCCCAAACTAGCCGACACTCCGGTCATATGATTTGATGCCTCTGCGTCAATTATCCACGGGGATCGAATAATCTTACCATTAACACGGTTACTGGTGCCCGATTTTTCTTGATTCAGCAATCCAACCAACATCTGTCACGGCTCACTTCTCAACCCAGGGACACTTGATTCACCAGAGGCATCACTCTCTTTAGCCTCTGTGTGAGCCACATTCGCACGAGGAGCACCACGTCCACGTCCAGCACCGCGTCAACGTCCAACACCTCGTCCACGACCATGGCTAGAATTATCATTTGCACCTCTGCCACGTCCTCCGAACTTGTTGTCGGATTTAAGTGAGTTAATCCACCAATCCGGATATCTTATAATCTCAAACCAATGCTCTAATGGGTGACCATAATGATGACAGTGCAGACACTTTGATCCTTCATCCCCAGCTTCAAATCTACTGCTAGGAGAGGATCCGGCTTAGGTGGAAAATGCCACCACTTCCCGTTTTTCTTCTTGTCCTTGTGCAGTACCTTTAACTCTTTCATCTTGCACCACTTTTTGATGTACCTTACTCAATGAATGTAATGGATCTTGTGCCAACAAATTAGAATGCACTGTTCCAAAAACATCTTCATCTAATCCCATAAGGAAAAGATGCACCTTGTCTTCCTCTTTCTTTTTTTCAAAACAATCGTGAGATTACACGTGCACTTTCTACACGAGCACATCGGATACTTGTCATAGTTTTTGAGTTCTTCCCATAGAGTCGACAATTTTCCAAAATAGTTCTGGATTGTCATCCTTTTTTGCTTGCAACCGGCGAGTGCTGCCTTCAGCTCTTGGACTCGTGGACCGTTGTCCACGGAGAACCCCTCCCAAATATCTTCCACAAATCACGGGCCACCTCCATGTGCGAGATAGTGGTCCGAAGGATGGGTTCAATAGAGTTGCGGATCCAAGATACTAACAAAGAATTAATGATCCACCAGTCATCAAGATATGGGGATTTATCATCGGGCTACGGTATCGTTCTATCAACGAAACCAAACTTCTTTCCGGCTCTCAAGGCTGTACGGATGGACCTTTCAGATTCATCATTCAACCTTGGACTGTCGTTAGATGTAATATCATATGGGCAGATGGTTTTCCACTTACCACCTCCATCTCTAGCAGCGGGAACTACTTCTCTCGTTTCACCACCCATGTTTAAACTTGAAGAAAGCTTTACTCACCAAATGATGTTTGGCAATATTTGCCTATTTTACCTTAATATTTCCTCATATTTTGATACGTTATTCGCCCATTGCACGAAATAATTGTGATTGTTGCGCTTACTTATTGTGTTTGTGATGTTAGGAATGATTTGGATGAATACGAGTAAAAACGGAGTGAAGATGGATGAAATCGAGCAAGAATTGATGAACTTAGCTAATCGTGGGATATGGCATTAGACGGAAAGCTATGGAGCAAGCTACGGATTTGTTATAGCTTCAGGCTTCTAAAAGCCATAAGCCATGCGAGGCATGGCCTGCAGCTTCAGACTTCCAAACGCCATAAGCCATGCGACGCATGAGCTGTGGCGCACGACTCTCAGAAGCCATGAGACACGCGCGGCTTTCCCCGTGGCTGTTAGTTCTGCGACCCCAACTTTTCCAATTCAGTTTAGGCTTAGGATTAACTTATGGGAAGACTTTGTAAGCACTATAAATAGTATTTTAATTTCGTTTTTGAGAGAGGTCGAATTTTGGAGCAAGTTTTGGAGTTCTTTACACATTGAACCAAGGGTTTAATTCCTTTACTTCATCTATTACAATCTTTCATATTTCTTCCATGAATTCTTGTGTTGTTATTATGAATATGCATAGCTAAACCTATCGTTCTAGGGTTAGAGCAATTACATGAAGGTTGATGTTTGAAAGTTGATTTCTTCCTACTGATTTACCATAACAGATTGTTTATTCTTTCTTGAGCCTAATTGTTTGGTTATTGAGGCTTGATAATTGAACACCATCTACGGTTTACAAGTTGAACTCGATAGAGGGAACTTGTAAATGCACATAAGAAAGAATAGGGCTTGATTGTGAACCTGGGCATCAGAGAATCGATTTGCGGGTAGGATAGACATATACCTATTCGCCTTGCTTAACTAAATACAGAGTTCATTAATGCGTGCATATGATTTAATTCCATAGAAATATAGGCGCTAGAGTAGCTTGCATAGACTCGTGAAGAATCGACAGGTTTTTACGAATATAATTAATCTGTTAGTTAGCAATCTAGGAAATCAAGAAGTAGAATCAACTGGAAAACTCAACTGGATTGTTCCTAACTTTGACCCTGGACCGTTCTCTTTCATTGATAACAACCTAGAATTTTCTCTGTTACTTGATCTCAATTACTTGCTTTTAATTATCGTTTGCTTAGTTATAAATTATAAACCATCATCGAAAAAGACCCCTGAATAGTTTATAGGAATTGTCTGCTAGAATATAGTCATTAACACTAGTCCTCGTGGGAACGATACTCGATTTATCACTTTATTACTTGTCGACCACGTATACTTGCATGTGCGTTTGGGAGCAACAAGTTTTTGGCGCCGTTGCCGGGGACTAAATAATTGACTATTTTCTTTTGAACGATTTGTTATTTTCTATTCAGGTTTAATTTTTATTTCGAGTTTCTTGTGTTGTTTCAGGTATTAGGTTTCTCTTAATCCTTACCTGTAGGAATGGCAGAAGATCGAGCTTGAGCTGTGCGAGATGTTGCTCTTCCCAGTCTGGAGGGAGTAGCCTCGAGCATAGTTAAGCCTGAAATTACTGGACACTTTGTGATTAAGTCTGGCATGATACAACTGTTACATACGACTGGACAATATGCTGGATTATTGCACGAGGATCCACAAAAACATATCCAGAATTTCTTGGAGATTAGTAACACATACACACCAACAGGGGGTCTGAACTGATTATATTCGATTGATACTCTTCCCTTTTTCATTGATTGAGGAAGCAAAGAAGTGGTTAAAGGCTGAAAAGCCTGGGTCTATCACTACTTGGGATGCTTTAGCTAAGAAATTTTTGGCTAAATTCTATTCATCTGCCAAAACAGCTAGAATAAGGAATGAGATTATGTCTTTTAGACAAAGAGATGGATAATCCTTGTATTCATCTTGGGAAAGATTCAAGTCATTACTGAGAGATTGCCCACACCACAACCAGTCAAATGAGGTGTTGGCCCATACTTTTGTGGAAGGTTTGAATGCTCATACCAAGATCGTGGTGGATGCTGCTGCTGGAGGCCAAGTCTTGGCCTTGAATTTTAATGAGATTTATGAATTGCTAGATAAATTCTCTCAAAGCAACCCTGACTGGCAGGGTGATGGTAGAGCTCCAAATCAAAAAAGATGTTGGAGTACTTCAATTGGATGCAGTTTCAGCGTTGAATGCAAAGATGGATGCGATAGCTAAACAAATTAGCAAGCTAGCATTGCCACCAATGCAGCAACAAGTGCAATCAGTTAAGCAAGTGCAGCAGTTTCAAAGTTTTTGTGAGGTATGTGGACAAGATCATGCTACTGATGTTTGCCCCTCCAATCCAGAGTCAGTTTATCACGTGGAAAATCAAAATAGGTCTCAGGGACAAAATCAGAACCAGTTTGGTAATAGCTACAATCCTAATTCACGAAATCATCCTGGTTTCTCTTGGAGTGATAATCAAGCTGCACAAGGTAATACGAGATCTCAAAATAATTACCAGAATTCACATCCTCAGCCTCCACCACAGCAGTCCAGCAGTTCAGTTGAAGATTTGATAAAGCAGATGTTTGCAGGCCAGCAGAGAATTATAGCTGACAATGCAGTTCAGGCACATGCCATAAAAGATCTTAGTACTGCTCAAAAATACCTTGAACGCCAAATGGGGCAGTTAGTTGGAGCACAAAATTCTAGACCTCATGGAGCACTTCTGGTAATGTTGAATCGAATCCTAATCTAAAGGGAGTTGAGCATTGTCTTGCTATAACTCTAGTTAAGGGCGAAGAGTTGATGGCCAAAACTGGGGAGAAGGAGCAACTTAAAGTAGCGGAAGTAGAAAAAGTGGAGAAAGTAAAGAAGAAAGAAGAGAAAAAGGACGCACCTCTACCGCCCCCACCATTCCCACAGAGACTTCAACCATCAAAGGATATGGTTCAATTTCAAAAATTTGTGAGTATGATGAAAGAGCTTCAGGTTAACATTCCTTTGACTGATGTGTTTGAACTGATGCCGCCATTCGTGAAGTTCCTAAAAGAGATTCTAGTGAAGAAGAGAAAGCCACAAGAGATTGATACAATCGAGTTGACGGAGGAGTGTAGTACAATCCTGAGTAAAGTACCTCCAAAACTTCAAGATCCTAGGAGGTTTACTATTCCTTGCACTATTGGTGGTCATAGTATTTCTGGTGCACTGTGTGATCTGAGGGCCAGCATAAATCTCCTACCTCTGTCTGTCTATAAAAGGTTAGGCCTAGGAGAAATCAAGCCTACTTCAATTACTCTTAAGATGGTGGATGGATCACTCACTTGCCCCGATGGTAAGGTGGAGGATGTGTTGATTAAAGTTGGGAAGTTCATGTTCTCTGCTGATTTTGTTATTCTAGACTATGAAGAGGATCAAGAAGCTCCAATAATTTTGGGAAGACCATTCCTAATCACCTCGAAGGAAATTATAGACATGGAACTGTGGGAGATGACTGTGAGAGCGCATGGAGAAAAGGTTACTTTCAAGGATTATAATGCAAAGGATCATATGGCTGAGTTTAAAGAGTGTTCTTTGATAGAATGTGTCGAATGAGAACATGAAAGTAAACCGAAAGAGGTGTTTGAGCGGAATGTAGAACAAAGTGACCACGGCACAATAATTGATAAGTTGAAGGAAAATTCACCTAAAGAAAAGAAGAAAGCAAAAGTTTGTCGTAACAAGAGGAGACGTAAATGCTGGAAGTGAGCTTATAAGTATCGTCGTGCCACGACGTTAACTAAGGCGCTTCTCGGGAGGCAACCCAAGCTTTGTATGTAACCGAAAAAGAAAATAAAAAAATAGAAAAAGAATAAAAATACAAAAAGAGTCGTGTCGCGACGTTAAATCAAGCGCTTGTTGGGAGGCAACCCCATTTTTATTGTTTTCGTTATTTTTCTTCTTTAGTGTTACATAGTTTCTCGTTGTTTTTGCAGGTGGGAGTTTCGGATGGTAGCTAAAGGCAGAGCTTCGCGTGCTCATAGCGTGGAGTAGAAGTAAATTTTTTCACGCCAGAAGCTGAGAAGCTCTACTCCAAGCGACGCTTGTAGCGCAGCGTTGGAGTAAAATAGTGAAATGGAATAGATACGCCATAGCCTCAGCGTCGCACACTCCATGGCGTGGAATGGAACAGTGAAGTAAAAGTTTCACACGCTATAACCATGCAACGCTCAGCTCGCAACGTGCGTGAACCTTTCAGCTGCAATCAGAGACGTTGTAGCGTACGCGTCGCCTACGATATAGCGAAACTCCAACCAGTGAGCGAAGAACGTGACACGCTATAAGCAAGCGTCGCTTGCACCATCGCGCGCCCTTCAGAAAATTTGAAAAGCCACCAGAGAGGCGTCGCGTCTTCCACAGCTTCGCATCAACCAGTGAGTGACAAAAAGTGACACGCCATAGCCAAGCGTCGCCCAGGCCACAACGTCGAGGCAACCAATAAGCAAAATTTGAAACACGCTGTAAGCAGGCGTCGCTTATGGTATAGCTCTCAGGTTAAAACACTAACAAGAAAAGAAAACCAAACAATGTAGACGACTTCAGGCAAATTCTTTACCTGCTATTTCTCTAACTCCTTCACTGCTACAGAACTGCTTCTGGTAAGTCACTGCCTTGTTCTCCTCACGACTGCTGCAGATTCTTCCATGACATTCCCGTCTCCCTTGCCCTTAGTCATCATTTTTTGTGGAGTTTGTGATATGTTTGAACCCTTGTCGGGTGATTTAATATCTGTTAAGCTTGAAAGTCCCATGAAAGAAACACTTGGGAGGCCCACCTATTTCAAATATCTATGAAAGTACAGCTTGAAAGTTATGCTTGAAACCTGTTCGACGTAATGCCACAGTGAATTAAAGTTCTATTTTTGTGATGTTTGATTAGCAAAAAGATTAGTAGGCATACCATAGAACTATTTTATGATCTAAATGTGTAGAATTGATGGCGTTTGTGCGGAATTTGAATTGATCATCACTTATTAAACTAAGCCACGAGCCATTGTTGCACGACATAGAGCCGAGTCTTGCTCTTTCATATGTCCCGCTGCCCTATATGCTTTCTTGTATTAGTTTTAGATTAGTTAGTTAGCTTTACTTCTCTCATAGTATAATTAGTACTAAGTGTGGGGTCGTCATGACGACCCGTTGTTCTCGTATGTGTAGTTACATGTTTTGTAGGTTTTGGCAATGTCGAGCTCAAGTGTGGGGTGTCGCACACCCAATGCCTTATCAAGACGACATGTTGGGAGAAGTCTGAGTACCCCGTATTTTTTCGGACGATTGGTTGGTTCGTGGTTGAGATGACACCACCGCTAGCACCAAAGGCTATATCGTTTAGCTTTCAGGGAAGTTTCTTTAACTCTTGCACTTTATTTTTAACGCATTGAGGACATTGCTCTGTTTAAGTGTGGGGTGGGGGAATTCCCAAGTTTTGAGGTTATGGATAATTGTAGCATTAGGAATTTAATTTTAGCAATTTTTATTTTTGTCACTTGGCTTTATTTTTATTTGTTTCTTGCTTTAGTATATAAAAAATGAAAAAAATTAGAAAACTAATGAACCCCAAAAAAACCGACCCTCTAGTGCTAGCGCTTCGCCTTCTTTCTATTCCATCCCATTCCATTCCGGGATAGGCGGCTAATACTAAAATAATAAGTGAAGCAGTCGTCGAATTTAATTTTAGCAATTTTTATTTTTGTCACTTGGCTTTATTTTTATTTGTTTCTTGCTTTAATATATAAAAAATGAAAAAAAATAGAAAACTAATGAAAAATTCCAAAAAGATTTTGTTTTTAGTTTTAGTTAGTGGTACAGTCATCCGCCCCGTGGTTTTTCTTATTGCCTCAGTTCTTTTTTATGGGTAGACCTTTGAACCGGGTAATTTTTATTTTTAAGAATAGTATAGTCTTAGTTAGTAGAGTATTTTTAGTAAAAAAAGTAGAATGGTAGGTGCCTTTGGTTTGTTTGATATCGGTGAATTTGGACTTGATCATTTACTTGTTGTGAATCCCTTTTGGTTTTAAAAATTGTGATGCATGCCTAGAAAAAATTTGAATGATCATCTTGAGACGCTTAGGTTCAACTACTTGACTCTTTTGTGAACTATTATGCCTTAGTGCTTAAATTTCTAAAGTTGCACCTTGTTTGCTTGAACCGAGAGTTGGAATGAAACCGTCTTTAGTGAACTGTGTGCCATGTGTGATGTGAGTTATCTTTTCTTATGTTTCGTGCCGCATATTGATGTCTAGAACTTGCCCCGTGTGTGTTCAAAGCGAAATCCTAGGTTTGCTCTAGTCGGGAGATAATACAGGTGTTTCTTTAATAAACCCTTCTAGCCTTGATTAGCCTACCCTTAATATTATCCTTCTTGAGCCCTTTTGAGCCTATTGACCTTTTTGTTGGCACCCACATTTCAAGCCTTACCCCTTTTATTTTTAATTATCTTCCTTTTGAATTCTTACTCCTTAGAGCACTTTAATGGAAATATTTGATTGTTTGTGGAGTTGTGGTTGGAGTAATTGGGTGGCTTTTGAGTGGAACCAATGAAAGAAAAACTATGGTGCGTTTTGAAAAAAAAAGAATCATTGGCAAGGTTAAAAAAAATTGAAAAAAAAAAGAAGAAAATAAAGAAAAAAACTCAGTCCTTGCTAGTGTTGTGCAAAAGTAAAGTTGCTAAGTGCTTAAATTGAGAGGAAATTTCTTGTGTATGTTTGGGTGGTTGCTTGGTTGGATTTGAGAAGAATTGTGAAAATAAAAATTAAAGTGATGTATTAAAGTGCTTAGGGAGGTAGTCACTATTTTATCCATATTTATCCTACCCGTCCTTTAGCCTACATTACAACTCTTAAAGTCCTAGTTAATCCCGATTGGAGTGAGCTTACATTAGTGGAGTCCTACACTACGGGCAAGCCTATGGTATGTTGTGTGTGGCACGTGAACTTCTTTATGAGAGCGAGTGAATTCTTCCTATATTATGTCCCTAATCTATTCTTGAAATTTATTCTGTGTGTGATATTTGGGACACTCTCTTGAGTCATTATTTTTTGTGAAGGCACATGGTTTGCGCGAGATAGGTGAAGTTATTGACTTCTTGGTTGAGTGAATGGGTGTGATTTTGTGAAAGCTTGGTTTCATTGAGTCGGTGAGATTAAGATGTTTTGAGTTGGTCGTTCTAGTGTTTTAAAATTTGGTGAATTTTTGGCATGTTATGGGTCACATGGTATGTATTTATGCTCTTGTTCAATGGTCGGTATCAACCATAACCATAGGTAGACCTGTTCTATCAAGTGTTGGTAATTAGTGGGGAGTTGTTTTTGATGATTGCTCGAGGGCGGGCAAAGGTCTAAGTGTGGGGTAGTGATGTTAGGCAATATTTGCCTATTTTACCTTAATATTTCCTCACATTTTGATACGTTATTCGCTCATTGCACGAAATAATTGTGATTGTTGCGCTTACTTATTGTGTTTGTGATGTTAGGAATGATTTGGATGAATACGAGTGCAAACGGAGTGAAGATGGATGAAATCGAGCAAGAATTGATGAACTTAGCAAATCGTGGGATATGGAATTAGACGGAAAGCTATGGAGCAAGCTACGGATTCGTCATAGCTTCAGGCTTCCAAAAGCCATAAGTCATGTGAGGCATAGCCTGCAGCTTCAGACTTCCACAAGTCATGCGACGCATGAGCTGTGGCGCACGACTCTCAGAAGCCATGAGACACGCGCGGCTTTCCCCGTGGCTTTTAGTTCTGCGACCCCAACTTTTCCAATTCATTTTAGGCTTAGGATTAACTTATGGGAAGACTTTGTAAACACTATAAATAGTATTTTAATTTCATTTTTGAGAGAGGTCGAATTTTGGAGCAAGTTTTGGAGTTCTTACACATTGAACCAAGGGTTTAATTCCTTTACTTCATCTATTGCAATCTTTCATATTTCTTCCATGAATTCTTGTGTTGTTATTATGAATATGTGTAGCTAATCTTATCGTTCTATGGTTAGAGCAATTACATGAAGGTTGATGTTTGAAAGTTGATTTCTTCCTATTGATTTACCAAACAGATTGTTTATTCTTTCTTGAGCCTAATTGTTTGGTTATTGAGGTCTGATAATTGAACACTTTCTACGGTTTACAAGTTGAACTCGACAGAGGGAACTTGTAAACGCACATAAGAAAGAATAGGGCTTGATTGTAAACCTGGGCATCAGGGAATCGATTTGCGGGTATGATAGACATATACATATTCGCCTTGCTTAGCTAAATATAGAGTTCTTTAATGCATGCATCTGATTTAATTCCATAGAAATATAGGCGTTAGAGTAGCTTGCATAGCTTCGTAAAGAATCGACAGGTTTTCACGAATATAATTAACCTGTTAGTTAGCAATCTAGGAAATCAAGAAATAGAATCAACTGGAAAACTCAACTGGATTGTTCGTAACTCTGACCCTGGACCGTTCTCTTTCATTGATAACAACCTAGAATTTGCTCTGTTACTTGATCTCAATTAATTGCTTTTAATTATCGTTTGCTTAGTTAGTAAATTATAAACCATCATCGAAAAAGATCCCTGAATAGTTTATAGGAATTGTCTACTAGAATATAGTCATTAACACTAGTCCTTGTGGGAACGATACTCGATTTATTACTTTACTATTTGTTGACCACGTATACTTGCGTGTGCGTTTGCGAGCAACACCAAACACGGAGTCACACCGATTAATTACTATGGATCGATGGCGCTGATATCATGCTAAATTTAAGAGAGAAATACGATTTGTGGAGGTAAACTTTCTTGCCTCTTTCATTGACTTCAAAGGGGTATATATACAAGAAGAAGAATAATTACCTAACTGCACCTACAAGAAAAGCTATTGAGCCAAGCCCATACAATATTACGCATCTAGCCTACTAATTACATAATTTATACCAAAAAACCCTCATTAAAAGATGTTGTTTGAAGGCTGTAGATAACTTGACAATCACCCTAATGCCAACTTGAATAGAGACTACAAAGATGTAAACTTCCAATTTTAACTACATATATATTTACTAAATAGAGTAATATTTTTAAGTACAAATTAAGTTAGTGACACTATTTGAATGTCATAATCGCAATCTTTCAAGCTACACAGGAAAAGAAGTTCCCACTCTTGATGACGGTCACAAAGACAATCTCGCAAAAATCATAACAGCATGTGTTTCGCCATCTAGAAACTTTCATCATTAGATACATGAACCCCTCCCCCCCCCCCCCCCCGTTCTCATCATAAATTCAAATATTACGTTACAATGATTAGATTTTGTAATGCAACAATGCAGATGTTCCATCTAAACCTTTTTCACGAAAGTAATCAGTGTAGTCTTTCACTGTGGTTGAACGATATTTTGGAGGATTATCATCTGATAACAGTTCCATAATTGGTCCATAAAGCTTGGAAGTTGGCAATGGACCTGTGTAGAAGAAGCATGCAATTGATATTCTTGGTCCAAGTTTATTTGCCAATACTTTGTACTCAACACTTACATATTTTTTGTTTAGCAAAGGTCACTAAGCAGGGTGCTTAGTGACTAATTTTATTAATAATAATATAAATAAGAGGCGCTAGGCCTTACCTTATTAATCCTTATGAGGAACAACCTCAACTAGCTAATAACTATGTAAAAAGAAAGAACTCGAAAGCACTAGATACATTGTGATCATCATAGAGTCTGTTATGAACTCTATAATGATATTACAAATAATAATACTAACAAAATGAAGAAAACTAAAAGTAAGTAAGAAAATGCAACTAAATGCCTCCTTCTTCATGCAAGTAAATTGATGTAATGCTTGTAGCCTGCTCAAATTCTGAAAACCATCTTGCTCCTCTTGAAAAATTAACTTGTTTTCTATATTATCTAAAAAAATCATAAATACCTATATGATTTAAACATATTTTTTGCAACTCTTGGAGGGTTTGTTCTACCTGTAGTCGTGGTATCATCACTTGTTGTTCTTTTGTGAGCCTTCTTCCTTGGTTTTCTAAGTGAAATGTTAGCCGCCCTGGCTGCCCTCTCTCTAGTATCATCTATCAGTGTCTGCTCATCTTCCTATAAGTCCTCCCCAATGTCAACCTCCTTGCTTTCTTCTTCAATCTTATGATGTAGGATCAAAGCATTTGGCTCAAATTGCTTTGCAGCCAATGGACCTACCCATGACCCCTCGATATCTTTTGGATTGTGTTCACCGAGCTAACATTAGCCGATTGAAAAGGAATAAACGTTGGTGCCGTAGCTTTCAAAGTAATACCCGAGGTCTTTTGTGCTACATGTTCATCCTCCTCCACCATATCTACCCAACTCCTGGCACTTCTTGCCCCTTCCTGCTCCTTACCCTGTGACTCATCAGAATCAGACACATATTTTGTATCATTACCGCGAACCGAGTCAGCAGGATCTACTTCAACATTAATTAAAGCATTATGGTCACCAGATATGTTACCTCTCCCAGTTTGTTCCAGATTATAGTCAAAAAACTCATTGACAAAATATGCTGCCTTGACACTAGCCAATTCCCCAACATTATCACTAATACCTTTGCACATGAGTTCAAGCTGTGAAGAAGGAATCAACATATTCACACCATGACCAGTACAAAATTCAAGTTTTTTTTCAACACTAAGAGTTTTCGGGGGAATTTTTTGTGATGATCTATTTTCTTGGCATACCTTGGTTTCATGATTTTCAATTGAAGCAATAGCATGCACCTCCTTCCCCGTTGAAACTGGAAAAACTGGACGATGTATTGCAAACTATAAATCCTGAAAATCGATTTCTGGTATTTACAAAAATTTATATTTAGTTAAGCCTTAGGTGACCGTTTATATCAAAATTCGATCGGTCGATATATAATTTTACGTTCACAGGTTTGACCGTTTCAACAGATATCAATCTGGTGACAATAAGCCAGTTATGAATTCGATAAACACAAACAATGATAAGTCAAATAATGGATCAGACGATGGATTCAACACGAAGACAGTTAAATTTAATCGAATAAATGTGCCAACAAATAGAAAAAAATACATTGTCGGATTATAAGGATGCGACTGATTACGAAATATTAATCGACTGACACTAGTTCCGTACAGATAGATAACGAGCAAAGTAGATGAGCAAGCAGATCAGATTCTGATAGTGACTTATCGAACGGCTACTTAGTTGCCGATTAGACTATTCGATAGATTGATAACTTTACTTAAGCGAGATTCCGATTAAGATGTATTTGTAAGATTATGATGACAGTGAACGCAAACGAACAAGATAATGTGAATCAAAGTACTATCTACCTAATTAAGATGATGAAAACACGTATTAGGAAATGAATAGTGATCTTCTTTAATTGATGTTACGGTTAAAACGATAAATAGCAATTAACAAGATTCACGATGATAAATAGACAAAGCAGGCAATCGAACTAGCAAGCAGAAAATTAAGCAAATAATAAATAAATAAATAAACAAAGCAGTAAATCTTATTGTATTGAGTAATCGAAGGCTTGTGCTCCGTTGAAAGAGAAGAATCCTCCTTCCAAAGCTGAAACAAGCGATGATTGCACAAGTATACTGCAGTTACAGTGATGGTGGTATAACGGTGGTGGAAATGACATTAGTGGTGGTGATATTGTAGCAGTAAAATAAAGAGGGATGCTTTGTTCAATTGAACGTAAGCTTACAAGTGAGGGGATATGGAACTATTTATAGGGGGAGAAGTACAAAGAGTCCAACTCTAGTAAAACTCCACTCTCACACGTTTCTCCATCAGTGAAGAAGTTGCCCACATCTAACAAACTCCGTCGAATACGGTCCGACAAAAGCTGGATAAAATCAACCGTTCTTATCTGATGTAGCAAGTGTCTTCGTAATCATACGGTCGCGATTCAGTTGAATCGATCAACGTTGTCTTCTTCCGACCTCGTATTATGTTGTCTCTGATATTTGCTCTCATCTTACACGTTGCTGACTACGTGTGAAATGTGTGATCGGACAAAATATGACCAATACAGATAGTCCCTCCACTTGCCAAGTGAGTGTTCGAAAAACTTGGCAAGTGGCACGAAATTTTAAGCGGGAAAAAACATGGAACGATTGTGGCCCTTCATTTTTAAATGCCAAAACGTCACTTCGCCTTCCCATCATGACACGTGCATGCCATCATGTGGGTGGCGGTTTTTGCCAGTTACTGAGGCACTCATTACTTCAGCCCTATAAATACAACTTCAAAAACTTGCTTCCAAACTATTGCTTCTTGATCTTCTCCAAGTTTTCAGAATTTCCTTGCGATTTCTTTGTTGGTGGTTGTTGATTTTCTGCTTTACATCTTAAAATCTTGTTTCAGATCTTGTTCTCATCTACATTTTCATATAATGGCGACTGATAACACTTCTACGCCTGCGACCACTGCTGAGGTTGTCATCTCTGCCACTCATGCCGCCGTGGTGCCACCACAGCCTGTTGCTGGCCCTTCTAAAGAAAAGAAGAATGGGAAAAGAAAGGCAAAAGGTTTTAGCCCAGAGAAGCTTTACACGGAAATTCTTTCGAGGAAATTTAGCTATGATGACGATTGCAAAGTCAGTTATCAAAACGATGTCCAATTGAAGAAGAAGAAGAATATTCCTGTTGATTCCGTATTTTGTATGGTCACTGAGGAATCGATACCAAGGATTCGAGAAGATTGTGGATCGAAAGAGGGTGTGATCGATATGGTGTGTCCCCTGAGGAGATCTACCCTGACTACTTTCTATGACGATCATTCAGTCGTGCTAACGTATCCGTTCACGATAGGGTTTACTCTTCTGATCGACCCTATAATGGAAGAGTTATGTCTCATGTACAGAGTTTGCATCGAACAAATTTCCCCGATAGTATGGTGGTTGGTTGCCATGTATTGGTGGATTGGCGAGAAAGTAGGGGTGGAGGTTACTCTTAAACACATTCTCCATTTATATATTCCTCGAGTTTACAAGGCCAAAATTATTTTTGTACAAAAGCGAGGACATGGGGCCTTGATTTCTGATAACGACGATGATCTTAGGCATGGGATCAACGTTTTGTTTTCATCCGGACAAATCAACTCACTGCTCCAGGGGAGGAACCGCTCCCTTTCACATGGAATCGTACTCGTAAGTGTTTCATTCTCGTTTAACGCTCATGATTTCCCTCTACATCCTCTTTAGTTACTTCATATTTGCAGCCAACAAGGTTTTGTTCGACTTGGTCCCCGACATGGTGGGATGGCTCATTCGAGTTCTGGACAAGACCACCAATGACCAGAGAGCTTGGAAACCGATAGCAGCTCTCTTGAAAGTGAAAGCAAAGAATCATGGAACGCTTCTTACTCTTGATTTGTGAACCTTGCCTAAATTTTACTTTTGTTAACGAACAATTTTTACAGGCATCACTGGTGTTGGTGCGGGTCCGATCGAGAAGGATGTTGAAGAGATCGAGAGGGAGAAGGTTAGTAAAACTCCCCCAAAGAAGAAGAAGAAGAAAACTTCTTATCACGAACTAAAGGCAAGGTACCTTCCTAAAGGTACTTCATAAGGTCAAGAGGCTGGTTCGTCGGCTGCCCCCCCAATTTATCGAATGTGTTATTGGGGATGCAGTCTTGACAGTGGAGGCGGCGAAGGCTGCTGAGAATGGTGTGTCGTTCACCTTACCCCCGAGGACAAAGAGGCTGAGAAGTCTGGCTCCGAACACCCATTAAGGTGGCCAAAGAGGCCAAGAAAAGAAGTGATGCTCGAAACAACTGAGCAACTTAAGGCAGCCGAGGAGTATGACAGGGCTCTCTCAGCTAGCTTTGGGATTGAAAGGCAGCTTCCTCTGTCGCCAATAGTGGAGGGCTTGGTCGAGGTTACTTCAGGCTCTGGAGGCAACAAAGGCGCCATCGTTCCTATGGAATCAAGCCCGAAGTGAGGGGCGCCGATGATGTTCCTTTGGATCAGGCGTCAAGAGAAAGGGATCCAAAGAAAGGTAAGCTGCCTCTCGATCGCCAAGTAGAAACGATGAAGTCAAAGCATGCGGAGAGTTATGGTTCGTCGTTTTACGTGGCGGATTACGAGGAGCTCATAGTTCCTTTTCCTCGGGGTGAAGAGGCTGCCTCATTTGCCGCTCTTAAAAGGGCTGATGCTGCTGGGGAAGTAAATGTTAGATCGGTCACAGTTACCGTCCCCAGAGAGGTGGATCTACTTAGGTGCCCAAAGCATCTTGCTGATTATCTCTTCGAGGTGATGGGGCCGATGGAGAAAGCTCGGCTGAACTGCTACAATGATTTGAACCTGCAATCTAAGATCGCCTTCAGCGCGTTTTGGGTAATTTTATTTACTATCTCATATAATCTTCTTTGCTTTTTCCTTCTGTTGACTTCATTTTGTTTCGATTTTTAGAATACTATCATGGCCATCGAGACAGCTGATCGAATTCAACAGCTCCAGGCAGAAATAGCGCATATGAACGAACGAGCTGCTCACATTGCTTCAGCTATTGATGGATGGCACAACAATTTAAAGATTTTGAAGGTGAAATATTCCGAACTCGAGGATGATTTAGCCAAAAAGGCTACTGCTCATGCTCTTCGTGAGTCAGAGCTAGAATCCCAAATTCAAGCTTTAAATGACCAACTTGGGCAATTCGAAGCTAGCATGGGCAGTAAGTGTGCCAAACGTGAGTCTGAGCTGAAGGATAAAGAGTCAGAGCTTGTTCGGCTGAAAGAAGAGCTTCATGCTCTTCGAGGCAACAGTGAGGATTTGGCTGCTCAAGTCAACGCCTTATCGGAGAGGAATTAGATCCTTCAACAAGATTTGATTACTCAGAGGCGCACAATGGAGGAGAATTTCGAGGAGAAGAGAGAGCTGATTCTGGAAGAGTCAAGGCATGACGTACTGCGTGAGATGTCTGAATGCAATGTCGATGTCACTGTAGAGCTTGAAGAGGCCGTTCAAGTTGTGAAATTAGCTCGTGAAGAACTTGGCCTTCCTCCAGACTCTTCCGATGATGAAGAATGATTAGGTCCTTGAGAATTTTTGTTTGTTTTGATTTCGACCAATAGTTATCGTTATTTTTGTAAAGACAATGGGCCGTTGACCGATCGATGTAAATATTTCGTTCGAATGAATGAATTTTCTTTCTCATTTATGAATCCTTCTTTTCCATTTATTGCTTATAAGTATTGATTTTCGAAGAAGGAGTTTTGTCTTAGTTTTTTCCAAAAGACAAGTTAATTCAATCAGAAGTTTCAACGTTCTAGCAATAGTCATCAGAAAAGGGTGAAATGATTGGGGCCCAATGTACTTAGCGCTTAGTGAAGAATGACGTCTCACTTTCACGTAAATGCACTCTTTGAACATTCTGAGTTCGGGAAGTTTCAACTTAACACTTAGTCGTTAAAATTACAATAAATCAACAATCGACAAAATGATTGACAAGAAGTGTTGTATTTTCTTGAAGTATTTTCCGCTATCGAGAGCTTGATAAATCATTCGATCAATCAGGTCGATCGATTACAAAATTTGGATGTTTAAAGGTGCTGATACTTAGAAGATTCTTTGGTCACTTATGAACCGTTTACATTTCTCCTATGTTTTTATCTGAATGAACAGTCCCCAGTATGGGTATTCGTTAGCTGCCGATCATGTCTTCGAGCAGTCCCCAGTGTGAGTGTCTGCCATCAAAACCGTCGGAGCTTATACTTTTCCTTTGGATTCGAGCGATTCCCCAGTTTCTTCTTTAAACGATCACGATTTCAGCTTCGAAAGAAGTCCCCGATTTCTGGGCAGTCCCCAGTCCTTGAGTACGCGACCATCTTACTACCTTCATCCCCCCAGTGTTTGGGTGTGAAGTATGAGCAGTCGAACACTGAACTTCTTTTAACGATATCTGAAACAAACACGTCAAAAAAGAAACGAAAAGAAAAGTTCTTAAAGATGAAGACCACGTTAGTGCATTCATCAGACTTATCGACCCCAATTGAAGCGTTTCGAGCACAAATATTCGTGGGTGATGTTTTTCATCATTCGATTCCAACTATGCCTATCATCCAAAAGTGTTAGTACCAAACAATCAATAATCAAATATGCCCGATAGAGTGAGAAAGAAAGTTAAATAAAGAAAGTAAAATTCAATCATACGATACCGTGGCGTTTTTAGAAGTAGTACTTCTTCAATTGTGTAACGTTCCAATTAAAGTTGACTGGCTTCGAGTCTATTGTTTCGAGCTGATATGAGCCCTTTCCAACCACTGCTTTGACCTGATAAGGCCCTTCCCAATTTGAGTCCAACTTGCCATCGTTAGGCTCATCTTTCTTCGGCCGTTTTATCTTTAACACATAGTCACCTACGTTGAAACTTCTCCTTTAAGCTTCTTGTTGAGATAATTTTCTGCCCTTTGTTTTTATGCATGTATTCGAACCAAGGCTAGATCTCTTTTGCCTTCCAGCAGATCCAACTCCACCAACATTGCCTCTTCATTTGATTCATCAGTTGAGTGTGCAAACCGTAGACTTGGTTCACCCACTTCAACCGAAATCAAAGCTTCTGCTCCGTAGACAAGTGAAAATGGAGTCTCACCAGTGCTGTTTTTCACCGTTGTTCGATGAGCCCACAGCGCACCTGGGAGTTCGTCCGGCCAATTACCTTTTGATTCATCCATTATTTTCCTTAAGTATTTCATTATTGTCTTGTTCGAAGATTCAGCTTGTCCTTTTGTACTTGGATGATATGGAGTTGATGCAATCCGCTTGATCCCTCATTTTTTTAAGAAGGCTGTAATTCGCTTTCCGATGAATTGTTTTCCATTATCACAAGTGTTCTCCTTCGGTATTCCAAAATGGCATATTATGTTTTGATGGATGAATTTGATAACTTCCTGCTCCCGTATCTTCGCTAAAGCAACTGCTTCCACCCACTTAGAAAAATAGTCAGTTAAAATTAATATAAATTTTACCCCTCCGGGCGCTGTTGGTAGCGGCCCAACCAAATCCATCACCCACTTCATGAACGACCATAGTGATGTGACTGAATAAAGAGGCTCTGCTTGTTGATGTATGAGGTTTCCGTATCGCTGACACTTGTCACACTTACGAACGAAGTATGTTGCATCATCTCCCATCATTGGCCAATAGTAACCAGCTCTGATTAGCTTTCGTACAAACGACTTGCTTCTGGAGTGATTACCACACTCGCCTTCGTGGACTTCCTTCATCATATAACTTGTGCCATCTGGTCCGACACACTTTGCTAAAGGGCCGCTGCACATTCGCCTGTAGAGTTGATTGTCTAAGAGGCAATATCTAGGCGCTTTAGCTTTAAGTGATCGAGTAGCTTTTTTGTCTTCGGGTAAAAAACCTGCCTACAAATAAGACAAATACTTGTTTCTCCAATCCCAAGTGTAATTGACATTGTTTACCTCTTTAATGCTTCGACATAGTGGTGGCTCGAACAAGTGCACGACTGTTTCATCGAGATCTCCTTCGATGACTGCTGCAGAGCCGAGGTTAGCCAAGGCATCTGCGTCGATGTTTTCTTCCCTTGGGATTTGAGCTATCTTCCACTCCTGAAAATAAGCTAAAAGATTTTGTACCTTTCTGAGTAATTGTTGCATCCTTGTGTCCCGAACACTGAAGTCTCCTTAGATTTGATTCACCACTAACTGGGAATCGCTTTTGATGTCCAACCGCTCAATTTTTAAGTCCTTAGCAATCTTAAGACTTGCAATGAGGGCCTCATATTCGGCCTCGTTGTTAGTTTTGGCATGCAGTTTAATTGCATACCTTAGTTTTTCACCGGTTGGTGTTATCAGCAAGACTCCGAGGCCAGTTCCTTTCACGTTCGATGCTCCATCTGTATACATCATCCAAACTCTGGGGTCTGGATTTCTCATCATAATTTCCTCCTTTTTTGCCTCCGGAAGAATGTTAGCACTAAAATCTGCCAAAACTTGTGATTTAAAGGCGGTACGAGGCTGGTAAGTGATATCGTACTCACTCAGCTCGACCGCCCACTTCATCAATCTTCCGAAGAGATCCGTCCGATGTAAAATACTTCATAAAGAAAAAGTAGTTACAACAGATATAGCATGGCATTGAAAATATGGTCTTAATTTTTGTGCTGCTATAACTAGTGCAAGTTTTTCTAAGTGTGTATATCTTGTTTCCGCATTAAATAGTCTTTTGCTAATGTAATAAATAGGAAATTATTTACCTCCATCCTCGCGAACGAGGACAACACTCACAGCTACTCCGGACACAGCCAAATAAATCAGCAATACTTCTCCTTCCATTGGTTTTGAGAGCAGTGGCGGATTGGACAAGTACCTTTTCAACTCGTTGAGAGCTTGTTTGCACTCCGGCGTCCAATCAAAGCTAGTGTTCTTCTTCAGCACTGAGAAGAATTTGTGACATCATTCAGACGACCTCGATATGAACCTGCTGAGATAGGCTACACAACCAGTCAGTCGTTGAACTTCCTTCACCATTGTCCGCTCATCGGGTATGCTTTCTATTACTTTGATATTGTCTGGATTAGCTTCAATTCCTCTTTGTGATATGATGAATCCCAAGAACTTGCCAGATCCGACCCCGAACGTACATTTCTCTGGGTTCAGCCTCATGTTGAACTGCCTCAATATTGTAAATGTCTCCTTCAAGTGACTCAAATGATCTTTTTTCCTCCAATAACTTTACCAACATATCGTCAATGTACACTTCCATCATTTTTCTAATCAAGGCCTTGAACATAGTGGTGACCAACCGTTGATAAGTAGCCCTGATATTTTTGAGACCGAAAGGCACGACCGTATAAAAGTAAGTCAATATCTTATTATAAAAGAAGTCTTTTCCCGATCTGCTGTGTCATTCGAAATCTGATTATAGCCCGAGTAGGCATCTAAAAAGCTCAACATTTCATGTCCTACCGTCGAATCGATCAGTCTATCGATGTGGGCAACGGAAATGAGTTTTTCAGACAAGCTTTGTTTAAATATGTGTAATCTACGTAGACTCTCCACTTTCCATTCTTCTTCGGTACAATAACTGTGTTTGCCAACCATTCTGGATATTTAACTTTCTTGATAAATCCATTCATCAATAACTTATCTACCTCGTCATTAATAACTTTCTTTCGAAAACCACCATTCGATCGCTTCTTCTGTTTCACCGGTCGATGTTTTGGATCGACATTTAACTTATGCATAGCAACTTTAGGATCGATTCCTATTATGTCCGCGTAGGACTAAGCAAAGCAGTCGGAATTATCTTTGAGGAAAGATATGATCTTTGACTTCATTTCGGGGTTTAAATCTGCCCCGACATACACTTTTCAATCTGGCTGATCATTGAACAATACTACTTCCAATTCCTCTATCGTAGAGTCTCATGCCTTTTGTTATTCGATTCCCTAACACATGCCGGAATCGTAGCGAAATCCTTATCCTTTTGACTTGGCTCCATTTCATCATCTCCGACCACAGATTCCGGTGGCTGTAATTGCTATTATTGAATGCTTGAACTAGCGCCGCCCTTGACGGCCACTAAGTAGCATTCTCGAGAAGTCTGTTGTTCACCTCTAATTTCACGCACTCCCCATGGAGTGGGAAATTTCACAACTTGATGTAAAGTCGATGGAACCGCTCCCATAGCGTGGATCCATGGTCGACAAGGTATCACGTTGTAAGCCATATCTCCTTTCATCACCTGGAACAAAGTTCCATTTTCGACACCTTCCGCATATGTCTTCATCGTAATTTCCCATATTGTTATTTCGCTTGAGTTGTTGAATCCAGACAAGACCGTCGATCGAGGTACGATTTTATCGTTCAACTGTAGCTACTCCACTACTCTTGAGTGAATTATATTGACGGAACTGCCCGCGTCGATCAACACTCTTCTCACATTGGCATCATCAACTTTTATTGTAACTACTAAAGCATCGTGATGGGGATGAATCCTTTCATCGAAATTGAAATCCCCGAACATGATGTCATCGTTCATATCCTCTCGTGTCCTCTTATCTCGTGTAAATGAAACCTTTGCATACTTCTTCGTGGTATAAGTTACTCCACAAACATTAGCCCCTCCGGTGATGACATTTACCATTTTCCTCGGAGCAGGAGGTTTTGGTAGTTGGTCGTCTTTCTTCTTATTGAAGTTGTTTCATCCCCTTTCAGTTAAGAGTTCAACCAAGTGCCCCTTTTTCTATAAATTGGCTACCTCATAACGCAATGCTTTACACCCTTCGGTCGTATGACCCTTATCGTGGTGAAAAGCACACCATAAATTTCTATCTCTTGTGTTCGGATTCGTCTTTATGCGGCCGGGGAATTTCACAACTTTTTCACCCATTCCCCTCAAATAATTCACCAAATTGGTTGTTGGCACACAAAAATTATACTCTGAAACTCTGGGAGGCAGTGGTCGATCCCTTGGAGCCAAGGATGGACCCGACTGCTCCTTCTTTGGTTGATTACTCGAACTACCAACTTCGTGGTTGTTTCCTCCTGGTCGAGGGAAACTGTAGGGTTCCCATCATTGATCCCTGTAGTTTCGCCTATCGTTGTCAACTCTCCGTGGTGGTCGCTCGTAACGTCTATTATACTCAGCTAACTTCAACTCCTCCTCTTCAGCTCGAATCTTTGGATCACATTCGATGTGAAGAGCAGCAAACGTCATCGAAGTGACTTCCCTTAAACACTCCCTCAGCTTCCTACAAGTCTCCGAAGCATGCATACTTAAATTATTTTGGAACGCTAAACAAGCCCACGTTTATTCAACATGTGGTATGTTTATCTTTTCGGCGTTAAACCTCTTCATGAATTCTTTGATCGTTTCATTCAGACGTCGTTTAATGTTCAAGATTTCCTCGACCCTACGCTCAACCTTTTTAGCACCTGTATGGGCCCTAATGAACTTGTCAGTCATCTCATCAAAACTTATGATCTCGTTTTTGGGCAACTGCATGTACCATTTCAATGCTCCCCCTCTGAGCGTTTCACAAAATTTCTTGAGACTCACAAAATTTATCTCACCAGCTGTCAAGTCATTCGCCTGCATTGCGACCGTAAACAAATCGACATGATCTGTTGGATCCGTGGTTCCATCATATCAGAGATTTTCCTGTAACTTGAAAGTTTTGGGAATCGGCAAAGGAGCCGCACTTGGTGGGAGTGGTCGTTTTGATATCAATTTCGAGGAAGAACTGCTTGTTAACTTTAGAACCCTGGCAATCTCTCCATAAATGCTTTTATCTCTTCAAACTTTCTTTCTACTGAATCGTTCACAATGGTATTCACATAGCCATACCCCTTGCTTTTATCATAACGGAGGCCGGAGCTCCCATAGCCACGGCGGCCTTACCTGATCCTATGAATCCAACCCCTGCTGCAGGTCCTCCTATTACGGCGCCCTGAGGAACCGAGGTCGAAATTCCTGTGGGAGGTGTGATCAGGGAGGTAGGCACTCCATGTCCGATAGAGCCAGACAGAATCTCCAACTGCTTGTATATCAACTCAAACTGAGCATCGTGCTTTTTCAAATATTCCATCAACGTCATATTAGTATCCACTGATGTAACTTCGACCACAGGTTCCTTACCGGGTCGACGTCCTCGAGGCACATTCAATTGTGAACCAGTAAGAATGTGGTCGTGAGGCGGATCCTGTTCTTGGTGGATCGATTCACCGACCACTTCTTCGGCCGCTGGAGCTTGAACCCCATCATTGGGATTAAGTTGTTGTGTGCCGTTCAAAGTGACAGCAGCATCGACATTGTGTTCATCTGCAATTGAAAAACAAGAAAACGAACGTAAGCAATATCAACGATCAAATCTCGGAACAACTCGATTGCCTAGGCCCCACGGTGGGCGCCAAATTATATATCATAAAAATCGATTTCAGGTATTACAATTACATTTATATTTAGTTGAGCCTTAGGCGACCGTTTATATCAAAATTCGATCGGTCGATATATAATTTTACGTTCATAGGTTTGACCATTTTAATAGATATCAATTTGGTGACAATAAGCCAGTTATGAATTCGATAACACACAAACGATGATAAGTCAAATAATGGATCAGACGATGGGTTCAACACGAAAACAGTTAAATTTAATCAAATAAACGTGCCAACAAATAGAACAGAATACGTTGTCAGATTATAAGGATGCGCGACTGATTACGAACGATTAATCGACTGACACTAGTTCCGTACAGATAGATAACGAGCAAAGTAGATGAGCAAGCAGATCAGATTCCGACAGTGACTTATCGAACGGCTACTTAGTTGCCGATTAGACTATTCGATAGATTGATAACTTTACTTAAGCGAGATTCCGATTAAGATGTATTTGTAAGATTACGATGACAGTGGACGCAAACGAACAAGATAATATGAATCAAACTACTATCTACCTAATTAAGATGATGAAAATATTAGGAAATGAATAGTGATCTTATTTAAATGATGTTACAATTAAAATGATAAATAGCAATTAACAAGATTCACGATGATAAATAGACAAAGCAGGCAATCGAACAAGCAAGTAGACAATTAAGCAAATAATAAATAAATAAATAAACAAAGCAGTAAAGCTTATTGTATTGAGTAATAGAAGGCTTGTGCTCCGTTGAAAGAGAAGAATCCTCCTTCCAAAGCTGAAACAAGCGACGATTGCACAAGTACACTGCGGTTACAATGATGGTGGTATAACGGTGGTGGAAATGACAATAGTGGTGGCGATATTATAGCCGTAAAATAAATAGGGATGCTTTGTTCAATTGAACGTAAGCTTACAAGTGAGGGGATAGGGAACTATTTTTAGGGGAAGAAGTACAAAGAGTCCAACCCTAGTAAAACTCCACTCTCACACGTTTCTCCATCACTGAAGCAGTTGCCTACATCTAACAAACTCCGTTGAATACGGTCCGACAAAAGCGGGATAAAATCAATCCCTCTTTTCTGATGTAGCAAGTGTCTTCGAGATCATCCGGTCATGGTTCAGTTGAATCGATCAACCGTTATCGATCAACCCGTCTTCTTTCGACCTTGTAGTATGTTGTCTCTAATATTTGATCTCATCTTGCCACGTTGCTGACTACGTGTCACATGTGTGATCGGACAAAATCCGACCAATACACAGGCGATGCTTGGTGATCGCCTCCCATAATTTTACCTCTACTGTTTTGGCAAAGTTGTAATGGAAGCGCCGCTTTCAGAATCGCTTGGCCTTGGACGAGCTGTTTTTTGGCTGAAATTGCATCACTTTGCTCAACGTCCTGCCCTCCATTAAATACACTCTCTTTCCCTTGAATTGGTTGCTCCATTAGGACCTCAAAACCATTAGTTGTTTGCACTGAATGCATGTTGTCTTCCTTTTCTACAAATTGTTTGTGCATAACGATTTGTTTAGTTGAAGCCCGGATATTTTTGGCTTGTTCTTCTTGCGACTTATGCTGCTAGATACCACGAGATTTTCCCATTTTTTGTTAGTTACAGCTTGTCAACTTGTTGTTTTCTCCTTGCTTCCATATGTAGAATTAGTATGGTAAGAAGTGGTAACAACACAAGGAACCAACGTTGCTCCTGAAATGCACTGCTGCTTGTTAATACCATCAGTAATTGCCACTGCTTCCACCTGCAAAAGACCTTCACTATGCTGCCCAGAATTTAAATTCAAAGTCAGTGCAGTACCCGTCACACCCTTAGAAACTGTATCACAATGCTCATTCTCTCTTACTGTAATTGTTCCTCCTCTCTTGATATTAAGAATTTCCCTTACATCTCCTTGGTACTTTTGAATACCCAATTTAGCATGTTCTTCAGTGCCTACACCCTCATTATTTGTATGATTATGCTTCTCAATAATTAATCGACAATCATCCAACTTATGACCTTGATATTTACAAAAAGTACAATATGAAGGAAGATTATCATCCTCGATCTTTTGCAAGTATTCTACCACCTTTTCCTAATTTTCCATCAATGTACTGGGAAGTTTATGAAGAATATCAAGTTCAACCTTCACCCTTGTCACACTAGGTCTTGATCTTTCTTGTGTCGCCTTATCAATAGAAATTGGTCTACCTACTGCCGAAGCAGTAGATAGCAACGATCTCTTAGCAAAAAGTTCATGCAACAAATTAGGCAAAGAGATCCAACAAAACGCCCTAGAAGTTTCTTCATTAGGGTTAAACCCTCTAGCATAAGGGAAAACCCTATATTGATATTCATCACCATTATACTGCAAGAAACTAACAATTCTAGATGCGGCTAAGACATAATCATCAGGATTATCAAATGTATCAAAATATGTCTCCTAGCAAGCCACCCAATTAAACAATGACGTTGAACACCGAGATGCTTTGGGAGTATCTTATGTAACTCTTGCATTTCAGATTGTCCATAAGAAAACTTCATCACCAAAACTTGATGCAACCCTTCCTCTTTCTTAAATTCTTCAATCTCATCAAAAAAAAATTAATGTTGGAGTTCCATGAATAATTTTAATAGGATTTAATATCAATGGTGTATTAATCATATGAGTTGTTTTTTATTGTGGTTGTAGTTTAGAAGCAAAGGATGTTGTTAAGAGAGGCGGGGCAACCTCACAAGGAGGCTGCCCGATGGTGGGCGCAGCCATGGCTGCTATAGGATGAAATCTCTCTAGGCTAGAGAGGTTTAGGGTTTAATAAATAGGTCATATCTTGAAATGAATTGACTTTATTGGTTCTTTCATTAATTTTTTTTTTTTAATTGGTTGTTGAAAATGGTTTTCCATGAGAAAGTAATAACTTAATGAGTACAATTTTGAGTAACACTTACGTATTTGTCATTTGATATGAGCTGAAAAAACAGTAAAATAAGCACAATTGACTTCAAAACCGAAAAAGGTGTTATCATATCTCTTATTGAATACATCTAAGATTAGAAACGGAAAAGAATACTAACCTGCAGAAGATCTCCAATGTTCACCACTAGAGCTCCAGGTGTAGGAGGAACATCAAACCACTGATTTTGGTGAAGCACTTGGAGTCCTCCGATATCATCTTGTAGAAGCACTGTGTTAAAATCTGACAGAATGTTTACTGGTGCCCATGGTGAGTTCTGGCTCAGGGCATGCTGGATAGTAATGGCCGATAACACCGAGCCCCTCAGTGTAGTCCATGTCTTTGAGATGACAACTATTGAGACGGGGACTTTCTGACTATAATTCAAGCAAGGACAAGGAGCAGCCCAATTTTATCACATTTTTAGAATAATCCATTAGTATTTCCCTGCAGCAATTTCAATAAAACTGATGAAACATCACACATCAATACTTGAGAATATAAAGTATGCTCAATTGGCTCTCGAGGACTGGACTTCTGGTTAAGTTTCTTAATTTTTCAACAATATCCATCAAAACCTACTTTAAGAACAAATTAATTGCAAGGAAGTACATAAACGTACCAACATTGACATGGTTTGCACTTGATTTTTGTCACAATAGAATACATATTTAGTTACTAGGTAAAGAAATGAAATAGGTTGGTTTTCCAATTCATGTTCAGAACATACCTGCATGCTGTTGGCAATTCATCTGGACTGGTAGGAGTAGGAGCCATTAAACAGAAAACTAAGTCTCTCCAATTTGCAGATGGAACAGAAGGTTTATACAAATCAAAATTGCTAACATAAATCACCCTTTTCAAACCATCCCGAGTGTAATACTGTTTCTTAACCTTGATATCTTGCTCATAGTGGTTACAATTGATACTGTTATAGAGCCACTAACTTGGACTTTTCGATACTTGGATTTGGACCATAAATGTCCCCATGCTAAATCATAACAATATTAAACTAGTAACTTGCAGCAGAAAGAACAAAAAATGGTCAAGCATAGTTTCTGCTTACATCTTTGTTAATTTATATTTTTTTTTGTAAGCACGAGGGTTCCTTCTTATTATTTAAGATATGGGTGTCAAACGGGTAGGGGTCTACCCGTCAAAACCCGGACCCGGACTCATTAAAACCCGACCCCATCCGGACCCGCAAAAACCTGGACCCGGACCCGTAAACCCCTTAAAATACCCCTACCCGAAGGGGTTTTTTTTTTCATAACGAATACCCGTATCCGTTAAGACCCGTCAAAATTATGGGTATTACTGGATATACCCGTATCCGTTAAAATAAACTGAGTGTTAAAACTTGTATGTAAAGGTATACACAAGTTTTCCACTCATGGTTTAATTCGTTTTGTGTCCATATTGTTAATAGTGAAATATGTTCAAGAGAAATAAGTTTAGCTATTTAATTAAAAAAGAAACTTGATATTCCATAACAAATCAACAATTTGAATATATATTACTCAAATATGGTATAGAACTTCAACTATTAACTTTGATATATACCTCAAATAGGTGATACCCGTCACTCTTTTGGGTAATAACGCTTTGGATGTTGTAGTTTGTTTATGAGACTGGATTAGATCGGAGCGAAGAAACCAAGGAATTGAAGACGCACTAGAACAAGATGATAACCTTGAACAAATTCTGTTAAGTGATCGAGCACTATCAATGGCACCTACACCGGAGCATAAGGAAAATGACATAGAAGAAATTACACAAAGAAGTAGGCATATTTAAATTTGTAATTTGAATTTTCATTATCTAATTTTGATGTTGCACTTTTCAAATTTAGAAGTTTAATGCTCAATGCTTTAATAGTTCAAGTATCTTAAATAAATTAAGTCTTTCAGTTTTTCCTATCATTCATCTTTTTTTTAAGTATTTAAAATAATATTATTAAAAAAAATAAAACCCGGACTCAAACCCGATTTTTTAAGACCCGAACCCGTACCCGCTAAGACCCCAACCCGCACGGATTTTTTTTTCTACCCAAAACCCGAACCTGTTAAGAACCCGTAATTTAAACCAGTATCCGGACCCGTACCCAGAACCTGCGGGTTATAATTTTACAACCCGAACCGAGACCCGTATACCCGTTTGACACTCATAGTTTAAGATTTACATTGAACAATCACATGCACATGGAGTTTATATATATATATATATATATATATATATATATATATATATATATATATATATATATATATATATATATATATAAAAGAACGAGTCATCATCTTTATCATACTGTAAGCCTGACGCTGTCCAATCACATGGACATTAGAGTTGAGTATGCCCGTCCTTGTATAGTCATTATTCGTCATTCGCAGAAGAAAGAAAAGAAGTAAGAATATTAATTAAACTACCCTTTCATTGGTCACTATCTGAACAAGTTTCCCTTTCCTGCCCCACCCCAAACCCCACTTTCCACCACAACAAAAAGAGAGGATATTGTGGTGGCTTATGAAAGAAAGAAAAAAAAATCTTTTCACTCTTAGCAAGACAGTAAGGACAACAGATTAATATGGCACATCATTGCACTTGTATCTCCATGATCAACCACAAAACTTGTGAAAGTGCGGAATCAAGAAAAGAGGGAAGGTGGATTTCACCATATTGTTAAATCTAAGAAAGAGAAATTGGTTTAAAGGCTGCAGATAAATTGAGATCATTCTTATGCTAACATGAGATAGAGACCACAAAGATGGAAATTTCCATTTAGAACTACTTATTTCTTTACTGAATAATATTTCAAAATACTGAGTTGGTCGACACATTTGACCACTTCACAATCACCGAATCACGGCTTTGAAGTAAGACGGAAACGAAGTTCGCACTCTTCAATTATTACATTACTGTGGCTGGATCTTGTAATGCAACAATGCAGACGTTCCATCTAGACCTTTTTCTCGGTAGTAATCAGCGTAGTTTTTCACTGTGGTTGCACGATATTTTGCAGGATTTTCATCTGACAACAATTCCTTAATTGGTCCATATAACTTGGAAGTTTGCAATGAACCAGTATAGAAGAAGCTGGCAACTGATATTCTTGGTCCAACTTTATTCGACAATGCTCTGTGCTCAACACTTATGTACTGGTCATTTGATATGAGCTGAAAGGCACAAAAAATAAGCACTATTGGTGTCAGTACCAAACGAGGTGTTATATTGAGTATATATAATTATAAGAAAGGAAAAACAAAAGTTACTAGCCTGTAGAAGATCACCAATGTTCACCACTAGAGCCCCAGGCGTAGGAGGAACACCAACCCACTGATTCTGGTGAAGCACTTGGAGTCCTCCTATATGGTCTTGCAGAAGTACTGTGATAAAATCGTTGTCAGAATGTTTGCTGGTGCCCAAGGTGAGATTTGGCTGAGGGCATGCTGGATAGTAATGACCCAAAACGCGTACCCCCTCAGCACAATCCATATTTATGAGATGAGATGGATCGAGACCAAGACCCTCAGACAATAACTCTAGCAAAGCGATGCCTAATTTCATGACATGCTTAGTGAACTCCATTAGTACTTCCCTGCAGCAATTCTAATATGTGAAGAAATGGACATTGGGCTTGACTTAATTTCAAAAGCTAGCTCATGGACGGTTGTCCAATTCTATATAAGGAGACCACCTTCCCTCAACCTATGTGACTTGACACAATAAAATTGATGAAACAGTACGTATCAAGATTGAAAGAAGATACATAAATGGATCTGCTCAATTGGCTCAGAGGCCAGAGATCTAGATTCAAGAACCAGAATATTGACAATGTCATTGTTTATTTTTGAGATTGTCCAACCATAACACATATGTAGGTAGTGAAAAAGTAAATAAAGTTGATCGGTTCTTTCTAATTCATACTCAGAAGTCAGAACATACCTGCATGTTGTTGGCAATTCCTCTGGACTAGGATGATTCGGAGCCATTAAACAGAACAGTGAGTCTCTCCAGTTTGCAGCTGGAACAGAAGGGCTAAACAAATCAAAATTGCTCACATGAACAATTTTTTTGTTATTATCTCGAGTATAATATTGTTTCTTAATCTCAATATCTTGCTCAAAGAATCGTCGAGTTCCCTGCAACATTTCTTCCAGGACAGATAATGGAATGCCATGATTAACTACTTGGAAGAAACCCCAAGTCTCAGAGGCATCTCGAACTTTGTCTACAATCTCTTTGTGCTTGATTGGATCCTTGTGAATGTCTTCAAGATCTATCACTGGAAAAATGAACTTTGTTTCACAGATATTTAAGGACTCCTGTATTTCTATTGGCTGAATGAATATTTGAGGCACCTGAGTAATTCCAGCATCAACTAGTCCTTTGACACCAGCCTTAGTATCATCAAAGGCTTTTAACTCACTCATTCTGTCATCACTTTTCTTGACTCTGGCCTGAAAATCAGCTGTGCTAGAGACTGCCATCTTTTATGCTTTGGGAAAACAGTTCCTCTCAGGCTTTGCCTATAAGAAGACTAGTTCGAGAAAGGAGATGATAGTAATTATTAGCAAAAGGCTGTCAACTTTTACTGGAAATCTTTCAAAGGTAGAGAAGATTTCTCAAAAGGAAGAAAGACAATGGGAGGAGAAACATTTAGATGTATGATCATACCTCATACTGATTAGATTTGATATTGCTATTGTCAAAAGAACCAAGTGAACAGTCATTGGTCAAGCACAGTTTATACAATTATAATTTTTTTGGTTAAAACGAGGTGTCCTCCTTATCATAGTTTAAGACTTATATTGTACAATCACATGGACATCAAGTCTATTTTATAAAAACGAGTAATCATCCTTATCATAGTTTAAGACTGACAGTAAACAATCACATGTACAGGATTTATCACCTCAATGCTCACCACTACTGCTAATACAGTATATTATACTAGCCGTCACTGGTCACTATCTGAACCCACTGCCCCTTCTCACTCCCTGCCCAGCCCTCCCTTCCTCACCCCCCCCCCCCACCCCTCCTAATACTTTTCTTCACTCTTAGCAAGTTAAGGAGGTGGAGCTTGTTTTCATAGACAGTAGGGGCAACAGATTAATGAGTACGAAAGGATCAAAGAATCAAGAAACAGCAGCTTTACAAAAAGATGGTCCAATTTATCATGACACATCACTGCACTGTTATCTCCATGACTGGTTACAAAACTTGTCAAATGCCGAATCTAGAAAAGAGAGACGATGAACTCTACCTTGTTCTTATTAAATCTAAGAAGAAAGATGTTGTTTGAAAGCTGCAGATAAATTGACAATCATCCTAATGCCAACATGAATAGAGACCATAAAGATGTAAACTTCCAATTTTAACTACTTATTTATTTACTGAATAGAGTACTACTTTTAAGTACTAATTAAGCTGGTGACACCATTTGAATGTCATAATCACAATCTTTGAAGCTAAGCAGGAAACCAAGTTCCCACTCTTGATGACGGTCACAAAGACAATCTCGCAAAAATCATAACAGCATGTGTTTCGCCATCTAGAAACTTTCATCATTAGATACATCAAAAAAAAACCCAGTTCTCATCATAAATTCAAATGTTACATTACAATGATTAGATCTTGTAATGCAACAATGCAGATGTTCCATCTAAACCTTTTTCACGAAAGTAATCAGTGTAGTCTTTCACTGTGGTTGAACGATATTTCGGAGGATTATCATCTGATAACAATTCCTTAATTGGTCCATAAAGCTTGGAAGTTGGCAATAGGCCTGTGTAGAAGAAGCATGCAACTGATATTCTTGGTCCAACTTTATTTGCCAATACTCTGTGCTCAACACTTGAGTATTTGTCATTTGATATGAGCTGAAAAAACAGCAAAAATACACACAATTAATTTCACTACCAAACAAGGTGTTACATTAATTCTTATTGAGTACATCTAAAATTAGAAATGAAGAATACTAGCCTGCAGAAGATCTCCAATGTTTACCACAAGAGCTCCAGGTGTTGGAGGAACATCAACCCACTGGTTCTGGTGAAGCACTTGGAGTCCTCCGATATCATCTTGTAGAAGCATTGTGATAAAATCATTGTCAGAATGTTTACTGGTGCCCATGGTGAGTTCTGGCTCAGGGCATGCTGGATAGTAATGACCAATAACACCGAGTCCCTCAGCGCAATCCATATCTTTGAGATGATTACTATTGAGACCGAGACCTTCTGACAATAATTCAAGCAAGGAGCAGCCCAATTTCATCACATTTTTAGAGTACTCCATTAGTATTTCCCTGCAGTAATTTCAACAAATTTGATGGAACATCATATATCAATACTTAAAAAATACAGTATGCTCAATTGGCTCTCAGGCACCTGATTTCTAGTTAAATTGCCCAACAATATCCACCAAAACTCACTTTAAGCATAAATCAATTGCAAGGAAGCTCATAAACACACCAACATTGTCACGGTTTGTTCTTGATGTTTGTAACAAGAGAATACGTTTTTAGTTATTAGGTAAAGAAATGAATTTGGTTGGTTTTCCAATTCATGTTCACAACATACCTGCATGCTATTGGCAATTCGTCAGGACTGGGAGGATTAGGAGCCATTAAAAAGAAAACTGAGTCTCTCCAATTTGCAGCTGGAACAGAAGGTTTATACAAATCAAAATTGCTAACATAAATCACCCTTTTCGAACCATCCCGAGTGTAATACTGTTTCTTAACCTCAATATCTTGCTCAAAGAACTGTCGTGTTCCTTGCAACATTTCTTCCAAGTCAGATGTTGGAATGCCATGATTAACTACTTGGAAGAAACCCCATATCTCTGATGCATCTCGAACTTTGTCGACTATATCTTTATGCTTGATTGGGTCCTTATCAATGCCTTCAAGGTCTATCACTGGAAAAGTGAACTTTGTTTCACAGTCTATTGAGGACTCTGTCCTGTTTTTTGGTGGTAGAATGAACATTTGAGGCACCTTAGTAATTCCAGCATCAACAAGCCCTTTGACACCAGCCTTAGTTTCATCAAAGGCTTTTAACTCACTCATTTTATCATAACTTTTCTGAACTGAATCATCAGTGCTAGAGATTACCATCTTCTTTTCTTGGATGTTATAAATAAGTAGAGTTCTTTAGCACCTAATAGGCGACAAGGGATGTTAAAAATATTATTGCTTCATGCAAACTAAGAGATGGTTCATGATAAGCTCTAGGGTTGATGAGTTTTACTACAGATATTTCAAAGATATTGAGGATTTCTGAAAGTGAGAAAAGAGAGAAGAAAAGAACATTTAGATATCTTTTCATAGCTCATAGTGGTTACAATTGATATTGTCAAAGAGCCATTAACTTAGACTCTTGGATATATTTGGACCATAACTGTCACCATACTAATATTAAAGTAGTAAATTGCAGCAGAAAGAACAAAAACGAGGTCACTGTCTAAACCCACTGCACCCCCCCCCCCCCCACAAAACCCCAAAATAGTAGATGTAGCTTGTGAAAGGGAGATAAGCAAAACACATTAATATCTGTGACTCGTCAAAAAAATAGTCTAATTTAACATGACATTAAGGGCGTTCATACACTTTAATGTCCATGACTAACATCAAGAATCATCAAGGGTTGAACTGAGTCTACAAATAAATAGATGCTAGTATAGTTTGATTAAAACTAAGAAAATGAATTGTTTAACAGCTGTAAGTACATTGGAAATCATCCATGAATAGCAAGAATAGAACGTATAACTGATGATAGTTTTATCAGAAATATTTCTACATTGATGATAGTTTCAAGCAATAAACTTCTTATAAACGTTCTAGCCAGAGTAGATCATTGAAAAAAAGGAGTCCAGCAAAAACTTAGCGATTCATTTAGCAACATTTATGGAACTTTGATTACAGTGTATTTTATTTGCTAATTGTACATTGCAATTTTAGTTCTCAGTTCTAATAAGCATTGCACTAAACATTTCGCCATTTCTAGTACAGGATCTTGTAATGCAACAATGCAAAAGTTCCATCAAGGCCTTTCTTGCGGGAGTAGTCGGTATATTCCTTCACAGTGGTTTGTCGATACATTGGAGGATTACATCCTGATAATAATTCCTTAATTGGTCCATAAATATTGGAAGAGGGAAATGCACCTGTGCTGAAGAAGCATGGAACTGATACTCTTGGACCTACTTTATTTGACAATACTCTATGCTCAACACTTATATACTTGTCATTTGATATGAGCTGAAAATAAAAATCAAAATTAAGAAAATTTTGTCGGAGAAGCAAGATGAGGTATTATGATCAGATTAATAGTATAACTAAGAAGAACTTTTTTTAAATGTCACCACAATTCAACATGGTATTACAACAACCGGAGGTTCTGGATTCGAGTCTCGCCACCATTCACTATCAAAAAGAATTTTCACATGTGAATCAGGATTGACACGAAGGGGCTGTTGAAAACATAAGTAAATAAACATTTACTCACTCAAACAGCTTAAACTTTTCGATGAAATGATCACAAAATTCAACAGATCGAACGCTAGGAAAAGAACTCTAACCTGCAGTAGATCTCCAACATTCACCAGTAGAGCACCTGGTGTAGGAGGAACATCAATCCACTGATTTTGATGAAGAACTTGAAGGCCTCCTATATCATCTTGCAGAAGCACTGTTATAAAAACACAATCAGAATGCTTTATGGTGCCTATGGTGAGTTCTGGCTGAGGACAAGCTGGATAGTAGTATTGTGCAATAGATAGTCCCTCAGCACAGTCCATATCTTTCAAATGACAAGAATTGAGACCGAGACCCTCGGATAATAATTGAAGTAATGAGATGCCCAGTGTCATCACATGCTTAGAGAATTCCATTAAAATTTCACTGCAAAATTTCATAAAAGTGATTAAGCTGATGTAAATCAGTCTTTTCAATGATTTATTCTAAGTTATGTCACATGGAACATATGTAAACAAATTTTGGTTCTGATTAACGTTGGAATATACCTGCATGCTGTTGGCAATTCTTCTGGACTAGGAGGATTAGGAGACATGAAGCAGTAAAGTGAGTCTCTCCAGCTTGCCGCTGGAACAGAGTTGCTATACAGGTCAAAATTGCTAACATGTGCCACCTTTTTCGTACTATCTCGAGTATAATATTGTTTCTTAATCTCAATATCCTGCTCGAAAAATCTCCGAGCTCCTTGCAACATTTCTTCAAGGACAGGTAATGGAATCCCATGATTGACCACTAAGAAAAATCCCCATGTCTCTGATGCGTCTCGAACTTTTTCCACAATTTCTGTATGCTTGATTGGATGATCAATTCCTTCAAGATCTATTACTGGAAAAATAAACTTCTTGTCAGTGGAGCTTGAGGATTTGTGTATGCTTTCTGGTGGATGAATGAATATCCGAGGCACTTTAGTATTGCCAGCATCTACTAGCCCTTTGACACCAGCCTTTGTGACATCAAAGGGCTTTAACTCTGTCTATCATAATTTGGTTGAATTTAAAATTTTCAACCTCAGAGAGAACCATCTTTGTTTCTTCTTTTTCCATATTTTCTTGAAATTGTAAAAATTACTTTGACATCTTTTGCAGGGAAGGTTTATACTTTATAGATTGTTCAACTAAGAGATTCTCAGAAGATTATGGTAATGGAGAATTCGAATCTCACAATGGAAGATATATAAAGGTGCAACATCTTAGCTGGATAACACCTCAGGAAGCTAAAATAAATTTTACGATATAAGAATATACATTTATAAATAAAAAAGGAAAAGGCGCCATTAGAACAACCTTTTAATAGACACAGAAAGTGGATACGAGAAGTCGAGAAAAGTAATATAGATGTCAGCTTTCACTAGAATAGCCTTCGGTCACTTTCAGAAATTGTAAATTACAAGGAGGTCCACAGATACACACTTGAATTAAGAAAAACTTCTTAAATATAGCACCCTTCCAAGATATCATTCCTCACAACGAAGTTTATCAGCTTCCTATCTAAGTTCAGATTCTGAAGTGATCCATATTAGAAGTTCCATCAAGCCCTTTCTCACTTAAATGGTCATAGAACTCCTTCAATGTAGTTGCGCAATACTTTGGAGGATTGTCTTCTGACAGAAGCTCCTCAATTGGTCCATACAGTTTGGAAGATGGCAATGTCCCTGAGGTGAAGAAGCTTGCTACAGATATTCTTGGACCAACTTTATTTGACAAAGCTCTATGCTCTATGCTTTTGTACTTGTCATTTGATATGAGCTGCAAACCAAAGTTAAATATAAGTGGACAATAAACTAATGAAACTACTTAACGAGACTAATATCCTAAACAGAAAGAAGCAGACGTGGATTTAGGGTTGTTCTGCAAGTTCTACAACCCATTTGTACGCGAACTATATGTATACATATGCAAAAAGGATTTAAATACATAGTATAATATGACCATGCTCATTTCTGAATTCATTGACTCTAGATCTTGGATTCGCCTCTGTTGAAAAGTAACAATAGAAAGACTTGCCTGGAGAACGTCTCCAATATTGATGACTAAAGCTCCAGGTGTGGGAGGGACATCAACCCATTGATTCTGATGAAGAACTTGGAGGCCTCCGAGATTGTCTTGCAGAAGGACAGTGATGAAGTCATTGTCTGTATGTTTGCTGACGCCTATGGCTAAGTCTGGCTGCGGGCATGCTGGATAGTAATTGCACAAAATACTAAGACCTTCAGAGCATTCCATTTCTTTGAGATGGCTAGGTTTGAGTCCAAGACTCTCTGACAGTAACTCAAGCAATGTACACCCCATTTTCATTACATGATGTGAGTACTCCATTATTATATCCCTGCAAGAATGCAAGTAAGAAATTGTTGAAATTCAAATGCTGTGTTAGAAGTATGAATGTAGACTTGTTCCTTAGCAATGTACATAGCTAGCAGATTCTTAGGATTCTCTTTTAAGTCTTTCCTTATTTAGATGTACAGTGATAATGCATTTAAACCTCACACCTATTGGAATATGTATACACAGAATTTCCTACCTATACCTAATACATTTTGTTTACATGCTGAAACTAGCTGACAATTATTAAAACAGCCATTCACTTGACATAAATAGATCAAAGCATCATCTCCAATTATATGCTCGAAATTATTCCCTATGTTCCCTTTAATATGACAACTAGACATTGAGTATGTTTTGGAGATATATATAATACTTAATGATAGTGAAAGAAAATTTTTAAATAAATGGCTGAAAATAAGTTTGACAGCAAAAACAGCATAAAAGAGTTAAAGTAATTCAATGAATTGGACCTCTTGAAGGTTGTGAAATTTGTATAGATATGGAATGGTGTCAAACATTTTGCAACATCACAAATCAGAAAGAGTGTCTTATAATTCAGACAGATGGAGTAATTTTAAGAAGATAAATACCTGCATGCCTCAGGCAGTTCCTCAGGGTTAAGAGGATCAGGAGCCATGGTGGCAAAAAGTGAGTCTCTCCAGTTTGCTGCTGGAACTTTAGGACTGTACAGATCAAAATTGCTATTGTAAACCACCCTCTTCGTATAATCACGATGGTAATATTGTTTTTTAACATCGATATCTTGCTCAAAAAAATGACATGATCCTCGCAACATTTCATCCAGGACTGACACAGGAATACCATGATTGACCACTTGAAAAAAACCCCATGTCTCTGATGCATCTCCAACTTTGTTAACTGTCTCCTTGTGCTTGACAGGATCTATATTGATGTTTTCAAGGTCTATCACTGGAAAAATAAAATGTGTTTTTTCGAGGCTCAGGGGCTTCAACTCTGAGATCTCTGGATGGATGAATATCCGAGGCACTTCAGATATTCCAGCATCAACAAGCCCTTTGACACCAGCCTTAGTTTCATCAAAGGCTTTTAACTCACTTGTTTTGTCATAACTTTTCTGAACTGAATCATCAGTGCTAGAGGTTACCATTTTCTTTTCTTGGATGTTATAAATAAGTAAAGTTCCGTAGAACCTAACGGGTGGCAAGAGATGTTAATAATATTACTGTTCTATGCAAAATAAGAGAAGGGTCATGATAAGCTTTAAAGGGTTGATTAGTTTTACTAGAGATTTCTAAGATAGGATTTCTCAAAATCAGAAAATGGAAAGAGGAAAAGAACATTTCGATATCTATTCATACCTCATAGTGCTTAATATTGAAATTGTCAAATAGCCACTAACTTAGACTCTGGGATAGTAGGAAGTTGGACCATAATGTCTCCATCAATAATTCATACCAATATTAAACTAGTGACTTGCAGCAGAAAATACAAAGAGGAGGAGTCAATTACTCCCTTCTACTGGGCATTGTCTGAACCCACCTCCATTTCTCTCTCCCACCCCCATCAGGCCACCACCAGCACCACCCAACCCCCCAAAAGAGTAGATGAAGATATTAGAAGACATAGCTGAGCTTATGAAAGGAAGAAAATCACAAGAAAACAAAATTTTCCATCACTCTTAGTGAATTGTACTCATGGAGATACTTTCAAATAACAGTAGGCAATGATATCTATGAATCACCCAAAAAAATTCTCAAATAACAGTCTAATTAAAATGACATTAAGGGCATTCATGCACTTTAATCTCCAGGACTAACACCAATAATCAACAAGAGTAACATGCTGAACTGATACTACAAAGAAATAGATGCTAGTATAGTTTGATTATAACTAAGAGAATAAATTGTTTAAAAGCTGTAAGTATATTGGAAATCAACCATGACTAGCAAGAATAGAAAGATAATAAACGATAGTTTTATCAGAAATATTTCTACGATCAATGATAATTTTCAAGCGCCAAAATTGCTTGTAAAAGTTCTTGTTATACTTTAAGCACCTCCTAAGGACACTAGAAGGGGGGTTGAATAGTGTCTCTCGATTTTTCACAAGAACCGTGTTCTTCTATCGTAGAACAGAGTCCTTAGATTTTTCTTTTACTGCCTTCTAACAAGAACACACCCCAGCACACACACCAAAAACACAAGGATTTTTACGTGGAAAACTCCTTGCTCAAGGGAGAAAAACCACGACCCACACTCTGGGATTTTTGCACTGAATCCACTAACACAAGAGCAACGTTTTAGATTACAAACTCTGTAACCAAGGGGCTACACTCTAGACCCTAATCACTAATCAAAGCTACACTCTAGCTTTTCTAGTAATCACAAAAGAGTTTACCTAATACATATGCTTCTAAGATAAGCGAATAGGTAAAACAATGAAAGCTCAATATTATGACAACTTACAACTCGATGATCCTAGACAAGAAATCTAGACTCAATACTCTGCATGCAGTTTAGTTGTCTTCTCCAGTTTACTCACGCAGAAAATTATCAGATCGCCTTTGTTTGCACTCAACTCTCTACTTATGAATAACTGCCTTCGGCTGTCTCTACTACTTGTTTTTATACGAGTCTTGTAACCTTAGTTGAGTTCTACCGGGAATCCTCTTAATTAAGGTAAGTTAGGATTCGTAGTGACTCTTTTCCACGTTAAAGTCTGACTCTTTTCACACTTCGAAAACACAGCCGGGGCACCGCCTCTTTTAGTCTGACTAGGATACGTATACAACCACGCGCCACTACTCCTAGTTCCACAGGGACTTACAACCCGCAATATTTTCGATCAAGCGTGCCCTTCACTTCAAGGACTAGGTTCCTTCACTTTAAGGACTAAGTTCCTTGCACAAATCTCGGGGTCCTTCCTGTTTGTCATCCTTCAAAACCAGCTCTCAACAAATTCCCCCTTTTTGATGATGACAAACAACTGTTGCCCAAGAACCTGAATAGACATAAACCAAAACCAAAACAAGAATAACAGAGAAAAAACAACAGATGAGTTAGGTCACAAACACCCCAACAGTTCCTTCTTCCCCCTTTTGGCATCATCGAAAAGATTCGAAGACCTGCAGGAACTTGTCAAGTTAATCCAGTCTAAAGCACAAGGCAACTCGTTAGTAATAAGAACACAGGCATACAAAAATAAGGGCCCATCCAAGAACCAAATTACTTAAGCAGAAATCAGTTAAGAACGTAAGAAATTTAAAATCATCATCCAGATTGTGACATCAGCACAACCCTGTTAATAGTTACACAACCAAATTTAAATTGTCTTAAACATCCATAACATGCAATCACAGGAGAATAGGAAAGAGTAGATAACAGGTAGAGTTAGGAGGACAGGACTGGAAGAATCAAAGCTGAAGGTTGAAGTGTTTGACAAGAGCCTCAAGTTGCTTCGTATTCTTGGCCTTTTCCATCACCAGCTCGGCCTCATACTTGTGGCAATCTATCTTCAAACGATCAATCTCTTGATCCTTCACCGTCAACTGTCTGTGGAGCTCTGCATTTTCTTCATTAACTGCAAGAACCATTTTCTCCAGCTCCTGCACAGCACCAATGGCCTCATCAGGTCCATATTCTTCACTGTCCTCTGCTTGCTCTTGCTTTGCCTGCATTGGCCTTTTGGAAGCTCTGCTTTCTTTGAAGAAGTCACAATTTTTAAGCACATTATGCCCAAACATTTGATGAATGGTTGGCTTCTTTCCAGCTTCTAAAGGAACCCCAAAATGCTCAAGAATCTGATGGAGGATGTAAGAGTGCACAAGAGAATGTGGCTTCTAATCAGTATCAGAGATCCTCTTTATGTGCCTAATTATCAGCCCAGGCAAATTAATATTCACCCCCCTGTCCATCAGATCCATGTATGTCAGGTCCAAAGCACTAGCCTCACAATTCCTCTCTCCCCTAGGCAGGAGAAACCTATGCACAAATTCAAACAGCAGCTGATGTGCAGGTTCCATCTCCTTCTTCTCTACCTTTCTCTCCTTCCTCAGTCTGGGTTTTCCTGAAAACTTTCTGACAACATCTAAAGGAGTGACTCCATCTGTTCTTTTTGGCCATTTCAGCTTAACATACCTGCAATAACCTTCAGCAGGTATGTCCAGAATCACTCCCAGCTCAGGTCTTCCAAACTCTATGTCAATTCCTTTAACAGTAATGAACACTCTCCTGACTGTTACTCTACAATTAGTATAGAATTCTCTCACTTCATTCACAAACAACTTCCTGTCCTTGTTGACAAACAATCCAAGCCAACCCTGATCACCTATCATCCTCAATAATGGCCTCATATGGAACTCTTTTTCATCATGCAGAATGCTGCCTGGCAGCACCTGATGCCTAGAGAAAAAGGCTTCCCTATCCACTTCTTCTTCATTGTTCCCTCTTCTTCTTTTCTTATTCTCCATCTCACTATCTGTATCAGAATCACTGGGTTCTACATAGCTCCCAGCCTCACTCTCCTGCTCAGCATCACCTGCTCTCCTTTCTTCTTCTTTCATCTTCTTTTCTTCTCTTTCTTTGACATTGGTTACTGTCCTTCCCAACTTTTCAACCTTTTCCAGCTGCAGCTTTAATGCAGACCTGGTACCAACTCTTCTGACAACAGGCTCATCAGCTACCTTGTCATCACCTTCTTCACTATCTTCATCAACAAATCTAGACTTCAACACTGGCTTCCCATCTCTCATCAACCTTCTTCTTTTCTCAGGCTCCACTAGGTTTTCTTTCACAGACACCACTTCCTCTTCTTCTTCCTCAACTAATTTTTCATCCTCTTCACCGAACTTCCTCTTCCTTTTTGGTTCTTCAACTTTCTTGGTTATCTCTTCTTGTTCTAAAACAACTTCCTTGTTCCCTTCCTCCTCAGAATCTGTCCAATTAAAATTTGCATCATCAGCCCCAGTAGGATTTGGACAAACAACAGACTTTTGACCCAGATCCCCTGAGGCTTCAGCAATAGCAAGTCCACCACCTGCCGGACTTTTAGGCACAGATTCTTTCACACATTCGACATTTCCACTCACTTCTTTACTTGGCTCTAATGCATCTTCCCTCAAAATTTCCATATTATCTTGTTCCTTAAACTGTTCTACTATTCTTTCTGCAATATTCAACTTATCTCCAGACTCACCAACTACAGGACCCAGCACATCTTCCCTAAGTTCATTCTTTTTACTATCTTGTTCCCCCTCACATGAATTCCCCCTATCTATTCTGTCTTTTTCCTCATCACCCATTATCTTGTCTAGTTCAGTAACTAGGGTTTCACTTTATACAATTCCAGGGCTTTTTATATCAACAGAACCGACAGGCGTAGATGAAATAGGTTCAGGGATTACCTCATGTGGCGATATTGATGAACTTTGTGCAGTGGGTGTCGAGAGAACAGTTCTTGACCTCATCTTCTTTACCAATTTCTTGTCCCCCTTTTTGAGAAATTTTACGCGAGCCTTCGCGAACCTTTGAGCAAGAGTAGATGGTGGTGGTCCTTCAGACATTTTGAGGAATTTATGAGTGATTTCTGAGATTTCTAGAGGGGTTAATGTTTTAGGATTTGAGAGAGAATTTTGGTGTTCAGCAGAAGAAGTGGGTGAGTTGTGAGAGATTGAAAGAGTGTTGTAGAAGGAGAAAGAGTTTCAGTGATTTGACAATGTCTAGGGAAGGCAAGAAGTAATGAGTAGAATAGAAAAGCAGCTTCTTGAACTTTTTGAGAACCGGGAAGAGTTAAAGATTTGACGGTTATGAACTTAATTAAATAAGCCCTTTTCAAGAAGTGGGGTCCAAGCTATTCAAAAAGAGTTCTATCCTAAAAAGGAATGTGTTCCTATAATTTAGGACGGTTATGAGAGTATGGAAGATCCCCCATGACACACGTATGGATGACAATTTTAATTTCAGTTATGAATACTATCATGCAGAGTAGGATGAATGTACCTGGACGCGATTCCTCATGTTCAAACTGGTTCCTTCTCAGTACATAGTAGGTTCTTCATGGGATCACATTATTTGTACCTTGTGATCAAAACAACAACACGAGTGTACTTTTTCAAGCACGAGGTTAGACTAGACATTTATGACAAGTTTCAAGCAACCACATCAAATACTTAACTAGCCAAACACAAAGGGATTACCTGCTGGGTCATCCGTGTATTTTGGTCATCCCTAACTCCAACCTGTTCCTCTCGAATTGTACCTTGTTCAAAGCTTTGGTAAATATGTCAGCTATTTGATCTTCAGTCCTGCATGAATTCATAGTAATCAGACCCTTTTCCACATTATCTCTCAGAAAATGGTGTCTAATATCAATGTGCTTGGTTCTTTTATGTTGGACTGGGTTCTTGGCAATGTTCACTGCACTGGTGTTGTCATAGAAAATTGGCACTGCTCCACACTTGATACCAAAGTCCTCCAGTTGTTGCTTGATCCACAGCAGTTGTGAACAGCATGAAGCAGCTGCCACATACTCAGCTTCAGCAGTTGATAGGGCAACTGAGTTTTGTTTCTTTGTAGCCCACGAAACCAAGCAGGGACCTAAAAAGTGTGTCATCCCTGAAGTGCTTTTCCTGTCCACCAAATGACCTGCATAATCTGCATCAGCAAAACCAATGAGTTCAAAAGTTCCACCTCTGGGATACCAAAGACCTAAATCCTGAGTCCCTTTCAAGTATCTCAGGATTCTCTTCACAGCTGTCAAGTGTGATTCCTTAGGCTTTGACTGAAATCTGGCACACAGTCCTACACTATATACTATGTCAGGTCGGCTAGCTATGAGATATAGAAGTGAGCCAATGATTCCTCTATATTTCGTTTCATTTGTCGAAGGACCGAGTTCGTCCATATCTAACTTTGTTCCAGGTGCAATAGGGGTAGTCATTTCCTTTGCTCCTTCCATGTCAAACTTCTTCAGTAGTTCCTTGACATACTTTTGCTGGTGAATCATGGTTCCTTCAGGAGTCTGCTTTATCTGCAACCCAAGGAAGAAGTTCAATTCACCCATCATGCTCATTTCAAACTCACTTCCCATCAAATCAGCAAAACCTTTGCTCAGCTCTTCATCAGTTGCTCCAAAGATGATATCATCAACATACACTTGAACTACCAGCAGATCCTTTCCTTTCTTCATGAGAAATAGTGTGTTGTCAATTTTACCCCTTGAAAAGCTATTTTTCATCAGGAATCCTGAGAGTCTTTCATACCATGCTCTAGGAGCTTGCTTCAAACCATATAAAGCCTTATCCAGTTTGTAAACATGATCAGGAAATTCATTGCTCACAAAGCCTGGAGGCTGTACCACATAGACTTCCTCATTCAAGTAACCATTTAGAAAGGCACTCTTCACATCCATCTGATACAGTGTGAATTCCATGTATGTGGCAAAAGCAATCAGCATCCTAATAGCTTCCATCCTTGCAACTGGTGCAAAAGTTTCATCATAATCTATTCCTTCTTCCTGACTGTATCCTTGAACCACCAGTCTTGCCTTGTTTCTTGTCACTATCCCATGTTCATCCAACTTGTTCCTGAATACCCATTTTGTTCCAATTATAGATCTGTCCTTCGGCTTAGGAACTAGGTGCCACACCTTGCTTCTTTCAAATTGATGAAGTTCCTCCTGCATAGCTAGAATCCCGTCTGGATCTTCTAGAGCTTCCTTTACATTCTTTGGTTCCAAGGATGAGAGGAATGCAAAGAATGCACAGAAGTTCTTCGATGCTGACCTGGTCATAATTCCTGTATCCAATTCAGATAGGACATTCTCCAGTGGATGAGAGCTTTGATGCTTCCATGGCTTGAGCTGAATCTGATTGGAAGGACCTGCAGCATTCTCTTGGGTAGGTTCTTCCTGACTTTCTAGGTTGTCAGCTTCATCAGAAGTCCCCCCTGTCAAGTTGACTCCTTCGTCTGAAGTGTTTAGATTCTCTTTTTCGTCTGAGTCTTCCAGTTCATCTATGCTTTCTTCTCTCCTTAAGCCAATTACTTGATCATCTGCTTCAGCCTCTCCCAATGCCTTATCTGATTCATCGAATACGACATGCATACTTTCTTCTACAGTTTGTGTTCTTTTGTTAAACACTTTGTATGCCTTACTTTGAGTAGAATATCCCAGAAATATTGCCTCATCACTCCTAGCGTCAAACTTTCCCAAGGGTTCCTTGCCATTGTTGTGAACGAAGCATTTACAACCAAAAGGCCTTAGGTGAGCAATACTTGGCTTTCTACCTCTGAGTAACTCATATGGAGTCTTGTCAAGGATTGCTATGATAGAACACCTGTTCAACAAGTAACAAGCGGTGTTTACAGCTTCAGCCCAAAAATTTCTTGCCAACCCACTTGATAACAACATAGTTCTAGCCATATCTTCCAACGACATGTTCTTCCTCTCGACCACCCCGTTTTGTTGGGGAGTTCTTGGTGCAGAAAAGTTGTGATCTATGCCATTCCTTGCACAATACTCAGAGAATTTTGAGTTTTCAAACTCAGTACCATGATCAGACCTCATACTGATGATTTCAAGACTTAATCTTTTCTGAACCACACCAGCCCAGTCTTTAAAACTTTCAAAAGCTTCATCCTTAGAGGCCAAGAACAGGGTCCATGTGTATCTTGAGTAGTCATCAACAATAACAAACACAAATCTCTTTCCTCACGGCTCCTGACTCTCATAGGTCCACATAGATCGATATGTATCAGCTCCAGTGGTTTTGTTGTGCTGACCACTTTCTTTGATTTGAATGATGTTCTCACATGCTTTCCCTTTACACAGGCATCACACATTGATGCAAGCAAACCCGTGGGTTTATTCCTTGCAATCGGAGACAACAATCAAGACACGGAAACGATGAAGTAAAGATGCGGAAGCAATAAAAGTAACACGGGTAACAAGAAATCGGGGAAGGGGGAGAACAGAAATAGAAGAAAGAATGGATAATCACAGTCAAAACATTGATTGATTATCCAAGGGAGAAAATGAAACTTGAACCTAACAAGGATTCATACTAGTGATGAAATCCATTTCGGTTCCAAGCCATAGAAGGCATACACGAAGCCTCGGGCTTCAAACAAGAATGGCTCGGCCAATTCTATCTCTATTCTCTCAATTCAATATCAACTAAAACTAAAAACTAATGAGCTATGCTAGGAGTTTATATAGACAATAAAAAGGGCAAAATAGTAAAGTGGTCACAGGTGACCAATGAGATAAAGCCACGCAGGGCTGGAGTAGCTTATGTGTTCGGCAGCTCAGTTCGAACACGTTGTCTTCGGACGCTTGTTTGCCTCGGTCACGTTTGGACTCGAACACCCTTGCCTCGGGCACACTTGTAGCCCTTTGATCGATTCTCTGTTCGGCGTCGCTCTTCCTCGGTTCGGTTGCTTTCAGCTTCGGGCTCAAACTTGATCGTTAGTTGTGCTCGATCTCAAAGCTCCCCGAAGTCAGTGTCAGCACCGGTCACTTGTTGTCTGCTCGGTGGATTTCCAAAGTTGTTGCTCGTCGAGGCAGTCTTCGGCATCTTCCATTCCGGCCACACTTTGATCGTGGGCGCCATGTGACTCCTCGGTGGACTTGCTTGATGAATCGAACAGGTGAGCCTGGTTCGTATTGCATCATCCTCCCCTTCTTGAAAGGATTTCGTCCTCGAAATCAAACCGGCAAGACCTGCAACAAGTCAAAGACAAACAAAGCTTCCTACTTCGAAAGTAGGTTAGTATTTACGAGTGGAAAACACACTCTTATGGTAGAGCCAAGCATCAATAATGATCAAACAGCCTATGTCTCCGAAGGAAACAACAAGTTCTTGGCTCAAGTAGGAACTGTAACGAACACATGAGTACACGAAGAGATCAATAGGACACTTTATATGAAAGATGTGACGATCAAAGGCCCTATCACCTCTAAACTCGTAGTCATCATACCGAGCCCTAAATTCACTTTTATCACCATGGGGCTTATAGACTTCGGTATGTACTATACTCGAGGTGTGATCAACATGTGGAATGGAGTAAGTAAAATGATTGACTCGACAACTAACATCGAATACTCCACTCCCCTTCTTAAAAGCAATCTTATTCATACCAAGAGAGAGCTTTTCACCTCCCAAATGAACTCCAAGACAATCCTTCTCTTTAGACAGACTTCCGAAGAAGGTCTCAAATAATGGATTATCTACGGGGTTAAGCCTTTCAAACCGAGGTGGTTCTCCTCGAGTCGGATGCTCATCACCATCTCCTTCGAACAGAGGGTTAGTGAAAATAAGTCCACTGCCCATCAAAGGTGCATCCGAACCCAGGTCATCGACCACACTTGAGGAGTCATCGAATATAATCCGATCCAACTCATCCACTAAGGACTCCTCAAGGGTATCATCTTCCTCACTACAACACACAGATCCACCATAGGCAATAATTTCAACAAGGGTATGATCAAACAACTCATTTTCCCCTTTATCAAAGATTGGTGGTGTGTCATAACAAGGGTCACAAGTAAGGTCAACTACAACTTCATCACTAAAGAGAGATTCGATGAAGATCGAGCTCACATCATTATGTGGCATAACAATTCTCTCAACTAGTGGTTCACATTCACTCACAAGTTGACCATTCGAATCTACACTAGTTGCAAACACATTGTAATACAAATCATCAACTAGCATAGAGTTTTCACATACAATTTCACAAGACAAGGAAGTATCACGCTCACGGGAAGGAAATCGAACACTTACCTCGGAGTGACCTTCGGTTTCTCTCACTGTCTCCGAAGTCTCATAAGTAGTTTCTTCTTCGTGGAGCTCACATGAAAGATCTTCTTCACCTTGTCTATCTACTTCGGCAAATGGTTGAGGCTCCATCGGCTTGCCTCCAAGAGTTTCTGCACAAGATTTCGAACAAGTAGAAAGAAAAGATAAAAGGTTAATGTTAGAATAAGGGGTGTCCTCACTCTCATCGATCCTTTTTCCCTCTTTCTTTCCCCTCATTTTTCTTTCACGGGCAGGTGTGGGTTTGGGTGGTGACAACTCACTCACATCACTCTTCACAACCTCTCCTTTTTCCTCTCGAGAGTTGTCACCGGTCGCTCCCTTACTCCTCTCTATCTTTTGTCTCTCATATTCGGGTGAGTTTGGTCGGGGACCAAGAATACCCATAGCTCTGATACCAAACTGATGCAAGCAAACCCGTGGGTTTATTCCTTGCAATCGGAGACAACAATCAAGACACGGAAACGATGAAGTAAAGATGCGGAAGCAATAAAAGTAACACGGGTAACAAGAAATCGGGGAAGGGGGAGAACAGAAATAGAAGAAAGAATGGATAATCAAAGTCAAAACATTGATTAATTATCCAAGGGAGAAAATGAAACTTGAACCTAACAAGGATTCATACTAGTGATGAAATCCATTTCAGTTCCAAGCCATAGAAGGCATACACGAAGCCTCGGGCTTCAAACAAGAATGGCTCGGCCAATTCTATCTCTATTCTCTCATATTCGGGTGAGTTTGGTCGGGGACCAAGAATACCCATAGCTGGAGTAGGTGGACCTTTAACATCGACCCGAAGGTTAGGACTCGAAGACTCATCAACCGAGGTCTCCTCTTTTGCTGTCGAACATGGTTCCGAAGCTGGTGTCCTCGGGAACCTTGCTGGATCAAGGTTAGCAAGTCGGCCATCCAAACTCTGAAGTTCGGTTGCGAGCCCCTTTAGTTCAGCCATAACATCGGCCACGGTGACCTGAGGCTTGCTCGCCATTCGATGTCCCTTTAAGACATTAACCTTGTTAACTTCGGTCGACTCTTTTCTTGCAATTTTCCCACCACTTCTTGCGCTCGTAGGACTCTTCGTTGGCACCTTTCCAAGTACAGAATTTCCTCCATTAGTGGTAGCACCACTAGAGTAACTCCCACTTCCTTTCACTCTTCCAACTTTAGAAGTTTTGTTGAAAGTCGAGGAAGGAGTTTTAGCATGGAACCCGTGAGAACTTCTCCTCGAAGAAGGTGTTCGGTAGAAACCTCCTCTACCCTCCTCGGGTCCATAACCACCAGTGCTCCTCGAGCCACCCTTTCCATAGGACTTGGAAGCATTGAATCGTGTGCCACGACTATAAGTTGCAAATCTTCCTCCTCCCATGGAACAACCTCCACCACCTCCTATCCCGAAGGAAGGAGTTCTACCACTCTCTTGTGCTCCACACGAGACACCAACGGAAGAAGACATCAAATAGTTTGCTCGGTCAACTTCGTCATCGACTTCCTCGATGTCACATTCGTCGTATTCAAGGTCATCACAATGAGAGTAAGTCGAGTCATCGTACCTCGAAGCGTCACTACCTTCGTATTCTTGACCCGAAGCAAAAGATTCTTCTCGTTCATCTTCCTAGGCTTCGTAGTCTTCTTCGTCTTCGTATTCACCATAGTGACCCGCTTCGTCCTCGTAAGAGCCATAGTCCCCGGTGTCATTATAACAATCATCACCTCCGTAGGAACCATAGTCTCCATCATCTCCACACGAATCATACCCTCCGTAGTCATCATCATCCGAAGACATAGCTGCAATAAACAAAGTAAAGGACCTCACAAGTTCACTCCCTCACGTATATCACTCGAGTGATGTTCGCTCAATTTTCTTTCCACTCGTGTTTACACTCAAGGTCGTTGGCTTTTGTGACCTCACTCTATTGTTCTCACCACTCAGCCTTTTTCCACTCAAGTTGGCCTTGCCTCCTTGTTAGGAAACCGAAGTGATAAATCACAACTAGTACTTTCCAAGCTTAGGTTCGGAAGGAGTTTATATGACTCGATGGAACGGTAGCTATTTCAACTGCGCACGGGAAGTCAAAGAATTATCTACGAAATTGGACTTCGGTCACCCCACGCACGAGTTCTTATAAGCTCAGATTCGATAGTACGACCTCGAGTAGAAAGAATTACTCCAGAGATCCACTATCGAGAATATTCGGACACAAGAAAAGTGAAATCCTAAGAGAATCTACCTCCTCCTCGGTTCCGCTTCGGAATTTTCCGAGCACGTGACCTCGGTACAAGTGTTTCCTCCTCGGTACAGATAGGGTTTAACCTTATCCACTTTCCCTTTTCTAGCCGACAACTTTTCACCTGGGGTTTTAGATTTGACAGTTTACCCCTTTCTTCTTCAATGGAACAGTGAACCTTTACTCCGGTGTACGGACAATATCAAGATTCATTCACAGTCCGCTAATCAACAGATTAAGCTCAAGATTTGGGTCGTCTCCGGTTTTACAACGTCGGAGATCACTCCAGTTCCAAGCGAAGTTAAGAACACAGCTCTCGTCGCCCGTACACTGTCAACAATGTCAACAAGCTTCCGGCGTACGGACAGTGTCTATAGCAGTGGAACTTCGATTTTAAGCACAAAAATCGACCCAAATACCTCAACAACCTCCAGTTTTCATCGGTAAACACCAAAACACAACTGGGGTTCGATTTTCAACAACACCACGTCAAGAACACGGTCCAAAACGATGGAAAAACCCTAGTTACAAATGTTGTACGTCGGGTACTCGATCAATTCCTTGGACAGTGGTGAATTCAAATATGTGATTGTCTAATCCAAACAATCAACAATCAATTCAAATTTTTGAATTTTCTTCTTTATACTTTTTTTTTTTTGTAAAAATAAGAACACCAACAGAAAGTAAAGATAGATTGAACAAGAAACGTGGATTCGTAGGAACGAAATCCAAGCCTTGCTCTGATACCAAACTGATGCAAGCAAACCCGTGGGTTTATTCCTTGCAATCGGAGACAACAATCAAGACACGGAAACGATGAAGTAAAGATGCGGAAGCAATAAAAGTAACACGGGTAACAAGAAATCGGGGAAGGGGGAGAACAGAAATAGAAGAAAGAATGGATAATCACAGTCAAAACATTGATTGATTATCCAAGGGAGAAAATGAAACTTGAACCTAACAAGGATTCATACTAGTGATGAAATCCATTTCGGTTCCAAGCCATAGAAGGCATACACGAAGCCTCGGGCTTCAAACAAGAATGGCTCGGCCAATTCTATCTCTATTCTCTCAATTCAATATCAACTAAAACTAAAAACTAATGAGCTATGCTAGGAGTTTATATAGACAATAAAAAGGGCAAAATAGTAAAGTGGTCACAGGTGACCAATGAGATAAAGCCACGCAGGGCTGGAGTAGCTTATGTGTTCGGCAGCTCAGCTCGAACACGTTGTCTTCGGACGCTTGTTTGCCTCGGTCACGTTTGGACTCGAACACCCTTGCCTCGGGCACACTTGTAGCCCTTTGATCGATTCTCTGTTCGGCGTCGCTCTTCCTCGGTTCGGTTGCTTTCAGCTTCGGGCTCAAACTTGATCGTTAGTTGTGCTCGATCTCAAAGCTCCCCGAAGTCAGTGTCAGCACCGGTCACTTGTTGTCTGCTCGGTGGATTTCCAAAGTTGTTGCTCGTCGAGGCAGTCTTCGGCATCTTCCATTCCGGCCACACTTTGATCGTGGGCGCCATGTGACTCCTCGGTGGACTTGCTTGATGAATCGAACAGGTGAGCCTGGTTCGTATTGCATCACACATTTTTATGTTTTCAAATTTCTTGCTTGGCAGTCCGCGAACCAGTTCCTTCGACGCCAGCTTATTTAATTGAGAGAGACTTGCATGACCCAATCTTTTGTGCCACAGCTGAGAGTCACTTTCTTGCACATTCAAGCATGTCAGATTGTTTTCAGGTAAGGACTTCAGTGATGCCTTGTATACATTGTTCACCCTTTTTCCTTCCATCACTACTTCTCCACTCTGTAGGTTCTTTACGATGCAACCAATAGATGAGAAGCTCACTTCGTTTCCTCTGTCACACAGTTGGGAGATACTTAGTAAATTGTGTCTAAGACCATCCACACAGTAAACATTCTCGATTGCATGCTCCAGAGATCTCCCAATCTTTCCAATGCCTACTATCTGACCACTTTTTCCTCCTCCGAAGGCCACACTGCCTCCTTGAAATGCTGCGAGTGAGAGAAAGTTTCTTCTATCTCCTGTCATGTGCCTAGAACAACCGCTATCAAGAATCCAGCTTGAGTTGTTCTCCCTCACTCCAGCCTGCAAGACAAATTAGAGGTTAACCTTAGGAACCCAGACAAGCTTGGGTCCCTTCTTATGAGAGAATGGATAAATCAGATCTTGTTTGGCCCATTTGGGTAAAACACATCTTTTATTTTTGGCCTTTGCCTTGCTGATGTTAACACACTTTTGTTTAACATAACCAGTTCCACCACAAAAAGTGCATAGCATGTTACAAGGTAGACCTACATATGTGCTTTTAGGATTATATGGAGGCAGGGGCTTCTTGAATCATAATCCTTGTTTTCCCTTGTTTTGATTTTCAAAAACCCAATTCATTGCCTCAAGAAGATTTATTCCATTTTGTCAGTCTGGTAAGTTCAAGTTTTGAGTTTTCAACCTTTTGATTTAAAATCCTGTTTTTTTCAATTTCCTGATACAGAATTTTATTGGCTCTTTTCAGTTCGTCTTCCTAAAAGGTTTGAACTTCACTCATAATTTGCTTACCATTCTTACTCTCTCTTAACTGATTACATTCCAATTCAAGCTCAGTAATCTTAGAGTTTGACACAAGAGTCTGCCCTTTCAAGATGGCATTAGTTTCTTCAAGTTCAATATTCTGTTCCAGGAGACTCTTGTGCTTAGTTCTAAGATTACTCAGTTCTTCAGTTAATTTATCCTTTTCAAGCTTTTCTTTTTCATATCCTTCAATCAAGGTGGCTGTGATTAGAATTAAATTTTCAGAAGAGTATGTATGTAAAGTTTCCTTTAGATCAGACAAGCATACCTCTGCTGAACAGCCAGCTTCCTCTCCATCAGTTGCCATGAGAGCAGAGTCCTTTTTGGTGTTGTCAGCTATGTACAACTCCTTCAGTTTCTTCCATATTTCCTTGGCAGATTTACACTCCAGTATCCGTGCAAGCACATCATCAGTGAGTCCTCTTCTTAGATACCCCTCAGCCTTGGAGTTTGCTTGTAACCAGTCCAGATCTTGAGGATCTAGTTCTTCCACTTTCTTTGGCACCAGGACACCGTTTACTGCTCTCTTCACACGAACATGAGGTCCTCCTTTCACAATCAGCCACAGGCTGTAATCAGTTGCCTGCTTCTTGCCTGTAATTTTTCATCTGCTTCTTCCAGTGATTGTAATGAGTCCCATTGAACACTGGTGGCTTTGATAGATCTCTTCCTCCTCTGAATTCTCGAGGATCTTCTTCATCAGAACCAACGTCTGTCATACCTGCTAGTGCTAGCGGTGAGTCATCCTCAGCCTCTTTTTCATGATCAGACTCACTATCAGTTGGTCCCCATGTGGCATAAAAAGCATCCTTCCTTTTCCTTCGTTCTGCTCTAAAGTTTGGGGGCCGTGACTTCTTTCTGTCTGCATCATATTCCTTTGTGGTTTCCTTTTCCTTTTCCTTAGCAGCTCTGTTCTTCATCCACTCTATTTCCCACATCGGGCAATCCATGACAGCATGGTCCTTCTTGAAGCATTTGAAGCATCCAGAGTAGTCAGGACTGTCAACTATGTTCTTCCTGCTAGAGCTCTCCTTGTTTCCTCGTTTGAATCCTTTAAACCTTCCCAGATTGAGTTTTTGTCTTAAGGCACTTACCATTGCAGCTTCCACTGATTGAAGATCAACATATTCATCAGTTTCCTCTGTTGCTTCCAGCGCAAGGGTTTTTTCCTTCTTTGCTGCTGGTTTAGCCTTTGAGTCCTTCATCATCTCATGAGTCTTCAAACTTCCAACCAGTTCTTCAAGCTTGATGGATTTCAAAGGTTTGGATTCAATGATGGCAGTCATCTTTGGTTCCCATGCTTCAGGCAACACATTCAGGATTTTGTCAACCATCTCTATTTCAGGCAATTCCATCTCCAAGGATCTCATTTCATTTGTGATCATGGTCAACCTGGTCATCATATCCTGAATCGACTCCTTCTCGCCCATAGTAAACAACTCAAATTGTCTCTTCAACATTCTCCTTTTTGAGTCCTTTACTTCTGTGGTTCCTTCATCAGCAACCTGTAAAGCATCTCATATTTCTTTAGCCGTCTTATATGATGATACTCGATTGAACTCTTCCTGACCAAGACCACATATGACTAAACGCTTGGCCTTGTGATTCTTTTCGATCGTCTTATAATCCGTCTCATCAAACTCTTCTTTCAGTTTAGGTTCTTTTGTGGCAGTGGTTCCTTCACCAACTATTTTGGTGGGAATCAGATTTCCTTCAGAAACTATCAGCCAAAGTTGATAGTCTTCAGCACATATGTAATTCTCCATCCTATTCTTCCACCATGCGTAGTATTGCCCATTAAACTGTGGGGACCTCAGAACCGACTCTCCTTCAGTAATAGTAGGCGGTGCACTCATTCTGATCCTTCTCAAGGTGTTAGCCTTACAAGAGAAGACCCGCTCTGATACCACTTGTTATACTTTAAGCATCTCCTAAGGACAGGAGAAGGGGGGTTGAATAGTGTCTCTCGATTTTTCATAAGAACCGTGTTCTTCTATCGTAGAACAGAGTCCTTAGATTTTCCTTTTACTGCCTTCTAACAAGAACACACCCCAGCACACACACCAAAAACACAAGGATTTTTACGTGGAAAACTCCTTGCTCAAGGGAGAAAAACCACGACCCACACTCTGGGATTTTTGCACTGAATCCACTAACACAAGAGCAACGTTTTTTATTACAAACTCTGTAACCAAGGGGCTATACTCTAGACCCTAATCACTAATCAAAGCTACACTCTAGCTTTTCTAGTAATCACAAAAGAGTTTACCTAATACATATGCTTCTAAGATAAGCGAATAGGTAAAACAATGAAAGCTCAATATTATGACAACTTACAACTCGATGATCCTAGACAAGAAATCTAGACTCAATACTCTGCATGCAGTTTAGTTGTCTTCTCCAGTTTACTCACGTAGAAAATTATCAGATCGCCTTTGTTTGCACTCAACTCTCTACTTGTGAATAACTGCCTTCGGCTGTCTCTACTACTTGCTTTTATACGAGTCTTGTAACCCTAGTTGAGTTCTACCGGGAATCCTCTTAATTAAGGTAAGTTAGGATTCGTAGTAACTCTTTTCCATGTTAAAGTCTGACTCTTTTCACACTTCGAAAACACAGCCGGGGCACCGCCTCTTTTAGTCTGACTAGGATACGTATACAACCACGCGCCACTACTCCTAGTTCCACAGGGACTTACAACCCGCAATCTTTTCGATCAAGCGTGCCCTTCACTTCAAGGACTAGGTTCCTTCACTTTAAGGACTAAGTTCCTTGCACGAACCTCGGGGTCCTTCCTGTTTGTCATACTTCAAAACCAGCTCTCAACAGTTCTAGCTAGTGTAATCATTGAAAAAAGGAGTCCATAGAATACTTAGCAGAAAGATCTATAGAGCTTTAATACAGTATATTTTCTCTGCTAAAGTACATCATAAGTTCAGTTTTCATCTCTAATAAGCATTATACTAAGCATTTCTCCCTTTCTAGGACTGGATCTTCTAATGCAGCAATGCAGAAGTTCCATCAAGGCCTTTCTTGCGGAAGTAGACAGTATATTTCTTCACTGTGGTAGCACAATACTTTGGAGGATTACATTCTGATAGCAGTTCCTTGATTGGCCCATAAATATCGGAAGAGGGAAATGCACCTGTGCTGAAGAAACATGGAACTGATATTCCTGGACCTACTTTATTTGACAGTACTCTGTGCTCAACATTTACACATTTGTCATTTGATGTGAGCTGAAAAGATCAAAACTAAGAAAATTTTATCTTAGTACCAAGACAAGGTATTACAATTAGATTATTAGTCTAATTAAGAAAAAAATTCAAATTAAGACGGTCACATAATTCAACGTAGTATTAAAAAGGAACAGTTTAAGCTTTTGACATGATCATATAATTCAACAGATTCAACATTAGGAATGAAATCAATACTGAAGAATTGTGTATATTCATTCCATTGTGTCTGGTGTACACTATATACAACTATCTAGGAGTCTATGAAAGGAAAGAAAAGATCCTAAGAATTTCTCTATGATTCAGTCGACGATACATGGTAAGTGAGTATTCTCTAGAATATTCTCCAATATTCTCTTACACTCCCTCTTAAGCTGGAGCATAGATATTAATCATGCCCAGCTTGCTACAGAAATAATGAACTCGAGCTCCATTCAGTGCTTTTGTAAACAAATCCGATGGCCGTTCTCCTGTCCGTACATAACTTATGGAAATCAAGTTTTCCTCAATCTTCTCGCGAATAAAGTGACAGTCCACCTCAATGTCGTTTGTTCTCTCATGATATACTGGATTTGAAGCAATATGCTGGGCAGCTTGATTATTACACCATAATTTTGCTGGTGTCCGATATTGTAATCCAACTTCAGCCAGAAGGTGATGTATCGATATAATCTCACATGTGGACTGTGTCATAGCTCTATACTCGAATTCTGCACTGGACCGTGATACAACATTTTGCTTCTTACTCCTCCACGATACCAGATCTCCACCGACAAAGATACAATAGCCAGTAATAGACCTTCTATCAGTCTTAGATCCAGCCCAATCTGCATCGGCAAAACATTCAATGTGAGAATACCCATGATTGCTATATAATATGCCTTAAGTCCAGGAGCTCTCTTTAAGTAACATAGAATTTGTTCCAAAGCTGCCCAATGTTTAACTGTAGGTGCTGACATGAACTGGCTGACGACACTCACCGCAAATGCAATATCCGGACGAGTTACAGTAAGATAGTTTAATTTCCCAACTAATCTCCTGTATCTCCTTGTATCATCAAAAAGATCACCATCGTCTTTCATAAGATGCATATTGGGAACCATCGGGGCACTGCATGGCTTGGCGGCCAACTTCCCAGTTTCTATAAGCAAATCAAGAACATATTTTCTCTGAGACAAAAAGATCCCTTTCTTGCTCCTATTTACCTCTATACCCAGGAAGTATTTCAATAGACCCAAGTCCTTCGTATGAAACCTAGTATTCAAAAAGGACTTGAGAGAAGAGATTCCTGCAAAATCGTTTCCAATGATGACAATATCATCGACATACACAATAAGGAGAATAAGGCCACCTCCTGATCTTCTGTAAAAGACTGAGTGGTCACAGTGGCTTCTTTTCAGCCCAAACTCTCGGACTACCTTACTAAATTTTCCAAACCATGAACGAGGACTCTGCTTTAGGGCGTACAAAGACTTCTTCAGATGACAGACTTTCCCATACTCCCCCCGAGCAACAAAACCAGGTGGTTGCTCCATATATACCTCTTTATAGAGATCACCATGTAGGAACGCATTCTTAATATCTAGCTGATGTAAAGGCCAATTTTTCAGAAGCAGCTAGAGAAATGAACAAGAGAATAGAAGTGAGTTTAGTAAATGGGGAGAAGGTATCTGAATAGTCCACCCCATAGGTTTGAGCATACCCTTTAGCTACAAGTCTGGCCTTCAGTGATTGACTTTGACAGTAAAGACTCACTTGCATCCTACAGCTTTCTTTCCTCTCCGCAAATCCACCAATTTCCAAGTCTGGTTCTCCTCTAAAGCATGTATTTTCTCAAGCATAGCAGAAGACCATCCAGGATGAGCTAGAGCTTCCGTCACTGTTTTGGGAACTATTATGGAGTCTAGAAAAGCAACCAAAGATCTAGAGGTAGGAGATAACTGGGCATATGAAATAAAGCTAGCAATAGAATATATGGATTGACAAGTACGTGTACCTTTGCGAAGGGCAATCGGAAGATCAAGGTCATCTGAGGGCTCAGGTGAAGGAGGATATGATGACGAAGGAACTAGTGCAGGACATGTATCATTGGTCTTATGCCTTCTCGAGTACACGTGAACAAATTCTGGTCTTGCTGGTGCAGATGGAGTGGGGGCAGAAGACTCAATAGCCGGTTGGGGCTCAATAGAAGGACCAGGAGATGTGTGAGAGACCTCATCTGAATTTTCTGACGCAACATCAGCAATCTGGTAGACTAACCATTCATCATCCTCCCCCTGACTTGCAGAGGCCGGGGGTGCAAAGTAGAACGGAACAGCCTCTGAAAACACAACATCAGTGGACACCAAATACTTACCAAGTTCGGTAGAGTAACAATGATACCCCTTCTGAACTCGAGAGTAACCCAAGAAAACACACTTCAAGGCCTTCGGATCATGCTTGGTCACGGATGTTCGAACATCCTGAACATAGCACATGCTTCTAAATATCTTAGGCTCCACAGGGTATAGGGACTTGTTTGGGAATAGAACATGGCAAAATACATACTTTGGCACCTTAACTTGTCCCGAAAACACAGTTATACACCCTAACTTTGCGGGCGACCTAAGCCCCCCTTAACAAAATCAAAGTGATATTAATACACACTTGACACATATATAACCACTTGCACCAAAGGAGGTGCTCTAATTACTTTTCTGTTTTTTTTTATAATAGTTATCAATATATTATACTTTCTTTTTATTTTCATTTATTTCTTTTTTCTCTCTCCTCCATTCAACTCTCAGAGATCTGCACTAGTTTTTTCTCCTTACTATTACTTATTATGAACAGTATTTGAATAGGAAGAGAAAGCAAGATGACTGAGGACTGACGTTATATATTTTTCCCAATTGAGAAGAACGTAAGTCGAGTTACTCTTGTCATTATAAATTAGAAGAGGGTATGCTGTGCTTTTATTTTGGATTCATTTTCCTGTTTTATTCTTTCATATGAACGTGCTTAAGTCTTAACCGTGCGAAGCACAGAGAAATTAACTAATAACATTTGAGACAGTTTGAGCTCACTGCTTATCATGGCCAGGTGTCTTTTAGGACTTACGTATATTATGTGCAGTATGAAGATTGTACAGTCAGAGGCTTGTAAGGTTGTATTTTTCCTTTGATGGTCGAAAAATTCTATATACTTTTAACAATTGACAAGCGTGTTCTCAAGATTAAAACTCATTCATCAGTCCAGGAGTTTCTTGTTTGCAAAGAGCTCTCTGAAATCACTCCATTTGTACAAAGAAAAAGATTGCCTTCTTCATCTGCTTTGGTTCTAGGTTGTGAGTTCTCTATATTCTTTATCTTATTTGCTTCCACGTCTGTGAGTTCTGTTTCTATTTCAGGAGATATTGTGTTCTCTTAGATGAAATCTGTTGTTTAGGAGCCAGTAGTTTTTTTATTTTGGTTCAATTTTGTGATGGGCATTTATTGTTGGTACAGTTTCTGACTTTACCCGAAATAGCTGTTTATTTTCTTTATGTTAATCTTTTGGGTTTTGGATGAAGGTGGGTGGTGGAAATGGTGTTGGTGGTGGAGATAGAAAAGAGGAGGAGAGATAATTAAATTGGTGAAGAAAAGGAAAAAGAAAAAGAAAAAAGGACCCACAAATAATTAAGACTAATTAGCTTATATAATAGCCAATAAAAAGTTGACACGTGTTGGATTTATTCAATAATTAACATCTTCACTCGCTGTTAATTTCTCTCTCTGCCATGTCATCATTTAGGTGTGTATTAATATCACTTTAATTTTGTTAAGAGGGTCTTAGATCGCCCGCAAAGTTAGGGTGTGTAACTGTGTTTTTGGGACAAGTTAAGGTACCAAAGTATGTATTTTGCCAACAGAACATTATATGGAATACCACCATCGAGCACAGTAGAAGGCATACGATTGATGAGAAAACACGATGTAGAGACTGCATCAGTCCAAAATGGCTTGGGAATATTTATTTAGAACAAAAGTGCTCGAGTTGTCTCAAGAAGATGCATGTTCTTCCTCTCAGCAACCCCATTTTGAGAGGGTGTATCAACACATGACGACTGGTGGATGATGCCATGTTTCATGTAAGACTGAAAGGATGCTGACATGTACTCTTTAGCATTGTTACTTCTAAGTATGTGTACAGTTGAATTAAATTGAGTTTAACTTCAGCACAAAATGCACAAAAATGAGAAAACACTTCAGAACGATTTTTCATAAAATAAATCCACGTCATTCGAGAAAAATCATTCACAAAAGTAACAAAATACTTAAATCCCATTTTCGACACAACTGGACATGGTCCCAAACATCTGAATGAACTAATTCAAAAGCAAAGTCAGCTCGTTTATTAATTCTAGGACTTAACGGGCTGCGATGATGTTTTGCAAACCGAAAAGACTCACAGTCTAACGCAGAAACATGCTGAAACTGAGGACACAACTTTTTTAAAGTAGGCAGAAAAGGATGTCCAACCAACAATGTGCTTCAAATAGAGATACGACACTAGAGCATGCAACAGACCGAGGCACCCAGTTATCAAGTATGTAGAGACCATCAGATACATGTCATTTACCAATAATCTGCTTCATCACGAGATCCTGAAATAAACAATGATCAGGGAAGAATGAGATGCAACAATTTAGATCTTTTATAAGTCTACTCACGGAAATTAAATTAAAGGCGAATTTTGGTAGACTTAAGACTGATGACAAGGTAATGGATGAGGTTGGTTTAACTGTTCCAGAACCCACAGTATTATAAGTTGATCCATCAGCTATGATCACAAAAGAGGGTGATTTGTGGGGACGAAAGCTAGCAAAGGTATTAGGGTTACCTATCATATGATCTGAGGCACCAGAATCAATTACCCATTTACTTGAGGCAGAACCAAGACATTCTTTACCTGACTCCTTTAATGATTCCTGATATTGAGAGAATTTAGCAAAATCCCCCAGCCGATATAAAAACAGATCCATCAGAAGATTGACTAGGGGCAGCTGCAACATTAGCCTTCCCTCGATGACCAGCCTGATTGCGAGCCTTCAATTTCTTACAATTCCACTTCTAGTGGCCTGTCTCATGGAAATAGTGGCAAACATCTTTGCCTGAATCTGGATTATATTTTTCTCCCTTGTTCTCGAATTTTCTTCATGTGTTAGCTCCTCCTCCCTTAGCAACAAGAAATTCTGTTGAGCAGATGATGTATTCTCTGTGCGTAGTACCCTACTGAAAACATATCTAAGAGAAGTAATCTCAGAGCTAGAAAGAATATGAGATTTAGCTATCTCAAATTCAGAAGGAAGTCCTGCTAAGAAACTCATTATGGCCATCTGTTCTCTCTGCTTTTGTTGCACCTTGATATCCGCACTAAACGGCAGAAGCATATTCAACTCCTCATAAGTTTTCTTGAAATCCATGAAATAAGTGGTGAGAGATTTGTCACCTTTCTCAGCACGATAAAAGGTCTTGCACACATCAAAAATTCAGGATGCATCCTCCTTGTCAGAGTATAAAAACTCTAGATAATCCATCAATTCTTTAACAAATTCACAGTGACTAGTTAAACCGACAATTTTACTATCAATAGAATTTCTTATTTGCAAGAACAAACGAGCATCATCTCTCAGCCAGACATGTTTAGTTTCATCACTTGGAGGTTTTTTAGTCAAATGATCATCTTTATCCACACTATACAAATAAACCCTAATAGTTTTACTCCATTCCAAATAATTAGATCCAGTTAATTTATGTTCAGTAATTCTAGACATGGTTGGAACTAATTCAGCGACAGCAGCCTTAGTGTCTTTAGCATCAGCCATTATTTCAATTCTTACAAACAGATCAGATTCCCAAAACCAAACAAGAATTCCAACAGTTTAAACAAGTACCCAAAAAATCACAGAAACAAACAAGTATTTCGGAAGAAGCAACAGATCTGACCGTGACAAACGAACCAAAAAGAATCAGTGAAAGATGAGCGGAAGCAATCAAATCTGGCCAAGAAATCCAAAGTCAGAAGATTAGAATCACCAAATAGGTCAGCCGAAAATGGCAGTGGGGGTGAGGAAAATTTTGGCTGCAGTTCGACTCCACACGCGCTTACACGCGCCACCATCGGAAAATTGATGCGCCAGTGACTACGTCCATGCGCCGGCCAAAATTCACCGGAAATAGGCTATCCCGGTTGGAATCCTCCACTGAGTCTTACTGTGGTGGAGGTGAGATAAACGGTCACTCCGAAGTGTGACCCCAAAGAATAAGTGACCAAAGCCAACATTTTTGAAATTAGGAACAGTTGAATATCAGATCGGGATTTAGGGCTCTGATACCATGAAATCAATACTGAAGAATTGTGTATATTCCATTGTGTCTGGTGTACATTAGATACAACTATCTAGGAGTCTATGAAGGAAAGAAAAGATCCTAAGGATTTCCCTATGATTCAGTCGACTATACATGGTAAGTGAGTATTCTCTAGAATATTCTCCAATATTCTCTTACAAGGGAAAGAACTCTAACCTGTAGAAGATCTCCAATATTCACAACAAGAGCAGCTGGTGCAGGAGGAACATCAATCCACTGGTTTTGGTGAAGAACTTGAAGACCTCCTATATCATCTTGCAGAAGCAATGATATAAACACACAATCAGCATGCTTGCTCGTGCCTATCGTGAGTTCCGGCTGAGGACATGCTGGATATATAGTAGTGGTGTGCAATCGATAGCCCCTCAGCACAGTTAATATCTTTCAGATGACAAGAATTGAGACCAAGACTCTCGGACAATAATTCAAGTAATGAGCAGCCCAGTGTCATCACATGCTTAGAGAATTCCATTAAATTTTGATTTTTCCCTGCAAAATTTAATAAAATTGACAGAGCTGCAGATGTAAATCACTTGTCAATGATAGTTACATTGAACATAAGTAAATTTTGGTTAGTGATTAGTCCTTTGTGGAAAAATCTTTTCTTTCTGATTCATGTTAAAACATACCTGCATGCTGTTGGCAGTTCTTCTGGACTAGGAGGATTAGGAGACAGTAAGCACTAAAGTGAGTCTTTTCAGCTAGCAGCTGGAACAGAGGCGCTATAGAGATTGAAATTGCTATGTGCCACCTTTTTCATACTATCTTCCGTATGAAGTTCCACGATCCCGCTAAAGGGCAGATCCACATCCCCAACACGAATGAAAATATTGTTTCTTAATCTCAATATCCTGCTCGAAAAATCTCCGTGCTCCTTGCAACGTTTCTTCAAGGACAGGTAATGGGATTCCATGATTGACCACTTGGAAAAATCCCCATGTCTCTGATGCACCTCGAACTTTATCCACAATTTCTGTATGCTTGATTGGATGATCAATGCCTTCAAGGTCTATTACTCGAAAAATGACACTTTCTCAGTGGACCTTGAGTAGTCATGTGTGTTTTCTAGTGGTTGAATGAATATCCTAGGCACCTTAATATTAACTGCATCAACAAGTCCTTTGACACCAGCCTTTGTGTCATCAAAGGCCTTTAATTCGCTCTGTCTATCATAATTTGGTTCTAATGTATCCTGAAATTTTTCACCCCTGTGGAAAACCATCGATTTTTTGTTGTTTTCCATATATTCGTGAAATAGTAAAGATGCAAGTTACTTTCACATCTTTTGCAGGAAGGTTTATTGATAGTGCAAAATGCAAATAAAAGGCTGTCAGGAGATTTATGATATTAAACTCATTTGAATCTCACAAGCACATGCCATCAAGATATGTATAGGAAGGAAAAAAAGTTTCCCCTCTTGGAAAATAAGGCGCATCATCCTAGCTGGAGAGCACCTCAAGAAAGCTAAAATAAATTTAAAAAGTGTAAGAATATACATTTATAAATAAAGAAAAAGGCACCACTATCTCAGGGACACACAAGGTTAGGTACGAGAAAGGTAATACAGAATGTCAGCTTTCAATAGAACAGCCTTTGGTCACTTTCAGGAAATGAATTGAAGACGATAATGTAAATAATAAGGAGATCCACAAATACGCCCTTGAATTAAGAAAAACGTATTGAGTCTAGCACCCTCACTAGGTAATTTCCTCACAATGCTAAGATTGTCAACTCCATATCAAAGTTCAGATTCTGAAGTGATCCATACTAGAAGTTCCATCAAGCCCTTTCTCGCTGAAATATTCATAGAAGTCCTTCAATGTAGTTGCACGATACTTTGGAGGATTGTCTTCTGACATAAGCTCCTCAATTGGTCCATACAGTTTGGAAGATGGCAATGGCCCTGAGCTGAAGAAGCTTGCTACTGATATTCTTGGACCAACTTTATTTGACAAAGCTCTATGCTCTGCACTCTTGTACTTGTCATTTGATATGAGCTGAAAACCCAAGTGTAACAAAATTGTATGTGCGATAATGACCTATTAAAATTGATTAAATAGAGATTATATGGAAAACCGAACGTTAAGAAGTCAAGATGGTTTTAGCGCAGGTTCTAGGGTTCAACAAACCCATCATTTCCTACTCTGAACTATATACACATATGTAAAAACAGTTACTACATATATACATGATCAATATCATTCCGAACTCACTGACTCTAGATCCTAGATCCGTCTGTGTTTAAAAGTAAGAATAAAAAGACTTACCTGGAGAACATCTCCAATATTGATGACTAAAGCTCCAGGTGTAGGAGGAACATCAACCCACTGATTCTGGTGAAGAACTTGGAGGCCTCCGAGATCGTCTTGCAGCAGGACTGTGAAGAAGTCATTGTCTGTATGTTTGCTGATGCCTATGGCTAGTTCTGGCTGCGAGCATGCTGGATAGTAATTGCACAAAATGCTAAGACCCTCAGAGCATTCCATTTCTTGGAGATGGTTAGGTTTGAGACCAAGACTCTCTGACAGTAACTCAAGCAAGGTGCACCCCATTTTCATTACATGATCTGAGTACTCCATTATAATTTCCCTGCAAGAATGCAAGTAAAATGTTGTTAAAATTTAACTGCTGAAACTACCTTACAGTAATTAGAACAGGTATTTACTTTACGCCAAAAGATGAAAGCATCGTCTCCAATTAGTTCAATACACCATGCTCCTAATTCTTCCCTATGTTCCCTTTTATATGACAACTAGAAACCAAGTATGTATTTGAATTATATATTATATTAATGATAATGAAAGAAAAATAAATGGTTGAAATAAGTTTGACAGGAAAATCAGCATATAGAGTTTGAGTAATTCAATGAATTGGAACTCTTGAAGGTTGTGAAATTTGTATAGATATAGAATGGTGTCAAACATTTCGTAACATCACAAAATATAAAGAGATTCATATAAGTCGGAGAAGATATACCTGCATACCTCAGGCAATTCCTCAGGGTTAAGAGGATCAGGAGCCATGGTGGTAAAGTGAGTCTCTCCAGTTTGCCGCTGGAACTTTAGGACTATACAGATCAAAGTTGCTATTATAAACTACCCTCTTCGCATAATCTCGGTGGTAATATTGTCTTTTAACATTGATATCTTGCTCGAAAAACCGACGTGATCCTCGCAACATTTGGTCCAGGACTGACAGAGGAATACCATGATTGACCACTTGGAAAAAACCCCCATGTCTCTGATGCATCTCCAACTCTGTTAAGTATCTCCTTGTGCCTAAAAGGATCTTCATTGATGTTTTCAAGGTCTATTACTGGAAAATTAAAATGTGTTTTCTCGAGGCTGGGGGGCTTCGACTGATCTGAGACCTCTGGATGGATGAATATCCGAGGCACATCAGAAACTCCAGCATCAACAAGGCCTTTGACACCAGCTTTTGTGTCATCAAAGGCTTTAAGTTCACTATTTTTATCATAATTTGGTGGGAAATTGTCCTTAATTTGTTGTGTGTTAGAGACAACCATCTTGGTTATTGGAGGTACAAAGTAAAGAGTTCCTGAAGCTATTGATGTTTGGCATTTTATGCCTATATTTCCTTAATACTTTATTCGCTCGTTTTATGGTTTATGAATGTGGTTTTACACTAATTTTATGTTGTGTGTATGTAGGTTGTTATGCAGTGCAATTGGAGCTTTTAAGAGCATGATTGAGCAAGAAAAGATTGGATTTTGATTGAGGATTGGATCGAGCACACGAAGGCACAACACGAAACGAGAAAAGGAGAAACGAAACAGAAAAATAGCCTGGCGCTACAGGAGGCGCGCCGCGCCGCCCAGAGCGCCTAGCTTCTTGCGCGGTTTCCCACGCGGCGCGGCCCAAAAGCGTGCCAAGTTCGACGGGTTCTGATTGTTGTAGCGCGTTACGAGGCGCGGGGCGCCCGTTATAGCGCCCCTGGAGCGGTTTTTGCTTCCTATTTCGTCTAGGATTAGGTGTAACTTATTACTAGGTGTTTGTAAACCCTATAAATATTCTTTTACTTAGTTTTTTATGGGAGTTCAGACCTTTGGAGCAAGTTTTGGAGGAGAGGGGAGGAGCCCTAGATGTCTTCTACACAAGTTCTTTCTCTCTTTCTCTTATTCTTCTCTTCTCTTTAATTCTATAGTTTGTTTGTTCTAGGGTTAGAGTAAATACATGAAGGTTGATGTTTGAAAGTGGATTTCTATATATTGATTTACCATTATGGATTGTTTATTCTTTCTTGATCATAATTGTTTGATTATTGAGGCCTGATAATTGAACACTATCCATGGTTTTTAGATTGAACTCGAAAGAGGAAATTTAATTATGCAATAAGAAAGAATAGAACTAGTTTGTGAACCCGGGCATCGGGGAACCAATTTGTGAGTAGGATAGACATATACTTGCTCGCCTAGTTTAACTCATTACAGAATTCGTTAATGCGTGCACGTGATTCAACCCATAGACATATAGGGATTGGAGTAGCCTGCATAGACCGTGAAGAATCGAAAGGTTTTCATGGGTACATTTAACCTGTAGTTAGCTATCTAGGAAATCAAGAAGTAGAATCAACTAGAAAACTCAACTGGATTATTCGTAACTCTGACCCAGGACCGTCATCTTTTATTGATAACAACTTAGAATTTGCTCTGTTACTTGATTTCAATTACTTGTTTTTATTACTGCATTTAGTTAGTAAATTCTCAACCATTGGAAAAAGATCCCTGAATAGTTTTTAGGAAATTGTTTGCTAGAATTCAGTCTGAATAGTCCTCGTGGGAACGATACTCTACTTATCACTTTATTACTTGTAGTCCTCGTGGGAACGATACTCTACTTATCACTTTATTACTTGTCGACCACGTATACTTGCGTGTGCGTTGGGAGCAACACTATGAAATACCATATTGCATGCAAGGTTAATAAAGATTAGAAAGAAAGACTAGATGATCTTAATGAGCTTCTTTCAAACTAACTGCCAGTTGTTTGGCAGTTGACAAGAAACAGCAAATATTTCACTTAAATCCTAGTGGAATACTAAAATTACTTATTTAATGGCGGCTTTCACGTTTCTGAATAAAGTCAGTTACACTGAGCATTCATTGAGGCTGCGCTCAACTAGAGGGTGCTGTTTTTAAACAATATTACAATATATAATGACATGGGATGTCTAGCGTGCAGGGAGATGCAGGATTAAGTCATATATATATATAGACTAGAATCGTAACTACATGACAACCATTTAAAAAATAAAAAATAAAAAATACAAGAGTCAAGAATACTGTTTTCACGACCAAAAGATGTGGTGAGATAGTTGAATTAAGAGCTATCGAAATCTTTTTCGACAAGCAATTTCTGACAGACATCTTGCTGTTGGAAAAGAGTAAGAAATACTAGATATTTCATCAATTATCTGGATTTTTGTACCATATCAGCATCATATATTGACCATAGAGACCATTTGATGGTTACTCTAGGTACTTTTCAATAATTTTGTAAGCATCCATAAGGGAAATAAGTGGACTTAAAGCAACTGAAATTGGATCGAAAACTAGTGATTCTTTTGTTTGCTCCTTTGGCTCCACCTTCTTGGTAGAAGATCAGAACGAGTAGAAAAGGAGCTAGAGAAATTTTTATCTCCACTTCGAGACCGTACTCTTTGGTGATTAAAGTTGGAAATTGAAGTATCATGTCCACTTTTGAAAAATATTTAATACTAAGGAAAATATTTGTTGCATATACAATTCAAGAAATGATCTTGCAAAGAAGTCGAATTAAACTACATCCAACCTAAGAATACTCACTTGACAGATTTAAGATGAAAAGACAGAATTAATAAACTAGTAATTCAACTCAAGTATGTTGACTTTATTTAGTAACGTAATTAAGAGATAAAATGATTTGATTAAAAGATGCATTCATTTATTCTTGGCTCTATAAAGAGAAAACATGAACCTAAATGGTGACTATAGCTCATTCATCTTGCTGTTGGTCTATATTTCTAGAATTGGACTTGACTAGTTGAGACGAACTACATCTAATAATATCATGTAGAATTAAACGACAAACTCGCCATTATATTTATCACTCCTCTACCATTTCGATGTACTATTCACCTCGTAGGCCTGCAAGTATTTAAATCTGAGTTAAAAGGACTAGTGGTCCTCCATACAAGTTGAACCCACCACTGTTAGAAAAATATCACCAACATTTGCCCCAGGCAAAAGCTGGTCTTCTTCAAGAAAGCTTTGGATTTATAAATCCCATGTTTAGTGCGCACCTGCATAACTAAAGGTCCTTTACTTTTAAGCAACAATGGCTCATTTGGCATACATCTCGAGACTTTTACAGCTGGAAAGAGCCTTAAAAACATCAAAATTTGAATAACTATGGCTGTAAAGTTATTAAAGGCTAAAGGTAAAAGTTTTAGACAAAAGCCAATCTAAAATCCTGTGCAAAACCCTCCTCATATTCTCAATATGTGCGTGAAATAGTGTAACTGCTGCAAATTATGTACTTAATTGCCTTTCGATGGCTCGAATGCACGAGAAACAACTGATACAAACTACATCCATCAGTAATGTAAATATCAACTAGATTTTCCTCCGGACGCACTGCTGATATCAAAATAGTTCTTGAAGTTTAAAATGGCCAGCAAAAGGATAACAAAGATAACTACTAAAAAAAGGTTGGCAAGTTCAACCAAAATAGAACAAGAGGGTAAAGTGCAGTAAAACTGCAAAAATTCAAAGCTTACAAGAAAAATTCTCAGACTAAGGTACTGCGAACCCATGCAACAAAATTCCACCTATCTGTTACTTCTTAATTTGTTTTTGCCTTGGTAGCCTTCTTCTTTGAGGATCTCCTGGGCATAGAGTTCTTCATGCCAATGAAGAAGAGAAGAGCACCAAGCAGTGCCAAGTTCTGTGGGAAAAGAGAACATGTATCTCATCAATAAATTGCAGATAAGAGCCACCGACACATGGCAATTTAGTAAAATAAGTGTATGGTACAATGATCTGGAGAGAAATGGCCAACCTGAGAAAACTTCATAAAAAGCTGAGCAAATTCTTTCTTGTCAACATCATAGTTGTAGAAGTCATACAAGATGGGGGAAGCAAGGGCCTGATGCAGCAGCTGCATAAGCAACACAACAAGATAAACGTTAGTATGAAACAAAAAGTTTCAAACTCCGGTTGTCAAAGAAATCCCACAAAAGAAAGGACCGCATAATTCAAAAGAAGCTCAATGAGAAGACTGCAGATGGTATGACGTTACTAACCAGAAGATAAGCTCCAAGTGAGCTGCCGAAAATGAACAGAAGGCTTCCAAGACCCTTGATAATTATGGCCCCAAAAATAAGATGTTTCATCTGTGAATCACATACATCATGTTAAATTAGTTAGAACTATAAAGAAAGTCAAATAAGCCCAAGCCAAATAGTTACCTCTACATGTGGTATTTGAAGTCCAGTGTGTGCTGCCACATGCTTTGAGAAAATGTTGAACTTTGGTCTTAATGCCTTTGCTGCTGGCCCGCCATCAGTCCCAAATTCACTGAACCTATAACCAGCAGTAAATAAATGATGCAGGTGTACAATTTAAAGAAGGAAAAAGAAGAGCTCTTTAAAGAAGTAATAAAGTGAAGAAGGCATTAATGCAATTTTGCAATCTCTCTGCTACCGTACTAAAAGCTGAAAACAAAACAAATAGGAGTAAGAAAGTATTGGGATCAAATTCTTTCTTTTCTTAATAAGAATATGAGGTAAAATATATCCCCAATTTCTGTCCTAGACAGCCAATAGTTTTGTTCTTCATTAATTCTTCACCCCAAAGCATCCCACACATACATATGAAGCACCAAGATTCAAGTAGCTAGGATCAGCCAGAAGATTAATTATACAAACTGTCAGTATCAAGGAATGAACTATCCACTTTTTTAGGGGCTTGAGTAAGTTTAGGCATCACCCAGGCACATTGAATGATGTAAAAGGAATACTATACAAGCCATTATTGTGTCCTCAAGAATTGTATCACGTATTAACAAAGACTGTACATAGGTGTAAGCACGTGCTTGTTCATTCCATTTGAAAGAGTGATGTGTATTATTGAATGGGCAATCCTTCTTTTACAAGTGCCACGAAAAATTTGATAAATTGAAAAGAGCTAAAGTGATTATTGATTGGGCAAGAGTAGCTACAAGCTAAACTAGTATACTGTAACAGGCCTGGAACAAAAAACCGCAAGGCAGCGTACACCAAATGCACCTACCATAACATGGGACAGCCTCAATCCTTGATAATTATACATTATACAAATCCATAAGCTGCCTAAAATCCAACAGACAATAAGCTTCCTTTACTATCTTCAACAATCTAGGTCAGACCTCACATTCAAACTCTGTCATGTCATTCTTTTCCAGTAATATAAAACTCTAATGCAGACCAACCCAACCAACAGTGCTAGCAACACATAATAGGCATGCTCCAACTAATGCTACACAAGAAGGTAACAAAAGATTCAAACTATGCCTTCCCTCTGACACCATATCCAGTCATAGTTGTAAATCTAGATCTTGAATGATCAATACACAAAGCCACATATAAACAGTTTTTCAACATTCAACTCCAGAAAATGGACTTTAAAAACATTGGGATAGGGTCGATTAAAACCGCACGAGCTGATTTACAAATCTAATATACTAATTTATCCAAAACATCGATCCATCTCTACAAACGGATCATCCAAAGCAAATATAAACTTGATTCAATGTAGTCCTCAATGACCGAAACTAACATCCCCGATCCCTCATATTTGCATCTCCACTACAACACTCATGGTTCACCTATATTGTCTAAACTTAGCAGGCAAGTTTATGCAGCAACTGTTTAGTGACTATAGAGCACAAGCTAGCATGGACACCATCAATTCATGAATAAAAAATAGATCTTGAACAGGAGGTTCCGGGTTCAAATCCCTATGGAGAGACAAAAACACTAGAGTTATAGGTGTCCTGTGGAATTAGTTGAGCAGCACACGAGCTGGCCTGGACACCACGGTTATAAAGAAAATACAGATCTCGAACCTAACTCAACTTTAAGAGGAAGCTCATAAGGCAAAGCATTGTCCAAAATCATATAAGGAGACAACAAACTTATTTCCTTGACCACCGTGGGACACTCAATAACACGTCATTAAAAAAATAGGAGCTGATCTACTATATTTACTTAAAATTCTGGATCCGTATCTAAAAACATAATAAAAGAAGAGATCTGAAGAGAAAACGTACTCTTGGTAAACGGAGAGAATGAAAACGGATACAAAAAGAACTCGTCCAAGGAATGACATGAACGCCATTGTATTTTTCTACTACTCAACGCTTCTTCAAATCGCTCTTTCTTTCTCTCTCTCTCTCTCTCCTGTTTTTGCTTCTACTTAGAAAACGGAGACAAGTTCAAACGGAGAGAGAGAAAACAATGGGACTTTCGATGGTAATTGTTGTTTCAATTATTTATATAGGTAATAATAGTACTCCAGTAATTATTAGAGAATACTTGGTGGACTATGGGTAAAAATTGTTGTCAAGTCCTTGGAGTATTGGAAAATTCACCTTCATTCTTCAAATACTAAACTCTTCACCCCTACCATTTTTATCTTTTTGAAAGCCTAGTACCTTTCAATATGTTGTATTATGAGTTTTGTGTCATTACAGTTTCGTGACTTTTGGAAAAGTAAACATTGCTCTGTCTGTTCCAATTTATGTAACACTATTTTTTTTATTTGTCTCAAAAAGAATGTCATATTTCTATAAGTAGAAACAATTTGCTCTTATGAAAGCATTTCTAGTCACACAAATTTATATGGCTTGCTTTAGATCACAAATTTCAAAAATCTTATTATTTCTTGAACTCTATGCCAAGTCAAATGCTGTCACATAAATTGAGACAGATAAAGTGTCTTTTTAAATAGGCGAAGGGAAAAAAGATTGAATATTTCAATTTCAAACAAAATAATGTATTGAAATGAGTTCAAAATATCGATATGGACAACTTCACGTAATTGTGATAACACGTATATATGGATTGTTTGAGTGTATTAAGAGGATTTTATCTCCCATAAATACAACATTATAAATATAATATTTGATTGTTGCTTTTATTTCGTACCCAAATAATATTTGTAAAAGTTAAGCAAAGATTTATGTGGTATGATGCAAGATAAAGTTTGAATTAAGCATGAGAGTAATGTATTATTTTAAAACACTCAAATAATTATGATGGAATAATACTGCTACAACAACATCATATCTAATATGATCCAATATTGGAGCTTGGGGAAGGTGAGATTTACCAAACTTTATCCTTACCTTAAGTGAGGTAGATGAGTTATTTCTGATAGAGCCTCAGCTCAAGAAAAATAAATAAATATGCTGAAAAGTAGTATAATTTTATGTAGCATAGAATGTAGAATCAAAACATGGATATTATTGTAAAAGTATAGATTTCGATCATGATAGTAAGTAAACTTTTAAAAAGGAAAGAGCAAAAACATTCCCAATTCAAATATCTCTAAATATAAATTACTACTGAAAAAAACTATAAAGCACAGTTGATAGTGAAATTGGCTAGACAAGTAAGGGTTGATCAGATAGTAAGCATTCTCTACTTACAACCTAGAGGTTGTTGGTTCGATTCACATTAGAAGCAAAAAGTGGGAGGAGTAGAGTTAAAAAAATAAAATCCAAGTGGATTATCAGGGGGAAAAAATACTGAAATCGGCTATGAGTTTCACTATATGGGGGGGGGGGGAACGCTCGCGAGTCGCGAGTGATATAGATGTTTGTAATCGCTTTGTGATTAATTGATTTGTTGAAATAAACGGTTGATGGAAGGGGACAGTTTCGCAGCCAATAGAATTGGGTCTAATGATGTAACAATTGAGAGACGTGGCAGTATAAATAAGCGAGTAAATTACAACTATCAGTACACGAGTATGAAACGGATTATTTTTGTGCCCTTGTCAATGTGTCCCTGTTTTTTGAGTATATTCCATGTTGAACCCGTTATAACTCTTGTTTGTTTCATTTGGGTCCTTCTCCTTAGAGTTAAAGTTCTTTACTTGTTTTTTCCATTAGTAAAATAATTACTTCCTCCGTCCATATTATTTATTTTTTTGATTGTTTTCACACATACCAAAGAATTCACCTTTTAGCATTTATTAAATATGTTATTTACTAAATTAACTTTCATCTATTTCCAAATTTACTCATAGAAATTTGTGAGAGCTTTATGTGTTTAATTTATTAACAAGGGTAGCTTTGGAAAGTCAAAACAAATAACATCTTGATTTTGAAAAAATCAAATATTTTGGACCTAAGGAGAAATATCAAAATATCATATAAAGTGGACCGGAGGGAGTAGCAAATTTTAATATGTTATGATATTCTGACATGGAGGATTTTTGTACGAAGTATTCTTCTGAGACATGTCATGATTTTCAAATTATTTCATAGTTAGTTTTAAATAAAAAATTACTAAATACACTTAAAATTACAAATATATTATTGGACACTATATATATATATATATATAAAGATGGTAACATAATTAGGGATACAGAACTATTATGTGCATCCGGCTTTTCATAATAACTAAAGTATATATTATTTGAAATTGCGAGTTGGATTCCTTCATTATCAGCTAACTCAAGAATATAACCGATGAAGTGGATTTTAGTATACCAATAAGTACCAACATTATCAGCTAACAAAGTAGATGTTATACACTATCATTAGACATTAGTTTATCCCCATACGGTAGTATACCATATGTGGTCACTCTGTGCAATTTTCTTTTTTTTTTTTTTTTTGGACAGAATTTCCTCTTCAAATAGTTAACCATAAATTCAAGATATATTGAGATTTCAGCAAATGTTTGCACCCTAGTTTATTGTGTTTTTTTTTTTTTTTTTTTTTTTTTTGCAACGTGAATTTTACTGCAGCAAAAAGTAATGAATATTGGTTGTTACAGACCTCAGAAGAATGGAACACCTCAGATGTTTATAGACAACTCGCATTTTGGTTGTTACATTATGTTCTCTTATACACATATCGGAAAAAGTTGTTCTGAAATTTGCACCCCTGTGCAGGTTCGAAATTATTTCATTGTTACTTACTCCATTGAATATCAATATAGGTTTGGATCATTGCCATGTGGATTGTTGTTCTTGGAAGATTGAGATCGCATTATCGATTTTTGGTTAAAATCCTATTGATGGTAAGTTGATAACACTACAACTATAAAAAAGTGAGGATTAATTACATAGAGAGAAAAAGAAGGAACATGCAAAATTTATTTTTAAAATTAAAATAAATATTCCTACTATAATGTTATGTAATATGGCTTTTTTGAGCATACTAAATGAAATTAAACATACAGTCATCAGATGATTTGATGATTTTTTATTTTTTAAAATTTATTACATTATATTTTGCTTAATATTGGTGCATTATAATGCAGAGTTTGTATTAGGTCTAATATTCATGGTTGCTACACTCTACTTGGTTTTGACAATTAAATGAGGGGGAATAACTCTTTCACCAAACTGATTTAGCTTTGGATAATAGTAGTAAAATTTATTTTAAATACAAGGATAACGTTTCCATTTTTCATAACAACTGATTTGTTTTTTAAGAAAAAGATATTGTTTCTATGTTTCTTTTCTCTTTTCTGTATTTATTTAATTCTCACTTTTTTTATTTGTGATATTATCAATTTACCATCAGGATTTTAACCAAAAATAGATAATGCGATCTCAACTTTCCAAGAGCAACAGTCCACGTGGCAATAATCCAAACATGTATTGATATTCAATGGAGCAAATAACAATGGAGCAAATTCGGACCGGTACTAGTGTAAGAGGGATTTTTGTACAGGTACATAAGGCAAATTATGTATTACACCTTTATTAAACGGCAAAGGGTCATATTTACCCTTTTACTTTTAAAAATAGTATCATGTTACTCTCGGTTATACTATTCGATCAAATATACCCCTACCCTCTAACTTTTGAACATATCTACCCTCCAATTGATGGAAGGAACACGTGGGGGCTTATAACAAGCGAGTTATATAATCCAAAAATTAAAGTTTTCCCATCAATTAAACTGAACCCACGTGATTAAGACCAAGAGAAAAAGTTCAAGTTCTTGTTCAACAGTACCAATAAAGTTGAATCCTCAAATTGTTTCAATAATTTCTCCCGAATTCTTAATCCAAATCAACTCAATCTTTGAACATAAATTTCACAATACAGTCCAAATAGACCCAATCATAAATTGAATCAATTAAAAACAAATGTGACAAACCCAATAGCTCCTTCGTTGAACTCTTCAATCTCAAAAACGATAATCAGTAGCAAATGAAGAGTTTAGCATCACAAAGGAAAGAACACCAAACTTTTTTGTTACATTTACTGATACAAAATTTCAATGTAGAGACTCAAAGTTTTAATTATCATATTTCCACTACTTTCGAAATGCTTCAATTCTTTTCTTTGATTAATTTTTTTTTTCAACGAACGACTATTTAACTTGAAGATTATGTTCGTGGGTGTTTTGAATATTGTTCAACTTTAATATTTAACTTAAATATTGTTCAATATCTCCAAGTTCTTATTCATGGGGGGTGTTGAAACGTGTCGTGGGTTTGTAAATTTTGAACAATTTTTTGATAGGAATGGTTGAAAATATTTGGGAGGTTTCAGCTATTTTAATGGTACGTACCATATCCATGAATTGGGTTTCTTGCTAATGGAAATTCAAAGTTTATAACTTATAACATGTTCTTGAATTTAATTATATTGTGGATTTGATGAATTAAAGAATCGAGGAAGATCTGGTGAGAAGTTGTGGCGGTAAAATGAGTTTTATTTTCGGACCGAATTATGGATTATGAGAAATGGGTAAATGGATATTAAAAATCAAATCTTGTGTTTTGAGCTTTCCATGTGTCCCTCCATTAAGTGAAAGGTAAATATGTTAAAAAGTTAGATGATAAGAATATTTTCTATCAAATAGTATAATGGAGGATAACACTATACTATTTTTGAAAGTAAAAGGGTGGATATGACCCTTCTCCGTTTATTAAATTGGATTTCACACTTTGTTCGTTGCCAATTGTCTAAATTTCTGTCTAAACAAATTTTGCTGTCACCTATCAAAGTTGGCTTTTCATAGCTCACCTTCTCTGATTGTTATTTTGACTCTTATGATTCAAAAGAAAGGAGACAGAACAATTGCACGTTAGAATTAAGGATTATTCACATGCAATCGTCCTGTTAAATTGATTTATTGACGTATAACATATTGTTTGCTCTAAGTGGCAACATTGCAAAATAGTCACTCAATTACTAATTAATCCATCTCAAAGTTTAGGTGTCTCACAATGTCTTAAAAGACGGGACTGAAGCGAGGCGTAAGTCTCGAAATACTGGCGTAAGCCCTACAGATTATTAATATTTAATTTTTTATAGCTAGTATTATTGAGATAAATATATTTAATAAACCTAAATCATATAAAAAAAAGTAGATTTACATAGAAATTTTAGAATTTTTAAAGATTATATAAGGTTAAGAGTAAAAAATTATGTAGGGGTAAGAACAATTTTATTTTTTTACAAAAAAAAAAAAATTAATTAGCAAGTTGACATTTGAGTATAGACATTAGATAGAAAATTTAAAGAATTTTCCTTAGAAATTTTGGAATTTTTTTGGACTTACGCCCGAGACTGGCGCAACGCTTAAATATATGCCCCAGTACGCCTAAAATTGTAGGATTTACGCCTTTTAAAACACTGGTATCTCAGCATGTAGTGCTCTCAGTATATTTATTTATTTCTATATAGCCAGTAGCATAACGCTTGTTTATGACTACAACTTTCTTCATAGGTAAAACGATAAAATTTATGAGAAAAACCACATGCAATAATCAAATATTGAAGGAAGGAAATAAACAATGTTTGTATTCCTTGAAGAAAGAAGAAAGTTTCTAGTTGAATCTCACTGTATCGTTTATAATGAGAGAATGGGTGATATATAGGTTAGGCTCTACCCAATTTTAATTACATCATAATATGTTTACATGATGCGTTTTGCCTATTACAAAAGGCAGTTGACCAATTATTACTCTACAATTGCTTCTTCTCGGCACAATAATTGTTTGTGTCCCAGATAAGCTCAAGAATAATTAATAACAATACCTCCGTTCTCAATGAAAAATTTGTAACGACCCTCAAATAGTCGTTACGGATTCGGGACCTCGATTTACGTGTCGACAGTCCCAAAAGCTCCGTTAGGTCATTTATGACCCGTCTGTGAAATCTGAGTCGAAACGGAGTCCGTTTGATAGGTTTTCGAGAAAATGATCCGTTTATGAAATTCCGGAAAGGAATTTGGGGTTTTGATAGGTCGTTTTGAGTAAACGAACCCCGATGGAAAATCCGAGCGCACCGTTAGGTCCGTCTCGTCATTTATGATATGTAGCAACCTTCAAAATTGAAAACGGACCTCATTTTGGCGCAAATAGCCGGATAAAAGCTAATTTTCCGGCCAATCCGTAAGGAATTAGGAAAAACTCAAAACATGAAAGTTGTAGCCCTTTGAGTTGTGGTTCTAATGGAATCGGTTTCAGGTCATTTGGACATTCCTATCAAAAGTTATGATTTTTTCAAAAGAAGCTGTCACAGAGGCAAAAAAAACTGCTATAAAAAGGCCATTTCGGGCCATTTCGGTTCATAACTTATAAAAATCATTTGGTGAGCTCTTGAGGCGATTTTTGGGTATTTCTTGAAGACTCAATCATACTTACACTTAAGGTAAGCCCTTTCAATCCATCTTTATGTTGATTAACACAAGAATCAAAGGGTTGATTCTTGGAAATGGGTTAGAACCCTAGATTCTTAAGAATTGGGGAAAGACATCGAGCAAGGCTCGCATGTGGAATCTAAGTGTACTTTTGGACTCACGGGAGCGTGGGGAGTTCGAAAAAGTACATTTTGTAAATTTAGGGCTCGGCCCTACCCGGGGGCATTTTGGTAATTTTTACCCTATGATGCCTATAGGCTTAAATAGCTATAATTGAGCACTCATATGTGCTATATCTTGTCTTAATAGACCTAGTGGAGAGTCCTTCGCGGACAAGGCGAGCGGGAAAGGAGATTCTTCCCGGCATTTGAGCCCGAATTTCGAGGTAAGTGAGACTTGACCTCTATTGTGCTTGTGGACTCTTCCTTCATGCTAGTATGCTTCATGTACGCATATATATACCTAACAATGGTTAGGATTAATGATGTGAATTACTTGCTATTATTGTTTGTTATAAATAGCGAGATTGTGACTCGACCGAGGTATGTGCCGGTCTAAACGCTACGTCGAGGTAGCTTAAATTTATATCGTAGTAACGCTTGCTACGCCATGCTTAGATAGCAAGAACTTGGGACATGGCCGAGGATGTTGCCGGCATGTCATGATAAATGTCTTGCCGAGGATTTTGCCGGCTTTTGTATGATATTGGTACTTGATTTGTTCACATGCCGGGTTGGGTAGTGCTGTCTATACGTAACCTTGGGTTGGACGACATGGGAGTAGGGATTGTACCCCCAAACTGTGGTCGGGTTAACCTTCGCCTTACGTTCAGCTAGCATAACCAACCTGGGTTACGGTGACTGTGAAATATTATCGCTATTAATATTTCTGTTATTATTTCTGTTATTGTTATTAATGTCGTGGATATTAATACTGTTAGAGGGACACTTGACAGGGGGTGTGGTGTCGCCTATACTATGAGATGTGTCACACTTGACAGGGGGTGTGGTGTGGACACTTGATCTTTGAGATGTGACACACTTGACAGGGGGTGTGGTGTGGTCACTTGATTTATTGAGATACGACGCACTTGACAGGGGGTGTGGTGCGATCGTAGACAGATTTGAGATGAGCCAACGACTACGGGTCGTTGGTCTACTTATTCATGATTGTGATAGTGACTTCGGGTCACGGTATATGGTTGATACTTAGTAGTGGTGTTGCTAGTCCATCGTAGGTCTAGGTTAGTCGGCACGGGAGTAGAGATTGGACCTCCAAACCGCCGCTGAGTTGACCTATGCCTTACGTTGGATGGGCATAATCCTTGAGACTTCTTGTTACTACTTGTGTGTATGGAATGTGTTACATCTATTTGTGATTTCACTACTTTATTGTATGATTACTATAGTATGTTGTTGCTTATGATGCATGTAGCGACTTGTCCCGCAAGGGTACCTTAGCGGGCCTGTCGGTGATCTTACTGGGCTTCGGCTCATAACTTACTCTGCTACGTGCGCAGGTCCTTCATCCAGTCAGCAGCCCGGACGTTAGCGGTTCCCGAGGCTTCTGAGACTTTTGATTGAGGTGAGCCGACCACACAGACCGTGGTGGCATACCGCCGGAGTCACTTAGAGATAGGACTCAGATTTCTTTGATGTATATTCATACTTTATTGAGTCACTCTTAGAATGCTCCAATTCTTTTGTGGATATATTCTTTTGGACTTCACCCTTTTATATTTATATATCCATTTATGATCTTTTCACATTATTGTTCTTTTCCGCATCTTGTTTCATTGGTTCGCCTAGGCAAATGTTGTTTAGGTGCCATCACGAGCCCTTGGAAATTGGGCTGTGACAGTTTGGTATCAGAGCCCTAGGTTCTAATTCGAGTCCTAGGAGTCTTGGAGCAGTGTCTGAGTAGAGTCTTGCTTATGGGTATGTTGTCGACCATACTTATGAGCGAGAGGCTGCAAGGGCATGTTAGGAAATGTTTTCCCTTCGTTTCATCTCTATTTGTGCTGAGTAGCTTATATAGGTGCTGACCCTTTTTCGTGTATTGTATCAGATGGCGAGGACGCGAGCATCCTCAGCCAGGAGGGCTGCATCTTCTACACCCGCGTCTGCGGGAGAGCCATCAGCACCTACGCAGCCGCCAGCTGCTAAGAAGACTCGGGCAGGTAGCCCGTCAGCCACTAGGCAGGACACAGCTATCCCTGCGGTGTCCGCAGCGACTCTGTCAGCATCTATTCCCCCTGTGCCTGCTGTTGTGCCAGGCACCGTTGTGATCTCTTCAGAGGAGTATATGAGACTGATGGCCTTGTCTAGCCATCAGGTCCCTGTCAGAGATGATGTTGCAGCTCCTGTTTCGGCTCCTCAGCCGACCACACCTGTTATGAGCACGCCTACTTCTGAGGCTGCTCCTGATCATATTGCCCAGCCTTCTGCTTCTGCTCCTCAGGCAGGTCCTGTTATTTCTACTCCTCCTATGGGCACTGAGGAGGTTGCCAAGAGGATAGAGTCATTCATGAAGCTTCAGCCTCCAGAGTTCGACGGTACCTCAGCTACATGTACTGCCCAGAGGTACATTCAGAAGTGTGAGAAGATTTTGACAGTTCTTGGTACTAGAGACACCTTAGGGGTGCAGTGTGCTTCTTTCAGATTATCGGGAGATGTGGAGACATGGTGGGTCTCCATGATGCGGCAGAGGTCTAGTGACCTCCCTCCTTTGTCTTGGGTTGAGTTCGTGTCTATGTTCATGAGCAGCTTCGTGCCCCAGAGTCAGCACGATGCTCAGAGGCGCGAGTTTGAGGGGTTGAGGCAGGGAAACCTGTCTGTTTCAGAGTATGACACCAGGTTCTTGTGGTTGTCTCAGTTTGCGCCGGTTATGGTGGCTCAGGAGAGGGACAAGGTCCTCCGGTTTGTTGAGGGTCTTCATCCCCGCTTGCAGGTAGCTGTTGCCCCTGATATGGGCAACAAGTCATATTTTGAGATAGTTGATGTGGCGCGGCGGATGGAGGATATCTTCGCCAGGGCTGACGCGGAGAGGGCGGCCAAGAGATCGCGTCAGTCTGGTGGGTATAGTGGATCCGCTCAGAGGGGTCAGGGTCATCAGGGCCGTTCTCACTCTAGGCCCCAGGCTGCTACTTTGCCTGCCCAGGATTTTTCTTCAGAGACCCCGAGGCCTCAGTCATCCCAGAGGCGGGGTGGCTCTTCGCAGTCTGGTCCGCCGCAGTGCGGGAGGTGCCATCAGAGGCATCATGGGAGGTGTTCGTCTTGAGGTGGTCATGGCAGAGGTGGTAGAGGCGGTAGAGGAGGTAGAGGTGATGGATGTTTTGAGTGTGGGTCTCCAGAGCACTATGTGAGGAGTTGCCCTTATGTTTCATCAGGTCGCCAGGGATCCGCAGCTATGGTACCATCTGGTCCTCAGGCCGCCAGGCCCGTTTCTCAGATTCCTCCTAGACAGCAGTCTCAGAGAGCTCCGGGTTCAGGAGGCTCGGCGCAGGTCTATGCTATGACTCGTCAGGATGCTGAGGCATCCAATGATGTCATCACAGGTATTATTTCTGTCTGTGGCCGCGATGCTTATGCTCTTATTGATCCGGGGTCTACCTATTCGTATGTGTCGCCGGGATTTGCCCCTTGCTTGGGCAGGGATCTGGTCTTCTTAGATGATCCCTTTATGGTTGCCACCCCTGTCGGGTCTTCTATATGTGTAGATAGGGGTTATCGGCAGTGTATGATCTCCATCTGTGGTGTAGAGTCCTTAGTGGACCTGATGCTGCTCGATATGTCTGATTTCGATATCATTATAGGCATGGATTGGCTGGCTTCCTGTCATGCGACTTTGGATTGCCATGCCAAGTCCGTGACGATCGGGGCAGAGGGTGAGTCTCGGGTTGTATGGAGAGGTTCCAGGCCTTCTCCGAAGAGTAGGATCATTTCTTTCTTGGAGGCGCAGAGGATGATATCTAGTGGGTGCGAGGGATATATTGCTTCAGTTCGGGATGTCCGGGCAGAGGAGTTATCCCTTGATAGAGTTCCGGTGTTTGTGAGTATCCGGATGTGTTTCCTGATGATTTGCCGGGTTTGCCGCCTATGCGGGAGATAGAGTTTTGCATTGATCTATTGCCAGGCACTCAGCCTAAATCTATTCCCCCGTATCGTATGGCTCCTGTTAAGTTGACGGAGCTGAAGGAGCAGATTCAGGATTTGCTCGATAAGGGCTTCATTAGGCCCAGTGTGTCTCCATGGGGTGCCCCGGTATTATTTGTGAAGAAGAAGGATGGCTCTATGCGGATGTGTATTGATTACCGGCAGCTGAATAAGGTTACTATCAAGAATAGGTGTCCTTTGCCGCGTATTGATGATTTGTTTGATCAGCTTCAGGGTGCTACCTTCTTCTCGAAGATTGATTTGAGGTCGGGGTATCATCAGTTGAGGATTCGGTCCGAGGACGTTTCCAAGACTGCTTTTCGTACCCGATATGGCCACTATGAGTTTCTGGTGATGTCTTTCGGGCTTACGAATGCCCCAGCTGCTTTCATGGATCTGATGAACCGAGTGTTCAAGGCCTACCTTGACTCCTTCGTCATTGTGTTTATCGATGATATCTTGGTTTATTCGAGGAGCATGAGCAGCATTTGAGAGTTGTTCTTCGGACTCTGAGGGATCAGCAGTTGTATGCCAAATTCTCCAAGTGTGAATTTTGGCTCAGTTCTGTATCTTTCCTAGGTCACGTGGTGACCAAGGATGGGGTGTGTGTTGATCCGAAGAAGATAGAGGCCGTTCAGAGTTGGCCTAGGCCTACTTCTCCTACAGAGATACAGAGTTTCTTAGGCTTGGCAGGTTATTATCGGCGGTTCGTCGAGGGGTTTTCTTCTATTTCAGCACCTCTGACGAAGTTGACCCAGAAGAATGTTCCTTTCCTGTGGTCCGATGCCTGTGAGTCTAGCTTTCAGAAGCTTAAGACTCTGTTGACTTCAGCGCCAGTGTTGGCCTTGCCTAGTGGATCCGGGGGATTCACCGTATATTGTGATGCTTTGGGTGTTGGCCTGGGTAGCGTTCTGATGCAGAAGGGTAAGGTGATAGCTTATGCCTCGAGACAGCTGAAGGTCCATGAGAAGAATTATCCTGTCCATGATTTGGAGCTGTTAGCTGTCGTGTTTGCACTGAAGTTGTGGAGGCACTATCTTTATGGCGAGCCATGTGAGATATTCACCGATCATAAGAGTCTCCAGTACTTGTTCACTCAGAAGGACTTGAACGGGAGACAGCGCCGCTGGTTAGAGCTGCTGAAGGATTATGATCTTTCTATCCGATATCATCCCGGAAAGGCTAATGTTGTAGCCGATGCCTTGAGTAGGAAGTCCATGGGTAGCCTCGCCTATCTCGATGCTGATATGAGGCCGTTGGCCCGTGAGTTGCAGGCTTTGTCCATTAGTGGGGTTCGGTTTGATGATTCTGTTCCAGGCCGGGTGCTTGCATATGTGGGGTCTCAGTCGTCTTTAGCTTCCCAGATTCGGGAAAGGCAGTTCGAGGATCCTTATCTGAGAGATCTCCGGGACAGGGTCCTGAGTGGGGGAGTGTCCTCGTTCGTGATTGGTGATGATGGTGCTTTGCGGCTTAACGGCCGGGTATGTGTTCCAGCCATTGTGGAGCTGAGGCAGATGATTTTGGCAGAGGCTCACAGTTCGAGATATTCCATTCATCCGGGTACTGCGAAGATGTATCATGATCTTCGAGAGCTGTATTGGTGGAAAGGGATGAAGAGGGATGTTGCTGATTATGTATCTCGGTGTTTGAATTGCCAGCAGGTGAAGTATGAGCACCGGAGGCCAGCCGGGGTGACCCAGTCTATGCCCATTCCCGAGTGGAAGTGGGAGCAGATCACTATGGATTTCGTAGTTGGTTTGCCGCTGACCGTGGGTAAGCATGATTCGGTGTGGGTAGTAGTTGATCGACTGACGAAGTCGGCTCACTTCATTCCAGTGAGGACTACTTATACCTCGGAGCGTCTGGCTCGTATCTTCATTGAGCAGATTGTGAGATTGCATGGTGCTCCTGTTTCTATCATTTCTGACCGAGGTGCTCAGTTCACAGCTCAGTTTTGGAGATCTTTTCAGAGAGAGCTGGGTACTCGGGTCGATCTCAGCTCTGCATTTCACCCGCAGACTGATGGCCAGTCTGAGCGGACCATTCAGATCCTCGAGGATATGTTGAGGGCGTGTGCTATTGATTTTGGAGGCCATTGGGATAGCCATTTGCCGCTAGCAGAGTTTGCGTATAATAATAGCTATCAGGCTTCTATCCAGATGGCTCCGTTTGAGGCATTGTATGGTCGGAGATGTCGCTCGCCTATCGGTTGGTTCGAGTCTGGTGAGGTCCAGGTGTTGGGGCCCGATTTGGTGCAGCAGTCCTTAGATAAGGTCCGGGTTATTCAGGATCGACTCCGCACGGCTCAGAGCCGGCAGATATCGTATGCAGATCGGAGGCGGAGAGATCTTGAGTTCATGGTTGGGGACCGGGTATTCCTCAGAGTGTCGCCCATGAAGGGTGTTATGAGATTTGGGAAGAAAGGCAAGCTCAGTCCTAGGTTCATTGGGCCTTTTGAGATATTGGAGCGCGTTGGCGCCGTTGCTTATAGACTGGCTTTGCCTCCCTCTCTGTCTGTTCATCCGGTGTTCCATGTGTCCATGCTCCGGAAGTATGTTCACGATCTGTCTCATGTGATCGATATGGCTTCCGTGGAGGTAGATGGCGACTTAGCTTATTCGGAGGAGCCTATTGCTATTGTGGCTAGAGAGGTCCGTAAGATGAGATCGAAGGTGATCCCGCTTGTGAGAGTTCAGTGGGGGCATCACTCCATTGCCGAGGCCACTTGGGAGCTTGAGTCCGAGATGCGTGAGAGGCATCCGCGCTTGTTCGATGATTCAGGTATGAAATCCTTGTATTTTCTAAGCCTGAATTTGCATTTTTAAGTTTTATTGATTTCGGGTGGTACCGAGGGGTCCTCGAAATCCGTGCCAGCTCCGTGACAAGTGTGTGGATCCTACCTTAGACTTAGGCTCGTCCGAGGACGGCCGAGAGTCTAAGTGGGGGAGAATGTAACGACCCTCAAATAGTCGTTACGGGATCCGGGACCTCGATTTGTGTTGACAGTCCCAAAAGCTCCGTTAGGTCATTTATGACCCGTCTGTGAAATCTGAGTCGAAACGGAGTCCGTTTGATAGGTTTTCGAGAAAAGGATCCGTTTATGAAATTCCGGAAAGGAATTTGGGGTTTCGATAGGTCGTTTTGAGTAAACGAACCCCGATGGAAAATCCGAGCGCACCGTTAGGTCCGTCTCGTCATTTATGATATGTAGCAACCTTCAAAATTGAAAACGGACCTCGTTTGATAGGACCTTTGATAAAGTCCCCGTTTCGGAAGTTTAAAAGAGTTAAAAGAGGTTTCCGAGCTCGATTTGAGCAAATGAGCTCCGATGAGAGATCCGAAAGTTCCGTTAGGTTCGTATAGTCATTTGTGACTTGTAGCAACTTTCGGAATTGGATTCCGAGGTCGTTTGGTTAAATTTCGCTATTTTGGCGAAAGTCGAAAATTGAACCTTTGCCGTGGGACCCACTTTTTGAGTTCTGGAGGTCCGAATTGAGTTCCGTCTTGACGAGCATGTCACCCAAGTATTTTATGGCTTGTGTGCAAAATTTGGGATCATTCCGAGCTTCGTAGGATCCCGTTTTGCCCCTAAAACAGTAGAAAATCTGGTGCGACTTTTCTGTTCTGTTTTGGCGCAAACAGCCGGATAAAAGCTAATTTTCCGGCCAATCCGTAAGGAATTAGGAAAAACTCAAAACATTAAAGTTGTAGCCCTTTGAGTTGTGGTTCTAATGGAACCGGTTTCAGGTCATTTGGACATTCCTATAAAAAGTTATGATTTTTTCAAAAGAAGCTGTCACAGAGGCAAAAAAAACTGCTATAAAAAGGCCATTTCGGGCCATTTCGGTTCATAACTTATAAAAATCATTTGGTGAGCTCTTGAGGCGATTTTTGGGTATTTCTTGAAGACCCAATCATACTTACACTTAAGGTAAGCCCTTTCAATCCATCTTTATGTTGATTAACACAAGAATCAAAAGGTTGATTCTTGGAAATGGGTTAGAACCCTATATTCATAAGAATTGGGGAAAGACATCGAGCAAGGCTCGCATGTGGAATCTAAGTGTACTTTTGGACTCACGGGAGCGTGGGGAGTCCGAAAAAGTACATTTTGTAAATTTAGGGCTCGGCCCTACCCGGGGGTATTTTGGTAATTTTTACCCTAGGATGCCTATAGGCTTAAATAGCTATAATTGAGCACTCATATGTGCTATATCTTGTCTTAATAGACCTAGTGGAGAGTCCTTCGCAGACAAGGCGAGCGGGAAAGGAGATTCTTCCCGGCATTTGAGCCCGAATTTCGAGGTAAGTGAGACTTGACCTCTATTGTGCTTGTGGACTCTTCCTTCATGCTAGTATACTTCATGTACGCATATATATACCTGACAATGGTTAGGATTAATGATGTGAATTACTTGCTATTATTGTTTGTTATAAATAGCGAGATTGTGACTCGACCGAGGTATGTGCCGGTCTAAACGCTACGTCGAGGTAGCTTAAATTTATATCGTAGTAACGCTTGCTACGCCATGCTTAGATAGCAAGAACTTGGGACATGGCCGAGGATGTTGCCGGCATGTCATGATAAATGTCTTGCCGAGGATTTTGCTGGCTTTTGTATGATATTGGTACTTGATTTGTTCACGTGCCGGGTTGGGTAGTGCTGTCTATACGTAACCTTGGGTTGGACGACATGGGAGTAGGGATTGTACCCCCAAACTCTGGTCGGGTTAACCTTCGCCTTACGTTCAGCTAGCATAACCAACCTGGGTTACGGTGACTGTGAAATATTATCGTTATTAATATTTCTGTTATTATTTCTGTTATTGTTATTAATGTCGTGGATATTAATACTGTTAGAGGGACACTTGACAGGGGGTGTGGTGTCGCCTATACTATGAGATGTGTCACACTTGACAGGGGGTGTGGTGTGGACACTTGATCTTTGAGATGTGACACACTTGACAGGGGGTGTGGTGTGGTCACTTGATTTATTGAGATACGACGCACTTGACAGGGGGTGTGGTGCGATCGTAGACAGATTTGAGATGAGCCAACGACTACGGGTCGTTGGTCTACTTATTCATGATTGTGATAGTGACTTCGGGTCACGGTATATGGTTGATACTTAGTAGTGGTGTTGCTAGTCCATCGTAGGTCTAGGTTAGTCGGCACGGGAGTAGAGATTGGACCTCCAAACCGCCGCTGAGTTGACCTATGCCTTACGTTGGATGGGCATAATCCTTGAGACTTCTTGTTACTACTTGTGTGTATGGAATGTGTTACATCTATTTGTGATTTCACTACTTTATTGTATGATTACTATAGTATGTTGTTGCTTATGATGCATGTAGCGACTTGTCCCGCAAGGGTACCTTAGCGGGCCTGTCGGTGATCTTACTGGGCTTCGGCTCATAACTTACTCTGCTACGTGCGCAGGTCCTTCATCCAGTCAGCAGCCCGGACGTTAGTGGTTCCCGAGGCTTCTGAGACTTTTGATTGAGGTGAGCCGACCACACAGACCGTGGTGGCATACCGCCGGAGTCACTTAGAGATAGGACTCAGATTTCTTTGATGTATATTCATACTTTATTGAGTCACTCTTAGAATGCTCCAATTCTTTTGTGGATATATTCTTTTGGACTTCACCCTTTTATATTTATATATCCATTTATGATCTTTTCACATTATTGTTCTTTTCTGCATCTTGTTTCATTGGTTCGCCTAGGCAAATGTTGTTTAGGTGCCATCACGAGCCCTTGGAAATTGGGTCGTGACACGTACCTATTAGCATATGGACATAATACTCGTCCCATTCCTCTGGAAGAAGAATGGATTCTGCCTCCTGATTATACGCCAGCAACCATAATGCCAACTCATGTTCAGCTCAAAATGGGAAGGAAAAGAATTAAGCGTATTCCATCGATGGGTGAAAAATCACACTCGTCCAAGAAGAGAAAGAATAGATGCTCAAAATGCAAACGAAAACAACTTGCCCTCTTGATCAAAACCATCAGTGAATTTATTGTTATTTATTGAATGTAATAATTTATTTATGAACATTTGATATCTACTACTTCTCAATTTACTAATTGTGTATGTTCACTTCCTATTTACCTATGTTCACTCTGTCTTATTGTTTAATATACCTAGAACTATTGGTAATAGACTGTTGATGGGCTAGCAATTGGTATTTTTTGGCGAAGTATGCGTAGTTTACAATCGATCATGCTTTGGTTGACAATAAACTTTAACCAAGTTTATTGATCTCTGTAGTTGGAAAATTTGTGTAGACGCAACAACTTATAAGATAGTGTATAAACTACTATACATGGTCAGTAATATATAAGTTTGTATTTTTACTACTATGGAATATTTTGTCCATGTTAACTATTCGATCGTACACCAAAATTGCATAGACTAAAGACAGAACAACAACCCAAAACAATGATAACTTTTGTTCCGTGTATTAATAGACGTGAATCTTGTTGAGTAAGTTTAGTGGATTGAGTGGTAGATAATAGGTAATGTGTGATAGTAATAAATGAGTGCACTGCCCCAAGCTTAGAAAGACGCGTCGGATACAATGGAGGAACTGAAAAGTCTTGCCGTGAACAGTGAATAATCATGACGTTCCCCCTACCTCCTATCCATTCACCTTCTACAGCTATAAATTGGACAATTATTTGTCCATTTTAACACACACATCCAACTACAAATCTCAAACAATCTTGCTGCCAAAAAAAAAAAAAAAAAAAGGCATTCCCTAGCCCGCCCACCCAAGATGCCCTGTTGATCCGTCAAGCCTTGGACACCTTGATCCGACATCTTCATGAGGACAGAATGCACCAGGAGATGAACATCCGGTGCATTGCACGCAGAATCCGCCGCGTCGGCTTAAACGCCGACGACTAAATCACCCCCCCCCCCCCAATTCTCCTTAATTTTTATGTTTAGTGTTATTTATTTATGTTTTCTGTTATTTTTCTTTTTGTTAAAGAGCTCTTTTTATAATTATTTTAAATATCTTTTAATGCAATGGGGGTATTTTACTAGTTAATTTGGTGTTTCTGCCTTTTTTAAGTTTCTGCTTTTGTTTAAGTTTCTGCGTTTGTTTATGTTTCATCGGGGAAGACGACTAGATTTGTAAACATAATAATAGATGGATATAGTTGATAAACAACTACTGATAGACAAGAGCATAGACACGATTAATACTAGCCAGACTGAGAAATTTCCAACTTAAACGAATAATAGACCAGTTTAAGTGTATACTCAACTAAACTACTAAACATTAAGTATATGATAAACCAATTGAAGTTACTAGGCAACAAACACTATGACAAGGGAAGAGTGTAATTAACAGTAAAATAAAAATCCAAATCAGTGTGGAATTATTGATTGGTTAACAATCATCTAGATTGTAGCTTGTTGACAATTATATATAAATGTTTTCATCGATTACAAAGAATAAGCACCGAAATTAAAGGTCTTCATTAATGTGGAATTAACCTGTGGTCGATAATCAACTATATATGGTCTATGTTCACCACTGCTAAACTTGAATTAATTTGACGAACAAATTTTTTTTGTAATGAAATAATGATAATATATCCAACAATTATGTGAATTAGAATAAATAAATTATGAATGACCGCGTGTCCCTGTCAATTCATCAGGATTGTGCATAGTTGACAATCTTCTTTAGGAAAGTTTATCATCGATTATAAAGAATAAGGATTAAATTGAAGGTTATTATGATATTTTGTTATACCACAACTTTATCATTTGTGTAGGTTAATTGAGAACGTAATCCAATGGTAGGTATCATCATTAAAGTCTTAGGGTGTGTTAATCCATATAACTAAATCAAAGCATTGCCTGCTTCTCACATCATGATCTTCTTCCAAGCTAAGACAAAGAGGTCTTGCTTTGTCAGAACCTTAACATTAGTAGTCATTATAGCATATATGTCATGTAATGTTAGTCCTTAGCAATTGCTGACAAATAGGATGGTAGATTATGCATCAACATTGTCGTGTGAGGGGTTTCGTAGTTCATAGACAAAAAAATAACCCCTTAAAAGTTTTAAATATAGGTTTTTTATATTATTTTAACCCTAAACCATATGAGTTTATTGTCAACTTATGAAAGTTGATAATACAAAACAGTGTAAATTTCAATAGTTGATAATATACCAAATAAGAAAAAGTCATCTACAAATACTCTAGAGCCCGTACACCAAAACCCCAAGCGCGTGAACCCTAAATCCTAAACCCCAAAACCCAAACCCTAAATACCAAACGCGCGCGTGATAACATCCTGGACGGTATCGTTTCAACGCACAACTGTGCAGTAAGTCTACGATAGACCAAACAGATGTTGATTAGCATCTTCTAATTTTATTTGTCTCAAGGTGATTTTATTTTTCTAACGGTAACTTTTTAAATTTTGTGTGCAACGGTAATATATTAGTATCTTTTACATATATGTCGACGACCAAATTATAATCCTCTCTCATCCGTCTATCATTGACTACGATAATAAACAAAAATATTCCAGACCTCGCAATCTGCATCATCTTCTTCGGCGGAACCCGATATATGCTATTGCAGTCAAAACGGGAAGCTCAAAATATCAAGGACTCAAACAAATCCTGGTCGCAGATTTTGGGGTTGTAGTACATCAAAGGTATGTAATTATTTACATCTAATAAAATTTACAATTAATACTCAACCAATGATGTTAATTTCTGTCCTGATTAGGACAATGGTGGATGTGATTACTTTAGGTGGCATGATGGTCCGCTTGCTCAAGAAACAAGAGAAGTATTGTCCCAATTAGTCTCCAGGGCATCTAAAAAGATCCATGAATATGAAGAACAAGTGAAGCTTCTGAGATTGCTGCTTTTGGAGGCTAAGCAATAGAGGGATTTCCTTAAAACCCAACTCAGGGAAGTTCAAATAGCGAAGGAACGAATCCAAATGCAGTTGAAAGAGGTTAAGAGGCAGAGGGATCGATTTAAGAAGTTGGCGCATAGGCTTCTTATCGGAGCATTATTTTGCTTAGTCTATAAATGGTGGGTCTAATTAATTTTGTTAATATGATAGCAATTTAATTGTCTTGTTTGTTTGATTGATCACTGTGAACTATGCGCACTTTTGCTCTGTTTATTAAATTTATATAATAAACCATTCCTGGTAGACAATCAAAATCACAGGTGGAACAATAAAATCAGATTTGAAATATGGAGATTTCAGATTTTATAGACCTGCACTAGTGGAGAATAAAAAAAATACAGTTGAAACTAAGATAAATAATACATTGATTCAGTACTAAAGGTTAAACATAAAAATGAACAACATTACTCTCTCAGATAACACAGACAACTAGTTTGTAGATTAGCGTCGTCCATGACATTTGCTGCATTTGGTGGAGATGCGTCTTCCACAATGATGTTTGCCTCGCGATTTGGTGGTACACCAAGCGCATCAAGCCTATGGTTGATCGATTTGAATTAATTTAACCTGTCATTAGTTTCTCCCCATATGATAACATCATACCTCTTCATTTGTTGCCTAATATAACCAACCTCACTTTGCAAAAATGCTTTTGTTTGTCTAACTTCACGCGAGTTGGATGGTCTTGCCATTTTGGTGGACTAAATAGTTTGAGAGTAGATGTTTCGAATTAGAAATGGAATGGGAGAGGAACATATTTGAGGGGTTTATATAGAGATGGCTATGAAGAGTTGCAACCCTAGTGAGAGCGACCGCTTAAATTACACCAATTACAATTTGGCACATGTTTCTATTATCTACCGCACATTTGTCATATAATCGAATAGTGTCCAACTCAGCCACTAGGTGGGTCTTTCGATGATAGACCTACAGGAGTGAACAATCAACTTGAGTGGTTCACCAGAATTTTTAAATTATTTAGGGATCTACGACGATTGCTTGCATTTTAAACACTAGCAAAATGAATTGAGCAATCATTCTTGATAAACGAAATATATAACACGTTACCACAATGGATTGTCAACAATAATGGTTGCTAAACGAAATATCAAATACATTAGCAAAATGGATGGTCAACCCTTAATATTCAAACAACAAAAAAAATATAAGTGTTAACTATTGTTTTATCAAAACATACAACCACCGACATATCAATCTTTGTACTCATCATTGTCAATAAATTCTTTGCTCAAACTCTCCAAGACACCCGCAATTTTAGAGTAGGGGTCTTCAACATCTTCTACAACCCCTCCATTCAAGTTATCTTTCAATGCAGCATGGGATAGATCCTCCACTTCATGAAACTTTTCCTCATCATCCTTACCATTTTCCATCAGCAGTTCACTATCATTCACAGTGGCTTCCTCTCCAACATTGACATTGGTGCCATCAACTTCACCATCAACTGCATTTGGATTGTTATTTTCACCATCAACTTCACCATCGACTACATTTCGATTGTCATTTTCACCATCAACTTCACCATCAACTGCATTGGCATCGGCATTGGCATTGGCATTGGCATTGGCAACGGCACTGGTTGCACTGACACTGGCATCCACTTTAGCATCAACTGCAGCACCCACTTCATCAAATCTACGCTTCTTTCTCAGAGTTGATGTGGTATTTGCATTGGCACCACAATCCATTGCCTTCCTTTTCTTGTGCCTCATCAACCACGCAGACAGACGGTACAAGCATTTGCAAACTGACCTCTTATGTTGTTCCGCTACCAGCTTAGCAACATTATCCAATTTGGCCTCCACTACTTCCAGCTTAGCGTGCACATCACGCAAAGAAGTACCTGCAGATCTGACACCACCACTTGAGGACCTGCACCTTAACCAACAATTCTTATACAAGCTCCACCAATATCTACATCACCTCTTGCATCTTCTTCTCCATCTACGTCCATATCATCTTCATCAGCAGGATTCAGAGCAGACTTCTTGATGGCTGTGGCCCCCTCCAATTCAGCCCTAAGGGCATCCACCGATGCATCCTCAAATTCGTCTTTATAGGGAACATATAATTCCTCCCACCCCGAACTCACCTCTTGAACAGTAGGCAATAAGTAAGGGCGCACGATCTGGATATAAGTCGAGAAAATTAATACTTTTTGTTACAAATTTAAAAGATATTTAATGAAATGAAAATAGCGCAACGTTGCCTTAATTTTTTCTTCACCTGCCGAGAATGGATCGAAGGATTTAGGCACCCTTTTTCTGTACCATTTGAGCATCCTAGGGTACGGCATAGGAGACTGATCTGTCGGTGCAGATCTCCTTTCAATAACAAGAAATGCTTCATTGACCCAAGCCTAAGATGAAAAAATAAATCGGAGTACGGAAAAAAATGAAGACTTACTAATCAACTAACCATTGGTTTATTGTAGACTTACGAAAAATGCCCAGGGGAAGCCAAAAAGAGCATATCCAGGTGCTTTTCCTTTTTTACTGAAGCTTTTATAATGCCTTGCCATGTCAAGCTTAGGCTTCAAATATTCAATCGTCAACTCGAAGCACAACCTGCCCCATGGATACTTGGAGAAGAACTCCAGATCATCAACCATACAAATCCATTCCTTCTCAACTGACTTTGAATAATCCTTTGCCATCAATATCGTATGGAGAAACCATAAAAGACACAACTTCAACTGATCCTTCTTATTAAATCTACTAGTTTTCAACAACCTCAAAATCCTTGACGATGTCACTTTAGCTATTCCATCACCAGTGTAATTATAAGTAAGTTCTTCATAAAATTCTTGACCTTTCCTTACAACCTTTTTCTTTTTTTTATCGCTGGGTAGTACCCCACACCCCAGCCCAGTCATACGAGCAAACTCCCTAAGCCCAAAACAAGGTGGCTTCCCATCAACCAAGATTCATATCTCACGATTCTTTCTATCCTTTATTCTACACAGAAGTAGGGAGTGGACCATCTGTCCATTGATACTCCAAAATCGGGACAATCCAAGGAATTGCCCAAACACAGACTCCTTAAATTTCTTTTCTAGTTTCAACCTTTTCAACAACTTGTTGAATTCATAAAACTTTTTTATGCTAGATCGAACTGATATCTTAGAAGGAAAAAAAGGAACTTCATCAAGCCACGTTTTAAGTCAATACCTTCGAACGTTGATTTACTTGATGCATCGGGCCACTGATAAACGGTCCGATTCACACTCAGGCTACCTGGCTTCATCCCCTTCTTGATCAACTTCTTCATCACTTTCTTCTTCTACTTATTCATCATCTTCTTCTTCTTCTTCTTCTTCTCCACTTTCTTCTTCACTTTCTTCTTCTCCACTTTCTTCTCCACCTTCTTCTTCTTCTTCTTCTTCTTCTTCTTCTTCTTCTTCTTCTTCTTCTTCTTCTTCTTCTTCTTATTCTTCTTCTTCTTCACCACTTTTATCTTCTCCTGATTCATCTCCATTTCCTTCCTCACGAGCAAACTCACTTTTTCCATCATCATCACCACCTTCATCCCTGCTTTCCTTACGTTTCCCTGGTTCAGAGCATTCACCCACTTGAAAATTGTCAATGTCAGCCAAAATATCTTCAGTTGGGGTTCAACTCGGGCCTCTAAAACCACAAAATATTTTGCAGAATGATTGTCATCTGCAGCTACATTTTTATCACTTTCAGGAACTTCACTTTCAGGAAGTTCACCTTCAGCCACTTTACCGCTTGTAGACTGATTCTCATCTGCTCCTGCATTTTTAACACTCTCAGGACCTCCACCACTTGTAGATTGATTTTCCTCTGCTTCTAGATGTTTATCAAGTTCAACACCTTCAGTTTCATCTCTTCCACTACGTGGAGGTCGATTGTCACCTTCTGTTGAATGTTTATCAATCTCAGCAACATCAGTTTCATCTCCTCCACCACTTGGAGGTCGATTGTCACCTTCTACTGAATGTTTATCAATCTCAGCAGCATCATTCTTAAGCTATTTCTAGCCCTTGGAGGCCTTGTATTCAGCAACTTCGGTCTCACCATTACTTTATCTACACACACAAACCAGTCAAATTAATGTTTAAATAAACCCATTTCATCTAAAAGGAAAAACCTAAATTCTTCGAAAACCACCATTGATGTTTCTTCATAAGCTCTAAAACTAACATAAAAGAACCAGAAAAAATAAACTATAATAATATTAGGGTTTCTCGCCTGAATAAATCAGGATTTCTCGAAATTGCTTCGACTGCTACTTCTATCTTCCAAAATGGCGAACACTATGTAAGATTCTGAAAGTTGAGCGGTAATGGCAATAAAATAAATGGAAGAAAGGATGAAATAATATCTGAAATTGGAAGAGAGGGAAGAGAAATTTTGAAAAAATTGTCCAAGACCCGTTTTGTGTCCAAGACCCGTTTTTGACCCACTATATGACTCATTTTTTATTTAGTTTATAAACTTTCCTACAATATTCAGTTTTACCCACAAGTTTTTCTATTTCTAATCTAGCCCTCGACCCTCACTTAACCTCATTAACTATTTTCTCACATAAAAATAAGTCAAAAAGAAAAAGAGGAGGTCATTTAGTCACACAACTTTTTTTGGAGGTCTTTTAGTTAAATCTTCTCTTCCGTCATTAGGAACGGGTACTGGCAAGCACGAAGAAAAGTATAATGCAGCCTCCTCCTCTAAGTAGGGCTTGCTTAGTTGGGTCTACAAAAATGGTAACACTCCAATATTAAACATTATAACAATGCAAGTGCATATATGGCGGATATACATGTTTCAAGCATGTTTCAAATCCTTCATGGTGAAAAGAATTACCTCAGAATTCAGGTATCAAGACTAGACTTCACTTTCCTAAAAATCATGACATTACAAGTCAAAATTATGGGTTCGACAAAATTCAGTAATTTTGGCGTATTTGCACTTCAAAAATCATGCTATATAATCTATTCAGAACCTAGTAAGCAAGAAGGGCTATAGCCTAAATTCCATAAACTTAAAATTCTGGATTTACCTGTGCAAACGTTACTCTCTCAAATTGATTGCTTCAGACAAAGTTATGCAATAATTATAATGTAGGAATTATAGAGATTAAGAATCAGTGTGTTACCAGTGCATATGATTTCTTTTTTCCTTCTAGGCAGATGTTTGATACACTGCATTAAAATAGAATTTACGGTGTATAGTACAAGATTTTATAATCTTTTCTTTGTTTTTTTTAACACTTTTAAACTTTTGAACAGGAGGATAATTTGATTGAAGAGGCAACATCAATGGATATTGCAATAACAAAAAATATGCAGACACTTATGCAGATTGATAATAATCTATTAAAGAAGCCTGTGTCAAGGGTCAACTTGGAGACATGCCAACATGAAACAGTTCATGGGGAGGGCACTACTGAAGAAGCTCTGATCCGTTTTGTTAAGTTGCTTTAACAGGAAAAGAAGTTGCAAGACACGCCAAGTATTCACAAGTTCACCATAACTTGAGAAATGCTCAAGAGCTTTATCATACCACAAATATTATATAAGATTGTTATTTAAAAACTTTTTTTATAGCTCCAATCCTTAAGTCCTTGAATTCAAGGCTACTTTGAATGACAAGACTCAATTTCTTTCCTTGATTAAGTTGCTCTTTCCCCTTTGTATACAAAAGACGATGAGGTATATTTGATGGCACATATTTGTAATCAACATTAAGTTTTCCACTTGCATCTTCAAATACAGCAGGGTTCTGAAGGGCTGCTCTGACACGACCCAAGTTTTTGGCTAGGCCGTGCGGGCACCCGACATCCTCCCCTAGACCCGTCGGGCGAACCCTTACCAATTAAATTAGGAAAAAATAAATATAATTCGATTCATAAATAAGAACAAGACTTAGAAAAAGCACAGACATGCTGATACCTTTAAGCTCTACAAACGAAATTACAGCTGACTACCAAATATACTAGGTTTAGGTCTATCGAAACTAGACATCTAAGAGTAGGAAAGAAGACAGATATGTTACACCCCGTATGTCTAAAGTGACGTATATCATTCTAATGATAGGTTGAGAATGATTTAAGTGAGTTTAAAGTCATAATATGACCGTATAAGATGTTTATACATTGGATATAAAGTTTGGGAAATGTGGGATTTAAGTTGCGGAAAAACCGACTAAGGAATTGCCTTGTAACGGAGTTGTTTCAGCAATTAATTTTGTATGTTATATGAGGTCTTTTGGGGACATATCATATACCAAATTGAAGGTCTTGGAGTTTAGTTTCCAACACTGTTGACGGTTTGTTCATACAATATCTGGATAAGAAGATATGAGCATCAGAAGCCAGGCCAGAAAAAGGAACATAAGCGCAAAAGATGACTAAAACTGAAATGTTTCAAGTATAAAAGGAAAAATCCTCCTCCATCTCGTCATTTCCAAAACTCTAAAGAGAGAAACAATGCTCTCATTATATTTTAAGCAACTTTTATGATTTTGAAGGAAAGACGTCAATCGTAACTCGAAATTGAAGACGAATAGCGTCAAAACGCTCTACGCGATTAAGGTAACGTTGTGCCACCTGCAATTTCGTCTATATCTTGAGTTTTAGAATTACTTCAAGGCAAAGTAAAGTACCTAAATGCTGTATTATAGCTTGTTTAAGCTTTAGAAGGTGTGGAATTCAAAGCAAACAAGGTTTAGAAGCAAAAAGCATCAAAGGTATGTAAGACTAAACCTTTCTTTTGGCAAGGCATGTATCTTTTAGCTTTTGAAGCTTTTCTTAGTTCTAAACTTAGTGTTTCTTGTGAGAAACTGGTATGGTATCAAGGAAACGTTGTATATACTTAATTTGGTACTAAAATCCAAGGTGAAAGACGTCCGAATCAGAAGACAAAACGTTTCAAAATCTGGAAAATCATTTTGATCTTTGGACAACTGTTAGTATATTGACCATAACTCCTTGTACAAAATTTATATTTAGATGCTTTAAGAATCCCCAGAATCATAAGACATATATCTACAACTTTCATGAAGACCATGGAGTCTATAACTTTGATCTACAACCTCAAAACTATTATATAATGCAGGACAATGGTACTGTCCAGAAATTCTGTACATCCGTGGAATTGTTACGCCGTCTGGTCATCTCATCTTGTTATCCATTTAATTTGTTTATATTATCAGTTTATCCGGGTACCCGTTACCGTGTATAGTATAGTACTGGTTCTGTTTTTGCGGATCATCCAGTTTCAGGGAAAACTCTGCCGAAACTTTTATAGAAATTCAAAGAGTTGGAATAATTCTGAGTTCTAGGTTTTGTCTATAATTCCATCCAGAGTTTTCTTATCATTCCTTTGAGTCCATATCTATTTTTGCCACATGTGTTATGCCTCATACATGCTTATGCTTATATTGTGATCATGTTATGTGTGATCTGGAGTCCCCCATAGAGGCTGGACATTAGACACACAGTCCGGTCGCATGTGATACTACCCGTATAGGGGATACAACCCCTCTGGTTCAGGCGGGAGATGAAACACCTAGTGTGACCGGGTGTCATTCACACACTCTGACCAGAGAGACTAGATATTACTGGCTTGGGGGGGGGGGGGGGTTTAGCCCATAACACCCACCAGGTTTGTTATATACGCGTATATAGCCACAGTATGCACTGCATGATTATACATGAGGCTAGTCCAGGTTTTTAGTTACCTGATTTGGGGGGGTACAGCCCATAACACCAGACAGGTACTAGTTCAGATGTTCAGTTACCTGATTTGGGGGTATATAGCCCATAACACCAGACAGGTACCAGTTCAGATAATAGTTCAGTTTTAGCTCAGTACCAGTTATCAGTTCTCAGTTATCAGCCACCAATTCTTAGCGTCGGGATCAATTGACAGTTATCAGTTCCAGTTTCTAGTAACCAGTTATCAATCATATTACAATTATTTATCAGTATAGTTCAGCTCAGTCTTCGGTTCCAGATTCATCTAGACTTCAGTTTATATTCAGATCATGTTTAGTACGTTCTTCAGATTTCCAGCTATATTGTTATGCTCCAGCTCATATTTACATATTTACATTCCAGCCTTACAGTTTCATTCAACTATGATATATTATATGCTCATGCCTTACATACTTGGTACATATCGTACTCACGCCCTTTTCTGGGGCGCTGTGTTTCATGCCGCACAGGTGCAGATAGATCAATACTTGGACCATGTTAGTAGGCCATCTATCAGCTATTGGAGTCACTCCGCTTACTCCCGGAGTTACTTATCTTTGGGTATGTGTACAGTCAGCAATTTGGGTATGGCGGGGCCTTGTCCCGTTCTTTGTATATTCAGTTCAGCACTCTTAGAGGCCTGTAGATATGTCCATGTGTGGTGCAGTTAGTATGTTATGTATATTAGCGTGTGATAGCCTTGTCATCTTTTCAGACTTTATGTTTTGAGTAAATATGTATGTATTCATAACCAGGTTGCCAGCTCATCTCTATAATTCAATTATTATTAGTAGGTTTAGCGATGATCGGCACTTAGTGTCGGTTATCTGTCGCGGCCCTAGGTTGGGTCGTGGCAAAAGTGGTATCAGAGCAGTTCAGTCCTAAGGTGTCTACAGGCCGTGTCTAGTAGAGTCTTGTTCAGGAGTATGTTGCGCGCCATACTTATGAACAGGAGGCTACAAGGCACTTCAGGATAGTTGTCTTTCTTTCTTTTCTAGATCGTGCAATAGAGCTATGATTACAGAACTCATTCCTCTAATAATAGTGTTTTCAGCAAAGCGATGTCGCCGAAGAAACTAACAGCTACCCAGAAGGGCAAGGCTATTGTCGGCCAGGGTACTAGTAGAGTGCCACCTGTGGTGGATGAGAGTGAGGAGTCCAGACTTGAGGCTCCATCTGAGGCCTCATAGATCCCTTCAATTCAGGGCGATATTAGAGGTACTGCAGCTTCCATACCTCCAGCTCCTCAGCCTGATAGTCAGGGGCAGGAAGTGAGGATGCCATCAGATTTTTTACTAGTATTGTACTTGCTCAGTCTAGACAGCATAGTGCAGATGCCCAAGGAGATACTGGATTCAGGATCGGGGATTTTATCCGACTAGAGCTTCCAGTCTTTAATGGATCCCGTACAGGAGAGGACCCTCATGATTTTCTTTTGAGGATAGCTAGGGTGTTGAGGGTCATGCACGCGTTAGCGACAGAGTCAGTAGAGTTGGCTGCATTCAGATTGCATGACCTAGCAGCAGGGTGGTATCAGACATGGGAGCTATCTAGAGGGGCAGATGCTACTTCGGCGACTTGGAAGGAATTCTCATATGCCTTCCTTCATCAGTATATGCCTATAGAGACACAGAGAGTCGTGCTAATCAGTTCCTGACCTTGAGACAGGGAAGTTTGACTGTAGAAGAGTATAATTATCGCTTTAATCCTTTAACAAGGTTTGCCCCTACGGTGGTACTGAGTATGGAGGATAGAATTCACAGGTATGTAGTGGGACTTGGTCCACGCCTAGTGAATGAGTGTATGACGGTTGCTATGCAGCCATGTATTATATCATGCATTTCGTCTATAGCTTGAGTTTTAGAATTACTTAAAGGCTAAGTAAAGTACCTAAGTGCTGTATTATAGCTTGTTTAAGCTTTAGAAGGTATGGAATTCAAAGCAAACTAGGTTTAGAAGCAAAAAGCATCAAAGGTATGTAAGACTAAACCTTTCTTTTGGCAAGGCATGTATTTTTTAGCTTTTGAAGCTTTTCTTAGTTCTAAACTTAGTGTTTCTTGTGAGAAACTGGTATGGTATCAAGGAAACGTTGTATATACTTAATTTGGTACTAAAATCCAAGGTGAAAGACGTCCGAATCAGAAGACAAAACGTTTCAAAATCTGGAAAATCATTTTGATCTTTGGACAACTGTTAGTATATTGACCATAACTCCTTGTACAAAATTTATATTTAGATGCTTTAAGAATCCCCAGAATCATAAGACATATATCTACAACTTTCATGAAGACCATGGAGTCTATAACTTTGATCTACAACCTCAAAACTATTATATAATGCAGGACAATGGTACTGTCCAGAAATTCTGTACATCCGTGGAATTGTTACGCCGTCTGGTCATCTCATCTTGTTATCCATTTAATTTGTTTATATTATCAGTTTATCCGGGTACCCGTTACCGTGTATAGTATAGTACTGGTTCTGTTTTTGCGGATCATCCAGTTTCAGGGAAAACTCTGCCGAAACTTTTATAGAAATTCAAAGAGTTGGAATAATTCTGAGTTCTAGGTTTTGTCTATAATTCCATCCAGAGTTTTCTTATCATTCCTTTGAGTCCATATCTATTTTTGCCACATGTGTTATGCCTCATACATGCTTATGCTTATATTGTGATCATGTTATGTGTGATCTGGAGTCCCCCATAGAGGCTGGACATTAGACACACAGTCCGGTCGCATGTGATAATACCCGTATAGGGGATACAGCCCCTCTGGTTCAGGCGGGAGTTGAAACACCTAGTGTGACCGGGTGTCATTCACACACTCTGACCAGAGAGACTAGATATTACTGGCTTGGGGGGGTATAGCCCATAACACCCACCAGGTTTGTTATATACGCGTATATAGCCACAGTATGCACTGCATGATTATACATGAGGCTAGTCCAGGTTTTTAGTTACCTGATTTGGGGGGATACAGCCCATAACACCAGACAGGTACTAGTTCAGATGTTCAGTTACCTGATTTGGGGGTATATAGCCCATAACACCAGACAGGTACCAGTTCAGATAATAGTTCAGTTTTAGCTCAGTACCAGTTATCAGTTCTCAGTTATCAGCCACCAATTCTTAGCGTCGGGATCAATTGACAGTTATCAGTTCCAGTTTCTAGTAACCAGTTATCAATCATATTACAATTATTTATCAGTATAGTTCAGCTTAGTCTTCGGTTCCAGATTCATCTAGACTTCAGTTTATATTCAGATCATGTTTAGTACGTTCTTCAGATTTCCAGCTATATTGTTATGCTCCAGCTCATATTTACATATTTATATTACAGCCTTATAGTTTCATCCAGCTATGATATATTATATGATCATGCCTTACATACTTGGTACATATCGTACTCACGCCCTTTTCTGGGGCGCTGTGTTTCATGCCGCGCAGGTGCAGATAGATCAATGCTTGGACCACGTTAGTAGGCCATCTATCAGCTATTGGAGTCACTCCGCTTACTCTCGGAGTTACTTATTTTGGATATGTGTACAGTTAGCCAATTTGGGTATGGCGGGGCCTTGTCCCGTTCTTTTTATATTCCGTTCAGCATTCTTAGAGGCCTGTAGATATGTCCATGTATGGTGCAGTCAGTATGTTATGTATATTAGCGTATGATAGCCTTATCATCTTTTCAGACTTTATGTTTTGAGTAAATATGTATGTATTCATAACCAGGTTGCCAGCTCGTCCCTATAATTCATAGATTATTAGTAGGTTTAGCGATGATCGGCATATAGTATCGGCTATCCGTCGCGGCCCTAGGTTGGGTCGTGACAAGATACCTCCTGAAGGGAGGAAAATGCAACTGAAATAATAAACACAAAACTCGTGGCCATCCTGAATAAAAGCTGGCTCACCATGACAGCTGAAGCCGTCTTCGCTCTTTCATAACGTGGCGAACTCAATCCTGGAGCGAACCTACCGAAACGAAGTAGATAGACAAAAACAAACAACAAAAAAGGGTGAGTCAAAACGACTCAATAAGTGGGGCAGACTAGCCACCTCAAAGAATAGGATAGCTAGCCAGGGAGAAAAGAAACAGATAAACCAAATTCCTCTTATTTAAATTATGAAAAGGCATAGCCAGATAATAACTAGAAACACGTATGGAATCACAAACTCCTTAACAACCAGGAACGTAAGATAGCCAAAACATATCGGTATCCCAAACACATCAACAATCAGAAATACATCCTGTTGCGGCGTGCAACCCGATCCATATATTCATACTGTCGCGGCGTGCAATCCGATCCATATATTTATACCGTTGCGGCGTGCAACCCGATTCATATATTTATACCGTTGCGGCGTGCAACCCGATCCCTATATTTATACCGTTGCAGCGTGCAACCCGATCCCCGCAACCCAAAATACGAGCCAGAAATATATAGGCAAACTGAGATATGTCCACGATATAGTATACATGCCGCATACATAAGACACAACACAACACAATACACACAATAGTCAGTATGCGGTGCAATGAGATAGGATGAATGCGGTACGATGCAATGCAGTCACATATGAATGAGATAGGATGAATGCAGTACAATGCAATGTAGTCAGATATTCCTGATACCTATCTCCGGCGCGGGACTCTCATCGTCTACCAGGAGATATATGCAATAATGATCCTTCACCGGCTCGGGACTCTCATCGATTACCGAGAAGTATATGCAATGATGACCCTTCACCGGCTCGGGACTCTCATCAATTACCGGGAAATATATGCAATAATGACCCTTCACCGGTGCGGGACTCTCATTGCCAACCGGGAAGTATATGCAATAATGATCCTTCACCGGCTCGGGATTCTCATCGATTACCGGGAAGTATATGAAATGATGACCCTTCACCGGCTCGGGACTCTCATCGATTACCAGAAAGTATATGCAATGATGACCCTTCACCGGCTCGGGACTCTCATCGATTACCGGGAAGTATATGCAATAATGACCATTCATCGGTGCGGGACTCTCATCGTCAATCGGGAAGTATATACAATAATGACCCTTCACCGGTGCGGGACTCTCATCGCCAACCAGGAAGTATATGCAATAATGACCCTTCATCGGTGCGGGACTCTCATCGCCCACCGGAAAGTATATGCAATAATGACCCTTCACCGGTGCGGGACTCTCATCGCCAATCGGGAAGTATATGCAATAATGATCCTTCACCGGCTCGGCACTCTCATCGATTACCGGGAAGTATATGCAATGCTTAACACCAGAGTGCAAAGCTCATATGCTCAATGCAATACCAACAACAGGGCATAACGTATAATATATGACGGAAATTCATAGCTAAGTCGTAATGAGTACGGCTATCGGCAACTACACATGTAAAGAGTATGTGGTAGAAAATCCACGAGGCCAAATGCCTCCAAAGAAATGGATATAATCACTTACCTTGTTACAAAGTTAGCACAGTTACTCAACAACCGTTTTATCCTTTGGATTCACTGCCAAACGATCCTGCTATATTCAATAAGCAGAAAACTATATCAAGTAAGGCTAAAGGCTTCATTCCCCACATCTTAGGGTAATCCGGTTAGGAACCTGATACCCTATTCGCATACGCAATACGCAGGACGGGCCTATGTACAGAGTTTAAGGTCACATAAACAAACCCTAAATAAATTATATTTATATGTTTTCCATAACTCACTGAGTACGAATATATAATTAATTCTATTATCGGGGTCCGATTGAACCTTTAAATTATCGGTTGAACTTATTAAAACGATGTCTAATATCCTAATTTTTACCGTCAAAATATGTTCAAACACACGTAATAAACTCAAATAATATATGAAGATCATTACCTGAATGTTTCGGGGTAAAAATTCTACTTTTCTCCGGCTCTTTTCTTATTTTCTGGCATTTTTCTCTTCCTCCCCGTCATTTCATTTTCTTTCTGCTTCGTTTTGTTAACGTTTCTGTTTCTAGTCTATCCTTAGCTTATACCAGCTGCTTGCCATTTCTTTCTTTGTTTTTTTTCCCCGTTTTTCTTTCTTTTCTTTTATTAAATTTTCTTTTCTTTTTGTTTTTGCGGCGACAATTAAAACGGAACCCTACGAAATTTGAAATAATCCCAAATTTCACATACAAGTTATAAAAAATATATTTAACATACTCGCTAACGTGGATCTCAAGTCGGATTCCTGAAACTCAAGATGCGAATTAAATGAAAAAAATCAAATCATTTAACTTTCGGCATTTTAGCGGAAACTAGCCGAACAACATCGAAAGTTCACAAAAGTCACAAATAATCATAAGAACCTAATGGCGCCTTCGGATTTCGAATCGGAGCTCATTCGCCAAAACCGAGCTCAAAAATCTCTTTTTAATATTTATTGACAATAAAAACTGAACCTTCTTCCGATGCCTACCAAACGAGGTCGGATTTAGCTCAAATTTTACAGATAAGTCTCAATGGACCTTACGAATATTTTAAAATTATCGGCACGCCAATCGGAGTCCTAACTTTCAAAACGACTGACCGAGGTCGTTTCATGCTCCTCTCCAAGAACTCTGGCAATATGTGTTTCATCTCTTGTGCTCTCACTATAGCATCTCCAACTATCACTAGAATCGTGGATAGTATTTAGTCATGAGGTGTGTCGACCACTAACTTTAAGGTATAAATTGCCCCTACTATAACAAATTACTATTGGGATGATTTGCAATAAGCCTTACCACATACCACAAAACCTGCAAGCAGCAATTCTTGAAGAATTTCCTTCAAAACTTCTCTTAAGAACAATATTTCTTAGAGTGAATGGTTTTTAGAGATAAATCATGTCCCTGAAGAGAAATGGAATTTTTCCATTTAAAGTTACTTGGTGAATCCATGAATTGCGATGATTTAAAGTGCATGTGGCTTGAATCAAGGAAACCATTGAGACATAGCGGATGCAAAACTTCTTAAGATGATCTGAGCTTGAGTTGATGACGAGGGAGCAGGAGCTACTGCCATTAGTTTAAGAAAAATCCACTAGCTTTGAACAGGACTGTATGTAAGCATTGTTGCCTCCACTTTACTGAATAATGCCAGTTATATATGCATTCATCTCTATCATAGAAGCCATATCTAAGCTAAGGAATATGCTAAGATATATATCAGTCATTCTTTGATCGATATTCTCTGTGTACCCAGTCTTGCCTCTGTAAAGGGACCAAGGCTAAGACTGTCGTGATACCGCATGACTTAAGAAAATAAACTTTCAAATACATAAACAACAATACATATATAGAACTTCAGAAGAAAAGAACAGATTAATTTAGAATGGAGCAGCAGAGAAATTATAGGAAAAGAGTCATTTTCCTGTAATGCTACATACAATGTCCCATTTTATTGAAACGGCAAGGAAGATAAGTACAAAACATCCAGCTTGTTTACATCCAAGGAACTTCTACAGTATGAAAGATACTCATGTAGAAGCAATTGTCTACTCGAACATGAGCATCATTCTGCGAAGTGTCAACATTCTTGCCTCATTAATTATAACATCATCTACTCAACCTTGAGGACAATTTTGTCACGACCCAATTTCCAAGGGCTCGTGATGGCACCTAAACAACATTTGCCTAGGCGAACCAATGAAACAAGATGCGGAAAAGAACAATAATGTGAAAAGATCATAAATGGATATATAAATATAAAAGGGTGAAGTCCAAAAGAATATATCCACAAAAGAATTGGAGCATTCTAAGAGTGACTCAATAAAGTATGAATATACATCAAAGAAATCTGAGTCCTATCTCTAAGTGACTCCGGCGGTATGCCACCACGGTCTGTGTGGTCGGCTCACCTCAATCAAAAGTCTCAGAAGCCTCGGGAACCACTAACGTCCGGGCTGCTGACTGGATGAAGGACCTGCGCACGTAGCAGAGTAAGTTATGAGCCGAAGCCCAGTAAGATCACCGACAGGCCCGCTAAGGTACCCTTGCGGGACAAGTCGCTACATGCATCATAAGCAACAACATACTATAGTAATCATACAATAAAGTAGTGAAATCACAAATAGATGTAACACATTCCATACACACAAGTAGTAACAAGAAGTCTCAAGGATTATGCCCATCCAACGTAAGGCATAGGTCAACTCAGCGGCGGTTTGGAGGTCCAATCTCTACTCCCGTGCCGACTAACCTAGACCTACGATGGACTAGCAACACCACTACTAAGTATCAACCATATACCGTGACCCGAAGTCACTATCACAATCATGAATAAGTAGACCAACGACCCGTAGTCGTTGGCTCATCTCAAATCTGTCTACGATCGCACCACACCCCCTGTCAAGTGCGTCGTATCTCAATAAATCAAGTGACCACACCACACCCCCTGTCAAGTGTGTCACATCTCAAAGATCAAGTGTCCACACCACACCCCCTGTCAAGTGTGACACATCTCATAGTATAGGCGACACCACACCCCCTGTCAAGTGTCCCTCTAACAGTATTAATATCCACGACATTAATAACAATAACAGAAATAATAACAGAAATATTAATAACGATAATATTTCACAGTCACCGTAACCCAGGTTGGTTATGCTAGCTGAACGTAAGGCGAAGGTTAACCCGACCAGAGTTTGGGGGTACAATCCCTACTCCCATGTCGTCCAACCCAAGGTTATGTATAGACAACACTACCCAACCCGGCACGTGAACAAATCAAGTACCAATATCATACAAAAGCCAGCAAAATCCTCGGCAAGACATTTATCATGACATGCCGGCAACATCCTCGGCCATGTCCCAAGTTCTTGCTATCTAAGCATGGCGTAGCAAGCGTTACTACGATATAAATTTAAGCTACCTCGACGTAGCGTTTAGACCGGCACATACCTCGGTCGAGTCACAATCTCGCTATTTATAACAAACAATAATAGCAAGTAATTCACATCATTAATCCTAACCATTGTTAGGTATATATATGCGTACATGAAGTATACTAGCATGAAGGAAGAGTCCACAAGCACAATAGAGGTCAAGTCTCACTTACCTCGAAATTCGGGCTCAAATGCCGGGAAGAATCTCCTTTCCCGCTCGCCTTGTCCGCGAAGGACTCTCCACTAGGTCTATTAAGACAAGATATAGCACATATGAGTGCTCAATTATAGCTATTTAAGCCTATAGGCATCCTAGGGTAAAAATTACCAAAATACCCCCGGGTAGGGCCGAGCCCTAAATTTACAAAATGTACTTTTTCGGACTCTCCACGCTCCCGTGAGTCCAAAAGTACACTTAGATTCCACATGCGAGCCTTGCTCGATGTCTTTCCCCAATTCTTATGAATATAGGGTTCTAACCCATTTCCAAGAATCAACCCTTTGATTCTTGTGTTAATCAACATAAAGATGGATTGAAAGGGCTTACCTTAAGTGTAAGTATGATTGGGTCTTCAAGAAATACCCAAAAATCGCCTCAAGAGCTCACCAAATGATTTTTATAAGTTATGAACCGAAATGGCCCGAAATGGCCTTTTTATAGCAGTTTTTTTTGCCTCTGTGACAGCTTCTTTTGAAAAAATCATAACTTTTGATAGGAATGTCCAAATGACCTGAAACTGGTTCCATTAGAACCACAACTCAAAGAGCTACAACTTTTATGTTTTGAGTTTTTTCCTAATTCCTTACGGATTGGCCGGAAAATTAGCTTTTATCCAGCTGTTTGCGCCAAAACAGAACAGAAAAGTCGCACCAGATTTTCTACTGTTTTAGGGGCAAAACGGGACCCTACGAAGCTCGGAATGATCCCAAATTTTGCACACTAGCCATAAAATACTTGGGTGACATGCTCGTCAAGACGGAACTCAATTCGGACCTCTAGAACTCAAAAAGTGGGTCCCACGGCAAAGGTTCAATTTTCGACTTTCGCCAAAATAGCGAAATTTAGCCAAACGACCTCGGAATCCAATTCCGAAAGTTGCTACAAGTCACAAATGACTATACGAACCTAACGGAACTTTCGGATCTCTCATCGGAGCTCATTTGCTCAAATCGAGCTCGGAAACCTCTTTTAACTCTTTTAAACTTCCGAAACGGGGACTTTATCAAAGGTCCTATCAAACGAGGTCCGTTTTCAATTTTGAAGGTTGCTACATATCATAAATGACGAGACGGACCTAACGGTGCACTCGGATTTTCCATCGGGGTTCGTTTACTCAAAACGACCTATCGAAACCCCAAATTCCTTTCCGGAATTTCATAAACGGATCCTTTTCTCGAAAACCTATCAAACGGACTCCGTTTCGACTCAGATTTCACAGACGGGTCATAAATGACCTAACGGAGCTTTTGGGAGTGTCGACACACAAATCGAGGTCCCGAATCCCGTAACGACTATTTGAGGGTCGTTACAGTACGTCTCCCTAGCATAATACCAAGAAGTGTACTTGTAATGAACACTACCATACTCATTATTAAAGGCCGGCCGAATCGCTGTCGTCGCATGAATGCACGGAATCATTTCCAAGTCAAATTGCCTATATATACAGGTTTTTTCAACCAGACTCACAGTTTTCTTGGTCTTTGAGTCCACAAGCTCATTTTCTCCCACAACAGCAAAATCACCGTTGTCAAGATTATACGCCACAAGACAACTGGAATCTTCCATGAGCTTCCTGAGCATCTTCTCAATTCGAGGGACACAATTGCTACTCATACTGTTGACATGCGCACGACGCTTCATGAAGATTTGATGAAACCTCTCATTGATAGAATTAAACAGTGCGACCATCGGGAATTTCCTTTCATCCAGGAACATTGAGTTAACAGATTTCGAAATATTTGTGGTGATAATATCGTACCTGTGACCCGGAAAATAAGCCCTGCTCCATTTGTGTGCACCAACTTCATTCTGAAGACAGTCAGCAGCCGCTGCATTTTTTCCACGAAGCTCTTCAATTTCTTTATCAAAAATCTCTCGGCTGTATGTTTTAGCTGCAGCATAATAATTACCCATGAAATCACCCCTAAACCTCTTGCGAAGGTTATCGGTGAGGTGCCTCATGCAACATCCATGATGCGCTTGAGAGTAGACTCGTGATATTCCGTTAGCTATGCTACTAACGCGAACAGAGATGATGCACGGTTTTGGGCTGTCCGGTACCACCCCCAGCAGATTCCAAAAGAAGAACGTCCAAGAATCGTCGCACTCCACATCGACCACACAAAACGCCAAAGGAAAAATATGGTTCTCCGTGTCCAACGCCACAGCAGCCGACATTACACTTTCGTACGGCCCCGTTAAATGAGTGCCATCTACAGATATTACCTGTCTCATATATTGATATCCTCTAATCCAAGCAGCAAATGATACGAACATATAACGAAATGAAATGTCCTCCTCATACACAGCTGGTGTAACTTGACTTCCGGGATTCTCTCTTTCATTGCTAAGCGGTATGCATCTAAGGCAGCGTACCCGTGCTCTGCCGTCCCCCTCACCATGTTCTTTGCCTTCCACGTCTTCCAATAACTAACATTTGTTTTCAGATCATGAAGAACAGTGGCGCTGATATCTTTGGTCGATGGGCCCTTGTTTCCAATAAACTTGTTTTTAACAAGACGAGCGAGGACCTTTGCCGAAGCTTGAGGATGGTAGCTCGTAGCTTTCTTAAACCCATATGTGTGATCACCACTGTACTTGGTGATCTTAAATCTCTCACAAGTTTTGTACTTGGTAGCGCGTACGATCCACTTGCAGGTCGTCGATGCACATGCCACAGAATACAAAAGTTTTGAACTCTTCTTCGTGCGGAAAGTATACATCTTCTTAATCGCCTCTAACTTCAATGAGCAAACCACCTCATTCTTATTCAAGAATGTTTTACCCTTAAAAAAACTGTGTCATCATTTAAAATATGGCTGGACTCTGTCCAGTAGACACCCCAACAACATCGGTCTGCGTTTTAGCAGCCCCCTCACACTCAGATTCATCACTCCTATCACTGCCAGTGCTCTCATCTTTATCCACGAACAATGGATAATCTCCACTATCCTCAAACACAAGCCTAAAAGCATCTTCTCGTTGATCATTGTCAACTTCTACAGGGAAGCCGGGGCAGATCCGTCGACCATAGAAATATAAAGAATTGGCCTACTTCCATTACCATTTACATCTAGCAGGTATATGCGCAAATCACTATCATTCCTAATGAATGAAGGATCTATTTTCCCACTCGTAGGTGCAGCACCAAGCATATAACTAATGGCCACATCGCCTCGATCATAATTTAATTGTCCGCATTCAATGACGTTGTCAATCAACTCGTCAAATGTACCATCCAATTTCAATGCAATAGGTACTGTTGCACTAGAATTCGAACGTCAAGACCAGCATTTAGTTGTCTCTACCCATTTCCCTAAGAAATCAGCACCCACTACTGCATAGCCCTCCATCTCAGCTCAGTTTACAGATATCAGTATAGTCGACAATATACTGAAACAGGTCGATGAACAGAAGCAAAGCTCCAATCGAACCAAAACAATGACGGATATATAAACTAGCTTACCAGCTCAATAAAGCACCGTGTATACCACGAAGAATCTGATATCGACCCAATTATGTGTCAATGCACACACCACAAGCGACAGATCTGACCTTTTGAAAAAAGACCTAAAATTAAAACTTTAAAAGATTCCCACGACAACGAATCACAAAATGAGGACGAATTGATGATGAGAATTGGATTTGTGATTGGTCTGATTGATTATAAAAGTCTGGTATGAATTTGGGGGGAAATTTTGAAGAAGATGCCAATGGAGAAGCCAATTAACGAGCTTGGTAAGAAGAAGATGGGGGGGGGGGGGAGTTTCTGGCGGGAAAAATTTGGGGGGGGGGGGGGAAGTTTTTTATTTTTATTTTTCAAGTATGGGTCAAAGTGAATTATTTAAAACTTGGGAAGATGGGATGTATACTTATTGTTTAGGTATAATTAAGTTCTAATCGTGATTAAAAAGGAGGAGGTCATTTACCCAATTCTTAAAACTTGGAGGTCATTTTTTTAATTGAAGACTTGGGGGAAGTCATGCAGCAAAAAGCCCCATGACAGAACCAACATTTTCTTGTTGTCCATAGTTTCCATGTCTTCGCATTGAAAGTTGTTCGTCATTATCTCTCTTGAAATGTGTGTAATTGCCATTAGGGTCTGCCAATAGAGTCAATAAGAAAAGTGTAAATTTGTAAACTATCGACTACTCAATTTTTTGCTTATGTAGTACATATTTCAATCACGAATCTATTTGCTTTTCAGGAGTTTAATTCATTAAACTCTAACTTCTACATTATATATTAAACTCTAACTTCTACACTATATGATCACCTAAAATTAGAATATACTTCTATACACTCTTTGTGTATAAAAAGTTAGAAAAAACTTCATAGCTCTATTGATTGAGAGCCACTGTTCTTTTATTTGTCATATTAAGTTACTGAACTATTCACCAATCCATTTAAGAGTCTCTCTCATAATTGAGAAAATATATGTGCGAAAATCTTTGTCGTGTACATTTTTGGTGAGAAGTGAGAGTAGCTTTTAAATTGATCGGTTACCCTTGCATCAGGTTAGACTGCGCACAATACACCCCTTTAGTTACGGCCCTTTCCGAACCTTATGTGAATGCAAGATGCTTTGTGCATTCTAAATTTATGTGATGAAATAAAGAACAATGTCTTTCAGTCTAGATTAATAGTTGGATGACCACCCATGCATCTTTTATCAAAAAAATTGCACCGTTTTGCTTAAAATAATGCAATTAAATCTCTATATTGGTTTATCTTAAAGAATGGAAATTTATCTTCTAACACATGCATGTCAAAATACACTAATAGTGTATCACACTATATGTTACATAGTTTAAATCCATGATACATCTGTTTATATAGTGTAAACACAACTTACATTATCAATGTATATACGTTACTTTATTTTTCAAATTGCTATACTCACTAGATTATTTGGGAGAAAATCATATTGCCACTTTATTTTCAATTCCTTAGTTGTAACATCTCGATCACATAACCTAATACGTTGAGGATGTTCATTCAATAAATCAACTTCAACTTTCACTTTAGCACATGAGGGTCTCATTTGATTCCTTGTGAAGCAACAAGTTGTAAAGGCTTTCCCACAAAAGTAGCTAAAGAAAAAACTGCATTCTTGACGAAGAATTGCAGTGACAAATTGGGGAAAGCAATCCGGCCTATGGCGATGGAAGTCTCTTCATTGGGATCAAATTATTTGTCCCACTTTAATGTACGCATTGGTGAAGACCTATTATCAACCTTCAGCCAAAATGCTGGCCGAGATAACAAGTGTATGTAATCCTCTAACAACGGAAGTCTAATTAAAACATTACGATAATCCAAATAGCCAATGTTGCACTCACTTTTCAATTCACATTGCAATGTGATTGACACGACCCAGAATCCGGTTAGGCCGTGCGGGCACCCGACATCCTCCCCTAGACCCGTCGGGCGAACCCTTACCAATTAAATCAGGAAAATAAAAATAACAATTTACAAATAAGGACAAGACTTAAAATAAAAACACGGACATACTGATACCTCTAAGCTGTATAAAATAAATTACAGCTGACTACCCAACATGCTAGGTTTAGGGCTATCCAGACCAGACATTTAAGAGTACAAAAGAAGATAGATACCTCCTGGAGGGAGCAAAATGCAACTGAAATAATGAACAATAAACTGGTGGCCATCCGGAATAAAAGCTGGCTCACCCTGACAGCTGAAGTCGTCTTCGCTCCTTCACAACGTGGCAAACTAAATCCTGGAGCGAACCTACCGAAACGAAATAGATAGACAAGAAACAAACAAAAAAAAGGGGTGAGTCAAAGGACTCAATAAGTGGGGCAGACTAGCCACCTCAAAGAATATGGTAGCTAGCCAGGGAGGAGAAACAGATAAATAAATTTCCTCTTATTTAAATTATAAAAAGACAGAGCCAGATAATAACCGGAAAGACGTAAGAAACTTATAAACTCAACCAAGGATGCGTGCCAAAAACATATCAACAAATATGCAATGCACATATAAGCAGAACAATAGCCATGTACCGTAAGTCTACACAATGGTATGAATTGAGATGGAATGAAATGAAGTGAGATGAAATAAAATGAAATGAAATATGATGCGAAGGGTCACATGTGCCCGTAGTCCCATCCCGAAGCGGAATACTCCTGTATTCGAGGGGAATCCAATCTGATAACCAACTGGAGCGGAATACTCCTGCTCCTGGGGCGGAATACTCCTGCACCCGATATAATATAAACCAGAGGCGGAATACTCCTGCACTCTCCTGGGGCGGAATACTCCTGCACCCGATATAATGTAAAGCTGAGGCGGAATACTCCTGCACTCAATATCTGACATAAGAGCGGAATACTCCTGCTCTTGGGGCAGAATCCTCCTACCCTCAATATGATATAATGGAGCGGAATCCTCCTGCTCCTGGGGCGGAATACTCCTGCACCCAATATGATATGCAATGTAATGCATATGAATGACATATAATGCATATGAATGCAACGTGATGCAATAATAAACCTTCACCGGCGCGGGACTCTCATCGACAGCCGGGAAGTAGATGCCAACTCACAGCCAGGGTACAATGCTCGGATCCTCATTGCAATACCAACAATAGGACATAACATATAATATACAATGTAAATCCAAAGCTAAGGCGTAATGAGTACGCCTATCGGCAGCTACACACGTAAGGAACACGTGGTAGAAAATCCACGAGGCCAGGTGCCTCCAAAGAAATGGATATAAATACTTACCTCTTCCAAAAGTTGGCATTGCTAATCAACAACCGCTTTATCCTTTGGTTTCATTGCCAAACGATCCCACTCTATTCAATAAGCAGAAAAATATATCAAATTAGGCTAAATGCTTCATTCCTCACATCTTAGGGCAATCCGGTTAGGAACCTGGTACCCTATTCGCATACGCAATACGCAGGCCAGGTCTATGCACGGGGTTTATGGTCACATAACCAAATCCCAAATAAATTACATTTATAAGTTTCCCATAACTCCCTGAGTACGAATATATAATCAATTTCATTATCAGGGTCCATTTGACTTTTTAAACTATTAATTGAATTTATTAAAACGATGTATAATATTCCAAGTTTTACCGTTAAAACATATTCAAACACACGTAATAAACTCAGATAATATATTAGGATCATTACTTGAATGTTTCAGGGTGAAAATTCTATTTTTTTTCCGGCCCCTTTTCTCATTTTCTGGTATTATTTTATTTGCTGCGTTTTTCATATTTTTGTTTCTGCTCTCAGTTGCATTTTCGTTCTACTCTGAATCTAATGATATATATGTGTGTCAGACGGCCTAACTTTTTTGTACTTTTCCCTTTTTTGTCTTTTTTTTTTGTTTTTTTTAATTTTCTTTTCTTTTCTTAACGAAAATTAAAACTGTGTTCTACGATATTCGAAATAATTCCAACTTTTGCATACAAGTTATACAAAATATATGTAACATACTCGCGAAGACGGATCTCAAATCGGACTCCCGAAACTCAAGATGCGAATCTAAATGAAAAGAAGTCAAATTATTTAACTTTCGGCATTTTAGCGGAAACTAGCCGAACAACATCGAAATTCACTTTCGAAAGTTCATAAAAGTCACAAATAATCATACAAACCTAACGGCGCTTTCGGATTTTAAATCGGAGCTCATTCGCCCAAAACCGAGCTCAAAAATCTCTTTTTAATATTTATCGCCAATAAAAACTAAAACCTTCTTCCGATGCCTACCAAACGAGGTCTGATTTAGCTCAAATTTTACAGACAGATCCTAATGGATATTACGAATATTTTAAAATTATCGGCACGTCAATCGGAGTCCTAACTTCCGAAACGACTGACCGAGGTCGTTTCAGTGATAGCTTTTCTCAAAGCATGAAAATCTGGCATTCCATAGAAAAACTTACCCACTACAGCAGGTTGTAAATTTGCATGAATAACCAACGAATCAACCTCTGTCAAATCAAACATAACTGTTGGGTGTTGGCTCCCCATGCATCATCTCCACCGGTTTTTCAAGAATTAATGGTTGTTCAATAGGTGCACCATGATTTTGTAAACGTGAGGCATAAGAGTTAGGTTGTTGGGGTTGTGGAACATGTATAATAGGATGTAAAGAAGGATTAGAAGACTGGGCGACCCCAGTAGAGGGGACTGCCCAGTGGTTGGAGATGCCATTAAAATGGCCTAAATAGCAGCATGTTTTTGTCTTCTCCAAGTCGTCGATCTCTAGAGCGTAGGGTCGTCTTTTTTTTTCTTTTTTCTTTTTTTAGGACATATTTCGGTGCAAAGCCTACCTCTTTTGAAAACTCTATTGCTGCATAATTCTGCACATTTTCCGTTATCTGCACTGTTTTTGCAGACTTGGGCGACTGTGGTGCCAATAGGCGACATGGGGAGGGAAGTGAGGTGGAGGCTAGGGCTTTCCCTTTGTAGTTGTTAGTAGTAACTTCTATATAAAAAATAATGATATGTTTTATTGTATCAATAATATTGCTATTTTTTTCGTAATTAAGGCTTCAAAATTGTATACTCCCTCTGTTTCAAAAAGCATGAACCTATTTCCTTTATAGTCTGTTTAAAAAAAAAGACCTCTTTCTAAATTTGGAAAGAAATTTTCACTTTTACTCATCCCCTAGATGATTTGTAGCCACACAAATATCTATAACTTATTTTAGACCACAAGTTTCAAAAATCTTCCCTTCTTTATTAAACTCCGTGCAAAGTCAAATGGGTTCATCTAAAGTGGAACGGAAGGGGTATAAGTGTAAATCCCTTATTGAAATATTAGGTAAGATGTGATCTTTTTCCACATTTCTATATACTCATAAGTACATATGCTATCTTACTATATCTAATTGATAATATTTGAAATGTTAGACGATATCTAATCATCCTAAATTTAAGTAATACATTATTTCGCTTTATAAATAATCGACAGAACAACTACGTGCTCATAAAAACTAATTATATGAAATACTGAAAAAATATTACTAGGTTAAACAAAAATATAAATTTTCTATATTGACGATATTATATTTTAAAGTAAAATTTCATGTCAAACATAGATTTCATAAGATACATTTAACTTCCACTTTATTTTAAACCCAACGTGCTTACTGTCACAGAAGTGATTTTCATCACTTAAACCCGCCGAGGTTTGCCCCGTGCGACAGCCAAGCAGCACGCTCGCAAGGCTCAGCCATTTGTCACACTTAGAGTAATTTAGGGTCGTTTGTCTTAGGTTTGAAAATAGGCAGCGATGTTTGAGTTGTTTAGGCAGATGATTGAAGTATATTGAAGTAAAGATCACACACAACAATGAAACGTAAAGGCACAAATGAAAACGAGACAGTCAAATACGGGAAAATCCCAACATTTATATTATTCACACCAAATACAAAGTAAAGCCACCAAGGCCAATGTTTTCTCTTCTAAGAAAATGAGTTAAAATCTGTCTAAGTAATAAAATAGCCGAAATAGACTTTAAATACAATGGGGAAAACAGCCAAAGGCTTTACAAGTGGATAGGGGAGTTATTCCAACTAGGCAGGCCATGTTTCGGCCCTTTCAGCGCACAAATAGGCCAGCTCAGCCCACGTTTTTGCCCACTTCTGCCCATGTTTAGACGCCCAACTGACTGATCATGTGCCCTGCACATGTGCCTAACACTTGCCCTTTGTCCAACCGACTTAGCTCACCACACATCCGACTTTGCCTAGCTCCAGCACTCTTTGCCCCAACCTAGCCAAACGCCATGCACTATGTTCAGCTTCCTTGCTTGCCTTGGCATCAAGACACCAAGTTTTGACACCCCGTTGCCCACATAATCATCTATCTCGCATTGGCTCGCTTGCCACCCAACAAGCTACCCGGTTTGCCATCTTATCACCCACAAAGGCACAAGGCTGCCTAGCCGTTGCACCAACGTTGCTTGTCAATCAGCTCATCAATGCCTTGATCCCACCAAGTCAATCTAAGCCCGCCCTTGACAAATCAACCAACGTTCATGCTGCTTTCAATCCGCATTTAGCTATAACTAGGAGCAACACCCCAAATCTCGTCATAGCCATGCCATGCCATAATCTGCCGAGTCTAAGGGGCTAACAAACCACCCCCACTTGATGAATTCGACGCCCTCGTCGAACCAATTTCAACTTTACTCGCCATCAATGGACTACAAAACGCAGCAGCCACATACTCTTCTTCATTGCCTTCCTTAGTCTCATCATTATCATTAGCAAGAAGAGCATTCAGTTTAGCACGTTTTGGACAGTCCGCTGCCCGATGCGGTTCATCACAAATAAAGCAGCCATGTGGTTTATTCTCTTGTTCCTTAGACTTATCACCCGCTGCCTTCCCTTTGCTACTAGCCTCACCCGTTGCATTGCACTTTTCAGCATTTTCCCACTCCTTTCCCTTGTCAGCATTCCCATTTTTAGCCTTAGAAGCAGAAAATTCAGCATCCTCACGCCTAAAGTCGCCCAATGCATCGGCAGCCGCAATGGCACTAGGGAGGTCTTTCACGTTCTGCCTCCTTAGTTCCATTTGAGCCCACCCTTGCAGCCCAAACATGAAGTTATGTAGCTTGTCCTCCTCGGACATATTTGTTATACTCAAAATCAAAGAACTAAATTCCTTGACATAATTCCTCAATGAACCGGTTTGCTTTAACCGTTTAAGTTTGTCCCTAGCAACCCAAGCATAGTTACTAGGCAAGAATTGATCCTGCAACTCTTTCTTAAGCCGCTCCCACGACTCAATCTTAGGTCTGCCCGCACTCACGCCATCAGCCACATGAGTACGCCACCATAATTTAGCATCACTAACCAAGTAACGTGTTGTCAAAGACACTTTCTCCCCGTCTTGGACATGGGCTGCCTCGAAATATTGCTCCATGTCCCATAGAAAATTCTCAAGTACAACAGTGTTACGAGAGCCCTTAAATGCCTTAAGTTCAGGGATCTTTACCTTAGAACGTTCATCAACCCGTTGAACACCCGTTCCAACAGCCCGCCTAAGCACAACGACTTCCACATTCAGATTTTCGTTGTCCTTAGTGAGTTTATCAATTTCAGCCGCAACAACACTCTTGAAGGCTTGACTTTCTGCCTCAAGACGTTCATAATGGGCCTTAAGACGAGCCAATTGTGTCAGCACATTAACCAGATCGACACCATCGTCAGTTACACCCACCAGCGCCTCAAGTTTAGCCAACCGTTCCTTTATTTCAGCGCTACTATTTCCACCAGCCATGGTTTTTCTCTAAGCAACGAACCAGATCCTTCAAGCTCTGATACCAAGTTGTCACAGGGGTGATTTTGATCACTTAAACCCGCCGAGGTTTGTCCCGTGCGGCAGCCAAGCAGCCCGCCCGCAAGGCTTAACCGTTTGTCACACTTAAAATAATTTAGGGTCGATTGTCTTAGGTTTGAAAATAGGCAGCGATGTTTGAGTTGTTTAGGAAGATGATTGAAGTATATTGAAGTAAAGATCACACACAACAATGAAACGTAAAGGCACAAATGAAAACGAGACAGTCAAATACGGGAAAATCCCAACCTTTATATTATTCACACCAAATACAAAGTAAAGCCACCAAGGCCAATGTTTTCTCTCCTAAGAAAATGAGTTAAAATCTGTCTAAGTAATATAATAGCCGAAATAGACTTTAAATACAATGGGGGGGAAAACAGCCAAAGGCTTTACAAGTGGATAGGGGAGTTATTCCAACTAGGCAGGTCATGTTTCAGCCCTTTCAGCGTACAAATAGGCCAACTCAGCCCACGTTTTTGCCCACTTCTGCCCATGTTTAGACGCCCAACTGACTGATCATGTGCCCTGCACATGTGCCTAACACTTGCCCTTTCTCCAGCCGACTTAGCTCACCACACAGCCGACTTTGCCTAGCTCCAGCACTCTTTGCCCCAACCTAGCCAAACGCCATGCACTATGTTCAGCTTCCTTGCTTGCCTTGACATCAAGACACCAAGTCTTGACACCCCGTTGCCCACATAATCGTCTATCTCGCACTGGCTCGCTTGCCACCCAACAAGCTGCCCGGTTTGCCATCTTATCACCCACAAAGGCACAAGGCTGCCTAGCCGTTGCACCAATGTTGCTTGTCAATCAGCTCATCAATGCCTTGATCCCGCCAAGTCAATCTAAGCCCGCCCTTGACAAATCAACCAACGTTCATGTTGCTTTCAATCCGCATTTAGCTACAACTAGGAGCAACACCCCAAATCTTGTCATAGCCATGCCATGCAATAATCCACTGAGTCTAAGGGCTAACACTTACCATCTCAGCAACTCTCACTTGTCAACTTCCACTTTAACCTCACTTGTCAACTTCCACTTTAAATTACCTTTAAAAAAAAAAAAATATAACTCAAATATTGGCAGTTCTTAGTCAATTTTGAAAGGGGGTATAAAAAGCAAATTCCTTTTCTTCATGACCTTCACTATAGTTCCAGCTCCCTCCCCACCAACTCAAGCTCTTTCGCCATGGTACTACTACTCACTTTTCTTTGCTATCTTCTAAGTACTTCTTACACAAACACACACAGAGTAAAAGAAGCTAACAATTTTCGTTCATGTGAATGTATACACAGGAGTACCTAAAAACAGTAATCCCTTCTCACCTTTTCGCCGAACGTGGGTCCAATCTCGTTATCATTAATCCAGGTACTAAACCCTAACTTCTCTCAATTTCAGCTTTAATTTATTTATTATCCTTAGTTAATTGCTTAAGTAGTGCATAAATACAAATTACGTGAACTGTATTATTTTAGGTTCCGCAAATATTAGAATAGGATTAGCACAACAGGACAATCCATTCAATGTACCTCATTGCATTGCCCGTCGCACTAGTCAATTACCTAAACGAAATGTTCAAGATCAAGTAAGGCCAAATTTTGTAACTTTATGTATTTTCAGGCCAAAGTTTGCCATTTTATGTGATTGAATGTGTTTTAATGATAATTTTTTTTTATGTGCTTAGATTTTGAATTCTCAGGTTACAACTGCACAGCATATGGAGCGCGAAAGAGCGTATGACATTGTTAGTTACACGAAATAGATAGTATTATATAATTTTTCAGTTATTTCTGTCAATTTGAGTAAAATAAGAAGTTTAATCATATATTGATGATGTGAATGTTTTATAATATATTTTTATTGTTTCATGTATTTTTAATTTTGTTGATCAGAGTGCGGCACTGTTGAGAATTCCATTTTTGGATGAGGAGGTAGCTAACAGTTCCTATCAACGCAAGGTACCACGGGGAATTCTCTATGCTTTATGTATAAAGTGATTTTTTTTTTTTTTTTTTTTTTTTTTTTTTGGGATTTTGAGTATTTCCATGTCAATGTTTGATGAGAAGTGGTTGTTTGAGCTATGGAACTCGATTTTTTTTTTTTGGGGAACAGTCCTGTGGAATCCAAATTAGTGGAGCTAAACTATCTATAGTCATGATTTTGGTGATAGCTGCCTCTATCGGCAAGCTTATGTGTGTAGTCTGTGTGTGTCTCTGCAGATGGGACGTGCAGATGCATATCCTCCTCAAAATAACATGAAAGAGCCAGTGTTCACTTGGACTGATGTTTTCGAGAAAAATATTCCTCATTCTTTAACAACGGGTGAGAGCTGTAACCTGTTCATTCTTGAGTGAAGCATTTATCAAATTAACAGTTTCTTTTAGTTTTGGCTGTTGCGCTCTCGATGCTGAATGTTTTTAGTGTTGTATAGTTTTCTCATGAACTGATTATGGTATTTACAGATGCACAAAATTTTGTCTGGCATTTGATTACTTTTTAAGGTCTACATAGATAGCCTGCTTGTTCTTCTCTGCCTGCAAGTGTGTCCTAGCCAGTTAGTTGATTGGCAAGTAGCCTATGTTCCAGTTGTCATGCCAATATTTGCTGCTATTAATATCTAAAGCAACTGGGCCGATTGGTACAATCTCGGTAATACTACTATAGCTGTTGTGTCTGCTCTAATGCATTAGTATTTCTGGGAGATCTTGTTTTCCTATGTCAAGCTTCTCAGATAAGCATTTTGACAAGAATTCGTATGACAACTCTTCCATAGTTCGTTACCTAATCTTTGATCGTGGACTTGGAAATGTTGTTTCTCTTACTCAACCTTTTGTTTTGAATACACTTCTTTGAATATATCTCCACTGGAAATTTAGCTTCTATAAATTGTGTACACAGAAGATTTCAATGCGTATACTCAACGAGAAGTCTACTAATTTATCAGAACATCCATATCGGAGAGATGATACTTTCTGAATAGTTTAGCTTTTGTTTGATTCTAATAGTAAGCTGGGACATGAACATGCTTAGTTTGTTTATTCTGTTGCTTTTACTTTTATTTCAAGAGTGAGTAAGTATGCTTAGCATTAGCAGAACAAGATGCACCCAACAAGAGTGGTACCAGCGAGTCCCCCACTCAGAAGGATAGCAAGATTAAGGTTGAACCTAATTCCAGTGAACGTAAATATAGAGAGTACATATGTGGAGAGGAAGCTCTACGGATATCCCCAACTGAACCATATTGCTTACGCCGTCCTATACGCCGAGGTCATCTTAATATTTCTCAACATTACCCTACGCAGCAGGTAATATCTTGTTTCAACATTTCTTTTTAGTGCATGGAATATATGAAGCACATCTGTTTCTTCCAGTTGTGACTCACAATCTACTAACATTTGAAATTAAAGTTTTTGGATTGTTCATTCCAAGTTTTTCATAGAGCATTGACACTACTTTTTGAAGTTGATTACTGGAGAAGTTATATAATTGTAGCTTGTTTCAGATAAACAAAAGTTAGTGTCCATTATTAAAAATATAATACTTGGGTAAATTTTAGGTACTTGAAGACCTGTGTACCATCTGGGATTGGATTTTGGTTGAGAAATTGCATATTCCCCATAGTGAGAGAAGCATGTATTCTGCAATGCTTGTTCTTCCAGAGACATTCGACAATCGCGGTATAGATACTCTTCTCTTTTACTGTTCACTCGTTGATGAAGTAAAGTGAAGTTTCAGTATTCCACGGGAAAAAATGCTCCACTAACTGACTATCAAGATATATCTTATCCCCAGCTGTTCCAGCCGTAGTGGGCAGGTTTACCTTACATTTGTTCTGTGTGACAGTAGATTAGTTGAGGTTTGTGTAAGTTGGCCCGAACATTACCGTCATTGAAAAAACTGTGACAGTATTTTTTTATGTATGCGCTGTTCTATTTGACTGATAAATGAGGATACTCAATTTAATTAACAATAAATCATGCAGAATCCAAGGAGCTGTTCTAGTTTGCTGCCTCTGAATTTGGAAACAGGAAAGGCAAAGGCAAAGGAAGGTGGAAGTATAAGAAGAGGGGAAATAGAAGAGGAAAGGGAAACTAACACCAAACTACAAAATGGAAAAATCTGTACTTTTCCTTTCCCTTTCCCTTTCCCTTATCTTCCCTAGTTATCCAATCAAAATTGCCTTGCCACTACTAATACTGAATATGGTTACCCATCATAAGTTTTCTGTCGGAGTAATTTCTCTACTCATCCTTATATTGGAAGTTGAAATGAAAAAGACCTGAATTCAGAACAAGAGCTTCAAAAGAGGGTGTTGTTATCCATGGAGATACCAACAACTTTGTAAGAGGAAATTACCCTATCGCTTCCTCAGATCGTCGATTACTCTCTCTGGTAGGATGTCTTAGGGATTGCTGTTATGTGACCAATCTTCAGATTGATGAACCCAGATTGGACTGCAGCAGTAAAACATCATAAGAAGATCTTAATTTCATCAAATAAAATACAGAAGACGATTACTCTAATTTCATATCAATCTCTTTGCTAACTTGCCACTGCTGAGGGTGACAGAGATTTTTCTGGATTTACTTTATTCGCCTGGAAATTCTTTCAAATTTGACCACCTTCACTGACTCATTAATCAAACAAACCATTATCCTCACCTATTAAGAAAAGACCATCCATTATCCTCTTAGTACTTCATCACAAGGAATCTAGTCACTAACTGGTCACTGAATTTTTTTATGTTTTATTTCCTGCTTGTTTTGTGTCCATTTCCCAGAGAGTGCTCCTTTCATAAGAGCTAACTGGAGGCTTCCTAGATCCACACACGACCAAAGTAAAAGAGTTTTGAAAGACTGCAGACTACACAATATGTCATGTGTGACTTTAACATATGACCACCCCTTTTCTTCTTCTGATAACACTTCTTTGTTGTTTACGCAAGCAGAAATCAAAGAAATGCTATCTATCGTGTTGCGTGACTTACGCTTCAGTTCAGCAGTAGTCCACCAGGTGATGTTATTGTTCTGAGCTTTTTTAGCATTAATATAAAGCAACTGCATGTACACAAGTTAGACAAAAACCTTCATCCTTGGAAATATATGCATAAATAATTTAACTACCGACCTCTTATTTGCCTGTTCAGTTTTTATTTAAATACTGACCCACATGATTGTTTTGTTATCTTTACTAGTTGTTATCAATACTTTCTTATCTTCAGTGTTTTCAGTTTAGTAAAAAAAAAATATGATTTCCTTGAGCCGAGGGTCTACCAAAAACAGCCTCTCCACCTTTCCACAAAGTAGGGGTAAGGTCCGCATACACCCCACCCTCCCCAGACTCCACTTGTCATAGGCGTTCTAATGAACACTAAATCCACTCTTCAAATTAAAATGTTATTACAACACTTGTGTGTATGGTATGTACTGTTACGCTGTTCCATTTAGTAGCTATTGTCATAAAAGACCTTAGATATTACTTCCGTAGTTGCAGTTTTCTGAACAGGCTTGCTGCACTTTCTAATGGGGAGTTACTTTTGACTTTCTAAGGGAATTTTACCCAACAGAAGGACAAACTTCCTTTTCTTTTTATTAAGTAAAAAGGACAAACGTCCTTTCTCGTAGAACATTTCTTGATAAAAACGAAACAAGGAGGTCTCATCTATTAGAAGCGCTTATTTATTTGAAAGGGTGGTATAGTGGGGAGGTGGGGGACGGTGAGAATCTCTGTACTGTTTAACTTAATATTATTTGCTCCCCAAAGATTCTATATTTAGGGTGTCACATCTCTGTTATGTTCTCTCTTTCCCAGTTGACTCTTATCATAATTACAAGATCTAAAGTATTGGCAGTTTTGGTATTAGAGATCTGCTGTTGTTACAATCATGTCATCCTAATTAACAAGAAGACAAGTTTTGCCTTTCTGCTAGTTTTATTGATTTTCAAGGTGCCATTACTCACATGACGATTTGAAACCTGGATCTTCATGGTTCATGATTATAAAGTTTCATTTCACCAACTTTAATTGCACAAATTAGAAACTTCTTTGTGCTTTATTTGGTAACTTGGTTGGGTAATTGCATACATTATAAACTTTTTCTGGAGTTCCTACTTCTTCTGCTCTTTTTGTCTCGTGGAGCCTCTCTTACCGTCCATCATCCTTATTGATGCAATATTCTGATTACCTGAGGAGGTCCAACGAGGAAACACTTGGGGACATTAATGGGTTTGCTGAAATGGGGAAGTTTTGCTCTTGAATATGTGATCACCTGTTCTTGGAAATGCAGACTACTGAAAACAACTAATATAAGTGCTAACTGTACCTTGTAATCAAACAGTAGGATGCAGCTCGAAAAATCAAACCGTAGGGGTGAAATGTAGGCTGAAATTCATCTTTGTTATTCATGTTCTATTTGAATTTCTTGAACCAGGAAGGTCTTGCTGCAGCTTTTGGAAATGGTTTATCAACAGCATGCATTGTTAATATGGGAGCTCAAGTGACATCTGTTATCTGTATTGAGGTATGGTTGTTCTATTTCTGCCTTCTACATAGTTGGAAAGTGGCAGTAAACCCCCTCCCCCCCACCCCAAAAAAAAAATAAAAATTTGAGGGCTTTGTTTGTAGCATCCCATTATCAGAAACGTCCACGAAAAAGGATTCTACTGACTGACTTTGATGCTGCAAGGGATTTTACGTGTGTTTTTGGGGGGCGGGGCGTGCTTATAACTGGGCATGATAACATTTCAAAAGTGCTTGTTAAGAAGGTGTATAGCAATGGTAACTTTCTCTTTCTTTAATAGATTTCCCAAACGACTCTTGCCACCAACTTTCACAAGTTATGTTTATTACATCGAGTACCATCAGTGCTATTGATGCACACCCAATTATTACCAAATTCTCATCACCTATAGTCTCGATTTATACTAGGTTAAATCATACAAACAGTTGGGATTGCGAGATTGCTATTTTGTCTTTATATCTTAATTAGCATCATTACTTCACTATGATTGCTGCTTCAGCATGGATCCTGTCACTTGAGCAACAATATCATGGGCAACCACCCCTTGATCTTCCCAACTACACTGCAAATGCCTTGTTATCTATGTAGTTACGTACAGTTTATAGATGTGGCCAGTGCTGTGGTATTATCTTGCTTTTTAACAAAGAATATCCTGAAAATTTCAAAATGACCTATTTTGATCAACCACGTGTCTCCCTAAGCTAATGGTTGATGTTGTTGGACAGGATGGAGTGGCTCTACCTACGACACAAATATCTTTACGCTTTGGTGGAGAGGTGAGCATTTAGTGGGAAGTATGGATTTTACTTTGCTGAGTGGAAATTGGAGGAGCTCAATTCTTTATATTTTATTTTACCTATACCAGAGAGTTGTTTTCACTTTTATTTCTTGGAGAAGTCATCTGATTATCTTTCTTAAGTGGGCTTAACTATATAATTGGTTGAGAACTTGTTTAATCAGAAGTTTCTATTGAATAGTTTTGCTGTCAATTGGCTCTTTATTGATAAACTCAAAAGGGATCTGCACAGAGAAATTGAAAGGAGCTCAAAGATTAAAAATCTTAAGAGTACCTTAAATTTACTTACATCAACATACATTTTTTTTGAAGAAGGTAACAGTATATTCATCAACATAGTTAAGCTTATTCTTTTTTGTTTTTGTTTTTTTGGAGTAAGGTAACATAGTTAAACTTATTCTTGTTTGAATTTTCAATTATTTACACCTCAATGCCAAAATAGTTAAGCTTAGCTCTGTAAATCTCTTATATCCTTTCCGCTCTCTATAGACCCTTTCACTCCAATAATAAATTATTTGTCTTGTAAGGCAAATTAGGGTTTCTCAAAGCTAGAAATTCTCTAAATGTCACACTTAACCCAATACTTAAATATACGTCTCTAACCAGATTATGACAAGTTCAGGTATATATTTATTTAACGCAAGTTTGATGACAATAACGAAACAACCCTAACTAATTGGCAGTGCCTCTATGGATCCTTTGCTTCCATTGTGTTCTGTTCTTAGCGAAGTTCATATTGATTCCGAGAAATTGTAGGTCTATAAAGGACATGGGCAAGCGAGATCTCAGTTTATCCTATGTGTATTACTTGCATTGTTTTGTCGGATTTAATTATTTTTTATCTTGTCCAATCCTGTATGACCATACATCTATGTAAACATCTGCATTTTTACAACACCTTTCGTCATACCATATCCACTCAATGTTTGATATCATGATAGATAGCACTAATTTAGCTATCTCCTTTGTTCTTATATATCAGAATGAACCTACTCTTTTGCCCCCGTTTGGCATTTTATCTTTTAAGATAACATTAAATTGTGTAGTTAGCCATATTACACCAACCTCTCCGAGGTACTTCAACCTCTGTAGGGATTCTATATTGACTATTGGTTTTCCTAAACCACATATTTTACATGAAATCCTTATTTTAGCTGGCCTAATTCTAAAAGCGTAGCTAAAGTTTTGTTTATCATCGATTTATGAGAGTTTGTAAAGTTATTCTTGTGATGTGTGTTGGCAGAAAGATCAGAATAGCATCTCTATCTCTCGTTGTTCTCTGTATTTCTTGTTAAAACTATTAAAATTTTATTTTATTACATTGGACTTGGTTCAAGTCTTTTAACTCTCGACCATCATCTTGTTAGCTTTTACGTTTTCTCCTCTTCTTGCATCCTTGCTTTTGGTTACGAGTCGTCCATGGCTTTACCTAGCCTTGTTAATCACCTTTTTAGTTTCTCTCATGGTTCTCTTAATCTCTTATACCACTGTCTGTTTTGCTCTGCTCTTTGCACCTCCTCATTTCACCATCTAGGTCTTTAGACCTACCTAAAATATTTGTTTGAGTAAAGAGCTTTTTGAACCATCATTCTTCTCTTCAGAGTCAAGAACCAGCGACACAACAAAGGAAGTCATAATATCTTCGATTCCTTCATTTACACGCCAAAATAGACCAGAGATTTGTATAAAGATGGAAGAAAGTCCTTTTTGTTTTGTTTGGTGTATCATGATTGAAGGGAGTGGGAAGCTGTAGTGATTTTCAGGAAAAACCTGGGTCCCTTTTACTTCAAGCTTATAGCAATTTATTCAGTTCTTTCTTGATAGTTTAATTGGCTTTTGTCTTTCTAAGGGATAATAACATTTTTTTTCCCAGAAAAAAGAAGTTCTAACTTTTTTTTATGTTATGACAGGATATATCAAGATGCCTTCTCTGGACTCAGAGGCATCATCAAACATGGCCACCAATTCGGACTGATGCCCTGTCAAAGCCTGTAGATTTGCTAATGCTTAACAGACTTAAGGAGTCCTACTGTCAGATCAAAGTGAGCTTCCTAAAATAGTTTTAAATATAAATTCAAGGTTCTTATTCATTAAAAAAAAAATTCAAGGTTCTTAACATTTTTATGCTAGTAACATGGCAGAGCCCATTACTGACCATTCCTCACTTGGGTGAAAAAAGTATGAAGCTGGGAATGTATATCCAGCATTGTCTCTGGCTGAGTAGAGACAATTAGTGGACGATCTTCAGGCTATCTGTTCGATTTATCACTTTCTATTTCAATCTTCCGCATCGTTTATAATAGCCTTGTTATGGATTCGATGCATTGTTACATGAAATCCTAAATGTTCAACTTTTTTCCACTGTCCAGGAGGGGAAAGTAGAAGCTGTTGCTATGGTACATTCATATGAAGATGGAACACCACCTGGATCTCACAAGACAAGACTGGCTGCTCTTAATGTATACCTTTTAATTTCAAATTTCAAAATCCTCATTGTATTTTTTTTTCTTTTGTTGAAGATGATGTGTGTCTAATGCATTTCTTTTACTTTCACATTCTAATTTTCCAAAAATAGATTCTGCTTATGCCTCATAACTTTCTGGAGTAACAGTTCAGTTGCAATAGACCGTAAGGCTACTGCAAACAATGGGTGCAGCTAGTGTTTCTTGTCATGGTTAAAAAACTTACATTATCTGATCCAAACTACCTTTTTATCACTCATAAGTCAACGAAAAATCCCAAATTAAGTCATGACATGCTTTGTAATTTAAGCTGGGTTTGACGTGAACAATCTTGACACACTTTTGCTATTGAACATGAGATTCCGTGTTAATTAGCCAGTGTGCAATCTTTTACAGTATCAAATCCCATATTTCAATAGAAAAAGGAAGATTTGGTAGTTATGATGAAGATGACCTGTTAAATTTTGATATTAAGTATTATGTACCTGATAGTTTGATAATACAGGTTCCCCCAATGGGTTTATTTTACCCAGCACTTTTGGTTCCAGATGTCTATCCTCCACCACCCCGTTCTTGGTAAGTTGTAAGTACATATGATGTCACTAAATCCTTTCCCCCTCCTTCTATGCTCATAATCACATTTCGATAGGTTTAACGATTATGATGATATGCTTGAGGACACATGGAACATGGACTTCCCTGGTGGTGGTGCATTTCCGATGTGGGAGAGCTACCCAACTTATCATACAAAGCCTAAGAAAGAAGATAATATTGGTCTTGCTGAAGCTATTACAAAGAGTATTCTTTTGGCAGGTGATTATGGTAATCTCTTTTATAATGTGGTAGAATTTGGATGTACTTTTCCTGAAACTTTTTCATACAATTGACAGGCCGTATTGACCTACAGAGAAAGTTGTTTTGTAGCATGCAACTGGTTAGTTATTTTGACATTCCACCTATACTTAATGTACACTTGGTTCGAAAACATGACATTTTTTAGTTCTCCAGATCGGTGGAGCTGCATCAACTGATGGTCTCATTCCTGCTGTCGAGGAAAGGTGTGCCTCAAGTCTAGTTTTGCGTAAAATTAAAAAGGGAAAGAGAAAAGGATGCACTGGAATTTGGACATAATTACATATACATATAATCAATGACTATTTCACTGCCGGTTTGGAATATAGTTAACAGATAACTAGATGACTGCATTTTGTTATGCTATCATATAAGTTTGTACAAGTAATATGAAGTTCATAATATTCTAAGCTATGGCTAATGAATTAGGAGATCACTAGTATGGTTTGCTGCTCCTATGCTAACTACTGTCTTTCTTATGCAGAGTTTTACATGCAATCCCTTCACATGAAGCAATTGACACAGTAGAGGTATGTTTTGAGCTTCTTATTCTTTTCTATTCTCGTTCTTTCTTCAATATGCATTTTTGAACAATCTTAAGTACCTTTATCTCTCTATATTGGCTTCGTGATTTAATCAATTGGACTTCATATCAGTCCTGACTACTGCCCCCATTACCATCCTGTAGTTTCATTATGTATTTGACGTTTTCAAATGTATCCTACAGATTCTTAGTTTGTTTTTAGCATGCTGAGAACAATATTGGGGAAATGACTTAATTGCCTTCAAAGTTGTTTACACTAAAAAGGAGTTGATTATTGCAAATTCTTTATTAAAAATTGATTCAAATAAAAATTAACTTTTGTATCTACTTACTGTAGATTGATTAGATAAGATTAATTTTAATAAATTTTAATTCTTTTGTGATAAATACAGTAGAAAGTATGTAATCACAAAATGGAGAAGGATGAATGGTGAAAATGGATGGAGAAGGAGTTACGAATTTTGTATTGGAATGGGTACTTTGGGGGATTAAAGAAGTATTAGGGATTAAACAGTAAAACTCTTGGTCAAACCAAAATGTTAACAAGTTGAAAAACAATTTGTTGGGAGTGACCAACTTATGACATTTGGCTGATAAATACTTTTGATGTTTACGAAACACAGATAAGTCAAAAGTTATAAGCTTACAAAACACCCTTGTTAGCTACAAATTTGTTTTAGTTTCTTTTACCTCTTCTTTTGTTTCTGACGGATAAGGGCAATTTAATTAAGACTACATTAAATGAATGACTTAAAGACAATTCCAAAGTGTTTTTTGTTCTGCTTCCCGATCGTCGTTAAATCATCACTCACTTATTTCAATTCTCTTGTTACCAATCTTTGCCTGTCTGATAGAAATTGATAAGCAAGTAGAAAATGTAGAAAACTTATGATACTTTTATTATTAAACTTTTTTTTTTGGTATAATATTTGAATGAGATGAGCTTAAATGGAGCGATATGATTAATGAGGATTTTTTTTTTTTTTTGGGGGGATAAAGATGATTAATGAGGATTCGTATAGCCGACTGTTAACTTGCTTGGGATTGAGGAGTAGTAGTAGTAGTAGTTGTGTCCGTCTTTCCCCAGTATGTAGATTCCTTGATCAGCTAATCCAACTTGTTGGTACAGAATTCAAAAAGGAGCATGTGTGGGTGAATATTTCGAGTGAAAGCTTTGAAGAATCTTTGACACTTGAGGTCAAAAGTTCTTACGGAAGTCATGTGCTTCTCATGGACAGCTCTAAAATATGCCATCTTGACTCGGAACAACCTATGCAGAAGGAACTTTCAGTTAGTAAATAGAATTTATATGTGAAAAACTAGATCAGAATCTGCAAACCACCTCTTCTTGCACTGTTCAGTTGCTGCAGAAATATGCGTATGTTTTTAGCAATTTTTGGAATCAGTTGGTCTACCCGTCAGAATATTAAGGAAGCATTTGAAAGTTTGGGCCCATGGAAAGTTGACAAAACCATCAAGAAGATCTGGCAGATGATCTCAGTTGTATTTGTTGGTGCATTTGGACAGAGGAACAATAGATGTTTTGATGGCATCTCAACTCCCATTAGTTTTTTGAAATCCAAGTGTTCAATGAACCTTTTTAGTTGGAGTGACCTGTCCCCTGTAAAAGATGTCTCTGTTTGGCTTAGAAGCCTTGCTTTTGGTCTTGGTTAACTCACTGCTCTGGTTATAAATCTTTTTGTATTAAGGAGTTAACTGAGGCCCTTTTGTACTGTTTCTGCATCTTCTTGATGCCATTAATACAATATCTTACTTCATTAAAAAAAAAAAAAAAGGAATCCTTGACACTTGAATAAGTGCAACGGAAATTATTATTTATGTCCATCCTTCTTTTGGGCCGGTATCGTCCTTGCTAAATCTCTTGATTTCATCAATCTGTTTTCTGCTTATCATTTATTCTTTTTTTGTATCATAAGTTGCTGTCAGGAAATAACATTTGTGTTTGTGCGTACATATATTAGGTCTTGCCATCGAGAACAAATCCAGCGTTTGTGTCATGGAAAGGCGGAGCAGTAAGTCGATGCTCTTTTTGTTAGGGGTTCTGCTTAATGTTTCACCCACTATCTTTTTAGTTGGTAAATCCAACCATTTGGTTTTATGGCTGAGATGCAGTTTTGAACATTGTATAATAAGGTGAGTTATAAGGAGGTAATGAATAATAAGTACCTATCTATAAATGACGACACTACTATCAAAAAATGAAAAAAAAGGGTCTTGATAACTAAGTACCTCTCTACCTTCTGTGTGCTTTTGTCACCAAGGAAATAAAAGGTCAGTGAAGAGTTTTCTCTTAACAGAAGTAATGGGGCTGTTAATCGCATCAACTGGCTATAGTACTCCAGCCACATGGTCTAAAGAACTTTTGTTGCTACAGACTGTAATATCATTGAAACCTATTCTGGTGAATAATTTATGAATTATATCTCTCAGTACAAGATTAGGAGCCTAAGAGGGACAAGCATTTTACTGTGTCATGCCTTTTGTTCTATAACCTTAGTTCCTGAAGAACAATTAAGTGGTAGAATATTACCTTTGGTAGAATTCTTCTTTTCGGATGAGCAGCAGTTTAATTTGACTTTTGTATATCCAGCAAGCTAATAAGAAAAAACTTATTTTTGAGACCGTTTTCTTGTAATCATGCAAAAGATGATACTTGTTCAACCAAACCCAGTATAATGTTTTCACTTTTAAGCGTGTGTGAGGACTCGATAAAGTTAGTCTCACTTTTGCATTCTATAAATATATCTTTGCAGATCCTCGGCATTCTTGATATTAGTAGGGATGCTTGGATTCATCGAGAGGACTGGATTAGAAATGGGATCCACATCGGCAGTGGGAGGAAGTACAAGGATTCATATTATCTTCAAGCACAGGCAATGTGTTATATAAATTCATAGGAGGTACAAATGAATGTTGATCATTTATCCCTTTGATCGCATCATTACATCTCACGTGAAATGGATGTGTGTGTGTGTGTGTGTGTGTGAGAGAGAGAGAGAGAGAGAGAGAGAGAGAGAGAGAGAGAGAGAGAGAGAGAGAGGGAGAGGGAGGGGGGGGGGGGTCTTGTAAACATTAACTTTCTGACACGCTTTTAAACAACAAGCCTCTGGTCCAGGAGAATGGAATGTATTCTGCAGCCGAAAATATAAAAAGGGTCAAATATGTGAGAATACACGCCCGCTGGGTTATACAGTGGCCTTTGGAAAATATGCATAGGTTCTGTAGGTTGTGTGATGTTATTGCTATTAACATTTCTCTCTCAATTGTTCAGCTTTCAGTAGGATTATGAGATTGAGAAGATGAAAGTTGGGGCTTGCTGGAAGAGTAATATGACATGCAGTGTTTCATTATAAGCTCGTTGAGGGTCACATATTCTTTGGCTTTGTAGCTTCTCTTGAATACAAACAAACGCGAGCCTGACTCCTCCCTGGAAATGCACTCAATCATCTCCATAGTAGAACTTCTGAACGAGGATATTTGCAGTCCTGCAAATCAGTCGAGAGTTGTTGCTCATCAAGGCCAATCTGAAGTAAATTCTAGGTAATTAAGTCACGGTAAAGGGTTAACATATTAATCTTTCTATCCACTGTTTTCTAGTAGCAGATGTTATGAGCCTAATGGCACACCCTATGTCATTCAACTGTATATCAGTGTGGGAAGCGATTTAAAATCCTATAGTTGCACGTTGTTGTGCAAGCATAAGTTATTTGTTTAAATGTATATCACTTTCCTCGTTTTTTATGATCTGTTTAATTGTTACTTTACATAAGAGGAAGAATATGTTTTGGAGTAGTCGAGTCTGTTGAATAAGGAGAAACAAAAGAAGCAGAAGAAGTAGAAAAAAAGAATCCCACATCGGTATCTGACCAGTATTAAAGCAAGAGTTGTTTAGTAAAAGGTAAGGGTGAAGCGTGTTGAAAGCTTAAAAGGGTCGGTTGGCTAAATATGCCACTCTCACCTGAATGGTATGTGCTGTATGGATATCAAGACATATGGCCGACATAATTTGTGGAAATTCTTAGGGCTGGCTCGCTAGCCGACCCTATGTTACTTCTCTCTTAAACTTACTTAATATATACACTAAGAAAAGAAAATGACGATTGTCTTTTCTAGCAAAGTTCAAGGTTGGATTTCCTTCGGGCCTAGGCCGTCGAGGTTTTTTCTCATGAATATCCCATACCCTACTAAACGTAAATATATAACTTGTAAAATTCAATTAGGTAGGGACTTTGTATTCAATAAAAATCGACGTGCTCGGACAGCACTTCGATATGACAAGCCGAGGATAATAGAACTGATGTTCCGAAGGAGAGAAACCAGCCGAGGATAAAAGAACTGATGTTTCGAAGGAGAGAAACCGAATCTAACCGAAGCAAACGATTGAACCACCAAAGCCAAGCACCGGTGTCACCATCGAAGGCGAGTCGCGAAGCTGTGCTTCGGTGACACTCGCTTAGACCGAACAACAAGGTCACATCACCGAGGTCATGCATTTGGGCCTCGGTGGAACCCCTCGGTTCCAGCGACTTAGCAGCTGATTACCACAGCCCACTAACTCTACTCAAGAAGATGCTGAGCGTGGATGTAGGCATGATTAGTCATGGAGAACGTGGGCAAGACCCCTGTACCTATAAATAGCTCCTCATTTTACATTGTATTCATTCAGAAATACATAAAACTCCGGCAAAATTTGTAGTCACATCTATATATTGAAATCACTGTTATTTCTTGTATTTTCGCTTATTCTTAGCACTGTTTCGACTTTGATACTAAGATTTGCTTGTGTTCTTAACCCAAATTCGATTTGTGATCCTAAATGAGTTTAGGCCCATACAAATTGGCGCCGTCTGTGGGGATACATGCATAAACACTTGGTTCCAAAGTTGAATGTTTTCTTCATTTGAATTCACGTTTCTCACTCGACATACTTGACGATATGACTGACAATAGCAGGAATCCCGCTGATTTGCAGTTAACTCCCGATGGACAGACTAGCGATCAGTCGAACCCGAATTCTTCATCTTCGATGACGACTGAAGCCTTTCAGGCCTACGTTGTCGCCTCACTAAAAGCTCTTCAAGAGCAGCAGGCCGAAGAGGCCAACATTAATGCTGGGTTTCGTACCTCGTTAGAGGCAAGGAATAGCTCAACCCCAAATGGAGCCCAGCCTGTGGACCCAAGTGGAGGCATCCCGCTCTTCGTTCCTATGGGCGTGATAACAGGGGGACCTCAAAATGTGACCACGTCTGGGGGTCGGGTATATTGCCGAACACAATGCCACACTTCGGGACACTTCCCACTGTGGCAGAAACTACTTCTTCGGTTGACGTTGAAAAGTTAACCAAAGAGATCGAAGCCCGAGTTGAGGCTCGCGTCGAGGCGCGAGTGGAAAAGTGCCTCGAGAGCATTCCCGGGGTGACTAAGATTCAAGACGATCTCGATATTGACCAATATAAGGAGTTGCCATTCAGGCCTGAAGCTGCCCCAGCCCCAACTCCCAAAAAATTTCAAGCTCTTATTCTTGAAGAAATATGATGGGACCACTGACCCCAAAGAGCATGTCACTGAATACATGGCAATGGTAAAGAGCAACGACTTGACGATAATAGAGAAGGAATTAATGTTTCTGAAAAAAATCGGTGCATCCCTTGAGAAAGGAGCACTTCGGTGGTACATGCGCCTACCATCGGGGTCGATTTCCACATCTAAAGAGCTAGTTAACGCGTTCGTTAAAGCACACACCGGGGTGCAGAAAATCCTCCAGAGAAAGGAGGATGTATTTGAAGTCAAACAACGGCCCGATGAGCCACTATAGGACTTCCTCGAGCGCTTTCATGTTGAGCGTATGGAACTACCTCCTATGGATGATGCTCTAGCCATCATGGCATTTGAGAAATGCATCAATGATCGCAACTCCGATGCCGTTGCTGAGTTGCGAAAGGAGCTTCAGCAATATCAGACCCTGAATTGGGATGATTTGCACAATAGAGCTTATAGCACGATAAGGCTGGAGGAAGCCGAATGAAAAAATAATGGCTGAAGCCATAACAATAAGAATCGAAGTGAATCCTTTTATCGCGCCGAGGCACCGCGAGGAAACTCGAAGGAGAGGTATGAGCCATACACCTCGTCGTCGAGGCAGCCTGCTAGTCAGAGGCTGGGAAATTTGCTTGGAAACTCGTTTGGAAATGCTCATGTGAGTCAACGGCTCGGCAGAAAGGTTTTCCCAAATGCGAACCAGAAAAACTCTTCGGGCCAGCTCTGGTTGCAAAGAATAAGGAGCTACCTCGCATTCTCGACTACAACTTCAGCATATCGACCTCGGAGCTGGTCAATATTGTGAAGGGGACAACCGGGGTAAGAATACCTAAGGACATGAGAACCCCTGCTGATAAAAGGGACCACAGTCCACACTGCGAGTTTCATGCGGATTATGACCACCGCACCGAGGATTGCAAAGCATTGCGCCTCGAGGTGGCACACTTGTTAAAGAAGGGAGTGTTAGCTGAATGCCTCACTGATAAGGGGAAGGAGAACTACACCAAGAATCGAGGTGACAGACAACCACCTCGGGCGCCACCCCCTGAGAGAGTCGTGAATGTCATCACCATGGGGTCAGAGGTAAACAGGGTGAATTTTGCAGCGGCAAAGAAGTTCGCAAAGCTGTCAATCACCATGGAGAAGAGAACTCGAGTTGGAGGCTCGGGTAAAGAAATTGTGTTCGATGATGACGATTGTGATGGGATGATGTTCCCTCATCACGACGCCTTGGTCATCATATTGAGAATAAATGACTCGGATATCAAACGAGTCCTGATCGACCCCGGTAGCTCGGTTAACATAATCAGCTATGGGGCCTTTAAAAAGATGTGGCTAAAGGGAGAAGTTATCCCTAAGGCAACAGTGTTGACTGGCTTCAACAACTCCACGGAGAAGACATTGGGTGAAATCACACTCAAGACGTTTGCTTAAGGAGTTAGCAAGGAAACACTATTTCAAGTCTTACCCGAGGACATGGCGTATAATGTGATCTTCGGTAGACTATGGATCCACTCCATGGAAGCTGTTCCATCCACTCTTCTTTAAGTGATCAAGTTCCCTACTCCATGGGGAGTTCGGTCAATAAAAGGAGAGCAACGAGTAGCAAGAGAATGCTATTCGGTTGTATTGAAGAGTGGAGTCGTCCCGATCGGACCAAAACAATAGCAACCAATGCAACCGGGGTCAGATGAGGAAGATCCCCGAGGAGAAGTGGAGAAGATCCCGGTTTGCATTCAAGAACCTTAGAAGCAGAAAGCCGAGGACTCCACCATAGAAGAGCTGGAATCTTTCATGCTATCCAAAGATTTTCCAGAGAGGAAATTGTTTGTCGCCTCGGAGTTGGACCCGGAGTCGAAAAAAGCCATCATCGAAGTCTTAAAGTCCAACAACAATTGCTTTGCTTGGTCCCATTCGGACATGGTTGGTACCGATCCGGAGATCATGACCCACAAATTGAATGTGGATCTCCAATTCACCCCGGTGAAGCAGAAGAAAAGACCTCACGCCGGGGTCAAAAAGAAAGCAAGCTTAGAGTTAAAAAGGCCGAATGTGAAGCGGCTTTAGCAGGCTTAGAGTTAGCCAAAGAAATGGGGGTAGAGAGAATTGAGTTAAGGCGTGATTCACAACTGGTGGTAAACCAAGTGCTCGATGAGTATACAACTCGTGAGCCCAGAATGCAACAGTTCTTGACCCGAGCACAAAGAATCTTAGCTCAATTCCAAGAGGGGCAAATCAAACAAGTACCTCGAGAGGAGAATACCGAGGCCAACGCCTTGGCAAACTTGGGTTCGGTGGTCGACGAAGTGCACTCGGGGACTGACTTAGTGGTTCGGTTGCTTTCTGCGCAAATGAGAGAGATGAAATTGGAAGTTAACTCGGTGGACCACAAATGGGATTGGCGAAGTAAGTTTATCTCTTACTTCGACTCGGGGACTCTCCCCCAATATAAGAAAGAGGCCAAAAAGTTAAGGACCCAAGCAGCCTCGTACTCAATGATCGAGGGAAATTTATATAGAAGGTTGTATTGCAGCCTGATAGCCAAAAGTTTGGGTCCAGACGAAGCTAAATACGTGATGGCTGAAATACACGAAGACGAGTGTGGCAATCACTCGGGGGAAAGTCCTTGGTGCGCAAATTACTTAGAGCTGGGTACTATTGGCCCACTATTAGCGCAGATGCAAAGGCCTTCGTAAAAAAATGTGATAAGTGTCAACGCCACGCCCGAATGATTCATTAACAAGCTAAACCTTTGCATTCGGTGGTGTCACCATGGCCCTTCATGAAGTGGGGAATGGATATTGTTGGCCCCTTACCGAAGGGAAAAGATGGTGTTCGGTTCATTCTGGTCTTAACCGATTACTTCACAAAGTGGGCGGAAGCAGGATCTCTCACTGAGGTGAAACAAAAGGAAGTAATCGATTTTATTAGGAAGAACATCATCTACAGGTTCGGTGTCCCGAGGGAGATCACATGTGACAACGGTAAGCAGTTCATGAGAGCAGCTATCACTGATTTCTTCAAACAATGGGGAATAAAGAGAATAGCATCGACCCCCAACCATCCAAGCGCCAATGGCCAAGCCGAATCTTCGAACAGAGTAATCATTGAAAACCTCAAGAAGAGGCTTGATGAGAAAAAAGGCCCTTGGCCCGAAGAGCTGCGAGGTGTGTTGTGGGCTATGCGAAAAACAGAGAAGAACAACACTGGTGAAACCCCATTTTCCCTCGCCTATGGCATGGATTCCCTTATCCTCGTGGAGGTGGGCGAACCAAGTCTTCGGTACGCTCACACCACCGAGGATGCCAACCAGCAAGCCATGCGCATAGAGTTGGACTTGCTCGAGGAGAAAAGGGAGTTGACTTTGGTTCGGTTAGCAGCACAAAAGAGGCAGATCGAGGCATATCTCAACAAGAAGGCTAAACTTAGAGGTTTTAAAGTTGGTGATTATGTGCTGAAGGCTACGAACCAATCAACCAAAGAAAAGAATGGGGGGAAAACTCATTGCCAACTGGAAAGGACCTTATAGAGTCAAGGCGATCGTTGGAAAGGAGTCTTATCAAATCGAAGACCTACAAGGCAAGCCCGAATCCTTGAATTGGAACATTTCCAATTTGAAGTGGTACTACTTTTAGTCGAGGTAAACATTCCTTGATTATTTAAAATTTTACCTACAGCCTCGAGCCGAAAAACGCTCCTAGGGATTTGGTCGAAACGTACTAACTTGCTCCTCGTTTCATTTTGCTTGACCTTTTCAGGAAGCGAATAAAACGACTTCTAGTGCTCGGATCTTCATCAAGATTCAAACCCGAACACTGGGGGGAGTAAGAGGCGGGTTGCAACCGAGGTCGATACTGAACCTCCCAACCGAAGTCTATCTATTCAGCAACTAGGGACGACACCCAGGAAACAGATTAGTACTTTGTAGTTACGCCCGATAGTGGCATGTTATCAATTTGTTTCTGCGCCTAAGTCTTACCTCGACTAGGCCTTATGTAAAAAGCCGATTGTGGCTCATTGATATCATCAATGAAATAAACTTGATTCAACATCTCTTTGTTTCTATGATCTTGCACACCGAAGTTGCACTTTAAATGCATTGACTCGAGAACGAGACACTGTTATAAGTTTGCATCAGTTTTATTTGATTAAGTCTTGCAAGCAAGTTATTTTGAGTATTCGGTTCAAACAAAAGCTAACACTTAAAACAAGAAATACGAAATCATTTCATTAAAAAGCCCGAAGGCTGTGAATTATCTACAACAAAAGGGACCCGAAGGTCCAAAGCATATACATCAAAAGCCCGAAGGCTTACATCAAGAAGGCCCAAGGGCCTAAACAAAAAGCCAAAAATGCAGAGGATGAACTCTCCCCCTAAGGATTTCCTCCTTCGGCATCTTCATTGCCCTCCTCGGCGCCTTCGCCCTCTTCATCGCCTTCGGATTCATCACCATCCGAATCCTCACTCGAGGGCAGATCATCTACAATTTGCTGGGCTTCAGCAGCAGCATCCCTGGCCTTGAATATCTCCTCTTTGAGCACGATCTGCCCAGCTTGGACTTGCTCAAGTGTGCTAAGCCTGGTCTTAACAACGGCCCAAGCCTCCTCAAACTTTGCCCTCGTCGCTTTGACTTCGACCCGCTAATTGAGGTAGGCAATTTTTCCTTGGAGTTTTGAGACCTTGCCCCGAAGAGCAAGCACTTGGTCTACTTGGCTTTGCAACCCAACAAGCTTGGCATTGTACTCTTCTAGCTTGCCACGGTATTTTTTGCCTGCCTACAACACCTCAGCCCTGGCACGGAAGAGGTCGGCTTCAAGTCGAGCATTTTCAAGGCTCAGCCTCGAACGCTCATTAACAAATTCATTTGTTACAGCCTGAACCCTAGCTTCGGCTGACTACAGAACCCCGTGCAAATCAGCCTCGGCTTTAGCTGCTGCTTCGTTAGCACGCCCTAAGTCTTCATTCAAAGCAGCGAATTGGGCTTCAAGCTCGGCAATTCTATCCACAAATGCCCTTTTCTGTTCTTCCCAGACAGCGGTCGCCGCCTGAACTTGCTCTGCTCGGTCGCGTTCTAGATAGATAGCTTGCAGCGCGAGGACCAAGCTCTGCACAAGACTAAAGAGTTAGGGTTGAGAGCAAAGGAAAGGTAAGTCGCGTAAACAAGGAGGTATGAAAACTTACACGAAGAGGAGAGACGGCTGAAACTCCCATCAAGCTCATGGGACTTAAGTTCCGAAGAGCGTGAGCCTCAGTAGACCCAAGCATAACATCGATGGCGGCGATGTCCTCCTTGGCGGGATCCAGCAGATAAGCCTCGGGAGCAATTTCCAATGCCCGAGGTGCAGCATTCGAAGACTTGGCCGAAATTCGGGAAGCTTTAACCATGCCTTTGATCAAGCCTTTGCTTGCCTTAGCTTTGCCCTTCCGCTTGGCAGCCTCTTGGTCAGACCCCTCCACGTTTATAACCTTGGTGTCCCTAGGGACCTCAGCAGTTGGCTCTGGAGTCACTTAGGAATTGGCTCTGGAGCTACCTCGGGAACAGCTTGGCGAACCTCTTCGTCGCTGGGCTCATCAACAAGGCCTCGACGCTTCTCAACCACCCGCTTCGGAAGCAGGGGTGGCAGCCTCCTCGACCCGAGGTCCTTTCGCCTTGGTGGCCCTCTTCGATTCAGCCCTCTTCCTTTTAGAGCCTAGGGAAGGGAGAGAAGCAATCTCATAAGTATGAGATGAAGTAGAAGTGGGTATGCATATAAACCGACCTAAAAAAATGTCATCACCTTGCGAAGTCCCTTGGCCCGATGAGCTCTTAGTTTTCTTGTCACTGGCGAGCTTCCTCGCCAAACTCACCATTTGATTGATGTCTTCGGTGGCGTCAATCACCCTCTTTTCTTTCTTTTTCTTCTCTTTCTTCTCTTTTTCTTCCCCTTCTCTGTCTCCCTTCTCCTCGGTTTCCTCATCCTTTTTCTCTTCGGCATCCTTAACGGCCCTGTTGGAAAAACCTAAGTGGGAAGTGAAAAAGAAAGACATTAAGAAGCAATCATTCAAAACAAATATTGAGGAAGTTTGAATGTCGGCATGTAAATCACTATGCCTCTTGCATACCCATCAGTTCCCCTTCAAAGCGGCTAAGATCATCCACTGCCGACGAGGACGCGTCTCCTGTTTCATGACCTCGGTCGCCCACTCGAGCAAATCTTCTTGTGGGTTGACTGGAACTTTTTTAGCTGTATGTCACAAACATGAGAGTAAGTACGAGCCATGATGATCGAAGACTAAACGAAGATACAAATACTTACGCTGAGCGTTAGATAGCTACCTCGTAGGAATGAGCACATAACGATCGTTCCAGCCTCGATCACCATGGTCTTCGCTCTTACTCAGACTGGCGTAAGATCCCCGAGGTAAGAGAGCTACCACCCCGGCTTTATGAAAAAAGGGGTAGTAAAGGGAGATCAGGTGTTGAATGGTGAAGGGCAATCCAGCTAACTTACTTAAATATTCGAGGGCCTGTACAACCCTCCAAACCCCGGGGCCTAGTTGAGCCAAACACAAATTATACGATCGACAAAACATGTCCATTATGGGGTGAACTGACAAACCAAACCCTATGGTGAAAGGATATGTGAAAACTGAAGAATACCCTATCACATGAGTGGAAGCAGCTGTGTCCGGGGCTGGAACCCTAATCTCCACCTCGGGTCCCCAGCGGCAATCTATTCGAACAGTCTCAATCACGTCTTCGGTTATCACGCTAGGGGTAACGTGCACCGGTATGTTTCTTTTCTTCCCCTTTTGGGCATCAGATTGAACTTGGACTTTGAGGTCCTTATCATTTGAAATTCGAAGGGATGACCAACCGTGGGTCTATCTCTACTTCGATAGGAATCTTATTCCTCGACTTCTTCGAGGTCCCAGCTTCGGTTTGAGACCCTCTTTGCTGGCCTCGGTCTCGCCCGCTTGGCCATTTGCCTCCCTATTGACTTCGGTCTCGCCCACTGGGCCACCTACTTCTTTGGTACTGATGACGTCGTCGCCTTCGTCGTCATCCCTGTCATCGTCGTGGTCGTCACCACCAACGTCAATGTCATGACTGACCTCAGCTTTGTCGCGACCAGCCCTCTCCTTGCGCCGCCTAGGAGCATTGGTCGTCGACGTAGCTTCTCCACCGCCTTCTGCCTCAATAATCTGCAGCGCCGGTACGGTGGGGATAAAATCGCCACTCACAATCGCAGCGGCGAAGTGCTCAGCCCTCTCGCCAGAGTCACTGGACCCATTGTAATCACCTAATTTTGGCACAAGAAAGTTCAAATTTTTCTTGAAATACCCGTGTCAATTTCGTAGGATATTTGCTTAATTGTTCTAGATTTTATCCTTCATTTTAGCTAGGTTTAATTAATTAATTAAAAAATATATATATAAAAAATACCAAAAAAATACTTGTTATGTGTCTAACTGTAATTTTATGTTTGATTTGCGATAATGTTGCATTTTGTGGTTTCTAATCCTAATTGATAGTGTAGGTTTTAAATAGTTTGAGATTTTCTTCAGTGGCTATTTGTAAAATTCAGAATAGAAAATATGGCCTAACCCACTAGCCCAATACCAATTTTGACCCGGCCCATCACATGATATAAAAGCAAAAATTGCCATTTTTGTCCATTTTCCTCAAACCATCAGACAATAGAGGAACCCTACCCCTTTTTTGACCCGTCGCCGAAAACAACCGTGAACCGCCGTCAAACCACCGGAAAATCACAAAAAAAATACATTTCCAGGTTCGCCTATCTCCCCTCTTTCCTGATTCAAGCTTAATTTCTCCAAAATCCTCACGATTCGGCGAAGATCGAAGCTTAAACAAACGACAAAAACCGAGCTCCGGCGACACTCCATTTTCCGGTGAACTTTTTACATGTTTAGCTTTGTTTTCTCTTCCCCATTCCGTTTCTGGAACTCGATTTACAAGGAAGCATTTTCTCCGGCCTGATCCGACCCCCAACAGTGATGAATTTGTTTCGGGCATTGCTTTTTCTATTTTTGTGTTCCATTTTCGGCTCCCATTCCTTTCTCTTCATTTTCTAATGGAAAACGACTCCATTGGGTGTCGTTTTCGACTAGAAAATTGAGAGTTCGGGAATGGACGTTCTTATATTGATGACGACGATGTTTGGATGTCGCTGCGATGATTGATTCTGTATAGGCGAGGCATTAACTATGGTGTCGACGACGGGGGTGATGAAACAGTGGCTAGGAGCAGTGGCTGACCTGAACAGAGCACTGTCGAGGCAGCGACTTGGCTGCGATATTTGTAGCAGCGATGATGCTGAAGCTATTGCGATTAGTCTTAGCGAGGCCGTAGCAGGGCTGTCTTCATGTTGATGTTCATTGGTTTGGATGTCTCGATGTTTGAAACGATGGTAGTGATGAAATTGATGGAGCAACGGTGGTGGTGTGAGCTGTAGTCATGGAGCGCATTGCTATGACGATGATGGACTATGGCAGATGTCGGAGCGTTTAGTAGCGTTGCCACTGTTTTGATGGGCAGCGTGGAGGCAGTTTTGATGTAGTTTGAATGAAACTGTGAGGTGAACACCGGTGGTGCTATGGACAGCGAGGACATAGCAAAATCTGTGGTGGAGATGGCAAGGCAGCGAGTTGGAGGCTGTCGTGATGGAGATACAGTGGTAGCGAGCAACAAATTTGTTGTTCCGGTGTCGTTGCAAATGGTATTGGATTTGGTGTCAAACAATGGTGACGACAATGTTATAGTAGACAGTAGCGGAGCTGTTGTGATTATGTATGATGATGCTGCATTTTGGCGTAGCTGTTTCAGTTTGATAGATACTGTGATGGGTGTGTGCGATGCTGAATCGTGACGACGAGCGGAGGCAAGGCAGCCGAGACTGTGAGGCAAACATTGGTGCTGCTGTGGCTTTAGCGAGGCAGTGGTGGCTGCGATGATTGAATGAGAGGGGGGCTGTGGTACTCTGTTTTCTGTTTAGCGAGGCAGCGGTGGTATGTGATAACGAGGCCGTTTCAGCATTGGCGAGGCGTGTTGGTGTGACTACGACAGTGCGGTGGCAGCAGTTGGAGGCGACTCATGGTGCTATTCGTTTTAGCTTAACGGGTTAGCAAGAAACTTTGTTATTTTCCTCTATTTTCAGATTGTTCAAATGTTTAGGTTTAGAGAAATTGTGTATACACAGTAGATTAGCATGAATAGATTAATGATGTTTGTATGCACATTGTAGTTTACATGAACTTATAGCTTCAGCTTATACATGTGAGTTGCGAATGAATGTTGCTTCGTATGTTTAGCTAATTTAATCTTTGACAATCAATGGATGGAATCGTGTGTTCGCATCGATAAGAATCTGCGTGTAAAACAGTTGGTGCGCGAAAGTTTGTTCCTGATTGTCCATTCTAGTTTAAGTATCAAATGGTTTGTCTTTAAGTTATGTATGAATAGTAATTGCTTGGTTCTGAGTTCAAACATAGTAACTTGTCATTTGTTCCGATAAGAATGACGTGTGAGGTTGTTTCTTGACTGTGAAAGTAGACATGATGGGGGAATCACATGACCTGTGAGCATGAATATGTAATGTTTTGTTATTTATGTCGCATGTGAAGCTTGAGCGAATATCATGGAGAGTTTTTGTTTTGAGCGAAAGGCACAGCGAGTGTGCGAAATCACTTATGCACTGTTTTAAAAAATTGAGTAGAGTTAATATTTTGTGTTATCTTACTTACCAGTGAGGGAGTGCATGAGATGTACAAGTTTTGATTGTAGAACTGATTTAGAGTTGCTAGTTTAGCTGGGATGTGATTGTCTTGCAGCTTATTTGAAGTAGCTTGGTCTGTTTAGGAGCTTTGTTCAGGTTTTGGTTAATTTGTTATTAGGTGGACTTAGTCCACTCAGTTTAGTTTGGTCATTGTTGATTTGCTTAGATATTAGATGACATAGGGCTTGATGATGTCAAGTGGGGATGTCAAAATTGAGTCAATGAAGTACATCTCTGTTTTGTTCTGGTACAGCCTTGCATGCAAGGCAATTATGGGCTGAAAATATGATAAGTGAGGAGGGCACATGGTCTGTGTACTTCTACTGGTACACACCCCCTCTCTCTTGTCTATTTTTAGCCTTTGACTCTTTTTAAAAAAGGGGGATAAAAGGGAACTGAAAGGAGAGGGTATAGAACAGACACAAAAGTTGAAACAAAAGAACAGAGAGGTGAAACACAGAAGAAAAAGCAACAGAGAAGAGAAAGGGTGAGCAACAGAGAGAAAAAAAGAGCTGGAAACAGAGAGTGAAGGCTGAAACAAAAGAACAGAGAAAGTGAAACAACAAAAGAACAAAGAACAGAGAGTGAAACAATAAAAGCTGGAAACAGAGAGTGAGATTAAAAGCTGGAAACAGAGAGTGAAACATTTAGAGGAAGCTGAAAGAAAAGAAGAAGAAAGGAGAGGGTCTGAGTCTGGATATTAAAGGGTCAGGTTTAGAGGAGTTCGGGTTGCTATTTTGTGTTTGGTCCGTGCTTTTGCTGTTGCTGAGTTGCTACTGTTTGGCTGGTTATAGCTGCTGCGTTAAGGGGTTTTGCTATTACTAGGTATTTATTTCTTAACCTCTCTTTGTATGTATTTAATTTATGGGTAGATTTCAAGTATGTATGAAATGATTTAGTCAAAACAAATTCATGTGTCAAGGCCGTACTCATGTTCTATTTTTTATGTTAATCACTTCCCGAACATGTTTAGATTTATCTACTTGTTAAAAGCATGGTTGTAGGTCCATGTCACAAAATGTAACTTCTATTATCTTGTGCGAAGAAGGAGGGTTAGATGTAATGTCATTTATAAACCTATTAGGACAAATTTGAGATAGAATAAGGGAAGTAAGGCTAAATTTTGTGAAAATGGCCAGATCTGAACTCAACAGTAAAAAGGGGCTGTTTATGCAATCTGTAGAAGAAACTTTATTTGCGGAAGTAACCCAGCCCAGCTGTGAATTGATCTTCTAACCCAAATCCGTATTCGTTTAGCAAAACTTTTAAATCTTTGGAAATTGAAGGATAAAGAGTTGTATATCAAACCACAATAAATATACGGTAACCTTTTTATAAGTTTATAGGCTAAGAAATAACCAAGGATTTCTAATATGGCTAAACATTGAAACAAATAGAAAAATAGGACATATGACATAATCCTCTTTGTTAAATGAACTACGCTCAAGTTTTTCCCTTTGTGTAAATGGGCTTTGACATTTTGCAAAACTAGGTCATTATATTTAGAGCTTTAACCTTAAGGCCCCAATAGTGTTCAAAAAATGTAAATTTAGTAATTTCGCTAGTTATAATGAACGAAAAATCAAAACTAGGTGAAGGATAAATGAATAAGCTATAGGATATTGGTATCTCACCAAATAAAATCGATTCAAGTGTAGTTTATTTAAATCGGAAGATCTCGAACGGGTGAAGTGCCTGCGCGACCATATCCGGCTTTAAATAAATTACATTTGTAAATATTTAACCAAGCCGTACGTAAATAGAAAAAATGTGTCGAAAGCAAATGCGACACATATAATCAAAAAAATCAAGCTGAATTATAAATTCGAGTTTTGACCAAAATAAATAAAATAAAAAAAAAAAAAAAAAATTTTGAGACTCAAACCAAGGTTGATAAGGTTTCGAACGGGTGAAGTGCCTGCGCGAAAATATTCGGCTGAGTCACGAAAAATAAAAAAAAAAATAATAAATAAATACTAATAATAATAAATCAAGGCATAGCAAAGGAAATAAATAAAGGCAGGTACAAAATATTCCATATAGCCGGAATGCGTCAATAAAAGCAACTGTGCTTGGCACAGGACTCGAGGGTGCCTAATCCCTTCCCGAGAGTCAACCGAGATCCTTACCCGGAACTCTGATGCAGACCACTAACGAGTCATAGGTGTTCCAAGGTACCTTTTAGGTGACTTGGCACACCTTAAACTTCTCAAGTGGCGACTCCGAAAATCTCTTAATAATTCGTGTACCTTTGAACACCGTCACTTCCTTAAATGGAAACCCTAACTCGGGATAGCGCCAAATAATCATAAAAATCCCATAAGCGCTTTCCTAAACCCGAAACGCCCTCCCAAAAGCGGGAGCGCGAAAAAAAAGGGGTGTGACAGCCTTGGCGACTCCGCTGGGGAAAAAGGTGAAAACTGAGAATCTCAGGCTTTATACTTTGTCGTTTTCGGCTTTTAAATATTGTTTGTACATGCTGCCTTGAATGTTACTGCTTTGATATTGTTTGAACTGTATATACACAACTGTCTTCTCTCGTACACCTCTGAGTCTTCTGGAACACTGCACACATGCACGCCAGTCTCGCTTCGGCGTCTGGAATTTCTGTCGTGTCTCAGGACACAAAAAGTTAACCCTTTTTAGGAGGAGGTGCGTTGGGTTAGGCCGTTAGACGTTGTCGACCGGTACCCCCGAGGCACTTCCAAATTGCCAGAAACTATAGAACATGAACCCATCGAGTCACCTAGAGTTGAACCTGTGCTTTTATCTAGGCCGATTTATTTGCATGTCATTAGACTTAGCGAGGTGTGGTACACCGGTACCGCACTTGTCTAGGCTGACCCTTTAGAGTCCAGATGGGGCCCACACCCCAGAAAGACAATAGTGACATCTTTTGTGTTGCATCTAGAGAGGCCGTTATGCTAACCGTTTATCGAGAGAAAGCGGGTTAGTCTGGGAAAAAAAAAAAAAAAAATGAAAAAAAAAAAGAGAGAAGAAACACTTTGTTAAGAGGGGCAATTTCAGATTTTTTTCAAAAAATATAGCGTGTCAATTGTCCTTTTCCCGTTGTCGGCAAAGATTTTAAAGCCAATTTCATGCCGTTATAATGGCCAATTTTGTGAAAAAATAAAAGAGAAAAACAACGTCAATAGTCAAATTTTTGGTGGCGTTGTCATGTCAAATTTTGTTCAAAATTAGAAAATCAAAAATCAAAATAGAGTCGTCTTGTTTGTAAAACATTGACAAGTTTTGTTCCTATCTGTCTAGGCTAGTCGGATCATGTAAATATTTTATTTGAGCCGGCTTGTCCGTTTTAGTGTCAATAGTCAAATTTTAGTGTCGTTGTCATGTTGAATTTTGTTCAAAAAATTAGAAAATCAAAAAATCAAAGTAGAGTCGTCTTGTTTGTATAACATTGACAAGTTTTGTTTCTATTTGTCTAGCCTAGTCAATCATGTAAAAATTTTGTTTGAGTCGGCTTGTCCGTTTAAAATGTTGTTTTACAAAATTTTGTCCAAGTTTTCTCGGTCCTAATCCTTCATTTTTAATAAAATAGGTATCATGGCTGCATCATCATCTAGAGTAGGAAAAAGGAAGTTTCCTGAGGGATCTACTCCACCGCCTATTAAGATGGTCGATAAATGTCCTCCATTGTTGAGAAATTGGTGGTACCATTTGAGCGAAAAGCAGAAAGGGGTTGTGCATGCGAGAATTGGGGAAATGACACATTTTCTTAACCCTAAGTTTGCCCCACGCCGGGAACTGATAAATGCTTTGATTCGGTATTGGGAACCGAGTCAAAATACCTTTGTGTTTGGTGATATTGAGATGACTCCTACTTTAGAAGAGATCTCGGGTTTGACTAATGCAGTGTTTAGGACAAAGAAGTGCATAGCACCTCGCTTTGTGAGAGTCGAGGAGTTCCTACGGGACATGAGTCTGCGTTCTGATACCCAGTTAGTGAGTTTGGCCTCAGGTTGGGTCATTCTGGAGTATCTTTATGCTCTTTATGGGCGGGGAGATGGTTACACAGAGCATCGGCCGAAATTCATCACTATGTTGAGCCACGACCAATGGGATAACCTTAGGGAAAGAGCTTTCATTTTCGCTTTCCTTGGCCTCATGGTCTTCCCGATGGAGAATGGACAAATCTCTATCCATACCTCTTGGATCGTGAGAGCTTTATTTGGGGGAGTTCGAGATTCTACTGTTGTACCGATGACCTTGGGCAGTATTTATCGTGCTCTGACTCGATGCAAAGAGAAAGGGGCCCGATTTTTCGAGGGTTGCAACTTGTTGCTGCAAGTATGGTTCGTTGAGCATTTGTTCGGCCGTTCTGACCCTACTCCACTACCCGATGCGCCTAAATGCCATTTGAACACCCATTATTATCGTGCTCGACATCTTGATCTACCTGAGAGCTTTGATGGGTGGGCAAAGTACTTGAGCGAGCTCACTCTGGAGAATATCCGGTGGCAGGTTAGTTGGTACCCCTCGAAAGAGGGAATATATGGTAGTATGGACCGTCCTTTTCTAGTATTAATGGGTCATAAGGGAGCCGAGCCTTATTGCCCTACGCGGGTGCTCCGACAGCTTGGGCGCGTTCAGGGTGTACCTAGGGTAGAGGCCGTGGAAGAGTATCGACTTGAGCATATTAGCGGTGAGTTTCCCAGGCACACTCAGTGGTTCTCCATTTGGGATAATATGAGACATTTGACCTCCAGCACGCAGGTTATAGACCGATTCAGAGGCGAGGTCACTCCCGAGTATGTTTTCTGGTTCGGCCGACAGCCTGCTTTGGTAGCTATGCCAGCAAAAACGGTTAAGGGACCGTATGATGAGGCACTCAGGATTGACATGAAGATAGAGATGCATAGGGTAGAGACTGAGGAGAGATATGCGGGTTTGGTCTACCGTCTTCGTTCTGAGAGGGATGCCGCTCGAGCTGCTTTGGTTGAGAATGAGGGTCTCGCGCATCAGCACCTAGACACAGTTAGACGACTCCGTGTTATGCACTCTGAGGCATTGACAGAGCGGGATGCCGACAGGGCAGCTTTGGTGGAGAGCAGGAGAAGGGAGGATTATCATCGTCGGGAGGCCATGGATGCTCGAGCTCGACTCGACAGGGCACTGGAGCAAGAGGAGCAGCTCAGGAAGCTAGCACAGAGCCGACTTCAGGATATACAGGCTGCTGGACAGACTATCAGTATAGTTTATCGGCAGGTTTATGACTCTGCTGTATATGTTGCACAGGCTATCAGTGACTATAGGAGGCTGCCCGCGGAGGACCTACTTCCCCATGTGCTTCCCTTCGTCACCAGAGTTGCAGAAAATTTGGCTGGAATGCGCCGCACTTTGGTAGAAGGCCCACCAGCAGATCCCGAGGAGCCACCAGAGGAAGATCTCGACGAGCCATTTGAGTCAGATCCAGAGGAGCCAGATGAGGCAGGGCCCGGATCACCTTAGCAGATATATGCCAGTCCGAGATGATGCAGCTCATTGTCTTTTGTCATTCATTTAGCATCTTGGACAGATTGTAGCTTTTATTATGTATTGTCATTTCTATTTCGAACAGTCGGTCTAGTTTGTCTGTTTTAATTTTTTGGGAGTACTACTATTGCCCCATGTTGTCGGCGGGCTTTTTATATTGTACTGTTTCGGCATTTATGAAAAGGAAATCAGAAAATCCAAAATTGTGTCTTTTATTGCCTTAAATGCATTTTTCTTCCTTTTTCAATCTGATTTTGGACCCCTCTTACATTTGAAAGATATATGATATGAAAAAAAAAAAAAATGAAAAAAAAAATGAAAAAAAAGAGAGCGAAAGAAAGAGAGGAAAATGAAAGAAAAAAAAAAAAGAAAGAGAAAGGAAAAAGAAGAGAAGAAAAGAAAGAGAGGACCCGCTTTGTCTTGATTCGGGATGATGCATGACGACTTTAGGCTTGTAGGCGCGCTCGGCTCGTAAATATCATGTTTCCTAACCTGTTTTGTTTGCAGACAAGACTAGATTACCAGTGACTTGGTGCAGCGCTCTAGCATTACCCCACTCTCACACAACTAACTCAAGGGGACTTGAAATTCCATTTGGTAACATGGCCACTGAAGGAGACAAATCCGATGCCGGTTCTGAAGAAAATGATAGGACGACAGAAGAGGCCCTGATTCTGAAGCAATTTCTGGTGGACATGCATCATGCGATAACCACAGGACGGGTACCTCCTCCCATGCCAAACCTCCTAGATGGGCTTATGCCAACAGCTAGCCAGCGAGCACCAGGCACATCTACGGCGGTTGAGGATCCGACCTATCCCCCTGGTTTTGGCACTAGTCAGGGTCCAACAAAAGAAGTTGAAGTGCGCCCTCATGCACCGCCCCCACCACCTCCACCTCAAGGGCAATATGGACAACATCTACCACAGGGGCAGTATGGTCCACCCCCACCACAGGGACAGTATGGTCCACCTCTGCTACAGGGGCAGTATGGCCCACCTCTCCCACAAGTTCCAATTTTTCGGGGCCCAGCCAGGCCTGCTATGGCTAGGTCCAACAGCGAACCACATCTCCAGGCTGGGGATCATCATTATGATCAGCACCATGAACCCAATTTCCGACACAGTGACTCGTATGATCAGGGGTTCCATCGCGGGTCTCAAGTTGAGGTTGATCGATCAGGAAAGCTGGATGAGAGTGAGGTTCTAAGAAAGATGAAGGGCCTAGAACAAGCAGTAAGGACCATTCAAGGATATGGAGATCATACTGACATCTCTTTCAAGGATCTTTGCCCCTACCCTGAATTGCAATTGCCAGATGGGTTCATAGTGCCAAAGTTTGATCTATACACCGGACAAGGAGATCCAAGGGTTCATATGAAAACCTACTGTAACAAAATGAGAGGGGTCAAGAAAGACAAACTGTTGATAGCCTACTTTTCTGAAAGCTTGGGGGGCGCGGCTGCCGAATGGTTCATGAGGCAGGACTTAACTAAGTGGCTGTCATTTGAGGATATGGCACAGGCATTTTACGACCAGTACAAGTACCACATTGAAGTTTTGCCAGATCGATCCTCTTTGGATGCGATAAAAAAGAAGCCAAGCGAAAGCTTTAGGGAGTACGCCCTCAGATGGCGCGAGCAGGCCGCTCGAGTGAGCCCCGCAATCCCGGACGATGACATGGTCCGTTTGTTCATTGAGGCGCAAGATGAGGCGTTCTATGGTTCAGTGATCGCCGCCTTTGGGAAACCGTTTAGTGAAGTCGTCAAGATGGGAGAAATGATTGAGAGAGGAGTCAAAGCTGGCAAGATTGTGAGCCAAACTGCACTAAAGGCGACCACACAGGCTGTGCAGACCGGGGCAGCAGGGTTCGGTAAGAAGAAGAAAGAAGATGTGGCTATGGTAGGGTCGGGTCCACGAAGGTGGAATGATGAGCGATACAGTCAAGCTAATTCATACCAAGCTCCACAAACACCCTATTTACAACACTACTACCCACCACAAAATGCACAATACTCCATACCTCCACCCCAATACTCCGTACATGCCGCGCAGCCATATGCCCCAACGTCTTATCCGCAATGGCGCGCACCAGCCCCACAGCCTACATACCCCATTCACCAAGCTCCACATAATCACTATCAGGCTCCACCTAACCCTACTTACCGACCAAGAGGTCCGGCAGGCTTCCGTCCGAGAGCTGAATTCAAGAAGGCTCGAGAAGAGAAGAAGAGAGAATTCACGCCAATTGGAGAATCCTACACCAGTATCTTTGAGAAACTGCGGGCCTTGAACATGATAAAGCCAATTCAAGGAAACATGAATCCTACTGGCAAAGTGGACCATTCTCGGCATTGTGATTACCACTCGGGCGCACCAGGGCATGATACAGAAGATTGCTACTATCTCAAGAGAGTGGTGCAAGAGCTGATTGACAACAACCAAATTGTGATAGAGGATGCAGAAACTCCGAACATTAATCGCAATCCTCTGCCAGTCCATGATGTACACATGGTATATGCATGCACAGGGGGATTTGAAAGCGAATCTGCAAGGCCAATAGTGTCAGTCGATGCAATAACAGTTGAGGTGGAAAAGATGCATATCACTTCAAAGACAAGTCCTGCTGTGGTGTCCGGAGGAACAAAGCCATCTGTCCAGTTGGATAAGCCCGTGTTAACATTGAAACGAGCTGTTGAGGAAAGGGAAGAGATGACGGAGAAACCAAAGTTGGTGATCTCAAGGTCCATCAGAAAGGGAGGGGAAGCGGATTCTGCTACCAAACCGAAGTTGGTTATAAAAAATGCACCTCGGGAAGATGATTTGAACAAAATGCGCGAGCCCATTGTCATAAAGAGGGCGTCCCAGTTCCATGTGACAGATAGCAAGGCTGTCCCGTGGAACTATGCCAAGGCAGTGGTAACGTACATGGGAAAGGAGGTTGTAGCAGAAACGACACAAGTGGGCGGTCTAACTCGTTCTGGGCGGTGCTTTACCCCGGAAGAGTTAAGAAAAGCAAAGCAAGCCAGGGAAAATCAGGGTCCCATCAAGGAACCTGTCACTGAGAAAGAGGCAGAAGAGTTTCTAAAGAAGATGAAAGTACAAGATTATTCTATTGTGGAGCAGCTGAGGAAGACCCCTGCTCAAATTTCTTTGTTGTCCCTGCTAATGCATTCTGAGGCGCACCGTCATGCTCTATTGAAAATCCTGAATGAAGCTCATGTATCTGAAAAAATGACTGTTGGAAATTTGGAGGCAATTGCTAGTCGTATCTTTGAAGTAAACAGGATCACTTTCACTGATGAAGAATTGCCTATGGAAGGCACAGGCCACAACAAAGCACTACATCTGACTGTCAAGGTCGACAATTCTTATGTCACTAGGGTGCTGGTTGACGGTGGGTCCGGTCTGAACATCTGTCCATTGTCTACTTTGAAAAGATTGAAAATCAACGTGGACAGAATTCGAACCAACACTATGAGTATCCGAGCTTTCGATGGAGAAAAAAGACAGTCAATTGGTGAGATCGAGCTGACATTGACAATTGGGCCTGTGGACTTTGCTATTAATTTCCAAGTCCTCGATATGGATTCGTCTTATAATATACTGTTGGGAAGGCCCTGGATTCATATGGCGGGCGCAGTACCGTCGACTTTACACCAGACTGTCAAGTTTGAATGGGATCGTGAGATGATCATGGTACACGGAGAGGGAGATTTGTCAATCTACAAGGATCCGTCCATTCCAGTCATTGAGGTCACCAATGATAGCCCAACACTGATGTACCAAGCCTTTGAAGCAGTCAATGTAGATGAGGTTCCTGAAGGCAAGCCTTTGCCCCAAGCAAGATTGTCAGAAGCAGCAGTCATGATGGCTACGGAAATGTTGAAGCATGGTTTCAAACCCGGGAAAGGTCTCGGAGCATCACTACAAGGAATGTCACATCCAATTAGTCCACTTGGCATTCGAGGTACCTGGGGTCTGGGATACAAGCCTACAGCTGCAGACAGAGCAAGAGCTAGGAAGATGAAGAAACAAGAATGGTCTCTAGAGAAACCTGTCCCTTGCCTCGCTCAATCTTTCACGAGGTCCAATGGGGGCAAGTCTATTTCAAAAAATGCTGAGGAGACTGAAGAACAGAAGAAGTTACTGTCAGACCTGAGGCACGTCTTTGGCATCAACATGGTGCAAACTGGCGAAGGACCTAGCAATGCAGAAATCCAGGACATTGGCCCTGATGTGAAGCTGAACAACTGGGAATCCATGCCTCTCCCCACTAGGAGGGGCTATTGGTAGCAAGTTTTTGTTATCCTTTCTGTATACTTGGTTATTCTAAGGGTTGTAATCCAAGTGTATTTATTTTGCTCGTTATGATGTCAAACCCTTTTGTCTTTCAAATTCAATGAAAAGCAAGACCACGCTTCTTGTCTCTATATCCTGTCTCTTTATTTTCCTAATTTTTACTTCTTATTTCTTTCTGTAGCTATGTTTCTGATGGCCTTAATAACATGACATGCATGCTGAAATCACGCCCTGATCTAAACACACAGTTTAACTTGGTCTCAATGAATCAACCAAAAATTGAGGAAGTGCATGATGGGGGGTGGGATGATTCTGAAGTGGCAATTGAGGAGGTAGATGACATGGAAAGGAGTGATAATGAAGGAAGTTTTGAGGAAGGATATGATGAAGAGGAGGCCGAGAGTGAAATAAATGGAGAGTTAGAACAATTTGAAAATAAGCCCAAGCCCAATCTAGATGACACAGAAAATATAAATTTGGGAAGTCCCGATGATGTCAGGGAAACCAAGATAAGCATGCACGCTCTACCGAAAGTGAAAAATGACATAGTCCAGGTTTTGTTTGACTATAGAGACGTGTTTGCTTGGTCATATGATGACATGCCCGGTTTGAGCACAGATTTAGTGGTTCACAAGTTGCCGATCAATCCTGGTTTCCCTCCGGTCAAGCAGCTTCGGAGGAAATTCAAGACAGATGTGAGTGAGAAGATCCATGAGGAAATTATGAAGCAGCTATCTGGGAAGGTGATACAATCTCTTCAGTATTCCACTTGGTTGGCCAATGTTGTGCCGGTGCCGAAGAAAGATGGGAAGACAAGAATTTGTGTTGACTATCGAGATTTGAACAAAGCCAGTCCCAAGGATAATTTTCCTTTGCCTAATATTCACATTCTCATAGACAATTGTGCCAAACACGAAATTCAGTCTTTCGTGGATTGCTATGCCGGATACCACCAGATCCTGATGGATGAAGACGATGCAGAAAAGACGGCGTTCACCACACCTTGGGGAACCTTTTGTTATAGGGTCATGCCGTTCGGTTTGAAGAATGCTGGGGCAACGTACATGAGAGCCATGACAACCGTCTTTCATGATATGATACACAAAGAAATTGAGGTGTATGTGGATGATGTGATAATCAAATCAAGAACAGCAGAGGATCATGTTAAAGACCTCAGGAAATTCTTTGAAAGACTCAGAAGGTACAATTTGAAGTTGAACCCGGCTAAATGCGCATTCGGTGTTCCAGCTGGAAAGTTGTTGGGTTTCATTGTCAGCAGGCGAGGCATTGAATTGGATCCTTCAAAGATCAAAGCTATACAAGAGTTGCCTCCGCCAAAGAACAAGAAAGAAGTCATGAGCTTCCTCGGAAGATTGAACTACATCAGTAGGTTCATCGCTCAACTCACTACAACTTGTGAGCCAATCTTCAAGCTGCTAAAGAAAGATGCTGCAGTCAAGTGGACCGAGGAATGCCAAGCGGCTTTTGACCAGATCAAGCAATACTTGTCAAATCCACCTGTGTTGGTCCCACCAGAGCCAGGCCGACCTTTGTTCCTCTATTTGTCGGTGATGGATAATTCATTCGGTTGTGTACTGGGACAACACGATTCCACAGGCAAGAAAGAGCAAGCCATCTACTACATGAGCAAGAAGTTCACGGATTATGAGGTCAAGTACACTTTGTTGGAAAGAAAGTGTTGCGCCCTCACTTGGGTAGCACAAAAGCTGAGGCATTATTTGTTGTCATACACTACTTACCTCATATCCCGGATGGACCCACTGAAGTATATCTTCCAGAAGCCAATGCCAACGGGAAGACTCGCCAAGTGGCAAATGTTACTCACAGAGTTCGACATAGTTTATGTCACCAGAACTGCAATGAAAGCCCAGGCTTTGGCCGATCATTTGGCCGAAAATCCAGTGGATGATGAGTATGAACCTCTTAAGACATACTTTCCTGATGAAGAGGTGGGCACAATTAAGGAGTTGACTTCAGAAGATGATCATTATTGGAAGCTATATTTTGATGGGGCCTCTAACTCCAAAGGTGATGGTATCGGGGCCGTTCTCATATCCCCGACAGGTCATTACTATCCGGCGGCTGCGCAACTTCGTTTCTGGTGTACCAATAACACGGCAGAATACGAAGCTTGCATCATGGGTCTACGCATGGCAATAGACATGGACATCAAAGAACTACTGGTGCTCGGAGATTCCGACCTACTAGTACATCAAATCAAGGGTGAATGGGAAACTCGAGACGTGAAACTCATCATGTATAAGCAGTATCTGGAAGATCTTTGCCGAAGGTTTGATTCTATTGAATTCAGGCATATCCCAAGAGTGCACAATGAGTTGGCAGACGCTTTGGCTACATTAGCATCCATGCTTAGTCATCCTGACCAAACTCACATTGATCCTCTCGATATTCAAGTTAGGGATCAACATGCTTATTGCAACATGATTGAAGAAGAACTTGATGGCGAGCCATGGTACCTGGACATCAAAAACTACATCAAGAATGGAGAGTATCCAGCGCTAGCAGAGAGTAATCAGAAAAGAACCCTCCGCCGTCTTGCAAATGGTTTCTTTCTGAGCGGAGGGATACTGTACAAGAGAACCCCAGATCTGGGACTGTTGAGATGTGTAGACGCACAAGAAGCCTCGAGAATTCTTAATGAGGTACATTCAGGAATTTGTGGGCCACACATGAATGGCTATGTGCTAGCCAAGAAGATTTTAAGAGCAGGTTATTTCTGGCTCACTATGGAGAGAGATTGCATAGGGTTTGTGCGAAAATGCCACCAATGTCAAGTGCACGGTGATTTGATACATTCGCCTCCCTTAGAGCTCCACACAATGTCCGCTCCTTGGCCTTTCGCTGCATGGGGAATGGATGTCATTGGCCCGATAGAACCAAAGGCATCGAATGGGCATAGATTTATCTTGGTCGCCATTGATTATTTTACCAAGTGGGTGGAAGCAGCGACATTCAAGTCAGTTACCAAGAAAGCTGTGGTCGACTTTGTTCACTCAAACATCATTTGTCGATTCGGTATTCCCAATACCATCATCACTGACAATGGGGCTAATCTGAACAGTCATTTGATGAGAGAGGTATGTGAAAGGTTCAAAATTGTGCATAGAAATTCTACACCATACCGGCCAAAAGCAAATGGCGCGGTCGAAGCTGCAAACAAAAACATTAAGAAGATCCTTCGAAAAATGGTGGAAGGATCTCGAGATTGGCATGAGAAGTTGCCATTTGCTCTTCTGGGTTATCGCACGACTGTGCGCACCTCAATAGGCACGACTCCATATGAACTGGTGTATGGGACCGAAGCGGTCATTCCAGCAGAAGTCGAAATACCATCCTTGAGAATCATTGTTGAAGCTGAGATCGAGGACACTGAATGGGTCAAATCCCGCTTGGAACAATTGGCTTTGATTGACGAGAAAAGGCTAAATGCAGTATGTTATGGTCAACTATATCAGAAGAGAATGGCCAAAGCATACAACAAGAAAGTACGCCAACGCAAGTTCAATGAAGGCCAGTTAGTCTTGAAGCGCATCTTTCCACATCAGGAAGAAGCAAAGGGCAAGTTTGCTCCAAATTGGCAAGGACCGTATGTGGTGAAGAAGGTGTTGCCCAATGGTGCCCTATTCTTGACAGACATCGAAGGCACGATGGCTGAAATGATTGTTAATGCTGATGCAGTGAAGAGGTACTACATTTGATGTTCTTGGATTGGGGTACCGAAGGTTTTTGTTTCCCTTATCCAGATAATGTATCCCTTTTGTTAGCCTTGGCCTTGTACTGTTTTTGTGAACCCTTATTGGGAATCCTGTAATTGAACTGAAATGAAATGAAAAGAGAAAAATTCCAAATTTGGCATTAAATTGCTAGAGCTACGTCTGACCTGATTCCTCTCAAAAGGATACGTAGGCAACCATTCAGGTGCGGTCATATCAGTGAAAGTTCTAAAGGTTCCCTAGTTTCATATTAGGGGAAATTTTCCATTTTTCCTATCTCACATTGACGCAAAACTTGCCTTCAAGTTTGCGGCCAAATTCAAAGAAAATCAAATCCGCAGTTTCTGCTAAACTGGGGCAGAAGTTTGTTTTTATTTTATTTGTCAATAAAATAAAAACAAACTTCTATTATTCTTACCATCTTTTCACATGCTCATGGGACGTTTGAGATTTTGGTCTCGAAGTCAGGAAGAGGCTCAAAGCACCCAAGACATTATGATCAAGGAGTGAAAAAAAAAAAAAAAAAAAAAAAAAAAAAAAAAAGAGAAAAAATGAAAAGAAAAGAGAATGAAGTCTTGCCGGTGAAAACCTGAAAGGGCGCCGCATGACAAACAGTGAGATAAAAGAACAATGAGAGAGGTTAGTTGGTGAAAACCCCAAATGGGGCACCACTAGCCGAATGAGAGATGTTATTTGTCATCAAGATGGGCTTGGCAAGTAGTCATTGCTGAATGTTCGGATTGAGGGAGAGGTCGAGGAAGAGCTGTCGTGAATGGATCGGGGTTCGAGGCCAAGATGCATGTCATGTCTATTGGGGTCATCATCGTTTTTGCCTCCAGATAAGTTCATTTTCATCTTTCTAAAGGACATCTCTTGTTCAGAGTCCTTGGTCCAGAATCTTTTCCCATTTTTCGACTCTCAGTCAAAATAACATCAAAACGAGCAAAAGAAAGTTTTGCAAAAAAATTGTTTACCTGTTTTGCAGTTGTAGCAGAGCACAGTCAGGACCCGCCTGGATAATGGAAGCCAACATCACATCTCGATAGCAAGAACGACACATCGAGAATTTGCACCATTGAAAGACCAACAAGGGAAGCCAAGGGGAATGCACAGAAATGGAAGAAAATAGGAAAGGAAGGGAAATAAGGAAAGCAGAATCTAAAGTACATTTGAAGGACTCAAGGCGCCCACCTGAAGAATTAGGGAATTCATTTCAAGAAAGTCGAGGCACCCACCTGGAGAATGAGGGAGTAGTTTAGAGAAAGTCGAGGCACCCACCTGGAGAATGAGGGAGTAGTTTTGAGAAAGTCGAGGCACCCACCTGGAGAATGAGGGAGTAGTTTAGAGAAAGTCGAGGCACCCACCTGGAGAATGAGGGAGTAATTTGGAAAGTCGAGGCACCCACCTGGAGAATGAGGGAGTAGTTTAGAGAAAGTCGAGGCACCCACCTGAAGAATGAGGGAATATATTTCAAGAACTCAAGGCGCCCACCTGAACAATGAGGGAAGTTACTTCAAGAACTCAAGGCTCCCACCTGAAGAATGAGGGAATATCCTCCAAGAACTCAAGGCGCCCACCTGAACAATGAGGGAAGTTACTTCAAGAAGTCTAGGCGCTCACCTGAAGAATGAAGGAATTTATTTCCAGAAGATCAAGTGTCCAAGACCCACCCGAAACCAAAGCGGTGGTTTTATTTTCAACAAATGAAGGGAGCAAGAACCAAGAAGCTCATCTCGGAAAGCATGAAGACTTAGAGTAGGAATTGTAATTATTACATTTCAATGTTGTATTTCCATTTTCTTGTAAAGCAATGACCACCAGCCAGCAGCCAGCAACAAGTGACCAACAGCAACAGCTCTAGCATGTCAAAAGCGTCTTGTGTCAGTCCGGGTAAGTCTAGAAGCGTCGAGTCAGTCCTAGTTAGTTTTGCAAGTGTATAGAGTTAGTCTGTGTATGTCTAAAGAGTGTTTAGTGTTAGTCTAGGAGAGTCTAGCGTCTGTTTGAATGCGGTAGTCCCAGCTACCGCGCGTGAGGAACTACACTGACCTGATTCCTTAGTCCGAGGATATGTAGGTAACTTTGTTCTCGGTTAGAACCGAAATTCAAGGTACGGTCACCCTTTTGCATATTCTCGGCTAGAACCGGAAAATCCAAAATTAGTTGTTGATTACGTCTTTGTCCGAAAACTCTTCATGTTCTCGAACAAAGAGGGGCAGCTGTAATCACCTAATTTTGGCACAAGAAAGTTCAAATTTTTCTTGAAATACCCGTGTCAATTTCGTAGGATATTTGCTTAATTGTTCTAGATTTTATCCTTCATTTTAGCTAGGTTTAATTAATTAATTAAAAAATATATATATAAAAAATACCAAAAAAATACTTGTTATGTGTCTAACTGTAATTTTATGTTTGATTTGCGATAATGTTGCATTTTGTGGTTTCTAATCCTAATTGATAGTGTAGGTTTTAAATAGTTTGAGATTTTCTTCAGTGGCTATTTGTAAAATTCAGAATAGAAAATATGGCCTAACCCACTAGCCCAATACCAATTTTGACCCGGCCCATCACATGATATAAAAGCAAAAATTGCCATTTTTGTCCATTTTCCTCAAACCATTAGACAATAGAGGAACCCTACCCCTTTTTTGACCCGTCGCCGAAAACAACCGTGAACCGCCGTCAAACCACCGGAAAATCACAAAAAAAATACATTTCCAGGTTCGCCTATCTCCCCTCTTTCCTGATTCAAGCTTAATTTCTCCAAAATCCTCACGATTCGGCGAAGATCGAAGCTTAAACAAACGACAAAAACCGAGCTCCGGCGACACTCCATTTTCCGGTGAACTTTTTACATGTTTAGCTTTGTTTTCTCTTCCCCATTCCGTTTCTGGAACTCGATTTACAAGGAAGCATTTTCTCCGGCCTGATCCGACCCCCAACAGTGATGAATTTGTTTCGGGCATTGCTTTTTCTATTTTTGTGTTCCATTTTCGGCTCCCATTCCTTTCTCTTCATTTTCTAATGGAAAACGACTCCATTGGGTGTCGTTTTCGACTAGAAAATTGAGAGTTCGGGAATGGACGTTCTTATATTGATGACGACGATGTTTGGATGTCGCTGCGATGATTGATTCTGTATAGGCGAGGCATTAACTATGGTGTCGACGACGGGGGTGATGAAACAGTGGCTAGGAGCAGTGGCTGACCTGAACAGAGCACTGTCGAGGCAGCGACTTGGCTGCGATATTTGTAGCAGCGATGATGCTGAAGCTATTGCGATTAGTCTTAGCGAGGCCGTAGCAGGGCTGTCTTCATGTTGATGTTCATTGGTTTGGATGTCTCGATGTTTGAAACGATGGTAGTGATGAAATTGATGGAGCAACGGTGGTGGTGTGAGCTGTAGTCATGGAGCGCATTGCTATGACGATGATGGACTATGGCAGATGTCGGAGCGTTTAGTAGCGTTGCCACTGTTTTGATGGGCAGCGTGGAGGCAGTTTTGATGTAGTTTGAATGAAACTGTGAGGTGAACACCGGTGGTGCTATGGGCAGCGAGGACATAGCAAAATCTGTGGTGGAGATGGCAAGGCAGCGAGTTGGAGGCTGTCGTGATGGAGATACAGTGGTAGCGAGCAACAAATTTGTTGTTCCGGTGTCGTTGCAAATGGTATTGGATTTGGTGTCAAACAATGGTGACGACAATGTTATAGTAGACAGTAGCGGAGCTGTTGTGATTATGTATGATGATGCTGCATTTTGGCGTAGCTGTTTCAGTTTGATAGATACTGTGATGGGTGTGTGCGATGCTGAATCGTGACGACGAGCGGAGGCAAGGCAGCCGAGACTGTGAGGCAAACATTGGTGCTGCTGTGGCTTTAGCGAGGCAGTGGTGGCTGCGATGATTGAATGAGAGGGGGGCTGTGGTACTCTGTTTTCTGTTTAGCGAGGCAGCAGTGGTATGTGATAACGAGGCCGTTTCAGCATTGGCGAGGCGTGTTGGTGTGACTACGACAGTGCGGTGGCAGCAGTTGGAGGCGACTCATGGTGCTATTCGTTTTAGCTTAACGGGTTAGCAAGAAACTTTGTTATTTTCCTCTATTTTCAGATTGTTCAAATGTTTAGGTTTAGAGAAATTGTGTATACACAGTAGATTAGCATGAATAGATTAATGATGTTTGTATGCACATTGTAGTTTACATGAACTTATAGCTTCAGCTTATACATGTGAGTTGCGAATGAATGTTGCTTCGTATGTTTAGCTAATTTAATCTTTGACAATCAATGGATGGAATCGTGTGTTCGCATCGATAAGAATCTGCGTGTAAAACAGTTGGTGCGCGAAAGTTTGTTCCTGATTGTCCATTCTAGTTTAAGTATCAAATGGTTTGTCTTTAAGTTATGTATGAATAGTAATTGCTTGGTTCTGAGTTCAAACATAGTAACTTGTCATTTGTTCCGATAAGAATGACGTGTGAGGTTGTTTCTTGACTGTGAAAGTAGACATGATGGGGGAATCACATGACCTGTGAGCATGAATATGTAATGTTTTGTTATTTATGTCGCATGTGAAGCTTGAGCGAATATCATGGAGAGTTTTTGTTTTGAGCGAAAGGCACAGCGAGTGTGCGAAATCACTTATGCACTGTTTTAAAAAATTGAGTAGAGTTAATATTTTGTGTTATCTTACTTACCAGTGAGGGAGTGCATGAGATGTACAAGTTTTGATTGTAGAACTGATTTAGAGTTGCTAGTTTAGCTGGGATGTGATTGTCTTGCAGCTTATTTGAAGTAGCTTGGTCTGTTTAGGAGCTTTGTTCAGGTTTTGGTTAATTTGTTATTAGGTGGACTTAGTCCACTCAGTTTAGTTTGGTCATTGTTGATTTGCTTAGATATTAGATGACATAGGGCTTGATGATGTCAAGTGGGGATGTCAAAATTGAGTCAATGAAGTACATCTCTGTTTTGTTCTGGTACAGCCTTGCATGCAAGGCAATTATGGGCTGAAAATATGATAAGTGAGGAGGGCACATGGTCTGTGTACTTCTACTGGTACACACCCCCTCTCTCTTGTCTATTTTTAGCCTTTGACTCTTTTTAAAAAAGGGGGATAAAAGGGAACTGAAAGGAGAGGGTATAGAACAGACACAAAAGTTGAAACAAAAGAACAGAGAGGTGAAACACAGAAGAAAAAGCAACAGAGAAGAGAAAGGGTGAGCAACAGAGAGAAAAAAAGAGCTGGAAACAGAGAGTGAAGGCTGAAACAAAAGAACAGAGAAAGTGAAACAACAAAAGAACAAAGAACAGAGAGTGAAACAATAAAAGCTGGAAACAGAGAGTGAGATTAAAAGCTGGAAACAGAGAGTGAAACATTTAGAGGAAGCTGAAAGAAAAGAAGAAGAAAGGAGAGGGTCTGAGTCTGGATATTAAAGGGTCAGGTTTAGAGGAGTTCGGGTTGCTATTTTGTGTTTGGTCCGTGCTTTTGCTGTTGCTGAGTTGCTACTGTTTGGCTGGTTATAGCTGCTGCGTTAAGGGGTTTTGCTATTACTAGGTATTTATTTCTTAACCTCTCTTTGTATGTATTTAATTTATGGGTAGATTTCAAGTATGTATGAAATGATTTAGTCAAAACAAATTCATGTGTCAAGGCCGTACTCATGTTCTATTTTTTATGTTAATCACTTCCCGAACATGTTTAGATTTATCTACTTGTTAAAAGCATGGTTGTAGGTCCATGTCACAAAATGTAACTTCTATTATCTTGTGCGAAGAAGGAGGGTTAGATGTAATGTCATTTATAAACCTATTAGGACAAATTTGAGATAGAATAAGGGAAGTAAGGCTAAATTTTGTGAAAATGGCCAGATCTGAACTCAACAGTAAAAAGGGGCTGTTTATGCAATCTGTAGAAGAAACTTTATTTGCGGAAGTAACCCAGCCCAGCTGTGAATTGATCTTCTAACCCAAATCCGTATTCGTTTAGCAAAACTTTTAAATCTTTGGAAATTGAAGGATAAAGAGTTGTATATCAAACCACAATAAATATACGGTAACCTTTTTATAAGTTTATAGGCTAAGAAATAACCAAGGATTTCTAATATGGCTAAACATTGAAACAAATAGAAAAATAGGACATATGACATAATCCTCTTTGTTAAATGAACTACGCTCAAGTTTTTCCCTTTGTGTAAATGGGCTTTGACATTTTGCAAAACTAGGTCATTATATTTAGAGCTTTAACCTTAAGGCCCCAATAGTGTTCAAAAAATGTAAATTTAGTAATTTCGCTAGTTATAATGAACGAAAAATCAAAACTAGGTGAAGGATAAATGAATAAGCTATAGGATATTGGTATCTCACCAAATAAAATCGATTCAAGTGTAGTTTATTTAAATCGGAAGATCTCGAACGGGTGAAGTGCCTGCGCGACCATATCCGGCTTTAAATAAATTACATTTGTAAATATTTAACCAAGCCGTACGTAAATAGAAAAAATGTGTCGAAAGCAAATGCGACACATATAATCAAAAAAATCAAGCTGAATTATAAATTCGAGTTTTGACCAAAATAAATAAAATAAAAAAAAAAAAAAAAATTTTGAGACTCAAACCAAGGTTGATAAGGTTTCGAACGGGTGAAGTGCCTGCGCGAAAATATTCGGCTGAGTCACGAAAAAAAAAAAAAAAAAATAATAAATAAATACTAATAATAATAAATCAAGGCATAGCAAAGGAAATAAATAAAGGCAGGTACAAAATATTCCATATAGCCGGAATGCGTCAATAAAAGCAACTGTGCTTGGCACAGGACTCGAGGGTGCCTAATCCCTTCCCGAGAGTCAACCGAGATCCTTACCCGGAACTCTGATGCAGACCACTAACGAGTCATAGGTGTTCCAAGGTACCTTTTAGGTGACTTGGCACACCTTAAACTTGTCAAGTGGCGACTCCGAAAATCTCTTAATAATTCGTGTACCTTTGAACACCGTCACTTCCTTAAATGGAAACCCTAACTCGGGATAGCGCCAAATAATCATAAAAATCCCATAAGCGCTTTCCTAAACCCGAAACGCCCTCCCAAAAGCGGGAGCGCGAAAAAAAAGGGGTGTGACACCCATGACCGGAATTTGCAGTAGACATGATGTGAGATTTGAAAGAAGAATTTTCTTACAAGAAAGGAGATTAAAATCAAGATTGAACTAGTCAAGAAAGTTATCTGAGAAGGGAAGCCTTTTCTCTCATGTTTTATTGTTTGCAGGAAGTTATCAGGTGGAGAAGAAAGTCTCCAAATGGGGTATTTATAGATAGTGTGCACGTGCAAGTGGGAATGTAATGATGATTATAACATTGGAGGAAGCGATTAAGTCGGCGCGACTGTTCGGTAGCCAACGAACGGTCGCCACGTAACGCAGAATAGTAATTCGAAAAGGCGTGCGACTTTTTGAAACTCTTGGATAGGGTGTAGCCACGTCATCTTCACGCTTAAATTCATTCCACCCCTCGATGACCCTGACGCTCGCCCGAGGAGTGGGGGGACTATCTGTATTAGGTAAAAATCGACGTGCTCGGACAACACTTTGATATGACAAATTGAGAATAATAGAACTGATGTTCCGAAGGAGAGAAATCAAAGCAAACGATTGAACCACCAAAGCCAAGCACCAATGTCACCACTGAAGGCGAGCCGCGAAGCTGTGCTTCGGTGACACTCGCTTAGACCGAACAACAAAGTCACATCACCGAGGTCATGCATTTGGGCCTCGGTGGAACGCCTCGGTTCCAGCGGCTTAGCAGCCGATTACCACAGCCCACTAACTCCACTCAAGAAGATGCTGAGCGTGGATGCAGGCATGATTAGCCATGGAGAACGTGGGCAAGACCCCTTGTACTTATAAATAGCTCCTCATTTTACATTATATTCATTCAGAAATACATACAGAAACTCTGGCAATATTTGTACTCACATCTATATATTGAAATTACTGTTATTTCTTGCATTTTCGTTTATTCTTAGTATTGTTTCTGACTTTGATACTAAGATTTGCTTGGTTTCTTAACTCAAATTTGATGTGTGATGCTAAATCAATTTAGGCCATACAGACTTTAGCTTCCTCACACGGTTATTAGCGTTCTATTAAAGTATTAACCCATGCAGGATCCATGGTGGAATCCCAAGCAGTCATCAGAATTCGTCGCATGCATTAATCGGTCAAAAGAAGAGAGTTCGGTGACCTTTGGTTGGTATAGCATTTTGAGGAATGATCTTCACATGAAAATTGGCACTCATTATATTATGGAAGAGAGCATTCAGTGATAAGCTCTTCGTTAGGGTGCGTTATAAACAAAACCCTTTGCTCCAAGATGGCAGAAAAGGTCTGCATTATCTTTGTGGTTTCTATCAGACTATCACCATGACTGGATCAAACCTATGACGTAGTCTTAAAATCAATTTAGTACTGGACTTATTCATCCATGGCGACATGGTGTTTCACTTGATCTTAGAGCCACTTTTGAATTTCTGTTATCTGTTTCCCTAGATACAAGAGGAAGGGTTATTTGCTAAACGATTAATTATCTCTACTTTATTATGCACTTCGCACTCTGTGTCTCTATTCTCTACAACTCAGCTTTCAAATGATTTTTTCCCTCCACTTAATTCTAGCGAATTATGAATAACATGTCCTATTTAATTTGAAAATTAGTTGGCACACCATGGAAGTGGTTGTAGGAAAAATTGGAAGAACGAATGCAACAAATCCAAACAAACAAGGATGTTCTCTGGAGCTTTGACAGAGGCAGAAATTTGGTCGGCCAGAATCTTTATAGGAGTACTTTTCACTCCTACTTAGTTAACACTGCCAATAATGAATAATAGAAGACAGGACTCGAGGGTAAAAATTTCGTCCAGATGCTGCTTTCACCGTCTTAATTATTTAAAATTGAATCAAAGAACTCGTGGTATTCTTTCTTTTCTTTTTGATTAGTTGACTCACCTGTTGCAAATTAATCTAAATAATTTAGAACACTAAGAGAGGAAAAGAAAAAAAAAACATGCTTTAAGGTGTGGATAAATTACTTTACTATAGTCAGAAATGTTCTTCCAAATCTTTTAAAGTAGTAACAAAAACTAGTGTTAGGGGTTGATTGATTCTCTCTGTTGTTTTGCCTTTATGATTGGGTCTTTGCTTGAGTCCATTCATTTTTGTATCTCAAAGGTGGTTCAACAGTGGGCACTTTGACTGGGGCATAGACAGAATATTTAGAAAAAAACGTATGGAGTATAATACATATATTGTTCTAAATTGATAAAAGTTGTAATTTTTCTGTCCTCGAAGTAAACATCAATTCACAACAACATCCAAGTTGTGACAGCACAAGTAGACAATGAAGATAACTTAGAGATCTCCGATGCACGTGTGTTGTCGTTCTAAGGATCAGAAATAGCAACGTAGGTTGAATCATTGCCATGAAATTATTCTCTCTTCCATCACACAGCCGTAATATTATTATCATAGACAATTTCTTTCATGTCCCTGTCATTATTATACAAAAAGATAACACCGTTCTCAATACAATTTAATCTTAACATTAAATTAATTGTGTGATTTTATTGTCACATAAGGTAATGTAACAATTTGAAGCAATATTTGGAAGTCTCTCTTTAATTGATCTTTTTCTAATATAAAATTGTGTTCAGTCAAATGATATTACTACATAAAAGAAACGAAAGAAGGTAATACTAATAATCAACATGTGATTAACGTCAAAATCTAACGTGTGGTTTTCTTTTTCTGGAGAGCCTGAGTTAGGTTGGCCGTTAAGAAAAAGCGGCGTTCAAAGATGCTATGGCATAGATCCAGTCAGCAATGTAACGCCTTTTGAAGAAAAGGAGCACTTTTTTCTTTAGTTTTTTTCTTTTTAAAAAAGAAAAGCTAAAAACTCCTTTGGCTTGTGGCTTGTGGCCTGTGGCTTGAGTTGAGGCTAAGTAAAAAGAGTGGTAGTAATAAATTAATTAATTAATAAAAAGAAAATAGAAAAGAAAGATCTATTGTATTCTTCATTGCTAAAGTAACTAAACAATTTTCATATCTCTAATTCACATTACAACAACAAATTCAGTAAAATTTTACAAGTGAAGTTTTACACTTTAACAATTGATATTTATTATTGATAGAAGTTAGTCAAAACTTAACAAGAAAGCCACATAGTACAACTACACAAACATAAAGTTCTTATGTATCAATGCACAGGTGAATTCATAAATTTCAACAAGGTAAATCAATATTTACAACAAATAAATAATGAAATTCAAAATTTATCTTCGAGTACATCACACCTCTAGAAATAGGGCGTTTTACTGAATCCTATATGAATACAGAATGCTTTATACATCCGATTGTCTTTTCAATATTTATTAATGTTGAAAATTTGCACTAACTCATTATACAAGCAATCTTACTCTAGCCAGCTCAAAGCCGAGCCGCGTTACAACACAAATTTTCTGTGAGGCTCATTCTCTTTGACCTTTGACTGAATCTGTAATCTCTCCACCGCCACGTGTCCTCCACACGCCCCCCTATATAACCCCCCCCTTCCCTCATCCCCCTCCATTCACACACAAATTAAATTTCCTCTCCCCTCAAAACAAAAAAACTCCGATCAAAACATGTCAAACAACCACCGCACATCCACCACCACCTCCGGCGGAGAACGGCGGAACCCTAGCCGACTTCAAAGGCGAGCTCCAGCATCAATTCAAATCAACCGTACAACCGATTGGAACGTAGCGATACCGCTGTTATCGCCGTTGATTACTTCTCCGACTTCTCCTGATGCCGGAAACCTAAAATCAGCTATAAATCGAATGAGTAATAATAATAAAGAGGAAGTCAAGACTGCGGTGACGGAGAAGAAACCGCCAGTTACGGTGTTTAAGAAGTGGCAACATCCTGCTGCGCCGTTTTGTCATGAACCGGCTGCTCCGTTGATTCAGTTTTTATGTACAGGAACCACCGATAGACGGTGATATTTATAGATTTGAGTATAGATCTTTAAAAGCAATTTGTTGATAATTTTTTAGCTTAGATTATTAACAAGTAATGAATATTGATTGAGAGAAAGTTTATATATATTTTTCTTTTTTTTATGTTTATGTGTTGGTTGATGTGATAAGGTGATAATGTAACTGTGAAGATGATAGCTTGCTGTCACAGTTCTGGCGCGCGTCAAGGTTTTAGTTTTTAGTCGCCAATGGAAAAAGTTATTATAATTCTTAGCCTTTTACGACAATTTGCTAGGATTTGCCAGGAATTTTTTGGATTGAATTCTTGGCGATCCGTTAGAAAGTACTTCTAGTTCTGGTGATGGGGCTAAAGATTAAGCTAACATAGATTTCCAAATACTTTTTGGGAAATATATTTTTGGTGAAATTTGATATGAAAATAAAAAAATATTTGGACATATTTTTTGGAAACAAATTTTTTAGCATTGTTATGGCCTTTAAGCTCTTATTCAAAGCTAGTTTGTATAGTTTTTGGCCTTAAAAATGCCTCAAGACCTGTTTTTGAAATTTTTGTAAGAAATTTTGCTTAAATAGTATAAACAAAAATACTTTTTCAACCAAAAAAACCCCCAAAAATTATATCCAAACGGGAGCTTAAATGGTTTTGCAATGGGGGTGCTGAAGTGCCCTATTTCTATAAATTTCTCTGACTTTTGATCCAATGGCAAGAGTGTAGTGGCAAACAGCATACGTGCTATATTTTTTGAATAACGATAGTGTGTCACTGATCCTCAATAAGTTTCTGGATGAACATGCTTATTTGGATTCGAGTACAACAGAAAGAGGAAGGAAAATGTCAAGTTGAAAAACTTGCTAATCATTAATTGAGTTTGAGTACCTTTCGAGATGCATTATAATTTCGTGAAAAGAGATATTTTTAGGCATGATGTAGTTTGTTGTACTAATATTTTGGGGTTAATTTAGGGATGGTACTCAACTTTACTTTTTTATATTGAAGTTACTAACTAAAATGCACGAAGGAGTTACTCCAATTTACTTATGTATCATCAAAAGTTACTAAACAATTTGAATAAACATAATGTAATCCATTTTTGCCACTAGAACAAAAAGGGTCCTTTTGAAATATAATTTCATTCTACAGATGAATTAAAATCCAATTCTAATAGGGACACTCCGACTAGGGTGGTTTTATTATTTGAGTGACGGAAAGGGCATCACAAAGAACCAGTACCTAGAAAACAAAAACTAAAAGGGAGTCCAATTTGGATGATTGTTAATGATGCTCACATCTTGTCTCTCTTTTTTGCCTTTTTCCCTTTCACTCAAGTGATATACAAACTTCTCACGTCTTATTGTTCTCGTCTATTTTGTTTACTGGATACGTAAATAAGCCAAGATCATTGACAGCTAAGTTCACTTTTCCTTATTGATGTGGCATTACATTAGTTCAGTGTTAAGAGGTCACCATTCGAACATTAATATCATGATTTTGGTGGTTTAATTCTCCCCTAATAAGTATGTGAAACGAGAATCATCTTTCCATTCAATGTTCTTTTTTTAAAAATAAAAATTCTGGTCCATTAACTGGAAAAATAAAGGCAAAGGACTTAGTTAAAAAAGGAGATGTGTCTTGTGAATTGATGTGTGGAGCATCTTTCTCATGGCAGAGTTTCAACAGCGAAACATTTACTACCACTCTAGTCACTTCACCATATCTCTTCCATAATTATTGTTATGCTGCTGACTGAAGACTAATTTTATCGGGGAAAAGGAGATTTTTTCATGACGGTCAGTATTTTTAGCTCTGTTTTAAAAGATAAAATTGGGACTCACATGGGGCGAAAGGGCGAGACACTGGTTAAACGCCCCTGGGCTTTTGTGGGGCTCTTGTCTCATGAGGCTTACGCTTAAGATAGTCATTTCGGAAGTTAGAACTCTGATTGGCGTGCCAATATTTTAAAATCTTCGTAAGGTCCATTAGGACCTGTCCATAAAATTTGAACTAAATCGGACTTCGTTTGATAGGTATCTGAAGAAGGTTTCAGTTTCCGCTGTCGGTAAATTTCAGTAAATTTTAAAAAAGAGGTTTTCGAGCTCGATTTTAGCGAATGAGCTCCGATCCAATATTCGAAAGTGTCGTTAACATTCGAATGATTATTTGACCTTCGTGAACTTTCAGAAGTAAATTCCGAGGTCGTTCGGATAGTTTCCGCTAAACTGCCAAAAGTTAAAGAATTTGAACTTTTTCGTTTAATTCGCATCTTGAGTTTCGATAATTCGATTTGAGATCCGCCTTAACGAGTACGTTACATAAATTTTGTATAACTTGTATGCAAAATTTAGAATTATTTTGAATTTCGTAGGGTTCCGTTTTAATTTTCGTTACGAAAATAAAAGGAAAAAAAAGGAAAAGAATAAAAATAAAGGTGGTGGGAGGTACTATTAAGCTTCATTTCGAAGCAGCAAAGGGAACACAAATAGAAACGATACAGAAGCAAGCAAAAGAGAAAACGCAGAAGAAAAAAAAGCAAGAAAATTGAGAAAGAAAAGGAAAAGGAGCGGGAAAAGATAGAATTTTCACCCGAGACATCCAGGTAATGATTTTAATTTATTATTTTATTTTATTACGTGTGTTTGAATATATTTTAATGGTAGAAATCGGAATATTAAAAATTGTTCTAACGAGTTAAATTGATAGTTTAAAGGGTCAATTGGACCCCGATAATGGAATTGATTATATATTCGTACTCAGTGAGTTATGAGCAACATATAAATATAATTTATTTAGGGTTTGGTTATATGACTTTGAATCCTGTACATAGGTCTGGCCTGTGTATTGCGTATGCGAACAGGGTATCAGGTTCCTAACCGAATTACCCTAAGATGTGAGGAATGAAGCCTTTAGCGTAATTTGATATATTTTTTTTTCTGCTTATTGAATAGAGCGGGATCGTTTGGCAGTAAACCCAAAAAATAATGCGGTTGTTGAATAGCAGCGCTAGCTTTGGAACAAGGTAAGTGTTTGTATCCATTTCTTTGGAGACCCTTGACCTTATGGATATTCTACCACGTGTTCCTTACATGTGTAGCTGCCGATAGGCTTACTCATTACGCCTTAGCTTTGAATTTACATTGTATATTATATGTTATGCTCTGTTGTTTGTATTGCATTGAGCATATAAGTATTGTACTCTGGCTGTCATCATTGCATATACTGGTCATCATTGCATATACTTCCCGGTAATCGATGAGAGTCCCGAGCCGGTGAAGGGTCATCATTGCATATATCTCCTGGTAGACGATGAGAGTCCCGCGCTGGAGATGGGTATCAGGCACATGTGACTGTATTGCATCATACCGCATTCATCCCATTTCATTGCACCACACATTGACTATTGTGCTGTATTTTATGTATGCGGTATGAATACCATGATGTGGACATATTTTAGTTGCCTATATGTTTCTGCCTATTTTGTGCCTCTAATTGGTTTATATGATTTAGTTACATGGATCGGGTTGCACGTCGCAACAGTATAAATATATGGATCGGGTTGCATGCCGCAACCATATAAATATATGGATCGAGTTGCACTCCGCGACGATATAAACATATGGATCGGGTTGCACGCCGCGACGGTATAAACATATGGATTGGGTTGCAGTATAAACATATGGATCGGGTTGCACGCCGCAACAATATTTACATATAATAAGATGTATTTCTGATTGTTGATATGTTCGGGATACCTATATGTTCTATCTATCTTATGTTCCTGGTTGTTTATGAGTTTATGGTTCCATACGAGTTTCCAGTTATTATCTGGCTCTGCCTTTTTATAATTTAAATAAGACGAATTTAGTTTATCTGCTTCTCTTCTCCCTGGCTAGCTATCCTATTCTTTGAGGTGGCTAGTCTGCCCTACTTATTGAGTCCTTTTGACTCACCCTTATTTGTTGCTTGTTTCTTGTCTATCTATTCCGTTTCGGCAGGTTCGCTCCAGGATTGAGTTCGCCACGTTGTTAAGGAGCGAAGACAACTTCAGCTGCCAGGGTGAGCCACCTTCTGTTCAGGATGGCCACCAGTGGTATGTTTACTATTTCGGTCGTATTTTTCTCCCTTTAGGAGTCGTATGTATTCTTTTATACTCTTAGATGTCTAGTGTGGATAACCCTAAATCTAGTATGTTGGGTAATTAGCTGTAATTTCTTTGCACAACTTAGAGGTATCAGTATATCCGTGCTTTTTCTAAGTCTTGTTCTTATTTATGAGTTGGATTTATATTCATTTTCCTAATTCAGTTGTTAAGGGTTCGCCCGACGGGTCTAGGGGAGGATGTCGGGTGCCCGCACGGCCTAGCTAGAAGTCCGGGTCGTGTAAATTGGTATTAGAGCCCGGTTTAGAGTCTATCCAGACTAAGATAGTGTCTAGTAGAGTCTCGATGATGGGTACGTAGAAGTCCGTACTTATCTACGAGAGGCTATGATGGCATTTAGGAAGTTTTCCTTCCTTCTTTTCTAATCTGCGTCAGTCTGGGATATAAAAGTATTCTCGCTAATTCTTTCGTAATAATTGTGACCCATCGTGTGACGAATCGCCAAAGGGTAAGAATCTAGGACGAAGCAGTCTAGCCTTGGGCTAGCACTGCCCAAGCCCCGAGAGTTGTGGACCATGATGACATCCAGTTTCGGAGGCCCCAACCATACCGGCTCGTGGTGGGTAATAGGAGCAGGACCTTGTGGTTCCCTTGGCTCTCTACGATGGTTTTACGAGAATCTTGGTGGCAAAGATACTGCAAGAATCTTCTATTCCCTAGACATCTTATTAGTTGCCGCTGATGCAGACATTCGGTCTCAGGGAACTCTTGTTCTAATTCCTGCTATTTCCCCAGTAAATTATGTTCTAGAGGCAGCATTTGTTGTGCCTCCAATTTTTCTGGCAGTTTAGCTAGCCCAGGTAACAGTTCGGTCCGAGTGCGTGAAGAAGCTGTATTATTTTATTTAATTGAACCTTCCGATAATCTTAGGCCATGTATCAGATAATCCCTGTATATTTTTTTTTAAATAAAATGATGTTAGTGTATCCTTCAGGCCCTCGGTTATCTCGAGCGGTATAGTATTGATTATTTTTCTTTCGGTTTTCAGGGTCCAGTCTTAGATTAGTGGATCGCTCATTTATTAGCTAGCCAGGGCTCGCCTAAGCTGACTCGGTGCGAGTTTTCTTGTAGATTCATGGAAAAGTTCCTTTCGTGCGGTGAGAGAGATGAAACGTATCGCCAATTTGAGTAGATTGGACAGAGAAGCCTGTCGGTTTCAGAATATGAGATTGAATTCTCTAGGATGGCTAGATATGCACTAGAACTAGTCCATGAACCTTTCGAGAAGGTTCGAAGATTTATTGGTGACCTTTATCCTTCCTTGAGATCCTAGATGGCTCGAGAAATTGAGGTTGGGACTTCATTTGATGTTGTTGTTGATATTGCTCAGAGGTATTAGGCGTAGCATAAGTTAGCACGGGAAGAGTTAGAACGGGAGAGAAAGAGATCCTACAGCCCTGGTGGGCACCATGGTACCTCATTTGGAGGTAAGAGTTCCGATTATCGTGGGAGGTCACCTGCCAGGTTATCTCAGCTTGTAGCGTGTGATTCCCAGAGTCACCAGTAGTTCATCAAGATTAGACTCAGTTTTCTCTTTATAGTTATCAACAATCTGTCCAGCTTCCATTTTCACCAAAAATATGTTATCATTATCGTGAGTCTGTCATCTTTGGATGAGTTTTCCTTTACTCAGGCAAGTAGGCAGTCTTCCTTTTTCTCACCATCAGACACCTGCTCAGTTGTAGGGGATTTCATTTATGGCTTAGTCATCCAGAGATATGCCAACATTCGGTAGGGGCCGAGAGTGTGGTGGTTGTGGTTCTTCTGGAAGTAATTATCAGGGTACCGAATCAGCTCGGCTGCAGAGGCAGTTCTATGAACTGCTAGTCTGGCGGGATGCTGAGTTATTCGATGTAGTAGACCCGAGTATTTCTTCTTCCCTTATATGTGAGTAATATTTGATTCTTCCGATTGATCTGGAATTCATTTATCTTATCATATTTCCATGGTTTCCTTGGGTGTTGTCTATTAAGAATCAGTTGAGGTAAAAGGGGTGAGCTTCTGATATGATTTATTCTTAGCATTTGTGAGACTCTACTAGTTTATTTGGTTTAAATCTGAGAGATTTGGGAGTGAGTGTCGGTATTGTCTGCCTGGCATCTTGTTGTGTCACCTTCTGTTATTATGTCAAGTCAGCCTACCTCTCTCGTTGGAATTCAATATTGGTGCGATGATGGGATTCTTATTTGTCACCATCAGAAAGTTTCATTGTTTCTTCCAGTGTAAAGTGACTAGTAAGTAATATTCGACATATGTGTCTCCTCTTGGTTTGAGACGCTAGTAGAGCCATATTATTCTATGAGCTTGTCTCGATTATAAAAGAGTTTTCTGGTAAATTGTCGGAGTTTCCTTTTTATAGGAAGGTTAAATTAACATAGATGTTTTTCCATAAAGCTCATTTAATGTCTATTTCTTCAATTGTGATTCTTTAGTTAGCCTGACTCGGAAATAGTCTAGCTCTGGTAGCCAAATAAATTAGAAGAAGAGCTTTCTGAAGCTCTAATTATTTCTATCCTCAGTCCATTACCATATTTTCTTCTTCCAGCACTAGTGAGCTTGGGCGGTTAGTAGCCACTTGTGATGTTGCCTGTGTTAAGCCAGAGTGCGTGTCAAGATAGCCTGGTAAGCACATTATCATTTTTCAAGGCTACTAAGGCTAATGAGAAGCGTCATTTTGACCCCAAAGTTGATCTATCAGGCAATGGTGCTTATGGAAAAGGTATGGAGTTGTGAACTCGAGAGTTGCAGCTGTTTGGCAACTGGAGAGGGTAATTTGGTAGCTCAGGTCTGAGCCGCATTATGTTTTAGCTAAGTCTTCCTTAATCGTGCAGGTTGTGTGAGGATGGTTATTCCTATTCAAATTAGCTATATGAGTTTATGTTCTAAGTGGAGGATTCTTCCTCCAATAATGAATGCTAATATTAAATCTCTAAGGCGCCGCTGAAGTGTATGCTAATTCTTAGTTTCATCGACTTGTTTTATATCGAAAGGTATATCGACGAGGTGATTCTTCGGCGGAATCAATTTAACCCATCGATCATTCCACGTATCTTCGTTTCAAAAATGTAGAAATCTCCTCTCATGATCGAGGAATAGTTAGACTAGTCAGAATAAGCTGGGCAATGGTGTTATGGAATTATCCAGATATGTTTTATTCCAAGAGTTCGATATGCGTGTTATAATTCTAATTATGTAATCATGAGATAATGTCTGCGGAGTAGTTTATGAAGGTCGTGCATGTTCTCTTGTTATCTGTGTGAATGTGGCTTTAGATTCAAGCTCGTTTGAGGACGAACGAGAATCTAAGTGGAGGAGAATGAAATGACCTAAGGTAGCCTTTTCGGGAGTTAGGACTCTGATTGGCGTGCCGATATTTTTAAAATCTTCGTAAGGTCCATTAGGACCTATCTATAAAATTTGAACTAAATCGGACTTCGTTTGATAGGTATCCGAAGAAGGTTTCAATTTCGCTGTCGGTAAATTTCAGTAAATTTTTAAAGAGATTTTCAAGCTCGATTTTGGCGAATGAGCTCCGATTCAATATCTGAAAGTGTCTTTACATTTGTATTTTTATTTGTGACCTTTGTAAACTTTCGAAAGTGAATTTCGAGGTCGTTCAGATAGTTTCCGCTAAAATGCCGAAAGTTAAAGAATTTGAACTTTTCCGTTTAATTTGCATCTTAAGTTTTGATAATTCGATTTGAGATCCGCCTTAACGATTACATCACATAAATTTTGTATAACTTTTATGCAAAATTTGAAATTATTTTAAATTTAGTAGGGTTCCGTTTTAATTTTCGTTACGAAAAGAAAAGAAAATATTAAAGAAAAGAAAAGAAAAAAAAAGAAAAGGAAAAGAATAAAATTAAAGGTGGTGGGAGGTACTATTAAGCTTCATTTCGAAGCAGCAAAGGGAATAGAAACAGAAATGATACAGAAGCAAGCAAAAGAGAAAACACATGAGAAAAAAAGGCCAGAAAATAGAGAAAGAAAAGGAAAAGGAGCGGGAAAAGATAGAATTTTCACCCGAGACATCCAGGTAATTATTTTAATTTATTATTTCATTTTATTACGTGTGTTTGAATATATTTTAATGGTAGAAATCGGAATATTAAGCATTGTTCTAACGAGTTAAATTGATAGTTTAAATGGTCAATTGGACCCCGATAATGAAATTAATTATATATTCGTACTCAGTGAGTTATGGGCAACGTATAAATATAATTTATTTAGGGTTTGGTTATGTGACTTTGAACCCTGTATATAGGTCTGGCCTACGTATTGCGTATGCTAATAACGTATCTGGTTCTTAACCAGATTGCCCTAAGATGTGAGGAATGAAGCCTTTACGTAATTTGATATATTTTTCTGTTTATTGAATAGAGCGGGACCGTTTGGCAGTGAACCCAAATATAATGCGGTTGTTGAATAACAGTGTCAGCTTTGGAACAAGGTAAGTGTTTGTATCAATTTCTTTGGAGACCCTTGGCCTTGTGGATATTCTACCACGTGTTCCTTACATGTGTAGCTGCCGATAGGCGTACTCATTACGCCTTAGCTTTGAATTTACATTGTATATTATATGTTATGCCCTGTTGTTGGTATTGCATTGAGCGTATGAGTATTGTACTCTAGCTGTCATCATTGCATATACTTCCCGGTAATCGATGAGAGTCCCGAGCCGGTGAAGGGTCATCATTGCATATACTTCTCGGTAATCGATGAGAGTCCCGATCCGGTAAAGGGTCATCATTGCATATATCTCCTGGTAGACGATGAGATCCCGCACCGGAGATGGGTATCAGGCACATGTGACTGCATTACATCATACCACATTCATCCCATTTCATTGCACCACATACTGAATATTGTGTGACTATTGTGCTGTATTTTGTGTATGCGGTATGAATACCATGATGTGGACATATTTTAGTTGCCTATATGTTTCTGGCTATTTTGTGCCCCTTATTAGTTTATATGCTTTAGTTATATGGATCGGGTTGCACGCCGCAACAATATAAATATATGGATCGGGTTGCACGCCGCAAGAGTATAAATATATGGATCGGGTTGCACGCGTGCAACATTATAAATATATGGATCGGATTGCACACCGCAACAATATTTACATATAATAAGATGTATTTCTGATTGTTGATATGTTCGGGATACCTATATGTTCTGTCTATATTATGTTCCTGGTTGTTTATGAGTTTATGGTTCTATACGTGTTTTCAGTTATTATCTGGCTCTGCCTTTTTATAATTTAAATAAGACGAATTTGGTTTATCTGCTTCTCTTCTCCCTAGCTAGCTATCCTATTCTTTGAGGTGGCTAGTCTGCCCCACTTATTGAGTCATTTTGACTCACCCTTGTTTGTTGTTTGTTTCTTGTCTATCTATTCCATTTCGGCAGGTTCGCTCCAAGATTGAGTTCGCCACGCTGTTAAGGAGCGAAGACAACTTCAACTGCCAGGGTGAGCCACCTTCTGTTCAGGATGGCTACCAGTGGTATGTTTATTATTTCAGCCGTATTTTTCTCCCTTCAGGAGGTGTATGTATTCTTTTGTACTCCTAGATGTCTAGTCTGGATAATGCTAAACCTAGTATGTTGGGTAGCTAGCTGTAATTTCTTTGCACAGCTTAGAGGTATCAGTATATCTGTGCTGTTTCTAAGTCTTGTTCTTATTTATGAGGTGGATTTATATTTATTTTCCTAATTCAGTTGTTATGGGTTCGCCCGACGAGTCTAGGGGAGGATGTCGGGTACCCGCACGGCCTAGCCAGAAGTCCGAGTCGTATCAGTTATTCATAGTTATGTTCTAATTTATTTTAAATATTTTTATACTTTATTTTGTTTTTAGATTTACGATTTTGATGTATTTCTATAATATATCTATCTGGCACTATTTTAAATTTTTTTAAATTCATAATATTTAAAGATCCGTGGGGCTTACGCTCTGTGCCTCGAGATTTACACCTCACCTCATCCGTCATAAAATGCCCCACCTCCCGCTTTTGAAAACACTAATTTCTAGTAATTCAATATGTTTCACAAAAGATTATATTACAGAAAACTAAATAACTCAGTAAGATATTAGATTCTATAAGTGTGACTTTGTTGTTTTTTCATGAAAGTATTGTAAATGATCAAATCGAACTGATATATAAGAATATTAGGATTTACATATTAACAACTTTTAAGGTTCAAGACAGCATACAAACTACTGCCTAATTGTTGAATGTTGATGAGTTTTGAAGATTGAAAAATAAAGGACATGGTCAAGGATCTAATTCTTATAGGAAGACACAACTGATCGAAAAGATGGTTGATTACTAATCCATGCAAAACTAGAAAAGGCATGATGCATACAAGTTAATTGTCCTAGTCAACAAAAGAGTTTATGCCCTGGCCACCTCTAGAGAGTGTAAATGAGAAGAAGAGTTTTATAAGGATAGATATTATAGGAGATCTTCTCTTTCCATAATTGAGAAGACTCCTAGTTGAAGACTACTAGGGTTTCTAACACCCTATATAAAAGAGTTTATTGAGACAAGCCGCATTCATTCATTCACTATGAGGGTAGAGAGGAATCAAAAGGCAGTCTTGTTGATTCTGTGTGAGTGGACAAAGCAGACAACTATCGAAAAACTTGGTGTTGATCCAATTGTGTTGAAGGTTCTTAGATAGTGCAGTGGAGTTATACTGAGAATAAAATATTACCTACTTGCTTATTCGTAGAAGCTTTGTAATAGGTGATTCTTGTGAAGAACAAACTTGTAAAAACTAGAGTGTAGCTTTGAGTGTTGTAAGGTCTAAAGTTTAGCCCTTTGCTTATTAGTGTGTAACCTAAAATTTGCTTGTTGAGTTAGTTAAATTTGTGTTTAAAATTTCAGATATTGGGTCGTGGTTTTTCTCCTTGAGCAAGGAATTTTCGTAAAACTTCTGTGTTCTTTAGTTTCAGTTGGTAGTTATTGTTTATACTGTTAATCTAAGGAACTTGGTTCTTGCATAAATAAGCAAGGTTCTTCAGAAAAAATGGAGGATACTATTCCACCTTCCCTCCTCTAGTGTTTTAAAGAGTCTAATTTTTTTTTTTAATTTTCTATGTTTAGAATTGATATAAAGTTATACAAAAAGTTTAGTTAGAGAGAAAATGAGGTAATAGATTCAACAGCTAAATATTCCAAGTCTAGGCTGCATGCATACACTGGCCAAATATATTATAGGTGTATTACTAGTTTAATATGATATAGTTGTGATGTTTGGTTGGCTGTTGAATGGTCCGTAACGCAAATAAGAAACACAATCCATGCAAAGCATGATCCTCTTCGTTTTATTCCTAAAATAGTTCAATTCAACGTCAATACACTAGAAAAGTATCAGATGCCAACTTCATGAATACTATATAGTATCACATTGATACTAAATCACAAAACATGCGATATGGTTCTTGTAGAAAAAAGTAGTTAGGGGAAAAATTTTGGCAATATAATTGTGGTTAGGTTTGACACTTTGACTTATCTTTGGGGAATGGTTTCGGCCTATCTCCTTTCTGGCCCGCAATATGCTGTCTGTTTTTAGCTTTCGTTTTTCGTTTTAAGAAGGAATTATGTTATTAAAGTACTATATAAGAAGTTATTTATCAACTAAAATTGTAAGGACAACTTTACTATGACTCCCACACAGGTGTAGTTTTTAATTTGTTGAACTTCTCAAGGTAAAAGTTATTTCAGAATTCTAAATTAAATGTAAAATTTTCATTTTTATAGTACTCGCATATAGTAAAGACTTTTTGTTACGGAAAGGGGTTGCGAACTATCTATTTGATATTACTGAAGTAGCATGAACATATGTAGAGCAAATGAATGTCTTAGTTAAACCATACGCAGAAACCACTATAGTGTAAAAACTAATTAACACTCAACTAAAAGATGCTGAAGTGTCTTCCACTGAAATTGAAACAAAAAAAGGTCAATAATGCAACTTATCCAATGACAAAGAGTAGTTAATAAGTTGAAACAAAAAAATTAAAAGGACAAAAAAGGAGAAAAAGATCCAAAAGAGTAGTCTTACCTGTCCGCCTTGATCTTAAGAAAATTTGGTAACCCAGTTTGTTTAACCAACGAAGAACGTCAACTTTAACAAAGGAAATTAGGTAGAGTACGTAACTTGTCAATATTTTGACATAAATTGTCAGTTTCTAGTTTAAATAAGTTGGCTGCCTTTGTCTTACTGTTAGCTTATTGTTTCATTGTTTGCCTTATGATATTAGCTTACCCTAGGTCCCTAGGGCTGTAATATTTATTTTTATTTATTGTCCGATATCCGTATTAAAGTCCTGACTAATTTAATTTCGCATCGTGTAAAATTCAATTATGGGAGAAGCTCGTCCTATATTTTTGAGATTCCCAAAATTAGAATTATAAACCGATAGAAGCATCTTATTTATTCCACCACATTCTTGATGCTTTAATAGTTTATCTAGATAATATACTAAATCACAAAAATACTTGTAGCTAGAATAAAATTTCAAAGGACGTTCACTAGTATGGAATAAAGGAAGTAATTAATCTAAGATTTCAAATAGACTGAGATGAGAGTTTACGAAACAATCTCTAATTTATGTCCAACATGCGAAATTCCTGTTTAAAAGTCCAATTTTAAAGTTCTTTAAGTTCATGCTAATCTAATTCTGAATTTTCAATTCTAAATCTACTAGATCCCATAATTTCAATTTCATACTCTCAAATCTCAATAATGTCTCCTGTCAAACCGACAAATACAGTCACTATCGTGTCCCTGATTGCAAATTAGTGGTTTGATGGATAATTCGGTTGACAAAAATATTGTTGGTTCTCAGAAAAGTAGAAATTATATTTTTCAAAAGCTTTAAATAGAAGATGTAATGCCTGTTGAATAAATGGTACGACTATGTCTTCTGCATATCTTCTTCATTGAGTTGTCTAAAATTTCTAGAAATGTCGAAAGTTGAATGGGTTATGGGAATACGAAGCTGCTAGTTTTAGTATGGAGTACTTTCATTCCTCATTTATATAACACGATAACCATATGAAGAATCAAAGTAACTTTCAGTAAGTTTTGTTCAAAACAAAAAGGTCTAGATTTATAGTAATTTTTATAGAATCTTGAAGTATTGTCCGTGTATTATCCCTCCAAACATTTGATAAAATAATACTGGGTTCACCAAAAAGTTATTACAAGACCTATCGTTGATTTTCTTAGTAATGTTTATTCTATTTCTCTATAGTAATTCATTAGTTACTTATTAGTGCCTCTTTTTGTAAGCCACCTTGTATCTAATTCAAGCAATTCAGTCAACAGAAAAGTCATATCACTGAACATTGGATTATGTACAACCTCGTGAACATTACAACCAATCAATCGAGAGTAGAGTCTATTTGAGTGAGCTTATTATAAGTAGTTTATAAGTCATAAGTTATTTAAAAGTCACTTTTCATATTTCCTAACTTCTCACTTTTGACTTATTTTAAACACATAACGGCTTATAAGTCCATGACTTTTTGAATTCCAAATACTCATTAATGGACTTATAAGCACATATGTGTTTTAAGCCATTTTTAAGCTTATTCGGGCTCCTTAAGTTGAAGAGACACCTAAAATTTTGACTTTGTTTCAAATTGGGCTATTTACTTGAGTAGAGGTTATAAACACGACCAAGGAACAAATTTGCCGAATAGCAAGTTGTCGCTCAAACTGAAACAACCAACCATTACAAACTTTTAGAAAATAGCTATATTTTAAAAAAATACAGGATCTTCTTGAAGACTAGCTACAAGAAAAAGGTCTGAAGATTTGAACTAAATTCTAGAAAAATTTCTTTGGATTTAGTTCAAAGTTCCTGAAATTTTTTCTGGAGCTTCTTATTTTGCGGTCCAATCAAATTTTCCTGGGACTTTGAACTAAATTTTAAATTCTTTTTGGGTTCAGTTCAATGTGTCAAAATTCTTTTGGACTTTTGTGGCTAGTTTTCGAAAAAATCATATGTTTTTAATTGATGGCTATTTTTCTAAAACTTTTTTATGACGGTTTCTTTTCGGCGCCTTACAAAGTGACTATGAAGTCAAATTTTTACATGCTTGAAAGCCTAATTTATCCACCCTACTTATGTATTAGTCATTTTAAAAAGAAATTTTTACAATTTTAGAAGTTAATTATAAAACATAGCAATATATTATTAAAATTACCCTATATAGAGGAAAATCAAAAGTTAATTATAAATATAGCAACTTAGGTTAAAAAATATTGCTATCTTGGTTTATTTCTTTGTTTTGGTACAGATTTGGGGTTTTTTTTGTAATTTTCTAAATATTGGTCCTACTATATAATATTTTTTCCTTATTTTTTTACGCAGTTTCAAAATTTCCCAATTACTGCTCCCTGTTCACGCGTATCACGCTCATTTCAGTACCGTTTCTGCTCGTGTCCAATGTATCATCGTCTTCTTTCCCCCCAGTTTTCTCCCCCACATTCTCCACTATCAACCATGTTTCTGGACCGTTTTCATAACTGTTTTAGTGTTTAAATTGTCAGTTTTTATTTTTATTTTTTAGGATTTCACTTTTTTTGTTGTTTCAATATCTAATTCTAGATTCGTTTTCTGATACTAGGGAACTTAGGAGTAAAACAAAACACGATACAAATATTTTTAAAAAGTGGGTCGAAATCTGTTTTAAAATTTTAAAGTTCCTGTTTCTAAGTCGACAGAAACCCCGCAACAATTGAAGCGTGTAACGTGGTCGTCTGCGTCTCCTTCTACCGGTAAAGGTAAAGGTAAAATTCCGGTTGATGATGATGATTTTGAAGAAGATGCTCCACCATTGAAGAAAAGTCGGATTTCTGTGTTGGCTGATGTAGCATAACATGTACTTCTATTTCTTTTTTTTTTTGTTTTTTGTTTCTTTTTCCTATTTTGTGTATCTATTTGTTTATTTTTTTGTTTCTTATTGTATCTGTTGTGGTGTTGCATGTATTTGTACTGTATTTTACTGTTTCTTTAGTGCATTTTACTGTTTCTGTAGTGTATTATTACTGTTTCTGTAGTGTTTTTGCTGTTTCTGTAGTGTTTGTAGTGTTTTATGTATTTGTTTTTATTGTTTCTGTAGTGTATTTGCTATTTCTGTGTCTTTTATTGTTTCTGTAGTGTAATTTATTTTCATGCATTGTATTTTACTGTTTCGGTATTGTACTTAATATTTTTTAACTGAGTTTGGTTTTTTCTTTTTAGGGTGTATCGTTTTATATACCCCAGAATTTTTATTGGCAAGAGTTCCATCTACGGATTACTATGGATGGGGATATTGCAATGCATTTGAAGGATGTCTTAAGTCCGGTGTAGTTGGAAATATTCAAAAATACATGTTTTCGTTATTTGTTACAGGTAGAACATTTGCCCGTTCAAACTCAGTTGCTTCGGTCTTTGCTGGTGCGGGAGATTGAGTCCTCCAAGCCTCGTATGTTTGAGGTTTGTGCGAATGGTACGTATTTATAATTCGGGTTGCGTGAGTTTGCATTAGTGTCGGGGTTAAAGTATTATGGGGATACACCGAGTTCTCTTAATATGAGTGGTCCAAATCAGTTGATGAGTAGCTACTTCCCGAACGTGGAGAAGATGTCTCACGTAGAGATTAAGAATGCTCTTACTCAACGAAAGTGGATTGGTGATGCTGATGCAATTAAGATTGCAGTTCTGTATGTGATTGTGCATTTTGTGATGTCTGTATCTAATGTGCAAACTGTTTTTAAGAAATATTTTGATTTGGTTGAGTCCGGTCTTTACGAGGACTATCCATGGGGTATATATTCTTTCAAAGAATTGTTTGATAGTATTCATAAGAAGGTGAAAATTAGCAGTACATATTTTCGGGTGGTAGGTTTGCCGTCTGCGTTGCAAGTATGGCTTTATGAGTTCTGGACAAACATTCCATCATCAGTAGCTGTGCATGTTAGGATTCGAACTCCTCGTATCTTGAACTAGAAAGTGGCGGGTAATCTTTCAAAGTATAAGACAGTTTGTAAGATTCTAGACGACCGAGGTAACAAGGTATAGTTTTCATTCTTCCTGTATGTGTTTCATTCTTTATGTATCTGTTTTATTCTTTATGTATCTGTTTCATTTTTTATGCTTTTAAATTGATTGATCTACTTTTATGTATGTTGTAGCCGTTTTTTAGACAGTTGCTGAGTTGGCCAGTTTGGAGTTGGTGGTTGATACGGACGCACCTGTAGCAGATGCTACTCAGGATCCTGCTGAGGAGGATATTTTTGTCTGCCATGTAAGGCCTTTCCCTCCTCTCTTGCCACTTTTGTACGCAGTCCTTCAAAAGATGTTGGAAAGTAGGCACAACCAAGTTTGTCAAAACTGGCGCAGGCGGTTGATTATGACGTTAAGATTGATATGTTGACTCTTTCAGTTTAGAAGGTATGTTTAGTTTTTTGAAATAGTTAGAAATATTGTGATATTGTTTTGCTACATTCTGATACAATTTTTCTTTTTTTTGTTTCAGCTCACTACTGACCTGGAGTTATTAAAGGGTCATGTAAGTAATGTATTTTTATTTTGTGTCTATATTTTTTTAATTTGTCGAAACAGTTAGAATCATTGTGATACTGTTTTTGCCTTTATTTCTTTTGAAGGTCGATCAGTTTAACAATGTTAAGCAATTCTTTGGTGAAGAGCTTACAAAAGTTGTTGATCAAATTAAGCTACTTGCGCAAGGACAGGTATTGTGTATCTTAATTTTATTTGATATTATATTCTGCATGTAATGTTGGTTTGAATTAACTTTTTTTTTTTTGGAAACAGGGTACTCAAAGTGGTGCATTTACTACTCGAGATTCACCAAATTCACCACCTGCTAGTAGTGATACAGAGAAGCTCAATTCGGATGATTTTGGTGATACAGAAAAGTTAAAATCAGATGTTTGTGCTGATACAGACACTTTTAATGATGATACGACTAATGTTTCCGTATGTACTTTATTCTACTTATCTTGATACAAGTAGATACATATAGATACATATAGATACAAATAGAACAATTCAACAAGCCAATGAAACTGTACAACTACGGTTTCTTATTTTTATGAGTTATTTTTCCTTTTATTTTTAGCCATCTGCTACTGGTGGAGCGAGTGATGTAGCAGGCGGCAGCGAAAAACCTGTTACAGTACAAACTGATGGTGATGTGCTCAGTAAAGGTGATGAATGTTTTAGTAGTGGAGTCAGTAATGTAGAAACATCTGATAGTGGAAAACCTGTTCCAATGCATGCAACGGTTGAAACTAAGGTTCCTTTGACCCCTTCAATTGCTGGTGCTAAGTTACAATTCATTTTGACCTTGGTTTGAATTTTAGCAAAGACCTTTTGAAGACTCCCAAACCTGATGAGGAGCGCGTTTGCCTTTTTTTTAACTTATTGTATCATCCTTATTTCTAAACTGTATCATGTCTTGTACATTGTTTCTTGAACTTATTTTCGTATCTCCATGGTTTATAGGAGTTCATTATTTATTCATGTTTTTTTATCAGTTTATTCAAGGTTATTCAGTTGATGGTGCTGTATTTTGTAACAAAGATACTCATGTACCTTCTCATCCGACCAAGTATGCTGCTGCTGGACCTATTAAACCTCCCGCCTTTGATGATTTCTTTGATAATTGGACTGAGGCCCAGTTTGCGGAGATGGTCCGTAGCATTGTTGATACCATTAAGCATGTAAAGAAAAGTTTTCAAACTGACCCTATTGCGGATACCATTAAACATGTAAAGCAAAGTTTTCAAACTGACCCTGTTGCTGAAGAGCCTGCTGCCACTGTTGCTGAAGAGGCTGCTGACACTATTGCTGAAGAGCCTGCTACTACTGTTGCTGAAGAGGCTGCTGACATTGTTGTTGAAGAGCCTGCTGACACTATTGCTGAAGAGCCTGTTCAGCGTGGTACTGAAGAGCCTGTTGAGCATAGCGCTGAAGAGCTTCATTATGCCGGTGATGTTGATGAGCCCGGTGAGGATTCTGAATAGTAACCCTGAGAACGAGCAGGTGAGCCCACGTGTGGATACAACTACACCTTCACAGGTATTAGTAAGGGTGAAGCGTCCTGGTAAATATGATGTTTCACCTTTTGTGCGTGAGTTTGCTTCTGGTGTCAGTAGCAGTTATGTTTTGCCAAAACCTTTGATGTTGCAAAGGCATCCTTTTAGTATTGGCGTCACAGAGGAAGTTGATCAAGATTTAGCAAATAAGTTTGTAGTATTTGTTGATGATCTAGCTAAAAAGAAAATAGGAAGGTGTGCGACCCTTTAATGCTCGTTTACTGTATCATTTATTATGTGGATATTGTTATAATTCATGTTTTTTTTTGCTTTATATTTTTAGGATTTGTGCTTATTCCAAAACCGACAACATACTTCCGTATGAGTTTAACTTTGGTGTCGAAACCATGTCGACTCGAATGTGGTTCTACATTTTATTGCATGGTGGTCATACGTTACAGGATTGAGTAAATTCTTTTTATTTTCTTTTTACTGTGTGTGTGTCTTTTATCTTTAGTGTATCATAGTGTTTCTTTTAGTGTGTATGTGTGTCTCTGCTCTTTGTAATGTATCTTTCTGTTTCTTTTTAGTGTGTATGTGTCTGTCTTGTATCTTTACTGTATCTTTCTGTTTCTTCTAGTATGTGAGGGTGTGTTTCTGTTTCTTTGTAAGTGTCTCTGTGTGCCTTTGTGCCTGTACTGTTTTTTTTTTTCTTTTCATGTGTTTGTGAGTTTCTATGTTTGGTATCTGTAATGTATGTTATTTATTTCTTTTAAATGTGTGTGTACCTTGTATCTGCCCTGTTTCATTGTTGTGTATCCAATACTTCAGCCATCAGTTGTAACTCTTTCTCTTCCCCATTGTAGTAACTGTAACTTTCTTCGTTTCTTCATTGTATCTGTAATGTTTCATCCATTTATATCATCCATTTATTTTTTAATTTTACAGCATGTGAATGTTGTCTTCCACTATTTGTGTAAGCAAGGAAAGAATCGATCCAAGATTGAATTATCCTTCACTACTACTAATTGTTGGTTTAATACCATGCCCGAGACCATCTATGAGAAATATGTGAATAGTGGGAAGGATGTTTCGGTGTTGTCTGATGTTAATGATGTTGCTAGCTACATTCGAGGATGCAAGATTCCAGCAAATATGCCTTTGATAGAGGTTGACTATGTTCTGCTACCACTTAATATATAAAGGATCTGTGTCATTGGTTGTTGGGTGTTGTATCATTCAAGGATAGGTGCATTGGGATATATGATTTAATGAGTGGTGTCGGTGCTCGTCATAATGCGACTGTTGTTGCAGTTTTTGAAAAGATTGATGAGTTGGTGCCATAGTATCTTTTACTGACTGATTTTTACCAGTCAAGGCCTGACATTGATATTATTACGAGTAAAGCATACGCTGATGCAAAACTGGAGGATCCATTTGGCTTTTTCTTTGTTCAAGAACTTCCCCAACAGAGTTCATGTTCCCTGTATGCTTCTTTTCTCTTTATTAGTTCAGATTATGTGAATCACATTTATGATATAATTACTAACTATATGTATTGTCATCTTTTTTGTCACTGTTTCAGGAATTGTGGAGTGTTTATCATGGCATATGCGGAGTACTTTATTCGTTCCACTGATATCACAACTGTCCCTGACTTTGATATAGGTCTTTACCGTGGCCGTCTTACAACGCTGCTTTGGGATTATGGAAAAAGGAAGATTGATTTAGATGCAATGAGTGCATGTGAAAATCCAGGCCGGCTTGCTAAGAGAAAAGACGCTATAAAGTGTCGTTTATGTGTTGCCAATCCGAACCATTAGTTGTTGTGTTTCTTTTGTGGTGTATCTGTGTTTATGTTTCTAGGATCGAACCTTTCTACTACTGTATGTTGCTTGTTGTGGTTACCGTTTATATAATAACAGTTTCAGAATGTTTAGCTTATAGCAATTGTGTTTTATTTTGTTCCCTTTTCAACTGTGAAATATTTTGATACAATCATGAAACTGTCTGATACAGACAGTTAAATTGACAAAGAAACAGTTGAAAATAACTTGAAACAATCAGGAAACACTTGTGAAACTGAATCATTTCTAACCAGTCAGATTCAATGACAAAGAAACAGTAAAAAGTAACTGTGAAACAGTTTCATACAATTATGAAACAGTCTGATACAGATAGCTAAATTTATTAAGAAACAGTTGAAAATATCTTGAAACAATTAGGAAACACTTGTAAAACTGAATTACTTCTAACTATTCATATCCAATGAGAAATAAACAGTAAAAATAACTGTGAAACAGTTTTATACAATCATGAAACAGTCCGATACAGACAGCTAAATTTATTAAGAAACAGTTGAAAATATCTTGAAACAATCAGGAAACACTTCTCAAACTGAATCACTTCTAACCAGTCAGATTCAATGACAAAGAAACAACTAAAAAAAAGTTTTATTTGGGCTTCGAATGGTGTGTGCAAGTTTTCCTGTTGTGTCCTTAACGCCCACAATTTGCACACGTAATCTTTGTCCTTTTTGCATGTACTTTCTATTGTGGTTGTTTTTGGCCTTCCTAGTGGTCGTCTAGCAATTGGTGGGAGTAGTTCAATTTCTGAAATGAATGTTGGAATCTTCCATCTGCTTTCATCTTGTATCAGATTAACATGGAACTCGTATGTCTTTACCAGGACTTTGTTGAGTAGTAGATACATCTGTAATCTTCTTCTTCAAGGCCTTTCCACTTCAGAATAGCCAAAGCATGCACACATGGCAGTTCTTCTATTTGAAATTTTCCACAGCAGCATGTCCATTCTTTCAGGTCGATAATGAATTTCTTATTACCATCATAGAGAGTTGCTTGCTGTCTTGTTGAATGTATCTACGATACACAAGATGATACATGTTTGAAATAGAAAATACAAGGGAAATACATGATGAAAGAACTTAGATACAATGGAAATGAAACAGTTTATATACTATCTTAAGCTGCATAGCTGTGTTTCTATACCCATCCAGTATCTTGTTGTACTTGAATCCAAGAGGTGTGAATATCTTGTGTGCTTTCTTCCTGTTATCATCGCTCCAAGTCCCGACCAGTGAGCGCATGTACTCCATAAATGCGACTACGGGCATATCACGTGCATCCCTGTTCACCGCATTCAAGGATTCTGCAATATTTGATGTCATTGTAAATCCCTTATTTACTGTTAAATGCGCCCTTGACCATTTATGGTATCCGACGTTTACCAAGTATACTTTGATACATTTATCCATTTTTTCGACACTTTGCATGTATTTATCAAATTCCTATATGGTGTATGCCTTGACCATACTAAAGAATGTCTCATGGATCTTGTGTTCACATTTCTTGAATTTAGTCTTGAGGTTGTTCCACAAGTGCCATATGCATGCATAGTGTGAGACCTGAGGATATACGATGGTAGTAGGCTTGATTATGCTCTCATTATGGTCTAAGACAATGCACATGTTTTCTCTCTCACCATAAGTATTTTTGAGCTTCTCAAAGAACCACTGCCATAAGGCATCGTTCTCTGAATCAACAATTGCATACGCAAGCGGCAATATGCTCCCTATGGAAAGAAATAGTAAGATAAATATTTGAAACAGTATCACACAAGTACAAAGCTGAAATAGTCTTATTCAAATAAAAAGCTGAAACAGTAAAGTATAGGCCTCAAACAATCTGATACAAAAATTGAATCACTGATACAAAATAAAACATGTGGCTGAAAAAGCCTGATACAAAAGCTGAAAATAGTTTGATACAAAGTTGAAACAATCTGATATAGATAAAAGGTGATGAAATAGAGAAAATATATGGTTTAAAAAGCCTTATATCAAAGTTCAAATAGTCTTATACAAAGCTAAAACAGTATGATACAAATGAAACATGCCGAAACTAAAAAAATATGGGGTTGAAACACTATGATACAACAGGGAGCGTTAGAAATCGCTTTACCTGTTGCGTCTAATGTACTGGCCGCTAGGAATGTTCCTTTGTGCGCTGCTTTTAAGAAGCAACCATCGACGACTACGATTGGTTTGCAATGTTGAGATCCCTTTATGGAAGCATTCAAAGCAACAAAAACATACTTGAAGAAATGATCTTCAATTGCTTGCAAAGCAACAATTGACCCTGGGTTTCTTTCCTCTAACATATACAGGTAACTTGACAGCTTCTTGTAAGATTCAGTTGGGTCTCTTCGTATCATTGCAATGGCCATTTCTTTTGATCTCCATGCCTTCATATAATCTATGTGTACATTGTAACACCTCTGCATATCGTCCATTATCTCGTTAGGCTTGTAGGGCGACTTTGGGTCAACCACCATGTCCTTGATGATCAAACCAATCATTCGTGATGTAAATTGCACTTGTCCATACACTCTTTCTTTATATGAGCATGTGTATTCATTTGTGAATTCCCTAACTTTGAACAAAATTGATGAATTCAAGGTGGATGCCCTAAATTTCTATTTGCAATTTTTGCCTTCGCATATCAGGCAGTAGCTACAGATACAGAGAACAATTATATGATACAGAAAGATACAGAGAGCAGTTACATGATACAAAATATACAACATGATGCAAATATGATTTACTTAGGTTCTAACACCCATGTATTATACAGTCAGACACGGTAGAGTTATACAACAGATATAGTGATACAAAAGATACATATAAGATGCAAACTAATAGAACCTGAAACAAACAGACATAGTATGATACAAAACACAAAATAAGAGATTGTAGATACACAAAAGACACATATCAGATACAAAGATAACAAGAATATCTCTTAGACTCCTTATGATACAGTTAGACACATGTCGCACCCCACTTAAAAAGTAAGTGATTTTCGACTTGGGGTAACTCGTTTGAGTTAGAATTTTGGAGTCGCCACCTAATAATTTTCTAGGCGTATTAGGTCACCTATTTATATCTGGTTCAATTTAAAAAATAACTCTGGGTTGGTCTACTAATAAGAGATTCGGGTAAGTATTCAAATTAACCTAGAAGGAAGAGGTTAGGCACCTCCTAAATTCCACAAATATGGTTCCCGGCCAATTTCTATAATTGAGTTTCGATATATTGCTTAAAAAAGATAAAAAGCTAAATAAAATAACAAAATGAATATGGGATGCAAAATAAATAAATAGGCAATTTAATACATTTTCTTAAGTAATTTGAAATAACGGTTATGTTGCACAAATAGCCACAAATTAAATAATAAGAGACCCTAGGTTTTATTATCCTATTCGGATCAGAACCCAGCTTTTATCGGAGAAGATAGTTTCAGAATCCACTATCAGATATATAGTTCGGATAATTTTCATCATTTTCGAGGGGCTTAATTTACCCTTAACCCCCCTATTTTCCTCTTTAAGTATTTAACTAAAGCGATTCCTAATATTCTAAACGTCCTAAAGGTTTTGCTAACATCCCAACTTAAAGTCCCGGAGGCCATTAGAACACTACTTCAAATATCTAGACACCTTAAGTAAATTAATTGCTTAAAACGAGACACATTAGGCGTCAAACAATATACGGTCATGCAATTAGAACACACATAAGATAATATAAGGTAAAGATAATTTTCAAAATGATAAGAAGCCTCCAAATTGATTTGGATAAATGTGATAGAAGTTAAACAAGTTTTCAAGCTACTGTTATGTTTTGAGAATGTGATATTTGCAGAAACAGTCCAGTTTTTCAACTGCCTTGTGTTTTAGCCTTTTGCAAAAATATAAAGTTTTAAGGAAAACAGGATTGCGCAAAGTCCTAAATTGACTTTCAATTTCATATTAGACCTATTGAATACTTATGCAATTTTATAGAAATACAATTTTGTGCAAATAGTCCAAGTTTAACCCGTATGATGATTTTAGCCCTTTTCTATTATTCAGCAAAACAACCCCTGTTATAATTATTATTTTAAAACCTGCTATGATATTATACTCACAAAATTTTCAGATTTCACGCCTAATGTAACTGCCATGGTTTTAAACTTAAAATTTTGCACAAACATTTCAAATTTAACCCATAACACAATAAAGATAAAGGTAGAGTGAGGAAACAGCCCCTGCATAGCCAATATTACTGTTCTAACATCCAGCGTACATCTTATGATGTTTATACAAACCAAGTACTCCTTAGCAAATACAATTTTAAGCATTTATATTTTCAGTTATAATAGCAGATCATCAAGAAATAAAGGGAAGAAAAGCAGAGGGCTATCGTCCCTTTCACAGATGCTCTTCTGAACCAATTAAGTTCTTCAAGCTCCATGAACTTGGCAGAAAGCTTAGTATACACATATAGTCTTCGGACTACCTTTAACCCATCCGAATACCTGCAAAACCAATTAGCATGGGTATAGCCCTCTTGGCTATCTCTAATTCTTCCAAGTTCCTGCAAAAAGGTTAGTGGTGGCACCTGATAGAGCCCATACAAATAGACCAAGGAACAAACACATAACAACATCCGATGAACTAGTTCTCAAACTAGAGAGTTAACACATGACATCAATAGGAGTTCTTCATATTAAGAGACTCACCTTAATGGAAAATAGAAAAAGCAGAATAAGCAGTAAGCATGAGTATCGAATATAGCAACAGAAGCAACCATCACACATAATTTTAGCTCTGGCTTAGTGCCAACAAAACGAAAGTCCACAGTCTTCAGAGAAGAAGGTAAAAGAGCAGCTGCTTTCAGAGAGAGATAGAGAGAGAAGAGGTATTCAGGGGTGTATCAGTGTGTATATTCTGTGCCCTAAGGTGTTGAAAAGCAAGTCTTATTTATAGTGTAAGAGAAGGGGCTAGTTTTAATCCAAGTTTTATGGAATATCATCTAAATGAGGCAAAAGAAATAATATTTATCAATCTGATATGAATCTTCACAACTATAAATCTAAATAAGGAAATTTAACCACCTATTTTCAAAAGGCCTATCAATCAGCCCCAAACATGCTGTCAACCAATTTTAAGGAGGGAAAGAACATTCACAATCTTCATTTGAAAGTAAAGAAGAATATGATTTAGCAAATCAAAGGAGTGAGAAAGGGAAGTATGTGTGCAAATCAATCAGCCTAAAAAATGAGGAAAAAAAAAAGATCTATATGAACATAGACACAATGTGAGGAGATGTTCGAGTCAGCATGCCCTTTTTTAAGAAAAAATTAGCACTCTTCACACAAAAAGGGAAGAAGAAAGCAAGCCAAATGGTATACTCCTAAGTTCAGGAATCCAATAGAACATACAAATATGTATACAACACGACTATCTTAAATGTATACATTACCAGGCCAAAGCAAAATATCAACAATGAACCAAACGGGCAGATGCTTTCGACTCAATTTCAATATGAGTTTAACAAGAAACGAAAAACGATGGTTCACTAGTTTTAAGACGACTATCAAATGCGTGATGAATTCAATCATTACAGCCCTTAATGTGAACCTATATGAATTCATAATACATGTATTCTCTGTTGTTAAACAAAATAGCAATAAGCATGATTTTTTAATGATTTTTAACAGATAAGAATAAGAAAAGAAATAAGGGAAAAATATTACCCGTTTGTGCTTCTGGGTCGGGTCGGGTCAGTCTCGTTTGACTCGTTTGCCTCTACCTTGATTTGGAAATCCCCTGTTCGATTTTTTTCCTTTTCTCGTCTTGTATACTTCGGATTTGTGGAGACTTGTCATGATTGGTGTTTGATTCTTGCTTTCCTTTTCGGGTTAATGTAACAATGAGAAGAGATGATTCCCTTTATATTTTTTTTGGGTTGTATGTTGACGGTTTTTGGTGTAGAGGAGGAGAGATGAGGGTTAGAGAGGCGGCTGAGTTGGGAAAAGGGGAAAGTGAGTGATTTTAGGGTTTAGGTGAGAGGAGTGCGTTTGGATATATTAAAATGAAAAGATTATTCTGAGCTATTGGATTTAGAGAATAAGAGGCTCAGATCGTGCCACGTCAAGGGTCTGTGTATACACGTGTGTATGATTGTATAGCTGAGGTGGAGGAGATGGTGCTTTGAGGGAGTTGTACCACGTTCTAAAATGAGTTGTACACACACCTAATGTGTGTATACTTTGTGCTATAAGTGTATTTTGTGAGGTGTAAGCTTAGGTGGAGTTTTTGTAGTGTATATGTAGATAAAAAAATGATGATGGGGACTAGATGTAGTAGAAATAGAGTTGTAAAATAACAAATTGACTAGCATTTAATAAAAATATTTATAAATATAAATAATTATTATAAAACAGGAAAAACAATTATAAATAAATATATTTAATCACAATTAAGTATAGGTGAACTCAAATATAATACTAATTAAATATAAATATTGCAGATAATCATTAAATAATATCGTAATGCGTTAAATTACATAAATAGCATACATATTTTAGAAAATAGCCTAAATAATGCAATTACGTAATATAGTCACAACTAAGTAAGAATACTATAAATAGAGAATTAATAATAGTATTATGCATATAAATACAGGTTATCTAATACAAATTTATTTAAAAATAATGTTACGCATTTTAATTAAATATAGTCAAATTGCGAAAAAGGGAGGGACAAGATTGGGTGTCAGCAATACAAACCGATACAATGAAACTGCTAAAATACATGTAAGATACAGTGTGAAACAAACTTATACACCATGATACAAAACACAAATACTGAGATTTCATACCTTGTTGCACTTGAACTCTCAACCTTAAACTGAAACTTTTCTCTTATCGCAAATCGCTTCATTGCCATCACTACAGTCTTTTTGTCAAGGTACACTTGGCCCTCTAATATCTCATTCTGCGCACTATTTGTAACTACCCCAACTTCATCCACCTCATGCTCGTCGCAAGTTCCTTTAATAAGTAGTTCCACCGTTTCAACACTACTTATAATTGTATCATCAATGCTCTTTTCTTTAGTCCAACTGTTTCTGTCTGTATCAAGACAATTTCCCACTGGACTGTATCTTTCTATATCTCTACTCCTTATGCTTTGTCTATCACTCCAGAAACCTTGATCCTCAATAATATCATCGACTGTGATACAAAGCGGATACGTTTCAATCCCTTTTTTTCTAGTTTCAGACTTGTTGATGTAGGGCAAATCGAGCCTAAGACACTTACCATCGAGAGCCGGGATTGGAGGATGCAAAGGATGGGAAGCCAAGAGCTTTCGGAGCAATTTGAAGAAGTGTTGAGAGCACCCAGGCCCAGGCGCTCCGCCCAGGACCCTAGGTGCTCCGCCCAGAGCAAGAGGAAGCCAAGCGCTCTGCCCACTTAGCCAGGCGCTCTGCCTGAACTGCTACACTGTCCACTTTTCCAGGCGCTCCGCCTACTTTGCAGTCAAACCAAGACGAGACTTCTATTATTAGCCTAGTATTATTTACTAGTTTGACCTTACGTGGTCTTTGTTAACTACTCCCAACTTGTGGGGTTATTTTAGACTTTATTTAGAAGTGTAGAACCTCTATAAATACTACACTTAGGTCATTAGATCATTAGCTCACCTAGATTTGAAGAATAGACATAGAAAGAGAGGCAAGGCCTTCTTCTTGTTGAAGTTTGAAGCTTCGGATTATCTCTTTGCTTGGAACCTATGGAGATTCATCACTAGTATGGATTCTTTATATGGTTCAAGTTTCCCTTCCTCTCTCGGATATTCATTCATGGTTTGAATCGTTTATCCATTCTTTTCTTCTATTTCTGTTCTTCTCTGTCCCTATTTTCTTGTTATCTTGTGATTACTTGCTTCCGCGTCTATTTTATTGCTTCCGCTCGTTTACCCTGCATCAGTTTGGTATCAGAGCAAGGCTCAGGATTTTTTTCTACAAACCTTCGATCCTTGTTCATCTTATCTTTTAGTTTAGTTTACTGTTATTGTTCTTGTGAAAGAAGAAAAAAATAAAAAAAAAAATTGAAAAAGTTGAAAAATCCAAAAAAATGGCATATCTTGTTGGTGAGATTGAATCTTGATATGGGTGTTATTGGAGATTGATCCTTGTTGAAAATCCATCGTTTTGCTACCTAAATCTCATGGTTTGAATTAGTATTACCACTACAAGAAATTGGGTCATCAACGACCACTTTTTTACGAAGGGACTTGAATACGGTCGTTAAAAGGGTACTTATAACGTCCAATAATTTTTCCTTTCGTTAAAGCTAGGTTATAGTACAATATCGAAGAAGGGTGTGGTTAAAAATTAAAATTTCCCGTCATTGAAGGACACTTAATCAGTGAAAAAAAGGGCGCTTTCTTTTCCCCCACTTTTTTTCCTAACCCCACCCTCCGCCTAACCCTCTCCCCAACCTAAAAAATAGAATGACTCCCTAACCTTCTCTGTTTTGTTAGTACCAAGGGAAAATCAGTTCGAGAAAACCTGCTAGAATCTGTAATTACCTCTCACCTGCGATAGATTTATGTTCCATCCAACCCAAATAAAAACCGTATGTCATCTTCTTTATTTTGACATCTAACCGGCGACTGATTTGCTCAACCTGTATTCTTATAAGGTAAGTCTCTGTCAAATTGTTGAATATACTATTGTTACTACTAATATTATGTGAGTATTTATGTGATTTTTGTCGCGCTATTTCTATCCCAAAATCAAACTAGACACCGGAGCGGGCGACGACGATGATAAAGATCAATGATATTGCCGGAGAAGAAGGTCGGATCTTGCTAAAGAAGTCGACACAGAAGCCCTAATTTCTATCTCTGTCAGATTTCTAATTGCTTGGATTAACACCTTGATTGTAGCGTTCTTGGCCTTCTTCAGTTTACACCCTTTTAAAGAAAAAACTCTCATCTTTCTGTTTGTCGCTTTGTGTGTTGTTGAATTATAAAACCTAAAAAATTATCTTTGCTTCAGTTCTAGAATCATTGTTTCTTGTCTATGTGTTTCATAATAATTGTAAGATCTGTTTGATGTTTATGTGAATAATTGTAAATGTGGCATGGTCTGGGTGACTTACATTAGTATTTAATTTGTCACTGCCATCTGTAATGTTCATTCACTTGAAAGGCTTATGTTTAAATTTGTGGGTGATGCAGCAGATCTTCTAGACCTTGTAGCTTAAAGTTTGAGGGGTCTTTTCTGTCTAGTTGATCTTCTATTTGTTGCAGTGCTTTGAGAGGGATGTCTCTCATTTACTGATAAAAACGTTATTCCAGCTTGATAGCATATTCACTTTATTGTACAACTCTACATGTGGAGGCAAATAATATATCTAAGAATAGTTAACCTTCCAGAAGTTCCAATTTACCAATTTTAATATAGCTTTTTTGCTTAGTTGAGATTTAAAGGAAAACAAAGGCTTTTAAAGCTAAACATGAAAAGCATTCATATTTGCTCGATCGACTAATTCTAAGTGTAATGGCTGGAAAGTCCGGAAAGAGAATAGCATCTTTTGAATTTCAGGTTTGGTAAAGCACAAGTAGAGATAAGATTTGAGATTCCCATGTTTGCAGTAAATAAGATTTATGCTTATATGCAGCAATGCATCAGGTCTTTCCTTCTCTAACACTTGCTCTACAAGCTTGGGTGTCATTAGTTCAATATAAGCTTGGTTTGCCATCTTGGGGTCAGTCATAATAACAGCTCAAGATTTCCTCTCTTCTCTAAGTACTTTACAAGCTTGAGTACCTAAACAATTAAATTCACAAGCTTATCCTATCACTACTGGACATTGTGTATAACATGCAGTAATTTGTAGTCCTATAATTTTTAGTCTTTACGTGAGGGTCGGGCATAGTCAAGAGCTGTTTGTATTCCTATCACTATAAGTACATTTTTTTTCTTTTGCCAATTTGGAACTCACATTGACAGTTATTTCTTCTAAATATGCAGTGCTTAATTGATTTTACTTGGAGTTCCTTCACTCCCTCATATCTAAGGTGGGCTTATAATAACTCAAGCAAATAGAGTTCTTATTATTCTTAAATGGTTTGATGATGTTTCCTCGATAGAATACGATTTTTTTGTCCCTGTGATTAATTTACTCAATGCATAAGCAAGATAATAATATGAATTGAAACCTTCCATCAATTATATTGAAATTCATATTTATTAAATGAAGCTTGGTTTATTTCTCGATTTTCTCTGTTATCATAAACTTTTTTAGCTAGGTTGGTCTCAATCTCATAATTCTTTTAGCTAAGGATGAGCTGAAAGCAACTCAAAAAGAAAAGGAATCACTACAAAAGCGCATGGATGATATAGAGAGAAAATATGAATGGATTGAAAGTCTACTATTTGCTCAAACTTTATCACCAGCATCTTCGAGTGAACAATAAATTGAATCATTTAACAGGTTAGTGAACTTTCTATCAATTGTGACATGATGCGTCTTTGTTAATAAATTTAGTGATATGTTTTCTATAAAGATGAGTAGAATATGGATAGTGGTATAGCATTGTAGCATTATAGAATATGCAACTTGTTTTGTTACACATGAGGTTCTTTCTTAGGAAAGCTTGGCTCTTTTCTGTGTAGAAGTTTGTAAACTATAAAGTATTTAAATTTCACTGTAAAAAGAGTTGTAGCAAATATTTTGAAAGCTTCATTTGATTTATTTATGTGAAGGTTGTAAGCATTACAATAGGACTTCTTCTAGTAAATGAAGAACTTTAGTATTACTTTAGTTTTGCTAGGAAGAATATTCGTGTTTTAATTTTCCTCCAGCCATGAATTGACATATCTAAGAAGTGTAATCAACAAAATTAAAATATTTTCACGATAATAACTTTGAGTTGATAATAATACCTTCACATCCCGACTGTAGCCTAGTTCACAATAATTAAGGGTACTTAATGATTAATACTGTGGTATCGCCGGGTAGAAATAAGTCAGATTTCTCATTTGGCCAGAGGGTTTAACAAGGAGCTCTCTCAAATTGATATATTTAATTTGATTTATTTTATATTCTCCATCTATCAATAAAAGAACTACTTGTTTTCGCTTTCTTGTGTAAACCCTAAACCCTAAAAAACTCTAAACCCTAATCCGTTTCGTCATATTCTCTTTGTCTCATGCTATAACTGGTAAGAAATATTGTTATGGAATAGGTTCAAGGTCTTCTCGAGATAAATCTTATAAAAATTAAGGACAGTAAAAAGAGTATTAGATCTTGTTTGTATTAACTAATGTCAGATATGTTATTTCAGTAGGTGAATCTTATATCGTGCTCCTCATCTTATGTGTGGTTCGAAGTTTAAATGTTATTTTATGGTTATAACGTACTATCATCAAAGTTATTGTTCACATGAACAGGAAATAATAAGCATTCATCAAATTACAAAGTTAATAAACTGAAGAGTGGTTGATTAACAAGGTTAAAAAGAAAGCTAAGTTTGCCCCTGATTTGTTTAGACTGGTAAAGCGATGTTTTATGAACTATAAAGTTAAGCCTTGAAATTAGTTGTCAAGTTAGTACTTGATTTCATGCTCTGTGGCTTGCTTATTAAAGGCTATACTCTTAGGCTATTACCTTTATTATGGTGCTAGGTAGTGAAAAGTTAATTGCTAACTTTGAATTTAACATGGGCTTGTTAACTATGACTGAAATACATCATAGACGGCTATTTGTTGAGTTATCTTTGACTTTCAACGATTTAGATAACTAGTGATAGTTGTAGACTAAACTTGCATCTCGTGTTTCAAGAAGAGAAGTTAATAAAAAAAGTACTTTCACCAGGTTAATTATGTAGAAGAGCAGAAGTTCAGCAACACCTTAAGAACACTGCAATAGATGTTGATAATTCTACTTTGCTAGCGGTGGAATATTTCTCTGCTAAGGTTCAAACTGTTAATTTTAATATTTTTGTCCAATGTATATGTGACTCCAATTTCTCATACATGGGACAACCGCAGAAATGCTTTTGGAGCTGATTTCTTCCTCGATGTTGATGCAACAAACTTGTAATAAAGAGGCTCCAACATCATTGGTAACTCCTGCTTATTATTTCTATCAATTTCTCTTTTACTTTCAATTTTTACTAGTTAGCTGGAACTAGAATTTCCTTATAAGTGATGAAAATGGTACATTTTGTATTTCCAACGTCTGTGATTATTAACTAACAGTCTTTATCTTTGTGACTGGTGCAACAAAGACCATAAGTAACTAATTTTGGGCTTTGGCTACATTGAAGAATTATTCTAAGTGCTTGTATCATATTCTTTCAATGATGAATTTGGCTCCTTTCTATTATTTTTCATCTCCAGTTGCTATTGTAGATGTTCTAAACTACGTTTTTCTTGTCGAAACTCTAAAGGTACAAAGTTAATTGACCATGTCAATAATACATGCATTCAACTCCAATTAAAAATACTAACTGTTATTCATATTGTTTAGCTTTTTTACTTGATTATCTGGCCAAGGTCTACAAGTGATCGACTTATTATAGCTTTGTTCCTGAGGAAAGAAGTGATGTTCTTTGAAGTCTTTTTATTAAAATATTCTTTTAACATCTTTGTGCAGATCAAAAATTCGATGTCTAAAGAACTTGTCCCAGAAAGAAATGCAGAGCAAGTACAAGCTATTGAAAATATTAAAGAACAAGTTGAATCGCAAGAATGATCTCTTATTTGTTAGTAATGTTTAGGAAATGTTTATATTTACACATGTACAGTCTTTTCTTTTTGGTTAGGCTTTGGTAGAAATAGTATATTGATTGGTATGACATTGTAGTTTCTTGTAATTGACTTTGAAGTTTTATATGAATATCAGGTTGTTTTATGCTTCTTGATGTGTTTATATAATATATTTGGTTGTGTGGAAGAGGCAATTACCAAATGTAAAATTCAGTAGCTAGAAGTAGTGTTAACGACTGGATTTGTTACTCTAATTCAAAGGTTTTTAGTGCTAGGACTGGACAATTAGCGAAGGGAAAGTTGGTCGTTAAAATGAGGTATAACGACCGTATTTGTTGCTGCCGTTAAAAGTGCTTTAACGACCGGTCTGAAATTCGGTCGTCAAACTATTAACGTGAGAGCCTATAATGACCAGTGACGATCGGTTTTGTTCCGGTCACTATTGATTTATAGCGACCGAATTAGAACTTGTAACGACCGAATTTCCCCTCGCTAAAAGCCTCTTTTCTTGTAGTGTACGAATTTTTGAAGATTTGAATCCCAATTTCTAAAACCCTTGAAAAACCATTGTTCTTGAGATTCATGACTTTGATTCTTAGATTTGATTGATTGTTTGGGTGTGAAATTGATTGGGGTTTGTTGGGAAAGATCAAAGGAAACTTTGGGTACCAATATTTTGAGATTTGGAGTTGTATAACACAAGATTGAAGAATCCAAAACCCCTTTTGAAACCCCAATTTTGAAACTTTGAATGATGATTGTGCATTGATTATTGGGTGTTTGTGGATGAAATTCATTGGGATTTGTTGAGAATAACCTTATACAACTTTGGGTACCTTGAATTTTGACAAAACATGGTGAAATCGATCCAAAATTTGGGTTGAAATTGAAGAAAACACGTTTTCGGAAAAGCTGGAACAGGGGCCCAGGCGGACCGCCCAACAGCTACGCGCCCCACCTACCTAGCTCACTGCCTACCATGGCAGGCGGACAGCCCAAACTTCAGGCGGACCGCCCAGTGTGTTGGTTGCTTTGGTTTGTTTCATTTCATGGTTTTTGGTGTTTGTTTCGCTTTCATACTTCTTGGTTAGTGTTTCTAAGGTATTTGTCCTACTTTATTAACACTAATCTTTGAGATTTTAGGGTGTTGTGTGATGTTTGGCATTTTATGCCAATATTTCCTTAATATTTCCTCACGTTTTAATACTTTATTCGCTCGTTTTATGGTTTATGAATGTGGTTTTGCACTAATTTTATGTCGTGTGTATGTAGGTTGTTATGCAGTGCAATTGGAGCTTTTAAGAGCATGATTGAGCAAGAAAAGATTGGATTTTTATTGAGGATTGGATCGAGCACACGAAGGCACAACATGAAACGAGAAAAGGAGGAACGGAACAGGAAAATGGCCTGGCGCCCTAGCCCATGCGCCGCGCCACTTATAGCGCGCAGTGGCTAGGCGCGATTCCTTGTGCGGCGCGTGCCAAACGCGGGGAGTTTTCGACGGGTTCTGTCTTTCCCAGCGCGTTCCGAGGCGTGGGGCGCCCGTTATAGCGCCCCTTGTGCGCGTTTTTACGTCCTATTTCGTTTAGGATTGGGTCTAACTTATTACTAGGTGTTTGTAAACTCTATAAATACTCTTCTACTTAGTTTTTCATGGGAGTTCAGACCTTTGGAGCAAGTTTTGGAGGAGAGGGGAGGAGCCCTAGATGTCTTCTACACAAGTTCTTTATCTCTTTCTCTTATTCTTCTCTTTAATTCTATAGTTTGTTTGTTCTCGGGTTAGAGTAAATACATGAAGGTTGATGTTTGAAAGTTGATTTCTATATATTGATTTACCATTATGGATTGTTTATTCTTTCTTGATCATAATTGTTTGATTATTGAGGCCTGATAATTGAACACTATCTATGGTTTTTAGATTGAACTCGAAAGAGGGAATTTAATTACGCAATAAGAAAGAATAGGACTAGTTTGTGAACCCGGGCATCGGGGAACCAATTTGTGAGTAGGATAGACATAGACTTGCTCGCCTAGTTTAACTCATTACAGAATTCGTTAATGCGTGCACGTGATTCAACCCATAGACATATAGGGATTGGAGTAGCCTGCATAGACCGTGAAGAATCGAAAGGTTTTCATGGGTACGTTTAACCTGTAGTTAGCAATCTAGGAAATCAAGAAGTAGAATCAACTGGAAAACTCAACTGGATTGTTCATAACTCTGACCCTGGACCGTGTCTCCTTATTATTGATAAAAACTATAGTTTTCTCTTGAATACTTGATTCCAATTACTTGTTTTTTAATTATTTTCTTTAGTTAGTAAATTTCACAATCATCATCGAAAAAGAACCCTGAATAGTTAATAGGAAATTGTTTGTTAGGAGTCCAGTCTGAATAGTCCTCGTGGGAACGATACTCTACTTATCACTTTATTACTTGTCGACCACGTATACTTGCGTGTGCGTTTGGGAGCAACAAGTTTTTGGCGCCGTTGCCGGGGACTAAATTGACTGTTTTCTTTTTGAACAATTTATTATTTTCTATTCAGGTTTAATTTTATTTTTTAATTTTATTTTTAGTTTATTATTTTATTACTAGTTTACATGGCATCTTTTAATGAAAGTGGGTTGAATGATGGTTGCTCAAATTTTGTTGATTCTTGTCTACTTTGTGGAGGACATCATTTTTGGGAAAATTGCCCGAGTCTTCCAATCCTGCGAGACTGGTTATGTGAATTTTCTACCACCTTTGATTGGAATTTTTGTAAATTGTGAGGTGGTCGGTGGAATGATTGTCCTAAGTGTCATGCTCCTTCCCCCAATAATTTTGGTGATGATTCTAATGATGTTTGTGAGTTTGACAGGAGCGATAAAGTGCAGGTTGTTAGCGAAACTTGGCTAATGGAGCAAGCCAAACTCTTAGAAGCTTATGGGGATTTCAGGAGTGAACTTGCAAATATGACGAGGCAATTTATAGAAGAGAGGGTTGTGCTCAGGCAAGAGATCGACGAATTTGGCTTGACTATTCACGATTTGGAGGAGAATTTGAGTAATATGGTTGAGGTGTCTAATGCCCAATTATCAGTTGTCGTGAATAGTAGATTTGAGATAGAAGAGCTTAGAAGCCAATTTGAGGAGCAAAAAGTGGAATTCCTACCATTCGACCCAATAGCAGTTGATGATGCCAAGGTTGATGAAATCACATTAGAGTCAAGTGAGGAAATAGAAAACATCATAGGTGAGGACTCTAGTGTTTGTGCAAGTGAGGGTGTCAAAAGTAATGCAACTTTAGAATTGAAGCGCATTGGACCTCATTCCAATCATTTTTCAACATTGTGTTTGGATGGTGACATGAAAATTGAGCCACCCGAGCCTATGAAGAAACAAATGGAGGAGGAACAAGGTGCCTATATTTTAGAGTTTGTGATGCCGAGGAGACAAAACGACATCCCTCATTTAAAGGCTAAGAAGTGCAAAATGCGGCATTGTTTACTTGGTCCTGTTGTATTTTTGCCACCACCCCAATACCATAGTTGTAAACTTGAGGCAAAGTTGGGGATTCAATTCATTAGTTCAAGGTGGAGACAAAAGTGATGAAGTTGTCCTCGTCGTGCCACGACGTTAACTAAGGCGCTTCTTGGGAGGCAACCCAATTTGCTTGCTTTACTTTTATTTATTTATTTATTTTTTATTATTATTTTTATAGTTGTATACTACTTTGGGTGATTCTTTGGATTGCAGGTTCATGTAATGTCGAGGCTAAGTGTGGGGTGTCCTCACCCTTGCCCAATATTGATGACCTGATGAGGGAAGTCTGAGTACCTCATACTATATGGAAGCTTGGAGGATGCTAGCACCAAGGACTAGAATCTTCAGGGAAGTTTTCTTTACCTTGCGCTTGCTTATTTTTAGCACTGAGGACAGTGCTTAGTTTAAGTGTGGGGTGGGGAACTACCCTTTATTTATTTTTGAGGTTAGGGATGCATGTACCGTAGGATTTTCTTTTGTTACTTGACTTTATTTTTATTTGTTTCTTGCTTTAATATATGAAAAAAAATTAGAAAACCAATGAAAAATTCCAAAAAGATTTTCCTTTTAGTTTTATTAGTGGTACATTTCATCCACCCAGTGGTTTTTCTTATGGCCTCGGTTCTTTTCCACGGGGAGGCCTTTGAACCGAGTAGTTTTTATTTTTAGGATTAGGATAGTTAGTTGTAGATGACCTTAGACGAAGGAAATAGGTGGAATGCTAGGTGCCTTTGATTTGTTTGATACCGGTGGACTTGAATTGATTGCATGTGCTATTTGTGGTGTCCTTGGGTTTTAATTGTGATGCATGCCTAGGAAAAATTGGAACGACCCCCTTGAGATGCTTGAGTCCACTCACTTGACTTGATTGTTAACCTTTGTGCATTAGTGCTTAAATTTCCACAAGTTGCATTCTAGATGCTTAGTTGAGAGTTGTTGATGGAACCTTTTTGTGTGGACCATGTGCTATGTGTGTGTGAGGCATATTCTTGTTTACTCCATGTTGCATGTTAATGTCTAGAACTTGCCCCGTGTGTGTGCAAAGCGAAATCCTAGGTTTGCTCTAGTTGGGAAATGATACAAGGCCTTCTTTTGATTTGCCTACCCTTACATATATACCTTGGAAAAAATTGTTGTTGTGATTTCTTTGACCTTTTTGTTGGCACCCACACCCCGAGCCTACCCATTTGTTCTAAATTGTCTCTTTGGGCCCTTTACTCCTTAAGCACTTTAGTTGATATTGTGTAGTTGATTGGAGTTGTGGTTGGAATTGGGAGGTTTTTGAGTGGAGCTAATGAAGGGAAATAATTGAAAATTTGTGAAGTAGTGAAAGGCATTGGCAAGGTTGGATGAAATTGAAATAAGAAAAGAAAAAAAAGAGCAAAGTTGAAAAAAAAAATTGTGGAAAAAAAAATAAAGAGAAAAAGATATCCATTCCTTGCTAGTGTGTGCTTAAAAGAAAAAAATTTCTACTTGTTGAGAAGGTGTATGTGTAGAAGTTGTTGATTTGGGTGGCTTGATGAGATTGATGATTAATTTAAATTGTGATGTATTAAAGTGCTTAGGGAGGTAGTCACTATTACCATATGTATCCTACCCGCCCCTTAGCCTACATTCCGACCTTTTTAAAGTCCTAGTTAATCCCGATTGGAGTGAGCTTACATTAGTGGAGTCCTACACTACGGGCAAGCCTATGGTACATTGCGTGTGACGTGTGAGATTTTCATGAGAATGAGTGAGTTCATTGGTTATTGCCCCATTCTATGCGTGATATTTATTGTTGTGTGGGATATTTGGGGGGGCACTCTTTTGCTTCATATTGGTGAGGGCACGTGGTTTGCATGAAATAGGTGAAGTTGGTGGCTTCTTGGTTGAGTAGATAGGTGTGATTTTGTGGGAGCATGGTTGCATTAAGTTGAGTTTGTGCACTTGAGCTATTTTGGGGTGGTTGTTCTTATATTTTTGATGTTGTTAGTTTGTTGGCACGTTGTGGATCCATAGTAGTCATGTGTGCATTGGTTCAATGGTCGGTATCAACCATAGTCATAGGCAGACCTGTTTTACCTAGGTTGGGAAGTTAGTTGTGATTGCTTGAGGGCGAGCAAAGGTTCAAGTGTGTGGTGGTGATGTTTGGCATTTTATGCCAATATTTCCTTAATATTTCCTCACGTTTTAATACTTTATTCGCTCGTTTTATGGTTTATGAATGTGGTTTTCCACTAATTTTATGTCGTGTGTATGTAGGTTGTTATGCAGTGCAATTGGAGCTTTTAAGAGCATGATTGAGCAAGAAAAGATTGGATTTTGATTGAGGATTGGATCGAGCACACGAAGGCACAACACGAAACGAGAAAAGGAGGATCGGAACAGGAAAATGGCCTGGCGCCCTAGCCCATGCGCCGCGCCACTTATAGCGCGCAGTGGCTAGGCGCGATTCCTTGTGCGGCGCGTGCCAAACGCGGGGAGTTTTCGACGGGTTTAGTCCATGCTGGAAAGCCCAATCATTAGTTTTTGGGTGGAGAGCATAGCCGAAAGAGATTTTTCATTTTGAAGTAGTATACCACTTAACATTTTCAAGTGGATTCCACATGCATGAATCAGGGACAATGATTATTGCATTCTCATCGTACTAAGAGCTCAATTGGCTAATACACTCGCTCAATATTTGATAATATGTTTGCCGCACCCATCAATAAAGAGCAAATATCGCCAAAAGTCCCTATTAACTATGTTAGTAAAAAATACTAATAATTGATCTGTAGCCCCATTTTTGAAATTTTGCTTCCATAATCCCATAAATAAGTGTGCTTTACGAATTTGCGAATGATGTTATATATAGTAGTATTATCTTCCACATTCTACTACACTTTTTCTTTTGCACAGTCAAAAATGTTTTGTACTATCTATTCACTCTCCCTGCTTCCCAAAGTAAAGACATGGTTTGAAGTTAGGGTCGAACCATGCACTTCTTTAGTTTATTGAAAAATAAATATATCAATCAAAAAGGAAATTATTAACCTCGTTTATCAAATAAATAATTAGATTTGATAAATACTTCAGAAATTCGTAACATAAAATTGTTTGAAGCCCAATAAAATGGGTAGAAGTATGCACAAACAGCCATCCTCAGGACTGCTCATGAATTAGCAAGAAAAGATTAATTAACAGAAAAACTCTAATTGAGGACGCAATGATAAAGTAAATAACAGCCTATAGAGTGGCTATCTAGTGTCATTTCAATCATCTCTATTGTATATGAAAGAATTTGACCCAGTAGCAACTTTGTATGGCGTTGAAAGAGAAACAACCATCAGAAAAAAGGTTTTAGAAAAATAGCCGTCACTTAAAAATAATAATTTTTTTTTGAAAAATAGACACCTATAGTCCAAGAAATTTTCCTAAGACTTTGAACTAAACCTCAAAAATTTTCTGGGGATTTAGTTCAAAGTCCAAGAAAATTTCTTTGGCCGCGCAATATGAAGCACTAAGAAAATTTCTTGAAACTTTGAACTAAATCAAAATAAATTTTTTCAGAAGTTTAGTTCAAATTTTTAGAAAACTTTTCTGTGGCTGTTCTTCAAGAAAATCCTTTAAAAAAATATGACTATTTTTCAAAAAGTTTGTATTATTAGTTGTTCTCTTAGAGCGACGTAAAAACTGTCTCATCGTCAATATTGTCCATTATCTTTGGTTTAATTTAAGAAATAGGTGAAAAAAAAGGGCAAAAAACATAAATGACCTTTGATATATAAGATATTACTTTCTACTAGTCAGAACTTAGTAGTCATATCTATTTTATCTTCAATGAAATTAATAATATTATTAAAAGGATAAATATCAGATAAATATATATGCTAAAATCAAGAAAAGAGGATTGTGGACGCACTAAATGCAAACTACATAACTTAACTTATACCTACTACATAATTTATAATTTATAAATAATAGTAGTATAATAATTTGTCAATATCCGTTAAATATTGACAACATATATACTAACATATTTAATAAATAAATATTGAATATAATATAGATAATACATACTACATAATTTAAAAATACTAGGAGTATACGTGTAATAGAATATAATAATTTGTCAATATTTCATGGATACATGACAAATATTAACAACATACATACTCACATATTAAATGAATAAATATTAAATATAATATAGATATAAACTAGGTGAAAGAAAACTTCATTTTTTAAATATAAAATTTTAATATAAATTATATATTAGGTGAATAATTGGAATACATATTATCTGAAAAAAATACTTGAATAATGGTGGTATATACTATATGGTAAATTAGTAATAAATAAATTCATGATGAGATGTTAAATGAGTGATTATTTAATCCACGTAGAAATTATGAAAATAGATATTTTCCTACATTTAGGTCGAAAACTTAAATCTTCATCCTAAACTAGCACTTACTTCTACCAATTAATTAACTACTACTATTTGGTTTGAGATTTGAAGATGGTAGCTATTTAGTTACTGCCTACTACTATAGCTTAAAACTAAGGCTTAAATAAAGGACCTTTATATGAAGATTAACTTTAAAAAAAAAAACATAAATAAAGCAATTGGCTAGGAAAAGAAAGGAAAGTAAAAGTAGGTTTAGAAAAAGTATATAACTCTTTAGAAGTGTTTAGATAGGGTAAAAATTCCGAAAAAAGGACTTGAAAGAATGGGTCATTTAAAAAGTAGTTTTCAAAAATTGAGCACATTCATAGTTACAAAAATGCTACCGCACTTTAATAAAGTCTTAATTATAAAAATACTGCGGGACCTTAATGTAATCATAATTATAAAAAATGCCAATACTCCCCATAAAGTAAAAACAACGTCAATCTATATGTGTTTATTCATATAGTCATGTCTATTTTATAAATAAATAATACATCATCGTTATTGTTTCGTTCATATACAAAAAATCAAAGAAAAACATAATATTGTAATCACCTAATTTTGGCACACAAAATTAAAAAATGTTCAAAATAATCGTATTAGATTCTTAGGACGTTTCGTCAATTTTTTCTTGACTTCTGGTGTTTGTTCTAACTAATTTCGTCTTTAATTAGGACGTTAAAAAATTAAAAATTAACAAAAATTATTTGTTATATGTTTAATTGTGATTCTATGTTTAAATTGTGATAATATTGTAAGTTTATGCTGTTTAGATTATGATTAATCGTGTGTGTTTTGGTAAGTGGTAACCATTTTAATGGCCATTCGTAAGAAAATAACAGCCCAATACACTGGCCCGTCAGCCCACTTGCTTATCTGGCCCACACTCATGATATATAAGCTCAAATCCCACATTTTTACTCATTTTACACAAAAAATCAGAAAAACAGGCCAAACCCTGCCCAAATTTCCTCTCACTCGCCGGAAATCGCCTCCACGGCGGAGCCACGGGTCGGCCACCGCGCTGCCGCCGCCGGCCACCACCTCCGGTGACCGGAAAATTTAGAAAAATATATCATCGGAAAGCTCTCAATCTCCTCATTCCATTTCTCAACTCGGATTTCCCAAAATCTCAATGAATTAGCGTAGATCGGAGGTCAAAGCTCGGTCAAACTTTCAAATCCGGTGAGTTTTTAGTTTTCTCTACTTCTTTTCTCTTCCCCTCACCCTTCCCCGTCACCCCATACCCATTTTCTGAAAATTTGCTGCCTTGCCCGTTGCTCTGTTCCTTTTCTGATTTTTTTTTTTTTTTTTTTTTTTGTTTTCTGTCTTCTCCTTTTCTTCTACTCGTTCTGTTATGCTCTGCTTTGCATTTGAAAAATAATGGGGGCTATTTCTGTTGACGATTGGAAGGAGGAGGGGCTGTTTTAGGTTAGTTAGGTTGAGGGTGATGTTTGGTTTGTGCTATGGTGTTGAGAATGAGAGGAGGGGTTTGTTTTTGATTTGTTCCTATGGAGATGTTAGGGGGTGAAACAGTGAAGCCGAGGCAGTGAGGCGAGGCTGCGATGACGATATTTTTGGAGGAGACGAGGCAGCGATGGTGGTGAGAGTTTGACGCAGCTGATTTGAAGCGACGCTGCAGGGGGGAGGCTGTGATGTTGGTGACGCTGCGATATTGAAAGCGAGGCCGCAGCTGGACGACCTGCTCTGGGGTGATGGCGATGGTGAAGCATCCGTTGGCATTTGGTTAGAGAAAATCCAATTTCCATTCCTTTCCTACTTGCTGTTTCAATGTTTATTAGTATAATTGTTTATCGATTATATTTAGCAATAGTTACTTATGAGTTGGAATACTGGAAATCTTGTCTAGAGTACTATCAGTATATGTGTATGTTGTTTACGGCTATGAAATCATGCTTTCATTGTTAGTCGAACTCACAGTCAAGTATATCATGGCTGCCCATTCATTGTTGTATATTATTTGGTCTTGTTTCAAGATTGAAAGTTGTGTGCATTTGGTTATCCATGTTTTTTTGGTTAAATGGAAGCTCAAGCGTACCAAGCATGTTCTCTGGTTTGCCAAGGCTGTTAGTAGTGTCCAATATTTGGAGCTCTTTACATAGTTGGTGCCTATTTTAGCATTGGGTTGCATCTTGAATGAATTTGTTGTGAAGTAGTATCCACAAGAATAGAGGTTGTTTGGATTTGATGTTTACTCTCAAGTATAGTCAGCAGGTTTCAGTTTTCTTGGTTTTTGTCTGTCACCTTTGCATGTTTGTGAATAGCTATCTTGTCCTCACTGTTAGTTTATAGAATCTAGTTAGCTTTGGACTTGAATCCTTGTGAATTTTGGTTTAAGTTCATGCTGGGAATGAACCTTTCCAATTCATGTAGTCCCTTTATAGTTGAGTTTGAATTGTCTAGGAAACTTAGTAGTCTGTATGTGTGTTCTAATTTGTGTTTGGCTTAGTTTAGTCATAAAGCAAGATCTGGGATATTTCAGCTTGATTTTAATTTATTTTGGCCACCCTTTGGTTCCATTTAGTAGTATAGGGCTGTTTTAGTTTGCTTAGTTGGTCCTAGTTACCTTCTAGTAATGTAATGAGTAATGGGGGTCCTTTTAGAGGACCCTACTTGTATTATTTTCAGCTTTTTGGAGCTGTTTAGGTGGCTGAAATAGGGCCTTTTCAACTGTTGTACCATGCTGAAAAGTAAGCTAGTACACTCAAGTGTGGAGGGGTGTGGGCTTGTACTTTTGTACAAGTCCACACTCCACCCCTTTGCCTTCACTTTTAGTTATAAAAAGGCATTGAATGCCCTCATTTAATACACAACTATCAGCTGAAAATAATACCAAGAACAAGCTGAAACTTACAAGAAATTGAGAGAAAAAAATACTAAAGAAAAATTAGTAAGTTTTGAGAGTTAGATTTAGAACCAAAAGCCTTTACATATAAGGTCTTTTGGGGCATAAATCTTAAGGTTTAAAGGTTGAATAGGGGTATAAAAGGGCTGTTGTAGCGGCTGATTTGGGTACTAGGTTGCTTGCTTTGGTTTGGTCTTGCTATTTCATTTGTTTCACTAGCTTGGAAATTTCTACACAAGGTAAACACAATTTACCTTATATGTTTTATCATTTTAGCTATAAAAATGAAATAAAATCAGCATGTTTATTGGCCTTAAAAAATATGCTCACATGTGCTATAGGTTAGTTTTTTTTTAAAGTCTTGAATTTGTGCTAAAAAATAATGAAAGTTGCTAGCCATTGCATATTTAAGAGTTTGTTTTTGTAGTTATCCTCAAATGTATGGAAATGTGATTGGAATGGGTATTTGGGACTGTTGTATAGGATTAGTTTTTCAATTTCACTAAAATTCAACACGTATGTTCTCTTATTTTAAAAATCTAGCCCGTTTTTGAAAAGAGGCAGTTTGTGCAAATTAAACAAAATCTGGACAGCATGTTAAAGAGTAGGCAAATCTAGGTTTCAACCATCAAAAATGCAAATTTTGAGTTCTGGCCATTCTTTGTAAACTGGTACCCATTCGCAAATCTGGAAATTATTAAATCACGGTCATTTTCTAAAAGAAATGCTAATATATGGCTACAAGATACAATGTTAACAGAAGTACGCACATACTGCCCTTCTTTGCGGAAATAGGCTAATAGCTGCAGTTGAATGAATTAATGGGACATGTGCCAATCTTTTGCAAAGTTGGCTCATTATGCTCATCGTTTGCTCAGTTAGACCTTTTAAATAGAGCTTAAATATTTAGATTCCAAACAAATTTGCAAGGACAACCACCATCTTTAATAAATACCCATCATATGTATAAACGTGGTTAATTGTATAAGGCAGACCCTAAAACAGCCCATTTTTACAAATCATTCAGCCCACATTTTTTATAAACGAAAAGCCATCATCTTTTTCTAAAAGCGGCCCATAAACTGTTCACATTTTAACAAATAGCCTACTACATGTATATACTTTCATAATTCATATTTCAAGTAAAGGCAAATTTGAAATTTTCAATTTATCACTTAATAAATTTTAACGCTTGCACTTAACTAAATCGATTAGGCAAAATAATAGGACTAAGAAAACTTACATAATTAGGAAATATTATAAGTACGATTTGTAATCTACTTATTAGGCTAAAAGGAAAACTAAATTGATTTAAATTTATTCTAAATTAATTGTTATTTTTGAAGTTAATTAAATTCTCTTAAAAATAGACCAGTCCTTTGTAAGGTTGGAAATACGCAATACATTTTATTTTATGTTGAATCAAAGTGTAAATTCTTCCAGTCCTCTGTGAGGTTGGAATAGAATTAACACTTTTAAATTTTTCTGAATCAAAGTTTAAATTCAATCAACGGCAAAAGATAACAACCATTGATTAATAAATTAAAAAATGCGACAATAAAGCAACTGTGCTCGGCACAGGACTCGAGGGTGCCTAATACCTTCCCGAGAGTCAACTGAGAACCTTACCCGAATCTCTAACGCAGACCATTAGACGAGTCAGAGGTGTTCCAAGGTACCTTTTGGTGACTTGGCACACCTTAAACTATGTCAAGTGGCGACTCTGAGTTCTGTAAATAAATTTGTACCTTGTTTGAACACCAGTCACGAGCCTTTAAATAAATAAACTCGCGACCGCACGCAGTTAGTTTAATTATAATTTTTTTAGGGCGTGACAGCTTGGCGACTCCGCTGGGGAGGATTAGTGAAAACTAGAATCTCCGGCTTTGATAAATTGTCGCATGTTTTAATTTGTTAAATATTCGGTTGTTATATTTTATTGCCGTTATCACCTGAAAAGTTGAATGTTACTGCTTTGATATTGTTGAACTGTATATATAAACTGTCTTCCTCCGCAACCCTCTGAGTCTCTGAAACACACACACACACACACACGTGCACTTACCAGATTGCTTGTGGCATCTGTGACTTTCTTACTAAATTGCCCATGATTTAGGAGGAAGGCGTGACGGGGTTTTAGGCCGGACACACTGTCTCCGGATGGCCCTGATGCGCTTTCCGCCCGGTTTGTCCGCCGGGTTTTCAGCCAGTCTAGACACTGAGTCAGTTGTGTCACCTAGAGTTAAACCTTTAGGCCCAATTATCTGCATCATATCCGACTTAATGAGGTGCGATACACCGGTATTGCACTTGTCTAGGTTGACTACCTTTTGTCTAAACGGGACCCACTTCCCGTGAAAGACTTATCTAAAAAGCATTCTATGTGTTGCATGCGACTAGGAAAGGTTGTTATGCTGACCAAATTAGAGAGACGGATTTCAAAAGAAAAAAAAAAGAAAAAAAAAATTAAAGGAAAAGTGAGGAAGTAGGGTGAATTTTATGTTTAAAATGTAAATATTTTGTTATTTTTATAAAATTGAGTCATACTGCTGTAATAGCAAATTTTTTGTAAAAACGCCAGTGTTGGCCGTCTTTTGTATATGTCAGTTTGGTGTCGTTATAATGACGAAAATTTTATAAAAAGAAAAATACATACTTAGTAGTTAGAAAGTCGAAAAATTTTGGTGTCAGTTTTCACGTCGTTATAATGGCGAATTTTTAGAAGAAGCTCGTATATCGATGTTGGAAGTTTTTGGGATCCAGTCTTTCACGTCGTTATGCTGGCGATTTTTTTTTGCAAAATACTATAGTGTCATCCATGGAATGAATTTTTTGTTTTGATGTCAATGTGTCGTCGTCGTAACGTCGAATTTTTCTTTTATAAATTACATCTAAATACCAATGTTGGTAATTTTCCTGGAGTCAGTCCTGATGCCGTTATGATGACAAAATTTTTTCGATTCTCTTAGGGTCAACTTTACGTCATTACAATGACAAAAGTTTCAGTTGAAAATTGGAGTTTCGAATCAGCAGTTTAGGCATCTGTTTTGCTCTGTCGGTCAGTTGTTTTAAGTTGTTCTCAGGCTTTCAAACATTTGACACATTTTTTTTTATTAAGAACAATGGCTGCATCATCTTCTAGGATAGTCAAGAGAAAATACCCTGCTGATGCCACTCCACCCTCTATTATGATGACTGATGGTCCACCCAAATCAGATAAATCTCTAAAGTCTTGGTGGGACACAATGAGTAAAATGCAGAGAGATATAGTCCAGGAAAAGATTGGTTTTCTGACTGACCTTGTGACTAAAACTATTGTCCCGCGGCGAGACTTGATCAGTGCACTAGTTGGGTTTTGGAACCCAAACCAAAATACCTTCTGCTTTAAGGGGTTTGAGATGACGCCGACCCTCGAGGAGATAGCTGGGCTTCTTAAGCTGGATTTTGAGAAAAAGAATATGATTGCTCCGAGGAAGGTTAATGAGCGTGATTTTTTCGGTAATATCAAGGTACGAACGGACCTCTCAATCGCTAGTGTTCGTCAAGGCTGGATTTCATTTGATTACCTGTATGATCGTTTTGGGGCCGCTAATGGTTTTAAGAAGTATGGATTTGAGTTCCACGACAAGCTGAAATATGAAGATTGGGTGCTACTTTGCCCTAAGGTCTTCGTGTTCGCTTTGCTAGGGTTGTTGGTTTTTCCACTACCAGATAGAGCGATATCTATTAAGGTCAGTTGGATAATGGCAGCCTTGTATGGTGGAGCACCAGACGCCACTATCATCCCGACGATTCTGGGTAGTATGTTTCATGCTTTGACTCGATGCCACAAGGGAGAAAGCGGTTTCTTTGAGGGGTGTAACCTCCTATTGCAGGTCTGGTTCTTGGAGCATGTACGCCCTTGCCCACCTCGTGATATTCTTAGGTGCTGTGACATCGATTATCTTGAATACCATCTCGAACACATCGAGAGGTATAAATTCCCAGGAAGTGAGCCAGATTGGAGGTCTTTCTTGAACTCTCTCACGCCGGACAGGATTTTGTGGCAGTGTAGCTGGTTACCTAAGAGGGAGGTTGTACACAGATGCGTGGATCGTCCTTTTCTCGTTCTGATGGGTTTGACAGCATCCCAGCCTTATGTTCCTCTGCGTGTACTTAGGCAGTTGGGTCGAAAGCAGGAGATCCCAATAGTTGAGGACATGAGTGCATATGTCTCAGACTATCCTCTCAACCCAGCTACTCTTAGAGGTGAGATCTTGCGCCTGTGGGATACTAGGAGGCACCTCGCAGAAAGCACACAGGTTCAGGATGGACTTAAGGGGGAGGTCGTTCGGGAGTATAAGTTCTGGTATTACCATCAGCCCATACCCAGAGAGATGCTCGCGAGGTCGAGAGCAGGCATGGTTGACACTGAGGCCAGGCTGGATATGCAGGTTCAGCTTGCTAGACACGAGATTGGGAAGGAATACCGTGCTACCATACAAAGCTTAATTGCAGAGAGGGATGCTGCCAGAGCTGCTCAGTCAGAGAGTGAGGGTTTCGCGCATCAGCACCTAGACACAGTCAGACGACTCCGTGTCATGCACTCACAGGCATTGACAGAGCGGGATGCCGACAGGGCAGCTTTGTTAGAAAGCAGGAGAAGGGAGGATTATCATCGCCAGGAGGCCATAGATTCTCGAGCCCGACTTGACAGGGCATTAGAGCAGGGTGAGCAGCTCAGAGGGCTAGCACAGGACCGACTTCGAGATGTACAGGCTGCAGGACGGACCATCAGTGTAGCTTATCAGCAAGTTTATGACTCTGCTACATATGTTGCACGGTCCATCGATGAGTATAGGAGGCTTCCCGCAGAGGACATACTCCCACATGTGCTTCCCTTCGTCACTAGAGTTGCGGCAGATTTGAATGGATTGCGTCGTACCTTTGTAGAAGGCCCGCCAGTAGATCCCGTGGAGCCATTTGAGTTCGACCCAGAGGAGCCAGCTGACTTTGTGCCCCAGTCACCTTAGTAGATACATCAGGCCAAGATGATGCAGATTATTGCTTTTTGTCATTTATTTTACATCTTGGCATTATTGTACTTTATGTCGCTTTTGAATTTGGCATGTTGTAATTTATTTTCACCTTTTTAAGTCATTTGTACGTTCCTTTTGGTCGTGCTCCGGAAGCACCGTATGTACTCTTTCTTTTTAAGTAATGAAAATATTTTGCTTATTTTTATGTGTCAATTCATTTCACCCTCTAGCCTCACTTGAAAAAATAAATATACAAAAAGAAAGGAAAAGAAAAGAAAAGAAAAGAAAAGAAAAAAAAAAAAAAGAAAAGAAAAGAAAAGAGATCAAATAATACACTTGGGGATCTAATCCAAACTAATTTGAGATGACGTATAACGACCGTAGGCATTATTTAGGCCGACAAGCAAATTCATGTTCCATGCTATCTTGTTGCACTAACGTGTTTTGATTTGCATAGAGCTTGAGCAACTGCCGTGCTGGCCCCACATTCCTACTCCACCAGAATCAAGGGACCACTGCCTGTTCCAGAAGTGGTTGAAGCACCTCTTCAAGAAAACGCTCCAACAACGATGGCCGAAGAAACTGAGAACACTGAGCTGGTTCGCTTGGCTGAACAACAGGCTAAGATGGCTGAGGATTTCACGGCCATGAAAGATATGATGATGCAGCTGGTCCGTAACTTGGCAGCAGTTCAGGCACCTCCTGTTCCGCCAGGTGCTGCTGGTTTTATGGCGAATACTCAACCACCAGGGCAAGGGCAATCTACAATGGTAGAAGACCCCCGTTATCCTCCAGGGTTCGGTCCACATCCAGAAAGTGACAACGTAGCTGGACCTTCTACTGTACAACCTGGGGCACAATTCCCACAGCATGGACAACATGGCCAAGCCCAAGTTCCTGCCACAGCATTCACCGTTCCTGCAGGACACACTTTGCAAAGGTCAAACAGTGACCTACAGTTAAGGGCTCGTGATCAACAATTCGACCAAACTCGGGGTAATGTACTCCGCCCCACTGAGTCGTATGATCATGGACACCACCTGGAATCACATGCTGATGTCGAAAGATTGGGGAAAACAGAAGAGGCTGACTTTGCTCGAAAATTGAAAAGCTTGGAGCAAACTGTGAAAAACATACAAGGGCAAGGGGGGTAAAGCAAGTATTTCATACAAAGACATGTGCTTATTCCCTCATGTGCCATTGCCTGAGGGTTTTGTTGTGCCCAAATTTGATCCGTACACTGGACAAAGCGATCCAAGGATCCATTTGAAGATATACCTTAACAAAATGAGGGGTATCGAGAAGGACGAATTATTGATGGCGTACTTTGCGGACAGTTTGGGAGGACCGGCGACAGAATGGTTTGTTCAGCAAGATGTTTCGAAGTGGGTCACCTTTGACGACATGGCCAGCGCTTTCCTGAACCATTATGGCTACAAAATGGAGGCTGCTCCTGATCATTCTTCTTTGAAGACGATCACAAAGAAACCAGGTGAGAGTTTCAGGGAGTATGCCTACAGGTGGCGCGAACAGGCAGCACGTGTGAGCCCTTTGATCCCAGATGAGAAAATGGTCGAAGAATTCGTCGAAGTGCTTGACGAAACTTACTACCAAGCGATGGCCTCTGCCCTTGGGAAGCAATTTAGTGAAGCAGTAAAAATTGGAGAGATGATTGAGAGAGGAATCAAAGCAGGCAAGATTGTTAGCCAAACAGCTTTGAGAGCCACGACCCAAGCGTTGCAATCCGGGTCAGGTACTTTTGGGAAGAAGAAAGAGAAGAAAGATGAAGTGGCAATGGTTGGTCCTGGACCGAGAAGAAATGATGGGAGGTACAACGACCGTCAAGGGTACATTCAGACACCCCTGCCACAACAATTCTATCCAACTCATGGTCAACAATTTGCCATGCCGCAGTTCTCATTCCCTGTAAATGCAGCATCTTATGCTCAGCCGCTATCTGGTCCACAATGGCGTCCACCCCCTGCTCCAGTCCAATATAACAATCAACATGCACATACTCAGTTCCAGGCTCACCAGGAGATGCCTTATCGACCACGAGGTCCGCAGGGTTTTCGTCCAAACATGCAGCAGAGAAACATGCAACAAGATAAAAGGCAGTTCACCCCACTGGGGGAAACTTACACTAATTTGTTTGAAAAGTTGCAACAAGCCAATCTGTTGAAGCCAATCCCGGGAAAAGTGAACCCCAATGGAAGAGTTGATCATTCACGCCATTGTGCGTTTCATTCTGGAGCACCTGGACATGACACAGAATCCTGCTGGGAACTCAAAAGGGTAATCCAGGCAATGATAGACAATAATCAGATAAAAGTCGTGGGGGATGAAACACAAAATGTGAATCAAAATCCTTTACCAGCTCATGACGTTCAAAACAACGTACCAATGGTAGGGATGGTATGCATAGAAGAGGACATGAAAGGGAAAGCCGCCAAGCAGATTGTGGCAGTTGGTCCCTCCCCAGGCATCAAAGCCCGTGAGCCATTTATTGTTGTAATCGGGGGAAAGTTAAGTGCGTCTATAGTCAACAAAGCAAAGCAAGATGCAGCTGTTGATCCAAGTTTCATAATTCCGGCTGCAAAGCAGGAAAAAGTTCATGACAGTGCACCAACATTTATCGTGCAAGGGGCATCATGCCAGAAAACTCCGGTCTTCGAGGTTAAGGCAAAGAAGTGTGAACCGGTTATCATCACTCAGGCAGCGCAACTCCCTGTCAAAAGTACAAAGGCTGTTCCTTGGAACTACAACAAGACAATTGTGTCTTACAACGGGAAAGAAATCATGGAGGTTGCTGCAGACGTAAATGGTCTAACTCGGTCCGGGAGATGTTTTACCCCGGAAGAATTGAGAAAGGCAAAGCCAGGTCGAGAAGACCAAGGACCCGTCAAAGAGCCGGTGTCCGAGAAAGAAGCTGAAGAATTCTTGAAGAAGATGAGATCGACAGATTATTCTATTGTCGAGCAATTGAGAAAGACTCCAGCTCAGATATCACTCTTGTCTCTACTTATGAGCTCTGAAGCACATCGCAATGCACTGTTGAAGATATTGAATGATCCCAGCGCGTTCCGAGGTGCGGGGCGCCCGTTATAGCGCCCCTTGTGCGCGTTTTTACGTCCTATTTCGTTTAGGATTGGGTCTAACTTATTACTAGGTGTTTGTAAACTCTATAAATACTCTTCTACTTAGTTTTTCATGGGAGTTCAGACCTTTGGAGCAAGTTTTGGAGGAGAGGGGAGGAGCCCTAGATGTCTTCTACACAAGTTCTTTATCTCTTTCTCTTATTCTTCTCTTTAATTCTATAGTTTGTTTGTTCTCGGGTTAGAGTAAATACATGAAGGTTGATGTTTGAAAGTTGATTTCTATATATTGATTTACCATTATGGATTGTTTATTCTTTCTTGATCATAATTGTTTGATTATTGAGGCCTGATAATTGAACACTATCTATGGTTTTTAGATTGAACTCGAAAGAGGGAATTTAATTACGCAATAAGAAAGAATAGGACTAGTTTGTGAACCCGGGCATCGGGGAACCAATTTGTGAGTAGGATAGACATAGACTTGCTCGCCTAGTTTAACTCATTACAGAATTCGTTAATGCGTGCACGTGATTCAACCCATAGACATATAGGGATTGGAGTAGCCTGCATAGACCGTGAAGAATCGAAAGGTTTTCATGGGTACGTTTAACCTGTAGTTAGCAATCTAGGAAATCAAGAAGTAGAATCAACTGGAAAACTCAACTGGATTGTTCATAACTCTGACCCTGGACCGTGTCTCCTTATTATTGATAAAAACTATAGTTTGCTCTTGAATACTTGATTCCAATTACTTATTTTTTAATTATTTTCTTTAGTTAGTAAATTTCACAATCATCATCGAAAAAGAACCCTGAATAGTTAATAGGAAATTGTTTGTTAGGAGTCCAGTCTGAATAGTCCTCGTGGGAACGATACTCTACTTATCACTTTATTAATTGTCGACCACGTATACTTGCGTGTGCGTTTGGGAGCAACATGTGTGTCTTGGAGTCTTTACTTAAAGTCGTAGAACTTGCTTGCTTCAAGTGCGCATTTAAATAGCTACTGTACATCGAGTCACTTCAACTCCACTCTGAGCCTTTACTTGGGTGTACTAGTTGGTGATCTTACCATTAAGGTTCCTAAAGATATAATGGCATATTTGGTTGGGGGTTTGGGAGTGTGCACCCTAAAAAGAGTGTTGAGTGCCACCACCAAAGGTAAGGGAGAGCAAGTGAGGTTGTTTATACTAACCTTTGCACTTTCTTAAAATGATTTTTGCAGACACAAAGAGCTATAAAGAAGGTTTAGATGGAAGTAGGAATGGTGAAAAAAGTGTAAATGAGAGCGAGTTAGTTGAACCTTACTTGCCGGGCATTTGGACAAAGATAGAGGCAACCAGCTCTCGAATTCAACACTTAGAGGATAATTTTGATGAGAATAAGACCGAGGGAAGGAATGGTGTGAGAAGTTCTATGGGTTGTGGAACCGAGGAGGGTAGAAGTTCTTATGGGTTCTATGATGAGACTCCTTCCTCGACTTTCAACAACACATCTAATGTTAGAAGAGTGACGGAAGTGGATACTATTCTTGTGGTGTTACTAGTAGTGGAGAAATAAGGAAGTACCCATCTCATGGTGGTACTATTGATGGGATGTGTAAAGGGCATTACGTAGATGATCTCATGAGAGAAAGAGAGTGGTGTCAATTCATAGTGAGCCTTAATGAGAATCGTGGGTATGTGCTTCAAGTGGATAATGGTGAAGCAAGTTGGATTAGTCCTCTTGTAGTGAGAAGGTTGGGGATACGTTGTGTTGATGGAGTGGCCCGAGTAGTTGTTTCACAAAGGAACTTTGAAGAAGAATTTGAGTGCAAAGTGGGTCCTTCAGAGGGATGTGATGTTATGTTGGGAAAGCATTGACTTCTCCATAGATACTTCAAGTTCGACAAAAGCCTTGATGGCTTCCATGTTAAAGCACAAGGGAAGTTACAATTCCTCCTTCTTAGGAAAGAAGAAGTACAACCAAGAAAGCCTACGAACATGAGAAATAGTGGGACACCATTGAGGAGAAGCCCAATGATTGAAAGAGTGCAATCAAGACATCTTACAATCACAAGCAATGGTGGCACTAGTGCAAGAAAAGAGTTCACAATTGTCACCAAGGTGAACCCCAAACCACAAGCTCCAAAGCTAAGTGGTTCACCAACAAAGAAGAAGGAGTTCTCAAATGATGAGTCTCCAAGTCCTAGATTCCGGGTTGATGTTAAGAGCCCACCTACTCTGGTTATGGGTATTCGTGGGCCTCGTCCGAACTCACCCGAATATGAGAGACAAAAGATTGAGAGGAGTAAGGGGGTGACCGGTGACATTCCTCGATTGAAAAAAGGAGAGGATGTGTTGAGTGATATGAGTGAGATGTCACCATCCGAATTTAAACCCGACCTAGAAAATGAGGGAAAAGAAAGAGGAAAAAAAATTATTGAGAGTGAGGACACCCCTTATTCTAACCTTAACCCTTTATCTTTTTCTTCTACTTGTGTTAGCTCTTGTGTAGGTACTCTTGGAGGCAAACCAATGGAGCCTCAATCTTGTTCCAAGAGGGAAGGACAAGGTGAAGGAGATCTTCAATGTGAACTTCAAGGTGAAGGAATAAATCATGACACTTCAAGTGCATTGAGTGAGCAAGATGGCCACTCAAAGGTATGTGATAGTTCTTCCCTTGATCATGTTACTTCCTTGTCATGTGATAGTGTTTGTGAAAACTCTATGCTAGTTGATGAATTATGTGATTACAATGTGTTTGCAACTAGTGTAGAGTCGGTTGATCAACTTGTGTGTGATTGTGATCCACTAGTTGAGAGGGACGATAAGCCACATCATGATGTAAGCTCGGTTTTCGTTGAACCTCTCTTTAGTGAAGATTGTGTAGTTGACCTTGCTTGTGAACCTTGTTATGACACCCCACCTATATTTGATAAAGGGGAAGATGAATTGGATGAATATCCTATTCTTTCCCTTGATGAATTGCTTGATAATGGCGGATCTATGTGTTGTAGTGAGGATGGTAGTGACCTTGAGGAGTCCCTAGTGGATGGGATGGATAGGATTGTACTTGATGACTCCTTAAGTGTGTATGAAGAGTGTGAACTTGAACCTCCATGGTTGGAAAGGTCTAACTCTATAGATGATCCATTGTTTGAAACTCCATGTGAGATGAATGGTCCTAGAATTGGTTGTGTTGGTCCGTCTTCTAGTAGTCCTAATCTTGATTGTGTGTACTATAATGATGAAGAAGCTATTATAGAGACCTTCCTTGATAGTTTGTTTAGTGAGGAAGATTGTCATAGAGGTGGATTTGGAGGTGAGGAAGTCACTCTTGGTGTGTGTAAGAGTACTTCCAAGAAGGGGAGTGGAGTATTTGATGTTAGTTGCCAATTGAGCTATTTTGTTTACTCCACCCCACATGTTGATCACACCTTGGGTGTTGAGCATGCCAAAGCCAATGAGTCACATTGTGATCGTAATGCATTGAAGGCTTGGTGTGTTGGTTAAGAGCTTAGAGATGATAGGTATCTCTTTGTTTGTTATAGTAGTGAGTGCTTATCATTGTTGAGCCAACAACTTGTTGTTTCTTTTGGAGACCTATTCTTTTTTATTGATATTGATACTTGGCTCTATCACAAAAGTGTGATTTCCATAGCACTTGCACTTACTCTTGTTAGACTTGGCTATTCTTGTAGTGGGAAGTTTTGGTGTGTTCTTATTGGACTTAGGGATAGGAATTTTGATAGCTTGATCTTGCATATTCCCTAACCTATTGACCTCTTTGTATGTTCTTGTGTTGGATGCACTTCCTTTTTGAGTCAAGTACTTGTTGTTTCCTTTGGGGACATAAGCTTTTTTATTAGTATTGATGCTTGGCTCTACCATAAAAGTGTGTTTTCCATACTTGGTGCACTAATCTACTCTTGTAGTAGGAGGTTTTGTTTGTCTTGATCTTTGGTTGTAGGTCTTGATGGTTTGATTTCGAAGATAAAATCCTTTCAAGAAGGGGAGGATGATGCAGAGCAAATCGAGCCTAAGGCACTTACGATCAAGAGCCGGGATTGGAGGATGCAAAGGATGGGAAGCCAAGAGCTTTCGGAGCAATTTGAAGAAGTGTTGAGAGCACCCAGACCCAGGTGCTCCACCCAGGACCCAAGGCGTTCCGCCCAGAGCAAGAAGAAGCCAGGCGCTCCGCCCACTTAGCCAGGCGCTCCTCCTGAACTGCTACACTGTCCACTTTTCCAGGCGCTCCGCCTACTTTGCAGTTAAACCAAGACGAGACTTTTATTATTAGCCTAGTATTATTTACTAGTTTGACCCTACGTGGTCTTTGGTAACTACACCCAACTTGTGGGGTTATTTTAGACTTTATTTAGAAGTGTAGAACCTCTATAAATACTACACTTAGGTCATTAGATCATTAGCTCACCCAGATTTGAAGAATAGACATAGAAAGAGAGGCAAGGCCTTCTTCTTGTTGAAGCTTGAAGCTTCAGATTATATCTTTGCTTGGAACTTATGGAGATTCATCACTAGTATGGATTTCTTGTATGGTTCAAGTTACCCTTCCTCTCTCGGATATTCATTCATGGTTTGAATCGTTTATCCATTCTTTTCTTCTATTTCTGTTCTTCCCCGTCCCTATTTTCTTGTTATCTTGTGATTACTTGCTTCCGCGTCTATTTTATTGCTTCAGCTCGTTTACCTTGCATCACTTGTATACACTAAAACACACATGTCATTGTGTATCTCTAAACTTGGACTTTTTCTATTACCGTATACTTAATTTTAAGAATTTTTCCAGCTAGATCAATGTTCTGTTGCTTCGTAACTGTATCACTAAGTATCTGAAAGTTTGCATCAGAATTTATCGTGATTGCGTCAACAACAAATCAATATAATTGTCGACTTTGTCTCATCTTGCTGTAAGTTTTAATAGAACTTGTATCTGTGCCATTGAAAATAATTTTTATTCTAAAGTTTTTATTTTTATCTGTTTAAACTGTAAAAAATGAGTAAAAATAGAGGAGAAACAGACGCAAAACGGAGAAGAAACAGTAGTAGCTTTTTAAACTTTTGGATAAAAACAAGGGAGGACGTGTAGAAACAGATAGAAACAGAAAAGATACGACTTTGAGTATTTGCAGAATCGTAAAACTGAAAAAAATTGGAAGCAGGCTGATGAAAAGATTAGAAGCAGGCATAGAGAAAAAAACCGAGAGAAAGGAAGAAGGGTTTCAGCGTAGATTTAATGAATGAGAAACAGTATTTGAAAGAAGTATTTATACATTGCCATTTTGCTAGGAAAAATATTGCTATGCCTTGTAATTTGAAAAGTATTGATATGTTTTTGTAATTAAGGGGTTAAATTTGTATATTTGTGTAAAAAAATCTTTTTAAAAAAATTATTTACAAGTGTAGCCATCACTTCCAAACCATTAGAGTTGAAGTGTTCAACTTGTTTGAAGTTGCGGAAAAAAATAAAAAGTAAAACAATAGTAGATTTCAACTTCATACCAAAAGGGACTAGCTAAAGCTTACATTTGAACCCAATAGTCTAAAAATATGCAAAGCGGCCTGGCTCCGTAAGGGTACACCTAAAATTGGTTGAATTGTAATGGCACGCCCAAAAGCGGCTAAGCGTGCACTTCTTCCCTACGTATGTTTCTCCATGGGCTGGAGTCTATCCTATCTAAAGATAAGGAAAATTTACACAAAATAACTACCCTAATAGCTAAATTACAAAAAATACCGATACTTTTTCTACATTTACAAAACATAACAATAGTTTTTGATATTTACCCTACATACCATTTTTTCATCTCCACTTTCCCACCCACAAAACCCTAATTTCTTCTTCTCTCTTCCTCTCTCCTACTCTAGCCATCCACCACCCCTGCCGCCGTCCCTTCCCTCTCTCCGACGAGCAGATCCGGCCACCCCAGTCACGCCCCGCAGTTGCTCCTCACTCCTCTCCGATGCTGCTGCCGCCGCAGTGCAGCGGCGCTGCTCCTCGCGGTGGCGCAGCTGCATTGCAGCGGCTGCTGCTCCGATTTAACTTCTTCGGTGGGTTTTTTGGTGGTGGATTTTCAGATCTGTTCTTTTTCCTTTTTTTCCCGTTTGTATGTGTGTAGTTTGTATATTTTTGTATTATTTTGTATAAAATCTGTATATACTTGTATTTTTTGTATATAAAATATCTATCTTCCACTTTTTGTATGTGTATGTTGGTGTATATATGTAAGGCTGTCTATTGACCCGGTCCGGTCCGGTTCCGGTTCGGCTCGTCCGGTCCGGTCCGGTCCGGTGTTGTGTAGGCAAAAAAAATCCGACACCGGCCCGGTTCCGGTCCGGTGCACCGGTGCAATTGCACCAATGCCGGATCGGAACCGGAACCGGCAGCCGGATATTGTACCGGTCCCGGTCCGGTTTGATCCGGTTCGGTTCGGTTCGTTAATTATTTTTTTTTTTTGTTTTAAATTAAATTTTTTATTTTTTAAAATACTAAAATCTAAATAAAAAACACAAAACACATATATTATTCAACAATACACACATTACATTACGTTGGAAAATGAAAATGCATAATTAGAAAAATAAAAACATGAAAATAGACTAGAAATTAGAAAAATACATAAATTTTCAAGTTCATCGACTCAACACTGACTCAACTCAATCATCAGTCATCACGTGGTTGCAGATATTTGCCACCAGCACGAGCTGCCCATTCGGGGTCATGTTGGTTTTCCAAGTGGGTCTTAAACCTCATTGTCCCTCCAGTATTTGTTCCATCTTCCCAATTCCAAACTTTCTGACAAAGAGTACATTGAGCTTTGCCGGTATCATTATTTTTTGTGATAAATTCCCAAACTTCGGATCGTTTAGTTCTTTTTGGAGCAGCAGACGGACCTACGTTAGTAGCACCTTGAACTTGATTTGCATTTGCAGCCATGTTGATAGAAAATTTAATAAAATAGCTTTTTTTTTAAGAGAAATGAATAGAAAATATTGAATTGTTATTAATTTGATGAAATATGGGAGTATTTATAGGCAAAATAGGTAGGGGAGGGTTGTAGGGGCGTTTATGGGTGTGGGGGTGGGAAAAATAGCCGTTTATGGCCGTTGCCAACGGCTATTTTTCAAAATGGAGCGGATTTGGACATAAATTTGAAGTGGGCCGGTCCGGTCCGGTTCCGGTCCGGTCCGGTCCGGCCCGGTTTTGTCGTTTTCTTTATTTTTTTTTTTTGTTTTTTGTTTTTTGGTTATTTGTTTTGTTTAAATTTTAGTTTTATGTAATAACTTTTATATAATACTAGTAATCTAGTATTAAAATATTTATGTAATGTAGTATTTTAGTATTATAAAAGTATAATTGAGTAGTTTTTTTATAAAACTTAGTAATCTAGTATAACTTAATAACTTGTTATTTTTCAAACTTAATACTAAGTTAGTAGTATAATAGTATTTAATATTTTAGTATTTTAGTTTTTAGTATTTAGTATTTTAGTATTTTAGTTTTTAGTATTTAGTATTTAGTATTTAGTTTTTAGTATTTTAGTATTTAGTATTTTAGTATTTAGTATTTTAGTATTGAATTGCAAAGAGGAAACTTAATAGCAAAGGACACTTGAGAATATAACAAAGGATTTACTTAATAGCAAGGCGTAACGCATTTTATTGAATAATGGATAATGGTTGATTTTTTGCAAAGTACATAGATATTAAATTGCAAAAACTACATATTAATAAAAAAACTTCTCATTTTCTGAATAATTTCGTCTGGCACCTCTGGAGGAACCGGTGGCAAAGAGTCATCTTGTTCATATTCAGTTTCATTGTCCAAACTTCCATCGCCTGATAAAATTTCTGATGATGCTTCTGAATCGGCTACTTTATCTTCTGCAAATCCAAAATTTCTTCGCTCCGATCTAATCCAATCTCTGAATAATACGGCCGTCTCCATTGCTTCTTCCTTCAATGAATGTCTATGATCTCCAATTTGTAATCTTCCTTGGCTAAACGCGCTTTCTGAAGCAACAGATGATGCTTGAATAGTTAGAATATCCCGCGCCATTTTTGCTAAAATTGGAAACTGTGCTTGTTGATCCCTCCAAAATGGCAGTAGTTCATCGCTTCTAAAATAATCAACATCCTTGCAAGCATGAAGTAAATAAACATCAAGCTCGTTGAACCCTCCGCTGCTACTCGACTGCCTGCTAGAAAGCCTTTGATTGAGGCTGGAAAAACTTCCCAATCCGGTTGCAGGTCTTTTGGGAGCCTGCGTTGAACTTGATCCAGCTCCACTTGGAACACTTGGAACAACATTATCAGCTGCACTCCTATACCTTTCATAAATCCGTTGGCAATCTACAATTACCTGCGCACAAACTGTTTCTACACTTGGTGTTTCTTCATCAGTAATTTTCAAATTCCGATAAATTTCTCTAATGAGCATTTCCGTATTAAAACGTTTAAAACATGGATGTAATACAGATGCAATGTAATAAAGTGGTGGAATCGGAAAAAAATATTTTTTAAATTTTTCAAGCATTGCTTCTACCGCAACTTCATAACCAGGCACTACTCTATAATCGTTAAGTAATTCTGCTATTCCAGCTATAAAATACAACATGGTAGTGATTGTAGGATAATATTGACCGGAAAATTCTTTAGTAGCATAAAAAAACTTTTCTAAAAATTGAAGAAGACGCTCAACTTCTTGCCAATCTGTTTCTTCTAGGTGATACACATCAGCTACTTTGCGATTAAAATAATTAGTAATAGGCACTCGTAAAATGTAAGCAACATTCAAAGAGTCATATACAGTGTTCCACCTAGTTGAAACTTCCTTTGGAACTTTTCTAGGAGTTATACCTTCTTTCAGACAATCTACTTGAAAGTCCCTCCATCTATCCGGTTTTTTAGATTTAAAAATATAACTAATTGCGAGTCTAACCTTCATAATAGTAGGATCAAATAACTTAAGTCCATCTTTTACAACTAAATTATATATATGACATGCACATCTAACATGAAACAATTCTTCAAAAGGGGGATGCAATGCGGGTATTAACTTAGTAATAGCATAATCATTGTTTGCTGCATTATCAAGAGTTATACTTAAAACTTTATCACTAAGATAATACGCCTTACAAATATCCGAAACTTCTCCCTTAATAAAATTTCCCGTGTGTGGTTCATCGACAGCAGAATATGCTAAAATTCTTTTTTGCATTACCCAATTAAGATCTATCCAATGACAAGTAACTGTTAAATACTCATACCCATTTACACCACGACCCAAATCAGAAGTAAGACAAACTCTACAATCAAAGTGATAAAATATATATCGTAAATATTGTCTATATTCATTTTTAAATTTTATAATATCAGTTCTAACCGTAGTTTTTGGAAAACCTTGAAAAGATGGATTATATACGGTTTGAATATAACGAATAAAACCTTGACAAGAAGCAAATGTAAAAGGTAAGCACTCTACCGCAATCATTTTTGCCATTTGTTCCCTATCTTTCTTTTTATCATAATGCAAAAGCCCCCCCGTCACTGGGTTAATTTCCTGTTGGATTCCACTACCTTGCGATGGAGCCATTCTATTCCCTGAACGAGGGCCACCCGCCCTTGCTTCCCATTTTTCCTTATGATGGTTTTCTAAGTGTGTTCTCAACTTTCCCGTCCCACTATTATGGCTGCCGGTTTTAAATTCCCAAACTTTTTTACAAAGATTACATTTAGCTTTCTGAGCCGGAATATCTTTAGTCATAAATAGCCACACATCCGATCTTTCGGGTCGTGCATATCGTTCTCTACTAGGAGGCATAGGTGGTAATTCAGTTTCTTCATGTTGTTCGCCGTGAAATTGACTAGTGGGTGTTTCATCTAAATTAGCCCCTTCGGTAAACTCTTCATATTGTGTCTCTAACATATCATTATCTAGTGGTGCACCAACATTTATATCATGCAAAAATTGCGAGTCCTCTTCCTGAGTAAAATCATCTAGAAGAGAAGGAGCGCTAGAAGTACCAACTGGTCTTTTACCTAAAGCACGACTACGTCTATCATCATCCCCCCCCCCGGTTAGAAGCACTTGATCTACGACCGCTACCCGTACGCCTAGTAATTGATCTCAAAATTCCAGACATTTTTTATAATTACTAAAATATGCTTCAAACAAATTACTAAAATATGCTACAAACAATAATATTGCACAAAAATAAAATAGATAATAAAAAGTAAGAACGAGTTTACTTGATATCGTGAACTTAGAATGTAGAACTTAGGAAGTGAAAATTGAAACTTGACCGGAACCGCACCGAACAATATTTCCACTTTACTCCAAATATTTTTTTAGTATGCAATTTAGCAAATAGCCTTTTGTAGAAATAAGAGAGATTGATAGAAATTTAGAGAGAATATTAGAGAAATTGTGAATAAATTGATGAAAAATGATGGTATTTATAGAAAAAATAGATAGGGGGGGTATGGGGGCGCCCTAGGGGGGTGGGGGGGCCAAAATAGCCGTTTTTGGCCGTTGGGGCAACGGCCAAAAGTGAAATAGCCGTTGCCCAACGGCTAGTTTTGGCTAAGCCCATCAGTGTCCGGTCCGGTCCGGTTCCGGTCCGGTCCGGTCGGTTTCCGGTCCATTTTGGTCCGGTTCGTCCGGTCCATTTTGGACGTGCCGGACCGAAACCGGGTCGTTTTTTTTTTTTTTATATTTGGCCCGGTTTGAGCCGGTCCGGTCCGGTCCGGACCGGTTTCCGGTCCGGTCCGGTTCGGCCCGGCCCAAACCGGGCTATTAGACAGCCTTATATATATGTGTATGTGTTTATATATTTGTGTATTTGTATGTTGGTGTATGTGTATGTTGGTGTATATATGTGTGTGTTGTTTGTATATTTTTTTGAATATCTTTGTATGTTTGTGTATTTTTTATATGTTTATGTATGTTTGATTTCAAAACAATAATTTATATGAAGTTTCATATGTATATATGTGTATATTTTGTATGTTTCCTTTTGTAGATCTAAAAAAACAAAAAATAAAATAAAAAAATTATAAATCCGGCGACCTGCCGCCGCCAGCCGGCGGTTGACCGGCATCGACCGGCCGCTGGTCACTGGCGCCGTCACTGTTGATTGAAACTGTTGTGAGGGAGATGATAAAACCCTAATTGTATGGTGTAAATGCATTTTGTATATGCTATGTAAAAAAAGTATTGTTATTTTTTGTAAATGGGTATAGTGTTGTTATGTTTTGTAAATACGGCATTAGGGTTGTATATTTGTGTAAATCTCCCTAAAGATAATAATAAAATTATGTGAATTGAGCACTTCTGGACATGATCTTGAAATTTTGAGCATTTTTTTCATGATCTTGAAGTTTTGGACATTTTTTCACAATTACCCAATAACTTCTCCTTTCAATATTTCTCTCTCTAGAAGACTCCTCTTTCTCACTCTACACATCCACTTTCTCTCTCTATGGATCAAACCTAACCCCGCTAGTGAGCCCCGTCAACCACCGGCAGTACGACGCCGGACCATCACCAAAATTTTGCAAAAACTTTCGGACCTTTTTACTTCATCTAAAGTTTGAAACTAAATATGTTCTTTGTTTTGCTAAAGTTTTGAGATATCTACTTATTTGTGCCTAAATTCAAGTTGAATTCTGATCGTGGTCGAATTGTTGGAGGAAAAAAAAAGATCTCCATTGTTGAACATTGAAAAAGCTTGAAAATATGCAAATGGGGTCATATGATCAGAGGTTATTTAACTCCGATTCTTGGTTGGTGAATGATGGCAATGTTGAGAGGAACTTGTAGTGAAAACTTCAAGCAATTTGGTGAAGGATTTCATTGAGTTTGGTTGATAAATTTTGAACAGATCGTGGAGGAAGTCATGAGGAAAAAGATGAGCCAGCCCAAACATGTTTTAAAAATAGCCACTTCGTGCGATTTGACCTTATTTCTTTATAAAATGTTTGTAGTATTTGGCTCACTTTATAAATAAATGATGCCGAATTGGCCTTACGTTATTTTTTACTTTGGATTTTAGCATGGGCAAAGTGATGACGATTTGATGTCATTTGCTTGTAAAATAAAAATATTAGTTTGGCTCACTTGTACGTAAATGCAGACGGATGATCTTGATTTTAATTTTACTTTGGGATTTTTGTATATAGGTAAAGTGAATACGATTTGGTGTCATTCGCTTGTAAAATAGAGATAGTAGTCTGTCTCACTTGTAAGTAAATGTAGACATATTGTCTTGATTTTACATTTTCATATGTATTTTTGTGAATGAATGAAGTAAGTACGGTTTAGCATATTTATATACAAAATGAACATGATTTTTTACTCACTATGAAAAAATTATGCCGGAATGCTCTTATATTTGTCACGCCCTAAAAAAATTATAATTAAACTAACTGCGTGCGGTCGCGAGTTTATTTATTTAAAGGCTCGTGACTGGTGTTCAAACAAGGTACAAATTTATTTAGAGAACTCAGAGTCGCCACTTGACATAGTTTAAGGTGTGCCAAGTCACCAAAAGGTACCTTGGAACACCTCTGACTCGTCTAATGGTCTGCGTTAGAGATTCGGGTAAGGTTCTCAGTTGACTCTCGGGAAGGTATTAGGCACCCTCGAGTCCTGTGCCGAGCACAGTTGCTTTATTGTCGCATTTTTTAATTTATTAAACAATGGTTGTTATCTTTTGCCGTTGATTGAATTTAAACTTTGATTCAGAAAAATTTAAAAGTGTTAATTCTTTTCCAACCTCACAGAGGACTGGAAGAATTTACACTTTGATTCAACATAAAATAAAATGTATTGCGTATTTCCAACCTTACAAAGGACTGGTCTATTTTTAAGAGAATTTAATTAACTTCAAAAATAACAATTAATTTAGAATAAATTTAAATCAATTTAGTTTTTCTTTTAGCCTAATAAGTAGATTACAAATCGTACTTATAATATTTCCTAATTATGTAAGTTTTCGTAGTCCTATTATTTTGCCTAATCGATTTAGTTAAGTGCAAGCGTTAAAATTTATTAAGTGATAAATTAAAAATTTCAAATTTGCCTTTACTTGAAATATGAATTATGAAAGTATATACATGTAGTAGGCTATTTGTTAAAATGTGAACAGCTTTATGGGCCGCTTTTAGAAAAAGAGGATGGCTTTTCGTTTATAAAAAATGTGGGCTGAATGATTTGTAAAAATGGGCTGTTTTAGGGTCTGCCTTATACAATTAACCACGTTTATATATATGATGGGTATTTATTAAAGATGGTGGTTGTCCTTGCAAATTTGTTTGGAATCTAAATATTTAAGCTCTATTTAAAAGGTCTAACTGAGCAAACGATGAGCATAATGAGCCAACTTTACAAAAGATTGGCACATGTCCCATTAATTCATTCAACTACACCTATTAGCCTATTTCCGCAAAGAAGGGCAGTATGTGCGTACTTCTGTTAACATTGTATCTTGTAGCCATATATTAGCATTTCTTTTAGAAAATGACCATGATTTAATAATTTTCAGATTTGCGAATGGGTACCAGTTTACAAAGAATGGCCAGAACTCAAAATTTTCATTTTTGATGGTTGAAACCTAGATTTGCCTACTCTTTAACATGCTGTCCAGATTTTTTTTAATTTGCACAAACAGCCTCTTTTAAAAAACGGGCCAGATTTTAAAAATAAGAGAACATACGTGTTGAATTTTAGTGAATGTGAAAAACTAATCCTAGACAACAGTCCCAAATACCCATTCCAATCACATTTCCATACATTTGAGGATAACTACAAAAACAAACTCTTAAATATGCAATGGCTAGCAACTTTCATTATTTTTTAGCACAAATTCAAGACTTTAAAAAAAAACTAACCTATAGCACATGTGAGCATATTTTTTAAGGCCAATAAACATGCTGATTTTATTTCATTTTTATAGCTAAAATGATAAAACATATAAGGTAAATTGTGTTTACCTTGTGTAGAAATTTCCAAGCTAGTGAAACAAATGAAATAGCAAGACCAAACCAAAGCAAGCAACCTAGTACCCAAATCAGCCGCTACAACAGCCCTTTTATACCCCTATTCAACCTTTAAACCTTAAGATTTATGCCCCAAAAGACCTTATATGTAAAGGCTTTTGGTTCTAAATCTAACTCTCAAAACTTACTAATTTTTCTTTAGTATTTTTTTCTCTCAATTTCTTGTAAGTTTCAGCTTGTTCTTGGTATTATTTTCAGCTGATAGTTGTGTATTAAATGAGGGCATTCAATGCCTTTTTATAACTAAAAGTGAAGGCAAAGGGGTGGAGTGTGGACTTGTACAAAAGTACAAGCCCACACCCCTCCACACTTGAGTGTACTAGCTTACTTTTCAGCATGGTACAACAGTTGAAAAGGCCCTATTTCAGCCACCTAAACAGCTCCAAAAAGCTGAAAATAATACAAGTAGGGTCCTCTAAAAGGACCCCCATTACTCATTACATTACTAGAAGGTAACTAGGACCAACTAAGCAAACTAAAACAACCCTATACTACTAAATGGAACCAAAGGGTGGCCAAAATAAATTAAAATCAAGCTGAAATATTCCAGATCTTGCTTTATGACTAAACTAAGCCAAACACAAATTAGAACACACATACAGACTACTAAGTTTCCTAGACAATTCAAACTCAACTATAAAGGGACTACATGAATTGGAAAGGTTCATTCCCAGCATGAACTTAAACCAAAATTCACAAGGATTCAAGTCCAAAGCTAACTAGATTCTATAAACTAACAGTGAGGACAAGATAGCTATTCACAAACATGCAAAGGTGACAGACAAAAACCAAGAAAACTGAAACTTGCTGACTATACTTGAGAGTAAACATCAAATCCAAACAACCTCTATTCTTGTGGATACTACTTCACAACAAATTCATTCAAGATGCAACCCAATGCTAAAATAGGCACCAACTATGTAAAGAGCTCCAAATATTGGACACTACTAACAGCCTTGGCAAACCAGAGAACATGCTTGGTACGCTTGAGCTTCCATTTAACCAAAAAAACATGGATAACCAAATGCACACAACTTTCAATCTTGAAACAAGACCAAATAATATACAACAATGAATGGGCAGCCATGATATACTTGACTGTGAGTTCGACTAACAATGAAAGCATGATTTCATAGCCGTAAACAACATACACATATACTGATAGTACTCTAGACAAGATTTCCAGTATTCCAACTCATAAGTAACTATTGCTAAATATAATCGATAAACAATTATACTAATAAACATTGAAACAGCAAGTAGGAAAGGAATGAAAATTGGATTTTCTCTAACCAAATGCCAACGGATGCTTCACCATCGCCATCACCCCAGAGCAGGTCGTCCAGCTGCGGCCTCGCTTTCAATATCGCAGCGTCACCAACATCACAGCCTCCCCCCTGCAGCGTCGCTTCAAATCAGCTGCGTCAAACTCTCACCACCATCGCTGCCTCGTCTCCTCCAAAAATATCGTCATCGCAGCCTCGCCTCACTGCCTCGGCTTCACTGTTTCACCCCCTAACATCTCCATAGGAACAAATCAAAAACAAACCCCTCCTCTCATTCTCAACACCATAGCACAAACGAAACATCACCCTCAACCTAACTAACCTAAAACAGCCCCTCCTCCTTCCAATCGTCAACAGAAATAGCCCCCATTATTTTTCAAATGCAAAGCAGAGCATAACAGAACGAGTAGAAGAAAAGGAGAAGACAGAAAAAAAAAAAAAATCAGAAAAGGAACAGAGCAACGGGCAAGGCAGCAAATTTTCAGAAAATGGGTATGGGGTGACGGGGAAGGGTGAGGGGAAGAGAAAAGAAGTAGAGAAAACTAAAAACTCACCGGATTTGGAAGTTTTACCGAGCTTTGACCTCCGATCTACGCTAATTCATTGAGATTTTGGGAAATCCGAGTTGAGAAATGGAATGAGGAGATTGAGAGCTTTCCGATGATATATTTTTTTAAATTTTCCGGCCACCGGAGGTGGTGGCAGGCGGCGGCAGCGCGGTGGCCGACCGGTGGCTCCGCCGTGGAGGCGATTTCCGGCGAGTGAGAGGAAATTTGGGCAGGGTTTGGCCTGTTTTTCTGATTTTTTGTGTAAAATGAGTAAAAATGTGGGATTTGAGCTTATATATCATGAGTGTGGGCCGGATAAGCAAGTGGGCTGACGGGCCAGTGTATTGGGCTGTTATTTTCTTACGAATGGCCATTAAAATGGTTACCACTTACCAAAACACACACGATTAATCATAATCTAAACCGCATAAACTTACAATATTATCACAATTTAAACATAGAATCACAATTAAACATATAACAAATAATTTTTGTTAATTTTCAATTTTTTAACGTCCTAATTAAAGACGAAATTAGTTAGAACAAACACCAGAAGTCAAGAAAAAATTTACGAAACGTCCTAAGAATCTAATACGACTATTTGGAGCATTTTTTAATTTTGTGTGCCAAAATTAGGTGATTACAGCTGCCCCTCTTTGTTCGGGAACACGAAGAGTTTTCGGACAAAGAAGTAATCGACAACTAATTTTGGCTTTTCGGCTCTAGCCGAGAGCATGATCTGCAAAAATGGTGACCGTACCTTATATTTCGGTTCCAACCGAGAACAAGGTTACCTACATATCCTTGGACTAAGGAATCAGGTCAGTGTAGTTCCTTACGTGCGGTAGCTGGGACTACTGCATTCAAACAGACACTAGACTCACTAAGACAACACTAGACAACTAGACTACTAAGAAAGCACTAGACACTCTAGACTAACTAGGACCAACTAGAGACTCTTCTAGACACACTTGGGGCTGATACTAGACACTCTTAGGCATACAAAGACTGTCGTTGCTGAGTACTGGTCACTTGCTGGTGGTCGTTGCTTTACAAGGAATGGAAATACAAGGAAAAATGTAAAATTACAATTCCTAGAATACTCTTCATGCTTCCTTGAGGTAAATCTTGGCTTGAGAAACAGCTCCATCGCCCGTTGTATGGGCAAGCATCATCTGAAACTTGAAATGGTCGCATCTGTTTCAACCAGGTCTTGACTTGAAGCTGGGGATGGTCGCTATCTTCGAGCAGGACTAACTTGAGAAGGAAGTGGTTGCTATCTTTGAGCGCGAATGACTTGAACTAAATGTGAGTGCTATCTTCTAGCAAAAATTGACTTGAAAGGAAATGATCGGTATCTTTTAGCAGATCTTGACATGAAAGGAAATGACGCTATCTTTGAGCAAAACTGACTCGAAAAGGAAATGATCGCTATCTTTTAGCAGATCTTGACATGGAAAGGAAAGGACGCTATCTTTGAGCGAACTGACTCGAAAGGGAAATGATCGCTATCTTTTAGCAGATCTTGACATGGAAAGGAAATGACGCTATCTTTGAGCGAGCTGACTCGAAAAGGAAAAGATCGCTATCTTTTAGCAGATCTTGACATGGAAAGGAAATGACGCTATCTTTGAGCGAGGTGACTCGAAAAGGAAATGATCGCTATCTTTTAGCAGATCTTGACATGAAAAGGAAATGAACGCTATCTTTGTGCGAAAACTGACTCGAAAAGGAAATGATCGCTATCTTTTAGCAGATCTTGACATAGAAAGGAAATGACGCTATCTTTGAGCGAAACTGACTCGAAAAGGAAATGATCGCTATCTTTTAGCAGATCTTGACATGGAAAAGAAATGATGCTATTTTTGAGCGAAACTGACTCGAAAAGGAAATGATCGCTGTCTTTTAGCAGATCTTGACATGGAAAGGAAATGACGCTATCTTTGAGCGAACTGACTCGAAAAGGAAATGATCGCTATCTTTTAGCAGATCTTGACATAGAAAGGAAATGACGCTATCTTTGAGCGAACTGACTCGAAAAGGAAATGATCGCTATCTTTTAGCAGATCCTGACATGGAAAGGAAATGACGCTATCTTTGAGCGAACTGACTCGAAAAGGAAATGATCGCTATCTTTTAGCAGATCCTGACATGGAAAGGAAATGACGCTATCTTTGAGCGAACTGACTCGAAAAGGAAATGATCGCTATCTTTTAGCAGATCCTGACATGGGAAGGAAATGACGCTGTCTTTTAGCGGGAATTGACTCGAAGAGAGAATGGAGTTCCGTCTGATTTCTGGCGCAACTACCTCAATTCAAGTGGTCCTAGCTCTTTCTTGGCAACATAGCAAATGTCACACTTACTTTCTGCATCGTGGATACACCCTGTTTCAGATCTTGCAAATAAGCTTAGTGACTCTTGTTCTATTCTTCACAGTACTGTGGGATGAACAACGCCTAAAGCTTCTCCCAAACATATCCACTCTTCATGATATAATTTTGGTATGTCATCCTTCCGGCCTGATGTGCGGTGCTGGGCTCCAATTATCATGTTGATCATGACTTGCTGAGAACTTTTCCATTGTCGAGGGTGTGCCCTGTTTGCTGGAATTAAACTTGAATCCTGTAAGACAGAGTTTTGCAATTTTCTTTTGTTGCTCATGGGAGGTTAGCGCCGAAAGGGCGAGGAATTAATGGTGAGGCAAGATGTACAAAAATGGAAATAAAAAAAAAAGTTTGAGGGCGAAAGTCGTTTGGACAGAGAACGTCTTTCTGAAAAGGGAAACTTATCTGGCAATAAACTGGCGGCCTTGATAATCATGACATGTATCTTGGATGACCTCGTCCGACCAGCGCCACTTGTTTGTTGAGAGTTGATCCACAGGAGATATCAAACCATAACCAAGTTGAGGTGACTCTCAAGTCGACTAGTAGCGCCCTTTCGGGTTTTCACCAACTAGCCTCTCTCTTTAATCTTTTTCCTCACTGTTTGTCTTGTGGCGCCTTCTCAGGTTTTCACCGACAAGACTTCTTTATTTTCTCTTTTTTTTTTTCTTTCTTTTTTTTTCAATTCAATTTACAGCACCAACATCTCTTGAAACATGTGAATAGATGATACAAAAAATGATAGAAGTTTGTTTTTATTTTATTTGATTCGTGAAATAAAATAAAAACAAACTTCTGCCCCAGTTTAGTATAAAATGGGGATCTAAATTTCTTTTGATGTCGGCCGCAAACTTGGAGGCAAGTTTTGCGTCAATAAAAGAAAACAGGGAAAGAGGAAATTTCTCTTGTTGTGACCGCACCGAAATGGTTGCCTACATATCCTTTTGAGAGGAATCAGGTCAGACGTAGCTCTAGGCAAATGACCAGGTTTCTTTTGATGCTTTTCAGTTTCATTTCATTTTGGTACAATTACATTGATTCCAAACGGAGAACATGTCTCGAAAGTACAATGTTCAAAGTGCTAATAAGGGATACATTTTGGGATAGCAAAAGAGAACAAAAGTCTTGCATTCATCCCGATTTGAAAGCCATCTTGGAGTCAAATGTAGTACCTCTTGACTGCGTCTGCATTGACGGGTGTTTCAGTTGTCCTGCCTTCCGGATCTGTAAGGTACAAGGCGCCATTTGGCAATACTTTCTTTACCAGGTATGGCCCTTGCCAATTTGGAGCAAATTTTCCTTTAGCTTCTTCCTGATGAGGAAAGATTCTTTTCAAGACTAATTGCCCTCCTTTCAAGTCGCGGAGGCGCACTTTCTTGTTGTAGGCTCGGGCCATTCTTTGCTGATACAATTGACCATGACAAACTGCATTGAGCCTTTTTTCATCAATGAATGACAACTGTTCCAATCGGGTTTTGACCCATTCTGTGTCCTCAACTTCTGCTTCCACAATGATTCTGAGAGATGGTATTTCAACTTCAGCGGGTATGACTGCTTCAGTTCCATATACCAACGAATATGGGGTCGCACCTATGGAAGTGCGCACAGTTGTGCGGTAACCAAGCAAAGCGAAAGACAACTTCTCATGCCAATCACGAGATCCTTGTATCATTTTCCTGAGGATCTTCTTGATATTCTTATTGGCTGCTTCAACCGCACCATTTGCTTTTGGTCGGTAAGGCGTGGAATTTCGATGCACGATCTTGAATCTTTCACACACGTCATTCATTAAATGACTGTTCAAATTCGCCGCATTATCAGTGATGATGTTACTTGGGATACCAAAGTGACAAATAATATTAGAATGAACGAAATCCACCACAGCTTTCTTGGTCACGGACTTGAGAGTGACAGCCTCAACCCATTTAGTGAAATAATCTATTGCAACCAAAATGAATCTGTGCCCATTTGATGCTCTTGGTTCAATAGGCCCGATAACATCCATCCCCCATGCTGTAAAAGGCCAAGGGGCTGACATTGTGTGCAACTCTAAAGGGGGTGAATGTATCAAATCACCGTGTACTTGGCATTGATGACACTTTCGCACGAAAGTAATGCAGTCATGTTCCATGGTAAGCCAGAAGTATCCTGCTCTGAGTACTTTCTTAGCTAAGACGTGCCCGCTCATGTGGGGTCCGCAGATTCCCGAATGCATGTCATTGAGAATTTTCGTGGCTTCAGTTGCATCCACGCATCTTAGTAGTCCCAAATCAGGTGTCCTTTTGTACACCACCCCTCCACTCAAAAAGAAACCACTTGCCAGTCGTCGAAGGGTTCTCTTTTGATTGTTTTCCGCTGATGGAGGATACGTTCCATCTTGAAGGAAATTCTTGACATCAAAGTACCACGGTTGACCGTCAATTTCTTCTTCAATCACATTGCAGTATGCATGTTGGCTTTGGACCTGAATCTCTAACGGATCAATATGGGCTTTATCAGGATGGACAAGCATTGAGGCTAATGTAGCCAATGCGTCAGCCAGCTCATTATGTATTCTGAGAACATGTCTAAACTTTAGAACATCGAACTTTTGGCGAAGATCGTCCATACACTGCTTGTACATGATCAGCTTAAGGTCTCGAGTTCCCCATTCGCCCTTCATTTGGCGTATCAAAAGATCTGAATCTCCAATCACCAGCAATTCTTTGATGTCCATGTCTAGAGCCATACGCAAACCCATTATGCAAGCTTCATACTCGGATGTGTTATTAGTGCAACTGAAGCGGAGTTGGGCAGCTGCCGGATAATAATGTCCCGTGGGAGAAATGAGGACTGCTCCAATACCATGGCCTTTTGAGTTGGAAGCACCATCAAAGTACATTTTACACACATGTTCGTCTTCATTAATCAACTCTTCGAGCACATCTACCTCCTCGTCAGGGAAGTAAGTCTTCAAATGGCTCATAATCATCATCCACCGGATTTTCAGCCAAATGATCAGCTAAAGCTTGAGCTTTCATTGCAGTTCTGGTGACATAAACTATGTCAAATTCTGTGAGCAGGATCTGCCATTTTGCAAGTTTGCCTGTTGGCATTGGCTTTTGAAATATGTACTTCAATGGGCCCATCCGGGAAATCAGATAAGTGGTATAGGACAAAAGATAATGTTTCAACCTTTGTGCAACCCAAGTTAGAGCACAACACGTCCTTTCCAACAAAGTGTATCTGGCCTCGCAATCCGTGAACTTCTTGCTCAGATAATAAATGGCCTGTTCTTTCTTTCCCGAGGCATCGTGTTGCCCCAGTACACAACCAAAGGAGTTTTCATTGACTGACAAGTACAAAAACAATGGTCGGCCAGGCTCAGGCGGGACCAAAACAGGAGGATTTGACAAGTATTGCTTGATCTTGTCAAAGGCTTCTTGGCACTTTTCGGTCCATGTAATTGATGCATTCTTTTTCAACAACTTGAGGATCGGCTCACATATTGTGGTAAGTTGAGCAACAAACCTACTGATGTAATTCAACCTGCCTAGAAAGCTTTTAACATCCTTCTTGGTTCGAGGCGGAGGTAGTTCTTGTATTGCTTTGATCTTTGCGGGATCCAGTTCAATACCTCGCCTACTAACAATGAAACCCAACAATTTTTCAGCAGGCACACCAAATGCACACTTGGCTGGATTCAGCTTCAGATACTACCTACGGAGCCTTTCAAAGAACTTTCTGAGATCTCTCACGTGGTCTTCAGCAGTTCTAGACTTGATGATCACATCATCCACGTACACTTCTATTTCTTTATGCATCATATCATGGAAAATGGCAGTCATAGCTCTCACGTAGGTTGCCCCCACATTTTTCAAACCAAACGGCATCACTCTATAGCAATAGGTTCCCCAAGGAGTAGTGAATGCCGTTTTGTATGCATCATCCTTATCTATCTTGATTTGATGATATCCAGCATAGCAGTCAACAAAGGATTGTATCTCATGTTTGGCACAATTGTCTACGAGAGTGTGAATATTAGGCAATGGGAAATTATCTTTGGGGCTTGCCTTGTTCAAATCTCGATAGTCAACACATATCCTCGTTTTTCCATCTTTCTTAGGAACCGGGACAACATTTTCAACCCAAGTAGTGTACTGAACCGATTGAATTACTTTTGCATCCAACTGTTTCATTATTTCATCATGGATTTTCTTGATCATATCAGTTTTGAACTTCCGTTGCATTTGTCTCACTGGAGGGAAACCAGGTTGGATTGGCAGTTCGTGGACTATCAATTCGGAGCTCAAACCCGGCATCTCATCATATGAACATGCAAAAACATCTCGATATTCAAAAAGCACTTTTCGAATATCGTTCTTCACTTCAGGTCGGGCATACATGCTTATCTTGGTTTCCCTCACATCATCAGGGCTCCCAAGATTAACATCCTCTGTATCAGCCAAATTGGGTTTAGACTTGCCCTCATGGCGTTCAACTTCCAGGCCTATTTCAAAATCAGCCTGTTCCCCATCGTATTCCGTATTGTTAACAGATTTCTCAATGTTTTCTTCATCACTTTCAACCTCAACTATGGTTATGGAGCCAAAATCAGATTGCGGTCCCTAGATGGACGATAAGTTCCTTGAACATGTCATGATATCAGGACCGGCAGATATATCACTACAGATAAACAAAAGTAGAATAAAATTAGGAATATGAACAGATATTGAAGGAAAGCTTGGCTCTTAGGCCTTTCATTAATGAAAAAAGGGTTTGAATTACAAAAGGAAAGATGAGCAAAATAATACACTTGGCATACAACCCTTAGAATATCCAAGTGTATTCAAAAGAAAACTGTAAAACAACAGTCTACCAAGACCCCTTCCTGATGGGGAAGGGATTTGCATTCCAGTTAGTCAGGTGCACGTCCGGGCCAATGTACTGAATTGAAGCATAACTGGAGCCTTCACCCGGCTGTACCATGCAGATTTCAAAAATGCCACCTAGATCAAATGGTGCATCCTGATTGTCTTCCACTGTGCTGACATTTGTAGCGACAACGTTTGGTTTCATAACATAACCCACAAAAGATTGAGCGAGACACGGAATTGGTTTTGGGAGAGACCAAACTTCCAATTTCTTTTTCTTTGCTTGCTTGCGATCAGCTGCTTTTGGCTTGAACCCTAGTCCCCACGTGCCTTGCACACCATTTGGATAAACTGGATTTACCCTGCCTTATAGTGATGCTCCCAAACCCTTTCCAAATTGGAAACCATGCTTTAACATTTCGGACGCCATCATAATAGACGTCTATGACACTCTTGGGACGGGTATAGGTTTCCCTTCTGTTACTTTTCCCACATACACCACATTGGAGGTTTGATACATGATGGTCGGGCGTGTGGTGACGACTTCAAGGGCTGGTACGTCCAGGCTATTGTTAAACTGCAAGTCATCCTCTCCATAAACTACGACAGCTTGATTATCCCAAGTAAACTTGACCACCTGATGAACTGTGGATGGTACTGCACAAGCCATGTGAATCCATGGTCGGCCCAATAACAGATTGTACGATGCATCAGTTTCCATGACTTGGAACTCAATGCTGAAGGTAGCGGGACCAATGGTTAACTCAAGATTGATGATACCCAAAGATTCTCGAACTCCACCATCAAAAGCACGAACAGCAGAGGAACTTGCCCTGATTTTGCTCATATCCACCCTTAGACTCTTCAGTGTAGACAGAGGGCAAATATTCAATCCTGCGCCACCATCTATTAGAACACGTGTGACATAGGAGTCTTCACACTTGACTGAGACATGAAGCGCTCGATTATGACCGGTTCCTTCTGCTGGCAGCTCCTCATCGGTGAACATCACACGATTAGTCTCAAATACTCTACCAGCAAGTGCTTCCAGATTAGCCACAGTAGTTTGTTCAGGAATTGAAAGGCGTATCTCCGTTCTAAACTTAGCTTGGGCCTTTGCCCTCCTCTTTTCTTGAAATTACTTAGAGAAAAAGTTAGAGCTCATGATTCAAAGTTAATTAAAATACTTGCAAGTTTGCAATTTCATTTTCCATCTAACTCGACACACTTTATAAATAATGCTCCTTCTAGAGTTAAATTAACTAAACATAGTGTGTACCTTCAAAGGATTCATATAATCCACCATTCCTATAATCAACCACAATTATTTTTGGGATTGTAAAATAATTGTTGTTATAAGGATGTTTAAGTCAAGTCTCATTCCCCTCATGTTGCTCATGCTCTTTATTTCGTGACTTATGATTATTTCGTCTACTTGACTACTCAACATTCTGCATTCTAATTCCAAGAGAGAAAAAGGATGGACCATGACTTCGAAACTATAACAAAGATACCAATAACTTCGGTTTTAAAATATGAATCTTCTAATGTCTAAATCAAGGCTCCACCACTTGAATTTAAGGTCATCTGTTTTGGTTAGAGCGTGTTGAAGTATCTCTATTCCATGGCCTATTATGTTGAACTAACTTTTCTTGAGTAGCATGTTTAGTCCATTTAATTTTCAGAGGTCAACTATTACATTCTTGATAAATATTCAAAGGAAAAGAATTAAAAGAACCAATATTCCTCATTATTCTTTAATTTACGTAGAAATGTCAGCTATTTGAGTTGCGTTTAAAACTTCTCTATTTGACAAGGACTAATGATGTGTGAGGCCATATGAACTCAATCGGTTTCAACTCTGTTCTCAACGTTGACATTTCAACTAAGCAAATATTACCAAATGAACATCTCACATTAAAATTTAGGGACTACTAGCCAAATGGGTATAAACTTAAGAATAGACCAGAGTGTTCCATTTTTTCAGTTAATGTTAGTTCGCTAATCTCTTGAAGACCTGTACTCCAGCATTCCATTTCTCTGCTTCGACTTTTCTTTTCATTCAAATTACTGTAATTATCTTAATTATAGAAGGTCATCTTATTTTTTCTTTTCATGCATGTTTTTAAAATTCTTTTTACTTTAGCCGAGGGTCTATTGGAGATAGTCTTTCCACCTTGGTGAGAGTAAGGTATGCGTACATCTCGCCATCCCTACACCTCACTTGTGGGATATCACTGGGTATGTTATTGGTGTTGTCTTAATTATTAAAGAATTTTAAGTTTTATATATTGACGGTGCAACATATTCTTACCGCATCAATATAATGTAACCTATTATAATATGTCAAATCACTTATATTTATCTCCACTTACAAATAAATGTTTGTCAAATAGAGTTTTTTGTAATTGATTTTGAGTGATTTGATTGTATTACTTACCTCGTTTAACATAGACCTTAAATTAGACAAAAATAAAGAATCATTGAGAAGATGTCTAAACACTAATTAAACTGACCCAAATCCTATATTACGTGCCCATGTTTCTTGTAATCATGAATATAGTACCACCAAGGACTTAACATGATCCAATTTTGCCTATCATGACAAAGCTTTCCAAAACTAATAGAAAAGATAAAATTGATTTGTTCTTACTTTTTTGTGTTATTTTTCTGATAGAGACGGATAACAAATATAAATGTTTATATCATATATATGGTCATATAAAACTAATTGATTCACAAAACTTTAAAATCGAGTTAGATTCTCTTTAAAGGCATAGCTGGTATATAGTTTGGGCATTCATATAGGCCATTTGAGGAGTTAGTAAAAGTTTAGAGAGAGAAGGTCTGACTTCTCACTATTTTTCTGCATTAACTATCACCTTCGAATTCTGCACCCTTCTAACGTTTTCAATTCCCCAGCTTGTGCATTCAAGTCTGATGGAATTTCAACAGACTAAATCCTTCAACATTCCACCAAAACCACCCGACGCCCCATTCATAGTTTACACTCCCCACCACCAAAAGTATCTGAAGACTCCTCGATGTCTTTCAAATCTAAGCTACTAACTTTTGAAAAATTCAGTACAACATCAACAACTGCTCCTCAAGCAGACGAAGATACTGAAATGACTCTTCATGGTACACAAGATTTGATTTCTTCAAAAAAGTCATCAGTTTCTTCGCTTTGTTCCAGTCTTGAAGTGATCGAGCTATCTCAAGCAGACCAAAACCGGATTTATGCTCCATGGAGACACTCCCTTATTATAAAGTTATTTGGTAAGCGTATCTCTCATGAATATCTAAAAACTAAAATCTCCCATCTATGGAAACCATCAGAAAATATACTATTAATAGATCTAGGAAACGATTATCATATTGTAAAATTTTCAAAACTGGAAAATATGCAGAAAGTTCTTACTGATGGTCCTTGGTTCATCAATGACCATTACCTCACTATCAGGCCCTGGGAACCAAACTTTGTTGCTGATAATGCTAAACATTTATCATCGGCAGTTTGGGTTCGTCTCCCCCAACTGCCTACTGAGTTTTATGATAACGATATTTTAAAGCGTATCGGCAATAATATTGGAAAATTTTTAAAAATTGATTACTGCACCAGCACCACTCTTAGAGGTCGTTATGCGCGACTCTGTATAGATATAACTTTAGATCGCCCAGTTAAACCCTTTGTTATGATTGGCTCACATAAACAACCAATTACTCCCTCCGTCCCATTTTAGTTGTCGCTTTAGCAAGTTTCATTTGTCCCAAATTAGTTGTCGCTTTAGCATTTCAAGACATTTTTTACCAATTTTTTCCAACTATGCCCATATTTAATAAAGGAGTATTTCCTAGAAAAAGTCAATCCAGTTCATTTATTAGGGATAAAATAGTAAAAAACATACCCTATTTATTGATTTCTTAATGGGCGTGCAAAAGCCTAAAGCGACAACTAAAATGGGACGGAGGGAGTATCTATGAGGGACAAGGTTTGCTCTGCACTTTCTGTGGGTTTTTAGGTCATGATTTGTCTTCGTGTCCTACTAATCAATTGTCAAAGATTGTAGTACAGGATTCTACTATTGATTCACAGATAAATGCTGTTCTACAAAAGACAACTAATGCAGTCGTCCCTCAACCGGATTTGCAATGGCAAATTGTGCAGTTCTCAAAGAAGAAACGTAATGTCCTGACTACTTCTTCTCAACATACCAATGTAGCCCCTACAACAGATAAGTCAGGTACTATTTTTCCTAAAAACCCTCGTAGTAAAACTGGTAAGTACTCCTCTTCTATTCTCTCGCAACCCCCTAGAAATAAGTCTTCTGGTCCTTCCAGTTATGCTAGTTTAAACAATAATTTTAATCCCAATAAAACCTATCAACAAAAGCATAAAGAGATTGTATCCTCTAGCAAGAATACTGGCCTAGCAGTTTCTTCAAATCATTTTGAAGCTCTAAATAAAATTGAAGATATCACCCCAAATATTACCTTTCCTGCTTCGACCAATGAAACACACTGTCCAAATAAGGATACTGTTTTAATTTCTCTTGCCAATAATTCTCAGGCAACAAAGGTGCCTCTATCTGTAGTGGGTCCGGATTTATTAGACCCTCATTTTTTAATCAAAAATGATAATATTAAAATTCCTAATAATGACATATCATCTATACATGCACAATTGGTAAAACAAGAGAAAGCCACATCAAATATACATGCAGACAATAAGGAGCCAAATACGGACACCTCATCCTCTAAATTACACAAGCCACCACAAATGGCAGCTCCTATTGGCCAAGTGGCCATGCACATGCAGCTTACCCAATCGACTTCCTCTAATCATTATAAGTTCCCCTCCACCAATCCATCTTCTCCCATGCAGTTGGATGAGCAAGCAAAAAATCCTCACACCATTCAAGATATCAGCTCATCTTCCTTAAGTAATCCTTCCCCTTCCAACTATATTTCCATTTCAACAAAGACTCTATCGGAGGAGAGTGATCCTCATTCCAGTTCTAAGGCGACTGCCACCCCAAAGAATGGCAAACAACAATCCTCCACCCAACTTCAACCCTCCACCTCCACCAGTAATATTTGCAATACCTCCTCCACCACCAAATCATCAGCCCACCTCATGGCTAGAGCAGTCTCTTATAGGTCGAGCAATATCATTCAGCTTGGACATGAATGGTTAGGAAGTCATTCTAATACTTCAAAATCCAATGTTTATAACACAACTGATCACAGAAGGGATGAGACTAGCCATAGACAATTATGTTCAAAACCTGTGGATGATGAACATTCTGGACCCTCTAGCTCCAGCATTAGCTGCAGCACTCCTTCCTCATCGCCACTGGAATTTTCCACAAAATTTCAATCTCCCACCTCTGGTGAACCCAATTCAGAACCTTCCCTTCTTTCCTCCACTCGACTTGAATGCTCCTCCACTCTTCTTCCAATGGGAGCCACAACCTCTCAATCAACCTGCATTCAATCCACACATGCACCCACCTCCCATGAATCCACAGGAAGAGAACCCTCCTCCTATGAACCAGGATCATATTCCTATGATGAATCAACCACCCCATCACCCCCCTCCTTAACCAGAGGAGCCACAGGAAGAGATCCTGAACGAGGAGGAAGCACCTCCCACTGCTCAAGAACAAGAAATGGAAGAGGATACAGTGGGAATGCATCCTATACCCCAGGGATCATTCACAGAAACTTCAAACCTGTGCGTAGCAACATGCATGCTATTCCCAGAGTTGGAAGACAAGAAATATATCCAAATCATCCCTCCAACGCTTCACAAATGCTCCCTGGACATAAGGCCAACTGTCAACAAAGCTGCAGGGAAATATGCAGTAGTGCTCAACCCCTCAGTGGCCAGGAACCACCTAATCTCGAAGAAGGCAGGAATTCATCTGAGGAAACATCAAACCAACCCCTTAACAATGAACTTAAAAACTAGCTTTATTGTCTGGAACATTAGGGGTGGTCATAGTGATGAATTTAGAAGGAATTTTGTGGAACTTCTTAGTATCCACAACCCTTGTTTAGTCGCTCTGCTTGAAACAAAAATGGTTACTCATGTGGCTCTTCGAAATTTCTCGGGCTTTGATAGGATGATTGAAGTCCCAGCCAGAGGTAGATCTGGAGGGATGGTAGTGCTTTGGAAATCTAGTTATCTGAATTTGTATGACATTCAAACCAAAGATCAGGATATCCATGCTATGGTTCAGGTATTACCAAATCACAAACCCTGGTTATTTTCGACTATTTATGCTAGCCCTAGGTTTAGTTCTAGACTGGAACTATGGGAAAATCTTATGCATATTTATGATGGGTATAAAGGCCCCTGGTTTATGGGAGGTGACTTTAATGAGATATTAACTCAAGCTGATAAATGTGGAGGCCGGTTATTAAATTTTAATAGGCAGTCTTACTTTTGTAATTGTTTAAATTATTGTAATCTCCAAGATTTGGGCTTTAAAGGCCCTAAATTTACTTGGTCCAACCATAGGAGATTCTCTAAAAGTTTGATTTTAGAAAGGTTAGACCGTTGTGTTACCAATGATTTATGGCTACAACTTTATCCGGATATTTCGATTACACATCTACCTAAAACCCATTCTGACCATAATCCAATTCTTATCACACTATTCAAACCTTATCCCTCCCAAGTAAACAAACCCTTCAGGATTGAAAAATATTGGTGTTCCCACCCAGACTTTCCTACCAAAGTCGACTTAAGTTGGTCCAATAGAACCTTAGACACAGCCATTCCTCATTTCATCTCATCTATAAAACAGTGGAGTTCAGAGACTTTTGGTAATATCTTCCAAAATAAGAAGAAGATTTTGGCTAGGTTAGGAGGTATTCAAAATTCACTACACTACTCTAAAAGCTATTTTCTCCAAAACCTAGAAAAACAACTTCTTCAGGAATATAATAACATTCTAGTCCAAGAAGAAGATTACTGAAAAATGCGCTCTCGTATTAACTGGCTCAATGATGGAGATGCCAATACAAAATTCTATCACATCTCCGCCCTGAATAGACACATAACAAATAAAATTAATTTCTTTAAAGATGACAATGATAAATGGATTGATGATCATCACAAGTTATTAGACCACACCCTCCAATACTTTATTAATATTTTTACTACAGCTCATCTTTCAACTGATTATAATAATATTATTACTTCCTCTCAAAGTTTCCACTCCATAGATTTATCTTACCTAGACAGACCTCTTATGGAATTTGAGATAACTAAGGCCGTCTTTTCTTTCAAGCCATACAAAGCCCCAGGTCCTGATGGTCTACACCCTTTTTTCTATAAAAAATATTGGCCTAAAGTGGGCCCAACCATAATTAAATTCTGTCAGGATGTTTTCACTCAATATTCTATTCCTCCTGATATGAATAAAACACTCCTCTGCCTTATTCCCAAGTTCCATAATGCAAATAATCTAAAAAACTTTAGGCCTATAGGTTTGTGTAATACGGTTTACAAAATCATTACTAAAATTATTGTTAATAGAAGAAAGCCTTTTCTCAATAAACTTATCAGCCCTTGTCAAACAAGTTTCCTTAAAGGAATACGTACAGCTGATAATGCCATCATTATCCAGGAAATTATGTAGCATTTCAATAAAATTAAAGGGTCTAGAGCTAAGATGATTCTTAAAATTGATCTTGAAAAGGCTTTTGACAGACTAGAATGGTCCTTTGTTAAACGTACCTTACAATATTTTAAATTCCCTTCTAAAATCTCCAAATTAATCCTCTCCTGCATCTCCACGAGTTCAATTGCTATTATGGTCAACGGTTCCTTAACTGAATACTTCTGTCCCTCTAGAGGTATAAGACAAGGTGATCCAATGTCACCTTACATTTTTATCCTCTGTATGGAGCTTTTATCCCACTTAATCAATCACTATGTTGATTATGCACTATGGGATCCAATCCAACTAAGCCCACATGGCCCACATTTAACTCACTTATTTTATGCCGATGACCTAACTATTATGGCCAAGGCAAATACTAAAAGTGCAAATTCCATCCATCAATGCCTTTCTCTCTTTTGCAATTTTTCAGGCCAAAAAATTAATAACCTTAAAACTAGACTTATATTCTCCTCAAATTGCTCTGAGGTACTCAAAATTTCCATCAGCAGCATTTTAAACTATACAACTGCCAGTTCTTTTGGTAAATATCTAGGATATCCCATCCTAAATATTAACCCTAGACCTTCCGATTATCAATATATTCTTGATTCCATGTTAACTAAATTAGCCTCATGGAAATCAAACTTCCTCACTCTTGCAGGTCGAGTTACTTTGGCAAATGCTACCCTAAATGCCATACCTACTCATACGATGCAATACCACTTCCTCCCCAAAAAAATTCTATCCTCTATTGATAGAATACAACGTAATTTTATTTGGGGATCTACCGCTGATCATAGAAAATTACACTACATTAACTGGGAAACCCTAACCCTACCGAAATCACATGGAGGATTAGGCCTTAGACAATCTTTCCACAAAAACTTAACTATGCTTATTTCCCTATATTGGAGAATGATTTCTAATCCATCACAACTGTGGGCTGCTATTCTATCCCATAAATACTGCCTTACCACAAGACCCTCCCCCCCGTCCTTTATATGGAAAAATATTCACAAAGGCCTAAATATTGGAAGAAAAGCGATAAACTGGTCTATAGGTAATGGAGCTTCTATTAATATTTGGGAAGACTCATGGATTCCCTCAATGCCACCTCTTCGAAGCTGCTTATATGGTCCTCTTCTACGCAATGAACGTAAATTCACAGTCCAGAATATGATGGATCCATTGAATTGGAATTTTCAATCACTATCCTTCGAACTACCCCCTCACATTATTTCTGCGATTAATTTACTATCTCCTATAAGTCAGCCTACTGCCATAGATAAACCATCCTGGTCTCTTACCCCGGATGGCTCCTTCAGTGTCAAAACTGCATATAACCTAATCCAAAATCTTCCCCAAATGCCCTTTGATTTTAATTGGATTTGGAAACTTAGCACACCTCCCAAAGTACAATTTCTCCTATGGAAAATTTTGCACAACCGCTTACCTACAAAACTTTATTTGACCCAACTAGGAATTCTCACTGATCCCCTATGCTCATTCTGTCATCAACCAGAAACTATTGCGCATATTTTCCTTTATTGTCCATTGGCATCTACTTTGTGGACTGAACTTAATGTTTCCACAAACTTCACTGCCAACCAAGGTCATTGGCTAATCGATCTCTACAAAAAACATGCCAACTCTACTTTTGATTCCATGTACGTCTCATGGAAAGAACTATTTCCTTTTGCCATTTGGCATATATGGATTAATCAAAACTCAAATATCCATCATAACAGTCATACCTTTCCCTCCCTAGCTCAAATCTTCATGCGTACTCAAGAATTTAAATTCTCCACAGGCAATGGTCATAAACATAACCCTAAAAGATGCATTTCATTCTCTTGGCTGCCTCCTCTATATACAAACCTAAAATTAAATATTGATGCTGCTATGGATCAATTAAATGGTAAAGGAGGTATTGGAGGTGTTTTTAGAAATCATAGGGGCGACTGGATACTTGGTTTCTTAATGTTAGTACCAGGTTCTTCATCTACTTACTTTGAAATACTAGCTCTCTCGGTGGGTCTTCAATTAGCAGTTGACAATAGTTTCACCAAACTAGAAATTGATACTGACGCTCTTGAAGTACTGTAACTGCTAGATTCTGATAATACTTCACATTCTGATCTTCTCCATAACTGCAGGTCCGCTCTCCAGAAGTTGGGGAATCCAGTACTCCGGCATAGTTTTAGAGAAGCAAACAGTGTTGCTCATCTTTTGGCAAAAAATGCTCTCCATCTACATGAAAGCCATCGCTTAATGATTTACGCTCAACCACCGGAGTTTGTTTTGGATGCAATCCTTTCTGATAAAGATGCTACTATGTACTCTAGATATATTACTAGTAATGCTTGTAATATTTTAGCCTCCTATGGTAATATCTCTGTCCAAAATAGTAGCTCTCAAGCTACTGCTACTACTCCAGCTGCTATCAGCTCTGTACTCCAAAGTGCGCGATGCGTACCTATTAGCTAATATATATATATATATATATATCGTTTTCTACCAAAAAAAAAAAAAAATAAAGGCATAGCTGGCGGAATGGGGGCAAAACACAATAACTCATTGGCTGGCTCATTATCACTCCCATTAATTTTTTTGGGTGTCTTTTGAAGAATTGAATTATCTGTTTTCAAACCTTTGTCTTGTAAAATATGAGTGGGAAAAGATCTAAAAGTAAACGAGCAAAAGATGTTTCAGTAGGAACTAGGAGTAAGGAAATCGTGCATATAATTTGTGTAATATGAAGTTGCAATTATTAAATTGCGGATGGATGCTAATCACCTCCTCCCTTCGCAGTTGGCTTACTCCATGAAAATTCGAAGTAATTGAGCTGATTAATCCATGTTTAAAAGAAAACAATGAAAAATGAAGAGTACGAATTATACCGTAAATAATTTATCATGCTATAAATGGAAATTTAAAGTGGATTAATGTATGTTGGACCACATGTATATGAGGGCCAAACTATTTTAAGGCTAGTGATCTTTTAAAAAGACTGTTTAACATACCTTTAAATCAAATGATGATCATCTATCCATATGACATAAAAGTTTCATCAAAAGAAGGGAAAAAAAGCATAGAAAAGGTTAGGCAAAATCATAGACCCATAGTTGATTAAGTTAATTCTTAGGTATTAAAAAGCGATAGTTGATTGGTAGTTGCACAGTGGTTAACAAAATTCACGACTTTTTGTTGTCAATCCAAGGGTACATTATGTCAAAAGTAGAATCTAAGTCCTCTAAGTTAAAATAACAAAAGAACAAAAGTGCTTTCTCCATGATATGGACATTTCAAAACAAAATCCTTACGTAGTACTGTGAGTTTGAGACTAACATGTTACAGTTCTAAAAGTTTATGGGGCCTTTTAATATTCTTCAAGATTTAAGAAAAAATAAAAATTGAATCATTAAGAAAACGGAGAAATAAAGAGAAAAAGAGTTTCACAAGCTTATGGCGGGAAATCTGTTTATCCTTGATTCTGTTCTTCTTGGAAAAGAAAAAGAAAAGTAGAAGTAGATAGAAAAATCACCATTCCTCTACCTCCTCTTTATTTTTCCTTCCTTCAATTTCTTGTTATGATGTTCATATATTTCATTTATTAGTATTATTTTATTTTTTGCATCTTCTTTTTACCAAAAAGTAAAGAAGACAAAGACTAGTACATGTTGTAATGCATGAGAATATATAATTCCACAGATTGCAAAATGCAAGCGGATTTGATACATCTTTCTTTTTGATATATTAGAGGACAGAAAAACCAAATCTTGCGTAAGGTAATAGTTAGGGAAACAGGGAAAAGAGAGGAGAAAAAAGAATAATAGAAAATCATATTAGAAAATGACCAGAAAAATGATTTAGAAAACTTGAGTGATAGGTCACTCCTGGCACCTTTCTATTTCAACCGTCCAATATTCATACTTCCTGATCTAATTAATTTAAATTTACTCGGCATAGACCATAGATCCATTACAGGAGAAATGCTCTCTATTAGGAATTTCTCCATTCAAAAAGTTCGAACAATACGGGTCTTTAATTAAAGATGAAGTATCCCATGCATTCCGCCACTTCTTATGTATAGATTATACGGTACTTTATTATTCATTTTTTTGTTCGGAAAAAAATCTGGATTAGCTATATTTAAAAATGTAAAGAACGCAAAAACAGATAAACGAATTTCTGAAAATGCGAAACCTATATAGTTAAATGTTTGAATTGGAGTTCGTCAGCCAAAGAAAATTTTTATAATGTATAGTGATAATTAAAAAAGGCATAATAAAATAATTACTGTTAGGTTTATCTTCATTAAGTGGAAGAATATTCTTCCACTTAAAATGTACGTCTTCATTGCTGCAGATAAAATTTTGTTTGAATTGGAAAATTGTTTAGGTTTAGCTGATTGTGATTTGTGACTACTATATTGGTTTTCAAGGAATATTTCTTCTTCAGAAATTCTTTGTCGGATTTTTCATTTTGAATCAACCAAGATTGATGTGACAGTATGTCTTTGAGAGAAATGTGAATGGAATTCAGTTCGTTGTACACAAGTTAGCTACAATCCTAGACTACTAAACCAAATAATTAGATAATCAAATACATAAACAAGAAAAAGATCCAACTATATAAGTATCAGGACGTTAGTTTTCTAGAAGAAATGAATCTGAAGAAGGTTCGATCGTAGCATTTACAAGTAGATTGTCCTGATTAAATAATTTAATTGAAAACTTTAGATTTTCTTCACATTGTTAATGTAACATGTCTTTTATTGTCAACTACTATTTTTTTTTTTTTTTGATAGTTCTAATGAGGTACAAAGATGGATGTGTATGATAAACTTATTTGTACTTGTGAGCAGTGGTGAAATCAGTAATTGATCATACAAAAAGATTCTTAAAAAAAAGAAGAATATCACATTTAAAACTTATGAGCTAAATGAGTTTTTGAATCTCCTTGCTGCTACACTATAATTTTTTTCTTATATCAAGAAAATTAGTTATATATAATTAAAGAAAATCATTTTAGTGATGTTTGCAAAATTTAAATTGTCTTCTAAGAGATTTGATTGAACCTCCTTTGATGAACCTAACAACGCTCACGACCGTAAGGGTCTAAGTGCGAAAACAATATATCACTGAAAGAAATATTAAAAGCCACTTTGTGTGCAACACTTAGCATTGGTAAAATGGCTCTCAATGAACAAAAGTTTCTAGGACTTATTTACTCCCTAGGAAAATCTTATTATGATGATGAGCATATAAAAATCATGCCTTTTAGTGATTCGTTTCAAAAGTACGAAGATTTAAGTTCGAAGCGTAAAATTTTGCTGGTACATTGTAATATTATTAAAAAGAGATGTAGGGCCGCTTCGCCTAATTTAAAATTCTAAATCCATTCCATAAGTTCATTCTACTAGTTTGGATCGATTAATAGAATTATGGGACAAAAGAAGAAAACAAAAGAAAGAAGTAAATTACAAAAGCAATTGTGATGCTAATATGCATGAGTGCATATGAGGTACTTATCAGTTAAACCAAACCCACATATACGCAAGGTGGCTAGTTGGGCAGGTTCTCTCTTTTTGTCATTCTGTGCTTGTCTTTGAATAAAGATTTTGTCTTTGTTGAAAAACAATGTCAACAACTCCCACTATATTTCCATCTTTTTGACATAATTTAGTCAAGTTTCTTTCTCAATATTTGTCTTTACACCTTGTAATATTGAACCAATTCAAAACTTACCAAATCCATTTCAATAGCCTCATCTAAAACCTAATGATGCAATTTGATGGAGATGTTGCAAGGGATCTAGTCTTTGTTCCATCTTTTCACATCTCATTAATTGCATACGTAATTTTTCTAAGATGTCTTGTTCATCTTTCTTGCCCAACTTTTACTTTAGACACTTGAAATTAAGGACAAGGTCAAGATCTACATCCTTTGTTCGATAGAGTTTGTCACTTTAATTTGTTCTTCACGAGAGTTAATTATTAAGCTAAGCTACCGACGTTGGTATAATTGTACGTGTATAAAATAATCATTTGAAGAAAAATATATTTGCGACACCTTACTTTTCTTTTTGTTCCAAAATATTTAAGTTACAGTTTAAGAAAATTTTGGACGGTAGTCGGCAACGCTTGAATAAGGTTGCAAGTAACGCTTGAAAAATGTAAGTGGTTAATATTATCGACATGAGAATAAATAATATTCCATGGATTGAGAAAATTTTAGGAAAAATTAATTACATATAACCTAAGATTTGCTCCCTTAACGATCGGCCCCCAAGTTTTTTTGTGGCCCTTCTACTTTGTTAATACTTCTAAAATGTTAAGCTTCAAACATATAGTAATAATAAGAAAAAAAGTTCGGTCTATAGCTAAATTCTTTGTTGCCCGTTCTCCTTCGGAAGAAGAGACTTTCACACTCTTAGGGGTCGTTCGGTTGCTGTATAAGCAACTTAATACCCGCGCAAAACTCCGCACTAATTTAGCGCAGCGTTCGGTTGGTTTTCTGTGAAATTTTAATACCCGCATAAAATTAGTGCAATGTTTGGTTGCATTTTTGTATATTCCGCATTATTAATACCCGCATTATTAATGCGGGAATCTATGTATTATTTTATGCGGGGTAGAAGGTGGTATTAATAATGTGGGTATTAATAACGCAGGTATTAAAATTTAAAATGACAAAAATGACCCTCATTAGGAGGATATTTTAAAATTTTATTTAAGGAGTAAATAAATATTTTAAATAATAATATTGTTTATTAATTTGTAATATATCAGTGATTCAAAAAATAATCCCTACGTTATAATATATGCATGGATAATACCCACATTATTAAACCCCGCGTTAACTAATACCCGCATTATTAATACCTACATTATTAATACACACATTATTAATACCCACATTACTAATACCCGCATTAATAGTTAATACCCGCATAAACAATACCTTCAACCGAACGACCCCTTAGTCCGGTAAGGGAGGGCGGCTTTTTTCTTCTCAAATTGGCTAATCAAATCATATCATAATAATATTTTTTATTTTTACAAACCTCTTGCATATCTCGCTAAAAATTTAACTGTTAAATTGAATCAGCAAATCAAATCAAATCAAAGTGACAAAATAAGTCAAGTTGGAAAAAGACCAACTAGTGATTAAATTAGTTTGGTATTGAAATAAAATAAACCGATATATTAACAAAGAAAAATCAAACCAGCACTAAATCGAACCGACATTACATACATATTTTTTAAATTTTCTTATACATTAGAATAGGAAAAATAACATAAAACACTTTATTCATGGTATTTTTTTTAATATGTGCCCAACAGTTTAAAAGATTCTCGTTAATACCAATTTTTTAAAATTTTATACCATGTTTATTTATTTAAAAAAAAAAACTACTTTGATAATCCCAAAAAATTTCTCACAAATCCATATGTCTTAGATATCTCTCTCCTAAAATTCATATCTTCATTCACTTAACTCTAGTCAATACCCACCAATCATTCTAAAAAATTCTTCAAGTACCATGAGGACATCAAGTAAAAACTATGTATACATATAACAAATTCAATATATATTAATATTATTAAGATAGTATATTAATATTATATGTTTAGTAAATATATGTGCACAATTAGAATATGTCGTAGATACTACCTTTATTTATTATATTAATATTTTTAAAACTAAATATTGTTTGCTGTGATATTTTTCTGAGGAAGCACAATGTAAATATTGTTTATTACCCCAAAAAAAAAAAAAAAATCCAAACAACAAATAACTCGAGAAAAACGAAATAGAAAAAAATTACTTTTTTTAATTTGATTTGATTTGTAGTTTTAAAATATCTGCACAATTGATTTGATTTGATAAATGAACAACTCATCCAAACCAACTTATGTTTGCTCTATCTATCATCACATATGAGATTGACCCTCCCCCAACCCATTTTAAATGACCAAGAGAAGTTCATGTTACTTTAAGATTTAGAGCCCGTTTGGGTGAGTTTAAAAGTGGCTCATATGGTTATAAGTACATGGTAATTCAAAATTTTAGGAGTTTATAGGCTTTTATGTACTTAAAAAAAGTTAAAATGAGAACTTAAAAAATCCCAACTTCTCAAAAGGTGACTTATAAATTACTTAAGCGGCGTAAAATAAGCTCACCCAAACAGGCAGAAGGAAGATGAAGATAAATAAAAGGGATAAAGACAACTGACTATGTAAGAGTTGTATCTTATAAAGTTCAGATCCATAGGTAAATGGATCAAAGTTGTTTAGCTACTGCAAAACAGCAGGCTTTGCTATGTGATGCAGTGCTCTCTCTCTTTTACCATATTTGACTTTCAAAAATCATGATTGAGATTTTTTACATCACACACTAGTTACATTTTGTCCCCTTCTTCAAAATTGTGCCTGCTTTGACTTTGGAAATGGTACCCAACAGTCACAACTAAAATTTTGACTTTGAAGTCTTAGCCCCGTTTGGACATGATTTGGGATTTGGGATTTGGAACTTGGGAAATTGAAATTTTGTTTGGACATACATTTTTCTTGGAACAAAATTTGAAGTTTGTGAAATCCCAAAAAATCCCCAAAAAATACCCCAAAAACACTCCCCAAAAACTATAAACAAACGCTAGCTTAATACCTGGAAATATTACACATGAATATACTTTTTCACACTGTTTTTTCTTCAATAAAGTGCACTTCTCAGTTCTCTCTTTTCAACTTCGAAATCAGTTAAGTTATTGTAAAAATTGAAAAGTTGTACTAGTATTAGTGTAGCCATAGTTATTGCTATGTGAATGCTTATATAACTAATGTAAAACACCTTACTCTTAGATTTGAACGACATTAATCCGTACTCATAAAACCTATACCATTTGTTCCATTGCTCTAAAAATTGCCTTCGTCATATCATAGTCCACTATTTAGTGGAAACATTTGAGTAACTGGATGTCATTATCGTTTCTTTGTAGTACAATTTGTTACTAGTATTTATTAGTAGTACTTTCTTTAAACCAAAAACCAGCGGATATACGCCAAAATTTAATGAATATTAGTACTCCTTCCCCCCTAGTTTCTATTTTAGCTGTATCTAGATAATCAATTTCTTTTCATTACTTTCTGCTAACCAAAAAGTTACAGTCTTATCTAGTAAGATACGAAAAGATTATGAGAAGTGCAAATAATACACAAATATGAAACATAATTGTCATAACAAACACTTAGCTAGCGTTTGGACATAGATTTGGTCAAAACTTAAAATTTTAAGTTTTTGAAGTTGAGTTGAAAAATAGTTTTTAGAACTTGAAGTTGTGTTTGGACATAAATTTCACTTGAAAAAAAATTTGAAATTTTGTGAGTGGCAAAGATTAATTTTTGAAATAACCCCGAGTTTTGAAAAAGTCTATTTCAAAAACTTCCTAAAAACTATGTCCAAACAAGATTTTCCAAAAAATACTTCAAAAATTGCTCCTAAGTTTTATAAACAAACAAGAGCTTACTCTAAACGAGTGCTTAAACTTACTACCTCCAGTCCATTTTAGTTATATAAGGGTTGACTTTGCACACACTTTAAAAAATCATACATCATACTTTTACTAATTTATCCTTTTATCTTCTTGGTATTTTCATGAAAGAGCTATTAATATTAAAGTGCTTGTATTTTTCAATAACATTTAATATTACAGATATTTTTGAGAAGAAATGATAAATTTTATTTACAACTAAAATGGACTGGATAGAGTAACTTCTTTATCTTGGTTGGCCTTAATCCCCATATAAATTTGGAAAGCATGAAAGACCACTTTCACTAGTACTTCGTATTGAATTTCTCCATGTGTTTATAAATGCATACGGCTGAGGTAGGTTCAAAGTTTTGTTTCTAGTTTTTTTTTTTTCTTTGCCCGCAAATTCTCCATCTTCCTTTTTTAACTTCCCTAAAATGGTATAATTAAAACTTTTTAACTGAAAAGCCTAATGAGCTAACTCTACCTGTCAAAGATTTTTTCATCCCAAAAAAAGGAAAAAAAAGCAAACTGACAAACCATAGCCAACAAACACAATATATGAAATTTTTTTACTTTGTGCGACTTGGCTATTTTTGAATTTTGTGAAACATAAACAAATACTAGTATCACGTAATTGTGTCAGTGTGAGATACGAAATAAAGTTTTTCAATAATATGGTTATCCTTCTTTATTTCCTTCTTAGTTCATGAGACAACTATTTGTATTTGCAAATCATTTACACCTAACTTTTAAATCTTATTTAGTACTCCCTCCAATCCAAAATAATTGTTCATATTGAGTTTTGTATAGTTGTTACGAAATTTGATCAAGTGTATTAATTGCTGGGTAATCTTAGCTCCCGTTTGTTTATACCTTTTAGGGTTTTTTTTGGAAAAAAAAATATATGTTTATACCACTTGGCCAAATTTGAGATTTAAAAACTTTAAAAATCCAAAAAGAGCTTTAAGGCTTAATTTGGGTCAAAAAGTGACTATTGCACTTTATATAACTCAAACCAAAAGTAAAATTTATTTTCAAGAAGGATGTCCAAACGATTTTTTCATTTTCACATCATACTTCACCCAAAAAGTATTTTTCAAAAAATATTTGGAAATTTATGTCCAAACGCTAGCTTAATGTGTTGTCCTTTATCTTTTCTTACTCCACTTTACTCCATTGACCATGACAAATTGACAAGGGTAAATTGAGAAAAATGTATTAACTTTTTCTTTGTATTTTTGAATGAACAATTGTTTTGGACTATTTTAGAGAAGCTAATTGGACAATTATTATGGATTGGTGGGAGTAGTACTACTAAGAAGGGATTACGAAAATACCTATCAAAATTAAAATATTTATACACTCCTACCTATAAGTTTCATATTTACATGCTTTAATCATTTGTTTGTATATCATAATTTATGCTGTATACTACAAGGTATACGATCCAAGTAGACCCGGTATACCATTAAGTTCATGTTGAAAACACAGTATAAAGTATAAAAAAATGATTAAAGTTGTATACTACAAGGTATACGATCCAAGTAGACCCGATATACCATTAGGTTTATGTTGGAAACACAGTATAAAGTATAAAAAAAATGGATAGAACTGATAAATATTTTTAATTTTATAGGTAATATAATTTTTAATGAGCAAGACAAGTAAATATTTTGAATTTCAAGAATATATAACTATTATATGCTGTAAAAATCCCTACTAATAATAAATACCTAGTAGTACTAGTACTCCTACTCCATTGATATGGTAATAATTTTAAATTAAAATTTGTTTGCAAAGATAGTGGTAGGAGGGTGGGGGATTGTAAGAGCTACTAGTTGGGTTGGGTGGGGGAGGGGGCTTCTAGCTTTGGCTTCTTCTTCCTCTTCAAAACTGGCATAACCTTTTCAAAAAATCATTACAAATTCTCACACGCAGAACAAAAACTCCTTCTCCTCCTTTTACAAAAGCTCTCTTCTTCAAACCCACTCAATTATCCTTTTTCAGTACTCTATTGCATTTTTAACCATTCACACCATGCGCATTTCTTGAAACTCATCTGCACTGTTCCCACTTTTTAAACCACTAAAATCAATGACCCACTTCTAAAAATCCTTCATTTATTCTTGAGTTCACTTCTATTGCAGATCTGTTAAAGCCCCCATTTCAACTTTGTCCAAAAAAGTGGCTATTTTTTAAAAATGGTGGCAGAGCCTTGGTGTTTGAGAATGGGAAATCAAGTAAGTACTAATGTTAAAAAAAATGCTTTACTTGTTGAAAATTCAAGAAAGTTATCTATAAAGAAGCAAATAGGCCAAAGCCAAGGCCAACAACAAGTTATAGGTATATTGTCATTTGAAGTAGCTAATATGATGTCTAAAATTATTCATTTACATAAATCTTTAACTGATTCTGAGGTTATTAAGCTTAAAAATGAGATCTTTAAGTGTATTGGTGTAAAGAATTTAGTTTCTGATGATGAAGAGAAGCTTCTTGAATTAGTACTTGTTGAGAAACTTGATGATTTGAATAGGGTTGCTAGTGTAGTGTCTAGGCTTGGAAAGAAATGTACTGTCCCTGCTTTACAAGGATTTGAGCATGTGTATGGTGATATTGTTAGTGGTGTCATTGATGTTAAAGATTTAGGCTTTTTGGTTAAAGATATGGAAGGGAGGGTGAGGAAAATGGAGAGGTATGTGAATTCTACGGCGAGTTTGTATAGCGAGATGGCAGTTTTGAACGAATTAGAAGTGGCGACGAAGAAATTTCAGCAGAATCAGCATGAGGAGAGTAGAAAAGCGTATGAGCAGAAGTTGGCTTGGCAGAAACAAGATGTGAGGCATTTAGAAGATGTTTCACTTTGGAACCAGAGTTATGATAAGGTTGTTGAATTGTTAGCTAGGACCGTGTGTACTGTGTATGCTCGGATTAGTACTGTATTTGGAAATGGCCTTGTAAAGAGGGGCCTTGCAAGAAATTCAGCTGCAGGGTCGCAGTTTGGTTACAGTGGCAGTTTGCAGCAGCCAAAGTCTGGTGTAATTGGTGTGGATAGCAAGCGTGAAGTTGTGGATGCTGATTTCAAGAAGTCTGTTTTGAGAAACAGAAATGATAACTGTTGTTCGGGGCCAATTGAGAAAGGATCGTTGGGAAAGAGGAGCATGAGCCACAATGCCCAACCTAAGCTTGGAAGAAATGAAAGCAGCTTATTTGGTACTGAGAATTTTAATTTTGCTTGTGGAATGGGACCAGGGAGGCTATTCATGGAATGTCTAACCTCAAGTTCTACCTCAAAACTGGATATTGATGACGATCTTGTGACTGATGACAGAAGTAGTCAAATATCTGGATGTTGTAGCGTTTCAAGTGGTACGAAGAGGGAGCAATCTAACATATCAGGTTCTTTCAATAGGTCCCCTAGTAGTGTCCGTTTAACTGAAGATGCTAGACAGTTAAAGAGTTGTGTGGGCGATGCTGCAAAACATGGTCCCAAAAGTAGGATACTGTCGTATGCTCCTGTGACAACAGTTGGAGGCTCTGCTTTAGCATTGCATTATGCAAATGTGATTATTGTCATTGAAAAGCTGCTTCAGTACCCACATCTGGTTGGTGAGGAAGGGAGGGATGATCTGTATCAGATGTTACCGACGAGCTTAAGAAAGACTTTGAAGGCTAGTCTGAGATCTTATATGAAAGGTTTAGCCATATATGATGGACCTCTTGCCCATGATTGGAAAGAGAGGCTTGAAGGGATACTCAAATGGCTCGCTCCTTTGGCACATAATATGATCAGGTGGCAAAGTGAGCGTAATTTTGAGCAGCAACAGATTGTTAAGAGAACTAATGTTCTCCTGCTTCAGACACTGTATTTTGCTGATTGTCAGAAGATGGAGGCAGTAATTTGCGAGCTGCTTGTTGGACTAAACTACATATGCCGGTTTGAGCACCAGCAAAATGCTTTATTGGACTGCGCCAGCAGCATTGATTTTGAAGATTGTATGGAGTGGCAACTGCAATATGGAGCTTCTTTTCATTCATGATCACATTGTTTATTTTGGAACACTATAGTGTGGTAATTTTTGAATTTGATGCATTTGTACGATAGATTAGAATATAGTTCGACACAATGTCAACATCAGAGACCCAGATATTAAAGATCTCTGGTTCTCTGGTGTTGATTTAAAATATTTCATTGCAAGTTATTGGAAAGCAAGGACTTCAAAGTACATATTTATGCACCTCCATTTAATTGCAGACATTGTACATGTTTTCTGTTTTCAGAATAGACTTCTTTTTGTTATCCATTTCTATTGTTAGGTAAGGATTGAGATAGTCAACAGATGCTGCTGCTCCATGTGATCTATTGTCTATTTTTACGATTTATATCCAAAATTTGTCAACCTTTTGACATATTTACCAAACGCAGAGTACTCAATGGATAAATCTCGTGAGTGAAGGAAACACTGTCATTCATCCTATGTGTTGTAAACTTTATTATCCAGTTGAACGTGCAGATTTTGCAAATATGAAGAGCTCAGTAGACACTTCTTCCAAGGTTAGCCATGGTGCTCCATGTTGTGGAAAATATTTTTCTGATGTTCCACAGTAGGTTATCACAGATAATTTACTCTTGGAACACTGATGTATGGCTTGCCTATCCGGTCTTTAAACTTCTTGTGATGCTTGAAAGGTCGCCCTGAAGCTGTTTCCTCTTGGTGGAGCACTTGTTTTCTATCTTGAATAAATGGATGCAAATTGTTATTCTGCAAAAATTCTAAAGTGTACTTTTACAGCTCCCTTGATAAAACATCATGCCATTGATCACAGTAAACTTCTCGGAGCAAATTTTTTTCCTCTCCTACTCATGTAGCCATATAATTTGTGTACAGAGCTCACAGTTGTGGTTCTGATTGCAGCTATACATAATGGCTTACCGAGAGTCGAATTGATTTTCAAAGTTAAATCAGATGTTGAAATTTTTTTCCTATACCAGAATGACGAAGAATACACCTAAAAATATCCGTCAAAGATTGCTTTGGTGGGGTAAGGTCTGCGTACATCTCACTCTCCCTAGAACCCACTTGAGGTATAATTGTTGTTGGTGAAAGATTGCTTTGTTCAACTGTTACGGACCAAAGTGGCTACCATTTAGCCGAGAACAGAGAAACTCGTCACATTCTGGCTGCAGATGTAAAGTTCAACTATCTGATGCTATTTTGTGAGACCATAGTCATTCCAAAGAAATCTATCTGCAATGCCAGCTGCTGTTGATCACAGTAGCTCGGATGCAAGTTAGGTGCAACAATTTGTCTGAATCCACTGCTTACGACTCATACTAAAAGCTTTTAAGATGTATATTATATTATGTTTACCACAAATGAGTTGCAAATGACATTCCCAATTAGTTGAGATTCTGAATCAGCTTCGGGGTAGCTCATCATTTTTTTTCTTACTCCTTTATTAGCGTGATTCCTATCTACCTCATAAATTGTTTGAATGTCATCTTGGCTGAATTAGGCAGGCCAGATGGATATAGATACTCTTTGCAAATAAAAATTTCCAACATGTACTAATTGCATCTTCAGTCATTGACAAACCGTGCTCTAAAGCCTGCAGTTTTACTACTGCATTTACTATGAGTATATATGTATAAACATATTTTAACTATTCTATGGAAATCAGTAGATGGTTGAGAGTTGATTCGTTCTCGTGCAAGGTGGGAACCAGCTTACCCTGAAGTACTCCACGAAAATTCATGAATCTTAGTTCAAGATCTTCTAGTTTTTGTGTGAAATATATCGACCTGGTTCTGCTATCACACTTTTGGCCCTTTTTGGCCCTCGTAAGAAAAGTGTTTTGCCCCAGTCAAGAAAAGTTCATGGTGATTGCCAAAAGTCACTAAGGGAAACTGCTAGGTCCTGGCGGTTGCCTGGAGCTTCTTTTACGGGGCCAAATCTGCGACAAGAGTGACAGAATTGTCCTATTTTTTGGAAATCACTCCAAAATCTTGTATCAAAATTGTGAAGTTTCAAGTGAAAAGATCTCAAAATTCAAGAAAAATATTTGAGTTTGAGAATTCAATACTTTTTCATAAAATTAAGGACTTTTCACTTCAAACTTCAATATCTTAAAATAAAACAATTTCCATGTGGCTACTTCATCTCATTAGAAAGGATGCTGAGATTTTGTATCAATCAGTGAATCTTAATGCATTCTGAGTAAATGATTTTTAATGTTGGTAGGTATGCATATTCAATTAATTGTTAAGGCGTGTCAATATATTATCGCGGGTTAAAATATATATGATGATTACACTTTTAGAAAATTATAAAATTACATTAATCGTTCATAAGGTTGATTGAATTTTCTGTTTGAACAGAAGCATTGACGCCTAATGAAGGCCCTTTACAGCCCCGCAACGTAACATTGATTGGAATAATGGTGTTTGTGGACTACTCCGTCCGACTCATTTGAAGTGTTTATTAAGGTCATTTCACATTCATTAAGAAAATATTAAATATAAGATGTAATTTACTTGATTACCTTTATTTAATTAGCGACTATTACATAGACTCTTATTTTGAAATAAATATTTTGAGCAAAATGAACATTTAAAATGAAACGGATGTAATATTTTTTGAGGTGAAATAATACCTCCAAAAACTATTTTAAGTACATTTTCCCACTATCCATGGTACTGTCTGGCAAATAAGAAAATAACATCTTACCCGCCCTCACCCCTTCATATCACCTGCCTTGGTTCACTGGTAAAACACCTTGATGTCTACCTCTAGTTTGTTGGGTTGATACTCCGCTTCTTTATACTCTTTTGGAGGCAAATAACTCATGTTCCATTTTCCTCTCTCATTCTTCCGAGGATGGTACAGGGTCATTCTTCTGAGGATGGTTCAGGACTGGAGTTTGAGCACGTGTGGCTATCCATCTAAATCATTGGAAATGTTGGTTATTATTCATTTAGCACTTTAAAAAGTGGCCATATGTCAAAATAACCCGCCAAACACGGGAAAGGCTCTTCTTCAAGCATTTCCTATATTCCCAATTTTGATTTCACATCTCAAAATTAGTAGTAGTAGTAATAATATTTTTCAGATGTGCAATTACTCCCAACATTAAAATTCCTTCTTGACATTATACTTTTCTACCCCTCAATTTATTAGTATTTCAACTTGTAGAATCCTACTTCAATTGGGATCACCACTAAAAATTAAGAGCTCCCATTTCTGCAATAATGAGTTATCGGAGGTTAGTCTCTGCAGTTTCTCTTTTCCACTTTTACATTTATATAACATCCACCTTTGCCCTTATGCATTACGGTTAGCTAAGTTCTATTTTTGAAAAAAGTGACAAAATTTTACTTTAGTCGACAAAGTTAGGTGTTTACATCAAACCCATGAATGCATGAATTGTGCTATGATTTTACACCTTAAGTTTTAACTTCATTGATTAGGTGAAAACTTAACTGTGATAAAAAAGAATCTCCTTGTCTAGTTTGAAGGAATTAATTAACCAGCCTGTCAATGTTAAGAGTTAGATAAATGATTGCGTAGAATTATTCATAAGATGGAAGACATAAGAATGCAGTGCATTTCTATTATCATGATCTGATTTCCTATTTCCCAATTCGTGAATGCTGCTAGGTCATTTGAAGAGGGTAATTTGACCGTTAAAATGGAAATAAAAACGACGCAGCATTTGGTTTGGACTTTGACATTCATGGGAACATGTCTAGTATGTATTTGATTACTCCTGGAAAGAAGGTGGAGTGTGAAAATTGAGCACTACCATCATAGTGCTGATCCCTATTCGTTTGGGATTGAACATAGTGGACTAATAATGATCATTGATTGTCAACCCATGTTGGACGCTTCAGCTAGTTGTCAAGTTTGCATTGTACCTATTTTTTAGTGCTTGTTCATATATTTTGGCAGTGATACATGGACCAAGCTACAGTTACTTATCATATACGGATGGGTGTTAGCATTTAGTGTGGGAACATGTAGTTTTTGCTAGTTTCTGGTGTACTTTGAAGAATTGATACGGCGTCGCATATTCATGTTGCTGCCGTTCAACATGGGTACATCAGGGAGACAAAGGATCCATGTAACATAGATTTTGGGAAGTCAAAATTTGATTCAACACTCTCTGTATAAGGGTAGGGCGTAGTAAAATTTGTTTCTCTTTTAGGGTGTGCATTCATGCTGGAAGCAATTTTTCTACCAGGATTTCTCATACTGATTTTGCAATATAAAGGTCTACCCTCTAATTTATGTTATCTGGACACTAAACTTCTACTCTTCAATGTATCTGCAGATACACTAGATAAATAGCTCTTCCTCACCCCTACTTCAAAATTAATTTATTTTAGAAAGGATACAATGTGGTTACCAGCTAATACAGGCACTACACACTGTTATTCCTGGTCTTATGGCCTTAGAAATTTCATTTGAACTTCTTGGTCTACAGGGATCATCGAGCTTATAGAGCTGCTCTATTTGATAACTATGATAGTATTGAGGAAGGTGGTATAAGGGCTTCATCCTCATATCCCCGTGATCTTGATGAGCGAGAAAATGATAAAGCTGTGGATAGCTTACAAGACAGAGTCAGCTTTTTAAAGAAAGTAAGTCTTGATGCTTCATTTATCTTCTGCCCCTTTTTCCTGTATTACGCCTTTTCTTGATAAATTTTAAAGCACACAGTCTATATAGGAGCTGAGGTTTCTGAACAAGCTTCATTACCTTTGAAATTAAACAGAATTTTCAGAAAATGCTAAAACTTTATCCTGCCTACAGTTTTCGACTTTTTGTAGTTAAGTTGTACAGTGATCCTTGGTGGTGGCGCACTAAATAATTCTATCAAAACAACTCTTTGTGGTAGATGTCATTGAATCTGCAGCAACTGTCTTGAATTTTAGGTAAAATTGAAGGTGACCATTTTAGTTGTGGGAAAAAAGCTAGACCATTTGAAGAGCAATATGGCCTACATAACATGGCATCCTATGTTTAACCTATTCCCAGCTTCACCAGATTTAGCAAATCTCCTAATAGGTTGGTCTTTAACTCTCAAGATCATTTGCTAAGGAGAACAATATGGTACATCTTCAAGGGCTATCTCTCAATCCTGATATGCGGTCAAGGTTGGATGGTAGCAGATGGTTAATGTGTTAATGCAATATGATGACCATACTCGTGCCGATAACTTCACTAACAGTTCGTCAGTAAATTGTAATTTCGTGTTTGTGTCCCTGGAAAAGGAAGGTCTAATTGTTATCTTACTGACCTCATGGGCTGATGCTACTGTTATGGGTGAAAGTCTGAGCACTGAGCCAGGGTATTTTGTGCAGTATGTGTTCTTGAACTGTGTTTTTGTGTTGTGACTCCTAACCAAAGATGTACCTAGTTTCATAAAAGACATGAAAAGCCAAGAATAATTGAGGAGGTTCACTGAAAGTCAAGAAGTTGGAGAAACGATGTGGCCTTGGTGTAATTGGCCTCTGGATCAATCATTCATTCTCATATTTTTGATGCTACTTTCACTGGCAAAGCTCCCTTCTTTATATGTATTTTCATGAACCTTGACCAACTGATTGTGTACATGCATAAAATATACGTGACATGAGCTCTGAGCTATGTAATTGAAAGTTGTCCTTCCCATTGTCGTATCATGTGTTATCTTCTTACAGATTCCTGAAATGTGTTTTTGACTCGTGCATGTCTGGTATGTATTTCAACGTTCTTCTCGGGATTGATACTCAGTATATTTTCACTCGCACAGTTAACAGGCGACATACATGAGGAGGTGGAGAGCCACAATCGAGTGCTAGACCGAATGGTAAGCGCGCTAGTTTTTTGAATCTTTTCTTGTGCAGCACTTGTTAACTTTATCTTTCTTTGCTTATTTCCATTAGGGGAACGAGATGGATTCATCTAGAGGAATCATGTCAGGAACTATGGATCGTTTCAAGATAGTAAGCTCATGCCATAAACTCTGCTGTTATGTCGCGTACACGCCTGTGTGTGTGGACAAACTTAAAGCCTATAGGATATGCCTATGTTTATTTTCTTGTAATTCCTTTTATTAAATGCAAGTCTAATTATCCATTTTCTTGCTTAGGTGTTCGAGAAGAAATCAAATCGGAAAATATGCAAACTTGTTGGATACTTTGTGCTTTCCTTTTTTCTAGTATACTACATTTTCAGGTAAGTATCTCTACCTGGATTCTACAGTTTCTATACGGCAGAAAGAATAATACCCTGCTTTTATTTTTGCAAATATAGTACTGATATTCCCCTAACGTGAGAATCGTAACTTTCTTTTGCTGCCTCGGTCTCAAGATAGCAATCTTAAAGGTAAATCCTCTTAGTTTTCTAAAGCACAATGATTTTGGTGCTATCTCTTACGGTAGCCGCTAAAGTTTGGCAAAAGGACAATGTTAAATGGATTACACGCTGACTTGTCATCTCGATTGTTCACTTGGCTTTGGTAGATAACTTTGTACCTAATGGTTCATGCCATTGGTTGCTTTAAGATGCCATCCATGTATGAAGGTTTTGATTTGTGCATCTACTGACACTTCTAGCTTTTCCTCTTTAGATAGTAGTAACTTTCATTGCAATTCTCAATGAGAGTGAGACTATCAGTAAAAAACCGAACTAAATCAACGATCCTACTAGTTTGGAATTGTGGTGAAGTTTGTTGCTATGGTCTAGCGTCTTGGTATGACCATTTCATCTGAATGAGGTCCGAGGCACTTAGTTTGGCTATTACCTTAAGTCCTTAATTAAACCAGTGTACTAGCTGGGTATGTTTATGTCATCTTAAGTACTTCAATGGAATGCCTTAAGAATCATTTCATTGTTTCTTGTGTAACAGGAGGAAGGAAGATTGAACATAAGTTTTCTTAATTCTTTTTTTTTCCCTCGCTTGCAGGTTTCTCATGTATTTCATGTATGGTTAAGGCAGGATAACTAAGATAGTTCTCCCAACCTTGGTCACGCAGCAATCACAACATGTATAGGCATCTTCTTCAATCTTATCGGGAATGCTCACTCAGAAAATTCGTTTGTTTCCTGTTGTATTAAGTTAAAAGTCTTAAAGATAGTTCATGTTCGCACTGAATGAAGAGATTTTTGTACATTCTTTGAAAGATCATATAGAAAGCAACGTGGTGTAACTTGAAAAAGAATTGTTGGTCTTCAGACTGGTATAGTAAGCATAGGTCCATGCTATGCTTATGATGATTTCTGTTTAATTGAATGTTAAAGTCAGGGGTTTTTACCAATTTCATTGTGCAGACATTTTTGAACAGAAAATGTGGAAGGGAAACCTTAAATAACTGTTTCTTTGTAGGTAAGTAAAATGTTTTTATTTACAAGGTCGTGATTGTTTGACCTGCTGTTTCTCATGAGAAACGAGGACTATTCTCTCTCATCATTGCTTTGAAATGTGGCCTTAAACATAGATCTCAATGAGCTTGCTACCAGTCAAGAAGCTTCTCAGGTATACTTTTGGACCATGAATAGCTACCTCATGTATATTGAAGTGTGACAAATCTTTATTCACTGTCGAATGAATTCTAATAATAATCGTAACTTTTGACCCCGTAATGGACAAGCTATAAGTCTTGCTCCATTTGGTATTGTTATTTTCAAGAACTCGTTGAACAGCCACAAGTCTGAAAGTCTTATGTTAACGAAGTTTTCTTTTACGATTGTTCTCGTTTCCTCCACTTAACCATGATAATCTGTCTCATAAAGTAATCCAAATTAAAAAAAGGGTGTAAAATTTAAAAGTGCAATTTGGTAAACCAAGTCATTTCCTCCTGAGTGGAAAACCATTAGTGATCAATACGGTGTACCCATTCCATTTTCTAAAAAGGAACATTACCTTCAGAATTTGACATCAAGTTCGTTTCTCCCGCTACTAGTCTTCTCCAGAACCTGTCATCTTTTAATTATAGTATCAGTTATCACATGAGATTTACAGTCCAGCTTAGAGAATTCCGCAGTCAACAAGTAAAGGTGCCTCAATAGTCCTTTTTCCTAATGACCCGACACTTTCTTTTTAATGACTCAACACTTATTCTATGAGTTTTTGGATAAAGATGATTTTCTTAGTAACTAATGTGCTTATCAATGATGCTCTTGCTACTTTGTCTGAAATCAACTTAATGTGGATCCTTTGGTGAATAAATTTAGATGTGAGCGACTTTTTTGTCCTCATTGTAAATGTGAGCGACTTCAATGAAGATATTTCTCAACATTGGGTTAATAAAATTCACAATCAACGTCCTAGAAGTTGGATCCTTTGATGGATGCTCTAGTATCATTTTTGGACTTGTTCAGACGAAAGAGACACAATCGCCTCAATTTGGATTTTTGATGGACACCCGGTATCTTTTTGAACGTGACTCAGATGAAGGATCAGAAAAATTAGAACATATATGGTGTTTTTTATTTAGACGTATTTCATCCAGTTTTATATACACGACGCTTATTTCCTCTATCTTATCTTATATGTCACATATTGTATAGGGTGGATAAAGTGGAGGCTCGCTTCCGGTGTCCTATATGATAAGAAGATGCCACCTAGACTTAATAATAAGTTCCATAGGGTGGTCTTTAGACCAACTATATTGTATAGGGTGGAGTGTTGGCCGGTCAAGAACACACACATTTAAGATATGAATGTAGCAGAGATGAGAATGATAAGATGGATGTGTGGGCATATACTAGGATGAATAAGATTAGGAATGAGGTCATTCGTGATAAGGTGGGAGAGGTTTCAGTGGTGGATAAGATGCGAGAAGCGAGACTGTGCTGGTTCGGACATGTGAGAAGGAGAAGCATAGACGCTACAGAAAGGAGATGCGAGGGGTTAGCAGTGTTGGGTCTACGGAGAGATAGATGTATACCGAAGAAGAATTGGGGCGAGGTGATTAGACAAGACATGACTTACCACCAGATCACTGATGACATGACCCTAAATAGGACAGCGTGGAAGTCGAGGGTTAGGGTAGATAGTTAGTAAGTTAGTAGTCGAGCGATTTCAGTCTTATTGACATTAGAATTATTCGTATTATATACTAGTATTTCCCTCCAAAAACTTGACTTAACTAAATGACCTATTCTTTTCTTTTTGACTTATTTTTATTGAGAAAAAATTAAATGCTGTTAAGTGGGGGTCGGGGGCCTAATTAGAAATAGAAAAACTTGTGGGTGGTTTTGAAACTTGTGGGAAAGTATATAAATCACCCAAAAGTGAATTATTTTTTTCGAGTAAAAAACAAAAATGTGTCTTGCACCATTTTAAATCGTTTCTTCCTCCTCTCTTCCAATTTTTTCAAAACCCTTTCATCTTCTTCCATAATTTTTTGCCTCCCCATCCCCCCCACATCCAGCACGTCATTCTGGTTCAAAAGCTTTCCAATTTATTTTTTTCGGAGCAAAAACTTTAATTTTTTGATTTTGAAAGGTATTTTGTCACTATATTGGTTTGGGTTTAGCTCTTTCAAGGTATACGTTGTGTTTTCTTCATCTAATAAGTTTCAAAAGCTCTATTTTATTACTTTGATGTTGCTCCATTAAATGTTTGGTTTTCAGATATGTGGTTTTCAGATCTGCTATAACAATTTATCATCAACCAATCCTAGTCTTTTGTAGACTTTATCGCAATTAATAGATCATTGATGGGAGCTATGCAGTGGTGGATACTTATTTCTTGGATCAATGGGTGGAGATGGCAACATGTTGGTTTGACATTCTAAGATAAATGAAATTATTACTAATCTTCGCAGCACGTCTAAGAAAATAATATAGAAAGCGAGATGGACGTTGATAACACTATTTATTTTATATTTTATTTTCTTCTTCTTTCCAATTTATTTTTTTCGAAGCAAAATCTTCAATATTTCGATTTTGCAGGGTGTTTTGTCACTACAATGGCTTGGATATAGCTCCTTCGAGATATGCATTATATTTTCTTCTTCTAATAAGTTTCAAAAGCTCTGTTTTGTTGCTTTGATGTCGCTCCATTAGAGGTTTTATTTTTCAGATCTGCTGTAACAGTTCATCAACCAATCATGTCGATGATTGACTTTACTTATGACAACTAATAGACCATTGATAGGTAATTATGCAGTAGCGGATAGTGATTTCTTTGATCAATTGGTGGAGGTGGCAACATATTGGCTTGACATTTCAACACAAGTGAAATTATCATTTACTGTCGCATTAGAAAATAATCTTGAAAGTGAGATGGATATTGATATGTCTATTTAGTTGTGCTTGAGTTGTTGCTTTAGGTTATAAAATGCAAGTTGATTGATTGAAGACTAATGTATTGAATAATCGGCCAAGAAGAAAACTACATCACCCTTCCAACTTTTCCAAGAGTCCCTGTATAATCTTGTATCTTTTATGTACCAGAAATAATTTTTAGTAATGAAAGCTTTAAAATTATTGTTATTATTGTTAGTTAAATAAGACTTTTGGTTTATACAAATTTTGTGTGTTTTCATTTACTTGGCTTGTACCAATATTTAATCCAATTTACAAAGTAATACCTTCCATTAAAATTTCTAATCGAACTTGAATGACACTCAACCAAAAAATCCTTATACTTAATCAATTATCCACTACTCAATTTATTATTTAATGATCATCACGAAGATAGTTGATTATGGAACATAGTGGTTGATAGTATTTAACGAGTGGTTTACACTCAAGCAGTAGACAGTCGATTATCAACTATTAGAAAAATGTATTGTATTTAAAATATTTAGTATTAAATTAATAAATAAGAAACATTTTAACTACTCAATTATGGTCCATTATAATATCTCATCAACTTAATTTTGGTCTATTTACAAACTAAGTTAAATACTAATTCAACAAAAAGTCTATGCACAACCTGATTGTAGTCTACTGTACACCTATAGTTTTAAAATATTTAGTATTAAATTAATAAATAAGAAACATTTTAACTACTCAATTATGGTCCATTATAATATCTCATCAACTTAATTTTGGTCTATTTACAAACTAAGTTAAATACTAATTCAACAAAAAGTCTATGCACAACCTGATTGTAGTCTACTGTACACCTATAGTTTAGGTGACTACTACTACTGCTGCTGCTGCTGCTGCTACCTGCACTACTACTACTACTGCTGCTGCTGCTGCTGCTGCTGCTGCTACCTGCTGCTGCTGCTACCTGCTACTTCCACTGCTACTACTTCCACCTGCTGCTGCTGCTGCTGCTACTACTACCTGCTGCTGCTGCTGCTGCTACTACTACCTGCTGCTGCTGCTGCTACTACTACCTGCTGCTGCTGCTGCTGCTACTACTACCTGCTGCTGCTGCTGCTGCTACTACTACCTGCTGCTGCTGTTCTTTTCCATGGAAAAGGGGAATCTTGTGTTCCAATAGAAGCAGAAGTGATGTGGATTATTCAAGAATCGAAGTCGATTTGCTTTATAAAAAGAAGATATCAATGAACTTCTATGAAATGGTTTCACGGGATTCAGCCAATTGTCTTGATCGTGGAATATCGTTGAGAAATAGGAATCCGGGTTATCAAAGGATTTCCTGCAATTATTTCTAGTATGGAATGAGTCAATCATCCACTTTGGTATCTTATTGAACAAAAATGGTGATATTGTTCCTCCATTGATCAAGAATTTCGATTTTTGGGAAGTATCATGATCGTCCTGCTGCTGCTGCTGCTACTACTACTACTACTACTACTACTCTGCTGCTGCTGCTGCTGATGCTGCTGCCACGACCACCACGACCACCACCACGACCACCACGACCACCACCGTTGAGAATATAACACGCGTGTGTTTGTAATTTAAACCGATAACCCACGTCAAATATACAAACAACTAAAATAAATATTCAATGTGCCATAACATAGAACGGTACACTTTCTAAAATTACTGTGATTTCTATAAAACTTGATAATCAGGTATTTAGGATTGACAATCATTACTGCTAAACTTGATTTAATATGAGTGAGACAACACATTTTTTAATGAAATAATTGTAACATCAGATTCATCTCCATATTCATCCGGATTGTAGTTTGGGCTCTAAGGTTAAGGTAGATCATTTAGGCATTTACATACTAAACTAATTGGAAGATACGAATCAACGTCAATTTGGTCTATTGTACACTTGTTGAAAAGCTGAGCGTTGAAGTTTTATCGTTCATGATATTATCACGCGCGCATTTGGCATTTAGGGTTTATGATGTTTGGGGTCTAGGGTCCACGCGCTTGGGGTTCGGGGTTTGGGCTCTAGGGTTAAGGTAGATCATTTTGGCTTGTGGGTATGTTATCAACGATCCAAAATTACACTATTTTTGATTGTCAACATTGCTCAGGTTGATAATATACTCTCATGATTTTGCTTAAAATAATATTAAAACCCTATATTAAACACTAGTAAGGGGGTAATTTAGTAATCTACGAATTAGGAAACCACTCACATGGCAATTTTGTTGCATAATGCACCTAAATGATGGTCAATAGCATTGATAAGGAGTGACATTAGATAACATATATAACATAATGTATATTAATGTTAAGGTTCTGAGGAAATAAAACATCTTTCTCTAAGCATGGAAGAAGATCACATTGCTTCCTTCTCACATTGGGAAGAAGATCATAATGTGAGAAGCAAGCAATGTGAGTGGTACATGGCCATAATGTGAGAAGCAAGCAATGTGATCTTCTTCCATGCTTAGAGAAAGATGTCTTGCTTTCTGAGAACCTTAACATTAGTATACATTATGTTATATATATCACTCCTTATCAATGTTATTGACCATCATTAAGGTATATTATGCAACAAAATTGTCATTTGAGTGGTTTTCTAGTTTGTAGATTATTAAATTACTCCTTACTAGTGTTTAATATAGGATTTTTATATTATTTTAAGCAAATCATGAGCGTATATTATCAACCTGAGCAATGTTGACAATAAAAAACAGTGTAATTTTGGATCGTTGATAATATACACACAAACCAAAATGATCTACCTTAATCCTAGAGCCCAAACCTCAAACCCCAAATGCGTGGATCCTAGACCCTAAACTCCAAACATCACAAATTCTAAATGCCAAACACGCGCGTGATAATATCCTGAACGGTAAAATTTAAACGCACAGCTTAAGACAACAACAAAAAAGAACCTATACTATTTAGTCCTCAATTGAATCCTCATTCAATTGCAAACCAAGGAAATAAAGTGCTTAAGCAACATGCTTAGCCATTGTTCACTCACAATCATATTCATCATCAAAGTCTAACTAATGAATAAACCCCTCCATTAGTCTATTTATAGTATATACCAAATACAATGAAGGAATGGACTAAAAGGCCCCTAATTGCTGATTCTGCCAAGCTGCCCAGACGTCCTTCATCGCGATCGCGCCTTGGGTGTCGCGATCGCGCCTTGTAAGTTGAAGCTTCTTCGCGATCGCGTTGTACTCTTCGCGACCTCGCACTTGCTTGAATTGCTTCATCGCGACCGCGCTCTTATGCTCGCGATCGCGCAGTTGAGCTAACTGCCTCTGTGCGATCGCGTCTCTTGCTTCGCGATAGCGCTGGAGAAAATTCTAGTAAGCTCTCATTTGCTTGATTCTTGGCTTTCAAGCCCTTTTGAAGCATTTAAAGCTCCTGATGTTTAGCGTGAACCCTCACTGGCTTTGAGTACTCATCCGAATCGCATCATTCTCTCATTCTTTGAAGGAATTCGTCCTCGAATTTGTACCTTGCAAAACCATGATGTGAATAAGTACCAACTTAATAACTTTCCAAGCACTACACAACCAAGTGGATGAAACAAAACTCACATACTCATGCTCAAAGTGTACACTCTTATGATATAGCCAAGTATCAAAGTCAACCATAAAGAATATTTTTCCAATTCCAACATAATAAACTTGGCTATAAAGGCAACAACAAGCAATCTCATTTACAAAATAATCTTCATTTTTAGACTCATTAAACTCATGCCAAGCCTCCATTGACAATTTATCACTCTTAACATTGGATCTAGTAAGATCTACTTTAAATGTATGCTCAAGACTAGAAATAGAGAAAGTAAAGAAATTGACATTAAAACTAGCATCTATTACTTTACCACTATAATCACTAGTGCCTCCCTCCTTCTTTAAGGAGCAATCTTCACATTTGGAGGACTTCCAAACATTGGACAAGTTTTCAACAAATATCTTGGGAGTTAGATTGCTAACATCCATACAATTAGCACTTTCAAGCAAGTCACAGGAATCATTTTCACAAGTTATACACTCTTTAAACATTGACTCATCATTTTCATCAAGTGCAAACAAGTTCAAAGAAATGTATCACTCAAGGAAACATGAATATCATCAAGTGAAAATCTTTCAAGAACACAAGTGTCAACTAAAGTAACATCATCAATGGTGTCAATACTCAAGCTCACTTTCCAAAGTAGACTCTCTACCAAGCACAAAGTCAAAACTAGGACAAACTAAAGAATATTTCACCTTTTCACTTGTACACTCACTTAACAACTCAAAATATGATTTATCAATTTCAAACAAAAAGGAAGACAATTCATTTTCATTCAAATGCAATCCTTCTCCTTCAAGTAAGTGCACACCTTTCAGTCCATCACTATTTTTAACTTGACAGAAGCAACCACCAATACCAATATCATGAATGCTACCACTCAAAGTATCACAAGGTCCAAGCAATTCTTTTTCTTTATCCACAAGAGAAGATCATTGTCGTCATAAGAATAGTTAGCACAATCATCATCCAATCCTATATTCTTTATGGAACTCATGAAATAAAATAAGGAATGAATTTTAATCGTGCTCTCGTGATTTTCAAGGTCACCAATTTGACCACTTTCTCTATCTAGCTCACTGACACAACCCGAATCTTTGGCTAGTTCGTGCGGGCACCCGACATCCTCCCCTAGACCCGTCGGGCGAACCCTTAACAACTGAATTAGGAAAATGAATATAAATCCAACTCATAAATAAGAATAAGACTCAGAAAAAAATACAGATATACTGATACCTCTAAGCTGTACAAAAGAAATTACAGCTAACTGCCCAATATACTAGATTTAAAGCTATCCAGACTAGACATCTAAGAGTACGAAAGAAGACAGATACCTCCTGAAGGGAGTAAAATGATACTGAAATAATAAACATGAAACTGTGGCCATCCTGAATAAAAGTTGGCTCACCCTGACAGCTGAAGTCGTCTTCGCTCCTTCACAACGTGGCGAACTCAATCCTGGAGCGAACCTTCCGAAATGAAATAGATAGACAAGGACAAACAACAAACAAGGATGAGTCAAAAGGACTCAATAAGTGGGGCAGACTAGCCACCTCAAAGAACAGGATAGCTAGCCAGGGAGAAAAGAAACAGATAAACCAAATTCCTCTTATTTAAATTATGAAAAGGCAGAGCCAGATAATAACCGGAAACACGTATGGAATCATAAACTCATAAACAACCAGGACATAAGATAGCCAGAACATATAGGTATCCCGAACATATCAACAATCAGAAATACATCATGTTGCGGCGTGCAACCCGATCCATATATTCATACTGTCGCGGCGTGCAACCGTTGCGGCGTGCAACCCGAGCCCCGCAATCCAGAATAGGAGCCAGAAATATATGGGCAAACTGAGATATGTCCACAATATGGTATACCTACCGCATACACAAAACACATCACAATAGTCACAAACAAGTCAGTATGCGGTGCAATGAGATGGGATGAATGCGGTATGATGCACTGTAGTCGCATGTGCCTGATACCTTTACCGGCTCGGGACTCTCATCGATTACCAAGAAGTATATGCAATAATGACCCTTCACCGGTTCGGACTCTCATCGCCAACTAGGAAGTATATGAAATAATGACCCCTCACTGACTCGGGACTCTCATCGATTACCGGGAAGTATATGCAATAATGACCCTTCACGGGTGCGGGACTCTCATCGCCAACCGGGAAGTATATGCAATAATGACCCTTCACCAGCTCGGGACTCTCATCGATTACCGGAAAGTATATGCAAAAATGACTCTTCACCGACTCGGGACCCTCATCGATTACCGGGAAGTATATGCAATGCTCAAAACCAGAGTGCAATGCTCATATGCTCAATGCAATTCCAACAACATGGCATAACATATAATATACAATGTAAATTCAAAGTTAAGGCGTAATGAGTACGCCTATCGGCAGCTACACATATAAAGAACACGTGGTAGAAAATCCACAAGGCCAAAGGCCTCTAAAGAAATGGATATAAACACTTACCTTATTTGCATCATTTGACTTTGATTTGATCTATCAGGCGGTGGTGCTTATATAAAATATATGGAGTTATGACTCGAGAGTTGCAGCCGTTTGGCAACTCGAATAAGTAGTTTGGTAGCTTAAGTCTGCCTACGTTCGGCTTTTAGCTAAATCTTCTTTAGTCCAGCAGACTATACGGGGATGGTTATTCCTATTCAGATAGCTGCATGAGTTTGTGCTTTAAGTGGAGGAGTCTTTCTCCAAATACTGAATGGTAAAATTAAATCTCTAAGGCGTTGTGGAAGCGTAAGCTAATTCTTAGTTTCATCGACCTATTTTATGTCAAAAAGCATATCGACGAGGTGATTCGTCAGCAGAATCATGTTAATCCATTCAAAGTTCCGTGTATCTTTATTTCAAAAATGTAGAACTCTCTTCTCGTGATCGAGGAAGGATCAGCTTTGCAATGGTGTTATCATATTATCTTGATATATTTTATTTCAAAAGTACGATATACGTGTTATAATTCTGATCCTTTAATCAGGAGATAATCCACGTGGAGTTGCTTATGAAGGTCGTGCAAGTTCTCTTGTTATCTGTGCAGATTTTTCTTTAGACTTAGGCTTGTTCGAGGACGAACGAGAGTCTAAGTGGAGGAGAATGAAACGACCTCGGTCAGTCGTTTCGGGAGATAGGACTCCAATTTGCGTGCCAATAATTTTAAAAACTTTATAATGTCCATTAGGACTTGTCTGTAAAATTTGAGCTAAATCAGACCTCGTTTGGTAGTCATCGGAAGAAAATTTCACTTTTTATTGTCGATAAATATTAAAATGAGATTTTCGAGCTTGATTTTGGCGAATGAACTACGATTCGAAATTCGAAAGCGCCGTTAGGTTCGTATGATTATTTTTGGCTTTTGTGAACTTTCGAAAGTGAATTCAAGGTTGTTCGACTAGTTTCCGCTAAAATGCCGAAAGTTAAATAATTTTATCTTTTTCCATTTAATTTGCATATTGAGTTTCGGGAGTTCGTTTTGAGATCCGCCTTAGCAAGTGTGTTACATATATTTTGTACAACTTCTTTGAGAAATTTGGGATTACTTCGAATTTCGTAGGGTACCATTTTAATTTTAATCGTTGTAGCGATTTCTTTAAAAGAAAAAAAAAGAAAAAAAGAAAGAGTATGACGGTGGAGTGGCTAAAGGGATTAATATCCCTTAGCCACAAAAGTTCCAGAAAGGATCAGAGGCAAGGATAAATAACGGCAAAAACAGAGAGAAAGAAACGAAACAGGAGAAAGAAATGAAACAGAAAAAATACCAGAAAATGAGAAAAGAGTCTGAAAAGATAGAATTTTTACCCCAAAATATTCAGGTAATGATCTTAATGCATTATTTTAGTTTATTATGTGTGTTTGAATATATTTTGACTGTAAAAATTGGGATATTAGACATCGTTTTAATAAGTTCAATTAATAGTTTAAAGGGTTAATCGGACCCCGATAGTGGAATTGATTATATATTCGTACTCAGTGAGTTATGAGCAACATATAAATATAATTTATTTAGAGTTTGGTTATGTGACTTTGAACCATGTACATAGGTCTGACCTGCGTATTGCGTATGCGAATAGGGTATCAGGTTCCTAACCAGATTGCTCTAAGATATAAGGAATGAAGCCTTTAGCCTAAATTGATATATTTTCTGCTTATTGAATAAGCAGGATCATTTAGCAGTGAATCCAAATCATTACCCTTAGTAGCTTTGAAACAAAACAATGTGCTTATCCGGCTACCTTGACATGCACTCTGACTCAACATAGGGAACATCATGAGTGGCTACTAACCGCCCAAGCTTATTAGTGTTGGAAGAAGAAGAGATGGTAATAAACTGAGGATAGAAATAATTAAAGCTTCAGGAAGCTCATCTTCATATTTACTTGGCTACCTGAGCTAGACTACTTCCCAGTAAGGCTAACCAAATAATCACAATCGAAGAAATAGACATTAAATAAATTTTATGGAACAACATCCACACCAATTTAACCTTCCAATAACGAGGAAAACTCCGGCAATTTACCAGAAAATATTTTTATAATCGAGACAAGCTCATAGAATAACATGACTCTACTAATATCTCTAACCAAGAGGAGACACGTAGATCGAATATTACTTACTAACCACTTTACATCGGAAGAAACCATGACACTCCCTTATGGTGATGAACTTGAATCCCATAATCCAACCAACATGGAATTCCGAGAAGAGAGGTAAACTAATTTGATATAATAATAGAAGGTAACACGACAAGATTCCAAGCATACAATACTAATACTCACTCACAAATCTCTCATATTTAAACCAGATAAACTAGTAGGGTCTCACAAATGTCCTGAATAAATCATACTAGAAGCTCATCTCTCTACCGCAACCGATTCTTAATAGAAACGACATCAAAAGAAACCATAGAAATATGATAGGACACCCCATTGCTAGATCGACCGGAAGAATCAAATCTTACTCACATTTAAGGAAAGAAGAAATACTTGGGTCTACTACATCAGATGTCTCAACATCCTGCCAGACTAGCAGTTCATAGAACTGCCTCTGCAGCCAAGCTGAGCCACTACCCTGATAATCACCTTCTGAAGAACCACTGCCACCATACTCTCAGCCTCTACTGGATGGTGGCATTTCTCCGGCTGATTGAGATCTAAATGAAATCGCCTGCGACTGTGCAAGTGCCTGATGACAAGAGAAAGGACGACTTCCTACTTGCCAGAGAAAGGAAGAACGCCACCAAAGATGACAGGCTCGCGACAATGATAATACCTTTTCAGTGAAAATGGAAGCTGGACAGATTTTTGATAGCTACAAAGAGAAAAACTGGGTCTGATATTGACGAACTACCGGCGCACTCTAAGAATCGCGTGACACAAGCTGAGATAATCTGGAAGGTGACCTCCCAAAATAATCAGAATTCTTACCTCCAAATGAGGTACCATGGTTGCCGACTAGGGCCACGAGATCTCTTGCTCTCCCGCTCTAACTCTTCCCGCCCTAACTTATGGTATGCCTTGTACCTTCGGGCAATATCAACAACAACATCAAATGAAATACCGACCTCAATCTCTCGAGCCATCTGGGATCTCAAGGAAAAAGAAAGGTCATCAATAAATCTTTGAATCTCTCGAAAGGCTCATGGAATTTTTCTAATTCATATTCAGCCATTCTATAGAATTCAATCTCATATTCTGAAACCAACAGGCTAACCGACAGGCTACCTTGTCTAATCCACTCAAACTGGCAACACTCTTCATCTCGCTCGCTATTCGAAAGGAACTTTTCCACGTATAGAAGAAAAATCGAACCAAGTTAGCTAATAAAATAGCAGTCCACCAATTCAAGGCTGGACCTCTGAAACTGGAAAGCAGAATAATCAACACCATACCGCTCGATATAATCAAGAGCCTGAAGAATACACTGACATCATTTTATTTAAAAAAATTACATAAGAATCACTTGATGCATGCCCTAAGAACATCAGTAGGTTCAATTGGGTAAAATAATGCAGCCTCTTCGGACACTCGGACCGAGCGATTATCCGGGCTAGCCAACCAGCCAAAATAACTAGAAACACAACACATGCTGCCTCCGGAACATAATTTACTGCGGCAATATTAAGAACTGGAATAGGAGCTCCCTGAGACCGAACATCTACATCTGCGGCAACCTGATAAGCTGCCTAGCGAATAGAGGTTCTTGCGGTATCTGTGTCGCCAAGATTCTCGTAAAAGCATCGTAGAGAGCCAAGGGAACCATAAGGCCCTGCTCTCATGCCCATCGCGAGCTCGTACAGCTGGGGCCTGCACGACTGGATAGTCAGTATGATCAATAACTCTCGAGGCTTGAGTAGCTCTAGCCCCAGGCTAGACTACTTCGTCCTGAACTCCTACCGTTTGCTGATTTGTCGCACGAGGGTTCACAATTACAACGAAGGAATTAACGAAAATATTTTTACATCCTAGACCGATGCACGATCAGAAAAGAAGGAAGTGAAACTTCCTAAATGCTATCATAGCCTCTCGTCGATAAGTACGGACGTCTACGTACCCATCATCGAGACTCTACTAGACACTGTCTTAGTCTGGACAGACTCTAAACCAGGCTCTGATACCAACTGACACAACCCGAATCTTTGGCTAGGTCGTGCGGGCACCCGACATCCTCCCTTAGACCCATCGGGCGAACCCTTAACAACTGAATTAGGAAAATGAATATAAATCCAACTCATAAATAAGAATAAGACTCAGAAAAAAACACAGATATACTGATACCTCTAAGCTGTACAAAAGAAATTACAGCTAACTACCCAATATACTAGGTTTAAAGCTATCCAGACTAGACATCTAAGAGTACGAAAGAAGACAGATTCCTCCTAAAGGGAGCAAAATGATACTGAAATAATAAACATAAAACTGTGGCCATCCTGAATAAAAGCTGGCCCCACCCTGACAACTGAAGTCGTCTTCGCTCCTTCACAACGTGGCGAACTCAATCCTGGAGCGAAACTTCCAAAACGAAATAGATAGACAAGGACAAACAACAAACAAGGGTGAGTCAAAAGGACTCAATAAGTGGGGCAGACTAGCCACCTCAAAGAATTGGATAGCTAGCCAGGGAGAAAAGAAATAGATACAAATTCCTCTTATTTAAATTATGAAACGGCAGAGCCAGATAATAACCAGAGACACGTATGAAATCATAAACTCATAAACAACCAGGACATAAGATAGCCAGAACATATAGGTATCCCGAACATATCAACAATCAGAAATACATCCTGTTGCGGCGTGCAACCCGATCCATATATTCATACTGCCGCGGCGTGCAACCGTTGTGGCGTGCAACCCGATCCCCGCAATCCAGAATACGAGCCAGAAATATATGGGCAAACTGAGATATGTCCACAACATGGTATACATACCACAAACACAAAACACATCACAATAGTCATAAATTAGTCAGTATGTGGTGCAATGAGATGTGATGAATGCGGTATGATGCAGTGCAGTCACATGTGCCTGAACCGCTTCATCGCGACCGCGCACTTGCCTGAATCGCTTCATCGCGACCGCGCTCCTATGCTCGCGATCACGCAGTTGAGCTAACTGCCTCTGCGCGATCGTGTCTCTTGCTTCGCGATAGCGCTGGAGCAAATTCCAGTAAGCTCTCATTTGCTTGATTCTTGGCTTCCAAGCCTTTTTGAAGCATTCCAAGCTCCAGATATTTAGCGTGAACCCTTCCTGGCTTTGAGTACTCAGCCGGATCGCATCATTATGATCCTAGCTAGGATTAGAAAAATAACAAGAAAGTAAATTGATAAAAGCAAGACCCAATTTGAATTGATTTGGAATTAAAGAAGTGGATTAGGGAAAAGTGGCCTAATCACCCCCTTAAGACAATAACAAAAAAGAACCTATACTATTTAGTCATCAATTGAATCAATATTCAATTGCAAACCAAAGAAATAAAGTGCTCAAGCAACATGCTTAGCCATTGTTCACTCACAATCATATTCATCATCAAAGTCTAACTAATGAATAAACCTCTCTATTAGCCTATTTATAGTAGATATACTAAATACAATGAAGGAATGGACTAAAAAACCCTAATTGCTGATTCTACCAAGCTGCCCATACATCCTTCATCACGATCGCGTCTTGGGTGTCGCGATCGCGCCTTGTAAGTTGAAGATTTTTAGCGACCGCGTTGTACTCTTCGCGACCGCGCACTTGCCTGAATTACTTCATCGCGACCGCGGTCCTATGCTCGCGATCGCGCAGTTGAGCTAACTGCCTCTACGCGATCGCGTCTCTTGCTTCGCGATAGCGCTGGAGCAAATTCCAGTAAGCTCTCATTTGCTTGATTCTTGGCTTCCAAGCCCTTTTGAAGCATTCCAAGCTCTGGATGTTTAGCGTAAACCTCCCTGACTTTGAGTACTCATCCGAATCGCATCACTACTGCATAGCGCCCCATGAATACTCTATTAATTGCGATAAGGTCTACAATCGACTATGATTGGTTGATGATAAACTATTACAGCAGATCTAAAATCTACAAATTTGAAAACCAGACATTTAATGGAGCAGCGTCAAAGCAACAAAATAGAGATTTTGAAGCTTATCAGATGAAGAAAACACAATGCCTATCTCGAAAGAACTAACCCAACTAAATGTAGTGACAAAATACCTTGCAAAATCGAAAATTTGAAGCTTTTGCTCTGAAATAAATAAAAAATTATCGAGCTTTCTTACAAACAAAAATTATGAAATGGATAGTAAAATAAGGAAGATGGGACTAAGATTTGTAAGAGTTTGAAACAAATTGTGAGCTCAAACACTGAATTTGGTATTTTTTCGAGCTAAAACGAGGTGGAGAAATTTTGGGGGCGGGTGGATTTGAGGAAGAAATTTTCTATTTTTGGTAATTTTTTTATTAAGATAGACCATTTTGTCATATTCAGAACTTGGTGTTTCTATTTTTAAAGGATGATTAAATCCTAATCATGATTAAAAAAGAGAATGTCATTTATCCTATTTTTTAAACTGGAAGGTTATTATTTTAATTGAAGACTTGGGGAAGGTCAAACACCAAAATGCGCCCACTTAATTACCACTATATATACTAACGTAGTACTAATTTTTTTACACATCAAGAGAAACGTGTTTTTAGTGTTGAATATTAACAATGTGGACTAACACTATCTGCATATAACAAAAGAGCATCTGCTTCGACTTTATAGGGCACGATGTTAGTCAACTTTGTACACCCACAAGTGTGAGTAAAAATTATCAAAGCATTTCTCGCCTAGTGAAATTTCCTCTTTTTCCTAGAAAGAAAAGAAAACCAACAGAATATTTATTTTTATTGTGAGTTGTGACGGGTAAATCCTTTTGTTAGAGGTTTAATTGTTCCTAGTGGTGGTCACTCCAAATCATTTGAACAAGTGTAACTGTAACTTTGGAAGGAAAAAAGTAGTATTTTTATATTCTCTGTATAATCTATTTTTACAACGAGTAATTCAGAATAAAAAAGTTATTTTTATTTTTATTCAACTAGACATGCACTTAAATACTTATGGCCGTTACAGTTATTAAAAGATTTGGACATAGCAGCTATGGCACATGGAAGCTCCTAAATACTTTTACAACTTAAATAATCGAAGCTTGAAAACATCAATGGTCAAAATTCCTTTGATACCCCACCGATTTTATAAAGTAAAACAAAAGCAAGTATTCAATTATCCTTGTGGTCTACTATTGTTTTTGCAAGGTTTAAATTAATGTATAATTTAGCATCAGTTGTTAAGTTTATGTAGATCTTCGTCATCCTATTTTGTTTGACCTATTTTTATCTTAATTTGTAGTAACGTAAATACTAAAAATTAGTACTCTCTCGGGTCATTTTTAGTGGTAAGGTTTGACTTTGCACACCTTTTAAGAAATTATAAATAAGCATAATATTTTTACTAATTTACCCTTTTATCTATTTTATAAATATTTTCCCATTAATGACATACAGTCAATCCTCTCTATAACAATCCCTCATTATAACAACATTTCAGCATAGCAACCTAATTTTCTGCAGAACCAATTTTTTCTATTATATTTTACCTCTCTATAAGAACATTCTACCTATAACAGCAGTGGCGTTCATTATAATTGTACGCTCTTTATAAATTACCTCTATATAACAGTCATAGTCAAATATTGTGTAATAATATTTTGTCAAAGATATATTATGTATAAAATAAAATAAAATATATTTATGATAATCATTCGTAACATAAATATATTTTCTTTTTTACATTCGTACCATAAAAAAATTGTTTAGTGAAAGGTAGTAAGAAAAATAATAGTTTAACAATGAAATTAAATTTCATTACTCTATTTTCTATTGAATACCCTTTTGCTGAAAGTTTGGACAAAAAAATTTGCCAATTTAAGCGTTATATTGTTATTAAGAGACTACAATTTACGAAATGTAAAATTCTTACGTCAAACTTGATTTTTTATAGTTTCAATTAATTTTAAATACATACGTTCCTTTATTGTTATGGTACAACTAATTATAGATTTATTAGTAATGTATTAACCTTTTTAATTTTTATTTAATGAAATATAAAAATCTATTGAGATTTTAAATTTTACATGTTTTTTTTGTGAACTTTTTAACTATAACAGCTAAATGAGATATAAACGCCAAATACCAGTATACATGTATAACAACACCATACTATAGCAACCATAAAAGTTTCAGACAAGTGCCACCACTATAGAGAGTCTTGACTGTATATTTTTCTAGAACAGTTAATATTAGGGTTATTATGGAGAATAAATGGTAAATTTTTACTTGATATTCTAAATTTGACAAATATCTTAGACCATCTATAAATGAAAAATCTTACCCCCTAAAATGGACCGGAGGGAGTATCCAATATTGCAAAGTCCAATTTCAAAATGCATTAATTACCATACCTACGAAAGAAAGTACTTCATTTAATTCACTTTGTCTTACACTCTTTAAAGGTTAAACTTTTAAAGTAACGGCCAACGGGGTAGAAGGAGGGTCAAGATCCTCTCTCGAACATCTCTCTAAAAAGATAAACCTTTTAACCGTTGGACAATAACTAACTTTCAGACAAACCTGACCTCACGCGCCAATATTTTTTAGTCACCGTCATGCCGGCGGTGACTACTACCGACCCCGGTGAACCTCCAACCGGGGAGGCATCTTCAAAGGAACCCCAATTGGGAAAGATACCTTATATGGCTGCTCTCAACATAACTCCAATTTCAAATCAAAATCCAAGTGCTACGGTGATTGTAAGAACAATAATTCATGATGGGAAACTGACAGCGATTTTTAAAGAAAGTGACTACTATGGAGTCATGGCTGAAGATTGCAAGCTTACACTGGTTGAAAAATTCACTTATGGAAGACAAATAATTGAAGAACTTAGAGCCCGCATTATTGAGCAAACTCTTCTGAAAAGTAAAGTAAAAATTGGGGCTTTTGATCACAGGTATGTTTTCATTGATTTCCTGTTAGAATCTTATTTTAATGCTGTGTATTTTAAAAAGTTTCTCAATATTGCTGGACACATGATGAGACTCCAAAGATGGACTCTTGATTGGACTCCAGATGAAGAGTCCCCCTTGCTCCAATTTGAGTGTTGTTACCAGAACTCCCATGGCATCTGTATAGATGGGAGTATTTGAGGAAAATATTGTCCCAAATTGGCACTCTACTAGCAGGAGACCAAGCTACTAATGAGAAATCTAGACCTCATATGCTAAGGATAGAGTAGAAATGGACCTTACAAGACCACTTCCTAAATCTATTTGGATTTGTATTGAAGAAAAAGAAGCTCTAAGAGTTATAGAGCAGAAGGTGGAATATGAAAATATTCCATTTTATTGCAAAGAATGCAAGTTGCAAGGTCATTCAGCAGAGGTATGCATGGTAAGAAAGAAGACAAAAGAAGTGGAGGAGAAAGATGCTCAGAATAACGTAATTGAGATGAATCAAGAGGTGATTGGAGGTGATCAACCTGGTCCTTCAGGTACAAAAGGAAGAAGAAGAGGTAGGAAAAAGAAAAAAAGTTATCTCAGCTATTATACAAGAAACAGAACATCATGATCAGAGCTCTAGTGATGAGAATGAGGAGGCTCTAGTACCAACTGTAGAAGGAGGGAATCTGGGAAAACCAGTGTAAGAAGATCAGACAAATGAAGAGGAAATAAAAGAGCAAGCAGTATCAGAACCAAAAGAGATTGAAAGGGCCAAATAAAGAAAAAGAAGAAGAAAAAGATTAAGAGAAAGGATCCTAGGGTCCTCAACTTCAAGAATAGAACATGGTTCAGGCCTTTCAATACCTCTAAATTAAATGCTCGAGCTGTGGAAAACTCAACCTATAGCACCAAATCAACGTCAGTATGGTTCCAATAGGAATGAGGTTAAGGAGCCAGAAGCAACACAAGTTGAACATGAAGAATCAGATAACAATGCCAAAGTAATTCAAGAGGAAAATACACAAATGGCGCATCATGCTATGTGTCACCAGAAACAACAAAAACGAAGTAATGATCAGGGTCTCAACATGAGCATTGATAGCTCTCAAATCCCAGAAGGAGGTCATATCTCAATTCTTTTAGGAATAGAGAAAAAGCAGCCTGACACATCTGTGAATGACTGTGATAAAGACACAGAAGGGTATGAAAGTAGTAATGATTCTGAAGAGGTTGCAGAGTCATTGTTAGAAGCATTTGGTCCACAATTAGAAGAAGGAGAAATTGAAGTGATCAATGCTATTGACAAAATTACTGAATGACAAGGTCTTTCTCCAAGGGGGAGATCAGCAACAAGAATGAGGAAAAACTCAAGCTCAATTAGGAATTCTCTTAGAGGGGTAAGAGGCAGAAGTTGTGCTATGTGAAGTCCTTTTTGTTTCTCCAATGATTAGTACAGTCAAATAGAATATTAGGGGTGCAAAGTCCAATGGGGCTTTTGAAAGATTGAAGAAACTGGTTATTTCACATAAAGTGCAGTTTGTAGCAGTACAAGAGCTTTTTGTAAGTTCAGCCAAAGTAAATTCCTACAAAAGAAAGCTAGGTTTTCAAAGTGCAGTGGCAAACAAAAATAGGAAAATTTGGTGTTTTTGGAAAGATTCTATATATGGGGTTGTAATTGATGATCATTCCCAACACATGACCATTAAAATGAATCATCTCATGAATGGTCATGTTTATAGGTTTAGTGTGGTCTATGCCAAATCTAAAGCAGTGAAGAAGAGAAGACTTTAGGATGGTACCAGGAAAATTAGAGATCAGATTGATGGTCCATGGGCAATTGCTGTGGACTAACTGCATAATAGCTCCAGAAGAAAAGAAGGGTGGCAAGCCACACAAGTTGAGACACAGTGTAGATTTCATTAATTGTTTGGATGATTGTGCAGTCTTTGATGTAGGGTATAATGGACTAATTTTTACATGGTCTAATGGTTGGAGAAAGATGAGAATGGTTTGTAAAAGGCTAGACAGAGTTCTAATTAATGATCAATGGTGTGACAAAGCTGAAAATACTATTGTTGCACATAAACCAAAGACTGGTTCTGATCATAGATTGCTTTTGCTCTCCTGCGAAGCAAAAGAGGAAAATGTGATCAGATATTTCAAGTTCCTCAACTTTTGGACTCTGCAACAAGACTTCCTTGAAGTAGTTCAGAATGTATGAGGGAGACACTGTGCTGGTAGTGCTATGACTAGGCTTCAGACTTAGCTGAAAACTTTATCAAAAGAGCTTAGTCAATGGTCCAGAAACAGTACTGGGGATGTGTTCTCCAAAGTGTAGGAGCATGAGAGGTTGGTTGCTGACCAAGAAGCTTTAGTGAAGCTGGATGATACTGATACTAACAGACATGAGTTGAACAAGGTAAATGCTGAATATATCAAGTTGTTAAAATGGCAGGATAACATTTTGCAGCAGAAAGCCAACATTCAGCAGAGAGAAGAAGGTGAGTCCTGCTCCAAGTACTTCTTCAGTATCATAAGGCAAAGAAGAAGAAGGACCAGCATTAACAGAATCAGAAATGAAAGTGGAAGATTGATTGAAGGCAATGACAGGATTGGTGAAGCTGCAGTTCAGAACTTCAGCAATCTTTTTACTCAACCTGACAGTGCACCTGATTATGGAGCTCTCAATGTTATCAAGAAGCTGGTTATAGAAGAAGAAAATCACAAGATGATCCAGTTCCCTGATGAAAAAGAAGTTAAATATGCTGTTTGGTCATTGGATCAAAATATTGCTGCTGGACCAGATAGTTACAATGGGCAATTTTATCAGAGTTGCTGGCACATCATAAAGGAGGATGTTATCAATTTTGTACATGATCTTTTCAGTGGCAAAAGTTTAACAAGGTACTTCTCTCATACTAGTTTAGTACTTATCCCCAAAGTAGAAGCTCCTGAATCCTTCTCCCAATTAAGACCCATAAGCTTGAGCAATTTCTCCAACAAGATAGTGTCTAAAATTATTACAACTAGACCGTCATATATTTTGCCAAAGCTGGTCTATGAAAATTAGATAGGTTTCATTGCTGGAAGACTAATCACTGAAAACATACTCCTAGCATAAGAAATTGTTCACAACATGAACAAGAAGTATGTGCATGACAATGTAGCAATTAAACTTGATATGGCTAATGCATATGATAGGGTATCCTGGATGTTCCTAATTTCAGTTCTTAGGAGGTTGGATTCTCTGAAACTTTCATAGATCAGATATGGAGGTTAATTTCAGATATTTGGTACTCCATTATTATCGATGGGAATAAGAAAGGCTTCTTTCATTTCACAAGGGTTCTTAAATAGGGTGACCCCTTATCACCAGCTCTATTCATCTTAGCTGCAAAAGTCCTTACTCAGATGCTGAACAACCTTTTCCTAAAGAAGAAATTCATTGGCTTCAATATGAAAGATAATGGGCCACAAATCAATCATCTTGCATATGCAGATGATGCGGTAACATTCTCATCTACTGACAAAAGATCTTTGAAGATGATTAACAGACAACTTAGAAGATATGAGCTGATTTCAGGGAAGCAGATCAATGTGGATATTAGTTTCTTTCTGACAACAACTCATTTTGAGGAAGTCATCAGGGAAAGAGTTAAAATGATCAAAAGGTATAGGCATCAGTATTTTCCTTTTACATACTTAGGATGCCATATATATGCGGGAAGAAAGAAAATTTCTTACTTCTCAGATATTGCAACAAACATTGCACTTGTTAGCTGCTATCTCTCCTCCCAAAGCTACCATACATCAGATTGAGAGATACTTGGCTGATTTGTTCTGGGGGCAGAATGAAGAGAAATTTTGTCATTGGAGTTCCTGGTCTAAGCTGTGCTATCCTAAAGAGGAGGGGGAATTGGTGTTAAGTCATTATTTGATATTCAAACCTCCTTTATCATGAAGAGATGGTGGAGGTTGAGAACTTAAAACAATCTCTCAACAAAATTCTTGATAGCAAAATACCGTCCAAGGCTGAACATGATAGTAAGAAAGGAGACTTCTGGACAATCTCAATGTTGGAAGGAACTTATGGGTATCAAGAAGGAAATGGAGACTAATATATGATGGAAAATAAATAAAGGTAAGGTTCTTTTCTGGTGGGACAACTTGATAGGGCTAGGCCTTCTTGCTCTATATTTACAATCAAACAGGAAGCCTGGTAATACCAAGGTGCAAGAATGCATGAATGGTCAGGGTTGGGATTCTCACAAACTCAGAGAAGTAGTTCCACTAACTCTTCAAGGGAAAATTGAAATGATATCGATCTATGATAGGGGAAAAGAAGATGTACCTTTAATATGGAAGCTGGCATCAAATGGAGAATTCACCATTGCATCTGCATGGGATACCATTAGACAAAGGGCAAACAGGAATGATACTCTTGCAAACTTATGGCATAATTGAATTCCTTTTAAAGTATCTTTCCTTCATTGGAGAATACTAAAGAAGAAAATTTCCCTAGATGATAACTTGACAAGATTTGGGCAAAATGTAGTATCTAGATGCCTGTCTTGTAGAGCTCCTCAAACTGAAACAACTTACCACATTTTCATATCTAGTGACTTGGCTAAGTAAGTGTGGAAATTCTTTGCTGAATCAGTGGGGGTAAAGTTCTTTGATCAAGACATCAGGATTGCTTTATGGAGTTGGTAGAGTGCTCATAAGGTTAACTCTCTTCAGGCTCTCATTGTCAAAATCCTTCCTACGTTCATTAATTTTGAATTATGGCAGGCCAGATATGCAGCAAGGTATGGTCAACAGAGATCTCAATATATAGAGTGATTCAACAGATTTCAACTCATATCAAACTCTCTATAATCAGAGAATTCAGTTAGGTCAATCTTTTATCTATCTGGAAAGAGATATGTGAACTTGCAGACAAATACAAGCCACCACTGTCTAGTTTTCCAGTATTCTGGACAAGACCACAGAGTGATTGGGTCAAGGTCAACACTGATGTAAGTTCAATGAAGAGGGAGAACAGGACTGGAGCAGGTGGAGTCATCAGGGACTATTCAGGCTCTATGATATTGGCATTCTCTATCAGGCTAGACTTTTGCACCAACAATTTTGCAGAGGCTCAAGCTGCCCTTCAAGGTTTACAATGATGCATTGACAAAGGCTTTCAGAAGGTTGTCCTAGAGCTTGACTCTAAGCTGATAGTTGATATGACCATGGACAATATTAAGGTCCCATGACAGATTCAGGAGCTCATTGGACAAATAAAACTGCATCTCTCTAGTTTTCAAGGAGAAGTAAGGCATTGTTTTAGAGAATCAATTCAGTAGCAGATGCCTTAGCTAAAACTGCAGCTATTAAAGGAAGATCATCAGAATGGAGCACCATTGATGAAGTCCCAGCCTTTGCAAGAGATGCTTTGAGAATAGACAAACTCAGAATGCCTCTATTTAGGATTAGGAAAAAGAAGAAAGAAATAGGGTAAATTGTATTGAACATGCTAAGAGTTTTTACTTTGGTTGGACTTTTTGCATGTTCAGAATTCTTAAAGGAATAGGGTAAATTGTATTGAACATGCTAAGAGTTTTTACTTTGGTTAGACTTTTTGTATGTTCAGAATTCTATTGCACCTAATTTTGTGAGAGCTAATTGGTGACCCAACTGTAAGTAGAGTTCTTACTCTATGGGTCTTTTTTATGTTGTACAGGTTCTGAACTTTGTTCAGTCCTATTGTGAGCTCTTTGATGATATATATATTGCCCCTTTTGTTAAAAAAAAGGGGTAGAAGGAATATAATTTTAAAAGTACAAACTTCAAAGTGAACATAAAACCTAACACTGGAAAAATAAACATTAGTATAATATTGTTAGCAACACTAATGATTGCTTACAATATAAAAACAAATTCGTTAATTATATGAAACGGTACACAGTTGGCAACACCTTTATATATCTATCTTTTACTATAAGAGTAGTATTTAATTTTCATTTTTTAGGTCCATGGTGGGAGGAGATAGAGTGGTTGGTTGGGCAGTCTTGGCTTATAGCTTTGGGGAACTACAACTCTCTATCTATACTCCTTCGCAAAAACAAAACTTTAACTTACATTTTCTTTCACTATTTTTTCCTTAAATATCCTTTTTATACAAACAATGGTTACAATATATCCGGAAGTTGACATATCAATTAATCAATTTCATAGCAGAGTATATAATAAGTAATGCATGGTTGATACTGATTTTCCATAAGCTAGCATGAGAGAGGCTCGAATATGGAGGAACACGAGTCAGGGAAATAGTTGAGGCTCCTATCCTTTATGAAGACCAAACATTTGTCAAGAGAGAGAGCATAATTAGCAGTCATTCTAACCCACTATGCAGAGTCAACCAAGTCATCAACGTACATGTAGAGCACTATTTATCACACTTTTTGATTTTGTATTATATTAGGGGTATTTGAAAGTTAAAGGCCTCAAACAATTAAACTCTCTTCTCATGATGAAATCACAATTCTAATATGGGATTCAAAAAATACACAAGAATACCACCTGAGACTCGATGATCACCTCAGGGTACAATTACGATGCAGTTCCTGCCATTATTTCAAGGAAATTCAACAAACCTTATCAATGTAAGGTAAATTTTACCTTATTTGTATAATATATTAATTTTTGGCATATTCCGTAGACCTTCCCTTATGTTTGGCTCCGTAATATTATTCTTTTTGTGATTTACAATATTACGCTTACGTCCCTAATTTTGATTTTATATATAATAACAACTTGTGAATTATTTATTTTAATTTTAAATAACAATAGTTGATAAATGCCATTTGTGAATATTAAACATTTGAATTAATAACTATATATATCTATCAATGCCTTGCTCAATTAACAATTGACCGCCATTGGACTTGAATCTAACTCAATACTAAAAGCTAGGAAGCTAATTGTCCAAGCCTTATAGAGAGACAAATTACCCTTCGACAAATGATATGTGATTCTATTAACCACCAATATATGTCCGCCTTGCTCGATCCTCCCCAAACCCTACGCCCTTCCCCCAAAGCTAAAAGCCACAAGTAACTTGGGTGCATTGGCTAAAAGACCTCTGCAATGAAGGAAATAGAGGGAATAACCCTCAAGTCTTAAAAATTGGGTGTATAACCCTTTAATTGCTTAGTGACCATTTAACACTAATGATCTTACCCAAGTTCTCTAGGCTCAAACCCCCAGCCCCCAAGTTACAAAAACTACACTTTGGTCTACTATGTAAACAATTATTATTTACCTAAAATAGCAAAAAAATAATTAAATCTTCCCACCAAAACCCCTAGACCCCCAGTTGCCTTCTTCTTCCCTCCAAGCTTTCCCGCCCAGAACCACCTGCGCCTTCAATGGCTATTTGAGCTTTGTTTTTTACTCCATTTCACTCATCAAGAACTGCGTCATCTCGATCTATAACTGTTTTATCTTTTGGAACCCGTTTTTCTTGAAATTTCTTGTTGCGGCTGTAACGTCTCGATGCGATTAATGTGGATGGAAATCTGAGGTGAATTGGTCTGGGCTACCGTCTTTGCACATACATCCTTTCATTTCTTCAACCGGTAAGAAGTTCAAGCTATTTTTTATTTGTTCGCTATTGTTGCAGAACTACTGCATTATTTCATCGACCATCGACCACATTTGGTTGACCATCGACTTCGTTGAAGTAGATGGGGGGTTTCGTAGTAGTAGGTGCTGACTTTATGGGTGAATGGATTAAGACCCCAAAATGATGGAATTGGCAATCTAGGACAAAGACAACAATCCCTATTGCATTAAATTTGGAATGTACCTACGATCAGTTAATTGGCCAATTAATCGATCGCGGCAACTTAACGTGCCATCGCATCAAGGTTTCAATTAGCTATGTTTTTAGTGCTGCTCCTACGAGGGGTAAGGTGACTCCTTCTTTTATAAGGAATGATAATGATTTGCATATCTATATGCTCGATGTTGAAAATAATGGTAGCAGGCCTATTTTATAGATATTTGTTTGCGAGAGCTCTCAAGCAGGCTCAAATGCTGCCGCTAATGGTGCAGTTGATTCTGAACGACCACCACGACCACCACTATTCAATGAGAGTACGGGTGATCATGGCAGTGATGCTAGAGTTGGTGATACTGCTGGTGATATCGATAATGAAGAAGAAAATGCTATGTAAGATCCAGAGGTTGGAGAACCCGCTGTAAATGGGAGCAACTGTGTTGCCGAATCTGCTACCACTCAAGGCAGCAACTTGGGTGATGTGGTTGATGATTGCACAGGTTTTCATACTGGGAAAACCTTCAATACCAAGAAGAGCCTTGTTGTGGCTTTGAAGATGGGTTCAATGAAGAAGCCATTCACATTCAAAACAAAGAAGAGTACTAAATCCCTGTATGTCGTGGCGTGTGTAGAAGCGCGCTGCAGGTGGATGGTGCGCGCCATGAAGTATGTTAATTCCAACAGGTTTGTGATCACCAAATACTTTAAAGAGCACACCTGTGGGGTGCAACATCTACCAAGCCATCATCCACATGCTTCAGCGGATGTCATCGGAGAATATTTCAAGAACAGGTTTATTGAAGGCAAAGGGTTGACGACAAAAGATATCAAGAGCGCTTTGGATCAACAACTGAATAGTAAGGTAAGTTATTGGAAGTGCTGGAAAGGAAGAGAAATTGCAAAGGCTTTAGTTAGGGGCAGTCCAGAGCACCGTTACACAATTTTAGATGCGTACAGTTTTGTGTTGGAAAGCCTAAATCCTGGCAGCAAGACTGGGTTAAGGGTTGATGAACAGGGGAGGTTCAAGTATTTTTTTGTAGCTTACGGAGCTTGGGTTAGAGGGTTTACATATATGAGGAAGGTGATATCATTCGATGGGACACATTTATCGTCCACCTACGGCGGTGTTTTGTTGACGGCTGTCGCGCAGGACACGGAGAACCAGATTTATCCATTGGCTTTCTGTGTGGTAGACAAGGAGTGCGATAGCTCATGGCAATTATTTTTTGAACAGCTGGCTCACGTAGTCCCCAATACACCGGACCTGTGCATAATTTCCGATCGTGCCAAGGCCATAGCAAATGGGATTAGAAGGGTTTATACCTTAGCATCTCATGGCTGTTGCACCAAGCACCTTGCTGAGAACATGCGCGTAAGGTTCAAGTGTGGATCATTTTTGAAGGATTATTACACCGCTGCGAAGGCGTATCGATTTGAAGTGTTCAGCGATGCTTTTAACCAGCTCGCGTCAAAATGCCCTGCTGCAGCTGCTTGTCTTAAGGATGAAGTGGGCTTCCATAGGTGGACGAGAGCATATTTTCCAGGAAACAGGTACGATGTAATGACCACAAACCTTTCCGAGTCCCTCAACGCAATGTTCAAGGACGAGAGAGAATACCCCATTCTGGGACTGTGCTATGCTATTACTCGCAGGTTTACTGACAAGTTCATTGAGAGGCGTGAGGAGATGAAGAAACACAACACCATTTTGGTGCCCAGTGCTGAAATAAAATTGAATCAGAATATGCTTGAAGGAAACAAATTGATTGCTTATCATGCAGGCGGGAACGTGGAAGTACTGAAGTACACTGTGGTTGGAGATGGCCTATCCCACACTGTCAATCTTCATTTCAGAACGTGTACATGCGGGGAGTTTGACCTGGACAAGATACCATGCAAGCATGCGTTTACAGTGTTAAAGATTAGGTATGGAGATGAATATGGTGCTAGCGCGTACCATTACACTTGTCCATTTTATAGGCTTCAGACTTACATGTGTGCGTATGAAGAAAATATTTATCCAATGCCACCGGAGCAAGAATGGAGGTTCCTCCAGAGGTAGTTCATAGAATAATTCTTCCGCCGATGGTCGATCCCAAAAAGGATAGAAGGAGAATTAATCGTTTTCCCTCAGTTAGTGAAACTTTTTTCTCAAGGAAGAGGCAAAATAGATGTTCAAACTGCAAGAGAAGTGGCCATAAGAGGACAACCTACCCTGCTTTGGTACGAGGTTGATAATCAACCTTGCAATTCTGATTTGGTGTATTAGCTTAAGTTGTGATAATTTGGTGTGTTTAAGTAGTATTAGATGTGGTTGTCTTAATTTGGTATTGTGTTATTTGTTGAAACAATTTGAACTGATTGTAATAGTTTCGTTAATGTATTTTATTTCTATTTTAAGTGTCTTTTATAAAAATGACTATTATTTGAGTTCACCAAATGGTGGACATGTTTACAACTAGTTGAGTATTTACATTTTCGATTAATAGACATTAGGTTGATTATTGAAAAAAAAAATAATGTAGATTAATTGACCCAATGCAGTTGATAAAGTGATTGAACGCATTTAATACACGCGTGCGCCCCGTCATTGAAAGCAGCCGGAATTGGGTTAGACGAAGTGGCTGTTCATAATTGCCACTTGAAACGATGAGACTTTTCTGGGAACACCAAAGATTGCATTGATTTGGAGCCTATAAATAGAGTCATAAGATCCAACAATCCACAACACAACTCAAGAATCACTCACATCTTATAATGGCAAGAGCTCCAGGCACTGCAAGTAGAAGTGGAAGTGCCACCAGAAACGACAACAACAAGAATGGCAATGGAGGAATTCCCAATCTTAGGAACAACGACCCATAGGTGCTGCTGATTCGTGCTGACATAGACAGGCTTATCCGCCTCCTGTGTGATGATCGTAGGAGGCAGGAGATGAACATCCGCCGTACTGCTAGGATGTTGAGGGTGCTCATGGAACGAGCAGGGGAGGATCTGGACAACTACATCACCCCTCCCCCCTCCCCTCGTAGTAATTAGTTTTATTTTTTAATTTTTAAATGTAAAAAGAAAAGAGTTTTCATTGTGATTGCTCTTTTCTTTAAAATTATTATAAATGAAAAGCCCCCTGGGCATTATTATTATTACTATATCTGATTGTTCATTTAATTTCTCGTTCAATTTCCCGCTCCCCCTTTTTTTGTCTATTCTTGATGAACTGTCCATACTCCATTTTGGTGTATAATCAACCAACACCAAGTAGATAAATCGATAGATAGGTTCGCAAAAATGGAAATAATCGGAAAATGACCAAAAACAAAAATATAAATAGAAAAAGATAAAAGTAAAATAATATATTATGATAATAATATTTACTGAAAAATGTAAATAAAATAAATATTAAGTAATACGAAAAATATTTAAGTAATGGGAGAATTTTCTGAAAAGGGGAAACGTATCAGAAAAATAAAAAGTCGGGACTTGACTGGACAAAGGTAATCGACTATTAACAAGGGTTGATTATCGACCTAGTGTAATTTCAAATAAAATCAAAAAAATCATGACTAATATGTGTTTTTACAACTCATGTGTTGGTATATGGACCCCATTTGAGTATTATAGCTCACTTTAATACATTATAACAACTTATTGATGCCTACAAGGGAAAATCTCATGTATATATAAGTCTACTATGTCTATTCTTGTTAAGCAATGCCTTAGTGTTATGACTAATATGTGTTGTTACAACTCATGTGTTGGTATATGGACCCCATTTGAGTATTATAGCTCACTTTAATACATTATAACAACTCATTGATGCCTACAAGGGAAATCTCATGTATATATAAGCCTACTATGTCTATTCTTGTTAAGCAATGCCTTAGTGTTATGACTCATATGTCTTGTTACACCATATGTGATGGTATAATGTGCCCATCTAACATTATTGACCACTTTAATACATTATAACAACTCATTGATGCCTACAAGGGAAAATCTCATGTATATATAAGCCTACTATGTCTATTCTTGTTAAGCAATGCCTTAGTGTTATGACTCATATGTCTTGTTACACCATATGTGATGGTATAATGTGCCCATCTAACATTATTGACCACTTTAATACATTATAACAACTCATTGATGCCTACAAGGGAAAATCTCATGTATATATAAGCCTACTATGTCTATTCTTGTTAAGCAATGCCTTAGTGTTATGACTCATATGTCTTGTTACACCATATGTGATGGTATAATGTGCCCATCTAACATTATTGACCACTTTAATACATTATAACAACTCATTGATGCCTACAAGGGAAAATCTCATGTATATATAAGCCTACTATGTCTATTCTTGTTAAGAAATGCCTTAGTGTTATGACTCATATGTCTTGTTACACCATATGTGATGGTATAATGTGCCCATCTAACATTATTGACCACTTTAATACATTATTAAGTTAGTGCAGTTCTTTTATAACATTATTTATACACTTTTCGATGAATAATTACAGTATTACCCTTTTTGGATTCGAGAATAATTCCATATGTTAATTTTCAAGATACAAAGTTGATTATCGACTACTATATGTCGATTATCGCTAACCCTAACCCTAAACCCAAACCCCCAACCCCAAATCCCCAAACCCCGAACCTAAACACGGAACACGTCACGCCCCAGGTCACGTGGCTTAGGTAAAAGTCAAAAAATTTGAGCGGAAAATGGAGCCCAAATTTTCTGCCTCACTTAAACATTAACTTTAATATTTTAAAACAAATCCCCAAATATATAAAAGCTGATTTAACAATTCCCCAAACAATTTCTAGAGAACCCCAATTTCTAACCTAACCCACCCAATTCTTCAAAACCTTCTCTTTCACCAGCTGAAAAATCAAACAACTCAAAGAACATCATGAGTCAAGATTCGTCCAGCTCCAACGTAGCAGCGGAAGCCGATATCTGTTTCTGCGGCAAAAGCACGAAGCTGAGGACCTCTCGAACTAATACAAACCCTGGCCGCAGATTTTGGAGTTGTAAAACTCCAAAGGTGTGTTACTCATACATTATAGTTCTATTTTTGTTTTTGATTATTTGTTAATGTACTGATTTTTTCTTGGGTTTTGTTAAATAATGCAGTCAAGTGGTGGGTGCGACTACTTTCGGTGGTTTGATGGTGGACCACTGCCTGCAGCAGCATCGAGTATGATTGGGAATCTGGTTAGAAAGCTTAAGGATACCGAAGACAATTGTGTTTTACTGAGACAACTACTGAGTGAATGTGAAGAGCAGAATAGTTTTCTAAAAATCATGCTGAGGGATGGTGAAATGAAGCTTAAAGAAGCTGAGAAGAAAAGGGAAGAAGCTGAGCAGAAGAGTCATCGACTGAAGGTGTTGATTAAGTCGATGGTAGCTGCTTGTGTTATCTGCTCCGTTTTTAAATGGATCTCCTAGTAGTTCGCTTCTTTTAGTATGTGTATTATTTTGACACTGTGTAAATTTTGTTCATAATCCGGATATGTGTATTATTATTTTGACGCAGTGTAAACATAAGATCAATCGTTTGGTCGTTTTTGTATAAAGGCCAATAACTTGGCCGTTTTTGTATAAAGGCCAATAACTTGGCTGTTTTTGTATAAACTTAAGGCCAATAATTTGGCTGTTTTTGTATAAAAGCATCGATATTGTAATGTAGTCGGGAAAGCTCTGTTTTGTTTTTGTTATAAAAGCTTCGTTATTGTTTGAGTTGCGAGCACATAAGGAGAAACATGTTATTAGTTGCAAACCATAATTGAAACATTGAACAATGAATGAAATGAGTTCTCTCCTAACAAGTACCCTGCATTACTAAACCTACAGTTCATGTCCAAAAACAAGGTCAGCCACCATACACTTGCCTATGACTAACCAGGAGATAACCATAATAGAATATACTAGACTGTCATCAATAGAATATACCTTAACAAGTTTAAAGTTAACCATCAACTACTGTCATAAACTACTAGTTCAACATTAAACTTATACAAAACCAGGAAACCAATCATTAATACTGGAACCCGTCAAACATTATCTGTTCCAATATTCTCTGAAGGAAACTGAACATTCAGACTTGCAAGAACTTCATTCACAGCAACATTAGCTTCATCCACATGCAATGCCGCTCGTGTCTCGCGATTTTCTTCAACAATCTCTTCATTTCTAGCTTCTTCAACAATCTCTGCATTGTCTCCTTCTTCAGACATCTCTTCATCTGCTCCATCAACTTGAGCTTCATTTCTGGCTTCTTCTGCATCTGCAGTATCTGCAGTCATCTCTTCATCTGCTCCATGAACTTGAGCATCATGGAAAACCTCTTCTTCTTCATCGACTGCCGCATTTTTTTCTCTCACATCTTCATCCTTCTCTTTATTATTATTCCCTTCATTCACTACAACTAAAGGGAAATACTTAGAAACTGACAAAAATAATCAAATTATCATTAAAATGAATATAGATGCCTTTCTTTTTTCTCTTCACAAGCTTCCTTTGCTTGAACAGCTTCCTCTTCATCAGGTTCCTGGACTTTGTTTTCCTTTCACTGTTCACCTTCTTCTCTTTCAACAATTTTAAAATCTCCTCACTCACCTCCAACATTCTTGACAGAACACATTGCACATGCCCACAGTGCCTGCAAGTTCCCCTGCTACCACCATCAACACCATCACCAGCACCAGCACCAACATTATCACCATCATCAACATCATCAACCCTATCTTCTTGGCTTTCAGTTTTGTGCATTTCATCAGCATACTCCTCCACAATGTACTTAATGCCAGTGACCCCCTCCAGCATAGCCCTTACCCTGTCCAGTGCAGGATCCTCGACCTCATCAGCATGAGGAGAGACAAATTTTTTGCAACCCTCAACTTCTTGCACTGTTGGGATCAAGAAAGGGTGCAAAACCTGTCATCAAATGATAAAATAATTAATAAATTAATTAATCATTAAATGATAACATAATTAATAAATTGAATTGATACATACCTGTCTAGCTCCTTGATGGCCTGCATCAACATCTCCCACATTTCTTCTTGTATGCTGCCACCTCAGCATCCTTGGGATTGGCAAGGGGGACTGTTCAGATTTCCCAGCATTACGGCCAACCAAGGGCACAACCTTATGTATCCATGCCTGTCATAAATGCCACAGTCACATTACATATGTTTTCACACAATCATTCTTAATAAAACTGGAAAATAAAATAATAATACTTACAAGGAAGGCCCATGGGAATCCAAACAGTGCATAACCAGCAGTTTTTTCCCTCTACATGCTGTCGATGGGTCTTCGCAAAATCCACTTTATTGTAGAGGTAGTCCACTGTCAAGTCATAACAAAGCCTGCCCCAGGGGTACTTGCTGAAAAAGTCCAGGTTATCCACACATTGGATCCACCATTTCTCAACATTTTTAGTTTTGTCCCTGGCCATCAGAACAGTATGGAGGAACCACAGGAGGGCCAACTTTAGCTTCTCTTCCTTAGAGAACTGTCTCTGCTCCATCAAGTACAGTAGATTTTCTGCCCTCACATCCCCACCACCACAGACCTTCTCTAGAAATCCTTCACCATTTGCCAAGAACTTGGCCTTCAATTTGGTATCTGGCTCTTGACAACAGTTTAAGCCAGTCATCCAGTAGAACTCCCTCAAGCCAAAACAGACTGGCTTACCATCTATTAAGAACCACATCTCATGCTTTTTCTTGGACTGCCTAATAGTCCTCAAAAGCATTGAGTGCACCAGCTGACCATTGAAGGTCCAACTCTCAGAAAGGTTTAAGAAATCCCCAAAAACTGATCTCCTAAACATCTTTTCAAGCCCCAATTTTGCCAGCTTGGTCTTGAAGTCATAAAATTTTTTCACTGAAGATCTCACAGAGGTCCTTGCATTAAATGATTCAAACCTTGACAACCAGGTTTTGAACTTAAAGGTACTGACATCAATGTCAATCACCTTCTGTGGAATACTTAATTTGTCAAGAGGATGCACATCCTCTTCATCATCCTCATCTCCCTCTTTATCAACTCCATCATCTGCTCCATCACCCCTTGCACCAGCCTGATCTCTATCAACCCCTTTATCAACTCCATCATCCCTATCACCAGCCTGATCCTCCTCTCCAGCACTCTTCCTACTTGCCTCCCCAGAATCATCCTCATCCTCATCATCATCATCATCATCAATCACAACAGTTTTTCCTTTTCTTTTTGCTGCAGCAGCAGCACTACTACCACTCCATCTTCAGCTTGAAATCTGTCTATCTGATCAAAGGTATCAGCAGATGCACCTTTTGAACTCAAGTTGTCACCCACCTCTGTTTGACCACCACCAACATCTTTATCAGTGGATGTGGCATCACTGTCATCATGTTCTTCCTCCACCCTTCTTCTTTTGCATTTGACAAAATCTGTGGGGATGTTCGAAGACACCCAAGCTTCTTGTGCTGATTTACGCATGGACCACCTACGCGTACGTATATTTTTTTCCTTAGCTCTCTTGTATTCTAAAAGCTCCGCTCTACGCTCTTCCCAAGTTCGCGGACCTTTTCCTTTCGGAACGACGCGCTTTAACCTAGGCATTTAATCACCTAAACAAAACACATTTTTACAACGAAAGTTAAAGAAAAAACCCCCAAAAATTACACCTACACAAACCACATTTTAATACGAAAGCTAAAGAAAAACCCCCAAAAATTAAACCGAAAACCAAAATCGAAAATTGCGTATAAACCGGTAAAATAACAAAACCCATTACCCGAAATCAAGATGTAAAGATGCAGAATAGCCATTAATCGTAGAAAATACAGAGTTAAATTTCAAATAAAAACCCTAACAAAATCGAGTGCGTACCTGTTTATGCTGTTCGTCGATAATGTGCTTAACCCACAGAGATCCTTTAAATAACTCAAAAAAGACACTCACAGCAGTTGAAGTCGTGCAGGCAGTTGATAGAGAGAAAGTAGGAGAAGTTGAGAGTGAAAATTGGAATGGCACGCAGTAGTGTATGATCAACCAAATAGAGTAGATGTAGTATCCATTATGTTTTAAATTACCCGGGTACTTTTTTTTATTTCAAATGAGTTCACAAGTTTTTTATGTTTTGCACCCTAAGGAATTATTTTTTTGCACCCAGAAGTTTCTAAGAATACTAATCCAGTCCTTGGTCCCCACTTAAGTTTTTCTCTCTCCAAAAATATGTCAAAAAGAAATGGAAATGTTAAACTTTTTATTCAACACTTTGAGGGGTCTTTTAGCTAATTCTTCTCAAGTAACTTTGCCCCTCTTTTAGTTCCGGTCTAATTTCAATACATAGGGACAAGAGATAGAGACGTGCTTCCCACCTACCTGCCCCACGCGCATATGACCCTACATTGGACTCTCTGGATAGAGACTTCAAAAACCCTAAATATATTTCCATACAACCTCTCTCTACACACTCTTTTAACACTTCACTACTTGTATTGAGAATTCTTTCTATAAACTATACCAAGAGAGAAAGCAAAAGAAGCTTAAGCAAACTCTCTTAAAATCATTTCCATTCACCCCTTTTCATGATCCTCTCTTCAACTTTTATTATTAGTTCTTCAAGAAAAAAGTTGACACACACATATTTTTATATGTAAACTCTATGCTATTTTTTTTTTCCAATTTTTATGTGCGCTTTATTCTTATTTTTTTTCCCCTTTAAGTTTGATTCTGTCCAGGTTGCTGTTCCTCTTTCGCATCTGTTCCTTATTTCCTCCCACACCCCTAATTAAAATCACCTGTTTTTCTTTAATTTTTCTTGTTTTTTAATTGGTTCTGTTTTATATTTCCCCTTTGTTATCATCTCATCTTGTTCTTCCCTTTACTTGATTCCATGAACTTCGTCTGCATCTAATTCTCTTCCTAGTTCTACTCCTTTTCCAAAAGAGAGTTTTCTAGCTTACCCTAATCCTATATCTTCAGGAAAGTCTCATCATCTTAGGGTCTAGCTAGCTAATCAAATAAGTAAGAAATAATCTTGTATTTGAGCTAAAGGGGATTAGTTAACTTAGCAAATATGGCTAATAGGTGGTGGGGTGGACAGGCGGGCATACCTGGCCTAGAGCCAGGATCTTGCTCACCTATGCTACTAACAAAGCAGCTTTCCATGAACGAGAATCATCACAACAGTGGAAGCAGTGGTGAAAATCAAGAAGACAACGATCGCGAAAATGGAGAAATTGAGCCTAAGGAAGGTGCTGTTCATGAAGTTGGTAGCAATAAAAGACCTAGAGGTCGTCCACCAGGGTCCAAGAACAAGGCTAAACCCCCAATATTCGTGACCCGTGATAGTCCTAACGCGCTCCGGAGCCATGTTATGGAGGTGGCTGGTGGTACAGATGTGGCTGATAGCATTGCTCAATTTGCTAGAAGGCGTCAACGGGGCGTTTGTGTACTTAGTGGAAATGGTTCAGTTGCAAATGTAACCCTAAGGCAACCATCAGCCCCAGGTGCTGTTGTTCTTCAAGGAAGATTCGAAATTTTGTCTTTAACTGGTGCTTTTTTGCCCGGTCCAGCCCCACCAGGCTCGACCGGGCTAACCGTTTACTTGGCCGGTGGCCAAGGGCAGGTGGTTGGTGGTAGTATAGTTGGACCATTAATAGCTGCTGGACCAGTGATGATAATAGCAGCCACTTTTTCTAATGCAACTTATGAAAGATTACCACTAGAAGAAGAGGAGGAGGGCGGAGGCGACGGTCCCAACCAGTCTCAAGCACCGGGAAATTCGCCTCCGCCTGTGAGGCAGCAACTGCAACAGCAGCAGCATGAGTTGCCTGATCCATCATCACTTCCTATTTATGATTTTACACCAAATTTATTACCTAATGGTGGACAGTTGAATCATGATGGATATGTTTGGGCAACTCCTCGACCACCTTATTGAGATAAAAAATGAAGTTTGAGGAATAAAGGGTAGGAAGAGATCACTAAGGTAATTTTGTATCAATGTTATGATTTTATACATAGAGTTAATGTTTGTGTTCAAAGGAAAATGTTTTGGAAGAAGTATATATAGTTAGGATGGAGAAACTATATACTTTTTCTAAGTAAATAAACATTTTCTAATCTTGTAGCTTCCATTATGGTTGAAATAAATTAAAATATGATTTCCTTTTACTCCAATGATTAATTATCTCTATCTTTTAGTTTGTGTTTCTTTGAGAGAGTTATAGGAAGATGTGCTAATAAGGTCTTTATTGTTTTTTCTTTATGCTAGAAATGATGAATGCTCATGTTTCTTAGAATTAAATAATCACATATTCCATTGCACTTTAATTCACTTTCAATTTTTATTAGCACTATAGTGGGATTAAAAAAAAATGGGATAATAATTGTTGCAAGCACTAAAGAAAGACCAGACCAATCCATGTGCAGTAGGTTAATCTACTTAGGCGGTTTTTTTTAATCAGATTACTTAGTTGATGCTGCTAACTGGTTGGACCAGCTTTTCTTTTGGATAACTAGGTTACTTTGTTTATTTCATTTTTTATTTAAATGAATATAAATATAATCAAGGAAATTCGTGGTAGTTTGTGAACAAATTAAATCAAGAAGTTTTAAATTGCTTATTCCAGAAAGGAGTTCCTTTCTGGAACTGATCATCTTGTTTCAATATAAAGTTCTTCAACTGATCAATCTTTTATGTTCTTACTTCTAATATTCATTTGATGATCATTTCCTTCATTAAAAAATTAGCTATAGATAAGACACAGCTATGATCTTTTGGAAATGCACCTGAATGCATGGTTAAAAGAAACTCCTCTAAAGTGTAGGCCTATGGAAGACAAAAAAACGTAACACATTCCCAGCTGCTTCTACTTGTTCCCGGGCAAATACATGCACACTCATTATTTGATGACTAAATAACATGCTAATTCAATTATTACTTTATGTTATATATATATTCATCCATTATATCTATTCTATCTCTTCTCTACTAAAAATACAGAATAAAAGAGTTGACAAAGGGTTATTGCCTCTTGGAATCCCACTTGCAAGAGACTTGCACTAATTAAGTGGATTGAGTGTTCACTTAATCAATAAAAGGAGTCAAATGTAATGTTGAAGACAGATTGCTATCTAGGCTAGGTTAACCTGTTAATATTTTTTTTTTTTACAAAGATTACCTTCAAGCTATACTTGTTAGTCACTTGGGCAATCATAATGCATCATACTTTGATATATTTTGAGAGTGACCTAATATTGGCAATTTGGTGCATTTTTAGGCTTAGTTGTAATTGTCTAACATAATACATGTTAGGGAGATCTCCTTTTATTATGGCAACAACTGATGATTACAAATAAAACAATGGTCATTATTATAAAGAAAAACGAACAAGGTATTATACTAGGAAATATGCATGGCACAAAAATCTCGATATATGAATCTTTTGATCTGCCCAGTTAAGGTATGTCAAACTACCGATTAATGAATGCAACATGAACTCGGTTCTTCACATTAAGTGGATCTTCATCCTTGACTTTTGTTTGTAAACTTAAGAGTCCTGAATGTAAGAATCTTTTTGAGATATTTGAAAATAGTATTTAAGTTGCGTTTACGCACAGTGTAAAGATTTTATACACCATCGGTGAGTGTTAACCTGTCATTCCTTGTTATGTATGTTGCTCCCAAACGCACACGCAAGTATACGTGGTCGACAAGTAATAAAGTGATAAGATTGAGTATCGTTCCCACGAGGACTATTGTTCAGACTGAATCCAAGCAAACTATTTCTTAAAAACTATTCAGGGATCTTTTTCGATGATTGTTGTGATTTTTACTAACTAAAGAAAACAATAATTAAAAAACAAGGAATGAAGTCAAGTAATCGAGAGCAATTTATGAGTTGTTATCAATAAGAGAGAAATGGTCCAGAGTCAGAGCGACATACAATCCAGTTGAGTTTTCCAGTTAATTATATTTCTTGATTTCCTAGATTGCTAACTAACACGTTAAATATGTTCGTAAAAACCTATAGATTCTTCACGACTTTATGCAAGCTACTTTAACACCTATATGTATATTGAATTAAATCACATGCATGCATTAAAGAACTCTGTATTTAGCTAAGCAAGGCGAATAGGTATATGTCTATCCTACTCGCAAACCAATTTCCTGATGGACAGGTTCACAATCAAGCCCTATTCTTTCTTATGTACGTTCATAAATTCCCTCTGTCGAATTTAACTTATAAACCGTAGATAGTGTTCAATTATCGAGCCCTAAATAGCCAAACATTTAGGCTCAAGAAAGAATAAACAATCCATAGTGGTAAATCAATAGGTAGAAATCAACTTTCAAACATCAACCTTCATGTATTTGCTCTAACCCTAGAATGAACAAACTATAAAATTAAAGAGAAATAAAAAAGAGAAAGAGAGAAAAACTCGTTTAGAAGACATCTATGGCTCCTCTGTTCTCCTCCACGTCCAACCTCCCTAAAATCCTAAGTTATAATATATTTATAATGTTTACAAAGTGCTAGGATAAGTTAAATCAAATTCTAGGAAAATTTGAAGTCTGATAGTCGAAGCTATATGCGAAGCGCCGCTTTAAAAAACGCTTTGGCAAAGTCGAAGCTATGAACGAAGTAAAGCTTTGAAGAAAGCTTCAGGTATACTGGAAGCTATTTGGCATGTGGGGCTTCAACAAAAGCTTCGTCCCAAGCTAACACCTCTCTCACTCAAAGCTATATGATAATCACAGCTTCAAAGAAAGCTTCAATACACTTTTCTAGCTTCTTGTCGATTCTTGAATTTAAGCTCCAACTTCATCCATTCTTTCCTTATTTGCACCCATTCACTACCTAGAAGCACAAAGACGACAAGTAAGTGCAAAAATCTTAGTTACACCACAAAAGCAACGAGTTAAGTACTAAAATGTAAGGAAATATAGGCGTATAATGCCAAATATCACCACCCCACACTTAAACCTTTGCTCGCCCTCGAGTAATCACCAAGTACAAATTCCTAACTAAATCCCAAAACTCGATAGAACAGGTCTACCTTTGATAATGGTTGATACCGACCATTAGACAAGAGCATAAGTATATACTATGTGACCCACAACATGCCAAAAATCCATCATATTTTAAAATGCTAGAACAACCAACTCAAGACATCTCAATTTCAAAAACCGACTCAGTATAACCAAACTTTCCAAAATTACACCCATTCGCTCAACCAAGAATTCCATAATTTCACCTATCTTTCACAAACCATGTGCCCTCACCAAAAAATAATGAATCAAAAAAGTGTCCCAAAAATCACACAAATAATAAATTTCAAGAATAGATTAGGGACATAATATAAAAAGAATTCACTCGCTCTCACAAAGAAGTTCACATGCAACATACGACGTACCATAGGCGTGCTCGTAGTGTAGGAATCCACTAATGTAAGCTCACTCCAATTCGGGATTAACTAGGACTTTAAGGGTTGTAGTATAGGCTAAAGGACGGGTAGGATAAATATGGATAAAATAGTGACTACCTCCCTAAGCACTTTAATACATCACTTTCAATTTTTTACCACGCTTCTTCTCAAAACCAACCAAGCAACCGTCCAAACAATGCACCCAAGAATTATCCTCTCAACTTTAAGCATTTATATCACTTTTTGCACAACAATAGTAAGGATTGAAATTTTCTTCTATCTTTTATTTTCTATATTTTTTTGGAAAAAAAATATTTTTCTTTCAATTCAATATTTTTCTCAACCTTGCCAATATACTTTTTCTTCAAATTCACCATATTTTTTCCTCATTGGTTCAACTCAAAAGCTACCCAATTTCTTCAACCACAACTCCACAAACAAAAGTTGCTTGACTTTTGTGCTCATGACACTTAAGTTACATATCTACTTTGCTAATTAAAGATTCGGGAGAGATTAGTTAGGGTAGAATAGTGAAGCTAGCGAGGATTTGGGTTGATAGGCTATTTTTATAGACTAACTCATCTAAACGGAGTTACTCTCAGAAGAGGTCTCATTTCCTCGGGTTATGGGTAGTACTTTATATGCTGAACCATGGCTTTGACGAGCGCCATTGAGGTAAATCCCTTCTAGGCCGGGAGGATTTTGGATATTACATTAGAACGAATCGGCCATAATATATTACTCTTGTGCTATAATTGCATCCTAGGCTCAAAACTTGTCTTCCTTGGTTGTGAGAAAGCCATTGATCACATTTACTTGCTTTCCTAGTGTAGTTTATATTTGTTAATATCATTTCATCACCTTATTATCCTAGTTTGGCTTAGTCAAATAAGTTTAGTTCCTCCGCTACTTTAATCGTATCACTTTGTTCTTTGTGGATTCGACCCCGAATCCTAGTTGGGTAAATTATATCGCGACGACCGTTCATATCTCAATTCGAGGTATGCGTTGAGCGTTGTCACCCCTTTTTGTTGGCATCCACAATACAAGCCTTATCCCTTTTGTTCTTAGTTGTCTTCTTTTTGAACCCCGTACTCCTTAGAGCACTTTAATGTGAAAAATAATATGAATAGTCATGAAATATATTTAAAAAAATCAAGTCTTCAATAACAACAACACACCAAATATATTCAATACAAAGCATGAAAGCAAAGAAAGGAGTACAAAGGGTTGAGAATTTCTCAATGGGTTGCTCCAAATCTTCACCCTCTTGGTGTTCTTGTTGATAGATCCTTGCTCAAAGATTGGAAAATTGGCCAAAAGATATGCCCTAGATCGTTCAAGGGCCTATTTATGTGTTCACAATTCAGCTGATGTGAAATTCCAAAACTGTCCAGCGAGCGCTCTTGCACGATCGTGTAATAAACGGCGCTATCGCGCTGAACAACTTTTCTGGGCTTCGCGATTGCGTCCTCTTGGTGCTTTCGCACTGGCTTGTCTTTACCTCCTGCACGATCGCGTTGAGCAGTTTTCCAGTCCAGAAACAGAAACTTCTCAATTTGGCTTGTTTTGACTTGTTTCCATCTATTCATCACAGCAGCACCAATATCCTGCAATATGTAACTAAAACATGATAAGTGTGCGTATTTAATCAATGATACCCCACAAAGCTCAAGTAAATAGACGGCAAAGTGTGGCATTTTTCCCACAGATCACACCCCAAACTTAAACTATTGCTTGTCCTCAAGCAAAGCATACTTCACTAGAATTCAAGTTGCAATTCATCTATTCATGCATTTTTCATAAAAGGCCACAACAAGCCAAAACTTATTTAGAGTTCAACAGCTAGTGACATCGGTTGGTTCCAACATTTAAGCCAAGTCATGTGAACACCACTTGTAAAGATCAACAACAAAAGAAGGCAAACATGCCATGACACAAGACTTTCAAAGTCTGCCTTTTCGTCACAAGAGTTCTTTGCTTGATCACCTCAATTGGGAAGTGAAAAAACAAATTTTCAACTCAACTTCACAAGTGCCCTCACCACTCAAGAGGATATCCCAACCACAAAAATGCAATGACAACACAAATGAGATTAATGATAGGAAGAATTCACTCATTCTCTCAAACGAAGTTCATCATGCACACTAAAGATCCATAAGCTTGCCCTTAATGTACCTCTCCACTAATGTAGGAATGCTTGACCCGAAATCAATTAGGACTTAGTTAGGGTTGTAATGTAGGCTTTTGGTCAAAGGTGGGGTAAAAATGGGCAAATAGTGACTGCACACCTTCTTGAGCACTACACCATACAAAAATTGAAAGCACACTTTATTTTCCTTGCACTTACACCTTGATAAATTGAGGATTATACACTAGTCTTTCCCCTCTTTATTCATCAATTCTATTTTTCTTTTTCTTTTTTCACTTGCTTCTTTTTGTTTCTTTTCTCTTTCTTTTCTTTCTTTTTTTTTTCAAGATTTTCTTTTCAACTTATTTTTGTTGCTTTTTTCTTTCTTTTGATTATCATTGACTTCCACACTTTCACCATAACTCGTGCCACCCCCAAACTTAGGTTTTTGCCTAAGTTGTATGTCTTTCAATGCACACAAGATAGTAGGACAAAAAAAGGATTAGTGCTTTAAGCACTTAGAATTGGTCGGGGTTAATAATGTGGTTGCCAAAAGAAAGAATATTAAGCACAAGGGGGTTGACTAAAATCATAATGCAAGGATAGGCTTTTTAGGTTACTAGCGGACCAAGGAAAGCCTAAAATTATTTTTCAAGTCAAGCATCACCTAGGATTTCATCTCGAAGCACAATTAGGGCAAGTTCTAGATCAAGAAGAATACACATGAACACACCAAAATCTCACCATATATGGTACAAGTAAAGCAAGGAAGACGAGTATATTCAAGTCCCAATCAAAGACAATTAAGCATCCAAATTTTACTCATAGCCTAATGAAAGCTAATTAGTGACATAAGAGTCAAAAGTTGAACTTAAAGATCATAGCACAATTCACCAACTAAATTTTTCTATCCATTTTTCAAAACAAGCTCACATGACAAGGATTAAATAATGGTGAAACCAAACATGCCAAGAATTAGCCAAGGGGAAAAAAATCCACAACTACTATTATACTACTATTACTACTAATTAAATCCTAAGAATGCCCGGTTCAGAAGAATTGCTTCCTTGGAAAAGAACCATGACAAATAAAAACCAAGGAAGTTATGTCAAAAATTTTATACAACATGGTATTTATAATGAAAATGGTTGTTCGGGCCCAAATGAGGCTTTCGCACCCAAATGGGATGCCTATGTATCACACAAAGGTGAATCAGATAAAAAGAAGCAACATCCCAGGCGTAGTTTATAGGAGTACTTTTTTTAAAATATATATATATATATATATATATATATATATATATATATATATATATATATACTAACTAACTGCTAATTATGAACAAGCTATTAACACAATACTATAATAGCTACTTATACTAATATCAAAGAAAATGATCATCCACAAAGTTTTCACAATTTGTTCAAAAACAAGGCAAAGAGATGGTAGACATGTCATAAAAATCAAGCAACATGAGCAACATCAATACTACACCCAAAATCCAAATACACCCCCAAACTTAAAAGTGCAACTAACAATGTCATACAAATGGTGTAAGGAACTCCCTGACTAAAAGATCAATCCTCACTGTCAGTGTTGGGGTAGCGAAGCTCATCCTCGGTCTCCGCATCTGAGCTAGTAGAGCGACAAAGCGAGTTCACCTTACTCATCATCTTGTTCAGGAAGTAGCTTGTTCTCTTGCCAAGCTTCTTCTGCTTCCTCTCTATTTTGTCCAGCCTGATCTTGATCTGCTCCTGCCCAGCTGCTACTTCCTCCAATGATAAAGTGCTCGCAGGCTTGGAGGAAGAACCCTCTCCATGTGGGCTTGAAGGGAGGCCTGCTACCAGCTGTCTAATGTGAGCGTCCACAGAAGAAATCAGAGATGAAATGTACCTCATGTTGGACGCTCCTGATGAAAGTGGTTTGAACTGGAGTGTATGAACTCCCTGGTGCAGTAGTAGTACCGGAGGCTGAGAAATCTCCAATAGCTGGGTCATCAACATCATTCTAGGAGGTCGCCTTGACATTTCTTTTCTTGCTTTGAGTTACCCCTCCTGGTCCTTTCTTCAATAATGGATAGATAGGCTTTGTGACACTCACACCAGTATCACCTTGATGCTCCTCTACTCCGGTATTCTTGCAAAGCTTTGAAATCAAGCATGGGAAGAACAGACTCCCTGTTCTCTCTCTCACAACCTCCTCGATCTCATCCAGAATTATCTCCCCAACATTGACCTTGAAACTGTCAATTAGTGCTGCAATCAGTCGTTCTTTTTCTAAGGTGAGGTCACTCTCATTACCGGAAGGCATTACCCTAGCACAGATAATAGACAATCAAATGCGAGCCTCAGCGGTGAAGTCAGTTGACACAATCTTTAGTCTGTATGTGGACCAATCTGAAGGAGTACTCCCTTAAAGTTTATCAACCAACCACTGCACACCCCCTTCATTGGCACGGGTCTTATACACAGCATTGTCAACATATTCTAGCCCATACACTTCATTGATTGTGGTTGCATAAAACCACACTTGTTTACCTCTTACGGTGGTCACCAACTCACCTCTAAAGTTAGTTTGAGAGGCGTTGGCATAAAATTCCCTTGCCATGGAAGAGTTTGCCCTCTCAGGTTCTTAGACAAAACAACTCCAGCTACTGTTTTCAAGCTTTTGGAAGAAGTCGAGGAACTTTTCTTCAACTTTGACCATATGGATACCTCTTTCCTTAATGAAGCTCTTTGCACGATCACTTAGGTATTTTTCATAGCATGATGCAGATAAGAACTTTGTTGTGTCATATTCTTCCTCCCCTTCTCCCATAAAGTGGGGTTTGTTGTCCGTTATATTGTTTTGGTTGTCTTGCTCGGCCATTGTATGAGAAAAAGTACCTACAAATATCACAATTGTCAAAACATGGTTTTGGGTACTCAATATATGCATTAGTAAAGCTTATGAGCCAAAGATTGAAGTAAAAAATTTCCAGTAATGGGCTGTGCAGGCTTACTGTTTTTGCCAGAAATTAGAACTCTGCACGATCGCGCAAGGACAGGCGCGACCGTGATGAGTTGTCTACGAACCTCTTGCGCAATCGCGACACGTCTAACGCGATCGCGAAGGAGAGAGCTTGACAAAACAGCACGTTCGTGCAGGTCTTCACGCGATCGTGAGTTCGTCTTCTCACACAGGATGAAACTGACCTCGGCTACAACACCCAGAATTTCACATGTTCTAAACATTAATCACACTGTACACCCATAATTTTAACGAGAAACACACAAATTTTTGCTTCAAGTTCTCAAAATTAACACTAGGGTTTAGTTCAATTGGGTATTAACAAACTTGTAACCTAACCCATTTTCTTCACATACATATTGACTATAAGGGTACATCAGACTTCCCCCTATGTTCTATGCAATCCCTTTATTTTCCCATTCATACAACCAACAATGCAATCAAGAGAGGAAGAGTGCTTACACATGTATTTGCCAAACAAAATTGAAATTACAGAACATACCTTGATGATGGAGATGGAATGCTTGAGAGTGGAACAGAGGATGGAATGGAGCAGTTGGGATGCAAAAATGGGGGAGGAAAATTAAGAGAATGAGTATTTTGAAGAATTGGGTTATTTGGCATCTAAAACTTCCCCTTTAATATCTGAGCCGTTACTCAGCGTGATCGTGTGGACCAAGGAGCGATCGCGCTTTGCTGCTGAGCAAACTTACGCGATCGCGTGTGTTGTAGCGCGATCGCGCAGGTTTATCTCTCCGTGAAGCTCGATCGCGCATCCTCTGACGCGATAGCGCTGAACATTTTTTTGATCAACTTCCAGTGAGCAGAAATTCAGTGGGCTGTCCGCCCTAAATATTAGGCGCTTCACCTCCTGAGATTCAGATAGTAAAATTTCAGTGGGCGGTCCGCCCTGCACCCCCGGGCGGTCCATTTCTCCATGCTTATGCCTTAGACCATACATCCTAGCAACTAACAATTGTGGTATTTAAGTGAGATGATAACAAACAACAACAAAAACTAATCTAACCTAATATGCAACAATAAACAAATAAAATTTTAAAGAGATTGCGCTTTATTTAACGTCTTGGCTAGACGGTACCCATGATGATTTTCTCTCCACTTGGTGAAGGTGAATTTTCTCCCCAACATGGCTTCATGTTCTTTGTTGTGCTCCTTAGGTGGGGGTACGCATTTCCTAGCTTGTAAAGCAGAATTCTACATCTTGCACTTTTTCGCTTTCAAGTGAGGGATGTCGTTTTGTCTCCTTGGCGTGGAAAATTCAACAGTGTATCCATTTTGCTCATCAATGACAAAATCATCCAAAGGTTCTTTTTCTTCTACTTCCATTACATCATCCACACAAAGATTTGAGAAGTGGAGTGAATAAGGTCCAACTCTTTTCAACACTGATGGTGCACCAGGCTTGACATTCTCCTCTTCGATGGTATTAGAGCATCACAAGAGTTCTTCATTTCTGCCCTAGACTCCAACACACTTCCTTGCTTATGGCATCATTACCAAATAGCTTGAAGATATGATCACTTCCATGAGTTTCCATGATTTGACTTGTGCTCTTTTCCATAAATTTCCTATTTCTAGCATATCATTCACGATTTCTCATGTTGAGCCTCGGAAGCTTCAACCATTTCATGCACTAGAATTTTCAAGACACGAGCTTCAAGATCAAATTGGTTCACTCTTTGTCCTAGTTCTTCTCTTTCTTATTTGAGATCCCAACCATCTACATTTAAGTCTTGAAAGCATGCTTCATAGACTTCTATTTTTTGAGCTTGATCTTGGACCCAAGCTCGGCTCACAATTTCTTCTTCATCCCAAACGTGCTCTTCTTTAACAATTATTTCTTGACATTCAAGCACATCTTCCATGGAGGGTTCTTCTTGAAAAATATACACATTCTTAGCCTCTTGAGCATTAAAGGTTTCAATCAATTGCTTTATTTTCTCCTTCAAGAGTTGTAGGGCTAAGTCGTTTTGGTGAACTTCCTCTTTCATTTCTTTCATCTCCTTGAGAGTTTCGCCATTCTCATAATGTTGTTCAAGTATCCGCTCCATCAAGTATTCACATCTCTCATTTTGAGTGCATTCTTCTTGTGAAGTGGATAAGTCCATCTCTTCTTGAAACTTTTCTTCGATGTCTTGCCATTCGGGTTCAAGTTTCATGTTCATGTTTGTATTGGAACTATCAAACTCGTAAGCATCATTAGCACTACGAGAAGATATTAGGAGAAGAATAAAATCCACTACGAGAAGAATAAAAAATATTAGGACTAAAAGGTTGAATCCACTATAAACTCGTAAGCTCGTAAACTCCACTACGAGAAGAATAAAAAATCCACTACGAGAAGAATAAAAAATATTAGGACAACCGTCCCAATGGCCATTTTGAACCCCACACTCATGACATATGTTCCACTCAAAAGGTTGAGAAGGTGCGCACAACTCGCCCCGGAAACAATTTGACATTCTTGCCAATAGTGAGGTCCACCACAATAAGGACAAAGATCACTCATGTATGGATTTTCAACATTTGACCAATTTTGATTCCATGATGCCATTTCAAGGTAATTACTACTAAGCTAAAGTAACTAACTAACGAAAGTAAACATTACACACAAACAAATATTTACAATTTACAAAGAACATAACTACTATTCACAATTCACACGGCAAAGATTCATAAAGTTTGGAACTAAGCCAATTAGCTCAACTCCTCAAACTACTCTAATACGCCAATTGTTCCCCCGCAACGGTGCCGATTTTGACAACGCTTAACATACACCTCGAATTGAGATATGAACAGTCGTCGCAATATAATTTACCCAACTAGGATTCGGGGTCGAATCCACAAGGAATAAAGTGATACAATTAAAGTAGCGGAGGAACTAAACTTATTTAACTAAGCCAAACTAGAATAATAAGGTGATGAAATGATATTAATAAATACAAGCTACACTAGAAAAACAAGTAAAGGTGATCAATGACTTTCTCACAACCAAGGAAGACAAGTTTTGAGCCTAGGATGTAATTATAGCACGAGATTAATATATTATGGCCGAGTCGTTCTAATGTAATATCTTGAATCCTCCCGGCCTAGAAGGGATTTACATCAATGGCACTCGTCAAAGCCATGGTTCAACATATAAAGTACTTACCATAACCCGAGGAATTGAGACCTCTTCCGAGAGTAACTCCTTTTAGATGTGTTAGTCTATAAAAATAGCCTATCGACCCAAATCTTCGCTAGCTTCACTATTCTACCTTAACTAATCTCTCCCGAGTCTTTAATTAGCAAAGTAGATATGTAACTTAAGTGTCATGAGCACAAAAGTCAAGCAACCAAAACAATAGAAGCTAGATAATCAAAATCCACAAATATAAAATCCTAGTCATGATTCATTCATATAACCATGTCCAAAATCATACCAACTACAATATGAATAGTCATGAAATATATTCACAAAATCATGTCTTCAATAACATCAACACACCTAATATATTCAATACAAAGCATGAAAGTAAAGAAAGGAGTACAAAGGGTTGAAAATTTCTCAATGGGTTGCTCCAAATATTAACCCTCTTGGTGTTCTTGCTGATGGATTCTTGCTCCAAGATTGGAAAATTGGCCAGAAGATATATTCTAGGTCATTCAAGGGCCTATTTATGTATTCCCAATTCAGCTGGTGTGAAATTCTAAAACTGTCCAGCGCAGTTCAGACGCGCTCTTGCGCGGTCGCATAATAATAGTGCTGGACAACTTTTCTAGGCTTCGCGATCGTGTCCTTTTAGCGCTTTCGCGCTGGCTTGTCTTTTCCTCCTGCGTGATCGCATGTGAATCTGCGCGATCGCGTTGAGCAGTTGTCCAGTCCAGAAACAGAAACTTCTCAATTTGGCTTGTTTTGACTTCTTTCCATCTATTCATCACAGCAGCTCCAATATCCTGCAATATGCAACTAAAACATGATAAGTGTGTGTATTTAATCAATGATACCCCGTAAAGCTCAAGGAAATAGACGGTAAAGTGTGAAATTTTACCCACACATCAGTAGGCTCAAAAGGGCTTACTAAGGATAATATTAAAGGGTAGGCTAATCAAGGCTAAAAGGACTTATCAAAGAAACGCCTGTATCATCTCCCGGCTAGAGCAAACCTAGGATTTCGCTTTGAACACACGAGACAAGTTCTAGACATCAATATGTAAGCATGGAACACAACTAAATATCACACATGACACATAGTTCACTCAAGATGGCTCCCTTCTAACTCTCGGTTTACTCAAATAAGGTGCAAATTTTGAAATTTAAGCAATAAAGAACAATGGTTAACACGAGTCAAGTAGTTGAACTTAAGTGTCTCAAGACGGTCGTTCTACTTTTTCTAGGCATGCATCAAAATTTTAAGACCAAAAGGGATTCACAAATAGCAAATTCTCAAGTCTAAATCCACCGGTATTAAACAAATCAAAGGCACCTAGCATTCTATCATTTTTCCTAAAGATACTTTACTAACTAAGACTATATTACTCCTAAAAATAAAAATTACCCGGTTCAAAGGTCTACCCATGGAAAAGAACCGAGGCCATAAGAAAATCACGGGGCAAATGACATGTACCACTAACTAAAATCAAAAAGAAAATATTTTTGGAATTTTTCATTGATTTTCTAATTTTTTTATCGTTTTATATAATAAATGAAGAAAAAATAAAAATAGAGTCAAGTGACAAAAATAAAAATATGTATTAAAAAAATTCCTAACGGTACAGTCAACCTCAAAAATTCAAAAATTCCCTCATCCCACACTTAAACAAAGCAATATCCTCAGTGCGATAAAAATAAAATACAAGAGTTAAAAGAACTTCTCTGAAGGCCGAATGGCCTAGCGTTTGGTGCTAGCATCCTCCAAGCTTCCGTATAACATGAGGTACTCAGACTTCCCCCAACAGGTCATCACTATTAGGCAGGGGTAGGACACCCTACACTTAAACTCGATATACATGAACCTGCAATCTAAAGAAGCAGCCAGAATAATATACAACCATAAAAAATTAATAAAATAAAAATAAAAGTAAAGCAAGAAAATTGGGTTGCCTCCCAAGAAGCGCTTGATTTAACGTCGCAGTACGACGAAGACATCTTTACCACTTTTGCCTCCACCTTGAACTTATGAATTGAATTCCCAACTTTGCCTCAAGCTTATGACTATGGTATTGGGGCGGTGGCAAAAATGCAAGAGGACCAAGTAATCAATGTCGCAGGGATGTCGTTTTCTCTCCTCGACATCACAAACTTTAAAATATAAGCACATTTTTCCTCCTCCTTTGGTTTCTTCATGGGCTCGGGTCGCTCAATTTCCATGTCACCATCCAAACACAATATTGAAAAATGATTGGAATGAGGTCTAATGCGCTTCAATTCTAAAATTCCATTACTTTTGACAACCTCACTTGCACAAATACTAGAGTCCTCAAATATGATACTTTCTTTTTCCTCACTTTACTCTAATGTAATTTTCTCAATCTCGGCATCATCAACTAATATTGGGTCTAATGATAGGAATTCCACTTTTTGCTCCTCAAATTGGCTCCTAAGCTCTTCTATCTCAAATCTACTATCCACGACAATTGATAATTGGGCATCAGACGCCTCAATCATATCACTCAAATTCGCCTCCAAGTCGTGAATAGTCAAGCCAAATTCGTCGATCTCTTGTCTGAGCACAACCCGTTCTTCCATAAGTGGGCAATTTTCACACAAGTGGGTTCCTCCACAAAGTAGACAGAGATCATCAAAATTTGAGCAACTATCATTTGATTAATTTTCATTAAAAATGCCATGTTAACAAGCAACAATACAATAAACTATACAAAAAAACTAAACTTGAATAGAAAATAATAAATCGTTCAAAAAGAAAACAGTCAATTTTAGTCCCTGGCAACGGCGCCAAAAACTTGTTGCTCCCAAACGCACACGCAAGTATACGTGGTCGACAAGTAATAAAGTGATAAGATCGAGTATCATTCCCACGAGGACTATTGTTCAGACTGAATCTTAGCAAATAATTTCCTAAAAACTATTTAGGATCTTTTTCGATAATAGTTGTGATTTTTCTACTAACTAAAGAAAACAATAATTTAAAACAAGTAATAAAGTCAAGTAATCGAGAGCAATTTATGAGTTGATCAATAAGAGAGAAACGGTCCAGAGTCAGAGCGGCATACAATCCAGTTGATTCTATTTCTTGATTTTTTAGATTGCTAACTAACAGGTTAAATATATTCGTGAAAACCTGTCGATTCTTCACGACTGTATGCAAGCTACTTTAACACCGATATGTCTATGGAATTAAATCACATGCATGCATTAAAGAACTCGGTATTTAGCTAAGCAAGGTGAATAGGTATATGTCTATCCTACCCGCAAATCGATTTCTTGATGCCCCTGTTCATAATCAAGCCCTATTCTTTCTTATGTGCGTTCATAAATTCCCTCTGTCGAGTTCAACTTATAAACCGTAGATATTGTTCAATTATCAGGCCCTAAATAACCAAACAACTAGGCTCAAGAAAGAATAAACAATCCATAGTGGTAAATCAATAGGTAGAAATCAACTTTCAAACATCAACCTTCATGTATTTGCTCTAACCCTAGAACGAACAAACTATAAAATTAAAGAGAAAGAATAAGAGAAAGAGAGAAAAACTCGTTTAGAAGACATCTATGACTCTTCTGCTCTCCTCCACGTCCAACCCCCCCTAAAAACTAAGTTATAATATATTTATAATATTTACAAAGTGCTAGGATAATTTAAACCAAATCCTAAACTAGTTGGGAAACTTGAAGTCTGATAGTCGAAGTTGTATGCGAAGCACGCTTTGAAAAACGCTTTGGCAAAATCGAAGCTATGAACGGAGTAAAGCTTTGATGAAAGCTTCAGGTATGCTAGAAGCTATTTGGCATGCGGGGCTTCAACAAAAGCTTCGCCCCAAGCTAACACCTCTCACTCTCAAAGCTATATAAGAATCACAACTTCAATGAAAGCTTCAATACACTTTTCTAGCTTCTTATCGATTCTTGAATTTAGCTCCAACTTCATCCATTCTTTCCTTGTTTGCGCCCATTCACTACTTAGAAGCACAAAGACGACAAGTAAGTGCAAAAATTACACCACAAAAAGGAACGAGTTAAGTAATAAAATATAAGAAAATATAGGCGTATAACGTCAAATATCAATGTATCATTTTTTCCAAATAATTAATGTGCATCATGAGATTTATTTATAATTGCCTAATACGTGTCCTGATTGTATAAATATTTTTTAGATCGTTCGTGCACTGAAATTAAACTCTTGAAAATATTGCCAAAGCAAAGGTGATTAATTAATATGCAAGCTTTCAAGTATTTAGGTTTTTGCGAAAGATGGCAAAAATCACTCCATTTCTTCAAATAATGAATTAGTGCATAGAATCTGCAACCTTGTTAGATTTCAGAGGTATACTTGAAGCAAAGCCCTCATATACTCCCAGTATACTTGAGGCAAAGGCCTCATACACTCCAATGTTATGCTAGTTGTTGAATTAAAAAAATCATGGTTATAAAATGAAAAGTAATTAATTAAAGGTACGTGTAGCATATCAATTAATATGGTTGTGCTTCTGTTCATTACACAGGTTGGCAAGATTTAGTTTTGCTTAATCTATAAACCGATTACAATAAAGTCCTTATCCCAATTATGAGATTGAAGTTGAGTGTAAACTGTTAATATATTAAACTTAAGATTAAATTACAAACATTATATTGTAATTAACGTAACTTTGTCAAGACTAAAACGTTTGGCAAAGGCATATTAAAATGTTCCACAAACACGTGATTCTGTTGCTTCATGAGGGCTAAAAGAAAGAAAAGTTCCATGATCCATCTAGACTAAAACAGTTTTTTACTAGTGAGAAAATTCTATAGATATAAAGAATAAAATCATCTAACTTTGATTAGAAACTAGTACAACTAAATTTAAATATGCTTCACTACTTGACAAGTTCACGAACCGTAAAAATGAGTAAACTGGTATTTCAAAAAGTATACCACAAATCAAATATTCCCGTCCCACAATAATTATTGCACAGAGTGAGTTGTAAAAGGTTTCCAACGGCAAAAGTTGTAAGTAGTATACTAGTACTAAATATTTAACTAGCTGCAACTGTAAAATTAATCTGTGCCTTCTCACAAAAAAAAAAAAAAAAATGAAGTCGTTAAGATTTACTTTGCCACCTGATGTTACGTACTATTACGAAGTTTCAAGCTATTAACCTAAATTCACTCTTTCAGTAGATGCTTTTGCATAATAAAATGTAAGTGTTTAAACTTTGCCACTTTTTTTCGTTGAGTGTGCGACCGAAAATCGGTCGCACAACTGTGGAGACCGAAATTCGGTCGCCAGATGGTGGTCTCAGATTCAGCTTTTTTTAGTAGTGTTTCCATTTCTTTAAGTACCTTTGGGGTTATAGACTTAATGTTCCGTATTACAAACTTCATAGTCAGTACAATCAGATGATAAAATTTCTATTGCTGATAAATACTCTTATTATCATATCTAAGGTCATTCAAAGGAGTGCTACTAACACTCAGGGGCCATTTGTTTTTATTAAGATTAAGATGTCTGGACCTGAATACAAATCTGAATATTAAGATGTTGTTTTTGGACCTGAATATTGAATAATTAAGACGGTTTGTTTTTCAACATCTGAATAAGCTTAATTTATTTGCATTTCAAATGTATAAGTATATAACAAAATAACATAATAATTAAACAATAAATCAAAAAAATATTACATAAAATCTCATTTGAAATATGAATTTATTATTGAAGAAAAGATGAAATTATTAAATTCTTTTTTTTGAATAATTTGTGTCTCCTCCAAGAGTTTCATTTAGAAAAGCATGCAAAGTAAATCATAACTTAGTCAAACACATAAATCAATGATAACAACCTTCTCTATTCTGTACAGTATTTTTTATTTCCACTGTAACTCTTCTATCTTCATTTATTTTCTCGACAATCATTCTATTTATCACCACTCAAATATAACTTGTTTTTACTGATTAGTGCCTTATGTTTTGTGCTTTACTTTTACCCATTCAAGAAGTGTTTTAAGAATATTTTCTTTGAGCTTTAATGGAGGAGAGAGAAAAGTAAGCTTTCTACTGAAACAAAAACAAAAACTGAAGAGGGTTAATCGTGAAAGTGGAAAAAGTCATTCCGAAAATAGTGCCGTAATAAATTTTAGTTTTAAAAAGCTCTGTATGGTTTTAAGTCTTAACTACAGATCTGATTAATTACTGCCCATACAGATTCATTAAGTGATTTTAACTGAAAAAAAATAAATACACTTAATGGGTAGTTATCTGAATTATTCAGATTCAGACCTTTATTAAGTGCAAACAAATGAGGCCTCAAAGTATCCTATTTTTTTTTTTCCCTAAAAGATTAGCAAACATGAAGGTCCCTCTTCACATGAATTCACGTGTCAAGGGTGATTAATCTTAATAAAATATGTTTAGCAACTTGGGCACAACATTCCAACGCTAAAGTCTCCATATTAGTGGGGACCCTGTTTGGTTCAATAATTTCAATTATTCTCACCCTCCTCTCTATACTAAAATAGTGAAACAATTCATGACGAAAGGGGCCAAACAAATAACAAATTGGGGTTTCCCTTTGTTTTCCATTTGATACACTTTCGTGTTGGCATAATACCACCTGAAATTTTTTCGCTAAATTTTATAAGTTGTATCTACAATTCTACATACGTGAAAATACGGTCGCTTCCAAGTCCAAATAAAAATTGTGATAATTAATAGCTGAAGATAACGAAATTAAAAGAGAAAAAGTTATTACAAATAGATCACATAATCGATCGATATCAACTAAATTTGGAAACGAAATGTCGACTGATAGATTAGCTGAATGACATTTTACTTGTAGCCTGTAGATAACCCGTACCTCAAAGACCCTAGAGAAGCTAATTTGAAACAACTACACCACCCTGGTAGGGAATCCATTAAACTTGCATTAATGAAATGTAGACCACCCATTATCCCCTCAAACATATTAACTATTGTGTGCACCAAAATTCATTAGTATTAGTGGTGGGGGCATTAACCATTACATATTCAGGAAAAAACACAGAGTTGGTCTTGAATTTTTTGTGCTCTTTCAAATCCATGTTTGATGCACCAATCCAAAAGGGCCTTGTCTTTGTCGTAGAGTACACGTCATCTTTTTTGGTCCAATTTTTAACTTTCACCCAATATCTTTCTGCTTTTTGGCGACATGTTTCTTGCTATAAAAGCTCTATGTGAATGAATCTCCATGAGTTCACTATTTCGAGTAGTGGACTGTAAAATGAATTGTTAACTACTCCCTCCGTTTCAAAATGGTTGTCATAGTTTAACTTGGAGTGAAATTTAAGAAATGTGGTAAGACTTTCGGAACCTGTGGTCCAAAATAAGTCATACATAAATATGTGACTATAAAACATTTCATTAAGGGTAAAGTAGTAGTTTCAATTCAAAAATGTTTTCAAATTTAGAATTGTGTCATTCTTTTTGGGACTAATAAGGAAACTATGACAACCATTTTAGAACGGAGGTAGTATTTCACTATTTCGAGATCAAAATCACTATATATAATTACGATTAACCAATTCCTTCCGTTTCACTTTGTGTGTGATAAATTAAATCGGAATTGATGGCTCAAATGACCATTCAATTTTGAGTAATTGGCCAGTAAAATTATTTTTCTTTTATTTGTCGCTCAAAAGTCATCTAATTTTAGATAATTGACTCAAAAGATCATCTTTGACTAAAAAATGACATGACATGATTTTTCCTATTTTGTTAACCTTTTAAATATTATACTAAACATTCTAAACAATATAATATCCAACACCCAAACACAATCTTATCCAAATCCCACCCACTTTAATAGCCACAACTTCTATTTTATAAAAAATGAACTACATATGGTTTCTTTCATTCACTATTGACATAATCGTGACATACCTAGCAGATTCTTGTAAATAGTTTATTACATTCATTGTTGTAGGAAAATGTAGTGTATTTTGTTTGTCTAGATCCCACGATCTCATTTAATAAATGAGCAGTAACTACTTTAACTGATTCAAACCACAAAAATTCACTTTCTACATTTTGTAAAATATTATTTATTCCCAACCAGTTATGTTAATTATATGGGAAAATACTAACATGCAGTCATTGAAACCAAGATTATTGATTATTTTCTATAAGAAAAATAATACATTAAGAGGACTTGTTTTGGAGAGTGAAATTTTCTCAATGGAGCTAAGCGTAAAAATTGAGAGAGAAAACCATTGTTTAATTCATTTTCTTTAATAACATAAGAGCATCATTTTTCTACATGTAAATCAATTAAAGTGAGTGGGGGTTTTGTGTAAGGTTGTGTTTGGATGTTCGATACTATATTATTTAGGATATTTAATTTAAAATTTAAAAGGTTTAAAAAATAAGAAAAAAATATGACATGTCATTTTTCAATCAAAGATAACCTTTTAAACCAATTACTTAAAGTTAGATGACTTTTGAACGACAAATGATAGAATATGACTTTAATGGTTAATTATTCAAAACTGAGTGACCATTTGAGCCATCAATAAAAAAATATTGTCACATAAATGAAGGAAGTATAATATACTTAAATGGGTCGTTCCCTAATATCATGTTGAATTGTATGAACTTTTCAACTAAAACCTTAAAATATTAGAAATTACACTTAATTTTATCTTCTAATAATATTAATTGACAAAATGTAGTAATACACAGAGTATGACAGCACATTCATCTCATTAAATGAAAAGTGAGATGATTAAAATTAAATTGTTTCTAATTGAATTTATGGTTTCCTTCTTAAAACGAACTAACATAAAAATCATATCATTTTATTTAAACGGATGGGGTTAGATTTTAATAGGATGAAGTAATCATAGAATTCATTTTGATAATTAGCGAAATTTTAACCATCTAAATTATTTAATATCCCAAAGATTTTTTTATTCCTTAAAGTACATTCAATAAGGACTACCTGACAAGTGAAGATTATTTATATGGTAATTGGTAAGCACCATCCACTTATAATAAAGAGTTTGTAGGTATAACTCCCTATAAAAATAAAATGCGGAAGACTACTATTTGCTCTTCGAGAAGAGCAGCGATAGGATTTAAAAATAAATAAATAAAGTTAGAAGACCAGGGATAACAAATGGTGATTGATTTGCCTAGTAAAGAAGAACCAAAAGCTTAAAATGGTGACTCCATCAATGTGGGACCAGACATCCCTGTCACTTTTATAGATGAAATGCATTGACCAAGCTATCCGTTAAGATGACGCCACGTGGTACTGTGGAATGCACGAAGGGGATGTAAACGCGTCAGTCTGGTTCTCTAATGTGCGTGATTCGTAGTTCCGGTCCATTATAAAATGTATAATTAAAAATAAATGATCGTAATCTTTGTGTTTAACAAGTAACCTTAGAGGTAAAATAAGCATGGTATTAGGAATAGTGCTCACTTTATCCATTGTTTGGTACAATTTTGAATCATGTATTCATTAATATCATGATTAATTAATACATTAATTTGAGTAGTATTTTATCCCATATTTTATGTGGGATAACTAATTCATGTATTAGTTATACATGGATAAAGGAGTAAACTCATTTCTTTTTAACTTCAAAACAAATTAAATATTGTAAATGATAACTTACATCTCTAATTTTGTGCAATGTACCAAACACCATACAAAAATAATCCATGTATTATTAATTCATATATTACTAATCCCTGCATTATTAATCCATGTATAACTTTTTTCTCTACCAAACGGCCCCTTAGAATTATACATTAAAGTGAGAATATATTGTTATTCAGATTAAATGTTTATACTAAATCAATAAGTTCAAGACATGATTCTTTTTTATACACACTTCTCACTTAATCGTGATTGTGTGAAATGTATGTTTTATATTTATTTAAATATTAAGATTAACTTCATTGATTTTTATAGACATTTGATGCGAGTAAGTATTTACCATATATATGGTAGCAGTTCATCATAATCAAGTGTTAACTTGTATAGTTGTAAAAGACATGTGCCACGTATTTTATTTTTGTGGTATCAGGTGCGAGTACTATATATACTACTCCCTCCGTTCCACAATGGATGACATGTTTCAGATTTCGAGAATCAAACGAATTTATCTTTGACTTTAATATTTTTATGTCTTATAAATATTTTAATTTATTAATTTTAAAATATATAAATATAGTTTCAAAATAATTTAAAAATTATATATTCAAAGTTACGGTCAAAATGAACTCGTTTGACTCTCGAAGTACGAAACATGTCATCCTTTTTGAAATAGTGGGAGTAGAATTAACTACTCTCTCGCTCCAATTGATGAGGTATAATTTCACTTTATATGGCGTTTAAAAAATTTCCAGTATTTTTAAAACATTTAATTTACTTAAACAAATCATATCATTGCTAGATTGTATATGTAACATATGAAACTTGTGTTATTAAACATATCATAATGTTTGTGTGACAATAAAATTTTCTCACTAAAGAGTAAGATGGAAAATTTAAGTTAAATTTAATAAAATATGTTGTTCTATTTTGAAATCAAGCAAGAGAATGAAACCCAATACATGATCGGACTCTACTTAGTTTTTGTTATCTATTACTCATTTTACATGTTTGGTAGCAAAGTTAATTAGAGGGTGGGGATGCCACACCTCTCAGACGTACAGAGGGAGTTCCTCATCAATTGTTACTTTGATCTATATCAATAAGATGCTGCAGTTTACTTTAAAATTAAAAAAGTCGAACTCATCGTTTTAAAAAAATAAAAATAAAAACATCTCATGCAGAAAGTCAAGAAATGCTAGAATGTACAAAATCGTGCCATGCAAAATGAAATGCTTGGTTAAAGGCCATATTGGCTATATCATCAGCTACCGAATTAGGCTTCCCGTAGCTGTGATCAATGGAGAGATCACCTAGTTTTTAGTCAAGACCTTCTCTTTCCTCGAACTTCAACCTCCCACTTTTTTTTAAAAAAAAAAAAAAAAAAGAGAAGGAGGGAAGAAAAAAAAAAAACTCTAAATAAAGGCAAGCTAGCCAGTACTGGGCTGTCATTTCTGAAGTTATATGCTTTTCTTTGCATTCTCATTTTGTTCTTCGACAAAAGCAGTAATATATGATCTAACGTGACACTAGCAACAATTACTATGATGATAGTTTGAGATATATATATATATATATATATATATATATATATATATATATATATATATATATATATATATATATATATACACACTCTAGTATCCAATAACAGTATATCCTTGCAATTTGCGAATCTACATCAATTAATCTGATTGATCCATGCTAAAATTAAACTCTGACCTCTAAGACATCTCCATTTACATATTTATTTTGCAAACAGATTGACGAGATTCCGTGGCCAGATAACATTACACAATGGAGAAAATTAAGGGCAATGTGTCAAAGGATATAACGGGAACTCATTTAAATTAGAAAATGATTCTTTTAATAGTTTAAGAACACTTCTTTTGAAATATAATATAATAAAGTAAGTGACAAAATTGGTTCTATGATATTCATTTTAAATCAACAAAACTTTAAAATCTGGGGTCTAACATGATTAATTGGTAAATTTAGTATATCTGATATCGTACATATGTTATTCATAAAAAATACTTTAGTTTTAAAGCTCATCAATTCAAGTGCATAACGTATTAGTAATTTTTATTTATCCACACTCTATTAAAAGTTTACTACTCGAGAGTGACCCGTAAAAACAAATGTTTGTTTTCTCCAAATGTGTTTCCTTTTGATTCTTTTTTCTTCATAAGTTATTGATATGCAAATTAGAAGGAAAGTTTATTAAAAAGAGAGAGAATATATTTAATTTCGACAAATTAGAATGGACTTCAGTAATAATTGGTAAACAAATCAATGCATGGTTAGGTGTCTTGATCACGACCTTGATGGACTTGAAAATCATAGCAAACCAGCTCTCACCTAGGATAAACCTAATTACTCATTTTCCCCAAAACAACTCCTACCTAAATAGAAGCTACCAACATAACTAATGGAAATAGTCTGGGTGGATATGTGCACCTTTAGGGGGGGCTGTAGACGCACTTATTGTCTTGCAATTAAGTAATGAAAATACAATAAAAAAATTAGAATAAAATTTTCAACCAATTAGGACCTCCTTTAAGAAAATAGTAGTGACTCGGGGGCATATTTCGCTCCCATTAATAGGTCAATAGGTACAGTTGAACTCATCGAAAAGTACTAGATCCGTCTGAATGAAAATTATCTGCATGAGAAAGTTTGTTATTCAAAAAAATGCGAGGAAGGACTAAATATTCCCTGAGGCAAAAGTATTACTCGTGGCAAGGGTTTGGAAGTTTATTGATGTTTCTTTTCCAAATACCAAAAGTTTGTATTAATAAGCACTTACGGCCATATTTCGTCGAAATTTTGGAAGGACGTCTTCACTAATTAGTAATTATAGAGACGACATAAAACAAATGAGAAATGCATATAAAACCAGGACAAGGTAATGATATAGAGCCCAAAAATACTAGGTACTCACATGTGAAGACAAATTAAGCTAATGGACCACCCAATGAAACTAATAGGCCCATCGACCTTATATTCCTTATCGCAGAGTAGATCAGAAAACGAACCCCTAAAATGTGTATTAAGTCATGAATTCGTCTTTATTGTACCAACTGTTCTTATATAATTTTAATAACGGAAAAGGGTCAAAAGTACCCCTCAACTATTGGAAATGAAGCAATTATACCCTCCATTTGAATATGGTCTCAAAAATACCCCCTCTTCGTTAAGAATTGGCTCACTTTTACCCTTCAAAACTAACAGATGCCATGTCATATTAAAACTCAAATAAAAATAATTTTTTTTGCTGAGTTGGAAATACAAAGTGGATAAAGAAAAAGAAAAAAGAATAAATATCTTGTCTCTACCTTCCACGGCCATAACTCCACCATAGCCGCCTCCACCACATTTTACCATCTCCTCTTCCTTATTACAAAGTATATTGGCCTAAACTGATTTTAGGCTACAAATCGAATTTGGATCGTGAATACAAGCAAATCTGAGTATCAAAGTCGAAACAAAAGCAATAAAAGGCGGAAACGCAAATAAATGAACGAGATTTCAATATATATGATTGAGTACAATTTTGACAGAGTTTCTGTATGTCTTTCTGAATGATTACGACATAGAAAATGAAGCTATTTATAGATATTTAAGTCTTGACCACGTTTTCCATGATTGGGTACTCTCAGACCCACATTGTGCACCTCTAGTAATGGAGTTAGTGAGCCGAAGTGATTCACCGAGGTTCAGATAGACAACCTCGGTGATTTAAATTTGTTGATCAACCAGGGCGATACTTCGCTGAGTTATAGCTTGAAACCTATCTTTGGCATTTGACCTCGGTGATCTCATCATCCACTTCGTTCTTCTGTATCCAGAATATCTGTTCGGTTAACTCTGACTCATGCCACCGAAGTGTCACGTATGCAAACTAATTTTCACCCAATACAGATAGTCCCCCCACTCCTCGGGCGAGTGCCAGAGTCACCGAGGAATGGAATGAATTTGAGCGGGAGAATGACGTGGCTTAACCTTATCCAAGAGTTTTAAAACGTCGCTTACCACTTCAAATTACTGTTGAGCAATACGTGGTGACCGTTCGTTGGCTTCGGAACGGTCACGCCGATTCTGCTGCCTACCCAACGTTACAACAATGATGGCTTTTCGCACTTGCACCTTTTCAACTCTATAAGTATCTTCACTTGGAAATTTTATTTACCTACTTGTGATCACTCAACAACAGTGGAAAAAAACTTTCAAAGCAAACCAAGAAACTTCAGTTATTCTTTCTCAGGTTCTAAAATCTTCGCCATGTCTGAAACTAACTCCATATAAGGCTCCAGTGGATCAGAGGGGAAAGCCCCAGATTCCACCACCATGATTATCGGCGACGAACTGGTGAATGTCGTGGAGCCTCTCAAGGTTATCACGCCGACGGGCGAAGGTGGAGAAGCTACGTCTTAGGCGGGCAGCTCAAGGCGGTGCAAAACTATTGCTGACCGCCATGTAATCATAGGGGAAGATGACAATGGTGATGATGACGTCACGAGTAATGGTCGTGCTGGCAATAAAGATGACGTTGACGATGATGACGTCACCAGCGTTAATAAGGTTAGTGGCCAAGCGGGCGACGCCGAGGCTAGCAAAGGTGAATCTAAAACCGAAGCTGGTACCTCGAAGAAATCTAGGAAGAAAGTTCCCATCGAGGAGGAGATTGACCCTCGGTTTGTTATCCCTTCGGATTTTAGCAACGATAAGGATCTTAAGGTTTAGGTTTAAACCGACGCCCAGCGTGGTTTGAATAGAAACGTACAGGTGCACGTTACACCGAGCGTGATAACTGAAGACTTTGTGGATATTGTGCGGGCAGACTGTCGATGGGGCCCTGAGGTGGAGATAAGAATTCCATCCCCGAACACCGCCGTTTCAAACCATGTTCTTGGGTACTCTTCGGTTTATACCTACCCCTTCACCATAGGCTCTACTTTACCTGTTCATCATATTATCGACACCTTTTGTCGATCTTACATCTTATGATTGGCCGAATTGGGCCCCGGGGTTTGGAGGGTCGTTTAAGCCCTCGAATATTTAAGCCGACTAGCTGGGCTGCCTTTCACTTTTCAGCACTTGATCTCCCTCTACCATCCTTACTTTCATAAGGCAGGGGTTGTAGCCTTCTTGCCTCGTGGGTCTTATGTTATTCTTAGTAAAAGCGAAGACCAGGGCAACCGAGGTTGGTGTGACCATTATATTCTTATCCCAACAGGGTTATTGTCAGCTGACCCTGATTTTCCCGAAGAGTGGAACGCTAAACGTAAGTATCCCTAACCTAGCTCACTTCTTCAGTTATCTTAACTTGTTTTTACTCATCGTCACACTTTTTGTATATAGCTAACAAGGTCCCTGTTAACCCACCGAAGGACTTACTCGAGTGGGTTACAGCAGTGATGGCACAGAATAAGTGCCTCCTTCAGTAGTGGATGGTTATGGCTATCGAGGAGGAAAACCGCTGGACGTGCAAGAGACATGGTGAGTTGTTTGTCAAGTTTGAGCTTTCTCTTTGACACGACTCGGAATCTGGTTAGGCTGTGCGGGCACCCGACATCCTCCCCTAGACCCGTCGGGTGAACCCTTACCAATTAAATTAGGAAAATAAATATAATTCAATTCATAAATAAGAACAAGACTTAAAAAAAAAAACAAAAACATACTGATACCTCTACGCTGTACAAAAGAAATTACAGCTGACTACCCAACATACTAGGTTTAGGGCTATCATAACTAGACATCTAAGAGTACGATAGAAGATAGATACCTCCTGAAGGAAGCAAAATGCAACTGAATAATAAACAATAAACTGGTGGCCATCCGGAATAAAAGCTGGCTCACACTGACAGTTGAAGTCGTCTTCGCTCCTGAACAATGTGGCGAACTCAATCCTGGAGCGAACCTGCCGAAACAAAGTAGATAGACAAAAAAAAAACAACAAACAAGGGTGAGTCAAAAGGACTCAATAAGTGGGGCAGACTAGTCACCTCAAAAAATAGGATAGCTAGCCAGGGAGAAAAGAAACAGATAAACCAAATTCCTCTTATTTAAATTATGAAAAGGCAGAGCCAGATAATAACTAGAAACACGTATGGAATCACAAACTCATCAACAACCAGGAACGTAAAATAGCCAGAACATATAGGTATCCGAACATATCAACAATCAGAAATACATCCTGTTGCGGCGTGCAACCCGATCCATATATTTATCTTGTTGCTGCGTGCAACCCGATCCATATATTCATACTATCGCGGCGTACATTCCGATCCATATATTTATACTATTGCTGCGTGCAACCCGATCCATATATTTATACCATTGCGGCGTGCAACCCAATCCCCGCAACCCAGAATACAAGCCAGAAATATATAGATAAACTGAGATATGTACACGACATAGTATACATACCGCATACATAAAAGACAACACAATACAATCAATAATTAGTATGCGGTGCAATGAAATGGGATAAATGTGGTACGATGCAATGCAGTCACATATGAATGAGATGGGATAAATGCGGTACGATGCAATGCAGTCACATATGCATGATGCCTATCTCCGGCGCGGGACTCTCATCATCAACCAGGAGATACATGCAATAATGACCCTTCACCGGCTCGGGAGTCTCATCGATTACTGGGAACTATATGCAATGATGACCCTTCACCGGCTCAGGAATCTCATCGATTACCGGGAAGTATATGCAATGATGACCCTTCACCGGCTCGGGACTCTCATAGATCACCAGGAAGTATATGCAATGATGACCCTTCACCGGTGCGGGACTCTCATCGCCAACCGGGAAGTATATGCAATAATGATCCTTCACCACCTCGGGACTCTCATCGATTAAGTAAAATATATGCAATGATGACCATGCACCGGCTCGGGACTCTCATCGATCACCGGGAAGTGTATGCAATAATGGCCCTTCACCGATGCGGGGCTCTCATCGCCAACCGGGAAGTATATGCAATAGTGATCCTTCACCGACTCGAGACTCTCATCGATTACCGGAAAGTGTATGCAATGATGACCCTTCACCGGCTCGGGACTCTCATCGATTACCGGGAAGTATATACAATAATGACCCTTCACTGCCTCGGGACTCTCATCGATTACCGGGAAGTATATGCAATGATGACAGCCAGAGTACAATGCTCAGATGCTCAATACAATACCAATAATAGGACATAACATATAATATACAATATAAATTCAAAGCTAAGGCATAATGAGTATGCCTATCGGCAGCTACACACGTAAGGAACACGTGGTAGAATATCCACAAGGCCAAGGGCCTCCAAAGAAATGGATATAAACACTTACCTCGTTCAAAAATTAGTACTGGTACTCAACAACCGCTTTGTCCTTTAGATTCATTGCCAAACGATCCTACTGAATTCAATAAGCAGAAAACGATATCAAATAAGGCAAAAGGCTTCATTCCCCACATCTTAGAACAATCCAGGTAGGAACCTGATACCCTATTCGCATACGCAATACGCAGGCCAGACCTATGTACAGGGTTTAAGCTTACATAACCAAACCCTAAATAAATTACATTTAAATATTTTCCATAACTCACTGAGTACGAATATATAATTAATTCCATTATCGGGGTCCAATTGACCCTTCAAACTATTAATTGAACTTATTAAAATGATGTCTAATATCCCAATTTTTACCGTTAAAATATATTCAAACACACGTAATAAACTCAAATAATGCATTAAGATCATTACCTGAATATTTCGGGGTGAAAATTCTACTTTTCTCAGGCTCTTTTCTCATTTTCTTGCATTTTTTCTACCTCACTGCATTTTCTCTTTTTTTTTTGCTTTTGAATTGTTTATTTTTTTTGTTCCTTGTTTCTCGTGTTGTTTCTATTCCTTCACGATAAGCTAAGGGATTTTATATCCCTAAGCCACCCACCGCCCTTCTTTATTTTCTTTTGTCTTTTTCTTTTTTTTCTTTTTTCTTTAAAATTTGCTGCTACGGTAAAAATTAAAATGGTACCCTACGATATTCGAAATAATTTCAACTTTTGCATACCAGTTATACAAAATATATATAGCATACTTGCTAAAGCGGATCTCAAATCGTGTTTCCGAAACTCAAGATGGAAATTTAAATGGAAAAAGTCAAATTATTTAACTTTCGGGATTTTAGCGGAAACTAGCCGAATAACCTCGAAATTCATTTTCGAAAGTTCATAAAAGTCACAAATAATCATACGAACCTAACGGCACTTTCAGATTTCGAATCGGAGCTCATTCGCCAAAATTGAGCTCAAAAATCTCTTTTTAATATTTATCGACAATAAAAACTGAAACCTTCTTCCGATGCCTACTAAACGAGGTCTGATTTAGCTCAAATTTTACAGATAAGTCTCAGTGGACCTTATTAATATTTTAAAATTATCGGCACACCAATCGGAGTCCTAACTTCTGAAACGACTCATTGAGTTCGTTTCATTCTCCTCCACTTAAACTCTCGTTCGTCCTCAAACGAGCCTAAGTCTAAAGAAAAATTCGCACATATAACAAAAGAACTTGCACCACCGTCATAAGCTACTCCACAGACATTATCTCATGATTGCAGAATCAGAATCAGAATCATAACACGAACACCGAACTCTTGGAATAAAACATATCTGGATAATATGATAATACCATTACCTAGCTTATTTTAACTAAGTTGATCCTTCCTTGATCACGAGAGGAGAGTTCTACATTTTTGAAACAAAGATACACGAAACTCTGGATGGATAATCATGATTCCTCCGACAAATCACCTCGTCGATATTCTTTAGGATATAGAACAAATCGATGGAACTAAGAACTAGCTCATGCTTGAACGACGCCTTAGGGATTTAATATTAGGATTCGACATCAATTGGAGAAAGACTATTCCACTTAGAGCATAAACTCATACAACTAATTTGAATAAAAATAGTCATCCTCGCACAACCTGCTGGATTATGGAAGACTTAGCTAAATAGAGAACGCGGCTCAGGCCTGAGCTACCAAATTACTCTCTCGAGTTTCCAAACAGCTGCAACTCTCGAGTTCACAACTCCATATATTTTCTATAAGCACCACTGACTGATGGATCAAATCAAAGGTCAAATGACGCCTCTCATTACCCTTAGTAGCGTTGAAAAACAATAATGTGCTTATCCGGCCACCTTGACACGCACTCTGGCTCGACATAGGGAACATCACAAGAGGCTACTAACCACCTAAGCTCACCAGTGCCGAACAAAGAAAGGATGGCAATGGAATGAGGATAGAAATGATTAGAGCTTCAGGAAGGTCATCTTTTTATTTGTTTGGCTCCCAAAGCTACACTACTTCCGAGTCAGGCTAACCAAAGAATCGCAATTGAAGAGATAGACATTAAATAAGATTTATGGTACAACATCTATGTCAATTTAACCTTCCTATAAGAAGGAAACTCTGACAATTTACCAGAAACCCTTTTATAACCCAGACAAGCTCATAGAATAACATGACTTTACTAGCATCTCGAACCAAGAGGAGACACATAGATTGAGTATTACTTACTAACCATTTTAAACTGGAAGAAACAATGACACTTTATGATGGTGATGAATAAGAATCCCATCATCCTAACAACACTGACTTCCAAGAGAGGTAGACTGACTTGACATTATAACAAGGCACAACAAGATGCCAAGCAAACAATACCGATACTCACTCACAAATCTCTCACATTTAAACTAGATAAACTAATAAGGTCATCACAAATGCCAGGAATAAATCATATCAGAAGCTCATCCTTCTACCGCAACAGATGCTTAATAGAAATGACATCTAAGGAAACCATGGAAATATGATGAGACAAATTATTTCCAGATAGATCAGAAGAATCAAATCTTACTCACATATAAGGGAGGACGAAATACTTGGGTCTACTACATCGGATGCCTCAGCATCCTGCCAGACTAGCAATTCATAGAACTACCTCTGCAGCTGAGCTGAGTCACTACCCTGATAATCACCTTTTGAAAACAATTACCACCATGCTCTCGGCTCTATTAGATCGTGGAATTTCTCTGGCAGATTAAGATCTAAATGAAATCCCCTGCGACTGATCGGGTGCCTGATGACAAGAGAAAGGACGACTGCCTACTTGCCGGAGTAAGGAAAAAGTTCTAAAAGGATAACCAGACTCATGACAATGATAACACCTTGCTGCTGAAAATGGAAGCAGGATAGATTGTTGATAGCTGTAAAGAGAAGACTGAATCTGATCTTGACGAGCTACTGGCGCACTCTAAGAATCACGTGACACAAGCTGAGATAACCTGGAAGGTGACCTCCCAAAATAATCAGAACTCTTACCTCCAAATGAGGTATCATGGTTGCCCACTGGGATTTCTTGCTCTCCCGCTCTAACTCTTCCCACTCTAACTTATGATATGCCTCGTACCTTCGAGTAATATCAACAACAACATCAAATGAAATCCCGGCCTTAATCTCTTGAGCCATCTGAGATCTCAAGGAAAAAGAAAGGTCATCAATAAATCTTTGGATCTCTCAAAAGGTTCATGGACTAGTTCTAATGTATATCCAGCCATTCTATAGAATTTACCTCATATTCTAAAATATCAATAGGCTAACCGACAGGCTACCCTGTCCAATCCATTCAAACTGGCAACACTTTTCATCTTGCTCGCTACTCGAAAGGACTTTTCCACGAATCTAGAAGAAAAAGCTAACCAAGTTAGCTAATAAGAGATCGGTCCACCAATCCAGGACTGGACCTTGAAACTGGAAAGCAGAATAATCAACACCATACCGCTCGATATAATCAAGAGCATGAAGGATACGCTGACATAATTGTATTTTAAAAGTTTACACAGGGATTACATGATGCATGGCTTAAGAATATTGGGAGGTTAAATTGGGTAAAATAATACAGCCTTTTCAGATACTCGGACCGAGCCATTACTCGGGCTAGCTAACCAGCCAGAATAACTAGAGGCACAACACATGCTACCTCCGGAACATAATTTACAGGGGAAACATCAGGAACTGGAACAAGAGCTCTCTAAGTCCAAACATCTACATATGCGGCGACCTGATAAGCTGCCTAGCGAATAATAGGTTCTTGCAGTATCTGCATCGCCAAAATTCTCGTAAAAGCATCGTAGAGAGCCGAGGAAACCACAAGGCCCTGCTCCCTTGCCCATCGCGAGCTCGTACAGCCGGGGGCCTTCGTAGCTAAATCATCAACATCAAAACTCTCAGGGATTCGTCAGTGTTATCCCCAGGCTAGACTGCTTCGTCTTGAACTCATATCGTTTCCTGATTTATCGCACGAGGGTTCACAATTACCACGAAGGAATTAACGAATTAACGGAAATACTTTTGAATCCTAGACAGACGCACGACCAGAAAAGAAGGAAGTGAAACTTCCTAAATGCCATCATAGCCTCTCGTAGATAAGTACGGAAGTCTACGTACCCATCAGCGAGACTCTACTAGACACTGTCTTAGCCTGGATAGACTCTAAACTGGGCTCTGATACCAACTGACACGACCCAAAATCTGGTTAGGCCGTGCGGGCACCCGACATCCTCCCCTAGACCCGTCGGGCGAACCCTTACCAATTAAATTAGGAAAATAAATATAATTCGATTCGTAAATAAGAACAAGATTTAAAAAAAACACAAACATACTGATACCTCTACGTTGTACAAAAGAAATTACAGTTGACTACCCAATATACTAGGTTTAGGGCTATCCAGACTAGACATCTAAGAGTATGAAAGAAGACAAATACCTCCTGAAGGGAGCAAAATGCAACTGAAAAATAAACAATAAACTAGTGGCCATCCGGAATAAAAGCTGGCTCACACTGACAGCTGAAATCGTCTTCGCTCCTAAACAATATGGCGACCTCAATCCTGGAGCGAATAATGAACCTTCATTGGCTTGGGACTCTCATCGATTACCGGGAAGTATATGCAATGATGACCCTTCACCGGCTCGGGACTCTCATCGATTACCGGGAAGTATATGCAATGATGACCATGACCCTTCACCGGCTCGGGACTCTCATCGATCACCGAGATGTATATGTAATAATGTCCCTTCACCGGTGCGGGACTCTCATCGCCAACGGGAAAGTATACGCAATAATGACCCTTCACCGGTGCGGGACTCTCATCGCCAACCGGGAAGTATATGTAATTATGATCCTTCACCGCCTCGGGACACTCATCGATTACAGGATAGTATATGCAATGATGACCATGCACCGGCTCGGGACTCTCATCGATCACCGGGAAGTGTATGCAATAATGGCCCTTCACCGATGCGGGGCTCTCATCGCTAACCGGGAAGTATATGCAATAGTGATCCTTCACCGACTCGAGACTCTCATCGATTACCGGAAAGTGTATGCAATGATGACCCTTCACCGGCTCGGGACTCTCATCGATTACCGGGTATGCAATGATGACCCTTCACCGGCTCGGGACTCTCATCGATTACCGGGAAGTATATACAATAATGACCCTTCACTGCCTCGGGACTCTCATCGATTACCGGGAAGTATATGCAATGATGACAGCCAGAGTACAATGCTCAGATGCTCAATACAATACCAATAATAGGACATAACATATAATATACAATATAAATTCAAAGCTAAGGCATAATGAGTATGCCTATCGGCAGCTACACACGTAAGGAACACGTGGTAGAATATCCACAAGGCCAAGGGCCTCCAAAGAAATGGATATAAACACTTACCTCGTTCAAAAATTAGTACTGGTACTCAACAACCGCTTTGTCCTTTAGATTCATTGCCAAACGATCCTACTGAATTCAATAAGCAGAAAACGATATCAAATAAGGCAAAAGGCTTCATTCCCCACATCTTAGAACAATCCAGGTAGGACCCTGATACCCTATTCGCATACGCAATACGCAGGTCAGACCTATGTACAGGGTTTAAGCTTACATAACCAAACCCTAAATAAATTACATTTATATGTTGTCCATAACTCACTGAGTACGAATATATAATTAATTCCATTATCGGGGTCCAATTGACCCTTCAAACTATTAATTGAACTTATTAAAACGATGTCTAATATCCCAATTTTTACCGTTAAAATATATTCAAACACACATAATAAACTCAAATAATGCATTAAGATCATTACCTGAATGTTTCGGGGTGAAAATTCTACTTTTCTCCGGCTCTTTTCTCATTTTCTTGCATTTTTTCTACCTCACTGCGTTTTCTCTTTTTTTGCTTTTGAATCGTTTATGTTTCTGTTCCTTGTTTCTCGTGTTGTTTCTGTTCCTTCACGATAAGCTAAGGGATTTTATATCCCTAAGCCCACCGCCCTTCTTTATTTTCTTTTGTCTTTTCCCTTTTATTTTTTTTTTAAATTTGCTGCTATGGTAAAAATAAAAACGGTACCCTACAAAATTTAAAATAATTCCAAATTTTGTATACTAGTTAAATAAAATATATATGGCATACTCGCTGAGCGGATCTCAAATCGGGTTCTCGAAACTCAAAATGCGAAATTAAAAAAAAAAGGTCAAATTATTTAACTTTCGGTATTTTAGCGGAAACTAGCCGAACAACCTCAAAATTTACTTTTGAAAGTTCATAAAAGTTACAAACAAATATACGAACCTAACGGCGCTTTCAAATTTCGAATCGGAGCTCATTCGCCAAAATTGAGCTCGAAAATCTCTTTTTAATATTTATCGACAATAAAAACTGTAACCTTCCTCCGATGCCTACCAAACGAGGTCTGATTTAGCTCAAATTTTACAGATAAGTCTCAATGGACCTTACAAATATTTTAAAATTATTGGCACGCCAATCGGAGTCCTAACTTCCGAAACCACTCACCGAGGTCGTTTCACTCTTTTAGCGCATGCTTCGAGCCATCATCTCTTAACACTTTCCTTCTTTTCCCATTTAGGTTTCCCCAACAAAGCTACGAAGGATCCGAGGGGGACGAAAGAGAAGCTGAGGAGAAGAAGGAAAAGAAAAAAGTGGAGAAAAAAGAAAAGAAGAAAGAGAAAAAGGTGATCGACGCGAAAGAAGGCGTCAGCAAGATGGCGAGCTTGGCGAAGCAACTCCCCGAGGAGAAAAAATCTAAGGGCTTGTTGAACCCCAAAAATTACTCTTTCTTTAAGAAAAGATAGGTTTCGGGTATATTTCAACAAAATGGGACTCCAAAGGGTTTTCTTTGGAGTCGCCACCTAATTTAAGGATTATTAGGAACCTAAGTTAACTAAAGAGTGCAATTTAACATTTATTTAAAAGAAATTAAATTAAATTCAGAGATTCTGAGTAAGTGGTTCTTTTAAATTCGAAAGAAGGTCCCTCGCGGAAGCACTTTCGAAAATCCGCTAAATGCGGTTAATCCGGCGGTTTTCACGAATTTATTAAGGATAAGAAAATATAAAGCTAATTTTATATAAGGGTAATATGAATAATATAAATAAGATAAGATTTTAATTATGTCGATACTTAGATAAATAAATGATCCAATTTAAGATTAATTAACTAGATAATGAAATAATAATTAATTAATTAATTAATTAATTAATTAATAAAATAAGCAAAGGTTAAATGAAGTTAGATAATTTAAAAAAACAACTAAATAAGTAATCGGATAATAATAAAGGATTAATAAATTAATTGAATAAATAGATAAATAAATAAGTAAATAAATAACTTAATTACATAAATGAATACTTATTGATTTTAATTAAATACATGGGTAAATGAATAATAATTGATTAATTAAGTAAATAAATATTTAATTGATTAAATAAATGATTAATTGAAATTAAATAAATTTGATTAAGTAAATAAATAAATAAATAAATAAAGGATTGAAATTTAATTGATTAACTAAATAAATAAAATATATTAAATAAATAAATAATAGAATATTAATATAATCAATAAATAAATAATTCAAATGCAAATTATGACAAAGGTATGATTTTAGTCGAATTTGTTTTTGCACTCATTAATTGACAAATGGTTCTAAACATCCATAAATTAATTGGCGATTCGCAAAGAAATGATACAAAGCATTCATATAAAACAATTTAAGTAATTTACAATAAATATTCAAAATTTCAAATATCATTTCTATCCTACAGGGCTCCTAATCCGGTCTATGGGGAAGTCCTATACAACATGCATTTTCTAAGGGAGCGGGGAAAGATGGAGTTTAGGAAATAGAACCCGGAAGCGCACTTTAAGAAAATGATAACAAACAAGACAAATTATTCTAGCATTTAATAAACGCAATTAAGAATTTCGCCAAACAAAGTCACAGAAGCAACATAATGGAAACACATTTTTAGAAACTTAAGAGAAAACAATCCGACACAAACAATGAATAGGAGACATTCACTTTGAATCTTACAAACTCTTATAACCCTGCTAAAATTTTTTCATGCTTTTGACACATTTCTTAACCAAGTCAGTTGATGAATCAAAATAATAAGCAGGTAGCTGCACAATTGCAACCTTAATAGAATAACGAAAAAAGACTTAAGAACTTGGTTCTAAGCTAGGAGCAACAACTAGTAGATGTAAAAGAAATCTCAAGCCATGAGTTATAAACAAGGACTCACATAAAGAAACTTAGAAGGAAAGCGAATCAGGGCAGTAAAGATTCAATTTTCATTTACGTAAACCATGTGGAGGTGATTTTCTCAACCTAAAGCCAATTAGCACCTAACAACAGCAAGCACATTTAGAGAGCAACTCCAACTCATAATCAACTTCTAAGGATTGAAACATAAATCATTCAAGGGAAGATGGGGCAATAGACAAATCATAAGCAACAACTTCAGACTGAAGCTAAACTAAGAACAGAAAACCAGGAAAGACCAACTCTTTGGCTCAATAAAACCTTCCAGAAACATAACAGCTTACCCTATCATAGAACAACTGACCCTTGGAAAATTTAGAAGGAACAGACCCAAATAGATAGATTACAAAATTGACTTTAATCTAAAAAAATAAACATGAGGAAATGAGAACAGACACCAGACCACGCGACCTTCGACTAATTAAGCATAGAAGCAGCCTTTATACCTTTCAAAAGCTTCAATCTGAAACCCAAACTCCAACCTAAGACTAACTCCAAACACCTTTACACTTCTACTACTCCCTCACTGCCTATATGAACCCCACACCCCTGCAAAACTTTGCTAACACCTGCCTATCAAACTCCCAGAACCTCTCCTCGCACAGCACCATAAACACTCCTACATTCTCATGATTCCCTGCTTCTTTACTGCACTACCTCAGACCTCTGCCTTCCTCCTACTTCATCACAACCAAAAAAGACCTCCAAACTACTGGACAAAATACCAGGCAAACAACCTGAATCAGAACAGCCTTACCACTCACAGGAAACAGAAACAGCCTCACCCTTTAACCTCTATAGCTAACCTAAAACACCCCTGAAAACACCACTGCTTCCTGAGAACTCACACACTTCTAAAGCTAAACAGAACACCTGATGTCCCCTGCATAACTGTTTCTGCAGCCTAACAACCTACTATGCCAACTCACTAATCAGCCTAACAAACTCCAACTCTCCCTGAACCTGGAACACCCTTCTCTAAACTGAACATACGCTTCAGATTCAACAACAAGCAAGAAAGGGCAGTACCCTCCTCAACAAGATTTAAGATTTCAAACCAAACTGATTCTTCATGCTAACTGATGTTGAAGCAGATTTAAACTTGAAAACATGCTTAAGTTCAATCATTTCACATACACTGAATAGTAAGTACAGTTTAGGTCCCAAAATACAAAGATCACAGCTTCACTTAACATGTTTCTTACACTATTAAAATCTCATTTTAAAATCAAGAAACAAGTTCAAAATAACAAAGAGATGCAAAAACAAGAGAGGAAAAGTATTACCTTAATAAAGGCAGTGAATGGGGCGAGGGTCCGAAACAAACGCGACTCGAGTGAAGGTGACGACTCGATTTACGAAGAAGCGATACCAAGCTTTAACAAGAAATCTAACCATAATATTCACTAAAAAAATACTTTAAATGTGTTGTCTGTTTTTTTTTTTAACTGCTGCCGCTACTCTATGAACTTCCCCTCTTAAAAAAAATCAGTAAATCAACTTTTATACTAGGAATTTTAGGGTTTACCTCGTTTGTGAAATTTCAAGATACTCCTCCCCTTTTTTGATCAATCCCTAGTGAGACAAGGGTGAGAAGGGTAAAACTACACCTCTCTCATCCTTATCTCCAAGAAAACGATCAAGGGCTCAAATTCGATCTCAAGTTTGAAATGAACGATTGGGATTAAGGATCCGTTGCTGTACTGAGGGGTGAGGGGACCATCAAGTACATAAATTTGGACTGATTTGGAGAGGGAATCGACGGGTTTGAAGGGGATTCGGGTCAAGGGGAAACGGGTAGGAGCTGAAATTGGGTCGACTGAAATGAAATGGTGTGTGTGTGTTATATGTATATGTTGCATAAGTGATCCGAAATTAAAAGGAAGAATGATTTTGGCCCCCCCAGTTTGGATTAAATGAGTAATTGAGGGTGCTGCGCGGGTAGGACAGAAATTAGGATATGCCTGGTAATTTAGCCTTCTTTTGAAATTGATTAATTTACTTTAATTAAATTTAATTAATTAATTTTAATTCAAATAATTTTAATTATCTAATTCTAATTTTAACTTTATTTTGATAAATAATTTAGCCGCTAATTATACCTCGGGACGAAATTGGGTGTCAACAGCTGCCTCTCTTTACCCGGAAAAGGATGAAAGAGTTTTTAGGGTAAAGAAGTTGACGAGAAACCAATTTTGTCCCGATAAAACCAAGACTTTTGATTCCACGGACCAAAAGGCGAGGCTTATGGACATGGCCGAACTCCGGTTTCTGAGTTGCCTACATATCTCGGTCTGAGAGAGAATCGGGCCATATGTAGTTCGACGACACTTAGGCACGAAACTCGCACGATTGACAGAAAATGACGCACGAAATAGGAAAGAATTCAAACTGACACCTTATCTTAAATGAAAGATTAGGAAAGGACTTGCTTGTTCGAGTACGATTCTTCAAATCCTTGTTGACGATTCTAGCTAATATCAACAATTGCCCCAGTTCACTGCTAAGGAAAAGTTCCACGTTATGCTCCAAATGCTCTAAATGCTGCTGCGGTTTTGCCAAAATTCATCAAAATATTTTTCTTTCGATCAACTGACGAGGCGCTCCGCCCAGGGAACCTCTAGGCTGATCATTATTGGTAGGATCAATAACAAAAGAGCCTTCAATTGCTTATGATAGGCTTCAGAACAAGGCCTCCAATTGCTTATGGTAGGCTTCAATGCTAATGAAGTCTTCGCTTACTCATGATAGACTTGATAATAAGACCCCCCGATTGCTTACGGTAGGATCAATGATAAAAGAGCCTTCAATTGCTTATGATAGGCTTCAAAATAAGGCCTCCAATTGCTTATGGTAGGCTTCAATGCTAATGAAGTCTTCGCTTGCTCACGATAGACTTGATAATAAGACCCGATTGCTTACAGTAGGATCAATGATAAAAGAGCCTTCAATTGCTTATGATAGGCTTCAACATAAGGCCTCCAATTGCTTATGGTAGGCTTCAATGCTAATGAAGTCTTCGCTTGCTCACGATAGACTTGATAATAAGACCCCCCGATTGCTTACAGTAGGATCAATAATAAAAGAGCCTTCAATTGCTTATGATAGGCTTCAAAATAAGGCCTCCAATTGCTTATGGTAGGCTTCAATGCTAATGAAGTCTTCGCTTGCTCACGATAGACTTGATAATAAGACCCATCGATTGCTTACGGTAGGATCAATAATAAAAGAGCCTTCAATTGCTTATGATAGGCTTCAAAATAAGGCCTCCTATTGCTTATGGTAGGCTTCAATGCTAATGAAGTCTTCGCTTGCTCACGATAGACTTGATAATAAGACCCCCCGATTGCTTACAGTAGGATCAATGATAAAAGAGCCTTCAATTGCTTATGATAGGCTTCAACATAAGGCCTCCAATTGCTTATGGTAGGCTTCAATGCTAATGAAGCCTTCGCTTTCTCATGATAGACTTGATAATAAGACCCCCCCCCCCCCCCCCCCGATTTGCTTACAGTAGGATCAATAATAAAAGAGCCTTCAATTGCTTATGATAGGCTTCAAAATAAGGCCTCCAATTGCTTATGGTAGGCTTCAATGCTAATGAAGTCTTCGCTTGCTCACGATAGACTTGATAATAAGACCCCCCGATTGCTTACGTTAGGATCAATAATAAAAGAGCCTTCAATTGCTTATGATAGGCTTCAAAATAAGGCCTCCAATTTCTTATGGTAGGCTTCAATGCTAATGAAGTCTTCGCTTGCTCACGATAGACTTGATAATAAGACCCATCGATTGCTTACGGTAGGATCAATAATAAAAGAGCCTTCAATTGCTTATGATAGGCTTCAAAATAAGGCCTCCTATTGCTTATGGTAGGCTTCAATGCTAATGAAGTCTTCGCTTGCTCACGATAGACTTGATAATAAGACCCCCCGATTGCTTACAGTAGGATCAATGATAAAAGAGCCTTCAATTGCTTATGATAGGCTTCAACATAAGGCCTCCAATTGCTTATGGTAGGCTTCAATGCTAATGAAGTCTTCGCTTGCTCACGATAGACTTGATAATAAGACCCCCCGATTGCTTACGGTAGGATCAATAATAAAAGAGCCTTCAATTGCTTATGATAGGCTTCAAAATAAGGCCTCCAATTGCTTATGGTAGGCTTCAATGCTAATGAAGTCTTCGCTTGCTCACGATAGACTTGATAATAAGACCCATCGATTGCTTACGGTAGGATCAATAATAAAAGAGCCTTCAATTGCTTATGATAGGCTTCAAAATAAGGCCTCCTATTGCTTATGGTAGGCTTCAATGCTAATGAAGTCTTCGCTTGCTCACGATAGACTTGATAATAAGACCCCCCGATTGCTTACAGTAGGATCAATGATAAAAGAGCCTTCAATTGCTTATGATAGGCTTCAACATAAGGCCTCCAATTGCTTATGGTAGGCTTCAATGCTAATGAAGCCTTCGCTTTCTCATGATAGACTTGGTAATAAGACCCCCCCCCCCCGATTTGCTTACAGTAGGATCAATAATAAAAGAGCCTTCAATTGCTTATGATAGGCTTCAAAATAAGGCCTCCAATTGCTTATGGTAGGCTTCAATGCTAATGAAGTCTTCGCTTGCTCACGATAGACTTGATAATAAGACCTCCCGATTGCTTACGTTAGGATCAATAATAAAAGAGCCTTCAATTGCTTATGATAGGCTTCAAAATAAGGCCTCCAATTTCTTATGGTAGGCTTCAATGCTAATGAAGTCTTCGCTTGCTCACGATAGACTTGATAATAAGACCCCCCGATTGCTTACGGTAGGATCAATAATAAAAGAGCCTTCAATTGCTTATGATAGGCTTCAAAATAAGGCCTCCAATTGCTTATGGTAGGCTTCAATGCTAATGAAGTCTTCGCTTGCTCACGATAGACTTGATAATAAGACCCCCCGATTGCTTACGGTAGGATCAATAATAAAAGAGCCTTCAATTGCTTATGGTAGGCTTCAAAATAAGGCCTCCAATTGCTTATGGTAGGCTTCAATGCTAATGAAGTCTTCGCTTGCTCACGATAGACTTGATAAGGCCCCCGATTGCTTACGGTAGGCATGACGTAATTTGTAAGTGCAAGGTGCAATATCTTTGATAAATTGTCTTCCAATCAACTGGCGAAACAATAAAGCAAGTGCGAAGGCATAGTGCAAATCCTTTTCAACAAGCATGACAAATCAACTGGCAAGCCGGTCGGGCATGAAGCAAGGAGGGTCTTGGGGTTGATTGTCGAACAAATCAGCTGGCGAACCGGTCCTGTACGAAGCAAGGAGGGTCTTGGGACTGACCTGTTAATCTGTTGACCAGGGAGAAGCCCCGCCTGGTGGTCAACCTGAAAGAGTAAAACAAGGAATTAACTTTTTAAAGCATGTGCCAAGCAGAGTAGTGCAGAAATGTAGTCAGTGTGATAGCCATTGATAAATCAATTGGCGAGATAATCCAGCGAGGATGGCCTTGTGCGGATTATCAACTAAAACAAGGCGATGAAAGTCATAGGGGTAGAAATGCCGCCTGTTCGACAATAACTCATGACAAAGCATAATGCTTTAAGTTATGAAAAAGGTAATGCGACGCAATCTGCAAGGCAACTTTGGACGCGCGTTCAATAAATTTTTCATCCACAATGCGAATGATCCTTTCATTGCAAGCTTTCATGTTCCTGCTCTCAAAGAAAATTTTGTTAGTTTTGGGGAGGGGTGTTTGATTTGTGCTGATTCATCTTGAACTCGCTGCCGCTGCTCCCTCGTTCTTCTTTAGACTTGGGCTTGCAAATTATACTCAGAGATTTGATTTATGAATTCAATATTGTATAATATTTTAAGATAGAGGCAAAATAAAGTAATTTGATAAAATAAACAATCATTGATACACGACCGAAGTTATAATGCATTTAAAGTTTTTGCTTTAACTCAAACTCATGACATATCTTGAAACAAACTGAACGTCCTTTGTCTTTGCAACTTGAGCTAATCTTGAATACTTTTAGAACTTTGCCATTTCATCCTTTGACAGTTAATACCAATTTTGCAAAAATCTGCCCCAGTTATAATCTTTATGCCTTCGAACTCTTTTTGCAAAATTTGCCCCAGTTTCTATCTTCCATATCTTCAATTCATATTGCAAAATTTGCCCCAGTTGCTATCTTTAAAATCTTCAAATTATCTTGCAAAATTGCCCCAGTTGCTTGCTTTAGGGGAGACTGAAGATTTTAATATTATAGAGTCGAGCCCGTTAAGAGCGCCTACGTATCCCTCCACGGGAATCAGACCCTGCGTAGTTCTGTTTACATAAATATTTTTTGGGAAAATATGGCAATCTAAGTACGAAGCCGTATCCGAATTGGAAAATCCACACATCTGCCCAGATACATAGTTCGACATTACATCATAAAGATAAACAAGCCTAAAGTGTTACAATATTTTGAACGAATCCGACGGGGATTGCCTACTTATCCTGTTGCCATTCCCGGAATCAGGTCAGAAGTAGTTCAAAAGTACATAAAAGAGAAAATAGGGGATTCCTGTGCTAGTGCGACCTAACTCTATATGAGTTGCCTACGTATCCCAGCCCTGGGAATCAGGTTACGCGTAGTTCGCATTACATCAAAGATTACATCCAAACCAATGCTAACTTGCGGTTGCTTCAGACATAGTATCTTTTGACAAAATCTGCGCTGATTATCTTAGGCCAAACTTGATCACGAATATCTGCCAGTATTAGTGTTCTTCCACATAATGACATTGCTAACTTGATGAAATTTTCCTGTTGCTTCTTCTTAATTAGGAAAGAGCTTCTTCAACACCAATTGCCCCGGTTTGAAGTAAACTATTCAAATCTTCTCTTTGCGCATTCAACATCTTCCAACTTATCTTCTTGAATGGTTTCTCAAATAAAGGTCTTCCATTTGTATAGATAAAACGCTCCGGCTCTAATTGCCGGCAAATAAAGCTGCCCCAGTTTGAAGTTCTAACGGTAATGTAATATCCAAAGAGTGCAAAAAGTACCTTTCCAATGCATCATCCTTAAATTGTTCAGTTGTTTCGTTATAGGTCACAAGCCAAGTTCAAGCAGGTTTTGTTATTTTTAATTTGAAACAATAGTAAGTATATTAATCAAAAGCAAATAATAAAGCCCATGAATAATTAAAGTATAGCAAAATAATAAGGTAGGAATGCAGTGCATTTGTTTATTCAAAACCTAATTTAGGGAGGCATACAACGTAAAAGTAAACATGCAGGATTTAAAAAAAGTTATTTGAAAGACATAGACCTAAACATAAAGCAAAACACAGTTCAGGGCCTCAAGCTGGCTGTGATGCCAAAACAAAAATAACGAGTTCATTCATCAAGTCTCTTTTGGACCACAAGTCCAATTAGCCATCACATCACTTGGTTCAGCATTCTGCACATGTGGCTCTTTCTCAAAATCTTCAATAGTTGCACTGCATTTCAATCCATCATTCAAGAGTAGGCTGCCAACACCTTCAATCAAATTCTGTATGGCCATTTCTGGTGCTTGGACAAATGACTGGTTCAATGGTAAAAGAGGCTGTAGCATGACACTAGTCTGCTTCTTCTCAGACTCAACCTTTTCCATCTTTCCTTCAGCGGGGTTGCCACCTAGGCCAAAAGTTCCATCATTCTTTGGCAATAGAGTTAGTGCTTGCTTAGGTACCTTAAAAGAAATATTATCAACCTTTACATCATAGATAGAGACTATGGTGCCCTTCAGATTTGGTTCTTCCTCAAGAGAAATCATATTAACTGCATTGTTACCATGATTGGGAAGAGGATTATCATGCACATTTGGCTGAGTGCCGGTGAGTTGAATGGTGCCTGCTTTGATTAAACCCTCGACCTTGTCCTTGAAAGTATAACATCTCTCAATATCATGGCCGGCTGCCCCTGAGTGATAAGCACAATGCTTATTTGCATCATACCATTTTGGAGGTGGGTTTGGAGTGTTATTAGGGATAGGCTGCACAACTCCCGCATTTCTTAATCTCTCAAAAAGCTGGCCATATGACTCGGCTATAGGAGTATAGGTTTTGGTTTCTCTCCTTTCGTAATTCTGATTAAACCCTTACACATTGGGACGAACAGGAGGACGAGGCTGGTAATTCTGGGGTGCTTGAAAATTTGGCTGACGAGGGTATTGATTAGGTGCATGTGCTCTAGGTTGGTAGTAATTTGCTCGTTCATTGTAAACCGGATAAGGAACAGGTGGCATCTGGTAGTGAGTGGGGTAATTTGGGTAATATGGGTTTTGGTAGGTAGGAAAAGCACACGAATTGTCAAAATTCAACTTTCCAGCTGGTCGACGCTCGATGTCTCCCACAACAGCTCCCACTTCCTCTTTCTTCTTTTTGTTAAAGCCATTACCAGACCCAGACTGGATTGCCTTACTTGTAGCTTGCAAAGCGGCCAAATTTGTGATCCTACCAGATTTCAAACCAGCTTCATACATCTCCCCCATTTTCACTAGATTGGCAAAAGTAGAGTTAGTCATGTATGCCATTCGATCATAGTAAAATTCATCCAATGTCTCGATGAAATGTCCCACAAACTCTTCCTCACTCATGGGAGGCTTAACTTTGGCAGCCTCACTCCTCCAACGTACCGCGTATTTCCTAAAAGTCTCGGTCGGCTTCTTCTTAAACCTTGCAATAGCCAACCGATCTAATGGTATTTCAGCATAGAAACCAAAACGCTCCATGAAGTCGTGAGCCATACTCCTCCAGTTAATCCATTTTGAGGGATCCTGCTCAGAGTACCAGTCTAAAGCTTCGCCTTCAAGACTATGAATGAATAATTTCATACGGAGCTCTTCATTCTTCCCCACTCCCAAGGTTTCACAGTACCTTCTCAAATGGGCTCGGGGGTTGCCTTTGCCATCAAACTTAACAAACTTTGGTACTTTGTACCCTTCTGGGTATCAATCCCAGGATGAACGCACAAGTCTTCATATTCTAGACTTTCCTTGTCCTTGCCTTTTGATGCTTTGCTAAGAGCAGTCATCACCCAACCTTGTACCTTTTTCTCCAAATCTTCACCCCCATCGACTGCTTTTTCGGCTCTTCTAACACCATTTTGAAACTTCACATAAGGAGGATTGGTGTAATCATCAATTTGCACAATAGGAACATCTTGCCCACCAGATACCGCCACTTGGACTAAGGGTGCGGGTGGATTTTCAGTATAAGCTTGCGGGATGGGTTCATTTTGGTAAGTGGAGGTTTGGTATGGATATGGAGTGTGTGTCTGATAATAAGTATTGGCAGGGTGCGGGGTGATTGATGGGTGTTGTTGATGTGATGGGTAGATGGGTGGTCGGTTGATTGTTTGGCTAGATTGAGCGTTATTTGGAGGTGGAGCTTGGACAAGTGGTAAGTTGCTTTGGTGGACTGGTGCTTTTAGAGAATTGTGGGTGTTCAAAGGTGTGTTCATATTGGCGACCCCATCAATTGAGTTCAGAGATTGCCCCATTTGACCCAGAGAGTGGGATGAATCGGGCCCACGCAGCGGCGTGTTTTTAGGAGTTTGCCCTTTTACCGCAGCCAGTTCATCTTTTAGCATCTGTAGTTCCTTAGCCATTTCAAGAATCAGTTCGTCTTGAGCAATAATGACATTTCCTCTTGATGATTCAGGAGTTGCAAGATTTTTCTCGGTATTGCGAGGTTCATCATCTATTCCAGTCATTGTCAGTTGTGGAAATGTGTACCAGTATGCAGCTTGGTCCTTTGTCCTTGTGTAATAGGATTGATCAGCCAGCTTAAATCAGTACAAATCAAACCTCTGTATGGGGATAAACAAAACAAAAGGAAAAGTTCAAAAGTAACCATGTTAATTTGCATGTCATTGGCAAAATTGCACACAAATCACGTAGCGCGCATCACGTAGCGCTTTGCATTTTCAACAAGTTGACATGTGGCAAACACAAGTAGTTGAGCGTAAATGAAAATGCGAACGTTTCCTACCCTGTGAGGTGCCTCTTTGCCAGAGGTGGGCCTATGACGCGCAAACAAGTGGTAACGAAAAATAGTTCATGCCAGTTTTGAGCAATTCAGATTTAGAGTAAGCGATAAATAATAACAATAATTTATAACAATCAGCTCTCCGCCTCGACATTGTAATTCCATTATCCCAACTAACTTCAAAAAAGCTGGTGTCAACTCGAAGTTTTGACACAGCTCCTGCTCTCTACAACATCTGCACAAAATTCCAAACCCAAATGCATAAAACCTGAAACAACTTCTATACCTTTCGCAAACATCAACGCTCCTCCAACCACAACTCCCAATTATTTCACAACATCCAAGGGTGAGATTTCCAACTGCCTTCACAATACCAGACTGCAAATCATGAAAGGCGCCAATCGGCCTTTCAAAATAAAACCTCACTGGTCCTCGGCTTTAGACAAGCCTCTCAGCTTCCTAGGTTTTGCAAGGCTCACAGACCTTGTTCATAAGGCTCCTCACTGGTCCTCGGCTTTGATCAAGCCTCTCAGTTTCCTAGGTAGCCAAGACCGCACTGGTCTTCAAGGAGGGACCCCACTGGTCATTCAAAGACACAGGGGCTTCGCTCTCCTAGTATGCGACAAGCATACTTCAATTTTATAAAGTTGCAGCTGGATAATCAACTGCACACACGCAAAGCCATTCACGAGAGGGACCCCACTGATTCTTTTTAAAAACACTAGGGGCTTCGCCTCTTAGATCTCGCTACACCAGGCCATCTCCAAAACACAAACCAATCAAATCTGCCTAACTTTCCCCGAACTGCAATTCTGTCTATGATCTCAAATTCTATGTGGACTGCTATGACCACATAGATTCTGCTAGATTCTTCCATTTTCTGACCTAAAGGACAACATAGGAAACAAAATTCTAAATCTGATTTTGCTCAAAACATGGTTAGGACTGAGGATTCGTCATCACATAGCACATAATATGCATTGTCGTTGGGTTTTAAAAAAACCGTTGACGTAAGGGTGGTTTCCTAACTATGGAGGCGGTACCAAGGACCGGGTCCAGACTAAGGTGTAAATGCATGCATGCTCCTAATCTCCTTCTAAGAGTGGGTTAACGGTTGAGGCTAACAGGTGAGTGGCAAGCGGTCTCGCAGTCGAATTACTTCTACAATGGCCGCCGGTGTACCAACTCGTCACAAGGGTTCTTTAGTGGAAGAAAGTGCGGGTGCGCATGGGCGCACCTCGCGGATATTTGGGGTGAAAATGCAAGAGGTTCCCAGGAATGGGGGAAGTATGAACGGAATGCCAATTTATATGTGCACAAATAGGGGTATAGTGACATGCTTTCGTGACACACAGCAATCAACTAAATTAACTAAGCATGCTCGCAAATAAACAATAGATATAATCATGCCAGTTTCAACAATTATTAAATAAGCTACGCATACTAATATCGGCATACAACTCAAACAATACAAACAAACAAATTCGTGAAAGCCTTTTGGTTAGAACCATTTGCGTATCCCCAGTGGAGTCGCCACGCTGTTGAACCCAAAAACTTACCCTTTCTTTAAGAAAAGATAGGTTTCGGGTATATTTCAACAAAATAGGACTCCAAAGGGTTTTCTTTGGAGTCGCCACCTAATTTAAGGATTATTAGGAACCTAAGTTAACTAAAGAGTGCAATTTAACATTTATTTAAAAGAAATTAAATTAAATTCAGAGATTCTGAGTAAGTGGTTCTTTTAAATTCGAAAGAAGGTCCCTTGCGGAAGCACTTTCGAAAATCCGCTAAATGCGGTTAATCCGACGGTTTTCACGAATTTATTAAGGATAAGAAAATATAAAGCTAATTTTACATAAGGGTAATATGAATAATATAAATAAGATAAGATTTTAATTATGTCGATACTTAGATAAATAAATGATCCAATTTAAGATTAATTAAGTAGATAATGAAATAATAATTAATTAATTAATTAATAAATAAAATAAGCAAAGGTTAAATGAAGTTAGATAATTAAATAAAACAAACTAAATAAGTAATCGGATAATAATAATGGATTAATAAATTGATTGAATAAATAGATAAATAAATAAGCAAATAAATAACTTAATTACATAAATGAATACTTATTGATTTTAATTAAATACATGGGTAAATGAATAATAATTGATTAATTAAGTAAATAAATATTTAATTGATTAAATAAATGATTAATTGAAATTAAATAAATTTGATTAAGTAAATAAATAAATAAAGGATTGAAATTTAATTGATTAACTAAATAAATAAATTAGATTAAATAAATAAATAATAGAATATTAATATAATCAATAAATAAATAATTCAAATGCAAATTATGACAAAGGTATGATTTTAGTCGAATTTGTTTTTGCACTCATTAATTGACAAATGGTTCTAAACATCCATAAATTAATTGGCGATTCGCAAAGAAATGATACAAAGCATTCATATAAAACAATTTAAGTAATTTACAATAAATATTCAAAATTTCAAATATCATTTCTATCCTACAGGGCTCCTAATCCGGTCTATGGGGAAGTCCTATACAACATGCATTTTCTAAGGGAGCGGGGAAAGATGGAGTTTAGGAAATAGAACCCGGAAGCGCAAACTCAATCAATGAGCCTTGGACTTTGTGATTTTCACTTTTTCTTTTACATTTTCGGGGATATCAAGTCCCGAAAATGCGAAGCGGAGTAAATAACTTCAAATGCAAACGGCCGCCCCAATTTGTGAGTTTTAACCAACTCGAAATCGTCCCCAAAAGTATTCATGCAAAAGATAGTACGAGATAAAGATTAGAATCGCACTTTAAGAAAATGATAACAAACAAGACAAATTATTCTAGCATTTAATAGAATAACGAAAAATGATGAATCAAAATAATAAGCAGGTAGCTGCACAATTGCAACCTTAATAGAATAACGAAAAATGACTTAAGAACTTGGTTCTAAGCTAGGAGCAACAACTAGTAGATGTAAAAGAAATCTCAAGCCGTGAGTTATAAACAAGGACTTCACATAAAGAAACTTAGAAGGAAAGCGAATCAGAGCAGTAAAGATTCAATTTTCATTTACGTAAACCATGTGAAGGTGATTTTCTCAACCTAAAGCCAATTAGCACCTAACAACAGCAAGCACATTTAGAGAGCAACTCCAACTCATAATCAACTTCTAAGGATTGAAACATAAATCATTCAAGGGAAGATGGGGCAATAGACAAATCATAAGCAACAACTTCAGGCTGAAGCTAAACTAAGAACAGAAAACCAAGAAAGACCAACTCTTTGGCTCAAGAAAACCTTCCAGAAATATAACAGCTTACCCTATCATAGAACAACTGACCCTTGGAAAATTTAGAGGGAACAGACCCAAATAGATGGAGTGCAAAATTGACTTTAATCTAAAAAAATAAACATGAGGAAATGAGAACAGACACCAGACCACGCGACATTCGACTAATTAAGCATAGAAGCAGCCTTTATACCTTTCAAAAGCTTCAATCTGAAACCCAAACTCCAACCTAAGACTAACTCCAAGCACCTTTACACTTCTACTACTCCCTCACTGCCTACATGAACCCCACACCCCTGCAAAACTTTGCTAACACCTGCCTATCAAACTCCCAGAACCTCTCCTCACACAGCACCATAAACACTCCTACATTCTCATGATTCCCTGCTTCTTTACTGCACTACCTCAGAACTCTGCCTTCCTCCTACTTCATCACAACCAAAACAGACCTCCAAACTACTGGACAAAATACCATGCAAACAACCTGAATCAGAACAACCTTACCACTCACAGGAAACAGAAACAACCTCACCCTTTAACCTCTATAGCTAACCTAAAACACCCCTGAAAACACCACTGCTTCCTGAGAACTCACACACTTCTAAAGCTAAACAGAACACCTGATGTCCCCTGCATAACTGTTTCTGCAGCCTAACAACCTACTATGCCAACTCACTAATCAGCCTAACAAACTTCAACTCTCCCTGAACCTGGAACACCCTTCTCTAAACTGAACATACGCTTCAGATTCAACAACAAGCAAGAAAAGGGCAGTACCCTCCTCAACAAGATTTAAGATTTCAAACCAAACTGATTCTTCATGCTAACTGATGTTGAAGCAGATTTAAACTTGAAAACATGCTTAAGTTCAATCATTTCACATACACTGAATAGTAAGTACAGTTTAGGTCCCAAAATACAAAGATCACAGCTTCACTTAACATGTTTCTTACACTATTAAAATCTCATTTTAAAATCAAGAAACAAGTTCAAAATAGCAAAGAGATGCAAAAACAAGAGAGGAAAAGTATTACCTTAATAAAGGCAGTGAATGGGGCGAGGGTCCGAAACAAACGCGAATCGAGTGAAGGTGACGACTCGATTTACGAAGAAGCGATACCAAGCTTTAACAAGAAATCCAACCATAATATTCACTAAAAAATACTTTAAATGTGTTGTCTGTTTTTTTTTTAACTGCTGCCGCTACTCTATGAACTTCCCCCCTTAAAAAAAATCAGTAAATCAACTTTTATACTAGGAATTTTAGGGTTTACCTCTTTTGTGAAATTTCAAGATACTCCTCCCCTTTTTTGATCAATCCCTAGTGAGATAAGGGTGAGAAGGGTAAAACTACACCTCTCTCATCCTTATCTTCAAGAAAACGATCAAGGGCTCAAATTCGATCTCAAGTTTGAAATGAACGAATGGGATTAAGGAACCGTTGCTGTACTGAGGGGTGAGGGGACCATCAAGTACATAAATTTGGATTGATTTGGAGAGGGAATCGACGGGTTTGAAGGGGATTCGGGTCAAGGGGAAACGGGTAGCAGCTGAAATTGGGTCGACTAAAATGAAATGGTGTGTGTGTGTTATATGTATATGTTGCATAATTGATCCGAAATTAAAAGGAAGAACGATTTTGGCCCCCAGTTAGGATTAAATGAGTAATTGAGGGTGCTGCGCGGGTAGGACAGAAATTAGGATATGCCTGGTAATTTAGCCTTCTTTTGAAATTGATTAATTTACTTTAATTAAATTTAATTAATTAATTTTAATTCAAATAATTTTAATTATCTAATTCTAATTTTAACTTTATTTTGATAATCGATTCTCATTTAAATAATTTAGCCGCTAATTATATCTCGGGACGAAATTGGGTGTCAACAGGACTCACCGGACCAAGTGACTTCGAAAGGTGAAGATGTCCTAGTAGGTCGGTTTAAATGTATCTCAACTCCTACTTCGATTTTTACCTTTGAGCTTTCTCCCCGTTCTTCTACAGATTCAAAGAGGAAAAAGGATGTTTCAATGAGGCCTACCAAGGTGAAGAGGCCTCGTGTAGAGGAGACCATTTCTCCAACTCCTAAAGAGGCGAACGAACAACGCCGAGGTTTAATAGACGAATCTGATGAGGAGACGCCCGAGGTTGCTCCTAATGCGGCTCCTGAGTCAATTCCCAAGGCCCCTAAAGAGACCGAGGTGATCAACGTCGAAGAGTCTGATCAAGAGGCTGCCAAGAGGAAAGGCAAAGCCAAGGTGGGCGAAAGCATAGTTTCGAGCGTGGTTTGAGCCATTCATGATTCTGTTCAAGCTCCAGCAGTTGCCCCTCGGATTTTGGAGCTTCTAGTTGACTCCAATTTGTTGGATGGCACCAAGGCTGACATCATAGGCCTTGACGTGCTGCTTGGGTCTACCAAGGAGCAGGTTCTTAAGAAACTTAGACCCATGGGTTTGATGGGCACCTCAGCTGCTTCTGCTCTTCGCGTAGGCTTTCGCTCAGTCCAGTATTTATACTCCTATATTTTTGCTCTATCACTTTTCCATACTTAGCATTCATTGCTTCCTTCTTCTCTTTCAGAGCTTGGTCCTCATGTTGAAGGATTGATTGCTTCCTTCTTCTTTTTCAGAGCTTGGTCCTCACGTTGAAGGCTATTCATTTGGAGCGTGAATGAACCGAGCAGGTCCAAGCAGTGAAAGATGCTTGGGGAGAGCAGAACAGAGGATATGTAGTGAGCATCGCTGAGTTGAAGGCGCAGTTAGCTATTCTGAACCAAGAGTTGGGGCGTGCTCGTGAGGTAGCTGCCAAGACCGAAGCAGATGCGCGTGAGGCTCAAGCCGTCTTCGAGGTGCGATTTCAGGCTTTGAGAGATGAATTTGTGCGAGAACGCTCGATGCTGAATTTAGAAGTTGAGCGACTCGAAGCTAAAGTGTATTGTGCTAAGGCTGAGGTACTTGAAGCTGGCGAAAAATATCGCGATAAGTTGGAGGAATACACAACTCAACATAGTGGATTGCAAGGCCAAGTGGATCAAGTGCCTGCCCTTAAGAGCGAGGTTACCAGACTTCAAAGGAAGATTGCAGATATCAAGAAGCGCGCCGAGGTCAAAGCCACAAGGGCGAAGTTTGAGGAGGCATGGGCTATTGTCAAGACCAGGCTCGATACATTGGAGCAAGTTAAGACTTGGGAGATTGTCCTCGAGGAAGAGATTGTCAAGGTGCGGGATGATGCCGCCGAAGCTCAAAAGATAGTGGATGAGTTTCCATCAAGTGAGGATTCGGATGATGGTGAATCCGAAGATGAAGAAGGTGGCGAGGAGAGCGTATAAGAGGATGAGGAAAGCGCTGAAGAGGGGAATTCCGAGGGGGAAATAGTCCCTAGCCTTAGCTTGTCCTTTATGTTTTTTCATCCTTGGTAGTTTTTTGTTTTTGCTTAGGCCTTCGGACCTTTCGATGTAAATGACTTCATGGCTCTCGGGCCTTTTATGAATGAATCTGCCTTTTGCATTTAAGTGTTAGCTTTCATTTGCTTATGAACTTTTGCATTGAACACTTAGAATAATTTTACTTGCAAGACTTTTTTCTATATAAAACTGATGCTAACTTGGAATGTTGTCTCGTTCCCGAGCTGCGGCATGCAAGAAATAACTTCGGTATGAACTGTAGAAATAAAGAGATATTGAATCAAGTTTATTCCTTACTTCGGTATGAATCAAGTTTATTTCGTTGATTATATCAATCGAGCCATAAAAAGTTTTACAAAAGGCCTAGTTTAGGCAAGACTTAGGCACAAAAACAAGTTAAAAACATGCCACTATCGGGCAAAAATACAAAGTGTTAATCTATTCCTCGGGCGTTAGTCCCCGGTTGTCAAATAGATAGACTTCAGTGGGAGAGGTTCAAAGCTTACCTCGAATGCATCCCACTCCTCACTCCCCCCAGTGTTCGGGTGTGAATCTTGATGAAGATCCGAGCATTGAAGAACGTCTTATCCGCTTCCTGAAAAGGTCAAGCAAAGTAAACGAGGAGTAAGTTAAAATTATTCGACCAAAGCCTTTGGAGCGTTTTTCGGCTCGGGGATGTAGGTGAAATTTAAGCGATCAAGAAGTGTTTACCTCGATGTTAGAAGTAGTAGCACTTCAAATTGGAGATGTTCTAATTTAAGGGTTAGGGCTTGCCCTCCAAATCTTCAATTTGATAGGACCCTTTTTCCAACAATTGCCTTAACTTTGTAGGGTCCTTCCCAATTTGCAATAAGCTTTCCACCATTCTTCTCCTTGGTTGATTGGTTTGAAGCCTTTAATACTTAGTCACCAACTTTAAAATCTCTAAGTTTGGCCTTTCTGTTGAGATATGCTTCGATTTGTCTTTTCTGTGCTGCTAGCCGAACCAAGGCTAGTTCCCTTTTTTCCTCAAGCAAATCCAATTCTATGCGCATGGCTTGTTGATTTGCTTCTTCGGTGGTGTGAGTGTACCGAAGGGTTGGTTCACCTACCTCCATGGGGATAAGTGAGTCCATGCCATAGGCGAGGGAGAATGGGGTTTCACCGGTGTTGTTCATCTCAGTGGTTCGCATTGCCCATAACACCCCCTGTAACTCTTCGGGCCAAGGACCCTTTGCTTCATCAAGCCTTTTCTTGAGATTCTCAATTATTACTCTATTCGAGGACTCATCTTGATCATTTTCACTTGAGTGATAAGGGGTTGACACTATCTGTTTTATTCCCTATTGTTAAGAAAATCAGTGACAGCCGCCCCCATGAATTGTGGGCCATTGTCGCAAGTGATTTTCCTCGGGATACCGAACCTGTAGATGATGTTCTTTTTAATGAAGTCAATCACCTCCTTCTGTTTAACTTTAGCGAAAGCCCCTGCTTCTACCCATTTTGTAAAGTCATCGGTTAACACAAGAATAAACCGAACATTGCCTTTGCTCTTCGGCAATGGGCCAATAATGTCCATTCCCCATTTCATAAAGTGCCATGGCGATACGACCGAAAGTAGAGGTTCAGCTTGCTGATAAATCATTCAGGTGTGACACTGGCACTTATCACATCTTTTTACGAAGGCTTTTGCATCTGCGCTGATAGTGGGCCAATAATATCCAGATCAAAGTAACTTACGCACTAAGGATTTTCCCCCCGAGTGGTTGCCACACTCGCTCTTGTGTACCTCCATCATTACATATCTGGCTTTATCCGGACCCAAGCATTTGGCCATCGGGCCGCTATACATTCTCATATACAACTTTCCCAAGATCATTCAGTATGAGGCTGCTTGGGTCCTTAATTTCTTTTCTTTTCTCTTATCGAGGGGGAGAGTCCCCGATTAGAAATAAGAAATGAACTTGTTTCGCCAATCCCATTTGTGATCCACTGAATTGACCTCCAATTTCATTTCCTTCATGTGTGCAGAGAGCAACCAAACAATTGAGTCAGTCCCCGACTGCCCTTCCTCAAAACCCAAACCCAAACCCAAGTTAGCTAAGGCGTCGGCCTCTGCGTTTTTCTCTCGAGGTACTTGTTTAACTTTCCATTCTTGGAATTGAGCCAAGATGTTTTGTGCTCGGGCTAAGATTTGTTGCATCCTGGGCTCACGAGACGAATATTCCCCGAGCACTTGGTTCACCACTAATCGTGAATCACTTCAACTCGATTCTCTCCACCCCCATTTCTTTGGCCAGTTCGAAGCCTGCTAAAGCTGCTTCATATTCGGCCTCGTTGTTCGTTATCTTTTTTAACCGAATCGTGTGTCTAAATTTCTCCCCAGTTGGCGCTACCAAGACTATTTCTAACCCCGAGCTGTTAGAGTTGGTCTCCCCATCAGTGTAAAGTATCCATACCCCTAAAGTCGATCCCTTTGACATCGAGTTCTCCCTTTCAGCCTCGGGAAGGATCCCAATGCTAAAGTCAGCCACGAAGTCTGCCAAGACTTGGAAATTTTTGGATGTTCAGGGTTGGTAGGTGATATCATACTCACTTAACTCTACTGCCCATTTAGACAACCTTCCGGACAGCCCCGGTTTGTGCAATATACTTCTTAACGGGAAGGCTGTAACTACGGCTATTGGGTGGCATTGAAAATAAGGTAGTAGTTTCGAGCAGAAACAATTAAAGCAAGTGCTAACTTTTCCAAATGTAGATACTTGGTTTCGGAGTCGAGGAGCGTCTTGCTTACATAATAGATGGGGTGCTGCTTTCCATCCTCTTCTCGAACAAACACACATATACTGATACCTCGGATACGGCTAGCTAAACCAACAAAGTCTCTCCCCCCTTTGGCTTGGCGAGCAGTGGCGCGTTAGCCAAATAGCATTTCAATTCCGTCAGCGCTTCTCTACACTCTGGTGTCCATTCAAACCTATTATTCTTCCTTAGAGCTGAGAAGAATTTTTGGCATCGCTCTGATGACCTCGAGATGAATCTACTCAAGGCAGTGACTCGGCCAATTAAGCGCTGAACTTCCTTTACCCCCCAGAGAGCTCATCAGATATTTCTTCAATTGCTTTGATTTTTTCTGGATTAACCTCGATCCCTCGCTTGGACACTATAAACCCCAGAAATTTGCCCGAACCCTCACCGAAGGTGCACTTCTCAGGGTTCAGCTTCATGTTGTATTGCCTTAAAACAGTGAAGGCTTCTCTCAAATGGCCCAAATGGTCTTCCACCTGAACAAATTTAGTCAGAATGTCATCTGTGTACACTTCCATAGATTTTCTAATATAGTCTCTGAACATGCGACACACTAACCGTTGATATGTTGCCCCGGTATTCTTGAGCCCGAAGGCATCACCTTGTAGAAAAAGGTACCTCGGTCAGTGATGAACGAGGTCTTTTTTTCATCCTTCGGGTTCATGAGAATCTAATTATACCCCGAATAAGTGTCTAAGAAGGTTAATAGTTTATGTCCCGCCGTGGAGTCTAGCTATTAACCTGTCTATTTTTGGCAAAGGATAAGAATCTTTTGGGCAAGTCTTGTTTAGATCTGTGTAGTCCACACACATTCTCCATTTGTCATTCTTCTTGGGCATAACTACAACATTGGCCAACCATTCGAGGTATTTAACTTCTCTTATGAAGCCATTCTCCTGCAGCTTCATAGTCTTATCTTCGATTGCTTTCTTTTTGACGCCAGCGTGCGGCCTCTTCTTTTATTTTACCGGGGTAAAACGTGGATCCACACTCAGCTTGTGAGTCATGATCTCCGGATCGATGACGACCATAGCTGAATGAGACCAAGAAAAGCAATCACCGTTGGACTTCAAAACTTCGACTATAGCTTTTTTTGACTCCGGGTCCGACTCCAAGCCGACAAACACTTTCCTTTTTGGGAAGTCTTTCGACAACGCGAAAGATTCCAACTCTTCAATGGTTGAATCCTCAGATTTTTGTTTCGAGGTTCTTGGATACACACCGGAATCTTTTCAATTTCTCCTCAGGGGTCATCTTGAGGACACGACTCTCCCTCCTTGCTAGACCCCGGTTGTGTTGATTGATGTTTCTTTGGTCCTGATGGGACGACTCCACTATTTCAAGCAACTTAATAGCACTCCCTTGCTACCGGTTTCTCCCCCTTAAACGAACGAATTCCCTATGAGGTTGGGAATTTGATGACTTGGTGGAGAGTGGATGGAACAGCTTCCACGGAATGAATCCACGGTCTTCCGAGGGTTACATTGTACGCCATATCCTCGGGCATAACTTACTCCAGCTGTCCTCTTTACGACATTGACTAGCTCCGAAGTTGATATGTTAAAATTGTAATCTGGGATCCGAGGTAACTCCTGACTCTTGGAAACCAGAGCTAGGCCCGAGGTATTCCTGTGGTTTGTATTTGAATAGACTTTCCCATCGAGCTGTTGGCTCACGTGCTGATTTCCAAGCCTTAGACTAACATGGTGCCTCGGCGAAATGTACGGTTCATATCTACTCTTTGAATTTCCTCAATATGCCTCGACGCAATATGAGGATTCAGGGCGATTGCTATTATTTGAACTTTTACTAGCAGCTTTCTATTCAGCTTCGTCCAATCTTATTTTGGTATATTCTCTATAGTCATCCCACGTCAGGGTTTGGTATTGTTGGAGCTCCTTCCTCAATTCGGCAGCAGCCTCGGATTTACGAACATTGATGTTCTTCTCGAATGTCATGATGGCCAAAGTGTCATCCATAGCAGTTAACTCCATCCGCTCGGCGTGAAAATGCTCGAGGAAATCTCTGATGGGCTCTCCGGGCCGCTGCTTGACTTCGACGATGTCCTCATTCCTCTGGAGGATTTTTTGTGCCCTGGTGTGAGCCATGATGAATGCATCAGCCAATTCATCAAAATTAGAGATAGACCATGTGGGCAAACACATATACCAACGTAATGCTCCTTTCTCCACAGACTCACCAAACTTCTTCAAGAACATTGACTCATTTTCTATTTCTGACAAATCATTCCCTAAGACCATCAACATGAACTCAGTCACATGTTCAACAGGGTCGGTGGTTCCATCATACTTTTTCAAAAACTGAATTTTGAAAGTTTTTGGGATTGGCGCTAGAGCACCCTCGGGCTTATAGGGAAATTGCCTGTATTTATCTATATCGAGCATTTTTTGGATCTTCCTCACTTTGGGGACGCTTTCGAGCCATTTCTCCACTCGAGCCTCGACTCGGGCCTCGATTTCTTTGCTTAATTTTTCAACGTCCACCAAAGAGCTAGTTTCAGCCACGTTGGGAATCGTTCCGAAGTATGGCATAGTACCAGGCATTGTGCACAAATCCCCAGATATGGCCCCATTGGGAGGTTCCCCTGTTGTCGTGCCCGTAGGAATGAAAGTCGGGATGCCTCCACTTAGAGCCACAGGTGGAGTTCCATTTGGAGTAGAATTATTCCTTGCTTCCAATGAGGCACGAAATTCAGAGTTAATAATTATCTGCTCGGCTTGTTATGCTTGAAGAACTTTCAGAGTTTGGATGATGAAAGCTTAAAAAGCATCATTGGACTCTGAAGAGGAAGGATCCGCTACTGGTGGTATTATAGGTGCATTAGAATTTGGATTCGTATGAACACCAGTCTGTCTGTCGGGAGTTTACTGGGGTTCAACGAAATTTCCATCATTGTTAACCCTTTTTTCAAGTCAAAACAAGAATTCGAACGAAAAGAACGTTCAACTTTGGAACAAAGCGTTGATGCTTGTATCCCCACAGACGGCGCAATTTATATTGGCCTAAACTGATTTTAGGCTACAAATCAAATTTGGGTACTGAATACAAGCAAATCTGAGTATTAAAGTAGAAATAATAGCAATAAAAGGCGGAAACGCGAATAAATGAACGAGATTTCAACATATATGATTGAGTACAAATTTTGACAGAGTTTCTGTGTGTCTTTCTGAATGATTACGACATAAAAAATGAAGTTATTTATAGATATGCAAGTCTTGACCACGTTTTTCATATTTGGCCACTCTCAAACCCACGTTGTGCACCTCTAGTAATGGAGTTAGTGGGCTGAGGTAGTGTGAAGTTACACCGCTGGAGCCAAAGTGATTCACCGAGGTTCAGATAGACAACCTCGGTGATGTAAATTTGTTGATCAACCAGGGCGATACTTCACTGAGTTATAGCTTGAAACATATCTTTGGCGGTTGACCTCAGTGATCTCATCGTCCACTTCGTTCTTCTGCATCCAAAATATCTATTCAGTTAACCCTTACTCGTACCACCGAAGTGCCACGTATGCAAATCAATTTTCACCCAATACACAAAGTACTTAAACAGTAGGTGAAAATGAAAGTCTCGCAATTAACATATGACATTTTTAAACATTTTCCGTAATCTTAATTTTACTACTATGAGTATATGATCTTTTTCTTAATTTCGATATATCAAAGTAATAAGCTACTTTTAGTATAAAAATAAAATGGAAAAAGTGGAATTACCTAAACTTATCTTATTTTAATATCACCAAGCATTTATGAGCAAATTTCAAGAAAGGAACAAAGAAGCAAATTTTGTGACTTAAATTGAGATTTCTATACGGCAATCCATGGCTTCAATTGGAGAAGCATAGCCAGGGCCCAGGTCCTTTCGTGTAACACCCAATTTTCACCGCTTTTTCGTTTTAAAACATATCCATAAATATTCCGATTAAAAATTAACAAATAGTGATTAAAGAAAAGTAGTAGCACACCCTTCTCTATTGACGAGGAAAATGGGATGGGGGACTTGGGGCGTAAATGGTTTACCAGCTGAGAGAATGATGAGGTAAAGGATAAGCTCAAGTGTGGTGGTAGCCATGGTTGAGTTATTGTTGTGGGAGAGAAGAGAGTTATTTTTTTTTCATCCACGCAAAAAAAAAAAAAAAAAAAATTATTTTTATGTGATTTTTAATATGACATGGCATCTGTTAGTTTTGAGGGTTAAAAGTGAGTCAATAATTAATGGAGGGGTATTTTTGCTCCATTTTTTATTTTTACTAATGATCAGATGATCCTCACTATACATGGCTTAACCATTTCAGTTTTAAATAAAAGATTATTGAATAATTATTTTTATATTAATCATTCTTATTAAGAAAGACTTGTTCATAACGTGATAAAGAAATTCCAGACCATGAGTATGGAATACAAAAAATGATTTGATATAGGAAAAATTACGGCAGAAGACACTCTAAATAGCTTTATTACCCATTATAACAATACTTTCAAAATAATTACAAAATATAATGATATTTTTCATTTTATTATCCTAGATATACTTTTTTAAATATTTGCCCCCTCTCTCTCTGATACATAGGAAAAAAAATCTTATCTCTTCCTTTCTCTTTCTCTCTCCTCTCCTCCACACACGGACCGCAACTCATCTCTGCTTCGCTACGCTTGTCCCCGGCGATGGTGGATGTGTTGCTTATCTTCCAACCGCTGCAATTGTTGTTGCTCTACGGCGGCGTTGCTTCTCTATAGAGGCAGCTGCTCCTACTCTGATCTATGGCGGCATTGCTGCTACTTCTCCTTTTTTTTTAATGTGTATACAGCGGTGGCACTGCTGCTTCGATCTGCTCCTCTTTGTCTTTTTTATTTTTATTTTTTATGTATGTGTATATATGTGTATGCGCGCGCGCGCGTCTTTGTATTTATTATATATAAATGTCTATCGCGCGCACACATGTGTGTTTTTGTATTTATTATATATAAATATCTAGTTTTACTTTTGTATGTGTATATGTGTTGTATATGTATGTCGTTGTATGATTGTATATACGTATGTCTAATGTAAATCCGACAAATTAAGTATAATAAACATGGGCTGTTTATAGAAATAGGACATTCTGGTGCCCCTTCGCTGATTTGACCCACCGTAAGAAAAGTCTTATGAATTTGGTCACGTAAGAGAGCTTGTGGCAATTGCTAGATCTTTGTATTAACAAGACCTTGTGTGCACCAGGAGTTTACCTCTGATGTCGTCAAGAAATTTTAGTGATTGTGACCGAAATCGTAATAAATATCTTGTGAAGGTCAAAACTGTAACAACAGTACCAAATCTGTCTTCGCGCAAAACCTTGAATAAACATAGCCGGACATCCTTTTGGTTAGGGATTTTTACATGGACAGATAGTCAGCTCAACAGAATTACCAATATGAGCCGTTATTTTTACTTCCTTCCCGAGTATCCTATATGTGCCTTTTTTTGAAACAAAAATTACACTCATAGCACCCTCTCTACAAAAATACCCTAGCCCACTCTCCACGAAATAACTCTAGCCTCCAACTCATTTCTCTCTTCTCTTTCCCCTTTTCTCTCCCTCCTTGCCACTGCCGCCTCCTCCACCACCCCTTCAGCACCACTTTTTTTTTTTTTTTTTGATGAATAATGTCGATTACCCGAAGTAAATTTCGGCCAAAGCTTCGGTGAAGGTTTGTTTATCATATTTTTTTTTTCCAAAAAGTCCGGTGAGATATACTAGTTTTTTATTGAAACTTTTTTATAATATCTAGATCTAGCCTTGTAGGAATTTATATAAATTGGGTATTTTTGTTAAGGTTTTCTTGTAAAAGCTGTCCAAAACACTGTATAAGATGTTTTGTATGTGTTTATACATTTTATACATGTTTTATACAAAATTGTATAAATTTGTATACGTGTGGATGCAATAAATCAAGTTGTATAAATTTTTAAATTTCTGCACTATTATGGATGTTTGTATAAAGTTTTAATTTTTTTGTGTATATATTTTTGTATTTCTCTCCTTGTCTATGCGTTTATCTGTATATAAATAATTTTTTTGGTAGATTTATGTTTATAAACTTGTTCAAAGCAATGATATAACAAAATCGACAAAACTAATAAATTTATCCAAAGCAATGATATAACAAAATCGACAAAGCTAACTTCGGTGAAACAAAAAAAAAAGTAGCTTCGGTGAAAAAATAAAAAAATTCCGGCGATCTCATATTTTTTGGCCCACCCACCGGCGAGTCAGTAGCGGGAGGGGGGAGGTGGTGGCAGTTATGATTTTTTATTTTGAGGGAGAGCCAAAATTTCAAAAATAAAGGTTGTGCTATATGTAAGAAAAAATATGACACTTTATTGATAATTTTTTTTAATTTTTAAAAGTTCCCTTCTGTCATGGATTTGTTTGTGCGAATACACCAACAGCCATAACTATTTAAGAAAATTTTGCAACGTATTGAAAATTCGGCCACAATCTAAAATAGGTTGAAGTGCAGCAATAGTCACTAGTGAATAGTGATAATGTCCTAAAGATTTAACTAATAAACTAAACTTAAGCTCATAGTATTCTAAAATTATGAACGAACTAAACTTAAAGATATAATGTCATAATTTTAGAATTGACAATCGAAATTCAGGACAAAATGTTTTGAAGTGTGAAGAAATGAAAAAAAAAGGCAGCCACTTTATGACTGAACTATAATTATATTGCAAAATATTAGTACTTTTCCACAACTCTTATTACTTACCAACCCTGAAAGAGGCTAACGGTGTCATTTCCACGATTTTCTCAACTCTTATTACTTTTTCCAAAAATTTCAAAAAAGCGTAAACAGATTACAACAACAATAACAACAAGAACAAAATATCCAATAGAATTCTACAAACAAGATCTGGAGAGAATAAAATGTACGTAGAGTCGTAGACCTTATCTCCACCTATGTGGAGAGGGAGCGTAAATAGATTGAAATTTGTAAAATAAATGATTTCTTAGTTGGGTTATGGGTGATGAAGATGCCATAAGCAAAAGGAATTTTTACACAATATAGACATTTGGGAGGGTGTTTATCAGAAAATAGATACATTTTATCTAAATTACTCTAAATAGACTTTTAGACCTATTTACTTAACATTTAATAGACACTTTTAAAAACTTTTTATCCTCCTTTTACTGTGCCTATAATTATGGGAATGAGGATATTCATTAAGTGAGCATTTATTAATTTTTCCCAGTTCCCTTAACTACTCCATCTTCAATTTCTCTTAAATGCAGCCGAGATTCTTGCTGCAAATTTGTATCCAAATAAAACGTGCTTCCTTCTAAGTAATACATTTCAGGATGTTCTTATTTTTCTCAAGCATTCAGTTAAACTAAAATCAGCATATTTAGTGGATAATGTATGCATATCATGTACATACTTGTTGAAGAATATCACAATCAATAATATATTAAGTACTCACTTATTAAAACATAAACACTTTAAACAAATATATACGAGTATTATGCATGATATATGCCTACTTAACTTGGATAAAAGCTTATACGATATTTATCAATATGCACTCAGTATTTCTAATATATACCAAATATATTGGTTATACAAATTAGTATGCATAAAATATACTGCGAGCATTATGAATATGCATCAAATATTTCAAACTTATAAACTGAACATAAAAAATATGCAATGCATATGGGAATAAAAGTGTATTAAAAGAATATTCTACTTAATATATAACTAGATAAAATAAAAAAAGGGAAAGAGATTGTGTTTTACATATCTTTCAGCATGATATATATGGTAAAGAATAAGATCTGGTGGGACTCATACATGATTTACGTTGCTATTTTCCTATATTTAAGGCTTAGAATTACTAAACATCCTAATTGTTTAAGAGATTCCATATCTGCTATGTTTTAGGAGATTTTCACGCTGGGTTAAGTGTTTACTTTATTCACGCAGCATTTAGTTTGTAGATTTTTCGGCTGCTGATAGTTAACACAATCGACGCTAGTATTTAGGAGATATTCATGCAGATCTTTTAGAAGTTAGGATATCCATGTACCTATTATTTAGCATCAATTTTGGTTAGCCATTGATATATATTAATATGTCTATTATCTAGTAGGGCTATGTAAGATACTTGGTTAGTTATGAAATTTTCCCGTTTAAACAAGGTCCAAATTATTGGGCTATTTATACATGTCAAGATCCATAGGTCAATAAAAGGGGCAGAGTACATGAATACTCACTTTTGGCAGTGAACTTTGATTTGAGGCCATTTTTTTTATTGATTTTGCATGAAAGGCTATTTTTTGGAACTTCAATTCTTGTGGGCTGAAATTCAAATCTTGTGGGCTGAACTTCATGCCTAATATAGGAAGTTCAACTTCAAGCCGTAAAGGCTGAATTTTTAGACATAGATGCGTAAACTTCAATCCTTGTGGGCCGAAGTTGAATTTCAACCTTTATGGTATGAAGTTTAACCCACAAGAATTGAAGTTCCAAAAGGTAGTTTCTATTACAAAATCAATAAAAAGTGGTCTCAAACCAAAGACAACTGACAAAAATGGCCTGTGTGCGAAGTTGTCCTTTTCACCAACAGCCACTACTACACCTGCTAAATGAGGATAAGTCACCGATCCAAAATAAATCAACATTTAGCCATTATCAAATACAAAAATAACATGTGGGCTAAAATGTCCAAACTTTAAAAAGGTGAGAGATCCGCTTCTCTAAGCAACTGTATGATTCCAAAAAAAATATAAATTCTTTAGCTTAAATACAAAGAAAGAAAATATGATACTGAGCAATTTTTTCTATATCTTCTTTGTTCTTCTTCTTTTTTGCTTAGTTTCAAATACAAAGAAAGAAAATATGATGTAAAAAAAGTTTGGCATAATCTAGATTTGCTTACGCGATTTAAGTGCATAGAAGAATGAGAGACAGCTAGTCTAATTGTAACTGAAGATTGGCTATTTTTCAGCTAGTTTGCAAACAGCGATTATACCCTAACTAGCGTAAAAATTTCGCGGAGAAGCCACTTTGGAACCCGCTATGTGATGCGTAGCCTCTGTTTATAAATTCGCTGAGAATTAGCCACTAGACGCGTTTTTTAAAAATAATAGTATCACGACGTCGTTTTGCACATTTTGGAAATTCCGGTTTTACCTTTCCTTATTTTTAACTTATTCGTGGTTTTTGTTTCTGTTTGATACTGTGACTTTTGAATTCCTTCAAAATATACGAACTCTCTTTCGAAATATACCAATTTCTTATTTTTGAGAAGTGATTTTGAAGCTGTGTTTGGGTAAAAACATTGTTTTGCTGTTTCGTATATTAAGGTAACTGTGTTTACTTCGTATTGTTTTTTTTTTTTCATTTTTGTACATGTATATGGGTTATTAGGTTTTGATTTTGTTTCGAAAAATGTTTAGATTTTCCATTGGAGTACAGTATAAGCTGTTGAATCCCTTTAAAATGGTGTGGTTTTTTTAAGGGGAACGCTTTTTTCTGTGAAACCCATTGCCCTAGAACTATATACTGTGACCTTGTGTTGGGGATAGGCTGTGGCCCCATGATAAAAACATGGGACTGTGTGTTTTTAACAGGTACTTGTCCATGTGTAAATGGTGGGTTATTTTTAAAGGGGGCAACGGTTTTTTTTTTTTTTTTTTTTGTGAAACCCTTCGCCCCAGAACTATATACCGTGACTCTGTATGGGTGATAGACTGTTGCCCCAGCACAAAATACCGGACCCTTTGTTTAACAAGTGTTTGTGTCCCAGTTCTACAATACTGTCATCATGCACATTAACTACTTGCCCTTCCAGCAACAATATCTGGGTGAGGGGGTGGGCCACCAAGCTCTCCCCCAGCACAAACACTGTTGTGTCCCAGTTCTAAAACATGGGACTTTGTATAACAAATCATCATAGGTCCCAACACAAAATATTGTGACCCCCTGTTTAACAAGTGCTTGTGTCCCAGTTCTAAAACATGGGACTTTGTATAACAAAGTATCATAGGCCCCAGCACAAAATACTGTGACCCCCTTGTTGAACAAGTGCTTGTGTCCCGGTTCTAAAAACATGGGACTTTGTATAACAAAGTATCATAAGCCCCAGCACAAAATACTGCGACCATGCACATGAACTACTTGTGCTCCCAGCACCAATGTCTGGGGGGGGGGGGGGAGGGGGTGGGTCACCAAGCTCTCCCCCAGCACAAAAAACTGTGACCTTGCACATGAACTACTTGTACCCCAGCACCAAAAATAACTGTGACTTTGCACATGAACTACTTGTGCTCCCAGCACCAATGTCTGCTGGTTTTTTGGGTGCAAGCATATATGTGTAAATTTTTATTTGTTTTATTTTAATACATGTGCTAATGTTACAGCAATGGAGATTATACCAAGTAATGAGGTTATGGATAATCTGCCAAACGACGATGGTATATTGCTTCCATTTGCGCAGTGGAAAAATCGTGATTGCAAGTGGAAAGGTGACACAGAGTATCGTGGATTACTTGAAGGGTTATTGTCTGCGGATTACCTGGAGAAACTGAAGAAAGGGCCATTCGGAAAGTTTATGCTTTTGGAAGATGCTAAATATTCTGGGAGGCTTATAAATTGTTTTCTGCAGTCTCAAATAGTTTCTTCAGACAACACTAAGCTTAGCTTCAAAGTTTTTGGTGATACAGTAGATTTCACAGCTGATGATTTTCATGTAGTTAGTGGTCTTAATATTTCCAGTATTGTAGATATAAGTATTTTTAAGCTTTCAAAGAGTAGATTAAAGGAGAAATATTTCAGGAATCCTGAAGATGATGTTAATAAAAAGGACAGCAGGTGGACTTTAAAGTTATATGACTTGCTTGATTTGATTGAACATCATTCCAGTTATGTGATAGTGGCTCCAAAGAGCAAGGGTAATGTTAATAGAGTGTCAGTTGCACGATTGGATGTTCCTTTAGAGCAAGATGATGCTGTTAAACTAGCTGAGGTATATTTGTTTAATTCTGTTTTATTGGGCCGGCCATTACCTAGAGTAGTGGATGATCAACATATGATTATTATTGATAATGAAGAGGTGCATAGCTGTTATCAGTGGGGTACTGAGATATATCGTCAAATGGTACACCATTTGCAATCAATCATAAAGCCAAATTCTACTACTTATTTGTTTCCTGGTATGCCCTTCCTATTCTGTTGCTGGGTGGCAGAGGTGTTCCCTGTGTTCAGGCAGTATTTTACTGTTTGGCCTAGGATCAAACCTGTGATGCTTCGTTACACATGTACTTTTACCCCCTCAATACAATATCTTGTGTGATGACTACTTTCATAATGAACAGGTGAGTTTTACGAGTACTTGCTTTTTTTTGTTATTTCTTTTTTTTACTTCTTTGTTTGTTTTGAAATGTAATTTTTAATAGTTTTGGGAGGATGCCTCAGTGAGACCAATAAGGCATAAATCTAAACATGCTTCAACTTCAAAGTCACCCTCAAAGTCATCTTCAAAGACTAGTTCAACAGCAGAATCTATTGACATGAATGAAGTTGTAAAGGTGAAATTCTTCGTGGGTTTTGTCTTTTTATTTTTTTTCTTATGTGGTTTTAATATTTTTTCTTTTATCAGAGATTGACAACTAATCTCAAAGTAAACATACCTACTGAGGCCAAGATTCAACATATGATCAATTCCTCTGAAAATAGTGTTAAGAAAGATCTTGCTGACATGGAGAAGAGGATTACAGATATGTTGAATGCAAAGTTTGATTCATTACTTCTTCTTGTTGCAAAATCAAAGACAAGCAATCTCGGAGAAAACTGTGGTGTGTCTGTAAGTAAATCAGACACCAGGAGTAGAAATGAGAAGAGTCGTTTTGTTGATAATTTGAATTATTCAGATGGTCGCGATAGTTTTTTCAAAGAAACATATAATCGGCCAGAGCTTGTTGGTAGTGTACAAAGTGATCATGGTATTCTAGCTGCTTTAATAGATAAAAGCAATCAAATGATTGTGGATGTTTTAGAGGATTATAAAGCTGATACATGTGACCCTATTGATGAAGGTACAGATGATTTAGAAAAGGCGCCATCAAATTCAGACCATCATCAACAAAGTCATGGTAGTCAAATAGAGTATTCTATATAATCGTAATCTAAGTAAAAGGGAATTTTTTGTTTAATGTAATGATTTTTTTTTATTGTATATGCAGATAAACAGAATCCTTCATCTGATTTATTGGACAAGTGTCCATCTAAAGATGATGATGTATATTTGAATCCAACAGATGGTAAGCTTCGTGATGAACAAATTTATTCCACAGTTAATGGTAAGAAGAAAAAAACTTGTTGGTAGATTTAACCAACATATTATGCAGTAATACTGTGTTTTTTTATGATATGCTAATGTCCCAGATAATAAAATACTGAGACTCTTTGTTTAACAAGTACTCGTGTCCCAGTTCTAAATTATGGGACTTTCTATAACAAAGCACCCCAGCACAAATACTGTGACTTTTTCATATGAAGTATTTGTTATGGCTGGGAAGTTTATAGTAATGCAAATTTATTTTAAATATGTGTGCACTTCTGTTTTCTATAGAGAAATGTAATTTATTGTGCTTATTTATTTTTACAGAAGGTAATAATGGTGTATCTGGGCAAAGTGCTGTGGTTGAAGAACAAATTAATGAACTAAAGCATCTTGTTGAAAATGGTATTTGGACACCAGTAGGTATGTAAAAGTAATTTTTATATAATAATTAGTGTTCCTATTTTTGTTGTTAAAAATATGTAACAAATTATCTTGTTTAGAAGTCTCTCAGGAAAGTTCTCAAGAAGGTTCTCAACCAATTAAGCTTGCTGATAACCAAATGTTTTTGACTCCTGGTACGCGAAAATATGTTATATATTTTGCATGGTCCACAGTCCAGCAGAAAATACCCTGTTGGTTGGTCAATGAATAGTGTGTCTTGTTCCATTTACAGAAACAACAGATGTTAAAGCTGATAATGAAGACGTTGTCAATCAGCGCAGTCACAGTGCTGAGGTTCGACTTGAAGTTAAGACTGTCAGTGAGCTTTGCATAGCTGGTCTTGTTTTTACACCAGAAGGTATGTAATCGTATTTTTTATAGTTATTTTTTGTGTTTTTTATTGTTGGCAAATGTGTGATATATTATCTTTATTTATAAAGGTTCTCAAGAAGGTCTCAAAAAAGCTGATGAGGATTCGTCTCCCAAAAAGATTTTGTAAGCATTTTCCAGCAAGAAAAGGAAGAAATGTGATAATGATGCTTCTCCTAAAATTGCATCTCCCCTCAAAACTAAAATTGGTGAAAATTTGGCTGAAGCAAACAAAAGCATCACGAATATTGGTCGCATAGAAGCACATTCATTTTCACTTGGCTTCACACAGCCATCGCAAGAGACTGCAGCAGTGGTCGATAGTGTCAAGACAGATTCTATGGATATCGATCGCTCAGAAAGTAAGGGTGGTACAGAATTGGCATTGATAGAGAAAGATAATTCAAAACTTACGACACTTGCTGATGCGTCTGTTGTAGTACTGGAGCAAGAGTCTGCTTTGGATTCAGCCATGAAAACACCTGAACAGTTAATTTTTGTGGAGAAATGAAAGGTTGCTGGAACAGATGTCTCTCCAAGGAATTTTGCAGATGTGTCTTCATCTAAACAACAGCCAGCTATGCAGTGTTCAGTAAAAAAAGAGGAAGTTATGGATTTAGCTGTTTTGCCAGACAAACCATTAAATCATCCAGAAGGAAGAGAGCTGTTAGGCAGGGGACATAGGGTTCGTAAGATTAGCCGCCACTTATTATCTCCATTCAGGCCTTTTGAGCCAAAGGAAAAGTGTGATTGGAAGCCTTCTTATAAGCGTGTATGCCCTTTTCATACTGTCAAAGCCACGTCTAATTGTTTGGCAGTTTTTGATAAATGGTTGAAGGAAGGCTTGAAAGTGACTGATCAAAACAGCATCTCTAAAGTGTAAGTTATTATTATTATTATTATTTTTAGTTATTGTGTATTTTAAGCTACAGGGCGTTGTAGATTATATTAGTAAATTTGTATTGTTTATGTTGTTTGTGTTTAACTTTTTCAGCGGTGATGATCTTTATGATGAGAAAATTGCAGACATCAATTCACAGAACAAAATTAGATTATATAGTGTTTCAGTGAAGAGCAAAATGTGGTTTAGAGAGATTGCAGATAGAAGATATTCACTTACCAATGAGGTTTTCTACAGTTTTTTTTTTTATTATTGGTTCTGTAGTCTTTTATATATAAATATATATATATATATATATTTGTTAACTATTTTTTTTTTTTGTTTGTGTTTTGTGATTTTTTTTTGTCATGCAGCATGTTGATGTTATACTGTACTATCTGAGGAAGAAACATGTATATCATTTCACAAACTACTCAGCGTTGTACACAACGACAGACTTGAATTTTGATTTTTTGTAGAGTCGTTGTTCTTTTCAAAGGTTGAATCCTATTTTGAAAATATGGGAAAGGAAGAGAAGACCAGGAGAATAAAACAAAAGAAGGATAGAATGGAAGAAGAGTGGAAGAATAAAGAACGTTTTGAAGAAATGAAGGCTCAACAAAAGAAAGGACCAAAATGGACTCGTGCTCAACAACAGAAAAAAAATATAAACCTCCAGCAGAAGTTGTTTTTGGAATTCATGACTTGACATTGGACGATTTAGAGAAGATTGAGTTAGATTTTGATCTAGCACAGTTTGAAGGAACTACACAGAATAACCTACTTGAGTGTGTGAATGGGGCTACTAATCAATGTGGCATAGCATGGAGTCAAGTCGAAAAAGTGTTTATGCCAATTAGGAAGACTTCAGTTGATCCTGATGATTACATGTGTTGCACTCATTATTGGTTGGGAGTTTATTCTATAAAAGATCATAGAATAGATGTCTATGATTCGGTTTTTGATGGGGATGAAGATTTTGTGAAGATGAAGATGGGAATGCATGCAATTGCTATACCTAAGCTACTAAAAGAGATGGATTTTCATACAAAATATCCTAATTTTGGTACGACCTACAAGAAACTTGATATTGTTTATCAAACAGCACCAAAATAATTAGGAGACACAGACTGTGGTCTTTTTATAACAAGGTTTACAGATCTACTCATGCTTGGACAGGATTTGTTTAAATATGAATGGGGAGTAGAAGCTATTACTATTTACAGGAGAATGGTTGCTGCTAATCTACTGGAGCATGGAAAATCAAAAAAAGATGAAGGCTATGAAACTCCACCAGAGAAATTGAATGATGATTATGGAGAGCATGATGAGAAGCTAGCTTGTGAACATGGAAGACTGCTTATTCTTTGAATCTTTATTTATCTTTTTTATAAACAATGCAATGTACACATTTTTTGAAGTATGTATAGTTAATATGTTGTTTGTTTGTTATTATTTATTAGCTTGTGAAGTATATAAATAGGAATTCTAATACTTTAATTGTAGTATTTTTATATACTGTGAGTTCACATATGAAGCACTTGTACTCCAGCACCAATGCCTGTGAGCGGGTGGGAAAATCCCTTCGTGCCCATTATAAAATACTGGGACTCTGCATTTTTAAGTACTTGTTCCCCAGTTCAATAATTATGGGAGTTGCATCCCCCCCCCCAAATACTGCGAGTTTAGGTATAAAGTACCAGCGTCCAGTTAATAGACTGGGTATAATGAAGCACTTGTACTCCAGCACCAATGCCTGTGAGCGGCTGGGAAAATCCCTTCGTGCCCATTATAAAATACTGGGACTTTGCATTTTTAAGTACTTGTTCCCCAGTTCAATAATTATGGGAGTTGCATCCCCCCTCCCCCCCAAAATACTGCGAGTTTAGGTATAAAGTACCAGCGTCCCAGTTAATATACTGGGTATAATTACTTAGTATAATTTTTTTTAAACAGTCGATAATGTAGTAGTAATATAGATTAATTATTAGTACATCATCGATTGTTTAAAATAATAAACTCGTGCTTAAAATTAATGTATTGTCCTTGCTAGAGTGCAACTTTCACTGAAAACGCTGCTCTCTACCAAGACAACACATTAATTTACTCGAATGAGAGTTGATTAATCCTTTTAAACACTGCAACGTTTCATAAAATTTTCGATGTGGGACATAGATTATAGGTAAATAGTCCCAGTTTTTTTATATACTGTGAGTTTACATATGATGCACTTGCGCACGCAGTATCGCGAGTGGAAAAATCTTGTCGTGCCCATTATAAAATACTGGGAATCTGCATTTTTAAGTACTTGTGCCTCAGTTCAAAAATTATGCGACTTTATATAAAAGCATTTCAGCATACGTTTGCACCCCCCTAGCCCAAAATACTGTGAGTTTACTTATGAAGTAGCAGCGCCCCCAGTTAACATACTAGGTATAATTACTTAGTATAATTATTTCACCAAAATAATTAGGGGACTGCAATTATGAGTTGGTTACTATCATTCATATTTTTTAGTTGTGCAGTTGTGGGGCATGCCTATCTGTCTATAAATACAGTCTTTGAATATAGAATCATTCAAATTTTTTACTTGCTTGTGCAGTCTTTTAGAAAAAAAAAAAGTCTCTCCCACAGGGAAATGGGCATGTATTTGAGAATGGACATGCACTTCAAAATGTGCATTCTACAGATCAAACAGGGCGTGATTTATGTTGGGAGATTGCAGGTTTGCAGGGAGACATTGAGCAGTTGACTCATACTGTAGACCACCTCCGATTATTAATTATTCGGCAAAATCAGAGGATTGAAAGGAATGAGCGACAAATGACAAGGATGATGAGGGCAATCAGACAAATGCCAAACTATAATGAAGTACATACTCCACCAGGGTCACCAGAGAACTAATTTTACTATTTTTAATAAACTTATGTTGTATTAACTTGATAATAGGAAAAAGATTGTATTAACTAATTTATGTTTTCTTGTACTTTGAGGATACTTTTTTTGTGTTTTTAGAATTATCCTTTTTCTGTAATTTTTGTGTTAATCTTAATTAATGGACATTGACATTTGAGTTTTTATTTTTATTTTTTTAATTCTCTTTATACTTGGCCCCAGTTCTGCATCGTAAAGGAAAAGAAAAAGCAATGTGCAGCTTTTATATAAAGAAAGAAGAATCTTTACTATCATCCAAAAGCACAAGGACAATACAGTATAATAGAGAAGATTTCTTGTATAATTATTTTAATATAAATAGACTACTTTGTTACTGAATAGAAGAAGCAAATATTTTTAAGATGGGAACAGTTGTCGAAGCAGTGTTAACTGAATTGGATGCTGAATTAGATCAGTTTGTAAGTTGATCATAGTATTTTCTTAAAGTGTTGTTTTAGTTTGATGTTATTATAAAAGTCTGCATTTCTTCTTTTGTTTTGTTTTGTAGATTTTGCCAGTATGGTTGGCAATTAGGCTTCCCAGACGTGATGTTCCAGCCACTCTTATTTGCCGTGATATTCATTTCCAGATGAACTACCTAAAAGTGAGAAGACAGAGAAAACTTTGTAATGGATGGAGGGAGTTTGTTCGTACTAACAATCTTGGAGTAGGAAGTACGCTACATTTTAGGGTTCTGGAATCCTTAGATCGTGTGGTTTTATATGTTAGTATATGGCAGCTTGAACTAGAACCTTTAAGTTCAAGTTCTAGTTCTGGCTCTACTGTTGAAGATGCTTGAATAAGATAGCACATTTGTCTGTTTTAGTTCAATATCTAAGTTTTTCGTAAAAATATCTAAGTTTTTGTAATGCAACTGTTGTTTTTTGAATTGTGATTGTTCAGTAAACAACATCACAAATATAATGTAATGGTGCCTTTTCAATTATAAGTTGCATCTGTTGTTATTTTTGAATTATTAGTCTGTAATTTCCAATTAGTTTACAGTCATCAGTATAGGACCCCATAACAAAATGCTGTAATTTTTCAACTGCATAACAATATAGCTCCAGCAAAAGTACTGGGGGATTAATGTATGAATAAATATTATTAAATTTTATGATTCTGGGATTAATTTGATAGCAACCCCCATATCAAAATGCTGTTATTTTTTCCCATAACAATATAGCTCCAGCAAAAGTACTGGGGATTAGTTTACAATTATGAGTATAGGAGTATAGGACCACAGATCAGAATGCTGTTATTTTCACCTTTATAAAAGTATGGCTCCAGCACAAGTACTGGGGGGGACTAATTTATGTGAGAGCAGTTTTTTTATATATGAATAAATATTTATTAAATTTTGAGATAGTAATTTAAGTTAGACAATTTTTGTTGAAATTGATAACGTACAGAAACTGTAAAGTCCATAGAAAATATAATTTCTTTGACTACATTTAATGTTTTTTGACAAAATACATATCGACTAACAGTTACTCATTTTTTTAAATATAAATAACCCTTTGCAGTTAAAGCAAACTACAACGGTTTTTGAGACTTCATCTCCTCTTATAAACTGTAAAGTTTTTTTTGAAAAGAAGATATGGCAGATGAAGAGAATCGTGTGGAGGAACTAGGAAGTTTCGACAAGAAAATCACATCATCTTATTTTGATATAGATGATTTTGTATGTTAAAAGAAATGACCAAAGTATTTTTTATTTTTTTAGTGTTTTGTGATTTTTTTTATTAACTATCAAATATTATTCCTTTTAGATATTTCCAAAAAGTTGGAAGCAGAGGCTACCAAATATAAATGGAATGACATGCATATTGTGTGAAGATGATGATGAGGTATATGAGATGAACTTCAAAGTTGGGAAGCACGCAAGGTTGTGTAATGGATGGAAGGATATGATTAATAAAAAAGGCTTCAGGATAGGCAATAATACTTCGTTTTGATCACCTGTTCCACGAGATATTCAATGGTAATGCATCTGTTATTTTTGAAGTTTCTGTCATAAACCATCAGGATGGTGAGGGAGGGGGTGATAGCAGTGATGATGATGATGATGATGGTGGAAGCAGTGACGAAGATGTAGGATCAGCGCAGAAGCCTATTGTGATTGAATAAATTTTAGTAGTTTTTATGTTTTTTCAGTTAATGTGGGATGTTTGTGTCTCTTTTTGTTTCATGTGTGTTTGAAGCTTTTTTCAGTTAATGTCATGATCTTTTGTGAACTGTGTTTCTAAGTACTGTGTTTTTAAGTAATATTAAAATGTTTGTTGTTCAATAAGTATAGGACCCTCCAGATCAACAAAAAAAAAAACAGTCTATAAGTGAGAACAAAATGCTGCTATTTTCAACTGCATAACACCATCGCTCCAGCACAAGTACTGGGATTTAGGTTTACAAATATGAGTATAGGACCCTCCAGATCAAAATGCTGTTGTTTTTCAGCTGCATAACACCATGGCTCCAGCATAAGTACTGGGACTAATGTATGTGATAGCAGTTTTTTTATATATGAATAAATATTATTAATTTATGTAATTATGAAAATGTTGCTCATACTCAAAAAACAAAATCTATTGTGTATTTTAAATATTGTAAAAGAGTTCTTATAGTAATTTAACATACATAATCTTCTAAGATTTTTTATTGACTTGACTTGTCATGTAAAATGACAAAAGAATCTATCTACTTTTGTTCATGTATTGTCAAAACAATACAGAAATGTTGTGGATTTGGAAAGTTAAAGTAGGGAATATTTTGTGGATTTCAATATATTTTTGGAACAGAAGCCTGTTCTAATGTATAGAATCTTTCCAGAATCTATTTGATTTCTTTTTGTGTTGTCAACTGTGTAATACTGTTACATTAATACAGTTGAAAATCTCAGTTCAATCTTTTCCTATATAGATACGACCTATGAAAAAAAAGTGATATCTTTTTTACAGAGAAAAATGCAAGGAATCTTTACAGCTTTTTTTGAGTTACAATGTCAGCTAAAATAGAAAAAATATTGTTTACATGTTTTTTCTGTTTTTATTTTCTATAAATTAGACAGTGGTCTTGTTTTTTCACTTGTGCAAAACAAAATATTATTCTAAAAAAAAAAGGAAAACTAACAAAGCATAAAATAAAAGATGGCTTGCAATGATGAAGTAAGAAGACAACAATGGCGCCAGTTGAATAACGATGTCAGGAATTTGAAAAGTGATCTTGAGTTTTTGAAAACTGAGGTATTAGTTGTGAAGAATAACTTGGATGTGTTGTTTGAATTTTTTGTAGCTTTCAGAGAGAAAAACAATAGAGATATGGATCGACTTTTTGACAAACTCTTAGACATTGAATTGCAAAACTTTACAGATTCAACCTCTGGTTCTAGCTCTAGCGTTCCTTAGTAATCATTAATGTTTTACTGTATTTTTTTTGTCTTTCGCAGTATTCTGTTTTTATGCTTCAATGTGAAGCAAGTGTAATTTATCTTTTCTTCTACTTGAGAATACTTCTTTTGTGTTTTTAGAAGTATCCTTTTAATGTAATTTTTATATTACTGTTAATGAAAATGGCTGTAACTTTGCCTTTGTTTGTGTGTAAAATGCTGTTTATTAAATAATGTTTATGTACAGTCCTAGCAATATATGCCCCAGCATTTTTTTACACCAAGCCCAGGATATTATTATGGGGCTTTGGGCTAATGTAACACCAAGGCCCAGCATTTTATGCTGGGACAACAGGGGTGATTTTGTAGTCCAACTTTATAAACCCCAGTATGTAATGCTGGGACAACACACAAAGTAATTCAAAATCGTGTTAAACAGTGTGACCCATAGTAAACAGTGTGACTTATCAGAACTTATGACAAAATACACATTATACCTTTTCATAATTTCTAGAAGTGACTCTTACGAACAATTCTGTCATTTTTGTTATTCCCAGCCATAAAACAAATATACAGGAATCCATTCTGTCATTTTTGTTATTGAAAGAAAAAAAAAACTAAATTGTTTTAAATACTATCTGATCAAAAAGTATCTATGGAGAATGGCCACAGACCATCTAATGGCCACGGACATTCCAATGGAAGATAGGTTTTGCAGAATGGTCATGGATCATCAACTCAAAGGCATGTTACTAACTTGGCTTCAATACCAAGAGACCTCTGTTGGCGTTTTGAATATCTGAAGAAGGAGGTGGAATCCTTGAACGATTTCAGAAAGAAATATGAAAATGAGTTGTGGAATTTAAGGTACACGCAGCGACAATATTATGAAAAACTGATGGAATTGCTTAAGATGATGGCAGATCCCCTGCAATTGCACAATGGAGGGCCAGGGGAGGCCGTGTTTACAAATTATGGACAGTAAACAATGTTTTAATTTGATTTATTATCTATTGTTGTTCTTTCACATATTAGGAACTTTTTTCATATGTATTTAAAAATGCAAACAGACAGCCTTAACATTTGTCTGAGACAAGTGTGCTTTTTTGTACTTGAGGATACTTCTTTTGTGTTTTTAGAAGTATGTTTTTATGTAATTTTTATGAAATTGGCTGTAAGTTTTGCCTTTTGTGTTGTATGTAAAATTTTGAGTCTTAAATAATGTTTATGTATAGTCCTAGCAATACCTGCCTCAGCATTTCTGATTAGAACTTCCTGGCAAAAACCCTTCTCTTCCATACCATACGCGTTTAATTTGCATTGTCCAGACGAATTTTGAGTTCCTCTTTTCTCCCCCCCCCCCCCCCCCTTATATTTTGTCTGGAATGGACCATTTCCATCAGAAGTAACAACTCTTGTGTTGATAAATGTAGTATAGCTACAGGATATTGTAATGGGACTTTGCTTCAACGTAATACTAAGTCCCAGCATTTTAATGATGGACAACAGGGGGTGATTTTGAATAGCTACAGGATATTGTAATGAGACTTTGCTTCAACGTAATGCTAATCCCCAGATTTTTATGCTGGGCCAGTAGTTTAAGGCACATGAGTGCTCAAGTTTTTTATCCTGAGACGTTACTGTAAATATAGAAGCTGTTCCAGTTTTTAAGAGTGTGTCAGCAAATATCTCGGGTACCAGCATTTTATCAGGATAACATTGGCATACGAGAAGACCTCGAACTGGAAGAAACATAGGGAAGAACATAGAAACACAGCTTTTTTGACTACATTTATAGTGATATTAAATCTATTTTTGACTATACATATTCTCCTTGACCATAACAGTTGAACAAAAGTTAGTAACTCCTAGCCTATAAATAAGGCTTTGCAGTTGAAGCAAACAACAACAAGATTGCAACTAAATTATTTTTTTATTCAAACAATAATATGGAGGACGATCGTTGGGAGGAACTAGGCAGTTTCACTATGGAAATAACAAAATCATACTTCCAAAGAGATGATTTTGTATGTTAAAAAAATTATCAAATTATTTTTTATGTTTTTGTTCATCTAATTTTTCAATGTTTTTTTTTTGTATTAACTGTTAAAGTTTATTTTTTCAGATCTTTCCAGAGAATTGGAAAGACAAGCTACCAAAGGTCAATGGAAGTGCACTTTTACTTTGTGAAAATGATGATACTGATTATGAAATGAAGTTCAAGGCTGGGAAGGGACACTCAAGGTTGTGCAATGGATGGAAGGAGATGCTTCAGCGTAAAGGCTACAGACTAGGTGATATGCTTCGGTTTAATCACGTTGTTCATGAGGTTTACAACGGTGTTTCCACTATGTTTTTGAAATTTCATTAGTAGGCCACCACAATGTTTATGATGTTGATGATGATGATGACGACGATGATGATGATGGCAGCAGTGACGAAGATGTAGGGTCAGCCCAGAAGCCTATTGTGATTGAATAAGTTTTAGTAGTTGTTATGTTTTTTTAGTTAATGTGGGGATGTTTGTTTGTGTTTTTATTTCATCTGTATTTTTAAGTTTTTGAGCAGTGCATGAATTATGAACAATCTTTTTTCGTATTATGAACTGTGTTTCTAAGTACTGTATTTTTATTATTTAAGTAAGATCAAAATGTTTGTTGTTCAATAAGTAAAATAACTAGAAAATAGATAAATCGAGACAACTATTTTGCACAGCAACAAATGAAAAGTGTATTATATATAATAATCCTTGTTAAAGAATACAGAGGAAGTAAAATTTTTTAAAAAAATAGTTCTCTATAAGTGAATAATCCTGTTTGACTTCAGATTTGTTGCAACTGGATGAAAATAGAGAAGAATGGTCTTCTATCTATCTAGTGACGACAGGATTCCTAATTGAAAAAAAAAAAATTTAACATAGCAGCTTTGTGTGTTGAATTGCACTAAAATAGAATTAAAAAATAAAATGCAAATAGAGAGACATACATGTTGTTTTTATTGGGAGTTATGTTTCTTTGAATATGGTTGAAGTACTGGAGTGTGTCTGCAGGATGTCCTGTTGTGTCCACGCTTTCTACATATCCCACATTGTTTCCCCTTTTGTCTCACATATTCTGCAGTCGAGACAAATCTTTTCTCCTGCCTTCTTCCTGCCTTAAGTTTGAAATCTGGGGGTTTTGTTATCTCTTCTTTAATGCTATCAGGTACAACCCATGATTCTTCATCTCCAACAATGTTGATTTCCACTTCATACTGTTTTAACCATGTTTCTCTTTTATACCATATAGAGCAATAATCCGACTTGTTTAGGTGCACTCTGTCTATGGCAGCAAGTGCATGTTCACAAGGCATTTCATCCATCTGGAACTTGAGGCATTGACATTCTTTCTTTTTCAAACAAACAATGAATTCTCTCCCTTAATCTGTTACTTTAAAGCTATGATCCGTAGTCCGGTCAACCTGTAAAAATGTAATGTATAAGACTACTTGACTAGTTTTTATTTAGTAAAAAGAAAAATAAATAAATAACTAGCATAACAGATATAATGCTGCAATTTACTGGATGCCCTGCTTTTGGATACCATGTAGTCCCAGCACAAAACCTGGGACTTCATGAATTATCATTGACATAACACAAATCACATCCAAAAATAACTGTATTAGTTGATATACTCACATTCATTCTGTATGCTTTTTTTTTTTTTTTTCAATTCATCATCTGTCCATTTTGATGTTGCAAAGAAAATATCCTGCGCACTCTTCCGTCTCTCATAAAACCAGGTCTGTAGCTTGTTCATTATGTTGTCCACCATTGACAGTATTGATTTTCCCCGAGCATGTAACAGAGCATTATTTAGGGATTCCACAATATTTGATGTCATCATGTCATATCTTCGATTTCGACAGCAAGCTCTAGTCCATCTTTCTGGTGGTTCTTCCATGAAGTAATCATAGGTTGCCCTATCTGTTTCTTTCATTTGGTTCATGTCTGTTTTAAACTCTGCAATCGTGTAGACTCGACATGCACTGTTGAATATACTTATCACTGCAGGACTCACGTTCCTTTTGTTAAGGTTCTTGTCCAGATGATATACCTAGATCCCATGTGCACATTCAGGATATACATTTGTAATCCCATTTGCAATTGCAGAATTACGATATGAAAGGAACAGTAAGTTCTCACGGCAACCAAATGCAGTGCGCAACTGCCTAAAGAACCAATTGTATGCCAGATTATTTTCTGAGTCTACAACTCCAAAGGCAAGTGGGAAGATTTGGTTATTTGCATCTTTCGTCACTGCAACCTATAGTGTGCCTGAATATCTCCCCTTGAGGAATGTTCCATCGACAACTATCACAGGTCTACAATATTTCAAGCCTTTGATAGATGCCGCACAAGCAAAAAACATATATTTGAACATGGATAATAGAATTGCAGTGTTATCAGTAAATTGCATGTTAAAATTTTTGAGTCTCAGGTTCTAGTGCTGGAACCTTACTTATACATAATTACCACGCCACAGCATTTTGTGACGGGGACTCCAACAAATAACATTGCAGTCTCACAGGCTTTTTTTAATCAGCATTTGTGGAATTCTACAGAATAATATATAAGTAGACATTATTTTATTTTTTTTACCTGTTCTCACCATATCTTTGAAGAGCAGCGTGTGAGCCTGGATTGATGTCTCTTAGCACATATAAATATGCTGGTAACTTCTGAAAGTTCTCCTCAGGCGTCCCTCTAATTAAAGACTCTCCTTCTTTTATAGCACGCCATGCCTTATTATAAGAGATTACAACTCCCATTTTCCTTCTAATCTCTGCAACAACAAAATTAGGCTTAACAGGATAATTATCGTCTCTCAGATTCTCAACTATCTGATCTCGAACAATCTTTGACGTAGCATGTTTTGGTCTCTTTTTCTATCATCCACTGAGCAAGTGTGATTCTTCTCAAACTTCAGTATTTTGAACAGTGTGGACTGTTTAATTCTGCAAGATCGAACACTCCACTCACATTTTTCATTCATGCACGCTAGTGAATATCTCGTTGTGCTTGATCTCACAACCTTGAATTCAAAATGGTGTGCAATTGCACTTGTGTGGAAACATTTAGTGACACACTGTTTGTTTAAAAAAATTGATCCAACCTTGACGTCATCCAAATCTGCATTTTCTTTTAGTATTGGATGAGGAGATTCTCTTATTTTCTTCCTTGAATATCTTTTTCTCTTTTTTCCAGCACTTGATGTCTCAGGAAGTTGAAGATTTACAAACTGTTGTTCTGTGTTTTCAGCATGAATTAACTGTTGATCTACTGCTACAGCTTCGACAGACGGAGGTGTTAAAACTATCACTTCAAAAGCATCATCGTTGTCTATTTGCATTATCATTTGCCCTTCAGCATAATCAACTCTCTCAGACTGTGGAGATCGTTGTGTAATGTCAACTATGAAACGTCTACTCTTATACTCGGAATTGTTCTTCATCAAGTGTAAACATCTGATTAAATCATCGGTATTTTTTATAGGGACGCCTTTGCTTGTTCCAAGTTCCATATCAAACCATATTAATGTCTTAAAATGTTCTTCATCTAAATCTATCTTTTTCCAAAGGTTTTTTCTGAGATCTTCAAATGTATCTGTTTCAGTATGCAGAAAAATCCTTGTCTCATGATCTATGTACTTATAATCTGGTGTCCATTTCCCATTGAATGCAAGAACAATACACTGTTTAGCCATCACATGTAGTTATAAACACAGTAAAAATACTAAACTAAGTGACAAACAAAGCCACATGGTAAAATACTGTGTGTGTGTGTGTGTATAATGGAAGCTTAAGAACTGCCAACCTATAAGCCAAATATACATTTCCATAGTATAATGGATAATTATTCAGGGGAGGCGGATTTTTGATGTGCAGCTTTATATACTAAAATATAGCATAGCTACAGGATATTGTAATGGGAGCTTGCTTCAACTTAACACTAATCTCCAGCATTTAATGCTGGGAAACAGGGGGGATTTTTTTAAAGTGCGGATATGCTAAAATATAGCATAGCTACAGGATATTGTAATGGGAGCTTGTTTCAACGTAACACTAATCCCCAGCATTTAATACTGGGAAACAGGGGGGGGATTTTTTGAAGTGCAGCTGGATATGCTAAAATATAGCATAGCCACAGGATATTGTAATGGGACCTTGCTTCAACGTAACACTAATCCCCAGCATTTAATGCTGGGAAACAGGGGGGATTTTTTGAAGTGCAGTTGTATATGCTAAAATACATAGCCACAGGATATTGTAATGGGACCTTGCTTCAACGTAACACTAATCCCCAACATTTAATGCTGGAAAACAGGGGGAATTTTTTGAAGTGCAGTTGTATATGCTAAAATATAGCATAGCCACAGGATATTGTAATGGAACCTTGCTTCAACGTAAAACTAATCCCCAGCATTTAATGCTGGAAAACACGGGGGATTTTTTGAAGTACAGCTCTATATGCTAAAGATATATAGCCACATGATATTGTAATTGTTGAACCCCAAAAATTACCCTTTCTTTATGAAAAGATAGGTTTCGGGTATAATATTCAACAAAATGGGATTCCAAAGGGTTTCTTTGGAGTCGCCACCTAATTTAAGGACTATTAGGAACCAAGTGTTAATTAAAGAGTGCAATTATTCCCTTTACTTAAAGGAAATTAAATTAAAATCAGAGATTCTAGGGTAAGTGGTTCTATTAAATTCGAAAGAAGGTCCCTAGCGGGAGCACTTTCGAAAATCCGCTAAATGCGGTTAATCCGGCGGTTTTCACGAATTTGTTAAGGATAATAAATATATAAAGCTGATTTTATATAAGGATAATATGAATAATATAAATAAGATAAGATTTTAATTATGCTGATACTTAGATAAATAAATGACCCAATTTAAGATTAATTAAATGGATAATGAAATAATAATCAATTAATTAATTAATAAAATAAATAAAGGTTAAATGGCATTAGATGATTAAATAAGCACATTAGATAAATAATTGGATGATAATAAAGGGATTAATTAATTTATTGAATAAATAGATAAATAAATAATCAAATAAATAACTTAATTAAATAAATGAATACTTATCAATTTTAATTAAATAAAGGAGTAAATGAATAAAAATTGATTAATTAAATAAATAAATGAATAAATATTTAATTGATTAAATAAATAAATGATTAATTGAAATTAAATAAATTAGATTAAGTTAATAAATAAATAATGGATTAAAATTTAATTAATTAACTAAATAAATAAATTAGATTAATTAAATAAATAATCGAATATTAATATAATCAATAAATAAATAATTCAAATGCAAATTATGACGAATGTACGATTTTAATCGAATTTATTTGCACTCATTAATTGACAAATGATTCTAAACATCCATAAATAAATTGGCGATTCGCAAAGAAATGATACAAAGTATTCATATAAAAACAATTTAAGTAATTTACAATAATTATTCACAATTCATATACCATTTCTATTCTACGGAGTTCTTAAAACATGCTTTTCTAAAGGGGACGGGAAAGAAGGAGTTTAGAAGGTAGAACCCGGAAGCGCAAACTCAATCATTGAGCCTTGAATTTCACAAAATTCATGCATTCATGTTTTAGGAAACTTGAACTCGAAATGCAAAAGCGAAGCTCGGACAACTCCAATGCCAATTAGGCGATCCCAATTTGAGAGTTTTAACCAAACTCGTTCCCAAGATTCATGTCCAGAAAAATAAAGGAGGAAAAGAATTAGTATGCACAAATAGTGATAAGCAGAGAAACAAATGAAACATAAAAGGAAAACATTTGGATTGCCTTCAATTTTAAAACAAACAAAGCAGATAATTTCAACTAGCTAAGATCACTTTAAATTCCATACACTCAACCAGTTTCTTTCATGAATTACTGTCATAACAATGAATGAACAGACTACTTATATAAAGCTCTTTACAACTCTTAAATTTAGAAAATAAGGCAGAAGCTACCTCTCAAAACTAGCATGATTATTACATCCTAAGAAGCATACATGCTAAAACCAGAGGCAAACTTACAAAGTCATTATCCTTGAACTGAAACAAGCATAAACTAGGATTGGAAAAGACCAGCTACGATTTCAAGAAACTTAAAGGAAAACTCTGAACAACATCATAGACAAGAAGCTCAAACAGGAAGCGACCGTCACCGAACTTTGCAGATTAACTACCTCAACATGACAGAAAACTGGAACAAAATCACCTAGACAGCTTATGAACTACTCATCTCTCGAGATAAGCTTCATAGAACTGAAATTTTGATGCCAATGCATGACAGATGCTGCATTGGGCTAAGCAAACTGAATAGAAGCAACATGGACCAGAAACAACTAGGGCCAATAGGATATGCATAGAAGAAATAGGGTGATAAGGTCTGACATTTGAGTTGAAGGAAACATAGATCCTAGCTGATCTACAAACCAAAGAATAGAGCAGAAACAATATATTCAGAGAAAATTGAAGCTAAGGAAAACCTGAGAAGAAACTTAAGAACCAGGGACTTCCCATGGCAAAACATAAATAGCCTCACCTGAAATAACTCCAGAGCCAACCCTGAATACCACCAGGCTCCTTTCCTATCCCAAAACACCCCTGGAAGAAACACCCACACATACCTGCGCATACAAGCAAAACCTGCATACCAACACTTGCACACACACTCAACTCCTACAACTACTAATATCAGATCAAGGAAGCCAGGAACTAACTCCCTCATCTCAATCTTCACAAAAACAAACTGCATACACCTAGAATCCCATTTCAAAGCTTCCAGGAACAAATTACTCACCCCTACAGCTTCGAAATAGAAAGCAGACAGCCTCTTAGATCCCTTAATACTACCCTGAAATCTACAGCAAACTCACACTCTCACCTGAACAAACCAGACCTGAACTAGCCTACTCAAACAACTCATAGACAACCACCTTTATGACCTGCATACTCCTAATGCTCCTTCAACTCACAGAAATACCAGACCCCTGCTCCTTAACTCCTCTAACATCTCATACACCCCTGAACTGCCCTTCTTGAATAACCTGCTACCATTCATCTAAAAAACCAACCCATCAAACCCACTGCACTCCTGGAACAACCCTGATGAACTCTCTCTAAACCTCAAACTCAACTACACTCTTAACATCTACACTCCCACCTTAATAAGCAGACTACTCCACATGCCTACAAACCACCTTAACCTAACCAAAACAAACTCCTAAACTTCCTGCTAACTGCTATTAGCTACATACATACATCTTCTCAAATCAGCCAGCAAAATAGACCCCTCACAGACCCTTAACAACCACCAGGAACTCCTCTACACCTTCCCTTAGCCCCCTAAACAAACCCATAGCCAAACTCACACCAGGACACTCACATACACACTGAAACAACTCCAGCATTTCATCCTTACCAACTAAGACTTGCTAAGCTACCAGGACATTAACATACAACAACCAGAACTCCTTTCTAAACCCTCTAAGCCCTTTCTTAGCAGAAACAAGCACACAAACAAAGCAGGACAGCAAATAGAACTCTCTGCTTCCTAAAGCTTCTATCAGGATCAGGCCTTCTTTACTTATACATTCATAAAATGCAGATATATGGTTAGCACAGGAAGAAAAGCAGGATTGAAAACCAACAAGAGACTAGTCGTTTTATTCTAAATTGAACCGCATCATGTTTTCAACTTTTAAATAGCATATAATCATTTTTCTTCATATCTATGCAAAATATAAACATATAATAACATATATGACACTAGTTAATGTAAATAACAACTCACAAACATAAATATATCATAAAAATGAGATTAAGCTGAGGTTATCACCTTTTTGCGAGTAGTGAACAGGGAGCGAGGATTCGAATAAAGCGACTCGAACAAAAGCGACTCGAACGAGGTTAACGACTCAAATGACGATGCGACGATTAAGAAGAAAAACAAGAATATCAACTGGAACAGTAAGAACTCCAACTCAAAAAAAGAACTCTTCTGCAAGAAAATGCTGTCGTTTTTATCCTAATTTTCAGAACCCCCCCAAATAATGAGAAAAAGATCACTATAAATACCTGCGGCTAGGGTTTGAGACTTTTTGGCTCCAACATTTTAAATCCATGCCCAAATCGCAATTTCCTTGTCGAACAAGGGTGAATTTGGTCAAATCCACTTAAGGATTGTACCGAATTCATCCTTGTCATCAAGGATTTGCCCGTTGGGATTCAATTTATGGCTCGGATCAAAATGTATAAGAATGAACGCATGAGATTTGCTTCTTGTACCTCTGTACGGAGAAGATGAGCTGGAGAGGGGTGGGGACCAAGGATTTTGGACTGATTGGCAAAGTTTTTAGGGGATATTGGCTAGGATCGATCGCGGGTCGAAGCGGGTCAGGGGATCGGGTCGCTGGTTTTTCAACTGAAATGGCAATGGAAGGGGATATGCGCGTGTGGAGTGTGTATGTATGTATAGGTTTGCGGAAGTAGGCTAATCGGATGGGGCTTGCACATTTAGCCCTTTTTTTTACTTTTAGTTAAACTAATTACATTTATAAGCTGGTTTTTAAAGTAAACAATGTAATTTAACCCTTTTCTTCCAAAATATATTAATTTACTTTAATGAATTTTAATTTTAATAATTAATTTTTTTTATTTAATTAATTAAAATTTCGGGACGAAATTGGGTGTCAACAGTAATGGGACCTTGCTTCAACGTAACACCAATCTCCAGCATTTAATGCTTGATAACAGGTGATTTTGAAGTGGTAAGCTAAAATATAATCATAGCTACAGGATATTATAACGGGACTTTGCTTCAATGGAACACAAACCCCCAGCACCTAGTGCTGCATACACTTTTGAATTTAATTTAGATTCATAGTAATTATATATAACAGTAAATTCGCGTACAAATGAGATCATAATGACAAATTTTTATTTCAAATCATTGATTTACAGTTACAAACACAGATATATTACCGCAAAATAACTGAAATTCAGTACAGAAACATCACAGAAACTGAGAAAACGCAGCTCAAATTACCTTTTACAGCTCAGAAAACTGAGAAAACGCAGCTCAAACATCACAGATATATTTGAAACTTCCGGAGAGAGACGATGATGATCTGGAGAGTTGAGAGAATGTGTGCTTTGCTCTGTTTTATTTTTACGCATGATTTGTATTTATTGTTAAGCTATAGGGTTTTAAGGGTAGTTCAGTAAATTCAATTTATGGGCTATTTTTAGCGGCAGTAGCCTGTATGTACGTGAGTCATTATTGGTTATTTCTCAATGAATTTTGAAACTGTGGATGGAACTCATTTAGCGTGTGTAAAATTGGCTAGTCATCAAATTTTCACCTAACTACCAGATCTAAAAGTGGTCACCCGGGGTCTTTTTACCAATAGAAGTGTATTGGCCTTTTTGCAAAAATATGACACCATAGGCAACGGTTTTTCTTTTGCCCCCAGATAATAGTGGTTTGTAAAAATGCCCTCCGTAAAGTTTAATGAATGAATTCTGGATGGAATTACCCCCCTATGAATCTTATGGTCCACTTGCCTTTGACCCATTATTCTTTGACAACACTTGCCCCTTGAATCTTATATATTCTCAGAGAAAGTATTGGTCGTAACTACTATGAAAAAGGCAACACTTGTTTTTGACCCAACTTTTTTAGGCAACACTTTCTCTTGAATATCACATCTTCTAGAAAAAATTGTTGCCTAGGCCGCACTTGTCCCTTCTAATATTTTTTTATCTTTTTATAGATAATTTAAAGTGTTGCCTAGTGTCACGACCCTATTTAGGGCCGTGATCGTCATTAAGCAAGACGAAGCCTACCTAGCAAGTCTACACCTTTTCACGCAGAAAATTTGGTAGAGTTTTTCCTGTACCGAGAGCAAACTAAAAATTTATACCTGTCAACAAACAACCAGAACGAGTCTAATAAATAATTATCATATTTAAATGCATACGTGAAGTCTAAAGAACATTCACAACACCAAATCCACATTTTCCTCGACAACAATTAAACTATAGAGTACTTTAGTACTAACTTTAATCACAACGACATCCAAAGACTGACTAAGGAGAAAAACTCTAGATTTAAACGAACGTCTAACTAAAATAAGTTAATGAATGAAATAATGGCCCACACGAAGCAAGTGCAGGGCTTACTGGATCAATCCTAAGCTCTGTCACTTACCTTGACTCAAACTATCAACCTCCACTAGCTTATCTGTGAGTGAAAAAAGAAAAGAGTTAGTCACACAGATTAAGTGAGGACAACATCAACCATAGCATTTTTATTGGGACAAGCTATACAAGACCATATGCATAATTAAAATAACACAGTAATTCCATTGAAAACAATAATTTCAACCATTGCACTCGTGTCTTTATATATGATGGGAGGTTTCTGATCCAGAATTGGATTTTACTTTCTGACACCATGAGTTTACCTTGGCCGTCTGACTACCCTGTTAGCTGGGTTTCCTTCTAGAGGGTGGACTAATTCTTTCCTACAAGCGGAGCACCAGGCTTAACGATCCCGACATTAGATAACGGCGATCTGGATGTCGAAATATATCAACATATAAGTTATACTAGCGCTTGTCCCATGCAATTAAAGCAATTTATTCAAAATAATCTTAATGCAGGAAAATGAGTTTCAAACATGCTATAGTTGAAAACCAACTACGGAAGATATTTCACTCACAGTACTAGCTTCCTTTGTCCCGAACATGCACTCATAGGCTACAGTTTGCTTGATCCGCAATCTAGAATAATTTATCACCATTATGTGTGTTAATTACAGAGATTGAATCGTAAACATATTCACTGTCAGACTCTGTATTTATCCCAAGCCACCACTCTATATATTGGTTCTCCAATTTTTTAAGTTCGATGACAATCTATTTTACATTTTAAATTTAAGAATTAAAAGAAGTTTCAGAGATTGGAGCCTGAGCCGTCTTTTTCTTTCCTTTTATATATTTCTTCAACTACTTGTACTAGTATTTTTTCAAATTAGAAAAAGTGTTATACTGGGAACAATCTATTGTAAAGATTAAGGGACGGTGAATGATCTTTTTTCTATTATAATCACCTTGCACAAATTTGAAAAAGTAGAATCTATTATGCTAACTTGCCCCAGTTCTACTTGAAAGCTCGAATCCTTCGACGTCAATGGTTGATTTGTGGTGATTTAGATTAGCTCTTTAGGTTTCTAGTTTATTTTATTTTCTTTATTTCTTTCTTCTTTTGTATAATAATCTTTATTTTTTCTACAGAGAATGTTCAAAACTTTCCCTAAACTATTGAAAATAGCCTATAAATACCCCTCGCCCATTTTTTGGGTTGCCACAACCCATGCCGTTAACAAAGGTCCAAAAATACACACTTTTGATGGGTCATGCCATGCTGGCTTCATTAATTGACATGGTCGTTTCTGATTCGGCCACATGGTCAAATTTATCTACAGAATATATCCCTGCCCATTCAATATCCAATCCCATATGTATACCCGACCAACCCATAATATATCCACAAAATTAAAACCCTCAAGCACAAAAGTAAAACCCTCAGTCTCTACTCACTTTCTTCCCCAATCAGCCATGAGAAAATCTAGGGTTTTTCATTGTCCCTTCTTCATTGTGCCTCCAAAATACGAAATTTTAAAGAATTAGCAACAAAAAATAGCTACAATGTCTTGTAATTCTATTCTTGCTCCTATAATATACAAGCTTCTTCACGTCAATGCAATTGTGGAATAATTGCAAATTATTTCACAACTAGTACACCATACAAATATGTTCGAAAATTTTATAAATGCCCTTGTTCTGGTGTAATTTAATAATTTTTGGTATTTTTATTGTTCTAAACCTTTCCTAGTTACATTAAATAAATTTATTTAGAGCAGGAATCGTCGTGTGGGTATTAGAAATGGCGCGACACTAATTTTTCAACTCAAGCCGCAATGGTGATTCACAATTTAAGAACCTCGGATGTCGTTCATCAAGAAAGAGACGACTTGAAGAAATTGATTGATGAAATGAATAAAATAAAGTCTATAGATGTTATCAAAGTATCAAAGTTGGTTTAGAAACTTCGAAAAAATAAAGACTATTTTGTTATTGTTATGGGTTGCTTTCATTGGATTTGTAGTGATTAAGCTCTTGTAGTTAAACTAGTTTACAAGTTTCTAATGAAGTTGGTCTTAATGGATGTATGCAGGGGCAAATTCGCCCCTAATCTGCAGTTCATGGGAACACATACTTCCCTACAAAATTATGTAATTATATATATATTTTATAAAATATGTATAATAAGATGTTTGCGAACCCAAACTACTAAAGTTTAAATGGTTCACTTGGTCAAGTGGTGGTTCACTTACACATAGTAATATGGATCAATCTTCATTTAAATATCTTTTGATATTTTCCCCCTAATATCTCATCATATAAAAGTATAATTAATCTATATAAATAATAAAGTTTTCGACGAAGGTTGTTCGACGACCACTTTTAAGATGTTGTAACTCCGTTCCTAATAGTAGTAAACACATACTCTTGAAATTCTAGATCCGTCTCCGAATGTATGTTTTTGTTGGACTAATGTTGTAACGAAGGTTTCATTGGATGTAATGAAGTTGGCAGACTATTTTGTTGTTGTTTATGTTTTGTTGTAAGATTTTATGTGAACCTCCAATTTGTGCAAGTGAAGTCTTGACTATCCGGCCATAGTAATGAAATGTGAAGATAGCATGTTAGGCAACTTAATGGTCAATAACATAGTACAAAAAACTTCAACAAACTACTTAAAACCATGAACATATTCAATTAAAAAGCAGTTATTACTAACTGCATAGTCAGTAACAAAGCAGCAACAACTTAGCGGTCACAGTCAACAACAAAGAGATTAAAGTAGTTTGCCTACTTAATGGTCCCAAACACATCAAATACCATATACAAGTAAATGAGTTATAACACAAAAAGTCAAAAACTAACTGACATTGTCATAACACATTTACTTGTCCAATATGCATCTAGCCACTATCTAATTGCTAATCCAGCCAATAAAAAAATACATAGGAAATAGCTAGCCTCTGCCTCTTCCTCTTCTTGCTTGCAGCTTCCCAATTCTTTTCTCCTTATCAGCTAGCAATTGGTTTGATATCATGGATGCCTTTCCATTCATATGACCTTCTTTTGGTGAATATGGTTGTTTGGTAGGCTGACTTACTCCAGTGTGATCACCTTTTAAAGATATCTTCCTTGCTTCACTGCACCTTCTTGCAGCATTCTTTTCAGCTAACAGTTTGTCATCTTCAGAGAGCACTTCGGATAATTTGATTGGCTCTGCCTCAATGCTACTGTCAGAGTCAAAGTCACTATCTAGTCCACTGTCTGTGCCACTAACCATGCCATCTGGAAGAGCTGAAGTTCCATGTCTAGAAGTTATTGCAGCAGTTGATGTTCTAGGTTTACAAGCTGTTGCAGCAGCAGAATTTTTTGGAGGTCTAGGTGCTTTAGAAGCTATTGCAGCAAAAGAATTTGTAGGCCTAGGTGTTGTTCCAAATCCAGGTGGTGGTGCAAGTCCAGCTATTGGCATAAATTAAAATTCAAAATCTTGATTGGCGGGGGGTGGTGGAGAACATCTCACATCTTCCACTATCTGTGTAGTAGCTCTCTTTTTTCTTGGCCTTGACTGGTAAAGATCTTCAACTCTATTTGGTAAAAATTTAGCATGTTTTCCTTTCACCTACAATGATAAAATGAAGAAGAGAAGTTAAACAATAACAGAAATGGAGGATTAATAGAACATTGAGATCATAGGACATCTTTTGATATTGTGGCTTTGTTCACTACAGTAACTACAGCTCATTTTAAGACCCTTCCTACTTGCAACCCAAAAACCATTTCTCTTTATGGCTTCATCTTTTTGTCTGATTCTTTTTTTTCCTTAGCCTACCAATTGTGCTAGCTAGTGGTAGTGGTTCCATTGCTTGATGTAGTTGAACTTTCCATAATCTTTCACCTTAACCGACTGTAGTTTATGCTTGTACATATTCAGAAAAGCATCTCTACTGTAATACCAATGTATTTAAGACACTTGATCAATTTTCATGTGTAGGAGCGCCTTGATGGCATGAGCACAAGGTATTCCAGTCAAGTCCCATCTTCTACAGGTGCAGTTTTTGGTGGTCAAGTAAACTGTGTGTCTGTCATCACCCTCAGAAATTTCATATCCATCATCCCCATTGAACTCAATATACAATCATGTGCTATTATCCTCCAGTCACTAAAAAGCTTCATTGCATGTAGACTGAATTCATCTCTCTATCCCCTACCCTCAATTTCATGATCTTTCAATAAATTCATAACTTACATGTATCATAACATAAGCACAAATATTTAAACATTAAAAAAAATATAAGTAATAAAAGGTAAGTAAATTAAAACAAGAACAGGTACCTTTACAGTTATTTCCTTTAGCAACCCAACAATTGGTTTATATCTAGTATCTAAGATCGATGCATTGAAAGATTGAATATAATTATTACCCGCCATAAAGTTCTTGCACTATGTATTAAAGTATGACCTACACCAACTGACATGTGGATAAGTGACCAAAGCCCTAATAACATTCTCTGACAGACTTCCAATTTTGTTCAGTTGATCAATGAAATCTTCTTCAAATGTTCTCCAAGAAGACCACCACATATACTTTTTTAGTTCACCATCCTTCCATTTCTTGGCCCAATTTGTTTCAATGTGCCTCATACAGTACCTCTGATGTGCTTGAGGGAGAACTCTTCTAACTGTCTCCAACAATCCCTATAAAAAGCAGGAATAAATTATACCCGAGTAATAAAATACAATAATAAAGTAAAATAAATAAAATAAAATAACCGTAATCTAACTTTTTGCATATCTGAAATGAAGGTAACACCTTCTCCATCCTTCAAGTCCAAAGACATCTTCAGTAGCTCCAAAAACCAAGACTAGGACCTAATTGTTTCCTTGTCAACAACAGCCCATGCCAATGGAAAAAAATGATTGGCTGAATCTTGAGCCACAACCACCAATAACTGCCCAATTATCTTTCTTCTTAAAAAAATACCATCAAGACAAATCAGAGGCCTTAAATCACTTTTTGAGCCATCCTTGAGAGCTTGGAAGTAGGTAACAACCTTAAAAATTCTCTTTTTCCCTTCACTCACAATATCCTTGGATATATTAATAACCATATCAGATCCATGATGGCTATTTCTCAACTCCTCGGCATATGCCTCCACTCTATTATAGTCATTCATGAATCTGCCCTGCAATTTATCCAACACAATATTTTTCGCACTCTTCAATTTGGAATCATGAACATTACTTTTAAATCCCCCATCCAAGTTTAGTTTCATATCTTTAACCCTATACTTAGGATTACCTCGAACCTTTATTTTAAAATACTGAGCCAAGGTGTTTGCATCAGCTCTCCTAGTCTCAAATGAAGGATCATATGTATGCTCATCCTTTAGGGTCTTGATCTTGAAGCATTTTCTTTTACCATCTCTAAATATATAATATACAAAGGGATAACCCTTGGCACGTATATACCTTACTCTAGTCCTATCACTCTATTTTACCTTAATTCCCCTCCCATTAGCAACTGCATAGAAACCAATGACATGTTTAGCTTCCTTCAGGTCTTTGAATCATTCCACCATCTAACTCCTTATACTTCTCAAATTTTTAGTTATTTCTCTATTTTTCTCCTTCATAATAACATCTAATTCCCCTTCATCATAGTAACTAGGGACCTCTTCATCTTGCTCTTGATTATCAGCACTATCACAATCAGTGTCAGCTTTAAGTCCTATATGGTCGCCCTCACAGTGATTAATAATACTAGAAGTTGGCACATCATCATCAAGTTCATCCACTGCAAACAAGTTCACTCTTTGCACTTGTTGGACAGTAGCTGCTGAAGGGTCCTTAGCCCTTCATCCCCTTCCAAAATATAATACCTACCAGACAAGCATGTAACAAGTAGATGCTTCACCTTATAAAACCTTAATGTTTCAGTAAATTCTGTGCGTAGGTCAATATAGGATAAGAAGTCTACTTCATACCCCTCCCACTTGTGCATTAGCTTTTTCTTATATACTATATGGGGTTTTCTTACCCACTGTCCTCCATAATAAAATACAATGTCCACTTTTTCAACCATTATCTGAAACAGTCACATGCAACAAATAAATTAAAGGGAAAAAGGGACCACAATATACTAAAGAAACCAAACAATATTAATAGAACAAATGACTTAATAAAGGAGTAGGGACCACATGTCTTGTAATTTATTACTCAAACGACAACTTTTCAAACCCTAAGTTTTAGATTAGGTTATTAAATAAATTGAGAAGGACCAAAATATGACAATCAACTATAAACAAATGCATCAAAAGCATCAACAAACACCCTATTTTACAAGATAAAAGCATGGTATCTACAAATTTAAGCATAAACTCAAAAGTGATAAAACCCCTAACATTTAAACTTGGAAACTGATATGTTGGTATTTCGTGCTTAATTGCAACTCATTCCGACTAGATTTTATCCTTTTCTAGTGATGTTATTTGAATGAATCTTATGTTATTCTTCATGTTTCAGGTTTTCAAGAGAATTGATATATAAATCCCAAAAAAATGTGCAAAAGAGCAAATACAAGTGCACTTTGGCTACAAAATGAAGAACATGAAGATAAGGCAGCAATTAGATAGGCACCTCGCCGAAATTATGGCTCAAGAGGTCAGCCATATGCCGAAGGAGGATAGAGTTCATGACAATCAGCAATTGGAAGGGTGGATCGCCTAATAAAGTGCTAAGTCCATCGGCGACTCTGCAGAAGAAGCGGCGCACCCGCCGCTGTTCACAGAAAGATCTTGAAGTCTGCGAAGCTCAAGAGTTGACCGCAGTTACAAGGGCGCCCCGCCGAACCTGCACCGCAAAAGAAAAGGAAAACTTAGCAAAATCTGAAGGCAGCGAGCCAGCAACCAATTGGGCAGCTCGTTAAATAAGCGGTGGCCTGACGTAAAAATAAGGAAAATGGAAATTTTGTAAAAGAATAGCATAGTTTTGAAATCCATGCCTACAAAATAGGCTATTATGCCTTCGAGAAAACAAACCTCTTTCAGCTTAGAATATTACTTTAAGGCTTTTTGAATATTCTTGGAATACAAAGAGGGTTTCTACTTGAATTTTTGTAAGAATTTTATTCTTCAATCTAAATTCTTATAAGATTCTTGCCATTTCATCTTACAATATGTGTGTGTTGTTAGTTCCTATTATGAGTAGCTAAACTCATATTAGGGGTTTATTCATGAAAACATGATTATCTTAACTTAAATCTTGTACTTAATCTTGTAAAATTAATGGGTTAACATAAATCTAGCTCTCCATCGCACTTTTTTAACTAGGGTTTAAGGCACGACCGTACTTGAACCTAACCCTACTTTGATTTTATCACCCGAAAGGAGTTGAAGGCGTAGGTTAATGGAGACTAGCGAGAATTTGGGTTACATTGGTTGCTACTTATCCCATCTAAAGGGGTCGACATAAAAAGGTCAATCTCGCTCGGGTCTTTGGACTAGGGTTTCTCGCACTTTATTATTGAACCGAGAGGGCTTGATGAGGTAAAATCCTCCCTATCCCGAGAGGATTTTGAGAAACTCATTAGAAGTCCGACCACTAGTGTTACCCATGAGATCTGTAAGATTAATGCAAGTATTTAGTTAAGAGAACCTTGTTGGAATGGATAAACCCCGAGCTCATTATTGTAGTTGTAGTTAAAACACTTTTACCCTTATTTATTAGGAATTTACGGACAGTGCTTAGGACCCGTTATTATTCAACCTAAGTGTAATAGATTACCTCACTAAGCTCCCTGTGGAATTGACCCCGCCTCTTGTTGGGTACTATTACTTTTGACGATCGTCCCATCATCCTTAGAAGTGAGTGGATTGAGCGTGGATCAGAAACGGTTCGAAATTACTAACCTGAATGAGATAAATAACCCTTCCCTAAGATATGCAATCACCTTGAAATTTGACACGACCCGGATTTCGACTAGGCCGTGCGGGCACCCGACATCCTCCCCTAGACCCGTTGGGTGAACCCTTACCAATTAAATTAGGAAAATAAATATAATAATTCATAAATAAGGACAAGACTTAAAATAAAAATACAGACATACTGATACCTCTAAGCTGTACAAAAAGAATTACAGCTGACTACCCAACATACTAGGTTTAGGGTTATCCAGACTAGACATCTAAGAGTACAAAGAAAACAGATACCTCCTGAAGGGAGCAAAATGCAACTGAAATGATAACCGATAAACTGGTGGCCATCCGGAATAAAAGCTGGCTCACCCTGACAGCTGAAGTCGTCTTTGCTCCTTCACAACGTGGTAAACTAAATCCTGGAGCGAACCTGCCAAAATGAAATAGATAGACAAGAAACAAACAACAAAAAAAAGTGAGTCAAAAGGACACAATAAGTGAGGCAGACTAGCCACCTCAAAGAATAGGATAGCTAGCCAGGGAGGAGAAACAGATAAATAAAATTCCTCTTATTTAAATTATAAAAAGACAGAGCCAGATAACAACCGGAAAGATGTAAGAAACTTATAAACTCAACCAAGGATTCGTGCCAAAAACATATCAACAAATATACAATGCACATATAAGCAGAACAGTAGTCATGTACCGTAAGTCTACACAATGGTATGAATTGAGATGGAATGAAATGAAGTGAGATGAAATGAAATGAAATGAAAAATGATGCGAAGGGTCACATGTGCCCGTAGTCCCATCCCGAAGCGGAATACTCCTGCATTCGAGGGGAATCCAATCTGATAACCAACTGGAGCGGAACACTCCTGCTGCTGGGGCGGAATACTCCTGCACCCGATATAATATAAACCAGAGGCGGAATACTCCTGCACTCTCCTGGGGCGGAATACTCCTGCACCCGATATAATGTAAAGCTGAGGCGGAATACTCCTGCACTCAATATCTGACATAAGAGCGGAATACTCCTGCTCTTGGGGCGGAATCCTCCTACCCTCAATATGATACAATGGAGCGGAATCCTCCTGCTCCTGGGGCGGAATACACCTGCACCCAATATGATATGCAATGTAATGCATATGAATGACATATAATGCATATGAATGCAATGTGATGCAATAATAACCCTTCACCGGCGCGGGACTCTCATCGACAGCCGGGAAGTAGATGCCAACTTACAGCCATGGTACAATGCTCAGATCCTCAATGCAATACCAACAATAGGACATAACATATAATATACAATGTAAATCCAAGGCTAAGGCGTAATGAGTACGCATATCGGCAGCTACACACGTATGGAATACGTGGTAGAAAATCCACGAGGCCAGGTGCCTCCAAAGAAATGGATATAAATACTTACCTATTCCAAAGTTAACACTGCTGCCCAACAACCGCTTTATTCTTTTGGATTCATTGCCAAACGATCCCACTGTGTTCAATGAGCAGAAAAATATATCAAATAGGGATAAAGGCTTCATTCCTCACATCTTAGGGCAATCCGGGTAGGAGCCTAATACCCTATTCGCATACGCAATACGCACGCCAGGCCTATGTACAGGGTTTAAGGCCACATAACCAAACCCTAAATAAATTACATTTATAAGTTGCCCATAACTCACTGAGTACGAATATATAATCAATTTCATTATCGGGGTCCATTTGACCCTTTAAACTATCAATTTACGTCATTAGGGCGATGTCTAAGATCCCTATTTTTACCGTAAAAATATATTCGAACATACGTAATAAAATCAAATAATATATTAGGATCATTACCCTTAATGTTTCAGGGTGAAAATTCTACTTTTCTCCGGCCCCTTTTTTCATTTTCTGGCATTTTTCCTCACTGCGTTTTTTCCTTTTTCTCTGCTAATGTTAAGTTTTTTTTTGCTGCTTCAATTAAAGATGAGCTTATATAAGCTCATCTCCTTAACCGCCATTCATTTCAACTTTTGTCTTTTTCTCAGTTTTTTTTTTAATTTTATTTTCTTTTCTTAACGAAAATTAAAACGGTACTCTACGATATTCGAAATAATCCCAACTCTTGCATACAAGTTATACAAAATATATGTAACATACTCGCGAAGGCGGATCTCAAATTGGTCTCGAAACTCAAGATGCGAATTTAAATGAAAAGAAGTCAAATTATTTAACTTTCGGCATTTTAGCGGAAACTAGCCGAAAAACATCAAAATTCACTTTCGAAAGTTTACAAAAATTAAAAATAATCATACGAACCTAACGGCACTTCCAGATTTTGAATCGGAGCTCATTCGGCAAAACTGAGCTCGAAAATCTCTTTTTAATATTTATTGTCAATAAAAACTGAAACCTTCTTCCGATGCCTACCAAACGAGGTCTGATTTAGCTCAAATTTTACAGACATGTCCTAATGGACATTACGAATATTTTAAAATTATCGACACGCCAATCGGAGTCCTAACTTCCGAAATGACTGACCGAGGTCGTTTCATTCTCCTCCACTTAAACTCTCGTTCGTCCTCGAACGAGCCTAAATCTAAAGCAAGATCCACGCTGATAACAAAAGAACTTGCACGACCTTCATAAACTATCCCACAAAATTTTTCTCATGATTACAGAATTAAAACTATAACACGAATACCGAACTCTTGGAATAAAATATATCTGGATAATATGATAATACCGTTGCCCAGATTATTCTGACTAAGATGATCCTTCCTCGATCACGAGAGGAGAGTTCTATATTTTCGAAGCAAAGATACACAAAACTTTGAATGGGTTAACATGATTTAGCCAATAATCACCTCTTCGATATACCTTTCGATATAGACAGGTCAATGGAACTAAGAATTAGCTCACGCTTGATGCAATAGGGGAAGCTTTTGATGTACCTTGTCACTACACACTATAGAAGATTCGATGCAAGCTATATTATTTTTACGAACGTACTATGCAACATCTCAGTTGATGTTAGTATTGTTCCGCAAGCTCCTCGTGGGAATGTAGTTACTCATATCCTAATGTATGTCGAAGGTTCATCTGAACAGGGTCTATCGTATAAGAATAAGGGTCACGCAACTACTACTGGATAGTATGATGTAGACCAAGAATGATCTTCAGACAAAATATCTACCTTAGGGTATTGTCTTTGAATTGGAATTATTATGACTTGAAAAAGCAAATATAAAAGAGACATGTAGTTGGACCATGAGCTGAAGCAGAATACCAGCAATAAAGTTGATTACATGTGCACTTATAACGCTAAAGTGACTTCTCAAAGAGTTGGGGTGTGAAGGAGATATGCAATGATGGATCGGCGACAAGCTGCACTAGATCTTTAACTCTAAATTTTTCATGAAGTAAAACAATGTCAGTATGAGGATCCAGTTTTGGTTGAATACAGACAGATAGCCAGAAGAAAATTGGAGTCACCATACAGGGTTACTACTGACGGTGTTTCCATGTATAAAGATAGATTTTGTATTACTGATGTTGCAGATTTACTGGTGGGACGGAATGAAGTGTGACACAGCAGAATTTGTGGCTCAGTGTTCTAATTTCCAGCAAGTTAAAATCGTGTCATCTTTCCAGACTTTATGCTTTCGGCAGATAGGTGCGTATATATGGTCAGGTTGCCAGCTTATCTCTATCATTAATAGATTATTAGTGGGTTTAGCAATGAGCGACACTTATTGTAGATTTCTGCCGTGGCCTTACTTTGGGTCGTGAGAAAGGTGGTATCAACACCTCAGAGATTTAATATTACATTCAGTATTTGGAAGAAGACTCCTCCACTTAAAGCACAAACTCCTGCAGCTATTTAGATAGGAATATTCATCCTCGTACAACCTGCTGGATTAAGAAAGACTTAGCTAAAACAGAATGCGGCTCCGACCTGAGCTACTAACTACCCTTTCGAGTTGCCAAACAGCTGCAACTCTCAAGTTCACAACTCCATACCTTTGCCGTAAACACCACCTCCTGATGGATGGTACTTCTATAAAAATTTTGGCAGAGTTTCCCCTGAAACTGGATGATCCGCAAAACAGAACCAGCACTATACTATACATGGGAATGGATACCCGGATAAACTGATATCCAAAACAATAATATGCTTACCCGATTACAATAACACGTACTCTGGCTCAACACAGGGAACATCACAAGCGGCTACCAACTGCCCAAGCTTACCGGTGCCGAACAAAGAAGAGATGGCAATGGACTGAGGATAAAAATAATTAGAGCTTTAGGAAGCTCATCTTTTTATTTGCTTGGGTCCCGGAGCTACACTACTTCCGAGTCAGGCTAATCAAAGAATCGCAATTGAAGAAATAGACATTAAATGAGCTCTATGGAGCAATATCCATATCAATTTAACCTTCCAATAAAAAGGAAACTCTGACAAGTTACCGAAAAACCCTTTTATAATCCAGATAAGCTCATGGGATAACATGACTTTACTAGTGTTCTGAACCAAAAGGAGATACGTATATCGAGCATTACTTACCAGCTACTTTACACCAGAAGAAACGACGACACTTCCTGATAGTGACGAATAAGAATCCCATCATCCTATCAACATTGAATTCCAAAGAGAGATAGAGTGACTTGACATAATAAGAGAAAGTGGTACAACCGGATGCCAAGCAGGAAATACCGACACTCTCTCTCAAATTTCTCACATCTAACCAGATAAACTAGTACGACCTCACAAATGCCAGGAATAAATCATTCCAGAAGCTCATCCCTTGACCGCAATAAATTCTTAATCAAAACGACATTCAAAAAAACCATGGAAACATAATAGGACACCTCATATTTAGATCGACCGGAAGAATCAAATATTACTCGCATATAATGGAAGAAGAAATACATGGGTGTACTACATCAGATACCTCAGCATCCTGCCAGACTGGCAGTTCATAGAACTGCCTCTGCAGCTGAGCTGAGCCACTACCCTGATAATCACCTTTTGAAGAACCACTGCCACAACGCTCTCGATCTCTACTGGATTGTGACATTTCTCTGGCTGATTGAGATCTAAATGAAATACCCTGCGACTGCGCGATGCCAAATGACGAGAGAAAAGAAGACTGCCTACTTGCCGGAGTAAGGAAAAACTCCTCAAAAGATAACCAGACTCACGATAATGATAACACCTTTTTGCTGAGAATGGAAGCTGGACAGATTGTTGAAAGCTATAAAGAGAAGAATGAATCTGATCTTGATGAGCTACTAGCGCACTTTAAGAATCAAGTGACACAAGCTGAGATAACCTGGAAGGTGACCTCCCAAAATAATCATAAATTTTACCTCCAAATGAGGTACTATGGTTACCCACTAGGGCCACGGGATCTCTTATTTTCCCGCTCTAACTTATGGTATGCCTCGAACCTTTGGGCAATATTAACAACAACATCAAATAAAATCCAGTCCTCATTTTCTCGAGCCATCTGGGATTTCAAGGAAAAATAAAGGTCATCAATAAATCTCTGAATCTCTCGAAAGGCTCATGAACTAGTTCTAATGCATATCCATTCTATAGAATTCAATCTCATATTCTGAAGCACCAACGGGCTAACCGACAGGCTATCCTATCCAATCCACTCAAACTGGCAACACTTTTCATCTCGCTCGCTACTCGAAAGGAACTTTTCCACGAATCTAGAAGAAAACCGAACCAAGTTAGCTAATAAGTGAGCGGCCCACCAATTCAAGCCTGGACCCCTGAAACTGGAATGAAGAATAATCAACACCATACCGCTCGATACAATCAAGAGCCTGAATGATACGCTCACATTATTTTATTTTAAAAAGAATCATGAGGTTTACCTGATTCATTGCTTAAGAATATCGGAAGGTTCAACCGCGTAAAATAATGCAACCTCTTTGGGCGCTCGGACTGAACTGTTACCTCGGTTGGCTAACCAGCTGGAACAATTAGAGGTACAACACATACTACCTCCGGAATATAATTTACTGCAGCAATATTAAGAACCAGAAAAGGAGCTCCCTGAAATCGAACGTCTGCACATGCAGCAACTTGATAGGCTGCCCAGCGAATAATAGGTTCTTACGGTATCTGCATCGCCAAGATTCTCGTAAAACCATTGTAGAGAGCCAAGGGAACCTCAAGGCCGTGCTCCCTTGCCCATCGCGAGCTCGTACGGTTGGGACCTCCGTAACTAGATCGTCAGCACGATCAAAAAACTCTCAGGGCTTCATCAGTGCTAGCCCCAGGCTAGACTGCTTCGTCTTGAACTCATACCGTTTGCTGATTTGTCGCACAGGGGTTCACAATTACCACGAAGGAATTAACGAATTAACGAAAATACTTTTGAATCCTAGACCGACGCACGATCAGAAATGAAGGAAGTGAAACTTCCTAGATGCCATCATAGCCTCTCGTAGATAAGTACGGACATCTACGTACCCATCAGCGAGACTCTACTAGACACTGTCTTAGTCTGGATAGACTATAAACTGGGCTCTGATACCAACTGGCACAACCCGAATTTCGACTAGGCTGTGCGGGCACCCGACATCCTCCCCTAGACCCGTTGGGTGAACCCTTACCAATTAAATTAGGAAAATAAATATAATAATTCATAAATAAGGACAAGACTTAAAATAAAAATACAGACATACTGATACCTCTAAGCTGTACAAAAAGAATTACAGCTGACTACCCAACATACTAGGTTTAGGGTTATCCAGACTAGACATCTAAGAGTACAAAGAAAACAGATACCTCCTGAAGGGAGCAAAATGCAACTGAAATGATAACCGATAAACTGGTGCCCATCCGGAATAAAAGCTGGCTCACCCTGACAGCTGAAGTCGTCTTTTCTCCTTCACAACGTGGCAAACTAAATCCTGGAGCGAACCTGCCGAAACGAAATAGATAGACAAGAAACAAACAACAAATAAAAGTGAGTCAAAAGGACACAATAAGTGGGGCAGACTAGCCACCTCAAAGAATAGGATAGCTAGCCAGGGAGGAGAAACAGATAAATAAAATTCCTCTTATTTAAATTATAAAAAGACAGAGCCAGATAACAACCGGAAAGATGTAAGAAACTTATAAACTCAACCAAGGATGCGTGCCAAAAACATATAAACAAATATACAATGCACATATAAGCAGAACAGTAGTCATGTACCGTAAGTCTACACAATGGTATGAATTGAGATGGAATGAAATGAAGTGAGATGAAATGAAATGAAATGAAAAATGATGCGAAGGGTCACATGTGCCCGTAGTCCCATCCCGAAGCGGAATACTCCTGCATTCGAGGGGAATCCAATCTGATAACCAACTGGAGCGGAACACTCCTGCTGCTGGGGCGGAATACTCCTGCACCCGATATAATATAAACCAGAGGCGGAATACTCCTGCACTCTCCTGGGGCGGAATACTCCTGCACCCGATATAATGTAAAGCTGAGGCGGAATACTCCTGCACTCAATATCTGACATAAGAGCGGAATACTCCTGCTCTTGGGGCGGAATCCTCCTACCCTCAATATGATACAATGGAGCGGAATCCTCCTGCTCCTGGGGCGGAATACACCTGTACCCAATATGATATGCAATGTAATGCATATGAATGACATATAATGCATATGAATGCAATGTGATGCAATAATAACCCTTCACCGGCGCGGGACTCTCATCGACAGCCGGGAAGTACATGCCAACTTACAGCCATGGTACAATGCTCAGATCCTCAATGCAATACCAACAATAGGACATAACATATAATATACAATGTAAATCCAAAGCTAAGGCGTAATGAGTACGCATATCGGCAGCTACACACGTATGGAATACGTGGTAGAAAATCCACGAGGCCAGGTGCCTCCAAAGAAATGGATATAAATACTTACCTATTCCAAAGTTAACACTGCTGCCCAACAACCGCTTTATTCTTTTGGATTCATTGCCAAACGATCCCACTGTGTTCAATGAGCAGAAAAATATATCAAATAGGGATAAAGGCTTCATTCCTCACATCTTAGGGCAATCCGGGTAGGAGCCTAATACCCTATTCGCATACGCAATACGCACGCCAGGCCTATGTACAGGGTTTAAGGCCACATAACCAAACCCTAAATAAATTACATTTATAAGTTGCCCATAACTCACTGAGTACGAATATATAATCAATTTCATTATCGGGGTCCATTTGACCCTTTAAACTATCAATTTACGTCATTAGGGCGATGTCTAAGATCCCTATTTTTACCGTAAAAATATATTCGAACATACGTAATAAAATCAAATAATATATTAGGATCATTACCCTTAATGTTTCAGGGTGAAAATTCTACTTTTCTCCGGCCCCTTTTTTCATTTTCTGGCATTTTTCCTCACTGCGTTTTTTCCTTTTTCTCTGCTAATGTTACGTTTTTTTTTTGGCTGCTTCAACTAGATATGAGCTTATCTCCTTAACCGCCATTCATTTCAACTTTTGTCTTTTTCTGTTTTTTTATTATTTTTTTTATTTTATTTTTTTTCTTAACAAAAATTAAAACGGTATCCTACGATATTCGAAATAATCCCAAATTTTGCATACAAGTTATACAAAATATATGTAACATACTCGTGAAGGCGGATCTCAAATTGGACTCTCGAAACTCAAGATGCGAATTTAAATGAAAAGAAGTCAAATTATTTAACTTTCGGCATTTTAGCGGAAACTAGCCGAAAAAAATCGAAATTCACTTTCGAAAGTTTACAAAAATTACAAATAATCATACGAACCTAACGGTGCTTTCGGATTTCGAATCGGAGCTCATTCGGCAAAACCGAGCTCGATAATCTCTTTTTAATATTTATTGTCAATAAAAACTGAAACCTTCTTCCGATGCCTACCAAACGAGGTCTGATTTAGCTCAAATTTTACAGACATGTCCTAATGGACATTACGAATTAAAATTATCGACACGCCAATCGGAGTCCTAACTTCCGAAACGACTGACCGAGGTCGTTTCAAAATTATCCAGCTTGAATTTACAGTCTCCTTTCGCCAAGAAAGATTTGAAATCGCCATTCGACCTTTCCTTTTTTTTTTTTTTTTTTTTTAAAGAGTATTTTGTTTAATTAGGTACATGAAAATTATTTGGTGTATTTGGATAGTTTTGCCCAGGTTTGGAAAATGAAAGACCGGGTTATACGAATGAGTGGGGTTGTGCGAATCGGTTGGTATATTAATGGTTAGGGATAAATAATATGGACAAATGTGTCTACGTGGCTGCATGAGAAACGAACATGTCGATTAATGAAGCCATCGTGGCATGATTGGTCAAAAGTGGATGTATTTTTGGACCTTTTTTTTTAACGGCAAGGGTTGTGGCAATGTTGCTCCCAACGCACACGCAAGTATACGTGGTCGACAAGTAATAAAGTGATAAGATGAGTATCGTTCCCACGAGGACTATGCAGACTGAGTTCTAGTAAACAATTTATATAAACTATTCAGGGATCTTTTCCAATAGTGATGAGTTTATTAACTAAAGAACAGTAATTAAATGGTAAAAGTGAATTCAAGCAATGGAGCAAGACTTGGTTGTTATCAGTAATAAGGAGACGGTCCAGGGTCAGAGTTACGAACAATCCAGTTGAGTTATCCAATTGATTCCACTTCTTAAATCCCGGGTTACTAACTAACAGATTAATTGTACCCGTGAAAACCTTTCAGTTCTTCACGGTCTATGCAGGCTACTCCAATCCCTATATGTCTATGGGTTGAATCACGTGCACGCATTAACGAATTCTGTAATTAGTTAAACTAGGCGAGTAAGTATATGTCTATCCTACTCACAAATTGGTTCCCCGATGCCCGGGTTCACAAACTAGTCCTATTCTTTCTTATTACGTAATTAAATTCCCTCGTTCGAGTTCAATCTAAAAACCATAGATAATGCGTAATAATCGGGCCCTGACAATTACACAAGTGAAATCAAGAAAGAATAAGCAACCCGTAATGGGATTCAATTAATGGGAATCAATCTTCAAACATCAACTTTCATGTAATACTCTAACCCTAGAACGATAGATTTAGCTACGCATACTCATAATAACAATACAAGGATTTGATGAAATAATGATGTAATGATGAAATAAATTAATGGAAGGAAGAAAAACCCTTGTTCTTGATGTTATGAGCTCTCCAATTGCTCCAAAGTCTGAACTCCTATGAAAAACTAAGTAAAAGAGTATTTATAGAGTTTACAAACACATAGTAATAGGTTAGACCCAAGCCTAGACGAAATAGGAAGTCAAAATTCGCTCCAGGGGCGCCATAACGGGCGCCCCGCGCCCCCGATCGCGCAACACTAGGCAGAAGACGTCGAAAGTCTCACGCTTTTGGGCTGCGTCGCACAAGAAAACGCGCAGGGACACTGGGCGCGGTGGGGCCCGCGGGGCATGCCCTACAGCGCCAGGCCAATTTTCGTGTTTTCTCGCTCCTTTGCTCGCTCGTGTCGTGCCTTCGTGTGCTCGATCCAATCCTCAATCAAAATCCAATCTTTTCTTGCTCAACCATACTCTTAAAAGCTCCAATTACATTGCGTAACAACCTACACACGCACGACATAAAATCAGTGTAAAACCATAGTCACAAACTATAAAACGAGCGAATAAAGTATCCAAACGCAAGGAAATATTAAGGAAATATAGGCATAAAATGCCAAACATCAGGCAACCCAAAAAATAGACGGGGCATTTATGGGTCAACAACTTAACCATTAACTAGATGGCCCAAAGGCCAATTTTGGTGGTCATTACACCTAGGAAACACTAGCCACTTGGCCTCTTCGTAAAATCCAGCACTTGTAAATTTGAATCTTCAAGTGTTAGCACTATGCCATCAGAGAGTATTTTGCTAAAACATTGTTAAATGGGGGTAAACTCTCAAAATCATTCACTAAGGAGACACGTAATAAATTTTTTAGAAGTGTATCGTATCAGGAAATTTTTCAAAAACATCACCCGGTGTCCCCAAAATTGACTGATCCGAAAAGTTTGTCTCTGTTTAACATGGTTTTAGTAAAATGGCCTCCACTTTGTCCGTAGAAAACACTTCGAGTTATCAATCGGCAAGTGCTGCCTCTTAGGAAGAGGTCAAGTGCCAAGTATTTTCTAGGCAAAACTTCAAGTTATATGAGGGAATGCGAGAAGAGATAGAATGGGCAAATGTTGTCCAGACAACACTTCAAGTTATGTGGAAGAATGTGGGAAGAGACTAAAAGACAAATATTACCTAAGAAAGAGAGATCAACGACAAGTATTGCTTCTTAGGCAATACTTACAGAGAAAGAGAAAGCAGAGATACGAGCGTCATTATAAAATTTATAGAGAAATTTGTGTCCAAAATTTATTCATTAAACCTAAATGGAGACTATTTTTACTAAATGACTGTTATGGTGGTCAAGAAGGCAAACCATTGATTATGGTGTCAGTATTCTCCTCATGGCCTCACCTATTTGTATTATCGTATACCACTTGCGAAGTTTTCATCAAAATTTTTAAAGTACATTACTTCCATCAACTTCTGCTTAATTCTTGGATTGTTATTTTCTTTTTAACTTCGATTATTGTTTAAACCTTAGATATTATATTTTTATGTTTGGACATGTATTTACATAACAAAATATTGAAACAAACCAAACCCAACAGAGTAAAACCAAACCACACTTGATTTATTTTGGTTTGAATTGGATTGTAATATTATAAAAATCGAAAAACAAAATATTGAAACTGAAAGGAAAAATCAAACCGAAAAACTGAATGCACACTCAACAGGGACGACCCACGTAGGAGAGCAAGTGGGGTCAGTTGATCCCACTTGCTCGAGAAATTATACCGTGTATATAGGTATATTTGGTCTGTTTTTGAAAAAATGCTTATAAAATTTAAATTTGAATCCACTTAGGTAAAATAGCATGCATAGCTTGGTGGCATCCAAGGTTGCAAACTCTGTAACATATGTATTCTTTTTATTTTTTTAAACTCACGCGGTGAAATTCCTGGGTCTGCTATTGTCACCCAATACCAGGAAAAATTATTTTTTCTTTTCATGATATTAACAACCCACTGATTGTGTAACCTTTTTTGTATTATGATATCATATTTGTTTATTTTTCTCACCTTCTTAGGTGTGTTAAATGTATAACTCAAATGATGATACATCCTATTCCAAATTTTAATTTTAGATCCATTAAAGTACATATAGAGAAGTTTCTTTTAAGGAATTAGTTATTCCCTTCCAAAAAATAAAAGGCTGCGATTGCCTTCATATTTGACACGTCAAAAAAAAAAAAAAAAAAAAGGCATGTAATGGTTGAAGTGAAGTTTGTGATGTCGATTTAAGTATACTTAGAAAGGTTTTCAAGAAAATCTAAGTCTTTCAAGTAAGGCTTGAGAGGCTGGTCGGAATTAAGATAAAGAAAAAGAAGTTAAAGGTAGAAGCTAGTTGCAACTCTCTCACTCTAATACTCCCTCCATTTCAATTTATATGTAATTTGACTTTGCATGGAGTTTAAGAAATAAAAATTGATCTTAATATTTTTTTAAAAAATTTTCTTGTTAGATGTAAAACAAAAGTAAGAGAGAAAAATTGAAGTAATTAAAAAATTGCTGATAGCTTTTAATGTAAGTAGGACCAACAAGATAAAATAGAGATTATATTATTAATTAGTTGTCAAAAATTGTCATTTTTTTTTGGACAAGTAAAAAAGAAAAAAAAGTGTCACATAAATTTAAACGAATGGAGTATCTATTTCTATCTAAATTGGTATTTTCTATTTCTTTTGAAAAAAGGGGAATCTGGATCGATTGTCATGTCTTTGAATTAATTAGGATTACCTAAGTCTAGATCTTGATGCAAGTCAAACACCATTGTACATTGAAAATAAAATACAATAAGATAGCAAATTCAAGTGTTACTCCATTAAGTAACCATATCTCTTGTGACTAGAACTAGCTAGCGCAATTTGATCGACCTTCCAACTTTGTACATTCAGTTTACAAGTATTACTGTTACTTTTTAAAGGTAGGATTGCTGTCTAATGAGACTTATTTAATATGTTAGTACCTCAAATTGACCCCCCCCCCCCCCCCCCAAATACTCTTGCTCTCAAATGGAAAATATACCTCTCCCTTTCATGTAGAATTATCTTCCATATAATATGTATTGCCATGAAAAGACTGAAACATTTTCTATTACTTGGATCAGTATACAGATCCCTTGGCACAAAACTTTTATTCCAAGTATCAAGTGACCTCATAGCACTCTTAAGACGAATACAAAGTTATCATGCTATAGGAATGATGACTAGCCCCAGTTAACCTTTTTCCTTTTTAAAATATCAAGCAGTAACTCTTAATAGGAAATTATGGTCATGATATGCATATAGAGTTGCAATACCAAGGAACGTGCTTTGGAAACATCTTCTCGCTGTGCATATTCTGATATACAAAGTTCACATATCTACGTAGTCTAAGTTTGCGCCATGTAGGCTCTATTAAGGAGGTGCGCGTCTAAAATTTCTCCATTCCCAACCTAGGACTTCAGACCTCTAATTACTGGTCAAACAATTTAATTTATTTCACCGCATACATTGATAGAATGATGCGCAATTTGCATATTGTAAGAATGAAAATGAACACTTTAAATTCTGACAAACCTATTTTTAAGTGTATATAGAACTCTAAATATATCTCTATGTATCCTGTTTGTATCTTTAGCATGTAACCCTCTATTGTTGTTGATACACTGTCGCATATATAGGAAAATATTAACTGATGATAGAAGTAATAATTTTGCAAATTTTCAGCCTTAAAACTAGCAACAAGTTCCATTGAAAGGAATTTTCAAAGTACATATTTAATTATATATATATAGAGACAAAGAACGCTTAGGACAAAATATAGAATATGATATTAGGACAACAATTATAATGACACTAAATTCAAATTCAAATTGCAAGATAAGTATTTTATTAATTAGATAAAGAGATAGTAAATATTTTTAGAAAGATAAACCTCCTACTTTATCTTAACTTATATTTTCAAAATTTGAAAGGAAGAGATCTTAAATAATTTTTAGATAGATTTTATCAATATTTGGTTATTCAATCAAAGAAAAATGGAAGCAGATGGGCACGGCTGTTATCTCTCACACGTAATAATAACCCCTATTTCACTTACCTTTTGAATTAATTAACCTAAATAGAAAGTACATCTATTTATCTATATAATTCAATGTTATTAGTATTATTATTTAATGCATACTTAAGTATGATTTTTTTTTGAATTAAACTGAAAGATAGGCATAAACAGTATGATAAAACCTAATGCTTTATCTTAACTAACATGATTGTTTTTATTTCTTAATTTGAATAACAAATAGCAAATATTTATCCATATTCTATATTCTTTTTAAAAAAAAAAAGATATTGGCCTAGCTTTTGGAGATAAGCATGTTGTTGGAATCTTATCTTCCGAGATATACATTTTCTTAATACAAAAATACTTATCCCTAACAAACTGATATGATTTTTGAATTTGAATTTGAATTTATATGGAATTCAATTCGATTTAGAACTTCATGTTACTTTCTTGGTCTCTTATATAAACCTACTCATGACACATAAATCTGAGGTTAGATTTCGTTCTTTTCTCTTTATTTAGATAATTTGCTCTATATTACTCTTTACGGCTTCTTCTATATCAATAATCTTATGCCGTAATGAGGTGTACGTTTAACGTTTATATTTTTTATATTTAATTTCTTCATGTCTTAGATAATTTGCTCTATATTACTTATTATTGCTTCTTCTATATCAACAATCTTATGCCGTAATGAGGTACCTTTAATAGTTTCATTTTATATAATTAATTTCTTGATCATGTCTTTCAAAAATTTATAGCCAATTAATGATAGTTGTTTTGTTTTCTCTGGAGGCAAGATATCTGATATTTACTTTCTTATTAGTACGTGAAAAACATGTTTATGTCAATCTGTGATAGTTATTGAATCTTTTCATTAATGTTATATCTTTCGAATTGTGCAGTGTATATGGACTTCATTCTGCGTTGTGCTCCCAAGAGGGTGTTCTTTTTTTTGTTTTTGTTTCTTTGTTTTCGTTAATATTTTTTTGGCATATCATAATTGAGATGACTTTATACAAATGCGGGAAAACAATTGTACCTACGCACCCTTTTAATAATTAGTGAAATTTTATATGGTTTAGGTGCAGGAACTAGGTAATCGAAGTAAAGAGGGAAAAAACATCACAATGCTCCCAAGGTGAACTTTATGTGCATATTTTTATTTATAAATATGTATTTTAGATCTTTTTTTTATATTTGTTCAATGAAAATATAGTGAATAGTTAATATTTTAATTTTAATTTGAAATAAAAGATAAAATTTTGTCTTGAATTTGAAATTCAAGATAAGTATTTTCAAAATATATTTTACTATCTTCAGTTGCCCACGAGCTGATAAATTCGGATAGCAAATGAAATAAAAAGAAGACTCCTATATGTATGGCAACATTACTCAACGATAAATAAGTTAAAAAAGAATAAGTTAAAAGTTAACAAAATATTTTTAGAAAGATTAAACTACCTCTATATATATATATATATATATATATATATATATATATATATATATATATATATATATATATATATATATAAAAGAAAGAACGCTTAAGACAAAATGTAGAATAGGACATTATGACAACAATTGTAATGATGACACTAAATTCAAATTTAAGGATAATCATCTTTGCTAATTTGAATAAAAAGATGGTAAATATAGTTGAAAATAAGCCTTCCACATAATCTTAACTAACGGATATATATTTTAATTTTGAATATAAAGATAGAAAATTTTTTATTTTATCAAAACTACTACAAATTTATGTGAGAGCCCTTTGGTAAATGGAGTCCTCCTAATATTGTTAGCTATGAATTTTGAATAAAATATAAATTAAAACTATAAATTTGAAAGATAATTATATGCCGTTGAAAAAGATAAGGATAAGACATATTTTTCAAAAATATGTTCTTAGATATCAACTTATCACTCTTAAATATTTAAATCAAATTTGACCAAATCTCCATGGTAAATCAAAGATAAAAATACGGATAATAGTTTATTTTTTTAAAAAAAGAAGTATTGTATTAAACTTTTTTTTTTGATATTTTAAAGATAAAAACTAAAGGATAAAACTTCTTGAATTGAATTAGATGATAATAACATTTACTTAAAAGTAACATAAGGTTTTCATCCCCCTCCTCTCTTTTGTCAATTTAATCTCCTCAACTTCAAAGTAGGAGTGAGACACTCACAAAGTTCATTATTTCTTATTTGTTTTTAACTTCGAAGTAGGAGTGAGACACTCACAAAGTTCATTGTTTCTTATTTGTTTTTATTTTTTATCATTGATATATTTATATATTTGTAAAATTTGACCTATTATGTATTAACTTTATTTTTATCAATGCATATTTATAGTTATTTCATAATCAAAAGTAGATTCAACAATAATTCTATCCTGTCGAGTTCACCAAATTAAATTTGAGTTGGGATGAAGTTCACTAAATTAACTTCAAAGTAGGAGTGAGACCCTCACAAAGTTCATTGTTTCTTATTTGTTTTTATTTTTTATCATTGATATATTCATATATTTGTAAAATTTGACCTATTATGTATTAACTTTATTTTTTCTGTGCATATTTATATCATTTCATAATCAAAAATAGAATCAACAATAATTCTATTATGTCGAGTTCACCAAATTAAATTTGAATTGGGAAGAAGTTCACCAACAATATTTGTTGTTTATCGTTAGCTCTATCAGTGATTATTAAGTTTTCTATATTGTAAATATTATATGTCTAAAATATGCAAGTTTAATATAGTATGAATGTTTTTCTTTTCTTTGTGCAGAACTCTCCAAATATTTGATGAAAAACGTCAATTGATGTTCTCAAACTCAACAATCCGCATGAGGTCTTAAAGTTGCTTGACAAGCTAAGTGACATGACCCGCATTTTCGGCTAGGCCGTGCGGGCACCCGACCACTTTTTTTAAACCTGTCGGGCGAACCCTATAGACAAAATCGATAAAAACGGCACAAAATTACCTTGAAAATAAAATTAAACATGACCTTAACAACATAAAATAACTCTCAAGGATAGACATATATACAAACTGTCTGGACAAAACAACTAACTACCCAGAATACACAGGTTTAAAAGTTTCCAGATCATACATCTAAGAAGCCAAAAGATATATACACCTCCCGAAGGGAGCAAAAGTAAGGAAAACTGTAATATTTGAAGTTGGTGGCCGCAATGAACAGGATGGATCACCGTAGACAGCTGAGAACGTACTACTCCTCAATCACGGCGCGACTGGCCGGGTCCTGGAGCAGAATCTGCCGAACGAAAAAAAAACACAAGGACAAATAAGGGGTGAGTCATGAGGACTCAATAAGTGCGAACAAACTAGCAACCTCGAAAAATAGATACGCTAGTCAGGGAAACGGAAGGAGACAACAATCAACAAATAAGCAATGCACATATAAGCAGAATAGTAGTCATGTACAGAAAATCTACACAATAGTAAGAAATGAAATGGAATGAGATGAAATGAAATGATATGCAAAGGGTCACATGTGCCAAATGAATGGAGCGGAATCCTCCTGTTCCGAGGGCGGAATCCTCCTACCCTCAATATGATGCGATGGAGCGGAATCCTCCTGCTCCGAGGGCGGAATCCTCCTACCCTCAATATGATGCAATGGAGCGGAATCCTCCTGCTCCGAGGGCGGAATCCTCCTACCCTCAATATGATGCAATGATAACCCTTCACCGGCGCGGGACTCTCATCGACTGTCAGGAAGTATATGTCAACTCACAGCCAGAGTACAATGCTCAGATCCTCAATGCAATACCAACAACAGGACATAACATATAATATAGAATGTAAATCCAAAGCTAAGGCGTAATGATTACGCCTATCGGCAGCTACAAACGTAAGGAACACGTGGTAGAAAATCCACGAGGCCAGGTGCCTCCAAAGAAATGGATATAAACACTTACCGTATTCCAAAGCTAGCCCTGCTACTCAACCACTGCTTTTTTTCTTTGGATCAACCGCCAAACGATCCCTTTCTATTCAATAAGCAGAAAAATTATATCAGATAAAGCTAAAAGCTTCATTCCTTATGTCTCAGGGCAATCCAGTTAGGAACCTTATACCCTATTCGCATACGCAATACGCAGGCCAGGCCTATGTACAGGGTTCAAAGTCCCGTAACCAAACCCTAAATAAATTATATTTATATGTTGCCCATAACTCACTGAGTACGAATATATAATCATTTCCATCATCGGGGACCAATTGACCCTTTAAACTATCAATTTACGTCATTAGGGCGATGTCTAATATCCCTATTTTTACCGTAAAAATATATTCAAACACACGTAATAAGCTAAGATAATGAGTTAACATCATTACCTGAAGATTTGGAGTAGAAATCCCACTATTTTTCCACTCATTTTTCCCTTTTTTCCTCTATTTTTTCCTAATTTTTCTTGTCTCTGTGTCTATTCAATGTTTCTGTGTGTATTCACTTTGCTGATACTAAGGGTAAATGAAATCCCTTAGCAACCGACAATGTAATTTTAATATTTTTTATTAATAAAATCGCTACGACGATTAAAATTAAAATAGAACCCTAGAGAAGTTGAAATAATCCCAAAATTTTCAAGTAAGTTATACAAAATATATGTAACATACTCGCGAAGACGGATCTCAAATCGGACTAACGAAACTCAAGATGCGAATTTAAAGGAAAAAGGTCAAATTATTTAACTTTCGGCATTTTAGCGGAAATTAGCCGAACAACATCGAAATTCACTTTCGAAAAATTACAAAAGTCACAAATAATCATACGAACCTAACGGCGCTTTCGGATTTTGAATCGGAGCTCATTCGCCCAAACCGAGCTCAAAAATCTCTTTTTAATATTTATTGACAATAAAAACTGAAACCTTATTCCGATGCCTACCAAACGAGGTCTGATTTAGCTCAAATTTTACAAACAGGTCCTAATGGACCTTACGAATATTTTAAAATTATCAGCACGCCAATCGGAGTCCTAACTTCCGAAACGACTGACCGAGGTCGTTTCATTCTCCTCCACTTAGACTCTCGTTCGTCCACGAACGAGCAAGAGTCTAAAATAGATTTCACACCTCTAATGAGAATACTTACACCAATTTTCAATGACTTTTACTACGAAACCAAAATCATATACAATGATAAAAACTTTTAGGCTTTAAAGATCAAGATCGAACCTGAATCGTCGAAGAGCTAAGGATACCTCTCACGCATACTGGACTCAAGCTCTTAAGTGTCCTCCTCACGTGGACGATTATTCCATCGTACTCGAACCATCGGAATCTTCTTCGAACGAAGTTTTCGGACATCACGCGCAACTATAGCAACTGGGAACTCCTCATAAGCCAGATTCACATCTAGCTGAGCAGGGTCTAATTTGATCACTTCAGAAGGATCTCGGATACACTTCCGGAGCATCGACATATGGAAAACTGGGTGAACTGGCATAGAAGCTGGCAAGTCGAGCCCATAAGCTACCTTACCAATACGCTTCTCGATACGGAAAGGGCCAATGAACCTGGGACTAAGCTTTCCTTTCCTACCAAATCTCTTTACACCTCGCATCGGTGACACTTTCAGAAATACCATGTCCCCGACCTCGAACTCTAACTCTCGGCTCCTCCGGTTCAAATATGAAATCTGCCTACTCTGGGCGGTCCGTAAACGATCCTGAATAACACGAACAACCTCAAGAGTCTGACGAACCATATCTGAACTCATCACCTCGACATCTTGAGATTCAAACCAGCCAATAGGAGAACGACATCGACGACCATATATGGCCTCAAATGGAGCCATCTGAATAGAAGACTGGTAGCTATTACTATAAGAGAACTCTGCTAATGCCAAATGATCATCCCAGTAACTCCCAAAGTCAAGTGCACAAGCTCTCAACATGTCCTCCAGAATTTGAATAACCCGCTCGGACTGACCGTCAGTTTGAGGATGGAATGCTGTGCTAAGCTGCACCTGGGTCCCCAACTCTCTCTGAAAAGACTGCCAAAACTGAGAAGTAAACTGGGAACCACGATCTGAGATAATGGATACAGGAGTACCATGCAGCCTAACCACTTGCTCAATGAAAATCCGCGCCAGTCTCTGAGCTGAATCAGTAGTCTTTACAGGGATAAAATGAGCTGATTTAGTCAGTCTGTCAACAATGACCATGACTGAATCCTGGTGCCGCAGGGTCTTTGGCAGACCAGCTATAAAATCCATCGTGATGTGCTCCCACTTCCACTCGGGAATGGGCAATGCCTGAGCTAACCCTGCTGGTCTCCGGTGCTCGAACTTAACCTGCTGACAGTTCAAGCAACGAGATACATAATCAAATACATCTCTCTTCATCCCCTTCCACCAGTATAGCTCTCGGAGGTCCTGATACATTATTGCGATACCAGGATGAATAGAATAACGCGAGCTATGAGCTTCACCGAGCACTGACTGCCTCAAATACCCAACATCAGGAACACAGAGTCGACCATTAAACCGAAGAATTCCATCTGAATTAAGCTCGAAGGAGGGAATTCCTCCACTTAGGACACGACCACGCAACTCCTGCAGATGAGGATCCTCGAACTGTCTTCCCTTAATCTGATTGACCAAGGAAGACTGAGCTGCAATACATGCTAAGACTCGACTGGAGTCTGGGAGAAGAAATCTCACGCCAGAGTCGCCAAGGGACTGCAATTCTCGAGACAATGGTCTCATATCAGCATAAAGAAAAGCCATGCTGCCCATGGACTTCCTGCTCAAAGCATCTGCTACCACGTTCGCCTTCCCAGGATGATAATGGATAGTGAGATCATAATCTTTAATCAATTCAAGCCATCTCCGCTGTAGGCCGTTAAGATCTTTCTGAGAGAGAAGATACTGCAGACTCTTATGATCCGTATACACCTCACAAGGCTCGCCATAAAGGTAATGCCTCCATATCTTCAAAGCAAAGACCACAGCTGCCAATTCTAAATCGTGAGCGGATAATTCTTCTCATTCGGCTTCAACTGTCTGGAAGCATAAGCAATTACCTTCCCGTGCTGCATAACAACACAACCAAGGCCCACACGAGATGCATCACAATAAACTATGAATCCATCGGTGCCCGAAGGAAGGGATAACACTGGAGTTGAAGTCAATAAGGCCTTAAGCTTCTGGAAGCTGGCCTCACACTCATCGGACCATCGAAACTGAACCGCCTTCTGCGTCAGGCGATTCAGGGGAGCTGCAATAGTAGAGAACTTTTCCACAAACCTCCGATAATAACCTGCCAATCCAAGGAAGCTGCGAATCTCCATCGGAGTGGTAGGACGAGGCCATTTATGCACTGCTTGAATCTTTTTCGGATCAACCTTGATACCTTCACTGGATACCACGTGACCAAAAAATACCACAGAATCAAGCCAAAACTCACATTTCGAGAACTTGGCATACAACTTACGATCACGGAGGGTCTGAAGAACCACCCTCAGATGATAATCATGCTCCTCGTAGCTACGAGAATAAATAAGAATATCATCAATGAAGATAATGACAAAGGAATCAAGGAATGGCTTAAACACCCGGTTCATGAGATCCATAAAGGCTGCAGGGGCATTAGTCAGCCCAAAAGACATAACTAGGAACTCATAATGGCCGTAACGAGTCCTAAAAGCAGACTTTGAGATATCTGACTCGCGAATCTTTAGCTGATGATAACCAGATCGCAGATCGATCTTAGAAAAGAATTTGGCACCTTGCAACTGATCAAACAAATCATCAATGCGAGGCAAGGGATACTTATTCTTGATGGTGACCTTATTTAGCTGACGATAATCAATACACATCCGCATAGTCCCATCTTTCTTTTTCACGAATAGAACAAGAGCACCCCACGGAGAAATACTCGGCCTAATGAACCCCTTATCAAGCAAATCTTGCAACTGCTCCTTCAGCTCCTTTAACTCTGATGGGGCCATGCGATAAGGGGGGATAGAAATAGGCTGAATCCCTGGCACTATATCAATGCCAAACTCGATCTCTCGATCAGGAGGAAGTCCTGGCAAATCATCTGGAAACACATTAGGGAATTCCCTAACGACAGGAATAGAATAAAGAGATGGAATCTCCACAGTGGTATCTCGAACCATGGCAAGATACGCTAAACACCCTTTATCCATCATCCGTTTTGCCTTCAGGAAACAAAATAACATGCCCCCTGGGTGGCAAATAAGAACCCTGCCACACCACTGGTGCTGAACAAGGAAGAGACAACTGAAGAGACTTGGCATGACAATCTAACGTGGCATGACACGACGCCAACCAATCCATGCCAATAATGACATCAAAATCAACCATATCTAGGATTAGAAGATCTACTAGTGTCTCACGACCCCCAAAAGATATGGTACAAGCTGGATAAACTCGATCCACGATGATAATGTCTCCAATAGGAGTAGAAACACAGAATGGATCACGAAGACACATATAATCAACATGAAAACCCAAAGCAAAATAAGGAGATACATATGAATAGGTAGATCCTGGATCCACCAAAGAATATGCATCTCGACCACAAACAGATAAAATACCTGTAACAACAGCTGGGGATGCCTCGGCATCCTGCCTGGCCGGTAGTGCATATAGCTGTCTCTGCGGCTGAGCTGAACTACCACCCTGAGATCCACCCCTGGAGGGACCACCTGAACCACGACCCCGACCTCTACCAGATGGTGGTGCACCTCTAGCTGGCTGAGACCCTGAAGGGGCACCCTGAGGCTGCTGCTGCATAGGCGCTGGAAGGCGAAGGAAAGGGCGGCTACTACCCTGCTGATGGAGATAAGGGCAATCCTTCTTATGATGCCCTAGATCCTGACAGATAAAGCACCCTGGAGAAAATCTACGCTGATCAAACTGAGACTTATCTCGCGGGCGAAACCCGAACTGACCCTGAGAAGAAGTAGGCGCGTTCTGAGAACCACGCGCTAGAAACTGAGCTGGTCTGACAGGAGGCCTACCCTGCTCCTGATAACTCCTACCTCCATACGAGGTACTAGAATGCCCGGGACCACGAGATCTCTTACTCTCCCGCTCTAACTCCTCTATCTCCAATCTATGATAAGCCTCATACCTCCTGGAAATATCAACAGCGACATCAAATAGAGTACCAGCCTCAATCTCACGAGCCATCTGGGACCGCAAATAAGGAGAAAGCCCATCAATAAAACGTCTGACCCTCTCAGAGGGCTCCTGCACAAGATCTGGAGCATAGCTGGACATCTCTGAAAACAAAAGCTCGTACTCCGTGACTGACAGGTTACCCTGTCCAATCCTCTCAAACTGTCTCCTCTTCTCATCCTGCTGACTGCGAGGGAAAAACTTCTCCATGAATCGAGGAGAGAACTCACTCCAGGTCAGCTTAGGTAAGCCCTGCCTAGCTGATCGGAGTGCGGTCCACCAAGCTAAAGCCGGACCCTCAAGCTGGAAGGTAGTATAATCAGCTCCATACTGCTCAAGATATCCAAGGGCCTCTAAGATACGCTGACATTGATCAAGAAACTCACGAGGCTTAAGCTTATCTAATTTCTGACCAGAGAACTTCGGAGGACTAAGTCGGGTAAAATAATGCAGCCTTGCCGGATCATCAACTTGACCTGCTACCTGGACTGGCTGACTAGCCTGAGCAACCGGAGGTACAACACCTGCTACCTCTGGAACATAACCACCTAGAACATGAACTGCTGGGGCTACCTGTGGAGCTGCAATGGGGGCTTCCTGAACCTGAGAACCAATATCTACCGCAGCCTGAGGAGCTGCCTGAGGGATAAGAGCATCTACAGCAGTCTGAGGAATAGGAGCATCCACAGCAGCCTGAGGAATATGAGCATCTACGGCAGCCTGAGGAATAGGAGGTCCCTGGGGCATCTGCGTCGCTAAGAATCTCATAAAAGCGTCATGAAGTGCGGGGGGAACGAATAAGCCCTGCTCCCCCTGCCTAGAAAAAGCTGGCACGACCGGAATCTCTGCAGCAGGATCAACATGATCCACCATCCTCGTGGCCTGGGCAACTCTACCTCTGCCTCGACCACGACCTCTACCGCGGCCAACACCACCACCTCGCGAAGCAGCAGACATAGGGGCGACTACTGGCTCCTTCGCCTCTCGCCGAACATTCGCGCGCATTCTCACAATTTACTGCAGAGAATAAAAATATTTAACTTCAGATAAGAAGACTCACGCACGACAGGGAAAGAAAGAAAGGAAACTGCCTAAAAGCCATCATAGCCTCTCGTAGATAGGTACGGACGTCTCCGCCCGATCAGCGAGACTCTATTAGACACTGTCATGATCTGGAAAGACTCTAAACCTCGTTCTGATACCAACTGACACGACCCGCATTTTCGGCTAGGCCGTGCGGGCACCCGACCACTTTTCCTAGACCTGTCGGGCGAACCCTATAGACAAAATCGATAAAAACGGCACAAAATTACCTTGAAAATAAAATTAAACATGACCTTAACAACATAAAATAACTCTCAAGGATAGACATATATACAAACTGTCTGGACAAAACAACTAACTACCTAGAATACACAGGTTTAAAAGTTTCCAGATCATACATCTAAGAAGCCAAAAGATATATACACCTCCCGAAGGGAGCAAAAGTAAGGAAAACTGTAATATCTGAAGTTGGTGGCCGCAATGAATAGGATGGCTCACCGTAGACAGCTGAGAACGTACTACTCCTCAATCACGGCGCGACTGGCTGGGTCCTGGAGCAGAATCTGCCGAACGAAAAAAAAACACACAAGGACAAATAGGGGGTGAGTCATGAGGACTCAATAAGTGCGAACAAACTAGCAACCTCGAATAATAGATACGCTAGTCAGGGAAACGGAAGCAGACAACAATCAACAAATAAGCAACGCACATATAAGCAGAATAATAGTCATGTACAGAAAATCTACACAATAGTATGAAATGAAATGGAATGAGATGAAATAAAATGATATGAAATGAGATGAAATGAAACGATATGCAAAGGGTCACATGTGCCAAATGAATGGAGCGAAATCCTCCTGCTCCGAGGGCGGAATCCTCCTACCCTCAATATGATGCGATGGAGCGGAATCCTCCTGCTCTGAGGGCGGAATCCTCCTACCGTCAATATGATGCAATGGAGCGGAATCCTCCTGCTCCGAGGGCGGAATCCTCCTACCCTCAATATGATGCAATGATAACCCTTCACCGGCGCGGGACTCTCATCGACTGCCGGGAAGTATATGTCAACTCACAGCCAGAGTACAATGCTCAGATCCTCAATGCAATACCAACAACAGGACATAACATATAATATAGAATGTAAATCCAAAGCTAAGGCGTAATGATTACGCCTATCGGCAGCTACAAACGTAAGGAACACGTGGTAGAAAATCCACGAGGCCAGGTGCCTCCAAAGAAATGGATATAAACACTTACCGTATTCCAAAGCTAGCCCTGCTACTCAACCACTATTTTTTTTCTTTGGATTAACCGCCAAACGATCCCTTTCTATTCAATAAGCAGAAAAATTATATCAGATAAAGCTAAAAGCTTCATTCCTTATGTCTCAGGGCAATCCAGTTAGGAACCTTATACCCTATTCGCATACGCAATACGCAGGCCAGGCCTATGTACAGGGTTCAAAGTCCCATAACCAAACCCTAAATAAATTATATTTATATGTTGCCCATAACTCACTGAGTACGAATATATAATCATTTCCATCATCGGGGTCCAATTGACCCTTTAAACTATCAATTTACGTCATTAGGGCGATGTCTAATATCCCTATTTTTACCGTTAAAATATATTCAAACACACGTAATAAGCTAAGATAATGAGTTAACATCATTACCTGAAGATTTTGGATAGAAATTCCACTATTTTTCCACTCCTTTTTCCCTTTTTTCCTCTATCTTTTCCTAATTTTTCTTGTCTCTGTGTCTATTCAATGTTTCTGTGTGTATTCACTTTGCTGATACTAAGGGTAAATGAAATCCCTTAGCAACCGACAATGTAATTTTAATTTTTTTAATAATAAAATAGCTACGACGATTAAAATTAAAATAGAACCCTAGAGAAGTCGAAATAATCCCAAATTTTTTAAGTAAATTATAAAAAATATATGTAACATACTCACGAAGACGGATCTCAAATCGGACTCCCGAAACTCAAGATGCGAATTTAAAGGAAAAAGGTCAAATTATTTAGCTTTCGGCATTTTAGCGGAAACTAGCCGAGCAACATCGAAATTCACTTTCGAAAAATCACAAAAGTCACAAATAATCATACAAACCTAATGGCGCTTTTGGATTTTGAATCAGAGCTCATTCGCCCAAACCGAGCTCAAAAATCTCTTTTTAATATTTATTGACAATAAAAACTGAAACCTTCTTCCGATGCCTACCAAATGAGGTATGATTTAGCTCAAATTTTACAGACAGGTCCTAATGGACCTTACGAATATTTTAAAATTATCAGCACGCCAATGGAAGTCCTAACTTCTGAAACGACTGACCGAGGTCGTTTCACTAAGGTTGCATTTCTTTGAATCAGGAAGGATGTTGGGTCATGTATAATATAATAATAAAAAAAATGTCACACATTGTTGTCTCAAGTTATTATATTTTGATAAGGTTAGCAATCTTATCCATATTTCCCAAGTCACTGTGTCATTAATAATTTAGTGTCATAATTTGTAATATCGTTCATAAGTCCTCAAACATGTTTTGTATTTTTAACATTGTTGTTGCCGAGTTATATATATTGTAAGCAATTTTATTCAACTATGGGTGAAGCTTTAATCTGGTTGGTATAAAAGAACGAATCTAAGTTTTATTTAGTAAGATCTGCAGAAACTAATAATTGGAAAAATGATGAAAAGAATTAAGAAGAAATGAAGAAGGAAAACAATCTCTTTTATTTGAAGTATAATGACTATGTCACGATAAGTATCATAAATTTCCGGGTTTTTCTTAATGTATTTATATGCAATAAACAATTAAATTGTCAAAAAAAAAAAAAAAAAAAAAAAAAAAAAGGAACATATCAAAGCCATGTGGTGTTTCAAGTCATTTTGTCCACTTAATTGCTTTTTATTTTCATTCTGCTAAGTAGGGGGTGGCAGAAGCAATATACGATTTTTCTTGCTTTTGAGAACTAATTATAAATAGTACAAATTTCCTTTTTCAGTCTTTCGAGAAAAAATATTCTGCTTATTACTAAAATAAAGATATAAGTGAAGCCACATTATATATATGACTTTTATATTAGTAGAAATCATATTAAGTCAAACCTCTTTTATAATGGTATAAACCTCTTTTAAGTTGTTCTAAGCTTCGGTATACATTTATTATATTTATAAAAAAAAATTAGAATTTGGGTTGATATAACTTCGGGCATATTTTATTATATTTACATATTACATTTTTTAATTATAATTTATTTTATAAGGATCCAAAACTAAGAGATGTTATGGATATTAATTATTTCCTGGAAACCTTGCTCTTGCTGGATTCACATTGATTAGGCATCCAACAAGAGTATAGGAAGACATTAGCTTGTAACACAATACAAGAATGGTTACAAATTAAGCAAATGAATCCAATGTATTAAAGAAATAAGATAATAAATTGAAGGGAGGATTTTCTTTAATATTAATTTACCGTGCATCGCATGGATAATAATTTTATGAATATTAACTGACCTTGCATGCACGGGTACTTATATAAAAAGAAAGAATGTTTAGGATAAAATTTAGAATAGGACACTAAAATAATATTTGTAATAACATTTGATTCTAACTCAAATTCGAAGATAAGTTTAATAAATATTATTTAAACTTTGAATTAAGAAATAAATATTTTCTTGAAAAATAACCTGTGACCCTATCTTAACTAATCTGCATGTGGTTAAATTGGAAAAACTTATCAACAAAACTTAGCTTTTGATGGGTAAAACAGAAGATAAACTATGAGCGAAACAGAAGATAAACTATGTCATTATATAGTTTGAATTGATGCAATATATAATGTGTCGTAAATTGATGAATGGTAAAATAGAAGCTACAATGTACCATAAATAGATGAATATCTGTAAGGGATTATATAATCCCTAAGCAAGCATTACTGCATAGAAAAAATTGAACAGAAACAGAGAGAAAACATGAAGTAGAGAAAAATGAAATGACACAGAAATGGAAAAAAATGTCAGAAAATGAGAAAAGAGGCCGAAAAAAGTAGAATTTTCACCCTGAAACATTCAGGTAATGATCCTAATATATTATTTAAGTTTACTGCGTGTGTTTGAATATGTTTTTAACGATAAAACTTGGAATAATCTACATCGTTTTAATAAGTTCAATTACTCCCTCCGTTTCAAAAAGGATGAACCCATTTCCTTTTTAGTCTGTTTAAAAAAGAATGACCTCTTTCTAAATTTGAAAAGAAATTTTCACTTTTACTCATCCCTAGATGATTTGTAGCCACACAAATATCTATAACTTATTTTAGACCACAAGTTTCAAAAGTCTTCTCTCTTTATTAAACTTCGTGCAAAGTCAAATGGGTTCATCTAAAGTGGAACGGAGGGAGTAATAGTTTAAAGGGTCAAATGGACCCCGATAACGAAACTGATTATATATTCGTACTCAGTGAGTTATGGCAACATATAAATGTAAATTATTTGGGGTTTGGTTATGTGACCTTAAACCCTGTACATAGGCTTGGCCTGCGTATTGCGTATGCGAATAGGGTATCAGGATCCTAACCGGATTGCCCTAAAATGTGAGGAATGAAGCCTTTAGCCTAAACTGATATATTTTTCTGCGTATTGAATAGATTGGATCGTTTGGCAAGGAAACCAAAGGAAAAAGCGGTTATTGAGTAGCTATGCTAACTTTGTAAAGAGGTAAGTGTTTACATCCATTTCTTTGGAGGCACCTGGTCTCGTGGATTTTCTACCACGTGTTCCTTACGTGCGTAGCTGCCGATAGGCGTACTCATTACGCCTTAGCTTTGGATTTACACTATATATTGTATGTATGTTATGTCCTATTATTGGTATTGCATTGAGGATCTGAGCATGGTACTCTGGCTGTGAGTTGGCATCTACTTCCCGGTTGTCGACGAGAGTCCCGCGCTGGTGAAGGGTTATTATTGCGTCATATTGCATTGATATGCATTACCTAGCATCATATTGAGGGGTAGGAGGATTCCGCTCTCGGAGCAGGAGGATTCCGCTCCATTGCATCATATTGAGGATAGGAGGATTCCGCCCTCGGAGCAGGAGGATTCCGCTCCATTGCATCATATTGAGGGTAGGAGGATTCCGCCCTCGGAGCAGGAGGATTCTGCTCCATTGCATCATATTGAGGGTAGGAGGATTCCACCCTCAGAGCAGGAGATTTCCGCTCCATTGCATCATATTGAGGGTAGGAGGATTCCGCCCTCGGAGTAGGAGGATTCTGCTCCATTCATTTTACACATGTGACCCTTTGCATCATATATTATTTCATTTCATTTCATTTCATACCATTGGGTAGACTTGTGGTACATAATTAATGTTCTGCTTCTACGTGCATTGCTTATTTGCCTATATATTTCTGGCTCGAATTCTGGGTTGCGGGGATCGGGTTGCACGCCGCAACGGTATAAATATATGGATCGGGTTGCACACCGCAACGGTATAAATATATGGATCGGGTTGCACGCCACAACAGGATGAATATATGGATCGGGTTGCACGCCGCAACAGGATGAATATATGGCTCGGGTTGCACGCCGCAACAGGATGTATTTCTGATTGTTGATGTGTTCGGGATACCTATATGTTTTGATTATCTTACGTTCCTGGTTGTTGATGAGTTTACCATTCCATACGCGTTTCTAGTTATTATCTGGCTCTGCCTTTTTATAGTTTAAATAAGAGGAATTTTGGTTTATCTGTTTCTTTCTCCCTGGCTAGCCATCCTATTCTTTGAGGTGGCTAGTCTGCCCCACTTATTGAGTCCTTTTGACTCACCCTTGTTTGTTGTTTGTTTCTTGTCTATCTATTTCGTTTCGGCAGGTTCGCTCCAGGATTGAGTTCGCCACGTTGTAAAGGAGCGAAGACGACTTCAGCTGTCAGGGTGAGCCAGATTTTATTCCGGATGGCCACCAGTTTATTAGTTGTTATTTCAGTTTCATTTTGCTCCCTTCAGGAGGTATTTGTCTTCTTTTGTACTCTTAGATGTCTAGTTTGGATAGCCTTAAACCTAGTATGTTGGGTAGTCAGCTGTAATTTCTTTTGTACAGATTAGAGGTATCAGTATGTCTGTGATTTCTTTTAAGTCTTGTCCTTATTTGTGAATTGTTATATTTATTTTCCTGATTTAATTGGTAAAGGTTCGCCCGACGGGTCTAGGGGAGGATGTCGGGTGCCCGCACGGCCTAACCAGATTCCGGGTCGTGTCAGTTGGTATCAGAGCCTGGTTTTGAGTCTATCCGGACTAAGACAGTGTCTAGTAGAGTTTCGCTGATGGGTACGTAGACGTCCGTACTTATCTACGAGAGGCTATGATTGCATTTAGGAAGTTTTACTTCCTTCATTTCTGATCGTGCGTCGGTCTAGGATGCAAAAGTATTTTTGTTAATTCCTTCATGGTAATTGTGAAACCCTTGTGCGACAAATCAGCAAACGGTATGAGTTCAAGACGAAGAAGTCTGGTCTGGGGTTAGTACTGACGAAGCCCCGAGTGTTTTGATCGTGCTGACGATCTAGTTACGGAGGTCCCAGTTGTACGAGCTCGCGATGGGCAAGGGAGCAAGGCCTTGTGGCTCCCTTGGCTCACTACGATGCTTTTACGAGAATCTTGGCGACGCAGATACCGTAAGAACCTATTATTCGCTGGACAGCCTATCAGGTTGCCGCATGTGCAGACGTTCGATCTCAGGGAGCTCCTTTTCCGGTTCTTAATATTGCTGCAGTAAATTATATTCCGGAGGTAGTATGTGTTGTACCTCTAATTGTTCTGGCTGGTTAGCCAGCCGAGGTAACTGTTAGATCTGAGTGCCTAAAGAGGTTGCATGATTTTACGTGGTTGAACCTTCCGATATTCACAAGCAATGCATCAGATAAACCTCGTGATTTTTTTAAAAATAAAATGATGTCAGCGTATCCTTTAGGCTCTTGATTATATCGAGCGGTATGGTGTTGATTATTCTTCTTTCTAGTTTCAGGGGTCCAGCCTTGAATTGGTGGGCCGCTCTCTTGTTAGCTAACTTGGTTCGATTTTTCTTATAGATTCGTGGAAAAATTCCTTTCGTGTAGCAAGCGAGATGAAAAGTGTTGCCAGTTTGAGTGGATTGGACAGGGTAGCCTAGCGGATAGCCTGTTGGTGCTTCAGAATATGAGATTGAATTCTATAGAATGGCTGAATATGCATTAAAACTAGTCCATGAGCCTTTCGAGAGATTAAAAGATTTATTGATGACCTTTCTTTTTCCTTGAGATCCTAGATGGCTCGAGAGATTGAGGTCGGGATTTCATTTGATGTTGTTGTTGATATTGTCCGAAGGTTCGAGGCATACCATAAGTTAGAGCGGGAAGAGTTAGAGCGGGGAAGCAAGAGATCCCATGGCCCTGGTGGGCAACTATGGTACCTCATTTGGAGGTAAGAGTTCTGATTATTTTGGGAGGTCACCTGCCAGGTTATCTCAGCTTCTAGAGCGTAATTCTTAAAGTGCGCTAGTAGTTCATCAAGATAGACTCAGTTTTCTTTTTGTAGCTATCAATAATCTGTCCAGCTTCTATTTTTCAGCAAAAAGGTGTTATCATTGTCGTGAGTCTGGTTATCCTTTGAGGAGTTTTTTCTTATTCCGGCAAGTAGGCCGTCGTCCTTTCTCTCATCGTCAGGCACCTGCACAGTCCCAGGGAATTTCATTTAGATCTCAATCAGCAAAAGAAATGCCACCATCCAGTAGAGGTTGAGAATGTGGTGGCAGTGGTTCTTCAGAAAGTGATTTTCAGGGTAGTGGCACAACTCAGCTGCAGAGGCGGTTCTATGGACTGCTAGTCTAGCAGGATGTTGAGGCATCCGATATAGTAGACCCTGTGATTTCTTCTTCTCTTAAATGTGAGTAAGATTTGATTCTTTCGATCGATCTGGAAATGGTGTGCCTCATCATGTTCCGATGGTTTCCTTGAATGTCGTTTCTATTAAAATCGGTTGTGGTAGAACGGTGAGCTTTTGATATGATTTATTCCTGGCATTTGTGAAACCTTACTAGTTTATCTGATTTAAATGTGAGAGATTTGGGAGTGAGTGTCGGTATTGTCTGCCTGGCATCTTGTTGTGTCACCTTCTGTTATTATATCAAATTAGTTTACCTCTCCTCGAAATTCAATGTTGGTAGGATAATGGGAACCTAATTCGTCACCATCAGAAAGTGTTATCGTTCATTCCGGTGCAAAGTGATTAGTAAGTAATATTCGATCTACGTATTTCATCTTGGTTCAAAACGCTAGTACAGTCATGTTATTCTATGAGCTTGTCTTAGTTATAAAAGAATTTTCTGGTAAATTGTCATAGTTCCCTTCTTATTGGGAGGCCAAATTGGCATGGATGTTGTTCTATAAAGCCCAGTAATATCTGTTTCTTCAATTGCGATTCTTGAGCTACTTTGACTCGTAAGTAGTCTAGCTTTGGTAGCCTAGAAAATAAGAAGATGAGCTTCTTGAAGCTCTAATTACTTCTATTTTCGATCCATTTCCATTTCTTCTTCGTCCGGCACTAGTGAGCTTGGGCGATTGGTAGCCGTTTGTGACGTTCCCTATGTTGAGCCAGAGTACGTGTTATTGTAGCCGGGTAAGCATATTATTGTTTTGGATATCAGTTTATCCGTGTATCCATTCCCATGTATAGTATAGTGCTGGTTCTGTTTTTGCGGATCATCCAGTTTCAGGGGAAACTCTGCCGAAATTTTTATATAGAAGTACCATCCATCAGGCGGTGGTGTTTACAGCAAAGGTATGGAGTTATGAACTCGAGAGTTGCAGCTGTTTGGCAACTCGAAAGGGTAGTTGGTAGCTTAGGTCTGCCTACGTTCAGCTTTTAGCTAAATCTTCTTTAGTCCAGCAGACTGTGTGGGGATGGTAATTCCTATTCAAATAGCTGTATGAGCTTGTGCTTTAAGTGGAGGAGTTTTCCTCCAAATACTAAATGGTAATCCTAAATCTCTAAGGCGTTGATACCAATTTTGTCACGACCCAACCTAGGACCATGACAGAAACCTGCAATGAGTGTCGATCATTGCTAAACCCACTAATAATCTATTCATGATAGAGATAAGCTGGCAACCTGATCATATATATGTACCTATCTGCTGAAAGCATAAAATCTGGAAAGATGACACGACTTTAACTTGCTGGCAATCAGAACACTGAGCCATAAATTCTGCTATGTGACACTTCATTCTGTCCCACCAATAAATCTGTTTAAGATCATGGTACATCTTAGTCGAACCTTGATGAATAATGTATTTGGAATAATGTGCCTCTATCATAATCTGTCCACGTAAATCTGCAACATCAGGAACACAAAGTCTATCTTTATACATGAGAACACCGTCAGCAGTAACCCTGTATGGTGACTCCAGTTTTCTTCTGGCTATCGGTCTGTATTCAACTAGAACTGGATCCTCATACTGACGCTATTTTACTTTATGAAAATCTGAGTTAAAGGTCTCGTGCAGCTTGTCGTCCATCCATCATTGGCATATCTCTTTCACACCTCAACTCTTTGAGAAGTTACTTTAGCATTATAAGTGCACATGTAATCAACTTTGTGCTAGTATTCTGCCTCAGCTCAGGGTCCAACTACATGTCTCTTTTATTTTATCAGTGTTGTCAGAATAAGTTGGGCAATGGCGTTATGATATTATCCAGATATATTTTGTTCCAAAAGTTCGATATGCGTGTTATAATTCGGATCCTGTAATCAGAAAATAATGCTCGTGGAGTAGCTCATGAAGGTCGTGCAAGTTCTCTTGTTATCCGCGCGAATTTTTCTGAAGACTTAGGCTCGTTCGAGGATGAACGAGAGTATAAGTGGAGGAGAATGAAACGACCTCGGTCAGTCGTTTCGAAATTTAGGACTTCGATTGGCGTGCCGATAATTTTAAAATATTCGTAATATCCATTAGGACCTGTCTGTAAAATTTGAGCTAAATCAAACCTCGTTTGGTAGGCATCGGAAGAAGGTTTCAGTTTTTATTGTCAATAAATATTAAAAAGAGATTTTCGAGCTCGGCTTTGGCGAATGAGCTCTGATTCGAAATCCGAAAGCATCATTAGGTTCATATGATTATTTATGACTTTTTTAAATTTTCGAAAGTAAATTTCGATGTTGTTCGGCTAGTTTCTGCTAAAATGCCGAATATTAAATAATTTGACATTTTCCATTTAAATTTGCATCTTGAGTTCTGGGAGCCCGATTTGAGATCCGCCTTCGCGAGCATGTTACATATATTTTGTATAACTTGTATGCAAAAGTTGGAATTATTTCGAATATCGTAGAGTACCGTTTTAATTTTTACCGTAACAATGAATTTTAAAAGAAAAAAAAAAGAGAAAAAGACAAAAAACTTAAAATGACAAATTAGGCAGGCGGTGGGTGTAGGGGATTATATAATCCCTAAGCAAGCATTGCTGCATAGAAAAAATTGAACAGAAACAGAGAGAAAACATGAAGCAGAGAAAAATGAAATGGCGCAGAAATGGAAAAAATGCCAGAAAATGAGAAAAAGGGACGGAAAAAAGTAGAATTTTCACCCTGAAACATTCAGGTAATGATCAAAATATATTATTTTAGTTTATTACGTGTGTTTGAATATATTTTAACGGTAAAACTTAGAATATTATACATCGTTTTAATAAGTTCAATTAATAGTTTAAAGGGTCAAATGGACCCCGATAACGAAATTGATTATATATTCGTACTCAGTGAGTTATGGGCAACATATAAATATAAATTATTTGGGGTTTGATTATGTGACCTTAAACCCTGTACATAGGCCTGGCCTGCGTATTGCGTATGCGAATAGGGTATCAGGATCCTTACCGGATTGCCCTAAAATGTGAGGAATGAAGCCTTTAGCCTAAATTGATATATTTTTCTGCTTATTGAATAGAGTGGATCGTTTGGCAAGGAACCCAAAGGAAAAATTGGTTATTGAGTAGCTGTGCTAACTTTGTAAAGAGGTAAGTGTTTACATCCATTTATTTGGAGGCACCTGGCCTCGTGGATTTTCTACCATGTGTTCCTTACGTGTGTAGCTGCCAATAGGCGTACTCATTACGCCTTAGCTTTGGATTTACACTCTATATTGTATGTATGTCCTATTGTTGGTATTGCATTGAGGATCTGAGCATGGTACTCTGGCTGTGAGTTGGCATCTACTTCCCGGTTGTCGACGAGAGTCTCGCGCCGGTGAAGGGTTATTATTGCGTCATATTGCATTGATATGCATTACATTGCATCATATTAAAGAGTAGGAGGATTCCGCTCCATTGCATCATATTGAGGGTAGGAGGATTCCGCTCCATTGCATCATATTGAGGGTAGGAAGATTCCACCATCGGAGCAGGAGGATTCCGCTCCATCATCATATTGAGGGTAGGAGGATTCCGCCCTCGGAGCAAGAGGATTCCGCTCCATTCATTTTACACATGTGACCCTTTGCATCATATTTTATTTCATTTCATACCATTATGTAGACTTGTAGTACATAATTACTGTTCTACTTGTACGTGCATTGCTTATTTGCCTATATATTTCTGGCTCGAATTCTGGATTGCGGGGATCGGGTTGCACGCCGCAACAGTATAAATATATGGATCTGGTTGCACGCCGCAACGGTATAAATATATGGATCGGGTTGCACGCCGCAACAGGATGAATATATAGATCGGGTTGCACGCCGCAACAGGATGAATATATGGCTCGGGTTGCACGCCGCAACAGGATTTATTTCTGATTGTTGATGTGTTCGGGATACCTATATGTTTTGGTTATCTTACGTTCCTGGTTGTTGATGAGTTTACCATTCCATACGTGTTTCTAGTTATTATCTGGCTCTGCCTTTTTATAGTTTAAATAAGAGGAATTTTGGTTTATCTGTTTCTTTCTCCCTGGCTAGCCATCCTATTCTTTGAGGTGGCTAGTCTGCCCCACTTATTGAGTCCTTTTGACTCACCCTTGTTTGTTGTTTGTTTCTTGTCTATCTATTTCGTTTCGACAGGTTCGCTCCAGGATTGAGTTCGCCACGTTGTAAAGGAGCGAAGACGACTTCAGCTGTCAGGGTGAGCCAGTTTTTATTCCGGATGGCCACCAGTTTATTGATTGTTATTTCAGATTCATTTTGCTCTCTTCAGGAGGTATTTGTCTTCTTTTGTACTCTTAGATGTCTAGTCTGGATAGCCCTAAACCTAGTATGTTGGGTAGTCAGCTGTAATTTCTTTTGTACAGCTTAGGGGTATCAGTATGTCTGTGATTTTTTTAAGTCTTGTCCTTATTTGTGAATTGTTATATTTATTTTCCTGATTTAATTGGTAAGGGTTCGCTCGATGGGTCTAGGGGAGGATGTCGGGTGCCCGCACGGACTAACCGGATTCCGAGTCGTGTCAATATCTTGAATTTTAGTTAATCCAAATAATATCTTCACTATACCTAGTTAATTTTAAATTTTAAATTTTGAACTTGATTTTATCCAAATATATTTTTCATGAGTCTCCTCGCAACCTTAAAATATCTATCAAATTAATATATTTATAGACTTCTCTCTTTTACTCTATTTAATCCTCTCAAGTGGAAGTTTGATATTCACAAAGCTTATTATTTATTTGAGTTCTGATCGAATCTAATTTGCTTCTTTCATCTTTGTTTTATGTCATGCCTCTTTCTTTTGATTCTATGAACATGATTATATGTTTATAAATTTTGGACTAATAGTTATATACATAATTGTGATTTGTGTATATGTATATTGCCGCTTCAAAAAGATTTTGTACTAGCATCTATTTACAATGGTGAGATTTGCGCACAGGTATATTGCCACTTCACAATTGTTGCATGCCATCACTTTTACTTAGAAATAAAAGTGGCTATGTATATTGTTTTAAGAAGCCATTTTTCCTATAAGCATTTTCTGATGGATGGTTCAAGTTTGGCATATTGACTATTATTATATAAGTTTTGTTAGACATTATTTCAGGAATGCGCGCTGGGCAAGGGCGAAGAAGAGTTTAAGAATCTTAATTCGAATGATGCATTCACATAATTAATTATAAGTTAAAAGTCATGTTTTATGAAAATAAGAAAACTATACAAGGTTGTTTCTCTAGAAATAAAATGGCGCTAACATGTTTATATTATTATAGCTATTTTTTAAATTTCATAAGTTTGTTATCTTTAAGTACAAGAGTAATACATTATAACTGATAGACTTATGGTCTTATGATGTCCTTCTTTAATCATTGTTATACTTAATCTGTTTATGAATAGAATTACGATGTTGCTGAAATATCTAGATTTTCACATCCTATTGTGTCATTTAAAATATATTTGACCCAATTTATTCTCTTTAATTTAGTAAAATAAAATTTGGATATATTTGAGAGAAACGAAATGATATTTCAAATCTAATTTAAAAAATAAAAAAAAAAGTGATAGTTAAGAGATACTTTGTTGAATTTTCAAGATTTAACATCTCAAATAAAAATAAAATATTTTAATGAATAATTTTATTTATTATAGACCGCGCATCGCGCGGGTGCTACTAGTGGTACGTAGAAACAACAATTAAATTTCCACCTAATTTGTAAACAACTTGAGTGTTAAGCAGCTGATTTATTTGAGTTTTTGTTTCCTCTTAATTGAAATTATAAATTTCAACTATGTCTTGTTCACACAATGGTGAAGGTTATCAATAGGCAAAATGTTGAATGGTTGTATAGCTAATTCGACAGTCATTTTGGAAAACGATGAATCTAAAATTTAAACTCAATACGTTTAAGCTTGTTTTGAGTCCTCTAAAAAGACAACAGGAGTTCATATTTATAAATGAAAAAGACTCCATAACTTTGATATTGACATAACATGCATGGAATCACCTATCTAAGTGATCAGCGCCTAATGGTTCTAAAATTCATCACCTAATAATTAACACCACTGCTTACATAGAGTGGGATATTGATTTGATTGACAAGTACATATGGACAACAAATCCATTGAAAAAGGATGAAAACCAGACTACAGAGATAATATTCCACAAGAACTCTAATATTGATTCGGAGGACTAACATCACTATGGGATAATTTATACACCACTATTGTCTCTTCAAAAGATCTTTTCTATTAAGTGACTGCATATTTTTTCAACAACTTTAAACACTTCTTTATTGATTTTTAGACCATTAACAATTTCTGCAATTTTTGTAAAAAAAAAAAAATTTTAACAAACTCTGTTGGTCTCATCTGAGCCAACTCATATTCTCACCTAAATTCTTGCAGTTTTTCCTTCTTGATTTCTGCAGCATCCCGATATGAATTCACCAAGAAAGTCCAAGCTTCCTTTGCTTATTCTAGGCGCATAAACTTTTCATATACATGAAATTCTACCTTGTACCGAAATAGTATAGTGCCTTCTAATTCAAATGTTTATTTTTCTTCATTTGTGTATTAAATCTATTCGAATATGGTTTAACAAAAAAACCAACTAGACATTAATTAAATAAACTACCAAATATCAAATCCTAAACTATTAGGAATACTAATTTTAGTTTAATTCCTTCATTTTCAGTAATGAAAATTGACAATGAGATCTTTTCATTGAGAAAACCTTCTTCAATCGCACTTTATTTCTTTAAAATGCAACAATCAAACACGTTTATTTTTGCATAGTTTTTGCTCAACATTTTTTCTCTTTCTAAAGCTTCCAAACTTGAAAATTGTCTTGATGTTTTGCTCTTTTTCTTTCTATTTTATGCAATTGATTTTATTTTAATATTCTTTCCACATTTTATGCTTAGGTTCTACATGTTTATGTAGATACTGGAAATTTGTTAAATTAGTCCATAAAAGATTGAACTAGGGTTTCTACAAGTTTCTGCTGATGGGGTGATTCCAATTAATCAACTAAAGAAGCTTATTATGGAGACAATCAAGGATAAGTACGAGGTTGCTTCCAAGCCTTCTTTCCCATATGCGAAGCCGTACACTGCAGGGATTGATAACTTGAAAATGCCCACTCGTTATCAACCCTCAAAATTCCAACAGTTTGACGGTAAGTGAAATCTAAAGCAACATGTGGCGCATATTGTTGAAACATGCAACAATGCTGGAACATATGGAGATTATCTTGTCAAGCAGTTTAATTTGTTCGCTCCCTTAAGGAAAATGCCTTTGATTGGTATACAGACCTCAACTCTGGTTCTATTGATAGTTGGGAGGAGTTGGAGCACGAGTTTCTCAATCGCTTTTACAATACAAGGCGTACAATGAGCATGATAGAGCTCACGAACACACACCAACGAAAAGAGGAACCAGTTATTGATTTTATCAATCGATGGAGGCATGCAAGTCTTAATTGTAAGGATAGGCTAAGCGAAGGATCAGAAATCAGAAGCAAGAAGAATCCATAATAAGAAGCAACAAGGAGCTCGTGGATCAAACGCTACAAGTTTCTTAAAAGCTGCAAGGAATTTCTACAAGTTCTAAGGTTTCAAGCATTAAAAAGAAGATTCAAGATCAAGCTCAAAAGCCCTTGAATTATTACTTAAAATTTGTATTTGAAAAAGCGAATCAGGGGAATTATAGAGATTGTATTATTCACATATAGAAATCAAATACTACACTTGTTACAATATTTTCTTGTCTTGATATTTATTCTTGACACGAATTTAATTGTTACAAATTTTGGCACACCCAGTGGGACTAATTCTGCCTTTCATCTCTTCTCTCTCAAAGCGAAGTTTGCAAATTTCAAATCAGCTGGGGGCAATATAACTTGTTCTCGGCTCAAAGCGTACTTCAAGTCTCGTCTTCAAGTTTCGGCAAGCCTACACTCCGACAAAACTTGATGTGAGGGCATTTGTAGACACTGAAAGTTTGTTAAATTAGTCCATAAAAGATTGGACTAGGGTTTCTACAAGATTAGACTATTAGGGTTACATGGATGCTACTACACCAAATCTTAACTCTCTCCTATAAAAAGGAGTCCATATTCTCTAGCAAAGACATCTCAAAAATCTCAAGAGATCACCTCAAATGCCATAAGTATGGGATATTCACAACAAGAAAGATATCAAATACATCTCTATATCATCTAGTTCGAGAAATACACCGCTAAGGTCCTCGAATTACAGATAACAAATCAGAGTTGCATTGTTTATCAATAAAATCTTATATTCTTCATATTGTTTGTAATTGTAGTTTTAATGTTCTGCTTTAATATTATTGCAAACAGTTTACATCACAGCATGAATTTTTTTTTTTTTTTGTTTCATCTAGTCATTTTACGACAGAGACTGTTAGAAAATTAGAGATGGGAACAAGTTTCTGTACCGTGATTGTTCATTAATGAGGGTTCTAAAGAATGGAGTTCTTGTTAGACAAACATATTTTATAAACTAGTCGCACGTGTAGGTCGAGTGTAGTAGTAAACAATTTTGTGAAAGCTTTGAGTAAATAATTGTACATAAAAGAATAAAGTATAATTTTGTTATAATTATCAATGTGATCATCGAAAAAAAATTAATAGATATATGCAGGCTGTCTAACATATTTTACTAATAGTGTTTCATACTTTTGAAAGTTGCAAACTTGGGTTTCTTAAATCTTACAGGAAACTAAGAATGCAACATAAATAAAAAATTAAACGGAAACGTCGAAAAGCTCGTGTGCACTGAAAAATACGATGATTATTTAAACTTGAATGATTGAAAAAGATAGTATGATCAAAATTGGATAAGTGCAAAGACATTTCGGCATTTCAAATATAAACGGTGTGTGACAGAAAATCTAGAGTTCTCACTTAGCTAAGTTTGTTATGACACCTAGAAAAATGTTTGTGTTTATGAAGTCATTTTTCAGTGTTTGAATACATCTAATTGTGGTCTGAAAAGGAGAATAATTATTATCACATATGGGCTATGCCAAAAGTAATTTTTGTTTACAGATCTCTACAAGAACTACTGCACATTACTTGCTTCGATAAACACCCAAATATTGTGGTTAACCTTTAAAGTAACAAATCTCATTACCACTATTATAACTGTAAATTATCAGAACAAAGATCATGTAATGAGATCATAGCACTTCGCAAGAACATCCTTCATAATGGCATATATAGCCTCATCAGCAATAATGTTGAGCCTTTGGAGGCCTATGATGACACATTAAGCATTAATTAAAATAATATGCTACTTCATTAATAGAATGAAATTAAAGTTCTGGATAGTTTTTAATCTACATGCATACACACTGCAATAAGATTTGATTTAATTATAAATTACAATTTCAAAGATAACAATAAAATCGCATAATCTTAAAGACCTTTTATGAATAAAGTAAAATGATACACTTCGACCAAGTCTATCGCTGTTCTTGTAGTCATAATTCTATCAATCAAACTTCGGTATATCTTCCCCCTTTGAAATTTAATTGCTCCAATAGATGATGGTGGAAGCAGAATGATTTGATCAACTTTATCTTCTCTATATCTTTCAGTCATCACGACATCAATTGCCTTCTCAAAGTTGATTGCGTCTTTCTAAAATATTCAAGCCTAACCTTTTGTAATTTAACGTACATGTCATGTACAAATGCTTCTAATTCTTCAGCTTCATTACATACACCTATAAGTAAAATTCAAGGATACACTGATAAGCGTTAGAATTCAAATCTCATATGTGGCTATGAAATTTTTAACTGCACACTGAGTTCCTTGATATCTATTGAATGGAAATTAGGTTATCAAGACCCAAAAAAAAAAAAGGGAAAATCAAGTACTTAAATATTATAGCGTGATATCTTGCTCAGGTGACCTGCACGGTTCTTCACGTTAGCTCTATTAAGATAAAGGCAAAATAAACTCAACAAAGAACATTTATAATTATGTAAAAACAATCGAATTGGGACTTTGATAAAGAGAAGAGTGCAGAGTGAATTGTTACATTTATCCAAATGGTGGACTTTACTATTGTTTTGTCCCTCTAACATCCTGAAAGATATAATTTAGTAAATTACACAACTTGTAGATAGGAGTATATATTTTAGGAGTGCAACACACAAAAAGCTGTAGCACGGGAACTCACATAACAGTTGGCAAATATATGCATGATTCGATCTTTCTCAGATATGTACAGGATCTTGTCTGCAAGACCAAGAAGCAAATAATGGCATGGTTATTAGTCATATGACAGGATATCTCATCAGACAATTTTATCCAGGTGATATCTATAAGAAAACCACACAATTCTTTTTGTGGAGGAAGGCGAAGCATATTGCACTAAATTTTGGTAAATTGTTTAAAACAATGCCACTCCAAATGAAAAAACAATATCAAGAACATACTTATAATAAGCATAACATATACACGAACCTATTGTATGACATTCATGCAGAATAAATGAGCATTTCGATTCATGTACTAATCAAAGCAGAATCATGCATCATCACATCAAAGGAAAAAAAAAATGTCTTTCTAATCTTGATAGAAGCCCATCTATCATATGAAAACCCAGCAACCAATTGAAGGAGATGATAGCAATTGAATTGTTAACTTAAGTTTTATTTGTGAAAACCAGCAAACAATTAAATAAAGAGTTAAAAAATGCACCTGTTTGAATGCCAAAGGGTGAAAATAACGCAGAGGCCTCGCTGAGTTGATAAAATAAGTTATTGAAGTTGCCTTAATGAATGTTTTCGTCGAACAATTAGAAGAAATGCAGTGAAGAAGAATATTCTTTTGCACGTATAAATCCATATTGGAGGTAGTTCTTCAAAAGAATACATCCTTTGCTGCTAAGTGATGTGTCTTTTCATTTTCTGGTGCGGCTGTGTTTCTTTGCATTTTGGGAGTACTTGGTAATATTAATTTTTAAAAAGGGCAATATGATAATCTGACTTTCACTCGTTTCGAGGATATGTTTATATAGTAGTATGATCTAGAATAATAGTAGACCTAACGAGAATATTATTTGTGGGTATAGCTGAGATAGACAAGAAAATAGAATCACGCAAGATAAAACTGAACCCTAAATTTCAAACCAAAAAGAATTCCGTTCAGTTGGTGTATGTACAATAGTAATACAAACAACATCATTACATTGTTTTTCTAGAAAGTATCCATTATTTGGTTTCTTTAAAAGATAGAAAAATAAATAAGATACTCTCTTCTTTGAACCACACCTCAACAAAGAGGTGAACTCGATTTTCATTAAGTGGGTTCTATATATAAAAAGGTAAATATATGAGAAAGTCAACTAAAACTAAAGTGTACAAGTACTGCAAGAGACTTTCGGTAAATTTAACCCATTTTGCCACAAACTAAGTGGGTTAAAACCTTACTTTTATATGCTTTTTTTTTTTCGAAGACAAACCAAATATTCTCCTTTATAGAAAGAGCCGGAAGAATCTCAAGCAGGCAGGTCTTGGATGTCCTGCTCATGACTTGCCTGCTTGGAGCAATTTTGGTAGTCTGAGATATTTCTGTTTCAACTCTATTGTACACGAAAGCATTCTATGAGTACCTTTTTGTTTTTGGACGAATAAGCCAAACCATTTTTGTTTAATGCCGCTCTGTATCCCTTGAAAAGATGTACATAAACGTGGTCCCCCCACGTGGTAAATATTTTGATCAACGCGCTTAATGAAGAAACATTAAGATTTATATACTACAAAAAACAGATGTGGTCCCCATTTGAAATTTGCACTTCAAACGCTATGTTTACAGCGATTTGGTCTTTTTGAACATCACTTTAACCACGTGGGCTCCACTTCAAAATGACTTCAAATAAGAAGTCAACTTGTATTAATGATTTATCCAAAGGACAAAAGCACTTATAGCAGTTATTTTGTGCTTCTTTAATGTTCATTTTGTATTGCTAAACATCTGGTTGGTTGCTTTAAGTCGTAAATTACTTTCTGATTTTGTATAGCTTACCACTATTCTTAGATTATATATGATTACCATTTCTGGATATCATGAGAATTGATTGAAAAGTTTCCAATAAATATTTTATAAAATAAGTAGAAGTAACCTAAAAAAAAGTAGAGTACCATACGAAAGAGATTGTATTGGACTTAACCGTACCAACTTTTGGTTAACCTGGAATTTACAGATAATATTAAATTATAGAGAAAATGTGTGCTTGAAGTAATGAAGGGAGAATAAAATTATTTTCACTAGGTATAACAAACAAACAAAATAACCAACACATCCTCTTTTAGTGAGTTTTATATGACACATATGTTAGTTTATCACACTATAGGAAGATTTAACTTTTGTAGGTAAATTGAGCGGAGTGGATCCATTCATACTCCTCAATCAATTATAGACTTGTAGAGCACAGGTGTAACATCTACTGTGTATATAAAAGAGTTTATAGCGTCGAATTAGATTCTTTTTAAACTCTGTAAAAATGGAAATATTTATTTGTAATTGCACAAAAAGGAAGTTTTATATTGGATGACAAGAGAGGTGGTAGCTACTATGTTAAATTTTGTCCAGATATATTTATCATGTGATTGTATTAATAACGCATGAACTATTTTTGACATTTCATTACGTACTGCATTGCACTAACTTGCTAGCTCTACACCAAAAATGAAAAAATAGATAAAATGAAAAAACACGAAACCCCTATATCATCGAACCTCCAACAATAAACACAAAAAAGAAAAATGTAATCTGTTGATTCTTCTCAGACTATAAATATGTTGATCTCAAACACACTTTAATCAAAAGAATATAAATACTGCACCGAATATTTTGCTAATGAAATAGATGCAGAGAAGCCAAAAAGTGTTAGAAAGAAGTTCTTTAGTGTAAACTTAGTTATGAAGATTTGAATAAGAAGAATACATTCCCGATATGTTAATATGAACATCATATTATCAGAGAGACTGTCCAATGTTACAATACACAAAACTTACCTATAAATATGGTTTTCTTTTTCTTTGAGGATGGCTTTTGAAAACACAAAGATTTTGACTGATGTATATATTTTCATCTAAAACGGTTAAACAACAAATTGTTGTGAATTTAATTTACAAATAATAGTTCCTATAATTTTTATGTACAAACACCAAGCCACTTAAAAAAAAATCTCAAAAATCTCCACAGCCTACTTCACCTAGTATCAATACATACATATGGTATAATTTTTCAAGCGAGTTTAATTGACCTCCTTGCTTAATTCCACGTGGGTCCGCTCCTGCAAAAGAGGGAAATAAAACACACACCAGCATATCTCACCTAGTAATTACTTACTCGGTGATTGTAATATTTTGATTTTACAGAAGTTCGTTAGATTCAACCCTACTCGAACAGCTAAAGAAAACGATATGAGGAAAGAAGAAGCATTTCAAACAAAGCTAAAACAATTTCCTTCCCTTTCGACTTTACTTGTTTTCATTTTCCCTTCTCTCCTCCTCTTCAAATACTCCTAACTTCCAAAGCATTACATGAGGGGGCTAGGAGAAGGGTCCGGGGCGTTCGTGGGTTGAGTAAACATAGTACTTGTTTAAAAAACTTTATCTTGGACAAAGCTTATAAAGTGGAATATCAAATAGTCATAATTAAGGAGGTAGTAGAGATAAAAAGGATGGATGGGCCATATGGGCCATTTGATAGAAACTTAAAGAATAAAGAAAGAAAGAAAGAAAGAAAGAATGCATGTACGTACTCAAAAGTTCATGCACGGTTTCTAATTCTGTATGTTAACAGAGAGAAATATCATTGATGCATCTTTTGACCCATTTATTCTCCACATATTTAGTCTCCCCTCTACTACCCTCTTTTCCAGCCAAATTTGCACGATTAGCTGAGTTCAACTCAATGCATTGCTTTTGATTCAAACTAATATGTAGAGTGTGTGCATATATATATATACATATGTGTGCGCGCGCAAAAAGATACTCGTATAAATCAAATGAAGAGATAATAGAAAATCACATCTAGATCCTGTATTAGCCTCTATCCTTGCACACACATGACGAGTACACAACTTAGGAATGGGAGCATATGCAGTGCACGTGCCTTTGATTAAGGGGTTGAATATTGGTTGGTCTGGTCTGAAGAAAATATACCTGGATGGTCAACCATATCCAACAACCATTGCAGAGAATATTATTGTAGGTCGTATGATATTTAAGTAGGAACAAGTAGAACAATAAAAATAATATAGCCAGAATAAGAATATTATCCAATAAAGACCAGGCAGTACACGCCCACATGCAGCCTGAACCAAGCTGCAATAGGGAGTTAGCAAAATTGCTTAAAATGGAAAGAGAAGGATCTAATTTTGTTCCTTGGTTGAAAATAGAAGTGATCTACCAAATATAGGTGTCTGAATCAACATATGTCCTCTAACAGGACATGGTCTTTGTATGTGGAGAATTTTGCAGATTTTAATGTCATCAGCTTTTATGAAAAATAACTCATCTCACTGAAGGGAAAATTCAATTTCTTCATATCTAACTATAATGTTGGTCAAAAACCTAAACAAATAACATCCGACATATCAATGACCTCCTACAGTTCAAATCAACCTTTAGGATAAACCTAATAAAAAATTTCAGATGGTGACTCATCTAAGCATGAAAGTTTCTTCGAAATATAACTATATATAATTACGTTATTGTGTAACATTGTAGTTCAGCTTTAGGGACATGTTAGTCAGGTAAGAACTAAGATCATTGTTAAGTTAAAGTAAACTGAATGGGCAGATGCTGCAGCAAAATGCTGTAGAACTTTAATATTTATATGAAATAAGAAGAGAAGGCAAAAGTTTCTGTACCATTTTAACTTACAATGTGTATGTAACTCACTATGCTGGAACTCCTATGTTTCTCTATTCGTACATCTAGCATTACATCCCTTAAAAGATTCCTTGCCTAATTATGGTCTATCGCAAGGCAGTATTATCATCATGACATTACTCTGCTTGCCCGCAGCAGAACCTTCTGAAGCTCATCAGCTAGTCCTGGTAAAAGCACTGGTTTGTGGATAATTCCATTCATTCCAATCTGCAGGCATCTTCCACTGACATTTTCATCAGCAGCTGCAGCTAAACCAATGATCAAAGGCCAACTCCTGCTTCGATACTTCCGAATTTTCATGGTAACTTCAAAGCCATCTATATCAGGCAGGTGAAGATCCAAAAGGACAATTTGGAACGAGGACACAGCAGGGCCAACAGCACCGAGGCATTCATATCCAGATGAAACTAAAGCAACGCTGCATCCTAATTTCTCAAGCATCTTCCTCGTCACAGCTCTATTCACGTCATCATAGTCGGCTAATAGAACTTTGACACCATGGAGAAGAGAATGTGGACGCGAAGGATCAGAGGACTCCCCACATTCAGGCAAGCCTATGGGAATTGATGGCTGTCTTTGAAATCCAAGAACAACAGCCATGCTTTGATCAAAACCTTCAGGATTAGAGACTACACAGATGTCTCCTTGCATAACCTGTTGGACATTTTACAGATACCAGCTGGAAGTTAGTAAAACCCAAAATGGAAAAGAAATGTACCTTATAATTAAAAAAGTAAAGTGAAAAAAAAAAAGACAAAAAGCAGACTACTTGAAATAGCATAATCCGTTAGTTAGATGTAATTGGAATATGAGTAGACTTACTTGAACCAACTTTCTGCAAACAGCAAAGCTCAAAGTCTCCTCAACATCGCTACGGCAGTATAGTTGAGTGTAATATGGTAATGTGGATGCTATTCCGGACCGAGATTTATTGATGCTTGTGAAAAATTCGAACTTGATGTAGACATGGTCACTAGCTGAGTTTGATCTCCTTGTTTTCCAACTTACATCATTTTCACTTGCTGGGAGAACTCTGAAGGTAAGATGTCCTCCTCTGGTGTCCTTAAAAAGATTTCCCACTATATGAAGTATAACTTGAAAGACTCTTCTTTCATCACCCATAACATGATTAGGCAAAGATTTGTCAACCTCAATGGCAATATTATAACCCTTATATGTACACAAGCATTTGGCCAGACAAGCAGCTTCTCTTATCAGGGAATGTAGCTGAAAATGCTTCATCTCCAATGGGAATCTCACATTGTCCTTTGTTGAAATAACCATCACATCATCCATCAGGGTGGACACAACATTGCTGGTTTTAACCATAGCATCTACAAGAAGCTGCTGGTCATCTTTTAACTTCTCGTCCTGCAATACAGAGAGTAGACCTGAAATTGAGTGCATTGGTCTTCTCAACCTATGACCCATAACCGTCTCAAAGGAATTCCTTGCTTGACTTGCCTTAAGAGCATTCTCTCTCGCTTGCTGCAGAGCTCGATTCTGTTCTATCAATTTGTCTCTCATATGCTGAGATTCTTCAAGCACTGCAGCATGTGATAGAGCCACGGCGACCTGATCAGCTGCAGTCCTGACTATCTCAATTTCCTGGTTACTCCAAAACCTACCCTTTCCATAAGGAAGAACCAAAACGAGGATAGCATAACACTGCGGGACAAAATCAGGAGTTCCACCTTTGAAATTTGAAACCTTCAACATTGGCATCCTAATTGCAGCCACAGTGCCTGGATCACAACTACCTCCACTACTTGCAGCAGCAAGTGGGGAACCCACGTCAAGTATCTTTACAACATTACTCCCCTTGATCTCTTTCACATCTGGATCAGTGGTTGGGATAGGCGTATTACGCGTGCTAGAAATATTCCTCTCGTTAAGCTCATGAGTCAGTGTCATCTCAGTTCTTATCTCATTCGGCATCCATATAGCACAATTCTGCAAATTCAATATCTTCGATAGCTCAACCAGAGTTGTATAGAGTATTGTATGACGATCAAGAGACTTTCGGATCTCTTGTGTAAGCATTCGAACATGCATTCCAGCTTCCTTTTGCTTTTTTATTTTTCCAACTTCTAAACCAAGATCCCGAGCCTTTTGTTTCAGCATAAACTCCCTTAATTTGACCTTGAGCAGCAATGGGATGAGGGTGAGAAGGGTTATAGCGGTGAGCGTGGAGACAACAGCGGTGAGGAGTTTGGAAACAAGAAGGGCAAGCACAAGGTGAAATGTGTATTGGCCAAAATAACTCCCAAAATAAGTCAAGAAACTGAGAAAATGAGTTAGCCCACAGAGTATAATGAATGCTCCAAATAGAAAGAGCACCCATTTGAACGGAAAGCTAGAACAGCTGACAAAGTAAATGATCTCAATTGGGATGGAAAAATAGGCCACTGCAATAAGGAAATCACTAATTCTTTGGCAAAATATAATTCTCGGGATGTTCCAATATGACTCATCATCATCACAATTACATTCAATAAAGGCACCATCAGCAACGGATAACAAAGCAAGGAACCATAAAATCAACAACCCTGATGCTACTCTCTTTAACATTGCATCCAATGGACTAAATATCCTTTTGAGCACCAATGCTGCTTAATATACAACCAGAGACCTGATAAATCCAACCATATATGCAGGAGACAACTTGTTAAGATTCAATTTTAGGGGGGGGGGGGGGGGGAGGGGGGAGCTTTAATATCAATATAATATTTCACAGATATACACAAATGCATGCATCAACATCCATTTGCAAATAACATAAGTTGGTTAATTTCAAAAAGCAAGAGCCTAAAAGGTCTCAACCAACTAGCCCTACAATATAAAAGGCAATTTTTTTAATCTCAAAATTGTTAATTACTTCAACAACACTAATATAACCACTCATTAATAAAGTTTACAAGGGGACTGAGAAACCACTATCCACCTGAAACCATCTCAGTAAAAGACAATAAAAACCATAATCATGTAAAGATAAAAAATCAATACTCCCTCCGTCCCAACTTATGTGGCACTATTTGACCGGGCACGAAGTTTAAGAAAATAGAGGTTGACCTTGTTAAATATTAATTTTACTCTTAAAAAAAGAGAGAGAAGATTTGAGTAATAAAAAAGTTGTTAGTGGGTTTAAAAGTATGTAGGGCCCAACAAAGGTAAAATAGAGAATATGCATTAAATAGTTGTCAAATAAGAAAATGTGTCACTTATTTTGGGACAAATAAAAAAGAAAATGGTGTCACATAAATTGGGACGGAGGAAGTAAAAAGCTGTAAAAAAACTGCTGAGTCAAAATTTACCTGAAAAGCAAAAACACATCTTTCTTTAAAAACAAGCGAATTCAACACTCAGATCTTATGTTTCACCAACATGCAGACCCAAATATAAACATTTAGTGACATCTTCTTATCCAAAACTCCATCAACACCAACATTTTTCCAGCATAGGCATCATCAAAACAGAAAAAGAAAAAAAAAGAAAAAGAAAAAACCAATGCACCTATTAAAAAAGAAACACAAAGAAAAATGCAATGATCCAGTTAAAAACAGAAGAAGAAAAAAAACCAATGCACCAATAATTAAAAAAAACACAAAGAAAAATTCAAATGATCCAGTTATAACAAAACAGGATACCACATTACAACCCGGTTTTCAGTCAACTTACAAACCAACCAAGCTAAAACATACAAAAAAAAAAAAAAAAGAAGAAGAATTTTACACCTAAAAAAAAAAGAAAAGAAAAAGGAAACTTCTCTGATTCTTCAAGAATTTAACGACCCTTTTGGTTTTCTACCTTTCTTATGCACTTGTCTGCTCCAATGCAAATTTCAGAAACAAAATAACTGCAGCACTGCAAAAAGTATTTTGTATTACGTAGGATCGGGTGCCAATTTCAAGAACAGAAGTTTCTATCTTAAGAAGAACAAAGAAAGAAGTTTTATAGTACTTGTTCCACCGTTGTTTTCTAAGTGAAGCAGAAAATATAAGAAAAAGAGAGATTGAAAGAAGTACAGAAAATCTAAGCAGGGGTTAAGGAAGAGGGGGATAGGTGGTGTCAGCGGGACCCATACAAACATTACATGAAGAGAACTTAGACGCACTTTAGCTCTAAATGTCCACTTCAGACTCCCTATAAAAGTACTAAGCAAACTTTTTTACCTAATTAATTATTTAAGAAAGTCTCATTAATTTACTCAATTCTATTTTTATAATCTCTCTACGATTCTATATGTCTCATTTCATTATGTCACTTCTTTTCTTATCAGTGTCATAAATAACAGACATTTTTTTATTATTATTGTTAGTAATTTAATGTATCTCTATTTTACCTTTACTAATTACATGACATTGTTTATCACTACTAGAAAAACGTATCTTTCGGACGAACGAAGCCGTCCCTAAACGTTGTTTACGGACGGGCTATGCGACGACATAGTCCGTCCGTATATCGCTCGATACTAGACACCTAGCGACGGGCAGCCGTCCGAGAGGTGCGACGACTAGCCCTCCCTACGCTGTGAATCTGAAATATAATTTTTCGTTTAGGGAGGGCTAGCCGTCCCTAAACTCAAAATTTTGAATTTTTTATTTGGTTTAGGGACGGGTGCCCGTCCCTATGTTGATAATTTTTGTTTATTAGAGACGGCTAGCTGTCGCTATTTACCTGCACGATAAATTGTCAAAAAAACAGATACATGCTTGCCAAAAACCAATACAAATTCATATAAATAGCTAGTCGAACAGATAATTAAACTAGAATACACAAATATTTTAATAATAAGTCTACTAAATCTTCCATACATTTACTTTAAATCCTAAGCATAAAGCACATAATACTTATGCCAAATCCAACTCCAAATATAAAAATTTCACAACTAATAATTAAAGACAAATACAACATAAACTATTAACAAAAGGACATTAATTAAAGACAAATACAACATAAAGTCTTAACAAAAGGACATTAATAGTGGTAGGGAAACCAAATAAGTAAAAAAATGTCCAAAACTTCTTGCATTAGTTTCTTTTGTTTAAGCTCTTCTTCATCCAAGTCCGATTCCGGCAATTCAATTTCTTCATCCAAGTCCGATTCCGGTACCATATCAATTGAATATTCAATCGTATCTTGAACGATTTCAATTGAGTCTTCGATTGACTCTTGAGCAATATCAATTGAATCTTTGATGTTGATATCCATGATAGATCTTGACGGAGGGGCTGCAAATTTTGAAAAAAAATTTAAACCCGTTTATGTTTAAATTTTACCGAGAAAAAAAGGAAAAAAGACATAAAAAACTTACCAACGAAAAAGGTGAGTCTTTTGATTTATGTTTTAGAGGTGTTTGAAGGAAGCAAATGGGTTTGCGGATGCTTGAAATCTGGAGAGAGATGTTTTGTAAGGAAGAAGATGTATTTTTATGTGATATGCTCGTTTGTTTTGTAGGTGGATATGGTGGAATTTAAGAGAATGGTTAGGGACGGCTAGCCCTCCCTAAGATAATAGGGAGGGTTTGTCGTCCCTAACTTTTGTCTTTTTAAAATTTGACAGATTGTGTTAGGGACGGCTAGCCCTCCCTAAGATAATAGGGAGGGCTGGTCGTCCCTAACTTTTGGCTTTTTAAAATTTAACAGATTGTGTTAGGGACGGCTAGCCATCTCTAAGAAAATAGGGAGGGCTGGCCGTCCCTAACTTGTGAAACTTTTTAAATTGTCAGAAGCTTAGGGATGGCTAGCCCTCTCTATGCAAATACGGACGGCTAGCCGTCTCTACCCTTCCGTCCCTAAATCGAGTTTTTCTAGTAGTGTATCCTTGGAGTAATTACTATTAAGAGAAAGAAAAAAAATCAAATTTAAATGAATAAGGATAAGTTACTTGTCGGTTTAACAAATTGGGAGATATTTATTGGTATTTTTTAATTTTACTCATATCATTGAATAGCTATTTTTTAAATACAATTAAATTTAAATGAATAAGGATAAGTTACTCAGATACAAAATTTATTTATTAAGTGTTAAAAATTAAAAAGTGACAATAAATATTGATGGAGGGAGTATGTTAATGTTAACATTTAAAGTGGATAGTTGGATTTTCTCGTTAATATCGGAGGAGGTCATATATTAACCCACGTGTTAAGAAAAGGAACTGCATGCATTAGCGGAGGCGCGTGTATTGTGTGAATAAAAAGACACCAAACGGTTCGTTGCGCTCTTCGAAAGCTGGACAATATAGGTGAGTTATGGCAGTTACGACTGTTTTGTTTGATACTACAAGTATATACTCCCTCCTTTCCAATTTATGTGGCGGTGTTTGACTTGGCACGAAGTTTAAGAAATAGAAATTGATTTTGTAAATATTCAAATTTATCCTTGAAAAAGTAAAAGAGAAGTAATCAAAAAGTTGTTTGTGGCTTTTAAAGTAAGTAGGGCCCAATAGAGGTAAAATAGAGATAGTACATTAATTAGTTGACAAATAAGGAAATGTGACATTCTTTTTGGAACAGATGGAGTAATATTCTTTTCCTTTTTCTCTTTGGCTTTTATGAATGAAAAATCAAGAATGAACAAGACTTTTGACAGTAAAATCCAACAACGAGATTAAACATCTAAGTAATTTTTATATTAAAATTTTTCCCAAAAAAAAAGTACTGAGTTACTATTGTTATAATAATAAGATCGAGTATAAATGAATGAAATGACACTCTATAAAATCAAAAGGGTTTGTTGTTGTGCTCGTAAAAGGGCTTGAATATTCACCGAGAGTTCAAATTTTAAGGGCTAAGTGCACGAAAGGTCACTTTTGCCACTGGTTTTTGGACACAGGCCACTAATACCAAAATATTTAGTTTGTGGCCACTTTTGCTTAAAGAGATAGAACTTCAGTCCAGAGGCCGGATTGAAGTTCAGTCCTTAAAGATTGAACTTCAATCCACGGCCATATGGACTGAAGTTCAGTCCAGTCCTTAAGATGGAACTTCAGTCCATGGTCATGGACTGAAGTTCAGTCCATGGCCATATTGATTGAAAGTTCAGTTCTTAAGAGATGGAACTTCAGTCCAGGGGCCGTATGGACTGAACTTCAGTCAACTATCAGAACTTAAGTCAACATTTATTTAGTAAAGGCCCAAAAGTGGCCTCTAGTGTAAGACCAAAAAAAATAGTGGCCTCAAACTAAATACCAGTGTTAAAAGTGGCTGCTGGGCGAAATTTTTACAAATTTTAATGTCATTAGAGGTTCTTTATGGGAAATTTTGATCAGTAGCCATTTTTAGACGAACTTATTAGAGACTATCCACTGTTTTAAAATTCACTGAATAATAGTCAAAAATTCGCGCGCACACTTAAGCTCCATTAGCGTTGGAAAAGCACCTCAGACTAGTCCCATAACAAAATACTGATTTGTTCAAAGCCCAAGTATTTTGTTATGGGACTGAAGCTTTATACAAAGTCCCATAACAAAATAATCTCATAACAAAATAATAGGACCTTGAAATAATATGTTCAAAGGTCTCATTATTTTGTTATGTGAATTTATCCCATAACAAAATAATGGGATTTATCCCATAATAAAGGTCCCATCAAAGGGATAAATCCCATTATTTTGTTATGAGACTTTATATATAAAGCTTCAGTCCCATAACAAAATGCTGGGGCTTTGAACAAAAGCATTTTGTTATGGGACTGAAGCTTTATACAAAGTCCCATAATAAAATACTGGGGCCTTGAACAAAACTTGTTCAAAGCCCCAGTATAAAATACTGGGGTTAGTTTACTGAAGCTTCTCAATATAAATACTGGGGCTTTGAACAAAACTTGTTCAAAGCCCCAGTATTTATACTGGGATTTGTCCGAAGGTGGCTATTTCTCAGCGAATTTATTTTTGTCGGCTACAAATCAATTAGCGCGCGTCAAACAGACTCCTACACTAAATTTTTACGTTCTTTATAAACCCTCTTTTAGGGCCCTAGACTTTGGAAAATTTTGATCAGTAGCCATTTTTGGACGCGCTCAGTGGGGACTATCTACCGTTTCAAAATTCATTGAAGAATAGCCAAAAATTCACGTGCGCACACTTAAGCTCCATTAGCATTGGAAAAACACCCCAAACTAGTCCCATAACAAAATACTGGTTTGTTATGGGATTGAAGAAGTCCCATAACAAAATAATCCGATAACAAAATAATGGGACCTTTGACATGTTCAAAGATCCCATTATTTTGTTATGGGACTTTATCCCATAACAAAATAATAGGATTTATTTCACATAACAAAGGTCCCATCAAAGGGATAAATCCCATTATTTTGTTATGGGACTGAAACTTTATACAAAGTCCCATAACAAAATAATGGGGCTTTGAACAAAACTTGTTCAAAGCCCTAGTATTTATACTGTAATTTGTCCGAAAGCGGTTAGTCTTCAAACAATTTTGTATCGCTGGCTAGTATTCATTAACACGGTCAAAACAGGCTACGTGACTAAATTTTTACCTAGACTTTTCTTTGGACTTTTTGTAATTTTCATACCACTTACGAAAATTCTGCGTATGTTGCTAGCGAAATAGCTGACCCATCATGTCTTAAGTAATTAGCGCTTACAATTGGATCAAGTTGTTTTAAATAGTGATTAATACATAAGTAGTCAGGTTAAAATTAAAATTTCCATCTAATTAGACATATCATACTCTAGCCTTTTTTTAACCAAAGGTAAAAATCAAAGAGATGAAGATAAGAGCTTGTCACCTAAAATATAAGATTTTAATAGTGGTATACTGATGTACTGGTTAAAATGAGTAAGCACATCCTAACACCACCCTCCATTTTTGCTTAAAAGTACATTTCTCTTATGGAGTTTTTACACAAATATACAAATTTTCACCCTTAATTACAAAAAAAATAGAAATATTTCTGTAATTACAATGCATAACATTATTTTTTAACATATTTAACAATAATCTAACACATTTCACTTTCACTACCCATTTTTCCCAAATTAAAAATTCTTTCACTTACTCTCTCTTTCTCCCATCACCCCACACCCACCCCCACCACCCCAATGCTATATCTCCCACCCTAACGCCATCACCACCACCCCACCACCATTACCCCCACCACCCCAGTGCACAGAGTGGGGCGAGGAACTCATATACGGGGTGGGATGGTTACCGTTTTATTGATGCCACAGATGCCTTCAGTCTTTCATGTATTTCTCTTCATCCTAATGAAACCTTTCTCTTCCCATTTGGGTCCCCAAGAGTTCTTCACAATTATGTAATCTGCTCTTTTCGTTGATCCACATCCAACTGTTGCGACACCATGATCTAGCTCATTTCCACAGTGGCCATCGAACACACCCTGCAATGGTGGGATTATTTTATTTCGAAAGCGAAGCATTAACCATCTACAACTTAAGTTAAAATATGTTGATCGTCCACAAATTATTTACATCATTAATGTATATATGCTATATCCATTAATTAATGATAGTACGTTCATAAGTTTTGTTTAGCACTAATTAGGGGAGTATTTTATTTTATGGAAGGGTATTTACCCCCACTGTAGAATTTGAAATCTCTGCCAGAAGCATCAATGGCCACACTTAAAGGTTGGTTTGCAAGTGCTTTCAGGAGACTTTTTCATCATTGGCTGGTACATGGAATATCACAAGCATTCAGCTTATTCATCCTATTTTTATGAAGAATTACGGCCTATAGCAAGAATTATTTTGGTGATCCAATAGTTGAATATATCTTAACAGTGTCCTTATATAAAACAGTTAGATACGGTGCTGCAGAAACAGTTAAAACGGTGCAGAAACAGTTAGAAATATTTGAAACAGTGCAGAAACAGTTAGATACGGTGCTGCAGAAACGGTGTAGAAACAATAGAAACGATGCAGAAACAGTCACTACTAAAAATCAGGAGTTTTCCCACCGAAAATTTCGGACCGAATGTCGGTCGGATTACGTGTTCGGACCGCATCGGTCGGATAATTTCAACTAATTTAAATTAAATAATTTTTTTTATACCATCCGACCGCTTTCCGACCGCAGCGGTCGGAAACTAATTAATTTTTTTTTAATCTAACCGACCGCTGCGGTCTGACAGTCAAATTAAAATAACGGGCAGCAGCCGCATAACCCTATTTCTTCTATTCTCTTTCTTCTTCTTTCATTTTCCCTCTTCCCCAACTCGACCCACACACCCAAATTCCTAAAAAACACTCACTAATCTCAAATCACCAAGGTTTAATATCAATTCCATTCATCTACAAATTGGTAAGTTTACTTTTTCATTGTGTTCTTCCTATTTTTCCCAAATCTGAAAACCCTAACTTTTTCACCTATTTTTTTGTAGTTCTTCCATCTATCAAAGTTAGGGATTAGTAAATCAGTGGTGGTGGAGTACAAATCTGGCCGGTGAGGTTAGTTTTTCAGTGAAACACGATTTTTTTTTTAATTTTCAGCCCGTTTTTTCTTTTTCTTTTTTTAATTTTTTCCTATTTTTGAATTCTAGCTCATGAAATTAAATTGACATAGTAGTTTCTATTTGGTGGTGAACAAGTTGACATATTGTTGTTGTTTAATTTGGGAAATGTTTAAACTAGTTTGGCATTTTAGTTGGTATTGTAAAAGTTAGGTTATATTGAATGCAGATTTAGAAGATTGGGTTGTTCAAAAAGTGATTGGGTTATGAATGCAAATTTAGAAGATGATAAATTGGAAAGTAATAAAGTGAAATGTTGTAGTGAACAAGTTGGTGTTCCATGGAGAAGAGTACACTTTGAATGGGTTGTTGTTGAATGTTGTTAATGGGTTCCTTTAGTAGTGTTGTTGTTGTTGTTGAATGTTGTTAATGGTGTGTAATTTGCAGCCCATCCGTTAAGATCTATCATGGATATCAATCTCAAAGACTCAATTGATATCGTTCAAGAGTCAATCGAAGACTCAATTGAAATCGTTCAAGATACGATTGAAGATTCAATTGATATGGTACCAGAATCGGACTTGGATGATTATGTTGATTTACTGGAATTGGATTTGGATGAAGAAGTTGAAAAAGGAAAGAAAACAAAACAAAAAGTTCCGGACACAATGCTACGTATTTTTCTTCCTCACTATGTTGATTTGCCCGAATCGGACTTGGATGAAGATGTTGATTTGCTGGAGTTGGACTTGGATGAAGATGTTGATTTGTCGGAATTGGACTTGGATGAAGAAGCTGAAGAAAAAAATAAATCAATACAAAATATGTTGGACATATTTCTTCCATACCACTATTAATGTATGGAAGATTTAGTTGATGTTTTAGACATGTGTTAGACTTGTGGTTGGTTTTGATAAACTTCTTTGATTTTTAGACTTGTTGTTGTTAAGTTTAACTTGTTTGAATCGCTATGAATTATTGATGTTATGTAAATTGTTAAACTTTCAATTTAAAGGCAATAAGCCTTGTTTAGACTATTATTAAAGCTTGAGAAGCCTAATCTTCTTCTGGGTGCTGTTTTTATAGGTGGTGTAGCTCTAATTGCAGGTTTTTTATTGCAGGTTTTACACTGTCTTCCGACCGCCGCGGTCCGAATGCGGTCCGAAATCAGGTTATTTCATTACCCAGAAAACAGAAATTTCCCACCGCGTCGGTCGGCTGGCCCACCGACGCGGTCGCCCAGCCCACCGCCGCGGTGGGAAACTTTCTCAATTTTTTTGCAATCTCCCACCGCGTCGGTCGCCTAGTTCAACATATTCTTTTCCACCTATGAAAGTAGGCGACCGCCGTCCGACCGAATTTTGGTCGGGGGTCCGACCGCGGCGGTCGGAAAGCTGTTGGCGACGACTATTTAGCCGACCGCCTTGTTGGGTCGGACAACGGTCGCCTAGCCGACCGTTGTCCGACCGGATGGGCGGTCGGAAAAGACCTGATTTTTAGTAGTGAGTTAGATACGGTGCTGCAGAAACAGTTGAAACGATGCAGAAACAGTTAGAAACAGTTGAAATGGTGCTGCAGAAACAGTTGAAACGGTGCAGAAACAGTTAGAAACAGTAGAAACGGTGCAGAAATAATTAGATACGGTGCTGCAGAAACAGTTGAAACGATGCAGAAACAGTTGAGATACGGTGCTGCAGAAACAGTTGAAACGGTGCAGAAATAGTTGAGATACGGTGCTACAGAAACAGTTGAGATACGGTGAGATACTACGAGATACATCGAGGATGGGATGAGAAAAAGTGAAATTGGGGAAAATGATAGGAATAAAAGTGAAATTGGGGGAAATGGTGGGAGCAAAATTGAAATAGAAAGAAATGAGAGGAGCAAAAATGATAGTGGGGGAAATAGGAGGAAGAATGTAAGGGTTTGGTATGTTATGGGAAAATATTGCTATGTTTTTTATATTTGTAATTAACTTGTGTTTTCCTCTATATAGGGTTATTTTGCTAAAATATTGCTATGTTTGGTAATTAAGCTCTAAAACTTGTACTTTTATGTAAAAAATCCTTCTCTTATTTATGCTCACTTTATTTTTTCTCTACTAATTTTAAATCTTGATGAAACACTAATGGAGTACATACAAAATGTATACCAACAACATACGCATACCAGATTCATCATAAGTGCATACAAGTGAATATTGTCATATAACTATAATGTATGCATACCAAGTAGATAATATATGAATACCAAGTGCATACGTCATGAATACATAGTAAATAATGTCCACATACGAAACGCATAAGTAATAAATACATAGTGAATAATGTATGCATACCAAATGCATACTTAATGAATAAAAAGTGAATAATGTATGCATACGAAGTGCATATTTAATGAATTTCATACCATTGTTAATAATTAATGAATAAAAATTATATCATCTATACCTACATAATTATCTTTTCCTTATCTTTTGCTCGGAAAAATTTATTACCATAAATGGGAGTAAAGTTCTCAAAATCGTCTTCATCTTGCAATATCAAACAAGTTGTTGATTTAGGTCTCAAACTAAAAAAAACTAAGTGAGATGGTAAGAAACCGTGATAAATGAGGAATATGCAGTGAATGGAGTTAATAATGAATATAAACCGTGCAAAAGAAGATAGAATCCAGAGAAATAGAAGAGAAAGCAATTTGAAAAGTATTTGACTTCTAAGACTTGAAATAACAGTTGATTATAATTCCTTAAATAAGGCATCTACATCACCTATCCCTTAATAAATGAGTTAAAATATCACCATTTAAAAAAAAGTATTGGCTAGAACATAAGATAAAAAATTTTATTTGAATATATAGCTATATTTAAGAAAAATGTGTTTAGAATTTGAGACAAAAAATTATAGATGTTTATCTGATGTCATTTTCCCTTTTAAATTAGTGGCTTTATCAAGTCAGCCATGGAATTTTACCGCTAGCTATGAAAATCCTTGCTAGGTAGTAACGACTTCCAATAGATCCAACAGTAAAGGAAAAAAAGAACAAAAAGAAAGATGGAAAGAGACAAGCAGAAGGAGAAAAAGGAAAAAAAAAATAATAATTCTACATGCACGTGCTCGAAGATACTGCAAACCACCCAAAATGTGTGTAATAGGTATATTTAAGGTGGGTACAAGACCAAGCTAGTGTTCAAACGACGACAAAAAATTTAATACTACAAGTATATGATATCATTTTCCTCTTTCCCTTTGGCTTTATGAATGAAAACAAGAATAAACGAAGACTTTAACTGTAAAGTTCCATAACAAGATTAAATTTCTAATAATTTATTATGATTTTTTTTAAATAAGTTAAGCTAATATGCGTTATATGTACATATAATAGTAAGCAAAACACCTAGCACGAGTATAAATGTATAAAATGATGCTACTAAAATTAAAAGGGTTTGTTGATGTGCTGGTAAAGGACTTGAGTGTTCATCTAGAGGTTCAAATTTGAATGTCGTTGGAGGTTCTTCATCTGCTCTCTTTTATGGTCCAAAACTTGTCTTTCATTTTTTTTTAAATTCTTGTATACCACTTACAAAATTCCTAGGTACGTGGCTAGCAAAATAACTGATCTACCATGTTTTAAGCAATTAACATATACAATTGGATCTGAGTTGCTTCAAATGAGTAGTGACTTTAGCAAGTTAGCCATGGAATTTTACCGCGGACTATGAAAATTTCAGGTTAGGTAGTTTAGGACTTCCAATAGAACCAATAGAAAAGGCAAAAAAAAAAAAAAAAAAAAAAGAATAAAAGGAAAGATGGAAAGAAACAAATAGAAGTAAGAAAAGGAAAACAAATGGTTTTACATACATGTGCTCGAAGATTCTACAAAACACATAAAATGTATCTAGTAGGTATATTTTAATGTGAATACAAGTGTTCAAACATTCCTATATAACTTAAGTGACACAGTCAAAGCTTTTTCTATTTTTTTATTAGCTGATTTATGTATTGAATTTCATTCACTCCACTGGATACGTCAAGTATATGATATCCTTCTCCTCTATCCCTTTGGCTATTATGAATGAAAAAACAAGAAAGAACGATGACTTTGACCGTAAAATCCCACAACTAGATTAAATTTTTACTAATTTATTATGTCAATATTTTTAAAAAAAATTGAGTTAATATACATTATATGTATATATAATAACGAGCAAAACAACTAGCACGAGTATAAATATATAAAATGATACTACTAAGATAAAAAAGGATTTGTTGTTGTACTGGTAAAGAGCTTGATTATTCACCTAGAGGTTAAAGTTGAATGTTATTGGAGGTTTTTAGCAACCCTCTTTTAAGGCCCTAAACTTTCCTTTAGATATATTTCTTATTTTTTTAAATTTGATACTACTTATGAAAATTCTGCGTCAGTGACTAGTGAAATAGCAATTCACCATGTCCTAAACAATTAGCGTTTACCATTGAATAGAATTTTTTCAAATGAGAAGTGGCTTTAACACGCCATTCATAGAATTTTTCCATCGACAATGAAAATTTTGAACAAGGCATAGTTGATGGCTTCCAACAAAACCAATGGAAAAAGAAAAAAAAAAAAAAAAAAAAAAAGGAAAGATGAAGAGACAAGCAAAAGGAACAAAAAGAAAAAAAAAATTTAGATACACGTGCCCGAAAATATTGTAAAACACACAAAATAATTTGAAAAAGTGTATTTTAAGGTGAATACAAGTGCTCAAACGATAACAAAAAGCTGGTACAAGTACGGGCGGATCCACGTACAATGTCATGGTGCTTGAGCACCCATTAAAATGATGCAAACAATATGCAACTATATAGAAAAATACCAAACAAAATGATAAAATATGTAATCAGCACCCATGAAACAAAGTGATCATGACTGTTTTGTTGAGGTGCGGGTGCTAAAGATGCGTAATTACTGAATGTGGCTATTCGATTTTCGCCATGAGCACTTTCTCTTTTAAAATATAGGGCAGACTACACCTTTTGTATTTGTACTTCGCAGAATTATAGACCTTTGTTTTCCCCAAAACAACAATATTTTCTTTCTGCTGGTGCTTCTTTTATTTACTATTCATGATTACTTTTTTTAATAGTAATATTAACAATAGTTTTCTCATTAACCTTTGTTGCCGCGTATAAATGATTATTCACTTATACTATGTGACTGGCGGTAACTTTATATGAAAATGAGCACCCACGACCTTTTCTGGATCTGCCACTGGGTACAAGCCATGAAATTTTTTCATAGTTTTACATGCACGTGCTCGAAGATACTGTAAAAAAGACAAAATATTTCTAAAAGGTGTATTTTAAGGGGAATACAAATGTTCAAACGGTGGCAAAAAAAGTTGCTACAAACCATGAAATTTTTCTGGTAGCTATGAACTATTCCAACAAGGTATAGCTGACTGCTTCCAACAGAACTAACGGAAAAGGAAAAAAAAGAACAAAATGATAGATTGGAAGAGACAAACAGAAGGAGAAAAAGGAAAAAAATAGTTTTACATGCACGCGCTCGAAGATACTGTAAAATACACAAAATGTTTCTAAAAAGGGTATTTTAGGGTGAGTACAAATGTTCAAACGACAGTGAAAAGCTAGTACAAGCCATGGAATTTATCCGCTTGCTATGAAAAATTCTTACAAGGTATAGTCGACTGCTTCCAACAGAACTAACGGAAAAGGAAAAAAAGAACAAAATGAAAGATTGAAAGGGACAAACAAAAGGAGAAAAAAGAAAAAACTAGTTTACATGTACGTGCTCGAAAATAATGTAAAACATATAAAATATTTCTAAAAGGTATTTTTTAAGGTGAGTACAAGTGTTCAAACGAAGGCAAAAAGCTCGTACATGCTACAAAATTTTTTCGCCGGCTATGAAAAATTCTGCAAGTTATAGTTGACGACATCAATCAGAACCAACAAAAAGGAAAAAAAGAACAAAATGAAAGATGGAAAGAGAAAAGTAGAAGGAAAAAATGGTTTTACATAAACACGTGCTTGGAGATACTGTAAACCACACAAAATATTTTTAAGAGGTGTATTTAAGATGAGTAAAAGTGTTAAAATGGAGGAAGAAAGATGGTACAAGTCATGAAATTTTTTCGCGGCTATGAAAAATACCTGCAAAGTATAGTTGATGGCTTCCAACTATGGGTGTAAAACGGGTATATGGGTCCGGGTTCGGGTTATAAAATTGTAACCCCGTAGGTTTCGAGTACGGGTACGGGTACGGGTACGGGTTTAAATTACGGGTTCTTAACGGGTCCGGATTTTGGGTAGAAAAAAAAAACCCGTGCGGGTTCGGGTCTTAGCGGGTACGGGTACGGGTTCGGATCTTAACAAATCGGGTTTAAGTCCGGGTTTTTATTTTGTTTAATAATATTATTTTAAATACTTAAAAAAAGGATGAATGATAGGAAAAATTGAAAGTCTTACTTTATTTAAGATACTTGAACTATTAAAATATTGAACATTAAACTTCTAAATTTGAAAAGTCCAACATTAAAACTAGAAAATGAAAATTCAAATTACAAATTTAAATATGCCTATTTCTTTGTGTAATTTCTTCCATGTCATTTTCCTCATGCTCCGGTGTATGTGCCATTGATAGTGCTTGATCACTTAACAGAATTTCTTCAAGGTTATCATCTTGTTCTAGTGAGTCTTCAACTCCTTGGTTTCTTCACTCCGTTTAATCTAGTCTTGTAAACAAACTAGAACCTTTAAAGCATTATTACTCAAAAGAGTGACGGGTATCACCTGTTTGAGGTATATATCGAAGTTAATAGTTGAAGTTCTATACCATATTTGAGTAATATTTATTCAAATTGTTGATTTGTTATGGAATATCAAGTTTCTTTTTTAATTAAATAGCTAAACTTGTTTCTCTTGAACATATTTCACTAGTAACAATATGGACACAAAACGAATTAAACCATGAGTGGAAAACTTGTGTGTATATCTTTCTCTACACATACAAGTTTTAACACTCATTATTTTAACGGATACGGATACGGGTATATCCAGTAGTACCCCATAATTTTGACGGGTCATAACGGATACGGATATTTGTTAAGAAAAAAAAACCCATTCGGGTAAAGGTATTTTAGGGGGTTCACGGGTCCGGGTCCGGATTTTTGCGGGTCTGGATGGGTTCGGATTTTAATGAGTCCGGATCCGGATTTTGACGGATAGACCCCTACCCGTTTGACACCCATACTTCCAACCGAACAAAAAGAAAAGAAAAAAGGAACAGAAGGAAAGATGGAAAGAGACAAACAGAAGGAGAAAAAGAAACAAAATGGTTTTACATACACGTGCTCAAAGATACTGCAAAACACAAAAAAAAAAAAAAAAAATCTAAGGTGAGTACAAGTATTCAAACGACGGAAAAAAATTGGTACAAGCCATGGAGTTTTGTTGCTGGCTACGAAAAATTCCTACAAGGTATTGTTGACATCTTTCAACAGAAATAACGGAAAAGGGAAAAAAGAAAAAAATGAATGATGGAAATAGACAAACAGAAGAAAAAAAAGGGAAAAAATAGTTTTACATGCACGTGCTCGAAGATAGTGCAAAACACACAAAAAATTTCTAAAAAGTGTATTTTAAGGTGAGTAGAAGCATTCAAACGGCGACAAAAAGTTGGTGCAAGCCATTGAATTTTGTTACTTGCTATGAAATTTCCTGCAAGGTATAGTTGACGACTTCCAACAAGATCACAAAAAAAGAAAAAAAGGACAAAAGGAAAGATGGAAAGAGACAACTAGAAGGAGAAAAAGGAAAAAATAGTTTTACAAGCACGTGCTTTAAAATACTATAAGACATAAAATATTTTTGAAAAGTGTATTTTAAGGTGTAAAAATATTCAAACAGCGGCAAAAAGTTGGTACAAGCAATAGAATTTTGCCGCATGCTATAAATAATTCCTACAAGGTATAGCTGATGGCTTCTAACACAACCAAAAGAAAAAGGACAGAAAGAATAAAAAGAAAGATGGAAAGAGCCAAACAAAAGGAGAAAAAAGAACAAAATAATTTTATATGCACGTGCTCGAAAATGCTGCAAAACACACAAAATATTTCTAAAAGGTGTATTTTAAGGTGACTAAAAGTGTAGAACAACCAGCGGTAAAAAAATGGTACAAGCAATAGAATTTTTCTCCCAACTATGAAAAATTCCTGCAAGGTATGTTTGATGGCTTCCAACAGGACCAATGGAAAAGGAAAGACGGAAAGTGACAAACAAAAGGAGGAAAAGGAAAAAAACTATTTTACGTACACGTTCTTGAAAATACTGCAAAACACACAAAATATTTCTAAAAGATGTATTTTAAGGTGAGTACAAGTGTTCAAACGGCGGCAAAATACTGGCACCAGCCATGAAATTTTGCCACCTGCTATGAAAAATTCCTGCAAGGTATAATTGACGGCTTTCAACAAGACCAACGGAAAAAGAACAAAAAGAAAGATGGAAAGTGACAAACAAATAAAAAAATAAATTTTTATTCACGTGCTCGAAGATACTTTAAAATAGACAAAATATTTCTAATAAGCGTATTTTACGGTGAGTACAAGTATTCAAATGGCGACAAAAAGCTGGTACAAGTATATGATATCCTTTTTCTCTTTCTATTTGGCTTTTATGAATAAAAAAATAACGAAGACTTTGGCCGTAAAATCCCACAACGATATTAAATTTATAATAATTTATTATGTCAATATTTTTAAAAAAGTTGAACTAATATACGTTATATGCATATATAATATAATAATAAGCAAAACAACTAGCACGAGTATAAATGTATAAAATGACACTATTAAAATCAGAAGGGCTTGTTGTTGTGCGGTAAAGGGCTTGAGTCTTCCCTTGAGGGTCAAGTTTGAATTTCATTAGAAGCTCTTGATCAATCATTTTTAGATTTCTAAACGTATTTTTAGATTTCTCTTAATTCTGAAACCACTTACAACAATTCTACGTACGTCTCTAACGAAATAGCTGATCCACCAAGTTCTAAGCAATTTGCGTTTACAATTGGATCGAGTTGTTTAAAAAAAGAAGTGGTTTTGCAAGTCAGCCATGAAATTTTGCTTTCGGCTATGAAAGTTTCCTGTTGGGTAGTTGACGGCTTCCAACAATCAACCGAAAAGTGAAAAACAAAAGGAAGATGGAAAAAGAGAAATAGTTGGAGTAAAAGGAAAAAAATAATTTTACATACACATGCTCATAAGATACTGCAAAACGCAAAAAAAAAAAAAAAAAAAAAAAAAAAAAAATATATATATATATATATATATATATATATATATATATATATATATATATATATATATATATATATATATATATATGGAAATGGCTTTTGCAAGTCAGCCATGAAAGTTGCTACTCGCTATAAAAGTTTCCTGGGTAGTTGACGGCTTCCAATAGAATCAACCGAAAAAGAAAAAAGCGAAAGGAAAGATAGAAAGAGAGAAATATTGGGAGTTAAAGGAAAAAAATGACTTTACATATACATGCTCGAAGATACTGCAAAACACAAAAATGTATCTATAAGGCAAGTAGCATATTGGTCAGTGAGTATCATTTCCTCAGGATTATTGACTAATTATTCTCCTACCTCAACTAATATTTTTATTATCAATTTAAGGAATTCACCCTATGATAAAGAAGTGCAACCCAAATTATTTTCTAAGTAAATTGATTGTAGGCAAATATGCCCAACAGGGAAGTACAATTGCTGCACCGAAGAGTAAAAATACAGTATAGGGAAGTGAAATAGCTCCATAAAAAACTGAAAAATGAGCTTAAACAATTACGACACTACATAGGGAATATAATTCTACTTAACTCAATTCAAGAAAATGTTGCTAATATATATATATAAAATACACACACATACATACATACATACATACATATACAAATGATGGATACACTTCAAATCCTGACACAACTATTTTTTAGAAGCATAACTATGGATAAGATTTCAAAGAAGAAGAACATTGTTGCAGGATCATTACCTGGTTCACCCCAACCATAACATTTTGTATCAAGATCTTAAGAATATCCTTAAGAAGATGGAGAGTGAGGTTAATCAATTGCTAGGAAGGTTGGTTAAAGAGACTAATTAACGCTGCTTACATCAAAAGTATTTTATTGGACGACCACCGCTAACCACACTTTATACCATGCTTGATGACCTGCCCATATTATCCATCGACAATGCGCCCAAGGAGCATTCTGTTATCGTTATCGCTAGTGACCTTAAAACTGCATCCAAGTTCTCTAAGTCTCTGTGTGTTACCTACAAAATTGAGTGTTTATTATGAAGTTGTCTTTTGTGCATGCCATGCATGTAGCATGGTATGCTAATGTTGGTGTTTTTGTTGGTTTGCTTATGTACGTCTCGCTTGTTTCTTGTTTTAAATTGGTCGTATTTAGCTGAAGTTATGGAATATTATTAATGAAGCTTATGTTATGCTTATTCATTCTCTTATTCTTCTTTTGCGTTTCACTCGATTTTCTAAATTAGCATTAAGAATAAATTCGTCCTTGTAAATGGGAATAAACATTTCAACTATTAATTAAACAACTAAATGGTTCGTTATTAATTCAAAACAGATTATATGTGGTACCAATTTATAAACTAGTATTATATTGGACATTGGTTAGATGCTGATACCCGTAATTTTGTATATTTTACCTTAATTTTTCAAGTTTTATTCAACAATCCACCTTCCAAAACTTAGGTCATGGGTTCGATCTCCAAAACAAAAATTTGCTTGTTTAATATTACAAATTTTACCTACATCATCATCTTTCTTTTCTCTGACTGTATGACATAAGCCAACTTTCAATGACAGAATTATTGGTTCTCAAATCATAAATAATTTTTTCTAACTTATTTAATATTTTAAGTTTATCTAACTTCAAGAACTTTAATGAATTTCTATATGTATGACACATATCACTCCATAATGAACTTTGTTAGACATAATATTAATGATACTCATGTGTTTTTATTGCAAGTTGGAAAAATTTTATCAAAATTTGATTGATATTATATGATTTATTCATTTAGAACTAAACTTTCCATTATCGATTAACAATAAAACCTAAACAGCCTTTTCATGATCGAATAAATATTTTTACAAACAACTTGAACAACTTCCTGATAACTTCATCCTTACAAACATTCCAACTAATAAAACAGAAAAAATAACACTTGAATCATTGTCACCCTCAACACCTACGACACTTTCATTTATAAAAAAGCTTGAGATGGATCTTTATGACGACTAATATCTTTTTGATACTCATTTAAAGCTTCTTTGACTACATCATACGAATTGAAAGCCTGGAAGATGCAACCCTTGAAACCTACAACCATTGGAGCACACTCACGCCAAGAGTTGTACAATCAGGATCTCTTACCACGAATACCACATACACTTTGGATTTAGAAATCTTCTTAACTTGATCATTCTTTTGGAAGTCGTTGAACGCTGATATAACTTCATCATAAGATTTTAAAAGCTTGGAAGATGCTACGCTTGACTCCAAGAATTATTCTTCTTCACATTGACCATTATTCAATTGTACTCCTAGAAAGAAAGTAAGAGATGGAACAAAAGTAAGATGAAGATATGAAGAAAGTAGAGATGGAATAAATTTAAGTGCGAGAGTCAATATTTAAAGGTGTATATATATATTGCTCAAAGTATTAAGGATAGAAAATGACCAATAAAAAAATGGAGTATATACATGATAAGTTTAGTATAGTATGATATAGTACATTCATGATAAGTTTAGTACAGTATAGTAGTAGTATGTATTTCGTATGATATTTTTATATAAGACAAATTATTATTGATTACCTTATGGGAAAGAAAAAACTGCATGAGTACATGTAATGTACATTGAGTCATTGAGAATGAAAACACCATTGATATTATGAGAGAGAGTTAACAAAACTATTCAAATTTATTATTATTATTATTATTATTATTATTATTTGCGTTGGATATGAATAGAATAAAAGAATTGAATTAATTAAAAATACATGTGAAATTATGATAATGATCCTATTTTGATCATTTGGGCCATTATATGAATGCGGTCAACTATATTTATTTTTTGGGATCATTACGCTAAAAGACAAGCAAAAGACGAAAATTATCAAAAATAACCCATATTTCTGAATCTTACCCGATCTGTCAGCCTTTTCCCGAGATAGCAGTCTGCCGCAAGTTTATACAAGTTTATACATTTTTATACAAATTTATACACGTGTTAAAATTGTATAAATTTGTATAAGTGTGTATATACGAGTGAATAAATCTGTATATTAAAGATGTTTATATGAATTTTTACTTTTTTTTTTATATATTTTTGTATTTCTCTCATTTCTACGCATTTATCTATGTATATTCATGTATAATTTATTTTTTGGAGGAGATTTGTGTGTATAAACTTGTCCAAAGCAATGATTTAGACGCAATAATAAACATAAATTCAGTAAAATACAAAAAAGTAACGACACCACTGGCGGGAAGGGTATCTGCCGGCGGCTTAGTGGCTGGGGAGGGGGAGATTTGGTAGCTAGGGTGTTTTTTATGAAGGAATGCTAAAATTTATAATTTTAGGGATGGGTGCTACGCATAAAAAATAAATATATGGCCTCCTATTTGTAATTTTGGGTAGTGGGCTGCCTATTTTTGAAAATTTCCCTTATCATTTTTTTTTTATATATTTTCTCCATTTCATTTTTACCTGCCAATCTTCCCCCATAGCGAACCATTAACGTCACATATCTTTTCTCCTTCTCTGTCTGCTTAGCTATCATAAAAATGCAGCCAAATATTGAATAGTAGCTACAAATTTGTGGTTTCCCTAAGATACTTTGGTTTGCTTCTCCTAATCATCTACTACTAATTATAATTTACTTGGATTAATCCATCAGTGTGGCTCTAATAATACCGCCTTTTATATATATATATATATATATATATATATATATATATATATATATATATATATATATATATATATATATATATATATAAAGAACTAGCAGACACGATTTGGATATAGATTATGTACTGTTCAATAGGTAGTGAACTAAAAGGTGTCAAAATGAAAATATTTGTACAAGTTAGAAGGCTGCATAAGTACTGATATGAAATAAAAGGCTTAAAATGTTCATTGTAATCATAAGACTTAGTCGAAACCTAGAGAGATACATTGCATAGGAATATAATATCAATTCAAGTTACGAGAAATGTAGGAGCTACACCAAGATTGACACATTTCATAATCCTATCTTATCATCATTTAATATAAGAAGTTGACTAATAAAAAAGTTTAGCGACTCGACATAGAATGATGTCGGGCCTGGAATAATACTATCCATGTAGAAAGGTGAGCCATGTTTCAATAGTGTATAAGCTAATCTGGAGATTGGATATAACAAAGCGATAGTATTAATTAAGATACACATAATCCTTTATTCAATATGTGTTTTAATGTTAGTTGGGTGGATTAACAGAATTTAATTTGTGCATTTTGATTTCATACTGTCTTGAATAAAAGACACCTTGTCAGTATTCAAGATTTAAGAGTTTTTTTCTTTTTTTTTTTTGGGGGGGGGGGGGGGGGGGGAGAGAGGGGCTCACCGCTCATGTCATGAAAAGAAGCATGGTTCTATAACTTGTAACTTGCGCACTTGACTGTTGACTTCTACTATAACGAACTTAAACGAAGTAGGAGCACTTATTAATTAGTACTATGACAAGGGTTAAAGGTTTACCACATAAGAGGCTATTTTCTCAAAACTAAAGTTGGAGGCAATAATATTAGGAAATACTTGCACACACTTCATGTCTATACCAAAAATAGTGCATGGTTACATTACATGTATTATCATACTATGATAAGCTAATTTATTACTTAAATATGGTTAATATATGATTTGAATAAACACAAATAAGCAGTTTCCATAATTGTGCTTTCCTAATCTCTAAACCTGTGCCGAGGCTCTTTAGTCTCGCCCTTAAAATTGTCGATTCAATTATCTTCTTATAAATATGGGACAACAAATGAACTCCACTAGAGAGACAATATTGAGAGCCAAAATCAGCAAAAGCCGGACATTTTAGTATTTGCAAGGACTGAAATATTATCGAAGATTATCTAAGAAAACAATATATTTGCACGTTGGATTTAGAGTAGTAGGTTAGAGTAGGTATCAAAGTGGATTAGGATAATCAACACCCCAAATGATTGGCTTCTCTGAGAAGTGCACAATCACACGTGAATCCGTCTATCTTAGTATATTGCTTATGTTAATTCATAGATAAATAAAATAAATAGTAGTTAAAAGTTTTATATATTATTATTACTCAAATAATTGATACTCAAAGTAATTTAAGGCTTATACATACACGCACATTTATTTATAGATTTCTTGAAGGATAGAAGTTTCATAGTGCCCCATATAATTGGAGTCGTGGTGTTGCAGATTCATCGAGTTTCGAATTATCTATTTTTAAATAAAATATCGTGACTCGATTAGAAAATCGTGATTGACAAAGTTTAGATTGAATCAGAATTTTGAATATACACGCTAGGGTTCTTTGTATGTTTAGAGAGAGAAATAATGAAAGTCGGTTTAAAGTTTGGAAAAAATGAATCAGTAACTATAACCGAAAAATACACAAGTATTTATACAAAACCCATATCCGGCAGCCCATACCCGAATCTCTATATCTAACTAACTATACCCGCTGACTATCTACCTATTACGTACATTTGCACAACTAATCAACTATTACAACTGAATACAAATTGGGCCATGCCCCGTACAAAATAAATAAAACTAAACTAAGTAAGGTAAACTATAAGATAAGCTAAGTAATTCCATTATCCCCCCCCCCCTCCTCAAGTTAGAGGGGGAGAGCACCTGCAACTTGCACAAGATCTGATTATGAGAAACACCTGGCAGGGGTTTGGTGAGAAAGTCAGCCAACTGGTCTGAAGTAGAGACATGCAAGAGACTAATGAGACCATCGACAAACTTTGTCTTGACAAAATGACATGAAATCTTTATGTGTTTGGTATGCTCGTGAAACATCGGATTGCAAGCAATGTGAATAGTTGATTGACTATCACAGTGAACTATGATAGGGAGCTCTATATGAGTACCCATATCATGAAATAGTCGAACCACCCAGTTTAGCTCAGCCACCCCTTTGCTCAATGCCTTATATTCTGCCTCAGCAGAAGAAAGTGAAATAATAGGTTGTTTCTTTGATTTTCAACTGACCAAACAATCCCCCAAGATAACATAAAAGCCAGTAACTGATCTCCTTGTATCAGGACAAGCTCCCCAATCACTGTCTGAGTAAGCTTTCAAAGAAATATCAGGAGACGAAGAGTAAAAGAGACCATGAGCCATAGTACCCTTAAGGTACCTCAATATATGAAGAGCAACAGCCATGTGAGGCACTCGAGGAGATTGAAGAAATTGACTCAGATGTTGGACAACATAAGAGATATCTGGTCTGGTGTGAGTAAGGAACAACAACTTGCCAATGAGGCTTCTGAATTCTTAAACATTGGGATAAAGGTCACCAGTACCAGCCCTTAGTTTAACATTCAATTCCAAAGGGCTAACCACAAGAGATACATCAAGACAATTATACTGCCGGAGGAGATCAGTAACAAACCTTTTTTGATTGAGGAGAACACCATAGGGAAATTCAGTCACCTCAATACCCAAAAAATAGTGAAGATTTCCCAAATCCTTAATCTTAAACTGGTGATCAAGAAAGACTTTCAAAGCATTAATTTCATTGATTTCAGCACCTGTGAGGATGATATCATCCACATACACAGCTAGAATAACCAGTGAAGCACCAGTGAGAGTAACACCTGGAGTAGAGAGTATGAGATAATTTGACATACCATTGCCTAGAGGCCTGTCTAAGGCCATATAAAGAGTTGTGAAGTCTGCAAGCTAAAGGAACATATGAAGGAGTTCTAATAGTAAGGCCAGGAGGCAGTTTCATATACACTTACTCGTCCAAATCACCATGGAGGAAGGCATTATTCTTATCTAGTTAAAAGAGGGGCCATTTCCTCTTAATAGTAACAGAAATCAAGCACTTGACAGTGGTTAGTTTGACCACAAGGGAGAATGTCTCTATGAAATCTACACTCTCTACCTATGTGTCACCTCTAATAACTAGCCTGGCTTTGTACCTCTCAACAGTACCATCTGTCTTGTACTTAATCTTATAAACCCACTTACACCCTATGGGTTTCTTACCTTTAGAAAGGGGAACAATGTCCCAAGTGTGGTTGTCCTCCAAGGCTGTAAATTCTTTTATCATGGCATCTTGCCAAGCTGGATGCTTGGCAGCCTGAGAGTAAGTGTAAGGTTCAGACTCAACATGCTTAGTTACACTGGTGGACATGGAAGAAGAATGAGACTGAATGGAAGAAGGCAAGATGTAAATATAGTCTTGTAAATGAGTGGGGGGTTTGTGGGTTCTGGAAGGTCTACTATCAGGTGGAGAAGGTGGAGGACCTGAAATAGAAGGTGGACAGGATGAAGGACCTGAAACAAAAGTATGGATAAAGGAAGGTGCTGGTGAAACAGACTGAGGAACTGGTTCAGGCTCAGGAATAGAAGATAATGGTGGTGAAGCAACATCTGAATGCTGGAAAGGGGACTGAGATGGTTGGGAGAAGGGAAAGATGGTCTCATGGAAGACCACATCTCTAGAGACAAAAAAAGTTTCAGTGTCCAGATTATACAACTTATAAGCCTTCTTGGCAAAGGAATAGCCAAGAAACATACATGGAATAGCCCTAGGTTTGATTTTTTCCCTTTGTGGTATAGGGACAGTGGCATAACACAAATAGCCAAATGCCCTTAAGTGAGAATAAACAGAGGCTTGCCAAACAGAACTTCAAAAGGGGACTTGTTGTGAAGAAGTTTGGTGGGAGTCTATTAATGAGGTAAGTGGCAGTGAGAAGATAATCACCTCAGAATTTAAGGGGAAGATGGGATTGAAATAGTAGTGCTCTGGCATATTCAAGTAAGGTTCTATGTTTCCTCTCCACTACTCCATTTTGTTGAGAAGTGTGTGGGCAGGTAGTTTGATGAGTGATGCCATTTTTAGAAATGAATAACAAAGCAGCCTTACTACCCCTAGTTCTAGGCATTATCACTTCTGATAGTTTGAATGGATGTGGAGAATTGGGTCTTTACCATTGCAGAGAAAGCTTTAATAAAGGAAAGAGCATTACTCTTGGATCCCATTAAATGAGTCCAAGTACACCTAGAATAGACATCAACAATAATTAAAAAGTATTTGGATCCAGAAGTGGTTGGCGTATGATAAGGACCCCAAGTATCTATGTGGACTAGTTGAAAATGTTTGTTGGTGTGAGAGGTACTATCTGGAAAAGGTAATCTTGTCTACATAGCCATGGGACAAATAGAACAAGGAAAAGTCTGTTTAGCAGACAAGCATCCACACAATTCAGAGATAGATTTCATTTTAACAAAAGGCATATGAGCCAATCTGTAATGCCACAACAAATCCATTTTATTTACTTCTGCTTTATTTGATGTACTGTCACCAGAAATGGTATTTACAGAGGAATTAGAATGAGAATAGGGAGGAAAAGAAATAACAGAATGAGAAGGAGATAAGGTGGAAGTAGGCGTAGCCCACACAAGCTTGTACAGTCTATTTTCCACTCTACCTAGCTCCAGAGGCTTACTGAGAGAAGGGCCCTGCAGCAAGCATGTGTTTGGAGTAAACTGAACTGTATAATTCAATTGGTCAATCAGCTTGTGCACAGAAATTAGATTATGCTGGAAGGTTGGGATATAAAGGACATTAGTAAGAGTGATATCTGAGGACAAGGTGAAAGAACCAGTGCATGTCACCTTCACCTTATACCTATTTGGAAGTGTTATTAGAATAGGAATAGTGAGGGGCTTTATATCTGACAATATGTCCTTGTTGAAGGTCATATGATCAGATGTCCCTGAGTCAATTATCTAGGTGATAGGTGGAGAATGACTAAGCATGCAAGTACTGGTTACAGACATAGAAGTAGTGGAAGGCATAATACCAGCAAAGTTTGCAGATGCCATGAGGCTAGACTGTTGGTCAGGTTCTGAGACTTGAGTTTGTTGTAGAAAATTTATCAGCTAAACATACTGATGGTGGAACAGACCAGGTACTAGAGACTCTTCTCTAGCTGAACCAGAATTATCAGCAAAGAATTCCTTGTTAGCAGCAGCATTTGCAGCAGATCTTTGTCCTCTTTGAGGCCTGGAATTGGAGGCTGGGTTGGCATTTGAATAGTTCTGATTATAGTTGGAATTCTTTGCAATGATTTTTCTGCAGACATCAATTAGGTGACCATATTTCCTACAATACATGCAGCAGTCATTTGATTTGGACTGGTCAAAGCTGATCTTGTAATTGTAGCTTCTTTGGTTATTGGAATTTCTGTTGTTGGTGATTGGATATGACCTGTTTGAGGGAGAAGGTGCAGTTGAAGAGTATTGTTTTCTATTGTTGGGGTTATTGTTGACATTGAAAGAAGAAAATTCTTGGGTAAACCATGGGTTAAATTGGACCTGCTTCTGGGATTCCTCTTGGAGTAGGATGCTATAAGCAACAACAAGTGAGGGAAGAGGTTGAAGCATCAACAAATTGCCCCTGACAGTGACATATGTTTCATTAAGTCTCATAAGGAGCTGGTACAATTTTTCCTCCTCAAACTCCTTTAACAACTCAGCTTTAGCAGCACAAACACAGGTTGTGATCTTGCTCTCACGCATAACCCCCTGCTCATCCCACAATCTCTTGAGTATATTGAAATATGAGACTATGTCCATTGAGCCTTGCTGAGTAGATGAGAGCTCTTTCTTTAGCTCAAAGACTTTGGTCCCATTTATTATCCCATACCTACTTTCTAGCTGCTTCTAAAATACTCTCAGCTGTGTCTGAGTATTTTACACTGTTTGCAATCTCTGGTGACAAAGAATTTGTCAGCCAGGAAATCACCATGTTGTTGCATCGATTTCATTGTTGCAACTTTGGTGAGTTATCATCACGTTTTCTATAACTATCATCAATAAATGCAATCTTGTTCTTGGTTGATAAACACACTATCATGTCTCTTTTCTACCCCCAAATGCGAAACCAGAGAAAGGCACACTAACTAAGCAAGTGCCAGGTATATCAGAGGAGTGGATATACAAAGGACTACTCGAATCAGGTATGAACGCAGTCTCAGTATTTGCAACATTAGCCATTTCTAATCAAAGCAGAAAAAGAAACTAAATCAGGAATTTCTATGGCCAAATGAATTGAAAAATTACCAAAATTCTCTGCAATTCAGATGAATCAGCAATTGGTGTTTATGCTGTGAAGATTCCGGCAAAATCGATCGAAAATACCAAATTTTCTAAACCCTAATTTTAAAGTCCTGCTGCTGTACAGTCCCAATTCTTCAAGCTTGAAGAGAATGACTACGAACAACACAAAGAGGAATTTGCAAAGAAAGCCTTCAGTCCGGTGAAACTCCGGCAACTAACCTCACCGAAAAAATTGAACTCCGGTGAAAAATCTCGAGGGTAATATCGGACGATAGAGGAAAGCGATCTCTATCAGGATCTATGATCTGATACCATGACAAAGTTCACATTGAACTCGCTAGGGCTCTTTGTATGTTTAGATAGAGGAATAATGAAAGTCGGTTTAAAGTCTGGGAAAAATGAATCAGTTACTATATCCAGATAATACACAAGTATTTATACAAAGCCCATATCCGGCAGCACATACCCGAATCTCTATATCTAACTAACTATACCCACGGACTATCTACCTATTTTGTACATTTGCACAGCTAATACAACTATTACAACTGAATACAAATTGGGCCATGCCAATACAAAATAAATAAAACTAAACTAAGTAAGGTAAACTATAAGCTAAGCTAAGTAATTCCATTAGTGATCGACATTTAGTGGGCGCCTCCCAGTAAGCAACACTACTCAACTTTCTTATTCATTCTCCATAGTCCATACTCTCTAAAGTCTGTTCAAATAGTATATATAAATACTTGCTCTATTTATAACCATATCATCAGTTAATATCTTTAATCTTAATTAATAAGCTGTATGAGGCGAACCCGTTATTCAATAAAAATAGGTAGGCACTTAGTAGCCTCCCCATGTACCAAGTAAACCATCTCAACATGCTACATGTTAATTAAACATATTTCATAACTTTTAATTCCGTTTCAGGTAAGTACTATAACATAGTAAACATACTAAAGAGTTTAAGTATTAATTCATCTGAACTGTGACTTCTATACGATCTCTTCAAGTTTTCTACCCTACTTTTTGACTCGAAGAGCAACCTTTAAGTTTTTTGCTTAATTTTCTTTCCGTTTTATTCGTAATGGCTAAGTGGTGACTTGGTAGTCATACAATACCATTATTATGTACATTTGATTTTAACAGATGTCCCATGATCGATTGAAGCACGTAGGGTCAGGGTTGAAAACAAAAGGTTCTAGGAAAAAGCATTGTGGTGTTTGCATTTGGAGGCATGGTTTCAATAATAATAAGAAGCGTATTTTGCTTTTTATATTCAAGAGAACATGGACTAAACTCAGCGGATAATATCTTTTCCTTAAGAGCGCCTAACTACTGTCTGAAGGAGAAAAAAAAATCAGAAATTAAGAGTTGAATTTTGTGTCTTAATACTGCAGTACTTGATAACGTTGCTTTGAACTACTGATGAAATGGAAGCTATATCATCTAGATTGGCATGCATCTGTATACCCGACATATGGAGCGCTACTTCCTCTATAAGAAACGCCAGTCATAGACTATAGGATAAAGGACATGAAACAATCATTATACTTGAGTTTCCTATTACTATCATGAAATGTCTCTGCTGGCCTAAACCAGAACCTTATGAACTGTTAGAAAATTTGGAAGAACAAGACAACACAAAAGAACACTCAAAATTCACAAAGAAGAAACTGGAGGAAAGAATGATTTCTAATTAACTAGACTTGCTCAAATGGCTAGGAATATATGACTATTTATAGGAGAACTCTTTCACGTATATGTAACTTCGTCCACACATTTCAAGCTACATGGATGACACCAATACATAAAGTAATTCACACTCTCATACATGTACTAAATTAATATTCTAGTTTATGAACTAATGTAAACAAATGTGGACAAATGTAAACTAATGGAAACAAGTTTATTATTGTTCACATTTCAAAATCCCTCTTAAACTTGTGTAATCACTCCAAGTGTCATCCTTAGCTTTTGAAAAAGCTCAATCTTCAATGGCTTGGTGAAAATATCCACAATTTGATCTCGCGACATCACGTGCTCAAGCTCCACAACATTATTAGGTATGCAATCTCAAATAAAATTATATCTAGTATCAATATGCTTGCTCCTTTCATGAAATACCAGGTTCTTGGCCAACTCAATAGCCGATTTGGTGTCAACAAAAAACTTTGGATTCTTCTTGTGGTTGGTGAAGTTCCCCCAGCAAGCTCCTTAACCAAATTGCATGACAAGCATAAGAACAAGCTGCCACATACTTCGCTTCACAAGTTGACAAAGTCAAAATAGGTTGCTTCTTAAAATTCCACTTAAATGCAGAATTTTCAAAAAAGAAAACAAATCCAGTTATACTCTTTCTATTATCAATATCACCAGTCCAATCACTATCACAATATCCAACAACTTTGGGTCTTTGGAAGATGAATAAAATATGTCATAATCAAGCGTACCTTTAATATACCAAAATATTCTTTTCACTACTTTCAAATGAGAGGTAGTAGGCTCTTCCATAAAGCGACTAACAAGTCCAACTTCAAAAAGAATATTTGACCTTGTACATGTCAAGTACCTTAAGTTTCCAATAAAATTCTTGAAAAGTGTGGGGTTGAACTTCTCTCCATCTCTATGCTTGGACACTTTAACTCCACATTCAACGGGGGTGCTAACATGATTACAATTCTCCATCTCAAATATCTCGAGAATTTCCTTTGTATATTCTTCTTGAGAAATAAAAATGACATCCTTCCTTTGTTGCACTCTAATTCCAAGATAGTAGGACATTAAGCCAATGTCCGTCATCTCAAACTCTCTTGCCATATCCTCCTTGAATTCTTTAAACATCTTTGGATTATTTTCCGCAAAGATCAAATCATCTACATACAAGTAAACAAGTAATATGTCACCATTGTTTAGCAATCTTTACATAAAGTGCATGTTTATGTGGACACTTTAAAAAATCATTTACTTGAAAATATTTGTCAATTCGACTATTCCAAGCCCGTGACCCTTGCTTCAAACCATAAAGTGTCTTATTCAATTTCAACACTTTGTCTTCATGTCCTTCTATCTTGTAGCCTAAAGGTGGGTCAATGTAAACTTCTTCCTCCAAAACACCATTCAAGAAAGCTGACTTCATATCCATTTGATGGATTTTTCATTGATTTTTGGCTGCCAAAGAAATAATAAAATGAATTATTTCCAAATAAGAAACCGGTGTAGCTACCTTATCATAGTCAATATCGGCTTTTTGCTTGTATCCTTTGGCAACCAATTTTGCTTTGTATCTTTCTAGCTCTCCCTTGGAATTTTTCTTCAACTTGTACACCTATTTGATGCTAATGGTGCTTTTGTCTTCTGGAAGTATGGCCAACTCCTAAGTATCATTCTTCTTGATTACCTTGATTTCTTCATCCATGACATCTCTCCATTTGGAATTTTGGGCAGCATCTTCATAAGTTAAAGGCTCACTATCCACCAACAAATAAAGTGAGTCAAATCATATAAATTTTTTCTTACAACTTCTGTATTTTCATACAACTCACGAAAACTTTTAGTGTTGTGAGACACTTCTTTACTTGAACTTGATTCCTCCACTTCTTGAACTTGTGCTGGAGGTATTGAAGGTGATATGATAGGCTACTCCACAACTTCTTCATCATCATCTTCATCAAAGAACAAACTAAAAGAGTAATCTTGCTCTTTAGTTTTCCATTCCCAAGCATTATCTTCATCAAATTCCACATCTCTACTTATAGTGACCTTGCTATTTCTTGGGTTATATAATTTACAACCTTTAGAATTTTGATCATAGCCAATGAAAACATACCTTTTACTTATATCACCAAGCTTGGACCCCTTCTCATCCGGCACATATGCACAGACAATTCTCCGAAGAACTCATAAATGAGCTACTTTTGGCTTGAAACCACTCCAAGCCTCTTGAGGTGTTTTTTCACGAATACTCTTGGTGTGACACCGATTTGACAAGTACACCTAACAAGCAACTGCTTCAGCCCAAAACTCCTTTAGCATATTTTTGCTTTTCAACATACTCCGTGCAGTGTGCCATGTTGAGAATTTTCCGGTTCTTTCTCTCCACGATGCCATTTTGCTGTGGTGATTTTGGAACTGTCAAAAAATGATGAATTCCTTTTTCTTTACAAAAAGCCTTGAATTCATTTGAAGTGAATTCTCCACCATTATCGGGTCGCAATGACTTAACTTGATAGCAACTTTGTTTCTCTACCATGCTATTAATTTTTTTTAAAGTATCAAACACCTCCAATTTCACATTCAAAAAATACACCCAAGTTCTTCTAGAAAAATCATCAATGAAAAGTAAAAAAATAACTACTTTTACCTAGTGAAGATGACTTGATTGGTCTGCACACATCCAAGTGAATCTACTTCAATGGGCATCGAGCTCTAGTCAAAGACTCTTTAGGAATGCTTTTTCTTGTTTGCTTCCAAAAAGTCATCCTTCACAAAGTTGGCTTGGATAATCAATTGTTGGAAATTCATTAACCATGCTCTCCTTCTTCATCAACTTTAGACTCTCAAAATTCACATGACGTAATCTCATATGCCAAAGCCAAGATGAATCTTTGGCACGTGATAGCAAGCACCTTGGAACATCACTTTGTAGATTCAAAATAAACATTTTATTATTAGCCATAGGAACTTTGGCTGATAATCTCCCATTTTCATCTCTAATGAACAATATTTTATCCTTCAAATGAATATCATAATTTTTCTCCAAAAGTTATCCCAAACTTAAAATATTACTTTTTATCTCCGGTACATATAAAATATTAGAAATTAATTGATGATTTTCATCTTTCAAATGCATTAAAATCGTACATTTTCCTGTGATTTTAACTCATGAAGAGTCTCCAAAAGTGATGTTGCCACCATTCAATTCTTTAAGCTTCACAAATAAATTCTTCTTTCCATAAATATGGCTACTTGCACAAGAGTCAAGGTACCATTGATCTCTCTCTACACTCTCTTGTCCTTTGCAAGCAAGAAGCAAGGTGACATCTCCATCTTCATTTTTGCTCTCCAAAAATTATTTTTCTCCTCCACATTATTTTTGCATTCCCAAGAAAAATGACCAAATTTATGAGAAGTATAGCATTCAATATTAGAATTATTATACCTTCCTTGATTTTGCCTCCATCATGTACCTCTTCCATGGCCTCTTCCTTGATTGGAGTTTTGGGACCACCACCTCCTCTTCCACCACGACTTTTTCCATGACCTCTTTGTTGCGAGCCACGCCTTTCATTTTTCTCCTTGAAAAAAACTTTTGCTTGCAACGCTTGTTCAACCGATTCTTCTTTCGATTGCTTCAACGTTTCTTCATGTGCTTGCAAAGAATCCATGAGTTCTTCAATGGTCGTGGTGTCCACATCTTTGGACTCTTCAATGACAACAACAATACAATTAAATTTTGAGTCAAGAGATCGTAGTATTTTTTCTACGACCCTATCATCACTCAAGTCTTCACCATATCTTTTCATTTGATCGACAATAGCCAAAACTTTTAAAATTTATTCTGGAATGAACTCGAATTATTTCATATGCAATGATTCATACTCTCCTCTTAAGATTTACATGCAAACTCTTCTTACTTTTTCCAAATATTTAAAGGAAGTATGAAGAATTTCTCATGCTTGCTTTGAAGTAGTTTTATTTGCAACCTTCTCAAACATCTTATCATCCAAACTTTGATGGATGAAAGTGAGTGCCTTTTTATCTTTATTTCTAAAGGCAGCATCATCTTCTGCTCCATCACCTCCAACTTCCACCAATTCCCAAACATCATAGGCACCAAGTAAGGCTTTCATCCGGATAAACCAATTTCTATAGTTCTCTTTTATGAGCATAGGAACTTAAGATAAAGATCCATTAGTATTAGTCATATTTCTCTATAAGTTTGGTTGTCTCTTACACACACTAACTCTAATACCAAATGTTAGAAAATTTGGGAGAGCAAGACAACACAAAAGAACACACAAAACTCACAAAGAAGAAAGTGGAGGAAAATATGATTTCTATTCAACTAGACTTGCTAAAATGGCTAGGAATACATGGCTATTTAATTTATAGGAGAACTCTTTCATGTACCTTGCTTAATGTATACGCAAAACACGATAATTAAGTCCACACCTCACACCTTTCAAGGTATATGGATGACACCAATATATAAAGGAATTCACACTCTAATACATGTACTAAATTAATATTCTAGTTCATGAACTAAAGTAAACAAATGTAGATAAATGTAAGCTAATGTAGACTAATGGAAACAAGTTTATTATTCTTCACATTTCAACATGAAGCTCATGCGTCATGAGCAATTCCTGGTACTAGCACTAGTTTATGGATAATTCCTTTTATTGTAATGATCTGCAAGCATCTTCCACTAACATCATCATTAGCTGTTGCAGCTAAGCCAATGATAAATGGCTAGCTCTTGCTTAAAAAATTTTGAGTTGTCAAGGTAAATGCAAAGCATCCCAATCAGACATGTGAAGATCGAAAAGACAATTTGGCATGAGGATACAACAGCGCCAAGAGCACCAAGGCAGTCGTATCCAGATTAAAATTAAACTATTATGTGTTTTCTATCAATATATTTTCATGTTCGGTAACAATATTCCTCTTTTAGTTCTTCGTTTATATTTTCCATTGTCAATTATTAAAAAACAACCATTAGTGTGGAAATTAGCCACTTTAGAAAGGCTGCCTTTGAAATGGAGCCTATTCATTCTACCCTTCTTCGTTGGCTACAAATACCTGTCCATTTTGTATATCTTCCTTACGTTAATTCTTATATTGTCTCCTCCCTTTTCTACATTACTTTGAAACAACAAGTATAGTATGATTTGCTCCGTTTCTTTATGTTATGCCATATTATGTGATCTTAAAGCATTGTTACCACTATACTTCTTATTCGGTTATATCCTAAAAGGAAATAACCCATTAACCTTGGAAAATATGAGAGAATTAGATCAATTTCTTAAGGAGACACAAGCAACTTGTGAGCTTGGGATTTTATTATGTATGATAATGTTTAAGTGCAGGGAATAACAATTACTAAGCTAATTTTGTCTACACTAAACTCAGTAGGGATCCCGATTATCATTCCTCTGGTGTTGGAAAATAATTAAACACCGGGGCCCATCAATATATATATTAATTATTTTTGTGGGATCTTCCCCGGGAGATTGAGATAAACAGGTCGATGACTCAAGCTATGAACAGTTGTCACCAGCCATGTAAACTACTATATTTGTAAAATGGGAAGTTTTGTGCACAAATTAAAGAGGGCATCATTTGACATGAAAATAATAAATATAGATTCTCTAAAAGAAAAGGCAAAAGGAAACGCAAATGATTGATCTAGTAGAGGAAGTTTGGTAGTACTATTTAACAAAAGGTTAACTTTTGCTGATTAATCCGAATATGAAACTATTTTTTAGTACTATTTAATAAAAGGAACACTACAAGAAAACCCGCTTTTAACGGCAGTTTGATAGACGTTTAGCGGCAGTTTTAACCGCTGCAAAGTGCATCTCACAGCGGTTCATGCAACTGCTGTTATCCGCACCGTCGCGAGGTTAATTTACAGCGGTTTTGACAACTGCTGGAACGACTGTCGAGGATACGCTAAGGTATTTTGTAGCAGTTATTTCTTAAATAAATACTGGCGGTTTGAGCTAAAGCAAAAAATTCAAAATTACTATCCAATTAGAGCTAGGACCCCAGAGCATCACCCCTCCCCCACAGAACTAGAGCTCCCCACCCCCACACCCCTACTTAACACACCCCACAACATTTAATTAATTAATAAATTAGTCAACACATCTAGAGACCACGTGGCAAGATTCCGTTGGGTCATCGCTACCAAGCAGACATTACCGCAGAAATACGATAGCCGGCCGCCTTGCCCAATATGAGACCACGTGGCAAGATTCCGTTGGGTCATTGCTACCAAGCAGACATTACCGCAGAAATACGATAGCCGGCCGCCTTGCCCAATATGTTGCTTATAAAGGGAAAATAGCTACTTTTTTATACCGATGTGGGACAAGTTTTTCTCTTTGTTTCTTCCTAAGCACCCCAGACTTTCTCTTCGTTGTTCTTCAATTTTTGTTTCCGTCAAGTCATTTTCTCTTTGTTTCTTTTCCATAATCTTTTAACAATAACAAACATATCTTTTATATTTATCCAGGTACGAATCATTCTATGCTATATATTGCTCAGCTCGTTAATTGTCCTGTTTATAGTATAATTAAGTTATTGCTAATTATTTAAATTTATTTACATATGTTATGTTATTATTCATTAGTTAGTTTATTGTAATTTATTATATGTAGGGTGTGTTTGGTATGAAGGAAAATGTTTTCTTGGAAAATATTTTCCTAGAAAATGTTTTCCCATGTTTGGTTGGTGAGTGGAAAACATTTTCCGGAAAATATTTTCTAGTGTTTGGTTAAAAGTAAAAAATATTTTCTAGAAAATAATTACATATGCTTCTCCTACCAACTTCATACCCACCCTCACCCCCAAAATATAATTAATGATACACTACAAAAAATATGAGCTACGACGACATTAAATAAATGTCGTATTTAGCCACATAAATGTCACAAAATCAATTAACGACATTTATTTTACATTTGCCCTAAATGTCGGAAATTTGAGTGTCGTTTATTTTCCAACATTTAGATTAATGTCGGTAAAAAATTTACGACATTTACTAATGACATTTTTGAAATGTCACATCCAAATTCCCAACATTTAATGAAATGTCACATTGAAATTCCCAATATTTAAGTAAATGTCAATAATTAAATAGTAATATTTATTAGGACTTTATCAAATGTTGGCATTTACAATTTATAGCTCAATGATTGTGCTTGTGACATTTTAGAAGCTGAAATTAAATATTCTGAAAGCAGAACTTCTCCATATCAACATAGACAATACAAGCTGAACTAAAACAATGGCATGATAAAAGTATTTGTCAATAATCATGTAAAGTCTAGCTAATCTTGGAACAACAACTGATTTCTTCACATCAACTATTTTTCTGCATTTCCTTCTGGAGCCTCCTCTCTTCTATCTGTCTATTTGACTCTTGACTGGGATAAGAAGATAGAATTCAACCTTTATATTCTGAAAAAGCAGAACTGCAAGTTAGCAAATAGTTCAAAGCAACAAAAACTTTCATGGTTACATGAATGAACAATTTCATATTGGTGAAATTTAACAGTAGAGTTTCTTTACAAGAATTCGTCTTCTTTTTACAGTAAAGACAAATTATTGAAGTACTCCACAGGTTATTTCATTCAATGAAAAAGAATAACTACTCTTATAAAGAATAATGTTACTTTGGTCAGTAACTTGAAATGAATAATATTGTTTGGACATCAAATCTACAGGAATCTTACCATAAGATGCATTACTCGTTGTGACCCTATATTATACGCTAGAAGACTAAGACAAGTATATCTTCAACATTTTTTGACTATTCCAGCTTAATTCTCTTATGCTCGAGTAGTAGGAAGAAACCACAACACAGTGAGAAAATTACCTTCTCAATGTTGTCGTGTACCACATCCTTCATCACCTAAGCTTAAATTTTCTTCAGCATTTTTATCATCCTTGAGGCCTTCGTTCTGCAACATGAAGTGGCTATGTTAACAATCAGGCAATGGTGCTAGAAAAATTATGTAGTTCAAGTGATTGAATAGTAATTTCCAGGTGCAAATTATTTGTCATGCTTTTCTCCAATCGACCCTACCTGAAGTTACTCCTAGCTGAAATAGGCTTCTTACTATGAGCGAGATATAGGCGAAAGGCCTCATCTTTAAAAAAGACAAACTTATTTTGTCAATTGGACAATATACTCGAACTTGATCACACAAGATCATCATAATGTTCCAACAGTGAGGACTGCCTTAACAGAGAAATCACATAGGTATACCTCCCATTAAACTAAAGTCCAGTACACTACTACACCAAAACAGAAATGCCAAATGTGTAAACCTGCTTCCCCATTTGTGGTGAGATCACAGCATAAACTTTGGAGTCTACCACTATTTTGTACAGCTTCTCCCGGTCTCCACCAGTGGTTCCCATTACAAAAGGCACTCCAACTTTGTTGTATAATTCAGCATTATCTGCAGGTTCATAACGGCAACAAGAACATTACAATGGCCCTCCTGTAAAGAATGCATCTCAGAGTTCATTCATAATCTTACACCAAAATGTAGATTAGACAACTTGAAATATGTCCAACTCAACCAGTTTTCAATTAATTGGTCACCCAAACTTTTCAGCATGGGTAAAGAGAGAAGTCCAACTCTAATCCTCAATCTTCACTCACCTGCGTGTGCAGTAGTCACATAGATACACACATACAGGGATCATGCTAAATAGTGGAACAGGACAGACCACTAATGTGAAAAGAAAGAAAAAAAGATCCAAATAGACAAATTTAAAAAAGAACAACATGAGATAGTAGTTGGCATCTGCTATATGAATCTGTATAGGTTTTGGATTTATTGTCTTACCGTTGACTGCAGCAGGCACTGTGTAGTCCACTACAATTAGATTTGGGTGTTCCTCAAAGACAGAGGACAAGAACTGACCACTAAAACATACAGAGACGGGTTGAAGTCCTGCAGATATTGATGCCTCAAGAACTGACCTCCCCATTTTTCCAGTACAACCATTCACCTTTATATCATCAAATAAGACCAACAATGCTTGAGCTTAAGCAATTTGAATTAAACAGTACTCACATAGAACATTGCAAAAGGATCCATTGATCAACAGACTCAAAAGCTCAAACCTGAGACTAGCTACCATACCAGTAAAAATATACAGAGATAGCACCAAAAGAAAGCTATTTTCAATAGACTAAAGTAAGGTACTCTAGGAATGTCATTGTAGTTTTCGTAGGCTACAACAAACGCAGCACCAGCAGCTAAGACGGATGTCGCTGCAGCTCCAATTATTACGTCCTCTTCGTCGTCGTTAATCAAACTCATTTGTCCCAACTCGACTTTAGATAATGATTGAGAAAGTAACATAAGTATTTTGAGATTCTAGAAGATGCAACTAACAACAAATTAAAATAGCAGATCTGAATATTTGAGGTAAACTTTGAATATTTGAATACTTTTTCTACTCACAATTTAAACAAAACAAAGTAAATCAAGGTTAAAATAGCAGCAAATCAAATGCCTAAATTGGAGTAAAAGTTAGGGTTTTGTTAATGCAAACAGTAAACAGATCTGAACCCAAACATATATTGCCAAGATAAACGAGAAATACCAATATATTTACCGTATAAAATGAAAGAAAGTACCTTTGTATCGTCACCGAAAAACACTGTTCATGGCGGAGACAGAGAAATTCGTGGTGGAGAGTAGTGAACTTGTGGCAGAGAAAACTCTAAACTAGAGAGAGAAAGAGGGAGAAGGGAGATCGTTAGAGAGAGAAAGGGAAGCAGGAAATGTGATTAAGGAACGGGGGTGCAGCGCGGGGGGTGGGCTTTCTGATTTCTGAAAATGTTTTCCCAACTATTTCTAGGGAAAATATTTTCCTTTATTTGGAGGAAAATGGGTTGATTAGGAAAATGTTTTCCAAGTTTTATATTCCAACCAAACAAGGAAAAATGGGAAAATATTTTCCCCATACCAAACACACCCGTAATGTATGGTTACGAGAGAATTGAAACGGGGTGGGGGTTGCCGTGTATATATACATATATATAGTTTTTATTATTTATTTACATTTTATAGAAGTAATTATTAGAGATAATCTAGTAGGTATATATTTATATTTGAAAAAATCATTACAATATGCCTCAAATCTCTCTAATATTTAAATATAAAAAGTTATTTTTTCTAAATTTTCTCGTCATATTTTTTAAAATTCCTGGATTTTCAAAAAAAAAAAAAGAGAATCTAATTTATTATTTTTTTTTTTTAAAAAAAACTCCAGATAACCGTCGTAAAAAGCAAAACAAACCGCCGCAAAAATCTAATTATGTGCAGCACTTGTGAAAACCGCTGGGAAATGAAGATAAACCGCCGTAAATCTGGAGCGGATGTCGTATCTGCTGCCAGATGAGAACAAACTGCCGCTAAATTTTTCTTTTAGAGGCAGTCTGTACAACCGCCGTCACCGCAGTAAAAATTTCTTTTAGCGGTGTCAAGCCTTTTTTCTTGTAGTGAAAGAATACACCGAGGAGCTGGACGGGGGCAATATAAAACTGACCTCCACGAAAAGAAAATCAAACCAGAATAGTATCACATCCTATATTACATTCTTAACAAAATATTTCATTCGATCCTAAGTGCACTCAAAATCAGAGCTTAGTAAAGAGTTAATAATAAATTTTTCCTAGTCTTGAACCTTTGCTCAATCCTAGCCTTACTCCTTAGCAGTCTCATCCCTTAGAGAAGGAGAAACTAATAGTTGCGCTATCAAAAGTTGCAATGTCATATACTCATGGAGAAGACTCACCCTACTTTGCTGGTTGAAAAGCGTATGACGAAAATCCATCTCATGAAGTTCTTAATCCATATAAAACAGTTCTTAGGTGATTGTAACTAAATGGTACTATTAAATCACTTATGCATGAGAAATGTAGCTCAACACTATAAAGTCAATTTTATGTACTGTTGTATTCTGTTAATGGCTTTTTTTTTTTTTTTTTTTTTTTTTTTTACCTTTACAAATATAATAGAGACTTGAGGTGGAGGATGGGTGTGAAAATTATTCCTATCCACTCTGATAACTAACGTATTCACCATTATCAGATAACAATTAGTAAAAATGGAAGTATTATAAGATTTATTTTTGTTTTGCGTAGTTTAAATTGTTTATCCTATCATACACTTCCATAAATGATTTCTGCAAATAAAAAGTGCAACACACATGCACAAAACTTATTTTTTTACCTGACCTCCACGAAAAAAAATCGAACCAGAATAGTATCACATTCTATATTACGTTCTTAACAAAATGTTTCACATGACACTAATAGCACTAAAATCAGAACTTAGTAAAGATTTAACAATATATTTTTCCCAGTCTTGAACCTTTGCTAAAGCCTAGCCTTACTCCTTAGCTGTCCCATCCCTTAGAGAAGGAGAAACTAGCAGCTCCGCTATCAAAAGTTGCAATGTCATATATTCATGGAGAAGACTCACCCTACTCTGCTGGTTGGAAAGCTTATGATGAAAATTCATTTCATGAAGTTCTAAATCCATGTGGAGTAATTCAAATGGGCCTGGCTGAAAGTCAAGTAAGTGGAACCTCCCGTCTATATGAAAATTGCTCTTTCTAAGTATATCATTTAATATTTTGTTCCCATACAATAACTTTGCGGAATTTTTTTTAATCAAAATGAAGAAATGACTTTCTTGTCTATCCTTGTGCAGGTGTCCCTTGATTTCTTGAAAAATACTTGGAGAAGCACAATGTTGTAGCTAGCTGTGTTAATGGAATTTGTAGGTTTAGAAAAATTGCTTTATTCCAAGATTATCATGGAATTGTTTCCTTTAGAAAGACAATGGCTAGCTTCATGGAACAAGTAAAAGGTGGAAGGGCACGATTTGATCCTGATAGAATCGTTATAACAGCTGGCGCCATAGCAGCTAATGATATTTTAACTTTCATCGATCTTAGCTGATCCAGGAAATGCATTGCTTGTTTTTACACCTTACTACCTGCGTAAGTAATATACTACTATCTCAACCAAATATTGCATGCACGGTACGTGCAATTTATTAATGTAAACAATAATATATATATATATATATATATATATATATATATATATATATATATATATATATATATATATAATATATATATGACAATTCTTTGGTGAATATAAGTAAACGGTATTATTAAATCACTTCCGCATGAGATATGTAGCTCAAGACCATAAAATCAATTTTATGTACGGTTGTATCTGTTAATAGCTTATTATTTTTTTTAATACCTTACAGACTTGATAGAGACTTGAGGTGGAGTACGGCTGTGAAAATTATTCCTATCCATTGTGATAGCTAACATATACATCATTATCAGATATCGACTAGTAAAAGTGGAAGTATTATAAGATTTATTTTTGTTCTCGTAGTTCAAATTCTTTATCTTGTCATACAATTCCATAAATGACTTATGCAAATAACAAGTGCAACACATGTGCAATACACGTGCACAAAACTTTTTTTTTTTACCTGGCCTCCACGAAAAGAAATTCAAGCCAGAATAGTATCACATTCTATATTTTGCTCTTTACAAAATGTTTCATTCGACCTTAAGTGCACTCAAAATTAGAGCTTAGTAAAGATTTAATAATATATTTTTTCCAGTTTTGAACCTTTGCTCAAGCCTAGCCTTACTCCTTAGCAGTCTCATCCCTTAGAGAAAGAGAAACTGGCAGTTGCGCTATCAAAAGTTGCAATGTCATATAGTCATGGAGAAGACTCGCCCTACTTTACTGGTTGGAAAGCGTATGATGAAAATTCATTTCATGAAGTTCTTAATCCATGTGGAGTATTTATAATGGGCTTGACTGAAATTCAAGTAAGTAAAACCTGCAGCCTGTATGATAATTGTACTTTTTAAATATATCATCTAATATTTTGTTACCATAAAACAAACTACTTTGGATTTTTTTTTTAAATCAAAATTGAGAAATGACTTTCTTGTCTATCCTTTTGCAAGTGTCCCTTGATTTCTTGAAAAATACTTGGAGAAGCACAATGCTGCAGCTAAATGTGTTGATGGAATTTCTAAGTCCAGGGAAATTACTTTATTCTAAGATTATCATGAAATTGTTTCCTTTAGAAAGACAATCATGGAACAAATAAGAGGTGGAAGGCACGATTTGATCCTGATAGAATCGTTATAACAATTTTAGTGAATGTAACTAAACACTACTATTAAATCACTTCCACATGAGAAATGTAGCTCAACACCATAAAGTCATTTTTATGTACTATTATATTATGTTAATAGCTTATTATTATCTTTTTACCTTTTACAGATTTGATAGAGACTTGAGGTGGAGGACGGGTGTGAAATTTTTTCATATCCACTGTGATAGCTAATATATACACTATTTCAGATAACAATTAATAAAAGTGAAGGTATTATAAGATTTATTTTTGTTTTGCGTTGTTTAAATTGCTTATCTTGTCATACAATTCCATAAATGATTTCTGCAAATAACAAGTGCAACACATGTGCACAAAACTTATTGTTTGGCCAATTTTTTTTTGCATTGATGGTATTTAATTTCCATATTCATTATTAATCTATCTCTATCTTCTCTACATATGAATTGCTTGAAATTATTATTATATCATGGCTATGATTTATTTTCATTTTCTGGTTTTGGCTTTTATAATAGGAAATTTTATACTACATGACTACCCTAATAGCTACTCCCTCCGTTTCAAAATGGTTGTCATAGTTCGGATTTCGAGAGTCAAACAAGTTTAACTTTGACCGTAATATTTTCAAATGTCTTTTAAATATTTTGAATTATTAATTATTGTGACTTATAGTACTTTTTATGTAGTTTCTAAATATATAAACATCGTTACAAAAAACTTAAAGATTATATGCTTAAATTCACGGTCAAAATGAACTCGTTTGACTCTCGAAATCCGAACTGTGACAACCATTTTAGAACAGAGGGAGTATATTAGAAAAAATAACAATAGTTTTACCATATTTACAATACATAACAATAGTTTCTCATTTCTCATCTCCCCCTTCCCAAACATAAAACCTTAATTTCTCCCTCCCTCTCCTTCTCTCCCCTCCTCCACCCATCCACCATTCACCCACCGCTGTCCCCCTCCCTCTTCGCCGCCAATACTGCTGCTACCGTCCCCCTCCCTCTTCCAACCACCATCCCCCTCCCTCTTCCAACCACCGTCCCCCTCCCTCACGCCACTATCTCTGCGATCTCACGGCACTGCTACCGTCGCAGTGCAACGGTGCAACGCCCTGATCTATATTTTTCTGGTGGTTTTCTGGTGGGTTTTCCCGATTTGGTCCTTTTTTTTCTTTTTTTCTTTTTGTATATGTATATATGCGTATGTTTATGTATATATTTGTATTTTGTATTATAATTTCAGATCTACTTCTTTCTCTTCTTTTTTTTTTTTTTTTTGATTTTGTATGTGTATTTATTTGTATATACATACATACATATATATATATATATATACGATTTTGTATTTATGTGTATGTGTATGTTTTGGTGTATAAGTACATAAAGTTTTTTTGAATATCTAGTTGTGTTTATTTGTATATTGTTGTATGTTTGTGTATGTTTGTGTATTTTTTATACTTTCAAGTGTATGTTTTGTAACTTTTGGTTATGTATTTTGTATAATTTTGTATATAGTAGTATTTATGTTTATGTCTTGTATTTGTGGTTTAAAGAATTGTATATTTTTTTATTTTTTATATTATGTATATTTATGTATTTTCATTTTGTGTTTTTTATATGTTATAAGTTTTATTTCAGATTTAAAAAAAAAAATCCGGTGACCTGCCGCCGGTGGTCGGCGCCGACTGCTCAGTGGGGGGTGGGAGGGAGTAAACCTTCATTTTTAGGGTTTTCAATGGAGGTTGTTTATGCTATGTAAAAAAACTATTGCTATGTTTATAGTATCGCTATTTTTTATAAATTTTCTATTAGGGTTGTATATTTATGTAAATCTCCCTTTATAATAATACTTTCATACCCAAGGTCTATTTAAACCCTCTTTCTAATTTGTGAAAATATAATTCATTCGGTTATTTCCTTCTTTCATCAGTACTATACTTCACTTACATTAGTCACTATAACAATGTCTACAGTAGCTTGTGTAACTTTAGTATCTAAATGCACTATTTTCCCTTCGAAAGATCATCCCTTCCTAACATCAAACTGTCACCGATGCTCTCAGTTCATTACATAAAAAAAGGTTGTCTTTTTACCCGTCCCCTGATCCACGCTCAATCCCACACCATTAAAGGTGTGGGGCGATCATCAAAATATAGTACCTGATATGAGTCGGGGTCGATTTCTCAAGGGAACTAGTCGTTCAAGTGAGAGAATGCAAATAGAAGATTAACAGAATTTTAGTTAAAATTCCTAGAAATGGGAATGTTTGTTATAAAACTATGTTAGTCTATAATGCATATAAATGAAAGCAAGTAATTGATTCTATATTTGGAAACTAGAGGTATAAACAACTAATGGTGGTTTCCAATCAACGGGTGAAGTAGGTTCACCTTCCTAACACAAGTATAATTATGGTCGAGTCGTTCTAATGTAATCCCTAGAATCCTCTCGTTACGCTCGCAAAAGCCATAGTTAAGCACATAAAGCACTGCTAATGGATCCAAGAAAAGGAGATCTCTTCCGAGCGTAACTCTTTTTAGATGAGTTAGGCTATGAAATAGCCTATCAACCCAAATCCTTGCCAACTCTACTATTCTATACTAACTAATCTCTCCCGAGTTTTTATTTAGCAAAGTAGACATGAAACCCTAATATCATAGATACTAATATTTTGATGTTATTGTATTGGGAAGTTGGAAAAATTGATACTTGTGATGTAGTTGGTGAATCTATAGAACACCCATAGATTTTCTACTACTTATTGTGTGTTTACACCCCTAGTTATGAAATTAGTCACTCATACTAGGGGTTTGAATCAAGGGAAGAATCATGTAATAAAATGATAAAATGATTTCAAACATAAATCTTGTATTAATATATGAATCAAGATCAATGTACAAGTTAATAAGCTTACAATGTAACGAAAATCCCTCTACTTGTTCTCCAAAATTGCCTTTAAGAGAATTTTTGTAATATAGAATGTGGTAATATTAAAACCCTAGCTTTTGCTATTTATACTAGCTAGAAATACAGTCACAGTGCTTACGCGGTCCACCTAAACAGGGAGGCGGTCCGTCCCTCTCTTGGCTCCAAATTCTGAACTCTCTGATGTTTCTTGGGCGCTCCGCCCCTGAGTCAGGGCGGCTGCCTTTCATGACTTTTTCTGCAGGCGGTCCGCCTAGGGTCCAAGGCAGGCGCCTCAAGCTTTTCTCCAGTTTTTCTGCTCTCTGCTTCTTTCTTAGGCGGTCCGCCTAGTCTTGAGGCAGGGCGCCTCATCTGTAACTTCAACAACTTCACACTTGCTCTTTAGCTTCGACCTTTAACCAATTCTCATGCAAACTCGTTACAATATGAAACTAAGTACATTATGACGTTAATAACACCAAATCTTGCTTTTTAGATTCAAAAATGAAAGTTTAAAGTAGTCTTTAAGTTGGTAAAATAGCAGTTTATCATCCCCCATTATCCTTCACCCACCTCGTTTCCCTTCTCAAAAGCAGCCTTTCACGTGCCCTGACTCATTTCCCTCCCTTGACTGGTCGTCTTGTGACTAACTCGAATGGAAACATCTACATATCTTGCAATGATGCCGGGGTTGATTTCATACTGGCTACTACCACCCACATTTCCATTCACAACATCATAAGCGTACCAAATGATCAAATAAGGGACTTTTTTGCTTTTGCCAAGACAGTTAGTTATGAAGACCATTTCAAGCCTATCTTAGCTGTCTAAGTAACGGAACTACATCGTATTATTAACTCATTGTTACATAACGATGAAAAGCTCTACTTTATGTAACAACTGATTTGGTGTTCGCGTCGTTACTATATCAACTTTCTCTTTTCTTCACTTAATATTCTCATATTACCATTCGCTCTACCTTTTCTATAGTACTCGTAACCTACTTTTTTCTTGGTAATATTGTAAATTATTTTTCATATTGCTAGTGTACTGCACCATGAAATGATAGGAAATAATACAATCCATCCAAATATTGAACTCACTAAAAATACAACACAACACAACACAATACGATTCGATACATTATGAGACCATATATAACAACCATCCAAACAAGTTGTAAGGGGTAGTTTGGTACATTAAAGAGTTATCCCGGGACTATTTAGTGGATACACTTTTATTGGTGGATGTTTGATTCACTGGAATAATAAGAGGATATATACGATAAACTTCTATTTCCAAATTTAAACTTGACTTTCTTAAAGGCCTTTGAAAGATCAAGATGTTAGAAGAATTGGAAAATGTGTTATTTTGTTATTTACGTCTGGGATTATTAATCCTGGTATTGATATCCCACATATAGTATGGGATAAGAATAATACCATAATATAGTATAAGTTATCCAGGGATTATTACTAAGATTCGAAAGTCCTACCAAATGTGGGATAATCTAATCCCAGATTTTATCCTAGGATTAATAATCCTTATCCCACATACCAATCGACCTCTAAGTACAGTTTTGTACTACTAGTGCTCCTTTCGTTCCATAATGGATGTCCTAGTTTGACTTGGATTGGAGTTTAAGAAATTGTAGAAGATTTTTGAAATTTGTGATCCAAAATAAGCCTTACATATATATATATATATGTGGCAATAAAGAGTTTCACTAAGGGTGAAGTGGTAAATTTACAGTTAAGTCTTTACTAAATTTAGAATTGTGTCATTCTCTTTGAAATAGAATAATAAAGAAATCATGTACGTCATCCTTTGTGGAGCAGAGGGAGTACTACTTCTTAATGCTTTCGTCATTATTAGGTCTAATAGTATCGGATGATGTTAATAGTATTATAATACTGAATCAATTTTAAGAATATATTATCAGTTCTTAAGATTACAGTGGTGTTAGGGGTTATTAGGTACCGTATTTGCTTCATCTGCTATGTTATTTTCTAGTATTACCTTAGTATTATTTTGTATTACCTACTTTTGCTATCCTTATTCATTATTGTCGATATTCTTGATTTCAATATTTTCATTTTCTGTGTGGTAGAAATGAGAATACTTAGATGGATGTGTGCCTAGCAGGATGGACAAGATTAAGAGTGAAGTCATGTGTGACAAGGTGGGCGTGGCCCCAGTGGCAGACAAGATGCGAGAACTGAGGCGGAGATGGTTCGGTCATGTGAAGAGAAGAAGTGCATCGATTAGGAGGTGTGAGAGCTTGGCAGTGCTAGGTCTACAGAGAGGTAGAGGTAGACCGAAGAAGAACTGGGCCGAGGTGATTAAATAAGACACGACCCAGATCCAAATCATTGAGGATATGATTCTAGATAGGAGGGCATGGAGATCGAGGATTAGGGTAGAAGGTTATATAATGGTTAAGTGTCTTGTCTATTATTAGGTTTTATAATATAATATGCTATATAGACTAGCTCCATCTTAGGCTTCGTATTCATATCTAAAGTTTATTTTGTTTATTTTCAATATGTGTTAGTTTCATTATTCGCTTTAGTATGCTATTTCTATCTTATTTTCAACTTGTTTTCAAACGTATTTTCAAAACTTTTTTCTCTAGCCGAGGGTCTATCGGAAACAAGCTCTCCACTTTGGTGGGGGTAAGGTCTGTGTACATCTCTGAAACGACCTTAGGTAGTCATTTCAAGAGTCAAGAATCCGATTGGCGTTCTGCCAGTTTTAAAAGCTTTGTAAGGTTCATTAGGACTTGTCTGTAAAATTTGAGCTAAATCAGACCTCGTTTGGTAGGTATTGAAAGAAGGTTTCAGTTTCCATTGTCGGTAAATCTTAAAAAGAGGTTTTCGAGCTCGATTTTGGAAAATAAGCTCCGATTTAAAATCCAAAAGTGTTGTTAGGTTTGTATGGTCATTTGTGGCATGTGTGAACTTTCAGAAGTAAGGTCGTTTGGATAGTTTCCAGTAAAGTCTCGAAAGTAAAAGAATTTGATCTTTTCCGTTTATTTCGTATATTGAGCTTCGGCAATCCGATTTGAATTCCGTCTTGTCGAGCATGTCACACAAGTATTCTATAACCTCTGTGCTAAATTTGAGGTGATTCTGAGCTTTTTAGGGTTTCATTTTAATTTTTTGTCATGATAGTAACTTTTCAAAAAAAGAAAAGAAAGATTAAGAAAAACCAAAATAAAAAAAGGAAAGAAAGAAAAAGATATTAGAACAGAGGTGCTGGTTAAGGGATAGCTTATCCCTTAGCTTAAAAGCAAAAAAATGCAAACAGGTACAGAAACAAGAAATGAGAAAGAGGAACGCAGAGAACGCTGTGAGGCAAAAAAAGTCAGAAAAGAGAGAAAAGAAAGGAAAATCTAAAGGAAAAATAGATTTTTCATCCTGAAACATCCAGGTAATGATGTTAATTTATTATTTTAGTTTATTACGTATGTTTGAACATATTTTAACGGTAGAAATTGGGATATTAAACATCATTCTTATAAGTTAAATTGATAGTTTAAAGGGTTAATTGGATCCAGATAATTTAATTGATTATATATTCGAACTGAAAAAGTTATGGGCAACTCATAAATGTACTGCATTTAAGGTTTGGTTATCTGATTTTGAACCATGTACATAGGCCTGGACTGCATATCACGTATGCGAATCGGGTGTCGGGTTCCTACCCGGATTGTTCTAAGATGTAAGGAATGAAGCCTTTAACCTTATTTGATATATTTTTCTACTTATTGAATATAGCGGGATCGTTTGGCAGTAAATCTAAAGGACAAAGTGGTTGTTGAGTAGCAGTGCTAACTTTGAAAAAAGGTAAGTGATTATATCCATTTCTTTGACGGCCTTTGGGCCTATGGATATTCTACTCACGCGTTCTTTACGTGAATAGCTGTCGATAGGGCTTACTTATTATGCTCTAGCCTTGAAACGCATTCATATGTATTACATTTTATGGTTATAGGATTCTATGTCATATACTGAGTGCAGGAGTATTCCGCCTCAGCTTTATATTATCTCGGGTGCAGGAGTATTCCGACCCAGGAGCAGAAGTTTTCTGCTCCTTGAATCATATTGAGGGTAGGAGGATTCTGCCCTTCGAGTAGGAGGGTTCCGCCCCTTGCATCATATTGATGATAGGAGGATTCTGCTCCTTGCATCATATTGAGGGTAGGAGGATTCCGCCCCGGAGTTGGAGGATTCCGCTCCATTTATTTCGCACATGTGACCCCATTGCGTCATACTGCATTCATTCTATTTTATTGCACCGTTGCTGTGTATTATGTGATTATAATACGATGTTTTGTGTATGTGTCATGTATTCTGATTGTTGATATGTTCGGGATACCTATATGTTCTATCTATCTTATGTCCCTGGTTGTTTATGAGTTTATGGTTCAATACGTATTTCCAGTTATTATCGGGCTTTGCTATTTTATAGTTGAAATAAGGAGAATTTGGTTGATCTGCTTTTCTTCTCCCTGGCTAGCATATCTGGTTATTTGAGATGGCTAGCTAGCCCTCACTTTCTGAGTCCTTTCAACTTACCCTTTTGTTGTTCATTATCTATTTATTTTGTTTCTGCAGGTTTCGCTCCAGGACCAAGTTTGAGGCGTGACTGAGGAGCCGAGGCGTGTTCATCTGTCAGGGTGAGCCAACTATTGTCTGTGAAGGCTACTAAATGTAGTTATTTCATATTATCTATATTTTGCTCCATTCGAAAGATTTGTATATTCCTTATACTCTTAGATGTCTGGTCTGGATAGCTCTAAACTTAGTATATTGGGTTGTTTGCTGTAGTTTCTTCTATACAACTTAGATTTGGATATAGGTATGTTTGTGTTTTCTAAGACCTGTCTCTTTTAATTTAGTTTTGTTCAATTTGTTATTTTGACTTAAAAAGGTTCGCCCGACAGGTCTAGGGAAGGTTTTCGGGTGCCCGCACGACCTAGTAGAGTCTCCCTGATAGGTACGTAGACGTCCGTACTTATCTACGAGAGGCTATGATGGTATTTAGGAAGTTTCTCTTTCTTCTTTTCTAATCGTGCGTCGGTCTTCCTGTGGGATGGAGTTTTTTTTCTTTAATTCCTTCTTAGTAATGCTGAACCCTCATGCGACAAATCAACATAGGGTAGGAGTTCAGGACGAAGCAGCCTAGACTGGGGCTATAGCTGAGGATGCCCCGAGAGTTCCGCACGATCCAGTTATGAAATACCCCAGCTGTGCCAGCTCGCGGTGGGTAATGGAAGCAGGGCCTTGTGGTTCCCCCGACTCTCTACGATGTTTTTTTGAGAATATTGGCGGTGCAGATACCGCAAGAACCTCCTATTCCCTAGGCAGCTCATTAGGTCGCCACAGATGCAGATGTTCGGACTCGAGAAGCTCCTGTTCAAGTTCCTGATGTTGCCCTAGTAAATTATGTTCCAGAGGCAACATGTGTTGTGCCTCCAGTCGTTCTGGCTGGTTAGTTAGCCCACGTAATAGTTCGGTCTGAATGCCCAAGGAGGCTACATTATTTACCCAATTGAACCTTCCGATATTCTTAGGACATGCATTAAATAATCCCCTTGTAATTTTCTTTAAAGAAAATGATGTCAGCATATCCTTCAGACTCTTGGTTATCTCGAGTGGTATGACGTTGATTATTCTGCTTTCCAGTTTTAGGGTCCAGTCTTGGATTGGTGGACCGCTCTTTTAACAGCTAGGCAGGGCTTGCCTAAGCTTGCTTGGTGCGTGATTTCTCGTAGATTCGTGGAAAAGTTCCTTTCGCGCAGTGAGCGAGATGAAAAGGATCGCTAGTTATAGTGGATTGGACATGGTAGCCTGCCGGTTTCAGAATATGAGATGGAATTCTCTAGGATGGATGGATTTGCACTAGAACTAATCTATGAGCCTTCTGAGGAGGTTCAAAGATTAATTGATGACCTTTCTCCTTCCTTGAGGTCCCAGATGGCTCAAGAGATTGAGGTCGAGACTTCATTTGATGTTGTTGTTGATATTACTCGAAGGTATGAGGCGTACTATAGCAAGAAGAGAAAAAGCGCGAGAGCAAGAAATCCTGTGGCCCTGGTGGGCAACTATGGTACCTCCTCTGGCGAGATAGAGGTTCTGATTATCGTGAGAGGTCACATGCCAGGTTATCTTAGCTTGTGGCGTGTGATTCTCAGTGTGCGCTAGTAACCTGTCAAGATCAGACTCAGTCTTCTCTTTATAGCTATCAGCAGTTTATCCAACATCCATTTTTGGCCAAAATGTATTATCATTGTTGTGAGGCTTGTCATCTTAAGGGGAACTGTCCCTCACTTCGGCAGGAAGGCAGTCGTCCTTCTTCTCGCCCTCAGGCACCTGCCCAGTTGTCGGGGATTTCATTTAGATAATCATCCAGAGATATATGCCACCATCTGGTAGAGGTGGAGAGTGTGGTGGAAGTGGTTCTTCAGAAGGTGATTATCAGGGTAGTAACTCAGCTTAGCTGCAGAGGCAGTTTTATGAACTGCCAGTCTGGCAGAATGGTGAGGCATCTGATGTAGTAGACCCACCTTCCCTTATATATAAGTAGATTTGATTCTTCCAATCAATCTGGAAATGTTGTGTCTTATCATGTTTTCATGATTTTCTTGGATGTCGTTTTTATTAAGAATCAGTTGGGGTAGAGGGGTGAGTTTCTGATATATTTTATTCCTGGGTTTTATGAGACCCTAGTTTCTTATCTGGTTTAAATATGAGAGATTTAGAGTAAGTGTCGAATTGTCTTCTTGGCATCTTATTGTGCCACTTTCTGTTATTATGTCAAGTCAGTTTATCTCTCTCATCGGAATTCAGTGTTGGTAGGATGATGAGATCCTAATTCGTCACTATCAAAAAGTGTTGTCGTTTCTTCTTATGCAAAGTGATTAGTAAGTAATATTCGATCTATGTGTCTTCCTTTTGTTCATGATGCTAGCAGAGCCATGTTATTCTATGAGCTTGTCTCAATTATAAAAGAGTTTTCTGGTAAATTGTCAGAGTTTCCTTCTCATGTGAAGGTTAAATTGGCATAGATGTTGTTCCATAAAGCTTATTTAATATCTATTTCTGCAATTTCGATTCTTTGATTAGCCTGACTCGGAAGTAGTCTAACTCTAGCTAAGAAAATAAGAAGACGAGCTTCCTAAAGCTCTAATTATTTCTATCCTCAGTCCGTTGCCATCTCTTCTTCTCCAGCACTAGTGAGCTTGGACGGTTAGTAGCCGCTTGTGATGTTCTCTATGTTGAGCCAGAGTGTGTGTCAAGGTAGCCAGATAAGCACATTGTTGCTTTTGAAGCTACAAAGGGAAATGAGAAGCGTTGTTTGACCCCTGAGTTGATCCATCAGGTAGTGGTGCTTACAGTAAAGTATGGAGTTGTGAACTCGTGAGTTGCAGCTGCTTGGCAACTCGAGAGGGTAATTTGGTAGCTCAGATCTGAGCCACATTCTATTTTTAGCTAAGTGTTCCTTAGTCCAGCAGACTATGCGAGGATGACTATTCCTATTCACATTAGCTGTATAAGTTTATGCTCTAAGTAGAGGAGTCTTCCTCCAATACTGAATGCTAATATTAAATCTCTAAGGAGTTGCTTAAGCGCAAGCTAATTCTTAGGTTCATCGACCTGTTCTACATCTAAAAATATATCGACAAGGTGATTCGTCGATGGAATCATGTTAATCCATCCAGAGTACTGTGTTTTGTTTCGAAAATATAGAACTCTCCTCTTGTGATTGAGAAAGGGTCAGCTTAGTCAGAATAAGTTGGGCCATGTTGTGATGATATTAACCAGATATATTTTATTCCAAGAGTTCGGTATGCATGTTATAATTCTGATTCTATAATCACGAGATAATGTCCGTGGAATAGTTTATGAAGGTTGTGCAAGCTCTCTTGTTATCTGTGTGAATTTTTCTTTAGACTCAAGCTCGTTCGAGGACGAACAAGAGTCTAAGTGGAGAAAAATGAAACGACCTTAGGCAGTTGTTTAAGAAGTTAGGACTTTGATCGGCGTGCCGACAGTTTTAAAAGCTTTGTAAGGTCCATTAGGACTTATCTGTAATATGCTAAATCGAACCTCGTTTAGTAGGTATTAGAAGAAGGTTTCGATTTTCATTATCGGTAAATCTTAAAAAGAGGTTTTTGAGCTCGATTTTGGCGAATGAGCTCCGATTCAAAATCGATAAGCCTCATTAGATTTGTATGGTCATTTGTGACCTGTGTGAAATTTTGAAAGTAAACTCCAAGGTCTTTCGGATAGCTTCTGCTAAAGTCCCGAAAGTTAGATAATTTGATCATTTCCGTTTAATGTATCTAAAACTTCAAAAATCTGATTTGAATTCCACCTTCTCGAGCATTTCATACAAGTACTGTATAACCTCTGCAAAATATTTGAGGTCATTATGAGCTTTGTAGTGTTCCGTTTTAATTTTTTTGTTAGGGTAGCAAATTTTCAAAAAAAGAAAAAAAAAGAAAGATTAAGAAAAACAAAAAGAAAAGAAAGGAAAAGAAGAAAAAGATATTAGAACGGAGGCGGTGGCTAAGGGATAGCTTATCCCTTAGCTTAAAAGCTAAAAAATGCAAACAGAAAAAGAAACAAGAAATGAGAAAGAGGAACGCAGAGAACGTTGTGAGCGAAAAAAAAAGTCAGAAAAGAGAGAATGGAAAGGCAAAGGAGAAGGAAAAATAGAATTTTCACCCTGAAACATTCAGGTAAGGATGTTAATTTATTATTTCAGTTTATTATGTATGTTTGAACATATTTTAACGGTATAAATCTGAATATTAGACATCGTTTTTATAAGTTAAATTGATAGTTTAAAGGAATAACTGGATCCAGATAATGGAATTGATTATATATTCGAACTGAAAAATTTATGGGCAACTCATAAATGTAATGCATTTAAGGTTTGGTTATGTGATTTTGAACCATGTACATAGGCCTGGACTGCATATCACGTATGCGAATCGGGTGTCGGGTTCCTACCCGGATTGTTGTAAGATGTAAGGAATGAAGCCTTTAACCTTATTTGATATATTTTTCTACTTACTGAATAGAGCGGGATCGTTTGGCAATAAATCCAAAGGACAAAGCTGTTGTTGAGTAGCAATGCTAACTTTGGAACAAGGTAAGTGATCATATCTATTTCATTTATGGCCTTTGGCTTTATAGATATTCTATTCACGTGTTATTTACGTGAATTGATGCCGACAGGGCTTATTTATTACGCTACAGCCTTGTAATGCATTCATATGTATTTTATTTTCTGGTTATGGGCTGCTATGTCATATACTAAGTGCAGGAGTATTCTGCCTCAGCTTTATATTATCTCAGGTGCAAGAGTATTCCACCCCAGGAGCAGGAGGATTCTGCTACTTGCATCATGTTGAGGTAGGAAGATTCCGCCCTAGGAGCAGAAGGATTCCGCTCCATGCATCATATTGAGGGTAGGAAGATTCTGCCCCGGAGCAGGAGGATTTCGCTCAATTTATTTTGCACATGTAACCCCATTGCATCATACTGCATTCATTCCATTTCATTGCACCAGTTGCTGTGTATTGTGTGATTATAGTGCAATGTTTTGTATGTGTTCATGTACTTCTGATTGTTGATATGTTTGGGATACCTTTATGTTCTGTCTATCTTATGTTCTTGGTTGTTTATGAGTTTATGGTTCCATATGTATTTCCAGTTATTATCTGGCTCTACCTTTTTATAGTTGAAATAAGGAGAATTTGGTTGATATGCTTTTCTTCTCCATGGCTAGCATATCTGCTTATTTGAGGTGGCTATCCAGCCCACACTTACTGAGTCCTTTCGACTTACCCTTTTGTTGTTCCTTGTCTATCTATTTCGTTTCGGCAGGTTTCGCTCCATGACCAAGTTCGAGGCGTGATTGAGTAGCCCACTACTAGAAATTGATTGATTTGCGTCACAGTTTGGAGACGGAATTCCCTCTCTAAAAGGTGTTTGGAGACGGAATTCCGTCTCTGCGCGTCCTTCGCGAAAAAGCGCGTCGTTGGACATCTTGGAGACGGAATTCCGTCTCCAAATGCAAAAGTCACTGGCACACTGACACATTCTTGGAGACGGAATTCCGTCTCCAAGAATGTGTCAGTGCGCACTGACTTTTGCATTTGGAGTGGGAATTCCCTCTCCAACATGAAATGTATATATTATTTTTATTGTTTAGAGACAGAATTCCCTCTCCAGTAAAAAATTTAAAAATTATTTTTGTTGTTTAGAGACAGAATTCCCTCTCTAGTAAAATAATTAATTTTTTTTTGGTTGGTTAGAGATGGAATTCCGTCTCTAACTATATAAATCCTGCTAAATAAAAACATTAGAAATTCGCTACAAAGCAACCAAAAACCACCTGTTTAACATAAAACACCTGTTTAACATAAAACAAAGCCACCACGACCAATTAAACAATTCTACATACATGTTTCATCATTAAGCATTCAACACAAATAAAAACTAAAGTATTTAATTAGTAACATGTTCACAAACTTAACAAACCATGAGACTAATCCGCCCCTTGGGAGGACCCACTTCCTTGCTCCTTATCTCTCCAAATCTTTGCCACAATTTCCAGTAATTTCTTCACATTTTCACGGTCTTCCAACCGTTGCCTTTCACTATCTAGTAGCCTTTGCTCCATTTCTGCCAATTTAGAGCGCAACTCATCATCCACAGCTTGTGGTGCAGGTGAAGAAGAAGAAGAACTATTAGCATTGAGAATACCTACACGAGAAGGCTTCTTGTACCTCGAAGGACCAAGGCCATAGGCTCGATTTTTGCTAGTATAGCCACCACCCGCCTGAACGAACATTGCATTTTCTTCATCCTGGGTGGGTTTAGGAGAGCCTTCATCGACTTGTGACCCTTGGCTCTTAAGCCATTCTTGGTGTAGAGCTTTATAGTCTTCCTAAAACACACGACGCGATTAGAATAATTAATTAAAGAATAATTTAAAATAAAATAAAATTATTTATGATATCTCACCTCTAGTTGTTGTGCACGTGGCTCGACCCATCCCACCTCATTTCCTTGTCCGTCATATAAATAATGGAACAAATGGAAAAATTCATAATCACTAACTTTTCCATGTACCGCTTCCTACACAATGCAAATGTGTTAATGCTAAATTAAAATGGTGTTAAGTTTTTAATTTAAATAAAAATTAGATTGACTTACATATCGTGCCCGATGGGTGGCCAAACTAACTGAACCACAAGTGTGCTTCGATCCTCCCTTTGCGGATGCTCTGTTTTTCTTAGCCTGCTCGCTCTGGGCTAAGAATTCAGGTGTTTCCCAATAAATTTTGAGTTTATCCCAATTCTGTTGATAAATCCATTTGGGAACTTTACCCTTTTGCCTGTATTTTGACAAGGAATCACTTAGCCTTTTAGCCGCCTTTTTCTCAAAAACTGCTCGGACTTCATCATCATATATAGCACCCCACGAACACCTGTGCTGAAACAATAACAATATAATAAGTGAAAACTAATAAAACACATATAATAATCAAATGACAAAAGCTTCATAAGTATAGTTAATACCGTAAAAGCTTCAAACATGCGGTTTCTAACAGGTACTGGCACCTTTCCCCAGGTCGGCCAACCATTAGTAAAGTGTGGTGTCATAGATTCAACAACAAGTTTCACTGCCTTGTCCGATGGAATAAACCTGCATTAAATTTAACATACAAAATTATGTTGATAAATATATATTGCATTCAATTCAAAAGTTTATAATTTAAAGGTTAATGAATAAATCTTACACTTCTTTGCTGTCAGGCATGATAATCAACCTCCCAGACTCATCGAGAGATCCAATACCACCAGGCAACTGAACTGTAGCACTAGTACACTTTTTCTTACCCTTTCGCGCTGTAGTGGTGACAGATGGAGAGGACTCTGGCTGAGTCTCTAGTACGGGTGTACTCGAACTGGGGCATGCCGATGATGATGCAGAGGGAACAGTACTCGAAATGGAAGGTGTAGCAGATGGAAAACTATGTGGATGCATACTAGGAGTAGGTATCGTCATCTGCTGTGAAGGGCCCGGTGCGCCGAATGGCTGAAATGTAGGGGCCCGTACATGCACAGACTGAGGGGATATGCCTACTATAGGCATGGAATGGAAAGAGGGACCAGCAGGCTGGCCAAACTGATAGTGTGGCCCCGTATGTGGCATGGTCTGTGCAGATATACTAGGGGCCTGTGGCTGATGGAATAGTGGGGTACTAGGGAGACCAGCAAAAAATATACTCGGATAATTACCTAACTGTGAGAGCAAGGCAGAGGTAGGGGTCAATGCCGGAAGTGGAGAAGTAGTATGACCTGTGGAAGTATGGCCACCACGGGTCCTAGGTCCTTTCCTACCTCGAGATGCCATATCTGCAAATTAATATTAAATTCAATAGAATTAGATATTTAATAAAGTGTATCATCGTTAATAAAAAAAATATTACGCAAAATATTAGTCACAAATACCACAAACAACCAATATAATGCACAAATATTCAACTACTAACATCAATCATCATTGCTTCCTTCTAGTTCATCAAGCAATTCATCCTCAGTTGATTCATTTTCATCTATGTACTCCCCTTCTTCATTTCCCAAAGACGTTTCCATGGTTTGATTGAGCACCGACATATCAAATTCTTCAAAATAATCCACACCCTGATGCAACTCGTCGGGTAATTCTTCATCTACAATTTCTTGAACAGTTGAAATGTCATTTTGGTATGCTTCATCTAATGCATCATCCACCTCAATTCTTCCAACCGGTTTGGCTTTCAAAACAACCCACCAATTTGCTTTTGCCTTGTTCTTCAGTTTATTTTTGCACTTTGGATAAGGAACGTAGTACACTTGTTTCACATTTTGAGCAATGATAAATGGATCATAATGTGCATACGTTCTTTTGTGATTGATTTCAACTATTTTATATACTGGATGCACCTTTGTACTCCGAAGTGGTGTTGGATCAAACCACTTACACCGAAAGAGCACCAGCTTTTTCCTTGGATGACCATTAAACTCTAGCTCTAATATTTCATGTATTACACCATAATAGTCAAACTCTCCATCACCAGTGCCTGCATTCACCCACACTCCGCAGTTATATGTTTTCTTCCCCATGGACCATTCTTCAATATGAAACTTATAGCCATTGATGAAGTACTTAGACATTTGTCTGTACTTATAAATAGGGCCCAATGATAAATCACAAAACAGTGGATGATTGACGCCGTTTTCAGGATTGTGCACCTAACATGCATACAATTAAATTTATAAGTTAAAACATACTTGCGTATAGTATTCACCAACGGGATATGTGCCACTAAAATACTTACGTATTCTCTAAACCATTCTGAAAATTTGGCCGTCACAGCATCGTGCCCAAAGTTACTGACAAATAACTGCTATGTACAAAACAATATTCAGGATGTAAAAATTAATATATGTATTAACCTTTTTTTTTTAATTTGTAGAAAGTGACAAATACCTATAAAAAGGTTGCACTTCTGGGCAATTCAGCAGTACATGTGTCGTAGCAACTTGTCTATCGATGTCGCTGAATGGTTTTGTGCAACCTTTTTCTTATCCTCGACCAGGATGATTGAATATGGAAAAATGAGGATATAGTGAATTGCCGCTTCCACCATCATCATGTCGGTTAGGCCTGCGACTTAGAGAAGGTACCTCGGCCCCAAAATAATAAGAACAGAAATGCGACGTTTCCCTAACAAGATAAGCCTCACATATCGACCCCTCAATTCTATTCCTATTTTTTGCAGTCCGCTTACATTTGCCAATAGTCCTGTATAACATAGATAGCCATATAATTTAATAATGAATTAAAAAATATTAAATATAGGAGGAAATCTTTGATATGCATTACCTTTAAGTAGGATACATCCACCTTCCCTGAACCGGGCCTCCAAGTCTTGCTTCTTCAACAAGGTGCATACGCAGATGTTCCATAACATTGAAGAAACCAGGGGGAAATATCTTGGTCAATTTAGTAGAGATCACAGGAATATTACTTTCCATCAATTGTAGATTTTCTTCCCTCAATGTACTAGAACACAAATCCTTGAAAAACACACTCATTTCAGTGAGTGGTTTCCAAATTGTATCAGGCAAGCCATTGAACGCAATTGGCAACAAATTTTCCATGAAAACATGACAGTCATGGCTTTTCATTGCCGTAAGCTTACCTTCTGTCATGTCGACACATTTGGATATATTCGATGCGCAACCATCAGGAAACTTAATATTCTATATCCACTCACAAATCATTCTTCTCTCCTCCAAGTCAAAAGTGTAGTTCGCTGATGGCTTGCGCACCTTAACCCCATCTGATTGTAGGTGCAATTCAGGTCGCCGACAATATGCCTGAACATCTATCCTTGCCTTCAAGTTGTCCTTTGTTTTGTTATTGACATCCATCACAGTGTTAAAGACAACATCAAAAAAGTTTTTTTCAATATGCATTGGATCCAGATTATGCCTAAGAAGATTGTCCTTCCAATAAGGAAGTTCCCAAAATATGCTCTGCTTTGTCCAATTATGTGTAACACCAAAACATGCTATTCTAGGCAATGGTTGCTGCTCCGTTGCCTTGGGATACCCCTGAACCAGGGATCAAACTTCATGGCCCGTCAAGCTCTGTGGAGGATCATCAAAATCCTCCTTGTTCTTCATGAAGGCACTAGTGTTTCTCCTAAATGGATGGTCATCTGGCAGAAACTGGCGCTGACAGTCGAACCATGTGTGCTTACGCCCATGTTTCAAATAAAATGCTTTTGTATCTTCCATACAAATAGGACAAGATAGCTTACCAGCAGTGGACCAACCAGACAACACGCCATATGCAGGGAAATCATTAATTGTCCATATCAATCAAGCATGCAATCTAAAGTTTTGTTTCAAGGAACAATCGTATGTTACAACACCATCACGCCACAATATTTGTAACTCATCAATCAAAGGCTGCAAGAATACATCAATAGAGCTTTTTGGGGTACTAGGACCAGGGATAATACAAGTCAGGAAAATATATGGACTTGTCATACACATTTCTGGGGGTAGATTATACGGTGTGGCGAATACAGGCCAGCAAGAATATGGTGCAGCAGAGACAGCAAACGGAGTAAACCCATCAGAACTTAAACCCAACCTGATATTTCTAGGTTCACTTGCAAATTCAGGATACACTCTATCGAAATGCTTCCATGCTTCTCCATCAGACGGATGATATTAAATACCAGATTGTCGTGTACGTTCATGATGCCATCTCATATGTGGAGCAGAACTCATTGATGCATACAACCTCTTTAACCTTGGTATAAGAGGTAAGTAATGCATCGCTTTTACTAGGACCTGTTTCTGTTTAGCATTTTTGACTGGCTTGTAGCGAGCCTCACCGCAAAATTTACAAAATTGCTTATCTTTGTTTTCTTTGTAGTATAACATGCAACCTTTTTTACAACAGTGAATTCTTTCTGAAGATAGCCCTAAAAATGAAACCAACCTTTTTGCATCGTAGTACGAGGAAGACAATCCCAATTTACTTATGTTTAGTTCATTCAAGAGTCCAATGATCTCATCCATGCCTCCTTGAGATATGTTATAATCTGATTTAATACTAAGCAACCTAACTGCCACCGACAGCTTTGAATGACTTGCCCCCTCGTAAAATGGGCGACTTGCTTCTTCCAACTGTTCATAGAAGAGCTTCGCCTCATTATTGGGAATCTCCTCAACATTCGGTTGAGAGGGTTCCCCTTGGTATATTTCAAACGCATAATTCAACATCTCATTCGTAGGATAGTTATACCCGACATAGTCATTTTGGAAGTTCTCTCTATGGACACTAGGGTTACACTCTCCATGTGCAATCCACACAAAATAATTTGGCATAAATCCTTTTCTATAAAGGTGCAACACGACATTTTCAATTGGTTGCACGTGGCTACACTTGCATTTCACACAAGGACATTTGATTGAACCCCCTCGTATATATTTAGGAAGTAATTTAGCTTTAGCAATAAACCCGTCAACCCCATCTACATAACTTTTCCTCAAACCCATATTTTCATAGAACATATTGTACATCCAACTACGATTTTCATCATGTTCCATCTACAAAAGTTACAAACAAATAAATATAAATCAATGCAACAAAATATAGCAATTTTTCTAGCAAACTATAGGTGTATAACATTATTGTTAAATTATGTTGTATATTAACTTTTTAGTTAACTAACTAAATCAAACTCCATACATTTATTTTATTTGCCATGTTCAATAACATTGTTCTTAATTATTTCTTTCTAATTATCCTTGCATTAAATTTATCTACTTTATATTATTTTTCTAACTATTTCTAAATTTCCAAGCACTAATGACATTTCTAATATTCCAATCTAATCAATATACTTAAAAATGAGGGAAATATTAAACAATCACACAAGTATACAAACATGATAGAATTATACAATAAATTCAACATTGATAAGGATGATAATGGAGTGTCAAAGTTGGTATTGGGGAGGGGAAAATGGGGGTCGAATTAAAGGGTGGGGAAAATGTGGAGGGAAAAATAATTCGAATTATAGCTAAAAATAATGGGGAAGATGAAGAAAATTTACTTGAATAAGTTGTTCGGATGATTGGGGGAGTTTTCGCCGGGGCAGGGGGTTATTTTCGCCGGGGCAGTGAGTTTTCGCGAGGGGGAGGGTTTTGTATTTTTGGGAGAGATAATGAATCTGAAAGAATGGGAGACTGTGTATATTTTTAGAGTTGGAGGCGGTCTCCAACCAAAAAGCAAAAAAACGTGTCAGTGATTGTAAACAACTTTTACTTCCTATCTGCAATATCAATAAGAACTCTCTCTCTCTCTCTCTCTCTCTCTCTCGATCTTGCTCGGTATTTCCCTCTGCTCTTACTTAGTTCCCTGCTTTACCTTTCTGAGAAGCGACTGATATCGAAGGACTCTCTCCGAGGACGAGTGATACGATACGGTTACTTTTCCTTATTTACATTTTGCGCATTACATTTATTAGCTCATACGTGCATATTGTCATCATCTCAGTTTATCGCATAAGCTCTTAATCTCAACTATTGATCATGACCCCGCAAATACAAATTTAATTGTTAGTACGGCCTAAAATCGGATCTAGGTTAAACAATTTGGCGACCACAGTGGGAGCCGGTCAATAGCCTTCGTAGGTTAATAGTTTATTTTTGCTATTATCTCTATTTTGCCTACCTTTTTGCTCTATAACTAACAGGGCAGAAAGCAACTCTCAACGAACTATCATAGGCGGAGAGCAGGTAAACACTCCTTCACTCCATCTTGATTATTCCCCTGATTATTCTCCCGATTACTCGTCCGACGGGCAGCAGCAATCTTCCCAAGGACCCGTCAGGCCGCGATACAGGCGTATGCGCTCTCAGAGCACTACTCCACCTAGGAGACGGCGCCATAGGAGTCTCTCCCCTGGCCGAGGGAACCTCCAAGAAACACTTTTTGATTTTATGCAGGAACAGGCAGAAGTGAACCGAGGAATAAACGAGGCACTTACCTCTCTCCGTAGAAGCAACCCTTCGGCTGTAAGGGTCGAAGCTGCGACACCTGGTCGTGACGCGCCATCCTCGCATACCTCAAGGCAAGGCGGAGAGCCGAACAACGGTGGTACCGTAGACCCTATGACCCAAGTCAACCAAAATCAGAACGGGGGATCCATGGCGCCTACGGATGTGAGCCTTGTTGTGGAAGCCCTCACCAAACAATTCAAGGAAAGCCAGGAAGCACTTCAGAAATCTCTCCACGAGAGAATCGATCAGATACCAGGCGCTCCGCCCACGCTAAAGAAAGTCGACGTCTAACGTTATTCATAGCGACCCTAGAAGAAGGAGGCAGCCCCAAAAGCGATACCTAAAACGTTTATAATGCCAAACATCCCTAGGTATCGTGCAACGTCTGATCCCAACGACCATCTCATGATGTTCAGTAACTTTATCAAAGCCAGCGACCTCACCGACGAGGAGATCGAGTCTGTTCAATTGAAGAAGTTCGTGGAAACCCTAGCAGATGGAGCTCTGCGATGGTATTCAATGTTGCCACCCAACTCCATTGGATCTTTCGCAGAGATGGCCGAATTGTTCGTGAAGGCGCATACAGGTGCTCATAAAACGGAGACCCGCGTGGAGGACATCTTTGAGATCAAGCAAAGACCCGACGAATCTCTCCGCAAGTATGTGGATCGTTTCCAGAGGGAACGTATGTTGCTCCCCAAAGTACCAGACATATGTGCAGCAATCGCATTTACCAACAGCCTAGACATCAGGAGCTCGGTGGCCACGCGTAGACTTTATGAGTCTCTTCGCGAGTTCCCAGCAGCCAGTTGGTCAGACGTCTACAATCGTTACAACTCTAAGGTACGTATCGATGAAGATAAATTAATTGGAACAGGTACTCGAGGAAGATCTCAGACACGTAGTGGTGGACCTGGCGGAAAGGCCGAGTCAGAAAAAGCAGACGTACGCTATGAACCGTACCCTGATCAGACACGCAGCCATTCCAAAGGACGCAACCGCAACAACAAAGGATTATCCCGGCGAGATAATTCGGAATCAAACCTCCGCAGAGCACCAAGCTTGCCAAGCTTCAACGTGGAAACATCTGAGGTAGTAGCGGCACTCATAGACTTGGGAGAAAAGGTCGGATGGCCAAAAGACATGAAATCTGACCCAAGCAAGCGAAACCAGGATATGTGGTGCGAGTTCCATCGTGATCACGACCACACCACCGAAGACTGCAAAGCCCTCAGGTATGAAATTGCTCATTTGTTGAAACAGGGATTCTTGAAGGAGTTCCTGACCGAGAAGGGAAAGCAGACTCATGCAAAGGCACAGCAAAACAAACTTGGCCCTCCGCGAGCAGCCTCTCCGAGGAGGAGAGTTAATGTTATTTCAGGTGGGATCGAGGTGGATTCTGTTACTGTCACAGCGAAGAAGTATGCAAAGGTTTCCATCACGAACAACAAGCGCCCACGATCAGAAGAAGTAATCACGTTTGAGGACTCTGATGCAAATGGTTCGCAATTCCCACATGCTGATGCGTTAGTCATAACGTTACGCGTGGCGGAATTCGACGTCAAGAGAGTACTCATTGACGCAGGCAGCTCTGCAAATATTATCCAATCACGGGTTGTCAGAGAGATGCAGGTATCAGACAAGATCGTGCCAATATCTCGAGTTTTGTCCGGTTTCAATAATTCCAGTGAGAAGACTCTCGGGGACTTACGCTTCTTATTCCAGACTTTTGGAAGGTAGGACTTGTCGTCAAAAGTCAGGGCCGAGGAGCACACAAATAGAAACCAATGTGCCCAGCCTCGGTCACCGGTATCCTCAGAACTGCGCACCAAGCCCTTGCTTCCGCGCATTCTGGCATTTACATAGCCGTCCTTGAAAATTTGTATACTATACAAAGAAATAATATGCTCATAACCAAAAGATTGATCGGTTCTTGCCGCGAACCAATCCAAAAGAGTAACTATTCTATACATGCTGGGGCTCAGCTGCCTCGGACAGAGGAGGTACTCCCGACAGAGCTTCTCCAACACAGGGTGCAGGGGTAAGCTACTCCCCACGGTGAAAGAATAGGTGCACATGGCTGTCCACCCAGCCCTCTGAGAAGTAATATTCTCCTCCTCAGAGACCGGTAAGAGGGGGACCTCATCGCCCCAGTGGCAGTCCACCCTTACTCGTGGGATCACCTCTTTCGTGATCCCAGACTTATATCTGTACGCCGGCCAGTTCCGCGTATCTCCTTCCCTATTATGGAAGGACTTAATATTACAGTCCGCTTCAAGTTCACCCCACTTCTTGGGGATTATCTCTGCAGCCGTAGCTTGTGTAGCCCGGGGCCTGGAAGTGGCCGCCGAGGAACTACTAGCAACATCAGTACCCTGGTTTCTCCTGGATCGTGAAGACATGGTTGCAAGGAAAATATGAAATTATCAGGAAGAATTCAAAGCTAGTCCAAAGTATTTTCAGAGAACAGCAGAGAAGAAATAAAGGCGAGTAAAAGGTTTCTCATCAGGCAAACCCCTATTTATAGGAGTAAAAATTCAGCCCCACCAACTTCCTTCAAGACACGTGGCCGTCAAATAGGGTTCACCAAAACTTTATAATATCATCATTACCCTGGAAAAGAGCAGTCACCTCGCGATCAACAGGCGACGTGTGCACGTGACTGAAGCGGTTTAAATTATTAATTTTACCCTTGGGGCACGCAATAGTCATTTCGGAATGACCTGCAATCTCGCAGACGTGCCAGCTGCAATTACTTTTTGTTACGGCACATTAAATGCGCACGTCATGAAGGCTTGTCACTTAGCTGATAAGGATCGTACGTCATCAAAATACATCACATGAAGACAAAAATTCTCAAGAGATTCCCGCCAAAAATTGTATCCACTCCTCGAATAGATACTCTGCTCGAGAAGTGCGGGGACTATCTGTATTGGATAAATGCTGACCAGACTTGAAAAGGTGACACGTGTCTTCCACGTGGCAGAACAGACTTTTCAACGGACAGATACCCAACGGGCAGACATTCGTCACGAATAGACCTAAAGAAGTTATGAAGCATTTCAACGGTCAACACAGCTTAAATAAGCAGTTATTAACACGATCATCCACGATCAACCTATTAATGACAATTAAGGCAATCATTACAACCCAGCGGTTATGACTCCAACGGATAGGTGATCGGCAGTTACTTATCCAAACGGATCCACGCCCAGCGGTTACAAAAATCCCAACGGGTGCCTGCCAGGCTTATAAATAGCATTCGCCTTAATCGATTATAGACAATCTGAACTTCATATCTGGAATATCAATAAAAATACTCTCTCTCTCGATCTTGCTCAATCATTCCCTTTGTTTTTATTTAGTTCTCTGCTTTACTCTTCTGAAGAGCGATTGATATCGAAGAACTCTCCCCAAGGACGAGTGACACGATACGGTTACCTCTCCTTATTTATGTTTTACGCATTACTTTTGTTTACTTATATGCGCATATCGTTATCATATCGGCTCATCGCATAAACTCTTAGTCTCAACTATTGATCGTGACCCCGCAAATACAAATTTAATTGTTAATTGGCCTAAAACCGGATCTAGGTTAAACAAAAATGAAAGGCTTCAACATATTCCCTTTCCAAGTTATCTGCAATATGTAACTTTTTAAGCAGTTCTTCTATTTATTACTCCTATTTACTTTGAAAACTTTTAGTCTTTTTCTTTCAACTTCTACCATGCTCTGCAGTATGATCATATAATTATACTTTTATGGATGATAGCAAGAAGTATACAAGTATTAATTTGAAATCGAAAAGTAGTACTAATTCTTTAGTGTCTAAAACAAGAAATGAAGTTTCGTTAAACATATAGTCAATAATGGACTTCACTAGAAATATACAAAGCTACAAGAAAAGTAATTTACCAAGTTTCTTTGGCACTCAGCCTGTGATGAATTTTCGCATGTACAAGACCAGATAATCAAGAAAGGAAGTTAAACCTGCAGTTATATGAGAAAAAGAAAATATAGTAGAAATGTCAGGTAAAAGTATAAGCAAGAAGAGACGGGTGCTTAGCAGGAAAAATCAAATGATTACAATTTGATAAGTCTATTTGAGATTCAATCCAAATAGCTCAGATATAAACCATCCCACTCACTATCTCTGATCCCACCAATACCTCAAATAGAACCCACAATAATTCAATCCTCAACCTCAGTTATAGAAGAATATTATTAAAATGAAATGCAGCAAACGATAAACGGACTACTTGCACTTACTTCAATTGAAGATACAATTAACCCTCTCAACCAATGCATAATTCAATTTTTGAAATTTAAGATGAAAACCCCATTAAACGATATTTAATACTGCGCCAAGCATAAAATAGATAATAAGCTTTCCCAATGATATAGCAGGATCCAAAAATTAGGCGGGTCCTTGTATTTGGAATCATAATTTATTTTTGGAGCCGAGAAACTTACTTCACTAATGTAACTTTCTATAGACAAATCTATTCGACATACATTACAGGATAGCTCCACTTATTGCTTATCTTATAACAACCTGCTAAAATAATTTAAACAATAAAATTAATTCCCATATCCCATATCTCACTCTTGGACTCGAAGGAAACTAATGTTCAATTTGCGTGAAGTATGTGCATATTTTTTCCTAAAAGCAAAGCATGACATATAATGAAAAATAATAAACAATCAACAAAAAAATTGAAAATCATCGTTACAGGTTTAATAAAAAGGGATTTCACTAAAGCACATTGGGAGCTTCTAATGGTTTTGCGAACAATCTTGTATTCCGATGTGTATTTGCCGCTCTTCATTGCCGGAGCCAACCTGTTGTTAATACTGTCGGAGGTAGAAAATGCCAATCCCAAGGTGTTGAGGAGAGCACAAGTTCACAGTTAGTTAGTTAGGTGTTAGTTAGTTAGTTGACATGGCAGTCTGCGTGGCACAGCTGTCCATGTGGCATTCATTAATTGGTCAGGCCACCTCACTAGTTAGTTAGCTTAGAAGTTAAGTTAAGTTAGTTAGTGGTAGTTAGTTAGTTAGAGGTGTATAAATATCCTAGCTAGGATATTATCTTAGCTCAGTTTTCAATATGCAATTTTGGTTCAATCAAGTTCACTCTCCGGAGTTCTTTGCATCGCAGTAGCGTTTCGATTCAGCAAATCTTTACATGGTATCAGAGCTGTAGGATGAATCCATGGCTTCCTTAAGACAGGAGATCTGAGGAACTTCATTACGATTCACTTGTGACAGCTGAGTTTTCCATTCGCTTTCTATTTTTTTGCCTTGCTTAAGATTCTCGCATTTCACTGTGATTTTCTGGTAGCACTTATCCTGCGATTGTCAAAATTGAACCCTAGATTAGTGTACAATGACAACATCAACTAATGGATTTGAGGGAGTAATAGTGGATCACAATCACCCACTCTATTTGCATGCTTCTGATGCACCTGGATCTATGACTATTGGGATAAAATTGAAAGGAATGGAGAATTATGCGATCTGGAGTCGTGCAATGAGGGTAGCTCTATTGGGGAAGAACAAATTAGGTTTTGTAGATGGAACGATTAAGAAGAACACATATGGAACTGATCTGCACAACCAGTGGGAAAGGTGCAATGCAATTGTAATGTCCTGGCTGATGTGCAATGTCAGTAGTGAATTACTCAGTGGAATCCTATTTAGGTCTGATGTATTTCTGGTGTGGAAGGATCTGAAGGAGCGTTTTGATAAGATAAATGGAACTAGGATTTTTCATTTACACAGGGAGATAGCAACATTGACTCAGGGAGTATCTTCCATAGCTGTCTACTACTCAAAGTTGAGAGATTTGTGGGATGAGTATGATTCCATTGTCCCCCCACCATCTTGCAACTGTGAGACCTCTAAGGACTTCTTAGAACACTTAGAGAAACAGAAGTTGTTCCAGTTTCTGATGGGACTGAATGATAGTTACAATCAGGCAAGAAGTCAACTCCTGCTGATGATCCCAATGCCTAGCATCAACCATGCTTATGCTATGCTAGTCCAGGATGAAGATCAGAAACAGATTAGTGGTGGGAACTCTTGTATTGGAGACAATAGGATGGATCCCACAGCTCTATATAGTCAGAATACATCAAGAAATCCTACATACAAGCAAAAGAGAAATGCTTATAAGTACTGTGAGCACTGTGATAGAAAAGGGCATACCATAGAGGAGTGTTTCAGGTTAAGAAAGTGTGATCACTGTGGGAAGACTGGGCATATCAGGAGAGATTGCCACCAATTGAAGATGCAACAAGAGCATTATCAGAGCAGCAGTCACCAAGGAAATCCACAGGCATACAAATCACAGAATAATTCACAGGGTTACAGACCTCAAAACAGGGCAAATGTAGTGCTTAATCAAGAGGTAACCACTCAGAAATCAGAGGAGCAAGCAGGACAAGTACAGCATCAGTCTCCAGTCTTAACTCAGAATCAATATGATCAGATTATGGCTATGTTAAATAACTCCACCATCACAGGATCTGCAGCTGCACAGGCTCATATGGCAGGTAATCTCTATACTAATGCAGACAATAGAGTGAGATGGATAGTTGACACAGGGGCAACTAATCATATGACTGGGACTGCTTCATTGTTGAACAACACTATGATAGAAAATGCAGGCAGGGTTCAGCTACCAACAGGTGATTCAGCAGAAGTCTCTCATATTGGAAGCTCTAGTCTGACAGGAGGTGATGTACTGCAGGATGTTTTATGTGTGCCAAGTTTCAAATTCAATCTTCTGTCAGTCTCTAAAATGACAAAGGATCTGAACTGTTGTGTCACATTTTACCCAAAAATGTGTGTATTTCAGGATCTCTCTACTGGGAAAGTGAGGCAGATTGGTAAGGAGCTTGGTGGTCTGTATCTAGTAGAAGTAGACAGGAATGGTCAGAATGATGGACACAGAAGCACACTCAGCTCTTGTGCAGCTGTCCAACAAGAAGTGAGTGCAGAAATTTGGCATCAAAGGATGGGACATGTACCCATGGGAGTACTAAGAAGACTGGATCAGTTCAAAAATAAAGGAGGGAAGTTTACTATTGAACATTGTCATGTGTGTCCAATGGCTAGACAATGTAGATTGCCATTTGGTCATAGTACTAGTAGGTCTAATGCTTTGCTGCAACTAGTTCATATGGATGTATGGGGGCCTTACAATGTGGCCACACATAAAGGAATGAGATACTATCTTACTTTGGTTGATGACTATTCTAGGTGGACCTGGATATTTCTAATGAAACTCAAATCTGATGTGATTGTTATTCTTAAGGATTTTATCAGATTAGCACACACACAGTATGGAAAACCTGTGAAGATTATAAGAACAGACAATGGCTCAGAATTCTTTAATGCAAGCTGCAGGGAACTTTTCAATCAGTATGGTATTATTCATCAAAGTTCATGTCCTTACACACCCCAACAGAATGGGGTGGTAGAGAGGAGGCATAGACATATATTAGAGACTGCAAGAGCAATCAGGTTCCAAGGATCACTACCAAGTTATTTCTGGGGTGATTGTGTGGAAGCAGCAGTTTATATCATCAATAGAGTTCCTTCTACTGTACTGGGGAACAAAACACCTTATGAGCTGATGCATGGGAAGGCAGCTCAGTTGGACCATTTGAGGACCATAGGATGCCTGTGTTATGGGACCAACCTAACTAGGACTGACAAATTTGCTTCCAAGGCAATCAAAGCAATACTATTGGGATATGGAACACACCAGAAAGGTTACAGGATTTTTGATTTAGAGAGCAGGAAAATAATAGTAACCAGAGATGTAGTGTTCCATGAGAAGATTTTCCCTTTCAGACAGAAAAACAGACTTGATACATTGATATCAGAACACATGGATCAGTTCCAACAAGAAGAAGTCTCAGATATTTCATACAATACTGAGGGAATCTGGCTTGACACTGACACAGCTGACAACATCCCACTATCTTATCCTGCACCTTCAGCACCTGCAGTTGATGTGTCCTCTAATGGGACACATAGAGAAGGAATTGACAATACTGAAGTAGAAACAGCTGATAACACTGGAGAACAGGTCCTAAGCCAGCCTCCAGCAGACCACAGCAGGCCTAGTAGAACTCAGAAGCCACCAATTTGGCAAAAGGATTATGTGCTATCTACAAAGAAATCAAATACTTGCATGTTCTCCATTGCTGATGTGATGGATTACACTGGTTTGTCTGCTGCATATCAGAGCTACATAGCTCATGTCTCAGAAGAAACAGAACCAACAAGCTACATGGAAGCAGCACAGGACAGCAGGTGGATAGAAGCAATGCAAGCAGAAATTAAGGCACTAGAGGAGAATGGAACTTGGCAGGTAGTTCCCTTGCCCAAAGGGAAAAGAGCCATAGGGTGCAAGTGGGTGTATAAGATAAAGTATAAAGCCAATGGAGAAGTAGAAAGGTTTAAAGCAAGGCTTGTAGCAAAAGGCTACAGTCAAAAGGAAGGACTTGACTACCAGGAGACATTCTCCCCAGTGGTTAAGATGGTGACAGTGAGATCTGTTCTGTCATTAGCTGCAGCTAAGAATTGGGGTATTCATCAAATGGATGTGTTTAATGCATTCTTGCAGGGAGATTTGCATGAGGAGGTGTACATGGAGTTACCCCAGGGTTTCACCTGTAAGAAGGGGAAAGCACAGGTCTGTAAGTTGATCAAGTCACTTTATGGCCTAAAGCAGGCATCTAGGCAATGGAACATCAAGTTAACTTCAGCACTGATAGCATCAGGATTCAGACAGAGTCATTTGGATTATTCATTGTTCACCAAGAGGTCAGAAGGGCACATTGTCATCATTCTCATCTATGTTGATGATCTACTGATCACTGGAAGTGATGAAGGTCTGATTCAGGAGGCCAAGACTATCTTACATACACATTTCAAGATCAAAGATCTTGGACCACTTAAATATTTCCTTGGCATTGAGTTTGCCAGAAGTACAGAAGGCATTCTCATGCACCAGAGAAAATATACACTGGAGCTTATATCAGAAGTTGGTCTATCAGGAGGTAAGACAGCACCTTTTCCCATAGAGCCAAATCAGAAGTTGACTACTGCAGCCTTTGATGCTCATTTTGGAATAAGAGGAGATGCAATCCTCAAGGATCCGGGTGGCTATCAGAAGCTGGTGGGTAAGCTGTTGTACTTGACTATTACCAGGCCAGACATAGCCTTCTCTGTCCAATGTCTGAGTCAGTTCATGCATACACCCAAGCAATCACACATGGATGCTGCCCTGAGAGTGGTAAGATATCTGAAGCAGGCACCAGGGATGGGAGTTATGATGAGAGCAAACACAGATGGACAACTGAGAGCCTATTGTGATGCAGATTGGGCATCATGCCCAAACACCAGGAGGTCCATCACTGGTTACCTGGTTAAATTTGGTGATTCTCTTATTTCCTGGAGGTCCAAGAAGCAGGTTACTGTCTCTAGAAGCTCAGCAGAGGCTGAGTACAGGAGTTTGGCATCTACTGTTGCAGAAATTGTGTGGCTTGCTGGACTGTTTAATGAGCTGGGAGAGAGAGTTAGCTTACCTGTGTCTCTTTACTGTGACAGCAAAGCAGCCATTCAGATTGCGGCTAACCCTGTCTTCCATGAGAGGACTAAACACATTGACATTGACTGTCATTTCATCAGGGAGAAGCTTCAGCTTGGGTTGATCAGTACTATCCATCTAAATACCAAGGAGCAGCCAGCAGACATTCTAACTAAAGGCTTACACAGGCAGCAGCACTATCATTTGATGTCCAAGCTAGGAATGAAGAACATCTTCATACCTCCTAGCTTGAAGGGGGGTGTTGAGGAGAGCACAAGTTCACAGTTAGTTAGTTAGGTGTTAGTTAGTTAGTTGACATGGCAGTCTGCGTGGCACAGCTGTCCATGTGGCATTCATTAATTGGTCAGGCCACCTCACTAGTTAGTTAGCTTAGAAGTTAAGTTAAGTTAGTTAGTGGTAGTTAGTTAGTTAGAGGTGTATAAATATCCTAGCTAGGATATTATCTTAGCTCAGTTTTCAATATGCAGTTTTGGTTCAATCAAGTTCACTCTCCGGAGTTCTTTGCATCGCAGTAGCGTTTCGATTCAGCAAATCTTTACACAAGGCCATAAAATTGATAACATTAAATATTAAAAGAAAGCGTAGACGGAATCAGAGATCAGAAGTGGTTATAAATTTTTATCAAGAAATCCACAAAGTTGAATAACGATACCGGAACTTGAATATTACTAATAACATCCTCAGCCAAAGAACGAACAGAATCCCAAAAATATTAGCTGTAGCATGCAGAAGAAGGTTGAAAATGAGCCCTAAAATTTTAGTTTTTGTTTTATCAGGAGGGAGATGATTTTCGCTTCTTTGAAAATTATAGCAAAATTTTAGAGGGAAATTTTCGTGAAAATATTTGGGGGGAGATTTTATTTTGGATAAATTACACCACATATAACTTTATGAAACTTATTTACCAAATATAGAGATACTTTGATTATTTTAAAAAAATAGCAACACTTTTAACATTTGTTACAAAATATAGCAAAAAACTAAAAGTGTGGGCAAAATAAAATCCCTAACCCTAAAAGGTTGGAAACCAACACATATGCCTACTACTCAACAAATAAGGAAAATGGCTATGACCATTTATGTCCCTCTAATGGCAGAAAACAATGCTTCTGGAAATTCCTCCGAAAATCAATTTTCATTCCATTCATCTAGCTTTTGTCCCATTTGATTGGCAAGAAAAGCTCTCCATTTCAAAGTATAATTGGCACCTTCAACTATTATAAATGTGCAAGAGATGGTGGACGACTCCTCCAACTGCTGCCAGCACCGACATCCACCACCCGCGCCTGCATATTTTTCTTCTATGGCTACTGATGTTGCTAACCTTGTCATTGTCGCCGCCAACTTTTCCATCGGAACGTGCTGCTGCCGCCGGAGAAACGTGGTGATGCTGCTTTCAAACAAGCCACTGCTTATAGATATTCTCTGTCTTTTTTTCTGCTGCTTCCAGATCTGAAAATTTTTTGATTTGTGATTTGCTTATAGATATTCTCTGTCTTTTTTTCTGCTGCTTCCAGATCTGAAAATTTTTTGATTTGTGATTTTTCAACTTTGTATGGCAGTTGTATGGCAACCATATGTGAACTGTATGGCCATTGTATCGCGGCTGTATGTGAGCTGTATGACAGATGTATATGACTTGTATATGATTTGTATGATATATTTATCAATTGTATCGCTTTTGTATCTCGTGTGTTTTGCTTGAATATATATAGTTCTTCTTCCCATTCTTTTTTTATTATTTTTATGGTGATTATAATGGTGGTTATGGTGCTTTTGGTTGTTGTAAATTACGTGTATGTCTATTGTATATATTGTATGTACAATAGAAAAACACTTGTCATACAATAAACAATTTTAAAAAGAAAAACTTAAAAAAAGAATCCGGTGGCCGGCGACTGGCTGAAGGTAGCGGGCAGGGGGTTGGCAGTGTGGGGGGGAGGGGGGAGGGGTTTGGGAGGGGGGCAGTGTGGAGAAAGAAAGAGGAAGGGGATTTAGGATTTTGTTCACTTTTTATGTATATTTGCTATTTTTTGATAAAATAGTATTGCTACTTTTGAAAACTCTAGTAATATTGTTATTTTTGTGTAAAGTAGAATGTTAGTTTGTATACTTATGTAATTTGCCCTTTTATTTTCAATATTTTGGGAACAATTTAGGGCACACTTTATGGTGTTGTTTCTGCAAAAACAAAGAGATACCCTTATAAATCGTTGCATTATGTGTGAAAAAGCGTTGTCAAATGTTACGTGATTAGCAACGCTTAAATTGTGTTCTCTTTATATTTTGAAAGAACGTTTTGCAACCGTTGCCGCAATTCCGTTGCCAAAACCAGTCGACAAAGGCCACCCTTGTAAAAGCGTACCCATTAATACCTTTGGCAACAGTTTTAGAGCGTTGTAAAAAGTAAGTGTGGTCATAGGCCAAATTTGTTGTAGTGTTGGGTCGTGTCAATCTCACCCTCCCCAAACTCGACTTGTGGGATTACACTAGGTATGTTGTTGTTGTTCAATATCTACATCTTTTTTTTTTTTTAAAAGTATATTTCGAATCGAAGTTTTTCGGAAATAGTATCTCTACCATACATAAAATAGAGAGAAGGTGAGCATACACCTACCGTCCTCATACCCCACTAGTAAAGTGACACTGATTATATTTTTGTCGTATTGAATGTCTGAATGTATTTCAATAAAACTAGGTGTATATGTTGAGTAGTACTATGAATTAGTACGATACTTCTGTAATCTGGGATATATGATTAAATTGAACTGCAATATTATTCTATTTCAGCAAACTAGGTGTATATGCTGTGTAGTGCTACAAATTAGTACGATACTTCTAATGTAATCTGGGATATATGATTATATTGAATTGCAATATAATTCTTACTCAATTGGGACTATTGTGGTTATGTTTATACGCACTTTTGTATAACTGATCTGACTAGTGCATTGAGCATGTTTTCTGAATTACGTATTAGCTCGTGTCTTGAATTGGGTGAAAGACTTGACTTGTGATCTTGTGCGAAGCAATGGGAGACCAAGTTCTGGTGAGCCCCATAAATGTGCCCTGACATATTGAGAGTGTCATTTAGATTTCTGTTTGATATTTTTATTAAGTGTTTCACTTGATGATAAGAAAGGGTTCAGTAACTCGAGTTTGATAATCGTAGTTGGTTTTTGAACAACTGTTGTTTATATATATTAGGTGTGGAGATTTCTTTGAAAATTTGGAAGGATGTGGATGTTGAAACTCTCAAATAAAAAATATAACGAACAATTAGAATTATAAAAAACTGTAATGACCGACTTAATTAGGGTCAACATGGATGCCACGTGACGAGGAGTTGCAAATCACTCATATAAGTGATTGTTACTAACATGTCGAGGGACATTGAAGAACTGAATTCGATTCTTTCACACGCTTTTTCTCTCTCCCCTTTCTGCTTGATTCAACTATTCTCTCTTCCATTTCTTCTCTCTTCTTCTTATTACCCAATCTTTCCTTGATTCTTTCAAGTATTCCATCGCCATTAATGGAGGCTTGAACCTTTCTTATTCTTGTTCTTAACCATGCCTACTGTAATAGATTGTAATAGTGATCATAAATTAATAAAACTTCCCAATATCTCAATTCCAATTCAATTTCCCATTTGAATACGTGAGTACATTACAAATGGTATTAGAGCCACCCACCACCCTCCGTTCCCATTGACAATGACGTCAATATTGCAGTGTTTGCCCGAGATAGAAAATTTTCATTTGCCCTTGGGGCTAGAAATTTGTCTAGCGCACAACCGGAGACGACTGATGCGGAGCGTGGTGGGTTTGTTATGTATCATTGCTGCTATGAGCTTGTGGTGGCGACGACGCAGAGCTGCGACGACGGGACGAAGGCAGCTATGATGATGTTGACGAGAGGACTGAACCAATTGTGGTGATGATGAGACGACGCAGAGGTGGCACTGGCTATGCCGTGGCAATATCATCTCGGATTTGGTGATTGCATTTAGCTCTACGGGTTAGATTCGAACCTAGTTTTCTTTGATCTTTCCTCCATGTGTTTGTGAAACTTGTTTAGTCTTTAGGTAAAAATGCTGAGTGACATCTTTAGTATAATCAGTGTGTTTAAGTTGTTAATCCTCATTAATTAGCTATAATATCTAGCAGGTAACAAAATCTATCATGTTGACGTGCGAGTTCTAAATGAGCAATAGTTCATATGCTTGAAGTTTATCCCTGTTAATAGCTAATAGATTAGTGTGTCAATATGATGTAAGATTGTAAGTCTCTATATGTGAGTGTTTGTCTGAGTTTGTTCATTTGTTCATCATCAAGCTTCAGAATCATTTGAACTACTGGCGTCCTATTGTTTGTTCAGTACCACAAATTGTATGCTTGTGTTTGTTATTCAATTAAAGGAGAAGGTTGTCAGGTGCAAGTCCAGTAGTTAATCTTTTGACTTTATTTTGATTCGTCAGTTGAGGCGTAAGCGCCAATTTGTCTATTTATTGTTGTCCATGTTTCTGTGAGCTTTTGTTGGAGGATTTTGTTAAAATTTGTAGTGAATGTGTCTAAGTAGTTTGTGAGGAAGTCTTTGGGAAAGCATGAAAGGGTTTTAGATAAGCTTTTATGTAGCTTGAGTTTTGGCTAATGAAAGGGAGTGCATAAACTTGGCTTGGGATAGCTAATGGCTTAATAGAATCTAAAATAGATATTGACTTAGTTTGGTCAAGTTTTAGGGGGTAAAACTTAAGTTCAAATCTAAAAATCAGATTGTGTCTGAGAGAGTCCAAAGTCAAATAAAAAGACGAAGGGTGACAACACTTTTGAAGGCTTTCCAGCCCATCTCTTTTGTTGGCTAGCTAAGCATGCCAAAGAATATTAAATGTTCTGAGTTAAAGCTAGGGGTGTGAAAAATCGAACCGATACTGATAGTCGAACCGTTACCGCTACCGATAAGCATAACAATATCGGTATAATGGTTATTGGTTCAGTAGTGATATTAATTTCCAATACCGATAAGATATTGGTACGGTAACAGTTTCTAAATCTCTTTACCGTTACCGCACCGATAACCGATAAGGTATTTTTTTATAATTTTTATATATTTTATTTTATTTATTACTAGTATATTAAGTCATTTAAACTCTTAATTTATAACTTTAACTTATAGGTTAAACTTCAATTATTATTATTTTTGGTGGTTATATTTCAACACTCATACACTTTAATTATTAGGCATGGCCAATTTTATAATTAATGTTGCTTTCTCAGGTCATTGTTTAGACTTTTTTATCTTATTTTTTCTTTTTCTTTTTCTATTTCATTTTTTTTTTGTGTCATGTTAGCATATCCTTAAGACTTGTTGATTGCACTTGTTTACTTAGCTAGCGTTTGGACATAGGTGAGAATTTGAATTTTTGAGGTTGAGTGAAAAATAATTTTTGGAACTTGAAGTTATGTTTGGACATACATTTTACTTGAAAAAAAGTTGAAATTTTGTGAGTGGATTTTCAAATTTCCGAAAAACAGCCTTTGCGTACTTTTTGGATTTTTGAAATTTTTTGATTTCAAACTTGGCAATTTGGTATAAACAAACACTTTTTCAGAAAAAGTTCCCAAAAAATGTCCCTAAAAACTATAAACAAACAGGGGCTTAGTTTGTTTAGATGATTTGTCTATTACTTTAGTAGTTGTTTATAGTAATGAAAAAAATCTTACCCGCTGACAACCATCCACCGAGAATTTGCGCATTACTTCGGTGTACCAGTTACTGAACCGTTAGCTACCGAACCGTTAAGAGCCGATAATCGATAACCGATAGCTTATTGGTACGGTATTGGTTTTACATAATTACATACCGTTAACCGATATACCGTCACCGATAAGCTCAAATCCGAACCGTACCGGTCCATAAACACCCCTAGTTAAAGAAAAGCCTTCACATGCCAAAGCTAAGTCATGCTTTTGACTTGGGCAGTTAAGGGGTTATACTTTTACTCTTCTTATACTTCACCCATAAGGCTATTTGAGGGAGCCTTCACTCTTCATTTTGGGGATCATTCGAAAATACACACATATCTGGAAAAATCCATTCATTCTCACACTTCAACAAAATATTTCCAGATCTGAAAATTGAGAGTTAGACTAAAGAAAGAAAATAGAGTTGAAAATAGTGAGATACTTGAGAGATAAAAGAGAGTCATACATTCTTGGAGTTTTAAGTAGGAAACTTGGGTATTTGAAGGGTCTGAGTTGCTGGTTGTTTCATTGGGCTATTTGGTTTGCTGGCGGCTATTGGTTGTTGTTGTTGGTTAGTTTGGTTTTATTGAAAAGCTTCCTCTTAGCTTGAGGAAATTTGCTAACCAGGTAAACACAACTTATTTTGGTGCATTTACTGTTTTTATCAGTAATATGTTGAAAGGGTAAAGTTTTATTTTATGTATGTGATATGTTGAAAGAAATACAAAATATTGAGTCATTATTTAGCGTGATTCTTTGTATTTACTAGTTTATGCTTGTTATTAAACTAAATATATGTAGTATGAGTGACTGAAATCACGTGCTGGAGTACAACTTGAATTTAAGAGTTGTGGAATGAAAAAATGATTTTTCCATGTGAGATTCAGCCCCTTCCATAAATCTGGCCATGTAATTCAAATTAGTAGCTAAAATATCAAGATTGTCTCAAGTTAAGACTAGATTTGCAAATAAAGTTGGAAAAGTATTTTACTGGAACAAATCTGATATGAAAAGCATGAGGTCAAATCCAAAGCTAGTATTTTGAATTGGAGCAGTCTTGCAAATTTAACATTAAAGGCAGAAAGTAACGTGGATAATTTTTTTTTTTTACAAATTTAGCTTAGTTTATGGTGGCCTTTCAATGAAGTTCATAATTTTAAATAAACAATCGGCTAATACTAAAATATATGAGATGAAAGGGGCCACTAGTTGCCTCGAGATAAAGGAGTGGTTATTCCTTAAGTAGATATATGATAAAGGGGTTGTTCGTTTCATTTTTATCGATTAGCAGTGTTCGACGTAGGGGTGGAAATAAACCGAACCAAATTGAAAAAACCGACCGAACCAATTTTTTTAAAAAAATTCGTGTAATCACCTAATTTTGACAGAAAATTATAATATATAGCTTAAATTAGCCATGTTAATTCTTCTAGGATTTTCGCCTATTTTCCTAGATTTTTGTCCTTTCATTTTAGCTATTTTAGTCACTTAATTAGAAGGAAACTCATAGAAAATAGCCGAAAAATATTTTCGTTGATATGATTATTTGTTTGAATGTGTTTCCTTGTTTTAATTGTTGTAATTACTATAATTGTATGATTTTAATCTTTATTGATATAATTAGGTGGTTTGCTAATTGTGTATACATATGTGCTTTAGTCTAGTCTAATTAAAAAGCCATTTTGGGCTAATGTTAATCAGAAAAAAAATGATAAAATGATCCAATCAAATAGGCCCACTACCCGACCGAAGTTGCCAAGTATATAAGCCTTATTTTGCTAAATTTGGCGCAGTGACACAAAACCTTTCAAAACAAAGGAGACTCTGCCTATTTTTCTCCAGCTCACAGGAAAACTCACGCCACTGTAAACCCGTGGTCCTGCCACCGCCGGACCACCATTGCCTGTGGTCGGGAAAATGCAAAAACACATGTTTGGGCTCCTTTTCACCCCTCTTTCCATTTTCACTATTATTTTCACCGAAAACTCAATAAATCGACGTAGCTCGAGTTTGGAAAGGGCTGTCCAAACTCAACTCCGGCAGATCCCATTTTTCTCCGGCGAAGCCATACCTTTTCGGCTTTCTCTCACTCTCCTCTACACGAATTTGAAGGCACTTTCCCTAAAATCCCCTGATTTCCCCTTCGCGCCTTGCTTCCCGTTTCCCCTTTATATTTCCTTGAGTTTGTAAATGATTTGTTGCTTTGGAGGTTGTGAAGTGCAAAAATTATTATTGTTTTGAATAGGTAATGGGGGGATTTTGTAGTTGTGATGACATGTTGGTGATGTAGCGACTGGTGTTTGGATGGTGGTGCAGTGATGCCAAGGCGATGTTGCTGTTGTTTTTGAATTGGTGAGGCGTTGTCGAGGTAGTGACGTTTGGCAGTATGTGGCGCTGGTTGATTCGGCGAAGCAGGCAGTGGGGTGATTGATTTTTTAATTGTTGTTTGTGGCTGAATGCTATGGTATGAAGATTGATGTTGTGAGGGCTGTTCGGACAAGCCACTGATGGCTAGCGACATTTTGATACCAGTAAGGCAGTGGTGATTACGTGCTTTAGTGTTCACAAGTTAGATGGAACTATAGCTCCCTTTCTCTCTCTCATTATTATTGATGCGGGGCAAACCACCATGAGACCGTTCACCCGGAGTCAAGCCAAAGAGGTCCAAGACGCTCACCAATACTTGGTTTGGAAGGGGCTTGAAGATGGGAGCCTTGGAAGCAATTTGAAGAAGTATCACATGATAACAGGGCCAAGCGCTCCGCCCAAAGAGGAGGCGCTCCGCCTGAATGGCTCACTGCCTGAAATGGTAGGCACTCTGTCTAAGGCAACAAGCACTCTGCCCTAGGAGGTCCGCCTGGACTAGGCGCTCCGCCCAACTGTGTTCCACTCCGGGAATTTACCTAGACATTTCCTAAAATAGCCCTGTGTGGCTTATCTATTTTACCCAACTTGTGGGGTGTTACTTAGGCTTGAGGAAACCCCTATAAATACCTCAATAGCCTCTTTTATTTCAATTACATACCTTTGAATATTTAAGAACAATTTGAGACATGATCTTTTGAATGAATGAAACCTTTTCTTTTAGCTTGAATAAATTGGTAGAACTAATTGAACCTCATTCCAAACCCGACCGAACCCTTTGCAAGAGACGAGTGTCTCTTGAGGACTGTTCTTATAGTGTAGGTGAATCTTGACATCGATTCGAGGGTGTATCGAGACTAGGTCTTCGATACTACCTTAAAGGATAGTTCAAGCCTCATCTTGCTTCTATCTTATTTTCTCGCTTCCGTGATTTTCTCGTATCATCTTGGTATCAGAGCACTCGATCCTTGTTCATCGTGCCTACGTTAGTTTCTAGTTTAGATTCATTGTTATTATTGTTGAAAAAAAAGAAAATACAAAAAAAAATTTGAAAATTACAAAAAAATTGCTAGAACTTCGTGATTATGATGTCCCATTCGATAATATGTATTGGGGATTGTTCCTTGATATTTACCCGTTGATTATGTACCATGTTTACATGTTTTGAAGTTGTGCAATTAAATTTGAAGATTTGAATCCCAACTTTTGTAACCCTAGCTTGAATGGCTTTGGATCTTGATTGTGATCTTGTTATTGGGTGTTTCATGTTAAAAATCATTGGAGTTTATTGGGATTAGTGCAATAAAATTTTGGGTACCTTGATTTTGAGAAAACAAGGTGAAATCATCGAAAAGTTGAGGTGAAAATTTATAAAACACGTTGTTGGAAGAAGCTGAAGAACACCATCAGGCGCTCCGCCTGCATTCTAGGCGCTCTGCCTCGGTGAGCTACTGTTCAAGTTCTGAGGCGCTCCGCCCAAGGCTGCTCCACCTGACCCTATGACTTGGGTTCGGGTAGTTTTCTTTTAGGTTTTCGTGTTTCTTTTGATTGCATTACTTCCGGCTAGTACTATTAGAGTAACATTCCTACTTGATTAGTACTAGTTAATTGAGCCTTTAGGATAATCGTGCTTAGTGGAGAGTAGAACTCAAAGAAGACTCGTAGTTACTTTTTGTTTTAAGTCCGCACTTAAAGAGCTTAGCATCCATCGAGTCCCATTAATTCCACTCACCCCGAAGAGTGCTTGTCTTGTGGATTGTTTGGTTGTTGATTAGGAACGTGGTTCAACTACGTGATATCTTTGGTTCAAGCTTGAGTGATAAATCCCCCACCACTAAACGAGTGTACCCGAGTGACATTCAAGTAAGGTGTGTGTGTGTGAGGTTATTTCAGTAACCGTTTGCTTGTTTTGTAGGTAGCATGGCCGGTGAAGGTGATGATCCCATTAAGAGTGCCTTGGCTACTATAATGGCCAAGTTGGAAGGCATGAGCTTAAGGCTTGAAACTCTTGAACTAAGGACCCCGAGTGTCCAACTTGAAGCCGGAGAGGGTACAAGTGATGGCTCAACCATTACCCCATAAAAATTTGCGGAACTAGCCAAGCAACAAAGGCTAAAGGATGATCTTTTTCGTAGAGAGTGTGTGTTGGGCATAGCTCAACAAGTGGGCATTCCCCACAACTTGGGCGATCCCCAAGGAGATGTTCCACTCCCTAGACCCCATAGGAATATTGCACCCCTTAAGCATGTTGATGAAGCTCAAGAAGGGGAGGAACCCGGGCTTGGTGATGATGGTAATGACTTTGATGCTTCCTATCCGAATAGGAGAGCAATGAATGGAGGCCGGGAAGTGAATAGGGCTAGAGCCCAAGGTCGAGGACCTCAAATGGGGTATGATGGGAGGAATGTGAGAAGGGATTATGATGCATATGGTGATAAATTTGGGGGCCAACCGGAGCCTTATCGAGGGGGTCGTGACAACAATAATCTCAATAGTGCGAAGATCACTATCCCTACATTCAAAGGGTGTAGTGATCCGGTCAAGTATCTTGAGTGGAAGGTGTTGATGGAGAGAATCTTTGACACAAATGATATAACCGAAGAGAGGAAAGCCACATATGCTATCTCTGCCTTGGAGTCCTTTGCTTCCGCTTGGTGTGAGTCGGTCAAGAGGTCAAGAAGATGGAATGTTATGCCCGTGAACCTTACTTGGGATGAATTGTGTCACGACCCGTTTTCTGAACGAGCTGCGACCGGCACTCGGTACCTGAACTTGACCGAGCGAACCCTCTAAACTTGTCCGTGATCTTCTATGTCCCATGATATGCAAATGATGCAGTCTTTAAAATAAAATTTCAATAAATAAATTTTTGAAACAATATTCCTTGTACCGATAAAATACATAACTTTATTTAGTTCTAGGCAAAACCATGCAAAATGGACAACCACACCCAACTACTAGACTGTCTATGAAGCCTCTAAGAGTAAATACCTGACACTACTACTAATAATAAGAAAGGATGAACAATAAATAATCTCCACGAACAAATGCAGAGCTCTTCGATTGACTGGTTAGTGGGAGGGTATCCTAGCTCTTAGCCTGCTTGCCTGCAAAACTTGTGCCTACATTGACATAGGTCAATGTAGGTTCCCATGAAGAGAACGTCAGTACACCACGGCGGTACTCAGTGAGTCTCAACGACCTCCCACTAAAGCGGGAACGAGACATTTAAAAGAAAAACTTAAAATGCACATAATTCATTAAGACCATGAGAACATAAAACCCTTAAAGAAAACTGAAATAACTTGAAACAATGAAATTCTGACTTTTAAACATAATATATATATATATATATATATATATATATATATATATATATATATATATATATATATATATATATCGTTTATTTACTTTTTTGGGGAGTACCAATTAACTCTGACATAACATGATTTCATAAAGTCACCGTGTGATCGGCACGGGTTCGATCCCCGCCTGATCGAATAGGCCCCTTCACTGTGGCGCCACACAGTTCCAGGTGAGAGCATGCTGCGCGTTTTGTGCCTTGGCCGTGTCAGGCAAATCTTATAATAAACTCCTACTCTGGCACGAGTAGTTTCGGGGTCAACAATAACCACTACAGGTCACGAAACCCTTCTCAGAATCTCAAGGTAACTCCCAGAACATTTATATAAAACCTTACTTGACCACTTTAAGCTCCAATAAATTCTTTGAACATAATCCATGAACATAAACAATAATATTCTTGAGTAAACATGACATGAGCACATGAAAAGATCGTTCAAAATATTTTCAAATATTCTTTAATTCATAAAAAACTTGACATATAATATCACGTAATAAACATAACAAACTATGAACATAAATGCATATAAGTCAATGATGAACTCTTGAACATTAAGTAGAATGAGGTTTAGCTAATATGTACTATCTCGCTCCAATTAAACACATATTAGCTCTTTAAGATATTTTATCAAATACTTTGTAGACATGCTTTAGTGAGTAAAACCTCTTTAGTAAAGGGTTATATCAACTCACCTCAATTCTTCTTTTGAGTGAATCGTCAGCTCCCAGAAATCTAATATATCCAAATAGGTTCAATTGAAAATTGGAGATTTATTCTCTTTGAATCCAACTTGTTCATGTATCATAATTAATCCCGGGGTAAGCAACTAGTTTTTGCTTCAGCCTATAAAGTTCTCTTGACCATATTAAGGAATCCAAGACTTGTCTTCCTGATCGCAAAGCAAAGGACTAAGAAAGTGTTCTTGGTTTTGTTCTGCTCCTCACTGTTCCGTTTTGTATGGCAACTAGGCTTTTGCCTTTTACACCCCTAAATAAATTTAGTCAATTGGGCCATGTGGTGGCCCACCAAGCGTCCCATCTTATGCCCCTAATATTTGATTGCACTTTAAACTTTAAGCACAATTAACTTGTAACCAAAAAATAGGACATGCCTCAAATCACCATAACTTTTTATATTCCCATACCATTGCAGAACATCAATGTATTATTTACCCACAGAATGTTCCAGATATGTGGAGATTCACTTATTGTACATGTTCAGAATTTGCATTAATTTAATTCCCCTTCACATAAATGTACTTCCAAGGTGCTCATCTGTTATATTCTAACCCCAACTATAGATTATATATCATCCTTCTATGATATATTTCATATTTGAGTCTCGTCACACAAAACAAGCTTATTTAAATTATTTCTCATATCAACAAAGTCCTGAAATATATAAAAAAATAAATTGTGGAACGTTACATTCTTCACCCCTTAAAAACATTCGTCCTCGAATGTTGGTTAATTTATTCCTTAAACCCTTTTTTGACCATCTCTATCGTATTTGATGGACTCAAGAATTTACAAAATTCAAGGTCGCTATATTCTATCTCACTTAAGAACATTTGCCCTGAACATCGGTGAAGCCATTTTTTTTCTATTCAAGCTTAAAATGGAATGTCAGGCCTTATTGCCACTTTCTCAATTTACTTGTGGTCTCAAAATTTGGCTAAACTTTTGACGTTCTTAAGAATTTCTACAGCGTCTCCCGTGTAAATAAGAATATGCCAAATTTTCAACCTGACCTAAAGCATCATAACCATTAGCATCACTTGCATAACATCCTCAAACATTGTTTCTTATCAAGCACTCTTGAACTTTCCATAACTCTAACTACCATAAACATAAACTTTTCATTGCATGATCAGTTATAAACATGACTATTGCATACTTAGATGACATAAATAAAATATTAGAGAACATAAGACATTTGTGGCTTAAGTAATGTCTTAAGACATTTGTGCATAATCTTCCTTAATCTGTCTTTTTTGTTTTGTTTTGATTTTTTTTTTTTAAGTGCAACGGTCCATAAAGATTACACGGGACATAAGGATTTTTATAACTATATGTGCCTTCAGATTCCTATTTCTTTCACGTAGCTCCCACAGGACTATACAATCTCATCTTCATCTCCCTGGTTGGCATTTATGTGCTCTTATCAATCTATAAATCTTATCATTTTTACTTGAGAACTTTGCACCTCTACATGACGCTTCCTTTTCTGACTCTTCCAGACAGGGAGAGTAACATAGGGCTAGTCATGTACTCATTTTCGTAAAATTATCTTACGAAATTAAACATGACGAGAATTTCATTAGGAAGCCACTCATTTTTTCCATCTCATGAATTTATACTACCATGTCCTCTCTGGCACATAACATAGCTCATAAGTCGTACTTTCAAGATATATAATCTTTTCAATTTCTAGATTTATGGACAAATCTCATCCTTGTGTTTTATCTCTATTGTCGTCATAATCATCATCGTTATCCATGAAAATTTACCTTTCACTTCCAAAACCTTAGCTTTTCTCCTTTTTTTGATGATCTTAACAATTTCATGAGATTGTAAATTGCCTTGATCTATGTCTGACTAAACGATCTTCTTCGAGCTCTCAAAGTCATTGTTGTTCATTGCTACAAAGATGAGACCGTAGTGCTCCTTCGTTTTACATCCAACGTAAAGACGAGAACCAACATTGGGAACTCCACGGAAGCTAAGCAGTGTAATGGGCCTATTTTATGCTTTTATATTAGTTTATATGTATAAAACTATGCTGCTATTAAAATGTGCATTTCATATCTTAATTTGATCTCCACAGTTGCCTTTCCACGTCATAAATTAAATCACTGTTTTCTTGTCCTTGTCCCATAAGATCTCCTGATGTGCATTTTCTGTAGCACTCCTCCATTGACATCTCTTTCTCACAGAAATTTTAATACCAAGCTTAAGCTTTTCTCTTCTTAAATCCAAATAACTCTGTATCCATCATATTAGTTCCCGATTCTAGCAATCACACCAGATTTAATGTGGATGTGCATTCATTTTTCAATTACGTAAATCATCTCCATTCTAAATTCCTCTCACATGGCAATGTGCCAAAGAAACTTTTTTAAATTTTTTTTTCGTCAGCGCCAAAATATGCCTCCTTCGAACGGACACACGCGCCATACATCTAATAATTAATATACCTTAGTACCTCAGAACTTAACTCGCATATACAGGATTATTCTCAGGCAAGATTCAGTGTCATGTAGGGCACCTCTAGACATAACCCAAACATAACAACCTCAAAATTCGAGTTGCCTCGTCAAGTATCTCTGAATCTTTCGTTACAACTCTAGCCTCAAAAAGTATTATTACCGTTTTGCAAATTTTGGGGCCTTAAGTCACTATTTCATGCTTAGAGCTTGTTGGAAGTCTAACTCTGTCACATTTTTTTTTAAAAGTAATACGGGGCTTTAACATCGCACTTATAGCTTGTCGAAGGTCTACTTTTACAACATTCTTTCTGACATGTTGCTTTTGAGTTCTTCAATGCTGCTTAGTTCTCATTAGGGGGTCTTTGAGTACATGTTGAATCCCCCCCTTTTTTTTTTCCATTTCAAATCCATATTTCCTCTACTAGGCACACTTGTCTTAGAAAATTTAAAAGTGTCAATTTGTAAGAATTTGCCTCTCTAGGCAGTTTATATACCTCTAAAAACTTGAGATTATGCTTCTTCGTGATCTCAAAGATTTGGTACTCGACTCCCACCATAAATATTCAGGCTTCCCTTTACGCAAAACAATCCGTTCACTATGTCTAATAAGATTAGCAGTATTGTTTACTTCCCAACCAAAAAGATCTCATCTAAAACTCCATGTTCCATCAATCTCCAGTTCCGCACTCAGCTGTAGTAGCCTCTTGATTTAATAATGAAGTGTACAGGTCATGGATAAACTATCTTAAAAGTTCATGTCCATACCACTTGACATGTCGTAATCTAATTTTACTTCATTCCAAAAATTAAGGAGCACTAATTGTTTGGATTCTTCCAAATGCATACCTACTTCCATAATGTAACTCAAGAACTATAAAAAAAAAAAAAAGAAGGCTCTTATTAAAAAAAATCCTTGCCAGCCAACCCATCCTTTCATTGGTGAACTGATAGTGGACCACCATTTTTTTTTTCCAACTACCCTTGCCATGTAGGATTTTTTCTCATATTAGCAACCAAAGGTATCCCAACTTATCTTGTAGGAAATACCTTTACAACTCAGAATGGTTGCTAGTCATTCGTCCCTCAGAACTTTTTGTTTTCAGTAGAAAGATACCACTGTAGATAAATTCACACGAACCCACAAATTACTTCATAGGCGAGCAAAATCATTTTCAGAATACAAACATCTACTTCATCAATACCATACAACATTAAGGTACTATCTGTGTATGAAATGTGTAACGTCTCCATCGAGTTTCACCTATTTTCCTCATTTATAAACCCCTTAATCCGTCCATTCCTGGTCGGGCGGGCCTAGCAGTATATCCTTCTTATCAACCCTGACCAGTTTTGGTGATAACGTCACCTCACCTTTTCTAGTACAAGTCTAGTCAACTTTTTCCTATAAAGATATTTAAAGAAAAATGCACTTGATCCCTCTAGAATTCATTAATATACGATATTTGAGCAGCAGAGCTAGTACTATATGCGAGAGGCACTCTAATTTTAATAATTCCATAGGCTGCTTGTTGCATGATCATTGAACTGTAACATAATTATAACATTCTTCACCACCAATTCCATTTTTCACCAACCAAACAGCAAGACCATGCAAATAGTTGATTACTGAATTTACACGACTATTTGATATTACATCACAGTCACTTGTCATGAATCTTGATAGAAGTTTCTATCGATTAAATAGATATCATTCCCATAAGAATTAATTGGGCACGTAGTTTGGTTCATTAGCTCAAGGTAATTACATGAAATTCATGTGATAGCAGACCCGTTTTCTGAACGAGCTGCGACCGGCACTCGGTACCTGAACTTGACCGAGCGAACCCTCTAAACTTGTCCGTGATCTTCTATGTCCCATGATATGCAAATGATGCAGTCTTTAAAATAAAATTTCAATAAATAAATTTTTGAAACAATATTCCTTGTACCGATAAAATACATAACTTTATTTAGTTCTAGGAAAAACCATGCAAAATGGACAACCACACCCAACTACTAGACTGTCTATGAAGCCTCTAAGAGTAAATACCTGACACTACTACTAATAATAAGAAAGGATGAACAATAAAGAATCTCCACGAACAAATGCAGAGTTCTTCGATTGACTGGTTAGTGGGAGGGTATCCTAGCTCTTAGCCTGCTTGCCTGCAAAACTTGTGCCTACATTGACATAGGTCAATGTAGGTTCCCATGAAGAGAACGTCAGTACACCACGGCGGTACTCAGTGAGTCTCAACGACCTCCCACTAAAGCGGGAACGAGACATTTAAAAGAAAAACTTAAAATGCACATAATTCATTAAGACCATGAGAACATAAAACCCTTAAAGAAAACTGAAATAACTTGAAACAATGAAATTCTGACTTTTAAACATAATATATATATATATATATATATATATATATATATATATATATATATATATATATATCGTTTATTTACTTTTTTGGGGAGTACCAATTAACTCTGACATAACATGATTTCATAAAGTCACCGTGTGATCGGCACGGGTTCGATCCCCGCCTGATCGAATAGGCCCCTTCACTGTGGCGCCACACAGTTCCAGGTGAGAGCATGCTGCGCGTTTTGTGCCTTGGCCGTGTCAGGCAAATCTTATAATAAACTCCTACTCTGGCACGAGTAGTTTCGGGGTCAACAATAACCACTACAGGTCACGAAACCCTTCTCAGAATCTCAAGGTAACTCCCAGAACATTTATATAAAACCTTACTTGACCACTTTAAGCTCCAATAAATTCTTTGAACATAATCCATGAACATAAACAATAATATTCTTGAGTAAACATGACATGAGCACATGAAAAGATCGTTCAAAATATTTTCAAATATTCTTTAATTCATAAAAAACTTGACATATAATATCACGTAATAAACATAACAAACTATGAACATAAATGCATATAAGTCAATGATGAACTCTTGAACATTAAGTAGAATGAGGTTTAGCTAATATGTACTATCTCGCTCCAATTAAACACATATTAGCTCTTTAAGATATTTTATCAAATACTTTGTAGACATGCTTTAGTGAGTAAAACCTCTTTAGTAAAGGGTTATATCAACTCACCTCAATTCTTCTTTTGAGTGAATCGTCAGCTCCCAGAAATCTAATATATCCAAATAGGTTCAATTGAAAATTGGAGATTTATTCTCTTTGAATCCAACTTGTTCATGTATCATAATTAATCCCGGGGTAAGCAACTAGTTTTTGCTTCAGCCTATAAAGTTCTCTTGACCATATTAAGGAATCCAAGACTTGTCTTCCTGATCGCAAAGCAAAGGACTAAGAAAGTGTTCTTGGTTTTGTTCTGCTCCTCACTGTTCCGTTTTGTATGGCAACTAGGCTTTTGCCTTTTACACCCCTAAATAAATTTAGTCAATTGGGCCATGTGGTGGCCCACCAAGCGTCCCATCTTATGCCCCTAATATTTGATTGCACTTTAAACTTTAAGCACAATTAACTTGTAACCAAAAAATAGGACATGCCTCAAATCACCATAACTTTTTATATTCCCATACCATTGCAGAACATCAATGTATTATTTACCCACAGAATGTTCCAGATATGTGGAGATTCACTTATTGTACATGTTCAGAATTTGCATTAATTTAATTCCCCTTCACATAAATGTACTTCCAAGGTGCTCATCTGTTATATTCTAACCCCAACTATAGATTATATATCATCCTTCTATGATATATTTCATATTTGAGTCTCGTCACACAAAACAAGCTTATTTAAATTATTTCTCATATCAACAAAGTCCTGAAATATATAAAAAAATAAATTGTGGAACGTTACATTCTTCACCCCTTAAAAACATTCGTCCTCGAATGTTGGTTAATTTATTCCTTAAACCCTTTTTTGACCATCTCTATCGTATTTGATGGACTCAAGAATTTACAAAATTCAAGGTCGCTATATTCTATCTCACTTAAGAACATTTGCCCTGAACATCGGTGAAGCCATTTTTTTTCTATTCAAGCTTAAAATGGAATGTCAGGCCTTATTGCCACTTTCTCAATTTACTTGTGGTCTCAAAATTTGGCTAAACTTTTGACGTTCTTAAGAATTTCTACAGCGTCTCCCGTGTAAATAAGAATATGCCAAATTTTCAACCTGACCTAAAGCATCATAACCATTAGCATCACTTGCATAACATCCTCAAACATTGTTTCTTATCAAGCACTCTTGAACTTTCCATAACTCTAACTACCATAAACATAAACTTTTCATTGCATGATCAGTTATAAACATGACTATTGCATACTTAGATGACATAAATAAAATATTAGAGAACATAAGACATTTGTGGCTTAAGTAATGTCTTAAGACATTTGTGCATAATCTTCCTTAATCTGTCTTTTTTGTTTTGTTTTGATTTTTTTTTTTTAAGTGCAACGGTCCATAAAGATTACACGGGACATAAGGATTTTTATAACTATATGTGCCTTCAGATTCCTATTTCTTTCACGTAGCTCCCACAGGACTATACAATCTCATCTTCATCTCCCTGGTTGGCATTTATGTGCTCTTATCAATCTATAAATCTTATCATTTTTACTTGAGAACTTTGCACCTCTACATGACGCTTCCTTTTCTGACTCTTCCAGACAGGGAGAGTAACATAGGGCTAGTCATGTACTCATTTTCGTAAAATTATCTTACGAAATTAAACATGACGAGAATTTCATTAGGAAGCCACTCATTTTTTCCATCTCATGAATTTATACTACCATGTCCTCTCTGGCACATAACATAGCTCATAAGTCGTACTTTCAAGATATATAATCTTTTCAATTTCTAGATTTATGGGCAAATCTCATCCTTGTGTTTTATCTCTATTGTCGTCATAATCATCATCGTTATCCATGAAAATTTACCTTTCACTTCCAAAACCTTAGCTTTTCTCCTTTTTTTGATGATCTTAACAATTTCATGAGATTGTAAATTGCCTTGATCTATGTCTGACTAAACGATCTTCTTCGAGCTCTCAAAGTCATTGTTGTTCATTGCTACAAAGATGAGACCGTAGTGCTCCTTCGTTTTACATCCAACGTAAAGACGAGAACCAACATTGGGAACTCCACGGAAGCTAAGCAGTGTAATGGGCCTATTTTATGCTTTTATATTAGTTTATATGTATAAAACTATGCTGCTATTAAAATGTGCATTTCATATCTTAATTTGATCTCCACAGTTGCCTTTCCACGTCATAAATTAAATCACTGTTTTCTTGTCCTTGTCCCATAAGATCTCCTGATGTGCATTTTCTGTAGCACTCCTCCATTGACATCTCTTTCTCACAGAAATTTTAATACCAAGCTTAAGCTTTTCTCTTCTTAAATCCAAATAACTCTGTATCCATCATATTAGTTCCCGATTCTAGCAATCACACCAGATTTAATGTGGATGTGCATTCATTTTTCAATTACGTAAATCATCTCCATTCTAAATTCCTCTCACATGGCAATGTGCCAAAGAAACTTTTTTAAATTTTTTTTTCGTCAGCGCCAAAATATGCCTCCTTCGAACGGACACACGCGCCATACATCTAATAATTAATATACCTTAGTACCTCAGAACTTAACTCGCATATACAGGATTATTCTCAGGCAAGATTCAGTGTCATGTAGGGCACCTCTAGACATAACCCAAACATAACAACCTCAAAATTCGAGTTGCCTCGTCAAGTATCTCTGAATCTTTCGTTACAACTCTAGCCTCAAAAAGTATTATTACCGTTTTGCAAATTTTGGGGCCTTAAGTCACTATTTCATGCTTAGAGCTTGTTGGAAGTCTAACTCTGTCACATTTTTTTTTAAAAGTAATACGGGGCTTTAACATCGCACTTATAGCTTGTCGAAGGTCTACTTTTACAACATTCTTTCTGACATGTTGCTTTTGAGTTCTTCAATGCTGCTTAGTTCTCATTAGGGGGTCTTTGAGTACATGTTGAATCCCCCCCTTTTTTTTTTCCATTTCAAATCCATATTTCCTCTACTAGGCACACTTGTCTTAGAAAATTTAAAAGTGTCAATTTGTAAGAATTTGCCTCTCTAGGCAGTTTATATACCTCTAAAAACTTGAGATTATGCTTCTTCGTGATCTCAAAGATTTGGTACTCGACTCCCACCATAAATATTCAGGCTTCCCTTTACGCAAAACAATCCGTTCACTATGTCTAATAAGATTAGCAGTATTGTTTACTTCCCAACCAAAAAGATCTCATCTAAAACTCCATGTTCCATCAATCTCCAGTTCCGCACTCAGCTGTAGTAGCCTCTTGATTTAATAATGAAGTGTACAGGTCATGGATAAACTATCTTAAAAGTTCATGTCCATACCACTTGACATGTCGTAATCTAATTTTACTTCATTCCAAAAATTAAGGAGCACTAATTGTTTGGATTCTTCCAAATGCATACCTACTTCCATAATGTAACTCAAGAACTATAAAAAAAAAAAAAAGAAGGCTCTTATTAAAAAAAATCCTTGCCAGCCAACCCATCCTTTCATTGGTGAACTGATAGTGGACCACCATTTTTTTTTTTTCCAACTACCCTTGCCATGTAGGATTTTTTCTCATATTAGCAACCAAAGGTATCCCAACTTATCTTGTAGGAAATACCTTTACAACTCAGAATGGTTGCTAGTCATTCGTCCCTCAGAACTTTTTGTTTTCAGTAGAAAGATACCACTGTAGATAAATTCACACGAACCCACAAATTACTTCATAGGCGAGCAAAATCATTTTCAGAATACAAACATCTACTTCATCAATACCATACAACATTAAGGTACTATCTGTGTATGAAATGTGTAACGTCTCCATCGAGTTTCACCTATTTTCCTCATTTATAAACCCCTTAATCCGTCCATTCCTGGTCGGGCGGGCCTAGCAGTATATCCTTCTTATCAACCCTGACCAGTTTTGGTGATAACGTCACCTCACCTTTTCTAGTACAAGTCTAGTCAACTTTTTCCTATAAAGATATTTAAAGAAAAATGCACTTGATCCCTCTAGAATTCATTAATATACGATATTTGAGCAGCAGAGCTAGTACTATATGCGAGAGGCACTCTAATTTTAATAATTCCATAGGCTGCTTGTTGCATGATCATTGAACTGTAACATAATTATAACATTCTTCACCACCAATTCCATTTTTCACCAACCAAACAGCAAGACCATGCAAATAGTTGATTACTGAATTTACACGACTATTTGATATTACATCACAGTCACTTGTCATGAATCTTGATAGAAGTTTCTATCGATTAAATAGATATCATTCCCATAAGAATTAATTGGGCACGTAGTTTGGTTCATTAGCTCAAGGTAATTACATGAAATTCATGTGATAGCAGACCCGTTTTCTGAACGAGCTGCGACCGGCACTCGGTACCTGAACTTGACCGAGCGAACCCTCTAAACTTGTCCGTGATCTTCTATGTCCCATGATATGCAAATGATGCAGTCTTTAAAATAAAATTTCAATAAATAAATTTTTGAAACAATATTCCTTGTACCGATAAAATACATAACTTTATTTAGTTCTAGGAAAAACCATGCAAAATGGACAACCACACCCAACTACTAGACTGTCTATGAAGCCTCTAAGAGTAAATACCTGACACTACTACTAATAATAAGAAAGGATGAACAATAAAGAATCTCCACGAACAAATGCAGAGTTCTTCGATTGACTGGTTAGTGGGAGGGTATCCTAGCTCTTAGCCTGCTTGCCTGCAAAACTTGTGCCTACATTGACATAGGTCAATGTAGGTTCCCATGAAGAGAACGTCAGTACACCACGGCGGTACTCAGTGAGTCTCAACGACCTCCCACTAAAGCGGGAACGAGACATTTAAAAGAAAAACTTAAAATGCACATAATTCATTAAGACCATGAGAACATAAAACCCTTAAAGAAAACTGAAATAACTTGAAACAATGAAATTCTGACTTTTAAACATAATATATATATATATATATATATATATATATATATATATATATATATATATATCGTTTATTTACTTTTTTGGGGAGTACCAATTAACTCTGACATAACATGATTTCATAAAGTCACCGTGTGATCGGCACGGGTTCGATCCCCGCCTGATCGAATAGGCCCCTTCACTGTGGCGCCACACAGTTCCAGGTGAGAGCATGCTGCGCGTTTTGTGCCTTGGCCGTGTCAGGCAAATCTTATAATAAACTCCTACTCTGGCACGAGTAGTTTCGGGGTCAACAATAACCACTACAGGTCACGAAACCCTTCTCAGAATCTCAAGGTAACTCCCAGAACATTTATATAAAACCTTACTTGACCACTTTAAGCTCCAATAAATTCTTTGAACATAATCCATGAACATAAACAATAATATTCTTGAGTAAACATGACATGAGCACATGAAAAGATCGTTCAAAATATTTTCAAATATTCTTTAATTCATAAAAAACTTGACATATAATATCACGTAATAAACATAACAAACTATGAACATAAATGCATATAAGTCAATGATGAACTCTTGAACATTAAGTAGAATGAGGTTTAGCTAATATGTACTATCTCGCTCCAATTAAACACATATTAGCTCTTTAAGATATTTTATCAAATACTTTGTAGACATGCTTTAGTGAGTAAAACCTCTTTAGTAAAGGGTTATATCAACTCACCTCAATTCTTCTTTTGAGTGAATCGTCAGCTCCCAGAAATCTAGTATATCCAAATAGGTTCAATTGAAAATTGGAGATTTATTCTCTTTGAATCCAACTTGTTCATGTATCATAATTAATCCCGGGGTAATCAACTAGTTTTTGCTTCAGCCTATAAAGTTCTCTTGACCATATTAAGGAATCCAAGACTTGTCTTCCTGATCGCAAAGCAAAGGACTAAGAAAGTGTTCTTGGTTTTGTTCTGCTCCTCACTGTTCCGTTTTGTATGGCAACTAGGCTTTTGCCTTTTACACTCCAAAATAAATTTAGTCAATTGGGCCATGTGGTGGCCCACCAAGCGTCCCATCTTATGCCCCTAATATTTGATTGCACTTTAAACTTTAAGCACAATTAACTTGTAACCAAAAAATAGGACATGCCTCAAATCACCATAACTTTTTATATTCCCATACCATTGCAGGACATCAATGTATTATTTACCCACAAAATGTTCCAGATATGTGGAGATTCACTTATTGTACATGTTCAGAATTTGCATTAATTTAATTCCCCTTCACATAAATGTACTTCCAAGGTGCTCATATGCTATATTCTAACCCCAACTATAGATTATATATCATCTTTCTATGATATATTTCATATTTGAGTCTCGTCACACAAAACGAGCTTATTTAAATTATTTCTCATATCAACAAAGTCCTGAAATATATAAAAAAATAAATTGTGGAACGTTACAAATTGACACGTGTGACGGATGAAAAATATGTGACTCCCAAGTATCGTCATGATCAACAAAAACGGCTTTATGAGTTGAAGTAAGGCTATAAGATGGTTGAAGAGTACTACAATGAGTTTGAGGAAATCTGTATGGCCTTAGATATGGATGCAGAGGAAGATGATCAAGCCTTCTGTATGGCCTTAGATATGGATGCGGAGGAAGATGATCAAGCCTCCATTCAATTCAAGAACTGCTTGAACCGAGAGATAGCCTCTCAATTGAGGTTTCGTAGGTATGCTTCTCGTCATGAGCTATTTGAAGCCGCGGTTGATGTCGAGAGGTGGCTTAAAGAAGACAAGTCCACCCGCTATAGAAGTACCACTTCTAATCCCGTGAGTAAACCAAAGGACTGGAAGAGTCCAAACACAAGTGGTGCAAGTGCAACTCGAGATGTGAAGAAGACTTATGAGAGGTCAACACCTAATGTGGGAGGTAATTCTAAAACTCAATTGAAAACTCCTACTTCTTCTTTTATTCAATGCCACAAGTGTAAGGGGTATGGTCATTTTGCTAGAAATTTTCCTACTAGAAAGACCATGATTGTAATGGATGATGGGATTGTATATGAACAAGAAAGTGAACCCGAAGATGAGGGAGTGGAGGAGAGTGAGTTAGTTGAGGGAGGAAAGGAAGCGGAACGAGATGACCCTGACATGTTTCTTATTGTTAGGAGGAGTTTGAGTGCCATGCTTGTAGAGGAGAGTGAAAATGTGCAAAGAGAGAATCTTTTTCATGCTAGATGCCGTGTGATGGAGCAAATGTGCTCAATGATCATAGATTCGGGTAGTTGTGCTAATGTGGTGAGCCAATCATTGATTTCACAATTGAAACTACCCACTCTTAAACACCCAAACCCTCACCGTTTGCAATGGCTAAATGAGTGTGGGGAGTTGAACGTGGTGAAGCAAGTGTTGATAAAGTTCAAAATTGGAAACTATCAAGATGAGCACATATTTGATGTGGTGCCTATGGAAGCTTGCCATCTCTTGTTTTGTAGCCATGGCAATATGATCAAAATGTGGTACATGATGGCCGCGCCTATACGGTCAAGCATGAGGGGAAAATGTATGTGCTCAAGCCCTTGACGCCTAAGCAAGTAAGTGATGACTATAGGCGTATGAAGGAGTTGAAAGAAGCGGCAAAGGCTAAGTCACCCGTGGAGACTAGACCTTTGACCGAGAGCCTAGTTGTGGCTCCACCATCTTCTACCGGTAGCATTTGTGCCATGATGCAACCGGGTGAACTTTTGAGAGGAAATGATGGCACCAAATTGCTCATTTTCCTAGTGCACAAAGGTATGGTTTTAGCTTCTCAATTTGATCATTCTTCAAACCCTAACCCTTTGCCTAGTGCTATTGAGGATGTTTTGAATATTTTTGGGAACGTTCCCGGATGAGATGCCAAGTGGTCTACCTCCATTGAGGGGGATTGAGCACCAAATCGACTTTGTCCCGGCGTCCCAAATTCCAAACAAGCCGGCCTATAGAAGCAATTCCGAAGATACAAAGAATTTGCAAAGTCAAGTGGATGAATTAACAAGGGCTTGTTCCGTGAGAGCTTAAGTCCGTGTGCCGTGCCCGTAATACTTGTTCCAAAGAAGGATGGCACATGGAGGATGTGTGTGGATTGTCGAGCGGTCAACAAAATCACGGTAAAGTATCGACATCCCATACGTCGTTTAGATGATATGCTTGATGAGCTAAGTGGTTCTAGCATCTTTTCAAAAATAGAACTTAGGTCCGGTTACCACCAAATCCGTATGAAACTGGGTGATGAATGGAAGACCGCATTCAAGACCAAGTTTGCTCTATATGAATGGTTGGTGATGCCATTTGTCCTTTCCAACGCACCTAGTACGTTTATTAGGTTAATGAACCATGTGTTGAAACAATTCATCAACAAATTCGTGGTCGTCTACTTTGACGCCATTTTGATATATAGCAAGTCAATGGACGACCATGTTGTCCATCTAAGGCAAGTGCTTGAAGTGTTCAGAGCCAAAAAGCTCTTTGCTAATTTTAAGAAATGTGCCTTTGGTGTGGAAAAGGTAGTTTTTCTAGTCTTTGTTGTGAGTGACCAAGGAGTGGAGGTCGATGAGTCCAAGGTAGAGGCCATTAGAGATTGGCCTACTCCTACTACCGTGTCTCAAGTGAGGAGCTTTCATGGCCTTGCTAGCTTCTATAAGAGATTTGTGAAGGACTTTTGCTCCATTGCCGCACCACTCACCGAGTTGGTGAAGAAAGACAAGCCTTTTGCGTGGGGAGAGCCTCAGAGAAGCCTTCCAAGAATTGAAAAGTAGGTTGAGTACCGCTCCTTTATTGCAATTGCCCAACTTTGGAATGGCATTTGAGGTCGAATGTGATGCCTCGGGGGTGGGAATTGAAGATGTTCTCATGCAAGATGGGACCATAGCCTACTTTAGTGAAAAATTGAAGGGTGCAAACTTGAATTACTCTACTTATGACAAGGAGTTGTATGCCCTAGTGAGAGCTCTTGCTCATTTGCAACATTATCTTTGGCCTAGGGAATTTGTGATTAAGAGTGATCATGAGTCACTCAAACATCTAAGGGGCCAAGAGAAGTTGAACAAGAGGCATGCGAAATGGGTAGAGTTCATTGAGAGTTTCCCTTATGTGATTCAATAGAAGAGGGGAACCGAAAAATATTTTGGCCGATGCACTTTCTAGAAGGTTTGCTCTAGCCACCACTCTTGCCTCCAAGCTCATGGGTTTTGAGAGCATTAAGTTGATGTATGCTCATGACCCAAAGCTAAAGAGCATTCATGAAGCTCTTGAGAAGGGAGAAATAGTTGAGAAGTACCAATGGGTTGATGGCTATATCTTTAAGAATGGTAGAGTTTGTGTACCCGAGTCCTCATGGAGAGAGTTGCTTGTTCGCGAAGCACATTGTGGGGGCTTGATGAGTCACTTTGAGAGAAACAAGAACTTAGCCATTCTCATGGAACATTCCATTGGCCTAAGATAGGGATACAGGTTGAGAGACTTTGCAATTCTTGCCTTGATTGCAAGTATGCTAAGTCCAAATTGAACCCCAATGGTTTGTATACTTCTCTCCCCGTACCTACTAGCCTGTGGATGGATATTTCTATGGATTTTGTTATGGGCTTACCACGGTCTAGAGGGGGACATGATAGCATTTATGTTGTCGTGGATAGATTTTTCAAGATGGCTCACTTCATTCCATGCAAAAAGTGTGATGATGCACAACATGTTGCTTCTTTATTCATTGATCATGTGTTAATGTTGCATGGTGTACCTCAAAACATTATGAGTGATAGGGACTCTAAGTTCCTTAGCCATTTTTGGAGGAGTCTGTGGGGTGCTCTTGGCACCAAATTATTGTTCTCTACGTCCCACCACCCTCAAACGGATGGGAAAACCGAGGTGGTGAATCAAAGTTTGGGTGCTCTTCTTAGAGCCATGACCCGAAGTAAGGCCGGAACTTGGGTTGAAAAGTTGTCTCTTATGGAGTTTGCATATAACCGTACTTTTCATAGCATGATTAGTATGACTCTATTTGAGTGTGTTTGTGGCTTTAATCCTTTGATTCCACTTGATCTAACCCTTTTGCCCAAGGATGTGATTGTTAGTTTTAAAGGTAAGAGCTGAGCTAAGGCTATGCTTGAGATCCATGCCAAAGCAAGGAAGAATTTGGAGGAAGCCTATTCAAAGGTGGCATCCAAGAAGAACAAGGGAAGGAAGAAGTTGGAACTTAAGAAAGAAGATTGGGTATGTGTGCACTTCCGCAAAGAGAGGTTTCAAAAACTTAGGAAAGGGAAGTCTGCACCCCGAGGAGATGAGCCATTTCAAGTGTTATCCAAGATCAACAACAATGCCTACAATATTGATTTTCCCGGGGAGTATAATGTCTTAACTACTTTCAACGTTTCTGAATTGACTCTTTTTGATTTAGGTAATGAAGATGTCGTGTATAATGATGCTTTGATTTCGAGGACGAAATCCTCTCAAGAAGGGGAGGATGATGCGGGGCAAACCACCACAAGACCGTTCACCCGGAGTCAAGCAAAAGAGGTCCAAGACGCTCACCTATACTTGGTTTGGAAGGGGCTTGAATATGGGAGCCTTGGAAGAAATTTGAAGAAGTATCACATGATAATAGGGCCAGGCGCTCCGCTTGAATGGTTCACTGCCTGAAATGCCAGGCGCTCCGCCTATGGCAACAGGCGCTCCGCCCTAGGAGGTCCGCCTGGACTAGGCGCTCCGCCCAACTGTGTTCTACTCCGGGATTTTGGATAGACATTTCGTAAAATAGCCCTCCATGGCTTATCAAATTTTCCCAACTTGTGGGGTGTCTTAGTCGTTACTTAGGCTTGAGGAAACCCCTATAATTACCTCAATAAACTCTTTTATTTCTATTACTTACCTTTGAATATTGAAGAACAATTTGAGACATGATCTCTTAAGTGAATGAAACCTTTTCTTTTGGCTTGAATCAATTGGTAGAACTAATTGAACCTCATTCCAAATCTGACCGAACCCTTTGAAAGAGCTGAGTATCTCTTGAGGACCGTTCGTATAGTGTAAGTGATTCTTAACATCGATTCGAGGGTGTATCGAGACCAGTTCTTCGATACTACCTTGAAGGATAGTTCAAACCTTGATGCAGCCTGAAAACGTGCTGATCAAGTGTTTGATCCACCGAGGCCGATGACACGAAGCCAAGCCAAGCTGCTGCACGATGTTCACTCACTTGGCTTGGTCGAAGGAAAGCAACTACTCCAAAGCTGAGTAGCCGAGCTCAAGAACCGAAGGCTACATCTTCGAATTTGAGCCCGAGGACAAAGTGACCGAACACCAACTCTTGGCGCCGAGCAGCATAGAGCCGAACACAACACATTGTGTTCGAAGTCAAATGAGCGCCCAATGATAAATGTGTTCGAGCATGCAACCAAGCACCGAGTCAAGGCTGTCGAACATACACACTAGCTCAGCCCTGCATGGCTTGTTTTTATTGGTCACCTATGTCCATTTACTATTTTATCCTTAGCGTAGTCTTTAAATACTCTATTACATTTAATTTGTAAGTAGTAGTTGTTGTTGAATGATCAAACATAGCAGTTGCTATAGAGTGTCTCCGATGGAGCCCGAACCCCGTTGTGGGATTTAAAGAACTTGTGTCAATTGGTGAGAGTCGTTTGAACATTTTCCTCTTGGTCATTCAATTTGCAAGAAGCATTGTCTTTCTTGAGGATTGTTGCTTAGTATAGGTGATTCTTGACCTTCATTCGATCGAGCTTGAGACTAGTTCCTCAATTTTCTTTTGAATCGAAGCAAGATTTTTCTTGCTTCTATCTTTATTTCATTGTTATTTCCGCGTCTTCTTCGTGTTAGCTTAACCTCGGGTTTTGCTTGCACCATCTTGGTATCAGAGCAAGGTTTGAGTTTGTTTTTACAACCTCAAATCCTGTTCGAATTATTCGTATTTTGTGTCTTCAGTTTCAGCTTTCTTCCTTGTTGTTGATTGTTGTTCCTGTGGTGTTTTTACAAAAAAAAAAAAAAAAGTAAAGTAGAAAAGAAAAATTCAAAAATTTTGGTTAATTGTTGGTTGTTTGAATCAAACAACCATTGATTCTTATTCACCACTGCCCAAGGATCAATTTGAGTATCTGACGTACATCGTTTGTGACTAGGGTTTCTTGACGAATTTTTGGACTGTTTAAGCTTAGAGGTGATTGAATTCGAACCCCAATGTGTTTTTGGTTGCTACTGATAAAGACTGGTGGTTCTTAAGTATTTTTTTGGGTTGTTTGTGCTTAAAATTCGAAGTTCTAAGATTTGAACCATCGTCCGTACGCCGGAAAATTATTACGTTTGTAACAGCGTACGAACACGAGGAGCTGAGTTTTAAGCTCAAAGAACTTTGAGCTGATTTTCCTCCGTTGATGTTGATACCAGAGTTAAAAGAGCAACCCAAAGGCTGTTAAAATCCTTGGTCAGTGAACGAAGCTAATTGTCCGTACGCCGGAGCAAGGTTTCACTATTCCATTGAAGAAGGAAGGGGTAAAGTGTAAATATCAAAACCCCAGGTGAAAATTTTGTCGGCTAGAAAAGGGAATTGGATAAGGTAAAACCCTATCCGTACCAAGGAGGGACTACTCTTGTACGAACAAGGGTTGGTGTGTTTGAAACAGATTTCGAAGAGGAATCGAAGGGTAGATTCTCCTAGGTTTTCACTTTTCTTGTGTTCGATAAATCTAGTTAGTGGATCTCTAGAGTAATTCTTCCTACTCGAGGTTGTACTAACTCATTTGAGCTTATAGGAACTCGTGCGTGGGGTGACCGAAGTCCAAATTTCGTAGAAAATTCTTTCACTTCCGAAGCGCAGAGTAAATAGCGTCCGTTCCATCGAGTCAAATCAATTCACTCTTCCTGAAGGAGACATTGTAACTTGTCAAATTCGAAGGAACTGAGAGAAGTTGATCAACCGAGGAAGCCATTGGCTACAAGTTCTTGAGTGACCAAAACTGAACCCATAAATTAAGTTGACCCGAGTGCCACCCATCAAAGGTGAGGAAGTGTGTGAGCTGATTTGTACTTTAACATTTTATTTGGTCTTTGATTCGTACAGGTACCATGACTGGGAATGGAGGCGAAGGCAAAGGCAATGAAAGGCCCAAAGTGTCGTTAGCCGATCTCATGGCTGCGATACAAGGCATCAGTGCCGAAGTAAGAGGAGTGAGTATTCGAGTAGCTCAACTCGAGCAAGGAAGTGCGTCTGTGGCCTTACCTGGGTCCGTTGCTGAAACTAGCAACTCCACTCCGATGCAACCTGAGCTGTATGCTGAGCTCATTCGACAACATCAGTTGAAGAGCGAGGTTGTTCGAAAAGAAATCTTGGGCAATCCCCAAGCACAATCACAAAACTTGGGCAATCCCCAAGCTGGTTATCAATACTTGGGCATTCCCCGAGGTGAAAAGGTACCGCTTCCAATGGCCCGAAGACAAGTTGTGGACGTTGATAAAGGGGTCGATGAAGGAGAATTCCCTGATGCTGAACCTGAATATGAGCAGCCGTTCGTTCAATGAAGGCAAGTTCAATGAGGTCGTGGAAATTTCTGAGGTCAAGGCCGAGGCACAAATGTTGATCGAAATATTGAGCGTGAGGCTGATGATTATTATGATGAGTATCCCGAACCGATTCGAGGTGCTCGAGATTCAAACTTGAACAAAGTCAAGATCACTATTACACCCTTAAAATGAGCTAGTGATCCGGACGAATATCTTGAATGGAATCTTAAAATGGAGAGAATCTTCAAAACCAATGAGATGACCGAAGAGATGAAAGCCGCACATGGTAGGAGGCTGACAAAAGGTTGAGACGAAGGAATGTCTATCCCAAAGTCACTACTTGAGCACAGTTGAAGAGATCAATGGATTCTAAGTATTTGAGTGCTAAGTATAGGCTAACTCAATTTCAAAAGCTCTATGAGTTAAAGCAATGGTCCAAGTCAGTTCAAGAGTATCATGATGAGTTCGTAAGAATTCGATTGAATCTTGATCTGGAAGAAGACGAAGAGCAAGCCACTATTCATTTCAAAAATGGCTTGGCTTGGGAAGTGTCATCTCAATTGAGACTCCACGTGTATCCCACGTTAGAAGATGTGTTCGAAGCTGCCACCGAAGCTGATAAATGGGTGAAGGACGATAAAGCAAACCGGTACCGAGGAGTCACTACTTCAACTCCTTTGAACCGAGGTAAAGAATGGAAGAGTCCAAATCCAACAAGTGATAACACTGTCCGAGAATCGAAGAAACCCTTCGAGAGGGGTGTGATCGTAAACCAACCAAGAGAAGTGGGAGATAAATTTCAACTTAATTCTCCTAGTGCTTCAAGTATTCAATGTTATAAATTCAAAGGTTATGGTCACATGGCAAAAGAGTGTCCAACTCGCAAAGTTATGCTTGTGCTCGACAATGGAGATGTTTGTGAACAAGCGAGTGACACTGAGGAGGAAAATTCCAAGGAGATTGACGGAGACGAAGGTGATGATGGTCGTGAAGCTGCCGAAGCTGATCATCCGGAAATGTTTCTTGTAGTTCGAAGGAATTTGAGCTTCATGACTCTTGAGATGATGTTCGATGTGTTAATCAAGTTTAGAGTTGGAGAGTATCAAGATGAGATGATGTTCGATGTGTTACCGATGCAAGCTTGTCATATGCTATTGGGTCGACCATGGCAGTATGACCGGTCGGTTGTTCAGAATGGAAAATCCAACGCTTACACTGCAAGGCTCGAAATGAAGAGTTTCATACTCAAACCCTTGTCTCCGAAATAAGTCACCGAGGACTATAAACGGATGAAAAAATTGAAAGAAGCGGCCAACGCTAAGCTTCCGATGGGAACAAAAATTATGGTCGAAGACACAAACTCATCGCCCAAAGTAAGAAGTATATGTGTAATCATGCAACTGGGTGAGTATCTACAAGGAAAAGACAACGATCAATGATGATTTGCCTCGTGCACAAGGGTATCTTTCTAAACTCTAATGATAATTTTTCTAACGATAACCCTTTGCCTAGTGCTGTACAAAGAGTTTTGCAGGACTTCGGAGACATATTTCCCGAAGAAATGCCAGGTGGATTACCTCCGTTGAGGGGAATCGATCACCAAATTGACTTCGTACCGGGGTCTCAAATCCCCAACAAACCTGCATACTGGTGTAATCCCGAAGACACCAAAGAGCTCTAGAGGCAGGTTGATGATTTGCTGAACAAGGGCCTTGTTCGAGAGAGCTTGAGTCCTTGCGCCATTCCTGTTATCCTTGTCCCGAAGAAAGATGCAACATGGCGAATGTGCGTTGATTGCCGAGCAGTCAACAAAATAACAGTAAAGTATCATCACCATATTCCTCGATTAGATGACATGCTAGATGAGTTAAGTGGTTCTTCATGCTTTTCGAAGAAAGACCTCAGGTCCGGTTACCACCAAATCCGAATGAAACCCGGAGACGAGTGGAAAACCGCATTGAAGATAAAATTCGGTCTCTATGAATGGTTGGTGATGCCTTTTGGCTTATCCAATGCACCGAGCACATTCATGCGACTGATGAACCATGTGCTCAAACAATTCATAAATAAGTTTGTTGTCGTTTACTTCGATGACATCCTTATTTATAGTAAATCTGTGGATGAACATGTTGAACACCTAAGGCTAGTGCTTGAATAGCTTAGAAAAGAGAAGTTATATGCTAACTTCAAGAAATGCGCCTTTTGTGTCGAGCGTGTAGTCTTTCAAGGATTTGTTGTGAGTGTAAATGGTGTTGAAGTCGATGAATCAAAAATCGAAGCCATCAAAGATTGGCCAACTCCAACCTCGGTATCTCAAGTGCGTAGCTTCCATGGGTTAGCTAGCTTTTACCGGAGGTTTGTTCGTGACTTTAGCACCGTGGCAGCTCCTTTGATCGAGATGGTAAAGAAAGACCATCCATTTGTGTGGGGAGGGTCCCAAGAGAGGGCTTTCGAAGAGTTGAAACGGTGGCTTTGCTCTGCCCCATTGTTGCAACTTCCTGACTTCGGCAAAGCATTCGAAGTTGAGTGTGATGCGTCCGGAGTTGGGATCGGAGGAGTGCTTATGGAAGAATCGAAGCCGATCGCTTACTTCAGCGAAAAGCTTAAGGGTGCAACCTTGAATTACTCTACGTATGACAAGGAATTCCCTCGTGCGAGCACTCGCCCATTGGCAGCATTATTTGTGGCCTCGAGAGTTTGTGATTAAAAGTGATCATGAATCTTTGAAACATCTCCGAGGTCAGGAGAAACTAAATCGATGGCATGCCAAATGGTTTGAATTCATTAAAAGTTTTCCTTATGTAATTCATTACAAAAAGGGGAAATACAATGTTGTGGTCAATGCGCTATCAAGGAAAGTTTCCTTAGCGACCACTCTCGCTTCAATGCTCATGGGACTCGAAAGCATCAAGTCGATGTACAAAGACGATCCCAAGCTGAAATGCGTTCGTGACGTAATCTTGAATGGCCGAAAGGTTGAGAAATATCAGTGGCACGACGGCTACCTCTTCAAGAATGGGAGGATTTGTGTGCCAGTGTCATCGTGGAGAGAGCTCTTAGTTCAAGAAGCTCGCTTCGGAGGCTTGATGGGACACTTTGGTGTCGACAAAACTCTTGGTATCTTAATCGAGCAGTTCTATTGGCCAAAAATGCGACGGGATGTGGAAAAGCTTTGCAAAGCTTGTCTCGTTTGCAAGAAAGCTAAATCGAAGTCCAACCCTCATGGTTTATATACCCCGTTGCCTGTGCCTGATCGACCTTGGGTTGATATATCCATGGACTTTGTATTGGGATTACCGAGGTCGGGGGGTGGACATGATAGCATCTTCGTTGTTGTGGATCGATTTTCCAAAATGGCTCACTTTATTCCTTGCAAGAAATGTGATGATGCACAACATGTAGCTACTTTGTTTATTTCTAATATGTTGAAATTGCATGATGTGCTTCGCACTATTGTGAGTGATCGAGACTCAATGTTCTTGAGTCATTTTTGGAAATGTTTATGGGGTGCCGAGCTATTCTCGACGTCTCACCATCCTCAGACTGATGGGCAGACTGAGGTAGTTAACCGAACCTTGGGATCTTTGCTTCATGCAGTGACCAAAGGCAAGGTTGGAAACTGGGCTGATCGTTTGCCCATGATGGAGTTTGCATACAATCGAACGGTGCATCGAATGATAAATATGACCCCGTTCGAATGTGTGTATGGTTTTAATCATTTGATTCCACTTGATTTAACCCCATTGCTTCGAGATTCCATTATTGATTTTGAAGGTACTCGGCGAGCCACTGCCTTGATCGAGTTGCATGCAAAGGTGAAGAAGAACCTCGAGGAAGCTTATGCAAAGTTCGCATCGAAGAAAAACAAGGGGCGTAAAAAGTTGGAATTAAAGAAGGGAGATTGGGTTTGGGTTCACTTCCGAAAAGAACGCTTCCCGACCCAATGGAAAGGAAAGTTGGTTTCTCGAGGGGATGGTCCATTCCAAGCGCTGAGCAAAATAAACAACAATGCTTATGTGATCGACCTCCCTGGTGAGTATAACGTGTCCAACACCTTTAATGTTGCTGACTTAGTTCCTTGTGTTGTAGGTCAAACTTCGGAGGATGAAGAGGGCTCGATTTCGAGGACGAAATCTTCTCAAGAAGGGGAGGATGATGCAGCCCGAACACGTGCTGGTCAAGTGTTCGATCCACCGAGGCCGATGACACGAAGCCAAGCCAAGCTGCTGCACGATGTTCACATTCACTTGGCTTGGTCGAAGGAAAGCAACTATTCCAAAGCTGAGTGGCCGAGCTCAAGAACCGAAGGCTACATCTTCGAATTTGAGCCCGAGGACAAAGTGACCGAACACCAACTCTTGGCACCGAGCAGCACAGAGCCGAACACAACACATTGTGTTCGAAGTCAAATGAGCGCCCGATGACAAATGTGTTCGAGCATACAACCAAGCACCGAGTCAAGGCTGTCGAACACACACACTAGCTCAGCCCTGCATGGCTTGTTTTAATTGGTCACCTATGTCCATTTACTATTTTATCCTTAGCATAGTCTATAAATACTCTATTACATTTCATTTGTAAGTAGTAGTTGTTGTTGAATGATCAAACATAGCAGTTGCTATTGAGTGTCTTCGATGGAGCCCGAACCCTGTTGTGGGATTTAAAGAACTTGTGTCAATCGGTGAGAGTCGTTTGAACCTTTTCCTCTTGGTCATTCAATTTGCAAGAAGCGTTGTCTTTCTTGAGGATTGTTGCTTAGTATAGGTGATTCTTGGCCTTCATTCGATCGAGCTTGAGACTAGTTCCTCAATGTTCTTTTGAATCGAAGCAAGATTTTTCTTGCTTCTATCTTTATTTCATTGTTATTTCTGCGTCTTCTTCGTGTTAGCTTAACCTCGGGTTTTGCTTGCACCATCTTGGTATCAGAGCAAGATTTGAGTTTGTTTTTACAACCTCAAATCCTGTTCGAATTATTCGTCTTTTGTGTCTCCAGTTTCAGCTTTCTTCATTGTTGTTGATTGTTGTTGCTGTGGTGTTTTTACCAAAAAAAAAAAAGAAGTAAAGTAGAAAAGAAAAATTCAAAATTTTTTGGTTAATTGTTGGTTGTTTGAATCAAACAACCATTGATTCTTATTCACCACTGCCCAAGGATCAATTTGAGTACCCGATGTACATCATTTGTGACTAGGGTTTCTTGACGAATTTTTAGACTGTTTAAGCTTAGTGGTGATTGAATTCGAACCCCAATGTGTTTTTGGTTGATACCGATGAGGACTTGTGGTTCTTGAGTATATTTTTGGGTTGTTTGTACTTAAAATTCGAAGTTCTAAGATTTGAACTGTCGTCCGTACGCCGGAAAATTATAACGTTTGTAACAACGTACGAACACGAGGAACTGAGTTTTTAGCTCAAAAAACTTTGAACTGATTTTCCTCCGTTGATGTTGATACCGGAGTTAAAAGAGCAACCCAAAGGCTGTTAAAATCCTTGGTCAGTGAACGAAGCTAATTGTCCGTACGCCGGAGCAAGGTTTCACTATTCCATTGAAGAAGGAAGGGGTAAAGTGTAAATATCAAAACCCCAGGTGAAAATTTTGTCAGCTAGAAAAGGGAATTGGATAAGGTAAAACCCTATCCGTACCAAGGAAGGACTACTCTTGTACGAACAAGGGTTGGTGTGTTTGAAAAAGATTTCGAAGAGGAATCGAAGGGTAGATTCTCCTAGGTTTTCACTTTTCTTGTGTTCGATAAATCTAGTTAGTGGATCTCTAGAGTAATTCTTCCTACTCGAGGTCGTACTAATTCATTTGAGCTTATAGGGACTCGTGCGTGGGGTGACCGAAGTCCAAATTTCGTAGAAAATTCTTTCACTTCCGAAGCGCAGAGTAAATAGCGTCCGTTCCATCGAGTCAAATCAATTCACTCTTCACGAATGAGACATTGTAACTTGTCAAATTCGGAGGAACTGAGAGAAGTTGATCAACCGAAGAAGCCATTGGCTACAAGTTCTTGAGTGACCAAAACTTAACCCATAAATTGAGTGGACCCGAGTGTCACCCATCAAAGGTGCGGGAGTGCGTGAGCTGATTTGTAACCTTAACATTTTATTTGATCTTTGATTCGTATAGGTACCATGACTGGGAATGTAGGCGAAGGCAAAGGCAATGAAAGGCCCAAAGTGTCGTTAGCCGATCTCATGGCTGCGATACAAGGCATCAGTGCCAAAGTAAGAGGAGTGAGTATTCGAGTAACTCAACTCGAGCAAGGAAGTGTGTCCGTGGCCTTATCTGGGTACGGCGCAGGAACTAGCAACTCCACTCCGATGAAAGCTGAGCTGTATGCTGAGCTCGTTCGACAACATCAGTTGAAGAGCGAGGTTGTTCGAAAAGAATCTTGGGCAGTCCCCAAGCACAATCACAAAACTTGGGCAATCCCCAAGCTGGTTATCAATACTTGGGCATTCCCCGAGGTGAAAAGGTACCGCTTCCAATGGCCCGAAGACAAGTTTTGGACGTTGATGAAGGGGTCAATGAAGGAGAATTCCCTGATGCTGAACCTAAATATGAGCAGCCGTTCGTTCAACGAGGTCGTGGAAATTTCTGAGGTCGAGGCGCAAATGTTGATCGAAATATTGAGCGTGAGGCTGATGATTATTATGATGAGTATCCTGAACCGATTCGAGGTGCTCGAGATTCAAACTTTAACAGTGTCAAGATCACTGTTACACCCTTTAAATGAGCTAGTGATCCGGACGAATATCTTGAATGGAAGCTTAAAATGGAGAGAATCTTCAAAATCAATGAGATGACCGAAGAGATGAAAGCCGCACATGCTACTGCTTCGTGCGAAGCGTATGCATCGACATGGTAGGAGGAATGTCTATCCCAAGGTCACTACTTGAGCACAGTTGAAGAGAGCAATGGATTCTAAGTATTTGAGTGCTAAGTATAGGCTAACTCAATTTCAAAAGCTCTATGAGTTAAAGCAAGGGTCCAAGTCAGTTCAAGAGTATCATGATGAGTTCGTAAGAATTCGATTGAATCTTGATCTGGAAGAAGACGAAGAGCAAGCCACTATTCGTTTCAAAAATGGCTTGGCTTGGGAAGTGTCATCTCAATTGAGAATCCACGTGTATCACACGTTAGAAGATGTGTTCGAAGATGCCACCGAAGCTGATAAATGGGTGAAGGACGATAAAGCAAACCGGTACCGAGATTTTACTACTTCAACTCCTTTGAACCGAGGTAAAGAATGAAAGAGTCCAAATCCAACAAGTGATAACACTGTCCGAGAATCGAAGAAACCCTTCGAGAGGGGTGTGATCGTAAACCAACCAAGAGAAGTGGGAGATAAATTTCAACTTAATTCTCCTAGTGCTTCAAGTATTCAATGTTATAAATTCAAAGGTTATGGTCACATGGCAAAAGAGTGTCCAACTCGCAAAGTTATGCTTGTGCTCGACAATGGAGATGTTTGTGAACAAGCGAGTGACACTGAGGAGGAAAATTCCAAGGAGATTGACCGAGCTGAAGGTGATGATGGTCGTGAAGCTGCCGAAGTTGATCAATCGGAAATGTTTCTTGTAGTTCGAAGGAATTTGAGCTGCATGACTCTTGAAGAAGAGGATAACCAAAGAGAAAACCTTTTCCATGCCCGATGCCGAGTGAGGGGGAAAGTGTGTTCAATGATCATTGATTCTGGTAGTTGTGAGAATGTGGTGAGCCAAACCTTGATTTCACAATTGGGACTACCTACTTTGAAACATCCCCATCCTTATAAATTACAATGGTTGAACGAGTGTGGAAAATTGAGGGTTGTCAAACAGGTGTGGATCAAGTTTAGAGTTGGAGAGTATCAAGATGAGATGATGCTCGATGTGTTACCGATGCAAGCTTGTCATATGCTATTGGGTCGACCATGGCAGTATGACCGGTCGGTTGTTCAGAATGGAATATCCAACACTTACACTGCAAGGCTCGAAGGGAAGAGTTTCATACTCAAACCCTTGTCTCCGAAATAAGTCACCGAGGACTATAAACGGATGAAAGAATTTAAAGAAGCGGCCAAAGCTAAGCTTCCGATGGGAACAAAAATTGTGGTCGAAGACACAAACTCATCGCCCGAAGTAAGAAGTATATGTGCAATCATGCAACCGGGTGAGTATCTACGAGGAAAAGACAACGATCAATGATGATTTGCCTCGTGCACAAGGGTATCTTTCTAAACTCTAATGATGATTTTTCTAACGATAACCCTTTGCCTAGTGCTGTACAAAGAGTTTTGCAGGACTTTGGAGACATGTTTCCCGAAGAAATACCAGGTGGATTACCTCCGTTGAGGGGAATCGATCACCAAATTGACTTCGTACCGGGGTCTCAAATCCCCAACAAACCTGCATACTGGTGTAATCCCGAAGACACCAAAGAGCTCTAGAGGCAGGTTGATGATTTGCTAAACAAGGGCCTTGTTCGAGAGAGCTTGAGTCCTTGCGCCATTCCTGTTATCCTTGTCCCGAAGAAAGATGGAACATGGCGAATGTGCGTTGATTGCCGAGCAGTCAACAAAATAACAGTAAAGTATCGTCACCCTATTCCTCGATTAGATGACATGCTAGATGAGTTAAGTGGTTCTTCATGCTTTTCGAAGAAAGACCTCAGGTCCGGTTACCACCAAATCCGAATGAAACCCGGAGATGAGTGGAAAACCGCATTCAAGATAAAATTCGGTCTCTATGAATGGTTGGTGATGCCTTTTGGCTTATCCAATGCACTGAGCACATTCATGCGACTGATGAACCATGTGCTCAAACAATTCATAAATAAGTTTGTTGTCGTTTACTTCGATGACATCCTTATTTATAGTAAATCTGTGGATGAACATGTTGAACACCTAAGGCTAGTGCTTGATAAGCATAGAAAAGAGAAGTTATATGCTAACTTCAAAAAATGCGCCTTTTGTGTCGAGCGTGTAGTCTTTCTAGGATTTGTTGTGAGTGTTAATGGTGTTGAAGTCGATGAATCAAAAATCGAAGCCATCAAAGATTGGCCAACTCCAACCACAGTATCTCAAGTGCGCAGCTTCTATGGATTAGCTAGATTCTACCGGAGGTTTGCTTGTGTCTTTAGCACCGTGGCAGCTGCTTTGACCGAGATGGTAAAGAAAGACCATCCATTTGTGTGGGGAGGGTCCCAAGAGAGGGCTTTCCAAGAGTTGAAACGGAGGCTTTGCTCTGCCCCATTGTTGCAACTTCCTGACTTCGGCAAAGCATTCGAAGTCGAGTGTGATGCATCCGGAATTGGGATCGGATGAGTGCTTATAGAAGAATCGAAGCCGATCGCTTACTTCAGCGAAAAGCTTAAGGGTGCAACCTTGAATTACTCTGCGTATGACAAGGAATTGTATTTTCTCGTGCGAGCACTCGCCCATTGGCAACATTATTTGTGGCCTCGAGAGTTTGTGATTAAAAGTGATCATGAATCTTTGAAACATCTCCGAGGTCAGGAGAAACTAAATCGATGGCATGCCAAATGGTTTGAATTCATTGAAAGTTTTCCTTATGTAATTCATTACAAAAAGGGGAAATGCAATGTTGTGGTCAATGCGCTATCAAAGAAAGTTTCCTTAGCGATCACTCTCGCCTCAATGCTCATGGGAATCGAAAGCATCAAGTCGATGTACAAAGACGATCCCAAGCTGAAATGCGTTTGTGACGTAACCTTGAATGGCCGAAAGGTTGAGAAATATCATTGGCACGACGGCTACCTCTTCAAGAATGGGAGGGTTTGTGTGCCAGTGTCATCGTGGAGAGAGCTCTTAGTTTGAGAAGCTCGCCCCGGAGGCTTGATGGGATACTTTGGTGTCGACAAAACTCTTGGTATCTTAATCGAGCAGTTCTATTGGCCAAAAATGTGACGGGATGTGGAAAAGCTTTGCAAAGCTTGTCTCGTTTGCAAGAAAGCTAAATCGAAGTCCAACCCTCATGGTTTGTATACCCCATTGCATGTACCTGATCGACCTTGGGTTGATATATCCATGGACTTTGTATTGGGATTATCGAGGTCGGGGTGGACATGATAGCATCTTCGTTGTTGTGGATCGATTTTCCAAAATGGCTCACTTTATTCCTTGCAAGAAATGTGATGATGCACAGCATGTAGCTACTTTGTTTACTTTTAATATGTTGAAATTGCATGATGTGCCTCGCACTATTGTGAGTGATCGAGACTCAAAGTTCTTTAGTCATTTTTGGAAATGTTTATGGGGTGCCCTCGGCACCAAACTACTATTCTCGACGTCTCACCATCCTCAGACTGATGGGCAGACTGAGGTAGTTAACCAAACCTTGGGATCTTTGCTTCGTGCAGTGACCAAAGGCAAGGTTGGAAACTAGGCTGTTCGTTTGCCCATGATGGAGTTTGCATACAATCGAACGGTGCATCGAATGATAAATATGACCCCGTTCGAATGTGTGTATGGTTTTAATCATTTGATTCCACTTGATTTAACCCCATTGCTTCGAGATTCTGTTATTGATTTTGAAGGTACTCGGCGAGCCACTGCCTTGATCGAGTTGCATTCAAAGGTGAAGAAAAACCTCGAGGAAGCTTATGCAAAGGTCGCATCGAAGAAAAACAAGGGGCGTAAAAAGTTAGAATTAAAGAAGGGAGATTGGGTTTGGGTTCACTTCCGAAAGGAACGCTTCCCGACCTAAAGGAAAGGAAAGTTGGCTTCTCGAGGGGATGGTCCATTCCAAGTGCTGAGCAAACTCATGTAGCCATTTGTATAGGAATAACCATGCTCGCACAGTCTGCTGGACTAAAGAAGATTTAGCTAAAAGCTGAACATAGGCAGACCTAAGCTACCAACTACCCTTTCGAGTTGCCAAACAGCTACAACTCTCAAGTTCACAACTCCATACCTTTGCCGTAAACACCACCGCCTGATGGATGGTACTTCTATATAAAAATTGCGGCAGAGTTTCCCCTGAATCTGGATGATCCGCAAAAACAGACAACACTATACTATACATGGGAATGGATACCCAAACTGATATCCAAAATAATAATATGCTTACCCAGCTACAATAACACGTACTCTGGCTCAACACAGGGAACGTCACAAGCGGCTACCAATCGCCCAAGCTCACTAGTGCCGGACGAAGAAGAAATTGAAATGGACCGAGGATAGAAATAATTAGAGCTTCAGGAAGCTCATCTTCTTATTTCTTGGCTACCAGAGCTAGACTACTTCCGAGTCAGGCTAACCCAAAAATCGCAATTGAAGAAATAGACATTAAATGAGCTTTATGGAACAACATCTATGCCAATTTAATCCCCCAATAAGAAGGAAACTCTGACAATTTACCAGAAAACCCTTTTATACCGAGACAAACTTGTAGAATAACATGATTCTATAAGCATCTTGAACCAAAGGAAGACATATCGATCGAATATTACTTACTTATCACTTTGTATCGAAAGAAACGATGACGCTTTATGATGGGGACGAATTAGGATCTCATTATCATACCAACATTGAATTCCGACGAGAGAGGTAAACTGATTTGACATAATAATAGAAGGTGGCACAAAAAGATGCCAAGCAGACAATAGCGACACTCACTATCAAATATCTCATATTTAGACCAGATAAATTATTAGGGTCTTATAAGCGCCAGGAATAAATCATACCAGAAGCTCGCCCCTCTACCGCAACCGATTCTTAATAGAAACGACATCCAAAGAAACCATCGAAATATGATAAGACACACCATTTCCAGATCGATCGAAAGAATCAAATCTTACTCATATTTAAGAGAAAGAAGAAATACTCGGGTCTACTATATCGGATGCCTCATCATCCTGCCAGACTGGTAGTTCATCAAACTGCCTCTGCAGCTAAGCTGAGCCACTACCTTAGTAATCACCTTCAGAAGAACCACTGCCACCACGCTCTCAACCTCTACTGGATGGTGGCATTTCTCTGGCTGATTGAGATCTAAATGAAATCCCCTGCGACTGCGCAGATGCCTAATAACGAGAGAAAAGACGACTGCCTACTTGCCGGAATAAGGAAAAACTGCTCAAATGATAACTAGACTCACGACAATAATAACACCTTTTCGACTAAAAATAGAAGCTGGAAAGATTATTGATAGATGTAAAGAGAAAACTGAATCTGATCTTGATGAGCTACTAGCGCATTCTAAGAATTAAGTGACACAAGCTGAGATAACCTGGAAGATGACCTCCCAAAATAATCAGAACTTTTACCTCCAAATGAGGTACTATGGTTACCCACCAGGGCCGTGGGATCTCTTACTTTCCCGCTCTAACTCTTCCCGCTCTAACTTATGGTATGCCTCGAACCTTCGGGCAATATTAACAACAACATCAAATAAAATCCAGACCTCAATTTCTCGAGCCATCTGGGATTTCAAGGAAAAATAAAGGTCATCAACAAATCTCTGAATCTTTCGAAAGGCTCATGAACTAGTTCTAATGCATATCCAGCCATTCTATAGAATTCAATCTCATATTCTGAAACACCAACAGGCTAACCGATAGGCTACCCTATCCAATCCACTCAAACTGGCAACACTTTTCATCTCGCTCACCACTCGAAAGGAACTTTTCCACGAATCTAAAAGAAAAATCGAACCAAATTAGCTAATAAGAGAACAGTTCACCAATCCCGGGCTGGACCTTGAAACTGGAAAGAAGAATAATCAACACCCTGCCGCTCGATATAATCAAGAGCTTGAAGGATACGCTGACGTCATTTTATTTTAAAAAGAATCACGAGGTTTATCTGATGAATTGCTTAAGAATATCGGAAGGTTCAACCGCGTAAAATAATGCAACCTCTTTAGGCACTCGGACCGAACTGATACCTCGGTTGGCTAACCAGCCAAAACAATTAGAGTTACAACACATACTACCTCCGAAATGTATTTTACTGCAGCAATATCAAGAACTAGAATAGAAGCTCCCTGAGACTGAACATCTGCATCTGCATCTGAGACAACCTGATAAGCTGCCTAGCGAATAATAGGTTTTTGCGGTATCTGCATCGCCAAGATTCTCGTAAAGCATCGTAGAGAGCCAATGAAACCACAAGGCCCCGTTCTCTTGCCCATCGCGAGCCCGAACATCCGTAACTAGATCGTCAGCACGATCAAAAACTCTTGGGGCTTCGTCAGTGCTAGCCCTTGCCTAGACTGCTTCGTCTTGAACTCATACTATTTACTGATTCATTGCACGAAGGTTCACAATTACCACGAAAGAATTAACAAAAATACTTTTGAATCCTAGACCGACGCACGATCAAAAATGAAGGAAGTGAAACTTCCGAAATGCCATCATAGCCTCTCGTAGATAAGTACGGACGTCTACGTACCCATCAGCGAGACTCTACTAGACACTGTCTTAGTCTGGATAGACTCTAAACTAGGCTCTGATACCAACACTGACACGACTCGAAATCCGGTTAGGCTGTGCGGGCACCCGACATCCTTCCCTAGACCCATCGGGCGAACCCTTATAAATTAAATTAGGAAAATAAATATAACAATTCGTAAATAAGGACAAGACTTAAAACCAAAACACAGACATACTGATACCTCTAAGCTGTACAAAAGAAATTACAGCTGACTACCCAACATACTAGGTTTAGGGCTATCCAGACTAGACATCTAAGAGTACAAAAGAAGACAGATACCTCCTGAAGGGAGCAGAATGCAACTGAAATAATAACCAATAAACTGGTGGCCATCCGGAATAAAAGCTGGCTCACCCTGACAGCTGAAGTCGTCTTCGCTCTTGAACAACATGGCGAACTCAATCCTGGAGCGAACCTGCCGAAACGAAATAAATAGACAAGAACAAACAACAAACAAGAGTGAGTCAAAAGGACTCAATAAGTTGGGCAGACTAGCCACCTCAAAGAATAGGATAGCTAGCCAGGGAGAAGAAACAGATAAACTAAATTTCTTTTATTTAAATTATAAAAAGGCAGAGCCAGATAATAACTAAAAACACGTATGGAATTACAAACTCATTAACAACCAGTAACGTAAGATAGCCAGAACATATAGGTATCCCGAACATATCAACAATCAGAAATACATCCTGTTGCGGCGTGCAACCCGATCCATATAATTATACCGTTGCGGCGTGCAACCCAATCTATATATTCATACCGTCGCGGCGTGCAAACCGATCCATATATTTATACCGTCGTGGCGTGCAACCCGATCCATATATTTATACCGTTGCGGCGTGCAACCCGATCCATATATTCATACCGTTGCGGTGTGAAAACCGATCCATATATTTATACCGTCGTGGCGTGCAACCCGATCCATATATTTATACCGTTGCGACGTGCAACCCGATCCCTGCAACCCAGAATACGAGCCAGAAATATATAGGCAAATAAGCAATGCACGTAGAAGCAGAACAATAGTTATGTACCACAAGTCTACAAAATGGTATGAAATGAAATGAAATGAGATGAGATGAAATATAATCAGATGCAAAGGGTCACATGTGCCAAATGAATGGAGCGGAATCCTCCTGCTCCGAGGGCGAAATCCTCCTACCCTCAATATGATGCAATGGAGCGGAATCCTCCTGCTCCGAGGGCGGAATCCTCCTACCTTCAATATGATGCAATGCATAACCAGAAAATGTAATACACACGAATACGGTATGATCCAATAATAACCCTTCACCAGCGCGGAACTCTCATCGCCAGCTGGGAATTATATATCAACTCACAGCCAGGGGACAATGCTCAGATACTCAATGCAATACCAACAATAGGACATAACATATAATATACAATGTAAATCCAAATCTAAGGCGTAATGAGTACGCCTATCGGCAGCTACACACGTAAGGAATACGTGGTAGAAAATCCACGAGGCCAGGTGCCTCCAAAGAAATGGATAAAACACTTACCTTGTTACAAGTTAGTACATCCACTCAATAACCGCTTTGCCTTTGGATTCATTGCTAAACAATCCCACTGTGTTCAACAACCAGAAAAATATATCAAATTAGGCTAAAGGCTTCATTCCTCACATCTTAGGGCAATCCAGGTAGGAACCTGAAACCCTATTCGCATACGCAATACGCAGGCCAGGCCTATGTACAGGGTTTAAGGTCACATAACCAAACCCCAAATAAATTACATTTATAAGTTGCACATAACTCACTGAGTACGAATATATAATCAATTTCATTATCGGGGTCCATTTGACCCTTTAAACTATTAATTGAACTTATTAAAACGATGTCTAATATTCCAAGTTTTACCGTTAAAACATATTCACACAGACGTAATAAACTCAAATAATATATTAGGATCATTACCTGAATATTTTAGGGTGAAAATTCTACTTTTCTCCGGCCCCTTTTTTCATTTTCTGGCATTTTTTTGCTGCGTTTTTCATATTTTTTTTTTCTGCTTCTCAATTGCTTTTTCTTTCAACTCTAAAATGAATGATATACATATATATCGTATCAGACCGCCAAACTTTTTGTCCTTTTCCCTTTTTTGTCTTTTCTTTTTTTCCTTTATTTTCTTTTCTTTTCTTTTCGCGATGAGAATTAAAACGGAACCCTACAATATTCGAAATAATTCCAACTTTTGCATACAAGTTATACAAAATATATGTAACATACTCGCGAAGGCAGATCTCAATTCGGACTCCCGAAACTCAAGATGCGAATTTAAATGAAAAGAAGTCAAATTATTTAACTTTCGGCATTTTAGCGGAAACTAGCCAAACAACATCGAAATTCACTTTCGAAAGTTTACAAAAATCAAAAATAATCATACGAACCTAACGGCGCTTTCAGATTTCGAATCGGAGCTCATTCGGCAAAACCGAGCTCGAAAATCCCTTCTTAATATTTATTGACAGTAAAAATTGAAACCTTCTTCCGATGCCTACCAAAAGGTGTCTGATTTAGCTCAAATTTTACAGATAAGTCCCAATGGATATTACGAACATTTTAAAATTATCGACACGCCAATCGGAGTTCTAACTTCCGAAACGACTAACCGAGGTCGTTTCACAACCAAGCTCTGCGCAATGACAAGATGATTCTGGAGAATTCTGCTTCTTTTCCGACATTATAGAGTTCTACAGTGCTATTTCACATTCCCTTGTAGGTTTATTCAATAATTGAGCCAAATTCATCCAACAAAATAAACTGTAATTTCCTTCTAAACACTCAATTCCAGAACTCATTAATCCATTAGTTATCATTTCATGTCTCTTTAACAATCTCTCCTGATTCGTCTTTAAGTAACTCTTGAGAAATCCTTTATCTGTTAATATTGAAGACAAAGACTGTTGTGTCTGAGAAGAAATTAAAAAGAAGGTTGGCATTCTCCTTGTTGTTGTAACAACTTCGTCATTGTATAAGTATATTGTGCAAACTCGAACCCGGGAATTCCTATCTATTTAGAGAGGCTGTACACATGTACCCTCTTCGAATCCTTGTAATTTCTCGATTCAAATACCTCAGGGATGCTAACGAATTCGTTTGGATTTTAAAATAATTTTTCTGTCTCACTTTATTTATTTTTTTGTTAGTTTATCCCACAAAAATTGCTCATATCTAATTTGTCAAGTACGAGGACTTTACATTTAATCTAAATTTCAAAATAGAAAAAATATTTTGTCTGTTTTCTCTAATATAACTAGCTTGCATTTAAAAAAACTGAACTTTTAGATATATCTAGTTTTCAAGTCCAAAATGGCTTTGCAATCTGAAGAAGTGGACTACTCTACATGACCACAAATAGAAAAAAGTAAATAGAAAGATATGTTTTACTTATAGAGAAGTAATTTTGGATTGGACTAACATATATGACATTTCATAACCCTTATAGCTTTTTTGTTTTCTTTTCCTAATGCATACACCACTTTTAGATAAATATAAGTAAAAGTAGAGGTATTATAAGGTTTAGCTTTATTCTGCGTAATTTTAAATTTATTATCTTAACAAGTGAAGCGCATGCGCAACACACATGCACAGAACTTTATTTTTGTCAATTTTTTTGCACTGATTGTTGTTAATTTCCATGTTTATTCCTCTATCTCTCTTATATATATATATATATATATATATATATATATATATATATATATATATATATATATATATATATATATAGTTTTTTTTGCGTTTTTCTTTGCATGAAATCATGTAATCTTGTGAGGGCAACTTTTAGACTTTGTTCACTGGTGTTAGAAAAACAAACCCTGAGCCAACCAAGCTCTGAGCAATGACAAGATGATTCTGGAGAATTCTGCTTCTTTTCAGACATTATAGAATTCTACAGTGCCATTTCACTTTCCCTTGTAGGTTTATTCATAATTGAGCCAAATTATCCAACAAAATATACCTGCATTTCCTTCTAAACACTCAATTCCAGCACTCCTTAATCCATTAGTTATCATTTCATACCTCTTTATCAATCTCTCCTGATTCGTCTTTAAGTAACTCTCCATAAATCTTTTATTTGATAATATTGAAGCCAAAGATTGTTGTGTCTTTGAAGAAATTAAACAGAAGGTTGACATTCTCCTTGCTGTTGTAACAACTTCGTCATTGTATAAATATATTCTGCCAACTCGAAACCCGGGAATTCCTATCTCTTTAGAGAGGCTGTACACATGTACCCTCTTCGAATCCTTGTAATTTCTTGATTCAACAACCTCAGGGATGCTAACGAATTCGTTTGGATTTTAAGATACTTTTTCTGTCTCACTTTATTTTTTTTTGTTGGTTTATCCCACAAAAATTGCTCATATCTAATTTTACAAGTACGAGGACTTTACATTTAATCTAAATATCAAAATAGAAAAAATCTTTTGTCTGTTTTTCTCTAATATAACTAGCTTGCTTTTCAAAAAACTGAACTTTAAGATATATCTAGTTTTCAAGTCCAAAATGGCTTTGAAATCTGAAGAAGTGGACTACTCTACATGACCACAAATAGAAAAAAGTAAGTAGAAAGATATGTTTTAATTATAGAGAAGTAATTTTGGATTGGACTGACATAAATGACATTTCGTACACCCTTATTGCTTTTTTGTTTTCTTTTCCTAACGCATACACCACTTTTAGATAACTATAAGTAACAGCAGAGGTATTATAAGGTTTAGCTTTATTCTGCGTAATTTTAAATTTATTATCTTAACAAGTGAAGCGCATGTGCAACACACGTGCACATAACTTTATTTTAGTCATTTTTTTTGCACTGATTGTTTTTAATTTCCATGTTTATTATTCTATCTCTCTTATATATATATATAGTTCTTTTGCGTTTTTCTTTGCATGAAATCATGTAATCTTGTGAGGGCAACTTTTAGACTTTGTTCACTGGTGTTAGAAAAACAAACCCTGAGCCAACCAAGCTCTGAGCAATGACAAGATGATTCTGGAGAATTCTGCTTCTTTTCAGACATTATAGAGTTCTACAGTGCCATTTCACTTTCCCTTATAGGTTTATTCATAATTGAGCCAAATTATCCAGCAAAATAAACCTGCATTTCCTTCTAAACACTCAATTCCAGCACTCCTTAATCCATTAGTTATCATTTCATATCTCTTTATCAGTCTCTCCTGATTCGTCTTTAAGTAACTCTCCATAAATCTTTTATGTGATAATATTGAAGCCAAAGATTGTTGTGTCTGAGAAGAAATTAAACAGAAGGTTGACATTCTCTTTGTTGTTGTGACTTCTTCGTCATTGTATAAATATATTCTGCCAACTCGAACCCGAGAATTCCTATCTCTTTAGATAGGCTGTACACATGTACCCTCTTCGAATCATTGTAATTTCTTGATTCTACAACCTCAGGGATGCTAACGAATTCATTTGGATTTTAAGATACTTTTTCTGTCTCACTTTATTTATTTTTTTGTTAGTTTATCCCACAAAAATTGCTCATATCTAATTTTACAAGTACGAGGACTTTATATTTAATCTAAATTTCAAAATAGAAAATTTTTTTGTCTGTTTTCTCTAATATAACTAGCTTGCATTTCAAAAAACTGAACTTTAAGATATATCTAGTTTTCAAGTCCAAAATGGCTTTGCAATCTGAAGAAGTGGACTACTCTACATGACCACAAATAGAAAAAGTAACTAGAAAGATATGTTTTAATTATAGAGAAGTCATTTTCGATTGGACTAACATATATGACATTTCGTACACCCTTATTGCTTTTTTGTTATCTTTTCCTAACGCATACACCACTTTTAGATAACAATAAGTAAAAGTAGAGGTATTATAAGATTTAGCTTTATTCTGTGTATTCTTAAATGTATTATCTTAAAAAGTGAAGTGCATGTGCAACACACGTGCTCAGAACTTTATTTTAGTCAATATTTTTGCACTGATTGTTGTTAATTTCCATGTTTATTATTCTATCTCTCTTATATATATATATAGTTCTTTTGCGTTTTTCTTTGCATGAAATCATGTAATCTTGTGAGGGCAACTTTTAGACTTTGTTCACTGGTGTTAGAAAAACAAACCCTGAGCCAACCAAGCTCTGAGCAATGACAAAATGATTCTGGAGAATTCTGCTTGTTTTAAGACATTATAGAGTTCTACAGTGCCATTTCACATTCCTTTGTAGGTTTATTCATAATTGAGCCAAATTATCCAACAAAATAAACCTGCATTTCCTTCTAAACACTCAATTCCAGCACTCCTTAATCCATTAGTTATCATTTCATATCTCTTTATCAATCTCTCCTGATTCGTCTTTAAGTTACTCTCCATAAATCTTTTATCTGATAATATTGAAGCCAAAGATTGTTGTGTCTGAGAAGAAATTAAACAGAAGGTTGACATTCTCCTTGTTGTTGTAACAACCTCGTCATTGTATAAATATATTGTGCCAACTCGAAACCCGAGAATTCCTATCTCTTTAGAGAGGCTGTACACATGTACCCTCTTTAGATCCTTGTCATTTCTTGATTCAACAACCTCAGGGATGCTGACGAATTCGTTTGTATTTTAAAATACTTTTTCTGTCTCATTTATTTATTTTTTTGTTAGTTTATCCCATAAAAATTGCTCATATCTAATTTTACAAGTACGAGGACTTTACATTTAATCTAAATTTCAAAATAGAAAAAATTCTTTTGTCTGTTTTCTCTAATATAACTAGCTTGCATTTCAAAAAACTGAACTTTAAGATATATCTAGTTTTCAAGTCCAAAATGGCTTTGCAATCTGAAGAAGTGGACTACTCTACATGACCACAAATAGAAAAAAGTAACTAGAAAGATATGTTTTAATTATAGAGAAGTCATTTTGGATTGGACTAACATATATGACATTTCGTACACCCTTATTGCTTTTTTGTTTTCTTTACCTAACGCATACACCACTTTTAGATAACTATAAGTAAAAGCAGAGGTATTATAAGGTCTAGCTTTATTCTGCGTAGTTTTAAATTTATTATATTAACAAGTGAAGCGCCAAAGATTATTTTAATCAATTTGTTTTCACTGATTGTAGTTAATCTCCATGTTTATTACTCTATCATTCTTTTCTCTACATATGAATTGTTTTAGTGTCTCTCTCTCTTTCTGTCTCTGTCTCTCTCTCACTTTCTCTCTCTCTCTCTCTCTCTCTCTCTCTCATATATATATATATATATATATAGTTCATTTGCGTTCTTCTTTGCATGAAATCATGTAATCTTGTGAGGGCAACTTTTAGAGTTTGTTCACTGTTGTTAGAAAAACAAATCCTGAGTCAACCAAGCTCTGAGCAATGACAAGATGATTCTGGAGAAATTCTGCTTCTTTTCAGACATTATAGAGTTCTACAGTGCTATTTAACATTCCCTTATAGGTTTATTAAATAATTAAGCCAAATTCATCCAACAAAATAAACATGCATTTCCTTCTAAACACTCAATTCCGCACTCTTTAATCCATTTGTTATTATTTTATATCTCTTTATCAATCTCTCCTGAATCGTTTTTAAGTAACTCTCCATAAATTCTTTATTTGATAATATTGAAGCCAAGGATTGTTGAGACTGAGAAGAAATTAAACAGAAGGTTGATATTCACCTAGTTGTTGTGACAACTTCGTCATTGTATAAATATATTGTGACATATCGAAACCCAAGAATTCCTATCTCTTTAGAGAGGCTGTACACATGTACCCTCTTCGTATCCTTGTTATTTCTTAAATCAACAACCTCAGCGATACTAAGGAATTCGTTTTGATTTTAAGATACTTTTCTGTCTCATTTTGTTTGTTTTTATATTAGTTTATCCTACAAAAAATTCGCATATCAATTTTACAAGTACGACGACTTTACATTTAATCAAAATTTCAAAATAGAAAAGCGCTTCTGTCTGTTTTCTCTAATATAACTAGCTTGCTTTTCAAAAAACTGAACTTTAGGATATATCTAGTTTTCAAGTCCAAAATGGCTTTGCAATCTGAAGAAGTGGACTACTCTACATGACCACAAATAGAAAAAAGTAACTAGAAAGATATGTTTTAATTATAGAGAAGTAATTTTGGATTGGACTAACATATATGACATTTCGTACACCCTTATTGCATTTTTTGTTTTCTTTTCCTAACGCATACACCACTTTTAGATAACTATAAGTAACAGTAGAGGTATTATAAGGTTTAGCTTATTCTGCGTAATTTTAAATTTATTATCTTAACAAGTGAAGCGCATGTGCAACACACGTGCACAGAACTTTACTTTAGTCAATTTTTTTGCACTGATTGTTGTTAATTTCCATGTTTATTACTCTATCTGAAATGATCTCGGTTAGTCGTTTCGGAAGTTAGGACTCCGATTAGCGTGTCGATAATTTTAAAATATTCGTAATGCCCATTAGGACCTGTCTATAAAATTTGAGCTAAATCAGACCTCGTTTGGTAGGCATCGGAAGAAGGTTTCAGTTTTTATTGGCGATAAATATTAAAAAGAGATTTTTGAACTCGGTTTTGGGCGAATGAGCTCCGATTCGAAATCCGAAAGCGCTGTTAGGTTCGTATGATTATTTGTGACTTTGGTGAACTTTCGAAAGTGAATTTCGATGTTGTTCGGCTAGTTTCCACTAAAATGCCGAAAGTTAAATAATTTGACTTTTTCTATTTAAATTCGCATCTTGAGTTTCGGGAGTCCAATTTGAGATCCTCCTTCGCAAGTATGTTATATATATTTTGTATAACTGGTATGCAAAAGTTGGAATTATTTTGAATATCGTAGGGTAATATTTAATTTTCGTAAAAAAAAGAAAACAAAATAAAATAAAATAAAATAAATGAAAAAGGATAAGACAAAAGTTAGTGGCGGTAAGTACTTATTATGTACTTAGTTAATGACAGCTAGGAAATGAGGAGCTGAAGAACGAGAAAACAGAATGACAATAAGAAGCGAAATATAGAAACATGCGAGGAGAAACGGAATCGTGGAAATAAGAGAAAAATTTGCCAGAAAATGAGAAAAGGGGCCGGAGAAAAGTAGAATTTTCACCCTGAAACATTCAGATAATGATCCTAATATATTATTTGAGTTTATTACGTGTGTTTGAATATGTTTTAACAGTAAAACTTGGAATATTAGACATCGTTTTAATAAGTTCAATTAATAGTTTAAAAGGGTCAAATGGACCCCGATAACGAAATTGATTATACATTCGTACTCAGTGAGTTATGGGCAATATATAAATGTAATTTAATTGGGGTTAGGTTATGTGACCATAAACCCTGTATATAGGCCTGACCAGCGTACCGCGTATGCAAATAGGGTATCAGGTTCCTAACCGGGTTGCCTAAGATGTGAGGAATGAAGCCTTTAGCCTTATGTGATATATTTTTCTGGTTATTGAACACAGTGGGATCGTTTGGCAATGAATCCAAAGGACAAAGCGGTTATTGACTGGTTGTACTAACTTTGTAATGAGGTAAGTGTTTATATCCATTTCTTTGGAGGCACTTGGCCTCGTGGATTTTCTACCACGTGTTCCTTACGTGTGTAGCTGCCGATAGACGTACTCATTACGTCTTAGCTTTGGATTTACATTCTATATTATATGTTATGTCCTGTTATTGGTATTGCATTGAGAATCTGAGTATTGTACTTTGGCTGTGAGTTGGCATCTACATCCCGGCTGTCAATGAGAGTCCCGCGCCGGTGAAGGGTTATTATTGCATCATATTGCATTCAAATGCATTACATTACATATCATATTGGGTGCAGGAGTATTCCGCCCCAGGAGCAGGAGTATTCCGCTCCATTGTATCATATTGAGGGTAGGAGTATTCCACCCCAGGAGCAGGAGTATTCCGCTCCATTGTATCATATTGAGGGTAGGAGTATTCCGCCCCAGGAGCAGGAGTATTCCGCTCCATTGTATCATATTGAGGGTAGGAGGATTCCTCCCCAGGAAAGTGCAGGAGTATTCCGCCTCAGCTTTACATTATATCGGGTGCAGGAGTATTCCGCCCCAAGAGAGCGCAGAAGTATTCCGCCTCTGGTTTATATTATATCGGGTGCAGGAGTATTCCGCCCCAGGAGCAGGAGTATTCCGCTTCCAGTTGGTTATCAGATTGGATTCCCCTCGAATGCAGGAGTATTCCGCTTCGAGATGGGATGACGGGCACATGTGACCCTTTGCATCATATTTCATTTCATTTCATCTCATTTCATTTCATTTCATACCATTATGTAGACTTGTGGTACATAACTACGGTTCTGCTTCTACTTGCATTGCTGATTTGTTGATATGTTTCTGGCTCGTATTCCTGGTTGAGTTTATGGTTTTATAAGTGTTTCCGGTTATTATCTGGCTCTTCCTTTTTATAATTTAAATAAGAGGAATTTGGTTTATCTGTTTCTTCTCCCTGGCTAGCTATCCTATTCTTTGAGGTGGCTAGTCTGCCCCACCTATTGAGTCCTTTTGACTCACCCTTGGTTGTTGTTTGTTTCTTGTCTATCTATTCATTTCGGCAGGTTCGCTCCAGGATTGAATTCGCCACGTTGTGATGGTGCGAAGACGACTTCAGCTGTCAGGGTGAGCCAGCTTTTATCCTGGATAGCCACCAGTTTATTGTTTATTATTTCAGTTGCATTTTGCTCCCTTCAGGAGGTATTTGTCTTCTTCTGTACTCTTAGATGTCTAGTCTGGATAACCCTAAACCTAGTATGTTGGGTAGTCAGCTGTAATTTCTTTTGTACAGCTTAGAGGTATCAGTATGTCTGTATTTTGTTTTAAGTATTAACCTTATCTATGAATTATTATATTTATTTTCCTTATTTAATTGGTAAGGGTTCGCCCGACGGGTCTAGGGGAGAATGTCGGGTGCCCGCACGACCTAACTGGATTTCGGGTTGTGTCATTTGGTATCAGAGCCGAGTTTAGAGTCTATCCAGACTAAGACAGTGTCTAGTAGAGTCTAAGTGATGGATACGTAGACGTCCGTATTTATCTACGAGTGGCTATGATGGAATTTAGGAAGTTTCACTTCCTTCATTTCTGATCGTGCGACGTTCTAGTATTCAAAAGTATTTTCATTAATTCGTTAATTCCTTCGTGGTAATTGTGAACCCTCGTGCGACGAATCAGCAAACGGTATGAGTTCAAGACGAAGCAGTCTAGCCTGGGGCTAGTACTGACGAAGCCCCGAGAGTTTTTATTTATTGTGATGAGATCTAGTTATGGAGGTCCCAGCTGTACGAGCTCGTGATGGGCAAGGGAGCAGGGCGTTGTGGTTCCCTTTGCTCTCTACGATGCTTTTACGAGAATCTTGGCGATGCAGATACCGTAAGAACCTATTATTCGCTGGACGGCCTATCAGGTTGCCGCAGATGCAGATGTTCGGTAATAGGGAGCTCCTATTCCAGTTCTTAATATTGCCGCAGTAAAATATGTTCCAGAGGCAACATGTGTTTTGCCTCCAGTTGTTCTGGCTGGTTAGTTAGCCTGAGTAATGGCTCAGTCCGAGTGTCCGAAGAGATTGCATTATTTTATGCAGTTGAACCTTCCGATATTCTTAAGCAATACATCAGATAAAACTCGTGATTCTTTTTAAAAATAAAATGATGTCAGCATATCCTTCAGGCTCTTGATTATATCGAGCGGTATGGTGTTGATTATTCTGCTTTCCAGTTCAGGGGTCCAGCCTTGAATTGGTGGGCCGCTCTCTTATTAGCTAACTTGATTCGGCTTTTCTTCTAGATTCGTGGAAAAGTTCCTTTCGAGTAGTGAATGAGATGAAAAGTGTTGCCAGTTTGAGTGGATTGGACAGGGTGGCCTGTCGGTTAGCCTGTTGGTGTTTCAAAATATGAGACTTAATTCTATAAAACGGCTGAATATGCATTAGAACTAGTCCATGAACCTTCCGAGAATGTTCAATGATTTATTACTGAACCTTTCTCCTTCCTTGAGATCCCGGATGGCTCGAGAAATTGAGATTGGGACTTCATTTGATGTCGTTGCTGATATTGCTCGAAGGAACGAGGCATACCATAAGTTAAAGTGGGAAGAGTTAGAGCGGGAGAGCAAGCAATCCCGTGACCCTAGTGGGCAACTATGGTACCTCATTTGGAGGTAAAAGTTCTGATTATTTCGGGAAGTCACCTTCCAGGTTATCTCAGCTTGTGTCACTTGATTCTTAGAGTGCGCCAGTAGTTCATCAAGATTAAACTCAGCTTTCTCTTTGTAGCTTTCAACGATCGGTCCAGCTTCCATTTTCAGCGAAAAGGTGTTATCATTGTCGTGAGTCTGGCTATCCTTTGAGGAGTTTTCCCTTACTCAGACAAGTAGACAATAGTCCTTCTTCTTGCCCTCAGGCACCTGAACAGTCGTAGGAATTTCATTTAAATTTTAATCAATCAGAGAAATGCCACCATCCAGTAGAAATCGAGAGCGTGGTGGTAGTGGTTCTTCTAGAAGTAATTATCAGGGTAGTGGCTCGACTCGGCTGCAGAGGCAGTTCTATGAACTTCTAGTTTGGCAAATATAGTAGACCCGTGTGTTTCTTCTTCCCTTATCTGTAAGTAAGATTTATCTTTCCGATCGATCTGGAAATGGTGTCTTATCATGTTTCGACGGTTTCCTTGGATATTGTCGTAATTAAGAATCGGTTACAGTAGAGGGGTGAAATTCTAGTATGATTTATTTCTGGTATTTGCGAGACCCTAGTAGTTTATCTGATTTAAATATGAGAGATTTGGGAGTGAGTGTCGGTATTTTCTACTTAGCATCTTGTTACGCCACCTTCTGTTATTATGTCAATTCAGTTTACCTCACTCCTCGGAAATCAGTGTTGGTAGGATGATGGGATCCTAATTCGTCACCATCCGAAAGTGTTATTGTTTCTTCCGGTGAAAATTGATTAGTAAGTAATATTCGATCTACGTATCTCATCTTGGTTCAAAATGCTAATAAAGTCATGTTATTCTATGAGCTTATCTGGGTTAGAAAAGGGTTTCTGGTAAATTGTCAGAGTTTCCTTCTTATTGGGAGGTTAAATTGGTATGGATGTATTTCCATAAAGCTTATTTAATGTCTATTTCTTCAATTGCGATTCTTTGGTTAGCGTGATTCGGAAATAGTCTAGCTTTGGTAGCCAAGCAAATAAGAAGATGAACTTCCTGAAGCTCTAATTATTTCTATTGTCGATCCATTTCCATTTCTTCTTCGTCCGACACTAGTGAGCTTGGGCGATTGGTAGCCGTTTGTAACGTTCCCTGTGTTGAGCCATAGTACGTGTTACTGTAGCCGGGTAAGCATATTATTGTTTTGGATATCAGATTATCCGGGAATCCATTCCCAGGTATAGTATAGTGCTGGTTCTGTTTTTGCGGATCATCCAGTTTCAGGGGAAACTCTGCCGAAATTTTTATAAAGAAGTACCATCCATCAGGCGGTGGTGTTTACAGAAAAGTTATGGAGTTGTGAACTCGAGAGTTGCAGCTGGTTGGCAACTCGAAAGGGTGGTTGGTAGCTTAGGTCTGCCTACGTTCAGCTTTTAGCTAAATCTTATTTAGTCCAGCAGACTGTGCGAGGATGGTTATTCCTATTCAAATAGTTGCATGAGTGTGTTCTTTAAGTGGAGGAGTCTTCCTCCAAATACTGAATGGTAATACTAAATCTTCGAGGTGTTGATACCACTTTTCTCATGACCCAACCTAGGGCATGACAGAAACCTACAATGAGTGTCGATCACTGCTAAACCAACTAATAATCTATTAATGATAGAGATAAGCTGGCGACCTGATCGTATATACGTACCTATCTGCTGAATGCATAAAGTCTGGAAAGATGACACGACTTTAACTTGCTGACAATTAGAACACTGAGCCACAAATTCTGCTATGTCACACTTCATTCCGTCCCACCAATAAATCTTCTTAAGATCATGGTATATCTTAGTCGAACTTGGATGAACAGTGTATTTGGGATAATGTGCCTTTATTATAATCTGAAGTCTATCTTTATATATGAGAACACCGTCAGTACTAACCCTGTATGGTGACTCCGGTTTTCTTCTGGCTATCTGTTTGTATTCAAATAGAACTGGATCCTGATACTCACACTATTTTACTTCGTGAAAATTTAGAGTTAAAGGTCTAGTGCAGCTTGTCGATAATCCATCATTGGTGTGTATATCTCTTTCACACCTCAACTCTTTAAGAAGTTACTTTAGCGTGATAAGTGCTCATGTAATCAACTTTGTTGCTGGTATTCTGCCTCAGCTCATGGTCCAACTACATGTCTCTTTTATTTTCACTTTTTCAAGTCATGATATTTCCAATTCAAAGACAATACCCTAAAGTAGATGTTCTGTCTGGAGATCATTCCTGGTCTGCATCATACTATCCAGAGGTATTTGCATGATCCTTATCCTTATATAATAGACCCTGTTCAAATGAACCTTTGACATACATTAGGGTATGAGTAACTACATTCCCATAAGGAGCTTGCGGAATAACACTAACATCAACTGAGATGTTGTATAGTGCGTTCGTAAAAATAATATAGCTTGCATCAAATCTTCTATAGTGTGTAGTGATAAGGTACTTCAAAAGTTCCCCTATTGCATCAAGTGTGAGCTAATTCTTCGTTTCATCGACCTGTTCTATATCAAAAGTATATCGACGAGGTGATTCGTTGGTAGAATCATGTTAGCCCATCAGGAGTTGCGTGTATCTTCATTTCAAAAATATAAAACTCCTCTCTCATGATCGAGAAAGGGTCGGCTTAGTCCGAATAAGTTGGGCAATGATGTTATCATATTATCCAAATATATTTTATTCCAAGAGTTCGGTGTTTGTGTTATAATTCTGATTCTGCAATTATGAGATAATGTCCGTGGAGTAGCTTATGAAGGTCGTGCAAGTTCTTTTGTTATCTGTGCGAATTTTTCTTTAGGCTTAGGCTCGTTCGAGGACGAACGAGAGTTTAAGTGGAGGAGAATGAAACGATCTCGGTTAGTCGTTTCGGAAGTTAGGACTCCGATTGGTGTGCCGATAATTTTAAAATATTCGTAATGTCCATTAGGACCTGTCTGTAAAATTTGAGCTAAATCAGACCTCGTTTGGTAGGCATCGGAAGAAGGTTTCAGTTTTTATTGGCGATAAATATTAAAAAGAGATTTTTGAGCTCGGTTTTGGGCGAATGAGCTCCGATTTGAAATCCGAAAGCGCCGTTAGGTTCGTATGATTATTTGTGACTTTGGTGAACTTTCGAAAGTGAATTTCGATGTTGTTCGGCTAGTTTCCACTAAAATGCCGAAAGTTAAATAATTTGACTTTTTCTATTTAAATTCGCATCTTGAGTTTCGGGAGTCCAATTTGAGATCCGCCTTTGCAAGTATGTTATATATATTTTGTATAACTGATATGCAAAAGTTGGAATTATTTCGAATATCGTAGGGTACTATTTAATTTTCGTTAAAAAAGAGAAAACAAAATTAAAAAAAAAAGAAAAGAAAAAGGAAAAGACAAAAGTTAGTGGCGGTGAGTACTTATTATGTACTAAGTTAATGACAGCTAGGAAATGAGGAGCTGAAGAACGAGAAAACAGAATGACAATAAGAAGCGAAAAATAGAAACATGCGAGGAGAAACGGAATCGTGGAAATAAGAGAAAAACATTGCCAGAAAATGAGAAATGGGGCCGGAGAAAAGTAGAATTTTCACCCTGAAATATTCAGGTAATGATCCTAATATATTATTTGAGTTTATTACGTGTGTTTGAATATGTTTTAATGGTAAAAGTTGGAATATTAGACATCATTTTAATAAGTTCAATTAATAGTTTAAAGGGTCAAATGGACCCCGATAACAAAATTGATTATACATTCGTACTCAGTGAGTTATGGGCAACATATAAATGTAATTTAATTGGGGTTTGGTTATGTGACCATAAACCCTGTATATAGGCCTGGCCTGCATACTGCGTATGCAAATAGGGTATCAAGGTTCCTAACCGGGTTGCCCTAAGATGTGAGGAATGAAGCCTTTAGCCTTATGTGATATATTTTTCTGGTTATTGAACACAGAGGGATCGTTTGGCTATGAATCCAAAGGACAAAGCGGTTATTGACTGGTTGTACTAACTTTGTAATGAGGTAAGTGTTTATATCCATTTCTTTGGAGGCACTTGGCCTCGTGGATTTTCTACCACGTGTTTCTTACGTGTGTAGCTGCCGATAGACGTACTCATTATGCCTTAGCGTTGGATTTACATTCTATATTATATGTTATGTCCTGTTATTGGTATTGCATTGAGAATCTGAGTATTGTACTTTGGCTGTGAGTTGGCATCTACATCCCAGCTGTCGATGAGAGTCCCGCGCCGGTGAAGGGTTATTATTGCATCACATTGCATTCATATGCATTACATTGCATATCATATTGGGTGCAGGAGTATTCCACCCCAGGAGCAGGAGTATTCCGCTCCATTATATCATATTGAGGGTAGGAGTATTCCGCCCCAGGAGCAGGAGTATTCCGCTCCATTGTATCATATTGTGGGTAGGAGTATTCCGCCCCAGGAGCAGGAGTATTCCGCTCCATTGTATCATATTGAGGGTAGGAGGATTCCTCCCCAGGAAAGTGCAGGAGTATTCCGCCTCAGCTTTACATTATATCGGGTGCAGGAGTATTCCGCCCCAAGAGAGTGCAGGAGTACTCCGCCTCTGGTTTATATTATATCGGGTGCAGGAGTATTCCGCCCCAGGAGCAAGAGTATTCCGCTTCCAGTTGGTTATCAGATTGGATTCCCCTCGAATGCAGGAGTATTCCGCTTCGAGATGGGATGACGGGCACATGTGACCCTTTTCATCATATTTCATTTCATTTCATCTCATTTCATTTCATACCATTATGTAGACTTGTGGTACATAACTACAGTTCTGCTTCTACTTGCATTGCTGATTTGTTGATATGTTTCTGGCTCGTAGTCCTGGTTGAGTTTATGGTTTTATAAGTGTTTCCGGTTATTATCTGGCTCTTCCTTTTTATAATTTAAATAATAGGAATTTTGTTTATCTGTTTCTTCTCCCTGGCTAGCTATCCTATTCTTTGAGGTGGCTAGTCTGCCCCACCTATTGAGTCCTTTTGACTCACCCTTGGTTGTTGTTTGTTTCTTGTCTATCTATTCATTTCGGCAGGTTCGCTCCAGGATTGAATTCGCCACGTTGTGATGGAGCGATGACGACTTCAGCTGTCAGGGTGAGCCAGCTTTTATCCCGGATGGCCACCAGTTTATTGTTTATTATTTCAGTTGCATTTTGCTCCCTTCAGGAGGTATTTGTCTTCTTCTGTACTCTTAGATGTCTAGTCTGGATAACCCTAAACCTAGTATGTTGGGTAGTCAGCTGTAATTTCTTTTGTACAGCTTAGAGGTATCAGTATGTCTGTATTTTGTTTTAAGTATTAACCTTATCTATGAATTATTATATTTATTTTCCTTATTTAATTGGTAAGGGTTCGCCCGACGGGTCTAGGGGAGAATGTCGGGTGCCCGCATGACCTAACCGGATTTCGGGTCGTGTTATTTGGTATTAGAGCCGAGTTTAGAGTCTATCCAGACTAAGACAGTGTCTAGTAGAGTCTCGGTGATGGATACGTAGACGTCCGTATTTATCTACGAGAGGCTATATATAGTTCTTTTGCATTTTTCTTTGCATGAAATCATGTAATCTTGTGAGGGCAACTTGTAGACCTTGTTCACTGGTGTTAGAAAAACAAACCCTGAGCCAACCAAGCACTGAGCAATGACAAGATGATTCTGGAGAATTCTGCTTCTTTTCAGACATTATAGAGTTCTACAGTGCCATTTCACATTCCCTTGTAGGTTTATTCATAATTGAGCCAAATTACCCAACAAAATAAACCCGCATTTCCTTCTAAACACTCAATTCTAACACTCCTTAATCCATTAGTTATCATTTCATATCTCTTTATTAATCTCTCCTGATTCGTCTTTAAGTAACTCTCCATAAATCTTTTATCTTATAATATTGAAGCCAAAGATTGTTGTGTCTGAGAAGAAATTAAACAAAAGGTTGACATTCTCCTTGTTGTTGTAACAACTTCGTCATTGTATAAATATATTGTGCCAACTCGAAACCCGGGAATTCCTATCTCTTGAGAGAGGATGTACACATGTACCCTCTTCGAATCCTTGTAATTTCTTGATTCAACAACCTCAGGGATGCTGACGAATTCATTTGGATTTTAAGATACTTTTTCTGTCTCACTTTATTTATTTTTTGATAGTTTATTCCACAAAAATTGCTCATATCTAATTTTACAAGTCCGAGGACTTCACATTTAATCTATATTTAAAAATAGAAAAAATCTTTTGTCTGTTTTCTCTAATATAACTAGCTTGCATTTCAAAAAACTGAACTTTAAGATATATCTAGTTTTCAAGTCCAAAATGGCTTTGCAATCTGAAGAAGTGGACTACTCTACATGACCACAAATAGAAAAAAGTAACTAGAAAGATATGTTTTAATTATAGAGAAGTCATTTTGGATTGGACTAATATATATGACATTTCGTACACCCTTATTGCTTTTTGGTTTTCTTTTCCTAACACATAATTATAGAGAAGTTATTTTGGATTGAACTAACATATGTGACATTTTGTACACCCTTATTTCTTTTTGGTTTTCTTTTCCTAATGCATACACCAATTTTAGATAACTATAAGTTAAAGTAGAGGTATTATAAGGTTTTGCTTTATTCTGCGTAATTTTAAATTTATTATCTTAACAAGTGAAGCACATGTACAACACACGTGCACAAAACTTTATTTTAGTCAAATTTTTTGCACTGACCGTAGTTAATTTCCATGTTTATTACTTTATTCCTCTTTTCTCTACATATGAATTGTTTTTGTGAATAATACATATATATATATATAGTTCATTTGCGTTCTTCTTTTCATGATATCATGTAATCTTGTGAGGGCAACTTCTAGTATTTGTTCAGTGGTGTTAGAAAAACAAACCCTGAGCCAACCAAGCTCTGAGCAATGACAAGATGATTCTGGAGAAATTCTGCTTCTTTTCCGACATTATAAAGTTCTACAGTGCCATTTCACATTCCCTTGTAGGTTTATTCAATAATTGAGCCAAATTGATCCAACAAAATAAACACGCATTTCCTTCTAAACACTCAAATCCAGCACTTCTTAATCCATTAGTTACCATTTCATATCTCTTTATCAATCTCTCCTGATTCGTCTTTAAGTAACTCTCCATAAATCTTTTATCTGATAATATTGAAGCCAAAGATTGTTGTGTCGGAGAAGAAATTAAACAGAAGGTTTACATTCTCCTTGTTGTTGTAACAACTTCGTCATTGTATAAATATATTGTGCCAACTCGAAACCCAGGAATTCGTATCTCTTTAGAGAGGCTGTTCACATGTACCCTATTCGAATCCTTGTAATTTCTTTATTCAACAACCTCAGGGATGCTGACAAATTCGTTTAGATTTTAAGATACTTTTTCTGTCTCACTTTTTTTTTTTTTTTTTAGTTTATCCCAAAAAAATTGCGCATATCTAATTTTACAAGTACGAGGACTTTACATTTAATCTAAATTTCAAAATAGAAAAAATCTTTTGTCTATTTTCTCTAATATAACTAGCTTGCATTTCAAAAAACTGAACTTTAAGATATATCTAGTTTTCGGGTGCAAAATGGATTTGCAATCTGAAGAAGTGGACTACTCTACATGACCACAAATAGAAAAAATTAACTAGCAAGATGTATTTTAATTATAGAGAAGTTACTATGGATTGGACTGACATATATGACATTTCGTACACCCTTATTGCTTTTTGATTTTCTTTTCCTAACACATAATTATAGAGAAGTTATTTTGGATTGAACTAACATATGTGACATTTTGTACACCCTTATTTCTTTTTGGTTTTCTGTTCCTAACGCATACACCAATTTTAGATAACTATAAGTAAAAGTAGAGGTATTATAAGGTTTTGCTTTATTCTGCATAATTTTAAATTTATTATCTTAACAAGTGAAGCACATGTACAACACACGTGCACAAAACTTTATTTTAGTCAATATTTTTGCACTGACTGTAGTTAATTTCCATGTTTATTACTTTATTTCTCTTTTCTCTACATATGAATTGTTTTTCTGAATAATATATATATATATATATATATTATATAGTTCTTTTGCGTTCTTCTTTTCATGAAATCATGTAATCTTGTGAGGGCAACTTCTAGTATTTGTTCAGTGGTGTTAGAAAAACAAACCCTGAGCCAACCAAGCTCTGAGCAATGACAAGATGATTCCGGAGAAATTCTGCTTCTTTTCAGACATTATAGAGTTCTACAGTGCCATTTCACATTCCCTTGTAGGTTTATTCAATAATTGAGCCAAATTCATCCAACAAAATAAACCCGCATTTCCTTCTAAACACTCAAATCCAGCACTTCTTAATCCATTAGTTACCATTTCATATCTCTTTATCAATCTCTCCTGATGTGTCTTTATGCAACTCTCCATAAATCTTTTATCTGATAATATTGAAGCCAAAGATTGTTGTGTCTGAGAAGAAATTAAACAGAAGGTTGACATTCTCCTTGTTGTTGTGACAACTTCGTCATTGTATAAATATATTGTGCCAACTCGAAATCCGGGAATTCCTATCTCTTTAGAGAGGTTGTACAAATGTACCCTATTCGAATCCTTGTAATTTCTTGATTCAACAACCTCAGAGATGCTAACGAATTCGTTTAGATTCTAAGATACTTTTTCTGACTCACTTTATTTATTTTTTTGTTAGTTTATCCCACAAAAATTGCGCATATCTAATTTTACAAGTTCGAGGACTTTACATTTAATCTAAATTTCAAAATAGAAAAAATCTTTTGTCTATTTTCTCTAATATAACTAGCTTGCATTTCAAAAAACTGAACTTTAAGATATATCTAGTTTTCGGGTGCAAAATGGATTAGCAATCTGAAAAAGTTGACTACTCTACATGACAATAATAGAAAAAAGTAACTAGCAAGATATGTTTTAATTATAGAGAAGTTATTTTGGATTAGACTGACATATATGACATTTCGTACACCCTTATTGCTTTTTGGTTTTCTTTTCCTAATGCATACACCACTTTTAGATAACTATAAGTAAAAGTAGTGTTATCATAAGGTTTAGCTTTATTCTGCGTAGTTTTAAATTTATTATATAAACAAGTGAAGCGCATGTGCAACACACGTGCACAAAACTTTATTTTAGTCAATTTTTTTGCACTCATTGTAGTTAATTTCCATGTTTATTACTCTATCTCTCATTTCTCTACATATGAATTGTTTTTATGTGTGTGTCTCTCTCTCTCCCTCTCTCTCTCTCTCTCTCTCTCTATATATATATATATATATATATATATATATATATATATATATATATATATATATATAGTTCTTTTGCGTTCTTCCTTGCATGAAATCATGTAATCTTGTGAGGGCAACTTCTAGTGTTTGTTCACTGGTGTTAGAAAGACAAATCCTGAGCCAACTAAGCTCTGAGCAATGACAGGGTGATTCTGGAGAAATTCTGCTTCATTTCGGACATTTTAGAGTTTTACAGTGCCATTTCACATTCCCTTGTAGGTTTATTCAATAATTGAGCCAAATTCATCCAACAAAATAAACCTAAATTTCCTTCTAAACACTCAATTCCAGCACTCATTAATCCATTAGTTATCATTTAATATCTCTTTATCAATATCTCATGATTCGTCTTTAAGTAACTCTTCAGAAATCCTTTATCTGTTAATATAGAAGACAAAGATTGTTGTGTCTGAGAAGAAATTAAAAAGAAGGTTGGTATTCTCCTTGTTGTTGTGACAACTTCGTCATTGTATAAATATATTCTGCCAACTCGAAACCCGGGAATTCCTATCCTTTAGAGAGGCTGTACACATGTACCCTCTTCGAATTCTTGTAATTTCATGATTCAACAACCTCAGCGATGCTAACGAATTCATTTGGATTTTAAGATACTTTTTCTGTCTCACTTTATTTGTTTTTTTATTAGTTTATCCGAAAAAAATGCGCATATCTAATTTTACAAGTATGCGGACTTTACATTTAATCTAAATTTCAAATAGAAAAACTCTTTTGTCTGTTTTCTCTAATATAACTAGCTTGCATTTCAAAAAACTGAACTTGAAAATATATCTAGTTTCCGGGTGCAAAATGGCTTTGCAATCTGAAGAAGTGGACTACTCTACATGACCACAAATAGCAAAAATTAACTAGAAAGATATGTTTTAATTATAGAGAAGTTAGTTTGGATTGAAAATATTTTGTACACCCTTATTATAAGGTTTAGCTTCATTCTGCGTAATATTAAATTTATTATCTTAACAAGTGAAGCGCATCTGCAATACACGTGCACAAAACTTCATTTTTGTCAATTTTTTTGCACTGATTGTTGTTAATTTCCATGTTTATTACTCTATCTCTCTTATATATATATATATATATATATATATTCTTTTGCATTTTTCTTTACATGAAATCATGTAATCTTGAGAGGGCAACTTTTAGACTTTGTTCACTGGTGTTAGAAAAACAAACCCTGGGCCAACCAAGCTCTGAGCAATGACAAGATGATTCTGGAGAATTCTGCTTCTTTTCAGACATTATAGAGTTGTACAGTGCCATTTCACATTCCCTTGTAGGTTTATTCAATAATTGAGCTAGATTATCCAACAAAATAAACCTGCATTTCCTTCTAAACACTCAATTCCAGCACTCCTTAATCCATTAGTTATCATTTCATATCTCTTTATCAATCTCTCCTGATTCACCTTTAAGTAACTCTCCATAAATCTTTTATCTGATAATATTGAATCCAAAGATTGTTGTGTCTAAGAAGAAATTAAACATAAGGTTGACATTCTCCATGTTGTTGTAACAACTTCATCATTGTATAAACATATTGTGCCAACTCGAAACTCGGGAATTCCTATCTCTTTAGAGAGGCTGTACACATGTACCCTCTTCGAATCCTTGTAATTTCTTGATTCAACAACCTCAGGGATGCTAACGAATTCGTTTGGATTTTAAGATACCTTTTGTGTCTCACTTTAATTATTTTTTTGTTAGTTTATTACACAAAAATTACTCATATCTAATTTTACAAGTACGAGGACTTTACATTTAATCTAAATTTCAAAATAAAAAACATCTTTTGTCTGTTTTCTCTAATATAACTAGCTTGCATTTAAAAAAACTGAACTTTAAGATATATCTAGTTTTCGGGTGCAAAATGGATTAGCAATCTGAAGAAGTTGACTACTCTACATGACCATAAATAGAAAAAAGTAACTAGCAAGATATGTTTTAATTATAGAGAAGTCATTTTGGATTGGACTAACATATATGACATTTCGTACACCCTTATTGCTTTTTTGTTTTCTTTTCTTGACGCATACACCACTTTTAAATAACTATATGTAAAAGTAGAGGTATTATAAGGTTTAGCTTTATTCTGCGTAATTTTATATTTATTATCTTAACAAGTGAAGCGCATGTGCAACATACGTGCACAGAACTTTATTTTAGTCAATTTTTTTTGCACTGATTGTTGTTAATTTCCATGTTTATTACTCTATCTCTCTTTTATGTATATATATATATATATAGTTCTTTTGCGTTTTTCTTTGCATGAAATCATGTAATTTTGTGAGGGCAACTTTTAGACTTTGTTCACTGGTGTTAGAAAAACAAACCCTGAGCCAACCAAGCTCTGAGCAATGACAAGATGATTCTGGAGAATTCTGCTTCTTTTCAGACATTATAGAGTTCTACAGTGCCATTTCACATTCCCTTGTAGGTTTATTTAATAATTGAGCCAAATTATCCTCAAAATAAACCTGCATTTCCTTCTAAGCACTCAATTCCAGCACTCCTTAATCCATTAGTTATCATTTCATATCTCTTTATCAATCTCTCCTGATTCGTCTTTAAGCAACTCTCCATAAATATTTTATCTGATAATATTGAAGCCAAAGATTGTTATGTCTGAGAAGAAATTAAACAGAAGGTTGACATTCTCCTTGTTGTTGTGAAAACTTTGTCATTGTATAAATATATTGTGCCAACTCGAAACCCGGGAATTCCTATCTCTTTAGAGAGGCTGTACACGTGTACCCTCTTCAAATCCTTGAAATTTCTTGAATCAACAACCTCAGGGATTCTAACGAATTCGATTGGATTAAGATACTTTTTCTGTCTCACTTTATTTATTTTTTTGTTAGTTTGTCCCAAAAAATTGCGTATATCTAATTTTACAAGTACGGGGACTTTACATTTAATCCAAATTTCAAAATAGAAGAAATCTTTTGTCTGTTTTCTCTAATATTAAAATCTTGCATTTCAAAAAACTGAACTTTAAGATATATCTAGTTTTCGTGTGCAAAATGGCTTTGCCATCTGAAGAACTAACATATGTGACATTTTGTACACCCTTATTTCTTTTTTGTTTTCTTTTCCTAATGCATACACAAATTTTAGATAACTATAAGTAATAGTAGAGGTATTATAACGTTTTTCTTTATTCTGCGTAATTTTAAATTTATTATCTTAACAAGTGAAGCACATGTACAACACACGTGCACAAAACTTTATTTTAGTCAATTTTTTTGCACTGACGGTAGTTAATTTCCATGTTTATTACTTTATTTCTCTTTTCTCTACATATGAATTGTTTTTGTGAATAATATATATATATATATATATATATATATATATATATATATATATATAGTTCTTTTGCGTTCTTCTTTTCATGAAATCATGTAATCTTGTGAGGGCAACTTCTAGTATTTGTTCAGTGGTGTTAGAAAAACAAACCCTGAGCCAACCAAGCTCTGAGCAATGACAAGATGATTCTGGAGAAATTCTGCTTCTTTTCAGACATTATAGAGTTCTACAGTGCCATTTCACATTCCCTTGTAGGTTTATTCAATAATTGAGCCAAATTCATCCAACAAAATAAACCCGCATTTCCTTCTAAACACCCAAATCCAGCACTTCTTAATCCATTAGTTACCATTTCATATCTCTTTATCAATCTCTCCTGATTCGTCTTTAAGTAACTCTCCATAAATCTTTTATCTGATAATATTGAAGCCAAAGATTGTTGTGTCTGAGAAAAAATTAAACAGAAGGTTGACATTCTCCTAGTTGTTGTGACAACTTCGTCAATGTATAAATATATTGTGCCAACTCGAAACCCGGGAATTCCTATCTCTTTAGAGAGGTTGTAACAATGTACCCTATCCGAATCCTTGTAATTTCTTGATTCAAATACCTCAGGGATGCAAACGAATTCGTTTAGATTTTAAGATACTTTTTCTGTCTCACTTTATTTATTTTTTTGTTAGTTTATCCCACAAAAATTGCGCATATCTAATTTTACAAGTACGAGGACTTTCCATTTAATCTAAATTTCGAAATAAAAAATATCTTTTGTCTGTTTTATCTAATATAACTAACTTGCATTTCAAAAAACTAAACTTTAAGATATATCTAGTTTTCAAGGCCAAAAATGGCTTTGAATTCTGAAAAAGTGGACTACTCTACATGACCACAAATAGAAAAAAGTAACTAGAAAGATATCTTTTAATTATAGAGAAGTCATTTTGGATTGGACTAACATATATGACATTTCGTACACCCTTATTGCTTTTTTGTTTTCTTTTCTTGACGCATACACCACTTTTAAATAACTATAAGTAAAAGTAGAGGTATTATAAGGTTTAGCTTTATTCTGCGTAATTTTATATTTATTATCTTAACAAGTGAAGCGCATGTGCAACATACGTGCACAGAACTTTATTTTAGTCAATTTTTTTTTGCACTGACTGTTGTTAATTTCCATGTTTATTACTCTATCTCTCTCTCTTATATATATATATATATATATATATATATATATATATATATATATATATATATATATATATATATATATATATATATATAGTTCTTTTGCGTTTTTCTTTGCATGAAATCTTGTAATCTTGTGAGGGCAACTTTTAGACTTTGTTCACTGGTGTTAGAAAAACAAACCCTGAGCCAACCAAGCTCTGAGCAATGACAAGATTATTCTGGAGAATTCTGCTTCTTTTCAGACATTATAGAGTTCTACAGTGCCATTTCACATTTCCTTGTAGGTTTATTTAATAATTGAGCCAAATTATCCTCAAAATAAACCTGCATTTCCTTCTAAACACTCAATTCCAGCACTCCTTAATCAATTAGTTATCATTTCATATCTCTTTATCAATCTCTCCTGATTCGTCTTTAAGCAACTCTCCATAAATATTTTATCTGATAATATTGAAGCCAAAGATTGTTATGTCTGAGAAGAAATTAAACAGAAGGTTGACATTCTCCTTGTTGTTGTGAAAACTTTGTCATTGTATAAATATATTGTGCCAACTCGAAACCCGGGAATTCCTATCTCTTTAGAGAGGCTGTACACATGTATCCTCTTCGAATCCTTGAAATTTCTTGAATCAACAACCTCAGGGATTCTAACGAATTCGATTGGATTAAGATACATTTTCTGTCTCACTTTATTTATTTTTATGTTAGTTTGTCCCACAAAAATTGCGTATATCTAATTTTACAAGTACGGGGACTTTACATTTAATCCAAATTTCAAAATAGAAGAAATCTTTTGTCTGTTTTCTCTAATATAAAAATCTTGCATTACAAAAAACTGAACTTTAAGATAAATCTAGTTTTCGTGTGCAAAATGGCTTTGCAATCTGAAGAACTAACATATGTGACATTTTGTACACCATTAATTCTTTTTGGTTTTCTTTTCCTAAACGCATACACAAATTTTAGATAACTATAAGTAAAAGTAGAGGTATTATAAGGTTTTTCTTTATTCTGCGTAATTTTAAATTTATTATCTTAACAAGTGAAGCACATGTACAACACACGTGCACAAAACTTTATTTTAGTCAATTTTTTTGCACTGACTGTAGTTAATTTCCATGTTTATTACTTTATTTCTCTTTTCTCTACATATGAATTGTTTTTGTGAATAATATATATATATATATATATATATATATATATATATATAGTTCTTTTGCATTTTTCTTTGCATGAAATCATGTAATCTTGTGAGGGCAACTTTTAGACTTTGTTCACTGGTGTTAGAAAAACATTCCCTGAGCCAACCAAGCACTGAGCAATGACAAGATGATTCTGGAGAAATTCTGCTTCTTTTCAGACATTATAGAGTTCTACAGTGCCATTTCACATTCCCTTGTAGGTTTATTCAATAATTGAGCCAAATTATCCAACAAAATAAACCCGCATTTCCTTCTAAACATTCAATTCCAGCACTCCTTAATCCATTAGTTATCATTTCATATCTCTTTATCAATCTCTCCTGATTCGTCTTTAAGGAACTCTCCATAAATCTTTTATCTGATAATATTGACGCCAAAGATTGTTGTGTCTGAGAAGAAATTAAACAGAAGGTTGACATTCTCCTTCTTGTTGTGACAACTTCATCATTGTATAAATATATTGTGCCAACTCGAAACCCGATAATTCCTATCTCGTTAGAGAGGCTGTACACATGTACCCTCTTCGAATCCTTGTAATTTCTTGATTCAACAACTTCAGGGTTGCTAACGAATTCGTTTGGATTTTAAGATACTTTTTCTGTCTCACTTTATTTATTTTTTTGTTAGTTTATCCCACAAAATTGTGCATATCTAATTTTACAAGTACGAGGACTTTATATTTAATCTAAATTTCAAAATTGTAAAAGATCTTTTGTCTGTTTTCTCTAATATAACTAGCTTTCATTTCAAAAAACTGAACTTTAAGATATATCTAGTTTTCGGGTGCATAATGGCTTTGCAATCTGAAGAAGTGGACTACTCTACATGACCACAAATAGAAAAAAATAACTAGAAAGATATGTTTTAATTATAAATAAGCTATTTTGGATTGGACTAACATATATGACATTTCGTACACCCTTATGTCTTTTTGGTTTTCTTTTCCTAACGCATACACCACTTTTAGACAACTATATGTAAAAGTAAAGGTATTATAAGGTTTGGCTTTTATTCTACGTATTTTTAAATTTATTATATTAACAAGTGAAGCGCATGTGCAATACACGTGCACAAAACTTTATTTTAGGCAATTTTTTTGCACTGATTGTAGTTAAATTCCATATTTATTACTCTATCTCTCTTTTCTCTACATATGAACTGTTCTTGTGTTTGTGTGTGTGTATCTATATATACATATATAGTTCTTTTGCGTTCTTCTTTGCATGAAATCACGTAATCTTGTGAGGGCAACTTCTAGAGTTTGTTCACTGGTGTGTTAGAAAAACAAACCCTGAGCCAACCAAGCTCGAGCAATGACAAGATGATTCTGGAGAAATTCTGCTTAATTTCAGATATTATAGAGTTTTACAGTGCCATTTCACATTCTCTTATAGGTTTATTCAATAATTGAGCCAAATTCATCCAACAAAATAAACCTGCATTTCCGTCTAAACACTCAATTCCAGCACTCCTTAATCCATTAGTTATCATTTCATATCTCTTTATCAATCTCACCTGATTCGTCTTTGAGTAGCTCTCCATAAATCTTTTATTTGATAATATTGAAGCCAAATATTGTTATGTCTAAAGGAAATTAAACAGAAGGTTGACATTCTCCTTGTTGTTGTGACTTCTTCGTCATTGTATAAATATATTGTGCCAACTCAAAACCCGGGAATTCCTATCTCTTTAGAGAGGCTGTACACATGTACCCTCTTAGAATCCTTGTAATTTCTTGATTCAACAACCTCAGGTATGCTAATGAATTCGATTGGATTTTAAGATACTTTTTCTGTCTCACTTTATTGTTTTTTGTTAGTTTATCCCACAAAAATTGCGCATATCTTATTTTACAAGTACGGGGACTTTACATTTAATCTAAATTTTAAAATACAAGAAATCTTTTATCTGTTTTCTCTAATATAACTAGCTTTCATTTCAAAAAACTGAACTTCAAGATATATCTAGTTTTCGGGTGCAAAATGGCTTTGCAATCAGAAGAAGTGGACTACTCTACATGACCACAAAAAGAATAAAGTAACTAGGATGATATGTTTTAATTATAGAGAAGTTATTTTGGATTGAACTAACATATGTGATATTTTGTACACCCTTTTTGCTTTTTGATTTTCTTTTCCTAACGGACAATTATAGAGAAGTTATTTTAGGTTGAACTAACATATGTGACATTTTGTACACCCTTATTGCTTTTTTGTTTTGTTTTCCTAACGCATACACAACTTTGAGATAACTATAAGTAAAAGTAGAGGTATTACTTTATCTCTCTATTTTCTACATATGAATTGTATGTGTGTGTGTGTCTATATATATATATATATATATATATATATATATATATATATATAGAGTTTTTGAGTTCTTCTTTTCATGAAATCACGTAATCTTGAGAGGGCAACTTCTAGTATTTGATCAGTGGTGTTAGAAAAACAAACCCTGAGCCAACATAGCACTGAGCAATGACAAGATGATTCGGGAGAAATATTGCTTCTTTTCAGACATTATAGAATTCTACATTGCCATTTCACATTCCCTTGTAGGTTTATTCATTAATTGAGCCAAATTCATCCAACAAAATAAACCTGCATTTCCTTCTAAACACTCAATTCCAGCACTCCTTAATCCATTAGTTAGCATTTCATATCTCTTTAGCAATCTCTCCTAATTCGTCTTTAAGCAACTCTCCATAAATCTTTTATCTGATAATATTGAAGCCAAAGATTGTTGTGTCTGAGAAGAAATTAAACAGAAGGTTGACATTCTCCTTGTTGTTGTGACAACTTCATCATTGTATAAATATATTGTGCCAACTCGAAATCCGGTAATTCCTATCTCGTTAGAGAGGCTGTACACATGTACCCTCTTCGAATCCTTGTAATTTCTTGATTCAACAACTTCAGGAATGCTAACGAATTCGTTTGGATTTTAAGATACTTTTTCTGTGTCACTTTATTTATTTTTTTGTTAGTTTATCCCACAAAAATTGTGCATATCTAATTTTACAAGTACGAGGACTTTATATTTAATCTAAATTTCAAAATTGTAAAAAACTTTTGTCTGTTTTCTCTAATATAACTAGCTTGCATTTCAAAAAACTGAACTTTAAGATATATCTAGTTTTCGGGTGCATAATGGCTTTGCAATCTGAAGAAGTGGACTACTCTACATGACCACAAGTAGAAAAAAATAACTAGAAAGATATGTTTTAATTATAAAGAAGCTATTTTGGATTGGACTAACATATATGACATTTCGTACACCCTTATTGCTTTTTGGTTTTCTTTTCCTAACGCATACACCACATTTAAATAACTATATGTAAAGTAAAGGTATTATAAGGTTTGTCTTTATTCTGCGTAGTTTTAAATTTATTATATTAACAAGTGAAGCGCATGTGCAACGCACGTGCACAAAACTTTATTTTAGTCATTTTTTTGCACTGATTGTAGTTAATTTCCATGTTTATTACTCTATCTCTCTTTTCTCTACATATGAATTGTTTTTGTGTTTGTGTGTGTGTATCTATATATACATATATAGTTCTTTTGCGTTGTTCTTTGCATGAAATCACGTAATCTTGTGAGGGCAACTTCTAGAGTTTGTGCACTGGTGTTAGAAAAAACAAACCCTGAACCAACCAACCTCGAGCAATGACAAGATGATTCTGGAGAAATTCTGCTTAATTTAAGATATTATAGAGTTCTACAGTGCCATTTCACCTTCCTTTGTAGGTTTATTCAATAATTGAGCAAAATTCATCCAACAAAATAAGCCTGCATTTCCTTCTAAACACTCAATTCCAGCACTCCTTAATCCATTAGTTATCATTTCATATCTCTTTATCAATCTCTCCTGATTCGTCTTTGAGCAACTCTCATAAATCTTTTATCTGATAATATTGAAGCCAAAGATTGTTGTGTCTGAGAAGAAATTAAACAGAAGGTTGACATTCTCTTTGTTGTTGTGACTTCTTCGTCATTGTATAAATATATTGTGCCAACTCGAAACCCGGGAATTCCTATCTCTTTAGAGAGGCTGTACACATGTACCATCTTAGAATCCTTGTAATTTCTTGATTCAACAATCTCAGGGATGCTGACGAATTCGTTTGGATTTTAAGATACTTTTTCTGTCTCACTTTATTTATTTTTTTGATAGTTTATTCCACAAAAATTGCTCATATCTCATATTACAAGTCTGAGGACTTCACACTTATTCTAACTAGCTTGCATTTCAAATACCTGAACTTTAAGATATATCTAGTTTTCGGGTGTAAAATGGCTTTGCAATCAGAAGAAGTGGACTACTCTATATGACCACAAAAAGAATAAAGTAACTAGGATGATATGTTTTAATTATAGAGAAGTTATTTTGGATTGAACTAACATATGTGACATTTTGTACACCCTTTTGCTTTTTGGTTTTCTTTTCCTGGCGCATAATTATAGAGAAGGTTTTATTTTTGATTTAACTAACATATGTGACATTTTTTACACTGTTATTGCTTTTTTGTTTTATTTTCCTAACGCATAAACCATTTTTAGATAACTATAAGTAAAAGTTGAGGTATTATAAGGTTTAGCGTTATTCTGCGTAATTTTAAATTTATTATCTTAACAAGTGAAGCGCATGTGCATGACACTTGCACAAAACTTTATTTTAGTCCATTTTTTGCACCGATTGTAGTTAATTTCCATGTTTATTACTCTATCTCTCTTTTCTCTACATATGAAATGTTTGTGTGTATGTATGTATGTATGTGTGTGTGTATATATATTTTGCACTGTTTGTAGTTAATTTCGATGTTTATTACTCTATCTCTCTTTTTTCTACATATGAGTTTGTGTGTATGTATGTGTGTGTGTACATATGAATTGTTTGTGTGTGTGTATGTATGTATATGTGTAGTTAATTTCCATGTTTCTTTTCCTGACGCATAATTTCCATATATATATATATATATATATATATATATATGTAGTTCTTTTGCGTTCTTCTATGCATGAAATCATGTAATCTTATGAGGACAACTTTTAGTGTTTGTTTACTGGTGTTAGAAAAACAAACCATGAGCAAACCAAGCTCTGAGCAATGATAAGATGATTCTGGAGAAATTCCGCTTCTTTTCAGACATTATAGAGTTCTACAGTGCCATTTCACATTCCTTATAGGTTTATTCAATAAATGAGCCAAATTCATCCAACATAATAAACCTGCATTTCCTTCTAAACACTCAATTCCATCACACGTTAATCAATTAGTTATCATTTCATATCTCTTTATCAATCTCTCCTGATTCGTCTTTAAGTAACTCTCCCTAAATCCTTTATCTGATAATATTGAAGCCAAAGATTGTTGTGTCTGAGAAGAAACTAAAAAGAAGGTTGATATTCTCCTTGTTGTTGTGACAACTTTGTCATTGTATAATTATATTGTGCCAACTCGAAACCCGGGAATTTCTATATCTTTAGAGAGGCTATACACATGTACCCTCTTCGAATCCTTGTAATTTCTTGATTCAACGACCTCAGCGATGCTAACGTATTCTTTTGGATTTTAAGATACTTTTGGTGTCTCACTTTATTTATTTTTTTATCCGTTTATCGCACAAAAATTGCGCATATCTAATTTTACAAGTACGAGGACTTTAAATATAAATGTCAAAATAGAGCTCTTTTGTTTGTTTTTCTCTAATATAACTAGTCTGCATTTCAAAAAACTGAACTTGAAGATATATCTGGTTTTTGGGTGCAAAATGACTTTGCAATCTGAAGAAGTGGACTACTCTACATTACCACAAATCGAAAAAAGTAACTAGAAAGATATGTTTTAAATATGGAGAAGTTATTTTGTATTGAACTAACATATGTGACATTTTGTACACCCTTATTGCCTTTTGCTTTTTGTTTTCCTAACGCATACACCACTTTTAGATGACTATAAGCAAAAGTAGAGGTGTTATAAGATTTAGCTTTATTCTGCGTAGTTTTAAATTTATTATCTTAACAAGTGAAGCGCATGTGCAACACACATGCACAAAACTTTATTTTAGTAAATTTTTTTGCACTGATTGTAGTTAATTTCCATGTTTATTGCTCTCTCTCTCTCTTTTCTACATATGAATTGTGTGTGTGTGTGTGTGTGTGTGTGTGTGTGTGTGTGTGTGTGTGTGTGTATATTTCTTCTGCATTCTTTTTTTGCATGAAATCATTTTATCTTGTGAGGGCAACTTCTAGTGTTTGTTCACTAGTGTTAGAAAAACAAACCCTGAGCCAGCCAAGCTATGAGCAATGACAAGATGATTCTGGAGAAATTCTGCTCGTTTTCAGACATTATACAGTTTTACAGTGCAATTTCACATTCCCTTGTAGGTTTATTCAATAATTGAGTCAAATTCATCAAACAAAATAAATCTGCATTCCTTCTAAACACTCAATTCCAGCACTCCTTAATCCATTAGTTATCATTTCATATCTCTTTATCAATCTCTCCTGATTCGTCTTTAAGTAACTCTCCATAAATCCTTTATCAGATAATATTGAACCCAAAGATTGTTGTGTCTGACAGGGGAGAAACTACCTTAGGGGTAGGGGGTCACGGGACACTGCTTCATCGAAATTTTTTACCGAGTGTATATATACATAAATAAAAAAACTACAGTATATTGCTACAAAAATGAAGTGTGACACTGCTTGAACTAAAAGGTCTTGGTGATCCAGTGGTTGGGAGTATTGCTATCCTCCTTGATGAAGTGAGATCGAATCCCCTTAGCTGCACTTTAAGAGGTGTAGGCACAATCTTTTACAAAATTTAACAGTAAAATGTCCAAGTATAATATAAGAGCACTATGCTTAAAATAAAATCCTTGACTTTGAAAGCTAATTGGGATCTTGGAAAAAATTTCTATTTCTATTGTCTCTATATGGAAGAGACACCACTGGCAAAAAATCCTGCGTACGCCACTGGTGTCTGAGAAAAAATTAAACAGAAGGTTGGCATTCTCCTTGATATCGTGACAACTTCGTCATTGTATAAATATATTGTGTCAACTCGAACCACGGAAATTCCTATTTCTTTAGAGAGGATGTACAAAATGTGTACCCTCTCCGGATCCTTGTAATTTCTTGATTCGACAACTTCAGCAATGTAACGAATTTGTTTGGATTATAAGATACTCACTCTCTCTCATTTTATTTATTTTTTTACTAATTTTTGCCAAAAAGATTATGCATATCTAATTTTATAAGTACAAGGACTTTACATTTAATCTAAATTTTTAAATAGAAAAACTATTTTCTCTAATATAACTAGCTTGCATTTCAAAAAACTGAACTTGAGGATATATCTAGTTTGTGGGTGCAAAGTGGCTTTGCCATCTGATGAAGTGGAGTACTCTACGTTACCACAAATAGAAAAAAATAACTAGAAAGAAATGTTTTAGTTATAGAGAAGCTAGTTTGGATTGAACTAACATGTGACATTTTGTACACGTTGTTAGTTTTTGATTCCTAATACATATACCACTTTTTAGATAACTATTTGTAGTAGTGAAGGTATCATAATATTTATTTTTATTCTGTATAGTTTTAAATTTATTATCTTGACGAGTGCAACACATGTCCAACACACGTGCATAAGACTTGATATTTAGCTAATTTTTTCATTGATTGTTGTTAATTTTCATATTTACTACTCTATCTCTCTGTTCTCTACATATCAATAGTTTGGATCTATAGATAAATGATGTGGCACATATTTAAAGCTACCACTTTCGGCTACTTTCCAGTCTTCTTAAGTACTTTTGAAGTTTTGGGTTTTGATGAAATTTGTTTGACGTAAGGAAGGTAGCAATTCGGTCAATAGGACATTAGGACAATTTTTGTAGTAATGCTTAATTTAAATTCAAATTGAAAGCTAAGTGTTCCTTTTTAAATGGATAGAAAGATCATAAAAAATATTTTCTAAAAGATAAAGCCTACACATGAAATAGTTTTAAAATTTGAATCGGAAGATAGTAAATATTTCTTGAAAGATAAACCTACAACCTTATCTAACTAATTGATAATATAAATATAAATAAGTAAATCTAAAGGTAAAACATTTCGTATTTGAGTTGCAATATAAAATTAATAATATTATCCCAAACTCTTTTCAACCATATTATCTCCCAACCCAGTGCGTATAAATATCAGCATCAAATGTGTTATGTAAACTCAAAAACTAGGACGAAATGCTTCCATTAAGAAATGACTATCTTTGTGTAGTTATCATGTACATATTTGATTTCGTTGATTTGATTCTCATAAGTAGATTCTATATAATTATAAAATTAATATTTAAATAAGTATACCTACGAAAAGTAGAAACATTCGTAGTATTTTATAGTTTTCATTTATCTCAGTCTAATTGAATAAAGTGATAAAATTATTTTAAATTAGAATTGATCCAGCAAATCTCGAAAATTAATCAGCAAGTTTTTTTAGTGGGATTTATATTATACATTAATCTATATCTATAGTATAATATAATGATAAGTATGATCTTAGGATCCTATCTTTTTCAAATTTGTACATCCTTCTAACATATTCGTAACAAACTCTCGAATTTGAATTCAAATTAAAATTGGGACGGAATGAAGTTACCACTTTTTAACCTCTTATTATATATACCCTCCAACATCACGTAATCTGCTAAGATGCTTGTGCCATCAATGCTTATTTTTCATTTTGAAGGAATAAATTCGACAGTTACTTATGAGTTTTACAGAAGCAAGGCATTTTGGCAACACTGTAAGGCAGTGATTTGTTGGTAAAGAGAAATTGCTTTGATTTCTCATTTCCAATGTTCAAAGTTGAAGTTAAAGTGTTTCTTGGAACACTTGTAGCAGCATAGATGAGAAGAAAATTTGATACTTCATATTCTACCAGTTTCTTTTATTCTTATATTTCTTTTATTTTCCATTTTATAGGTTTCAGTTGCAGCCATTTCCAATTTCTAACAAGTGGACCATGGCCACAGGCATATATAGGATACATAAATTTATATAAGTTTTCTTCTTCTGTTTTTTTTTTTCCTGATCATTAGCTATATAATTTGACTTTTGTCATGTTCTAACAAACTATTATGGGCAGATTGAGAGCTTGGCTGGGAGATCAATAAATAATGTAGATTTAATCCTTCGTGGCATGAATAGGTCCATAAGTCTCTTTTCATCAATAGAAATATTATGTTTTCTGATAAATTTTTTTACTATTAGGTCTGCGGTTATATAGTCTATCTATAAATTGTAACCTTGCATATATCTTTCATAATAGGTATCTGAAACGACATCGGTCAGTCGTTTCAGAAGTTAGAACTCCGATTGGCGTGCCGATAATTTTAAAATATTTGTAATGCCCATTAGGACCTGTCTGTAAAATTTGAGCTAGATCAGACCTCTTTTGGTAGGCATCGGAAGAAGGTTTCAATTTTTATTGGCAATAAATATTGAAAAGAGATTTTAGAGCTCGGTTTTGCCGAATGAGCTCCGATTCGAAATTCGAAAGTGCCGTTAGGTTCATATGATTATTTGTGATTTTTGTAAACTTTCGAAAGTGAATTTCGATGTTGTTCGGCTAGTTTCCGCTAAAATACCGAAAGTTAAATAATTTGACTTCTTTTCATTTAAATTCGCATCTTGAGTTTCGAGAGTCCGATTTGAGATCCGTCTTCGCGAGTATGTTACATATATTTTGTATAACTTGTATGCAAAAGTTAAAATTATTTCGAAGATCGTAATGCACCGTTTTAATTTTCGTTAAGAAAAGAAAATAGAATAAAAAAAATAAATAAAATAAAATGAGAAAAAGACAAAATTTAAAATGAATGGCGGTTGTAAAGATGAGCTTATAAGCTCATCTTTTTTAATTGAAGCAGCAAAAAACGCAACATTAACAGAGAAAAGGAAAAAACGCACTAACGGAAAAAATGCCAGAAAATGAGAACAGAGCCAGAGAAAAGATAGAATTTTCACCCCGAAACATTCAGGTAATGATCCTAATATATTATTTGAGTTTATTACGTATGTTTGAATATATTTTGACGGTAAAACTTGGAATATTATACATCGTTTTAATAAGTTCAATTAATAGTTTAAAGGGTCAAATGGAGCCCGATAACGAAATTGATTATATATTCGTACTCAGTGAGTTATGAGCAACACATAAATATAAATTATTTGGGGTTTGGTTATGTGACCTTAAACCCTGTATATATGTCTGGCCTGCATATTGCGTATGCGAATAGGGCATCAGGTCCCTAAGTGGATTGCCCTAAGGCGTAAGGAATGAAGCCGTTAGCCTTATGTGATATATTTTTCTGCTTATTGAACACGTGGGATCGTTTGGCAATGAATCCAAAGGACAAAGCGGTTATTGAGTTGCTGTGCTAACTTTGTAACAAGGTAAGTGTTTATATCCATTTCTTTGGAGGCATCTGGCGTTGTGGATTTTTTACCACGTGTTCCTTACATGTGTAGCTGCCGATAGGCGTACTCATTACACCTTAGCTTTGGATTTATATTGTATATTACATGTTATGTCCTGTTGTTGGTATTGCATTGCCGGCTGTCGATGAGAGTCCCGCGCCGGTGAAGGGTTATTATTGTATCACATTGCATTCACATGCATTATATGTCATTCATATGCATTGCATTGCATATCATATTGGGTGCAGGAGTATTCCGCACCAGGAGCAGGAGGATTCCGCTCCATTGTATCATATTGAAAGGTAGGAGGATTCCGCCCCAAGAGCAGGAGTATTCCGCTCTTATGTCAGATATTGAGTGCAGGAGTATTCCACCTCAGCTTTACATTATATCGGGTGCAAGAGTATTCCGCCCTAGGAGACTGCATGAGTATTCCGCCTCTGGTTTATATTATATCGGGTGCAGGAGTATTCCGCCTCAGGAGTAGGAGTATTCCGCTCCAGTTGGTTATCAGATTGGATTTCCCTCGAATGCAGGAGTATTCCGCTTCGGGATGGGATTACGGGCACATGTGACCCTTTGCATCATACTTCATTTCATTTCATCTCACTTCATTTCATTTCATCTCAATTCATACTATTGTGTAGACTTGCGGTACATGACTACTGTTCTGCTTATATGTGCATTGCTTATTTGTTGATATGTTTCTGCCACGCACCCTTGGTTGAGTTTAGAAGTTTCTTACGTGTTTCCGGTTGTTATCTGGCTCTGCCTTTTTATTATTTAAATAAAAGGAATTTGGTTTATCTGTTTCTTCTCCCTGGCTAGCTATCATATTCTTTGAGGTGGCTAGTCTGCGCCACTTATTGAGTCCTTTTGACTCACCCTTTTTTGTTGTTTGTTCTTGTCTATTTATTTCGTTTCGGCAGGATCGCTCCAGGATTGAGTTCGCTACATTGTTCAGGAGCGAAGACGACTTCAGCTGTCAGGGTGAGCCAGCTTTGATTCCGGATGGCCACCAGTTTATTGGTTATTATTTCAGTTGCATTCTGCTCCCTTCAGGAGGTATCTGTCTTCTTTTGTACTCTTAGATGTCTAGTCTGGATAGCCTTAAACCTAGCATGTTGGGTAGTCAGCTGTAATTTCTTTTGTACAGCTTAGAGGTATCAGTATGTCTGTGTTTTGTTTTAAGTGTTGTCCTTATCTATGAATTTTTATATTTATTTCCTAATTTAATTGGTTAGGGTTCGCCCGACGGGTTTGGGGGAGGATGTTGGGTGCCCGCACGGTCTAACTGGATTCCGGGTCGTGTCAGTTGGTATCAGAGCCCGGCTTAAAGTCTATCCAGACTAAGACAGTGTCTAGTAGAGTCTCGATGATGGGTACGTAGACGTCCGTACTTATCTACGAGAGGCTATGGCGGCATTTAGGATGTTTCACTTCCTTCTTTTCTGATCGTGCGTCGGTCTAGGATGCAAAAGTATCTTCGTTAATTCGCTCGTGGTAATTGTGAACCGTCGTACGACAAATCAGCAAACGGAATGAGTTCAGGACGAAGCAGTCTAGCCTGGCGCTAGCACTGACGAAGCCTCGAGAGTTTTGATCGTGCTGACGATCTAGTTACGGAGGTCCCAGCTGTACGAGAATCTTGGCGACGCAGATATCGTAAGAACCTATTATTCGCTGGGCAGCCTATCAGGTTGCCGCATGTGCAGACGTTCGATCTCAGGGAGCTCCTTTTTTGGTTCTTAATATTGCTGTAGTAAATTATATTCCTGAGGTAGTATGTGTTGTACCTCTAATTGTTCTAGCTGGTTAGCCAGCCGAGGTATTAGTTCGGTCCGAGTGCCCGAAGAGGTTGCATTATTTTACGCGGTTGAACCTTCCGATATTCTTAAGCAATGCATCAGATAAAACTCGTGATTCTTTTTAAAAATAAAATGATGTCAGCATATCCTTCAGGCTGTCGGTTATCTTGAGCAGTATGGTATTGATTATTCTGCTTTCCAGTTTCAGGGGTCCAGCGTTGAATTGATGGACCGCTCTCTTATTAGCTAAGTTGGTTCGATTTTTCTTCTAGATTTGTGGAAAAGTTCCTTTCGAGTAGCGAGCGAGATGAAAAGTATTTCCACTTTGAGTGGATTAGACAGGGTAGCCTGTCGGTTAGCCTGTTGGTGTTTCAGAATATGAGATTGAATTCTATAGAATGGCTGAATGTACATTAGAACTGGTGCATGAGCCTTTCGAGAGATTCAAAGATTTATTAATGAACTTTCTCTTTTCTTCAGATCCCAGATGACTCGAGAGATTGAGGTCAGAATTTCATTTGATGTTGTTGTTAATATTGCCCGAAGGTGCGAGGCATACCATAAGTTAGAGCAGAAGAGTAAACGATCCTGTGGCCCTAGTGGGTAACCATCGTACCTCATTTGGAGGTAAGAGTTCTGATTATTTTTTGAGGTCACCTTCCAGGTTATCTCAGCTTGTGTCACGTAATTCTCAGAGTGCCCCAGTAGTTCGTCAAGATCAGACCCAGTTTTCTCTTTATAGCCATCAACAATCTATCCAGCTCCCATATTCAACGAAAAGGTATTATCATTATCGTGAGTCTGATTATCCTTTGAGGAGTTTTCCTATTATCATTGTCGTGATTCTGGCTATCCTTTGAGGAGTTTTCCCTTACTTCGACAAGTAGGCAATCGTCTTTTCTCTCGTCATTAGGCATTTGGCGCAGTCGCAGGGAATTTCATTTAGATCTCAATCAGCAAAAGAAACTCCACCATCCAGTAGAGGTTGAGAGTGTGGTGGCCGTGGTTCTTCAGAAAGTGATTGGCAGGGTAGTGACTCAACTCAGCTGCAGGGGCAGTTCAATGAGCTGCCAGTCTGTCAGGATGCTGAGTTATCCGGTGTAGTAGACCCGTGTGTTTCTTTTTCCCTTATCTGTAAGTAAGATTTATTTTTTCGATCGATCTGGAAATGGTGTGTCTTATCATGTTTTGACGGTTTCCTTGGATATTGTCGTAATTAAAAATCGGTTGCGGTAGAGGGGTGAGTTTCTGATACGATTTATTCCTGGCATTTATGAGACCCTACTAGTTTATCTGATCTAAATATGAGAGATTTGACGGTGAGTATTGCTATTTCCTGCTTGGCATCCTGTTATGCCACCTTGTTTTATTATGTCAAGTCATTTTACCTCTCCCCTCGGAAATCAGTGTTGATAGGATGATGGGATTCTTATTCGTCACTATCAGGAAGTGTTGTTGTTTCTTCCGGTGTAAAGTGGCTGGTAAGTAATGCTCGATCTATGTGTCTCATCTTGGTTCGAGATTCTAGTAGAGTCATGTTATTCTATGAGCTTGTCTTAGTTATAAAAGGGTATTTTGGTAAATTGTCAGAGTTTCCTTCTTATTGGGAGGTTAAATTGGTATGGATGTTTTTCCATAAAGCTTATTTAATGTCTATCTCTTCAGCTTTTAACCAAATCTTCTTTGGTCCAGCAGACTGTGTGAGGATGGTTATTCCTATTCAAATGGCTGCATGAGTTTGTGCTTTAAGTGAAGGAGTCTTCGTCCAAATACTGAATGGTAATATTAAATCTCTGAGGTGTTGATACCACCTTTCTCACGACCCAAAGTAAGGCCACGGCAGAAATCTACAATTAGTGTTGATCATTGCTAAACCCACTAATAATCTATTAATGATAGAGATAAGCTGGCAACCTGATCATATATATACGTGCCTATCTGCTGAAAGTATAAAGTCTGGAAAGCTGACACGACTTTAACTTGCTGGCAATTAGAACATTGAGCCACAAATTCTACTATGTAACACTTCGTTCCGTCCCACCAATAAATCTGCTTATGATTATGGTACATCTGAGTCAAACCTGGATGCACATTGTATTTGGAATAATGTGTCTCTATCATAATCTATCCACGTAAATCTACAACATCAGGAACACAAAGTCTCTTTTTTTATACATTAGAACACCGTCAGTAGTAACCCTGTATGGTGATTCCGGTTTTCTTCTGGCTATCTGTCTGTATTCAATTAGAACTGGATCCTCATACTGATGTTGTTTTACTTCATGAAAATTTAGAGTTAAAGGTCTAGTGCAGCTTATCGTCCATCCATCATTGGCATATCTCTTTCACACCTCAACTCTTTGAGAAGTTACTTTAGCATTATAAGTGCTCATGTAATCTACTTTGTTGCTGGTATTCTGCTTCAGCTCATGGTCCAACTACATGTCTCATTTATTTTCACTTTTTCAAGTCATAATATTTCCAATTCAAGGACAATACTCTGAAGTAGATGTTTAGTCTGAAGATCATTCCTGGTCTGTATTATACTATCCAGTAGTATCTGCATGACCGTTATCCTTATATGATAGACCCTGTTCAGATGAACCTTTGACATATATTAGGATATGAGTAACTACATTCCCACAAGAAGCTTCCAGAACAACACTAACATCACCTGGAATGTTGCATAGTGCATTCGTAAAAATAATATAGCTTGTATCAAATCTTCTATACTGTGTAGTGACAAGGTACTTCAAAAGCTTCCCCTATTGCATGAAGCGTGAGCTAATTTTTAGTTCCATCGACCTGTTCTATATCAAAAGGTATATCGAAGGGGTGATTATCAGCTGAACATTCAAAGTTTCATGTATCTTTGTTTCGAAAAATTAAAACTCTCCTCTCGTGATCGAGGAAGGGTCAGTTTAGTCAAAATAAGTTGGGCAATGGTGTTATCATATTATCCAGATATATTTTGTTCCAAAAGTTCGATATGCGTGTTATAATTCTGATCCTGCAATTAGGAGATAATGCCAGTGGAGTAGCTTATGAAGGTCGTGCAAGTTCTCTTGTTATCTGTGCAAATTTTTCTTTAGACTTAGGCTCGTTCGAGGACGAACGAGAGTTTAAGTGGAGGAGAATGAAACGACCTCGGTCAGTCGTTTCGGAAGTTAGGACTTCGATTGGCGTGCTGATAATTTTAAAATATTTGTAATGCCCATTAGGAACTGTCTGTAAAATTTGAGCTAGATCAGACCTCGTTTGGTAGACATCGGAAGAAGGTTTCAGTTTTTATTGGCGATAAATATTAAAAAGAGATTTCCGAGCTCGATTTTGCCGAATGAGCTCCGATTCGAAATTCGAAAGCGTCGTTAGGTTCGTATGATTATTTGTGATTTTTGTAAACTTTCGAAAGTGAATTTCGATGTTGTTCGGCTAGTTTCTGCTAAAATGCCGAAAGTTAGATAATTTGACTTCTTTTCATTTAAATTCGCATCTTGAGTTTCGAGAGTCCGATTTGAGATTCGTCTTCGCGAGTATGTTACATATATTTTGTATAACTTGTATACAGAAATTGGAATTATTTTGAATATCGTAGGGCACCGTTTTAATTTTCGTTAAGAGAAAAAAATAAAATAAAAGAAAATAAATAAAATAAAATGAGAAAAAGACAAAAAAGTTAAAATGAATGGCGGTTGTAAAGATGAGCTTATAAGCTCATCTTCTTTAATTGAAGCAGCAAAAAATGCAACATTAACAGAGAAAAGGAAAAAACGCAGTGATGGAAAAAATGTCAGAAAATGAGAAAAGAGCCGGAGAAGAGATAGAATTTTCACCGCGAAACATTCAGGTAATGATCCTAATATATTATTTGAATTTATTACGTGTGTTTAAATATATTTTGACGGAAAAACTTGGAATATTATAAATCATTTTAATAAGTTCAATTAATAGTTTAAAGGGTCAAATGGAGCCCGATAACGAAATTGATTATATATTCGTACTCAGTGAGTTATGGGCAACACATAAATGTAATTTATTTGGGATTTGGTTATGTGACCTTAAACCCTGTATATATGTCTGGCCTGCATATTGCGTATGCGAATAGGGCATCAGGTTCCTAACTGGATTGCCCTAAGGCGTAAGGAATGAAGTCGTTAGCCTTATGTGATATATTTTTCTGCTTATTGAACACAATGGGATCGTTTGGCAATGAATCCAAAGGACAAAGCGGTTATTGAGTTGCTGTGCTAACTTTGTAACAAGGTAAGTGTTTATATCCATTTCTTTGGAGAGATCTGGCCTTGTGGATTTTCTACCACGTGTTCCTTACGTGTGTAGCTGCCGATAGGCGTACTCATTACGCCTTAGCTTTGGATTTATATTGTATATTACATGTTATGTCCTGTTGTTGGTATTGCATTGCGGATTTGAGCATTGTACTCTGGCTGTGAGTTGGAATCTGCTTCCCGGATGTCGATGAGAGTCCCGCGCCGGTGAAGGGTTATTACTGTATCACATTGCATATCATATTGGGCGCAGGAGTATTCCGCCCCAGGAGCAGGAGGATTCCACTCCATTGTATCGTATTGAGGGTAAGAGGATTCCGCCCCAAGAGCAGGAGTATTCCGCTCTTATGTCAGATATTGAGTGCAGGAGTATTCCACCTCAGCTTTACATTATATCGGGTGCAGGAGTATTCCACCCCAGGAGAGTGCAGGAGTATTCCGCCTCTGGTTTATATTATATCAGGTGCAGGAGCATTCCGCCGCAGGAGCAGGAGCAGGAGTATTCTGCTCCAGTTAGTTATCAGATTGGATTCCCCTCGAATACAGGAGTATTCCGCTTCGGGATGGGATTACGGGCACATGTGACCCTTTGCATCATATTTCATTTCATTTCATTTCATCTCACTTCATTTCATTTCATCTCAATTCATACTATTGTGTAGACTTGCGTTACATGACTACTGTTCTACTTATATGTGCATTGCTTATTTGTTGATATGTTTCTGCCACGCACCCTTGGTTGAGTTTAGAAGTTTCTTACGTGTTTCCGGTTGTTATCTGGCTCTGCCATTTTATAATTTAAATAAAAGAAATTTGGTATATCTGTTTCTTCTCCCTGGCTAGCTATCCTATTCTTTGAGGTGGCTAGTCTGCCCCACTTATTGAGTCCTTTTGACTCACCCTTGTTTTTTGTTTGTTCTTGTCTATTTATTTCGTTTCGGTAGGTTCGCTCCAGGATTGAGTTCGCCACTTTGTTCAGGAGCGAAGACGACTTCAGCTGTAAGGGTGAGCCAGCTTTCATTCCGGATGACCACCAGTTTATTGGTTATTATTTCAGTTGCATTCTGCTCCCTTCAGGATGTATCTGTCTTCTTTTGTACTCTTAGATGTCTAGTCTGGATAGCCCTAAACCTAGCATGTTGGGTAGTCAGCTGTATTTCTTTTGTACAGCTTAGAGGTATCAGTATGTCTGTGCTTTGTTTTAAGTGTTGTCCTTATCTATGAATTTTTATATTTATTTCCTAATTTAATTGGTAAGGGTTCGCCCGACGGGTTTGGGGGAGGATGTCGGGTGCCCGCACGGCCTAACTGGATTCTGGGTCGTGTCAGTATCATTATTTAATGTCAATATTAACAACTTTCATATTTTTTAAATTATGACTTCATATGTTTCATGTAGTAAATATCATGTAAATGTTAACTTAGAATTAAACTACATGTTAGGAGCTAGACATAACAAAGGAACAGAATAGCAGGATCAGCCAAGGGAAAAAGAAAGGAACATGAAGTAAGACAGGGGAAAGGAGTGGGCAACAAGGAACAAGGAACCAATTTTCAATATTGCTCAAAGGTCAAAATATAAAGACTAGATGATTTATACCTTTTTCGGATGTAAATTGAATTGAGACTATTATGATGGTTAAGTCTTTAACTATTTTTACTAATATAAGTCATAAGCATTGATTCTTTTAGCACTTGATAGAGTTTAAATGATATAGAGTTGTACATTATTTCTTTAATGTATACATATTTGGTGATTAAGAAATACATACAAACTAGCTTTTTAATGATGATAAAAGTTTTTGCAATTCCTTTACCAAACCAATTAAAAACTTAAGCTATAATAGGTTTCTCTCCAATGTACTTTTCCTATTTAAGAATCATTAATACAGTTACTGCTTGTTTAGATGGTTGTAACCCATGGTATGGTATTGTATTGTTACCATGGGCACGACGTTTGTTTTGATTGTTTCCTTAATTTACATTGTATGGTATCATTAAATCCATGGTTATGTAACCATGAAAACTGTCACTTTATGTAACGACCGATTTGGTGGGATCGCGTCGTTACCTATTTTTCTTACCCATCATGGTCTCACTTATTATTTAGCATTTCTATTTTACCCTTTATATTATTTTCAATTATTAAACCACGGTAAGCAATACAGTCTATTCAAACATTGTACAACACAATACGATACAGTACCATATGATACAATACAACACAACACAACACATTATGAAATGATGGGTAACAACCATCCAAACGGAGTGTAAGAAAAATCCACCAATTGCTTCTTACAGAATTTTGTAGTCGCATAAGAAACAAGTTCCATACACATAAACTTTTGCATGAGACTTGGCTGGAGCCCAAGTGATTATTTAAGTGCATGTGAAAATTACAGAACTCACAACTATTTATGGAGACAATAAAAGAGAGAAAGAAAGTCTCCCAACTTTATGTTTGTAGGTTATAAAGATCCTGATAGAATTTAGTTTCCAGAGTTCAACTTTGAGATAACTATTTATTTATTTGTTTTGTTTGTAGAAATTGGAATATTTATATTACTACTAGAGTTGTTCAGAAATATTACAACTCATAATAATGATTGGCAACATTTAAATTGCTAAGTCAGGCAAGATTACCACAAACATCTTCAGACATAGTCTTAGTACATAATATTTTCTCCTCATCTACAAATATATAGAATCAAGTATAGGAGGAGGAATTACTAAGTTTGCTAGCATGTTTTCCTTAGGGTTGGTTGAGTCGTGCTTATTTAATATCGTCTTAATGATCGGTACATGCTTGCAGGTTGTTGATGCAGGAAATGGGGATGCCGAAGGTTCGACATATCTGCAGAGAAGAAAATGGGGCAGCTCACTTTTTGAATATGAATAATTGATGTCTTTCTATTTAGCCAACAGTCTATCGGAAACAACTTCTTCATCTGTGTAGGGGTAAAATTTGTATACATCTCTCACACGACCCGAATTTTCAGCTAGGCCATGTGGACATCCGACATCCTCCCTTAGACCCGTTGTGTAAACCCTTACCAACTGAATTAAAAATATAAATATAAATCCAATTCATAAATAAGAACAAGACATAAAAAAAAAACACAGGCACACTGATACCTCTAAGCTGTACAAAAGATATTACAGCTAACTACCTAGCATACTAGATCTAGAGCTATCCAGACTAGACATCTAATAGTACAAAAGAAGACAGATACCTCCTGAAGGGAGCAAAATACCACTGAAATAATAAACATAAAACTGGTGGCCATCCTGGTCATCTCGCTCCATCACAACGTGGCGAACTCAATCCTGGAGCAAACCTGCCGAAACAAAATAGATAGATAACAAACAAACAACAAACAAGGGTGAGTCAAAAGGACTCAATAAGTGGGGCAGACTAGCCACCTCAAAGAATAGGATAGCTAGCCAGGGAGAAAGGAAATAGATAAACCAAATTCCTCTTATTTAAATTATAAAAAGGCAGAGCCAAATAACAACTAGAAACATGTATGGAACCATAAACTCATAAACAACTAGGGACATGAGATAGGGAAAACATATAGGTATTTCCGAACATATCACCAATCAAAAATACATGAAACATACACGAAACATCGCACTATAATCACACAATGCACATCAATTGGTGTAATGAAATGGAATGAATGCAGTATGATGCAATGGGGTCACATGTGCCTGTAATCCCCTCCCGAAGCGGAATATTCCTGCATTCGAGGGGAATACAATATAGTAACTAGCTGGAGCGGAATACTCCTACTCCTGGGGCAGAATACTCCCGCACCCGATATGATATAAACCAGAGGCGGAATACTCCTGCACTCTTATGGGGCGGAATACTCCTGCACCCGATATGGTATAAACTAGAGGCGGAATACTCCTGCACCCGATATAATATAAACTAGAGGCGGAATACTCCTGCACTCTCTTAGGACGGAATACTCCTGCACCCAATATGATATATGTTGACGCCCAAATTTTGTTTCTCTTGTTTTCAAAATCAATATTTTCCGAATTTTACACATGATTGTGTATTCACTCTTGCCCTGTCCATTTCTTTCAAATTATATTCTCATAGTAGTCTGACAATGGAGGCCATTTTCAAAAGTATCATATCAAACCATAGCCATTTTACAATTTTCACAATTACTTCTATATTTGACAAAATTGTCCAAATCATTTTAAATCCCAATATTTCATACGCCCTAGTTATTTTAATGCTTTAAACTTAATTGCCTAATTGTCCTATATTTTTACACCCATTTTTATACAATTTTATACCTATTTTGTGCCCAATATACACTAGATATACACTATATATACATAAATACATATATACATATATTACACCTCATATTTTACACATCACCTACAATTTACACCTAAGCATTGACGTGGCTCAATCCTCACCCTCCGTTTGATTCTCACCATATTGTCAATGTCGGAGAAAAGGCTTACTATGCAGTTTTGCCGTGGTCGTGACAATAGAGTGAACCCCACAGCTACCCTGGCCTACCCTCAATGGCTCAGCAAAGACAAGGCAAGGTTCCTGTCTAAGACTACACTAAAAAGAAAAGCCAAAGCTCCAAATGCTGCTGAAAAATTCAAGAAGCTGAAACACGAAGAAAGAAGGAGTTAAGCGTGACAAGGCAAGCTGCTGGGAATTTGCAAGATTTGCTCAAAGGATGGGGAGAGTATTTTAAGTCAGTACCAAGAGGATTAGAAATCTGCGAGTTCCTTGTAAAAGCTCTGGGTGACATAGAGGCTGGGAAAGACCTGCTGGAAACATTTGTTGATCCTCCGCTCATTAGTTTGGCTCACAAACCCAAGGATGAAGCCAAAAAAGAGAAGGAAAAGGAAGACGCTGGAGCTGATGCTTGAACTTGTAGTACCTTTGCTTGGCACCTAGTCTAGTCGTATCGAGTCGAGTCATCCTGTCCTTTCTTTGTTGTCATTTTCATCTTAAGCGAGTCATTAGTGGTTGTTATAAAGCCAAGAAAATTAAATAAAATTTTATTATTTTTGGGTTTTTGACTGGCGATGATTATGTTTATTAAGAAAAATGATGTGTTTGGTGCAAACGTTACTTCGAATTCGCGATAGTCCCACCTCTGGCACAAAAGAGGTCCCATGCATGATAGGACGCGATTTTATCCAAACTAACGTATACTCATATTTTCTCTTCTTGTTTTTTATGTGTCAGTTCCCAAGTCCATGATAGTTTGGTTTGTGCATTCTGGCCGCGCCGCAATACCGGTTGAGGTCCAAAGGATCAATCCCAACACCTCCCCCTTTACCTACAAGTACAAGGAAGAGATGAAATATCATGGCTGAATTTGGCAAGGTTGGAACTCCTGAAAAAGCAAGGCATGGTCGCGTATGAAAATTATGCTAAGCTGGAACAGAGGTTGCTTGAATTGGAAAATAGGATCACTCTGGCCTGTACTGATGAGATCACTGAACTAAACCAAAATTCTTGCCCTCACGGCAAAGATCCCCTCTACCCCGAAAGAGACATTCTTTACCGTGCCCACACTGCACCACCAAGAGCACCACAAAAAAACTTACCCGCCTTCACCGTTGAAACCAAAATTATCGCATCACCCACCAAGGACCATGAGATGTACGCATGGACTAAAGATGACCCAGACAGTGCCAAAGAGCAAGTCCAATGGCTGGTTGAGAAGTTCAAACAACTCCAAGGCACTAAGGGAACGCGAGGGTTAGCTTATGAGGATCTCTGCTTGTATCCTGACTTGCAACTACCGTAAGACTACAAGACACCCAAGTTCAACATGTTCGATGGCAGTGGAGACCCAATGGCTCATTTAAGATCTTACTGTGACAAGCTGATTGGGGTTGGACATGACGAAAAGATTCGCATGCAGCTGTTTAACCCCAGTCTAACTAGAGATGCACTAGTATGGTACTCTAAACAACAAACAAATAAGTGGACGAGCTGGGAAGCAATGGCTGGAGACTTTTTCGACAGTTTTGGGCACAACACTGATTTCATGCCCGACCCATTCTACTTAGAGAAATTGAAGAAGGAGCCCACTGAGACTTTTAGAGAGTTCGCAACTAGATAGAGGGCTGAAGCCGCCAAAGTCCAACCTCCCATGGAAGACGCTGAGATAGTGGCAACCTTCATTCGCATACAAGAAGATATCTATTTTGACAAAATGTTGAATCTGCAAGATAAGAATTTTGGAGAGTTGATCAAGATTGGTGACATGATTGAAGATGGACTAAAGACTGGAAGGATTGTTAGCATGGCCGCATTACAAGCCGCTAACAAAGCACTACAAGTTGGCAGCAGTTCTACCTCAAGAAAGACGAAAGACGATGTCTCCTTCGTGGCCGCATCACTTGACCACTCCCCTACTCACAGCCACTACTACCAAACACCTCCTCCCTACTACCCATACATACCACCCACATCCACCTACCTAGTCTATAACACCCAGCCCATGTACTAAAACCCACCACCACAAAGACCAGCCTACCCACAAAATCCCAACTACCGAAATTCCAACACCTACTCACCAGGGCCTCACGCCAATAACAACCCAAGACCCAAAAGAAATTACACCCCGTTGGCTGAATCTCGCACTCAGTTGTTCGAGAGACTCGAAGCAGCCGGCCACATACAACCCGTGCCATTCAAAATACCCGATTGAATGACATTTGATCAAACCAAAACCTGTGCTTATCACTCTGGAGGACCTGGTCACGATACTGAAAAGTGCTACGCCTTGAGGGACAAAATACAAGACTTGATCGACCTAAAGGTGATACACTTGAAGACTCCGAATGTGCACAACAATCTTTTGCCCTATCATGGAGACAGTAGGGTGAACATGATCGAGTTGGACAAGGAATTCAACTTAGAAGGAACTATCGTTAAGGCAAAAAAAAAAGTACCAGCAACCGCTTTAGTTTCTCAAGCTCTACGGCACCAGAGCCCATTGAGGTTGAAATGGCTCCCAAATTCTATGTTGATGTGGTTCCCCCATACAGTGACAAGGCGATACCATGGGATTATGAAAGGGAGAAGAAGAACAAGTCCATAGTTGAGACTGTTGCCGCATAAGGGATGACTAGGAGTGGGAGGATTTACACTCTCGAACATCTTGTTCAAGATAGGCGGGGCATTAGCGTGGAAGAGTCTAAGGGACTGTGGAAGAAGGTGCAAGCAAAGGAGTACTCCGTAGTTGAGCACTTGGGCAAAACTCCAGCACAAATCTCTATTTTGGCTCTGCTCCTCAAATCGGAAAGCCACCAAAGTGCTTTAATGAAGGTGTTGGACGAAGCACACGTTCCGGTGGACACTTCAGTTGAAAACCTGGCTAGCATGGTTGGACAAGCCATGGAGGCCAACCGAATTGCTTTTCATGGAGATGAGTTACCACCTGAAGGGTTGAATCACAACAAAGCTTTGCACGTCACTATCAAATGCAAAGACTGAACATATGCCCGTTCATCACTCTGAAAAGAATGGGGTTTGACCAAATCAAGATAAGGGAGAGCGACATGAAGGTGAAGGCGTTTGATGGATCACAAAGAAGCACCATTGGGGAGATTGACCTGACTACCATGGTTGGTCCCGTGGAGTTCACTACTGAGTTCTATGTCATGGACATCACTGCTTCCTACAATATGCTACTGGGGAGACCTTGGATCCATATGGCTGGTGCGGTACCTTCCACATTACACCAAACCATGAAGTTCGAATGGGATCACAAAGAGGTGGTGGTGTTCCGTGAGGGGAACAATTCTATCTATAATGAGAAAACCATACCAGAAATTGAAGAGGATACTCCTGATGGGCAGACATTCTATACTGTAGAACTCGTGGAAGCAGTGCAAGGTACCCAAGGAGGACGCCGCAAGAATTACAATTCGAGTTGGAACCCCACAGGCACAGTACAAGGAGGTTACACTGCACACTGTGCTCCCAAGTTGGTCAACATACCGCCTGGGGTTGAAGAAAGAAAGATGAACTTTTACAGCGCTTATTGGGATAGCCGAGGCAAAGGCTACAAAGGTACTTGGTATGGAAGCCAGTCATATCCGATTGGGGAGTGCCCTCACACGAATTTCGTGAGACCCTACCAGCTAAGACCGAGAAGCGACCAATGTACTCACCCAATGCTCGTCCCAATTGGAAATGCATCTCTGAAGAAACAAAGGGAAAGCAAGTGTGGATACGCAAAGCACCTAAACCTATGGAGATGGTAATCGAAGAGACATATGTACTCCCACAGCCTGCAAAGTGGTCCGGAGACTGGGTCATAGCCATCATGATCAAGTAAGGCTACGAGCCTGGCAAAGGCTTGGGAAAGAACTTGGATGGCATGGTCTAGCCAATCAGAATTGTGATGAGGCCCGACAATGAGAAGGCTGGCATAGGGTACATTGTGACCTCTGAAAAGAGCATGAAAGAAGCGTCATTGGATTTCAAGTTCTATAAGAAAAGCACTAAGACTCTCTTGCATATCTTCGTCTCGTCTGGATACTTGGATGGTCGAAAAGGGGAGATGTCTACAGCACAAGGAGTGGAGCCGAAGGAAGCTGATGCTGAAGAGGATCTACTGGCAGGAATGCAAAATCTATTCATATTCGATAAAGACTGTTGTGTAATAATAGAAGAACGTGTTTAACCTCCTGGACTGACAAAGACTGGATCTGGAGTAACACTGAATAGCTGGATCAGCAACCGGGCCCGAGCTTACCGTGGACCTTGGTAGAGCTGGAGGATAAAATTTATTTTTATGTTTCCTAAAAAATAAAACCCGACTCTGAGTCGCGGAGTTTGCATTTGTTTTCCCTTTGTTTGCACATGTTTCCCTACAAACTTGGTTTTGCAAGGATTTATAAATAAAATGTCGCATTATTTCCTGTTTAACTCCTTGCTTTAATCTTTTAATTTTACAATATTTTGCTTTTTCAGCATTCATATTAATGATCCCATCGAGTCCAAAATCACAACGTTTAATGAAACAATGGAGCTTGGGGGAGCTAGAGCTGATTATGATGATTTTGATGAAACTACACAAGAAGAATTTGAAAGATTCGAAAACAAATCTAAGCCAAACCTTGAGGAGACTGAGGTGATAAACCTAGGAGATGAGAAAGTCATGAAAGAGACAACTGATCAGTGTGCATCTAAGTGCCGAGGATAAGAAGCGATATACTGAGTTTCTTAAAGAATATGAGGACCTATTCGCCAGGTCGTACGATGACATAACAGGCATAAGTACAGATGTGGTAGCTCACAAATTACCTATCAATCCGGGTTTTCCGCCAGTCAAACAAAAAGCCCAAACTTTCAAGTCATCACTTCTGTTTAAAATTTGTGAAAAAGTAACTAAGCAGCTCAATGCAGGGATTCTAAAAACAGTCAAATATCCAACTTGGTTGGCTAACATCATCCCAGTGCGGAAGAAAGATGGGAAGCTCCGAGTCTACGTAGATTATAGAGATCTGAATAAAGCAAGTTCGACGGATGATTTTCGCTGCCAAACATACATATCCTTATTGACAATTGTGCCAAACATGAACTGAAATCCTTCGTAGACTGTTTCGCCGGTTATCATCAAGTGCTCATGGATGAGGTGGATGCTAAGCAGACAGCCTTCACTACATCTTGGGGGACTTATTGCTACAAGGCTATGCTATTTGGGTTAAAGAATGCTGGGCAACTTACATGAGGGCTATGACGATTATGTTCAATGACCTAATACACAAAGAGAATGAAGTCTATGTGGACGATGTGATCATCAAATCAAAGAAGTGTTCGGAGCATCTTGACAACCTACGCAAGTTTTTCAACCGCTTGCGAAAGTAAAATCTGAAGCTAAATCCGGCAAAGTGTGCTTTTGGTGTTGGCAGGGAAGCTCCTGGGTTTCATTGTCAGTAGAAGGGGTATCGAGCTGGATCCGTCCAAGATCAAAGCCATCAAAGAATTACCACCGCCAAAAAGCAACAAAGAGGTTATGAGCTTACTGGGAAGGCTCAATTACATCAGTCGTTTCATAGCACAATCCACCGTCATCTGTGAGCGAATCGTCAAGTTGTTGAAAAAAGACGCGGTGATCAAGTGGACAGAGGACTGCCAAAAAGCATTTGATCGGACAAAAGAGTACTTGTTCTGCCCGCGTGTGTTGGTCCCACCTGAGCCTGGGCGACCTTTGATCTTGTACCTGTCTGTAGTAGACTCAGCCTTTGGTTGTGTATTGGGACAACATGATTCAACTGGGAGAAAGGAGCAAGCAATATACTATCTAAGCAAAAAGTTCACTCCTTACGAAGCTAAGTACACATTTCTGGATCGCACGTGCTGTGCGCTAACATGGCTAGTACAGAAGTTGAGACACTACTTGACATCCTACTTAACGTTGCTGATATCAAGGATAGACCCTCTCAAGTACATTTTCCAAAAACCAATGCCTACTGGAAAGCTGGCTAAATGGAAAATCGTGCTCATCGAATTCGACATCACTTTTGCCACTCAAAAGGCAGTGAAAGCTTAGGCCTTGGCTGATCATATGGCCGAGAATCCGCTGGGGGATGACTATGAACCTTTGCACACCTACTTCCCTGACGAAGAAGTCATGTTCGTAGGAGAAGATGTCACCGAAAAGCATGATGGTTGGAGGCTATTCTTCGATGGAGCGGTCAATTTCAAAGGAAACGACATTGGAGCGGTATTAGTATCCGAGAGTGGACAACACTATCCTGTCACGGCCAAACTACGTTTTCCTTGCACCAACAACATGGTAAAGTATGAAGCTTGTATTTTGGGTCTTAGATTGGCAGTGGACATGAACATACAAGAGCTATTACCAATCGGTGACTCTGACTTATTGATTCACCAAGTTTCGAGGAGAATGTACGGCAAAGAATCTGAAGATATTGCCATACCTGGAGTGCATAAAGGAGTTAAAGCAAAGATTCACCAAGATAGAGTTCCGGCATGTACCCAGACTGTAAAATGAGTTCGCAGACGCTTTGGCTACCGTATCTTCCATGATCAAACATCCCGATGAGAACTGCATTGACCCAATACCCGTGACAGTAAGGAAGCAACCAGCCTACTGCTATCACGTGGAAGAAGAGTCAAACGGACAGCCTTGATTCTACGACATCAAAGGGTTTCTCAAAGACGGTAGTTATCCAAAGAATGCAACAAGTCTCCAAAAGAAGAGACTGAGGCGGTTAGCAAATGGTTTCTTTCTGAACGGAGAAGTATTGTACAAAAGGACACCCGATCTAGGGTTATTGAGATGCGTGGACGCAAAAGAAGCTGCTAAATTGTTAGAAGAGGTACACTCTGGGGCGTGTGGCCCATACATGAACGGTTTCGTACTTGCAAAGAAGATTTTGAGGGCTGGTTATTTCGGGATGACAATAGAGCATGACTGCATAAAGCACGCGAAAAAATTCCATCAATGCCATGTTCATGGAGATATGATTCGAGTGCCTCCCAATGAATTGAACATTATGGGATCGCCTTGGCCTTTTGCCGCCTGGGGAATGGATGTCATAGGACCTATCGAGCCAGCCGCTTCCAATGGGCATCACTTCACACTGGTAGCCATTGATTATATTACCAAATGAGTAGAAGCTGTATCATACAAATCAGTAACAAAGAAAGTGGTGACGAACTTTGTCCAGATGATCTGTCCATTTGGCATTCCTGATTCCATCATCACTGACAATGGGTCAAATCTCAACAGTGACCTAATGAAAGCAACCTGTGAGGTCTTCAAGAACAAGCATCGCAACTCCACTGCATACAGACCACAAATGAATGGTGCAGTCGAGGCAGCCAATAAAAACATCAAGAGGATATTGCGCAAGATGACATGTACTTCAAAACAATGGCATGAGAATCTACCCTATGCCTTGTTAGGGTATCGCACTACAATGAGAACATCAACGGGGGCCACTACGTATTTGTTGGTGTATGGCACCGAGGCAGTGATACCTGCAAAGGTCGAGATACCATCTTTGAGAGTTATCCAAGAGACACAATTAAAAGATGCCTAGTGGATCCAAAGAAGAATAGAGCAATTGGCCCTCATTGATGGCAAGAGATTGAATGCAATATGTCATGGGCAATTATATCAGAGGAGGATGGCCAAAGCATTCATCAAGAAAGTTCGAGAGAGATTCTTTGAACCTGGGCAATTAGTTCTGAAGAAGATATTTCCCAATCAAGAAGAAGCAAAAGGCAAGTTTGCACCAAATTAGCAAGGACCGTACACGGTTCACCGAGTTTTGAATGGAGGAGCATTGATACTGGTAGAAATGGATAGAGAAGTCTGGCCAAAACATATCAACTCAGATGCTGTTAAAAGATACTATGTATAGGGATTTGTACTGATTAGTGATTCTCCCATTCTGAAATACATTATGTAATCTGAACTACGTCACGACCTGATTCCCCAAGAGGGATATGTAGGCAACCTATTCAAGGTTCGGTAACATAAATACAAAAATTCATTTTACCACAAAGCGAACACTGGGGCAGCATTCCCAAAGGACAAACATAGTTGACACTGGGGCAGAAATTTTTGAGGACCTCTCAAAAATTTCAAATGAACTCTGGGGCAGAATTTTGAGGGCGCTCTCAAAATTCGTTTGGAGCAACATAAAGGTCAACCACTTTGGCTTTACACAACGCGACTTGTGACTCAATGGGATAAAATAGTTAAGTTCATTTTCTTTCTTGTAAAAGTTTTTTCAAAATCATTCGCATTATATACTATTTTATGCATATCCCTACCAGCTCGGCCAAGATCCCAGCACTCATGGATAGCGAACGCGAAGCAAGCCAAGAATGCACAAACAAACCCCCCCCCCCCCCCCCCCCCCATAAAACTCACCAATCTTTCTTTAGATGCAGGCATGAAAGATACTTAATCAGCAATGCACGACAGATACGCTTCAACGAAAAGGTTTTTCATTTAAATTAGCTGAGGGCACACAACCCGAAGCTTCGATTAAGGGTACACAGCCCAATATCGATTTGTCATTTAAATTAGCTGAGGGCACAACCCGAAGCGCCGATTGAGGGTGCACATCCCGATATTGATTTGTCATTTAAATTAGCTGAGGGCACACAACCCGAAGCATCGATTGAGGGAACACAACCCGAAGCATCGATTAAGGGTACACAGCCCGATATCGATTTATCATTTTAAATTAGCCGAGGGCACACAACCCGAAGCGTTGATTGAGCGTATCACAGCCCGATATCGATTTGCCATTTAAATTAGCTGAGGGCACACAACCAGGAGCATTGGTTGAGGGTACACAGCTCGATATCGATTTGCATTTTAAATTAGCTGAAGGTAAACAGCCCGAAGCGTCGGTTAAGGGTATACATCCCGATATCGATTTGTCATTTTAAATTAGCTGAGGGTACACATCCCAAGGCGTCGATTGAGGGTACACAGCCCGATACCGGTTTGTCATTTTTATTCTTTGTGGAGGGTACACAGCCCAATGCACCGACTGAGGGCATACAACCCGATGTCGAATCTAACACTTGACAGCAAAAGACGCATAGTTATGGCATAGCAGACACAATCTCATACTGCGAGAATCCTGAAAAGACAATCCAGCCCGATAGGAAGGTACGTGTTATATATACATTTTGTGGCAAACACATCTTTATTGCAGGGTACACTCCAATCAAAGCAAGCATCTCAGCCTGACGCCCTACATTCTCTTAAGCCATAGGCTCCTTAGAGTTATGACAAAATTGGCCGCACTGTCAACGTTTTTGCCCGAAGACTCTTTCATCATTCCCGGACAAAGAGGGGTAGCTGTTGACACTCAATTTTGTCCCCCCTGTATTCAAAATCAACATTTTCTGAATTTTACACACGATTGTATATTCAGTCTTGCCCGGTCCATTTCTTTCAAATTATATTCTCATAATAGTCTGACAATTGAGGAAATTTTCAAAAGTGTCGTCTAAAACCATAGCCATTTTACAATTTTCACAATTACTTCTATTTTTGACAAAATTGTCCAAATTTTTTTAAATCCCAAAATTGTTTTTTCATACGGTCCCTAGTCATTTTAATGCTTTAAAATTAATTTCCTGATTGTCCTATATCTTTACACCCATTTTTATATCTATTTTGTGCCCAATATACACTAGATATATACTATATATACATAAATACATATATGACACGACCCGAAATTCGGTTAGGCCGTGCGGGCACCCGACATCCTGCCCTAGACCCGTCGGGTGAACACTTACCAATTAAATTAGGAAAATAAATATAATTTAATTCATAAATAAGAACAAGACTTAGAAAAAAAAAAAGCACACACATACTGATACCTCTAAGCTATACAAAAGAAATTACAGCTGACTACCCAATATACTAGGTTTAGGGCTATCCAGACTAGATATCTAAGAGTACAAAAGAAGACAGATACCTCCTGAAGGGAGAAAAATATAACTGAAATAATAAACATTAAACTGGTGGCCATCCGGAGTAAAAGCTGGCTCACCCTGACAGCTGAAGTCGTCTTCGCTCCCTCACAACGTGGCAAACTCAATCCTGGAGCGAACCTGTTGAAACGAAATAGATAGACAAGAAACAAACAACAAACAAGGGTGAGTCAAAAGGACTCAATAATTGGGGCAGACTAGCCACCTCAAAGAATAGGATAGCTAGCCAGGGAGAAGAAACAAATAAACCAAATTTCTCATATTTAAATTTTAAAAAGACAGAGCCAGATAATAACCGGAAACACGTATGAAACCATAAACTCAACCAGGAATACGAGCCAGAAACATATCAACAAATAAGCAAAGCACGTATAAGCCGAACAGTAGTCATGTACCACAAGTCTACACAATGGTATGAAATGAAATGAGATGAAATGAAATATGATGCAAAGGGTCACATGTGCCCGTAATCCCATCCCGAAGCGGAATACTCTTGCATTCGAGGGGAATCCAATCTGATAACCAACTTGAGCGGAATACTCCTGCTCCTGGGGCGGAATACTCCTGCACCCGATATAATATAAACTAGAGGCAGAATACTCCTGCACTCTCCTAGGGCGGAATACTCCTGCACTCAGTATCTGACAAAACAGCGGAATACTCCTGCTCATGGGGCGGAATACTCCTGCACCCAATATGATATAAACCAGAGGCAGAATACTCCTGCACTCTCCTGGGGCGGAATACTCCTACACCCAATATGTAATGCATATGAATGCAGTGTACTGCAATAATAACCCTTCACCGGCACGGTACTCTCATCGACAACCGGGAAGTAGATGCCAACTCACAGCCACAATAAAATGCTCAGATCCTCAATGCAATACCCACAACAGGACATAACATATAATATACAATATAAATCAAAAACTAAGGCGTAATGAGCATACCTATCGGCACCTACACACGTAAGGAACACGTGGTAGAAAATCCACGAGGCCAAGTGCCTCCAAAGAAATGGATATAAACACTTACCTTGTTATAGAGTTAGCACAGCCACTCGACAACCGCTTTGTCCTTTTGGTTCACTGCCCAAACGATCCAGCTTATTCAATAAGCAGAAAATATATCAAAGTAGACTAAAAGCTTCATTCCCTACGTCTTAGGGCAATCTTCTTAGGAACCTGATACCCTATGTCACGACCCAATTTCCAAGGGCTCGTGATGGCACCTAAACAACATTTGCCTAGGCGAACCAATGAAACAAGATGCGGAAAAGAACAATAATGTGAAAAGATCATAAATGGATATATAAATATAAAAGTGTGAAGTCCAAAAGAATATATCCACAAAAGAATTGGAGCATTCTAAGAGTGACTCAATAAAGTATGAATATACACCAAAGAAATCTGAGTCCTATCTCTAAGTGACTCCGGCGGTATGCCACCACGGTCTGTGTGGTCGGCTCACCTCAATCAAAAGTCTCAGAAGCCTCGGGAACCGCTAACGTCCGGGCTGCTGACTGGATGAAGGACCTGCGCACGTAGCAGAGTAAGTTATGAGCCGAAGCCCAGTAAGATCACCGACAGGCCCGCTAAGGTACCCTTGCGGGACAAGTCGCTACATGCATCATAAGCAACAACATACTATAGTAATCATACAATAAAGTAGTGAAATCACAAATAGATGTAACACATTCCATACACACAAGTAGTAACCAGAAGTCTCAAGGATTATGCCCATCCAACGTAAGGCATAGGTCAACTCAGCGGCGGTTTGGAGGTCCAATCTCTACTCCCGTGCCGACTAACCTAGACCTACGATGGACTAGCAACACCACTACTAAGTATCAACCATATACCGTGACCCGAAGTCACTATCACAATCATGAATAAGTAGACCAACGACCCGTAGTCGTTGGCTCATCTCAAATCTGTCTACGATCGCACCACACCCCCTGTCAAGTGCGTCGTATCTCAATAAATCAAGTGACCACACCACACCCCCTGTCAAGTATGTCACATCTCAAAGATCAAGTGTCCACACCACACCCCCTGTCAAGTGTGACACATCTCATAGTATAGGTGACACCACACCCCCTGTCAAGTGTCCCTCTAACAGTATTAATATCCACGACATTAATAACAATAACAGAAATAATAACAGAAATATTAATAACGATAATATTTCACAGTCACCGTAACCCAGGTTGGTTATGCTAGCTGAACGTAAGGCGAAGGTTAACCCGACCACAGTTTGGGGGTACAATCCCTACTCCCATGTCGTCAAACCCAAGGTTACGTATAGACAGCTCTACCCAACCCGGCACGTGAACAAATCAAGTACCAATATCATACAAAAGCCGGCAAAATCCTCGGCAAGACATTTATCATGACATGCCGGCAACATCCTCGGCCATGTCCTAAGTTCTTGCTATCTAAGCATGGCGTAGCAAGCGTTACTACGATATAAATTTAAGCTACCTCGACGTAGCGTTTAAACCGGCACATACCTCGGTCGAGTCACAATCTCGCTATTTATAACAAACAATAATAGCAAGTAATTCACATCATTAATCCTAACCATTGATAGGTATATATATGCGTACATGAAGCATACTAGCATGAAGGAAGAGTCCACAAGCACAATAGAGGTCAAGTCTCACTTACCTCGAAATTCGGGCTCAAATGCCGGGAAGAATCTCCTTTCCCGCTCGCCTTGTCCGCGATGGACTCTCCACTAGGTCTATTAAGACAAGATATAGCACATATGAGTGCTCAATTATAGCTATTTAAGCCTATAGGCATCCTAGGGTAAAAATTACCAAAATGCCCCCGGGTAGGGCCGAGCCCTAAATTTACAAAATGTACTTTTCCAGACTCCCCACGCTCCCGTGAGTCCAAAAGTACACTTAGATTCCACATGCGAGCCTTGCTCGATGTCTTTCCCCAATTCTTAAGAATCTAGGGTTCTAACCCATTTCCAAGAATCAACCCTTTGATTCTTGTGTTAATCAACATAAAGATGGATTGAAAGGGCTTACCTTAAGTGTAAGTATGATTGGGTCTTCAAGAAATACCCAAAAATCGCCTCAAGAGCTCACCAAATGATTTTTATAAGTTATGAACAGAAATGGCCCGAAATGGCTTTTTATAGCAGTTTTTTTTTGCCTCTGTGACAGCTTATTTTGAAAAAATCATAACTTTTGATAGGAATGTTCAAATTACCTCAAACTGGTGCCATTAGAACCACAACTCAAAGGGCTACAACTTTCATGTTTTGAGTTTTTCCTAATTCCTTACGGATTGGCCGGAAAATCAGCTTTCATCCGGCTCTTTGCGCCAAAACGGAACAGAAAAGTCGCACCAGATTTTCTACTGTTTTAGGGGCAAAACGCGACCCTACGAAGCTCGGAATGATCCCAAATTTTGCGCACAAGCCATAAAATACTTGGGTGACATGCTCGTCAAGATGGAACTCAATTCGGACCTCCAGAACTCAAAAAGTGGGTCCCACGGCAAAGGTTCAATTTTCGGCTTTCGCCAAAATAGCGAAATTTAACCAAACGACCTCGGAATCCAATTCTGAAAGTTGCTACAAATCACAAATGACTATACGAACCTAACGGAACTTTCGGATCTCTCATCGGAGCTCATTTTCTCAAATCGAGCTCGGAAACCTCTTTTAACTCTTTTAAACTTCCGAAACGGGGACTTTATCAAAAGTCCTGTCAAACGAGGTCCGTTTTCAATTTTGAAGGTTGCTACATATTATAAATAACGAGACGGACCTAACGGTGCGCTCGGATTTTCCATCGGGGTTCGTTTACTCAAAACGACCTATCGAAACCCCAAATTCCTTTCCGGAATTTCATAAACGGATCCTTTTCTCGAAAACCTATCATACGGACTCCGTTTCGACTCAGATTTCACAGACAGGTCATAAATGACCTAACGAAGCTTTTGGGACTATCGACATGCAAATCGAGGTCCCGGATCCCGTAACGACTATTTGAGGGTCGTTACACCCTATTTGCATACGAATATGCAGGTCAGGCCTATGTACAAGGTTTATGATCACATAACCAAATCCTAAATAAATTACACTTATATGTGGTCCATAACTCACTGAATACGAATATATAATCAATTCCATTATCGGGGTCCATTTGACCCTTTAAACTATTAATTGAACTTATTAAAACGACGTCTGATATTCCAAGTTTTACCGTTAAAATATATTCAAACACACGTAATAAACTCAAATAATGCATGAAGATCATTACCTGAATATTTCGGGGTGAAAATTCTATCTTTTCTCCGGCTCTTTTCTCATTTTCTGGTATTTTTTCGTTGTGTCATCTCTGTTTCTCGTTTTCTCTTTTTCGGTTCATTTTGCTCGTTTTGCTTCTGTTCCTATATACTACTACATCGTCCTTAGCTAAGCTAAGGACCCACCACCTAACATTTTGTTTCTTTCTTTCTTTTCCTTTTTTTTTCTTTTCTTTTATAATTTATTTTCTTAACAAAAATTGAAACAATGCCCTACGATATTCAAAATAATTCCAACCTATGCGTACAAGTTATGCAATATATATGTAACATACTTGCTAAGGCGGATCTCAAATCGGACTCCCGAAATTCAATATGCAAATTAAATGGAAAAAGATCAAATTAATTAACTTTCGGCATTTTAGCGGAAACTAGCCGATCAACATCGAAATTCACTTTCGAAAAATCACAAAAGTCACAAATAATCATACGAACCTAACGGCGCTTTCAGATTTCGAATCGGAGCTCATTCGCCAAAACCGAGCTCGAAATTCTCTTTTTAATATTTATCAACAATAAAAACTGAAACCTTCTTCCGATGCCTACCAAACGAGGTCTGATTTAGCTCAAATTTTACAGACATTTCCTAATGGACATTACGAATATTTTAAAATTATCGGCACGCCAATCGGAGTCCTAACTTCCGAAACGACTAACCGAGGTCGTTTCATTCTCCTCCACTTAAACTCGCGTTCGTCCTCGAACGAGCCTAAGTCTAAAGCAAGATTCACGGTGATAACAAAAGAACTTGCACGACCTTGATAAACTATCCCACGGAATTTTTCTCATGATTACAAAATCAAAATTACAACACGAACACCGAACTCTTGGAATAAAACATATCTGGATAATATGATAACACCATTTCCCAGCTTATTTTGACTAAGCTGGTCCTCGATCACGAGAGGAGAGATTTACTTTTTCGAAACAAAGATACACGGAACTCTGGATGGATTAACATAATTCAGCTGATAATCACCTCTTTTTGATATTCCTTTCGATATAGAACAGGTCGATGGAACTAAGAATTAGCTCACGCTTGATGCAATAGGGGGGAGGATCCAGTTCTAGTTGAATACAGACAGATAGCCAGAAAAAAACCGGAGTCACCATACAGGGTTACTACTAACGGTGTTCTAATGTATAAAGATAGACTTTGTGTTTCTGATGTTGTAGATTTACGTGGACAGATTATGATAGAGGCACATTATTCTAAATACACTGTTCATCCAGGCTCGACTAAGATGTACCATAATCTTAAGCAGATTTATTGGTGGGACGGAATGAAGTGTGCCATAGCAGAATTTGTGGCTCAGTGTTCTAATTGCCAGCAAGTTAAAGTGGTGTCATCTTTCCAGACTTTATGCTTTCAGCAGATAGGTACGTATATATGATCAGTTTGCCAGCTTATCTCTCCCATTAATAGATTATTAGTGGGTTTAGCAATGATCGACACTCATTGTAGGTTTCTACCGTGGCCCTTGGTTGGGTCGTGACAAAAGTTGTATCAACGCCTTAGAGATTTAGTATTACCATTCAGTATTTAAAGGAAGACTCCGCCACTTAAAGCACAAACTCATGCAGCTATTTGATTAGGAATACCCATCCCCACACTATCTACTGGACTAAAGAAGATTTAGCTAAAAGCTGAACGTAGGCAGACCTAAGTTACCAACTACCCTTTCGAGTTTCCAAACAGCTGCAACTCTCGAGTCACAACTCCATACATTTTCTATAAGCACTACCGCCTGATGGATCAAATCAAAGGTCAAATGACGCCTCTCATTACCCTTAGTAATCTTGAAAACGACAATGTGCTTATCCGGCTACTTTGGCATGCACTCTGGCTCAACGCAGGGAACATCACAATAGATTACTGAGCGCCTAAGCTCACCAGTGCCGAAAAAAGAAAAGATGGCAACAGACTAAGGATAGAAATTTATTAAAGCTTTAGGAAGCTCTTCTTCTTATTTATTTGGCTACCAGAGCGAGACTACTTTCGAGTCAGGCTAACCGAAGAATCGCAATTGAAGAAATAGACATTATGAGCTCTATGGAACAACATCCATGCCAATTTAACCTCCTAATAAGAAGGAAACTCTGACAATTTACCAGAAAACTGTTTTACAACTAAGACAATCTCATAGAATAACATGACTCTACTAGCGTCTTGAACCAAGAGGAGACACGTAGATCGAGTATTACTTACTAACCACTTTAGACCGGAAGAAACAATGACACTTTCCTATGGTGATGAATAAGAATCCCATCATCCTACCAACACTATGTTCCAAAGAGAGGTAGATTGACTTGACATTATAACAGAATAAGGCACAACAAGATGCCAAGCAAACAATACCGATACTCACTTACAAATCTCTCACATTTAAATCAGATAAACTAGTAGGGTCATCATAAATGCCAGGAATAAATCATATCAGAAGATCACCCCTCTACCGCAACCAATTCTTAAGAGAAACAACATCAAAATAAACCATGGAAACATGATAGGACACCCTATTTCTGAATAGACCAAAAGAATCAAATCTTACTCACATTTAAGGGAAGAAGAAATACTTGGGTCTACTACATCGGATGCCTCAGCATCCTGTCAGACTAGATGTTCATAGAACTGTCTCTGCAGCTGAGCTAAATAACTACTCTGATAATCACCTTCTGAAGAACCACTACAACCACGCTCTCGACCTCTATCGAATGAGGGCATATATCTGGTTGATTAAGATCTGAATGAAATTCCCTACGACTGTGAAGGTGCCTGATGACGAGAGAAAGGACGACGGCCTACTTGCCGCAATAAGGAAAAACTCCTCAAAGGATAACCAGACTCACGATAATGATAATACCTTCATTGCTCGAGTTGAGTTACTCGAGCACTCACTCCTCTTACTTCGGCACTGATGCCTTGTATCGCAGCCAGGAGATCGGCTAACGACACTTCGGGCTTCTCAATGCCTTTGCCATCGCCTCCATTCCCAGCCCTGGAACCTGCACAAATCAAAGACCAAATAAAATGTTAAGGTTAGAAATCACCTCAGACTCTCCCTCACCTTTGATGGGTGGCACTCGGGTCCACTCAATTATGGGTTCGGTTTTTGGTCACTCAAGAACTTGTAGCCAATGGCTTCCTCGGTTGATCTACTTCTCTCAGTTCCTTCGAATTTGACAAGTTACAATGTCTCCTTTGGGATGAGTGAATTGATACGACTCAATGGAACGGACGCTATTTACTCTGCGCTTTGGAAGTCAAAGCATTTTCTACGAAATTTGGACTTCGGTCACCCACGCACAAGTTCCTATAAGCTCAATGAGTTAGTATGACATCGAGTAGGAAGAATTACTCTAGAGATCCACTAACTAGATTTATCGAACACAAGAAAAGTGAAAACCTAGGAGAATCTACCCTTCGATTCCTCTTCGGAATCCCCTTCGAACACGCCAACTCTTGTCTGTACAAGAATGGTCCCTCCTTGGTACGGATAGGGTTTTACCTTATCCAATTCCCTTTTCTAGCCGACAAAATTTTCACCTGGGGTTTTGATCTTTTACTTTACCCCTTTCTTCTTCAATGGAACAGTGAAGTTTTTGCTCCAGCGTACGGACAACTTTAACTTCGTTCACTAAGCACGATAGCTAACAGAATTTGGGTTGCTTCTTTCACTCCGATAACAACAACAACGGAGGAAATTTTGTTCAAAGTTCTTTGAGATAAGATTCAGTTCCTCGTGCCCGTTCACTGTTACAAATCGTAACAATTTTCCGGTGTACGGACGACGGCTCAAAACAATAGAACTTCGAAATTTAAGCACAAAACACACCCAAATCTATCAAGAACCACCAATCTTCATCGGTTACAACCAAAAAACGTTGGGGTTCAAAATCAGTCACCAGTAAGCTCAAAACAGTTCAAAAATTTGCCACGAAACCCTAGTCGACAATCGTGTACGACAGGTGCTCGTTGGAATCAGAAAACAATGGTGAGCAAGAATCAATGGTTGTTTGATTCAAACAACCAACAAATCAACCCAATTTTTTTTTTTTTTTAATTTTCTTTTTCTACTTTTTTTTTTTGTTAACACCACAGCAACAACAATCTACAACAAGGAAGAAAGCTGAAACTAGAGACACAAGCAAGAATATACGAATAGGATTTGAGGTTGTAAATACAAGCTCAAACCTTGCTCTGATACCAAGATGGTGCAAGCAAACCCGTAGGTTTAGCTAAACACGAAAACGCTGAAGAAACAACAAGAAATGAAAGATAGAAGCAAGAGAAGACTTGCTTCGATTCGAAAGAACAGTGAGGAACCTGTCTCAAAGGTCGATCAAATGAAGATCAACAATCACCTATACTAAGCAACAATCCTCATGAAGAACAAGCTTCTTGCAAACTGAATGACCAAGAAGAAATTATTCAATCGAAGACACCGATGACACAAGTTCTTTAAAATTCCACGTCGGGGTTTGGCTCCATCGGAGACTCACAATAGCACTTTGTATGTTTGATCATTCAACAACAACTGCCATTACAATGAAATATAAAAGAGTATTTATAGACTAGGCTAAGGACAAAATAGTAAATGGTCACAGGCGACCAATAGGAGTAAGCCACGCAGGACTGTTTTAGTGAGTGTTCGGTCACTCCTTCAACCGAACACGTGACTTCGAACACTTGAGCTCGAGCTTCTTTACTTCAGTGCTTGGTCGCTCGGCTCAGCTCATCCTTGACATCGTTCGCCCTTCCTTCGGTTACTGCATTTTACTGCGGCGCCGACGTTGAGTGCTCGGTTAAGGTTCGGTCGCTCCCTTCATCGAGCTCAAGCTTGTAGATGAAGCCTTCGGTTCTAGAGCTCGAATACTCAGCTTCGGAGTAGTTGCTTTCCTTCGGCCAAGCCAAGTAAATGTTAACATCGTGTAGAAGTTTGGCTTGGCTTTGTGTCATTAGCCTCGGTGGATTGAACACTTGATCAGCACGTGTTCGGGCTGCATCATCCTCCCCTTCTTGAGAAGATTTCATCCTCGAAATCGATCCCTCCTCATCCTCCGAAGTTTGACCTACAACACAAGGAACTAAGTCAACAACATTAAATGTGTTGGACACGTTATACTCACCAGGGAGGTCGATCATGTAAGCATTGTTGTTGATCTTGGTCAACACTTGGAATGGACCATCCCCTCGAGGAGCCAACTTTCCTTTCCTTTGGTTCGGGAAGCGTTCCTTTCGGAAGTGAACGCAAACCCAATCTCCCTTCTTTAATTCCAGGGTTTTAGGCCCCTTGTTTTTCTTTGATGCAACCTTTGCATAAGCTTCCTCGAGGTTCTTCTTCACCTTTGCATGCAACTCGATCAAGGCAGTGGCTCGTCGAGTACCTTCAAAATCAATAACAGAATCTCGAGGCAATGGGGTTAAATCAAGTGGAATCAAAGGATTAAAACCATATACACATTCGAACGGGGTCATATTGATCATTCGATGCACCGTTCGACTGTATGCAAACTCCATCATGGGCAAACGATCAACCCAGTTTCCGACCTTGCCTTTGGTCATTGCACGAAGCAAAGATCCCAAGATCCGGTTAACTACCTCGATCTGTCCATCAGTCTGAGGATGGTGAGACGTCGAGAATAGTAGCTTGGTGCCGAGGGCACCCCACAAGCATTTCCAAAAATGACTCAAGAATTTTGAGTCTCAATCACTCACAATAGTACGAGGCACACCATGCAATTTCAACACATTAGAAATAACAAATAAGCTACATGTTGTGCATCATCAGACTTTTTGCAAGGAATAAAGTGAGGCATTTTTGAAAAACGGTCGACTACGACAAAGATGCTATCATGTCCACCCCCCGACCTCGGTAACCCCAACACAAAGTCCATGGATATATCAACCCAAGGTCGATTTGGCACAGGCAACGGGGTACACAAACCATGGGGTCTGGACTTCAATTTAGCTTTCTTGCAAACGAGACAAGCATTGCAAAGCTTTTCCACATCTCGTCGCATTTTGGGCCAATGGAACTGCTCGGTTAAGATACCAAGAGTTTTGTCGACACCGAAGTGTCCCATCAAGCCTCTGGAGTGAGCTTCTCGAACTAAGAGCTCTCTCCACGATGACACTGGCACACAAACCCTCCCATTCTTGAAGAGGTAGCCATCGTGCCACTGATATTTCTCAATCCTTCGGTCACTCAAGATTGCGTCACGAATGCATTTTAGCTTGGGATCACCTTCGTACATCAACTTGATGCTTTCGAATCCCATGAGCCTCGAGGGGAGAGTGGTCGCTAAATCAAATTTTCTTGATAGCGCATTGGCCACGACATTGTCTTTTCCCTTTTTGTAATGAATTACATGGGGAAAACTCTCAATGAATTCAACCCACTTGGCATGCCTTCGGTTCAATTTCTTCTTACCTCGGAGATGTTTCAAAGGTTCATGATCACTTTTAATCACAAACTCTCGAGGCCACAAATAATGCTTCCAATGGGCGAGTGCTCGAACGAGGGCATACAACTCCTTGTCATACATAGAGTAGTTCAAGGTTTCACCCTTAAGCTTTTTGCTAAAGTAAGCGATTGGCTTCGATTCTTGCATAAGCATTCCTTCGATCCCAACTCCGGACGCATCACACTCCACTTCGAATGCTTTTCTGAAGTCAGAGAGTTGCAACAATGGGGCAGAGCATACCCTCCGTTTCAACTCTTTGAAAGCCCTCTCTTGGGACTCTCCCACACAAATGGATGGTCTTTCTTAACAAGCTCGGTTAAAGGAGCTGCCACGGTGCTAAAGTCACGAACAAACCTTCGGTAAAAGCTAGCTAAGCCATGGAAGCTACGAACTTGTGATACCGAGGTTGGAGTGCGCCAATCTTTGATGGCTTCGACTTTCGACTCGTCGACTTCGACACCATTAGCACTGACAACGAATCCTAGAAAGACTACACGTTCGACACAAAAGGCACATTTCTTGAAGTTAGCATATAACTTCTCTTTTCTAAGCTTATCAAGCACTAGCCTTAGGTGTTCGACATGTTCATCCACAGATTTACTATAAACAAGTATGTCATCGAAGTAAACGACAACAAACTTATTTATGAACGGTTTGAGCACATGGTTCATCAGTCGCATGAATGTGCTCGGTGCATTGGATAAGCCAAAAGGCATTACCAACCATTCATAGAGACCGAACTTGTTCTTGAATGCGGTTTTCCACTCATATCCGGGTTTCATTTGGATCTGGTGGTAACCGGACCTGACGTCTATCTTCGTAAAGCATGAAGAACCACTTAACTCATCTAGCATGTCATCTAATCGAGGGATAGGATGACGATACTTTACCGTTATTTTGTCGACTGCTCGGCAATCAACGCACATTCGCCATGTTCCATCTTTCTTCGGGACAAGGATAACAGGAACGGCACAGGGACTCAAGCTCTCTCGAACAAGGCCCTTGTTCAGCAACTCATCAACCTGCCTTTGGAGCTCTTTGGTGTTTTCAGGATTACACCGGTATGCGGGTTTGTTGGGGATTTGAGACCCCGGTACAAAGTCAATTTGGTGCTCGATTCCACTCAACGGAGGTAATCCACCTGGCATTTCTTCGGGAAACATGTCTCTGAAGTCTTGCAAAACACTTTGTACAGCACTAAGCAAAGGGTTATCGTTAGAAAAATCATCATTGGAGTTTAGAAATATACCCTTGTGCACGAGGCAAATCATCATCTGATCGTTGTTGTTGCCTTGTAGAAACTCACCCGGTTGTATGATTGCACAAATACTTCTTACTTCGGGCGGTGGGTCTTAGTCTCCGGCCACAATTTTTGTTCCCATCAAAACCTTAGCTTTGGCCGCTTCTTTCAATTCTTTCATCCGTTTATAGTCCTCGGTAACTTGTTTTGGAGACAAGGGTTTGAGTATGAAACTCTTCCCTTAGAGCTTTGCAGTGTAAGTGTTGCATCTTCCATTGTGCACAACTGACCGATCATACTGCCATGGTCGACCCAATAGTAAATGACAAGCTTGAATCGGCACCACATCGAACATCATCTCATCTTGATATTCGCCAATTGTAAACTTGATCCACACTTGTTTGACAATCCTCAATTCTCCACACTCGTTCAACCATTGCAATTTGTAAGGGTGGGGATGTCTCAATGTAGGTAGTCCCATTTGTTAAACCAAGGTTTGGCTTACCACATTCGCACAACTACGTGAGTCAATGATCATCGAACAAACCTTCCACCTCACTCGAAATCGGGCATGGAAGAGATTTTCTCTTTGGTTGTCCTCTTCTTCGAGAGTCATGCAGCTCAAATTCCTTCGAACTACAAGAAACATTTCCGGATGATCAGCTTTGGCAGCTTCACGACCATCATCCTGTTCAGCTCGGTCGATCTCCTCGATAAATTCCTCCTCGGTGTTACTCGCCTACTCACAAACTTCTCCATTGTCGAGCACAAGCATAACCTTGCGAGTTGGACACTCTTTTGCCATGTGACCATAACCTTTGCATTTATGACACTGAATATTTGAAGCACTAGGAGAGTTAAGTTGAACTTTACCTCCCACTTCTCTTGGTTGGTTAATGGTCACACCCCTTTCGAAGGGTTTCTTCGAATCTCGAACAATGTTAGCACTTGTTGGATTAGGACTCTTCCATTCTTTGCCTCGGTTCAAAGGAGTTGAAGTAGTGAATCCTCGATACCGATTTGCCTTATCGTCCTTCACCAATTTCTGAGCTTCGGTGGCAGCTTCGAACAGATCTTCGAACGTGTGGTACACGTGTAGCCTCAATTCAGATGACACATCCCGAACCAAGCCTTTTTTGAACAAAATAGTGGCTTGCTCTTCATCTTCTGCCAGATCAAGATTCAATCGAATTCTCTCGAACTCATCATGATACTCTTGGACTGACTTGGACCCTTGCTTTAGTTCATAGAGCTTTTGCAATTGAGTTTGCCTATACTTGGCACTCAAATACTTGGCATCCATTGCTCTCTTTAACTGTGCCCAAGTAATGACTTCGGGATAGGCATTCCTTCGTCTATGCCTTTTGTCAGCTTCCCACCATGTAGATGCATACGCTTCAAACGAAGCAGTGGCATGGGCAGCTTTCCTCTCTTCGGTCATCTCATTGGTTTCGAAGATTCGCTCTATTTTAAGCTTCCATTCAAGATATTCATCCGGATCACTAGTTCCTTTAAAGGGTCGAATAGTGACCTTGACACTGTTTAAGTTTGAATCTCGACCACCTCGAATCGGTTCGGGATACTCATCATAGTAGTCATCAGCCTCACGCTCAACATGTCGTACAACATTTGCGCCTCGACCTCGACCCCAGAAATTTCTACGACCTCGGTGAGCTTGCCTTCGTTGAGCGAACGGCTGCTCATATTCAAGTTCGGCATCAGGAAATTCTCCTTCATCTACCTCTTCTTCAACAACCTCAATTTGTCCTCGGGCCATTGGAAGTGGTATTCTTTCATTTCGGGGAATGCCAAAGTGTTGATTTCCAGCTTGGGGATTGCCCAAGTTTTGTTTTGTTTGGGGATTGCCCAAAACTTCCTTTCGAATAGCCTCGCTCTTCATCTGATGTTGTCGACCAAGCTCAACAAACAGCTCAGGTTTCATCGGAGTGGAGTTGCTGGTTCCAGCGGCGGACCCAGGTAAGGCCACAGACACACTTTCTTGCTCGAGTTGAGCTACTCGAGCACTCACTCCTCTTACTTCGGCACGGATGCCTTGTATCGCAGCCAGGAGATCGGCTAACGACACTTCGGGCTTCTCAATGCCTTTTCCATCGCCTCCATTCCCAGCCATGGCACCTCTACAAATCAAAGACCAAATAAAATATTAAGGTTATAAATCACCTCACACACTCTCTTACCTATGTGGGTGGCACTCGGGTCCACTCAATTATGGGTTCGATTTTTGGTCACTCAAGAACTCGTAGCCAATGGCTTCCTCGGTTGATCAACTTCTCTCAGTTCCTTCGAATTTGACAAGTTACAATGTCTCCTCTAGGATGAGTGAATTGATACGACTCGATGAAACGGACGCTATTTACTCTGCGCTTTGGAATTCAAAGAATTTTCTACGAAATTTGGACTTTGGTCACCCACGCTCGAGTTCCTATAAGCTCAATGAGTTAGTACGACCTCGAGTAGGAAGAATTACTCTAGAGATCCACTAACTAGATTTATTGAACACAAGAAAAGTGAAAACCTAGGAGAATCTACCCTTCGATTCCTCTTTAGAATCCCCTTCGAACACGCCAACTCTTGTCCCTACAAGAGTGGTCCCTCCTTGGTACGGATACGAGTTTACCTTATCCAATTCCTTTTCTAGCCGACAAAATTTTCACCTGGGGTTTTGAAATTTTGTTCAAAGTTCTTTGAGCTAAGACTCAACTCCTCGTGCCCGTTCACTGTTACAAATCGTAACAATTTTCCGGTGTACGGACGACGGCTCAAAACAATAGAACTTCGAAATTTAAGCACAAAAGACACCCAAATCTATCAAGAACCACCAATCTTCATCGGTTACAACCAAAACACGTTGGGGTTCAAAATCAGTCACCACTAAGCTCAAAACAGTTCAAAAATTCACCACGAAACCCTAGTCGACAATCGTGTACGACAGGTGCTCGTTGGAATCTGAAAACGATGGTGAGAAAGAATCAATGGTTGTTTGATTCAAACAACCAACAAATCAACCCAATTTTTTTTTTTTTGAATTTTCTTTTTCTACTTTTTTTTTTGTTAACACCACAGCAACAACAATCTATAACAAGGAAGAAAGCTGAAGCTAGAGACACAAGCACGAATATACGAATAGGATTTGAGGCTGTAAATACAAGCTCAAATGTTGCTCTGATACCAAGATGGTGCAAGCAAACCCGTAGGTTTAGCTAAACACGAAATCGCGGAAGAAACAACAAGAAATGAAAGATAGAAGCAAGACAAGACTTGCTTCGACTCGAAAGAACAGTGAGGAACCTATCTCAAAGCTCGATCGAATGAAGATCAAGAATTACCTATACTAAGTAACAATCCTCAAGAAGAACAAGCTTCTTGCAAACTGAATGACCAAGAAGAAATTGTTCAATCGAAGACACTGAATGACACAAGTTCTTTAAAATCCCACATCGGGGTTTGGCTCCATCGGAGACTCACAATAGAACTTGCTATGTTTGATCATTCAACAACAACTGCCATTACAATGAAATGTAAAGGAGTATTTATAGACTAGGCTAAGGACAAAATAGTAAATGGTCATAGGCGACCAATAGGAGTAAGCCACGCAGGGCTGTTTTAGTGAGAGTTCGGTCACTCCTTCAACCGAACACGTGACTTCGAACACTTGAGCTCGAGCTTCTTTAATTCAGTGCTTGGTCGCTCGGCTCAACTCATCCTTGACATCGTTCGCCCTTCTTTCGGTTACTGCATTTTACTTCGGCGCCGACGCTGAGTGCTCGGTTAAGGTTCAGTCACTCCCTTCATCGAGCTCAATCTTGTAGATGAAGCCTTCGGTTCTTGGAGTAGTTGCTTTCCTTCGGCCAAGCTATGTAAATGTGAACATCGTGTAGAAGTTTGGCTTGGCTTCGTGTCATTGGCCTCGGTGGATCGAACACTTGATCAGCATGTGCTCGGGCCGCATCAGATCCCGTGGCCCTAGTGGGCAACCATGGTACCTCATTTAGAGGTAAGAGTACTGGTTATTTTGGGAGGTCACCTTCCAGATTATCTTAGCTTGTGTTAAGTGATCCTTAGAGTGCGCCAGTAGCTTGTCAAGATCAGATTCAGTCTTGTCTTTACAGTTATCAACAATCTATCCTGCTTCTATTTTCAGCAAAAAGGTGTCATCATGTCATGAGTCTGGTTATCTTTTGAGGAGTTTTCCCTTACTCCAGCAAGTAGGCAGTCGTCCTTTCTCTTGTCATCAGGCACCTACACAGTCGCATGGAATTTTATTTAGATCTTAATCAACCAGAGATATGCCCTCATTCGATAGAGGTCGAGAGCGTGGTAGTAGTGGTTCTTCAGAAGGTGATTACTAGAGTAGTTGCTTAGCTCAACTGCAGAGGCAGTTCTATGAACTGCTAGTCCGGCAGGATGCTGAGGCATCCGATGTAGTAGACCCAAGTATTTCTTCTTTCCTTAAATGTGAGTAAGATTTGATTCTTCCGATCGATTCAGAAATGGGGTGTCCTATCATGTTTCCATGGTTTCTTTTGATGTCGTTTCTATTAAGAATTGGTTGCAGTAGAGGGGTGAGCTTCTGATATGATCTATTACTGGCATTTATTATGACCCTATTAGTTGATGTGGTTTAAATGTGAGAAATTTGAGAGAGAGTATCGGTATTGTCTGCTTGGCATCCTGTTGTACCACTTTCTCTTATTATGTCAAGTCAGTCTATCTCTCTTTGGAATTTAGTGTGGATAGGATGGTGGGATTCTTATTCGTCACCATCAAAAAGTGATATTATTTCTTCCGGTGCAAAGTGATCAGTAAGTAATATTCGATCTACGTAACTTCGCTTGGTTCAAAACGCTAGTAAAGTCATATTATCCTATGAGCTCATCTGGGTTATAAAAGGGTTTTCTGGTAAATTGTCAGAGTTTCCTTCTTATCGAGAGTTTAATTTGGCATAGATGTCATTCCATAAAGCTTATTTAATGTCTGTTTCTTTAATTGCGATTCTTTAGCTAACCTGACTTGGAAGTAGTTTAGCTTGGATAGCCAAGCAATAAGAAGATGAGCTTCCTGAAGCTCTAATTATTTCTATCCTCGGTCCATTTCCATTTCTTCTTCGTCTGGTACTAGTGAGCTTGGGCAGTTGGTAGCCGCTTGTGATGTTCCTTGTGTTGAGCCAGAGTACGTGTTATTGTAGACGGGTAAGTGCATTGTTGCTTTTCAAGACTACTAAGGGCAATGAGAGGCATCACTTGACCTTTGATTTGATCCATTTGGCAGTGGTGTTTACGGCAAAGGTATGGAGTTGTGAACTCGAGAGTTGTAGCTGTTTGGCAACTTTAAAGGGTAGTTAGTAGCTTAGGTCTGCCTACGTTCAGCTTTTAGATAAATCTTCTTTAGTCCAGCAGACTGTGCGAGGATGGTTATTCCTATTCAAATGGCTGCATGAGTTTGTGCTTTAAGTGGAGGAGTCTTCCTCCAAATACTGAATGGTAATACTAAACCTCTAAGGCGTTGATACCACTTTTGTCACGACCCAACCTAAGGCCACGACAGAAACCTAAAATGAGTGTCGATCATTGCTAAACCCACTAATAATCTATTAATGCTAGAGATAAGCTGGCAACCTGATCATATATATACGTGCCTATCTGCTGAAAGTACAAAGTCTGGAAAGATGACACGACTTTAACTTGCTAGCAATTAGAACACTGAGCCACAAATTCTGCTATGTCACACTTCATTGCGCCCCACCAATAAATCTGCTTAAGATCATGGTACATCTTAGTCGTACCTGAATGAACAGTATATTTGGAATAATGTACCTCTATCATAATCTGTCCACGTAAATCTGCAACATAAGGAACACATAGTCTATCTTTATACATAAGAACACCGTCAGTAGTAACCCTGTATGGTGACTCTAATTTTCTTCTGGCTATATGTCTGTATTAAACTAGAACTGGATCCTCATTTTGACGTTGTTTTACTTCATGGAAATTTAGAGTTAAAGGTCTGGTACAACTTATCGTCCATCCATCATTGGCATATCTCTTTCACACCTCAACTCTTTGATAAGTTACTTTAGCATTATAAGTGCTCATATAATCAACGTTGTTGCGGGTATTTTGCCTCACTCATGGTCCAACTACATGTCTCTTTTATTTTCACTTTTTCAAGTCATAATATTTCCAATTCAAAGACAATACCCTAAAGTAGATGTTCAGTATGAAGATCATTCCTGGTCTGCATCATACTATCTAGCAGTATTTGCATGATCCTTATCCTTATATAATAGACCCTGTTCAGATGAACCTTTGACATACATTAGGATATGAGTAACTACATTCCCACAAGGAGATTGCGGAACAACACTAATATCAACTGAGATGTTGCATAGTGCGTTCGTAAAAATAATATAGCTTTTATCAAATCTTCTATAGTGTGTAGTGACAAGGTGCTTCAAAAGCTCCCCCTATTGCATCAAGCGTGAGCCAATTCTTAGTTCCATCGACCTGTTCTGTATCGAAAGGTATATCGAAGAGGTGATTATCGGCTGAATCATGTTAATCCATTCAAAGATTCGTGTATCGTTGCTTCGAAAATGTAGAACTCTCCTCTCGTGATCGAGGAAGGATCATCTTAGTCAGAATAATCCGGGCAATGGTGTTATCATATTATCCAGATACCTTTTATTCCAAGAGTTCGGTGTTCATGTTATAATTCTAATTCTGCAATCATGAGATAATGTCCATGGAGTAGCTTATGAAGGTCGTGCAAGTTCTTTTGTTATCTGTGCGAATTTTTCTTTAGACTTAGGCTCGTTCGAGGATGAACGAGAGTTTAAGTGGAGGAGAATGAAACGACCTCGGTTAGTCGTTTCGGAAGTTAGGACTCCGATTGGCATGCCGATAATTTTAAAATTTTTGTTAGGTCCATTGAGCTAAATCAGACCTTGTTTGGTAGGCATCGGAAGAAGGTTTCTGTTTTTATTGTCGATAAATATTAAAAAGAGATTTTCGAGCTCGGTTTTGGCGAACGAGCTCCGATTCGAAATCCAAAAGCGCTGTTAGGTTCGTATGATTATTTATAACTTTTGTGAACTTTCAAAAGTGAATTTCGATATTGTTTGGCTAGTTTCTATTAAAATACCGAAAGTTAAAAGGATTTGATCTTTTCCGTTTTAATTCGCATCTTCAGTTTCTGGAATCCGATTTGAGATCCGCCTTAGCGAGTACGTCACAAATTTGGTATAACTTGTATGCAAAAGTATGAATTATTTAGAATTTCGTAGGGTACCATTTTAATTTTCGAAAAGAAAAGAAATTATAAAATTAAAAAAAGGCAAAAATAAAAGAAAAGAGATATGAAAAAGGAAAGAAAAGTAAAAGAGAAGGGCGGTGGCCTTGGGATTAATAATCCCTTGGCTACTGTTCCTTAGATATGAATTGAAAAACAGAAACAAAAGCAGAAACGGGAACGAGAAAAATGAAAAAAGGAATAAGAAAATGCAGGAGAAAAAAATGCCAGAAAATAAGGGAAGAGCCGGAAAAAAAGTAGAATTTTTACCCCGAAACATTCAGGTAATGATCCTAATATATTATTTGAGTTTATTACGTGTGTTTGAATATATTTTAATGGTAAAAATTGGGATATTATACATCATTTTAATAAGTTCAACTGATAGTTTAAAGGGTCAATTGGACCCCGATAATTGAATTGATTGTATATTCGTACTCAGTGAGTTATGAGCAACATATAAATGTAACTTATTTGGGGTTTGGTTATATGGCATTGAACCCGGTACATAGGCCTGGCCTACGTATTGCGTATGCGAATAGGGTATCAGGTTCCTACCTGGATTGTTCTAAGATGCGAGGAATGAAGACTTTAGTCTAATTTGATATATTTTACTGCTTATTGAATAGAGTGGGATCGTTTGGCGATGACACCAAATGATAAAATGGCTGTTGATTAGCAGAGCTAACTTTTGGAAGAGGTAAGTGTTTATATCCATTTCTTTGGAGACACTTGGCCTCGTGGATTTTCTACCACGTGTTCCTTACGTGTGTAGCTGCCGATAGGCGCACACATTACGCCTAAGCTTTGGATTTACATTGTATATTATATGTTATGTCCTGTTGTTGGTATTGCATTAAGGATCTGAGTATTATACTCTGGTTGTGAGTTGGCATCTACTTCTCGGCTATCGATGAGAGTCCCGCTCCGGTGAAGGGTTATTATTGCATTACATTGCATTCATATGCATTATATGCATTACATTGCATATCATATTGGGTACAGGAGTATTCCGCCCCAGGAGCAAGAGATTCAGCTCCATTGTATCATATTGAGGGTAGGAGGATTCTGCCCCAACAGCAGGAGTATTCCGCTCTTATGTCAGATATTGAGTGCAGGAGTATTCCGCCTAAGCTTTATATTATATCGGGTGGAGGAGTATTCCACCCCAGGAGAGTGCAGGAGTATTCCGCCTCTGGTTTATATTATATCGAGTGCAAGAGTATTCCACCCCAGGAGCAGGAGTATTCCGCTCCAGTTGCTTATCAGATTGGATTCCCCTCGAATGCAGGAGTATTCCGCTTCGGGGTGGGATTACGGGCAAATGTGACCCTTTGCATCATATTTCATTTCATTTCATTTCATACCATTGAGTAAACTTGTGGTACATAACTACTGTTCTGCGTTTACGTGTATTGCTTATTTGTTGATATGTTTCTGGCGCGTATTCCTGGTTGAGTTTATAGTTTCATACGTGTTTCCGGTTATTATCTGGCTCTGCCTTTTTATAATTTAAATGAGAGGAATTTGGTTTATCTGTTTCTTCTCCCTGGCTAGCTATCCTATTCTTTGAGGTGGCTAGTCTGCCCCACTTATTGAGTCCTTTTGACTCACCCTTGTTTGTTGTTTGTTTCTTGTCTATCTATTTCGTTTCGGCAGGTTCGCTCCAGGATTGAGTTCACCACGTTGTGAAGGAGCAAAGACGACTTCAGCTGTCAGGGTAAGCAAGCTTTTATTCCGGATGGCCACCAGTTTATTGGTTATTATTTCAGTTGCATTTCGCTCCCTTCAGGAGGTATCTGTCTTCTTTTGTACTCTTAGAGGTCTTGTCTGGATAGCCCTAAACCTAGTATGTTGGGTAGTCAGCTGTAATTTCTTTTGTACAACTTAGAGGTGTCAATATGTCTGTGTTTTTTTTTCGTCCTGTCTTTATTTATGAATTGGTATATTTATTTTCCTAATTTAATTGTTAAGGGTTCGCCCGACGGGTCTAGGAGAGGATGTCGGGTGCCCGCACGGCCTAACCGGATTCCGGTGCGTGTCACCAAGTTAGCTAATAAGAGAGCGGCCCACCAATTCAAGGCTGGACCCTTGAAACTGGAAAGAAGAATAATCAACATCATACCGCTCGCATCATTTTATTTCAAAAAACTTACACAGGGATTATCTAATGTATTGTCTGATAATGCCGGAAGGTTCAACCGGGTAAAATAATGCAGCCACTTTGGGCACTCGGAACGAACTATTACTTGGGCTAGCTAACCAACCAGAATAATTAGTGGCGCAACACATGCTGCCTCTGCAACATAATTTACTAGGGCAACACCAGGAACTGGAACAAGAGCTCCCTGAGACCGAACATCTGCATCTGCGGCAACCTGATAAGCTACCTAGCGAATAATAGGTTTTTGCAGTGTCTGCATCACAAGATTCTCGTGAAGGCATCGTAGAGAGCCAAGGGAACCACAAGGCCCTGCTCTCTTGCCCATCGCGAGCTCGTACAGCTGGGACCTCCATAACTAGATCGTCAGCACGATCAAAACACTCGGGGCTTCGTCAGTGCTAGCCCCACGCTAGACTTCTTCGTCTTGAACTCATACCTTTTACTGAATCTGTCGCACGGGGGTTCACAATTACAAAGAAGGAATTAACAAAAATACTTTTGCATCCTACACCGACGCACGATCACAAAAGAAGGAAGTGAAACTTTCTAAATGCCATCATAGCCTCTTGTAGATAAGTACAGATATCTACGTACCCATCAGCGAGATTCTACTAGACACGGTCTTAGTCTGGATAGACTCTAAAACGGGCTCTAATTCCAACTGACACAACCCGGAATTCGGCTAGGTCGTGCGGGCACCCGATATCCTCCACTAGACCCGTCGGGCGAACCCTTACGAATTAAATTAGGAAAGTAAATATAATTCAATTCATAAATAAGAACAAGACTTAAAAAAAAAAGCTTACCAATTAAATTAGGAAAATAAATATAATTGAATTCATAAATAAGAACAAGACTTAGGAAAAAAAAAAAGCACATACATGCTGATATCTCTAAGCTGTTCAAAAGAAATTACAGCTGACTACCCAATATACTAGGTTTAGGGCTATCCAGACTAGACATCTAAGAGTACAAAAGAAGACAGATACCTCCTGAAGGGAACAAAATATAATTAAAATAATAAACATTAAACTGGTGGCCATCAGAAATAAAAGCTGGCTCACCTAGACAGCTAAATTCATCGTCGCTCCTTCACAACGTGGCAAACTTAATCCTGGACCGAAACTGCCGAAACGAAATAGATAGACATGAAAAAACTAAACAAATGAGGGTGAGTCAAAAGGACTCAATAAGTGGGGCAGACTAGCCACCTCAAAGAATAGGATAGCTAGCCAGGGAGAAGAAACAGATAAACCAAATAAGCAACCAGGAATACGAGCCAGAAACATATCAACAAATAAGCAATGCAAGTATAAGCAGAACAGTAGTTATGTACCACAAGTCTACACAATAGTATGAAATGAAATGAAATGAAAAAACATGAAATGAAATATGATGCAAAGGGTCACATGTGCCCGTAATTCCTTCCCGAAGCGGAATACTCCTGCATTCGAGGGGAATCCAATCTAATAACCAACTGGAGTGGAAAACTCCTGCTCCTGGGGCGGAATACTCCTGCACCCGATATAATATAAACCAGAGGCGGAATACTCCTGCACTCTCCTGGGGCGGAATACTCCTGCACCCGATATAATGTAAAGCTGAGGCGGAATACTCCTGCACTTAGTATCTGACATAAGAGCGAAATACTCTTGCTTCTGGGGCAGAATACTCCTGCACCCAATATGATATAAACCAGAGGCGGAATACTCCTGCACTCTCCTGAGGCGGAATACTCCTGTACCCAATATGATATGCAATTGAATGCATATGAATGATATATAATGCATATGAATGCAATGTGATGCAATAATAACCCTTCACTGGTGTGGGACTCTAATCGACAGTTGGGAAGTAGATGCCAACTCACATCACAATAAAATGCTCAGATCCTCAATGCAATACCAACAACAGGACATAACATATAATATACAATGTAAATCCTAACCTAAGGCGTAATGAGTATGCCTATCGACAGCTTCACACGTAAGGAACACGTGGTAGAAAATCCGCGAGGCCAGGTGCCTCCAAAGAAATGGATATAAACACTTACCTTGTTACAGAGCTAGCACAACTACCTTGTTCAAAAGTTAGCACTGGTACTCAACAACCGCTTTGTCCTTGGATTCATTGCCAAACGATTCCACTGTGTTCAATAAGCAGAAAAATATATCACATAAGGCTAAAGCCTTCATTCCTCACATCTAAGAACAATCCGGTTAGGAACCTGATACCTTATTCGCATACGCAATACGCAGGCCAGGCCTATGTACAAGGTTAAAAGTTACATAATCAAACCCTAAATAAATTTAATCTATGGGTTGCTGATAACTCCCTGAGTGTGAATATATGATCAATTCTATTATCGGGATTCAATTACCCTTTAAAACTATCAATTTAACTTATTAAGACAATGTCTAATATCCCAAAATTTACCATTAAAATATATTCAAACACATGTAATAAACTGAAATAATGGATTAACACCATTACTTGGATGTTTCGGGGTAAAATTCTACTTTTTCCTGCTCCTTTTCCTTTCCTTTCTCTCTTTTCTTTCTAGTTTTCTTCTGTCTCTCGTTCCTTAATAATGTGTCTGTTTCTCGTTTTTGTTTTATGTAAGTGGAAATGTTTCCACCGCCTTTCTCTTTTCTTTTCTTTTTCTTTTATATTTTCTTTTCTTTCGTGACGAAAATTAAAACGGAACCCTACGAAATTCGAAATAATCTCAAATTTTGCATACAAGTTGTACAAAATATATGTAACATACTCGCTAAGGTGGATATCAAATCGACTCCCGAAACTCAAGATGCGAATTAAAATAGAAAAGATCAACAGCATTTTAGTGGAAACTATCCGAACAACCTCAAAATTTACTTCTGAATGTTCACACAGGTCACAAATGACCATACGAACCTAATGACGACTTTGGATTTCGAATCGGAGCTCATTCGTCAAAATGAGCTGGAAAACTTCTTTTTAAAATTTACCGAAATTTACCGACAATGGAAACTAAAACCTTCTTCCGATACCTACTAAACGAAGTCCAATTTAGTTCAAATTTTACAGACAGGTACTAATGGACCTTACGAATATTTTAAAATTATCGACATGCCAATCAGAGTCCTAACTTCTGAAACGTCTGACCGATATCGTTTCATTCTCCTCCACTTAGACTCTCGTTCGTCCTTGAACGAGCCTAAGTCTAAAGAAAAATTTACACAGTTAACAAAACAACTTTAACGACCTTCAAAAAATATTCCACGAACATTATCTAATGATTACAAGATCAGAATTATAACAGGTACACCGAACTTTTTGAATAAAACATATCTTGATAATATCCTCACATCATTGTCCAGTTTATTCTGACTAAGCTGACCCTTCATTAATTATGAGAGGAGAGTTCTACATTTCTGAAACGAAGATACATGGAACTTTTAATGGGTTAACATGATTCCGCTGACGAATCACCTCGTCGATATACTTTTCGATATAGAACAGGTCGATGAAAATAAGAATTAGCTTATGCTTCATCAATGCCTTAGAGATTTAATATTTGGATTCGGTATCAATTGGAGGAAGACTCCTCCACTTAGAGCATAAACTCATACAGCTAATTTGAATAGAAATAGCCATCCTCGCACAGCCTGCTGGATTAAGGAACTCTTAGCGAAAAACAGAACGCAGGTCAACCCTGAGCTACCAAATTACCCTCTCGAGTTGCCAAACAGTTGCAACTCTCAAATTCACAACTCCATACCCTTGCCATAAGCACCACCGCCTATATCAGAGGTCAAATGACGCCTCTCATTACCCTTAGTAGTCTTAAAACACAACAATGTGCTTACTTGGCTACCTTGACACGCACTCTAGCTCAACATAGGGAATATCACAAGCGGCTAATAACCGCCCAAACTCACTAGTGCCGGACGAAGAAGAGACGGCAATGGATTGAGGATAGGAATATTTAGAGCTTTAGGAAGCTCATCTTCTTATTTGCTTGGCTACCAGAGCTAGACTACTTTCGAGTCAGGCAAGTTAAAGAATCGCATATGAAGAAATAGACATTAAATGAGCTTTATGGAACAGCATTCATGCCAATTTAACTCTCCTATAAGAAGGAAACTCCAAAAATTTACCAGAAAAACCTTTTATAACTGAGACAAGCTCATAGAATAACATGACTCCACTAACGTCTTGAACTAAGAGGAGACACGTAGATCGAGTATTACTTACTAATAACTTTACATTGGAAGAAATAATGACACTTTCTGATGGTGACGAACAAGAATCCTATCATCCTACAATCTGAGTTCCAAAGATAGGTAGACTGACTTGACATTATAACAGAATGTGGCACAATAAGATGCCAAGCAAACAATACCAATACTCACTCACAAATCTCTCACAATTAAACCAGATAAACTAGTAGGGTCTCACAAATGCCCTGAATAAATCATACTACAAGCTCACCCCTCTACCGCAACTAATTCTTAATAGAAACGACTTTTAAAAAAACCATGGAAATATGATAAGACAAACTATTTCTAGATCGATCGGAAAAATAAATCTTACTCATAGATAAGAGAAGAAGAAATACATGTGTCTACCACATCGGATGCCTCAGCATCCTGCCAGACTAGCAGTTCATAAAACTGCCTCTGCGGCTGAGCTGAGCTGCTACTGTGATAATTACTTCCAGAAGAACCACAACCACCACACTCTTGGCCTCTACAGGATGGTGGCATCTCTCTGGCTTAATAAGATTTAAATGAAATCCCCTGCGACTATGTAGGTGCCTGATAACGAGAGAAAGAACGACTGCCTACTTACTTGCCGGAGTAAGGGAAAACTCCTTAAAGGATAACCAGACTCACGACAATGATAACACCTTTTTTCTTAAAAAGAAAGCTTGACAGATTGTTGATAGCTAAAGATAAAACAGAGTCTATCTTGATGAACTACTTGCGCACTATGAGAATTACGCTCTACAAGCTGAAATAACCTGGCATGTGACCTCCCAAAATAATCAGAATCTTACCTCTAAATGAGGTACCATGGTGCCCACCAGGGCAATAGAGTCTCTTGCTCTCCCGCTCTAACTTATGGTACGCCTAATACTTCCGGGCAATATCAACAACAACATCAAATGAAGTCCCAACCTTAATTTCTCGAACCATCTAGGATCTCAAGGTAAACAAAGGTCATTAATAAGTCTTTGAATCTCTCGGAAGGCTCATGGACTAGTTCTAATGTATATCCAGCCATTCTATAAAATTCAATCTCATATTTCGAAGCTGACAGACTACCCTGTCTAATCCACTCAAACTGGCGACGCTTTTCATATCGCTCGTTGTTCGAAAGAAACTTTTTCATGAATCTACGAGAAAAATCGCAGCAAGTCAGCTTAGGCAAACTCTGCCTATCTAATAAATAAGCGGTCCACCAATCCAGGACCAGACCTTGAAACTGGGAAGCAGAATAATAAACAGCATACTGCTCAAGATAACTAACAACCTGAAGGACATGCTGACATCATTTTATTTTACAAAAATTACACAAGGATTATCTGATGCATGGCTTAAGAATATCGGAAGGTTCAATTGAATAAAATCATGCAACCTCTTTGGGAACTCAGACCGAACTGTTACCTGGGTTAGCTGACCAGCTAGAACAACTGGAGGTATGACACATGCTACCTCTGAAACATAATTTACTGGGGCAACGTTAGGAACTGGAACAGGAGCTCCCTAAGCCCGAACGTCTGCATCTGCGGCAACCTGATAGGAGGTTCTTGCGGTACCTGCGCTACAAAGATTCTCATAAAAGCACCATAGAGAGCCAGGGGGACCACATGTCACGACCCAATTTCCAAGGGCTCGTGATGGCACCTAAACAACATTTGCCTAGGCGAACCAATGAAACAAGATGCGGAAAAGAACAATAATGTGAAAAGATCATAACTGGATATATAAATATAAAAGGGTGAAGTCCAAAAGAATATATCCACAAAAGAATTGGAGCATTCTAAGAGTGACTCAATAAAGTATGAATATACATCAAAGAAATCTGAGTCCTATCTCTAAGTGACTCCGGCGGTATGCCACCACGGTCTGTGTGGTCGGCTCACCTCAATCAAAAGTCTCAGAAGCCTCGGGAACCGCTAACGTCTGGCCTGCTGACTGGATGAAGGACCTGCGCACGTAGCAAAGTAAGTTATGAGCCGAAGCCCAGTAAGATCACCGACAGGCCCGCTAAGGTACCCTTGCGGGACAAGTCGCTACATGCATCATAAGCAACAACATACTATAGTAATCATACAATAAAGTAGTGAAATCACAAATAGATGTAACACATTCCATACACACAAGTAGTAACCAGAAGTCTCAAGGATTATGCCCATCCAACGTAAGGCATAGGTCAACTTAGCGGCGGTTTGGAGGTCCAATCTCTACTCCCGTGCCGACTAACCTAGACCTACGATGGACTAGCAATACCACTACTAAGTATCAACCATATACCGTGACCCGAAGTCACTATCACAATCATGAATAAGTAGATCAACGACCCGTAGTCGTTGGCTCATCTCAAATCTGTCTACGATCGCACCACACCCCCTGTCAAGTGCGTCGTATCTCAATAAATCAAGTGACCACACCACACCCCCTGTCAAGTGTGTCACATCTCAAAGATCAAGTGTCCACACCACACCCCCTGTCAAGTGTGACACATCTCATAGTATAGGCGACACCACACCCCCTGTCAAGTGTCCCTCTAACAGTATTAATATCCACGACATTAATAACAATAACAGAAATAATAACAGAAATATTAATAACGATAATATTTCACAGTCACCGTAACCCAGGTTGGTTATGCTAGCTGAACGTAAGGCGAAGGTTAACCCGACCACAGTTTGGGGGTACAATCCCTACTCCCATGTCGTCCAACCGAAGGTTACGTATAGACAGCACTACCCAACCCGGCACGTGAACAAATCAAGTACCAATATCATACTAAAGCCGGCAAAATCCTCGGCAAGACATTTATCATGACATGCCGGCAACATCCTCGGCCATGTCCCAAGTTCTTGCTATCTAAGAATGGCGTAGCAAGCGTTACTACGATATAAATTTAAGCTACCTCGACGTAGCGTTTAGACCGGCACATACCTCGGTCGAGTCACAATCTCGCTATTTATAACAAACAATAATAGCAAGTAATTCACATCATTAATCCTAACCATTGCTAGGTATATATATGCGTACATGAAGCATACTAGCATGAAGGAAGAGTCCACAAGCACAATAGAGGTCAAGTCTCAATTACCTCGAAATTCGGGCTCAAATGCCGGGAAGAATCTCCTTTCCCGCTCGCCTTGTCCGCGAAGGACTCTCCACTAAGTCTATTAAGACAAGATATAGCACATATGAGTGCTCAATTATAGCTATTTAAGCCTATAGGCATCCTAGGGTAAAAATTACCAAAATGCCCCCGGGTAGGGCCGAGCCCTAAATTTACAATGCTCCCGTGAGTCCAAAAGTACACTTAGATTTCACATGCGAGCCTTGCTCGATGTCTTTCCCCAATTCTTAAGAATCTAGGGTTCTAACCCATTTCCAAGAATCAACCCTTTGATTCTTGTGTTAATCAACATAAAGATGGATTGAAAGGGCTTACCTTAAGTGTAAGTATGATTGGGTCTTCAAGAAATACCCAAAAATCGCCTCAAGAGCTCACCAAATGATTTTTATAAGTTATGAACCGAAATGGCCCGGAATGGCCTTTTTATAGCAGTTTTTTTTTTGCCTCTATGACAGCTTCTTTTGAAAAAATTATAACTTTTGATAGGAATGTCCAAATGACCTTAAACCAGTGCCATTAGAACCAAAACTCAAAGGGCTACAATTTTCATGTTTTAAGTTTTTCCTAATTCCTTACGGATTGGCCGGAAAATCAGCTTTTATCCGGCTGTTTGCGCCAAAACAGAACAGAAAAGTCGCACCAGATTTTCTACTGTTTTAGGGGCAAAACGGGACCCTACGAAGCTCGGAATGATCCCAAATTTTGTACACAAGCCATAAAATACTTAGGTGACAAGATCGTCAAGACGGAACTCAATTCGGACCTCCAGAACTCAAAAAGTGGGTCCCACGGCAAAGGTTCAATTTTCGACTTTCGCCAAAATAGCGAAATTTAACCAAACGACCTCGGAATCCAATTTCGAAAGTTGCTACAAGTCACAAATGACTATACGAACCTAACGGAACTTTCGGATCTCTCATCGGAGCTCATTTGCTCAAATGGAGCTCGGAAACCTCTTTTAACTCTTTTAAACTTCCGAAACGGGGACTTTATCAAAAGTCCTATCAAACGAGGTCCGTTTTCAATTTTGAAGGTTGCTACATATCATAAATGACGAGTCAGACCTAACGGTGCGGTCGGATTTTCCATCGGGGTTCGTTTACTCAAAACGACCTATCGAAACCCCAAATTCCTTTCCGGAATTTCATAAACGGATCCTTTTCTCGAAAACCTATCAAACGGACTCCGTTTCGACTCAGATTTCACAGACGGGTCATAAATGACCTAACGGAGCTTTTGGGACTGTCGACACGCAAATCGAGGTCCTGGATCCCGTAATGACTATTTGAGGGTCGTTACATTCTCCCCCACTTAGACTCTCGGCCGTCCTCGGACGAGCCTAAGTCTAAGGTAGGATCCACACACTAGCCACGGAGCTGGCACGGATTTCGAGGACCCCTCGGTACCACCCGAAATCAATAAAACTTAAAAATGCAAATTCAGGCTTAGAAAATACAAGGATTTCATACCTGAATCATCGAACAAGCGCGGATGCCTGTCACGCATCTCGGACTCAAGCTCCCAAGTGGCCTCGGCAATGGAGTGATGCCCCCACTGAACTCTCACAAGCGGGATCACCTTCGATCTCATCTTACGGACCTCTCTAGCCACAATAGCAATAGGCTCCTCCGAATAAGCTAAGTCGCCATCTACCTCCACGGAAGCCATATCGATCACATGAGACAGATCGTGAACATACTTCCGGAGCATGGACACATGGAACACCGGATGAATGGAATATCTCGAACTGTGAGCCTCTGCCAAAATCATCTGCCTCAGCTCCACAATGGCTGGAACACATACCCGGCCGTTAAGCCGCAAAGCACCATCATCTCCAATCACGAACGAGGACACTCCCCCACTCAGGACCCTGTCCAGGAGATCTCTCAGATAAGGATCCTCGAACTGCCTTTCCCGAATCTGGGAAGCTAAAGACGACTGAGACCCCACATATGCAAGCACCCGGCCTGGAACAGAATCATCAAACCGAACCCCACTAATGGACAAAGCCTGCAACTCACGGGCCAACGGCCTCATATCAGCATCAAGATAGGCGAGGCTACCCATGGACTTCCTACTCAAGGGATCGGCTAGAACATTAGCCTTTCCGGGATGATACCAGATAGAAAGATCATAATCCTTCAGCAGCTCTAACCAGCGGCGCTGTCTCCCGTTCAAGTCCTTCTGAGTGAACAAGTACTGGAGACTCTTATGATCGGTGAATATCTCACATGGCTCGCCATAAAGATAGTGCCTCCACAACTTCAGTGCAAACACGACAGCTAACAGCTCCAAATCATGGACAGGATAATTCTTCTCATGGACCTTCAGCTGTCTCGAGGCATAAGCTATCACCTTACCCTCCTGCATCAGAACGCTACCCAGGCCAACACCCGAAGCATCACAATATACGGTGTATCCCCCGGATCCACTAGGCAAGGCCAACACTGGCGCTGAAGTCAACAGAGTCTTAAGCTTCTGAAAGCTAGACTCACAGGCATCGGACCGCAGGAAAGGAACATTCTTCTGGGTCAACTTCGTCAGAGGTGCTGAAATAGAAGAAAACCCCTCGACGAACCGCCGATAGTAACCTGCCAAGCCTAAGAAACTCCGAATCTCTGTAGGAGAAGTAGGCCTAGGCCAACTCTGAACGGCCTCTATCTTCTTCGGATCAACACACACCCCATCCTTGGTCACCACGTGACCTAGGAAAGATACAGAACTGAGCCAAAATTCACACTTGGAGAATTTGGCATACAACTGCTGATCCCTCAGAGTCCGAAGAACAACTCTCAAATGCTGCTCATGCTCCTCCCTGCTCCTCGAATAAACCAAGATATCATCGATAAACACAATGACGAAGGAGCCAAGGTAGGCCTTGAACACTTGGTTCATCAGATCCATGAAAGCAGCTGGGGCATTCGTAAGCCCGAAAGACATCACCAGAAACTCATAGTGGCCATATCGGGTACGAAAAGCAGTCTTGGAAACGTCCTCGGACCGAATCCTCAACTGATGATACCCCGACCTCAAATCAATCTTCGAGAAGAAGGTAGCACCCTGAAGCTGATCAAACAAATCATCAATACGCGGCAAAGGATACCTATTCTTGATAGTAACCTTATTCAGCTGCCGGTAATCAATACACATCCGCATAGAGCCATCCTTCTTCTTCACAAATAATACCGGGGCACCCCATGGAGACACACTGGGCCTAATGAAGCCCTTATCGAGCAAATCCTGAATCTGCTCCTTAGCTCCCTCAACTCAACAGGAGCCATACGATACGGGGGAATAGATTTAGGCTGAGTGCCTGGCAATAGATCAATGCAAAACTCTATCTCCCGCATAGGCGGCAAACCCGGCAAATCATCAGGAAACACATCCGGATACTCACAAACAACTGGAACTCTATCAAGGGATAACTCCTCTGCCCGGACATCCCGAACTGAAGCAATATATCCCTCGCACCCACTAGATATCATCCTCTGCGCCTCCAAGAAAGAAATGATCCTACTCTTCGGAGAAGGCCTGGAACCTCTCCATACAACCCGAGACTCACCCTCTGCCCCGATCGTCACGGACTTGGCATGGCAATCCAAAGTCGCATGACAGGTAGCCAGCCAATCCATGCCCATAATGACATCGAAATCAGACATATCGAGCAGCATCAGGTCCACTAAGGACTCTACACCACAGATGGAGATCATACACTGCCGATAACCCCTATCTACACATATAGAAGACCCGACAGGGGTGGCAACCATAAAGGGATCATCTAAGAAGACCAGATCCCTGCCCAAGCAAGGGGCAAATCCCGACGACACATACGAATAGGTAGACCCCGGATCAATAAGAGCATAAGCATCGCGGCCACAGACAAAAATAATACCTGTGATGACATCATTGGATGCCTCAGCATCCTGACGAGTCATAGCATAGACCTGCGCCGAGCCTCCTGAACCCGGAGCTCTCTGAGACTGTTGTCTAGGAGGAATCTGAGAAACGGGCCTGGCGGCCTGAGGACCAGATGGTACCATAGCTGCGGATCCCTGGCGACCTGATGAATCATAAGGGCAACTCCTGACATAGTGCTCTGAGACCCACACTCAAAACATCCATCACCTCTACCTCCTCTACCGCCTCTACCACCTCTGCCATGACCACCTCCAGACGAACACCTCCCATGATGCCTCTGATGGCACCTCCCGCACTGCGGCGGACCAGACTGCGAAGAGCCACCCCGCCTCTGGGATGACTGAGGCCTCGGGGTCTCTGAAGAAAAATCCTGGGCAGGCAAAGCAGCAGCCTGGGGCCTAGACTGAGAACGGCCCTGATGACCCTGACCCCTCTGAGCGGATCCACTATACCCACCAGACTGACGCGATCTCTTGGCCGCCCTCTCCGCGTCAGCCCTGGCGAAGATATCCTCCATCCGCCGCGCCACATCAACTATCTCAAAATATGACTTGTTGCCCATATCAGGGGCAACAGCTACCTGCAAGTGGGGATGAAGACCCTCAACAAACCGGAGGACCTTGTCCCTCTCCCAAGCCACCATAGCCGGCGCAAACTGAGACAACCACAAGAGCCTGGTGTCATACTCTGAAACAGACAGGTTTCCCTCCCTCAACCCCTCAAACTCGTGCCTCTGAGCATCGTGCTGACTCTGGGGCACGAACCTGATCATGAACATAGACACGAACTCAGCCCAAGACAAAGGAGGGAGGTCACTAGACCTCTGCCGCATCATGGAGACCCACCATGTCTCCGCATCTCCCGATAATCTGAAAGAAGCACACTGCACCCCTAAGGTGTCTCTAGTACCAAGAACTGTCAAAATCTTCTCACACTTCTGAATGTACCTCTGGGCAGTACATGTAGCTGAGGTACCGTCGAACTCTGGAGGCTGAAGCTTCATGAATGACTCTATCCTCTTGGCAACCTCCTCAGTGCCCGTAGGAGGAGTAGAAATAACAGGACCTGCCTGAGGAGCAGAAGCAGAAGGCTGGGCAATATGATCAGGAGCAGCCTCAGAAGTAGGCGTGCTCATAACATGTGTGGTCGGCTGAGGAGCCAAAACAGGAGCTGCAACATCATCTCTGACAGGGACCTGATGGCTAGACAAGGCCATCAGTCTCATATACTCCTCTGAAGAGATCACAACGGTGCCTGGCACAACAGCAGGCACAGGGGGAATAGATGCTGACAGAGTCGTTGCGGACACCGCAGGGATAGCTGTGTCCTGCCTAGTGGCTGACGGGTGACCTGCCCGAGTCTTCTTAGCAGCTGGCGGCTGCGTAGGTGCTGATGGCTCTCCCGCAGACGTGGGTGTAGAAGATGCAGCCCTCCTGGCTGAGGATGCTCGCGTCCTCGCCATCTGATACAATACACGAAAAAGGGTCAGCACCTATATAAGCTACTCAGCACGAATAGAGATGAAACGAAGGGAAAACATTTCCTAACATGCCCTTGTAGCCTCTCGCGCATAAGTATGGTCGACAACATACCCATAAGCAAGACTCTACTCAGACACTGCTCCAAGACTCCTAGGACTCGAATTAGAACCTAGGGCTCTGATACCAAACTGTCACGACCCAATTTCCAAGGGCTCGTGATGGCACCTAAACAACATTTGCCTAGGCGAACCAATGAAACAAGATGCGGAAAAGAACAATAATGTGAAAAGATCATAAATGGATATATAAATATAAAAGGGTGAAGTCCAAAAGAATATATCCACAAAAGAATTGGAGCATTCTAAGAGTGACTCAATAAAATATGAATATACATCAAAGAAATCTGAGTCCTATCTCTAAGTGACTCCGGCGGTATGCCACCACGGTCTGTGTGGTCGGCTCACCTCAATCAAAAGAATCAGAAGCCTCGGGAACAGCTAACGTCCGGGCTGCTGACTGGATGAAGGACCTGCGCACGTAGCAGAGTAAGTTATGAGCCGAAGCCCAGTAAGATCACCGACAGGCCCGCTAAGGTACCCTTGCGGGACAAGTCGCTACATGCATCATAAGCAACAACATACTATAGTAATCATACAATAAAGTAGTGAAATCACAAATAGATGTAACACATTCCATACACACAAGTAGTAACCAGAAGTCTCAAGGATTATGCCCATCCAACGTAAGGCATAGGTCAACTCAGCGGCGGTTTGGAGGTCCAATCTCTACTCCCGTGCCGACTAACCTAGACCTACGATGGACTAGCAACACCACTACTAAGTATCAACCATATACCGTGACCCGAAGTCACTATCACAATCATGAATAAGTAGATCAACGACCCGTAGTCGTTGGCTCATCTCAAATCTGTCTACGATCGCACCACACCCCCTGTCAAGTGCGTCGTATCTCAATAAATCAAGTGACCACACCACACCCCCTGTCAAGTGTGTCACATCTCAAAGATCAAGTGTCCACACCACACCCCCTGTCAAGTGTGACACATCTCATAGTATAGGCGACACCACACCCCCTGTCAAGTGTCCCTCTAACAGTATTAATATCCACGACATTAATAACAATAACAGAAATAATAACAGAAATAATAATAACGATAATATTTCAAAGTCACCGTAACCCAGGTTGGTTATGCTAGCTGAACGTAAGGCGAAGGTTAACCCGACCACAGTTTGGGGTACAATCCCTACTCCCATGTCGTCCAACCCAAGGTTACGTATAGACAGCACTACCCAACCCGGCACGTGAACAAATTAAGTACCAAACAATCTCGCTATTTATAACAAACAATAATAGCAAGTAATTCACATCATTAATCCTATCCATTGTTAGGTATATATATGCGTACATGAAGCATACTAGCATGAAGGAAGAGTCCACAAGCACAATAGAGGTCAAGTCTCACTTACCTCGAAATTCGGGCTCAAATGCCGGGAAGAATCTCCTTTCCCGCTCGCCTTGTCCGCGAAGGACTCTCCACTAGATCTATTAAGACAAGATATAGCACATATGAGTGCCCAATTATAGCTATTTTAGCCTATAGGCATCCTAGGGTAAAAATTACCAAAATGCCTCCGGGTAGGGCCGAGCCCTAAATTTACAAAATGTACTTTTCCAGACTCCCCACGCTTCCGTGAGTCCAAAAGTCACTTAGATTTCACATGCGAGCCTTGCTCGATGTCTTTCCCCAATTCTTAAGAATCTAGGGTTCTAACCCATTTCCAAGAATCAACCCTTTGATTCTTGTGTTAATCAACATAAAGATGGATTGAAAGGGCTTACCTTAAGTGTAAGTATGATTGGGTCTTCATGAAATACCCAAAAATCACCTCAAGAGCTCACCAAATGATTTTTATAAGTTATGAACCGAAATGGCCCGAAATGGCCTTTTTATACCAGTTTTTTTTTTTTTTTGGCCTCTGTGACAGCTTCTTTTGAAAAAACTATAACATTTCATAGGAATGTCCAAATGACCTGAAACTGGTGCCATTAGAACCACAACTCAAAGGGCTACAACTTTTAACTTTTTTTAATTTTTCCTAATTCCTTACGGATTGGCCGTAAAATCAGCTTTTATCCGATTGTTTGCGCCAAAACAGAACAGAAAAGTCGCACCAGATTTTCTACTGTTTTAGGGGTAAAACGGGACCCTACGAAGCTCTGAATGATCCCAAATTTTGCACACAAGCCATAAAATACTTGGGTGACATGCTCGTCAAGACGGAACTCAATTCGGACCTCCAGAACTCAAAAAGTGGGTCCCACGGCAAAGGTTCAATTTTCGACTTTCGCCAAATAGCGAAATTTAACCAAACGACCTCGGAATCCAATTCCGAAAGTTGCTACAAGTCAAAAATGACTATACGAACCTAACGGAACTTTCGGATCTCTCATCGGAGCTCATTTGCTCAAATCGAGCTCGGAAACCTCTTTTAACTCTTTTAAACTTCTGAAACGGGGACTTTATCAAAAGTCCTATCAAACGAGGTCCGTTTTAAGTTTTGAAGGTTGCTACATATCATAAATGACGAGACGGACCTAATGGTGCGCTCGGATTTTCCATCGGGGTTCGTTTACTCAAAACGACCTATCGAAACCCCAAATTCCTTTCCGGAATTTCATAAACGGATCCTTTTCTCGAAAACCTATCAAACGGACTCCGTTTCGACTCAGATTTCACAGACGGGTCATAAATGACCTAACGGAGCTTTTGGGACTGTCGACACGCAAATCGAGGTCCCGGATCCCGTAACGACTATTTGAGGGTCGTTACACCACAAGGCCCTGCTCCCTTGCCCATCACGAGCTCGTACGGCTGGGGCCTCCGCAATTGGATTGTAAGCACGATACACAACCCTCGGGAGTTGGGCAGCGCTAACCCAAAGCTAGACTGCTTCGTCCTGAACTCCTACCCTTTGCTGATTTGTCGCACGAGGGTTCACAATTACCACGAAGGAATTAACAAAAATACTTTTGCATCCTAGGCCGATGCACAATTAGAAAAGAAGGAAATGAAACTTCCTAAATGCCATCATAGCCTCTCGTAGATAAGTACGAACGTCTACATACCCATCACCGACACTCTACTAGACATTGTCTTAATCTGGATAGACTCTAAACCGGGATCTGATACCAACTGACATGACCCAATTTTTGGCTAGGCCATGCGGGCATCCGACATCCTCCCCTAAACCCGTCGGGTGAACCCTTACTAACTGAATTAGAAATATAAATATAAATCCAACTCATAAATAAGAACAAGACTGAGAAAAAAAAAACACAGGTACACTTATATCTCTAAGCTGTACAAAAGAAATTACAGATAACTACCCAACATACTAGGTTTAGGACTATCCAGACTAGACATCTAATAGTACAAAAGAAGACAGATACCTCCTGAAGGGAGCAAAATAACACTGAAATAGTAAACATAAAACGAAGTAGATAGACAAGAAACAAAACAACAAATAAGGGTGAGTCAAAAGGACTCAATAAGTAGGGCAGACTAGCCACCTCAATGAATAGGATAGTTAGCCAGGGAGAAAAGAAAGAGATAAACCAAATTTCTCTTATTTAAATTATAAAAAGGCAGAGCCAAATAATAACTGGAAACATGTATGGAACCGTAAACTCATAAACAACTAGGAATATAAGATAGGCAGAACATATAGGTATTCCGGACACATCACCAATAAAAAATACATGAAACATACACGAAACAAGCACTATAATCACACAATGCACAGGTATCGGTACAATAAAATGGAATGAATGCAGTATGATGGAATGGGGTCACATGTGCCCGTAATCCCGTCCCGAAGCGGAATACTCCTCCATTAGAGGGGAATACAATATAGTAACTAGCTGGAGTTGAATACTCGTACTCGTGGGGCGGAATACTCCGACACCCGATATGATAAAAACCAGAGGCGGAATACTCCTGCACTCTCCTGGGGCGGATTACTCTTGCACCCGATATGATATAAACCAGAGGCGGAAAACTCCTGCATTCTCCTGGGGCAGAATACTCCTGCACCCGATATGATATAAACCAGAAGCGGAATACTCCTGCACTCTCCTGGGGCGGAATACTCCTGCACCCGATATGGTATAAACCAGAGGCGGAACACTCATGCACTCACCTGGGGCGGAATACTCGTGCACCCAATATAATATAAACCAGAAAATATAATGCATATGAATGCAATATGATGCTATAGTAACCCTTCACCAGCGCGGGACTCTCATCGACAGCCGGGAAGTATATGTCAACTCACATCCAGAGTACAATGCTCAGATCCTCAATTCAATACCAACAACAGGACATAATATATAGTATACAATGTAATCCAAAACTAAGTCGTAATGAATACGCCTATCGGTAGCTAAACATGTAAGGTACACGTGGTAGATTTTCCATAAGGCGATGGGCCTCTAATGAAATGGATACAAATACTTGCATCGTTCAAAAGTTAGCACTGGTACTCAACAACCGCTTTGACCTTTGGATTCATTGCCAAACGATGCCACTGTGTTCAATAAGCAGAAAAATTTATCACATAAGACTAAAGCGTTCATTCCTCACATCTTAGAACAATCCGGTTAGGAACGTGATACCCTATTCGCATACGCAATACGCAGGTCAGGCCTATGTACAGGGTTCAAAGTCACATAACCAAACCCTAAATAAATTACATTTATGGGTTGCTGATAACTTCTTGAGTATGAATATATAATCAATTCCATTATCAGGATCCAATTACCCTTTAAACAATCAGTTTAACTTATTAAGACTATGTCTAATATCCCAAACTTTGCTATTAAAATATATTCAAACACATGTAATAAACTGAAATAATGGATTAACACCATTACCTAGATGTTTCGGGGTAAAAATTCTATTTTTCCTACTCCTTTTCCTTTCCTTTCTCTCTTTACTTTCTAGTTTTCTCTCTGTCTCTCGTTCCTTAATAATGTGTGTGTTTCTCGTTTCTTTTTTATAAAAGTGGAAATTTTTCCACCGCCTTTCTCGTTCCTTTCTCTTTTCTTTTCATTTTCTTTTATATTTTTTTATGACGAAAAGTAAAACGGAATCCTATGAAATTCGAAATAATCTCAAATTTTACATACAAGTTATACAAAATATATGTAACATACTCGCTAAGGCGGATCTCATATCGGACTCCCGAAACTCAAGATGTGAATTAAAACGGAAAAGGTCAAATTCGTTTACTTTCGATATTTTAGCGGAAACAATCCGAACAACCTCGAAATTTACTTTTGGAAGTTCACACAGGTCACAAATAACCATACGAACCTAATGACGCTTTTGGATTTTAAATCGGAGTTCATTCACAAAGATCGAGCTCGAAAACCTCTTTTTAAAATTTACCGACAACGAAAACTGAAACGTTCTTCCAATACCTACCAAACGAAGTCCGATTTAGTTCAAATTTTACAGATAGGTCCTAATGGACCTTACGAATATTTTAAAATTATCAGCATGCGAATTAGAATCCTAATTTCCGAAACGACTGACCGAGGTCGTCTCAATCTCACCCTCCACAGAACTCAGTTGTGGAATTGCACTGAGTATGTTGTTATTGTAATAAAAGATCATTAAAACGATATTGATATATGAGATTAAATAAGTTTTAATGATTGTAGGCTGGTATTATTCTGATTTGATTTTTATTTATGCCAAAAAAAACCATGTTTGTTGTATAAAAAATTTAGAATTCATGAGGCGAATCTAGCAGTTTGTAGTATGTACGACAAAAAATAATATATATGAGCATTCACCACAAGAATATATAAAATATGTTTTTACAATTTTATGATAGTAAAAGTACCCCAAACAGAACAATGAAGGAACTTTGATCCAGTCATTTAATCAAGCCTATATCATATTTATGTTTTAAGTTAAAGATTACTTTCCATGTTCAAACAGATGCTAAATGTGTCTGAATCCAGTCCTTCGGAACAACCCTACACTGTGGAAGATAACATTTTCTGGAATCCTATTTTGATTCTAAATGCACGGAAGTATATAAGTGATAAGATCTCTCTTATAATATATCGAAGAATCAATTGTTTTTTAATTTTATATAATGAATTTTGCAGTGTTTTTGTTTTTATTTCGTTCTTCATTGTCCTTCTCTTTTCAATTTGAATAGATCCATATCTTCATCCTAACCAATTGAGCTTTCTAAATTCATATTAGATTGAGTTGATATATATCCTCATAGCCAATGGCTTTGTATAAAGTAGATGTACATTGCTAATAAGAAAGAGACATATTCCCTTATGCTTCTTCGTTGGTGCTTCCGTTGTAATCTAATAAAGTTAGGAAGGTGTTCTTTCAAAGACTGATAGATACCCTTAATAGCTAAATTTTAAATTATTCTCAGGTCATACGATATTTTTTAGCACGTTTTTATGTGTTATACAACAAATATTTGGAAATTTTTCTCAATATTTTTAAACTCATGTTATATTATAGGTTTTCTTTAATTTCATGGGGTTTTTACTATTGGGTACATTATATTAGAAACAGGATAGAAAGTTAAAATTTTATTAACGCAACATGATATAATATGCTCAAATAAGCTAGGTCACAGTTTAATACGATTAATTTTCTTTATTTTAATGTACTCAAACAAACCAAATATAATTTATTATTTTTTGATACTTTCCGCGCATTGTGAGCCGACCCGAATTCTCGGTTAGGCCGTGTGGGCACCCGAACCCCTCCCCTAAACCTGTCGGGCGAACCCTATTGACTGAATCGATATAAATTGTGAAAAATTACCTTGAAATAAAAATGAACCAAACATTAACAACATAAGATAACTCTCAAGGATAAACAAACATACAAGCTGTCTAAATAATACAACTAACTACCCAGAATACACAATTTTAAAGGTTTCCAGATCAGACATCTAAGAAGGCCAAAAGATATAAACATCTCCCGAACGGAGCAAAAGTAAGAAAAACTGTAATATCTGAAGTTGGTGGCCGCAATGAACAGGATGGCTCACCGTAGACAGCTGAGAACGTACTACTCCTCAATCACGGCGCGACTGGCTGGGTCCTGGTGCAGAATCTGCCGAACGAAAAGAAAACACAAGGACAAATAGGGGGTGAGTCAAGGGGACTCAATAAGTGCGAACAAACTAGCAACCTCGAAAAATAGATACGCTAGTCAGGGAAACGGAACCAGACAACAATCAACAAATAAGCAATGCACATATAAGCAGAACAATAGTCATGTACAGAAAATCTACACAATAGTATGAAATGAAATGGAATGAGATGAAATGAAATGATATGAAATGAGATAAAATGAAATGAAATGAAATAGGTCACATGTGCCAAATGAATGGAGTGGAATCCTCCTGTTCCGAGGGCGGAATCCTCTTACCCTTAATATGATGCAATGGAGCGGAATCCTCCTGCTCCGAGGGCGGAATCCTCCTACCCTCAATATGATGCAATGGAGCGGAATCCTCCTGTTCCGAGGACGGAATCCTCCTACCCTCAATATGATGCAATGATAACCCTTCACCGGCGCGGGACTCTCATCGACTGCCGGGAAGTATATGTCAACTGACAACCAGAGTACAATGCTCAGATCCTCAATGCAATACCAACAACAGAACATAACATATAACAATGCTAAGGCGTAATGAGTATGCCTATTGGCAGCTACACACGTAAGAAACATGTGGTAGGAAATCCACGAGGCCAGGTGCCTCCAATTGACCCGTTAAACTATCAATTTACGTCATTAGGGCGATGTCTAATATCCCTATTTTTACCGTAAAAATATATTCAAACACACGTAATAAGCTAAGATAATGAGTTAACATCATTACCTGAAGATTTGGGATAGAAATTCCACTATTTTCCACTCCTTTTTTCCTCCCTCTTTTCTAATTTTTCCTTTTTGAGCTTTGTTCAAAATGTTTCTGCGTCTTTGTGTGTATTACTAATGCTAACGGATTAATACCCTTAGCATTGCCGACATACTTGATTTTTTTCTTTTTATTTTTTTTATTTTTTATTTTTTTAAGTAATAAATTCGCTGCGACGATTAAAATTAAATAGAACCCCAGAGAAGTCGAAATAATCCCAAATTTTTTAAGTAAGTTATAAAAAATGTATGTAACATACTCGCGAAGACGGATCTCAAACCGGGCTTCCGAAACTCAAGATGCGAATTTAAAGGAAAAAGGTCAAATTATTTAACTTTCGGCATTTTTGCGGAACTAGCCGAACAACATCGAAATTCACTTTCAAAAAATTATAAAAGTCACAAATAATCATACGAACCTAACGGCGCTTTCGGATTTTGAATCGGAGCTCATTCGCCCAAATCGAGCTCAAAAATCTCTTTTTAATATTTAGTGACAATAAAAACTGAAACCTTCTTCCGATGCCTACCAAACGATGTCTGATTTAGCTCAAATTTTACAGACAAGTCCTAATGGACCTTACGAATATTTTAAAATTATTAACACACCAATCGGAGTCCTAACTTCAGAAACGACTGACCGAGGTCGTTTCATTCTCCTCCACTTAGACTCTCGTTCGTCCTCGAACGAGCAATAGTCTAAAATAGATTTCATACCTCTAATAAGAATGCTTTTAGGAATTTTCAATGACATTTACTATGAAACCAAAATCATATACAATTATGAGAACTTTTAGGCTTAAAGATCAAGTTCGAACTTGAATCGTCGAAGAGGTAAGGATACCTCTCACGCATACTGGACTAAAGCTCCCAAGTGTCCTCCTCACGTGGACGATTATTCCATCGTACTCGAACCATCGGAATCTGCTTCGAATGAAGCTTCCGGACATCACGCGCAACTATAGCAACTGGGAACTCCTCGTAAGCCAGGTTCACATCTAGCTGAGCAGGATCTGATTCGATTACTTCGGAAGGATCTCAGATACACTTCTGGAGCATCGATACATGGAAAACTGGGTGAACTGGCATTGAAGCTGGCAGGTCGAGCCGATAAGCTACCTTACCAATACGCTTCTCGATACAGAAAGGGCCAATGAACCTGGGACTAAGCTTTCCTTTCCTACCAAATCTCTTTACACCTCGCATCGGTGACACTTTCAGAAATACCATGTCCACGACCTCGAACTCTAACTCTCGGCTCCTCCGGTTCAAATATGAAATCTGCATACTCTGGGCGGTCCGTAAACTATCCTGAATAACACGAACAACATCAAGAGTCTGACGAACCATATCTGAACTCATCACCTCGACATCTCGAGACTCAAACCAGCCAATAGGAGAACGACATCGACGACCATATAAGGCCTCAAATGGAGCAATCTGAATAGAAGACTGGTAGCTATTATTATAAGAGAACTCTGCTAACGCCAAATGATCATCCCAGTAACCCCCGAAGTCAAGTGCACAAGCTCTCAACATGTCCTCCAGAGGATGGAATGCTGTGCTAAGCTGCACCTTGGTCCCCAACTCTCTCTGAAAAGACTGCCAAAACTGAGAAGTAAACTGGGAACCACGATCTGAGATAATGGATACAGGAGTACCATGCAATCTAACCACCTGCTCAATGAAAATCCGAGCCAGTCTCTGAGCTGAATCAGTAGTCTTTACAGGGATAAAGTGAGCTGATTTAGTCAGTCTGTCGATAATGACCTAGACTGAATCGTGGCGCCGTAGGGTCTTTGGCAGACCAACTATAAAATCCATCGTGATGTGCTCCCACTTCCACTTGGGAATGGGCAATGCCTGAGCTAGCCCTGCTGGTCTCCGGTGCTCGAACTTAACCTGCTGACAGTTCAAGCAACGAGATACATAATCAAATACATCTCTCTTCATCCCCTTCCACCAGTATAGCTCTCGGAGGTCCTGATACATTTTTGTAATACCAGGATGAATGGAATAACGCGAGCTATGAGCTTCACTGAGCACTGACTGCCTCAAATCCCCAACATCAGGAACACAGAGTCGACCATTAAACCGAAGAATTCCATCTGAATCAAGCTCGAAAGAGGGAACTCCTCCACTTAGGACACGACCACGCAACTCCTGCAGATAAGGATCCTCGAACTGTCTTCCCTTAATCTGACTGACTAAGGAAGACTGAGCTGCAATACACGCTAAGACTCGACTGGAATCTGGGAGAAGAAATCTCACGCCAGAGTCGCCAAGGGATTGCAATTCTCGGGCCAATGGTCTCATGTCAGCGTAATGAAAAGCCATGCTGCCCATGGACTTCCTGCTCAAAGCATCTGCTACCACGTTCGCCTTCCCAGGATGATAATGGATAGTGAGATCATAATCTTTAATCAATTCAAGCCATCTCCGCTGTCGGCCGTTAAGATCTTTTTGAGAGAGAAGATACTGCAGACTCTTATGATCCGTATACACCTCACAAGGCTCGCCATAAAGGTAATGCCTCCATATCTTCAAAGCAAAGACCACAGCTGCCAATTCTAAATCGTGAGTCGGATAATTCTTCTCATTCGGCTTTAACTGTCTGGAAGCATAAGCAATTACCTTCTCGTGCTGCATAAGAACACAACCAAGGCCCACACGAGATGCATCACAATAAACTACGAATCCACCGGTACCCGAAGGAAGGGAAAGCACTGGAGCTGAAGTCAATAAGGCTTTAAGCTTCTGGAAGCTTGCCTCACACTCATCCGACCATCGAAACTGAACCGCCTTCTGCGTCAGGCGAGTCAGGGGAGCTGCAATAGTAGAGAACTTTTCCACAAACCTCCGATAATAACCTGCCAACCCAAGAAAGCTACGAATCTCCGTCGGAATGGTAGGACGAGGCCATTTCTGCACTGCTTCGATCTTCTTCGGATCAACCTTGATACCTTCACTAGATACCACATGACCCAAAAATGCTACAGAATCAAGCCAAAACTCACATTTCGAGAACTTGGCATACATCTTACGATCACGGAGGGTCTGAAGAACCACCCTCAGATGATAATCATGCTCCTCGCGGCTACGAGAATAAATAGGAATATCATCAATGAAGATAATGACAAAGGAATCAAGGAATGGCTTAAACACCCGGTTCATGAGATCTATAAAGGCTGCAGGGGCATTAGTCAGCCCAAAAGACATAACTAGGAACTCATAATGGTCGTAACGAGTCCTAAAAGCAGACTTCGAGATATTTGACTCACGAATCTTTAGCTGATGATAACCAGATCGCATATCGATCTTCGAAAAGAACTTGGCACCCTGCAACTGATCAAACAAATCATCAATGCGAGGCAAGGGATACTTATTCTTAATGGTGACCTTATTTAGCTAACGATAATCAATACACATCCGCATAGTCCCGTCTTTCTTTTTCACGAATAGAACAGGAGCACCCCACGGAGAAATACTCGGCCTGATGAACCCCTTATCAAGCAAATCTTGCAACTTCTCCTTCAGCTCCTTCAACTCTGATGGGGCCATACGATAAGGAGGGATAGAAATAGGCTGAGTCCCTGGCACTGTATCAATGCCAAACTCGATCTCTCGATCAGGAGGAAGTCCTGGCAAATCATCTGGAAACACATCAGGGAACTCCCTAACGACAGGAATAGAATCAAGAGATGGAATCTCCACAGTGGTATCTCGAACCATGGCAAGATACGCTAAACACCCTTTATCCATCATCCGTTTTGCCTTCAGGAAAGAAATAACATGTCCCATGGGTGGCAAATAAGAACCCTGCCACACTACCGGTGCTGAACAAGGAAGAGACAACTGAAGAGACTTGGCATGACAATCTAATGTGGCATGACACGACGCCAGCCAATCCATGCCAATAATAACATCAAAATCAACCATATCTAGGATAAGAAGATCTACCAGTGTCTCACGACCCCCAAAAGATATGGTACAAGCTGGATAAACTCGATCCACGATGATAATGTCTCCAATAGGAGTAGAAACACAGAATGGATCACTAAGACACATATAATCAACATGGAAACCCGAAGCAAAATAAGGAGATACATATGAATATGTAGATCCTGGATCCACCAAAGAATATGCATCTCGACCACAAACAGATAAAATACCTGTAACAACAGCTGGGTATGCCTCGGCATCCTGCCTGGCCGGCAGTGCATATAGCTGTCTCTGCGGCTGAGCTGAGCCGCTACCCTGACGACCACCTCTAGTGGGACCAGTAGGACCACGTCCACAACCTCTACTGGGTGGCGGTGCACCTCTAGCTGGCTGAGACCCTGGAGGGGCACCCTGAGGCTGCTGCTGCATAGGCGCTGGAAGGCGAGGGAAAGGGCGGCTACTACCCTGCTGAAGGAGATAAGGGCAATCCTTCTTATGATGCCCTAGATCCTGACAGATAAAGCACCCTGGAGAAAATCTACGCTGATCAAACTGAGACTGATCTCGCGGGCGAAACCCAAACTGACCCTTAGAAGAAGTAGGCGCGTTCTGAGAACCACGCGCTGGAAACTGAGCTGGTCTGACCGGAGGCCTACTCTACTGCTGATAACTCCTACCTCCATACAAGGTACTAGAATGCCCTGGACCACGAGATCTCTTACTCTCACGCTCTAACTCCTCCATCTCCAAGCTATGATAGGCCTCATACCTCCTAGCAATATCGACAGCGACATCAAATAGAGTACCACCTTCAATCTCACGAGCCATCTGGGACCGCAAATGAGGAGAAAGTCCATCAATAAAACGTCTGACCCTCACAGAGGGCTCCTGCACAGGATCTGGAGCATAGCTGGACATCTCTGAAAATAAAAGCTCGTACTCTGTGAGTGACAGGTTGCCCTGTCCAATCCTCTCAAACTGTCTCCTCTTCTCATCCTGCTGACTGCGAGGGAAAAACTTCTCCATGAATCGATGAGAGAACTCACTCCAGGTCAGCTTAGGTAAGCCCTGCCTAGCTGATTGGAGTGCGGTCCACCAAGCTAAAGTTGGACCCTCAAGCTGGAAGGCAGTATAATCAGCTCCATACTGCTCAAGATATCTAAGGGCCTCTAAGATACGCTGACATTGATCAAGAAACTCACGAGGCTTAAGCTTATCTGATTTCTGACCAGAGAACTTCGGAGGATTAAGTCAGGTAAAATAATGCAACCTTGCCGGATCATCAACCTGACCTTCTTCCTGGACTGGCTGACTAGCCTGAACAACCGGAGGTATAACACCCGCTACCTCTGGAACATGACCATCTGGAACATGAACTGCTGGGGCTACCTGTGGAGCTGGAATAGGGGCTTCCTGAACCTGAGAACCAATATCTATCGCAGCCTGAGGAGCTGCCTGAGGGATAGGAGCATCTACAGCAGCCTGAGGAATTGGAGCATCTACAGCAGCCTGAGGAATATGAGCATCTACGGCAGCCTGAGGAATAGGAGGTCCCTGGGGCATCTGCGTCGCTAAGAATCTCATAAAAGCATCATGAAGTGCGGGGAAAACGAATAAGCCCTGCTCCCCCTGCCCGGCAAAAGCTAGCACTACCGGAACCTCTACAGCAGGATCAACACGATCCACCATCCTCGCGGCCTGGGCAACTCTACCTCCGCCTCGACCACGACCTCTACCGTGGCCAACACCGCGACCTCGCGGAGCAGCAGGCATAGGGGCAACCGCTGGCTCCTCCAGCCCTCGCCGAACATTCGCGCGCATTCTCACCATACTGCGGAAAATTAAAAATATTTAACTTCAGATAAGAAGACTCACGCACGACAAGGAAAAAAAGAAGGGAAACAGCCTAAATGCCATCATAGCCTCTCGTAGATAGGTACGGACGTCTCCACCCGATCAGCGAGACTCTATTAGACACTGTCATGATCTGGAAAGTCTCTAAACCTCGCTCTGATACCAACTGACACGACCCGAATTCTCGGTTAGGCCGTGCGGGCACCCGACCCCTCCCCTAAACCTGTCGGGCGAACCCTATTGACTTAATCGATATAAATTGTGAAAAATTACCTTGAAATAAAAATGAACCAAACTTTAACAACATAAGATAACTCTCAAGGATAGACAAACATACAAGCTGTCTAAATAATAGAACTAACTACCCAGAATACACAATTTTAAAGGTTTCTAGATCAGACATCTAAGAAGGCCAAAAGATATACACATCTCCCGAACGGAGCAAAAGTAAGAAAAACTGTAATATCTGAAGTTGGTGGCCGCAATGAACAGGATGGCTCACCGTAGACAGCTGAGAACGTACTACTCCTCAATCACGGCGCGACTGGCTGGGTCCTGGTGCAGAATCTGCCGAACGAAAAGAAAACACAAGGACAAATAGGGGGTGAGTCAAGGGGACTCAATAAGTGCGAACAAACTAGCAACCTCGAAAAATAGATACGCTAGTCAGGGAAACGGAACCAGACAACAATCAACAAATAAGCAATGCACATATAAGCAGAACAATAGTCATGTACAGAAAATCTACACAATAGTATGAAATGAAATGGAATGAGATGAAATGAAATGATATGAAATGAGATAAAATGAAATGAAATGAAATAGGTCACATGTGCCAAATAAATGGAGTGGAATCCTCCTGCTCCGAGGGCGGAATCCTCTTACCCTCAATATGATGCAATGGAGCGGAATCCTCCTGCTCCGATGGCGGAATCCTCCTACCCTCAATATGATGCGATGGAGCGGAATCCTCCTGCTCCGAGGGCGGAATCCTCCTACCCTCAATATGATGCAATGATAACCCTTCACCGGCGCGGGACTCTCATCGACTGCCGGGAAGTATATGTCAACTGACAACCAGAGTACAATGCTCAGATCCTCAATGCAATACCAACAACAGAACATAGCATATAACAATGCTAAGGCGTAATGAGTACGCCTATCGGCAGCTACACACGTAAGAAACACGTGGTAGGAAATCCACGAGGCCAGGTGCCTCCAAAGAAATGGATATAAACACTTACCGTATTCCAAAGCTAGTCCTGTTACTCAGCCACTACTTTTTCCTTTGTATTAGTTGCCAAACGATCTCTTTCTATTCAATAAGCAGAAAAATTATATCAAATAAAGCTAAAGGCTTCATTCCTTATGTTTTAGGGCAATCCAGTTAGGAACCTGATACGCTATTCGCATACGCAATACGCAGGCCAGGCCTATATACAGGGTTCAAAGTTCCATAACCAAACCCTAAATAAATTATATTTATATGTTGCCCATAACTCACTGAGTATGAATATATAATCATTTCCATCATCGGGGTCCAATTGACCCGTTAAACTATCAATTTACGTCATTAGGGCGATGTCTAATATCCCTATTTTTACCGTAAAAATATATTCGAACACACGTAATAAGCTAAGATAATGAGTTAACATCATTACCTAGAAATTCCACTATTTTTCCACTCCTTTTTTCTTTTTTTTCTCCCTCTTTTCTAATTTTTCCTTTCTGAGCTTTGTTCAGAATGTTTCTGCGTCTTTGTGTGTATTACTAGCCGACATACTTGATTTTTTTCTTTTTATTTTTTTTATTTTTTATTTTTTAAGTAATAAATTCGCTGCGACGATTAAAATTAAATAGAACCCCAGAGAAGTCGAAATAATCCCAAATTTTTTAAGTAAGTTATAAAAAATGCATGTAACATACTCGCGAAGACGGATCTCAAATCGGACTTCCGAAACTCAAGATGCGAATTTAAAGAAAAAAGGTCAAATTATTTAACTTTCGGTATTTTTGCGGAACTAGCCGAACAACATCGAAATTCACTTTCGAAAAATCATAAAAGTCACAAATAATCATACGAACCTAACGGCGCTTTCGGATTTTGAATCGGAGCTCATTCGCCCAAACCGAGCTCAAAACTCTTTTTTTAATATTTATTGACAATAAAAACTGAAACCTTCTTCCGATGTCTACCAAACGAGGTCTGATTTAGCTCAAATTTTACAGACAAGTCCTAATGAACCTTACGAATATTTTAAAATTATGAGCACGCTAATCGGAGTCCTAACTTCATAAACGACTGACCGAAGTCGTTTCACATTGGTAATAATTAACTCGGTAATAATGGTCTATCATTTAACCTATTATTACTATTTATCTTTGTTATGAGTCCTATAAATATAATCTTTACTCATTTGGAGGTTACACGATACCTTCAGCACGACAATCTTCATTCCCACACAGGTTTCTTCTTCCCTTCACGTTTTATGTACTTTCTATAAGATAGAAAATTTATGGCATAATCAGCATTTTGCTGCCGAATGTGTTTCTTTTCCCTCTTCCCGTGCATTTATTTAAAATCTAGTACATACTATCTATAGCGATTTGTTTGTTCTCTTGCTCTTTAATTTTGTGAATCGTAATAGTATTAGGTCTCAAGATTTTTAGTGTGATAACTGCGCTGGTGTTTGGACAGATGATTTTACATAAACGACGTGCTTAAGTTAAACCGGCCACTAAATAACATGTTGAGTTTGACTTCAATTTCTATGAGTTTCAAGAGCTTATTTGGCCAAGCTTTTGAAAATTGCTTATTTTGAAAATTTGCTAATTTTAAAAATATTTTTGGAGAGTAATAATTTGTGTTTGGCCAACTCATGTGAGAAACACTTTTGTTAATGGTTGCTTAGTAATCTGTGTTTGGCAAGCTTTTGAAAAAGTACTTTTGAGTATCAAATTACGACTAAGGACATGTAAAGATTCAATTTAGAGTTATTTAACTGGATAAATAACTTTAAATAATTATTATCAAAAACTATATTCAATTATTTATTAATTTGATTAAAATTTTTAAAAATAGAGGATACATATTGAATATTTTAAATCCATATCTTAAGATCCAACAATAATAATGTGGGTTTGTGTAGAAGAAATAGGAAGAAGAAGAAGAAGAAAAAAAAAATTATATTATTTATACATATTATAATTATTAAGTTAATTAAATAGGGGTAATTAAGTATATAAGTGTTTCTAGTAATAATATTTTTTAGGATGAAAGAAATAAAAAACAGCATCTAGCTTTGTTCTTTGGAAAAAATTATTTTTTCAACTTCTTTCCAAAAAAAGATAAACTGCTTCTGATGTCGCTTAAAAACGCTTATTTTTCTCTTAAATAATCTGATTTGGGTGAGCTTAAAAGTGACTTATAAGCTTATAAGCTCATTAGCAAATGTTTGGTAACTTTAAAATTTATGGACTTATAAGTCCTTATGTGCTTTTAAAAAAATCAAAAGTGAGATTTTTAACTGCTCCATGGCTTTATAAGCCACTATGGCTTAGAAGCTGCTTAAAGTAAGCTCACCCAAATGGGTTCTTAGAAGCTTGGTCAAAGACCTAATTAACTTTCCAAACTAACCACTTTTTAAGAAAAATAAACACTTTTGGCTCCCTAAAAACTTGGTCAAACAGGCTCGAAAGCTTTTTCAAGTTAAATTTTATATGAATTAAATGAAAAAAAGTCAACCTTCGGAAAATAAGTTCAAAAACTTTATACTAAGAAGCAAAATACTAACGAAAAGCCTTAAAGAGGATGAACTGAACGTGGGCAACATCCTAGGTTCCCATCGGTCTTCAGAGTGTCATGTTTTCTTATGTCGTTTATATTCTTTGTATCTTATTCTCCTTTAGATGCGTGTAAGCTTTTAGTTAGTCATACTACTTAATCCATTTCATTTACTATTAGTGCTACCTTTTTTTAACCTGTTACAAATACATGTATTAGTATAAATGTGGATGACCATTACTCTCCACTACTCTCCATTTATTCACTTGTAACATATGATTTACTACCCCATTTTCTCCTGCTTAATTTCACCCCCCACTTTCTCCTACTTAATTCCTCATTTAGGGATGACTTGTAACTTCCTATGTATTGGAGTACTATAAATAGAGGACACTTTATCTATGGAAGACACACTCGAAACACTTTGAGAATACAAGTTCTTCCTTTTTCTCTCATATACTTTTATCTTGTTCTTGCTATTTTACTATTATTTTACAACACGTTATCAGCACGAAGAGCTCTAATATTCTACAAGTCAAGTTTCAATCTTTCTCAGCGGTAAGCCTAGTTTTCATTATGTCAAATTTATCAAAGCTTGAATTTGTGGCACTTGACATATCCGGCAAAAACTATTTGTCATGGGTGCTTGATGCCGAAATATATTTGGATGCCAAAGGTCTTGGTGATACTATCAAAGAAGGAAATGAGATATCAAGCCAAGATAAGGCTAAAGCCATGATTTTCCTTCGCCATCATCTTGATGAAGGATTAAAAACAGAATATTTAACCGTGAAAGATCCACTCGAATTGTGGACTAACTTAAAAGAGCGGTATGATCACCTTAAAGCCATGGTACTACCAAGAGCTCGGGATGAATGGATTCATTTACGGTTACAAGATTTTAATACTGTAACCGAATATAATTCTGCTGTTTTCAGGATCAGTTCTCAACTGAAATTATGTGGAGAAAATATTGATGATGCTATGATGTTGGAAAAGACACTCTCCACTTTCCATGCATCGAACATGGTGTTACAGCAACAATACCGTGAAAAGGGATTTACAAAATATTCTGAGTTGATCTCATGCCTTCTGGTGGCTGAGAAACATAATTCCATGTTGATTAAAAATCATGAATTCCCGTCCCACGGGATCTGCTCCGTTCCCTAAGGTGAATGTGGGAGCACATGCTCCATTCCCTAAGGCGAATGTTGTAGCAACAAATAATGTGCCTGAAAGAAGGCAAAATAATTACCGTGGTAAAGGCCATGGTCGTGGGCGCGGCAAGGGACGAAATAATACTCGTCGTCACGGTAGAAATAAATATGAGAACAATAAGGGTTCTCAAGCTAATCCTTCAAAAGGCAAGAATAATAATATTTGCCATCGATGTGAATTTATCGTACGCCTGAACATCTTGTCAAGCTTTATCAAGCTTCGCTCAAAAGAAATGAAAATAATGTGGAGGCACATTTGACCTTTCAGAATAATGACAGTGGGACACATCTGGCACATCTTGCTGACAAGCATGATGAGACGGAGGCGTATCTTGCCGTAAAAGATGATGATCTTTTTGAAGGCCTCCAAAATATTACCCATTTAGAAGCTGAAGACTTCTTTAAGAATCATAACTGAAGAACTGATGTTGTGACTGGGGAATAAAAATAATAAAGAATAATGTTGTCTTTATTTTATGTTTTAAAGTTAGAAAAAAAATGTCATCTTTATTTATGTTTCAATATTCAAAAGTAGTTTTCTTGTAGTTTATTTTTAGTATTTCTCACTATGTAATTTTCATCTTTTTATGAAGAAAATGAAAATTCCCCAGTCTTCAGTTGGATTCAAGTTCAATAACAAAGATATATGTCTCTTGGATAGTGCTACAACGCACACAATTTTAAAGGATAAGAAATATTTTTCTTATTTGTTTAATAAAGATTCTAATGTTAGTACAATAAGTGGTAGTACAAAGTTGATTGAAGATTATGGCAAAGCCAATTTATTATTACCTGGAGGAACAAGTTTGGCTATTGATGAAGCCATGTATTGTAGTAAATCTCAAAGAAACTTGTTGAGTTTCAAGGATATTCGCCAAAATGGCTATCACATTGAGACTAAAACTGATGGAAAGATTGAGTATCTTTATATTACTACAATAAAGTCGGGTGAGAAATATGTTCTTGAAAAGCTCCCCGCACTTTCCTCCAGTTTGTACTACACAAATATTGGTACAATTGAATCACATGCCATAGTAAACAAAGGGTTTACTGAATCAAACGGTTTTATTATTTGGCATGACCGGTTGGGCCATCCCGGTTATAATATGATGCGCAATATAATTGAGAATTCAAATGGGCATACATTGAAGAACCAAAAGATTCTTCAATTTAAAGAATTCTCTTGTGCTGCCTGTTCTCAAGGAAAGCTTATTACTAGAGCATCTAAAGTTGGGATCAGGATCCCTGCATTTCTGGAACGTATACAGGGTGATATATGTGGGCCCATACACCCTCCATGTGGACCATTAAGATATTTTATGGTTTTAATAGATGCATCTACGAGATGGTCACATGTGTGCTTATTATCAACCCGCAATATGGCATTTGCGAGGTTGCTTGCTCAAATAATAAGATTGAGAGCAGCATTTCCAGATTATGCTATTAAGACAATTCGTTTTGATAATGCTGGTGAGTTTACATCTCAAGCATTTAATGATTATTGTATGTCAACTGGGATTAGAGTTGAACATCCAGTTGCTCATGTTCATACTCAAAATGGTATAGCAGAATCATTTATCAAAAGCCTCCAATTAATAGCTAGACCAATGCTTATGAGAACTAAATTACCCATTTCAGTATAGGGTTATGTTATTTTGCATGCGGCACCTCTTGTTCGGATTAGGCCGACAAGTTATCATAAATTCTCCCCATTACAATTGGCTTTTGGTCAGGAGCCAAATATTTCCCATCTTAGAATTTTTGGTTGTGCGGTATATGTGCCAATTGCTCCACCACAACGCACAAAGATGGGACCTCAAAGAAGGTTGGGGATATATGTTGGGTATGAATCTCCATCAATTATTAAATATCGTGAGCCCATGACAGGAGATTTATTCACCGCAAGGTTTGCTGATTGTCATTTTGACGAATCAGTTTTCCCAACATTAGGGGGAGAGAATAAGTAGCTGGAAAAAGATATTGACTGGAATGCATTAACACTATCTCATTTAGATCCTCGTACAAATCAATGCGAACAAGAAGTTCAAAAGATAGTGTATTTGCAAAATATTGCAAATCAACTGCCAGATGCATTCACTGACCTACCAAGGGTTACTAAATCCTACATTCCAGCTGCAAATGCTCCTGTTCGAGTTGATGTCCTGGTAGGAAAATCTATAAGTGCAAGTGAGTCTAAGGCACGCTTGAATCGTGGTAGACCACCCGGTTCCAAAGATAAAAATCCTCGAAAAAGAAAAGGAGCAATTGATCAAAAAGAACAAAATATGGAGGTAATTGCTCAAGAAGAGCATAGAGACATAACTATTGATAAGTCCTCTTCAGGAGAGGCTCGGGTACCTGAAAATACTCAAATCGAAGAGATCTCAATGTATTATGTCTCTACCGAAAAAATATGGAATCGAAATGATATTGTTGTCGACAACACTTTTGCATATAATGTTGCTGTTGATGTGATGCAACATAATGAGGATCTTGAACCAAAATCTGTCAATGAATGTAGATAGAGAAATGACTGGCCAAAATGGAAAGATGCAATTCAATCAGAATTAACTTCACTTGAAAAACGTGAAGTTTTCGGACCAATTGTCCGAACACCTGAAGGTATAAAGCCAGTGGGTTATAAGTGGGTATTTGTGCGAAAATGAAATGAGAAAAATGAAGTCGTTAGATATTAAGCACGACTTGTGCACAAGGATTTTCGCAAAGACCTGGCATTGATTATATGGAAACGTATTCTCCCATGGTGGATGCAATCACCTTCAGCTATCTCGTAAGTCTGGCAGTACGAGAAAAACTTGATATGCATCTAATGGATGTTGTCAGAACCTATTTATATGGTTCATTGGACAACGAAATATTCATGAAAATCCCCGAAGGGTTCAAAAGGCCTGAGGTTTTTAAAGGCTCCCGAGAAGCTTGTTCAATAAAGCTTCAAAAATCCTTGTATGGGTTGAAACAATCGAGATGCATGTGGTATAATCGCCTTAGCGAATACCTGTTGAAACAATGATACAAAAATAATCCAGTTTGTCGTTCTGTTTTTATAAAAAGGTCTGGGTCTGGCTATGTCATAATAGCTGTATATGTGGATGATTTGAATATCATTGGGACTCCTGAAGAGCTCCAAAGGCAATGGAATGCTTAAAGAAAGAATTTGAGATGAAAGACCTTGGAAAGACAAAATTTTATCTTGGCCTACAAATTGAGCAATTGCCTAAAGGAATATTTGTTCATCAATCTTCATATACAGAAAAGGTCTTGAAAAGATTTTACATGGATAAATCACATCCGTTGAGCACTCCAATGATTGTGAGATCACTTGATGTGAATAAAGATCCGTTTCGACCTTGTGACATTGATGAAGAGTTTCTTGGTGCTGAAGTACCATATCTTAGTGCAATTGGTGCACTGATGTACCTTGCCAACAATACGCGGCCAGATATAGCTTTTGTTGTAAGCTTATTGGCAAGGTTTAGTTCTTCCCCAACTTGAAGACATTGGGATGGTATTAAGCATATACTTAGATACCTCCAAGGCACTATTGATAAATGTTTATTCTATTCGAATGAATTCAAGTCACAATTGATTGGTTATGCCGATGCTGGTTATTTTTTCTGATCCACATAAAGGTCGGTCCCAAACGGGCTATTTGTTTACATGTGGAGGTATAGCTATTTCATGGCGTTCAGTGAAACAAACTGTTGCTGCTACTTCTTCAAATCACGCAGAGATATGGGCTATTCATGAAGCAAGTCGGGAATGCATTTGGTTGAGATTAATGACTCAACATATTCAGTACATTTGTGGTTTTCCTTTGAAGAAGATTCCAACAATATTATATGAAGACAATAGCGCGTGCATTGAGCAGCTGAAAGAAGGATATATTAAAGGAGACAGAATAAAGCACATTTCACTAAAATTCTTTTTCACTCATGATATTCAAAATATTGGTGAAATAGATGTTCAAAAAATACGGTCGAGTGATAATCTGGCGGATTTGTTTACCAAGGCATTGCCAACCTCAACATTTGAGAAGCTTGTTTACAAGATTGGAATGCGTCGTCTTCGAGATGTCAAGGAGGGTCTTCATCAGGGGGAGTAAAATACGCGCTGTACTCTTTTTCCCTTAACAAGGTTTTATCCCACTTGGGTTTTACTTGTAAGGTTTTTAATGAGGCAGCTCTAAATACGTATTACAGGATATGTGTACTCTTTTTCCTTCACTAGGCTTTTTCCCACCGGGTTTTTCCTAGTAAGGTTTTAACGAGACACATTATCTTCCAAATGGCCATCCAAGGGGGAGTGTTACAAATACATGTATTAGTATAAATGTGGATGACCATTACTCTCCACTACTCTCCAGTTATTCACTTGTAACATATGATTTACTACCCCACTTTCTCCTACTTAATTTCACCTCACTTTCTCCTACTTAATTCCTCATTTAGGGATGACTTGTAACTTCCTATGTATTGGAGTCCTATAAATAGAGGACACTTTATCTATGGAAGACACACTTGAAATACTTTGAGAATACAAGTTCTTCCTTTTCCTCTCATATACTTTTATCTTGTTCTTGCTATTTTACTATTATTTTACAACATAACCCTAGTTTTGTTTATTAGTTCTAATATATGTTCTTACTATTAGTCCTAGTTATTTATTTTACTTCTTTTTGTAACTTTACTTTCTTTTAAGTTATTCTAATAGTAAAACATGTGAAAATTTATTGAATGAATAAGAAATAAATTCAAGCATGTTATTTCTTTATTTATTGAAGATCATCCCAAAAGGTTAATTGTTCAGAAAAATTCTCAATGTTCCACCATTTTCGAAATGAACTCCTCAATAATTTTATTTATTAATATCTCTAGCACATTGTTCCTTTCTTATTGAAGAATATGTAAACCATCTTCTAGAAAATATTAGGAATGCACTATCATAACGTTAGTCATTAAAGTTTAATTAGCTGCACGAAAATTATAAAATAAAATATAGAGGACAATAATTAGTATCTTTAAATAAAAATAATTAAATTTGTCAAAATCTAGTGATTAGTGTTGATTGATTTTGCTTAAAGTAGATACAAAAATGCATGTGCTCTGCCTTGATAAGAGAGTCTATTAACTTAAAGTTTTTATGGAGAAATATTTTCATAAACTGCCAAAAACATGTTAGACGTCTCAAAAACTAGCCTAATAAAAGACAAAAATATTGTCGAATCAAAAGTATGTCAAATAGATTTTTTTAGATACATTCATTCATCAAAATAAATTTATTTACTTCTTTAAAGTTTGAACACCCTTACTGAAATTCTTAACTACGCCAGTGTATGTAACTCAATCGAAATGTTTCCTATAGATTCGTTTTGCTAAATAATTCTATATAGATGTTAACAGAATCATGAAATTGTGTTCTTTTATAAAACTTTGAGACTAAAATTCAAATTTCATTCGATTTCTTTTTATTACCACCGCTACTAAAAATCAGGGGGTTTTCGACCGCCAAAACAGTTGGATATCGGTCGGACAACCGACCAATGATCGACCAAAATAGGTGGTCGAAGATTTGGTGGCCGGAGAAGTCCGTTCGACCGCTTTGGTCGAACGATCGACCAACATGCGGTGGGAGAGCGGTCGAACAGATGAATTTCTGGAAAAATAAATATTCAATTGTTCGACCGAGTCGGTCGAACAGATGATTGAAAATATTTTTTTCAATTTTTCGACAGAATCGGTCGAAATTTCGGTCGAAATTCTATGTAAAACCTGCAATATAAAAGCTGTAATTAGAACTAGACCACCTGTGAACGCAGAAAATACCAGCACCATATAAACAATAGGCTTCACCAAGCCTTAATATTAGTCTAAACTTGACTTTAAACTAAAAGTCTAACAAAATACATAATTTCAAGACTTCACAACGATTAAACAAGTCAAACAAATCAACTACAAGTCTAACAATTATCAAAGAAGCTTAACAAAAACTATCCACAAGTCTAACACATGTCTAACTTCATGAACAATCCATTATACTACTCGGTTGACCCAGAACTAGACTCGGATCCAGACTCAGACGACGATCTGTATCGACGTTTGGTCTTGCCTTTCCCCCCCGCTCTTGCTACTCCTCTTGCTCTTGCCCTTATTTTTTTTCTTTCCATTCTCAGAATGACTAGCCATCCAGTTTTGCATCATTTCCCGCATGGCATTCATATTTGCCTCATTACGCAAACATTCTTCTTCGCTCTTTCTCTTAAGCTCTTCAATTTCATTGAGCAGTTGAGCTTACACGGATGGATTAACTGAGCTAGTAGGAGTATAAGAGCCAAACAAACCTAGATTCAGACGATCCGAGGCATACTGCGAACCAAGACCGTAAGCACATACCTTCTTTACCCCTCCATTCACCTCCAACCATAGTGCGGTTTCCTCCTCAAGTATCATTGGAGCTGGGGTACTGCTTCCACACTCGGATGCTTGACTTGCCAACCTTGCTTCATAAGCCGCTGAAGCCTTTTCCTGAAAAAAAATTAATAATAAAAATTAGATGTATAAATATTGAAGGATTATACAAAGAAGTTTGAATTTAATAACTTACTCACAACTCTTTAGCGCGCGGCTCGACCCAGACTTTTTCTCCTTTTTTGTTCGTATAGATATGTCTAGTCTTAAACATTTCGGGCGGGGGGTATTGTCTGCCCTTCTTTCTTTTCCTACAAATATTAGAAGAGGACAAGTTAGATAGAAAATTAACGAGAGTTACATTAAAAATAATATACATAAATTAAAGATCTTTACCAATAGCATCCGTTGAGTCGCGCAACTAACTGAGGCCCCGGTATGCAGCGATCCACCCTTTTCGGAGGCTCGCGCTGCCTTTCCTTGGGCGCTCTTGTTCTTGAATTCATCATGTGTTTTTTCCTTTGCAATAAATTCTGCAACACCTATAGCAAATACTTCCCTCATCCCCGCTGCCCAGGATTATTTCTATCATACATCCAACTACGGCTTCCGTATTCCATATCTACACAAATATTGCAAGTTTGAGAAACATATTCAATTGAAAATATTAAAAGAAAATTACTTTGATACTCTACCAATTTTCATAAGATTAAGTAATTTTATAATTTTTAAGTCAATTACTTTTATATTACGAACTAATCTATTCTCTAAGATTATCATTTAGTAATTAGTAACACTTCTCAAGAATCAAATGAACTAGAATAAAATATTAAACAATGAATATTTAAAAATAATTTATTTCATTTAAATGAATTTACGAAAATAATTAAGACATTTTAAATTGTGTACCTACTATATTACTTAAAGCTAATATCTCTTAAGTTATTATTAAGTGTGATAGTAGTCCATTTACTTATAATTTATGCTACGAGAAAGTTCTATATTTGTCCCTTTGTAAAATAAATATTTCATTCTAAACAAATGGTTAAAAATATTTCATCAATAATTTGCTATTCTCTTCTTCTTTACTTTTATATTATTAACTAATTTCTTCTCTAGGATTATCGTTTAGTAATTAATTGCACTTCTCATTTGCAACCTATATCTATTTTTTTGAAATAAAATAGAATCAAAGATCACAAAATGGATATTTAAAAATAGTTTATTTCCTATAAATCAATTTTTAAAATATTTTAAGTAGTTTAGCTACTATATTATTTATAGCTAATGTCTGTTAAATTATTGTTAAGTGTGCTACTAGTTCATTTGCTATCTTTTGGGTATGAAAGTTCCATATTGTCACCCTTTGTAAAACAAGTATCCTATTACTTGTAAATGGTTAACAAGATTCAAACTTTAGCAATTTAGGAGATAAAAAGAACCTACTTGTTCACTACAAGATTTTACTTTATTACAAGTCTCTAAACATTCTCATACAACCCTAAACTACTAATCTCAATTCATGATATCAATTCCGAGCAACTAGCTATAGCAAGTTCAAGAGCAAGGTCACAAGGTTCAAGTTCAAGCACCAATTTGTATTTCTATAACAAGGTCACAAGGTTCAAGTTCAAGCACCAATTTGTATTTCTATAGCAAGGTCACAAGGTTCAAGGTTCAAGTTCAAGCACCAACTAGCTATAGCACCAATTTGCAAGTTCAAGGTTCAAGGTCACAATTATACAAGGTTACAACATCAAGCCTAACCCAGTGCACATTACAATTTTCATGAATTTTTTCTTCCCCCAACTAATGGTTTCAAAGCTTCACAAGTCATTCAACATATTCCAAACCACAATTTCAAAGCCAACATCTCCAAAATCAATACCAAAACAACAACCCCAAACAGTATTCAATAACAACACCAAACCAGTTTTTCAATATCTTCAAAACAAATACCAAATCAATAACAAAACCAAACCAACTTTAATTCTAGCAACCACCCCAAAATCAATACAAAATCAACACATTCCAAACCACAATTTCCCCCGACTAATGGTTTCAAAACTTCATAAGTAATTCAACACATTCCAAACCACAATTTCAAATTCACCCATAGTTCTTTTCATGAATTCTTTTCTATACCCATAGTCTTTGGACTTTAACACTTAAAAATAAAAAAACATATGATTAAAAAAATAAAGAATAATGTACTTGCGTGAACTATTTGCCGGATCTGAAAAAAAAAAGAGTTAGGGTTTCTATCGTGAGATGTAAAAATTAAGAATTAAGTGAGATTAGAGATAAATATACATTTAAAGTGATATGGGATGAAAGATTTTGTTGATGATTGATTTGTTATGTGAAAGATTTAAGGTTTTAGTGTTATGGGTCGGGTTATTATTTGTGAGAAAAGAGAAGAGAGAAGAGGAAAGTAGAAAGAAATGAGAGAGAGAGTCTGTTTTTTGACGGGCTGCTGTGTATCTGTAATTTAAGGCATCCATCACGTCGGTCGAACGGCGGTCGGACAAAATAAAAAAATGATTTAATTTTGTTCGACCGCGGCGGTCGGACAATAATAAAAAAAATTATTTAATTTTTGTTCGACCGCGGCGGTCGGACAATATAAAAAATATTTTTTAGTAACCATTAACGGGATTGTTCGACCGCTTTGGTGGGACAGAGGGTTCCCACAGAATTTCGGTGGGAAAACCCCTGATTTTTAGTAGTGCACACAACGAAAGGATCATAATGCTGAACAACATTAATTATGCTTTAATTCAAATAAATTGCGGTCATCTATATGAATCTTCACTAACCATGATTATTCATTTAAGCTCAACTCAAATAATCATGATATCAAATAAAAATAAAAATGATCACTGTTATTTCTCAATATACACCACTTTACTGTTTTGAGGACCAGTTCCCTAAGATGTATTCCTTAACTAATTTATGTGAGGAATTCAAACTGTAAGTAAATGAACACCAAATATTAGCGTGAAAAAACCCCTTGAACTCGGGTTCAAAAAACCACGACCTACTCTTCCAAGTAGGATTTCAACTTCACTGTGTAAAAGACTCACTTGGTTACAAGACTACCTTCTTACTAACCTAGGACTAACTCTAATCCTTTAGTGACCTCTTTTCATGATCAGTGAAGCTGTGTCAAGTACACGACTTGAACCAGAAAGATACAACTCGATTATGCTTACTACAGTTGAACTAAGACTGAACTTTTACAAGACTCAATCTACGGAACAGGTTCTAACTCAGTTCAACTGTAGCTTACTGATTACACAAATAAGATAATGACTCTTTTAAGCTTTGCTCGATTCTCTCTGTATTTGTGCACGCTTCAATGGCTGATATGCTCCTCGTTTTATAGCTCCAGCAGCCACGAAGTCTTGAGTAATTAGAAATCCAAAGCTCCCAAGATTTTGAGTCCTAATTGGATTCTTCTCTTTAAGCATCCGGATTTTCTATCCTTTATCCTTTATTTATGCAATCTTTTCATATCACGTTTAGACCTGTATAATTATCAAGATAAACATTAGTTTAAGGATAATTAACAATATCTTAGCTTAAACGATTTTGCATGAATTATCTATTTAGCTGCAGTGATTCAAAGGAACATGTCCTTTGAATCTGTTCCTTAATCATCAGTCAAAACTCTAAGCTTATCCAAGCTAACATTTTCCCCCTTTTTAATGATGACAAATTCGTAAGCATAACTGCATATCCTTAATGTCCTGAAGTACAACTTGTTGACACCCAATTTTGTCCCAAAAATTTCTTAAAATTAATAAATTATGGCAATATTTTTTATAATTAGTGTTAATTTTGAAAATAAACTAAATAATAATAATTGAAATTTTAAGGAAGCTGGTTAAATTTGCAAGGCATAGCCTAGTTTCTATCCTACCCATGCAAAATCTCATGTTTATAACTAGTTCTATATGCTAAAGGCTAATTTCGTTCCTTGTTCAAAATCGCAGCCTATTTATGCAAACTCTACATATAACACAAAACACTCCTTTCCCCAGTTTGAATTCAGAGAACCCGATTCCTTTTCCCTTCAACCCGGACCCGCTTTCTCTCTCTCTCTCTCTCTCTCTCTCTCTCTTCGATTCCAGATCATACCATTAGTACGATCGAATGGGAATCATCCAGCTTTGTCCTTGCTCGTTGTCTCCTTATCCAATTAGAGCCGTTGGAGGCTAAATCGGTCAATAAAAACTTAGGTTTTGCACTCTTTGAACCCTAGAATATTATCCTATAAATAGGTGATAAGAAGCCGTGAATGAGGGTTTGGGCTGCAGCAGAAAGGTTTACATATACAAGTTACAAACAGAAACGGAAGATAATACATATAAATTTTCCTTTTCTCGGTTTTTTTTGGAGTTTAAGTTCATATATTACATCTGTTGTCTTTTGGTTTTGGTTTATCGCTTCTTCGTTAGTCGAGTCGCCTCATCGTTTCTTCGAGTCGTCAACCTCGCTCGAGTCGCGTTCGAGTTGCATTCTTCGGATCCACGCCCCAGCTCGCTGCTCGCAAAAAGGTTAGATATAAACCTGCGTCTTATTTTTATGTTCATTTTATTTTATACTGGAATTTGAAGGTTGAATATTGATGTATACAGTTTGATCTATGAAGTTCTGATAGATTTTGTCGATGCTAGGATTGGTGCTTTAATAAAACTGATCCCGTGAGCAGTTAAATCTATGTAAATGTTCATTTCTAGGTTGATGCATCCCGGCTTAAGATGATAAAATGAATCCACCTTATGTAAGAAAACCTGAGTTTTTTTTCTTTAGCATACTATCCTATCCATGAGTTTAAAGTTATTCCACAAATGATAGCATTGCAGTTTCATTTTCAAGCCTTTCCTTAATATGTGTGTTTCAAGTCAGTTTTGGTTCATTTTTTTTTAATTTTTGTTTGTAAGTGTCCTGGATTTGATGGTTTGATGTAGAATGCTGAAGTAGAGCAGAAATGGGGTTAGGATAAATGCTGGTTGGTCCTGGTCCTGAATCTGTCAGTTTGGAGTTGTTTTCAGGGGTATTTGGAGTTGTCTAAAGGTAAAGTGTTTTGTAGGTTGCCTGGAATTTGTCTTTGAAGTCATGGATGGTCTGAGTGATATATGAGGGTGTAGTAGTTGCTCAGGTCAGATTTAGGGAGTCTGTGAAGGATGGGCTAAGTGTGCAAGTGTTTAGAGAGTTAGTATGGAGGCCTGTGATGCTGCAGATTTTGTCCCTTGGTGTCCAGGAGGTGTGAGTTTGGTTTCTAGGTGTGGTTTAGGTCCCTGATGGCTTGGAAGCAGCTTTAGGTCTTGATGCTGCAATTTAAAGCTAGAATAGAGGGTTGTTTGGTTCTCTGTTTTATTCAAGAAGGAATGGAGCAGTTTAGTTTGTTCCTGGATGTTTCCATTTGTTCCTGAGGTGTGTGTGAGGTTGGGTTCTGGAGTTTGTTGAGTAGAGGAGCCTGTGAGGTATATTCTCATAGGCTGTAGGTGTTGTAGGATAGTTGAGGTAGTCTACAAGTTTGTTCCTGGTTGTTCAAGGGAGTTAGAAGAAATTTGGTGGTTCTATGAGATTAAGGAGTAGGGTGTGAAGCGATGCAAGTAGTATAGAGGGTGCAGGGTGTTCAAAAGGAATCGGAGGGTGGCTGAGCATTGAATAGAGGTTCTTTCTTGTTTCTGGGTCAGTCCTGGAGTAGTGTTGAGAATCTGTGAGTGTGAGAGTGGCACTGATAGTTCTTGGAGGATGTGTGAGAAGTTTGCTAGTTAATGGAGTTTATCGCTAGGTGCTAATTTCATAGTAACTTGTCCTTTGACATTGTTCCCTCTCTGTGTACTGTAAAGAGTTCATGTTGAGTAAGTTATTGCATGAAATCATGTTTTTTAGTGTTAAGTTGCTTCAGTTTTGTTATAAAAGAGGAAGGTAGTTGATTCTTACTTAGGGAGTTTCAATTTTTAAAGTTATTTAAGTGAAGATCATGTTTCAAATTTTCAAAGTTCTTTTATTAATTCATCAGGTTCTTAAATCCTATTTTTTGAGCAGCATATGGCTGCTACATGTTAACTAATGTGTTATGAGCGCTTACTTGATGATTGTGGTGCCTCGATGTTTTAGGAACCTTGTTTTAGTGGTAACTTGTAAAGCTATATGCTAGCAGAATGTTTGGCTTGAATTTGTCTCATGTGGAAATTTTTAATTACAAAGGATACTCATTATGTTGGTCTTGAATAAGTAGTATAAGTTGCCTTTTATATTAAGTATCTTGTGCTGTTAGTTTTGCAGTACTTTACTCAATTAGTTTGTTACATTTATTTAATTTAATACGAATTACTCCTAATCCATTTCCTTTTCTCTGTTTTGTATGGCTCCATTGCAAGCTGAGTCTCGTTTGAGACTTACTTTGATAGGCCCAATGTCAAGCCCGTTTTGCATCAACCTCTATTTTGTTCAAGTTCAGACTTTGTTCGTTGGGATAGGATTAGAAAATTGGTCATGCAGCCGGCTTTTCTGCACATGTCTTCAGCTTTTAGCTCCTCCCGGGTTCTATCTTTTAACTCTTATCCTTCTTTTTCCCTTTAGAATATTTATGTAAACCTTGTAGAAACATTTTACTAATATATATGTATATAATTTGTTTGAGTTATTTGATTTACTTTTATGTTCATTTTCTTTTATTTTGAGCCGTTATTTAATTTGTTGCAAATCAGGCCATTTAAGCAAATGCGTGCAAATTTTCACAAATTTTCAAAAACCACGCTTAATAACAGACTGTAAGAAAAGACTTCTATCTTATTGATACGAAGTAGTTTCTTTTAAAAAAAAGTCAAAAATTCATAAAGAAGTTTTAATTAACTTCTAAATGTCCCGAAACAACTTTGCAAAAAGTGACTTGAAACCTAAAGTTCCATCTTATGGTGAGAAACTTGGGTTTTAAAGTTGAAATTGAGCAAGTGCCATTTATGCGCTATCACATACGAGTTGGCAAAGAAATTAGGACGATCAAATCGTTCATTTTCAAAAGAAAATGCGCTTTATTTATTTATTTATTTATTTTATTTATGAAAATAATTAAAGCTTTTAAATAAAATTGTAAAATCTTTTGAAAACTTACTAAATTTAATTAGTTGAATTAAGTAATAGTTCAATTAATTATTTTTAGAAAAGCGCATAAATAGCACTTCCAAATATTTTGGAAACCTGTCAAAATTAACCGTTTTTAACGGAATTTCGAAAGTGCCTTAAAAACCTTCTTTCGAAATTAACAAAACCTCTTACCTTTAGAATCTCTGAAAGAAAGACCGTCTTTTTATAAAAACGGAATTTTGCCCGCATTTGTTTATCTGGTTCCCTGTTTTTCCTTGAATTGGGTGGCGACTCCAAAAACTCCAAAAGAGTGAGTCCATCCTGTCGATATTCTTGAAATTTAATCCTTCGGGTTAGTTTTTTTGGGAGTTCAACAGCATGGCGACTCCGCTGGGGAGCAATAAAGGTTTTGACCATGAAGGTTTCCAATTGTTTGCAACTACCATGCCTACTTTATTTGCTTTATTATATCTGTTTGTTTGGTTTGCCTTATAAAGCATGTATTGTATTTATTTGTGCATAGTCTGCATTCCGTTCATATTTCCTCCCTCATGGAGCCTGTCAATTCTCTTTCACCTCCTCGATTTCATCACGGGATGCAGGAAGGGCATTGCCCTTACCTCACTCTTTGAAACTTCTTTCCTGTCACCAAAAGTTAGTTCGGGATATTGAGATTGCCTTGTTTTGTCATGGCCAGTTCTACTGCGTTGTGAGGCCAGGTCTATCCCGCATAGGTCGAGTCAGCCTCAACCGTTAACCCACTCTTAGATGGAGCTTTAGGAGCATGCATGCATTTATACCTTAGTCTGGACCCGGTCCTTGGTACCGCCTCCATAGTTAGGAAACCGCCCTTACGTCAACGGGTTCTTGAAATCCAACGACAATGCATATTATGTGCTGTGTGATAACGAATCCTCAATCCTAACCATGTTTTGAGCAAAATCATATTTGGAATTTTGTCTTCTGTGTTGTCTTTTAGGTCGGAAAATGGAAGAATTTAGCGGAATTGAGATCATAGACAGAAGTGTAGTCCGGGGAAAGTTAGGCAGATTTGGTTGGTTTGTGTTTTGGAGATGGCCTGGTGTAGTGAGATCTAAGAGGCGAAGCCCCTGGTGTCTTTAAAAGATCGGTGGGGTCCCTCTCGTGAATGGCTTTGCGTGTGTGCAGGCCAATGTTGACTGTCCAGCTGCATTCATGATAATTGAAGTATGCTTGTCGCATACTAGGAGAGTGAAGCCCCTATGTCTGTAAACGACCAATGGGGTCCCTCCTTGAAGACCAGTGCGGTCCTGGCTACCTAGGAAACTGAGAGGTTTGATTAAAGCCGAGGACCAGTGAGGAGCCTTATGAACAAGGTCTGTGAGCCTTGCAAAACCTAGGAAGCTGAGAGGCTTGTCCAAAGCCAAGGACCAGCGAGGTTTATTTTTTGAAAGGCCAATTGGCGTCTTTCATGATTTGCAGTCTGGTATAGTGGAGACAGTTGGAAATTTCTCCCTGGATGTTGTAAATAATTGGGAGTTGGGTTTGGAAGAGTGTGGATGTTTACAAAAGGTGTATGGGGGTTGTGTCAGCTTTTAGGTATTTGGGTTTAGAATTTTGTGCAAATGTTGTTAAGAGCATGAGTTGTGTTGGAATTTGGAGTTGATACCAACTTTGGAAGGTAGTTGGGATAACAAAATTGCAGTGTCAAGGTGGAGAGATGATTGTTATCAATTATTGTTATTGTTGCTTACTCTAAATCTGAATTGCTCAAACTGGCATGAACTATTTTTCGTTACCACGTTTTTGCGCGTCTTAGGCCCACCTCTAGCACAAAGAGTCACCTTACAGGGTAGGACGCGTTTGCATTTTATTTACGCCCAATTACTTGTGTTTGCCACATATCAAATTATCTGTCCAATATGCGATTACTTGCTAAATATGTGCTGCTTGCTTGAAATTTGTTGGCACTGATTGCGCTGTGATTGAATTTGTTCGGTGGTATGGTAAGATTAACGTTATGTTATTTCAACCTATCTTTTGTAAAATTTAACCGCTTTATGAACACATTTATCTATCATCAGAATTCATGCATACCATTATTTTAAACGCCTTTTAAATGTTATTTTGTTTATCTTAACCCCAGCCTTGTCATTTTGCAAAAAATATTTAGCGTCATATTTTAAAGTATTTGCAAATGTGTCATTTTGCAAGAATTCTCATCTGTTCTGCTTCAACAAAATGAGTGTCCTGCTCAAACTTTTGGGTCTTTTCAGTACTGGCTTGATTTTTTCTTTTTGAATAAGTTGACCCGTCAGTTTCATCTTTAATGAATTTTTATTAATTTCGGTATGCGTTGCTGAAGGGTTAATTAGTTTGAACATCAAGATTAGGACCTATGGCTTGCCAAACTGTTGTGATTGATTTGACCGAAAGTGATGAACTCCACCAACACAAGGTTAACAAGCTTGAAGCAACCGTAGCAAGTTTGGATAAGAGACTTGATAGTCTTACTGAATTGGTTGTCGTGCTCATGGATGCTTGCAACCCAGTGCGAAATGTGCCAAGCCCAGGGCCAAGTGCCCATGTTGCTACTGTTGCACCTCCTACAAGTCAAGTAGCTCCCGCATTCGAGTGTGATGCTCGAGAATTCCCCCATCTGCATGCATTCTTGTTGGAGAACGGGTTCCGTGTCTCATCAAAAACAAGCAATGAGAAAAGCAACGGGGGTGGGCTTCCCAATGCTAAAGATAGCAATGGCACAATGATAGATGAGAATGCTCCACCATCTCAAGTAAGCTTAGGGGAGGCAGAAAGTGAACATGTGAATGTTTTTGACTCAGCTGATCCACCAATGTATGACGAGACAGGAAATCCTCGTGATCACTTGAAAGCATACCTTGGCTGGGTCGCAAGGTATGGACTAGGCAATGAAACCAAGTTGATGATGTTTGCTAGGACACTTAAGGAACCAGCTTTGACATGGTTTGCAATACGAGGTCCTTGGAAATTGGACAATTGGGATAAACTAGCCCGGGACTTTGTCACGCATTATGAATTCTCAAACCCGATTCTGGCAAAGGGCAGTCTATTGAACAGAAAATATGCAGAGCTTCAAGTGGAGCCGGTTGCAATAACTGACAAGAGAATGTGTGGCTCAGTTCAGGCGCAATCTAAAGACAAAGGAAAAGCTGTTATGCCAAACCTTCTGCCACCCATAGCAGAAAAACCTTATGACATCGAGAAAGTGGTTGTTAATACAGGTTTTCAGTCAAGCAGCCACAAAGCACCTGTTGTTGCATTTACACCAATACCAGGATCTTATGCAAACCTGTTTGAAAGGCTTCTGAAGGTCGGTTTGGTATATCTTGCAAAACCAAAGCCGTGTTGGTCACATAAGCCTGAAAATTTGAGAAAATTTTGTGCTTACCATTCAGGGATGCAGGGGCACAATATTGAAGAATGCGCTTTATTTAAGAAGAAAGTTGAAAGCTTGATCAGATCTGGCCATGTTAAAATTCTATCCACAAACGGCATTGGTGAACCTTTTTCTTAATTTTACCATAAGCAAAGGAAAATCCCTCGAAGAAGGGCATTTAGGCGCTTATGAAGTTCCAGAAAAGCAGTAGAGTTGCAGAAGTAGAAGTTAGTTTATTTGCATTAGTAGGAAGTAGCTATTGTAATTTTCTTTTGTTAGTTTTGTTGAAAGAAAAGAAAGAATATCAAATTATGAATGTTTGAATCTATTTCTATGTAAGCAAACTACTGTAACCGGTTTCCCAAGGCGGGAAGTGTAGGCAACTCATATCGAGTTTCAGTTACACCAGCATTTGAAAATTCTCTTTTGTGTAAGCAGAACTACGCACGGTCTGATTCCCAAGGAGGGATACGTAGGCTCCTCCATCGGGCTCGACCCTTTAGTATTTAAATTTTAATTTTTCCAAAGATAGAAACTGGGGCAAATTTTGCAAAGCAAGTAGAAGACGTGAGAGATTGCAACTGGGGCAATTTTTGCAAAACAAGTTGAAATGTTGAAGTCATAACTGGGGCAGAATTTTGCAAAAAGCAAGTTGAAGACATTGCGTTGGTTTGGTTGTTATTAGAAGCAGTTTTTAAGGATTGGTGCAGACTGTCATTTTGCAAGGAAGAATTGATAGTCGAGCAAAGCATTGATATTCAAAATAAGCCGACCATTTTAGCAACTTGTGTCAAAATGTTCTAGCACGCATACTAATTTAGTAAAAACTTTCTTGTTTTCCTCAATTCGCGTCCTGAAAAATCAAATTTTGTTGATCATTGAGTTTCGAACTCTTAAATATTTTTACTCATGTGTTGAGTCGGGATTTTTGGTCCCATCCATTCGGCCTAATGGCCTATTTTACATTTGAAATTTTATGCATGCATTATCATTTTACGTATTAACTTGCTTTTGTTCAATGTGTAGAATTCATTTGTTAAAGGTTGGCTAGCATTGAACACTGAAATGGCTGAGAATCTGCATCAAGGACAAAACAACATGGCAAAGCAGCTTCGGCCAACCAGTTCTGGTATGGGTATCTTGCAAGCGCAGAATGATGATGTTGAAGAACATGTGGTCCAAAGGAATAGGATTGTCAACTTTGTCAATACTAGCAAACCTTTGCCAAATTCAAGCTTTACCTCCAATCCACCTTACTTAACAATGCCTAATTACCAAATGCCTATACATACTATATATCCACAAATCCCACAAGAATATCTTACCAACTCAAATGCTTGGCCAGCTGCAACTTTATACCAACCACCTTTTATCACTATACCTGTTGTGGAGAGTCAATCAAATCAATTGATAGTGCGTTCACCAGAATTGCCTAAGAAAGAAGTTGAGACAACTTATCCTCACCATGTGGATGAACAGATTTTGAGAAAGATCATAGGAAAAGAATTGCGCTCTAGGAACATTCAGAGTTTATGTTATGAAGACTTGTGCATTCATCCGAATATTGAGCTTCCACGTGGGTACAACATACCAAAACTCAACACTTTCGATGGAAAGGGAAATCCCTACATTCATTTGAAAGATTATTGCGGCAGGTTGATCGGAATTGGGAAGAATGAAGCTTTGCTAATGAGACTATTTAGTCAGAGTTTATCAGGAATGGCACTTGCATGGTATACTAAACAGGATTTTACCAAATGACACACATGGGAAGACATGGCTCGAGACTTTGTGGAACAATACAAGTTCAACATAGTAAGAGGTCCTTATCTAATTGATATGCGCAAAATCAAGAAGATGCCGCATGAGTCTGTTGTAGAATTTGCTGTGAGATGGAGGCTAGAGGCTTCTAAGATGCATCCTCCATTACCTGAAGATGAGCTGATAGCAACTTTCATTGACCTTCAAGAAGGCATATTTTACGAAAAGCTACTTTTTGCCAATTTAAAGGATTTTCCCAGTTTAATTCGGTATGCAAAGATTTTGGAAGAAAAATTTCAAACCGGAAGGTTGATTAACTATGACACTACAATGCCAGTTTTCAATTGTTCTGATGCACCTGAAAATATTCAAGACTCTCAGCCTTCGCAAGTGCGCTACAATCATGATATGCAAAATTCAAGTCGCCAGCATCGATCTTATCAGGCACCATCTGGTCATCAAAGAACGAAGAAGTTTAGACCTCGTACATTCACTCCTCTAGAAGAGTCTGTGAGTAGCATATCTGAAAAATTGCAAGCTGAAGGACTTTTGCAACCAAGGAAAGGAACAATTCCCAAGCACTTGCCTCCACATTTTGATCCATTAAAGCATTATGCTTATCATTCAAATATCCAAGGTCATGATATTGAAGAATGCAGTGGCTTGAGATACAAAATTCAAAGCTTTATTGATAATGGCAAAATAATAGTGCAAGAAGATCCATTAAGTGGTTATTGCAGCATTCCTCCCGCAGGCACAATTTTTGTTAAAGGCGAGGCATCAGCCCCAAGATATTCAAAGAAGAAGCGGTTTGCAAGCTAAGAAGACTGCAAAGACCGTATTTTGCAGCTTGAAATGACATTTCATTGCCCAACTATCTTATGTTTTAACTACTCTGTTGCAACTTTATTCATCCTGGTTGTAATGAACTACGTTATGTTTTGCTACCTTTATTGGGCTTAGTCCCAAAATCAATGAAATTTCGTTTATTCCCAAATAACCCAAGCCAAAGCAGTTATAGATGGTTTATCTTGTGCAAAGAGAAGAGTTTCAAGAATGTCAGATTTTTCGCAACAGCAACACATTTGATCGCCATGCAAGCAAAATGCAGATTCGAACCAAATTAGGTGTTCAATCAAGTCAACCGTTATTTGATAAAAAACTAAAAATTGTTCTTTGATCAATCAAGTCAACCGTTATTTGATAAAAAACTAACAATTGTTCTTTGATTAAACAGGGGCAAATTTTGCATTTACCGCAAAGTTCAGCATCAAGGTGGAAGAAGCAATGCAAAGTGTCGCAACTTCCCAGAAATTTTATAGTACTTACAATTTTTCTTTGAATGCAGAAATCTCAAGCAGCGAAACGACAAGAACTCGCAACTATTAGTTCCTTGAAGAGTATTTGCCTTATCGTATATGCAGAACAACTCTATTTTAGCTTTTGATCGACTATCGCATCACCAGCACAGGCCAGGCGATTTAAGATTTTGCAAGATACATGGTTTATCCACCCACAAATAGGATACTTTGGGTCCGTCCACCCACAAATAGGATACTTTGGGTCCATCCACCCACAAATAGGATTATTCGGGTCCTTCCACCCACAAATAGGATATCTGGGTCCTTCCACCCACAAATAGGATACTTCGGGTCCTTCCACCCACAAATAGGATATATCTGGGTTCTTCCACCCACAAATAGGATATCTCGGGTCCTTCCACCCACAAATAGGATACTTCGGGTCCTTCTACCCACAAATAGGATATATCTGGGTTCTTCCACCCAGAAATAGGGTATCTGGGTCCTTCCACCCACAAATAGGGTACTTTGGGTCCTTCCACCCACGAATAGGATACTTTGGGTCCTTCCACCCACAAATAGGATATCTCGGGTCCTTCCACCCACAAATAGGATATCTGGGTCCTTCTACCCACAAATAGGATACTTTGGGTCCTTCCACCCACAAATAGGATACCTTGGGTTCTTCCACCCACAAATAGGATACTTTGGGTCCTTCCACCCACAAATAGGATATCTTGGGTTCTTCCACCCACAAAAAGGATATATTGGGTCCTTCCACCCACAAATAGGATATCTTGGGTCCTTCCACCCACAAATAGGATATACAGGTTTCTTTCAAGTAGATTGATAGTCCAAGACAAGTCGGCTGGAGCACCCTATCGGAGTGTTTCGCGATAATAATGATCAGCCTAGAGGTTCCCCGGGCGGAGCGCCTCGTCAGTTGATCGAAAACTGAACTTATTGATGATATCACAACCCGCATTTATAATTTTATGTTATCACTCTTTCATTTCTTATTCCAATTATTACAGTTTATTAGCAGTTGCTCGCTTACCGTTTGTCAAGTTTATTACAGGGTTTTGGCAGTACCATAACAGCATTTGGAGTATAACGTGGAAATTTTTCTTAGCAGTGAACTGGGGCAATCGTTGATATGAGCTAGACTCGTCAACGAGGATCTGAAGAATCGCACTCGAACAAGCAAATTCTTACCTAATCTTTCATTCCAGATTAGGGGTCAGTTTGAATTCTTTCCTATTCGTGCGTCTTTTTCAATCAATCGTGCGAGTTTTCGTGTCTAAGTGTCGTTGAACTACATATGGTCAGATTCTCTTTCAGCCCGAGATATGTAGGCAACTCGAAAATCGGAGTTCGGCCATATTCATAAACCTCGCACTTTGATCCTTGGAATCAAAGTCTTTGGCTTTATCGTGACAAAATTGGCTTTTCCGTCAACTTCTTTACCCTAAAAACTCTTTCATCATTTTCCGGGTAAAGAGGGGCAGCTGTTGACACCCAATTTTGTCCCAAAAATTTCTTAAAATTAATAAATTATGGCAATATTTTATAATTAGTGTTAATTTTGAAAATAAAATAAATAATAATAATTGAAATTTTAAGGAAGCTGGTTAAATTTGCAAGGCATAGCCTAGTTTCTATCCTACCCATGCAAAATCTCATGTTTATAACTATCTATATGCTAAAGGCTAATTTCGTTCCTTGTTCTAAATCGCAGCCTATTTATGCAAACTCTACATATAACACAAAATACTCCTTTCCCCAATTTGAATTCAGAGAACCCGATTCCTTTTCCATTCAACCCGGACCCGCTTTCTCTCTCTCTCTCTCTTTCTCTCTCTCTCTCTCTCTCTCTCTCTCTCTCTCTCTCTCTCTCTCTCTCTCTCTCTCTCTCTCTCTCTCTCTCTCTCTCTCTCTTCAATTCTAGCTCATACCATTAGTACAATCGAATGGGAATCATCCAGCTTTGTCCTTGCTCGTTGTCTCCTTATCCAATTAGAGCCGTTGGATGCTAAATCAGTCAATAAAAACTTAGGTTTTGCACTCTTTGAACCCTAGAATATTATCCTATAAATAGGTGATAAGAAGCCGTGAATGAGGGTCTGGACGGCAGCAGAAAGGTTTACATATACAAGTTACAAACACAAACGGAAGATAATACATATAAATTTTCCTTTTCTCGGTTTTTTTTGGAGTTTAAGTTCATATATTACATCTGTTGCCTTTTGGTTTTTGTTTATCGCTTCTTCGTTAGTCGAGTCGCCTCATCGTTTCTTCGAGTCGTCAACCTCGCTCGAGTCGCGTTCGGGTTGCATTCTTCGGATCCACGCCCCAGCTCGCTGCTCGCAAAAAGGTTAGATATAAACCTGCGTCTTATTTTTATGTTCATTTTATTTTATACTTGAATTTGAAGGTTGAATTTTGATGTATACAGTTTGATCTATGAAGTTCTGATAGATTTTGTCGATGCTAGGATTGGTGCTTTAATAAAACTGATCCCGTGAGCAGGTAAATCTATGTAAATGTTCATTTCTAGGTTTTTTTTGGAGTTTGAACCCTAGAATATTATCCTATAAATAGGTGATAAGAAGCCGTGAATGAGGGTCTGGGCGGCAGCAGAAAGGTTTACATATACAAGTTACAAACAGAAACGGAAGATAATACATATAAATTTTCCTTTTCTCGCTTTTTTTTGGAGTTTAAGTTCATATATTACATCTGTTGTCTTTTGGTCTTGGTTTATCGCTTCTTCGTTAGTCGAGTCGCCTCATCGTTTCTTCGAGTCGTCAACCTCGCTCGAGTCGCGTTCGAGTTGCATTCTTCGGAACCATGCCCCAGCTCGCTGCTCGCAAAAAGGTTAGATATAAACCTGCGTCTTATTTTTATGTTCATTTTATTTTATACTTGAATTTGAAGGTTGAATTTTGATGTATACAGTTTGATCTATGCAGTTCTGATAGATTTTGTCGATGCTAGGATTGGTGCTTTAATAAAACTTATCCCGTGAGCAGTTAAATCTATGTAAATGTTCATTTCTAGGTTGATGCATCCCTGCTTAAGATGATAAAATGAATCCACCTTATGTAAGAAAACCTGAGTTTTTTTTTTCTTTAGCATACTATCCTATCCATGAGTTTAAAGTTATTCCACAAATGATAGCATTGCAGTTTCATTTTCAAGCCTTTCCTTAGTATGTGTGTTTCAAGTCAGTTTTTGTTCTTTTTTTTTTTAATTTTTGTTTGTAAGTGTCCTGGATTTGATGGTTTGATGTGGAATGCTGAAGTAGAGCAGAAATGGGGTTAGGATAAATGCTGGTTGGTCCTGGTCCTGTTACTGTCAGTTTAGAGTTGTCTTCAGGGGTATTTGGAGTTGTCTAAAGGTAAAGTGGTTTGTAGGTGGCCTAGAATTTTCTTTGAAGTCATGGATGGTCTGAGTGATATATGAGGGTGTAGTAGTTGCTCAGGTCAGATTTAGGGAGTCTGTGAAGGATGGGCTAAGTGTGCAAGTGTTTAGAGAGTTAGTATGGAGGCCTGTGATGCTGCAGATTTTGTCCCTTGGTGTCCAGGAGGTGTGAGTTTGGTTTCTAAGTGTGGTTTAGGTCCCTGATGGCTTGGAAGCAGCTTTAGGTCTTGATGCTGCAAACTAAAGCTAGACTGGAGGGTTGTTTGGTTCTCTGTTTTATTCAAGAAGGAATGGAGCAGTTTAGTTTGTTCCTGGATATTTGCACTTGTTCCTAAGGTGTGTGTGAGGTTTGGTTCTGGAGTTTGTTGAGTAGAGGAGCCTGTGAGGTATATGTTCATAGGGTGTAGGTATTGTAGGATAGTTGAGGTAGTCTACAAGTTTGTTCCTGGTTGTTCAAGGGAGTTAGAAGAAGTTTGGTGGTTCTATGAGATTAGGGAGTAGGGTGTGAAGCGATGCAAGTAGTATAGAGGGTGCAGGGTGTTCAAAAGGAATCGGAGGGTGGCTGAGCAATGAATAGAGGTTCTTTCTTGTTTTTGGGTCAGTCCTGGAGTAGTGTTGAGACTCTGTGAGTGTGAGAGTGGCACTGATAGTTCTTGGAGGATGTGTGAGAAGTTTGCTATTGAATGGAGTTTATCGGTAGGTGCTAATTTCATAGTAACTTGTCCTTTGACATTGTTCCCTCTCTGTGTACTGTAAAGAGTTCATGTTGAGTAAGTTATTGCATGAAATCATGTTTTTTAGTGTTAAGTTGCTTCAGTTTTGTTATAAAAGAGGAAGGTAGTTGATTCTTACTTAGGGAGTTTCAATTTTTAAAGTTATTTAAGTGAAGATCATGTTTCAAATTTTCAAAGTTCTTTTATTAATTCATCAGGTTCTTAAATCCTATTTTTTGAGCAGCATATGGCTGCTACATGTTAACTAATGTGTTATGAGCGCTTACTTGATGATTGTGGTGCCTCGATGTTTTAGGAACCTTGTTTTAGTGGTAACTTGTAAAGCTATATGCTAGCAGAATGTTTGGCTTGAATTTGTCTTATGTGGAATTTTTTAATTACAAGGGATACTCATTATGTTGGTCTTGAATAAGTAGTATAAGTTGCCTTTTAGATTAAGTATCTTGTGCTGTTAGTTTTGCAGTACTTTACTCAATTAGTTTGTTACATTTATTTAATTTAATACGAATTACTCCTAATCCATTTCCTTTTCTCTGTTTTGTATGGCTCCATTGCGAGCCGAGTCTCGTTTGAGACTTACTTTGATAGGCCCAATGTCAAGCCCGTTTTGCATCAACCTCTATTTGGTTCAAGTTCAGACTTTGTTCGTTGGGATAGGATTAGAAAATTGGTCATCCAGCCCGCTTTTCTGCACATGTCTTCAGCTTTTAGCTGCTCCCGGGTTCTATCTTTTAACTCTTATCCTTCTTTTTCCCTTTAGAATATTTATGTAAACCTTATAGAAACATTTTACTAATATATATGTATATAATTTGTTTGAGTTATTTGATTTACTTTTATGTTCATTTTCCTTTATTTTGAGCCGTTATTTAATTTGTTGCAAATCAGGCCATTTAAGCAAATGCGTGCAAATTTTCACAAATTTTCAAAAACCACGCTTAATAACAGACTGTAAGAAAAGACTTCTATCTTATTGATACGAAGTAGTTTCTTTTAAAATAAAGTCAAAAATTTATAAAGAAGTTTTAATTAACTTCTAAATGTCTCGAAACAACTTTGCAAAAAGCGACTTGAAACCTAATGTTCCATCTTATGGTGAGAAACTTGGGTTTTAAAGTTGAAATTGAGCAAGTGCCATTTATGCGCTATCACATACGAGTTGGCAATGAAATTAGGACGATCAAATCGTTCATTTTCAAAAGAAAATGCGCTTTATTTATTTATTTATTTTATTTTTAAAAATATTTAAAGCTTTTAAATAAAATTGTAAAATCTTTTGAAAACTTACTAAATTTAATTAGTTGAATTAATTAATAGTTCAATTAATTATTTTTAGAAAAGCGCATAAATAGCACTTGCAAATATTTTGGAAACCTGTCGGATTAACCGTTTTTAACGGAATTTCGAAAGTGCCTTAAAAACCTTCTTTCGAAATTAACAAAACCTCTTACCTTTAAAATCTCTGAAAGAAAGACCGTCTTTTTATAAAAATGGAGTTTTGCACGCATTTGTTTATCTGGTTCCCTGTTTTTTCTTAAATTGGGTGGCGACTCCAAAAACTCCAAAAGAGTGACTCCATCCTGTCGATATTCCTGAAATTTAATCCTTCGAGTTAATTTTTTTGGGAGTTCAACACAACTTAAGGTCAAAAACAGTCAGTAGAGATTCACTTATCATTAAGGACCAGATTTTCAATTAGGTATAAGTTCACGCAAAATCAGACTTACTCTTCCCCCTTTTGGCATCATTGAAAAGGTTGTATAAAAAATATAACTCAAGTGTTAGAATAACCAGCACATGGCCATTGAGGCAATTCAGAATGCAAACATAATCCAACACAAAGCAACTGCATTGAAATGATATTAGCCATCGAAGATATGACATCATAAGCAAAAATATTTTCAACCAGGGGAAATAAACTAGGCAAGTACTGCTAAACTAGTCAAAAACTAAAGATAAGAAGGCTAGGAGACTAGAACTAATCTAAATTCCACTGGAAAGAAGATGGATTTTTGGTTTTGGGTATCAGGTGGTGGAAGGACCAGGTCCTTGAGACTTTTCCTGCAACAACTCAAACATTTTCTGAAGAATCATTTCATTTGTTTCTTTTGCCTTAGCAACTTCAGCTTTCAAGAAGTCTCTTTCTTCCTCCAACATCTTAATCTCGGCAGCTTGCAATTCAATCTACTGCCTCAACACCTTATCCTTATTGTTCAAAGGTCCTTTGGAAGAACCAACAATAGTAGCTCCAACAGCAGCAGGCTCAGCATTTACTGTCATGTCACAATTGATCAGTGTAGTAGCCCCAAATCTTTCCTTCTTGATAGCAGTTTTCACTTCCTTCAATGGAAGGAATAGTTCCTTTACCCTTAGCAGATCCCTCCCCTTGTTTTTTTTTTCTTTTTAAGCCCTGGTTTATCTACATCCACCATCTCTTCATCCTCCATGGATGCTCTAGAAGCAGCCACTGGAGATTCAGAATACTCATGCATGGGAGCTTCTAAACACTTCATAGTTTCCTTTTCCCCCTCACTTTCTGGTACAAACACACCTAGCCCCTCTACTTCCTCACCCTTATCATCAACTACATTTAAAGGTTCAGCGTAGTTTACCTTGAATTCATACAAGATCATGGCCCTAGACAAATTATCCATATGTTCCAGTATCTCAGCAACAGATGGACCTGATCCTTTCCCCTAAATTTCTGAGTCAGGGTTTTGAGGGTTTTTTTTTTTTTAATCAAGAGTCAACTAGGCATTGCACCTAGTGACCATTTTTATTAATAAACAAAAATAAATACAATGTCTTACAATATGTGCACCAAACAAGTGCAATACAAAAAGAGCGCCTAAATAGTGGTAAGATAGCATCATATCCAAACGTCGCATCCACTTCATTGGGTTGAGCATTATAAAATGCTAATACCACCAATCGAAATGAATTAAACGCCTTGATATAATACTTTAGAAAGTTTACCTCACTACTTACGTGTAATAATAATCTAATGTAATAGCTAAATAATGAGCTACTAATAAAAAGTTGTATGACAATGCGAGTAATCACATAAAACAAATGTAATAACTCGTTCTCATGAGGATCCAAGCACGACGAAACCATTTTCAATCCTCGAAAACACCCCGTGCAACGAACAAAAGAAGGCAGAAAATTAGCCTTGCTCCGTAGAGGGCGCGCCGCAGGCTCCACCGCGCCAGCAGTTTCTTCCGTTATGCGGTCGTATCCGCGGCGCAGGCTGAAAGCGCGCAAAAAATCCAACGTTCTGCCAAGGTCTGCGCGTTGTGGCGAGCGGCGCGGAGGCAAAAGCGGCTGGGAAATTTGGCTTAGTCGATTTTGATGCCTCCAAAGCGTGGAATGGCTCCAAATCCAATCACCAACTGATCCAAGTGTCAACAAGCTGAAATCAAGACTAACCAAAGCTTGTGAGTGCCAATAGCCTCTTGAAAACATCATCCAAGTGAGCACATTGTCCAAATCAAAGCCATGTAAAGATTCATTCCAAGCAACTTGAGATATAACAATGAAAGTACCTACAAAAAAGAACACAACGTTAGTACAAAAGACCTCCATACTCTCCTCCCTAAGGATTCGAGCATGAAGGGTAGTTCCACCACCCGTGTGCCTAGCCATCATGATCCTTTCCATCTCTTAGCTCTAAGCTCTATACCATGATGCTTATCATAATTGACTATGAACTTGGCCTTAGAAGGCATTTCACCAAAGGAGGTATAGCAAACATTAGACACATCATAAGCTAGATTGGCAAGACAATCAGCTAACTTGTTGCCTTCTCGCAAAGTATGTTGAAACTGGAAGCTCCCTAACTGCTTTAACTTCAGAATATCCTCCACAATAGAAGCAATAGACCACATAGGTTGCCAGGCACCTTCAATCACCTGCTTGACAACAAGAGAGTCAGTTTCAATCACAACCTCCCCTAGGCCCTTATCCACACTATACTTCATGGCTTCTCTAATGGCCATGGCCTCAGCATACATATTGTTGTGCTCCCCAATGAATTTAGCACATGCATACAATACATCTCCATCTACATTCCTCACACAAAATGCCATTGAGCTAGGGCCAGGATTCCCCCTAGAAGCACCATCAGTATTCACCTTTAGGACTCCATTGCTTGGCACTTTCCATCCCACCTTAATGTACCTGAATGTTGGCATATAAGCCTCTAGAGCATTGACCACATCAGGCCACGACTGTCTGACTATAGGAACAAAAGGGAACCTCATTTTTACAAAGTAAAAAAGATTGCTAGTAACTTCATAGAGCAGCCTAGAGTATGAAGCTGTTTTATCATGCTTCAAAGCATTCCTTCTCTTCCAAAGTGACCACACAATAAATGAAGGCACAGTATGAAAAACATCCTTAATCCATGGTTTAGGCCAATGCCTCCACCATTTAAAGCAAACCTGATGAAGATTGCAACCATCGACTTGAACACCTGCAGCTTGAGCAAAGTATTTCCAAACACTGTTGGCTACCTGACTTGTTCTGAAGAGATGCTCTCTAGTCTCAATGTTCGGAGATGCGCAGCACCAACACCTGGACGGGAACTGATATCCCATTCTCTTCAATTCATCATCTATTGGAAGCTTGAACTTCCATAACCTCCACATCATAAATGACACTTTGAGTGGCATCCCTTTCACCCACATAAACTTGGAGATAGGAACTTTGTGCTGCTTCACTCTCATGTAATTCCAGGCACTACTAACTGAAAATTTTCCATTTGATGTCAAGGCCCACCAGGCCTTATCCCTTCTCTGATCAGTCCCAAGCAAGTGCACATTCTCAAGGATCTGTTCAACAATGTCTTCAGGCAAAAGAAGCTGCAAGAGCTCCACATTCCATGCTCCCTCATCAATCACCTCTCTCACATTGTTGTACCAAAGGTCACAGTTAAAAGTATAGGGTACAATGAAGTATAATGGACCAAGGCCTGACCAATTGTCATACCAGAGATGAGCTGATCCTTCCCTAATCTGCCAATGTATCTCATGATCAATAGCTTCCCTAGCTTGTATCATCTTCCTCCAGACATAGGAGCCTTGCTTGAAAGGCACAATTGCCTTATGCATCTTCTTACAATACTTGTTGGACATGTATGTAACCCACAAGGAATCCCCCGTTCTAAAGTTCCACCACAGTTTGGCAAACAAAGCACTTGAGACATCAAACAAAGATCTAAATCCCATACCTCCTTCTTCATATGGCAGGCAGAGATTCTTCCAGGAAGACCAGTGTCTGTTCGATCCTTCTTGTGAGTTTCCCCAAAAGAACTTAGCAAAAAGCTTGTGTAACTGATTGAGCACACTATCCAAAGGATTGACTGATGAAAGAAGGTGTATCGGCATACTTTGTAGAACATGCTTGATCAGGATGGCTCTTCCCCCAAAAGAAAGCATTTTAGCACTCCAACCATGAATCCTTGAAGTTACTTTACCCACCAAATCCTCATAGTAAATCTTTTTCCTCCTACCATAAAAGATAGGACACCCTAGATAAGTGAAAGGGAAGTCCTTCCTCTGAATACCAGTGATCAGCTCTACCTTTTGTACGACATCATCATCGACTGAATGATGCAGATAAATAGCACTCTTATCCTTGTTTATCTTCTGACCTGACACAGCTTCATATGCTTGTAAAACTCCAGTGATCAGGTGCAACGAGTCCTCATGAGCTGATGTAAAAAGAATAGTATCATCAGCATAAGCTAGATGATTGAGATGGGGACTCCACTTGGGCATTGCATAGGGTCTATAAAAGCCGTGAGTGTTGAGAGAGTTCAAGGTCCTAGAGAGAACCTCAGCAGTGAGAATAAACAAAGTAGGTGACAAAGGGTCACCTTGCTTTAAACCTCTGCCAGAGTGAAAAAATCCATAGCTCTGACCATTAAACAAAACTGAATACCAGTTTGAGGAAACCAGCTGAAAGATGACATCAGTGAACTCATGACAAAAACCCATCTTTCTCAGCACCATTGTCAAAAAAGGCCAGGACACTCTATCATAAGCTTTCATCATATCCAGTTTTATCACAACATTTGCAACCTTACCTCTTTTATTGATATCATGTATGATTTCCTGGGCTAGAAGGACATTCGCTACTATGCTTCTCCCTTTCACAAAACCTGCCTGATTCTGCGAGATAAGAGTAGGCAGAACATCAACCAATCTATTATGTACCACTCTGGAGAGGACCTTGTTAATGAAATTGCTCAAGCTAATAGGCCTTAGATCAGAAAATGTCGCAACCGAAGGCTTTTTAGGAATGAGAACCAAATTTGTGTGAGTCACATATCTGGGGATGTGTCTTCCACTAAATAATGCCTGCACCACCCTGACAACATCATGCTTGATGATATCCCAAGCAACATGAAAGAATCTGCCCGTATAGCCATCAGGGCCACTAGCACTGTCACCATTAAGCCCAAACACAGCCTGTTTGACCTCCTCCTCCAAAGGCACCTTAGTGAATGCCTCATTCTGCTCATCACTGATCATAGAAGGAACATTCATCAATAAATCATAGTTGTTAGATACCTCCTCAGTAGCAAATTGTCTCTGAAAGAACCATAAAGCCTCATTAGCCATTGCCTCCTGAGAGTTGATCCAATTGCCATCCCTGTTTTGAATCCTGCTCACATGTAGCTTCTTTCTTCTTCCATTGACATAAAAGTGAAAGAATTTAGAGTTCACATCACCTTCCTTGAACCATTGCATGCCAGCCTTTTGCTTCCAAAATTCAGCTTCTATGGCAAGGTATCTCTTCAGCTCAGCTTCAGCTTTCTTCAAAGCTTCTCTATTCTCTGGCGTTGGAGCCAATTCTAACTGGTACTCATGTGCCAAAATAATGTCCTCCATGGTAGATACCTGCTGAAAAATATTACCATACGTTGCTTTGCTCCAAGCTGTCAACTTCTTCTTCAATGTTTTCAGTTTTGTATTCAAAGAGTAGAATGGATCTCCTGCAGCTTCAACTTCCCAATGCTCTCTCACTAAATCAAGAAAAGTGTCATGTGTTGTCCAAAAGTTGAGAAATTTAAAGGGCTTGATTATAGGAGTATCATCCTGTGAAAAGTTAATCAACAAAGGGGAATGATCTGAGCCCACTCTAGCAAGATGATCAATTTCAATCTTGGTACACATATCAACCAATTGCTGATTGCCCAAGCACCTGTCAAGTCTCTTCAAAATGAAATCTTCCTCATTCCTACCATTCCACCAAGTGAAGATGCTCCCAGAATTAAATCCAGGGTCCGTAAGCTGACAATTGGCAAGAGTAGAAGCAAATTCTTCATATTCAGGCATGAAGACTGGCAAACCCCCATACTTTTCATTCACAGACAAAATGACATTGAAGTCTCCAGCCACCAGCCAAGGCCTCACATTATCACTAGCAAAATACTCCATAGCCTCCCAAAGAAAGAACCTATCACCAGCATTACATTTGGCATACACAAATGTAATAGCAATTTCTTCCTCAAAGAATTGGTTGTTGAAGGAGAGTGTAAGCTGCTGCTCATCATTCATCACCTCTTGCACTTCAAAATCTGCATTAACAAACACCCACACCTTCCCATTGACATTATGAAAGCATTGTTCCATCCCAAGTCTCAGTTTATAGCTATTATTGGTACTAACATCCTGGAATGGTTCCATCAATCCTATAACTTGAAAGTGCTTCCTTTGATGTAAAGTGATAAGCCTGTCAAAAGCTTCTTGAGTATTTACTGACCTTATGTTCCAGATGAGGAGTTTATCCATCTAATTCTGCTTGGTAGAGGTTGATCTCAAAGCTTTGATTTTGTCAGGATCCTGATTATAATTCTTCTTGTTCCTCTTTTGTACCTGCTTGGATTGATTTGATACCTCTAAGGGTGCTGGAGGAATCAACTGCTGCTGTGATCTTGCACTTCTTGGAGATAAATCAGCTTCCCTAGCTATTTGCTCAAAATTATGAGCAGTAGAGTCTTCATCATACTCCTGGTGCTCAAGCCTGCCTGGACTCAAAGGGCCATCCATCAATTTTATACCTTCCTGAACATGTACTTCCCTGACAATTGGTAGCACTGGCATGTTTTCAATAAGATCATCTTCATCATCCTCATCAGCCTCAAAACCATCAGCATCATCAGAAATGGAGCCTGAAGGAATTAAAGATGAACCATTATTCTCTCCCACATCGCCTGGAGGAAATGAAGGCCCCATAGCCACTTCCTTCCCAACACCAGATTTGACTAACTCTAGAGCTTTTTGCATTAACTCCCAAGCTTGGGAATTAATTCCCCTCACCTCATTCAATGCATCTTCATTAAACACACTGAGCTTACCTACCAAATCAACCTCATGGACCGAGTTCCCAGTTTGTGAAATCGCAATTAATGCGCGATTTCTATCTAAATCTGCAGCTCCATGCACAGCTTCCAGCTCGTGATCGCCAACAACCCCAGCTTCCTGCAAAGTATCACCCACATCTTTTCCTTTCAAATTGGGTTGAAAGGTTTCTTCTACCCATTGACGAGTACCTATTGCACCAGTATCAATTGCTTTTGGAGTTGACTTTGTAGTTCTTTTTTCAACTTGATTAGTATTGCCATCCTTGCTAGCTGAAATTACAAACTCTTCCTCACCAACTTGGACGTCATCATCCTCAGCATCTAACACTGCAAAAGAATTAGTAACTTGAACATTGTTTCCCTTAGCTTTGGCAACATCTTGACTTTGGTTCTTCTTATGCTCATCTCTAACCCAAGCATTAGGATTTCTATTAGGATTACCAATCCTCCTAACCTTACTTTGTCGAGCATCTTGGACTGCATTCCCTTTGTTGATCTCCTCTCCCTTTGCTAAGTCAGCCTTATCATTCACATTACCCACAATTTTACCACTTTTAAGTATCTTAAGCGGCTGATTATTCACATTAGTCTCACCCTTCTCAATAACTTTGTCATCTAACTCCGGATGCAGGATAAAACATTGTTCTTCATCATGTCCTTGCAGCTTGCAATGATTGCAATACTTTGGCAAATAATCATATTGAACCTTGATCCATTTGTACCTAACAACACCAGTAGTCGAATTCTTGATCCCAATTCTCACTCTTTGAGGTCTTGGAGATAGTAAGTCAACCTCTACCTTAACCTTAGCACAACTTGGCCTTGTTCTAGCTTTTGTAGCAGCATCCAATTGCAAGGGCTTACCAATTGCACTAGCCAATGCAAACACAGATTCTTTAACAAAGAAAACAGGTAGCAAACCTGGGAAAGAGATCCAAGCTACTGCAACAGACGTCTCCTCTCTTGGATCAAACCAAACATCATATTTCAATGCACGCATTTGATGATATACATTTGAGAACTTGAGATAGAAAGCAGGCCTTGACAAAAGATGAACATAGTCCTCCAACAATGAAACTCTAATCAAAACATGTCTAAAATCCAAGAAGCCAATAGAACACTCTCCTTTTAACTCACATTGCAAAGGAATTTGTTTTTTAAGATCATGAAAGGCAGGCATTCAATAGGAGAACTTACCAACTACTGCATATTGTAATTCTTCATGAACTACCATATTCTCAACGTCCTTATCTTCCCACACGAATGAAGGTTCCCCATGATGAAGTTCCATAATAGGTTCAGGAATCAATGGCATAACAAAGGGGCGCGCTGAGGGTTTGAGCGCTGAAGCGTACGAAAAAGGAAGGGGTGCAGCGGTATTGGGAGGTGGTATTAGGGTTTGGGAGGGTGGTATAGGGTTTGTGGATGGTGGTATAGGGTTTGGGGGGTCGTTTGTAGCTGGACAACCCCAGTGGGGGGCTACCTAGTGGCCGGCGAGGCCATGGGAAACGGCTGAAGGAGCAACGGCTCAAATCACCTGGAAGATCGCCCAAAATCGCCCAAGAAGATGTATGTTTCTGTGTATATCAAGGACCTAGCTTTCTTTCTTGATTTTCATGTTAGTGACAAAATAAATTAAAGTTAGTTGTGTGTAATGCTTACAGCTTGTTTGGATAGTTGTTACCAATGTTTTGTGATGTATTGTTGTATAGAGTTTGTGAAAATTATTGATGGATTTCTCACAATTTTGGCGTGAGAAACTTGTTTTGAGGGTTTTGGTTTTCTGGATGTGGTGAATTTATTTGCATGGGTGAAGTAGGCTTTGTAACTGGTGGTTGTTCATTGGTAGGCATGGATGAAGTGTTTTCAAGTGAGAGAGACATTGCAATTTTTTGATTTAGAAGATAATGAATCACTCTTTCTAGAATGAGAATATGAGATTGGAGCTTAAAAGATTATATAGAAGTAAAGGATAGTGATAGAGATGGAGTGTAAAATGAATTACCTTTCAGATTCCTTGATTAAATAGAGTTCCAGACCGATTAGGTTTCTTGAACGTTTCAAAATAGAGCTATTAGGATTAAGCGTTCAAGTGGAAGATGGAGTGTGGAACAGTTCCTTGATGAGACTGATTTCAGAGAGATAGAGTTTGAGTGGGATTTAAACTCGTCTACTTACCTGTGTTCTTCAAACTCTAATAGTTTCTGAATAATAAAGTAGTACATACCTGAGAATGTGATAAGGAACAGTTCCTTACCTAATTTCAATCAAATTTATAATCTGAAATTCTAAGAACATAAGGGTAACATCATTAAAATTTAGTAAACTTAAGCAGAAGTCATGGCATAGAGTATACATTTAAGTATAAAACTAAGTTGAAAACTTCAAATTGACTTTAATAAAATTCATTTTTAAGCCAAATTTTCTAGCCAATGTATGAAGTAAAGCTAAGTAGACTTAGGTGAATTTAATCATCCCTAATTCTAACCTGTCCCTTTCAAAATGATCTCTACCTAAAGCCTTAGTGAAAATATCAACAATTTATTTTTCAGTAGGACAAAAGGCTATGGTAATTAAACCCTTCTCATCATGATCCCTCAAGAAATAGTGTTTTATGTCAATGTGTTTAGTTCTTTTGTGATGCACAAGATTCTTTGTCATGTTAATTGCACTAGTGCTATCACAATAGATAGGAACAGTTCCTACATCAACACCAAAATCTTGTAATTGCTGCTTAATCCACAACAATTGTGAACAACATGAGGTAGCTACCACATACTCAGCCTCTGCAGCGGAAAGTGCCACTGAATTTTGTTTCTTAGTTCCCCATGAAACTAAACACTCACCAAGAAAATGTGCCATACCTGAGGTACTTTTTCTATCAACAAGGAAACCTGCATAGTCAGCATCAGTATATCCAACAAGATTAAAACTACCACCTTTTGGATACCAAAGTCCCAAGGGACCTGTTCCTTTCAGATACCTCAATATTCTCTTAACAGCTTTCAAATGAGATTCCTTAGGATCTGATTGAAACCTAGCACACAAACCAACACTGAACACAATATCAGGTCTACTAGCAGTTAGATAAAGTAGAGAACCAATCATACCTCTATACAATTTTTGATCAACTGATATTCCATGTTCATCAAGATCCAATTTTGTGGCAGTGGCAATAGGTGTGTCAATTTCCTTAGCATTATCCATATCAAACATTTTAAGTAATTCCTTAACATACTTTTGTTGATGGATCATAGTTCCATTTGAGGTTTGCTTAATTTGTAAACCCAAAAAGAAATTGAGTTCACCCATCATGCTCATCTCAAACTCACTCCCCATCAAGTTTGCAAATTCCTTACTTAAATTTTCACAAGTAGCACCAAAGATTATATCATCTACATAAATTTGAACAATTAAGAGATGCTTACCTTTTCCATTCACAAACAATGTGCTATCAATTTTAGCTCTTTTATATCCATGCTGAAGTAGAAATTTTGATAGCCTTTCATACTATGCTCTTGGTGCCTGCTTGAGTCCATACAAGGCCTTGTCCAATTTGTACACATGTTCAGGGAACTGTTCATTTTCAAAGCCTGGAGGTTGCTTAATATACACTTCTTCTTTCAAGTAACCATTCAGAAATGCACTCTTAACATCTATTTGATGTAGAGTAAATTCCATGTATGTAGCAAAGGCTATGAGAAGTCTTACTGCTTCCAATCTTGCAACTGGAGCAAAAGTCTCATCATAGTCGATGCCCTCCTCTTGACTATACCCCTGAACAACTAACCTGACCTTATTTCTTGTTACCATGCCATCCTCATCGAGTTTGTTTCTGAAAATCCATTTTGTTCCTATTATGGACTTGTTCCTTGGCTTGGGTTCCAGATGCCAAACTTGACTTCTTTGAAATTGATTCAATTCCTCCTGCATAGCATTGATCCAATCTGCATCCTTCAGTGCTTCTTTCACATTTTTAGATTCAACAAGAGATAGGAAAGCACTAAAGGCACACAGATTGTGATTTTTGACTGCTGATCTAGTTTGTATACCAGCAGTCTTATCTAAGATTATTTGATCCACAGGATGTGACCCTTGATACTTGTAAGGCTTGAGTGTCAATCCATTGTCGGAAATCCCTTACTGAGAAACAGTTCCTGAAGGAGTAGCACTTCCAATTTGTGAGGTGGAACCAACATTTGTTCCCCCGGTTTCTATGCCACTCTTCTCAGTTCTGTCCTGAGGAACAATTCCTTGCAGTTCTGTCACGACCCAATTTTTGGGGCCGTGATGGCACCTAAGTGTTACATCCTTAGGCGAACCACGAATAATTAAACTGACTCATAATGATAATTTAGATAGAAATATTTCAATAAAATGTAGGTGTAAACATCCACCCGAAATACAGTGTCAATAGAGCATCTACGAATTCTGACATCCGATATATATATATATATAATACAAGATGTAGGAAGCGACTAAACACTAAGGTGGATCAGACGGTATGCCACCGCGAACCATGCGGTTGGCTCACCTCAAGCAAAAATAGCCACAGCCTCGAACGGATCAGATAAGTCCAGCTGTCTGACTAGTAGAAGGATCTGCACATTTAAACAGTAAGTTATGAGCCAAAGCCCAGTAAGATCATCGACAGGCCCGCTAAATTACCCTTTCGGGACAAGTCTTTGATAATGCATAAGCAGATAACGGAAGTACAATCCACACCTTTACAGTAACCCATAAACATTACATACGATAATATAATTATACAACAACACAAGCAATAATACGCGAATACATAACATAGTCAATAATATAAAGATACATAATATAGGCAACATATACAATATTATATTGATACTATGGCATAAGCAGTAATATAATTAACACACAGCATGGCGATGATATATCTCGCATACCACATAGGTAATGATATACCTAGCACATAGCATAAGCACACACCCTGTGCGGCTTTGTTTATAGGTCATAACGCACCACAGGCCTCTATCCCTATAAACAACTTTACTTATAGGTCATAACGCACCACAAGCCTATAAGTCTCCACATCTAGGTCATAACGCACCACCGGCCTCTGTCCCTAGATGTAATTTCGCTTCTAGGTCATAACGCACCACCGGCCTCTGTCCCTAGAGCATATCAATAATACACCGGCACACAACATCGACTATACACAAGTCACGTTTGTGCTTTCTCCTTTTTGTATAAATATAACGAGTACTACATAATACTATCTACTAGACAATGCTAGTCAATTAAGTACTCGACATCTTACATAGCAAGATCAAATCTTATCCGCAAGCAAAATAGAGGTCAAGTCTCACTTACCTCAAAATCGGCTCAAGTGGCTAAGGAACGACTTCCTTTCCCAAACGATGCCTCCGAAAGACTCCTCTCTGAGCCAAAGAAATAGTGTCGCACTCGTAAGCATGTGAGGAAAGGATTCTAAGCCCTTACGCAATTTAAGAGGCAATTTATCAAAATACCCCCGGGTCGGACGTACCCAAAACCCGTAAAATTTATGTTTCCGGACTCCCCATACTCCCACGAGTCCAAAAGTACCATTATTGTACATACCCGAGTCCAACTCGGTCATTTTTCCCATTTCACAAATCTAGGGTTCAAACCCTCTTTCCAAGGATCGTCACTTTGATCCTCGGATTAAAGCGTTAAAAATGGGTAAGAATAGTTACCTTGTGTTTAGGAATGATTTTGGTACTTCAAATTCCCCTTGGAATCACTTTTAGAAGCTCAAAACATGAAAATAAAAATGAATGCCCGCCCTAGAATATATAGCAGCCCGCAGCTTTAAAGAGTTGTACCACATGCTGTCGAAATTGTACCTCACTGGACAGCTTTCGGTAAAATACACATAACGTTTTGTAAAAATGTCCAAATGATACGAAATTGGTGGCATTAGAACCACAACTCAAAGAGCTACAACATTCATATTTTGACTTTTTTCTAATTCCTTATGGATTCATCTGAAAAATTGATTCCTTTCCGGTTGAACAGTAAAAAAATAGATTTCAGCAGCTTTTTGGCTTCGCACCAGGTCAGCCAATGTTTTTGGGTCCAAACTGGACCCTACGAAGCCTGGAATGACCCCAAATTTTGTACACAAGTCATACAAGACTTGTGTGACATGCTCGTCAAGACGGAACTCAATTCGGATCTCTAGAACTCAAAAAGTGGGTCCCACGGGAAAGGGTCAAATTTCGACTTTCGCAAAAATAGAGAATTTTAATCAAACGACCCCGGAATCCAGATTCGAAAGTTGCTACAAGTCACAAATGACGATACGAACCTAACGGAACCCTTAGATCTCTCATCGGAGTTCATTTACTCAAATCGAGCTCGAAAACCTCTTTTAACCTTTTTAAATTTCCGCAACGGAGACTTTATCAAAAGTCCTATCAAACGAGGTCCGTTTTCACTTCTGAAGGTTGCTACAGGTCATAAATTACCATACGAACCTAACGCAACTTTCAGATTTCACATCAGAGCTCATTTGCTCAAATCGAGCTCCGGAACCTCTTTTAGCCTTAACGAATATCCGAAACAGATGTCTTTCTCCGATACCTATCTAACAAAGTTCGTTTTAGCTAAAAAATTTCAGGCATGTCATAATGGACCTTACGGAGCTTTTGGGATTATCGACATGCAAATCAAGGTCCCGATTCCCGAAACGACTATTTGAGGTCGTTACAATCTCCCCCACTTAGACTCTCGTTCGTCCTCGGACGAGCCCGAGTCTAAGGTACGATTCACATTTTCACGAAAATAATTACACGGATTTTCGAGGACTCTCGCTACTATCCGAAATCATAAACAACAACATAACTTTCAGGCTTTAGAGATTGAAATCATACCTGAATTATTGAAAAGGCGAGGATACTTCTCCCGCATGTCGGACTCGAGTTCCCAAGTGGCCTCTTCGCTAGGACGATTCTTCCATAGCATTTTAACCAACGGGATCTCTTTCGACCTTAGCTTACGGATCTCTCTAGCTGCAATAGCAATCGGCTCCTCCAAATAAGCCAAGTCCTCGTCGATCTCGACAGAAGCCATATCAATCACATGGGATGGATCATGAACATACTTTAGGAGCATAGATACGTGGAATACCGGATGAACTGACAGAGATGGAGGCAAAGCAAGCCTATATGCAACAGCGCCAATGCGCTCCAAGACCTCAAAAGGACCAATGAACCTTGGACTAAGCTTGCCCTTTTTTCCGAATCTCATAACACCCTTCATCGGCGATACTTTAAGAAACACCCGGTCACCTACCATAAACACCAAATCTCTCCTCCTCCGATCCGCATAAGATATCTGTCGACTCTGAGCTGTGCGGAGCCGATCCTGAATAATTCGGACCTTATCTAAGGTCTGCTGAACTAGATCCGGACCCAACACCTTCACCTCTCCAGGTTCAAACCAACCAACTGGAGAACGACATCGGCGGCCATATAATGCCTCAAACGGAGCCATCTGGATAGAAGACTGATAACTGTTATAATAGGCAAATTCAGGCAAATAACTGTCCCAATGGCCTCCAAAGTCAATAGCAGAAGCCCTCAGCGTATCCTCAAGAATCTGGATGGTCCCCTCGGACTGACCATCAGTCTGAGGATGAAATGCGGTGCTAAGATCCACTCAGGTACCCAGCTCCTTCTGAAATGATCTCCAGAACTGAGCTGTGAACTGAGTACCGCGATCAGATATAATAGAGACTGGAGCACCATGCAATCTCACAATCTGCTCGATAAAGATACGAGCTAAGCGCTCCGATGAATAAGTAGTCCTCAAGGGGATGAAATGAGCTGACTTGGTGAGACGATCCACCACTACCCATACTGAATCATGCTTGCCCAAGGTCAAAGGCAATCCAACCACAAAGTCCATAGTAATATGCTCCCATTTCCATTCCGGAATCGGCATGGACTGAGTCACCCCGGCTGGTCTTCTATGCTCATACTTTACCTGCTGACAATTTAAGCACCGAGACACATGATCAGCAACATCTCTCTTCATTCCCTTCCACCAATATAACTCTCGAAGATCTTGATACATATTCGTAATACCAGGATGAATAGAATACCGAGAACTGTGTGCCTCTGCCAATATCAGCTGCCTCAACTCCCCAACATTCGGAACACACAACCGACCGTTGAGCCGCAGTACACCATCATCTCCGATCATAAATGAGATCACTCCCCTACTTAAAACTCTATCTCGAATATCACGCAAATATGAATCATCAAATTGCTTTTCCTTGATCTGGGAAGCTAGGGATGACTGAGTCCCTATATAAGCAAAAACTCGGTCTGGCACAGAATCATCAAATCGCACTCCACTAATGGACAAGGCCTGCAACTCTCGAGCTAGTGGTCTCATATCAACATCAAGATAGGCAAGGCTACCCATAGACTTCCTGCTCAGAGCATCAGCCACAACATTAGCTTTCCCGGGATGATACCGAATAGCGATGTCATAATCCTTAAGCAACTCCAACCATCGGCGCTGTCTCCCGTTCAAGTCCTTCTGGGTGAACAGATACTGGAGACTCTTATAATCAGTGAAAATCTCACAAGGCTCACCATATAAATAATGCCTCCACAACTTCAATGCAAATACCACCGCCAATAACTCTAGATCATGGACAGGGTAGTTCTTCTCATGCACTTTCAGTTGTCTCGAGGCATAAGCTATCACCTTGCCATTCTGCATCAAAACACCACCTAAGCCAATACCAGAAGCATCACAATAGACTGTGAATCCCCCGGATCCACTAGGCAAGGCCAATACAGGTGCTGTAGTCAAGACAGTCTTGAGCCTCTGAAAGCTAGACTCACAAGCAGCAGACCATAGAAAAGGAACATTCTTCTGCGTCAATTTAGTCAGTGGTGCCGATATAGAAGAAAATCCCTCCACGAAACGTCGATAATAGCCTGCCAAGCCTAAGAAACTCCGAATCTCTGTAGGAGAAGTAGGCCTAGGCCAATTCTGAACGGCCTCCACCTTCTTGGGATCAACACTAATACCGTCCTTGGTCACCACGTGCCCCAGGAATGACACGGTATCCAGCCAGAACTCACATTTAGAGAATTTAGCATACAATTCATGGTCTCTCAAGGTCTGAAGGATAATCTTCAAGTGATGCTCATGCTCCCCTCGGCTCCTTGAATATATAAGGATGTCATCAATGAACACAATAACATAAGAATCAAGATATAGCTTGAACACACGGTTCATAAGATCCATAAAGGCGGCCGGAGCATTTGTAAGCCCAAATGACATGACAAGAAACTCATAGTGCCCATATCTCGTACGGAAAGCAGTCTTAGAAATATCCTCAGACCGAATCCACAACTGATGATACCCCGATCTCAAGTCAATCTTGGAAAAATGAGTAGCACCCTGAAGCTGATCAAATAAATCATCTATACGCGGTAAAGGATACCTGTTTTTGATAGTCACTTTGTTCAATTGCCGATAATCAATACACATGCGCATAGAACCATCCTTCTTCTTTACAAAAAGAACCGAAGCACCCCAAGGAGATACACTGGGTCTAATAAAACCCTTATCAAGCAAATCTTGAATTTGCTCCTTCAATTCCCTCAACTCAGCAGGAGCCATACGATATGGAGGAATAGATATAGGCTGAGTACCTGGCAATATATCAATACAGAACTCAATCTCCCGCATAGGAGGCAAACCCGGCAAGTCATCCGGAAAGACCTCCGGATACTCGCATACTACCGGTACTCGATCAATAGATACCTCCTCCACTCGAACATCTCGAATAGAAGCAATATACCCTCCGCACCCGCGAGCTATCATCTTCTGAGCCTTCATGAATGATATGATCTTGTTCCTCGGGGAAGACCTGGAACCCTTCCAAATAGCCTTAGGCTCACCTTCGGCACCTATAGTCACAGACTTGGCATGGCAATCCAACGTCGCGTGACAGGATGCCAACCAATCTATGTCCATGATCACATCAAATTCCACCATATCTAGCAACATCAATTCTACTAGAGACTCAACACCCCAAATAGAAATCACACACTCCCGATACCCTTTATCTACATATATAGGATCTCCGACAGGCATTGCCACCATAAATGGGGCATCAATAAAAACCAGATCCTTGCTCAAGCAAGGTGAAAATCCAGGAGACACATAGGAGAAAGTAGATCCCGGATCTATAAGGGCAAAGGCACTGCGGCCACAAACAGAAAGAGTACCTGTGATCACATCATTGGATGCCTTGGCATCCTGGCGTGTCATAGCAAAAACCTGAGCTGAACCTCCAGTACCAGGAGCTTTCTGAACCGGCTGCCTAGGAGGAACCTGAGTGACAGGCCTAGCTGCCTGAGGAGAAGACCGAACCATAGCAGCAGAACTCTGATGTCCCGCGGAGGTAGGTCCAGATGAAGTAACATAGGGGCAATACCTAACAAAGTGACTGGGATCCCCACACTGGTAACAAGCCTTACTACCGCCTCCTCCGCGTCAACCTCCGGGCCTGCACCTCCCATAGTGCCTCTGACGGCATCTCTCACAAACAGGTGGAACAGACTGAGATGAATCCCCACGCCTCTGAGACGGCTGAGGCCTCTGAACACCCGACGAAGTACCCTGAGATGGTAAAGCAGCGGCCTGGGGAAGCCTAGGCTGAGTATGACCACGAAAACTCTAGCCACCATGTGAGGGGCCACCAGAAGTACCAGAATATCGCACCCTCTTGCTCGCCCTCTCTGCATCTGCTCTAGCATGAATGTCCTCCATACGCCTCGCAATATCAACCACATCATAATAAGACTTGTTGCCAATATGTGAGGCAACAGCCACCTGAAGACGAGGGTGAAGACCCTCAACAAATCTAAGAACCTTGTCTCTCTCCAGCATAACCATAGCAGGCGCATACTGAGATAACTTTAAAAATCTGGTATCATAAACAGTCACGGACATGCCTCCCTGTCTCAACAACTCAAACTCGCGTCTCTGGGCATCAAGATGACTCTGAGGCACAAATCTACTCATAAACATAGCAACGAACTCGGTCCAAGTCAAGGGAGGAAGATCACTCGACCTCTGTCTCATCATAGAAGACCACCAAGTCTCGGCATCACCGGACAAACGGAAAGAAGCACATCTCACCCCAAGGGTGTCCCTAGTACCAGATACAGAAAATATCTTCTCACATTTCTAAATGTACCTCTGGGCAGTGCAAGTAGCTGGGGTACCATCGAACTCGGGAGGCTTGAGCTTCATGAAGGACTCAATCCTCCGAGCTACCTCCTCGTCACTCATAGAAAGAGCAGGAATAGAATGACCCGACTGAATACCCGACTGAGGAGCCAAAGTGGAAGGCTGAGCAATAGGACTAATAACTGGAGTAGACTGAGGAATCACCGGAGTAGCCTCAGGAGTCGGCGTACTCATAGCTGGAGTAACTGGCTGGGGTACCGCAGAAGGTACTGGCATATCGCCCATAGGCGAGGCCTGAGATCCAAGCATGCCCATCATCCGCAATAGAACATCTGTAGAAATAGATACCGTTGTACCCGGCACAAGAGAAGGCATAGTCGATGGGACATGTGTGACGGGTATCTCAGAAGACACCGGTGGCACTGTACTAGTCTGTCTGGCAGCAGGAGGTCTGCCCACAGAAGCTCTGGTAGTAGCCGCTCTCGGCTGAGTAGGTGCCCGCGCACCAGTCCGTGTGCTACGCACAGCTCTCCCACGGACCGACTCAGTCAGTGCGTCACCAGCTCCCGAAGCAGAGGACGATCGCGTTCTCACCATCTGTCATAATCACATTAAAGGATTAGCACCTATGTAAGCATCATAGCACGAGAAGAGATGAAATGAAGGGAAACAACTCTTCCTAAAATGCCTTTGCAGCCTCTCGCTTATAAGTATGGTCGACAACATACCCATAAACAAGACTCTGCTCGGACACTGCTCCATTGACTCCCTAAGATTCGACTTACAACCTAGGGCTCTGATACCAATTTGTCACGACCCAATTTTCGGGGCCGTGATGGCACCTAAGTGTTACATCCTTAGGCGAACCACGAATAATTAAACTGACTCATAATGATAATTTAGATAGAAATATTTCAATAAAATGTAGGTGTAAACATCCACCCGAAATACAGTGTCAATAGAGCATCTACGAATTCTGACATCCGATATATATATATATATATATATATATATATATAATACAAGATGTAGGAAGCGACTAAACACTAAGGTGGATCAGACGGTATGCCACCGCAAACCATTCGGTTGGCTCACCTCAAGCAAAAATAGCCACAGCCTCGAACGGATCAGATAAGTCCAGCTATCTGACTAGTAGAAGGATCTGCACATTTAAACAGTAAGTTATGAGCCAAAGCCCAGTAAGATCATCGACAGGCCCGCTAAATTACCCTTTCAGGACAAGTCTTTGATAATGCATAAGCAGATAACGGAAGTACAATCCACACCTTTACAGTAACCCATAAACATTACATACGATAATATAATTATACAACAACACAAGCAATAATACGCGAATACATAACATAGTCAATAATATAAAGATACATAATTTAGGCAACATATACAATATTATATTGATACTATGGCATAAGCAGTAATATAATTAACACAGAGCATGGCGATGATATATCTCGCATACCACATAGGTAATGATATACCTAGCACATAGCATAAGCACACACCTTGTGCGGCTTTGTTTATAGGTCACAACGCACCACAGGCCTCTGTCCCTATAAACAACTTTACTTATAGGTCATAACGCACCACAAGCCTCCGTCCCTATAAGTCTCCACATCTAGGTCATAACGCACCACCGGCCTCTGTCCATAGATGTAATTTCGCTTCTAGGTCATAACACACCACCGGCCTCTGTCCCTAGAGCATATCAATAATACACCGGCACACAACATCGACTATACACAAGTCACGTTTGTGCTTTCTCCTTTTTGTATAAATATAACGAGTAGTACATAATACTATCTACTAGACATTAGTCAATTAAGTACTCGACATCTTACTTAGCAAGATCAAATCTTATCCGCAAGCAAAATAGAGGTCAAGTCTCACTTACCTCAAAATCGGCTCAAGTGGCTAAGGAACGACCTCCTTTCCCAAACGATGCCTCCGAAAGACTCCTCTCTGAGCCAAAGAAATAGTGTCGCACTCGTAAGCATGTGAGGAAAGGATTCTAAGCCCTTACGCAATTTAAGAGGCAATTTACCAAAATACCCCCGGGTCGGACGTACCCAAAATCCGTAAAATTTATGTTTCCGGACTCCCCATACTCCCACGAGTCCAAAAGTACCATTATTGTACATACCCGAGTCCAACTCGGTCATTTTTCCCATTTCACAAATCTAGGGTTCAAACCCTCTTTCCAAGGATCGTCACTTTGATCCTCGGATTAAAGCATTAAAAATGGGTCAGAATAGTTACCTTGTGTTTAGGAATGATTTTGCTACTTCAAATTCCCCTTGGAATCACTTTTAGAAGCTCAAAACATGAAAATAAAAATGAATGCCCGCCCTAGAATATATAGCAGCCCGCAGCTTTAAAGAGTTGTACCACATGCTGTCCAAATTGTACCTCACTGGACAGCTTTCAGTAAAATACACATAACATTTTGTACAAATGTCCAAATGATACCAAATTGGTGGCATTAGAACCAGAACTCAAAGAGCTACAACTTTCATGTTTTGACTTTTTTCTAATTCCTTATGGATTGATCTGAAAAATTGATTTCTTTCCGGATGAACAGTAAAAAAATAGATTTCAGCAGCTTTTTGGCTTCGCACCAGGTCAGCCACTGTTTTTGGGTCCAAACGGGACCCTACGAAGCTCGGAATGACCCCAAATTTTGTACACAAGTCATACAAGACTTATGTGACATGCTCGTCAAGACGGAACTCAATTCGAATCTCTATAACTCAAAAAGTGGGTCCCACGGGAAAGGGTCAAATTTCGACTTTCGCCAAAATATTGAAAATTGAAGAAAGCATGCATGTTAAATTTGATGAAACTGACAGTCTCACTCAAGAACAGGTACAGGAGGATGAAGAGATTGGAATGCTGGCTTGATCCACAAATGCAGACTCCGGATGTGAGAAGTGAACTTGTAACGACCTCAAATAGTCGTTTCGGGAATCGGGACCTCGATTTGCATGTCGATAATCCCAAAAGCTCCGTAAGGTCCATTATGACATGCCTGAAATTTTTTAGCTAAAACGAACTTTGTTAGATAAGTATCGGAGAAAGACATCCGTTTCGGATATTCGTTAAGGCTAAAAGAGGTTCCGGAGCTCGATTTGAGCAAATGAGCTCTGATGTGAAATCTGAAAGTTGCGTTATGTTCGTATGGTAATTTATGACCTGTAGCAACCTTCAGAAATGAAAACGGACCTCGTTTGATAGGACTTTTGATAAAGTCTCCGTTGCGGAAGTTTAAAAAGGTTAAAAGAGGTTTTCGAGCTCGATTTGAGTAAATGAACTCCGATGAGAGATCTGAGGGTTCCGTTAGGTTCGTATCGTCATTTGTGACTTGTAGGAACTTTCGAATTTGGATTCCGGGGTCGTTTGATTAAAATTATTCTTGTTAAAAACTCTATAAGATTTACTATTTGAAGAATAACCAACAAAGATCCCCTCATCACTTCTAGGGTCAAATTTTCCTAAGGCATCTTTCCCATTGTTGTGTATAAAACATTTGCAACCAAAAGCCTTAAGATGAGAGATATTTGGTTTTCTTTCCTTAATGACACGACCCGAAATCCGGTTGGGCCGTGCGGGCACCCGACAGCCTTCCCTAGACCCGTCAGGCGAACCCTTACCAATTAAATTAGAAAAACAAATATAACAATTCATAAATAAGGATAAGACTTAAAAAAACACACAGACATATTGACACTTCTAAGCTGTACGAAAGAAAATTACAGCTAACTACCCAACATACTAAGTTTAGGGCTATCCAGACTAGACATCTAAGAGTACAAAAGAAGACAAATACCTCCTGAAGGGAGCAAATGCAACTGAAATAATAACCAATAAACTGGTGGCCATCCGGAATAAAAGCTGGCTTACCCTGACAGCTGAAGTCGTCTTCGCTCCTTCACAACATGGCAAACTCAATCCCGGAGCAAACCTGCCGAAACGAAATAGATAGACAAGAAACAAATAACAAACAAGGGTGAGTCAAAAGGACTCAATAAGTGGGGCAGACTAGCCACCTCAAAGAATAGGATAGCTAGCAAGGAAGAAGAAAAACAGATAAATTAAATCCATCTTATTTGAACTATAAACAGGCAAAGCCAAATAATAACTGAAAACACGTATGGAATCATACACAGCCAGGGACATAAGGTAGACAGAACATATAGTTATCCTAAACATGTCGAAAATCAGAAATACATCCTGTTGCGGCGTGCAACCCGATGCGTATATTTATACTGTTGCGGCGTGCAACCCAATCCGTATATTTATACTGTTGCGGCGTGCAACCCGATCAGATCCATGTATTTATATTGTCGCGACGTGCAACCCGAGATACGAGCCAGAAATATATAGGCAAACTGAGATTCGGTATACATACCGCATATATAAAACAAAACACGATAGTCACACAATAGTCAGCACGCGGTGCAATGAAATGGGATGAATGCAGTATGATGCAATGGTGTCACATGTGCCAAATAGATGGAGCGGAATCCTCCTGCTCCGGGGGCAGAATCCTCCTACCCTCAATATGATGCAATGGAGCGGAATCCTCCTGCTCTGAGGGCGGAATCCTCCTACCCTCAATATAATGCAATGGAGCAGAATCCTCCTGCTCCGAGGGCGGAATCCTCCTACCCTCAATATGATGCAATGGAGCGGAATCCTCCTGCTTCGAGGGCGGAATCCTCCTGCTCCGAGGGCGAAATCCTCCTACTCCGAGGGCGGAATCCTCCTACTCCGTGGGCGGAATCCTCCTACCCTCAATATGATGTAATGGAGCGGAATCCTCCTGCCCCGAGGGCGGAATCCTCCTACCCTCAATATGATGCAATGGAGCGCAATCCTCCTGCTCCGAGGGCGGACTCCTCCTACCCTCAATATGATGCAATAGAGCGGAATCCTCCTGCTCCGAGGGCAGAATCCTCCTACCCTCAATATGATGCAATGGAGGGGAATCCTCCTACTCCGGGGGCGGAATCCTCCTACCGTCAATATGATGTAATGGAGCGGAATCCTCCTGCTCCGAGGGCGGAATCCTCCGACCCTCAATATGATGCAATGTGCATACGAATACAACATGATGGAATAATAACCCATCACCAGCGCGAGACTCTCATCGACAGCTGGAAAGTATATACCAACTCACAGCCAAAGTACAATACTCAAACTCTCAATACAATACCAATAACAGGACATAACATATAATATAAAATATCAATCCAAAACTAAGGCGTAATGAGTACGCCTATCGGCAGCTACACACGTAAGGAACACGTGGTAGAAAATCCATGAGGCCAGGTGCCTCCAAAGAAATGGATATAAATACTTACGTCTTTCAAAATTAACACTGCTGCCCAACAACCGCTTTATTCTTTGGTTCCATTGCCAAACGATCCCACAGTGTTCAATAAGCAGAAAAATATATCACATTAGGCTAAAGGCTTCATTCCTCACATCATAGGGCAATCCAGGTAGGAACCGGATACCCTATTCGGATACGCAATACGCAGGCCAGGCCTATGTATAGGGTTTAAGGTCACGTAACCAAACCCTAAATAAATTACATTTCTATGTTGCCCATAACTCACTGAGTACAAATATATAATTAATTTCATTATTGGGGTCCATTTGACCCTTTAAACTATTAATTGAACTTATTAATACGATGTCTAATATTCCAAGTTTTACCGTTAAAATATATTTAAACACACGTAATAAACTCAAATAATATATTAGCATCATTACCTGAATGTTTCAGGGTGAAAGATCTACTTTCTCCGGCCCCTTTTCTTATTTTCTGGCATTTTTTCTGATAATTTTCTCTATTTCTCATTTTTCTGATTCTGCTCATTTTCGTTCTGCTTGTGCTCCCTTTTCCTTACGAATGAAATGTCAAGGGATTAAGATCCCTTTGACCACCGCCTACTCATTTTATTTTTTGTCATTTTCCCTTTTTTTTTTCTTTTAAAATTCGCTGTTACGGTAAAAATTAAAACGGTACCCTACGATATTCGAAATAATCCCAACTTTTGCATACAAGTTATACAAAATATATGTAACATACTCGCGAAGGCGGATCTCAAATTGGACTCCCAAAACTCAAGATGCGAATTTAAATAGAAAAAGTCAAATTATTTAACTTTCGGCATTTTAGCGGAAACTAGCCGAACAACATCGAAATTCACTTTCGAAAGTTTACAAAAATCAAAAATCATACGAACCTAACGGCGCTTTCGGATTTCGAATCGGAGCTCATTCGGCAAAACCGAGCTCGAAAATCTCTTTTTACTATTTATCGCCAATAAAAACTGAAACCTTCTTCCGATGCCTACCAAACAAGGTATGATTTAGTTCAAATTTTACAGACAGGTTCTAATGGACATTACGAATATTTTAAGATTATCGGCACGCCAATCAGAGTCCTAACTTCCGAAACGACTGACCGAGGTCGTTTCATTCTCCTCCACTTAAACTCTCGTTCGTCCTCGAACGAGCCTAAATCTAAAGCAAGAATTACACAGATAACAAGAGAACTTGCACAACCTTCATAAACTACTCCACAGACATTATCTCATAATTACAGAATCAGAATTATAACACGCACATCAAACTCTTGGATAAAACATATTTGGATAATATGATAACATCATTGCCCAACTTATTCGGACTAAGCCAACACTTTCTCAATCATGAGAGAGGAGTTTTATATTTTTGAAACAAAGATACACGAAACTTTGAATGGGTTAAGATGATTCAGCCGATAATTACCTCTTCGATATACCTTTCGATATAGGACAGGTCAATGGAACTAAGAATTAGCTTACGCTTCAGCAACGCCTTAGAGATTTAATATTATGATTCGGTATCAATTGGAGGAAGACTCCTCCACTTAAAGCATAAACTCATACAACTAATTTAAATAGAAAGTCATCCTCACACAACCTGCTGGATTAAAGAAGACCTAGCTAAAAGCTGAACATAGGCAGACCTAAACTACCAAACTACCCTTTCGAGTTGCCAACTAGCTGCAACTCTCGAGTTCACAACTCCATACCTTTGCCGTAAACACCACCGTCCGATGGATGGTACTTCTATATAAAAATTTCGGCAGAGTTTCCCCTGAAACTGGATGATCTGCAAAAACAGAACCAGCACTATACTATACATGGGAATGGATACCCAGATAAACTGATACCCAAAACAATAATATGCTTACCCGGTTACAATAACACGTACTCTGGCTCAACACAGGGAACATCACAAGCAGGCTACCAACTGCCCAAACTTACCAGTGCCAAACAAAGAAGAGATGGCAATGGACTGAGGATAGAAATAATTAGAGCTTCAGGAAGCTCATCTTTTTATTTGCTTGGCTACCAAAGCTAGACTACTTCCGAATCAGGCGAGCCAAAGAATCGCAATTGAAGAGATAGACATTAAATAAGCTTTATGGAAAAACAACCATACCAATTTAACCTCCAAATAAGAAGGAAACTCTGATAATTTACCAGAAAATCCTTTTATAACCCAGATAAGCTCATAGGATAACATGACTTTACTAGCGTTTTGAACCAAGAGGAGATACGTAGATCGAATATTACTTACTAATCACTTTGCACCGGAAGAGATGATAACACTTTCTGATGGTGACGAATAAGAACCCCACCATCCTATCGACACTGAATTCCAAAGAGAGATAGACTGACTTGACATAATAAGAGAAAGTGGGACAACAGGATGCCAAGCAGGCAATACCGACACTCTCTCTCAAATTTCTCACATTTAACCAGATAAACTAGTACGACCTCACAAATGCCAGGAATAAATCATTCCAGAAGCTCATCCCTTGACCGCAATAAATTCTTAATCAACACGACATTAAAAAAAAACCATGGAAACATAATAGGACACCTCATATCTAGATCAACCGGAAGAATCAAATATTACTCGCATATAATGGAAGAAGAAATACATGGGTGTACTACATCAGATACCTCAGCATCCTGCCAGACTGGCAGTTCATAGAACTGCCTCTGCAGCTGAGCCGAGCCGCTACCCTGATAATTACTTCTAGAAGAACCACTACTACCACGCTCTTGACCTCTACTGGATCGTGGCATTTCCCTGGTTGATTGAGAACTAAATAAAATCCCCTGCGACTTTGCAGGTGCCTGACGAGAGAAAGGATGACTGCCTACTCGCCAGAGTAACAGAAAACTCTTTAAAGGATAGCCAGACTCATGACAATGATACCACATTTTCGCTGAAAATGGAAGCTGGAAAGATTGTTGATAGCTGTAAAGAGAAGACTTAATCTGAACTTGATGAGCTACTGGCGCACTCTAAGAATCAAGTGACACAAGCTGAGATAACCTGGAAGGTGACCTCCCAAAATAATCAGAACTCTTACCTCCAAATGAGGTACCATGGTTGCCCACTAGGGCCACGGGATCTCTTGCTCTCCCGTTCTAACTCTTCCCGCTCTAACTTATGGTATGCCTCGTACCTTCGAACAATATCAACAATGACATCAAATGAAGTCCCAATCTCAATTTCTCGAGCCATCCAGGATCTCAAAGAAGGAGAAAGGTCAGCAATAAATTTTTGAATCTCTCAAAAGGCTCATGGACTAGTTCTAATGCATATTCAGCCATTCTATAGAATACAATCTCATATTCTGAAACCAACAGACTAACCGACAGGCTACCCTGTTTAATCCACTCAAACTGGAAATACTTTTCATCTCGCTCACTACTCGAAAGGAACTTTCCACGAATCTAGAAGAAAAACCGAACCAAGTTAGCTAATAAGAGAGCGGCCCACCAATTCAAGGCTGGACCCTGAAACTGGAAAGCAGAATAATACACAGAATATTGCTCGAGATAACCAACAGCCTGAAGGATATGCTGACATCATTTTATTTTTTAAAAAGAATCATGAGGTTTATCTGATGCATTGCTTAAAAATATCGGAAAGTTCAACCGCGTAAAATAATGCAACCTCTTTGGGCACTCGGATCGAACCGATACCTCAGCTGGCTAACCAGCCAGAACAATTAGAGGTACAACACATACTACCTCCGGAATATAATATACTGCAGCAATAGTAAGAACCAGAAAAGGAGCTCCCTGAGATCGAACGTCTCCATCTGCGGCAACCCGATAAGCTGCCTAGTGAATAATAGGTTTTTGCAGTATCTGCGTCGCCAAAATTCTCGTAAAAGCATCGTAGAGAGCCAAGGGAACCACAAGGCCTTGCTCCCTTACCCATCGCGAGCTCGTACAACTGGGGCCTCCATAACTAGGTCGTCAGCACGATAAAAACTCTCGGAGCTTCGTCAGTGCAAGCCCCAGGCTAGATTGCTTCGTCTTGAACTCCTACAGTTTGCCGATTTGTCGCACGAAGGTTCACAATTACAACAAAGGAATTAACGAAAATACTTTTGAATCCTAAACCGACGCACGATCAGAAATGAAGCAAGTGAAACTTCCTAAATGCCATCATAGCCTCCCGTAGATAAGTATGGACGTCTACGTACCCATCACCGAGACTCTACTAGACACTGTCTTAGTCTGGATAGACTCTAAACCGGGCTCTGATACCAACTGACACGACCCGAAATCCGGTTGGGCCGTGCGGGCACCCGACAGCCTTCCCTAGACCCGTCGGGCGAACCCTTACCAATTAAATTAGAAAAAAAAATATAACAATTCATAAATAAGGATAAGACTTAAAAAACATACATACATATTGACACTTCTAAGCTGTACGAAAGAAAATTACAGCTAACTACCCAACATACTAAGTTTAGGGCTATCCAGACTAGACATCTAAGAGTACAAAAGAAGACAAATACCTCCTGAAGGGAGCAAAATGCAACTGAAATAATAACCAATAAACAGGTGGCCATCCAGAATAAAAGCTGGCTTACCCTGACAGCTGAAGTCGTCTTCGCTCCTTCACACCGTGGCAAACTCAATCCCGGAGCAAACCTGCCGAAACGAAATAGATAGATAAGAAACAAACAACAAACAAGGGTGAGTCAAAAGGACTCAATAAGTGGGGCAGACTAGCCACCTCAAATAATAGGATAGCTAGCCAGGGAGAAGAAAAACAGATAAATTAAATCCATCTTATTTTAACTATAAACAGGCAAAGCCAAATAAGAACTGAAAACACGTATGGAATCATAAACAGCCAGGGACATAAGATAGACAGAACATATAGATATCCTGAACATGTCGACAATCAGAAATACATCCTGTTGGGGCGTGCAACCCGATCCACGTATTCATACTGTTGCGGCGTGCAACCCGATGCATATATTTATACTGTTGTGGAGTGCAACCCGATCCGTATATTTATACTGTTGCGGCGTGCAACCCGATCCGATCCATGTATTTATATTGTCGCGACGTGCAACCCGGGATACGAGCCAGAAATATATAGGCAAACTGAGATACGGTATACATACCGCATATATAAAACACAACATGATAGTCACACAATAGTTAGCACGCGGTGCAATCAAATGGGATGAATGCAGTATGATGCAATGGTGTCACATGTGCCAAATAGATGGAGCGGAATCCTCCTGCTCTGGGGGCGGAATCCTCCTACCCTCAATATGATGCAATGGAGCGCAATCCTCCTGCTCCGAGGGTGGAATCCTCCTGCTCCGAGGGCGGAATCCTCCTACCCTCAATATGATGCAATGGAGCGGAATCCTCCTGCTCCGAGGGCGGAATCCTCCTACCCTCAATATGATGCAATGTGCATACGAATACAACATGATGCAATAATAACCCATCACCAGCGCGAGACTCTCATCGACAGCTGGAAAGTATATACCAACTCACAGCAAAAGTACAATACTCAGATTTTCAATGCTATACCAATAACAGGACATAACATAAAATAGATAATGTAAATCCAAAGCTAAGGTGTAAAGAGTACACCTATCGGCAGCTACACACGTAAGGAACACCTGGTAGAAAATCCACGAGGCCAGGTGCCTCCAAAGTAATGGATATAAACACTTACCTCTTCCAAAGTTAATACTGCTGCCCAACAACCGCTTTATTCTTTGGTTCCACTGCCAAACGATCCCACTGTGTTCAATAAGCAGAAAAATATATCACATTAGGCTAAAGGCTTCATTCCTCACATCTTAGGGCAATCCAGGTAGGAACCTGATACCCTATTCGCATATGCAATACGCAGGCCAGGCCTATGTACAGGGTTTAAGGTCAAGTAACCAAACCCTAAATAAATTACATTTATATGTTGCCCATAACTCACTGAGTACAAATATATAATTAATTTTATTATTGGGGTCCATTTGACCCTTTAAACTATTAATGGAACTTATTAATACGATGTCTAATATTCCAAGTTTTACCGTTAAAATATATTTCAACACACGTAATAAACTCAAATAATATATTAGGATCATTACCTGAATGTTTCAGGGTGAAAATTCTACTTGTCTCCGGCCCCTTTTCTTATTTTCTGGCATTTTCTTCTGATAATTTTCTCTGTTTCTCATTTTTCTGATTCTGCTCATTTTCGTTCTGCTTGTGCTCCCTTTTCCTTATGAATGAAATGTCCAGGGATTAAGATCCCTTTGACCACCGCCTACTCATTTTATTTTTTGTCATTTTCCCCTTTTTTTTCTTTTAAAATTTGCTGTTACTGTAAAAATTAAAATGGTACCCTACGATATTCGAAATAATCCCAAATTTTGCATACAAGTTATACAAAATATATGTAACATACTCGCGAAGGCGGATCTCAAATTGGACTCCCGAAACTCAAGATGCGAATTTAAATAAAAAAAGTCAAATTATTTAACTTTCGGCATTTTAGCGGAAACTAGCCGAACAACATCGAAATTCACTTTCGAAAGATTACAAAAATCACAAATAATCATACGAATCTAACGGCGCTTTCGGATTTCTAATCGGAGCTCATTCGGCAAAACCGAGCTCGAAAATCTCTTTTTACTATTTATCGCCAATAAAAACTGAAACCTTCTTCCAATGCCTCCCAAACAAGGTCTGATTTTGCTCAAATTTTACAGACAGGTTCTAATGGACATTACGAGTATTTTAAAATTATCAGCACGCCAATCGGAGTCCTAACTTCCGAAAAGACTGACCGAGGTCGTTTCACTTAAGCAGCTCATATGGAGTCTTTTCTATTAATGGCCTTGTCATACATCTATTTATTATGTAGCATGCAGTATTAATAGCCTCAGCCTAAAAGTTTTGTGGAAGATTTCCAGATATTAGCATAGTCCTTGCCATTTACTCTAAAGTCCTATTTTTCCTTTCCACTACACTATTTTGTTGTGGAGTTCTAGGTGAAGAAAAATTGTGATTAATTACATTTTCATTACAAAAATTGAAAAACATGTGATTTTCAAATTCAGTTCCATGATTTGACCTAATAGCAACAATATGACTATCTAGAGTTCTTTGAGCTTTCTTAGCAAAAATTGAAAATGCATTAAATGCTTCTTCTTTAGATGCAAGAAATATAGTCCATGTAAATCTGGAGTAATCATCCACCAATACCATAACATACTTCTTACCTCCACGACTTGTTCTCATTGGTCCACATAAATCCATATGGACCAGTTCCAAAGGTTTAGTGGTACTTACCTGTTTCTTTGGTTTGAAGGAGGATTTTACCTGCTTCCCCCTGACACATGCTTCACATACTTTTTCATCCTTAAACTTGATGTTAGGAAGACCTATCACCAAATCCATGGACACAAGTTTGTTCAATTGTGAAAGACTAGCATGTCCTAGTCTTTTGTGCCATAGGAGGGGATCATTTTGCACCACACTTAAGCAACTCAAGCTTCCATCAGATAGTGTCAGCAAGTCTACCTTGTAGATGTTTCCATGCATATTTCCCTGCAAAATAATCTCTCCAGAAGTTTGGTTAGTCACAGTGCATTCAGTAGATGAGAAATTAACATTACTACCTTTGTCACACAATTGAGATATACTCAATAAGCAATGCTTCAGCCCATCTACTAGAAATACATTGTCTATACTATGTGAATCAGACCTACCTACCTTTTCAATGCCAATTATTTCCCCTTTTCTTACCATTACCGAAGGAAACACTTCATCCTTGAAAGGCTGAGAGTGAAAGGAATAGTTCCTTATGTCCTGTCATGTGCCTTGAGCAACCACTGTCCATGTACCATTTGTGGTTCCTCTCCTTCACTCTAGCCTGCACAAAAAAAAAAAAAAAAAAAAAAAACTAAGGGTTAATTTTAAGAACCCAAACTAGTTGGGTTCCTTTCCTTTAGAAAAAGGATGAATCTGATCTCTCCTAGCCCAGAATGGTAATGGTTCCTTTGTGTGAATAATTTTCTTTCTTACAGAATTTGAACAGGTTTATAGGATCTGTTCCTCTGTGCAGCCATTTTTAAAGATTGGCAATTTTCTTTCCGGTGACCAGTGTTCCCACAATGAGTGCATAGCCAGTTTTCAGGAAGTGATAAGTACTTACTCTTTGGATCCCATCTGGATGAAAACTGTGCTTTCATGAATCCAATACCCTTCCTGTTACTACTATGATTTTCCTGTAACCATTCTAGTGCTTCAGAAGACTTGTTCCATTTTACAGTTTTTCCTTGCTCCATTTTTGTTTTCACCAAGTCTTCTTCCAAAGATCTTATCTTCTCATCCTTTTTGCACAATTCATCAATTGTAACTTTCAGTTTCTCTTCAGCAATGATCTGATGAGAATTAGCAATACCTTTACCTTTTTCAACTGTTTTAACATTTTCTAATTCCTGAACAGTTGATTCAAGTGTGAGGACCTGTTCCTAAAGCATGCTAATCTTTCTTTTCAGAAAGTCATTTTTAATTACTGCCTCTTTGCATTCTGCTCCTAAACTATCAATTTCATCATGCAGTTGATGGTTGCCATCCCTTAGAGATTTAAATTCATTTAACACAGTATGAAATACTTTAACTAATTTCTCTCTAGGCATGCTTTTCACATCTTGTCTAAGTTTAGAAACAAATAGCTCAGCATCTTCTTCATTATCTGAGTCTTCAAGAGCCATTAGAGCAAGATACTCATCCAGATCATCATCAGATACTTCAACCTCACTATCTTGCCATCCTACAACCATTGCTTTGGGATTTTCACTTTTCTTACGGACCTGTTCCGTAGCCTTTTTCCTTTCCTCAATATATCTCTTCCTCCATTCTCCTTCCTTGATTGGACATTTGCTGATGTAGTGCTACGTGCTTCCACATTTGTAGCATTCTCCAGCTTGTTTCATGTTAGAAGACCTACCCTGTCCACTAATCCCCTTTTCCTTAATCAAATATTTCTGAACACTTTTAGCGATAAGGACCAGTTCCTTATCATCAATAAGCTTATCAACAGTAGTCAAGGCTAGATTAGGTTCAGTTTTAACTGGTACTCCTATATTTTTAACCTTTTTCCTTAGTTCATAAGTCTTTAAATTACCAATAAGCTCATCTAAGGATAAAGTGGTTAGATCCTTGCTTTCTATGATAGCACAAGCTTTGATCTCCCAAGAGTCTGGAAGAACCCTAGTTAGGATCTTTTCTACTCTATCTTCCACGTTAAAACCATTCCCAAAGAAATAAGTTTAGATGCAATGGCATTAAATCTAGTATACATTTCAGAGATTGATTCTTCTTCTTTCATTTTAAAACTTTCATATTCAACAAAAAGAAGTGTACCTCTAGACCTTTTTACCTGACTTGTTCCTTCATGCGCAACTTGTAGAGCATCCCAAATTTCCTTTGCAGTGGTATACCCTCTGATTCTAGTGCACTCATCAGGACTGAGTCCACCAACAAGCCACTTCCTATCTTTTGCATTCTTTTCCCATTGCCTTATGTCTTCAGCATTGCATTCTTTCCTGGTTTTGGGAACATCATTTCCCTCAGCATCCTTCTTCATTGGAATCATGGGACCCTCAGTCACTATGTCCCATAATTCATAGTCATCAGCTTGAGGATGATCATGCATCCTTTCCTTCCACCATGAATAATACTTTCCATTGAACAAGGGTGCTCTAACCATTGACTGACCCTCACTGTTCTCTCGTGATGTACTCATCTAATCCTAGGTGTTAGCCTTTTCAAGGATAATCCGCTCTGATACCAATTGTTATTTCCCAATATACACCACTTTACTGTTTTGAGGACCAGTTCCCTAAGATGTGTTCCTTAACTATGTTACGTGCGGAATTCAAACTGTAAGTAAATGAACACCAAATATTAGCGTGGAAAAACCCCTTGAACTCGGGATCAAAAAACCACGACCTACTCTTCCATATAGGATTTCAACTTCACTATGTAAAAGACTCACTTGGTTACAAGACTACCTTCTTACTACCCTAGGACTAACTCTAATCCTTTAGTGACCTCTTTTCATGATCAGTGAAGCTGTGTCAAGTACACGAGTTGAACCAGAAAGATACAACTCGATTATGCTTATTACAATTGAACTAAGACTGAACTTTTACAAGACTCAATCTAAGGAACAGGTTCTAACTTAGTTCCACTGTAGCTTACTGATTACACAAATAAGATAATGACTCTTTTAAGCTTTGCTCGATTCTCTCTGTATTTGTGCACGCTTCAGTGGCTGATATGCTCTTCGTTTTATAGCTCCAGCAGCCAAGAAGTCTTGAGTAATTAGAAATTCAAAGCTCCCAAGAGTTTGAGTCCTAATTGGATTCTTCTCTTTAAGCATCCAGATCTTCTATCATTTATCCTTTATTTATGCAATCTTTTCATATCACGTTTAGACCTGCATAATTATCAAGATAAGTATTAGTCTAAGGATAATTAACAATATCTCAACTTAAACGATTTTGCATGGATTATCTATTTAGCTGGAGTGATTTAAAGGATCAGGTCCTTTGAATCCGTTCCTTAATCATCAGTCAAAACTCCAAGCTTATTCAAGCTAACAATCACTAAAAGTGGAAAGAATATATATATATATAATCATCATTGTTATTTCTATTTGGTATACAACAACAACATACCCAGTGATATCCCACAAAATAGAGTTTGTGTAGGGTGAGATATATATATATATATAGGTCTAAAAAAGAGTTATGCGACAAGTTCTATGGCCAAGAAAGCCTCTCCTTTGGCCTGTTTTTGCTCGCTTTGTTCGTTTTCTTTTTTCTCGTTTCTTGGCTTTTTTCTAGGTATGAAAACTAGAATCAACTTAATTACTAATTGTGTAATAATTGCACAGTAATGGAGAAATAAAATAGACAGAATAAGCTTAACAAAAATCAACTAAAAAGACTATATAAAGCTATGAAAATTTTTCATATATATCCAGTTCCATCTAGACCTCATGAAGTCTTCCTCTCTATTTTCCTTAGCATGTTCTTTTTATCTTCAAACTCTCTTGGGTTTCAGATATAGCAGACGTCAAGGAAGGATGGAGATATGATATTTAGGAATAAAAAAAGAATTCTTGGTGTACCGGAAAGGGGCAGTCCAAAAAGTTTAAGACGCTAAGCTTGAAGAATATCCACATTACCTCGGATGTGCTGTAACATATGTGGAGGCTTGAATCACTCCCGTAGTCCCATATATACCTTGTGGAAAAACAATTGAATTTTGAAATTTATTTTTATTTTATTTTTAATTGAAAAAGAAGAAGATATATGTAATCTCTCTTCTTTCAATACTTGTGCTCTCTTTTTCTTTTTTCTCGGACTGCATTATCTATGATTGAAATGACCATAGGTAGTCATTTTGGGAGTTAGGACTCCGATTGGTGTGCTGATAATTTTAAAAACTATATAAGATCTATTATTACTCGCCTATAGAATTTGAGCTGATTCGGACCTCGTTTGGTAAGTTTTTTGAGAAGGTTTCCTTTTCAGTTGCCGGTTAAGCTTAAAAGAGGTTTTCGAGCTCGATTTGAGCAAATGAGCTCCAGTTTGAAATTCAAGAGTTGTGTTAGGATCGTATAGTTATTTGTGACCTGTAGCAACTTTCGAAAGTTAATTCTGAGGTCGTTCAGTCAGTTTCCTAAATCCGAAAGTTATGAAATCGAGCTCTTACCATGGGAGCCGTATTATGAGTTTCGTAGATTCGATTCAAGTCCTGTCTTTGCGAGCATGTCACAAAAGTCTTGTATTGACTTGTGCACAAAATTCAGGGTCATTCCGAGCTTTGTAGAGTTTCGTTTGGACCCAAAAATCAGCAACAGCTGGCGCTGGTGCAATTTTTTTGTCATTAAAAAATCATTTAGTGGGGTACAAAAGGCAGCAGTGACCCCTTTACTAACTTGATTTCAGCCAGGATTAGTCGGTTCAAAGCTTAGATTTTGATACTAAATCATCCTATAACATCAGGTAATTATCTTAATTAATTAATTATGTTATATCGATGATTGAAAGCTAGAATTTCTTGTTTTTTTTTTAAATTTAAACACCCCTGGGAGGGCTATTTTATTGATAACCAATGCAGTTACATCAGTGGAAGTTTAAGGAGAGTTGAGATACATTCCACCACAACTGCTTTCAACTACAGAACACTAACTTAGATAGAAGTTGGACTTAGCATACCTAAGTCTAATACTAGGAATTTGCTTCTTATCTGAAAGATAGAATCCTACTGCTTGACTAGGGAGCTGTTGCCATTCAGAGTACCATTTTTCCTCCTTTTGACTTGCTCCTAACTTTGCCAAACTGTCTGCCACAAAGTTTTTTTCCTTTAAGACGTGATTAACAGTCACATTCCCTTGAGCCAACATTTCAACTAAGCGTTGAATACATTATCTCAATTTTAGGTTCTTTCTGTTATCCTTATTCACCGTATCTTCAATCAACTTGGAGTCAAATTCCAGAATGCAAGTGTTGAAATTATTATCTAGACACAATTGTAGTCCAATCTTTGCAGTACATGCCTCAGCTTGGTTGTTAGAAGTGCACTAAATAGATGCTGAGAAAGCCATGATTAAATTTGCCAGATTATCTCTCAAAATCCCTCCTATCCCTGTATTATCTTTTGAGAAGCTCCCATCTGTGTTTACTTTGACAGTGTGTAGGAGGTTTAATCCATTTTACAATTTTTGAAATTGGAATTGGTTTAAACCTCTCAACACTTGAGCATAATTGGTGCCAAGACTCATCTATCTTACAACTGGGAAAAGAGAGCGGTACTACCTGCTTAATATTCCACCAAATTTATTATTCCATTTTTCTGAACCATATCTTCTTTTGATCCCCATATTTGAAACTACATCTCTGCTTCCATATTTCTCAACACACTATTTTAGGGGTCACCTGCAACACCAGCTTGTGAACTCTATTTCTTGCCCTCTTATCCCACCAGTCAAGCAATTTTCTCTCAATCCTACACCTTCTATGTGGAATACCCACAGCACCTCCAAATACCTTCCACACATGTTCAGCCGCCTCACTCTCCACAGACACATGATGTATTGTCTCTCTTTTTCTCTCTTTGAAACACATACAACATGAGATAATATTGTTCCCAAATATACTTTGGATATCATCAAACGAAAGCTTCTTTTGGATCAATCTCCAAACTAAAAATGACATTTTAAAAGGTAGTTTGTTGAACCACACCTTACTCAACAGCCTATGCTATGTAATACATTGAAGAGCAGATTTGTGGTAAATTTTCCATCCACACCAGGGTTCCAGATAGCATAGTCATCTTTGTCACCATCTCCATTGTGTATTTGTTCCACTACCCGAGTCACTGAAGTAGGCACAACACTTTGCAGCTTCTCATTGTTCCAGTGTCCATCTGTGATGAATTCCTGCACTCTCTGCTTTGCTGAAATGCTTGGACTAGTAGCCAAAGGTGCTAAAGCACCCTTACCAGTCCAATTATCCCACCACATACTAGAATTTCCTCTATTCACTTTCCATATGATAATTTTTTCAGCATTCTCCCTAACTTGCAGCAGTTTTCCCCATGAATGAGACTATCTGGAGCAACTAGCTTTGGCAACTGGATGTTGTCTCAAGCAGTACTTTGCTTTCAAAATATTTGCCCATAGTGATCCCTCTATTCTGAATTTCTACCATCTTTTGTAAGCAAATGAGTCAGCTATCTACGAATGTCCTTGATACCAATGCCTCATTCATTCTTGGTACAACATAACTTTGCCCAGGAACTCCAATGGTACCTGCTTTTCTCTTGTTCTGAGCTACAGAAGAAATTAGCAAGGTGGCTCTATATCAGTTTTAAGATGTTTTTTGGAGGGTTCCTAGCTGCCAAATTATAGATTGGTATTGACATTAAGATATGCTGAATAAGAGTAATCTTGCGTCCATAAGATAAGTACCTACATTGCCATCCTGATATTCTCTTCACAATTTTAGATACTAATCCATCAAAGTAATTAAGCTTTTTCCTTCCTGCACATAGCGGACACCCCAGATATGAGAAGGGGAATTGCATATGTTTGAATCCAGTCTTATCAATAATTCTGTTGACCGTAGAGATTGAAGTCTTTATTGCTGTACAGAAGAAACTCTTTTCTTCATTCACTTTTTGCCCTGAACTTCTTTCATATAACCTTATTTGCTTCATAACTAACTTAATAGATTTGCTCTTTCCTCAACTAAATATTACTATGTCATCTGCATATGCTAAATGTGTGATCTGAGGACCCCTGGAGTTCACACTGAAGGGCACAAACTTTGGATGCTCCAACAGGTTATTGAGTAACCTAGACAGTACCTCAGTATCAATTATGAACAGTGATGGAGAGAGTGGATATCTCCCTGCTTTAAACCTTGAGAAGAAGTGAAAAAGCCTTTCTTTGCCCCATTGACAATAATGATATACCATACCCCTGATATAATATTCCAGACAGAATCAATAAACCATGAACCAAACTTATCAAGAACTGCCCTTAAGAAGGTCCATGACGGTCTGTCATAAGCTTTGGCCATGTCCAGCTTAATGATAACATTTCCTCCCTTGTTAGGCTGAGATATTCCATGAACAATTTATTGAGCCAATAGAATATTATCTGTAATTTTCCTACCCTTCACAAACCCACTCTGATTTTCTGATATCAATCTAGGAAGTAAAGGAATTAATCTCTTAGCAAGCACTTTAGAAAAGATTTTTGCTGAAAAATTGCTTAGACTGATTGGCCTTAAATCAGCAAAGGTTGCAGGGGAATCAACTTAGGAAGCAGCCCAAGGAAGGTGTGAGAAAAGAACCTAGTCAACGTACTACCTCTGAAGAACTGTTGAACAAACTCAACCACATCAGTTTTAACTATCTCCCAACACTTTTGATAGAAGTTACCATTGTAACTATCCAGACCTGCTGAACCTGCAAGGCTTATTTGAAACACAGCTTCTCTCACCTACTTCTCATCTGGTATAGAAGATATACATAATTTATCTTCCTCTGATATGCATGAAGGAATGCAACCCAATACTGACACATCTACCTTACCAGCCTGCAAATTAAAGAGCTTTGATAAATGCCTCACACCTGCTTTAAAAATTCTATCATCACCTTTTATACATTTCCCTTTATGGTTTTTAATTCTGTTCAATTAAAGTTTCTTGAAATTGAATTGGAAATTGGTTAGGACCGTAAAAATTATGAAATTGGAAAATTTGATGAAATTGAATTTGAATATGAAAAATAATAATACCATTGGACTCGTGGATTATGAAGAGTCCAAAAATAGATGTTTTATGGGTTTTCAACTAAGCCCGGCTTAGGTGTATTTTAGTAATTTTTCTCTTTCTCCCTCAAAACGTTAAATTATCATCTTTCGGGCAATTATATGTGCGTTTGAATTTATTTGGCTTAGAGAAGGATATTTCTAAGGGACGTCGGGCAGGAAAAGAGGTTGCAGAGTAGCATTATCGGCCTAGGACTAAAGGTCGGTGATTTTATCGGCTTCTTTGACGGCCTTTGACCTTTCGGAAGATCTATTCACGCATTCTTTACATGAACAGCTGCAAATAGAGCGTACTTACTACGCCACTGCCTTGTTATGTATTTTCTGGTTGTATCATATTGAGGGTAAGAGGATTTTACCCTAGGAGTAGGAGGATTACGCTCCTTGCATCATATTGAGAGTAGGAGGATTTCGCTCTATTCATTGAACAAATATTGACCCTATTGTATTATGATTGCATTCATTCCATATCCTTGTACGTTGTATATGACTGCTACTTACCTATATGTATATTTTATCGGTTCTATGTCGCTACTTGCAATTTCCCCTAGCAAATTTAAATATTTTTCGAGTTAAGTGGTTATTCCTCACCTACTGAGACCTTATGAGTCACTCCCTACCTGTTTCTTATGTTGTATTTCATTCCAGAAAATTCCACTCCCAGATCCAATCTGCCGCAGCATGATTGAGGAGTAAGACCCTTCTCTAGCTGTCTATGGTGAGCCAGTTTGTTCATTGAAGCCACCGGTTGTAGATATTCTAGTTTTATCTCATCTTTCTCCATTGGGGAAATGTGCTTATCGTTTGGACTTCATTGATGTCATATCTGGAAGCCTCTAGACTTATGTATTTTGGGTAGTAGCTGTATTTACTCAGGAAACTTGTAAATATGTCAGTTTATATATAATATGCGTCTCACTATGTTATTTAGATTGATTCTCTAATATTTCCAAGAAAACTTTGTGTTATCTAAATTGTTTCAGATTGTATATCTTGGTTTAAGCCTATAGGGTTCGCCCAACGAGTCTAGGGAGGTAGTCGGGTGCCCCACGGTCCATCTGGAAATTTGGGTCGTGGCAATGATTTGATAGGTAACGTAATGAAGGTAGAAAAGCACTAATATCATCACTTAAAGATAATTGTGAATTGTAATTTCTGTTTTGTTAATATTCTTAAAAAGTAAGTCAAATATGCCTCAAATGCAAGTTAGATCTTTGGCTTATCGATATTCATCATTGTTAAAATGAGATAGATTTTAGAAAATCTTCACATTGATAAGGTTTTTGAGGAAGGAAGTTCATGGTTCTATAATGACCAAAAAAGAAGAAAATACCCTTGATTTTTATAGAAGATCAATTAACATTGCAAAGGCACACTACATCTAGGAACAAAATTATTATATGGAACATTCAAAATCCAAAATTGATGAATTCCTCATTTAAATTAAGTTAGAGTATTCTTAGTAATACTAGTGTTTATATGAATCTACTTTCTAGGTCTTCTTATTATTTAAATACTTGAAAAGAATCTTAGATTAATGAGGTTTCCCCGATCACTCGATGCCCATATAAATGTTGTAGTTATTGTTATATCTTGGCTAGGATTTATTTTCCTTTCTTGGTTTGGGCTTTATAATAATACATTGGCATGCCCAAGGTCTATTTAACATTGTCATATCCAAGGTCTATTTAAACCCTCTTTCTAATTTATGGAAAATCCATTTAGTTCTCTTATTTTATTTTTCATCAGTACTATACTTCACTTGCACTAGTCACTAAAACAATGTCTACAACTTGTATAACTTTATTGTCTAAATGTACTATTTTGCCTCGGAAAGTTCATCCCTTCAAAACCTCAAATTGTCCGTCTCCGATCTACCGATGCTCTCAGTTCACTTCATTAAAAAAGGTTGTCTATTTACCAATCCCCAATTTTCAATCCCGCAAGAACAAAAAAAATTGCATTTTGGCTACAATTGAAAAACATGTACATAGGGCAGCAATACGATCGGCGACTCGCTGAATCACCGGCTGAAGAAAAGCCATCCGCTTGAGGAGGAGCGAGTTCAAGAGCTCAAGACCATTCTACTTAACCAAAAGGGTGGACCGCCGCATCAGATGCTGGAAGCATTCGGCGGCTCTGCAGAGTAATGGCGAGCCCGCCGGTACTCACCGTGAGCTCAGAAAATCTGCGGTAAATTGGAGATGTCCGCCGCTTGGAACTCAATCCCGCTGGACCTGCACAGCTGAAAAAGATAAGAAGAGTTAGAAGCCATCTTTGGCGGCCGTGCACTTCAGTAGGCGACGGCCTGATGAAAATAGGGCGAAAAGGGCAAGCTTGTTATTATTAGACTAGTTTTCAAAACCATGCCTATAAATAGCCTATTATGCCTCTACGGAAGATATACCTTTTTCAGCTTAGAATATTGGTTATTGTACTTTATAATTGACACGACTCGAATTCTGGGTTAGGCCGTGCTGGCACCCGACCATCTCCCCTAAACCTGTCGGGCGACCCTATTGACTGAATCGATATAAATTGTGAAGAATTACCTTGAAATGAAAATGAACCAAATTTTAACAACATAAGATAACTCTCAAGGATAGACAAACATACAAGCTGTCTAAAAAATACAACTAACTACCCAGAATACACAGTTTTAAAGGTTTCTAGATAAGACATCTAAGAAGGCCAAAAGATATACACACCTCCCGAAGAGAGCAAAACTAAGGAAAACTGTAATATCTGAAGTTGGTGGATGCAAAGAATAGGACGGCTCACTGTAGACAGCTGAAAACGTACTACTCCTCAATCACGACGCGACTGGCTGGGTCCTGGAGCAGAATCTATCGAACGAAAGAAAACACAAGAATAAATAGGGGTGAGTCATAAGGACTCAATAAGTGGGGCAGACTAGCCACTTCAAAGAATAGGATAGCTAGCCAGGGACAAGAAACAGATAAACCAAATTCCTCTTATTTAAATTATAAAAAAAAACAGAGCCAGATAATAACCGGAAACACGTATGAAACCATAAACTCAACCAGGAATATGAGCCAGAAACATATCAACAAATAAGCAATGCACATATAAGTAGAACAGTAGTCATGTGCAGAAAATCTACACAATAGTATGAAATGAAATGCAATGAGATGAAATGAAATGAAATGAAATTAGATGCAAAGGGTTACATGTGCCCGTAATCCCATCCCGAAGCAGAATACTCCTGCATTCGAGGGGAATCCAATATGCTAACCAACTGGAGCAGAATACTCCTGCTCTTGGGACTGAATACTTCTGCACCCGATATAATATAAACCAGAGGCAGAATACTCCTGCACTCTCCTAGGGCAGAATACTGCTGCACCCGATAAAATGTAAAGCTGAGGCGGAATACTCCTGCACTCAGTGTAATATGAAATGTAATGCATATGAATGCAATGTGATGCAATAATAACCCTTCACCGGGGCGGGACTCTCATCGACAGCCGGGAAGTAGATGCCAACTCAAAGCCACAGTGCAATACTCAGATTCTCAATGCAATACCAATAACAGGACATAACATATAAATAGAATGTAAATTCAATGATAAGGTGTAATGAGTACGCCTATCGGTAGATACACACGTAAGGAACACGTGGTAGACAATCCACGAGGCCAAGTGCCTCCAAAGAAATGGATATAAACACTTACCGTATTCCAAAGCTAGCCCTGCTACTCAACAACTGCTTTTTCCTTTGGATTAACTGTCAAACGATATCGCTCTATTCAATAAGCAGAAAAATTGTATCAAATAAAGCTAAAGGCTTCATTCCTTATGTCTTAGGGCAATCCAGTTAGGAACCTGATACCCTATTCGCATACGCAATACGCAGGCCAGGCCTATGTACAGGGTTCAAAGTCCCATAACCAAACCCTAAATTACATTTATATGTTGCCCATAACTCACTGAGTACGAATATATAATCATTTCCATCATCGGGGTCTAATTGACCCTTTAAACTATCAATTTAAATCATTAGGGCGATGTCTAATATCCGTATTTTTACCGTAAAAATATATTCAAACACACGTAATAAGCTAAGATAATGAGTTAACATCATTACCTGGAGATATGAGGTAGCAATTCCACTATTTTTCCACCTCTTTTTCCCTTTTCTCCTCTTTCTTTTCTAACTTTTCTTTTCTCTGTTTATGTTGTATGTTTCTGCGTCCATATTGAGTTGCTACTGCTGCTAAGGGATTTAATCCCTTAGCTAACCGACATCATAATTTTTTTTAAATTCGCTACGACGATTAAAATTAAAATGGAACCCTAGAGAAGTCGAAATGATCCCACATTTTTCAAGTAAGTTATAAAAAATATATGTAACATACTTGCTAAGGCAAACCTCAAATCGGACTTCCGAAACTCCAGATATGAATTAAAAGGAAAAAGGACCAAATTATTAATTCTTTCGGAACTTTAGCCGAAATCAACCGAACAACCTCGAAACTTACTTCAAAAATTCACATATAATATAAATGACCATACGAACCTAGCGACGCTTTCAGATTTCGAATCGGAGCTCATTCACAAAATTTGTGCTCGAAAACCTCTTTTTTACGATTTATCACTAACGAAAACCGAAACCTTCTTCCGATGCCTACCAAACGAGGTCTAATTTGGCTCAAATTTCACAGACAAGTCGGGATGGTCCTTACGAAGCTTTTAAAGTTGACGGCACGTCAATTGGGGTCCAAATTCCCGAAATGGCTACTTAAGGTCGTTTCATTCTCCTCCATTTAGACTCTCATTCGTCCTCGAACGAGCAAGAGTCCAAAATAGATTTCACACCTCTAATGAAAATGCTTACACAAATTTTCAATGACATTTACTACAAAACCAAAATCATATACAATGATAAGGGCTTTTAGGCTTTAAAGACCAAGACCAAATGTGAATCGTCGAAGAGGTAAGGATACCTTTCATGCATACTGGACTCTAGCTCCCAAGTATCCTTCTCACGAGGACGGTTATTCCATTGCACTCGAACCATCGGAATCTGCTTCGAACGAAGCTTCCGGACATCACGCACAACTGTAGCAACTGGGAGCTCCTCGTAGGCCAGATTCATATCTAGCTTCGCAGGGTCTAATTCGATCACTTCGGAAGGATCTCGGATACACTTCCGGAGCATCGATACATGGAAAACTGGGTGAACTGGCATAGAAGCTGGCAAGTCGAGCCGATAAGCTACCTTACCAATACGCTTCTCGATACGGAAAGGGCCAATGAACATGGGACAAAGCTTTCCTTTCCTACCAAATCTCTTTACACCTCGCATCGGTGACACTTTCAGAAATACCATGTCCCCGACCTCGAACTCTAACTCTCGGCTCCTCCAGTTCGAATATGAAATCTTCCTACTCTGGGTGGTCCGTAAACGATCCTGAATAACACGAACAACATTAAGAGTCTGACGAACCATATCTAAACTCATCACCTCGACATCTCGATACTCAAACCAGCCAATAGGAGAATGACATCGACGACCATATACGGCCTCAAATGGAGCCATCTGAATAGAGGAATGGTAGCTATTATTATAAGAGAACTCTGCTAATGCCAAATGATCATCCCAGTAACCCCCGAAGTCCTGTGCACAAGCTCTCAACATGTCCTCCAGAATTTGAATAACCCGCCCGAACTGACCATCAGTCTGAGGATGGAATGCTGTGCTAAGCTGAACCTGGGTCCCCAACTCTCTCTGAAAAGACTGCCAGAATTGAGAAGTAAATTGGGAACCACGATCTGAGATTTATAGATACAAGAGTACCATGCAGCCTAACCACCTGCTCAATGAAAATCCGAGCAAATCTCTGAGCTGAATCAGTAGTCTTTACAGGGATAAAGTGAGCTGATTTAGTCAGTCTGTCGAAAATGACCCAGACTGAATCGTTGCGCCGCAGGGTCTTTGGCAAACCAACTATAAAATCCATCGTGATGTTCTCCCACTTCCACTCGGGATTTGGCAATTCCTGAGCTAACCCTGCTTGTCTCCGGTGCTCGAACTTAAGCTGCTGACAGTTCAAGCAACGAGATACATAATCAAATACATCTCTCTTCATCCCCTTCCACCAGTATGAACAGGTTAAATTGATAGTTTAAAGTGTTCATTGGACCCTGATAATGGAATTGATGATATATTCGTACTCAGGGAGTTATGGGGTACCCATTAATGCAATTTATTTAGTGTTTGGTTATGTGACTTTGAACTCTGTACATAGGCTTGGCCTGCGTATCGCGTATGTGATTAGGGTATCAGGTTCCTAACCGGATTGCCCTAAGATGTAAGGAATGACGCCTTTAGCCTAATTTGAAATATTTTTCTTCTTATTGAAGAAGGCAGGATCGTTTTGCAGTGAATCCAAAGGATAAAGGGGTTGTTGAATTACACTTTGGAATAAAGTAAGTGTTTGTATCTATTTCTTTGGAGGCCTTTGTCCTTGTGGATATTCTACCACGTGTTCCTTACGTGTATAGCTGTCGATAGGCATACTCATTACGCCTTAGCTTTGGATTTGCATTGTATATTATATGTTATCCCTTGTTGTTGGTATTGCATTGAACATATGCGCATTGTACTTTGGTTTTGAGCTTGACATATACTTCCCGGCAATCGATGAGAGTCCCGAGCCGGTGAAGAGGTATTATTGCATATATCTCCTGATAGATGGTGAGTGGTCTCTATCCATTTCTTTGTGGCCTTATGCCTGTGGATTTGTCTATGTATGTCACTATTCATGCATAGCTGCCGATAAATTCATACTTACTATGCGGAATTTTTGAAAAGAATGATTTACACCACATGGGTTATTATTTGTTGTATTTCATGCTGGTTGGTTTGGTCTGTATTTCTGCAGGGGACCTATGTTATGGTTTAATACTGTTTACACAGATGGCTCGTTCGACACGCTTGTAGGAGGATGTATGCCTATATAGTTGGCTCGACCTGTAGGCCGCAGGGGGTATACATCACATGAGGTTTGCTCCACATGCATGCCTATGCGGGTTCTATATGGTGGGCTCGTCCTACACGCTTATCTCGACCTGCATGCCACGGGGGGTATACATCACATGAAGTTGGCTCGACATGCGTGCCTATATGGGTTCTATATGGTGGGTTCGTCCTACACGCTTGTAGGAGGATGTATTCCTATATGGTTGGCTCGACCTGCATGCCGCAGGGGGTATACATCACATGAGGTTGGCTCGACATGCGTGCCTACATAGGTTCTACATGGTGGGCTCGTTCTACATGCTTGTAGAAGGATGTATGCCTATATGGTTGGCCCGGCCTGCACGCCGCAAGGGGTATACATCACATGAGGTTGGCTCGACATGCGTGCCTACATGGGTTCTATATGGTGGGCTCGTCCTACACGCTTGTAGGAGGATGTATGCATATATGCTTGGCTCAACCTGCACGCTGTAGGGGGGATACATCACATGAGGTTGGCTCGACATGCGTGCCTACATGGGTTCTATATGATTGGCTTGGCCTATACGCCTGTAGGGGATATATATCATAGTCCCGCGCCGGAGATGGGTATCAGACATATGTAACTGCATTGTATCATACCGCATTCATCCCTTTTCATTGCACCGTATGCTGAGTATTGTGTGACTATCGTGCTGTGTTTTGTGTATGCGGTACGTATACCATGTTGTGGACATATTTCAGTTTGCCTATGCATTTCGGGCTATTTTGTAATTAGTTTATATGCCTTAGTTATATGTGTTTTTGGTACTTGCTTAGCTCCTCTCCCTGGCTAGCTATCCTATTCTTTGAGGTGGCTAGTCTGCTGCCAATTATTGAGTCCTTTTGACTCACCCTTGTTTGTTGTTTGTTTCTTGTCTATTTATTTTGTTTCGGCATGTTCGCTCCAGGATTGAGTTCACCACGTTGTTAAGGAGTAAAGACAACTTCAGCTGTCAGGGTGATCCACCTTCTAATCAGGATGGCCACCAGTGGTATGTTTATTATTTCAGTTGTATTTTGCTCCCTTCAGAAGGCGTATGTATTCTTTTGTACTCTTAAATGTCTAGTATGGATAGCCCTAAACCTAGTATGTTGGGAAGTTAGCTGTAATTTCTTTTGTACAGCTTAGCGGTACCAGTATGTCTGCGTTTTTATAAATCCTGCTCTTATTTATGAGCGGGATTTATATTTATTTTCCTAATTCAGTTGTTAAGGGTTCGCCCGAGAGGTCTAGAAAAGAATGTCGGGTGCCCGCACGGCTTAGCCAAAAATTCGGGTCGTGTCAGTTGGTATTAGAGCCCGGTTTAGAGTCTATCTAGACTAAGACAGTGTCTAGTAGAGTCTCGGTGATGGGTATGTAGACGTCCGTACTTATCTACGAGAGGCTATGATGGCATTTAAGAAGTTTCTCTTCATTCTAGTCTAATCGTCCATTTGTCTTCCGGTGGGATACAAAATATTTCCGTTAATTGCTTCATAGTAATTGATGCATTTTTCCGTTAATTGCTTCGTAGCAATTGCAAACCCTCGTGCAAGAAGCAAAGGATTGAGATTCAGAACGAATTAGTCTAGCCTGGGGCTAGCACTGTACAAGCCCCGAGAGTTGTGGATCATGCTGACGATACAGTTGCGGAGGCCCCAACTATGCCAGCTCACGGTAGGGAATGAGAGCAGGGCCTTGTGGTTCCTCGGCCCTCTAAGATGCTTTTTTGAGAATCTTGGTGGCACAGATACCGCAAGAACCTCTTATTCCCTATGCAGCTCATCAGGTTGCTGCAGATGCAGACATTCGGTCTCAGGGAGCTCTTGTTCTTGTTCCTGATGTTGCCCCAATAAATTATGTTCTAGAGGCAGCATGTATTGTACTTCCAATTCTCCTGGCTGGTTAGCTAGCCCTAGTAACAGTTCGGTCCGAGTGCCCAAAGAGGCTGCATTATTTTACCCAATTGAACCTTCCGATATTCTTAAGCCATGTATCAGATAATCCCTATATAATTTTTTTAAAATAAAATGATGTCAGCATATCCTTTAGTCTGTTGGTTATCTTGAGCAGTATGGTGTTGATTATGCTACTTTCCAGTTTCAGGGTCCAGCCTTGGCTTGGTGGACCGCTCTTTATTAGCTAAGCAACGCTTGCTAAGCTGACTTGGTGCATATTTTCTTGTAGATTCATGAAAAAAGAAGTTCCTTTCATGTGATGAGCGAGATGAAAAGTATCGCCAATTTGAGTGGATTGGACAGAGATTCCTGTCAGTTTCAGAATATGAGATTAAATTCTTTAGGATGGATGGGTATGTACTAAAACTAGTCCATGAGCCTTCCGAGAAGGTTTGAAGATTTATTGATGACCTTTCTTCTTCCTTGAGGTCCTAGATGGCCCGAGAGATTGAGGTAGGGACTTCATTTGATGTTGTTGTAGATATAGCTTGGAGATATGAGGCATAGCATAAGTTAAAGCAAGAAGAGCTAGAGCGTGAGAGCAAGAAATCTCGTGGCCCTAATGGGCAACTATGGTACCTCTTCTAGCAATATAAGGGTTCTAATTATTGTAGGAGGTCATCTGTCAGGTTATCTCAGCTTGTGGCGCATGATTCTCAGAGTGCGCTCATAATTCGTCAAGATCATACCCAGTTTTTTTCTTTATAGCTATCAACAATTTGTTCGGCTTCCATTTTTACTGAAAAGGTATTATCATTGTCATAAGCCTCGTCCTGTTAGGAAGAACTGCCCTTATCTCGGCAGGAAGACAGTTGTCCTTTTTCTCGCCCTCAGGCACCTGCCTAGTTGCAGGCGATTTCATTTAGATCTCAATCTCCTGGAGAAATGCCACAATCTAGTAGAGGCCGAGAGCATGGTGGTAATGGTTTTCAGAAAGTGATTATCTGAGAGGCTTAGCTCAGCTATAGAGGCAGTTCATGGCAGTTCTATGAACTGCCTGTCTTGCAGGATGCTGAGGCATCCGATGTAGTAGACCCAAGTATTTCTTCTTCCTATATCTGCGAGTAAGATTTGATTCTTCCTATCGATTCGAAAATGGTGTGTCTTATCATGTTTCGATGGTTTCATTGGATGTTGTTTCTATTAAGAATCAGTTGCGATAGAGGGGTGAGCTTTTGGTATAATTTATTCCTGGCATTCGTGAGACCCTACTAGTTGATCTGGTTTAAATGCGAGAAATTTGGGAGAGAGTGTCACTATGGTCTTCTTGGCATCATGTTGTGCCACCTTCTCTTATTATGTCGAGTCATTTTACCTCTCTCTTTGGGATTCAGTGTTGGTAGGATGATGGAATTCTTATTCATCACCATTAGAAAGTGTCATTGTTTCTTCCAGTGTAAAGTGAATAGTAAGTAATATTCGATATACGTGTCTCCTCTTGGTTCAAGACGCTAGTAGAGTCGTGTTATTCTATGAGCTTGTCTCAGTTATAAAAAGGGTTTTCTGGTAAATTGTCGGAGATTTCTTTTTATAGGAAAGTTAAATTGACATAGATGTTGTTCCATAAAGATCATTTAATGTCTATTTCTTCAATTGCGATTCTTTGGATAGCCTGACTCAGAAGTAGTCTAGCTTTGCTAGCCAAGGAAATAAGAAGATGAGCTTCCTAAATTTCTGAAGCTCGAATTATTCCTATCCTCAATCCATTGCCATCTTTTCTTCATCCGGTACTAGTGAGCGTAGGCGGTTAGTAGCCACTTGTGATGTTTCCCATGTTGAGCCAGAGTGCATGTCAAGGTAGTCGGGTAAGCACATTGTTGTATTTTAAGGCTTCTAAGGGTAATGAGAAGCGTCATTTGACCCCTGAGTTGATTCATCAAGCAGTGGTGCAAGAGTTGCAACTGTTTGGCAACTCGAGAGGGTAATTTGGTAGCTCAGGTCTGAGCCGCGTCCTGTTTTATCTAAGTCTTCCTTAGTCCAGTAGACTGTGCGAGGATGGCTATTTTTTTTTCAAATTGGATGTATGAGTTTATGCTCTAAGTGGAGGATTCTTCCTCCAATACTGAATGCTAATATTAAATCTCAAATGCGTTGCTGAAGCGTAAGCTAATTCTTTGTTTTATCGACCTGTTCTATATCGAAAAGTATATCGATGAGGCGATTCATCGTCGGAATCATGTTAATCCATCTAGAGTCTCGTGTATCTTTGTTCTGACAATGTAGAACTCTCCTTTTGTAATCGAGGAAGGGTCAACTTAGCCAGAATAAGCTGGGCAATAGTGTTATGATATTATCAGGATATGTTTTATCTCGGGAAAGAGCTGTGTGTGTTATAATTCTAATTTTGAAATCATAAGATAATGTCCGTGAAATAGTTTATGAAGGTCGTTCAAGTTCTCTTTTTATCTGTGTGAATTTTTATTTAGACTTAGGCTCGTTCGAGGACGAAAGAAAGTCTAAGTGGAGGAGAATAAAACGACCTTAGGTACTCGTTACGGGAATTAGGACTCCGATTGGCGTGCCGATAATTTTAAAATCTTAGTAAGATTCATTAGGACATGTCTGTAAAACTGGAAGTACATCGGACTTTGTTTGGTAGGTATCGAAAGAAGGTTTCAATTTTCATTAGCAATAAATTTTAAACAGAGGTTTTCGAGCTCGATTTTGGCGAATGAGCTCCGATTCAAAATTTGAAAGCGTCGTTAGGTTTGTACGGTCATTCGTAACCAGTGTAAACTTTCAAAAGTGAATTTATATTTCAAAAATTAATAATTTGATTATCTTCTATTTAATTCGCATCTTGAATTTCGAGAATCCAATTTGAGATCCGCCTTAGCGAGTATGTTACATATATTTTGTATAACTTGCTTGAAAAAATAATTAAGATGGTAGCGGTGCTGACTTGCTAAGGATAAAATCCTTAACATAGAAATTCAGAAACATAAGAAAGAGGCGAGACCAGAACAAGAAACAAAAAGAACGCAGTGAGCATAAAAGAAACGCCAGAAAAGAAAGAAAAAGGAGCAAGACAAAAATATGATTTTCACCCCGAAACATCCAGGTAATGATGTTAATTCATTATCTCAGTTTATTACGTGTATTTGAATATATTTTAACAGTAGAAATTGAAATATTAGTTATCGTTCTAACAAGTTAAATTGATAGCTTAAAGGGTTAATTGGACCCTGATAATGGAATTAATGATATATTCGTACTCAGGGAATAATGGGCTGCCCATAAATGAAATTTATTTAGGGTTTGGTTATGCGACTTTGAACCCTGTACATAGGCCTGGCCTGCGTATCGCGTATGCGAATATGGTATTAGGTTCCATGCCTTTAGCCTAATTTGATATATTTTTTTGCTTATTGAATATAGTAGGATCGTTTGGCAGTGAATCCAAAGGATAAGGAGGCTGTTGATTTGCACTTTTGAATAAGGTAAGTGTTTGTATCCATTTCTTTGGAAGCCTTTGGCCTTGTGGATATTCTACCACGTGTTCCTTACGTGTGCAGCTGCCGATAGGCGTACTCATTACGCCTTAGCTTTGGATTTACATTGTATATTATATGTTATCCCCTGTTGTTGGTATTGCATTGAACATATGAGCATTGTACTTTGGTTTTGAGCTTGACATATACTTTCCGGTGTCGCATCCTATTTTTTTACCGAACCGGTTAAAGTTCGAAATATGGCTCGACTTATTGGGTAACTCACGGGTAAAGAGCTGGAGTCGCCACCTAACATATTTTTTTAACTAGCCGTATTAGTGCACCTATTTTATTTCTAGCTAATTTTATGATTAACTCCGAAACTTAAGTCTATGAACCAGAAATTCTAGGTAAGGGTTCAAGTTAACCCGTGAGGAAAGAGTTAGGCACCTCTCAGGCTCCACCAAATGTCGCTACCGGCCAGACTAAACAATTGAGATTCTAAGTAAATAAGCAAATAAAATAGCTAAGTAAAATAGACAAGTAATTAAATGGCTACGATAATATGCATATAATTAAAGGGTTAAATAAAAAAAGGTTTTAAGCCCACGGATTGGCTTTTTCCAAAGGTACCTTGCAAAAATAAAAATAAGTTAGTACGACAATTAATAAAGTGAAATAATAATAATAATAAATAACCATAAGAATAATAAATACCAGTAAGAATAATAATAATACGAGTAATATTATTAAATAATAATATAATGAAAATAAATAAAGGATTTTCTTCTATCTGTTCTCTTTCAAAAATAGACCGTCGTATCTCATCAAATTTTACCTCACAAAAATATAAAGAAAATAAGTTAGTAAAAAAAATAATAATAATAATAGCACAAAATATCAATAATACCAATAATAATAAATATGAAAATAATAATAAAATAAAGGAAAATGGATTTTGTAAAAGTGTAGGCTCAGAATGGTGTATTCCATCAAGCAGAGGTTAGGGGTGTCGGTACGGCTGCAAACACGGAGCCCGGGCCGATTTGCCATGCCAGGTACCTTCAATCCCACCACTCTACAATCGCTTACTTTGCAAAGTGATATGCATCGTCATCGCCTATTTGTTTTAGGGACACATGGATGGAGGTGTTTTAGCATAGTATCTATCCGAATCATTCAGCAGGCCTCAATATATGTAAATATATTTTTCATTGGCCGTAATTGGTATAGAATTCGTCAATTCGTTGTATTTCCGTCAAATCATTGTGTAGGCCTTAAATTAAAATATTTTCATAGGCCAGTGTGTACTACGTAGCATCTGCTCAAATTCCACAGTATAATATATTAACTTGTCATCTACAAAACTCAGAAGACCAGTCAAACCAAAGAATCAAAAGAGCAAAGGTACGGCAGAATCAACGATGAAGCCAAAGCCCAAACACATGGTGTATAACTCCTCACAACTCGCTGCAAAATATCATGAAAATCAGGAAACAAGATCAGTGCAATACAGTAACGCTTCAGTCATGGATAAGTTGGAAGAAACCGAACTAGTCACGTTACAATCCAGACACGGAAATCATAAGAACAAAAATATACAGAAGCAACAGCAGAACAAAGGAATGAACACACCCAGGTTTGATATCTCTGAATGGAAACCGACAGCGGTGGCGGCGAAACAACAAAGGAGGAGCAACAACCATTCTGTTTTTTCAATGAGGTGCACAGCGGCATCGCTGCAACTCCGACGGTATCGCTACAAACTCCAACACTCTCCTTTCGATCTCAGTTACAAGTCGACAAAACGGGATCTCTGTTTCTGATTTTGTTCCTCCGGTGACTCCTCATCGAGTCTCGATGGTTAACAGTGGTGGTGGTGGTGGTGGCATTTTTCTTCTAGTTTGAACTGTGAATCCCCTTCTTCAAACTCCCCTATCCCGATCCCCTTTTCTCTGTTTCAGATCCGTTGACCCCAATCCCCGATCTCCCTTTTCTCTGTTCTGATGGATGTGTGTGTGCGCACTTATGGATTGGTTTTTTTGTGTGCTGTAATGGTTGGACGTAAAATGTGGGTGTGTGACACGACCCGGAATCCGGTTAGGCCGTGCGGGCACCCGACATCCTCCCCTAGACCCGTCGGGCGAACCCTTACTAATTAAATTAGGAAAATAAATATAACAATTCATAAATAAGGACAAGACTTTAAAAAAAACAGACATACTGATACCTCTAAGCTGTACAGAAGAAATTATAGCTGACTACCCAACATACTAGGTTTAGGGCTATCCAAACTAGACACCAAAGTGTACAAAATAAGACAGATACCTCCTGAAGGGGGGGAAACTGCAATTGAAATAATAAACAATAAACTGGTGGCCATCCGGAATAAAAGCTGGCTCACCCTGACAGTTGAAGTCGTCTTCGCTCCTTCACAACGTGGTGAACTCAATCCTGGGGCGAACCTGCCGAAACGAAATAGATAGACAAAAACAAACAACAAACAAGGGTGAGTCAAAAGGACTCAATAAATGGGGCAGACTAGCCACTTCAAGGAATAAAATAGCTAGCCAGGGAGAAAAGAAATAGATAAACAAAATTTCTCTTATTTAAATTATGAAAAGGGAGAGCCAGATAATAACTAGAAACACGTATGGAATCACAAACTCATTAAAAACCAAGAATGCAAGATAGCCAGAGCAGATAGGTATCCCGAACATATCAACAATCAGAAATACATATATTTATACCGTTGCGGTGTGCAACCCAATCCATATATTTATACCATTGCGGCGTGCCACCCGATCCATATATTTATACTGTTGCAGCGTACAACCTGATCCCCGCAACCCAGAATACGAGTCAGAAATATATAGGTAAACTGAGATATGTCTACGACATAGTATACATACCGCATACATAAAACACAACACAATACACATAATAGTCAGTATGCGGTGCAATGAGATCGGATGAATTCGGTACGATTCAATGTATTCACATATGAATGAGATGGGATGAATGCGGTACGATGCAATGCATTCACATATGCCTGATACCTATCTCCGGCGCAGGATTCTCATCGTCTACCAGGAGATATATGCAATAATGATCCTTCACCGGCTCAGGAGTCTCATCGATTACTGGGAGGTATATGCAATAATGACCCTTCACCGTCTTGGGACTCTCATCGATTACCGGGAAATATATGCAATGATTATCCTTCATCGGCTCGGGACTTTATTCGATTACCGGGAAGTATATGCAATGATGACCCTTCACTAGCTCAGGACTCTCATCGATTACCGGGAAGTAAACGCAATAATGACCCTTCATCGGTGCGGGACTCTCATCGCCAACCGGGAAGTATATGCAATAATGACCCTTCACCGGTGCGGGACTCCCATCGCCAACCGAGAAGTATATGCAATGATGAACCTTCACCGGCTCGGGACTCTCATCGATTACCGAGAAGTATATGCAATGATCAAAACTAGAGTGCAATGCTCATATGCTCAATGCAATACCAACAACATGGCATAACATATAATACACAATGTAAATTTAAAGCTAGTGCGTAATGAGTACGCCTATCGGCAGCTACACACGCAAGGAACACGTGGTAGAATATCCACAAGGCCAAGGGCCTCCAAAGAAATGGATTCAAACACTTACCTAATTCCAAAGCTAACACTCCTACCCAACAACAGCTTTATCCTTTTGGATTCACTGCCCAAACAATCCTGCTTATTCAATAAGCAGAAAATATATCAAATTAGGCGAAAGGCTTCATTCCCTAAGTCTTCGGGAAATGCGGTTAGGAACCTGATACCCTATTTGCATACGCAATACACAGGTCAGGCCTATGTACAGGGTTCAAAGTCACATAACCAAACTCTAAATATATGTTACCCATAACTCACTAAGTATGAATATATAATGAATTCCATTATCGGGTCCAATTGACCTTTGAAACTATCAATTGAACTTATTAAAACGATGTCTAATATACCAATTTTTACCGTAAAAATATATTCAAACACGCGTAATAAGCTAAGATAATGAGTTAACATCATTACCTGGATGTTTCGGGGTGAAAATCCTAATTTTCTCCGGCTCCTTTTCCTTTCCCTTTTCCTTCCTCTCTTCACGTTTTTTGCTTTATGCTCTTGTTTCTCGTTTCTGTTCTAGTGTTTATTTTGGATTAAGGGCCACCGGCCATCTTATCCATTTTCTTTCTCTTTTGTTTTTCCTTTTTTTTTTCCTTTTCTTTTCGTGACGAAAATTAAAACGGTAACCTACAATATTCGAAATAATTCCAACTTCTGCATACAAGTTATACAAAATATACGTAACACGCTTGCTCAGGCGGATCTCAAATCGGACTCTCGAAACTCAATATGCTAATTAAATGGAAAAAGATCAAATTATTTAACTTTCGGTATTTTAGCGGAAACTAGCCGAACAACCTCGAAATTCACTTCCAAAAATTCACAAAAGTCACAAATAATCATACGAACCTCACGGCGCTTTTGAATTTCGAATCGGAGCTCATTCCCTAAACCGAGCTCGAAAATCTCTTTTTAATATTTATCGACAATAAAAACTGAAACCTTCTTCCGATGCCTACCAAAGGAGGTCTGATTTAGCTCAAATTCTACAGATAAGTCCCAACAGACCTAACAAATTTTTTTAAATTATTGGCACGCAAATTGGAGTTCTAACTCCCGAAACGACTGACCGAGGTTGTTTCATTCTCCTCCACTTAGACTCTTGTTGGTCCTCGAACGAGCCTAAGTCTAAAGCAAGATTCATGAAAATAACAAGAGAACTTGCACAACCTTCATAAGCTACGCCACGGGCATTATCTCCTTATTACAGGATCAGAATTATATTATGCACATCGTACTTTTGGAAGAAAATATATCTAAATAACAAGATAATACCATTGCACAGCTTATTCTGACTAAGCTGATCCTTCCTCGATTACGAGAGAGTTCTATATTTTTGAGGCAAAGATACACGGAGCTTTGAATGGGTTAACATGATTCTACCGACGAATCACCTCGTCGATATGCTTTTCCGATATAGAATAGGTTAATGAAACTAAGAATTAGCTTACACTCTCGCAACACCTTAGATATTTATATTTATATTCCTTATTGGAGGAAGACTTCTCCACTTAGAGCTTCAGGTCATACAGCTAAGTTGAATAAAAATAGTCATTCTCGCACAACCTACTGGATTAAGGAAGACTTAGCTAAATAGAGAATTCTGCTCAGACCTGAGCTACCAAATTACTCTCTCGAGTTGCCAAACAGCTGCAACCTCGATTTCACAACTACATACCTTTGCCATAAGCACCACCGCTTGATGGATCAAATCAGAGGTCAAATGATATCTCTCATTACCCTTAGTAGCCTTGAAAAACAACAATGTGCTTACCCAGCCACGTTGACACGCACTCTGGCTCAACACAGGGAATATCATAAGAGGCTACTGACCTCCTAAACTCACCAGTGCCGAACAAAGAAGAGATGGCAACGGACTGAGGATAGAAATAATTAGAGCATTAGGAAGCTCATCTTCTTATTTACTTGGCTCCCAGAGCTACACTACTTCCAAGTCACGCAAAACAAAGAATCGCAATTGAAGAGATAGACATTAAATAAGCTTTATGGAATAACATCTATGTCAATTTAACTCTCACATAAGAAGGAAGCTCAGAAAATTTACCAGAAAACCTTTTATACCGAGACAAACTTATAGAATAACATGACTCTACCAGCGTCTCGAACCAAGAGGAAGACACATAGATCGAATATTACTTACTTATCACTTTGCACTGGAAGAAACGATGACACTTTTGATGGTGACGAATTAGGATCCCATTATCCTACCAACATTGAATTCCGACGACAGAGGTAAACTGATTTGACATTATAACAGAATGAGGCACAACAAGACGCCAAGAAAAAAATACCAATATTCACTCAAAAATCTCTCACATTTAAACCAGATAAACTAGTAGGGACATCACAAATGGAAGGAATTAATCATATCAGAAGCTCACCCCTCTACCGCAATCGATTCTTAATAGAAACGACAATCAAGGAAACCATCGAAACATGATAAGACACACCATTTCCATATCGATTGAAAGAATCAAATCTTACTCACATTTGAGGGAAGAATAAATCCCAGGGTCTACTACATCGGATACCTCAGCATCCCGCCAGACTAGCAGTTCATAGAACTGCCTCTGCAGCTGAGTTGAGCCACTACCCTGACAATCACTTTCTGAAGAATCACTGCCACCACACTCCCAACCTATACTGGATGGTGGCATTTATTTTTCTGATTGAGATCTAAATGAAATCCCTTCTGACTGTGACGATGCCTGATGATGAGAGAAAAGACGACTACCTACTTGTCGAAGTAAGGGAAAACTTCTCAAAGGATAGCCAGGCTCACGAAAATGATAACACCTTTTCGCTGAAAATGGAAGCTAGAAAGATTGTTGATAACTGTAAAGAAAAGACTGAATCTGATCTTGGCGAGCTACTGGCGCACTCCATGAATCACGTGACACAAGTTGAGATAACCTAGTGAAAAGACCTCGGTCAGTCGTTTCAGAAGTTAGGGCTCCGATTGGTGTGCCGATAATTTTAAAATATTTTTAAGGTCCATTAAGACCTGTCTGTAAAATTTGAGCTAAATCAGAACTCGTTTGGTAGGCATCGGAAGAAGGTTTCAGTTTTTATTGTCAATAAATATTAAAAAGGGATTTTCGAGTTCGGTTTTGGCGAACGAGCTCCGAATCAAAATCCGAAAGCGCTGTTAGGTTCGTATGATTATTTGTGACTTTTGTAAACTTTCAAAAGTGAATTTCGATGTTGTTCGGCTAGTTTCCGCTAAAATGCCGAAAGTTAAATTATTTGACTTCTTTTCCATTTAAATTCGCATCTTGAGTTTCGGGAGTCCAATTTGAGATCCGCCTTCGCGAGTATGTTACATATATTTTGTATAACTTGTATGCAAAAGTTGGAATTATTTCGAATATCGCAGGGTACCGTTTTAATTTTCGTTGCGAAAAGAAAATAAAACAATAAAGAAAAACGAAAAAAAGACAAAAAAGGAAATGGCAAGCTGCTGGTTCTTATTTGCCCACAAAATCAAAAATAGAAGGAATACATTAGTAAAAAGCATTTGTCTGTTGGATCTCCCAATAAAGATACCCAACTCGTGCTAATCTCTTACCCTCTCGATTCCGAGTTGATAAGGACTTGCGTTCATTTTGTTGAATTATTTGCATTAGTTTCGACTCCTCCATTTTCTTTTTTCATCATATTCACACTCATACTGTCCTTCACTTCCTCTTGATGTTAGAGCAAATTAAATAGAAAATATTAAACTAGAAACAGAAACGTTAACAAAACAAAGCAGAAAGAAAATAAAATAGCGGGGAGGAAGAGAAAAATGCCAGAAAATAAGAAAAGGGGCCGGAGAAAAGTAGAATTTTCTCCCTGAAATATTCAGATAATGATCCTAATATATTATTTGAGTTTATTATGTGTGTTTGAATATGTTGTAACGGTAAAACTAGGAATATTAGACACCGCCCTAATGACGTAAATTGATAGTTTAAAGGGTCAAATGGACCCCGAAAATGAAATTGATTATATATTCGTACTCAGTGAGTTGTGGGCAACTTATAAATATAATTTATTTTGAGTTTGGTTATGTGACCATAAATCCTGTACATAGGCCTGGCCTGCGTATTGCGTATACGAATAGGGTATCAAGTTCCAACCTGGATTGCCCTAAGATGTGATGAATGAAGCCTTTAGCCTAATGTGATATATTTTTCTGCTTATTGATCACAGTGGGATCGTTTGGAAATGAATTCAAAAAATAACGCGGTTGTTGGTCGCAATGCTAACTTTTGAGAGAGGTAAGTGTTTATATCCATTTCTTTGGAGGCACCTGGCCTCGTGGATTTTCTACCACGTGTTCCTTACGTGTGTAGCTGCCGATAGGCGTACTCATTACGCCTTAGCTTTGGATTTATATTCTATATTATATATTATGTCCTGTTATTGGTATTGCATTAAGAATCTGAGTATTGTACTTTGGCTGTGAGTTGGTATATACTTTCCAGCTATCGATGAGAGTCCCGCGCTGGTGATGGGTTATTATTGCATCATGTTGCATTCGTATGCACATTGCATCATATTGAGGGTAGGAGGATTCCGCCCTCGGAGCAGGAGGATTCCGCTCCATTGCATCATATTGAGTGTAGGAGGATTCCACCCTCGGAGCAGGAGGATTCCGCTCCATTGCATCATATTGAGGGTAGGAGGATTCCGCCCCCGGAGCAGGAGGATTCCGCTCCATCTAGTTGGCACATGTGACACCATTGCATCATAATGCATTCATCCCATTTCATTGCACTGCGTGCCGACTATTGTCTGACTATCGTGTTGTGTTTTATATATGCGGTATGTATACCGTATCTCAGTTTGCCTATATATTTCTGGCTCGTATCCCGAGTTGCACGTCGCGACAATATAAATACACGGATCGGATCGGGTTACACGCCGCAACAGTATAAATATACGGATCGGATCGGGTTACACGCCGCAACAATATAAATATACGAATCGGGTTGCACGCCGCAACAGTATGAATATATGGATCGGGTTGCACACCGTAACAGGATGTATTTCTGATTGTCGACAGGTTCAGGATATCTATATGTTCTGTCTACCTTATGTCCCTGGCTGTTTATGATTCCATACGTGTTTTCAGTTATTATTTGGCTTTGCCTGTTTATAGTTCAAATAAGATGGATTTAGTTTATCTGTTTTTCTTCTCCCTGGCTAGCTATCCTATTCTTTGAGGTTGCTAGTCTGCCCCACTTATTGAGTCCTTTTGACTCACCCTTGTTTGTTGTTTGTTTCTTGTCTATCTATTTCGTTTCGGCAGGTTCGCTCCAGGATTGAGTTCGCCACGTTGTGAAGGAGCGAAGACGACTTCAGCTGTCAGGGTGAGCCAGCTTTTATTACGGATGGCCACCAGTTTATTGGTTATTATTTCAGTTGGCATTTGCTCCCTTCATGAGGTATTTGTCTTCTTCTGTACTCTTAGATGTCTAGTCTGCATAGCCCTAAACTTAGTATGTTGGGTAGTTAGCTGTAATTTTCTTTCGTACAGCTTAGAAGTGTCAATATGTCTGTGTTTTTTTAAGTCTTGTCCTTATTTATGAACTATTATACTTATTTTCCTAATTTAATTGGTAAGGGTTCGCCCGACGGGTCTAGGGGAGGATGTCGGGTGCCCGCACGGCCTAACCAGATTCTTGGTCGTGTCAGTTGGTATCAGAGCCCAGTTTAGTGTCTATCCAGACTAAGACAGTGTCTAGTAGAGTCTCGCTGATGGGTATGTAGACGTCCGTACTTATCTACGAGAGGCTATGATGGCATTTAGGAAGTTTCACTTCCTTCTTTTCTGATCGTGCATCGATCAAGGATTCAAAAGTATTTTCATTAATTTTTTTAATTCCTTTGCAGTAACTGTAAAACCCTCGTGCGACAAATCAGCAAACTGTATGAGTTCAAGACGAAGCAGTCTAGCCAGGGGCTAGCACTGATGAAGCCCCGAGAGTTTTTCTCATTGTGCTGACGATCTAGTTATGGAGGTCCCAGCTGTACGAGCTCGCGACGGGTAAGGGAGTAGGGCCTTGTGGTTCCCTTGGCTCTACAATGCTTTTACGAGAATCTTGGCAATGCAGATACCACAATAACCTATTATTCGCTAGGCAGCTTATCAGGTTACCACAGATGCAGATGTTCGGACTTAGAGGGCTCTTGTCCTAGTTCTTAATATTGCCGCCGTAAAGTATGTTCCGGAGGCAGCATGTGGTGTGCCTCCAATTGCTCTGGCTGGGTAGGTAACTGATATAATTATTGCGTCCAAGTGCTCAAAGAGGTTGCATTATTTTATGCGGTTAAACATCCCGATATTCCCAAGCAATGCATTAGATAATCCCTGTGTATGTTTTTAAAAATAAAAATAAAATGATGTCAGCATATCCTTCAGGCTCTTGATTATATCGAGCGGTATGGTGTTGATTATTCTTCTTTCCAGTTTCAGTGGTCCAGTCTTGAACTGGTGGGCCGCTCTCTTATTAACTAACTTGGTTCGGTTTTCTTCTAGATTCGTGGAAAAGTTCCTTTTAAGTAGCGAGCGAGACGAAAAGTGTTGCCAGTTTGAGTGGATTGGACAGGGTAGCCTGTCGGTTAGCCTGTTAGTGTTTCAGAATATGAGATTGAATTTTATAGAATGGCTGAATATGCATTAAAACTAGTCCATGAACCTTCCGAGAATGTTCAAAGATTTATTGGTGACCTTTCTCTTTCCTTGAAATCCCAAATGGCTCGAGAGATTGAGGTCGGGATTTAATTTGATATTGTTGTTGATATCGAAGGTACGAGGCATACCATAAGTTGGGGGGAAGAGTTAGAGCGGGAGATCAAGAGATCCCGTGGCCCTAGTGGATAACTATGGTACCTTATTTGGAGGCAAGAGTTTTGATTATTTTGGGAGGTCACCTGCTAGGTTATCTCAGCTTGTAGAGCGTGATTCTCAAAGTGCTCGTGTAGTTCATCAAGATTAGACTCAACTTTCTCTTTACAGCTATCAACTTTTAGTCAAAAAGGTGTTATCATTGTCGTGAGTCTGGTTATCCTTTGAGGAGTTTTTCCTTATTCCGGCAAGTAGGTCGTCGTCCTTTCTCTCGGCCTCAGGCACCTGCAAAGTCGCAGGGGATTTTATTTAGATCTCAATCCTCTAGAGAAATGCCACCATCCAGTAGAGGTTGAGATTGTGGTGGCAGTGGTTCTCCAGAAAGTGCTTGTCAGGGTAGTGGCTCAGCTCAGCTGCAGAGGCAGTTCTATGAACTGCTAGTCTGGCAGGATGCTGAGGCATCCGATATAGTAGACCCGTGTGTTTCTTCTTCCCTTATTTGTAAGTAAGAATTATCTTTCCGATCGATCTGGAAATGGTATGTCTTATCATGTTTCGACGGTTTCCTTGGATATTGTCGTAATTAAGAATCGGTTGCGGTAGAGGGGTGAGTTTCTGATACGATTTATTCCTGGCATTTATGAGACCCTACTAGTTTATCTGATCTAAATATGAGAGATTTGACGATGAGTATTGCTATTGCCTGCTTGGAATCCTGTTATGCCACCTTGTGTTATTATGTCAAGTCATTTTACCTCTCTCCTCGAAAATCAGTGTTGGTAGGATGATGGGATTCTTATTCGTCACCATCAGGAAGTGTCGTTGTTTCTTCCGGTGTAAAGTGGTTAGTAAGTAATGCTCGATCTATGTGTCTCCTCTTGGTTCGAGATTCTAGTAGAGTCATTCTATGAGCTTGTCTTAGTTATAAAAGGGTATTTTGGTAAATTGTTAGAGTTCCTTCTTATTGGGAGGTTAAATTGGTATGGATGTTTTTCCATAAAGTTTATTTAATGTCTATTTCTTCAATTGCGATTCTTTGGCTAGCCTGACTCGGAAGTAGTCTAGCTTTGGTAGCCAAGCAAATAAGAAGATGAACTTCCTGAAGCTCTAATTATTTCTATCCTCGATCCATTTCCATTTCTTCTTCGTCCGGCACTAGTGAGCTTGGGCGATTGGTAGCCGCTTGTGACGTTCCCTGTGTTGAGCCAGAGTACGTGTTATTGTAGCCGGGTAAGTATATTATTGTTTTGAATATCAGTTTATCCGGGTATCCATTCCCATGTATAGTATAGTGCTGGTTCTGTTTTTGCGGACCATCCAGTTTCAGGGGAAACTCTGCCGAAATTTTTATATAGAAGTACCATCCATCAGGCGGTGGTGTGTACGGCAAAGGTATGGAGTTGTGAACTCGAGAGTTGCAGCTGTTTGGCAACTCGAAAGTGTAGTTGGTAGCTTAGGTCTGCCTACATTCAGCTTTTAGCTAAATCTTCTTTAGTCCAGCAGACTGTGCGAGGATGGTTATTCCTAGTCAAATGGCTGCATGAGTTTGTGCTTTAAGTGGAGGAGTCTTCCTCCAAATACTGAATGGTAATATTAAATCTCTGAGGTGTTGATACCACCTTTCTCACGACCCAAAGTAAGGCCACGACAGAAATCTATAATAAGTGTCGATCATTGCTAAACCCATTCAAAGTTCCGTGTATCTTTGCTTCGAAAATGTAGAACTCTCTTCCCGTGATCGAGGAAGGATCAGCTTAGTTAGAATAAGCTGTGCAATGGTATTATCGTATTATCCAGATATATTTTGTTCCAAAAGTACGATGTGCGTAGTATAATTCTGATCCTGTAATCAAGAGATAAGGTCTGTGGAGTAGCTTATGAAGGTCGTGTAAGTTCTTTTGTTATCTGTGCGAATTTATCGTTAGACTTAGGCTCGTTCGAGGACGAACGAGAGTTTAAGTGGAGGAGAATGAAACGACCTCGGTCAGTCGTTTCAGAAGTTAGGGCTCCGATTGGTGTGCCGATAATTTTAAAATATTTGTAAGGTCCATTAAGACCTGTCTGTAAAATTTGAGCTAAATCAGAACTCGTTTGGTAGGCATCAGAAGAAGGTTTCAGTTTTTATTGTCAATAAATATTAAAAAGGGATTTTCGAGTTCAGTTTTGGCGAACGAGCTCCGAATCGAAATCCGAAAGCGCTGTTAGGTTCGTATAATTATTTGTGACTTTTGTAAACTTTCGAAAGTAAATTTTGATGTTGTTCGGCTAGTTTCCGCTAAAATGCCGAAAGTTAAATTATTTGACTTCTTTTCCATTTAAATTCGCATCTTGAGTTTCGGGAGTCCAATTTGAGATCTGCCTTCATGAGTATGTTACATATATTTTGTATATCTTGTATTCAAAGTTGGAATTATTTCGAATATCGCAGGGTACCGTTTTAATTTTCGTTGCGAAAGGAAAATAAAACAATAAAGAAAAACGAAAAAAAGACAAAAAAGGAAATGGCAAGCTGCTGGTTCTTATTTGCCCACAAAATCAAAAATAGAAGGAATACATTAGTAAAAAGCATTTGTCTGTTGGATCTCCCAATAAAGATACCCAACTCGTGCTAATCTCTTACCCTCTCTATTCCAAGTTGATAAGGACTTGCGTTCATTTTGTTGAATTATTTTAATTAGTTTCGACTCCTCCATTTTCTCTTTTCATCATATTCACACTCATACTGTCCTTCACTTCCTCTTGATGTTAGAGCAAATTAAATAGAAAATATTAAACTAGAAACATAAACGTTAACAAAACGAAGCAGAAAGAAAATAAAATGGCGGGGAGGAAGAGAAAAATGCCAGAAAATTAGAAAAGGGGCCGGAGAAAAGTAGAATTTTCTCCCTAAAAAATTTAGGTAATGATCCTAATATATTATTTGAGTTTATTACGTGTGTTTGAATATGTTGTAACGGTAAAACTAGAAATATTAGACACTGCCCTAATGACGTAAATTGATAGTTTAAAGGGTCAAATGGACTCCGAAAATGAAATTGACTATATATTCGTACTCAGTGAGTTATGGGAAACTTATAAATGTAATTTATTTTGAGTTTGGTTATGTTACCATAAACTCTGTACATAGGCCTGGCCTGCGTATTGCGTATACGAATAGGGTATCAGGTTCCTACCTGGATTGCCCTAAGATGTGAGGAATGAAGCCTTTAGCCTAATGTGATATACTTTTCTGCTTATTGATCACAGTGGGATCGTTTGGCAATGAATTCAAAAAATAACGCGGTTGTTGGTCGCAATGCTAACTTTTGAGAGAGGTAAGTGTTTATATCCATTTCTTTGGAGGCACCTGGCCTCGTGGATTTTCTACCACGTGTTCCTTACGTGTGTAGCTGTCGATAGGCGTACTCATTACGCCTTAGCTTTGGATTTATATTCTATATTATATATTATGTCCTGTTATTGGTATTGCATTGAGAATCTGAGTATTGTACTTTGGCTGTGAGTTGGTATATACTTTCCAGCTGCCGATGAGAGTCCCGCGCTGGTGATGGGTTATCATTGCATCATGTTGCATTCGTATGCACATTGCATCATATTGAGGGTAGGAGGATTCCGCCCTCGGAGCAGGAGGATTCCGCTCCATTGAATCATATTGAGTGTAGGAGGATTCCGCCCTCGGAGCAGGAGGATTCCGCTCCATAGCATCATATTGAGTGTAGGAGGATTCCGCCCTCGGAGCCGGAGGATTCCGCTCCATTGCATCATATTGAGGGTAGGAGGATTCCTCCCCCGGAGCAGGAGGATTCCGCTCCATCTAGATGGCACATGTGACACCATTGCATCATAATGCATTCATCCCATTTCATTGCACTGCGTGCCGACTATTGTGTGACTATCGTGTTGTATTTAATATATGCGGTATGTATACCGTATCTCAGTTTGCCTATATATTTCTGGCTCTATCCCGAGTTGCACATCGCGACAATATAAATACACGGATCGGATCGGGTTGCACGCCGCAACAGTATAAATATACGGATCGGGTTGCACGCCGCAACAGTATAAATATATGAATCGGGTTGCACGCCGCAACAGGATGTATTTCTGATTGTCGACATGTTCAGGATATCTATATGTTCTATCTACCTTATGTCCCTGGCTGTTTATGATTCCATACGTGTTTTCAGTTATTATTTGGCTTTGCCTGTTTATAGTTCAAATAAGATGGATTTAGTTTATCTGTTTTTCTTCTCCCTGGCTAGCTATCCTATTCTTTGAGGTGGCTAGTCTGCCCCACTTATTGAGTCCTTTTGACTCACCCTTGTTTGTTGTTTGTTTCTTGTCTATCTATTTCGTTTCGGCAGGTTCGCTCCAGGATTGAGTTCGCCACGTTGTGAAGGAGCGAAGACGACTTCAGCTGTCAGGGTGAGCCAGCTTTTATTCCGGATGGCCACCAGTTTATTGGTTATTATTTCAGTTGCATTTTGCTCCCTTCAGGAGGTATTTTTCTTCTTCTGTACTCTTAGATGTCTAGTCTGGATAGCCCTAAACTTAGTATGTTGGGTAGTTAGCTGTAATTTTCTTACGTACAGCTTAGAAGTGTCAATATGTCTGTGTTTTTTTAAGTCTTGTCCTTATTTATGAACTATTATATTTATTTTCCTAATTTAATTGGTAAGGGTTCGCCCGACGGCTCTAGGGGAGGATGTCGGGTGCCCGCACGGCCTAACCGGATTCCGGGTCGTGTCACCTAGAAGGTGACCTCCTAAAATAATCAGAACTCTTACCTCCAAATGAGGTACCATGGTTACCCACTAGGGCCATGGGATCTCTTGCTCTCCCGCTCTAACTCTTCCCACTCTAACTTATGGTATGCCTTGTACCTTCGAACAATATCAACAGCAACATCAAATGAAATCCTGAACTCGATCTCTTGAGCAATCTGGGATCTCAAGGAAAAATAAAGGTCATCAATAAATATTTGAATCTCTCGAAAGGCTCATGGACTAGCTCTAATGCATATCCAACCATTCTATAGAATTCAATCTCACATTCTGAAACCAACAGGTTAACCGACAGGCTACCCTATCCAATCCACCCAAATTGGCAACACTTTTCATCTCGTTCGCTACTTGAAAGGAACTTTTCCACGAATCTAGCAGAAAAATCGAACCAAGCTGGACCCCTGAAACTGGAAAGCTGAATAATCAACACCATACCGCTCGATATAATCAAGAGCATGAAGGATACACTGACATTATTTTATTTTAAAAAGAATCACGAGGTTTATCTGATGCATTGCTTAAGAATATCGGAAGGTTCAACCATGTAAAATAATTCAATCTCTTCGGACACTCGGACCGAGCTATTACCCGGGCTAGCTAACTAGCCAGAATAACTAGAGGCACAACACATGCTGCCTTCAGAACATAGTTTACTGCGGAAATTAAGACCTGGAATAGGAGCTCCCTGAGACCGAATGTCTCCATCTGCGGCAACCTAATAAGCTACCTAGCGAATAATAGGTTCTTACAGTATCTACGTCACCAAGATTCTCGTAAAGCATCGTAGAGCAAAGGGAACCATAAGGCCCTGCTCCCTTGCCCATCGCGAGCTCATACAACTGGGACCTCCGCAACTGGATCATCAGCACGATCCACATCTCTCGAGGCTTGAGTAGCTCTAGCCCCAGGCTAGACTACTTCATCCTGAACTCCTACCGTTTGTTGATATGTTGCACGAGGGTTCACAATTACTACGAACGAATTAACGAAAATACTTTTGCATCCTAGATCGATACACGATCAGAAAAGAAGGAAGTGAAACTTCCTAAATGCCATCATAGCCTCTCGTAGATAAATACGGACGTCTACGTACCCATCAACAAGACTCTACTAGATACTGTCTGAGTCTGGATAGACTCTGAATTAGGCTCTGATACCAACTGACACGACCCGGAATTCGGTTAGGCCGTGCGGGTACCCGACATCCTCCCCTAGACCGTCGGGTGAACCCTTACCAATTAAATTAGGAAAATAAATATAACAATTCATAAATAAGGACAAGACTTTAAAAAAAATACATACATACTGATACCTCTAAGCTGTACAAAAGAAATTACAGCTGACTACCCAACATACTAGGTTTAGGGCTATCCAGACTAGACATCTAAGAGTATAAAAGAAGACAGATACCTCCTGAAGGGGGCAAACTGCAACTGAAATTATAAAAATTAAACTGGTGGCCATACAGAATAAAAGCTGGCTCACCCTGACAGCTGAAGCCATCTTCGCTCCTTCACAACGTGGTGAACTCAATCCTGGGGCGAACCTGCCGAAACGAAATAGATAGATAAAAACAAACAACAAGCATGGGTGAGTAAAAAGAAATAGGATAGCTAGCCAGGGAGAAAAGAAAATGATAAAGCAAATTCCTCTTATTTAAATTATGAAAAGGCAGAGCCACATAATAACTAGAAACACGTATGGAATCAAAAACTCGTTAACAACCAAGAACGTAAGGTAGCCAGAACATATAGGTATCCCGAACATATCAACAATCAGAAATACATCATACCGTCGCGGTTTTCAACCAGATCCATATATTTATAACGTTGCGCCTGCCAGAACATATAGGTATCCCGAACATATCAACAATCAGAAATACATCATACCGTCGCGGTTTTCAACCCTATCCATATATTTATACCGTTGCGGTGCGCAACCCAATCCATATATTTATACCGTCGCGATGTTCAACCCGATCCATATATTTATACCGGCGTGCCACCCGATCCATATATTTATACCGTTGAAGCGTGCAAGCCCGATCCCCGCAAGCCAGAATATGAGCCAGAAATATATAGGCAAACTGAGATATGGCAACGACATAGTATACATACCGCATACATAAAACACAACACAATACACACAATAGCCAGAATGCGGTGCAATGCGATGGGATGAATGCGGTACGATGCAATGCAGTCACATATGAATGAGATGGGATGAATGCGCTACGATGCAATGCAGTCACATATGAATGATATGGGATGATCACATATGCCTGATACCTTTCTCCGGCACGGGACTCTTATCGTCTGCCAGGAGATATATGCAATAATGATCCTTCACCAGCTCGAGACTCTCATCGATTACCGGGAGGTATATGCAGTAATGACCCTCCATCGACTCAGGACTCTCATCGATTATCGAGAAATATATGCAATGATGACCCTTCACTGGCTCGGGAATCTCATCGATTACAGGGAAGTATATGCAATGATGAACCTTCACCGGCGCTGAGACTCTCATCGATTACCGGGAAGTATATGCAATAATGACCCTTCACCGGTGCGGGACTCTCATCGCCAACCGGGAAGTATATGCAGTAATGATCCTTCACCGGTGCGGGACTCTCATCGCAAACCGGGAAGTATATGCAATGATGAACCTTCACCGGCTCGAGACTCTCATCGATTACCGGGAAGTATATGCAATGATCAAAACCAGAGTGCAATGCTCATATGCTCAATGCAATACCAGTAACAGGGCATAACATATAATATACAATGTAAATTTAAATCTAGGGCGTAATGAGTACGCCTATCGGCAGCTACACACGCAAGGAACACGTGGTAGAATATCCATAAGGCCAATGGCCTCCAAAGAAATGGATACAAACACTTACCTCATTTTAAAGCTAACACTGCTACCGAACAACCGCTTTATCCTTTTGGATTCACTGTCCAAACGATCCTGCTTATTTAATAAGCAGAAAATATATCAAATTAGGCTAAAGGCTTCATTCCTACGTGTTAGGGCAATCCGGTTAGGAACCTGATACCCTATTTGCATATGCAATACGCAGGCCAGGCCTATGTACAGGGTTCAAAGTCACATAACCAAACTCTAAATAAATTACATTTATATGTTACCCATAACTCACTGAATATGAATATATAATGAATTCCATTATCGGGGTCCAATTGACCCTTGAAACTATCAATTGAACTTATTAAAATGATGTCTAATATCCCAATTTTTACAGTAAAAATATATCCAAACACAGGTAATAAGCTAAGATAATGAGTTAACATCATTACCTGGATGTTTCGGGTTAAGAATCCTAATTTTCTCCGGTTCCTTTTCCTGTCCTTTTTCCTTCCTCTTTTAACCTTTTTTGCTTTATGCTCTTGTTTCTCGTTTCTGTTCTAGTGTTTATTTTGGATTAAGGGCCACCGCCCATCTCATCCATTTTCTTTCTCTTTTGTCTTTTTCTTTTTTTAAAAAAAATTTCGTTTCTTTTCGTGACGAAAATTAAAACGGTAACCTATGGTATTCGAAATAATTCCAACTTTTGCATACAAGTTATACAAAATATATGTAACACGCTTGCTCAGGAGGATCTCAAATCAGACACCCGAAACTCAATATGCAAATTAAATGGAAAAAGATCAAATTATTTAACTTTCGGCATTTTAGCAGAAACTAGCCGAGCATTCTCGAAATTCACAAAAGTCACAAATAATCATACGAACCTAACGGCGCTTTCGGATTTCGAATCAGAGCTCGTTCACTAAAACCGAGCTCGAAAATCTTTTTTTAATATTTATCGATAATAAAAAGTGAAACCTTCTTCTGATGCCTACCAAACGAGGTCTGATTTAGCTCAAATTTTACAGATAAGTCCCAATGGACCTAATAAAAATTTTAAAATTATTGTCACGCAAATCGGAGTCCTCTCTCCCGAAACAACTGACTGAGGTCGTTTCAGTGTGATGTTTGTAATGGAGAAAGGAAGAGGTCTATGGTGTAGTACTGTGCGTGTTTGTTCTTGTTTTTGTATGGGGTACTATATTCATGTGTGTAATGAATATGGGGGGAGAGAGTAAGAAGATGTGTGTATCCGGTTATGCTGCTGATGTGAATAAGTGATCATGAATAGGAGAAAACAAAAATAGTATTCTTTTTAAAGAAGAAAGATTTCAAAAAATAGTTGTTGGGGTATTGAAGATAATTTAGGAAAAGATTAAGGGGAATTAAATTTGGAATAAAAGATTAGAAAGGAGGGATATGTGGGATTTTGGGAGAATTTATGGAAACAATTTGAAATTCAAACAAAAGATGTATTTGGTTATATTTTAGTCTAGATTCAATATAAAAATAAATGACTGTTGACACCCAATTTTGTCCCTCCTATTTTTCAAAATCAACCGGTCTTAAATTTTATATGTGTTTGTGTACCCATCCCTACCTCGTCTATCCTTTTCAAATTACCTTCTTATAATATCCTGGCAATCGAGGCCATTTTCAAAAGCATCGCTATTTTTACAATTTTTTTTACAATTATTTCTATTCCTAACGAAACTATCCAAAAATATTTTAAGCCTCAAAATTGCAATTTTTATGCAGCTTAGCCTTACTAACATTTTAAAATTAATTCCCTAATTTTTCTATATTTTTTAGTCCATTTTACACTATTTTTATACCTATTTATACCCATTCATAGACCAAATATACAATATATACGCATAAATACATATATATTCGTATATTACATCACATATTACATATAAGCCACTTTTTTAGACGTCACCTACCCACGTGGCTTGATCCTGGCCGTCCACGACATTAATCCAACGGCCAGGAATCAAACTTCCATTTTTATCACTTCACACTCCAAAACCCTAAAAATTATTCCTATTTCCCCTCTCACCCTGGACTCGACTCTCTCTCTCTCTCTCTCTTGGCGATTCTAATTGCCCCCTCCGTCGATGATCTTTTCGGCTATTTGAGCCGGTGAAAATTAGGGGAAATGGTGTCTTTAGACTCCCCTCGTCGTCCGCAGCATAACCCATCCACTTTCGATGGGATTTTTACGAGGGAGAGGTTAACCCTATGACTGATCGAATCACCACCGTCGGGAAACTCCTCCGGAGGGGTTCCTTACATGTTGAACATTTTGTATTTCGCTGAGGAAATGTAGGTTTTTCTCCTGTGCAACCTTAATTCGAGACGGGTCAACCTGACCCGACCCAATACGAAAATGGGTAACCCTTGGTCCTTTTTGTGTGTCTGATTACTTGAATATTTTGCATGATAACTACTGTTTGAGTTGCTTGATCTGTCATATCTGTTAATGCATTCATTTGCCATTTGATTAGGTTAAAACTTCTTAAGTTCTGATTCTTACCTAACGCAAGGATTTAACTTGAATAAATGCTTGGAAGTGTTGATTGCCTATAGTATCTCCCTATTTCTGTACCTTGTGTCATCGATGTTTCTCCCTAATATGCAAAGGTTAATAAAATTAAGGTTGAGCATGATTCTTTATGATTCCTAGCATGTTTATCTGTGATTACGACCTAAAGTAAAACCTCTACTATTCTCTATATAAAATTAGAGATCATTTGATTTGGCCTGACTAAAAGATATTTTGAATGGAAACTTTGAAGTTCTTGAGGGAGATTGGGAAGGAAATCTGTTCTGTGACTAGCAGTGTATCATTTAAAGCCTGATTGAAAGTCATTAGCATAGTATGTTGATTCCTAGTCCTGATTTAATTAAGGATGCTTCTATGTGCTAATTTTAAAACCTGATTATGTTATCATATAAAAGATGAAGGGCCTATGGGTCAGATTCATGTTGGTTGTGATGTATCTAGCTTGTTCTCATGCTTAGGGGCTTGATTTTCATAAATGCATTGAATGGGTGGTTTGTCCTGCACAATTAAAGGAATCTGATTTGGTTAGGGGAAATTCTGATTGATGTTTGATAGAGTAATGATTTATTTGATTGATCCGAGACTCAATAGGGATTGTTGATTGATTCTGAGGCTTAATTAACTAGTTTTGTGAATCCAGACTAGGTTAAAGTTAAAAGGGAGAGTCAATTTATTTTAAGATTGGTTTTACTTAAACTTTGGGGCTGACTGGCTTATTTATTGAAAATACCCATAAGTCTGTCCCCTTTAACTAAGGAAAAATATTCCTTTTCCTTTTATGGTTCATTCTACCCGTTTGAAGCTACAACCCTTACTTTCACCTATATATATCAGCCTTCATCTCATTCACTACACAGCTTATGCACTAAGCATTCTAAAGCACACCACACACATACACAAGCATCCTGCATAGAGAAAAAGGCTACAGAATACCCTTTTGAAGTCTGATTTCTTCTGGAGCAATTGCTTCTTTCATTTGGTTGTTTGTTCCTGCTTTGCAAATCTTGATCAACTCTCATTGCTTCTCTGTGTCCTCACTATCAAAATATATTCTTTTCTTCTTTTAAATGCTCACTGCACATTATCCCTCTATTTGTCTATGTTTGATCAAATCAGCATGTTTAGTTTGCTTTAAGTTATTATGAAGTATTGTAGTGTTTAGATTCAATAGGATCCTATCCATATTTTGTCAAAAGCGAGGGACATAGTTCTTGATTTTACTGGCCAAGACCCTTACTTTGGACATAGACCTCAGGTCTTTCCCCTTCCCCTCTCCCTTGCTAATTTTATGCTTGCAGGCTATTTGAAAGGCCTTAACTGGCAAAGCTATGATCTGGTAATTACTGAGTACTCTTTGAGACTTGAAAAAGTCGATGTTTGGACTCTTTTAAGTTGATTCTGGGACTGGGATACTGGTACTTTGAACTCCAGGCTGCTTAACTGGGAACATGATACTTTGGAACCTGTGACTTTGTTACCTCCTCCCTTAGAGACTGCTTCTCCCATGTAAATTTAATTAGGATCCTGTTTATACTTATGTTAATACAGGGGAACAGTCGAGTGACTTGTTATGGATATCAGGGGCCTATTCCTAAACTCCTATTATATGTTGCATCATGGTAGAACTCTAATCAGTTTAACATGCCTTTAAAATCATAGCAGGTTGTTTACAGTTTTTAGTCTTGTCCCGTTAACATTCCTTGAACAGGTTTTTTAAAAGTAGAACTTGAATGCATGCTTGTTTTTGTAATTAAATCTGAAAATTAACTTGAACATGGGCTATTTTGTGTCATTCGTATCTAATCTGAACTGTTTATGTAAAACCGCAGTCGCCCTCTTTTGCATAAATGACTTGGGCCCAAAAATAATTTTAAAAAAGGCCCTTTATGTGCATAAATCGTTTTTGACCACTTAAAACGCTCTTATACACTAATATAATAGTGTATAGGGGTGTATAAAGCTTTGGGGTCGCTTCTACACTTTAAAATAGTTTTTTTTAAAAGATATAACTATCATATTATGTCATATATTTGCATGTCTATACCTACATATATAAATAGTACTATGTGCGACAGCCCTTATTTGCTCTTGCATGCTTTCGTGACCCCCATTTTCAAAAAAAGAGCCCCGCTATTTATATATTTCCAACACCCGACCCAAAAAAAAATGCTATGAAGGTTAGAGCTCGACAATTAATGACGAGTCACGCCGACCCTAAATGAGCCAACATTTTATCTTCAAAACAAACCGCTCTCGGTTTCTTATTTAAAATCTGAAATTATTTGCAAAATAGGCTATTTATGCAAAAAATATTCTTTTCAAAGTGTGTTAACTACATATGTAAGAATCATTTTTGTTATAATCTTTGTTTGTTATTAGGCTTTTGACATTACAGGCCGTAAACACGATTAGGCTCGTAACCTAGGCCGAATGTGAAAGTTACTTGCATGTATAAGTGGATTATACCTTAGTGAAAATGCCAACCTCCCAAGTTAGTATTTATGATAATATACACTATTTACATCCCAAAATTTAGACTCAAACGGTAACCAATTTTTGTGGGGCTCGGGGAAGTTCCTAACACCTTCTTCCCTAAGTCACTTGGACTTCATACCCATATGGAATCTCTGAAATAAACTAGTAGACTTACTTAAAATGACTATAGATAACTAGGTGACCTAATACGCCTTAGAAATTATATTAGGTGGCGACTCCAATATTTAAACTCAAACGAGTTCACCCAGTCAAATCCGTAACCCGACTCGCCTCGAGTTGAGTCCGAAATTGGGTATGACAATGACATGAATAAAGAATTTTGGTAGAAATTCAGAAAAAGGAAAATTGAATAGTTTCGGATTTTATTTAAAATAATTAGAAGAAAATTGCAACTAATCCTTAACAGAATGGATGTATCTAGACAGACTATTGTCTAGGTTCGTAGGAAAGTTTTCAAGATAAATGCTTTTAAAAGAGAGGTTTGCACATATTTAAATTAAGAAGGACCTCAAATACGACAAATCACGAAGGGAAAATGAATTGGCTAGTTTTTTACTTAATGGTGCTACTAAATAAAAATTATAAATATATATGTATATATATTGTATAAAATGGGTGAACACATAGTAAAATGCTCAAATAAAAGCGAATTGGAATATCAATTTGAAACGACCTTAAGTGGTCGTTTCGAGAACTAGGACACTGATTGACGTGCAGTCAATTTTAAAACCTTTGTAAGGACCATCCCGACTTGTCTGTAAAATTTGAGCTAACTTAGATCTCGTTTGCTAGGCATCGGAAGAAGGTTTTAGTTTTCGTTAACGATAAATCGTAAAAAGGAGGTTAGACACTGATTGACGTGCAGTCAATTTTAAAACCTTTGTAAGGACCATCCCGACTTGTCTGTAAAATTTGAGCTAAATTAGATCTCGTTTGCTAGGCATCGGAAGAAGGTTTTAGTTTTCGTTAACGATAAATCGTAAAAAGGAGGTTTTCGAGCACAATTTTGGCGAATGAGCTCCGATTCAAAATCTGAAAGCATCACTAGGTTCGTATGGTCATTTATGACATATATGAATTTTTAAAGTGAGTTTCGAGGTTGTTCGGTTGATTTCGGCTAAAGTTCCAAAAAAATAATAATTTGGTCTTTTTCCTTTTAATTCGCATCTAGAGTTTCGGGAGTCAGATTTGAGATCCACCTTATCAAGTGTGTTACATATATTTTTTATAACTTGAAAAATTTGGGATCATTTCAACTTCTCTAGGGTTCCATTTTAATTTTAATCGTCGTAGCGAATTTATTAAAAAACAGTTGATAAGTCGGTTAGCTAAGGGATTAAATCCCTTAGCAAGCAGCAAAACGATATAGAGGCAGAAAACATACAACAAAATAGAGGAAAGAAAGATTAGAAAATAAAAAGGAAAAAAGGGAAAAAGAGGTGGAAAAAAGTGGAATTTCTACCCCAAATCTCCTGGTAATGATGTTAACTCATTATCTTAGCTTATTACGTGTGTTTGAATATATTTTTTATGGTAAAAACTGGGATATTCGACATCGCCCTAATGACTTAAATTGATAGTTTAAAGGATCAATTGGACCCCGATGATGGAAATGATTATATATTCGTACTCAGTGAGTTATGGGCAACATATAAATGTAATTTATTTAGGGTTTGGCTATGGGAATTTGAACCCTGTACATAGGCCTGGCCTGCGTATTGCTTATGCGAATAAGGTATCAGGTTCCTAACTGGATTGTCCTAAGACATAAGGAATGAAGCCTTTTGCTTTATTTGATATAATTTTTCTGCTTATTGAATAGAGCGGGATCGTTTGGCAGTTAATGCAAAGGAAAAAGCAGTTGTTGAGTAGCAGGGCTAGCTTTGGAATACGGTAAATGTTTATATCCATTTCTTTGGAAGCACCTGGCTTCGTGGATTTTCTACCACGTATTCCTTACGTGTGTAGTTGGCGATAGGCGTACTCATTACGCCTTAGTTTTGGATTTACATTCTATATTATATGTTATGTCCTGTTATTGGTATTGCATTGAGAATCTGAGCATTGTACTTTGGCTGTGAGTTGGCATCTACTTCCCAGCTGTCAATGAGAGTCCCGCGCCGGTGAAGGGTTATAATTGCATCATATTGCATTCATATGTATTACATTGCATATCATACTGAGTGCAGGAGTATTCCGCCTTAGTTTTACATTTTATCGGGAGCAGGAGTATTCCGTCCCAGGAGAGTGCAGGAGTATTCCGCCTCTGGTTTACATTATATCGAGTGCTGGAGTATTCCGCCCCAAGAGCAGGAGTATTCCGCTCCAGTTGGTTATCAGATTGGATTCCCCTCGAATGCAGGACTATTCCGCTTCGGGATGGGATTACGGGCACATGTGACCCTTTGCATCTATTTCATTTCATCTTATTTCATTTCATCTCATTCCATTTCATTTCATACTATTGTGTAGATTTTCTTTACATGACTACTGTTCTGCTTATATGTGCATTGCTTATTTGTTGATTGTTGTCTGGTTCCGTTTCCCTGACTAGCGTATCTATTTTTTGAGGTTGCTAGTTTGTTCACACTTATTGAGTCCTTATGACTCACCCCTATTTGTCTTTGTGTTTTCTTTTCGTTCGGCAGATTCTGCTCCAGGACCCAGCCAGTCGCACCATGATTGAGGAGTAGTATGTTCTCAGCTGTCTACGGTGAGCCATCTTGTTCATTGCGGCCACCAACTTCTGATATTACAGTTTTCCTTACTTTTTCTCCCTTCGGGAGGTGTTTATATCTTTTGGCCTTCTTAGATGTCTGATCTGGAAACCTTTAAAACTGTGTTTTCTGGGTAGTTAGTTGCATTATTCAGACAGCTTGTATGTTTGTCTATTCTAGAGAGTTATCTTATGTTGTTAAAGTTTAGTTCATTTTCATTTCAAGGTAATTCTTCACAATTTATATCAATTCAGTCAATAGAGTTTGCCCGACAGGTTTAGGGTTGGTGGTCGAGTGCCCGCACGGCCTAACCGAGAATTTGGGTCGTGTCAGTTGGGATCAGAACCCAGTTTAGAGTCTTTGTAAATCATGACAGTTTCTAATAGAGTCTCGCTGATCGGGCAGAGACGTCCATACCTATCTACGAGAGGCTATGGTGGCATTTAGGCAGTTCATTTCTTTTTCCCCGTCGTGTGTGAGTCTTCTTATCCGAAGTTAAATATTTTTTTATTTTATTTTCCGCAGTAAATTGTGAGAACGCGCGCGAATGTCCAGCGAGAGGCTGAGGAGCCAGTAGTCGCTCTTGTGTCTGCTGCTCTGCGAGGTTGGCGGTGTTGGCCGTGGTAGAGGCCGTGGTCGAGGCAGAGGTAGAGCTGCCCGAGCCGCGAGGATGGTGGATCACGTTGATGTGCCCCCTCTTGCTGGGCAGGGGTATCAGGGTTTTTTCGTCACCCCTGCACTTCATGATGCCTTTATGAGATTCTTAGCGACGCAGATGCCCTAGGGACCTCCTATTCCTCAGGCTGTCGTAGATGCTCCTATTCCTCAGGTTGCTGTAGATGCTCCTATTCCTCAGGCTGTCGTAGATGTTCCTATCCCTCAGGCAGCTCCTCAGGCTGCGGTAGATATTGGTTCTCAGGTTCAGGAAGCCCCCATTCCAGCTCCACATGTAGCCCCAACAGTTCATGTTCCAGGTGGTCATGTTCCAGAGGTAGCGGGTGTTATACCTCCGGTTGTTCAGGCTGGTCAGCCAGCCCAGGTAGCAGGTCAAGTTGATGATCCGGCAAGGCTGCATTATTTTACACGACTTAGTCCTCCGAAGTTCTCTGGTCAGAAATCATATAAGCTTAAGCCTCGTGAGTTTCTTGATCAATGTCAGTGTATCTTAGAGGTCCTTGGATATCTTGAGCAGTATAGAGTTGATTATAATGCCTTCCAGTTTGAGGGTCCGGCTTTAGCTTGGTGGACCGCACTCCAATCAGCTAGGCAGGGCTTACCTAAGCTGACTGTGAGTGATTTCTCCCATCGATTCATGGAGAAGATTTTCCCTCACAGTCAGCAGGATGAGAAGAGGATACAGTTTGAGAGGATTGGACAGGGTAACCTGTCAGTTACGGAGTACGAGCTTTTATTTTCAGAGATGTCCAGCTATGCTCCAGATCTTATGCAGGAGCCCTCTGAGAGGGTCGAAAATTTTATTGATGGTCTTTCTCCTCATTTGCGGTCCCAGATGGCTCGTGAGATGTCGCTGTTGATATTGCCAGGAAGTATGAGGCCTATCATAGATATGAGATGGAGGAGTTAGAGCGGGAGAGTAAGAGATCTCGTGGTCCAGGCCATTCTAGTAACTCGCATGGAGGTAGGAGTTATCAGCAACAGAGTAGGCCTCCTGCCAGACCAGCTCAGTTTCCAGCGCGTGGTTCTTAGAACGCACCTACTTCTTCTCAGGGTCAGTTTTGGTTACGCCCGCGAGATCAGTCTCAGTTTGATCAGCGTAGATTTCCTCCAGTGTGCTTTATCTGTCAGGATCAAGGGCATCATAAGAAGGCTTGCCCTTATCTCCATCAGCAGGGTAGTAGCCACCCTTTCCCTTGAGGTCGTGGGCGTGGTCCTACTGGTCCCTCTTGAGGTGGTCGTCAGGGTAGCGGCTCAACTCAGCCGCAGAGACAGCTATATGCACTACCGGACATGTAGGATACGGAGGCATCCCCAGCTGTTGTTACAGGTATTTTGTCTGTTTGTGGTCGAGATGCATATTCTTTGGTGGATCCAAGGTCTACATAATCATATGTATCTCCTTATTTTGCTTCGGTCTTTCATGTTGATTATATGCATCTTCGTGATCTATTCTGTGTTTCTACTCCTATTGGAGACATTATCATTGTGAGTTTATCCAGCTTGTACCATATCTTTTGGGGGTCGTGAGACACTAGTAGATCTTCTAATCCTAGATATGATTGATTTTAATGTTATTATTGGCATGGATTGGTTGGCGTCGTGTCATGCCACATTAGATTGTCATGCCAAGTTTCTTCAGTTGTCTCTTCTATGTTCAGCACCGATAGTGTGGCAGGGCTCTTATTTGCCACCCATGGGGCATGTTATTTTTTTCCTGAAGGCAAAACGGATGATGGATAAAGGGTGTTCAGCGTATCTTGCCGTGGTTCGAGATACCACTGTGGAGATTCCATCTCTTGATTCTATTCCTGTCTTTAGGAAGTTCCCTTACGTGTTTCCAGATGATTTGCAAAGACTTCCTCCTGATCGAGAGATCGAGTTTGGCATTGATATTGTGCCAGGGACTCAGCCTATTTCTATCCCTCCTTATCGCATGGCCACATCAAAGTTGAAGGAGCAGTTGCAAGATTTGCTTGATAAGGGGTTCATTAGGCCGAGTATTTCTCCGTGGGGTGCTCCTGTTCTATTCGTGAAAAAGAAAGATGGGACTATGCGGATGTGTATTGATTATCGTCAGCTAAATAAGGTCACCATCAAGAACAAGTACATGTTGCCTTGCATTGATGATTCGTTTGAACAGTTACAGGGTGCCAAATTCTTTTCTAAAATCAATCTGCGATCTGGTTATCATCAGCTAAAGATTCGCGAGTCAAATATCTCGAAGTTTGCTTTTAGGACTCGTTACGGCTATTATGAGTTCCTAGTTATGTCTTTTGGGCTGACTAATGCCCCTACAGCCTTTATGGATCTCATGAACCGGGTGTTTAAGCCATTCCTTGATTCCCTTGTCATTATCTTCATTGATGATGTTCTTATTTATTCTCGTAGCCGTGAGGAACATGATTATAATCTGAGGGTGGTTCTTCAGACCCTCCGTGATCGTAAGTTGTATGCCAAGTTCTCAAAATGTGAGTTTTTTCTTGAGTCTGTGGCATTTTTGGGTCACGCGGTATCTAGTGAGGGTATCAAGGTTGATCTGAAGAAGATTGAAGCAGTGCAGAAATGGCCTCGTCCTACCACTCCGACAGAGATTCGCTGCTTCCTTGGATTGGCAGGTTATTATCGGAGGTTTGTGGATAAGTTCTCTACCATTGCAGCTCCCCTGACTCGCCTGACGCAGAAGGCGGTTCAGTTGCGATGGTCCGATGAGTGTGAGGCAAGCTTCCAAAAGCTTAAGGCCTTATTGACTTCAGCTCCAGTGTTATCCCTTCCTTCGGGCACCGGTGGATTTTTAGTTTATTGTGATGCATCCCGTGTGGGCCTTGGTTGTGTTCTTATGCGGCATGGGAAGGTAATTGCTTATGCTTCCAGATAGTTGAAGCCGAATGAGAAGAATTATCCGACTCACGATTTAGAATTGGCAGCTGTGGTCTTCGCTCGAAAGATGTGGAGGCATTATCTTTATGGAGAGCCTTGTGAGGTGTATACGGATCATAAGAGTCTGCAGTATCTTCTCTATCAGAAAGATCTTAACGGCCGACAGTGGAGTTGGCTTGAATTAATTAAAGATTATGATCTCACCATCCACTATCATCCTGGGATGGCGAACGTGCTAGCAGATGCTTTGAGCAGGAAGTCCATGGGCAGCATGGCTTTTCTTTATGCTGACATGAGACCACTGGCCTGAGAATTGCAGTCCCTTGGCGACTCTGGCATGAGATTCCTTCTCCCAGACTCCAGTCGAGTCTTAGCGTGTATTGCAGCTCAGTCTTCCTTAGTCAATCAAATTAAGGGAAGACAGTTCGAGAATCCTCATCTGCAGGAGTTGCATGGTCGTGTCCTAAGTGGAGGAGTTCCCTCTTTCGAGCTTGATTCAGATGGAATTCTTCCGTTTAATGGTGAACTCTGTGTTCCTGATGTTGGGGATTTGAGGCAGTCAGTGCTCGGTGAAGCTCATAGCTCACATTATTTCTTTCATCCTGGTATTACAAAAATGTATCAGGACCTCCGAGAGCTATACTTGTGGAAGGGGATGAAAAGAGATGTATTTGATTATGTATCTCGTTGCTTGAACTGTCAGCAGTTTAAGTTCGAGCATCGGAGACCAGCAGGGTTAGCTCAGGCATTGCCCATTTCGAGTGGAAGTGGGAGCACATCACGATGGATTTTATAGTTGGTCTGCCAAAGACCCTGCGGCGCTAAGATTCAGTCTGGGTCATTGTCGACAGACTGACTAAATCAGCTCACTTTATCCCCGTAAAGACTACTGATTCAGCTCAGAGATTGGCTCGGATTTTCATTGAGCAGGTGGTTACGCTGCATGGTACTCCTGTATCTATTATCTCAAATCGTGGTTCCCAATTTACTTCCTAGTTCTGGCAGTCTTTTTAGAGAGAGTTGGGGACCCAGGTGCAGCTTAGCACAACATTCCATCCTCAGACTGACGGTCAGTCCGAGCGGGTTATTCAAATTTTAGAGGACATAATGAGAGCTTGTGCATTGGACTTCGGGGGTTACTGGGATAATCATTTGGCGTTAGCAGAGTTCTCTCATAATAATAGCTACCAGTCTTCCATTCAGATGTCTCTATTTGAGGCCTTATATGGTCGTCAATGTTGTTCTCCTAGTGGCTGGTTTGAGTCTCGAGAAGTCGAGGCGATGAGTTCAGATATGGTTCGTCAGACTCTTGATGTTGTTCATGTTATTCAGGATCGTTTACGGTAAGGCTGTCTAATAGCCCGGTTTGGGCCGGGCCGAACCGGACCGGACCGGACCGGCTCAAAACGGGCCAAATATAAAAAAAAAAAAAAACGACCCGGTTTCGATCCGGCACGTCCAAAATGGACCGGACGAACCGGACCAAAATGGACCGGAAACCGACCGGACCGGACCGGAACCGGACCGGACCGGACACTGATGGGCTTAGCCAAAACTAGCCGTTGGGCAACGGCTATTTCACTTTTGGCCGTTGCCCCAACGGCCAAAAACGGCTATTTTGGCCCCCCCACCCCCCTAGGGCGCCCCCATACCCCCTATCTATTTTTTCTATAAATACCATCATTTTTCATCAATTTATTCACAATTTCTCTAATATTCTCTCTAAATTTCTATCAATCTCTCTTATTTCTACAAAAGGCTATTTGCTAAATTGCATACTAAAAAAATATTTGGAGTAAAGTGGAAATATTGTTCGGTGCGGTTCCGGTCAAGTTTCAATTTTCACTTCCTAAGTTCTACATTCTAAGTTCACGATATCAAGTAAACTCGTTCTTACTTTTTATTATCTATTTTATTTTTGTGCAATATTATTGTTTGTAGCATATTTTAGTAATTTGTTTGAAGCATATTTTAGTAATTATAAAAAATGTCTGGAATTTTGAGATCAATTACTAGGCGTACGGGTAGCGGTCGTAGATCAAGTGCTTCTAACCGGGGGGGGATGATAGACGTAGTCGTGCTTTAGGTAAAAGACCAGTTGGTACTTCTAGCGCTCCTTCTCTTCTAGATGATTTTACTCAGGAAGATGACTCGCAATTTTTGCATGATATAAATGTTGGTGCACCACTAGATAATGATATGTTAGAGACACAATATGAAGAGTTTATCGAAGGGGCTAATTTAGATGAAACACCCACTAGTCAATTTCACGGCGAACAACATGAAGAAACTGAATTACCACCTATGCCTCCTAGTAGAGAACGATATGCACGACCCGAAAGATCGGATGTGTGGCTATTTATGACTAAAGATATTCCGGCTCAGAAAGCTAAATGTAATATTTGTAAAAAAGTTTGGGAATTTAAAACCGGCAGCCATAATAGTGGGACGGGAAAGTTGAGAACACACTTAGAAAACCATCATAAGGAAAAATGGGAAGCAAGGGCGGGTGGCCCTCGTTCAGGGAATAGAATGGCTCCATCGCAAGGTAGTGGAATCCAACAGGAAATTAACCCAGTGACGGGGGGCTTTTGCATTATGATAAAAAGAAAGATAGGGAACAAATGGCAAAAATGATTGCGGTAGAGTGCTTACCTTTTACATTTGCTTCTTGTCAAGGTTTTATTCGTTATATTCAAACCGTATATAATCCATCTTTTCAAGGTTTTCCAAAAACTACGGTTAGAACTGATATTATAAAATTTAAAAATGAATATAGACAATATTTACGATATATATTTTATCACTTTGATTGTAGAGTTTGTCTTACTTCTGATTTGGGTCGTGGTGTAAATGGGTATGAGTATTTAACAGTTACTTGTCATTGGATAGATCTTAATTGGGTAATGCAAAAAAGAATTTTAGCATATTCTGCTGTCGATGAACCACACACGGGAAATTTTATTAAGGGAGAAGTTTCGGATATTTGTAAGGCGTATTATCTTAGTGATAAAGTTTTAAGTATAACTCTTGATAATGCAAGTAACAATGATTATGCTATTAGTAAGTTAATACCCGCATTGCATCCCCCTTTTGAAGAATTGTTTCATGTTAGATGTGCATGTCATATATATAATTTAGTTGTAAAAGATGGACTTAAGTTATTTGATCCTACTATTATGAAAGTTAGACTCGCAATTAGTTATATTTTTAAATCTAAAAAACCGGATAGATGGAGGGACTTTCAAGTAGATTGTCTGAAAGAAGGTATAGCTCCTAGAAAAGTTCCAAAGGAAGTTTCAACTAGGTGGAACACTGTATATGACTCTTTGAATGTTGCTTACATTTTACGAGTGCCTATTACTAATTATTTTAATCGCAAAGTAGCTGATGTGTATCACCTAGAAGAAACAGATTGGCAAGATGTTGAGCGTCTTCTTCAATTTTTAGCAAAGTTTTTTTATGCTACTAAAGAATTTTCCGGTCAATATTATCCTACAATCACTACCATGTTGTATTTTATAGCTGGAATAGCAGAATTACTTAACGATTATAGAGTAGTGCCTGGTTATGAAGTTGCGGTAGAAGCAATGCTTGAAAAATTTAAAAAATATTTTTTTCCGATTCCACCACTTTATTACATTGCATCTGTATTACATCCATGTTTTAAACGTTTTAATACGGAAATGCTCATTAGAGAAATTTATCGGAATTTGAAAATTACTGATGAAGAAACACCAAGTGTAGAAACAGTTTGTGCGCAGGTAATTGTAGATTGCCAACGGATTTATGAAAGGTATAGGAGTGCAGCTGATAATGTTGTTCCAAGTGTTCCAAGTGGAGCTGGATCAAGTTCAACGCAGGCTCCCAAAAGACCTGCAACCGGATTGGGAAGTTTTTCCAGCCTTAATCAAAGGCTTTCTAGCAGGCAGTCGAGTAGCAGCGGAGGGTTCAACGAGCTGGATGTTTATTTACTTCATGGTTGCAAGGAAATTGAGTATTTTGGAAGCGATCAACTACTGCCATTTTGGAAGGATCAACAAGCACAGTTTCCAGTTTTAGCAAAAATGGCGCGGGATATTCTAACTATTCAAGCATCATCTGTTGCTTCAGAAAGCGCGTTTAGCCAAGGAAGATTACAAATTGGAGATCATAGACATTCATTGAAGGAAGAAGCAATGGAGACGGCCGTATTATTCAGAGATTGGATTAGATCGGAGCGAAGAAATTTTGGATTTGCAGAAGATAAAGTAGCCGATTCAGAAGCATCATCAGAAATTTTATCAGGCGATGGAAGTTTGGACAATGAAACTGAATATGAACAAGATGACTCTTTGCCACCGATTCCTCCAGAGGTGCCAGACGAAATTATTCAGAAAATGAGAAGTTTTTTTATTAATATGTAGTTTTTGCAATTTAATATCTATGTACTTTGCAAAAAATCAACCATTATCCATTATTCAATAAAATGCGTTACGCCTTGCTATTAAGTAAATCCTTTGTTATATTCTCAAGTGTCCTTTGCTATTAAGTTTCCTCTTTGCAATTCAATACTAAAATACTAAATACTAAAATACTAAATACTAAAATACTAAAAACTAAAAACTAAATACTAAATACTAAAAACTAAAATACTAAAATACTAAATACTAAAAACTAAAATACTAAAATACTAAATACTATTATACTACTAACTTAGTATTAAGTTTGAAAAATAACAAGTTATTAAGTTATACTAGATTACTAAGTTTTATAAAAAAAACTACTCAATTATACTTTTATAATACTAAAATACTACATTACATAAATATTTTAATACTAGATTACTAGTATTATATAAAAGTTATTAAATAAAACTAAAATTTAAACAAAACAAATAACCAAAAAACAAAAAACAAAAAAAAAATAAAGAAACCGACAAAACCGGACCGGACCGGAACCGGACCGGACCGGCCCACTTCAAATTTATGTCCAAATCCGCTCCATTTTGAAAAATAGCCGTTGGCAACGGCCATAAACGGCTATTTTTCCCACCCCCACACCCATAAACGCCCCTACAACCCTCCCCTACCTATTTTGCCTATAAATACTCCCATATTTCATCAAATTAATAACAATTCAATATTTTCTATTCATTTCTCTTAAAAAAAAAGCTATTTTATTAAATTTTCTATCAACATGGCTGCAAATGCAAATCAAGTTCAAGGTGCTACTAACGTAGGTCCGTCTGCTGCTCCAAAAAGAACTAAACGATCCGAAGTTTGGGAATTTATCACAAAAAATAATGATACCGGCAAAGCTCAATGTACTCTTTGTCAGAAAGTTTGGAATTGGGAAGATGGAACAAATACTGGAGGGACAATGAGGTTTAAGAGCCACTTGGAAAACCATCATGACCCCGAATGGGCAGCTCGTGCTGGTGGCAAATATCTGCAACCACGTGATGACTGATGATTGAGTTGAGTCAGTGTTGAGTCGATGAACTTGAAAATTTATGTATTTTTCTAATTTCTAGTCTATTTTCATGTTTTTATTTTCTAATTATGCATTTTCATTTTCCAACATAATGTAATGTGTGTATTGTTGAATAATATATGTGTTTTGTGTTGTTTATTTAGATTTTAGTATTTTAAAAAATAAAAAATTTAATTTAAAACAAAAAAAAATAATTAACGAACCGAACCGAACCGGATCAAACCGGACCGGGACCGGTACAATATCCGGCTGCCGGTTCCGGTTCCGATCCGGCATTGGTGCAATTGCACCGGTGCACCGGACCGGAACCGGGCCGGTGTCGGATTTTTTTTGCCAACACAACACCGGACCGGACCGGACCGGACAAGCCGAACCGGGACCGGACCGGACCGGGTCAATAGACAGCCTTAGTTTACGGACCACCATAGTAGGCAGATTTCATACTCGAACCAGAGGAGCCGAGAGTTAGAGTTCGAGGTCGAGGTCGGGGACATGGTATTTCTAAAAGTGTCACCGATGCGAGGAGTAAAGAGATTTGGTAGGAAAGGAAAGCATAGTCCCAAGTTCGTTGGCCTCTTCCGTATCGAGAAACGTATTGGTAAGGTAGCTTTTCGGCTCGACTTGCCAGCTTCTATGCCAGTTCACCTAGTTTTCCATGTATCGAGGCTCCGGAAGTGTATCCGAGATCCTTCCAAAGTGATCGAATTAGACCCTTCTCAGCTAGAAGTGAATCTGGCCTATGAGGAGTTCCCAGTTGCTATAGTTGCGCGTGATGTCCGGACACTTCGTTCGAAGCAGATTTCGATGGTTTGAGTGCGATGGAATTATCGTCCTCGTGAGAAGGACACTTGGGAGCTTGAGTCCAGTATCCTTACCTCTTCGACGATTCAGGTTCGATCTGGGTCTTTAAAACCTAAAAGTTCTTATCATTGTATATGATTTTGATTTCGTAATAAATGTCATTGAAAATTGGTGTAAGCATTCTCATTAAAGGTGTGAAATCTATTTTAGACTCTTGCTCGTTCGAGAACGGACGAGAGTCTAAGTGGAGGAGAATGAAATGACTTTAAGTGGTCGTTTCGAGAATTAGGACCCCGATTGACGTGCCATAAATTTTAAAAGCTTTGTAAGGACCATCCCGACTTGTCTATAAAATTTGACCTAAATTAAGTCTCGTTTGGTAGGCCTCGGAAGAAGGTTTTAGTTTTCGTTAACGATAAATCGTAGAAAAGGATCTTTTCGAGCATAATTTTGGCGAATGAGCTCCGATTCAAAATTTGAAAGCGTCACTAGGTTCGTAAGGTCATTTATGACATATGTGAATTTTTTAAGTGAGTTTTGAGGTTGTTCGGTTGATTTCGGGTAAAGTTCCGAAAAAATTAATAATTTGGTCCTTTTTTTTTAATTCGCATCTTGATTTTCGGGAGTCCAATCTGAGATCTGCCTTACCAAGTGTGTTACATATATTTTGTATAACTTACTTGAAAAATTCGGGATCATTTCGACTTCTCTAAAGTTCCATTTTAATTTTAATCGTCATAGCGAATTTATTAAAAAAAATTAAATTAAATAGATAATTCGGTTAGCTAAGAGATTTAATCCCTTAGCAGGCAGCAAAACGATATAGAGGCTGAAAACATACAACAAAATAGAGGAAAGAAAGATTAGAAAAGAAAGAGGAAAAAAGGGAAAAATAGTGGAATTTCTACCCCAAATCTCCAGGTAATGATGTTAACTCATTATCTTAGCTTATTACGTATGTTTGAATATATTTTTTACGGTAAAAATAGGGATATGAAACATCGTCCTAATGACTTAAATTGATAATTTAAAGGGTCAATTGGACCCCGATGATGGAAATGTTATATATTCGTACTCAGTGAGTTATGGGCAACACATAAATGTAATTTATTTAGGGTTTGGTTATGGGAATTTGAACCCTGTACATAGGCCTGGCCTGCGTATTGCGTATGTGAATAAGGTATCAGGTTCCTAATTGGATTGTCCTAAGACATAAGGAATGAAGCCTTTTGCTTTATTTGATATAATTTTTCTGCTTATTAAATAGAGCGGGATCGTTTGGCAGTTAATCCAAAGAAAAAAGCAGTTGTTGAGTAGCAGGGCTACCTTTGGAATACGGTAAGTGTTTATCTCCATTTCTTTGGAGGCACCTGGCCTCGTGGATTTTCTACCACGTGTTCCTTACGTGTGTAGCTGCCGATAGGCGTACTCATTATGCCATAGCTTTGGATTTACATTCTATATTATATGTTATGTCCTGTTATTGGTATTGCATTGAGAATCTGAGCATTGTACTTTTGCTGTGAGTTGGCATCTACTTCCCGGCTGTCGATGAGAGTCCCGCACCGGTGAAGGGTTATTATTGCATCACATTGCATTCATATGCATTACATTGCATATCATACTGAGTGCAGGAATATTCCGCCTCAGCTTTACATTTTATCGGGAGCAGGAGTATTCCCACCCAGGAGAGTGCAGGAGTATTCTGCCTCTGGTTTACATTATATCGGGTGCAGAAGTATTCCGCCCCAGAAGCAGGAGTATTCTGCTCTAGTTGGTTATCAGATTGAATTCCCCATGAATGCAGCCGCTTCGGGATGGGATTATGGGCACATATGACCCTTTTCATCTCATTTCATTTCATCTCATTTCATCTCATTTCATCTCATTCCATTTCATTTCATACTATTGTGTAGATTTTCTGTACATGACTATTGTTCTGCTTATATGTGCATTGCTTATTTGTTGATTGTTGTCTGGTTCTGTTTCCCTGACTAGCGTATCTATTTTTCGAGGTTGCTAGTTTGTTCACACTTATTGAGTCCTTATGACTCACCCCCTATTTGTCCTTCTGTTTTCTTTTTGTTCGGCAGATTCTGCTCCAGGACCCAGCTAGTCGCACCGTGATTGAGGAGTAGTACGTTCTCAGTTGTCTATGGTGAGCCATCTTGTTCATTGCGGCCACCAACTTTAGATATTACAGTTTTCCTTAATTTTGCTCCCTTCGGGAGGTGTGTATATCTTTTGGCCTTCTTAGATGCCTGATCTGGAAACCTTTAAAAATGTATTTTCTGGGTAGTTAGTTGCATTATTCAGTCTGCTTGTGTGTTTGTCTATCCTAGAGAGTTATCTTATGTTGTTAAAGTTTAGTTAATTTTTATTTCAAGGTAATTCTTCACAATTTATATCAATTCAGTCAATAGGGTTCGCCGGACAGGTTTAGGGGAGGTGGTCGTGTGCCCGCACAGCCTAACCGAGAATTTGGGTCGTATCACAATTAAATTAATTAAGTATAAATAGCCACATATAATTATTAAATGCTATAAATGTACTAAAATTGCACAAATAACGATCTTTTGACAAATAGCCTAAATGATGTGAAGTTACGTATTTTAGCCACATTTAAGTATTAAATATATAAGTAGAGGACAACATATGTAAATGCATGCTTTCTAATGCACATTTTGCACAAATAGTCAAATTGCACCTTTAAGTTAAATTATAGCCAATTTTAGAAAAAGGAGGGACAAAATTGCGTGTCAACAGCTGCCCCTCTTTGTCTGGGGATGATGAAAGAGTCTTCGGGCAAAGATAGTTGACGGAGTAGCAAATTCTGTCACGTTTGGTAGGCAAAATGACTGGAACGGGGAAAATAGGAGTTTTGGGGGTGTTTTGGCAAACCCCGGTCTTTGAGTTGCCTACATATCTTGGGTTTCACGAGAATCAGGTCATGTGTAGTTCTAGAATGGCATGTTGTCTGTGTGAGAGATTTATGATGCACGATTTTGGATGTAAAGACTAAACTTATTCAAGTATGTAAAGTTTAGATTCGTGTATGCTTTGCCTTTTGGCGAGATAAATAAAGAATGAAGCAAAGGCACTAGCAAAGATGAGATGACCTCAGTAGATCGAGCGTGGGAAAAGAGACTTATAATCATCCTAGTTATGAAAATGTGGTGCGCTACACACCCATAAAGAAGAGTATATGTACATAGTTTCCACTTTATCTCGATAAATGAGTAATCTTGCCCTCAATATTGCCTTGACTGAGCTGGAAAGAATTTGCGTAGCGTGTTTTATAAATGCGCACGACCCAAACAGATTGACACGATTAAGCACGAAAACACGCACAATTGACGTAGGTAGGCTTGAATAGACAAGGTAGGCCTTAATCGGAAGGATATGTAAAATGACATCCTAAATTGTGATGAAGGATTAGGCAGATTACTTAAGGGAGTATGAGATGATTGGCTTCGGGCGTGTCGGAATTTGAAAGCATAGGTAGTTTGCAGGTACGACGAAGGCATTGTCGAAGTCGAGTTTAACATCGATAGATCGAGTGTGGTGAAATAGGCTTGTAAACGTCATAGTTATAAAGATGTGGTGCACGACACGCCCATAAAGAGGGGTTTACATGGGCACATTTTCCACTGTAACTCGATAGAGGAGTCATCTTGGCCTCAACATTGTCTTGAATGAACTGAGGAACATTGAGGAGTAAAGCACGATAAATATGCACGATTCAAATAGATAGGCACAAATAGGAAGGAATACACAGCTGGTACCTAATCAGCAAGGAAAGGTTTGGTTGATCACTGATGCGAGTACGGAACTGTAGCTTTGAACGCTTTGGAACTCGGCAAAGTAGGCAACTTGCGGGTGTAGCAAAAGCATTGTTTGTAGGATTAGGCCTTTTGAATTGGGTCTTGGGATGATGCTTTCTGTGTATTTAAGGTTTTGCGCTTGCATAATTGGAGTGATTGTGGGAGTAAGTGTGAGAGTATGGTGCAAGGATTCGTCGAGAGATCGGGGAATCCCTATAGCAAAATTAAGACAAATGCAAATTGAGATAAATATAAAGATAAAGTAAACTTCCATGTTGAGTTAATCTCTACTTGTTTAGTCAGTGCTAGCGAATGTGTGCCTCTCCTCTGGGGGATATCCATTCGCTGAATGCTTCTCGTCAGGAGGTGATTGCTTCGTCACGCCGAGCTGTCGTTGGATCATCTTGCCATTGCTCTTCCTCCTTTAAATGTGTGCTTGTCACATCGAGCTGTATTGAGCTGCATATATCTTCATGCAGGGTTGTTCATCATTCTTTTATTTTGGTTGCACACCCTTTGTCGTGCCACCCTTTCACCGGGCTGTCTACCCTTTATCATGTTGTCCTTTTACCAGGCTGTCTACCTGTTACAATGTCAAAATTTGCATTGAGCTGTATACCCACCGCTGTGTTAGGTGCTAAATTCGACATCGGGCTGTGTACCCTTAGTCGGTGCATTGGGCTGTGTACCCTCTGCAAAAATTAAAATTCCAGAATCGACATCGGGCTGTGTACCCTCAGTCGATGCATCAGGTTGTGTACCCTCCGTAAAATTAAAATGACAGAATTGACATTTGGCTGTGTACCCTCACAAAATTGACATCGGGTTGTGTACCCTCCGCTAAATTAAAATGACAAGATCGACATCGGGTTGTGTACCCTCAGTCGACACATCATGTTGTGTACCCTCCATAAAAATTAAAATACCAGAATTGACATCGGCCTCTGTACCCTCAGTCGATGCATCGGACTGTGTACCCTCCGCTAAATTAAAATGACAAAATCGACATCGGGCTGTCTACCCTCTGTCGAAGCATGGGGCTGTCTACCCTCCTCTAATTTAAATGACAAGATCGACATCGAGCTATGTACCCTCAGTCGACGCATCAGGCTGTGTACTCTCTGCTAATTTAAATGACAAGATCGACATCGGGCTGTGTACCCTCAGTGAACGCATCGGAAGTAAAGTAAAGTGTAACAAGTAGGATGCTGTTGTTATGATGCGATGTGCTAAGGAAGCTATCGTGTTGCTTTTATAAGGACCCTCTTGAAATTTTTGAGGGGATCTCAAAAATTTCTGCCAAAGTGTCAAGTTTGCGTCTTTTGGAATTTTTTAGGAGATCCTCAAAATTCTGCCCTAGTTTATTATTTATGATAGATCACCGAGAGAGGGTGGTCGCATTGCACTAAACACCAATGTATTGGCTAGAATCTGCATTCGTTCTTTAGTGTGACGATGGGGTGTATTGATGACTATGAGCATGTGGATATTTGCATACTCAGAATGGGGTTTGATACTTGGATTTTGCTGGATTTTGAGATTGCCCAAATAGTATGTGTTTTGTGTTGTGATGGGGGTGTCTTCATGTTTTTCTTTTCGAAAGTCACGAAGTTAACTTTGATGGATTGGCCTTTTTAGAAAGTGTGTTTGTGGTTTGGGAGTTGTAGTTTCCCTTTGTTGGTTCTTGTTGTACTATTGTTTGGCTTTTGTTAATCAGTCTCTGAATATTGTGATTCAGCGCTGGATATCTTGCGGTGTCATGGTATGGAATTTTTGAGTTATGAGTGTCGATCTTTGTTGGATCGAATTTCAGAGTGAGTATAATGCAGGTTATACGGTATTGGGATTGTCTGAACGCTCTTGGTGTCATATGTTGGTAGTTCAAAGGACTTTGTTGCAGAGGAAAGTGTTTTCAGATTGGCTTGCCATTTCAGCTTCTCTGAATGCAGATTTCCTGACCAATTTCAGTGTCTAAACGCGAAGCAACCGTAACAAAGTGGTGAAATGCACAAAATAGTGTAGGCATGTTAGCAAAGACTTGAAGCAAAAATGACGCGTAAGCTTAAGAGAATGCCTAGACCGTGGATGACGGATTAGCGCTTGAATTTGGAGGTTGTGATAGAACGGACAGATATCACAAGAGATTGCCTAAGTGCTTTATGTAGCAGTCAAGGCAAGGATTTTGGCCAAACGACCGATGCTTATTTAAGCGGGAGATTAGGAATTGGATGTTAATGAAAAGTGATAAAGAAATTGTGTAAGGAATTGATTGCGTTGTGTGACAGAAAAGGATGTTGGCTTTTGTCGAATACCAGGACCTTGAGTGCATTTGTCATCCTTTCTTTTCATATTTTTCTATCATGACAGCTATGTGTCTTTCAAAGAGGTTCTAAACGTCTGTCATACTCGTTGACCAACTGCTGCAATATAGTCCTCGCACCAACTTTCCTTGTTGGATAATATCTTATTGCTAAGCCGTTGAACTAAATGTAGGTTGGCTATGTATCATGTTCATTCTTAGATTTTTGCGTCTTATTGTGGTCGTCGTCATGAGAATTCGTATCACCCCAGTAAAGCCTTCGACAAAAATTGCTCCAAGAAGTCTATTCGCCTGTGCCTTTATATCAACTCAACCCTTGCTATGGTAAGTGTCTCTAATAACTTCATCGTCTTGCTTTATCTTTGCTAGTGGATAGAGATATGCTTCCAAATGCTCCAAGGGTCTCCAGATTGGTCATATAATGATGGCTTTGTCATTTTGTTTTTGTCCCTCCTTTTCAAATTGAATTGGCTTGCCTGTTTTTTTATTGTGTTGCACAAGTCTTTATTACATGACAGGAGCAGGTTTGGGAAATTCCTTAAATCACAATCATGTATTGCAGGTGGTGTAACTGTGCAGACAGGCACACCAATGTAACCCTTGGATATTGGTGTCAAAAGGGTTTAAGGTGAGTCATGTGTGCCTTTGAGTTTGACCAACATTTCTCTTGGTTTGTTAATTTTTCTCTCCGTCTGCATAGTGCTTGCTGGAACAATTGAGGTATCGGGATAGTAAACTCGACAATTTTCAATCTCTCGAACACTTGAGTATGGGATTCGGCTAGTGGAGAGTATTTTCTTTTCGGCCTGTAGTTTGTATCAGGGCGAGGTCTAGGAAGGTATGGCGGTGCATTTAGGTAGTTGGGTTGAGTGTTTGCTAGTATGGGGGACAATTCGGTGCTAGATGTGGAATATAGGGCAAGTGGGCGAGTATTTTGTAAACTGGATAATCAGGTGGTATGTGAGGGTAGGGATAAAATGGTTGAAGCAAAAGAGACTTTATCTTCCTTCTTTTGAAAAGGCTCATATTTTCAAACTGGATAGCCTTATTAGTAGCTTGTAGTGCAGCAAAGCTACTGGAGAGAGATCTTGAAGGAATTGCTGTAAGAAAATTTCTTATTTCGGAAACTCCTTGACATGTGCACTTGCTTAACCATATCTTTTGCCTTGGTATTTAACTCGAGCTAACCTCTTGGGTAATAGATTTTTGAGTTTGGTAGTGGGTTAGAGACAGTTTGGACATGCGAAAGATTTTAGATATCAGGATTTGGGCATAGAGTAGGGACAGGAGGTGTTCCGGTAGGAGATTGAATTTTGAGAGAGAATTCCTCTAGAGACCTAGAGCAACAGACACATTCATGCAATGCACACATATCAAATAAGAAATGCAATCTATAATTTGATGGACCGTTTTACGCACGGTAATTTGAAAATCGCTTTATGCCACATGTATCATTTTGTTTGCTAACAAAATGTGGAGCCTAAAAGATAATATTGCATTTATTGGACTTTGGTTACATTGGCTGATATTGAAAATAGTGCAAAAGGTAGAAAACATTGCTAGAGGGTTAGATCATGGCCAGGTGAACATCCTTCATGCTGATCCATCCCCAAAAGATTCTTCTTCTTCTTCTTCTTCTTCTTCTTCTTCTTCTTCTTCTTCTTCAGACGAGTCTTCCTTGGACAAGCTTCCTTTTGATGAATATCCTTGGAAGATGATATTGTCTACATCAGTTAAGAGCCGAGATATGTCAAACATGAAGTTCTTCAACATTTTCTAAGACTTTCTTCCTTACTTATCTATTCCTTTATTTGCAACAGAGTTCATTCCTTCGTTAGCCCATACACCAATAGACTCTATGCGTTTTGTCAGGAGTTTTGCCTTACTGCGCCATTTTCCTTTTACTTTGTTCTTTGCTTCAGCTAAACTTTGCTTCTTTGCTATTTTCCCTTGTGCCCTTGCCAGTTGTTTGCATAACTTTTTGTACTCAGATTCTAACTCGTCAGCATTCCTTTTCCTTTTTGTTGTTGCACTTGGTTGAATTGCCCTTGCTATGTCTTTCTTAAGCCAGTTTGGATAATCTTTATCATAGCCAGCGTCAAACCTGTCTCGTCCAATAGTCTTGATTCCCATTCGTTGCCTTTCTTTCTAAAGTTCTATTATCTTGCCTTTAAACGGGATCACTCCTCCGAGAATATTTGCTTTGAAATTTCTGATGTCTGCAATTTGGGATACAGTCTGCTTTCTCCCTGCTTGTCTAAGTGCTCTTAAAGGAGTGTATAGGTAAACTCCTCTAAAGCCTACTAAGATGAGAAATGAGTCTCTTTCGGATTGTGTGATTATTGTTGTGCTGGGAAAGTAACCAACCATCCATTGTATGTTTTCAGGTGTCAGTTAACAGAACATGTGGTGCCAACCATTGGCAGCTGTTGGTTGGTCACACTTCTCGAGAGCGTTGTCCATGCGGGCGGTATGAGTCAAGATGTAGTTTTCTGTTGGTATGGCATGTAAAGCTTGCTCTGTGTTATCCATCTTTTGCAAATGCTCCATCAGCCAAATTTGTAATAATAAATTGCAACCCTCGAAAAAGCTAGCACCCTTCTTGCATCTTTCTAAAGCTCGGTACATTTCTACAACAATCATCGGTACCAAAGTGTATTTCTTGTTAATGTCTTTGAGTAAAGCATCAGCAATTGTGACCATGCAAACATCAACTCGTCATTTATGTTATAGAAAGACGACAGTCCCTAAAAAGCTGGTGACAAAAAGCAAGTATCCTCTACTCTTGCCAATCTGACTGATTAATGCTGAAATAGTCTTCGGAATCTTGAAATTCTTCTCAATACCCAAATTTGATGTAGAGAGAAGTCAGAAAAATTCCCAACTATCTTATACTGTGTGTGCATAATTCAGGTTTAAACCCTACCATTTTGAAGAACTCCTCGGGTATAATGGTTTTAGGCATCAAGAATTTTTCACTTTCAACTGGTATTTGAGTTAACCCGCCTATTTCCTTCAGTAATGGTGTCAACTCTACACTACCAAAGTGAAAGACTGCTCGGTCTGCATCCCAATAGTGTACTGCTGCCTCTATCATCCCTTCCATTGCAGTGTGCTCCATTAGTGAAATCATATTCCAAAACACCATTTTGACTCGATCTTTTTGACCTATGCTTAGGTTTCCCCACCAATCTCTGAGCAACTGAGGGATTTCAGCAACCATGTCAAATGTTCTATTGGCCATGATCTTTTGGAAAAGGTGAAGGATGATAGGAAAAGGGAGAAGAGAAATGCTTAAGATTCGCTTTATTGTGAGCAAATGATCAACGTGTGGCACAAGCTTCTGAAAATAATGCAACAAAGAATATAAAGAGATGTGTCGTTATGGGTTGAGAACCCTTTAGACACTTCAAACGGAAGTTACTAATGGACTTTGGACATGCCAAGGATGTCAAGTCTTTATATAATGTTTTAAAGGATAAATGTGTGTTATGTATCATCCCATCTATCGAGCAGTCATTTCTGATTTGTATTGGGTTATTAATGCCCCTTCGGTTACCATCTAATTTTTTGGGAATAAACGGTTGTTTCTGATTCAATTTGGGCTTTTAATGCCTCTTAGATAACCTTCGCGCCTTTGAATGGCATTGGATACAGAATAATTCCGACCGTTTATGAATAAACAATTATTTCTGATTCAATTTGGGCTTTTGACGCCTATTAGGTAACCTTTATGCCATTGAATGGCATTGAATGTAGAATAGTTCCGACTATTTATGAATAAACAATCATTTCTTATCCAATTTGGGCTTTTGACTCCTCTTAGGTTACTTTCGTGCCTTTGAATGGCATTGAATACAGAATAATTCCGACTGTTTATGAATAAATAATCGCTTCTGATTCAATTTGGGCTTTTAACTTGGGTAACCTTTGTGCCTTTGAATAGCACTGAATGCAGAACAATGCCAATAAACGATCCACATTTGCACGTTTAATCCTTTAAGCAAATGCAAATAAATCATGTTCAATGCTTGTTGGTGTCAAAAACTCATTCAGATTGTTTGAACAAGTTGGCCTATTGGACTTGAGAACAAGTCGACTAATGATTGTCATACCCAATTTTGGACTCAACTCGAGGCGAGTCGGGTTTCAGATTTGACTGGGTGAACTCGTTTGAGTTTAAGTATTGGAATCACCACCTAACATATTTTTTACTAGGTGTATTAGGGCACCTGTTTTGTTTCTAGCTAATTCTACAATTAACTCCGAAACATAGTCTACGAACCAGAAAATCTAGGTAAGAGGTTCAAGTTAACTCAAGAGGAAGGGGTTACGCACCTCTCGAGCTCCACCAAATATGGTTACCGATCAGACTTTATAATTGGGATTCGAAATAAGTAACTAAGCAACTTGAACTAACTAATTAGATATAAACAAATAACTAGATGATATAATAATTGAGATAAGAGGTCCTACTAGGCTTCCTCCTTAAGGATTGCACCTTGAAAAAAAGATGAAAATGAATTAGTAAAATAAAAATAATAAATAGTAATAAAAATAATAATAAATACTAATAACAAAATAATAATAATGATAAAAAGTTTTCTCTTTGAATTGTTCTTTTCCAAAATAGATTATCGTCTCTTTCCAATTTTTACCTCGCAAAATTTAAAGAAAAGAGTTAGTGAATAGTAATAATATTAATAAAAATAATGAAAATGATAATAATAATAATAATAATAATAATAATAATAATAATAATGATAATAGTAGTAGTAGTAGTAGTAGTAATAATAATAATAATAATAATAATAATAGTTTTAAAATAAAGGGGAAGGAAATTTTTGAAAGTGTCGGCTCAGGTGTATATGAATTGGGTGGAGGTCAGGGACGTCGATACGACTGCGACCACGCCGGCCGGTCGTGTTGCCATGCCAAATACCGGTCTCATCACTCCATCACCGGCTTGTTTCTAATCACGACTTATACACGTTATCGTAGCCTTTTTTGTTTTTAGGAGTGCGGGAATGGGTCGTTCAAGTATAGTATCATGTTCAAATTAATCAAATAAGCCTCAAATAAATAAATTATTTTCCTTGGCCATAATTGATGAGCGTCCGTCAATTCCTTCTATAGGCCTCAAATAAACATATATTTTCATAGGCCTAGTGTAGTATCGTATTCTAATCCGTCTCCAAATTTAGGCTCCCGAATGTACGGGTCAAACTGCCTAACGAAGTAAACGAGACAACTGGATAACAAAGCAAGGTAAATAAGTCAGATGCACAATGAAGCAATGTAAACAGGTTAATTGCAGCAATAAAATGATTCAACGTGTTGAACGGGTCAACTCCAAATTGCTAACAATTCTGCAGAAATCAACATTAGCACCGCAAACTCCATTTTTTTACCCATAACAAAGATCCAAACGAGATTAAACAAAAAGAGCAGAGGTGGAACATCATAAGCAAATAGCAGTGACAAGGATAGTCAAACCCAACACTGCAACCAAGTGGGCCCGTCAAGGACCACAGAACAGTAACATCGTCGGCATAAAATCAGCCAGATTCCGGCCTAATTCAGCAAGAGAAAACATGCAGTGACAGATTAAAGACAAACATAATCAAAGAACCAATGGACATCGAAACAAATAGGTGGGTAAAAAGGATAGCAGCGATCGGGGAAAGGCGAAGGAATGACACCAGCGTGGTGGCATCACTGCAACCCCATCCTCTGATTCCCTTCCTCGCAATTGATGGCTTTTTTCGGTGACAATGCCTTATCTCCACTGCCATAGTTCAAATAATACAGACCCCAAATCCCGATCTTTCCCGATCCGCTACTGTTTTCCCCTCAATTTTCGATCCAGGTTCTCCACCACCGTCGCCGCTGGTGGTGGTGCTTTATTGTCTATGTGGTCCCCTGTTTCCCTATTTTCTGTTGATGGGTGTGTGTGTAAGTAGTTTATCAGCGCTGGGTTTATTTTTGGGTGCTGTTGTTTGGATTATTTTCTGAAAATCGAGGGAGACAGTGATGAAAAAGGGAGCCGTGTATGACACTATTTTTGTATGATTATGTCTGGGTATTTGTATGCGTGAGTTGGTTTTTGACGAAGAAAAGGGTTTCTTGTGTAGTGGTGCTCTGTGTATTTTGGTAATGGCGTGTGTGGGAGGTGATGGGGTGTTTGGAGAAGAAGACCCCAAAATTCCAGTGGAAGTTGATTTTTGTACTGTATTTTTGCGTTGTGTGTAATGGAGAAGAAGATGGGGGGGGGGGGGGGGGTGAGGGTTAGTGAGTGTGTGAATTGGTGTGTGTATTGTGTGCGTATGTCAATGGCTATTTTTGTGTTTTGGGGAAGGAGGCAAAGAAGGGGGTCGGGTGTATTGTAAAAATGTCAGCTAAATGTGAGTAATTGGCTAAGGTCCAAGGGGCTACCGCAGGAAGTCAGCTTCACCTATAATCTTAAGGAATACAGAAAGTTACCTGGAATTCCTAGCAAGGACTTTGTCTGCTATTCATTCCTAAATCCCTTTCACCCTTAACTAGCTAACTCGATGGGACGTCAACAGCGGGAATGCCAAATGCAAGAAGGAAAAACCATTGTAATAAAGAATTTGAAAAAAAAAAGTAGTTGTTGGGTAATTGAGAGGTGATTGGGGGATTTTGGAATGATTGTAGGGATTAGGAAATTAGAAAAGATTAGGGAGGGATTTTAGATAGATTTGGGGATTTGATATAGGGGGGACGAACTTGGACATGGTTTTTGCAAGAGGATGTATTTGGTAAGAAATTTTGGCTAGGTTCGGAGTAAAAATAAAAATAAATAAAAATAAAGAAATAAAAATAAAAATAAATAAAGATAAATAAAAAAATTTGGTTAGTAATTTTGAAATAAGGAAGAATTAATAATAAAAGTAATTTGGACACTTTAATTGGCCAATATTTAACTTAAAGGTGTAATAGAAAATATAGATATACGTATATTATAAAATGTACAAATAAATATTAAATAAACTCAAATAAAATTATTTAAATATATCTAATCACAAATAATTACTAATTTGCACGAATAATCACAAATAATTACTAATTTGCACAAATAATCACAAATTGAAGAAAACTTGACATGTAGCCTAAATGACGCAATTATGTAATATAGCCACTAATATTATAAATATACTAATTTTCACAAATAGTCACAGTTTTGACAAATAATCTAAATGATGCAAAAATTATGCAATATAGCCACATTTAGTATGTAATATATAAGTAGGTATAACACACGTAAGTACATGCTTTCTAATGCACATTTTGCACAAATAGCCAAATTGCACCTTTAAGTTAAATTATAGTCAATTTTAGAAAAGGAGGGACAAAATTGGGTGTCAACAGCTGCCCCTCTTTGCCCGGAGATGATGAAAGAGTCTTTGGGCAAAGATAGTTGACGGAGTAGCCAATTTTGTCACGACTAGTGGGCAAAATGATTGAAAGGAGAGAATGGGAGTTTTGCCTACATATCTCGAGTTTCACGAGAATCAGGCCGTGTGCAGTTCTAGAATGAAATTTTGCCTGTGTGAGAGATTTATGACACATGATTTTGATGTATAGACTAAACTTATCCAATATGTAAAGTTTAGATTCATGTGCGCTTTGCCATTTGGCGGAACAAATAAATAATGAAGAAAAGGTGCTACCGAAGATGAGATAGCTTCAATAGATCGAGCGTGGGAAAAAAGACTTATAATCGCCTTAGTTATGAAAATGTGGCGTGCTACACACCCATAAATAGGAGTTTATATGTACATAGTTTCCACTTCATCTCGATAACTGAGTAAGCTCGCTTCCAATATTGCCTTGACTGAGCTGGGAAGAATTTGAGGAGCAAGTTTTATAAGTGCGCATGACTCAAATAGATGGGCACGATTAAGCATGAAAACACGCACGATTGACGCAGATAGGCTTGAATGGGAAAAGTAGGCATTGGTTTGAAGGAAACGCAAAATGAGATGTTGATTCACAATGGAGGATTAGGCAGATTACTTGTGAGGGCATAAAATAATCGGCTTTTGGGCATGTCAGAATTCGACATAATAGGTATTTTACAGGTGGGACAAAGATGTTTTCGAAGTCGAGGTAACATCGATCGACCGAGTGTAGTGAATAGGCTTGTAAACGTCCTAGTTATGAAGATGTGGTGCACGACACACCCATAAAGAGGGGGTTTACATGGGCACATTTTCCACTATAACTCGATAGAGGAGTCATCTTGGCCTCAAACATTGTCCTTAATGGACTGAGGAATAAAGCACGATGAATATGCACGATTCAAACAGATAGGCACGAATAGGAAGGAATACGGGGCTGGTACCCAATCGGCTAGGAAAGATTAGGTAGATCACTGGTGCGAGTATGGGATTGTGGCTTTGAGTGCTTTGGAACTTGGCAAAACAGGCAGCTTACAGATGTAGCAAGAGTACTATCTGTAGGATTAGGCTTCTTGAATTGGGTTTTGGGAGAAGCTTTGTATGTGTATTTGAGGCTTTTGCGGTTGCATAATTGGTAGTGATTTGGGAGTAGGTGTACGAGCGGGACGCAGGGGTTTGTCGAGAGATCGATGAGTCACTATAGCAAAATCAAGACAAAATGCAAATTGAGATAAAAATAAAGATAAAGTAAACTTCCCTGTTGAGCTGAGCTCTCCTATGTCTGGTCCACTTTCAGGTGCTCAGTGCTGGGGAATGCGTGCCTCTCCTCTGGGGGATATCTATTTGCTACGTGCTTCTCGTCAGGAGGTGATTGCTTTGCCAGCCAGGCTGTTGTTGAATCATCTTGCCAATGCCACACCGGATTGTATGTCCATTGCTTTTTGTCCTTTAAATGTGTGCTTGTCACGTCGGACTGTATATTCCTTTTGTATTGAGCCGTGTATCTTTCCATGTAGGGTTGCCTATCATTCCTTTATTTGGTTGCACACCTTTTGTCATGTTGTCCTTTCAACGGGCTGTCAACCCTCCAGGCTGTCTTCCTGTTACAATGCCAAAATTTACATTGGGATGTGTACCCTCCGCGGTGTCAGTTTCGACATCGGGCTGTATACCCTCCATCGGTGCTTTGGGCCGTATACCCTCGGCAAAATTAAATACAAATCAACATCGGGTTGTGTACCATCACCCGACGCTTCGGGCTGTGTACCCTCAACTAATGTAAATGCGAATCGATATCGGGCTGTGTACTCTTAATCAACGCTTCGGGTTGTGCGCCCTCAACTAATTTAAATGACAAATCGATATCGGATTGTGTACCCTCAATCGACGCTTCGGGTTGTGTGCCCTAAGCTAAGGTAAAATACAAATCGATATCGAACTGTGTACCCTCAATCGATGCTTCGGGTTGTGTGCCCTCAGCTAATGTAAAATGCAAATCGGTATCGGGCTGTGTACCCTCAACCGACGCTTCGAGTTATATGCCCTCAGCTAATGTAAATGACAAATCGAGATTGGGCTGTGCACCCTCAATAGACACTTCGGGTTGTATGCCCTCAGCTAATGTAAAGTGCAAATCGGTATCGGGCTTTGTACCCTCAACCGACGCTTTGGGTTGTATGCCCTCAGCTAATGTAAAATGCAAATCGGTATCGAGCTGTGTACCCTCAACCGATGCTTCGGGTTGTATGCCCTCAGCTAAGGTAAATGAAAAATCGATATCGGGCTGTGTACCCTCAATCGACGCTTCGGGTTGTATGCCTTCAGCTAATGTAAAATGAAAATCGGTATCAGGCTGTGTACCCTCAATCGACGCTTCGGGTTGTATGCCCTCAGCTAATGTAAATGACAAATCTATATCGGGCTGTGTACCCTCAATCGACGCTTCGGGTTGTATGCCCTCAACTAATATAAGTGTAAAATTCGACATCGGGCTGTGTACCCTCTGTCGATGTATCAAGAGTAAAGTGCAACAAGTAGAATGCTATTGTTATGCCATGTGATGTGCTAAGGAGGCTGTTATGTTGTTGTTGTAAGGACTTTTCTTGAAATTTTTAAGGGGACCTCAAAAATTTCTGCCCCAGTATCAAGTTTGCGTCTTTTTGGAATTTCTGCTTCCGGCGTGCTGCGTGTTCTCGATTTGTCCGTCATTGGTTTTCAATAGAAAATTGGATATGGTTCCTTTTTTTATGGAATTAGTGTTGTTTGCTTTATTGTACTCTTGCTTTGAAAATCAGCTTCTGGATCTATTTGTTCCATGATTTTGTTTTGTTTAGTCATATATCTCTGAATTGGCTGGTGTTTTGTTGAGTGCAGTTGACCCGTTTTTCTTTATGAAAAGGGTAGCAGATTTCTTGTGGACGTTGTTGCCCCCACACTGATATGGATAATGTTGTTGGTGGAGACGCTGACCAGTTTAAACAAAGACACAACAATAAGGCCTTTGAAAATGTTTTAAATTGAGGCCTACACACATTGAATTGACGGATATACAACGAATTGACGGATGCTATACCAATTATGGCCAATGAAAAAAATATATTTATATTTATTGAGGTCTTGGGACTAGCTTAAACATGATACTACACTTGAACAGTCCCATTCCCATGTCCCTAAAACAAAAAGGCTATGATTATGTGTATGAGCCGTTATTGCAAAATGAGCCGGCGATGGAGTGGTGTGACCGGTACTTGGCATGGAAACACGACCGGCCGGCGTGTTTGTAGTTGTACCGACGTCTCTAACCTCTAGCCGATTCATACATACCGGAGCTACACCTTTTATAAAAATCCCTTTCCCCTTTATTTTAAATAACTATTATTATTATTATTATTATTATTATTATTATTATTATTATTATTATTATTATTATTATTATTTACTAACTTAATTTCACTTGTTTTTTTGAGGTGCATTTGGATAAATATCTTCAAAATAACACCCCAAAAATGCTTCTAATTTTACTTGCTATTATTTTCTCTTAATATTTATTTTTATTATATACTAACTAATTTGTTTTGTTTTGCTAGGTGCAATTCTCTAAGGAAGAAGCCTATTAGTGAATTGGAATTTTTTTAATTATTATACGCATATCATAATAGTCGTGTAATAATTTGTCTAGTGCATTTTCTTAGCTACTTATTTTGAATCCTCAATTATAAAGTCCGGCCGGTAACCACATTTGGTGGAGCTTGAGAGGCGCCTAACCCATTCCTCTGGAGTTAACTTGAATCTCATACCTAGAATATCTGGTTCGTAGACTAAGTTTCGGAATTAATTATAAAATTAGCTAGAAACAAAATAGGTGCCCTAATACGCCTAGCTAAAAAAATGTTAGGTGGCGACTCAAACTCTTTACCCGTGAGTTACCCAAATAAGTCGAGCCCTATTTCGAACTTCAACCAGTTCGGGTAAAAATAGGATGCGACACATAACATAATGGTTTTGTTTTTCTAGTTACAACACATATTATAAAAATGAGGAAGAGATATAAATAGGGCCTTTATCCCTTTACTTCATAGATAATTTTGAACCAGATATAGTGAAACGACCTCGGTCAGTCGTTTCGGAAGTTAGGACTCCGATTGGCGTGTCGATAATTTTAAAATATTTGTAATGTCCATTAGGACCTGTCTGTAAAATTTGAGCTAAATCAGACCTCGTTTGGTAGGTATCGGAAGAAGGTTTCAGTTTTTATTGGCGATAAATATTAAAAAGAGATTTTCTAGCTCGGTTTTGCTGAATGAGCTCCGATTCGAAATCCGAAAGCGTCGTTGGGTTCGTATGATTATTTAAGACCATTGTGAACTTTCAAAAGTGAATTTCGATGTTGTTCGGCAAGTTTCCGCTAAAATGCCGAAAGTTAAATAATTTGACCTTTTTCATTTAAATTCGCATTTTGAGTTTCGGGAGTCCAAGTTGAGATCCGTCTTCGCGAGTATGTTACATATATTTTGTATAACTTGTATGAAAAAGTTGGAATTATTTCGAATATCGTAGGATACCGTTTTAATTTTTACCGTAACTGTGAATTTAAAAAAAAAAAGGAAAAAGACGAAAAAGAGAATATTGTCGGTTGGTGACCTTATCAAGCTCATATTGATCAGATTAGAAACAGGAGAAGCAGAAACGAAGCAAACACGCAGTGCAGTAAAAAAATGCCAGAAAATGAGAAAAGGGGCTGGAGAAAAGTAGAATTTTCACCCTGAAACATTCAGGTAATGATCCTAATATATTATTTGAGTTTATTACGTGTGTTTGAATATGTTTTAACGGTAAAACTTGAAATATTATACATCGTTTTAATAAGTTCAATTAATAGTTTAAAGGGTCAAATGGACCCCGATAATGGAATTGATTATATATTCGTACTCAGTGAGTTACAGGCAACATGTAGATGTAATTTATTTGGGGTTTGGTTATGTGGCTTTGAACCCTGTATATAGGCCTGGCCTGCGTATTGCGTATGCGAATAGGGTATCAGGTTCCTACCTGGATTGCCCTAAGATGTGAGGAATGAAGCCTTTAGCCTAATGTGATATATTTTTCTGCTTATTGATCACAGTGGGATCGTTTAGCAATGAATTCAAAGAATAACGCGGTTACTGGTCGCAATGCTAACTGTTGAGAGAGGTAAGTGTTTATATCCATTTCTTTGGAGGCACCTGGCCTCGTGGATTTTCTACCATGTGTTCCTTACGTGTGTAGCTGCCGATAGGCGTACTCCTTACGCCTTAGCTTTGGATTTACATTGTATATTTTATGTTATGTCCTATTGTTGGTATTGCATTGAGGATTTGAGCATTGTACCCTGGCTGTGAGTTGGCACCTACTTCCCGGCTGTCGATGAGAGTCCCGCGCCGGTGAAGGGTTATTATTGCATCCCATTGCATTCATATGCATTACATTGCATATCATATTGGGTGCAGGAGTATTCCGCCCCAGGAGCAGGAGTATTCCGCTCCATTGCATCATATTGAGGGTAGGAGGATTCCGCCCTTGGAGCAGGACGATTCCGCTCCATTGCATCATATTGAGGGTAGGAGGATTCCGCCCTCGGAGCAGGAGGATTCCGCTCCATTGCATCATATTGAGGGTAGGAGGATTCCGCCCTCGGAGCAGGAGGATTCCGCTCCATTGCATCATATTGAGGGTAGGAGGATTCCGCCCTCGGAGCAGGAGGATTCCGCTCCATTGCATCATATTGAGGGTAGGAGGATTCCGCCCTCGGAGCAGGAGGATTCCGCTCCATCTATTTGGCGCATGTGACACCATTGCATCATATTGCATTCAACCCATTTCATTGCACCGCGTGCTGACTATTGTGTGACTATCGTGTTGTGTTTTATATATGCGGTATGTATACCGCATCTCAGTTTACCTATATATTTCTGGCTCATATCCCGGATTGCACGTCGCGACAATATAAATACATGGATCGGATCGGGTTGCACGCCGCAACAGTATAAATATGCGGATCGGGTTGCACGCCGCAACGGTATGAATATATGGATCGGGTTGCATGCCGCAACAGGATGTATTTCTGATTGTCGACATGTTCAGGATATCTATACGTTCTGTCTACCTTATGTCCCTGGCTGTTTATGATTCCATACGTGTTTTCAGTTATTATTTGGCTTTGCCTGTTTATAGTTCAAATAAGATGGATTTCGTATATCTGTTTTTCTTCTCCCTGGCTAGCTATCCTATTCTTTGAGGTGGCTAGTCTGCCCCACTTATTGAGTCCTTTTGACTCACCCTTGTTTATTATTTTTTTCTTGTCTATCTATTTCATTTCGGCAGGTTCGCTCCAGGATTGGGTTTGCCACGTTGTGAAGGAGCGAAGACGACTTCAGCTGTCAGGGTGAGCCAGCTTTTATTCTGGATGGCCACCAGTTTATTGGTTATTATTTCAGTTGCATTTTGCTCCCTTCAGGAGGTATTTGTCTTCTTCTGTACTCTTAGTTGTCTAGTCTGGATAGCCCTAAACTTAGTATGTTGGGTAGTTAGCTGTAAGTGTCTTTCGTACAGCTTAGAAGTGTCAATATGTCTGTTTTTTTTTTTTTTTTTAAGTCTTGTCCTTATTTATGAACTATTATATTTATTTTCCTAATTTAATTGGTAAGGGTTCGCCCGACGGGTCTAGGGGAGGATGTCGGGTGCCCGCACGGCCTAACCGAATTTTGGGTCGTGTCATATAGGTTCATTCCAACTTCAGGAACTTGTGAGAAAGTAAGAACCAGATGACAGCTTTTGGCTCTTCCTTTATCCATTTTAGTACCTACAAAAAGGATCAGACATGGTATAGCTATAGAGTTATCCAATCTTTTGTCCAAATTGGACGGCGAACTCTGCATAAAAGGGTTAGGAGTATAACCTACAACAGCCTACATAATAACGCACATTCACAACGATGTATTACCAAACCAGACATGCTAAACATATTTACCTAACCAACAAGATTTAGTGGTACCATTCAGTATTTGGAGGAAGACTCCTCCACTTAAAGCACAAACTCATGCAGCTATTTGAATTGGAATAACCATCCCCACACAGTCTGTTGGCCTAAAGAAGATTTAGCTAAAAGCTGAACGTAGGCAGACCTAAGCTACCAACTACCCTTTCGAGTTGCCAAACAGCTGCAACCCTCGAGTTCAAAACTCCATACCTTTGCCATAAATATCACCGCCTGATGGATGGCACTTCTATATTAAAATTTCGGCAGAGTTTCCCCTAAAACTGGATGATCCGCAAAACAGAACCAGACTATACTATACATGGGAATGGATACCCGGATAAACTGATATCCAAAACAATAATATGCTTACTTGGCTACAATAACACGTACTCTGCCTCAACACAGGGAACGTCACAAGCGGCTACTAATCGCCCAAGCTCACTAGTGCCGGATGAAGAAGAATTGGAAATGTATCGAGGATAGAAATAATTAGAGCTTCAGGAAGTTCATCTTCTTATTTGCTTGGCTACCAAAGCTAGACTACTTCCGAGTTAGGCTAACCAAAGAATCGAAATTGAAGAAATAGACATTAAATAAACTTTATGGAATGACATCTATGCCAATTTAACCTCCCAATAAGAAGGAAACTATGACAATTTGCCAGAAACCCTTTTCATAACCCAGACAAACTCATAGAATAACATGACTTTACTAGCATTTTGAACCAAGAGGAGATAACACTTTGAATTTCGAGGAGTGAAGTAAACTGAATTGACATAATAACAAATGATGGCGTAACAAGATGCCAAGCAGACAATACCGACACTCACTCCCAAATCTCTCACATATAAATCAGATAAACTAGTAGGGTCTCACAAATTCCCTGAATAAATCATATTAGAAGCTCACCCCTCTACCACAATCGATTCTTAATTACGACAATATCCAAGGAAACCGTCAAAACATAATAAGACACACCATTTCCAGATCGATCGGAAATATAAATCTTACTTACAGATAAGAGAAGAAGAAACACACAGGTCTACTACATCGGATGCCTCAGCATCCTGCCAAACTAGCAGTTCATAGAACTGCCTCTGCAGCTGAGCTGAGCCACTACCCTGGTAATCACCTTCTGAAGAACCACTGCCACCACGCTCTCAAGCTCTACTGGATGGTGGTATTTCTCTGGCTGATTGAGAATCTGAGATCTAAATTAAAATCCCCTGCGACTGCGCTGATGCCTAATAACGAGAGAAAAGACGACTGCCTACTTGTCGGAGTAAGGAAAAATCCTCAACAATAGACAGACTCACTACAATGATACCACCTTGTCGCTGAAAAGTGGAAGCTGGAAAAATTGTTGATAGCTATAAAGAAAAGATTGATTCTGATCTTGACAAGCTACTGGCGCACTCTAAGAATCACGTAACACAAGTTGAGATAACCTAGAAGGTGACCTCCCAAAATAATAAGAACTTTTACTTCCAAATGAGGTACCATGGTGCCGACCAAGGCCACGGGATCTCTTGCTCTCCCACTCTAATTCTTCCCGCTCTAACTTATAGTATGCCTCGTACCTCTGAACAATATTAACAACAACATCAATTGAAACCTAGACCTCAATCTCTCGAGCCATTTGGGATCTCCAGGAAGGAGAAAGGTCATAAATAAATATTTGAATCTCTCAAAAGGCTCATGAACTAGTTCTAATGCATATCCAGCCATTCTATAGAATTCAATCTCATATTCTGAAACATCAACAGGCTAACCGACATGCTACCCTGTCCAATCCACTAGAACTGGCAACACTTTTCATCTCGTTCGATACTCGAAAGGAACTTTTCCAAGAATCTAGAAGAAAAATCAAACCAAGTTAGCTAATAAAAGAGCGGCCCACCAATTCAAGGCTGGACCCTGGAACTGGGAAGAAGAATAATCAACACTATACCGCTTGATATAATCAAGAGCCTGAAGGATACGCTGACATCATTTTATTTTGATGATTCGTCGCACGAGGGTTCACAATTACCACGAAGGAATTAACGAATTAATGAAAATACTTTTGAATCATAGAACGACGCACGATCAGAAATGGAGAAAGTGAAATTTCCTAAATGCCATCATAGCCTCTCGTAGATAAGTACAGACGTCTACGTACCCATCAGCGAGACTCTACTAGACACTATCTTAGTCTGGATAGACTCTAAACCAGGCTCTGATACCAACTGACACGACCCGGATTTCGACTAGGCCGTGCGGGCACCGGACATCCTCCCCTAGACCTGTCGGGCGAACCCTTACAAATTAAATTAGGAAAATAAATATAACAATTCATAAATAAGGACAAGACTTAAAACAAAAATACAGACATACTGATATCTCTAAGCTGTACAAAAGAGAATTACAGCTGACTACCCATCATACTAAGTTTTGGGCTATCCAGAGTAGACATCTAAGAGTACAAAAGAAGATAAATACCTCCTGAAGGGATCAAAATGCAGCGGAAATAATAACCAATAAACTGGTGGCCATCCGGAATAAAAGCTGGCTCACCCTAATAGCTGAAGTCGTCTTCGCTCCTTCATAACGTGGCAAACTCAATCCTGGAGCGAACCTGACGAAACGAAATAGATAGACAAGAAACAAACAACAAACAAGGGTGAGTCAAAAGGACTCAATAAGTGGGGCAGACTAGCCACCTCAAAGAATAGGATAGCTAGCAAGGGAGAAAAGAAACAGATAAACCAAATTCCTCTTATTTTTAAATTATGAAAAGGCAGTGCCAGATAATAACTAGAAACATGTATGGAATCACAAACTATTCAACAATCAGGAACGTAAGACTGCCAAAACATATAGGTATCCCGAACACATCAATAATCAGAAATACATCCTGTTGCGGCGTGCAACCTGATCCATATATTCATTCTGTTGCGGCGTGCAACCCGATCCATATATTCATACCGCTGCGACGTGCAACCCGATCCATATATTTATGCCGTTGCGGCGCGCAACCTGATCCCCGCAACCCAAAATATGAGCCAGAAATATATAGGCAAACTGAGATATGTCCACAACATGGTGTACATACCGCATACATAAAACACAACACAATACACACAATAGTCAGTATGCGGTGCAATGAGATGGGATGAATGCGGTATGATGCAATGCAGTCACATATGCCTGATACCTATATCTGGCGCAAGACTCTCATCGTCTACCAGAAGGTATATGCAATAATGACTCTTCACCGGCTCGGGTCTCTCATCGATTACCGGGAAGTATATGCAATGATGACCCTTCACCGGTGCGGGACTCTCAACGCCAACCGAGAAGTATATACAATAATGACCCTTTGCCGGTGCGGGACTCTCATCGCCAATCGGGAAGTGTATGCAATAATGATCCTTCGCCGGTACGGGACTCTCATCGCCAACCGGGAAGTATATGCAATAATGACCCTTCGCTGGTGCGGGACTCTCATCGCCAACCGGGAAGTATATGCGCCCTTCGCCGGTGCAGGACTCTCATCGCCAATCGGGAAGTATATGAAATAATGACCCTTCGCCAGTGCGGGACTCTCATCGCCAATCGGGAAGTATATACAATAATGACCCTTCGCCGGTGCGGGACTCTCATCGCCAATTGGGATGTATATGCAATCATGACCCTTCGCCGGTGCGGGACTCTCATCGCCAATCGGGAAGTATATGCAATAATGACCCTTCGCCGGTGCGGGACTCTCAACGCCAACTGGGAAGTTTATGCAATGCTCAAAACCAGAGTGCAATGCTCATATGTTCAATGCAATACCAAAAACCGGGCATAACATATAATATACAATGTAAATTCAAAGCTAAGGCGTAATTAGTATGCCTATCGACAGCTACACACGTAAGGAACACGAGGTAGCAAATCCACGAGGCCAAGTGCCTCCAAAGAAATGGATATAAACACTTACCTCTTCCAAAAGTTAGTACGGCTAATCAACAACCGCTTTATCCTTTGGTTTCCTTGCCAAACGATCCCACTCTATTCAATAAGCAGGAAAATATATCAATTTAGGTTAAAGGCTTTATTCCTCACATCTTAGGGCAATCTGGTTAGGAACCTGACACCCTATTCGTATACACAATACGTAGGCCAGGCCTATGTACAGGGTTCAGAGTCACCTGACCAAACCCTAAATAAATTACATTTATATGTTGCCCATAGCTCAGTGAGCTATATAATTAATTCCATTATCGGGGTCCAATTGACCCTTTAAATTATCAGTTGAACTTATTAAAACGATGTCTAATATCTCAATTTTTACCGTTAAAATATATTCAAACACGCGCAATAAAATCAAATAATGAATTAACATCATTACCTGGAGGTTTCGGGGTAAAAATCCTATCTTTTCTCCGGCTCTTTTCTCATTTCCGGTATTTTTCCTCCTCTCCGTCATTTCATTTTCTCCCTGTTTGCTTTTGTTTCTATATGCTGCTAAGCCATCATCCTTAGCTTTAGCTAAGGACCCACCATTTTCTTTCTTCTTTTTTTTTTTCCTTATTTTGTCTTTTCCCCTCTTTTTTTTTCTTTTTTCCCTTTAAAATTCGCTGCTACGTTAAAAATTAAAACGGTACCCTACGATATTAGAAATAATTCCAACTTTTGCATAGAAGTTATACGAAATATATGTAACATACTCGCGAAGGTGCATCTCAAATCGGACTCCCGAAACTCAAGATGCGAATTTAAATGAAAAAAAGTCAAATTATTTAACTTTCGGCATTTTAGCGGAAACTAGCCGAACAACATCGAAATTCACTTTCTAAAGTTTGCAAAAATCAAAAATAATCATACGAACCTAACGGCGCTTTCGGATTTCAAAGCGGAGCTCGTTCGCCAAAACCGAGCTAGAAAATCTCTTTTTAATATTTATCGACAATAAAAACTGAAACCTTCTTCCGATGCCTACCAAACGAGGTTTGATTTAGCTCAAATTTTACAGACAAGTCCTAATGGACATTACGAATATTTTAAAATTATCGGCATTCCAATCGGAGCCCTAACTTCCGAAACGACTAACCGAGGTCGTTTCAGACGTGCGGGTACCGGACATCCTCCCCTAAACCTGTCGGGCGAACCCTTACCAATTAAATTAGGAAAATAAATATAACAATTCATAAATAAGGACAAGACTTAAAATAAAAATACAGACATACTGATATATCTAAGCTGTATAAAAGAAATTACAGCTGACTACTCATCATACTAGGTTTAGGGCGATCCAGACTAGACATCTAAAAGTACAAAAGAAGACAGATACCTCCTGAAGGGAGCAAATTGCAACTGAAATAATATACATAAAACTGGTGGCCATCCTGAATAAAAGTTGGCTCACCCTGACAGCTGAAGTCGTCTTCGCTCCTGAACAACGTGGCGAACTCAATCCTGGAGCGAACCTGCCGAAACGAAATAGATAGACAAGAAACAAACAACAAACAAGGTTTGAGTCAAAGGACTCAATAAGCACCCCAAAGAATAGGATAGATAGCTAGGGAGAAGAAACAGATAAACTAAATTCCTCTTATTTAAATTATAAAAAGGCAGAGCCAGATACATATCAACAAATAAGCAATGGCCATATAAGCAGAACAGTAGTCATGTACCGCAAGCCTACACAATGGTATGAATTGAGATGAAATGAAATGTGATGCAAACAGTCACATGTGCCAAATGAATGGAGCGGAATCCTCCTGCTCCGAGGGCTGAATCCTCCTACCCTCAATATGATGCAATGGAGCGGAATCCTCATACCCTTAATATGATGCAATGGAGCGGAATCCTCCTGCTCCGAGGGCGGAATCCTCCTACCCTCAATATGATGCAATGGAGCGGAATCCTCACTGCTCCGAGGGCGGAATCCTCCTATGCTAAATATAATGCAATGGAATGCATATGAATGCAATATGATGCAATAATAACCCTTTACCGGCGCGGGACTCTCATTGACAGCCGGGAAGTGGATGCCAACTCACAGCCAGAGTACAATGCTCAGATCCTTACTAAAATACTAACAACAGGGCATAACATATAATATACAATGTAAATCCAAATCTAAGGCGTACTGAGTACGCCTATCGGCAGCTACACACGTAAGGAACACGTGGTAGAAAATCCACGAGGCCAGGTGCCTCCAAAGAAATTGATATAAACACTTACCTTGTTACAAAGTTAGTACATCCACTCAATAACCGCTTGTCCTTTGGTTTCATTGCCAAACGATCTCACTCTATTCAATAAGTAAAAAAATATATCAAGTTAGGCTAAAGGCTTCATTCCTCACATCTTAGGGCAATCCGGTTAGGAACCAGATACCCTATTCGCTACATAACCAAACCCCAAATAAATTACATTTATATGTGGCCCATAACTCACTAAGTACGAATATATATATTCAATTCCATTATAGGGGTCCATTTGACCCTTTAAACTATTAATTGAACTTATTAGAACGATGTCTAATATCTCAATTTCTACCGTCAAAATATATTTAAACACACATAATAAACTCAAAAAATATATTACGATCATTACCTGAATGTTTCAGGGTGAAAATTCTACTTTTTTTTCCGGCCTCTTTTCTCATTTTCTTGTATTTTTTCTTCCTCCCCATCATTTCATTTTCTCTCTGCGTGTTTCTATTTTTGTTCCTCTGTTACTAAGCTTCAAATAAAGCTGCATGGATATATACATATCTCACCAGCCCACCGCCTAACTTTTAAGTTTTTGTCTTTTCTCATTTTTTTTTCTTTTTCTTTTAAAATTTGCTGTTATGGTAAAAATTAAAACGGTACCCTATGATATTCAAAATAATTCCAACTTTTGCATACAAGTTATACAAAATATATGTAACATACTCGCGAAGGCGGATTTCAAATTGGATTCCTGAAACTCAAGATGCGAATTTAAATGGAAAAAAAAGTAAAATTATTTAACTTTCGGCATTTTAGCGGAAACTAGCCGAACAACATCGAAATTCACTTTCAAAAGTTTACAAAAGCCACAAATAATCATATGAACCTAACGGCACTTTCGGATATCGAATCGGAGTTCGTTCGCCAAAAGCGAGCTCAAAAATCTCTTTTTAATATTTATTGTCAATAAAAACTGACACCTTTTTCCGATGCCTACCAAACGAGTTCTGATTTAGCTCAAATTTTACAGACATATCCTAATAGACCTTAGGAATAATTTAGAATTATTGGCACGCTAATCGGAGTCCTAACTTCTGAAACGACTGACCGAGGTCGTTTCATTCTCCTCCATTTAAACTCTCGTTCGTCCTCAAACGAGCCTAAATCTAAAGAAAAATTCGCACAGATAGCAAAAGAACCTGCACGACCTTCATGAGCAACTCCACGGGCATTATTTCCTGGTTTTAGGATCAGAATTATAACACGTATATCGAACTTTTGGAATAAAATATATCTGGATAATATGATTATACCATTACACAGCTTATTCTGACTAAGCTTATTCTTCCTCGATCACGAGAAGAGAGTTCTACATTTTCGAAACAAAGATACACGAAACTTTAAATGGGTTAATATGATTCAGCCGATAATCACCTCTTCGATATACCTTTCCAAATAGAATAGGTCGATGGAACTAAGAATTAGCTCACGCTTGATGCAATAGGGGAAGCATTTGAAGTACCTTGTCACTACTCACTATAGAAAATTTGATGCAAGCTATATTATTTTTACAAATACACTATGCAACATCTCAGTTGATTTTAGTGTTGTTCCGCAAACTCCTTGTGGGAATGTAGTTACTCATATCCTAATGTATGTCAAAGGTTCATCTGAACAGGGTCTATCATATAAGGATAAGGATCATACAACTACTACTAGATAATATGATGTAGACCAGGAATGATCTCCAGACTGAACATCTACTTCAGGGTATTGTCTCCGAATTGGAAATATTATGACTTGAAAAAGTGAAAATAAAAGAGATATGTAGTTAAACCATGAGCTGAGGCAGAATACCAGCAACAAAGATGATTACATGTGCACTTATAATGCTAAATTAACTTCTCAAGGAGTTGAGGTGTGAAAGAGATATACATACCGATGATGGATTTTCGACAAGCTGTACTAGACCTTTAACTCCAAATTTTCTGAAGTAAAACAGCGTCAGTATGAGGATCCAGTTCTAGTTGAATATGGACAGATAGCCAGAAGAAAACCGGAGTAGCCATACAGGGTTACTACTAACGGTGTTCTCATGTATAAAGATAGACTTTATGTTCCTGATGTTGTAGATTTACGTGGACAGATTAAGATAGAGGCACATTATTTCAAATACACTGTTCATCCAGGTTCGACTAAGATGTACCATAATCTTAAGCAGATATATTGGTGGGACGGAATGAAGTGTGAAATAGCAGAATTTGTGGCTCAGTGTTCTAATTGCCAATAAGTTAAAGTCGTGTCATCTTCCCAGACTTTATACTTTCTGCAGATAGGTACGTATATATGATCAGGTCGCTAACTTATCTCTATCATTAGTAGATTATTAGTGGGTTTAGCAATGATCGACACTCATTGAAGGTTTCTGTTGTGGCCTTACTTTGGGTCTGAGAAAAGTGGTATCAACACCTCAGAGATTTAGTATTAGCATTCAGCATTTGGAAGAAGACTCCTCCACTTAAAGCACAAACTCATGCAACTATTTGAATAGGAATAACCATCCTCGCACAGTCTGCTGGACTAAAGAAGATTTCGCTAAAAGCTGAATGTAGGCAGACCTAAGCTACCAACTACCCTTTCGAGTTGCCAAACAGCTGCAACCCTCGAGTTCACAACTCCATACCTTTGCCATAAACACCACCGCCTGATGGCTGGTACTTCTATATAAAAATTTCGGCAGAGTTTCCCCTTAAACTGGATGATCCGCAAAAATAGAACCAGCACTATACTATACATGGGAATGGATACCTGGATAAACTGATAACATAAACATGTTAAGCGGATAACAAGATGAGACAACTGGATGACATAACAAATCTGCAGATAGAATGTCTGGACAGCACCACTGTCCTGATTTTCAACCTAATTTTCAGAGTGTAGATCAAAGTTATAGACTTCATAGTCTTCATAAAAGTTTTAGATATATGTCTTAGAGTTCCAGGGAATCTTGAAGAATCTCAAAATCAATTTTGTACAAGGAGTTATGCGGAAACTACTAACAGCTGTCAAAAGATAAAAATAATTTTCCAGATTTTGAAACATTTTGTGCTATTATTTTGGACATCTTTACCGTGGTTCTTAGCAGTGCTATCTTTTGGAAGAGGTAAGTTTTGTATTCAAAACAATAATATGCTTACCCGGCTACAATAACACGTACTCTGGCTCAACACAGGGAACGTCACAAGCGGTTACCAACCGCCCAAACTCACTAGTGCCGGACGAAGAAGAAATGGAAATAGACCTAGGATAGAAATAATTAGAACTTCGAGAAGCTCATCTTCTTACTTACTTGGCCACCAGAGCTAGATTACTTCCAAATTAAGCTAGCCAAAGAACCGCAATTGAAGAAATAGACATTAAATGAGCTTTATGGAGCAACACCCATGCCAATTTAGCCTTCTCATAAGAAGAGAGCTCCAACAATTTATCGGTAAACTCTTTTATAACTGAGAGAAGCTCATAGAATAACATGATGTTACTAACATTTCGAACCAAGAGGAGACACGTGGATCGAGTATTACTTACTAATCACTTTACACCGGAAGAAATAATGACACTTTCTGATGGTGATGAATAAGAATCCTATAATCTTACCAACACGAAATTTGGAAAAGAGAGGTATACTAATTTGATATAATAATAGAAGGTGGCACGACAAGATGCCAGAGAGACAATAGCAACCCTCACTCCCAAATTTCTCACATTTAAACCAGATCAACTAGGAGGATCTCAGAAATGCCAGGAATAAATCATACAAGAAGCTCACCCCTCTACCGCAACCTATTCTTAATGGAAACGACATCTAAGGAAACCATCGAAACATGATAAGACACACCATTTCCATATCGATCGAAAGAATCAAATCTTACTCACATTTAGGAGAAGAAGAAATACATGGGTCTACTACATCGGATACCTCAGCATCCTGCCAGACTGGCAGTTTATAGTACTGCCTCTGCAGCTGAGCTGAGCCACTACCCTGATAATCACCTTCTGAAGAACCATTTCTCCGGCTGATTGAGATCTAAATGAAATCGCCTGCGACTGTGCAAGTGTCTGATGACAAGAGAAAGGACAATTGCCTACTTTCCGGAGTAAGGGATAACTCCACCAGAGATGACAGGTTCGCGACAATGATAATACTTTTTCAGTTAAAATGGAAGCTGGACAGATTCTTGATAGCTATAAAGAGAAAAACTAGGTCTGATATTGACGAACTACTGGCGCACACTAAGAATCACGTGACACAAGCTGAGATAACCTGGAAGGTGACCTCCCAAAATAATCAGAACCTTTACCTCCAAATGAGGTAACATGGTTGCCCACCAGGGCCTCAGAATTTCTTGCTCTCTCGCTCTGACTTGTCTTGCTTTAACCTTAGGTATGCCTCATACCTTCGAGCAATATCAACAACAACATCAAATGAAATCCCGACCTCAATTTCTCGAGCCATCTGGGATCTCAAGGAAAAGGAAAGGTCATCAATAAATCTTTGCATCTCTCGAAAGGCTCATGGACTAGTTCTAATGCATATCCAGCCATTCTATAGAATTCAATCTCATATTCTGAAACACCAACAGGCTAACCGACAGGCTACCCTTTCCAATCCACTCAAACTGGCAACACTTTTCATCTCCCTCGCTACTCGAAAGGAACTTTTCAACAAATCAATTAGAAAAATCGCACCAAGTTAGCTAATAATAGAGCGCCCCACCAATTCAAGGCTGGACCCTGAAACTAGAAAGCAGAATAATCAACACCATACTGCTCCATATAATTAAGAGCATGAAGGATACGCTGGCATCATTTTATTTTAAAAATTTACACAGGGATTATCTGATGCATGGCTTAAGAATATCGGAAGGTTCAATTGGGTAAAATAATGCACCCTTTTCAGATACTCGGACCGAGCCATTACTCGGGCTAGCTAACCAGCCAGAATAACTACAGGCACAACACATGCTGCCTCTGGAACATACTTTACCACGACAATATTAAGAACTGAAATAGAAGCTCCCTAAGACCAAACGTCTGCACATGCGGCAATCTAATAGGCTACCCAGCGAATAATAGGTTCTAGCAGTATATGCGTTGCCAAGATTCTCGTAAAAACATCGGAGAGAGCTAAGGGAACCACAGGGCCCTGGTCCCTTGCCCATCGCGAGCTCGTACAGCTGGGACCTCCGTAACTAGATCGTCAGCACGATCAAAACACTCGGGGCTTCGTCAGTGCTAAACCCAGGCCAGACTGCTTTGTCTTGAACTCATACCGTTTGCTGATTCGTCGCGCGAGGGTTCACAATTAACACGAAGGATTAACGAATTAATGAAAATACTTTTGCATCCTAGACCGACGCACAATCAGAAATGAAAGAAGTGAAACTTTCTAAATGCCATCATAGCCTCTCGTAGATAAGTACGGACGTCTACGTACCCATCACCGAGACTCTAGTAGACACTGTCTTAGTCTGGATAGACTCTAAACCGGGCTCTGATACCAACTGACACGACTCGAATTTCGGTTAGGTCGTGCGGGCACCCGACATCTTCCCCTAAACCCGTCGGGCGAACCCTTACCAATTAAATTAGGAAAATAAATATAACAATTAATAAATAAGGACAAGACATAAAACAAAAACACAGACATACTGATATCTCTAAGCTGTACAAAAGAAATTACAGCTGACTACCCATCATACTAGGTTTAGGGCTATCCAGACTAGACATCTAAAAGTACAAAAGAAGACAGATACCTCCTGAAGGGATCAAAATGCAGCGGAAATAATAACCAATAAACTGGTGGCCATCCGGAATAAAAGCTGGCTCACCCTGACAGCTGAAGTCGTCCTCGCTCCTTCATAACGTGGCAAACTCAATCCTGGAGCGAACCTGCCGAAACGAAATAGATAGACAAGAAACAAACAACAAACAGGGGTGAGTCAAAAGGACTCAATAAGTGGGGCAGACTAGCCACCTCAAAGAATAGGATAGCTAGCCAGGGAGAAGAAACAGATAAACCAAATTCCTTTTACTTAAATTATAAAAAGGCAGAGCCGGATACATATCAACAAATAAGCAATGCCCATATAAGTAGAACAATAGTCATGTACCGCAAGTCTACATAATGGTATGAATTAAGATGAAATGAAATGAGATGAAATGAAATGTGATGCAAAGGGTCACATGTGCCAAATCAATGGAGCGGAATCCTCCTGCTCCGAGGGCGGAATCCTGCTACCCTCAATATGATGGAATGGAGCGGAATCCTCCTACTCCGAGGGCGGAATCCTCCTACCCTCAATATGATGCAATGGAGCGGAATCCTCCTGCTCCGAGGGCGGAATCCTCCTACCCTCAATATGATGCAATGGAGCGGAATCCTCCTCCACCGAGGGCAGAATCCTCCTACCCTCAATATAATGCAATGGATCGGAATCTTCCTGCTCCGAGGGCGGAATCCTCCTACCCTCAATATGATGCAATGGAGCGGAATCCTCCTGCTCCGAGGGCGGAATCCTTCTACCCTCAATATGATGCAATGGAGCGGAATCCTCCTGCTCCAAGGGCGGAATCCTCCTACACTCAATATAATGCAATGGAACGCATATGAATGCAATATGATGCAATAATAACCCTTCATCGGCGCGGGACTCTCATTGACAGCCGGGAAGTGGATGCCAACTCACAGCCAGAGTACAATGCTCAGATCCTTACTGAAATACTAACAACAGTACACAACATATAATATACAATGTAAATCCAAATCTAAGGCGTAATGAGTATGCCTATCGGCAGCTACACACGTAAAGAACACGTTGTAGAAAATCCACGAGGCCAGGTGCCTCCAAAGAAATGGATATAAACACTTACCTTGTTACAAAGTTAGTACATCCACTCAATAACCGCTTGTCCTTTGGTTTCATTGCCAAACAATCCCACTCTATTCAATAAGCAGAAAAATATATCAAATTAGGCTAGAGGCTTCATTCCTCACATCTTAGGGCAATCCGGTTAGGAACCTGATACCCTATTTGCATACGCAATACGCAGGCCATCCCTATATGCAGGGTTTAAGGTCACATAACCAAACCCCAAATAAATTATATTTATATGTTGCCCATAACTCACTGAGTACGAATATATATTCCATTCCATTATCGGGGTCCATTTGACCCTTTAAACTATTAATTGAACTTATTAGGACGATGTCTAATATCTCAATTTCTACCGTCAAAATATATTTAAACACACGTAATAATCCCAAATAATTTATTACGATTACTACTTGAATGTTTCAGGGTGAAAATTCTACTTTTTCCCGGCCGCTTTTCTTATTTTCTTGCATTTTTTCTTCCTCCCCGTCATTTCATTTTCTCTCTGCGTCTTTCTATTTTTGTTCCTCTGTTTCTAAGCTTCAAATGAAGCTGTATGGATAAATACATATCCCACCAGCCCACCGCCTAACTTTTAAGTTTTTGTCTTTTTCTCTTTTTTTTTTCTTTTAAAATTTGCTGCTACGGTAAAAATTAAAATGGTACCCTACGATATTCGAAATAATTTCAACTTTTGCATACAAGTTATACAAAATATATGTAACATACTCGCAAAGGCGGATCTCAAATTGGACTCCCGAAACTCAACATGCGAATTTAAATGAAAAAAAAAGTCAAATTATTTAACTCTCGGCATTTTAGCGGAAACTAGCCAAACAACATCGAACTTCAGTTTCGAAAGCTTACAAAAGTCACAAATAATCATACGAACCTAACAGCACTTTTGGATTTCGAATCGGAATTCGTTCGCCAAAACCGAGCTCAAAAATCTCTTTTTAATATTTATTGTCAATAAAAACTGACACATTTTTCCGATGCCTATCAAACGAGTTCTGATTTAGCTCAAATTTTACATACAGGTCCTAATGGACCTTACAAATACTTTAAAACTATCTGCACGCCAGTCGGAGTCCTAACTTCTGAAACGAATGACCGAGGTCGTTTCAATAATATGTGTACACGTATTACAATTATGTGTAAACTATTAAGACCTCCCTACTTGCTGAATATGTGTACACATATTATGATATGTGTGCATATAATTATGGATGTGTACACATATTTACAGATGCATACTTTGTTTCGAAGTTTATATTTCTGAAATGTCTGGTTACACCTATTATAATGTTTACACATAATTGTAGGTTTGGTGTGATGACGACTAACATTAGTGAGTCCATGAACTCAATGCTAAATGGTGAAAGGAAAATGCCCATAACATCTTTGTTCAATGCTATAATACGAAACATTTCTGAAAAAATTTAATCATAGGCGTACGTTGTTCATGAACCATACAAAGCCATGTGTCCCTTCAATTGAAGAAATATTATACTAAAGGATGAAAGAGAAATGTCCATAACAGCTTTGTTCAATGCTATAATACAAAACTTTTCTAAAAAAATTCATCATAGGCGTAGGATGTTCATGAACCATACAAAGCCATGTGTCCCTTCAATTGAAGAAATATTAAATAAAAATAATGACGCGGACGCAAGGTTGTTGATTATTACCATTGACACGGATATGTATTCAATCATTACTGGAGATGATGTTCTCAAGATCAATCTATGCGAAAGGACATGTTTGTGTCGAAAGTTTCAGATTGACAAGATTCCTTGTGTACATGCTTGCGCAGCTATAAGATGTCAGTATGGAGCATATGGGAGCGAATTGTATAATTTTACTTCTCTGTATTATTACACCAATGTGTAGATTCTCGCTTATGCAGACATAATCCATCCAATCTTACCAGAGGAATTGTGGAATGCTCCATCGGAGCTTTATAAGAGAAAGGTGTGTCCACCTTTTGTGAAGGTCCCACGGTGAAGGAGGAGGACCAAAAGAATGTCATCAGTCGGGGAAGCATTTAAAAGCAGAAGGAATAGATATGAAATATGCAAAAGATTTGGCCACAAACGAACGACATGCCCCATCAAGGAGTAGAATCAGGAGTTGGAAATAGTGGTGTTGGGTCGTAGAACATCTTTCCTTTGTAACAACTTGTATGTTGAACAATTTTTTGTACCGTTGCTTGTATTTTATCTTTGTAACTTTTAAGAATTAACCATTCATCATATTCATTATGTTTTGAATGCCAACAAAGTCTCAGATATATAGTTATTTTGCTTGCCAAACATAATGTTTCGAATGCCAACCGTTAATGCATAGTACACAACCAAAATCTGCGTGGTTCAATTGCATATATGTAAATATGTGTACATATATCATAATATGTGTACACATATACACATATAATAATATATGTACACATATTACATATGTGCAATTGAACCATGCAGATTGAACTATGTATAATTACACATATTATATTATGTGTGCACATAAAATAATATGTGTAGTGCACACATATTGTTGTAGTTTTCAAATCTTAGAAAGAATAAATAATCCCACTATTACTTGCACTGAGTTATAGTGAATAAATTGTGATTTTACAGGATATTTACTCTTAATGTATCAATCTTGGTTAATTTGATCGTCTTTCCTCGACACTTTCAAGTAAACAGTAGGTTAATGGTTGAATTCAAACAAAGTGTTACACTTAAAGTTTAGAATAATGATGATAATAGTGCAAACGACACAAAACAAGTTTTTATTTGAACATAGTTTGATCGTTTCACATAGAAATGTACTATAAGTTGATCAATTGAACCAATTTGTTTCTTTGCTCACTCATTATAATCTACAGACTTGGTGAATACCAAATAAAACATAAAAAAGTACTTGAATGAGTTTTAATTAGATCAAAGAAACATATTACATACGAAAATAGTATCCAAACTACAAGTACCTAAACAACAACGGACAATTAACGTAATGCAAAGTACATACTAAGATCTGCATGGTTCAGTTGCACATATGATAATATGTGCAATTGAACCATGTAGATGGAACTACGTATAGTTACGCATATTATATTATGTGTGCACATATTATTTTATGTGTACACATATTGTTGTAGTTTCTAAATCTTAGAAAGAATGAATCATCCCACTATTACTTGCACTGAATTATAGTGAATAAATTGTGATTTTACAAGATATTTACTCTTAATGTATCAATATTGGTTAATTTGATCGTCTTTCGACGACATTGTCAAGTAAACTGTAGGTTGATAGTTGAATTCAAACAAAGTATTACACTTAAAGTTTAGAATACTGATGATAATAGTACAAACGACACAAAACAAGTGTTATTTGAACATAGTTTGATCTTTTCACATAGAAATGTACTATAACTTGATCAATTGAACCAATTTGTTTCTTTTCACACTCATTGTAAACTACAGACTTGATGAGTACCAAACAAAACATAGAAAGGTACTTGAATGAGTTTTGATTAGATCAAAGAAATATATTATATACAAAAATAGTATCCAAACTACAAGTATCAAACAATAACATAATGCAAACTACATAACTAAGATCTGCATGGTTCAATTACACATATTATCATATGTGTACACATATTATTTTATGTGTACACATATGTTAATGTGTGCAATTGAACCATGCAGATGGAACTTCGTATAGTTACACATATTATATTACGTGTGCACATAAAATAATATGTGTACACATATTATTTTATGTGTACACATATTGATGTAGTTTCGAAACTTTAAAATGATTGAATGATCCCACTATTGCTTGCATTGAATTATAGTGAGTAAGTTGTGATTTTACCGGATATTTACTCTTATATTTACTCTTAATGTATAATAACTGATCACAAATGAACTACCCATGTATTAATAATAGCTATCCACGTGTTACATTCTCTCATAGGAGTCGTTTACTCCTTACACTTATTTATTATGTGCACGCATATATAACAATGTGTACACATGTTCACATATGTGTACACATATTTAACAAGTTCTAAAATACAGAGGAAAGACACCAACAAGCCTGCACATCTTTAATTGAACGTACGCATATTTAACGATGTGTACGGACATATTAAATTACGTGTACACATATTTGACATAAATGCATATACAATACAATGTAAACATCACTACATATTATTATATACATATCATAGATGATAATTTAACAAAAGTATTAACCATACAGAAAAGGAAATTAAAAACAAAGCCAAACACGGCTTAAATCATCCTTACAGACCAAATAAAGCCAAACACGGCTTAAATTATCCAAAATGATCATCCAAAACGTAACAAACCACTAACACAGTCACATAGGAGACATCTTTTCATGAAATATGTTCATGACCCACTTGTACCTGCAGTCCTCCATGGTATTATCGCTGAGATCCGTCATTGGGGTGTTGGTGATGAGGTGCTTGATGAACATTAGTGAATAGCCACCACATGTTGTCCCAGTCTCGTTCTTTGGCAAACCATTCAACGTCTCATAAGGCCACATATCTTTCTTCAAGATGCTATCTGGCAAGTGGTTGAATTTGCCAAAATCTCGCAAGAGCCTTGGGATTATTATACAAATGGAAAACATCCATGGCGTAAATGTATCTTCATCGTACAACCCCATATTACAGTCATAAATATCAATTATTCCTTCCTTGACCATAAAAACCACAGTCACATAATGATTATTTATAAGGTTCATGGCTGTAAATATCCTCCTCACCCCATTTCATCGGCGACTACTTGGGTAAGGTTCCCTACCCGTTGCATAATCTAGAAGTCCTTCTGCAGAAGGTATCATCTTCATATAATCATCCAAAGGAACTTTCAACTTATCTGCCTCTCTTCAAGGTCCCTGTATGATGCAGCCAGGTGGGTACAGAAGTTCATATCCAGGATAACATCCTTCTGATCATAGTGACTGTTGAATTCCTTGTGTCTTAGCCTTAGTAGGCCCAAGACCACATCAACGTGCTGCAGAAAATAATGAAAAAGAAGAAGCTTTATATACACAGTTTAAAAATGATGCCACCGTGTACACATATTTAAGATGTGTACACATCTTTAATATGTGTACACATATCCAAATATGTGTACAAATATTATACTTGCACATGCCTGTACAAATAGATAAGAGGTGGGGATACGTACCTGACTCTCCAGCCATGCCGTCATGGTTGTTACCATACGGAATTCAGCATGATCATATTCATGGCCCAACAATAACTTCTTTTGCTTTTTTCTTAAACGCATATATGCATCATAACCTTTTTTTCTTTTGCGGATCAATGGGCCTATACATATTAACAGGAAGTCGCTCCTCTTATTCTTCCTGAACCTCTACATGAACTTCTTCACCAACATATTTCATAACTTCTTGTTCAACTTCTTTCTCAACTTCTTCACCAACCTCATTCTGCTTTTTTTCCTTATCTTGTCTGCAACAGGAGTGGTCCTTTTGCTTTTCACCAGCATTACCCTCTTCTTCATAGCAACAAAAGGAGATATTTATGTCCTTGTAGGGTACACAGTTCTCCTAGACTGTTGCTTTGTCCAGTTCAGAAGGGAATCAACAGCCTCTTTCATATCTTTCAACATTTTTTTTCTCTTCTTCTCTTTCTTCCTTGTAGTCATTGCACAATCTACAGTAATAGGTACTCTCTCATCCACCATCACCTATAGAAGCAGTAGACCTTTCAAAATGTCTATGAACACCTCTACCTAATGCACTGAAACTCACACGTCTTCCAGCATCTCCACTAACATCATGCTTTCCAGCAACATCATGCTCTACACCAACATCTATCAATCACCAACATCTCCACGATCTCCAAGTGAACCACTTTCTCTAAACTCTCCAGCAACTCCACGATCTCAACCATCAACTTCTTGCTCATCTATTCGAACATGAGCTCCCAATGTCAATCTTATCACACCATCCAACCTTTCAGTCAAACTATCAATCAATTCGTCTTCCTTATCAACAAACAAAACTAAATTTCTCATGAAATCCTTCTCCATCTCGCTTGGGCTAGGCACAAGGCAAGGGGTCACCACCTGCACCCCCCAACCAACCCAAAAACAACAATAGAAAAGAGAGATCAAAGGTGAGATTAATAGAGACAAGTTCTATAATATGTGCACCCATTTTATAATATGTGTACACATGTTTATTATGTGTACACATCTCTATTATGTGCGCACACATTATAAAAGGGTAAAGAACATAACACATAAAATTAAGAACTTACCGGATTTTCAGTATTTCTAAATAATTGGTCGCATTCACGCTCTTGCCTGTCAGAAATCCACCTTAGCATCCTTGGCTCTATTGGTTGTTCAAGAAAATCCATGTTCCGAAGCGACAGAATGGCTTCATATTCCCAGGCCAAGAATGCCTAGGTGAAGCCATACAGGTTTAAGGATTCCTAATCTTTGTCCAAAGGCTTGATAAGATACTTGATTGTCAGATCAAAGCTCTCTCGGTCCCATGGATAAGATTCAAAGTACGTATGGGGCTTGGATGCTAGGTGGAAATTTTTTTTTTTGGAATTCTTGTTCGTACATCATTGGAACAAAGAATTGTGTGCGTGACACGACCCGAATTCTCGGTTAGGCCGTGCAGGCACCTGACCCCCTCCCCTAAACCTGTCAGGCTTACCCTATTGACTGAATCGATATAAATTGTGAAAAATTACCTTGAAATAAAAATGAACCAAACTTTAACAACATAAGATAACTCTCAAGGATAGACAAACATACAAGCTATCTAAATAATACAACTAACTACCCAAAATACACAATTTTAAATATTTCCAGATCAGACATCTAAGAAGGCCAAAAGATATACACATCTCCCGAACTGAGCAAAAGTAAGAAAAACTGTAATCTCTGAAGTTGGTGGCCGCAATGAACAGGATGGCTCACCGTAGACAGCTGAGAACGTACTACTCCTTAATCACAGCGCGACTGGCTGGGTCCTGGTGCAGAATCTGCCGAACGAAAAGAAAACACAAGGACAAATAGGGGGTTAGTCATGAGGACTCAATAAGTGCGAACAAACTAGCAATCTCGAAAAATAGATACGCTAGTCAGGGAAACGGAACCAGACAACAATCAACAAATAAGCAATGCACATACAAGCAGAACAATAGTCATGTACAGAAAATCAACACAATAGTATGAAATGAAATGGAATGAGATGAAATGAAATGATATGAAATGAGATGAAATGAAATGAAATGGGTCACATGTGCCAAATGAATGGAGCGGAATCCTCCTACTCGGAGGGCGGAATCCTCCCACCCTAAATATGATGCAATGGAGCGGAATCCTCCTGCTCCGAGGGCGGAATCCTCCTACCGACAATATGATGCGATGGAGCGGAATCCTCCGGCTCCGAGGGCGGAATCCTCCTACCCTCAATATGATGCAATGATAACCCTTCACCGGCGCGGGACTCTCATCGACTGCCGGGAAGTATATGTCAACTCACAACCAGAGTATAATGATCAGATCCTCAATGCAATACCAACAACAGAACATAATATATAATATAGAATGTAAATCCAAAGCTAAGGCGTAATGAGTACGCCTATCGGCAGCTACACACGTAAGGAACACGTGGTAGGAAATCCACGAGGCCAGGTGCCTCCAAAGAAATAGATATAAACACTTACCGTATTCCAAAGCTAGTCCTGTTACTCAGCCACTGCTTTTTCCTTTGTATTAGTTGCCAAACGATCTCTTTCTATTCAATAAGCAGAAAAATTATATCAAATAAAGCTAAAGGCTTCATTCCTTATGTTTTAGGACAATCCAGTTAGGAACCTGATACCCTATTCGTCTACGCAATACGCAGGCCAGGCCTATATACAGGGTTCAAAATTCCATAACCAAACCCTAAATAAATTATATTTATATGTTTCCCATAACTCACTGAGTATGAATATATAATATTTCCATCATCGGGGTCCAATTGACCCGTTAAACTATCAATTTCCGTCATTAGGGCGATGTCTAATATCCCTATTTTTACCTAAAAATATATTCAAACACATGTAATAAGCTAAGATAATGAGTTAACATCATTACCTGAAGATTTGGGGTAGAAATTCCACTATTTTTCCACTCCTTTTTTCCTCCCTCTTTTCTAATTTTTCCTTTCTGAGCTTTGTTCAAAATGTTTCTGCGTCTTTGTGTGTACTACTAATGCTAAGGGATTTAATGCTAAGGGATTAAGTCCCTTAGCATAGCCGACATACTTGATTTTTTTCTTTTTTTAAAATTTTCTTAAGTAATAAATTCGCTGCGACGATTAAAATTAAAATAGATCCCCAGAGAAGTCGAAATAATCCCAAATTTTTTAAGTAAGTTAAACAAAATGTATGTAACATACTCGCGAAGACGGATCTCAAATCGGACTTCCGAAACTCAAGATGCGAATTTAAATGAAAAAGGTCAAATTATTTAACTTTTTGGCATTTTTACGGAACTAGCCGAACAACATTGAAATTCACTTTCAAAAAATCATAAAAGTCACAAATATTCATACGAACCTAACGGCGCTTTCGGATTTTGAATCGGAGCTCATTCGCCCAAACCGAGCTCAAAAATTTCTTTTTAATATTTATTGACAATAAAAACTGAAACCTTCTTCCGATGCCTACCAAACGAGGTCTGATTTAGCTCAAATTTTACAGACAGGTCCTAATAGACCTTACGAATATTTTAAAATTATCGGCACGTCAATCGAAGTCCTAACTTCAGAAACGACTGACCGAGGTCGTTTCATTCTCCTCCACTTAGACTCTCGTTCGTCCTCGAACGAGCAAGAGTCTAAAATAGATTTCATACCTCGAATAAGAATGCTTACAGGAATTTTCAATGACATTTACTACGAAACCAAAATCATATACAATTATGAGAACTTTTAGGCTTAAAGATCAAGTTCGAACCTGAATCGTCGAAGAGGTAAGGATACCTCTCACGCATACTGGACTCAAGCTCCCAAGTGTCCTCCTCACGTGGACGATTATTCCATCGTACTTGAACCATCGGAATCTGCTTCGAACGAAGCTTCCGGACATCACGCGTAACTATAGCAACTGGGAACTCCTCGTAAGCCAGGTTCACATCTAGCTGAGCAGGATCTAATTCGATTACTTCGGAAGGATCTCGGATACACTTCCGGAGCATCGATACACGGAAAACTGGGTAAACTGGCATAGAAGCTGGCAGGTCGAGCTGATAAGCTACCTTACCAATACGCTTCTCGATACAGAAAGGGCCAATGAACCTGGGATTAAGATTTCCTTTCCTACCAAATCTCTTTACACCTCGCATCGGTGACACTTTCAGAAATACCATGTCCCCGACCTCGAACTCTAACTCTCGGCTCCTCCGGTTCGAATATGAAATCTGCCTACTCTGGGCGGTCCGTAAACGATCCTGAATAACACGAACAACCTCAAGAGTCTGACGAACCATATCTGAACTCATCACCTCAACATCTCGAGACTCAAACCAGCCACTAGGAGAACGACATTGACGACCATATAAGGCCTCAAATAGAGCCATCTGAATAGAAGACTGATAGCTATTATTATAGGAGAACTCCGCTAACGCCAAATGATCATCCCAGTAACCCCCGAAGTCAAGTGCACAAGCTCTTAACATGTCCTCCAGAATTTGAATAGCCCGCTCGGACTGACCGTCAGTCTGAGGATGGAATGCTATGCTAAGCTGCACCTGGGTCCCCAACTCTCTCTAAAAAGACTGCCAGAACTGAGAAGTAAACTGGGAACCACGATCTGATATAATAGATACAGGAGTACCATGCAGCCTAACCACTTGCTCAATGAAAATCCGCGCCAGTCTCTGAGCTGAATCAGTAGTCTTTACAGGGATAAAGTGAGCTGATTTAGTCAGTCTGTCGACAATGACCCAGACTGAATCGTGGCGCCGCAGGGTCTTTGGCAGACCAACTATAAAATCCATCGTGATGTGCTCCCACTTCCACTCGGGAATGGGCAATGCCTGAGCTAGCCCTGCTGGTCTCCGGTACTCGAACTTAACCTGCTGACAGTTGAAGCAACGAGATACATAATCAAATACATCTCTCTTCATCCCCTTCCACCAGTATAGCTCTCGGAGGTCCTGATACATTTTTGTAATACCAGGATGAATGCAATAACGCGAGCTATGAGCTTCACTGAGCACTGACTGCCTCAAATCCCCAACATCAGGAACACAGAGTCGACCATTAAACCGAAGAATTCCATCTGAATCAAGCTCGAAAGAGGGAACTCCTCCACTTAGGACACGACCACGCAACTCCTGCAGATGAGGATCCTCGAACTGTCTTCCCTTAATCTGACTGACTAAGGAAGACTGAGCTGCAATACGCGCTAAGACTCGATTGGAGTCTGGGAGAAGAAATCTCACGCCAGAGTCGCCAAAGGGCTGCAATTCTCGGGCCAATGGTCTCATGTCAGCATAAAGAAAAGCCATGCTGCCCATGGACTTCCTGCTTAAAGCATCTACTACCCCGTTCGCCTTCCCAGGATGATAATGGATTGTGAGATCATAATCTGTAATCAATTCAAGCCATCTTCGCTGTCGGCCGTTAAGATCTTTCTGATAGAGAAGATACTGCAGACTCTTATGATCCGTATACACCTCACAAGGCTCGCCATAAAGGTAATGCCTCTATATCTTCAAAGCAAAGACCACAGCTGCCAATTCTAAATCGTGAGTCGGATAATTCTTCTCATTCGGCTTCAACTGTCTGGAAGCATAAGCAATTACCTTCTCGTGCTGCATAAGAACACAACCAAGGCCCACACGAGATGCATCACAATAAACTACAAATCCACCGGTGCCCGAAGGAAGGGATAACACTGGAGCTGAAGTCAATAAGGCCTTAAGCTTCTGGAAGCAGGCCTCACACTCATCGGACCATCGAAACTGAACCGCCTTCTGCGTCAGGCGAGTCAGGAGAGCTGCAATAGTAGAGAACTTCTCCACAAACCTCCGATAATAACCTGCCAACCCAAGGAAGCTGCGAATCTCCGTCGGAGTAGTAGGACGAGGCCATTTCTGCACTGCTTCAATCTTCTTCGGATCAACCTTGATACCTTCACTAGATACCACGTGACCCAAAAATGCTACAGAATCAAGCCAAAACTCACATTTCGAGAACTTGGCATACAACTTACGATCACGGAGGGTCTGAAGAACCACCCTTAGATGATAATCATGCTCCTCGCGGCTACGAGAATAAATAAGAATATCATCAATGAAGATAATGACAAAGGAATCAAGGAATGGTTTAAACACCCGGTTCATGTGATCCATAAAGGCTACAGGGGCATTAGTCAGCCCAAAAGACATAACTAGGAACTCATAATGGCCGTAACGAGTCCTAAAAGCAGACTTCGAGATATCTGACTCACGAATCTTTAGCTGATGATAACCAGATCGCAGATCGATCTTCGAAAAGAACTTGGCACCCTGCAACTGATCAAACAAATCATCAATGCGAGGCAAGGGATACTTATTCTTGATGGTGACCTTATTTAGCTGACGATAATCAATACACATCCGCATAGTCCCATCTTTCTTTTTCACGAATAGAACAGGAGCACCCCATGGAGAAATACTCGGCCTGATGAACCCCTTATCAAGCAAATCTTGCAACTGCTCATTCAGCTCCTTCAACTCTGATGGGGCCATACGATAAGGAGGGATAGAAATAGGCTGAGTCCCTGGCGCTGTATCAATGCCAAACTCGATCTCTCGATTAGGAGGAAGTCCTGGAAAATCATCTGGAAACACATCAGGGAACTCCCTAACGACAGGAATAGAATCAAGAGATGAAATCCCCACAGTGGTATCTCGAACCATGGTAAGATACGCTAAACACCCTTTATCCATCATCCGTTTTGCCTTCAGGAAAGAAATAACATGTCCCCTGGGTGGCAAATAAGAACCCTGCCACACTACCGGTGCTGAACAAGGAAGAGACAACTGAAGAGACTTGGCATTACAATCTAATGTGGCATGACACGACGCCAGCCAATCCATGCCAATAATAACATCAAAATCAACCATATCTAGGATAAGAAGATCTACCAGTGTCTCACGACCCCCAAAAGATATGGTACAAGCTGGATAAACTCGATCCACGATGATAATGTCTCCAATAGGAGTAAAAACACAGAATGGATCACGAAGACACATATAATCCACATGGAAACCCGAAGCAAAATAAGGAGATACATATGAATATGTAGATCCTGGATCCACCAAAGAATATGCATCTCGACCACAAACAGATAAAATACCTGTAACAACAGCTGGGGATGCCTCGGCATCCTGCCTGGCCGGCAGTGCATATAGCTGTCTCTGCGGCTGAGCTGAGCCGCTACCCTGACGACCACCTCTAGTGGGACCACTAGGACCATGTCCACGACCTCTACTGGGTGGCGGTGCACCTCTAGCTGGCTGAGACCCTGAGGCTGCTGCTGCATAGGCGCTGGAAGGCGAGGGAAAGGGCGGCTACTACCCTGCTGAAGGAGATAAGGGCAATCCTTCTTATGATGCCCTAGATCCTGACAGATAAAGCACCCTGGAGAAAATATACGCTGATCAAACTGAGACTGATCTCGCGGGCGAAACCCAAACTGACCCTGAGAAGAAGTAGGCGCATTCTGAGAACCACGCGCTGGAAACTGAGCTGGTCTGACAGGAGGCCTACTCTGCTGCTGATAACTCCTACCTCCATACGAGGTACTAGAATGCCCTGGACCACGAGATCTCTTACTCTGCTGCTCTAACTCCTCCATCTCCAATATATGATAGGCCTCATACCTCCTAGCAATATCGACGGCAACATCAAATAGAGTACCAGCTTCAATCTCACGAGCCATCTGGGACCGCAAATGAGGAGAAAGTCCATCAATAAAACGTCTGACCCTCTCAAAGGGCTCCTGCACAAGATCTGGAGCAAAGCTGGACATCTCTGAAAATAAAAGCTCGTACTCCGTGACTGACAGGTTGCCCTGTCCAATCCTCTCAAACTGTCTCCTCTTCTCATCCTGCTGACTGCGAGGGAAAAACTTCTCCATGAATCGATGAGAGAACTCACTCCAGGTCAGCTTAGGTAAGCCCTGCCTAGCTGATTGGAGCGCGGTCCACAAGCTAAAGCTGGACCCTCAAGCTGGAAGGCAGTATAATCAGCTCCATACTGCTCAAGATATCCAAGGGCCTCTAAGATACGCTGACATTGATCAAGAAACTCACGAGGCTTAAGCTTATCTGATTTCTGACCAGAGAACTTCGGAGGATTAAGTCGGGTAAAATAATGCAACCTTGCCGGATCATCAACCTGACCTACTACCTGGACTGGCTGACTAGCCTGAACAACCGGAGGTAAAACACCCGCTACCTCTGGAACATGACCATCTGGAACATGAACTGCTGGGGCTACCTGTTGAGCTCGAATAGGGGCTTCCTGAACCTGAGAACCAATATCTATCGCAGCCTGAGGAGCTGCCTGAGGGATAGGAGCATCTACAGCAGCCTGAGGAATAGGAGCATCTACAACAGCCTGAGGAATATGAGCATCTACGGCAGCCTGAGGAATAGGAGGTCCCTGGGGCATCTACATCGCTAAGAATCTCATAAAAGCGTCATGAAGTGAGGGGGGAACGAATAAGCCCTGCTCCCCCTGCCCGGCAAAAGATGGCACTACCGAAACCTGTACAGCAGGATCAACACGATCCACCATCCTCGCAGCCTGGGCAACTCTACCTCTGCCTCGACCACGACCTCTACCGCGGCCAACACCATGACCTCGCGGAGCAGCATGCATAGGGGCGACCGCTGGCTCCTCTGCCTCTCGCCGAACATTCGCGCGCGTTCTCACCATACTGCGGAAAATTAAAAATTTTTAACTTCAGATAAGAAGACTCACGCACGACAAGGAAAAAAAGAAGGGAAACTGCCTAAATGCTATCACAGCCTCTCGTAGATAGGTACGAACGCCTCCGCCCGATCAGCGAGACTCTATTAGACACTGTCATGATCTGGAAAGACTCTAAACCTCGCTCTGATACCAACTCACACTACCCGAATTCTTGGTTAGGCCGTGCGGGCACCCGACCCCCTCCCATAAACCTGTCGGGCGAACCCTATTGACTGAATCGATATAAATTGTGAAAAATTACCTTGAAATAAAAATGAACCAAACTTTAACAACATAAGATAACTCTCAAGGATAGACAAACATACAAGCTGTCTAAATAATACAACTAACTACCCAGAATACACAATTTTAAAGGTTTCCAGATCAGACATCTAAGAAGGCCAAAATATATACACATCTCCCGAACGGAGCAAAAGTAAGAAAAACTGTAATATCTGAAGTTGGTGGCCGCAATGAACAGGATGGCTCACCGTAGACAGCTGAGAACGTACTACTCCTTAATCACGGCGCGACTGGCTGGGTCCTGGTGCAGAATCTACCGAACGAAAAGAAAACACAAGAACAAATAGGGGGTGACTCATGTGGACTCAATAAGTGCGAACAAACTAGCAACCTCGAAAAATAGATACGCTAGTCAGGGAAACGGAACCAGACAACAATCAACAAATAAGCAATGCACATATAAGCAGAACAATAGTCATGTACAGAAAATCTACACAATAGTATGAAATGAAATGGAATGAGATGATATGAAATGAGATGAAATGAAACGGGTCACATGTGCCAAATGAATGGAGCGGAATCCTCCTGCTCCGAGGGCGGAATCCACCCACCCTAAATATGATGCAATGGAGCGGAGTCCTCCTGCTCCGAGGGCGGAATCCTCCTACCGTCAATATGATGCGATGGAGCGGAATCCTCCGGCTCCGAGAGCGGAATCCTCCTACCCTCAATATGATGCAATGATAACCCTTCACCGGCGCGGGACTCTCATCGACTGCCGGGAAGTATATGTCAACTCACAACCAGAGTACAATGCTTAGATCCTCAATGCAATACCAACAACAAAACATAATATATAATATAGAATGTAAATCCAAAGCTAAGGTGTAATGAGTACGCCTATCGGCAGCTACACACGTAAGGAACACGTGGTAGGAAATCCACGAGGCCAGGTGCCTCCAAATAAATGGATATAAACACTTACCGTATTCCAAAGCTAGTCCTGTTACTCAGCCACTGCTTTTTCCTTTGTATTAGTTGCCAAACGATCTCTTTCTATTTAATAAGCAGAAAAATTATATCAAATAAAGCTAAAGGCTTCATTCCTTATGTTTTAGGACAATCCAGTTAGGAACCTGATACCCTATTCGTATACGCAATACGCAGGCCAGGCCTATATACAGGGTTCAAAGTTCCATAACCAAATCCTAAATAAATTATATTTATATGTTGTCCATAACTCACTGAGTATGAATATATAATCATTTCCATCATCGGGGTCCGATTGACCCGTTAAACTATCAATTTACGTCATTAGGGCGATGTCTAATATCCCTATTTTTACAGTAAAAATATACTCAAACACACGTAATAAGCTAAGATAATGAGTTAACATCATTACCTGAAGATTTGGGGTAGAAATTCCACTATTTTTCCACTCTTTTTTTCCTTTTTTCCTCCCTCTTTTCTAATTTTTCCTTTCTGAGCTTTGTTCAAAATGTTTCTGCGTCTTTGTGTGTATTACTAATGCTAAGGGATCCCTTAGCATAGCCGACATACTTGATTTTTTTCTTTTTTTTTTATTTTTTTTAAGTAATAAATTTGCTGCGACGATTAAAATTAAAATAGAACCCAGAGAAGTCGAAATAATCCCAAATTTTTTAAGTAAGTTATATAAAATATATGTAACATACTAGCGAAGACGGATCTCAAATCGGACTTTCGAAACTCAAGATGCGAATTTAAAGGAAAAAGGTCAAATTATTTAACTTTCGGCATTTTTGCGGAACTAGCCGAACAACATCGAAATTCACTTTCGAAAAATCATAAAAGTCACAAATAATCATAAGAACCTAACGGCGCTTTCAAATTTTGAATCGGAGCTCATTCAGCCAAACAGAGCTCAAAAATTTCTTTTTAATATTTATTGACAATAAAAACTGAAACCTTCTTCCGATGCCTACCAAACAAGGTCTGATTTAGCTTAAATTTTACAGACATGTCCTAATGGGCCTTACGAATATTTTATAATTATCGGCATGCCAATCGGAGTCCTAACGTCAGAAACGACTGACCGAGGTTGTTTCAGTGCGCAAACCAAACAAGGCAAAGACGGAACTTGTGCCGTTTACTAATTGTTTCACTCGTATTGATCTAATTCAGGATTTGCTTTGCATTGTAGACTTCTGCTTGCCATCATTTGTGATCAAGTACCATAAGTCTTTACCCCTTTTAGCAACCTCCCCATTTAAAAAATCATCAGGGGGAAAGAGTGACATGGTAGACCAGTCATCAACGCAAATTCACGGATGCCAAAATGAGCAACCAGTCCGTTATTGTTGACCCACAACTCCTTCTGCTTTTTAGAAATGATTGTTCATTCACAGAGACCGTGTACCAATCTTGGAGCGAAGATGAAATGATTATTCAAATCCAGAAGTTTCCCAAAGAGAGTCCTTCTGAAACTATCCTCCAATTGGAGTTTTTCCATGACTTTTCGAAACTTTGAAAGCTTTCCTCCGAGAGAGGATCTCACGGAAACCTTCAAAATTTTGCATTCACCATGCTCATCCATATTCATCCTCAAGTTTTTTTGAGGAGTGAAAGTAAAAGCAACCTCACCATGAACCTACATATTTAGAAACTGATCATCAAACCGACTTGTGTGTACACATGTGATGAGAAGTGTAAACCGTCATACCCGATTTTGGACTCAACTCGAAGCGAGTCGGGTTTCGGATTTGACTGGGTGAACTCGTTTGAGTTTAAGTGTTGGAGTCTCCACCTAATATAATTTCTAAGGCGTGTTAGGTCACCTATTGCATTTCTAGCTAATTTTACCATTAAATATTGTTGGAGTCGCCACCTAATATAATTTCTAAGGCGTGTTAGGTCACCTATTGTATTTCTAGCTAATATTACCATTAAATATGAAACTCAGTCTACGAATCAGAAAATCTAGGTAAGAGGTTCAAGTTAACTCGAGAGGAAGGGGTTAGGCACCTCTCGAGCCCCACCAAATGTTGTTACCGGCCGAACTTTGTAATTGGGATTCGAAATAAGTAACTAAGAAACTTAAACTAACTAATTAAATATAAAGAAATAACTAGATAATATAATAATTGAGATAAGAGATCCTAATAGGCTTCCTCCTTAAGGATTGCACCTCTCAAAAAGATGAAAATGAATTAGCGAAATAATAAATAATAAATAGTAATAAAAATAATAATAAATACTAATAATAATAATAATAATAATAATAATAATAACAATAATAATAATGAGAACAAAATACTAATAATGACAAAAAGGCTTCTTTTTGAATTGTTCTCTACCAAAATAGGTTATCGTCTCTTTCCAATTATTACCTCGCAAATTTAAAGAAAAGGGTTAGTGAATAATAATAATATTAATAAAAATAATGAAAATAATAATAATAATAATAATGATAATGATAATAATAATAATAATAATAATAATAATGATAATAATAGTTTTAAAATAAAGGGGAAGGGGATTTTTGAAAGTGTCGTCTCAGGTGTGTATGAATTGGGTGGAGGTTAGGGACGTCGATACGGCTGCAAACACGCCGGCCGGTCATGTTGCCATGCCAAGTACCCTGTCTCATCACTCCATCACCGTCTCATTTGTAGTCACGACTTATACACTTCATCATCTTTTTATTTTAGGGACGTGGGAATAGGACTGTTTATCCGTTCAAATCAGTAGGCCTCAAAAAAGTAATTATTTTCCTTGGCCAACTATCTTGGTATAATCAGTGCCAAAGCCAAACAAACGCCAAAGAGAGGCTGTAATATCAACAGTAGCAGCATAATGGGTCAAACGCACTCAAAAGACAATCCAAGCCCATCTCATAGATTTTTATCAGACCTGCGAGAAAAACGGTCAAACAAATAATAACAATGGATTTTAGAATCAAAGAAAAAAGCAATTCTCTGCCACATCAAATCCCAACGCATCAGGAGTCATCGCCGGGAAAAATTATGGTGGGGTAAAGACAAGGACGAACAACGCCCAATCTGCAATCGACATCTCAGTTTTGCCATCGCCACTGTAATGACGAGAAACAGAGGAGCGACAACTAGTGGGTCGCGGCGAAGAGCTCAGGCGACCTCATCGGCATCGCTGCCACTCTAAGTCTCGTTCTGCTTTATTCCCTTTTCCTATCAACAACACTAGATAACAATAATCATAACAAAAATAGAAATCGCATAAAGATAAAGAAAGAAAAAAGCAACTGATGGGGTTTTCGATTCAGATCCCATTTTGTATTATTTTCTGTTTTCGATCGATAACCTCCATCCCCGATCGTCTCTCCGTTCCCTTGCTTCTATTTACCGTTTTGTGTGTGGATTTTGTACTGTGTTTTTGATTTTTTGTTGGTGGATATATGTATGTTGACGTGTGTGTGTGTGTGTATTGATGTGAATTTTGGGGAAAAAAAAAAGATCAGGAGGGGTGAGGATGAGTAGGTGTCTCTTGATTTTGTTTGGAAAGGGAGTGGAGAAAAAGGTGTGGGGTCTGTGTACTATGTAGGTAATGGCACTGTGTGTTGGTGTATTTTTGAGAAGTGAGTGGAGGTGAGGCGGAGACTTGGCGTGGGGAAGAAGAAGGTGTACTGTGTGTTGGAGAAAAATTGGTGTGAGGAAGAAGTTCAAAGGGTGGGGTCTGCCGTATGGGGTTATGTGTGTATATTACTGCCGAATGTGTGTGCCAATCCCCCTTTTAAAAAAATAAGAATTTTTGAAATAAGAGTTGTTGGGGATGGCATAATTTAGGGAGTTAGGAGATTGATTTTAGGGATTTGGATTGGGGCAATAATTTTAGGGATAGGGAATTAGGAAAGGAGGAGATTAGGGGGGATTTTGTGAGATTTTGGGGATCAAGATAGTGATTGTAGGGATTTGAAAAAGATTAGGGGAGGACGAACTTGGACATGGTTTTGTAAAGGATGTATTTGGTTAGAAAATGTGGCTAGGTTCAGAGTAAAAATAAATAAAGATAAATAAAGAATATAGAGTAGTAAAACTAAGGAAGAAATAATAATAAAAGGAATTTGGACACTTTTATTGGCCAATATTTAACTTAAAGGTGTAGAAAAAATAAAATATGGATATACGTATATTATAAAATGCACAAATAAATATTAAATAAACTCAAATAAAATTATTTTTATATATATATAATCAAAAATAATTACTAATTTGCACAAATAATCACAAATTGAAACAAACTTGACATGTAGCCTAAATGAAGTAATTATATAATATAGCCACTAATATTATAAATGTACTAATTTCACAAATAGTCACAGTTTTGACAAATAGCCTAAATGATGCAAAAGTTACGTAATATGGTCACACTTAAGTATATAATATATAAATACAGAATAACGCACGTAAATGCATGATTTCTAATGCACATTTTGCACAAATAGTCACATTGCACTCTTAAGTTAATTATGGCCAATTTTAGAGAAAGCAGGGACAAAATTGGGTGTCAACAGCTGCCGCTCTTTGCCCGGGGATGATGAAAGAGTCTTCGGGCAAAGACGTTGACAGTGCGGCCAATTTTTTTACGACTGGAAGCGAAATGATTAAGGGGGAAATGGGAGTTTTAGGGTATTTTTGGCCGAGCCCCGGTCTTTGAGTTGCCTACATATCTCGGGTTTCACGAGAATCAGGCCGTGTGTAGTTCTAGAATGGCATTTTGCCTGTGCGGGATGTTTATGACGCACGATTTTGGATGTAAAGACTAAACTTATCAAAGTATTTAAAGTTTAGGTTCGTGTATGCTTTGCTTTTAGGCGAGATGAATGAAGAATGAGACAAAGGTACTATCGAAGATGAGATAACGTCAAGAGATCGAGCGTGGGAAAAGAGGCTTATAATCATCCTAGTTATGAAAATGTGGCGCGCTACACACCCATAAAGAGGAGTTTATATGTACGTAGTTTCAACTCCATCTCGATAAATGAGCAATCTCGCATTCAATATTGCCTTGACTGAGCTTGGAAACATTTGGGGAGCGAGTTTTATGAATGCGCATAATTCAAGCAGACGGGCACGACTAAGCACGAAAATATGCACGATTGACGGAGATGGGCACGAATTAGGAGGGAACACGAAGCTGATATCCAATCTGGAAGGGGAGATTAGGTAGATCACAGGTATGAGTATGAAATTGTAGCTTTCTCGGCAAAATAGGTAGCTCGCGGGTGTAGCAAAGGCATTGTCTGTAGGGTTAGGCTTTTGTTTCGTATGTGTTTGAGGTTTTGGGATGATGCTTTGCATTTTTTCTAGGTTTTGTGGCTGCACAATTGGTAGTGATTTTGGGATCAGGCGTGAGAGAATAGCGCGGGGGTTTGTCGAGAGATCGGGGAGTACCCTGCAGCAAAATCATGATAGATGCAATAGATATAAAGATAAAGGTAAAGTAAACTTCCCTGTTGAGCCGAGCCTTCCTTTGTCGTGCAGTTGTTCAGTCTGCTTTCAGGTGCTCAACGCTTAAGGAATGTGTGTCTTTCCTCTGGGGGATATCCAATTGCTTAGTGCTTCTTGTCAGGAATAATTGCTTTTTCGTGTCGAGCTGTTGTTGGACCATCTTGCCAGTGTGGCGCCGGATTGTATGTCCTGCTATAAAAGTGAGTTTTGCTAAATAGTATGCAAATGCGTAAAGAGACTTCCCTGTTGGATGGGTAGTTGTTTTATCTTATGCTTGCTCGATTGATGTCTCATCCAAATATTTTCCAATACTATGCCTACCAATGCAGACCTTACTCTGCTGTAAATTGTTTTCATGTTCACCATCGCGAACCTTATCTATCTGCCGATGCAGATTCTATGCTCTTTCAACTGATGTCATGCCCACCGATGAGGACCCTATTTATCCACCGATATGGATTCTATATATGTCATGTCCACCTATGTAGACCTTATATATCTGCCGACGCAGATTCTATATAATGTCATGCCCACCGACGCGGACCCTATATATCCACCGACATAGATTCTATATATGTCATGCCCACCGACGCGGACCCTCTATATCCACCGATATGGATTCTACGCATGTCGTGTTGATGAATGTTGCTTTGCAAGAGTTGTTACGTATACTCGGTACCTGTGTAAACCTACAATTAAAGAAAAATTTGTGAGTTATTGGGGGAAGTCAACTTGCGTATCTGTTGTGTTGCACTCTGCTGCTATATATTGTATAATTGTCCCCTTGTCATGCTGTTTCTCCATCGGGCTGTCCACCATTCAGGCTGTATACCCTGCAAAGAAAAGTAAAGTAAAGTTAGACAAATAGAATGCTATCGTTGCGTCATGCAATGTACTAAGAAGGCTATCGTGTTGCTCTTTTAATGAATTTTCTTGAAATTTTGAGGGGACCTCAAAATTTTTTGCCCCAGTGTCAAGTTTGCGTCTTTTTGGAATTTTTTAGGGGATCCTCAAAAATTCTGCCCTAGTTTATTGCCTATGCCAGATCACCAAGAGAGAGTGGTTGCATTGCAATGAATACCAATTTATTGTCTAAAATTTGCATTCGTCCTTTGCTGTGACGATTAGGTATATCGACGATTATGAGTATGTGGATATTTACATAATCAGACTGAGGTTTTATGTTTTGATTTTGCCGGATTTGGAGATTTGTCCAAAATTGTATTCGTCTTAGGTTGTGATAGGTGTCTTCATGTTTTGTGCTTTCGAAAGTCATGGAGCCAATTTTGATGGATCGGTTTGTGCAAAGGTGTTTTTGTGGTTTGGCAGTTGCAATTTCCCTTTGTTAGTTTTGTTGTACCACTATTTAGCTTTGGGTCAATCAGACTCTGAACTTTGTGTTTTAGTGCTGGATGACGAGTGCAGATCTTGTTGGGATCGAAATGAGAAATGGGTATCTAGGGAGTAGTTTGTTTGTTGGGTGCAATATCTTTTGATTGAGCTGAAGGAGTAAAGACGTGAGGTTTTGTCTTTTTGTTTGTCCTTGGCTGCGTTGAGCCTGATAAGGTCTTGACAGAGGGGAGGTTGTTTATCGTGAGTTGGGTGTAGTGTGAGGTTATAAGTTTTGTCAAATTCGGTTGTATAGTGATTGGATTTCTTTGTTGTGACTCTCGTGTGGGTATGATGCAAATTGTATGGGAATGCCTTTGATGTCATATGCTGGTGGTCCAAAGGACTTTGTTGCAGAAAAAGGTGTTTTCAGCTTGGCTTGCCATTTCGGCTTTCTAAATGCAAATTCTTGACCAACTTCGGTGTTCAAGTACGACGCAACCGTAACAAAGTGGTGAAATGCACAAAACTGTGTTGGATCATTAGCAAAGACTTGAAGCAAAAATGATACGTAAGCTTAAGAGAATGCCTAGACCGCGGATGATGGCTTAGTGCTTGAATTTGGAGGCTGTGATAGAATGCACAGGTATCACAAGAGACTGCCTAAGTGCTTTATGTAGCAGTCAAGGCAAGGAGTTTGGTCAATCGACCGACGCTTGTTCAAACAGGAGATGAGGGTTTGAATGTCAATTAAAAATGGTAAAGATGTTGTGTAAGGAATAGATTGTGTTGTGCTACAGAAAATATCCTTTGCTTTGGTATTCGACTTAACCCAACTTTTGGATATTAGGATTTGAGTTCGGTAGTGAGTTGTGAAAGATTTTATATATCAGGATTTGGGCATAGAGTCAGGAGAGGAGGTGCCTCGGCAAGTGATTTGAATTTGGAGGAGAGGTTCCTTAGGAAAAAAAAAGACTCCGAACAACGGACGAATTCATGCAATGCACAGATATCAAATAAGAAATGCACCCTATAATATGAAGGACCGTTTTTCGCACGACGATTTTGTGAAGCGCTCTATGCCACATGCATCATTTTGTTTGCTAACAAAATGCGGAGCCCAAAGGAGAATTGCATTTATTTGGACTTTATTGCATTGGCTCATATTGATACAGCGTAAGAGAAGGAAGAGACTAAATATTGTTAGGAAATTAGATCATAGCTAGGCAAACATTTTCATTTTGATCCACACCCAGAAGATTCTAACTGAGGGATTTTCAGCAACCATATCAAATGTTCTATTGGCCGTGATCTTTTGAAAAAGGTGAAGGACGATAGAAAAAGGGAGAAGAAAAATGCATAAGATTCGCTTTATTTCGAGAAAAAAGATCAATGTGTGGCACAAGCTTTTTGAAAGCAACGTAGCAGAGGATATGAAGAGTTGTGTCGTTGTGGGTTGAGAGCCCTTTAGACACTTTAGAAGGAAATTTCTAATGGACTCGTGACATGCCAAGGATGTCAAGTCTTTATATAATGCTTAAAGGATAAATGTGCGTTATGTGTCATCCCGTCTATCAAGTGGTTATTTCTGCTTCAAATTGGGCCTTTAATGCCTCTTTGGTTACCATTTAATACCTTTGAATAGCATTGAATACAGAATGATTCCAATTGTTTAAGAAATAAACGGTCGTTTCTGATTCAATTTGGGTTTTTGACTCCTCATCGGTTACCTTCGTTCCTTTGAATGGCATTGAATACAGAATAAATCTGATTTTTTAAGCAATCATTTCTGATTCAATTCGGGCTTTTGACGCCTCTTGGGTAATCTTTGTGCCTTTGAATGGCATTGGATACAGAGTAATTCCGACCATGTAGGAATAAACAATTATTTCTGATTCACTTAGGCTTTTAAGGCCTCTTAGGTAACCTTTGTGCCTTTGAATGGCAGTGAGTGTAGAATAATGTTAATAAACGGTCTACATTTGCATGTTTAATCTTTAAAGTAAATGCAAATAAATCATGTCGAACGTTCTTTGGGGGTTAAAAACTCATTCAGATTGTTTGATGAAGTTGGCCTATCGGACTTGAGAATAAGTCGACTAATGACATGTCATGATGCATGATTCCTAACGCCGCTACTAGGGAATGGAGTTAGCTAGACCAGGTGTAATTATCCTCCCAAGCGGACGGCTCGGGAGCGGGAACGTCTCGGATCAAATAGATTCCAAGTCGTTCCCCCCTAAAGGAGTTTTTTATGTGAGGGAAGAGGTGGTTGTAACCACCGTATTTTCAACGCACGATTTAGAAAGTCACCAAGAGTGGTAGAAGGTATGTATGATATGCACAAGTTGAAAAATGCACAAGTTGAAATAAATTCACAAGTCAATCTCGGGAGTGGGAGTAAAACTAACACATAAAACAACAAATCAGATAATAATTTCATGTGCAAAGCAGATCAATACACATATTATGCATGATAGACGTCATGTAATGATGCTTTTGGACGAGGTTGGCTAATGGACTTTAACATACCAAGGATGTTAAGCCTTCCTAATTTGATTATGGTATTTAAAATTGAACGTGTATTTTGTATCATCCCAATTTTTCTCATAACCCAAAATTAACAGAAAATAATTTTATCAAATAATTAATTTCATTGTATAAATGTAGAAACAACATTTTTTGCTTTAGGTAAATAGAAATAATAATTGATCTTGCTACATAAAAAGTAGAAGAAATTAATTTAAAACCTATGATTTTGTTTTCATAAAAGTAGAAAAATTAATTTTGTTCATAACCTAAAAATAATTCTACAAAATAATCGGTTTTGTTTGTATAAATGTAGAAATAAATAATTGATTTTGTTATGAGAACCCGCTTTTATGTGAATAAATGGTCTACATTAGACATTTTTAATTTTAAATAAATTCGCACATAACATATTTAAATGTCCCTTAGGGTCGAAAACTCATTCGGTTCATTCAAATATGGTGAACTAATTGACATAGACATGAGCCGAAGTAAAAATTGTCCTAAATATGACATGATGCATGATTTCTAGACTAAGAGTTGGGTAATTCTAGACACGGTTCCCCAAGGCGGACGGCCAAGGAGTGAGACCATTTGAATCGTTGGTTGTACCACGGACCAACTATATTCCAAAATATCCTTCTAAAAGGTTCTTTGTGGTGAAGCGACCGTGGGATCCACGTAATCGCCGTTTGTGTGTAAAATGTCGTTTCCCAGGAGTGGGGGAGGTGTGAGCGACATGAACAAATAATAAAACATAATCACATAATTCAAGAATAAAACACATAAATAAAAACTAAACCTTAATCCTGCAAAAGAAAAAGAAGAAAAAAGTTAGGATAAAAATAAAGCAAGCAAAGAATCCCAATTTAAAGTCCGTTATGGTTTGAACCTTGATATCCCCAGTTGAGTCGCCATTCTGTCATACCCGATTTTGGACTCAACTCGAGGCGAGTCGGGTTTCGGATTTGACTGGGTGAACTCGTTTGAGTTTAAGTGTTGGAGTCGCCACCTAATATAATTTCTAAGCCGTATTAGGTCACCTATTGTATTTCTAGCTAATTTTACCATTAAATCTGAAACTCAGTCTACGAACCAGAAAATCTGGGTAAGAGGTTCAAGTTAACTCGAGAGGAAGGGGTTAGGCACCTCTCGAGCCCCACCAAATGTGGTTACCGGCCGGACTTTGTAATTGGGATTCGAAAGAGTAACTAAGAAACTTAAACTAACTAATTAGATATAAACAAATAACAAGATAATATAATAATTTAGATAAGAGGTCCTAATAGGCTTCCTTCTTAAGGATTACACCTTGCAAAAAAGATGAAAATGAAAATAAATAATAAATAGTAATAAAAATAATAATAATAATAATAATAATAATAATAATAATAATAATAATGAGAACAAAATACTAATAATGAAAAAAAGGTTTCTTTTTGAATTGTTCTCTTCCAAAATAGGTTATCGTCTCTTTCCAATTTTTATCTCGCAAATTTAAAGAAAAGGATTAGTGAATAATAAAAATATTAATAAAAATAATGAAATGATAATAATAATAATAATAATAATAATAATAATAATAATAATAATAATAATAATAATAATAATAATAATGATGATAATAGTTTTAAAATAAAGGGGAAGTGGATTTTTGAAAGTATCGGCTCAGGTGTGTATGAATTGGGTGGAGGTTAGGAACGTCGATACGGCTGAGAACACGCCGGCCGGTCGTGTGACCATGCCAAGTACCGGTCTCATCACTCCATCACCGGCTCGTTTGTAGTCATGGCTTATACACTTCATCATAGCCTTTTTGTTTTAGGGACGTGGGAGTAGGACTGTTTATCCGTTCAACTTGGTATAATCAGTGCCAAAGCCAAACAAACGCCAAAGAGAGGCTGTAATATCAATAGTAGCAGCATAATGGGTCAAACGCACTCAAAAGACAATCCAAGCCCATCTCAGAAATTTTTATCAGCCTGCGAGAACAACGGTCAAACAAATAATAACAATGGAATTTACAATCAAAGGAAAAAGCAATTCTCTGCCACATCAAATCCAAACGCATCAGGAGTCATCGCTGGGAAAAATTCCGGTTGGGTAAAGACAAGGACGAACAATGCCCAATCTGCAATCGACATCTCCATTTTGCCATCGCCACTGTAATGACGAGAAACAGAGGAGCGACAACCAGTGGGTCACGGCGAACAGCTCCGGCGTCGCTGCCACTCTAAGTCTCGTTTTGCTTTTTTCCCTTTTCCTATCAACAATACTAGATAACAATAATCATAACAAAAACAGAAATCGCATAAAGACAAAGAAACAAAAAAGCCAGCGATGGGGTTTCCGATTCGGATCCCATTTTGTATTATTTTCTGTTTTCGATCAATAACCTCCGTCCCCGATCGTCTCTCTGTTCCCCTGCTTCTATTTAACGTTTTGTTTATGGATTTTGTACTATGTTTTTAATTTTTGTTGGTGGATATATGTATGTTGACGTGTGTGTGTGTGTGTATTGATGTGAATTTTGGGGAAAAAAAGGATCAGGAGGGGTGAGGATGAGTAGGTGCCTCTGGATTTTGTTTCGAAAGGGAGTGGAGAAAAACGTGTGGGGTCTGTGTACTGTGTAGGTAATGGCACTGTGTGTTGGTGTATTTTTGAGAAGTGAGTGGAGGTGAGGGGGAGACTTGGCGTGGGGAAGAAGAAGGTGTACTGTGTGTTGGAGAAAAATTTGTGTGAGGAAGAAGTTCAAAGGGTGGGGTCTGCCGTATGGGGTTATGCGTGTATATTACTGCCGAATGTGTGTGTCAATCCCCCTTTTAAGAAAATAAGAATTTTTGAAATAAGAGTTGTTGGGGATGGCATAATTTAGGGAGTTAGGAGATTGATTTTAGGGTTTTAGATTGGGGCAATGATTTTAGGGATAGGGAACTAGGAAAGGAGGAGATTAGGGGGGATTTTGAGAGATTTTTTGGATCATGATAGTGATTGTAGGGATTTGAAAAAGATTAGGGGAGGACGAACTTGGACATGGTTTTGTAAATGATGTATTTGGTTAGGAAATGTGGCTAGGTTCAGAGTAAAAATAAAAAAAGATAAATAAAGAATTTAGGGTAGTAAAAATAAGGAAGAAATAATAATAAAAGGAATTTGGACACTTTTATTTGCCAATATTTAACTTAAAGGTGTAGAAAAAATAAAGTATGGAGATACGTATATTATAAAATGCACAAATAAATGTTAAATAAACTCAAATATAATTATTTATATATATATATATATATATATATATATATATATATATATATATATATATATATATATATATAATAAAAAATAATTACTAATTTGCACAATTAATCACAAATTGAAACAAACTTGACATGTAGCCTAAATGACGTAATTATATAATATAGCCACTAACTATTATAGATGTACTAATTTCATAAATAGTCACAGTTTTGCAAGAGTTACGTAATATTGTCACACTTAAGTATATAATATATAAATAGAGGATAACGCACGTAAATGCATGATTTCTAATGCACATTTTGCACAAATAGTCACATTGCACCCTTAAATTGAATTATGGCCAATTTTAGAAAATGGAGGGACAAAATTGGGTGTCAATATACACATAAGTAATATGTGTGCACATCTCATTATATGTATGCACATAAATAATATGTGTACACACATAATAAGATCTGCACACATATTATTTATGTGTACACATATTATTGATGTGCAAACTTGTAGCAATTTAGTTTAAACGAGTGCTCCTACCTGATCAGGGACACCCTCACCAACTGCTCCCATTTCAACATCATCTTGTCTTCTCTCTTCTGACACAGCAGTATACTCTAGTATTATATGCATTGAAATCTTCTCCTCGACCAACCTGACCAACATCACCAACATCTTTTTCAACAAGTACTCTTTCTTCCGTACTTCTACCTTTACAACATCATCACCTGCTTACCCAGATACACCTTCACCACTATCACATGCTTCCTTTTCACCACCTTCTTCTTTTATACTCTGACCTTTACCACAATCACCTTCTTCATTTACTACAGATCCACATGCTTCTCTACTCCTAGCTGCAACTGAATCACCTACATCTCTTTCTTCTTCTTCTTCTTTACCAGCAGCATCACTTTCTCTTTCTTCTACTCTACCTTCACCAACAACGTCACCTTCTCTTTCTTCTTCTTCTTCTTCTTCTTCTTCTTCTTCTTCTTCTTCTTCTTCTTGTTCTTCTTCTTCTTCTTCTGCGCTATCAGAATCACCTTCTTCTCTTTCTTCTTCACCTACATGAGTTCTTCGTGCTTCTTTACCTGCAACAAGCACTTCAAAAGCAGTAGCTTCGTAATATACATTACTTAAGGTCTGCCCACGTTAATTTAACTGTTCTGGAGGATTCATATCAATGCTGGGTTGGCTTTCCCCCTGCTCCTTATTAGTTCGTGGATGAGAATCCATACTAGCAGCTCTTTTGCTAGCCCCTTTAGACATCTCGCTTTCGTTTGGATCATCCCTCTTCCTCATAGTCCTCCATGGCTGGATAGACCCCTGTGATTGTGTCTTGTTACCCCCACCACTATGAGTAGTTACCATTATATCTACAAAGTTAAAAAAAATATAAGAAACATAAAATAAATAAAAGATTAGACGTGGACAAATGATGATGCAACAACGATTAGATGTGTACACATAATATAAGTACACATCTTCATATATGTGTACACATATTTTAATATGTACAGACACTGCAGTGATGTTTTTCCCGTTAAAATATGTGTATAGATATTACAATATGTGTACACATATTATGGTATGTGCCTAATTTATGAACAGCAGACCAAACCATTTAAGGAGATGTTTTCAACATAAATCAAGATGTTTCCCACATCTACCATTATGTGTTCACATCAGGCAAATGTGTACACGTCAAACTGTTGTTTACAAAACAACTTCTGTTATTTACAACAACTAGACTTCAACTGTTTTTGCATGTGAAATTAAACCACAAAATACCCAGAAAAAATTGTGATACAAAATACAATGAAGCAGAACAAATTAACTATTCTTTAAATAGACCAACAATAAAAATTCATCAAAAAGTTTAAAATTTTACTTTGATTTTGATGTTATGATATTAGCCACACGATAATGATCACAAATTCTGCGAAAATTAAACCAAATGACACTAGTGTAGATGAGAATCAGAGATTTTGAAGAGAGTTTTTTGGTTTGAGTTTGTATTTGGTTGGAGTAATAATGAAGGAAAGAGAGAAAATGAGAGGTTCAAGAAAAGTGTGGAATGTAATTATGTGTTATGCCTGTAGACTGATGTGTGTGTGGGGGATATGAAAGGTCTATCGATCATAGTGATTTGATAGGAGAGGAAGTTTGAAAAAAATGTTTACTTTGGCCCCGTTATTTTCGGTCCACAAATTTTAAAACCGCTGAAACCACCTGCGACCCCACTAATTAACCCGCTAATAACAAACTAACACTTTTTGGGAATAAAATAAAAGTAAAAAGAAATTTTTGTCCTAAATCCTTCAATTAAGACTTATGGGGACCTTTTGCCTCTTTTTTCTCGAGAAACTTAAGGTGATAAATTTTCTCTTTCAAAATTCAGAAGGAAAAGTTTAACATAAAACAGTTTTAGACAAAGGTGCGGATCAATTTCATCCACTAGTAGTCATAGCTATAAGCGAGGCACAATACCAGTGCACAATTACAAGAAAGCAGTAGAAAATTCCAAACGATCAGATTCTTTGAGACTCAAATTAAAACGACCTCGGTCAGTCGTTTCGAAAATTAGGACTCCGATTGGCGTACTGATAATTTTAAAATATTCGTAATGTCTATTAGGACCCGTCTGTAAAATTTGAGCTAAATCAGACCTCGTTTGGTAGGCATCGGAAGAAGGTTTCAGTTTTTATCGTCGATAAATATTAAAAAGAGATTTTCGAGCTCGGTTTTGGCGAATGAGCTCTGATTCGAAATCCTAAAGCGTCGTTAGGTTTGTATGATTATTTGTGACTTTGGTGAACTTTCGAAAGTGAATTTCGATGTTTTTCGGCTAGTTTCCGCTAAAATGCCGAAAGTTAAATAATTTGACCTTTTACATTTAAATTCGCATCTTGAGTTTCTGGAGTCTGATTTGAGATCCTCCTTCGCGAGTATGTTACATATATTTTGTATAACTCTTATGCAAAAGTTGAAATTATTTCGAATATTATAGGGTACTATTTTAATTTTCGTTAAGAAAAAAAATAAAATAAAAGAAAACAAAAAAAAAGACAAAAATACAAAAAATACAAAGAAGGAAAGAAAATGAAAAAAAGATGGCGCTTAGATGAGCTTTATATAAGCTCATCTTTCATAGAAAAAAAAAACGAAACAGAATGAGAGAAAATGAGAAACAGAGGAAATTATCATGAAAAAAATGCCAGAAAATGAGAAAAGAGCCGGTAAAATAGTAGAATTTTTACCCCGAAATATTCAGGTAATGATCTTAATATATTATTTGAGTTTATTACGCGTGTTTGAATATGTTTTAACGGTAAAACTTGGAATATTATACATCATTTTAATAAGTTCAATAAATAGTTTAAAGGGTCAAATGGACCCTGATAATGGAATTGATTACATATTCGTACTCAGTGAGTTATGGGCAACATATAAATGTAATTTATTTAGGATTTGGTTATGTTACCATAAACCCTGTACATAGGCCTGACCTGCGTATTGCGTATGCGAATAGGGTATCAGGTTCCTAACTGGATTGCCCTTAGACGTAAGGAATGAAGCCTTTAGCCTAATGTGATATATTTTTCTGCTTATTGAACACAGTGGGATCGTTTGGCAATGAATTCAAAGAATAAAGCGGTTGTTGGGTAGCAGTGTTAACTTTGGAACGAGGTAAGTGTTTATATCCATTTCTTTGGAGGCACCTGGCCTCGTGGATTTTCTACCAGGTGTTCCTTACGTTTGTAGCTGCCGATAGGCGTACTCTTTACACCTTAGCTTTGGATTTACATTATCTATTTTATGTTATGTTCTATTGTTGGTATTGCATTGAGGATCTGAGCATTGTACTCTAGGTGTGAGTTGGCATCTACTTCCCGGCTGTCGATGAGAGTCCTGCGCCGGTGAAGGATTATTATTGCATCATATTGCATTCATATGCATTACATTGAGGGTAGGAGGATTCCGCCCTCGGAGCAGGAGAATGCCGCTCCATTTCATCATATTGAGGGTAGGAGGATTCCGCCCTCGGAGCAGGAGGATTCCGCTCCATCGCATCATATTGGGGGTAGGAGGATTCCGCCCTCAGAGCAGGAGGATTCTGCTCCATCGCATCATATTGAGAGTACGAGGATTCTGCCCTCGGAGCAGGAGAATTCCGCTCCATTGCATCATATTGAGGGTAGGAGGATTCCGCTCCATTGCATCATATTGAGGGTAGGAGGATTCCTCCTTCGGAGCAGGAGGATTCCGCTCCATTGCATCATATTGAAGGTAGGAGGATTCCGCCCTCGGAGCAGGAGGATTCCGCTCCATTCATTTGGTACATGTGACCCTTTGCATCATATTTTATTTCATCTCATTTCACTTCATACCATTATGTAAACTTGTGGTACATAACTATTGTTCTGCTTATACGTGCATTGCTTATTTGTTGATATGTTTCTGGCTCGTATTCCTGGTTGAGTTTATGGCTTCATACGTGTTTCCAGTTATTATCTTACTCTGCCTTTTTATATTTTAAATAAGAGGAATTTGGTTTATCTGTTTCTTCTCCCTGGGTAGCTATCCTATTCTTTGAGGTGGTTAGTCTGCCCCACTTATTGAGTCCTTTTGACTCACCCTTTTTTGTTATTTGTTTCCTGTCTATCTATTTCGTTTCGGCAGGTTCGCTCCAGGATCGAGTTCGCCACGTTGTGAAGGAGCGAAGACGACTTCGGCTGTCAGGGTGAGCCAGCTTTTATTCCGGATGGCCACCAGTTTATTGGTTATTATTTCAGTTGCATTGTTCTCTCTTAGGAGGTATCTGTCTTCTTTTGTACTCTTAGATGTCTTATCTGGATAACCCTAAATCTAGTATGTTGGGTAGTCAGCTGTAACTTTCTTTCGTACAGCTTATAGGTGTCAATATGTCTGTGTGTTTTTTTAGTCCTGTCTTTATTTATGAATTGTTATATTTATTTTCCTAATTTAATTGGCAAGGATTCGCCCGATGGGTCTAGGGGAGGATGTCGGGTGCCCGCATGGCCTAACCGAATTCCGGGTCGTGTCAGTTGGTATCAGAGCCCAGTTTAGAGTCTATCCAGACTAAGATAGTATCTAGTAGAGTCTCGGTGATGGGTACGTAGACGTCCGTACTTATCTATGAGGGGCTATGATGGCATTTAGGAAGTTTCACTTCCTTCTTTTCGTCAGTCTAGGATTCAAAAGTATTTTCGTTAATTCCTTCGTGGTAATTGTGAAATCCTTGTGCGATAAATCCGCAAACAGTATGAGTTCAAGACGAAGCAGTCTGACCTGGGGTTAGCACTGACGAAGCCCCGAGAGTTTTTTATCGTGCTGGCGATCTAGCTACGGAGGTCCCAGCTGTACGAGCTTGCGAGGGGCAAGGGAGCAGGACCTTGTGGTTCTTTTGGCTCTCTACGATGCTTTTACGAGAATAATGGCGACGCAGATACCGCAAGTGTTGACACCTAATTTTGTCCCGAATTGTTTTTCAAAATTAATAAATTATGGCAATATTTATAATTGAGGATAATTTTTTTTTTTTTGAAAATTAAATATAATTGGTTAATTTTTGATTAAAATGGGTCAAATTTTGCAATGCATAGCCTAATTTCTACCCTAACCGTGCAATCACCCGATTTTCTCATTTAAATCCTAAATTGGGGGCAAAATCACTCCTTCATTTAAATTGCGGCTTATTTATGCAAAGCCCATATCACACCCCACACACAAAAGCCCCAACCCATCATTTACCAATCTTTCCCTCATCATATAAAACAAAACCCTACAACACCCATTAGATTACCCAGCCGTGCCCCCCACAACGGCTCTTTCTCGACAATCCCTCAGCACCCCCCACGATTTTGGACCCATCTCCTCACACCCACAAAAACCACACAGCATACAAATCAGCATATCCACCCCACAACCACACACAAACAGATCTGAAACATCGGTGGTCTCTATCATCACCACCACTGATTCCAGGCAACCAAAATAGAGGAAATTGGGAATTTACATAACGAAATAGGGGAGGCAGAGGGGAAATGGCGATACCACTAATGGAAACATCATCGGGGTGACATCGTGTCGTGAGATCTAGCCGGAAATATCAAACACCGGCGATAATGGTGGATGTTATATGTTCTCAGCCGGAAATTCATCTCTTTCCATTGTTTTGCTCTGATCTGTTACTAAAAAGGGATTTTCGGAGTCGTAGCGGCGCCGCCTAAACAGGCCGGTGTTGCTCCTCCGTCCCGTTGACTACTCCTCCGAGTCCATTCGTTTGCTTATGCTGGTTTGTTTCGTTCCGTCTGTTTTGATGGTTACCGGACTGGTGTATCACTAATCTTGCTCATATTTTTGGTGTTTGGCCTTGTCTGCTCGTTTTACAACTTTGGTGCAGTCCACTGTTGTTATGTTGACTGGTTCCCCGTTACTGAATTATTAATGCTTTGCTGAATTGCACTTTTTTGCAATGACTTGGTTTGGTTGGACTTCGATTGATTTTGGACACGATACTGCACTTTTAGCCCCTATGAAAATAATAATTAATTTGAGGCCTATGTATATGGATTGCTTTGGTTGGACTTTGATTGATTTTGGATATTGACTGGTTGAGACTTTACTGATTTGGACAGATACTACGCTAATTGGCCGATGAAAATACATTTGCACGTATTGAGGCCTCGGGACTGATTTTGAACATGATATTACACTTGAATCGCCCCGTTCCCGTATCCCTAAAGCAAAAGGCGATGATGAATGCATTTTAATGCTAAGCAAGTTGAATAGAGTAGTGGGTTTGGTGCTTTGGCACGGCAACACGGCAACCGTACCAAATCCCGAGCCTCTATTCGACGCGCCACGCAAACCTGAGCCTAAATTTTGCAAAAACAACCCCCTTTACTAGTATTATTATTATTATTACTACTATTATATTATTATTATTATTATTATTATTATTATTATTATTATTATTATTATTATTATAATTAGTAGTATTATTACTTTATTATTATTATAATTATTATTTATTTTATTAGTTATTACACTTTATCATCGTACTAATTCAATTTTACTTGTTTGTTTTGCGAGGTACATTTTGCACGAATAATTTATGGACGAGTTTGGCTAACTCACGAATGGGAATAATCCATGGCATTGAAGGCATTTGGAGTTTGAATTTGGACCCGAGCATTCAGAAATAAGACTTAGAAATTTTAGAAAATCCAAGGCTCCCGCGAGTTGATCAATTTACCGGTTCTATCTTTAACTTTGCATTACTTTCCTTGGATATTTATGCAAATAAATGTGTAAAATATTTTATTTATCAATAATATGTAATTGTTTGTTGATTGCTTTACTTTATGTTAATTGCCTTTTATCTTAAAGTTGTTATTTAATTTATTGCAAACCGGGGCCATTTAGCAAATTGCGTGCAAATTAAATATTTTATAAACAAGTTTTATTTTAATTAATTATTTTAGATAAATTTTCTAGAAAAGCATATTTTGCAAATGATTTGGAAACCTGTCGGATTAACCGTATTTTAACGGAATTTCGGAAGTGCCTTAAAAACCTTTTTCCGAAATTAATAAAACCTCTTACCTTTAGAATCTCTGAAAGAAAGACCGTCTTTTGATAAAAACGGAGTTTTTGCACGCATTTGCTAATTTGGTTCCCTGTTTTCCTTAAATTGGGTGGCGACTCCAAAAACTCCAAAAGAGTTAGCCCATCCTGTCGATATTCCGGAATTTATCCTTTTCGGGGGGTAATTTTTGGGGTTCAACAGCATGGCGACTCCGCTGGGGAGCAATAAAGGTTTTGACCATAAAGGTTTCCAATTATTTGTAACTAGCATGCCTAATTTATTTTGCTTTATTATATCTGTTTGTTTATGTGCCACGAAAAGCATGTCACTGCACCCTTATTTGCGCACATATAAACTGTCATTCCGTTCATATTTCCCCCACTCCTGGGAACCTCTTGCATTCTCACTCAAATATCCGCGAGGTGCGCCCATGCACACCCGCGCTTTCTTCCACTAAAGAACCTTTGTGACGAGTTGGTATACCGGCGGTTGTCGTGGGAGTAATTCGACTGCGAGGCCGCTTGCCACTCACCTGTTAGCCTCAACCGTTAACCCACTCTTAGAAGGAGATTAGGTCATGCATGCATGTACACCTTAGTTTGGGGGAAAGTTCGGCAGATTTGGTTGGTTTGTGTTTTGGAGATGGCCTGGTGTAGTGAGATCTAAGAGGCAAAGCCCCTGGTGTCTTTAAAAGGATCAGTGGGGCCCCTCTCGTGAATGGCTTTGCGTGTGTGCAGGCCTATATTGATTATCCAGCTGCAACTTTGTAAAAATTGAAGTATGCTTGTCGCATACTAGGAGAGCGAAGCCCCTGTGTCTTTGAATGACCAGTGGGGTCCCTCCTTGAAGACCAGTGCGGTCTTGGCTACCTAGGAAACTGAGAGGCTTGATTAAAGCCGAGGATCAGTGAGGAGCCCTATGAACAAGGTCGGTGAGCCTTGCAAAACCTAGGAAGTTGAGAGGCTTGTCTAAAGCCGAGGACCAGTGAGGTTTTATTTTGAAAGGCCAATTGGCGCCTTTCGTGATTTGCAGTCTGGTATTTTGGAGGCAATTGGAAATTTCTCCCTGGATGTTGTAAAACTATTGGGAGTTGTGCTTGGAGGAGTGTAGATGTTTGCAAAAGCTATGGAGGATTGTTTCGGGTTTTAGGCATTTGGGTTTAGAATTTGGTGCAGATGCTGTGGAGAGCATGAGCTGTGTTAAAATGTTAATTGCCTGCCTTGCTTTATTTGCTCAAAATACGTTAAATACTAGGTGTTGCTTGCTTGTATGCAATCCTATGAATGACATGCAAACTATCTTAGTTACCCTTTGTGAGGTTTCTTTTGTTTTGTTTACTTCTCCCGCAAATGTTGGATTTGTGAAGTGGCTAACCATTCACCGCGCAAAGGTTTCGAGATTCGATTGATGGTAGGCGCTTTAGCTCGTGAACTATGCAGCACTAGAAGCTAATGGCATTGCTTGAAAGAACTTGGCGATTGAACTTAATAGCATTATTTTCAATTTTAATTCAGATTGAGGCCCTGAATTGCATTGTACCTTAAAGCTTATGTTAATCTGAATCAACTCATTTTGAATTCATGAAAGTTGAAATAAAATGCATCTTATTCTTATTATATTATTTACGCTTGCATTTGTTTCTGTTTCAAAGTTAAAATTGCTAAACCTGCCAAAGCTTTGCTTGTGACATATGGCAAAACAACTGAACAAATTGAAAACGACACACTGAAAAGTTATTGTCTGCACTCTTTGGATATCGCACTATCTGTTAGAACTTCAACTGGGGCAGCTTTATTTGTTGGAATATGGCGTTGAAGCAGTGAGGCAGAACTACGCACGGTCTGATTCCCAAGGAGGGATACGTAGGCTCCCCCATCGGGCTCGACCCTTTAGCATCTAAGTTTTCATTTTTCCCTAAGGAGGACAACTGGGGCAATTTTTGCAAATAAGTTGGAAATGCGAAAGATAGCAACTGGGGCAATTTTTTTGCAGAACGAGTTGGAGATGCGAAAGATAATAACTGGGGTAGAATTTTGCAAGAAGCGGTGTTGGTTGTTAAAGATGAGTTGGCAAGAACTCTATAATTGGCTAAGCGAACAGTGCAAAGTCTAAGCCAAAGGACGTTCAGTTTGTTTTAAGATATGTTACAAGTTTAAGTCAAGGCAAAATTTTAAAAATGCATCTTTGGCTTCATTTGCATGCTCGTTTCACTCGCTATATTGCATTAAAAATATTTTAACTTGCCTCTATTTTTCAAAGTCTATGCTATTTGAGTTCATGAGCCAAGTTTCTGAAAGCAACTTGCAAATCCAAGTCCAATGAAGACGAGGGAGCAGCAGAAGTAGCAAGATCAGGATGAAGTCTGCACAAATCAAACGCTTCCCCTTTCCTCCCCAAAACTAACAAATTTTTCTTTGAGAGCAGGAACAAGAAAGCTTGCAATGAGAGGATCATTTGCACTATGGATGAACAATTTATTGAACGCGCATCCAAAGTTGCCTTGCAAATCGCGTCGCATTGCCATTTTCATGACTTAAAGCATTATGCTCTGTCAAGATTTATTGCCGAACAGGCGGCATTTCTACCTCTATGACTTTCATTCCTAATAGGCGACAAAGCCGAGGCTTGTTTTGTGTTGTCGAGACTAAGCCAAATAGGGCATCGCTTTGTTTTAGGCGATAATCCGCACAAGGCTATCCTTGCCGGATTGTCTCACCAATTGATTTATCAATGGCTATCGCACTGACTACATCTCCGCATTACTTTGCTTTGCACTTACTTTGAATTATGTCTTCACACTTGCTTTGAAATTAACGCCTTACTTTACTCTTTTAGGTTGATCGTCAGCTACGAGGATTCCCTTTGTTGGATTATCTCGCCTGTTGATTCACCAAATGGCTCTTGCATTGCTCTACATTCCCGCACTGCTTCCTTTGCACTTGCTTTAAATTATGTCGTCGTACTTACTTTAAAATTGATGCCTTGCTTTACATTTTTCAGGTTGACCACCAGGCGGTGTTTCGCTCTTGTTGGACTTTCACGCCTGTTGATTCGCTAAATCGCTTTTGCGTCGCTTTACATTTCACGCTGAATTGCTTTGCACTTGCTTTCAATTATGCCTTTGCACTTGCTTTATATTATGACTTGCTTTACTTTTAGTTTAACAGGTCAGCCCTGAGACCCTCCTTGCTTTGTGCCGGACCGGATCACCAGCTGATTTGTAGACAATCAATTCCTAGACCCTCCTTGCTGCGTGCCCGACCGGCTTGCCAATTGATTTGTCAAGATGTTCAAATTGCCTTGCACTTGCTTTCACTTATGACTTTGCACTTGCTTTATATTATGAACCGCTTTACTTTTAGCTTAGCAGGTTAACAGGTCAGTCCCGCGACCCTCCTTGCTTCGTGCCGGACCGGTTCGCCAGCTGATTTGTAGACAATCAATTCCAAGACCCTCCTTGCTGTGTGCCCGACCGGCTTGCCAATTGATTTGTCAAGATGTTCAAATTGCCTTGCACTTGCTTTCAATTATGCCTTTGCAGTTGCTTTATATTATGAACCGCTTTACTTTTAGCTTAGCAGGCTAACAGGTCAGTCCTGAGACCCTCCTTGCTTTGTGCCGGACCGGTTCGCCAACTGATTTGTTCGACAATCAACCCCAAGACCCTCCTTGCTTCATGCCCGACTGGCTTGCCAGTTGATTTGTCAAGATTGTTGAAAATGCCTTGCACTATGCCTTCGCATTTGCTTTATTGCTTCGCAAGTGGATGGGAAGACAATTTATCAAAGATACTGCAGCTTGCACTTACAAATTACGTCATGCCTACCATAAGCAATTGGAGGCCTTATTTTGAAGCCTATAATAAGCAATTGAAGGCTCTTTTATTATTGATCCTACCGTAAGCAATCGAGGGGTCTTATCATCAAGTCTATCGTGAGCAAGCGAAGACTTCATTAGCATTGAAGCCTACCATAAGCAATTGGAGGCCTTATTTTGAAGCCTATCATAAGCAATTGAAGGCTCTTTTATCATTGATCCTACCGTAAGCAATCGGGGAATCTTATCATCAAGTCTATCGTGAGCAAGCGAAGACTTCATTAGCATTGAAGCCTACCATAAGCAATTGGAGGTCTTATTTTGAAGCCTATCATAAGCAATTGAAGGCTCTTGTGTTATTGACCCTACCGTAAGCAATCGGGGGTCTTATTATCAAGTCTATCGTGAGCAAGCAAAGACCTCATTATCATTTGAAGCCTACCATAAGCAATTGGAGGCATTATTATGAAGCCTATCATAGGCAATTGAAGGCTCTTTTGTTATTATTCCTACCGTCAACCATCAGTTTCTCAAAGATTATTCGCCTTGTCGCATATGCAGCGCAAATCTATTTCTTCTTTTTTCTTTTCATTATAGCTTTTGCTTTATTATTCAGTCGTTTTCTAACGCATTTACTTTAAATTTGCAGAAATTGAACATCAGATTCAATATAAACTAAAGGGAGCATTCAACACTTTGCACCATTGTCAATACAAGCAACACCAATCAAGTTGACGACACATATGATTCGGCTTGACAGATCATTCAAATCTACTCTTGTGGCATCTAAGCATTACATTTGATTATTGCCGAAAAGGCGGCACTTTTCTTTTCTCAAAATCTTAACATCGTGATTGAATTTACCTCGCGATAGTGATAGACAAGTCAACTATGGGGCACCATGTGTGGTGTGTCCCGCAGGTTGGTTGTCCTGCAAAAGCATTATATCATACTTGTTTAGAATAGATTCGACAAGTCAACTATGGGGCAACATGTTCGGTGTGTCCCGCCGGTTGGTTGTCCTGCAAAAGCATTATATTATACTTGTTTACAATGAATTGGCAAGTCAACAATGGGGCACCATGTGCGGTGTGTCTCGCCGGTTGGTTGTCCTGCAAAAGCATTATGTTTTATATCTGCACAGACTAAGATTTGGCAAAGCAACTTGAGGCATTATATCTCGTTAGTCAATTTATTTTGTTTATTGTTTTGCAATTCATACCCGCTTTACTTATTGTCTTGCTTTACTGTTTTAGAATAAGGATCAGCTTAGAGGTTCTCCGGGCGGAGTATTTTGTCAGTTGATCGAAGGAAGAACATATTGATGATGCCGCAACCTGCATTTACAATTTTATCACTTTATCTATTTCTTGTTCCAATTATTACAGTTTATTAGCAGTTGCACTCTTATCGCTTGTTGAGATTGTTGCAGGAATTTTAGCAGCACCGCAGCAGCGTTTGGAGAATAAAATGGAGCTTTGCTTAGCAATGAACCGGGGCAATCGTTGATATGAGCTGGACTCGTCAACGAAGACCTGAAGAATCGCACCCGCATAAGTCCTCCACCCTAGAGGTAAGTCTCTTGTTAACCCTGAGTCTGAGGTTTGAGATTGAAGACAAGATGGCTCGATTATCAAGGTGCAGTGGAAGCTATGTCCGTGTAAACCCCTCTTTATGGGTGTGTCGTCGACCACATTTTCATAACTTGGGTGATTACAAGCCTCTTTTCCCGCGCTCGAGTAGTCGTTACTATCTCGTGTTTGATTTTCAAATCGCGTCGAACTACATATGGCCTGATTCTCTTTCAGTCCGAGATATGTAGGCAACTCGGTACGGAGTTCGGCCATAAGCCTCGCATTTTGATCCCAGCAATCAGAGTCTTGGCTTTACCGTGACAAAATTGGGTTTCACGTCAACTTCTTTACCCTGGAAACTCTTCCATCCTTTCCGGGTAAAGAGGGGCAGCTGTTGACACCTAATTTTATCCCGAATTGTTTTTCAAAATTAATAAATTATGGCAATATTTATAATTGAGGATTATTTTTTTTTAAAAAAATTAAATATAATTGGTTAATTTCTGATTAAAAGAGGTCAAATTTTGCAATGCATAGCCAAATTTCTACCCTAGCCGTGCAATCACCCGATTTTCTCATTTAAATCCTAAATTGGGGTCAAAATCACTCCTTCATTTAAATTGCGGCTTATTTATGCAAAGCCCATATCACACCCCACACACAAAAGCCCCAACCCATCATTTACCAATCTTCCCCTCATCATATAAAACAAAACCCTACAACACCCATTAGATTACCCAGCCGTGCCCCCCACAACGGCTCTCTCTCGACAATCCCTCAGCACCCCCGACGATTTTGGACCCATCTCCTCACACCCACAAAAACCACACAACATACAAATCAGCATATCCACCCCACAACCACACACAAACAGATTTGAAACATCGGTGGTCTCTATCATCACCACCACTGATTCCAGGCAACCAAAATAGAGGAAATTGGGAATTTACATAACGAAATAGGGGAGGCAGAGGGGAAATGGAGATACCACTAACGGAAACATCATCGGGGTGACATCGTGTCGTGAGATCTGGCCGAAAATATCAAACACCGGCGATAATGGTGGATGTTATATGTTCTCAGCCGGAAATTCATCTCTTTCCATTGTTTTGCTCTGATCTGTTACTAAAAAGGGATTGTCGGAGTCGTAGCGGCGCCGCCTAAACAGGCCGGTGTTGCTCCTCCGTCCCGTTGACTACTGCTCCGAGTCCGTTCGTTTGCTTATGCTGGTTTGTTTCATTCCGTCTGTTTTGATGGTTACCGGACTGGTGTATCACTAATCTTGCTCATATTTTTGGTGTTTGGCCTTGTCTGCTCGTTTTACAACTTTGGTGCAGTCCACTGTTGTTATGTTGACTGGTTCCCCGTTACTGAATTATTAATGCTCTGCTGAATTGCACTTTCTTGCAATGACTTGGTTTGGTTGGACTTCGATTGATTTTGGACACGATACTGCACTTTTAGCCCCTATGAAAATAATTAATTTGAGGCCTATGTATATGGATTGGTTTGGTTGGACTTTGATTGATTTTGGATATTGACTGGTTGAGACTTTACTGATTTGGACAGATACTATGCTAATTGGTCGATGAAAATACATTTGCACGTATTGAGGCCTCGGGACTGATTTTGAACATGATATTATACTTGAATCGCCCCGTTCCCGTGTCCCTAAAGCAAAAGGCGATGATGAATGCATTTTAATGCTAAGCAAGTTGAATAGAGTAGTGGGTTTGGTGCTTTGGCACGGCAACACGGCCCGGGCTCCGTGTTTGCAACCGTACCAAATCCCGACCCTCTATTCGACGCGCCACGCAAACGTGAGCCTAAATTTTACAAAAACAACCCCCTTTACTAGTATTATTATTATTATTACTACTATTATATTATTATTATTATTATTATTATTATTATTATTATTATTAGTATTATTACTTTATTATTATTATTATTATTATTATTATTATTATTATTATTTATTTATTTTATTAGTTATTACACTTTATCATCGTACTAATTCAATTTTACTTGTTTATTTTGCGAGGTACATTTTGCACGAATAATTTATGGACGAGTTTGGCTAACTCACGAATGGGAATAATCCATGGCATTGAAGGCATTTGGAGTTTGAATTTGGACCCGAGCATTCAGAAATAAGATTTAGAAATTTTAGAAAATCCAAGGCTCCCGCGAGTTGATCAATTTACCGGTTCTATCTTTAACTTTGCATTACTTTCCTTGGATATTTATGCAAATAAATGTGTAAAATATTTTATTTATCAATAATATGTAATTGTTTGTTGATTGCTTTACTTTATGTTCATTGCCTTTTATCTTAAAGTTGTTATTTAATTTATTGCAAACCGGGGCCATTTAGCAAAATGCGTGCAAATTAAATATTTTATAAACAAGTTTTATTTCAATTAATTATTTTAGATAAATTTTCTAGAAAAGCATATTTTGCAAATGATTTGGAAACCTGTCGGATTAACCGTATTTTAACGAAATTTCGGAAGTGCCTTAAAAACCTTCTTCCGAAATTAATAAAACCTTTTACCTTTAGAATCTCTGAAAGAAAGACCGTCTTTTGATAAAAACAGAGTTTTTGCACGCATTTGCTAATTTGATTCCCTGTTTTCCTTAAATTGGGTGGCGACTCCAAAAACTCCAAAAGAGTTAGCCCATCCTGTCGATATTCCGGAATTTATCCTTTTCGGGGGGTAATTTTTGGGGTTCAACAGCAAGAACCTATTATTCGTTAGGCAGCTTATTAGGCCGCCGCATATGCAGATGTTCGGACATACAGAACTCTTGTTCCAGTTCTTGATATTGCCTCAGTAAGTTATGTTCCAGAGCCACCAATTGCTCTGGCTGGTTAGCCAGCCGAGGTAACAGTTCGGTCCGAGTGCCCAAAGAGATTATATTATTTTACGCAGTTGAACCTTCCGATATTCTTAAGCAAAATATCAGATAAACCTCGTGATTTTTTTTAAATAAAATGATGTCAGCGTATCCTTCAGGATCTTGATTATATCGAGCAGTATGGTATTAATTATTCTTCTTTCCAGTTTCAGGATCCAACCTTGAATTGGTGGGCCGCTCTCATATTAGCTAACTTGGTTCGGTTTCTTCTAGATTCGTGGAAAAGTTCCTTTCGAGGAGCGACCGAGATGAAAAGTGTTGCCAGTTTGAGTGGATTGGACAGGGTAGCCTGTCGGATAGCCTGTTGGTGTTTCAGAATACGAGATTGAATTCTATAGAATGACTGAATATGCATTAGACCTAGTCTATGAGCTTTTCGACAGATTCAAATATTTATTGATAACCTTTCTCCTTCCTTGAGATCCCAGATGGCTCGAAAAAAAATTGAGGTTGATACTTCATTTGATGTCGTTGTTGATATTGCTCAAAGGTATTAGGCATACCATAAGTTGGGGGGGAGAGTTAGTGCGGGAGATCAAGAGATCCCGTGGCCCTAGTGGGTAACTATGTTACCTTATTTGGAGGTAAGAGTTTTGATTATTTTGGGAGGTCACCTGCTAGGTTATCTCAGCATGTAGAGCGTGATTCTCAGAGTGCTCGAGTAGTTCACCAAGATTAGACTCAGCTTTCTCTTTACAGCTACCAACAATCTTTCCAGCTTCCATTTTTCTGCGAAAAGGGGTTATCATTGTTGTGAGTCTAGTTATCCTTTGAGGAGTTTTCCCTTACTCCGACAGGTAGGCAGTCGTCTTTTCTCTCGTCATTAGGCATCTGCACAGTCGCAGAGGATGTCATTTAGATCTTAATCAGCCAGAGAAATGCCACCATCTAGTAGAGGTTGAGAGCATGGTGGCAGTGGTTCTTCAGAAGGTGATTACCAGGGTAGTGGCTCAGCTCAGCTGCAGAGGCAGTTTGATGAACTGTCAGTCTGGCAGGATGTTGAGGTATCCGATGTAGTACACCCATGTATTTCTTCTTCCATTATATGTGAGTAAGATTTGATTATTCAGATTGTTTTGGACTTTGTTTATCTCACCATGGTTTCATTGGAAATTGTTTCTATTAAGAATCGGTTGCGGTAGAGGGGCGAGCTTCTTGTATGATTTATTCTTTGCATTTGTGAGACCTTGCTAATTTTTCTAGTCTAAATATGAGAGATTTGGCAGTAAGTGTCGGTATTATCTGCCTGGCATCTTGTTGTTCCACCTTCTGTTATTATGTCAAATCAGTTTACCTCCTTCGTCGGAATTCAATGTTGGTAGGATAATGGGATCCTAATTCGTTACCTTCAGAGAGTGTCATTGTTTCTTCCGGTGTAAAGTGCTTAGTAATTAATATTCGATCTACGTGTCTCCTCTTGGTTCGAGATATTAGTAAAGTCATGTTATCCCATGAACTTGTCTCGGTTATAAAAGGTTTTTTTGGTAAATTGTCGGAGTTTCCTTTTTATAAAAAGGTTAAATTGATATAGATTTTGTTCCATAAAGCTCATTTAATATCTATTTCTTTAATTGCGATTCTTCGATTAGCCTGACTCGAAAGTAGTCTGGCTCTGGTAGCTAAGCAAATAAGAAGATGAGCTTTTTGAAGCTCTAATTATTTATATACTCAGTCTGTTGCCATCTCTTCTTTATCCGACACTAGTGAGCTTGGGCGGTTAGTAGCCACTCGTGATGTCCCCTATGTTGAGCCAGAGTGCGTGTCAAGGTAACCAGGTAAGCACATCTCCCTGACCAAATCCGCCTACATTAGGATTACTCGTTAATTGTTGATCAAATTTGATAGATTCGCCCTCGGAAACAAGAAGCTCTGGTCCGGGAGGGACAATATCAACCACTTGACGTCCATCTGACGCTCGCAATTCCAATCAACCGATTCATTGAGTAACTCTTGGGTAAACTATTAAACTAATAAGAGCTGTATCGTCTAACTTCATTCAAAAATGAAACATTAATTTTTAATTGTTGTTTTTCAAGGCTACTAAGTGCAATGAGAGGCATCATTTGACCTTTGATTTGATCCATTAGGCGGTGGTGCTTATAGAAAATGTATGGCGTTGTGACTCAAGAGTTGCAGCTGTCTGGCAACTCGAATGGGTAGGTTGTAGCTTAGTTCTGCCTACGTTCAGCTTTTAGCTAAATCTTCTTTAGTCCAACGGACTGTGCGAGGATGGTTATTCCTATTCAAATAACTACATGAGTTTATGCTTTAAGTGGAGGAATCTTCCTCCAAATACTAAATGGTAATACGAAATCTCTAAGACGTTGATACCACTTTTGTCAAGACCCAACCTAAGGCCACGACAGAAACCTACAATGACTGTCGATCATTACTAAACCCACTGATAATCTATTAATAATAGAGATAAGCTGGCAACCTGATCATATATATACGTATCTATCTGCTGAAAGTATAATGTCTGGAAAGCTGACACGACTTTAACTTGCTGGCAATTAGAACATTGAGCCACAAATTCTGCTATGTCACACTTCATTCAGTCCCACTAAGAAATCTGCTTAAGATCATGGTACATCTTATTCAACCTGGATGAACAGTGTATTTGGAATAATGTGTCTCTATCATAATCTATCCACGTAAATCTGCAACATCATGGACACAAAGTCTATCTTTATATATGAAAACACCGTCAGTAGTAAACTGTATGGTGACTCCAGTTTTCTACTGGCTATCTGTCAGTATTCAACCAGAACTGGATCCTCATACTGACGCTGTTCATGGAAATTTAGAGTAAAAGGTCTAGTGCAACTTGTCAAAAATCCATCATTGGTGTGTATATCTCTTTCACACCTCAACTTTTTGAGAAATTACTTTAGCGTTATAAGTGCACATGTAATCAACTTTGTTGCTGGTATTCTGCTTCAGCTCATCTACATGTCTATTTTATTTTCATTTTTTTCAAGTCATAATATTTCCAATTCAAAGACAATACCCTGAAGTAGATGTTCCGTCTGAAGATCATTCCTGGTCTACATCATATTATCCAGTAGTATTTGCATGATCCTTATCCTTATATGATAGACCATGTTCAGATGTACCTTCGACATACATTAGGATATGAGTAACTACATTCCCACAAGGAGCTTGCGGAACAACACTAACATCAACTGAGATTTTGCATAGTGTGTTTGTAAAAATAATATAGCTTGCATCAAATCTTCTATAGTGTGTAGTGACAAGGTACTTCAAAAGCTTCCTCCATTGTATCAAGCATGAGCTAACTCTTAGTTCCATCGACCTGTTCTATATCGAAAGGTATATCGAAGAGGTAATTGTCGGCTGAATCATGTTAACCCATTCAAAGTTTTGTGTATCTTTATTTCAAAAATGTAGAACTCTCCTCTCGTGATCGAGGAAGGATCAGCGTAGTCAGAATAAGCTGGGCAATGGCGTTATGATATTATCCAGCTATATTTTTATCCAAGAGTTCGATATGCGTGTTATAATTCTGATCCTGTAATCAGAAAATAATACCGGTGGAGTAGCTCATGAAGGTCGTGCAAGTTCTCTTGTTATCTGCGTGAATCTAGCTTTAGACTTAGGCTCGTTCGAGGACGAACGAGAGTATAATGGAGGAGAATGAAACGACCTCGGTCAGTCGTTTCGGAAGTTAGGACTCCGATTGGTGTACCGATAATTTTAAAATATTCATAATGTCCATTAAGACCTATCTGTAAAATTTGAGCTAAATCAGACCTCGTTTCGTAGGCATCGGAAGAAGGTTTCAGTTTTTATCGTCGATAAATATTAAAAAGAGATTTTCGAGCTCGGTTTTGGCGAATGAGCTCTAATTCGAAATCCGATAGCGCCGTTAGGTTCGTATGATTATTTGTGACTTTGGTGAACTTTCGAAAGTGAATTTTGATGTTGTTCGGCTAGTTTCCGCTAAAATGCCGAAAGTTAAATAATTTGACCTTTTCCAGTTAAATTCACATCTTGAGTTTCGGGAGTCTGATTTGAGATCCGTCTTCACGAGTATGTTACATATATTTTGTATAACTCGTATTCAAAAGTTAGAATTATTTCGAATATCGTAGGGTACTATTTTAATGTTCGTTAAGAAAAGAAAATAAAATAAAATAAAATAAAATAAAACAAAAAAAAAGACAAAAAGACAAAAAATACAAAGAAGGAAAGAAAAGAAAAACAAGATGGCGGTTAGAAAAACGAAACAGAATGAGAGAAAACGAGAAACAGAGGAAATTATCAGGAAAAAAATGCCAGAAAATGAGAAAAGAGCCGGTAAAATAGTAGAATTTTTACCCCGAAACATTCAGGTAATAATCTTAATATATTATTTGAGTTTATTACGCGTGTTTGAATATGTTTTAACGGTAAAACTTAGAATATTATACATCATTTTAATAAGTTCAATAAATAGTTTAGAGGGTCAAATGGACCCCGATAATGGAATTGATTATATATTCGGACTCAGTGAGTTATGGGCAACATATAAATGTAATTTATTTAGGATTTGATTATGTAACCATAAACCCTGTACAAAGGCCTGGCCTGCGTATTGCGTATGCGAATAGGGTATCAGGTTCCTAACTGTATTGCCCTAAGACGTAAGGAATGAAGCCTTTAGCCTAATGTGATATATTTTTCTGCTTATTTAACACAGTGGGATCGTTTGGCAATGAATTCAAAGAATAAAGCGGTTGTTGGGTAGCAGTGTTAATTTTGGAACGAGGTAAGTGTTTATATCCATTTCTTTGGAGGCACCTGGCCTCGTGGATCTTCTACCACGTGTTCCTTATGTGTGTAGCTGCCGATAGGCGTACTCTTTACACCTTATCTTTGGATTTACATTATCTATTATATGTTATGTCCTGTTGTTGGTATTGCATTGAGGATCTGAGCATTGTACTCTGGCTGTGAGTTGGCATCTACTTCCCGGCTGTCGATGAGAGTCCCGTGCCGGTGAAGGGTTATTATTGCATCATATTTCATAAATATGTATTACATTGAGGGTAGGAGGATTCCGCCCTTTGAGCAGGAGAATTCCGCTCCATTTCATCATATTGAGGGTAGGAGGATTCCGCCCTCGGAGCAGGAGGATTCCATTCCATCGCATCATATTGAGAGTAGAAGGATTCCGCCCTCGGAGCAGGAGGATTCAGCTCCATCGCATCATATTGAGGGTAGGAGGATTCCGCTCCATTGAATCATATTGAGGATTGGAGGATTCCGCCCTCGGAGCAGGAGGATTCCAACCTCGGAGCAGGAGGATTCCGCTCCACTCATTTGGTACATGTGAACCTTTGCATCATATTTCATTTGATCTCATTTCACTTCATACCATTATGTAAACTTGTGGTACATAACTACTCTTCTGCTTATACGTGCTTTGCTTATTTGTTGATATATTTCTGGCTCGTATTCCTGGTTGAGTTTATGGCTTCATACGAATTTTCGGTTATTATCTTACTCTGCCTTTTTATAATTTAAATAAGAGGAATTTGGTTTGTCTGTTTCTTCTCCCTTGCTAGCTATCCTATTCTTTGAGGTGGCTAGTCTGCCCCACTTATTTAGTCCTTTTGACTCACTCTTGTTTGTTGTTTATTTCCTGTCTATCTATTTCATTTCGGTAGGTTCGCTCCAGGATTGAGTTCGCCACGTTGTGAAGGAGCGAAGACGACTTCAGCTGTCAGGGTGAGCCAGCTTTTATTCCGGATAGCCACCAGTTTATTGGTTATTATTTCAGTTGCATTTTGCTCTCTTCATGAGGTATCTGTCTTCTTTTGTACTCTTAGATGTCTAGTCTGGATAACTCTAAATCTAGTATGTTGGGTAGTCAGCTGTAACTTTCTTTTGTACAGCTTATAGGTGTCAATATGTCTATGTGTTTTTTTAGTCCTGTCTTTATTTCTGAATTGTTATATTTATTTTCCTAATTTAATTGGTAAGGGTTCACCCGATGGGTCTAGGGGAGGATGCCGGGTGCCCGCACGGCCTAACCAGATTCAGGGTCGTGTCACAAATAGACTAATCATGAATTTGATATATAAAAGAACATACAGTCGAGCATTTTTAACAAGTCGCATACTCGATTCAATTTAAAACAGTCCAAAAGGGGATAATCCGATTAACACACTAAACATGAAATTTAGTCCCAAACAAGTAGAAGAATTAGGCATAAGTTTAATCAGGCTAATAACATTTTATTTTCATGAGAATCCAAAGCATACATATAGGAAAGATAATAAAAGAAACAAAAAGAATAGATGTTACCCGTTTCACTCTCGGGTCAGGTTGGATGAATTGGGTCTGATTCGATTCTCCTTTGCCCATTTTTTGTGATGATTTGACTTCAAATCTCAGCTTTTGTCTTGATTGTATTTGATTCGAATGATTTGTGTCCAAATCATATGCTTCATTTTCGGATTCACAAGATAATAATGAGATGATTTTCTTTCCTTTTCTTTGTGTAAAAATAAAAAGAAAGAGAGAGAGGAACGCTAACTCGAGGGAGAGATGGGGGAGGAGAGTTATGGTGGCGTTTGGGCGTGAACCTGGACGGATTGGAGAAGACAAGTGGGAGAGATGAGGACTGAGAGAGGCGGCTGGTTTTAGGGAAAGGGATTAGGGGAAAATATTTAGGGTTTTAGGGTGTGGGGTGTAAGGATAAATATTAAAAGGAGAGTTTTAATATGAGCCGTTGAATTGAGGAGATGAAGGCCAAGATTTGGCCACATAGATGCGTACATATATATGTGGACATGCACGTATATATGTCTGTATACATGTAGGTGCTGAGGTGGAAAGGGACAAGTTATAAAACGACGCTTTAGATGGTTGTACCACGTGCTTGGGTGAGTTGTACATGTGCTAGGAGTGTATCTTTGTGAGATGGAAGCTTAGGTGGAGCTTAGGTGGCGTACACGTGGATAAAAAATGATGATGATGATGATGACTCAATGTAGTGAAAATGAGGTTGTAAATTGGAAAATTGGCTAGAATGTAATTAAAATGCTCATAAATATAAATTATTAGTATAAAAATAGAAAAATATTATAAATAAATACATTTAATCACAAATAAATGCAAATGAGCTTAAATAATACTAATTAAATATAAATAGCATCCAGCAATCATTAAATTGCGCAAGTAGTATATATATTATTAAAAATAGCTTAAATAATGCAATTATGTAGTATAGCCACAATTAAGTAAACATAATATAAATAGAGGGTAAGTAATAATATTACGCACGTAAATGCAATTTTATTTGAAAACAAACATTATACATTTTAATTAAATATAGCAAAATTGCAAAAAAGGGAGGGATAAAATTGGCTGTCAATAACTATTTAGTGGGTATACTTTTATTGGTAGATGTTTGGTTAATTGGATTAACATGGGGATAAATAGGATAAACTTCAATTTAAGATTTAACCTTCACTTTCTTAAAGGCCTATGAATGATCAATAGGTTAGAGGAAGGGTGATGCAGCCCTTGTCCGTGCTGAATAAGCGACTGAGCTAGTGTTCGAGCCATCAAGATCGGTGACACGAAGCAGAGCCAAGATTTTGTCCGACATGCACATTCATCTAGCGTGGCCGCGAGAAAGCAACCATTCGGAGACTGAGTAGCCGACCGCAAGATCTGAATGCTACATTTGCAAGCTCGAGCCCGAATCTTGATTGGCGACGCCAAGCAGTGAAGCGACCGAAGGGCTACAATGTGCCCGAGGTAGAAGAGCGTTTGATCTCAAAGTGAACGAGGTTGAAGAGCAATCGAGCAATGATGCACAAAAGTGCCTGAGCACTTATTTTGTTTCAGCCTTGCGTGGCTTGTTTTTATTGGTCATCTATGACCGTTTTACTAGTTTACCCTTGGGGTTATCTATAAAAACCCCTTAGCATTTCATTTGTTAGACACCTAGTTTTTGATATTAATGAAGCATTTCATTTGTTGGACACCTAGTTTTTGATATTAATGAATGTGAGTAGCCGAGAACTATGTTTATCTTGTCTCAGATATGAGAAACCCAGATGTGGGCTATTTCAGAACTTGTGGCTTTCGGTGAACTCCGATTGAACAATTCCTCTTTGATCATTCCGTTTGCAAGAGGCATTGTTCTCTTGAGGATCGTGGCTTAGTTTAGGTGCTCTTCTCTTCTGCTCGAAAGGTATCAAAACTAGTTCCTTGATATTGTTCGAGCAAGACAAGTTGTGTCTAGATTTTATCCCTTTATTCTCCGTCGGTTTATTCTGCTGTTTTTAGTGTTCGATTGCTTGTTCCGGTTGGCTTGCACCATCTTGTTATCAGAGCATGGTTTGGGCTTATTCTTACAACCCAAGTCATGTTCTTTATCTTTACTTTTCTGTGTTTGTGTCTTTGTCTTCAGCTTCGTGTTCTTGATTTGATTACTTGTTGTTGTTTTTCTTATAATAATAAAAAGAAGAAAAATTCAAAATTTTGTTGTTGTTGGTTGTTTGGATTAAACAACCACAGATTTGGTTTTATCATTGTTTGGAGGTTCAGAAAACCACCGTTCGTGCACTGTTTGTTGACAAGGATTTTTTCAAGGTTTTTGGACTGTCCAATGTTAGTGTTACTGTCTAAAGAACCCCAGTTGAGTTTTGGTTGTTTGACGTTGAAACTGGTGGTTATTTATTAACTTAGGTAGAGTTTGTGCTTGAGATTCGAAGTTCCATTGTTTAACAACCGTCCATACGCCGAAAAATTATTCGCTTGTTAACAGTGTATGGACGAGTCAAAGCTATTCTTGGTTTTGCTTGGAGCTTAAGAATTCCTCCATTTGTTGTTAAGAAAATGGAGAAACGGCCTTAGTTTTACCATGATTTCTGGACTGTGAACAAAGTTTAAGAAGTGACCATACACTGGAGTGAAAGGTTCACTCTTCCACTGAAGTAGAATAGGGTAAAGTGCCAAAGCTAAAACCCATGGCAAACAATTGTCTGCAAGAAAGAGAAAAGTGGATAAGGTTAAACCCTAATCCGTACCAAGGAGGGACCACTTTTATCTGTACAAGGATGACGTGTCCGAGGTTTCCAAAAGAGCAAACGGAGGATAGATTCTCCTAGTTTATCTTTCTTTCTTTATGGCCATTAAATCTCATTAGTAGATCTAGAGTAAATTCTTCTACTCGAGGTCCTACTAACTTGTTTGAGCTTATAGGAACTCATGTGTGAGGTGACCGAAGTCCAAATTTTTGTATATATTTCTTTGACCTCCCGTGCATAGTTAAATAGCGTCCATTCCATCGAGTCGAATATCAATTCACTCTTCCCGGAGAGGACAGTGAATCTTGTCAAACTCTAATGATCGTAGAGGACATTGATCAATCTGACGAAGCCATTATTAACAAGTTCTTGATTGACCGAACCTACAGATTGAGTGCACCCGAGTGCCACTTAAACAAACTGAGGGAATGTGAGAGGTGATTTCTAACCTTAACATTTTCTTAGTCTTTGATTTGTGCAGGTACAATGGCTGGAAATGGAGAGAAGGGTGTTGAACTGTCCGAGGTATCGTTAGCCGACCTCTTGGCTACGGTACAAGGCATCAGCACTAAGGTGAAAGGAGTGAGTGCACGAGTAGCTAATCTGATGCAAGAGAGAGCGTATGTGGCCTTACCTGGGTCCGGTGTTGGAACTAGCAACTCAACTCCCATGAAACAGAAGCAATTTGCTGAACTGGCTCGTCAATAATGGTTGAGGAACGAGTTCATTTGTAATGAAGCTTTGGGCATTTCCCAAGCGCAACAACAAAACATGGGAATTCCCCAAGCGAAACAACAAAACTTGGTCATTCCCTGAGCTGAACATCAAAACTTGGGCATTTCCCGAGGAGATAAAATACCACTTCCAAGGGCCCGAAGACAATTCATGATCGTTGATGAAGAGGGTGATGATGGAGAGTTTCATGATGCCGAAGCTAAGTATGAGCCACCATTCAGTCAATGAAGACAGTTTCAACGAGGCTGTGGGAACTTTCTAGGTTGAGGCTGAAGTGTATATGTTGATAGAAATTATGAGCGTGAAGCTGATGACTATTATGATGAGTATCCGAAACCACACCGTGCTCGAGATTCAAACTTGAACAGTGTCAAGATCACTATCCCACCATTCAGAGGAACCAGTGATCCGGACCAATATCTTGATTGGAAGGTTCGTTTGGAACGAATCTTTTAGATGAATGAGTTGAGCGAGGAAAGAAAAGCTGCACATACTATTGCTTCGTTCGAGGCATATGCATCTACATAGTGGGAAGCTGATAAGAGAATGATGAGAAGTCATGTTTTTCCCGAAATTTTTAGTTGGGTGCAGTTGAAAAGAGCAATGGATGCTAAGTATGTGATTCCTAAATATTTTTAGGAGCAACTTCAGAAGCTATATGATTTGAAGCAAGGGTCCAAATCGGTTGAAGAGTACTATGATGAGTTTGAGACGATTCGACTGGCTCTTGATATACAAGAAGATGATGAGCAAGCCATCATTTGGTTCAAGAATGGATTAACCAGAGATGTGTTATCCCAGTTGAGACTGCATGTGTATCAAACTTTGGATGATGTCTTCCTTGAAGCCGTTGATGCTGAGAAATGGGTGAAGGACAACAAAGCAAGTCAGTACCGAGGGGTTACTACTTAAACTCCTTTGAACCGGGATAAAGAATGGAAGTGTCTGAATCCTACAAGCGCCAACACTGGCCGATATCTGAAGAGACCCTTCGAGAAAAAAGTGAACATTAATAACTCCAAGAAAGTTCAGGAAGGTAAAGCCCAACTCAATACTCCCAGTGCATCAAACATTCAATGTCACAAGTATAGGGGTTATGGTCATATAGTGAGAGATTGTCCGACTCGACATATGGTAATGCTCGATGATTGAACCGTCCATGAGCAAGTAAGTGACTCCGAGAAGGAGATCGTAGAAGAGTCTGACCGAACTGAATATGATGATAACGGTCGAGATTCCACCTAAGCAGACTGCCTGGAAATTTTTTTAGTGGTTCGAAGAAACTTGAGCACTATGAATATGGAGAACTGAATATGATTGTGGAAGTTGTTCAAATGTGGTGAGCCAAACCTTAGTTTCACAAATAGGGCTGCCTACTACAAAACATCCCTGACCATACAGACTGCAGTAGTTGAATGAGTATGGAGAATTGAGAGTAGCGAAGCAGGTGTTGATCACATTTCAAGTGGGGGCTTATCATGATGAGATGATGTTTGATGTGGTCCCTATGCAAGCTTGTCATTTCCTTCTTGGGCGACCGTGGCAATATGATAGGTCCCTTATTCATAACAGCCGATCCAACACTTATACTGCTAAGTGCGGAGGAGAGAGCTTCATACTCAAGCTTTTGTCTCCAAAACAAGTCGGTGAGGACTATAAACGGATGCTAGAGGTGAGAGAAGCGGCCAAAGCTAAGGCTCCTGTAGGGGCACCAATTGCGGCCGAGGATAGAGAACCTAGACCGCCTGTGGCAGGTAACATTTGTGCAATCATGCAGCCGGGTGAGTACTTATAAGGAAATGTCAAAAGTCAGCTGATGATTTGCCTCGTACACAAAGGTATCCTTATGAACTTTAATGATGATTTCACTAACGATAACCTTTTGCCTAGTGTTATTCAAAGTGTTTTGCAGGAATTTAGGGACATGTTTCCTAAAGAAATGCCAGGTGGATTGCCTCCATTGAGAGGAATCGAGCACCAAATTGACTTCATCACGGGGTCTCAAATCCCCAACAAGCCAGCCTACAGGTGTAATCCCGAAGACACCAAAGAGCTCCAATGGTAGGTGGACGAATTGCTTGACAAAGGACTGGTTCGAGAGAGCTTGAGTCCGTGCGCCGTTCTTGTTATCCTTATCCCAAAAAAAGATGGAACATGGTGAATGTGTGTTGATTGCCGAGCGGTCAACAAGATAACGGTAAAGTATAGTCATTTTATCCCTCGATTAGATGACATGCTTGATGAATTAAGTGGTTCTTCTTGTTTCTAAAAGATAGACCTTTGGTCCGGTTACCACTAAATCAAAATGAAACCGAGTGATGAGTGAAAAACTGCCTCTTCAACGCCTCAAGCAGTTTCATGAGATTGATGAACCACGTGCTTAAATCAGTTATAAATAATTTTCTTGTTGTGTATTTAGATGACATACTTTTTTATAGTAAAACTGTGGATGAACATGTTGAACACTTAAGGCTTGTGGTTGATACACTAAGAAGTGAGAAGTTGTATGCTAACTTCAAGAAGTGTACCTTTTGTGTTGAGCGTATAGTCTTTCTTTGATTTGTTATGAGTGCTAATGGTATTGAAGTCAATATGTCCAAAGTCGAAGAGATTAAGATTGGCTGACCCCTACTTCGGTTTCTCAAGTCCGCAGTTTCCATGGGTTAGCTAGTTTTTATAGGAGGTTTGTTCGAGACTTTGGCACCGTGGCAGCTCTTTTAACCATGCTAATAAAGAGAGACCATTTATTTGTTTGGGGAGAGTCCCAAGAAAGGGCCTTCCAAGAGTTGAAACAGAGGCTTAGCTCTGCCCCATTGTTGCAGCTCCCTGACTTCGACAAAGTGTTCGAAGTTGAATGACATGCATCCGGAGTTGGGATAGGAGGAGTGCTTATGCAAGAAAGAAAGTTGATCCTTACTTCAGCGAAAAATTTAAGTGTGCAACCTTGCATTACTCTACGTATGACAAGGAGTTGTATGCCCTCGTTCGAGCACTCACCTATTGGCAGCATTATTTGTGGCCAAGAGAGTTTGTGATTAAAAGTGATCATGAGTCCTAAAATATCTCCAGGGCCAGGAGAAATTGAATCAAAGGCATGCCAAGTGGGTGGAATTCATTGGATTAATTATAAGAAAGGAAAAGACAACGTTGTGACCGATGCACTGTCAAGAAAATTTGCATTAACGACCACGCTCGCCTTGACGCTCATGGGATTCGAATGCATCAAGTCGATGTATAAGGATGATCCCAAGCTTAAGAGCGTCAGTGACGCCATCATGAGTGGTTGAAGGGTTGAGAATTATCAGTGGCATGATGGCTATCTCTTTAAGAAGGGGAGGATATGTGTGCCCGTGTCGACTTGCAGATAGTTCTTGGTATGAGAAGCTCACTCCGAGGGCTTAATGGGACATTACAGTGTCGATAAAACTTTTGGTATCCTAACTGAGCAGTTTCACTGGCCCAAGATGCGAAGAGATGTGGAAAAGCCTTGCAACGCTTGTTTAGATTACAAAAGAGCTAAATTGAGGACCAACCCTCATGGTTTGTGCACTCCGTTGCCCGTTCCTAACAGCCTTTGGGCCGATATATCCATTGATTTTGTGATAGGGTTACCGAGGTCGAGGGGTAGGCATGATAGCATCTTCATCGTAGTGGACCTCTTTTCCAAAATGGCACATTTTGTCCCATGTTAAAAGTGTGATTGTTTATTGCTCATGTATTGAAATTTCATGGCGTGCCTCGAACTGTTGTGAGCGACCAGGACTCTAAATTCTTTATTCATTTTTGGAATTGTCTATTGGGTGCCCTTGGTACCAAATTTCTATTCTCGACGTCTCACTATCCTTAGACTGATGGATAGACCAAGGTAGCCAATCGAACCTTGGAAGCTCTGCTTCGAGCAATGACCAGAGGTAAGGCCAGAAACTGGGCTGATCGTTTGCCTGTAATGGAGTTTGCATACAACCATACTGTGCATCGAATGATTGAAATGACTTTGTTTGAGTGTGTGTATGGTTTTAACCCTTTGATTCCACTTGATTTAACCCTGTTGCCTCGAGATACTGCCATTGATTTTGAAGGTATACGCCGAGCTACTGCTTGCTCGAGCTCCATGCCAAAGTGAAGAAAAATCTTGAGGAAGCTTATGCCAAGGTGGCATCAAAGAAAAACAAGGGGCGCAAGAAGTTGGAGCTGAAGAAAGGAGATTTGGTTTGGGTCCACTTTGGAAAATAGAGGTTCCCGAACCAAAGGAAAATAAATTTGGCTCCGAGAGGGGATGGTCCATTCCAAGTGTTGAGCAAGATCAACAGCAATGCTTATATGATCGACCTCCCAGGTGAGTACAATATGTCAAACACTTTCAACGTTGCTGAATGAACTCCTTGTGTTTCAGGCCGAGCACCAGAAACTGAAGAGGGCGCAATTTTGAGGATGAAATCTTCTCAAGAAGGGGAGGATTATGCAGCCCGTATCAGTGCTGATCAAGCGACCGAGCCAATGTTCGAGCCATCAAGACCAGTGATGCGAAGCCAAACCAAGATTCTGCACGACATGCACATTCATCTAGCGTGGCCACAAGAAAGCAACTATCCGGAGACTGAGTGGCCGAGCGCAAGATATGAATGCCACATTTGCAAGCTCAAGCCTGAATCTTGGTTGACGATGCCAAGCAGTGAAGCGACCGAAGGGCTACAATACGCCCGAGGTAGAAGAGCGTCTGATCTCAAAGTGACCGAGGCTGAAGAGCAATCGAGCGATGATGCACAAGAGCGCCCGAACATTTATTTTGTATCAGCCCTGCGTGGCTTGATTTTATTTGTCGTCTGTGATCATTTTACTAGTTTAACCTTGGTGTTTTCTATAAAAACCGCTTAGCATTTCATCTGTTGGACACCTTGTTTTTGATATTAATGAATGTAAGTAGCCGAGAAATATGTTTATCTTGTCTCAGATGTGAGAAACCCAAATGTGGGCTATTTTAGAACTTGTGCCTTTCTGTGAACTCCAATTGAAAAATTCCTCTTTGATCATTTGGTTTGCAAAAGGCATTGTTCTCGTGAGGATCGTTGCTTAGTTTAGGTGCTCTTCTCTTCTACTTAAAAGGTATCAAGACTAGTTCTTTGATATTATTCGAGCAAGACAAGTTCTGTCTAGCTTTTATCCCTTTACTTTCCGTCGTTGTTTTTTGATGTTGTTAGTATTCAGTTGCTTGCTCCGTGCTTGCACCAAAGGGAAAATATGTTATTTTGGTATTTAACCTTAAGATTAGTAATCCTAGTATTGATAACCCACATAGAGTATGAGATAGGAAAAATACCACAATTGTGGTTTAAGTTATCCAGGGATTATCAATCCCAAATTCGAAAGTCCTACCAAGCGTGAGATAACTTAATCCCAGATTTTATCCCGACAATAATAATCCTTATACCACATACCAAACGACCTCTAAGTACACTATTGCTCCCTTCGTTCCACAATGAATGTCCTAGTTTAACTTTGATCTGAGTTTAAGAAATGAAGAAGACTTTTGAAACTTGTTGTCCAAAATAAGCACTACATAGATTTAAAGCATTTCATTAAGGGTAAAGTGGTAAATTTAAAGTTAAGTTGTTTCTAAATTTAGAATTATGTCATTCTCTTTCAAACGGACTAATAAAAAAACATGTATGTCATCCTTTATGGAACGAAGGGAGTATCTACTTCTTAATGCTTTCCTCACTATTAGGTCTAATAGTATCAGATAATGTTAATAATATTATACTACTCAGTCTGTTCTAAGAATATATTATCAGTTCTTAGGATTACAGTCTACAAGTGTTTAGGGTTATTAGGTACCGTATATGCTTCATCTACTACATTATTGTCTAGTATTACCTTAGTCTTCTTTTGTATACCTACTTTTACTATCCTTATTAATTACTGTCGATATTTTCTTGATTTCAATATTTTCATTTTTTAGTTTTTTAAAAGGATTTTTCGAGCCGAGGTTTATCGAAATTGTTTCTCTACCTTACATAAGATAGGGAGAAGATTTGCACACAAACCTTCCTTATATCCCACTTGTGAGGTCACATTGAGTATATGGTTGTTGTAATGCCCGAATCTATTTCAACAAGACTAGGTGTATATGTTGAGTAGTGCTAAGAATTAGTACAGTACTTCTAATGCAATCTGGGATGTACGATTAAATTGAATAGCAATATAATTCTTACTTGTTATTTTCCAAGACACACCACTTATTATTTAAGGACCAGTTTCTTCAATGTGTTCCTTTACTTTGTTGACTGCGGAATTAAATAAACTGTAAGTAAATGAACACTTGATGTTAGCGTGGAAAAACCCCGTTAACTAGGGATCAAAAAACCACGACCTACTCTTCCAAGTAGGATTTCAACTTCACTATTTGAAAGACTCACTTGGTTACAAGACTACCTTCTTACTAACCTATGACTAACTCTAATCCTATAGGGACCCTTTTCACAATCAGTGAAGTTTCTCTACAAGACTTGAATCCAATGATAAAACTCGATAGTACGTGCTACAGATGAACTAAGATTGAAATTTGACAAGACTCAATCTAAGGAACAGGTTCTTTACTTAGTTCCCTGTAGCTTAATAATTACACAAATATAGCGAAGACTCTTTCAATGCGATAGCTCGATTCTCTCTGTATTTGTGTAGACTTCAACAACTGAGATGCTTCTATTTTTATAGCCTCGTACTCCAAGAAGTCTTGAGTAATTAGAACTCAAAAGCTTCCAAGAGTTTGAGTCCTAATTGAACTTCTTGCTAGGTTACCCGAAATCCTTTAGCTCTTATCCAATCTTATGCAATCTTTTCACATCTTGTGCAGCCATACATAATTATCAAGATAAACATTAGAATTAGGATAATAAGTACTTTTTCCGTTTAAATGATTTTACATAATAATATATTCAACTGCGGTGATCCAAAGGAACATGTCCTTGGATCTGTTCCATAGTCATCAGTCAAAACTCAAGCATATCCAAGCTAATATTTTCCCCCTTTTTGATGATGACAAACTCATAGACGTAGCTCAATGTCCTTAATGTCCAGAACCAAAACTTGAAACTTAACAGCAACATTAGTAGAAACTTATTTCATCATTAAGGAACAGATGCTCAATGAAGTTATAAATATCACAAGCAAAATCAGACTTACTCTTCCCCCTTTTGGCATCATTGTAAAGGTTGCATAAGTTAGAATTTATAAAGCACAAGAACAAGCAGCTCATAGCCATTAAGGCAACTCAAAAATGCAAGCATAATTCAACATAAATCAACTGCAATAAAATGATATTAGCCATCGAAGATACTTCATCATTAACAAAAAGGATTTCAACCAGGGGATACAAGCAGGTACTACTAAACTATTTAAAACAACTAAAAAAGGAAAAGATTAAGGTACTTGAACTAGTCTAATTCCCACTAGAAAAAAGATGACATTTGGTTAAGGTTGTCAGGTTGTGGAAGGACCAGGTCCTTGAGACTTTCCTTGCAACATGCTCAAACATCTGTTTGAGCATCCCTTCATTTGTCTCTTTAGCTTTAGTAGCCAGAGCTTTCCAGTAGTTCCTTTCTTCCTCCAACCTAGTTATTTCAGCAGCTTGCATTGAAACTTGTTGCCTCAAGGAGCTCACCTTGTTGTTCAAAGGCTGTTTACCAACCCCAGCCATTGGAGGATCAGCTTTGATAGTCAAATCACAGCTGATCAAGGTAGCACTACCAAACCTCTCCTTCTTAGTAGCATTTACGACACCCTCTAAAGGAATCCCTAGTTTAGCAAACAGATCAGTCAAGATAAAGCCAAATGGCAATGAATGCTTTTTCTTCCCAGTAGCAACCCTCTTGATCAGGTGAATCCTGAACCTGGGCCAGTTTATTTGCATATCACTGTCCAGCAGTTCCATAAGTAACGGGTCAATAAAACTGGCTATCCCCCTCTTTTCCTGCCTTGGCATCATTATCTTATTCACAAATTCAAACATCAACTGGTGCTGAGGATGCATTTCACTCTTTTGCACAGCCATGGGCTTCTCCTCCTCAGGATTTTCAGCAAATTTTCTGGTGATTTCCAGACCAGTGGGAAAGTTTTTCAAATCTAGCCACACCTTTTTGATGTAGCTTTCATACCTCACAGAAGGAATACCAAGCAATTCACCCAACTCCTTTGTGTCAAAGGTTATTTCTTTGTCATGGACAGAAGTAGTTATCTTGTCCCTCTTGATGGAGCAATTATTATAGAATTCATGAACCATAACCTTTGCGCACTTCCCTTTGATCTGAAGGACCATGTCCTTCCAGCCTTGCACCTGCAATTTTTGCAACAACCAGAGCATACCCTCTTCCTCAACATCAGAGAGCACTCTACCTTTCAGAACTTTTCTTGTCATAATAACAGTATGCACACAGTGTTGAACCTCATCTCTCACATTCTCACTTTCACTGTCCTCTCCTTCAGCAGACTCTTCAGAACTAGAGTCAGAACTTTCATCAACTAAAGTCATCTTTGAGGACCTGGTCCTCCTGGAGGATTTAGCAGCAATGGCTTTGACAGAACTCCTTATCACTCACCCTTGAGCAATTTTCCTCCTCTTAGACTGAGGAACAACTTCCTCCACATTCTCCATCATATCATCTTCTTCATCATCAACATCCCTTTCTTTCTCCGCAGATTCAGTTTCTTCTTCAACAACATGATCAACAATCTGTTTGCCTTTTCCTTTCCAACTTGTTTCTAATACAGCAGCCATTCTTTTATCAGTAGCTTTCATAGAACTCCTAGTTCTTCTAACCCCACTGGTAGGAGAAGAAGCAGAAGTTACAGTTCCTTTTGCCTTGGAAGAACTCTCACCCCATTTTTTCTTGAGACCTGGCTTATAGCTATCACCAATTTTCTTCAACTTTACATTAATATCAGCAGCTAACTTAGCATCAGTTGGACCTTTTCTAGCTAATTTTCTCCTCATACTTCTAATGTTTATAAGATCAATTATTGGTCGATCACCGTCACTTAAAAAATCATCATTTACATCCACCACATTCTAATCCTCCATGGGTTCTCTAAAAGCAACCTCTAGAGACCCTGGAGACTCATGCATGGGAGCCTCCAAACGCCTCAATCCATCCTTTTCACCTCCTCCTCAGGAATAGACCCAAACCTCTCTATTGTTTCCCCTATGCCATCAACTACATTCAAAGGTGCAGCATAGTTTACCTGTAATTGGTATACAATCATGGCCCCTAACAAGTCCTCTACTTGTTCTAAAATAGATTCTGCAGTGGGAACTGGTCCTTCTCCCTGAATTTCAGGCTCAGTGCTTTGTGGAATTGTGTTTTCAGGGTTTGGATCTGTTGTATCCATAAGTGAAAGTGCGTAGGGGATTGGTGGTTGATCAGAAGTAGGGTTGGATGAGGTGTTTTTAAGTGAGAAAAACATCGCAAGTATACGTCGTAGGAGGTAATTCACTATTTTTTCTGAAATATTGGAAAAATTCGAAGAGAGCAAAGTGAAAAGAGTCGGTGATTGTATGAGTTTATATAGAGTGAATTAGGTAGTACAGTTTAAGTACAAAACTAATTCCCTTACCTCATTGATGGAATTTCACATGTTAAAGGACTCTTGGAAGTCTCCCAAAAAGAACCGTTATGATTTGAGAGTCCTGGAGGGATTAAAACTGGTTCTTCGATGGGACTCTTATGCCGAACGGATAAGATCAAGTTTACTAGTGGGATTTATCTTAAACTCAAGTTACCTATAGCCCTTAACTTCTAATATAATTTGAATAATAAAGAGTACATACCTACATATTATCACCAAAACAGTGTCCATCTCAATTTAATCAAAATTTCTCAATCTGAAATTCTAAGAACATAAGGGTAACATCATTAAACTTTAGCAAACTTTAGTAGAAATCATGGCATATGAGTATACAATTATGTATGGAACTGAACTGAAACTTCAAATTGACATTGATAGAATTCATTAAGCAAAAATTTTCTAGCCAAATTTGAAGTAAAGCATAAGTAGACTTAGGTGAATTTAATCATCCCTAATTCTAACCCATTCCTTTGAAAATGATCTCTACCGAAGGCCTTTGTAATAATGTCAGCGATTTATTTATCAGTTGGACAAAAGGCTATAGTAATCAAACCCTTCTCATAATTGTCTCTCAAGAAATAATATCTTATTTCAATGTGTTTAGTCCTTTTATGATGCACTGAATTTTTTGTCGTGTTTATAGCACTAGTGTTATCACAACAGATAGTAACAATTCCTACATCGACACCAAAATCTTGTAATTATTGTTTAATCCACAACAATTGTGAACAACATGAGGCAACTGCCACATACTCAGCTTCTGCAGTTGAAAGTGCCACTGAATTTTGTTTCTTCTTTCCCCAGGAAACCGAACACTCACAAAGAAAGTGTGTCATACCTGAGGTACTCTTTCTATCAACAAGAAAACCTGCATAGTCAGCATCAGTATACCCAACAAGATTAAAATTACTACATTTTTGATACCAAAGTCTCAAGGAACCTGTTCCTTTCAAATATCTCAATATTCTTATAACAGCTTTCAAATGAGATTCTTTAGGATCTGACTGAAACCTAGCACATAAGCCAACAGTAAACACAATGTAAGGTCTACTGGCAGTTGAGTAAAGCAAGGAACCAATCATGCCCCTATACAATTTTTTATCAACTGAAATTCTATGTTCATCAAGATCTAATTTTGTGGCAATTGCAATGGGTGTATCAATTTCCTTAGCATTATCCATGTCAAACCTTTTAAGTAATTCTTTAACATATTTTTGTTGGTGGATCATAGTTCCCTTTGAAGTTTTCTTGATTTGTAAACCCAAAAAGAAATTGAGTTTACCCATCATGCTCATCTCAAACTCATTCCCATCAAATTTGCAAATTTCTTACTCAGATTTTCACAAGTAGCACCAAAAAAATAAATCATCTATATAAATTTGAACAATTAAGAGATGTTTACATTTTTCTTTCAAAAATAATGTGGTATCAATTTTACCTCTTTTATATCCATGTTGAAGTAGGAATTTTGATAGACGATCATATCAAGCTCTTGGTACCTGCTCGAGTCCACACAAGGCCTTGTCTAACTTGTACATATGTTCAGGGAACTGTTCATTCTCAAAACCTGGTGGTTGTTTGACATAGACTTCTTCCTTTAAGTAGTCATTCAGAAATGCACTCTTAAAATCCATTTGATGTAGAGTAAATTCCATGTATATAGCAAAGGCTATAAGAAGTCTTATTGCTTCAACTCTTGCAAATGGAGCAAATGTCTCATCATAGTCAATGCTCTCCTCTTGGCTATACCCCTGAACGACCAACCTTGCTTTATTCCTGGTTACCATACCATCCTCATCAAGTTTATTTCTGAAAACCCATTTTGTTCCTATGATGGACCTGTTCCTTGGCTTGGGTTCCAGATGCCAAACTTGACTTCTTTGGAATTGGTTCAACTCCTCATACATGCATTGATCCAATCTGCATCCTTCAGTGCCTCTTTAATATTTTTTGGTTCAACAAGAGATAAGAAGGCACTAAAGGCACACAGATTGTGATTCTTGACTGCTGATCTAGTTTGAATTCTAGCAGCTTTATTTGAGATAATCTGATCCACAGGATGTGAACCTTGATACTTATAAGGCTTGAGTATCAGCCCGTCGTCAGAAGTATTTTGCTGAGGAACGGTTCCTGATGTCATAGCAGTACAGGTTTGAGAGGTGGGTCCATCATTTGTTCCGATGTTTCTGTGCTACTCTTCTCAGTTCTATCCTGTGGAATGGTTCCTTGCAGTTCACTTCTTACAGCATTCTCATCTAATGCATGCATTTGTTGAGGATTAGTTTCACCATGTTTCAGCATTCCAATTTCTTCATTTTCTTTCTTGAGTCAAACTGTCAGTTTCATCAAATTTAACATGCATGCTTTCTTCAATTTTCAATGTTTTCTTGTTAAAGACTCCATAGGATTTACTGTTTGAAGAATAACCAACAAAGATTCCCTCATCACTTCTAGGGTCAAATTTTCCTAAGACATCCTTTCCAATGTTATGTATAAAGCATTTGCAACCAAAGGCTCTAAGGTGTGAAATATTTGGTTTTCTTCCTTTAGGTAACTCATATGGTGTCTTCTCTATCAGTGGTCTTCTCATACATCTATTGATTATATAGCATACAGTGTTAATGGTTTCATCCCAAAAGCTTTGTGGAAGATTACCAGATAGTAGCATAGTGCTAGCCATTTCTTCTAAGGTCCTATTTTTTCTTTCAACTACTCCATTTTGTTATGGAGTTCTAGGTGAAGAGAAATTGTGATTAATGCCATTTTCATTACAAATGAAAAACATATGATTTTCACATTCAGTTCCATGATCTGACATAATGGCAACAATATGACTATCTAGAGTCCTTTGAACTTTCTTAGCAAAACTTGAAAATGCATTAAATGCTTCTTCCTTAGATGCAAGAAATATAGTCCATGTAAATCTAGAATAATCATCAACTAGCACCATAACATATTTCTTACCGCCGCGACTCATTGTTCTCATTGGTCCACAAAGATCTATATGAACCAGTTCCAAAGGTTTGGTAGTACTTACCTGTTTTTTTTTTTTGTTTAAAGGAAGAGTTTACCTGCTTACTCCTGGCACATGCTTCATAAAATTTTTCATCCTTGAACTTGATGATGGGAAAACCTATCACCAAGTCTTTGGAAACCAGTTTGTTTAATTGTGAAAGACTAGCACGACCAAGTCTTTTGTGCCACAGGAGGGGATCATTTTGCACTACCCTCAGACAACTCATGCTTCCATCAACTAGTGTCAATAGATCTACCTTGTAGATATTTCCATGCCTATTTCCTTGCAAAATAATCTCTCCAGAAGTTTGGTTAGTCACAGTGAAACCAGTAGATGAAAAATTAACATTACTACCTTTGTCATACAATTGAGATATACTCAATAAAAAATGCTTCAGACCATCTACTAGAAACACATTGTCTATACTATGTGAATCAGACCTACCTACCTTTCCAATGCCAATAATTTCCCCTTTCTTACCATTACCGAAGGAAACACTTCCTCCTTGAAAGGCTGAGAGTAAAAGGAACAGTTTCTTATGTCCTGTCATATTCCTTGAGTGACCACTGTCCATATACCATTTGTGGTTCCTCTCCTTCACTCTAGCCTGCAAAATAAAAACTAGGGGTTAATTTAAAAACCCAAACTAATTTGGGTTCCTTTCCTTAAAAAAAGGATGAAACAGATCTCTATTAGCCCAGAATGGTAATGATTTCTTTGCCACATAGGTTTGAACAGGTTTATAGGACCTTTTCCTTTGTGCAACCATTTCTAGAGATAGGAAATTTCTTTCCAAGTGACCAGTGTTCCCACAATGGGTGCATAACCAATTTTCAGGAAGCGTTAGATACTTACTCTTTAGATCCCATTTGGGCAATGACTGAGATTTCATAAACCCAATAGCCTTCCTATTACTACTATGATTTTTCTGTAACCATTCTAGTAGGGCGTGTTCCATTTTACAGTTTTTCCTAATTCTCTTTTCGTTTTAACTAAGTCTTCTTCCAAAGATATTATCTTTTCATCTTTTTTACACAGTTCATCAATTGTGACTTTCAATTTCTCTTCAGCAATGTGCTGATGAGAATTAGCAATGCCCTTACCATTTTCAACTATTTTGACTTTCAATTTCTCATTTTTCTAGTTCCTGAACAGTTGATTCAACTGTGAGGACATGTTCCTCTAGCATGCTAATTTTCCTTTTCAAGTATCATTTTTAATTACCATGTTTTTGTATTCTGTTTATAAACTTTCGATTTCACCCTGCAGTTGATCTTTACCATCCCTTAGAGATTTAAACTCATTTAGCACAATGTGAAACACCTTAACTAATTTCTCACTAGGCATATTTTTCACATCTTCTTTAAGTTTAGAGACATACCTCAACATCTTCTTCATTATCTGAATCTTTAAGAGCCATTAGTGCAAGCTCATCATCCAGTTCATCATCAGATTGCTCATCTTCACTATCTTGCCAACCAGCAACCATGGCTTTGGGATTTCCACTTTTCTTACGGACCTATTCCCTAGCTTTTATTCTTTCCTCAACATATCACTTTCTCCATTCTCCTTCTATAACTGGAAATTTGCTGATGCAGTGCTCTATGCTTCCACATTTAAAGCATTCTCCAGCCTGTTTCATGTTAGAAGACCTACCCTGTCCACTAGCCCCTTTTTTCTTATTCAATCTTTGAACACTCTTAGCTATAAGGACCAGTTCCTTATCATCACCAGATTTATCAGCAGCTGTTAAGGCTAGATTAGGTTCAGTTTTGACTGGTTCACCTATGTTCTTGATCTTTTTCCTTAGTTCATAAGTTTTCAAATTACCTATAAGCTCATCTAAGGATAATGTGGTAAGATCCTTACTTTCCATAATGGCACAAGCCTTAATTTCCCAAGAGTCTAGAAGAACTCTGGTTAGGATTTTTTCGACTCTATCTTCAACAGTTAAAACCCTTCCCAAAAAGATAAGTTCAGAGGAAATAGCATTAAACTTAGTGTACATTTCAGAAATTGATTCTCCTTCTTTCATTTTAAAACTTTCATATTTAGCAAAAAGAAGTGTACCTCTAGATCTTTTAACTTGACTTGTTCCTTCATGAGCAACCTGTAGAGCATCTCGTAGAGCATACCAAATTCTTTGGAAGTGGTATACCCTCGAATCTTAGTGCACTCATCAGGACTGAGTCCACAGAAAAGCTACTTTCTAGCTTTGGCATTCTTTTCCCATTGCCTTAAGTCTTCATCATTACATTCCCTTCTGGTTTTGGGAACATCATTTCCCTCAATATCTTTATTCATTGGAATCATGGGACCTTCACTGATTATGTCCCATAGCTCATAGTCCTCGGCTTGAAGATGATCTCTCATTCTTTTCTTCCACCATGAGTAGTATTTTCCATTGAACAAAGGTGCCCTAACAGTATACTGACCCTCACCGTTCTCTTGTGATGTACTTATTCTAATCCTAGGTGTTAGCCTCTTCAGGGATAACCTGCTCTGATACCAATTGTTATTTCCCAAGACACACCAGTTATAATTTAAGGACCAGTGTATTCAATGTATTCCTTTACTTTGTTGACTGCAGAATTGATGTTAGCGTGGAAAAACTCCATTAACTAGGGATTAAAAAATCATGACCTACTCTTCCAAGTAGGATTTCAACTTCACTATTTGAAAGATTCACTTGGTTACAAGACTACCTTATTACTAACGTAGGGCTAACTCTAATCCTATAGCAACTCCTTTCACAATCAGTGAAGTTTCTCCAAGTACAAGACTTGAATCCAATGATACAACTCGATAGTACCTACTACAGATGAACTAAGACTGAACTTTGACAACACTCAATCTAAGGAACATGTTCTTTACTTAGTTCCCTATAGCTTAATGATTACACAAATATAACGAAGACTCTTTCAATACTATAGCTCGATTCTCTCTGTATTTGTGTAGACTTCAACAACTGAGATGCTTCTATTTTTATAGCCTCGTAGTCCAAGAAGTCTTGAGCAATTAGAACTCAAAAGCTTCCAAGAGTTTGAGTCCTAATTGAACTTCTTGCTAGGTTACCCGAAATCCTTTAGCTCTTATCCAATCTTATACAATCTTTTCATATCTCGTGCGGCCATACATAATTATCAAGATAAACATTAGATTTAGAATAATAATTAATTTTTCTGTTTAAATGATTTTTCATAATAATATATTCGACTGCTGTGATCCAAAGGAACATGTCCTTGGATCTTTGGATCTGTTCCTTAGTCATCAGTCAAAACTCAAGCTTATCTAAGCTAACATTACTCGATCGAGATTATTGTGAAAATGTTTATACGCACTTTTGTATAACTGATCAAACTAGTGCATTGAGCATGTTTTCTGAATTACGTATTAGCTCGTGTCTTGGATTTGGCAAACGACTTGACTTGTGGTCTTGTGCGAAGCAATGAGAGACCCGGTTCTGGTGAGCCCCATAAATGTGCCTTGACATATTGAGAAAGTCATTTTGATTTCCATTTGATATTTTTATTAAGTGTTTCACTTGATGATAGGAGAGGGTTTGTTAACTCGAGTTGATAATCGTAGTTGGTTTTTGAACAAGTGTTGTTTTATATTAGGAGTGAAGATTTCTTTGAAAATTTAAAGAATGTGGATGTCGAAACTCTCAAGTAAGAAATATAACCAATAATTAGAATTATAGAAAACATAATCACTGAAAGATAAATTCATTAAAAACTAGTATTACTCCTACAAAAGAAACCAAATTGAAACTCACGCTTACTACTGTTCTTGATCATCAAGGTCTCTTTTGTTATTCTAATTCCTATTTTATTTTTGTAGTTTCATTATACATGCACTGCAGGTAACTGCCATTGATAGAGAACTAAAACATATCATAACTTTCTTATGAATGACTCATCATAGTATGAGAAAGGAATAGAAAAATCAACCAAATCTTGTGATGGACTTTGCCATAAAAGGGATAAAATCACGGTTGAAGTAAGTAATTGAACATGGGATTGAATAATATCTGTTTATAGTTGTAAAGCTATAATGATAAAAATCGATCTGGACAGCTACAACCGGATATCCGTATGCGTGGCTTGATTGACTTAGAAAAGGTGTAAGCAAATTCCTCCGGATGTTGGGCATATTTGATACATTTTAGATATATATTTTCCTTATCTTTTACTTAAATTCAATTCTAAAGAGTGCCCAACATTGCTTATTTTGGATACTACTAACTTGAGGTGTGTTGAATGACTTAGGTATGAATTGGTGAAATTTTGGAGCAAGATGGCTATACTTTTTGGAGAAGTCCGAAGTCATAATTGAAGTAGAAAAATGAAGAAGAACGGTGTCAAAAATCAGCGGAGTAATGAGATTTGTAAGCTCTTTGTATGAACCATTCAATATTCGTACATTGTAAGAGATGCTGTGAGACCTGGGAGCAGAGCAAACAGAAGGTCTTACATTGTAAGAATGGTTGAACGACCTAAAAGTTTTCCATCCGAAATTGGATTAGGTTAAAACATTTTGTACTCATTGTAATCCATATATAATCAGCCTTAAATATAATTTTAGACATCTTTAGACATTTGGGGAGGCAGAGAAATGCTAGAGATGGGTTGGAGCTCAACGTCTACATTGAGTTTTCTTCTATTTTCCTTGACATAGTTTGTTAGTTCTAGAGTTGTGGGATTCTCCATAATTGTTGATATTCCGAAGTTTATTTGATTTCATTGACTTATTATATTGGATTATTTATTCTTATCCCGAGCTTAATTATTTGATTGTTTGATCACCAATTGAATACTATTTATGAACCTAGGGTTGAACTCGAAAGTGAGAACCATATGTTGCAACATGATTGAATAGAGTGTGTTCCTGAACCTAGGCATGGGGGAATAATTTCGCGGTTAGAATAGAAATATACTGTTTCTCCCAAACGCACACGCAAGTATACGTGGTTGACAAGTAATAAAGTGATAAATCGAGTATCGTTCCCACGAGGACAATTGTTCAGACTGAATCCTAGCAAACAATTTCCTAAAAACTAATCAGGGATCTTTTTCCAATGATTGAGATTGTTACTAACTAAATACAATAATTAAAAGCAAGTAACTGAAGTCAAGTAATAGAGCAAATTCTAGGTTGTTATCAATAAGAGAGAACGGTCCAGGGTCAGAGTTACGAACAATACAGTTGAGTTTTCAAGCTGATTCTACTTCTGGATTACCTAGAATTCTAACTAACAGTTTAATTATATTCGTGAAAACCTGTCGATTCTTCACGAGTCTATGCAAGCTACTCTAACGCCTATATTTCTATGGAGTTAAATCACATGCTTGCATTAAAGAACTCAGTGTTTAGTTAAGCCAGACGAATAGGTATATGTCTATCCTACCCACAAATCGATTGCCTGATGCCCAGGTTCACAATCAAGCCCTATTCTTTCTTATTTGCATTTACAATTTCCCTCTGTCAAGTTCAACTTGTAAACCGTAGATAGTGTTCAATTACCGGGCCCTGATAACCAAACAATTAGGCTCCAGAAAAAATAAACAACCCGTAATGGTAAATCAATAGGAAGAATTCAACTTTCAAACATCAACGTTCATGTATTTACTCTTACCCTAGAATGATAAACTATAGAATTAAGGAGAAGAATAAGAGAAAGAGAGAAAGAACTTGTTTAGAAGACATCTAGGGCTCCCTTGCTCTCCTCCACCAAAAATGACCTCTGAAATTCGACTTCCTCCGCTTAAAATGAAATTAAAAGACTATTAATAGTGTTTACAAAGTCTTCCCTTAAGTTAATCCCAAGCCTAAATGAAATTGGAAAAGTTGGGGTCGCAGAACTGAAAGCCATGGGAATGCCTCGCATGGTTATGGCGTTTGGAACTCGCCCGCTGAGGGCATCTGAGAGTCTCAAGCTGCAGCCATGCCACACATGGCAATGGCTTTTTGAAGCCTGAAGCTATGACAAATCTGCAGCTTGCTCCATAGCTCTCCGTCTAATGCCATATCCCGCAATAAGCTAAGTTCATCCATTCTTGCTCGATTTTATCCATCTTCACTCCGTTTGCACTCGTATTCATCCAAATCATTCCCTACATCACAAACACAATAAGTGAGCGTAACAAGCACAATTACTTCGTGCAATGGGCGAATAAAATATTAAAATGTGCGGAAATATTAAGGTAGAATAGGCAAATATTGCAAAACATCACCACCCCACACTTAGACCTTTGCTCGCCCTGGAGCAATCACCAAAGACAACTCCCCAACTAATTACCAACACTTGATAGAATAGGTCTACCTATGGTTATGGTTGATACCGGCCATTAAACAAGAGCATAAATACATTCCATGTGACCCTCAACATGCCAAAAAATTCATCACATTACAAAACACTAGAACAACCCACTCAAGACATCTCAACCTCAAAAACCAACTCAATAAAACCAAGCTTTCACAAAATAACACCCATTCACTCAACCAAGAAGTCAATAACTTCACGTATCTCGTGCAAACAATGTCCCCTCACAAATCAAGAGAGCGTCCCAAATATCACACAAAGAATATATTTCAAGAATAAATGAGGGACATAATATAGGAATAATTCACTCGCTCTCCAAAAGAAGTTCACTGCCACACACAACGTACCATAGGCTTGCCCGTAGTGTAGGACTCCACTAATGTAAGCTCACTCCACCTATCGGGATTAATTAGGACTTTAAGGGTTGTAATGTAGGCTAAAGGATGGGTAGGATAAATATGGATAAAATAGTGACTACCTCCCTAAACACTTTAATACATCACTTTAATTTTTATTTTCACCATTCTTCTCAAATCCAACCAAGCAACCACCCAAACATACACAAGAAATTCCCTCTCAATTTAAGCAATTTGCAACTTTACTTTTGCACAACACTAGCAAGGATTGAGACTTTTATTTTCTTTCGTTTTCTTTGTTTTTCTCTTTTTCATTTTTTTTCTTTCTTTTCATCTCTATTTTTTCAATTTTTCCCAACCTTGCCAATGTGTTTTTATTCAGAATGCACCATATTTTCCTTTCATTGGTTCCACTCAAAATCTACCCAATTCTCCAACCACAACTCCGTAAACAACAATATTTTTCAATTAAAGTGCTCCAAAGAGTAAGGGTTCAAAAAGAAGATAATTAAGAATAAATGGGGGGCTTGAAATGTGGGTGCCAACAAAAAGATCCATAGGCTCAAAAGGGCTTAATAAGGATAATATTAAAGGGTAAGCTAATCAAGGCTAAAAGGGCTTATCAAAGAAATGCATGTATCATTTCCCGACTAGGGCAAACCTAGGATTATATTTTGAACACACACGGGGCAAGTTCTAGACATCAATATGCGGAACATTTGAAAAAAAAACCTCACATCACACATGGCATATAGTTCACTAAAGACGGTTTAATTCCAACTCTCAGTTCAAGCAAACAAGGCGCAATTTCAGAAATTTAAGCCCTAAGGCACAATAGTTCACAAAAGAGTCAAGTAGTTGAACCTAAGCGTCTCAAGAAGGTCATTCAATTTTTTTAAGCATGCATCACAATTTCTAAATCAAAAGGGATTCACAAAAAGTAAATGCTCAAGTCCAAATTCACCGGTATCAAACAAACCAAAGGCACCTAGCATTCTATCAATTTTCCTAAAAATATTATACTAACTAATACTAATAAACTACTCCTAAAAATAAAAATACCCGGTTCAAAGGTCTACCCATGGAAAAGAACCGAGGCCATAAGAAAAACCACAGGGCGGATGACTGTACCACTAACTCAAAATAAAATCTTTTTAAAATTTTTCATTAGTTTTTTAATTATTTTTTTTCCATTTTTTTTATATTAAAGCAAGCAACAAATAAAAATAACGTCAAGTGACAAAAATAAAAATTTTTAAAATAAAATACCTAAAGGTACAATCATCCATAACCTCAAAAAGAACGGAAGCGTCCCCAACCCACACTTAAAATCAAGCAGTGTCCTCAGTGCGACAAAAAGAAAGTGCAAGTGTTAAAGGAACTTCCCTGAAGGCCGAAAAGGCCTAATCCTTTGGCGCTAGCAGTGGTGCCATCTCCCTCACGAACCAACCAAGCGTCCGTAGAGCAAGGAGTACTCAGACTTCCCCCGACATTTTGTTGATAAGGCATTGGGTGTGTGCACACCCCATACTTGAGCTTAACATTACCTAAACCTGCTAACCAAGTAGCTACGCATACAACAATCAACTGGTATCGTAACGACCCCACACTTAATCCTAACTATACTCTAAAGCAAGTAATACGGACTAACTAATCTAAAACTAATCCAAAGAGATATTAGAAGCAGCGGGAATGAGAGAAAGTACAACTTAACACTTATAATGTGTGACCTTGCTTATGTCATTTATTTGATCATGTTCAACTTAAGCTTCAGCCAAAATTCATCAATTTTAATCCCATGGATCATCATAATGTTCAAGGTTTTCCTATATACCATTTTGCTACTCAAGAATTCGCATAAACAATCAACTTACTCACTGCGACATTTTTTCAAGCATGTTGTGTGCATTATATTCATGTTCAGATTTCATAATCATTTGGAAGGGAAGAACCCTCCCAAGTTGTATGGGAGATCACTTTAGCAGATGCCATCATAAAATGACAATGGTTTACCACAGAAACAACAGCACTGAACCGATAAGAGTCACAAAAATTCACCATACAAAAACAACCTATTGTCTACAGGGGAGGGGAATAGGACAGTCGATGTGTAGCAGCAGTCACAAGAGAGCAAACCTGAGATGAGAGACTTACCAGTGTAGCAACGAAGCAGATGGAAAGGAGGATGGGGATCTATGTTCCTGGTGTTCTTGCGTTTGAAACGGGGGAAAGGAGGATGGGGATCAGTGTGTTACGTTTACTATTCTTTTTCTCGTGGGTCAAAGGGTTGAAATCTGGGTTGACCCGTGAAATTTAAACTTACCTGCGATGCTACACCTCCGCGATGCCTGCTTATAGCGTGGTTCACTTTGGTGTTCACTGTTTGTTCCACGCGATGGCCATGCGACGCCCAGCTAGAGCGCCTAAAAATTTCTACCCACTGTTTAATGTGCGCGATGGAAGCTGCGACGTAGCCCTACAACGTTTCAAGTTTGTGTTTTGTTCTCTCACGCCACGCTACAAGGAATGCGGCGCCAGCTTATGGCGTGAGCAAACTCTGTACTCATTGTTTTAGCTGCGCTATAGCTTAAGCGACGCAGCCTTACAGCGTTTCAAGTTTTTGCCTTCACTGTTTGATCCACGCCCCTGGAGACGCGATGCGGGGCTATGGCTTTTCAACATAATTTTCAGTCAATGTTGGTGTAAGTTATGTTCAATCACTGCTTCAAACATAGCTCACCATCCGGAACTCCCGAGCCCTGCAAAAACAACAAGAAACTACGTAACTCTAATTAAGTAAAATGACTAGAACAACAAAAATTATGTTGCCTCCCAACAAGCGCTTGATTTAACGTCGCAGCACGACTCTTTCTGTATTTTTATTTTTTTCCTATTTTTTTCTTTAATTTTTTTTTGCGTTTACATACAAAGCTCGGGAGGCCTTAGTTAATGTCGTGGCACGACAATACTTTTAAACTCAATTCCAGCATTTACGTTTCCTCTTCTTACGACGAACTTTTATCTTCTTCCTTCCTTTAGGTGAACTCTTCTTCAACTTCACAAGTAATATGCCATTGTCAACTTGTTCCACATTCCGCTCAAACACCTTTTTTGGTTTACTTTCATGTTCTCGTCTAACACAGTCTATCAAAGAACACTCCTTTTCACTATAAACCATGAAAGTAACCTTTTTCTCCATGCGCTCTCACAGTCATCTCCCCAAGTTCCATGTCAATAATTGCCTTCGAGGTGACTAGGAATGGTCTTCCCAAGATTATTGGGGCCTCTCGATCCTCTTCATAGTCTAGAATTATAAAATCAACAGAGAACGTAAACTTTCCAACTTTAATCAACACATCCTTAACCTTACCATCAGGACAAGTGAGTGATCCATCCGCCATCTTAAAAGTAACTGAAGTAGGCTTGATTTCTCCTAGGCCTAACCTTTTATAGACAGATAGAGGCATGAGATTTATGCTGGCCCCCAGATCACAAAGTGCACCAGAAATATTATGACCACCAATAGTGCAAGGAATAGTAAACCTCCCAGGATCTTGAAGTTTTGGAGGTAATTTACTGAGGATTGTACTACGCTCCTCCATCAACTCGATTGTATCAATATCTTGTGGCTTTCTCTTCTTAACTAGAATCTCTTTTAAGAACTTCACAAATGACGGCATCAATTCAAATACATCAGTCAAAGGAATTTTAACCTGAAGCTCTTTCATCATACTCACGAATTTTTGAAATTGAGCCATATTCTTTGATGGTTGAAGTCTCTGTGGGAATGGTGGATGCGGTAGAGGTGCCTACTTTTACATTCCCCACTTTTTCTACTTCCACTGCTTTCAGTTGCTCCTTCTCCTCAGCTTTGTCCATCAACTCTTCGCCCTTAACTAGAGTTATAGCAAGACAGTGCTCAGTTCCCTTTTGATTTGGATTCGATTCAACATTACCAGGAAGTACTCCATGTGGTCTAGAATTTTGTGCTCCAGCTAACTGCCCCATTTGGCGTTCAAGGTCTTTTTGAGCAGTAGTAAGATCTTTTATGGCCTGTGCCTGAGCTGCATTGTCAGCTAATATTCTCTGCTAGCCTGCTAGCATCTGCTTTATCAAATCTTCAACTGAACTGTTGGACTGCTGTGGTTGAGCCTGAGGATGTGCATTCTGGTAGTTATTCTGAGATCTCGTATTACCTTGAGCAGCTTGATTATCACTCCAAGAGAAACCAGGATGATTTCGTGAATTAGGATTGTAGCTATTACCAAACTGGTTCTGATTTTGTCCCTGAGACCTATTTTGATTCCCCATGTAATAAACTAACTTTGGATTGGAGGGGCAAACATCAGTAGCATGATCTTGTCCACATACCTCACAAAAACTTTGAAACTGCTGCACTTGTTTAACTGATTGCACTTGTTGCGGAGTTGGTGGCAGTGCTAATTTGTTGATCTGATTAGCTATTGCATCTACCTTTGCAATTAATGCTGAGAATGCATCCAACTAAAGTATCCCAGCAGCTTTTTGGGTTGGAGCTCTACCATCACCCTGCCAATCAGGATTGCTCTGAGAAAATTTATCCAGCAATTCATAAATCTCATTAAAATTCAAGGCTAATACTTGGCCCCCAGCTGCAGTATCCACCACAATCTTTTTATGAGCATTCAATCCTTCAACAAAAGTGTGGGCCAACACCTCATTAGATTGGTTCTGGTGCGGGCAATCTCTTAACAGTGACTTGAATCTCTCCCAAGCTGAATACAAGGATTCTCTACCCTGTTGTCTGAAAGACATGATCTCACTCCGTATTCTCGCTGTTTTGGCAGATGGATAGAACTTAGCCAAAAATTTCATAGCTAAATCATCCCGAGTTGTAATAGATCCAGCCTTTAACCACTTCCTTGCTGTTCCAACCAGTGAAAACGGGAAAAGTATCAAGCGAAAATAGTTAGTCGAGATGCCTGATGGTGTGTATGTGTCACTGATCTCCAAGAAATTTTGGATATGTTGTTGTAAATCCTCGTGCCGTAATCCAGCAAATTGCCCAGTCGCATGCAGCAGTTGTATCATGCCGGGCTTAATCTCAAAGTGTCCAGTAATTTCAGGCTTCACAATGCTAGAAGTTACTCCTTCCAGACTGGGAAGAGCAACATCTCGCACAGCTAAAGATCGTTCTGCTGCCATTCCAATAGGTAGGGAAGCAAGTACAATTGCGAGTGCTTCACGGTCTCTTTCTTCTTTCTTTAATCTCCGTAAGGTCCTTTCAGGTTCAGGATCAAAAGGTTCAAGTGGTTCGTCCTTTCTCTCCCTTCGCATTCAAGACCTATTACCTGAAATGGCACAAGAAACTCAAAAACAAAAATTAAACCTGAATAGAAAATAATAAATTGTCTAAAAAGAAAACAGTCAATTATTTAGTCCCCGGCAACGGCGTCAAAAACTTGTTGCTCCCAAACGCACACGCAAGTATTCGTGGTCGACAAGTGATAGTGATAAATCGAGTATCGTTCCCACGAGAATAATTGTTCAGACTGAATCCTAGCAAACAATTTCCTAAAAACTACTCAGGGATCTTTTTCCAATGATTGAGATTCTTACTAACTAAATGCAATAATTAAAAGCAAGTAACTGAAGTCAAGTAATAGAGCAAATTCTAGGTTGTTATCAACAAGAGAGAACTGTCCAGGGTCAGAGTTACGAACAATCCAGTTGAGTTTTCAAGCTGATTCTACTTCTTGATTACCTATATTGCTAACTAACAGGTTAATTATATTCGTGAAAGCATGTCGATTCTTCACGAGTCTATGCAAGCTACTCTAACGCCTATATTTCTATGGAGTTAAATCACATGCATGCATTAACGAACTCTGTATTTAGTTAAGCCAGGCGAATAGGTATATGTCTATCCTACCTACAAATAGATTCCCCTATGCCCAGGTTCACAATCAAGCCCTACTCTTTCTTATTTGCATTTACAAGTTCTTTCTGTCGAGTTCAACTTGTAAACCGTAGATAGTGTTCAATTACCGGGCCCTGATAACCAAACAATTAGGCTCAAGAAAAAATTAACAATCAGTAATGGTAAATCAATAGGAAGAATTCAACTTTCAAACATCAACGTTCATGTATTTACTCTAACCTTAGAACGATAAACTATAGAATTAAGGAGAAGAATAAGAGAAAGAGAGAAAGAACTTGTTTAGAAGATATCTAGGGCTCCCTTGCTCTCCTCCACCAAAACTGACCTTTGAAATTCGACTTCCTCCCCTTAAAAACGAAATTAAAAGACTATATATAGTGTTTACAAAGTCTTCCCTTAAGTTAATCCCAAGCCTAAACGAAATTGGAAAAGTTGGGGTCGCAGAACTGAAAGCCATGGGATTGCCTCGCATGGTTATGGCGTTTGGAACTCGCGCGCTGCAACTATGCCTCGCATGGTTAGGGCGTCTGAGCGTCTAAAGCTGCAGCCATGCCACACATGGCTATGGCTTTTGGAAGCCTGAAGCTATGACAAATTCGCAAGTTGCTCCATAGCTCTCCGTCTATTGCCATATCCCGCAGTTAGCTAGATTCATCCATTCTTGCTCGATTTTATCCATCTTCACTCCATTTGCACTCGTATTCATCCAAATCATTCCCTACATCACAAACACAATAAGTGAGCACAACAAGCACAATTACTTCGTACAATGGGCGAATGAAGTATTAAAATGTGCGGAAATATTAAGGTAGAATGGGAAAATATTGCCAAACATCATATACCTAACAGTCATGCTTAGTCATTATACAGGAAAAATATATGTGTTCTTCTTAACTCTAATTCTATAGACATATGGCCGTTAGGTTGATTTGAAAATGCGAGCAGGGTATCGAAAGAGTCCTGTGAGTAATATTAACCTTGTGATTAGTAACCCAGATAAATTATTTAGTCAGATTAACAGAAGAATTCAACAGGATTGGCAGATTTTCCATAATCATAGGCTATTATCTCTTCTTGAAATCTGAAATCTTGTTTTAATTATTTTACTTGTTAGCTTAATTTAATTAGTTAACTTTAGTTATTCTTAATAAACTCATGAAACCTTCTTGTTTAGATAATTAGAACTAGGGGTGTTCACGGTTTGGTTAAAACCGATCCAAACCGAAAACCAAACCAAACCGATTAAAATAACCGATACGTTCTTGGATATGGTTTGGTTTGGTTTTCAAATTTTAAAAACCGACATTATTTGGTTTGGTTTGGTTTCATGAAAAATAACCGAAGAAATAACCAAACCGAACCGACAAATTATATATATTAATATAATATTTTTTATAATGTAATTTAAGTGTTTTATATATTTTTTAATAAATTTTGTAGTAGGTTAAATGTTATTAGATTTTAGTAAGTCCATTTTAACAAGAAACCAACTCATTTAGTCAAAGGAGTGGCTAACTTTTAAGTCCATTTTAAAAAGAAACCAACTCATTTAGTCCAAGGAGTCCAATTCATTCAATAAGCTTATAATTTTATTAAATTCTTTAAAAAATCGAACTCACAGACACATAGACGCACAGATAAAGTTTATAGGCAAATCAAATTCTAGTTTTGACATCTTCTTTTCCGTAACCATTGCATATTCAACTTGATATATGAGTCACGACATATCGAAAGCAGAAACATCATCTAAATATAAATTTGCTTTAATTCTTTCTTTTGTTCTAAATATTTATATTCAGTTGCCCCAAGATTTGCTGTAGTGGCAAGAGTGCAACATTTTAGGTATGGTTAAGTTAAAATTTCAAATTGTTCAACATACTATAAGACTAAGAGCATACTTGTAGTTCTCTTTATTATTCGCTTTTAGGAAAAATTATCTTTATCATTTATTTTTTAGAAAAAGTTCTTTTTATCATTCTTATTATCTTCATTGTTATTTTGTTTCTCAAAAACTGATAAAACCGAACCAAACCGACAATAACTAAACCGATGGATATAACTTTTATTTAGTTTGGTTTGGTTTTAAGAATTGAAAAACCGATTATATTGGTTTGGTTATGGTTTTAATCAAAAACCAACCAAACTAAACCGTGAACACCCCTAATTAGAACTTGTCTGATTTAGTTGTAGTTAATCAATAGTCCTCGTGGGAACGATACTTTTTTTATCACTTTATTACTTGATCGACCCCGTATACTTGCGTGTGCATTTGGAGCGACACCTCCGAAGGCATCCTTTGCTGGCCAAACAGAGACCATGAAGTAGTGTTGGTTGTATAATTTCCTTGGCTGGGAAGACTGCCCATCTCACTGCATTGACGTCAAGTAGGTTATGTAAGGAAAATCCTTGCACTTTTCAACAAGGGCGTTCAACTTTTCTCGAGATCTAGGTAAGCGTTCTGATAAACATATCCACCGGGGAAGCTAATAAACAAACGTAAAATGAAAAGGTTGTTATCATCCAGATCACTCTTCAGGGAAAAACAAAGAACTTTATAGAAAGGCAATGAGCGTTGTAGGTGAAGGGTGGATAGAGCACCCTAGAATCTCTTAACAATATTTGGCATAAAGGTAGTTAGCAACTCAAAGGGATACTTTGGCAATAGTAGCATCTCATTTCAAAAATGTATGGACTTGTTCATTCAATAGGGAGTACATTGGACTTTGACTATTCAGTATTCGTTAACTGGTCTGTTGTCCTGGTTGATGAAGCAATGAATAGGTTTTATCTTGCCAAGTTCCCATAAGAGTTGGACTAGGTCTCAAATTGAAACGACGTCGGTCAGTCGTTTCGGAAGTTAGGACTTCGATTGGCGTACCGATAATTTTAAAATATTCGTAATGTCCATTAGGACCTGTCTGTAAAATTAAAGCTAAATCAGACCTCGTTTGGTAGGCATCGGAACAAGGTTTCAGTTTTTATCGTCGATAAATATTAAAAAGAGATTTTCGAGCTCGGTTTTGGAGAATGGGCTCTGATTCGAAATCCGAAAGCGCCATTAGGTTCGTATGATTATTTGTGACTTTGGTGAACTTTCGAAAGTAAATTTCGATGTTGTTCGGCTAGTTTCCGCTAAAATGCCGAAAGTTAAATAATTTGACCTTTTCCATATAAATTCGCATCTTGAGTTTCGGAAGTCTGATTTAAGATCCGCCTTCGCGAGTATGTTACATATATTTTGTATAACTCATATGAAAAAGTTGGAATTATTTCGAATATCGTAGGGTACTATTTTAATTTTCATTAAGAAAAGAAAATAAAATAAAAGAAAACAAAAAAAAAAGACAAAAAGACAAAATACAAAGAAGGAAAGAAAAGGAAAACAAGATGGCGGTTAGATGAGCTTTATATAAGCTCATCTTTCATAGAAACAGAAAAACGAAATAGAATGAGAGAGAACGAGAAATAGAGGAAATTATCAGGAAAAAATGCCAGAAAATGAGAAAAGAGCCGGGAAAATAGTAGAATTTTTACCCCGAAACATTCAGGTAATGGTCTTAATATATTATGTGAGTTTATTACGCGTGTTTGAATATGTTTTAACGGTAAAACTTGGAATAGTATACATCATTTTAATAAGTTCAATAAATAGTTTAAAGGGTCAAATGGACCCCGATAATGGAATTGATTATATATTCGTACTCAATGAGTTATGGGCAACATATAAATATAATTTATTTAGGGTTTGGTTATGTGACCATAAACCCTGTACATAGGCCTGGCCTGCGTATTGCGTATGCGAATAGGGTATTAGGTTCCTAACTGGATTGCCCCAAGACGTAAGGATTGAAGCCTTTAGCCTAATGTGATATATTTTTCTGCTTATTGAACACGGTGGGATCGTTTGGAAATGAATTCAAAGAATAAAGCGGTTGTTGGGTAGCAGTGTTAACTTTGGAACAAGGTAAGTGTTTACATCCATTTCTTTGGAGGCACCTGGCCTCGTGGATTTTCTACCACGTGTTCCTTACGTGTACAGCTACCGACAGGCGTACTCTTTACGCCTTAGCTTTGGATTTACATTATCTATTATATGTTATGTCCTGTTGTTGGTATTGCATTGAGGATCTGAGCATTGTACTCTGGCTGTGAGTTGGCATCTGCTTCCCGGCTGTCGATGAGAGTCCCCTCGCCGGTGATGGGTTATTATTGCATCATATTGCATTCATATGCATTACATTGAGGGTAGGAGGATTCCGCCCTCGAAGAAGAAGGATTCCGCTCCATTGCATCATATTGAGCGTAGGAGGATAACGCCCTCGGAGCAGGAGGATTCCGCTCCATTGCATCATATTGAGGGTAGGAGGACTCCGCCCTCGGAGCAGGAGGATTCCGCTCCATTGCATCATATTGAGGGTATGAGGATTTCGCCCTCGGAGCAGGAGGATTCCGCTCCATTCATTTGGCACAGGTGACCCTTTGCATCATATTTTATTTCATCTCATTTCACTTCATACCATTATGTAAACTTGTGGTACATAACTACTGTTCTGCTTATACGTGCATTGCTTATTTGTTGATATGTTTCTGGCTCGTATTCCTGGTTGAGTTTATGGCTTCATACGTGTTTCCGGTTATTATCTTACCCTGACTTTTTATAATTTAAATAAGAGGAATTTGGTTTGTCTATTTCTTCTCCCTAGCTAGCTATCATATTTTTTGAGTTTGCTAGTCTGCCCCAATTATTGAGTCCTTTTGACTCACCATTATTTGTTGTTTGTTTCCTGTCTATCTATTTCGTTTCGGCATGTTCGCTCCAGGATCGAGTTCGCCACGTTGTGAAGGAGCGAAGACGATTTCAGCTGTCCGGGTGAGCCAGCTTTTATTCCGGATGGCCACCAGTTTATTGGTTACTATTTCAGTTGCCTTTTGCTCTCTTTAGGAGGTATCTGTCTTCTTTTGTACTCTTAGATGTCTAGTCTGGATAACCCTAAATCTAGTATGTTGGGTAGTCAGCTGTAACTTTCATTCGTACAGCTTATAGGTGTCAATATGTCTGTGTGTGTTTTTTAGTCCTGTCTTTATTTATGAATTGTTATATTTATTTTCCTAATTTATTTGGTAAGGATTCGCCCGATGGGTCTAAGTGAGGATGTCGGGTGCCCGCACGGCCTAACCGGATTCCGAGTCGTGTCAGTTGGTATCAGAGCCCAGTTAAAGTCTATCCAGACTAAGACAGTGTCTAGTAGAGTCTCGTTGATGGGTACGTAGACGTCTGTACTTATCTACGAGGGGCTATGATGGCATTTAGGAAGTTTCACTTCCTTCTTTTCCGATCGTGCGTCATTCTAGGATACAAAAGTATTTTCGTTAATTCCTTCGTGGTAATTGTGAAACCCTCTTGCGATAAATCAGCAAACGGTATGAGTTCAAGACGAAGCAGTCTGGCCTGGGGTTAGCACTGACAAAGCCCCGAGAGTTTTTGATCGTGCTGACGATCTAGTTACGGAGGTCCCAGCTGTACGAGCTTGAGAGGGGCAAGGGAGCAGGACCTTGTGGTTCCTTTGGCTCTCTACGATACTTTTACGAGAATCTTGGCGACGCAGATACCGCAAGAACCTATTATTCGTTAGGCAGTTTATTAGGTCGCCGCATATGCAGATGTTCGGACTTATAGAACTCTTGTTCCAGTTCTTGATATTGCATCGGTAAGTTATGTTCCAGAGGCAGCATGTGTTGCGCCACCAATTGCTCTGGCTGGTTAGCCAGCCGAGGTAACAGTTCGGTCCGAGTGCCCAAAGAGATTATATTATTTTACGCAGTTGAACCTTCCGATATTCTTAAGCAATATATCATATGAAAAGTGTTGCCAGTTTGAGTGGATTGGACAGGGTAGCCTATCGGATAGCCTGTTGGTGTTTTAGAATATGAGATTTAATTCTATAGAATGACTGAATATGCATTAGAACTAGTCCATGAGCTTTTCGACAGATTCAAAGATTTATTGATGACCTTTCTTCTTCCTTGAGATCCCAGATGGCTCGAAAAAAAATTGAGGTTGATATTGCTCAAAGGTATTAGGCATACCATAAGTTGGGGGGGAGAGTTAGAGCGGGAGATCAAGAGATCCCGTGGCCCTAGTGGGTGACTATGATACCTTATTTGGAGGTAAGAGTTTTGATTATTTTTGGAGTTCACCTGCTAGGTTATCTCAGCTTGTAGAGCGTGATTCTCAGAGTGCTCAAGTAGTTCATCAAGATTAGACTCCGCTTTCTCTTTACAGCTATCAACAATCTTTCCAGCTTCCATTTTTCAGCGAAAAGGGGTTATCATTACTGTGAGTCTGGTTATCCTTTGAGGAGTTTTCCCTTACTCCGACAGGTAGGCAGTCGTCTTTTCTCTCGTCATTAGGCATCTGCACAGTCGCAAGGGATTTTATTTAGATCTTAATCAGCCGGAGAAATGCCACCATCCAGTAGAGGTTGAGAGCGTGGTGGCAGTGGTTCTTCAGAAGGTGATTACCAGGGTAGTGGCTCAGCTCAGCTGCAGAGGCAGTTTGATGAACTGTCAGTTTGGCAGGATGCTGAGGTATCCGATGTAGTACACCCATGTATTTCTTCTTTTATTATATGTGAGTAAGATTTGATTATTCATTTTGGTCTGGACTTCGTTTATCTCACCATGGTTTCATTGGAAATTATTTCTATTAAGAATCGGTTGCGGTACAGGGGCGAGCTTCTGGTATGATTTATTCTTTGCATTTGTGAGACCTTACTAATTTTTCTAGTCTAAATATGAGAGATTTGGCAGTAAGTGTCAGTATTGTCTGCCTGGCATCTTGTTGTTCCATCTTCTGTTATTATGTCAAATCAAATTAACTCCTTCGTCGGAATTCAATGTTGGTAGGATAATAGGATCCTAATTCGTTACCTTCAAAGAGTGTCATTGTTTCTTCCAGTGTAAAGTGCTTAGTAAGTAATATTCGATCTACGTGTCTCCTCTTGGTTTGAGATATTAGTAAAGTCATGTTATCCCATGAACTTGTCTTGGTTATAAAAGGGTTTTCTGTTAAATTGTCGGAGTTTTCTTTTTATACGAAGATTAAATTGAGATAGATTTTGTTCCATAAAACTCATTTAATGTCTATCTCTTCAATTGCGATTCTTTGGTTAGCCTGACTCAGAAGTAGTGTAGCTCTGGGAGCCAAGCAAATAAAAAGATGAGCTTCCTGAAGCTCTAATTATTTCTATCCTCAGTCCATTGCCATGTCTTCTTTGTTAGGCACTGGTGAGCTTAGGCGGTCAGTAGCCTATCGTGATGTTCCCTGTGTTGGGCCAGAGTGCGTGCCAAGGTAGCCGGGTAAGCACATTATTTTTTTCAAGGCTACTAAGGGTAATGAGAGGCGTCATTTGACCTTTGATTTTATTCTTCAGGCAGGGGTGCTTATAGAAAATGTATGGAGCTGTGACTCAAGAGTTGCAGCTGTTTGGCAACTCGAAAGAGTAGTTGGTAGCTTAGGTCTGCCTACGTTCAGCTTTTAACTAAATCTTCTTTCATCCAGCAGACTGTGCGGGGATGAGTATTCCTATTCAAATAGCTGTATGAGTTTGTGCTTTAAGTGGAGGAGTCTTCCTCCAAATACTGAATGGTAGTACTAAATCTCTAACGCGTTGGTACCACTTTTGTCATGACTCAACCTAGGGCCACGACATTAAACTCACTATTAATCTATTAATGCCAGAGATAAGCTGGCAACCTGATCATATATATACGTATCTATCTGCTGAAAGTATAAAGTCTGGAAAGATGACACGACTTTAACTTGCTGGCAATTAGAACATTGAGCCACAAATTCTGCTATGTCACACTTCATTTCGTCCCACCAAGAAATCTGCTTAAGATCATGGTACATCTTATTCAACCTGGATGAACAATGTATTTAGAATAATGTGTCTCTATCATAATCTGTCCACGTAAATCTGCAACATCAGGGACACAATGTCTATCTTTATACATGAAAACACCGTCAGTATTAACCTGTATGGTGACTCCGGTTTTCTTCTGGCTATCTGTCAGTATTCAACCAGAACTGGATCCTCATACTGGCGCTGTTTTACTTCATGGAAATTTAGAGTAAAAGGTCTAGTGCAGCTTGTCGAAAATCCATCATTGGTGTGTATATCTCTTTCACACCTCAACTCTTTGAGAAATTACTTTAGCGTTATAAGTGCACATATAATCAACTTTGTTGCTGGTATTCTGCTTCAGCTCATGGTCCAACTACATGTCTCTTTTATTTTCATTTTTTTCAAGTCATAATATTTCCAATTCAAAGACAATACCCTGAAGTAGATGTTCCATCTGAAGATCATTCATGGTCTGCATCATATTATCCAATAGTATTTGCATGATCATTTTCCTTATATGATAGACCCTGTTCAGATGAACCTTCGACATACATTAGGATATGAGTAACTACATTCCCACAAGGAGCTTGCGGAACAACACTAACATCAACTGAGATGTTGTATAGTGTGTTTGTAAAAATAATATAGCTTGCATCAAATCTTCTATAGTGAGTAGTGACAAGGTACTTCAAAAGCTTCCCCCATTGTATCAAGTGTGAGCTAATTCTTAGTTCCACCGACCTGTTCTATATCAAAAGGTATATCGAAGAGGTAATTGTCGGCTGAATCATGTTAACTCATTCAAAGTTTTGTGTATCTTTATTTCGAAAATGTAGAACTCTCCTCTCGTGATCGAGATAGGATCAGCATAGTCAGAATAAGCTGGGCAATGGCGTTATGATATTATCCAGCTATGTTTTATCCAAGAGTTCGATATGCGTGTTATAATTCTGATCCTGTAATCAGGAAATAATGCCCGTGGAGTAGCTCATGAAGGTCGTGCAAGTTCTCTTGTTATCTGCGTGAATCTTGTTTGAGGACAAACGAGAGTATAAGTGGAGGAGAATGAAACGACCTAGGGCAGTCGTTTCGGAAGTTAGGACTCCGATTGGCGTACCGGTAATTTTAAAATATTTGTGATGTCCATTAGGACCTGTCTGTAAAATTTGAGCTAAATCAGAACTTGTTTGGTAGGCATCGGAAGAAGGTTTCAGTTTTTATCGTCGATAAATATTAAAAAGAGATTTTCGAGCTCGGTTTTGGCGAATGAGCTATGATTCAAAATCCGAAAGCGCCGTTAGGTTCGTATGATTATTTGTGACTTTGTTGAAATTTCGAAAGTGAATTTCGATGTTGTTCGGCTAGTTTCCGCTAAAATACCGAAAGTTAAATAATTTGACCTTTTCCATTTAAATTCGCATCTTGAGTTTCGGGAGTCTGATTTGAGATACGCCTTCACGAGTATGTTACATATATTTTGTATAACTCATATGCTAAAGTTGGAATTATTTCGAATATCGTAGGGTACTATTTTAATTTTCGTTAAGAAAAGAAAATAAAATAAAAGAAAACAAAAAAAAAAAGACAAAAACTACAAAGAAGGAAAGAAAAAGAAAACAAGATGGAAGTTACATGAGCTTTATATAAGCTCATATAAAGCTCATCTTTCATAAAAACAGAAAAACGAAACAGAATGAGAGAAAACGAGAAACAGAGGAAATTACCAGGAAAAAATGCCAGAAAATGAGAAAAGAGCCGGGAAAATAGTAGAATTTTTACCCCGAAACATTCAGGTAATGATCTTAATATATTATTTGAGTTTATTACGAGTGTTTGAATATGTTTTAACGGTAAAACTTGGAATATTATACATCATTTTAATACGTTCAATAAATAGTTTAAAGGGTCAAATGGACCCCGAAAATGGAATTGATTATATATTCGTACTCAGTGAGTTATGGGCAACATATAAATGTAATTTATTTAGGGTTTGGTTATGTGACCATAAACCCTATATATAGGCATGGCCTGTGTATTGCGTATGCGAATAGGGTATCAGGTTCCTAACTGGATTACCCTAAGACGTAAGGAATGAAGCCTTTTGCCTAATGTGATATATTTTTCTGCTTATTGAACACAGTGGGATCGTTTGGAAATGAATTCAAAGAATAAAGCGGTTGTTGGGTAGCAGTGTTAACTTTGGAACGAGGTAAATGTTTATATCCATATCTTTGGAGGCACCTGGCCTCGTGGATTTTCTACCACGTGTTACTTACGTGTGTAGCTGCCGATAGGCGTACTCTTTACGCGTTAGCTTTGGATTTACATTATCTATTATATGTTATGTCCTGTTGTTGGTATTGCATTGAGGATCTGAGCATTGTACTCGGGCTGTGAGTTGGCATCTACTTCCCGGCTATCGATGAAAGTCCCGCGCCATTGAAGGGTTATTATTGCATCATATTGCATTCATATGCATTACATTGAGGGTAGGAGGATTCCGCCCTCGGAGCAGGAGGATTCCGCTCCATTGCATCATATTGAAAGTAGAGGATTCCGCCCTCGGAGCAGGAGAATTCCGCTCCATTGCATCATATTGAGGGTAGGAAGATTCCGCCCTCGGAGCAGGAGGATTCCGCTCCATTGCATCATATTGAGGGTAGGAAGATTCCGCCCTTGGAGCAGGAGGATTCCACTCCATTGCATCATATTGAGGGTAGGAGGATTCCGCTCCATTCATTTGGCACATGTGACCATTTGCATCATATTTCATTTCATCTTATTTCACTTCATACCATTATGTAAACTTGTGGTACATAACTACTGTTCTGCTTATACGTGCATTGCTTATTTGTTGATATGTTTCTGGCTCGTATTCCTGGTTGAGTTTATGGCTTCATACGTGTTTCCGGTTATTATCTTACCCTACCGTTTTATAATTTAAATAAGAGAAATTTGGTTTGTCTGTTTCTTCTCCCTTGCTAGCTATCCTATTCTTTGAGGTGGCTAGTCTTCCCCACTTATTGAGTCCTTTTGACTCACCCTTGTTTGTTGTTTATTTCCTGTCTATCTATTTCGTTTCGGCAGGTTCGCTCCAGGATCGAGTTCGCCACATTGTGAAGGAGCGAAGACGACTTCAGCGGTCAGGGTGAGCCAGCATTTATTCCGGATGGCCACCAGTTTATTGGTTATTATTTCAGTTGCATTTTGCTCTCTTCAGGAGGTATCTGTCTTCTTTTGTACTCTTAGATGTCTAGTCTGGATAACCCTAAATCTAGTATGTTGGGTAGTCAGCTGTAATTTTCTGTCGTACAGCTTATAGGTGTCAATATGTCTGTGTATTTTTTTTTAGTCCTGTCTTTATTTATGAATTGTTATATCTATTTTTCTAATTTAATTGGTAAGGGTTCGCCCGATGGGTCTAGGGGATGATGTCGGGTGCCCGCACGGCCTAACCGGATTCCGGGTCATGTCACAAATAGAACGAACAAAAGCCTCTCTATAGTCTGTAGCATCCCAAGTCACCATGATAAGTAAAAATCAAGAAGAAATCTAAATAGCTTAAGAGAGCAAACATATCAGAAATTAGCATCAATAGAGGAAGTAAATAGTTCTTGTCTAACCTGCCATAATTATTTACTTTTTACTCAGATCCTAAGCCTTCTTGTTGTCCATACGACTCTTGCAACTTATTGTGAAATCGAAGTACAATAGGTGCTTAGGAAAGTGAAGAAAATATGTAAATTCTGGGAGGGAGTATGATTATTATTCAAGGGGTTTAACAGACACAAAAAGTCTTCACCGTCTACAGAATCCAGGGAAGGTTGAAGGTTTCAAGTATATGATGTGATTTGAGCGATAAAACCTGGCAATATGATACTAAAAAGATGGAAAGAAAGAAAACACAAAGCCATACAAGTCTGAGCTGAAAACATTGAAGACAACCCCCTCACAACCAGGGTGTCAAGATAGCAATCTATTGAAATATGTCTCCTTCATCGGACTTATACTTTACTTAGAGTAGAAGTAATATATAACTATAAATATAGGATCTTCTTGTCACAATAACAATATCAAACTCTACAATGTAGTCATTAGGAGAATTTTATTTAGGGGAGACTTTTCGTCCCATATGATGTAGGCCAGTTGGCCATAATCAGTCATCCAATAGTTGATGTGTTAGCTTCCGCATGACACCTTGTTGTTTCGATCCCAACAGTAACATCAAGGAAAAACCATAACATCATAGATAACTAACGAGTGTGTGTAGGGGAGGGTGACAGTGCCCTAGAATTGAGGACTTTGCTACTGCCGTAAGGTACAGGGTGTATGTAGCTAAACAAGATGCAGTACAAAATTGTCGAAAACTCTCTATTTTTCAGTGTACAACTTGCATGCAAGTTTGGGCAATCAGATTTATAAGAATTTTCTACTTCATAAAAAACAACACTTTGATAAAAGAACTTCTAGAACACACTTTAGACATCTCTTCTTCAAAGAAGTACTCTAGGTGCAGTAATTCGAAAGTAACAGAAGAACAACCATTGTGCTTGTGAGTTTTAGGGAGTAGTTAGGATTCAGCTACAATATAAACCCTCCCCCATCACTTGTAACACACAATGAATTTGATACCCTTACTCTGCTGAATTTTATACTAGTTGCTATAGTGAAGCCCTCATTGTTGCAAACTTATTGGCTTACTATCGGCTACTAGCATCAGTAAGAATCTCTCTCTCTCTCTTTTATTTAATTTTACATGTTACTTTTTGATAGTCAATTGCTTGTTCATCAAAGTCACTCTATATATTATAACTAAGGATATTGGTGTAGTTGAATGTTTTTGTGGAAAATATCAAACCGTAGAACGGCCTTGCTGGGATATACTAATAACCATACGGTTTTAGTTAGATTATTCCTAGTTTAACAATTGGTTATTCATTTACTAAAGGTAATGAATTATTATTTATTTAGATCAATTGTGTCATGTGTGTCCTATTATTTATATAGTAGTTGATTTAGTGTGTAGAGCCAAGCTTATACACACAAGATTAAATCATCGGTTCTTATAAATAATAAAGTAATGTTCACAATCTAAGATAAAAATTGGACAAAGCCATTGGTATGATTGCAGTACAAGATTATATATAATTTATCTTGATTATGGGAATGGTATAGTTCCAACTTCTTATGCTAGTGCGCTTTGTGTGCATTGAACGGACCAAGTAGAGATAAGTGTTTTTATACTGACTATATAAAACAAACTCTCTAGCTCATCAAATGTACTTATACTCTTAATCTTGATATAGCTATTATTAGTGGTATATATTATTCATTATCTTGATTTGTCAATAGGTGAGGTCCAGGATATTTGCGTCAAATAATTTCTGATAAGTTGGATAATGATAATATGCATCTGCGAAGTAATAGCTAGTTGTTAGAATCCATGTCTCGTTATAGAGATTGATGACACCCCTTTATGAAAGCTTATAAGTTTCTATGTGTAAATCTGGCCAGTGGATTTCGCACCCGGCACATGGAAGTTAAGCGGAAGTCTAAAGGATATTCATTTAGTCAATATATTAAATTATCAGTAATTTGATATTATTGATTGGTGTCTGTAATCTTAACGTGGGGAGTTAAATAAGATTTGATGGAAGAATTCGAAATTCAACTGAGGAGTGCAATTACGAATTTCGAGTGGATGTAATTTTTAATTTATTATGGAAAGATTAATTCTAGAGAAAAAGAAATAATTCCATAATTGGAAGCCTCATTAATTAATTATGTAGTCCCTATTGTGACCGAATCTAATTAGGACTAGGAGAGCAGTTTCTTGGTGGAAAAAAATCCTAGACAGTTTTGGAAAAGGGTTTACCCCTTAAAACTATATAAAGAGGATTCTTGGCCAAAAGGAAGTAGGACGCAAAAACCCTAATAGTTTTCTCTCTCTAAAATATTTGTTGCACCCAAATATTATTAGTCTGGTTATTGTTCGGGCACACGACAGACGATCATGGAACTGGAGGACGATCCCATAGATGATCTTGCTCGTGATTGAAGATTGTTTCATGGTTAAAGTCACGCTTCAATAGGTATTCCGTTTTATGTTTATGTAAAACTAAATTGCCTGCTAGTTTGTCTAGATTACATATGAGTTCATGATCCTAGAATTGCTTCCGCTGTATTTATATTCCTTCAATTGGTATCAGAGCCTACTCACGCCTAACTAGATGGCTAGGGTTTCATAAAAACAATTACTTGCATGCATTCAGATTTTTGAAAAACATGAACTTGTATTGTTTGTTTTTCTGAAAAGAGAAGTATTTTTGTGAAAACGGAAATTTCAAAATATGTGGTTGATCTTGATTCATGGATATCAGTTTATAATATGTTGATGCATGATTAGATTGTAAACTAAAAATATTTTGATTCCTGATACATGAAAAATGGTTTTTCTTAACCGATTTGGTCACAGATTTGGAGGTTGAAAATTTTCAGACTCTGATTGACTTGAAATTTGGTGGGTCCATCGGAAACGATCTTTTGAGCAATACTTATTGCTTTACTATAAGTAAGGTCGGTTTTTTGCCGTTTGAGGTCGTTAAGATGGTGTTTTGGACGTTTTTCTATTTTTTGAAATTTAATTTTAAGAGAAAATGTATCTGTGATAATCCTATGGTGTTAGGGATCAATCCATGAGTTCTCTATGATTAAATTTTAGTATAAACAATATGGATTCACTAAATTAATAAGGATTCAAAGTTAGTCTTATTGGTTCAGATAAGAAAAGAGAAGAGGATTAAATAAAACTTTTGGCTCATTAAGGGTTTTTCCTTTGGAATGATGTTTAGCAGTAAGAAAATTTACTTTTCAAGTTAATTATAAGTTTTATGTTCTAATGGGTTTGAGAATGATGAAGATAACTTGATTTTCTTAGTAAATTTTCTTAACGAAATCTTGAGCACGGTGGATTTGTAACACTGATTTTCTTTGTTTCTTGCCCCGTGAATTCCATCTTGGATGATTATTATTGAGTACTATTATCTCATGATATGCATATAATATACACGGATAAAGAATTTGTGATTAATAAATGATTACTAGTAAAGTTTTTTATTTATTTGATACCCTTAAAAATTCTTTGTACTCTATTCATGTGAGATGATATTATATGCATGGATTAAGAATTTGTGATTAATAAATGGTTACCACTAAAGTGTTTTATTTATTTGAGATTATTGAAAATACTTAAAGTTCTTATACATTTGAGACGTATTATATATAGATTAAGAATTTGTGATGGATAAATGGTTACCTCAAAAGTGAAGTATTTATTCAGAATTTTGAAAATTCTTAAGGTTCTACATATGGATTATGTGAATTCATAAATTGAGAGTTATGATTAATAAATAGGATTCACAAAATTGATCGATTTATTTGAGTCATTGAATTTCCTCAATGTACATTGCTAAGTGTATGCCAGTGGTCAAATTTTATCTACTTGAAAAGAAGATTGAATTTTTGATACTAGAAATACTAAATTAATTCATGAGATAAGATATTGATAATATCTTGGGTTCTCATGTGTATTAATTGAAAGGACAATTTGATGTAAGATGAGGTTTTGTGTATCTTAATCAAAGAAGTAACACATGTATACCTTGTGCTCATGGGATAATTATAAGGAGAATGAAAACCGGAATCATGTTTCCTTTAACTCATAACAACGCCTAAAATCAGGTGTCTCCCGAATTTGGTCATAGTTTTGAGATCATGAATTTTCGCGATCTCTGATTGACCTGAAATTTGGTAGTGACATCGGAAATGATCTGGTAAGTAAGTGATGTCATTTTTTTTTTTTTGACATTTTGAGATCGTATGGATGAGGGTTTTAGGTAACGTGTTGGATTAAAACTTGATTTAAACATGAAAAGTCATTCTTTATGTAGATTTTGGTTTATATTAAATCTATAACATGATGATTTAATATGTGTTGATATATGATAAGAATGTAGTCCATATATTTTGAATTATTAGAGACGTAGGAGTCGTACTGTTTTAACAAAATATAAGTTTTTGAAATATGTTGTTAGATCTTGTTTCATGGATATCAAAAAGTTATATGTTGATATATGATTAGAACAAGCAATAAAGATATTTTAAATTCTAAAAACGTGAAAACAACGTTTTTGCCCGAATTTGTTTGGAGTTTCGGAGATCAGAAATTTTGACAGGCTTCAATTGACTTGAAATTTGGTAGGTTCATCGGAATGGCCCAATGTGAAAAACTCATTGTTATGCAGTGAACCATGTTGTTTTTCGGCAGTTTGAGGCTGTTAAGATGGTGTTTTGACGTTTTTCTATTTTCTAGAAATTATTTTTCTTCGAAAAACTAATGGTTGGCACCCAGTGGTAATAGGGATTATTCTATATGGTCTCCATGATCATATACTAGTATAAACAATAAGTTTACGTGTTGACATAGTTCTTCCTCCCTAACGGATAAATTTATTGTTGAGTATACTTGGCTTAAAAGTCCCTATGGTATCCATGATTGAATACTAGTATAAATGATATATTTACGTGTTGACAATAGGTCTTCCTCCCTAAGGGATAAATGTATTATTGGTATACTAGGTTTAATCACTAGTTGTTAATTACTTGTATATATCTCTCCAACTGAAAATTGCATGTTGAGTCAATGAGACTAGGGCTATTCAATAATTGATATTCACTTGAATTAAATTGATAGTAGACTCTCCAACTGAGTTTGATATTATTAAATTTAATGAGGGAATCTGACATTGTATGTATATGGTGCATAAATAGTTACTTTCCCAACGAATTTGGCTATTCAAGTTGCATGAAAATACATGTGTGATGTGTTTTGAATTTGATTATTCAATGTTACATGACCTGAGTTGATCTATTTAAATTATTTTGTCTTACTAATTAGATATGTCTTTATTTCAATTCCCTAAGTGCTATTTTCTCACAAAACTAAATGTTCTAGGATTTATTTTTGTTATGAGAAGACATTAATTTAAAGGATGCATTATATGTATGATAAGTTAGAAAGAAATTTGATTCCAGTTTCTAGCTTAATAAGAGATGGATATTCAATTTATTTAACCAATAACTTTGGTGTTATTGAAGTTAATAAATATTTATCTCTTGTGGTACAATGTTGTAAAGCCTTTTCATTTAATATGTCTTCTAAATTTAACGATATTAATCTGCCCCATAAGAGAAACTATTCTTTGAAATTGAATAACACTTATCTGTTGCTCTTGTATCAAAGTCATATGTATTTTAATAGAATATTGTGGTTGGTTATGGATGGATCTTTAAGGTTCATTGAAGTGGAGGCACTACCAACCCTGTGAATTCTTATTAAAAGGAAATATGACTAAGTGATACTTCCCCTTAAAAGGAGATAGAGCTAGTGATAAGTTAGAATTAATTCGTTCTAATTAGTATAGTCTGATGAACATACATGCAAGAGGTGTTTTGAGTATTTTTATTACATTCCTAAATGATTACTAAAAATATGAGTATATTTATTTGATGCACTATAAGTCTTGATGCTTTGGGAAATTCAAGGATTTTAAGACTGAAAGAGAAAAACATCATGGAAAATATATTAAGTCATTGCGATCTGATCGTGGTGGCAATACCTCTTTGCAATGTTCATTAAATACTTACCAGAATAAGGAATTATGTCTACACCTGAGACGTTATATCAAAATGGTGTAGTAGAAAGAAGAATTAAGACTCTTATGGAGATGGTTAGATCAATGTGGAGTTGTTCAAATTTGTTATTTTCTTTCATTTTGGGAATATGTTTTAGAAAATTTAAATTACATTCTAAATGTAGTCCTTCTATGTTAGTACCTTTTAAAGGGAAAACTGACTAGTTGGAATCAAGGATAAATGTGTATATGTTTATTGGCTATCCAAAGGGGACGAAAGAAGTTTATTTACCTGTCATAATGAAAAGAAGGTATTTTTTTAGCATAAATACCAGATTTCTACAATATGACTATTTAATAAACAATGCTCCTAGAAGTAAATTTTATTTACTAGAACTGTACAAAGAAATAATAAGCAAATCATTTAAAAATCCTAAAGTTCAAGAAATCCAATCCATACGTCGGAATTGATGTTCCATTGCATTTAGGTAGTGGGAGAAATGTCAATATACAAAAGATGATTGGATTATCCACTACTCCAAAGTAGTGAGTGTGATTTTTTGAAAAGTCGTTAATATACACCACAAGATGAAGTTGTTCGTATTCTTAATATTGAGACTTAAGACTCTAATTGTTGTATGGTTTCACCACAAAAACATGGTAGTGTGACTTAGTAGTAGTACTTTGTCGTAGTGGGAGAAAAGAATGAAAATGGTTCGGTTAGCACTCTTGGGATAGTTTTATGACTGGATCCTGCAGAGGTTAAGACCGCCCGGTTAGTGTTGAAAAGCAATGTTGGACAATGATTGCATCAGAAAACGACTTGGCTAGATCCTTTTAGTATTCATGTAAAAGGAATGCTTGTGAAAGTTGTAGGTGCATGGTTAAAAGTCTAAGTGGGAGTTTGATGGGATATATACTATTAACCATGTGTTTAGATATAGTATGTATTATAACAATGACATGGTTATAAGTATAAGTGTGGGATTGTTGGGATATACTAATAACCATGCGGTTTTAGTTAGATTATTCCTAGTTTAACAATTGGTTTCATTTACTAAAGATAATGAATTATTATTTATTTAGATCAATTGTGTCATGTGTGTCCTATTATTTATATAGTAGTTGATTTAGTGTGTAGAGCCAAGCTTATACACGCAAGATTAAATCATCGGTTCTTATAAATAATAAAGTAATGTTCACGATCTAAGATGGAAATTGGACAAAGCCATTGGTATGATTGTAGTACAAGATTATATATAATTTATCTTGATTATGGGAATGGTATAGTTCCAACTTCTTGTGTTAGTGCGCTTTGTGTGCATTGAACGAACCAAGTATTGATAAATATTTTTATACTGGCTATATAAAACAAACTCTCTAGCTCATCAAATGTACTTATACTCTTAATCTTGATATAGCTATTATTAGTGGTATATATTATTCATTGTCTTGATTTATCAATAGGTGAGGTCCAGGATATTTGGGTCAAATAATTCTTGATAAGTTGGATAATGATAACATGCATCTGCGAAGTAATAGCTAGTTGATAGAATCCATATTTCGTTATAGAGATTGATGACACCCCTTTATGAAAGCTTATAAGGTTCTATGTGTAAATCTGGCCAGTGGATTTCGCATCCGGCACATGGAATAAGTTAAGCGGAAGTCTAAAGGATATTCATTTAGTCAATATATAAATTGTCACTAATTTGATATTATTGATTGGTGCCTGTAATCTTAATGTGGGGAGTTAAATAAGATTTGATGTAAGAATTCAAAATTCAACTAAGGAGTGCAATTACGAATTTCTAGTGGAAATAATTTGTAATTTATTATGGAAAGATTAATTCTAGAGAAAAAGAATTAATTTCATAATTGGAAGCCTCATTAATTAATTATGTGGTCCCTGTTGTGACCGAATCCAATTAAGACTAGGAGAGAGGTTTCTTGGTGGAAAAGAATCTTAAACAGTTTTGGAAAAGGGTTTACCCCCTTAAAACTATATAAAGAGGATTCTTGGCCAAAAGGAACTAGGACACGAAAACCTAATAGTTTTATTTCTCTAAAATATTTGTTCCACCCAAATATTATTAGTCTGGGTATTGTTCTGGCACACGACAGAAGATCATGGAACTGGAGGACGATCCTGCTCGCCCTCGAGCAATCACAAATAACTTCCAACCTAGGTAGAACAAGTTTGCCCATGACTATAGTTGATACCGATCATTGAACAAATGCACACATGACTACTATGGATCCACAACATCCCAACAATTTACCAAACTAAAAAATATGAGAACAACCACCCCAAAATAGCTCAAATGCACAAACTCAACTTATTGCAACTATGCTCCCACAAAATCACACCTATCTACTCAACCAAGAAGCCATCAACTTCACCTATTTCATGCAAACCACGTGCCCTCACCAATATGAAGAAAAAGAGTGCCCCCCAAAAATCACACACAACAATCAATAAAATGAATAGAACGGGGGCAATAACAAATGAATTCACTCACTCTCACGAAAATCTCACACGTCACACACAATGTACCATAGGCTTGCCCGTAGTGTAGGACTCCACTAATGTAAGCTCACTCCAATCGGGATTAACTAGGACTTTAGAAAGGTCGTAACGTAGGCTAAGAGGCGGGTAGGATACATATGGTAATAGTGACTACCTCCCTAAGCACTTTAATACATCACATTCAAATTAAGCATCAATCTCATCAAGCCACCCAATCAACACTTCTACACATACACCTTCTCACAAGTAGCATTTTTCATATAAGTACACACTAGAAAGGAATGGATATCTTTTTCTCTTTTTTTGTTTCTTTTTCCACAATTTTTTTCTTTCTTTTCAACTTTGCTATTTTTTTTTCTTTTTTTTTTTCAATTTCATCCAACCTTGCCAATGCTCATAAACAACTACTACACAATTCATTCAAATATTCTCCTTCATTAGCTCCACTCAAAAACCTCCCAAAATCCAACCACCACTCCAAAATAACAACACAATATCACTAAAGTGCTTAAGGAGTAAAGGACCAAAAGAGACAATTTAGAACAAATGGGTAGGCTCGGGGTGTGGGTACCAACAAAAAGGATCAAAGAAATCACAACAACAATTTTTTTCCAAGGTATATATGTAAGGGTAGGCAAACAAAAGAAGGCCTTGTATCATTTCCCGACTAGAGCAAACCTAGGATTTCGCTTTGCACACACACGGGGCAAGTTCTAGACATTAATATGCAAACATGGAGCAAACAAGAATATGCCTCACACGCACATTGCACATGATCCACACAAAAAGGCTCCATCAACAACTCTCAATCAAGCATCTACAATGCAACTTGTGGAAATTTAAGCACTAATGCACAATGTTCACAATAAAGTTAAGCAAGCGGACTTAAGCATCTCAAGGGGGTCGTTCTATTTTTTTAGGCATGCATCAAATTAAAACCCAAGGACACCACAAATAGCACATGCAATCAATTCAAGTCCACCGGTATCAAACAAATCAAAGGCACCTAGCATTCCACCTATTCCTTTCGTCTAGGGTCACCTATACTAACTATTCTAATCCTAAAAAAAATAAAAACTACCCGGTTCAAAGGCCTCCCCGTGGAAAAGAACCGAGGCCATAAGAAAAACCACGGGGTGGATGACATGTACCACTAATAAAACTAAAACGAAAATCTTTTTGGAATTTTTCATTGGTTTTCTAATTTTTTTTTCATATATTAAAACAAGAAACAAATAAAAATAAAGTCAAGTGACAAAAGAAAAATCCTACGGTACATGCATCCCTAACCTCAAAAATAGATAAAGGATAGTTTCCCACCCCACACTTAAACTAAGCACTGTCCTCAGTGCTAAAAATAAGAAAGTGCAAGGTAAAGAAAACTTCCCTGAAGATTCTAGTCCTTGGTGCTAGCATCCTCCAAGCTTCCATATAGTATGAGGTACTCAGACTTCCCTCATCAGGTCATCAATATTGGGCAAGGGTGAGGACACCCCACACTTAGCCTCGACATTACATAAACCTGCAATCCAAAGAATCACCCAAAGTAATATACAACCATAAAAATACTAATAAAAATAAATAAAAGTAAAGCAAGCAAATTGGGTTGCCTCCCAAAAAGCGCCTTAGTTAACGTCGTGGCACGACGAAAACAACTTCATCACTTCTGTCTCCACCTTGAACTAATGAATTGAATCCCCAACTTTGCTTCAAGCTTATGACTATGGTATTGGGGTGGTGGCAAAAATACAAAAGGACCAAGTAACCATTGTCGCATTTTACACTTCTTGGCCTTTAAATGAGGGATGTCGTTTTGTCTCCTCAACATCACAAACTTTAAAATATAGGCACCTTGTTCCTCCTCCTTTTGTTTCTTCATAGGCTCGGGTGGCTCAATTTTCATGTCACCATCCAAACACAATGTTGAAAAATGATTGGAATGAGGTCCAATGCGCTTCAATTCTAAAGTTGCATTACTTTTGACACCCTCACTTGCACAAACACTAGAGTCCTCACCTATGATATTTTCTATTTCCTCACTTGACTCTAATGTGATTTCCTCAACCTTGGCATCATCAACTGCTATGGGGTCGAATGGTAGGAATTCCACTTTTTGCTCCTCAAATTGGCTTCTAAGCTCTTCTATCTCAAATCTACTATTCATGACAACTGATAATTGGGCATTAGACACCTCAACCATATCACTCAAATTCTCCTCCAAATCGTGAATAGTCAAGCCAAATTCGTCGATCTCTTGCCTGAGCACAACCCTCTCTTCTATAAATTTCCTCGTCATATTTGCAAGTTCACTCCTGAAATCCCCATAAGCTTCTAAGAGTTTGGCTTGCTCCATTAGCCAAGTTTCGCTAACAACCTACACTTTATCGCTCCTGTCAAACTCACAAACATCATTAGAATCATCACCAAAATTATTGGGGGAAGGAGCATGACACTTAAGACAATCATTCCACCGACCACCACACAATTTACAAAAATTCCAATCAAAGGTGGTAGAAAATTCACATAACCAGTCTCGCAGGGTTGGAAGACTCGGGCAATTTTCCCAAAAATGATGTCCTCCACAAAGTAGACAAGAATCAACAAAATTTGAGCAACCATCATTCAACCCACTTTCATTAAAAGATGCCATGTAAACTAGTAATAAAATAATAAACTAAAAAAAAATTAAAAAAAAAATTAAACCTGAATAGAAAATAATAAATTGTTCAAAAAGAAAACAGTCAATTTAGTCCCCGGCAGCGGCGCCAAAAACTTGTTGCTCCCAAACGCACACGCAAGTATACGTGGTCGACAAGTAATAAAGTGATAAGTAGAGTATCGTTCCCACGAGGACTATTCAGACTGAATTCTAGCAAACAATTTCCTAAAACTATTCAGGGATCTTTTTCCAATGGTTGAGATTTTTACTAACTAAATGCAGTAATTAAAACAAGTAATTGAAATCAAGTAACAGAGCAAATTCTAAGTTGTTATCAATAAAAAATGACGGTCCCGGGTCAGAGTTACGAACAATCCAGTTGAGTTTTCCAGTTGGTTCTACTTCTTGATTTCCTAGATTGCTAACTACAGGTTAAATGTATCCATGAAAACCTTTCGATTCTTCACGGTCTATGCAGGCTACTCCAATCCCTATATGTATATGGGTTGAATCACGTGCACGCATTAACGAATTCTGTGATGAGTTAAACTAGGCGAGCAAGTATATGTCTATCCTACTCACAAATTGGTTCCCCGATGCCCGGGTTCACAAACTAGTTCTATTCTTTCTTATTGCGTAATTAAATTCCCTCTTTCGAGTTCAATCTAAAAACCATAGATAGTGTTCAATTATCAGGCCTCAATAATCAAACAATTATGATCAAGAAAGAATAAACAATCCATAATGGTAAATCAATATATAGAAATCAACTTTCAAACATCAACCTTCATGTATTTACTCTAACCCGAGAACAAACAAACTATAGAATTAAAGAGAAGAATAAGAGAAAGAGAGAAAGAACTTGTGTAGAAGACATCTAGGGCTCCTCCCCTCTCCTCCAAAACTTGCTCCAAAGGTCTGAACTCCTCTCAAAAACTAAGTAAAAGAGTACTTATAGAGTTTACAAACACCTAGTAATAAGTTAGACCCAATCCTAGACGAAATAGGAAGTGAAAAACTGCACACGGGGCGCTATAACGGGCGCCCCGCGCCTCGGAACGCGTGAACCAAGACAGAGGACGCCAGAATCTGCCCGCTTTTGCTCCGCGGCGCATGGAGAACCGCGCCTGGGGGTGGCGCGCACTGGAGGGCGCGGCGCATGGCCCACAGCGCCCAGCCATTTTTCTGTTCCGTTCCTCCTTTTCTCGTTTCGTGTTGTGCCTTCGTGTGCTCGATCCAATCCTCAATCAAAATCCAATCTTTTCTCGCTCAATCATGCTCTTAAAAGCTCCAATTGCACTGCACAACAACGTACATACACACGACATAAAATTAGTGTAAAACCACATTCATAAACCATAAAACGAGCGAATAAAGTAACCAAACGTAAGGAAATATTAAGGAAATATAGGCATAAAATGCCAAACATCAGATCCCGTAGATGATCTTGCTCGTGATTGAAGATTGTTTCGCGGTTGAAGTCACGCTTCAAGAGGTATTCCGTTTTATGTTTATGTAAATGCTAGTTTGTCTAGATTACATGTGAGTTCATGATCCTGGAATTGCTTCCGCTGTGTTTATGCTGTGTTTATATTCCTTCCGGCCTAACTACTGTCTGAAGGAGAAAACTTCAGAAATTAAGAGTTGGATTTCGTATCTTATTCTGCAGTACTTGATATGTTGCTTTTGAACTCCTGATGCAATGGAAGCGATTCATCTAGCTTGGCATGCGCCAGTATACCCGACATATACAATAGAAGACTTCTTGCAGAAGCAGGACTATCCACTTGAGTTTGATCAAATGCCGAATGCAACAACTACTCAAACATAGCCAATGCCAAATGCACACTTTGAAAAGATCCTCAAGAACAATCCAATGAAACAGTTATTATAACAAAAATAAGGTTCCACGTTGTAACCAAATTTAATTCAACGACGAGATTATTCAGTGAAAGCTGGCATATGCAAAACCTGGATTTCTATTTCACCATCTAAAACATTGAAAAAAGTTACCACGAGGGGAAATAGACAAAGGGAACTCTCTGCTTGTTCGAGCATAAAAATAACCTTTTGGTTTCTATACCTCTCAGCTTCACTTTGTGGAGTCCTCCGGTGCAAATTTTAACCGTCCTCTTCAGCCTCCTTAAAAAGTAGTAGCAAATGTTTTACCAATTTATTTATACTAATTATACATTATAGTAATATTTCCATATTCGTTACACAGACACATACTCTCTTTCTCCCCCTCTCTCCCTCATACAAACAAGAAATTCTTGAATAAAAAATGTTCAAATTTCAACTAAACGAATAAGAGGTATTTTCTCAGTTTTTTCTTTTCTGGGAAAAAAGAATGGTTTGGATTCAAGTTGAGTAGCAGACAAGCAGTTGGTTTGGGTGTCACATTTTGTCATATAAACAATAGGTGTTTGCGGTAATAGGTATGCGAATTGTATAATGTGCCTTCGGCAAGGCTTAACTTCTCCATTCTTCCTAAACTATATGCGACTTATTATTTGATCTTTAAAATTTTGTTGACGTTCCAGTATCAAAGATAGCAAAAAGATAATTCCGTGAGTCTGGTGGAGTAGAATTATAAAAAGTATTAAATATATCTTTCTGGAAGAGTGCCTAACTACTGTCTGAAGGAGAAGGATTCAGAAGTTAAGAGTTGGATTATGTATCTTATACTGCAGACTTGATATGTTGCTTGAACTGCTTATGCAAAGGAAGCTATATTTGTTGAGAGCTGGTTTTGAAGTATGACAAACGAGAAGGACACTGAGGTTCAGGAGAAGAACCTTGTCCTTGAGATGAAGGACACGCTTGATCGAAAAGATTACGGGTTGCAAATCCCTGTGGAACTAGGAGTAGTGGCGCGTGGTTGTTGACGTATCCTAGTCAGACTAAAAGAGGCGGTGTCCAGGCTGTATCTTTGAAGTGTGGACAAGAGTTAGACTTTAACATGGAAAAGAGTTACTGCGAATCTGATATTGCCATAATTAAGAGAAATCCCAGCAGGACTCAACTAGGGTTGTAAGACCTGTATAAAAGCAAGTAGAAGAGACAGCCGAAATCAGTTTTTCAAATAGAGAGTCGAGAGCATATAGAGGTGATCTGAAGAACTGTCTATGTCGGAAAACTGAAGAAGACAACTGGTTTGCATGCTGAGTATTTGAGTCTAGATCTCTTGTCTAGGTTCATCGAGTTGTAAGTTGTCTCTGTTACAAGTGTTCATTGTTTTGTCTATTAGCTTATTTCAGAAGCATATGTATTAGGCAAACTACTTTGTGATTACTAGAAAAAGCTAGAGTTTAGCTTTGGTTAGTGATTAGGGTCTAGAGTGTAGCCCCTTGGTTACAGAGTCTGTAATCTGAAACGTTGCTCTTGTGTTAGTGGATTGAGATTCAAAATCCCAGAGTGTGGGTCGTGGTTTTTCTCCCTTGAGCAAGGAGTTTTCCACGTAAAATCCTTGTGTTCTTGGTGAATGTTTTGAAGTGTGTTCTTAAGTACAGTTTGCATAAAAGAGAACTGAGGAACCTTGTTCTACTACGGAAGAACCAGGTTCTTACAACAAAAATCGGAGGACACTATTCAACCCCCCCCTTCTAGTGTCCTTAGGAGGTGCTTAAAGTATAACAAGTGGTATCAGAGCGGGTCTTCTCTTGTAAGGCTAACACCTTGAGAAGGATCAAAATGAGTGCACCGCCTACTATTACTGAAGGACAGTCGGTTCTGAGGCCTCCACAGTTTAATGGGCAATACTACGCATGGTGGAAAAATAGGATGGAGAATTACATATGTGCTGAAGATTATCAACTCTGGCTGATAGTCTCTGAAGGAAACCTGATTCCCACCAAAATAGTTGGTGAAGGAACCACTGCCACAAAAGAACCTAAGCTGAAAGAAGAGTTTGATGAGTCTGACTATAAGATGATCGAAAAGAACCACAAAGCCAAGCGGTTGGTTATATGTGGTCTGGGTCCAGAAGAGTTCAATCGAGTATCATCGTATAAGACGGCTAAGGAAATATGGGATGCTTTACAAGTTGCACACGAAGGAACCACTGAAGTAAAGGACTCAAAAAGAAGAATGTTGAAGAGACAATTTGAGTTATTTACTATGGGCGAGAAGGAATCGATTCAGGATATGATGACCAGGTTGACCATGATTACAAATGAAATGAGATCTCTGGAGATGGAACTGCCTGAGGTGGAGATGGTTGACAAAATCCTGAATGTGTTACCTGAAGCATGGGAACCAAAAATGACGGCCATTATTGAATCCAAACCCTTGAAATCCATCAAGCTTGAAGAACTGGTTGGAAGTCTGAAGACGCACGAGATGATGAAGGACTCAAAGGCTAAACCTGCAGCAAAGAAGGAAAAGACCCTTGCACTGGAAGCAACAGAAGAAGCTGATGAATATGTTGATCTTCAATCAGTGGAAGCTGCAATGGTAAGTGCTCTAAGACAAAAACTCAATCTGGGAAGGTTTAAAGGATTTAAACGAGGGAACAAGGAGAGCTCCAGCAGGAAGAACATAGTTGACAGTCCTGACTACTCTGGATGCTTCAAATGCTTCAAGAAGGATCATGCTGTCATGGATTGCCCAATGTGGGAAATAGAGTGGATGAAGAACAGAGCTGCTAAGGAAAAGGAAAAGGAAACCACAAAGGAAAACGATGCAGATAGAAAGAAGTCAAGACGGCCCCCAAACTTCAGAGCAGAACGAAGGAAAAGGAAGGAAGCTTTCTATGCCACATGGGGACCAACTGACAGTGAGTCTGATCACGAGAAGGAAGCTGACGATGACTCACCGCTAGCATTAGCAGGGATGACGGATGTTAGTTCTGACGAAGAACATCCTCTTGATGTAAAATGGGGAAGAGATCCATCAAAGCCACCAGTGTTCAATGGGACTCATTACAATTACTGGAAGAAACAAATGAAGAATTTCTTGCAGGCGACTGATTATAGTCTGTGGCTAATTGTGAAAAGAGGACCTCATGTTCCAGTGAAGAGAGCAGCAAATGGAGTCTTGGTACCCAAGAAAGTAGAAGAACTAGATCCACAAGATCTGGACTGGCTACAAGCAAACTCCAAGGCTGAGGGCTATCTAAGAAGAGGACTTACAGATGATGTGCTCGGACAGATACTGGAATGTAAATCAGCCAAGGAGATATGGAAGAAACTGAAGGAGTTGTACATAGCTGACAACACCAAGAAGGACTCTGCCCTCATGGCAACTGAAGGAAAGGAAGCTGACGGTTCAGCAGAGGTATGTTTATCTGATCTTAAGGAAACTTTACATACATACTCTTCTGAAAATCTAATCCTAATCACAGCCACATTGATTGAAGGATATGAAAAAGAAAAGCTTGAAAAAGATAAATTAATTGAAGAATTGGGTGATCTTAGAACTAAGCACAAGAGTCTCCTAGAACAGAACATTGAGCTTGAAGAAACAAATGCCATCATGAAAGGACAGACTCTTGTGTCAAACTCTAAGATCACTGAGCTTGAATTAGAATGTAGTCAGTTGAGAGAGAGTAAGAATGGTAAGCAAGTTATGAGTGAAGTTCAAACCTTTCTGGAAGATGAATTGAAAAGGACAAATGAGATTTTATACCAAGAAATTGAAAAAAATAAGATGTTAAATCAGAAGGTTGAAAACTCAAAACTTGAACTTACCAGACTTACAAAATGGAATAAGTCTTCAGAAGCAATGCATTGGGTTCTTGAAAATCAAAATAAAGGAAAACAAGGTTTAGGATTCAAGAAGCCCCTGCCTCCATATAATCCTAAAAGCAAATATGTGGGATTACCTTGCAACATGTTATGCACTTTCTGTGGTCAAACCGGTCATACTAAACAAAGGTGTGTTAACATTACCAAGGCAAGGGCCAAGAATAAAAATTGTGTTTTACCCAAATGGGCCAAACAAGATCTGATTTATCCATTTTCTCATAAGAAGGGACCCAAGCTTGTCTGGGTTCCTAAGGCTAACCTCTAATTGTTTTGCAGGCTGGAGTGAGGGAGAACAACTCAAGCTGGATTCTTGATAGCGGTTGTTCTAGGCACATGACAGGAGATAGAAGAAACTTTCTCTCACTCGCAGCATTTCAAGGAGGCAGTGTGGCCTTCGGAGGAGGAAAAAGTGGTCAGATAGTAGGCATTGGGAAGATTGGGAGATCTCTTGAGCATGCAATTGAAAATGTGTATTGTGTGGATGGTCTTAGACACAATTTACTGAGCATCTCTCAACTATGTGACAGAGGAAACGAAGTGAGCTTCTCATCTGTAGGGTGCATCGTGAAGAACCTACAGAGTGGAGAAGTGGTAATGGAAGGAAAAAGAGTGAACAATGTGTACAAGGCGTCACTGAGGTCCTTACCTGAAAACAACCTGACATGCTTGAATGTACAAGAAAGCGACTCTCAGCTGTGGCACAAAAGACTGGGTCATGCAAGTCTCACTCAATTAAATAAGCTAGCCTCGAAGGAACTGGTTCGTGGATTGCCAAACAAGAAGTTTGAAAACATAAAAGTGTGTGATGCCTGTGTAAAGGGAAAGCATGTAAGAACGTCATTCAAGTCAAAGAAAGTGGTCAGCACATCTAAGCCACTGGAGCTGGTACATATGGATTTGTGTGGACCTATGAGAGTAAAAAGCAGAGGAGGAAAGAGGTTTGTGTTCGTGATTGTTGACGACTACTCAAGGTATACATGGACCTTGTTCTTGGCCTCTAAGGATGAAGCTTTTGAGAACTTTAAAGACTGGGCTGGTGTGGTTCAGAAAAGGCTAAGTCTTGAACTCATCAGTATTCGATCAGATCATGGAACTGAGTTTGAAAACTCAAAATTTTCTGAGTACTGTGCAGGGAACAACATAGATCACAACTTTTCTGCACCAAGAACTCCCCAACAAAACGGGGTGGTTGAGAGGAAGAACAGGTCGTTGGAGGATATGGCTAGAACCATGCTGCTGTCAAGTGGACTAGCAAGAAACTTCTGGGCTGAAGCTGTAAACACTGCATGTTACTTGCTAAATAGGTGTTCCATCAGAGCCATTCTTGACAAAACTCCATATGAGTTACTCAGAGGTAGAAAGCCAAGCATTGCCCACCTAAGGCCTTTTGGGTGCAAATGCTTTGTTCACAACAATGGCAAGGAACCCTTGGGAAAGTTTGATGCTAGGAGTGATGAGGCAATATTCCTGGGATACTCCACTCAAAGTAAGGCATACAAGGTACTCAACAGAAGAACACAAGTAGTAGAAGAAAGTATGCATGTCGTGTTCGATGAATCAGATAAGGAAATAGGAGAAGATGATGCAGATGATCAGGTGATTGGCTTAAGAAGAGAAGAAAGCATAGATGAACTGGAGGACTCGGATGAAAAGGAGAGCAAAGTCATGTCAGATGAAGGAGTCAACTTGACAGGGGGAACTTCTGATGAAGCTGAAGATCAAGAAAGTCAAGAAGAATTTACTCAAGACGATGCTGCAGGTTCTTCTAATCAGATCCAGATCAAGCCATGGAAACATCAAAGTTCTCACCCTTTGGAGAATGTTCTATCTGAACTGGATACAGGAATTATGACTAGGTCAGCATTAAAGAACTTCTGTGCATTCTTTGCTTTCCTCTCAGCCTTGGAACCAAAAAAATGTCAAAGAAGCTCTAGAAGATCCAGATTGGATTATGGCTATGCAGGAGGAACTTCATCAATTTGAAAGAAGAAAAGTGTGGCACCTAGTTCCTAAACCAAAGGACAGATCCATAATTGCAACTAAATGGGTGTTCAGAAATAAGCTGGATGAACATGGCATAGTTACAAGAAACAAGGCAAGGTTGGTTGTTCAGGGCTACAGTCAAGAAGAAGGAATAGATTATGATGAAACCTTTGCACCAGTGGCACGAATGGAAGCCATTAGAATGCTGATTGCTTTTGCTACATACATGGAATTCACACTGTATCAGATGGATGTGAAGAGTGCCTTCTTGAATGGGTACCTAAATGAAGAAGTCTATGTAGTACAGCCTCCAGGTTTTGTGAACAATGAATTCCCTGATCATGTGTACAAACTGGACAAGGCTCTGTATGGTTTGAAGCAAGCTCCTAGAGCCTGGTATGAAAGACTCTCAGGGTTCTTGATGAAAAATGGCTTTTCAAGAGGTAAAATTGACAACACACTATTTCTCAAGAAGCAAGGAAAGGATCTGCTGGTAGTTCAAGTGTATGTCGATGATATCATCTTTGGAGCCACTGATGAGGAGCTGAGCAAAGGTTTTGCTGACCTGATGGGAAGTGAGTTTGAAATGAGCATGATGGGTGAATTGAATTTCTTCCTTGGGTTGCAGATAAAGCAGACGCCGGAAGGAACTATGATACACCAGCAAAAATATGTCAAGGAATTGTTGAAGAAGTTTAACATGGAAGGAGCTAAGGAGATGACTACTCCTATTGCTCCTGGAACAAAGCTCGATATGGATGAACTTGGTCCTTCGACAAATGAGACCAAGTATAGAGGAATCATTGGCTCACTTCTTTATCTCACAGCAAGTCGACCTGACATAGTCTACAGCGTAGGACTGTGTGCCAGATTTCAGTCAAAACCTAAGGAATCACACTTGACAGCTGTGAAGAGAATTCTGAGATACTTGAAAGGGACTCAGGATCTATGCCTTTGGTATCCCAGAGGTGGAACTTTTGAACTAATTGGTTTTGCTGATGCAGATTATGCAGGTCATTTGGTTGATAGGAAAAGCACTTCGGGGATGGCACACTTCTTAGGTCCTTGCTTGGTGTCATGGGCTACAAAGAAACAAAACTCTGTTGCCTTGTCAACTGCTGAAGCTGAGTATGTGGCAGCTGCTTCATGCTGCTCACAATTGCTATGGATCAAGCAGCAACTGGAGGATTTTGGAATCAAGTGTGGGGCAGTGCCAATCTTTTGTGACAACACTAGTGCTGTGAACATTGCCAAGAACCCAGTCCAACACAAAAGGACCAAACACATTGATATTAGACATCATTTTCTGAGAGACAATGTAGAAAAGGGTCTAATCACTATGAATTCATGCAGGACTGAAGACCAAATTGCTGACATATTTACCAAAGCTTTGAACAAGGTGCAGTTCGAGAGGAACAGGTTGGAGTTAGGGATGACCAAAATACACGGATGACCCAGCAGGTAATCCCCTGGTAATTGGCTAGGTTAGTAGTAAAAGTGTCTGTTAGGAATTTGTCATTACTATCTGGACTAAATTTGTACTTGAGTAAGTACACTCGTTTTTAGTGTTTTGAGCATTAGGTACAAATAATGTGATCCCATGAAGAACCTACTGGTACTGAGGAGGAACCAGTGTTAACGTGAGGAATCGTGTCCAGGTACAGTAAACCTACTCTATTTGTTAGTTGTCACAACTGGAATTAAAATTGTTTATTGTACGTGCATCATGGGAGATTCTCCATAGTCTCATAACTGTCCAAAATTATAGGAACACATTCCTTTTTAGGATAGAACTCCTTTTAAATTGCTTGGACCCCACTTCTTGAAAAGGGTATATTTAAATTAAGTTCATAACCGTCAAATCTCTTAACTTCTCCCGGTTCTCAAAAAGTTCAAAAAGCTGCCCTTCTTTATACTCATTATTTTGTTTTGCCTTCCCTAGACATTGTCACTTCACCAAAACCCTCTCTCTTTCTACAACACTTCTTCAATCTCTCATGATCTCATCCACCTCTTCCAATTGAACATCAAAATTCTCTCAAGCCCTAAAATAGATAAACCGTCAACAAACTCAGGAATCTTTACAAAATTCTTCAAGATGTCTGAAAGACCACCTCCATCCACTCTTGCTGAAAGAATTGCTAGGGCTCGCCTAAAATTTCTCAAAAAGGGGGACAAGAAACTGGTCAAGAAGTTAAAATCAAGAGCCGTTCCTTCAACACCCACTACTCAAAGTTCATCTCAACCGTTACCTGAGGTAATCTCTGATCCTACTCCATCTACACCTGTTGGTTCAGTTGATATAGCCAGTCCTGGCATTGTAGAAACTGAAACCCTAGTTGCTGAATTAGATAAAATAGTAGATGTTGAGCAGAGGGACAATATAGATAGGGGGAACCCACGTGAGGAGGAACAAGAAACTAAAGAGAATGAACCTAGAGAAGATGTGCAGGATGTTGTAGACAGTGTGTCTAGAGGCGAGTTAAATATAGCCGAAAAAATAGAAGAACAGTTGAGGGAACTGGATAATGATGAATCTCTGGGAAAAGATGATGGTGAGTCAAGTAAAGATGTGAGTGGAACAGGGGTGTGTTTAGAGGATTCTGTGCCTAAAGGCCCTGAGGGTGATGGAACTGCTACTGCTGAAGTTCCAAGGGGAGAGGGACAAGAACCTGTTACTTGTCTAAACCCTACTGGAGCTGATGATGCAGATTTTAGCTGGACAGAATCTGATGAAGATGGAAACAAGGAAGTTGTTGTTGAAAAACAAGAGAGTGACAAGGAAGAGAAAAAATTAAAAAGGAAAAGAAAATTTGGGGCAGAAGATGAGAAGGTGACAGGTGAGGAAGAGGAGGATGAGGTGGTGTTTGTAAAAGAAAATAAAGTAGAGCCTGAAAAAAGAAGAAGGTTGGTGAGAGATGGGAAACCAGTGTTGAAATCTAGACTGGTAGATGAAGACAGTGAAGGAGGTGACCAAGAGGCTAGTGAGCCTGTGGTCAGGAGAGTTGGTACTAGGTCGGCTTTCAAAATGCAGATGGAGAGGATTGAAAAGCTAGGAAAGACAGTAAAAAATGTGAAGATGAGGGAAGAAGAGAAGAAGAAAGAAGAAGAGGAGAAGAGAGCTGGTGAGGAAGAGGAGGAAAGTGAAGCTGGGAGTTATGTGGAACCCAGTGATTCTGATACTGACAGTGAGGTGGAGAGTAAGAAGAAAAGAAAAGAAGTGGATAGGGAAGCCTTCTTTTCTAGACATCAGGTGCTGCCAGGGAGTATACTGTATGATGAAAAGGAGTTTCATATGAAATCCTTGTTGAGAATGATAGGAGATCAGGGTTGGTTGAGCTTGTTTGGAAACAATGACAGGAAGCTGTTTGTGGATGAAGTCAGGGAGTTTTATACAAATTGCAGGGTAGTAGCCAGGAGGGTGTTTACCACTGTGAAAGAAGTGGAGATTGAATTTGGGAGACCTGAACTGGGAGTGATTCTGGATGTACCTGCTGAAGGGTATTGCAGGTATGTTAAGCTAAAATGGCCAAAGAGAACAGATAGAGTTACTCCCTTAGATGTTGTGAGAAAGTTTTCAGGGAAACCCAGATTGAGGAAGGAGAGGAAGGTTGAGAAAAAGGAGATGGAGCCTGCACATCAGCTTTTGTTTGAGTTTGTGCATAGGTTTCTTCTGCCTAGGGGGGAAAGAAATTGTGAGGCCAGTGCTCTTGATCTGACCTATATGGATTTGATGGACAGAGGGGTAAAAATAAATTTGCCTGGGCTCATTATTAGGCACATAAAGAGAATCTGTGATACTGATCAGAAGCCACACTCTCTTGTGCATTCTTACATCATCCATCAGATTCTTGAGCATTTTGGAGTGCCTTTAGGTGCAGGGAAGAAGCCAACTATCCATCAGAGGTTTGGGGTTAATGTGCTGAAGAGCTGTGACTTCTTTCAAGAAAGCAGGGCTTCCAAAAGGCCAATGCAGGTCAAGCAGGAGGAGTCAGAGGACAGTGAAGAGTTTGGACCTGATGAGGCCATCGGTGCTGTGCAGGAACTGGAGAAAATGGTTCTTGAAGTTAATGAAGAAAATGCTGAACTGCACAGGCAGTTGAAGGTGAAGGATCAAGAGATTGATCGCTTGAAGATTGATTGCCACAAGTATGAGGCCGAGCTGGTGATGGAGAGGGCCAAAAATACGAAACAACTTGAGGCACTCGTTAAGCACTTCAACCTTCAGCTGTGATTCTTCCAGTCCTGTCCTCCTATCTTTCTCTTTTCCTACCCCACCTGATCTTTACTCCTCCCTATTCTCCCTTGATTGCATGATTTGGATAATTAAGACAATTTCAATTTTTGTTGTGTAACTAAATAGAGTGGTGCTGCTGTCACCCTCTGGATGTTGATTTTAAATTTCTTATGTTTGCGACTGGTTCTTGTTTCAGTACCTGGTTCCTTGTTGGGCCCTTATTTTGTTATACCTATGTTCTTGACACTGATGAGTTGCCTTGTGCTCTAGACCAGATTAATCTGACAGGTTCCTGCAGGTCTTTGAATCTTTTCGATGATGCCAAAAGGGGGAAGAAGGAATGTTGGGGTGTTTGTGACCTAACTCATCTGTTTTTATTGTTCTGTTATTTTTTGTTCTTGTTTTTGGTATATGTTATGTAGGTTCTTGGGCAACGTGTGTTTGTCATCATCAAAAAGGGGGAATTTGTTGAGAGCTGGTTTTGAAGTATGACAAACGAGAAGGACACTGAGGTTCAGGAGAAGAACCTTGTCCTTGAGATGAAGGACACGCTTGATCGAAAAGATTACGGGTTGCAAATCCCTGTGGAACTAGGAGTAGTGGCGCGTGGTTGTTGACGTATCCTAGTCAGACTAAAAGAGGCGGTGTCCAGGCTGTATCTTTGAAGTGTGGACAAGAGTTAGACTTTAACATGGAAAAGAGTTACTGCGAATCTGATATTGCCATAATTAAGAGAAATCCCAGCAGGACTCAACTAGGGTTGTAAGACCTGTATAAAAGCAAGTAGAAGAGACAGCCGAAATCAGTTTTTCAAATAGAGAGTCGAGAGCATATAGAGGTGATCTGAAGAACTGTCTATGTCGGAAAACTGAAGAAGACAACTGGTTTGCATGCTGAGTATTTGAGTCTAGATCTCTTGTCTAGGTTCATCGAGTTGTAAGTTGTCTCTGTTACAAGTGTTCATTGTTTTGTCTATTAGCTTATTTCAGAAGCATATGTATTAGGCAAACTACTTTGTGATTACTAGAAAAAGCTAGAGTTTAGCTTTGGTTAGTGATTAGGGTCTAGAGTGTAGCCCCTTGGTTACAGAGTCTGTAATCTGAAACGTTGCTCTTGTGTTAGTGGATTGAGATTCAAAATCCCAGAGTGTGGGTCGTGGTTTTTCTCCCTTGAGCAAGGAGTTTTCCACGTAAAATCCTTGTGTTCTTGGTGAATGTTTTGAAGTGTGTTCTTAAGTACAGTTTGCATAAAAGAGAACTGAGGAACCTTGTTCTACTACGGAAGAACCAGGTTCTTACAACAAAAATCGGAGGACACTATTCAACCCCCCCTTCTAGTGTCCTTAGGAGGTGCTTAAAGTATAACAATATTATCTAGCTTGGGAGGCACCAGTATATCCGACATAGAAAAGCAGAAGGACGTCTTGAAGAAGCAGAATTATCCACTTGAGTTTGGTCAACATAGACACTAGACAGTATTAAACGTAAGAAACGCGAGTCATGGACTATAGAATAAAGGGCCCGAAACAATCTACCATTATTTGAAAAAACCATCATGAAATGTCTCTGCTTGCCTGCAGCAGAACCTTCTGAAGCTCATGAGCAAGTCCTGGTAAGCGCAGTGGTTTACGGATAACTCCTTTCATTCCAATCTGCAGGCATCTTCCACTGACATCTTCATCAGCTGTTGCAGCTAAACCAATGATCAATGGCCAGCTCCTGCTCCGAAACTTTTGAATTCTCATTGTAACTTCAAAGCCATCCAAATCAGACATGTGAAGATCCAAAACGACAATTTGGAATGAGGATATAGCAGCGCCAAGAGCACCAAGGCAGTCGTATCCAGATGAAACTACAGTAACAATGCATCCCAATTTCTCAAGCATCATTCTTGTTACAGCTCTATTCATACCGTCAGATTCAGCCAATAGAAGTTTGACACCACGGAGAAGTGAGTGAGGATGCGAGTGATCAGGTGATTCACCATACTCAGGTTTGCCTAAGGCACTGGAGGGAAGAACTTGAAACCCAAGAACAACAGTCATGCTTTTATCAAAACCTTCTGGATTTGGGACAATCCAGATTTCTCCTTCCATCAACTGTTTTCATTATGCATACCACAAGTTACTTTAAGCCACAAATGGCAGCCAAAAAAGCATGAGAAAAGATATAGTGTGATACGTTTTAGACTTTGCTAAATAAAACGACATACCTGAACTATCTTTCTGACAGTAAAGCTCAAGCTCTCCTCAAACTCGTTACCGCGGTATCGTTGAGTGCAATGTGGTAGCGAGGACGTTATACCCCCTGCTTGAGACCGTTTTGTGCTTGTGCAAATTTCAAACCTGATAAAGATATTTTCATTGGATGAGTTTAGTGCCCTTTTTTTCCAATTTAAATCATTTCCTCTTTCCGGGAGAACTCTGAAGGTGAGATATCCACCATTTGTGCCCTTCAAAAGATTTCCAACAATGTGAAGTATAACTTGAAAGACTCTTCTTTCATCAGCCATAACATGATTGGGCAAAAATTTTTCAACCTCAATGGCAATTTTATATCCACGAAGTGTGCACAAGCACTTGGCAAGACAAGCAGCTTCTCTAATCATGGAATATAGCTGAAAAGGCCTCAGCTCCAACGGAACTCTTCCACTGTCCCTTTCTGAAGTATCCATCGCCTCATCCATTAGGGTGGTCATAACGTGGCTGGCTTTGACTATCGTATTGACAACAAGTTGTTGGTCATTTCTTAACTTCTCATCCTGCAACATGGAGAGTAGACCTGAGATTGAATGCATAGGTCTTCTCAGCCCATGGCTCATAACACTCTGAAATGCATCCTTTGCTTGACTTGCACTAAGAGCATCCTGTTTTGCTTGCTGCAGAGCTCGATTCTGTTCAATCAATGTGTCTCTTATATGCTGAGAATCTTCAAGCACTGCAGCATGGGACAGAGCCACGGCAACTTGATCAGCTACAACCCTGACTATCTCCATTTCCTGGTTACTCCAAGATCTACCCTTTCCGGCAGGAAGAACCAAGACTAGGATCGGGTAACATTTTGGGACAAGCTCAGGAATTCCACCTTTGAAATTTGACAACCTTAGCATCGGCATCCTAATTGCAGCCACTGCTTCTGGATCACAACTGCCTCCACTACTTGCAGAAGCAAGTGGGGAGTCAGCGTCAAGTATCTTCACATCATCACTCCCCTTGATCTCTTTTACATCTGGATCACTGGTTGGGATAGTCATATCACACATACTTGAAAAGTTCCCGCCTCTAAGCTCGTGAGTCAGTTTCATCTCTGTTTTTTTCTCATTGGGCATCCAAATAGCACAATTCTGCAAATCCAATGTCTTCGATAACTCAACCAGAGTTGTGTATAGTATTGTATGACGATCAAGTGATTTTCGGATCTCTTGTGTAAGCATCCTAACATGCATTCCAGCTTCCTTTTTCTTCTTTATTCTTCCAACTTCGCGAGCAAGATACGAGGCCTTCTTTTCCAGCATTAACTCCCTTACCTTTACTTTGAGCAACAGTGGGATGAAGGTGGCAAGGGTATACACGGTCATGCAGGAGACCACTGCAGTGAGGAGTTTCGAAACAAGAAGGGCAATCACAAGCTGAAAAGTGGGATGGCTATAATAAGCCAAGAAATTGAGAAAATGAGTTAGACCACAGAGTGTAATGAATGCTCCCATTTGAAAGAGCACCAATTTGAAGGGAAAGTTAGAACAGCTGACAAAGTAAATGATCTCAATTGGGATGGAAAAATAGGCTACTGCTATAAAGAAATCACTGATTTTCTGGCACATTAAAATCCTCTCCATGCTCCAATATCTCTCATCACCACCACCACCACCACCATCACAATTACATTCAGTTAAACCACTATCAGCAACCCATATTACAAGGAAGAATAACATCAACAATCCTGAACCATACGCCACTGCCCTTAACATAGCAACTCTTCTGTCCATTTACTGGATAGACAGAAAAGTTCCTTTCAGCACCAACTGCTGTTTAATGTTCATTCAGAGACCTGACCATCCAACCATATATGCAGTAAACTATTTGTCAAGATTCAAATCCTGTTCAACATAAAATATAAACACTAAGAATTACCAAAAGATGTTGAAATGCCAATACAACTTTAAAATGATAAATTTAAAATTCATTAACAATAAATCAAATTGGATGCCACATAAAGATAAAACTCAATAAAAAGCTGTAAAAACCTGAAAAGAAAAAAAAAATAGTACTTCTTTTCTATGAGAAACAAAAACCAAAAAACAAGCCAATCCAACTCTCATAATTATCTTTCATCGACATGCAAAGAGCATATGCGGATTTAAGATTTTAAATTTATTGGTTCTGAACTATTATAGTTCTTGCTTACCCGGTTATGGATAGATTATTTATTCAAATTAAGTGAATATTTTTAACAAAAATATAAAATTGTACCAAAGTTACTCGTAACTACGCTCTACGTCCACCCTCGAACTAAGGAGAAACATATACACAGAGATCTTTACTTGTATTATTTTATTTTATAAAAGTAAAAGTTAGTAATAATATGTAGACAAGAACGGTGTACTCAACCACAGCCAAAACCATCTTTTCTTAAATAAAAGAACCTAGCTAAAACAAAATAAAAAGAAGTATACCATGAGAGGGTTAAGGTAAAAATACAAAGGGAACTCTGTGAATTTTACCAACCTTTTTTATTTATGTAACGTTCAGCATTTCTTCTGCAGTCCAATGAAAATTTTCAACTTCAGCCTCTTCATAAGGTAGTAGCAAAAAGTTAGCCTATTTATTTGCATTGATTGTACTTAATTTCCTTATTCTCTACACATGCAATGTTTGTAAACATTATGATATCTTGGCAATGATATATTTCCTTTTTGGATTTATTTGGCATTGAAATTATTCATTGATTTTCTTATTTTCCTTCTTCATCAATACTACACTTCACTCTACAGCTCTGTTTTAAAAGGCGATTTTGGGACTCGCCCCGGGGCGGGGCACTTGCAATACGCCCTAAGGCTCTCGGGTGGGGCTTAGATTCGGGAGACTTACGCCTCAAGCGCCCGGCAGTACGCCCAGAGCACGCCCAACGCTCGGGGCTCGCTTTATAGAACCTATTCAAATAATCTGTCCAATTTCCTAATTAAGATTGTTCATCCACAATTTTATTTAAAATGATTGATACAAGTTGTATTCATTTATAGAAATCGAGAAATTGATTGTAGCTCAATTAACGAGATATATATCATCTGTATACTTAATCTGAAAATACGTAGTCGAGGTATATATCATCATTTGTTATTTGTCTTCGTGTCTTTTCTCTCACTCAAAATTAGACGTCAATTTACAATTTAGAAGCAATTTACATTTATCAATGAAAAATTAATGTTTTAAATTATAATAGCAATAAATTTTATTTTTTATTCACTTTAATATTAACAAAATTTATTTTTTATTTGTTTGAAAGGTAATATAGTTTATTTGTCTCATAAAAAATGTAACATTATTCAATTTCTTATACTTGTAAAAAATATTAGATTATTTGTTATTATAATCTTTTTTCTTATTTTAATTTTCTTAACTTTTTTTAATGTATTTTCGATATTTTTTTCTGCTCATTATGCTAATTATTAATTAAAATTAATTGAAAAATTAGATTTATGGGGCTTACGCCCCACGTCTCAAGATTTACGCCTCGTCCCGTAGTAAGTAAAACGCCTCGCCTTACCCCCCGCCTGTTAAAACATTGCTCTACAACAGCTCCTGAAACTTTGCCGTATTAATTAATTTTAATTTGATGATATTATAATCTATTTCAGTAAAATCAATGTATAGGAGTACTAATGTTTCTAGGAATTACGACAATTCTATTGTGGGCAGGGATTGTGATTAAATTGAATAGCAGTATAATTCCTACTCAATTTGGATTATTGTCATTATTAATTTAATTTAGTTTAATTAGCTTCAAATAAAAGGCTTATACGCCACTTTTATATAATTGATCAAAATATCTAGCCGAGCTGAAATATTTACCTTCTGTAACAAAACCTTTCAAACCGCCAGCATGGGACACCAAGAGATTCCAGACAATCCCAATTCCACTTCCGTACAACTTGTAGTATGAACGAACCAAAATCAGTTGACAATATACTCACACAAGAGTCGTAAGAGAGAAATCTGATCACTATACAACTAAAACTGCAAAACTCACAACCTCGCACCGTACCCCAACTTGCACAATAAACAATCTTTTCTCTGTCAAGACTTTCAACAATATCCTTATCAGGCCCAACAAAATCAAGGACAGAAAAAACCTCACGACTTTACTCTTTTAGCTCAATCAAAAGATATTGCGACCAACAAACGAACTACTCCCTAGAGACCTATTCGAGATTTTGATCCAACAAAGATCTTTACCTATCACTCAAACATTCAATAACGTGACACCGCAAAATACCTAGCACAACCCAAGACAAATACAATTTTGGGGGACAACCTTCACATCCGACAAATCCAACCTCAGCCTGAGAATGCAAATACCCACACAATCAGAGTCATCAATCATCACACTAAAGGACGAATGCAGATTCAAGCCGATACACAGGTGTTCAGTGCAATGCAACCACTTTGTTTCGACTAACGAATCTTTCTTTGGGAGCAGATTTTTCAATACAAACACAAGATTCACAGACAATCACAACAGACAAGATAGCACTTTAGCCACGTCAGGCTTATAATATGACGATTAGCCACGTCAGGCTTAAAATATGATGATCAGCTCTGTCCTGCTTTAAAATAGGACAAATTCACATATCTTTTTTCGCAGGCACTACTACAATAGGCTCGTCCGCCTTAGAATTGGACATACACACGTATTTTTTTATTTTACAGGCACTACTATAACATGATGATCTATCAAAGGCAATAAACTGGGGCAGAATTTTTGAGGATCCCCTCAAAAATTTTCAAAAGACGCAAGCTGACACTGGGGCATAACCCCTCAAAAATTTCAAGAGAGACGAAGTACAGAATCTGGGAGTTCACCGAAGAAAACTTATCCAAGGCCCAACATTCATGAAAGCATTATAAAAGCAGAAAAAATGACAACTTTCCTAGCGGTGTGCGGACATGATAATGACATTTTATTTTTTAGTACATCACTTTACTTTTGTTCGCAGGGTACACAGCTCGGCACGATAGACAAACAGCTCCTGACAAGAAGGCAAAATAACTCTTGACGAGCATGCAAAATAGCTCTTGACAAGGAGGCAAAACAGCTCTTGACGAGCAGGCAAAATAGCTCTTGACGAGGAGGCAAAATAGCTCTTGACAAGGAGGCAAAATAGCTCTTGACGAATAGGCAAACAACTCCTGACAAGAAGGCAAAATAGCTCTTGACGAGCAGGCAAATTGCTCCTGACAAGAAGGCAAAATAGCTCTTGACGAGCAGGCAAAATAGCTCTTGATGAGCAGGCAAAATAGCTCATGAAGAGCAGGAAAAATAAGCTCCCGACGAGCAGGCAAAATAGCTCTTGACGAGCAGGCACTTATGATACACAAATATCTCATAACGAGGGACCACGACACATTGGTAGTTGACAACCTAACGACAGGAAAGTCCATTTTACATTTACAAATATTATCTGCAAAAGCTCACACTTTATTGCAGGAAACAGCGGGACAGTGTTCCAAGGTATACAACCCGACACCACAAACAATTAGCTCCTGACAAGATGCACATAAATGAATATCCCCAGAGGAGAAGCATATATTTCCTAACACTCAAAGAACCTGGAAACAGACTAGACAACTACATGACAAAGGAGAGTTCAACTTTACAGGGAGTTTACTTTATCATCATCTTTGGTTGCGCTTATTCTACTTTTGTTGCAGGACACTCTTTGACCCCTTGACAGACCCGTGAGCTAATTCCTATATTTCCATACTTTCCCAGAAAATCACTATCACACATGAATTTGTGCAACCACAAAACCTTGAATACATACTATGCACCGTTCTGGAACCCATGCTCAATCCTACATACAATATCTTTGCTATACCGCAAACTATCTATTGTTGCCGAGTTCCGAAGCACTCAAATCTATATTACCGTACTCGCGCAAGTGATCCACCTAATCTTTCATTCCTGATTGGATGTCAGTTTTGTATTCCTTCCTATTCAGGCCTATCTGTGTCAATCGTGCGTGTTCTCGTGCTTAACCATGCCCATCTATTTGAATCGTGCTTCACCTTTCAATATTCACCAATTTGGTCAATACAATATTGAATGCAAGATGACTTATTTATCAAGATGAAGTGGAAACTATGTCTGTGTAAACTCCTCTTTATGGGTGTGTCGTGCACCACATCTTCATAACTAGGATGATTACAAACTCTTTTCCCACGTTCGATCTATTGAGGATATTTCGTTTTCGATAGTGCCTCTACTTTACTCTTCAATCATTTATCTCGCCAAGAGGCAAAGCATACACAAATTTGAACTTCGCATACTTGGACAAGTTCACTCTTGACAATTCAATCGTGCGTCATAAACATCTCACACAGGCAACATGCCATACTAGAACTACACACGGCCTGATTCTCGTGAAGCCCGAGATATGTAGGCAGCTCAGAGACCGGGGTTCGGCCGAAACACCCTAAAACTCTCATTTTCCCTTTCAGCATTTTTCATGCCCGTCGTGACAAAATTGGCTACTCCATCAACTATCTTTGCCCGAAGACTCTTTCATCATCCCCGGACAAAGAGGGGCAGCTGTTGACGCCCAATTTTGTCTCTCCTTTTCTCTATAATTGGCTATATTTGACTTAAAGGTGCAATATTGACTGTTTGAGCGAATTCGCATTAAGAAGCATGTATTTACCTGAGATTATACCATATTTCTACATTGTTAATTTAATTGTGGTTATATTATGTAAGTCGGCATCATATAGGCTATATGTGAAGTACGTGTCAAGCTATGATTATTTGTGAAAATTACTGCATTTATAATATTTATTAATTATATGTGATTATTTATACTTAATTATTTTATATGTGCATTTTCTTATCTTTATATATAATATGTATACTAAAATATTTTTATTTTTTGCACCGTTGAGTTAATTATCAGTCCAATATCTCCATCCAATTTTAATTCTTTTAGGATTAAAATTCTTTAAAGTTTAAATTATTTCAAATCCTTCCATTCTTTGAACCTAGACAAAAAGCGGTCCAAATACACTTTATAGAATTCTTCTATTTTTATTTTTTATCAATAATTTTCCTTTCCTTAAAAACTATTCTCAATTAGTCAGTAATTATTCCCTCCCAACATCTTCTCTCCCTAATTTCCAAATCAACCAGCGGTCCCACCGGATTTGCTCCTTCAATTTTGCTCTTCTTCAATTTTGCTCAATCACCAACGTCACTCTCTTCTCTATTCTGCTATATATGCAACAATACACACACAAGAAGGGGGACAGTCAGAGAGAGAGGCCAAAAATGGGGGGTCTGAAATCCATCTCTCTTTTCCCAAATTCATTACATACAGTTTTCTTGAAAAAAATACCAACAAAATCATCACCATCGTCCTCTCCTCTAACACCATCACCACTCACCCTCGTCTCCTTTCCCGATCCCCGCACACCATTTCAATATCATAAGCATATCCACATACACACCTCAAAATCAAACAGAAACAGGGAGAAAGGGGTGTGGTTGCAGCAGTACAAAACAGTGGGAACTTGACACATCGTCACGGAGTCACCCCTGTATTTCATTCTTGATTTTACATCTGATATTGAAACAACAAATGAAGGGAGATCGGGGTGATGGATAGTGTCCACACACACATCGCCACTGTCGGGTTCCGATCAGAAAAACCCATTGACGGGGACTTTTGTCCCTCTTCCTTCTCCATCGTTAGTCTCTGGTCTGTGATGAAAAGGGGATAGTGGAGTTGGTAGCAACGCCACCAGCCGTTGGTGTTCGTTCCTCCACCTTTCTAATGATTTCTTTGTTCGCCGTTACCATCGAGAACCGGCGGGGACATTTAGGCGGCGACTGCCTCATTGTTCTTGCTTTGCACCGATACTGTTCTGATGCTTGTTTTGTGTTATTCTTAATGTCAATCAATTTGACCCATTACTTTGTTGGTCTATTTTGCAGCTTTGACCGTTTACAAATGTTGCTCAGCTGGATCCGTTTGCTTGTTTGGGTTATTTGGTTATGCAAATTTTGACCCGCTTACGATTATTATGCAGTATGCACCTTGGCCAATGAAACAATATGTGTAAACATATTGAGGCCTAGGAACTTATTTGAACATGATACTACACCGTTTGGCCAATGATGTTCGGAGGCCAATACAAGTCCCGTCCCGCATTTACCGTGCCTTACGTGTCTCGAAAATAAATAAAAATAGGCGATGACGATGCATATCACTTTGCAAAGTAAGAGATAGCGGAGTAGTGGGATTGGAAGTGCTTGGCATGGCAACACGACCGGCTCCGTGTTTGCAGCTGTACCGACATCCCTAACCTCTTCTTGACGCAATACATATTCTGAACCTAAACTTTCAAAAATTCCCTTTTTCCTTTTATTACTATTATTATTATTATTATTACTATTATTTTTCTACTAACATTTTTATTTTTTACTATTATTTTTTATATAATTATTATTATTATTATTATTATTATTATTATTATTATTATTATTATTATTATTATTATTATTATTACTTCATTCTACTTTTGTTTTTTGCTTTATTAGTTATAATATTAACTTCATTTTTATGCATTTTTGCGAGGTACATTTGGATGAAATCTACTAAAGGACGACGTTGTTAGAGAAGACAAGCCTTTAAAAATTGCTATTGCGTTTCCTTATTGCTTTATTTGTTTGACATTTATTAATTTTATTTTTATATATTTGGCCTACTAACGAACTTGTTTTACTTGCAAGGTATCTTCGGATAAAGTTTCGAAGTCCATGGCGAAGATTGAATATTTATTGTTTATGCAATTATTTGTATTTAAATTGTATATTAGAAATTGTTAGTTTATTATTGAATCCCCATTATTAGTCCGGTCGGGAACCACATTTGGTGGAATCTGAGAGGTGCCTAACACCTTCCTCTTGGGTTAGTTTGAGCCCTTACTCAGACTTTTCGGTTCGTAGATCAAGTTATCGGATTTAATATTAAAATTGGCTAGAAACAAAGTAGGTGCCCTAATACGCCTAGTTAAAAAATATGTTAGGTGGCGACTCCAAGTCTTTACCCGCGAGTCGCAATAAGTCGAGCCCTATTTCGAACCCTAACCGGGCTTCGGGGGGAAAAAATGGGTGTCGACATCTGGCGCGTCATAAAGAAGGGACCCTATAATATTCCTACTACTAAAGAAACTAAGAAGGCTGAAGGTGACACTTCTATCAGCCCTGTTGCTATTGATATGGATGACTACACCAATGATCAAAGAGAATTTATACAACTCAACTACAAAGCTGTCAATATTCTATACAATGCCATTAGTGGTGAAGAATATGAAAAGATATCAAGCTGTGAGACTGCAAAGAAAATATGTGACAAACTGAAAATTACCTATGAAGGAATAAGCAATGTCAAGGAAACCATAATAAATCTTCTAGTCTTCGAATATGAGCTATTTTAAATGAAGGAAGGTGAATCTGTGGAAGACATGTTTGTTAGATTCAGCAAGATTATCGGAGAGCTTAAGGCTCTTGGAAAAATCTATACAAGCGGTGAACAAATCAGAAAAATCTTGAGAAGGCTTCCCATTACTTGGCAACCAAAAGTTATCAATATAAAAAGTAGGGACCTAAACAAAGTATCATATGATGAACTTAGAGGTGATCTCATCGCCTTTGAGAAAACACATCTCAAGCGAAATATTTAGGAAGAAAAGAAGAAAATTGTAGCATTCAATGCTACAGTTGAAGAAGACTACTATGATCAAGAAGAAGAAGAAGATAAGATTCAGGAACAACTGGCTATGATGTCTTGGAATCTGAATGACCTCATGAATAGGAGAAGACAGTTTCCTTTCAAAAAGGAAAATCAATCTAACTACAATTGCGAAGGACGTTGCTATGAATGTGGAAAGTTGGGACACATTGCAAACAACTGTCCCAATTCGGGAAAAAAAGGCCTGGAGTGATGATGATGCATCAATATAGGATCAAGAGGAAGCTGCAAACATTTTTTTCATGGCTACTAGAGACTCAAGCAGCAGTGGCATACCATCAAATGACTCAAGCGAGGTACGTTGTAACTTTTGTGTTGAAAAATCTAGAAACTTAGATGAAGTCCTCGATGAACTAGAAAAGACACTTAAGAAGATTAAAAGGTTAAGTAAAGAAAAGGAAGACTGGAAAATGAAACTCGAAGTTGTCGAAACTGAAAATGATTTCCTTAAAGAGGAAGTTGAGCAATTAAATCTTAAACTAAATGGGCTTCGTAAATCAACTATTCACAGCTCAGTCAGATCAAATCGATCAAGTTATCGAAATAGGTCCAAAGCGAAAAGGTCTTCTCATTCCCCTCACTCTACCTCATCTGTTACACATCTACCTAATGTGCATGTGCTACTATTGTGGAGAACCTGGTCATGTATATAATAAATGCAGCACTAGTAGAAGAAATCTAGAATAATGGATTTGGAGATCCAAGATAAAAAAATGAAGCTAGCACCTCTAAAACTAACCCCCAAAGACCCAAGCAATCTTGGATACCTAAAATCCTTGATAATCTTGTTTTTTAGGGACACCACAAAAGATCAACCAAAAAGGGAAAGTGATTCCTAGATAGTGGATGTTCCCGACACGTGATCGGTGACAAACAACTATTCAAATCTGCCATATGTTTTGATGGAGGATCAGTAAATTTTGGAGGAGATGCAAAAGGACAAATCATTGGTATTGGCATCATATCTTTAAGTCCTTCATGTGAAATAAAAGAAGCATTCTTGGTTGATGGACTTAAGCACAACCTACTGAGCATAAGTCAACTATGTGATGGATGCTATAAGGTAAAATTTGAATCCAGCGGATGCATCATTCAAGATAACAAAGGTAAAGTTGTCTTATCTTGTTCAATAGAAAACAACATCTATGTTCTGAATGATGGAAACATGCCATCAGGTAAGCAGCTATGTTTAACATCCATATCAAATAATCCATGGACTTGGAATAGAAAACTAGGATATGCTGGTATGTTCTTAATTGAAAAGCATTCAAAACATGATTTAGTTATTGGATTACCTAAAATGAATATCTCAAAAAACCATATACGTTATGCATGTCAGTTGAGAAAACAAACTAGAACTTCATTCAAAAGTAAAGACACAGTTTCTACTTCAAAACCACTTGAATTACTACTCATGGATTTATTTGGTCCTACTAGAACTGCTAGTATCGGTGGAAAAGATATACTTTTGTTATAGTTGATGATAACTCTCATTTTACTTGGGTTATATTTCTATATCACAAAGATGATGCTTTTAAAAGTTTTGAAGTATTCTGTAAGAAAGTGCAAAGAGAAAAGGGGTACTTTATCTCCATAATCAGAAGTGATCATGGAGGAAAATTTGAAAGCAAAGTGTTCGAAGAATACTGCAATACGCATGGCTTCACTCACAACTTCTCCTCTCCTTGAACACCTCAACAAAATGGTGTTGTGGAAAGAAAGAACAGAACCCTGCAAGACATGGCTAGAATAATGCTAGTCGGACACTCTCTTCGGAACCAATTTTGGGCAAAAGCTGTAAGTACTGCATGCCATATCTTAAATAGATGCTTCATTCGTCCACATATTAAAAAGACTCCTTATGAATTTTGGAAAGGTAAGCATCCTAACATAAGTTACTTTCATCCTTTTGTATGTAAATGCTTTATTCATAATAATGGTAAGGACAACCTTGGTATGTTTGATCCTCGCAGTATATATATATATATATATATATATATATATATATATATATATATATATATATATATATATATATATATATATAAATTGGAGATCTAAGGAAAAGTATGAGAACTAGAAGCTCTTATAAATCTAACCTTGTTGTTATCTCACAGATTGAACCCAAATGAGTCTATGAAGCACTTCAAGATGCGTCATGGGTTCGTACTATGCAAGAAGAGCTAGATCAATTTGAGAAAAATCAAGTATGGAAGCTGTTTCACAAACCAAAAGGGAAATCTGTTATAGGTACAAAATGGATTTTTTTTTTAAATAAGTTAAATGAAGAAGGTAAAGTGGTAAGAAACAAAGCTCGTCTAGTTGCTCAAGGATACTCCCAGACAAAAGGAGTTGACTATAATGAGACATTTGCTCCTGTAGATAGACTTGAATCTATTCGCATGTTGCGAGCATATGCATCCTTTAAAAGGTTTAAATTATTTCACATGGATGTCAAAATTTCTTTCTTAAATGGTTTCATAAAAAAGGAAGTTTACGTTAAACAAACCACAGGTTTTGAAAATAACAAACTCCTCATCATGTTCTTAAATTATCTAAAGCTCTCTATGGTCTCAAACAAGCTCCTAGAGCTTGGTATGAGCGGTTTAAGTTCCTTCCTGCTCAAACATGATTTTTATAGAAGTAAAAGTGACACTACCCTGTTTATCCAAAAATCATCTAAAGGAATCTTGATCATTCAAGTTTACGACGATGATATTGTCTTAAGTAGTACTAATCCTCTTATATGCAGGAATTATGAAGTGCTAATTCCGGGAGAATTAGAGATGAGCATGATGGGCGAACTCACATTCTTTCTAGGACGTCAAATCAATTAAACAGATAAAGGTATTTTTCTATGTCAATCCAAGTACAGTAAGGAGCTCATCACAAAATTTGGTATGAATGAAGCAGATCCTACCAAAAGTTCTATCTGTCCTGCTACAAATATGGTAATTGATGAAAAGGGAACAAGTGTAAATCCTTCTCTCTATCGAGGTATGATTGGATCGCTCCTATACTTATCGGCCATTCGACTAGACATTATTTTTCAGTATGTAAATGTGTTAGATTTAAGCCAGCTCCTAAAGTGTCTCACTTGACTGTGGTCAAAAGAATTATCTAATATCTAGTTGGATTTGTTTCCTATGGTCTATAGTATCCTACTACTAATTTCTAAGATTTTATTGGATTCTCGGATGTAGATTATGCAGAAGATAGAGTAGATCGTAAAATTACTAGTGGGACAAGTTTTTTTCTTGGAAAATCACTTGTCTCATGGCACAGTAAGAAACAGGATTGTATAGCTCTATCAACAGCTGAATCGGAGTATATTGCCTTCGGTCACTGTCGTACTCAACTTTTATGGATGGCTGCTCAACTCTCTGATTATGATTTACATTTAAGCCTATTCCTATGCTATGTGACAACATTAGTGCTATAAATTTTGCATACAACCCAGTTGACCATCCTAAAACAAAATATATAGATGTGTGATATCATTTTATTAGAGATCATGTTCAAGATGGAGACGTGGATATTGCATTTGTTAGTACTGATTTTCAACTTGCGGATATTTTTACAAAACCTCTTCTAGAAGATCGCTTTTTACGATAAGGGAATTGCTAGGCATTGTCCCTGATACGTGCTAAAAAGGTTTAATTTTTATAAAAAGGAATATATAAATAGTTATATGGGTACGTATTTTTGGAAGAAATTTTCTTTACTTAATTATTAAAGCATGACTATTACTTGATTACCTCATCCATCATACGTCATTCGCTATAATTACTCTCACAGTTTGCTTTAAGTTTTTGAAAAGGTGTTAGGCGGCGTGGCCTCTCTTCCCTATGCACTGAACTGTCCTCTCAAATCACTTTACATCCCCTCACTCTGTACCTATTCCACTTTACAAGAAACTCCTTCTTTCTCCTTTATTTTCCTTAAAAGCCTCTTCATCTCTCACACCTTTCACATTCCCATCTCTCCTACTACAAAATTCCCCAAACTATGGCCAAAAAAACTACCACCTCTGCTCACAAAAGCCAACGCACAAGAACCAGACCCCCTAGAAATTCCACCACTCCTAATCAAGTCGATTCTGACCACTCAGAAAATACTGTCCAACTTTTCAACCCTAATGGAAAACCCTAGTCATGACAAAAAATCAGGAAAGCGACCTATGCATAGTGATGAAACTGATTGTGTCAAACGTCTAAAAAAAGAATCCTCTTTGACTGATTTGGATGAAACCCTTGACTTTTGGGATCCGTCTGCTTGTGCCAAAATTGAGGCCATCAAAGACAAACCTATGGTGCATGGGAGAGTGGTTGACTTGGATTCTATGGAATCTCTCAACTGCAATCTGAAATTGTTGTTCAATGCTTAGGATTGGATGAATTTCTTCTCCTCTGACTCTGTTGATGTTCCCGAGGATCTGGTAAGACTTTTTTATGCTAATCTTCGTCCACGCAAGCCTAAAAGAGTAGAAACCATGGTACTTAACACTCACATTGTCATCACTAAGTCTATTATGTGCTGCATTCTTGGTTGTACGTTCTGGGTGCTCTAAATTTTTTAACAACTCTTGGCCATTTGATTTTGAAGTATCTTTTGAATAAGCTAAAACCTGTTTACATGAAAAGTCTGATGAAGTTCCTGAAGGGCAACTTGGCCTATTGGATTTGTCATTTGAAGTTCGTGTGCTTGCTTACATTGTCAGTACCACTGTGCTTCCCCGTACTGGTTCTCTTAGTTCCTTGTCTCAACGAGATAACTTGATTGTTTACTATCTAATTATTAAAAAGAAATTAGATTTCGGTGCTTGGAATATTGAATACATGCTTGAAAGTGTTGCTGACTGTGCTTCTCTGCCATATGGTTTAATTATTGCTCGTATTCTGCAATTATGTCGCGTTGACTTTTCTGCCTGTAAAACCTGTCCTGTGTCTACCTGTTATAACTCTCACATTTTTTCTTCAATAGGGGTATGTTCGTGTTGAGGGTGTCTGGGTTAGAAAGGAAGTTAAGAATGTAAAGCTGCCTGTTGACAAAGCTGGTCCCTCTCATGTTGAATCCCCCGACCTATCACAACTGAAGTGCCTGCTAAGCTCAAAGAGGATGTTAGTGAGCTGAAAGCCTTGATTCTCAATCTTCACTGCAAAAATAACCAAGCTTCAAAGAGTCTAGATAAACTTAAGTTACAAACTTGATAAAGTTGTTGTTGACTCTGCTGCTGATGTTAGACCGGTTCATGAGCGAATTAATGCAGTTGATGTCCAGGCTATGATTGATGCTCTTTCTAGGGATGTGCAGACAAAGCTTGACAGGATGACTGACAATGTTGTCACCACTTTGAGATATTTGCTTGCACCTCATTGAAAACTATTTCTATTTCTTTAGGGCCTGTAATATTTAAACTGCTCCCATGTTCTTTTTGCTTATGCCAAAGAGGGAGAAAAGACGATGCTATATCTATATGTTATATCTATCTATGTCTAGTAACTATATGTGCTGCATCTATGTCATGTGTGTTAATCCTCTACTGGGAAAGAAAAACCATGTACAGCGATGGTTTTTATGTTTACCCTAATTGCAGTTACCTAAACTAGCTCACGCAAAGACTCAAGGGGAGTTGACTATCATAGAAAATTCTAGCAACATCTCAGGGGGAGTCGACTGTCATCATAAAGGGAAGTATCTTCTCACAATCTCCTTTTAATTTTTGTCATCGTAAAAAATGGGGAGATTGTTAGACTTAATTGTGATAATGACAAAAAGTATAGCACTCACACATGATAATTATGGCAGGAGATCGTGATGAAGTAGAAGATCCTTAACGAACAAAAAGAGATCAATCAAGGAGTAAATGCAGGGCAGCCAACTAAGGAAAGAAGCTCGAAGCCTCGGTGCAAGGAAATCGTGATGATGTGGACAAAGATCAATCAAGGGAAGCCAAGTAAGGAAAGAAGCATAAAGCCTCGTCACAAGTTTGGAACATTAAATTTAGAAATGGGAATACACTAAGTCTAGCTCTCACTTTATTCTCAAAAGATAACCAACATCTTTTGAGGATCAATACTCTTGAGTTATCTCTCTCTCTATCTTCACTTAGCATTTAATGAAGATCAATCAAGACTGTTAACTAATATCAATCAAGATCGGTTGAAGACTCACGGAACAAATTAATCAAGAAGATCTGTTGGTAAAATTATGTCAATCATACTCAATGGGAAGATCTGTTGCACAACTATTTATTGAAGAATTCCTGAAGGATAAACTCGCGCTTCTACTTACAATCCACTTTCTCTTTAAGCTTTTACTTGTAACAATCACTGTATTCTTGAGAGTGTACTAGTGAACGAAAGAAAAGAAAGAGAGTTCTAGTAGACGTAATAGTTGTGTCAAAGAAGTTGGTTTGATCATCTATAAATCAGACAAGGTCGTTCTTGCTGAGCAAACTGAATAAAACCAACGAAGGAATACGTTTTTGGTTAACGATAAACCATCGGTGTACTAAAGATTTGAAAGAGCTTAATTAAGAGAGAGACTCTTCCTTGTGACCCAAAGAGACTGGATTAGGAACCACATTGATTCTGAACCAGTATAAAAATACAGTGTCCAACATCTTTACTTTTCTGCACTTTTATTTCTTCCTTACTTATATTTCCAGTTTCAGTTGTCTATCACCTTTTTTAAGTCGACTAATAGTTAAAACGAACAATTTACACCCCCCCCCCCCCTTGTATTTTCAGTAACTTGTCAATCGGTAGTATTTGTATCTAGTTCTAATCATTTAAATTTTGTTTCAGAAAACATTAAGAAATCGATGCCCGAAATAACATACAAATCAGAACTTAGAAGACTATTTGCTGCTCTTACTATAGATCGTTTCATTCTTTTAGATTGAGTAATTATAGAAAAGTTTATGGTCATATGGTTCAAGGTAGTATACACTCTACCTACTGGAATAGAACGATCACGTTCGTAATTATTGCTTGCATGATGTATAGTTTCAGCAGAATCTTCCAATGAGCAGTCAACTAACTTTTTTATCGGACTTATCAAATCATTGAGTAGAAATTAGTAATTTCCAGTGCACAAAAAGTGAGGATCATAAAGAAAAAGGATATATCATACTAGTTAAGTATCATCCATTTGGCGAAAAGCTTCACCATTTACTTTTTCATGTTATGTACATCAGCAGGCTTCCAAAACGATACTACAAAATAATCTTCCAACTAATTATAAAATTAAGGATGCTTTTGATATGTTTGCAAGGACAACAGCTGGACAGAGGATCACTGATATTTATTCTAGAACTAGAGCGCATTTTCTACTAATGTTAATACAAGCTTAGCTTTTTTGATTTATTCAAACTTTGCCCGTTTTCCAATTTTCCACGTTTTTTATATGAACTATCATCTCACCCAAGATCGCTTGTAACATCGTTAAAACCAACAAAATGCTCTTATATTAATACATACTTTGCAAACTTCATCTTTCCTTTATTCATTTGTTATTTTGCTGGGTCGAAAGTTGATGAAGTACCATTAGATTTTACATTATGTAAATCTTCACCTTTCAAACTGTCAGAAATTCTCCAACGCAAGATGCAGAAATTAAATTAGCTAGTGCAAATTGTACATCCATATTGTAAATGTACGTATGAGAAATGCCAAATCCTCCTAGATATTTCTATCAAAGTGAAGCCAATCACTGATGACCAGTTATTGTTCAAGTCGTTATCCAAAAGATATTATCATATAATTCAGATAGAAGCAAAGGGCATAATTTTCGGCCATTACTAATTTGGAGTAGCTAGGTTTATTGACCAATATCACACACAAAACAAAATTAGCACACTAGTTCACTTTTACATAGTACTAGGAATAGGAACCAAGAGAATGTATGCTTAGTCTAGAGGTTCCTACTAGTCCAAGCTAAATAAAGTAAATTAAAAGCATGCATAGAAAATAACTAGCTAGTCACAAGAAACAATAGATGCCTTATCAAGATAGTGAAGTATCTACTTCCCTATGATGTAAACTATGGTTAAATTTCAGTTGCTGGTACACTGCTCTTAGACATTAGATATGAACATGAAAGAAAAAAAAAGAGAAACAAATTGGAACTTTCTTTGACAAATGTTGATATATTATGCATGATATAGCTGAATAAACGAAGAATTAATAATCAATGCATGTCGAAAGCAAAATCTTGCAACATTTTACAATGTTAATTAGGTAGTTACATGAAAATTTATTTGATCTCATTTATGCATGAGTCACTAGCTGATCCTAGTCTTGTTAGAGGAATCTTAGAGAAAGACGTATAATGGATGAGTTCTGGGGAAAACACTAAGCCACGACCTTGTTAAACATTCCTAGTTTCCTAAGGTGGATGAAGCTAAAAAAGTGAAATCAGCACTCGTGGTATCCTATATGGTTTTGCCAATTATTAGGAATTAAAGCTCTCCTCACCCAGTCTTGAGAAATGCATAAAATTCCTTTGTTAGAATCATTCAGTTTAGAACATGTATAGTACTAAAAAAACTAAAAAAATAAAAAGTACAAGAGTAAAAAGAAAAAGAAGAAAGAAATAGGAGTACTACTCACAAACACATTCATTTTAAGTAGTTCACATATATGCTAAAACATTATCCACACTTGATTCCATAAAATCACGTCTATAATCATAATCCTTTTTCATTTCTGGTGGTGGGGGAGGCAGTGCTTGATTATATATGAACCCTTTAAAGATCTCTCTTGACATGCAACATCATAAAATAAAGAACTACTTAAATACTACCATTGTGGTATGAGTTAGACCTCGACACCTACATGTCTATGAATAATCAAAAGGAGACAACATGAAGGAAGGAACTAGAACTTTATTTCATGGGTAGAGTTTCTGATCATCAATGTCTCTAGATAAGAAGGGAAAGTGAGCACAAAGTTTGAACATGCATTTTCCACAGTACGTAAATTGATTTCGTATAATGTATCTCCTTAATTAATACGCCTTCTATTTCTATTAATTAACTATGGATGGAGTATATATGTTGATATCCCCTAATTTTTGTAGTTCTCCATTCATTGTGATTGATCGTTAATTTTTGTAGTTCTCCATTCATTGTGATTGATCGTTCGCACGGTTTAACTGAGAAGAATGCCCCATATACCTAGAAAGCACTTTAAAAAGCTTGCATGAAGCTATAAATTGAACAACCCTACCTAGGGAAATTGGTAGTAACTCAGTACGATCAATCAATTTCTTAGGCACAGCTAGTAGTTGACCATCATCATTCGTTGGCAGGTAAGATCAATTGGGAAAAATGATAGATAAAGTTATTGTAGAATCGAAGGTACTCATTAAGAAGTAAAGCCTCATGTCACGAACACTTCCAATCAAAATTAACCTTCTATAGCAAATGACACTCCAAAAGCAAATGAGAACGAAGACGAAAATGATCATAGAGCAAATATTGATTATGAAGGGCATGAATCTAGTTAATGACAAAAATAATTAGAGAACAAATTAAAGAGTATGAAAAAACATATCAAACACAACGCGTTGAGGCACAAATGTTTGTCTAATTTGATTATCAATATAGAACCATACACATAGTATAACTTGCAAACAATGTTCATATACCTATACACACAATTTCACTTTGTATGTGTGGATATATGCACATATTTCTTGAGATATCTTGAAGCAGCTTTCAGGAAAACAAACTTAACATTTTACTCACCATCAATCTGTCCCCTCTTTTTATATCCCCTTTTGTCTTCTGACTGAAGAACATCAATGACTAACCGCTTCCCACATGCCATTCCCAATACTAGTCTTCCAAACTCAAATTAAACTAACACAGAAGGTGTTCTTTGAACTTTATTTCTGTACACTAACCTTTTCTTCAAACTACTAGTTATGGAAATAAAAATTGATCATCCGGAGCGATTAATTAATGATTATTATAACCAAGACGAAGCTCCAAATCAAGTTCATTTTCATCCACATCCTTCTTGCCTTCTTCTTCGTCGTCATCAATAAGTGTGGGTCCGATTCTCAGGCTAAGATTAGCATCCATATAATTGTTATGCATACCATAATAGTTGTAATTCTCCTGTCTTGAACTCGAATCATCATGGTGATAAACATGTTGGTAACTAGGGTTTGGAGTTTGGAAATAAAACTGATAATTCATCTGTGACCTAGAAGCTGAATAATGATGATGTTGCTCATGACTTGAAACAGGTTCATAGTACCTTGAATTATCAAAAGTAGCTTCATGGGATTTTGTTGAATAAAGAGAAGAAGATTCTTGATGATGAGAATTCTGCTTAGCCTTCAACTTGTCTTTCCTATGAATATTCATGTGACCACCCAAAGCTTGAGCGTTAGTGAAACCTCTCTTGCAAAAATTACACTCATAGGAACGTCCGATTCCTGTGTTATCATCGTTGAATTTCTCCGCTTCGCGATCGGTGTCTTCACTTGAGCTATTGGAATAATTGCTTTTCTTTTCGGATGCCATTGATGGTGAAATTTAGCTAGCAAGTTGCTCTTTTCTTCTTTTCTTCTTCTTTCTTGAAAGATTTTTCACTTGGGGTTTAGCAAATTGAAGTGTCTATGTTAGTCCTTAGCAGCGATCATTTTATAAGTGGTTGAAAAATATTAGGGTTAAGGAGACAATGACAGAAAATTTACCCTTGTATGTATGTGTACTATTTCAGCTAAGACTATTTTCTGTTTTATATTTTTAGTTGAAATTTGTCCCTGTTTTTCTATTCCCTGCCGGCTTCATACGTGCTCGTGCTTTCGTTTATGGATTTAATTTATATAGGTGAATTTTCTTTCATCACTATATATCACGGCAGTATATAGTAAATTGTCTACTAGCTATTAGCAATTGATTCGACTTATCATAAAAAGGTTATGCGGTAATGTTCAGATATATTGATGGTGTAAATTATCTTTAAACTGTGTAGTGTGTTTCTTTTTCGTTCTTCAATTCAACAGAAATGTCATTAAACTAAATCTAGAAGCAACGAATTTACAATAAAACTAAGAGCTTAGAAATGAATAGTATGTACGTATATAGTGTCTAGCCTCTCTTGTAAATTAAAATAATAAGCAACTAATTTACTTGTCTCTTAACCCGAATGAGGGAAATATTATGACTTCAGTATTTAAAGTTTTCATATATTAATCTCCTCTCACTGTCCCACTTCTTTTTCCGTGGAATGGAGCCACATTGCTATGGGAGTGGGTGGTTTGCGTAGAACTCCTCACACGTGCACTCGTGACTCGAGTGGGACCAAAGAAAGGTTAAAATAGTTTGATTTTCTCACGTCGTTATTCTCCTTATTATTATTTTTTAATCTTTCAAGTTTAAAGAGATTAGTATTACTATGTTTAAATAGAACGTTCTAAAACTAAGTTCCCACTGTCTCTTGTATGAACAAAAGTTTCTATAATTGACTTGATCTTATCTCAAATCACTAAAAACACTTCTTAACTTTTACAATTACGATGTTCATTTTCTTATGACTAAATCTTATCTTTTCAAAAGTTCTTGTTTATTTACTTTTAGAATTCAACGTTCATTTTTCAATTAACGAGACTTGATTTCAATAATTTTACGAGACTCAACAGTACTGTTAGTTACTTCGACAAAGCCACGATGTTAAATTTCTGCCTGGAGCTTGTAGTGATTTGAAGATTAAATGTGACTTAGCTAAGAAGGAAATGAAGAGGAGGAACGAGCTAAGAACAGGAGGGAAATGAGCTAAGATATTTTGGAAAAAATGTTAACTGCTTCAATACCAAGCTATTATACTTATTTATAAAAGTCAATGAGAGAATAAACAATATCTACTAACCACTAACTAACTAGTCTAGTCAGCACTAACCACTTTACAACTAACTGTGATTAACTTAGCTAACTCCTAACCATATGCCTAACTACTATGTTATGCTGCTACTTTCTACACTCCCCTCAACCTGGTATGTGCAAAGAGATTGAACACTCCCATCTTGGAAACCAAGTGTTCATGTTGAGCTTTATTTAGTGCCTTGGTCATAATGTCTGCTTGTTGCTCCTTTGTTCCCACATGATGTGTCTGTATCATCCCCTATTGAATTCGCTCCCTAATAAAATGATAATCTATCTCTATATGCTTTGTTTTCTCATGGAATACCATATTAGCTGCTATTTGTAAGGCTGCTTTGTTGTCACAGAACAATCCAATAGGCATCTTCACCCTTATTCCCAGTTCTCTAAACAATCCTGCCAACCATATTAATTCTGAGACTGTAGAAGTCATGATTCTGTACTCAGCTTCTGCGATGCTTTTAGAGACTGTATGCTGCTTCTTTGACTTCTAAGAAATCAAAGACCTTCCAAATTTCACCACAAATTCAGTCATTGACCTTCTTGTATTAGGGCATGAAGCCCAATCTGCATCACATTATGCTGTTATAATGGGCTTCTTCTCACTACTCATCAGTGCCCCATTCCAAGCTCTCTCTTCACATATCTTACCACTCTTGGGCATTCCAAGCTCTCTCTTCACATATCTTACCACTCTTAAAGCTGCTTCCCAATGAGACTTCTTAGGCTCTTGCATAAACTGGCTCAAAGTCTGTATTGAAAATGCAATATAATGTCCAGTCTTGTTAAAGTTAAATACAGCAACTTTCCAATTTGGTATTGCTCTTTATTTTCCAGCAACTCATCTTCCTTAACTCCCATTAAGTCATCTAACTCTTTTGTAGTGAATTTCTGATTGCAATCCAGTGGTGTAGTTGTAGGCTTAGCTTCACTCAGTCCCAAGTCTGCAATTAGCTCTAAGGCATACTTCTTCTAATTCATCACTATTCCACTCTTTGACCTGCTGAACTCAATACCAAGAAAGAACTTCAGTTCACCCAAATCTTTAATTTTAAATGCTTGTTAAAGCTTCTGCTCTGTTGCCTCTGCTAGCTCAATATTTCATTCCTTGTAATCAACATGTCATCCACATATACAAGGATGACCATAGTGCTACCATGTTGTTTCTTGGTAAACAATGAGTAATCTAGGCAGCTTTGTCTGAATCCTTGTTGAACTAGAGCATTAGTCATCTTCACATTCCACTGTCTACTTGCTTCTTTCAATCCATATAATGATTTGACAAGTCTGCACACAGTGCCTGATTTCTCCTCCTGACTTGCAAAGCCTTCTAGTAATTGCATATACACTTCATCATACAGATCCCCTTGCAAGAATGTATTGTACACATCCATTTGATGAATGTGCTACCCTTCTTGTGCTGCAACTAAAATCAAAGTCCTTACTATGGCTATCTTGACCACAAGTGAGAATGTTTCATGATAGTCCAAGCCTTCCTTCTGACTATATCCCTTGGCTACTAGCCTTGCTTTGTACCTCTCAACTGTTCTATCTGCTTTGTATTTAACCTTGAACACCTATTTACACCCTATAGGTCTTTTTCTTGGTGGCAACTTGACAATTCTCCATGTCTTGTTGTCCTCTAGAGCTTGAATCTCAGCTTTCATTGCTTCAACCCACTTTGGATCTCTAGATTCTTCTTTGAATGTTCTTGGTTCCACAATACTTCTATGAGCTGCAAGGTATATGTTTATGTAACCTTTGCTTGTCTCTGAATATCCCATCATCACAGACGTTATTGCTCTTGTCTCAAACTTGTCATGATTATTCAGCCTCCTGGCATAACACAAACAGCTCATTATTCTCAAGAGGCTCAAGTCTGGCTTCCTACCATGAAAAGCTTCATGTGGGCTTAGTCCATTTAGTACTCCTGTAGGTAACCTATACATAATGTACACAGCTGCCAAAATACAGTGTCTCCAAAATTTCAGTAGGATTCTGGCTTGAAATCTAATTCCTTTAGCAAGTTCAAAAATGTATCTATGCTTTCTCTCAGCAATTCCATTTTGCTGAGGGGTGTAAACACAAGTTATCTGATGTATTATTCCATGAGATTCAAAAAGTGTCATGCTTTCTGTGTTAACAAACTCTCTTCCATTGTCTGACCTCACTATCTTTACCTGCATCCCAAACTGAGTTTCCACAATCCAGAAGAATTTTCTTAGTATAACAATCACATCACTTTTGTGTCTAAATACACCTATGTCATTCTTGAATTATCATCAACAATAATAAGAAAGAACTTATTTACATTATATGTTTTAGTACAGTAAGGGCCCTATATATCCAAGTGCAGTAATGAAAAAGGAGTTTCTGCTCTATGTACACTGTCCTGAAAAGGCAAACGAGTGTTGTTTAGCTAAAGGGCAAACTGAACAGCTCTCTAACATGTCCTTTCCTTCTTTATTATTTATACAAAAAAATTTCTTTAATACTCCAGCTGAAGTGTGTCCCAGTCTTCTATCCCATAGTTTTAAGTCATTTAGCCTCCTTCCTTGTATTCAATACTATATCTGTGTCCTTGCTTTCTTTTGCATATATTTTTTCAGGTGTTTGTGGCATCAAGTAGAGTCCATTATGTTCTCTACCAGTCTGCATCACCTTCCCAGTGAAGAGGTCCTGGAATTTGCAAAATGTTGGGAACAAAGTGACTGAACAATTCAAATCTTTGGTTAGTCCTGATACTGACAACAAACTATATTTAAAATATGGCACTATCAACACATCATTCATCATTTTTCCACCCAAAACCTTACATTTTCCAGTCTGTGTTACATAAGCTACTTCTCCATTTGGTAGATGTATCTTTTTTTGCTTCAGGCCTGCTTACCTGCCTCTTATCAAGTACCATATCTTCGTCTGGTGTCATATGACTTGTCGCACCTGTATCTATAATCCACTCTCTGTTATTGCAATTAACAAAGAATGCATTTACATTACATGCCATGTTGACTGGCTCTTCCATCTTGTTCCCTTTATTGATCATTTTCAGGATCCGGTTAAGCTGTTCTTCTGAGAAGTAAGTTGGTTGTATCTCATCATTACATGACATCTTTCCAGAGTTTCCAGAATTATAGTAGGCTGATTGTCCTAATGCATTCACATTTCTACCTACATTATTGTATCCACGTTGTGGCCTTTCATCAGCAATCATATTTCCCTTTTCAGCAGTCCTGCTTACTTCATAAAATTCATAATCCCTGTAGCTATTGCATTATAGGCTAAGTTATTTCCATGTTTTCCTCTAGGCTTATAGTCATCAGGGTATCCAATCAACTTCCAACAACCATCTCTAGTATGACCTTTAAGGTTGCAAAAGTCACACTTCAAGTTACAATTCTTCTTCTGTCTTTGTGGATTTCCTTTCCTAGCACTCATCAAGGCATTCATATCTAAGTTCTCATGTGCAACACTCATGTGAGCCATAGTCCTCTCACTTTCTCTATCAACAAGCATTGCATATGCTTGATTAATACTAGGTATTAGTATCATCATCAATATCTGTTCTCTAGCATGATCATAGGTCTCATTCAATCCCATTAGAAACTGTAGAAGTTTCTGTCTATGCATATGATCTATGTAATCCCTAGGTCTCACACAGTCACAACTAGGGTTAGGGGTTATGCAGTCATACTCATCTGGTGCAAGCAAACCCGAAGGAAATGCTAAACACAGAATGCGGAAGAAAATGACAAGAAAGTAAAGATAGAAGCAAGATCTTGCTTCTATTCAAAAGAACAGTGAGGAACCTGTCTCAAAGCTCGATTGAAGGAAAATCAAGACGCACCTATACTATGCAACAATCCTCAAGAAAGACCCGCTTCTTGCAAATTGAATGATCAAGAAGAAATTGTTCAAACGAATAACACCGGTTGACACAAGTTCTTTAAAAGCCCACGTCGGGGTTCGGCTCCATCGGAGACTCACAATAGCACTTGCTATGTTTTTCATATACTAAAAACTTGACTTCTACAATGAAATGGAAATGGACTATTTATAGACTATGTTAAGGATAAAGTAGTAAATAGTCACAAGTGACTAATAAAAACAAGCCACGCAGGGCTGAGCTAAGTTTGTGTTCGGCAGCCTTGACTTCGGTGCTCGGTTGCTTGCTCGAACTCATTTTCCTCGGATGCTCACTTGTCTTCGATTTCATTGTCCTCGGTCACTTTGCCTTCGGGCTCAAATCTGAAGATAATGCCTTCGGTTCTTGAGCCCGGCCACTCAGCTTCGGAGTAGATGCTTTCCTTCGGCCAGGCAAAGTGAATGTGCACATCGTGCAACAGCTTGGCTTGGCTTCGTGTCATCGGTCTCCTCGGTGGATCGAACACTTGATCAGCACGTGTTCGGGCTGCATCATCCTCCCCTTCTTGAGAAGATTTCGTCCTCGAAATCGAGCCCTCCTCGTCCTCCGAAGTTTGACCTACAACACAAGGAACTAAGTCAGCAACATTAAAGGTGTCGGACACGTTATACTCACCAGGGAGGTCGATCACGTAAGCATTGTTGTTGATCTTGGTCAACACTTCAAATGGACAATCTCCTCGAGGAGCCAACTTTCCTTTCCTTTGGTTTGGGAAGCGTTCCTTTCGGAAGTGAACCCAAACCCAAACCCAATCCCCCTTCTTTAATTCCAACTTTTTTCGTCCCTTGTTTTTTTTCAATGCAACCTTTGCATAAGATTCCTCGAGGTTCTTCTTCACCCTTGCATGCAATTCGATTAAGGCAGCTGCTCGTCGAGTACCTTCAAAATCAAGAACAGAATCTCGAGGCAATGGGATTAAATCAAGTGGAATCAAAGGATTAAAACCATACACACATTCAAACAGGGTCATGTTTATCATTCTATGCACCGTTCGATTATATGCAAACTCCATCATGGGCAAACGATCAGCCCAGTTTCCGACCTTTCCTTTGGTCATTGCTCGAAGCAACGATCCCAAGGTTCGGTTAACTACCTCGGTCTGTCCTTCAGTCTGAGGATGGTGAGACGTCGAGAATAATAACTTGGTGCCGAGGGCACCCCACAAACACTTCCAAAAATGACTCAAGAATTTTGAGTCTCGATCACTCACAATAGTACGAGGCACACCATGCAATTTCAACACATTAGAAACAAACAAGGTAGCTACATATTGTGCATCATCACACTTTTTGCAAGGAATAAAGTGAGCCATTTTTTAAAAACGGTCAACCACCACGAAGATGCTATCATGTCCTCCCCCGACCTAGGTAACCCCAAGATAAAGTCCATGGATATATCAACCCAAGGTCGATCAGGCACAGGCAACGGGGTATACAAACCATGAGGGTTGGACTTCGAGTTAGCTTTCTTGCAAACTAGACAAGCGTTGCAAAGCTTTTCCACATCTCGTCGCATTTTGGGCCAATGGAACTGCTCGATCAAGATACCAAGAGTTTTATCGACACCGAAGTGTCCCATCAGACCACCGGAGTGAGCTTCTCGAACTAAGAGCTCTCTCCACGATGACACTGGCACACAAACCCTCCCATTCTTGAAGAGGTAGCCATCGTGCCACTGATATTTCTCAACCCTTCGGCCACTCAAGATTGCGTCACGAACGCATTTCAGCTTGGGATCGTCTTCGTACATCGACTTGATGCTTTCAAATCCCATGAGCAACGAGGCGAGAGTGGTCGCTAAGGCAAATTTCCTCGATAGCGCATCGGCGACAACATTGTCTTTACCCTTTTTGTAATGAATTACATAGGGAAAGCTTTCAATGAATTCTACCCACTTGGCATGTCTTCGGTTCAATTTCTCCTGTCCTCGGAGATGCTTCAAGGACTCATGATCGCTTTTGATCACAAACTCTCGAGGCCACAAATAATGCTGCCAATGGGCGAGTGCTCGAACGAGGGCATACAATTCTTTGTCATACGTAGAGTAATTCAAAGTTGCACCGTTAAGCTTTTCGCTTAAGTAAGCGATCGGCTTCGATTCTTGCATCAGCACTCCTCCGATCCCAACTCTAGATGCATCACACTCGACTTCGAATGCTTTGCCGAAGTCAGGGAGTTGCAACAACGGGGCAGAACAAAGCCTCCGTTTCAACTCTTGGAAGGCCCTTTCTTGGGACTCTCCCCACACAAATAGATTGTCTTTCTTAACCAGCTCGGTTAAAGGAGCTGCCACGGTGCTAAAGTCACGAACAAACCTTCGGTAAAAGCTAGCTAAGCCATGGAAGCTACGAACTTGTGATACCAAGGTTGTAGTTGGCCAATCTTTGATAGCTTCGACTTTTGACTCGTCGACTTCGACACCATTAGCACTGACAACGAATCCAAGAAAGACTACACGTTCGACACAAAAGGCACATTTCTTGAAGTTAGCGTATAACTTCTCTTCTCTAAGTTTATCAAGCACTAGCCTTAGGTGTTCAACATGTTCATCCACAGATTTACTATAAACAAGTATGTCATCGAAGTAAACGACAACAAACTTATTTATGAACGGTTTGAGCACATGGTTCATCAGTCGCATGAATGTGCTCGGTGCATTGGATAAGCCAAAAGGCATCACCAACCATTCGTAGAGACAGAACTTGGTCTTGAATGCGGTTTTCCACTCGTCTCCGGGTTTCATTCGGATTTGGTGGTAACCGGACCTGAGGTCTATCTTCATAAAGCATGAAGAACCACTTAACTCATCTAGCATGTCATCTAATCGTGGGATAGGATGACGATACTTTACCGTTATTTTGTTGACTGCTCGGCAATCAACACATATTCGCAATGTTCCATCTTTCTTTGGGACAAGTATAACTGGAACGGCGCAAGAACTCAAGCTCTCTCGAACAAGGCCCTTGTTCAACAACTCATCAACCTGCCGTTGGAGCTCTTTGGTGTCTTCAGGTTTACACCGGTATGCAGGTTTGTTGGGGATTTGTGACCCCGGTACGAAGTCAATTTGGTGCTCGATTCCTCTCAACGGAGGTAATCCACCTGGCATTTCTTCAGGGAACATGTCTCCAAAGTCCTGCAAAACACTTTGTACAGCACTAGGCAAAGGGTTATCATTAGAAAAATCATCATTAGAGTTAAGAAAGATACCCTTGTGCACGAGGCAAATCATCATCTGATCGTAGTCGTTGCCTCGTAGTAACTCACCCAGTTGCATGATTGCACAGATTCCTTTGATTGCATAGATTCCTTCTACTTCGGGCAGTGAGTTTGTCTCTTCGGCCCCCAATTTTGCTCCTATCGGAAGCTTAGCTTTGGCCGCTTTTTTCAATTCTTTCATCCGTTTATAGTCCTCGGTGACTTGTTTTGGAGACAAGGGTTTGAGTATGAAACTCTTCCCATCGAGCTTGGTGGTGTAAGTGTTGGATCTTCCATTGTGAATAACCGACCGGTCATACTGCCATGGTCTGCCCAAGAGCAAATGACAAGCTTGCATCGGCACCACATCGAATATCATTTCATCTTGATACTCGCCAATTCTGAACTTGATCCATACTTGTTTGACAACTCTCAATTCTCCACACTCATTCAGCCATTGTAATTTATAAGGGTGGGGATGCTTCAACGTAGTTAGTCCCATTTGTGAAACCAAGGTTTGGCTCACCACATTTGCACAACTACCAGAGTCAATGATCATCGAACACACCTTGCCCCTCACTCGACATCGGGCATGAAAGAGATTTTCTCTTTGGTTGTCCTCTTCTTCAAGAGTCATGCAGCTCAAATTCCTTCGAACCACAAGAAACATTTCCGGATGATCTGCTTCGGTAGCTTCATGATCATCATCACCTTCAGCTCGGTCAGCCTCCTCGATAAATTCCTCATCGGTGTCACTTGCTTGCTCATGGACGGTTCCATCTTCGAGCAGAAGCATAGCTTTGCGAGTGGGACACTCTTTTGCCATGTGACCATAACCTTTGCATTTGTGACACTGAATATTTGAAGCACTAGGAGAGTTGAGTTGAACTTTACCTCCCACTTCTCTTGATTGGTTGCCGGTCACACCCCTCTCGAAGGGTCTATTCGAATCTCGAACAGTGTTGGCACTTGTTTGGTTTGGACTCTTCCATTCTTTACCTCGGTTCAAAGGAGTAGAAGTAGTGACTCCTCGATACCGGTTTGCCTTATCATCCTTCACCAACCTTTCAGCTTCGGTGGCAGCATCGAACAGATCTTCCAACGTGTGATACACGTGTAGTCTCAATTGAGATGACACATCCCGAGCCAAGCCATTTTTGAAGCGGATAATGGCTTGTTCTTCGTCTTCGGTCAGATCAAGATTCAACTGAATCTTTTCAAATTCATCATGATACTCTTGGACTGACTTGGACCCTTGCTTTAAGTCATAGAGCTTTTGCATCTGAGTTTGCCTATACTTAGCACTCAAATACTTAGCATCCGTTGCTCTCATCAACTGTGGCCAAGTATTAACTATGGGATAGTCATTCCTTCATCTATGCGTTTTTTCAGATTCCCACCACGTAGATGCATAAGCTTCGAACGAAGCTATGGCATGGGCAGATTTTCTCTCATCGGTCATCTCATTGGTTTCAAAGATGCGCTCCATCTTAAGCTTCCATTCAAGATATTCATCCGGATCACTAGTTCCTTTAAAAGGTGGAATAGTGATCTTGACACTGTTCAAGTTTGAGTCTCGAACACCACGAACCTGTTCGGGATACTCATCATTTCGATCATCAGCCTCACGCTCAATATTTCTTTCAACATTTGCGCCTCGGCCTTCGTTGAGCGAATGGCGGCTCATTCTCATATTCGTCCTCGGGAAATTCCTCTTCATCAACCTCTTCGACAACGATCCCAAGATCTCTTCGGGCCTTTGGAAGTGGTATCTTCTCTCCTCGGGGAATGCCCAAGTTTTGATAGTTTGCTTGGGGATTGCCCAAGTTGAGTTCTCTTCGAATTGCTTCACTCGTCAACTGATGTTGTCGAACAAGCTCAGCATACAGTTCAGGTTTCATCGGAGTGGAGTTGCTAGTTCCAGCGCCGGACCTAATCATGGCCACGGACGCGTTTTCTTGTTCGAGTTGAGCTACTCGAACACTCACTCCTCTTACTTCGGCACTGACGCCTTGTATCGCAGCCATGAGATCGGCTAACGACACTTCGGGCTTCTCAATGCCTTTGCCATCGCCTCCATTCCCAGCCATGGTACCTGCACAAATCAAAGACCAAACAAAATATTAAGGTTAGAAATCACCTCACACACTCCCTCACCTTTGATGGGTGGCACTCGGGTCCACTCAATTTATGGGTTCGGTTTTTGGTCACTCAAGAACTTGTAGCCAATGGCTTCCTCGGTTGATCAACTTCTCTCAATTCCTTCGAATTCGACAAGTTACGATGTCTTACTTTGGGAAGAGTGAGTTGATTTTGACTCGATCGGAACGGACAGCTATTTACTCTTGCGCTTGGGAAGTCAAAAGAATTTTCTACGAAATTGGACTTCGGTCACCCACGCACGAGTTCCTATCAGCTCAAATGAGTTAGTACGACCTCGAGTAGGACAATTACTCAAAAGATCCACTAACTAGAATTTCGGACAGAAGGAAAGTGAAAACTAGGAGAATCTACCCGTTGATTCCCCTTTGGAATCTTTTTCGAACACACCAACTCTTGTCCGTACAAGAGTGGTCCCTCCTTGGTACGGATAGGGTTTTACCTTATCCAATTTCTCTTTCTCAGCCGATAACTTTTCACCTGGGGTTTTGTTCTTTACACTTTACCCCTTTCTTCTTCAATAGAACAGTGAAGCTTGCTCCGGCGTACGGACAATTTAGCTTCGGTTCAGTGACCACGAATTTTAACAGACCTGGGTTGCTTCTTCAACTCCGGTTCCAACAACAACCGAGGAAATCAATTCAAGTTCTTCGAGCTAAGAACCAGCTCGTTCGTGTCGTACATTGTTACGATTTTATAACAATTTTCCGGCGTACGGACAACGATTTCAACTCAGAACTTCGATTTTCAAGCACAAAACAAACCCAAATCACTCAAGAACCACCACTCTTCATCGGTTTCAACCAAACACGATTGGGTTCGAGTTCCAGTCACCAACAATTCTCAAAACAGTCCAAAATTTCACCAAGAAACACTAGTCACGAAATTGGTACGTCGGGTGCTTGTTGGAATCAGGAAACAATGGTGAACAAGAATCAATGGTTGTTTAATCCCAACAACCAACAATCAAACACAATTTTTGAATTTTTTATTTTTCTATTTTTTTTTTTTAATAAACGCTCAGCAACAACAATCAAACACACGGAAGAAAGCTGAAACTGAAGACAAAAGCACGATTTAAGTGAACAGGATTTGAGGTTGTAAGAACAAACTCAAACCTTGCTCTGATACCAAGATGGTGCAAGCAAACCCGAAGGAAATGCTAAACACAAAATGCGGAAGAAAATGACAAGAAAGTAAAGATAGAAGCAAGACAAATCTTGCTTCGATTCAAAAGAACAGTGAGGAACCTGTCTCAAAGCTCGATTGAAGGGAAATCAAGACGCACCTATACTATGCAACAATCCTCAAGAAAGACCCGCTTCTTGCAAATTGAATGATCAAGAAGAAATTGTTCAAACGAATAACAGCGGTTGACACAAGTTCTTTAAAAGCCCACGTCGAGGTTCGGCTCCATCGGAGACTCACAATAGCACTTGCTATGTTTTTCATATACTAAAAACTTGACTTCTACAATGAAATGGAAATGGACTATTTATAGACTATGCTAAGGATAAAGTAGTAAATACTCACAAGTGACTAATAAAAACAAGCCACGCAGGGCTGAGCTAAGTTTGTGTTCGGCAGCCTTGACTTCGGTGCTCAGTTGCTTGCTCGAACTCATTGTCCTCGGACGCTCACTTGTCTTCGAGTTCATTGTCCTCGGTCACTTTGCCTTCGGGCTCAAATCTGAAGATAACGCCTTCGGTTCTTGAGCCAGGCTACTCAGCTTCAGAGCAGATGCTTTCCTTCGGCCAGGCTAAGTGAATGTGCACATCGTGCAGCTGCTTGGCTTGGCTTCGTGTCATCGGTCTCCTCGATGGATCGAACACTTGATCAGCACGTGTTCGGGCTGCATCATCCTACAATAGTCGTAGCTTAGAGTAATAGGCAGAAATAGAACTGGTACCTTGCTGTGCTGTTGCAATATCCTTGTGCAATTGGAAAATTCTGGATTCATTCACCTTATTAAACCTTTCTTCTAGATCCTTCCACACCTTGTTTGCACTAGTGGAATACACAATTCCACTGAACAATTCCTTACTGACGCAGTTCATGATCCACGAGAGTACGATCACGTTAGATCTCTCCCACTGATTTGCTAACCCTAGACCATAATTCTCCTTTTTCCAGGTTTCGTCGATCATTCCTAGCTTATTTGTTCCAAAATAGCTACTTTCATCGCACGGCTCCACACAGAGTAATTCTCCGATCCAGTTAGCTGTAGTGAGATTAGAATCTCCTCCGATGTGTCATTTACGTGAAGAAACAGTAGATGATTGTGATCCAATCCTTCTGGTGTATCATTTCTTACTTCCTCCGCCGCATTTCTAACTTGCTCCAGCGTGTCTCTTCCATTCCTCGCCGGAATCTGGGTTTTTCCATCCGCCATTGCTAAATTTTAGGTTAATCTTCAAAATTTTGTCTGATCTTCTATTCTCGATCACACTAGTGACTTTTTTGCTCTGATACCATGTAGTGATTTGAAGATTAAATGTGACTTAGCTAAGAAGGAAATTGAGAGAAGGAACTAGCCATGAACAAGAGGGAAATGAGCTATGATATTTTGGGAAAAATGTTAGCTGCTTTTATAGCAAGCTATTACACCTATTTATACAAGTCAATGAGAGAATAAAAAATATCTACTAACCACTAACTAACTAGTCTAGTCAGCACTAACCACTTTACAACTAACTATGATTAACTTAACTAACTATGATTAACTTAACTAACTCTTGACCATATGCCTAACTACTATGTTATGCTGCTACTTTGTACAGAGCTCGATCTCATTACTGATATATTACATGTGATTGATAAAAGTGAATTCAAACGAATATCATACAACATGTGAAAGTAACTTTCAAGATCATTTTCATAGCAGTAACAATTATAGAAATCTTTCTTTTCTGATTTCTTTGAGCTGCCCAACCCAAATTGACTAGGTCATTAAGAATAATTGATGCTTACACTTCTGTCTAGGCTAGTGGCTAGTGCCAAACAGCTCAATGTGATGAGACGTACCCATTTATAGTATGCTAGTTGGTTGTATTAACCATTTATCATTATTGTTAAATATAGAGCTTTTATGTTATTATCTTATAAATGTTTGATTACTAGTATATAATTACTTTTACACAATTTTTGCATTAAAAACATAAAACACATGAACAACAGATATATATCATTACAAACAAAACAAAAATTAACAAGGGAATGATTCTGCCGTAAATTGCCTAATTTGTTGTTAATTACTTAATTATATCATTATTCCGCTGATAATATCCATCATCTAACATCATCTGTCACAAAGTACGCAGCAATATTTTCAGGTGTATATAGCTTAGGAAATTAAGATTAAGCCTATGAAAATGTTGATTACAAGCATGTTGCGCCAGATACATTGCTATGCGGGTTGCTATAAGTAAACTGATAAGACGGCTAATGACGCGTTTAAGGATTGAAAGTATCAAATGCTTATGGTTTTGACAATGTCTTAATAACGAAATTAGTGCTAGCAGACGGCAAATTAAGCCTACTGCAGGCAAAAAATAAAACCTTTGCAGATCCAGCTAAAAGTACAACGATTTTAAAATATTTAGTGGACTGATCGAAGTAAAGAATCAATGAAAGTTACAGAACTGGTTTCCCTGCGGTTTCTAATACATTGACCTAGCCTTTTAGGGGCCGTTTGTCTTGAGTCTTGAAGAACCAATACCCACATACAAAATGGCATGACGTTAGTACAATGTTTGGTGCACATTGGAGAAGGTTTAATACTCACATAAAATTAATACAATATTTTGTTGCATTTTCTTTTTTTCTCCATAAATAATATCTGCATTAATTGCGCGGGAATCTATATATTTTTAAGCAGGATGGTATATACGTGGAATAAAGAATGTAGGTATTAGCAATCCATGTAGTAAATTTTCAAAATGACAAACTAGCTCTCATAATATTGAGAATAATTCTTTAAACTTATTTAAAATAAACTGATATTTTAAATTATACATTATATATTAAGTTGTAATATAAATGATTTAGGAAATATAATACATGTACTTCAATTCCAACATTATAATACCCACATAAGTAATACCCGCAATGCTAATACCCATATTGCTAATCCTCGTATTACTAATACCTACATAATCTATCTTCAAACCAAAGGACACCTTACTGAACGAGTATTTCTTTTTCTTGTTATTCCTTTGATTCGAATGCCGAGTCTGTGGGCATCAATGGTTTGCCTTTTGTATCACATTTGATATGGAACGACCCCCAACTGTCTCTCGACCCATTATAGCTACAATATAAAAAGTTTTGTAATAATAAGTATGGAGTATTTTTTAATCACGGTATATATAAAATTTGTGGCTAATTTTTAGCCACCCCACATTTTACTATGATATGCTATAAGAAAAATAATTGTTCTAAATGCTTTAGCCACAAAATGTTATATATTCCGCTGCGATGAATTGCATAATTATAGATGCCTAATATTGTAGTGTTAGATTTTTCTTTTTGTTACTACTACATCCAAGATCAAAATATATTTGATGGGTAATATGAGTAATTAGGATATGTAATTTTTTGAAACACACAGATTCTCCATTCCACAATGAATGGCATGTTTCGGATATCGAGAGTCAAACGAGTTTATCTTTGACCGTAATATGTCTATATGCCTTTTAAATATTTTGAATTATTAATTATTGTGACTTATAGTACTTTTTATGTAGTTTCCAAATATATAAATATCGTTCGAAAAAACTTAAAAATTATATGGTCAAATTCACAGTCAAAATAAACTCGTTTGACTCTCGAAATTCGAAACATGACATCCATTTTGAAACAGAGGAGGTATGAATCATGAACGAGATAATCGAACAGGTCTGCCACTGGATCAAAATATAAAAAACACAATCACAATTATGAATAAGATATCATTACATAATCATCATACGATACCAAGGAAAGTTATTTAAATAGCAGGAAAATACTAAATACATATCGAGTGTATACACATACCAAGTGCACACAAATGAATATAGTCCGAGTGCATAATGACAATTGCATATTGAGCGCATAACCATATCAAGTGCATACATCTGAATAGCATAGTGCAGACACATACCAAATGCATACAACAAAATATTGTCAGGGTGCATTAGAAATGTATGTCGAGTGCATAAGCCTAAAGAGTGCATATATCTGAATAGTGAAATACCAATTGCATAATTAATTGCGTACTTACAAATTTACAAACTTTCCGCCATAAAAATATCAAACAAAGGAAAAAAGCAAAAGTCTTGAAGTGCATCTATACATGGATACATGTACATCGAGGCCACCTGAGCTTAATGCTTTTCCGTAGGAAAGAAAATTTCACACAAGCCAAACTTCAAAACTTTTATATAGAGGATCCACCTCTGTGCATATCGTGCATGATAGATCAAAATTGCTTCTGTTAGAGGATAAAACATAGAAGCCGATAGCAAAAAGGTATAAACATACAGAAAGATACCCTTTTCAAATAATCATAAGACATTAAAATTGAAAAATGAGAGATGAAAGTACTCACAAACTAGAATCGCAAAGGTGAAGCTGTACCATTGTTAAAACTCTTATTTTAGGTGACGCCCCTTACCAGCTTCCTTTCTTAGTTTTTTTTATCTTAGGGTTGAAAACGTTAGAACCAGTGTCGGATGCAAATTGTTTGTCTAGGGGACTCAAAAGATATAGTTGTTGTACATCATAGTCGAATTAAGGACCTCCGTCATAAGATTGATACTTCTTCACCACTAAGAGAATATTTTGTTGTTAAGGAGACTCAAAATTATTATATATCCGTATAAAAATATTTTTTTATTTATATAAAATATATAATTTTTAAACGAAGGGGTATCAATTGATACACATTGTATGCTCCTACGTCCGCCCATGGTTAGGACTAGAATTTCATAGGTGTAACAAGATGTAAGATGCAATTATGGGATGGCTACTTATGTATTTTTCCCCTAAACATTCTCAGCCATTATTCATTTTGATTTTCCTTCTTCTCCTAGTCACTTAGTATATTTTTTTTTTCTTTTGTAATCTTTTTAGTATTTCTAATATATTTTTTATATTCAGAAATCCAATAACATACCCATGTTAAGCCTTAATTCGAGGGATAAATACTAAATTTAACCTTTCATTTACTTAAGGCTAGAATATAATCATGGGATGTGATCCAGTCCAGGATTTTACTGTCCACGAATGTTAAATGCATTGCAGAATGGAGGACATATTTATCATAAAAAATTAATAGTCTTGATTTGCTTGTATTAGTGTCATTTATTGTATTATTTATTTTATTATACATTAGATAGTCTTTAAAAAGATACTCCTAAGTACATAACAAAAATGGGCAGCCTAGCAATTTCTCAAACACTGACACCTCTACAACATTTGCTAGAACCGTGCTATCAGAAAAATAGAAGGAAAGGGGTTTGGTTTAGCTACTTTAGATCTAAAAATGTCAGATTTGAGTGATTGTTTTCATCTAGTTCTCCTTTATATTTATGAGGGAATGTATGTGGAGGAAGATCTAAGGTGGAAGAAGATGTTAAAAGGCTCATCTAGCGAATTCTAGGTCGATGAAGAAGATGAAGATAGATAGGGGAAGAAAAAATTAGCTTCATTAATAAGCTAACAGAGAAAGAGATACTACACTGTTATATTAAATCAGATAACTAACTAGTAACTAATTAACTCTAGTTAAGTTAGTATATATACAGCTGACTCAATACTCCCCCTCAAGTTGAGGGGAGAAATACATTTTTCATTCCCAGCTTGCCTAATAGGTAATTATGTTGTGGCTTACACAGGCTCTTGTAGAATATCTGCTAGCTTTCTTTGGTACCAATATGCATGTTTGAACCTGGCCTTTTCCAATTCTTTCACAATCGATATCGATATATTTAGTCCTCTCATAAAATATAGGGTGATCTGCAATTTGTTTTGCTGCTTTACTATCACAAAAGAGCTGAACAGGCTACTCCAGATCAACTCCTAATTCCTTGAATAACCCAATCGGCCAAATTATTTCAACAACTATAGATGCCATACTCCGGAATTCTGCTTCAGTAGAGCTTCTACAAACTGTTCCTTGTTTCTTTGATTTTCAAGAGATTAAAGATTATCCAAGTTTCACAACATACTCTGTGACAGATCTCCTTGTCTCCCCACAGGCTCCCAATTAGAGTCACAGTATGCCCTTAATTTCTGATCACCTCTGGCAGGCATGAATAAGCCCAGACATGGTGCATTCTTTACATATCTAACAACTCTCAAGGTAGCTTCCTAGTGTGAAGCCTTATGGGCATGCATATACCGACTAAGGACCTGAACAACAACGGCAATAGCTAGCCTAGTCATAGTCAAGTATAACAGTCTTCCAACTAATATTTGATATTTCCCTTTGTCCACCAAAAACTCATCATCTAACTCAGTATTAGTCTTCATAATAGTATCATATTCTATTGAAGTCAGTTTATGATTGAACGCTAGAAAAGTTATAGCTATTTTCCCTCCAGCTAATCCTAGTTCAGCAATTAGTTCCAGAGAATATTTGCTTTAGCACATTAGAATCCCTTTATGAGACCTAAAGGACTTAATTCCCAGAAAATATTTGAGTTCACCAAGATCCTTCATTTTGAACCTGCTTTGAAGTTACTCTCTTACCAGCTTGATTAGTTCAATATTACTGCCTGTGACCAAAAGGTCATCAACATACACCAAAATTAATATAATGTCAGCTCTGACTCTTTTTGTAAACATAAAATAATCATGATGTGATTGTGAGAAACCCATACCAACCAAAGCTTCTGTGAGTTTCAAGTTCCATTGTCTGGGAGCTTATTTAAGACCATTCAGAGATTTGTGTAACTTTCATACTTTCAGACCACACTTTCCCTGGCTTGCAAAGCCACTTGGAATCCGCATATATACCTCGTCTGGAAGATCACCTTGCAGGAATGCATTATGAACATCCATTTTGAACATATACCAGCCAGAGAAGGCTGCTAAGGCAACTACAGACCTAACAATAACTATTTTGGCCACTAGTGAGAAGGTCTCTGTGTAATCAAGACCTTCCTGTTCACTATAACCTTTTGCCACCAGTCTAGCCTTGTACTTCTCCACTTCACCTGTGGATTTGTATTTCACTTTAAACACCCACTTATAGCCTATATGCATCTTGCCTCAGGGAAGATCAACAATGGACCAAGTGTGGTTCTCTCCTAGTGCATTAATTTCAGACTGCATTGCCTCAATCTACATTAGGATCTTTACTAATCTCAAGAAAGGTCTTAGGTTATGTGATAGCAAAATAAGCAGCTATAGATGCCCTATAGTGAGGAGAGAGAATATCATAGCTAACATAGTTAGATATAGGAAGATGACAATATAATTATCCATCCAGCCTGGAGTTTTAGAATGTCGTATAGGTTTTCTAAGGCAATAGGTGCAGATGCAGAAGATGAATTAGGAAACATAGGTAGAGGTAGTTCAGGATTAGATAATAAAGGTGGAGGTAGGTCAAGGTCAAGTAATATAGGTGGATCTGGTATCATTGGAGGACTAGGTGGTGAAATAGGCTGAGTGGTGGCACGAACAACAGGAAGATGAGATGCAAATAGGGAAAAATCATCTGAGAATTCTAACATAGGAAACAGTGAAGTTATAATGACCCGATATTTTATAAGTATTATTTATTTATTATTCCTTTAATTTTGATACATTTATTATAATTACTATAATAGGAAATTTATTTTATATAAATTATGAGTTGGAAGAAGGGTTAGAGATATAATTAAGAGTAATCTTTAGACCAATTAGACATTACCCTTATTAGTTGGTATTTAACTGAAAATACATATATTATAATAGTGCAGACGTGGGGTAAGGTTGTCTGTAAATTGCACACATTAAAATTAAAAAACAGAAGTCTAGGTTTTACAAAATCTAATTGGAGAACTCTATTCGGCTAAAGTCACTACGGAACTCAGCCTCAAAATTTTGCAAATGCAGGTATGAGAACTTTTCTTTTGAAGTGTGTTAATTGCTTTATTTAGTTTGGTGGAATTAGGGATATAAGAGTGGAAGTAATATAGAATTATTATGTAATGGTGTTGGCATGTTATGATTGGGTCGCGATTGAGAGAATAAGTAAATAATGACAATGGTGAGTAATTGATTATGCTTAAGGGAGGGGATTAAGAGTACTGGAAGTTGTCCTTGCTCTAGATGAATTGGATGGGTAAGCGTGTATTGTACCAGCTTACTACTCCATAACAGTTCGGCTAATCTCTCAGCCGTATACTGTGACTAGTGGCTACTTATTCAACAATACGTGAATACCGCCTATTATTGCTATGAGTAGCAGCAGATTGAGTGGTGGAGAATTAAAAATATTATTTTAATGGTACTATTCTCTGGACTAAAACTTTATCACATTGTTCAATATATTTTTTAAATTACATATTGATTTTACTCTCTAATTCATATACTCTATAGAATAGATTAATGTATTATACTTGAGCATTAGCAATATGAAATTGTGAATTTAACCAATAGTCTAAATTAATTATGTATTCCATCCTTTACTTAGAGCAAGAGCGTTTGGAGGAGATTTCGCAGGGAAAGAAAAATGTTGAGTAGTGTTTGCTTCTTCAAATAGAGGTAGGTCGTTCTATCCCTTTCTTTGGTAGAATTTGTCCACGTGGGATATTGTACATATGTTCCTTGTATGTGCACTGCCCTAGGTGTAACCGTTTACACCTTTTGTTGTGTTTAAATCTTTACTTGGAATATGTGTTGTTATCCTGGATTGTGTTTACTCCTGGTTGTTGTTTAAAGTATTGCAAGTTATGTGCATGTTTGACCTGGAAATTTATGATTACTTTTATATGTCGAAGTTGGTCCAATTGATAATATTTTGGAGTTTGTCCATTTGATTGCCTCGGAGTTGGTCCACTATCTATTTTGGAGTTGGTACGTTTGATAGCCTCGGAGTTGGTCCACTATCAAATCTTTTCGGAGTTGGCCCACATATTCGGTTGTTTTATGAATTGAGCTTAATTGTTGGTTTTCTGAGTGAGATTCGTTGATGTTGAATGGTGTGATTTGATGAACTATCTGAATAGGGAGTTATAATATATTTCTTTCCTCCCTCCTCTATTTTTTTAATTTATTGCATAGACTAGTTTCATGTCTTTTATAGGAACTAGTCTACCCACCTACTAAGTCCTTTTGACTTACATTGTTTTTTTTAATTATTTTCTTATTATTTGTTCTGGCAGATACGGTTCCGAGCACCAGCGAGCCCCGTGGCTAGAGTTAAAGATTTTCCTATTGATCAGTAGTGAACCAACCATCCTCATTCCGTGGTGGCGCACCTTTCCATTATTTTATTTATGTCATTTATTGTTTTAGATATTTGAGATATTTTATTCAGTATTTATCTTATAGATGCTCATGGCTTATGGTAGAGGACTAGACCTCTCATTTGTGTTGTGGGATATTCCGCGTATTTCAGTAATAAAAATCAAAGCTTGAATTTTATTATATTGTTTCTTTAATCTTATTGAGATTAATTGTTAATATAGCGGGTAGGTTCGCCCGATGAGGTTAGTTCGGGTGCCCTCACGACTCTCCAGGATTTTGGGTCGTGACAAATTGGTATCAGAGCCAGGTTCCAGTGAAACGACCTCGGTCAGTCATTTCAGGAGATAAGACTCCGATTTGTGTGTCAATAATTTTAAAATCTTTGTAAGGTCTATTGGGACTTATCTGTAAAATTTGAGCTAAATCAGATCTTGTTTGGTAGATATCGGAAGAAGGTTTCAGTTTTTATTGTCGATAAATATTAAAAAGAGATTTTCGAGCTCCGTTTTGGCGAATGAGCTCCGATTCGAAATCCAAAAGTGCCATTAGGTTCGTATGATTAATTGTAAACTTTCGAAAGTGAATTTCGAGGTTGTTCGGCTAGTTTCCGCTAAAATGCCGAAAGTTAAATAATTTGACATTTTTCCATTTGATTTGCATATTGAGTTTCTGGAGTCCGATTTGAGATCTGTCTTAGCGAGTATGTTACATATATTTTGTATAACTTACTTGAAAAAGTTGGGATCATTTCGAATTTCGTAGAGTTCCATTTTAATTTTCGTCGCGAAAAGAAAATATAAAAGTAATTAAAAAAGAGGAAAACATAAAAAAAAAAAAAAAAAAAAAAAGTAAGGCGGTGGCTTCTAGCTACCCCTTAGCTTAAAATGTGCAGATCAAAACGAGAAAAGCAGAGAACAAGAAAAATAACGAGAGAAAGAAAATAGAGAAAAGATAGGAAAAAGAGCCGGAGAAAAATAGTATTTTCACCCCGAAATATCTAGGTAATGATGTTAACTCATTATCTTAGCTTATTACATGTGTTAGAATACATTTTTACGGTAAAAATTGGGATATTAGACATCATTTTAATAAGTTCAATTGATAGTTTCAAGGGTCAATTGGACCCCGATAATAGAATTGATTATATATTCGTACTCAGGAAGTTATAGGCAACCCGTAAATATAATTTATTTAGGGTTTGATTACGTGACTTTGAACCCTGTACATAGGCCTGGCCTGCATATTGCGTATGCGAATAGGGCATCAGGTTCGTAACTGGATTTACCTAAGACGTAAGGAATGAAGCCTTTAGCCTTATGTAATATATTTTTCTGCTTATTGAACACAGTGGGACCGTTTGACAATGAATCCAAAGGGCAAAGCGGTTGTTGAGTAGCGGTGCTAACTTTGTAACAAAGTAAGTGTTTGTATCCATTTCTTTGGAGGTCCTTGGCCTTGTGGATATTCTACTATGTGTTCCTTACGTGTGTAGCTGCCGATAGGCGTACTCATTACGCCTTATCTTTGAATTTACATTATATATTATATGTTATGCCCTGTTGTTGGTATTGCATTGAGCATATGATCATTGCACTCTTGTTTGAGCATTGCATATACTTCCCGATTGGCGATGAGAGTCCCGCACCGGTGAAGGGTCATTATTACATATACTTCCCGGTAATCGATGAGAGTCCCGAGCCGGTGAAGGATCATTATTGCATATACTTCCCGGTTGGCGATGAGAGTCCCGCACCGGTGAAGGGTCATAATTACATATACTTCCCGGTAATCGATGAGAGTCCCGAGCCGGTGAAGGGTCATTATTGCATATACTTTCTGGTTGGCGATGAGAGTCCCGTATCGGTGAAGGGTCATCATTGCATATACTTCCCGGTAATCGATGAGAGTCCCGAGCCGGTGAAGTATCATTATTGCATATACTTCCCGGTAATCGATGAGAGTCCCGAGCCGGTGAAGGGTTATCATTTCATATATCTCCTGGTAGACGATGAGAGTCCCGCGCCGGAGATAGGTATCAGGCATATGTAACTGCATTGCATCGTACCGCATTCATCACATCTCATTGCACCGCATACTGACTATTATGTGTATTGTGTTGTGTTTTTTTGTATGCGTTATGTATACCATGCCGTGGACATATCTTAGTTTGCCTATATATTTCTGACTCGTATTATGGGTTGCGGCGATCGAGTTGCACGCCGCAACAGTATAATAATATGGATAGGGTTGCACGCCGCGACAGTATGAACATATGGATCGGGTCGCACGCCGCAACAAGATATATTTTTGATTGTTGATATATTCGGGATACATATATGTTCTGGCTATCTTATGTTCCTGGTTGTTAATGAATTTATGATTCCATACGTGTTACCGGTTATTATCTGGCTGTGCCTTTTCATAATTTTAATAAGAGGAATTTAGTTTATTTGTTTCTTTTCTCCCTGGCTAGATATCCTATTCTTTGAGGTGGCTAGTCTGCCCCACTTATTGAGTCCTTTTGAATCATCCTTGTTTGTTGTTTGTTTTTTGTTTATCTATTTCATTTCCGAAGGTTCGCTCCAGGATTGAGTTCGCCACGTTGTGAAGGAGCGAAGACGACTTCAGCTGTCAGGGTGAGCCAACTTTTATTCCGAATGGCCACCAGTTTATTTTTTATTATTTCAGTGGCATTTTGCTCCCTTCAGGGGGTATCTGTCTTCTTTTGTACTCTTAGATGTCTAGTTTGGATAGCCCTAAACCTATTATGTTGGGTATTCAGCTGTAATTTCTTTCGTACAGTTTAGAAGTATCAGTATGTCTGTTTTTTTTAAGTCTTGTCCTTATTTATGAGTTATTATATTTATTCTCCTAATTTAATTGGTAAGGATTTGCCCGACGGGTCTAGGGGAGGATGTCGGGTGCCCGCACGACCTAACCGAATTCCGGGTCGTGTCAGTTGGTATCAGAGCCCGGTTTAGAGTCTATCCAGACTAAGATAGTGTCTAGTAGAGTCTCGTTGATGGGTAAGTAGACGTCCGTACTTATCTACGAGAGGCTATGATAGCATTTAGGAAGTTTCAATTCCTTCATTTCTGATCGTGCGTCGGTCTAGGATTCAAAAGTATTTTCGTTAATTCCTTCGCGATAATTTTGAACCCTCATGCGACAAATCAGCAAACAGTATGAGTTTAAGACGAAGTAGTCTAGCCTGGGGCTAGCACTGATGAAGCCCCGAGAGTTTTTTATCGTGCTGACTATCTAGTTACGAAGGTCCCAGCTGTACGAGCTCGCGATGAGCAAGGGAGTAGAGCCTTGTGGTTCCCTTGGCTCTCTACGATGCTTTTACGAGAATCTTGGCGATGCAGATACCGCAAGAACCTATTATTCGCTAGGTAGCTTATCAGGTTGCCACTTTGGTCTCAGGGAGCTCCTATTCCAGTTCTTAATATTGCCGCAGTAAAGTATGTTCTGGAGGCAGCATGTGTTGTGCCTCCAATTGTTCTGGCTGGTTAGGTGACTGAGGTAATTATTGGGTCCGAGTGCTCAAAGAGGTTGCATTATTTTACGTGGTTGAACATCCCGATATTCCCAAGAAATGCATTAGATAATCCCTGTGTAAGTTATTTTAAATAAAATGATGTCAGTGTATCTTTCAGGCTATTGATTATATCGAGCGGTATGGTGTTGATTATTCTGCTTTCCAGTTTCAGGGGTCCAGCCTTGAATTGGTGGGCCACTCTCTTATTAGCTAACTTGGTTCGATTATTCTTTTAGATTCATGAAAAATATCCTTTCGAGTAGCGAGCGAGATGAAAAGTGTTTCCAGTTTGAGTGGCTTGGACAGGTAGCATGTCGGTTAGCTTGTTGGTGTTTCAGAATATGAGATTGAATGTTATAGAATGGCTGAATATGCATTAGAACTAGTCCATGAGCCTTTCGAGAGATTCAAAGATTTATTGATGAACTTTCTCCTTCCTTGAGATCCTGGATGACTCGAGAAATTGGGGTTGGGACTTCATTTGATGTCATTGTTGATATTGCTCAGAGGTATTAGGCGTACCATAAGTTAGAGTGGGAAGAGTTAGAGTGGGAGCGAGAGATCCCACGGCCCTGGTGGGCACCATACTCCCCTTTTGAGGTAAGAGTTCTGATTATTTTGGGAGGTCACCTGCCAGGTTATCTCAGCTCGTAGAGCGTAATTCTCAAAGTGCGCTAGTAGTTCATCAAGATAGAGTCAGTTTCTCTTTGTAGCTATCCATAATATGTCCCTTTTCCATTTTCAACGAAAAGGTGTTATCATTGTCGTGAGTCTAGTTATCCTTTGAGGAGTTTTTCATTACTCCGGATAGTAGGCAGTCATCCTTTCTCTCGTCATCTAGCACCTGCACAGTCGCAGGGATTTCATTTAGATCTTAATCAGCCAAAGAAATGCCACCATCTAGTAGAGGTCGAGAGTGTGGTGGCAGTGGTTCCTCAGAAGGTGATTATCAGGGTAATGGCTAAGGTCAGCTGCAGAGTCAGTTCTATGAACCGCCAGTCTGGCAGGATGCTGAGGTATCCGATGTAGTAGACCCATGTATTTCTTCTTCCATTAAATGTGAGTAAGATTTGATTCTTCCGGTCGGTCTAGTGATGGGGTGTCCTATCATGTTTCCATGGTTTCTTTTGATGTTGTTTCTATTAAGAATCAGTTGTGGTAGAGGGGTGAACTTCTAGTATGATTTATTTCTGGCATTTGTGAGACCTACTATGTTTAAATGTGAGGGATTGGGAGTGAGTGGCGGTATTTTCTGCTTGGCATCTTATTGTGCCACATTCTGTTATTATTTCAAATCAGTTTACCTCTCTCGTCGGAATTCAATGTTGGTAGGATAATGGGATCCTAATTCGTCAACATCAAAAAGTATTATCATTTCTTCCGGTGCAAAGTGATAAGCAAGTAACATGCAATTTATGTATCTTCCTTTTGTTCAAGACGCTAGTATAGTCATGTTATCCCATGAGCTTATCTGGGTTATAAAAGGGTGTTCTGGTAAATTGTCAGAGTTTCTTCTTATTGGAAGGTTAAATTGGCATAGATGTCATTCCATAAAACTCATTTAATATCTATTTCTTCAATTGTGATTCTTTGGTTAGCCTGAATTGTAAATAGTCTAGCTCTGGTAGCCAAGCAAATAAGAAGATGAGCTTCCTAAAGCTCTAATATTTCTATCATCAGTCTGTTGCCATCTCTTCTTTGTTCGGCACTGGTGAGCTTTGGCGGTCAGTAGCCTCTTATGATGTTCCCTGTGTTGAGCCAGAGTGCATGTCAAAGTGGCCGAGTAAGCACATAGTTGTTTTTCAAGGCTACTGAGGGTAATGGGAGGCATCATTTGACCTTTGATTTGATCCATCAGGCGGTGGTGCTTATGGCAAAGGTATGGAATTGTAAACTCGAGGGTTGCAGCCGTTTGGCAACTCGAGAGAGTAATTTGGTAGCTCAGGTCTGAGCCACGTTCTCTATTTAGCTAAGTCTTCCTTAATCCAGCAGGTTGTACGAGGATGACTATTTATATTCAAATTAGTTGTATGAGTTTATGCTCTAAGTGGAGGAGTCTTCCTCCAATTGATACCGAATTATAATATTAAATCTCTAAGGCGTTGCTGAAGCGTAAGCTAATTCTTAGTTTCCTCGACCTGCCTATATCGCAAAGTATGTCGAAGAGGTGATTCATCGGCAGAATCATGTTAATCCATCAAGAGTTCCGTGTATCTTTACTCTGAAAATGTAAAGCTCTCTTCTCGTGATCGAGGAATAATCTACTTAGTCAAAATAAGCTGGGCAATGGCGTTATGATATTATCCAGATATATTTATTTCCAAGAGTTCGGTGTGCGTGTTATAATTCTGATTGATAATGTCTGTGGCATAGTTTATGAAGGTTGTGCAAGTTCTCTGGTTATCTGCGTGAATCTTGAATTAGACTTAGGCTCGTTCGAGGACGAACGGGAGTCTAAGTGGAGGAGAATGAAACGACCTCGGTCAGTCATTTCGGGAGATAGGACTCCAATTTGCGTGCCAATAATTTTAAAATTTTTGTAAGTTCTATTGGGACTTATCTGTAAAATTTGAGCTAAATCAGATCTTGTTTGGTAGGCATCGAAAGAAGGTTTCAGTTTTTATTGTCGATAAATATTAAAAAGAGATTTTCGAGCTCGGTTTTGGTGTATGAACTCCGATTCAAAATTCAAAAGTGATGTTAGGTTCGTATGATTATTTGTGACTTTTGTGAACTTTCGAAAGTGAATTTCGAGGTTGTTCGGCTAGTTTCCGCGAAAATGCCAAGTTAAATAGTTTGACCTTTTTCCATTTACTTTGCATATTGAGTATCGGAAGTCCGATTTGAGATCCGCCTTAGCGAGTATGTTACATATATTTTCAATAACTTACTTGAAAAAGTTGGGATCATTTCGAATTTCGTAGAGTTCCATTTTAATTTTCGTCGCGAGAAGAAAATATAAAAATACTTAAAAAAAAAGGAAAACATAAAAAAATCAAAATTAAGGCGGTGGCTTCTAACTACCCCTTAGCTTAAAATGTGCAGATCAAAATGAGAAAAGCAGAGAACGAGAAAAATAATGAGAGAAAGAAAATAGACAAAAGATAGGAAAAAGAGCCGGAGAAAAATAGTATTTTCACCCCGAAATATCCAGATAATGATGTTAACTCATTATCTTCGCTTATTACGTGTGTTAGAATATATTTTTACAGTAAAAATTGGGATATTAGACATCATTTTAATAAGTTCAACTGATTGTTTCAAGGGTCAATTGGACCCCGATAATAGAATTGATTATATATTCGTACTCAGGAAGTTATGGGCAACCCGTAAATATAATTTATTTAGGGTTTGATTATGTGACTTTGAACCCTGTACATAGGCCTGGCCTGCGTATTGCGTATGCGAATAGGGCATCAGGTTCCTAACTGGATTTCCTTAAGACGTAAGGAATGAAGCATTTAGCCTTATGTAATATAGTTTTCTTCTTATTGAAGACAGTGGGATCGTTTGACAATGAATCCAAAGGGCAAAGCGGTTGTTGAGTAGTTGTGCTAACTTTGTAACAAGGTAAGTGTTTGTATCCATTTCTTTGGAGGCCCTTGGCCTTGTGGATATTCTACCACGTGTTCCTTACGTGTGTAGCTGCCGATAGGCGTACTCATTACGCCTTAGCTTTGAATTTACATTAAATATTATATGTTATGCCCTGTTGTTGGTATTGCATTGAGCATATGAGCATTGCACTCTAGTTTGAGTATTGCATATACTTCCCGGTTGGCGATGAGAGTCCCGCACCAGTGAAGGGTCATTATTACATATACTTCCCGGTAATCGATGAGAGTCCCGAGCCGGTGAAGGATCATTATTGCATATACTTTCCGGTTGGCGATGAGAGTCCCGCACCTATGAAGGGTCATTATTACATATACATTCCGGTAATCGATGAGAGTCCCGAGCCGTTGAAGGGTCATTATTGCATATACTTCCCGGTTGGCGATGAGAGTCCCGCACCGGTGAAGAATCATCATTGCATATACTTCCCGGTAATCGATGAGAGTCCCGAGCCGGTGAAGGATCATTATTGCATATACTTCCCGGTAATCGATGAGAGTTCCGAGCCGGTGAAGGGTTATCATTGCATATATCTCCTAGTAGACGATGAGAGTCCCGCGCCGGAGATAGGTATCATGCATATGTGGCTGCATTGCATCGTACCGCATTCATCACATCTCATTGCACCGCATACTGACTATTATGTGTATTGTGTTGTGTTTTTTTGTATAAGGTATGTATACCATGTCGTGGACATATCTCAATTTGCCTATATATTTCTAACTCGTATTATGGGTTGGGGGGATCGGGTTGCACGCCGCAACGGTATAATTATATGGATCGGGTTGCACGCCGCGACAATATGAACATATGGATCGGGTTGCACGCCGCAACATGATATATTTCTGATTGTTGATATATTCGGGATACCTATATGTTCTGGCTATCTTATGTTCCTGGTTAGTAATGAATTTATGATTCCATACCTGTTTCTTGTTATTATCTGGCTCTGCCGTTTCATAATTTAAATAAGAGAAATTTGGTTTATTTATTTCTTTTCTCCCTGGCTAGCTATCCTATTTATTGAGGTGGCTAGTCTGCCCCACTTATTGACTCACCCTTGTTTGTTGTTTGTTTTTTGTCTATCTATTTTGTTTCCACAGGTTCGCTCCAGGATTGAGTTCGCCACGTTGTGAAGGAGTGAAGATGACTTCAACTGTCAGGGTGGGCCAGCTTTTATTCCGGATGGCCACCAGTTTATTGTTTATTATTTCAGTGGCATTTTTTCTCCCTTCAGGAGGTATCTGTCTTCTTTTGTACTATTATATGTCTAGTCTAGATAGCCCTAAACCTAGGATGTTGGGTAGTCAACTATAATTTCTTTCATACAGCTTAGAGGTATCAGTTTGTTTGTGTTTTTTAAAGTCTTGTCCTTATTTATGAATTATTATATTTATTTTCCTAATTTAATTGGTAAGGGTTTGCCTGACGGGTGTTGGGGAGGATGTCGGGTGCTCGTACGGCGTAACCGGATTTCGGGTCGTGTCATCTAGTGTCCTAATAAGTCATGAACGGTGCCTAATAGAGTCTTGTTTATCGGTACGGAGACGTCTGTGCTGATCTATGAGAGGCTATGTGGTATTTAGTGAAAAATTTCCTTTCTTTCATTCTTCTATTCCGGCCGTATAGATTTCAAGTCAAAGGCTAACTTATTCCACTATCTAATTCGAAGATTGTGATCACTCGTTCGTCTTCATCACAACAAGGGGCGAATACAACAGACGCAGCAGAAGAGTGCAGGCACCTGAGGTAGTACCGCTAGTTCAGGCTGCCCCGAGAGGTGGTGGTAGAGGTGGGGGCAGAGGCCGAGGTAAAGGAAGTGGTAGGGGTGGTCGTGGAGCTCATACTCAGACACCCGCCCAGCCTAGGAGTAGGGCCACTCATGCTGCAGGGGAGGATGCTCAAGATGATGATCCAGTACCAGAGGATCCACCAGTTGATCCGCCAGTTGTACCGGACGCTCAGGAAGGTCTTATTCTAATTGATGAGGGATTTATAGCCACCCCGGTTCTTCAGGACATTTTGGTGCAGATTTTGGGATTTGTTAAGGCTCAGTACCCTCAGGGTGTACCAGTTGATCCAGCTACTTCTCGAGATCAAGCTAGGATTGGTATCTAGACTCCGGTTACGCATACTCTAGAGACTCAGGCTGCTACAGGTCGTCATTCCAGATGTTTTTATAATTGGTGGGACGCCTCAGACCCCATGTCAGGGTATTGACATAGGTAGACTTCACTAGTTTAAGAGGTTGAAACCGCCTACTTTCTCTGGTATAGATGCTTCAGTGGATCCACTTGACTTTATTGAGAGTTGTGAGGAGATGCTATCTACCTTGGGTTTTCTTCAAGAACATGGAGTAGCGTATATGGCATTTTAGCTCAGAGGGCATGCTAAGGCTTGGTGGAAATATTTTATGGCAGGCAGGAAAGCTGGGTTATCTAAGCTCACTTGGACAGAGTTCGTGCATAAGTTATATGAGGTATTCTTGCCTATGACCTTGAAAGATGAGAAGCGCAGACAGTTCGAGAAGCTTCGCCAGGGAGACATAACAGTTACTCAATACTATATTCGTTTTACAGAGTTATCTCGATTTTGTGCTATATTGATTCCCACCACGGCAGAACAGGTGAAGAGGTTCGTTGAGGGTTTTTCTCCTCCTTTGAATGATCGTATGGCACGTGATGTGGGTTCTGAGATTTCGTTTGAGTAGGCAGTCGAGACAGCTAGGAGGATTGAGGGATACCATATTCAGGATAGAGAAGAGCGGGACAGTAAGAAGTCCCGTGGTTCAAGTAATTATTCTGGAGCCTCATCTGGAGGCAAGGGTTCCCACAGCAGATTCTCGGATAGACAGGTTTATTCTACATCACAGGGATCTTAGGTCGCATCTATGACTCATTAGGCGCAAATTCAGTATGCTTCTCATTTACAGCAGGGTCATTTCCAGATGCCTTATCAAGCCCAGTCGTATCGTCCTAGTATTAATTGTCATCATTGTAAGGAGATTGGACATTTTAAGAGGGATTGTCCTAGACTTCATCAGGCTATTAGTCACCCAGCTCCTCAGCCGCAGGCATTGACCTATACTCCTGGTATTTCTGCAGCTCCTTTGGCCTCTAGGGGTCCTCAACAGCCAGGCAGAGGTCATGGGCGCGGAGGTGGCAGTTATCCTAGTGGTGGTCATTTTAGTGGTGGTTATTTAGGCCATGGTTCTTCTGGTGGTGGTCATTTAGGTCGTGGTTATTCTAGCGGTGGTCACCCAGGTAGTGGTTATTCTGGTGGTGGTCGTTCAGGCGGTGGATATTCAGGTGGAGGTTCTTCAGGTGGTGTTCACCCTCAGGCTCAGACTATGGATCAGATTTATGCTCTCCCAGCTAGGCAGGATGCGGTAGCATCAAATGCGGCGGCATCAAATGCTGTGGTCACAAGTATGATTTCTATATGTGGTCGTGATGCTTATTCACTTATTGATCTGGGTTCCACTTATTCCTATGTATTGCCATATTTTGCTACATGTTTCAATGTTTATCATATGCTTATTAATGATCCCTTTTGTGTTTCGACACCGGTTGGGGAGTCTATTATGGTAGATTGTGTATATCCAGGCTGTGTAGTTTTTATTCAGGGTTAGCAAACCGTTGTTGATTTACTAGTTCTTGACATGGTAGACTATAATATGATTGTGGGTATGGATTGGTTGGCATCTTGTTACGCGACTCTTAATTGTCATGCCAAGACAGTCCAGATTTCTATTCCAGGTGCACCCTCGGTTGAGTGGCATGGTTCTAATCTTGCACCTTCGGGCAAGGTTATCTCTTTCATGAAGGCTAGACAGATGTTAGGCAAAGGGTGTTTAGCCTATCTAGAATTGATCTGGAATACCAACATTGTGTCCCCGTCTATTCATTATATTCCTATTGTTTGTGAGTTTGCCGATGTGTTTCCAAAGGATTTACCGGGTGTTCCTCCTGATAGAGATATTGAATTTGGCATAGATATTGTTTCGGGTATGCAGCCAATCTCTATTCCTCCTTATCGTATGGCTCCTATCGAGCTGAGAGAATTAAAAGAGCAGTTGCAGGATTTACTTAGTAAGGGATTTATCAGACCCAGTGTTTCACCTTGGGAAGCTCCAGTTTTATTTGTTAAGAAGAAAGATGGCTTGATGCGGATGTGTATTGACTATAGGCAGTTGAACAAGGTAACGATAAAGAATAAGTATCTGTTGCCTCGTACTGATGACTTGTTTGATCAGTTGCAGGGAGCTAAGTTCTTTTCTAAGATTGACTTGAGATCAAGTTATCATCAGTTGAAGATTCGGGAGACTGACATCCCAAAGACAGCCTTCAGGACACGTTATGGTCATTATGAGTTTCTGGTTATGTCATTTGGGCTTACAAATGCCCCGGCAGCTTTTATGGACTTGATGAACCCAGTGTTCGAGCCTTACTTGAACTTATTTGTCATCGTCTTTATTGACGATATTTTGATTTATTTCCATAGTCGAGAGGAGCATGAGGAGCACTTGAGGGCAGTTCTACAGACACTTCGTGATCAGAAGTTGTACGCCAAGTTCTCCAAATGTGAATTCTGATTGGATTATGTGGCATTCTTGGGTCACATTGTGTCTAGCGAAGGAATTAAAGTTGATCCGAAGAAAATTGAGGCAGTTCAAAATTGGCCACGACCTACTTCTCCGATAGAGATACGTAGTTTCCTTGGCTTGGCAGGGTACTACCGGCGATTTGTTCAGGGGTTTTCTTTTATTGCAGCTCCGCTGACCCGTTTGACTCAGAAGGCTGTGCAGTTTCGATGGGTAATCTTTCATATTTAGATGCTGATATGAGGCCCTTGGCAATTGATTTGCAATCTTTGAGTAAACAGAGGGTTAGAGTATTCAGACCAGCACCTGACAGGGTGTTTTCTTGTATGATGACCCAGTCTTCTCTTGCCAATCAGATCAAGGAGAGGCAGTATGAGGATTCTTATTTTCTAGAGTTGCGAGATAAGGCCCTAAGTGGGGGAGTGTCGGAGTTTACAGTTGGTGATGATAGTGTCCTTCTTCTCAATGGTCGTTTATGTGTTCCTAATGTTGATGATTTAAGGCAGTTATTATTAGATGAGGCGTACAGATCGCGATATTCCATCCATCCTGGTACCACAAAGATGTATCATGACCTTCGTGGGTCATATTGGTGGAAGGGAATAAAGAAGGATGTTATTGAGCACGTGTCTCGATGCTCAAACTGTCAGAAGGTCAAGTACAAGCATAGAAGACACGCAGTTTTATCTCAAGCGTTACCTATTCCCGAGTGGAAGTGGGAGATGATCACTATGGACTTTGTTGTTGGTTTGCCCAGGATTTTGAGACAGTATGACTCAGTTTGGGTGGTGGCTGACAGACTTACCAAGTTTGCTCACTTTATTGCAGTGAACACTACATATTCAGTAAAGAAGTTGGCTCAAATTTTCATTGAGCAGATTATTCGTTTGCATGGTACTCCACTTTCTATTATTTCTGATAGAGGCTCTCAGTTCACAGCAAAGTTTTGGCAGTCATTTCAGCGAGAGTTAGGGACTAAGGTTCAGCTTAGTACTGCATTTCACCCACAGACGGATGGCCAGTCTGAGCGGACTATTTAGATATTAGAGGATATGTTGAGAGCTTGTGCGCTGGACTTTGGTGGTCATTAGGATGGTCATTTACCCCAGCCGAATTCGCTTATAATAATAGCTACCAGTCTTCTATTCAGATGGCACCGTTTGAGGCTTTGTACGGGCATAGGTGTGGGATGGTTTGAGCCTAGTGAGGTGATTACTTTGGGTCAAGATTATGTACATCAGACTTTAGATAGGGTCTAGATTATTCAGGATCGCTTACGGATTGCTCAGAGTTGGCAGATATCATATGCAAACCAGAGGACCCGGGACTTGGTGTTTATGGAAGGTGATTTGGTTTACTTAAAGGTGTCACCGATGCGAGGTGTGAGGAGATTTGGGAAGAAAGGCAAATTGAGCCCTCGTTCCTGTTTGAGATTATTCAGCGTATTGGTAATGTTTCTTATAAGCTTGCCTTATCTAATTAGATGCCGGTTCATTTAGTTTTTCATGTTTCTATGCTTCGGAAGTGTGTTCGTGATCCTACTCACGTTATTGAGGCGAATACAATTTAGTTGGATGAGAACCTAGCTTCCGAGGAGGTTCCGGTTGCTATAGTTGAAAAGGATACTCGCAAGTTGAGATCAAAAGAAATTCCCTTGGTAAAGGTGCAATGGCGGAACCGTCCACATGATGAGGCTACTTGGGAGATTGAGGCGAGTATGCGTGAGAAATATCCTCACTTGTTTGAGACTTCAGGTATGTATCATGATAGTTGACTGAGAGATTTGTTTATGTCGTTTGTCCATTGCCTCTTGTACAATCGTGTGTAGCCTAGATTCTTTAAGTGGATTATTGAGGGTTAGTCAGTTATAGATATCAAGGCTGACTTCAAGTATCGTTCGGGGAGGAACGACATTTTAAGTGGGGGAAAATATAATGACCCGATATTTAATAAGTATTATTTATTTATTATTCCCTTAATTATGATACATTTATTATAATTACTATAATAGGAAAATTATTTTATATAAGTTATGAGTTAGAAGAAGGGTTAGAGATATAATTAAGAGTGATCTTTAGACCAATTAGATATTACCCTTATTAGTTGGTATTTAAGTGAAAATACATATATTATAATAGTGGAGAAGTGGGGTAAGGTTGTCCGTAAATTGCACACATTAAAATTAGAAAACATAAGTCTAGGTTTTACAAAATCTAGTTGGAGAACTATATTCGGCTAAAGTCATTACGGAACTCAGCCTTAAAATTTCGCAACTCCAGGTCTGAGAACTTTTCTTTTAAAGTTTGTTAGTTGCTTTATTTAGTTTGGTGGAAATAGTCATATAAGAGTGGAGGTAATATAGAAATATTATGTAATGGTGTTGGCATGTTATGATTGTTGGCATGATTGAGAGAATAAGTAAATAATGACAATGATTAGTATTTGATTATGCTTAAGGGATGGGTTAAGAGTACTGGAAGTTGTCCTTGCTCTAGATGAATTGGATAGGTAAGTGTGTATTGCACCAGCTTACTACTCCATAATATTTCGGCTAATCTCTCAGCCGTATACTGTGACTAGTGGCTACTTATTCAAGAATTACGTGAATAACGCCTATTGTTGCTATGAGTAGCAGCAGATTGATTGGTGGAGAATTGAAAATATTATTTTAATGATACTATTCTCTGGACTAAAACTTTATCATATTGTTCTATATATTTTTTAAATTACATATTGATTTTACTCTCTAATTCATGTACTCTATAGAATATATTAATGTATTATACTTGAGCATTAGAAATATGAAATTGTGAATTTAACCAATAGTCTAAATTAATTATGTATTCCATCCTTTACTTAGAGCAAGAGCTTGGAAGAGATTAGGCAGGGAAAGAAAAATGTTGAGTAGTGTTTGCTTCTTCAAATAGAGGTAGGTGGTTCTATCCCTTTCTTTGGTGGAATTTGTCCACGCGGGATACTGTACATACGTTCCTTGTATGTGCGCTGCCCTAGGTGTAACCGTTTACACCTTTTTATTGTGTTTAAATCTTTACTTGGAATATGTGTTGTTTTCCTGGATTGTGTTTACTCCTGGTTATTGTTTAAAGTATTGCGAGTTATGTGCATTTTTGACCTGGAAATTTATGATTACTTTTATATGTCGGAGTTGGTCCAATTGATAATATTTTGGAGTTTTTTCATTTGATAGCCTCGGAGTTGGTCCACTATCAAATCTTTTCGGAGTTGGTCCACATATTCGGTTGTTTTATGAATTGAGCTGAATTGTTGGTTTTCTGAATGAGACTCGTTGATGTTGAATGGTGTGATTTGATGAACTATCTGAATAGCGAGTTATAATATATTTCTTTCCTCCCTCCTTTATTTTGTTAATTTACTGCTTAGACTAGTTTCATGTCTTTCATAGGAACTAGTCTACCCACCTACTAAGTCCTTTTGACTTACGTTATTTTTTTAAAATTGTTTTCTTATTATTTGTTCGGGCAGATACGGTTCCGAGCACCAGCGAGCCCCGTGGCTAGAGTTAAAGATTTTCCTATTGATCAGCGGTAAGCCAACCATCCTCATTCCGTGGTGGCGCGCCTTTCCATTATTTCATTCCTGTCATTTATTGTTTCAGACGTTCGAGATATTTTATTTAGTATTTATCTTATAGATGTTCATGGCATATGGTAGAGGACTAGACCTTTCATTTGTGTTGTGGGTTATTCCGCGTATTTCAGTAATAAAAATCACAGCTTGAATTTTATTATATTGTTTCTTTAATATTATTGAGATTAATTATTAATATAGTGAGTGGGTTCGCCCGATGGGGTTAGTTCGGGTGCCCTCACGACTATCCAGGATTTTGGGTCGTGACAGAAGTGATAGGAGTGTGTTTGTGCTGGAAAGGGAAGATATCTTCCTTAAACATAGCATCCCTGCTTACGAAGAAATGCCTGTCACACAGATCATAGAGTAGATACTGAAAGTATATGAAGGAGGGTGAATTATAACTTTTTTATCTTTTTAAACAGTTCAAGTCGACTAATAAGCCGACTAAATCTAAAGCAATTTGCAGGAATAAGTAAATTGCAATAAAGTAAAGGACACAATCAGAATTTTTATACTGGTTCGGAACTAATGTGGTTCCTAGTTCAATCCCCTTGGGTCACAAGGAACGTATCTCTTCGGCTCTTGTTTTATTTAAGGTACAACTTGTGTGGTTTTTCCTTCGCTTACCACTAACAATTTTCACTTGTGGTTTTTGACACTCGCTCGCCACAAATGACCTCTAGTTGGTTTTACAACACTTTAACCAACACACTGACACTAACCTTACTTTTACTCTTGACTCTTTTTCTTGTGTAATAATAGACTCTTAAGAATACAATATTTTCGAGAACTAAAAGAGATGCTTAAAAAGTACAAGGTTGCATGGTGTTTGATGAATGCAGCATTTGAATATATAGCTTCAAGTCTTCAATGTGAACGAATTTCCTTGCAATTTTGATCCTTGATTTTAGTGATCTCTATTTCCTTGTTTGAAGAGATATACTAACCCAAGGGTGTTGATCCTCAAAAAGTGTTTGGATTTCCTTTTATGAGAATAAGGTGTGAGCCATTTATGGTTCCAGATTTTTCTCTAAATAAATTGATAGATTTTTAATGCTCGGATTCTTTAAATCTTCTATCCTTGTTAGCAGCCCTATTTTCACCAGTGTAGGATCCTTGATTGATGCTTAGATAATGTTCCTTCCTTGTAAAGATCTTGCACGAGATCTTCTTTCTTTGATTCCTTGACTCCATTGGACTAAGATACTATAAGAGATCTTTTCTCCTTTCTTGATCCCATATGACTTAATGACCTAGACACCTATAAGATATTGGAAGATTTGCTTAGTTACCAATCACAGGAATTTTAGTTATTGTTATCATCAAAATGCGATTCAACAATCTCTTCTTTTTTTATGATGACAATACTTTAAGGTTCATGATACTTCCCTGTTCTGAATTTCTGTTAGTTGACTCCCCCTGACTTTATGCTCCCTTTGTCTTAGAGCTTTCCTTTATTGTGAGACAAGACAAATTCTATATAGTCGACTAAGAGCTAAGTTCTAGTCGACTGTAAGCATAATAGGATGCATAATCTTTTAACAGATGTACTTACCATGATAGATAACATAAGGCATAAGCATTAACAGAAGCATGCACAAACTACATAAGGCATTCACATGAACATGCATAAAATATACAAGGCATTCACATAAACATGCACAAAATACATAAGCATCCAGTTTTAAACAAGCCCAAATATTCTCCCCCTTTGGCATCAACAAAAAGGAGAGAAGCATATGTCTAAATATTACAACCATAAAACAAAACAGTTCATGAAACTAAACATCCATAATTTTAATTCTGGGCTAGATAATAACGAAGAGTGTTGATGATGTGGAGAGTCGTGGTGTCAATTTCGAGTGTGGACAGTGATAAAACTAGCATGAGCCTCACGGGTGGTCTGGGAAAGGAGTAAATGCAACATTACAACATCAGCTTTAAAGGACTTGGTTTCTTCCCTGATTTTCTCAAGATTGAATTGGGAGGACAAAACCAGGTCATTCAGATCACCAAGGGTCTCTTCAATAAGAATTAGAAGAGTCACAACATCAGAATTATAGCCACCCACACCAACAGGATTATCAACTATGGGGGCATGGGTAGAAGGAGCAGGGTTGGAAGGAATAGGAGGGGAGTCCAACTCAGGCTTTTTGTCCCAACTGTCTCCAAGATGAACATAACTCATGCTAGCAAAGGCACGAGCATTATAACATTGAAAGATGGTTACTTCAAGATGACCAGAGACATGCACATGTAGATATTCAAGGATGTGAGAAATAAGCATACCATACGGAAGACACCCTGAGCTATTGCTATCCATAGCACATTGAAGCATGTAGCTGAATATCCACCAGGACAAGTTCAGTTTGAGATCAGAGACCAGAAAATACACAATAAATATGTCTCTCTGAGAAAGAGTACTAAATGACCCAGTGCAAGGGAGATGGTAGTGGTAGTTATGTGTGCCAAGACACGAGCTTCAAATCTTAGGGAGTGTGTGTGGACCTAATTGTCCATCAGGGAAGGGAATAAGGCTTGAGTCCAGTGATGCACGATTTGGCTTAGTAAAAAAAACTTCAAAATTAGTAGGTCAAGAATTCTTAAAGCAATAAGAATACCCTGAGAATTTAGCAGACAAGATATTTTCAAGGATTTTTGCAATTTAAGAAACTACGTTGGCCTAACACAAGGGATTCTACACCATCAATACCACAGGGACACATATTTGCATAAAACAAATGAACTAAATCAGGATACGAGACAGGGTGAACAAGAGAGAATAAATTGTTCCAACCTTGAAAATCGAGAAAGATTTTAACATGACTGTTGTCACACTCTCTTTTTTCCGAATAAAAGAAAATTCTCATAAAGTTTAAAGAGTTTTTCTCAATTTTAAAGGTTGTGATTTAAAGGCAGTGACTGGTATTTCAAGGTACACAAAATTAATAAGAGAAAACTCGGAGCCGCTACTTGACAAGTCAAAGGTGTGCCAAGTCACCAAAGGGGTGTACCTAGAATACCTTTGACTCGTTAAATGGTAGAGATTCGTGTATGGTCCTCAATTGACTCTCGGGAAGGTATTAGGCACCCTCGAGTCATGTGACAAGCATAGTTTCTTTATTATCGCATTTTGATTTATTAAACATGGTTGTAATATTTTTGCCGTTATTTGAAATCATATTTTGATTTTGATTTAGAAAATTAAAAGCGTATCATTCCTTTTCAACCTCGCAGAGGACTGGACGAATTACACTTTGATTCATAATAAATAAATAAATAAAATATATCACGTATTTCCAACCTCACAAAGGACTGGTCTATTTTAGAAAAAATTAATTAATTTCATTGAGACTATTTATTAAAAAGTGAGTTGTTTGCCAAAACATGAATAGCTTGTCAAAATCATAGTGGACTAGCCCGTTTGCATTAATAAGCTGGTTTAGTTATATTGTTGTAAGAATAGCACTTGCTCAATTTTAATCAATTCATTTAGGTAGTGGGCTGGCCCGTTTGCATTAATAAGCTAATGGAAAGATCATTTGAAAAAATTATCATATTATATTTTATTGTACAAATAGTGGCTGTTTTTACAGATTTAAAGTATGGCTAGATTTTAAAAAAAATGTCCTAGACAACAACCTATACGTTAGACGTTACTGTAAAATTTGCATTCATATCCTATTTTGCTTAACTCACTTTGGATTTGTTTCAAAATTTCCATTTGCATTACAATGTTCCATTTTTCACAAGTGTTTCCGTTTCAACTCTAATTTTTGCAAAGGAAATCCTACATTTAACTATCTGTCCATATTTCAAAATTGCACCATCTGGCCATATTTACAGAAATGGCCCAGATTAAAAAAGTGTTAATTTTCTTGCAAAATAGGCCTGCCTTTGCCAATTTCAACTGACAAGCTTCATGCCATCCATTTTCTTCCTTTTTATGCATAAATATTCCAAGAGCAACATTTATAAACATTGTAAAACATGCACACAATTACTAACAACTTTTTTCCTTTTTCTAATTTTAGCACAAGAACAAGTTTAATGATACTAACACAGTAAGCAGAATTTTAAGACTTAAAACAGGCTAGTTTCATTCCATTTTACTCATACCAAATACCTCAAAATAAATACAAAAGTTAAACTTTGTGTTTACCTATATAACGAGATCTTAGAGCACTGCAATGAAGACCCATGAAGCTTAAAAATGAGAAGCGAATACAGCAAAATCAGTCAACGAAGCAGCCCTTAAACGGTCCCTTCAAACTCCTATTTAACCCTTAAAACTTTAAGATTTATACCCCAAAAGTCCCTTGATGTAAAGGCTTTTGGTTCTAAATCCTTTCTTCAAACTTGCTTTCTTATCTCTCTATTTTTTTTAAGTGTTTTAACTCTCATTCGATGTGTTTTCAGCTAGGTAGTTCAGATTATTATCCATGTCTTAAGAGGGTAGTAAATGCCCCTATTTATGGCCAAAAGTTGAAGCCAAAAGGTGGAGTGTACAAGTCCACACCCTTACGTACTTGAGTGTACTACCTATTTCTAGCCTTATTTTCAACTTCTACCAACAGTGGACAGCCACCTAAAAGTGATTAGTGGGCTATCCTAGTTGGCTCTAGTGGACCCTAGATACTACAAGCTAAAACTCAAAAATTATACTTAAAATTCTACGGTACTACACACTAATTTTCAGCCCACAACCAACTAGTTGATACCACACTTACTAAGCCAAAAGGAATTACTCATTACCCAAAATCAAACCCCAGAATTTTTGATTTAGAAAAAAAATATACTTAGAAAACAAACTAGAAGGCCATCAGATTCTAGTTTCTGATGGCTAACAAGTCCAAAAGTCCATCTCAAACAAACTAAGTTAAAACTCAAGTTTCTGGACAGTTTAAGCAACTTCACAAGTAAATTTATGCTCAAACTTGAGCTACAGCAAACAAGGCAGTACAAAACTCCTACTTGGCTAAATGAATAGACAAGTAAGTTAGGAAACACTCAACTCCAAACGACAACATACCTATGACTTTACTTCACACCAAAAAATAATGAAAAACCGCTTGCTTATTTGATTAGCTAACACATATATAAGCAAGCATACATATACCCATACTTAGGCTAAAGAGGGAAATAAGTAGTTATTGTCAATCATTTTCATGTTTCTTAAATCCCTTCACAATTGAACAGAACCAATGACCAATTCAAAATAACAAAGGCATACTTGAACAATGGCTCTAACTTGAACAATGAATTAGGCAAAACCTCACACACTTGTACTGAAAAGCAAAGAAATCATCTAAGCTTTCACCTTTCCTAACCATGAGTATGTAACACGATGCTTTGAAATAAAGATACTTTCGTGCGTAATGCTAATTCAGGCCAGTGGAAACTTGAATACAAACATGCTATAGTTGCTTCAGACTCACACAAACATACGTATACATAAACACGCATTCCCTGCCAACTCAAACTCAATAGGACTTCAAGAAACAAACTGCATACAATTCTTGATACTAGCCAAAACTAAACAATTGCTTTACTTGAACAAGAAAAGCTTGACATGATTTCAATCACACATATGTGAACAGACACACTAATGCTAACTCAATCTCATATTTATTCAAATAGGAAGCTCCCAAAAGTAAACCTCAACTTCGCTCATGATTAGCGGCAACTACAATCATTCAAACTCGAATCATCTTTAAACAAGAGAGTCTTGATATGGTGTAATAAGCTTGAAACAGTAAACAACATGACTTTATATACATTAATAGGCGCACACATTCATTCAAAATCTTATTACTAAACACTTCAACAATCAGGAAACAAATGATAACAACATACAAAAAAAAAATTGAGTGGTATTTCTATCTAACCCATGAAGAGAACACCACCGCGTTGTTGCATCTTCACGATGCCAACTCTGCTGCCTCGCTGCTACTACCCGTGCTGCTGCGTTGTCGCCTCATTGCCTCGATGATGTGTGGCTAAAATATCACACATTACATACTTATACTTGAGCTTTTGTTATGTTAAATTGATGCAATAAGTGCACTTATCATGGTTTTGTTGCATTTGTAGGTTGTATATGTTGGAGAAGAGTTATAGAATAAACAAGTCAAAAAGAAGTCAAGTTAAAGAAAAAGAAGAAAAGCGGCTAGTCTGTCAATAATGCAGTAGAAAAGTTGCTATGCGTCAAACAGAGACTAAGTTCAACTGAGAAAAAGTGGTTGTCGAGTCCAATTTCAGCACAAGGGTGGCTACTTGATGAAAAATCAGCTATTTCCTCCATTTTAACCTAAGGGACAATATTAGAAATGGATGGTATTAATTTAGCAACATATAAATGGTTAGGAGGAGATACTTTCCCACATTTTTGGCCACTTTAACAAGCTTGGGAGCAAGGTTCTATCATCTACACCTAGGGTTTGAAGATTAAAAGTACTTTAATGAGCATTTCTTACTCTTCTCTTTAATTCCTTGATTTGTATTGCAATATTTTGGTGTAGTTCATGTTATTGAGGATATGATTTGTGAATATATTGCTTGACTAGATATTCATATTGTTAGTTGGTATTATTTTGGAGGCAAAATAGATAAAGTCCTCCTTGAAGTATACATTTTTTTTTAAAACGACACTTTAACTTTGCGGGGGGTCCTAATACCCCCTTAAACAATTTTGAACTGGTATTAATAACCCCTTACGAAGCCAAGACCAATTTTAATAAATTAGATGATTGCCACGCGCCAATCATAGGTTGAAAAGTGTTAAATTCTTAAAAAAAAAAAAACTAAAATAAAAAGAAAGAACCTACTGAGTATTTTTAAATCCACCCCCACACATCCTAAAATTTTATATTCCAACACCCCCTTCCTTCTCATCCCTCCCCGTTACCCCATAGTTATCTCCCTTACCTTCGTTTATCAAGCACAATCCTCCATTATTTCAAAGGAATACAAAAATGAATTAGCATTCTAACGGGAAGAGCATAATCATTTTAAGAAAAAAACTTTTCATTTAATTTTTATTTCATCGAAGAAGGCCCATAAAGATTTTCAAATCGGAGCTCCGGTGACTTACATAAAATTTGTTGAGTACTTTGTCAGGCTTAAAATTAACTTACGATGGTTGTTGTGCTTTGTGTGATTGCCCCGCCAATATTATAACATCTAGTTGAAACAACGAATTTTTCGAAGCTTTTGGAGCTTTTTAAATCTGATACGGTTGAGAAGGTGGCGGTTAAGGTGGTGGTGGATATGATTTCAGTCTATGGCTTAATACGAAGAGTGTGTCCTTTTTTCTTTTTCTTTTTTAATTTCTGATATGGGTGTTGGACATGGAGGAAGTGGTGGAGTAGGCGTAGGTCAGTAGGTTAATGAAGAAGATAGAAGAGAAAAATAAAAGAACAAGGAGAAAAGGGAAATAAAACCAAAAAAAGTAGAAAAATACATTAATTAAAAAAATCTATCTTGAAATTACTAATTTTTAGTTTTCTTTTTCAACCCTCACCCTCACTCTCCATACCATATGATGTTCGAAATGGGGTATTAATACTAATTCTAAGTTGTTCAGCGGCCTATTAGGACCCCCGCAAAGTTAAAGTGTCATCGTGGTGAAAATGGTATAGTTCAAGGGGACATTAGCCATTTTGCCTGATTTTGGACATGGATATATGAATGATTCGTGACTAGAATTTTATATTTGTGGGTTTTGATTATCTAGCTTCTATTACTTTGATTGCTTAACGTTTGTGCTCACGACACTTAAGTTACATGTCTACTTTGCTAATTAAAGACTCCAGAGAGATTAGTTAGCATAGAATAGTGAAATTAGCGAGGATTTGGGTTGATAGGTGTTGACGCCCAATTTTGTCCCTCCGTTTAATAGTAATTTTCCAAACAAAACTTCATTCGACAACATGCATTTACGTGTGTAATATTATTATTAATCCTCTATGTATATAATATTTATTTAATTGTGATTATAATTACGTAATTGCTTTCATTTAGGCTATTTTCTAAAATACGTGTGCTATTTGTGTAATTTAACACATTATGATATTATTTAATAATTATTTGTGGCTATCAGTATTATTTGTGGTCATTTATATCTATTTATAATTATTTATAAAATTTCCTATTTTTGTACTAATGATTTATATTTATAAGTATTTAATTAAATACTAGTCATTTTGCTATTGTACAATCCCATTTCTATTACATTCAGTCCACGTCATTGCCTTTTGTCCACGTGTACGCCACCTAAGCTTCACCTAAGCTTACACCTCACTAAATACACTCTTAGTACAAGTATACACACTTTTAGCACGAAGTACTACTCTCCAAAGCACGCGTACAACTCACTTCTGGATACAATACAACCCCTAAAACCCTCATTTTCCTTACACATCAACATATATCACTTATACACACATATATACCTGCATGCCTACGTGGCAAAATCTGAACCTTCCACTCGTTTAATCCAACGGCTCACATCATTTCTCCTATTTACAACTATACACACACCTCATGCCAAAAACCCTAAACACATTACTCCCTCGCTCCCCAAAACTCATCAGCCGTCGCCCCATTTTCCCTCTCTCCCACTTTGCTCGTAACCCGTCCAGGTTCCATCACAGCCATACCAAAACTCCGCGTCTCCTCCGCTATCAAATCCGCCATCTCCACTCGTCTCCTCTCTCTCTTCCTTGTCGTTTTCTCACGGGAAAAAGGGAACAAATCTTTCTTTCCATAGAAACCGAAAACAAAGAGGAAGAGATTGACAAATCTCGTTGAATCCGGAGCAAATAAGACGGGATAAGCACTGATATAGCTCGTTCAAGTTGAGTGCCATGAGAATTAAACACAAATCACAAGAAATCAAGGCAAAACGGGTCAGCCGAGACTGACCCGACCCGGTTCATTTGTAACCCGATTTGGATGCAATAAATTGGGTAATATCTTTTCCTTTTATTATATCATCTTTCTTTCTTTAATGATTCTGTTGAAAATCTCGGATTACAAGCCTTGTTTGGAGTCATTGTTTTTGCTTTCTCACTGTCGAAATTTAGGATTTTTGAATTTGAATTCTGGTTAGTTAAACTTGATTATCTGTTTCTAATTTTGGAAAACTGACTAAATACATTAGTACTATGATCGTTTTAAGGATTTATGTTGAACTTGGACAAGTTGTCAAGCTGAATAGGAGGAATCATGAATCTGTTAGCATAATTCTTTGGATTTCATTGCCCTTACCTAACTCTATAAAAGGACTAGTTATTGAGAACATTGGGGAGAATCAGAACACACTCTCGACACCTCTCACACACTGGTCTACACTTCACTGGTACCTCTAACAGGGCTACACACACAAAATTAGGACACAGACCTTCTAGCTTCTCCTAACTTTCAGTTTCTCTCTTCTATACACTGAAAAACTGGCCTGACTGATACATATCTTACACCTTCAGATCTCCATCTACACTTAGAGATGCAAGCTGAGGACATCTCTGAATACACCTCATACACAGACCTTACACCTTGAGACCTATCATCTACACACTGAACCAGCTAGACACACAAGAACACAGCCCCTCCCTTCTTCTCCTCTGCATCTCAGAATCAGAACACACTCTCTACACCTCTATACAAGCTGAAAAACATTCTCAGACTCCCAGCTTCACCTTTCATCTCTGAATGCATGACCTGCACATCTACACACACATCCAAAACCACTTAGACACCTCCTGAATACATGGACACTTAGAAAAAACAAGCTGACACAAGATGAAGACACACTTACACACCTTACACACACACTGAATACACAGCCTACACACACATATATACCTTGCACACAACAGAGACAGCTCTGAATGCATTTAGACTATTGAAAAACACACACGGATACAGCTCCGAATACACCTTCAGACCTCCCTCTACACTGAAAATACATCTTTGAAGACCTCCTTACAGGCTGAATACACAGCATCCTGCACCTTCCTTTATTTGCTATTACAAAATTCTACCAAGGTTAGCCTTTGTTAAGTACTGATTGTATGATTGCATGAATCTCTGGTAAGTGAAAAGTTGGTCTTGGTTGGTTGTTTTTCTCCTGTATTGACCTTGGCAGACTGCCCCCCTCAATTGCTTTGTGTATGTGTTCCTGTTTGGGTCAGTTAGGACCACCCTCTAACCCTTTCCGTAGGTGTTTGGATGAGTAGCCAAAAGGCTGCTCATTAATAGATCACAACAGGTACTTGAGTGTGGGATTCAGTGAACTAAGAGGTTCAGAAGAGAGCCTATGTTTGGTTTAAGAAAAGCTTGTGAAAACAAGGGACAAGGCCCCGCTCTTCTCTTTATTTTGCTTAACCTATATCCATTATTGTTTATGTATTCATTAGGACTAGTCATGGTTTTGTATATAAGCACCAAAGGGTACAATTAGAATTATTAAGGCAGGTGCAGGTTTAAACTGCTAGTATATGCAGTTGAATTGGCTAACAGGAGCTATTTCTAACTTTCCTCTATATACTTTGTTTGTTAAGGTTAAAACATAAGACATGTTTATTTGTGAAATCTGAATGTTGAAACTGAAAGCATAACAGGTTTTTAATTAGATTACAATAGAGATTGCTTTGCTGAAAATTGGACGAAAAGGCTAAAATCGCATAAAAGCTAAAAATGAGATTATTTATGCAAAGCCCATTTTCTGGATTACTACAGTAATGTTTTAATAGGTTAAAACTAACATTTGAAAGTATTTTAGACTATTTATGAAATTATAGTATGCTGGGAATTTAGTTATCTTATTAAGGGGCTAAAATTGCAATATTATTTAAAACAGGACTGTTTCTGTAAATGGCATACTTTGAAAACGTGGAACTATGTTTTTGTGGCTAAAAGTGTAATTAGTGCTGAAAGTTTGTTAATTCCTGCAAATATGATATTTGGAATTTAACAGTATTTAAACTTGTTTAATTTATATCCTTTTCACTTATTTATTTAACTTAGAGGCCCATTCTTCTTTTAAGTTTATAACATTGTCATTATTTGCTTATGTGTTAACATGACCGTTCATTATTTGACGCTTAGATGTCTAGATTTGGGGCACTTAATATACTTAGGGTGTCTAGAGACTTAAAGTAGTGTCCCAAAAGCCTCCGTGACTTTAAGTGGGACGTTAGTAAAACATTTAGGGCATTATAAAACATTAGGAAACACTTTAGTTAAATACTTAAAGAGGGTATGGGGATTAAGGTAATTAAGCCCCTCGGAGATGATGGAAACTACCCGAGCTATATTTGATAGTGGATTTTGAAACTATCGTCCCTTGCGAAAGCCGGGTTCTGATCCGAATAGGATAATAAAACCTAGGGTTATTTATTCAAAGTGATTGATTAGTTATTTATTACTTTGTAGTTATTTGCGCAACATGACTATTTGTTTAAAATTGTTTATATAAATACATTAAAATTGCCTATTTTACTTACTTTGCAGCCCACATCTCTTTTATTTACCTTATTTAGCTTTTTGTCCTTTTCTAAAGCGATATATGAAACCCAATATAGAAATCGGCCGGGAACCACGTTTAGTGGAACCTAGAAGGTGCCTAACCCCTTCCTTCTGGGTTATTTTGAACACTTACCCGAATCTCTGACTCGTAGACCAACCCGGTGTTAATTCTTTGAATTGAATTAGAAATTAATAGGTGGCCTAATACGCCTAGAAAATTTATTTGGTGGCGACTCCAAAACCCCAACTCCAAACGAGTTCACCCAGTCAAATCCGAAACCCGACTCGCCTAGAGTCGAGTCCAAAATCGGGTATGATAATAGGCTATTTCATAGATTAACTCATCTAAAAGAAGTTACGCTCAAGAGAAGTCTTCTCTCCTTAGGTCATGAGTAGTACTTTATATGCTCAACTATGGCTTTGACGAGCGCCGTTGAGGTAAATCCCTTCTAGGCTAGGAGGATTTTAGGGATTACATTAGAATGACTCGAGTATAATACATAAATCCCATGCTATATTTGCATCCTAGGCTCTGAACTTGTCTTCCTTGGTTGTGATAAGGCCATTGATCACCTTTACTTGCTTTCCTAGTGTAGTTAGTAGTTGTTAATATTGTTTCATCACCTTGTTATCCTCGTTTTGGCTTAGTCAAATAGGTTTAGTTCCTCCTCTACTTTAATCGCATCCCATTGTTCCTTGTGGATTCGACCCCGACTCCTAGTTGGGTAAGTTATATTGCGATGACCGTTCATATCACAATTCGAGCTGTGTGTTGAGCATTGTCAAAATTGGCGCCATTGCCGGGGAACAATTGGCGTATTACAGTAGTTTGAGGAGTTGAGCTAGTTGGCTTAGACCAAAACTTTTTGAACCTTTGCTTGTGAATTATGAATACTTGTTCTGTTCTTTGTGAATAGTAAATATTTGTTTGTGTGAAGTGTTTACTTGTGTTAGTTAGTTAGTTAGCTTTGTGGTAATTACCTTGAAATGGCACCAACAAACCGAAATTGGTCAAATATTGGAAATCCTTATGTGAACGATCCCTGTCCTTATTATGGAGGAACCCACTATTTTTATGATTGGGAAATCCTTTTCGGGAACGAGTTATGTGTACCTTCTCAATCCTATGAGCGAAACATATGTTATGAGCGTTGGGGCCGAAATAGTCATTGGGATGGTTGTCCTAATATTCTTTATTCTTCTTCTAGTGATTTTTGTAATGGTGCTAATGATGGTTATGAGTATGATAGGTCCAATGTAAGCAAGAATATGGAACTTGAGCCCGAATAGAAAGGAATTTTAAAAAAGTTTCAAGAAGAGATGAACTTATCCACTTCACAAGAAGAATGTGCTCAAAATGAGAGATGTGAATATTTGATGCAACAGATACTTGAACACCCTTGTGAGGATGTCAAAACCATCAAAGAGATGATCCACCAAAATGGCTTAGTAATTCACAACTTAGAGGTTCAGTTGAACCAATTGGTTGACACTTTCAATAATCAACAAGCTAGTGATGTTGCCAAATTTCAACAAAGACTTTATTTGGAAAATGAGCTTGAGTTATACAACAAAGAGGTGGAACAAGAGGAAACCTGTGATGAAGATGATGTTTCGAGCCATGTTGTGGAGCTAATGGTGGAAATCCAAGTATTTGACCAAATGGTTGAAGATGATGCCAAAGAGGAAGAAAATTCACTAGAGCCTTGTGTGGAATTGCAAAATATTATTTAGGAGGAATCTAGTGCAATGAAATATGAGGATGTCAAAAGTGAGGAGATATTAAAGTTCAAGCTAGTGGGACCTCACTCCTTTTCATTTTTCAACATTGTGTTTAGAGGGCGAAATAAAAATTGACCCATTTGAGCCTTTGGAGGAAGTGAGCAATGAGGAATGAAATGCTTACATTTTAGAGTTTGCAATATGAAAAGGACAAAATGACATCACTCACATAAAGGCTAAAAAGCGCAAAATGAAGAATTGTGCGTATGGTACTTGGGAATTCACACCATCACCTCGGGAACATAATAAAAAACTTGATTCAAAATTGGGGAGGCAATTCATATTTACAAAATGGAGAGAAAAGTGTGATTTTGATGTTCATCGTGCCACGACATTAAAAGCGGTGCTTCTTGGGAGGCAACCTGAGCATTTTATTTTTTTGCATTTTCTACTTGTAGTTTAGCTTCATTTGTCGTTTTCATCATTGCTCAAGTTTGTTGGAATCAGCTCTCAGGAATTTCTAATGGGTGGTCCGCCTCTCAAAAAGGGCGCCCGCCCTTAATTTTTATCAGAGGGATTATTTTGGTGCGCTGAATCTTTAAAAGCAAGACAAATACACATCCCACACATTCAGTCCCGATGCAGCTTCATTCCACCGCTCACACAGCCACTGTTCCGCCTTTCAGTCACTACCTCCGGCGACCAGGTAAGTTCCCTCTCTTCTCTCTAATCGGTCCTCTCTCTCCTCTATTCTCAATTTCCTCCCGTCCCCAATTCCCAATTTCACTATCCAGATTCCCCTCACCCCACCATCAGTGTCAAACCACCATTTCTACCACTACTGTGCAAAACCACTGCCTATCACCACTGCTGCGACCACAACAACTCAAGTATGGATTTTCTACTCTCAATTCCGCCCGTCTCTTCTCCTTCATCTCCCCTGCGCATTTACACCTCTCATTCCCTCACCGCTGCTGTGTCAGCACTCTCGCACTGCCACCAGTCGCGTCGTCGATCAGGTAATTCTCTTTCTTCTTTCTCTTCTCCTCGCTGAATTTTTCTGCCCCTGCCATCAAATTCCCATCCCCGTTATTCCCTCTTCCATCTCAATTAAGTGAATTGGTATGACTGCTGGCTGTTGACAGGCATTGTGTCCTTATGCTGTATTATTCTTGAAATATTGGGGAAGTCGGATGTACCCATTGTTTGTGGAATTTGTTCAATCTCATTTGTTCCCTCTGTGTGTTCGATAAAATGTTTCAATGGAGATCCTTCACATGGAGTCTGTTTTGTTAGCAATTTTCTGAGTTTACTTGGTTATTTGATCTTGAAAATGCTAAAGAGATGAACTTTAATTTCTGTTTGGTGCAACTGAAATCATTTGTCGTGCGAGCCATATGTCTCTATGTATCTATGCTTGCTGCGTGTTGGAAGTTCTTAGTTTATGTTCCATAGGTGTATTGAAATCATTCTCGGAGCACGTCATTTGTGTTTGTACTCTATGCTTGGCAGTTGGCAGTGTGCTTGAGGTTCTTGTGTACAATTTCTTATGTGATCTTAAATTCATAAAAGGGTTGAGCTTTAATATCCATAGAGATCGGTTGTCCTAGCTGGAGGATGAGTGACTGCATTCCGTGTCTGGGGGTTGCAATCTTGTTGAAATTTGTCACTTACGCAGTCTGCTTAGGTGTTGATCTCCTTGTTTAAGTGCAGTATTGTTAGCTTAAATGATATGCCATAGACTACACTTTTGGAAGCTTAATGTGTCAACCATATTTGTGGTAGTTTGAGTTGGGTATTTCTCTGTGAGTGAAGTTGGTTGAGATGGTGATTTTCTAAAAGTGTTTGTGTGGCTCGAGATGCTTGTCTGATTCATGGAAGCTTGGTTTAATATGCATTCTTTCATAACTCTAGACTTATATTTAAATTTGGAAATACGCGAGAAATAGAACTAAATCTCTAGTAATCATTGCCTTGCTTGTGTTTGTGTTGAAACATGGAGTCTAAAAGTCATTTTTCTCAATCATTCGTCTTCCCTGATATGCTTATATATGTAGTCTTGAGCAGCTTGTGTGAATTTTGCTTTATATTCGTTGAAGACTCTGTTGGGAGCTTGAAATAACAACTTTTTGTGACAATTGAGTTTGAGTCATCTCGTGAATGCTAATTTAGAGTAATCTATGGTGTACTAGTCAGTAGGTGAGGAGGAGGATCAGTAAGGTAGACTGATAATCTGAATGCATTCTTGTCCCTAATGAGTTTCAAATGTTTTGTATTGGGCTTAACCTTGTACTGTTTGTTCTTGATTTGTTCCTGTAATCACCTAATTTTGGAACAAAATTGATAATTACTCGAAATAGTTGTGCTAGATTTCTTAGGACTTTTCCTGATTTTCATCTAGCTTGTTAGTTAATTAATTAGGAGAAAATATACTAAGAAAATACCAAAAATATTTTATTGTGTGAGCAACGTGTAGTTGAGATTTTGTTACTTGATAAAATATATGTTCATGTGCTTCTCTGGATAATTAAATGTGTTAATTGTTAATGGATGGTTTTTGTTTTGGAAATTGGGCTAGCAATTTCAAAAAAAAAAAAAAAAAAAAAAGAGGAATAATTCAGCCCAATGTGTTTCGCAATCTAATTTTGACCCGTCCCAATGTCTTTAATATATATGATTTTCTTTGCTATTTTTGTCATCTCCACTAATGTCACAAGACACAACACATTCCTTGCAACTTTTGTATATACCCCACCAGAAATCACCCCTCCGCGGAACCACCACCGGACCACCGGCCTCCACCACCGAAAAATACGAACATACACCACCTGATTCCTCTTAACCCCCTCTACCCGATTGTTTCTACCAAATACTCAACCATTCAGTGTAGATCGGGTTTTGAAAACCCTACTCCAGCGACCTCTTTTGAATTTTTCGGCGATTCTTACATAAATGGACTTGTCTCCTCTTCCTCTTTCACATCCCATACTCTGTTTCCACAAATAGGTGCTCCGTTGTTGGAGAAGTTCGAACGGCAGCGACTCGGGTCTTACTTTGTCTCTATTTTCGTACTTTTTCATTCCCCTCTTGTTCTAGTGGAGACGACCCCAAATGAGGTCGTTTCAATTAGAACGAAAGAGAATGGTTGATTTTTTCTTTGTTTCCACCGTGAACAGTGGTTGGTGGTGACTGATGGTTTCTGTAGCAGTTGTTTGGTGGCCATATGAGGATGTAAGCTGGTGGTTTCTTCAATGACGATGACGGTAATTGGTTTTGACGTTTGGTAGTTTGTGGTAGTTTGAACTTGGACAGTGGGTTGGTGTGATTGGGATACCACGATGCAGTGGTGTTGCAGCAACGCTGCATCGATAGTGGTGACGGCAACGAAGCATTGGCTTGACTCGAGTGAGGTCATGAGGCAGCGACTGTTTGGACTTGATCGATACAGTGGCGACTGTCATGGCGTGGCTGGTAACAGCAAGCAGTTGAATCGAAGCAAAGGGCAATGTGGTGCCGTATGATTTTGACGGGTTAGGCAGTGAGACTTTGAGTCCCTCGTTTTCCTTTTGTGATCTTTTACATATGCAATTAGATTATCATGTGTATGTTAGTGTTGGATTTTGTTCTTGGATATATGCTTTGAGCTGTTTGGACATGCTTATGGTCGCCCTTTTGTTTTCTTGTTCGTTCGCACATTCAAGCAATGAAAGATTCAGTATATGTGTTTGCTCATGAATTTTTGAATGTCAATAAGTGATTTGATTGATGTTCTGTGAAAGATTTAGTATGAGGTATTGGTTTTGTCAAGGTTCGTTTGAGTGTAAGCTATCACTTTCAGTCTTAATTTTGTTGTTTTTGAATGAATGATTTGTATCACTGTCTGGACATATATCTTGGCTTGATTGCGAGGTGTTCTACTTCGTCAAGTAACTAATTAGTTTTTGCATTCGTCGTTCGTAGTTAGTATAATAGTCTATATAGTTATGCTTGGTGATGTCTTGAACACTAATTTGTGCACCTTAACATGAGTAGGAGTATATACAGATTCAATTGAGTACAAAGTTGGTCTAAGGATTCTTGTTTTAATCATGTCCAGTTAGGCTCATATGGGATAATCATAAGATACGATCATTGTGTATGCTCATTCGGCGTAGTTACATTATCTTTGATCTGGTATGTTAAAGGCACGAGTATTACCTTTTCTTGTTGATTAAGTTGTATGTTAAGTGTGGAATATACTTGACACTTTACTTTGGTATGATTAGCTTAATGTTTTTGCTAACGATTTAGTCTGTTTTTGCTAACGATTTAGTCTGTTTGAGTCTTGTCCAATTGGTTTAGTTGTCTAAGTTGCCTAATTTTAATTTTAGTTTCATTGAGCTTTAATCTGTGTGGACAAGCATAGAGAATCAGTTTCTTGTCTTGTGTTGGTGGAAGTGGTAACTTGGTTTGCTAAAGTCTGGGAATCTGATGTTAATTTAAAAAATGAGTCAAGGTCATAAGTAAAAGTGAAAGTTAAAGTTAAGTGGCAGAGGTGGTGGCAGTCTGCCTACACTCCAACCTCTCTTACTTTACATTAATCGCTTGGCATGCTTGGTTTGTCCTTTAGGAAGAGCATTAAATTTTTGAGACTTTGGGGTGAGGACTTAGCTGATCCTATTTCAGCTATATAAAGAGTTATTCAAGGCTCATTAAGGGGATACTAACAAAAAACAAACAACATCTGAGAAAAAGAGTGAGTTGAAACAACTGAAAGGTGAACAAAAAAAAAAAAAAATACTAGTCTTAGTAGAGAAAAAGGTGAAAAAAATAGTAAGAAAGAGTAAAGGGAAAAGAAAGGGTCTTAAGTTTGAGTTAAAGAAGTCTTAGTGGTCTGGTTGCTGGCTGCTCTCGGGTGCTTGTTGCTGGATTTGATGTTGTTCAGTTGAAGGATTTTAGCATTCTAAGCTCTTGAGATCTTTGGCTTCATTAGGTAAATTTTCAGCTCATTTGTATGTAACCTCAGCATGATTTTAAGCTTGAATATGCATGAAATGATATGTTAAATTCAAAGATCCAGTCTCTCTTAAGGTGCTCTATATTTTATTTCTGCTCCATGTCTGTTTGTTGCTGTGAAATGGAAAGAAGTGGAAGTACTTGTTGTTTGGGCCTCGTTTGAAGGTGGTAAAAATTTCGTGCATAGGCCTGTTTGGCGCGCGTTAATTGATTTGTAGCCATAAAAAATAAATTTGCTGAGAAATAGCCATCTCCGGACAAATCCCAGTATAAATACTGGTGCTTTGAACAAGTTTTGTTCAAAGTTCCAGTTTTTATACTGGAAGCTTCAGTAAACTAACCCCAGTATAAAATACTGGGGCTTTGAACAAGTTTTGTTCAAGGCCTCAGCATTTTGTTATGGGACTTTGTATAAAGCTTCAGTCCCATAACAAAATGCTGGGGCTGTGAACAAAACTTGTTCAAAGCCCCAACATTTTGTTATGGTACTGAAGCTTTATATATAAAGTCCCATAACAAAATACTTGGGCTTTGAACAAGACTTTGAACAAGTTTTGTTCAAAGTCCAGTAGTCTGGGGTGTTTTTCCAACGCTAATGGAGCTCAAGTGTGCGCGCGAATTTTTTGCTATTTTTAAATGAATTTTGAAACGGTGGATAGTCCCCAATGAGCGCGTTCAAAAATGGCTAGTGATCAAAATTTCCCGTTCATAACAGATATACGGGTCAGTAAGATTGAGATTAGTTTATCTTTGGTCTTAAATTTTAGCCATGTATGCATTAGTGAACCAGATCTAAATATGTGTTTAACTTGTGTAAAATTGAGTCAGATCTGAAACAAGAATGTAAATCAGGCCTATTAATGCAAACACTTCATAACTAAGTGGGTGTACAATGTTTCCAAACAAGTCCAAAAATCAGTTTTCAATGAAGTCTCTAGCTTGTTCAAGCAATGAGAATTGGTCATCCTATTTAAAATGTGGAACATGTGGCTTATTAAAATCATTTATATATCTGATTATAATGGAAGTGAGGAAGGAAACACAACTTATTTACCAAAATTAGAAGCCAGGGTAACTTAGGACATTTAGTGCAAGATAATAAGGAAAAGGTACAGTTTGTGCAAACCAAAAATAACGAGGACGAGGTGAATAGGCATTCTGGGCAGATTTGGTATTTGAGGCTCAACCCCTAATTAGTTAAGTCTTTCAAGTTAAGAGTCTCATTTATTTGGATGATCCTTCACCGGCTCGGGATTCTCATCGATTACCGGGAATTATATGCAATAATGACCCTTCACCGGTGCGGGACTCTCATCGCCAACCGGAAAGTATATAAAATAATGATCCTTCACCGGCTCGGGACTCTCATCGATTACCGGAAAGTATATGCAAGAATGACCCTTCACCGGCTAGGGACTCTCATCACCAACCGGGAAGTATATGTAATAATGATCCTTCACCGGTGCGGGACTCTCATCGCCAACCGGGAAGTATATGCAATGCTCAAAACTAGAGTGCAATGCTCATATGCTCAATGCAATACCAACAATAGGGCATAACATACAATATATAATGTAAATTCAAAGCTAAGGCGTAATGAGTACGCCTATCGGCAGCTACACACGCAAGGAACACGTGGTAGAATATCCACAAGGCTAAGTACCTCTAAAGAAATGGATATATGCACTTACCTCTTCCAAAAATTAGCATTTCTAATCAACAACCGCTTTATCCTTTGGTTTCATTGCCAAACAATCCCACCATATTCAATAACCAAAAAAATATATCAAATTAGACTAAAGGCTTAATTCCTCACATCTTAGGGCAATCCAGTTAGGAACCTGATATCCTATTCGCATACGCAATACGCAGGGCATGCCTATGTACAGGGCTTAAGGTCACATAACCAAACCCTAAATAAATTGCATTTATATGGTGCCCATAACTCACTGAGTACGAATATATAATCAATTCCATTATCGGGGTCCAATTGACCCTTGAAACTATCAATTGAACTTATTAAAATGATGTCTAATATTCCAAGTTTTACCGTTAAAATATATTCAAACACACGTAATAAACTCAAATAATGCATTTAGATCATTATCTGAATGTTTCGGAGTGAAAATTCTATCTTTTCTCCGGCTCTTTTCTCATTTTCTAGCATTTTTTTCCTTCTGCGCGTTCTTTATTTCTTTCGCGATCTTTCTAATCTATCTTGCTTCTCAGCTTCGAAATGAAACTTTTGGGATATATAAAATCCCATTCCACCGCCACTATTTTTTATTTTCTTTTGTTCTCTCTTTTTTTTTTTTAAACGAAAATTAAAATGGTACCCTTATGATACTCGAAATAATTTCAAATTTTGCATACAAGTTATACAAAATACATGTAATACACTTGCTAAGACGGATCTCAAATCGGATTCCCGAAACTCAATATGCAAATTCATTGAAAAAAGGTCAAATTATTTAACTTTCAGCATTTTAGCGGAAACTAGCCGAACAACCTCGAAATTTACTTTTGAAGAATTATAAAAGTCACAAATAATCATACAAACCTAACGACGCTTTCGGATTTCGAATCGGAGCTCATTCGCCAAAACCGAGCTCGAAAATCACTTTTTAATATTTATCGACAATAAAAACTGAAACCTTCTTCCGATGCCTACCAAATGAGGTCTGATTTAGCTAAAATTTTACAGATAAGTCCCAATGGACCTTACGAAGATTTTAAAATTATCGCACGCCAATCGAAGCCTTAACTTCCGAAATGACTACCCAAGATCGTTTCATTCTCCTTCACTTAAATTCTCGTTCGTCCTTGAACGAGCCCAAGTCTAAAGAAAAATTTACAGAGATAGGAAAAGAAATTGAACGACCTTCATAAAATATTCCACGGACATTATCTCATGATTGAAGAATCAGAATTATAACACGAAGGCCGAACTCGTAGGACAAAACATATTTGGATAATATGATAACACCATTTTCCAGCTTATTTTGACTAAACTGACCCTTCCTTGATCACGAGAGGAGAGTTTTACTTTTTCGAAAGAAAGATATACGAAACTCTGGATGGATTAACATGATTCAACCGATAGTTACCTCTTCGATATACCTTGTGATATAGAACAGGTCGATGGAACTAAGAATTAGCTCACGCTTGATGCAATAGGGAGAGCTTTTGAAGTACCTTCTCACTACACACTATAGAAGATTTGATGCAAGCTATATTATTTTACGAACGCACTATGCAACATCTCAGTTGATGTTAGTGTTGTTCCGCAAGCTCCTTGTAGGAATGTAGTTACTCATATCCTAATGTATGTCAAAGGTTCATTTGAACAGGGTCTATCATATAAGGATAAGGATCATGCAAATACTACTGGATAGTATGATGCAGACCATGAATGATCTTCAGACTGAACATCTACTTCAGGGTATTCTCTTTGAATTGGAAATATTATGACTTGAAAAAGTTAAAATAAAAGAGACATGTAGTTGGACCACGAGTTGAGGCAGAATACCAGCAACAAAGTTGATTACATGTGCACTTATAACGCTAAAGTAACTTCTCAAAGAGTTGAGGTGTGAAGGAGATATGCCAATGATGGATGGACGATAAGCTGCACTAGACCTTTAACTCTAAATTTTCATGAAGTAAAACAGCGTCAGTATGAGGATCTAGTTCTAGTTGAATACAGACATATAGCCAGAAGAAAACCGGAGTCACCATACAGGGTTACTACTGACAGTATTCTCATGCATAAAGATAGACTTTGTGTTCCTGATGTTGCAGATTTACGTGGACAGATTATGATAGAGGCACATTATCCTAAATACACTGTTCATCCAGGTTCACTAAGACGTACCATGATCTTAAGCAGATTTATTGGTGGGACGGAATGAAATATGACATAGCAGAATTTGTGGCTCAGTGCTCTAATTGCCAGCAACTTAAATTCGTGTCATCTTTCCAGAATTTGTGCTTTCAGCAGATAGGTACGTATATATGATTAGGTTGCCAGCTTATCTCTATCATTAATAGATTATTAGTGGGTTTAGCAATGATCGACACTCATTGTAGGTTTCTGTCATGGCCTTAGGTTGGGTCGGGACAAAAGTGGTATCAACACCTTTGAGATTTAGTATTAGCATTCAGTATTTGGAGGAAGACTCCTCCACTTAAAGCACAAACTCATGCAGCTATTTGAATAGGAATAACCATCCCCACACAGTCTACTGGACTAAAGAAGATTTTGCTAAAATCTGAACGTAGGCAGACCTACGCTACCATCTACCCTTTCGAGTTGCCAAACAGCTGCAACTCTCGAGTCACAGCTCCATACATTTTCTATAAGCACCATCACATGAAGGATCAAATCAAAGGTCAAATGACGCCTCTCATTACCCTTAGTAGCCTTGAAAAACAACAATGTGCTTACCTGGCTACCTTGGCATGGACTCTGGCTTAACATAAGGAACATCATGAGTGGCTACTAACCGCCCAAGCTCACTAGTGTCGGAAGAAGAAGAGATAGCAATAAACTGAGGGTAGAAATAATTAGATCTTTAGGAAGCTCGTCCCTTAGATACCAGAGCTAGACAATTTCCAAGTCAGGCTAACCAAAGAATCGCAATTTGAAACGACCTCGGTCAGTCGTTTCGGAAGTTAGCACTCCGATGGGCGTGCCGATAATTTTAAAATATTTGTAATATCTATTAGAACCTGTCGGTAAAATTTGAGCTAAATCCGACCTCGTTTGGTAGGCATCGGAAGAAGGTTTCAGTTTTTATTGGTGATAAATATTAAAAAGAGATTTTCGAGCTCGGTTTTGCCGAATGAGCTCCGATTCGAAATCCGAAAGCGCCGTTAGGTTCGTATGATTATTTGTGATTTTTTTTTAAACTTTTGAAAGTGAATTTCGATGTTGTTCGGCTAGTTTCCGCTAAAATGCCGAAGGTTAAATAATTTGACTTCTTTTCATCTAAATTCGCATCTTGAGTTTCGGGAGTCTGATTGGAGATCTGCCTTTGCAAGTATGTTACATATATTTTGTACAACTTGTATGCAAAAGTTAGAATTATTTCGAATATTGTAGGGCACCGTTTTAATTTTCGTTAAGAAAAGAGAATAAAATAAAAGAAAACAAAAAAAAAAAGAGAAAAAGACAAACAAAAGGAAAGCAACATAAAAGGCGGTGGACAATTAAGCAAAAGCTTAATTGATACAGTAATGGGACGCCAAAAAAAAAAAAAAATAGAAACGGAAAATGAGAAGCAGCAGAGGAAAAAATGCCAGAAAATAAGAAAAGGGGCCGGAGAAAAGTAGAATTTTCACCCTGAAACATTCAGAGTGGGATCGTTTGGCAACGAAACCAAAGGAAAAGCGGTTATTGAATGGATGTACTAACTTTGTAACAAGGTAAGTATTTATATCCATTTCTTTGGAGGCACCTGGCCTCGTGGATTTTCTACCGCGTGTTCCTTACGCGTGTAGCTACCGATAGGCGTACTCATTACGCCTTAACTTTGGATTTATATTCTATATTATATATTATGTCCTGTTATTGGTATTGCATTGAGAAGCTGAGTATTGTACTTTGGTTGTGAGTTGGTATATACTTTCCAGCTGTCGATGAGAGTCCCGCGCTGGTGATGGGTTATTATTGTGTCATGTTGCATTCGTATGCACATTGCATCATATTGAGGGTAGGAGGATTCCACCCTCGGAGCAGGAGGATTCCGCTCCATTGTATCATATTGAGGGTAGGAGGATTCCGCCCTCGGAGCAGGAGGATTCCGCTCTATTGCATCATATTGAGGGTAGGAGGATTCCGCCCCCGGAGCAGGAGGATTCCGCTCCATCTATTTGGCACATGTGACACCATTGCATCATACTGCATTCATCGCATTTCATTGCACCGCGTGCTGACTATTGTGTGACTATCGTGTTTTGTTTTATATATGCGGTATGTATACCGTATCTCAGTTTGCCTATATATTTCTGGCTCGTATCCCGGGTTGCACGTCGCGACAATATAAATACATGGATCGGATCGGGTTGCACGCCGCAGCAGTATAAATATACGGATCGGGTTGCACGCCGCAACAGTATGAATATATGGATCGGGTTGCACGCCGCAACATGATGTATTTCTGATTGTCGACATGTTCAGGATATCTATATGTTCTGTCTACCTTATGTCCCTGGCTGTTCATGATTCCATACGTGTTTTCAGTTATTATTTGGCTTTGCCTGTTTATAGTTCAAATAAGATGGATTTAGTTTATCCGTTTTTCTTCTCCCTGGCTAGCTATCCTATTCTTTGAGGTGGCTAGTCTGCCCCACTTATTGAGTCCTTTTGACTCACTCTTGTTTGTTGTTTGTTTCTTGTCTATCTATTTCGTTTCGGCAGGTTCGCTCCAGGATTGAGTTTGCCACGTTGTGAAGGAGCGAAGACGACTTCAGCTGTCAGGGTGAGCCAGCTTTTATTCCGGATGGCCACCAGTTTATTGATTTTTATTTCAGTTGCATTTTGCTCCCTTCAGGAGGTATTTGTCTTCTTTTGTACTCTTAGATGTCTAGTTTGGATAGCCCTAAACTTAGTATGTTGGGTAGTTAGCTGTAATTTTCTTTCGTACAGCTTAGAGGTATCAGTATGTTTGTATTTTTTTAAGTCTTTTCCTTATTTATGAACTATTATATTTATTTTCCTAATTTAATTGGTAAGGGTTCGCCAGCCGGGTCTAGGGGAGGATGTCGGGTGCCCGCACGGCCTAACCGGATTCCAGGTCGTGTCACAATTGAAGAAGACATTAAATGAGCTCTATGGAACAACATCCATGCCAATTTAACCTCCCAATAAAACGGAAACTCTGACAATGTACCAGAAAACCTTTTTATAATCCAGATAAGCTCATGGGATAACATGACTTTACTAGTGTTTTGAACAAAAGGAAGACACATAAGTTGCATATTGCTTACTTATCACTTTGCACCGGAAGAAACGATAATACTTTTCTGATAGTGACGAATTATGATCCCATTATCCTACCAATATTGAATTTCGACGAGAGAGGTAAACTGACTTGACATAATAACAGAATGTGGCACAACAAGATGCTAAACAAAAAATACCGATACTCACTCACAAATCTTTCACAATTGCCACAAATAGATCATACCAGAAGCTCACCCCTTTACTACACCAAATTCTTAATAAAAACGACATCTAAGAAAACCATGGAAACCTGATAAGACAACTATTTGCAAATCGATTGGAAAAATCAAAGCTTACACACGTATAAGTGAGGAAGAAACACTTGGGTCTACTACATCAAATACCTCAACATCCTGCCAGACTGGTAGTTCTTAGAACTGCCTCTGCGGCTGAGCCGAACTGCTATCCTAATAATCACCTTCTGAACAACCACTGCCACACGCTCTCGACCTCTACTGGATTGTGGCAATTCTATGGCTGATTGAGATCTAAATGAAATCCCCTGCGACCGTGTAGTTGCCTGATGACGAGAGAAAGGACGATTGCCAACTTGCCGAAGTAAAGGAAAACTCCTCAAAGGATACCAGACTCATGACAATGATAACGCCTTTCCGCTGAAAATGGAAGCAGGACCGATTGTTGATAGATACAAAGAGAAAACTGAGTCTATCTTGATGAACTACTAGCGCACTTTAAGAATTACGCTCTACGAGCTGAGATAACCTGGCAGGTGACCTCTCAAAATAATCAGAACTCTTACCTCTAAATGAGGTACCATGGTGCCTACCAGGGCCGTAGGATCTTATTGCTCTCCCACTCTAACTCTTCCCGCTCTAACTTATAGTATGCCTCATACCTCCAACCAATATCAACAACAATATCAAATGAAGTCCCAATCTCAATTTCTCGAGCCATCTGGCACGAAATGTCAATATATGAGTTGTTTCATTATTCGTTATTTCCGGGATCTCAAGGAAAGAGAAAGGTCACTAATAAATCTTTGAACATTCTCGGAAGGTTCATGGACTAGTTCTAGTGCATATCCAGCCATCCTAAAGAATTCAACCTTATATTCTAAAATCCGACAAGCTACCCTTCTAATTGACACAAATTGGCGACTCGTTTCATCTCGCTCGCTATGCGAAAGGAACTTTTCCACGAATCTAGAAGAAAAATCAAACCGAGTTAGCTAGTAAGAGTATGGTCCACCAATTCAATGCTGGACCCCTGAAATGGGAAAGCTGAATAATAAACACCATACCGCTCGATATAATCGAAAGCCTGAAGGATACACTGACATCATTTTATTTTAAAAAGAATCACGAGGTTTATCTGATGCATTACTTAAGCATATCGGAAGGTTCAACTGCGTAAAATAATGCAACCACTTTGGGCACTCGGACCGAACTGTTACCTCGGCTGGCTAACCAGCCAGAACGATTCGTGGTGCAACACATGCTGCCTTTGAAACATAATTTACTGGGGGCAACATCAGGAACTGGAACAAGAGCTCTCTAAGTCCGAACATCTGCATATGCGGCGGCCTGATAAGCTGCCTAGCGAATAATAGGTTCTTGCGGTATCTGCGTCGCCAAGATTCTCGTAAAAGCATCGTAGAGAGTTAGGGGAATCACAAGGCACTGCTCCCTCGCCCATTGCGAGCTCGTACGTCTGGGACCTCTGTAACTAGATCGTCATCACGATCAAAACTATCGGGGCTTTGTCAGGGGCTAGCCCCAGGCTAGACTGCTTCGTCTTGAACTCATACCATTTACTGATTTGTTGCACGAGGGTTCACAATAACCACGAAGAAATTAACGAATTAACGAAAATACTTTTAAATCCTAGACCGATGCACGATCAGAAATAAAGGAAGTGAAACTTCCTAAATGCCATCATAGCCTCTCGTAGATAAGTACAGACGTCTACGTACCCATCAGCGAGAATCTACTAGACACTGTCTTAGTCTAGATAGACTCTAAACCAGGCTCTGATACCAACTGACACGACCCAGAATCCGGCTAGGCCGTGCGGGCAGCCGACATCCTCCCCAAGACCCATCGGGCGAACCCTTACCAATTAAACTAGGAAAATAAGTATAATTCAATTCATAAATAAGAACAAGAGTTAGAAAACGCACAGACGTACTGATGCCTCAAAGTTGTACAAAAGAAATTACAGCTGACTATCCAACATACTAGGTTTAGGGCTATCCAGACTAGACATCTAAGAGTACAGAAGAAGACAAATACCTTCTGAAGGGAGAAAAATGAAACTGAAATAATAAATATAAAACTGGTAGCCATCCGAAATAAATGCTGGCTGACCCTGACAGCTAAAGTCGTCTTCCCTCCTTCACAATGTGGCGAACTCAATCCTAGAGCAAACCCGCTGAAACGAAATAGATAGACAAAAACAAACAACAAACAAGGGTGAGTCAAAAGGACTCAATAAGTGGGGCAGACTAACCACCTCAAAGAATAGGATAGCTAGCCAGGGAGAAAAGAAACAGATAAACCAAATACCTCTTATTTAAATTATGAAAAGGCAGAGCCAGATAATAACTAGAAACACGTATGGAATGACAAACTCATTAACAACCAGAAACGTAAGATAGCCAGAAAATATTGGTATTCCGAACATATCAACAATCAGAAATACATCCTGTTGTGGCAAGCAACCCGATCTATATATTCATCCTGTTACGGGGCTCAACCCGATCCATATATTCATACCGTCGCGGTGTTCAATCCGATCCATATATTTATACCGTTGCGACGTGCAGACGTGCAACCCGATCCATATATTTATACTGTTGCGGCGTTGAATCCGATCCATATATTTATACCGTTGCGACGTGCAACCTGATTCTCGCAACCCAGAATACAAGCCAGAAATATATAGGCAAACTAAGATATGTCCACGACATAGTATACATACCGCATACATAAAACACAACACTATACACACAATAGTCAATATGCGGTGCAATGAGATGGGATGAATGCGGTACGATGAAATGCAGTCACATATGAATGAGATGGGATAAGTGCGATACGATGCAATGCAGTCAGATATGCCTGATACCTATCTCCGGTGCGGGACTCTCATCGTCTACCAGGAGATATATGCAATAATGATCCTTCACAGGCTCGGGACTCTCATTGATTATCGGGAAGTATATGCAATGATGATCCTTCACCGGCTCGGGACTCTCATCGATTACAAGGAAGTATATGCAATAATGACCTTTCACCGGTGCGGGACTCTCATCGCCAACCGGGAAGTATATGCAATAATGATCCTTCACCGGCTCGGGTCTCTCATCGATTACCAGAAAGTATATGCAATAATGACCCTTCACCGGCTCGGGACTCTCATCGATTGCCGGGAAGTATATTGGTACATCTTAGTCGAACCTGGATGAACAGTGTATTTAGAACAATGTGCCTCTATCATAATCTGTCCACGTAAATTTGAAATATCATGAGCACAAAGTCTATCTTTATACATGAGAACACCGTCAGTAGTGACCCTGTATGGTGATTTTGGTTTTCTTTTGGCTATCTGTCTGTAATCAACTAGAACTGGATCATCATACTGACGCTGTTTTACTTCATGGAAATTTAGAGTTAAAGGTCTAGTGCAGCTTGTAGCCAATCCATCATTGGTGTGTATATCTCTTTCACACCTCAACTCTTTAAGAAGTTACTTTAGCGTTATAAGTGAACATGTAATCAACTTTGTTGCTGGTATTCTGCCTCGGCTCATGGTCGAACTACATCTCTATTTTATTTTCACTTTTTCAAGTCATAATATTTCCAATTCAAAGACAATACCCTGAAGTAGATGTTCAGTCTGAAGATCATTCCTGGTCTGGATCATACTATCCAGTAGTATTTACATGATCATTGTCTTTCTATGATAGACCCTGTTTAGATGAACCTTTGACAAACATTAGGATATGAGTAACTACATTCCCACAAGGAGCTTGCGGAACAACACTAACATCAGCTGAGATGTTGCATAGTGCGTTCGTAAAAATATGATATAGCTTGCATCAAATCTTCTATAGTTTGTAATGACAAGGTACTTCAAAAGCTTCCCTATTGCATCAAGCGTGAGTTAATTCCTAGTTTCATCGACTTGTTCTATATCGAAAGGTATATTGAAGAGGTAATTATCGACTTAATCATGTTAACCCATTCAAAGTTTTGTGTATCTTCATTTCAAAAATGTAGAACTTTCCTCTCTTGATCGAGGAAGGATCATCTTAGTCAGAATAATTCGGGCAATGGTGTTATCATATTATCCAGATATATTTTATTCCAGGAGTTCGGTGTTCGTGTTATAGTTTTAATTCTGTAATCATGAGAAAAATTCCGTGGGATAGTTTATGAAGGTCGTGCAAGTTCTTTTGTTATCAGCATGAATCTTGCTTTAGATTTAGGCTCGTTCGAGGACGAACGAGAGTTTAAGTGGAGGAGAATGAAACGACCTCGGTCAGTCGTTTCGGAAGTTAGGATTCCGATTGGCGTGCCGATAATTTTAAAATATTCGTTATATCCATTAGGACTTGTCTGTAAAATTTGAGCTAAATCAGACCTCATTTGGTAGGCATCGGAAAAGGTTTCAGTTTTTATTGGCGATAAATATTAAAAAAAGATTTTCGAGCTCGGTTTTGCCGAATGAGCTCCGATTCGAAATCCGAAAGCGCCATTAGGTTCGTATGATTATTTGTGATTTTTGTAAACTTTCAAAAGTGAATTTCGATGTTGTTCGGCTAGTTTTCGCTAAAATGCCGAAAGTTAAATAATTTGATTTTTTCTATTTAAATTCGCATCTTGAGTTTCGGGAGTCCAATTTGAGATCCGGCTTCGTGAGTATGTTATATATATTTTGTATAACTTGTATGCAAAAGTTGAGATTATTTCGAATATCGTAGGATACCATTTTAATTTTTATCGTAGCAGCGAATTTTAAAGGAAAAAAAAAGGAAAAGACAAAATATAGAATTGGAGTCGGTGGACAAAGGGATTAAGTTAATCCCTTGTCTTCCATTTCAAAAAGATACGTACATACATCAGAAACAAAAAAAGAGGAAACACAGTGGAATAAATGCCAGAAAATGCGAAAAGGGGCCGGAGAATAGTCGAATTTTTACCCCGAAACATTCAGGTAATAATCTTAATATATTATTTGAGTTTATTACGTATGTTTGAATATATTTTTACGGTAAAATAGGGATCTTAGACATCGCCCTAATGACGTAAATTGATAGTTTAAAGGTTCAAATGGACCCCGATAATGAAATTGATTATATATTCGTACTCAGTGAGTTATGGGCAACTTATAAATGTAATTTATTTGGGGTTTGGTTATGTGGCCTTAAACCCTGTATATAGGCCTGGCCTGCATATTGCGTATGCGAATAGGGTATCGGGTTCTTAACTGGATTGCCCTAAGATGTGAGAAATGAAGCCTTTAGCCTAATTTGATATATTTTTCTGCTTATTGAATAGAGTTGGATCGTTTGGCAATGAAACCAAAGGACAAGCGGTTATTGAGTGGATGTACTAACTTTGCAACAAGGTAAGTGTTTATATCTATTTCTTTGGAGGCACCTGGCCTCGTGGATTTTCTACCACGTATTCCTTACGTGTGTAGCTGTGGATAGCTGTACTCATTACGCCTTAGCTTTAGATTTACATTGTATATTATATGTTATGTCCAATTGTTGGTGTTGCATTGAGGATCTGAGCATTGTACCCTGGCTGTGAATTGATATATACTTCCCAGCTGTCGATGAGAGTCCCGCGTCGGTGAAGGGTTATTATTGCATCATACCGTATTCGTATGTATTATGTTTTCTGGTTATGCATTGCATCATATTGAGGGTAGGAGGATTCCGCCCTCGAAGCAGGAGGATTCCGCTCCATTGCATCATATTGAGGGTAGGAGGATTCCGCTCCATTGCATCATATTGAGGGTAGGAGGATTCCACCCTCGGAGCAGGAGGATTCCGCTCCATTCATTTGGCACATGTGACCCTTTGCATCATATTTCATTTAATTTCATCTCAATTCATACCATTGTGTATACTTGCGGTACATGATTACTTTTCTGCTTATATGTGTATTGCTTATTTGTTGATATGTTTCGGGCACGCATCCTTGGTTGAGTTTATAAGTTTCTTACGTGTTTCCGGTTGTTATCTGGCTCTGCCTTTTTATAATTTAAATAAAAAGAATTTGGTCTATCTATTTCTTTTCTCCCTGGCTTTTCTTCCTTTTCGTTTCGGCAGGTTCACTCCAGGATTGAGTTCGCCACATTGTGAAGGAGCGAAGATGACTTCAGCTGTCAGGGTGAGCCAGCTTTTATTCCGGATGGCCACCAGTTTTATGCTTATTATTTCAATTGTATTTTGTACTCTTAGATGTCTAGTCCGGATAGCCCTAAACCTAGTATGTTGGGTAGTTAGCTGTAATTTCTTTTGTACAGCTTAGATGTATCAGCATATCAGTGTTTTTTTAAGTCCTGTTCTTATTTATGAATTGAATTAAATTTATTTTCTAATTTAATTGGTAAGGGTTCGCCCGACGGGTCTAGCGGAGGATGTCGGGTGCCCCCACAGCATAGCCGAATTCCGGGTCGTGTCATATATGCGATAATGACCCTTCACCGGTGCCTGGACTCTCATCACCAACCGGGAAGTATATGCAATAATGACCCTTCACCAGTGCGGGACTCTCATCGCCAACCGGGAAGTATATGCAATGCTCAAAATCAGAGTGCAATGCTCATATGCTCAATGCAATACCAACAATAGGGCATAATACAGTGTAAATTCAAAGCTAAGGCATAATGAGTACGCCTATCGGCAGCTACACACGCAAGGAACACGTGATAAAATATCCACAAGGTCAAGGGCCTCCAAGGAAATGGATATAAACACTTACCTTTCCCAAAAGTTAGCATTTCTAATCAACAACCGCTTGATCCTTTGGTTTCATTGCCAAACGATCCCACTCTATTGAATAAGCAGAAAAATATATCAAATTAGGCTAAAGGCTTCATTCCTCACATCTTAGGGTAATCCAGTTAGGAACCTGATACCCTATTCGCATACGCAAGCAGGCCAGGCCTATATACAGGGTTTAAGGTCACATAACTAAACCCTAAATAAATTCTGGCCTGTGTACAGGGTTTAAGGTCACATAACTAAACCCTAAATAAATTATATTTATATGTTTCCCATAACTCATTGAGTACGAATATATAATCAATTCCATTATCGGGGTCCAATTGACCCTTGAAACTATCAATTGAACTTATTAAAATGGTGTCTAATATTCCAAGTTTTACCGTTAAAATATATTCAAACACACGTAATAAATTCAAATAATGCATTAAGATCATTACCTGAATGTTTTGGAGTGAAAATTCTATCTTTTCTCCAGCTCTTTTCTCATTTTCTAGCATTTTGTTCCTCCTGCGCGTTCTTTTATTTCTTTCGCGATCTTTCTGATCTATCTTGCTTCTCAGCTTCAAAATGAAGCTTTTGGGATATATAAAATCCCATTCCACCGCCACTATTTTTTTTTGTTCTTTTTTTTTTTAACAAAAATTAAAATGGTACCCTTATGATACTCGAAATAATTCCAACTTTTGCATACAAGCTATACGAAATATATGTAATACACTTGCTAAGGCGGATCTCAAATCGGATTTTCGAAACTCAATATGCAAATTAATTGGAAAAAGGTCAAATTATTTAACTTTCGGTATTTTAGCGGAAACTAGCTGAACAACCTCGATATTTACTTTCGAAGAATCACAATAGTCACAAATAATCATACGAACCTAACGACGCTTTCGGATTTCGAATCGGAGCTCATTCGCCAAAAACGAGCTCGAAAATCTCTTTTTAATATTTATTGATAGTATAAACTGAAACCTTCTTCCGATGCCTACCAAACGTGGTCTGATTTAGCTCAAATGTTATAGATAAGTCTCAATAGACCTTACGAAGATTTTAAAATTATCGGCACGCCAATCGGTGACCTAACTTCTTAAACGACTACCTACGGTCGTTTCACCTGAACACATATGCAACTAATTCATCACCTTATGTTTTTTTCTTCATATTTGAAAAAAAAATTGCATAATTAGAAATCAGTAAGAAGTTTCTAACATAGGTGAAATGCATACTTGTGACACTATAAAATTAGAAACGACATTCTGATGTATTCCTAAACAAGTAACATAAAAGATACGTCACTAGCCAATCATCAAGGGAACCAGGTTCTGGGTCGTTCAGTGTATTGGTCATCCCCAGTTCCAACCTATTCCTTTCAGCTTGTACCATCTTCCATGCCTTGGTGAAGATATCTGCTATCTGGTCATCAATCCTACAAGAATTCCTTGTAATTAGGCTTTTTCAACATTATCTCTCAAGAAGTGATACCTAATTTCAATGAGTTGGGTCCTTCTGGGATGGACTAGGTTCTTGGCAGGGTGCTTCAGTTGCTTTGTTATCTAGAAGGAGTGCCATTCTAGATGTACTCTTCCTCTCCACAAGATGACCAGAATAATCTTCATCAACACAACCAGTAGGATCAAAAGTTCCTCCTCGAGGATACCACAACCACATAAGTCATAAGAACCTTTCAACTATTCTTTCCACTATTGACATAAGTGACTCCTTTGATTTTGATTGGAATCTTGCACATATCAACACAATGACTAGTCTACTAGCTGTAAGGTATTGAAGAAAATCAATAATTTCTCCAATTTTTGTGTCTTCAATACGAGAACCATTTTCTTCCAGATTCAGCTTTGTTCCTCATGTTATTGGTATGTCCAAGGCTTTAGCTCTCTTTATCTCAAACTTACAAAGTTTACAGAAGAATTTATTAGTAGCACAACAATAATGTCAACTACATAGGCTTGAAGAATGAACATGTCCTTTTCTTCCTTTGAAACAATATACTGTCTATTTTTCCTCCAATGAAATCATTCTTCAGTAAGAACCCAGACAATTATTCATATCAAATCCTAGGAGCCTGTTTCAACCCGTACACTGCCTTTTCATGTTTGTAAACTTAATAAGAAAACTCGGTGATATCAAGTTCTGGTGGTTGAACTACATACACATCTTCATTTAGATAACCATTAAGGAATTCTCTCTTCACATCCATCTCATACAAGGTGAATTCCATATAAATAACAAAGGCAATCAGCATCCTAATGGCTTACTTTCTTGCAACAGGTGTAAAGGTTTCGTCATAGTTGATTCTCTCTTCTTTAATGTAACCTTAAACTACCAATCTATCCTTGTTCCTTGTGACTATGCAATGCTTATCCGGCTTATTTCTATATACCCACTTGGTACCAATGATAGACCTGTCCTTAGGTCAAAGGACCTAGTACCAGACTCCGTTCTTTTCAAAATAATGTAGTTCCTCCTGCATAGCAATCATCCTATCTGCCTCCTTAAGTGTTATTTGGTTCCATAGATGAGAGAAACACAAAGAATTCATATGAGTTCTTCAAAGCTCCTCTTGCAGCAATTCCAGAGTTTATATCAGCTATGAGGTTCTCCAGTGGATATGAACTTTTTTGCTTCCAAGGTTTAGACTTGAACTACTGAGAGGTTTCTCCAGAGAGACCTTCCACAGGACTAGGTTCTTCTAAGTTCTCATCTTCTTGACATGTTGTTCCCCCTGTCTTATTGCCTCATTGTTCCCCCTGAATGTGACACGTATCTCTCATTTGATCTTCTTCACAATTCAATCTGGTTCTATGAATCTCCAGTAAGTTCTTCATGATAGACTTCATCATTTTGAGAACTAGTTCCCCCTAATTGATTGAATCCATGCCTTGGTGAGCATGTGTTTCAGCCACTTTCCATTTCATGCTATCAGCATCAAGTCCAATCTCTCCTTGCTATGCCTGATTTATGTGTTGGTTCTTCAATAATAACTAGATCAGCTTGTGAACAAGTTCCTCGTGAGTCACTAAATTCATGACGGGTGAAGCGATTGTCCAGTTATTTGATTTGATCTTCCATCAGCTTCAGATTTTTCTCTACCCTGAAGAACCTGGTTATTGGACAACTCTGTCTCATGTTCGTCTTCTTGCATGCCTTTCTCAGCCACATTGTTAGTTTCATAAAATAATAGCAGGCATGCTTTGAACACATAGAGTTCATTTAATTTAAACTTTGTAAGTTTTTCTATGTGGTGAATTTCTTAGGAACAGTTCCCTCATTAGTTCGTGCAGCAAACTTGCATAGACCTTCTTTACCATTATATGATACATCCAAATCTAGAAGGCTCTTAGGTAAATGATGCTTGCTTTCCTACCTCGAAGCGAGTCATAGGGAAACTTCTCAACAAGGGACCTACCATGTACATAAGAAATCATATGAAATTTATAATTCACAATTTGCAACTAATGGACCAAAGTTCATTTTTTATGCTCAGGAATCACAAGTTGTGAAATACTCAACCAGTTATACTTAAAACTAACCAACTACTAATAGTCTATGGAGTAGGAGAGTGACTTGCATTCTTTACAGTAGAAGTGATTTTCTTACCAACATCCCACTCCTTCCAATGAAGGCTGCAAGTGAGACGATTTAATTTGTCTCTATTCATGTACCTCGAGCAACCACAGTCTAAATAGTCATTTTGGTTGCTTTCTCTTACCTTAGCCTGAAAACTCAATCAAGGGTTAGTTTTAGGAACCCAGACAAGCTTGGGTCCTTTCTTATGATGGAATGGATGAATCATATCTCTTTTAGCCCAACTAGCCCAACTGTGCAACTATCTCTATAATGCCAATTTTACCACAACGAGTGCAGAGTTTACTCTTGACCACTCCAACATACATACTCTTAGGCTCTAATTGTGACAAGGGTTTCTTATATTTAGAACAACTTTTATTTCTCTTATGATTCTCATGAAGCATGTTAAGATCATCAAAGGACATGTTCCTCTGAGTGGTTCTAGTGAGCTAAAACTTGCTCTTGCCCAGATTCTCTTGAAGCAGTTTGTTCTGTCCATGTAGGCTTGCTTTACAGCTTCCTTTGATGGTCTCCTTTTATTAGATGAATTATGCTGCTTCTTGAAACATGTTCTAGCACTATTGTTCGCCTGTTCCTTTCCTGCTTCATCATTGTAGGCAGTTTCTAATGAATCCCAAATTTCCTTGGCAGTCGAGCATTTTAAGATTCGTTTGTACACATCATATCAAAGGCCACACTGAAGTATTTTTATCGCCTCAGCATTCATCTAAAGTATTTTGAGATCATCTTCATTTAGTTCCTCTTCAGATCTTTGTGACTTATTCCCCAAACAATCAATTTTTGTAGGTTGCCACAAATGATAGTTTCTTGCTTGTAGGAAGACCTCCATCCGAACTTTCCACCAATTACAGTATTGGCCATTGAATAGTGGTGGACGAGTGATGCATTGGCTCTCCATGATACCGAATGGTGCATTCATATTTAGATCCTTCTCAAGGTGTTAGTGTAGTAGCGAGAAGACCTACTCTGATACCACTTGTTGCATGTGGTGCACTTATTCAGGACACTAAAAGGGGGATTGAATAGTGTCCTCCAATTTTTGCCTTCCGAAGAACCTTGCTCGTGCTTACAAAAACCTAGTTCTTGCCTAGTTTCTTCAGATGATACAGTGAATGCAAATCCAAAATTGAAAGTAAAGAACACGGAATTTTCGTGGAAAACTCCTTGCTCAAGAGAGAAAAACCACGACCCACACTCTGGGATTTTGAAAACTCTTTCACTAACACAACAAGAAAGTCTTAGGTTACAGACTAACCAAGGGACTAAAACTCTTAGTACCTAGACTGCCTACAATCAACTCAATTGTAGCAAACACACCTAGGAATCCTCCTAAGTACAAGACTGCCTACGATCCACGGCCGTAGCAACTCCTTTAAGCTAACTCTATCCTAATAAAAGATTTTCTATAAATACAATACCTAAACAATACTTCTCAAAAAGGCGTAATAGGTTACAATTCAAAGCCATAATACATATGAACTAGACCAAGACAGAAACTTAATACAGCTTGATGAAGAACCACTTGTCCAGTCAGTTCCTTCTGCATGTTTTTGCTGGACTGGTATTTGAATATGCCTGATCAAGAACCTCTCGTCCAGTTAGTTCCTTCTGCGCGTTCTCTTCAGAATATCAACCTTTTGAGCTCTCAATCTCTCTCTATGTGGCTGAAGAGATAATATTTCATGCTTTACTCTTGAAGTCTTCATAATGATGTATATATAGTGTGCATATGACTTCGTGATGGACAAAGAAAAGAATTATTCTCTAATTAGGACTCAATAAATATTTTTCTTATACACTTTTACCTCGTACACACTCTTTCCATTCTTTGGCTCTTCGAAAATATTCCCCATTAATATGTAGATTTTCTAATATACTTCCACCTGGCACCCAAGACAATTAGGGTTTATTAGCCGCCTTTTAGGATTTTATATTTGCGCCCAAGAGATTCCTAATACCATTAGGATTAAACTCTGCACTGCTTCACAAAACCTTCCTGCGCAAGGTTCTCCTAGTTCTACTAGGATTCTGCTACCTTTTCTATACTGTTTGGTAGAACCTTCCTGCACGACTCCTAATCCAATGGGATTGTAACACTGCTGCGTCCAGGTTCTTTCCAATTCCATCTCGGACTGGGAATGTATTTGCGCATCTTTTCATTATCAGTAGAACATGTCAAAGAACAAGATCCTTCACCAGGTTCTTCCCGTTTGTCAATCATCAAAACTCAAACTTCAAGATATATGATAGAGCGTACCTCTTTTGGGATGTAAAAGGTGAGACTGTCAGGCTTATTCTTATGGTTTGTGTGCCTGAAAGTTTGAGTTCTGAATTCGAGCTTGGAAAGCTAGGCATCTTATTACTGAGGCTAATGATTTGAACTTCAAGGAATTGCAGTTTGTTTAGTGCTGTAAAGTGAAATCTGAGTAACCTTCAGAATTTTTGGGAAGTGCGAGCACTCTTGGCTTTTCATTTTGCTTATAGCTTTACATGATAGCACGGATTTACTGTTTAGCAGGTATACTAAATAGGACAAGTGCTTCAAGATCAATGTTGGATAAAAAAGAAGATAAGAGTTGATAAGCAAGAGAACCAATGGAAGAGGAAGAGCTGGACTTTGAAGTTTTACAAGCAAAGAGGAATTGGCAGTTAACTGAAATGGTTCAAGGTGGAGCTAAAGTGAAGATTCGCAGAGATAATATTTTCAGGGAGCCCCTCAAACTTTGCTTTTTATTGTTTAGTTGTCGTGATGGCAAGGCAACATTTATGTTTGGGGAGGGGCTTAATTGTTTTGGGATGACATAAGTTCTTGATTGTGATGTACTTTAACTTAATGAATTTAGTAAAAATTGATCTTTCTTAAGCCTTTCCATTCTATATTAGTATGTTTCCGACAAGTAACTTTTCATTTTTGTTTATTAATTTATTTTGTGTTCTTAGATATTATTCTATTATAAAATATAAAAAAATAGAAACTTTCAAAAACAAAAAGTACTCCCATGAACTACGCTCGAAAGTTGCTTTTTTTTTTTATCTCATTCACCTTCGTGTGATACGTAGGCATCCCACTTAGGTGTGAAAGTCTCATTTGAGTCTGAACAACCATTTTCATTGTAAATACCATTTTTATATAAAAATTTTGAAATAACTTCCTTGATTTTTCTTTGCCATGGTTCTTTCCGAGGAAGAAATTCTTTTGAACCGGACATTCATAGGATTAGTTAGTAGCAGTAGTAGTAGTATAATAGTTAGTAGTAGTAGTAGTAGTAGTAGTAGTAGTAGTAGTAGTAGTAGTAGTAGTAGTATAATAGTAGTATAACAGTGTTGTGGAGTAGTCACTAGTTTTCCCTTTTGAGCATATTAGCCATCGATTTGGTAACCCGGTGTGTGATTAATCCATTGACTGGTTGAAAGTAAAGTTGAGATTCCTTAGAACGAAATATTTACATAGAGGATAAATGCCTAAGTTTGGGGGAGTCCATTGGATGTGTTATGTGCTAAGAAGCCGTGTGAATTTGCTAAGTAAATAAAAAAAAGATTGAGATTGAGAAAAATGCAAAAAGAGAACAAAGTGCATAAAACTAGTCTACCTTATCTTTGTAAATATTAAGGTTGGACTTGGAAAAACACAAAAAGAAGTAGAAGAGTAAAGGAAAGGGATTCAAGTTTAAAAAGGTGAAAGGAGGTGAAAGAAGGATGGAATAAAATGTATATATATTGGTAAGGTGGTTAGTAGTCACTATATTCTCAAATTACCATACCTAGCCCCGAGCCTTCATTACAAGCCTAATCAAGTCCTAATTGATCTAATGTTTGGTTCTTCTCCATTAGTGGAGAGTTACAATATGGGCAAACCTATGGTACTTTGACTCAACTTATGAACATTCTTTGGAGAGTGAGTGAATTCTTCCTATCACTGATCCCAATTTGTGTTGACACTGCATTGTTGTGTTTTTTGGGATGCTCTCTTGATTGGTAAGGGCACTTGTGAAGTTGAGTTGAGGATTTGTGTTTCACCTTTCAACTGAGGTAAGAGAATAAAGAAGTAAGCTCTTGTGACAAAGAGGCAAACTTTAAAAGACTTGTGTCATGATGTGATTGCCTTTTGCTACGTATCATTAATGAGAACTTAGTTTTGAAAATATAGTGATTCGAAAAAGAAAGTGTAGTTCACATGGTTTGGCTTAATTGTTGGTACATGGTTGTTGAGTTAAAATAGTTCTTGACTTGTTGAAGCCTTGAATTTCACAAAAAATGATTGAAATGCAAATTTTGAATTTAGTTGTGTGTGCTTTACTAGAGGACAAGCAACAATTTATGTTTGGAGGTATGATGTGTAGCTAAAATACCACACATTACATACTTATACTTGAGCTTTTGTTATGTTAAATTGATGAAATAAGTGCACTTATCATAATTTTGTTGTATTTTGTAGGTTGTATATGTTGGAGAAGAGTTATGGAAGAAACAAGTAAAAAAAAGAAGCCAAGTAGAAGAAAAAGAAGAAAGGCGGCTAGTCTGTCAAAAATACAAAAGAAATGATAAGGATCAAAATCAAAAGACGATAAAGATAAATATAAAAGGAACGAGACGCGTCTCGAACTCCCTACAAGGTAACCACGGAGAACTTGTTCCGTGATACCCTCGTATCGGTGTCAAGAAGAGCCTACGCTAAGCAACTACCCTCGAGTTAACAAAGAACCCGCAAGTAGAATGATCGGGGGGTTCGGGGACAAACTAGCTCACCTAGAAGACTCAAACCGTCAAAGGATTCTTTCATTCAATTCAAAGAGTCTCTTTCTCTTGAAAATTTGTTCAATCATTCATCATAGCTAACTAAGTAAAGTGAAAGGCTAATGAAGTATTTATAGGGTTCATCTAGACATAATGAAAGCCCCTAAGTACCCCCAAAGTGGGTCTTAATAACAAAGGCCACGTAGGGCTATAATAGTCAAAACATAATAAATAAATGAGGTGTCCCGTTATGTCTTCAGCAAAACAGGCGCCCCGCCTAGTTGCCCTTCACTGGGGAGTAGGCGCCCCGCCTCTGTAAAGGGGCGGACCGCCCATAAATATTCAGAGAGTTGGGTAGGCGGTCCGCCTAGTAAGTGGGCGGTCCGCCTGCTTCTCCGACTCCTTGAAACGCCTCGAAATGTGTCTCGGATGCTCTTCGTTCCATGGTGTTCCAATGCATAAGCTCTTCCTTGGTCTTGGATGGTGCTTTTGGATGGTTGCTCGAGTTTCCCCGCATCATCCTACCCTTCTTGAGAAGATTTCGTCCTCGAAATCAAGGCGTGGTCTCTCATGGCATCAACAACTCCTCGGGGTGGTCAAGACTCTCCTTCGTTGTCTTTCTTGAACGTCACTTTGACATATGTTTCTTCCAAGATCTCCCTTGCCTTCGCATGGAGCTTAGGACCTACAAGCAACGACAAGCAAACACAAGCAAACTTCCTACTTTGAAAGTAGGTTAGTGCAAGAAGTGTGAAAAACACACTCTTGTGGTATAACCAAGCATTAATAATAAGCACAAATAGCAAGGCTCCCAAGAGAACAATAAGTACTTGGTTAAAGGTCATCATGCACTCAACACAATAACGAGCAAATAGGCCCTGGGGATATGGAAAATGCAAGATTAAGCTATCAAAATCCCGTTGAACCTTAAGCTCAAGATCAACAAACCAATCTATCCTCAAGGTGTGATTAACATGTGGAGTGGAGTGAGTCGAATAATTCAACCTACAAGTAGTATCAAGTACTCCACTCCCCTTCTTTAGAGTATACTTACTCACACCAAGGGATTCCTCTTCCCCTCCCATTTCATCACCTAAGCAACCCTTCTCAAAAGACAAGCTCTTAAGGAAGGCATTGATGATAGATTCTACTTCATCATAACCCCAACAAGCAATATTAGGGTCACTCAAAGAACCATCTACCTCACCCAAATTCTCAAACAATGAGTTGCCTAAGGAGTCAAATCCTTCACACCATGGGGGTTCCATTTTACTACCCACCCTAGTCCGATACAAGTCATTACTACTAATGAGGATGCCTGCAAATAATGGATTAGTAAAAACATGCATCTCACTATCATGATCAAGCATAGACAAGTTATCAAGACTAGGTTCACTTGAGGAGTCATCATAGACAGCCTTGTCCAATTCATGCAATTTGGACTCCTCAAGGTCAATTCCATCTTTACTACAACACATTGCTCCCCAAATAGAAGCAAATCAAATAAGGGAATGATCCACTATCTCATCTTCCCCTTTGTCAAAAGTTGGTGGTGTGTCATAGCAAAGGTCACAATCATTGTCAACTATCAAATCTACACTAGGGAGGGTTTCAATGAACAATGAGCTCACATAAAGATGTGGCTTAGCATTCCTCCCAACTAGTATTTCACAAGCACACTCAAGTTGACAACTAGACTCATCACTAGTGGTATACTCACTAGATGCATCAAAAACACCAACTAGTGTTGAGTCATCACAAGACAAATAGCTAGTAGGCTCATGAAAAGGTGAAGTAACACTTACATTTGTAGTACTTCCTTGATCACTAACAAGAAGTGTCATATGCAACTCCTCCTTCATGAAGCTCACATTGAGAACTTCCCTCCTCTTGTCTTTCCTTCCAAGCACATAGTTGAGGCTCCAATGGCTTGTCTTTAATTGTACATACACAAGAACATTCACAAGAAAAATTAGAAGATGAAGAAGAGTTAGAACAATGGGTGCTCTCACTCTCAATTTTTCTTTCCTCACCTCTCTTCTCTCTCAATTTTACCTCATGGTCAAGTGTAGTTTATGGTGACAACCCACTCACATCACTCCTCAAATCCTCTCCTTTTTTCTCTCTTGGATTGTCACCGGTCACTCCCTCATTTCTCTCTATCTTTTCTCTCTCATTTGAAGTGGAGTGACTCTCATTTTCATCATGCAATGGCAAGACAACAAAATTGTTTGCTTCGGGTTCAAGTACAATGGGTGACTTTGCTTTAGCCGCCTCCCTCAACTCCTTCATTCGCTTGTAGTCTTCCCTTACTTGTCTTGGAGTCAAAGGTCTAAGCACATACTTCCTCCCATCTTGCTTGACCGTGTAGGAGTTGGTCCGACCATCATGTACAACACATCTATCATATTGCCATGGTCTCCCAAACAATAGATGGCAAGCTTGCATTGGGACCACATCAAACATGTCTTATCTTTATAGTTCCGAATGCTAAACTCAAGCAACACTTGCTTCACCACCTTTAGTTCACCACACTCACTAAGCCATTGTAAACGATATGGTTTTGGATGCTTTAGAGTGGGTAATTTCAATTGGAAAATCAAGGATTGGATCACTATATTGGCACAACTCCCTGAATCAACAACCATTGAGCACACTTGCCCCATCACACGATATCTAGCATGAAAGAGGTTTTCTCTTTGATCATTTTCCACCTCCTCTTCCATGAAAATGGTACTCAAGCTTCTCCTAACCACTAAGAATAGTTGAGGATCATCATCTCCTTTTATGGCCTCCTCACAATCAACTTCCTCATCTCCCTCTACTCCCTCATTTTCGGGCTCACTATCTTGCTCATATACCAAATTACCAACCACAACCATGGTTCTTTTTGTAGGACAATCCCTAGCAAAATGAACATAGCCCTTGCACTTATAGCATTGAGTAGAAGTAGAAGTAGAAGTAGGATTACTCAAGCGAGTTTTAGAAGTACCTTCCAAGTGTGGTGTAGTCTTCTCATATGGCTTCTTTTAAAACGGATCATGGCTTCTTCCTCCCCCTCGGTATCCATATCCAATGCTATCCGGGTCTTCTCAAATTCGTCAAAGTACTTATGCACCGTTTTGACACCTTGTTTTAGATCATAGAGCTTCTTGAGTTGCTCTTGTCGATACCTTGGATTTATATACTTGGTATTCATGAGTCCTTTCAACTCATCCCAAGTCACATTCAAATGCAAATTCATCCTTCTTCTTGACCTCTTCATGGACTCTCACCAAGTAGAAACATAGGCCTCAAAGGTAGAAATAGCATAGGTGCCCTTTCTCTCCTCGGTCATCTCATTGATATCAAACACTCTCTCCATGAGTAGTACCCTTTCCAAGTACGCTTCCGGATCACAAGTCCCCTTAAAGGTTGGAAGATTGAGTTAACACTATTGAGGTTGTTGTTGTCACGTACCCCATAGTTAGGCTCCGGTTGGCCTCCATAATGGTCATTATGAGCAACATATTCCCTCCTAGCATTCCTTCCATCGAATCTCATGGGTGGCCCTCGACCTCGGCCTCTACCCCTATCCACATTTCGACCCCAATTCATTTGCCTTCTAGGTTGATAAGGAGCATCATACCCATAGGCTTCATCACCATATCCAGCTCCTCCTCTTCTTGAGCCTCAACAACTTGCTCAAGAGGTAGAACAAATCTAACGGGTCTTCGAAGTAGAGCATTTCTTTTGGGATTGCCCAAGTTGTGAGGATTTCCCACGGGTTGGGTATTCCCCAACACACACTCTTGAAGAGCTTCAACTTTCTTTTGTTCATACTTCTTGGTTAGCTCCGCAAAGTGTCCGGAAGTCATAGGAGTGCTATGACTTGTGCCTTCTCCGGATTCAATTTGGACACTCGGGGTCCTCCTCTCACCAGTCTCAACTTGATTCCTCTCCACGGTCTCAAGTCTCAAAGATATATCCTCCAACTTGGCCATAACGGTAGCCATGAAATTCTTCATGGGATCATCTCTATCGTTTACCATTGTACCAACAAAATCAACAAACGTTAGTGAAAATACCTCACACACACCCTCACGTGTATAGCACTGGGGTCACTCATTTAATGGTGGTGGATATTTCACTCAAGTTTGAGTCTAGAAGCTTCACGTAGTTGATCAATGAACCAAAACTCAATCACTCACTTCACGAGTCCAATGTACTCCGGGGTGAATGGAGTTAATGGGACACGATTGGACGATAAGCACTTTCAAGTGAGGACTTGAGTTAAATGATACTACGGGTCTTTTTTGAATTCTAGTCTCCTTTCTAGGCACGATGATCCTAAAAGCTCGAAGTAATTAGTACTAATCAAGTAGGATAATACTCTAATAGCACTAATTAGAAGCAATGCAAACAATGAAACAAGAGAACTTAGGATAAACTACCCAAAACCAACTTCCAGAAAAGTAGGCACCCCACCTCTTTTGATGTAGGCGGTCCGCCTGGTCACATTAGGGAGTAGGTGGTCCGCCAGAAAAACAGGCGGCCCAAAGTCCAGAGAGCTCCCCCAAAGTGGGCGGTCCGCCTCTGTGACTAGGCGTGCCTACTGCAAATTCCAGCAACGTTCAACTTCGTTTTCCTTTGCTTTGGCACCCAAAAATCCAACAAATCTCACGTTGATTTAGCAATCTGAAGGTACCCAACTGTGTTTTCAATCACCAAGATCAAACCCCAATAGCTTCATCAAACCCCAATCAAAAACAAAAGATCCACCATGTTCATCATGTTCATAACTAGGGTTTCAAAATTTTCAAATCTTCAAGGGTTTCAAATTTTCAAATCTTGGATTGCAACTTCAATTCAAGGTTTCTAGGTTCCAAAATAATGGGTTTCCAACAAGGAACAAACCCCAATATCAATTATAATAAGAATCAATCCAACGAACAAGATAGGCCAATTTTTTTTGTGTTTTTCAACTTTTTTCTATTTTTTTGTGTTTTTCTTCTTTTCAATAACATCAAACAAGAAACTAAGATAGAAACCGACCTAAGCACGAAGAATCAAGGGTCGGGGATTTGTAGAAACAAAACCCGAGCCTTGCTCTGATACCAAGATGATAAGGATCAAAATCAAAAGACGATAAAGATAAAAATAAAGGGAACGAGACCCGTCTCGAACTCCCTACAAGGTAACCATGGAGAACTTGTTCCGTGATACCCTCGTATCGGTGTCAAGAAGAGCCTACGCTAAGCAACTACCTCGAGTCAACAAAGAACCCGCAAGTAGAATGATCGGGGGGTTCGGGGATCCACTAGCTCACCTAGAAGACTCAAACCGTCAAAGGATTCTTTCATTCAATTCAAAGAGACTCTTTCTCTTGAAAGTTTGTTCAATCATTCATCATAGCTAACTAAGTAAAATGAAAGGCTAATGAAGTATTTATAGGCTTCATCTAGACATGATGAAAGCCCCTAAATACCCCCAAAGTGGGTCTAAATAACAAAGGCCACGTAGGACTATAATAGTCAAAACATAACAAATAAATGAGGTGTCCCGTTATGTCTTCAGCAAAACAGGCGCCCCGCCTAGTGTAGTAGGCGCCCCGCCTAGTTGCCCTTCACTGGGGAGTAGGCGCCCCGCCTCTGTAAAGGGGCGGACCGCCCATAAATATTCAGAGACTTGGGTAGGCGGTCCGCCTAGTAAGTGGGCAGTCCGCCTGCTTCTCCGACTCCTTGAAACGCCTCGAAATGTGTCTCGGATGCTCTTCGTTCCATGGTGTTCCAATGCATAAGCTCTTCCTTGGTCTTGGAATGTGCTTTTGGATGGTTTCTCGAGTTGCCCCGCATCAAGAAAAGTGGAAATGCATCAAACATCGACTAAGTTCAACAGCGAAGAAGTGGTTGTCGAGTCAAATTTAAGCACCAGGGTGGCTACTTGACAAAATATCAACTATTTCCTCCATTTTAACCTAGGGAACAATATTAGAAATGGATGGTATTAATTTAACAACATATAAATAGTTAGGAGGAGATATTTTCACACATTTTTGGCCACTTTAACCAGCTTGAGAGCAAGAATCCATCATCTACACCTAGGGTTTGAAGATTGAAGCTACTTTAATGGGCATTTCTTACTCTTCTCTTTAATTCCTTGATTTGTATTGCTATATTTTGGTGTAGTTGATTTTATTGAGGTCATGATTTGTGAATATATTTCTTGACTAGATATTCATATTGTAAGTTGGTATGATTTTGGACATCGATTTATGAATGATTCATGACTAGGATTTTGTATTTGTGGATTTTGATTATCTAGCTTTTATCGCTTTGATTGCTTGACTTTTATGCTCGCGACACTTAAGTTACATGTCTACTTTGCTAATTAAAGGCTCGAGAGATATTAGTTAGCATAGAATAGTGAAGTTAGTGAGTATTTGGGTTGATAGGCTATTTCATAGACTAACCCATCTAAAAAGAGTTACGCTCGGGAGAGGTCTTCTTTCCTTGTGTCATGAGTAGCACTTTATACGCTCAACTATGGCTTTGACGAGTTCCGTTGAGGTAAATTCTTTCTAGGCCGGGAGGATTCTAGGGATTACATTAGAACGACTCGACCATAATATATAAACCTCGTGCTATATTTGCATCCTAAGCTCTAAACTTGTCTTCCTTAGTTGTGAGAAGACAATTGATCACCTTTACTTGCTTTCCTAGTGTAGTTAGTAGTTGTTAATATCATTTCATAAACTTTTTATCCTTATTTTGGCTTAGTGAAATAGGTTTAGTTCACCCACTACCTAAATCGCATCACATTGTTCCTTGTGGATTCAACCCCGACTCCTAGTTGGGTAAATTATATTGCGATGACTGTTCATATCTCAATTCGAGGTGTGTGTTGAGCGTTGTTACTCGACTCATCATGTTATCATCACAGCCAAAATATCATCATCGTGGCCGCCTCGACATAGTTTCGACATCATAGCACCAATCAAAATAACTAAAACGGAGCAGCATTGTCTCCTCTCCACAGCCTCGTGTCGCCACCAATATCCAATCAACGAAATTATCACACCCTTCTAAACCCACAACATCTCCAAAATCATTACACCAATCACCACTGTACCGAACCAAACATCGCAACGCCTCCACATCGTCCTCATAGCTCCACCATCGTCACTACTGCTTCAACAACCAAATCATCACAGCCCCATCATCAGCTCAGCCTCAAAACCACCGTATTTCCATTCCTTGACTAAGACGGTCAAGTTAATGGTGCTTTCAGTCATAGAAGGGAAAGAAAGGGTTAAAGCTAAAAGAAATTTGTCAAAAAGGAGGAAAAAAATTAGTCTTCCTTGCTACCGGCCAGATCTACAGAGTTTGGTTATGTTTTTATGGAAACGGAGTCCATAAATGGAAAGAGGAGGACGAAACAAGTCGGGACATGTATTTTTATATTTTTCCGGCCATCCAGAGCGATGGTCCGATGGTGGCAATCTGGAGGAACTATGGCAGAGCAGTGGCGGGGCGATTTCCAGCAGGCGCTGAGCATTTGGCCATAGTTTAACTAAGTCCTTGATACTTGATGGAGAAATGACAAAATATGAGGTTTTGGAACTTATATATGAGGGGAAGTAGGCTGGGTCGAGTATATGGGTCGATGGTAAACGAGTTGGGGTGTTTGGGCCTCTACTTTATTTTGTTTTCTTATATGAACTAATTAAATTCAAATAGACACAAATAGAATTGCAATTCAACTATAAAATTACCATTGGACAGTTATACAGCAAAAAATATTTTTGGATATTTTTTCATGATTATCACATAATTAATGAAACTAAAAATTAAAGAAAAAATTGCAAGGTTATGGAAAAATGAAATTAATTTGAGCCAAAATTAGGTGATTACAACAGTCAGCAGTCTCCATGGCATCAAGATCCAAGAAGCGACCAGCAGCAATACGGTGCAATTGAAGTTCACCCAGTTTCTCACGCCCATTGTTCCAAAAATATTGTAGGTTTGATTACCTTGGGCTTTTTGGGAGAAGGACCAGAGGAGGACTCCTATATTGACTTTTTGCTAGATTTCTTCCCAAAAGGAGGAGAGATGAAGGAGGCAGATTCATCTTGACGAGATACAGGGATGGAATAGGACGAGGTGACATTGACGGGAGAGATGGAGGAGCGATTTTGTTCACAATTTTGAGAGCTTTTCCTTGTGGGAATAGTTTTGGGTTTTTGAGATATTTCCATGGTAGAGAGAATTGTATAGTAGAGTTGGTGAAGAAGTGTTTTGGAAGATGAAGTGAAAGAGAAGAGAAAAGGTACTGATGAGTTTTATGGAGAAGCGGGAATGTGATAAGACGTGTCTGAGGAGTTGAAAAGAAAGAAGTAGGTGCCAGTTGAGAGATTGAAGGAGTTTTAGTTCAAATATTAAATTAATGCAGAGATTTTTTCACACACTCATTAATTATATTGCATCACACAAGGATATTATATCACATATAAGAGAACACACACAAGCAACAGTAATATAAGGAATATAACAATTGAGCAAAAATAAAGGGAGACAAATTAGGAACTAACAGGTGATCACGTCAGTCTATGACCTATAAAAGGGACTAAGCGGTCGAGGAAAATATAGCTCGGTAATTAATGTTCCGAGGTCGAATCCCACAGAGAACACGACCCCTAGAAGTTAATCTAGCTAAACTATCTAAACAAATAACTTCGAGAGTATATCTTTAATGTTGGTGTATGACTAATACTATTGAACAAAAAAGTAAATAATAAGTAAAGAAATATTGATTTGATTCAAGAGATGGAAGGCCTAGGATTGATTTTCCCAATCCTTACTTGTGCTAAAGTATTGTGCTATCAATTTTTCCTAACTCTTCCTATTGAACAAGTGATCCAAGTTTACAACTACCCACTTCCGTTAACTAATCATAACTTTCATTAATTAGATATTCTAATTAACTAATGAAGATAGGGAGGACTACACTTATGGTTCACATGAAGGATCAATATTCCTAATTCACCATTCTGACAACCTAAGCGATGCCTTTGTTTTAGGTTGAAATACTACTATGTGTTTAACCCTAACTCATTAATCTATTCCTCTAATCATAAGAATAAAGGGGAACTTATTGGGGATCCTACCAATTTATAGCAAACAATCCGTAAACAACAAAGTTAGGAAGAGTTAATAAAATTTATTCATAACAAAACAATTATCATCACACAAGCATATGGAGTGGTTTAATCCATCCTAGAATGGGTGATTTAGAAACTCATAGTCATGATCTAAGATAAGAAATAACTAAAAGCATACAAAACCACAAGAATATGGATAGATGAATGAAGTGGAGATTTAATTTGAATCTTGATCTTCTCTCGTCCTTGCCTCCTTTTGATGTAGAATAGGTCAAAAGTTATATTTTGGGTGTGTTAGATGCCTTTTATAACATCTCCATTGACCCACACAAACCGGGAATCCAAAATAAACTCGGATTCAGAACGTAAGTGTTGCACTTGGTGCACCTGTTGACACCCAATTTTGTCCCGAAAATCAACTAATCTAATTATTTCATAAAAGGGTCAATTGTTAAACTAAAAAAAAAAAAAAATTGAATTGAGATGATTTAAATTTGACCTAAAAAAACAAAAGATTAAATATGCAATGTGCAGCTCTAAATTAAACCTACCCGTGCAAACCCCCTCCACTGCTTAATTTATTTGAAAAGGGCTAAAATAGCTCCTAGTCCTAAATGTCAGCCCATTTGTGCAAACACACATATATACAATACAACATTACTCCTTTTCCCTCTTTCAGAACACAATCCTCTAAACCCAATCCCACGACCCGATAACCCGCATAAGCCTTAACTCTTTGGCCCGATTTCCTTTCAATCCCCCCCCCACCCCAAAACCTTGAATCCGTCCAAGAACAGCTCAGCTGGTCCCCCCTCCACGTCCTGAACTTCATTTTTTCGTACAACTTACGCGTTTTAATCTGTTCCGTTGGTTTCAAATTCAAGTTGATCCGATTCGTTCGTTTCTTATGCCTAACGGATCTTTTCTTAAAGATAAGGATCCAAAGTGTACAATCTGGAGGAAAGGACACTTTAGACCCTTATCTCACAAGAAGATTGATCAAAAAGGGCAAGGGGAATTTCAGAATTTAGGGAATAAAGCAAACCCTAGCTATTCAGGTATTTAACCTTCATTTTGTCAAGTTTTCGGGGGGAAGTTTTCCTATGATAGGAACGGCAGCAGAAAATTGAGTCCAAAAAACTTTTGCTCACTGTTTTTCTTTTAAAAAGCATTGCTAATAGAAATATATTGGAGAGTTAAATTTGTTCTTGGACATACTATTGTTTCCTGATTTTCCTGGTCGTCAAAGTGTCGAGTCGATCACTTCACTTCGTCGCCTTAGCTCACTACTCAAAAACAGGTGATATGCCATTTTTTTTCTTTTTCTCAATTTTTTTTATATGTTATTGTGCTTGGAATGTGAGTGAATAAATGTAGTAAGTTTGATGGAGTTTGTGACTTTTAAACATGGTTGATGTAGCATAAAGTAGAATGGAACAGTTTGTGTGTGCTTATGAAACCTAAAGTGGAGTTACCATTACTTTAGCTATGAATCTGGTGTTTCTTTAGATAAGAGCCTTGGTCACAGAAAATAAAGTGATGGTTTGCTTTGGTATATGTTTAGTTTGTAGTCATTCAGTAGTACTAAGCTTTAAGTTATGAAATTGTAATTAAGATTGTTACTAAAATATAAACTTTGAGTTTGTCTGATCATTGAGCTTACATTTGACTGATATAGTCCCTATTGTAGCTTGTTTAAGGTAAGTATCTCTCATATAATCTACATGTTGTTCTGCCTAATTCCTGAATGTGACTTCTTTTCTTTTCATAAAAGATAAATCTGGGATTTTGTGCTTTTGATCATTTGATGTTAAAGGATGTAGGAAGTATTTTGGAATATTAGAGGAGTTCAGGAGTTTTGAAGATTGGTTAGGTGTATGAGGTTTGGTCAGGTGATGTGCGTAGTTGATAATGTGATTTAGGTGCAGGTATTTTCATGAATGCAGAAGTAGTAGTAAGGTGGTTTTGGAGAATTGCTTTGGAGGCAGTGAGTTGGTTTAGGAAAATGTTAGAGTGTGAGGTGCTTGTAGAGTCGGGTAGTTGTCTGGAGTAGGTAGTGCAGGAGTTGTCTAGGGAGGGTCTGGAGTTTATTAAGCATCTGTGAAGTATTGAAGGATGGAGCTAGGTGTGTTTTGTTTATGGTAGCAGTCTGCAAGTGTAAGAGGTAATGGGGTTTAGTGTCCTGCGGCTTGTGAGGTTTGATCTCTGGTTTGTTCAGAGAAAATTAGGTAGCTGCAGGTAGTAGAGAAGCCTGTTCTTGGTTGCTTTGAAGATCCTAAGTATGTTAGGAGATGTAGTTCAGGCTTGTGTGTGTCTCTGAGAGGGTGGTGAGTATGTCTGTGTTAGCAGAGGTTAGGAGTGTATATATGCAGGCTGTTATAAGGTGTGAGTACCCTGATTTTTGTTTCCAGGCTCTAGAGGGATTTGTGATAATTTTGCTGTTCAAGAAGCAGTGTGTGTGTGTGTGTGTGTGGGAAGCTTAAGTCCTGAGGGTGTTTAGGGGGTTTGCAAGTGTGTATGAAATGGAATCAGGGTGCTGCAATTGGTAAGTTTGCAGCATTCTTGATGTCCTGATTAGTTCAGGTGTTGAAATGTAGGGGTAGAGTTGTTTTCAATGGGTGCTTGGAGGGTGTCTTAGTAGCTTTAGGGTGGTGTTAGATGTCTGCTAGTGTCAGTGTATGTAGAAGCTGGAGAAGTGTAGGAGAGGCTTTTGTTCTGTCTTGTGAAAGCTATCTTTTCTTCCTGTTTCCACTTCTTTCTCTATTTCCTCTTAGGTATATGTCCTCCTCTAGTTTCCTTTCCAGTTTCCAAGTTCTTTGTCTTCAGCAGCTTCAGTGTGACCATTTATATTATCCCAAGTTCCTAGTTCAACCACTGCTTGGCTCATTCTGTTAGTGTCATGATCAAGATGTAAATGTTATTGTCTACTATTGTTATTTTGAGAATTTCAAACTGAAAATGAAAAACTGTAGTCTGTTAGGTAGAATAAGAGAATTGAATAGCATAAACTTGCTTATATGTCATTTCCTTTACTTACTTTCTGAACATTATTATATGGATACTAATTGCTTTTTCCTTATCTCTTGTCTATTTTGCATGAATCTTGGGGCGAGTTGATTAAAACTCACAAACTGAGATGGCTATTTGCATTTGGAGTCATTTGATCCGCTTCACATTTTCGGGACTTGAGATCCCCGAAAAATGCAAAAAAAAAAAAAAAATGAAAACTTATAAATTCAAGGCTCAATGATTGAGTTTGCTAAATCCGGGTTCTACCTTCTAAACTCCCTCTTTCCCGTCCCCTTTAGAAAAGCATGTTTTAGGAGCCCTGAAGAATAGAAATGGTATTTGAATTGTGAATAATTATTGTAAATTATTTGAATTGTTTTTATATGAATGCTTTGTATCATTTCTTTGTGAATCATCAATTAATTTATGGATGTTTAGAATCATTTGTCAATTAATGGGTGCAAAATCAAATTCGACTAAAAATCGTACTCTCGTCATAATTCGCATTTGAATTGCTTCTTTATTTATTATATTAAATATTCAATTATTTATTTATCTAATCTAATTTATTTATTTAGTTACTCAATTAAATTTTAATCCTTTATTTATTACTCTCTCCGTCCCAAACTGAGTGTATGAGTTTGACTGGGCACAGAGTTAAGAAAATAAAGAAGATTTTTAAATCCTGTGGTTTAAAATGAAAGGTGTGTGTAATGTGGGCCAGAGTCTTTAAATCATGTGGTCCAAAACAAATCTTAAATTTAAAGAGTTGCCATAACAGGAAAGAGGCACTCATTTTGGGACAAACAAAAAAGGAAAGGTAGACACTCATTTTGGGACGGAGGGAGTATGTAATTAATCTAATATATTTAATTTCAAAAGCACAACATCCCAGATTTATCTTTTATGAAAAGAAAAGAAGTCATATTCAGATATTAGGCAGAACAGCATGTAGATTATATGAGAGACACTTACCTTAAGCTACAATAGGGACTATATCAGTCAAATGTAAGCTAAATGATCAGACAAACTCAAAGTATATATTTTAGTAACAATCTTAATTACAATTTCATAACTTTAAGCTTAGTACTACTGAATGACTACAAACTAAACATATACCAAAGCAAACCATCATTTTATTTTTTGTGACCAAGGCTCTTATCCAAAGAACCACCAGATTCATGGCTCAAGTAATGGTAACTCCACTTTAGGTTCCATAAGCACACACAAACTGTTCCATTCTACTTTATGCTACATCAACCATGTTTAAAAGTCACAAACTCCATCAAACTTACTACATTTATTCACTCACATTCCAAGCACAATAACATATAAAAAAACTGAGAAAAAGAAAAAAAATGGAATATCACCTGTTTTTGAGCAGTGAGCTAAGGCGACGAAGTGAAGCGATCAACTCGACACTTTGACGACCAGGAAAATCAGGAAACAATAGTATCTCCAAGAACAAATTTAACTCTCCAATATATTTCTATTAGCAATGCTTTTTAAAAGAAAAACAGTGAGCAAAAGTTTTTAGGACTCTATTTTCTGCTGCCGTTCCTATCATAGGAAAACTTCCCCCCGAAAAATTGACAAAATGAAGGTTAAATACCTGAATAGCTAGGGTTTGCTTTATTCCCCAAATTTTGAAATTCCCCTTGCCCTTTGTGATCAACCTTCTTGTGAGATAAGGGTCTAAAGTGTCCATTCCTCCAGATTGTACACTTTGGATCCTTATCTTTAAGAAAAGATCCGTTAGGAATAGGAAACGAACGAATCGGATCAAATTGAATTTGAAACCAATAGACCAGATTAAAACGCGTAAGTTGTACGAAAAAATGAAGTTCAGGACGTGGAAGGGGGACCAGCTGAACTGTTCTTGGACGGATTCAAGGTTTTGGGGGGAAAATTAAAAGGAAATCGAGCCAAAGGGTTAGGGCTTATGCGGGTTATCGGGTCGTGGGATTGGGTTTAGAGGATTGTGTTCTGAAAAGGGGAAAAGGAGTAATGTTGTATTGTATATATGTGTGTTTGCACAAATGGGCTGGCATTTAGGACTAGGAGCTATTTTAGCCCTTTTCAAATAAATTAAGCAATGGAGGGGGTTTGCACAGGTAGGTTTAATTTAGAGCGGCACATTGCATATTTAATCTTTTGTTTTTCAAAGGTCAAATTTCAATCATCTCAATTCAATTTTTTTTTAGTTTAACAATTGACCCTTTTATGAAATAATTAGATTAATTGAAATTTCGGGACAAAATTGGGTGTCAACAGCTGCCCCTCTTTACCCGAAAAAGGATGAAAGAGTTTTTAGGGTAAAGAAGTTGACGAGAAACCAATTTTGTCCCAATAAAAGCACGACTTTTGATTTTTAAGGACCAAAAGGTGAGGCTTATGGATATGGCTGAACTCCGGTTTTCGAGTTGCCTACATATCTCAGGCTGAAAGAGAATCAGGCCATATGTAGTTCAACGACACTTAGACACGAAAACTCGCACGATTGACAGAAAATGACGCACGAATAGTAAAGAATTCAAAATGACGTCCTAATCTGAAACAAAAGATTAGAATAGAATTTGCTCGTTCGAGTGCGATTCTTCAGATCCTTGTTGACGAGTCCAGCTCATATCAACGATTTCCCCAGTTCACTGCTAAGAAAAAGTTCTATGTTATGCTCCAAATGCTGCTGCCTTGCTGCTAAAATTCTGTAACAATCTCGGCAAACAGTAAGCGAGCAACTGCTAGTAAATTTTGATAATCAAAGTAAGAAATGAGCAAATATTGATGATACAAATTTGCAAGTGCGGGTTACGATATCATTCATAAGTTTTCTTCCAATCAACTGGCGAAGCAATAAAGCAAGTGCGAAGGCATAATGCAAAGCATTTTCAACAATCTTGACAAATCAACTGGCAAGCCGGTCGGGCATGAAGCAAGGAGGGTCTTGGGGTTGATTGTCGAATAAATCAGCTGGCGAACCAGTCCGGCATGAAGTAAGGAGGGTCTCGGGACTGACCTGTTAACCTAAAAAGTAAAACAAGACGTAATACAAAGAAAATGCGAAGGCATAATTTAGAGCAAGTGCAAAGCAATTTGAACAATCTTGACAAACCAACTGGCAAGCCGGTCGGGCACGCAGCAAGGAGGGTCTTGGGGTTGATTGTCGACAATTCAGCTGGCAATCTGGTCCGGCACAAAGTAAGTAGGGTCTCGGGGCTGACCTGTTAACCTGTTAAGCTAAAAGTAAAGCGGTTCATAATATAAAGCAAGTGCAAGGTCATAAATTAAAGCCACTACAAGGCAATTTGAACATCTTGACAAATCAACTGGAAAGCCGGTCGGGCACGCAGCAAGGAGGGTCTTGGGGTTGATTGTCTACAAATTAGCTGGTGATCCGGCACAAAGCAAGGAGGATCTCAGGGCTGGCCTGTTAACCTGTTAAACTAAAAGTAAAGCAAGTCATAATATAAAGCAAGTGCAAAGTCATAATTGAAAGCAAGTGCAAAGCAATTTGAACATCTTGACAAATCAACTGGCAAGCCGGTCGGGCATGCAACAAGGAGCGTCTTGGGGTTGATTGTCGACAAATCAGCTGGCAATCCAGTCCGGCACAAAGCAGGGAGGGTCTCGGGGCTGACCTGTTAACCTGTTAAACTAAAGTAAAGCAAGTCATAATATAAAGCAAGTGCAAAGGCATAACTGAAAGCAAGTGCAAAGCAATTTAGCGTGAAATGTAAAGCAACGCAAAAGCGATTTAGCGAATCAACAGGCGTAAAAGTCCAATAAGAGAGAAGCCCCGCCTGGTGGTCAACCTGAAAAACGTAAAGCAAGGCATCAATTTTAAAGCAAGTGCGACGACATAATTTAAAGCAAGTGCAAAGAAAAGTAGTGCAGGAATGTAGAGCAATGCAAGAGCCATTTGGCGAATCAATAGGCGAGATAGTCCAACAAAGGGAATCCTCGTAGCCGATGGTCAACCTGAAAGAGTAAAGCAAGGCGTTAATTTTAAAGCAAGTGCGAAGACATGATTCAAAGCGAGTGCAAAGCAAAGTAATGCGGAAATGTAGTCAGTGCGATAGCCATTGATAAATCAATTGGCGAGACAATCCTGCAAGGATGACCTTGTGCGGATTATCACCTAAAATAACACGATGCCCTATTCGGCTTAGTTTTGAAAACACAAAACAAGCCTCGGCTTTGTCGCCTATTAGGAATGAAAGTCATAGGGGTAGAAATGCCGCCTGTTCGGCAATAACTCATGACAAAGCATAATACTTTAAGTCATGAAAAGGCAATGCAGCGCAATCTACATGGCTATTTTGGATGCGCGTTCAATAAATTGTTCATCCATAGTGCAAATGATCCTTTCATTGCAAGCTTTCATGTTCCTGCTTTCAAAGAAAATTTTGTTAGTTTTGGGGAGGGGTGTTTGATTTGTGCTGATTCATCTTGAACTTGCTGCCGCTGCTCCCTCGTTCTTCTTTAGACTTGGGCTTGCAAATTATACTCAAAGACTTGACTTATGAACTCAATATTGTATAATATTCCAAGATAGAGGCAAAGCAAAGTAATTTGATAAAATATTAAATAAATAATCATTGATATGAAACTAAAGTTATAATGTATTTAAAAATTTCTACTTTAACTCAAACTCATGACATATCTTGAAACAAACTGAACGTCCTTTGTCTTTGCAACTTATGCTAATCTTGAATACTTTTAGAACTTTGCCACTTAATCCTTTGATAAGCCATACCAATTTTGCAAAAATCTGCCCCAGTTTTAATCTTTATGCCTTCGAACTCTCTTTTGCAAAATTTGCCCCGGTTTCTATCTTCCATATCTTCAATTCCTCTTGCAAATTTGCCCCAGTTGCTTGCTTTAGGGAAAACTAAAAATTTTAATATTATGGAGTCGAGCCCACTTAGAGCGCCTACGTATCCCTCCACGGGAATCAGATTGTGCGTAGTTCTGCTTACATAAAGATTTTTTGAGAAGTATGGCAATCTAAGTACGAAATCACATCCGAATTGGAAAGCATACACATCTGCCCAGATGCATAGTTCGGAATTACATCATAAAAGATTAACAAGCCTAAAGTGTTACAATATTTTGACCGAATCCGATGGGGATTGCCTACTTATCCTGTTGCCATTACAGGAATCAGGTCAGAAGTAGTTCAAAAATACATAAAAGAGGAAATAAGGGATTCCTGTGCTAGTGCAACCGAACTCTATATGAGTTGCCTACGTATCCCGCCTCAGGAATCAGGTTACGCGTAGTTCGCATTACATCAAAAATTACATTCAGAACAATGCTAACTTGCGGTTGTTTATGACATAATATCTCTTGACAACATCTGCATTGATTGCTTTTGGCCAAACTTGATCCTAAATATCTGCCAGGATTAGTGTTCTCCCACATAATGACATTGCCAATTTGGTGCAAATTTTCCCGTTGCTTCTTTTTAATTAGGAAAGAGCTTCTTCAACACCAATTTCCCCGGTTTGAAGTAAACTATTCAAATCTTCTCTTCGCGCACTCAACATCTTCCAACTTATCTTCTTGAATGGTTTCTCAAATAAAGGACTTCCATTTGTATAGATAAACAACTTCGGCTCCAATTGTCGGCAAATAAAGCTGCCCCAGTTTGAAGTTCTAACAATAATGTAATATCAAAAGAGTGCAAAAAGTAACTTTCCAGTGCATCATCCTTAAATTGTTCGGTTGTTTCGTTATAGGCCACTAGCCAAGTTTAAGCAGGTTCTGTTAATTTTAATTTGAAACAATAGTAAGTATTTTAATCAGAAGCAAATAATAAAGCACATAAATAATTAAAGTATAGCAAAATAATAAGGTAGGAATGCAGTGCATTTGTTTATTCAAATCCTAATTTAGGGAGGCATACAACATAAAAGTAAACATGCAGGATTTAAAAGAGTTATTTGAAAGACATAGACATAAACATAAACAAAGTGCAAAGTACAGTTCAGGCCCTCAAGCTGAATGTGATGCCAAAACAAAAATAACGAGTTCATTCATCAAGTCTCTTTTGGACCACAAGTCCAATTAGCCATCACATCACTTGGTTCAGCATTCTGCACATGTGGCTCTTTCTCAAAATCTTCAATAGTTGCACTGCATTTCGATCCATCATTCAACAATAGGCTGCCAACACCTTCAATCAAATTCTGCATGGCCATTTTTGGTGCTTTGACAAATGACTGGTTCAATGGTAAAAGAGGTTGTGGTATGACACTAGTCGGCTTCTTCTCAGCCTCAGCCTTTTTCATCTTTCCTTCAGCGGGGTTGCCACCTAGGCCAAAAGTTCCCTCATTCTTTGGAAATAGAGTTAGTGCTTGCTTAGGTACCTTAGAAGCAATATTATCAACCTTTACATCATCAATGGAGACTATGGTGCCTTTCAAATTTGGCTCTTCCTCAAGAGAAATCATATTCACCATTGTTGCCATGATTGGGAAGAGGATTATCATACACATTTGGTTGAGTGCCGGTGAGTTGAATGGTGCCTGCTTTGATTAAACCCTCGACCTTGTCTTTGAAAGTATAAAATCTCTCAATATCATGGCCAGCTGCCCCTGAGTGATAAGCATGGTGCTTATTTGCATTATACTATTTTGGAGATGGGTTTGGAGTCTTATCAGGGATAGGCTGCACAACTCCCGTATTTCTTAATCTCTCAAAAAGCTGGCCATATGACTCGGCTAGGGGAGTATAGGTTTTGGTTGCTCTCCTTTTGTAATTCTGATTAAACCCTTGCACATTGGGACGAACAGGAGGACGAAGCTGGTAATTCTGGGGTGCTTGAAAATTTGGTTGACGAGGGTATTGATTAGGTGCGTGTGCTCTAGGTTGGTAGTAATTTGCTTGTGCATTGTAAACCGGATAAGGAACAGGTGGCCTCTGGTAGTGAGTAGGGTAGTTTGGGTAATAGGTGTTTTGGTAGGTGGGGAAGGCAGACGGATTGCCAAAATCCAACTTTCCAGCCGGTCGACGCTCGATGTCTCCCGCAACAGCTCCCACTTCTTCTTTCTTCTTCTTGTTAAAACCATTACCCGACCCAGACTGGATATCCTTACTTGTAGCTTGCAAAGCAGCAAAATTTGTGATCCTACCAGATTTCAAACCAGCTTCGTACATCTCCCCAGTTTTCACTAGATTGGCAAAAGTAGAGTTAGTCATGGATGTCATTCGATCATAGTAGAATTCATCCAATGTCTCGATGAAATGTCCCACAAACTCTTCCTCACTCATGGGAGGCTTAACTTTGGCAGCCTCACTCCTCCAACATACCGCGTATTCCCTAAAGGTTTAATTGATTAAATATTATTCATTTACTCCTTTATTTAATTAAAATTGATAAGTATTCATTTATTTAATTAAGTTATTTATTTGCTTATTTATTTATCTATTCATTCAATCAATTAATTAATCCTTTATTATTATCCAATTATTTATCTAGTTTTTTTATTTATTTATCTAACATCATTTAACCTTTACTTATTTAATTAATTAACCAATTGATCATTATTTAATTATCCATTTAATTGATCTTAAATTTGGTCATTTATCTATATAAGTATCGGCATAACTAAAATCTTATCTTATTTTTATTATTTCTATTATCCTTATTTAAAATTAATTTTATATACTTATTATCCTTAACAAATTCATGAAAACCGCCGGATTAACCTCATTTAGCAGATTTTCGAAAGTGCTCCCGCTAGGGACCTTCTTTCAAATTTAATAGAACCACTTACCTAGAATCTCTGAATTTAAATCCTTTAAAATAAAGAATAAATTGCACTCTTTAGTTAACTTAGGTTCCTAATAATCCTTAAATTAGGTGGTGACTCCAAAGAAGCCCTTTGGAGTCCCATTTTGTTGAAGTCAAATCCCGATGCATACTTGTGTGCATCTTTCGGGAGGGTTCGACACACCTATGTAAAACACTAGGAGGGTGAATAGTGTCCTTACCCGATTTTTAAATTCCTATAACTTGCCTTTACCTTTTATCGTCTAACTCACAAAGAACCAAGTTCCTTGCAGGTTTCACCTATCTCTGAAACTTAAACTTAATGCGGAAACGTAAATAACACAGAGATTTTTTCGTGGAAAAATCGACGAAAAAATCCTTGCTCAAGAGATCAAAAACCATGACACAAACTCTTGGGATTTCAACTTTCCACTAAAGGAAAACTGAGCAAGTTTTAGACTACAATGTAATGTAATCGAGGAACTAGACCTCCCTAGTACCTAGAACCTTCCAAGGCACACGTTAGCTTGTCAGGTTGACTCTACTTCACCAAAGAGTAACCTCTACTAAATGCTTCTTAACAAGCTGATAGATTACAACTCGATAGCTTATAACAAAAACTAAAACAACAGACTTAACTATGAAACTGCTCATTCGTAAGGTTCTGCTGCTTTGCCTTTGTTCTTGCACACAATGCCTCTCACGATCTGTTTGTTCTTGATTTGCTCTATTGAGATGTCTTGAGTGCGTAAATCAATTCTGGCCAAATTAACTTGTATATATAGAGTTTGATTTAACCAGATCCAACTAAGTTTAGAACTCGTTTTCTACTTTTGAATCAGTTTCAAAGAAGGTTTACCCATATTGCCTTATTTGAAACCTAAGTTAATTTGCTTTAGTTTCCAATCCTTTTCTACTTAGGAACCGCATTCTATTTCAGCACCGCCACTCACTTCTCCTTTTCCCGGTAGGATTAAAACTTTGACTCCAGCTGTTCTTGTTCTCCTTCTTCAAATCTAACTTGAATATGCCGTTGAACAGCTGAGTCTTCTCAACTCAACTATGAACCTTTTCATAGTCCACTTAGCACCAAGTCCTTTTTCATCTTCAAAACTCATTCTTCAACAAATTTCCTCATTTTTTATGATGACAAACAATGTTGTCTCATCGAGGGTAAGTAAGCACAAGAACCTGTGAAATTTCTAACACTAACCAAGAACAAGGGTAATATAGTTAAGCAAAACATAGGTCACAAAACATATAATGAACCTAACCAACATCTAACTTCCCCCTTTTGGCATTATCGAAAAATTCCACAGTTGTACGAACCTGCTCTACTTAGATTAAGTCTAGTTGACTCTAGTGCCATAGGCAACTAGCCAACCATTATACGTCAGGAACCTGTTTCAGACAATAAATACTAGCAAAGGAGGATATTTATATCAACGTAAGTGCCAAACCGGCTTAAAATATCTAGAACATCATTCAAATATTACAAACCAAAATATAATAATTGTCTTAAAACCAGGCCATAGAAAGAACCAACGAGGCGACTTGGGAAAGGAACTGGTTCAGAATTGGGGAATATCAGCGATGTTAAAGTGAGCAAGCAACGTGGAAAGGCGACGCGAGTTTCCTTTACGTTCACGCTCCAGCTCAGCATCCATCCTAGTATTTTCTGCATTCATCCAGACCAGCTCATCATTCTGCCTCTCAAACTGCCTCCTGAACCCCTCAATCCTTCTGTCCATTCTAACGTTTCTTCTTTCCTCAGCTTCCTCCTCCACATGCTCTGGTTCATCAGCAGGTTCACCATCTAGCACATAGTCACAGGATTTCAGAATTTTCCTCCCAAATACATCATTATGATCCGGCTCAATCCATTTTCCAACGGGCACCCCAAAGAAATCAAATACCTTACTAAGCAGAAACCCATAAACTAAGGCATGTTTACCCAACCCCATATCAGCTACCCTACCAATGTGCTTGATCATCACTTCAGGCAGATTAATACGAACCTCGCGATCTAGCAGGTCCATGTAGGTCAGATCTAGGAAGCTGGCCTGACTGCGCCTCTCCGATCTCTGCAACAGGTTCTTCAGCAAAAATTCAAATAGCAACTGGTAGAAGGGTTGCATTGCCTTCTTCTTCACTTGCGTTGCCCTTGCTAGCCTAGGTCTCCCTGCACACTTTTGGGTCATCTCCAAAGCAGACACACCATCTCATCTTGCCGGCCACAAGTTTCTCATGTACTCACTGTAGCCTTGAGAAGGAACACCCAAAATCTAACCAAGCTCTATACAATCAAACTAGATCACTCGCCCTTTCACTATGGTCGTCACAATTCCTTCACTTACTGTGCAATTAGAGTAAAACTCTCGAACCTCCTGCTCTCTCAGCTGTCTAGTTCGATCATGAAACAGGTTCAACCAGCCTTGAGCATTTAGCTTAGCACCAAGCTGTGTCATCCCCTCCAGCTCTAGGTCAGTGAGAATTTTACCCTTTACTAATGGCAGACCTCTAAAGTAAGCCACTCTCCTCTTTTTATCTTCCTTGTCATCTCCAGCCATCAACTTTGTCTTTGAATCTCTCCTACGAACTTCAGGTTCCTCCACAACCCTCTCCTGTTGCTCTCTAACAGAACCTCGAGTAGCAGGTCTCCTAGCATGACTCACTGTCTTCCTACTACTTTCTCCCATACCTTCAGCATCACCAGAACTTCCAATTTTAGAGCCACCCGCAAATTCTCCTCCCTTTACCAACCTTTGTTTCTTCGTAGTTGTTCCCTGTTCCTGAATCACAGGCCTTTTACCCAATATCCTCTGTTCCTCCACCACCACAGCATCAGTTTTACTGGAGGAACCTTCACTAGCTCGAGGAGTTAGATTAGCCTCAGGAAACACATCATTCAAAGGTTCAATAAAACCTACACCCTTTACATTCTCTTCCACATAATCATCAATTTCCCTCAGATCTGCATCATCACCTGCCACAGAACCAGAGAACGAACCAGGTTATTTCTCAGGTTCCTTGGTAGGTTCAGCAGATTTTTCTTCTCCTCTATCACTACTGGGCTTTTCAGCCACAGGAACTGTCATAGGAATTGGTTCCTCGACAGATTTTTCAGTGTCTTTCTCAACTAGACCAACCCCTGTATTAACAGACTTTTCTTTTTCAAGGTTTCTCCTACCTCTCTTTCCTTTACCCTAACTTCAGCCACTACTTCCTTTCCTAAATATACAGGCTCAGAAGGTAAACTAGTTTCTACATTAATAGTACCAGTAGGAGAACTAAGGTTTACCTTTTCGGTTTCTTAAATACTTTCTTGAATAGTTTCCACCCCTTCTTCCATACCAACCACTGAAACACTTTCCCCCTGCTAGTTGCTTCCTCCAACTTCTTCTACCTCAATTTCGCGAACGTCTTTGCCACCGCTACGGAGCGACTTGCAGCCAATTGTTTAGCCTTTTGATTTAGTTTAGAAATTTTGGGTTTAGGTGAGGAGGGATGTGACTCGATTTTAGAACCAGTCGACATTGTTACAAAGTGTTGAGTTTTTCTTAGAGAGAGAATGAGAGAAACTGTCTAGAGAGAATTTTCATCTTTTACACCGAAAGAAACAATATATCTCTAATAATTAATGGAATATAGAAGGTTATAGGTTGTATCGGGATGGGTAGCGGGTGATGGGACGTGAAAAAGCTATTAGAACATTATTACGTCTAGGAGCTGACGCCAACGGGTTCAACGAATTTGAATTTTAAACACCTACCACTAATCCGGTGCCAAGTGAGGATAATTGGTAACAGATTGGCCACGTAAGACAAGTATTACACTCAGTAAGTAAAATAGCATGTGTACCTCAATATCCATGCACCAGGTTCGTCAATGATATCCTTTATTAAAAAAAATTTTGCCAGCTTCTAAGTCATGAAAACAGGTTCCAATCAAGTCAGCAAGCAAAACAATTAAGTTTCATTTATAGAATCAACTAAACAAAGTTAAGCTGGGTAAAACAAGGAAACTTCTCTAGCCAATCATTGGGTGAACCAGGTGCTGGCTCGTTCAGTGTATCTTGGCCATCCCTAACTCAAGCATGTTCTTTTCAAATTGTACCCTGTTCAATGCCTTAGTGAAGATATCAGCAATTTGATCCTCAGTCCTGCAAAAGTTCATGGTAATTAGGCCTTTTTCAACGTTGTCCCTAAAAGTGATGCCTAATATCAATATGCTTTGTTCTCTTGTGCTGGACTGGGTTCTTGGCTATATTGACTGCATTGGTATTGTCACAAAAGATTGGAACTGGTCCACACTTGATTCCAAAGTCCTCCAACTGCTGCTTGATCCATGAAAGCCGTGAGCAACACAGAGTAGCTGCTACATATTCAGCCTCAGCTGTGGATAATGCCACTGAATTTTGCTTCTTCGTAGCCCATGAAACTAAACAAGGACATAGGAAGTGTGCCATCCCAGATGTACTTTTCCAATCAACCAAGTGACCAGCATAGTCAGCATCAGCATAACCAATTAGATCAAAACTTCCACCTTTTGGGTACCATAAACCAAGATCTTGAGTTCCTTTTAAATATCTTAAGATCCTCTTGACTACTGTTAAGTGTGACTCCTTTGGTTTTGACTGGGACCTTGCACACAACCCACACTATAAACAATGTCTGGACGACTTGCAGTTAAATACAACAAAGAACCAATCATCCCTCTATGCTTGGTTTCATCAATTGAAGCACCAGTTTCATCCAGATCTATCTTCATTCCAGGAGTAATGGGTGTGCTAATATCCTTAGCAGACTTCATATCATACTTCCTTAAAAGATCTTTAATGTACTTCTGCTGATGGATCATTGTGCCTTCCTGAGGTTGCTTGATTTTTAAGCCTAAGAAGAAATTCAGCTCACCCATCATACTCATCTCAAATTCTCTTCCCATCAGGTCGGTGAACTCCTTGCAAAGGTTCTCATTAGTAGCTCCAAAAATAATATCATCTACATATACTTGAACAATTAGCAGGTCCTTGGCTTTCTTCCTTAATAACAAAGTATTGTCTATTTTACCCCTTGTGAAACCATTTTTCAATAAGAACCCAGACAATCTTTCATACCAAGCCCTAGGAGCCTATTTCAACCCATATAGTGCCTTGTCCAGTTTGTAGACATGATCAGGAAACTCTGTACCCTCAAAGTGAGGTGGTTGAACCACGTACACCTTTTTATTCATATAACAATTAAGGAATGCACTCTTCACGTCCATCTGGTATAGCTTAAACTCCATGTAAGCTGCAAAGTCAATTAGCATTCTAATGGCTTCCATTCTAGCAACAGGTGCAAAGGTTTTATCATAATCGATTCCTTCTTCTTAACTGTAATCTTGAACCACAAATCTTGCCTTGTTCCTTGTTACTATGCCATGTTCATCCAGCTTGTTTCTAAAGACCCATTTAGTACCAATGATGGATCTGTCCGCTGGTCGAGGGACCAAGTGCCATACCTTACTTCATTCAAACTGATGAAGTTCCTCTTTCATAGCAATAACTTATTCTGGGTCCTCAAGATCTTCTCATACATTCTTAGGTTCTATTGAGGACAGAAACACAAAGAATACACAAAAGTTCTTTAAAGCTCTTCTAGTAACAATTCCAGTATTTAAATCAGATATGAGGTTCTCTAGTGGATGAGAAATTTGATATCTCCAAGGTTTAGGTTGAGACTGCTGAGTAGTGTTTCCAGGAGGAGATGAGCTATCCAAGTTGTCTTCATCTTGCTCTTCAGTTCCCCCTGTCTGATTTCCTTCTAGTTCCCCCTGAGTCTGATCCTTATGCCCATGATTATTTTTATCCTCATACAGATTCTCAGGGTCTTCAGCAGGTTCATCTCTCGAAAGATCGATCTCCTGATCATCATCTTCTTGTCTGTTTTCAACAGCTTCAGATTCATCAAATACCACGTGCACACTTTCTTCTACAGTCATGGTCCTCTTATTGAACACTTTATAAGCTTTACTTTGTGAAGAATATCCCAAAAGGATGGTCTCATCGCTTCTAGCATCAAACTTCCCTAGATGTTCTTTTCCATTGTAATGAACGAAACGCTTGCACCCAAAAGCTCTGAGATGTGCAATATTAGGTTTCCTGCCTCTAATCAGCTCATAGGGAGTTTTCTCTAACAAAGGATGGATAGAACATCGATTCAGTAAGTAGCAAGCGGTGTTGACTGCTTCAGCCTAAAAACTCTTTAACAGACTGCTTGACAACAACATAGTTTTAGCCATGTCCTCTAAGGACCTGTTCTTCCTTTCAACAACACCATTCTGCTGAGGGGTTCTTGGTGCAGAGAAGTTGTTATCAACACCATGTTTGTTACAATACTCTGCAAACTTAGCATTCTCAAACACTGTCCCATGGTATGACTTGATACTTCCAGTTGAACCCCCAGTTTCTTCTGATTAAGTCTGACCCAATCCTCGAACATATCATATGCTTCATCCTTAGATATGAGGAATAGGATCCATGTATACCTGGAGTAGTCATCAACAATTACCATTACGAACCTCTTACCTCCTCTGCTCCTCACCCTCATTGGTCCACACAATTCCATGTGAACCAGCTCAAGTTGTTTAGAAGTGCTAACCACTTTCTTTGACTTGAATGGAGATCTTACATGTTTCCCCCTCACACACGCATAACAAATCTTGATGTCATTGAACCTCTTGCTTGGCATTCCACGAACCAGGTCCTTTGACACCAACTTATTCAACTGAGTCAAGCTTGCGTGTCCTAATCTCTTGTGCCACTACTGACTATCATTCTCCACCACATTCAGACAAGTCAAATTATTCACAGGAAGAGAACCTAATGTAGCCTTGTACACATTATTTTCTTGTTTCCCTTTCATTATCACTTCACCAGTCTGCAGGTTCTTTACAGTGCAACCTACAGATGTGAAACTCACTAGATTTCCTCTATCACATAGTTGAGATATACTTAGAAGATTTTTCCTCAATCCATCCACACAGAGTACATTATCAATATCATGATTGAGGGAACTCCCAACTTTTCCAATACCAACAATTTTACTGCTCTTGCCTCCTCTAAAAGCCACACTACCCCCTTGAAATGCTGCGAGTGAGAGAAAGTTTCTTCTATCTCCTGTCATGTGCCTGGAACACCCACTATCATGAATCCAGCTTGGGCTGTTCCATCTCACTTCAGCCTCAGGTGGATCTTCAGTGGAAGGTTCATCATCAACCATCAGAGCCAATTGAGAGTCATCTTCCGGATTTTCTTCTTCTTTATCGCTTTCGCTTTCAGAAAGTCCCCATGTTACATAGAAGGCCTCTTTCTTCTTTCTCCTTAATGCTCTGAAGTTAGGTGGACGTTTGATCCTCTTAGGTTCATTCTCCTTTGTAGCCCCAGACTTTTTCCACTTGATATCCCATAACGGGCAGTCCTTTATGGCATGATCCTTCTTGTTACACTTGAAACATCCTGAGTAGTCCGGATTATCAACTATGTTGTTCTTGGCAGGAGTAGCTCTGGTTCTTCTTTTCTCAAGACTTAAGTACTTTCTTTCAGCATTGACCAAATCCATCTCATGTTCAGAAACTTCATACTTAGAGCCTCCAGTCGCCTCAAGAGCTAGGTTCTTCTCTTTCTTAGGTTCCACCTTGATTCTCGGCTGTTTCATCAGTTCATGGGTTTTCAGACTACCAACGAGTTCATCCAACTCAATCTTATCAAGTTCTTTTGACTCAATGATAGCTGTAACTTTTGATGAATCAGGTAAAATTTTGATAATCTTTTCTACTAAATCTTCATTGGTCAGAGTCATACCGAGGGACTTCATCTCATTCGTTATGATTGTGAACCTAGTCATCATGTACTGGATAGACTCAGATTCTCCCATAGCAAATAACTCGAACTTTCTCTTCAGCATCTAGATCCTTGACTTCTTTACTCGTGAGGTTCCTTCATGAACAATTTGTAGAGCATCCAAAATTTCTTTGGCAGTCTTGTATGAAGAAACTCTATTATATACATCAGAGCCAAGTCCACATATGAAGAGCCCTTTAGCTTTGGCATTCTTCTCAACCATCTTAAAATCAGCATCAGTATACTCTGATATTTCTTTGGGAATAGTTTGCTGATTTGGTGGCTGTCAAACAGTTTTGTTGGAAATAGGGCTGGCAATTTAAACTCATATTTTAAAAATTACCCATTTGGATCTATATTGTACTTGGTTGGATGAGTTACATTTCAGCTGGATAAAATATGAGTTGAAGCCCTTATCTAGCCCATAAAAGTTGTGGATATAAATGGGTAAAATGTGGGTAACCCAAATGCATCTTATTTCTCCTCTATGGCTCTATACCATTATCTTCTGTGCTTGTGGTCTGTGGAATACAACTTCCCTTTCACACTTTTCTCTTTCTCTGGTTCTCTCTTATTCTTATTTTTCTTTTTTCTTTTTCTTTTTATTACTCCAACAACCCAAACTCTATCCCATTCAACTGTGAAATTCAATTTTTTTTTTTTTGGAATAAATTGTTTGTATGTGGAGTTTATTAGATGGGTATTGTTGAAATTGAGAAAATAAAATCTTAATTATTGAAACTCAAGAATAATAATAAAATTTATGCTTAATTTTCTTTTTGGTAATTAGTTAACTGTATTACTTTCTTTTCATATGTGTTGTTTCTGGAATTGATCTTGATATAATAATGTAGTTGAAGTATTGCTATATTTATATGATGATGTAGTTAGAAAACTAGAATAAAAGGGAGCACACAATTTTCCTGTCAAACCTCTTCTTTCACTTTGAATTTTTCCTTCAACTGAATAGCAGAATATAATTGTTTACCCATTTTTTATCCATATTTTACCCAACCCACTTTTTATCCAACCCACTTTTTACCCAACCCATTTTTTACCCATATTAATATGGGTGGGTTATAACCCAACCCATTTTTCTCAATCCATTTTCAACTGATCCAAATCCGATCCAATCTGACCATTTGCCACCATTAGCTGGAAATAAGAGATCCATCCTTAGTAATGATCCATAGCTGAAAGTCTTCAACTTGAATGAAATCCTCCATCCTGCCTTTCCACCATCCATAATATTGGCTATTGAAATGAGGAGGCCTATTAACAGATTGTCCTTCGGTTATGATCGGTGGTGCACTCATTGTTCAGATCCTTCTCAAGATTTTAATCTTTATGTGAGAGGACCTGCTCTGATACCACTTGTTGCACTTGGTGTACCTATGTAAGACACTAGAGAGGGGGTGAATAGTGTCCTTACCCGATTTTTAAATTCCTAAAACTTGCATTTACCTTTTATCGCCTAACTCACAAAGAACCAGGTTCCTTGCAAGTTTCACATATATCTGAAACTTAAACTTAATATGGAAACGTAAATAACACAGAGATTTTTACGTGGAAAAATCCTTGCTCAAGGGATCAAAAACCACGACCCAAAATCTTGGGATTTCAACCTTCCACTAAAGGAAAACTGAGCAAGTTTTTGATTACAATGTAATGCAATCAAGGAACTAGATCTCCCTAGTACCTAGAACCTTCCAAGCCACACGTTAGCTTGTCAGGTTGACTCTACTTCACCAAAGAGTAACCTCTACTAAATGCTTCTTAACAAGCTGATAGATTACAATTCGATAGCCTATAACAAAAACTAAAACAACACACTTAACTATGAAACTGCTCATTCATAAGGTTCTGGTGCTTAGCCTTTGTTCATGCACATAATGCCTCTCACGAACTGTTTGTTCTTGACTTTCTCTATTGAGATGTCTTGAGTGCGTAAAGCAATTCTGGCCAGATTAACTTGTATATATAGAGTTTGACTTAACCGGATCCAACTAAGTTTAGAACTCCTTTTCTACTTTGGAATCCGTTTCAAAGAAGGTTTACCCATATTGTCTTATTTGAAACCTAAGTTTATTTGCCTTAGTTTCCAATCCTTTTGTACTTAGGAACCGCATTCTATTTCAGCACTGCCACTTGCTTCTCCTTTTCTCGGTAGGATTGAATCTTTGACTCCAGTTGTTCTTGTTCTCCTTCTTCAATTCTAACTTGAATATCCTGTTGAACAGCTCAGTCTTCTCAACTCAACTGTCAACCTTTTCGTAGTCCACTTAGCACCAAGTTCTTTGTCATCTTCGAAACTCATTCTTCAACAATAAGGAAATTAAGCCTACCGCGCCGCACAACGCATTGCATAGCGTGGTGCGGTAGGGAAAAATCTGCAGGTTTTCGAAATTCACATAACTTTAGATCTCGCCCCTGTAGCATCGCGTAACGCCCAGCGCGGCGCAACATGCTTATTATACTACTTGTTCACTTTTTTATTGTTTTTATCCACGGCTTCGTTCGCTCGGCCCTCGGGCTTCTACTCAAACTTCAAAACCCTTGTTTACACTAAACTTTGCTCCATGAACGCCTCATATCATTAACATAATTCCTACAATATGAAACACACCAAATGAGAGAAATTCCGTCGAAGTGCTAACAAATATGACAGGTAGAAGCATGAATGCGATGCAAAACTAAAGGAAATATAGCAGTATCTAACCTCATATCAACCCTCGGTGTCTTGAACATGTTAATTCCCGCAGTAGTGGGAATAACAAATTCACGGGCGCCATCCACAGGTTCGGTCGCAGCATCTGCATCTATTGCCACCTCCTTGTCAGGATGGCATTAAAAAAAGTCAGTCGGCTCGGGGCAGGAGTCAAAACGGCAGGTTCTACAAAAAAGGTATTAGCTTATGAGGAGCAAAAGGAAAGTGTGCTGGAAAAGCATGGAATGGAGAACAAACCTGATTGAGGCTCAAGGTGAACAGAAGGAAGCGCCACTTTGCCTTCCACAATGGCTACTTCACCGGCCTCAGGAAACTCATATATCAGGTGCCTACGCTTCCGTGTAGATGGACTAGACTCAGCAGCAGCAGAAGAGGGGGTCTCAACGGCCTCGGGCTCATGTACTTCGTGGACTTCTCCCTCACCATCTGAAATCACCAAGGGCTCACTAGCAGTAACTACATTATCATGCTCTGAAGATCTTTTTCACTTTGAAGAGCGGGAATTGTTTGCCCTCTCAACAATTCTCCATCCAGACGCCCGCACATCAGGTAAGGGAGAAATATACGGGGCGGCAATTTTTATCTCCTTCAGCGGGGGCATTTCACGGGAGGAGAACCCTAAAAGAAGAGGTAATAAAGACAATCAGAGCCGAAGATAAAAAGAGAAATCCAAGAAAGGATAACTTAACATGGTCCTTTACACGCCAATCGTTCGCATTTGCCAAAGATGTAAAAGTCAATTGATCAGGGGGGGTTTTTCGCAATTATTGGAGTAACCCACATGGTTAACTCATCATTGGTTATGTATACCAGTCACGAAATTTACTAAGGAATATGCAAAGTCAGTTCAAAAAAGTAACGGCCGTGAAATGTATGAAATAAGAATACAGGAACTTACATCTCCTATTAAAGACCTCTGGGAAGGGAAGAGAGGAGACGATATCCGGTGTCCTCACCGCTACATGCCAGTGGACCCAGCTGGGATCTTTGGAGTCTTCACTATTGGGGACCACACCTTTCTTCCCTCGTTTGATGAACATCAGCATACCCGCCGTATGGAGACGTGGAGAGTAGAGAGCAAGAATGTGCCAAAAGGAAAACTTCACCCTGGCATGGTTAGCCAAGTGATCTATTACAACCACCAATCTCCACACGGTGAGGCCTTGAACCAGAAAGATATTGTATTTATGGAAAATCTCTTCACCAATCGAATGAATGCACTTGTTGAGACGCAGAAAAAAAGGGTATGTATGGACCATCGAGTAACCAGTACGATGGGAGGAAATTCTTTATTCAGTTTAAGGAATAATGATGTCAATTATTTCAGGTCACTTGCAATCGAGCCTGATACGAGTTAAATCGTCCCTCATAACCGGAGGCGGATAACACTCACCGGAAAGGTTGTTGTTTTTGCCTTCATGCTTGGGTATTTGACCTTGCATTCTGCCATCACCTTCGAAGTTAAAAGTGGCAGGAAGATAATATATGGCTCTGAAGTGTGCAGGGAGGAAATTTGGTCATTGTGCCATGGCTAAAAGATGGAGTTATTTTTAAGGCTGAAAGAATGTTTGTCTTTTAGAAGGAAATTCTTGAAACTATTTGAGGGTCAATGAAGAAACTGCTTCACTTATGGCGTCTATATACATGCCTATGGGGGTCCTTGAATGAGAACCTGAACGATCTTGGTCAAGTGAGATTGTAATTATGACAAATTGTAATTATTATGGTTTATGTGATGTGTATCCCCATAACTATGGGATATGAACAGAGCATTTGCAACACTGGGCAGATACGCGGATAACCCCTCCAATCATAGAGGAACACGTCATTGTACTAGAGAACTTGCATTCAATACAATGCATGAAAAGAGGCAAGGGACGAGTATCAGTACAGTCACACCTTTACGTCTTCTATCACACTTCATTCACTTCCTGATTGCTTGCATCAACATTCAGCAAGTGGAGGGACTGACTGTGTTGTCAAAAATACGCCACCTATTGTTTCGGGGATACGAGTCTAGCTGGCAAGACTAGACTTATCGTACAAGTCACCGAGCACAAAGGATACATGCTTGTTCTATGAGTTACGACCGTTCAGGGGGTACAGATGTAGAACGCAAGGCATACATCCTGTCGCCCTAGGATTACAGTCTCCTAGTTAGGGCTTCGTATATACCACCACCTTAAGCTTATAGGCTCATGAGCCTCATTAGTCTTTGTATTTTACCATAATTAGGGCTGGGTATTCATTGCTATAAATACCCCTCCTTACATTGTATTGTACATCAAGTGATTCATCACTGAATCCGACTATTCTCAAGGAATAAAACTCTTTACTTTCTTGTCTATTATTTCCCTCTATATTTACTTACTTTTCTATCGTATTTTACTGTATTGCTTGTGACCCATTCATAAATTTAAATGTTTAACCTAGATGTACAAATTTAGCATAAACACTTTGCATTTTGTATTCCATATTCTACAAGTAATTATTTGGCATATTTTGACTGGCTAATGAAGATACCCTTGTCATATTGCTTAATTTAATGTCCAAGAAAGAACGTAAGCTCACCCATGAGGCTTATTTCAAATTCAGTTTGCATACTTTCAGCAAAGTCCTTGCACAAAGATGGATTAATACTTCCTAAAATTATATCATCAACATAAATTTGAATAAGAATATTACCTGTGGAAGATCGCTTAATGCACAATGTGGTGTCAATGTTCCCTCGACTAAATCCATGATTTATAAGGAAATTACTTAGCCTTTCGTACCAAGCTCTAGGAGCTTGCTTTAGTGCGTAAAAGCCTTAGTCAACTTAAAAACATGAGATGGAAATTTAGAATTTTCAAATCCTGGAGGTTGTTTAACATAAACCTCTTCTTTGATAAAACCGTCTAAGAAAGCACTTAAAACATCCATTTGGAATAATTTAAAAACCTTTGAGAGATGTATATGCAAGAAGTATTTTAATAGATTCTAACCTTTCCCCTGGAGCAAATGTTTCGTCATAGTCTTTACCTTCTTGTTGTGAGTATCCTTGAGCAATATGTCGAGCTTGTTTCATACAACCTCTCCTGCTTCATTGAGTTTGTTTCGGAAAGCCCATTTTGTGCCAATGATAGATACATTTGAGGGTTTAGGAACAAGCATCCGTACCTGATTTTTCTCGAAGTGAGCTAGCTCTTCTTCCATAGCTTTATCCAATGAGTATCAGTAGTGCTTCTTCAACCTTATTTGGCTCAATTTTTGAAAAAAGAGCCACCTTCGAATTTTGTTTATGAGATCCTATGGTTTTCATACCTTCCTGGGGATCACCAATGATGAACTTATGCGGATAATCAGGCTCACCCTTCCATTCATTTGGAATTAAAACAATTGGGTCTTCAGTCGACTCATCTTGAGTAGTGTTTGTTTTGGCTTCTGTGACATCAGTAGCCGACTAATTCTGACTGCTTGTACTCTGCTTCAGCTTTTTTGAGTCTAATATTTTAGGGTCTACACTCTCATCACTCTCAAAGAGAGGGTTAGTTTGAACAAATACAACATGCATGGATTCCTCAACTGATAAAGTACATTTATTATAAACTCTATATGAACGACTTGAATTTGAATGACCAAGAAAGATACCTTCATCACTTTGGGAATCAAATTTTTTTCAGGATTATCTTTCCTATAGTTATGAATAAAATATTTACAACCAAATGGGTGAAAGTAACTTATATTGGGTCTCTTAACTTTCCATAGTTCATATGGGATTTTCTTTAAGATTGGTCGAATAAGACATCTATTCAATACATGACAAGTTGTACTAACCGCTTCTGCCTAGAATTTATTTGGAAGTGAATGATCAAACAACATGGTTCTGGTCATGTCTTGCAATGTCATGTTCTTGCGCTCAACAACACCATTTTGTTGAGGAGTTCTGGGTGAGGAGAAGTTGTGAGTAATACATTGTTCATTGCAGAAGGATTCAAAGGTCTTACTTTCAAATTCTCCCACATTATCACTTCTAATAGCTGAAAAATATCCCTTTTCTCTTTGAACTTTCTTATAGAAAAATTCAAAGTTTTGAGCTTCATCCTTATAAGATTAGAAAATAGCTCATGTGAAATGAAATTAATCATCGACAATAACAAAAGCATACCTTTTACCTCCAATGCTAGCTGTTTTAGTAGGGCCAAATAAATTCATATGTAATAATTGAATAGGCATAGAAGTATTGACAATGTCCTTAGGTTTGAATGAAGATTTTGTTTGTTTACCCATTTGACATTTATCACAAATATGATCTTTTGAAAAGTTTAATTTTGGTAAACCAATGACCAAGACACTTTTTGAAAGCTTTTGAAGTAAATGCATACTAGCATGTCCTAGCTTTTTGTGCCATAAACATGGATCATATGTAACAGATGAGAGCCAAACATGATTTGTCATGGAAAACATATTATCTAATTTGTAAATGTTATTAACTGTAGAGCATGTGAGAATAATATTACCTGAGGTATCGCAAATGATACATTTTAATGATTCAGATTGTACCTGATATCTAGCATCGGCTAATGCTCAAGAGACTATGTGTCAGTCCTTCTATCAAGAGTACTTCATTAATGTCACAAGACTTGCTTAGACAGACTTTTCCTACTCCAGTAACGAGTCCTTTTCCATTGTCACCAAACTTGACTAAACCTCCATCAATAGTAGTGACAAAATTCGAAGCATTGTTTGTCACCTGTCATATGTCCAGAATACCCACTGTCAAGTATCCATTTTCCTTTGTAAGATCTGTTGAGGTGTTCCTGCATCAAAATTTTTTACTCATGCCTAGGTACCCAAGCTGTCTTGGGTCCTTTTGGTTAGCAACATAATTGTTTAATGACATTTTAGGCATCCACCTCTATTTACTTTTATAAGCCTTTTTTAATTTGCAGTTAAATTTAGCATGCCCATAGTTACCACAATAATAGCATGTAATAGGTCATCGGTCTCTCTAGGAGAAGTTTTAGTCGACTCACTACTTGTGAATCGGATACAACCGGGAATAGCCTCAATAGAGATTAAGGAACGAGGAGTTATATTAGACGATCTAACTGAGTTGTGACTTGTAGATTTTCTAAATCTGTTCAACTTATATTGTAAGCCCTGGACTTCTTGTTGAAGAAAATCTCGTTCAATTTCACACACTTCAAGTTTGAGATTCCAGTCCTTTTTTTATTTCTTTAGTTTTGACAAGTCTTTTAAAATTACATTCATTTCATCTAACGTAGAATTTAAGTCCTCTTATAGAGTATTACAGTTATTTCAGTTGTAGATACTTACTTTGCTTGATTGTCCTTCAGTCATGAAGCACGACTTTGCTTTTTCCTTGTTTTCTAATTCATCTTCATCACTCCATGCAGAGACGACTTTCTTCTTGTGGTTGTTTTGTGATTGCTTCTTTTTAGCCTCATTGCAGTTTGTTGCGATGTGCCCATACTTACCACAGTCATAGCAGCGTTCATCATTCTTGTTTTGATCATTGCTAGAGGTGCTTATGCGAGAGTTGGATCTTGGCTTTCCATTTTGTCTATTTCTCCTCAGAAGGTTGCCAAAATTATTTGACATTAAAGCTTACTCTTCTACGATCTCATCATTGCCACTGTGAGGATCTATACTAGTTGCACTGAAGGCGAGTTATTTCTTCTTATCAACAATTTGCGAGTTTCTCTAAAGATGAGTCTTTCAAATGCAATGAGATTTCCACAAAGTTCATCATAAGAAAGAGAGTTGAGATCTCCTTCTTTAATATTGTAACTTTAGGTTGCCATACAACAGGCAGACTTCTTAGAATCTTTTTGACTTAATCTCCACTTGAGTATATTTTTCCAAGTGATTTGAGTTCACCAATAAATTTACTGAATCGAGAAAACATTTCCTCGATAAATTCTCCTTCTTTCATTTAAAATAATTCATATTCATGGACAAGAAGGTTGATTCTGGTTTCCTTTACTTTGCTTGTGTCCTCATAGGTTACAACGAGCTTATCCCATATTTCTTTAGTTGTTTCACAGCTAGAGATATTTTCATACTCTTCTCCACTGATAGCATTATAAAGCAGATTCTTTTCTTTGGAATTAAGCTACATGATTTCTCTTTGCTCATCATGAATTATAATCTTCACTATCAAAAGGAACATTTGATACAAGCCTTTCTGGTTTCTTTCCTTTGTAAATAGGTATTTCATATGGTCATTTTGTGATCACGTGCCAGACTTTGAAGTCAATAGATTGGACAAATATTTCCCTTCATACTTTCCAGTGGCTGAAATGGTGTCTTTTGAAATAAGGAGGTTGGGCAATGGAGGTTCCCTCTTGAAGTAAGGCTCTACCAACAATGTGTCCATACATGATCTTTTCTCACTTGCTGTAAGGCAAAGATAAAAATATGAGAGACCTGCTCTGATACCAATTGAAAGTATAAGAGGGGGGTGAATTATAACTTTTTATCTTTTTAAACAGTTCCAGTCGACTAATTCTAAAGCAATTTGCAGGAATAAGTAAATTGTAATAAATAAAGGACACAATCAGAATTTTTATACTAGTTCGAAACCAATGTGGTTCCTAGTCCAGTCCACTTGGGTCACAATGGATATATCTCTTTGGCTCTTGTTTTCTTAAGGTACAACTTGTGTGGTTTTTCCTTCGCTCACCACTACGATGTTCACTTGGGGTTTTTGACACTCTCTCACCACTAACGGTCTCTAGTTGCTTTTACAACACTTTAACCAACACACTAGCACTAACCCTACTTTCACTCTTGACTCTCTTTTCTTTTCTTGTACAATAGTGGGCTCTCAAGAATATAATATTTTCAAGAACTAAAAGAGATGCTTAGAAAGTACAAGGTTGCATGGTGTTTGATGAAAACAGACTTTGAATGTATAGCTTCGAGTCTTCAATGTGAACGAATTTCCTTGCAGTTTTGATCCTTGATTTTAGTGATCTTTATTTCCATGTTTGAAGAGATATACTAATCCAAGGGTGTTGATCCTCAAAAAGGGTTTAGATTTCCTTTTATGAGAATAAGGTGCGAGCCATTTATGGTTCCAGATTTTCCTCTAAATAAATTGATAGACTTAATTTTAATGCTCGCATTCTTCAAATCTTCTATCCTTGTCAGTAGCCATATTTCGACCAGTGTAGGATCCTTGATTTTTTCTTAGATAATGTTCCTTCCTTGTAAAGCTCTTGCACAAGATCTTCTTTCTTTTATTCCTTGATTCTATTGGACTAGATATTGTAAGAGATTTTTTCTTCTTTCCGGATCCCAAATGACTCGATTGGAAGATTTGCTTAGTTACCAATCGCAGGGATTTTCGTTATTGTTATCATCGAAACAGGATTTAACAGATACCCATTCTAACTTGTAGAGTAACAAAGATGTACTGCAGGTACAACTCTAGGACCAAACTTGTCATGTTTGCTCAGAATAGTTGCATAACATAGGGTCTCAAACAGCCTAGAGTGAGATAAAGAGGGTTGCTTTTGATACAGCGTTTCAAATGAGGACTTGCCTTTGAGTAGAATTGTACATTGTCTATTCAACATGTACATAGCTGCTTGAACACACTCACCCAAAATCTAAGAGGTTTAAAAGCCTGGAACCTTGGAGCTCTAGCCATATCTAAGATATATCTATGTCTCCTTTCAACAACCTCATTCTGTTGGTGAGTATTACACCCACGAGCTTTGATGGATCACACTATGACTGCTAAGAAGAAAACTAACTTGAGAATTGTAGAACTCACTGGCACTGTCTATCCTAAGACACTTTATTCCATACCCATACTGTGTTTTAACGAGTAGAAGAAAGTTATGCAAGATTACAATTGATTCAGTCTTAGTGTTCATTAGGAACACCCAAGTAAACCTAGAAAAGTCATCAACTAATGTCATAAAGAACCTTTTGCCATCATGAGTGAGCATTCTATTGGGGCCCCAAACATCTGCATGCACAAGATCAAAAGAAGCAAAAGAACAAGACTTGCTCTGAGTAAAAAACAACCTGGATTGCTTTGCAATTAGGCAGACAGTACATTTATGATCAGACAACTGTACATTATTCAAACTAGTAAGTTGTTTCAAGACCTTAAGAGGGGCATGACCTAGTCTTTTCTGCCAAAGACTAACATCATTATCAGAGTTCTTAGACAAGCAACTACTGCCCTTATTCTGTAAACTAACATGACTGGTACTTTTTCTGAGAGCTGTCATCCTGTCTTTCAGCTTTGAGAATGTAGAGTCCATGTTCATCCTTACCAATCCCCAATACCTTCATGCTGGAGAGTTCTTGAAAAACACATAAATTAGGGTAGACGGCTACCAAACAGTTCGGTTCTCTAGTGAGCCGAGACACTGAGAGTAAGATATACTTGAACTCTAGTATATATAGAAAATTCTTAACATATATATCCTTGAAGATAGAGGAATTCCCAATCTGATCAATTTCTATTCTACCTCCGGTAGGTAAGTGAACCTTGTTTCTGTGAGTCACACTTTTGCATTCAGTCAGCAAATCTAAGCTATGAACCATATGATTTGAGGCTCCTGTGTCTACAATCCAGTTATGATTAACTAGATTAGAAATAAAGGCATTCACAGTACTAGTAGTGGCCATATTAGCTGAGTTATTAATGGTCTTCCCTTTGTTCAACATCTAAATGATCTGGTTGTATTGATCCTGAGTCAGAGGAGGAGCATAATTCATAGTAGGAGTAGAGTGAACCATTAGATGTTGAGCTTGAAACACTGGAGCGCGGGCATAATTCACAGCAGGAGCATAATTCACTGAGCCTGATGATCGATACCCTCTAGAAGTACCATGGGATCTAGCTTCAGAACATTGACCCTGAGAGCTCAAAGATTGTGAGCTAAGAGATGATTGAGGTGTCTGATAACCTTTAAAACTGACATTATTAGAGCTGACATGAATGAGGTGGACCCCTATTCTTCTTAGGTTTATAGTCATCTGGATATCCATGTAGTTTATAGCAATCATCCTGAACATGACCTTTGAGGCTACAACGATCACATTTTACTGGTGCCTTGGACCTTTGAGAGTAACCAGAACATTTCTACGAGTAATTGTTCTTAGGCTTATACCTTGTGTTGCTCAACAATGCCATAGATTCACCAGATCCTAGTTCAATACTACCTATACTGCAAGAGACAATACCAATCATCCTTTTACTTTCCATATTCAAAATCATAGCATAAGCTTGATTAATATTAGGAAGTGGACTAGTCATCTACAGTTGAATCTTAGCATGATAATATGACTCATTTAATCCAATTCAAAACTTCCATAGTTTCTGCAACTGAAAATGCTCTATATATTGCTTGGATTTTGGGCATGCACATGAAGGAGGAGGCATCAATGCCTCATATTCATCCCATAACTCTCTAAGCCTAGAGTAGTATGCAGACACAGTAGACATTTCTTGAGTTAATGAGGCAATTTCCTTGTGTAAGAAAAATGCTCTAGAAGCATTAACTTTGTAAAATCTCTCTTTTAAATCTTTCCAGACCTTATAAGCACTAGAAGCATAGATCACACTGTCCGTTAACTCTTTGGAGATGGTGTTTATAATCCAAGCTAACACTATTGCATTACATCTATCCCATCGATCATGTAAATGAGGTTCATGCAGTACTATTTTACAAGTGCCTAGCACAAAACCTAATTTGTTCTTCCCGTATAACATAATTTTCATAGATTTACTCCATAAAGCATAATTTTCAAAACCTTAAATTGACTAGTAACGAGAATCAAACCTTGAGTATCAGACGGGTGAATGTAAAGAGGATGATTATAATGAATCCTTTCAAAAGGATCAGAACCCACTGCAACTCTACCAGTAGCTGAATGTTCACCATTGTAAACCTTGAATTTGAATAATGTTAATAGAAATATAGAAGAAACTTATCAAATTTCAACTAGAGTTTGAAGTTCTGCAACCCTAGGTTTTGAATGGGAACTTCACTAAATTGATTTTTTAGAAACGAGAAATGAAAATATGCAGAGAACTCGGTATAAGAAGAAAACTTCACTCGTTGAGCTAATGATCTTCAACCTTGATGCTCTGATACCATGTTAAAGGCTCAGCCATGGTGAATCTCCTAGAGAGTTCTAGATGGATGAAGAAGATGAACATAGATTAGGGAAGAAGAAACTAGCTTCATTAACAAGCTAAGAGAGAAGGAGGTTACACTGTTGTATTAAATGGATAACTCGATTTAAGCTAAAAATATCTCACTAACTATAGTTTAACTATGTTTAAAATTAGACGTCTAGGTTAAACAATTAAATTTATGAGAGGATCACAAGCAATACAGTATAAACGATGGGAAAAGTAAGTAAATAGACAGAAAAATAATGAACAAATAAGTAAGTAGTATTATTCTTTGAGAATAGCCGGATTCGGTGTGAATCGCTTGATGTACAATACAATGTAAGAAGGGATATTTATAGTACAGATTTACCTAGTCCTAACTATGGTAAAATACAAAGACTAATGAGGTCATGGGCCTGTTCTCAAGGCGGTCATATATATGAAACTCTAACTACGAGAGTGTAAACCCTAAGGTAGCGGGATGTATGCCTTGCATTCTACGCCCGTACCGCCTGAACGGTCATAACTGATGGAGCAGGCGTGTATCCTCGGTGCCCGGTGACTTGTAGGATAAGTCCAGTCTCGTCAGTTAGGCTCGTATCACCATAATAGTAGGTGGCATATTTTTCCACATAGTCAGCCACTTGCTGAGGGCTGATGCAAGCAATCAGAAAGTGAAAGCGGTGTACCAGACGGGTGTGAAAAGATATTTCACTTACTCTTTGAAACTCACAGTCTCTTTGATCAAGAATGATGCTGATTTCTTCGAGAACTCCGTGTGCCTTCATCTGATTGGTTGATGTTGATTCCATGTACCTTTCAAAGAACACATTTTGCTGCGTCGAATTGTTTCATATCTCAAACCATAATTACGCTTGATCGTTTCATGCTCCGGCCTATAAATAGGGGATTCGTGATAGTAATGGAATCATAAATCTTCCTCGTATAAAAATATTTGCCTTTGATCCCGATCTGATATTCGCAGAAAAATACTTTGTTCAAAAAGGGTGGTGCATGAGATAACTGCAGGCCAAAGATCATCTTCAATTTTCTTCCTCTTTTTCTCCGTCCATGAGTGGATGAACGGAGTCCGCTGAGTCATAAAGTTTTATCGGGATTCTAATGATGTTCTTCGGAATGTCTTCATTATGGCATGTGCACTGATTATGATGTGCTCTTCTTTTAACACGTCGGTTGCTATGATATTCCTCCTGTCAAGAGGGGTTAGAACGCTTGGCCCTTTCAGTTGTCATTGGGCTTCTCGATTTAGATGTTTCTGGTGTTTGAGTAGCTCCTTTGTTGGTGTAGTGTTGAAGCTCACGTGTCTTGCTCTGTTTCATAGCACGCAAGAGGATTCACCCTTGTGTCATCAGCAGATCAACAAGTCACTAAGCTCTAGCTCTGCTCGTGGTTCAAGGTTGTCTCTTGGTTCGACTGGTTCGACCAAATTGCTGTTGCAATTCCTCATCGACCGTTGGTTGTGGGATACCCAAGGGAAGAGGCTCCCTTGCGGTAGTTGCACAGCTCAAGCCTCCCCGTCTTCGATAAGCACCCAATTATGCTTGAAGATCTACGGGGCAGTGCACTCCCATTTTGACCAGCGGGGGTCGAAGCAGATCTTCTAATTTCTTTCCGAGTTCAGCGAAAGAGATGGAGGAAGGTTGTGTCCATGCTGAGACGCTTCCGAGGACCCTTACTTTGATCAAGGTACCTGGGCCTTAGTTGTGCCACTGGCTGTGCATCGAGGGTTACTCGAGCTGACATATCCCCTTATGCCGGAAGAACTTCAAAATGCTTAGCGACTTATAGCTACAATCCAAATGAAGGATATTCAGTCGTGCAGATTACGAGAAGTTTAAAGTTTTGTCTTTTTAGTTTTTTTTAATACCTGTACTGAACAGTGTTGTATTCAAAAGGACTCAATTGTATATTTTGAGCCTACGGACTGTTTGCTATTAATGCAACAGACATTCATTTAACATTTTCATGTGTACATGTGTAGTTAAGCAGCATGTTTTGTGTGCCTTTCTAGGCTAGTGTCCTTAAAGATGGGCATATGCATTAAGGGGTGCTTCATTTGCATTAGTAGGTGATGATATGTATTCCACAATAGGACGACTTTAGCCCGTGTATATAACGGGAAGTTTTTGCATTCCAACTAGAATGTCTTTGCTTGTATACTCGGGTATTTTAAGACTTTCTGACACTACGCGGGCAGGTGTCCCCACTGGCATGTAGGTGCAATTTGCCGAATTGACGAGTTCAACTTACAAATAATGCCTAGTGGCTGAGCTAGACGTGATTTAGCTCTAAGTAAGTAGTTTACCCTACTTTTTTGTAGCGAAAAGTGGTTGTATTACTTTAACTTAGGTCTGGCCGGGGCTATGAATATTTAGATCGTAGATGGATCTGAATTTTAAAACTGGCTAAAGAAAATAGTAGTTTTAATGAAAAATAGGGGCGCAAGGCCTGAACTGTTGTGGGTGAAAACCTGTAACATAGCTTATGAGTATGAAAATACTGTGATCAATATTAAAAAAAACTAGAGACTTAATTAAAGTAAATACTAAAAAAGATTATACTTCCAATGTTAAGCGGAGGCGCCCCCCAGGGCTTCCTCGTCAGAAGGTGCTGAGCCTCGAGATGTGAACTGTGGGCCGCTGACCACCCGATGGTATAAATCTCTATTGACCAAACAATAATTAACTGCTTGCCTTCGCAGCTGCATGCTTTCTGACTTATATTCGAGGAGTATTCCCTTAGCCAAGTAGTTAATCAGTGCGTGACATTGCTCTAAAGCGAAACCTATGCTTGGAACTTCAAGGTTCATCAGGTTCGCGGGGGTGTCAATAACTTCTGGTCATCTGAATTAGTGCGTGAATCCTCAGACATTTCGTCCTCGTTTGAGCTTTCCCCCGATAGACAAACTCCCACTTGTGAAAGTTTTTCAAAAGTGTTTTCATTTTTCCTTGCCGATATGGCGCACCAGATGTCCTCCGTGGTAAAAACCTATTCGCTGAACTGACCACCAACTGGGAACTACTGTAGAGGCTAACCTCCCTGGCCCCTAATATGTAGGCTAAGTCAAGAGCTTGAGTTATGGCCTCATATTCTGCTTCGATGCTTGGACTTTTCGTGGGCTTGTAACAGACCTTCCTGGTAGGTGCAAGGTTGGCTTCTTCTCCTTTGAGATCCACGTCCATATAGATTTGCCAGTGCCCGAGCTCGATCGCCTCTGCAGTTTGGGTTAATTCCTCCGCCTTCAATGCTAATTCCTCCACAAAATTTGAGGTGAAACCTTCTAGAACATGTGACTGGACAGGACATCGTGATTGGTGAATGATATCATATTCTCCCAGTTCTTTAGTCCATTCTGCCAACCTTTTTGAGAGCCCAGGTCTGGACAAAATGGCCCGTAATGGTACAGAAGAGACCACACGGTCCGTATAGTTGAGAAAATACGAACGCAACTCCTGAGTTGCCATCACCACGGCCTCAATAAATTGAATAGGTAAAGGCTGAAGCCTATCTGGGAACACAAGTCTTTTGCTGCATATTTTATGGTAAAGTGTCTCACATCTTTATCTTGTGCGAGCACCGCATTTCATGCTACTTCTAAGATTGAGACGTATAGCAACAGGTGCTCCCCCAGGGCTGGCTCAGTTATTGTCGGAAGCTGCAAGAGTTGCACCTTTTCTTAGGCTAATACCAACCTGCAATGTATCGGCCACAAGGGTCCTTCCTATTTCACCAGCACCACGGAGAGCTCGTACCATAATTCTACTGTCTTTGGAATTAGATGACTCATCTCCAACAACCGCTCCCTCAAGTCGTCGATCTCTATTCTGGCTATACGCTCCATAGTCTCATACCAAATTCCTCGTCGTCCATTTTTACCTCGGCTATCGGCCCTTTATCGTGTCTTCTATTGAACGTAGGATAATATCCAAGCAAAGGTCGCTCACTTCATAAGTCTCTAATCCCGTGCAAGGTCAGGTATCTGATGACTTGATGGAGTATTGAAGGTACTCCCTTTACATTGTGTATCCATGGCCGTCCTAGGATGACATCATATGACAGATTATAGGTGCGTAAAGAGGTTATGCTCGTCACGCCCGGGATATGAACCGGTAGAGCTAGTTCTCCAATAGGATCCTCGTGGCAGCCACTGAAGCCGATTATCCTGCGAGGACTCAGAATCATCTGATGGTGCTGGCCTAACTTCTATAATACCTCTCACCGGATAGTGTACACATTACTCCCTGGGTCAACTAAAGCTCGCTTGATTTGACGGTTGGACACTCTTATGGGGACGATGAGGGCATCTTGATACTATCCTTCATCTTCCGGGCTGAACGTAATAGGGCTAAAGAATGAACCTGGCATTTCAGTTCCCCAAGTTGTGATTGGTCCCAGGGTTGTAAAGATCACGTTGATGCTCTTCTTGTCCCCAGAGTTCGGTGCTCTCGACAGACTTCTTCAATCAGATCCTTAACATGTCCCTCATTCAGTAGATGCTCAATTTCTAACATCACGGCCTTGCAGTCAACTATGGCATGGCTGTTGCTACAGTGGAAGTCACAGTAGGCCGTTGAATTCCTCCCAGTTGTTCCTTTTATGGTAGGCAACCACCGTACTTTTGGCCCTAATTTGCCAAAGTGATTAGAACCCAGCTCCACAGTGTTGACTCACAAACCAGTTCCCCCGGGTGCTGACCTGCTTTCCTGCTCCTGCTTGGCTGTGTGTCTTCCCTTTTACTCTTCCTCAATCTCGTTCTCCCTGTAGGGATGGACTTCTTGGTTGTTTCCTTCATCCAATTTCAAGGTTCTGGGAGTGCTCTGGCTCCAGGCGGAGCTTTTTAGTACACCTCAGGTGCGGGGCACTCCTTGATGATATGGGGTGTTGAGTTAGACTCTATTGTAACTCTCGAGTCGCTACCGATCCTCTAGAGTTCTCTTGCCAAAGGCTACTACAGCAATATTGTCGGGAACTGAAGGAAGCTCTATTTGTTCCTTCTGAAACCTTTCCAAGTAATCCTTCAGTAACTCATCGTCGTGCTGCCGAATCTCGAAGATATCCTCCATGCGTTTCTCCCGCTTATGGGCACATGAATGCGCTTTCTTAAACAAATTCTACATCTGGGTGAATAATTCGATAAAACCCATAGCTGAGTGTACCAAGCAAGGGCGCCCTTAGTCAAGGTCGAGCCGAACCTCTTCACCAGAGCAGTTTGGATTTCTTCCTTAGAGATTTCATTGCTTTTGACGGCTGTATAGTACGCGGCAATATACGCGTTTGGATCCGTTGTCCCATCGTACTTTAGGTTATCCAATAGGCAGAAGTATTTTTGTACGTAGATCGGTGCATCGCTTGCTTTATATGCATGCTTATAAAACTTCTGCTCATCTACGGTGGTAACCTGAAGTGGAGCACCTAGTACGTTACCGATCCGATCGTGGATGACCTTCATCTCCGTTAGGATGTCATGAATGATAGGTGTTCCTTTGAGGTCTTGATTATTGATTGTCGTTGAGCCTCAAGAGGCGGCATCCATATTTAGCTTGCGATTAGGAACAGATGCTGGTGAATCAATGACAGGCGCTGGTCCTCACGAGGATGCTGGCCTCTGAGATGATCCAGTGAACATCACTTCTAACTTTTGGGTCATGCCCTCCACCATGTTGACCGAGTTCTACTCTGCCCATTCTGACAGAGTTTTGATTAGAGTAACAAGAAAACCTCTAAACTCAGAAATACCTTTGCATGGTTGATCGCCGTCGCGGGCTACATGTACCGGCTCTTTGGCAGGATTCTTTGGCTACACGTCGGGATCGCTAGGATCCTGTGCGGATTCATTTGCTGCATCGGTAGTGTTCTTTTGGATGTTGTCGTTGTCGTCAGACATGACTGCACCTTTTTCTTCGTAGAACACCTACAACTGTCTGAACCCCACGGTGCGCGCCAAACTGTTTATGCCTAAAATTAGACGTATAGGTTAAATAATTAAATTTATGAGAGGGTCACAAGCAATACAGTATAAAAGATGAAAAAAGTAAGTAAACAGAAAGAAAAATAATGAACAAGAGAGTAAGTAGTATTATTCCTTGAGAATAGCTGGATTCAGTGTGAATCGCTTGATGTACAGTACAATGTAAGGAAGACTATTTAAGGTAGAGATTTACCCAGTCCTAATTATAGTAAAATACAAAGACTAATGAGACCATCAGCCTATGAACTCAAGACAGTGGTATATATGAAGCCATAACTAGGAGACTGTAAACCCTAAGGCGGCGGAATGTATACTTTGCGTCCTACACCCGTACCGCCTGAACGGTCGTAACTCGTGGAGCAGGCGTGTATCCTCTGTACCCGGTGACTTGTAGGATAAGTCTAGTCTCGCCAGCTGGACTCGTATCCTCGTAATAGTAGGTGGCATATTTTTGCCCACACAAACTAATTAGTAACTAATTAACAAGATCTTTATAGCAATTTGTAGCAAGGCGTGATACACATGCCCCATAGTAGAAAAATGTTGTTTGTCCAAGATGAGAACAACAAAGATGAGAAGAAGAAGCTGCTAGCTTATCATGGTACAAAAACCCAGTGACTCAGTTGATTGTCCCCTTTTTCTGGTGAGTTCTTTGGTTGACCATTTTGTATGATGAATAATGGTTAAAACTTCGGAAAAGGGTCAAAATTACCCTTGAACTATTGAAAATGGGGCAAATATACCCTCCGTTTGAAATTGGTATCAATTATACCCCTACCGTTAATGCAATAGCTCAAATATGCCCTTAAAGAGTAACGGAGTGCCAGCTGTTATTTTAACTCATTAAAATATTAATCTCTGTGATGACATGGACAGAAAATCAATTGGAGTACTTGATGTTTCAGTTTTTTCTTTCTTAGTCACGTTTTATTCCTTTTATCTTTTCTTTATTTTGAAAGACCCAAAGCTTTTGCTTTTTTTGATCCCTTCTATTTTCTTAATTCTTTCCACCAGTCCACCACTCAATCGCCACCTATACCTCAATGCCACTACATCCAACTCCACCCACACCCATTTCTCCCTTCTCTTGCCTTTCCATCAAAGCAGCTCCTCCATCCCACCTTCTGCCTCTCCAATCACCATAACCACTTCCACCCCAAATCCGTTCTCTCCATTCTTTCGTTCTCTTCCACCATGATCAACACCTCTATACCCATTTTATCTTCACAAAAGATCTACATCAATTGGACAACACAATAAAGAATAGCAACAAGAGTCCAGATTTTTTTAAATTATATAAAAATATTTTATTCTTAGAAATTTGAAGAACCATCAGCGAGAGAACAAACAATTCCGATCATTAGTTTTGCTTTTAACATTCTACTGAATCTACTCATATCGAAAAGTTTGATTTGGATATATTGGATTAAAAAAAAATACAACAACACAAAACTAGAGAGAATACTATTTCTATGAGTAGTGCTAAAGTGGAGTTTAATTGAGGGTTAAACCCATTGTTCATTAAGCTCTGGTATGTAGCAAAACCACAAGGAAGAGGAGAAGGTGAAATGTATCATATGAATTGGAGAGAGGATATTGGTCGAAAAGAAAAAGTAAAAAAGGTTGGACAGAGAAATAAATTTAAAGAATGAGAAAAAAGTACGTGGGAGTGAAATTTTCTGTCCATGTCATCATAGAGATTAATATTTTAATGAGTTAAAATAACAGCTGGCGCTCTGTTAGTCTTTAGGGGCATATTTGACCTATTGCATTAACGGTAAGAGTATAATTGATACCAATTTCAAACGGAGGGTATATTTGCCCCATTTTCAATAGTTCAAGGGTAATTTTGACCCTTTTCCGTTAAAACTTAGAAGGACATGCTTCCACTCTCTTTTTACTTTTCGTTCTTTTATTTAAACATTATTTATATGATAAAATAAAATAAACTAAAAAAGCAGTAATTACTAAGCAATCCAGACCATTGATTTTTTATGATACACATGTCGTCCATCCACCATTGCATTTGACACTATTGGACAATAATGTATGGACTGGATCCCATCCCTATAAGCTGACTAAACTTTTTCGTGCCTACGCATGCAGGGCAAGACACGGCTATAACAAGAGAGTTGACTAAGCTTGTACTTGTTGCTATAATTAGGATCTGAACAACTTTGGCATTACAGATACTGTCATCCAGTTAAAATTATTTTACAATGGAGTCATGGCAGCAATCCATCACTGGCTATGAATGAATCTATTAGTACAGCTGTACAGTTTTTGTTTTTCTTTTTAGTTAAAGAATACGATGTTACTCTCGATCGGATAAAAACATCCGTGAGCACTTAACGACACCGATCTTCCTAGATGAATCGAGGCATAAAAGTTTTTTTTTCCAAAAATAAAAAATAAAAAATCTAGAAAATCACACCGACAAAATGTATACTGTTTAATTTAGATTAATAAAAACTTCACTTCTCTTAAAACCAAGTCTCAGAGAAAACGCATGCACACGATTCAGCACACTTGGCCAAGAATGTATTTTTCATCAAGTAGAAATTAACTTATACATCCATCCAAGTTTTCTTGATATCGATAGTAATTTTTTATTTGTTCTTAAAAAGCACCAAAGTACCAAAAAGAATAATGACAGAAAAGACTACCTTAGTAGGAGGAAGTTGAATTGAGGACAGAAACGAAAAATAATTCAAAATTTAACAATAATATAACTGTGGAAAAGAATATTTTAAAACTTGAAAGATTTACAGAAAAAGGACACTTTTGGTGTCGTCCTCTCACTTCTGCCCCATAAAAGTGAACTATAAACATATATACTTGCAGTCGCCAGAAGTCTCTAGAAACTTTTGGTGAGTCATTAGGTCTAGGTTTAGAACTCAATACTAAAAGTTCATGACGGTGTTGGTTATCCGCCAGAAATTCACGCAACTTCTAGTGAATGGGGTTAAAATTTAAATAATTCTCTTACAAGGGTTGGAAGTGTTCGAACAGCGGATCAAAAGACTACTGGGTGCAAAAACTGGGGAGAATTACGCAACTATGACACCTTAGCCAATGGTTTGCCTAATTGACCTAGCTTAAATTATTTGTAAGAATTAGAGGTGCTTATCGACCGGTTTAGTCGGAGATGTGTCCTTATCGGTTCGACCTATCAGTTATCGAATTTTAAAAATACTAACCGCTAACCGAATCAATAAGATATCGGTTGGTTCCGTTCACGTTATCGGTTATCGGCCGATTTATCTGTTAAATTATAATATTTTAAATAAATTTGTACCCGGAACTTTTGGTTGTCAAAGGAAGCTGCGAACCATGGTTTTTTCAGTCTATTTCTCCTATAATGATATACAACTGAACATGTACTGCAAACATTTACTATTCTCTTATGTCACATAATTCTTCAACAATCACTAGTTTTCACAAAGAACATCAAGCACCAACCAATAACTTTTGTTGAATGTTTAATCAATCTGCTAATAGACTTAGCTCTTGTAAATATGATCAACTGAAACAAAGGGTTTTGTTGAATGTTTAATCAATCTGCTAATAGACTTGCTCTTGTAAATATGATCAACTGAAACAAAGGGTTTCGAGGTTTTTAAGAAAGGAACAAAGGGTTTCTTTATTTGGATGGACTTTAAAATACTTATTTATAAATTATAAACATATGTAAAAAATAGAAATTTTAGATATTTAATTAACGGGTGAACGAATAAGGAAATTAGGCAAACTATTCCCGCACCGTTAAACCGTTATCTATACAACTCCAAATTGCTAACCAACCATTAACCCGATAACCCAATACCAATAGACCAATAAATCGATTTTATGGTTCGGTTAACGGTTTTGGTTCGGTTTTGCACACCCCTAGTAAGAAGGGCCTACGCTAACTTTAAGTAAGTGTTATCCCTGTGAAAGCACTTCACCTTTTATCTCTTTCCACATTCTTCCAGATAACTTGAAGTGTTGCCCTGTGAACAGCAATACTCCTACGAAATCTTATATTGACGCCTGCACCCCGCCATCCTTTTAAGTAAGTGCTGCCTCCTAGATGACACTTGACCTTTTATCTCTTTCAATATTTTTTCAGATAACTTGAATTGCTATCCCGCCCTCCAAGATAACTTGAAGTGTTGTCTGACAACACTTGCCTCTTTAATCTCTACATAGGCATCACTTGCCTTTTATATTTTTCCAAATAGGCAGCACTTGTCAGATTATAACTTGAAGTGTTGTCCATGTAGACAGCACTCGTCAATTTATAATTTAAAGTGCTACCCAAGGCTATTATATTAAACTATTCTTAAATGAGAACAAAAAAATCATAACCAGGGATAAAGGGATACATATGGTGAAATTTTTTGCAAAAGCTTGGTCCTTTGCATGTGCGAACCATGAAATGTTTTGAACAATAGCCACAAAAGAGCTGTCTTTAGACAAACTGGCAACTTGGCTATTTCAAAAACTCTGCAGTACGTAGTTAGAGACTTGAGAGTGTTGGATTTTTCATTTTATACTACGAATTTATACTGTATGTATTCGTTCGATTGTGCGAAAATTGCTGTCAGGTATCCCTAATCCAGCTACTGCGACTACCGAAGAGAACTGTTGCTTGGGGGTAAGCTATATATTTTCAGTTTTTTTTTTTTTTTTTTAATTTTTTTTGGTAAAGTTTATATTGCAGGAAAAATTGCAAAGTTGACTGATTACACGGTGATATGATCGATCTTAAACGCTATTTTCCAGTTGATTGCTTACTGGTGGACTTTGGTGTTTTCTCACGTTAGTATCATAGTATGCACCTCATCTATTTTTTTCGTTGTCCATGCAAGCTTCGTGAGTCACTGAACCGCTTATTGATGAGCTTATATATGCTGATTTTTAATGTTAACTAGGTAGGGCCTTCTGTATAGTATCCCGTCTTCCTTGGAAATATCGTAACACTTTCATCCTATATTATTTGTAATCATTGACAAGGGATAAACATATGCTGTTTTTGCACCAATCGTTTTTTCATGATTTATTCCAATCGGATATAAAAATTGAATGGTGCGCTCTTTTTTCTAAAGACCTTAATTTTGTCTGGATGTCAACTAAGGGTAGCAAAATTAATCCAAGAAAATATGACCGGCCAAATCCAACCCAAGTTGGACGAGTTAATTAATGACGCGCTCATTTTTGCTAACCCAATCTACTTTGACCCTCTCAATTCAACGTATCTAAAAGTTGAGTCGACTTCACATGAGAAACCTTGGCATATTTTGAATTTTGTTTGGACTATGATCTAATGTTCATCTCTGGCCAAGTAACCTTAAGCGGTTTAATAATCCATCATTTATAACTGAGCCAGTCTGATGTAAAAATTTAATCTCGTGAGTCGCTTTTAAAAAAAAAAATTAGAAATATGGAGTAGTAATCACCTCAAAAAACACACAAAAAAAAAAAAAAATTTGAAAAGTAGTCACCAAAAGTACACAAAATTTTTCTGGGACTTTGAGCTAAATCTCCAGAATTTTTCTGAGATATAGTTCAAAGTCTGTAGAAAAGTTCCTGGGAGCGAAAAATATGAAGACCTAGGAAAGTTTCCTGAACTTTTGAACTAAATCCAAGGAAATTTTACTAGAGGTTTCAAGTTTTCAAAAAATTTCCTTAGGTCTTAGTGGTTACTCCCCCGTTCCACTTTAGATGAACTCATTTGACTTTGCACGGAGTTTAATAAAGAAGGGAAAACTTTTGAAACTTATGGTCTAAAATAAGTTATAGATATTTGTGTGACTACAAATCATTTAGGGATGAATAAAAGTGAAAATTTCTTTCCAAATTTAAAAAGAGTTCATTCTTTTTTAAACAGACTAAAAAGGAAATAGGTTCATCCTTTTTTAAATGGATAGAGTATATTTTAAGAAAATTTTGCTAGAGGTTAGTTCATAATTTTGCAAAATTTTCCTTAGGTCATAGTGGTTATTCTTTAAAAATTCTTGTATCTTTAAAATTATTATTTTCCTTAAATTTTTTAATTGCGGAGTGTTTCTCATTGAGCAATTTAAATAAGGCTAAATTACACAACTATGCAAGAATAGAAATCACTTTACAATAAAATAGCGATACTACAATCTTTACAAACAATAGCAATATTTTTTTAACACTTTCTATACAAACAATAAAAATAGAAGATATACATTTATGGACATCAATATCCCGTTCCTAAATTTTAGGGATTGCAATTATCCAACAAGATACTAAACATATAAACAACGTCATTATCTCTATTCCATAACTTCTTTCTACTCAAAGGATCTCCATTGAAGTACAACAACACCACTTCAAAGATTAAGTTTTAATTTTTTTGGGATACAATTATCAAACATGTAAACTAATTGTAGAATTTCCAGAAGCCAAATTGGCAACGTGTACGGTGAGTTTGTGTGTTCAATATAATAGTGCGATTTCATTTGACTTCTTACTGATGCAAATACAGACAAATCCGATACGGTCATTTGTGTGGTGCTGCAAATACTGGTTAAGATACTAATTCACTTCTTCGTGCTTTCTACCCCAACTCTATATCTCTCTAGTCCAATAGCAACGAGAAAATAGAGCTTTGAGTTTTCAAGACTAAGCTTCCTAATTTAAAAAAAGAAATCTGCTTCTATACTCAATGAAATCACAATTCGCATTTGTAAACTCCAGTAGCAATCGCTACTTGAAATCAACGGAAACAGAGCTTTGAAGAGTAAAAAAAGAAAACAACTAATTCAATGCAAAGCTGAATTACGATTCAAAATTTAAATATTCAAGAGATCGCGACTTCAATTTTGCATCAGTATTATGGGTGTTGGGATTAAACCAATACAATGTTCAAGCACTTCATATAATCGGAACTTTCGATTTCACATATATTTCTCTGGTGTTTTTCATGTTGTATGACAATTGTATGACTGTTGTTTTGTAGTCTTATGATTGTTGTATAGCAGTTATATATAACACATATTGTATGATAGTTGTATGATTGTTGTATAACAGATGTATGACTGTTGTATAGTCACTGTTATATAACATTTGTTTAATGACAATTGTGTGGCTATTGTATGACTGTTGTATAGCAGTTGTATAACTATTGTATAGCTGATGTATGAATGTTGTCTATAAAGCTGTTGTATAGCAGTTGCATGACTAGTGTGTAACGATTGTATATGCATCGTGTTTCATATAGGGTGATGTAAGTAGGTTTTTTATGTAGGTCAAGACTATGAGCACAAGGTTGTGAACTCACATCATTGCCTCAAATTTGTATTTGTGATGAAGCTATTGTCTGGGATGCATTGGAAAAAATTGCACTTGGAAAGGATTGCTATTGTGCGGCTGATGTATTGCAGCTGTATGCCTATTTTATAGTAATTGTTATATAGTTGTTGTTGTTGCATAGCAGCTATTGTATAGAACTTGTTTACTGATTGTATTGAACTTGTTTTTCTAATGTATAGAAATTATAAGATTTGTGACTTAGCAAAAGTACCAAATTATACTTATATCCAACAAAAATTGAAAATAGGCCACGACTGGTGAGAGAGAACCCAGGTGAGAGAAAATAGGAGAAAGTTGGAGAAGATGCCTGTAAATTCGGGAAACACATTAATTGTTTAGTGGAAATAAGATGGAATAAAAGTCTTGAACCAAATATAACATTGTGATAGGAGAGAGAAAATCGCTAATAGAGGAAAAAAGATTTTAACTAAAAAAAAGGGCCTAATATATAGGAGTATGTTATCCATATCTTTTTTTACCTTGTGCTATTTTTTTTTAACCTTTTTGCTATATTTTATAGGATAGTTACAGAATGTCGCTATTTTTTGTAAAGTTGATAAATATCTCTATCTTTTGTAGAAAAATTTCTTAAAGTTATAGGCAATGTAATTTTTCCTTTAAATAACTAACTATTCAGGAAAATATCATCCGTTTGACTTTTCCAAATTCAAACAACCCACTCATGTTATGCCCCTTATGACCCACGTAGGCACCACCAACTTCCTCATGTACAAACAAAGTTTAGCATTTTTCACTTTATGTCTAGAAATTTTTGACCAAATTTTGTAAGGAAAACAATTTCTTTAAATTTCAAACTAATATATATTTTTATAATTAATAAAACACCAAACTTATACGATGAAGTGGTGGATTTCGTGAAGCCGACGTATCTGGAAGAAGGAGAAGGAGAGGAATGCTTGCGGTAGCGAGGTTCACGCCTAGAAGAGGGCTGAAGGGAGGCAGGCATCAGCGCTGCGCCGTTTCTTCTTTTCTTTGAGTAAGAAAGAGAGAAACGTTGGAGGCTAGGATTTTTGTAGGAAGGGTAGGGCTTCTAATGCTATGGTTAGTAAACTTGTAATGCTTATTCCAAAATGTAGCATATATGGATCATTTCGAGTAAAGATCCTGAATATGGACCATATTAGTTATTTCGTTGGCTTGGTTTCTATGGATGTAAATTTTTCCTAAGTAATTTGCATTTCGAAGGTCCAAGATAGGAGTAATATGCGTACACCCATCTTCCGAGATGTCATTTATGAGATCACAGCTAGTTATGTTGTTTTTGTAATAGGTTTTTTTTTTTCCGCTGTGTTTAGTATGACGGACAAAATTTTCTAAAAAATAGATAGACTAAATGGAGTTTGATCGATTTGTATGAATTACATTTCCGAGAATATCTTTGTTTTCCAAAATGGAGGAACTGACTTCCGAAATTTTTGAACAAACATTATTTTCCTTCGCAACTATTTCAACTATGTAATACTCCGTCCGTCCCATTTTATTTGTCATACTTTCCTTATTAGTCTGTCCCAAAAAGATTGTCATATATCTAAATTTGGCAATAATACAATTCCAAACTTACTTTTTGACTCATAGCCATACAAATATCTATGGCTTATTTTAGACTACAAATTTCAAAAGTCTTCACTACTTTATTAAATTTTTTGTCAAGTCAAACTATGACAAACAAATTGGGACAGCGAGAGTATATATATTGGTTTGAACAATATATGAAAACTGTATAAGTCTTAAATACTAAGCATGTTACTGAAACAATATTTGATTACTGACGTTACGTACTCTTACAAAAAGAACATCAAGATCATTTAAATATCGGAAAAGGGCCAAAAATATCCCTGAACTATTAAAAATGGGTCAAATATGCCCTCCGTTTGCTTTTGGGTGCAAATATACCCTCGCCGTTACCAAAGTGGAGCAAATATGCCCCTCTACACTAACAGACTCCACCTCATCTATAAACCAACATAAAATAATATTTGTTTTGCTGAGTTGGCAAAAAAATTACCCTTGTGTCTCCACTCTTCTCCCATAATTTTCTCTCTGTATATCCAATAGTTAAACGCTTCAAAATAAAGGGAAACACCCTTTCTTCTCCCTTTTCCTTTCTCTCATATTTTCCCCCTGTATCTCCATTTCCAGTCATCAGTGGAATAAAAACGAAATCCAAGACCATCAGAAATCACTGCAATCTTATGTATGTAGAAGCATCTCAATCTTTTTCCACCTTAACAACAGCAAATCATTTCAAAGAGATTATGTATTTATAGTTCTTTGTTTGCCTTTTCTAGACAGATTTGTTGCGACTTTTGCACATGGGTATTACTAAAATTGTAAATATTTGATAAACCCAAGCAAGAATAAGCTTTTGCCAATTTTGAGGAGCTTCTTTTGCTCTCTTACCCATCAGCTGCACCACTGATGAATGTGTGTAACAACACATAAGAAAATTATGTCCATGACAAAATCAAAAGGTCTTCTGGAAGTTAGTTTCAGTCTCATTCTCTTCTTTAACATTAACTATCTCGCATAGATGATCAATCACACCTAGCTTTCAAGTATTCTTCTAATTAATTTTAACTCATAAACCCACTGTAGAATCAAACAAATATTTCATCTATAGAAACTTTAAACCAATGAAAAGGAAAACAGAAAGAACCAGACTCTTCAGCTGGCGAGTTTGATTACACATAAAAGAATAGTAACGACGTACTTTTTCCAACTCAGCAAAAAAATATATTATTTTATGTTGGTTCTTAGATGAGGTGGAGTCTGTTAGTGTAAAAGGGCATATTTGCTCTACTTTGCTAACGGCGAGGGTATATTCGCACCCAAAAGCAAACGGAGGATATATTTGCTCCATTTCTAATAGTTCAGGGATATTTTTGGCCCTTTTCCGTTTAAATATTGGTTTCTTCGGAGAGTATATTTATTCTCTCCAACTAAATATTGGGAAACAATTTTCAGGAATGTACTTTTTAGAAAATAAGTCATTTTCGAAGAAGTGTCACTCCTACAAAACACTTGAGCAAATTGATGTCCACATGTGTGATAAGCAAGATGGGGATGTTGATCAATTGCTCTACCTTTTTCCCATACCTTTTACTTTCAAAGTGTCGCTATAATTTACTAATTCAACATCTATTTTTGAGCCTAAACTTGCACCTCGTGATGAAAAATGAAAGCGAAACAACCCGTACGTTTGATGAAGAAGAGGAATGCAAGAGAAAATTGGATAATTGTTCACTTTGTTGGTAAGAAAATGTAACGAACACATTAGTATTTATTAATTTTTCTTTTCTTTTTTTCCTTTAATTAATGTCTTATTTCAGCAATTGCGAGAAGAGAGCACTTAATTCAGATCATCAGAGAATTAACTTATGTCTAGCACATTTGAGTCATTTAAGTAAATTTTCAAATAGTCATTCAACTTAACGAAATTACTTGATAGAGACATTTTCCTTTGTTTTATCACGATAAAGCCATATTACTACATTCTCTCTTAAAAAAATAATACTCCAGTCACATGTGAAGATACTTTCGGTCACCTGATTAGAGATTATTGAGTCTGTATTATATTTTAGGGCAGTGATACATACCATTCCATTTTGCCGGCATATCTGCCGCACCCGACGTGGCCCGCATGTATAATGATAAAATTACCCTTGAATCATATTTTATCCTTTCAGCGCGTGTTCCTCACTCTCTCGCTCAAAAGCTGAATCTTTCTTTTAGTCAAACATAAAGAGGCGACCATTGCAGAAACTTGCCCTTTGTCAATGGGGTTCCGTTCGCCAGAAATTTCCACCGGCGACCACCACTTCGCGGCAAATTGGAATGCTGTGGTTCTTTTCCATAATATTATCCTATACTACTGTAGCTCTTTCAATTCGTTATTATGTATAAAGAGGTTGTTCCTCTTTATGCAGCCTGGCTCTTCCATTCTCCTTGTAATGATGCTGCGGGGCAAGGGTTTGTGTTTTTGAACTTTGTGAGTCTCGACGCACACCCTCCCTGCTGGATGCAGTGACGAAGAACTAAATTCCTGAGAAATTGTGTAAGAGTACTAAAATTGAAATAAGTATACCAAATAGGTTGTTGATGTTTCTTGCTAGATGGATCTGCTGATGATGCGTTTGGAAGGCTTCGTGACGACCATAGAACGAGTTTTGCATAATTTTGGAGGCACTTGTCTTGAAGGAGCGCAAATTGACAGTCCTATAGCCTCACCACTCCAGGATTTGGGTTTGTTCGTTTAAAGCCGTAGTCGCGTTTAATTTGACTGTAATATATATATTTCCCTATGTCTGAATCTGCTGTTCCTTTCTGAATTTGGCTTTGGGTGCTTCTAAATTTCTGATCCTATGCCACTTGCAGCACTAGTTTGTAATTGCACGACCATTGTTCTTCCACTTTTCGAGCTGATCTTCTCGTCGTTTGTTCCCCCCTCCCCCGGTATTTGCTTTAGCACTCGCGTATGAGAAGACGGTTAATTAAAGAAAATGTTATTTAAAGCTGATATATTTGAGTTGGTATTGCATTTGTCCATGGTGTTTTGGCATCAGGGTCCGTTCTTTGAACATCGTCTAATCACAAGATTTTTTGTTCTTGCTGCGCTTGTTTGTACCGGAAACTTGTCTAGTTAGAGTATTATGTGGTGTAGTATTCCGTCGACAGATGTTCCTCCAAATACTCCGCTCTTGACTAATATTGGTCTATGTTCCCCCGAATGTCATACGTTATTAATAAATTTTTGTTTTTATTTCCAATTACCATTGACGAATACAATTGAAGTCAGAAATCAGTCCATTAGACACGATTGTTTTGTGGACCCTCTCGGCTGATGGGCTCTTCTCATGTAAATCAACTTGGCACAATTATTCTGAACAAGGAAATGGTACTTTTCCTTTTCAGAATCTTTGGCACTCTAAGATTCCATTTAAAATCTCATTTTTATCTTTGAGACTAATCATGGGAAGACTTCCAAGTGATGAATCTTTTGCTAAGTTTGGACATCAGATTGTTTCTAGGTGTTACTGTTGCGTTGTGCCTAGATGTGAGTCAACTCATTATGTATTTGTGGAAAGTGAGTTAGCAATTCACATGTGGAATTATTTTGGAGCTCCAATGGGAATCAATCACAGTTGCCCAGAATTCTTTTTACATACAATCAGTTGCCCAAAGAAGCGAAGGGTGCATATCATTTGGATAGATGACAACTGCCTTGTATGAGGATCAGATACGATAAAGCTAATTTTTTTTGTTAGTTAGTTATCATTTTAGTTGCCTACTGTGTATGCAAGTTGTTTGTATGCTACACAGATAGTTTTTGTTACAAGAGGACAGGCCAAGCCTCCTCTGTGTAAGCCACTCTTTACTTAATGCAATCCAGATATACTGGGGAAAAGTATTTTTAAAAAAAAAGAAGCGAACTAAATCAAAACCACAAATTAATAAGTACTGCATCAGGATTGAGCAGGTACGTTGTCTAGACACCTATTCATCCAAAGTAGAAGTAGGTGTTTCGTGTGAATCAACGACTTCTGCTTGACACCGTCAAAGAGCGGATAATTTAATGCGAAAGTTTCGATGTCAACAACACGTAGATGACTGTTAACTAACGGGTGCAATATTGCCATGAATTGCATTATAAATTCATGTGACCTGCTCCGACTTCGCCTCAGAACTTAGAATCCATTAAATTGCTGCAGTTACCATCACTAATGGCAGGTCCTCTGGTTTTAACCACCGTACGTATACCTTCGTCCTCAACCAATAGGGTAATCAACGAAACAATTGTCGTATTAGTTCTAATTTGTTCATTCTGTCAACAGGAGCAACGCAAACACATAATTGGACTATTTTTGGGCCACAGCTGATTAATTAGCGAATTGGGCCGCACCATCAATGAAGGCATGTGCTCGGCCCATGTAGAGTAAGCCCTCCAACACGTTTTCAGCGAGTCCCCAGGAGTTGGGTCACATAATCTATTCCTGCACGTATGAATCCTGATAGGAATTCAACATTCCCACACTCGCTGTCGTTTAAGTTTAACCAACGACATATGTAAAATAAGGACACTTGTTTAATCGAATTTTAGGTACTCTTTAATATTGAGCAGTTATCACATTCTCTGGTACTTCTTTATTAATCAAGATGGGTAGAACTTGTTTTGGTTAGTAGACAAGTTCTTTGCCCTTGCAACAATACAAATAACGGGAATGCATGCACGAAATCAGCCCAGCGTATGCAAACTTGGTGTATTCTACATGGACAAAAAGGAGAAAGTCAATACTGCTACTTAGTACTAAGTACATTACAACTTCAGACTGGACAATCGTTAGACAAGTACAAGCACACGATCAGTCCACGATGAAGTAAGTACTACATATATAGAGCCCAAAAAGGTGATACAAAGTATATATATCCCTAATAATCCAGACTAGAGCCAAAGCTACCATCAACCGAACTTAAATCTGAATGACAAGGAGCTCCCATCTCAAAGTCAAACATCGGAAAGGTTAATTTCGTGGTTTCAACGTCAATGAGACATAGATCACAATTGACAAATAATTCACGGCAGCCGTAAATATCTATCATATATCTGTTCCAGCGCCCCGACCCCTGAAAGTGACAGCACCCAGTCTCTACGACTTTGCTGCAGTTTGCCGAACCAATCATCCTTTTGAGACGTCTTCTGCATTCAATCGTCTTATTTCTTCCGTCGGGCTCCTTCAATAGACTAAGCAGCACTTCCATCCCCGAGTTGATGCTAATTTCATCTTTCTTATCAAACATCAGCAATGCAATCCCGTAATTGTACTTTGCTTGGGCCACAACAGAATTATTAACGAATTGGGCCTCGCCCGAAGAATTATTAGCGACTTGGGCCATATAGTGTAACCCCTCCTTGTTACCGGCAACAAAAAACATATGAGTCCCGAGAAGTTTTTACTACTAGTTTAACAACACAGGAGTTTTTTACTATAACCCCTCCTTCTTACTTTACTATTAGTTTTACAACACAGGAGTTTTTTTAAGCAAAATGACTTATGATTAGGGGATTCCCACTTTAATAATAATAATAAAGAAAGAAGTAAATATAATTTATTATAATAAATATATAATATGATGTCATAAAATATTCAAAAATATTTTGTTAAATGTAATTTGTATAGAGTAATTAATTTAATTACACTATTTAATTTTAAATACAAATTTTCAACGATTTCACCAATTTTATAGAGCCATTTAATAACAAAAATGAATGAAAAGTAAAAATAAAATATGTTCTGAATATTATGGCAGCACAAAAATATTTTTGATACAATTTTTCAACAATTTCTCAAATTTCATAGTAAAAATAAAATTGTGACTGAAAATAAAACAAAAGTAAAACAGAATATTTAAAAGAGTCGTTTACTAACAAAAATAAATGAAAAGTAAAAATAATATATGTTCTGAATATTATGGCACCACAAAAAAATTTTTGATACAATTTTTCAATGATTTCTCTAATTCTAAAATTGTGTCCGAAAATAAAGACATTATTTAAAACAAATATTTGAATATAGGCCCCATTAAGATTTCAATAATTTAAACTAAAATAGTTAAAAGTGGGCCTATTTGAATATAGGCCCATTAAGATTTTAATAATTTAAACTAAAATAGTTAAAAGTGGGCCTGGACCCGCAGCGGCTGAGTGAGAGAGTGAGAGGCTGAGAGTGTGCACACCACGCGCTGAAAGAACAAAATTTGACTCAAGGGTAGCTTTGTCATTTCATATGCAGGCCACGTCTGGTGCGGCAGTATGCGCGGCAAATTGGAATGCTGCCGTTCTTTTCCGTATATTTTATTCTAAATGTCATTTCCCATACCATGTAGGATAATAACCTTTAATTTTTTTTAAGTAGCCTTCATATATATTTCTTGAATTCTCTTATATCATTTTTTGGTCTTCCCTGTTCGGTCTCTTAAAATAACACAAAATAAAATCGCATATGCAATCCTAAAAAGAAAAACTAATTTATCTTAACGCTATTTGAAAAGCAGGTGGTAACTCCAAAGGAACATATTTTAAAATTTCTCTTAAGACTTTTTTGTTGAGAATGGTAATGTATAAAGTGAAGTCGAAGAACACATGTTATGATGAAAGAACACAAGAGACATGACGTTTGGAGGGTCAGAATAATTCAACTTTGTGTACTGTGTTCAGAAATCGTTGTCATGACTATTAAGTCATTGAGAAGATGAGCACATCACAGTCACAAATTTGAATGTGCCCTATTGCTTTCAATATGCTGCTTAGACTCATCATTCATCACTTCAACTGATAAGGCAGGGCTAGCTTCATTTTCTTTGACCATCTTTTAATGCTTTTATTGAGTTGCCTAGCCCGTCTTCTACAATTGGAGCTGGGCTTTATTCACGCCTAAAATTTGCCTTAAAAGGTAAAATATACTCCCTCTATCCCAATTTATGTGGCGGTGTTTGACTTGGCACGGAGTTTAAGAAATAGAAGTTGACTTTGTAAATGTTCAAATTTACCCTTGAAAAAGTAAGAGAGAGAAAATTGTAGTAATCAAAAAGTTGTTTGTGGCTTTTAAAGTAAGTAGGGCCCAATAGGGGTAAAATAGAGATAGTGCATTAAATAGTTGACAAATGAGGAAATGTAACATTCTTTTTGGGACAGACCAAAAAGGAAAGTGTGACACATAAATTGGGACAGAGGGAGTATAAATTTGTAAGAGGCTCACAAGCAATACAGTAAATATAAAGGAAAAAGTAAAGAGTTGTATTCCTTGAGAATAATCGGATTCTTGGAGAAATTTTTGATGTACAATACAATGGAGGAAGAGGTATTTATAGCTATAGATTAACACAGTCCTAATTATGGTAAAATACAAAGATTATAGGTCGTGGGCTTGTTTACTCAAGGCAGTAATACATGTTAACCCTAACTAGCAGACTGTAAATCCTAATACGGTAAGATATATGCCTTGCGTCGCATGGCCCATGTCTGCTGAGCGGTGGTGGCTTACGGAGCAGGCGTATATCTTCTCCGCTCCATGACTTGTAGGTTAAGTCTAGTCTTCGCTAGCTGGACTCGTATCCCCGTAATTATATGTGGTATATTTTTACTCACACAGTCAGTCTCCCACCCCTCCCCCCCTCCCACTTGATGAGTGTTGACATAAGTAGTCAGTAAGTGAAAGAGGCATGCAAATGAGACGTATGAAAGGATATCTCACTGACTCTTTAGAACTCGTAGTTTCCTTGACAGAGAGAGATGCATGATTTCTCCTAGACTTCCACGCGTATTCTCTTGATTGGCTACCGTCAATTCCATGTACCTTTCCCATAATTGCCTTTTACCATGCCGAATTATTCCATATCATATGCCATAATTACATTGATCGTTTCGTGCTCCCTTCTTATCTTGTTTCGCCTATATAAAGGCCCTTTTTCTCAATAGAAGTGGATCATAAATCTTTTCAGCGGTACATTGTCTCCCTTAAAACTTTTTCATTAAAGAATAACTCCTCTTCTTCTGAAAAAAAATGTTTGCTTTTGATCCCGATTAAATATTCCTAGAACAACTCCTTCATTCGAAATGGATAGTATTTGAAAGAACTGAAATCAAAGAAGCTTCCATAAATTTCTTTGGAGTTCCTCGAGTCGTGAAGTCTAATCGGGATCCTAGTGACGTTATCTGAAATGTCTTCTTTATGGCACGTGCACTGATTACGGTGCGCTTTTCTAACGCATCGGTTGTTGTGATATTTCTCTTGTCATGTAGAGCTCTTCTGCAAGGGATTGCCTATCAAGCTAGGCCGTTGTATTGGCTCGTCTTTTGGATCTATAGGACTAATAGTCCAAAGGTAGTGCCACCTGACGCATCAGGGCCTTTGGCATTTTCTTTTCCTTCAAGTGGGCAGTGTGCAATAAATTCTCAAAAACTTTGCATTCAGGGTGGTCGTGTACACCCGTGTTTGCAATTTGGAGGTTTTATCAGGTTCCAATCGTTATGAGGAGAGGGTTGGCATAATAATCTCACAGCCGATGGTGGTTCCATATTGGTGTCTCTTCATACGGTACCAGCTGAAACTGCCGGCGCACGGTCTGCTCATTCTGCCATTCTATTGAGGGTTTGCTTAGTTGGACTGATTTTCCCGGTGCCCATATGATAGTGGTGCACCTAATAATCTTTCTTGGGACATCAATTTAGAAATTTTGCCTTATGCATGCCAAGAAATATGTTGGAGCATCCACTGGCTGGGACCTACAATCCAGATGAAGTATTTCAGTTGTACAACGTTCAGAAGATATTTTAGTTTCTTAAGAACACTAGTAACAAACAACATTGTATTCGAAAGAACTTGATTGTATATTGTGGCCTACGGGCCTTTGATATTAATGAAAATGAACGTTCATCAATATTTTGTGCTTGTAATATAGTCAAGCAGCATTGTGTGGGTGTCTTTCTGGGTGTTTGTCTTTTTAAGACGGGTGTGTGCTTGTTGGACGCTGTTTTATGCATCAGCAAGTGATGGCTTATGTTGCGTCTGTAATAGACGATTTTTGATTAAGGCCAGGCCTGCACCTGCAAGGAGACTTCTTTAGCCCGTTATATGTAACAAGGCATTTTTGCGTTCAAGCTAGAACGACTGTGCTTAAGTCTTTAACGACACGATGCATGCGGGCGTCCCCACCGACGTATTGGTGAAGGTGTTGAATTAACAATTTCAACTTACGATAATTCCTGGTGGCTTAACTAGTAGTGATCTAGCTTTAACTGAGTAGTTTACTCTACTTTTGTAATGAAAAGTGAGTGTATTACTTTAACTCAAATATGGTCGGGGCTACGAATAATTGGATCGTAGATGGATCTGAATATAAAACTAACTAAGTTGAATAGTAATTTAACTAAATAAATAAGGGAAGCAAAGCCAATAAAAGTTTAGTAAACTTTGATAACAACGACGGGGGCTAGATACCCCTAAATGTAATAAAAGAACAAGAAAAAGGAAAATACATATCTTGAGTATAACGCCCTATTGACCTTTCAAGAGTAGTACTTCTTAAGCCAAGTGATATTCCAGTTGTTCGCAATGGTTGTTCCTTCCATATCTTCAAGGGTGTGCGCACATTTTTCGGCTATGCCTCGAATTTTGTACGGCCCTTCCCAAGTTGGAGCTAGCCTGAATGCGTTGGCTTCTTTGGCACTCTAAGATACTTTGTGGAGGACCATGTCCCCTATGTTTAAGAAATGCAAGTTGGTCCGCATATTGTAGTAATGCTCCACCCGTTCCTTCTGGGCTGCTAACTCCAAACGCTCGTCTAGGAAATAAAGTGAAGCTCCTAAAGCCTCATTATTTGACCTTTTTTTAGTGAACGACGTCGCAGGCTGGATTCTGCTATCTCTATAAGGATCATAGCGTCTATTTTGTATGTCAGCAAGAATGGAGTTTCCCCCGTGCTAGATTTTTTTGTGGTGTGGTAGGCCCATAGAACTCCTGGAAGCTTCTCCGATCATTTGCCTTTAGCTTTATTGAGTCGCTTCAAGCTTTCTACAATAGTCTTATTAGAATACTCGGCTTGACCACTGGCTGCATGGTGATAAGGCATTGATGTTATTATTTTGATCTCCTATTCTTTCAAGAATGTTGTAACTTTGACCCCTTTGAACTAAGGTCCATTATCATAAGTGATCTCCGCAGGAATTCTGAATCGGCATATGATATTCTTCAAAATGAACAGTATCACCTCGTATTCTTGGATTCAAGAGTAAGGTGTTGCTTCAACCCACTTAGTGAAATAGTCTGTCATTATGAGCAAGAATTTTATACCCGGGGGTGCTTTAGGCATGGGTCCCACAATGTCCATCCCCCATTTAATGGAAGGCCATGGTGCAATTACTGAGTGTAAAGTGCGTGGGAGAATATCTGACAGCTGTCCCATGCTCTAACAAATTTGCTCGCGTATATCTCTTTTAATACATAATCGGCTTGTGGCAGTCCTAGGCATTTAGCCAAGGGACCTTTGAACATCCAACGGTACAATTCTCCATTGATTAAGCAGTACTGGGCTGCTTGCAGCCTCAACCTTTTGCTCTTCTTTCTGTCTTTAAAGAGTGTATGTTTTTCCAGGTATTTTATTAGTGGGTGTCGCAAATCCCAAATGAGTCCTGTGATGTTAACTTCATGGCGCCTTATGACCGAGTAAACTAGATCATTCACGGCTCTCGAGCTGTCTGCATTCTATATTTGCAGCGGCCGCTAGGTTGGCTAGGGCATCAACCTATGTATTCTCCTCTCTCGATACTTGGCCAACCTTCTATTTTTGAAAAATTTTCAAACGATTCTCTACCTTAGCTAGGTACTCCTTCATTCGAGCATCTTTGGCTGCGAAGGCTCCGTTTATCTGATTGACCACTAATATGTGGCTAAAATACCACACATTACATACTTATACTAGAGCTTTTGCTATGTTAAATTGATGAAATAAGTGCATTTATCATGATTTAATTGCATATTGTAGGTGAGTTAAATTTTAGAAGAGATTGGAGTGCATACAAATCAAAAGGAAAGCTAAAAATCGAGAAAAAGAAGAGGGCGGACCACCCAATGCAAAGGGTGGTCTGCCCAATGCAAAAAAGAGATGCTTCAGGTAAGGGCGGACCACCCTTTAAATGGGCGGACCGCTTTGTGGCTGTTCGTCAAGCAGCGTCTACTCAACGCAGCGAAAAAGTGGCTAGCGGGTCAAAATTGCTCACCAGGGTGGCTACACGTAAAAAAACAGAGATTTTATTCATTAAAATCTATGGATAAGTTTGGAAAAATATTGTATTATTTTGTGGACCTATAAATAGATATATTCAACATAGTTTCATCATCTTTGGCCATTCTTCCAAGGTTGGGAAGGAAGAATCATCAACAATCCTTGGAGATTGAAGATTGGGTGCACATCAATGAGAACTGCTTTATCCCTTTCTTAAAATCCTTGATTTTAATTGCTAAATTTTGGATAGTTGATATAATTTTGGATATGATTATATGAATATTTGATGACTAGGTGCATATTGTTGGGTTTTGATTATCTAGCCTCTATCACTTTGGTTGCTTAACTTTTGTGCTCGCAACACTTGAGTTATATGTCTACTTTGCTAACTAAAGACTCAGGAGAGAGATTAGTTAGCGTGGAATAGTGAAGTTAGCAAGGATTTAGGTTGATAGCTATTTCATAGACTAACCCATCTAAAAGGAGTTACGCAGAGAAAGGTCTTCTTTCCTTGGGTCATGAATAATGCTTTACAGGCTCAACTATGGCTTTGACGAGCGCCGTTGAGGTAAATTCCTTCTAGGCCAGGAGGATTCGAGGGATTATATTAGAACGACTCGATCATAATACATAAACCTCGTGCTATATTCGCATCCTCGGCTCCGAACTTGTCTTCCTTGGTTGGGAGAAGGTCATTAATAATCTTTACTTGCTTTCCTAGTGTAGTTAGTAGTTTTTAATATCTTTTCATCACCTTGGTATCCTTGTTTGTCTTAGTAAAATAGGTTTAGTTCCTCCGCTAATTTAATCGCATCACATTGTTCCTTATGGATTCGACCCCGACTCCTAGTTGGGTAAATTATATTGTGATGACCGCTCATATCTCAATTTGAGGTGTGTGCTGAGTATTGTCAAAATTGGTGTCGTTGCCGGGAAACAATTGGCATATTAAAGTAGTTTGAGGAATTTAATTAGTTGGCTTAGACCCAAACTTTGTGAATTTTGTTTTATAAATTGTGAATATTTGTTTGTGTATAGTGTATACTAGTATTAGTTAATTAGTTTAGCTTTGTGGTAATTATATTGAAATGGCATCTTGGAATCAAGATTGGTGAAATATTGGAAATCCATATGTGAATGATCATTGTCCTTATTGTGGAGGACCATACTATTTTCAAAATTATGAAATTATTTTCGTGAATGAGTTGTGTGCACCTTCTCAATCCTTTGTGTGGAACATGTGTCATGAGTGTGGTGCCCAAAATGATCATTGGGATGGTTGTCCTAATATTCTTTGTTCTTCTCTTAATGATTTTTGTAATGGTTCTAATGATGGTTATGAGTTTGATAGGTCCAATGCAAGCAAGAATATGGAACATGAGCCCCGAATGGCAAAGAATTCAAAAGAAGTTTCAAGAAGATATGGACTTATCCACTTCACAAGAAGAATGTGCTCAAAATGAGAGATGTGAATATTTGATGTAACCGATACTTGAAAGCCATTGTGAGGACGTTAAAACCATCAAAGCGATGAAAGAGATGATCCACCAAAATGGCTTTTCAATTCATAACTTACAGGTTCAATTGAGCCTATTGGTTGACACTTTCAATGATCAACAAGCTAAGGATATTGCCAAATTTCAACAAGATCTCTATATGGAAGATGAGCTTGAGTTCCAAAAAGAAGAGCATGGAGAAGAAGAATGAATTCTTGGTGAATATGATACCAAAGGGGTAGAAATTTCACTTGAGTCATGTGGCGAAGCGAAAAATGCTAATTTTGATTATTCTACTACATGTGTTGATGAGGATGTCTAGAATGGTGACAAAATAGTATTGGAAAGAATTGTGCTTCATTCACTTCATTTCCCAACTTTATGCGTGGATGAGGAATTAGAAATTGTGTCTCGTGCACTTTTGGATGACTTGGATGGTAATGAACAAAAAGATTATATCATTGAGTTTGTCATGCCATGAAGGAAAAATGACATCTCTCACTTGAAGGCCAAAAAGTGTAAAATGAAGCATCATCTGTTTGGCACTTGGAGATTCATACCACCACCCCGGGAGCACAACCGAAAACTTGATTTCAAATTGAAAAGACAATTCATCTTTTCAAAGTGGAGAGAAAAGTTGTCAAGTTGGTATTCATTGTGCCACAACGTTAAATAAGGCGCTTCTTGGGAGGCAACCCAAGTTTCTTTCCCTTTGCCTTTTACTTATTTTGTTATTTGGTATTTTCTTTACACTCTTTTATTGATGTTATCTCTTCTTTCCCTTGTGCCAATTTTGTTTTAAAGCAATGCGGACAATGCTTAGTTTTAGTTGGGGGGGAGGAACTTTTTTTTTTTAAAAAAAAAAAAATCATGCTATTTCAAGTTTTAATAACCTCCATTGTTTTTTTTTTTTTTTTGTCGTGGTTCTTTTCTAAGGAAGAAATTATTTTTAACCGGACATTCATAGGATTAGTGTTGTAGTAGTAGTAGTTTTTGTCATAAATAATGGTAATTGGTTGTATATTTTTGCTCCTTAGCCAAGTTTTGGCATGTTTGGTGCCACCACTACTTAATCTTCATCATGTAAGTGTTGTTTCTAAAAGCTGAAAAAAATTGAGTTGGTGAATTGTGCTATGATTTTGAAGTTCAACTTTTAGCTATTGTGTTCACTAATTAGTTCTCATTAGACTATAAGTGAGCTTTTGAGTTCAATTACCTTTAATTGAGACTTATATTCAGTTGTCTTCCTCTCTTTCCTTGAGATGTTGGTGTGTTCATTTGTATGCTTTATGATCTAGAACTTGTCCTATTGTGCTTCGAGGCGAAATCCTAGGTGATGCTTGGTTTGAAAAATGATTTTAGGCTTTCCTTGGCCCGCTAGTGACCTAAAAAACCTACCCTTACATTATGATCCTAGTCAACCCCTATGTGCTTGATATCCATTCTTTTTGAAACCACATTATTAGCTCGGACAAATTCTAAGTGATTAAAAATCCTCTTTTGGCCCATACCTCCTTGTATGCATTGAAAGACATGTGACTTTAGCAAACGCCAAAGTTTGGGGGTGGCATAAGTTAGATGGTGAAAGTGTGGAAGTTGAAGAAAAAAAGAAAAGAAACAAATGGAAAAAGAAAGAAATGAAGAAAAACAAAGAGTGATGAAAAAAAGGGGAAGACTAGTGCCTAATCTCCAAATTTAGCAAGGCGTAGTTGGATTAAAAAGGAAATGTGCTTTTAAATTTTGTGTGTAGTGCTTAAGGAGGTGTGTAGTCACTTTTTGCCCAACTTTTACCCTACCTTTGACCAAAAGCCTACATTACAACCTTAGTTAAGTCCTAATTTATTTTGAGCCAAGCATTCCTACATTAGTAGAGATGTACATGAACGACAAGCTTATGGAATCTCTAGAGTGCGTGTTGAACTTCATTTGAGAGAGTGAGTGAATTCTTCCTGTCTTATATCCCATTTTTGTTTGATATGTATTACTGTGTGTTTGGGATAGTCTTTTGTGTGGTGAGGGCATTGGGAAGTTGAGTTGAGGACTTTGTTTTATTTTCCAATTGAGGTGAGAGAGCAAAGAAGTGAGCTCTTATGACAACGAGACAAACTTTGAAAGTCTTATGTCATGGCATATTTGCCTTCTAAAATTTGTGTTTTAAGAAAGATTCTGTTCACATGTCTTAGCTTAATTGTTGGTACCAACAAATGTCAGGATCGTTGAGTCTAAAACAATCTTTGGCTTGTTGTGGCCTTATGAGTATATGCTAAAAAATGATTGAAATACAATTTTGGATTAACTAATGTGTGCTTTGCTTGAGGACAAGCAATAGTTTAAGTTTGGGGGAGTGATGTGTGGCTAAAATGCCACACATTACATACTTACCATTGAGCTTTTGTTATGTTAAATTGATGAAATAAGTGCACTTATCAAGATTTAATTGCATATTATAGGTGAATTGAGTTTTGGAAGAGATTGGAGTGAATACAAGTCAAAAGGAAGGCCAAAAATCGAGAAAAGGAATAGGGCGGACCGCCTAATGCAAAGGGTGGCCCGCCCAATGAAAAACAGAGAGGCTTCAGGACCGCCTTGTGGCTGTTCGTCAAACAGCGTCTACTCAACGCAGCAAAAAAATGGCTAGTGGGTCAATTTTGCACACCAGGGTGGCTGTGCGTCAAAAAATGCAACTTTTCTTCCTTAAAACCTAAGGATAATTTTGGAAAACCATTGTATTAGTTTGGGGACCTATAATAGATATATTCAACATATTTTCATCATCTTTGGCCGTTCTTCCAAGCTTGGGAGAATCATCAACAATCCTTGGAGATCGAAGATTGGTGCACATCAATGAGAAATTATTTATCCCTTTCTTTAAATCCTTGATTTGTATTGCTACATTTGGATAGTTGATGTAATTTTGGATATGATTATATTAATATTTCATGACTAGGTTTGCATATTGTTGGATCTTGATTATCTAGCCTCTACTGCTTTGGTTGCTTAACTTTTGTGCTCGCAACACTTGAGTTACATGTCTACTTTGCCAACTAAAGACTCGGGAGAGATTAGTTAGCGTGGAATACTGAAGTTAGCAAGGATTTGGGTTGATAGGCTATTTAATAGACTAACCCATCTAAAATGAGTTACGCTCGAGAGAGGTCTTCTTTCTTTGGGTCATGAGTAGTTCTTTATACGCTCAACTATGACTTTGACGAGCGCCGTTGAGGTAAATCCCTTCTAGGCATGGAGGATACTAGGGATTACATTAGAACGACTCGACCATAATACATAAACCTCGTGCTATATTTGCATCCTAGGCTCCGAACTTGTCATCCTTGGTTGTGAGAAGGCCATTGATCACCTTTACTCGCTTTCTTAGTTTAGTTAGTAGTTGTTAATATCTTTTCATAACCTTGCTATCCTTATTTGGCTTAGTCAAATAGGTTTAGTTCCTCCACTACTTTAATCGTATCACATTGTTCCTTGTGGATTCGACCCCGACTCATAGTTAGGTAAATTATATTGCGACGACTGTTCATATCTCAATTCGAGATGTGTGTTGACCGTTGTCAACCACCAACTGGGACTCGTTGTAGAGACTGTCCTCCCTGGACCCCAATATGTAAGCTAATTCAAAGGCTTGAATTATAACTTCATATTCTGCTCTGTTATTCATGATCGGCGGAAAGCTGACCGCCATCCAAAACGTCTTGTCGGTCTGAGTCTTGATCACCAAACTGAGCCCAGCTCCTTTAATGTTTGATGTTCCATCTGTGTGGATCACCCATTCTCCTGGGGTGATACTTTTCATCATCTTTTACTCGACCTCAGCATTCGGCATCATGTTGGTGCTAAAATCAGTGATAAAGTCTGCAAGAACCTATGATTTTATGGCCGTGAGCGGCTGATATATGATATCGTATTCTCCTAATTCCATCGCCCACTTTGTTAGCCTTTCCCAGAGTTCAGGTTTGTGCAAGATGGTCCACATCAGGAAGGAAGAGACCACAATGATCGTATGACAGTGAAAATATGGTCGTAGCTTTCTGGTGCTACCACTAGCGCGAACGCGAGCTTTTCCAAGTATTGGTAGCATGTCTCTGTGTCTAATAGGAATTTCGTGATGTAGTATATAGGGGATTGGATCCTTTCATCTTCTCATACAAGGACCGCTGTTACAGTTCCTGAAGCGCCTGGCTGCACTGTTACGTCTGTTTGAAGCTTTTGTTCTTCTTTAGGACGTTGAAAATTTTGTGGCATCTTTTTTAAGATCGGGAGATGAACCGATTGAATGTGGGTATCCGACCGTTAAGCCTTTTTGCTTCCACTTGGCTTTTAAATACCTCTGGTATGACCTCGATTGCTTTGATCTTGGTGGGGTTGGCTTCTATTCCGCTGTTTGAAACAATGAATCTGAGGAACATTCCTGAAGACACGTCGAAGGCGCATTTTCCGGGGTTGAGTTTCATGCCATATTTATCCATTATGTCGAATGCTATTTCCAGGTGCTTGATGTTTTCTTTTGCGAATTCTAAGTTTACCAACATGTCTTTGATGTAAACCTCCATAGTTTTACCGATTTGGTCCTTGAACATTAGGTTTACCAATCTTTGGTAAGTTTCTCCCGCGTTCTTTAGACCAAAAGGCATCACCCGATAGCAGTAGGTGCCCTTGTCTGTAATGAAGGATATTTTCTCTTGATCATCCAGGTTCATGAGGATCTAATTTTATCCAGAATATGCATCCATTAAACTGAGAGCTTCGTGACGTGCCGTCGAATCAATGAGCTGATCAATGTTGGGCGGTGAGAAAGAGTCTTTTGGACATGCTTTATTCCGATCAGTGAAATCAATACACATTCTCCACTTTCCATTCTTCTTTGGGGCGACCATAATATTTGACAACCAATCGATGTACTGAACCTCGCGAATGGACCTGTTGTTCAACAGCTTCTCCACCTCTTCGTGAATTGCCTTGCCCCTTTTCCGATTGATCGGCCACTACTTTGTTTGATTGGCTTGAAGCTGGGGTCGACGTTCAAGTGCGTTATGACATCAGTCGACATTTCGGATCCAGAACCTTGGTCATATACTTATCGATTTCTCTCTGTCTCATCCCTTTGACTTTCTAACACCGCTAACGGCTAGGAACTGCTAGTATCAATGCTCCGAGCACCATCCCGGCGCTCCGACAGACGCCCAACAAGTAACAACACTGACTATAATCACTCTCTCTCCCCCTAACTTCTTCTACCTGATCTTCCCCGGCTTCTATACTCCCTTTCTCCTTCAGCACTGTTTTCTACTCTCGCTTCTTCACTGATCGGTGACGTCAATACCGCCGTCAACCACCGGAAACAACTATCGGAAGTGATCGCCAGGTACGCCAGTATTTCGCTCTCCTTTTGTCTAACCCGCTCCCGCTCTCTTGGATCTATTTCTTGTCATTGCTGCCCTCCAATGCACCGGCGGTGATCGAACAGTCCACAGCCCAAGTAAGTCGCCTACTTTATGTATTTTTCCTTTAAATTCTTGAATAGTTTTAGTGTAGAAATCTCAGTTTTCTTTTTGCACTTTATTCTTGCTTTGTCCTTTGTAATATTGTGTACTGTAGAAATTGTTCTTTCAATTTGTCTCCTCTGTTTCCTTTGTCCCCTTCATTCCCTTTGTCCTTTTCTGTGTTAAGATGTGTACTTCCTTTGGCGTGTTATTTTCTTTGACATTTTTTCTATCAATTTGGGCATTGCAAATTTACTCTCGCATATAATTTAGGCTTGCTTTCTCGTAGTGGCTTTATCGAACGATGCTAGTTTAAGGTCGTGTCCTCGGTTGGGGTTGGGGGGGTCCAAGGGTTCCAAGGGGCTAGGATTAAGATTGGATCATGGAATATCGGGTCATTGTCGGGAAAATCCATCGAGTTGGTGAAGATTATCAAGAAGAGGAGGGTAAGAATTGCTTGTGTCTAGGAGACTAGGTAGGTGGGTTCTAAGGCGCGAGATGTTGATGGGTATAAGTTGTGGTACTCTGGGATCTTGAGAGATAAGAATGGCGTAGGAATCCTTGTTGATAAGGACTTTCGGAATCAGGTTGTAGAGGTCAGGAGGGTGAATAACAGGATGATGTTTATTAAGCTGGTTGTTGGAGGGCTTACCTATGTATTGGATAAAAACCATTGTCACTTAAAAGAGTGACACGTCTCTGCCACGTGGCACAGGACATGTATCTGCCACGTGGCACGAGCAGAGGTTTCTCCGGACAGACATCTAACAGACAGATGACTGGCTAGGCAGTTATCACGAGCAGGCCCAAGGCAGTTATGCGACGCCTCTCCAAATCGATGCGATTTGAATGAACAGTACCTGTTCAAATACAACTGCTCAATGAATGTGTTACACCCCGTACGTCTAAATTGTCGTATATCATTATAATATCATGTTAAGAATGATTTAAGTGAGTTTAAAATAATAATATGACCATATATGAAGTTTATATGTTGAATATAAAGTTTGGGAAAAATCAGATTTAAGTTGCGGAAAAACCGATTAAGGAATTGCCTTGTAACGGAGCTTTTTCAGCAATTAATTTCATGTGTTATATGAAGTCTTTTGGGGACATATCATATACCAAATTGAAGGTCTTGGAGTGTAGTTTCCAACACTTTTAACGGTTTGCTCATATAACTTATAGATAAAAAGATATGAGCGTCAGAAGTCAGACCAGAAAAAGGGACATAAGCGCAAAAGAGGGCTAGAAATGAAATGTTTTTATTATAAAAGAGAAATTTCTCTCTCTCTCTCGACATTTCCAGTAAACCCACGATATAAACAGTGGTTTCCTCAGTTTGAATCCATTTTTTTTGATTTTGAAGAAAGAACATCAATTTTGACACGAAACGGAAGACGGATTGCGTCAAAACGCTCTACGCGATTAGGGTAACATTATGCTACCTTCAATTTCGTCTATAGTTTGAGTTTTAGAATTACTTCATAGCTAAGTAAAGTATCTAAATTCTATATTATAGCTTGTTTAAGCTTTAGAAGGTGTGGAATTCAAAGGAACGAAGTTTAGAAGCTAGAAACATCAAAGGTATGTAAGGCTAAACCTTTCTTTTGGCAAGGCATGTATCTTTTAGATTTTGAAGCTTTTATTAGTTTCAAACTTAGTATTTCTTCTGAGAAACTTGTATGGTACCAAGGAAACCTTGTATATACTTAATTTGGTACTAAAATCCAAGGTGAAAGACGTCCAAATCAGAAAGGCAAAACGTTTCAAAATCTGGAAAATTGTTTTGAACTTTGGACAGTTGTTAGTATATTGATCATAACTCCTTATACAAAATTGATATTAAGATGATTTAAGAATCTACAGAATCCTAATACATATATCTACAACTTTTATGAAGACCATGAGGTCTATAACTTTTATCTGCACCCTCAAAACTATGATGCAATACAGGACGCTGGTACTGTCTAGAAATTCTGTACATCCGTGGAATTGTTACGCCACTCTCATCTTGTTATCCAGTTAATTTGTTTATGTTATCAGTTTATCCGGGTATCCATTCCCGTGTATAGTATAGTGCTGGTTCTGTTTTGCGGATCATCCAGTTTCAGTGGAAACTCTGCCGAAATTTTTATAAAAATCAAAGAGTTAGACAAATTCTAAGTTTCAGGTTGTGTCTACAATTCCATCCAGAGTTTTCTTATCATTCCTTTGAGTCCATATATATTGTTGCCACATGTGTTATGCCTCATACATGCTTATGCTTATATTGTGATCATGTTATGTGTGATTTGGAGTCCCCCATAGAGGCTGGACATTGGACACACAGTCCGGTCGCGTGTGATACTACCCGTCTGGGGGATACAGCCCCTCTGGTTCAGGCGGGAGTTGAAACACCTAGTGTGACCGGGTGTCATTCACACACTCTGACCAGAGAGACTAGATGTTACTGGCTGGGGGGGATATAGCCCATAACACCCACCAGGTTTGTTATATACGCGTATATAGCCACATTATGCACTGCATGATTATACATGAGGCTAGTTCCAGTTTTCAGTTACCTGATTTGGGGGGATACAGCCCATAACGCCAGACAGGTACTAGTTCAGATGTTCAGTTACCTGATTTGGGGGGATATAGCCCATAACGCCAGACAGGTACCAGTTCAGATAACAGTTAAGCTTTAGCTCAGTACCAGTTGACAGTTATCAGTTCTCAGTTATCAGCCACCAGTTCTTAGCGTCAGTATCAGTTGACAGTTATCAGTTCTCAGTTATCAGCCACCAGTTCTTAGCGTCAGTATCAGTTGACAGTTATCAGTTCTCAATTATCAGCCACCAGTTCTTAGCGTCAGTATTAGTTGACAGTTATCAGTTCCAGTTTCTAGTAACCAGCTATCAGTCATATTACAGTTATTTATCAGTATAGTTCAGCTCAGTCTTCAGGTTCAGATTCAGCTAGACTTCAGCTTATATTCATATCATGTTTAGTACGTTCTTCAGATTTCCAGCTATATTGCTATGCTCCAGCTCATGTTTACATATTTATATTCCAGCCTACAGTTTCATTCAGCTATGACATATTATATGCTCATGCCTTACATACTTGGTACATATCGTACTCACGCCCTTTTCTGGGGCGCTGCGTTTCATGCCGCGCAGGTGCAGATAGATCAATGCTTGGACCACGTTAGTAGGCCATCGATCAGCTATTGGAGTCACTCCGCTTACTCCCGGAGTTACTTATCTTTTGGTATGTATACAGTCAGCCAGTTTGGGTATGGCGGGGTCTTGTCCCGTCCTTTGTATATTCAGTTCAGCACTCTTAGAGGCCTGTAGATATGTCCCTGTGCGGTGCAGTCAGTATGTTATGTATGTCAGCTTATGTTAGCCTTGTCAGCTATTTGCATTGCATACTCCTTATCAGCTAGGTTTATGCTTATTCTGTTTATCAGTTATAATGGTTAGCATATTATCAGTAGGATTAGTGATGATCGACACTTAGTGTTGGTCATCCGTCGCGGCCCTAAGTTGGGTTGTGACAAAAGTGGTATCAGAGCAGTTCAGTCCTAGGGTGTCTACAGGCCGTGTCTAGTAGAGTCTTGTTTAGGAGTATGTTGCGCGCCATACTTTTAAACATGAGGCTACAAGGCACTTCAGGACAGTTGTCTTTCCTTCTTCTCTAGATCGTGCGATAGAGCCATGATTATAGAATTCAGCCCTCTAACAATAGTAATTTCAGCAAAGCGATGCCGCCAAAGAAACTAACAGCTGCCCAGAAGGGCAAGGTTATTGCCGGCCAGGGTATTAGTAGAGTGCCACCTAAGGTGGATGAGAGTGAGGAGTCCAGACCTGAGGCTCCATCCGAGGCCTCACAGATCCTATCAGTTCAGGGTAATATTAGAGGTACTGCAGCTACTATACCTCCACCTTCTCAGCCTGATAGTCAGGGGCAGGAAATGAGGGATGCCATCAGATTATCGACCAGTGTTGTAGTTGCTCAGACTAGACAACACAGTGCAGATGCCCAGGGAGATGTTGGATCCAAGATCAATGATTTTATCAGGCTAGAGCCTACAGTCTTTACTGGATCCCGTACAGGAGAAGACCCTCAGGATTTTCTATTGAGGATAGCCAGAGTGTTGAGGGTTATGCACGTGTCAGACACGGAGTCAGTAGAGTTGGCTGCATTCAGATTGCATGACCTTAGCAGCAGGGTGGTATCAGACATGGGAGCTATCTAGAGGATCAGATGTTACTCCGGCGACTTGGAAGGAATTCTCAGATGCCTTCCTTTATCAGTATATGCCTATAGAGACATAGGGAGCCCGTGCTAATCAGTTCCTGACCTTGAGACAGGGAATTTTGAGTGTAGAAGAGTATAATAATTGCTTTAATTCTTTAGCATGGTTTGCCCCTACGGTGGTAGTGAGTATAGAGGATAGAATTCATAGGTATATATATATAGTGGGACTAGCTCCACACCTAGTGAACGAGCGTATGACAGTTGCTATGCAGTCATGTATGAACATAACATTCAGGCATTTGCTTTGTTACTTGAGGAGAGGAAGCAAAAATAGAGAGCCGACAGGGATAAAGTGCTAGACAAGAGGGGCAGATTTTCTGGTTCGTTTGGAGAGACGTCTGGAGCGAGTAGATAGCAGTGTGTTAGACAACCACCAGCTAGTATACCTACACAGTCTCGTGGCCTGAGATCTGATAGAACTCCTCAGTCCAGAGCTAGTCAGGCATCACAGATTTCAGGATTTCAGCGCCGTGGTACTTCGATACTGGTCAGTCAGACATATCCCAGATGTTCAGATTGTGGTAAACGCCACTTGGGTCCATGTCAGTTAGGAGTTGATACTTGTTATATTTGTCGCGAGGCAGGCCATTTCATGAGAGATTGCCCGACTAGGGGTGGTAGTTGTACAGCCCAGCCAGCTAGATCAGCAGTTGCTTGCTCAGCACCAACACGCCATCAGGGGCATGTTCTTCAGGATGGCACCTGTATAACAGAAAGAATTTAAGGAGCAATTGAAGGATTTGTTAGATAAAGGCCTCATCAGACCCAGCATTTCCCCGTGGGGAGCCTCGATACTATTTGTAAAAAAAAAGAAAGATGACTCTCTACGCATGTGCATAGATTACAGACAGCTGAATAAAGTCATTATTAAGAATAAATACTCTCTGCCCAGGATTGATGTCTAGTTTGAAAAGCTCCAGGGTGCCAAGTGCTTCTCGAATATAGATTTGCGATCAGGCTACCATCAGGTTAGAGTTAGAAAATCTGATATACCTAAGACTGCATTCAGGACTAGGAATGGCCATTATGAGTTTTTAGTGATGTTGTTTGGACTCACTAATGCCTTTGCAGTATTTATGGATCTAATGGACAGCGTATTCAGGCCTTATTTAGATTTATTTGTGATTATATTTATTGATGATATTCTCATCTATTCAAAGTCTGAATCAGAGCATGCAGAGCACCTACGCACAGTATTGGGTACTCATCGGGACCAACAATTATATGCTAAGTTCTCAAAGTGTAAATTCTAGATAGATTCAGTGGCATTTCTTGGCCACATAGTTTCAGCAGAAAGAATTAAAATAGATGACCAGAAGATCTAGGCTGTGAAGAATTGGCCCATGCCTACGACGCCAACTGAAGTACATAGTTTTCTGGGTTTGGCAGGTTATTACAGAAAGTTTATAGAGGGTTTTTCCTCCATTGCAGCTCCACTGACCAAATTGACAGAGAAATCAGCTAAATTTGAGTGGTCTGATTCTTGCGAGCACAGCTTCCAAGAACTAAAGAACAGGTTGATAACAGCTCCAGTACTTACACTTCCAGAGGGATCTGAGGGCTATGTCATTTACTGTGATGCTTCTCGAATTGGTCTTCGTTGTGTTTGATGCAGCATGGAAGAGTAATTGCTTATGCTTCTAGGCAGCTGAAAAAGCACGATCAGAACTACCTCATCCATGATCTTGAGTTTTCAGCAGTCATTCATGCATTGAAGATTTGAAGACATTATTTTTATGGTGTTCATGTTGATATTTATACGGATCACAAGAGCCTCCAGTACATATTTAAGCAAAAGGAGCTAACCCTATGATAGAGGCGGTGGCTAGAGTTGCTGAAGGACTATGACATGGATATTCTTTATCATCCGGGTAAAGCGAACGTTGTTGCTGATTCCCTTAGTCGCAAGCCTATGGGTAGTCTATCTTATTTACAACCAGAGAAAATAAAGTTAGCTCATACACTCTATCAGTTGGCCAGCATGGATGTCAGATTAATAGATTCAGAGGACGCAAGAGTTACAGTTCAGAACGCAACCACTACTTGCCTAGTGACATAAGTAAAGCAGCGCCAGTATGAGGATCCAGTTCTAGTTCAATACAGGCAAATAGCCACAAGAAAACCAAATTTATTATATAGGTTACTAGTGACGGGGTTCTTATATATAAAGATAGACTTTGTGTTCCTGATGTTGCAGATTTATGTGGACAGATTATGACAGATGCACATTATTCCAGATACACTGTTCATCCTAATTCGACTAAGATTTACCATGATCTTAAGCAGATTTATTGTTGAGACGAAATGAAGCGTGACATAGCAGAATTTGTGGCTCAGTGTGCTAACTGCCAGCAGGTTAAAGTCGAGCATAAAAAAAAAAAAAAAAAAAAAACCTAGTGGCTTGTTACAGGAAGTCGAGATTCCATCATAGAAATGGGAAGCAGTGAATATGGACTTCATTACAGGCTTTCCCCGTATGCGGAGCAGATATGATTCTATTTGGGTTATAGTTGACAGGCTTACTAAATGAGCTCATTTCTTTCCTGTTAGAACTACATATACAGCAGAGGATTATGCCAGACTTTATATCAGAGAGATAGTGCGCCTACATGGTATTCCAGTATTTATTATTTCAGACGGGGACGCACCAGTTTACAGCTAATTTCTATAGATCGTTCCAGACAGGTTTAGGGATACAGGTGTATCTGAGTACAGTATTTCATCCATAGACAGACAGACAGGCTGAGCGGACCATTCAGACATTAGAAAATATGCTTAGAGCTTACGTGTTAGATTTTAGAGGCGCTGGAATGGTCACCTACTGTTGATAGAGTTTGCATATAATAATAGCTATCATTCTAACATACAGATGGTGCCATATGAAGCTTTGCATGGGCACAAATGCAGGTTTTCTATATGATGGTTCAAGGTTGGCGAGTCTCAATTGATAGGTCCAGATTTAATCCAACAATTAATTGATAAAGTCAAGTTGATCAGGGAAATATTATTAGCAGTGCAGAGCAGACAGAAGTCCTATGCAGATAATCGACATTGAGATTTAGAATTTCATATTGGCGATTAGGTATTCCTGAAAGTATCACCTATGAAAGGCGTTATGAGATTTGGAAAGAAGGGAAAGCTTCGCCATAGATTTATTAGTCCATATCAGATTATCAGGCAAGTTGGGCGTGTAGTCTACGAGTTAGACCTTCAAGCAGACCTTCAGGAGGTACATCCAGTATTGCATGTTTCCATGCTAAAAAAAAATGTGTCAGAGATCCTTCTAGAGTTGTACCAGTAGAGGATGTACAGATTACAGAACAGTTGACTAATAAGGAGGTGCCAGTTGCAATTTAAAGAGGCAGATTCGTCGAGTAAGGACGAAAGACATTCCTTTAGTTAAGATGCTATATCAAAGCAATAATATAGAAGAAATAACTTGGGAAGCTGAAAATGACATGAGGGCCAAATATATACATCTCTTCATTACTTCGAGTATGTAACATATCGTTGCTTAATGCTTCTACATACTTCATTTAACATTCGAGGACGAATGTTCCTAACGGGGGAATATTGTTACACCCCGTACGTCTAAATTGTCGTATATCATTATAATATCATGTTAAGAATGATTTAAGTGAGTTTAAAATAATAATATGACCATATATGAAGTTTATATGTTGAATATAAAGTTTGGGAAAAATCAGATTTAAGTTGCGGAAAAACCGATTAAGGAATTGCCTTGTAACGGAGCTTTTTCAGCAATTAATTTCATGTGTTATATGAAGTCTTTTGGGGACATATCATATACCAAATTGAAGGTCTTGGAGTGTAGTTTCCAACACTTTTAACGGTTTGCTCATATAACTTATAGATAAAAAGATATGAGCGTCAGAAGTCAGACCAGAAAAAGGGACATAAGCGCAAAAGAGGGCTAGAAATGAAATGTTTTTATTATAAAAGAGAAATTTCTCTCTCTCTCTCGACATTTCCAGTAAACCCACGATATAAACAGTGGTTTCCTCAGTTTGAATCCATTTTTTTTGATTTTGAAGAAAGAACATCAATTTTGACACGAAACGGAAGACGGATTGCGTCAAAACGCTCTACGCGATTAGGGTAACATTATGCTACCTTCAATTTCGTCTATAGTTTGAGTTTTAGAATTACTTCATAGCTAAGTAAAGTATCTAAATTCTATATTATAGCTTGTTTAAGCTTTAGAAGGTGTGGAATTCAAAGGAACGAAGTTTAGAAGCTAGAAACATCAAAGGTATGTAAGGCTAAACCTTTCTTTTGGCAAGGCATGTATCTTTTAGATTTTGAAGCTTTTATTAGTTTCAAACTTAGTATTTCTTCTGAGAAACTTGTATGGTACCAAGGAAACCTTGTATATACTTAATTTGGTACTAAAATCCAAGGTGAAAGACGTCCAAATCAGAAAGGCAAAACGTTTCAAAATCTGGAAAATTGTTTTGAACTTTGGACAGTTGTTAGTATATTGATCATAACTCCTTATACAAAATTGATATTAAGATGATTTAAGAATCTACAGAATCCTAATACATATATCTACAACTTTTATGAAGACCATGAGGTCTATAACTTTTATCTGCACCCTCAAAACTATGATGCAATACAGGACGCTGGTACTGTCTAGAAATTCTGTACATCCGTGGAATTGTTACGCCACTCTCATCTTGTTATCCAGTTAATTTGTTTATGTTATCAGTTTATCCGGGTATCCATTCCCGTGTATAGTATAGTGCTGGTTCTGTTTTGCGGATCATCCAGTTTCAGTGGAAACTCTGCCGAAATTTTTATAAAAATCAAAGAGTTAGACAAATTCTAAGTTTCAGGTTGTGTCTACAATTCCATCCAGAGTTTTCTTATCATTCCTTTGAGTCCATATATATTGTTGCCACATGTGTTATGCCTCATACATGCTTATGCTTATATTGTGATCATGTTATGTGTGATTTGGAGTCCCCCATAGAGGCTGGACATTGGACACACAGTCCGGTCGCGTGTGATACTACCCGTCTGGGGGATACAGCCCCTCTGGTTCAGGCGGGAGTTGAAACACCTAGTGTGACCGGGTGTCATTCACACACTCTGACCAGAGAGACTAGATGTTACTGGCTGGGGGGGATATAGCCCATAACACCCACCAGGTTTGTTATATACGCGTATATAGCCACATTATGCACTGCATGATTATACATGAGGCTAGTTCCAGTTTTCAGTTACCTGATTTGGGGGGATACAGCCCATAACGCCAGACAGGTACTAGTTCAGATGTTCAGTTACCTGATTTGGGGGGATATAGCCCATAACGCCAGACAGGTACCAGTTCAGATAACAGTTAAGCTTTAGCTCAGTACCAGTTGACAGTTATCAGTTCTCAGTTATCAGCCACCAGTTCTTAGCGTCAGTATCAGTTGACAGTTATCAGTTCTCAGTTATCAGCCACCAGTTCTTAGCGTCAGTATCAGTTGACAGTTATCAGTTCTCAATTATCAGCCACCAGTTCTTAGCGTCAGTATTAGTTGACAGTTATCAGTTCCAGTTTCTAGTAACCAGCTATCAGTCATATTACAGTTATTTATCAGTATAGTTCAGCTCAGTCTTCAGGTTCAGATTCAGCTAGACTTCAGCTTATATTCATATCATGTTTAGTACGTTCTTCAGATTTCCAGCTATATTGCTATGCTCCAGCTCATGTTTACATATTTATATTCCAGCCTACAGTTTCATTCAGCTATGACATATTATATGCTCATGCCTTACATACTTGGTACATATCGTACTCACGCCCTTTTCTGGGGCGCTGCGTTTCATGCCGCGCAGGTGCAGATAGATCAATGCTTGGACCACGTTAGTAGGCCATCGATCAGCTATTGGAGTCACTCCGCTTACTCCCGGAGTTACTTATCTTTTGGTATGTATACAGTCAGCCAGTTTGGGTATGGCGGGGTCTTGTCCCGTCCTTTGTATATTCAGTTCAGCACTCTTAGAGGCCTGTAGATATGTCCCTGTGCGGTGCAGTCAGTATGTTATGTATGTCAGCTTATGTTAGCCTTGTCAGCTATTTGCATTGCATACTCCTTATCAGCTAGGTTTATGCTTATTCTGTTTATCAGTTATAATGGTTAGCATATTATCAGTAGGATTAGTGATGATCGACACTTAGTGTTGGTCATCCGTCGCGGCCCTAAGTTGGGTTGTGACAGAATGGTTACAAGGGCAACGGCTACCCAGCAGTTACATACCCAATGGCTGCCTAGCAAAATCTATATATCGCATTTTCGAATCATTGTAACATACATTCTCTTCTCTATCTACAATATCAATAAAATACTCTCTTTACTCTCGCTCACTACTGTTTATCATTTACATTACTGCATAATTCGTTCTCAAGTCTTCAAGCGTAATTAATATCAAGGGATCCTCACCGAGATCAAGCGATCTAATACGGTTCCTTCTACCTATTTAATTCGCGCTTTAATCTTATTTATCTTCAATTATTTCGTATTACTTTCATATCGTTGTTAATTATCATTACATCTCCATCGAAAATCGTGCATATATATATATATATATATATATATATATATATATATATATATATATATATATATATATATATATATATATATATATATATTCATAATCTTGTAATTAATGCAATCCTGTATTTAAATCCGCTAAACTCTTAATCTAAATTATTGATCGTGACTCCGCAAATACAAATTTAATTATTAATTGGCCTAAAATCGGATCTAGGTTAAACAATTTGGTGACCACAGTGGGAGCCGGTGAATAGCCTCTATAGGTTAATAGTTTATCTTTTTCCTGCATTGTATTCTTTTCTGTCAAACTTTTGTTTGTAACCAACATGGTAGAAAGCGATTCACAAGGAACTATGGTGGGCGGAAGTAAAGTAAGTACTCCTCCATCAAGCCCTAATTACTCTCCAGATTACTCGTCCGACAGGCAAGAACGTTCTTCCCAAGGACCAAGTAGGCAACGGAACAAGCGTGAACACTCTCAGAGCAGAACCCCGCCTAGAAGACGACGCCATAGAAGTCTCTCCCCTGGCACGCATCATGTAGGACTCAGTCCGCCACCGCAAGATCAAAGGAATCTCCAAGAAACAATCTTTGAGTTTATGCAATAGCAAACGGAGGTCAATAGGGGAATAAACGAGGCGATCAATTCTCTTCGAGGGCAAATCCCATCAGTTACGGGGACTGATCCTGCAGCCCAAGGTCGAGATGTTCCTTCTTCACACACTTCAAGGCAAAATGGAGAACAAAATGCGGCCAACAATGGAGGAACCATGGATCAGCAACCCAAGCAAATCAAAATCAAAACGAAGGATCTGTGGTATCCACTGAAATGAGCGTCGTCGTAGAGGCACTCACCAAGCAATTCAAAGAGAGCAAAGAAGCACTTCAAAAGTCTCTCCACGAGAGAATTGATCAAATACCAGGAGCTCCACCCACATTGAAGAAAATTGACGTTCAACGCTACTCGCAAAGGCCTTGGAAGAAGGAAGCAACACAGAAGGCGATACCAAAAACGTTCAAGATTCCAAACATTCCGAGATATCGTGGGACAACTGACCCCAATGATCATCTCATGATGTTTAGCAATTTTATAAAAGCAAGTATCTCACCGATGAGGAGATTGGATCAAGTGCAATTGAAGAAATTCGTGGAGACCCTAGCGGATGGAGCTCTACGATGGTACTCAATGTTGCCACCAAAATCTATTGGGTCCTTCGCGGAGATGGCTGAATTATCCATAAAAGCCCACACAGGCGCCCAGAAGACGGAAACTCGTGTGGAAGACATCTTTGAGATCAAGCAAAAGCCCGGCAAATCTCTCCGAAGATATGTGGATCGTTTCCAACGGGAGCGCATGTTGTTGCCCAAGGTACCGGACAGATGGGCGGACATTGCATGCACAAATAGTTTGCATGTCAAAAGCTCAGAAGCTACGTGCAGGCTATACGAATCTCTTCGCGAATTCCCAGCAGCCAATTGGTCAGATGTCTACAATCGCTACAACTCCAAAGTTCGCATTGATGAATTCAAGCTGATAGGAACTAGTGCCCGAGGAAAGAATCAATCACGAAGCGGTGGCTCTGTCGGGTGTATTGGATAAAAGCTGACTGGACCTGAAAAGGTGACACGTGTCTACCACGTGGCACGAGCAGACATTTCAACGGACAGACATCCAACGGACAAACATTTATCATGAGCAGACCTAAAGGAGTTATGAAACACATCAACAGTCAACACGGTCTAAGTGAGTAGTTATTAACATGATCATCCACGATCATTCAATTAATGGTCATTAAGGCAATCATTACAACCCAGCGGTTATGACTCCAACGGATATGTGCCCAGCAGTTACTTATCCAGATGGATCCACGCCCAGCGGTTATGAATCCCAACAGGTGCCTATCACGCTTATAAATAGCATTTGTCTTAATCGATTGAAAAAACACAACTTTACTTCCTGTCTACAATATCAATAAGAATACTCTCTCACTCTTGCTCAGATACTCCTTTTGCTTATATTTTGCTTATTACTTTAGTTCTTTGATCCTCTGAGTGCGACTGGTATCGAAGAGCTCTCCCCGAAGACAAGCGATGCGATACGATACGGTTACTTCTCCTTGTTTCCGTTTATGCTTTACTTTTATTAGTTAATACTTGCATCTCGTTCACGCATTATCACCATTTTAGCTCGTCTTTCAAACTCTTAATCTCAACTATTGATCGTGACTCCGCAAATACAAATTTAATTGTTAATTGGCCTAAAATCGGATCTAGGTTAAACAATTTGGCGACCACAGTGGGAGCCGGTCAATAGCCTTCGTGGTTAATAGTTTATCTTTGATATTATACCTATTTTCGTCAGTCTTTTTGTTCTATAACTAACATGGTAGAAAGCAACTCCCAACGAGCTATCGTAGGCGGAAGTCAGGAAAATACTCGCGTAGCGAATATTTTTGAAGTGAAGCAAAAGCCTGGTGAATCTCTTCGCCAATATATGGATCGCTTCCAGAAAGAGCGAGCAGTACTTCCCGAGATGCCAGACAGATGGGCGGTAATCGCGTTTACCTACGGTCTGGATATTGGATGCTCAATAGCTATGCGCCGATTATACGAATCTCTCCGCGAGTCCCCAGCAGTCAGCTGGTCGGACGTTTGTGACCGCTACGCCTCAAGAGTAAATATCAATAACCCCGAATGAGAAGACTCTCGGAGAGATTACCCTGACGACTTTTGCTGAAGGGGTAGCGAAGGAAACAACTTTTCATGTTGTCGATGCGGATCTAGCCTACAACATTATTTTGGGTAGACCTTGGATCCACGACATGCAAGTTGTTCCTTCGACTTATCATCAAGTATTGAAGTTCCCATCCGAATGGGGAGTACGTGAGTTCCGAGGAAAGCAACGCTCTGCCCGAGATTGCTATTCAGTGGCTCTCATACTACCCAAAGAGAACAAATAGCAATTACAGCGACCGGGGCCAGACATACCACCTGAAGAGGCTAAGTACGAGGTCCCGGAATTCATCATGAAGATGGACGAGAAAGAAAACCACATGCCAACCGTAGAAGCTTTGGAACCCGAAGAATTGTTCACCGACAAGCCGGAGCGGAAGGTGTACTTAGGGACTGAACTGAGTGAACGCCTACGAGGAGATATCCTCCAGTTCCTCAAGGAGCGGCATACAACATTCGCCTGGTCCCACGCAGATATGACAGGTATTTTTCCTGACATCATTACTCACAGGTTGAACGTTGATCCGTATCACCGCCCGGTGAAACAAAAGAAGCGCCAACAAGGAGCCTTCCGGAACCAAGTCATCAATGACGAGGTCGATCGGCTGTTAAAAATCAGTTCAGTACGCGAAGTCAAATATCCAGACTGGTTAGCCAACGTGGTTGTTGTACCTAAAAAGAACGGCAAATGGCGAGTCTGCATTGACTTCACGGATCTAAACAAAGCCTGTCCGAAGGATTCATACCCCTTTCCCAGGATAGATCAACTGATCGACGCAACAGCCGAACACGAGGTGCTCACCTTCCTTGACGCGTACTCCGGATATAACCAAATACTGATGGATCCTGAAGACCAGGAGAAAACGGCGTTCATAACCTGTCGAGGTACGTACTATTATAAAGTTATGCCATTTGGACTAAAAAATGCAGGTGCAACTTATCAGCGTCTAGTCAATCGAATATTCCACGACCATATCGGAAAGACTATGGAAGTATACATCGATGACATGTTGATTAAGTCCAAACGAGAAGAAGACCATCCGGCACATCTGAAAGAAGCTTTCCGAATCTTGGATCAGTATAACATGAAGCTGAATCCGGAAAAGTATGCTTTCAGAGTCGGATCGGGGAAGTTTCTGGGATTCATTGTTTCTCAGCGTGGAATTGAAGTCAATCCCGCTCAGATTAAAGCCATTGAATCAATCCCAGATGTACTCACAACAGGAAATATGTCATGAAACTGACGGGGAGAGTGGCAGCTCTACGCAGATTCATTTCCCGATTGTCTGACCGTTGCAAGAGTTTCTTCGATGTCTTGAAACAAAATAAGGAGTTCGAATGGACCCCTGAATGCCAGTAGGCATTGAAGGATTTGAAAAAGTATCTATCCAATCCGCCACTGCTCTCCACACCTCAGGAGGGTGAACAGCTGCTAATTTATTTGTAAGCGCTGTACTAGTCCGGGAAGAAAAAGGTAAATAACTTCCTATCTATTACATTAGCAAATCTCTAATTAACGCAGAAACATGCTATCAAACTTTGGAAAAATTAGCACTGGCACTAGTAACTGCTGCTCGTAAGTTACGCCCTTATTTTCAAAGTCATTCGATAGTTGTGGTTGCAACCTTTCCTTTTTCGAAATGTTCTGCACAAACCTGAATTTTCAGGAAGGTTGGTAAAATGGGCTATAGAATTATCTGAATTTGATATCACCTATCAGCCTAGGGTAGCAATAAAGTCACAAGTTCTAGCAGACTTCGTGGCAGACTTTAGCACTAATATATACCCTGAAGCAAAAAGGAAGCTATTCTTTATGCATGGCAGGCTCCTGGCACATGGACCCTTCACACAGACGGCTCCTCGAGCGTCAAAGGGTCCGGGCTTGGATTGGTTCTCGTTTCTCCATCTGGCGAGACGGTAAGGCAGGCTATCAAGTGCCCATTTATTACTAACAATGAGGCCTAATATGAGGCTGTTGTTGCAGGATTAGAACTAGCCCGAAGTTATGGAGCAACCATTGTCAAACTAAAAAGCGACTCTCAGCTGGTGGTCAATCAAATTAATGGAGGTTTCATTGCACGAGAATCCAGGATACAAGTGTACCTCGCCCGAGTGAAAGAGCTTCTCACACAGTTTGACGAATGGGAAGCAGTTCAGATTCCACGGGAAGAGAACCACGAAGCTGATGCTCTTGCAAACATGGGATCAGTTGCAGAGATAGGGGCAGCTAGCTCTTCTGCTATTGTTCAACTTCTCTACACGACCATGGACAGAGAAAAGTTCGAAGTCAACACCATCATCGCTACTTGGGACTGGAGGAATGAGATAACAAATTATCTCATCCATGGAACTCTACCCGAAGATACAAAAGCTGCTCGCAAACTCCGAGTAAAAGCTGCTCGATATACAATTCTCAACGGCGAATCTACCGCAGGATGTTTGCAGGACCTCTCGCAAAATATCTCGGACCAAATCAAATCAATTATGTGATGAGAGAAGTCCACGAAGGCTGTTGTGGAAATCATTTCGGGGGCAAGGCATTAACCCGGAAGCTGATTCGTGCAGGTTACTATTGGGACAAAATGGAGAAAGATACGAACGAATTTGTCAAGAAATGTGACAAATGCCAGAGGTTCGCCCATCTTCTCCATCAGCCAGCAGAACAACTTCATTCAATAATCTCTCCGTGGCTCTTCATGAAATGGGGGATGGACATCGTTGGTCCTCTTCCCACAGCACCAAGGGGGATGCGCTTCTTATTGATCATCACTGACTACTTCACAAAGTGGGTCGAAGCGGTAGCATATTCAAGGATACGACAAACGGAAGTCGTCGACTTCCTCTGGCATTTTGTCGTATGTCGCTTTGGAGCACCTAAGGAAATAGTCATGGACAACGACCCGCAATTTATCGGCCAGAAAGTGGCTAGTTTCCTCGACGATCTGCACATCAAGAGGATCACTTCCTCTCCGTATCATCCTGTTGCTAATGGACAGGCAGAGTCTACCAACAAAATCATCGTTGAATCCCTTAAAAAGCATCTCGAGCAGGCAAAGGGATGTTGGGTAGAAGAGTTACCTGGAGTACTATGGGCCTATCGCACAACAATAAGAATGAGTACCATAGAGACTCCTTATTCATTGGTATATGGTGCAGATGCTCTAATCTCAGTTGAGATTGGAGAGCCCAGCCTGCGATATGCACACGCTACTGAGGAATCAAACTCAGTCAACCTCTCCGAAGAGCTGGACCTCCTCGAAGAACGCAGAGAACTAGCTCTTGTACGAGTAGTCGCTCAAAAAGAACGAATCGAGCAATACTACAATCGGGGACTGCGCGTACGAAGCTTCCAGGTTGGAGACTTCGTACTCAGAAAAGTCTCTCCGAGCACACAAGAGACAAATTCAGGGAAGTTTGGTCCTAACTGGGAAGGCCCCTACAAAGTAATTGCTTCAGTCAGCAAGGGATCTTATCGTTTGGCACGACCTGACGGCTCCACTGTCCCGAATAGTTGGAATGTGGTTCACCTCAAAAGGTATCACTTTTAAGTGGTAAAACGGTTAGTTATCTTACACTTACCTTTTATCTTTACGAAAGTTCTTACTTTTATTATATTTTCTCTCTAAATGTACTAACGACCTAAACAAGGTCAGATCCGTTTAGCTCGACTGGTAGAGCTCGAAGTTCGTCAACTTCGCGGCTGTGGGTTCGAATCCCACAATGGACACACTCCTCGTTTGGTTATATGTGTTCTATATGCAACTCACCAAAATCTCTTTTCATGTTATCACTTTACGTGCTCCAGCATAAAAACAAGGGGGGTGGTGAGAGGCCCCTGTAGGCCAGATAAGACCTTCATAAAGGCAAAAGACCTTACCAAAAGGCAAAATTTTTAAAGTTTTTCAAAAACTTTTACGTGACAAAACTTCCACGAAAATAAGAGAAGTCGTTCACAAAATCAAACTTTTACGTGACAAAACTTCCACGAAAATAAGAGAAGCCGTTCACAAAATCAAACTTTTACGTGAGAAAGACTTCCACGAAAATAAGAGGAGTCGTTCACAAGGCCATCAACTCGGCCAGAGCCAATCTACAAAGCCGTGCAACAACTTTCGACTATCAAAACGATAAGCAAGGTTATACGCACAAAGCAATGATTCGGCCAAAACTCTAACGACCACGACTCGGTCAGACTACTTACGACTTACGACCTCTTCCTAACAAAAGGCTAAGTTAAAAACATTTGGGCAAACTTTTGGAGATACGAACTTAATAAAGTTCAAACTTCAGAAAATTCCCAATCATAAGGCACGAAAGCCACAACACATGCAAACAAAAGATCAAAAGTTCATGCTAAATATAGTCATTGAGCAGATCTAAATAGCATATATACATTATCCTGTAAATTGATAAAATGCCGAAAACGACTGACAGAAGTTTACAGAGTGTTCAAAGGCCAAACGAAACCGGCCATACAAAGAGACCAGAAAGTCTTTACTACACTTCTGTCCACCAACAAACAAGTCCGGCTCTCGCCAGACAATAAAAAATACATCAATCAAAGATTGAAAAAAGGCATCAACATTTAGGGATACGACCAGAACTCGACGCACCAGCTCCGTCAGTTCTGCCATCGTCCCCTGAATTCTCAACGTCATCTTCGTCTTCATCTTCATCTTCGCCTTCAGACTCCTCAGGAGAGAGATTCAATGCTTGTCTTATTCTACGAACAACGCTCTTTGTTGTCTGTAGCATCTCCTCGACATTAACTTGTCTAGCCTGAATCTGCACGAGCAATGTACGCTTGGCCTCAAGAGCAGCAAGCTTGACTTTGATCTCAGACTGATCGCGCAGGTTTGCCAAGTCCTTGGTTAATGCGGTCTGAGCACTCATTAATTGAGCGACCTGATCCTTGGCAACCTGGAGATCAGCCCTGGCTTTAACTGATCCTTCGTTGGCTCTCTGCAGATCCATCTCAAGGGATGCACGATCCTCAATTGCACTGCTCAAAGAAGTTGTACATTCTTCGAGAAATCTCTCCAGACCCTGAGTAGAGCGTGTGAACCCTTCTTTCTCTTCGAGAAGAAGGTCCTTCTCCCTGGTGAGTGCGTTGATTTGCTCAACACATTCATTGTTGACATCAGTCAACCGATTAACCTCACCACCAAGGAGACCACACTGCTCTATCAAAGTCTTGTTCTCCTTCAGAGCTTCCAGCAACTCTTTCTTTACCTCGAGTACTTAATCGACGTTGTTAAGCCTGGAGCGAAACATAAGCTCGGCAACCAGCATACTTGACTGAAAAAGCAAAATAAATCAAAGTTAGAAGTCCGAGGTTAAAGTTATTCCCAACACAAAAGCGGAAAATACTTACCCGGGCAGAGTCAGCAGCAATCTGGAAGGCTTACTCCTCATCGCTTAGCTCCCTCAGCACCCATTCTTCACGGGGACCAATGAGCGAGGAGACCGCCTTAGCCAAGCCGCCTGGCCCAGTAATATAGTTAACATCAGGAGCAAGTTTCAAAGTATGCTTCCTCTCACAGAACTTGGGTTCCCAAGCCTGCTCAGAGGGATAATTTGGCCCAAACTTGTAACAGACACCCCTGACATCCTTCAAGTCTGTCCGGCCACCAATGACTGACCGCCAGACGAGTCTCAACGATTAAAGGTTAGAATCACCTTCCACTTCAGGATTTATCGTCTCGAACTCGTGAAGGCCAACTGGCGTCGCCCCCTCAGTAGCCACATTTTCCAGGTCCTCGAAACGAAAAGCACGAGGACCCCGGCTACCCTATTGGGGAATTTCTTCCCTAACTTCTTCTTTCACCTCTTCTTTTTCTTCTTCTTCTTCACCCACCTTTCTCTTCCCCTTGTCTACACGAGAAGGACCTGCCTCCACCCCGTCATCAACTCGGGGACTCCTCCGCAGAGTACGGACAGCCTCCTCCTCGGCCCTTCTTCTGTCACTACGAAGATGAGGCCTTCGCCTAAGAGGAACATTAACTTCGGCCTCAGTGTTCGAAAGATAGATAACCTCCTTGGCTAAACCCTCTCCCCGTGCAGAGTCGAGGACTTCAGCAGCAACATTGGCATTCTCTTCTACGGGCTCCGGTACACTGGCCCTAGAAGAAGGCTCACCACCAGCCGACGAGGTTTGCCCGGCAGCCACGGAAGTCTTACGAGCAGACTTCTTCCGTGCTCCGCCCTCGCCCTGGACAAGAGTTCCTCGCCCCCCTCCCGGCTGCACAGTGCATCCACCGAAGCTAATATAGCCTCAGCCTCAGCATCTGGGTCAGTAACAGGCTCGGAAGGCCCGTCTTGGGGGGTAGCCGGAAAGAAATCTCTTGAAGTGCCCAAACCTACAAAAAGGTAAAACGGTCAGACACGGAGAAATTTCAAAGAAGAAGAATGATCATGAAAGCAGAAACATTCTCACCATGATATTTCACAATGAAACTTTTGTGAGTGGCAAAATACGCCCACTATCTTCTCTCAGGAGCGGACTCCTTCAAAATTGGCTCAACCCACGCCGTCAGCTCTTCAACAAAAATGAGCCCGTCGTAGGGTTGCTTGGCCGCTATTCAAAGAAATTGAATGGAGTTTGCAGAAGAGAAGAAGAAAAATGAACACAAAGAATTTCAAAAAAAAAAAACTAGGGGACTCACGCTTCTTATTCCAGACTTCTGGAAGATGAGCCTTGTCGTCAAAAGTCAAGGCCGAGGAGCGCACGAACAGATACCGGTGCACCCAGCCTCAGTCACCAGTATCCTCAGAACTGCGCACCAAGCCCTTGCTTCCGCGCATCCTGGCATTTACATAGCCGTCTTTAAAAATTTGTATACTGTACAAAGAAATAAAATGCTCGTATCCAAAAGATTGATCGGTTTCTGTCGCAAACCAATCTAAAAGAGTAACTATTCTATATATACTGTGGCTCAGTTGCCGCGGGCAGAGAAGGTACTCCCTGCAAAGCCTCTCCAGCATAGGGTGCCGGGGTAACCTACATCCCACTGTGAAAGGGTAGGTGCACATGGCTGTCCACCCAGCCCTATGGGAAGTAATATTCTCCTCCTCAGAAACCGGCAAGAAGGGAACCTCATCGCCCCAGTGGCAGTCCGTCATCACTCGTGGGATCACCTCCTTCATGATCCCAGACCTAAACCTATACGCCGGCCAATTGCGCGTATCTCCCTCCCTATTATTAAAGGACTTAATGTTACAGTCCACCTCCAGTTCACCCAATTTCTTGGGGATAATTTCTGCAGCAGTAGCCTGAGTAGCCCGGGGCCTAGGAGTGGCCGCCGAAAAACTACCAGCAATATCAGTGCTTTGATTTTTCCTAAATCTTGGAGTCATGGTTTCAGGAAAAATATAAAGTTGTCAAGAAGAATTCAAAAGCTAGTTCAAAGATTTTCAAAGAACAGCGGAGAAGAAATAAAGGCAAGTAAAAAGTTTCTCATCAAGCAAACCCCTATTTATAGGAGCGAAGATTCAGCCCCACAACATCCTTCGAGATACGTGGAGGCCATCAGAGAAACTACGATCAGATCTGGCCGTCGAAAAAAAGAATATGGTTCATCCAAACTTTATAGTGTCATCATTATTCTGAAGAGTAGCGGTCACCTCGCGATTAACAGACGACGTGTGCACGTGACTGAAGCGGTTAAAATCATTACTTTTACCCTTGGGGCACGCGATAGTCACTTCAGAATGGACTGCAGTTCCACTGGCATATTCAGAATGGACTGCAGTTCCACAGGCATGCCAGCTGCAGTTACTTTTCTATACGGCGCATTAAATGCGCACGTCATAAGGGCTTGTCACATAGCTGATAAGGTTCGTATGTCATCAAACCACATCACACGAAGACAAAAGTTTACAAGAAATTCCCGCCAAAATTCATATCCATTCCTCGAACAGACACTCTGCCCAAGAAGTGCGGGGACTATCTGTATTGGATAAAAACTGACTTGACCTGAAAAGGTGACACGTGTCTACCACGTGGCACGAGCAGACATTTCAACGGACAGACATCCAACGGACAGACATTTATCACGAGCAGACCTAAAGGAGTTATGAAACACTTCAACAATCAACACAGTCTAAGTGAGTAGTTATTAACATGATCATCCACGATCATTCAATTAATGGTCATTAAGGCAATCATTACAACCCAGTGATTATGACTCCAACGGATATGTGCCCACTTATCCAGACGGATCCACGCCCAGCAGTTACGAATCCCAATGGGTGCCTATCAGGCTTATAAATAGCATTTATGTTAATCGATTGAAAAAACACAACTTTACTTCCTGTCTAAAATATCAATAAGAATACTCTCTCACTCTTGCTCAGATACTCCTTTTGCTTATATTTTGCTTATTACTTTAGTTCGTTGATCCTCTGAGTGCGACTGGTATCGAAGAGCTCTCCCCGAAGACAAGCGATATGATACGGTTACTTCTCCTTGTTTCCATTTATGCTTTCTTTTTATTAGTTAATACTTGCATCTCGTTCTCGTATTATCACCATTTTAGCTCGTCTTTCAAACTCTTAATCTCAACTATTGATCGTGACTCCGCAAATACAAATTTAATTGTTAATTGGCCTAAAATCAGATCTAGGTTAAACAGCGGGAAGATAGAGTCAGAAAGGTCGGATGTACGTTATGAATCGTACCCTGACCGATCACGCAACAGTTCCAAAGGGCACAATAACAAAGGACTAGCACGAGGAAACGATTCAGAGTCAAGTACTCGTAGAGCCCCAAGTCTACCAAACTTCAATGTAGAAATGACTGAACTAATTGCAACCCTCAAAGATATGGGTGAAAAGGTCAAGTGGTACCGATCCAAGTAAGAGAAATCAGGGCCTTTAGTGTGAATTTCATTGCGACCACAGTCACACCACTGAATATTGCAAGGCCTTAAGATACGAGGTCGCACATTTATTAAAACAAGGATTCTTGAAGGAACTTCTAAACGAAAAGGGAAAGCAAACTCAAGCGAAGGCTCAGCAAAAGAAATTCGGCCCTCCACGAGCGTCTTCCCCAAAGAAGAAAGTCAACGTTATTTCGGGCGGGATCGAAGTTGACTCCGCTGTTTTCACAGCAAAGAAATACGCAAAAGTCTCTATTACAATGACCAAGGGTCCACGGATAAATAATAACGTTTGAAGATTCGGATACAGATGGCTTGCAATTCCCACATGTTGATGCGCTGGTCATAAAATTGCGCATGGCAGAGTATGATATCAAAAGAGTGCTCGTTGATGCGGGCAGTTCTGCAAATATCGTTCAGTCGCGAGTTCTCTCCGGCTTTAACAACTTAAGTGAGAAGACCCATCGCGAGATTACTCTCACAAATCTTATCGAGGGGGTAGCAAGGGAGACGGTGTTCTAAATTATCAACATAGACATGGCTTACAACATTATCCTTGGAAGACCATGGATCCATGGAATCCAGGCTGTTCCCTCCACATATCATCAGGTATTGAAATTCCCATCAGAATGGGGAATATGCGAGATACGAGGAGAGTAACGCTCTGCTCGAGACTGCCATTCGGTGGCCCTCAAGCTGCCCGAAGAAAATAAATAGCATTCACAGCAATCGGGATCTGACGCAGCAAATGAAGAAGCAAAGTATGAGGTCCCAGAATTTATCCAAAAGCTAGAGGCATGGGGAAATTATACACCGATAGTGGAAGCTTTGGAATCAGAAGAACTGTCCGCGGACATGCTAGTGCGGAAGGTCTACTTAGGGGCAGAATTAAATGAACGCCTCCGAGGAGATATCCTTTAATTCCTCAAGGAGCAGCATACGATGTTCGCTTGGTCACATGCAGACATAACGGGTATTTCTCCAGAAATTATCTCTCACAAGTTGAATGTTGACCCGTACCACCATCCAGTGAAGCAGAAGAAGCGCCCCCAGGGAGCTTTCCGGAATCAAATCATAAACGATGAGGTTGATCGACTGCTGAAGATTGGATCTGTATGCAAAGTTAAATATCCAGACTGGTTAGCCAACGTGGTCGTTGTGGCTAAGAAAAATGGGAAATGGCGAGTCTGTATTGACTTCACTGATTTAAACAAAGCCTGTCCGAAGGACTCATATTCTCTTCCCCGGATTGATCAGTTGATTGATGCAACCACTGGACACGAGGTGCTCACCTTCTTTGATTCATATTCAGGGTACAATCAAATATTGATGGACCCCAACGATCAGGAAAAAATGTCATTCATAACGTGCAGAGGGACGTATTGCTACAAAGTCATGCCGTTTGGATTAAAGAATGCAGGTGCAACATATCAGCGATTGGTCAATTGTATGTTCCACGATCATATCGGTAAGACCATGGAAGTATACATTGATGACATGCTGATCAAGCCAAAACGGGCAGAAGATCATCTGGCAAACTTGAAGGAAGCCTTCCGAATACTTGACCAATACAACATGAACCGTAATCCAGAGAAGTGCGCATTTGGAGTTGGTTCAGGAAAGTTCATAGGCTTTATCGTCTCTCAGCGTGGAATTGAAGTCAACCCGCTCAAATCAAAGCAATTAAGTCAATTCCAGACGTGCTCCACAACCGGAAAGACGTCATAAAATTGACTGGGAGGGTGGCAGCCTTGCACAGGTTTATATCCCGTTTATCTGACCGGTGCAAGAGTTTCTTTGATGTTCTCAAGCAGAACAAGGAATTCAATTGGACTCCTAAATGTCAACAAGCGCTGAGAGATCTGAAAAAATATCTATCCAATCCACCACTACTCTCTACGCCTCAACCAGCCTTGCGCAGGTTTATATCCCGTTCATCTGACCGGTGCAAGAGTTTCTTTGATGTTCTGTAGCAGAACAAAGAATTCAATTGGACTCCTGAATGTCAACAAGCGCTGAGAGATCTGAAAAAATATCTATCCAATCCACCACTACTCTCTACGCCTCAGCACGGGGAGAGGTTGTTGATCTATTTGGCGGTTTCAGAGTCTTCGGTAAGCGCAGCTTTGGTTCGAGAAGAAAAAGGTAAGCAACTTCCCACTTATTACATTAGCAAAGATTTAATTGATGCGGGAACAAGTTACCAACCCTTAGAAAAACTGGCTTTAGCACTCGTAACCGCTGCCCGTAAATTACGTCCTTATTTTCAAGATCATTCAATAGCTGTAGTGACAACCTTTTCTTTACGCAATGTTTTGCATAAACCCAAATTTTCGGGAAGGTTGGTTAAAAGGGTTGTAGAATTAAGCGTATTCGATATTACCTACCAGCCCTGGGTAGCAATTAAATCACAAGCCCTAGCAGACTTCGTAGCAGACTTTAGTGCTAATATATATCCTGATGCGGAAAAAGATGCAATTCTCTATGTTGGGCAAGCCCCTGGTATATGGACCCTATTCACTGATGGCTCCTCAAGCGTTAAAGGGTCCGTTCTTGGACTGGCTCTGATCACCGCATCTGGAGAGACTGTCAGGCAGGCAATCAACTGCCCATTTATTACTAACAATGAGGCCGAATATGAGGCCGTAATTGCAGGATTGGAGTTAGCCCGAAGCTATGGAGCAAATATTATCAAACTCAAGAGTGACTCTCAACTAGTAGCAAACCAAGTGACCGGAGGTTTCATTGCACGGGAATCCAGAATGCAAATGTATCTTGCCCGTGTAAAGGCACTTTTAGATCAGTTCGACGAATGGGAAATGCTCCCAATTCCACGAGAAAAAACCATGAAGCAGACGCCCTGGCAAATTTAGGGTCAGTAGCGGAAATTGGGGCGGCCAGCTCCTCGGCTGTCGTTCAACTCCTCTGCATGACCATAGATCGAGAAAAGTTTGAAGTTAATGCTGCAAACACAACTTTGGACTGGCGAAACGAAATCACAAATTATATTCTTCATGGAACTCTGCCTGATGACGCGAAAGCTGCTCGCAAACTCAGAATAAAGGCTTCTCGATATACAGTCGTTAACGACGATCTTTATCATGGGATGTTTGCAGGGCCCCTTGCCAAGTGCCTGGGACAAAACCAGATCAACTACGTGATGCGAGAGGTCCACGAAGGTTTTTGTGGTAATCATTCTGGGGGCAAAGCGTTAGCGCGCAAATTGATCCGCGCAGGATATTATTGGGATAAGATGGAGAAAGATACAAATGATTTCGTCAAGAAATATGATAAATTTCAAAGGTTTGCGCATCTTCTCCATCAACCGGTAGAACCGCTCCACTCAATAATCTCCCCTTGGCCATTCTTGAAATGGGAAATGGACATAGTTGGTCCTCTTCCTGCTACGCCAAGAGGGGTACATTTCTTACTAATCGTCACCGATTACTTCATCAAATGGGTCGAAGCAGCAGCATATGCAAAGATAAGACAAATAGAGGTAATTGACTTCCTTTGGCGGTATGTCATATGTCGCTTTGGAGCACCTAAGGAAGTAGTCATGGATAATGGCCCACAATTCATCGGCCAGAAAGTGACTAGATTCCTCGACGACTTACACATCAAAAGGATTACCTCTTCTCCATACCATCCGGTTGCCAATGGACAGGCAGAGTCAACAAACAAAATAATCATTGAGTCTCTCAAGAAGCGCCTTGAGCAGGCCAAAGGGTGTTGGGTAGAAGAACTGCCCGGTGTACTATGGGCTTATCGCACAACAATAAAAATGAGTACAGGGGAGACACCTTGGTATACGGCGCAGATGCTCTAATCCCAGTTGAAATTGGAGAGCCAAGTCTACGGTATGCACATGCTACCGAAGAATCCAACTCAATCAATATTTTCGAAGAATTAGATCTCCTTGAAGAACGAAGGGAACTAGCACTTGTACGAGTAGTCACCCAGAAGGAACGAATCGAACAATACTATAGTCGGGGACTACGCGTACGAAGTTTCCAGATTGGAGATTTTGTATTAAGAAAAGTATCCCAAAACACACAAGAAGCAAACTCGGGAAAATTATGCCCTAATTGGGAAGACCCCTACAAGGTAGTCGCTTCAGTCGATAAGGGATCTTACCTTTTGGCACGACCAGATAGCTCAATCATCCCAAACAATTGGAATGTGATTCACCTCAAAAGGTATCACTTCTGAATGGTAAAACGATCAGTTATTCTATTCCTACCTTTTACTTTTATGGCATTCTTACTTTTATTAAATTTCTCCTAAATGGTACTAACGGCCTAAACAAGGCCAGATGCGTTTAGCTCAACTGGTAGAGCTCGAAGTTCTTCAACTTCGCGGCTATGGGTTCGAATCCCTCAACGGACACACTCCTCGTTTAATTATATGTGTTCTTTTATCTACGACTAGCCTTAACTCTTTTTATGTTAAAACTTCCCATATTTCAACATAAAAATAAGGATGGTGGTAAAAGGCCCCTGTAGGCCAGATAAGACCTTCATAAGAGCAAGAGACCTTGTAAAAAGGTGAGCTTTTAAAACATTTTATGTGACAAGCTTCCACGAAAATAAGAGAAGTCGTTTACAAGGCCAGCGACTCGGCCAGAGTTAAACTACAAACTTTCTGCGTCGACTTTTAACTATCAAATATAGTAAGCAAAGTTGTTCGCAAGGCCAACGATTTGGCCAGAACCTATTGATCGCGACTCGGTCAGAATGAAATATCTGCGCAGACCATTCACAACTTACGACCTCTTCTTTGAGAAAGGCTAAGTTAAGACATACGAATAGGCTTTAAAGACCAGAATTTAGCAAAGTTCAAAATTCTAAAAGCGCTTAAATAAAAGTCACAAAGGCCACAATGCCTCCAAACGTAATTACAAAGATCGAAGATTCAAGCTATGCACAGCCATTGTCTTGACGAAATAATAAAAATGCCAAAGTAGCTGACAGAAATTTTCGTTGAGTGACAAAGGCCAATGAAACCGGCCGTAAACAAACAAGGATCAGAAGGTCCCAAACAGACCTCTGTCCCAAACACATGAACCTATAACTCGATCAATTTTTGAAAAGGAGGGCATTAATTTTGGGGACTCTGACTAGAGCCCGATGCACCAGCTCTATCGGCTCCGTCAACATCACCCGAGCTCTCATCTCTACCTTCATCACCATCTTCATCAGACTCCTCATGAGAAAGGTTCAACATTTGTCTCACTTCGCGAACGGCACGCTTCGCTTTCAGCATTGTTTCCTCAACGTTGATTTGACCTGCATGGACCTGCTCGAGTAGTGTTCGTTTGGTTTCAAGCGCAGTAATCTTAGCCTTGATCTCAAACTGATCGCGCAAGTTGGCCAAATCTTTGGATAACGAGTCTTGAACGCTCATTGACTTGGCAACTTGGTCCCTGGCGGCCTTAAGTTCAGCTCGAGCATTAACAGATTCTTCCTTAGCCTTCTGCAGGTCCGTCTCTAAAAATCCACGTTCATCAAGTGCCTTCTTCAGCAAAGAACTGTTTTCTTCGAGTAGAGCCTCCAAGTCCCGGGCAGATTGTGCGAACCCCTCTTTCTCTTCGGAAAAAAGGTCCTTTTCCTCGGTGAGCTTGTTAATTTGTTCAACTTGTTTATTGTTGGTCTCAGCCAACCGGTTAACTTCGCCCTCGAGGAAGCCACACTTCTCAACCAGAGCCTTGTTCTCCTTCAGAGTCTTCAGCAATTCTTTCTTCAGTTCAAGCGCCTCATCAGGATTATTGATTCTGGAACGAAACATCAACTCGGCAACCATCAAACTTGAGTGAAATAACAAAAGAAATAAGGTCAGAGGTACAAATTCAAAATTACTTCCGACTTAAAAAGTGTTAAAAAGCACTTACCCGGGCAGAGCCAGCAGCAATAGAAAAGGCCAGATCTTCATCACTCATCTCCCTCATTGTCCATTCTTCGCGGGGACCAATGAGCGATGAAACTGCCTTTGCCAAACTACCCGGCCTAGTCACAAAGTTAACATTGGGGGCTAGCTTCATGGTGCATTCCCTCTCACAGTGTTTACGCTCCCTAGCCTGCTCAGAGGGAAAGTTTGGGCCAAATCTATAGCGCACGCCCCGAATGTTCCATGATCCAGTCAGACCGGTGATGAAGGTCTGCCGAGTAAGCTTTGTGCTTGACGTATCAGAATCATTTGCCACTTCAGGATCTTTTGTGTCACAGTCATGCAAACAAACAGGAACTTCCCCCTCAACAGCCACGTTACCCAAATCCTCGAAATAAAAACACGGGGACTCTGGCTGCCCTCTTGGGCGATCTCTTCTTTTCCTTATTCTTCTTCACCAACTTCTCTTTTGCCCTTGTCTGAATGAGAAGAGCCCACCTTTACCCCGTCATCAACTCGGGGACTTCCTTCCGGAGCACGGGCAGTCTTTCCCTCGTCCTTCTTCTTATCGCTTCGGAGATAGGGCTTTCTCACAAGGTCTACAATGGTTTCAGTATCAGAAACGTCGATCACTTCCGTTTTAAAATACTCTCCCCGTGCAGACTTGGGGACTACAGCAGAGGTCTTAACACTCTCTTTTTCAGGCCCGGGCACACTAGCACCGGGCGGAGTCTCACCTCCAACAGCTGAGGTCTTCTCGGCAGCAACAGAAGCCTTCTTCAGTGCTCCGTCCTCACCCTGGCTTTTCTTCTTCCTCTTCATAGAGCTGATACCGCTAGACAATAGTTCCTCGCCACCTTACCTCTTACGAATTGCCTCCGCCGCAATTTTTATGGCCGCAACCTCATCCTCAGGGTCAACAGCAGATCCTGATGGCACAGCCTGAGGGGGAGGGGCAGGGAAAAAGTCTTCTTGTGCGCCTAAACCTGTAAAAGGCGAAACGGTTAGATACATCAAAGCCACAAAGAGAAGAAGTAGCTGGAACAGCGAAAAGTTCTCACCGTGAGTCTTTACGGTCAGACCCTTTTGTGTGGCAAAATACGTCCATTCCCTCTGCTAGCGGGAAACTTCTCCAGGATGGGCTCAACCCACGCTCTCAGCTCACCAACTGATATGAGCTTATCATAAGGAAACTTGGCAGCTGTAAGGCAGAATCCAAAGAATAAATAAACGAAAAGGGGAAATATAAAAATTCCAAAGGAAAACTCGGGGACATACGCCTCTTATTCTAGTTTTCGGAGATAGGAGCCTTGGAGTTGTGAGACAACGCCTGAGTGCGCACAAATATGTACTGGTGCAACCATCCCCGGTTATTGGTGTCCTCAGAACTACGTATCAAGCCTTTGCTTCGACGCATTCTGGTATTGATGAATCCGTCCTTAAAAACTTGAATATTGTACAAAGAAATGAAGTGTTTATACTCAAAACTTTGACCGGCCTCTTCAGCAAACCAATCAATAAGTCTTATCATTCTAAACATGTTGGGGCTCAGTTGTCCCGAACAGAGAAAATACTCCCTACAAAGCCTGTCAAGAACAGGATGGAGGGGTAACGCGCAACCAATTATGAACGGATAGGTAGACATAGCCGTCCACCCTACCCTATGAGAAGTGATGCTCTCATTCTCGAATACTGGCAAAATGGGAACGCTCGTGTCCCAACTGCAGTCTTCTCTAACTCGAGGGATCATCGCCGACGTGATCCCGAATTTGAACCTATACACTGGCCAAACGCGTATATCACCATGATTATTGAAGGCCTTAACGCTGCAGTCCTTCTCCAGTTCACCCCAATTCTTGGGGATAATTTTTGAAGCAGTGGCCTGAGCGGCCTTAGATTTAGGGTAGCCGTGGAAGAACTACTGGCAGAGGCGTCCATGTTCAAAGTCTTTTTAGCTTTTGGAGACATAGTTGGAGAGGAATCGAAAGTTTGAAGAAAGCTTGAAGAAAATTCAAAGGTTTTCAAGATTCGGGAGTTTTAGAGTAAAACCAAACGAAAGGGTTAAAATTCAAAAACCCCCTATTTATAGGAGTAAACAGGTCCGGCCCATTAAGTTTCCATAAGACACGTGGAGATCATCGAAGAGATTACGGTCAGATCCAACCGTCAGAAGAGAGAGTAGGTTTCGCCGAGTTTCGAAGCAACATCATTACTCTGAAGCGCAGGGGTCACCTCGCAACTAACAATGGACGTATGCACGTGATTGAGGCGGTTAAAAATCATTACTTTTGCTCTTGGGACGCACAGTAGTCATTTCGAAACTGACGGCGGACGTGTCTAGCGCTGTTACTTTTTACCTCACGCATTTAATGTGCACGTCACTGAGACTTATCATGTTGCAGATAAAGGTTGGACTTTCCAAATAATATTTCCCGCCAAAATTCACATCCACTCCTCAAGCAAAAACTCTGCTCGAGAAGTGCGGGACTATCTATATTGGATAAAAACCATCGTCACTTAAAAGAGTGACACGTGTCTGCCACGTGGCACGGGACATGTGTCTGCCACATGGCATGGGCAGAGGTTTCCCCGGACAGACATATAACGGACAGATGACTGACTAGGCGGTTACCACGAGCAGGCCCAAGGCAGTTACGTGACGCCTCTCCAAATCGATACTATTAGAATGAACAGTTGCCTGTTCAAACGCAACTTCTCGATGAATGGTTACAAGGGCAACGACTATGCAGCGGTTACATACCTAATATCTGCCTAGCAAAATCTATATATGGCGTTAGTTTTTGAATCATTGTAACATACATTCTCTTCTCTATCTACAATATCAATAAAATACTCTCTTTGCTCTCGCTCACTACTGTTTATCATTTACATTACTGCATATTTCATTCTCAAGTCTTCAAGCGTAATTAATATCAAGGGATCCTCACCGAGATCAAGCGATCTAATACGGTTCCTTCTACCTATTTAATTCGGGCTTTAATCTTATTTATCTTCAATTATTTCGTATTACTTTCATATCATCGTTAATTATCATTACATCTCCATCGAAAATCGTGCATATATATTCATAATCTTGTAAATAATGCAATCCTGTATTTAAATCGGCTAAACTCTTAATCTAAACTATTGATCGTGACTCCAAATACAAATTTAATTGTTAATTGGCCTAAAATCGGATTTCGGTTAAACAACCTATACCATAATTAGTGCGTACACACCTCAAGTGGGATTGGATGATGAGGTCAAGAAGCACTTTTGGGAAGAGTTGGACGAGGTTGTTCGGAGTGTCCCTAGCTCAGAGAAGCTGTTCATTGGAGGGGATTTCAATGGCCACATCGGTACATTAGCGGGGGGCTATGATGATGCGCATGGCTGCTTCGGTTATGGGGTTAGGAGTCGCGCTTTAGGATTTTGCTAGAGCTGTTGAGTTAGTGATAGTCAACTCAAGTTTCCATAAGAAGGAGGAGCACTTAGTCACCTTTTGCACTTCATCGACGAAGACTTAAATCGACTTCCTACTTCCCGTATGAGAACCTTGTGATCCGTCATAGGCTCTTGGTTGTAGATTTGGAGATTCAATGGAAGAAAAAGAAAAGGGCTTCAGCTGTTCGACCTAGAATCTAGTGGGGGGGGGGGGACTTAACTAGTGGTAAAATTCAGGAGTTGGGAGAGAAGCTTGTAACTATGGGGGCTTGGGAGAGTAGTAGAGATGCGGACTGTATGTGGTCCAGGACAGCATATTGTATAAGGAAGGCTGCTACAGAGGTCTTAGGAGTCTCGAAGGGCAACCCTAGTAGGCACAGAGGAGACTGTGGTGGAATGATGAAGTCTAAGCAAAAGTAGAGGCCAAGAAAGAGGCCTACCTAAATTTAGTAGAGAGTAAAGACGGAGAGGCGAGGAGTTTGAATAGGGAAAGGTATAAGATTGTGAAGAAGGAAGTAAAGTTAGCGGTTTCAGATGCTAAAGCAGCAGCTTTTGAGCAGTTGTATCAAGAGATAGCAGACAGAGGTGGAGAAAAGAAGTTGTATAGGCTTGCCAAGGCGAAGGAGAGGTGGGCACGCGACCTGGACCAAATAAAGTGCATTAAAGATGACGATGGCACGATTCTAATCGAAGAAGCCCACATTCAACGAAGATGGCAAGAGTACTTCCATAGACTTTTAAATGAAGAGGGGGACAGGAGCATTGTACTGGGTCGTCTCGAGCACTTTGATAGTCACTGTGAGGTTGGGCACTGCATGTGTATTGGGGTTGATGAGGTTCAGGAGACAATTCACAAGATGAGAGGCGGTAGAGCGATCGGGCCAGACGAGATATCCCAGTGGAGTTTTGGAAGAGTTCAGGAAGAATAGGTTTAACTTGGCTGATTGGGTTGTTTGATGCTATCCTAAAGACGGCCAAGATGCCCAAAGAATGGAGGTGGAGTACTATGATTCCATCGGATAAGAACAAGGGAGATATTCAAAATTGCAAGAATTATAGGGGAATCAAACTATTAAGCCACACATGAAAGTATGGGAGAGGGTGGCTGAGAAGAGGATGATGAGGGAGGTTACAATATTGGAGAACCAATTAAGTTTCATGCCTGGGCGATCGACTACCGAAGCCATAAACCTTCTGAGGAGGCTGATTGAGCAGTATAAGGACAAGAGAAGGGACTTATATATAGTGTTCATTGACCTGGAGAAGGCTTATGGCAAAGTCCCAAGGGAGATTTTGTAGAGATGCTTAGAATCTAAACGTGTTTCAGTGGCATATATTTGTGTGAGTAAAGACATGTACAATGGAGCCAAGACACGCATGAGGACAGTAGGAGGAGACTCCGAGCATTTCCCAGTCGATATGGGATTGCATCAGGGGTCAGCTCTTAGTCCGTTCGTATTTGCTCTGGTGATGGACGTATTGACTCAGGGCATTAAAGAGGACGTTCCATGGTGTATGTAATTTGCCGACGATATAGTGTTGGTCGATGAGACTCACAACGGAGTTCAAGATAAGCTGGAGGTTTGGAGGTATACCTTAGAGTCTAAGGGTTTCAAGCTGAGCATAACAAAGACAGAGTTTATGGCGTGCAAGATTAGTGATGCGTCTCAGGAGTCAGAGGTGGAAGTGACGCTTGATTCTCGGACAATCCCCTAAAAGAGGAGCTTCAAGTACCTTGGTTTAATCATTCAAGGTAATGGAGAAATTGACGATGATGTCACCCACCGTATAGGGGTAGGCTAGATGAAATAGATAATCGTGTCCGGTGTCCTATGCAATAAGAAAGTGGCACCTAGAATGAAAGGTAAGTTTAATAAAGCGGTCGTTAGACCAGCTATGTTGTACGACGCAGAGTGCTGGCCAGTCAAGACCATACACATTCATAAAATTAGTGTAGCAGAGATGCATATGCTTAGATAGATGTGTGGGCACACGAGGTTGGATAAGATTAGGAATAAGGCCATTCGTGATAAGGTGGGAGTGGCCTCAGTAGTGGACAAGATGAGAGAAGTGAGGTTGCGATGGTTTGCTCATATGAAGAGAAGGGGCACCGATGCGCCAATGAGGAGGTATGAGAGGCTGGCTGTGCTGAGTCTATAGAGAGGTAGAGGTAGACCAAAGAAGAATTGGGGAAAGGTGATTCAGCATGATATGGCTCACCTTCAGATCATCGAGGACATGACCCTTGACAGGAAAGCGTGGAGGTCTAGGATTAGGGTAGAAGGCTAGGTAGAAAATGATAGATTGTTTACATTTTAGCGGTAGTTTTCTTATGCATAGTAGTTTTATCATATAATTTTTGGCTGTTCGCGTTTTCTGTTTGCCCTGGTTTTTGTAGTTTTTATATGAGAACTTGAGCATTAATGGTGTTTCTTATCTTGTTTTTTTTTTATCTTATGTTCAAAACATATGGTTTGTCTTCATAAATTTTCAAATACTTTTTTTAACCGAGGGTCTATCGGAAACGGTCTCTTAACCTTGTGGGGGTAAGGTCTGCGTACATCTCACCCTCCTCAGACTCCACTTGTGGGACTGCACTTAGTATGCTGTTGTTGTTGTTGTTCGGTGTGTGTCCAGGCAAATGTACCTGACCAAGCACGCAGGAAATCGGCAAATGCTTGGATTTAGCCAAGAGTTTGGCCCCCACGTTAAATTTCTTGTCCGGGGACTTCTTATCGAAGATTATCAAATCAAGGTTGTCTACAAAAGCCTTGACGGACTTCTTCTCGTTCTCTGAGTCTTGAGGCGTGACGGGTGGTTCTCGAGGTTCGACGCCCTTACGTCTTTTAGGCTCAAACGGTATGTTAGTGACTAGGCATGGCCCGAGCAATTTGTCCAATAGTTTTTGATGGTTCTTGACTTCCCTCTTTACTGCGCATGTGGGGCGGCCACAAAGCAGCTCCATGCAGCTTCTGCTCTCCTCAAATCTCTTTCACTTCCCACGGCGTAAGGTATTTGAGGGCTTAATGAAATATTGACGGTATGGCATACTTCGTGAATCCACGGCCTTCCCAGAATGATCTTATACGAATGATCACATGTCATCACCTAGAAAGACGTCAATTTTGTTATCCCCGGAATGAGAAATTGTAGGATCAATTCCCTGGCGGAACTTTCGCTAGAGCTATTGAAAATGGTTGTCGTACACGGGTTGGGGATTATCTGATGTTGCACTTCCATCTGGCAGACAGATTCCCAATGGATAATGTTTACAATATTGCCCGGATCTACAATACACGTTTAACCTATGCGTCACATACCCTGAGGGTAATGATTAGGGCGTCGTGATGCAAACAGACGACCTCTTGTCTATCATTCTCGTTGAACTCAATTGCATTGATTTGTCGCTTCTTCATAACTTTCGGGCGGGCTTCACAAACCATGATGGCTCTGGCTCTGTTTATGTCGACTCCGGGTCCCCCGAAGATTGTGTTCACAGACTACAGGTTTCCCTGATCTGAGATCGCGACTGAAGGGATTGCTATTGGGCGCGGATTCTTGGTGGGATGCTGGTCTCAATAGCGAGTTAGGAAGCGCTGTTTCTTAAAATTCGGTCATAGTTTCAGCCATGTCGGTCGAGTTATAAACTATTCTTCATTTGCGAAGGGCGTTGATTGTCTGGCTGATGGGATCATTGGAACCCTTGGAGACGTCGACAGCCGCGATGGCGGTGTTTTCTGGGACATCATTGTTGCCACTTGACATGATCGTGCTTTTCCTTCGTAAAAACCTACAATTTCCTGCGCCAAACTGTTTATGCCTAAAATTTTCCTTTAAGGTAAAACAAAAATATTTTGTAAGATGGTCACAAGCTATACAGTAAATATAAAGGAAAAGTATATAGAGCAGTAAAAAGTAAAGAGTTGTATTCCTTGAGAATAATCGGATTCTTAGAGAATTGCTTGATGTAAAATATGGAAGGATGGGTATTTATAGCAATAGATTTACCAAATCCTAATTATGGACTATAGGTCATTGGCATGTTTACTCAAGATGGTGATACGTATTAACCCTAATTAGGAGACTGTAAACCCTAAGGCGGCGGGATGTATGCATTGCTTCTCTTGAGCCGTGCCTGTTGAGCGGCCGTAGCTTAAGGAGAAAGTGTGTATCCTCTGCGCTCGATAACTTGTAGGTTAAGCTGAGTTTTCGCCAGCTGGACTCGTATCCCCATAATTATAAGTAGTGTATTTTTGCTCACACATGCTTGATTATTTCTTTTGTTTCAGTTAGTAAAATGAATGAACAAGTAAATTAAGGGATCGAGTTTTAAAAGTTATATAAGTGAAAACAATACATCTTGTGAGCTTCCTTGAGGACGATTTAAGAAAGACTAAGTGAGTGTATCACCAAGATTTTAACTTGGTAGGTCCTTATTTATACACTATTTTTCAATGTTTCACATAAATATTTATGGTTTATACAGAAAATAACGAGTTCATGAATTGAATCCACAAGTAACATCTAGGTCGACATCTGAGGAGAAGACCACACCTTTTAACACACTATGTCTTAAGAATTTCAAGAAGTTAATTTGTTGCAGTTTAATTAGGATAAATTTTACATGTGATCATCCAACTTATTTATTGCTACACGAAAATCACTTATCTTTATATTATTATCCAAAAATTATCCAACTTAAAATTCACTATCATTAGTTGTTGATCTTTATTTTGTTACCCAAAAATCATCCAACGATCATCATAGTTTGAAAATCGAATTAAAAAATAGGGAACACATATTCATCAATAAAATCAGCTATGTTGGTGTGCCACATCAATGAACATTTTGAAAATTTAAAAGATCGGGATAATATTTGTGTAGATCGGTGCATTGTTTAATTATTTTTGGATAAGACAAGTGAATTTCACGTACAAAAAAGCTGAATAATGTCTGGTAATAAAACAAAGATAAGCAAAGTTACTACTACAGTATTATAGTAACTGATAAATTGGATGACCACTGATATAGTTATTCATTTAATCAATAAGCATATTTTTGGATAAAATGAAGAAAATATGAAGGATAGTATTGGATTTTGTTTTCGCAAGTGATATGAGTCATGTATTTACGAGGTGATCGTGACGTCTCAATGTTAATTATATGCTCAAAATTAAATTTATCTCTGGGATATTCTTATTCCTTATAGTTTTATGGAAAAAGTGAATAAAATTCTAATACTAGTGACATTGACCACTTGTTAAATGGAAAAGAACTGAATAATTATCGTAAATAATATATCTTCAACCATCTTTTGGATCCCAAACTCTATTTTCAATATCCCTAATAATTTTAATTTTAAGGTACTTGTATATCCTAAAAATTGATTTCATGGATTACAATTAAATTTATATTTTAGTTGAGCCTTAGGCGACCGTTTATATAAAAGTTCGATCGGTTGATATATAATTTTATGTTCACAGGTTTGACCGTTTCAATAGATATAAATCCGGTGACAATAAGCCAGTTGTGAATTCGATAACACACAAACGATGATAAGTTGATGTTTGGCATTTTATGCCTATAATTCCTTAATATTTCCTCACGTTTGTATACTTTATTCGCCCGTTTTTAGTTGACGAATGTGATTTTGCACTGATTTCATGTCGTATGATTATAGGTTGGTATGAAGTGCAATTGAAGCTTTAAAGAGCATGATCGAGCAAGAAAAGATTGAATTTGGATTGAGGATTGGATAGAGCACACGAAAGCACGGAACAAAGCAAGCTGCGAACGACGGAAGCAGGAATTTTGCCTGGCGCGGTATGAGGTGCGGCGCGCCACTATAGCGCCCACTTTTCAAACGCGTTTTTGAGCGCAGGGCATGGCCGTTGCGTGCGAGGTTCAACGGACTCTGACTTTTTGAACGTGTTTTGAGGCGCGGGGCGCCAGCTATAGCGCCCATGGAGCGGGTTTGGAAGTCCTATTTCATCTAAGCTTAGGCGTAACTAATTGCTAGGCCTTTGTAAACACTATAAATACTCTTCTACTTAGTTTTTGAAAGAAGTTCAGATTTTGGAGCACGTAGAGGAGAGGGAGGAGCCCTAGATGTCTTCTTAACAAGTTCTTTCGCTCTTTCTCTTATTCTTCTCCTTAGTACTATAGTTTGTTTGTTCTAGGGTTAGAGCAATACATGAAGGTTGATGTTTGAAAGTTGAATTCTTCCAATTGATTTACCATTACAGATTGTTTATTCTTTCTTGAGCCTAATTGTTTGGTTATTGAGGCCTGATAATTGAACACTATCTACGGTTTACAAGTTGAACTCGACAGAGGGAACTTGTGAACGCCAATAAGAAAGAATAGGGCTTGATTGTGAACCTGGGCATCGGGGAACCAATTTGTGAGTAGGATAGACATATAGTTGCTCGCCTAGCTTAACTAATCACAAAATTCGTTAATGCGTGCACGTGATTCAACCCATAGACATATAGGGATTGGAGTAGCATGCATAGACCGTGAAGAATCGAAAGGTTTTCGTGGGTACATTTAATCTGTTAGTTAGCAATCTAGGAAATCAAGAAGTAGAATCAACTGAAAAACTCAATTGGATTGTTCGTAACTCTAACCGTGGACCGTTTTCTTTTATTGATAACAACCTATACTTGGCTCTATTACTTGACTTCAGCTATTTGTTTTAATTATTGTTTTAGTTAGTAAAATCTCAACCATTGGAAAAATATCCCTGAATAGTTCTTAGGAAATTGTTTGCTAGAATTCAGTCATAACAATAGTCCTCGTAGAAACGATACTCTACTTATCACTTTATTACTTGTCGACCACGTATACTTGCGTGTACGTTGGGAGCAACAAGTTTTTGGCGCTGTTGCCGGGGACTAAATAATTGACTGTTTTCTTTTGAACAATTTATTATTTTCTATTCAGGTTTAATTTTTGTTTAGTTTAGTATTGTGTTACTTGTCTTATCATGACATCTATTAATAAAAAATGGTCGAATGATGATTGCTCGAATTTTGATGATCTTTGTCTACTTTGCGGAGGAACCCACTTGTGGAAAAATTGTCCAACTCTTTCAACCCTACGAGACTTTTTATGTGAATTTTCTACCACCTTTGATTGGAATTTTTGTAAATTGTGTGGTGGTCGGTGGAATAATTGTCCTAAGTATCATGCTCCTTCCCCCAATAATTTTGGTGATGATTCTAATGATGTTTGTGAGTTTGACAGGAGCGATAAAGTGCAGGTTGTTAGCGAAACTTGGCTAATGGAGCAATTCAAACTCTTAGAAGCTTATGGGGATTTCAGGAGTGAACTTACAAATATGACGATGCAATTTATGGAAGAAAGAGTGGAGCTCGGAAAAGAGATCGACCGATTTGACTTGGCTATTCACGACTTGGAGGCGAATTTGAGTGATATGGTTGAGGTGTCTAACGCCCAATTATCAGTTGTCATGGATAGTAGATTTGAGGTAGAAGAGTTTAGAAGCCAATTTGAGGAGCAAAAAGTGGAATTCCTACCATTCGACCCAATATTAGTTGATGATGCCAAGGTTGAAAAAATTACATTAGAGTCAAGTGAGGAAGTAGAAAACATCATATTTGAGGACTCTAGTGTTTGTGCAAGTGACGGTGTCAAAAGTAATGATATTTTAGAATTGAAGCTCATTGGACCTCATTCCAATCATTTTTCAACATTGTGTTTGGATGGTGACATGAAAATTGTGCCACCTGAGCCTATGAAGAAACCAAGGGAGGAGGAATAAGGTGCCTATATTTTAAAGTTTGCGATGTCAAGGAGACAAAATGACATCCCTCATTTAAAGGCTAAGAAGTGTAAAATGCGACAATGGTTACTTGGTCTTTTTGTACTTTTGCCACCACCCCAATACCATAGTCGTAAGCTTGAGGCAAAGTTGGGGATTCAATTCATAAGTTCAAGGTGGAGGCAAAAGTGGTGAAGTTTTCTTTGTCGTGCCGCGACGTTAAATCAAGCGCTTCATGGGAGGCAATCCAATTTGCTTGCTTTACTTTTATTTATTTTTATTATTATTTTTATGGTTGTATATTACTTTGGGTGATTCTTTGGATTGCAGGTTCATGTAATGTCGAGTTTAAGTATGGGGTGTCCTAACACCTGCCTAATATTGATGACCTGTTGGGGGAAGTCTGAGTACCCCTTGCTCTACGGACGCTTGGTAGGTTCGTAATGGAGATGGTGCCACTGCTCGCGCCAAAGGCTAGGTTGTTTAGCCTTCAGGAAAGTTCCTTTTACTCTTACACCTTCTTTTTGTCGCACTGAGGACACTGCTTGATTTTAAGTGTGGGGTGGGAAAACTTCCAAAATTTTGAGGTTATGGATGATTGTACCTTTAGGTATTTAATTTCAGCAATTTTTATTTTTGTCGCTTGACTTTATTTTTATTTGTTTCTTTCTTTAGTATATAAAAATGAAAAAAAAAATTAGAAAACTAATGAAAAATTGCAAAAAGATTTTCTTTTCAGTTTTAGTAGTGGTACAGTCATCCACCCCGTGGTTTTTCTTATGGCATCGGTTCTTTTCCACGGGGAGGCCTTTGAACCGGGTAGTTTTTTTATTTTCCTTCTTGTTAGGATTAGAGTAGTTAGTTGTAGGTGGCCCTAGACGAAAGAAATGGGTAGAATGCTAGGTGCCTTTAATTTGTTTGATACAGGTGGACTTGAACTTGTTGCATGTGCTATTTGTGGTGTCTTTTCGTTTTAAATTGTGATGCATGCCTAGGAAAAATGGAATGACCCCCTTAAGATGCTTGAGTCCACTCACTTGACTTTGTTATGAACCTTTGTGCATTAGTGCTTAATTTTCCCCAAGTTGCACTCTATTTGCTTGATTAAGAGTTGTGATGGAGCCATTTTGTGTGGACTCTGTGCAATGTGTGTTGTGAGGCATATTCTTATTGTGTTCCATGTTTGATTATTGGTGTCTAGAACTTGCCCCGTGTGTGTGTAAAGCAAAATCTTAGGTTTGCTCTAGTCGGGAAATGATACAGGCCTTCTTGGATAAGCCGTTGACCTTGATTTGCCTACCCTTATATACACCTTGGACTTGATTGTTGTGATCCATTTTGACCTTTTGTTGGCACCCACAGCGCGAGCTTACCCACTTGTTCTAAATTGCTTTCTATTGACCCTTTACTCCTTAAGCACTTTAATTGATAATTTTATATTATTTTGGAGTTTGTGGTTGAAGTATTGGGAGGTTTTTGAGTAGAACCAATGAGGGAAATACTTGATAAAATTGTGAAGTAGTTGAAGGAGCATTGTCAAGGCTTGGAAAGAATTGAATAGAAAAAAACAAATGAAAAAAAAAAGCTGAAAAAATTGGAAAAAAAGAAAAAAGAAAAGAAATGAATATCCATCCTTGCTAGTGTTGTGCTTAAAAGAAAAATTGCTACTTGTGGAAAAATGTGTGTGAAATTTGTTGGGTGGTGAATTGGGTGGCTTTGATGTAATAGGTGATGTATTAAAGCGATTAGGGGGATAGTCACTATTACCCATATTTATCCTACCAGCCCCTTAGCCTACATTACAACCCTTTTAAAGTCCTAGTTAATCCCGATTGGAGTGAGCCTACATTAGTGGAGTCCTACACTACAGGCAAGCCTATGGTACATCGTGTGTGACATGTGAGCTTTTCATGAGAGTGAGTGAATTCTTTCTATGCTATTGTCCCCGTTCTATTGTTGATATTCATTGTTGTGTGTGATATTTGGGGGACACTCTCTTGCTTCATTTTAGTGAGGGCACATAGTTTGCATGAGATAGGTGAAGTTGTGGCTTCTTGGTTGAGTAGGTAGGGGTGGCTTTGTGGGAGCATGGTTGCAATAAGTCGAGTTTATGCATTTGAGTTGTCTTGGGGTGGTTGTTCTCATGTTTTTGAGTTTGTTATATTGTTGGCATGTTTGTTGGACCCATAGTAGTCATGTATGCATTTGTTCAATGGTCGGTATCAACCATAGTCATAGGCAGACCTGTTCTACCTAGGTGGGGGAGTCATTTGTGATTGCTCGAGGGCGTGCAAAGGTTCAAGTATGGGGTTGTGATGTTTGGCATTTTATGCCTATAATTCCTTAATATTTCCTCACGTTTGGATACTTTATTCGCCCGTTTTCTAGTTGACGAATGTGATTTTGCACTGATTTTATGTCGTATGATTATAGGTTTTTATGAAGTGCAATTATAGCTTTAAAGAGCATGATCGAGCAAGAAAATATTGAATTTGTATTGAGGATTGGATAGAGCACACGAAGGCACAGAACGAAGCAAGTTGCGAACGACGGAAGCAGGAATTTTGCCTGGCGCGGTATGAGGTGTGGCGCGCCCCTATAGCGCCCACTTTTCTGACGCATTTTTGAGCAAAGGGCATGGCCGTTGTGTGCGAGGTTCGACGGACTCTGACTTTTTGAACTAGTTTTGAGGCGCGGGGCGCCAGCTATAGCGCCCCTGGAGTGGGTTTGGAAGTCCTATTTCGTCTAGGCTTAGGCGTAACTAATTGCTAGGCCTTTGTAAACACTATAAATACTCTTCTACTTAGTTTTTGAAAGAAGTTCAGATTTTGGAGCACGTAGGGGAGAGGGGAGGAGCCCTAGATGTCTTCTTAACAAGTTCTTTCTCTCTTTCTCTTATTTTTCTCCTTAATACTATAGTTTGTTTGTTCTAGGGTTAGAGCAATACATGAAGGTTGATGTTTGAAAGTTGAATTCTTCTTATTGATTTACCATTACAGATTGTTTATTCTTTCTTGAGCTTAATTGTTTGGTTATTGAGGCCTGATAATTGAACACTATCTACGGTTTACAAGTTGAACTCGACAGAGGGAACTTGTGAACGCAAATAAGAAAGAATAGGGCTTGATTGTGAACCTGGGCATCGGGGAACCAATTTGTGAGTAGGATAGACATATAGTTGCTCGCCTAGCTTAACTAATCACAGAATTCGTTAATGCGTGCACGTGATTCAACCCATAGACATATAGGGATTGGAGTAGCCTGCATAGACCGTGAAGAATTGAAAGGTTTTCACGGGTACATTTAATCTGTTAGTTAGCAATCTAGGAAATCAAGAAGTAGAATCAACTGGAAAACTCAACTGGATTGTTCGTAACTCTGGCCGTGGACCGTTTTCTTTTATTGATAACAACCTATACTTGGCTCTATTACTTGACTTCAGCTATTTGTTTTAATTTTTGTTTTAGTGAGTAAAATCTCAACCATTGGAAAAAGATCCCTGAATAGTTCTTAGGCAATTGTTTGCTAGAATTCAGTCATAACAATAGTCCTCGTGGGAACGATACTCTACTTATCACTTTATTACTTGTCGACCACGTATACTTGTGTGTACGTTGGGAACAACATAAGTCAAATAATAGATCAGAAGACGGATTCAACACGAAGACAGTTAAATTTAATCGAATAAACATGCCAACAAGTAAAGCAGAATGCGTTGTCGATTATAAGGATGTGCGACTGATTACGAATAATTAATTGACTGACACTTGTTCCGAACAAATAAATAACGAGCAAAGTAGATGAACAAGCAGATCAGACTCCGACAGTGACTTATCGAACGGCTACTTAGTTGCCGATCAAACAATTCGATAAGTTGATAACTTTTCTTAAGCGAGATTTCAATTAAGATGTATTTGTGAGATTACGATTACAGTGAACGCAAACGAACAAGATAATGCGAACCAAACGACTACCTAATTAAGATGATGAAAGTACGTATTAGGAACTGGATAAATGATCTTGTTTAATCGATATTATGATCAAAGCAATAAACAACAATTAACAAGATTCACGATAACAAGTAAACAAAGCAGGCAATAGAACTAGAAAGCAAGTAGTTAAACAAATAATAAATAAATAAGCAAAGCAATAAAGCTTATTGTATTGAGTGATCGAAGGCTTTTGCATCGTTCAAAAAGATGAATCCCTTCCTTCACAGCTAAGTCGGTTGATACCAATACAATGGTGATGTTATGATTATGATGGTGGGTAGTAGTAATAATGGCAGATGATGGTGCCGATAACTTAAGAGGAGGTTTTGTTCAGATGAACGTAACCTTAGAAATGGGGAAGAGGGATCTATTTATAGATGACAAATCTAGGAGAGCCTAACCTTAGTAGAATTCCACTATCACACGCCTCTCCATGAGTGGAGTAGTTTCCCGCGTCTAACAACCTCTGCCAAACGTGATTCGATAGAAATCGGATAAGATCAATCATTCTCATCTATTGTGGCATGTGTCCTTGAATCTTTTGATCACGATTCGGTTGAATCGATCAGCCGTCAGCGATCAACATTTTCTTCTTCTGACCTTATATTATGTCGTCTCCGACATTTGCTCTCATTTTGTCACGTCACTAATTACGTGTCACGTGTGTGATCGGACAAAATCGTACTAATACAGATAGTCCCCCCACTTGCCAAGTGAGTGTTCGTAAAACTTGGCAAGTGGTATGAAATTTACAGCGGGAAAAAACGTGGAGCTTTCGTGGCTCTTCAGTTTGAAATGCCAAACCGTCACTTCAACTTCCCATCAATGCACGTGTCAGATATCATACGGACGACGATTTTTAACCGATTACCGAGGCAATGATGTCTCTTTTGCCTTATAAATACCACTTCAAAACCAAACTACCAAACTTTTACAACTTTTTAATCAAAAATTCTCTCAAAAGTTCTTGCTGTGTTCTTCAAATCTTTGCTACAGATCCTCCATTGCGAAGCTTTAATCTTTGTTACCACCTTTCTTTTTAGTTGTTACTCAAAATATTTTCTAAAAGCACTTTATCTGCAAAAGATGTCGCCGACGTTGTTGGTTCCACCACTCTTTCTTTCGTGATACCGCCGAAGTCAATCGCGGTGGTGGAACAAGCCACCGTCGCTTGTCCTTCTGAGAACAAGAAGGGAAAAAAGCGAAATAAAAGAAAATCAAAAGACTTTGGCCCACAAAAGCTTTATCCGGAGATTCTTCTGAAGAAATTTACTTATGACAACGATTGCAAAGTCAACGTTAAAAGTGAAACAGAAAAGATGAAGTAGAAAAACATCCCCATTGATTCTGTGTTTTGTGCAACCACTCCTGAATCGATGTTGAGAGTTCGGGAAGACTGCGATTGGAAAGAGTGAAGTCGATGTGGAATGTCCTTCGAGGAAATCCACATTGGCCACTTACCATGAGTGCCATTCGGTAGTGCTGACTTATCCATTTTCAATCTGCTTTACTCTTTCGATCGATCCTTTGATCGAGGAGTTTTGTCGAATGTATAATGTGTGTGTTGGGCAACTCTCCCCGTCGATATGGCGAACGGTGGTCATGATGCGCTTTATCGCGAGGAAGGCTGAAGTGGAGCTGACACTTCACCATATTCTTAACGTTTACTCCCCTCGTGTTTATAAAGTTGGGGTGATTAACCTTGCAAAACAAGGTCAGAGGGCTTTGATCTCCGAAAATGACGACGATCTTCGAGGGTGGGACCAACGCTTTGTTTTCATCCCTACGGATCAACTGACTGCCCCAGGAGCAGAGCCACTTCCTAATGCATGGAATCGAATTCGTAAGTGTTCGACCATCTTATGTTTTTAATCAATTCAACCTTCTTCTAAATTATTTATGTCTTCGCATCTTCAGCCGACAAAGTTTTGTTCGAGTTGGTTCTTGACATCGAACCGTGGCTGATCAAGGTTTCGAAAGAGACCACTAACGATGAGAGAGCTTGGAAGCCAATTGCAGCTCTCTTAACGTTGAAGGTAAAAATCATGGTATGCCTTGTTCTTTAAACGATAGTTGTATTTGGCTAATTCCCTCTATTAACAGAGAGATTTACGTAGGCATTACGGGTGCCGGAGGCAAAGCCATCGATGAAGAAGATGGAGTCGAGGAAGAGGAAGAAAAAATCGATGACGCTCCTCCTCCAAATAAGAAAAAGAAGTCTTACAAAGGCATCAAAAGCAAATACCTTGCCAAGAATGTGGAAAAAGAGCAAGGGGTTGGCACATTGGCCAAACCCCAATCCATCGAGGAAGTGATGGCTGGGGCGACTTTGGCTGTTGCAGCAGTAAGGGCTTCCGAAGAAAGCGTGCCAGTATGCGTGGTCCTCGAAGATGAGGCGGGAGAGAAATCGGGGTCCAAACAGTTGGTAAGGCACCCTAAGAAGCCAGTGAAAAAGAAGCTTCAAGAAACAGCCATTCCACTTAGAGTGGCTGAACAATTCGAGGAGTCTTCAGTCGATCTTACGGGTGAAGGTCACCTTCCCTTGTCTCCAATAGCTGAAGGTTTTGAAGTCACATCGGGGTCTGGGGGTTTACCCAGCAGAGAAGACGCCATCATTTCTCGAGGTATTGTTGCCGAAATTGGGGACACGATCATCGACGCGATGGACCAAGATCTCGAGGAAAGAGACCCGAAGAAGAGGAAAATGTCGGGTCTAGATCGGCCAATGGGCATGATGAAGTCAAAATACAATGAGAGTACTGGTTGGTCATTTTTTGTACGTGGACCATACTGACCCATTGATCCCTTTCCCTCGAGGTGAGGATGTTGCAGCCTTCGTTGCTTTAGAGGCTGCTGAGGAATTGGGTGAGAGGTCAGTCACTATGACCGTTCCCGGCAATGTTGACTTGCTTAGATGCCACTGACGCCTTGCTGACTACTTCTTCGAGGCGATGGGCCCAATGGAAAAGGTTCGATTGAATATTCATAGCGATTTGAGTCTTTTTTCACAAATCGCTTTTGCTGGTTTCACGGTAATTTTTCGACTCCTCTTTTCATTTCTTCGAATTACAACAACATTTATTGAATTCTAACTCTGGAATACTTTCAGAACACCATGTTGGCAATCGAAACAGCTGATCGAATTCGTCAACTCCGGCTGGGGCCACGGTCTTAAATGAGCAAATTGCCCAGCTTACCTCGGCTGGGGAGGAGTGGCATAGAAAATTGAAGGCCTTGAAGGTGGAACATGCTGAGCTTGAAGCTGACTTCGACAAGAAAACGAAGGAACATGCCTTTCGTGAATCTGAATTGGAATCTCAGATTCAAGCTTTGAACGATCAGCTCAATCAGCGCTAGACCAGAATGGAAAGCAAGTGTGCTGAACTGAATTCTGCTTTAGAAAGCAAGGATCGAGAGCTTGCTAAGCTATCCAATGAATTCCAAACTCTCCGTGGGAGCAATGAAGACTTAAACGCTCAAGTCAACAGCTTAACGGAGAGAAATCGAGTTCTTCACCGGGAGTAAGGCACTCAGAGGCGCAACCTTGAAGAAGAATTTTAGAAAAGAAAAGATCTCATTCTTGCTGAATCGAGGCGTGATGTGCTAAAGGAGATGCTTGAGTGCAGTGTTGATGTTCCCACTAAGTTGGCTGAAGCCATAGCCATTGTGAGGCTTGCTCGTGAAGACTTAGGCCTCCCTCCAAGCTCCTCCGATGAAGGCTCTGATAGGGATGACGAATGAAATTTTCAGGACTTAGGTTTTTATTTTGCTTAAGTTTTAACTTTTTTGACCAGTAGTTGTGGTCGTTTTTGTTTAGGAATGACGAGGCCATTGGCCGATGGATGTAAATATTTCCTTAGAATGAATGAATTTTTCTTTCTCATTTATGAATTCTTCTTTTCCATTTATTGCTTTAAGTATTAATTTTCAAAGGCAGAGTTTTGTCTTTGCTTATTTCGAAAGATAGGTTAATTCAATCGTTTGAAGTTTCAACGTTCTAGCAACAGTCGTCAGAAAAGGGTGAAACGATTGGGGCCCAATATACTTAGCGCGTGGTGAAGAATGACGTCTCATTTTCATGTAAGTTCACTCTTCGAACACTTTGAGTTTGGTATAATGTCAACTTAACACTTGGTCGTCAAAATCAAAATAATGTAAGATTCGACAAGATGATTGATGAGGAGTGTTGTATTTTATTGAAGTATTGGCCGTTATCCCGCGCTTAATACATCATTCGATCAATCAGGTCGATCGATTAAAAAATGTGGCTGTTTAAAGGCGCTAATACTTAAAAGATTCTTTGGTCGCTTGTGGACCGTTTCCATTTTGCCTATGTTTTGATCTAACCGAACTGTCCCCAGTATGGCTGTTTGTTAGCTGCCGACCACTGCTTTGACCCAATAAGGGCCTTCCCGATTTGAGTCCAACTTGCCATCGTTAGGCTCATCTTTCTTTGGCCATTTTATCTTTAACACATAGTCACCTACGTTGAAACTTCTGCATTTAAGCTTTTTGTTGAGATAATTTTCTGCCCTTTGTTTTTGTGCCTGTATTCGAACCAAGGCTAGATCTGTTTTGTCTTCGAGCAGTTCCAACTCTACCAACATTTCCTCTTTGTTCTATTCTTCGGTTGAGTGTGCAAACCGTAGACTTGGTTCACCCACTTCAACCGGAATTAAAGCTTCCGCTCCGCAGACAAGTGAAAATGGAGTCTCGCCAGTGCTGTTTTTCACTGTTGTTTAATGAGCCCACAATGCACTTGGGAGTTCATCCGACCAATTACCCTTTGATACATCCATTCTTTTCCTTAAGTATTCCATTATTGTCTTGTTCGAACACTCAACTTGTCCGTTTGTACTTGGATGATATGGAGCTGATGCAATCCGCTTGATCCCCTATTTTTTGAAGAAAGCTGTAACTCGCCTTTCGATGAATTGCATTCCGTTATCACAAGTGATTTCCTTCAGTATTAAAAAAAAAAAGCACATTATGTTTTGATGGATGAATTTGATAACTTCCTGCTCCCGTGTCTTCGCTAAATCAACTGCTTCCACCGACTTAGAAAATAGTCAGTTAAAATTAATATAAATTTTACCTCACCGGGAACTGTTGGTAGCAGCCCGACCAAATCCATCCCCCACTTCATGAACGGCCTCAGCGATGTGACCGGATAAAGGGGCTCTACTTGTTGATGTATGAGGTTTCTGTATCGCTGACACTTGTCACACTTACGAACGATTATGTTGCATCATCTCCCATAGTTGGCCAATAGTAACAAGCTCTAATTAGCTTTCGTACCAACGACTTGCTTCCGGAGTGATTACCGCACTCGCCTTCGTGGACTTCCTTTATCACATAACTTGTGACATCTGGTCCGACACACTTTGCTAAAGGCCCACTAAACATTCGCATGTAGAATTGGTTGTCTAATAGGAAATATCTGGCCGCTTTAGCTTTGAGTGATCGGGCAGCTTTTTTGTCTTTGGGTAGAATACATGCCTGCAAATAAGAAAAATACTTGTTTCTCCAATCCCAAGTGTGATTGACATTGTTTACCTCTTTAATACTTCGACAGAGTGGTGACTCAAACAAGTGCACGACTGTTTCATCGAGTTCTCCTTCGATGGCTGCAGATGGCATCTGCTTCGATGTTTTCTTCCCTCGAGATTTGAGCTATCTTCCACTCCTGAAAAAAGCTAAAAGATTTTGTACCTTGCTGAGTGATTGTTGCATCCTTATGTCCTGAACACTAAAGTCTCCTTGGATTTGATTCACCACTAGTTGGGAATCGCTTTTGATGTCCAACCGCTCGATTTTTTAAGTCCTTAGATATCTTAAGACCTGCAGCGAGGGCCTCATATTCGGCCTCGTTGTTAGTTTTGGCATGTAATTTAATTGCATACCTCAATTTTTTCACCGGTTGGTGCTATGAGCAAGGCTCTGAGGCCAGTTCCTTTCACGTTCGATGCTCCATTCGTATACATCATCCAGACTCCATGGTCTGGATCCCTCATCATAAGCTCCTCCTTTTTTCCTCCGGAAGAATGTTAGCACTAAAATCTACTATAAAATCAGCCAAAACTTGTGATTTGATGGAGAGATCCGACCGATGTAAAATACTTCGTAAAGGAAAAGTAGTTACGACAGATATAGCATGGCATTGAAAATATGATCTTATTTTTCGTGCTGCTATAACTAGTGCAAGTGCAAGTTTTTCTAAGTGTGGATATCTTGTTTCTGCATCAAGTAGTGTTTTTCTAATGTAGTAAATAGGAAATTGTTTCCCTCCATCCTTGCGAACGAGGACAACACTCACAGCTGCTTCGGACACAACCAAGTATATCATCAACACTTCTCCTTCCATCGGTTTTGAAAGCAATGGAGGATTGGACAAGTACTGCTTCAATTCTTTGAGGGCTTGTTTGCATTCCAGCGTCCAATAAAAGCTAGTGTTCTTCTTCAGCACTGAGAAGAATTTGTGACATTGTTAAGACGACCTCGAGATGAATCTACTTAGATAGGCTACTCAACTAGTCAGTCGTTGAACTTTCTTCACCGTTGTCTGCTCATCGGGTAAGCTTTCTATTGCTTTGATCTTGTCCGGATTTGCTTCTATTCCTCTATGTGATACGATGAATCCCAAGAACTTGCCGGATCCGACCCCAAACACACATTTCTTCGGGTTCAGCCTCATATTAAACTGCCTCAATATTGTAAATGTCTCCTTCAAGTGACTCAAATGATCTTTTTCCTCCAATGACTTTACCAATATGTCGTCAATGTACACTTCCATCGTTTTACCAATCAAGTCCTTGAACATAGTGGTGACCAACCGTTGATAGGTAGCTCCAATATTTTTGAGACCGAAAGGCATGACCGTATAACAATAAGTTCTCATATCCGTTATAAAGAAAGTCTTTTCCTGATCTGCTGGGTCCATCGATATCTGATTATAGCCCTAGTAGGCATCTAAAAAGCTCAACATTTCATATAATGTCGTCGAATCGATCATTCTATCGATGTGAGGCAACGGAAATGACTCTTTTGGGCAAGCTTTGTTTCAATCCGTATAGTCTACGCACACCCTCCACTTTCCATTCTTCTTCGGTACAACAACTGTGTTTGCCAACCACTCCGGATACTTAACTTCCTTGATGAATCCATTCAGCAATAACTTATCCACTTCGTCATTAATAACTTTTCTTCGAAAACCACCATTCGGTCGCTTCTTCTGTTTCACCGGTCGATGTTTTGGGTCAACATTTAACTTATGCATAGCAACTTTGGGATCAATTCCTATCATGTCCGCGTAGGACCAAGTAAAGCAGACGGAATTATCTTTGAGGAAAGATATGATTTTTGACTTTATTTCGAGGTCTAACTCTGCCCCGACGTACACTTTCGATCTGGATGGTCATCGAACAACACTACTTCTTCCAATTCCTCTTCGTAGAGTCTCTCGCCTTTTGTTTACTCGGTTCCCTGACATATGCCGGAATCATAGCGAAGTCCTTATCCGTTGGACTTAGCTTCGTTTCATTGTCTTGGACCACAGAATCCGGTGGCTGTAATTGTTATTGTTGAATGCTTGAGTTAGCGCCGCCCTGACGGCTACTAAGTAGCATTCTCGAGAAGTTTGTTGTTCACCTCTAATTTTACGCACTCCCTATGAAGTGAGAAATTTCAGAACTTGATGTAAAGTCGATGGAACTGCTCCCATAGCGTGGATCCATAGTCGACCAAGTATTATGTTGTAAGTCATATCTCTTTTCATCACCTGGAACAAAGTTTCATTTTCGACACCTTCCGCATATGTCTTCATCATAATTTCCCTTATTGTTATTTCGCTTGAGTTGTTAAATCCAGATAAGAGCGTCGATCGAGGTACGATTTTATCATTCAACTGTAGTTGCTCCACTACTCTTGAGTGAATTATGTTGACCGAACTGCTTGCGTGGATCAAAACTCTTCTCATATCGGCATCATCAATTCTTATTGTAACTACTAAAGCATAATGATGGGGATGGATCCTTTCATCAAAATCGAAATACCGGAACATGATGTCGACGTTCATATCCTCTCGTGTCCTCTTATCTCGTGTAAATGAAACCTTTGCATACTTCTTTGTGGTATAAGTTACTCCACATACCTCAGCCTCTCCGGTGTTGACATTCACCGTTTTCCTCGGAGCAGGAGGTTTTGGTGGTTGGTCGTCTTTTTTCTTGTTGAAACTGTTTCGTCCCCTTTTGGTTAAGAGTTCCACCAAGTGCCCCTTTTTTAACAAATTGGCTACCTCATAACGCAATGCTTTACACTCTTCGGTCGTATGACCGTGTTCGTGGTAAAAAGCACACCATAAGTTTTCATCTCTTGTGTTCAGATTCGTCTTTATGCGGCCGGGGAATTTCATAACTTTTTCACCCATTCCCCTCAAATGATTCACTAAATTGGATGTCGACACATAAAAATTATACTCTGAAATTTTAAGGGGCAGTGGTCGATCTCTTGGAGCCAAGGATGGACCCGACTGCTCATTCTTTGGTTGATTCCTCGAATTACCAGCTTCGTGGTTGTTTTCTCCTGGTCGAGGGAAACTGTAGGGTTCCCATCGTTGATCCTTGTAGTTTCTCCTATCATATTCGACTTTCCGTGGTGGTCGTTCGTAACGTCTATTATACTCAGCTAACTGCAACTCCTCTTCTTCAGCTCAAATTTGGATCGCATTTCGATGGGAAGAGCGGCAAGCGTCGTCGGAGTTACTTCCCTCAAACGCTCCGTTAGGTTCCTACAGGTTTCTGAGGCATGCACACTTAGATTATTTTGGAATATTAAACAAGCCCACCTCTCTTCCACATGTGGTATGTTAATCTTTTCAGCGTTAAACCTCTTCATGAATTCTTTGATCGTTTCATTCGGACGCTGTTTGATATTCAAGATGTCCTCGACCCTACGCTCAACCTATTTAGCACCTGTATGGGCCCTAATAAATATCTCTGTCATCTCATCGAAATTCATGATCCCGTTTTTGGGCAATTACATGTACCACTTCAATGCTCCCCCTCTGAGCGTTTCACAAAATTTCTTGAGACTCACCGAATTTATCTCATCAGCTGTCAAGACATTTGCCTGCACCGCGATCGTAAACAAATCGACATGATCTGTCGGATCTATGGTTCCATCATACCAGAGATTTTTCGGTAACTTGAAAGTTTTTGGAATCGAAAAAGGAGCTGCACTTGGTGGGCATGGTCGTTTCGATATCGATTTCGAGGAAGAACAACTCGTTAACTTTGGAACCCTTGGCAACCTCTCCATAAATGTTTTTATCTCTTTAAACTTTCTTTCTACTGAATCATTCACAACTGTATTCACATTAGCCATCACCCTTGCTTCAGTCATAACGGAAGTCAGAGCTCCCATAGCCACGGTGGTCGTACCTTATCCTCCGCATCCAACCCCCGCTGCAGGTCCCCATGTTACGGCGCCCTGAGGAACCGAGATCGGAATGCCTGTAGGAGGTGTGATCGGGGAGGTAGGCGCTCCATGTTCAAAAGAGCCAGACATAATTTCCAACTGTTTGTGTATAAACTCGAATTGTGCATCATGCTTTTCCAAATATTCCATCAATGTCATATTAGTATCCACCGATGTAACTTCGACCACGGGTTCCTTGCTAGGTCAATGTCCTCGAGGCGCATTCAACTTTGAACCGGTGGGAATGTGGTCGTGAGGCGAATCCTATTCTTGGTGGGTCGAACCCCGTCATTGGGATTTTTGGTGGGTTGAACCCCGTCATTGGGATTAAGCTGTTGTGTGCCGTCCAAAGCGGCGGTGTCATCAACGTTGTGTTCATATGTCATTGCAAAACAAGAAAACGAACGTAAGTAGTATCAACGATCAAATCTCAAAATAAATCGATTGCCTAGGCCCGACGGTGGGCGTCAAATTGTATATCCTAAAAATCAATTTCAGGTATTACAATTAAATTTATATTTTAGTTGAGCCTTAGGCTACTGTTTATATCAAAATTTGATTGGTTGATATATAATTTTACGTTTACAGGTTTGACCGTTTCAAAAGATATCAAACCGGTGACAATAAGCAAGTTGTGAATTCGATAACACACAAACGATGATAAGTCAAATAATAGATCAGAAGACGGATTCAACATGAAGACAGTTAAATTTAATCGAACAAACATGCCAACAAGTAGAGCAGAATGCGTTGTCGATTATAAGGATGTGCGACTGATTACGAACAATTAATTGACTGACACTAGTTCCGAGCAAATAGATAACGAGCAAAGTAGATGAACAAACAGATCAGACTCCGACAGTGGCTTATCGAACGACTACTTAGTTGCCGATCAAACTATTCGATAAGTGGATGACTTTGCTCAAGCGAGATTCCGATTAAGATGTATTTGTGAGATTACGATTACAGTGAATGCAAACGAACAAGATAATGCAAACCGAATGACCATCTACCTAAGTAAGATGATGAAAATACGTATTAGGAACCAGATAACGATCTTGTTTAATTGATGTAATGATCAAAGCAATAAACATCAATTAACAAGGTTCATGATAATAATTAAACAAAGCAGGCAAAAGAACAAGCAAGCAGGTAGTTAAACAAATAATAAATAAGCAAAGCAGTAAAGCTTATTATATTGAGTGATCGAAGGCTTGTGCTCTGTTGAAAAGGATGAATCCCTTCCTTCACAGCAAAGTCAGTTGATGCCAATATAATGGTGGTGTAATGATTATGATGGTGGCAGAATAGCAGTAATAATGGTAGATGATGGTGGCAATAACTTAAGAGGAGGTTTTGTTCAGATGAACATAACCTTACAAATAGGTAAGAAGGATCTATTTATAGATAACAAATCTAAGAGAGCCTAACCCTAGTAGAATTCTACTATCACACGCCTCTCCATGAGTGGAGTAGTTGCTCACGTCTGACAACCTCCGGCAAACGTGATCCAACAAAAACGAGATAAGATCAACCATTTTTATCTGTTGTGGCATGTGTCCTCGAAATCTTCCGATCACGATTCAGTTGAATCGATCAGCCATCATCGATCAATGTTTTGTTATTCCGACCTTATTATGTTGTCTCCGACATTTGCTCTCGTTTTTCCACGTCACTGATTACGTGTCACGTGTGTGATCGGACAAAATACGACCAATACAGTACTCAAATATAATGAATAATTTCAAAGTTTTCCCTAATAATATTCTGCTCATAAGGCCAGTTTATATTAGCTGGTTAAAAGTAGTTGATATGCATCAAGTGCTAAAAAATACTTTATTTAGATGATGAAGCTGATAATGAGTACTCCATTGACGTGTTTGGTAAAATGGTATTAATAAAGACTTTTTATGTTAAAACGATTAAAATGCCCTTAAAGTTTAATATAAAAATATAAATATAGAAGTATCTTTACATGTAAAAAAGATGAATTTATGAACATATAGAATTAAAAAAAAGTTAAAATTTTATTTTAAAATGATATTTTGAGGTAGACAAATTAAGAATTTACTTTGCTCTACGATGGTTTCAGTAAACAACTTGTATAACCAAACTATGGGTAAATCACTGGTTCTCATCAAGATGCCTCTGAATGCATTTACTTTTGTTAATGAAGCATAGTATTTATACTAATATGCATTTCAACCCAAAAAAAAAAAAAAAAAAAAAAAAAAACAAACAAACAAACAAAGAAGACCTACAAGAAATTTAATTTGTCATACGATATTGAAGGAGGAGATGAGTGGAAGTAGATCTGACGTTGAAAAGTAGCACTTGCATTTTTGTAGAGCTGAGACTATCAAAAGTTTACATGTATTGATAATTGTGTTGTTGGACAATAGAAGGTAAAACAGCTATAACTTTGTTCAATATGTAATTAAAAGGACGGTGTGTGTTTTAATGTGATGACCTAAATGCTCATAATTCGGAGTTTCTTCTTTCGAGTTTGGAGTATTTGATAGCAAATATTTTTTTCAAAGTGGGATTTTCTGACATAAGTTCGATTGAACTCGAATAGGGTGTCGAGCATCGGATAAAAATTAGGGCAAAAAGAAAATGGTCATAACTAAAGTCTAATGATTTATAAGGGCCCCCCCGCCCCCCCCCCCTCCCCCCCAAAACAAATTCCTTTTTCATAATAATGGCACTGCTTGTCCTATAGTATATCTTGCTGCTTTGATGAATTATATCTTTTTATATTGCTGTACTTTGCGCTCAATATTTCTGAGGTTTGATGCCAATGTGCATTTAGGATCATTTTTATGCCGAATTTGATAAATTTTACAGTTATTTGATACTGCTTTTAGATCTAGGATAGGCTTGCAAATAGTTGTTGCGAACTCTTTTCACGCTATTATACCCGACGTTTAAACATTTTTCAAAATTTTTATCAATTTGATAGCCTCCAACATATCTACGCATTATTCATGAGAAACAGACCTGTTCACGCCGTACATGCTCATCTTTACTTATGTAAAGTTTATTGCGAAGTAAACTTAAATAATTTGAAGATTTTTGAAACTTGTGGTTTAAAACAAGGGTGATTTACAAAACTACTCATTTAACCATACTTATTTACATCAGAATACCTATTACATTTTTGTCCACAAAATATTTACTCTATACCCATTCCTTAAAACACTGTCTCTCCTCCCCCTTTTACCGCTCTTTTTGCTCTGTTTCTAAGCCCCAATTAATACAATCAATTATGCACATTTTTCTCCCAATTTCACCCGATTTATGCCTTGAATTCTTCATTATTATCATTTTTTAGCATCAAATTTCCAGATCGATCGTCCTAATTCAATATCAAAATCCTTGCTTTTTTTTTTTTTTTTTTTTTTTGAATTTTAGGTCAAATTTGTTTGTGTTGTTTACTGCTAATCATTGCTTAGCCATCATTCACACAACGCAAAGAACAAATGGATAAACTTACTGCAGGCGAGGTTGGGGTTGAGGGGTTGTTAGCTTATTTCCTCAGAAATAGAATGACTATCAGGCGCCAAGATAATACCTAAGTAAAACTTGTCCTAACAACATTGTCTTTCCAGTCTCATCAGTATTATAATTTTTCATGTTATGGACCAAAAAGAGAGAGTAAATGTTATCGCAGCATTTAAGGCTATGGTTTCACCTTAAAATTTAAATTGATTTATAATTACAGATCTGCCATGCTAAACAAAGGAACATTACTCCCCGACAGGAGTTCATATTATTTAACAAATTGACCAAATATATTTGCTATAAACTTTTGTTGTATACCATTATAGAATACAGTATACACAAATAGTATACAACTTTAATTTGTCACTATACATTAGCCTATAAACTAATAGCTTCTATTGTATACCTTTCTAGTAAAGAGTATATCGCAAATGGTATACAATTTTGTTTTGTCAAAACATCTTTGCTACAAACTTCTCTTGTATACCTTTCTAGTATATGGTATACCCCAATGATATACAATTTTAATTTGTCATAATATATTAGCTAAAAAAATCATGCTTCTATTGTATACCTTTCTAGTAAACGGTATACCCCAAATGGTATCAACTTTGTTTTGTCAACAAGATATTTCCGTATTATCTAAAATAAATTTGCCTTTATATTGTATACCTTTCTAATATACCGTATACCTCAAATGGTATACGACTTTAATTTGTCACAACATATTTGGGTATTAACTAAAAAGAACCATGTTACTTCCTTTGTAATATACGGTATACCCCAGATGGTATACCTTTCTACTAAATCAACTTTAATTTGTCACAATATATTAGCCTATAAATTAAAGACAATCATGTTTCTATTATATACTTTTCTAGTATACGATATACCGCGATGGTATACAATTTTGACTTGTCAAAATATATTTGCTATAAACTTTTCTTGTATAACCTTCTAGTGTATGGTATACCCAAATAGTATACAACTTTAATTTGTCGCAATATATTAGCCTATAAACTAAAAAAATGGCTTATATTGTATAGCTTTCCAGTAAACGGTATACAACTTTTTTTGTCGATATATATTTATTATAAACTTCTCTTGTATACATTTCTAGTATACAGTATGCCCCAATGGTATACAACTTTAATTTGTCACAATATATTAGCCTATAAACAAAAAAATTGCTACTATTGTATACCTTTCTAGTAAACGGTATACTCCAAATGGTATACAACCTTGTTTGTCAATAAAATATATTAAAATATTCTTTGTTCAATAAGTCATACATTTCGGTCCAAACACAAAAAGTATACCAATATAGTATACAGTATACCATAAAAGGTATACTATCTTTGAAACAACAAATATCAATACATCCATTTTTTCGATAGTAGCTCACAATTTTCGATTAAAATATAAAAAAGTATTCCAAAAGAGTATACAAAACAATGAAAAAAGAGAAATATATATAAGAACAAGAATAAGGAAAAATCTAAATTCTTATATTTTTTTCTCTAGAATTATTCAGTACAATATACGAATAAGATATACAATATATGTTCTTCAGCTAGCTGTTAAGCAGTTCTCCGATTTTGATTCAATTCTTTCAAAGATATTTCAACAAATCAACTCAAAATTTAATTTATCCACTTCATATATCGTGCACACCTCGATCACAATCAGATCAAAACAACTACAACTACAAATTCAACAAATCATGTCTATGAGTTTCAAACTTCAGGGTCCTTCAGTAGTGGATCTGCCATTTCCCTTTCCTCTATAATGTGTCTGATCTGAAAAACTTTCTTCCTTAAGAAATCACAATAATAGATATTCAATTTAAACTAATAGAAAGCTGATAATATTATAATAAAAATCACACGGCCAAATATATATACTTCCTCAGTTGCGATCGAAACTATTTCAACTCTTAGAATGGAAGTATAATTGCTTCATTTGGCTAACATAAACAAAATTTATCAAAATAATCATAAGAATTTTTTTTTAAAAAAAAAAAACTAAATAGAGGATGATCAATTCTACACCAGGTTTGGTTTGGGAGAAGAGATTTATGTGTATCTATTTATGATAGAAGATAGAGTTAAGATGGTGAAGGAGAAGAGGTATTGGAGAGAGAAATGAATTAATTGGTATTTTGGGGTTTGAGATAGGGCTTAAAAAAGTCAAAGAAAGAGAAAATGATTTAAGGGTGGGTTAAAATCCAAATGGGCACACGGGTAATTAATTTTGGCCAGATGGGCATGTGGGTAATAAATGTTGGCCGATCTTAAATGGGTAGATTTGAGTAATATTTTTGAATTCATGGGTACATGGTGTAAATGTCCCTTAAAAGAAATTATATATAAGGCCTTTTTACACATATATACAAACTTACACCCCTATATTACAAGAAAATAACAACATTTCTAAAATTACATAACATAGCATTATTTTTTTAAACACATTTTACATCAAAATATTTTACCTTCATTTCCCCAAATTCAAAACCCTTCAAATCGTGCATATCCAAAGAGGAAAGCAACCACAGAAACAACAACACCGCCATCATTTCCACCCCCACCATCCAGACCACCCCAACGCCATCAACCCCAACTCCAGATCCAAGACAAATAGTAACAGGGAGAAGCGATTGCCTGCAGACTTTTCCGGTGAGGTACAACGGCATCGCGGCGTGAAGGGGCACCGCCTGCGAGATTTGCTGGTGAGGTACAACAGCACTGCCGCGTGAAGGGCGACCGCCTATGGGCTTTTCAGGTGATGTACAGTGTCATCACGGCGTAAAGGGCGTTCACGTTGAGTAGGTGTATGTACTTTTCTTAGGGCTCTCCGTCAACGGACCTCGATCACAACGACATAGATTAATGTAACCATTCTATGTGAAAATATTTTACTGGTGCAAAGAGAAATCTAGGAGGAAGAGGCACGGGCTTGGGCCCCAATAACGGCTTAAAATGTTTCTAATTATTTGGGATTTCACTGTTGTATTGTTGGAGGAATCAGAAGTTTTCCATAAAACACCCGCATCCTTATAATTTTTATGGACTCCTCCCACATATGATCTATATTTAATGATAACCACTAGAACTAAATGGAATCTGCCTTTCTACATGTCATTTTATCCCTTACTTTTCATCCGTCCATTTTTTATCACCTTTTTTACGATGCAAAACAACCTGAAACGGTGCAGAAATAGTTAGATACAATGTTGAAATAAACAGATATGATACAGAAACAGTTAGATACAATGCTGAAACAATCTGAAACAATACAGAAACAATTAGATACAATGCTGAAATATTGCAGATACAGTGTTGAAATGATACAGAAATAGTTTGATATAACGCCGAACACAACCTAAAATGGTGCAGAGACAGTTAGATACAGAGCAAAAATAGTGTAGATACAGCACTGAAACAGTCTAAAATAACTAGTGAAAAAGTTCGAAACAAAATGTAAAGAATAATATGAAACGATGTATAAAAAGGTGAAATAGTTTAGAAACAGTGAGAAACAACACACAAACAGGACGAAACAAAAGCTAAAACTGTCTAGAAACAACTAAATATTATCCATAAATAGTTAGATATGGTGCAGAGCAGTGCAGATACATTGAGATACAATGAGATACGATGTGGTTGGTAGGCGAGATACAGTTAGATATGAGGTGGTTGGTAGGTGAGATACAGTAAGATAAAATGAGATACGATGTGGTTGGTAGGCGAGATACGGTTAGATGCGAGGTGGTTGGTAGTTGAGATACAGTGAGAACAATGAGATATGATGTGGTTGGTAGGCGAGATACGGTTAGATACGAGGTGGTTAGTAGTTGAGATACAGTGAGAGACAATGTGGTTGGTAGGCGAGACACGGTTAGATACGAGGTGGTTGGTAATTGAGATACAATGAGATACGATGAGATACGATGTGGTTGGTAGGCGAGAAACGGTTAGATACGAGGTGGTTAGTAGTTGAGATATACAGTGAGATACGATGTGGTTGGTAGGCGAGATACGGTTAGATACGAGGTGGTTGTTAGTTGAGATACAGTGAGACACAATGAGATATGATGTTGTTGGTAGGCGAGATATGGTTAGATACGAGGTGATTGGTAGTTGAGATACAATGAGAAATGAGATGGTTGGTAGTTCAGAAACATCGAGATACAGTGAGATACAACGAGATACAGTGCGGATGGGATGAGGAAAAGTGAAATTGGGGGAAATGGGAGGATTAAAAGTGAAATTGGGAGAAATAGTGGGAAAAAAGTGAAATTGAGGGAAACGGGAGGAGTATAAGTGAAATTGGGAGAAATGGTGGGAGGAAAAGTGAAATAAGGGGAAATGGGAGGAGCAAATGTGATAGTGGGGGAAATAGGAGAAAGAATGTAAGGGTTTGGTATGTTATGAGAAAATATTGTTATGTTTTTGCTATGTTTATAATTAACTTCTCCTTTCCTCTATAATGGATAATTTTGCTAAAATATTGCTATGTTTGGTAATTATGTTCTAAAATGGTACTTTTGTGTAAAAATTTCTATATATAAATGTGTGGCATAAGTATCTTATTGAGGGTAAAGTGGTAGTTTCAATTCAAAATTATTTGCAAAGTTAGCGCCCGTTTGTTTATAGTTTTTAGGGATATTTTTTGGGAGTTTTTGGGAGAAAAACTGTTTGTTTATGCTATTTGATCAAAACTTCTCCTAAAAAGTCCCAAAAATTCAAAAAGAGCTTAGAGCTCAAAGGCTCTTTCTGACGCAAAAAATTTGTTTCCAAAAAGTATGTCCAAACACTTTTTCATTTTCATATCAAACTTCACACAAAAAGTCTTTTCCAAAAACTATTTGGGAATCTATGTCCAAACGCTAGCTTAGAATTGTGACATTCTTTTTTGAATATACTAATAAAAAAATAGTATCATCATTTTTAAACGGGATGGAGTAATAATTATTAATTTGTACATCTATTTAACTTATCGCTTAATGAAAGTAAATTAACATGATTATGTTGAGATTTTTCCTTATTTATGGACATATGCTCGTATTATTGTACTTCTTGAAGTCTTCACAAAAATTTACAGTAAGCATTGGATTTTACAGTGCTGCCATTGGTAGGTCCTGTATATTAAATCACACATAAGAGAATAAATAAAAAATGCTGAGATAAGAGAAAGGACACCCATCCGCACAGGGATAGACAGTGATAACGAGGTTAGGGCTTGAAGGGCATGTCTGAAATCAGCAAGTTATGCAAGTGCCCTTTGCACTAATTAAGGAAAGTTCTGTGCTTCTTTTACTTGTTGTAAAGTTTTGAAACTGACCAAAACAGCTCCCTTACTTTTTAAGGAAATGTCATCATGCCCTTTGACACCCAGAGGTTGTCGGGAACATGCAAACTATCAGATTTTGGGAAAAAGTGCCTAATGACTAACTCTAAATCATTGACAACAATCCCCCTCCCCCCCGCCCCTCCGCCCCACCATTATTATACAAATCATGTATGTGTGTCTGTATGAGAAAAATGTAAAAAGGACAAAGGGACATTGAATATATTCTATATGGACTATTTAATGCATGACTACCAACTCTTCTTCTAGTACTTCAATTCATCAGATAGAATTGTCATTCTTGAAATTAAAACTTTCACAATGCTTAAGGAAATTTGAGCTGTACAATACCATTATTCAGTTGGCCCTTATGTAAGCTACATGAATTTTTGTAAAGGGCAGAGACATAATATTGGAGGTTGGGAAGTCACTTTTATTCATATTGCATAAAAATATGGCATACTGGCCTGCTCCTACTAGCACTACAGTCTCTAATATGATAAAAGGCAATAAGGCCTTGGAGGCAACAAACTTAAACGAATTCTTAGACCTTTTTCTGTGTTATTGTCTTTATTTTGCTGTCAACCATAGCTAGCCCAACATAATTGTCCAGTCGAAGTAGTTACTTCAGTAGATATGTTAAATGTTGGTAAGCACAACTTGAAAAGTACAATAGAAACTCTTAGTCACTTGCGTGTTTATCACTTCCACTTTAATTTGCTGATAAAATATTACTTCTTTTTCTTTATCATTCGGTATTTTTTGATACTTGCTTTTTGTATTGGATAAAAATCACCGAGGTGTCGAGTAAGACTTCGAGGTGTAACACGAAGATCGCCCCACGAAGCAAACTCCCGAGGAGAGACTGCATAATTCCTCACCCCGGTAAATTGCCTCAGGAAACGAGGGGGAGTGAGCTCGAAGCACTGAGCTCGGAGAAAAACCTTGTAACCTCGAGCGGATGTCACATCTCGGGCCAACTTCTGTAACCGTTAACCGTTCCCCTAGCATTTAAGAGGAAGATCATGGGTCAATCAAGATTAAACAGGGAGTAATGGCCATAAAGGCACGATTATGATATTTACAACGTCATTTTTTCTCCTGATTATAAATAGGATTCATTTGTAAACAACAGGACACGATCAATACAATACTCGACTTTTACTCTCTATTTGTCGTCTCGTTTATCTTTTAAAATATTTTTTGCCTCGTTATTTAAAGCTTTTCTTTCAGTTCGAATTCAGCTTAGCATCAAACATCACTTCGATACAAGCAGATTACCAGTTTAACCTATTACAAGTTCGATTTGTTGTCCTATCCTGATTTAGGCCAACACAAATTGGCGTCGTCTGTGAGGATGTGGTAATAACGTTTGTTCCGAAGACCATAATTTCGACTTTCAACCGAAAATAAAATGTCAGACACTGTCAATGACAATATAACTATCCAAGTGTCCGACCAGACAGTGGGTATCACCGAGACCAATGGTGGAATCCAATTACAACCAACTGGCACGACACCGCCCTTTAGCCCCATCCCAACAAACACCTCATCTCCACTAATTGGGTTGACGCCCCCAAGCGGGTCTGCTCCGCCGATCGGTCCAATACCTCCTGTAGGAGCATTGGCCGCCCAACCAACATCCTTAAATACTGGCGACCCCTTCCAACAGTTCATGGTAAACTCACTACAGCAAATGAGAGAGCAGGCCACCGCTCAAGTAGCCGCGCAAGCCCAATTTAATGAGCAATTTCGGAGTTCTTTACAAGCCCTCGCTGGGAATGGGAGAGTTCACTCTGCCCTCGGCAATATCCCCTGCATGATGTTTAATAGAGGGAACAACACCACCACTCCTGTTGGAATAAATACAGGAGGACTCCGAAATGGGATTTCGTCTGGGGTCTTGGGGACTATAATATCCACAGCGTCACAAACGAGCATCGCATCTGATTTTGAAAAGTGGAAGAAGCAGTTCGAGGCCAGCATGGAGAAACGACTCGAGAATGTACCAGGGGTCCGCAAACCCCAACGAGCACTAGACATTGAAAAATATCGCCAATTACCCTTCAAGCCTGAAGCTGCTCCAGCGCCTGTCCCAAAATATTTCAAGTTACAAATTCTGAAGAAGTATGACGGGACGACGGACCAAGTTGACCATATTACAGAATACATGGCTATGGTAAAAAACAACGACCTAACCCCGATTGAAAAAGAATCCAGGTTCTTGAACAAATTCGCTGACACCCTGGAGAAAGGGGCGTTGCGTTGGTACATGCTCCTCCCTTCTGAGTCTATTTCCAGCTTTGATGAATTGGCGAACATGTTCATTAAGGCTCACACTGGAGCTCAAAAGATCCTTAAAAGAAAGGAAGACATCTTTGACATAAAACAAGGATACCTCGAGCTTATCAAGGACTTCCTCGAGCACTTTCAAGCCGAGAGGCTGCGGCTGAGTTGAAGAAAGAGCTCCAGCAGTGGCAAGCTTGAACCAGGGACGAATTGCACGACAGATCCACATCAAAGATCAGGCTCAAGGAAGCAGAATTGAGAAGAACGGGACGAGGTCATTCCTACCAAGGTCGATCCGAGTCCTTTCGACGCACCAATGCGCCACGGAGGAATTCAAAACGACGATATGAGCCATACAACGGAACTCAAAGGCAGCACATAAGTCAACGCCTCGGGGGGCATCAGCAAGTGAGCCAAAGGCTCGGAGAAAAACTGGATCATCTTCCAACTAAAAATCTTCGGGCCCATCTTTGTTATCCAAGGAGAAAGATCTACCTCGAATCTCTGAGTATAGTTTCAATATATCTACTTCCGAGCTAGTGAACGCGATCAAGGGAATGACTGACCAAGGAGTGAGGCAACCCAAAGACATGAGAACACCCCCCAAGCAAGAGGGACCAAACCCAACATTGTGAATTTCACATGGACTATGGGCACACAACTGAAGACTGCAAAGCATTGCGTCTCGAGGTGGCACACTTGCTTAAGAAGGGGTGTTATCAGAATACCTAACTGACAAAGGGAAGCACAATTATTGGAAGAACAGAAGAGAAGAGCAACCACCTAGAGCACAATCGCCGAAGAGGGTAGTGAATGTCATCACTGGGGGCTCGGAGGTGAATGGAATAAACATTGTTGCAGCAAAGAAAGTGGCAAAATCATCCATTACAACGGAGAAAAGAGCAAGAGCAAGAGCAAGAGAGTCAAGCAAAGAGATGGTATTCAGCAAAGAGGACTGCGATGGGATGATGCTTCCCCATGATGATGCGCTAGTAATCACGCTAGGATCAACGACTGTAATGTCAAACGAGCTTTTGTTGACCTGGGTAGCTCGGTGAACATCATCAACTATGGAGCGATCAAAAAGATGTGGTTGAAAGATTTAGTCATACCAAAGACAACCATACTGGCAGGGTTCAACAATTCCACCGAGAAGACTTTGGGACAGATAACCCTCACAACTACTGCAGAGGGAGTGAACAAGAAAACCACCTTTCAGGTTATGGCCGAGAACATACCCTATAACGTCATTCTTGGGAGGCCTTGGATCTACGAAACGCAAGTTGTGCCATCTACTTTCCATTAAGTGATCAAGTTCCCAACTTCATGGGGAATAAGAACCATCCGAGGAGAACAACAAACATCACGAGAAGGTTATTCAATAGTAATGAAGAGTACAGTCGCCCCGATAGGGCCAATGAAGTAGCAGCGAGTGGAGACTCAACAATATGGGACTTCGCCAGGCAAAGCCCTCGGAGCACGAGCAATTACCTCGCCAAAGGATCACCCATAGGACTTGCTTGAATAAATTCATGCTACTCTAGATTCTTTTATCTAAGTCCTATTATGACCAGGCATTCATTGTAATAAAGGCATGCATATTCGATTAATGGAATAAACTTCGATTCGTCATCTTTTTATTCTCATTTGAACATGCATAGCTAGTCATAAGTTAAGCCTACGGCTCGAGGGCGAGACGTCGTCCTAAGCTAGCTCGAAACAAAGAAAAAGTCTAGCAAGCAAATTCATAAAAGGAATATTCATTAATAAAGAGGCTCGAAGGCCCCAAATATTTACAAGGCAAACGACGCAAAGGCCTTAACCAAAAAAGAGACAAAAGCTCTACTCTAAGCCTCCGCTTTGGAGTCATCACCTCCCTCGTCTGAAATCTCACTACTTGAAGGGAGATTTTCCATCAGTCTCTGGGCCACAGCAGCATCGCTCTCGGCCTTGGCAATCTCAGCATTAAGGTTAAGCCCATCGCGGCACTCCTTCAGAGTCTTCAGCCTCGTCTAAATAACGGCCCAATTCTTATCCACTTTGGCCTGCGTCCTCTTCATTCTTAGCCTCGAGGAGAAAGAATCAGCCTTGCCTCTCAGGAACTTGACCTCGCTCTCCAGCTGACTCTTTTTCTTGGCCAACTGCTCTTTCTCCGCGGCCATTTCATTCATCTTAAGCATCTTATGCTTTAAGTCGTCATGAAACTTTTTGGCCCTCTCACTAATAGCTGACTGAGCCTTGTTCCTTACTCGCTTCAGCTCAGCATCACAAAGCACCTTCAGACGGGCCATCTTCTTCTCAATGTCAGATTTAGCCTCGAGGGCCTCAGTCATCTCGAGGTCGGACTTGTTGGCAGCATTTTTAGCCTGCTCCAACTCGAGCCTTGCGTTCACTAGTTCCTTATCGAGATCACTCATCCGAGCTTCGAGACCCGCTCGCTCTCGCCTCCACCCAGCCCTAACTGCCGAAGCTTTTTGTCTCGGCTTCACTCTATCTCGACAGCCCTGATAGAATTGATGTAACACTGCAAAAAGGAATCCTAAAAATACATAGAAGCAAAACGACAAATTGAAAAGAGAAAGTTAGAAAAAGCATACATGAATTGCATGCTGAGCAGCATCAGCCATCATATCGGAGATGGGAGACTCCTTAAGACGATAACGTTCCTTAAGACCTAGGAGTCCACGGAGGCTGATCGGGACTTGGATGTCGCCATCAAGAAGACAAAGCTTGGAAGGAATCTCAATATAGCAAAATTTCCTCCAAGAAGACGCATCAGGAGCAGGCTCAGAGGCGGCTCAAGGAGTCTTGTCCCCACTCGAGATGGCCCAGCCTCGTCCAATTTCATTTTTGCCGAAGGGGGGTTGAATGTTCCCCTCGTCTTTATCAGCAGCCTGAACTGGTTCAGGATCATGAGTAGAGGGAACCACAACCTCATCCTATCTTAACTCCACCTCACCAACAGGAGTGAGCTCAGGAAATGGGACACGCTCAAATATAGCCCGCTTTGCTTCCGGAGCTTTCCCCGAGGACAACTCTTTTTTCCTCAAAACTGAAAGATGAAGGGAAGGAAGTGATAAACAGAACAAACGAAACAAATGATTAAAAGAAGAGGAAAAATACTCGACTTGTTTTAGCCCCAAGGTCCGGTGACCCCTCGGGAGCCATCTTCTTCTTCTCTTTATCTTTTTCCTTTTCACCCTTTCCCTTCGAAAGGTTTCCAATCAAATCTTCCAGAGCATTTAAGGCATCCCCAACCTCGGGAACCTCCTCTTTCTTGTCCTTCATCTCTTTCTTTCATTTCATCTCCTTCGGTGCAGTGATCGCCCTCTTGGGGAACCCTACAACAGAGAAAAGATAATGAAACATCGAAGTGCAGGACCTCGAAAAACTAGACCAGACTTAAAAGAATAACTCACCATGCCGTTTACATGCCCATTGGTTTTCATACAAAGCAGCCAAAACCATCCACGACTTCTCTGGCCTAGGTTTGGCATCAATAATAGCATGAACCCATTGAACCAAGTTCTTTGGGCGAACGATCGGGACCTCCTCGGCTGAAAGAATAAGAACAAGGAGTAAGAAACGAGAAAAATGAAAATGAGTATAAACGAAGGAGGAAACACTTACGGGCTCAATTCCATCGCTCTGGAATATCAGGCTTCAAGGAGAGAAGATTGATGGGCAAGAGGACAAAGCACTCATTCCACCCACAGTCCTCGAGATCCTCGCTTTTCGTAATCAGTGAGTACGAGCCCCATTGTTGAGCTGAACAACTCCATCTTTGTGGACGGTGGGGGAAAACAGAAACATGAGATGATCGAGGGTGAAAGTTACCCCCACTAACTTACTCAAAAATTCGAGGCACTGAATGTGCCTCCATACCCCAGATCCAATCTGGGCTAGATACACTTGGAAGGTTCAACAAAAATTATCCAACACTTCGGGGATAGGGAGAGAGAAACCGATCGTGAAAGGATAATTGAAAACGAAGGAATGCTCCTCGACTCGATCACACACTCGACTCTCGGGGGCGGGGATACCAACCCTCACCTTGGGGCCCCAAATGAAACCAAAGTGAACCAGATGAATGTTCGTCTGAGTAATCAAGCTCGGCATATCCCCCACAGGAATGTTCCTTCTCCTCATAGCCTCCGATTCAGTTTGCAGCTGCATAACGAAATCTTTTGAAAGATCAATTTTTGAAGGAATGACGTGGTGGGGCTTGAGCTCCAAGTCATCAGAAATGAGTTCATCGTCGCCCACGTCCGTTGTGGCAACTTCCTCCTCCTCCGGCGTAACTACTCCGGCAGCCCCAGCCATAGATGAGCGGTGTTTTTGATCCACACTGCTGGGACAAGTAAGATCCTCTATGTTGAAGTCAGGAGGAACAACAACGTCCAGCGGTTCAGGGACATTAACAAATTCCCCCACCAATAATCATGGTGTCAACATATGGAGAACGTGGTGAATTCTGGTGAGACATTCTTCAAAGATCTTTTGGGTTGGAAAAGAGGGGAAAATTCGAGAGTTTTTACTGTAGAAGAAGAAGAAGAAGAAGAAGAAGAAGAAGAAGAAGAAGAAGAAGAAGAAGGAGGCAAGGATCGACCATATATAGGTTAGAAGCGCCATGATTACAGCCGCATAGGGAAGACAAAAACGCGCCCAATCAGCGATCGCCATGCATGATTCATGGGAATTTTAAGTGAAAACCGCCGTTTTCAAAATTCACGGTGCAAAAACAGCCACGTCAATCTCCCGCCTAAAGTTCATTCCACTCCCCGATAGATTTGGCAACCTCTCGAAGAGTGAGAGGACTATCTGTATTGGATAAAAATCACAGAGGTCTCGAGTAAGACCTTGAGGTGTAACACGAAGATCGCCCCACGAGGCGAACTCTCGCGGAGGTACTGCATAGTTCCTCACCCCGCTAAATTGTCTCAGGAAATGAGGGGGAGTAAGCTCGAAGCACTGAGCTCGGAGAAAAACCTTGTAACTTCGCGCGGATGTCACACCTTGGGCCAACTTCTGTAACCGTTAACCGTTGCCCTAGCATTTAAGAGGAAGATCGTGGGTCAATCAAGATTAAACAGGGAGTAATGGCCATAAAGGCACGATTATGATATTTACAACGTCATTTTTTCTCCTGATTATAAATAGGATTCATTTGTAAACAACAGGAAACGATCAATACAATACTCGACTTTTACTCTCTATTTGTCGTCTCGTTTATCATTTAAAATATTTCTTGCCTCATATTTAAAGCTTTTCATTCAATTCGAATTCAGCTCAGCATCAAACATCACTTCGATACAAGCAGATTACCAGTTTAACCTATTACAAATTCGATTTGTTGTCCTATCCTGATTTAGGCCAACACACTTTTGGATATGATTAATTCAGATTCACTCTGAAATGTCCCACTTTGGAAGAGGGAAGGGGGTAAAGAACTCTTCATCAAAGACAACTTCATTTCAAGGACTCTAATCTGATACCTCTTGATAATGGTAGAGGGATACTTTTTAAAAAAAATATTAAAAAAATTAAAATCTTTGGAACTATGTTAATTACAAGCTTCTCATTGAGAGGGTTTTGATTCTTTTGAAAGTTTAATTTGGCTTACTTATCTTTTCTATTTCTCACCTATTTCAATTTAGTTGACCCGCAATGGAGCCCAGGCAAGCCTACGGCAGGGCCTGCACAAAAGTATAAAAGCATGGCAAGATTTCGGGATAGATAAATCATAAACCCACATTTTTTAATAGAGCGACTTTGAGAGCGTGGGGAGGAGAAAACGATCTATGACTTTGCTATTCATCTAAGGTACCTCAACCTAAAGACGGGGATGCTTCTAGATGCAAATAATAATTTGACAAAGTGGAATATTCAGAAAAATTGCAACCATTCTAAAATTATCTCTTGCAGCTAATGTTTATCTTCTAATTAATCACATAACATCAGCAACTTAAATAATTCAATTAGCCAAATCCGATAGAATACACATTTACTTCGTCACTAATTCTCCTTTCTTCTTAATATTTTAATTTTTTAGTTTTTTCCTTTAGCTTTAAAATAGTTATTACATATTCCCAATGAGTCTAAATCTAATAATCGAAAGCAACCCAAAAGTTCAAAGTCTTCCGAGCAATGATTACACGAAAATCAAATTCCGAATTATCAAGGCGAATCCAAATAATTTTTTCACAAAAATAAATAGCTATTGCAAGACTAGCTTTACCAATCAATCTAAATAAACAAACTCACAATTATGGACTAAGTAATTTAGGGAATTCATTTATTTTAAATAACAACTCTAAATGTACTAACATATCTATAATATTTCATACAGTAAAATAAGCTCATAAAATTAAATAAAAAACTGAAAAATGCCTACAGAAGCAGCTGGCCGGCGGTTTACAGATCCGGTGGAATCCGGCGGCGAATCCCACGAAGGTGGATTGCTGCAAAAATAAAAAAAAAAAAAATTAAACCCGTTTGATTTCTGTTTTACCGAGAAAAAGGAATAAAAAAGGGAAGAAAGTTACCAAGGAGGTAAATGAAGAAGGTGAGGCGGATCTAGAGTTGTTTGAAGGAAGAGATGGGAAAATGGGTGTTTGATGAGAGTGAAAATGGGAGAGAGAGAAAGAAAATGGGTGTTTGAAGAAAAGAGAGGCGTGTGTTTTGTTTTCTGATTGATAAAATTTAACGTGTGGTTAGGGACGGCGGGTCGTCTCTAAGCAAATACGGACGGCGGGTCGTCTCTAGCGTGTGTATATTTTTAATTTGACAGATAAGCTGCGAGGGCGGGCCGTTTCTACGCAAATACGGACGGCGGGCTGTCTCTATACATCCGTCTCTAAATTGTGTTTTTCTAGTAGTGAACTCAAGTATAGTTCAATTGATAAGAATCGAACTAAATTAGACATGTGTTGATGGTTTCGTTACTGCAATGGTAGATTTTGGACTTTGAAAATTGAACTAAATTCTACATATCTAAGAATGTCATAAGAAATGTTAAGGGAATGTTAAGCGCTTGTGGTCATGCAATGCATGTTAGGATAGACCTGTATTCAAATAGTATAGATTTACGAATAGACCTCATTTCCAATATAGGATATCACGGCATAAAGTGTGCACAAAGTGTGCTAGAATAGAGCCCATATCTTGATAGACCTCGTTTCGGATATAGATTTAAGGTTGCATATTAATAAACTTTTATTCTTCCACAAAGTAGGACATGAAAATTGCGAAGCAGGGGAGTAGCAGTTTTATTGGTGCCACATATGTTGATCATGTTATTACTAAAATGTACGAATAGTGAATAAATTAAAGGAGTAATTCTCTTCAGAATGTGAAGATCAATTTCCTTATAGTCTAACAGGTTTGTTCTTTATTTTGTTCCCAGCAAAGTGAACTATTTTTCTTGTGATTTTAAACAAAACGGTACTGGTACTTCATGTGGGATTCACTTTCCTGATAAATACACCATTTTCTCATGTGGCCCGTGCGTTTGTACATTCTTGTGCAAGGTCATAAAAATGAAAATAATGTCTTAGTCAACATCATGTAGTCTTCAAGCTTTAGATTATTTTTTTTTAAGTAAAATTTATTCCAAAATAGATATGCTAGACATCAGTAGCAAAACAGGAAGAATTGAAGAAAACATAATTGTTGTGAATTTTGCTATAAGGATGTCTATATGATTTTTATATATTAATATGCATATCTAAATTATGTTTTGTCAATAACCAATGTGCAGGTAATGAAGGAAAATGCAACTTTCTCTGACTGTAAATTATTTGATCAGAGAAGCTAGCTGTTTTTATCTGCTTAATATACACAAAATCTCCTGAAATAACCATATAAAAAAAACTTCATCCTCACAAAGAATCTTAACAAAATAAGCAACGACATAGTTATACAAGGACTGATCATTTTAAAACTGGATTCGTGTACGTACTGTTCCAAACATCACAAGGCACACAACAAATGATGTCATAACCACAAGAAATCGGAGGGGCGGGGTTGGGGGGGGGGGGGGAGGGGGAGAATAATTAAGGAGAAGCGAAGCAGCATGCAAATCTAAGTCATCGATGCCAAAAGATTAGCAAGTTCATTAAGAACTTCGAAAGTAATTATTATACATCTAGAGAAGATAGTAACTTTAGAAGATTTACTAAAGAACTTTACCTACATAACATGGTAATATGGGATAGAAAATAGTAAAAACTGATAGAAAATATAACAGCTAGATTATATATCTAGCCGGTCTCCCTGCACCACATTTTTGCATCTTCATACTCCTGATCATAGTTAAAGAACTGAATTCAAGAGAAACTAAATCCAATGGAAATGGTGCACTTTTTGTTAAGTTTCCTGTCCTTCCTTTTATTTCTTTTTTCATCTCTTTTCCTTTCTTTTTCTTGAACTAGTAAAAAGTTAACAACTTAAGTCTGCAAACCTTAAAGCAGTGGAAATTTGGTACTAAGTGTATCCAAGTCGAAGTTCTAAATCCAAATCTTCCTTTGATTCATTAATCATACCAATTCCCAACTCCAATCTTAGAAATTCAGACCTCTTCATCAACACTTCATTACATTCTTTTCCTTGCATGAAAGTATCAATTTTCTCAAATTTTGCACTTCCAAATTTTGTCAAATCTCCAGTTTTTGGCTGGTGACTCACATGACTTATTTGAGAGCCACTCGCAGTAGAAGAAAAAGAATGGGATATCAATGGAGGTAATCTTGAAAGAAAAGGAGGGAATTTTCTTGAAGGAGAAGATGGTGAGGATGAAATAAAACTAGGGTTAGGGTTAGGGTCAACATTAGGATTTGGTTCAAGATTAAGGTTTAGAAGAGAGTATTGATGAGTACCATTCTCTCTTGGCGGTGATTGTAGTCTAAGCCTGGCTCTATCTCTTCTATGAACATTCATATGACCACCAAGAGCTTGAGCAGATCTAAATTCCCTTTTGCAAAAGCTACATGTATAGGATCTCGGAGGCCATAAAAATCCTCCTAGTAAATCTCCATCAACACCTTCAAATGAACTTCCATAATTATCCCATGAATCTTTGACCTTGTTGTTGTTGTTATTCAACTCTTTCATGCTTGTGTGTTTGAAATACTTATTAGTGAAATTATTGTTTTTCTCCATGCCTGCCTACTCTTTTTTTTTTTTTTTTTAACCAGCCAAACCTAGCAAGATCAAGGGGACAACTAGCAGAATTGTAGCTTAGTACACTCTATAGCCAGTTTTTTCTCTTATTTGTTTTGTTGTTTGGAGGGGAGGGGAAGAATGAAGATAGGGTTAAATGGGAGAGTGACTAGGGCATAGGTGATGATGATATAGAGCTTACCACTTGGGACATTGTGCCTGTATTTGTGAGAGACAAAAAGGAAGTACTCCCTCTGTTTAAGTTTATTTGTCCAAATTCAACTTTGCACTACAACCAAGACAAAATAAGAAAAATTAAACTTGACAAATCTATTCTTATTTATTATACTTTGTTGTAGTTTCCAATTAATTGGAAAGGAATTTTGAAGAATTTGACCATTTAATGTCAAGGGTAATTAGGAAGAACATAGCTAATTTTATCTTGAATTGCTAAAAGGACAAGTAAATTAAGAATTTGACTTTGCTAAATTTGGACAAGTAAATTTAAACGGAGGGAGTAGTGTTTAGGGATTTCACACTCTTTTTTATTTAATTATATACTCTAAACTCGATCTATTATGTTTTTGCTTGATGTTTTATGTTGGTTAAACAAGTAACATTCATTTTAATTTACTGCATCAGTTTGATCTGGTGGCACGTTGAAATGTGTGACCTTTAATTAGGAAATTGAAACCATAAAATAATAAACAAGCAGCAGAAATTCCCATTGGAGAACATTTAGGAGAAAATGCTCTTTGTCCTGCCAGGTTTTTCCATTTGCTTATTCTAGGAAATAGAATCAGAGGATGTTCCTCTGGTTTATAAATACATAGATTAAGCATTATGTCATCTTTCGTTTATATTTCCAACGCGCTTTTTAATAATTTTGAACTCAGAAACTGATATGCTCTCGGTTTGATTGGTTCTTGAACAAGAGGAGTACTACATTGTGTCGTTATTTCTTCTCTTTTTTTCTTTCTTTTACTCCCTACGTCCCAAATTAGTTGTCACTTAAACAAAATGTGTTTGTCCCAAATTAGTTGTCATTTTAGGATTTCAAGGCTAAATTGATTAGTTCTTTCCAACTATACCCCTAATAATTAAAAAAATTCTCAAAAAAATTAATGGTGAAACATTAAATAGGGATAAGATAGTAAAATAAACACCCTATTTAATTACTTTCTTAATGGGCGTGGAAAAGTTTAAAGCGACAACTAATATAGGACGGAGGGAGTATTTATTTATTATTTTTTTTTCTAAAAGTTATGTGATAATATATTATTTTTAAGAGATAAAATACATAAGAACACATTAACATATTATTAATTCATTGATTAAAGAATTTTATTAACAAAAATTCTGTCAAGCTCTTCAAATTATATCGACATTCTTCTTTGAAAATATTATTGTAGATAAGTATACCAACTTACCAAGTATTTAACCAAAAATAGTACCCATATACACATGATTATATGTATGTTGAGTTAGTTAATATTGTGTTGAGTTAGTTAGGGACTTCAATATAAATAAGAGAGGACTAAAGTATAAATAGAAAAGAAGCTAGGAGTGATTAGAAAGTTAGTTAGTTAGTTTGTTATAAGTAGTAGTTAGATGAGCTAAGAAGCTCATTACTGTAATAGTGAATCAAAGGGGATTTGTCCCAAAATATCTTCTCTCTACTTCAATTAACCTGAGCTCAATGATTCCATTAATAGAGGATTTAACATGGTATTAGAGTTCGTGTTAATGATCTAGAGCTAAAGGATCAAAGCACTGCAGGTACTCTTCAAGATTTCTCCAATTTTTTCACCTAGGGTTTCTCAATAAATTTCTTCAAATTTTCTACAAAATTCATCATTTACAAGCTAATAGCTATGGCGGAACAACAAAACAATGTGACTGACCTAAGTTCAATTGATCATCGTCATCCTCTGTACTTACTTCCTTCAGATACACTTGGTTTAATGTTAGTTTCAGTGCAATTAACTGGAGCGGAGAATTATGTTGTGTGTAGTAGAGCGATGAAGATATCTCTAGGAGCTAAGAAAAAACTACGGTTTATTGATGGTACTTGTGTAAAAGATCAGTATGAGGGTGAACTAGCAGAGGAATGCGAGCGTTGTAATGCTTTTGTGTTGGAAAGGATCATGACACGGTGAAGAAAAAGCTATTGAGTGGAATAGTGTATATAGAAGATGCTCAAAGTGTGGATGGACCTCAAGGACAGATTTGATAAGGTTAATGGAAGCAGGATCTATCACCTGCATAGAGAAATAGCAACTATTTCCCAAGGTACCTCTAGTATCTCTAGCTATCATTCAAAATTGCGATTACTTTGGGATGAATGAACATCACTTGTTCCACGTCATAGTTGTTCATATGAAAAATCTAAGGACTTCATTGCTCATCTTGAGCAACAGAGCCTTTTTCAATTCCTTATGGGACTAAATGAGAGCTATAGTGCTTCTAGGGGAAAATATTGTTGATGACACCACTGCCTAGTGAGAGTAAAGCGTTTCGTGAGGGAGCCAAAAGAAGATCATTAATAATAGTGATTAACATACTGTTTTGGCTGGTATGAAAGGAAATTATCCAAATTATAAGAAGAATCATACCAAATGTGACCTTTGTGGTTGCAAAGGACATCTTAAGAAGGATTGCTACAGAGATAAAGGTTTTCCTCCAGGTTTTAAGAGCAAGAGGAATTCCAATTTTAACAATGTACAGTTCTCTCATTTCACCATCTTAGAGTTTTAGTCTGTTTGTGTTTTGCTACTGTAATTGAGAGAACTGCCAAGTTTTCACCAAGGGCGATAACAACTGTTCACATGGGCTATTCATTCACTCAGAAAGGATAAAGACTTTACAATACCCAGGATAAGTTTATTAGCAGAGATGTTACCTTCAAGGAAGACATTTTTCCTTTCAAGCACTCATAACAAAGTTTATCATCACCTATATTTACACATCAGTATGAAGCTCCAGTTGATTGTTATTACGATTAGTCAAGAACAGCTGATTGTTATTATGACTACTCAAGACCATTTGGTCCATATTTACAAGCACAAGAACCAGCAGAAGACTATTTACATGATGTTCCTTACATTGAGGCTGATTTGTACTTGGATGAAGAAGTGCCACCATATGTACCAACACCTATAGCTGCTGATCAAATTCCTGTTGAGGATCCAGCTCCAGCTCCAGTTCCTTCTCAGTTAGTTGTGCCATTAAGAAGATCACCTAGAGAATCTGCACCTCATATATGGCTGCATGATTATGTCTGTCCTAAACCCAAGCATTCTGCTAATATCATTACTTGATCATATCCCATATCCAACTACATTAGATACACTGGTTTATCATTTAAATATATATCTTACTTGTCCACTGCATCAGATAAAGTGGAGTTAACTTGTTACACTGAAGTTGCGAAGGACCCTAGGTGGGTTGAGGCTATGAAAGCTGATATCAAAGCCTTACTTGATAGTCAGACTTGGGAGGTAGTTCCTATTCCTAGAGGAAAGAAGACTATTGGCTGCACGTGGGTGTACAAGATCAAATACAAATTTAATGGTGAAGTTGAAATATTCAAGGCCAGATTGGTGGCTAAGGGTTACAGTCAACAAGAGAGTTTGGACTATCAGGAGACATTCTCTCATGTGGTTAAGATGGTTACAGTCAGGGCAGTTACAGCTTTGGCTGCAATGTATGGCTGGCCCTTGTACCAAATGGATGTCTATAATACTTTTTTGCAAGGGGACCTCAAAGAAGAAGTTTATATGCAGTTTCCTCCTGGTTTTGGTATCAAAGGGGGGAACACATGATGCGGGTTACTTAAATCACTCTATGGTTTATAACAGGCCTTATGGTTTTAAACAGGCCTCAAGACAATTGAATCTTAAGCTGACTGAAGCATTGCTCAAAGTTGATTTCAAACAAAGTCAGCATGACTACTCTTTGTTCACTTTGAAGAGAAATGGAAAGAAGGTCATCATAGTTATGTATGTAGATGATTTACTAATAAAATGATGCCAAGATGATTCAAGAAGCAAAGGACGGGTTACAACATGTCTTCAAAATCAAAGATATGGGAATCCTTAAGTATTTCCTTGGGGTTGAAGTATGCAGGTCACAAAAGGGAATCTTGTTATGCCAAAGGAAATATGCATTAGAGTTAATAGCTGAGGTAGGACTAGCTGGAGCTAGACTGCAATAACTCCACTTGAGCAAAATCAAAGTTGACCTGTGTGGAACTGGATAAACTCTGTGGGGTGTGACAGATGATGACCAACTGAGTGATGTAAAAGGGTACCAAAGGTTGATTGGAAAATTATTGCCTCCGACTCTGACAAGACGAGACATAGCATATAGTGTGCAGGCACTAAGCCAATTTATGCAGGCTTCTAAACAGTCTTATTTAGAAGCAGCATACAAAATAGTAAGGTACATGAAAAATAAACCTGGTCTTAGAGTGATAATGAGTTCAACTTGAGATAACAGTGTCATAGCTCACTGCGACTCAGTTTGGGCAAGTTGTCCTAATTCAAGAAGGTCAGTAACTGGCTATAAAGTTAAGTTTGGTGAATCATTAATTTCTTGGAGATCAAAGAATTAGTCTACAGTAGCAAGAAGCTCAATTGAAGCTGAGTATAGAGTCATGGCATCAACTGTTTCAGAATTGATATGGTTAACAGGTATGTTCAAGGATTTATGTGTGAAGATTACAACTCCTATACGACTGTTCAATGATAGTAAAGTTGCGATCCAAATAGCAAACAATCTGTGTTTTCTGAAAGAACAAAACACACAGAGATTGATTGCCATTTTATTAGAGAAAAAATATTGTTTGGGTTGATTCAACCAGAGTATTTGTCAACAAATAAACAAGAAGCAGATCTGATGACCAAGACACTTAGAGGAGCTCAACATCACTATCTAATGACTAAGCTATGACTGCTCAATATTTCCACACCACCTAGCTAGCTTGAAAGAGGGTATTGAAGTATGTTGAGTTAGTTAATATTGTGTTGAGTTAGTTAGGGACTTCAGTGCTAATAAGAGAGGACTAAAGTATAAATAGAAAAGAAGTTAGGAATAATTAGAAAGTTAGTTTGTTTGTTATAAGTAGTAGCTAGTTGAGCTTAAGAACCTCGTTACTGTAACAGTGAATCAAAGGGAATTTTTCTCAAAATATCTTCTATCTACTTCTATTTATCCAAGCTCAATGACTCCGTTAATGGAGGATTTAACATTAGCCATGCATTTTGAGCCAAAAGACCTCAAGAAAATAACATTAGTACCAAGCATATACTGCAATGGGTTTCTATATCTCAACTTTGCTCATTAGCTGCTCTGTGATCTTTTGCTAAACATATCATTTAGCCACTAATTTTACTTCATGCTTGTTAGCTTGTTGAGTCTAATATCTATCCAATCCAGTCCCCATTTTAGGATTATTTAGTCTAATCTCTCTTTCTCTATATATTCTTTAAGTCATTTCTTACTTGTCGATGAAGCCATCCATATATATTTTTTTTGTCTTTAAAATTTTTATTACATAGGAGAACGGGAAAGGAGAACGTGGATACGAATCTGCACCATTGGAGTAGAAGTTTAAAATGTCAACCATTTAAACAACCTTGAATCACTAGTTAGTTATATGTCCTCCACGTAAAAATGGAGAGCGAAAAAGAAAATAGAAAGAGTTCACATGTAAACTACTCCCTCCATTTCAAAAAGGATGAACCTATTTCTTTTTTAGTCTGTTTCAAAAAGAATGACCTCTTTCTAAATTTGGAAAGAAATATTCACTTTTATTCATCCCTAGATGATTTGTAGCCACATAAATATGTATAACTTATTTTAGACCACAAGTTTCAAAAGTCTTCTTTCTTTATTAAACTCCGTGCAAAGTCAAATGGATTAATCTAAAGTGGAACGGATGGAGTACAAAATTAGGTGACACATGTAGGAGCGTGTCCTTCTTCGATTGGGTAAAGAAAGGAATTCATGATGATCCTGGTGTAATTATTCCTCACACAGATTTAAGGTTTTACATTAGGTGACCTATGCTTTCACAAGGCCCAAAAAGAAAAAAAGCATTCAGTGATTCGAAATAATTCCTATCTCATCTTATATTTTATCTTCTTTTCTTTCTAGATACTGAACTACATTATTCTCCTAAACGCCCTGAATATTTTCTTTAGTGCATTTCTTTAGTTTAATTTGAAATGTATGTATTTAATAAATCGGTCCGGTAACACCGTTTATTTATAAAGTCAAAGCGTTGGGTCGATGTGAAGATCTGTTCTGTTCATCTCAAGAATTGATGGATGTCATCATCAATTTTTTTAATTCTTTTCTCCCTCGATAATCATTACCTGCGACAGAGTATTTGAACTAGCAAGTACCATAAGCAAGCAGATACTAGTACTTATTCTTATATTCCCTTTTAATCTCAAAACGGAAATAAGATCAGTCTCTGATTTTAATCTAAAAATGATAGTATATGCTTAACAACTGATAGAGAAAGACAATCTCTCAAGTGAAAGGCTGTTATTTGTTTAAAGGGCCATGCAAGAAACCTTGGTTCTAATACATACTATAGTCGTCAATACTATATTCAATGAGTACTAATTGTTGGGAACTACATGCATGTAATGATGAGTAATAAGTACTTAGAAGTAGTTTGTCACGTCGCCTTTGGATTTATTATTCCAAAGAAGAGAAAGAAATAAAGAAATCTAGTGATATTATCTCAGTGAATTCTTTCAAAGATTTGGTTTCCATTTACTACAAAGAAAAAGGACTTTGTTACAGAGTCACTCAAACAATACAAAAGATCGTACCATGTTTAGCTCTAGATTTATGGAATGACTGGTGGCCAATTAGAGGGTACCACAAGCCCCCACCCCCACCCTTTACTTCTAACCCCATGCATCTCTCCATAGTTATAAAAACTCAAAAGTGTGTAGAGCAGAGCCGAAATTGCAGAGAGTACAACAGAGAGTGCTTTAATTTGTTTTGCTTTTGCCGTCTCTTCTATTAAAAGGTTTAGTAAACTAATGAATACTTACTATGTTTATGTATGGCAAAAAAGATGGAGAAGAAAGATATCTCTCAGTTAACACTGATTCCAACCTTGCGTAAATCCCCTATTAAAATAACCTCAACAAAAAGAATGCTTAGTACTCCTTTTCAATGTGATATCTTTTTTGTCCAAATGTAGCACATCAACTCTAACACAGAGTATGCCTAAATTTAATACAAGCAAAAGGCTTTTTCCTTTTTAATTTGTGGTAGGAGTATTTGATAGGTTTATAGACAAGGATCACTTACACAGACTGGCCTACTTAAATTTTAGAAGAGATTGAGAAGGGTGGGGAGTAATATCTGTAATTTTACTTATTCATTAGAATCTGCCTGAATTTTTAACTATACCTATTATTGCATTAAAAAGATCACAAAAGAGTACTGATAATTGCTCAGCTATGTAGCATTCGTGAAAGCCCCAAGGATATTCTCACTTTATGGTATTGTTGCTGATGAAGTGCCTCACAGAAATCCATCAATCTCTGTTAGGATGGCGTGAGAATAAATGGACGGAATAGAAATTAGGGAAACAATAGAAGACATGGGAACTATCAAAAAGCCAGTCATTCCTAGCATTTTCGTATTCACCTTTGTATTTTGTAAGTATTTGTTTGTTTGTTGCTAGTAATAATGTGACTACTTTTATTAGAACTGACGACGTGTTTTTTTTTTTTTTTTTCTATTAATGTTACAGCTGTTACAAATACATATATGTAGTATAAATGTGGATGACCACTACTTTCCACTACTCTCCATTTATTCACTTGTAACATATGATTTACTACCCCACTTTCTCCTACTTAATTCCTCATTTAGGGATGACTTGTAACTTCTTATGTATTGGAGTCCTATAAATAGAGGACACTTTGTCTATGGAAGATACACTTGAAACATTTTGAGTATACAAGTTCTTCCTTCTCCTCTCATATACTTTTGTCTAGTTCTTACTTTACTATTAGTTTTACAACATGTTATCAGCACGAAAGCTCTTAATCTTTTCCGAGCTATCATTGTTCTCAAAAGTTGAACTGTTTCTTGCGAGGTATGGTTCCTATTCATTTGAATTCTGACTGCACATGCCTTTGTATTCTACTGAGTTAATAAGTCCTTCCCCGTTATTATTTTATTTATATTAAAGTAAAATAAAACTGCGTTGTCTCATTTCTATATAAAAATTATGTTATTCTGAAATGTGTTAGCCTATTGTTATCTTCAACTGTATTTGTGATTTGTATAACAAGTATACATAGCATAATGATCTTACACTGATACATGACAAGGTAATAATTACAAGTAAACAATTTATTTTATGATTAAATATTGCCTAATATTTGTAAAAGTTTTATTGCTAACTGTTTCACATTCGTTTAAAAAAAAAATTCCACGGCTACCAATTCATATCATTTCTAATCCTTTTTGTTTTCTTTGATAGTTTTTCACTATGTCAAATTTATCAAAGCTTGAATTTGTGACACTTGACATATCCGGCAAAAACTATTTGTCATGGGTGCTTGATGCCGAAATACATTTGGATGCCAAAGGTCTTGGTGATACTATCAAAGAAGGAAATGAGACATCAAGCCAAGATAAGGCTAAATCCATGATTTTCCTTCGCCATCATCTTGATGAAGGATTAAAAACAGAATATTTAACCGTGAAAGTAAAGAAAAGGAAAATCATAGAGAAAATTTCCTTGTTGTATTCATTCTTGTTCTGATATTTCTCTTTATCTGTACACAACTTTATAGCCAAGAAAGGAAAAAGATCTGTAACAAAACCTACACTAGAAAACAAAAGAGTTGTACTAATTCTATAATTACATGGAGCCAGCTGTACAAAATAATATTCCATACAATGTATACGTTGGAATTGTCTTCATCTGCTGAGAAGGATTTTTGTGTTGGGCTTTGATTATAATGCTTTGTAAGTATATCTGACCCAAAACATATTCAGAAGATTAATGGCCCAACTTGCCCAAGACCCGACTTAATTCAATGGGTCAAAGCACCTTTTCCTTTTCTCTGTGTAAAGAACATTTCACCTTCTTCAGCTTTCACAACCAAAATAGATCCACGAAAATATCAGAACATGTAGAAGCTCCAGCGAATTTGTTTATCATTTCATCTTTTGCTGGAGCTCTGTTAACATCCCCCCTCAAGTTGGAGCCCGGAGATCGGACTCCCAACTTGCCCAGAAAACACCGATGTAAAGGACCCGACAAAGCTTTGGTAAAAATATCAGCGATCTGAGAAGAAGAGGGTACAAAAGACAAGGAGACCAGACCATCAACCAGTTTTTCACGAACGAAATGACAATCGAGTTCGATATGTTTCGTTCGTTCGTGAAAAATGGGATTTTTAGCAATATGAATTGCTACTTGATTGTCACAGCGCACACCCACCAGAAGAGAAAAAGTAACTGATAAATCCCTGAGAAGACGAACCGAACCACCCATGCAATTTCTGCAACCAATCGTCTAAGAGAACGATATGCCGCTTCTGCGGAAGATAAAGAAACGACTTGTTGTTTCTTCGATTTCCAAGAAATATGACAATTTCCCATGCTCAAGTAGAATCCACTGACGGATCTTCGAGAATCTGGACACGATGCCCAATCGGCATCACAAAAGCCTAGCAATTGAAAAGAGGGCTCAGAAGAAATGAAAATCCCCAAATCCTGGATCATTTCGAATGTAACGAAGTGTGTGTAGAGCGGCCTATAGATGCCCAGATTTGGGGCTTTGCATATATTGGCTGAGAGTTTGGACTGCAAATGAAAGATCTGGACGGGTATTCGTCAAGTAATACAATTTACCCATCAACCGACGGTAAAAGGTTGGATCTTTTAATGGATTTCCACAATCAGCAGACAATTTGAGAGATGGATCAAGTGGAGTACTTACATCCCTTGTGGGCAAGTCATCAAATTCAAAAAGCAAATCCATTGCAAACTTCCGTTGTGTAACAACAAGTCCTCCAGGTTCGTGCAAAATTTCCATCCCCAAGAAATAACTTACTTCACCTAAATCTTTGATATCAAATTCTAAATTCAGAAAAGATTTAATCTCACTAATCTCCTTTTTGTTGTTTCCTGTTATTACTATGTCATCGACATACACAGCGATGATAGTTGTCAAAGATCCAATTGATTTAAAGAAAAGTGAGTAGTCGTTTAGAGATGATGAAAAACCTCTGCTTCCCAAAGCTGAGGATAATCGTGCGTACCATTTTCGCGAGGCCTGCCTGAGGCCGTAAAGAGATTTGCGGAGTCGACAAGCATGTGAAGGAGATGGTAGATCATGTCCTGGTGGAAACTTCATAAACACCTCCTCATCAAGGTCGCCATGAAGAAAGGCGTTATTAACGTCAAGTTGGAACAGCTTCCATCATTTCTTCACTGCTACTCTTAACAAACACCGAATGGTCGTCATCTTTACGACTGGTGAGAAAGTTTCGGTATAATCGATACCTTCCTTCTGGATGTCCCCCCTTATTACCAATCTTGCTTTTAGTCTTTCCAAAGATCCATCTGATTTGAGTTTAACTTTGTATACCCATTTGCAGGGTAAAGCTTTCTTCCCAGGTGGCAAAGGCACCACTTCCTAAGTAGAATTGGACTTCAAAGCTTCAAGTTCTTTCGCCATGGCAGCTCTCCAACCATGGTGCAAAGCGGCTTGTTGGTAAGAGAATGGTTCAGCAATTTGACTTATGGAATTCATAATGTTTTGATTGCTTGTGGATAGTGCATTAAATGAATAGGAATGAAATGGTATAATTGGTGGATTGGGTGAAATAACACTATAGGCTGCATCACAAACATAATAAGATAGATATAAGGGAGCAACAAAAATTCTAGTAACTTGCGTAGTTCCTGTACTGGAGTTCCATCAACTCTGTTTGGTATAACTCTATTTGGTTGCTGATTAGCAAGAGGAGACATACAATGTCTATGAATCATAGGACTAACTGAAGGGGAAACTGGGGGAGAAGGAACATTTTCTTGGACCGTAGACCTTGAACCTGATGAAGGAAAAATAGGAATATTTTCCTCACTAGGAGGAAAAGTAGCTGGAAACATCCTTGACATAGGAACAGTGTAGGAAAAGGGAAAAATAGACTCGAAAAATTTCACATCCCTTGAAACAATTACTTGACTTGTTTGAAGACTTAACACCTTGTATCCCTTTTGACCATAAGGATATCCTAGAAAAACACCTGGAAGTGCCCTAGGCATTAATTTATCTCTGTTTCTTGTTGAAGTGGAGGCAAAACAAAGACAACCAAAAGATCTTAGATGGGAGTAATCTGGAGTCTTTCCAAAAAGAACCTGATATGGAGATTTGTTTCCTAACACCCTAGAAGGAAATCTATTTACTAAATATGTAGCAGTTAAGAGACAGTCACCCCAAAATCTCTTAGGTAAATGTGACTGATATAAAAGTGCCCTACATGTTTCCAACAAATGTTTATGTTTCTTTTCCACCACTCCATTTTGTTGGGGTGTTCCACACATGAGGTCTGATGTATGATCCCTGTAGAAGAAAAGAATTCTGAGGGTATTGTACCTGTTCCTAGCTCATAAGCATTATCAGACCTCACTATTTTAACCTTAGCAGAAAATTGCCTTTCAATTAAAGAAAGAAAGCTCTTTAGTGTAGGAAAAGCACAGGATTTAGTTGTTAAAAGATAAGTCCATGTAGCTCTTATAAAGTCATCAACAATGGTGAGGAAGTACCTCTCTCCTTTGTATGTGGGTACATTGTAAGGCCCCCAAGTATCAATGTGTATCATTTGAAATCTATGTTTAGTGGTAATGGTACTTAGTGGAAAAGGAAGCTTTGATTGTCTTGCCATTGGGCAAATGTCACAGGGAAAATCTTGTTTATCAACAGTAGAAATATTTATTCCTTTAATAGTTTTCATTGCATGGTATGGGATATGCCCCAATCTAAAATGCAAAAGTTTAGTTTGATTAGAAAAGCTTTCTTTGGAAAAACTCCAGTTACATCAGATTGGACAGACTCTTGAAAAGGAAAAGACTCAAAAACAGACTCTGAATTCACTGTATTAAAAGACAATGCAAGATTTTTAGGTAACAAAGACACAGCATTGACATTGACTGACTTAGACTTCTCAAATATTGATGGATGAGTTTCCTCCAGTACATAGAGACCAGCACTTGACTTACCAAACACCATTTGCTTTCTCAGAGAAGGGACCTGTATCACACAGTCATTCTTAGTAAAAATAAGGTTACAATCGTGTTGTTTGCACAATTGATTTATTGACAGTAAGTTGTGTTTAAAAGAAGGCACATAAAGAACATTCTCAAGATCAAAATCTGGGAAAAGCTTAACTGAACCTACACATGCTACTTTAACTTTGTAGGAGTTTGGTAAATTCACAAGAATTGGAGTCCCTAATTCTCTAATGTTATGAAGAATTGTTTTGTCATTTGTCATATGTTGTGATGCACCGGAATCTAGGATCCAAAAATTAGATGTAAGACTAGAAAAACATGAGGTATAAGTGTGAAAGGCTGCACATTTACCCACAAAGTTGGCACTTGAATTTGCTTCAGAACCTGAGGCATTTGAAGTTCCTGTTTGAACACATTGCAACATTTGTATAAGCTGATCACACTGCTCTTTTGTGAATCCTTGTGCATTAACCATTGTGTTTGCTGAATGTTCTCCTCCATTTCCATTCCTTGACATGTTTCCTTCTTCATATGCTGCATTGGCTTGAGTATTTCCATAGTTTTTTTTTGCTTTGTTTCCCTTTTGTCCATTTAGCTTTCTGCAATCCTCTCTAATATGCCCTGGAATTTTGCAGTAAGTGCAGTAAGTGTTGTATCTTCTGTTGTTAGAATAGTTAGTAAAGTTCTGATTTCTTCCTCTGTTGTCGTAATTGTTCCTCTGACCACTCAATCTTGGTATGTTTGCATTAAATGCTGCTGAATCAGTACTCACATTTCCTTCTGAATGTATTTCTGGAGGATGATTGAATAGGCTTGAGATGTGCTTGGCAGCGGTTTAATCATAAGTATGTTTCCTCTTATACTTGAATACACCTCGTTTAAACCCATGAGAAATTGTATCAATTGTTGATCTTCATGCATTTTTGCATTATGTATCTTGGCTTCACACTTGCACTCACAACTACATATCATGAAAGTATTCAACACTTTCATCTGGTCCCAAAGTTTCTTCAGCTTGTTGAAATACCCAGCAACATCACTGGTACCTTGACTCATGTTATTCAATTCCCTTTGTAGCTGAAACATTTTTGTTCCATCTATTTGCCCATACCTTTGTTCTAACTCTACCCATAATTCTTGTGCAGTTTGGGAATAGAGCACAGATTCAACAATTTCTTTGCTGAGAGAGTTCAGAAACCAAGATAGGACCATGTCATTGCACCTTCTCCACTGATCCAAGAGAGGGTCATCTTTCTCAGGTTTCTTACAAACCCCATTAATGAAACCTAGTTTATTTTTTGCTGATAAAGAGATGAAAACTCCCCTTTTCCAGTTACCATAACTAGATCCATCAAAAATAGTGTTAATCAGATTCATTCCAGGTGAATCTGAAGTAGAAAGAAAGAGAGGATGATAGGCATCCACCAGCTTTGAAGTAGATCCATCATCTCCAGCAACAATCTGCACTGTATTAGCAGCAGTTGTATTAGCAGGTGGATTGGCCATCGAAGAGAACTAAGAATTTTGTTAGAATCAATTAGGAAGCCCAGCTCATGCTTCTGATACCATAAAGAAAAGGAAAATCATAGAGAACATTTCCTTGTTGTATTCATTCTTGTTCTGATATCTGTACACAACTTTATAGCCAAGAAAGGAAAAAGATCTGTAACAAAACCTACACTAGAAAACAAAAGAGTTGTACTAATTCTATAATTACATGGAGCCAGCTGTACAAAATAATATTCCATACAATGTATACGTTGGAATTGTCTTCATTTGCTGAGAAGGATTTTTGTGTTGGGCTTTGATTATAATGCTTTGTAAGTATATCTGACCCAAAACATATTCAGAATATTAATGGCCCAACTTGCCCAAGACCCGACTTAATTCAATGGGTCAAAGCACCTTTTCCTTTTCTCTGTGTAAAGAACATTTCACCTTCTTCAGCTTTCACAACCAAAATAGATCCCACGAAAATATTAGAACATGTAGAAGCTCCAGCGAATTTGTTTATCATTTCATCTTTTGCCGGAGCTCTATTAACAGAAAGATCCACTCGAATTGTGGACTAACTTAAAAGAATGGTATGATCACCTTAAAGCCATGGTACTACCAAGGGCTCGGGATGAATGGATTCATTTACGGTTACAAGATTTTAAAACTGTAACTGAATATAATCTGCTGTTTTAAGGATCAGTTCTCAACTAAAATTATGTGGAGAAAATATTGATGATGCTATGATGTTGGAAAAGACACTCTCCACTTTCCATGCATCGAACATGGTATACAATAGCAATACCGTGAAAAGGGATTTACAAAATATTCTGAGTTGATCTCATGCCTTCTGGTGGCTGAGCAACATAATTCCCTGTTGATTAAAAATCATGAAGCCCGTCTCACTAGATCTGCTCCGTTCCCTAAGGTGAATGTGGGAGCACATGCTCCATTCCCTGAGGCGAATGTTGTAGCAACAAATAATGTGCCTGAAAGAAGGCAAAATAATTACCGTGGTAAAGGCCATGATCATGGGCACGACAAGGGACGAAATAATACGCGTCATGACGGTGGAAATAAATATGAGAAAAGTAAGGGTTCTCAAGCTAATCCTTCAAAGAATAATAATATTTGCCATCGATGTGGTGGGAAAGGTCATTGGGCGAAAATTTATCGTACGCCGGAACATCTTGTCAAACTTTATCAAGCTTCGCTCAAAATAAATGAAAATAATGTGGAGGCACATTTGACCTTTCAGAATAATGACAATGGGACACATCTGGCACATCTTGCTGACAAGCATGATGAGACGGAGGTGTATCTTGCCGTAAAAGATGATTATCTTTTTGAAGGCCTCCCAATTATTACCCCTTTAGAAGCTGGAGACTTTTTTGAGAATCGTTACTCAAGAACTGATATTGTAACTGGGGAATAAAAAAAATAAAGAATAATGTTGTCTTTATTTTATGTTTTTAAAGTTAGGAAAAAAATGTCATCTTTATTTATGTTTCGATGTTGAAAAGTACTTTTCTTGTACTTTATTTTTAGTATTTCTTACCATGTAATTTTATCTTTTTATGAAGAAAATGGAAATTCCCAGTCTTCAGTTGGATTCAAGCTCAATAACAAAGATATATGCCTCTTGGATAGTGCTACATCGCACACAATTTTAAAGGATAAGATATTTTTCTTATTTGATTAATAAAGAATCCAATGTTAGTACAATATGTGGTAGTACAAAGTTGGTTGAAGGTTATGGCAAAGCAGATTTATTATTACCTGGAGGAACAAGTTTGACTATCGATGAAGCCATGTATTGTAGTAAGTCTCAAAGAAACTTGTTAAGTTTCAAGGATATTCGCCAAAATGGCTATCATATTGAGACTAAAACTGATGGGAAGATTGAATATCTTTATATTGCTACAATAAAGTCGGGCGAGAAATATGTTCTTGAAAAGCTCCCCGCTCTTTCCTCTGGCTCGTACTACACAAACATTGATACAATTGAATCACATGCCATAGTAAACAAAGGGTTTACTGAATCAACTGATTTTATTATTTGGCATGACCGGTTGGGCCATTCCGATTATAATATGATGCGTAATATAATTGAGAATTCAAATGGGCATACATTGAAGAACCAAAAGATTCTTCAATTTAAAGAATTCTCTTGTGCTGCCTGTTCTCAAGGAAAGCTAATTACTAGAGCATCTAAAGTTGGGATCAGGATCCCTGCATTTCTGGAACGTATACAGGGTGATATATGTGGGCCCATACACCCTCCATGTGGACCATTCAGATATTTTATGGTTTTAATAGATGCATCTACAAGATGGTCACATGTGTGCTTATTATCAACCCGCAATATGGCATTTGCGAGGTTGCTTGCTCAAATAATAAGATTGAGAGCACAATTTCCAGATTATGTTATTAAGACAATTCTTCTTGATAATGCTGGTGAGTTTACATCTCAAGCATTTAATGATTATTGTATGTCAACTGAGATTACAGTTGAACATGCTCATGTTCATACTCAAAATGGTCTAGCAGAATCATTTATCAAAAGCCTCCAATTAATGGCTAGATCAATGCTTATGAGAACTAAATTACCCATTTCAGTATGGGGTCATGCTATTTTGCATGCGGCAGCTCTTGTTCGGATTAGGCCGACAGGTTATCATAAATTCTCTCCACTACAATTGGCTTTTGGTCAGGAGCCAAATATTTCCCACCTTAGAATTTTTGGATGTGCGGTATATGTGCCAATTGCGCCACCACAACGCACAAAGATGGGACCCCAAAGAAAGTTGGAGATATATGTTGGGTATGAATCTCCGTCTATTATTAAATATCTTGAGCCCAGACGGGAGATTTATTCACCGCAAGGTTTGCTGATTGTCATTTTGATGAATCAGTTTTCCCAACATTAGGGGGAGAGAATAAGCAGCTGGAAAAAGATATTGACTGGATTGCATTAACACTATCTCATTTAGATCTTCGTACAAATCAATGTGAACAAGAAGTTCAAAAGATAGTGTATTTGCAAAATGTTGCAAATTAACTGCCAGATGCATTCACTGACCTACCAAGGGTTATTAAATCCCACATTCTAGCTGCGAATGCTACTGTTCGAGTTGATGTCCCGGTAGGACAATCTATTAGTGCATGTGAGTCTAAGGCACGCTTGTAGCGTGACAAAGATAAAAATCCTCGAAAAAGAAAAGGACCAATTGATCAAAAAGATCAAAATATGGAGGTAATTTCTCAAGAAGAGCATAGAGACATAACAATTGACAAGTCCTCTTCAGGAGAGACTCGGTTACCTGAAAATACTAAAATCGAAGAGATCTCAATAAATTATGTCTCTACCGGAAAAATATGGAACCGAAATGATATTGTTGTCGACAACACTTTTGCATATAATGTTGCTGTTGATGTGATGCAACATAGTGAGGATCTTGAACCAAAATCTGTCAATGAATGTAGACAGAGAAATTACTGGCCAAAATGGAAAGATGCAATTCAATCAGAATTGACTTCACTTGAAAAACGTGAAGTTTTCGGACCAATTGTCCGAACACCTGAAGGTGTAAAGCCAGTGGGTTATAAGTGGGTATTTGTGCGAAAATGAAATGAGAAAAATGAAGTCGTTAGATATAAAGCACGACTTGTGGCACAAGGATTTTCGCAAAGACCTGGCATTGATTATATGGAAACATATTCTCCCGTGGTAGATGCAATCACCTTCAGGTATCTCGTAAGTCTGGCAGTACGAGAAAAACTTGATATGCATCTAATGGATGTTGTCACAGCCTATTTATATGGTTCATTGGACAATGAAATTTTCATGAAAATCCCCGAAGGGTTCAAAATGCCTGAGGCATTTAAAGGCTCCCGAGAAGCTTGTTCAATAAAGCTTCAAAAATCCTTGTATGGGTTGAAACAATCGGGATGCATGTGGTATAATCGCCTTAGCGAATACCTGTTGAAACAAGGATACAAAAATAATCCAGTTTGTCCTTGTGTTTTTATAAAAAGTTCTGGGTCTGGCTATGTCATAATAGCTGTGTATGTGGATGATTGGAATATCATTGGGACTCCTGAAGAGCTCCAAAAGACAATGGAATGCTTAAAGAAAGAATTTGAGATGAAAGACCTTGGAAAGACAAAATTTTGTCTTGGCCTACAAATTGAACAATTGCCTAAAGGAATATTTGTTCATCAATCTGCATATACAGAAAAGGTCTTGAAAAGATTTTACATGGATAAATCACATCCGTTGAGCACTCCAATGATTGTGAGATCACTTGATGTGAATAAAGATCCGTTTCGACCTTGTGACATTGATGAAGAGTTTCTTGGTGCTGAAGTACCATATCTTAGTGCAATTGGTGCACTGATGTACCTTGCCAACAATACTCGGCCAGTCATAGCTTTTGTTGTAAGCTTATTGGCAAGGTTTAGTTCTTCCCCAACTCGAAGACAGTGGGATGGTATTAAGCATATACTTAGATACCTCCAAGGCACTATTGATAAGGGTTTGTTCTATTCGAATGAATCCAAGTCACAATTGATTGGTTATGCCGATGCTGGTTATTTATCTGATCCACATAAAGGTCGGTTCCAAACGAGCTATTTGTTTACATGTGGAGGTACAACCATTTCATGGCGTTCAATGAAACAAACTATTGCTGCTACTTCTTCAAATCATGCAGAGATATTGGCTATTCATGAAGCAAGTCGGGAATGCATTTGGTTGAGATTAATGACTCAACATATTCAACACATTTGTGGTTTTCCTTTGAAGAAGATTCCAACAATATTATATGAAGGCAATAGCACGTGCATTGAGCAACTGAAAGAAGGATATATTAAAGGAGACAGAATAAAACACATTTCACCAAAATTCTTTTTCACTCATGATATTCAGAATATTGGTGAAATAGATGTTCAACAAATATGGTCGACTGATAATCTGCGGATTTGTTTACCAAGACATTGCCAACCTCAACATTTGAGAAGCTTGTTTACAAGATTGGAATGCGTCGTCTTCGAGAGGTCAATGAATGTCTTCATCAGGGGGAGTAAAATACGCGCTGTACTCTTTTTCCCTTAGCAAGGTTTTATCCCACTTGGGTTTTACTTGTAAGGTTTTTAATGAGGCAGCTCTAAATGCGTATTATAGGATATGTGTACTCTTTTTCCTTCACTAGGCTTTTTCCCACCGGGTTTTTCCTAGTAAGGTTTTAACGAGGCACATTATCTTCCAAATGGTCAACCAAGAGGGAGTGTTACAAATACATGTATGTAGTATAAATGTGGATGACTACTCTCCACTAATCTCCATTTATTCACTTGTAACATATGATTTACTACCCTACTTTCTCCTGCTTAATTCTTCCCCACTTTCTCCTACTTAATTCCTCATTTAGGGATGGCTTGTAACTTCCTATGTATTAGAGTCCTATAAATAGAGGACACTTTGTCTATGGAAGACACACTTGAAACATTTTGAGTATACAAGTTCTTCCTTCTCCTCTCATATACTTTTGTCTAGTTCTTACTTTACTATTAGTTTTTGTTTTTTCTTGACCCGCTTTTTCGGTCGATTTATCTCATCTTGACGATTCGCTCATCTTCAACACTTAAAAGTTAACAGTTGGATCTGAACCTTTCAATTGGTTAAGATTCAAAGAAAAGAAAACGCAATGAGTAATAGATAGTACGGGAATTCTGACGTTTGACTTTTCACAGCTGTGTAAAATCCTACTATCAATTGAATGCTCATTGGGGGCTTTAGGCATTTAACCTACTCATTATGTTCCAATTTATAATTAATTGAGCACCAGGAAATTGTCTTAGGAATCAAAAAATTTCTTGGATTTTATTTCAACATTCCAGGAAATTATCCGGGAGCTAGAGCGGAAATTGTTCTTGGCCGATGAATGAGATGAATAAAAAGAGAAAATTACACGGTATAAACATCACTAGTAGTCATAAACAAAAAATAAACACATTCTTCATTTTTTATGATTTATAGACATTTAACTCTATGTATTTCACTAATTATAGCCACTACACACCTATGAAACATATGCCATATTACAAGCCTATTATTGGGGAGTTTGATGGCTCATTAGAGATTATTTAAGGATTGCTCTCCTAATTTGTTTATGATATATCCTAAATATCCGAATTTTGGGGGATATGATTATCTACTAAATATTATCATATAATTTACTCTTAAAAATCAGCTATTACCAATCCATTGTTCTTTTCTCTCAATTTTGCTGCTTAATGTTCATCTCAAAACCTTACGAAAGTAGAGCTTCTTTTTTTTTTCTTTTTTTTTTGTTTAAAACATGTCAAATTTATTATGCCAGTTTCGCAAAAGTTGCAGTTTCTCATTGTTCGTCTCAAGTAATAAAAGATGCTCTCACCAAAATTAGACGTTCAAGAGTGGTCTGATTGAGTCTTATTACTTGGGCCAAGATTGACATCAAGGGATGTTGGGACAATATACAGAAAGAAATAGTGTGGCAACTTTTAATACACTGAACATGTCCAATGGCACGCACTATTCATTAGTAGCAGTGGCCACAAAGCTCTATGTATTCCACTATGATAAAGGTGTGAGGGTCGACCCGCCATACTAAATTGCTTCATATGATGAACTCGAGGAAATTGAACTGGATGAGAGGAAGTCCAGTTATGATCAGATATTATGAAATTCTATGAATATTGTTGTGATATTCACTAAATATTCACCCTTTATGCTTGAAAAGAATAAATATGCAGTAATATGAATATCTATATATTATGTATGATATATAAACTGCTTGGTTGTATATATTAATAGATTTTGAAATATTAGTATGTTTGTACTACATGTTATATATGCACCGCTGGGTAGAACAACTGTATGAACTTTCTGCTCTAAATATGCATAAGTTATTTATAAAGTACATATTAACATATGAGTTAATATGTTATGTATACACATGTTATGTACACCTATGAACTTTCAGTATACACATGTTATGTACACCTATGAGTTGCATATTTTATTAAATTTTCTAGTACTAATATTGGGGAAAAAAGTATTTGTTTTTCAATTTAAAAATGTGTCAAGTTGAAAATTGTGGACTTCAAACTTGCGATAGAGTAAAATGTGACAACTCTTGAACTATTAAATAAAATATGCATATTTTATGAATAACGTAGATATCATCTAATTGTTAAAAGTTGAATCTTCGTATATTCAATATTTAAATTACATAGTTATAAGATATATATATATATATATATATATATATATATATATATATATATATATATATATATATATATATATATATATATATATATATATATATATATCCAATGTATGAATAACATAATTTAAGAGGTAGTATTCAATTTTTAATCTATTGTATGCCCAAAAAGTGACATAATTGTAAATAAGAAGTTGGTTGATATGTATAAATCATGCATATTCAATGTATACCTAAAATGTATAAATAACATAATTATACAATAAAAACGGCCTAATATGTATACATTATGCATATTTTATGTTTGACATAGTTATATTGTACTTATATTTGTAATAATATGTATACCTATTTTATATTCGATATATGACAGGCATGAATATACCATTTTATATTGTACATTGTGTAGATATAAGAACATATTAGATTAATACTTTATATTTATCTAATTAATTAACACAAATAGTTTGGAGAAACAGAATAATGAGGCGTACGGAGAAACATAGAAGAAGAACTGCACCCAAATTCCCCACTCTGCTGCACAATTATAGTTGTGCACTATTTAAGCCAATAATTTAGTTTATCCAAAAATAGGTTCCCTTTGCTGCTGGGACTCCCAAATTAACGCTCACTCAATTTAGTTTGTTAAGTTTCACTTCCACAATTTAAGAAAGATAAATCTGTGTGAACATATTTATATAGGATAATTTCGGCTAGTCTTTGTTTAACCTTTCTTGTGTCTATTTGAATGTAGGGCTAAACTTGATTTTGGCTAGATATATTATTTCCTCAATAAAAAAGGGCCAAATTGTCCGTTCACGCTTAGTAGTTGCTACTTGTCTTGACTAGTATATTTCAAATTTTGACTCAATTCCGTTTAGCAGTTCTACAGGTGACCACCTACCCAAAATTTTACTTTCTAGCTACTTTTATATATAAGGAAGTAATCTCACAAAAACCCACCATTCAGAGCGCTCAACAAGCAACTACCAACTTTTTGCTATTTATTAGAGAAGTAGGCACTGGTTCGCCATTGAATAAGAAACCGTTCAATTTTTTCCAAAAATTTCACAGGGTGTCCTTCGTAAGCCCTAGTTTAGAAGAAATGCCTTCATTTTAAAATATTTTTAACTAACTGCCCTCCAGATCACTAGTTAGTTCGTGAAAGGACTATTTTGTCCTTGTCTAAACCTAGTTTACATTTACCCCTTTCCTTCTTCCTAACTACTCTCATATTTCTTTCTTCCTTCCTTTCCTTCTTTCTTCTATATGATAGTCGTATTAATTTTTAAGTTCATGTGAACTTTTTTTGCTTGTTTTGCTTGATTAAGGTGACTTTAAGGTTCTTCTTCGCTATAGCTATTAGTTCTTCTTGTTGCCCATTGCACAGAGCTTAAAGTCTTGACTTTTGTCATTATTTACAGAGACTATCTCTGCAAGTTGCCTATTGCACCTGAGCTTCAAGTCTTGGTTATAGCCAAGAATTGCAGAGACTTTCTCTGCAGGTTGCTCATTGCACTAGAGCTTAATGTTTTGGCTATTCCCAATACTTGCAGAGATTCTCTGTAAGTTGCTCGTTACTAGAGCTTAAAGTCTTGGCTATTGCCAATACATGCAGAGACTTTCACTACAAGTTGTCTCATCCACCAGAGCTTAAAGTCTTGGCTATTACCAAGAGTTACAGAGCCTATCAGGTATGAGTTTGTTTATTGTTTAGTAGCAGTTACTGCATTTTTTATTTCTCTTTGTTTTTGTCTTGTTGATTTTGCATTTTGGTGATTGTACAAGAATTTTTCTACATATTAATTGTGAGTCTATTATGGCATATCGTAATGTATGTTCCCTTGTCTTGTCTTGTTTGTTTGATACAATACGATTTGTAATTTTTTTTTATCGAATAAGTCTAGTTTATTTTTTGTTCGCATAGGAAGGAGATCAAATGTTTAAGTTTGAATATTGGTTTGATGCCAAAGGTTTTTGGGATGGTGATGTAAAATATATTATTTTGAATCGTGCATTTTTTACGGAACGTCAAATGATGTTGTTGAAATGTGGAGTTTTTGGCAAATACCCCAAGCAGAATAATCAGTAGGCATTCTTGACATGACTTTTAGCTATTAATGGATTATTTTTTTCCTTTTTTATTCTTTCCTATTTTATTTTCATTTTTCTTATTCAGGTTTTGTATTTAATTTGTGCAGTGTTGATTGTGCTGCTTATGCGATAAAGTTTGCTGACTTACTAATGAATGGGAAGGAGGTTTCAAGGGATAGGTTTACCCAACTTAGCCAATATGGGCTTGATTTGGCCGTCAATATGTATTGTCATGCGAACTCCAAGGCAACTGATGAGTATGAGACCCCTCAAAAGATGATTATCACGAATTTAATGATTTGTCATATGAACAAGAACTTGGTGTGACATTTGCTGTTGGAAGAAATAACTGAACATGTAGTATTTGTGAATGAGTAACTGTATTTTCAAATTTTTGGGAATATTAATTGTAATGATTACTTCATGTGGTAAAAGTATTTTTTCGTTTGTAATATACGAATATGTGCAAGAAACTAATGGTATACGGTCTATTCTTATAACTCTTAATATTTTGGTTAATGAATTATGTCTCATTTTATATGTATAAGTTTTAATTGTTTGTTAGTGTTGCATAATACCTTATTTTGCTCATTCATTCACTTAGACTATTCTGCATTTGTGTTTTTAAGCGATAAAATATCATTTAGTTGATAAGGAAGTGGTCGTGTTCAAATGTCGATTTTTTTAAGACTTCAAGGCAAGTTATATGTGCGAAGGGGGGAATCCGGGTGAAGAAAGAGTTACCCTTTTTCCATGTCTTGCAGTCGCAGTTGAAGCTGTGATTGAAGGGTTTGAGGGCAAACATTGCCCTGCTAACACTTGACGACATGGTTGCTTTGTGAATGGGGGAGGGGGTCAAGGAAAATATTGTCTGTTTTCCAAGAACTCAAGGCAATTGTTGGATTTCGAGAAGGTAGGGTTCGAGGGCAAATATTGCCCTGCTAAGACTTCAAGGCAGTGAAGCCTGGAGAAGGGGGAGAGGTTGAGGTAAGTGTTGGCCGCTTGCCAAGAGGTCGAGTTTAAATAGGTTAAAAAAAAGTGAAACACAGTCTATTTTTAGGACATAAAGTTCATCAATATTGAATATAATAAGTATCGTTTAATAATTTAAATTCAAGTTCATAAGAGTAACTAAAAGGAATTATGAGATAACTTTCTTCTTGTGAAGTCAGTCAATTGCCCTTCTTGTTGACACAACACAATGCTATGGTTTGCTTTATTCACAATGTATTCTCTTGTGCTGGCGGTTCTGCTATTATTTGATGGCGAGTTATTCCTTTTAACAACTTATACTATGAAAGGGGATTTTCTGGAATTCTCATCATTCTTTAGCAAATACATGCATGTGATAAGTTCTTAATCGTTTGCTACGATCATGCCCTTGCACGTTTCCATATTGGTTTCAAACCATATCTTTCCTTCACTATCATCACTGCAAATGCTTAGAGCATTAAAAGTTTCTTTTTCAAATGCCTAAAAGGTAATACATCTTTCACAAGTATCAGTGTCATGGTTCATGTATTTATTGCTTGCATCTCATTTTCCATTGTAAGCGATGTATATGCAATTTGTTGCCATAGTATTAATCCTGCACATAATGAAGACGAACGATATGCTCTGATTTTGATGGATGGATCACCAAGATAGAAGCAGGATAGAAAGGGAACGTTGAGTAAACTCTTGCTATTGTTGTTTGACCGGATCTTAAAGTATTGACTTTTGCATAGACTTGCAAAGACTTTCTCTACAAGTTGCCCTTTGCATAGAGCTTAAAGTCTTGGCTATTGCCAAGACTTGCAGATACTATCTCTGCAAGTTGCCCATTGCACATAGTTTAAAGTATTGGCTCTAAAACAAAAATATTGGCTATTGCCAAGACTTGCAGAGACTTTCTCTGCAAGTTGCCCATTGTAGCAAAGCTTAAAGTCTTGGCTATTGCCAAAACTTGCTGAGACTTTTTCTGCAAGTTTTCCATTGTACCAAAGCTTAAAGGCTTGGTTATTACTAAGACTTGCAAAGACTTTCTCTGCAAATTGCCCACTGCACAAAAGTTTTAACGCTTGGCAATAGCCAAGACTTGTAGAGACTTTCTCTACAAGTTGCATATTGCACCAGAGCTATGAATTTGAATGAGCTTAAAATTTTGGATCATTATGAACAAATTTCATAGCTCATTCAGATAATATGTTGTTATACATAATTTTAAGAAAAATAATAAAAGTTAAATGAAATTATGTAAAATTTAATGCAAAATTTTGCAAAATTCAGTAGGAATTTGAAGGAATCTAACTTTGAATCTTCGTTTCAATGGAGGAACGAAGTTGTAGGTTTTTGGTACGAGGCCAGATATTGCAATAATTTCTATACTTTTGCCTCGGGTTCATGCTTCGACTTGTGATATTTGTTGGTATTTTGAACAGAATTGCTCTTATTTGGTGTATTTTATGTCGTAGGAATTGAACATGATGAATTGAGGCAATTAGTACAAGTTTTGACTTTGAAATTGAAGATCTTAAATATTTCAAGTGATCCATGTGCCACACGAGTAACATGGGAAGAAAAAGAGTTTTTGCTGAGAAGTGAAGAAAAATTTCAGCACACTTAGGCTGAATACACGAGCACAATGCGAGCAAAATTGTATGAAGAAACTGAGTCTGCGTACACCACGCGAGCTGAATTGTATGAAAAACTAGGTCCGCGTGGCACGCGAGCTGAATTTTCCAAAGAAACTTTGTCCGCGTGGCATGCGGGCGCCACGCGAAGCAGAAATTGTGGGCGTAAATCTAAGGGCTTTTTGGACTATTTGCTTAGTTTCCTACAGGGTATAAAAGTTTCTCTTGCCTCCTTTATGAACTATTAACCTAGAAAGGACCTATTCCACATCCAAATGAGGCAAGGAAGAGAGGAGATCAAGATTCAAGGCTCTACTTCATCATTCTATCCATATTGTTGTGGTTTTGTATGCTTTTAGTTATTTCTTGTCTTAGAACATGACTATGAGTGGCTAAATCACCCATTCTAGAGTTGATTGACCCACTCTACATACTTGTGTGATAATAATTGTTGTATTATAAATGAACTTTGTTGATTCTTCCTATCTATGTTGTTTATGAATTGTTTGATATTAATTGGTAGGATCCCCAATTAATTGTGCCCTTTATTCTTGTGATTACTAGGAATAGATTGCAACCTCACATGATTGGATGAGGAGGATGTCATTCTTGGGGGGGGGGGGAGGGGGGGGGGGGAAGTCTGTGTACCTCGTGTCCTAAGCAAGCTCACAAGGATGTACTTCGGGCTTAGAGCCCCATGGAGTTTGTCTATCACCATTAGTTTTTATTTTTAATGCATTGAACGCAATGCCTGGTTTTAAGTGTGGGGTGGGAGTCTGCCTATTTGTGCTAATAATCCCATTTGGTTTTTCTTTGTGCATCAGTTATTTTCCAAAGGAAGTAGTTTGAACCGGGTATAGGTAGATTTTTTTATTTTTTAGGATTAGACTGCAGTAATTGGATGGGAGCGCCTTGGCGCCATGATTTGACTAGTTTTATATATATACTTTGGTTCATGCATATATTCTACCATGATCCACTTGCCTTGAGAAACATTGAGTGCATTGTTTTAAGCCTATGTTCATGATATTGACTCTAGATTTGCTTGAGAGTTTGCTTGTGTTTGCTTTGTTTGAGAGCGGGAATTGAGCCGTTTTGAGTAGGTTATATGCCTTGTGTGATTGAAGATTTTATTTTCTCCATGTTTAATACTTGATGTCTAGAACTTGCCCGGTATATGTGCAAAGTAAAATAAGAAGTTGGCTCGGCTAGGAAGTAATATAGGCTTTCCTTTCATAACCAATTTATTTGAAGCATCAGAATTAGATGTTTTCAAGTGAAATTTGACCTTAGCAAACCCTTTTGAGCCTGCAGCCTTTTCTTTGATGGCCATTGGGACTCCTATTTCTTGTTCTAAATATCTGTGAGTTTTACTTGTGGTGTTATGAGCCTAAAAGGCTAGTTAATGAAGTGGCAAAATTATGTTTGTTGGAGAAAGACAAAAGGTGCGTAGGAGGATGTTATTGGAGGGATTTACTAAGGAAAAAAAAGAGAAAGCCTAGAGTATGGTGCAATAATTGAAGAATTTATTGAGAAAAGAAATATTTGAAAGATTGAAGATAATAAAAAGTTGTCCCTATCACTAGCTCCTACCTTTGCTTAATGAAAAAGGTTAGTGAAAGTTGACTCTGTGCTGGTAAAATAAAGATTGGTTGGGTGGAAAAATATTTTAAATAATTGTGGTGTATTAAATTGCTTGGGATAGTTAGTCACTATTACCCAAATATATCCTACCCGTCCTATTGCCTACATAACAACCTAAAAATGTCCTAACTAATCTTAGCCAAGAAGATGGACATTTTCGAGTTCTATACTAAAGGCAAGCTTATGGTACGTCTTGTGTTGCATGTGAGTTCTTTTCTGAGAGTGAGTGTTTCATCTATATGTAAAATTTTCGTTCATGATCATTCTCTTGAGTGAACTCCTTCTCTAATTTTTGATTTGATTGTGAGGGCACATGGTTTACAAGAAGTGAGCTCTTTTATTAGTCTCTTGAATAGAGTGAGTACTTGCATGACTTATTGAGTGAGTCTAGAGTTGATGTGGGATTGGAAAGTTGACGTGGTGCACACAATTGTTTTTAAATATTCTTGGCATGGATTTTGTGTGAATAAGGTATGATTAGTGAATATGCAACTTTTTAAGTGTCTGTATAAACCCAAGTCATCCCTTGTGGGTTATTTTGGTGCGTCTTGAGTTCAAAGTATACACTGCTCGAGGACGAGCAAAGATTTAAGTGTGAGGTGTTGATACGAGGCTAGATATTGCAATAATTTCTATACTTTCGCCTCGTGTTCATACTTCGACTTGTGATATTTGTTGGTATTTTGAACAGAATTTCTCTTATTTGGTGTATTTTTATGTTGTAGGAAGTGAACATGATTAATTAAGGCAATTAGTATAAGTTTTGGATTTGAAATTGAAGATATTAAATATTTCAAGTGATACGACCTCGGTCAGTCGTTTCGGAAGTTAGGACTCTGATTGGCATGCTGATAATTTCAAAGTATTCGTAATGTCCATTAGGACCTGTCTGTCAAATTTGAGCTAAATCAGACCTCGTTTGGTAGGTATCGGAAGAAGGTTTCAGTTTTTATTGGCGATAAATATTAAAAAGAGATTTTTGAGCTCCATTTTGGGCGAGCTCCGATTCGAAATCCAAAAGCGCCGTTAGGTTCGTATGATTATTTGTGACTTTTATGAACTTTCGAAAGTGAATTTCGATGTTGTTCGGCTAGTTTCCGCTAAAATGCCGAAAGTTAAATAATTTGACTTTTTCATTTAAATTAGCATATTGAGTTTCGGGAGTCCAATTTTAGATCTGACTTCGCGAGTATGTTATATATATTTTGTATAACTTATATGCAAAAGTTGGAATTATTTCGAATATCATAGGGCACCATTTTAATTTTCGTCGAGAAAAGAAAAGAAAAGAAAATAAAAGAAAACATAAGAAAAAAGGAAAAGACAATTAAAATAAATGTGGGCGGTCGGTCCTTAGCTTAAAGCTAAGGACCAAGTATAATATTAGTAGTACGAGAGAAACATCATCAAAACTGAGCAGAATGAGCAGAATGAGAGAAAATGAGAAAAAGAGAAAAGTTATAAGAAAAAATGCCAGAAAATGGGAAAAGGGGCCGGAGAAAAAATAGAATTTTTATCCTGAGACATTCAGGTAATGATCCTAGTATATTATTTGAGTTTATTACGTGTGTTTGAATATGTTTTAACGGTAAAACTTGGAATATTATACATCGTTTTAATAAGTTCAATTAATAGTTTAAACGGTCAAATGGACCCCGATAATGGAATTGATTATATATTCGTACTCAGTAAGTTATGGACAACTTATAACTGTAATTTATTTAGGGTTTGGTTATGTGACCATAAACCCTGTACATAGGCCTGACCTGCGTATTGCGTATACGAATAGGGTATCAGGTTCCTACCCGGATTACCCTAAGACATAAGGAATGAAGCCTTTAGCATAATTTGATATATTTTTCTTCTTATTGAATAGAGTGGGATTGTTTGGCAATGAATTCAAAGGACAAAGCGGTTGTTGAGTAATTGTGCTAACTTTATAACAAGGTAAGTGTTTATATCCATTTCTTTGGAGGCACCTGGCCTCGTGGATTTTCTACCACGTGTTCCTTACGTGTGTAGTTGCCAATAGGCATACTCATTACGCCTTAGCTTTGGATTTACATTGTATATTATATGTTATGTCCTATTGTTGGCATTGCAATGAGGATCTGAGCATTGTACCCTGGCTGTAAGTTGGCATCTACTTCCCGGCTGTCGATGAGAGTCCCGCGCCGGTGAAGGGTTATTATTGCATCGCATTGCATTCATATGCATTATATGTCATTCATATGCATTACATTGCATATCATATTGGGTGCAGGAGTATTCCGCCCCAGGAGCAGGAGGATTCCGCCCCAAGAGCAGGAGTATTCCGCTCTTATGTCAGATATTGAGTGCAGGAGTATTCCGCCTCAGCTTTACATTATATCGGGTGTAGGAGTATTCCGCCCCAGGAGAGTGCAGGAGTATTCCGCCTCTGGTTTATATTATATCGGGTGCAGGAGTATTCCACCCCAGGAGCAGGAGTATTCCGCTCTAGTTGGTTATCAGATTGGATTCCCCTCGAATGCAGGAGTATTCCGCTTCGGGATGGGACTACGGGCACATGTGACCCTTCGCATCATATTTCATTTCATCTCACTTCATTTCATTCCATCTCAATTCATACCATTGTGTAGACTTACGGTACATGACTACTGTTCTGCTTATATATGCATTGCATATTTGTTGATATGTTTTTGGCACGCATCATTGGTTGAGTTTATAAGTTTCTTACGTCTTTCCGGTTGTTATCTGGCTCTGTCTTTTCTATAATTTAAATAAGAGGAATTTTATTTATCTGTTTCTCCTCCCTGGCTAGCTATCCTATTCTTTGAGGTGGCTAGTCTACCCCACTTATTGAGTCCTTTTGACTCACCCTTTTTTGTTGTTTGTTTCTTGTCTATCTATTTCGTTTTGGCAGGTTCGCTCCAGGATTTAGTTTGCCACGTTGTGAAGGAGCGAAGACGACTTCAGCTGTCAGGGTGAGCCAGCTTTTATTCCGGATGGCCACCAGTTTATTGTTCATTATTTCAGTTGCATTTTGCTCCCTTCAGGAGGTATCTGTCTTCTTTTGTACTCTTAGATGTCTGGTTTGGATAGCCCTAAACCTAGCATGTTGGGTAGTCAGCTGTAATTTCTTTTGTACAGCTTAAAGGTATTAGTATGTCCGTGTTTTTATTTTGAGTCTTGTCCTTATTTGTAAATTGTTATTTTTATTTTCCTGATTTAATTGGTAAGGGTTCGCCCGACGGGTCTAGGGGAGGATGTCGGGTGCCCGCACGGCCTAACCGGATTCCGGGTCGTGTCATCAAGTGATCTGTGTGCCACACGAGTAACATGGGAAGAAATAGAATTTTTGCTTAGAAGTGAAGAAAAATTTCAGTGCATTTAAGCCGAATACGCGATTACCACACGAGCTAAATTGTATGAAGAAACTGAGTCTGAGCGGCGCGCGAGCACCATGCGGGCTGAATTGTCTAAAGAAACTGAGTTCGCGTGGCGCGCGGGCGCCACACAAAGCATAAATTTTGGGCTAAAATCTAAGGGCTTTTTGGACTATTTGCTTAGTTTCCTATAGGGTATACAAGTTTCTCTTGCCTCCTTTATGAACTATTAACCTAGAAAGGACCTATTCCACATCCAAAGGAGGCAAGGAAGAGAGGAGATCAAGATTCAAGGCTCTACTTCATCCATCCATCCATATTGTTGTGATTTTGTATGCTTTTAGTTATTTCTTGTCTTAGAACATGACTATGAGTGGCTAAATCACCCATTCTAGGGTTGATTAACCCACTCTACATACTTGTGTGATAATAATTGTTGTTTTGTTAATGAACTTTGTTAATTCTTCTTATGTATGTTGTTTATGAATTGTTTGCTATTAATTGGTAGGATCCCCAATTAATTGTTCCCTTTATTCTTGTGATTACTAGGAATAGAGTCATGAGTTAGGGTTAAACACATAGTAGTATTTCAGCCTATAACAAAGGTATCGCTTAGGTTGTCAAAATGGTGAATTAGGAATATTTATCCTTACTGTGAACCATAAGTGTAGTCCTCCCTATCTTCATTGATTAATTTGAAATAGTTAATTAATGAAAGTTATAATTACTTAACAGAACTGGGTAGTTGTAAACTTAGAGCACTTGTTCAATAGGAAGAGTAAAGGGAGAATCTTTAGCACAATACTTTAGCACAAGTGAGGAGTTGGGGAAATCAATCCTAGGCTTTCCATCTCTTGAATCAAATCTATCTTTCTATACTTGTTATGCACTTTCTTGTTTATTTGTGCTAATATAAAATCAAACCAAAGATGTAAATTTGAAGTTGGTTGAGTAGATAATTTAGTTAGATTAACTGCTAGGAGTCATGTTCTCTGTGGGATTCGATCTCGGGACTTTAAGTATCGAGCTATAATTGTTGCGACTGCCTTGTCCCTTTTTATTGGGCATAGTTGGGCGAGATCAAATTTTTTTGCCGTTGCTGGGGAACACAGTGTGTTTCTAGCTTTTTAGGATAGCTGAGTTGGTAATTCAATTAACTTTGTTCCTGTACATATTTATTTAGTTTATAAAAAAAATTATAAAAAAATATGGTATCAGGAAATAACATGTGGCTAAGTGGTTATTATTATGCTTGTGCTATTCTTCCCCGAGCCCATATTATGATGATTCTTCTTTCTCTTATGATAATATTAGGTGCAATGAAGTGGAGGATGATGAGTTAGAATATGAAACTGAATTGAAGAAGATTTGGGATAGACGTAGAGCATAACTATGCTGCATAGAAGCTAGAGTGAATCAGTTGGCTGCATTATTGGAAATTCAACAACCTAGCCAAGAAGACATGGAATTAGAAGAAGAAATTATGGCTATAGTTGAAGATTTACAACATGAATTTCCGATGGAGGAGAAAAATGTTGAAAGCCAACCATCTAGCTATATGGTGTGGGAAAATGTCGAAGATGAAGATGTGGTACTAGAGTCGGACACAAAAATTGAAGCTGAAATTCTAGTTGACTCTAAGTCATGCCAAAAAGGGGATGTTAGTATAGTAAAGTGTGAGCGGGTTGTACTACATTCTAGACACTTTTCAACACTAGTTTTAGAGAGAGACATGAAAATTGATCCTTTTGAGCCAGTGAAAGAGTTGATGGATGAGGTGAATGATTTTTACATTATGGAAATTTCACTACCATCTAGGCAAGATGACAATCCTCGTTTGAAGGCCAAGGACTACAAAATAGTATATTTAGTGCTTGGTCAAGAGCATAGCCGACAATTTGAAGATATTCCTGAACTAGCGGCTACATGCAAAAGGAGACGCTTAGTTTTTCGTATGGTAGAATTTGTGCCACTTCAAGAGCATAATCGGAGAGTTGAGTTACAATTAGGGAGGCGATTCATAAGCTTAAGTTGGAGGAAAAAGTATTGACTCTGGGTTATGTCGTTCCATGATATTAAATAAAGTGCATCTCGGGAGGCAACCCGTGATTATAATTGTATACAAAAAAATGAGAAAAAATAATGTTATCTTTTGAAGGATATTACTTGGTGAGTTTCTTTGTTTTGCAGGTTGCGACTGGTTTGAAGTCTAAGTGTGGGGTGCTTGGAACCTCATACGATTGGATGAGGATGTCCTTCTTGGGGAAGTCTGAGTATCTCGTGTCCTAAGGAAAATAACAAGGATGTTCTTTAGGCTTAGAGCCCCAGGGAGTTTCTCTATCACCCTTAGTTTTTATTTTTAAAGCATTTAGGGCAATTCCTGATTTTAAGTATGGGGTGGGAGTCTTTGTATTTGTGCTAATAATCCCCTTTGGTTTTTCTTTGTGAATCGGTTCTTTTCCAAAGGAAGTAGTTTGATCCGGGTATAGGTAGATTTTTTTTAGGATTAGATTGCAGTAGTTGGATGGGAGAGTCTTGGCTCCATGATTTGACTAGTTTTATATAGATACTTAATTTGGGGTATGTGAACTTCATGCATATATTCTACCATGATCCACTTGCCTTGAGAAACGTTGAGTGCATTGTTTTAAGCCTATGATCATGATGTTGACTCTAGATTTGCTTGAGAGATTGCTTGTGTTTGCTTTGTTTGAGAGCGGGAATTGAGCCGTTTTGAGTAGGTTATGTGTTATGTGTGAGTGAGGATTTTATTTTTTTCATGTTTAATACTTGATGTCTAGAAATTGTCCAGTGTGATGCAAAGTAAAATGAGAAGTTTGCTCGGCTAGGAAGTGATATAGGCTTTCCTTTCAAAGCCAATTTATTTGAAGTCTCAGAGTTAGATGTTTACAAATGCAATTTGACCTTAGCTTAGCCTTTTGAGCCTGTAGCCTTTTCTGTGATGGCCATTGGGACTCCTATTTCTTGTGCTAAATATCTGTGAGTTTTATTTGTGGTGTTGTGAGCCTAAAAAGCTAGTTAATGAAGTGGGAAAAATATTTTTGTTGGAGGAAGATAAAAGGTGCGTAGGAGGATGCTTTTGGAGAAATATACTATGAAATTAAAAAGAGAAAGCTTAGAGTATTGCTCAATAATGGAAGAGTGTATTGAGAAAACAAATATTTGATAGATGGAAGAAAACAAAAAGTAGTCCCTATCATTAGCTCTTACCTTTGCTTAAAGAAAAAGGTTGGTGAAAGTTAACTCTGTGATGGTAAAAGAAAGATTGGTTGGGAGGAAAAATGTTTGAAATAATTGTGGTGTATTAAATTGCTTGGGATAGTCACATTTACCCAAATATATCCTACCTATCCGATTGCCTACATTACAACCTTAAAACGTCCTAATTGATCTTAGCCTAAAAGATGGACATTAGTCGAGTTCTACACTAGGGGTAAGCTTATGGTATGTCTTCTGTTGCATGTGAGTTCTTTTTTGAGGGTGAGTGTTTCATCTATATGTGAACTTTTCGTTCATGATCATTCTCTTGAGTGAACTCCTTCTCTAATTTTTGATTTGATTGTGGGGGCACATGATATTTTAGAAGTGAGCTCTTTTACTAGTCTCTTGAATAGAGTGAGTACTTGCATGACTTATTGAGTGAGTCTGAAGTTGATGTGGAATTGGGAAGTTGACTTGGTACACTTAATTGTTTTTAAATATTCTTGGCATGGATTTTGTGTGAATAAGGTTTGACTAGTGCATATGCAACTTTTTAAGTGTCTACATAAACCCAAGTCATCCCTTGTGGGTTGTTTTGGTGCTTCTTGAGTTCAAAGTATACACTGCTCGAGGACGAGCAAAGATTTAAGTGTGAGGTCTTGATACGAGGCTAAATATTGTAATAGTTTCTATACTTTCACCGCCTGATCATGCTTCGACTTGTGATATTTGTTGGTATTTTGAATAGAATTGCTCTTATTTAGTGTATTTTATGTTGTAGGAATTGAACATGATGAATTGAGGCAATTATTACAAAATTTTGAAATTGAAGATACATATTTCAAATGATCTGTGTGCCACACGAGTAACACGGGAAGAAATAGAATTTTCGCTTAGAAGTGAAAAAATATTTCAGCGCATTTAGGCCGAATACGCGAGCACCACGCGAGCTAATAGTATGAAGAAACTGAGTCCACATGGCATGCGAGCACCACGCGAGCTGAATTGTCTAAAGAAACTGAGTCCGCGTGGCACGCGGGCGCCACGCGAAGTTGAAACTCTGGCAAAAAATCTAAGGACTTTTTGGACTATTTGCTTAGTTTCCTACAGGGTATAAAAAGCTTCTCTTGCCTCTTTTTTTAACTATTAACCTAGAAAGGACCTATTCCACATCCAAAGGAGGTAAGGAAGAGACGAGATCAAGATTCAACGCTCTACTTAATCCATCTATCCATATTGTTGTGGTTTTGTATGCTTTTAGTTATTTCTTGTCTTAGAACATGACTATGAGTTACTAAATCACCCATTCTAGGGTTGATTGACCCACTCCACATACTTGTGTGATGATAACCGTTGTGTTATTAACGAACTTTGTTAATTCTTTCTATCTATGTTGTTTATGAATTGTTTGCTATTAATTGCTAGATTCATGGGTTAGGATTAAACACATAGTAGTATTTCAGCCTAAAACAAAGGTATTGCTTAGGTAGTCAAAACGGTGAATTAGGAATATTGATCCTTACTGTGAACCATAAGTGTAGTCCTCCCTATCTTCATTAGTTAATTGGAATAGTTAATTAATGGAAGTTATAATTACTTAACAGAATTGGGTAGTTGTAAACTTGGAGCACTTTTTCAATAGGAAGAGTAAAGGGAAAATTGTTATCATAATACCTTAGCACAAGTGAGGAGTTGGGGAAATCAATCCTAGGCTTTCCATCTCTTAAATCAAATCTATCTTTCTATACTTGTTATCTACTTTCTTGTTTAGTAGTGTTAATATAAAATCAAACCAAAGATATAAATTTGAAGTTGGTTGAGTAGATAATGTAGCTAGATTAACAGCTAGGAGTCGTGTTCTCTGTGGTATTCGACCTCGGGACTTTAAGTACCGAGCTATATTTCCTGCGGCCGCTTAGTCCCTTTTTATAAGGCATAGTTGGGTGAGATCAAATTTTTGCGTCGTTGCCGGGGAACACGGTGTGTTTCTAGAATTTTAGGATAACTCAGTTGTTAATTCAATTAACTTTGTTCCTGTACATATTTATTTAGTTTATAAAAAAATATGGCATCAGGAAATAACATGGTTCTAAGTGATCATTATTATGCTTATGCTGATACATCTTATTCTTCCCCGAGCCCCTAGTATGATGATTCTTCTTTCTCTTATGATAATAGTAGGTGCAATGAAGTGGAGGATGATGAGGAAGAATATGAAATTGAATTGAAGAATATTTGGGAAAGACATAGAGCACAACTATGCCACATAAAAGCTCAAGTGAGTCAGTTGGCTGCATTATTGGGAATTCAACAACCTAGCTAAGAAGACATAGAATTAGAAGAAGAAATCATGGCTATAGTTGAATATCTACAATATGAATTTCCATTGGAGGAGAAAAATGTTGAAAGCCAACCATCTAGCTATATGGTTTGGGAAAATGTCGCAGAGGAAGATGTGGTACTAGAGTCGGACACAAAAGTTGAAGCTGAATTTCAAGTTGACTCTAAGTCATGCCAGAAAGGGGATGTCAGTATAGTAAAGTGTGAGCGAGTTACACCATATTCTAGATACCTTTCAACACTAGTTTTAGAGGGAGACATGAAAATTGATCCTTTTGAGCCAGTGAAAGATTTGAAGGATGAGGTGAATGATTATTACATTATGAAAATTTCACTACCATCTAGGCAAGATTACAATGCTCGTTTAAAGACCAAAGACTACAAAACAGTATATTTAGTGCTTGGTTAAGAGAATAACCGACAATTTGAAGATATTCCTAAATTAGTGGCTACACGCAAAAGGAGACGCTTAGTTTTTCGTATGGCAGAACTTGTGCCACCTCAAGAGCATAATCGAAGAGTTGAATTACAATTGGGGAGGCAATTCATAAGCTCAATTTGGAGGAAAAAGCGTTGACTTTGGTTATGTCGTGCCACGACATTAAATAAAGCGCTTCTCGGGAGGCAACTCGTGATTGTAATTGTATACAAAAAAAAAAAAATAATAATGTTATCTTTTGAAGGATATTACTTGGTGAGTTTCTTTGTTTTACAGGTTGCGACTGGTATGAAGTCTAAGTGTGGGATACTTTCAACTTCATACGATTGGATGAGGATGTCCTTCTTGGAGGAAGTCTGAGTACCTCGTGTCCTAAGGAAGCTCACAAGGATGTTCTTTGGGCTTAAAGCCCCAGAGAGTTTCTCTATCACCCTTAGGGGTCGTTCGGTTGACAGCATTATATATTAATACCTGTATAAAACTCAGCGTTAATTTAGCGCAGCGTTCGGTTGGTTTTTGTAAAATTTTAATACCCGCATAAAATTAGTGCAACGTTTGGTTGCGTTTTTGTGTATTCCGCATTATTAATACCCGTATTATTAATGCGGGAATCTATGTATTATTTTATGCGGGGTAGCAGGTGGTATTAATAATGTGGGTATTAATAATGCAGGTATTAAAATTTAAAATGACAAAATTAACCCTCATAATAATAAGGATATTTTAAAATTTTATTTAAGGAGTAAATAAATATTTTAAATAATAATATTTTTTGTTAATTTGTAATATATCAGTGATTCAACAAATAATCCCTACGCTATAATATATGCGTGGCTAATACCCACATTATTAAACCCTACATAACTAATACCCGCATTATCAATACCCACATTATTAATACACACATTATTAATACCCAGATTAGTAATACCCGCATTAATAGTTAATACCCGCGTAAAACACAAGCCAAACCGAACGACCCCTTAGTTTTTATTTTTAATGCATTGAGGGAAATGCCTGATTTTAAGTGTGGGGTGGGAGTCTTCCTATTTTTTTAATAATCCCCTTTGGTTTTTCTTTGTGCATCGGTTCTTTTTCAAAGGAAGTAGTTTGAACCGAGTATAGGTAGATTTTATTTTTGGATTAGATTGCAGTAATTGGATGGGAGAGTCTTGGCTCCATGATTTGACTAGTTTTATATAGATACTTAATTTGGGGTATGTGAACTTCATGCATATCTTCTACCATGATCCACTTGCCTTGAGAAACATTGAGTGCATTGTTTTAAGCCTATGGTCATGGTGTTAACTCTAGATTTGCTTGAGTGTTTGCTTATGTTTGCTTTGTTTGAGAGCAGGAATTGAGCTGTTTTGAGTAGGTTATGTTCCATATGTGAGTGAGGATTTTGTTTTCTCCATGTTTAATACTTGATGTCTAGAACTAGCCCGGTGTGTGTGCAAAGTAAAATGAGAAGTTTGCTCGGCTAGGAAGTGATATAGGTTTTCCTTTCATATCTAATTTATTTGAAGCATAAGAGTTAGATGTTTACAAGTAAAATTTGACCTTAGCTAACCCTTTTGAGTCTGTAGCGTTTTCTTTGATGGCCATTGGGACTCCTATTTCTTGTGCTAAATATCTGTGAGTTTTATTTGTGGTTTTATGAGCCTAAAAGGCTAGTTAATGAAGTGGGAAAATTATGTTTGTTGGAGGAAGACAAAAGGTGCGTAGGAGGATGCTATTGGAGGGATTTACTGAGAAAAAAAGAAAGAGAAAGCTTATAGCATTGTTCAATAATTGAAGAATGTATTGAGAAAAAATTATTTGAAAAATGGAAGAAAACAAAAAGTAGTCCCTATCATTAGCTCCTACCTTTGCTTAAAGAGAAAGGTTGGTGAAAGTTGATTCTGTGTTGGTAAAAGAAAGATTGGTTGGCAGGTTAAATGTTTGAAATAATTGTGGTGTATTAAATTGCTTGGGATAGTTAGTCACTATTACCCAAATATATCCTACCTATCCCATTGCCTACATTACAACCTAAAAAATTTCTAATTGATCTTAGCCGAGAAGATGAACATTAGTCAATTTCTTGACACGACCTGGAACTGGCTACGCCTTGCGGGCACCCGACATCCTCCCCTAGATACATCAGGCGAAACCTACCAATTAAAATAAGAACATAAATATAATTCAATCCATAAATAAGAACAAGATTTAGAAAAAGCACAGACATACTAATATTTCTAAGCTGTACAAAAGAAATTACAGCTGACTACCCAATATACTAGGTTTAGGGCTATCCAGACGAGATATCTAAGAGTACAGAAGAAGACAAATACCTCTTGAAGGGAGCAAAATGCAACCGAAATAATAAACATAAAACTGGTGGCCATCCTGAATAAAAGTTGGCTCACTCTGACAGTTGAAGTCGTCTTCGCTCCTTCACAATGTGTCGAACTGAATCCTGGAGTGAACCTGCCGAAACGAAATAGATAGACAAAAACAAACAACAAACAAGGGTGAGTCAAAAGAACTCAATAAGTGGGGCAGACTAGCCACCTCAAATAATAGGATAGCTAGCCAGGGAGAAAAGAAACAGATAAACCAAATTCCTCTTATTTAAATTATGAAAAGGCAGAGCCAGATAATAACTAGAAACACGTATGGAATCACAAACTCATTAACATCGAGGAACGTAAGATAGCCAGAACATATAGATATCTCGAATATATCAACAATAAGAAATACATCCTGTTGGTGTGTGCAACCCGATCCATATATTTATACCGTCGCGGCGTGCAACCCGATACATATATTTATACCGTTGCAACGTGCAACCCGATCCATATATTTATACCATTGCGGCATGCAACCTAATCCATATATGTATGCTGTTGCGGCGTGGAACCCGGTCCGCGCAACCTGGAATATGAGCCAGAAATATATAGGCAAACTGAGATATGTCCACGACATAGTATACATACCGCATACATAAAATACAACACAATACATATAATAGTCAGTATGCGGTGAAATGAGATGGGATGAATGCGGTATGATGCAATGTCACATATGCGTGATACCTTCACCGGCTCGGGACTCTCATCGATTACCGGGTAGTATATACAATAATGACCCTTCACCAGCTCGGGACTCTTATCGATTATCGGAAAGTATATGTAATAATGACCCTTCACCGGTGCGGGACTCTCATCGCCAACGGGGAAGTATATGCAATAATGACCCTTCACTTGTGCGGGACTCTCATCGCCAACCGGGAAGTATACGCAATAATGATCATTCACCGGCTCGGGACTCTCATAGATTACGGGAAGTATATGCAATAATGACCCTTCACCGGTACGGGACTCTCATCGCTAACCGCTAAGTATATGCAATAACGACCCTTCACTGGTGCGGGACTCTCATCGCCAACCGGGAAGTATATGCAATGCTCAAACCCAGAGTGAAATGCTCATATGCTCAATGAAATACCAACAACAGGGCATAACATACAATATACAATGTAAATTCAAAGCTAAGGCGTAATGAGTACGCCTATCGGCAGCTACACACGCAAGGAACACGTGGTAGAATATCCACAAGGCCAAGGGCCTCCAAAGAAAATGATATAAATACTTACCTTGTTACAAAGTTAGCACAGTTATTCAACAACCGCTTTATCCTTTGGATTCACTGCCAAACGATCCTGCTGTATTCAATAAGCAGAAAACTTTATCAAATAAGGCTAAAGGCTTCATTCCGCACATCTTAGGGTAATCCGGTTAGGAACCTGATACCCTATTCGCATACGCAATACGAAGGCCAGGCCTATGTACAGGGTTTAAGGTCACATAACAAAACCCCAATTAAATTACATTTATATGTTGCCCATAACTCACTGAGTACGAGTATATAATCAATTCCACTATCGGGGTCCAATTGACCCTTTAAACTATCAGTTGAACTTATTAAAATGATGTATAATATCCCAATTTTTACCGTTAAAATATATTCAAACACATCTAATAAACTCAAATAATGCATTAAGATCATTACCTGAATGTTTCGGGGTAAAAATTGTATCTTTCTCCGGCTCTTTTCTCATTTTCTTGCATTTTTTCCATGATTTGCGTTTTCTTGTTTCTTTCTCTGTTCCATCATGCACTAGAGACTTTTGAGCTAAGGGATATCCTTACCCCTTAGCACCGCCTCTTAATTGTCCTTACTTTCTTTTCCTTTTTCTATTTTCTCTTTTCTTTTATTTCTTTTACTTTTCTTTTCGCGACAAAACTTAAAACGGTACCGTACGATATTCGGATAATTCCAAATTTCTCAAGTAAGTTATACAAAATATATGTAACACATTTGCTAAGGCGGATCTCAAATCGGACACCCGAAACTCAATATGTAAATTAAATGAAAAAAAGGTTAAATTATTTAACTTTCGGAATTTATCCGAAAACTGGCCGAACAACCTCGAAATTCACTTTCAAAAAATCACAAAAAACCATAAATAATCATACGAACCTAATGGCCCTTTCGGATTTCGAATCGGAGCTCATTCGCCAAAACCGAGCTCGAAAATCTCTTTTTAATATTTCTCGACAATAAAAACTGAAACCTTCTTCCGATGCCTACCAAACGAGGTCTGATTTAGCTAAAATTTTACAGATAAGTCTCAGAGGACCTTACGAAGATTTTAAAATTATTGGCACGTAAATCGGAGTCTTAGCTCCCGAAACGACTGACCGAGGTTCTTTCAGTTCTACACTAAAAGTAAGCTTATGGTACGTCTTGTGTTGCATGTGAGTTCTTTTCTGAGAGTGAGTGTTTCATCTATATGTGAAATTTTCGTTCATGATCATTCTCTTGTGTGAACCCCTACTCTAATTTTTGATTTGATTGTGAGGGCACATGGTTTACGAGAAGTGAGCTCTTTTATTAGTCTCTTGAATAGAGTGAGTACTTGCATGACTTATTGAGTGAGTCTAGAGTTGATGTGGGATTGGGAGGTTGACGTGGTGCACACAATTGTTTTTAAATATTCTTGGAATGGATTTTGTGTGAATAAGGTATGGTTAGTGCATATGCAACTTGTTAAATGTCTGTATAAACCCATGTCATCCCTTGTGGGTTGTTTTGGTGCGTCTTGAGTTCAAAGTATAAATTGCTCGAGGACGAGAAAAGATTCAAGTGTGAGGTGTTGATACGAGGCTAGATATTGCACTAATTTCTATACTTTCACCTCCTTTTTATGCTTCGACTTGTGATATTTGTTGGTATTTTGAACAGAATTGCTCTTATTTGATGTATTTTATATTGTAGGAAGTGAACATGATGAAATGAGGCAATTAGTACAACTTTTGGCTTTGAAATTGAAGATATTAAATATTTCAAGTGATCTGTGTGCCATACGAGTAACACGGGAAGAAATAGAGTTTTGCTTAGAAGTGAAGAAAAATTTCAGCGCATTTAGGCCGAATACGCTAGCACCATGCGAGCTAAATTGTATGAAGAAACTGAGTCCGCGTGGCACACAAGCACTACGCGAGCTGAATTATCTAAAGAAACTAAGTCCGTGTGGCATGCGGGCGCCACGCGAAGTTGAAACTCTGGCAAAAAATCTAAGGACTTTTTGGACTATTTGCTTAGTTTCCTACAGGGTATAAAAGCTTCTCTTGTCTCCTTTATGATTTGTTAACCTAGAAAGGACCTATTCCACATCCAAAGGAGGCAAGGAAGAGAGGAGATCAAGATTCAAGGCTCTACTTCATCCATCTATCCATATTATTGTGGTTTTGTATGCTTTTAGTTATTTCTTGTCTTAGAACATGACTATGAGTGACTAAATCACCCATTCTAGGGTTTATTGACCCGCTCCACATATTCGTGTGATGATAACCGTTGTGTTATTAACGAACTTTGTTAATTCTTCCTATCTATGTTGTTTATGAATTGTTTGCTATTAATTTCTATTAATAGATTCATGGGTTAGGATTAAATACATAGTAGTATTTCAGCCTAAAACAAAGGTATTGCTTAGGTTGTCAAAACGGTGAATTAGGAATATTGATCCTTACTGTGAACCATAAGTGTAGTCCTTCCTATCTTCATTAGTTAATTGGAATAGTTAATTAATGGAAGTTATAATTACTTAACGGAAGTGGGTAGTTGTAAACTTGGAGCACTTGTTCAATAGGAAGAGTAAAGGGAGAATTGCTAGCTCAATACTTTAGCACAAGTGAAGAGTTGGGGAAATCAATCCTAGGCTTTTCATCTCTGGAATTAAATCTATCTTTCTATGCTTGTTATCTACTTTCTTGTTTAGTAGTGTTAATATAAAATCAAACCAAAGATATAAATTTGAAGTTGGTTGAGTAGATAATTTAGCTAGATCAACTGCTAGGAGTCGTGTTCTCTATGGGATTCGACATCGGAACTTTAATTACCGAGTTATATTTGATGCGACCGTTTAATCTCTTTTTATAGGGCGTAGTTGGGCGAGATTAGTTTAAATACAAGGTTCTTCCATTTTGTAAGTATCTAACACTTTCTTTCATTAATTAAATGCATGTTTTTTCCTTAATCTTATTCCATAACTATAGGTGTAAACATGCTATAGTAGTTAAATTTCAACAGGTAACACTTAGATTTACTTATTATATCTTGGGTTTGATTATCTAGCTTCTATTACTTAATTTCTTAACTTTGGTGATATGACACTAGTGTTACGTATCTATTTGACTGGTAAAAGATTCTAGCAAGATTAATCGCCTTAGGATAATAGATCTAGCAAGGATTTGAGTCTTGTTGGCTAAAATAGCCAGATTTATCTAAAAGAGGTTACCGTAGAGATAGGTCCTCTTTTCTTGTTCAATGAGTTAGTACTTTATGTGCCTAGTTATGAATTTATTGAGCGTAGCAAGGTAGATCTCTGTTAGGTCTGACGGATTTCAGGGGTTATCTTAAATTAACTCGACCATACTCACACCCATATATATATATATATATATATATATATATATATATATATATATATATATATATATATATATATATATATATATATATATATGGAGAGGGAGAGAGAGAGAGAGAGAGAGAGAGAGAGAGAGAGAGAGAGAGAGAGAGAGAGATAGTTAGATAGTTAAAACCCCAGCAACCTTCAATTAGGAACATTCTCCATATTTGGTTAGGAAGGACTCTTAATTAAAGTTTTCCTTTTATGACTCTAACTATTTCCCTTATTTTGCACAAGGCAGATGCTTACTGTTGCCCAATAATGCAAGTATACGTGGTCAACAAGTAATAAAGTTATAAAATCGAGTATCATTTCCACGGAGATTTATGATTAACTATTAACTAAATCAAACAATTCCTAATTATCTAATCAAGAAAAAATTGTGAAAGTTTATGAGAAGTAATCTAAACTAAAGTTAACTAACAAAACTAAGGATTAACTAATAAACTAGAACAAGAAGGATATCGAATTTAATAAGAGATAATACTCTAGGTTTATGGGAAATCTATCAATCCTGTTGAATTCTTCGGTTAATTTGACTAATAAGTTTATCTTGGTTACTAATCGACATGGTTAATATTGCTCGTAGGATTCTTCCGATATCGTACTCGCCTATTCAAATTAATCCAACACCTATATTTCTATGAAATCAGAAGTTAACAACATATTAATAATTCCTATATAATGATTATGCAAGGCAAATAGGTATATTCCTATCCTTATCCGCAAATCTGTTCCCCGATGCCTAGGTTCAAGATCAAACTCTATTAAATCCTATTACAATAAAAAATTTCCTTTCCCAAGTTCAATTCAAGATTCATGTATAGTATTTATTTGGTGATCAAGCAATCAAATAATTAGGCATAAAATTTAATAAATAACACAATATAATAGACTAATAAAATCAAGTTAACATCTGAATATCAACATTCATGAAGATCCCACAATCCTAGAGCTAACGACTAAATAAAAGAAAATAGAAGGAAAAGAAAAACTCTTGTGAAGAACTCCAGCGTGTACCTACTGCTTTCCCTTCTCTGTCCAACATGAAGTCTCCTCTTTTATATTGCACTTTGTTGTTGTCCAAATTACACTTGGATTCTTTTATGAAATTGGAATTGGCTTTGGATAATTCATGCCTCTGTCCTATTCCCACTAGGATTCAATCTTGGGCATTAAAATAATTTCTCTGGCATCCAAATTATTCTTGACGTTGTCCAATCAACTTGCATCTTTTTACTGTTGTGAACCACATAACCTCTTGGGATAATTTGCTAGTATTTTCAGCTTGGCTTGTCTCAATTGTTTGTTGTAAAGTGAAGTACCACCCCTTGCTTTCTCCTGTGAAGCCGCCATGCATTTCTAAACTTTCCAACTTCAGCTGTTCCTAAACATAAGGACACTCAATTAATAATAAAAACTTAAGCTACTTGGGCCTATTTAACACTAAAATACCCAAATGACAGTAATAATATCTAAAACACAAGTAAATATGTCCAACATCACTTGACCTTCAAGATACAACACCTTAGTTTATTAGGACTACAGTTCCACATACCCCCAGCTTTTCCTAATCCAATTAGGACTTCCAGTCTGTTCCTTTATACATTCCTCTCGGTTTTTGACTAAGACTAAGAATATGACTTAGCATTTTTTTCGATCAGTTGTGTCATCTAACATAAACTGATACATTGCCAAGGTTCTTTGTTGCTCTTCAAAACTGTGAGTCAACATATTAGAACAATGCATTAACAACTTCCACTTGCTTCTTCCAATTGAACAATTGCTCCAAATTCACAACTACTTGCTTCCATATAATAATTGCAACTTTCACTAGCTAAGTTTTCAATTAATTAATGAAGATAGGTAGGACTAAAATTATGGTTCAAAATAGGGATTAATGGTCACAATTCACCTTTTTGACAACCTAAGTAATGCCTTTTTTTGGGTTGAAATATTGCTAGGTGTTTAACTCTAATTCATAAATCCATCACTAGTAGCATAAGGATATAGGGTATAATCAATTGAGAGCTCTACCAATCAATAGCAAACAAACTACAAAATACTTAGATAGGAAGATTAAACAAGTTTCATCAATCAATGAAATTATTCATAACACATAAGTATAGAGTGGTTCAATCAACCCTAAAATGGGTGATTTAGCCACCTATAGTTATGTTCAAATCAATAAAATGACTAGAAGCATACAAAATCATTAGAATATGGATAGATCGATGAAGTAGAGCCTTTAATCTTTATCTTCTCTCTTCCTTGCTTCCCTCAGAAGTAAAATAAGGAAAAAGTCTCATCCAATTGGGATTAATGATGTATTTACAGTGTAGGAATAAATAAGGGAAAAAACTACCATTGTAAAATCCGTTTTGGACTTGGTCTAACATTTTTTCAATCATGCATGCATTGTGCTGCAAGCCATGCCTTCTTTATTTTTATTTTTTCAGAAAAAACTAGGCTACACTATTCCATACTATAGGCCACATGATGTGTGATGTGTGATGTGTGATGTGTTGGTATTTTGCGTATATTTGAAACCCTTTTAGACTAGCTTTCACGTCCTAAAACCTTTATTATTTGAGTAAATCTTATGTTTATCCCCATATTTCAGAATAGCAAAGAGTATTAATGTACAAAGCAAAAATAATGAAGACAAAAACAAAAACAAGTGAACTTTGGATACATTTTGAAGAACAATGAGAACATACAGCAGCTTGATCGGTGACCCGCCGAATCACCGACCAAAGGAGGATCGAGTTTAAGAGTTCATCAAGTTCCAACGAATAAAAGAGGCGGACCGCCGATAGATCTACTGAATACATTCTGTGACCATGCAGAAGAATATGCGGTCACGCCGAGCATCCCAGCGAGTCCAAAGATATCTGCAAGTTGCTGGAGTTGTCCGCCGCTGAACCAGCGTCCCCTCCGGACCTGCACCATAGAACAAGACAACAGAGGAGTTAGACTAGTCTTCCGCGGCCGCGCACTTCATTATGTGGCCCACCGAATGACCTGCGGTTTAGCGTCAAATAGGGCAAAATGGTATTTTTGTAAATATTAGCCTAGTTTTCAAATATATGCCTACAAATAGGTTGTTATGCCTCCGAGAAACTAGACCCTTTTTTCAGCTTAGAATATACTTTACTATACTTTTAAATATTCTTGGAGGCAAAGGGAAGGCTTCAACTTAAATCTTTTATAAGGATTTCTTTTATTCATCTAATTCATCATATGATTCTTGTCATTTCATCTCTTACTATGTGTGTGTTAGACCCTAGTATGAGTAGCTAAACTAATACTAGGGGTTTATTCATGATGACTTGATGATTTTAACTTAAAACTTGTTTTTAATCTTGTGTAATCTATGGATAAAGATGAATCTAGTTCTCTTTCGTACTATCATTGACTAGGGTTTGAGGCATGACCTTACTTAAACCTAAACCTACTTTGCTTTCATCACCCTAACGGGGTTGCAGGTGTACGTTAATGGAAACTATTGAGAATTTGGGTTATACTGGCTACGACCTACCCTATCTAAAGGGAAAGATCTAAAAAGGTCATTCCCGCTTGGGACCTTGGACTAGGGTTTCTTGTGCCCCATTATTGGCCCTAACGGGCTTGATGAGGTAAATCCTCTCTATCCCTAACGGGTTTTGAGGAATACATTCGAGGTCCGACCATTTATGTTACCCATACAATTTGTGAGGTTAAAGCAAGAGTTTAAGTAAAAGAATCTTGTCGGAATGACTAAACCCCCAGCTCATTCTCCATATTTACATCCATTTTAAAGTGTTAAAATGCTTTTAGTGTTAATCGTTAGTTGTAGTTTTAGTTAATTCAATTCCTACCAATTTACACTTAAGAGTAGACGAAAAATTCATAGAACTCGTTACTATTCAATCTAAGACTAGTAGATTGCAAGCTCGCTCCCTAAGAAAATCGACCCTGACTCTTAGTTGGGTAGTACTATCTTTGACAATCGCCCCACACCATTATAGGTGAGTGGATTGAGCCTGCATCAAATTTTGGTGCCGTTGCTGTGGAGCTACGGTACATCTATTAGATTGAATATTTTGTGTTCTTGTCTTGTAAGTTATTCCTAATATTTTACTCTTGTTTTTGGTTTACCGTGTGTAGGTGAATACTAGCAATGAGAAGAAATCCAAATCGAGCTATGCGAAATCCTCTCTAAAATCGTGCAAATGAGGGAGCTCCATTTCTAAATGCTCCAAATGAAAATCATGGAGAAACCGAGATTATGATGACACTTCTCTTAGTGAGGAGAGTTACAGAATTCATGATGTGTTTGAAGAGAATGATCAACCATAAGTTGAAGATGGTGCCCCAGATGACACTTCTCTTAGTGAGAAGAGTTACAGAATTCATGATATGTTTGAAGAGAATAATCAACCGCAAGTTGAAGATGGTGCCCCAATTGATGGAAACCCTATTGACAACAACCAAGCCAATGCGGGAGGGAATATCAACCGGAACCAAAGGAATGCAAAGGGTGCCCGAAATGCAAATCCACCAGCACAAGATATGAAAGAGTCCGATGAAGAAGTGAATATGAAAAGTTTTGCTAGTGCGATTGTTCCACCACCCATTCGTGGTAATGTTACTTTCAACACTTCACAAGTGATCTTGCGTGGGCTTGACCAAAATAGATACTTTTAGTGGAGGTAAGCATGATAATCCAAATGAGCATTTGAGGAAATTCATTCAAACATGTCATCTCTACAAGTCGGCCCATTGTACAGAAGAATCTTTGCGCCTAAGGGTCTTTCCCTATTCTCTAGCTGGGAAGGCCAAGGTGTGGTTGAACAAGCTAGAAAAATTCTTTCCTAAGGGTAAGCAAGCTTCAATGAGGGACAAGGTTTATATGTTCAAACAAGATCCAACCGATTCATTGTCCGAAGCTTGGGAAGCTTTTCAGAAGTTTTACAACATTTTCCAACTCATGGTTTTGGAGAAGATATGCTCCTAGAATGTCTCTACCAATGGCTCAACAAGATCAACCAATCGGTTGTGAACAATTTGTGGGAGGTACTATCATGGGTAAGACTTATCAAGAAGTCAAGCAAATTCTCAACAAAGTTGCCAAACAATCTCAAGATTGGCATTCTAGAGCCCAAAACCCAACTGGTGATGGACGAATGAATCCAATGATGATGAAGAGATTTGAAGATCAAGAAGAGAAAATGGCTCGAATACTTACAAACATTGAGCTTATTAGAGGTGCCAAGGAAAATAATGAGAAGAAGGTAAGTAAGGTGGAAAATCATAAAGTATCAAATACCGGTAATCAAGTAGCCCATATGGGTTATGTGAACCCCGGAGCTCCATCTCTTGTTCTTCTCAAAAGAGGACAAGAATAATATTTTCTGAAAAAAGGTTTCAATGTCTATGGTGAAGAAGAAGCCAATTATGTGTCCAACATCAAGGTGGCTATCAAAGGCCATATCAACAAGGCCAATGGAGGCAAGATAGAGGAAGACAAATTGGAGCGACAATCAAGATGGGAGAGGAGTTGGTACCTCTAAAGGCTATGTTCGAAGAGCTCCATAAAAGCAAGGTGAGCATGAAGGAAAAGGTCCAACCAAGTTAGAAGAAATGATGCGAGAAGTGCTTAAGAATTAAGAAAAGTTACTCCGGTGACATAAAAGATATCAAGCAAATGGTTACATCTCACAACACTTCCATTAAGGCTATTGAATCTCAAGTAACTAGCTTATCCCACAAAATGAATCAAAGACCTCAATGAGCACTACCAAGTGATACGGTGGTGAACCCTTAGAAGAATGGCAAAGATCATGTGATGGAAATTATAACCCGGATTGGAAAAACATGGGATGATCCTAAAGCAAAAGATAATGGTGTGGAACTAGAGGTACAAGATCATGAGCAAAACAATGGGGAATAGTTGACTCAAGGCAAGGCAATTGATGTGGATGTAGAGATTCCAAGGCATGAAATTGATGATGAGGCAATCCCTCAAGAACCAAGTCCCAATGTCACTACCAGTCAAAAAGCAAAACAAAAGAAAACTCCACCACCCAAGCAATGCCCTCCTAGTCCAAGCTCCATTCCCAACATTCCACTTCCTTTCCCACAAAAGAGTGTCAAGCAAAGACAAGTATCACAAGACAAGAAGATTTGTGATAAAATAGCAACAATATCTATCAACCTCTCTTTGGTTGATGCATTAAGCCAAATGCCAAATATTGCCAAACTCGTGAAAGATTTTGTTACCAAGAAGACCTATGAAGATTATGAACCAAACAAGGTGACTTATCAATGTAGTTCAATTGTCTCAAAATATATGGAAAGAAAGATGGAGGACCCCAGAGCCTTCATGGTCCCACGTACAATTGGAGGGACGCATTTCCTTAAGGTCCTATGTGATGTTAGAGCAAGCATCAATTTGATGACATATGCGGTGTACAAGACTTTGACTACAAAGGAAGTTCCACAAGCTACAACAATGAACTTGCAAATGGCCGACCGCTCGATGAAGCAACCAATTGGAGTTGTCACGATTGTTCTAGTGAAGGTAGAAAAGTTTATATTCCTGAAGGATTTTGTTATTCTTGATTTCCCAGTAGACTTTGATGTCCCCATTATCCTTAGACGTTCATTTCTAGCTACCGGGAGAGCATTATGTGATGTGGAGAAGGGAGAACTCTCTTTTCGTTTCAATGGACAGAAGGTTGTGTTCAATATATGCAAAGCATTACAACAACCTATGGAGGAGGAAGCCACTTGTTCTTATGTGGATATGGTTGTGGATGCACTTGTAGACAAAGAGAGTGTCCTAGTGAGCCAAGCGGATGAAATGGCCACGATGATTTGGAACATTGATATTGACAATGACGAAAGTATTGCCGAGTGCGTGAAGGCATTGGAAGGATTGGGCACTAGACCCTACATTCCCAAAAAGCTTTCCCTCGACCTTGAAAATCAAACCATTCCACCTACAAAACCATCCATTGAAGAACCTCCCATTCTTTAACTCAATGTCCTACCAACCCATTTGAGATATATCTTTCTAGGTCCAAACTCCACTCTTCCCATAATCATTTCTTCCCACTTAACCAAAGAACCAGAAGACCAATTAGTTAAAGTGGTGACAATGAGAATCAAAGCCATTGGGTGGACTCTTGTAGATATAAGGGGAATTGATCTGGGACTTCGCACTCACAAGATTCTAATTGAAGAAGGTTGTAAACCAACGTTGGAGCATCAAAGGAGGTTGAATCCTCCAATGCAAGAAGTTTTCAAAAAAGAGATCATAAAGTGGTTAGATGCGGGGGTGATTGTTCCACTCCCCGATAGTGAATGGGTCTTTCCCGTTCAATGTGTGCCCAAGAAAGGAGGAATGACGATGGTTCACAATGAGAAAGGTGAATCTATATCAACTCGGACCGTGACCAGTTGGCGAGTATGTATGGACTACCGAAAGCTCAATAATGCAACAAGAAAAGATCATTTTCCCTACCTTTCATTGACCAAATGCTTGTTCGTTTGATAGGTCGTGCTTGTTATTGTTTCCTTGATGGATACTCGGGGTACAATCAAATTTTAATTGAAGCAAATGATCAAGATAAGACAACCTTTACATGCCCATATGGTACTTTTGCATTTCGCAAGATGCCTTTTGGACTTTCAATGCCCCGGCTACTTTTCAGAGGTACATGCTTGCACTTTTCCATGATATGGTGGAGAAATTCTTGGAAGTATTCATGGATTATTTCTCGGTAGTTGGTGATTCCTTTGAAGATTGTCTATCTAACTTGGAAAAAGTCTTAGAGAGGTGTGAAGAGACGAAGCTTGTGCTAAATTGGGAGAAATGTCATTTCCTTGTACAAGAAGGAATAGTCTTAGGGCACAAGGTCTCCAAAAAGGGAATTGAAGTTGATCATGCCAAGATTGAAGTTATCTCTAAACTTCCACCTCCTACAACCGTAAAAGGAGTGAGAAGCTTCTTGGGACATGCAGGTTTCTATCTCCACTTCATTAAAGATTTTTCCAAGGTTCTAAACCCATTGTGAAAGTTGTTAGAAAAAGATTCCAAGTTTGAATTCAATGAGGCATGCTTGAAAGCCTTTGAAAAGGTAAACAAAAGATTGACAAATGCATCGGTAATAGTGATCCCAAGGTGGGATCTTCCATTTGAACTTACGTGTGATGCTAGTGACGTAGCATTGAGGGTCATGCTTGGCCAAAGAGTTGAGAAGATGTTTCACCCGATCTATTATGCTAGCAAGACCATGAATGGGGCTCAATTGAACTATACGGTGATGGTGAATGAGTTATTGGCCATTGTATATGCTTTTGAGAAATTCCGATCTTATTTAATGGGATTCCAGGTCATTGTGCACACCGACCACTCCGCCATCCGGTATTTGATGGCCAAGAAAGACTCAAAAGAAAGGGTTATATGATGGATGCTCTTGTTATAAAAATTTTATCTTGAGGTACATGATAGAAAGGGAACCGAGAATTAAGTAGCAGACCACTTATCCCATTTGGAGGAGGAGGGTCGCCTAAAAGAAACCCTTGAGATCAATGATATTTTCCCGTATGAGAGAATATTGGTAGTATCTTGGGAAAAAATCCCTTGGTACGCGGATGTGGAGAGGTCCCAGAAGATTTCTCATTCAATCAAAAGAAGAAGTTGATGAAAGATGCCCGATAATACTTTTGGGATGATCCATTTCTATTCAAAGTATGTGTCGATGGAATGATAAGAAGATGTGTTGCCGAAGCCGAGCAAGGAGCTATTCTTGTAGAAAGTCACTCAGCTCTATATGGAGGGCATCATGGTGGTGTTAGAATGGCGGCGAAAGTACTTGAATGTGGTTTCTTTTGGCCTACTCTGTACAAGGATGCTCATGAATATACAAAACATTGTGATCAATGTCAAAGAACGGGGTGGGGGGGTGGGGGGAGGGGGGATTTCAAAAAGGCATGAAATGCCTCAAAACCCTATTGTGGAAGTAGAAATCTTTGATGTATGGAGGATTAGCTTCATGGGTCCTTTCCCAAGTTCTTATAGTATGAAATACATCCTTGTGGCGGTTGATTACATGTCCAAATAGGTTGAGGCAATTGCCTTGCAAACAATGAAGCTAGAAGTGTCACCGCCTTCCTCAATCAAAGTATTTTCACAAGATTTGGTACCCCTGGCACAATCATAAGTATCGGGAGAACCCACTTTTCCAACCAAGCTTTTAATTCCTTGTTGGAGAATTATGGGGTGAGATACAAGGTTGCTACACCTTATCATCCCTAAATGAATGGTTAAGTGGAAGTGTCGAATCGTGATATAAAACGAATTTTAGCCAAGTCGGTTAATGTGAATCGAATGGATTGGGCCAAGAAGTTGGATGATGCCTTATATGAATATTGCAAGGCATACAAGACTCTGATTGGGATGTCACCATTCCGGTTAGTTTTTGGCAAAGCTTGCCATCTCCCCGTCAATTTGGAGCATAAAGCCTATTGGGCATTGAAAAAGCTAAACATGAATTAAAAAGAAGCTTCCAAGTCACCGGTGGAGGAATTGCATGAACTTGAGGAGATGAGGTTTCTTGCCTATGACAATGCCAAGCTCTATAAGAAGAATATAAAGATCATCCATGATAAGAAGATATGGAACCGTGCATTTAAAGCGGGGGATATGGTGCTATTGTTCAATTCGAGGTTGCACCTCTTTCCCGGTAAATTGAAGTCCAAATGGAGTGGACCCTACAAGGTGGTGGTCACAACGCCATATGGATGGGTTGACTTGCAAGAGAAGGGAAGTTCCAAAACTTTCTGAGTAAATGGCCAACGGGTGAAGCCCTACTTAGGATGTGAAGCCGAACCTAGAGAGGCTGCTTGCATCTATCTCTTAGACCCTTGATGGAATGAGGTAATACCATCATGCCACGATGTTAAATCAAGCATTTCTTGGGAGGCAACCCAAGTTTTACTATTTAGCATTTTTTAATTTTTGATTTTAGCATTTTAGCTAGTGTAAAGCTTGCACATGAAATTCTTTGACAGTTGCAATTGATCTTGGTCAAGTGGTGTTAGTGCAGGAACAATGCAATGTGTAAAAAGGGAAAGAATTCAAGAAAACAAGAAAGGAGTTGAAATGTGGGAGGAACCGTCGAAGGAATTGTGGAAGCAATTATGCGGCCTGCCAAACAAAAGGCGAGCCACCGGCTTAGGCAGAAAAGAAATATTCTTTTTGCGGCGTAGAGAAGCATCCAGCCGGTTAATCGGTAAGACACCGATCCAACTCCATAGATTGTTCTGCGGTTCATTTTCCCATGCGCTCAAATAGGGACTTGTGTCCAAATCGCCTGGATTTTGGCGACCAACTGAACAAGCAGCGAATCGCAACTTTCACGGGTCTGGTCGGTTCATCCGACTATAAAAGGCCCTAGGTAAGTCTATTTTTGCACTTTTCACAAACCCCACTGTAAAAATTAGAACATCCACTGACCGGAACTACTATTCCGATGCACCCCAACCAAAACAACACTCCAAATCACTTGCACGCACCAGATTTCACCAACCCATCTCTATTCCCTCAACTTGTTTCATTTTTTATCTAAGATCCGGTAAGTTTTAACCCCAAAAGTTTAATTTCTTGTTGTTTTTAAGTGTGGGATAAGTTAATACATCATGTTGGAGGTGGGGTTTGGTGAAAATCTTGTTAGGGTTGTTTTTAACTTGATTTTGTGAAGCTTTATACCCTATTGTGTATGCTATTGTTTGAAATTGTTGTTGAGTAAAGAAATGGGTTGAAGAAGAGAGTGAAACAAAGAAAATAACCAAAATAAAACTTCAAATGAAGCCATGAACGTACCTTGTTGTGCCTGATAATCTTCAAAAGACTTGAATTTGGTATGAGTTTTGGTTGATTTTTCATTGAAAATTGGTTGAAAATGTGATCTCGCTCTTAAGAGAGTGTAGAACGTAGTGAGAAGTTGAAAAGACCATATATATAGGAGTGTGTTTAGGGATGTTAAGTGATGTGAGAATGGAATAACTTGGAATCTGTGTACTGTATTTGAATTTGGCCAATAATTCGGCAAGCCGCGGATGAGGAATTTTATTTCGCAATTTGTAGTGTGGAACACACTTTTCGGGTCTGCAGTTCTATTTGCGGAGCCGTCGGTGTGATCAGTGAGCATGAAAATTGTGCAAGAGAGGCTTGCCTCTCACACCTCAAGCAGCGATCCGCCAAACAAGGGAAAAATGTCGCACGTTAAAATGCAAAGAACACTCGCCATGCTAGAAAATCCCTTTGCGGAGCCGCCAGTTTCATCAGAATGATTTTGCAAATGTGCGATTGAGGCTTGCCTCTCGCACTTCAACTGGCGCCCCGCCGATTCGTATCAGCAAGGCTTTTTGCGAGCCGCACACTACTATCTGTGATACCGCATGTCTTTCTGCTGGCCGCCAAATGTTATGCTTAATTGAAAATTCCCTTTGACTCTGCAACTGTTTTACTTCTTTCTTAGATCTCATGTGTTGTAGTCTAGTTAATCCTAGCATATTGTAGTGAGTAGGATAGTGTAGTTAGCATATGTGCTAACCATTCGCATGAAGTTGATCTTGTTCAGATACTGAACTGGCACAGCGTCAAGCACCAAAGAAAGAGCAAGAAGGGATACTCTTCCACCAAACAGACCCTCTGAAAGTGATCCTTTCAACAATGATTTTTCTTACAATGAATCATGTGAAGTAAACATCAGTACTGATGAAGAGCATGAAGTGCTCATCTGTGAAAGAAAAGTTTTATTAGATAGATTGGAGGAATTCAACCCAGCTTTGTACAAGGCATTCCTTGAAACGGGGTGGATTGAGATAATCACAAGGAGATTAGGTGCAGCTGTTGTGGAATTAATAATGGAATTTTATGCTGCATTGAGTGAACAAACAAGACCGGAATGTATGGTCGAATGCATGGGCAAAGTAGTGGAAGTATCTGCAAGAGCTTTGAATCAACACCTTCAACTTTCCAATTTCACTCCAGATGACTATATGGCTAAGCTAGCTATGAGCGACAAAATGCAAGGAAGTGGCTTGTTCCCATCATTGGCAGAGAGAAGAAATCAGCTTGGAGCAGGGTGGGTGTAATGATCACAACCCAGGATCTCAACTTTGAGGCCAAGGGTTGGAATGTTATTGTCAGTTCAAGAATCCTACCATCAAGAGAGAACCACATAGTTACCTTGAGAAGGGAAATTCTAATTGGATGCATTATGGCTGGGATACAAGTCAACTTGGGAGCTGATATGCTGCGAGTGATGTTTGAGGCTGCTAGATCTGGTGGTTGAAATCTCCTTTATGCCAACATATTGACAGATTTTCAGATGAAGCAGGGGTGTGATACTTTGGGGGTGATGATTACACCTTTTCTGCAAGAGGCTTTTAACTATATGCAATTGAAGATAAAAACAACCCAATCTATCCTACACCTGCCACATGTACTCATGGAGCACCAGCACTAGCTGACAAGCCATCTTTCTCAAGAGCTCCTCCACCTCGTGTACATAGGGAACCTGAAGCTGCAGTAGCAAACCTTACTCGAGAGCTTGAGGAGGTGCAAGGCAAGATGCAGGAGTTCGGTGTGCTTCTATGCAACATGCCTCGAATGCAACCACCTCCACCTTCATCAAGCAAAGTCAACCCGAATGAATTTGACCAGTTAAGTGCACCCGTTGATGCAAATTCCAAGGACATCTTGAATATCAGAAATTGCATTCATGTGTTTGTCATTACACAAGTTGATGTTGTGAAACATATGAACGTGTTGTGGAGTGAGATAGAGCAAAGGCAAGGAAGGCCGGGTCAACCAACATCCCAGAAACTATGCATCAGAGGAATATGAGAAGAATGGACAAAGAGATACTTGGAAACATGGGTGTGCTTAGAAACATGGAATTTGATGAAGAAGTACAGATGAATTTGGCTAGGCATGCTTCACTGGAGGAAGCAGTAAGAGCAAGAGAGGAAAGAAGGAAGAGAAGACAACAAGCCCTAAAGGATCATGTTGAGAGCAAGGGCAAAGTAATTTTCCGAGATGAATAGGGAATTCTTCTCTCCCTTTTAGATTTACCCCATAAACTTTTTTTTTTAAGTCTTTGGATTAGTTGCTTTGGGACATAGCAATTTTTTATGTTTGGGGGGGGGGGGGGTGGGGTAGATAATTTTTTATGAATGGCCTAACTTTATTAATATTGGTATTTTAATTTAGGATGTTAATCTTTAATTTAGGATGTTTAATTTTTTGTCTTTAATCCTTGCCTTTTAAATTCGTAGTATAATTGTTGTTAGTTGTGAAAAGACCTTAGGTAGTCGTTTTGGGAATTAGAGCTCCGATTGGTGTACCGATAATTTTAAAATATGTGTAAGGTCCATTAAGACTTGTCTGTAAAATTTGAACTAAATCGGACATCGTTTGATTAGTATCGGAAGAAGGTTTTCAGTTTTCGTTGTCGGTAAATTTCGGTAAATTTTAAAAAGAGGTTTTCGAGCTCGATTTTAGCGAATGAGCTCCGATTCAAAATTCGAAAGCGTCGATAGGTTTATGGTCATTTGTGACCTGAATAAAATTTCAAAAGTAAATTTTGAGGTTATTCGGATAATTTCTTCTAAAATGTCGCAATTTAATAATTTGAGCTTTATTCGTTTAATTCGTATCTTGAGTTTTGGGAATCAGATTTAAGATCCGCCTTAGCGATTATGTTACATATATTTTGTCTAACTTACTTGAGAAATTTTTGATTGTTCTGAATTTCGTAGGACTGCGTTTTAATTTTGTTACGAAAATAAAATGAAAGATAAAAAAAAAGAAAAGAAAGACTAAAAGAAAAGAAAGAAAAAATGAAAGGCAATTAACATAGTCGGTGGTCCCTTAGCCAAAAGTTTCAGGGATAAAACGAATGGAGAATGAGAAACAGAAATGAGAAATGAAATGGAGAGCTCAGAGAATACAAGAAAAGAGAGAAAGGAAAGGAAAATGAGGAGGAAAAAATAGGATTTTCACCCCGCAACATCCAGGTAATGATGTTAATTCATTATTTCAGTTTGTTACATATTTTTGAATACATTTTAACGGTTAAAATCGAGATATTAGACATCGGTTTAATAAGTTCCATTGATAGGTTAAAGGGATAATTGGATCCCGATAATAAAATTGATTATATATTCGTACTCAGGGAGTTATGGGCAACCAATAAATGTAATTTATTTAGGGTTTGGTTATGTGACCTTGAATCCTGTACATAGGCCTAGCCTGTGTATCGCGTATGCGAATATGGTATCAGGTTTCGACCCGAATTGTTCTAAATCATAAGGAATGAAATCTTTAGCCTAATTTGATATATTTTTTTGCTTATTAAATAGAGCAGGATCGTTTGGCAGTGAATCCAAAGGATAAAGAAGTTGCTGAGTAGCACTTTAGAATAAGGTAAGTGATTGTATCCATTTCTTTGGAGGCCCTTGGCCTTGTGAATATTGTACCACGTGATCCTTATGTGTGTAGCTGCCGATAGGCGTACTCATTACGCCTTAACTTTGAATTTACATTTTATATTATATGTTATGTCCTGTTGTTGGTATTGCATTGAACATATGAGCATTGTACTCTGGTTTTGAGCATTGCATATACTTCTCGGTAATCGATGAGAGTCCCAAGCCAGAGAACGGTCATTATTGCATATACTTCCTGTAATCGATGAGAGTCCCGAGCCGGTGAAGGGTCATTATTGCATTTACTTTTCGGTAATCGATGAGAGTCCATAGCCGGAGAAGGGTCATTATTGTATATATTTCCCGTTAAACGATGAGTGTCCCGAGCCGGAGAAGGGTCATTATTGCATATACTTCCCGATAATCGATGAGAGTCCCGAGCCGGTGAAGGATCATTATTGCATATATTTCCCGGTAACTGATGAGAGTCCCGAGCCGGTGAAGGATCATTATTTCATATACTTCCCGGTAATTGATGAGAGTACCGAGGCGGTGAAGGGTCATTATTGCATATATCTCCTGGCAGACTATGAGAGTCCCGCACAGGAGATAGGGATCATGCACATGTGACCGCATTGCATAATACCGCATTGATCATATTTCATTGCACCGCATACTGACTATTGTGTTGTATTTTGTGTATGCGGTTTGTATACCATGTTGTGGACATGTTTTAGTTGCCATATGTTTCTGGCTATTTTGTGCCCCTAATTGGTTTATATGCTTTAGTTATATGAATTGGGTTGGACGCCGCAAAAGTACAAATATATGGATCGGGCTGCACGCCGCAACAGTATAAATATATGGATCGGGTTGCACGCCGCAACAATATAAATATATGGATCGGGTTACACGCCGCAACAGTATGTATTTCTGATTGTTAATATGTTCCGGATACCTAAAAAACTATATGTTCTGTCTATCTTATGACCCTGATTGGTTATGAATTTAGGATTCCATATGTGTTTCCAGTTATTATCTGGCTCTGCCTTTTTATAGTTTAAATAAGATGAATTTGGTTTATCTTCTTTTCTTCTTCCTGGCTAGCTATCCTATTCTTCGAGGTGGCTAGTCTGCCCCACTTATTGAGTCCTCTTCACTCACCCTTGTTTGTTGTTTCTTGTCTATTTATTTCGTTTCGGCAGGTTCGCTCTAGGATTGAGTTCGCAACGTTGTTAAGAAGTGAAGACAGCTTCAGCTGTCAGGGTGAGCCAACTTTTATTCCGGATGGCCACCAATTTTATATTTATTATTTCAATTGTAATTTGCTCCCTTCAGGAGGCGTATGTATTCTTTGCTACTATTAGATGTCTAGTCTGGATAGCCCTAAACCTAGTATGATGGGTAGTCAGCTGTAATTTCTTTTGTACAGCTTAGATGTAAATATGTCTGTTTTTTTAAGTCTTGTTCTTATTTATAAGTTGGATTTATATTTATTTTCCTAATTCAATTGGTAAGGGTTCGCTCGATGGGTCTAGGAGAGGATGTCAGGTACCCGCACGGCCTAGTCAAAAATTTGGATCGTGTCAGTTGGTATCAGAGCCCGGTTTAGAGTCTATACAGACGAAGACAGTGTCTAGTAGAGTCTCGATGATAGGTATGTAGACGTCCGTACTTATCTACGAGAGGCAATGATGGTATATAGGAAGTTTCTCTTCCTTCTTTTCTAATCGTTAGTCGATCTGGGATGCAAAAATATTTTCGGTAATTCCTTCGTAGTAATTGTGAATCCTCGTGCGACAAATCAGGTTAGCGTAGGAGTTCAAGACAAAGCAGTTTAGCCTGGGGCTAGCACTGATGAAACCCTGAGAGTTTTAGATCGTGCTGACGATCCAGTTATAGAGGTCCCAGCTGTGCCTGCTCGTAGTGGGCAATGGGAGCAGGGCCTTGTGGTTCCCTTGGCTTTTCACGACGTTTTTACGAGAATCTTTGCGGTGCAGATACCGCATGAACCTCCTATTCCCTAGGCAGCTCATCAGGTCGCTGCAGATGTAGGTATTCGTACTCAGGGAGCTCTTGTTCCAGTTCCTGATGTTGCCCCAGTAAATTATATTCCATAGGCAGTATGCGTTGTGCCTCTAGTTATTCTGGCTGGTTAGCTAGCCCAAGTAATAGTTCGATTCGAGTGCCCGAAGAGGTTGTATTATTTTACCCGGTTGAACCTTCCGATATTCTCAGGCCATACATTAGATAATCCCTATGAATTTTTAAAAGAAAAAAATGATGTCAGCGTATCTTTCAGGTTCTTGGATATCTCGAGCAGTATGGTGTTGATTATACTGCTTTTTGATTTCAAGGTCCAAGCTTGGATTGGTAGACCACTTTTTTATCAGCTAGGCATGGCTTGCCTAAGCTGACTTCGTGCCATTTTTCTCGTAGATTCATGGAAAAGTTCATTTTCCACAGTGAGCGAGACGAAAAGCGTCGCCAGTTTGAGTGGATTGGACAGGGTATCCTGTCGGTTTCAAAATATGAGATTGAATTCTCTAGGATGGATGGGTATGCACTAGAACTAGTCCATGAGCCTTCCGAGAAGGTCCGAAGATTTATTGTTGACCTTTCTCCTTCCTTGAGATCCTAGATGGCTCGAGAAATTGAGGTTAGGACTTCGTTTGATGTTGTTTTTAATATTGCTCAGAGGTATTAGGCATACCATAAGTTAGAGCCGGAAGAGTTAGAGCGGGAAAGCAAGAGGTCCCACAGCCCTAGTGGGCACCATGGTACCCCATCTGGAGGTAACAGTTCTAATTATTTTGGGAGGTCACTTGCCAGGTTATCTCAGCTTGTAGAGCATGATTCTCAGAGTGCGGGAGTAGTTCATCAAGATTCGACTCAGTTTTCTCTTTGTAGCTATCAACAATCTGTCCAGCTTCCATTTTTCAGCGAAAAGGTGTTATCATTGTCGTGAGTCTAGTTATCCTCTGAGGAGTATTCCTTTACTCCGGCAAGTAGGGAGTCGTCATTTCTCTCGTCATCAGGCACCTGTACAGTCGCAGGACATTTTATTTAGATCTCAATTAGCTAGAAAAAATGCCACCATCCAGTAGAGGTCGAGAGCGTAGTGACAGTGGTTCTTTAGAAGGTGGTTATTAGGGTAGTGGCTCAGCTCAGTTGCAGAGGCAGTTCTATGAACTTCCAGTCTGACAGGATGCTGAGGTATCCGATGTAGTAGACCCATGTATTTCCTCTTTCATTATATGTGAGTAAGATTTGATTCTTTCGATTGGTCTGGAATCCGTTTATCTTACCATGTTTCCATGGCTTCCTTGGATATTGTTTTTATTAAGAATCGGTTGTGGTAGAGGAGTGAGCTTCTGGTATGATTTATTCCTGGCATTCGTGAGACCCTACTAGTTAATCTGGTTTAAATGTGAGAAATTTGGGAGTGAGAGTCGGTATGGTCTGCTTGGCATTCTGTTGTGCCGCCTTCTCTTATTATGGCGAGTAAACTTACCTCTCTCTTTGGGATTCAGTGTTGGTAGGATTATGGGATTCTTATTCATCACCATCAGAAAGTGTCATTATTTCTTCTGGTGTAAAGTGATTAGTAAGTAATTTTTGATTTATGTGTCTCCTCTTGGTTCGAGACGCTAGTAGAGTCATGTTATTCTATGTGCTTGTCTCGATTATAAAAAGATTTTCTGGTAAATTATCGGGGTTTCCCTTGTTATTGGAAGGTTAAATGGGTATGGATGTTGTTCCATAAAACCCATTTAATGTCTATTTCTTCAATTGCGATTCTTTGTTTAGCTTGACCGGGAAGTAGTCTAGCTCAGGTAGCTAAGTAAATAAGAAGATGAGCTTCATGAAGCTCTAATTATTTCTATCTTCAGTCCATTGCCATCTCTTCTTCTTCTGGTACTAGTGAGCTTAGGTGGTTAGTAGCCACTTGTGATGTTCCATGTGTTGAATAGGAGTGCGTGTCAAGGTAGCCGGGTAAGAACATTGTTGTATTTTAAGGTTACTAAGGGTAATGAGAAGCGTCATTTGACCCGTGAGTTGATCCATCAGGCAGTGGTGCTTACAGCAAGGGCATGTAGTTGTGAACTCGAGAATTGCAGTTGTTTGGAAACTCGAGAGGGTAATTTGGTAGCTTAGATCCGAGTCGTGTTATGTTTTAGCTAAGTCTTCCTTAATCCAGCAGTTTATGTAAGGATGGCTATTCCTATTCAAATTAATTATATGAGTTTATGCTCTAAGTGGAGAAGTCTTCCTCCAATGGAATGCTAACATTAAATCTCTAAGGTATTGCTGAAGTGTAAGCTAATTTTTAGTTTCATCGACCTGTCTATATCACAAAGTATATCGACGAGGTGATTCGTCGGCGAAATCATGTTAATCATCTAGAGTTCCGTGTATCTTTATTCCAAAAAAGTAAAACCCGCCTCTCCTGATCGAGGAAGGGTCAGTTTACTCAGAATAAGCTGGGCAATGGTGTTATCATATTGTCCATATATGTTTTATTGCAAGAGTTCGGTGTGCATGTTATAATTCTCACTTTGTAATCATGAGATAATGTCCGTGGAGTAGTTTATGAAGGTCGTGCAAGTTCTCTTGTTATCTGTGTGAATTTTTCTTTACACTCAAGCTCGTTCGAGGACGAATGAGAGTCTAAGTTGAGGAGGATGAAACGACCTTAGGTAGTCCTTTCGGGAATTAGGGCTGCGATTGGTGTGTCAATAATTTTTTAAAATCTTCGTAAGGTCCATTAGGACCCATCTGTAAAATTTGAACTAAATCGGACCTCGTTTGATTAGTATTGGAAGAATGTTTCAGTTTCCATTGTCGGTAAATTTTGAAAAGAGGTTTTCGAGCTCGATTTTGGCGAATGAGCTCTGATTCAAAATCCGAAAGCATCGTTAGGTTCGTATGGTCGTTTGTGACCTGTGTGAACTTGCAGAAGTAAATTTCAAGGTTGTTCGGATAATTTCTGCTAAAATGTCGAAATTTAATAATTTGATCTTTTTCCGTTTAGTTCGAATCTTGAGTTTTGGGAATTCGATATAAGATCTGCCTTTGCGATTATGTTACATATATTTTGTCTAACTTACTTGAGAAATTTGGGACTGTTCCGAATTTTGTGGGACTGCATTTTAATTTTGTTATGAAAACAAAATAAAAGATAAAAGAAAAGAAAAAAGATTAAAAAAATAAAAAAAATGGAAAGGCAATTAACATAGTCGGTGGTCCCTTAGCCAAAATTTTCAGGGATAAAAATGAACAGAGAACGAGAAACAGAAATAGAAATGGGAAATGAAACGGAGAGCTCAGAGAATGCCAGAAAAGAGAGAAAGGAAAGGAAAAGGAGGAGGAAAAAATAGGATTTTCACTCCGCAACATCCAGGTAATGATGTTAATTCATTATTTCAGTTTATTACGTGTGTTTGAATATATTTTACCGGTAGAAATAGAGATATTACACATTGTTTTAATAAGTTCCATTGAAAGAGTTAATTAGATCCCGATAATGAAATTGATTATATATTCGTACTCAGGGAGTTATGGGCAACCCATAAATGTAATTTATTTTGGTTTTGATTATGTGACTTTGAACCCTGTACATAGGCCTCGCCTGTCTATCGCGTATGCGAATGTGGTATCTGGTTTCTACCCAAATTGTTCTAAAATATAAGGAATGAAGCCTTTAGCCTAATTTGATATATTTTTCTGCTTATTGAATAGAGTGGGATCATTTGGCGGTGAATTCAAAGGATAAAGCGGTTGTTGAGTAGAACTTTGGAATAAGGTAAGTGATTGTATCCATTTCTTTGGAGGCTCTTGGCCTTGTGGATATTCTACCACGTGTTTCTTAGAAGTGTAGCTGCCGATATGCGTATTCATTACACCTTAGCTTTGAGTTTACATTGTATATTATATGTTATGCCCTGTTGTTGGTATTGCATTGAGCATATGAGCAGTGTATATACTTCTCGGTAATCGATGAGAGTCCCGAACTGGAGAAGGGTCATTATTGCATATACTTCCTGGTAATCGATGAGAGTCCCGAGCCGGTGAAAGTTCAATATTATATATACTTTCCGATAATCGATAAGAGTCCCGAGTCGGAGAAGGGTCATTATTGCATATACTTTTCGGTAATCAATGAGAGTCCCGAGCCGGTAAAGTGTCATTATTGCACATATCTCCTGGCAAACGATGAGAGTCCCGCGCCGGAGATGGGTATCACGCACATGTGACCACATTGCATAATACCGCATTGATCACATTTCATTGCACCGCATACTTACTATTGTGTGACTATAGTGTTGTACTTTGTGTATGCAGTATGTATACCATGTTGTGGACATATTTTAGTTTCCTATATGTTTCTGGCTATTTTGTGCCCCTAATTGGTTTATATGCTTTAGTAATATGGATTGGGTAACACCGCAACAATACAAATATATGGATCGGGTTGCACGCCGCAACAGTATGTATTTCTGATTATTAATATGTTCGGGATACCTAAAAACCTATATGTTATGTCTATCTTATGACCCTGGTTGTTTATGAGTTTAGGATTTCATACGTGTTTCCAGTTATTATCTGGCTCTGCCTTTTTATATATAGTTTAAATAAGATGGATTTGGTTTATATTCTTTTTTTCTCCCTGGCTAGCTGTTCTCCCTGGCTAGCTATCCTATTCTTCGAGGTGGCTAGTCTGCCCCACTTATTGAGTTCTCTTGACTCACCCTTGTTTGTTGTTTCCTGTCTATTTATTTCGTTTCGGCAGGTTCGCTCCAAGATTGAGTTTGCCACGTTGTTAAGGAGCGAAGACAACTTCAGCTGTCAGGGTGAGCTAACTTTTATTCTGGATGGCCACCAGTTTTATGTTTATTATTTCAGTTGTATTTTTCTCCTTTCAGGAGGCGTATGTATTCTTTTGTACTCTTAGATGTCTAGTCTAGATAGCCCTAAACCTAGTATGTTGGGTAGTCAGCTATAATTTCTTTTGTACAGCTTAGAGGTACCAGTTTGTCTGCATTTTTTAAGTCTTGTTCTTATTTATGAGTTGAATTTATATTTATTTTTCTAATTCAGTTGGTAAGGGTTCGCCCGACGGGTCTAGGGGAGGATGTCGGGTGCCCGCACGGCCTAGCCAAAAATTCGAGTCGTGTCAAGTGGTTATATGAAAAATCCAAAAACATTAAATAAAGCAAAAAATTTAAACAAATTGAAAATTTTGTGAAATTCCCAAAAAAGATACTATCGGTACTCCCGTGAACTATGTTTGCACTATAAGAAACAGGGCAATAAGCGATAGTTTTTTAACGGTGGTTAAGGAAAACTACCGGTAAAAGTTATTTTGCGGCGGTTGACGCAGCGGTTTTAGTTACTGCCACTAATTGGAGATAACTAACAGCGGTTTCCCATTATATAGCGGCGGTTTAACAATTCCACTGCAACTTATATGAATTTAGTGGCGGTTTTGTGCATTTACCAGCAGTTAGTCTGGCTACCTTATACGATCAAGTTGTTGCAGCAGTTGACTTTTTACATTGTGGCGGTTTTAGGCATATTGCAGGGTTTTAATAAAAAATTTCAATATTTTTAAAAATATTTAAAATATTAAAAAATATATCAACTTTTTCAGTATTTTTAAATTAATAATAATACTACTTAGAAGAATTGGCCAATGACAAATTTATCAATACATAAAAACTATTAACAAGCTAGTTTCTACAATAATTTATCAATACAAATAAACAAGTAGAAACAAGCAAAGTTTCAAAAAGGAGGGAAGTTGAAATAAAGGGAGGAAATCTCAATATTTTACTAGAAAAAAGAGGGAAGTCACGACCTAAAGTTTGTCTAGAAACTTTTCCACTCAAACTTTTCCATCAAACGTTTCCGCTCACGATTATCAAAGGTTTTCTTCAAACTTTCTGCTCACGATTATTTTTGCATAGAAATTAGGGCTTGTTTTATTTTTGTTTTGAAAATTTTGTTTGTGCTTGTTTGGAATTATGGCTTAATTTTTTTGTTCTGAAAAATGAATTGAAACTCTATTTTGCTGTTTATTGTTTGGAATTAGGGCTTAATTTTAAGTTTTCTTCAAACTTTTCCACACAAAATTAAGGTTTATTTTAAGAAATGGATAAGTCGTGGATAACAAAGCCACAAAATTCACCCGATAATGAGCAAGGAATTAGACAATTTATTAACTTTGCTTTTGAATGTAGCTCTGTGGGTGGAAAAGTTATTTGCCCTTGTTATATGTGTTGTTTTAAGTATAGGCAAACAAAAGTAGTGGTGTATGATCACTTACTTTATAAAAAAATTTCGGAAGGGTACACGTCCTGGTCTATCATGGGGAGACTATCGTAGGCGAATCTACTAGTAGTGTTCACAATGTTGTAGTTGCCTCAAGTGAAGAAGGTATTGCGCCTACTGTCGATGCTGAAGTTGATGTAGATCCAATTCAGAACATGATCGATGATGCTTTTAGAGTTGACCAGAACTATGCAAATGAAGCTGCTGCCGAAGGAGCAGGTGCTGCGCCTACTATAACTAAAGAAGCTAAAGAATATCATGAATTAGCATGAGATGGAGAAACACCCTTGTATGAAGGGTGTACAAACTATTCAAAACTTTCTTTTATGGTGAAGTTGTATTATATCAAATGCTTGTGTAAGATGAGTGACAACTCTATGACAATGATCTTAGAGCTATTACATGATGCATTTGAATACGCACAGATTCCTAGTTCATTCTATGAGGCAAAGAAAACCATTGTCAATCTCGGTCTGAACTATGAGAAGGTAGATATCTGTCAAAATAATTTATATTGTATTGGGGTGAAGATGAAAATAAGCAAACGTATAAAGTCTGTAACATATCAAGATGGAAGCTGGGAGCAAAAAAATGGTGAGACCGAGGCATCTAATGACAGTAACAGAAGGAAACATGTCCCTACAAAAGTTCATCGGTATTTTCTATTAAAGCCACGACTATAAAGATTATTTTTATCTTCAAAGACAGCTGAGAGTATGAGATGGGTATGCTACAAAGAGTAACAACAATGGAAAGATTAGGCATCCTAGAGATGGAAAAGCCTGGAAAAAGTTGGACTCAGGACACACTTCATTTGCTTCATATCCATGAAATATGCGGCCTGGATTATCTACAGATGGTTTTAATCCATTTGGTAGCTTGAGTGCGAGTTACAGCATCTGGCTGGTTATCCTCAAACCATACAACACCCATCCCTAGATGTGTATGAAATCAACATCTTTCATTTTTTCGATGATTATTCATGGTAAATGAATGCAGAAATGATATTGATATCTACTTACAACCTTTGATCAAAGAGTTGAATGAGTTATGGCACGATGGTGTGGGTATGATGCTTACGCACAAGAGATGTTCAAATTACATGCAGCTTTAATGTGGACAATTAGTGATTTTCCTGGGTTTGGAACCCTCTCTGGATGGAATACATACACCGAGCTAGCTTGTCAAACTTGCAATTTGACTTTATTCCTTGTCGTCTTCCTCATAGTAAGAAATGGTATTTTATGGGTCACCGTCGTTTTCTTGATAGAAGACATGGGTTTAGATTGAACAGAGTCCGATTTAATGGGGAGCAAGAGCTGCGCAATCCACCAAAAATGTTATCTGGTTCAGAAATTCTTAAACAAGTTGAGAATATTAATGTCACGTTTGGTCGTGGAATAGAAGTTGGAGGAAGGGGAAAAAGAACACGAGCAGGCGGACCTGTTGAACGACGCAGCACTCACCAGTGGAAAAAGAAAAGTATATTTTTTGAGCTTTCATATTAAGAGTATAATTTGTTGTGCCACAATCTTGATCCGATGCATATTGAGAAGAATGTGTGTGATAATGTCATTTACACCTTGCTGGATGATTCAAAGACGAAAGATCATATTCATGCTCGAAAAGACCTATAAGTAATGGGTATTAAGCGTGATCTTTAGCCAGATGAAAATGGAAACTTTCCACAAGCTATCTATACATGGGATAAGGAAGGCAAGAAGGCATTTTTAACAACTTTAAAGAATACCACAGTGCCAGATGGTTATTCAAGCAATATCTCTAACTGCATTGATATAGATAATCTTAAGTTTAATGGGATGCTGAAAAGTCATGATTGTCATATATTGATGGAGCAATTGTTACCACTGGCCATCCGAGCAGGGTTGCATGATGAGGTTTCTGCAGTTTTGATTGAATTGTGCTTATCTTAGGCAATTAAGTGGCATGACATTGAGCATTCAACAGTTAGATAATTTGCAATGTCAAATTGAGCTCACTCTTTGCAACATGAAAATATTATTTCCCCACTCATTCTTCACTGTCATAGTTCACCTACCTGTTCACCTTGTTCAAGAAGTTAAGCTCGGCGGTCCTGTTCATTATCGCTGGATGTATTTTATAGAGAGGTAAAACTGTATAACATTAATTTTTTAATTTCTTACTAATATATCTGAGCATTATTAACTATATTTTTTGCAATTTAATAGGTTCTTGGAACATATGAAATTATTTGTACGTAACAGGTCACGAACAGAAGGCTCTATTGCGGAAGGTTACCTAATGGAAGAGATTTTAACATTTTGTTCAAGGTACCTAGATAATATTGAGACAAGATGGAATCATCCTGGACGTGTCGATGATGTACCTAATGATATACAACTTAATTCACGAGTAACTGATTTGTTTCCCCTATTTGGAAAACCTGCTCGTGGCCCTGAATATTTCAGACTTAACTCAATCGAGAAGATGCAAGCTCATAGACATGTGCTAACCAATTGCTCTGCAGTTGATAGCTATCTCCAGTGAGTAATTTTGATGCTTCTTTATCTACTACCTTTCTATTTTGGAGTTGTAATCTAATATTTTCTATATATATAATATATATAGAGAATTTAGAGATATCGTGCGGAGGCAATTAAGGAGCCGTACAAGGAGTAACTCTGAGATAGACAAAAAATTTCATAGGGAGTTCGTTGGATGGTTCTCTAATCGCGTAAGTAAAAGATCCATTAATTTGTATATACTGCATTTGTTTTGGTAATATACACGTCACTAACACCAATTTTTTTAATTCTAGATTGTCCGTGATCTGGATAATCTTAGTGAATTAGATAAAACGATTCTCCTCTGTCTTGCTCAAGGTCCAGTTGACCAAGCTAGAAGTCTCACTTCATATAATGTTAATGGATACAAGTTTCGAACTTTGGCTCGAGATAAAGGATTAAAAACTCAAAATAATGGAGTTTTTGGTTCTTTTGGGACAAGGAGCTACTCAAGCAATAGCGACTCCCAATGAGGTTTGGAGGGGTACCATATTATGGTAAATTGGTAGACATCATTGAACTTTGCTACAATGGGTTGTTCAGGGTTCTCTTGCTTAAATGTGAATAGGCTAATACCACTAACTCTAAAGGCATGAAGACAGATAAGGGGTTTCACATCCGTTAACTTTACAAGACTAATACATACTGGTGAACATTAAGATGATGAGCCATACATTAAAGCTTCTGAAGCTCAAATGGTTTTTTATGTGGAGGATCAGAAGGAGAAAGGTTGGAGTATATCTATTCATTTAAAGCCAAGAGATTGATACAAAATAGGTGAAGAAGGAGAAGAGGTTATTGTATCAGATGAGGCATACCCATCACAAAACCTCGAAGAACTTTTTCCAGATGTTGTACAACTACAATTGGCAAGAGAAACTACTAATGATGACCTTCCGAGTTCTACTGTTAATGAAGATTATTAGAAAGATTTCACATTCTGGAGAACACTTATTCTCTCAAATGGATGGATGCTTTTTCTACTACATAATAATCTTTAGAGTTGTATTGGATGCTTCAGATTTCTAGCTAATTATATTGACTCGTTGATGTCTTAAATTAGAACTGTTGCTTTGAACACACTTGAGAATTTTGAAATATTTTTGTTCTTGAGTTTACTGCCAGATATTTGATGTTTTTCTTTCTTTTCTAGCTGTGGAATACACATTACCTATGTTGTGGCCCTTCTTATATTTATATGCATGTATGCAGATAGCATCATTCAATATCATCTAGTTTATTGGTTTTACAAGTATGCCTAAAAGAAAGAGGTATCCTCCTAGGAGTCGGGCTATGCCAACTAAAAGTCAAGTTAATGGTAGCTCTTCTCATGAGGTTGGATCCCACGAGTCACCTCGTAATGAGCCTATAGTTCATGTTGTACAATCTACTCAACCTGAGATCCAAACTAACACATCCAATCAGTCTGATACTCAAAATGCAGCATCCAACCACTCTGAAGGACAAAGTATCTCACAAACTTAGGATGACTCTCAAAATCCCCCACCCACTAATTAGTCAATAGGTCCTTTTCTACTTTCTTTTTACTCAATTCACCCTGTTAGTTGGAATTTTGGAGATGTTGTCATAGGTCCTTATTGTTTTAACAGAGTAATGTAGGGTGATAGATGAAGAGGGTCAGTCAAGTTTAGCTTTTTCAGTCTTCAGGATTTCTGTCTGGTCTCTTCTAGTGTCAGCAAGTCTTGGGAACCTGGAAGTTGTTAATAGAGAAGGAGTTTAGGTGTGGCTGTTAGAAGAAGGGAAGTAAAAGAGAGGGAGTCTGGTGTCTTAAGTGGAGGTAATGCAGGCTGTTAAGAGAGGGAATAAAAGAGTGGTTCCTGTCTTGTTTCCTGGTTCTATTGTATGAAGTAAAAAAGCTTAAGTCCAGTTCCCTGCAATGTGCTCTGTATCCTGGTGTCTCGTGCTTCTTTTGTTTCAACCTTTTCCTTCTCAAATGGTCAGTCCACCTAATGTCATGGTAGCTAACTACTTTTAAGATTAATGCAATTGCTGGTCGACACTACTAAAAGGATCTTGAATCTGATTAATTTAAGTAGTATGTACCCTTACATGAAATGGTTTATTATGGATCTTCTTTACTCTTCATTGTTCTAGACTTGCAAGTTATTGTCTATTACCGGATCATTTTCCTTTTATGTCATTACCCTTTATATGCTAGATGAAGAAGGAGCTATTAAGGAATCAAGACTGAAGGTCAAGGACGTGTTTGTTCTGCCTACTGGAAATAAGGCTATCTTGGAGTGGAGTAATGATCATCAACCAGTTGGAGATTCAGGAGGCCTTTTTGGAGGATTTCTAGGATCTATAGCAAGCAATTTTGTAAATTTTCTTATTGATTTTGAGAGTTGGCCTAAGGTTCCAAAAACATATAAGGAACACATCTGAACTAACACTATCAAGGTATAAATATAGTTTACTAAAAAAAAATGAGTTTAGTGATTCATTCATTGAGTAATGTTTAATGTATTATGTTTTTCTTGAAGCAAAAACTTCAAATAAATAATGATAGGGACAAGGAGTGGATAATTTGAAAGCTTGGGAGGAAATGGTCTAATAATTGGTGTGAATTATATAATGCATAACATGACTCATCACTTTCTCTGGATGCCAATATTGCCTCCTCCCCGAATGGAATCAGTAGAGATCAATGGGTACTTTCTTAAACTACAGAGAGAAACCAAAAACAAAGGTAATAAGACATGATGAAACTATCCTTGTAATAAATATAATCTTATATTAACTTTCTTGTTTTTATTCATAATGTAGAGGAAGTGTGATCAAAATCATGCAAATCGAGCAAAACAAGATACTATTCATACTCGTGGGTCGAAGTCAATTGCTAGAAAAAAGTAGGATGAGGTATGGTCTATTTATTGTTTTACTTTTGCTAATTTTAAAAAATGAAGTAATCTCATGATGTTACTCTTTTTTATATTAAATGCTAAGAAAAGAAACTTGGGCGACCTGTTAATAGAGGAGAAATGCATGGAATTTCTCACAAGAGAAAAAATGAATCTTTTGTTGATGATGTGGCAAGGCAAAAGAATGTAAGTACCATATTTATTGATTATCATAAACTTATTTTGTATGACTATTAGATTGGAAACATTTCTTTGGATTAAAGGATACTCCTTCAGAAACTTTTGATATTACAGCTTCTTTCTTTATCAGTGGGCTTTTGTCATAGCTGCTGCAGGTATACCTAATGTAGAAATTTCAGAGAGATTTCATATTGTATGTTATAGATGGATCTTGTTACCTTTTTTTTCTTTTGTTAAATTAAGAGAAGAAAAAAAAAGAATAGGAGATCTTAGAATAGGATATGAATCATAATAGTAGACACATTAGAGTTTTTCTAATAACATGTTTAATATTATATGTAGGATCTATTAAATGCGCAATCGGGAGAGGCTCCTTCTGTAGAGGCATATACAAATGTATTTTGGAAAAAACACCCAGGACGGGTTCGAGGTATGGGATTTGGTGTATGCCTACCAACGTTCATCAGATCTACTACTAGTTCAGGGAGATCGACAATGTCCTTATCAAGTGGTGCCCCCTCAAATGCTGACTGGCAAGTGATGAAGTTAGAGTTGCAAGAGAGCAAGTCCAAGGTTAAAGTTTTGGAGGAACAAACAGCTTTTCTTTATCAACTGGCGGGTCAACAACAGCCTGGATCTAATAACTCTGTTGTCAACCAGGTAAATAAGTTATCAGCTCTATTCTGGAATGCCTGCTATTACACTCTTTATCAATCTGCTACCTTGGGATAAAGTCATAGTTACATTCTGAAATCCACTTGTTTCTACTATTTATCTCTTTTAAAAGGTTAAAAGTTGTAGGTAATTCTTGAGTCTCTTTAGTAAAGAGTTTGAAGTACTTATTCTGAGTTTCAAGGATAATTTCTGCTTAGTGTAATGAGGTTTTCAATTTCTGGTATTAGAATTCTGCTTTGACGTTTTGAGTTGCAGGGATGTTAGCTTGTTTTGCCTTCTTCTGTTTTAGAGCTTCTCTAAGAGTTGGTGAAATCTACCTAAGTTAATTAAGTTGCAAAGCAAGATAGCATTTCTGTATTTTTGGTTGAAAATTGAAGTAGCAGGTTAAACATAGTACGTGTTCTTTTCTGGTATATAAGGTTACTTATCTTCCGAGCTAGAGAGCTGTCACGTTCTTTTACTGTGAATTTATAATACATGATTTAGTTAATTTATTCACTGCCTCAGTTGGTTTTCCCTATTGAAATCGTGTTTAATTACTTATTCTTATGGTTTCTTTTAGTGATAAATTGATGGATCAAAGAGACGTTAGAAACTCAGGATAATGCAAGTAGATACTGTTTGGTACAATTTTTAACAATGAAAATAGGGAACTGATGAAATTTAACATACTGTTGAATTTAATCTATAAATGGGTTCAATATTTCCTTCAAAACATCTGAAGTTTCTTTTTATTGAATAAGTCAACTAAATTGCCTACTAAATCATGTAATGGGCTATGGGCTGGTTTCGTATTAACTACATTGTTACGTGAGGTTCCATTTCATTTAGGAAAATTTGAAGAAGATCTTATTGATGCAATTAGCTATATACAGAGTTTGTGGTTGCAGATAAAAGGGAAAAATTGTAAATTGTAAATTGTATCATAAGTTGTTACATTTCTATGCAATGTTTTCGCTTCTTGAAATGTTTGTAGCTGCATGTCTTGGTGTAGATTTTACTTATGCTTGTCATTTTTTTTGGCATGCATGATGAATTGATTCATTTGAAATTGATTATTATCTTAGGGATCCTTGTGACACGCTGCGCAGCTACAACTGTTGGTTCTAGGTTAAGTCTAGGTCTCTAGGATCTGCATTCACAGAATGCTCTATCAAATATGGTGGATACTGTGTTTAATAAAATTCTGCTCTCTTTGGTTGAAATATAAGATCTCGAGAAGATGAATATTTGATTGTTTTACCAGGTGGTCTATAATACAAGTGGCAGAGTTCTGCTCTTATATATTATGCCTCACTATATTTGAAATTAAGGCGTGTTAGTTTATTGAATAGTTGGTTCTTGAAAGATTTTTCCAGCAGCAGTGAAACTAATAATTTTTTTTAATGTTTCTTTAATATTTCAGGTTGCAGATGTTGGCTCACTACCAGTAGAAGAGAGACGTTCATCCTCTGCTAGTCACAATGGCGAGGGTAAAGACGGATCATATTCTACCTAGTTTTATGTTTAGGACTAAATCAAGTATTCTCTTAGTTTTTTCTAAGTAAGATATTAGACTTACATTTTGCGTAGTGATATTTTGACAAGAAATTATGCTTGAACAAGATTTATACTTTTTTATTGAAGTAATGAATGGTTGGATTTTAGTATTAATTATAAATATTTGTTTCTGTGTTGGTGGATGAGAAAAATATTTTATGAGACATATAGCATGTACAAACTATATATAATTATGAAATTTTAACAATTAAAATATTAATGATTATAAATTTTCAACAATATAACAACTAGAAAATAGGGGGAAAAATATTAGATGCTGAAAAAAAATAATGACGGTTCAAAATGGCCTCGATAAGCTAACCACAAAAATTGGATAACAAATATTAGATGTGGTTTAGAAATGCTTCTATTTGTGGGCGTTCAAAACCGCTGCTAAATAAAAGAAAACCACCCCTAAAAGATGAAGTAAGATACTACCGCCATTGGCTATTACCAGCGGTTTAACTGTCGCGCAAACCGTGCAAAAGCTTTACAGCGATTGTTACAGTGGTTGGTTTGAACCACCGCTAATCGACCTCGCGGCGCCGCCTCCAATAGCTGCAGTTTTCGAACTGCTAGAAGAGTCGTTTAACAGCGGTTATAACCGCCGTTAAACGACATTTTAACCGCCACAGATAGCCATGTTTCTTGTAGTGTTGGGATGTTGCCTTCTTTTCTCTGATTCGCACTTGTTGCGATACATAGGCAACCCTCGTAAAACTCACTTTTGCTTGGGCTCGAAACAACAACCACCTCCATTTTGAATACCATTTATGTAAATAGTTTAGAAGTATTAAATAACCTTCTTGGTTTTTCTTTGACTCGGTTCTTTTTCAAGAATGAAATTCTTTCGAACCGGGCACTTGTTAGGGCTTAATCATAGAAGTGTTATCCTTATTTTGTGACTTGTTTGATACCAACATGTTAGGAGCTCACATGAGAAATTTTAGTGGATTGTTTGTTGAGACTTGCACCTATAACATTTAGGTTCTTTTGATGACTCTATGCATGTGTAGTTTAGGCTAAATCCTTATCTTAAGTGCTTGAAAGTTAATGTTCTTGTCTCTTGTCTCTTGTCCCTTATGCTAGTGAAGTGAGTTTTTTATTAAGCTTGTTAATTGCATATGCATGTTAAAACTTGGCTTGTGTATCTTTAGAAATAAATGGAGTGTCAAATTAGTGATTGAATAGGATAATAGGTATTTCTTTGACCCATTTGAACCTTTCAAGCCACTAAATAAAGTTAATCCTTAGTTAGCAAACTTTGAGTCTTATTATCCTTTCTTTTGATAGCCACACAAATAGCTCGAGCCAATTTTAAGTGCTTGATAGCACTAACCTTCTCTTGACCTTATCTCGTTGAGGCATTGACAGACATGCAACTTAGACTAAAGTCTAAATTTGGGGGAGGGAAACAAAGAAATGAAAGCTATGTGGCTCTTCAAAAAGGAAAATGATTATATAGAAAAGTTGCAAAGGAGAAAAAGAAGAAAAATCAAGAAAAATACCAAAAATAGAAAAAGAAAAATGAAAAGACTAAAATAGAGAAGTGAAGCAAAAAGATGAATAAGAGCCACAAAGCAAAGATCAAGAAAGAAATTTGGAAATAAGAGCTAATGTGAAATGAATGAAAAGATAATGTAGAGCCCAAAGAGGGAGTTTAGTCACTTTTTATCCAAATTATACCCTACCTATGACCAAAGGTCTACATTACAACCGTAGAAGTCCTATTTGATTTTTCACTAATTGACATGAAATAAATGACAAGTGACACTGAGGCCAAGCCTATGACATTGTATGTGTTTAACTTACATTCATTTGTGAGAGTGAGGGGTTAGACTTGAGGGTCCCTTTTATTTGAATTATATTGAGAGATAGGGACCCATTCCCTGTGCTAAGAGCATTAGGGGACTTGAGACTTGAAGATGCAATTTAGAGAGCCTTAGGTGAGTTGAGATAATAATTGTACTATGCATGCTCTAGTCATCATTAGAAGCTTTAGTGATGTAGTTGTGACTTTGGCGCTTGTGGATTGTTTGGTTGGATTCTCATGTGTGAGACTAAATGTTAGTATCAACCAAAGTCATGAACTTCCTCTTGTCTCAGTCTCATTGTTGAACTCAATCCCGGTGCTAAATTTTGACACATAAGATAGTCCTTCATGTTGCTTGAGGACAAGCAAAAGCTTAAGTTTGGGGGAGTTGATCTGTTGGTATTTTGTGTATATTTGCAACCCTTTTAGACTAGCTTCCACGTCCTAAAAGCTTTATTATTTGAGTAAATCATATGTTTATCTCCATGTTTCAGGATAGCAAAGAGTATTAATATATAAAGCCAAAAAGAATGAAGAAAAGAGCAAAAATAAGTGAACTTTGGCAATATTTTGAAAAATAAGGAGAACAGGCAGCAGCTTGATCGGCGACCCGCCGAATCACCGGCCAAAGGAGGATCGAGTTCAAGAGCTCATCAAGTTCTAGAGAAGAAAAAAGCCAGACCGCCTATAGATCTGCTGAATACCTCATGCGACCCTGCAGAAGAAGATGCGGTCACGCCGAGAATCACCGTGAGTCCAAAGACATCTGCGAGTTGTCGGAGTTGTCTGCCACTGAACCTATGTCCCTTCCGGACCTGCATCACAGAACAAGACAACAGAGGAGTTAGACTAGCTTTCGGCGGCTGCGCACTTCATTATGCGGCCCGCCGAATGACCGGCGATCTAGCATAAAATAGGCAAAATGGTAATTTTGTAAATATTAGCCTAGTTATCAAACTCATGCCTGTAAATAGGCTATTATGCCTCCGAGAAACTAGACCCTTTTTAGCTTAGAATATACTTTATTGTATTTTTGAATATTCTTGAAGCCAAAGGGAAGGCTTTTAGTTGAATCTTTTGTAAGGATTTATTTTAGTAATCTAATTTTTCATATAATTTTTGCCATTTCATCTCTTACTATGTATGTGTTAGAAACTCATACTAGGGGTTTATTCATGATGACTTGATGATTTTAACTTAAAAAACTTATTTTTAATCTTGTGTAATCTATGAGAAAGAAGAATCTAGTCCTCTTTCGTACTTTCATTGAGTAGGGTTTGAGGCACGACCGTACTTGAACCTAACCCTACTTTGATTTCATCACCCTAACGGGGTTGAAGGTGTAGATTAATGGAAACTAGCGAGAATTTGGGTTACATTGGCTAAGGCCTACCCCTTCTGAAGGGAAAGATCCAAAAAGGTTATTCCCGCTCGGGTCCTTGGACTAGGGTTTCTTGCGCCCCATTATTGACTCTAACGGGCTTGATAAGGTAAATTCTCTCTATCCCTGATAGGTTTTAAGGAATACATTCTGAAACGACCTTAGGTAGTCGTTTCGGGAATTAGAGCTCCGCTTTATGTGCCGAAAATTTTAAAATCTTCGTAAGGTCCATTAGCACATGTCTGTAAAATTTGAGCTAAATCAGACTTCGTTTGGTAGGTATCGGAAGAAGGTTTCAGTTTCCGTTATCGGTAAATATTAAAAAGAGATTTTCGAGCTCAATTTTGACGAATGAGCTCCAATTCAAAATCCGAAAGCGTCGTTAGGTTCGGATGATTTTTTTTTACTTGTGTGAACTTTTAGAAGTGAATTTAGAGGTTGTTCGGATAGTTTCCGCTAAAATGCCGTAAGTTAAATAATTTGATCTTTTTCCGTTTAGTTTGCATCTTGAGTTTTGGGAATCCGATTTGAGATCCGCCTTAGCAAGTATGTCACATAAAATTTGTATAACTTATATGCAAAATTTGGAATTATTTTGAATTTCGTAGGGTTCCGTTTTAATTTTCGTTGCCAATAAAAAAAGAAAATATAAAAGAAAAGAAAAAATAAGAAAGATAAAATGAAAGATGTAATGCGGTGGAATCCTGTTAGCCTATATAAGGCCAAAATCAAACAGAAACAGAATAAGGAAACGTTATCGCAGAGAAAGAGAAAAATACCAGAAAATGAGAAAAGAAAGGAAAAGGAGTAGGAAAAGAGTATAATTTTTATCCCGAAACATCCAGGTAATGGTGTTAATCCATTATTTCAGTTTATTACGTGTGTTTGAATATATTTTAACGGTAGAAATTGGGATATTAGACATCATTTTAATAAGTTCAATTGATAGTTTTAAGGGTTAATTGCACCCCGATAATGGAATAGATTATATATTTACAATCAGAATATTATGGGCAACCCATAAATGTAATTTATTTAGTTTTGGTTATGTAACTTTGAACCCTGTACATAGGCCTGGCCTGCATATTGCGTATGCGAATAGGGTATCAGGTTCCTAACCGGATTGCCCTAAGATGTAGGGAATGAAGCCTTTAGCCGAATTTGATATATTTTCTGCTTATTGAATAAGCAGGATCGTTTGGCAACAAATCCAAAGGACAAAACGGTTGTTGAGTAGCAGTGGAACGAGGTAAGTATTTGTATCCACTTCTTTGGAGGCCCTTGGCCTTGTGGATAATCTACCACGTGTGTAGCTGTCGATAGGCGTACTCATTACGCCTTAGCTTTGGATTTACATTGTATATTATATGTTATGTCCTGTTGTTGGTATTGTATTAAGGATCTGAGCATTGTACTCTGGCTTTGAGTTAGCATATACTTCCGGCTGTCGATGAGAGTCCCGCGCCGGTGAATGGTTATTATTGCATCATATTGCATTCATATGCATTATATTTTCTGGTTTATATCATATTGGGTGCAGGAGTATTCCACCCCAAGAGAGTGCAGGAGTATTCCGCCTTTGGTTTTATCATATTGGGTGCAGGAGTATTCTACCCCAGGAGAGTGCAGGAATATTCCGCCACTGGTTTATATCATATTGGGTATAGGAGTATTCTGCCCCAGATAGTACAAAAGTATTCCTCCTCTGGTTTATATTATATCGGGTGCTGGAGTATTCCGCCCCAGGAGTAGGAGTATTTCGCTCCAGCTGGTTACTATATTGTATTCCCCTAGAATGCAGGAGAATTACACTTCGGAACGGGATTACGGGCACATGTGACCCCATTGCATCATACCGCATTCATTCAATTTCATTGCACCGGTTGTTGTGTATTGCGTGATTATATTGCAATGTTTCGTGTATATTTCATGTATTTCTGATTGGTGATACGTTTGGAATACTTATATATTCCGCCTATCTTATGTCCCTAGCTTTTTTTGAGTTTATGGTTTCATACGTGTTTCCAGTTATTATTTGGCTCTTCTTTTAAAAAAAATAAATAAGAGGAATTTTGTTTATTTGTTTCTTTTCTCCATGACTAGCTACTTATTGAGTCCTTTTGACTCACCCTTGTTTGTTGTTTGTATTTTATCTATCTATTTCGTTAAGGATTGAGTTCGCTATATTGTGAAGGAGCGAAGATGACTTCAGCTGTCGGGGTGAGCCAACTTTTATTTAGAATGTCCACCAGCTTTATGTTTATTATTTCAGTTGTATTTTGCTCCCTTCAGGAGGTATCTGTCTTCTTTTGTACACATAAATGTCTAGTCTAGGTAGCCCTAAACCTAGTATGTTGGGTCGTCAGCTGTAATTTCTTTTGTACGGCTTAGAGGTATCATTATGTATGTGCTTTTTCTAAGTCTTGTTCTTATTTATAAATTGAATTATATTTATTTTCCTAATTTAATTGGTAAGGGTTAGTCCGACGTGTCTAGTGGAGGATGTCGGGTACCCGCACGGCCTAGAGGATTCTGGGTCGTGTCAGTTGGTATCAGAGCCCAGTTTAGAGTCTGCCCAGATTGAGACAGTGTCTAGTAAGGGTGGCTAATGGCCCGGTCCGGTCCGGGACCGGTACCGGATTCCGGTTCTGGTCCGAAACCGGGCCAAAAAATTCAAAAACGGACCGGTCTACTGGTCCGGTAAGTGCCGGTTTTAAAAATTAGTGCTGGATCAGAACCAGTTCCGGCGACCGTTAAGCCGGTCGGTACCGGTCCGGTCCGGCCGGTTTAGCGGTTTTTTTTTTTAATTTTTTTTTCGTTTTTTAAGGCAAAAAAAGTTAAAATTTGAAAAACTTAACAATTTATTTAAACATCATTTGTGAATTGTGATAATTATGTAAATTATATTTTTTAATGAAACAAAATAATTATGTAAATTATATTTTAAAATTTATTAATGTAAAGTAAATAAATAAACACAAAACAAACGTTTATTGAATGGGAAATACATAATTGAAATGACAAAAAAAACTAGAAACCGAAAAATTACAAAGATACTAAATAAACTAGAAATTCGAAAATACATAATTGAAATGACATAGATATTCCCTTAGCCATCTCTTCAAATTTTCAATCACGCTGAATAAAGCCATTTATTCTATCATTCGGTTTTGTGTTTTCTTTCTAAGTGTTGCCTAAACTTTCCCGTCCCTCCATTGTTGGGGCCAGTGTAAATTTGTCACTCTTTGTCACAGAGGCTACATTTAGCTTTCAGAGTTTCAGTATCTTTCATAATAAGTTCCCACACTATAGAACGACGTCTTCGTTCCGCAATTCTTGTTTCAGTAGGACCGGGAGCAGCGGGAGCTTGATTTTCAGCCATTATAATTGTTTGGATTTTGGAAGAAATTTAGAAAATAGCCTTCGAGAGTAATTTGAGAGATAAATTGATAGAAAGTGCTAAATTGTGTGATATAATGATGAAATATTAGAGTATATATAGATAAAAATAGGTTGGGGGGGTATGGGGGGCGTTTAGGGGGGGTGATAGGCAAATATAGCCGTTTTTTGCCGTTGGCCAACGGCTATATTTGAAAGAGAGCCGTTGGCCCAAACTGCCGTCCGGTCCGGTCCGGCAGTTCGGCCCAAATATGTTTTTTTTTTTTTTTTTTTTTTTTTTTTTTTTTTTTTGTTTTTCCATTGTGTTTTATTTAAAGTGGTGGAATCTTTGAAAAATATTACAACAAAATATTATTTAGTTTTTACTTGTACATATTAAAGTTTAAACTAAGAATTAAAAAACTTGTAGTATTTTTATTTTTTTATACTTTGAAGTTTGAACTTTGAAGTAATGAAATTTTTGAAGTGATGATTCAAAGTTCAAACTTTTGAATTAATTTGTTAAGTTCAATATTCAAACTTTGAATTAATTTTAGTAAATTCAAATGTTGAATTAATTTGTTAAGTTCAAAATTCAAACTTTGAACTAATTTACAAACTAGTAATTAATTGTAGTATTTTTTGCGCAAACTATAAATTAAAAATAAAAAGTATGAAGACAATAGTTGTTATTGAATTCCAAGACTTGGAGCAATTTTATTGAATTGTTTAAGACATAAGTAGTGCAAATTACATCTAAACTTCCAACTTGTAAATTCAAAATTCTTATTTAGAAAATTACATTCTTTTAAACATATTAGCTAGTTTCTTGAGGATAGTTGTAGGCTTTTCTTTTGGAACTGGCCGTTGTTGATCTTGTTCATCATCGCCTTCTGGTTCTTCGTCTTCTTCTTCTTCTTCATTGCCGGTTTGACTCCCTTCACTTGTTCCGTCGCTCAAAATTTGATCGAGATATGCTTTGCCCTTTTCCTTAGTAAGTTCGGGTAGACCAAAGTTTCTTCGCTCTGCTCTGATCCAATCCCTAAATAAAACTCCTGTCTCCATTGCCTCCTCCCTCAACGAATATCTGTGATCTCCAATTTGAAATCTTCCTTGGCTAAAAGCGCTTTCCGATGCAACTGATGAAGCTTGAATTGTTAATATATCTCGGGCCATTTTTGCAAGAATTGGAAATTGCGATTCTTGATTCTTCCAATAATCCAACAAATTCGCAGTTCCAAAGTTGTTAAGTTTCTTTGGATATTGAATTAAATACACTTGGAACTCGCTGTATTCCTCCCCGTACTCATCCTGTTCTGAAAGCAACTTTTCGTCAAGTCCCCCAAAAGTGCTCATCCCCGCATGTGAAGAACTTTGCCCGGTGGATAGTATTGGTTCCGTTGGTGTAGCACTGTCTGCCCAAGCTCTATACTTTGCAAAACCAGCCACGGTATCTGCATAAACTTTAGCAACAGCCTCGTCTACACTTGGATACCCATGTCAGTGTATACTTCAGGCCCTTGATTATATCGAGCTGTATGGTTGATTATTCTACTTTCCAGTTTCAGGGGTCCAGCCTTGAATTGGTGGACCGCTCTCTTATTAGCTAACTTGGTTTTATTTTTCTTCTAGATTCGTGGAAAAGTTTCTTTCGCGCAGCGAGCGAGATGAAAAGAGTCGCCAATTTGAGTGGATTGGATAGGGTAGCTTGTCGGATTTTAGAATATGAGATTAAACTCTTTAGGATGGCTGGATATGCACTAGAACTAGTCCATGAACCTTCCGAGAATGTTCAAAGATTTATTGGTGACCTTTCTCCTTCCTTGAGATCCCAGATGGCTCGAGAAATTGAGGTTGGGACTTTATCTGATGTCGTTGTTGATATTTCTCAAATGTATTAGGCATACCATAAGTTAGAGCGGGAAGAGTTAGAGCAGGAGAGCAAGAGATCCTACGCCCCCTGGTGGGCACCATACCTCCTTTGGAGGTTAGAGTTCTTATTATTTTGGGAGGTTACTTGCCAGGTTATCTCAGCTTGTCGAGCGTGATTCTCAGAGCGCGCGAGTAGTTCATCAAGATTAGACTCAGCTTTCTCTTTGTAGCTTTCAACAATCTGTCCAGCTTCTATTTTCAGCGAAAAGGTGTTATCATTGTCGTGAGTCTAGTTATCTTTTGGGGAGTTTTCACTTACTCCGGCAAGTAGGCAGTTGTCCTTTCTCTTGTCATCAGGCACCAGCACAGTCGCAAGGGATTTTATTTAGATCTCAATTAGCCAAAAAAAATTCCACCATCCAGTAGAGGTCGAGAGCGTAGTGACAGTGGTTCTTCAGAAGGTGATTATCAGAGTACTGGTTCAGCTCAGCTGCAGAGGTAGTTCTATGAACTGCTCTTACAGGATGCTGAGGCGTTCAAGGTAGTAGACCTAAGTACTTCTTCTTCCCTTATATGTGAGTAAGATTTGATTCATCCGATTGATCTTGAATTTGTTTATCTTATCATGTTTCTGTGGTTTCCTGCGATGTCGTTTCTACTAAGAATCGGTTGCAGTAGCGAGGTAAGCTTCTAATATGATTTATTCAGGGCATTTGTAAGACCCTACTAGTTGATCTGGCTTAAATGTGAGAAATTTGGGAGTTAGTATCGGTATTGTCTGCCTGGCATCTTGTCGTGCCACCTTCTATTTTTATGTCAAATTAGTTTACCTCTCTTCTCGGAATTCCGTGTTGGTTGGATGATGGGATTCTAGTTCATCACCATCAGAGAGTGTCATTGTTTCTTCCGGTGTAAAGTGGTTAGTAAGTAATATTCGATCTACGTATCTCCTTTTTGTTCAAAACGCCAGTAAAGTCATATTATCCTATGAGCTTATCTAGGTTATAAAAGGGTTTTTCGGTAAATTGTCAGAGTTTCCTTCTTATTGAGAGGTTAAATTGGCATGGATGTTGTTCCATAAAGTTCATTTAATGTCTATTCCTTTAATTCCGATTCTTTGGTTAGCCGACTTAGATGTACTCTAACTCTGGTAGCCAAGTAAATAAGAAGATGACTGGCACTTTATTGTATTTCAAGGCTACTAAAGGTAATGGAGAGTGTCGTCTGACCCGTGAATTGAGCTATCTAGCGGTGGTGCTTATGGAAAAGTTATGGAGTTGTGAACTCGAGAGTTGCAGCTGTTTGGCAACTCGAGAGGGTAATTTGGTAGCTCGGGTCTGGGGCGCATTCTGTTTTTAGCTATGTTTTCCTTAGTCCGGCAAACTGTGCGAGGATGGCTATTTCTATTCAAGTTAGCTGTATGAGTTAATGCTCTAAGTGGATGAGTCTTTCTCATATACTGAATGTTAATATAAATCTCTAAGGTGTTGCTGAAGCGTAAGCTGATTCTTTGTTTCATCGACCTGTTCTATATCGAAAAGTATATCGAGGAGGCGATCCATCATCGAAATTATGTTAATCTATCCAGAGTCCCGTATATCTTTGTTCCAACAATGTAGAACTCTCCCCTTATGATCGAGGAAAGGCCAGTTTAGTCAGAATAATCGTGCCGGTGGTATTATGATATTATCCAGCTATGTTTTTATCCAAGAGTTTGATGTGCGAGTTATAATTATGATTTTATAATCATGAGATAATGTCTGTGGAGTAGTTTATGAAGGTCATGTATGTTCTCTTGTTTTCTGTGTAAATATGTTTTAGACTCAAGCTCGTTCGAGGATGAATGACAGTCTAAGTGGAGGAGAATGAAACGAGTTTAGGTGGTCATTTCGGAAATTAGGGTCTCAATTTACGTGCCGATAATCTTAAAATCTTCGTAAGATCTATTAAGACATGTGTGTAAAATTTGAGCTAAATTAGACTTCGTTTGGTAGGTATCGGAAGAAGGTTTCAATTTCCGTTGTCGGTAAATATTAAAAAGAGTATTTCGAGCTCGATTTTTGGCGAATAAGCTCCGATCCAAAATCCAAAAGTGCCGTTAGGTTCGTATGATTATTTTTTATTTGTGTGAATTTTCAGAAGTGAATTTTGAGGTCGTTCAGATAGTTTCCGCTAAAATGCCGAAAGTTAAATAATTTAATCTTTTTCCGTTTAATTCGTATCTTGAGTTTCGGGAATCGATTTGAATAGCGAGTATGTCACATAAATTTTGAATAACTTATATGCAAAATTTGAAATTATTTCGAATTTCGTAGGGTTTCGTTTTAATTATCTTTACGAAAAGAAAAGAAAATATAAAAAAAAAGAAAAAAAAGAAAGAAAAAATAAAGTATGTAAGGCGGTGGAATCCTGTTAGCCTATATAAGGAAAAAAATCGAACAGAAACAGAATCAGGAAAATTTATCGCAGATAAAGAGAAAAATACCAGAAAATGAGAAAAGAAAGAAAAAGGAACAAGAAAATAGTAGTATTTTTACCCCGAAACATCCAGGTAATGGTATTAATCAATTATTTCAGTTTATTACGTGTGTTTGAATATATTTTAACGGTAGAAATTGGAATATTAGACATCATTTTAATAAGTTCAATTGATAGTTTTAAGGGTTAATTGGACTCCAATAATGGATTTGATTATATATTTACACTCAGGGAATTATGGGCAACCCATAAATGCAATTTATTTAGGGTTTGGTTATGTGACTTTGAACCCTGTACATAGTCCTGGCCTGCGTATTGCGTATGTGAATAGGGTATCAGGTTCCTAACTGGATTGCCCTAAGATGTAGGGAATGAAGCCTTTAGCCTAATTTGATATATTTTCTGCTTATTGAATAAGTAGGATCGTTTGGAAATGAATCCAAATGACAAAGCAGTTGTTGAAAAGCAGCGGAACAAGGTAAGTGTTTGTTTCCACTTCTTTGGAGGCCCTTGGCCTTGTGGATAATCTACCACGTGTGTAGCTGCCGATAGGCGTACTCATTACGCCTTAGCTTTGGATTTACATTGTATATTATATGTTATGTTCTGTTGTTGGTATTGCATTAAGGATTTAAGCATTGTACTCTGGCTATAAGTTGGCATATACTTCCCGGTTGTCGATGAGAATCCCGCGCCGGTGAAGGGTTATTATTGCATCATATTGCATTCATATGCATTATAATTTCTAGTTTATATCATATTGGGTGCAGGAATATTCCGCCCCAGGAGAGTGCAGGAGTATTCCGCCTCTGGTTTATATTATATCAGGTGCAGGAGCATTCCGCCCCAGGAGTAGGAGTATTCCGCTCTAGCTGGTTACTATATTGTATTCACCTCAAATGCAGGAGTATTCCGCTTCGGAACGGGATTACGGGCACATGTGACTTCATTGCATCATACTGCATTCATTCTATTTCATTACACTGGTTGCTGGGTATTGTGTGATTATAGTGCAATGTTTCGTGTATTTCCGATTGGTGATATGTTCGGAATACCTATATGTTCTGCCTATCTTATGTCCCTAGTTGTTTATGAGTTTATGGTTCCATACGTATTTCCAGTTATTATCTGGCTCTGCTTTTTCTATATAATTTAAATAAGAGGAATTTGGTTATTTGTTTCTTTACTCCCTGGCTAGCTATCCTATCCTTTGAGGTGGCTAGTCTGCCCCACTTATTGAGTCCTTTTGATTTACCCTTGTTTGTTGTTTATTTCTTGTCTATCTATTTCGTTTCGGCAGGTTCGCTCCAGGATTGAGTTCGCCACGTTGTGAAGGAGCGAAGACGACTTCAGCTGTCAGGGTGAGCCAGCTTTTATTCAGGATGGCCACCAGTTTTATATTTATTATTTCAGTTGTATTTTTCTCCCTTTAGGAGGTATCTGTCTTCTTTTGTACTCTTAGATGTAGCCCTAAACTTAGTATGTTGGGTAGCCAGCTGTATTTTTTTTTTGTACAGCTTAGAGGTACCAGTATGTCTGTGTTTTTTCTAAGTCTTGTTCTTATTTATGAATTTAATTATATTTATTTTCCTATTTTAATTGGTAATGGTTTGCCCAACGGGTCTAAGGGGGATGTCGGTGCCCGCATGGCCTAGCCGGAATCCGGGTCGTGTCACATTCGAGTTCAACCATTTATGTTACCCATATGATTTGTAAGGTTAAAGCAAGAGTTTGAGTAAAAGAATCTTGTCGGAATGAGTAAACCCCTAGCTCATTCTCCATATTTACATCCATTTTAAAGTGTTGAGTCATTTTCATGCTCTTAATGTTAATCGTTAGTTGTAGTTGTAGTTAATTCAACTATTACCAATTTATACTTAGGAGTAGATGAACAATTCATAGAACTCGTTACTATTCAATCTAAGACTAATAGATTGCAAGCTAGCTTCCTAAGAAAATCGACCGCGACTCTTAGGTGGGTACTACTATCTTTGACAATCGCCCCCCACCTTTATAGGTGAGTAGATTGAGCATGGATCAATTTGCTCATACGGCGTGCTACACACACAGGGTGTTGTATGGTGATTTTGTGTTTTGTCCTTCTTTAGTCTGGCTTTCGCACTACCTTCGGATTTCTACTCAGTTTCAAAACATTTGATCTCCATCGTTTATCCTCCAAGAACGCCTCATATCATCAATGTCATCCCTAAAACATAAAACTCATCAAATGAGAGAGATTCTGTTTACAGTACGACAATTATATTTAACGCAAATAAAAGTATGAACACTAGGTGAAAGTATGTAAAATATAGCAATATATAGTCTCGTATCAATGATTAACGATTTAATTTAATGTATTCAACTATTAAGGTTTTACCTTCATTGAACGTGTTGTACCTACATGAACATAATATTTGCTGAAATTTGGTAATCTTCACGTAAATATTTATGTGCATTTGTCCGAAACTGTTCTTGCTCTGTGTTTCAAAATAATGTCAAACTCACCAAATTGAGTTTCACGTTTCCCTAAATATAAATTGAAGTTGAAAACTAGTCGTTGTAACACCAAAATTCATCCCAATATATACAAAGATTTGATCATAGTAGTACCATATTATATATTGCACGCCACTGTGTCTGACTGCAGATAAAAATGCAATCACATTTTATTTTAGTCTATCATATCGCTAGATACTATATTTATTACTTAATGACCATGAATATTTTCTGAAATTGACGAAATTTACAAGTACGTACGTACGTCACAAAATAAAGGTCTCTGATTAGCTAGTAGCTACCTGATGAAAGTATCTTCATTTAATTAGTGCATCAGATCACTATAGTTAACTTATATTTATGGAGGTTTTCTTAATAATTCGTGTGGCATGTTTATCGTTTCGTTTTCAGTAGACTTAGCACGTTAAATATGTCAAAATCTAAAAGATCCACCATATCATGTTTGTCAAACCTTTTCTTTTCCAAATTTAGCGGTTGTAACATCATAGGGTCCATGCCACCGTACGTACCTAACCACAGAGGCTATTAACAAAAGAAGTTTTGCACTATTATATGACCTCAAAGATAATTATAAGTATCTATTCATATCAAATGAGATTAGCAACCTCAAGAATAAATTAAAGCATGTTACTATTAAAAATGTTAAACTATAGTGATCAGTATATATAAGTTAAAATCTTTTTCACTTTGGTTCTCTCAAGCCTTGCAAATGACGTGCAAATATTGGACAAAATTTCGTGTTTGTTACATGCCAACCAAGTCGTGAACATAAAAAATAAAAAGAACAGTTCATATAACTAACCCTGACTTCGTACGTTATAAAGATGCGGATTAATTGCATAAGAATTTTCATTCATGGAGAGAAAGGAAAGTAAGCCTAGCATCTTACTATTTCCATGGCTAGGTTTTGGCCATGTAAACCCCTTTTTGGCACTAGCTAAGAAATTAGCAAAAATTAACGTTCGCATATATTTTCTTTCCACACCCATTATTCTCAAATCTATCAAGGAAACACTAGATAAAAACTCCTCTAATCTCTCAATAAAATTAGTCGAATTTCACTTGCCCTCCTTGCCTGAGTTACCTCCTCATTATCATACAACTAATGGCCTCCCTTCCCATCTCAACTCCACTCTCATCCAAGCCTTTCAAATGGCTTCTTCCAACTTTCCAAAAATAATTGAAACTTTAAAACCTTACTTAGTTATCTATGATGCATTCCAACCATGGGTATCAACTATTGCTTCTTCATGCAATGTTTCTGCTATTATGTTTTTTGTTTCCTCAACTGCGACATTAGCCTACTCTTATCACCAATTTCTTCATGGGACTTCAGGCCTTACATCTTTTCCTTTTCCTTCCTTGTACCTTCATGACCATGAGATCAAGAATTTAGATTTACAACCCTTAAAACCACGCGATGAGAAAGCCTTTGGATATGTGATCCTTAAATCCTTTGAACAGTCTCATGACATTGTCTTGTTGAAGACTTGTGGGACATTTGGTCAAAAGGGACACTCAAGAGTGAAAATAGGTAAAAGGGACAAAGTCTTAATCAATGTAATAGAAGGGACACATCTAATTAATGCTCTTAAACATAACTTTCCTCAACTCCCCTTCACCCCAAAGTTTCATTTCTTACACTTTGGTCCTCACGTATATAAAAAATAAAATTTGCCAAATTAGGGAAATATTTTTCCCTCCGTTTACTCCCTCCTTTCTCTCTCTCTCTCTCCTCTCTTCTCTTCTCCCTCCCGACCTGAAACACCATAGCTGCGCATCTGCTTTCTTCAATCTCCATTCGTTTTCGCTATTATTCTTGCATTCAACCTCTCCCAAACGGAAAATATTGTCAGATCTAAAATCCATTTCGGTTAATTAGAGGTATTATTGACTCTAATTTAATAATTAATTTGGGGAAAATACGCTGCAATTCTTTGAATAACAATTTCTGGTTGGCATTACTTTTAACGCTGGGCACTACTTCAAACTGGAAAGCTTGACAACTCCCATATCTCCTGTAAGTGTAAATCTCCGTCTTGCTAATCTCTACTATTCTAATTTTTGTAAAAATCCTTTTAAACCAGTATGTTGCTGTTTTGAAACATCTTACCGTGACGATCGCAACATTATAAAGATTGTTCTACAAATACTCGTACAACGTAGTCACAATTATGGAACATTGTATTAGATGCTCAGGATAATCCTTTTGATGTTCCTATTGTGCTAGTCAGACTTACGGAACATAATTTTGGTTGCCCGAATAATCTTACAGCATGTTCAGTAAATGCTATTCATAATGTTGGAACATTTTTGTAGATGGTCGGAACTGATGTATCGATGTTTCACATCAGTATGATTGTATTCTTAAACATTCTTGGGCATGTTCGGATCTGTTTTTCGATGTTCCAGTATCCTTTGCTACCTGGACCACATTTGATGAATGTTTATCCTACCTTGCAGATATCGTTAAAGTAATGGGGGACAACATACTACTAGGAGTTGATTTTCTCGGCGAATGGGTTGAGCGTTCGAAATGCTATGCTTGGATTCCTAAGGTGAAAGAGACAAGACCTATCCTTGTGAGTAGGAATATTACATATGATGAACTTGTCGACAAAATCATACGCAGTTGGGGGGTAAGTGATGATCCTAGGGATCTTTGCATTTCATATATGCTGAGTGTTGCCGCAAAGCAAAAGACTGCTCCATCTAAAATTAGGTCTGATGATGATGTTCAGCTTTATATGGCTGATGTAGACCCAGTTGGGGCTAGGCCAACACTAAGGGTTAGTGTGATTCCAAGGCCTGAAGGAATTTCAAGTTCGAATGAACAAGATATGCATGTTGAGATGGATGAAGATGGATTAAAACAAGGTGGAGAGGCAGACGAAGAAGGTGAAGAAGGTGGAGAAGTAGTTGGTAATCCTTCAGAAAGAGCACCATCATTGAGCAGCCGCAACGATTTTTTTGGAAAAGACGGCACAGGTTTTGTAAAGGGTATGACTTTCAAGAACAAGCGAGAATTAGTGGTGAAGTTGAGGCTTGCTGCAGTGAGGAAGCCTTTTTCTTTCAAAGCTGTGAAGAATACAAAAAGGTTGTTTTATGCCCGATGTGTTGATGCAAATTGCAAGTGGTGGCTTCGAGCATTGAGGTATCATAGTAGTGATACATTTTATATTACAATCTACAATGGCGAGCACACTTGCGGTGTGCAGCACCTGCAAAGCCACCATAAACATGCCACAGCTGATGTTGTTGGTGAATACATGAAAGATAGGTACATTGAGGGGAAAGGAATAACACCAAAAGACATCAGGGTTGCATTCAACAGAGAATTGGGATGCAACATTAGTTATTGGAAAAGTTTGAAGGGATGTGAGATTGCAAAGGTAATAGCAAGAGGGACACATGAACACAGCTATGAAATTTTAGAGGCATACAGTTATATGGTAAGGTCCCAAAATATTGGAAGCAAGACAGCTTTGAAGCTTGATAGTTGTGGGAGGTTTAAGTATTTTTTTATATCTTACGGATCTTGGATTAGGGGTTTTCTGTATATGAGGAAAGTCCTTGCTATTGATGGGACTCATTTGTCAGGCAAGTACGGCGGTGTGTTGTTGTCTGCCTTTGCCCAGGATGCAGAGAAGCACATATTCCCTGTTGCATTCTGCGTTGTGGACAAAGAATGTGATGCTTCCTATGATTTTTTTTTCGAACAATTGGTTGACATAGCCCAGTACAATGATGAGTTGAGCGTCATTTCAGACAGGCATAAAAGCATAGCAAAATCAATTGCCAAGTGGTTTCCCCAAGCTCACTACGGAGTTTGCACGAGGCACCTTGCTGAAAATATCCGTACAAAGTTTCAGTTTGGAGACCACCTGGGGTCCTATTACTTGGCAGCAGATGCATATCGTGTGGAGGATTTCAGAACGCACTTTAAGCAAATCGAAGACAACGATCCAAGGGTTGCCAGATATCTTCAAGATGACGTGGGGTTCCATAAATGGAGCAGATGCTTTTTCCCTGGGCACAGGTACACGACTATGAACATTCATACCAAATGTTCTGAACGTTGCGTTGGAATGTTCTATATTTACATGTTAATTAAGCCGAGAACATTCTAATTGACGTTCACAATAGTACAAATGATGTGTATGACGTAATTATTGATGTTCTGATCGCATGCTTAATGTTCGCACTTGGATTAGACGTATTTAGCATTAAGGTCTTTGTTTGTTTGTTACAATTTCAGATTTGCAGTGATGACCTCGAACATTGCTGATTCCACAAATGCAATGCTGAGGGATGAAAGAGAATATCCTATCGTTGCCCTATTAAATCATATCAATCGTACATTTGGCGAAAAATTCCATGTGAGAGCTACGGAGTTCCTCGAGGTTTCAACCATATGCGTCCCTTCAATTGAAGGAAAAATAAGATTCAACCTGGAGGAAGGGGGTAAGCTCGCAATTAGTCGAAAAGGTACGTATGGTTTCACCATCATCAGTCCAGGCCAGGGAGCAGAAGTCGATTTACTCAACAGAACTTGTACGTGCAGAGAGTATCAAATTGACTTAATACCCTGTAAACATGCTATGGCAGCTATCAGAATGCTGCGTCCAGAAGACTATGGAGCGTGCGTCTATGACTTCACTTCTGCATATTACAAGTTAGAGTCATATATGCTTGCCTATGCAGAACCGATCAATGCTGTTCCGCCGGAAGAATTTTGGAATGTTCCTCCTGAGCTGCTTGAGAGACGAATATTGTCTCCTTTTATCGACGTGGGTAAGGGTAGACGAAGGAAAAAGCGGATACCATCAGTTGGTGAAGTATTTTCAAGTAGGAGAAACAAATGTAGCATCTGCAAAAGGTCAGGCCACAAAAGAACTACTTGCCCGAAACGAGTGGATAGTGGACAATCCTCCAAAACTCAAAGTGTTGATTTTTGAATTTTAATCTTGACAATTTTATATATTTTTATATTTGAACGTTTAACTTAATGTTCCGAGCATTTATCAATGGCGTTCCAAATTCCTATCATTTTTGTAGTATATAATTCAAATTGATCATCATACAGATGTTCTAATACTGCAAACGGGATGTTCAGTGTAATGCAATAGTCATGCTGATTGATCAAGCGAAGGGTTGCCTCGTGCAAGCATCCCCCAAAACCTGCATACGAAAAGGCATTAATTAATCCAGATACATCACCTAGAGAGTAGTGAACGACTTTTCAATGTTCATATCACGCCTTTTGGTGTTTTTTATGTTTTTTATCATCTATAAATACAAACATTTCCTTGTCCCTCCATACACACAATTATCCTCCTACTTGAATTAGCAAAATTTCTTCATAGACAACAGACACAAATGGACAATAACCAAAACGAAGTTGTCGCTAATGGCCACTATGCCCCAGCCGACGAACCTGACCATAACGAACATTATGGAAACATCGCCTGGGATATTGCCGGTATACAAACTGACATCACTGCAATCAACCATTCTGTGGACCGCTTATCTGCTGATGTATGGAGCATGAGGCAAGTGTTAGTTCAGCGCTGGGAGCGTATTGAAAGAATGCTTTTGGGACTCCTTATCCATCAAGGGATGAATCCGGAGCAGATTGCTACTCCTCCAAATTCTCCCAATGCTGACAACTAGAACTTTTATATAAGCATTATATCTAGTACTAGTACTTTTGTCTAAGCATTATATCTAGTACTTTTGTCAAGCATTTTGTCAAGTACTTTTGTACATGTATTTTGATTCCTTAAGTATGAATGAAAATTATCAGATTATGTGTTAAGTTGATAATACTTCCACTACGTAAGTGAACGCCTAAACTTCATCAGCAACTTGAAACATTCTAAACCACGTTCCAAGCACCGTATGAAGATGTTTGAAATCGTTATTAATGTAAACATGCTAGCACATATTTTAACAACTCCCATCTAAAATGCATCAGCAAGTTGAAACATGCTAACAAAAGTTCAGAGTACAGTATGAAGATGTTTGACATAGCAGAAGGAGTTTGGCCTTAAAATTGTTATTAACACAAACATGCAAAAGCCGCTATTTGTACAACAACAACAACAGTACACAGCACTGTTTTGGGAGATTTGACGAAAAAATCAACAAAAAGCAGAGATTTTCACGAGAATTTCAGTCCAGAACCAGAAAGAAGGGGTAAAAACCCTAGCTTTATCGAAATAGCCAAATAGCAAAACAATAAACCCCGATTCACTTGAAAACATCAATATAGTACAAAATTTACCTTTAGATGTTGCCGGAGAACATTATGTAGATGGCCGGCGACGAAATAGAAGACTCAAGAAGAAGACTCGAGAAGTGTGTAAGAGAAGAAAGGGGCGGGTGTTCGATGTTTGAAATGATTGAATTGATAAGACTGATCAGCCGCATTTTTAATTAAAACTTCACTTTTGGGGTTGTCATAATTGCCATTAAGGCCCCACTTTTTTTTTTGTTCCGATTTCCACACGCGTCCCATTTTTGTATAAAATCGAGCCCGGGGCTGGTGTACATTTCTTTTTTGAGATATTAGAACGTTCTTCTGAACGTGCCAAACATAATAATCAATTAGTACACGTGTTTAAAATGAAACTCGTTTGCTCAAAATAAAAAGTACCTTTTTCACGTTCAAAACATAATAAATGATGTTTAAACCCTAACCCTAACCCTAACCCTAACCCTGAACCCCAAAACATAACCCTAACCCTAACCCCAAACAGCAAAAATTCCTAATATTTAGAGAACATTCATTCTCATGTTCTGAACCTTTTTTGGAACATTCTTGAACGTCGCAAGTCTGTTCTGGATCTTCATACTGATGTTGTTTTTGTACCGTTGAGGATTAGTTGATAAATACTAATATAAGGATCATTTAAAATGCATAAACAACGATTTAGTAGTTTAGTAAGATTCCAAAACATGCTATGTGTAAGTAAACCAAAATATATGTCGTTAATTATACCAAAATGTAATTATTAGGTTGTTTGGATAAGGAGTGTAGGGTTGATTCTAGATCAATTAACAATTTTAAACATTAAGAAGTGTATTATAACGAATTGTAGCATAGATTGGACGTTATATCACTAGATAGACACATTATTAATCTATTTGCTGATCTTGCAATCTATGTGTAGCTCAATTACAGGCATTCTTCGTGTATCTACAACAACTAAGACTTCAAATCATACAAGTATTGATTGTAATACTCAATATTATGTGTATTTAAGGTGACTACATCAATAGTATGTCTATTGGAAGTGTTTACTCATAAAATTTCTACTAGAGTATACTCATTTATATCTATTGAAAGCGATTACTTAGTTATATCAAATGAAACACTTACTAAGTTATTGAGTATTTCATTAGATGTTGTTCTAACTAATGGATAATCTATATAATGATGACTTAACCTCAAATATAAAGACTTATTAATCTTTTCATGTTATATAGTTTCTTATTACAACCATATTAAAGGTTGGAACACTACATATTAAATTAGGCACCTACTATGAACTGAACATATAAACCCACGTTCGTAACTTAAATTAGATGTTTTTGCATCAATCTTTGGAATTTTTTTTTGGTGTTTGTAGTACTAATACAACGGATACATTTGTTTATAGATATTAGAACAATCTCTTCTACGTGCCGAACATGGTTTTCTAATGCTAAAAAAAGTGGAGCAACCCGTTTTAAATACGTGGAGCGACCTGCTCCACACAACTTACATTAATCCCAACCCGTTCTCTTATCTTATAACACGTGGAATAACCCCAACCATTCAATTAATTAGGTCTTTTCCCATTATTGTTATAAGTTATCCCTAGGGACCCCCTTTACCTCGTCTTCTTCTTAACTCAACCATGTCTCATCAAGGATCAACTTGTTCTCACAGCTCCTCTCAAAATCGTCGATGTTGGTGTGGCTTACCTGCGATACAATTCACGGCGGGCACACAGTCGAATGCTGGACGAAAATTTTGCAAGTGTCCCCGCAAGGGTAGTAGCAATTGCGGATTTTGGGAATGGTGTGACGAGGAGTATCCCCAGCCTACTACATTGGTTTTAAACAAGTTGAAAATTTCACTTGATGAAGTTTGTGAAGAAAGGGCCAATTTGCTGAAGGAAGTTGACAAATTAGGGGCTTGTAATACTACAAATTTATTGAAGATCAGCAAGTTAGAGGCTAAATTGCAACGGTGGAAGTTGTATTTCTTATTGTCTTGGGCAGCTTTTTTGGGTTTCATTATAGCTAGGTTTATTTGATACCAGTTGCTGTTTATTTGAACGTTTAAGTTAATGCTTCGAGCATTTATCAATGGCGTTCCAAATTCCTATTATTTTTGTAGTGTATAAATCAAATTTATCATCATACGGATGTTCTAATACTGCAAACGGGATGTTCAGTGTAATGCAAAACAACATTCATAAATATTCAAAACATGCTAGATTGTACTGAAAATTAAAGGACAACAGTTCTAAACACGACATTCAAGTCATATAGAAAATCTTCTTAAATGACTACACTTGAAATAGTTCTTCATTTCACATGCGTTCCGCTGGAGGCCGTGGTGGTGAAGAGTAGTTTTGGGGGTCAATCTCGAGTGCAGCTTGAATACCACGAAGCATACGCTTAATAAGATTGATATCCTCACGGAATTCATCGAACCTAATTCTTAATCGCTCCACTTGATCCTCCACATTTCCTATATATACTACAAACTGATCAACATCTGAGGTCAGATCTGCGATATCTTCACGGACATGATCGATTTCAGTGAACCTACTAGTACTTGGAACTCCACTATCATGTTCTGGTGCTCTTGGTTGCCTTACTCTGCGAGACATTGTTTTTGTTTTGCCTTGTTGTTGTTGTGCAGACATTTAACATTTATAGAAGGCTTGGTGCCTTTTCGGTTGCATATGTGATGATTTAAAGAGGCGCCTATTCGCATTGAATGGTTGGGGTTAGTACACGTGTTTTAACTGTGACCAAGGGTTCCTAATCCTTCCCGCGGAAGTCAGAACATCTTCATGGCGATACGAATCATCATATACTCGTTCCATTAGTCTATTGGTTTTTGACGTTTATAATTCAAATTGATCTTCATGTTTGAAAATTATTTATAGCCTTCCAGTAGACTATTACGACTATTGGTATTTTTTAAACTACTCATCATTATACACTTAACGGCTATCCCCTTTAATTCAAATCTGAAGCAAAGCAACGAAGCGTCACTTCAAAAATTTAAAAAAATATATAACGGCTAGTGTTTTGGATAAAACACACTTAAGTCGGTTACCTATTTTTCTCCTATAAATACTCGATCAAACCATTCAAATTCAAAAAACTCTATACCACTACAACCTATAATCTTCAGCCAAAAATAAAAATGGTTCGCCGACCTTCCTCCTCAATAGTTGCTACTGCTGCAAGAACAGGAGCAACAAATACAAGAGCATCCACGTCAAGAGTACCAAAAACGACAAAGGGAGCAACCTTGAAACAAGAAGGAAGAGGTGAAGCCAAGCAAAAAGAAGGAAGAACGGGAAGAGGGTCAGCCAAACAAAACGAAGGAAGAACGGGAAGAAGTGAAGCCAAGCAAAACAAAGGAAAAACGGGAAGAGGGTCAGCCATGCAAAAAGAAGGAAGAAAGGGAAGAGGATCAGCCAAGCAAAAAGAAGGAAAAACGGGAAGAGGATCAGCCAAGCTAATAGGAGGAAGAAAAAGTCGAAACACATCTGCAGAACGACAAGAACATGCAAATGATATTTTGGAACAACTTCGTGCTGAAGTTTGGGGTTGGAAGTTCAAATTTGAGGAATTCTTCGAATACTACAATAGGGACGTCAAAAAGATGTTGAAAGAAATAAAGAGGATAAAGAACATGCTCCAGATAGCAACCTTGAATCAAGAAAGGACTGCATCGCGTTGAAGTGAAAACGCATATTATTGACCAGGATGTTAATATGACTGTTTATTAAGTAATGTCTTAAATGCTAATATAATTAGCATACTTTTGTAAAGCGCTGAATCTTTGAACGATCAAGAATGTTTTTGCCTGGTTCTTGATTATCAATGTATAAAGTAACTTTAATGTTTAGAACATCTGTTGTTGTTTCCCTATTTACTAGATATTGAACATCAAATAACCATTAAGTTAAAAACTATTTGAACGTACAAAATAATGTTCCGAAAATAACTAATGTTGTTCCTATAGTCTATAATTTTTAATATTTTTAAGTCAATCTTATCATAATACAGATGTTCTAATAATGTAAACTCGATGTTCAGTGTAATGCAAAACAATAGTCATCATTTGCCATATATACGCATCAAAAATGGGTAATCATCCATATATTACACCCATCAAAAACAAAAACATAATTATCCAAATTTTACAACCCATACTAAGGGACTAATTTGCCATGGAATATGTCCACAGCAAATTTAACTAGACAGTCTTCTATCACATTGTCACAAAGATATTCCATCGGGGTGTTGGACAGCAAATGTTCGAGGAACATGATGGCATACGCTCCACATGCAGTACCAGTCAAATTCCTTGGAAGGCCTTGGATGCGCTCGTACGGCCACATTTCCATAGATTGGATTTCAGGAGGGAGGTGGTTGAATTTCCCCGACTGCCGGATGTATACTGGGAACATGTACATAATTGGCCCCATTATTGAATCAAAGCGGTCTTCATTGTACACCCCAATGTTGCAGTCGTAGACATCGATCCTTGCCTCCTCTAAATAAAAGACGCATGTAACATAATGCGTGCTTTCAATGTTATACACGGCAAAGAGTCTTTTCACACCATCCCACTTCCTTCCACCCGGATATGGAGACTTACCTCTGGCATAATCAAGGAATGTATCCTCAAACTTATATGCTGCTAGGTATTTGTCAAGGCCGACATCAAACCCCCTTGCCTCCTCTTCAGCCGCACCGTATCGAACGCACATGTTGGTCAAGAATGAAAGATCGAGGATGAGATCAGAGCTATCATAATGCCGGGGGTAAGCCTTATGCCTCACACGCATCAAGGCCAGGTACTCATCCATAAACTGCAGAATAAAACAAATTAGAAGTTGTGAATAAAACTATGCCGACACATACTATTGTATGTTTGGACCAGCAAGTCGAATGTTCAACGAACATAGGACCATCAGGTTCCGAACGGAGAAACAAATGTGCGTTCTTCGATAAAAACCAAACACTAACAAAACAATAGAAGTAAAGAGATGCACTTACGCTATCCCACATCCACTCTTTCACGTCCAGGAAGTCCAGAAAATCCAAGTAATTAAACTCGTGACACAGGAAGGCAGTCTTTTGTTCCTTCTTCTCCTCCATGAAAGCGTCAAATTCAGCTTTCTTGTGAATGTCGAGTGCCTTGTACAGTGTCACTGGCAATCTCCCGAGATTTTAGAGCCTGACTTGAGCTCTCTCTCTAAATTTCCAAAAAAACAAAATATAAGTGTTTGAAAATTTTTTATAAATTTAATAGAAGAACGTCCCTTTTATGTTCAACGATTCTAATTGGATGTTTTACTAACCTTGCCATTCTGGCAGCAGTCATTTTCTTCTTTCCTTTGTTCTTCTTTGCCTGGAGCATCCTGGACAAAAAAATATTCCTCTTTGGTCGCTGCTGCTGCTGCTTCTTCTTTGACGACGACGCTACTAAATTAGCAAGGGACAGCTGGATCGCATCAAGCTTCTGATCCAGTCCCTGTCGCCATTGAAGGCAGTCGTGACACTTGCAACTGCAGACACTAGGCTACACATTCTCCTGTTCTCTCCTCCTAGAGCTTTCTCCAACTTCGAACAAACCCCTACCACTAAAAAGCCCACTAGTAAAACGACCAGCCCTACCAAAAATCTCATCACCAACTTGTGTTTCACATCTGCCAACACCTCCACTAACAAATTCTTCACCAACCTTTCCTTCATCAAATACCTCTCTTGGAGGGGTCCTGGGGCAATTCCTAAAAACTGTCACTCGATCACCACCAACGATCGAGCTGGCCCCCTCCAACATCACAACAAGGTGATCAATTACCTCGTCGGCCCCATCAACAAACGGCTCAATATTCTGAAAAGTTTCATCTTCCCTCTCTGCATCGATAGGGTCAATAAAAGGGTGCACCACCTACATACCATAAAAGAGTGTTCAGAACATCATTATTACTGTTCGACATTTAACACCATTAAAAATGAAACATCATATCTGTCGTGATCGAACATCTGAAAAGATGTTCTTAACATTAACAGCAATGATTATAACGACATTGCAGATGTTCCAACATTTAGAAAATTGTAGGTAAAGTACTTACAGGCTTTGCAACATTCTCAAACAGCCTTAGGGAGTCTCTTTCATTCTTTTCAGTGATCCACCTGTGCATCCTTGGCATGCTCCTCTCCTTGGGAAAATCCCTGGGACGAAGCGAAGGTATTGCTTCAAATACCCAACCCACAAATGCCCAAGGAAACCCATAAAGATTGTAATTTGGCCCGTCCTTGGCCTTGCTAGCTACACGATCAGCCATGGGCTTCGTCAGGTACTCAATGGTCAGCTCGAAGCTTTTCCGCCCCCAAGGATACTTGGCAAATTCATTAGGAAGGTATGCAAGACAGACCAGTAATTCCTCAATACCAGTTTTTTTGTCCTTGGCGCACAATATTGAGTGAACAAACCAAGCCATGGCAAGCCCAAACTTGTACCGTTCAGGAACTTCCTCATTTTCTATCAAACTCAGCAACCGGGAAGCAGTTACTGCTCTTGCTTTCCCATCCTCCCACGCCGTTGAGATATACTCCCACATCTCCCTGCCCCTCTCTTTGATCGCAGCCTCCCATTGGACACTTGGATAGGCTTGGCATCTCAGCTTTGTCATCAAAGTAAACTCTTGGAGGCCAAAACGAACAGGCACTCCATTGAAATTGAACCAAGCTTCTTTTTCTTTATTGCACAAAACTCTTCTTAGCAGAATATTGTGCACCAACCTGGTTGGAAACGATGGCTCCTCCGGCAAGTCCAAGAAATGGCCAAAGATACTGTTTTTGAACTTGTCATACAAACCACTTGTACGCAGCACAATCCTGAACTCACGCATTCGTCCAATAAGCGACGAGCGGACAGTTATCTTGGATTGAAAATGCTCATGCTCATCCAAGTAAGTCTTCAGCACCATTGGTGGAATGACACTGGTGACGTACTCAGTCTGCACGAACTCAGGCTGCACAATGTTTTGAAATTTGTTAGTTTAAGGAATCACCAGGGTAGTAAGAACATAATATCAGATGCATGAAACATCCCTTGAGATGTTCCAAGAACTACAATAAAATACTTCGAACATAGTTAAGATTGATCTGATCATGCACGCGAGTGTTCTCAAATCACATAAAAAATATTGAACATTCTACTGTAAAGTGACGAACCACTTTATGTATGTTCTCAACTATACCTCTCTAGGTGGCTCTGCAGAATCAGCTCCCACGTCGTCTACGAACTGACCTTCTCCTTCGCATCTCTCACCCTCTTCTTCTTCCCTACCATTCCTACCTCCTTCACCAGCTTGAACATCTACTATCTCTATAACTTCATGTACATCATCTACTTCTTCTACATTTGCAACTCCTTCAAATTCCCCTGCAAGATTATTTACCAACCTTCCCACCTCCTCTTCTTCTTCCACATTTAAAAGGCTCTCTTTTTTATTTCCATCTTCATCCCAGTCATCATCACCAAACAGCGCTTCTATTTCTTCTGATAGATTACCATCTTCCGGCAGCTGTGGCCCAACATTTACATCATAGTCTAGGGACCCCTCCTCTTCGTCCTCCAATATTAGTCTCCTCTTCATAGGAGGCTGTTTAGTAGGAGGAGTAGTCTCCTTCCTCTTAATTCCCCGCTTATAAGCCATTGTAGCTGCAAATCACAAGTACATTCATCAATTAAAGATGTACAAGCATGCAAGTAGAGTCATCATTAAACGTTATCATCCTCTCGCACGGTCGGAGCACTGTCTCAAATGTTTTAGAACTTTAAACATGCATGCACAAACATAAACATGCAAAATCTTGACTATATGTACATTTTTTCAACCTTTAGCATATTTATTTTATAAAACCCTAATTTATTTTAACAAAAACCATCTAAAATGCATCACCAACTTCAAACATCCCATCACACGTTTAGAACACTGTCCCACGACGTTTGACTCTGCGAAGGAGTATGCGTACAACATTTTTTCAACCTTTAGCCTATTTATTTTTAAAAACCCTAATTTATTTTAACAAAAATCATCTAAAATACATCACCAACTTCAAACATCGTATCACACGTTTAGAACACTGTCTCACAATGTTTCAGTCTTCGAAGGAGTATGCTCTTAACATAGTAATATAACATAAACATGCAAAACTTCACTATTTGTACAAGAACATAGCACTATTTGACGAAAAAATCAACAAAAACAAAGATTTTCACAAGAACTTTCTCAGTACTGTAAAAAGGCGTAAAAATCAAAGTTTTTTCAAAATAGCAAAATAGCAAAGAAAAAACCCGATTCACTTGAAAAACATCAATATTGTTCAAAATTTACCTTTAGATGTTACCGGAAAAATGTTTATGGTCGGCGACGATGATGTTTAGAGTTACTGTAGAAGAGACGAACTTGAGAACTGTGAAGAGTGTAAGAGAAGATTTTTTGGGGTTCGATGTTTTAAATCGTTGCACTCAGTCCGTTCGGTTCGTTTTCCCACCTTTTGATTAAAAGTTTTTGGGATTGCTAATTCAGTCCAAAAGGTTTTTAATCAAGCCCCGCAAGTTTTGTTGTTTCTAATATGGCCCATGGTTTAATGTTAAACGCGCGCGTTATTCGACGCTCCACGCGCGTCCCCTTTTATTAATTAAAGACTTGAGAGGGTCTTTTGGCCCATTCTTCTCAAGACTTGTAGGGAAATTGAAGGAAAGTATATTGATTATGTTACTACGTTGAGAAAGAAGGAGTTGCTACCAATTGGTCCACCCATTAGCGAGGCCATAGTTGAAGATGAGCATTGGGTGACAACTAAATCATGGCTAGACAAGAAGGAACTATATTCATGCGTTTATGTATCATTTGGAAGCGAATATTTTCTCTCAAAGCAAGAAATTGAAGAGATAGCAAAAGGTCTTGAGCTAAGCGAAGTCAACTTTATTTGGACAATCAAGTTTCCGACAAGTGTGAACACTACAATAGAACAAATGGTTCCACAAAATTTTCTTGAAAGAACTAAGGGAAAAGGGCTAGTTATAAAGGGATGGGTGCCCCAAAGTCAAATTTTGAACCATTCAAGCATTGGCGCTTTTGTTACTCATTGTGGATGGAATTCAATGTTAGAAAGCATGAGTGTTGGTGTACCAATTATAGCCATGCCTATGAATCATGACCAGCCATTGAATTCAAGATTAGTGGAGGAACTTGGCATAGGGGTGGAGATTTTGAGAGGCGAAAATGGGGAAATAAAGAGAGAAGAGGTGGCAAAAGGAATAAGGAAGGTGGTGGAGGAGAAGACTACCAGGGGAGAAGTAAATGCGAAAGCAAGAGAATTGAGCGAGAAAATAAAAATGCAAGGAGAGAAGGTTATTGATGTAGGGATCAAGGAGTTATGTTGAGGATTCTAAGATGAGAAAGACTATAATTCTAACACTGAAGTCTCTCCTTTTGTAAATATACAAGGAATGAATTATTACGTGTGTTTAATATGATTGACAAGAGTAGTATCGAGTGTTGGTTGGAGCAATGAAACGAAGTAAAATGTTAATGAAAAGCTGTGAAGGAAAATTAGTTTCTCTAAAATGTCATTTTCTCTAATTACCAGAATCTTCTCACATAAATATCTTATGTGATTATTCTGCATGTGAATATATCTAAGGCATCATTAACTTATAATGAAGATATTATTTTAGCACAAAATGCCTCGTAAGAATGTTATATTCGACATATGAGGTACTTCCTACATCAACCAGTATGTCTAAGATTTTGGGAGTTAGCTTGCTAATATCCACACTATTAGCACTTTCAAGCAAGTCACAAGAATTATTTTCACAAGTTATACACTCTTTAAACATTGACTCTTCTTTTTCATCAAGTGCAAACAAGTTCAAAAGAAAGGTATCATTCAAAAAAACATGATCAATGGTGTCCATATATTCAAGCTCGCCTTCCAAATTAGAATCTCTATCAAGCACAATGTTAAAACTAGGACAATCCAAAGAACATTTCACCTTTTCAAGTGTACACTCACTTAACAACTCAAAACATGTTCCATAAATTTCAAACAAAAAGGAAGACAATTCATTATCATTCAAATGCAATTCTTCACTTCCTTCAAGTAAGTGCACACTTTCCAATCCATCACTATTTTCAACTTGGCACAAGCAACCACCAATACCAGTATCAAGAATGCTACCACTCAAAGTATCACAAGGTCAGAGCAATTCTTTTTCTTTATTCACAAGAGAAAGATCATTTTCATCATAAGAATGATTAGCAAAATCATTATCCAATCCTATATTCTTTATGGAACTCATGAAATAAAATAAGGAATGAATTTTAATCATGCTTTCTTGATTTTCAAGATCAACAGTTTAACCATTTTCTCTAACATACGACGTGACACTTACATTCTCCAACTTCACTTCATCGTTGCTTGTACAATAGAATTCATGCCTTTACAAGTTTAGTAATCAATACAATTTAATTCACTTGCAAAAAGGCAATCATTCTTTAACAAATTAACACCAAGAATAGTGTTCCTATTACATTAAGACAAACTAAATTCATCTTCATGGCAAGAATTCAAAGAAACACTTTCTATCTCATGTGCTCCAACAATGGGCATGACACTAGTTTGACAATATTCAAGCTCACAATCAATAACACACTTTGCTACACCATTAAGCTCAACTAGTGTATGCTCCAAACTACCAACTTGACTTTCAAGACAATATAAAGAATCATCAATTCAAACAAAAGTAAAGCTATCATCCATACACAAATCTCTATCTAGCTTACCCAAAGAAATACAAGAGTTAGGATTAGCTATTTCACGTTGAAGCACCAAAGAACTTTCTTTACCTTGAATTTCAAAACTAAGGCTTACTTGACCAATTGGAGAAGTATTTTCGGCCTCATCATTTTCTTCCAAGCTAGAGTCATTTTCCAATGATGACTCATTTATGCAATCACTTCCACAAGAACCTATAAAAGAGACATCACTACTAAAAAAAAGTAATGAGGGGGTTAGAGTTAAAGCAATGAGTATCCTCTCTTATGCTCTCTTGTTTTTCATGGCTCTCCATTTCTTTTCCCTCACTCTCTTCATTATTTTCTTCCTCACCCTCTTCATTTTCTTTTGGTGACAATTCACTCTCATTTTTCAACTCATTCTCTCATTTTTCCTCTCTTGAGTTGTCACTTTGCTCAGCCTTACTCCTCTCCATCTTTTCTCTCTCACAATTTCTTTTGATTGGAGTATCAAGGTTAGAAGATAAATCATCATGGGGTAGCTTTTCTTGTATCCCAAATTGACTCCTCAAATTTTTCTTCATATCTTGCCAAGTGGGCTTTGGTTTCCAAAAATCTTCCCAAGGCCGCCCAAGACTTAGATTATAATGGCTCCTCAAGTCTATGGAAAGAGCCCATGCAACAAAAATCAATTTATCCATCTCCTTGCAAATGTCTTCATGCACAAAGATTTTCTCCAATTGATATTCTCAAAGGACATAGAGTTCCTTTTTATATTTTGCATGCAATTTAGGCAATTCTATGCACCTCTTATCCTTTTTACTTTGGCTCTTTTTCTTGGCAAGTTTAAAGGTGACATCCTTTTGTTCCAAGACTTCAACTACCACAACTTGCTTGATCTTGCCATTTCCACTATTATGTAGTGGTTCTTGCTTTGGAGGATCTTGAGTAGGATCCTTTGCTTGCGGAGTGACATTTGGAGAGTAGGTGTCTTGGGCAATCATTTAAGAATGGCGGTCACTAGTCCGAGAAAGCCTACTAGGACCATCATCCAGCATCCCCACGGTTGGAGGTGTCTCCACCACTTGCTATCCTATTTTTTGGAGCCTAGACTCCCAAGATAGGTCCTCAATGGTATTCTTGAACCCATCGAATTCATCATAGAATCCATCCAACCGGGCCATGATCGCTTGAATCATGGTTTTTATTTCCATGTTCATCTCGCCTTCCTTTTAAGACATAGTACCTACAAACAATAAAAAACAAACAAGCTTAGTAGAAAAGGTTCTCACCAATTCACTCCCTAAGTGTTTACATTCGTTTGATTGCACACAATCCACTTGTGTTTACACTCAATGATTGGCTTTTGCTCGCTCAAATATTCTGACCACACTTGCCTATTTCTAGTCTTGTCAAAATCAAGTTGCTTTTCGCACTCAATTCTAATCTTTGAATATCTGATTCAATCCAATTCAAAATAAAATGGAGTTGATGTAACAAGGAATGGACAATTAAAGCTAACATACAGGAATTAGAAAACTGAACGAAGTGAACAAAGAAAGCACGAATCGAATTGACACGAAATAAATTTGGATTTGGATGAAATTTTGTGTGTGATCTAGAAACTTACTGTATTTGATAATTTAAAAGGGGTTGGGCGATATGAAACCGTTTAGAGGTTGTTCTGAACAATCTGTAAAGAGGTTGTTTTTCAACTCTGCGCTATCGCGTGGGTTTGGGAGCTATCGCAAAGAAGAAGTCAACAACCCTGCGATGTCACCGCGCGATCGTGAAGAACAATAATTCCACAAGCCTGCTGATATGTTTGTATTTCATACTTAATTATAACTCATTACGACTAGCTTTTAGCCCTTTTGTGATGTTATTTGAATGAATCTTATGTTAATCTTCATGTTTCAGGTTTTTAAGAAAATTTACATACAAAGCCGAAGAAAATGTACAAAAGAGCAAATTCAAGTGCGCTTTGGCTACAAAAGTGAGGAACGTGAAAACAAGGTAGCAGTGGAAAGGGCGTCTCGCCGAAAACGAGGCTCAAAAGGCCAACAATCCACCAAAAGAAGGAAAGTTCACAGCAGCCAGCAACTCAAAAGGGCAGCCCGCTGATATTTATGTTGAATACATCCTGCGGCCCCGCAGAATGAGAGGTGACACTGCCGGTTGACACAAAGTGTTGATAAAACCTGCGACATTGAGGAGTTGGCCGCAAACACAAGGGCGGCCCGCCTAACCTGCATCGCACAAGAAAATGCGAGTTAGCAAACGTGAAAGCTGCGAGCCAGCAACCAAATGTGCGGCTCGCCTAACAAGAGGCGGCCTGGCATAAAAGCAGTGAAAATGGAATTTTTGTAAATATTAGCTTATTTTTGAAACCCATGCCTATAAATAGGTTGTTATGCCTTCGAGAAAACAGACTTCTTTTAGCCTAGAATATAACTTTAAAGCTTTTGAATATTCTTGGAGTTGAAAGGAGGGTATCTACTTGAATCTTTGTAAGGATTACTTTCTTTAATCTGAAATCTTACATGATCTTGCCATTTTATTTTACAATATGTGTGTGTTAGACCCTAGTATGAGTAGCTAAACTCATACTAGGGGTTTATTCATGAAGACATGATTATCTTAGCTTAAATCTTGTATTTAATCTTATAAAATTAATGGGCTAACATAAATCTAGCTCTCCATCAAACTTTCTTAACTAGGGTTTAAGGCACGACCGTACTTGAACCTAACCCTACTTTGCTTTTATCACCCGAAAGGGGGTTGAGGGCGTTGGGTACTATTATCTTTGACGACTGCCCCATCACCCTTTGAGGTGAGTAGATTGAGCGTGGATCACCTGCGTGATTGTGACAGTTAGTGCCTGATCACGATGAACAAATTCTGGGTTTGATGCACAACTTGAAGCCCGAATTTCTGAAAATTTTCTTCACTTGAATCTTTACAAATATACTTGTTTTTGCTCCAAATTTAAGATATAAGCTCTTTGTTAGTCTGCTAACAAACCCCAATGACTGATTCTTCAAAAGCAACACTCAAAATGTAAAAGCCTCAAATCACTTGTTGATGAACTTGAAGAACCCTAGATTTTGATTCTTCAAATTGATGCCCCAAATGTTGTTTGTTGTTCAATTCCTCCAAGATACAGCTTCTAGAATTATCAACTAACAATTGGTAGTAAATATTCCATCCAATTTTTGGAATTTTGAATTTTTTTGATTTTTTTGTAATATTTAGATTTTGATAAATAAAACCTAGATAGTGTTTGTAGGAACAACTACCAATCCGAGTTCTAATACCAAATGATAGGAATCTATCTACAAAATCGAAAATTAACAAGAAAACAAGATAAAAAGGAAGTTAGACACAAATTGATTAGAATGGATTAAGGAAACAATTAGGAAGTGGGGCCTAATCACCCTTTTAATCATAAACAAAAAAAATCACCTGCACTATTTGATCCTCAATTGAATTGGAATTCAATTGCAAACCAAGGATAATCAAGATGCTTAAGCAATAAGCTTAGCCAAGTTTCACACAAATCAATATTCATCAAATCTAACATAGGAATGAAGACAACATAAACTATTTATACTAGGGCTTAATTAAAGCTAACAATTACCTAAATAGCTCTAGAGCTAGTCATTACAAAAGACTAGATAGTCTAATATCATCAAATATCAAAGCTTCCTGGAACGCCCTTATTCACGAATGCTCCTGATGCCACGCGATCGTGCAATGTAACTTGAGGCTTCATCGCGACCGCGACCTGAGACTCGCGATCACGCAATGTGTTAAAAGGATTCTACGCGACAGCGTCTATGGTTTTGACCGCACTTCTTCTCTGAGTTCCTTCTTAGCGGTCGCGCCTTAGTCCTCGCGATCACGCTTCTTGCAATATCCAGATTCAGCAGCTTCACTTGTTCACTTTGGCCATCTTTTACCTTTATTCTTGGCTTTCAAGCTCTTTTGAAACACTCCAAGCTTTTGATGTTAAGTCTAAATCCGTCATTGTCGTAAGTGCCAATCTAGTTTGCATCAAGGAAATTAGTGAATCTCCCATTTTAATTACATGTCTGGTGACAGATCTTCTTGTGTTTGGACAGGCTACCCAATCAGAATCACAATAACCTACCAACTTATCAACATGACCCATCTTAAAAAGTATTTCCATCCCTCGTGAATTCTTAACATATCTGACAGCTCTCAATACTGCTTCCATGTGTGACTCCTTTGGATGTTGCATGAACTGACTAAGAACCTGTATTGCAAAGCTAATGTTAGGTCTGGTAATAGCCAAGTGCAACAATTTGTCAATGAGCCTTTGATAACTTGATATATCTTTCAGCTTAGCATCATTAGTGTTACCAACATGTTGATCATACTCTACTGAAGTCAACTTGACATTTGGCTCTATAGGTGCATTCATAGGCCTGGATCCACTTGGACCTACTTCTGAAATCAATGCTAGAGCATACTTCCTTTGGTTCAATAGAATACCCTTGTTAGATTTCATTTTGAATGAGTTGGTTAATGTAGCATTTGCTTTATCAATCAAGTTTTTATTGCTTCCTGTAATCAGTAAATCATCAACATATATCAAAATAATCACTATGTGCTGCTCATCATGATTAGTGAACAGAGAGTGGTCATAAGCACTCTGTGTATATCCATATGACAATAGGGAATTTATAAGCTTCATATTCTATTGCCTAGAAGCTTGCTTTAGACCATAGAGTTATTCAATAATCTGCATACTGTATTATCTCTGCCTCTGGAACCCCTGAGGCAACTGCATGTAAACTTCTTCAAATAGATCACGCTGCAGAAAAGCATTGTTGACATCCATCTGAGACAAGAACCAACCTTTAGATGCTGCTAAACTGATAATAATCCTTACTGCTACCATCTTAGCTACTAGAAAAAAGGTCTAATGGTAATCTAAACCTTCCTGTTTAGTGTAACCTTTGGCCACCAATCTTGCTTTAAATCTTTTCACTTGTCTGTCTGGTTTGTACTTAATTTTGTGCACCCATTTGGACCCAATTGTTTTTTTTCTCAAGAGGCAAAGTGACAATCTCTCATGTCTTATTGTCTTCAAGGGTTTTGATGTCTTGTTGCATTACATCAATCTATCTGGCATCCTTGCTTGCTTTTAAAAATTTCCTAGGTTCAGTGGTTACTGAGAAAACACTGAGCTAGGATTGATAACAAGGGGAAAGATATGAGTATGCCACATAGTTTGAAATAGGGTACGTACTTTTTTTACTACCCTTTTTGGGCATCACATAGTGTTGATGCCAAATAGGAGGCCTGAGTGTTTTGGATGATTTATTGAATTCAGCTAGTTACTCTTCTTGTGCCACATGGTCAATTACTGCTTCTTAAAGCTGCGTCTGAGTAGGACTCGCTAAGGCATCTTCATATATTGCAGATCCTTCAAGATCTTGATCACTGCCATGAGCTTGATTTTGTGGGTGAGGTAAAGTTGCATGCTCATGCTCTTCAAATTGTGTGGTTGGAGACGCTGGTTCTACCTGTTATGTACCAAACTCAGGTTCAAAGTCATCATATAAAGCTTCTTCCAGATCATTCTCAAGAAAAGCTTTAGGTTGAAAAAAATCCAGTGAAATATGAAAAGTTGAAGTGTCGCTTCCTGTGTCCCCTTGTTTGAATGGAAAATATTTCTTTGAAAGTAACATCCCTACTCACTAGGAATGTTTTATTGTTAAGATCATACAACATATACCCTTTTTGTGTGTCTGAATATCCAATAAAGATGGCCCTCCTTGCTCTGGCAGCAAATTTTTCACCTCTTAATAGTACACTAGCAAAGCATAAACATCCAAAAACCCTTAGGTGATCCAAAATTGCTTGCTTCTTATAAAGCATTTCATATGGAGTTTTGCCTGCTAACACCTTTGTTGGGAGTCTGTTTATCAAATATACCGTTGTTTTAACACACTCACCCCAAAAATTATTTGGTACTAAAATTTAGAATTTTAAAGCCCTCTACATCTTAGATGTGCCTGTGTATCCTTTCTACCACTCCATTTATTTGGGTTGTGTAAGACAATTACTTTGATGTCCAATTCCAAGGCTACTCAATAACTAATTGCATTTTGTATTGAAGATCTCAGTGCCATTATTAGATCTCAAAATTTTAATTGCTAGGTGTATCTAGCAAAGTCATCAACTATAGTACTTTTCAACTATAGTTACAAAGTACTGCGATATTTTGATAATAAGTTGAACATGAAATCTCAGAGACATGTAACACATCATTTCCTAGAACAGCTGAAGTTTTAGAAAGTGTTATTTGTGCCCTACTTCTAATGGGCAATTCTCATAGCCTGCCTTGTTGTTAACCTGTTGCAATGCTTCTTTTCAAGAGATAATTACTACTATGCTGACCTTATAGAAGGGCATCCACGTGTGAGAATTCTCACGCTCACAATTATTGGAGAGTTGCCACGATGCCCGTGCCTAGGAATGATTACAGTCAGTAGTAACGTTGTACACCCTCCTATATTGAGTGAAATATCTTTGCTCTTGCTAGAGGTGTGGGACATTAATTCACCTTCTGCTTTTATCCTTCAGGCAATAAGAATACTGCAAAGCAGCAAATCTCACTACAGACGCTTGTAACCATTCTGCCCATTAGTACATAACTATATCCAGTATTAGGGAAAGGCTTTCTTACATGCAGAAAGTATCATATACTAATGATTTGGCTTGTATCACTTGTGATGCATTTGTATTTTGTACAACCATTCTTGGCATTTTCAACAGCTCTCAACAGAAGTGATGAACTACAACTCTGCCCTGAATTTACTAGATGATACACAGGGAATGTATCAGATATTTGGAGGCTGATAAGTTCAGAAATAGAATTCAAGTCTGAGATACATTGTTGCTGCGCTTGTTTAAAGTTGACGGAACTCTTCCTTTTTTCTGGTATTTGCTTGAAGAAAAGTTTAAAAGTCTAAGATGAGTGAAAATATTTATAGATGCATTTGTTTCCGGCTAATTAAAAATGGCAAGAAAGAAAGAATACTTCATTGTCTTTAACTTAGTATAACTCGAACTCATAGGATAACTCGAACTTATACACCATAATGTATTAACAATTGTTAAACTAAAGGACTTGTCTTGGAAAAAGAGTACGCATTATTTTCCGTGCTACACTCTGTTTAACTAAAAACTTATTTGCATATGCTTTTACACTCCAAAGCGCAATCTATATATAAACCGCTGCTATAAAAATTAGAGCACAACTAATTACCTCCCATTAGGGGCAACTAACCAGACAACCAAAGAAGAAAATAACTTTACTAGCGTTTCTGCAAATCACTACTAAAAAACCGCTACGAAGTGACTGACTTTTTGTAGCGGGTGGGGTATTTGAAATTTTCTTACGAAACCAGTGACTTGACTCTTTATTTGCAACACTTTCGAAGTGTATCACCTTTTTAACTTTCTCTATTGACAGAGCCAGATAGAATATTAATTTGCTTGAAATTGATTATTAGGTTAAGTTAACGAAAGTAGGTAGTAATTAGTATTTGATACTTAATTAAACTTGATTAAGGGTTGCTTTGCTTAGTTGATGTGTTGCTTATCTGTTAGGCCTTTCCCTTATTTCATGAGTTTAAAGGGGCAAATATTTTATAAAATTGTGTGCATTTAAAAAAATAAAAAAATTTCGGTATAATTTTTTTTATATATATGAAATAATACGTTTTAACGGTAACCCAATTATGATTCAGGATAATAATCAAAATAAATATTTAATTAATTGATGAACTCCTAAAGCCTACAAAAAATTTAACTCTAATCACCTAGGCTAATGTTACATGAGATGCATGGTTTCGAGGCTTTTTTAGAAATCTTTGTTGTTTCCAAGTATGAAATTAGAGAATTTTGTCAAAGTTGTCTCTGAGGCACAAATTGTGTCTTGAAATGCCATTGTGCATAAATATGCATTTTTGAAATGAGATGCTATTGTTGCTAAATAACATGACAACTTAATATTAGGATGATTTCCTGATAAACGTAAATTAAAATTGAAAACAAATATTCCTGTGAGGTGATAAATAAGTTGGTTAGTTAGTTATCTGATTTAGTTAATTTAACTGTGTATGAGTTAGTCAACTATAGTATAGTTAGAGTGGTTAACTTATTCTATAAATTGGCTAGTTAGGTAGTTAGTTGAGCTAAGACTCATTATTGTAATTTCTCTCTCTTACTTGCAATGGAAGTAATCTTCTCCACATTCTCTCTCTAGTTTCCTCCATGGCTGAGCTGATTAACATGGTATCAGAGCACGAGGTTCGAGGAAAATTCTAGAAGATTCTAGCTCAGTTCAAGAGGTCATCTTCTCACACAATTAGAGATTCAAAGTCCTGTAAGTTCTGTAGCACTCTACAAATACAATTCCTTCAACAATCCTAGGGTTTGGTGAAACTGCTGAATCTAGGTTTAGGAATCTGCAAATTTTTAAGTGAATCCTTGCTGTAAAAGCTTACAATTGCATCTATGGCGGATAACTCTACGGAACAAGCTCAAACTCAGGGAAATGCACAAATTGATCACAATCACCCCTATACATTCATCCATCTGATACACAAGGTTCGGTTATTGTTTCAATTCAATTGCTAGGTGCTGAAAATTATTCCTTATGGTGTAAGTCTATGAAGATTGTACTGCGGGGAAAGAACAAACTAGGTTTTGTACTTGGCACTTGTAAGAGGAAAATGTATGATCCCAGTCTTCATGAACTGTAGGATAGGTGCAATGCTATTGTTTTAGCCTGGATAATGAATACTGTATCTAAAAGTGTAATAAGCATTGTGATCTATGCGTCTGATGCATCTAAGGTTTGGGAGGATCTTAGGGAAAGATTTGACAAGATCAATGCCTCTAGGGCATATTATTTGCACAAGGAAATTGCAACTCTGACTCAAGGCATATCATCTGTATCAGTATATTTTACTAGCTGAGAGAATTATGGGATGAAATTGAGGCATTAGTCCCTCCTCCTACTTGTGCTTGCCCTGAATGTTGTGGCAATTCTTAATGGGACGTAATGACACCTATGAAAATGCTAAAAGTCAGATACTAATGACTAGTCCTCTACCAATTGTGAATCAAGCTTATGCTATGCTGATCAATGTAGAAAGTCAAAGGATGCTGGGAAGTATCACATCTGGAGGAATAGAAGTAAATGACTCAGCTGCTCTAATGAGTAAGAGGATGAACTACAATATCTCTAGACCTAGAACCCCTAACTATGAGAGAAATCAGGGGTCTGGCAGAGGAAGCAATAATTCAGGAAGAACACCAATGTACTGTGATTATTGTCATTTGAAAAACCATAACAGGGATAGTTGTTACAATTTGAATGGTATCCAAGTGGAGATAACAGGAACAAGAACAAGAAGAAAGAGGGAGGAAGCTATAGGAACTATTCTGGTAGAGGTAGCAGTAACTATTCTGGAGGCAACAAAACTTATACTGGTGGTAACAATAACCTCATGAACTATCATACCCCTAGTTATGCTAACAATGCAGTGCCTTATGATCCTACTTATAACTACTATCAGCCTGCAAGTGCCTACAACTATCAACCTTCTGAAAGCTCATCTCATGCCTCTAATAGTGTGAACCCCAGCTCATGTGTTACTCATCCTCCTGTCTCTGCACTCACACTAGAACAGTACAACCAGATCATGCACATGCTCAAAGGCAAGGAGGTTGAATCTGCAGCAAATGTTGCAACTGCTGGAGCAGCAGGTACTGTCATTGCTCTAATGTCTAATCTAGTTAAATGTAACTGGATAATAGACACTGGGGCATCAAATCATATGGTCCACAATGTAGAATTTCTTGCTAAGTATGAGAAGTTAGATCAACAGGACAAAGCAAAGTTAATCTGCCCACTGGTGGTCAAGCTAATATCACACATATTGGGGAGTCAACTATCTTGAATGACAAAACTATCCAAAGTGTTCTGCATATTCCTGAGTTCAAATATAATCTGCTATCAGTCTCACAACTTACTAAGGATCTAGGTTGTGTGGTAGCTTTCTATCCTGATTTCTGTGTGTTTTAGGAGCTCTCAAGTGGGAAGGTATTGGGGATTGGTAAAGAGGAGCATGGACTCTATCTTCTTCAGGCAGCTACAGAAGACAATCTCAAATCAAATAAAGTCAGTCTAAGAGCTTCTCAGCAACCTAATACAACCACTCAAATACTTAATGAAGACACTACTTCTCTTTGGCATAAAAGATTAGGTGATGCACCTTTACAGGTCATGAAACATGTACATAGTTTGAATAAAGTGAAACTAGGAGAGCATCATTGTACTGTGTGTCCAGTAGCCAAACAGGCAAGGTTACCTTTCAGTCATAACACCTCAGAATCAAAGGCTTGTTTTGATCTTGTGCATGCACATGTCTGGGGGGCCCTATAGGGTAGCTACCTATGATGGTAAGAGATTCTTTCTGACATTAGTGGATGATTTTTCTAGATACACCTGGATCTTTCTTATGAACAGTAAAGCTGAGTCAGTAGTAGTACTCAGAAACTTCTTATTGCTTGTGGAAACTCAGTTCAAAGCCAATCTGAAGTGTCTTAAAACTGACAATGGAATTGAATTCTTTAATTGGCAAAATGGATGATCTATTAAAACAGTATGGGATACTACATCAGAGTTCATGTGTGTATACACCCCAACAAAATGGGATAATGGAGAGGAAGCATAGGCATATTCTTGACATGGCCAGAGCCTTGTGATTTCAGGCATGTGTGCCTCTAAAATTTTGGGGCTATTCTGTAACTACAGCTGTGTATCTTCTGAATAGATTGCCTTCAGTACTATTGCATGGCAGATCTCCTTTTGAAAGGCTGTTCCATAGAGCTCCAAGTCTCACACACCTCAGAGTTTTTGGGAGTCTTGGTTATGCTACAGTGATCAAGAAACAAGATAAGTTTGCACCTAGAGCAGTGCCAACTGTACTTCTGGGATACTCTTCTTCACAGAAAGGATACATTCTGTATGACATTGCTTCCAAGCAGTTCTTGGTAAGCAGGGATGTAGTGTTCAAGGAAACCATCTTCCTCTTTAAGGTGCTGAAGTCCTCTCCCTCTCCTATCTTTCCTGTCATAGATATTCCTTCTGGTTCTGAGGCACCTGCACCAACATTTACCACACGGCCTACCTCTACTCCCAGTTCCTCATCACCAGATTCTTTGCCTACAGATTTTTTCCAAGATCCCGACATGCCTATGCCCTCATCTGAGGTGCTACCTGAGCCCTCTTCACCTCCTATACCACTCAGTAAACCATCCAGGACCATTAAGACACCTGGTTGGCTGAATGATTTTGTAGTTCAGCTCAAGCCTAAGTCAGCTAACTGTGCCTACCCCATCTTTGACTACTTATCTTATGACCACATTACTCCCACTTACATAGCTTCCCTTATTGCCTACTCTTCTATTATAGAATCCAAATCCTTTGCTGAAGCAAGTGCTGATCCTAAATGGATTGAAGCCATGAATGCTGAGATTCAGGCACTAGAAGAAAACAATACTTGGTCTATTGTGGATTTACCAGAAGGCAAGGTCCCTATTGGATGCAAGTGGGTGTTTAAAGTAAAGTACAAGTCTACTGGTGAGGTGGAGAGATACAAAGCCAGGCTAGTTGCCAAAGGATACAGTCAACTAGAAGGTATAGACTACAAGGAGACATTTTCTCCTGTGGCTAAAATGGTTACTGTTAGGTCTGTTATTGCTCTAGCAGCCTCTTCTGGCTGGTATGTTTACCAAATGGATGTGCATAATGCATTCCTCCAAGGGGATTTGGTGGAGGAGGTCTATATGTCCATTCCTGATGGCTTTGCAAGCCAGGGGGAGTACAGTAGCAAGAAAAGCAAAGGTAGCAAGGTGTGTAGACTACATAAGTCCCTATATGCACTAAAACAAGCTCCTAGACAATGGAACTTGAAGCTAACAGAAGCTTTGGCTAATATGGGGTTCCAACAGTCTCACCATGATTACTCACTCTTTACCAAAAGGAGCAGTGGCTGCCTAGTTGTTATCCTGGTGTATGTAGATGATTTACTTGTGACAGGTGACAATCTTCAAGCCATTGAAGTTGTGAGAAAAGAACTACTCAGTAGGTTCAAAATGAAAGATCATGGACAGCTAAAATACTTTCTAGGGATTGAGTTCTCTAGGTCAAAAACAGGCATTCTGATGACACAAAGGAAGTATGCCTTAGAGCTATTGTTAGAAGCAGGCTTGGCTGGTAGTAAGCCTTCTGGGACTCCCTTAGAGTTCAACTGCAAACTTACTTCAGTGGACTATGACAAATTTGTGAAGAATGAGGCATTGTATCAGGATAAATCACTGATAGACAAAGGGAGTTATCAAAGACTGGCAGGTAGACTCTTGTACTTAACTATGACAAGACCAGATATTGCATTCGTAGTGCAAGTCCTAAGTCAGTTCATGCATGCTCCTAAATAGTCTCATATGGAAGCTTCCTTGAAAGTTGTGAGATACATCAAGAGTGCACCTGGTTTAGGATTGTTCATGCCTGCTGATTCATCACCTGTGCTAGTGACCTACTGTGGCTCTGACTGGGGTGCTTGTCTGGAGACCAGAAGATCTGTGACTGGTTATGTGGTCAAGTTAGGTGGTGCCTTGATCTCTTGGAAGCCAAAGAAACAGGATACTGTGTCAAGGAGCTCTGCTGAAGCAGAGTTCAGAAGTATGGGATCTGCTGTAGCTGAAGTTGTGTGGCTGATTGGCCTATTCAGGGAGTTAGGAGCTGAAGTGCACTTGCCTGTACACCTGTTCTGTGACAGCAAGGCAGCAATTCAGATTGCAGCCAACCCAATCTTTCATGAGAGGACCAAATATATTGACATTGATTGTCATTTTGTAAGAGAAAAGATTCTAGCAGGCTTGATCAGAACCAGACATGTTGGCACAAAGGAACAATTAGCAGACATACTTACCAAGAGTCTGTGCAAGCCTCAGCATGACTACCTCAGGTCCAAGCTGGGAATGAAGGACGTGTTTCATCCCTCAGCTTAAGGGGGAGTGTTGAGGTGATAGATAAGTTGGTTAGTTAGTTATCTGATTTAGTGAATTTAACTGTGTATGAGTTAGTCAACTATAGTATAGTTAGAGTAGATAACTCATTCTATAAATAGGCTAGTTAGGTAGTTAGTTGAGCTAAGACTCATTATTGTAATTTCTCTCTCTTACTTGCAATGGAAGTAATCTTCTCCACATTCTCTCTCTAGTTTCCTCCATGGCTGAGCTGATTAACAGTTCCTTATCACACTTAACTCTAAAAGATAATTAAAATCAATCTATATTCATTTAAGCTTGGGCCGAGGCTCACCACCACTAGTTACTATTATATAGAAAGGCCATAATGGTCGTCCAGGTATAATATAGTAAATTCACAATCATTGCTGATTTTTCTATTTCCATAATCATTACCATGGCAAATGACCATTTGGCCCTCATATATAAAAATTTTGCGCCTGTGTTTCTAGCATTTTCCATCTCCGTCCATTTTCGTCTCTCTTGTTGTTTCCTCAAGAAAATTAGGAGAGCTACTTGAAGCTAAGCTATTGTTACCCTCTTCGCCGTAAGCTAAGCATATCCTTTATTTAATAATTTTCACTTTTGCTTGCACAAACCAGAATAACCTTTTTATATTGCAAAATTTGGGATATTATTTTTATCTTTTTTTTTTCTTTGTTTGTTTGTAAGGGAGATTTAGGTTTAAAGCTGGTGAAGCCTATATAGCACACCAAGTTATTGTCCTTAGGATTTCTGCTTATAATTTTTTATTATTAGAGATTTTTTGTGCAAAAGTATATATTTGAACATTTCTCTTTATAAACTGTAATTTTGTTTTTATTTATACTTTTATTGTTAGAAGTATGAAGTTATTGTGTGAGAGATTTATAACATTCAATTTCTTTTTTTTTTGTACGTCTATGTGATGCTTATAAGATTAAGAACAAATATTTGATCATTCGATATGTTTAAGCAACTTAGCTAGATTGTATTTGTCTTTACCAAGTACTATATCTTTATTAGGTACTATTTAGTATTTATTTTAAATTTTTTGGTAGACTAAAATCTCATATGGCAGTAATATTTTTCATAGTTTTTCAAATTTAAATTAGTTCGTCATGCTTAAAATTGGAGATACCATCATGTGCATTTATTTGGAGTACTTTTCTGTTACACCCTATTCCTCCTCATTTCAAGATGATCATAGGGTTCTTGGTTTGAGAAATAGAGATTCGTCTATCAAGTCAAGCTAGAGGATGAAGCTGTATACGTTGAGTTGAAGAGTTAATTGAATTAAAGTTCACGCTGTTTTGGGTTAGTTCTCCAGTGCTTTCTTGCAGAAAATTAGGTTTTTTATTTTTCTTTTTAGTTTGCAGAATAACAATGTTACTGGTGCTTGCGCTTTGGATTTTTCACCGCTGAAAAAAAGTTCAGTGTCATTTGTCTATTTGGAGAAACTGGAAACTATTGTTTTATAACGAGCTAGAGCAGCATGTACAAGTGTTGACACAGTTTAAGAATATTGGATGTCAGTATCGGCTAGAAGTTGTAAGCTCTTAAAATCTCTCTTTTAGATATCTTTCATCCAACATTTGTAGATTTCTTGATAAATAACGTATGCTCATCCTTGCTATTGCTGTTGAACAACCTCTAGAGCCTTTTTTCAGCATGCGAATCACGTCAGACTTTCCTGACTTGTTGCTATATATAGGAATTAAAAGAAACCATATCTCTATTCTTTGAAATCACTTTCGAGATATCTTTGTAAATGTCTTAGTTTCACATTAGTTCTGGTACATGCGTTTTTCTTAAAATTGACTTCATGCAGGGTACTGAGGCAGTGTGTGGTGGTAGTAATCAATTATTTAAGGAGGATGGCTGCGCAAATTTTAAGAACTTTTGGCCGCCTAAATCTTTAGATTTACAGATGAAGTAATGTGCCATTTTTTAATGTACGTTGATGTCTTAACCATATGGGATTTTTTTTCCTTTTTTTTTTTTTTTTTTTTTGAAGTATATGGGATCAATTCTGGAGTATGAGCACCGCACCAGAAATCAATACAAAGAGGGATCTCTAATCATTTAAATCTCTTCTATGATGAGACAAATGTTGGAGGTAGTATGTGAATACTATTTGGTCTAATGTACACCTTATTCTGCTATCTTCCTATTGGCATTAAAGAAGTACAATAACTCATCTTCACAATTTTTCGAGAAAAGATCATTTGCCAATTTCAAACACATACTACCATAGTAACAGTTTAGTAGTATGAATGAGGAGTTGGATAAAGGCTTCTTCTATAAGCAATGATGAATTATTGATAGGCATTGTAGCTACCATCTTGATTCTATTAACTTTTAATTAACTTGTGCTCCAGTCTTATACTAATTGACATGTCAAATTATGTTTATCAGGTAGATTAATTATGGATGAATTGTAGTTGTATTGCATAATAGAGAGACAGAGAAATAAACATGGTAGAACTGGAGAGTCCATGCATTTATACAAGAAATAATTGTTCACCATATCAACTGTGGGACTCACGGATAGTGGGTTCATGGATAGTAGGTTCAAGTCAATTTCAATAGGTTTCATAATGCCTATATTGATTGAAGATGTCACTTCTTCAGAAGAACGTGCAATTTGCAAGGATTGTATTTGTGTGAAGACCAAAATATACTAGGATGCACGGATTATAAAATTGTTTAGATGTTAAAAACTTATTTGCTATTTTCATGATGGAATTATGTTTTTAAATTCATAGGTGTTTAGATGACTCAATTACAGCTCATGTAGGTGTTGTGTTAAGGTTCTGACACAAGTTGCTTCAATGTCTCTTTCTGTATTGCTTTTGGATGTAATATGGAGGCGGGGGGAAATTCATGCTCTTGAATGCACATATATTTTCAAATAAAATCATATCACGATTTAAAATGTAGGGCCTGTGTTGAGCACAGACATAACTAATCTAGTATGATATGATACACCTGAGTCTACTATCCAATTATATATAGATGCATTGAATATTGCACTAGGTATACGTGCCATGTTTGTAGAGCATTCTGCATGATTCGAGCTGTTCCTAAGGTTCCTTATCTGGTTACACTGCTCCTCTATGAGAAAGCCTCCTTTTGAGTGATCTACTGGTGTATACATATTTTCCTCTGCCTTAGCTTTGCAGTGTTCACATAAGATCCTTTTTGCACAGAACTACCTCCAGCTTCATTTCCTTTTCTCTTACTTTTGAAATCGGGTGGGAAGCCAACTGCTCTATAGCAATTTTCCTTTGAATGGCCCTTACAGCCACATTCCTCACACTTTACTTCAGGTTTTCTATAACAGCTTTCCTTAGAATGTCCTTTACTGCCACAAACTTCACATGTTATATTTGGACGCCTATTCTTCACTCCTTGTGACTTTCAAACAAGCATGGTTAGAGGTTATCTGTTCATATTAACCACACCTAACAACCTCTGACTTTCCTTCTAAACTACAATAGCATAGGCTTGAATGATTGTTGGTACAGGGGTTTTCAATATATATCACTTCTTACATGACTAAAAGTCTCATTCAATACCATTAGAAATTGCAACAAGTGTTGTTGACTCAAATGTTCAAAGAAAGGTCTAGACTCTTCATAATCACATGACAGTGGAGGAACTAACACATCTAACTCATCCCACAAATCTTTTATTTTAGAATAATAGTGGTGACTGAATCAGTACCTTGGGTCATAGTTGCAATTACTGTCCAGATCTGGTAAGTTCTCTTCAAATTTGATCTATCAAATCTCTCACTACTAGAAATCGGTGAAAATGCTACAAAGAGGGTGGAGACGGAATTCCCTCTCTAACTGATTGGAGAGTAAATTCCGTCTCCAATCAGTGTAACTATAAAAAAATAATTAATTTTTTAGTGTTGGAGACGGAATTCCGTCTCCAACCAAAAAGCAAAAAGCGTGTCAGTGATTGGAGACGGAATTCCGTCTCCAATCACTGACACGCTTTTTCCTTTTTTGGTTGGAGACGGAATTCCGTCTCCAACTCATAAATATACACGCTTCTTCTTCCAGATTTCATTATCTCCCCCAAAACTAAAAAAAACCCTCCCCACCCCGTCACTGCTCCCTCGGCGATTATCTCCCTTGCCCGGCGAATTTTCTCCCTCCCCGACGAAAACATCCCCATTCATCCCCAATTTATTCAAGTTTTTTCTTCATCTTCCCCATTATTTTTAGCTATAATTCAAATTATTTTTCCCTCCCTATTTTTCCCATCCATGAATTCGGCCCCCATTTTCCCCACCCCAATACCAACTTTGACACTCAATTATCAATATTGAATTTATTATATAATTCTATCATGTTTGTATACTTGTTTAATATTTGTTAGATTGGATTATTAGAAATTAATTGCCATTAGTTCTTGGAAATTTAGAAATAGTTAGAAAAATAATATAAAGTAGATAAATTTAATGCAAGAATAATTAGAAAGAAATAATTAAGAACAATGTTATTGAACATGACAAATAAAATAAACGTAGAGAGTTTGATTTAGTTAGTTAATTAAAAAATTAATATACAACATAATTTAACAATAATATACACCTATAGTTTGCTAGAAAATTGCTATAATTTGTTGCATTGATTTATATTTATTTGTTTGCAACTTTTGTAGATGGAACATGATGAAAATCGTAGTTGGATGTACAATATGTTCTATGAAAATATGGGTTTGAGGAAAAGTTATGTAGATGGGGTTGACGGGTTTATTGCTAAAGCTAAATTACTTCCTGAGTATATACGAGGGGGGTCAATCAAATGTCCTTGTGTGAACTGAAAGTGTAGTCACGTGCAACCAATTGAAAATGTCGTGTTGCACCTTTATAGAAAAGGATTTATGCCAAATTATTTTGTGTGGACTGCACATGGAGAGTGTAACCCTAGTGTCCATACAGAGAACTTCCAAAATGACTATGTCGGGTATAACTATCCTATGAATGAGATGTTGAATGATGCGTTTGGAATGTACCAAGGAGAACCCTCTCAACCGAATGTTGAGGAGATTCCCAATAATGAGGCGAAACTCTTCTATGATCAGTTGGAAGAAGCAAGTCGGCCATTTTACGAGGGGGCAAGTCATTCAAAGCTGTCGGTGGCAGTTAGGTTGCTTAGTATTAAATCAGATTATAACATATCTCAAGGAGGCATGGATGAGATCATTGGACTCTTGAATGAACTAAACATAAGTAAATTGGGATTGCCTTCCTCGTACTACGATGCAAAAAAGTTGGTTTCGTTTTTAGGGCTATCTTCAGAAAGAATTCACTGCTGTAACCCAAATTCCATATCAGCCCATTACCCAAATTCCCCTTTCAGCCCATATCAGCCCATTACCCAAATTCCAACCCGCTAACCCCAATTCCCTTCAATCCCGTTCCCAGAAAATCCCTAACCCATTTCCCCTTGACCCGAATCCCTTCAAAACTCGTCGATTCCCTCTTCGAATCCGTCCAAAAATCGTACTCAGCTGGTCCCCATTCCATTTCCCTCTCTCTAGTACAAGATCTCAATCGATCCTAGCCCTCCATTTTGAATCGCGGATCAATCCGAGCCCTCAAATTTCAAGCACTCAATTCCTTAGAGATAAGGATGAAACGGTCGGATCCCTGAAGGGATTAGACCATTTCACCCTTGTCTCATAAGGAGAGCAATGGGAACAAGTAAGGGGTCGTTAGGAAAATCAAAGGAATCCGAAACCCTAGCATTTCAAGGATATAAGGTCATATTCTCATTGATTTTTGGGGGGGTTCTGGATTTTTTTTACATAAACAAAACGACAGCATTTCTATACATTGGATATTTTTCTCGCAGTTTAAAAAAGATATACATATAGCATTTTCAGTTTCTATTTAGATTCAAAGATCGCTTTTGGTTTTGAGTCGTCGACCTCGCTCGAGTCGACGACTTTGTTCGATTCGTCGACATCGCTCGAGTCGCTTAGTCGAGTCAATTCCTTCAGATTTGAGCCCTGTTCACTGCCCTTAAGCAGGTTCGGATTCAAACCTTTTGTTGATGTTTATTGTTTGTTGATTTGTTTGCTGCTAGTTTTAAAATGCATATTGTCACTTATCGAGTATTCTTAAATCTATTTGATGGTGTGTACATGTGTTGATGGAAAGGCTTAGATATTTAACTAGAACTCGCACTATATGATGGTTTTGCTTTCTCAGTTCTTTCTTCACTTACATGGATATTTCTAGAGTTTTAGTTCATAAGCTAAGTCTTCCATTGATCTATGTCTAATAAAAATGGAAATAAAGGTTGTTCTGCCATGCCATAGGGTTTGTTGATTTAGGTTTCCATTTGAATGTTCTTGTTTTGATAAAAGGGAAACAGTGTTTGAACTGTAAAAAGTTTTTCCTAAAATTATACTTAGATCTTCAGCAACTCATTACTTTGTTCTGTGAGGTTATTTTGTTGGCTTAAAGTTTGTTCAGGTGTTTGTAGACGTTCAAAAATGGTGTGTGGGAATTTCAGAGGGTCTGTATGCTGAATGAGGGGGTTCAGGTTGTCTGTTAGGTGGTGTGAGCAGGAAGTTGATTTTTAAGGGGTTGTTTGGTATTGCTTCAGTAGATGTGTGAGAGGTTAGCTTTAGGAGTTTGTTTCTGATTGTTTTGAAGTGGAAAAGGAGGCTCAGGGTTCTCAGGTAGGCCTAGGCAGTGAGGGGTGTGTGTGTGTGTGTGTGAGTTTTGCTCTGTTTGTGGGCAGCTGGTGAGTTTGAGAAGGCCCAGGAGAGTTGTCTGGCAAGCTGTTGCTGGGTGTTCAGGGCAGGGGCTTTAGTTGAGTAGTCTGGTTGTTTCTTGGGTGTGCTGATGTCTGGTGAGCTAGGGTAGCTAGAGGGGTTGTTCCTTGCTTGTATAGGTGGATCTGGGAGTTTGCTAGGCTTAAGCAATCATGAAGGAGTTCGGCAAGAAGTGTATCAGGCTGTAGGGGGGTCTGATTCCTAGAGGTTAGCTTGTTCTTTTATGGGGTCTGTGGGTTGTTTTATGAAGGAGAAGAGGGAGTAGCAGGGTCGGATGTTTGTTCAGGAAGGTGAAGTGGTCAGGGGTAATTTAGAGGCTTCAGGTGTTAATTTAGGGCCCTGGTCTGGTTTCAAGGCAGTGAGTGAAGGTCGATGTGTATATGCAGTTGCTCGTTTCAGGATTTCTTCAAATTTCTCATATATCAACTAGAAGTTCAGTTTATGTTTCTCCTTGGTTCTGCTAAAAGTATTTCTTTTACAATTTTTTAGATAATATTTAGCTATTTTCGCTTGACATTGAATCTATGAAGATAAGATTTAACCACCGTTATCCTTTTGAAACTTGAATGTTGGCTGGAGTCTAAAAGTCTTGACCTATTGCTTGGTATCTGCTATTGTCTTGTCTAAATCTAATTCCCATGGCTGCAATTTGAACTCACGCTTTAGGTCGAAAATAGTACATTTCTTTTAAAGTATATTCCTTGTGATATTCTGTTATAGAGATTGGTAGTTGCCTGTCTCTGTTTGAATTCGATCTAGTTCATTTTCCATGAACACTTTGCCTTCTCTTCGCTTGAGGTTGTTCCGAAATTAGCCAAGCAAGTTTGAATCTGAAATGGAAGCCCTCTCATGGTTTGATCAGTTAACAATCTTTATCACCTTTAGCCATTTAGGTCATATTTTATATTGGTTTTATAGTTGTATTGTTTCCTGCTCGTACTGCTCATGGTAGTATGTTGGAAGAGTTATGACACAAACTTTAAAAAAATGAAAGTTATCATCTGTTTGTCTTAGTCTACATCAATAACCATGTATTTAATGTGTTTCATTGAACCTCTGTAGTATTAGCAAAGTAATGATTGATTCTGAGGATTAGATATCTTGCATATAGTGCACTAAATCAAGATATTCCTTATCCCATGTCTATGAATTAAAGTTTCCATAGTCGAGCTTGCCTGACTGAATTCCTTTGCTAAAATGTTAAAGCTGCCTTAGTATATTACAATTTTGGGTTGATGCTAACCCTTGCATCCTTTACTTTGCATGAACAACCTTATTATGTGATAAATTTCATTTGTTTGAAACAAATACGCTTCATCTGCTAATCTTTATCTTATTCTTTTCTTTGCATAAACACCTTGGGACGAGTTTGGTTAAAACTCGCGAATTGGGCTCGGCTAATCGGCACGGGAACCATTTGGATCAACTTGGTTGAAATTGCATCGCTATCAAGGCTCAAATGATGAGTTTGCATTCCGGGTTTTGTTTTCTTCACTCCATCTTTCCTCGCTCCTTTAGAATCTATGTATAGGATTCCCGTAGATTGAATTAGGAGGATATAAATTGTATCAACTTGTGTTGATTAATATAAATGAATTAAATTGCTTTTGAATGTCTTGTCTAGTTTTCTTTGCGAATCGCCAATTAATTTATGAATCTTTGGGAACCGTTGTTAATTAACGAAGTGCAAATAAAGTTCAATTAAAATCGTACCGTTTATCGTTATCTATTTTATTAAATATTTAATTATTTAATTATTTATTTAATTTATTTAACTAATTAATTAATCATAGTTATTCATCTATTTATTTATTTTATTTTATTTATCTATTTATTTACTTAATCTAATTTAGTTAATTAATTATTTGATTAGTTACAATTATTCATTTATTAATTTAATTAATTTTAATTAATGAACTATTCATTTATTTAATTAATCAGATATTATCATTTATTTATTCATTTAATTAATCCTCTAATCATTTATTACCTATTATTTTCCTATCATTGGTTATTTTTATCCTTACTCAGTTTATTGTCCTTTATCTATTTTTTCTTTATTTATTATCTTATTTATTTACTATCCTTAGCTATTTTTATTTTTTCCCTTTATCCTATTATCACTTATCTAATTATCCCTTATTTATTATCCCTTTATTTATTTACTTTATATTTTTCTAAATAATTTTAAATTAATCAAATTCGTGAAAACCGCCGGATTAACCGCTTTTAGCGGATTTTCGAAAGTGCTCCCGTTAGGGACCTTCTTTCGAATTTAATAGAACCACTTACTCGGAATCTCTGAATTTAATTTAATTTCTTTTAAATAAAGGTTAAATTGCACTCTTTAGTTAACTTAGGTTCCTAATAATCCTTAAATTAGGTGGCGACTCCAAAGAAACCCTTTGGAGTGCCATTTTGTTGAAATATACCCGAAACCTGTCTTTTCTTAAAGAAAGGGTAATTTTTGGGGTTCAACAGCGTGGCGACTCCGCTGGGGATACGCAAATGGTTCTAACCAAAAGATTTTCACGAATTTGCTTTCTTTATATATGTGTTGATTGTATGTATGCGTAGCTTAACTCTTTGTTTGTTTGCATGCGTATAATTAATTGTTGGAAATGAGTTTATTGAAGCATGTTTTTATTTGTGCATAGTCTGCATTCCGTTCATATTTCCTCCCTCATGGAGCCTGTCAATTCTCTTTCACCTCCTCGATTTCATCACGGGGCACCCGCTTGATGGGTAGTTATGCAGGAAGGGCATTGCCCTTACCTCACTCTTTGAAACTTCTTTCGTGTCACCAAAAGTTAGTTCGGGATATTGAGATTGCCTGATTTTGTCATGGCCAGTTCTACTGCGTTGTGAGGCCAGGTCTATCCCGCATAGGTCGAGTCAGCCTCAACCGTTAGCCCACTCTTAGATGGAGCTTTTTAGGAGCATGCATGCATTTACACCTTAGTTTGGACCCGGTCCTTGATACCGTTTCCAGGAATTAAGAAACCGCCCTTTTGTCAACGGGTTCTTGAACCCAACGACAATACATATTATGTGCTGTGTGATAACGAATCCTCAGTCCTAACCATGTTTTGAGCGAAATCAGATTTAGAATTTTGTCTCCTATGTTGTCTTTTAGGTCAGAAAATGGAAGAATTTAGCAGAATTGAGATCATAATGCATATTTTTTGTGAACAAGGTAGAATTGTAGTCGGGGGGAAAGTTAGGCGGATTTGATTGGCTTGTGTTTTGGAGATGGTCTGGTGTAGTGAGATCTAAGAGGCGAAGCCCCTGGTGTCTTTAAAAGATCAGTGGGGTCCCTCTCGAGAATGGCTTTGCGTGTGTGCAGGCCCGTGTTGACTAACCAGCTGCAAATTCTTATGGAATGAGGTATGCTTGTTGCATACTAGGAGAGTGAAGCCCCTATGTCTATAAACGACCAATGGGGTCGCTCCTTGAAGACCAGTGCGGTCTTGGCTACCTAGGAAACTAAGAGGCTTGATTAAAGCCGAGGACCAGTGAGGAGCCCTACGAACAAGGTCTGTGAGCCTTGCAAAACCTAGGAAGCTGAGAGGCTTGTCTGAAGCTGAGAGGCTTGTCTACAGCCGAGGACCAGTGAGGTTTTATTTTGAAAGGCCAATTGGCGCCTTTCATGATTTGCAGTCTGGTATTGTGAAGGCAGTTGGAAATCTCACCCCTGGATGTTGTGAAATAATTGGGAGTTGCACTTGGAGGAGCGTTGATGTGTGCAAAAGGTATAGAGGTTTGTTTCAGGTTTTAGGCATTTGGGTTTAGAAATTTGGTGCAGATGTTGTGGAGAGCATAAGTTGTGTTAGATTTTTGAGTTGGCACCAACTTTGAGAAGATACTTGGGATAACAGAATTGCGGTGTTGAGGCGGCGAGCTAGTTATTATCAATTATTGTTATTATTTATCGCTTACTCTAAATCTGAATTGCTCAAAACTGGCATGAACTATTTTTCGTTACCACTTGTTTGCGCGTCTTAGGCCCACCTCTGGCACAAAGAGGCACCTTACAGGGTAGGAAGTGTTTGCATTTCTTATTTACGCTCAACTACTTGTGTTTGCCACATGTCAACTTGTTTAAAATGCAAAGCGCTACGTGATGCGCGCTATGTGATCTGTGTGCAATTTTGCCAATGACATGCAAACTAACGTGGTTACTTTTGAACTTGTTCTTTGTTTTGTTTATCCCCCAAGCAGAGGTTTGATTTGTGCTGATTTAAGCTGGCTGATCACTCTTATTACACAAGGACAAAGGACCAATCTGCATACTGGTACACATTTCCACAACTGACAATGACTAGAATAGATGATGAACCTCGCAATACCGAGAAAAATCTTGCAACTCCTGAATCATCAAGAGGAAATGTCATTATTTCTCAAGACGAACTGATTCTTGAAATGGCCAAGGAACTACAGATGTTAAAAGATGAGCTGGCTGCGGTAAAAGGGCAAACTCCTAAAAACACGCCGCTGCGTGGGCCCGATGCATCACACTCTCTAGTTCAAATGGGGCAATCTCTGGGGCAATCTCTGAACTCAATTGATGGGGTCGCCAATATGAACACACCTTTGAACACCCACAATTCTTTAAAAGCACCAGTCCACCAAAGCAACTTGCCACTTGTCCAAGCTCCACCTCCAAATAACGCTCAATCTAGCCAAACAATTAACCGACCACCCATCTACCCATCACATCAACAACACCCATCATACACCCCGCACCCTGCCAATACTTATTATCAGACAAACACTCTATATCCATACCAAACCTCCACTTACCAAAATGAACCCATCCCGCAAGCTTATATTGAAAATCCACCCGCGCCATTAGTCCAAGTGGCGGTGTCCGGCGGGCAAGATGTTCCTATTGTGTAACTTGATGATTACACCAATCCTCCTTATGTGAAGTTTCAAAATGGTGTTAGAAGAGCCGAAAAAGCAGTCGATGGGGGTGAAGATTTGGAGAAAAAGGTACAAGGTTGGGTGATGAGTGCTCTTAGCAAAGCATCAAAAGGCAAGGACAAGGAAAGTCTAGAATATGAAGACTTGTACGTTCATCCTGGGATTGAATACCCAGAAGGGTACAAAGTACCAAAGTTTGTTAAGTTTGATGGCAAAGGCAACCCCCGAGCCCATTTGAGAAGGTACTGTGAAACCTTGGGAGTGGGAAAAAATGAAGAGCTCCGTATGAAATTATTCATTCATAGTCTTGAAGGCGAAGCTTTAGACTGGTACTCCGAGCAGGATCCCTCAAAATGGATTAACTGGAGGAGTATGGCCCATGACTTCATGGAGCGTTTTGGTTTCTATGCTGAAATACCATTAGATCGGTTGGCTATTGCAAGGTTTAATAAGAAGCCGACCGAGACTTTTAGGGAATACGCGGTACGTTGGAGGAGTGAGGCGGCCAAAGTTAAGCCTCCCATGAGTGAGGAAGAGTTTGTGGGACATTTCATCGAGACATTGGATGAATTCTACTATGATCGAATGGCATCCATGACTAACTCTACTTTTGCCAATCTAGTGAAAATGGGGGAGATGTATGAAGCTGGTTTGAAATCTGGTAAGATCACAAATTTGGCCGCTTTGCAAGCTGCAAGTAAGGCAATCCAGTCTGGGTCTGGTAATGGCTTTAACAAAAAGAAGAAAGAGGAAGTGGGAGCTGTTGTGGGAGACATCGAGCGTCGACCGGCTGGAAAGTTGAATTTTGACAATTCGTCTGCTTTTCCCACCTACCAAAGCCCATACTACCCAAATTACCCCACTCACTACCAGATGCCACCTGTTCCTTATCCGGTTTATAATGCACAAGCAAATTACTACCCACCTAGAGCACATGCACCTAATCAATACCCTCGTCGGCCAAATTTTCAAGCACGCCAAAATTACCAGCCTCGTCCTCCTGTTCGTCCCAATGTGCAAGGGTTTAATCAGAATTTCGAAAGGAGAGCAACCAAAACCTATACTCCAATAGCCGAGTCATATGGCCAGCTTTTTGAGATTAAGAAATGCGGGAGTTGTGCGGCCTATCCCTGATAACACTCCAAACCCACCTCCAAAATGGTATGATGCAAATAAGCACTGTGCTTATCACTCAGGGGCAGCCGGCCATGATATTGAGAGATGTAATACTTTTAAAGACAAGGTCGAGGATTTAATCAAAGCAGGCACCATTCAACTCACCAGCACTCAGCCAAATGTGCATGATAATCCTCTTCCAAATCATGGTAACAATGCAGTTAATATGATTTCTCTTGAGGAAGAACCAAATCTGAAGAGCACCATAGTCTCTATCTATGATGTAAAGGTTGATAATATTGCTTTTAAGGTACCTAAGCAAGCACTAACTCTATTGCCAAAGAATGAGGGAACTTTTGGCCTAGGTGGCAACCCCGCTAAAGGAAAGATGGAAAAGGTCGAGTCTAAGAAGAAGCCTACTAGTGTCATACCACAGTCTCTTTTACCATTGAACCAGTCATTTGTCCAAGCACCAGAAATGGCCATGCAGAATTTGATTGAAGGTGTTGGCAGTCTATTCTTGAATGATGGATTGAAATGCAGTGCAACTATTGAAGATTTTGAGAAAGAGCCACATGTGCAGAATGCTGAACCAAGTGATGTGATGGCTAATTGGACTTGTGGTCCAAAAGAGACTTGATGAATGTACTCGTTATTTTTGTTTTGGCATCACAGTCAGTTTGAGGCCCTGAACTGTGTTTTGCACTTTGTTTATGTTTATGTCTATGTCTTTCAAATAACTCTTTTAAATCCTGCATGTTTACTTTTATGTTGTATGCCTCCCTAAATTAGGTTTTGAATAAAAAAATGCACTGCATTCCTACCTTATTATTTTGCTATACTTTAACTATTTATGTACTTGATTATTTGCTTCTGATTAATATACTTACTACTGTTTCAAATTAAAAACAAAACCTGCTTGAACTTTGCTTGTGATCTATAACGAAACAGCTGAACGATTTAAGGATGACGCACTGGAAGGTTGCTTTTTGCACTCTTTGGATATTACATTACCGTTAGAACTTCAAACTGGGGCAGCTTTATTTGCCGGCAATTGGAGCCGAAGCGGTTTGTCTATGCAAATGGAAGTCCTTTATTTGAGAAACCATTCAAGAAGATAGGTTGGAAGATGTTGAATGCACAAAGAGAAGATTAGAATAGTTTACTTCAAACCGGGGCAATTGGTGCTAAAGAAGATCTTTCCTAATCAAGAAGAAGCAAGGGGCAAATTTGCACCGAATTGGCAAGGTCCATATGTGGTTCATCGGGTTTTGTCCGGAGGAGCACTGATTCTGGCCGAAATGGATGGTCAAGTTTGGCCAAAAGCAATCAACGCAGATGCTGTCAAAAGATACTATGTCTGAGGCAATCGCAAGTTAGCATGGTTTTTGAATTAATCTTTGATGTAATGCGAACTACGCGTAACCTGATTCCCGAGGCGGGATACGTAGGCAACTCATATAGAGTCCGGTTGCACTAGCACAGGAATCCCCTATTTCCTCTTTTATGTATGTTTGAACTACTTCTGACCTGATTCCTGGAATGGCAACATGATAAGTAGGCAATCCCCGTCGGATTCGGTCAAAATATTGTAACACTTTAGGCTTGTTTATCTTTTATGATGTAATGCCGAACTATGCATCTGGGCAGATGCGTGGATTTTCCAATTCGGATACGGCTTCGTACTTAGATTGCCATATCTTCCCAAAAAAATCTTTATGTAAGCAGAACTACGCACAGTCTGATTCCCGTGGAGGGATACGTAGGCGCTCTTAACGGGCCCGACTCCATAATATTAAAATTTTCAGTCTCCCCTAAGGAAAGCAACTGGGGCAATTTTGCCAGATAATTCGAAGATTTGAGAGATAGCAACTGGGGCAATTTTTGCAAAGATAATTTGAAGATATGGAAGATAGAAACTGGGGCAAATTTTGCAAAAGAGTTCGAAGGCCTAAAGATTATAACTGGGGCAGATTTTTACAAAATTGGTATGGCTTATCAAAGGATTAAGTGGCAAAGTTCTAAAAGTATTCGAGATTAGCATAAGTTGCAAAGACAAATGACGTTCAGTTTGTTTCGAGATATGTCATGAGTTTGAGTTAAAGCATGAATTTTAAATGCATTATAAACTTTTCATTTGCATATCAGTGATTAATTGCTTACTATTTTACCAAATTGCTTTACTTTGCCTCTATCTTGAAATATTATACAATATTGAGTTCATAAGTCAAGTCTCTGAGTATGATTTGCAAGCTCAAGTCTAAAGAAGAACGAGGGAGCAGTGGCAGCAAGTTCAAGATGAATCAGTACAAATCAAACGCCCCTACCCAAAACTAACAAATTTTTCTTTGAGAGCAGGAATGAGAAAGCTTGCAATGAGAGGATCATTTGCACTATGGATGAACAATTTATTGAACGCGCATCCAAAGTTGCCTTGCAAATCGCGTCGCATTTCCCTTTTCATGACTTAAAGCATTATGCTTTGTCATGAGTTATTGCCGAACAGGCGACATTTCCACCTCTATTACTTTTATTCCTAATAGGAGACAAAGTCGAGGCTTGTTTTGTGTTTTCAAAACTAAGCCAAATATGGCATCGCTTTATTTCGGATGATAATCCGCACAAGGCCATCCCTTGCCGGATTGTCTCGCCAATTGATTTATCAATGGCTATCGCACCGACTACATTTCCGCGCTACTTTTCTTTGCACTTGCTTTGAATTATGTCTTCGCACTTGCTTTAAAATTAATGCCTTGCTTTACGTTTTCAGGTTGACCACCAGGCGGGGCTTCTCTCTTGTTGGACTTTCACGCCTGTTGATTCGCTACATCGCTTTTGTGTTGCTTTACATTTCACGATAAATTGCTTTGCACTTGCTTTCAACTATGACTTTGCACTTGCTTTATATTATGAACCGCTTTACTTTCAGGTTAACAGGTCAGTCCCGAGACCCTCCTTGCTTCGTGCCGGACCGGTTCGCCAGCTGATTTGTAGACAATCAACCCCAAGACCCTCCTTGCTGCGTGCCCGACCGGCTTGCCAGTTGATTTGTCAAGATATTCAAATTGCCTTGCACTTGCTTTCAATTATTACTTTGCACTTGCTTTATATTATCAACCGTTTTACTTTTAGCTTAACAGGTGAACAGGTCAGTCCCGAGATCATCCTTGCTTCGTGCCGGACCGGTTCGCCAGCTGATTTGTAGACAATCAATTCCAAGACCCTCCTTGCTGCGTGCCCGACCGGCTTGCCAGTTGATTTGTCAAGATGTTCAAATTGCTTTGCACTTGCTTTCAATTATGACCTTGCACTTGCTTTATATTATGACTTGCTTTACTTTTAGTTTAACAGGTTAACATGTCAGCCCTGAGACCCTCCTTGCTTTGTGCCGGACCGGATCACCAGTTGATTTGTAGACAATCAATTCCAAGACCCTCCTCGCTGCGTGCCCGACCGGCTTGCCAGTTGATTTGTCAAGATGTTCAAATTGCTTTGCACTTGCTTTCAATTATCACTTTGAACTTGCTTTATATTATGAACCGCTTTACTTTTAGCTTAACAGGTTAACAGGTCAGTCCCGAGACCCTCTTTGCTTCGTGCCGGACCGGTTCGCCAGCTGATTTGTTCGACAATCAACCCCAAGACCCTCCTTGCTTCATGCCCGACCGGCTTGCCAGTTGATATGTCAAGATTGTTGAAAATGCTTTGCATTATGCCTTCGCACTTGCTTTATTGCCTTGCCAGTTGATTGGAAGGCAACTTATCAATGATATCGCAACCCGCACTTGCAAATTTGTATCATCAATATTTGATCATTATTTACTTTTGATTATCAGGCTTTATTAGCAGTTGCTCGCTTATCGTTTGTCGAGTTTATTACAGGGCTATAGCAGCACCGCATCAACATTTAGAGATAAAGTGGAACTTTTTCTTAGCAGTGAACTGGGGCAATCGTTGATATGAGCTAGACTCGTCAACGAGCATCTGAAGAATCGCACTCGAACAAGCAAGTTTTACCTAATCTTTCATTTTAGATTAGGCGTCAGTTTGGATTCTTTCCTATTCGTGCATTCTTTCTTTTGTCAATCGTGCAAGTCTTCGTTTCTAAGTGTCGTTGAACTTCATACGGCCTGATTCTCTTTCCGCCCGAGATATGTAGGCAACTCGGAAACCAGAGTTCGGCCATGCCCATAAGCCTCGTGCTTTGGTCCTTGGAACCAAAGCCCTTGGCTTTATCGTGACAAAATTGGATTCTCGTCAACTTCTTTACCCTGAAAACTCTTTCATCCTTTTCCGGGTAAAGAGGGGCAGCTGTTGACATCCAATTTCGTCCCGAGATTTAATTAATGACCAATCATTTAAATGAGAATCAATTATTAAAATAAAATTAAAATTAGAATTAGATAATTAAAATTATTTGAATTGAGATTAATTAATTAAATTTAATTAGAGTAAATTAGCTAATTTCAAAAGAAGGCCAATTTCGTTCAAAGTCCTAGAGATTTTCCTACCCGTGCGACATCCCTATCTTAATTCAATTTAACTTAAGAAGGGGCTAAATGTGCAAGCCCATGCCATTCCAGCCTACCCATGCAAGCAATATATATAACATACAATACACCTACATATATCTATTTCCCCTTTCAGCCCATATCAGCCCATTACCCAAATTCCAACCCGCTAACCCCAATTCCCTTCAATCCCGTTCCCAGAAAATCCCTAACCCATTTCCCCTTGACCCGAATCCCTTCAAAACTCGTCGATTCCCTCTTCGAATCCGTCTAAAAATCGTACTCAGCTGGTCCCCATTCCTTTTCCCTCTCTCTAGTACAAGATCTCAATCGATCCTAGCCCTCAAATTTCAAGCACTCAATTCCTTAGAGATAAGGATGAAACGGTCGGATCCCTGAAGGGATTAGACCATTTCACCCTTGTCTCATAAGGAGAGCAATGGGAACAAGTAAGGGGTCGTTAGGAAAATCAAAGGAATCCGAAACCCTAGAATTTCAAGGATATAAGGTAATATCTCATTGATTTTTGGGGGGGTTCTGGATTTTTTTTACATAAACAAAACGGCAGCATTTCTATACATTGGATATTTTTCTCGCAGTTTAAAAAAGATATACATATAGCATTTTCAGTTTCTATTTAGATTCAAAGATCGCTTTTGGTTTTGAGTCGTCGACCTCGCTCGAGTCGACGACCTTGTTCGATTCGTCGACATCGCTCGAGTCGCTTAGTCGAGTCAATTCCTTCAGATTTGAGCCCTGTTCACTGCCCTTAAGCAGGTTCGGATTCAAACCTTATGTTGATGTTTATTGTTTGTTGATTTGTTTGCTGCTAGTTTTAAAATGCATATTGTCACTTATCGAGTATTCTTAAATCTATTTGATGGTGTGTACATGTGTTGATGGAAAGGCTTAGATATTTAACTAGAACTCGCACTATATGATGGTTTTGCTTTCTCAGTTCTTTCTTCACTTACATGGATATTTCTGGAGTTTTAGTTCATAAGCTAAGTCTTCCATTGATCTATGTCTAATAAAAATGGAAATAAAGGTTGTTCTGTCATGCCATAGGGTTTGTTGATTTAGGTTTCCATTTGAATGTTCTTGTTTTGATAAAAGGGAAACAGTGTTTGAACTGTCAAAAGTTTTTCCTAAAATTATACTTAGATCTTCAGCAACTCATTACTTTGTTCTGTGAGGTTATTTTGTTGGCTTAAAGTTTGTTCAGGTGTTTGTAGACGTTCGAAAATGGTGTGTGGGAATTTTAGAGGGTCTGTATGCTGAATGAGGGGGTTCAGGTTGTCTGTTAGGTGGTGTGAGCAGGAAGTTGATTTTTAAGGGGTTGTTTGGTATTTCTTCAGTAGATGTGTGTGAGGTTAGCTTTAGGAGTTTGTTTCTGATTGTTTTGAAGTGGAAAAGGAGGCTCAGGGTTCTCAGGTAGGCCTAGGCAGTGAGGGGGTGTGTGTGTGTGTGAGTTTTTCTCTGTTTGTGGGCAACTGGTGAGTTTGAGAAGGCCCAAGAGAGTTGTCTGGCAAGTTGTTGCTGGGTGTTCAGGGCAGGGGCTTTAGTTGAGTAGTCTGGTTGTTTCTTGGGTGTGCTGATGTCTGGTGAGCTAGGGTAGCTAGAGGGGTTGTTCCTTGCTTGTATAGGTGGATCTGGGAGTTTGCTAGGCTTAAGCAATCATGAAGGAGTTCGGCAAGAAGTGTATCAGGCTGTAGGGGGGTCTGATTCCTAGAGGTTAGCTTGTTCTTTTATGGGGTCTGTGGGTTGTTTTATGAAGGAGAAGAGGGAGTAGCAGGGTCGGATGTTTGTTCAGGAAGGTGAAGTGGTCAGGGGTAATTTAGAGGCTTCAGGTGTTAATTTAGGGCCCTGGTCTGGTTTCAAGGCAGTGAGTGAAGGTCGATGTGTATATGCAGTTGCTCGTTTCAGGATTTCTTCAAATTTCTCATATATCAACTAGAAGTTCAGTTTATGTTTCTCCTTGGTTCTGCTAAAAGTATTTCTTTTACAATTTTTTAGATAATATTTAGCTATTTTCGCTTGACATTGAATCTATGAAGATAAGATTTAACCACCGTTATCCTTTTGAAACTTGAATGTTGGCTGGAGTCTAAAAGTCTTGACCTATTGCTTGGTATCTGCTATTGTCTTGTCTAAATCTAACTCCCATGGCTGCAATTTGAACTCACGCTTTAGGTCGAAAATAGTACATTTCTTTTAAAGTATATTCCTTGTGATATTCTGTTATAGAGATTGGTAGTTGCCTGTCTCTGTTTGAATTCGATCTAGTTCATTTTCCATGAACACTTTGCCTTCTCTTCGCTTGAGGTTGTTCCGAAATTAGCCAAGCAAGTTTGAATCTGAAATGGAAGCCCTCTCATGGTTTGATCAGTTAACAATCTTTATCACCTTTAGCCATTTAGGTCATATTTTATATTGGTTTCATAGTTGTATTGTTTCCTGCTCGTACTGCTCATGGTAGTATGTTGGAAGAGTTATGACACAAACTTTAAAAAAATAAAAGTTATCATCTGTTTGTCTTAGTCTACATCAATAACCATGTCTTTAATGTGTTTCATTGAACCTCTGTAGTATTAGCAAAGTAATGATTGATTCTGAGGATTAGATATCTTGCATATAGTGCACTAAATCAAGATATTCCTTATCCCATGTCTATGAATTAAAGTTTCCATAGTCGAGCTTGCCTGACTGAATTCCTTTGCTAAAATGTTAAAGCTGCCTTAGTATATTACAATTTTGGGTTGATGCTAACCCTTGCATCCTTTACTTTGCATGAACAACCTTATTATGTGATAAATTTCATTTGTTTGAAACAAATACGCTTCATCTGCTAATCTTTATCTTATTCTTTTCTTTGCATAAACACCTTGGGACGAGTTTGGTTAAAACTCGCAAATTGGGCTCGGCTAATCGGCACGGGAACCATTTAGATCAACTTGGTTGAAATTGCATCGCTATCAAGGCTCAAATGATGAGTTTGCATTCCGGGTTCTGTTTTCTTCACTCCATCTTTCCCCGCTCCTTTAGAATCTATGTATAGGATTCCCGTAGATTGAATTAGGAGCCTTGTAGGATAGAAATTGTATCAAATTATGTTGATTAATATAAATGAATTAAATTGCTTTTGAATGTCTTGTCTAGTTTTCTTTGCGAATCGCCAATTAATTTATGAATCTTTGGGAACCGTTGTTAATTAACGAAGTGCAAATAAAGTTCAATTAAAATCGTACCGTTTATCGTTATCTATTTTATTAAATATTTAATTATTTATTTAATTTATTTAACTAATTAATTAATCATAATTATTCATCTATTTATTTATTTAATTTTATTTATCTATTTATTTACTTAATCTAATTTAGTTAATTAATTATTTGATTAGTTACAATTATTCATTTATTAATTTAATTAATTTTAATTAATGAACTATTCATTTATTTAATTAATCAGATATTATCATTTATTTATTCATTTAATTAATCCTCTAATCATTTATTACCTATTATTTTCCTATCATTGGTTATTTTTATCCTTACTCAGTTTATTGTCCTTTATCTATTTTTCCTTTATTTATTATCTTATTTATTTACTATCCTTAGCTATTTTTATTTTTTCCCTTTATCCTATTATCTCTTATCTAATTATCCCTTATTTATTATCCCTTTATTTATTTACTTTATATTTTTCTAAATAATTTTAAATTAATCAAATTCGTGAAAACCGCCGAATTAACCGCTTTTAGCGGATTTTCGAAAGTGCTCCCGTTAGGGACCTTCTTTCGAATTTAATAGAACCACTTACTCGGAATCTCTGAATTTAATTTAATTTCTTTTAAATAAAGGTTAAATTGCACTCTTTAGTTAACTTTGGTTCCTAATAATCCTTAAATTAGGTGGCGACTCCAAAGAAACCCTTTGGAGTCCCATTTTGTTGAGGTGGATGATGCATTAGATGAAGCATACCAAAATGACATTTCAACTGTTCAAGAAATTGTAGATGAAGAATTACCCGACGAGTTGCATCAGGGTGTGGATTATTTTGAAGAATTTGATATGTCGGTGCTCAATCAAACCATGGAAACGTGGTTGGGAAATGAAGAAGGGGAGTACATAGATGAAAATGATACCTCTGAGGATGAATTGCTTGATGAACTAGAAGGAAGCGATGATGATTGATGTTAGTAGTTGAATATTTGTGCGTTACATTGGTTGTTTGTGGTATTTAATTAACGATGATACACTTTATTAAATATCTAATTCTATTGAATTTAACATTAATTTGCAGATATGGCATCTCGAGGTAGGAAAGGACCTAAGACCCGTGGTGGCCATACTTCCACAGGCCATACTACTTCTCCACTTCCGGCATTCACCCCTACCTCTGCCTTGCTCTCACAGCTAGGTAATAATCCGCCTACATTTTTCGCTGGTCTCCCTAGTAACCCACTATTCCATCAGCCACAGGCCCCTAGTATATCTGCACAGACCATGCCACATACGGGGCAACACTATCAGTTTGGCCAGCCCGCTGGTCCCTCTTTCCATTCCATGCCTATAGTAGGCACATCCCCTCAGTCTGTGCATGTACGGGCCCCTACATTTCAGCCATTCGGCGCACCGGGCCCTTCACAGATGATGATGATACCTACTCCTAGTATGCATCCACATAGTTTGCCATCTGCTACATCTTCCATTTCGAGTACTGTTCCATCTGCATCATCATCGGCATGCCCCAGTTCGAGTACACCCGTACCAGTGACTCAGCCGGAGTCCTCTCCATCTGTCACCACTACAGCGTGAAAGGGTAGGAAAAAGCGTACTAGCGCTACAGTTCAGTTGCCTGGTGGTATTGGATCTCTCGATGAGTCTGGGAGGTTGATTATCATGCCTGACAGCAAAGAAGGGTAAGATTTATTCATTAACCTTTAAATTATAAACTTTTGAATTGAATGCAATATATATTCAACATAATTTTGTATGTTAAATTTAATGCAGGTTTCTTCCATCGGACAAGGCAGTGAAACTTGTTGTTGAATCTATGACACCACACTTTACTGATGGTTGGCCGACCTGGGGAAAGGTGCCAGTACCTGTTAGGAACCGCATGCTTGAAGCTTTTACGGTATTAACTATACTTATGAAGCTTTTGTCATTTGATTATTATATGTGTTTTATTAGTTTTCACTTATTATATTGTTATTGTTTCAGCACAAGTGTTCGTGGGATCCTATATATGATGATCAAGTTCGAGCAGTTTTTGAGAAAAAGGCGGCTAAAAGGCTAAGTGATTCCCTGTCAAAATACAGACAAAAGGGTAAAGTTCCCAAATGGATTTATCAACAGAATTGGGATAAACTCAAAATTTATTGGGAAACACCTGAATTCTTAGCCCAGAGCGAGCAGGCTAAGAAAAACAGAGCATCCGCAAAGGGATGATCGAAGCACACTTGTGGTTCAGTTTGTTTGGCCACCCATCGGGCACGATATGTAAGTCAATCTAATTTTTATTTAAATTAAAAACTTAACACCATTTTGATTTAGCATTAACACATTTGCATTGTGTAGGAAGCGGTACATGGAAAAGTTAGTGATTATGAATTTTTCCGTTTGCTCCATTATTTATATGACGAACAAGGAAATGAGGTGGGATGGGTCGAGCCACGTGCACAACAACTAGAGGTGAGATATCATAAATAATTTTATTTTTTTTAAATTATTCTTTAATTAATTATTCTAATCGCGTCGTGTGTTTTAGGAAAACTACAAAGCTTTACACCAAGAATGGCTAGAGAGCCAAGGGTCACAAGTCGATGAAGGCTCTCCTAAACCCACCCAGGATGAATAAAATGCAATGTTCGTTCAGGCGGGTGGTGGCTATACTGGCAAAAATCGAGCCTATGGCCTTGGTCCTTCGAGGTACAAGAAGCCTTCTCGAGTAGGTATTGTCAATGCTAATTGTTCTTCTTCTTCTTCACATGCACCACAAGTTGCGGATGATGAGTTGCGCGCTAGATTGGCGGAAATGGAGCAAAGGCTACAAGATAGTGAAAGGCAACGGTTAGAAGACCGTGAGAATGTGAAGAAATTACAGGATATTGTGGCAAAGATTTGGAGAGATAAGGAGCAAGGAAGTGGCTCGTCCCAAGGAGCGGATTAGTACTCTCATGGTTTGTTAAGTTGTGAACATATTACTTATTAAATACTTTAGTTTTTATTTGTGTTGAATGGTTAATGATGAAACAATATGTATGTTGAATTGTTTTATTGGCCGTGGTGGCTTTGTTTTATGTTAAACATGTATTTTATGTTAAACAGGTTGTTTTTGGTATTTGGTTGCTTTGTACCGAATTTCTAATATTTTTATTTAGCAGGATTTGTATAGTTAATTCCGTCTCTAACCAACCAAAAAAAATTAAATTATTTTATTAGAGAAACAACAAAAATAATTTTTAAATTTTTTATTGGAGAGGGAATTCCGTCTCTAAACAATAAAAATAATATATATAATTTATGTTGGAGAGGGAATTCCCTCTCCAAGCATTAAATTAATTAAATAAATTTAATGATTAGAGAGGGTAAATTAATTTAATGCTTGGAGAGGGAATTCCCTCTCCAAATGTAAAATTTAGCGCACCCTGACACAGTCTTGGTTCCGTCTCCAAGAATGTGTCAGTGTGTCAGCTACTTTTGCATTTGGAGACGGAGTCCAACGACGCGCTTAAAAGCGAAGGACGCTCAGAGACGGAATTCCGTCTCCAAACACCTTTTAGAGAGGGAATTCCGTCTCCAAACTGTGACGCAAATCAATTAATTTCTAGTAGTGTCTCTTTGAACTCATTCCAGACTTTCTTTGCATTTGTTGCATACACGATGCTCGGCATCAATTCAGCTGAAATTGTAACTCCAATCCACGAAAGCACAATTGCATTACACTTGTCCCATAACTTTGAGAGATCTTCTTTACAGATGATCCTCACACACGTTCCATTTATGAACCCTTGCTTCGCTTTGCCTAAAAGTGGCATTTGAGACGATCTACTCCACAGAGAGTAATTTTCTGGCCCATTGAGTTTAAATGGAATTAACACTACTCCCGGCACATCCGAAGCCTGTAGGTATAGAGGATGGTTGTGATTTATTGTCAACCGCCGCATTCGCCTCCATATTTCCAGTCATTTTCGCCGTTGCAGTGATTTTTGGAGCTCTGTTAATGGAGTTTTCACGCTAATCTAGGGTTTCGTAACTTCAAATTAGAGTAACCTTTTCTGATACCATGTAAACTTTCATTACATTGAGCTTCACTTAGTTCATATTCTATGGTGAATTGTTATGCAGTAGCTTAAGGAAGAAGCTAAGAATTTAGAGAGAGAAATTTTGAAGAGAAGATATTTTCTGATTGTGTTAGTTACAAAATAACTTCTCAAAGCTGACTATATAACCACTAACAAACTATATTTCGAAGTGGTCCTTACTATGTACTTTCTTTACAATTCATTCCCTCAGTAACCGACTATGGCATCAACAATTAATATGTCAATACATTCCCACAGATTACTTTTGAGAGAGTAATTTCACAAAATTGACTCTATAAGAACTTTCACTAATGGCAGACGACCAACTTACCAACGGATGTACATATCTCACAAATTCACATTCTAAATTAGATTCTCTAATTTTGAAGTGCTATAGTGGATACCAATGAAATGAAAGCAACTTAATTTGAGAAGCTTTTTATTACATTTTTCTTGGCCTCAAGTAAAAATGAAATGATAAATGCCGTAAATATTGTATAAAAAACAAAATATATGGTGCTAACTATAATTCAAGTTACCAAACCTATGATAACGAGCGAATATTTTTGTCATTGCATGAAAGTTTTTAATCAACAAAAAATTTGTTTCACCTTCTTCAAAAAAATCATTAAAATAGTGTGAAGTTGGTCCATCTCCCACACATGATAAGAATATGCTGAAAAATAGTTATTACCAAGACATTTTAAATGGCAAGGTTTTTTTTTTCTTTACGACATTATAGTAGTATATTACTATATGACTGATCAATAGTACAAAAGTGTCCTTTCCTCTCTCTAAAGCGAGAAGAAGAATAATAATTCAGTGAAGATATTACAAAGGATGGCGCATCACTAAAACATAATAGAGAGTCATGAGAAGCTTTACAACCAAATTTAGATAACAGATCAGTAACAAATTCGTTTCTCTAAAGACATGCTTGGCTTCATAGCATCCAAGCTCAGATAGTACGAACCTGCAATCATTCAAGAGGTTAGAATAAGTTTCACTTGATCCTTGCAACATGAGAATAAGAGCATTAGAATCAATCTCCACTTGCAATGGTGGAAGATTATATGTTTTTGCCATATAGAGTCCTTGGAATAAAGCTGATAATTCAGTATGAATAACATAAGATGTTGGGAGTTATTTTTCAAAACCCAAGGACCATACGCGAAGATGGTTACTAATCACATCGCATATGCCCATTTTTCCAGTTTTTTGGTTGAAGGCACCGTCTGTATTCAGCTTATAAGATCTTGCATCCGGAGGATGCCATTTGATTTATATACTGCTCAAGGTTCTACTTCCTGAAGGAGCTAGGTTGGTTTAAATAGAATAACTCTGCAGCTTGAGCTATACATGCAGACATGTTTACCGAAAGAGACTTATTTTAAAAGATGTTTTTGCTCCTAGTAGTCCAACCGGCCCATAAGGCAATAGGGGATAATTAAGCTTATCGGAATGCATTTTATGTGAGGAGAGGAGCAACCCATTCTACTAGATTTTGAGGTGGAGTCAAACTCAAATATGTTCAAATATCTTTGCCAGACTTTGGGCATTCAACAAACAGATGGTAGGCTGATTCCTGAGTAAAAGAGCAGTGTAAAAAATACTACTACTATTTTGTCACTGTGGTTTCTTAGGAATAATATGCATTTGGGAAGTATTCACTATTCAGCCATGCACTCTTAATTCTTTATCTTGTAACGTGTCATGAAATTGGGCAAGGTAGCATTACGCAAACTTTTAATTTAGATGGGAACAAAGGCTATAGTCAAGGCTTAAATATTAGGAATTCATATTGTCATTACCATACAGTATGTACTTAGATAAAAGGTTTTATGCTATTCATTAACATGGTGTAAAAATGCTTATTTGATGGTGTAAAGACAGAAGAACCGTAAAACAACAACCACACCTAAATCCAAGTAAAATTTCTTAATGAAAGTAAAAGCAGCAACAAAAAACATATGTTTTCTGCAAATGGTAGTGTTACGCCCGCAACACTACTAAAGATTAACATTATTTGTACAAGATATATACTTTACACAAATTTGCTTTCAGCCTTCTCTGTATCCAAATGCTATATATGCTGTATGACCCGTTACAAAAGAGGAAACAACTTATTAACGATTTTACTTGACTTTCTTTGATACTAATCCCTCTAATATAGGATAACTAAGAACTAAAACATAAAATGAAAGGAAACCTTGTCCAAACATCTCTTCAAAGTTCCTCTGTGAGACCAATCTTTTCATTCCAAAGGTGAAGCATATCATATTAAATGCCACCAAAAATGTCAAAGGAACCATGAAGAGCTTAGCTCCTTGGAAATCAAATTTACCCTTTTCGTATTTCCTTAGTTTCTCTTCATCAATTGCTTTGTTTGTTAACCTGAAATTTGCCTTTGCAACACCTAGCCACTTCATTAAAACATCTAAGCATCCAAATAAGCAGGCTGTGACAACTCTTATCAACCAAATTCTTTGTTCATTCCACCAAGTCCTCAAGTTGCCACCACTAGATAAGACTTCATACAAATGTTGAGCCAGAGATGATACAAATACACTTGTGAATAGGGCAAACCATGGGCTTGTCACCTGTAAATGCAGGGCAATAGGTAAAAAGGACAATAGTCACCTGTAAATGCAGGGGAAAAGGGAAAAAGGACAATCCATTGCTAAATTTTGTGAAATTCTTTTAGTTTCTAATCCGTTGGGGTAATGGATACATAGTAATTTACTAACGGATTTGGTTTGTTGGTACAATTTGTTGTAATCTCATTTTTTCATGTAGCAAATAGTTTTGTGGGTAAAAAAGATCATAGTTTTTCTGAATCTTCCAACTCTAGATCATGGATTTGCCTCTACCTAGTCAATAAGACTCTTGGATCTGATTAAATAATTTTAAGAGATTACCTTACTATTGAGGGATCAAATCTTTACCTTGGGAAATACTGGAATGCCAGTGAAGAAGCATAAGGGTGAAACAATGCCATAAAGGAAGCAAGGGATGGAGAGAAAATGTGAGAACATGAAATATGCATAACACATGCTTTGAACTATAGGCATTCTTGACATGACTCCATATGTGAGAGGACTGTATTTGGAGAACCCAGCTTGTACCATTCCAGAAGCCCACTTCATTAGTTGAACCAAAGCATCCTTCATGTCAATTGTACTACAACCAAGGAAACATGGCCTTTTTGGATAAAGATAAACGGACTTCCACCCCTTAGAGTGCAAGAGATACCCCGTGAACGAGCTCTCGAGTAAACTGTTATACGAGTACCCGATCTGTATATGATACAAATAGATTTAAGCTTTTGGATGAGATAGTCATGTATAGAATTAAACGCATACAGAAAAGTTTATAGTACTTGGACATACATCTTGACCCCAGCTTGTATTTTCTTCAAAGGTGCAAGAAGCAAGAGTTTTAGCTTCGTCTATAATGTTATCAGATAGAATCTCCCTTCCATTAATTCTTTGATCATTCGAAGAATTAAGAGACTTGATGAACTTTGTAGAAGCACCAAACTTCTCTTTTGCCTCTTCAAATAACTCATCTGGGAAACCAAAATTGGGAACTCCAAATGCTTTGAGAAGAACTATATGCCCAAAATAACCATATATAATTCCATATGAAATATATTAAGTTGATGAATACCTGATTGACATAGTAGCATTTCCCACTTATACTCAGATTGTGCTTGTATAAAGAGTGGAGTCATATCCTGGTTATTCGGACAACCATATAATGCTTCTTTCTTCAAATAATATCCAGTGCCTGCACAAACAGTCCCCCCTACTCCATCCATTCCTTGGTACTTATTCTATATAAAATGGAACAAAAAAAATGAGTGTAAGTTTATATGCATAAGTGATGTAAAAATTTATAAAATCTTTATGATAAGTACCGATTGATGACCTAGTAAAAATGTTAAAGGACATGCTATAAAAAATCTTATTAGTGTAATGCTATAACTAATCAAAATATGTACGTATACAACTTAAATCCAAAATTTATATGTTAGGAAGTAGAATAGGCTGAAATATCGATCAACTGTTATACAACATGATGTTTACCTTGTAAGCGGATCTTGATTGAGCATCGTAGATGTCACTTTTACTAACGTTGTAAAAGGTTTGAGGGAATTGTACATAAGAGAGAGAAGTAGAAATGTTTGGATCAAGATGAAAACACATGGCTTGCTTGGCAGAGGAAGGGTCATTGCAATACATGTCACAATCCAACACAAGCATGTATGGTGCATTGCTCATTACACCTGAAACTCGAAGCTGCAATCACACCACCAAAAATAGTGATATTATAAGTTGACTTAAATTAAAACTTCTCCTGCATACTATCAAGTTGGAATATATACTGAATAAAAAAATCACTATGACCTAGAACCATAACGTAAAGATTTTAAGTTATGTACTCGTGTAAAGATATTTGTACAAGTATAAAAGTCCTTAAAAATAAAATTTATAAATAAAGCAGGTTGACCTGATAGTGTAAAATGATTGTATAAAAACTATATATAACTTAAACTATAAAAATAAAACGTAGAGAGAGAGATTAAAATGGTACATACAAGAGCATTTAAGGCTCCAGCCTTGAAACGATGAGGGCGGGATGGTCGCCTCTCGCGTGACATGTAAACTAGTAAAGGCAACTTGCTTTGCTTATCGTCACGCCCTTCATTTTTCATGTTGTCATGTATCACCTGCACCACATAACATGATTTTTAAAAAAAAAAAGTCAACTCTTCTATTTGTTTGTCTCTCTGTGTGTGTGTGTATGTGTTACTTAAGCTATATATATAAAGCTGATTATAAAATGTCAAGGCACCTCAACATAGGGAGGTCGATCAATTCTGACGGAGCCTTCAACACTACTGGCTTTCTCTACATTTCTCTTGAACACTTCGTATGCCGACTACACATGAAAAAGTCATCAAGATCTCATATTTGAAGTCCAAATTACTCTTTAAAACAATAAAGTTAGTATAACGTCTTAACTGAATTCGTCCAATCTAAGTTAAATATACAATGTCATGGATAAAATTTATATGTTGAAAAGACAAGACACAAGATCATAAACAGATCGATGATTTGATAAGTAGAAGCGTATGCGATAAATGAAAGTAAGTAGAGTAGTACTCTCTCAGAATTTCATTCTTTGGAAGAAACACAAAGACTATGGACATTTCGAAGTATTTCCTATAGATGGCATGTAGATGCTAGCATATTGTTCTTGTTCTTATTAACAAGGAATCTATTTTTAGTTTATTACAAGAATATCGTTTTATCTTTTTATGTCTACATCACTTCCCGGAAAACAAAAAAGAGACGATCGAGTGAGAATAACGTGACATAATCGATCCATCTAAATGAACAATTTTAATCCAAAAGGATAACTAATCTTACCTTGATATTTTCTTCTTCATTCTTGAATTCGTTTCCACGCATCAAACGTTCGTCATCACCAAAAGAAGAGAAAAATGCATCTGGACATATAGTCTTTATACTATACTTCCTGCAGAAAGGCACCCAGACCCTAGCAAATGCACATGCTTCTTTAATAGCATACAACGTCACGGCAGCACCACCGTCATCGGAAAGATAAACGGCGAGTTTCTCCGGCGGATAATCAAGTGACATAGCTGATAAAACAGTATTCATAACCTCAACAACTGGTTCTTTAGTAGGATCAGCTGTACATATAAACACATCAACAGCAGGTAAATCTTTTTCAGCCGGAAGATTTTCCGGCATGACGGACCGAGCTACCGGATTCCAACGGAAGGCTTGAGTAGTTAACCATATGAAAGTGAAAATTAGCTCAGCAAATGTGATAAGTCCCCATGAAATAATTGGTACGTCTCCTTGGAATAAATGTTTTATTCTATAGTAAAGTAACCCTAAAAGTGCTGAAAAGTGTAAAAATATGTGGATTCTACCAAGTGTTGCCCGAGGTTGTTGAACTGTGCATGTATGGAGACAAGGGTCAGCCATGGCCATACTTTTTTACTTTGTCTTGAGCTTGTTCTAGAGAAGTGGCTTAGTCCATGTTTATATATAGGAAGAAACTGATCAGTTGGTCCAGCATGATATTCTAATTAAGATTAAACAAGTGCCAAAGATTTGGTTTTATCCTTGATAATGTGAATGTGATGAAAAGGTTAATGGTGAAAGAAAAAAAAAAGTAGTGAGTAGTAGTTTTTAATATAACACGGTTACCAGCGGAAATGCCTAAACAAGTTCCGTGATACCTCATTTTGTTCCATGCTGATTGATCATTTCATCTATAAAGAATCAAATTAGTTAATTGTCGGACTTGGTTAAGCAAATTAGTTTGATGATAAAACATTTAAAAACTAATGTACATGTCATATGGTACCTGACTCAATCGGCAGGATTATGCCATTCCAAAAGGCAAAAAGTCACAAATTTGGTTATGACTAGGATCATATGTGCTAGAATTTAAGATATATATAAATCCCCAACATGGTAAGTGACTATTACAGATTTGACTCTAACTCTCACCAATCATTGATTTGTAACAAGAAAAAAATACTACTTTCTTGCTATCCTAAAAATTCAATTTTGCAACATTGCGGGGTAACACAGAAGTAGTTTAATAGATACTACTACTTAGTAATACATTATAGTGTACAATACAGGTTACAGTAAAAACTTATATTTTTCTTTAACTTCTAGTCGATTACATAGAGATCCTATTTTTGAGCATTGTATGTTGGAAACTGAAACGATCTTAGGTAGTCGTTTCGGAAGTTAGGATTTAAATTAGCGTGTCGACAATCTTAAAGGCTTTGTATGGTCCATTAAGACATGTTTGTAAAATTTGAACTGATTCGGACCTCGTTTGATATGATTTTTGATAAAGTTTCCGTAGTTTTTCTCTAAGAGAGGAGTTCTTCTTCTCTAAGAAGTCTTTACTTGTCAGTAAAGCTTAAAAGAGGTTTTCAAACTCGATTTGAGTAAATGAACTACGATTCAAAATCTAAAAGTTGTGTTAGGTTCGTATGCCCATTTATGACATGTAGCAACTTTCAGAAATGAATTCCAAGATCGTTCGGACAAATTGGCTAAAATTCCGAAAGTTAAAAAATCGACCTCTTTCCGTGGAAGCCGTATCTTGAGTTGTAGAGATCCGATTCAAGTTCCGTCTTCGCGAGCATATCGCACAAGTCTTGTATGACTTGTTTGCAAAATTTGGAATTATTACGAGCTTTGTAGAGTCCTATTTAGACTAAAAATCAGCACAGCAGTTACTGGTGCGAAAATGGCCTAGTAAGCTGTTATTTTTAAGTATAAAAAACAGAATTTTTTGCTCATGTCGAGAAAAAATTATATTCAGTCCATTGAAGTCGGTTGCAAAGCAGAATTAAGTGTGAAGTTGTTAGAAAGCAACAGGTATCAATCCTATAACATTCAATTGTGTTAATTCATGATTCCTGCGCTAGAATCTATTGAAATTGAATTGGAAAATTAGGTTAAGATCCAAAATTATGAAATTAGAAAATTTGATGAAATTGAATTCAGATATAAAAATCAATGATACCATTGGACTCGTGGAATTATGACGAGTCCAGAAATATATAATTTATGGGCTTTTCTTTTGGGTTGACGGTGGTCCGTATAAGAGTAGTTGTTTTGTTTTTAAGGGTCTTTGATAAATGAGGTTACAAGTGATCCAATCTATGAGTGGATACTTTTCTTTGATTTCTTCCGGCTGGCTAAGCCCGGTCCAGGGGTATTTTGGTAATTTTTTTCTTCTTCGTCTAAAGGTTAAATACTCTTTCTTCGGGCACTTATAGTGTGAATATGTTTCTTTGGCTCAGAAACGAGTTATTCTGAGGGACGTCGGGTAGGAATGGAAGTTATTCAGTAGCTATTCTGATCCAGGACTCGAGGTAAGTGATTATATCCATTTTTTTGATGGCCTTTGGCCTTATGGATAATCTATTCACGCGTCTTTGTGTGAATAGCTGCCGACATGGTGTACTTATTACGCCACAGCCTTGTTATGTATTTTCTGGTTATGTTTCTTGATTTCTGGGTTGTTATGCCATCTGAGACAGGAAGATTCCGCCCTAGGAGTAGGAAGATTCCACTCCTTCCATCATATTGAGGGTAGGAGGATTCTGCCCTAGGAGCAGGAGGATTCCGCTCATTGCATCATATTGAGGGTAGGAGGATTCCATCATAAGAGCAGGAGGATTCCGTCTCGGAGTAGAGGATTTCGCTCTATTTATTTAACACATGTGACCCCATTGCATCATAATTCATTCATCTCATCTTTCTTGCACTGGTTGTTGAACATTATGTGACTAATTGATCTGTGATTTGTGCTTGTAATATATGTGAAACGAGCTTAGGTAGTCATTTCGGAAGTTACGACTTCGATTGATGTGCTGATAATTTTAAAATCTTCGTAAGGTCTATTAGGACCTGTCTGTAAAAATTGAACTAAATCGGACTTCGTTTGATAGGTATCAGAAGAAGGTTTCAGTTTCCATTGTCGGTAAATTTTGGTAATGCTTTTCGAGCTCGATTTGGGCGAATGAGCTCCGATTCAAAATTTGAAAGTGTCGTTAGATTCGTATGATTATTTATGACCTTTGTGAACCTTCGGAAGTGAATTTCGAGGTCGTTCGGATAGTTTTACTAAAATACCAAAAGTTAAAGAATTTGAACTTTTCCATTTAATTCGTATCTTGAGCTTCGGGAATCCGATTCGAGATCTGTCTTAGCGAATACATCACATTAATTTTGTATAACTTTCTTGAAAAATTTGGAATCATTCCGAGTTTTGTAGTGCTCCGTTTTAATTTTAGTTGCGGTAGTAAATTTTCAAATAAAAGAAAATATTAAAGAAAGGAAAAAAAAAGGAATTAAAGGGAGGTGGTGGGGTGGGTTAAGGTATTAATATCCCTTAGCTGCAGAGAGTATCCATGACCAACAAACAACGAAATAGAAACGCAAAGCAAAAGAGAAAATGCAGAAGAAAACAAGGCCAGAAAATAGAGAAAGCAAAGGAAAAGGAGCGGGAAAAGATAGAATTTTCACCCCGAGATATCCAGTGGGATCGTTTGGCAATGAACCCAAAAGATAAAGCGGTTGTTGAGTCGCTTTGGAATAAGGTAAGTGATTATATCCATTTCTTTGGAGGCATTTGGCCTTGTGAATTTTTTACCACGTGTTCCTTACGTGTGTAGCTGCCGACAGGCGTACTTATTACGCCTTAGGTTTGGATTTACATTTTATATTATATGGTATGCCCTGTTGTTGGTATTGCATTGAGCATATGAGCATTGTACTCTGGTTTTTAACTTGCATATACTTCCCAATAATCGATGAGAGTCCCGAGCCGATGAAGGGTCATCATTGCATATACTTCCCGGTAATTGATGAGAGTCCCGAGCCGGTGAAGGGTAATCATTGCATATATTTTTCGGTAATCAATGAGAGTCCCGAGCCGGTGAAGGGTCATCACTGCATATACTTTCCGGTAATCGATGAGAGTCCCGAGCCGGTGAAGGGTCATCATTGCATATACTTCCCGGTGGTCGATAAGAGTCCTACGCCGGTGAAGAGTTATTATTGCATATCTCTCCTGGTAGACGATTAGAGTCCCGCGCAGGAGATAGGTATCATGCATATGTGATTGCATTGCATCATATCGCATTCATCCTATTTCATTGCACCTCATGCTTACTATTGTATGTATCATGTTGTTTTATGTTTGCGGTATGTACACCATGTTGTGGACATATTTCAGTTTGCCTATATGTTTCTGGCTCATATCCCGGGTTGCATGCTGCAAAAATATAAATATATGGATCGGGTTGCACACCGCAACAGTATAAATATATGGATCGGGTTGCACGCTGCAACAGAATAAATATATGGATCGGGTTGCACGCCGCAACAGTATGTATTTCTGATTGTTGATATGTTCGGGATACCTAAAAACCTATATGTTCTGTCTATCTTATGACCCTGGTTGTTTATGAGTTTAGGATTCCATACGTATTTCCAGTTATTATCTGGCTCTGCCTTTTTATAGTTTAAATAAGATGGATTTGGTTTATCTGCTTTTCTTCTCCCTGGCTAGCTATCCTATTCTTCGAGGTGGCTAGTCTGCCCCACTTATTGAGTCCTTTTGACTCACCCTTGTTTGTTGTTTCTTGTCTATTTATTTCGTTTCGGTAGGTTCATTCCAGGAGTGAGTTCGCTACGTTGTTAAGGAGCAAAGACGACTTCAGCTGTCAGGGTGAGCGAAATTTTATTCAGGACAGTTGTATTTTGCTCCCTTCAGGAGGCGTATGTATTCTTTTGTACTCTTAGACGTCTAGTCTGGATAGCCGTAAACCTAATATGTTGGGTAGTTAGCTGTAATTTCCTTTGTACAGCTTAGAGGTATCAGTATGGATGTGTTTTTTTTTTCTAAGTCTTATTCTTATTTAGGAGTTGGATTTAAATTCATTTTCCTAATTCAGTTGGTAAGGGTTCGCCCGATGGGTCTCGAGGAGGATGTCGGGTGCCCGCACGACCTAGTTAGAAATCCGGGTCGTGTCAATATGCCTCTCATTGTTTATATATTTCTAGTTGTTATTTGCTCATCTCTTCTTCCTGGCTAGTTTATCTATTCTTGGAGATGGCTAGTCAGTCCCACTTACTAAGTCCTTATGACTCACTCCCTATCTGCTCTTGTGTTGTCTTTTTGTTCGGTATGTTCCACTCCAGGACCTAGCTAGCATCGCGATTGAGGATTCGGGACGTTCTCTGCTGTCTGTGGTAAGCTAGCTTGTTCGTTGAGGCCGCCATCTATAGATGTTATTTTTATATCTCGTTTTTGTTCCCTTTGGGAAATGTACATATTTTTGGCTTTCTTAGATGTCTGATCTGAGAATCTCTAGACCTTTGTACTGGAAATTTAGCTGCATTTATGGGCAGCTTGTAATATCTGTGTTATATATCATTTTTGAGTCTTCTATGTTATGTTTTAAGTTTCTTCTATCTTATTATATTGAGTTAAAATTTATAGGGTTCACCCGACAAGTCTAGGGGTGGTTGTCGGGTGCCCGCAGAGCCTATCCGAAAGCTGAGGTCGTGTCAGTGGTTATCAGGGCCCGGTTTAGAGTATCTCCAGATCATAATAGCATCTAATAGAGTCTCGTTGACCGAGCAGAGACGTTCGTGCCTATCTGCGAGAGGCTAAGGTGGCATTTAAGCAGTTTCCTTTCTTTCTTTCCCCATCGTGCATGAGTCTTCTTATCTGAAGATTGGTATACTGCTTTCCAGTTTGATGGTCCAGCTTTAGCTTGGTGGACTGCACTCCAATTAGCTAGCAACGCTTGCCTAAGCTGACCTGGAGTGAGTTCTCCCACCAATTCATGGAGAAGTTTCTCCCTCGCAGTCAGTAGGATGAGAAGAGGAGGCAGTTTGAGATGATTGGACAGGGTACCATGTCAGTCTCGGAGTATGAGCTTTTGTTCTTTAAAATGTCTACGTATGCTCCAGATCTTGTGCAGGAGCCCTCCGAGAGGGTCAGATATTTTATTTTTGGAATTTTCTCCTATTTGCGGTCCGAGATGGCTCGTGAGATTGAGGCCAGGACTCTATTTGATGCTGATGTTGATATTGCTAAGAGGTGTGAGGCGTATCACAAATTGGAGATTAAGGAGTTAGAGCGAGTGAGTAAGAGATCTCTTGGTCTACGGCATTCTAGTACCTCATATTGAGGTTGGAGTTATCAACAACAGAGTAGGCCTCATGTGAGGCAAGTCCAACCCTCAGCGCATGGTATTCAGGGTGCGCCTATTACTTCTCAGTGTTTCCATCCCAATCTCGTCCTCGTGATCAGTTCTAGTTTGAGCAGCGTAGGCCTTCTTCTGGGTATTTTATCTATCAGGATTTAGGGTATCATAAAAAGGATTGCCCTTATTTTTATCAGCAGAGTATTAGTCGTCCTTTCTCTCGCCCTCCGATGCCTATACAGCAGCAGCCTCAGGGTACTTCTTCAGGGTCTCAGCCAGCTCATAGTACACCACCACCTGGTAGAGGCTGTGGGTGTGGTTCTGATGGTCCCTCCAGAGGTAGATCTCAGAGTGGTGGCTTAGCTCAGTCGCAGAGACAGCTTTATGCATTACCAGCCAGGCAGGATGCCGAGGAATCTCCAGCTATTATTACAGGTACTCTATCTCTTTGTGGTTGAGATGCATATTCTTTGGTGGATCCAGGATCTACTTATTTCTATGTTTCCTCTTTATTTTGCTGCGGGATTTCATGTGGATTATATGTGTCTCCGTGATCAATTCTGTGTTTCTACTCCCATCAGAGACTCTATTATTGTGGATTGAGTTTATCCTACGTGTACCCTATTTTTTGGCGGTAGTGAGAACTTGGTAGATCTTTTGGTTTTGGATATGGTCGACTTTGATGTCATTATCATCATGGATTGGTCGGCGTCATGTTATGCCACTCTGGATTGTCATGCCAAGTCTATTCGATTATCTCTTCCAGGCTCAGTGCCGGTAGTGTGGCGGGGTTCTCAATTTTCGCCTACAGGGCGTGTTATTTCTTTCTTGAAAGTAAAGAGGATGATGGATAGAGGGTGTTAAGCGTATCTTGCCATGGTTTGAGATACCACTATGGAGATTTTATTCCTCGATTCTGTTTCTGTTGTGAGGGAATTCTCTAATGTGTTTCCAGATGATCTCCAAGGACTTCCTCCTAATCGGGAGATCGAGTTTGGCATTGATATTGTGCCAGGGACTCATCCTATTTCCATCCCTCCTTATCGCATGGCTTCTTCAGAGTTGAAGGAGCAGTTGCAGGCTTTGCTTGATAAAGGGTTCATTCGGCCGAGTATTTCTCCGTAGGGTACTCCCATCATATTCATGAAGAAGAAGGATAGGACTATGCGGATGTGTATTTATTATCGTCAACAAAATAAAGTCAACATGAAGAACAAGTACCTATTGCCTCGTATTGATTATTTTTTGATCAGTTGCAGGGTGCCAAATTCTTTTGTAAGATCAATTTGCGATCTAGTTATTATCAGTTGAAGATTCAGGAGTCAAATATCCCGAAGCCTACTTTTAGAACTCGTTACGGCCATTACGAGTTCCTAATTATGTATTTTGGGTTGACTAACGCCTCTGCAGCCTTTATGGATCTCATGAACCGGGTGTTTAAGTTGTTCCTCGATTCCTTTGACATTGTCTCTATTGATGACATCCTTATCTATTCTCGTAGCCGTGAGGAGCATTATTATCATTTGAGGGTGGTCCTTCAGACCCTCCGTGATCGTAAGTTGTATGCCAAGTTCTCAAAATGTGAGCTCTGGCTTGATTCTGTGGCATTCTTGGGTCACGTAGTGACTAGTGAGGGTATCAAGGTTGATCCGAAGAAGATTGAGGCGGTGCAGAATTGGCCTCATCCTACCTCGTCGACGGAGATTTGTAGCTTTCTTGGTCTGGCAGGTTATTATCGGAGGTTCGTGGAAAAAAATTCCACTATTGCAGCTCCCTTGACTCGCCTGACCCAGAAGGCAGTTCAGTTTCGATGGTCTGATGAGTATGAGGCGAGCTTCCAGAAGCTCAAGGCCTTATTGACTTCAGCTCAAGTGATATCCCTTCCTTCTAGCGCTGGTGGATTTGTAGTCTATTGTGATGCATCCCGTATGGGCCTTAGCTGTGTTCTTATGCAGTATGGCAGAGTGATTGCTTATGCTTCCAGATAGATGAAGTCGAATGAGAAGAAGTATCCGACTCATGATCTAGAGTTGGCAGCTGTGGTCTTTGCTTTGAAAATTTGGAGGCACTATCTTTATGGCGAGCCTTGTGAGGAGTATACCGATCATAAGAGCTTGCAGTATCTTCTGTCTCAGAAGGATCTTAATGGCCGACAGCAGAGGTGGCTTGAATTGAGAGAAGATAATGATCTCACTATCCGATATCATCCTGGGAAGTCAAATTTCGTAGCAGATGCTTTGAGCAGGAAGTCTATGGGCAGTATGGATTTTCTTTATGCTCACATAAGACCTTTGGCCCGAGAGTTGCAGTCCTTTGGCGACTCCGGTGCGAGATTTCTTCGCCCATGCTCTAGCCGAGTTTTGGCATATATTGCAGCTCAGTCTTCCTTAGTCAGTCAGATTAAGGGGAGACAGTTCGAAGATTCTCATTTGTAGGGGTTGCGTGGTCGTGGTCGTGTCCTAAGTGGAGGAGTTCCCTCCTTTGAGCTTGATTCAGATGGCATTCTTCGATTTAATGGCCGACTATGTGTCCCTGATATTAGAGATTTGAGGCAATCAATGCTCCACGAGGCTCATAACTCACGTTATTCCTTTCATCCTGGCATTACTAAGAGGTATTAGGATCTCCGAGAGCTATATTGGTGGAAGTGAATGAAAAAGGATGTGTTTGATTATGTGTCTTGTTTCTTGAATTGTCAACAGGTTAATTCTGAGCACCGGAGACCGGCAGGGTTAGTTCAGGCATTGCTCATTCCTTAATGGAAATGGGAGCATATCATTATGGATTTTGTGGTAAGTCTTCCAAAGACCCTGCGCCACCATGATTCAGTATGGGTTATTGTTGACAGACTAACTAAATCAACTCATTTCATCCCTGTGAAGACTACTGATTCAACTCAAAGATTGGCTCGGATTTTCATTGATCGGGTGGTTAAGCTGCATGGAACTCTAGTGTCTATCATATCTTATCGCGGTTCCCAGTTCTGGCAGTCTTTGCAGAGAGAGTTAGGGACCCAGGTGCAGCTTAGCACGGCATTCCATCCTTAGACCGATAGTCAGTCCGAGTGGGTTATTTAGATTCAGGAAGATATGCTGAGAGCTACTACATCAGACTTCGGAGGCCACCGGGATGACCATTTGGCCTTAGCGGAGTTTTCTTATAATAATAGCTATCAGTCCTCCATTCAGATGGCTTCATTCGAAGCCTTGTCTGGTCGTAGATGTCATTCTCTGATCGGTTGGTTCGAGTCTCGATATATGGAGGTGATGAGTTTAGAGATGGTTCGTCGGACTCTTGATGTCTTTCGTGTTATTCAAGATCGTCTGCAGACCGCTCAGAGCAGAAAGGTTTTGTACTCGAACTGGAGAAGCCGAGAGTTAGAGTTCGAGGTCGGCGACATGGTATTTCTGAAAGTGTTGCCCAAGTGGGGTGTAAAGAGATTTGGGAGGAACATGAAGCTCAGTCCCAGGTCTATTGGCCCATTCCATATCAAGAATCGTATTAGTAAGGTGGCTTATCGGGTTGAGTTGCCAGCTTCTATGCCAGTTCATCTGGTGTTTCATGTATCGAAGCTCCGGAAGTGCATCTAGGATCCTTCCGAGGTGATTGAGTTAGATCCTGCTCAGTTAGATGTGAATCTCGCTTATGAAGAGTTCCCAGTTGCTATAATTACCAGAGGTGTCTGGAAGATTCGTTCAAAGCATATTTCGATAGTTCGAGTGTTATGGCATAACCGTCCTCATGAGGAGAACACTTGGAGCTTGAGTCTAGCATGCGAGAGAGATATCCCCACCTCTTTGATGATTCAAGTTTATCTTAGTCTCTAAATCTTGAGAATTATTATCGTTGTTTATGATTCTGGTTCCGTAATGGCATAGTAATATTGGATAAAAGTCATTGAAAGTTGGTGTAAGCGTTCTCATTAATTGTGTGAAATTAATCCAGACTCTGGCTCGTTCGAGGACGAACGAGAGTCTAAGTAGAGAAGAATGAAACGACCTTGGGTAGTCGTTTCTGGAGTTAGGACTTCGATTAGCGTGCCAATAATCTTAAAAGCTCCGTATGGTCCATTAAGACCTGTATGTAAAATTTGAGCTGACTCGGATCTCGTTTGGTTTGATTTTTGAGAAGGTTTCCGTTTTACTTGTCGGTAAAACTTAAATAGGTTTTCGAGCTCGATTTGAGTAAATGAACTCCGATTTGAAAACGAAAAGTTGCTTTAGGTTCGTATGGTCATTTTTTACCTGTAGCAATTTTCAGAAGTGAATTATGAGGTCGCTCGGATAAATTCGCTAAAATCCTAAAAGTTAAAAAATTGACCTCTTTCCGTGGGAGCCGTATCTTGAGTTCTAGAGATCCGATTTGAGTTCTGTCTTTGCGATCATAACACACAACTCTTGTATAACTCATGTGCAAAATTTGTGGTCATTCCAATCTTTTTAGGGTCCCATTTGGACCCCAAAACCAGCACAGCAGTTGCTTGTGCGAAAATGGCCTAGTAAGCTGCTATTTTTATGTATAAAAAGCAGATTTTTTTGCTCATTCTGGAAAAAATTCAATTCAGTCCATTGAAGTTATTTCCAAGGCAGAATTTAAGTGAAAAGTTGTTAGAAAGCGTCAGGTATCAATCCTATAGCATTCAATTGTGTTAATTCATAATTCCTGTGCTAGAATCTCTTAAAATTGAATTGGAAAATTGGGTTAGGACCCTAAAAATTATGAAATTAAGAAATTTGATGAAATTGAATCTGGATATGAAAATCAATGATACCATTGGACTCGTGGGATTATGAGGAGTCCAAAAATGTATAATTTATGGCCTTCAGGCTAAGCCCGGCCTAGGGGTATTTTGGTAATTTTTCTTTCTTCTTCGTCTAAAGGTTAAATATTCTTTCTTCGGGCACTTATAAGTGGGAATATATTTCTTTGGCTCAGAAACGAGTTATTCTGAGGGACGTTTTTGACACCGAATTTGTCCCGGAGGTTTTATATTAAATGTTTAACTATTCTAAAATTGAGAATCAATTTTGAAAGGTAAAGGTCATTAATTAATTTCAAATTAGAGGCCAAAATCGTTCCTAAGCTAAAATCAGTCCTATTTGAGCAACCCCCTTAATTCCCCTAACTTATTCTAAAAAGGGCTAAATCCGTCCTTACATTCAATTCTGGCTCATTTATGCAAAGCCATATATACATATCAAAACACACGCATATCAGCCAATTTCATTTCCCCCAACCCCAAATTTAACCCGATAACCCAAGGAAAAACCCTCGACCCGTGGCCTTTTCAAAATTCTTCAGCCAAAACGCATCCTACACTGAATCAAACGGTATCCAAACTAAAAAATTTTATCCTCTTCTCCGTACAGAGCTCTGTTGGACGATTTTCATGCGTTCATTTCGTCTAATTCAATCCAAGCCGGGGGTTTTTTGTGTCTAACGTTCGGATCCTTGAGATAAGGATGATAATGTACAATCCTTTAGGGGATTGACCATTTTCACCCTTATCCTACAAGGGAAAGGACGAATTTGGGCATGGATTTGAAACTTTGGAGCCAAAATCCTAAAACCCTAGCAGCGACTATATAAAAGTATGTTCTCTCATTTTTTTAGGGTCCAGTTTTAAAGTTGGGGGAAGTGGAATATCATTGAAAAACGGCAGCATCCAAACTTTAAAACTTTCTTCAGTTTTCTTTTAAGTTCAAGAAGTGTTGCTACTGTTTCTGCATTTTGTCTTGTGCCATCGCTTCGTTATTTGTATCGTCGCTTCGCCTTTCGAGTCGACAACCTCGTCTTCGCATTTATTTGAGTCGCTTTTCTTCGAATCCGCACACCCGGCTCGCTGCGCCGAAGCAGGTAAAACTTCGACCTCTCACAGTTTTTCTTTTTTTTTTTTTACTTGCTAAGTTATGATTTGTTTTATTTAGTTTACAGTGAATGTTCACTGTTTCTACAATTATGAGCATGATCTGATGTCAAATATATTAACTTTATGTCATTTAGTTTTAGCTTTTCGAAAAACATGAGGCACTAAGTGATTATAATACTTCATCTTGCTTAAGCTTAGTTTGATACCTTCCCTTGTTTATGTTGAGTTTTGTTACTATTATTATGCTGCTAGTTCTGAAGTAGAATAGAGAAGGTAGAAGTTTGTTGCCCAGTGCTACAGTTAATGTAAGTTTGTATGTTGGTTTACGAGTGGTGTGGAGAGTTCATTGTATGGTTCTTGGTCTGATAGAAGAGAGGGAGTTATAGAGGAGGTTTAAGGAGGTCAGCTGGTGTTGCTGAAATTGCTAGAAGCTGCTGGTTGGTTCTGTGAGCGTATGAAGGTGTTTAGGAGTTAGAAGTTTGGTTTAGGGTGCGAATATGCAGGTAGGTGAGGTGGTCTATGAGGATGAGTTCTGGTGGAGTCATGTTGTGTAAGATGTAGAGGTTTAAGAGAAGTAGTAGTAAGGTCTGCCCTGGTCACGTGTAGAAGTTGCTAGGGCTGTTTTGGCTTAATCTTGTCGCAGGGGTATAGATTGAATCTAGGGTCTGTTATGTTTGTTCCAGGTTTGCAAGGGTGTTGCAGCTGTGAGCAGGTTTAGGAGATTGGTCCTGGTGGATTATAGATAGTATGAGGGATGTTTTCAGGTGTAGGGGTAGTATGAGGGCTGTTCTTTTTTGCAGTTATAGGTTTAGTCAGTGTGCAGGGGTCTTGTTTGGGGTGCAGTGTGATGTCCTGGAGGTTTTGTGTGTGTATGTAGGTCTCGTAGTGTGTGTATGTTTGCAGGTAGCAACTAGGGTGTTCCAGGTTGGTTTCTGGTAGTCTTTGCAGGTAGCAAGTATATAGGGGGTTGTCCCTTGGTTGTATCAGGCAGTTAGTTTGCTTCTAGTAATGGTGTTGTAGGTTCTAGGGAGTCATAGGAATAGAGTAGTTGTTCAGGGGATGCTGTAAGTTTTAGAGGAGTTCGGAGGGCCTGTGTGTGTGAGCTTTATGTGCAGATGGTTGTGTGCTTTGTGTAGGAGATTGTTTCAGGTTGATTCTGCAGGTTGTATGGAGGAGTTTGGGATGGTTGTAGGTCCTGGTTTTGTGATGCCCTTAGGAAGTGTAAGTTATCTATTAGTTTTCTTGAATGGTGTTTAGCTTAAAATTTTGAATTCTTGCTTGTTATAATTCCTTGTTTTTCCTGGTGAATAAGACTATGTAGCAAACTGTGTTCAACTCATTTGTTCCCGATTGAATATTAGTTTAAGTCCAGACTATATTCACTATTCCTTGTCTGCTATGGTTCATTAGATGTATCTTTTCTGTTCCAGTACTCTGTTGTTATGAGCATGTATCTTTTGTCATCTTTGCTAAAGTCTTAAACTGTCGTGAAAATTCTTAAGCTATTGGAACATGTTTGAACTTGAAGCTTGCAGTATACTTGATCATTATGAATCTCCTCCTGTAGCCCATGTTTACTTAAAATATGGCAAACTTATGTTGAGATATTGCTTGACTGCTGGATATTGCGAAGTTATGGTTGCAATCCTTTATTTGGTCTGAGTCTGTAATGAATAACTTGGCATGTTTATATTTGTTTGGTTGTGAAATATAATGAGAATTCCATAGCTGCTGTAATACATTTGCATTTACATATTACATTAGATAGGCAACTACTTTTTTGTGCATGTAAAATTCAAGTAATGGCCATGAGAGCAAATCTTTTGGGTTTGTTGGTCGTATGTCAACATGACTATTCTGTTTCGTTTCCCGGAGAAAGCCATGTAAACATTTGGGAAATTTTGATCAGTTGCAATTTTTGGACGCGCTCATTAGGACTATCCAGCGTTTCAAAATTCATTGAAGAATAGCCAAAAATTCGTGCGCACACTTAAGCTCCATTAGCGTTGGAAAAACACCCCAGACAAATCCCATAACAAAAAACTGGGCTTTGATCAAAATTTGTTCAAAGCCCAAGTATTTCGTTATGGGACTGAACAAAATAATGGGACATTGAACTAACATGTTCAAAGGTCCCATTATTTTGTTATGGGATATAAAAAAATAATGGGATTTATTCCCATAACAAAGGTCCCATCAAAGGGATAAATTCCATTATTTTGTTATGGAACTTTATATATAAAGCTTCAGTCCCATAACAAAATGCTGGGGCTGTGAACAAGTTTTGTTCATAGCCCCAATATTTTGTTATGGGACTGAAGCTTTATACAATGTCCCATAACAAAATGCTGGGGCCTTGAACAAAACTTGTTCAAAGCCCCAGTATTTTATACTGAGGTTAGTTTACTGAAGCTTCCCAGTATAAATGTTGGGGCTTTGAACAAAACTTGTACAAAGCCCCAGTATTTATACTAGGATTTGTCCGGAAGTGGCTATTTCTCAGCGAATTTATTTTTGACGGCTACAAATCAATTAGCGCGCGCCAAACAGGCTCCTACACGAAATTTTTACTAAACATTTTTGAGTTTTCTATTTCATTTATTTAACTTGTTTGCTTATTTGTTTGAAACTTTATACCACCATTCAATTTTCTAAAAAATATGTTTAAACATGTACTAATCCTTATTTCCTTTATATTCTTGGCATGAACACTATGGAACGAGTTGAATAAAACTCACAAACGGGGATGGCTATACGCATTTGAAGTTATTTGATCCGCTCCGCATTTTTGGGACTTGATATCCCCGAAAATGTAAAAGAAAAAGAAAAAATGAAAACCTTGTGAACTACAGGGCTTGTATTGAGTTTGATATCCGGGTTCTACCTTCTAAACTCCTTCTCTCCCGTCCCCTTTAGAAAGCATGTTATAGGATCCCATAAATCGGATTAGGACTTTGCATGATTAGAAGCTTGGTAGGATAGCCGCTTTATCAAATTGTTATCTTATTGGATGTTTAGGATTGATTATACAATTGCTTATCCCGTTTCTTTGGGACTCGCCAATTAGTTTAAGATAATAGGAATCTTTGATTAACTATCGAGTGCAAAAGAATCAAAATTAAAATTGTATTCATTTATTCATTATTTATATTTAAGTTAATTATTTATTCATCTATTATTTATCTACTCATTAATTAAATTATTTAAGTGGTATTTATTTATAAATAAATTAATTAATTAATTTTTTCATTTATTTGATTATTTAACTTTAGTTAATTATTCATTTGTTTAATCAATTATAATTATTTATTTATTCACTTATTATTTATTTAATCAATTATTATTCATTTATTTCCTCATTTAATTGATTTCATATAAATATTTATCTATTAAATTAAATTATTATCTATTCATTATTTATCTATCCAACCAATCAATTAATCAATTATCATTATTTATCTCATCATTTATTTTATTTACTTAATTTTATTTAGCCATTATTTATTTAATTAATTAAGCAATTATTAATTAAGCAATCAACCATTATCTCATTATCCATTCAATTAATCTTAAGTTTGTTGTTTATTTATCTAAGTATTGGCATAATCAAACCTTATCTTATTATTCATTATCTATTTATCTTTATTTAAAATTTATCCTAAATTAATTATCTTTAAGTAAATTCGTGAAAATCGCCGGATGAACCGCTTTTAGCAGATTTTCGAAAGTGCTCCCGTTAGGGACCTTCTTTCGAATTTAATAGAACCACTTACCTAAGAATCTCTGAATTATTTTCCTTTAAATAAGGAATAAAATTGCACTCTTTAGTTAACTTAGGTTCCTAATAATCCTTAAATTAGGTGATTCGAAAGAAACCCTTTGAAGTCCCATTTTATTGAAAATACATCCCGATGCATATACTTGTGTGTGCATTTTTTTTTTTGGGAGGGTTCAACAGATGTCGGGCAGGAAAGGAAGTTATTCAGTAGTTATTCTGTCCCAGGACTCGAGGTAAGTGATGATATCCATTTCTTTGACGGTCCTTGGTCTTATTGATAATCTATTCACGCGTTCTTTGCGCTAATAGCTGCCGACAGGGTGTACTTATTACGTCACAACTTTGTTATATATTTTCTGGTTATGTTTCTTGATTTCTGGGTTGTTGTGTCATCTGAGGGCAGGAGGATTCTGCCTTAGGAGCAGGAGGATTCCAATCCTTGCATCATATGGAGGGTAGGAGGATTCCGCTCCGGAGTAGGAGGATTCCACTCCATTCGTTTGGTACATGTGACCCCATTGCATCATAATAATTCATGTCATCTTTATTGCACTGATTGTTGAACATTATATGACTAGTTGATATGTGATTTGTGCTTGTAATATATGCCTCTCGTTGTTTATATATTTCTGGTAGTTATTTTCTCCTCTCTTTTCCCTGGCTAGTTTATCTATTCTTGGAGATGGCTAGCCAGCCCCACTTACTGAGTTCTTATGGCTCACTCTCTATCTGCTCTTGTGTTGTCTTTTCGTTCGGCAGATTCCACTCCAGGACCTAGCCAGCAACGCGATTGAGCAGTCGGGACGTTCTTGCTGTCTGTGGTGAGCTAGCTTGTTACTTGAGTCCGCCAGCTATAGATGTTATTGTTATGTCTCATTTTTGTTTCCTTTGGGAAATGTATACATTTTTGGATTTCTTAGATGTCCGATCTAGGAATCTCTAGACTTTTGTTCTGGGTAGTTAGTTGCATTTTTGGGCAGCTTGTAATATTTGTGTTATACATCGTTTTTGAGTCCTCTATGTATTGTTTTAAGTTTCTTATATTTTATTATGCTAAGTTAAAATCTATAGGGTTCACCCGACAAGTCTAGGGGAGGTTGTCGGGTGCCCGCACAGTCTGTCCGAAAATCGGGGTCGTGTCAGAAGCAAATTCCCAAATTAACCGGTTCTGAAATGTAATCCCATTACTAGCTTGGCTGTAAAATGAAAAAATCAGCTTGTTGGTTAACATATTCATGAAAATAACCTCTTTATCTCGTGTGATCGCTTCAATTCGATTTCAGCAGCCACAATGCTAAAATTTTGGATCAAGTTATTCTTTAACTAATGCAATTTGAATTTCAATATAAAGCTGTCTAAAAGTATATTCTTGTCTCTCAATTCATCAGCATCCGAAACGTTCACTAAGTACAGTAAAGGGCATGTAAAGTCTCAGTTCCCATTTCCGTATAGTTGGCTTGGGAAGGGAAGCACTCTGTTCTACAATTAGTAAGCATCTAGTCTAAAAGATGAAAAACATACTTATAATTAGTCTAATAAGACCAGTACTAGTAGCAGAGAGGTTGTCAATAGAGTTACAAAAAAATTGAGGTTATGAAAGTCTATTATTTGTGCACGATCTCATACACATAGATATCATCGTTCTTGTTGCGTTTTTATAGTCCTGATTATATTGAGAGACAATATACCTTTAGACAGCTTTATAAAAAGGTAAGAGTAAATTTAATCGATTGATTCTTACTTTTGGTACTCAACACAAGCTGGATATGTTTCTCTTGACAGTAAATATATCGTTCGACTCAATAGCCAGCCAAAGTGGCTAATATTTAACTATAAGTTTTGAAAGATAAACTGGAAAGTTAAGGTCGATGTCGCTCATGCTTAATTATTTGGAAAACTTTTCAACGTTGCTTATTTTATTTTAAGAAGCAAATGAGTAATTGATTCATTTATCTTCTGGGGAAAAAAAAGAAGAAGAAAGAGTGAAAACAATTAGTTGGAGATTCCGCATGCATTTTGTACTTCATCGCCTTCTAGATTGACATCACCTTCATTGTTTCCATTTTCCACTGGTTTTCCCTAGGATTCGCGCAAATATTGACAAGATCTAAAATAATCTATGCTATGTACGTGATTATAAAATTCTCAAAGAAGTTAACTACAGCTGAACGCAACAAGAGTGTGTTTGACACATAATTTGAACCCAAAAATGTTGACAACACACCTGAAAAGGATGTCCTGTTGGATTCTATGTTGGACAGAGAATTTAGTAATAAACTAAATCAAGTGACTCTAGAAGAAAGATACATCTCAATTAATTATCATCAACAGTTAAACGGCCAGTATTTCTATGATATTTCTCCAACACTTGAGAAGCCTTACTGACTTTACGTTTCCTCCGCGTTGAAGCCGCAGGATGACTAGAGGAGCTCAACCAGCCGATGACAAGCATCCTTGTCAATAACCACTCATGTTTGGCAGTATGTACTATCAGAAAGGTAAGAAAGTACCAACATGCATTTGTTAGGCTAATTCGTGCATAAGGAGTTGTCACTCTTCTTGTGTACATACGTTCATCTTTCTTTTTTTTAATGTATGTTCAACATACTTCTAAGGAGTGTGCCAATTTGATAGTCTCTTCTAGTCTTTTATTTCAATTTGAGATGTCTTTTCACATGTTTGATTCATTAGAATGTAAGAAGTAGTTTTTTCCCTACAAGTCAGTTTTTGCAATTAAGACCACAAGTAAATGAAGAGACTCTTGAACACTTCGTATGCCCTACTACAACACTAGATAAGTAGTAGTCATGAATAAGAATCTTATAAAGTAATATTGTTATTTCCCAAGACACACCACTTTACTGTTTTAAGGACCGGTTCCTTAAATGTGTTCCTTTATTCAATACAACATTATGCTGAAACGACCTCGGTCAGTCATTTTAGAAGTTAGGACTCCGATTGGCGTGCCGATAATTTTAAAATATTCGTAAAGTCCATTAGGACCTGTCTGTAAAATTTGAGCTAAATCAGACCTCATTTGGCAAGCATCGGAAGAAGGTTTCAGTTTTTATTATCGATAAATATTAAAAAGAGATTTTTGAGCTCGGTTTTGGCGAATGAGCTCCGATTCGAAATCCGAAAGCGCCGTTAGGTTCGTATGATTATTTGAGACTTTTGTGATTTTTCGAAAGTGAATTTCGATATTGTTCGGCTAGTTTCCGCTAAAATGCCGAAAGTTAAATAATTTGACCTTTTTCCTTTAAATTCGCATCTTGAGTTTCGGGAGTCCGATTTGAGATCCGTCTTCGCGAGTATGTTACATATATTTTGTATAACTTACTTGAAAATTTTGGGATCATTTCAACTTCTCTAGGGTTCTATTTTAATTTTAATCATCGTAGCGATTTTATTATTTAAAAAAAAAAATTGAAAATTGAAAGTCGGTTAGTAAGGGATTTACTCCCTTATAAGCAGTAGCTATGATACAGAAACATAAACATACAACTTAGACAGAGAAAAGAAAAAGTTGGAAAAGAAAGAGGAAAAAAGGGAAAAAGGAGTGAAAAATAGTGAAATTTCTACCCCAAATCTTCAGGTAATGATGTTAACTCATTATCTTAGATTATTACGTGTGTTTGAATATATTTTTACGATAAAAATAGGGATATTAGATATCGCCCTAATGACTTAAATTGATAGCTTAACGGGTCAATTGGACCCCGATGATGAAAATGATTATATATTCGTACTCAGTGAGTTATGGGCAACATATAAATATATTTTATTTAGGATTTGGTCATGGGACTTTGAACCCTGTACATAGGCCTGGCCTGCATATTGCGTATGCGAATAGGGTATCAGGTTTCTAACTGGATTGCCCTAAAACATTAGGAATGAAGCCTTTAGCTTTATTTGATATAATTTTTCTGCTTATTGAATAGAGCGGGATCGTTTGGCAGTTAATCCAAAGGAAAAAGCAGTTGTTGAATAACAGGGCTAGCTTTGGAATACGGTAAGTGTTTATATCCATTTCTTTGGAGGCACTTGGCCTCGTGGATTTTCTACCACGTGTTCCTTACGTGTGTAGCTGCCGATAGGCGTACTCATTATGCCTTAGCTTTGGATTTAAATTCTATAATATATATTATGTCCTGTTATTGCTATTGCATTGGGAATCTTAGTATTGTTGAAACGACCTCGGTCAGTCGTTTCGGAAGTTACACCTTTTGAGGTGAATCACGTTCCAATTGTTTGGGACAATTGAGCCATCTGGTCGTGCTAAGAGATAAGATCCCTTGACGACTGATGCACATACCTTGTAGGGGCCTTCCCAATTGGGGCCTAGCTTTCCCGAATTTGCTTCTTGTGTGTTCTGAGATACTTTTCTTAATACAAAATCTCCAACTTGGAAGCTCCGTACGCGCAGTCCCCGATTATAATATTTTTCAATTCGCTCCCTTTGGGCGACTACTCGTACGAGTGCTAGTTCCCTTCGTTCTTCGAGGAGATCTAACTCTTCGGAGAGATTGATCGAATTGGATTCTTCGGTGGCATGTGCATACCGTAGGCTTGGCTCTCCAATTTCGACTGGGATTAGAGCGTCTGCGCCGTATACCAATGAGTAGGGTGTCTCCCCTGTACTCATCTTTATTGTCGTGCGATAAGCCCATAGTACGCCCGGCAGCCCTTCTACCCAACACCTTTGGCCTCCTCAAGGCGCTTCTTGAGAGATTCAACGATTATTTTGTTCGTTGATTCCGCTTTTCCATTGGCAACCGGGTGGTATGGAGAAGAAGTAATCCTTTTGATGTGCAAGTCGTCGAGAAACCTAGTCACTTTCTGGCCGATGAATTGTGGGCCATTATCCATGACTATTTCCTTAGGTGCTCCAAAGCGACACACGACATATCGCCAAAGGAAGTCAATGACCTCTGTTTGTCGTATCTTTGCATATGATGCCGCTTCGACCCATTTGGTGAAGTAATCGATGATGATTAACAAGAAACGTATTCCTCTTAGCGCAACGGGGAGAGGACCAACTATGTCCATTCCCCATTTCAAGAATGGCCATGGGGAGATTATTGAGTGGAGTGGTTTTGCCGGTTGATGGAGAAGATATGCAAACCTTTGACATTTATCACATTTCTTGAAGAAATCATTTGTGTCCTTCTCCATCTTATCCCAATAATATCCTGCGCGAATCAACTTGCGTGCTAATGCTTTGCCCCCAGAATGATTGCCACAACAGCCTTCGTGGACCTCTCGCATCACATAGTTGATATGATTTGGTCCTAGGCACTTTGCAAGGGGCCCTGAAAACATCTTGCGGTAAAGGTCATCGTTAATGATTGTATACCAAGCAGCTTTTATTCTGAGTTTGCGAGCGGCCTTCGCATTATCGGGCAAAGTTCCATGAAGAATATAGTTCGTGATTTCGTTCCGCCAGTCCCAATTTGTGTTTATAGCATTGACTTCGAACTTTTCTCGATCTATGGTCGTGCAGAGGAGTTGAACGACAACCGAGGAGCTGGCAGCCCCCATTTCTACTACTGACCCCAGAATTGCCAAGGCATCTACTTAGTGATTTTCTTCTCGTGGAATTTGGAGCGCTTCCCATTCGTCGAACTAGGCCAGAAGGTCTTTCACACGGGCAAGGTACACTTGCATTCTGGATTCTCGTGCAATGAAACCTCTGGTCACCTGATTGACTACTAGTTGAGAGTCACTCTTGAGTTTGATGGTGTTTGCTCCATAGCTTCGGGCTAACTCCAGTCCTGCAATTACGGCCTCATTATTAGTAATAAACGGGCACTTGATGGCCTGCCTGACGGTCTCTCCGGATGGGATGATAAGAACCAGTCCAAGACCGGATCCTTTGACGCACGAGGAGCCATCAGTGAATAGGGTCCATGCAATAGGAGCCGCATAGAGAATTGCATCTTTTTCTGCCTCAAGATATATATTAGCGCTAAAATCTGCTACGAAGTCTGCTAGGGCTTGTGATTTTATTGCTACCCTAGGCTGGTAGGTAATATCAAATTCACTTAATTCTATAGCCCATTTAACTAACCTTCCCGAGAATTCGGGTTTATGCAGAAGATTGCGCAAAGGAAAAGTTGTAAGTACAGCTATTGAATGACCTTGAAAATAAGGACGCAATTTACGGGCAGCAGTTACTACTGCTAAAGCCAGTTTTTCTAAGGGTTGGTAACGTGTTTCCGCATCAATTAGAGCTTTGCTATTGTAATAGATGGGAAGTTGTTTACCTTTTTCTTCTCGAACCAAGACTGCGCTTACCGAAGATTCTGAGACTGCCAGGTAGATTAGCAACTGCTCCCCATGCTGAGGTGTAGAGAGTAGTGGTGGATTGGACAGATATTTCTTCAAATCCCTCAGCACTTGTTGACATTCGGGGGTCCAGTCGAATTCCTTGTTCTGCTTCAGGACATCAAAGAAACTTTTGCACCGGTCTGATGAACGGGAGATAAACCTGGGCAAGGCTGCCACCCTTCCGGTTAGTTTCATGACGTCCTTCCGGCTGTGGAGCACGTCTGGAATTGATTCAATTGCCTTGATTTCAGCGGGATTGACTTTAATTCCTCGTTGAGAGATGATGAAGCCCAGAAATTTTCCTGAACCTACTCCGAACGCGCACTTCTCTAGATTAAGCTTCATGTTGTATTGGTCGAGTATTTCGAAAGCCTCTTTCAAGTGTGCAAGATGATCTTCTGCTCGTTTCGACTTGATCAGCATGTCATCGATGTATACATCCATGGTCTTCCCGATTTGATCGTGGAACATACGATTGACCAATCGCTGATACGTCGCACCTGCATTTTTTAATCCAAATGGCATGACTTTATAGAAATACGTACCTCTGCACGTTATAAATGATGTTTTCTCCTGGTCGTTGGGATCCATCAGTATTTAACTGTACCCTGAATATGCATCAAGGAAGGTGAGCACCTCCTGCCCGGCGGTTGCATCAATAAACTGATCTATCCAGGGAAGAGGATATGAATCCTTTGGATAGGCTTTGTTTAAATCAGTGAAGTCAATGTAAACTCGCCATTTCCCATTTTTCTTGGCCACAACGACCACGTTGGCTAGCCAGTCTGGGTACTTCACTTCGCGTACAGATCCAATCTTCAGAAGCCAATCAACCTCATTATTTATGATTTGGTTCCGCAAAGCTCCTTGTTGGCGCTTCTTCTGCTTCACCGGACGGTGGTACGGGTCGACATTCAGCTTGTGAGAGATAATTTTCAGAGAAATACCCGTCATGTCTGCAAGTGACCAAGCGAACATTGTATGGCGCTCTTTGAGGAATTGCAGGATATCTCCTGGTAGACGTTCATTTAACTCCGTCCCCAAGTAGACCTTCCACTCCGGCATGTCTGCGAATAGTTCCTCTGGTTCCAAAGCTTCCACGGTCGGTGTGTAACTCTCTCGTGCCTCTAGTTTCGTGATGAACTCCAGGACCTCATACTCTACTTCTCCATTTGCTGCGTCAGATCCTGGTTGCTGTAATTGCTATTTGCTTTCTTCGGGCAGCTTGAAGGCCACCGACAAGCAGTCTCGATCAGAGCGTTGCTCTCCTCGTACCTCACGTACTGCCCATTCTGATGGGAATTTCAATACCTGATGATATGTGGAGGGAACAGCCTGCATATCATGGATCCACGGTCTTCCAAGGATAATGTTGTAGGCCATGTCTCTGTTGATAACATGGAACACCATATCCTTTGCCACCCCCTCGACGAGAGTTGTGAGAGTGATCTCGCCAAGGGTCTTCTCGCTTGAGTTGTTGAAGCCGAAGAGAACCCGTGATACTGGCACGATCTTCACCATTAACTGCATCTCTTTGACGACGCGTGACTGAATGATGTTCGCAGAGCTGCCCGTATCAACGAGCACTCTTTTGATATCATACTCGGCCACGCGCAATGTTATGACTAATGCGTTAACATGCGGGAACTGCAAGCCTTCCGTGTTCGAAACATCAAATATTATTGTTTCTTCTAGCCGTGGACGCTTGGTCTTTGTAATAGAGACCTTTGCGTACTTCTTCGCTGTGAAACAAGGGAGTCAACTTCGATCCCGCCCGAGATAACGTTGACTGTCATCTTCGGGGAAGATGCCCGTGGAGGGCCAGATTTTTTCTGTTGAGCCCTCGCATGAGTTTGCTTTCCCTTCTCGGTTAGGCTCTCCTTCAAGAACCCCTGTTTCAATAGATGTGCGACCTCGTACCTTAAGGCCTTGCAATCTTCAGTGGTCTGACCATGGTCGCGATGAAATTCGTACCATAGGTCCTGGTTTCTCTTGCCTGGATCGGTTTTCATGTCCTTCGGCCACTTGACCTTGTCGCCCATATCTTTGAGCGCTGCAATCACTTCAGTCATTTCTACGTTGAAGTTTGGTAAACTCGAGGCTCCACGAGCGCTTGATTTTGAATTGTCTCCCCGTGATAGCCCTTTGTTGTTGCGACCGCGCCCCTTGGAGTTGTTGCGTGATTGGTCGGGATACGGTTCATAACGTACATCTGACCTTTCCGACTCCATATTTCCGCCAGAGCCCCCGCTTCGTGATTGGTTCCTTCCTCGGGCACTGGTTCCTACCAGCTTGTCTTCATCAATGCGTACCTTGGAATTATAGCTATTTTAGATATTCGACCAATCGGCTGCTGGGAATTCACGAAGAGATTCGTATAGCCTGCGCGTAGCCTCTGAGCTTTTGACATCCAAACTGTTGGTGAATGCAATGGCCGCCCATCTGTCCGGTACCTTGGGTAACAACATGTGTTCCCGTTGAAAATGGTCCACATATCTTCGGAGAGACTCGCCGGGCTTTTGCTTGATCTCGAAGATATCCTCCACGCGAGTTTCCGTCTTCTAGGCGCCTGTGTGGGCTTTCACGAACAGTTCAGCCATCTCCGTAAAGGACCCAATGGAGTTTTGTGGCAACATTGATTACCATCGTAGAGCTCCATTCGCTAGGGTCTTCACGAACTTCTTCAACTGGACTGATTCGATCTCCTCATCGGTGAGATCACTTGCTTTTATAAAATTGCTAAACATCATGAGATGATCATTGGGGTCAGACCTCCCACGATATCTCGGAATGTTTGGCATCTTGAATGTTTTTGGTATCGCCTTTGGTGATGCTTCCTTCTTCCAAGGCCTTTGCGAATAGCGTTGAACGTCGACCTTCTTTAATGTGGGTGGAGCGCCTGGTATCTGCTCAATCCTCTCGTGGAGATATTTTTGAAGTGCTTCTTGACTCTCTTTGAATTGCTTGGTGAGTGCCTCCATAACGACGCTCATTTTAGTGGACACCGCGGATCCTCCATTCTGATTTTGGTTTGCTTGGGTCATCGGATCCATTGTTCCTCCGTTGTTGGCCGCATTTCGTTCTCCATCTTGCCTCGAAGTACGTGAAGAAAGAACATCTCGACCTTGGGCTGCAGGATTAGTCCTCGTAACCGGAGGGATTTGCCGTCGAAGAGAATTGATCGCCTCATTTATTCCTCTGTTGACCTCGTCTGTTGCTGCATAAACTCAAAGATCATCTCTTGGAGGTTCCTTTGATCAGGGAAAAGACTCTTATGGCGTCGTCTTCTAGGCGGGGTTACGCTAGGAGATTGTCCGCGCCTGTGCCATGGTCTTCTGGGCCCTTGGGAAGAATGTTCTTGCCCGTCGGATGAGTAGTCTGGAGAGTAATTGGGACTGGCCCGAGGGGCACGCTCCTGACCGTTATCCGCCACAGTCCATTGTGAATCGCTTTCTGCCATGTTAGTTACAAAGAAAAAGGTCGACAGAAAAGAGTACAATGCAGGAAAAAGACAAACTATAAACCTATAGAGACTATTGACCGACTCCCACTGTGGTCGCCAAATTGTTTAACCTAGATCCGATTTTAGGCCAATTAACAATTAAATTTATATTTGCGGAGTCACGATCAATAGTTTAGATTAAGAATTTAGCCAAATTAAACACGGAATTGCACTAATTACTAGATTATAAATATAGGCACGATTTCCAATGGTGATAATTGACGATATAGAAATAATAAGAGATAATCGAAAGTAAATAAGATTAAAGCGTGAATAAAATAGATAGAAGGAACTGTATCGGATCACTTGATCCCGGTGAGGATTCCTCATTACTGATTATACTTGGAGGCTTGAGAACAAAGTATCCAGCGAATATAAATGATGAACAGTATTATGCAAGAGTAAAAGAGAGTGTTCTTATTGATATTGTAGACAGATGATAGAATGTGTGTTACAATGATTCAAGAACGAGTGCTATTTATAGATCTGCTAGGCATCCGTTGGGTTTGTAACCGCTGGGTATGTATCCATTGGATACGTAACCGCTGAGTGTGTAACTGTTGCCTTCATGATTATTCGTTAAGCAATCGTGTATGATAAGGTAACCATTCATTCAAATCGCACTGATTTGGGAAGCGTTACATTATTGCTCTGGGCCTGCTAGTGGTAACCACCTGGCCAGTCATCTGTCCGTTAAATGTCTGTCCGGGAAAACCCCTGCCCGTGCCACGTGGCAGATACGTGTCACTTTTTAGGTGACGTTGGTTTTTATCCAATACAGTTAGGTTCAGTTTTAACTGGTTCACCTATGTTCTTAACCTTTTTCCTTAGTTCATAAGTTTTCAAATTACCTATAAGCTCATCTAAGGATAAGGTGGTAAGATCCTTGCTTTTTATGATAGCACAAGCTTTAATCACCCAAGAATCTGGAAGAACCTGGTTAGGATTTTTTATACTCTATCTTCAACAGTAAAAACCCTTCCTGAAGAAATAAGTTCAGATGAAATAGCACTAATTCTAGTGTACATTTCAAAAATTGATTCTCCTTCTTTCATTTTAAAGCTTTCATATTCAGCAAAAAGGAGTGTACCTCTAGATCTTTTTACCTGACTTGTTCCTTCATGTGTAACCTGTAGAGCATCCCAAATTTTTTTTGCAGTGGTATACCCTCTAATTCTAGTGCACTCATCAGGACTGAGTCCACAGACAAGCCACTTCCTTGCTTTGGCATTCTTTTCCCACTGCCTTAAGTCTTCAGCATTGCATTCCCTTCTGATTTTGGGAACATCATTTCCTTCAGCATTCTTTTTCTGAAGATGATATCTCATTCTTTCCTTCCACCATGAGTAGTATTTTTCATTGAACAAAGGTGCCCTAACAAGTTGACTGACCCTCACCATTTTCCTGTGATGTACTCATTCTAATCTTAGGTGTTAGCCTTTTCAAGGATAACCCGCTCTGATACCAATTGTTATTTTCGAAGACACACCACTTTACATTTTTAAGCACCAGTTCCTTAAATGTGTTCCTTTACTGTATTATATGCGGAATTAAAACTGTAAGTAAATGAATACCCAATATTAGCGTGGAAAAACCCCTTTAACTCGGGATCAAAAAACCACGACCTACTCTTCCAAGTAGGATTTCAACTTCACTATGTAAAAGACTCACTTGGTTACAAGACTACCTTCTTACTAACCTAGGACTAACTCTAATCCTTTAGTGACCTCTTTCACGATCAGTAAAGTTTCTTCAAGTACACGACTTGAACTGAAATGATACAACTCGATAGTACCTACTACAGTTGAACTAAGACTGAACTTTGATAAGATTCAATCTAAGAAACATGCTCTTACTTAGTTCCCTGTAGCTTAATGATTACACAAATACGATTAAAACTCTTTCATGCTAAGACTCGGTTCTCTTTGTAATTGTGTATTCTTCAATAGCTTAAATTCTCCTGGTTTTATAGCTTGCATAATCCAAGAAGTCTTGAGCAATTAGAGCTCCAAAACTTCCATGAATTTGAGTCCTAATTGAACTCTTCACTAGATCACCCGAAATCCTTTAGCCCTTATCCACTCTTATGCAATCTTTTCATATCACGTTTGGACCTGCATAATTATCAAAATAAACATTAGACTTAGGATAATAAATAATATTTCATCTTAAATGATTTTGCATGAATTATCTATTTAGCTGCAGTGATTCAAAGGAACATGTCCTTGGATCTGTTCCTTAGTCATCAATTAAAACTTCAAGCATATCCAAGCTAACAACTATAAATATAGGTAAAGCCCCAAAGACTAAATAATAAATGGAAGAAAATTAAGCAGCGAGATGGAGACTATGCAAGGCAATAATCCTTCCAACAGTAGTGAGACCCCAAAAACCGAACAGGCAATAGAAGCGGGAAATAGTAAGCTTGCAGAGAAGTTTGCCCTTCCTACTAAAAAGGAGGCAGAGGAAATTATCCGTAATTGGGCTTATACAGCTTTGAGAAGGAAGGCGTCATCACCTGCAGCACTACGTGCTATGGCGCAGGCACTGCTCATGAAACTAGATTTGGAAATACAAAAGCTAGAGTACGTGTTATTAGGCTGGGATATTAGAGGAAACGACATAACTGATAATGTCAACGAGTTAAAAGATATTATGGATGCACAGCAGGAGGTTTTAGATGAAGTGGTAGCTTCACAGAGGGAGTTGATGGAGAATTCTAAAGGGCTGAACTCTGCATTACAAGATGCTATCGCAAATAAGGATGGGAAGGATGTAGCGATGTTCTTAAGTCTAATGAGAATGAGTTTACACAGTGTTGCTTACACATATTTTCGAAGAGGGGATGCTCAGGATGCTTTGGAAGAGTTTTTTAGGGGACTGGACGCACAAACCTGGATCCGTCTCTGTGATAATCATAATGGCGGTCAGTCTGCTGTGCATAAAGCACTCTGCCAATTTGCAAGCAATTATAACAAGAAGCAGGAGGAAGCCAGAAATGCCGAGGCTTCATCTAGATAGCAAATATTAGTACGGATTATTTTACCAAGTTATTAGTTTCTGCGACTGTTTTACTGTACCTAACAAGAATATACATGGAAAGAACATTAAATTCTTATTATAACATACTAGAAAACGAGAATCTAAAAGCAAGCACTGAGGAAACGCCACATATGGTAGCAAATGCTTTTAGTTTGTGTAATTCCATGTCTATGTATGTATCAAAAAGAATTGTTCTATGCATTAGTTTTCTTCCCACAAACTGATATCTTGACCTACAGAACTGGATGGATCTATCATGTAACTAGTAGGTGAACATGCATTGATTATCTCCAATAATAACTATTGGATAGCTAACATTGTAAGATTAACAAAAAAGGACACTTTCAATACAGTAAGTTATCCGATATGAGCGCAAAAATCATCACCATAGAAATATGAATGGTGGATTTCACCAATAAAAAAAAGGTCTTACAAGGCACTGGTGTTCAATAATAATGTTGAAATTTTAAACTTGGTGCTATAACAGAAAAGCAACAAGAAAGCTCTATAAAACCCTCCAGTGTGAAGGTCAGTGTATCAGCTCCATTTTTGAGTTGTGTAATCAGAGTAGTTTTATGTAATTAGCAGCAGCTGCACCCTCCTCTGAAGAACCAGAAACAGATACAAAATGTAAAGGAGTAGAGAAGGTAAGTGATGGCCATGGCATTGGTACTCCAACTGAACTCAACATCATCCTTGCCGAAAGCGCTAGAATTAGTCACTTCCCTAGATTTGTTTAGTACAAAAAAGGAACACTCTGCGCATGGCTATTTGTCATAATCGATAGAAAATCTCAGTTAAAGCAGACAGAATGTTCTTCAGTCAATGTTTCTTTAAATCATATTACAGGGAACTGCAAACAAGCTGCAAATATCATTCAGCCCAGATAGTTGACTATTCAATTGTGCTTTCATGGGAAACAAGGAACTGAAACCATGCTTTTGCTGATCATATTCCCTGGGTCTGTACGAGAAAAAGTAGTCTTGTTAGTCTTGCAATAGTAGAAAGTCATACATTTAAGAAAAAAGCTTAGAAGGTGCAAATAGTAAGAATAATGAAATGTATCTGAAACATATGGGAGCAAAAAAAAAGTTCAGTAGCAGTTAAGACTAACCTACATTATAAAAGTCAAAGACAGGAATGATCAAGCAAAATTTCGTTGCCATCATCATTTATTTGTAGATGTTCCATAGTATTCTATGAACTTCCATGAAGGCCTAGCAGCATCAGTCAGAGGTCTTCCACATTCCATTTAGCCAACTGACCTTGGTTGCAAATTCCTCCAAATCCACAATTGCTGCCTCCAGTGAGTCTGACTTCATTGAATTTAATCGAATATCACTTCTGGTTCTGAACCTGAGGACGAGTAGAGAAATGAATCCTTACAGTTGGCCCTATACTTTTTGCTGCATAATCTCCAATATATGAACCAGGGTCACAACCAGACCAAATACTTCCCCTTGATGAGTCTGCAGCCTTTTCTGAATCAACATTTTTTTTAATTTGTTCCTCTAACTCTTTGGATTCAAGGCCTCTTTTCTAATCTAAGGCTGGTAGAGATTTTGCAGATACTTATATGATAAGATGAAGACGCATAAGATGTGGTTCGATTCAATGTATCTTTTGATCTGTCTTCACCCAGATTTGAATTCAACAGAAACAGAGCACCTTGTCCAAATATATCTTCAAAGTTCCTCTCTGAGGCCAATCTTTTCATTCCAAAGTGAAGCATATCACGTTAAATGCCACCAAAAATGTCGAAGGAACCACGGACAACTTAGCACCTTGGAAATCAAACTTACCATTTTTGTGTTTCTTTAGTTTCTCTTCATCAATTGCTTTTTTTGTTAACCTAAATTTGCGTAAGATTCTAAATTATGTTGCTATGTGCATAATACCATCAAAGATAATGTATTGACAATGTAAGTTAGCTTCATTACTTGTCTGGATGTAAGCATGTAACAAGTCTAATTAACTAATAATAATAAAGCTTATTTAATTTAGAAAACTGTATAGCATGGGGAATGTTAGACGATTGGACTTCAACTTAAATCATAATAACCTAAGGAACCCCAAACAAATTGTGAAAATAACTCAGCACTGCAAGTAGAAAATATGAGATTAAAAAGGTGGAAAACCATAAGCGCATACAGCAGAGTGGGCAGCAACAGTTCAAATTCCACAATAAATCCAGATTGTCAATACTCCATCGCATTTAATAGTATGGTTTTGAACCTTTTCAAAAGACAATAAAAATAACACTGGGTCCTTATCAGTTGGTTCTGGATCTTTTGCTGGATGTTGTCACGCTTAGAGGATGGTACCTGCTGCACTAAAGAGTGTTCCTAGCTGTTAGTACTAATTAGCCGTTATGTTTTAGATATTGAAGTTGTAATAATAGCAGTCTAGTCCCTAAGTTAGTTTATTTTAAGCTAAGTAATCCCTACGTGTATGAGTTGTTAAGTAGACAGGTGGCATAGGAGTTTGTGCATTTTTTGGAATCCAATGTTGGTGGATATAACAGCTTTACTCATTTGTGGGAATTTTATCCAGAAAATATTTATCAAATTACTTCTCTCTCTTCTTCCTTATCTCTTTTTCCTTTCTCTTCATTCGAATCCACCATTATTGTAACTTGTGCTTCTGCTCTTGTTACAAATTGGTATAAGAGCTACTTGGGCTTAGCTATGGCGAACAACGATCTAGTAAAAGGTTTGGAAAATGAATGAAAGCTATGAGAGTTCAGCTAGATGCATTATCACTGACACAACTACAAGGTTTGAATCAATCTTCACTACCCAAAATACATTTCAATTGCAGCTGAATGAGACCCAAGAAACCAATCGGAAGCTCGACTTTATTATTTCGAGCTTGGTTTTGCCTCAGCAATCGGAATCTGCAACTCCGGCGACGCCACCAACCACAGCAAATACTCCGACACCACCAACCACGGCAACTACTTCGACTGTCGTGCCAGTTCTTCCGTTCACTGGAATTTCAACGTACAAACGAGGCCAACCCTCAGGTACTCAATCCCCTTTACCTATGTCACAAGCTATTCTTACCCCTTCCACTTACCCTGTTGGTCGAGGATTCACCTTTCCTCCAGCTTCGAACTTCTCTAGTCCTACTATTTTTCAAAACCCCTCATATTCATCTAAGTCACCATTGCTTCCGACCCCTGTTAATGCTAATGAAAACCATAGTAGCTCAAAGATCATCAAAGCTAAGCTTAACTTTCCTGAGTTTGATGGGAATAACCCTCGTGGTTGGCTTAGAAAATGTGAAAAGTTTTTTGAGGTTTACAATATTGCTGATTTTGAAAAGTTAACCTATGCTGCTATTCATGTGAAAGATAAGGTGGATGTGTGGTTAGACAGCTATTTGGTGAATCATAGGGGAAGAGTTACCTGGCAGAGATTCTGTAGTGAAGTGTGTAGGCGTTTTGGTAATCTAAGGCCACAAGATATAGTGGATGAATTTAACAAGATAATGCAAGTAGGAAGTGTAGATCAGTATCAGGAAAAGTTTGAAGAGCTGGTTAGCTACATGAACATTCTTAACCCTTTGTTGAATGAATCATACTATGTCTCTAGTTTTATCAGTAGATTGAAACCTGAACTGAAACCTCTGGTGAAATTAGCTAATCCTACCACTGTTCTGGATGCCTATGAAACTGCTAGGTTGTACGAAGAGTCATTTACTGCATTAACTAGATTACAACCCACCAGACATGTTCCTACAGTCACTTACCAAAGACCATTAGATATTACTTATCCCAGAGCACCCCAAAATCCTAGAAATGTTCCCATTCCAGCACAACCACTAAGAATCACTTACCCCAACCAAAGAACCTCTGTACTAGCTCAGAACCAAGCTCCCTTCAAACCAAACACCAATGAAGTACTAAGGGAAAGAGGTCTCTGTTACAAATGCCATAAGAAGTTCTTTCCTGGTCATCAATGCAACCCTAAAACTCTTCATGCCTTGGAAGGGAAAGAAGAAGACGCAGACATTGAAGTGGAAGAGTTTGTAGATGTGCCTGACACATTTGACACTCCAGAAAAAGAGCAGCATGCTAAAGTATCTTTGAATGTAGTAATGGGAATATCTATTGTTGATAACCCTTCTACCATTAAGTTATTGGGATTTGTTAAGAAGATTCCCTTGATAATTCTCATCGACAGTGGCTCAACTCATTCATTTGTTGATCCTTATATAGTGAAGCTGCTGAAGCTACCAGTGCACCTTCTTGCTACTCCCATGAAGGTGACAGTAGCTAATGGGCAAGCAATGTATTATGAGAGTGTATGTCCAACTTTCACATGGAAAATGCAAGAAGAACTGTTTGTTGCAGACCTGAGAATGCTCAAAATTGGTGGTTGTGATATGCTCCTGGGAATGGATTGGATTGAGCAAGTGTCACCCCTCATTCTGAATACTAAACCACACAACTTGTCTTTTGTAAAAGAGGGTAGGATGATTACCTTGTTAGCATTACCAGGAAAACCTCAAGCCTTTACTGCTTACCATGAAGAAATTGAGAAAATGTTTCATAAGGGTACTTGTGAAGTGATTGCTGAAATCACTATAGTGGCTCATGAGTCTGAAACAAAAGAGATTTACCCTGAAGTGGAGGAGTTGTTGGCTAACTATGCTGACATTTTTATAGAACCCACTGAGCTGCCTCCTCAAAGAAATTGTGATCATGTTATTAATTTGACTCCTGGAGCCCAGCCTTTCAACTTGAGGCCATATAGATACTCACATGACCAGAAAAGTGCTATTGAAGCCATCATTAATGACATGTTAGAAGCCGAAACTATAGTCCCAAGTCAGTCCTGTTTTGCTTCTCCTGCCTTGTTGGTAAAGAAGAAAGATTCTACTTGGAGGCTATGTGTTGATTACAGAAGATTGAACAGCCTGACTGTGAAGAACAAGTATCCTATCCCTATGACCGAGGATCTTTTAGATGAACTGCATGGAGCCTCATTTTTTTCTAAGATTGACTTAAGATCAGGATATCATCAAGTAAGGATGAGGGATTCTGATGAGTACAAGACTGCTTTTAGAACTCATCATGGACTATGGCAGTTCAGAGTCATGCCTTTTGGGCTGACCAATTCCCCTGCAACCTTCCAATCATTGATGAATGAAGTGTTTAAAAACCAGCTAAGGAAATATATACTGGTATTTTTTAATGATATACTAGTGTATAGCAAGAATTTGCAGGAGCACTTGAAGCACTTGACTGCAGTATTGGAGTTACTCAAACAGAATAAACTTTTTGCCAAAAAGAGCAAGTGTGATTTTGCACAGTCACAAGTAGAATACCTTGGACACATCATATCTGGGGAAGGAGTGAGCACATACCCCAAGAAAGTATCAGCTATGGTGGAATGGCCACAACCTGTGTCAGTTGATCAAACTGAACTGGAATAGCAAGCTGCTCAGCTGATCTCGGAGAATCTTGAATCACATTATCTTCTGTTAGAGATGTAACTGGAGCAGAATTTTTCAATTCCATAACAAAGGGAAGCAGTGCAAAGTCTTTCTTATTATTCTAATTTTCTATATATATTTTGTAGAAATCAATCCAATCCCTACCAAAGGGTGACCTTTTCTTTGGTTTGGTAACAGGTTTTAGATCGTTAGAAACCTGAGAGATCCCCCTCAAGTCCAAGTTGGACACCTAACAGTTCGTAGTTATAGTACCATAATTGGTTCAAGCACACGATATAGAACTTGCCACCACAAATCTCTAGATGCTTCCAAGCATTCGGATGAGATATTCGAAATTCCTCGTCAGAAACAATCCGACTATAAGGAGTATAATCAACCTGTAAAGAGAATAAAAAAGAATTTAGCACCAATGTTAATCAAAAGGAAAAGAAAAACTAGAAAGGATAAAACCTCTTCTCTAGCTCGAATTGCGAAATCTTTGAAAGAATTTTTGTCGTGGCGTGACAAAAGCATAGTCCACTCCCCAGCAAGGGGGATTGTTCTTGGCAACTGAACGCCATCATCGAAATAAGCCCTAGTCATTTTAGGGAGACGCTCCATAGCAAAGAGCTACAAAGGAATAAAGAAAAGAAATTCAAAACGCTATAATTAGAAATATACATAAATCATTAGACACAAATGACTTACCTGGATAAGCAAACAGCTTGCGGAAAAATATTTAATACTCTTCATCTCCTTCAAAGTATATTGAGTGTGGGCCAACATAGCAGACCCCCAAGCAAAATTATTTATCTGTGTCGTATCCACCAATGCATACAAAAAATCTAATGGTACAGATGATCTTCTACTTGCACACATTGAATTCACAGGACAAATCACGCAACCTAAAATTTAAAGGTAATAAGCTCTAATATACGGCTGTATATCAGTGCAATCATTGGGAACATGAGCAAACTCACTCTTCAACCATGTCAAATTCAGATATTGAATCTTCACTTCTAGTGAGAGAAAGCAGTTATAGAGAGAGAAAGCTGAGGGGGAATGAAAATATCTAAGATCTGTTAATAGACAAAGTTGGTACACAGCTGGATATATACATACACACCACCGACTAACTACTCTACTTCCTAAAATACATAAATCATCATCAACCTTTTAACTAACTACACTTTGACCCCTAACTATACATACTACCTACTCATGCTAAAATAATTAACAATCCAATACTCTCCCTCAAGCTGGAGGGTGAAGGATGTTGAACACTCCAAGCTTGCCAAGTAGATAGGAATGTTGTGCAGAACTCAACCCTTTCGTGAACAAATCTGCTTGTTGATCACCAGTACTAACATACTGAGTCTTCAGACTTCCTTCCTTCAATTTCTCCCTCACAAAATGGCAATCAATCTCAATATGTTTAGTTCTTTCATGAAATACCAGATTAGCAGCAATTTACAATGCTGCCTCGTTATCACAAAACAACACGGCTAGCCTGTCTAATTGCAGCCCCAATTCAGTGAACAAACCTATCAACCATGTAAGCTCAACTGTTCTGGATGCCATACTTCTGTATTCTGCTTAAGCACTACTTCTTGATACTGTATTCTGCTTCTTTGATTTCAGGGAGATCAATGAATCACCCAGCTTGATCACATATCCACTGACTGACCTCCTAGAAAATAGGCAAGCTGCCCAGTCTGAATCATAGTACCCTATCAGTTTATCAACCTGATTCCTCCTGAACAAAACTCCCATGCCTGGTGCTAATTTGATGTACCTCACTACTCTTAATACTGCATCCATGTGGGACTTCTTTGGCTCTTGAAGAAATTGACTTAAACTCTGGACAGTATAGCTGATATCTGGTCTGGTAATGGTCAAATACAGGAGCTTTCCAATCGGTATTTGATAGCTAGTAATGTCTTCTAGAATTGGATCATTAGCATGTCCAACCACTTTATCATATTCTACTGTAGTTAATTTTAGATTCACCTCTATGGGTGTGCCCACTGGCTTGGCACCACTTAAATCAAGATCAGATATAAGCTCCAGTGCATACTTCCTCTGATTTAGAAGAATGCCTTCCCTTGATCTCAGTACTTCAATGCCTAGAAAATATTGTAGCCTGCCAAGATCCTTCATCTTGAATTCTTTGTTTAAGACTTATTTTGCATCATGTATCATAGTATCTGAGCTTCCAGTAATTAGCAAATCATCTACATAGATCAAGATAATGACTATGTGTCCCCCTGCTCTCTTTGTGAACAGTGAATAATCATAAGCACTTTGAATAAAACCTGCTCTCATTAATGCATCTGTCAGCTTGATGTTCCACTTTCTGGAGGCTCGCTTAAGTCCATACAATGACTTGAGCAACCTGCACACTTTCTTCTCCCCCTTTCTTTGGAAACCTTGAGGTAGGTCCATATATACCTCCTCATACAAGTCATCTTGCAAGAAGGCATTAAACACATCCATATGATAAAGTTCCCAGTTTTTTGAGGCAGCTAGTGCCATCACAGATCTAACTGTCACCATTTTTGCAACAGGTGAAAAAGTTTCATGATAATCCAAGCCTTGTTTTTGACTGTACCCCTTTGCTACTAGTCTTGCCTTAAATTTTTCAATCTCACCATCATATTTATACTTGATTTTGTATACCCATTTTGATCCTATAGGCTTCTTACCTTTGGGCAAGTCAACTACCTCTCAAGTCTTGTTATCCTCTAAAGCATCTACCTCTTGTTGCATTGCCTCTATCCACCTCTTGTCTTTCACTGCCTCATGAAAACTGCTTGGTTCTTTCATTACAGAGAAGGCTGTCAAGTACTGTTTGTATTGGTCAAACATGTTGGCATAAGATAGGTAGTTGCAGAGTGGGTAGATACAAGTGTGTGCCTGGGATGATACTGTAGGTATGACAAAGTCCTTCATCCATGTGGGAGGCTTCTTGGATCTATTTGATTTCCTCTAGTCTGGTTGTTGTCCCAGCTGTGATTCCACCACTTCAGGGTGGTCAGGTACTTGAACATGATGTTCATATGGACTCAAAGGTATGTTATTATGCACAGCAGATGGACTTGCTTCATTGGTTGTCTCTTCACTAGGCATGGTGTGGCTATGAACCTCAGCATCAGTCTCATTATCCAGAAGAAAGTTTTGAACATCATCTTCTTGATCAGTTCCATATTTTGACATTTCCTGACTAAGAAAGTCCTGGAAGTCATGATCTGAACATGCAGTCCCCATATTCTCCTTAAAAGGAAATTTATTCTCCCTGAATGTAACTTCCTTGCTTATAAAAAAACAGTTAGTTTCAAGATCTAGTAACTTGTACCCATTTTGTGTTGTGGAGTACCCCATGAATATTGCTCTTCTAGCCCTTGCTTCAAATTTATCTGTTCTTATCAGATTTGTTGCATAACACAGGCAGCCAAATATTCTCAAGTGATCTACTACTAATGGCTTCTTGTATAGCAGTTCATAGGGACTTTTCCCACCAAGTATCTTGCTAGGTGTTCTGTTGATCAAGTATACAACTGTTTTCACACATTCACCCCAGTATTTGTCTGGAACATCTGCCTGAAACTTGAGTGCTCTTGCAGTACTTAATATGTGTCTATGCTTCCTTTCCACCACCCCATTCTGTTGGAGGGTATAAACACAACTGCTTTGATGTATTATCCCATGTTCTTTAAGAAGTTCATTCCACTGAGAGTTAAAGAATTCAGTGCCATTGTTAGTTCCGATTATCTTAACAGTAGTATTGAATTGATTGTGCACATAAGACAAGAAGTCTTTCAAAAACATAATAGTTTCATTCTTGAACTGCATCAAATACACCCAAGTAGCCTTAGAGAAATCATCTACCACAGTTAAGAAATAGTACTTTCTATCAAAAGTAGCTATCTTATATGGTCACCAGACATCCATATGTACAAGCTGAAAAACATTACTTGATCTACTTTTGCTATTAGGAAACACAAATCTATATTGTTTTGCTAAGGGACATATTCCACAATCATGCTGAATTGAGCAGTTTGTTTTATTCTTCAGAAATGAAATTTGTTTCATGGCTTGAATAGAAGGGTGTCCTAGCCTCATGTGCCACAACCTGCACTCTCCACCACCTCTTGCTACTGCTGTTGTCAGCATCTTATTTGGTTCTTTATTCAACTGTTCTCCTTTCAGTGTATCCAAGCCATTGCATTCTTCACCAATCATCCTCACCTGCCACTGTAAATGTCCTGAAAGACACACAACTCAGGATAGAAAGTGACAGTGCAGGATAAGTCCTTAGTTAATTTTGATACAGACATCAAGTTGAACTTAAAGCCTGGTATGTGGTATACATTTCTCAGTGTCCTCATTTTTGAGATGGATACTTCACCAACATGAGTTATCTCAGTATGAGTACCTGTGGGTAACTGACCCTTTTCCCTTTTCCAACTATCAACTTTTCTCTTATCATGTAGTAAATGCACATTTGAGGATATATGATGTGATGCTCCTGAATATATAATCCAGTCATCACTAGGTGCAGTGGATAACAAGGTAGTAACCATACCTGCCATATGAGCTTGAGTCTCAGGCTATATGAAGAATTTGGTTATATTGCTCAAGAGTAAAAAATTGTCTTTGACCATTAGCTCCAGTGTCTCTCCCATTGTTTCCTAACTGTGTAGGATTCTCAAAAACAGACTCAGTCTCTTCTTGCATAGCATCATTATTAGCAGTGGTTAATGCTCCCTTGCGACCATAGCTATTTTTATTTCCATAATTCTTTCTAGATCCATAACCTTGAGGATAACCAATGACTTTCTAACAGTTCTCTGTACTGTGATTCTTTAGGTGGGGGAAATTGTCACAGTAAAGGGCTTGTTGCCCATGTCTGGCACCTGTTTCATAACTAGTTTAGCATCAGTCCTAAACCCCTGTCCCTGTTTGAAGGGACATACCTCTTCCAGCTGCTAGAACAGTTGGTTCTGTAAGGTCATTTTGTGCTAGTGGTAGCTGGTGGCTCTCAGTATCAATTAACATGTTATATGCTTCATCTACACTAGGCAATGGCACCATCAGCACGATTTGACTCCTAACTTGAGAATAATTTTCACTCAAGCCCATAAGAAACTGATATAGGTGTTGCCTAGCCATGTGAGTCACATAATCTTTGGATTCAGGGCATGCACATCTACGTGAAAGAACTAATACATAGTACTCATCCCATAGGTCTCTAAGGCGAGTAAAGTAGGATGAAATAGAATTGGTACCTTGTGTGAGTAAGGCAATTTCCCTATGCAATTGGAATGTTCTAGTACCATTTACTTTATCAAATCTCCTTTGTAAGTCATCCCATACCTTGTGAGCACTCCTAGCATTTAGAATCCCTGTGCGAAGCTCTTTACAAACAATGTTCAATATCTATGATAATACGATAGCATTGCAATGCTCCCATAGATGCAAGTACTGGCCTGTGTATGAGTCCTTCTTACAAAAACCATCAATGAACCCTAGCTTGTTCTTAGCTAGAATCGCCATTTTCATCGATCGATTCCAGATCGCATAGTTTTCTGAACCTGTTAATTGTATAGGAACCAAAATTAATCCCGGTGTGTCAGATGAATGAATGTACAAAACATGATTATGATCAATTTCAATTTCTCCTTGATTTCCTGCATTTATGGGCACATTTGGGGCCATTTTTAGCTAAGAAACTGGAGAAATGCGAATTGAAAAATGCTGGTAACCAGATGGAAAAATGATTGTGTTGTATAGTATGAATCAGTGTGTGTTTATTGATGCGGAAACGTGATCGATCTGCTCTGATACCATGTCAAATTCAGAGATTGAATCTTCACTTCTAGTGAGAGAAAGTAGTTATAGGATATATACACACACACCACCGACTAACTACTCTACTTCCTAAACTACATAAATCATCCTCAACCTTTTAACTAACTACACTTTGACCCCGAACTATACAAACTACCTACTCATGCTAAAATAACTAACAGTCCAATAAACCATTCCAATTCCAGAAAGGAAGAATTAACTGGTTTCCCCCTTCTCATACTTTCCTCTGGAGGTCGCCCTAAAAGTCTTTCGCAAACAGCCCTATTTTCAATTGTTTTACCAACAACTAAACTACCATCGATTGGTAGTCCAGTTAGAAAGAAAACATCATCTAGTCCTAGAAATAATTTTTTTCCATTTACTACAAAGGACCCTTCTTGAGAACTATACCGATTAAGAAACTCTGACAGAAGCCTCCTATCAATTTTAATTTCATGTATAGCAGAGGAAAACTTGTATAAACAACTGTGCAAGACACGATCCCTTACTCTCTCATTAAGCAGCCAAGAATGAAGTTTCTTAACAAGATTAGTTCTAGATCCCACCATTTCCATCTGCAAGAGATCGAGAGAAAAGCATATACTTAGCTCAACCACTGAACATTCGCAACCAACTAAACATAACATGAAAGAAGCACAAAAGCTGGCAAGAGAGCAGCTCAACTATTGGTCGAAAGAAATGATCATGATCAACTGATTTGAAGAAACTATTATACATACAACCTACTATATCTAGTATTACAGCCAGCAATACAAACTTATCTTCATCAATTTACAAAGCCTTTATTTTACATGCCCAAAATAAAACCATAAAATCAATTGGACAAATGGAACAAAGCTGAAGTAAATGTAGTAGAATAACAAAAAGGAGTAGAAAATATGAGAAAATACTTTGGTCCCAACAGTCCTAAATTTCGGTTGAATATATTCTGAATGAGTTTAATACTTCCGGGAAAAAAAATGAAAGCATTCGGATCTTTCTTACTGAGCATCCATGCATATACACCAATCTATTAATCTTGCTTATAAAAATCAAAAGAAAGAATCTACATTGAGAGACACGTTGATATTTTATTAACAAGTGATTCTTTGACAATAAATCTTCAAGCACAAAGAAGAAGAAAATGAAAATCTTTAGATATAATTAATACTATACATACATACATACATACATACATACATACATACATACATACATACATACATACATACATACATACATACATACATACATACATACATAGAAGAGAAGAAATTCAAGAGGAACAGATGGACATTATTAGTTACCTTTACCTTAGGACGGAGTAGTAAACAATCTGGCTGCAATGTAACTTCTACTAATAATTTTACAGGACTAGAGTTATCTGGTACAACCTTTAAAATTGTTCAACATACTTTTAAGAAGTGTAATTGAGACGGTAGTCTCTTCATATTTTGAGGTGTCTCTTCATACTAGTTTTTGGACACGTGCGTTGTATATTTATAAAATCTTTTGAAAATGAGTATTGTGATGACATGAAATTTGGAGAAAAAATACAAGCTCAATATGATGAACTTTTCTTTTTCTAAAAATAAACATAGCTTAAAAATGGAAGCTTAAACTAAGTATGTTGTTCTTCAAACGAACAACTAAGTGATAGATATGCTCATGTCCTTAGTGTTCATACTGCTTATGAATGTCTTCCTCATGATGGCTAGTGGATCATTCTCTATTTCATGGTGATTGACCATAAATGTTAACTTAAAAGTTTATTATTGGTTGTAGGGATATTTAACATTCACTGTTATAAGGAAAGATAAACTAATGCACACGGATATATATGTACCTTTTGTCTTCAAAATTATGAGTCCCTTCATTTGTGAATATGACAAATGAATATTCATTGAGTATATAAAGAAAATAATATTATAAAATAACACATTAAATATTGTATTCATGTTAGTAATCTGATCTTTAAATTAGTAGTTCATGAAAAACTTTACACTATCATATTAGAGAAAATAATACCTTTAGCTTTTGATTTTAAATTTTAATAGCCAGAAAAATTGACATGTAATTTGAAGAAAAATATTGAACCTCAAACGAAAAATGAGTAATACAAACGTGATATGCCAGCAAAATAAATTGGGAGGTCAAACAAGAAAAAGAGCGAAGGAGGTGAGAAATGTCAAAAAAAAAAAAAATTGATTTACAGTAAGAAAAAAGACCCAAAGCTAATGGAGGGAATTTAACTAAATATATGAAAGACGTCTATTGACAACTGACAAGTACCACAAAAGATCAAACTTTAACATATATATGCTTTATGATTTAATCAACTGAGTTGAATTCTATGAACCCGTTGAGAGTTTTTTTTTAACAGTGGAACAAAGATTCTTTTCCCAACCAAAACCAAACATGGTGATAAAGAGTGAATAAGCAACTAAAGAAAAGTAAAGAAAGTGCCTTATTTGAGTAACAAAATTTAGGCATCATAGATCAAATAAAGAATGGTATCACAGCAGAAGCTATAAATAAATAAAGGAATTGAAGTTACACACAGCAGCATATGAAGAACGTTTAAGAAAATTAGTTCATGCAAATGAAGGAAGTTAGTTACCAGAGAAGAATTAGCTAAAAGATCTCTCGAAGTGTTGAATAAAAAGTTTAATCTTTTCATTTTTTTTTTGACTTATTTTTGGAGAGAGAAAAATTTAAGTAGGTTTAAGTGGGGACTAAGGGCTGGATTAGTATTTTTAAAAACTTATGGGTGCAAAACATAAAAAACTTGTGAACTCTTTTGAAATAAAAAAAAGTACCCTGGTAATTTAAAACATAACGGATACTTCATCTACTCTATTTGATTGATCATACACTACATTGTGCCGTTCCAATTTTCTCTCTCAACTTCTCGTGTTTTCTCTCTATCAACTACCTGCACGACTTCGTAACTGTTGTGAGTGTCCCATTTCAGTTATTTAAAGGATCTTTGTAGGTTCATCGCACATTATCGACCAAGAGCATAAACAGGTACGCACTCGATTTTATTAGGATTTTTATTTGAAATTTAACTAATGTATTTTCTTCGATTAATGGCTATTTTACATCTTTACATAGAGATTTCGGGTAATGGGTTTTGTTATTTTACCGTTTTATATGCAATTTTCGATTTAGGATTTAGGTTTAATTTTTGGGGGTTTTTTCTTTAACTTTCGTAGTGAAAATGTGGTTTGTATAGGTGTAATTTTTGGGGGTTTTTTCTTTAACTTTCGTAGTAAAAATGTGGTTTGTGTAGGTGTTTAAATGCCTAGGGTAAAGCACGTCGTTCCGAAAGGAAAAGGTCCACGAACTTGGGAAGAGCGTAGAGCGGAGCTTTTAGAAAACAAGAGAGCTAAGGAAAAAAATACACGTACGCGTAGGTGGTCCCTGCATAAATCAGTGCAAGAAGCTTGAGAGTCTGCGAACATCCCTAAAGAATTTGTCAAATGTAAAAGAAGAAGGGTGGAGAAACATGATGATAGTGATGAGACAGCCACCGATAAAGATGTTGGTGGAGGCCAAACAGAGGTGGGTGACAACTCAAAGTACCTGAGTTCAAAAGGAGCATCTGCTGATACCTTTGATCAGATAGATGGGTTTCAAGATGAGTTTGAGGCTGAAGATGGAGTTGGTAATGGTGCTGCTGCAGCAAAAAGAAAAGGAAAGACTGTTGTTATTGATGATGATGAGGATAAGGATGATTCTGGGGAGGTAAGTAGGAAGAGTGCTGGTGCAGGGGATGGAGAGGAGGATCAGGCTGGTGCAAGGATGATGGAGTTGATAAAAGGGTTGATAGGGATAATGCTAGTGTTGGGGAAAAAAACAAAGAGGGAGATGAGGAAGAAGGGGATGAAGATGATGAAGATGATGTGCATCCTCTTGATAGATTGAGTATTCCAAAGAAGGTGATTGGCATTGATGTCAGTAGCTTTAGGTTCAAAACCTGGTTGTCAAGGTTTGAATCATTTAATGCAAAGATCTTTGTGAGATCTTCAGTGAAAAAGTTTTATCACTTCAAGACTAAGTTGGCAAAATTGAGGCTTGAAAAGATGTTTAGGAGATCAGTTTTTGGGGATTTCTTAAGCCTATCTGAGAGTTGGACCTTCAATGGTGAGCTGGTGCACTCAGTGTTTTTGAGGACTATTAGGCAGTCCAAGAAAAAGCATGAGATGTGGTTCTTGATAAATGGTAAGCCAGTCTGTTTTGGCTTGAGGGAGTTCTATTTGATGACTGGCTTAAACTGTTGTCAAGAGCCAGATACTAAAGTGAAGGCCAAGTTCTTGGCAAGTGGTTAAGGATTTCTGGAGAAGGTGTGTGGAGGTGGGGAAGTGAGGGCAGAAAATATGCAGTACTTGATGGAGCAGAAACGGATATCTAAGGAAGAGAAGCTAAAGTTGGCTCTTCTGTGGTTCCTCCATACTGTTCTGATGGCCAGGGACAAAACAAAAAATGTTGAGAAATGGTGAATCCAATGTGTGGATAACCTAGACTTTTTCAGCAAGTACCCCTGGGGTTGGCTTTGCTATGACTTGATAGTGGACTACCTCTACAACAAAGTGGATTTTGCAAAGACCCATCGACAACATGTAGAGGGAAAAACTGCCGGTTATGCACGGTTTGGATTCCCATGAGCCTTCCTTGTAAGTATTGTTATATTATTTTCCATTTTTATTAAGAATGATTGTGTTAAAACTTAAGTAATGTGACTGTGGCATTCATGACAGGCATGGATATATGAGGTTGTGCCCTTGGTTGACCGTAGTGCTGGCAAATCTGAACAGTCCCCCTTGCCAATCCCAAGGATACTGAGGTGGCAGCAGACAAGAAGAAATTTGGGAGATGTTGATGCATGCCATCGAGGAGCTAGACAGGTATGTGCCATTTCAATTTATTAATTATTTTATCATTTAATGATTAATTAATTTATTAATTATTTTATCATTTGATGACAGGTTTTGCACCCTTTCTTGATCCCAACAGTGCAAGAAGTGAAGGGTTGCAAAAAAATTAATTTGTCCTCATGCTGATGAGGTCGAGGATCCTGCACTGGACAGGGTAAGGGCTATGCTGAAGGGGTCACTAGCACTAAGTACATTGTGGAGGAGTATGCTGATGAAATGCACAGAAGTGAAAGCCAGGAAGATATGGGTGATGATATTGATGATGGTGATGATGCTGGTGCTGGTGATGGTGTTGATGGTGGTAGCAGGGGAACTTGCAGACACTGTGGGTATGTGCAAGGTGTGCTGTCAAGAATGCTGGAGGTGAGTGATGAGATTTTGAAGTTGTTGAAAGAGAAAAAGGTGAAGAGGGAAAGGAAAACAAAGTCCAGGAACTTGATGAAGAGGAAGCTGTTCAAGCAAAGGAAGATTGTCAATAGAAAAAAGAAAGGTATCTATATTCATTTTAATGATAATTTGATTAATTTTGTCTGTTTCTAAGTATTTCTTTTTAGTTGTAGTGAATGAAGGGAATAATGATGAAGAGAAGGATGAAGAGGTGAGAGAAATATATGTTGCAGTCGAAGAAGAAGATGAGGTTTTCATTGATGCTCAAGTTGATGGAGCAGATGAAGAGATGACTGGAGATGCTGCAGCTGAAGAAGAAGCCAGAAATGAAGCTCAAGTTGATGGAGCAGATGAAGAGATGTCTGGAGAGCTGAATGAGAAAGATGCTGCAGTTGAAGAAGGAAAAAATGAAGCAGTGGATGGAGACAATGCAGAGATGCAAAAAATGGTTGTTGATGAAGCTCCAATTGATGGAGCAGTTGCAGAGATGAATGAAGGTGTAGAGGTTGTAAAGGATGTGATTGTTGAAGAAAATCGAGAGATACAAGCAGCATTGCAAGTGGATGAAGCCGATGTTGCTGTGAATGAAGTGCTTGCGAGTCTGAATGTTCAATTTCCTTCAGAGAATATTGGAGCAGATAATGTTTGACTCCAGTATTAATGAATGGTTTTGTGGTTTTGTATAAGTTGAAAGTTGAACTAGTAGTTAATGACAGTAGTTGACAGTTAACTTTGAACTTGTTAAGGTCTATTGATGACAGTAGTTGACAGTTAACTTTGAACTTGTTATCTTTTGAAATATTATGGTTAGTCATAGACAAGTGTATGGTGGCTGACCTTGTTTTTGGACATGAAGTGTGTGTTTATTAATGCAACTTGTTAGGAAGTCATTTCATTCGTTTTTCAATGTTTCAATTATGGTTTGCAACTAATAACATGTTTGTACTGATGTGCTCGCGACTTAAACAATATCGAAGCTTTTATAACAAAAACAGCCATACGACTACATTACAATATCGAAGCTTTTATAGAAAAACAGTCATACGATTACATTAGTGCGTCAAAATATTACACATCTCCGGGTTCATTACAAAATTTACATTGTGTCAAAATAATACCCATATCCGGATTAATTACAAAATTTACACAGCGTCTAAATTTTATAGTAGACCAGCTGAGATGTCTAAAATACCAATATTTACATAATATATGTAGCGAACTAAGAGGAGATCCGTTTAATAAAGGAGCAGATGACACAACCAGCAACCATCGACTTAATCAACTTCTTCAGTCGATGGATCTTCATTTCAGCTTCTTCCCTCTTCATTTCAGCTTCTTTCAGCTTTATTTCAGCTTCCCTCAGCGTGATTTTCAAAAAATTATTTTGCTCTTCACATTCACTCAACAGTTCTCTCACTAGAACACAATTGTCTTCAGTTTCTTTTAGCTTTCTAACTAAGTTCCCAATCACACTTGATGCTGCTACAGGCAGTGGTCCACCATCAAACCACCTAAAATAGTCGCACCCACCATTTGACTGCATTATTTAACAAAACCCAAGAAAAAATCAGTATATTAACAATTAATCAAAAACAAAAACAGAACTATAATGTATGAATAACACACTTTTGGAGTATTACAACTCCAGAATCTGCGGCCACGCTTTGTAGCAGTATGAGAGGTCCTTAACTTCGTGTATTGGCCGCAAAAATAGACATCGGCTTCTGCTGCTACGTTGGAGCTCGATGAACCTTGACTCATGATGTTATTTGAGCTGTTTGATTTTTCTGCGGGTGAAAGCGAAGATTTTGAAGAATTGGGTGGGTTAGGTTTGATTTGTAAAATAGAAATTTTAATTGAGTGTTTTGGGGTTAAATCAGCTTTTATATATTTAGGAAATTATTTTAAAATATTAAAATTTATGTTTAAGGGAGGCAGAAAATTGGGGGAAATTTGGGTTGCTTTGTCGCTGAAATTTTTTTACTTTTGTCTAAGCCACGTGCCTTGGGGCGTGACGTGTTCCGTGTTTGATTTTGGGGTTTGGGGATTTGGGGTTTGGGGTTAGGGTTTAGGGTTAGGGTTAGCGATACTCGACATATAGTAGTTGATAATCAACTTTGTCTCTTGAAAATTAAAATATGGAATTTTTCTCGAATCCAAAAAAGGTAATACTGTAATTATTCATTGAAAAGTGTATAAATGATGTTATAAATGAACTGCACTAACTTAATACATGCTTATACTTGAGTTACGTAGTATTTATCCCATCATTCATGGTGTAACAAGATATATGAGTTGCAATACTAGGCATTGCTTACCAAGAATTGACATAATAGACTTATGTATATTTGAGTTATACCCTTGTAGGCATCAATGAGTTGTTATAATGTATTAAAGTGGTCAATAATATTAGATGGACACATTATACCATCATTTATGGTGTAACAAGACATATGAGTCGTAACACTAAGGCATTACTTAACAAGAATAGACATAGTAGGCTTATATATACATGAGCTTTACCCTTTTAGGCATCAATATGTTGTTTTAATATATCAATGTGAGCTATAATACTCAAATGGGTTCCATATACCAACACATGAGTTGTAACAACACACATTAGTTGTAACACTAAGGCATTACGTAACAAGAATAGACATAGTAGACTTATATATACATGAGATTTCCCCTTTTAGGCATCAATATGTTGTTTTAATGTATCAACGTGAGCTATAATACTCAAATGGGTACGATATACCAACATATGAGGTGTAACAACATACATTAGTCATGGTTTTTTTATTTTATGTGAAATTACACTAGGTCGATAATCAACCCTTTCGTGGTTGAGTTGGTTAATAGTCGATTAAGGACCTATGTGGAGTCGATTAGTTGATTTGGTTAATAGTCGATTACCTTTGTCCAGTCAAATCCCGACTTTTCATTTTTCTGATACGTTTCCCTTTTTCAGAAAATTCTCCCATTACTTAAATATTTTTTTTATTACTTAATATTTATTTTATTTATATTTTCCAGTAAATTTCACTTTTCCTATTAATTAAATATTATCTTTATTTATTATTTTACTTTTATCTTTTTCTATTTATATTTTTGTTTTTGCTCATTTTCTGATTATTTCTATTTTGCGAACCTATCTATCGATTTATCTGCTTGGTGTTGGTTGATTATACACCAAAATGGAGTATGGACAGTTCATCAAGAATACGCAAAAAATGGGGGAGCGGGAAATTGAACGAGAAATTAAACGAACCATTGCCAATAATAATAATAATAATAATAATAATAATAATAATAATAATAATAATAATAATAATAATAATAATAATAATAATAATGCTCAGGTGGCTTTTTCATTTATAATAATTTTTAAGAAAAGAGCAATCATAATGAAAACCCTTTTCTTTTTACATTTAAAAATTAAAAAAAAAAAACTAATTATTACGAGGTAGGAGAGGGGTGATGTAGTTGTCCAGATCCTCCCTTGCTCATTCCATGAGCACCCTCAACATCCTAGCAGTACGGCGGATGCTCATCTTCTGCCTCCTACGATCATCACACAGGAGGCGGATAAGTCTGTCTATGTCAGCACGAATCAGCAGCACCTCTGGGTCGTTGTTCCTGAGAGTGAGAATTCCTCCATTGCCATTGTTGTTTTTGTTGTTTCTGGTGGCACTTCCACTTCTACTTGCAGTGCCTGGAGCTCTTGTCATTATAAGATGAGAGTGATTCTTGAGTTGTGTTGTGGATTGTTGGATCTAATGCCTCTATTCATATGCTCCAAATCGATGCAACCTTTGGTGTTCCAAGAAAAGTCTCATCGTTTCAAGTGGCAATTATGAACAGCCACTTCGTTTAACCCAATTCCGGCTGCTTTCAATGATGGGGCGCACGCGTGTATTGAATACGTTCAATCACTTTATCAACTGTATTGGGTCAATTAATCTACGTTATTTTTTTTCAATAATCAACCCATATAGTGTCTATTAATCGAAAATGTAAATATTCAACTGGTTGTAAACATGTCCAGCATTTGGTGAACTAAATAATAGTCATTTTTATAAAAGACACTTAAAATAGAAATAAAATACATTAACGAAACTATTACAATCAGTTCAAATTGTCCAACAAATAACACAGTACCAAATTAAGACAACTGCATCTAACACTACTTAAACACACCAAATTATTACAACTTAAGCTAATACACCAAATCAGAATTGCAAGGTTGATTATCAACCTCGTACCAAAGCAGGGTAGGTTGTCCTCTTATGGTCACTTCTCTTGCAGTTTGAACATCTATTTTGCCTCTTCCTTGAGAAAAATATTTCACCAACTGAGGGAAAATGATTAATTCTCCTTCTACCCTTTTTGGGATCGACTATCGGCGGAAGAATTCTTCTATGAACTACCTCTTGAGGAACCATCCATTCTTGCTCTAGTGGCATTGGATAAACATTTTCTTCATATGCACACATGTAAGTCTGAAGCCTATAAAATGGACAAGTGTAATGGTACGCGCTAGCACCATATTCATCTCTATACCTTATCCTTAACACTGCAAACGCATGCTTGCATGGTATCTTGTCCAGGTCAAAATCCCGGAATATACACGTTCTGAAATGAAGATTGACAGTGTGGGATAGGCCATCTCCAACCACAGTGTACTTCAGTACTTCCATGTTCCCGCATGCATGATAAGCAATCAATTTGTTTCCTTCAAGCATATTCTGATTCAATTTTGTTTCAGCATTGGGCACCAAAATGGTGTTGTGTTTCTTCATCTCCTCACGCCTCTCATTGAACTTGTCAGTAAACCTGCGAGTAATAGCATTGCACAGTCCCAGGATGGGGTATTCTCTCTCGTCCTTGAACATTGCGTTGAGGGACTCGGAAAGGTTTGTGGTCATTACATCGTACCTATTTCCTGGAAAAAATGCTCTCGTCCACCTATGGAAGCTCACTTCATCCTTAAGACAAGCAGCTGCAGCAGGGCATTTTGACGCGAGCTGGTTAAAAGTATCGCTGAACACTTCAAAACGGTACGCCTTCGCAGCGGTATAATAATCCTTCAAAAATAATCCACAATTGAACCTTACGTGCATGTTCTCAGCAAGGTGCTTGGTGCAACAGCCATGAGATGCTAAGGTATACACCATTCTAATCCTACTTGCTATGGCCTTGGCGCGATCGGAAATTATGCACAGGTCCGGTGTAATGAGGACTACGTGAGCCAGCTGTTCAAAAAAGAATTTCCATGAGCTATCGCACTCCTTGTCTAACACAGAAAGCCAATGGATAAATGTGGTTCTCCGTGTCCTGCGCGATAGCCGTCAACAAAACACCGCCATAGGGGGACGATAAATGTGTCCCATCGGCTGATATCACCTTCCTCATATATGTAAACCCTCTAACCCAAGCTCCGTAAGCTATAAAAAAATACTTGAATCTCCCTTGTTTATCAACCCTTAATCCAGTCTTGCTGCCAGGATTTAGGCTTTCCAACACAAAACTATACGCATCTAAAATTGCGTAACTGTGCTCCGGACTGCCCCTAACTAAAGCCTTTGCAATTTCTCTTCTTTTCCAGCACTTCCAATAACTTACCTTACTATTCAGTTGTTGATCCAAAGCGCTCTTGATATCTTTTGTCGTCAACCCTTTGCCTTCAATAAACCTGTTCTTGAAATATTCTCCGATGACATCCGCTGAAGCATGTGGATGATGGCTTGGTAGATGTTGCACCCCACATGTGTGCTCTTTAAAGTATTTGGTGATCACAAACCTGTTGAAATTAACATACTTCATGGCGCGCACCATCCACCAACAGCGCGCTTCTACACATGCCACGACATACAGGGATTTAGTACTCTTCTTTGTTTAGAATGTGAATGACTTCTTCATTGAACCCATCTTCAAAGCCACAACCAGGCTCTTCTTGGTATCGAAGGTTTTCCTAGTATGAAAACCTGTGCAATCATCAACCACATCACCCAAGTTGCTGCCTTGAGTGGGAGCAGATTCGGCAACACAATTGCTCCCATTTACAGCGGGTTCTCCAACCTCTGGATCTTCAATAGCATTTTCTTCTTCACTATCCATATCACCAGCAGTATCACCAACTCCAGCATCACTGCCATAATCACCCGTACTCTCATTGGATAGTGGTGGTCGTGGTGATCTTGCAGAAGCAGCTGCAGCATTTGAGCCTGCTTGAGAGCTCTCCGCAACAAATATCTTTAAAATAGGCTTGCTACCATTATTTCCAACATCGAGCATATAGATATGCAAATCATTATCATTGCTTATAAAAGAAGGAGCCACCTTACCCCTCGTAGGAGCAGCACTAAAAACATAGCTAATTGAAACCTTGCTGCAACAAGAAATTTCCAGAAAACGGGTTCCCAAAGAGAAAACAGTTATAGATCGAGATGACGCAGTTCTTGATGAGTGAAATAGAGCAAAAAACGAACTCAAACAGCCATTGAAGGCGCAGGTGGTTCTGGGCGGGAAAGCTTGGAGGGAAGAAGAAGGTAACTGGGGGTCTAGGGGTTTTGGTGGAAAGATTTAATTATTTTTTTGCTATTTTAGGTAAATAATAATTGTTTATATAGTAGACCAAAGTGTAGTTTTTGTAACTTGGGGGCTGGGGGTTTAAGACTTGAGAACTTGGGTAAGATCATTAGTGTTAAATGGTCATTAAGCAATTAAAGGGTTATACATCCAATTTTTAAGACTTGAGGGTTATTCCCTCTATTTCCTTCATTGCAGGGGTCTTTTAGCCAAGTCACCCTAATTACCAATGCTAGAATGAAAAGTAATTTGGAGAATTAGTAGATAAGACATAAAACTTTCAGGCAAAAGAGTAAGTTTACCTGATTTTACAAAGTTGAGTGTTGATGATGAAATAAAAGAACAGCTGAATTAAGCCGATTGTCCATTCATGATTTAAGAAATAAATACTATAGAAGGTTGGGCTGCATGTGCATACATAAATATATGCATTAATAATTGTTGGAAACTGATAGGGCGGAATCATTCCAAAGGTTAGAGATAACTTTACGTGAACATTTCAATGATGTGTGGAAGCTGAAAAATTAAGTCAATTGAAAAGACTTGATAAATGCACGGGACTCCAAGTAATAGGGGTATTTTCGAAAGCTAAATATTTTATGGAGTATTTTGTAATATGACTCTATATTAGGAGATTCTCACTTTTATAATAATATGATATGATGTGGTTGTTATTCGGAATATTTTAGTAACTTAAATGATTAATAAAAGTACTTTAGTAATATGACTTTGCATCAGGAGTTCTCACTTTTATAATAATATGATATGATGATGTTTTTAATAGAATCCAAATAGTTGTTCTCTTTTCCCAAAAAGTCAAGTTGCATTGATCGAGAATAAGAGCATAATATTAATGATCATTCAATTACTATTTATGAAAGTAAGTGCTTTGACATTTCTCTTGAACACTTCGTATGCCCGAAACAGCTGCTATATATTTTACTCCCTCCGGTCCATATTATTTGATCTTTTGGGTTTTTTCAATTATATTAAGAAAATCATCTTTTTAGCATTAATTAGCAATATAATTGACTATATTAGCCCTTATTCAAGCTATTATTACTTAGTATCATTTTGTTTAAAATCATTTATTAGCAAGATGTGACATTGTAAAATTATGCCTTGATTTCCGAAAAGATCAAATATTGTGGACCAAAAAAAATATGCTAAAAAATCAAATGAAATGAACCGGATGGAGTACTCCGTTGCTATATGTCTTTAGAGGCAATTCTAGGCAATCCTTCTGGTGGTACTGAGGCACAAATGAAGGAAGAAATAATGGAAAAGGGAAAAAAGTAAAGTTGGCCTTCCTAGTGAAACCAAATGCCAAAAACGCCAAAGAAGGTTTTTACCGTCGTTAGACTATCCAGTTTACTAATCTTGAATTGTAACTTGTTCCGAAAGGGATTATTATTAATTATTACTATTGTTATTAAGTATTATTATTATCGGTTGCAGAAAACAGGAACATTTGGGAGTTTCATCCTGACAATACAAAGCATAATAATGTGTAGTCAAAGTGAACTTGCTATCCTAATTCCAGTTTTCAAGAATTGAAAATTTATACTAATTGATAATGAGAAAGAAACCGAAAATGCAAATATACCACTTTTTCCCTCCCGCTTCCCCAATTAAAGACCAGTTTACAGACTCTAAAAACTTTTTTTTTTTGCTCTGACGTGTACTAATTTTCGTTCCCGGTGTCCCTAATTCTCCTCCCTGTAGCATTCATCTTAGAATCTTCTACTTCAGAGTTCAGTCGATGTTGACGCCTACAGATGCATTGCTGTAATATGTTTGGCTCTTAATATCGCTCTCTTTACACCTGGTACGGGTCTTGTGCCATGGGCAGTGAACTCTGAGATGCTGGGAGTCCTATAGAGGAACTGCCAACTGGATATCCAATCTTATAGTGCCACACGGCTGCGGGAACTGGTGCTACTTTCTTGATACTTGCTGTTTTAGCGGTGATAGGCATTTGCGTTTGTCATCGTGTTTGTGCCAGAAACCAAAGGTTTGTCATTTGAGGAAATGGAGAAGATTTGGAAGGAGAAAGTTTGGGGCAATGGATCTGGAAAGGAAGCACTTCTTGAATCAAGAAGCTAGTCAGTTGTTTTTTTGCATATTCAAAATCAGTTGGTGAATAGAGTTTAAACCTTAGAGACCGTCCATAAACGTATACAGATTATCTAGAACTCAGTTTATGGAACTTGAGATGGAACCAATTGGTCATGCCATAATCCTAGACCCAGCACACTATATTTGCATTTTCGCGAATACCACGTGCCATCAATTAGGACTGTTTTCAAACAGAGGGCAAAATTGCCCGATTGCTGGTAGTTAAGGGGAAAAAAACAGAACAAAAGCAAAATGACACTTGTGCACAATACGAGTCTTCACAGATATCCAAGAATGTGAGCACACAAATCATTGCCATAGGCACTATCTTTGATTAGATGAATGGGAGATTTTACAAGAAAAATGGGTCATACAGCCCACTGGTGTTCAATAATGAATTCGAAATTTTTAAACAACTGTGGTGTAAACAGAGAAGATTCAAGAAACTTCTGAAAGACTCAGATGAGGTCACTATATCAGGTCCATTTGTTGAGGTGTAATCATAACAGTTTCATGTAATTAGCAGCAACAGCATCAGCCTCATCTGAAAGAAGTAGCAGCAGATACAAAATGTTAAGGAGTAGAGAAGGTAAGTGACTGGCCATGGCACCCCAAAATGCATCCTCCCCATGTAGAAACGATAGAATTACTCACCTTCCCTAGATTTGTTTAATGCAGAAAAGAAGCACTCGCTTATGGCGATTGGTCCTAATTGATGAGCCAGAAAATCTCAGTTGAAGCAGATACTGTATATTCTTCAGTAAGTGTTTCTCTGATCATATAACAGGGGCAAACAAGCTGCAAATATCATTCAGCCCTTTTAATTGACTATTCAATCGTGCTTTATGGGAAACAAGGAACTGAGAACATGTTTGCTGCTGATTATATACTTTATTCCCTGGGTGTGGACAAGAAAAAGAAAAAGAAAGTCTTCCTAGTGTTGCGATAGTAGAAAAACGTATAATTAGGGAAAAAGCTTAAAAAGGTTCAATTACTAGGTATGATGAATGTATTTAAAACATATGGGACAGCAAATAAAATTTCAATAGTTGTAAAGACTAACGTACATTATAAAAGTCAAAGACAGGTATGATCAAGCCAAATTTCAAACCCATCGTCATTTTTTCCTCGATGTTCCATAGTGTTCTACAAACTTCCATGAAGGCCTAACAGCATCAGATACAGGTCTTCCGCATTCCATAATTCCCTTCAGCCAACTGATCTTGTTTGCAAGTTCCTCCAAATCCACAATTGCTACTTCCAGTGAGTCTGACTTAATCGAATTTAATTGAATATCACCACTTGTTCTGAACTTCTTCAGAGGATGAGTAGCGTAATATGGGTTCATACTAGTAGGCCTACACTTTTTGCTGCATCATCTCCAATAGGTGAACCAGAGTCACTACCAGACCAGATACTTTCCTTTGATGTGTTTTGGGCCTCTTTTGAATCAACAATGCTTGAAATTTGTTCCTCTAACTTTTTGGATTCAGAGCCCCTTTTTTCATTTAAGGCTGGCAGAGATTTTGCAAATATATGATTAGATGAAGACACATCTGATGAGGTTCGATTCAATGTGTCTTCTGATCTGTTTTCAACCACTTTTAAAACAGCAATACTCGAAGGACGTTCTACTAACTCTGTATTTTTTAAGTCCCTGCTTTCATTTAGTAGTGAGTTATTAGACAAACGAGTCGAGAAAGATGCACTTGATGACGATCCAGTTGTTGCCTGGCTGTCATGTCTCCCTTCACCCATAGCATGTCCTGCCATCACAATTACAAGCGGGAGTCAAATACTAAATACAGGAATCTTTTCAGGAACATAATTCTTATTCAACAGAAAACATTTAGTTGGAATGGCATTAGAACTGTGATTCTCGGAAAACTAGATCCCGAGGTTACCACAACTCTAAAAGCTAAATGTGTAAGAAGAGACTGTCGTTATTAATCAATGTGCAGTGCCACTTGTTTTTTCCAGTAACCATGTAAGCAAAAGGGGATCGAGTACTATATATCCTTGTAGAGAGCTTCACAGAGGATTGGTATGCATAGTTCAGAATACACTTAACAGAAGCTATATACCAGTTCAAACATAACTACGCCTTTAATCACAAGAGCTGATTCATGGTTGCTTAAACAGCCAATTAAGAAATTAGGATAACATTATTGCTACCTTGACTGACAGGTTGAAGTAACTTAGCACATTGACGGCAACATTCACCATCCTGCAGTGGTCAAAGAAAGTATAGGCAGAAAAAATAAGCATCACAGGGAGAAGTATACACCAGAATATAGGTCAAATAGCATAATTCCAACATGAGACTTAATAATTAAAAGGCATAAAATTATTCTTGAAAGAACTCCTCGAGCATAAAGAAGTGAACATGCACAGAACAACACAATTTTTTTGTTGGTGATTGGGTTTGCAGGAGGGGCAGGCAAGATGATCAAATATCAGCAAGACGATGGTGAATGGGTGACAAAAAGAATAGGAGGGACCAGAGTTGAGGATGGAAAGAATCTAGAAGAGAAATGTGAACTTTGAAACAGGAAACTGTTTGCAAATTTAAAATTAATGTCAAACACAATCTCATTATGCAAAGTTACCAAACCATCAGTAAGCAATCTTCATAAAATATCAATCATTCAACTACGCATTCATATCAGTTTGTGTCAGTTGTAGGAATCCTCTATATCCATTCTGCTCCTATTAAGATCCGTTTCATGCCAGTAACAAATTATAGGCAAATTATGGAATCTTTAATCCAAACAATATCAATCCCTAGTGCCCGCACAGATAAAAAGTTTAATCCCAACTAGTTGAGACTTGAGATAATAAAAGTTAAGGAAAGAACCAGGGATACAGGCACAGCCCAACCAAATTTTGGAGACCAATCCAAGGATGGCCGCAGATCCTTGACGAAGACTTCATAAGTTGAACCTTCACCCAATGGAGGTGGCACCAACTCAATCTACAAAGGTAAAAAACATTAAGAAGTATGACATACCGATCATTGGCAGAAACATAAAGCAATCATGAATGGTAGTGGAAGTCTTTAAATCTACACTTGTTACACTGATACACAAGTCTCTGACCAAGAAGAATACTCCTGGAAAATATTGAACTATTGAGTGACAACAGCAACCAGATTTAATACCAACTACTAGTCCACTGTGTACTTCCATTGCGTTTTTGTGCGTTGATTCCAGAAGATTGCAAGTCTTTTTCCATTTAAAAAAGAAGATTGCAAGTTTTTGTAAAAAATTTATTTCTTGTGATTTTAGGTCTACTCCCCCCCCCCCCCCCCCCCTTTTAGGCACCTTTAATCCTAACAGGCTAATAGTGCATCTACTTACCAGTGATATGGAGGCTCACATAGAATACAGTCAAACCTTCTATATGTGTTACTTCCACAATAAATTTTGCTAGTCATATTGCTTGTATTAATGATTAATATAGAAATACCCATTGCCAGCAGGAGGCAGTTGTGGGAATTTTAAAGTTTGTAACCCCAAAATAAAGATCTCTTGAATTGAATGAAGATCTACAGAATATGCATCAGGTCTCAGTTTCTCTAGTTCGATTTATCTAAAGACCTTAACTAAATCTAGGGCATCTACAATTCACTAGCCACTGCTTTTACAACACCATGACTACACAACTAAACATAGATATGATTCTTTGGCATAATATATTGCATATCTCCAACTTGTCCCCTGTATCTATGGTAGCGCATTTAGCTTTAGGTGCCACTTTCATGAAGTTTGATGTTTTTCCTCCATATTTTTTACTGAGAAGTCCTAAGGAAAGGAGGGCAGTAAAAGCCCACATGAACTTGGAACTCTACAAATATCAAGTTGCAATGGGAGTGTGTCATCCACATAAGCAAGCATAGAAATTAGTCAGCAGTACTTAGCAGTAAACTATAGCTCTCGGTAACATCAATCACAAAGACCATTTGTCTATAGGTTAAAAACATTGCTTAACATGCATATACTTGAATGGCATCCCTTCTTTTACTACCTAAAAGTTACATTTCCACATTCCAGGAAAATCTTCTACTTTTTCCCCTTTAATGATTTACTTTTTAGAGGTGAGGGTTGACTGACCTTCATGTTAAACCTAAATATAACACGAATAAATAGACACCAGCATTATGTTAGTCAGCACGTGTGGAACTAAAACATAACTATTACCTTAGCTTTACCATTGCCAAGTAACTTTGTCAGTTTCCCAGACCAATAAGTCACTATTCCACCAATCAACCTTATCGCCCGACTTCCAATTACCATCAACTATTACAGTTACATCAGAATTTGAGCTGACATCAGATACTTTAGGGTGGATGGAAGGATACTGAGGCCGCAAAATCAGTTGCCTCCTCTCTTTTAACTTCGCGTTTTGATATAGGGGCACTTGATAAAGCTCTGTCCATGTCAATCTATAATGACCATTAAAATTAGTAAGAATCACTTTTGTGTACCTACAAAGCAACAGTATATCCAAAAACTCCAAGTTTCTCAATTCACTGATTAAGAAAGGCTCTGACTGAGTAACTACTCATGACATGTTAGGTAACTCATACAATACTATCTAAACACTGCACTCAATAGAGCAAAGAACAGATATGATTAAGGCTACACCAAGAGTTCTCCATTTGGCATCAAAATATTAGGCATATTCAAAAAGAGCCGAATGTTAGAATTGAAAGTTAATATAACCAGCTACGGAATTGGTAAAATAATAAAATGAAAAGTAAAATGCCAGAACTGGAGACCATTATGAGAATATAATAAAAATGCAACCTTGTAAACATTCAAAAAATTTGCCAAGTCTTGAATAAGGAGGCTAGGAACTTGCTATTAGTATTTGTAATTCAGTATTCTGGGGAAAACAAACACACCACAGTACATGTTCATTGACATAAGCAATAGCGTATTTTGACTAATGACGCCTAGAAAAACGAACTAAAAAACAGATGTTTCTCGCAGATTCCAATGGTGTTAACAGCAAAAAAGTTACTAGCAGCACCATCATTTTCATTGACAAACACTAAACGGTGCTTAAAAAAACATCCAGAAAACTAGGATGTAAAATCTCTTCTCTTTTGTTCTAATTCAGTAAAATAGCTGTCAAGAACCCAAAAGCAAGGCTAAAAGAACTACTCTCAATACTAATACCTTAAACTAGTTCATTGTAGTTGCACAATTATCAACTTTTTTTGAGCCTCAGTTGGAAGGAGTATTAAGAGGATTAGTAGCTCCAACTTCCAAGCTCTACCAAGGGAAAGAGTTGCGACAACCTTTGACACTAGAATGTTTTTTCCATGTCTAACTCTAAGTAAAGGCCAATTAGGACGGGCTTTCAAAGGAGTGATAAGCGTTCACAACTGAAGCATAGAGCCTTGAGATGGAGAGATCTTATGCAATTTTTCACAACATTATTCTATACACGTATTGTAGTTTGAAGTCCTCTTCATTAATTGAAATCTAGAACTCAGATGACCAAGAAGCAACTTAACCTGTAAGTTAAGCAAGAATACACCCATAAAATTTAACAATCGCATTTATAAGGCTCTAACATTCAGTTAATTAGCACCAATCAATTAACTAGAAAGTTCCAGAGAACATACTTTCATCTGGATAGTCAAAAGATTCCAATAGGGCATTCCAATGTCCTCCTCCGTGGCTTATCTCCTTTATCTGATATCATATACATGCAAGAAAAATGTAACTGCATTATACCTACTACTTTATTAATGGAAGTCTTTTGTCTAGCAAAAAAACCAGTATCTTAATGCAAGAAAAGAGAAAAGGTTAGCATTTCTAAAAACAAAAGATAAGAAAACTAAAATCTTATATTAGTGCTTATCCCATTAGTCTGACAAGTAAGAACAGAATGTTGATCACATGTAGATTGCAAACGTGATAAACAGTCTTTATAGAGTAAATTCCAACATAGTAGCTCCAAGAAGAGGAGATACCTAAAGGTTCAACATTGTACTTATAACCGAAGTTTTACCAACAGAAAACTTAGCGTTAGGAGTGAAGTAGTTGATGCTTTAAGAACTTAATGAACAATGATAAAGGGTGAGAGCAGAATTTTTTTAACCTTGTACAAATTCAGTATTGGTTTTCAATTTTTTCTGGTTCGTACAGATAGAAATAAGAAATAATCCCAGCTGCCTCCACAAAGAAAAAGCCAAGCATATGCAGTTCGTGTACAAAGCACAGAAAGAGGGGCAAACACACAAACATAAAATCCAAGCATATGAACAAAGCACAGAAAAGGGGGAAAACACGTAAAGAAACATAAATTCTTCCTTTGACATTTATTTTTCTTGAAACAGTTAAGAGTATATTAACATAAAGCTAGTAAAACAAACAATTAAGCAGATCAAACAGATGAAAAACTTCGAACACAAGCAGATGAAGACCATGCTATCCAGAAAAAATGCTCCCACTATCCACCAAATATCCACCATTTCAAATTGGTACTTTATATCGCACATCCCACAGCCACCTACAGCCTCCGAACTGTTAACTAACACCAAACAGATTAAGGCACCACTGTATTCTGTCTATGCAGTCCAAGGTGAAATCTTTAGCTTGCTGTCATACCCTGCAGCGTGTTTTAGTCATATCATATCCATATATCATATCCAATGCTAAGCTTGGTAGATAACCAGTCAACATTGTCTCTCAAGAAAATCTTTTCAAGGTCATTAATCCCAATAAAAATCCATTGTGCAAAAAGAAAGCATCAAAAGTAGGTTGTCACAAAGCAAAGTTCCGAGTCAAAAGACTTTCAATTTGATGATACTCAAAGTAGGCATGAACACTTCAGAACAAGTTTACAAACACTCTGCATTTCTGTTGAAGTTATATGAATAGGATGTTAAACTTCTGCAACGATTCAAATAGAAGTACTGCCATCTAGTAAAAGAGTAGCGTAAGTTGGAACATTATACTAGAACCATGTGACTTTTTAGCTCAAAAGTAGGTCCTTTAAATAAATATAATCTCGTGCGACATTGACTTACGAAAAATGGGAGCAGGATAACCCAGAAACTACAATAATGCAACCAGAAATTTTTTTACTATAAGTAGATACTAACTAATAAATAATTTCCACCATGAAATACGAGCCCAAGCAATATATTTAGCATTTAAATACTATTATTTGCGGCGCTGATGCTCATGCTACAGATCAAACTCATATTGTACCTTACACCGAAACCATGCACCACGAAATCCAACCTCGAAAGACCTAGCTTCAGCTGATTGCCCAGCCTTGAAAGGTAATCGGTACTTCTGGTTCATAATACCTTTACCGAACAAGCAGCTGTATCAAAACACCGATTATGCAAAGTTGTATGTAAAACATATACAATCATATGCATAAATTGAAATATGGACAATAAGAACCAATACAACATCAACATTGTCAGAGAGTGAGCAAGGTTAACAGAGAAGTTAACTACTACACAAGCATGGGTAGACAAAGCACATGTCTACAAAGAAGTTATCTACACAAGCATGGGTAGCAAAAGGAAGGGGGGAGGGGGGGCTCTATCTCCCAAGTCTTTCACAAATTCATTTTGCTTCATTGAGAGTGGGAATAAAATGGACATTAGACCTAACTTAACCAAAAAACCTAACTCAAGAGGTGGGAACTACCCATGACCAAAAGGCAACAACAACTATGCCTCGGCCCCAAGTAAGATAGGGGTCGGCTGAATGCATTCTCATTGATCATGTTGCTCCATTTAAAATCTTCTCAAGGCAATATTATAACAAGCAACTAACACACCTCAGACCAGACCAATATTATCTACACACATAAGACTTTGAGGGATCGTTTGGTTGATGGAATTAGGATACTATTTCTAGCATTAAATTTGGGAGAGCATTTTTCTCACGTTTGCTTAGTGGTATTAGCTAATCCGATGTAAATTTTATGCCAAAATCATGGTATTATCATATCCCATAAAGAAAGTGGGATTATAATCTAGTTTTGGTTTTTAGTCCTTGTAACCAAGTGACCCCTGAGAGACTAAATGACTCCTAGATTACATAGAAGTTAGGACTTAAAACAAAAGTGCTAATATAAATAAAACATTTTCTTAACTAATAATTATCACATATATAGTTCTCTTAGATTACATAGAACCTAAAGCAAAATTGCTAACATGAGTAAACATTTTCTTAATTAATAAGTATCGCCTATATAGTTCTTTTTATTCCATTGTATCATATCCTCCCCTAAGTTTGTGTGGTTCCCAAGAGATTGTATATCCATCAAGACCCTATGATTTTAGGTCTACCTTACATACTCGAAACATTTACTCCCATAGTTTCTCACATACAGACCAAGGCATCTGGAGGTCGGCGAAATATATATCAAATCATCTCAAGTGACCTTATTGCAAATGTACTCCCTCCGTTCCAGTTTATATGAACTTATTTTCTTTTTATTCTGTTCCAAAAAGAATGATTCATTTCTAAAAGTGGAAACAGTTAAACTCCATATTTACCACTGTGATATTAATGAGATAATTTATACCCACACAAATACCAATAATTTATTTTAGATCACTAGTTTCAAAAGTCATCTTTACTTATTAAACTTTCTGTCAAGCCAAACAATTTCACATAAATTATAACGGAGGGAGTAGTTATTTATAATCTTGTATGACTGCATCCATCTAAACACTTAGGCCCCATTTGTTCATAGAATTTGGGAGTAGTATCTGAAATACTACTTCAAATTTTTGTTTGTTCATAGGATTTATGCATAATTTGAAATTCAAAACTTCAAATTTCCAAATTTTGGTTGAGAGTAGTATTTGGGAGATTTGGGGGAAAACTTTTTCCCACTTATAAAACTTCAACTTTTTTTCAAGTGAAATATGTTCAAACACAACTTCAAGTTCCAAAAACTATTTTTTAACTCAACTTCAAATACTCAAATTTCAAGTTTCAACCAAATCTATTTCCAAACACTAGCTTAGTATTTCTAATCATGTACGATTGCATCTAGAGTTAAATTGTTTCTAAATATAAAAAGATTGTGTTTTTTTCTAAATTGACTAAAAAAATTGGTTCACATAAACTAGAATTTGATGGAGTATAATATAACTAACTGAAAGTTTTGACCACTAGATCACACCTCCAGTTGTTTTTCGAATGAAAAGTGACGAGGCCAAAGTGTATAGGATTTTTCTGCTCGTGCTTTGTCAAATTATAGTATAGTTTAAGATATCGTCCCACAGAGATTGGGAAATCTATACTACAGACTTGGAATATTCCGACTACTATTTGAGAGAATCAATTTGATGAAAAGTGAGTTGTTGAACATTTAAATTTAAATAACTTTAACTAAAACAAAATAACTTGGAGAAGATTTTCAATTTAAAAAGAGTTGGGAATCATTGACTTCACTTGATAATATTTGTAATAAAAATCTCAATTTTGACATGTATTTCTCTAAAGAATAATTGCTTATTTCTAATTCAATTATATTTTGCTCACAAAAAAATAATCAATTAATAACACTCCGTGAGGTTATTGAAATTAATTGAGTTATTACAAGTGACAATTAAACCAAAATACTTTCCTTGCCTGAATTGTGCTAAAAAGTAAGGAAAACTTCGTGAGAATATTTTTACTAAAAATCAATAATCTTGCCTACAACAATTCCTCCGTGAGAATTAAAACTGAGGCAAGCAAGACTACGGACTTGAAATGGTAGATTACTAAAATTTACTTTCACTCTACTTATTTTATTCATTAGTTATCACATATTAATTTTGCTCCGTAAGAATTATAAAATTAATATGATAATAACCGTGAGATAAAATATGTAAAAGTGATGGTAAAGAATAATAAAACTAACATTCCCGCACAGTGTAAAACGTGAAATAGATAATTTCAGGCCAAGTATGTATTAAAACTGAGATAAGTATTAAAAATATATCAAGCTTCATCAACTATCCCAACAAAAAGAAATTACTCCATTATAGAGTATGAAAATATAAAAAGGGAATTTAAAAGACTTATAATTAAAACTAGGAGTATTTTTACTACTAGCAAAAGAAAGACAAGAGAAAGAGAAACTTTAAAGAGCTATAACTATTCTATAACTTGGTATCTAACTAAGGGAGAACTGTCCTCTATTTATAGAAGAATACTTCTTCATTAAGTCTTGAAATGCCAATGGATGAAGATGTGTAGCAAGTTCCTTGCATAATGACATAATACGTAGAGTCTTGAAAAAGGCCAATTGATGAATATGTTTAGAAAGTCCTTGCATAATGATAGTCTTCCATTGCTCCTTTATTTGCTTTAATTCCACATTCTTTTATTAAATGTGTAATTCTATATTACCAAAATGTATAATAAGGAGCAAATATTGTAGCCAAGATATGTAACATCTTTCTTGCATAGTGAGAAAGACATGTCATGGACTTCTTCTTGCATACGTAAAACTCTTCTTCCTTTGTTATTTACTTTATTCATGATATATTTCTCTTTCCAAGTATTCTTTTTCTCTGCAAGATTTGTTAGAAAATATAGGAGAATTGAATATATTTATTCATGCTTTTATTTAAAATATATATTTTTATATAAGAAAATACACGAATAAATTATATTCATCAAAAAGATTGCCCATTAAAATCTAAAAAAAGAAGATAGCGATGAAAAAGATAATGAATGAAAATACATACGCTGGAGGGAGTCTTGGAGTAATTGGCAAAATTGTTCGGTGTGAACTATAGGTCACGAGTTTGATCCATGAAAATTGTCATGGATGCTTGCACTAAGGTTTCATGGATGCTTGCATTAAGGTAAGATGCAGAACTTCTCTAAATCTATTTGAATGCAAGATGCTTTATGCTACTGACTATTGTTTACCTTTAAAATATGCAAAAAACAACAAACAAAAAGAATTAATTGAGGAGAAGAATGAATTTAATATATGCACCCAAAAGAATTGAAACCCCTAAAAGTTGAAAAGAGTAGAAAAAGAAACTAAAACAAAGCCTAATTTCCTAAGTTCCTAAAAGGCCCAAGCCCTATACTATGTAGGGTAAGTGTATTAGATGGTCCCAACCAAATTTTTTAATAAGAAAAATGGCTTTAAGTTTTCTTTAATAGGTAAAAGGTTCTTATTTAAGATTAATGTTAATTGAGATAAAATTTATATTTAAAATAACCCCCAAGTCTTTTTGTCTATACTTTGCTCCCAAATAAAATTGGTCATATTTCTCCAAAAAGTAAAAAAGTTTCCTAGCTAAAAAAGCTTTAGCTCTCCCCCATTTTTTTTCTATTGTGTCTTTCTCTCCTTCTTCTTTTTTTAATTTGTGGTTCTTCTTATATTTTTTTCTTCAATCTCAGCTCGTCTAGATGTATATAACCTCATATCAATTTCTTATCCTCTGTTTAGAAATTTGTGAAGGTTTGCCATTATTGAATATTGAAGCTTTGAATTGGGTTTGATAATTTGAACCAGATTTTTTTGTTAATTTTAAGTGGGTGTTGTTTAAAATAATGGGGGGTAGTATTTAAAGGTTAAATATAAAATTTGAGATCATGTAGAGTTGATTTGGACAGGATTTGAACTGATTTTCATCAAACCCGTCGTTGAAAATTGTTACCATATTCAATCATCCCGATTGATGTTTAAACATTTCTCATAATGTTTGAATCATTTTGATATATGCTTAAACATCTCTCGGGATGTTTGAAAGCTTTGATCTCATGATATTTGAAACATCTCAATGAATGTACAAGCATCTCACATGATTTTTCAAGTATCCTCAACATGTTTAACCATTTCACATGATGTTTCAAATATCGTGTGAATTGTTTACATATTCATTGGGATATTTCAAATATCATGTGAGAAGTTTAGACGTCTTAATCAGTATTTTTATATTATATAGTTTCTTAAACATTAACTTATAGATATAATAAGACTCAAACATCTATTTGAGTAATTATACTAATAGTTAAACGTTAACATATCAATTAAATGATAGTAATTGAGTACCTACCTAGTGATTCTACAAATAATTAAATATTATACTATTGAATTTGATGATAATTGAGCACCTATCAAGAAATTCTACTATTAGTTCACTATTAACTTATTGATTTAATGAAAATTAATCGTCTATCAATAGACTCTATGAATAGTTTAACTATAAACTTAATGATTTATTTATAATGAGCATCTATCGCATGACTTTATGCATAGTTAAGCATAATATAGTGAATTAATGATAATTGAACAACTATTGGGTGATCATACAAGTAGTTAACATTAACATATCAATTTAACGATGATTGAGCATCTATAGAACTATTGTACAAATAGTTAACAATAATTGTACAACTATCGAGTGATTATACAAGTAGTTAAAAACGTTAACATATCAATTTAATGATAATTGAGAAACTACCGAGTGATTCTACAAATAATTAAATATTATATTATTGAATTTGATGATAATTGAGCATCTATCGAGCAATTCTACTATTAGTTACAGCATCTATCGAGCAATTCTACTATTAGTTTACTATTAACTGATTGATTTAATGTTAATTAATCGTTTGTCCATTGATTCTATGAATAGTTAACTATTAAATTAATAATTTATTTATAATGAGCATCTATCGAGTGACTTTATATATATTTAAGTATATGTAATGAATTAATGATAATTGAACAACTACCGAGTGATCATACAAGTAGTTAACTTAACATTAACGTATCAATTTAACGATGATTGAACATCTATAGAACGATTCTTCAAATAGTTAAACATTCACATAGTGAATTAATGACAATTGAACAACTATCGAGTCATTATACAAGTAGTTATACGTTAACGTATCAATATAACGATAATTGAGTACCTATAGAGTGATTCTACAAATAACTAAATATTATATTATCGAATTTGATAATAGATGAGCATCTATCAAGCAATTCTACTATTATTTCACGATTAACTTATTGATTTAGTGACAATTAATCATCTATCAATCGACTCTATTAATAGTTAATTATTAATTGAATGATTTATTTATAATGAGCATCTATCGCGTGACTCTATACATAGTTAAGTATAATATACTGAATTAATGATAATTTAACAACTACCCAGTGATTATACAAGTAGTTAACATATCAACTTAACGATGATTGAGCATCTATTACGCAATTATATGAATAGTTAGTCGTTGCTTATTGAATTAATGACAATTGAATATCATCGACCAATTTTACAAATAATTACCAATAATTTATTGATTTTAATTGTAATTGAGCATTTATCGAGTGATTCCAATAGTTAAACGTTAACTTATTTATTTAGTGATAATTGAACATCTATAGAGTGTTATCACTAAAAAAAAAAAATCTTGATATCACTCGGTGTTATCATTCCAAATGCCTTTAATTATCGATATATACATAAGTTATCTACTTAATCATTGGTGTTATCACTCTAAATTTGTAACTACTAGTGTTATCACTCGGAATATGATCAAAAACTAAGGAGATGTTGAAACACTAAAGTGGATGTTGCAATAATAGATTGTGAAAGCCAAACATATTGACATATGTTTAAACAACACATGTAGATGTTTAAACATAACTTCTAATGTTTACAACATCCCTTATGATGTTTAAAAATCATGCTGATATTTACACATTTAGAAAGATGTTTCAACTTTATGTAGGATGATTAAATACCTCGTAAGATATTCAAACATTTATAAGGATGTTTAAACATATCCCTTATTGTTCCTAACTTCTAGTGTGATGTTTGAAAATCTTTATGATGTTTACACATCTAAGAAGATATTTCAAATTTTATGGTGGATGATTAAACACCTTGTAGATATTCAAACACTCATACATATGTTTATACATAACCCCTAATATTTCCAACTTCATGTAAGATGTTTGAACATCGTGGTAATGTTTATACATCTAGGAAGAAGTTTAAAATTTCATGTGGGGTGATTAAACACCTCGTAAGATATTCAAACACTGATAAGCATGTGTAAACGTATCCCCTAATATTTCCAACTTCTCATATGATGTTTGACATCGTGCTGATGTTTACACATCAAGGATCATATTTACAAAATATTAATAAGTTAGAGAAATTAATTGTCCATTCCAACATAGGTAGGAGGAGGAATGCTTAAAGAAGGTGTACGGGGTCGTAAGGACGACTCTCCCATCACGATGAAAGAACTTGATCTTGTTGAGTGTCTCCATAATGAATCTTATTTGCCTCTCAAAAATTTCTAGAGATATTTATGTTTCAAATGTTTCAAACATGATGTTGGATTTTTACACATCTATTGGAATATTTCTCGATTTTGTCGAGTATCTCCGCAATGACCTTTATTTACCTATTAAATATCCCGAGAGATATTTATGTTTCAAATGTTTCAAACATCTCACTACATTATTATATATCTCTCAGGCAGCTATTATTTGACACAAATCATCTTCAACCTTGTTGCTTCAAATAATCTTCTATAACATGTTTGAAACATTATGTGAAATGTTTACATATTCATTGGAATGCTTCAAATATCATTAGATTAAAGCTCTCAAATATATTACGAAGTAATTAAGCACATATCAAAGTGTTTCAAACATTATGAGAGATGTTTAAACATCAATCGAGATGTTTGAATCTGGTAATAATTTTCAATTATGGGTTTGATAGAAAATCAGTCCAAATCCTATCCAAGTCAACTCTAAATGATCTCAAATTTTTTATTCAACCTCTAAATACTAATCTCAATAATTTTAAACAATACCCACTTCAAAATGACAAAAATCTGATTTGTATTTTCAAACCCAATTCAAAAAAATTTATAGTTGGTTCCACAAATTTGCGCTTCAAATCCGAAGATAAAATAATACGAAGAAGAGTAATAAAATAAAGAAGGAGAAGAAAAAATGACGAGAAAAAATATAGGTGGGTGAGGATGTCGAAGAAGAAGATAGGGATAGGGACGGGGATGGACGATAATGAGGAAGAACGAAAGAAAAAAGTAATTTAGTTTTTAAAAGTTTTTTTTTGTTTTAAGTTTTGTTCATAGATTTTAACAATACTAATCAACCCCACACTTAACCTTAATTCCTGATCAAGCCTAAAACTCTTCCTAAAAAGGATAAACGGTCGTTGCAAATATAATTTGATTTTTAAGTCCGGAGTCAAACTCACAAGGAGAAAACGCCTAGCTTTAACTACTTTTGTATCACTAAATCAATAAATTCAACAATTTTCAATAGTAATAGTACTAATTTAAAGTTGAACTAAAGAACTAAATATTACGATTAATAAAGAACGCAAGTGAAATAACTGGATAAGATTCAAGAAGAAAGAACCTAGGATATAGATTTCCCCGAGCTACTGACAAGTTTCCTATAATCTCGCAATTTTCTTCCTATTGATCATGAGCTTTTTAGTTACTTAAACATCTTCCGATCAAGAACAGTAATTTCCTAAGTTATTCTTTCGAACTAACCTAGGTGATTATTTAGCCTGCTCACTAAAATCACAACAAAGCTTCGTTATTCCTAACCTCACTTTTAAATCTTTGTAATTATCTTCCGACCTCTTGCTCAGAAATGTTGTTGTTCAATAATTATCTAACCCTATTTTCTTTTCCAAGCAACAAAAGGCATAAAGACATAATTAATTGATGGTCATTCAATTAATCACATGAAACACGTAGTTAAACAAATAGGAAGAACAACATTTCAATTAAAGAAAAATAATGTCAATACATTCACTCAATAACTGGTTCCATCAATATCCTAGATAAGGAATTTAGCTACACATGTTTTTGATGAATACAAAAGCTAATGTTAAAGCAAACTCCATAGTAATAGAAAATAAGAGAAGTTTTAGATAAATTCTGCAAAACTTCAGTAGGATGGACTCTGGCCTCTTCCAAGCACCAAAAATCTCCAACAATGGTGTTTCTTGCTCTTCCCGACCAAGATGGAGGCTGAAGGTTGAAACCTTTTAAACCTGGTGTGAAGCTCGTGGACAAGTTTGCCCCCCCCCCCCCCCCCACTTTCCGCCAAAAATTGTGCCTCATGGCTGGATCATGGCCTTATGATGGGCCGTGAGCTTTGAAAATTATGCTTTCAACTTGATTGCTGAATTATGGCCTTATGATGGCTGGGCCGTGACTTCTCGTCTTCATATTTCCTTTCACTACTAATACACGGCCTTGGCACCTAACAATGCTGCCCCTCCTTGCTTGATTTTTTTATAAATTCACTTCATTTTGTTCCAAATCATCAATCTTTAACACTTTTCATCCAATTGATTCCTACACATTCACACACCCAATATAAGTACAAAATCCTATTATCTATACTAAAATCATCCATAAAAACATCATAATGTGAGGCAAGTGATACTAAAATATATACATTTTGGCCTAACATCAATCTTACTTATGAAATAAAAGAAAGGGAAAAATAAAATGAATGACCCTTTTCTTTATATAGGACGTGAGAGGCCTTTTTTGTGCCATTTTCTAAACTATCTATTAGGGTAAGTGAAAGAATATGACCCAATAAAACTGAGGTTGCCACATGTTACTGAACGCATCCTTATCCCTCATATATATGCATTGTATATTTAGTAAACCGCCTCCCAATGAAAGAGCACGTGACTTCCAAAGTTTCAACTTCTATATATCTTTGCCCTACATGGCTTTTGTATCGCCCATTATCAAATCACTAAGAAAAATAAGAGTTTCTCGCATGGTTTTTTTGAAGATAGATACGAAGCTGAACACTTTTCGAAAGTGAAAACAAATGCTTGTAGAACATTTTCTTCAGTCCAGGAGCCATTTTGAAGCACATGAATTTCACATGAACAACTCCAGATGAACAATTAGTTTTCAAGAAATTTGACGGTTTGGCAACATTTTTCTAGTATGGAAAAAACTGAGATCTTTTAAGGTGTGTTTGCTAGGAAGGAATATTTTCCTGAAAAATGTTTTCATGAAAAACATTATTTTTTCATATGTTTAATATGCGAAGCGGAAATTGAGCACAACATAAGGTTTATCCCTTAGTGAAGAAATATTGATGTATGTGTGACAGGATCCGGAATCTGGCTAGGCCGTGCGGGCACCCGACATCCTCCCCTAGACCCGTCGGGCAAACCCTTACCAATTAAATTAAGAAAATAAATATAATTCAATTCATAAATAAGAACAAAACTTTAAAAAAACACTGACATGCTTGTACCTCTAAGCTGTACAAAAGAAATCACAACTGACTACATAACATTCTAGGTTTAGGGCTATCCAGACTAGACATCTAAGAGTAGGAAAGAAGACAGATACCTCCTGAAGGGAGCAAAATGCAACTGAAATGAGAAACAATAAACTGGTGGCCATCCGGAATAAAAGCTGGCTCACCCTGACAGCTGAAATAGTCTTCGCTCCTTCACAACGTGGCGAACTCAATCCTGGAGCGAACCTGCCGAAACGAAATAGATAGACAAGGAACAACAACAAACAAGGGTGAGTCAAAAGGACTCAATAAGTGAGGCAGATTAACCACCTCAAAGAATAGGATAGCTAGCCAGGGAGAAAAGAAACAGATAGACCAAATTTTTTTTATTTAAATTATAAAAATTAGAGCTATATAACAATCGGAAACACATAAGAAACTTATAAACTCAACCAAGGATGCGCGCCAGAAACATATCAACAAATAAGCAATGCACATATAAGCAGAACAATAGTCATGTACCGCAAGTCTACACAATGGTATGAATTGAGATGAAATGAAATGAAATGAAATATGATGCAAAGGGTCACATGTGCCCATAATCCCACCCCGAAGCGGAATACTCCTGCATTCGAGGGGAATCTAATCTGATAACCAACTGGAGCGGAATACTCCTGCTCCTGGGGCGGAATACTCCTGCACCCGATATAATATAAACCAGAGGCGGGATACTCCTGCACTCTCCTGGAGCGGAATACTCCTGCACCCGATATAATGTAAAGCTGAAGCGGAATACTCCTGCACTCAATATCTGACATAAGAGCGGAATACTCTTGCACTCAATATCTGGCATAGGAATGACATATAATGCATATGAAGGCAATGTGATGCAATAATAACCCTTCACCGGTGTGGGACTCTCATCGACAACCGGGAAGTAGATGCCAACTCACAGCCAGAGTACAATGCTCAGATCCTCAATGAAATACCAACAACGGGACATAACATATAATATACAATGTAAATCCAAAGCTAAGGCGTATGTAAGGAACACGTGGTAGAAAATCCACGAGGCCAGGTGCCTCCAAAGAAATGGATATAAACACTTACCTTGTTACAAAGTTAGCACAATTACTCAACAACTGTTTTTTCCTTTGAATTCGTTGCCAAACGATCCCACTCTATTCAATAAGCAGAAAAATATATCAAATTAGGCTAAAATCTTCATTCCTTACGTCTTAGGGTAATCCGGTTAGGAACCTGATACCCTATTCGCATACGCAATACGCAGGCCAGGCCTATGTACAAGTTTTAAGGTCACATAACCAAACCCTAAATAAATTACATTTATAAGTTGTCCATAACTCACTGAGAACGAATATATAATCAATTCCATTATCGGGGTCCATTTGACCCTTTAAACTATTAATTGAACTTATTAAAACGATGTCTAATATTCCAAGTTTTACCGTTAAAATATATTCAAACACATATAATAAACTCAAATAATGCATTAAGATCATTACCTGAATCTTTCTGGGTAAAAATTCTACTATTTTCCCGGCTCTTTTCTCATAATCTGGCATTTTTTTCCTTTCCTTGCTTTTGTTTCGTTTTCTGTTCTCTTTTCCTTTTTGAGCTTCAAAGTGAAGCTTGTTATATATATCCCTGCACATTGTGCCACCGTCTTTCCAAGCTTCAGTTTCTTTCTTCTTTTTTTTTTTTTTTTGGTCGTTTTCTCTTTCTTTTTCCATTTTCTTTTATTTTTGTGACAAAAATGAAAACGATACCCTACGATATTCGAAATAATTCCAACTTTTGCATACCAGTTATACAAAATATATATAGCATACTCGCTAAGGCGGATCTCAAATCGGGTTCCCAAAACTCAAGATGTGAATTTAAATAGAAAAGAGTCAAATTATTTAACTTTCGGCATTTTAGCGGAAACTAGCCGATCAACAACGAAATTCACTTTCGAAAAATCATAAAAGTTACAAATAATCATACGAACCTAACGGCGCTTTCGGATTTCGAATCGGATCTCATTTGCCAAAACCGAGCTCGAAAATCTCTTTTTAATATTTATCGACAATAAAAACTGAAACCTGCTTCCGATGCCTACCAAACGAGGTCTGATTTAGCTCAAATTTTACAGACAGGTCCTAATGGAAATTATGAATATTTTAAAACTATCAGCACGCCAATCGGAGTCCTAACTTCCGGAACGACTGACCGAGGTCGTTTCATTCTCCTCCACTTATACTCTCGTTCGTCCTCGAACGAGCCTAAGTCTAAAGCAAGATTCACGCAGATAACAAGAGAACTTGTATGATCTTCATGAGCTACTCCTCGGGCATTATTTCCTGATTACAGGATCAGAATTATAACACGCATATCGAATCTTGGATAAAAACATAGCTGGATAATATCATAACGCCATTACCTAGCTTATTCTGACTACACTGATACTTCCTCGATCACGAGAGGAGAGTTCTACATTTTCGAAACAAAGATACACGAAACTTTGAATGGGTTAACATGATTCAGCCGATAATTACCTCTTCGATATACCTTTCGATATAGAACATATCGATGGAACTAAGAATTAGCTCACGCTTGATACAATAGGGGAAGCTTTTGAAGTACCTTGTCACTACTCACTATAGAAGATTTGATGCAAGCTATATTATTTTTACGAATGCACTATGCAACATCTCAGTTGATTTTAGTGTTGTTCCGCAAGCTCCTTGTGGGAATGTAGTTACTCATATCCTAATGTATGTCAAAGGTTCATCTGAACAGGGTCTATCGTATAAAGATAAGGATCATGCAACTACTACTGGATAGTATGATATGGACCAAGAATGATCTTCAGACAGAACATCTACCTCAGGGTATTGTCTTTGAATTGGAATATTATGACTTGAAAAAGTAAATATAAAAGAGACATGTAGTTGGACCTTTAGCTGAGGCAGAATACCAGCAACAAAGTTGATTACATGCGCACTTATAACGCTAAAGTAACTTCTCAAAGAGTTGAGGTGTGAAGGAGATATGCCAATGATGGATGGACGACAAGCTGCACGAGACCTTTAACTCTAAATTTTCTGAAGTAAAACAACGTCAGTATGAGGATCCAGTTCTAGTTGAATATAGACAGATAGCCAGAAGAAAACCGGAATCACCATACAGGGTTACTACTGACGGTGTTCTCATGTAAAAGATAGACTTTGTGTTCCTGGTATTGCAGATTTACGTGGACAGATTATGATAGAGGCACATTATTCCAAATACATTGTTCATCCGGGTTCGACTAAGATGTACCACGATCTTAAGCAGATTTATTGGTGGGACGGAATGAAGTGTGACATAACAGAATTTGTGGCTCAGTGTTCTAATTGCCAGCAAGTTAAAGTCGTGTCATCTTTCCTGACTTTATACTTTCAGCAGATAGGTACGTATATATGATTAGGTTGCCAGCTTATCTCTGTCATTAATAGATTATTAGTGAGTTTAACAATGATCGACACTCATTGTAGGTTTCTGTCGTGGCCCTAGGTTGGGTCGTGACAAAAGTGGTATCAACTCCTTAGAGATTTAGTATTACCATTCAGTATTTGGAGGAAGACTCCTCCACTTAAAGCACAAACTCATGCAGCTATTTGAATAGGAATAACCATGCCCACACAATCTGCTGGACTAAAGAAGATTTAGCTAAAGGGTGAACATAGGCAGACCTAAGCTTCCAACTACCCTTTTGGGTTGCCAAACAGCTGCAACTCTCGAGTTACAGCTCCATACATTTTCTATAAGCACCACCGCCTGATGGATCAAATCAAAGGTCAAATGACGCCTCTCATTACCCTTAGTAGCCTTAGAACACAACAATGAGCTTACCAGACTACCTTGACACACGCACTTCGGCTCAACACAGGGAATATCACAAGCAGCTACTAACCGCCCAAGCTCACCAGTGCCGAACAAAGAAGAGATGGCAATGGACTGAGGATAGAAATAATTAGAGCTTCAGGAAGCTCATCTTCTTATTTGCTTGGCTACCAGAGCTAGACTACTTCCGAGTCAGGCTAACCAAAGAATCACAATTTAAGAAATAGACATTAAATGAGCTTTATGGAACAACATCTATGCCAATTTAATCTCCCAATAAGAAGAAAACTCTAACAATTTACCAGAAAACCCTTTTATAACCCAGATAAGCTCATGGGATAACATGACTGTACTAGCGTCTTGAACCAAGAGGAGATACGTAGATCGAATATTACTTACTAATCACTTTACACCGGAAGAAACGATACACTTGCTGGTGAAGAATTAGGATCTCATTATCCTACCAACACAAAATTCCGGGAAGAGAGGTAAACTGATTTGGCATAATAACAGAAGGTGGAACAACAGGATGCCAGGCAGACAATACCGACACTTACTGCCAAATCTCTCATATATAGACTAAAAAAAATAGTAAGGTCTCACAAATGCCAGGAATAAATCATACCAGAAGCTCGCCTCTCTACCGCAGCCGATTCTTAATAAAGACGATATCCAAGGAAACCATCAAAACATTATAAGACACACCATTTCCAGATCGATCGAAAGAATCAAATCTTACTCACATTTAAGAGAAGAAGAAATATATGGGTCTACTATATCAGATAACTCAGCATCAGCCAGACAAGCAGTTCATAGAACTGCCTCTGCAGCTGAGCTGAGCCACTGCCCTGATAATCACTTTCTGAAGAACTACTGCCACCACACTCTCAACCTTTACTGGATGGTGGCATTTCTTTTACTGATTGAGATCTAAATAAAATCCCTTGAGACTACGCAGATGCCTGATAGCGAGAGAAAAGACAACTGCCTACTTTTCGGACTAAGGGAGAACTCCACCAAAATTGACAGGCTCACGACAATGATAATACCTTTTCAGTGAAAATGGAAGCTGGACAGGCTGTTGATAGCTATAAAGAGAAAAACTAGGTCTGATCTTGACGAACTACTGGCGCACTTTAAGAATCACGTGACACAAGCTGAGATAACCTGGAAGGTGACCTTCCAAAATAATCAGAACTCTTACCTCCAAATGAGGTACCATGGTTGCCCACCAGGGCCACAGGATCTCTTGCTCTCCCGCTCTAACTTATGGTATGCCTAATACCTCCGAGCAATATCAATAACAACATCAAATGAAGTCCCAACCTCGATTTCTCGAGCCCTCTGGGATCTCAAGGAAGGAGAAACGCACCAATAAATCTTTGAATCTCTCGAAAGGCTCGTGGACTAGTTCTAATGCATATTCAGCCATTCTATAGAGTTCAATCTCATATGCTGAAGCACCAACAGACTAACCGACAGGCTACCCTGTCCAATCCACTCAAACTGGAAACACTTTTCATCTCACTCGCTACTCGAAAGGAACTTTTCCACGAATCTAGAAGAAAAACCGAACCAACTTAGCTAATAAGAGAGCGGCCCACCAATTCAAAGCTGGACCCTGAAACTGGAAAAAGAATAATCAACACCATACCGCTCGATATAATCAAGAGCCTGAAGGATATGCTGACATCATTTTATTTTAAAAAGAATCACGAGGTTTATCTGATGCATTGCTTTAGAATATCAGAAGGTTCAGCCGAGTAAAATAATGCAACCTCTTTGGGCACTCGGACCGAACAGTTACCTCGGCTGGCTAAGCAGCCATAAAAATTAGAGGTACAACACATGTTGTCTTCGGAACATAATACACTGCAGCAATATTAAGAACCGGAAAAAGAGCTCCCTGAGATCAAACGTATGAACATACGACAACCTGATAGGCTGCCCAGCGAATAATAGGTTATTACAGTATCTGCATCACCAAGATTCTCGTAAAAGCATTGTAGAAAGCCAAGGGAACCACAAGGCCCTGCTCCCTTGCCCATCGCGAGCTCGTACTACTGGGACCTCCGTAACTAGATCGTCAGCACGATCAAAACTCTCGGACTTCGTCAGTACTAACCCCAGGCTAGACTGCTTCGTCTTGAACTCATACCATTTGCTGATTTGTCGCACGAGGGTCCACAATTACCACGAAGGAATTAACAAATTAACGAAAATACTTTTGAATTCTAGACCGACGCACGATCAGAAAAGAAGAAAGTGAAACTTCCTAAATGCCATCATAGCCTCTCGTAGATAAGTACGGACGTCTACGTACCCATAAGCGAGACTCTACTAGACGTTGTCTTAGTCTGGATAGACTCTAAACAGGGCTCTGATACCAACTGACACGACCCGAAATCCGGCTAGGCCGTGCGGGCACCCGACATTCTCTCCTATACCCCTCGGGCGAATCCTTACAAATTAAATTAAGAAAATAAATATAATTCAATTCATAAATAAGAACAAGACTTAAAAAAATACTGACATACTGATACCTCTAAGCTGTACAAAAGAAATTACAGCTGACTACACAACATTCTAGGGCTATCCAGACTAGACATCCAAGAGTAGGAAAGAAGACAGATACCTTCTGAAGGGAGCAAAATGCAACTAAATGAGAAATAATAAACTGGTGGGCATCCGAAATAAAAGCTGGCTCACCCTGACAGCTGAAGTCGTCTTAGCTCCTTCACAACGTGGAGAACTCAATCCTGGAGCGAACCATCCGAAATGAAATAGATAGACAAGGAACAACAACAAACAAGGGTGAGTCAAAAGGACTGAATAAGTGGGGCAGACTAGCCACCTCAAAGAATAAGATAGCTAGCTAGGGAGAAAAAAAAATAGATAGACCAAATTCTTTTTATTTAAATTATAAAAATTAGAGCTAGATAACAATCGGAAACACGTAAGAAACTTATAAACTCAACCAAGGATGCGCGCCGGAAACTTATCAACAAATAAGCAGTGCATATATAAGCAGAACAGTAGTCATGTACCGCAAGTCTACACAATGGTATGAATTGAGATGAAATGAAATGAAGTGAGATGAAATGAAATGAAATATGATGCAAAGGGTCACATGTACCCGTAATCCCATCCCGAAGCGGAATATTCCTTAATTCGAGGGGAATCTAATCTGATAACCAACTGGAGCGGAATACTCCTGCACCCGATATAATATAAACCAGAGGCAGAATACTCCTGCACTCTCCTGGGGCGGAATACTCCTGCACCCGATATAATGTAAAGCTGAGGCGGAATACTCCTGCACTCAAAATCTGATAAAAGAGCGGAATACTTCTGCTCCTGGGGCGGATTCCTCCTACCCTCAATATGATACAATGGAGCGGAATCCTCCAGCTCCTGGGGCAGAATACTCCTGCACCCAATATGATATGCAATGTAATGCATAGGAATGACATATAATGCATATGAAGGCAATGTGATGCAATAATAACCCTTCACCGGTGTGGGACTCTCATCGACAACCGGGAAGTAGATGCCAACTCACAGCCAGAGTACAATGCTCAGATCCTCAATGCAATACCAACAACGGGACATAACATATAATATACAATGTAATTCCAAAGCTAAGGCGTAAGGTGTACGCTTATCGGCAGCTACACACGTAAGGAACACGTGGTAGAAAATCCACGAGGCCAAGTGCCTCCAAAGAAATGGATATAAACACTTACCTTGTTACAAAGTTAGCACAATTACTCAACAACCGCTTTTTTCTTTGAATTTATTGTCAAACGATCCCACTCTATTCAATAAGCAGAAAAATATATCAAATTAGGCTAAAGGCTTCATTCCTTACGTCTTAGTGTAATCCGGTTAGGAACCTGATACCCTATTCGCATACGCAATACACAGGTCATGCCTATGTACAGGGTTTAAGGTCACATAACCAAATCCTAAATAAATTATATTTATAAGTTGCTCATAACTTGCTGAGTACGAATATATAATCAATTCCATTATCGGGGTCCATTTGACCCTTTAAACTATTAATTGAACTTATTAAAATGATGTCTAATATTCCAAGTTTTACCGTTAAAATATATTCAAAAACATATAATAAATTCAAATAATGCATTAAGATCATTACCTGAATGTTTCTGGGTAATAATTCTACTATTTTCCCGGCTTTTTTCTCATTTTCTGGTATTTTTTTCCTTTCCTTGCTTTTGTTTCGTTTTCTGTTCTCTTTTCCTTTTTGAGCTTCAAAGTGAAGCTTGTTATATATATCCCTGCACATTGTGCCACCGCCTTTCCAAGCTTCAGTTTCTTTCTTCTTCTTCTTTTGTCGTTTTCTCTTTCCCTTTTTTCCATTTTCTTTTGTTTTCGTGACAAAAATTAAAACGGTACTCGACAATATTCGAAATAATTCCAAATTTTGCATACTATTTATATAAAATATATATAGCATACTCGCTAAGGCGGATCTCAAATCGGGTTCCCGAAACTCCAGATGCGAATTTAAATAGAAAAAAGTCAAATTATTTAATTTTCGGCATTTTAGCGGAAACTAGCCGAACAACATCGAAATTCACTTTCGAAAAATCACAAAAGTCACAAATAATTATACGAACCTAACGGCACTTTTGGATTTCTAATCGGAGCTCATTCGCCAAAACCGAGCTCGAAAATCTCTTTTTAATATTTATCGACAATAAAAACTGAAACCTTCTTCCGATGCTTACCAAACGAGGCCTGATTTAGCTCAAATTTTACAGACAGGTCCTAATGGACACTACAAATATTTTAAAATTATCGGCACGCCAATCGGAGTCCTAACTTCCGAAACGACTGACCGATGTTGTTTCAATATGTTAGTATATCATTAACGAATATTCTTCGTACGAATGTAATGCTCCAAAGGTATCCTCCCAAGTCTCTGGGCAGAGAATTTAATGTTAGTTGAAGACTATGTCCGTTGATAGAATTTGTGGTAGGCCTTGACCTCTTATGGCCGGGATCATTGAGGTGTGCGTTGCTGGAAATAACTCATGTTATATTCGTACGTAGTCCTTTTATCCTTGGTTGTAGTCTTGACCTCTGGTCACGTCGCTTTAACCTTATATTCTCTTGTCGCCATGTGGTCGGCCATATGGCTTACGTGGAAGGAATAAATTTTATCCAATACACTCTCGACACTTAGATCTCTAAATCACGGACCAATAATAAAATTTGAATCGAACTCGTTAATCTACAAGATGAACAACACATGCTCAATCCACCAAAATGCATAATTTATATTTGAGTCAAAACCAATAATAGTTGTTTCTCATTAAAATGTACATACAACTTCATCATACAAGACTACAATACAAATACAGATGAACCAAATGTAAGAGTTTTAAATGGATGTGTAACATCAAGTTTCTTAACAAAATCAAAATTTTTATCTACCTCCCAAAACATGAAAGTATACGCATGTCTAACTACTCTGAATAAGAAATACTAGATGATACTTGTCGATTGATATTCACATTCAGAAAAATACTCATAACACTCTTTAACTATATAATTGAAATTTTTTCTAGCATAATATTGCAAATTTCTTTACTTCTAAGCTTGAAAATAACTATTTACTTTCTCCTAGCCAAGATAATGATGATTTACTTCTGGTTGTTTGACATTGTTCGAGAAGATAAAAGATTCACTTTGATTTGCAAGCTACTAAAAGAGGCTTGAACAAATCAATTGAGAAAGCGAGATTCACATCATTAGGACACTTCTATGTTTCACACTTTTAACACTCCTTAAAGTTTATTTAACATTAATTTTAGTCTCAATTGCAAAAGTCGACAGACACTCCTGGCGTATCACCAGATTCAGTACAAAAAGGGTGGTCTGGTAAGACTTGCCCAAAGTACAGAGCTCCCGCCATGCTATTCGCCGAGTCTCCGAGAAATGGTGCAAAATTTGAAATAATTCTTTAAGTGGCGCCTTATGGGGATATTGGGCATCAGTACTTGAATAATTTTTTTTTTAAATGAACCAGCTTAAAGTAGGCATAGCTCGTATAAAGTCCAATTTCACAACGACCAAATCGTAATAAAATTAGATGGATTGCCTAATTTATCTGTTCCATTTAGTTTTTAATCACCTTTTAATATTATTTGTAAGTATAGTCACCCACTTTCAAACCATCAAGGCTGAAGTTGAATACTCACGGTGTGAAGTTCATGCAACTTAAACTTTTTAGTCTGAAAATAAACCAAATTCAGACCAAAAGTGTGAATTTGGACTCAACTTCAAACCAAATTCTATTTGTAGTTGAGCAAAACAATAAAAGAAGAAAACAATATTAGATTTCAATTTCATATCAAGAGAGTTTAAGTTCACTGAACTTGATTTGTACTTCAAACTCAATGGTATGAAGATCGACGGCCAATCTGTTCAAAGATGCACTCATAAGTAGCTAGAGCTATAAGGACGCGCTCAAAAAATGCCATTGGTGCACTTCGCCCACCAAATCCAAACGCAATGACCCAACTTGCCCAATACAACTAGGATTATTGCATAATTTATGGGCCCCACATATGGCCAATCAATTTACTAGGCTATACCTTGTTCATGGTAAAATAATTTTCAAAAATCTAAAACCTGTACAAGTGTTGACTATTAACCTGAAACGACCTCGGTCAGTCATTTCGGGAGATAGGACTTCGATTTACGTGCCAATAATTTTAAAATCTTCGTAAGGTCCATTGAGACTTATCTGTAAAATTTGAGCTAAATCAGACCTCCTTTGGTCGGCATCGGAAGAAGGTTTCAGTTTTTATTGTCGATAAATATTAAAAAGAGATTTTCGAAAACTCGCTTTTGGCGAATGAGCTCCGAAATCTAAAAGCGTTGTTAGGTTCGTATGATTATTTGTGACTTTTCTGATTTTTCGAAAGTGAATTTCGAGGTTGTTCGGCTAGTTTCCGCTAAAATACCGAAAGTTAAATAATTTGACCTTTTTCCATTTAATTTTCATATTGAGTTTCGGGAGTCCGATTTGAGATCTGCCTTAGCGAGTATGTTACATATATTTTGTATAACTTACTTGAGAAATTTGGGATTATTTCGAATTTCGTAGGGTTCTATTTTAATTTTAGTCATCATAACGAATTTTCAAAAAAAAAAAAAAAAAAAGAGAGGAAATGTTAAAGTCGGTTGGCTATAATCCTTAGCATTAGCTACTGCTACATTGGTAAAGGGGTTCCTTGCCTTGCTTTCCCTTAATAGTCCGAGGGAGTCACTTCATCAGTACCTGGGGCTACTGTCCCAGGATGCCAAAGGTATGATCCACACATTGAAAGTGTCAACGTTGACTCACACGCGCCACCCTCACCGGGTAAAATCCGGATCGGATGCGAGCGAAATTCTCCCCATTGAGAATAGAAACAACAAAATTAACAGAAACGAGAAAGACAAGTCAGTGAAAAAGAAAAATACCAGAAAATGAGAAAAGAAAGGAGAGCGGAGAAAAAGTAGAATTTTTACCCCGAAACATTCAGGTAATGATCTTAATGCATTATTTTAGTTTATTACGTGTGTTTGAATATATTTTGACGGTAAAAATTGGGATATTAGACATCGTTTTAATAAGTTCAATTAATAGTTTAAAGGGTTAATTGGACCATGATAATGGAATTGAGTATATATTCGTACTCAGTGAGTTATGGGCAACATATAAATGTAATTTATTTAGCATTTGGTTATGTGACCTTAAAGCCTGTACATAGGCCTAGCATGTGTATTGCGTATGCGAATAGGGTATCAGGTTCCTAATCGGATTGCCCTAAGACGTAAGGAATGAAGCCTTTAGCCTTATGTGATATATTTTTCAGCTTATTGAACACATTGGGATCGTGTGGCAATGAATCCAAAGGACAAAGCAGTTGTTGAGTAGCTGTGCTAACTTTGTAACAAGGTAAGTGTTTATATCCATTTCTTTGGAGGCCCTTGGCCTTGTGGATATTCTACCACGTGTTCCTTACGTATGTAGCTGCCGATAGGCGTACTCATTATGCCTTAGCTTTGAATTTACATAGTATATTATATGTTATGCCATGTTGTTGGTATTGCATTGAGCATATGAGCATTGCACTCTGGTTTTGAGCATCGCATATACTTCCCGGTTGGCGATGAGAGTCCCGCTCCGGTGAAGGTGTCATTATTGCATATGCTTCCCGGTAATCGATGAAAGTCCTGAGCCGGTGAAGGGTCATTATTGCATATACTTCTCGGTTGGCGATGAGTGTCCCGCACAGGTGAAGGGTCATTATTACATATACTTCCCAATCGATGAGAGTCCCGAGCCGGTTAAGGGTCATTATTGCATACTTCCCGGTTGGCGATGAGAGTCCCGCACCGGTGAAGGGTCATTATTGCATATACTTCCCGGTAATCGATGAGAGTCTCGAGCCGGTGAAGGGACATTATTGCACACACTTTTCGGTAATCGATAAGAGTCCCGAGCCGGTGAAGGTATCAGGCACATGTGACTGCATTGCATCATACCGCATTCATCCCATCTCATTGCACCGCATACTGACTAATGTGTGACTATTGTGCTATGTTTTGTGTATACGACATGTATGCCATGTTGTGGACATATTTCAGTTTGTCTATATGTTTCTGACTTTTTAGTGTCCTTAATTGGTCTATATGCTATAGTTATATGGATCGGGTTGCACGCCGCAACAGTATAAATATATGGGTCGGGTCGCACGCCGCGACAGTATGAATATATGGATCGGGTTGTACGCTACAACAATATGAATATATGGATCGGGTTGCACGCCGCGACAGTATAAATATATGAATCGGGTTGCACGTCGCGACAGTATAAATACACCAGTTTTATGTTTATTATTTCAGTTATATTTTGCTCCCTTCATGAGGTATCTGTCTTCTTTTGTACTCTTAGATGTCTAGTCTGGATAGCCCTAAACCTAGTATGTTGGGAAGTCAGCTGTAATTTTTTTTACAGCTTAAAGGTATCAGTATATATATGCTTTTTCTAAGTGGTGTTCCTATTTATGAATTTAATTATATTTATTTCCCTAATTTAATTGGCAAGGGTTCGCTCGACGGGTCTAGAGGAGGATGTCGGGTGCCCGCACAGCCTAGACGGATTCCGGGTCGTGTCACTTGGTATCAGAGCCCGGTTTAGAGTCTATCCAGACTAAGACAGTATCTAATAGAGTCTCGCTGATGGGTACGTAGACGTCCGTACTTATCTACGAGGGGCTATGATGGCATTTATGAAGTTTCACTTCCTTCTTTTCTGATCGTGCGTCGGGTCTGGGATGCAAAAATATTTTCGATAATTCCTTTGTAGTAATGGTGAACCCTTGTGCGACAAATCAGCAAAGGATTTGAATTCACGACGAAGCAGCTAGTCAGAGGCTAGCGCTGATCAAGCCCGGAGAGTTGTGGATCGTGCTGACGATCAAGTTGCAGAGGCTCCAGCTGTGCGAGCTCGTGAGGGGCAATGAGAGCATGACCTTGTGTTTCCCTCGACACTCTACGATGCTTTTATGAGAATCTTGGCGGCGCAGCTACCGCAAGAACCTTCTATTCCCTATGAAGCTCATCAGGTTGCCACAGATGCAGACGTTCGATCTCAGGGAGCTCCTATTCCAGTTCTTAATATTGCCGCAGTAAATTATGTTCTGGAGGCAGCATGTGTTGTGCCTCTAGTTATTCTGGCTGGTTAGCTAGCCCAGGCAATAGTTCGGTCCGAGTGCGTGAGGAGGTTGCATTATGTTACCTAATTGAACCTTCCAATATTATTAGACCATGCATCAGATAATTCCTGTGTAATTTTTTAAAATAAATGATGTTAGCGTATCCTTCAAGCTCTTAGTTATCTCGAGCAGTATGGTTATTATTATTCTGCTTTCCAGTTTCAAGGTCCAGTCTTGGATTGGTGAACCGCTCATTTATTGGCTGGGTAGGGCTGGCCTAAGCTAACTTAGTGCAAATTTTCTTATAGATTCATGAAAAAGTTCCTTTCGTGTAGCGAGCAAGATGAAAAGTATTGCCAGATTGAGTTGATTAGACAGGGTAGCCTGTCGATCTCAGAATATGAGATTGAATCTTCTAGGATGGCTGGATATATTCTAGAATTAGTCCATGAGCCATCTAAGAAGCTTCGAAGATTTATTGATGACCTTTCTCCTTTTTTGAGATCCCATATGGCTCGAGAAATTGAGGTTGGGACTTTATTTGATGTTGTTGTTGATATTGCTCAGAGGTATTAGGCATACCATAAGTTAGAGCGGGAGAGCAAGAGATCCCACGGCCCTGGTGGGCACCATGGTACCTCATTTGGGGGTAAGAGTTCTGATTATTTTGGGAGGTCACTTGCCAGTTTATCTCAGCTTGTAGAGCGTGACTCTCAGAGTGTGCAAATAGAATAGCTCATCACGATTAGACTCTATTTTCTCTTTGTTGCTATCAACAATATGTCTTGCTTCCATTTTCAGCAGAAAGGTTTTATCATTGTCATGAGTACTAGTTATCCTTTGAGGAGTTTTCCCTTAATCCGGCAAGTAGGCAGTCGTCCTTTCTCTCATCATCAGGCACCTGCACTGTCACATGGGATCTCATTTAGATCTCAATCAGCCAGAGAAATTCCACCATCTAGTAGAGGTCGAAAGCGTGGTGGCAGTAGTTCTTCTAGAAGTAATTATCAGGGTAGCGGCTTAGCTCAACCGCAGGGGCATTTCTATAAACTGCTAGTCTGGTAGGACGCTGAGGCATCCGATGTAGTAGACCCAAGTATTTCGTTTTCCCTTATATGTAAGTAAGATTTGATTCTTCCGATCGATCTGGAAATAGTTTGTCTTATTATGTTTCCATATTTTCTTTTGATATCTTAGTCTATTAAGCATCAGTTGTGGTAGAGGGGTGAGCTTCTAATATGATTTATTCAGGGAATTTGTGAGGTTCTACTAGTTTTTTTTTATGTAAATGTGAGAGATTTGGGAGTAAGTCGCGGTATTTTCTGCTTGGCATATTGTTGTGCCACCTTCTCTTATTATGTCAAGTCAGCCTATCTCTTTGGAATTCAGTGTTGATAGGATGGTGGGATTCTTAATCGTCACCATCAGAAAATGTTATCATTTCTTCCTGTGCAAAGTGATTAGTAAGTAATATTCGATCTACGTACCTCCTCTTGGTTCAAAACACTAGTAGAGTCATGTTATTCTATGAGCTTGTCTCGATTATAAAAGGGTTTCTGGTAAATTATCAGAGTTTCCTTCTTATTGGGAGGTTAAATTGGCATGGATGTTTTTTCATAAAGCTCATTTAATATCTATTTCTTCAATTGCGATTCTTTGGCTAGCTTGACTCGTAAGTAGTCTAGCTCAGGTAGCCAAGTAAATAAGAAGATGAGCTTCCTAAAGCTCTAATTATTCCTACCCTCAATCCGTTGCCATCTCTTCTTTGTCCGGCACTAGAGAGCTTAGGCGGTCATAGCCTCTGGTGATGTTTCCTGTGTGGAGCCAGAGTGCGTGTCAAGGTAGCCGGATATGCACCTTGTGTTTTAAGGCTACTAAGGGTAATGAGGGGCGTCATTTGGCCCCTGAGTTGATCTACCAGGCGCTGGTTCTTCTGGTAAGGGTATGGAATTGTTAACTCGAGAGTTGCAGCTGTTTGGAAACTGGAGAGGGTAATTTGGTAACTCAGATCTGAGCCACATTATGTTTTAGCTAAGTCTTCCTTAATCATGCAGGTTGTGCGAGAATTGCTATTCCTATTCAAATTAGCTATATGAGTTTATGCTCTAAGTGGAAGAGCCTTCCTCCAATTGATACCGAATCCTAATATTAAATCCCTAAGGCGTTGTTCAAGTGTGAGCTAATTCTTAGTTCCATCGACTTGTTCTATATCGTAAAGTATATTGACGAGGTGATTTGTCGGCGGAATCATGTTAATCCATCCAGAGTTTCGTGTATCTTTGTTTCGAAAATGTAGAACTCTCCTCTCGTGATCGAGGAAGGATCAGCTTAGTCAGAATAAGCAGGGCAATGGCGTTATGATAATATCCACCTATGTTTTTATCCAAGAATTTGATGTGCGTGTTATAATTCTGATTCTGTAATCATGAGATAATGTCCGTGGAGTAGTTTATGAAGGTTGTGCAAGTTCTCTTGTTATCTGCGTGAATCTTGCTTTAGATTTAGGCTCGTTCGAGGACGAACGAGAGTCTAAGTAGAGGAGAATGAAACGACCTCGGTCAGTCGTTTTGGAATATAGGACTCCGATTTGCGTGCCAAAAATTTTGAAATCTTCGTAAGGTCCATTGGGACTTATATGTAAAATTTGAGCTAAATCAGACCTCGTTTGGTAGGCATAGGAAGAATGTTTCAGTTTTTATTGTCGATAAATATTAAAAAGAGATTTTCGAGCTCGCTTTTGGCGAATGAGCTCCGATTCGAAATCCAAAAGCGTAGTTAGGTTCGTATGATTATTGTGACTTTTATGATTTTTCGAAAGTGAATTTCGAGGTTGTTCGGCTAGTTTTCGCTAAAATGCCGAAAGTTAAATAATTTGATATTTTCCCATTTAATTTGCATATTGAGTTTTGAGAGTCCGATTTGAGATCCGCCTTTGCGAATATGTTACATATATTTTGTATAACTTACTTGAGAAATTTGGGATTATTTCGAATTTCGTAGGGTTCTATTTTAATTTTAGTCATCGTAGCGAATTTATTTTTTTTTTTAAAAAAAAGAGGAAATGCTGAAGTCGGTTGGCTATAATCCTTAGCATTACCTACTGCTACATTGGGGAAATGAGAATAGAAACAACAAAATTAACAGAAACGAGAAAGACGAGTCAGTGAAAAAGAAAAATACCAGAAAATGAAAAAAGAAAGGAAGAGGAGCGGAGAAAAAGTAGAACTTTTACCCCCGAAACATTCAGGTATTGATCTTAATGCATTATTTTAGTTTATTACGTGTGTTTGAATATATTTTGACGGTAAAAAATGGGATATTAGACATCGTTTTAATAAGTTCAATTAATAGTTTAAAGGGTTAATTGGACCCTGATAATGGAATTGAGTATATATTCGTACTCAGTGAGTTATAGACAACATATAAATGTAATTTATTTAGGGTTTGGTTATGTAACCTTAAACCCTGTACGTAGGTCTGGCCTGCGTATTGCGTATGTGAATAGGGTATCGGGTTCCTAATCGGATTGCCCTAAGACGTAATGAATGAAGTCTTTAGCCTTATGTGATATATTTTTCAGCTTATTGAACACATTGGGATCGTGTGGCAATGAATCCAAAGGACAAAGCAGTTGTTGAGTAGCTGTGCTAACTTTGTAACAAGGTGAGTGTTTATATCCATTTCTTTGGAGGCCATTGGCCTTGTGGATATTCTACCACTTGTTCCTTATGTGTGTAGCTGCCGATAGGCGTTCTCATTATGCCTTAGCTTTGAATTTACATAGTATATTATATGTTATGCTATGTTGTTGGTATTGCATTGAGCATATGAGCATTGCACTCTGGTTTTGGGCATCGCATATACTTCCCGGTTGGCGATGAGAGTCCCGCTTCGGTGAATGGTCATTATTGTATATACTTCCCGGTAATCGATGAGAGTCCCGAGCCGATGAAGGGTCATTATTGCATATACTTCCCGGTTGGCGATGAGAGTCCCGCACAGGTGAAGGGTCATTATTACATATACTTCCCGGTAATGGATGAGAGTCCCGAGCCGGTGAAGGGTCATTATTGCATATACTTCCTGGTAATCGATGAGAGTCCCGAGCCGATGAAGGATCATTATTGCATATACTTCCCGGTTGGCGATGAGAGTCCCGCACATGTGAAGGGTCATTATTACATATACTTCCCGGTAATGGATGAGTGTCCCGAGCCGGTGAAGGGTCATTATTGCATATACTTCCTAGTAATCGATGAGAGTCCCGAGCCGGTGAAGGGTCATTATTGCATATACTTTCCGGTTGGTGATAAGAGTCCCGCACCGGTGAAGGATCATTATTGCATATACTTCCGGGTAATCGATGAGAGTCCCGAGCCGGTGAAGGGTCATTATTGCATACACTTCCCGGTAATCGATGAGAGTCTCGAGCCGGTGAAGGTATCGGGCACATGTGACTGCATTGCATCATACCGCATTCATCCATTCTCATTGCACCGTATACTGACTAGTGTGTGACTATTGTGCTGTGTTTTGTGTATGTGGTATGTATACCATGTTGTGGACATATTTCAGTTTGTCTATATGTTTCTGGCTTTTTAGTGTCCTTAATTGGTTTATCTGCTTTAGTTATATGGATCGAATTGCGCGCCGCAACAGTATAAATATATGGGTCGGGTTGCACGCCGCGACAGTATAAATATATGGATCGGGTTGCACGCTGCAACAATATGAATATATGGATCGGATTGCACACCGCGACAGTATGAATATATGAATCGGGTTGCACACCGCGACAGTATGAACATGTGGAACGGGTTGCGCGCCGTGACAGTATTATGTTCGGGATACTTAAAAACCTATACGTTCTGTCTATCTTATGTCCCTGGTTGTTTATGAGTTTATGATCCCATACGTGTTTCTAGTTATTATCTGGCTCTGCCTTTTTATAATTTAAATAAGAGGACTTTGGTTTATTTGTTTTTCTTCTCGCTGGCTAGCTATCCTATTCTTTGAGGTGGCTAGTCTGCCCTACTTATTGAGTCCTTTTGACTCACCCTTGTTTGTTGTTTATTTTTATCTATCTATTCCGTTTCTGCAGGTTTGCTCCAGGATTGAGTTTATTAGGTTGTGAAGGAGCAAAGATGACTTCAGCTGTCAGGGTGAGCCAGCTTTTATTCCGGATGGCCACCAGTTTTATGTTTATTATTTCAGTTACATTTTGCTCCCTTCATGAGGTATCTGTCTTCTTTTGTACTCTTAGATGTCTAGTCTGGATAGCCCTAAACCTAGTATGTTGGGTAGTCAGCTGTAATTTCCTATGTACAACTTAAAGGTATCAGTATGTCTGTGTTTTTTTCTAAGTCTTGTTCTTACATATGAATTTAATTATATTTATTTCCCTAATTTAATTGGTAAGGGTTATCATACCCGATTTTGGACTCAATTCGAGGCGAGTCGGGTTTCGGATTTGACTAGGTGACTCATTTGAGTTAGATGTTGGAGTCGCCACCTAATATAATTTCTAAGGCGTATTAGGTCACCTAAGTGTCTAAAGTCAAGTTCAAAAGGTCAACTAGTCAACATGGGGAAGAGGGTGGTAGATACTTCCCCGAGTCCCACGAAAAGTGGTTACCGTTCGAGTCTAAGTTTTGGAATAAAATGGTGTATATCGTCATGAAATACTAACTTGGGAACTAGTTTAACATTTTAGCTAAAGATGTAACATATCTATACACACACAAATAACTTCATATTCTGCCTATACTTAAGCCTAATCGTAGTTACGGCCTATAATATTAAATGTCTAATCGTGAACAACATACAAAGTGGTGTTAATATATAAATGGGGGTTTCGTCTTCAACCTATATATAATTTGCATATTTAAGACAATTTGCACGAATAGTCTATTTTACGAATAATATTTGGATTTTAGCGAAAAACACGAATGAGGATTTGTGTTAAGAAAAGATGTTGGCCATTTGGGGTCGGTGTGACTCGTCATTAATTGTCGAGCCCTAACCTTAATGGCCTATTTGTGTTGGGGTCGGATTTTGGAAGTATGTATATAGGCGAGAGGATGTTTTCGAAAATGAGTGTCACAGAAGCACGTAAATGCAATGTAAATATTTATATATATATATATATATATATATATATATAGATATAACATGCAAATACATGATCCAAGTCATAATTATAATTTTTAAGAAATGATTTTAAGGCGTATAAACGACCCCAAGCTTTTATACACCCCTATATTAGTGTATAGGAGCGTTAGTTGTAGAAAAATTAGTTCATCGCATATAAAGGCCATTTTTTAAAATATTTTTGGGCCTGAGTTAGTTGTGCAAAAGAGGGGCAGCTTTCATTTTGCATAAATAGTCTTAATTACGGCAGTCATTAAACATATAGCCCCTGTTATGAGAAATCACCTTTTCTAAAACAGCTTAAGCATGAAAATCGTGTTGCATTTAATTTCAGTTGACTAAGAATTGAAACTGGTTATCAAAATCATCAAATTATGCGTGAATATCACTGTGCAACAAGTGCAGACCATCAGATACGACGTGCTAAGCTTCAAACTATCAGTCGAGTGCAAAAAGAGAGCTCTACCTAAATGTATGATGCAATGACATAAGTAGAGAAGGATAAGGAAAGCCCCTGGGTAGCCAATTATACAACTTTGAAACTGTGTGACCTGTTTTAGCTAGATACAACATGGTAGGTCCTAACAAATATACACATAGGGGGGGGGGAAGGGGGTACTAGAGAAGGAAACATGCTAGAACTCTGTTAAATTAGAATTCTCCCCATATCCCAGGGTTAGGCCTCAAAATCCATAGCGGTAGGGTGAAACTGCTGAGAAACATGGTCATCCAAAACCCTGCACTTAGTAACACTGGTATGATCTTGTTAGATCATCCTAGCAATTGTACATGGATTAACAGAAACTAGTAGGAAGCCCAGAACCAAGGGGTGAAGTGCTATTCAAACATATATAGTTTAGGCGATGCTAACACATGCAACAAATCATCTAGGCAACCAAACACAAGCAAATTTTAGACTAAGAAGCAACAGACAATCAGGAGTAGAGAAAGAGAGGTACCTTCAATAGGATGAACAAGTAAACAGAGTTGTAAGTGATTTTTAACACTTGCAGAAAGCAAAACTAGAGAACCAGCAAGGCAAAGGTCTTCCAGTGATGTTGAAAGACAAACAGAAGAGAGTAAAGTGGATGCTATATGTTTTCTGTGTGTGGGGAGAGTATTGCAGAGCATTCAGTGTCCTCAACTTATATCTAGGGCCAGGTTTATATAGGTGTGAGGGGTGGGGATTCAAGATTCAAACGGATGATATGCAAAAGGCAAAGAAAAATCTCTTCCAAATTTAAACAGATGCCATTAGGTGGACTTACCAAAAGTAAACCAATCAAATCCCCCAGAATTAAGGCAACCTATTCCTAAATCACTTTGGACTCCCTCCCCATAGTTTTGAAAGTGTCTAGGTTCAATAGACTAATCCTTAAACAAGTCTTAAACTCTGAACTATTTAAAATAAGCTTAACAGATTTTGAAAGGAACTCCAATTGAAATCATATCAATCATAGGACCAACTTCCTTTTATGTTTCCAATCAAGAATTCTAATTTAATCAGTCAAAAATCCCTCTAATCAGATTACTACCTCAGTTTAGGCATTCAATCATGAACATCATGTATTTAATCATAAAAAAAGGCAAATAAAATGTAGAACATAAGTGATTATGGAAACTGTGCAATTTTAAACAGGGTAGATGATCAAAGCAATTGCAAAACATTAGAATAATGCTTCAGACAGTTTACGGATTTTAAAGATAGGAATTTGAGCAACTAGACACAGAGTACAAGCTGCTCGCATATCGAAATTCATGCACACAAAGATTCAAACGACAGTCAAAATTTTAGACAAGAACTAATAATCATGTAGTTTTCTACTTTAACTTAATCAACAAACAACAGTCAGGCACACTAATGCACGAAAAAGAGTTAGGCAAATTTAGGTGTAGGACCAGAAACATAAAAAGAAAGGGAAAGGTTACCGTTTAACCATGGTCAGAGACTTTTTCGGCAGCTACAGTTCCCATCGACGCGGGGTCAACTTTGACCTTTGTCCAAACGGCAACAAAAGTATAGGGGTTTTGTATCGGACGAGAAGAGGAATACGATGATGTAATTCTTTTCAAATTCCGTCGGTGAAAATGGTCGGAAATCGCCATGAACAATGGTGGCTTAGGGTTTCGCAGAAAGAGAGAGAAAAATGAGAGGAGAGGCAAAGTGTTTTGGTGGAAATGAGAGAGAGAGATGTAGGGTTTGGGGGGGGGAGGTATACTCAAAATAGAAAATGTGTATCCTGGCCGTTGGATCTATTACGTGGACGGCTAGGATTTATCCACGTAGGCACGAAGGTGGCAAAAATAGGCTGATGTGTAGGGGTGTGTGTATATGTGTATATAAGTATATATGCGTATAAATAGTGTATAACTAGTGTAATTTTAGTATAAAATAGGTATAAAATTGCATAAAATAGGTATAAAAATATAAAAAAATTATGAAATTAATTTTAAAGTGTTAAAATGGCTAGGGATGTAAGGAAATATACTTTTGGGATTTAAAACGATTTGGACACTTTTGTCAAAAAATAGAAGTAATTGCGAAAATTGTAAAAATAGTTTTGGTTCGAGGCGACACTTTTGAAAATGGCCTCAATTGTCAGACTATTATGAGAATATAATTTGAAAAGAATGGCCGAGGCAAGAGTGAGTACACAATCGCGTGTAAAATTCGAAAACTGTTGATTTTGAAAATGGGAGGGACAAAATTGAGAGTCAACAAGGGTTCGCCCAACGGGTCTAGGGGAGGATGTCGGGTGCCCGCACGGCCTAGCCGGATTTCGGGTCGTGTCATAAACCCTTGTGGGGTTAATCAAGGGGGACCCTCAAGGGGTGATAGGTGGGTAAAGTTATGTTCCAACTCTGCATAGTCATACAACTCCATGAAAATAAAATTAATTTTATATTTTTTAAATTTGAATAAAATAATTAAATAAGATTGTAATCACTAAACAATAATTAATTTTAAAATACGCGTAAGCTGACTCGAAAATTACTATTATTATAAAGAAAAATACTAAACAGTAGCCTCTCTCACCTTTTCTTTTTTGAAAAAAATATTTTTGATAGATATGTGTAATTTGGACCATTTTGGATGAGAATGAGCAAAATCCTTATTCTCTTCTTAACAGCTTTTCCTCTGCAAACTAACTTGAGGGACAGAAGAAAAACCCTAAAATTGAAAATCAACTAAAAGAAAAAATGACATTAATTTCTTATAATAGGACAAAACACTAAACATATCACAAAGAAGGAACAAGCATACTAATAAAAATTTAAAGGGACAAAACCTAAAATTATCACTTGAAAAATGAAAAAAAAGCATAAAATTATAAGAAAAGCAAATAACTGTAAAGAGAGAAATCCTAAATTTATCAAAAAGGAGAAAAAGGCGAAAGTATCTTAAAAAGAAAAACCCTAAAATATTCAAAATACCAAAAAAGGAAAATAAAACCTAAAATATTTTTGTTTTTAAAAAAAAAATATACATGTATAGATACACAGAATACAACCCCCCAATCCATAATTCTATAATTATAAATTATAAGTGAATTATTATAAGAAAAAAAAGAAATTAGAAATAAAAGGTGGTATATATAAATAGAATATATTTTTATATTTGCGCCTCTGTATTGCTGCTTCTTCGACCTCTCAAATCTCTCTCTTTAGTTTTCTTTACACAACACAGCTTCCATATACATATACGTAATTCACCATTAACAAAGCTTTGTTCTTTGCTTCAGGTCTGTTTCGATCTAGTCCTCTTATTTTCATTTAATTACACTTTTCCCCCAAAAATTACAATATTTGTTTTTCTTGTTTTTTAGGGTTTATATTGATATTTTTGGATTTCTTGTTTTCTGATTATTCTGGAAATCTAAACTGATAATTACCTTTGTGGGTTTTTTGTTTTTTGATTAATTAATTGATTTGTTTTAATGGGTTTTTACTGAATTTATTGATTGGGGGTTGAAGTTTTATTGTATATTAGTTCAGGGGTTGTTTTTGATTTTTTGGAAGTTGGGTTTGAATTAGGGTTTATTGGGAATTTGGGTTTTCAGTGTTGTAGTTGTGAATTAGAATCTTTCCTTATTTGGAATGTGCAGGATAATGTTATCGTCCGATTTTGTGTTAAGGTTTAAGACTTTTATGTATCGTCCGATTTCGTGTTAAGGTTTAAGACTTTTATGTATCGTCCGATTTCGTGCTAAGGTTTAAGAATTTTTTTGTTAATTTGTGTTAAGCTTTGAAGTTGTAGATTAACTGTAGTGTTCAGCCTGTTGCATTCTGTTGTATGAAAGAAATATTTGTTATTTCGGTGAATTATAATCCGATGATAATGTAGATTATTTAGATGTGTAGGTTTAGCTTGTCGCATCGCTTTTACTCTATGTTTGATGTGGGGTTTAATCTTGTTCTTTTTTTTGGATGAGAAAGGTGAAGCTTTTTAGTAGTTTGGTGGGAGTTGTGGGGTGAGAATGGCTTCAAGTGCGTCTGACGAAGCAGGTACCGGTAGATCTTCGGAGGGAATGTCAAATGGCCAGAGATGCCAAGTTGGTGAAGCTTTGGCCGAGTGGAGGTCTTCGGAGCAGGTGGAGAATGGAACTCCATCGACGTCGCCTCCTTACTGGGATAGTGATGATGATGATGATGCTGGTATGCTGCTTGCCATTTTTCAATGTGTTCTGTCATTCTTTTGAAGTCTTCTTTTGTTTCCTGAAAGACATTGCTTAACATTTTCGATTTTATTCCATACTTCTAGTTAAAAACTTTTGAAGTTCTGTTGGTTTCTTTACGTTGCATAGGTGGAATGAGTTTCAGGAGACTGGTAATTAGTTTAGGGAAGTTGGACCATTCATTTAATAAATTGACAGTTGCTTGCAGTTAGCGGTTGAGCCAACATTTGAAGCTTGTGGTTCGGGTTCTAGTTCTTTTAAGTTACCGGGTTATAAATTTTTAATTTGTACTTATTAAATGAATATCTTAAGACAAATACAGAGTTTGGACCAAAGTTTCCGGGTTCTGACTAACCCGATTCCTACACTTTAGCTCCGAATGTATAAATTCTAGGAGGTTTCATAGTTATCGGTACTGCTACTGCTATCTCACACCTAAGCAGTCATATGAAGTGTGTTCTGCAATTATAAATTCTTTTGTGCGGTGACATTTGGTGTTTTACAATTGTGATCACATGAGATCCAATTTCACTATCATTTTAAAGTAGCTCTCTAGCACAGTCTTTGCCTCTTTTATACATTTGCCTGTTCATTAGGGGCGGGGGCAGGATGCTGTACTTTTTTGGTCATTATAAGGTGTTTATCAAAATGAGGCTGCACTGCTGTAAATATAAGGTACAATGGGTATAATGGGTATAAAAGTAGTGGCAATCTATACCTATTCTTTTCAAACCTGCCGTAATAAAACCGAATCCAACCCGCCCATTTTAAAACGGGTTAAAATTGGGTCTACCCATATTTTACCCATTGTAAAATGGGTTGAAAGTGGGTTGAATAGGGGTTTCAATAGAGGACTTATCAGACTGCTTGCTGCCTTTATCTGCTCTGCGCCTCTGTTGTAGCGATTTGATAGCTGAATTTGTAGAAAGATATTACTGAGTAGCTGCCTTTTGGATTGAAGTAGTGAGTAACTAATTCTCATCTTAATTTTTAGACATTATTGTGGACTTGTTAACTACATTGATACTATTATTTGATACATGAAGTAATAATATAAATAAGGAAATGTGGATTGACAAAATCTAACTAAAGATCAAACAACTTTTTTGAAAGAAATAAAATTTTAATGTTACATAGCAAAAAAGGAGTACATATGGATTTATAGATGTCATAAAAATATTGACCAATTAATCCAAGGAAATTATTGCATATATTTTAATTTTGTTGATTCTAATTCTATATATAAAATTCCAGTTCTATCAACTGTTCTTCTCAAACTTTGGATTGTATGAACCCCATATATTAACACAAATCCCTTCTATTTTATTGTTATTTCATTCCTTGAAAAATAACTTTGACTAATGACTAAACTAATACATATCTGACTACTTGGATAAATAGCTAATTAGATCTTTAATTGAAAATGCTGTGACTGACCAGTGACACTCGATAGAAGCAACAAAATGATTAGATACAGAACTAAGATACTAATTTGATTTCCAGTATAAAAGAAAGAATTTTCTCACACCTGCAGCATAAATATGGGTAAAATCTGGGCTAACCCATATTCAACCCGCCCATTAACAACCCAACCCGTTTTCGACCCACAAAAATATTGCAGGTTGGGTGATAACCCATTTTTAACCCGCCCAAGTCCGACCCAACCTGCCCATTTGCCACCCCTAGGCAGCAGTAACTTTGTAGAACTGTTTATTGACTTGAGTTTGATAATGGGTATGTTTTAATGTTTCTTAATCACCATAACTGGACTCTGAGTTGTGGGGGCCTCTAGGCTGTGAGACTACAAGTAGTATTTCTTTAGAAGCTTCGTGCTTACAATCACCATTTCTGTCCTTATGTATGTATTGCATTATGTACTTATTCGAAGCCCCTTTTGATTTGTTTATTCAGTTCTCTTTTATTGTTCTTAGGACCTAAACCTTCCGAGCTTTATGGGAAATATACGTGGAAGATTGATAAATTTTCACAAATTAACAAGAGAGAACTTCGGAGTAATGCATTTGAGGTTGGAGGCTACAAATGGTATGTATCTTTGGGAAGAGTTATTTTGCCACATACTTGTTCAGTTACCCATGCATGTATTCTTATCTCTTTAACTGCTTGTAGAACGAGATGTGTGTTCAATTAGAAAAATGCTGTCTGTCCAGTGTCAATATCAAGAACTACCTGGTGCTGCTTTTCATATGTTTATTGTTTTCCGCCATCTATGTACCTTTCTTTAGTAAATTGTAGTAGGCATAATTGGTCTTCCCTGTTTTCGACCTGCAGAGGTAGGAAGTAAGAACTAAGAAGTTTGTGGAGTAAGTAGCTTATGTTCATACTATTTATTAATTCGATCATGTTACCTTGGTTTAGACAAGGCGCCAGGATGTAGAAAAGAGAAGATGAAAGAGTTATTCCTAGTGTGCTATTAGCAAGTAAGATCAGACGGGCACACAGCTTGTCCATGTAAGTAGGACTAGGACATAGAAAATTGTGGAGTAAGTTGTTTATGTGCATTTTTTGTTTTTGGTCGTACCATGTTCGTTTAGGTTAAATAAAGAGCCAGGAGCATGATCTAACAAAAGAGAAAAGGAAGAGAGCTTTCCAGTGCTTTGTTAGGAAATAAATAGCAGAGGGGCATGCAGCTTGTCCAGGTCATCTTTATCATCCCCTTTGAAATTAGATCAATTCAAGGAAGTAAATCCCTTTTCTCTTCCTGGTGCAGACCTACATAGATATTAATAGGTGACTGGAAAAAGTAAAAGGAGACTTGTTAGCTGTTCCTTCACTCTTGCGCTACTCTTTCTCTTTTCAAATGCATGAATGCTAGCACTGTTAGTTTACTCTTAGAAAATAGCCTGACGTCTGCTGGAGCTTAATCACTAAATTCTCCTTTTTCATTGACAAAGAGATAATTGACAAACACTATTTAGAGCCCGTTTGGGTAAGCTTAAAAGCCCATTAATAAGTGTTTAGTAACTCAAACAGTTAGGGCTTATAAGCCCTTATGTGTTTAAAATAAGCCAAAAGTTAGAAAATCCTAACTTCTCAAAAGTGGCTTATAAGCAGCTTATGGCTTATAAAATATTTATAATAAGCTCACCCAAACGGGCCCTTAATCGCTCCTTTTTTTTGTCCTTCTAAAAAAACGCTATTTATCTTGCTTTTTAAAAAGTTTGAAGTTTGCTTATGAAGTTAGAAATCTTGTATGCTTGTTTATATCTCTCATTGAATGACTGTTAGCTCAGGAAATAGAAATACTGAGAAATGCTTGATATTATGAAACTGTTCGTGGCAGGTATATTTTGATTTACCCTCAAGGATGTGATGTCTGCAATCATCTCTCTTTGTTTCTCTGTGTGGCTAATCATGACAAGCTCCTTCCAGGTGTGGTATTGTTGGTAGTTCACACCAAATTATTTTCAAAGTGTTGTTGCTGTGAGGTTGATGTTTTCTTTTGTCTTATGATAAGAACAGGTTGGAGTCATTTTGCTCAATTCACTATTGCTGTGGTGAACAAAGATCCTAAGAAGTCCAAGTACTCAGGTGTGTAAATTACATGTGGTCTTTTGCTATGGATCTGTTGAATTCTTGGCATCTTGCTAATGTACAGTTGCAAATTTCTGCAGATACATTACACCGTTTCTGGAAGAAAGAGCATGATTGGGGTTGGAAAAAATTTATGGAGCTGTCAAAAGTTTTGGAAGGATTTATTGATGCTGATACCCTCATTATCAAAGCTCAAGTTCAAGTTATCAGGTCTTTACTAACTTTGACTGACATGGGGATGGTGACGTGAATTTTTGAAGTGTTTCACATAGCACAATGGATCTTGGTTTCCAATATTTTTTTTATAGCATATATGGTGTCGAATGTAGTAAAATACATTCTTGAATGTGTATAAAGATAAAGGCTGAGTTCCAAGAAAAACTATCACCTATTACAGAGATTCTAAAAATTGGAGTAATGACTCAGCCTCGTCCACGAAATGTTGTTTACACCAAAAGTGAAGATAAAGAATACAATTGAGTTTCATTTTCTGAACAGGGTTACTCTTATCTTCAAAACATCTAGTGTTTCTTTCTTTCTAATCAGTCCACCAAATGCATTGAGGGATTGCTCTCGATCACTTTATGTGTCTAATGTTGCCTCCTATTTAGTTTTATTGGTGTTATTAAGCTTTGTATATCCTCAGAAGAATGGGATATGATAACTAGAAGTCCTCAATCTGATGATGGCGCATTTGTATTTGATGGCCATATGATGGAAGGAACAGTTGTGATATCAATGACTTGTGTTGTGCGCCTCTTGTATGTTCACAGTGATCGTGTGAAACATGGTTCTTTACTTGCACATGATGACGTTTTCAAGGTGCCCTTGCTACATTGAATATAGTAGATCCCATTGCAACTTATACCAAAATAGACCCAAGAGGCGAGATAGCTTGTTTATACGCTGACATTATTTTGGAAGTTTTCGACCATTTTTACAGTTTCTAGATTAACTTATATTTATTAAGTCGTCGTCTTTTTACCCATGCTTCTTGAGCATTAATCTGTATTCTATAGTATTGAGTAAAAATGTTCCATGGATGTCGTGATAGATCTTAAGTGGCGATTCTGACTATTCTGACCCGTGCTCTTTGTTTTAGGGAGAGAGCAGATCGCCCCTTTCGCTGCCTTGACTGTCAATATAGGAGGGAGCTTGTTAGAGTATATTTGACCAATGTTGAACAAATCTGCCGCCGATTCGTGGAAGAGCGTCGAGGAAAACTTGGAAAGTTAATAGAGGATAAAGCTCGATGGTCAAGGTAAGGTGCAAATTTTCTCGATTGTTTACCTAGCTCTGGAGACTATTAGGAATTAGCCTTGATTATGCTCTAGCTTCTATTCTAATATCTACGGCTTTGTAGTTTCTTATTTAGCTACTTTAGTTGTGGTAATGAATACGGGATAATATTTTTCTATTGAATGACATATTTGTTCCCTTAACCTCCATGTAGGCAATGAGATTTATGTTTTCTTTTAGATTTGCGATGTTTTTAGCTTTTTTTCGTATAACATACTGATGTCTCACTTGACATGGAGATTCAGTTTCTGTGCATTTTGGCTTGGAATGGACCAAAATTCTAGGCGCCGCATGTCCCGAGAGAAATCAGATTCAATTTTGAAAGTTGTAGTCAAGCACTTCTTCATAGAGAAAGAAGTTACGTCTACTCTAGTAATGGACTCGTTGTACAGTGGGCTTAAGGCTCTTGAAGGTCAGACTAAGGGAAAGAAAGGTAAGGGGAAATATATGGATGCAGAAGAACAACTGGTTCCTATTGTTCGTTTGGACAAAGACATGTTTGTCTTGGTGGATGATGTCTTGCTATTGCTTGAGAGGGCTGCCTTGGAACCGCTGCCTCCAAAGGATGAGAAAGGTCCTCAGAACCGTACAAAGGTATGTGACAAAATCCCATGGTAGAAGCTATGTCTAGAAATATTCCAAAATTTGTGGCTTGAATTGCATAAACCTAGTGCATTCACTTCCTTCGCTTCTTTATAGCTGTATTAAGTCGATAGTATGAGTACAGCTCTATTTGTCTTTCTATTATTGGACTAAGGTTTCCTGCTATTGCTTCTCTTTGATTTATTTCTTATTTTAGTAAAGTCTAGATTAGCCTTCTGTCAAAGGTTTTGTCATAAACAAATATGCTTTTGTAGTATTCCCTATTTGTGGATAAGCATTTGGTATGATTCCTGATATCATGTTTGGATACACCTTCAGTTGCCTTCTTTCGATAAGCTACTGAATGTCAAAAAGAATGAGATTGAGCTTTTGGCTAGTCATAGAAGGAATTATCAAGTTTTCATGCATCAATACTTATAATTGTGAGTGAACTATCTTTGTTATGCATGTTATTTGAATTATATCCTGTTTCAATGCCTCAAATAAGGTAAAGAGCTGTAAATATGCCCAAGAGTTAGTTAAGAACCACTGTACTCATTTAGAGAGAGGGGGAGGGGGAGAGGGAGAGGGAGAGGGAGGGGGAGGGGGAGGGGGAGGGGGAGGGGGAGAGAGAGAGAGAGAGATTTTTGCTACTGGTCTTGCTATACAATTTTTGGGGCAATTTTTGGGGGTTTAAGTAAGTCTCACTTCTCTTACTGCCTTGCTACTGGTCTTACTATACATTTTTTGGGGGTTTAAGTCTCACTTCTCTTACTGCCTTTTTTTGTGTTTCACCTCCTTGTTCCCCCTTTCCTGGGAAAAGAACCTTTTTTTTCTTTTCTTAGTAAATAATATCTATCGATTATCGTTTGCTTATTCTACTATTCTTTGTTTAGGATGGTGCTTCTGGAGAGGACTTTAACAAAGATTCCATTGAGCGTGATGAGAGGCGTCTAACTGAACTAGGTCGTCGAACCATTGAAATATTTGTCCTTGCTCATCTTTTCAGGTAAACTATTTTAATCAAATATTTGCTTATTAAAAAAAAAAAAGAATAGAAGGGATCTGGTTGCCATTGCTTTGAAATGGCTAGAAATAGCTTCTGTTTTGGGTTCAATTTGTATTGCTTGAGGGTCTTATTGCAACTTTTAACATCAGTGACAGTATAACACACTTAACTAATTTTGCCGGCTTGTAAATTGTAACTAGATTTGGTCACCTCAAAATTGAAAAGTGCATTATCAACTGTATTTTCTACATTGATGTGGGATGATGCTTTACCTTATCTCAATATTTGTGCAATGAGGGGCAACGCCCGTCCACTGTGTCTATTTGTGTAATTGCCATACTACATTATTTGATGGTTAACAATCACTTGATTATACTAATAAAAACGACTTGATTATTTATTTGATGTAGTAAAATAGAGGTTGCATATCAGGAAGCTGTTGCTTTGAAGAGGCAAGAGGAGCTCATCCGTGAAGAGGAGGCTGCTTGGCTGGCTGAAACTGAGCAGAAAGCTAAAAAAACATCTGACAAAGAGAAGAAGTCAAAGAAAAAGCAGGTATTGGCCTTTGCATATGTTTATGGTACTTGATTGCACAGTTAAAAGATTCAATTATTTATTATTTACAATTTACTGGACCATCTGTTTATGTAAGGCTACTAAACCAGTGTTAGAATAACTCCTGCATTTCACGTTGTCTTTGTTACCTGGTACCCATTGCTGAGTCTTCTCATGCGGTGAAAATTACTTCGCTAAATTAAGCTGGGGTTAAACTTATACCTCTCCAACACTGCTGAATGCAAATGGTATTAAAGTTTGAGACTCTGTTATCAGCTATTAAACTTATACCTCTCCAATGCTGTCGAATGCAGTAGGTATTAAAGTTTGAGTCTCTGTTATCAGCTATATAACTTTTAGGGGAGGGGACAATGATTAGAGTTGGTCTTTGCTTGGATTTCTTTTTCTGAGCAAATTGCAGTTATATGAAATGCTGAAGCAAGGAGCTCATTATGTGAGCTCAAGTATTTAGCTTTGGTGCTGTAACCATCTCTTGGCGTCATTAATGTAGTTTCCATGATTCATATGATTGCATATTTGCTGCCTAAATTTGTTCTCTCACAGATATCATCATTGAACTCGATTGATAAAAGCTGCTTATGCAGAAAACCAGTATTTACTGTGAAAATGTGTAGAGATCATGCGATATAGTACCAGAACTGAATGTCTCTGAATTATTTAGCTCATTCTTGGGGCATCTCCTAACAGGGGGGAGAAGATTGAAAGAAAAGAAATGAAAGAATGGTTATCTTTGTCAAAGTTTTACAGTGTCAACTTATTTGTGTGCAAGTCGTCATTTCAGTTGTGAAAATATTTATCCTTTTCGCCTCCTGAAGAAAGTGCTTTTCCGAATAGTGTATAGATAAATTTTATCGCTCTCACCTTGTATTTCAGGGGAAACAGAAAAGCAAAAATCGCAAAACAAAGGACAAGGGGAGGGATGAAAAAACTTGTATAATTGAGCAAGAGAAGACTGAACAAGATGGTTGTGTTGGTGATGGTAATGACTATGAGACTGAGGAGCCAGAGGCAGAACCGGAAAAACCAGATTTACAAGAAGATGTGTCGGACGTTTCTGATTCAGTTGACTGTGTCCCAGAAGTAAACCATCCTGATTTTGAAGACAGAAATGGAAGTCCTGTTAATTGGGATACTGACCCCTCTGAGCATCCTCCCACGGACACTAGCTGCAGTGGGTTAAGTGGCCTTTCAGCTGCGCAGAATGGGATTGCAGGAAGAAGTCTTTCTGTCATGGATGATAGTTCATCAACATGTTCCACAGACTCAGTACCTTCAGTGGTTATGAATGGGCCTTATAGAGGGACCTCTTCGAACAGTAAAAACCAGAAATCACCTGGCAGGTAACCTCCTTTAAATTTATTTTGGCATCTAATCGAGTATCTTTCATGATGTCCCTGACAGTTCTAATTCCTGGTGCTTCAATTTTTTAGAGTGGTTAACCACAGAAGCAAGTCAACCAGTAATGCAGCTGATTGGGCTAGTGAAAGACACAGTCAGCTATTAGATGCTCTTCCAGATTCTGGGCAGCTAAGTAGTACAACTGTAAGTTGTGGGGCAACTAGATCCGAGTCTCAGAATATTGCGCATTCGCACGAGCATGAAGTGGTAAAGAAGGTTGTCATCTTCTGCCATTATGCATTTCATCATTTACTGGACTAGAATTGACTTGATACATCCTAGAAAAAAGCTTTTGCTGATGATTGCAAGTCGCAACACTCAAAATCTTATGCAACTCCTTTTTTCCTTTTCTGGGGTTTTAACTCTGTTCCCTCTTTTAATTATTTCCTTAACAATTGTTTATATAGCTAACAAAAAGGGGATGAAAGAAAATAAATGATCTTGCAAACTGAGTGTCCTGTTCTTTTTCTATTTGTGCAGAAAACAATGTAAATTAAGTTTGTTCAATTTTTTGAGTTCAGTGGGCAATTTCTTTAGAGAGTTGATGCCGTGATTCTTTACAGTGAGTTCCAACATTCATGCCACGTTTTATATGCAGGAAGTAGTTGTTTCACAGCAGAGAAAGCTGACTGAGGCAGATAGAGAGAGACCTTCCTTGGAGAAGCCACATGTCATATCTCCTCCTAGAAGCCCTCCAAAAAGTGCATCCTGTGTTGTTCAGTCGAAGTCAGATCTAAAGGTCCCAGTCGCAAGTGATATTAACTCTGTTAAAAGATTGTCTTCGGATAGTCCTAAGCTGATTCAGAAATCAACTACCTTGGCTAATTCAGCTGAAACTGCTGTGTTGAAGGCTGATCCTCATAAAGGTATAGAGCGACAAGTGGCGGAGAAGGCCTCAGTGCATCCAGTTGCTATTGCACCTCAGACCCTCCAATCTCATCGAGCGACTGCCCCTGCCACAACTGAAAAACCCAAATCACAACAAGTTCCTGCCCTGTCCAGACCCTTAAGTGCTCCTGTAGTACCTGGGCCTAGGCCTGCTTCCCCTGTTGTTTCATTGGTTCCGACATCGCCATTACTGGCCCGTTCAATGAGTGCAGGTGGTCAATTGGGCTCTGACCCTTTACCAGCAACACACAGTTATGTTCCTCAGTCGTATCGAAATGCAATTGTGGGCAATCCCGTTTCTGGAAGTTCTGCTGGTTTTACTCAACCCTATTCTCCAAGTTCAGTGGTTAACACTTCGCAGTCATACCCTCAATCACCTTCATTGATTTCTGGGCCATTATTTTTACCACAGGGCTCAGAAAGAATAGAACCTAGTTGTATCAGACCAAGTTTTTCATATGGAATGATGAATCATGACGCCCTCCAGAATGGACCGCAATGGGAAAATGTCCAGCGGGACAGCAGGAGTGTATCTCGAGATCATCCTTCTATGCTAAACGAGTTCCAAAACTTTGATAGGTACAAGCCTGTAAACAGCAGAACCCATGATCACATCCCATCCGAGTTTCCAGCCTGCACGTCTGGGCGCCAGTCCCAGAGTGCACTGGCTGATGAATTTCCACATCTTGATATCATTAATGACTTGCTGGATGATGAGCATGGAATTGGAAGGACTTCTATGCACAACACAGGTTTTCAAAATTATAGCAATGGGTCACACCATCTAAATCGGCATTTCTCTTTTCCCAGTGATATCGGGATGTCTGCTGACCTAGGTCCCTCAACAAGCTCCTGTAGATTTGAGCGAACGCGAAGTTATCATGATGAGATCCAGCATAACTTTTCTGGAGGCCCTTTTGATAGTGCTAGAGATATGATTCGGCAGCCTAATCCACGATTTATAAGCGGGCAGATTGATGGGTTAGTTCCTAACCAGTGGCAAATGATGGGTTCTGATCCGACTTTTCTCGGAATGAGGAATGTGGAAAATGATCCTACTTACCCATATCACGTCCCTGACTACTCGAACGTGGCTTGTGGTGTAAATGGCTATGGAGTATATAGGCCTCCAAATGGTCTTTGACAAACTTTGGATGGTGACGGAGCATAGCTGTTAATGTTTAGGCTGTTTTCCGTTATAATAATGTACTAGAAGAGAGCCTTTGGCCTTTGGATATTGGAGTGAGGTTAACCCTCAGGCAAGGAAACATCTTGTAAAGAGTGATTCTGCTTTTCTTGATTTCCATTTTTATTAGCTTTGAAAATGTGGCTTTGCTCAATTGGGGTTTTATGTTTTAACAAGTTTGCCTTTTCTCATTTCAAATTTGGTATCGACAGCCTATCTATAGTTTCTGAAAATGAGTGTTATGAATGGGTTGAATTGCGCAATACTGGGCACCAGGAATTTCTGAATAATGATATTTTCTTACCAAGTTATCCCGCGAACAGTTTAAAAACAATTTCATGTTAGAGTAATTGTTATGGCAAATTAAGCTGAATAGGGTTAAACAAGTATTACACTATCTTCAAGTGCAAGTTTCTTCAAGCTCTAGTTAGCGATCGCTTACGAGTTTCAACTTAATATGGCGATATCTGTATTTTTACACACTGTTACTTTGAAGTTCAAACCTGTTCCAGCCTTATTTTTTTCTCCCCCCCTTTTGTAATTATTTTCATCTACTACTTTTTAGAGACCTCTGCACCAGAGGTTAACGTATCTACGGAAATGAGTCTCTATATAACTTATATCTCTAGTTCAATTGAAGCATTGTTTTAAGAGACTTTTAAGTAGGAGAATTTGTTTACTTACATATTAGTCCTGCACAAGCAGTGATGTCATCACCCTATGTAAGAACATGTTTGTTTAGACACTAAAAACAAAATAACCCACAAAACACAACCATTACCAAGAAAAAACAGACTTGTGACATACCTAAGAATGCATCTTGGGTTGTTAGGAAGATTATTGAAGTAAGAAAACATGCCGCACAATGTGTCTCATTGCCAGGATCATTAGCTGTAAGATTGCAGGCCTTGCAAAATGTGCAAAGACAATTCTGAATCAGGAAATTGCATCTGCAGCTGCTTCCTCAGCATCCAGGGATTATCTTGGAAGAGTCTCATTCTGCAGGCTAGCATTCACCCAAGGCACAAAGACTACACCAAAGACTAGCAACAGCCCAAGGCACAAATTTATCTTATGGCTTGCACTACACCAAAGACTAGCAACAGTTGATCGATTGCTAAGATTTGGCATCCAGCTTAATGTGAGATGTGTATTATGTGGGGCTCATGATGAGACATTGAACACCTATTTTGATTGCCAGATCACTCGTACAGTATGGCAAAGAATACTCATATTCAGAGAGGAATTCAAAGCTGGGAGCAAGAAGTGGAATGGGCTTGTAATATGGCAAGAAAATAGTGGGCACATGCCCTGTTGCTAGCTGTACATTTGCAATGGTCATCTATATGCTATGGAGGGAGAGGAATGCCATGCGATTCCAACAGACTACTCTTGTAGCAGGCAAGATTTGCAAGTAAATTGCGTTGCACATCCACACAAGAGCCAGAGGAACAACAAATGGAAGACAATGCTAGCTCAGCTGAACTCATGACCGTGAATTCATGTAATAGCTAGAGTTAGTAGCGAATATAGAGAGTTAAGGATAGTTAAAGATAGTCTTACTGATTAGTAGATAGTCCAGTTCCGAGGATAAGGCAGTGGTCAGCACTAGGATGAGCAGTGGCGTACGCAGAATTTTTTGCCAGCGGTGTCACTTCCATATAGAGACAACAGATCTAGAAATTTTTCCAAGATCCCAATTAGTTTTCAAAATCAAGGATTTTATTTTAAGCGTAGTGCTCTTATTTTATACTTGGACATTTTACTGTTAAATTTTGTAAAAGATTGAATTTGTTGAAGATCTAAAGATCGATCCTCACTAACATCAGATTTTTATAATCGAATACTAAAAGATTCACAAAATCGATTAAAACGTAGTGCTCTTATTTTATACTTGGACATTTTACTGTTAAATTTTGTAAAAGATTGAATTTGTTGAAGATCTAAAGATCGATCCTCACTAACATCAAATTTTTATAATCAAATACTAAAAGATTCACAAAATCGATTAAAGTGCAGCTAAGGAGATTCGATCTCACTTCATCAAGGAAGATAACAACACTCCCAACCACAGAATCACCAAGACCCTTTAGTTCAAGCAGTGTCACACTTCATTTTTGTAGCAATATATTGTAGTTTTTTCATTTATATATATACACTCGGTAAAAATTTTCGATGAAGCAGTGTCCCGTGACCCCCTTACCCCTAAGGTAGTTGCGCCCCTGAGGATGAGATGTAGACGTTGAATTTTGGTTTGAGAAATTACTATTTAACCAAAAAAAAAAAAAAAAAAACACAGAGAGACCTTCTGAGGTTTAATTTACAGTAACAACTTTTGGTATTAAAATGTGATTTTATTGTACTGTGGAGAAATTATTGAATTTTGGTTTGAATGAAATTACTATTTAACAAAAAAAAAATAAAAAAAATAAAGAGACCTTCTGAGCTTTAATTTATAGTAACAACTTGGTATTAAAATGTGATTTTATTGTACTGTGGAGAAAATTATCAAATGCATTTATGTATAAACGCCGTGTATGTAAATTTTTCACTATGATTGAGATTGAAGCGTAGCTCTAGTAGTTGCTGTTGATATATCTGTGTCAGGATAAAGCAAGTTTTTTTTGTTTTTTTTTTTTGGTTGTTTTCTTTTTCACGAATGATGTATCCATGTCAATATAAAATTTTCACAAATGATGCTGTTCTTGTCCAGCGGTTGCGCTAATAGTTCGTCTCACATCATTTCTCCACTAATTGAGAACTTTGCTTTATCCCTTATTCTGTTCAAGTATTATTATAGTATACATTATACAATGGTCAATAAGAGAATAGGAAATGTCGTGGTACAGGTGATCCGGCTTTTATATCCTTACACTCGAACATGCAAATTAACTATTCTTTTGTTTCATATACTCTAAGGGGTCGTTTGGTACAAGGATAAGTTGCGGGATTAGTTATACAAGGATAAGTTAATACCGAGATAGGTTAATACTGGAATAAGTTAATACTATGGGGTCCTTAGTATCGATTTATCCATCAAATTGTGCATAAATTTAAACCGGGATTTGATAATACTGATTTGAATTTGCAAACTAAATACAGGATAAAGCTCCAAGCATTACACTACTAGAAATCACGCGTTTAACGAGGGAGATCGGCGAGGGATCCCTAGCAACACGCGCCTCGGAATTCGGCTCGTCGTTGAGCATTTTTGGCGAGGGAAAGGTTTAGCAAGCTGTAGTGTAGGTCCATTTTTATATATCGTGTCAGTTTTACACTGCTAAGAATTTTCCTGCCAAACCAAGGAGAGAGAAATATTTTTACTGCACTTTAGCTAGGGAATTCTCTCTCCAGGTATAAAAAATATATTTTTTTACACACTGTTGGCTAGGGAATTCCCCCTCCAAGTGTAAAAATTATCTATTTTTAATTCACTTTGGCTAGGGATTTCCCTCTCCAAGTACAATAAAAATATTTTTACCGTTGCACTTGGCTAGGGATTTCCCTCTCCAAGTACAATAAAAATATTTTTACCGTTGCACTTGGCTAGGGAATTTCCTCGCCAAGCCTAGTGTACCTAAAATACAAAAATCAGTAACAATACAAAGCAGCACAGCAACAACAACAACATATATAGTATACCTGCGCAGATCAATTACAGAAGCACCAAAATACCAAAACATCAAAACGATTCACGTCATAAATACCACAACCTGTCTAACATACTAATAAAACTATATTCGGACAATGAAACAAGTGTGTTTCATACCAACTAATACAAACAAATAAAACACTAAAATAACTCTTAAAAAGTACTAAACACGTCCCACTTTCAAGTTTAATTCGATAGAAAAAAATAAACTACCGAGAATCATTTTCATTTCCCCTTCCCATAATATAGGTCGACACTAAGGACTCCAATTTTGCCATCTTTTCACGGTCAGCTTGGCGTTCAAGATCTTGTTCAGCTAGCCTTTTCTCTATCTCTTCACGTTCCTTTTCCTGTTCCGCTAGCCTTTTCTCCATGTCATCGAATTTAGCTTGCAAAATTGGATCCACATTTTGTGTAGCGCCGGAAGAAGAAGAAGAAGATGCGTAAGCATTAATAATACCTATTCTTGACGGCTTCTTGTAACGCGAAGGACCAAGACCATAGGCTCTATTTTTTGTGTTGTAGCCACCAGCGGCCTCCACGAACATTGCAGCCTCTTCGTCCGGGGTGGGTTTAGCTGCACCTTCTTATACCCCCGATCCTTGGCTTTCAGCCCATCGTTCATAAGCAGCTTTATAGTTTTCCTATAACAAAATATGTAATTTACTACAATTACTTTAACACTTGTGATAAATAATTCAAAAAATGTTAGGAATACTTACATCTAGCTGTTGGGCATATGGCTCGACCCATATGACTGGATTTCCATTGTCATCATATACATTATGGAACAACCGGTAAAATTCAATATCACTTACCAGCCCGTGTTCCGCTTCCTACACAATGCAAACGGAATACGGAAACTTAAAAATGGGTTTTAATTAGTTTATAATTGGATTAATTTAGTAAAGACTTACATATCTAGCTCGATGGGTTGCCAAACTAACTGAGCCACAAGTATGCAGAGAGCCACCCTTCGCCGATGCTCGGTTTTTCTTCGCTTACTCGCTCTAGGCTATGAATTCGGGGGACTGCCAATATATATTGAGTCTATCCCAATTTTGGGGACAAATCCAGCTAGGCACAATTCCTCTAAGTCTGAATTTTGATAGTCCGTCACTCAGCCTTTGCGCTGTTTTCTTCTCAAAATTCGCCCGAACATCATAATTATATTCAGCGTCCCACGAACACTTGTTCTGAAACACAACATAATATAAATGTAAACTAAAAATAAAGTTTAGTGTTAAAATGCCAAAAAACCAAAATAATTAATACCTTAAACTGTTCGAACATGCAATCTCTAACGGGTTGGGGTATTTTTTCCCAGGACGGCCAACCCTCCGTAAAGTTTGGAGACATGGATTCTTTTACAAGCGCAACTGCTTTCTCCGATGGAATAAACCTACATTCCATTAAATACAGTCAACTATATAAATGTACATTTAATATTTTAAATATTTGATGTTTTAAACTTTATATATAACAATACTTACCCGTCTCCAACATGCCTGATGATCAACCTACCACGGTCATCTTTTGTTCCCACACCACCAGGAAACTGTACATTGGCAGAAGTGCGTTTCTTTCTATCTTTCCTTGCAGTAGTAGTGACAGAAGGAGCATAATTTTCCTGTGTCTCAGGAATAGGTTCCCCCGAACTTGAAAAACTACTAGAACTCGGGCATGTGGCTTGTGATGCAGATGGTTCAGTGCCGGCCGTGGCAGGGGATGCAGATGGGATATGCTGGGGACGTATGTTAGGCGTAGGTATCATCATCATGCTAGACGTCCCCGGTGCTGAAAATGTATGAACTGAAAGGCCTAGAACATGCACAGACTGGGGAGAGTAGCCTACTAGAGGCATAGAATGGAAAGAGGGGCCAGCAGGCTGGCCAAACTGATAGTGGGGGCCCGGAGGTGGCATAGACTGAAATGATGTAGCAGGTGCATGTGTAGGCTGTAATACTGGAGTACTGGGGGGCACGGTAAAATAATAGGGAGGATATGTACTAGCTAAACCGAGCAGTTCTTTAGTCGGTGTCAATGCTGGCATCGGATATGCAATATGCCCGGCTGAAGATGATGCTGTACAACTGGAAGTCCGACCACCACGGGTCTTGGGACCCTTCCTCCCTCGAGATGCCATATCTGAAAAAAAATTACATTAATATCAATAAAAACTGAAATATATAAAAAAAATTATTATAAACACTATGGAAAACCTTAGTCAATTAAAAAAAATAATTAAACACTTGTTTCAAAAAAAAAAAAAAATACTGTAAGTAAATATAATTCTCAAATTTTTCAGTCATCATTGCTTGCATCCGTTTCATCAATTAATTTATCCTCAATTGAATCATTTTCTTCAATAAATTCTTCCTCTTCGTTTGCCAAAGATGTCTCCATAGTCTATGTGAAGGTTTCATAATCAAATTTTTCAAAATCTAACTCTAATATTTCCTTGATTACACCATAGTAGTCAAAACTACCTTCACCTGTGCCTGCATTAACCCACAACCCGCAGCTAAAGGTTTTCTTCCCCATAGACCATTCTTCAGTATGAAACTTAAACCCATTTATAAAGTACTTAGACATCCGTTTGTACTTATAAACAGGGCTCAAGGCTAAATCACAGAACAATGGATGATTGACTCCATTGACAAGATTGTAAACCTAAATGGTGTCATGGAAATTTATAAGTTAGAATATACGTAACATAATTTGAAATAGAGTCTTCAAGACATGGTATGATTAAATTAAAAAATTCTTGCGTATTCTCTAAACCAATCTGAGAAATTATCAGTAACAACGTCATGCCCAAAGCAACTTACATATAACCTGCTAGGCACAAGAAAAACATCAGTTGATCAACCGTCTCCCCTCCCTTAGATTTTATGTTAATTGTAGAAATTGACAATTACCTGTAAAAGGGCTGCACTTCGGGACAATTCAACAATACATGTCTCGTAGCTACTTTTCTATCGATGTTGTTGATTTTTTTTTGCGAACCCTATTTTGATCCTCTACCAGGATGATTGAATATGAAAAATTGCGGATACAATGCATTTCCGCTCCCACCATCGTCATGCCGATTCGGCCTACTCCTTAGAGATGACACATCTTTCCCGAAATAATAGGAACAGAAATTGGTAGTTTCCCTAACAAGATACGCCTCGCATATCGACCCCTCAATTCTATTTCAATTTTTTGCCGACCGCTTACACTTACCAACAGTCCAGCACAATATATTTCATTATATAATTTGTATAAATATTTTAAAAAAATAAAAATTAAGCCACAAACTAACCTTTCGGTGGGATACATCCATCTACCTTGAACTGGACCTCCAAGCCTTGCTTCTTCCACTAGGTGCATAGGCGGATGTTCCATCACATTGAAGAAACCAGGGGGAAAGATCTTAGTCAATTTAGTTAAGATCACGGGAATATTAGCTTCCATCATCAGAAGATTTTCGTCCCTCAATGTTCCGGAACACAAGTGTTTGAAAAAAATACTCATTTCCATAAGGGCTTTTCAAATTGTATCAGGCAACCCATTGAATGCAATTGGCAGCAAGTTTTCCATGAAAACATGACAGTCATGGCTTTTCATAGCAATCAGCTTACCTTCTGTCATGTCCACACATTTGGATATATTCAAAACGCAACCATCAGGAAACTTAATATTTTTTAGCCACTCACAAATCATTATTCTCTCATCCAAGTCAAAAGTGTAAATAGCAGTCGGCTTTCAAACCTTTACCCGATCTGATTGTAGGTGCAATTCCGGTCGCCGACAGTATGCCTGAATGTCTAACCTTGCCTTCAAGTTGTCCTTTGTTTTGTTGTTTACATCCATCACAGTGTTAAAGACAACATCCGTTTTTTTTCCAATGTGCATTGGATCAAGATTGTGTCGAAGAAGATTATCCTTCCAATAAGAAAGTTCCCAGAATATGCTTTGCCTCGTCCAATTGTGTGTAACACCAAAACCTGGGATTCTCGGCAATGGTTGTTGCTCCTTTGCCTTAGGATACCCCTGAACCCTGGCTCAAACTTCATGGCCATTCATCCTTTGTGGAGGGTCATAAATATCATTCTTACCTCTCATGAATGCACTAGTGTTTCTCCTAAACGGATGGTCATCTTGCAGAAACTGGCGTTGACAATCAAACCATGTGTGCTTACGTCCATTTTTCAAATAAAATGCTTTAGTGTCTTCCATACAAATAGGACAAGAAAGCTTACCAGCAGTGGACCAACCAGACAATATTCCATACGCAGGTAAATCATTTATTGTCCACATCAAACAAGCATGCAAACTAAAATTTTGTTTAGCAGAACAATCATATGTTTCAACACCCTCGCGACACAATATCTGTAACTCATCAATCAAAGGCTACAAAAATACATCAATCGAGCTTTTTTGGGTTACTAGGACCAGGGATAATGCAAGTCAGGAAAATATATGGACTTATCATACACATTTCTGGAGGTAGATTATACGGTGTGACAAATACAGGCCAGCAAGAATACGGGGTTGCAGAGATAGCAAATGGAGTGAACCCATCAGAACTTAAAACCAACCGGATGTTTCTAGGTTCACTAGCAAATCCAGGATAAAACCTATCAAAATGCTTCCATGCTTCGCCATCAGATGGTGACATAGAATACCGGGTTGTTTTGCACGTTCATGATGCCATCTCATATGAGGAGCAGAGCTCATTGACGCATACAACCTCTTCAACCTTGGTATAAGAGGTAGGTAATACATCGCTTTAACAGGGATCTTTTTCTGTTTAGCATTTCTGACCGGCTTATAACGAGCCTCACCACAAAATTTACAAAATTCAAAGCTCGCATATTCCTTATAGAATAACATGCAACCCTTCTTACAGCAGTGAATTCTTTCTGAAGATAGCCCTAAAAATGAAACCAATTTTTTTGAATCGTAGTACGAGGTAGGCAGCGCCAAGTTACTTAGGTTTAGTTCATTCAACAGTCCAATGATCTCATCCATGTCTCCTTGAGATATATTATAATCTGATTTTATACTAAGCAACCTAACTGCAACGGACAACTTAGAATGTGCCGCCCCCTCGTAAAATGGACGACTAGCTTCTTCCAACTGTTCGTAAAAAACTTCGCCTCATCATTTGGTAACTCCTCACAAGTAGGTTGAGATGGTCCTCTTGGTACATCCCACATGCATCATTTATCATATCATGCGTAGGATAGTTATATCCGACATATGCACCGCTAACCCCAACATATTCATTTTGGTTGTTGACCTCATCGACACTAGGGTTAGACTCTCCATGTGCAGTCCACACGAAATAATTGTGCATAAATCATTTTCTATAAAGATGTAGAACAACGACATCTATTCGTTGCATGTTGCTACACTTGCATTTCAAACAAGGATATTTGATTTTACCCTCTCTCATATACTCCGAGAGCAATTTAGCTTTAGAAATAAAGCGCTCAACCCCATCTACGAATGATATCCGCAAACCCATACTTTCATAAAATCTATTATGCATCCAACTACGATTTTTACCAGATTCCATCTACACAAAGGTTATAAATAAATATATTTAGAATAAGCCAATAAAGTATATCACTTGTACACTAGTTGTTTTTAAATTTTATTAATTTTGCTAATTAAATCTTCCCTTGTTCACTAGCCAACCACCATTATGCACAAATGAAGTTCAAAATTTTTCAATTACAATTTTTTCCATATCATTCAAATTTGAGGGATAATAGTAATAAAAATTATTCAATAATTTTTTAAGGCTAAACAAGTATTTTCAAATTATTTTCTAAGGCTAAACTAAGGTTAAACAAGTATTTTCAAATTTTTTCTAAGGGATATCATTCAACTAAGGCTAAACAAGTATTTCCAAATTATTTTATAATTACAATAATTTCCTAATTATATTTCTTTTTCAAATCAAAGTTAGGATAAACAATTCCCAAGCATTCATCCACAATAAAATTTCATGATTATATGTTAAAACTAATTTATTTGAGAATAACAATAAAAATCATAAGGTATAAGAAAAGTTTAATGAAAATATTTACCTTAATGGGAAGAATCTTGCGATGGGTTGGACGAGAAAAAAAAAAAATGGAGTCGCCGGAAACGGACGAGGCAGTGATAGGAGAGAAGGGTTGATTTTGTTTTGTTTGGGATGGAAACTGGATGTGTGCGATTTGTTCTGTGAAGAGTATTATAATTTTTATTTACTACACTGCTAAGGAATTTCCTCGCCAAACACCTGACAGATCTGCAGTGTTTGATTGGCGAGGGAATTCCCAAGCCAATCAGGAAAGAGAATATTTTCTACTTTTTCTTGGCGAGGGAACTCCCAAGCTATTTATTTATTTTTTTAATTTTGGCGAGGGAATTCCCAAGCAGTGTAGGAGAAGAAAATTTAAAATTTTATGCATTGGCGAAGGACTTCCCAAGCCAATGTCAATTTTTTTTTTTTTTTTTTTTTTTTTTTTTAATTTTTGGCGAGAGAAAGTAGCTGTTTGGGGAGGGAATTCCTTCTCCATTTTGTGGCTTGGGAACTCCCTCGCCAAACGCTCCCTCAAAATATGCTTAATTTCTAGTAGTGTTAGTGCAATGCTCTACAAAAGTAGGGCGATAAATCAAACGCAAACAATCTACCATAGGATTCATTATTTCTAATTTCGTATTGGTATTTCATTGGATAAATTACATAGAGTATAACTTTATCTACTTTTGTTACAAAATATATAAATATTTTCAAAACTTACAAAAAATAGCAATATTTTTGTTGTTTGCTACAAAAAATAGCAGAATGTATTTAAAAAGAAAAGAAATATAATTAAAAAAAAAAAGATAAATCTAATCCTATATTTATGCACCCAAATCATGTTTAGATAGGTTTAAATCTTTTTACATTTAAGACCTATTTTCTCTCTCCCCTCAAAACCATCTATTAAAAATTGACAATAGACATACGTAAAAAACAATAGTCATACAATACACAGATAATAGCCATACAATACACATACAATAGCCATACGATAGACATACAAAAGACTAACAATAGCCATACAATACACATACAATAGTCATACTATACACATACACCATACGATAGACATACAAATGACATACAATTGAATTAGTAATTGGGTAGTTGTAATCCCAAAAAAATAGGAACAGATGAAAAGACATGCCTATAATTATGGGCGATTTTGGTGCATGGTGTATCTTCAATTTTATTGAATAAATCTTTTTTTTAATAACTTGTATATATAATGTTAAGAAAGTATTGCTATTCTTGAAAAGTGACATAATGTTGCTATTTTATTGTAAACCTGCTATTATATTTGTATATTTGTATAATTTAGCCTATTTCATTTGCTTGAGGTAACAAAGCTTTTAGTGTGTTCTATTTTGTTTCGATGATGGATAACAGGAAGAGGAAATGCAATCAAACACAGACGAGTACGTATTTGGATCGTATATGCTATTCAAAGTTCAAACACTACTTTTTCTTTGTTTGGTTGAATTTCAAGAAATGAGAAATTTTTCATTGATTAAATTTTTCTTGAGTGAAAAGAATACGTGCATTTCATGATTAAACTTAAACTGAGCTTTTCGAGATAACTCGGAGAGAAACATTGACAAAGTTTGGCAAACGGACATAAACTCTATATAAAACGCTTCAACAACATAAAGTCATTTGCCCTTTTTCTCTCTCCCCCTTGCCCCCCTCCTCTCCCCAACATAAAAAAAGATGGCCGGAGGAGACGTGGAAAAGACCCCCCACACCACAAACACAACAACAAGATACTTAGCCCCCCGGTTTGTTTATAGTTTTTGGGAACATTTTTTGGAAGTTTTTGGGAGAAAAACTGTTTGTTTATACTATTAGAGCTAAACTTTTTCCAAAAACTCCAAAAAACTCAAAAAGTGCTCAAAGGCTCTTTTTGAGCCAAAAACTAATTTTTACATACAAATTTTATTTTCATAAGAGCTCAAAAGCTCTTTTTGAGCCAAAATATTTGTTCCCAACAAAATATGTCCAAATACTTTTTTATTTTCATATCAAACTTCACCGAAAAAATATTTCCCAAAAACTATTTGGGAATCTATGTACAAACGCTAGCTTAGTATTATCCCACAAGTAGGATTTGGGAAGGATGAGATGTACGCAGACCCAGAATTTTTATTGAGGAATATCAAAATATAAACAAATTAATTATACAAAAAAATTAAGGAGACTCAACATATAGTATATATAAATAAACAAAAAAATTTAACCTATCTACGCATTGTAATTTTTTCGTAAAGGGGTATCAATTGACACCCCTTCAATAGCCTTAGGTCCGCCATTGCGCAGACCTTAGCAAAAAAAAAAAGAAAGAGGACAAATTAATTAAGGGCGTGTTTGATATGAAGGAAACAATTTTCGGAAAGTGTTTTCCAATTTTTTCCATGATTGGTTGCTTAAAAGTTTTGGAAAACATTTTCCATAACTCATTTTACCTTCATTTCGAGAATTTTAGATGTGAAAATTCCAACTCACTGTTACGTTCTTCTTTTCTTACTCCAAGATCATAAGAGCAATAAAAAAGACTATGAAAGGTGAGATCAATGATGCCAATTTGTAAAGGCGTTATTCGCATGCAAGGGGGGGGGGGGGGGGGTTTCGTATGCATTAAATCTCCACATCATCATGTAGAATGACACGACCCGTGATTTTATGATCACTTTTGAAATTTAACCTCATGTCATTAAATGAAATTTATGAACAAATAAAAGCTGGAAAGCAGCTATATATTATATTAACCAGAAACGTCCTTGCATGGACTGCCTATATGGACTAAACTTTTTTTTCCTCTCGGCTCTCCAAAAGCTTTATGGTAATATATTTACGAGTTAGCTAATACATAATCACCCCGTAATTGTGGCTTATTTTAATGAGTATGTGAAGAAGTTGAAGAAAATTTTCTTTTTTAAAAATCTTCATACAAATGACAGATATCCGTTATTACTATTATAGTAGGTAACTTGAATTATAGTTAACAAAATATATTGGTTTTCTGTTAAAAAAATATTACGGCATTTAGCATTTTAATTTTTTACTTGAGGATAAGGTAAACACAAGCTTATGATTTTTGCGAGAGTGGAATTATGAGATATGTAAATTGTTAGTCTGGCACTTGAGAAAGTTCTTTTAGAGTGAATTTGCGAAATTATTCTCTCAAAAGTAATTTTTGGGATTGTTAGAGCATTGACTTTATAAGTTTTTTTAGTGTTTGTTGTAATTCTTTATAATAGTGAATTGTTCATTTTTGCCTATACCTGTCAATCAGGCCGGGCTAGTCGGGTATCAGATCGGACCGATTCATTATAAACTGTCCGGGGCCAGGAGGAAGAGGATTGCGGGTCGAGCTGGACCGGTTATACAAAAAATTTCACCGTATGCCCTCCATAAGGAGTAGTTTTACAAAATTACCCGCGCTAAGAAATGTTTTAGCAAAATGCCCTTATTTAGTCCGCAAGCCAAGACTTCAAGGCAAAATATTTGTAAGTCTTGGCAATTGGCTATACTTCAAGGGCAAATGCTGTTTTGCCAATACTTCAAGTTATACGGCGAGAATGCAGGGAAAATTGGAAGGGGCAAGTCTTGGCAATTGTCAAGACTTACGATGCAGTGCAGCAAGTGTTGCCTATTGCCAATACTTGTCGTGCAAGTGTTGGAAAATTGAACAGGGGTTAATGGCAAGTCTTGGAAATTTGCCAAGACCTACGGCTTAGTGCGGAAAGTATTGCATATTGCCAATACTTGAAGGGATAAGTGTTGAAAAGCGGAAAAATGTAACGTAAAGTCTTGGCCCCGAATTTTTTTTCATTAAATCTTAACGGGGGCATTTTTGCAAACCATCTCTTAGCGGCGGCAAAAAGGCAAACCATTGCTTCCCGTGTCATAATTTTGCGAATGAACCCCGGTTATACTGGACCGGTAAAAAATCGATCTTTGGCCCACCGAGTGAACCGAACTGGACCGATCTTCAACTCGCCTCTTGTTCTTTTTGAGCACCCAAAGCGGTAACCTAAAAGTGACTTTTTGTTAATTATAGTATTGCACAAGAATAGAGATGATGACGAGCTAGACCAAAAGCACGCACCGAGGAGTTGCCGTAGGTGCTGTTATAATTAATAAACATTGAAGAAGAAGAAAATTTGAAAGGCACCAACAGGCACTAGTTACTTCGGTTGCCAGGAATTTTATGTTGTGCAGGGAAAATCAAGAGATTATAAAGCAGTTTTCTTCTTAAATATACTATCAAACTGTTGAATATTGCTTCAGCACTGCTAATGTTATTTTAGTGTAGTAATTTTAATAAGTTGTACTCAGTCAACAAGTTATTCCTAGTATGTAGGAGTTAGTTTGTTATGCACTTGATTCTAGCTAGAAGTTAGGAACTAATTCTCTACTTTTCAGTATATATTAGCCTTTAAATAGATGGCTTTGATATGTAACTTTGCTGAATTTAATTAAGAAGCTTTTCTGCTGCAGTCTTCTTTGTTCTTCTCAAAGTCTTGTTTCTTCACTTTCTTAATTTTATATTCAGAAATTAATAATTGGTATCAGAGCATCTATCTTGCGGGATCTGTGTGTGTTAAGTGAGTCGAGAGCCAGCAGACAATAGGCAGAGACGCCACAGTTTTAAGCATGGAAGAAAGCTCAAGTTTCTCAGCAATAGCACCTCCAATTTTCAATGGTGAAAATTTTCATATGTGGGCTGTGCGAATGGAAGCTTATCTCGAAGCTTTAGATATTTGGGAGGCGGTGGAGGAAGACTATGAAGTTACTCCATTACCCGGCAATCCAACTATGGCGCAAATCAAGAATCACAAGGAGAGGAAAACTAGAAAGTCGAAGGCAAAGTCGTGTCTTTTTGCAGCAGTCTCATCAACAATGTTTGCTCGTATTATGTCTTTAAGATCAGCAAAAGCCATTTGGGATTATCTTAAGACAGAATATGAAGGAGATGATCGAATCAAAGGCATGCAGATACTGAATCTCATTAGAGATTTTGAGTTACAGAAAATGAAAGAATCGGAAACCATCAAGAAGTACTCTGACAAGCTGTTGAGCATTGCAAACAGAGTAAGGTTACTTGGTTCCGAGTTTAATGATTCTCGTATTGTTGAAAAAATTCTGGTTACTGTACTTGAAAGATTTGAAGCCACCATAACCACTTTGGAAAATACCAAGGATCTGTCCAAAATTACTTTGGCAGAACTTTTGAATTCGTTGCAGGCATAAGAACAAAGGAGAGCTATGCGAGAAGATGGCATCCGTGAGGAAGCTTTGCCTGCAACATGCCAAGATGAAAGAAGAAACAAAAAGAAGAAGAACAAGAACCACCAGCAAGCAAATGGAGAAAATGCTGCATCCAGCTTCAACAAAAGTAAAGCAGGAAGCTCTAAGAAAAAGTATCCTCCTTGTAAGCATTGTGGGAAACTAGGTCATCCACCATTTAAGTGTTGGAAGAGACCTGATGCAAAATGCAACAAATGTCAACAACTTGGACATGAAGCTGTTATTTGTAACAAGTTTCAAAAGGAAGAAGTAGATGCTCAAGTTGCAGATCAAGCTGAAGAAGATCAGATATTTGTGGCGAAGTGTTTATCAACCAAATACTCTTCAGAAAGTTGGTTGATTGACAGTGGTTGTACTAACCACATGGCTTATGATAAAACTCTCTTCAAGGAGCTGAAATCTTCAGAAATCACAAAGGTCAGAATAGAAAATGGTGGTTATATTCCTGCTAGAGGAAAAGGGACCATTACAATCACAACAAGTACAAGTACAAAAACAATTCCAGATGTTCTTTATGTACCTGATATTGATCAAAACCTGTTGAGTGTAGGCCAATTAATAGAAAAAGGATTTAAAGTGTCCTTCGAAGACAAGTATTGTCGTATCTTTTGTTGACACCCAATTTTGTCCTGAAATTTTCTTAAAATTAATAAATTATTGCGATATTTATAATTAATATTAAAAGGGAAAATAAAATAAAATAATAATAATAGTAAGAAAATCAATTGACATTTTTAAGGGAAGTGCCTAATTTTACAATGCATAACCCCAATTTCTACCCACCCCGCGCAACCCCTTCATTTCCTAACTAAATCCAAAAGGAGGCTAATTTCGCGCTTAAACCTAAATCCTAGCATATCTATGTAAAGCCTTCATATAACACACACATTGCACCCCATCAGAAGACCAATATTACTCCTTTATCCACTTCAGAAATCCTCCAACCCGGCCCAAATCCTTTTAGTTCATTTCCCATTTTCACAAAAATAACCGATTTCCTCCTTCCCCAACCCGATTCCCTTATTTCAGCCCGCGATCGAACCCGTTTCTGATCCTCTCAAACCCTCTAATACGCCAAAAACTGTACGAATTGGTCCCCCCATCAGCAACAGACACTTGATCTCGTCCATTTATTTTGAAACGAAGTCAAATCCGAGCCCTTGATCTCTTTCTTGGAGATAAGTAGATCAGCCCTCAGCTCTTCTTTCCAAATTCTCGAACATGATGACTTATCGGCTTGAGGCTTCTTTTCTTTTCAGGATGAGAGAGGTGTAGTTTTACCCTTCTCACCTTTATCTCACAAGGGATTGATCGAAGATAAGCAGGGAGTAGGTTGGAATTTCGTTCGAGGTAAACCCTAATTTTTTTTAGTATAAATTCGTGTTCTCCATAATAGAAATGGGGGGAGTTCATTTTTTTTTATAAAAAGGGAGAGGCAGCCATGGATAATTAGAGAAAAACAGCATCATATACAAATTTTTTTTACTTCAGTTATAAGTCATATACAGTGTCACTGCTTCTGTGTTTGGTCAAGTTTTGTATCGTCGCGTCGCCATTCGAATCGTCTACCCCTTTCGAGTCGTCGCTTGGTCGTTCGAGTGTAGTTTTTGTTCGTATCCTCGCTCTTTTTCACTGCATCGCAACAGGTAACACCCTCAAGCCTCTTCTTTTTCCTTATTTTCTATGTCATGTTTAATCAGTTCTTGCTTAGTTAAATGTAATCTTTATTTGTGTGTATAAATCATGGCTTGAAACAGTTTGTGTTGAAACAGTTTGTGTTGATATTTGGTTTAGTCATGATAAAATTATAAGTTTAGATTGAAAAGTAATAAGTTTACACTCGTATCTACTGTTGGTTCTGAGGTTGAAAGGTGGAGTGTGTAGGTATTAAGGGAGGTTCAGGGCAGTGAGAGAGTTCAGGTAAGGTGGTGTATAGTTTTGAAGCTTTTCCTGTTGTCTCTATTGCTTGGTTTCTCTGGTGTCTGAACTGAATGAGTATTTGCTGTATGTTCTGAGTTAGTACAGGTTCATCAGTTTTCTATTGAAGCTTAATTTCGAGGTCCTCTTTTGGTCCATGTTTGGTACCTACTTGTCAATAGACTAGTTGTTTCCTAGTCCTGTTTCTCTCTATGGTATCTTGTATACTGGAAGAGATAATGAAGGCGTGAAGGAGTTTGTTTCTTAGTCTATAGTTGTCTGGGGGTTTGGTTCAGGTATTGCATCGTGTCTTGGTTCTCTTAGAAGGAGCTGTGTAGGGTCTGGTTGTTTGGTGTGATGGTATAGGGTCTATGTGAGTAGGAGCATAGCAGAAATAAAGGGGTAATGAAGTAGTTTTCCTCCCATTCTTATTAAATTGATTGAAGCAAGTTTTGGATAGCAGCAGGTGTGTTTTGTGTTAGGAGAATGCCTAGTTGTTCTAGGAGGCAGGGAGTTTGCCTAGAGGAGATAGCAGTGGCTGGTAGGAGTTGTTTTGGTAGTCTGGTGTTGGCTATTCAAAGCAGCAACAGGGTGAGGTTGTTCAGGTTGTAGCAAGTGTTCAGGGGCTATTAAGGTTGTTTAGTTTTTGGTTTGGTCAGGGGAGGTGTTATGTGTGCTTTTGTATGTGTTGAGGTGCAGTGTGGATGTGTGAGTGTCCAGGAGTTTGCAGGTTGTGTGGAAGTGCAGGGGTTGTTGTTGAAGTCTGAAGGTTAGAGCTGGTTCCTGGCATGTTAGTAGGGAGTTTTAGGAGTCTATTTCAGGTAATGAGGGAGTTCTGGAGATTTAGGCAGGGTATGAGAGGTGTAAGGAGCTCTAGGCAGTCAGGTGGCTCGTTTGGATCTGTTCCGTGTGTGTAAGCGTAACAGGTATGTGAGTTTTTGTGAGGTTGTCTCTATTTCTTAGGAGTTCAGGTGTTTGGTTATGCAGTTTGTTAGGGAAAGAATGAGTTTTTGAGTAGTCTTGGTGGCTATAGAGGAGCTCAGGAAAGGCATAGAAGTCTAGAAGTTTGTTGGAGTAGCAGATAGTTCCTGGATTTGTTTCTGGATGCTATAAGCAGAAGAGTTCAGGCTGCATATTCTGAAGTCTTAAAATAAGTAGGAGTAGTTCAGGAGGGAGTAGGAGCTTCAGCATAGAGTGGTGCAGCAGGGGTATCAGTCAGGGTGTTAGTAGGTTTGAAGGAGTTTAGGAGTTGCAGTTAGGAAAGGGTAGTGAGGGAGATGGTATAATTAGTTTGCTGGAGTATAGGGTTGTTCAGGGAGTTGCAGGGAGGTCTTTGTGTGTGTGTGAGGTCTGATAGAGTCTATGTGTGCCTGTAATGGTGTAGGCTGTCTGTTTCAGTGTGGGTGCATAAATGAGGGTGCATTCAGTAATAGAGTTTGTTCAAGGAAGTCTCTTTCATTGGTGCAGTTCTAGGAGAATTTAGGAAGGGTGGTTCTGCTTGGTTTGTTTCTCTTGTTTTAGGTTGATTTCTCTTCATTCCTTTGCCATGTTCTTTTCTTTTGACTGCTGTTAGTGTCAGCTTTCAGTTTGGTTAGATCTCGTGTCTTAGGAGTTGGGTAGCAGATAGAAATATTTGGTCCGATTCTCTAGAATTGTAATATAGAAGTCTTCATGCCAAATATGTAAAATGGACCTCGCTATTGAATAGCTATATGTCTGCAACTAAGCCAGTTTAAATAAAAGACATACTTTAGTTAATCTATTTTGTTGAAGTTTCTGTTGGATCTGACCATGACTAAAATCTCAAGTTTAAGTTATGTTTTCTCCTGTTGTTTGAAACTTATAAGATCCTTGGTTTGTTAAGCTAAGCCTGAATGAAGCTCAGATCTTTCCCTTAATTGGTCTCAAGAGTGTGATTTTGTGAATAAAATATGTACTAACTGGATGAACTTTGCTTGTTCTGGATTCACTATTTATGACTAGACTGCACCTCCTTTATAATTTCCTATTTGACAAACCTATCTCCACTTTGCTTCTTGTACATGATGTATTTCCTCAAATGATAGCATAGAATCCTTTTTGGATCTTAATTGTACTATGTCAGGTTCTTCTTGTTTTAGTGAAGTAGCAGAAACAATCATTTTGGTCTTTCTTTTGGTATCAATGATTGGTTTACATGTATAGCTTCTTCAACATCTAAACCTGGAATCCTACCCTTTCTATTAAAATAGCATGAGCATTTTATTGATCTGTCAACCTTCACCTGCTTAAGCTGCAACATGTTAAAAGGTCAGATTAGTCATCGTAGTTTATTCATAATTAACACAGTACATGTGAAATTTTTGGTGGCTAAAGGGATAGACTTTTGTTACATTTTATGGCTATGATTCAAATTCAACAAGCCTGTTTCATTTTCTTCTTGGCGGAACCAAATATGTATGACTAGTGTATTTCTTTGTCCTATTAATCAAGTTCTGCTATTTGTTACATTTGCTAATCTCTTTATCTCCCTTTCTTTTGTATGAAACACTCCTCGGGATCGAGTTGGCTAAAACTCACAAATTGGGATGGCGTGTATTCGAGAGTTATTTGATCCGCTCCGCATTTTCGGGACTTGATATCCTCGAAAATGTAAAAGAGAGAAGAAAAAGAAAACGAAAAACTCTAAATTCAAGGCTCAATGATTGAGTTTGCGCTTCCGGGTTCTATCTTCTAAACTCCATCTTTCCCCGCTCCCTTAGAAAATGCATGTTGTATAGGACTTCCCCATAGACCGGATTAAGAGCCCTATAGGATAGAAATGATATTTGCATTGTGAATAATTATTGTAAATTACTTAGATTGTTTTTATATGAATGGTTTGTATAATTTCTTTGCGAATCACCAATTAATTTATGGATGTTTAGAATCATTTGTCAATTAATGAGTGCAAAATCAAATTCGACTAAAATCGTACCCTCGTTATAGTTCGCATTTGAATTGCTTCTTTATTTATCATATTAAATATTCAATTATTATTTATCTAATCTAATTTATTTATTTAGTTAATCAATTAAATTTTAATCTTTTAATTATTTACTTAATCTAATTTATTTAATTTCAATTAATTATTTATTTAATCAATTAAATATTTATTTATTTAATCAATCAATTATTATTCATTTACTCATTTATTTAATTAAATTTGGCAAGTATTCATTTATTTAATTAAGTTATTTATTTGCTTATTTATTTATTTATTTATTTATTCAATCAATTAATCCTTTATTATTATCCAATTATTTATCTAGTTTGTTCTATTTAATTATCTAACTTCATTTAACCTTTACTTATTCTACTAATTAATCAATTGATCATTATTTAATTATCCATTTAATTAATCTTAAATTGGGTCATTTATTTATCTAAGTATCGGTATAATTAAAATCTTATCTTAATTATATTATTCATATTATCCTTATATAAAATTAGCTTTATATACTTCTTATCCTTAACAAATTCGTGAAAACCGCCGGATTAACCGCTTTTAGCGGATTTTCGAAAGTGCTCCCGCTAGGGACCTTCTTTCGAATTTAATAGAACCACTTACCTAAGAATCTCTGATTTAATTAATTTTCTTTAAGGAATAAATTACACTCATTAGTTAACCTTAGGTTTCTAATAATCCTTAAATTAGGTGGCGACTCCAAAGAAACCCTTTGGAATCCCATTTTGTTGAAATATACCCGAAACTTGTTTTTTCTTAAAGAAAGGGTAATTTTTGGGGTTCAACAGCGTGGCGACTCCGCTCGGGATACGCAAATGGTTCTAACCAAAAGGCTTTCACGAATTTGTTTGTTTGTATTGTTTGAGTTGTATGCCGATATTAGTATGCGTAGCTTATTTAATAATTGTTGAAGCTAGCATGATTATATCTATGTTTATTTGCGAGCATGTTTAGTTAATTTAATTGATGGCTGTGCGTCACGAAAGCATGTCACTACACCCTCTTTGTGCACATATAAACTGGCATTCCATTCATGCTTCCCCTACTCCTGGGAACCTCTTGCATTCTCACTCAAATATCCGCGAGGCGTGTGCATACGCACCCGCAATTTCTTCCACTAAAGAACCCTTTGGCGAGTTGGTGTACCGGCGGATTGTCGTGGGAGTTATTCGACCACGAAGCCGCCTGCCACTCACCTGTTAGCCTCAACCGTTAACCCACTCTTAGAATGAGCTTTAGGAGCATGCATGCATTTATACCTTAGTCTGGACCCGGTCCTTGGTACCGTCTCCATAGTTAGGAAACCGCCCTTACGTCAACGGGTTCTTGAAACCTAACGACGATGCATATTATGTGTTGTGTGATAACGAATCCTCAGTCCTAACCATGTTTTGAGCATAATTAGATTTAGAATTTTGTCTCCCATTTTGTCTTTTAGGTTGGAAAATGGAAGAATTTAGCAGAATTGAGATCATAGACAGAATTGCAGTTCGGGGACAGTTAGGCAGATTTGATTGGTTTATGTTTTGGAGATGGTATGGTGTAGTGAGATCTAAGAGGCGAAGCCTCTGGTGTCTTTAAAAGATCAGTGGGGTCCCTCTCGTGAATGGCTTTGCATGTGTGCAAGCCCATGGTTGCTAACCAGCTGCAAATTCTTATGGAATGAACGCATACTAGGAGAGTGAAGCCCCTATGTCTATAAACGACCAATGGGGTCCCTCTTTGAAGACCAACGCGGTCTTGGCTACCTAGGAAACTAAGAGGCTTGATTGAAGCCGAGGACCAGTGAGGAGCCCTATGAACAAGGTCTGTGAGCCTTGAAAAATCTAGGAAGCTGAGAGGCTTGTCCAAAGCCAAGGACCAGTGAGGTTTTATTTTATTTTTTTTTGAAAGAGGCCAATTGGCGCCTTTCATAATTTGCAGTCTGGTATTGTGAAGGCAGTTGGAAATCTCACCACTGGATGTTGTGAAATAATTGGGAGTTGTGCTTGGAGGAGCATTGATGTTTGCAAAAACTATGGAGGATTGTTTCAGGTTTTAGGCATTTCGGTTTGGTGCAGATGTTGTGGAGAGCATGAGCTGTGTTAGAATTTCGAGTTGACACCAACTTTTGGAAGTTAGTTGGGATAACGGGATTGCAGTGTCGAGGCGGAGAGCTGATTATTATCACTTATTGTTATTATTTATTGCTTACTCTAAATCTGAATTGCTCAAAACTGGCATGAACTATTTTTCGTTACCACTTGTTTGCGCGTCTTAGGCCCACCTCTGGCACAAAGAGGCACCTTACAGGGTAGGATGCGTTCGTATTTTATTTACGCTCGACTACGTGTGATTGCCACATGCCAATTTATTGTTATATCTTCCATGGTCAAACTGCCAAAGCGCTACTTGACGCACGCTATATGCTTGTGTGCAACCTCGAAAATAACATGCAAACTAACATAGTTACCTTTGAACTTTTTGTTTTGTTGTGTTTACTCCCTTCTCCGCAGAAGTTTGATTTGTGTTGACTTTGAAATGACCGACTTCACAAAATCCAAAGCAAGAAAAGGAGATTCTCTTCCTATTGTGATCATAAAAAAGAATAGGACAGTGTCTAACCCATCTTTGGAACAAAATGCAAAGAATGATGAAAAGGTTCTCTTTGGTCTTACAAAGGAAAAGGGACAATCAGAAGTAGAACATGTATCCGGTCCGAATAAGTGGTGCCATTGGCAAACACAGGAGAAGTCTAGTCGATACCATGTGTCGAATTTGAAAAAGAATCCGACGGAAACTTTCCGTGAATATGCTAGCCGTTGGACAAGTGAAGCCACTAAGGTCCAACCACCTTATACAGAGAATGAGGCAATCGCATGTTTCATTTCATCTCTGGACAATGAGCTCTACCACCAAATTCTTCGTTAAATTTATTTTGGCATCTAATCGAGTATCTTTCATGATGTCCCTGACAGTTCTAATTCCTGGTGCTTCAATTTTTTAGAGTGGTTAACCACAGAAGCAAGTCAACCAGTAATGCAGCTGATTGGGCTAGTGAAAGACACAGTCAGCTATTAGATGCTCTTCCAGATTCTGGGCAGCTAAGTAGTACAACTGTAAGTTGTGGGGCAACTAGATCCGAGTCTCAGAATATTGCGCATTCGCACGAGCATGAAGTGGTAAAGAAGGTTGTCATCTTCTGCCATTATGCATTTCATCATTTACTGGACTAGAATTGACTTGATACATCCTAGAAAAAAGCTTTTGCTGATGATTGCAAGTCGCAACACTCAAAATCTTATGCAACTCCTTTTTTCCTTTTCTGGGGTTTTAACTCTGTTCCCTCTTTTAATTATTTCCTTAACAATTGTTTATATAGCTAACAAAAAGGGGATGAAAGAAAATAAATGATCTTGCAAACTGAGTGTCCTGTTCTTTTTCTATTTGTGCAGAAAACAATGTAAATTAAGTTTGTTCAATTTTTTGAGTTCAGTGGGCAATTTCTTTAGAGAGTTGATGCCGTGATTCTTTACAGTGAGTTCCAACATTCATGCCACGTTTTATATGCAGGAAGTAGTTGTTTCACAGCAGAGAAAGCTGACTGAGGCAGATAGAGAGAGACCTTCCTTGGAGAAGCCACATGTCATATCTCCTCCTAGAAGCCCTCCAAAAAGTGCATCCTGTGTTGTTCAGTCGAAGTCAGATCTAAAGGTCCCAGTCGCAAGTGATATTAACTCTGTTAAAAGATTGTCTTCGGATAGTCCTAAGCTGATTCAGAAATCAACTACCTTGGCTAATTCAGCTGAAACTGCTGTGTTGAAGGCTGATCCTCATAAAGGTATAGAGCGACAAGTGGCGGAGAAGGCCTCAGTGCATCCAGTTGCTATTGCACCTCAGACCCTCCAATCTCATCGAGCGACTGCCCCTGCCACAACTGAAAAACCCAAATCACAACAAGTTCCTGCCCTGTCCAGACCCTTAAGTGCTCCTGTAGTACCTGGGCCTAGGCCTGCTTCCCCTGTTGTTTCATTGGTTCCGACATCGCCATTACTGGCCCGTTCAATGAGTGCAGCTGGTCAATTGGGCTCTGACCCTTTACCAGCAACACACAGTTATGTTCCTCAGTCGTATCGAAATGCAATTGTGGGCAATCCCGTTTCTGGAAGTTCTGCTGGTTTTACTCAACCCTATTCTCCAAGTTCAGTGGTTAACACTTCGCAGTCATACCCTCAATCACCTTCATTGATTTCTGGGCCATTATTTTTACCACAGGGCTCAGAAAGAATAGAACCTAGTTGTATCAGACCAAGTTTTTCATATGGAATGATGAATCATGACGCCCTCCAGAATGGACCGCAATGGGAAAATGTCCAGCGGGACAGCAGGAGTGTATCTCGAGATCATCCTTCTATGCTAAACGAGTTCCAAAACTTTGATAGGTACAAGCCTGTAAACAGCAGAACCCATGATCACATCCCATCCGAGTTTCCAGCCTGCACGTCTGGGCGCCAGTCCCAGAGTGCACTGGCTGATGAATTTCCACATCTTGATATCATTAATGACTTGCTGGATGATGAGCATGGAATTGGAAGGACTTCTATGCACAACACAGGTTTTCAAAATTATAGCAATGGGTCACACCATCTAAATCGGCATTTCTCTTTTCCCAGTGATATCGGGATGTCTGCTGACCTAGGTCCCTCAACAAGCTCCTGTAGATTTGAGCGAACGCGAAGTTATCATGATGAGATCCAGCATAACTTTTCTGGAGGCCCTTTTGATAGTGCTAGAGATATGATTCGGCAGCCTAATCCACGATTTATAAGCGGGCAGATTGATGGGTTAGTTCCTAACCAGTGGCAAATGATGGGTTCTGATCCGACTTTTCTCGGAATGAGGAATGTGGAAAATGATCCTACTTACCCATATCACGTCCCTGACTACTCGAACGTGGCTTGTGGTGTAAATGGCTATGGAGTATATAGGCCTCCAAATGGTCTTTGACAAACTTTGGATGGTGACGGAGCATAGCTGTTAATGTTTAGGCTGTTTTCCGTTATAATAATGTACTAGAAGAGAGCCTTTGGCCTTTGGATATTGGAGTGAGGTTAACCCTCAGGCAAGGAAACATCTTGTAAAGAGTGATTCTGCTTTTCTTGATTTCCATTTTTATTAGCTTTGAAAATGTGGCTTTGCTCAATTGGGGTTTTATGTTTTAACAAGTTTGCCTTTTCTCATTTCAAATTTGGTATCGACAGCCTATCTATAGTTTCTGAAAATGAGTGTTATGAATGGGTTGAATTGCGCAATACTGGGCACCAGGAATTTCTGAATAATGATATTTTCTTACCAAGTTATCCCGCGAACAGTTTAAAAACAATTTCATGTTAGAGTAATTGTTATGGCAAATTAAGCTGAATAGGGTTAAACAAGTATTACACTATCTTCAAGTGCAAGTTTCTTCAAGCTCTAGTTAGCGATCGCTTACGAGTTTCAACTTAATATGGCGATATCTGTATTTTTACACACTGTTACTTTGAAGTTCAAACCTGTTCCAGCCTTATTTTTTTCTCCCCCCCTTTTGTAATTATTTTCATCTACTACTTTTTAGAGACCTCTGCACCAGAGGTTAACGTATCTACGGAAATGAGTCTCTATATAACTTATATCTCTAGTTCAATTGAAGCATTGTTTTAAGAGACTTTTAAGTAGGAGAATTTGTTTACTTACATATTAGTCCTGCACAAGCAGTGATGTCATCACCCTATGTAAGAACATGTTTGTTTAGACACTAAAAACAAAATAACCCACAAAACACAACCATTACCAAGAAAAAACAGACTTGTGACATACCTAAGAATGCATCTTGGGTTGTTAGGAAGATTATTGAAGTAAGAAAACATGCCGCACAATGTGTCTCATTGCCAGGATCATTAGCTGTAAGATTGCAGGCCTTGCAAAATGTGCAAAGACAATTCTGAATCAGGAAATTGCATCTGCAGCTGCTTCCTCAGCATCCAGGGATTATCTTGGAAGAGTCTCATTCTGCAGGCTAGCATTCACCCAAGGCACAAAGACTACACCAAAGACTAGCAACAGCCCAAGGCACAAATTTATCTTATGGCTTGCACTACACCAAAGACTAGCAACAGTTGATCGATTGCTAAGATTTGGCATCCAGCTTAATGTGAGATGTGTATTATGTGGGGCTCATGATGAGACATTGAACACCTATTTTGATTGCCAGATCACTCGTACAGTATGGCAAAGAATACTCATATTCAGAGAGGAATTCAAAGCTGGGAGCAAGAAGTGGAATGGGCTTGTAATATGGCAAGAAAATAGTGGGCACATGCCCTGTTGCTAGCTGTACATTTGCAATGGTCATCTATATGCTATGGAGGGAGAGGAATGCCATGCGATTCCAACAGACTACTCTTGTAGCAGGCAAGATTTGCAAGTAAATTGCGTTGCACATCCACACAAGAGCCAGAGGAACAACAAATGGAAGACAATGCTAGCTCAGCTGAACTCATGACCGTGAATTCATGTAATAGCTAGAGTTAGTAGCGAATATAGAGAGTTAAGGATAGTTAAAGATAGTCTTACTGATTAGTAGATAGTCCAGTTCCGAGGATAAGGCAGTGGTCAGCACTAGGATGAGCAGTGGCGTACGCAGAATTTTTTGCCAGCGGTGTCACTTCCATATAGAGACAACAGATCTAGAAATTTTTCCAAGATCCCAATTAGTTTTCAAAATCAAGGATTTTATTTTAAGCGTAGTGCTCTTATTTTATACTTGGACATTTTACTGTTAAATTTTGTAAAAGATTGAATTTGTTGAAGATCTAAAGATCGATCCTCACTAACATCAGATTTTTATAATCGAATACTAAAAGATTCACAAAATCGATTAAAACGTAGTGCTCTTATTTTATACTTGGACATTTTACTGTTAAATTTTGTAAAAGATTGAATTTGTTGAAGATCTAAAGATCGATCCTCACTAACATCAAATTTTTATAATCAAATACTAAAAGATTCACAAAATCGATTAAAGTGCAGCTAAGGAGATTCGATCTCACTTCATCAAGGAAGATAACAACACTCCCAACCACAGAATCACCAAGACCCTTTAGTTCAAGCAGTGTCACACTTCATTTTTGTAGCAATATATTGTAGTTTTTTCATTTATATATATACACTCGGTAAAAATTTTCGATGAAGCAGTGTCCCGTGACCCCCTTACCCCTAAGGTAGTTGCGCCCCTGAGGATGAGATGTAGACGTTGAATTTTGGTTTGAGAAATTACTATTTAACCAAAAAAAAAAAAAAAAAAACACAGAGAGACCTTCTGAGGTTTAATTTACAGTAACAACTTTTGGTATTAAAATGTGATTTTATTGTACTGTGGAGAAATTATTGAATTTTGGTTTGAATGAAATTACTATTTAACAAAAAAAAAATAAAAAAAATAAAGAGACCTTCTGAGCTTTAATTTATAGTAACAACTTGGTATTAAAATGTGATTTTATTGTACTGTGGAGAAAATTATCAAATGCATTTATGTATAAACGCCGTGTATGTAAATTTTTCACTATGATTGAGATTGAAGCGTAGCTCTAGTAGTTGCTGTTGATATATCTGTGTCAGGATAAAGCAAGTTTTTTTTGTTTTTTTTTTTTGGTTGTTTTCTTTTTCACGAATGATGTATCCATGTCAATATAAAATTTTCACAAATGATGCTGTTCTTGTCCAGCGGTTGCGCTAATAGTTCGTCTCACATCATTTCTCCACTAATTGAGAACTTTGCTTTATCCCTTATTCTGTTCAAGTATTATTATAGTATACATTATACAATGGTCAATAAGAGAATAGGAAATGTCGTGGTACAGGTGATCCGGCTTTTATATCCTTACACTCGAACATGCAAATTAACTATTCTTTTGTTTCATATACTCTAAGGGGTCGTTTGGTACAAGGATAAGTTGCGGGATTAGTTATACAAGGATAAGTTAATACCGAGATAGGTTAATACTGGAATAAGTTAATACTATGGGGTCCTTAGTATCGATTTATCCATCAAATTGTGCATAAATTTAAACTGGGATTTGATAATACTGATTTGAATTTGCAAACTAAATACAGGATAAAGCTCCAAGCATTACACTACTAGAAATCACGCGTTTAACGAGGGAGATCGGCGAGGGATCCCTAGCAACACGCGCCTCGGAATTCGGCTCGTCGTTGAGCATTTTTGGCGAGGGAAAGGTTTAGCAAGCTGTAGTGTAGGTCCATTTTTATATATCGTGTCAGTTTTACACTGCTAAGAATTTTCCTGCCAAACCAAGGAGAGAGAAATATTTTTACTGCACTTTAGCTAGGGAATTCTCTCTCCAGGTATAAAAAATATATTTTTTTACACACTGTTGGCTAGGGAATTCCCCCTCCAAGTGTAAAAATTATCTATTTTTAATTCACTTTGGCTAGGGATTTCCCTCTCCAAGTACAATAAAAATATTTTTACCGTTGCACTTGGCTAGGGATTTCCCTCTCCAAGTACAATAAAAATATTTTTACCGTTGCACTTGGCTAGGGAATTTCCTCGCCAAGCCTAGTGTACCTAAAATACAAAAATCAGTAACAATACAAAGCAGCACAGCAACAACAACAACATATATAGTATACCTGCGCAGATCAATTACAGAAGCACCAAAATACCAAAACATCAAAACGATTCACGTCATAAATACCACAACCTGTCTAACATACTAATAAAACTATATTCGGACAATGAAACAAGTGTGTTTCATACCAACTAATACAAACAAATAAAACACTAAAATAACTCTTAAAAAGTACTAAACACGTCCCACTTTCAAGTTTAATTCGATAGAAAAAAATAAACTACCGAGAATCATTTTCATTTCCCCTTCCCATAATATAGGTCGACACTAAGGACTCCAATTTTGCCATCTTTTCACGGTCAGCTTGGCGTTCAAGATCTTGTTCAGCTAGCCTTTTCTCTATCTCTTCACGTTCCTTTTCCTGTTCCGCTAGCCTTTTCTCCATGTCATCGAATTTAGCTTGCAAAATTGGATCCACATTTTGTGTAGCGCCGGAAGAAGAAGAAGAAGATGCGTAAGCATTAATAATACCTATTCTTGACGGCTTCTTGTAACGCGAAGGACCAAGACCATAGGCTCTATTTTTTGTGTTGTAGCCACCAGCGGCCTCCACGAACATTGCAGCCTCTTCGTCCGGGGTGGGTTTAGCTGCACCTTCTTATACCCCCGATCCTTGGCTTTCAGCCCATCGTTCATAAGCAGCTTTATAGTTTTCCTATAACAAAATATGTAATTTACTACAATTACTTTAACACTTGTGATAAATAATTCAAAAAATGTTAGGAATACTTACATCTAGCTGTTGGGCATATGGCTCGACCCATATGACTGGATTTCCATTGTCATCATATACATTATGGAACAACCGGTAAAATTCAATATCACTTACCAGCCCGTGTTCCGCTTCCTACACAATGCAAACGGAATACGGAAACTTAAAAATGGGTTTTAATTAGTTTATAATTGGATTAATTTAGTAAAGACTTACATATCTAGCTCGATGGGTTGCCAAACTAACTGAGCCACAAGTATGCAGAGAGCCACCCTTCGCCGATGCTCGGTTTTTCTTCGCTTACTCGCTCTAGGCTATGAATTCGGGGGATTGCCAATATATATTGAGTCTATCCCAATTTTGGGGACAAATCCAGCTAGGCACAATTCCTCTAAGTCTGAATTTTGATAGTCCGTCACTCAGCCTTTGCGCTGTTTTCTTCTCAAAATTCGCCCGAACATCATAATTATATTCAGCGTCCCACGAACACTTGTTCTGAAACACAACATAATATAAATGTAAACTAAAAATAAAGTTTAGTGTTAAAATGCCAAAAAACCAAAATAATTAATACCTTAAACTGTTCGAACATGCAATCTCTAACGGGTTGGGGTATTTTTTCCCAGGACGGCCAACCCTCCGTAAAGTTTGGAGACATGGATTCTTTTACAAGCGCAACTGCTTTCTCCGATGGAATAAACCTACATTCCATTAAATACAGTCAACTATATAAATGTACATTTAATATTTTAAATATTTGATGTTTTAAACTTTATATATAACAATACTTACCCGTCTCCAACATGCCTGATGATCAACCTACCACGGTCATCTTTTGTTCCCACACCACCAGGAAACTGTACATTGGCAGAAGTGCGTTTCTTTCTATCTTTCCTTGCAGTAGTAGTGACAGAAGGAGCATAATTTTCCTGTGTCTCAGGAATAGGTTCCCCCGAACTTGAAAAACTACTAGAACTCGGGCATGTGGCTTGTGATGCAGATGGTTCAGTGCCGGCCGTGGCAGGGGATGCAGATGGGATATGCTGGGGACGTATGTTAGGCGTAGGTATCATCATCATGCTAGACGTCCCCGGTGCTGAAAATGTATGAACTGAAAGGCCTAGAACATGCACAGACTGGGGAGAGTAGCCTACTAGAGGCATAGAATGGAAAGAGGGGCCAGCAGGCTGGCCAAACTAATAGTGGGGGCCCGGAGGTGGCATAGACTGAAATGATGTAGCAGGTGCATGTGTAGGCTGTAATACTGGAGTACTGGGGGGCACGGTAAAATAATAGGGAGGATATGTACTAGCTAAACCGAGCAGTTCTTTAGTCGGTGTCAATGCTGGCATCGGATATGCAATATGCCCGGCTGAAGATGATGCTGTACAACTGGAAGTCCGACCACCACGGGTCTTGGGACCCTTCCTCCCTCGAGATGCCATATCTGAAAAAAAAATTACATTAATATCAATAAAAACAGAAATATATAAAAAAAATTATTATAAACACTATGGAAAACACAGCGGCTTGGCCATTGTCATCTCCAGCGAATGCTAGAAATGAAGAAGAAAGGCATGGCAAGAGATCTACTAGTACTTGAAGATCTTTTGCCAAACTGTCATGCTTGTTAATTTGGAAAACACAAGAGGATGTCGTTTCCTAATTCAACTTGGAGGGCCACACAAAAGCTGCAGTTGATTCACACAGACTTGGGAGGGCCTCAAAGGACGCCATCACTTCAAGGTAGTGTCTACTATATTCTTTTTATTGATGATTTTACAAGGATGTGTTGGATTTTTTTCTTGAAATTTAAGTCAGAAGTTGCTGGAGTTTTATTGAAGTTCAAGAAAATGGTGGAAAATCAAAGTGGCTGCAACATTAAGGTTGTACGGTCTGATAATGGAAAAGAATATACATCAGCAAAATTTAACTTGTTCTGCGAAGAAGCTGGAATTAAGCATCAGCTTACTTCTCCTTATACTCCAGAACAAAATGGGGTCAACGAAAGGAGAAATAGAAGTGTTATGGAGATGACTCGATGCTTGGTGCATGAGAAGGAGTTGCCTAAAAAATTCTGGGCAGAAGCAGCTAGCACAACGATTTTTTTTTTTTTTTTTTGCAAAATTGTCTTCACCACCAAGGCTTTGAAAGATAAAACTCCATTCGAACTTTGGTATGGATATAAACCTTCACTTAATTTCCTTAAGGTGTTTGGTTGTCTGTGTTTTGTTCATGTTCCACAGGTCAAGCGAGACAAGCTTGACAAGAAGGCAATTCCGGGTATCTTTGTCGGCTATAGTTTAACCTCTAAGGCTTACAAAGTGTATTATCCTCAAACAGAAAAAGTGTCAATCTCCAGAGATGTGCACTTTAATGAAGAACAACAATGGGACTGGAAGAACTTGCAAACAATAGATGGTTTCTCACAGGATCCTAGAGAGAAAGCAAATGAGCAGTGGAAAAATGGAATGGGAGATCATCCTCCGGTCAGGGGAACAAGGCTGCTTTCAGACATTTATCAAAGGTGCAACGTGGCGATATGTGAACCCACTGGATATACTGATGCCAAGAATCATCAAAAATGGATGGCTACAATGAAGGAGGAGCTGGCTATGATTGAGAAGAATAAAACCTTGGAGCTTGTTGATAAACCTCAAAACAGAAAGGTAATTGGGGGTAATATGGGTGTTTAGAACTAAGCGCAATACTGATGGTTCTATTAACAAACATAAAGCAAGGCTCGTAGTTAAGGGCTATGCACAAGTTTTTGGTGTTGATTATTCTGATACTTTTTCACCAGTTGCTAGGCTTGATACAATCAGGTTGCTTCTTGCAATTGCGGCACAATTGGGTTGGAAAGTACATCATATGGATGTTAAATCAGCTTTTCTCAATGGAACTCTTCAAGAAGAAATTTATGTCGAGCAACCAGAAGGCTTTGTCGTTAAAGGCAAAGAGGACAAAGTCTACAGACTAAGTAAAGCACTCTATGGCCTTAAACAGGCACCGAGGGCCTGGTATAGCTGCATAGATGACTATTTTCTTGGCATGGGATTTGAGAAAAGCCTTTCAAAGTCCATTCTGTATGTCAAACACACTGGCAGCGATATACTTGTGGTTTCTCTTTATGTTGATGATCTTTTGATTACAGGAAGTAAGCAAAAGCTCATTAAAGAGTTCAAGCTGAATATGAAGAAAATATTTGAGATGATAGATCTTGGTTTAATGACTTACTTTCTAGGAATGGAGATCAAGCCAGGAAAGGATGAGATATTCATATGTCAGAAGAAGTATGCAAAGGAAATACTGAAGAAATTTCAGATGGAGGAGTGCAAAGCAGTAAGCACACCAATGAATCAAAGAGAAAAATTGAGTAAGGAAGATGGTACTGATAAAGTTGATGACAGTTATTACAGAAGTTTGATTGGATGCCTGATGTACCTCACTACAACAAGGCCCGACATTCTTTTTTGTGTAAGTCTCTTATCTCGATTTATGCATCGTGCAAGTGATGTGCACTTAAGAGCAGCAAAAAGAGTTTTAAGGTATATAAAAGGTACAACTGATTATGGTGTTAAGTTTGAAAAGCAAGAAAGCTTTAGGTTGTGTGGATTTTCAGATAGTGACTGGGCTGGATCAGCTGATGATATGAAAAGTACCTCGGGATACTGTTTCAGCTTAGGTTCAGGAGTCTTCTCATGGTGCTCGAAGAAGCAGGAGATTGTAGCACAATCAACTGCTGAAGCTGAATTTATTGCAGCAGCATCTACAGTAAATCAAGCTCTTTGGTTAAAGAAACTACTAGCTGATTTACAAATGGAGCAAAAGGATGCTACAACTATTTTTGTTGACAATCAGGCAGCGATTGCAATCTCTCATAACCTGGTATTCCATGGGAAGACAAAAAATTTTAACATCAAGCTTTTCTTCTTGAGGGAGGTGCAGAAAGATGAAGAAGTATCTCTAACTTACTGCAAATCTGAAGATCAGTGGGCAGAGCTATTCACGAAGCCACTTCCACGAAACAAATTTGAGCTTCTACGGGAAAAGATTGGAGTTTGCCGTGCCTAAGCAAGGAGGAGTGTTGAATATTGCTTCAGCACTGCTAATGTTATTTTACTGTAGTAATTTTTAATAAGTTGTACTCAGTCAACAAGTTATTCCTAGTATGTAGGAGTTAGTTTGTTATGCACTTGATTCTAGCTAGAAGTTAGGAACTAATTCTCTATTTTTCAGTAGATATTAGCCTTTAAATAGATGACTTTGATATGTAAATTTGCTGAATTTAATTAAGAAGCTTTTCTGCTGCAGTCTTCTTTCTTCTTCTCAAAGTCTTGTTTCTTCACTTTCTTAATTTTATATGCAGAAATTAACACAAACTCTACCAATGATTTACATTGAACTTTTGAATCTATATGTTCTCAAAATAGCAAGTTGTAACAATAACGACGACGTATAATATATATTTAAGAAAACAACAATACATATAAAGAAAAGAACTCATACTGTTGTGGCTACTGAAGATTCATATAATTTTTTGTACAGATCACTCAGAAAACAGCATGCAATATTGTAGGCACGTCATACTGTTGTGGCTACTGCTACAATTCCCTCATGGTCTTCTCTAGGACCGGACCAGACATGATTGGGGCTAAATGGGTTAGGGCCGAGCCGGACTTAAAATTTTTGAAAAAAGGCCAGTTCGTACCTGATCGGTACCGGGACCGGTGAGCCGACTCTTAACGGGCCGGTTCGGGCCCGATTGACAAGTATATAATTTTGCATGTGGACGTGTGTATAATTAATCGAACCATGTAAATAATTTTGTCTCTTTAAGTATACCCGAAAATTTATTTGATCCTCGATACATACACACATATCATGTCATAAACGGATAAGATAGTAAGACTAAGAATGTAATGGGAGACATTATTGTACTGGTCAAAAATCGTCCGAATACGTGGCTACACATGTTCACTGATGTGCAAGCTCCGCATCAAAATCGGAGACAAGTCAGATATCGTCGAGTAAAAATGATTATCGAAGACACTTGTTCGTTTTGATTGATCAGGATGTTTTCTTCAAAGACATGAGGCGACGAAATAGATAAGTACAATTTACCAAACTCCTTCATTTTTGGGAGCCGTTGGTTGTGGATGATGACCTTATCAGAACGTGGAGAGACGTGTGTTTAGTTGAGTCCATTAAGGGTTGGGCTCTTAGGCTATAAATACAGCCCTCTCTTCCCCTTGTAAGAAGCTACGTTCTTCTGAACATAGCCCCCTTACTCTGTTGTAATCACTATTTATAATTCGGCGCCATTATCATTATATCACCACCATTATTGTCGTTACACCACCGTTATTTCGCTACTGATTGGTTTTGCTGTGGAAGAGGATTTCATTCTCTTCAACGGAGCACAAGCCTTCGATTACTAAATACAAAAAACCTTATTTTTATTCATCTATTCATTATTGTTTGTTTTATTTTCCTATTCATAATTGTTTGTTAGATTACTTATTAGCTTATCTTGTTGCTTATCGTATGCGTGACTACTGATCGTTTACTTCATTTCGTTCATCTATTGTTATTGCCATTGTTAAATCAATAAGCATATCTAGATCGGAATCTTGTTGAAGTAGAGTTATTGTTTAATTATCGCTAAGATCACCCAACATCTAGTTTAAACGACAATTAACGACCGGTTATCTATGAGGTCATTGTTAGACGTCAACATATTGCATGTCCGTTTAATTCATCTAAAAGTAGAATATCGTAAACAACTTCTTATTCGATTACAGTCGGTCATATATCATCTTCGATAATTCAATCTGCTGTTTCTGCTCGTTTAAGTGTTCTTTTGATCGCATCATCATTTTCATCGTATTATTTGGTTGATTTTCTAATCAGTCTGTTGTCGTTTACGTGTTATCGATTGAAAACTTTGCATCGTTACCTCGATTAAGTGCTGGTTAAAACGAACGATCTCGCGAACGTTAGACTACCAATCGATTGATTGGATTTCGATATAAAACGGTCGCCTAAGACTCAACTAAATATAATTTAATTGTAATACCTGAAATAGAATTTTAGGATGTACATTTTGGCGTCCACTGTGGGGCTTAGGCAATCGATTTGTCCCGAAGTTTGTCATTGATTCTACTTACATTTGTTGTTTTTGTGTGCAATAGCAGACGATCAGAGCAACAACGCTCACAATGCCAACGACGCTGTCAGAGATGGTGCTCTTCAGCCTAACCCCGCTGACGAGACCCAGCTTCCAGGCGTCGAAGGGGTCGATGAATCATCCCACCATGAATAGGATCAACCCTTGAAAGCCACTACGGACGGTTCTCAGTCGAATGTCAATCAAGGACGTCGATCCAGTAAGGAACCCGCGATCGAAGCAACCTCAATTGATTCGAACACTTTGTTGCGAGAATTTTTAGTTAAGAAAAATGAGCAGATGGAGAGAGTAAGTGGGTATTTGCAGCTTCTGTTTGGCTCTACAAATCATAAAGTGCCCGTCATCCCAGCAACACCCCCTGCAGGTACTCCGATCTCTATTCCTTAGAGCGCAGTAATATGGGGACCTGAAGCGGGAGTGGAGCTTGGAGGGATGTGTTTGGCCGTCGTGGCTCAGGGAGCTCCGGCCTCTGTCATGATAAAAGTAAGGATGTTGGCTACGATGCAGACGTTAATGAATGAACAGTAGAGAAGAAGTTCAATGAGATGAGATCGTTTATGGAAAAATTACCAGGAGTTCCAAAATTTACGGAGGACGCTGCTAAGAAGTCGATCTCAAAGCGGCTGTTTCCTCCAAGTGCAGCTCCGTTACCAATTCCAAAGATTTTCAAGCTACCGGAGAGCTTGAGATATGATGGAACTACAGATCCAAGGATTACATCGATATGTTTTCGATCACAATGCAGTATGATTTGACACCAGATGTTATTAATTCGGTGAGTCTAAAGAAATTTTGTGAAACTCTAAGGGGAGGAGCATTAAAGTGGTATATGCAGTTGCCCGAAAACAGAATATCAGATTTCGATGACATGTCGGCCAAATTTATTCGGGCACATACTGGAGCTAAAAAGATAGAATGGAGAGTGCAGGATATATTGAACATCAGGCAACGACCCAATGAAACAATCAAGCAATTTTTGAAGCGGTTCAATGATGAAAAGATAAGCATTCCAAATGTCGAAGAAAGGTGGGCTTGTTTGTCCTTTATAGACAATCTGAGCAACGACTCAACAGAGGCATGTAGGAAGTTGAAAGATCGATTGAGGAAGTCACTCCGTAGACTTTCAATGATCTACATCGTGAATGTGAGCCAAAGATCAGAGATGAGGAGGAAGAGTTGCAGTTAGCTTTTTACAATCGACGGTATGAGCGGCCGACACCTTGAAAAGTCAAAAACGACAGGCGAAATCACAAGGCTCTGCACTGATTCAAGCCCTACGGTTTCCCTCGTCAAAGTGAGAGTGGACACGAAGCTAGCAGTTTAAGGAATCAGCCAAGGAAGGAGCAATCAGGTCCATCTGCGGCCCCGAGGGACCCACTGCCTCTAAAGATTTTGGAGTATAATTTTTATGTTTCGACAGCAAGCTTGGTGAACGCATTGAGGGGAATGGGTGATAAAGTGGTAAAATTCCCCGGTCGCATGAAAATGAATCCAAACAGTAGAGATGACAGTTTGTGGTGTGTTTTCCGTCACGATCATGGACACACGACCGAAGAATATAAAGCTTTACGTTATGAGGTAGCGAAATTGCTTGAGAGTGGGCATTTGACGAAATTTTTGACGGAAAGAGGAAAGGAGAATTTTAATAGAAGAAAGATGACCATCAGCCGCCAAAGCCTCCAGCCCTGAGGAAAATAGTTAATGTCATTACCGGTGGAGCGGAAGTTCATGGGGTAACATATACAATAAAGAAGTATGCAAAAGTATCATTCACCACAGATAAACGGACGCGGGACATAATGAATGATGACATTGTGTTCGGGGATTACGAATTCGATGAAAAGATAAATCCCCATCACGATGCTTTGGTCATTATATTGAGGGTGGATGATGTCGATGTGAGGCGGGTCTTGATTGATGCAGGCAGTTCGGTCAATATAATACAATCAAGAGTAGTTGAGCAGTTGCAATTGACTGACAAAATAATACCCAGGTCTACAGTGTTGTCGGGGTTTAATAATTCAAGTGAAAAAAAATTAGGAGAAATTATGATTAAGACTTATGTTGAAGAAGTTGAGAATGAAACTTTATTTCAAGTGAGGAGGGGAGATATGGCTTGCAACGTGATTTTGGGTCGACCGTGGATCCACGCTATGGGAGCTGTCCCGTCGACTTTGCATCAAGTTGTCAAGTTCCCAACACCATGGGGAATAAGAAAAGTTAGAGGTGAACAAAACTGCCCGAGAATGTTATTTAGTATCCATGAAGGAGGGCGCTACTTTGAAATAACAATTACAGTCACCAGAATCTTTGGCTGAAGATGATGAAACGGAACCAAGTCCAACGGATCAGGACTTCGCCAAAATTCCGGAATGTGTTAGGGAACCGAAAAAACAAAAAGCTGAGGACTCAACGATCGAAGAACTAGAAGAAATAGTCTTTTTTCGAAGACAAACCAGAACAGAAAGTGTATGTTGGAGCGGAATTGGACCTTGATATGAAAAAGGAGATAATCACATTTCTCAAAGACAATGCTGATTGCTTTGCTTGGTCCCACGCGGACATGAAAGGAATAGACCCAAAAATTGTTACTCATAAGTTGAACGTCGATCCATCACATCGACCGATGAAACAAAAGAAACAACATAACGGAGGATTTAGAAGGAAAGTCATCGATGATGAAGTGAACAGGTTGCTGAAGAATGGATTCATAAGGGAAGTAAAATATCTAGAGTGGCTGGCTAATACGGTCGTAGTCCCAATGAAGAATGGGAAGTGGAGAGTATGTGTTGATTACACCGATCTAAATAAGGCATGCCCAAAAGATTCATTCCCATTGCCTCACATTGATCAGCTGATTGATTCGACGGCAGGGCATGAGATGCTAAGTTTTTTGGATACATATTCAGGATATAATCAGATACTAATGGAGGAGAGGATCAGGAGAAAACATCATTCATAACGGACAGGGGGCCTTATTTATACGGTCATGCCTTTCGGTCTCAAAAATGCCGGGGCTACCTATCAATGGTTGGTCACGACCATATTCAAAAGTTTGATCGGAAATACCATAGAGGTTTACATAGATGATATGTTGGTGAAGTCCTTGGTAGCAAAGAAATAATTGGATCATTTGAAGGAAACATTCACAGTATTGAACCATTTTGACATGAAACTGAACTCGGAGAAGTGCGCGTTCGGGGTTGGATCTGGAAAGTTCTTGGGATTCACCATATCTTAAAGAGAAATTGAAGCAAATCCAGACAAAATCAAAGCAATCGAAGATATACCAAATGAGCTTGTAAAGGTGAAGGATGTTCAGCGTTTGACCGGTCGGGTAGCCTATCTCAGCAGGTTCATCTCGAGGTCATCTGAATGATGTCACAAGTTTTTTTCCAGTCTTGAAGAAAAACACAAGCTTTGAATGGACGCCGGAGTGCAAACAGGCTCTTCAAGAGTTAAAGAAATATTTGTCCAACCCTCCGTTGCTTTCAAAACCAGTGGAGGGGGAAGTGTTGCTGATTTACTTATCCGTTTCGAAAGTTGTTGTAAGGGCTGTCCTCGTTCGTGAGGATGAATGTAAACAATTTTTTATCTACTACGTTAGTAAAACTTTACTCGATGCAGAAACAAGGTATCCACATTTAGAAAAACTTGCACTTGTTATAGCTGCACGAAAACTAAGGCCATATTTTCAATGCCATGCTATATCTGTTGTAACTACATTTCCTTTACAAAGTATTTTACATCGATCAGATTTATCCGGCCGATTAATGAAGTGGGCAGTCGAGCTGAGTGAGTACGATATCACTTACCAGCCTCACACCGCACTCAAATCACAAGTTTTGGCTGATTTTGTAGCAGATTTTAGCGTTAGCATTCTTCTGGAGGCAAGAAAGAAGAACTCATGATGAAGGACCCAGACCCCAGAGTCTGGATGCTTTACACGGACGAAGCATCAAACGTAAAAGGAATTGGCCTCGGAGTTTTGTTAATAGCCCCGACGGGTAAAAAACTAAGGTATGCAATAAACTGCACGCCAAAACTAACAATGAGGCCGAGTATGAGGCCCTCACTGCAGGTCTCAAAATTTCCAAGGACTTGAAATTCGAACGGTTAGACATTAAAAGTTATTCTCAACTAGTGGTGAATCAAATCTAAGGAGACTTCAGTGTCCGAGATACAAGAATGCAGCAACTGCTCGGAAAGGTGCAAAATCTTCTAACTTCTTTTCAGGAGTGGAAGATTGTGCAAATCCCAAGGGAGGAAAATATCGAAGCAGATGCTCTAGCTAACCTCGGCTTTGCAGCAGTCATCGAAGCAGAACCCAATGAAACAATTGTACATTTGTTCGAATCTCTACTCAACCGAAGTATTAAAGAGGTAAACAATGTCAATCATACTTGGGATTGGAGAAGCAAATATTTGTCTTATTTACAGGCAGGGATACTTCCAGGATATAAGAAGGCTGCCCGATCACTAAAAGCTAAAGCGGCTTAGTACTGCCTTCTGGACAATCAACTCTACAAGCGCATGTACAACGGTCCTTTGGCGAAGTGCATGGGCCCAGGAGAAACAAGTTATGTAATGAAGTAGATCCACGAAAGCGAGTGTGGAAATCACTCCAGAAGCAAGTCCTTGGTACGAAAGCTGATCAGAGCTGGTTACTATTGGCCGACGATGGGAGAAGATGCCAAATTCCTCATTCAAAATGTGACAAGTGTCAACGGCATGAAAACTTTATTCACTAACAAGTAGAGCTCCTTCATTCGGTCACGTCACCGTTATTGAAATAAGGGATGGAATTGGTCGAGCCACTTCCAACAACGACCGGTGGGGTAAAATTTATGTTGATTTTAACAGATTATTTTTCTAAGTGGGTAGAGACAATTGCATTGGCTAAAACTCGAGAACAAGAAGTCATCAAATTCATCCACTAGAATATCATATGCCGTTTAGGGATCCCGAAGGAGATCACGTGCGGCAACGAAAAACAGTTTGTAGGAAGTTGGATTACAGCTTTTCTAAAAAAAGAGGAATCAAGTGGATCGCATCAGCTCCATATCACCCCAGTGCAAATGGACAAGCTGAGTCTTCCAACAAGACAATAATCGAGTACTTGAAAAAGAGGATAGATGTATCAAAAGGCAATTGGCCGGATGAACTCCCAGGTGCGCTGTGGGCTCACCGAATAACGGCAAAAAATAGCATTGGAGAGACTCCGTTCTCACTTGTCTATGGAGAAGAAGCATTAATCCCAGTGGAAGTCGGTGAACCAAGCCTTCGGTTTGCTCACTCCACCGATAAATCAAACAAAGAAGCCATGTTGATAGATTTGGATTTGATCAAGGCAAAAAGAGATATGGCGTCAGTCCGGATACAAGCACAGAAACAAAGGGCATAAAACTACCTCAACAAAAAGATCAGGTATCGAACTTTTAATGTAGGCGATTATGTGCTGAAAATCAGACACCAAAGAAGGATGAATCCCACGAGGGCAAGCTGGGAGCCAATTAGGAGGGACCCTATCAGGTCAAAGCAGTGGTCGACAAAGGATCATACTAGTTGGAAATCTTAGACTCGAAGCCGATTGAATTCAATTGGAATATCACCCAATTGAAGAAGTACAACTTCAAAAAACGTTCAGTATCGTATATATTCAGCCTTTACTCTTTTATTTACTCCAACTCGGGCACACTTCATTATTGTTCTTGGTACTAAAACTTTTAGAGGATAGGTATAGTTGGAATTGAATGATGATATACATCACCCACGAACACAACGAGCTTGATTCTCTCTCAGTTGGGGTCGATAAGTCTGACGAAAACTCTAACACGGTCTTCATCTTTAAGTCCACTCTGTTTCTTCTTTGCGTCCTTTGTTTAAGAAAATGCAATGTTCATGTAAACGGAAGCATTGAACCAGTGTCCGACCCCTCATACTTCTCAATCGAACACTAGGGGGGATGAAGGAGGATGAAGGATGAAAGAGTTGAAGTCGAGGATTTATTTGCGAATTTCTCGCTCGGCTACTGGGGACTGCTTAGGTCCAAAGTTGGCGATTATATGAAAAGATACTTGGGACTACCCAAGTACTGGGACTGCCACAAGATCAAATTTGCAAACGATCAAAAAGCTGACTGGGAATTGCTCGAGTCTATATAGTGTAGATGAATTTCAAGATTATCATCGGACAGGCACTCACCCGGGACTGTTCATGATCTTAGTTTAGACTTAAATGTAAACGGTCCATTAGCGGCCAAAGTTTTAGTTCATATTCATAGAAGCCTCAAAACGGCCATGTTACAAACCAATCATAATGATCGATCGGTCAAAATGTACTAAGCGCCCGATAGCGGCCAACATTTTAATTAATACAACACTTGCCAAAACATCTGCTACTCGCTGATTCGCCGATTCAATATGACTTGTGTTCAAATATTTTTCCAAACTATATGTTCGAAGAGTGCACTTGTATGAAAATAAAACATCATTCTTCATTACGCGCTAACTATATTGAGCCCGTTAATTTGTTCTTTCCGACAACTAAAAACGGAAACATTGAAACTTCGTGATGAAAACACCGCTTGTCTTAGTAAACAATAAAACTTAAGCTTCATCTTCGGAAATCAATACTTAAAGAAATAGATGGAAAGGCAAGGAAAATTAATTGAAGCAAAAGTATTTACATCATTTAGTTTTTTACAAAACGACCACAAAATTATGTCGAAAATATTTGAAACAAAAACTGCCTAAGGGATCATTCTTCTTCATCAGAGTCTTCATCTTTAGAAGAACTTGGTGGAAGACCCAGGTCTTCGCGAGCAAGCCTCACCATCTGAATGGCTTCTTCCAATTCCATGGCTACGTTGACGGTGCACTCAAACATCTCTTGAAGGACATCTCGATGAGATTCAGCAACGATCAGCTCCTTGCAAATATCGAACCTGTCCTCCATTAATCTCTTTTGGCCAGCCAGCTGAATGCTCAAGTCTTGGTTCTGTTTAACAAGGTTTCAATTCCTCTCCATCAGATCCTTGTTTTCGGCAATCAAAGTCTCATTGTCGCTTTTTAAAACATGAAGATCATCTTTCAGCTTGGCTATATCTATATCCTTGCTCGATAACTCAGACTCCAGCATCGAGCATTTTCTCCCCACATCAGCTTCAAAGCGCTCGAGCTGCGCGTTCAGCGCCACAATCTGCGACTCTAGCTCTAATTTGCGAAGAGCATGGGCAACCGCCTTTTTGTCTGCATCAGCTTCGAGTTCGGAGTATTTCACTTTTAGACTCTGAGATTTTGGTGGCAAGCGCTACCGGCAGATGCCAAAAAAGCGGCCAGATCATGTTGACGAGCGACTTTGGCCTGAAGTTGACGAATTCGATCAACTGTCTTGATCGCTATTATCGTCGTCTGGAATAAAAAACCAAGTTAAGAAAAGTTCAAAGTGAAGAGATGTACGCAATACAAAGGAAAGTTTCCCAAAAAGCATCAAAGGCAACATGGGAAGCAAGGTTCAGGTCACTTCGACAATTCATCCGAGCCCTCTCCATCGGCCTAGTAACATCATATAGGTAATAAACAAGGTGCCCTCTCCAGGAACTGTTACGTTGATCGACCTCTCATTTATCTCCCCAGCAACCTCAGCTCTTTTGTGAGCGGCAAAGAAGACCGCATCCTCTCCCTTCGGCAATGAAGTTATAGGCTCATCATGATCTGCAACAAAGAACGATGAACCTGAACTTTCGGTATACTTTGATTTCGTCGGCTCCACTTTTCGGTCAAGTGGAAGTTTACCTTTTTTCCTTGCTTCATACTCTTCGGGGGCAAAAGCGGCTTCCAATCTTTCAGCTCTATCCCCGGAAGCCGAAGACACCTCCAAAACATAGGGAAGTGGAAGTTGGAGTGGCCTATCAGCTAACTCCATAACTGGAGACCCAACATATTGGTCAGCCACCTTTAGCTGTTCGGCTGCCTCTTGTATCCTTTATTTCCTTAGTTTCTTTGGGCGCTTAAGTGGCTGTTCGGAGCCTGATTCATCAGTAGCCTCTTGATCGGGGTCAAATCGAACAAGCACACCCTCTTAGGCCACCTTTACGGCATCTACGGCCATCTCTGTGCCTGCGACTACATATTCTACGTGAACAAGAGTGGTCGGTGCACCCGCTTCTTTCCCCGCTTCTTTCTTCTAAGCAATTTTCGCAACAAGTCTTGCTCTGAATTGATGATAATTCAGCTTGTTCTTCTTCTTCGAGGTCACGTCCTCCTCTTTCTCCCCATCAACATCTTCCTCATCACCCTCTTCGCTTAATTCGCCCCCAACACCCGTAATGGCTGAAAGAGTTCTTTCAGATTGAGTAACTTTGATCATATAAAACAGGTAATAGTAAAATGAGGACATACCGTAGTGTTTGGCCTTCACTTCTAGGAGAACAGCAATCAGCTTCCAAGCTCTTTGATCGTTGGTAGTCTTGCCCAACACCTTGATCATCCATTCCACGATATCGGGGACCAATTCGAACAAGAGTTTGTTGGCTGAAATACGGAGACATGAGAAAACAGAGGAAGACTTTGATAAAAATAAGATTTCGAACACTTACGGGTTCGGTTCCATGTGCCAGGGAGCAAATCTGCTCCTGGAGAAGTCAATTGGCTCGTGGGAATAAAGACAAAACGTTGATCCAATCCTCGGAGATCATCATCATTGTCTGAAATCAAAGCCCGCTGACCCCGCTTCTGCATGTTGATAACCCAAACTTTATAAACCCGAGGAGAATAGAGGTGAAGAATGTGACGAAGTGTCAACTCTACTTCGGCCTCCTTGGCGATCCAACGCATCATAGCCACCAAACGCCATATCGCTGGAGAAACTTGTCCTACACAAATTATACATACGACAAAACTCCTCGATTATCGGATCGATCGGAAGAGTGAATCCTATCGTAAATAGATATGTCAAAACGACTGAATGATCACCGTCAAAGGTAGCCAAGGTAGATCTCCTCGGAGGGCATACGACCTCGACCACGCCCTCCTTCCATCCACATTTCTCTTGAACACTTGGTATCGACTCTGGAGTGATCGCGCCGAGTACAAAATTGACCAGGATGTTCTTTTTCTTCCTCACTTGAGAGTCGCTTTGATGATTAACCTTACCGTCGTCATCGTAGCTGAATTTCTTTAGAAGAATCTCTGTATAAAGCTTTTCTGGGCCAAAACATTTCCCCTTTCGCTTCTCCCTTTTCTTTTTCACCTCAGAGGGCCCAGCGGCGGTGGCCTGTTTCGTCACTACAATGGGCTGCGGTGGCGCGGTAGATGGGGCGGTGGAAGCAATAACACCGGCAGCAGTTTGTGGAGTGGGAAAATTTTCAGTCGTCATTGTAAGAGCGCACAAGTAAAAATGAAAACTAAAACAAAATTTGGGCTCTAAAACAGAAATTTGTCAATTTTTTTTTTTTTGAGAATTTGAAGAAAATAGAAGATCAAAAGTCTGGAAATAGGTTTTTGAAGTGATACTTATAGGAGTTGGGGTATTGAGTGCCTTAAACTGTCGCCCACACGATTACGTGCATGTGTCGTGATGGGAAGGCGAAGTTATGTTTTGGCATTTTGAATTACAAGGCTGAGAAGACTCCACATATTTTTCCCGCCTAAAATTTCATGCCACTTGCCAAGGTCACACGGACACTCTCTCGGCAAGTGAAGGGACTATCTTTATTGGTCGAAAATCATCCGAACATGTGGCGATACATGTTTGCTGACGTGGCAAGCTCCACGTCAAAATTTGAGACAAGTCAGATATCTTCAAGTAAAAATGATTATCGAAGACGCTTGTTCGTTTTGATTGATCGGGATGTTTTCTTCGAAGACACGAGGCGACGTAGCAGATAAGTACAATTTACCAAACTCCTTCATTTTCGGGAGTCGTTGGATCTGGATGATGACCTTATCAGAACATGGAGAGACGTGTGTTTAGTGGAGTCCATTTAGGGTTGGGATCTTAGGCTATAAATACAGCGCTCTCTTCCCCTTGTAAAGCTACGTTCTTATGAACATAGCGCCCTTACTCTGTTGTCATCACTATTTATAATTCGGCGCCATTATCATTATATCACCACCATTATTGTCGTTACGCCACCGTTATTCCGCTACCGATTAGTTTTGCTGCGGAGGAGGATTTCATTCTCTTCAACGGAGCACAAGCCTTCGACTACTAAATACAACAAACCTTATTTTTATTCATCTATTCATTATTGCTTGTTTTATTTTCCTATTCGTAATTGTTTGTTAGATTTCTCATTAGCTTATCTTGTTGCTTATCGTTTGCTTGACTACTGATCGTTTACTTCATTTCGTTCATCTATTGTTATTGCCATCGTTAAATCAATAAGCATATCTAGATCGGAATCTTGTTGAAGTAGAGTTATTGTTTAGTTATCGCTAAGATCATCCAACATCTAGTTTAATCGACAATTAACGACCTGTTATCTGTTAGGTCATTGTTAGACGTCAACATATTGCATGTCCGTTTAATTCATCTAAAAGTAGAATATCGTAAACAACTTCTTGTTCGATTACAATCAGTCAGATATCGTCTTCGATAATTCAACTTGCTGTTTCTGCTCATTTAAGTGTTCTTTCGATCGCATCTTCATTTTCATCATTCTTTGGTTGATTTTCTAATCAGTCTGTTGTCGCTTACGAGTTATCGATTGAAAACTTTGCATCGTGACCTCGATTAAGTGCTTTTTAAAATGAACGATCTCGCGAATGTAAGACTACCGATCGATTGATTGGATTTTGATACAAAACGGTCGCCTAAGACTCAACTAAATATAAATTTAATTGAAATACCTGAAATCGAATTTTAGGATACACCATTGTATATACATTCAAAACGTACATCTTCATATGTTTACCTTCTTTTTTTGACTAAGACCATTCCGTAATCTAGATATTAATTTTTTTTTCTAAGTTTTGCTGCTTTTGTATATATTTGTTCCTTCCGTTCAAGAAACCTTTGCCATTGTTATTTGTTAACTCTCATAATCATTGCTTCTAAAACTGCAACGTAGTAACATGGAACCTATGAGCAACATTTTGTTATGGGTATTCCTAGTAGTTGTTCTTGTGTCTATTCAGCCAGCAAAATGTACTGCTAGGTTGTTGCACGAAGAAGAGTTGAGGAAGAAACGAGAGAGTAATTTAATAATTTTGCAATCAGGACTTCAGATAGGTCTAGTGCCTCCTTCTGGAGCATCTGGCTGCACCAACATTCCTGGAAGTGGAGGCTCAGGTTGCCCTTAAGGACATGCACAATTTGCTGCTGATGCTTGCCAAGAGCCACACTTCATTATCACCACTAATAGGAATAAAGTTCATAAAATGCTAAGTTGCATTTCAAACTGAATTTTCCACTTTCATTTGAGAAATTGTTAGTATCATAATTTGATTTGTAATGCACGAGTCATAATTGTCATGAGCCAAGCACAATACAGTCTAGGTAATTGGCTGTACGTATATATCAATTGTCAAATAAGGTCTTCTATACCTTGTTGATTTGTGCAAAATAGAAAAAAAGGGTTATTGCTAAATATTCTCTTGGGCAATATGATGTAAAAATTGTGCAAGTGTACAAAACTTAAACTCATAGAAGCAAATATTAGTGAAGCTGCAATTAGTATTTTTCTTTCCTATTAGGCTCCCCAAAGTTTGTTTAGATAATAATCTTACATATACAAAATTTTCCAGCAAACATTAAACCAAATGTAAGGCTAAAGTCATCAATTACCTATAGTATATGCCTATATGGTATTGCCGTATATATAGCCTATTCAAATCTTTTGCTTCATTGTGTCTGATTTTCGCTAAGCTTCTTCATGGACTCTAATAACGTGTGGTAGAGAGTTTAAAATAAATCAATTAATTCGTGTAAATAATATTATGATTCTTAAATTCATTGAATCAATAAAAAAGAGTTTATGCTGAAGGTGCCACAAAATGAGGTACCCAAATATGTATACCTAATACTCCCTCCCTCCTGTTCAAAATAGTTGACCACTATTCTTTTTTAAAAGTCAAACAATGTAAACTTTGACCAATATTTTAAAATATATTTTTTAACAATGATCTTCTATAATATAGATTTTAAAATGAGTGTGAAAAGAAATAATTGAGTTAAACTTAACTTTTTTTGTCTATGGCGAATAAAAGACATAATCAACCTAGGCGAACCAACAAATGACTGAACCGGCTCGACCCACTCTTCCTATTTATTCTTTATAGCTAAGGTAGATGTAATGGGTGGCACCCACAACTTCTAAATCCTGAATCCGCGTCTGCTCTCCCTTCATCCAAATTTCGGACATGCCTTGAGGCCTTGCTGCTTTGCTAATAATAAGTTTTTTGCAGAACACAATAAAGAAAACTAAAAATAATGAAATATATCTTCTCAGGGAATCCATAATTTTCTTGGTGAGGTTGGGAGGTTTTTTTTTTTCCCTTTGATACAGGCTGAGTTTTGAGGTTGTTAATTAGGATTATGAGAATCACAATGAAATGTAGCTTATTGTATTTATAAGGCGTGTAAAATTCTAAAATCAGATGTCTTTCAAAGACTAATGAGTAGCATTTCATTTTAATTTTTTATTCGAGTATTCTATTTTTGACTTTGGAAAAATGTGTTTCTAAGTGTTGACTTGGCAATTTGGTAGTACTTAATAAATGGAGTAGTAAGAAGGTTGAATTGATGTTCCTTCTGTTTCCAATTCAAAGACAGGGATATACGTGGTCACAAAATAACATTTGTTTAAGAAGGCTAGGGTTGAAAAAAAGGTATAAAAACAATATTATCTCATGACGCGCGCAAATATGGGAGCTTGCTTATTTGGCACGGCGTATACATGGAAACTGAACGTACTAGGTTGTTATGAAAATGCCCTATTGTCGACCACGTACAACTTGTGCACGAGGATTTATACAAAACATATCATCGTTTTTTTTGGGTTGGGGGGGGGGGGGGGGCTTATGGCAATGTACTCTAACACCTAATTGAAATGATTTCTCTAACACCAACGTTAGCAATCGATTAAGGATGTTAAATTGAAAAAAAAAAGCTCAGTATATATACTTTTATGACAATATTCCCTGAAAATGAGTTAATTATATATTATTGTATTGGGTAGAAAATGACTTGCATACATAGTGTTCGAAGCGCATGGTTCGGGACGTGTCACACAAGAGTTCGTAGAATTGGACACGAGGTAGACAACATGACTTCCTAGGTAAGGCCCCGAGGTCAAATTTACTGACAAGCCTCGGCGAAGAATTTCCTCGGTGATCAATAGGCCCTTGCGCACGAGGCGAGAAACTCAAGCCTCAAGGTATCAGTTTGGCTTCAGCGAGACAAGTGCCCCACGACTTTTGCCCATTAACTTGATGCTCAAGTGGGAGCGAGACAAGTGCCCCACGACTTTTGCCCATTAACTTGATGCTCAAGTGGGAGAAAACGTAGGCAGGCCACGATTTGAACATGGGATGATGCCCATGATCGTCTCCTGCCCAATGGTTTATAAATAGTACTTCATTTATATTTGTATTGGGTGAAAAATCACCGAGCCCTTGAGCAAGGGCACGAGACCGAATTCAAGAAGCGAATCTACGACCACGTGGTGGCACGGTCCATCGCCTCGAAGGACCACCTTGAGGGGGAAGCAAAATCGAGCCCAAAAGTATAGAGCTCGAAGACGATCGCCACGGGGACAACGTCATCAAGCAAACATAATGCCTCGTCGAAACGAGGCCTGACATTCGTAACTGTCGACCGTTGCCCAAGAATTAAAAAAAAAGATCCACGATCAAACGTAGAGTAATGACCATAAAGCATAATTATTATGGCTACAAAGTCACTTTTCTTGGCAGCTATAAATAGGGCTCATCTGTAATCTAGAGGGATCGTCCAGAACTACAACAAACGACTTGTACTTTCTTTTAAGCTTTGTCTCGTCTGCTTATATTATTGCTTGTTTAATTTTTGCCTCGTTCGTTAAGCGTTTGCCTCGTTTAACTTCAATCTTTGCTTGGTTATAACTTCGATACAAGAAAATTATCAATCAACCCCTAAACAAATTTAATTTGTTCTCCTAGCTCGATTTAGGCAAACACAAATTGGCGCTGTATGTGGGAACTTGATAATAATGTTTGTTCCGAAGTTTCAAACCCCGATTTTCAACAATGGCCGATATCATTGATGATAAGCTTCCATCCAAACACCTAACCAAACAATGGGAGCCACTCAAACCAGTGGAGGAATCCCAGTCCCTCAAATTGACTTGACACCACCCATTAGCCCCATTCCACCAATTAACTCTACCCCGTTAACAGGGTTGACACCACCAAATAGGTGAACTCCTCCGATCGGCTCAACTCCCTCCGTGGGAGTAACCTCGGCCGATCCAACTTCCTCTAGCTCAAGTGATCCATTCCAACAATTTATGATGAGCTCGTTGCAGCAGATGCGGGAGCAAGCAGCCTCTCAAAGAGCAGCACAGGGTCAATTTAATGAACAGTTTCGAAGCTCATTGCAAGACATTGCTGGGAGTGGAAGGACCCCTCCCAATCTTGGTGACATTCCCTTCTTAACACCCTGCGAAGTTAATCCTAACGCTATCCCCAGGGGAACTAACATGGGAGGATTTCCAAACGGTGTCACATCTGGGGGCTCGAGGACTGCAATTCCCACGATGTCTCAAAATATAGCGTTGCGTCCGTCTTTGAAAGGTGGAGGAAAGACTTCGAGGCCTGCATGGAAAAATGACTCGAAAATGTGCCAGGAGTCCGAAAACCTCAATGCCCGTTGGACATTGAAAAATGTCGCCAACAACCTTTCAAGCCTGAAGCCGCACCAGAGCCCATCCCAAAGCACTTCAAGTTGCAAATCCTGAAGAAATATGATGGGACAACTGATCCAGTTGATCATATAACTGAATATATGGATACGGTCAAGAGTAATGATTTGACTCCAATCAAAAGGGAGTCCATGTTTCTGAAAAAATTTGTTGATACCTAGGAGAAGGGAGCGTTGCGTTGGTACATGCACCTTCAATCCGAGTTCATCTCAAACTTTGAGGAATTGGCAGATATGTTCTTCAAGGCTAACACTGGAGCCCAGGAGATTCTTAAGAGAAGGGAGGACATCTTTGACGTCAAACAAGGATACCTCGAGCCAATTAAAGAACCCCTTGAGCGCTTTCAGGCTGAATGAATGGATCTACCAAAGATGGATGACACTTTGGCAATCATGGCCTTTGAAAAGAATATCAATGTGAGCAATTAAGAAGCAGCGGTTGAATTAAAGAAGGAGTTTCAACAATGGCAAGCTCGAACTTGGGAAGAGCTGCACGATCAGGCCTCGGCAAAAATCCAGCTCGAGGAGGCAGAATGGAGAAGGACAGGTCGGAACAATTCTTACCGAGGCCGATCTGAGTCCTCTCAACGCACCGACGCGCCACAAGAGAACTCAAAAAATCGTTACGAACCATACAATGGAGGCCAAAAGCAGCATGTGAGACAACGACTTGGAGGGAAGGCCGGCTCTTCTTCCAATAAAAAATCCTCGGGCCCATCTTTGGTGTCCAAAGAGAAAGACTTGCCTCAGATCTCCGAGTACAATTTCAGCATATCGACCACTGAATTAGTGAATGAAATCAAAGGAATAACTGAATAAGGTGCAAGGTTGCCTAAAGACATGGGAAGACCCCCAGGAAAAAGAGATCAAACTCAACACTGCAAATTTCACATAGATTATAGGCATTCCACCGAGGACTGCAAAGCACTGTGCCTCCTTAAAAAGGGAATGTTAGATGAGTATTTGACCAACAAAGGGAAATAAAATTATTCAAAGAATAGGAGAGAAGAGCAGCCACCCCGGACACAATCACCGAAAAGTGTGGTAAATGTCATCACTGGGGATCCGAGGTAAATGGAATAAATTTTGCTGCTAGTAAGAAATTTGCAAAATCATCAACCATATCGGAGAAAAGAGCAAGAGTTTGTGGATTGGGTAAGGAAATGGTGTTCAACAAAGAGGATTGTGATGCGATGGTGTTTCCTCATCATGAGGCACTAGTGATCATGCTCAGGATCAACGACTGTGATGTCAAACGAGTCCTAATTGATCCTGGAAGCTCGGTGAACATCATTAATTATAGAGCCATCAAGAAAATGTGGTTGAAGGACCTCATCGTCCCGAAGGCAACCATATTAATAGGGTTTAACAACTCTACTGAGAAGACTTTGGGAGAGATAATCCTTACAACAACTGCGGAAGGAGTGTATAAGTTAACCACTTTTCAAGTGATGGCCGAGAACATGGCTTACAATGTCATTCTTCGAAGGCCTTGGATCCACGAAATGGAAGTTATACCAGGTAATTAAATTCCCAACCCCATGGGGAATAAGAGCCATTCGAGGAGAGCAACGAATAGCACGAGAATGCTATTCAATTACAATAAAGAGCGCAGTCGCCCCGAACGGGCCAAATAAATGATCAATTAGTCAAGAACCCTCGATTTTCTTTTGAAGAAAATAGAACCCAGTAATCACCTGCATTAAACGCTCGATCACTGGGGGGGATGAGAATGAACGAGGACTAGCTAAATTGATCAATCATTTGAAATAAAACACTCTCTCAAATAACATGAGGACTCGACAACCGGGGACTCCAACAACCAAGGCCCTTGGGAAACAAGCGATCATCTCATAGAGGGCTATCCTTAGAGCTCCACTCATTAATTGATGTTTTCTCTTTTTGACTAAGTCTTGCTACGACCAGGCACTTCTTGTAATAAAAGCTCTCAAAGGCATATGATCAATGAAATAAATCTTGATTCGACATCTTTTTATCATTCGATATGCGTAAACCAATTATTATGCAAAGCCTTCGGCTCGGGGGCGAGCCGTCGCCCTAAGCTAGCTCGAACAAACGAAAAGTCTAAAAGCCTTGCAAGCAAAATTTCTGAGACATTGAGTGCAAACAACATTTCTGGGAAAAAGAATTCTATTCATAGAAACAGCTCGAAGGCCGAAGTGCTTACAAAATAAAACGACCCGAAGGCCTTAACGAAAACGATAACCAAAGTAAAATCGCTATTCTAAGTTTCAGCTTCAGAATCATCTTCATCGTCATCCGAGCTCCCACTGCTCGAAGGAAGACTTTCCATCAACTTTTGAGCCGTGATAGCATCACCCTCGACCTTAGAAATTTTTGCATCAAGGTCAACCCCACCGCGACAATCCTTCAAAGTCTTTAGCCTTGTTTGAATAACGACGCAATTCTTGTCGACTTTGGCCCTGGCCACTTTCATCTCGCACCTCGAGGAGAAAGAATCAACTTTGCTCTGTAGAGCCTTGACCTCATTTTTGAGTCGCTCTTTCTCCCCAACTAGCTGCTCCTTCTCCTCGGTCAGCTCATTTATTTTGAGCAACTTATGTCTCAGGTCAGCATGAAACTTCTTAGCACGCTCACCAATGATAGACTGGGCCTTGGCTCTGACCCTCTTTAACTCAGCATCACAGAGCTTCTTTAAACGAGCCATCTTGTCCTCGGCGGCAGTCTTAGCCTCTTGAGCATTAAACCTCAAGATCAGATTTATCAGCAGCTTTCCTAGCTTTGCCAAGCTCAAGCTTTGTACTCAGCAGTTCTTTTTCAAGGCCACTCATTTGAGATTCGAGACCTGCCCCGCTCTTGTTTCCACTCTGCTTTCATTTGCCTGAGATTCTCATCTCGGAGACATCTCTCGGCAGCCCTGATGGTTGATGTAACACTGATAAGAATCAAACGCGGAAAAAGATAAACAAGATTAAAAGCGAGACGAGCTCGAACAAAGACCCAAGTAGCACCGAAGAACTTGTTTCGATACACCTCGGGTGGATGTCAAGGATCACCTACAATAGGAAACTACCCTCGAGTCAACTAGAACTCGTAAGTAAAATGATCGGGGCGGGGTCGTTGTCCAACTAGAATCCACTAGAAGCACACAAATCCCAAACAAAGGTTGGTTTTCATAAACCCAAAGAGTTCCACTCTTTACAATATTCAATCATCATTCATCTAAACAAGCTAAGTGTAAAATAAGCTATATTTGGGTTTTTATAGTGTTTCCCAAGCTTACAAAATGACCCAAATACCCTTACTGATAAGGTTCATCAAATAAGCCACGTAGGGCAAAACAGTAAAAAAACATAAGTTCAGCAGCTGGGAGGAGCGCCTGGGGTGGGCGCCTAGGCAAGCGGGACACCTGTGCACATTTGTGCTCTTCTGCAGTGAGGTTTCCAGGTGCGGCGCCTGGATGTGCTGGGCCTCCCTCCTCCTCCTTAGGCGTGAGGCCTAATGCTGAAACCATCCGAAACACTTCCAAAGATCTTGACTTCATGTCCTTTGTATCTTCCAAGCTTGGCACATGTTGGAAAGTGTTAGACGGTGTCTTGGCTCGTTTGGTCCTTATCATCCTCCCCTTTTTGAAGAGATTTCGTCCTCGAAATCAATGCATTCACATCCATGGCATCATCTCTTCGGTGTGCCCAATGCTCTCCCTTGAAACCCTTATTCGTCACTTTGACATAGATCTCTTCCAAGATCTCCCTTGCCTTAACATGGAGCTTAGAACCTACAAGCAACGACAAGCAAACACATGATTTCCTACTTTGAAAGTAGGTTAGTGCAAGAAGTGTGGGAAAACACACACTTGTGGTATAACCAAGCATCAATACTAATCACAAAGATCATTTCCAAGGAAAACAACAAGTACTTGTTTAATTAACAACATGCACTCAACACGATAATGAGAAAATAGGTTATGGGGACATGGAAAATGCAAGATCAAGCTATCAAAATCCCCTTGAACCTTAAGCTCAAGAACAACACACCAATCAATCCTCAAGATGTGATTAATAAGTGGAGTGGAGTGAGTCGAGTAACTCAACATGCAAGTAGTATCAAGTACTCCACTCCCCTTCTCAAGGAAGGCATTGATGATTGGTTCTTCTTCATCATAACCCCAACAAGCAATAGTAGGGTCACTCAAAGAACCATCTACCTCACCCGAATTCTCAAACAATGGGTTGCCTAAGGAATCAAATCCTTTACACCATGGGGGTTCCATTTTACTATTCACCCTAGTCCGATGCAAGTCTTCACCACTAATGAGAATGCCCTCAAATAACGGATTAGTAAAAACATGCATCTCAACATCATGATCAAGCATAGACAAGTTATCAAGACTAGGTTCACTTGAGGAGTCATCATAGACAACTTTGTCCAATTCATGCAATTTGGACTCCTCAAGGTCACTATCATCCTCACCACAACACATAGACCCACCAAATAGAAGCATATCAATAAGGGTATGATCAACTATCTCATCTACCCCTTTATCAAAGATTGGCGGTGTATCATAGCAAAGGTCACACTCAAAGTCAACTTTCGAGTCTACACTAGTGAGAGATTCATTGAAGAATGAGCTCACATCATGATGTGGCTTAGGAAAGCTCTCAACTAATGTTACACAAGCACACACAAGTTGACTTTTAGACTCTTTACTAGTGGTATACTCACTACATGCATCAAAAACACCAACTAGTGTTGAGTCATCACAAGACAAGTAGTTAGAAGGCTCATGAAAAGGTGAAGCAACACTTACAGTACGTCCTTGTTCACTAACAAGGCTTGAAGTGTCATATGCAACTCCTTCTTCATGAAGCTCACATTGAGAACTTTTCCCCTCTTGTCTTTCCTTCCAAGCACATGGTTGAGGCTCCAATGGCTTGTCTTCAATTGTACCTACACGTGAACTTTCACAAGAAAAAGTAGAAGATGAAGAATTGTTAGAACAATGGGTACTCTAACTCTCAATTTTTCTTTCCTCACCTCTCTTCTCTCTCAATTTTACCTCAAGGTCAAGTGTAGTTTGTGGTGATAATACACTCACATCACTCCTCAAATCCTCTCCTTTTTCCTCTCTTGGATTGTCACCGGTTACTCCCTCACTTCTCTCTATCTTTTCTCTCTCATTTGAAGTGGAGTGACTCTCATTTTCACCATGCATTGGCAAGACAATGAGATTGTTTGCCTCAGGTTCAAGTACAATGGGTGACTTTGCTTTAGCCGCTTCCCTTAACTCCCTAATTCGCTTGTAATCTTCACTTACTCGCCTTGGAGTCAAAGGTCTAAGCACATACTTTCTCCCATCTTGCTTGACCGTGTAGGAGTTGGTCCGACCATCATGCACAACACATCTATCATATTGCCATGGTCTCCCAAACAATAGATGGCACACTTGCATTGGGACCACATCAAACAAGATCTTATCTTTATAGTTCCTAATGCTAAACTCAAGCAACACTTGCTTCACCACCTTTAGTTCACCACATTCACTAAGCCATTGTAAACGATATGGGTTTGGATGCTTTAGAGTGGGTAATTTCAATTGGGAAATCAAGGTTTGGCTAACTATGTTGGCACAACTTCCCGAGTCAACAATCATGGAACAAACTATTCCCATGACTCGGCATCTAGCATGAAAGAGGTTTTCCCTTTGAACATTCTCCACCTCCTCTTCCATAAAAATGGTGCTCAAACTCCTCCTAATCACCAAGAACATTTAAGGATCATCATCCTCTTCTATGGCCTCCTCACAATCAACTTCCTCATCTCCCTCTACTCCCTCATTTTCGGGCTCACTATCTTGCTCATACAACAAATTGCCTACCACAACCATGGTTCTTTTTGTAGGACAATCTTTAGCAATATGTCCATACCCTTTACACTTATAGTATTGATTAGAAGTAGAAGTAGGATTACTCAAGAGAGTTTTAGAAGTACCTTCCAAGTGTGGTGTAATCTTCTCATATGGCTTCTTCAATTCTTTGCTAGCACTTGCACTTGGAAAGTTTGCACTTGGAGTCTTCCATTCCTTTGGCTTGCTTGTGGTAATAGGAGTGTTGCTTTTAGACTTCTCTCCCTTAAGTCAATTCACGGCTTCAATTGCGGCTTCAAAGAGATCTTGAAGTGAATGATAAGTATGCAACCGCAATTGAGAAGCTATACCAGAGCTCAAGCCATTCTTGAAGCGGATCATGGCTTGTTCTACACATTCGGTATCCATATCAAACGCCATCCGGGTCTTCTCAAACTCATCAAAGTACTCATGCACCGTTTTGACACCTTGTTTTAGATCATAGAGCTTCTTGAGTTGCTCTTGTTGATACCTTGGAGTTATATACTTGGCATTCATGAGCTCTTTCAATTCATTCCAAGTCACATTCAAATGCAAATTCATCCTTTTTCTTGACCTCTTCATGGACTCCCACAAAGTAGAAGCATAGGCCTCAAAGGTAGAAATAGCATAGGTACCCTTTCTCTCCTCGGTCATCTCATTTGTGTCAAACACTCTTTCCATGAGTAGTACCCATTCCATGTATGCCTCCGGATCACAAGTTCCCTTAAAGGATAGAAGATTGAGCTTAACACTATTGAGGTTGTTGTTGTCACGTACTCCATAGTTTGGCTCCGGTTGGCCTCCATAGTAGTCATCATGAGCAACATATTCTCTCCTAGCATTCCTTCCATCAGATCTCATGGGTGGCCCTCGACCTCGGCCTAAACCCCTATCCACATTTCGACCCCAATTCATTTGCCTCCTAGGTTGATAAGGAGCATCATACCCATAGGCTTCATCTCCATACTCGGCGTCCTCCCCTTCATGAACTTCATCAATTTGCTCAAGAGGTGGAACATTCCGTACGGGTCTTCGAAATGGAGCATTTCCTTGGGGATTGCCCAAGTTGTGGGGATTGCCCATGGGTTGGGTCTTGCCCAACGCACACTCTTGAAGAGCTTCAAGTTTCCTTTGTTCATACTTCTTGAGTCATAGGAGTGCTATGACTTGTGCCTTCTCCGGATTCAATTTGGACACTCGGGGTCCTCCTCTCACCGGTCTCAACTTGATTCCTCTCAACGGACTCAAGTCTCAAGGTTATGTCCTCCAACTTGGCCATGATGGTAGCCATGAAGTCCTTCATAGGATTATCTCCATCATTCGCCATTGTACCTACAAAAGCAACAAACGTTAGTGAAAACACCTCACACACACCCTCAAGTGTATAGCACTCGGGTCACTCGTTTAGCGGTGGTGGATATTTCTCGGACTTGAATACTAAAAGCTTCAAGTAGTTGAACAACAATCCTCAACTCAACCAACTATTCACAAGCCAATTGTACTCCGGGGTGAGTGGAGTTGATATGACTCAATGAACGCTAAGCACTTTGAAGTGAGGACTTGAGTTAAAAAGGATTTACGAATCTTCTTGGAGTTCTACTCTCCAACTAACGCACGAGTCACCTAAAAGTAATAAAGGACTAGTACCAATTAGGTAGGAAGGTTACCCAAAGTAGCACTAGTTAGATGTTATGCAAACAAAGAAACAAGAAAACTGAGGAAAAACTACCCCGAACAACAAGTTTCAGCAGTAGGAGGGGCGCCTAGACTGCAGGAGGGGCGCCCAGAATTGTGCAGGATTTCAGGCGGGGCACCTGGGACCTAGGCGGGGCACCTGGGACCTAGGCGGGGCGCCTGAGGTCTTAGGCAGTAGCCAAGTCAGGCGGGGCGCCTAGCTCTGAAGCAGTCCCAACTCGTTCCAAACTTGTTCCAAGTCGATTTTCAATCCACAAATCCGATGTTTTCAACTTTTTTTCACAATCCAATGATACCCAAAGTTGTTTTTGATCTTCCTTAACAAACCCCAATCAAATTTACAACCAAGCAATCAATCAAATCTAACATTCAATGTCAAGAAACTCAAGAACACAAGGGTTTGTCAAAAGAGTTTCAAAATAGATTGTGTTTTATCAAATTTGGTGTTATACATGTTCAAATCCCACAAAATTGGTACCAAATCGTTTTTTTTTCAATCAAGATCAATCCTCAATATCAAGTTCTCAATCAAACACCCATTCAACCCAAGAATCAATCCAAAATCATCAAGAACAAGGTTTATCAAGGGTTTAAGGAAAATTTGGGGTTTCAGATCTTCAATTTCATTAGTCCAATCCAAACCAAGTTTTCTTGGTACCCAAACAACCGGTTTTCAACAAGGATCAAGAATCTATAACACCCATATCATGAATCAATCACACCAATAAGATACACCAAATTTTTGGATTTTTGAGTTTTTCAATTTTTTTATTTTTTCTTCTTTCTAATAACTTCAACAACAAGAAAACTAAAGAAACTAACGTAGGCACGAAGAATCAAGGGTTGGGAGTTTGTAGAAACAAAACCCGAGCCTTGCTCTAATACCAAACTGATAAGAATCAAACGCGGAAAAAGATAAACAAGATAAAAAAGCGAGACGAGGCTCGAACAAAGACCCAAGTAGCACCGAAGAACTTGTTTCGATACACCTCGGGTGGATGTCAAGGATCACCTACACTAGGCAACTACCCTCGAGTCAACTAGAACTCGCAAGTAGAATGATCGGGGTGGGGACGTTGTCCAACTAGAATCCACTAAAAGCACGCAAATCCCAAACAAAGGTTGGTTTTCATAAACCCAAAGAGTTCCACTCTTTACAATATTCAATCATCATTCATCTAAACAAGCTAAGTGTAAAATAAGCTATACTTGGGTTTTTATAGTGTTTTCCAAGCTTACACAATGACCCAAATACCCTTACTAATAAGGTTCATGAAATAAGCCATGTAGGGCAAAACAGTAAAAGAAACATAAGTTCAGCAGCTGGGAGGGGCGCCTGGATTGTGCTGAAGCTGGGAGGGGCGCCTGAAGCTGGGAGGGACGCCTGGGGTGGGCGCCTAGGCAGGCGGGGCGCCTGTGTACATTTGTGCTCTTATGCAGTGAGGTTTCCAGGCGGGGCGCCTGGATGTGCTGGGCCTCCCTCCTCCTCCTTAGGCTTGAGGCCTAATGCTGAAACCATCCAAAACACTTCCAAAGCTCTTGACTTCAAGTCCTTTGTATCTTCTAAGCTTGGCACACGTTGGAAAGTGTTGGAAGGTGTCTTGGCTCGTTTGGTACTTATCAAACACTGCGAGGAAAAGATCAGATAAATCAAGAAGGAAATGAAAACAAAGGCAAAAAGGAAAAATTGAGAAAAGAAAAGCATACGTGAATGACGTGCTGAGCGGCATCGGCCATCAAATCAGCAATAGGAGTCTTCCCAAGGCGATCGTGCTCCAACGGGCCAAGGAGCCAACGAAGACTAATTAGAACCTGAATATCTCCATCCAAGAGGCAAATATCAGAAGGAATTTCGATATAACAAAATTGCCTCCAAGAAGCCGCATCATGAGCAGGCTCGGAAGCGGCCCGAGGAACTTTATCTTCCATTCGAAGTGGATTAACGTCATCCACCCCCACAACAGTTGAAGACTGAGCCACCCCTTTGGTTTTTTCAGCGACTTGAACTAGCCCAGGCTCGAGGGGAGGGGAGGCAACAACCTTTCCTTGATCCCTCTCCACCTCCCCGACAGGAGTGAGCTCGAGAAAAGGGATAGGCCCCACTTTTTCCCGTTTCCCTTCCGGGTCCTATACGAAGATGACTTCTTTCTTTTCAAAGCTACAAGAGAAAAGGAAAAGTACAATTAACAAATAAACAAAGCAAAAGGGAAAATAGAAACTAAAGAGACACTCAACCTGTCATAGCCCCAAGGTCAGATGGCCCATCGGGGACTGTTCTTTCTTTTCCCTCTTTCTTTTCCTTTTTCTCTTTCCCCCTTGGCAGGTCTCCAGTCAAACCTTGGAGGGCGCTTAAAGCATCCTCTACCTTGGGGACTTCTTACTTCTTGTCTTTCTTTCATTTTTTCTCCTTCGGCGCAGTAACCACCCTCTTTAGGAGACCTACAACAAATAAAGACCAAGATCTATCAAGAAAAGATGCTCGAGGAGAAGGTGAAAAAAAATCCACTTGAAGGCAACTCACTGTTCCGTTTGCACGCCCATCTATTCTCATCCAAAGCAGCCAAAACCATCCACGATCTCTCCGATATGGATTTGGCATCAATAATAGCTTGGACCCATTGAGTCAAATTCTTCAGGCGAGCAATGGGAATTACCTCGGCTAATACAGTAATTCAAAGAAAGGAAATTAAGCAAAGAAGCACTGGAGTAAAAGCAAAAACGACCAAGGAAAATACTTACGTGTTCGATTCCACTACTTGGAAAAATCGGGCCTCGAAGATAAAAGATTAGGCAGAAGAATGAAGCGCTCATTCCATCCACGGTCCTCTATATCCTCGCTCTTAGTTATCAACGAGTATAAATCTCATTTGTTAAGCTGGACAATTCTGTCCTTATCAAAAGAAGGGTAAAAGAGACATAAAAGATGATCGAGGGTAAAGGTGACCCCGGCAACTTTGCTCAAAAATTTGAGGCATTGAACATGTCTCCACATTCCGGCGGAAATTTGGACTATGCATAATTTTTAGGTGCGGCAAAAAGTGTCCAACACCTCGGGGACAGGAAGAGAAAAACCTATTATGAAAGGATAGGTAAAAACAAAAGAGTACCCCTCAACTCTATCACATACTCGACTATCGGGAGCAGGAATACAAACCTCAATCTCAGAACCCTAATGGCAATCGGACCGAACCGAGTGGATGTTGGCCTGAGTAATTAAACTTGGAGTAATTTGAACAGGAATATTTCTTTTCCTCCTAGCTTCCGACTTGGTCTAGAGCTGCATAACAAAATCCGCCGAGAGGTCCAATTTGGCGGGGATAATGTGGCGTGGCTTGAGCTCGATCTCATCCGAAAGAGGCTTTCCATTGCCAGCCTCCTTCATAACAACATCATCATCATCAATGACGATGGTTTCAGCAGCATTGGTCGCAGTTCGGCGTTGCTCTTGATCCAAGCTACTCGATTGGGGTAAATCACCTATGAAAAAATCTGGAGGAACGATTATGTTCACGGCTGAGGAACGTTTACTAGCTCACCACCAAAAATCATGGTGTCGGCCAAAGAAGGTGAAGAGCTTGGTGAATGTGGCTTAGACATATTTTCATAAAGAAATTTTCGGACAACAAGAAAAGAAATTTCAAGGAATTCTTATATTGAGTGCAAAGAAATGTGTGAAGAAGAAGGAAGAAGGGCGTGGCCATATATAGCCTGAGGCATCATGATTACATTCTACATAGGGAAGGAAAGGTGAAAAATCATGCCCAATCAGCGATCACCATGCGTGATTGATGGCATGGGGAGTGACAGCCGCCATTTTCAAATTTTGTAGTGCACGAATGGCCACGTCGATCTCCCGCCTAAACTCATTCCACTCATCGACAAATTTGGCAACTACTCGAGGAGTGGGGGGACTATCTGTATTGGGAGAAAAATCACCGGGCCTTTGAGAAAGGGCACGAGACCGAATTCAAAAAGCAAATCCATAACCACGTGGTAGCACGGTCCATCGCCTCGAAGGACCACCTCGAGGGGGAAGCAAATCGAGCCCAGAAGTATAGAGCTCGAAGACGATCGCCACGGGGACAACGTCATCGAGCGAACACAATGCCTCGTCGAAACAAGGCCTGACATTCGTAACGGTCGACCGTTGCCCAAGCATTAAAGAATAAGATCCACGGTCAAACACAGAGTAATGGCCATAAAGCATAATTATTCTGGCTACAATGTCACTTTTCTTGGCAGCTATAAATAGGGCGCATATGTAATCTAGAGGGATCATCAGGAACTACAACAAATGACTTATACTTTCATTTAAGCTTTGTCTCGTCTGCTTATATTATTGCTTGTTTAAATTTTTCCTAGTTCGTTAAGCGTTTGCCTCGTTTAACTTCGATCTTTGCTCGGTTATAACTTTGATACAAGCAAATTATTAATCAATCCCTAAACAAATTTGATTTGTTGTCCTAGCTCGATTTAGGCCAACACAATATGATAAAGCATCCAAAAATACTTACTGAAACTTTGCCCAATTGTAACCTCAAATCAGTTATTATTGGAATCTCATATTTTCGTTCTTGTTATTCAACTGTCTCTATTGATTTATTGTTCTTAGGCAACTTTGATACCACTCATTGCTTATAAACCTATTACAAATTCGATTTATTATCCTAATCCGCTTTAGACCAATACAAATTGGCATCGTCTGTGGGGATCAAGCAATTACGCTTTATTCCAAAGTTATGTAACACTTTTGTTCACGTTCGCATCTTCAACTCCTAACAATGGCTGACAACGGTGAAACTGCTAGCGAAAACCAACTGCACCTTGCTGGGAAAACTGGTGGTGAAACTTTTATACCTCCACCTCTAAAGGATAATACTTCCACCTCCACCATCTCTGATTTACCCTTCTTCATCAGGGTCGAATAATCCTTTCCGGGCCTATGTTATGAATTTCTTGCAACAAATTCATGGGCAGCTTACTGAGCAAGCAAACATCAACGCTGAATTTCATAGTTTCTTGGAGTCTATATCAATGAGAAATAATGCCACCCCAACCGACACTCCACCCGTAGCTCTGACTAGAGGTATCTCGACATTCGTTCCTACGGGTGTGACAAAAAGGTGACCTCAAAATGGGGATACATCTGAAGGTTCAGGGACTACACCACATGCCAATCCGCCTTTCGAAATGATTTCCACAATGGCAGAAACAAGCGTCTCAATAGACCTCGAAAAGTTCTCAATTAGAAAAACAGGTCAAAAACGTCTCTAGGTTGAGGAAGACCTAAAGAGCGTTAGATAAATGTAGGCAGCTACCTTACAAGCCTGAGGCCGCCCTGACACCCATTCTAAAGAATTTCAAGATGCAGATCTTGAAAAAGTACGATGGCACGACCGACCCTGTGGAGCAAGTAACTGAGTTCATGGCAATGGTAAAAGGTAACAATTTGACTCCGATAGAGAAAGAGTCGATGTTCTTGAAAAAATTTGGAGATACCTTCGAAATGTGAGCATTGCGCTGGTATATGCACCTTCCACCTAGAGGTGGATCCAGGATTTTATGTTCATGGGTGCACCATATTAACGTGTTGTTGACAATGGGTTCACCCTACACTATATAGCTAGAATTTCAAAAATTTAACAGATCAAATTTTGATCTTTTATCTAGTTGAGTAGGTTCTTGTGAACAATTTACAGCATAGTGGATCCACCAGTGCTTCCATCTGAATATATCTCGAACTTTAATAAACTGGCCAATCTGTTCATTAGAGCTCACACAAGAGCGTAAAAAATCTTCAAGAGAAAGGAGGACACTCTCGAAGTCAAACAATGGTTCAAGGAGCCCATCAAAGACTTCCTTGAGCGCTTCCAAACTGAAAGAATTGAATTTCCAATAATGGATGACAACTTGGCAATCATGGCGTTTGAAAAGAACCTCAATGTCAGCAACTCTGAAGATTCTACCGAGCTAAAATAATAACTTAAACAATGGCAAGCTCAAACATGGGATGAATTGCACGATTGAGATATTACTAAAGTAATATTGGACGAAGCAGAATGGAAATCAACGAGCCAAAGCTCTAATTATAGAAGTCGTCCTCTCCCGACGCACCGCGAGAAAACTCAAAGGGCCGATATGAGCCTTAAGACTCACAAAAATAATACGCGAGTCAAAGGCTCGGAGGGCAGCATGTGAGCCAAAGGCTCGGTGAAAAGGGTAACTCAAATTTTAATCAGTTTAATCAGAAGAGTGCTACAGGGCCTTTCTTAGTATCTAAGAAGAAGGATTTACCTCAGATTTTAGAGTACAATTTCAAAGTGTCGAATATGGAGTTGGTAAACGCATGGAAGAGAATGACCGATCAGGGGGGTGAGGCTCCCAAAAGATATGAGAACAACCCCTGGGAAGAGGGATCACACCCTCTATTATGAGTTCCACACTGATTACGGGCTTCTCACTGAGGATTGCAAGGCGTTGAGTCTCGAGGTGGCTCACTTGTTGAAAAAAGGCATGTTAATGGAGTATCTCACTATCAAAAGGAAACAAAATTTTATGTAAAATAGAGGGGATGGGCAGCCACCAAGGGCACCACCCCTCAAAAGGATTGTAAATGTGATAATGGGGGGCTCGGAGGTGAACGGCGTGAACTTTGGCTGCGAAGAAATTGCAAAGCTCTCCATTATAATTGAGCGGATAAGGAAATTATTTTTGCTGATGACAATTGTGATGGGATGATGTTTCCATCATGATGCTTTGTTCATTATATCGATGATTAACGACTCAGATATCAAGCGAGTCTTGATTGACCCCGCTAGCTGGGTGCATATTATAAGCTACGGGGCCATAAAAAGATGCGGTTGAAGGACCTTGTCGTCCCGAAGTCGACCGTCTTTACTGGCTTCAACAACTCAATGGAGATTACACTCACTACATTTGCTGAAGGAGTAGTGAAGGAGACCATGTTCCAAGTTATGTTCGAGGACATAGCATATAATGTGATCCTCGGAAGATCGTAGATTCATGAAATGGAAGCTATACTATCCACACTTCACCATATCATCAAATTTCCTACTTCTTGGGGAATTCGTTAACCCAAGGTGAGCAACGAGTGGCTAGGGAATGCTATTCGATTTTTTTAAAGAGTGGAGACGTCTCGAATGGATCAATGAAATAGCAGTCAATGCAACCAAGGTGTGACGAAGATGTGGGATCGTTCCCTAAAATGGATGCCCAAGGAGGTGTGATGGAAAAGATCCCGGTATGCAATCAAGAGCCTAAAAAACAAAAGGTCGAGGACTAAACCATCGAGGAGTTGGAGTTCTTTGCATTATCAAAGGAATTTCCAGATAGAAAAGTATTCGTTGGCTCGAAGTTGGACCCATAGTCGAAGAAAACTTTTGTTGAATTATTAAAATCCAATGATGATTGCGTCCCGTGGTTTCATGCCAATATGGTAGGTATCGATCTGGATATCATGACACTATTGACACCCAATTTTGTCCCTCCTATTTCACATTTACCCATGTCTAATTCCAAAAACGCAATAACAATTTCTCAGACAAAATCGCACTGATGATCATATCATTCCCTATAACATCTTTATCTGCCCACTCGTATTGACCTCCATTCAAAACCTCATATTACATAAAACAAAATGCCAATTGGGTCATTTTTAAAGGCAATGGCACAAGCTATGGTTATTTATAAAATTTGCACCTTGAATTACGGATTTTTGCAATTACCCCGTAATTTCTAAATTTAGTCAAAAGTATTACTTATCATATTCTAAATCACTAAAAATATTTTTCTACATCCTATTAAATATTTCTTGGCATTTTCAATTAAATTTGGTGTTTTATACATATTTATACATTTTTATACATTTTTTATACACATGTACTTAACACCCCACGACTCACCCACGTCAGCTGCATGTGCGCCTACGTGGCTCTATCCCAGCCCTCAAGTGTTTTAATCTAACGACTCAAACCCTCTTTCTATTTTTAATTACACGTCTTCCCCCAAACTAAAACCCTATCTCCCATTTTCCCCAAAATTCCTACCGCCTCTCTTCCTTTCTCTTTCGACAAAACTCTAGCATTACCCATTGTTCAAGGCCATTTTCGGTCTCCTCCGGCCACCAAACACCGAACAAAATACATATTCTTGCTCTCCTCACTCTCCTCTAGAAAACTGAGCCCCTCTCTTCTTATGAGACACTACACACGTTGAAAAGCACTGTCTAAAATCTCTTTCTTCTATTCTTAAGTACTAAGGAAAATACTCTGCTCTCTTTCTTGGTATTGATTCTGAAAGCATTTAACATTGTTTGGATTCGATCTAGTTAGTTGTTGAACTTCTTAATAAGGTATAAAGCATGAATTAGATTCATGTTACTTCTGTAATTAATCCACTTATATTTGTGATCCCTATCTGTTTACCGCATGCAACTTTATGTACTTGTTTGGGCCTCTCTTTGGCCCCTGCTTACCATTGTATGCAGCTCGTTTGGACGGTCCTAGAAAGGCCATAATTGTTTTGTCACTTGTAGGAACTTAAACTTGAGAATGCACAGTGATTATGCGTCCAAACTAATCAGTTTAATGCAGGGGTTCTTGAGGTGTAATCACTGTAAACAAGTGTGTTAGTACCCAGAACTAGCAGTTCAAATATAATGCAAAAAAGGGCATATTCCTTCACTTTTTTCTCTTAGAATTTCCCCTTTTATATGTATTCGTTAGGGTACCTTGTTTGTATATACGAAAGGCAAGGGCAATTGTTGCCTTACTATGGCTATCCAGGAGCCTTCCTTAATGCTCTACTCCTTACGTGTGCATCATTCTTGTTAAGGAAGTTTACATGTCTAAATTAAAGAAAACAGTTGGTTAAAACTTGAAATGATGTGGTTGTGTTAATCTTGGCTGCCTCTGATGAGTACATAGCAATTTAGTTAATATTACCCGAAATCTGGAAAATTTTGCTAAAACAGGGGCCACTTGTGTGATATCCATCTAAAATGGGTCGTTTCTGTAAACCCATCCAGCCCCTCTCATTTTATATATGGGCCCAATCCCATTTTTAAAGAAATGGCCCTCTTATGTGCTAAAATAATTTTTCTAAAAAAATTTGATCTTTTATATACTAATCTAATAGTATATAAGGGAGTACAAACTTTATTGGGGCCTATTGTACATCATATGTTATGTATATGATTTTCTAAAAATAATAAGCTCGTCGCCTAACATGATTTTGCATGACTATGCATATATGTAATATGCTTATATGTGTGGAAACCACCTTATGTGCATTTATGTGTTGAGTGTTCATTTTGTTCAAATGAAACCCAAAACAACTATATATATATATATATATTTTTAAAATCTGGCCCAAAAATTAAAAAAAAAAAACCATTTGGAAAAGTGTTTGACAATTAATGCCAAAACACCCTATCCAAAATGGTAACATTTCTTTGATACAATAACCCCAAGTTGTCCCTCAAAATTGTTTATTGTGTTCTTTGGAAAATCATTTTCAAAATGTGCCTATTTTTTTAAGTGATTCAACTCTCAATTTTGCAGAATTAAATTGCGTCCTAACATTTCTTACATTTTAAGCCCTACTGAGTCAAAATTTTGAATCCTGTGGCTAAATGTGCGATTAGGCAGTGGCTTAGGTCGTAAATGCAAAATTCAGGAACGGCCAAACTCTGTTAAAGTATGTAGCTAATACTGATTGTATTGACATTTTGCATGAAATGTCCCTTTACCTGTGTAGTCTTGACCTTTTAGCCTGAGTTAGAAACTTGTCCTTAGGTTCGAAATGACACTTTTAGGTTTAAAGTTAGTCGTCCCTTACACTTATAGCCCTTCGACTCAACATCCCAAAAAAATAAAAACTCAGGCGAGAACGACCTTTCGTAGGACTTGGGAAGTGCCTAACACCTTCTCTCGGAGTCACAAGGACTTCTTACCTAGACTCTCAGTGAGCAAGACTTCTCGGAGTTAATCATAACCCTTAGACATCTTTTAGGTGACCTAATACCCCTTAGATAAATTTATTAGGTGGCGACTCCAAAATTAACTCAACTGAGTCACCTAGTCAAACCTGACCTTTGATTCACTCCGAGTTAGGGAAAAAAAAAGGGGTGCGACAGACACACAAGCTTAATGTGGACCAAGACCATACCTTGGTGAACCAAAAGAAGAGGCCACATGCCGGCGTAAGAAAAAAGGTGATCGAAGATGAAATGAAAAAGTTGCTTGATAATGGCTTCGTGAGGGAAGTCAAGTACCTCTAGTGGCTCACCAATGTCGTGGTTGTTCCAAAGAAGAATGACAAGTGGAGGATGTGCATGGATTATACGGACTTGAATAAAGCTTTTCCCAAAGATTCATATCCATTGCCACAGATAGATAGGTTGATTGACTCCATGGCTGGACACAAGTTATTAACCTTCTTGGACGCATACTCGGGGTACAATCAAATCTTTATGGATCCGAATGATAAAGGAAACACCTCGTTCATTATTGACCGACGCACATACTGCTATAAAGTTATGTCCTTCAGACTCAAGAATGCTGGAGCAACATACTAAAGGCTAATATGTTGGATGTTTAAAGATTACATTGGGAAGTCAATGTAAGTTTACATCAACGACATGCTAGGTACGGATGTAAGATCATTTAAATCGCCTGAGTGAAGCCTTTTCCATTTTAAGGCAGTACAACATGAAACTGAACCCTGAGAAGTGTGCATGTACGGTTGGTTCGAGAAATATTTTTGGATTCATAATCTCCAACCGGGGTATCGATGCAAATCCCAAAAAAATCAGAGCTATAGAATAAATCTTGAGATGCTCTCGGGGACTAAGGAAGTTCAACGCCTGACTGGCCGAATCGCTGCCTTGCATAGATTTATCTCGAGGTCCTCCAGAAGATGCCAAAAGTTCTTCTCGCTCTTGAAGAAGAATACTACCTTCGAATGGACACCGATGTGCAGAAACGTATTGAAGGAGTTAAAATATTATTTGGCTAACACGTCGTTGCTCGCCAATCCAAAAGATGGAGAAATATTATTGGTTTACTTAGCTATGTCCGAGGTGTCTATGAGTGCAGTACTGGGTTTAGAGGAGGATGGAAATCAACAACCGATCTACTATGTGAGAAAAACACTCCTCTATACTGAAACCAGGTACCCCATCTTGAAAGATTGGCGCTTGCCCTAGATGTTACTACTCGAAAACTTCGGCTTTAGTTTCAATGTCATCCTATAGCCGTAGTTACGACCTTCCTTTTGAGAGGTATCTTATATAAGCCTGAGTTGTTGGGGAGGCTATCTAAATGGGCAGTCGAGTTGAGCGAGTACGACATTACTTACCAGCCCCGAACAACCATAAAATTCCAAGTCTTGGCAGATTTCATGGCTGATTTTAGTGCTAGAATTTTCCCCAATGCTGAAAGGGAGAACTTAATGTCTAAGGGGCCAATTTCGAGGGTTTGGACACTACACAGATAGAGCAACTAATTTGGAAGGTTCGGGGCTTTGAATAATTTTGATAGCTCCTACCGGGGAAAAACTGAGACTGTCACAACAGGCTAGAATTATCCAAAAAGATGGAAGTAGAAAGGATGGAGTTGAGGAGTGATTCACAACTGGTGGTGAATCAAGTACTCGGAGACTATTCAGCTCGTGAGCCTAGGATTTAGCAATTCTTATCCCAACCTCAATAGATTTTGGCTAAATTTCAGGAATGGAGGATTTAGCAGATCCCTCAAGAAAAAAATGTCGAGGCTAAAGCCTTAGCCAATCTAGGCTTGGCCGTCGATGAAGAAAACTCGGGGACTGATTCGATCATTCGGCTCCTTTTATATGCTGTAGAAAAGATTAAATTGGATATTAATTCAGTGAGCAACACTTGGGATACTGGTGAACCAAGTTTATCTCTTACTTTGGCTCGAGGACTTTATCAACAGATAAGAAGAAAGCCAAAAAGCTTACGACTCAGGCAGCTTCCTATTCAATGGTTCGAGGGCAGTTGTACAAAAAGCTGTATTGCAGCTTGATGGCCAAATGTCTGGGCCAGGAGGAAGTTGAATATGTGATGAGAGAGATACACGGAGGTAAATGTGGCAATCATTGGGGAGGTAAAGCTTTAGTGCATAAATTGCTTCGGGCTGGTTACTATTGGCCAAATATCAGTGCAGACGCCAAGAACGTTATAAAAAACTGTGACAAGTGCCAACAACACACTCGAATGATTCACCAATAGACCGAGCTATACATTCAATCGCGTCGTCGTAGCCTTTCATGAAATGGGGAATGGATATAATTGGACCCCTTCCAAAATGCAAAGTGAGTGTTCAGTTTGTACTTATGCTAACTGATTGCTTCACCAGATGGGTAGAACAAGGGTCTTTCACTAAAGTTTGACAGACAGAAGTAATCGGTTTCATTTCGAAAAACATTATTTGCCAGTTCAGTGTCCCAAGAGAAACAACATGTGTCAATGGCCCTCAGTTTATCTGCTCAAATGTCACAACTTTTCTCAACAAATGGGGCATAAAGAGGATTGTGTCAACCCCATATTATCCAAGTGCGAATGGTCAAACTAATTCTTCGAACAGATTAACTATTGAAAATATCAAGAAGAGGCTCAACGAAGCAAGAGGCTCAACGAAGAAAAAGGCTCGTAGCCCGATGAATTGCCCGGGGTATTATAGGCTATATGAACTGGGGAAATGAGTAGCACTGGTGAAACTCCCTTCTCTCTCGCCTATGAGATAGATTCATTGATCTTCATGGAGGTTGGCAAGCCCAGTCTTTGGTACACCCATGCAACCGAAGAGTTAAATCAGTAGGAAATACCTGTAGAATTGGATTTCTCGAGGAAAAAATAGAAGTAGCTTTGGTTCGAATAGCTGCTCAAAAGAGGCAAATCGAGGCCTACCTCAACAAGAAAGCTAATCTTAAAGATTTCAAATGTGGAGATTATGTGTTGAAGGTCTTAAATCAATCTACTAAGGAAAAGAGGGCTGGTAAGCTCGCTGTAAATTGGGAAGGACCCTATCAGATCAAGGTAATCATTAGCAATGGGTTTTATTAGCTGGAAAATCTGAAAGGCAATCCAGAAACATGGAATTGGAATGTTTCCAATTTTAAAGCGATACTATTTCTGACACCGAGGTACGTTACCTTTTGTCAATCAATTTTCGCCTATGGTGGCGAGAAATTCTAGCTGCCCCTCCCCCCCCCCCCCCCCCCAATTTTCTTTGTTTGACCTTTGCAGGAATCAGAGGGAATAAAGTATAGTGCTCGGGTCCTTTCAATTCGCACCCGACCACTGGGAATGTAAGAGTAGGTATGCAGTCAAGTTGGACTTAAAGCCTCTCACACCGGGGACTGAAAGTTAACCTGAAGACTAGCTATTCATGCACCGCAGATTGCTGCAGAAGAGTAGCTCAGTATATTTTATTTTTTTCCCGATAACGACTTTATTTCCAAATTTTGCCTAAGTCCAGCTTCGGTTATGTTTATGTTTATGTAACGCCTACTATGGCTCATTATTATCAATGAAATGAGTTTGATTCAACATCTCTCAATGAAATGAGTTTGATTCAACATCTCTCTGTTCGGATGAGATTATTTCCTTATGCTCCAGCTCGAACGAGATGTCGTTCCAAGCTAGTATCGATTTACTAGGAGTTTCGATGAAGCCTTGCAAGAAAAAAAATTCTATGTGACGTCACGCTTTTTAACAAACTAAAGGTTAACACTTAGAAATAAAATAGAATTTCATTGCAACAAGCCCCAAGGCTTCAAAAATATTAATATAAATGGCCTGGAGGCCATAACAAAGACAGAAAGAAGGAAACAGTTAAGCATCGAATTTGCTGCCTCGAGATGAACCATCTTTATCCTCGAATTCCCCATCTTCATTTCCTTTTGCTTTTATCGTCATTGTCTCCGGCTTCGTCGTCATCGGAGCCCTCTCTTGAAGGAAGCTCATCTATGATAGCTTGAACATGACCGACGCTGCTCTCAGCTTTAGCGACTTCGGCTTCCAAATCAAGCTCGTCGGCTTGACATTGTTTAAGGACCTTCAGTCGAGTTTTGACAATGGCACAATTCTCGTCCAATTCAACCTTCGTGGCCCTGAACTTGGCCTTTTCTTCAGAGTCGATCACTTTTCCCAGAGCCGCGCAACTTCTTCCTTGAGCGATGGGATCTGCTTTGCCTTGCCTTCCAACCTTTTTACCACAAGAAAGTGCTCTTTTAATTTGTCATGACGTGTGTTGGCATTCTCAATAAGTTGAGCCTTGACTTGAGCTAACTCACTGCTGAGTCTCTTGATTTCAGCATCCAGCCTCGAGCGCTCAGCCTGGTGATTCTCACTAAGAGTTTGCATTTGAGCCTCAGAGATAGCAACGGCTTCTTGCATATCGGACTGGGACTTAATCAATTGGGCGTGAAAATTAGAAACTTCAGCCCTGAGTCCAGCCCTTAGGCGATCCCAGGCTTCTCCAACACGCAAAATCTCTAAGGCTCTCCACGCTCTATTTGCATAGTCTTCTATAAGAGAAAAAGGCTTTGGACAAAGGTTATCGAAAGTTAATAATAAAAGTATTGAAGAAAGAAGAAGATGACACTTTTGGAACTTACTCGAAGTGCAGTAGGTGTTGCAGTAGCCATTATCGCCGCCGAGGACATATCCTAAAGAAAGCTCTCCTCCTTCGGCCCCAACAACTGAACAAGACTCAAAAGGTTGCCATGTGAACCCTCAAAGAGATCTGCATCGGTAAAGAGCTCGATTCTCGTTGAAGCTCTCCCAGAGGCTGAGGCTGAGGCTTTGAGAGGCTCGGAGTTGGCTCAAGCCACGCTCAACATTGTTCCCTCTTCGGGGACGGGGTGTAGATTAGCTTCACCTACCTAGGCCTTGCCCCTAGCCTTGGCGGCAGCGTTGTCAGGCTCCTCGAGGTTTATCACCTCCACATTCGTAGGGACTTCAGCCCCCTCTTCATCTGGCTCGTCCCATAATTTAAATTGGATTTATAGCAGGCTTGTCTTTTTTTTACTTTGGTATGCTGACGTACTTCTCGAGCAGTCCTCTCCGAAGCCCCTCTCTTCCTCTTTGAATCTGTAATAGGATGAGTTCTGGACTTAGGGGCAAAGGAAGTAGATTTTGAAACACAAGTGAAGCAACCAATAAAAATGTCTTCATCACCTTTGGAGGTCCCTTGACCGGAGGACCCATTTGAAGGCTTGGAAGTCTTTTCCATCTCCAGAGAGCCAACAAAGCTCTCTATTGCGGGCACGTCAGTATCAGCATCTGGGGCTTCCTTCTCTTTCTTCTTCCCCTTTCCTTTTTTCTCTCCTTCTTCGGCTCGGTGCTACCCGCCTTGTTGGGAAAACCAGCTAGGAAGTAGAAAAATTCAGCAAAAGGAAGACTTCGAGCGATTCCTTTTGAAACTGAAATTGTGATAAGTCACTCACTGTGTCTTTTACACGCCTAATTAGTTTTTGCTTCGGCGGCTATACTCATCCAAGTCTTGTTGGGACGGGTTCAGATTTTTGTTATCGCCTTGACCTAATTGGTCAAATTGGAAGGAGGATCGATCAGAACTTTGTTAGCTGCAAAAGAGGAGTAAATCATGAATAGGTGGCAACCGAAGGAGTTAAAAGAAGGAATTTGAATAACGAGGACGAAGTACTTACGTTTATCATTCCAAACCTCGGGAAACCCAGGTTCGGTGGACACTGATCTGTTGGCAAGAAAATATAACGATCACACCAGCCTCGATCCTCGTGGTCTTCGCTCTTTGTGAGTATTGAGTACTTGCCTCGATTGTTTAAAGCCACAATCCCACCTTTTGTGAAAATATGGTAGAAGATAGAAATCAGATGTGGGAAAGTGAAAGGTATCCCACCCTTCCGACTTTGCCAATCTAAGCATTGAACAACCCTCCAAACCCCTGGGCCGAGTTGAGCCAATCAGAGATTGTATGTTCGGAAAAATATATTGATTAACTCCTTAATGGGGAGTGAAAACAAAAGTGAAAATGGGTAACAGAAGAGAACCTCGCCACGTGGTCAGAGAAACTACTGTACGGTGCGGGAACACCGATCTGGACCTCGAGTCCCATCCACAATCTTTCCAAACCAGAGCTACGTAGGCTTGAGGGATCAAAGTCGGCGTGGTCTGCACCGAAATATTCCTATTCTTTTTTTGTTGAGCAACTGACTGGTCCTGCAACCTGAAATCCTTTTCTATATCGAAGCGGGAAGGAATAATTTGTTAAGGTTCAAGCTCTTTATCAATTAGGATTTTGTTTGACTTCGAGGGTCCAGCCTCGGTTCTACCCGCCTTAGGATTTTCTTTGACTTCGAGGGTCCAACATCGGTTCTACCCGCCACTTTGGAATCATAATCCTTGCTACCTAGCTCCTCAAAAACATCGGCATCATGACCCTACTAACAACAGTGACATCATCTTCTCCACTACTTACTTCGTCAGATCTATTGCGGCCAGCAGTGGCTTTACGCCGCCTCACATTCAGACAACCCGCTTTAGACATGGCTTCGTTATCATCCTCCAGCGGGATAACATTTAATGGTTTAACTACGTTGACCAACTCACCGCCGGTGGCCGCGACAACGATATCAGGAGTTCTCTAATCAGAAAGAGCACTAGAATTTTAGCTAGAATTGGTCGAAGACACGGCTTGCTACAAATATAGTTATGATCTTTGATTACAGAAGGGAGATTTGAAGAAGAAAAGTCGAGAATTTTTTTCTAATTGCTTTTGGAATTTCACTGTTGCTCAAAAATCACAAGTGGGGAAGAAATTTGATCAAGTAGGTGTATTTATAGAGTGAAAACCATGACCGTTCAATGGTCACCACATATGGCGTAACAAGAAGTTGAAGTGATGGACACCTTTTTAAAATACTAGGCATACATTTTGTCACGTCATTCTCCCGCTTGATTTCATTCCACTCCTCAGGAACTTTGTAATTTGCCTGAAGAGTAGGAGGACTATCTGTACGGGTAGAAAATGGCTTGCATACGTGGCACCCCAAGCACATAGTTTGGGACACGTCACACAAGAGTTCATAGGATTGGACATGAGGTAGACAACATGACTTCCAAGGTAAGGTCCCGAGGTCAAATGTCCTGACAAGCCTCGGGGAAGAATTGCCTCGGTGATCAAAAGGCCCTTGCACCCGAGTCGAGAAACTCAAGTCTCGGGGAATCAGTTTGGCTTCAGCGAGAGAAGCGCCCCACGGCTTTTGCCCATTAACTTGACGCTCAAGTGGGAGAAAATGTGGGCAAGGCCACGATCTGAATATGGGATGATGGCCATGATCGTCTCCGGTCCAATGGTTTATAAATAGCACTTCATTTATATTATAAAGTATCCAGAGATACTTACTGAAACTCTGCCCTATTGCAATCTCAAATCAGTTATTATTGGAATCTTATATTTTCTGTTCTTGTTATTCAACTGTCTCTTTCGATTTACTGTTCTTAGGAAACTTTGATACTACTCAATGCTTATAAACCCATTACAAATTCAATTTATTATCCTAATCCGATTTAGGCCAGTATAATTATCACTGGAAATGATAATAATCCACCAATTAAAATGAAAGGGTGATTTTGACCGCTATTGGTAACTCATACGTGCCTAGCTGACTGACCGGCTAAAGATAGGAACTGGGTGAAACCTCATCTCCAAAGTCTAGACTTGAATTTATGCCGATGGATGGCTTTAACAAAATACATTTCAAAGATTTGGGGACTTGGAAGGGTAGTCAAGCACTAGGAAATGGAAAAATTAGCTATGGAGGTATGACTTGTGAGAACCGTTACTGACTTTGAAGAACAACTACAAGAAAAAGGTATAAGTGGGGGGTTTTTTTTTTAAAAACTATTTGTGATGGTTTTCGACCCTCACAAAAGGAATTGTAGCAGTTTTTAGAAATGCCATAGTTATCGTTGCCACGAGCAATATTGTGGAGGTTCTTTAAAAGCCCCCACAACGACCCCCCCCCCCCCCCCCTCACTAATTGAATTTAAAAATTATGGACGTTTTCAAAGATAATTAGCGGCAGTTTATAATCTCCACAGTATGATTTTAATGCTCCAAATATCTTAATCTATGGAGCTTTAGAACCGCCGCAATATAATAAGTTATTTTAACGATAAAAATTTGTGGCAAAGTATAACCGCTACAAATTGAGATTATCTTTTAAAACAATTTAATGTGTTGGGGTTTATAATCGCCACTATATAATCTCGTTATTTTCTATAATTTAATTTGTGGGGCTTAATCAACCATACAAATCTCATTAAATATGTTAACTCCATGAAATAATATCAGCTTGTATAATCATATGAATAAATAAATAATGATTTACTGAATAGTATATAACATAAATCAAATTTCACTAAAAATATTCACAAAAAGAAAAGTCACAAATTCAAGTACTAGATAGAAAACCAAAGTACTGTAAACTAACTACTAACCTGTGCTAAGGATTACTACTTTAAATTCCAAAAAAGCGAAAGTAATCCCACAATAAGTAATTATAATTCTAAGCGTTTGCAAGGCGATCCGCATTGCTTTCAGACGATACTCCGGTAACGTTCACGGGTGAAGTAGGTTCCTGTTCTTCTTCACAAGGCTGAAATAATAAAAAAAGAAGCAATGAGAAATAAATATATCAAGTACTTGGATATAAATAGCTAATACATGATAATATGCCAACATATGAACAATCAGGTGGTATAAGATTAATCATCTAATTCTCCAAACTAATGTTTTAATCAGAACATGATAGGAAATGTTAGGTCCCTAAGAACTTGCTATCTATTAGTCATCTTATATTTGAGAAGATAGACCAACCTTCTGCGTTATTTATTTATAGTCATTCCTCCTATTCATTATCAGTAGTAGATTATACAGTGATGAAAGTAAGTATTGTTATGTTAGTCGGCGTGTTTGTATAAAATATGTTTCCATCTCATAGCCACCTCAGAAACAAGATTCCTATTTCAGTAAACTTGTTTTAAGTCAAACGATATGCTGCTTTTCCATAAGCAAATACTCATGTTGTAACAGTATAAAGCTCAATAAATCGGTCTCCCTCTATAGACTAAATAACAAGTGTGAGGAGTGAAACAAAGATACAATGGGCAATCAAACATTACAGAAAGAGGAGTGCAGGGCTGAAGTGTTTATAGTAACACACTACTTGAAATTATCTGTTTTGCGTCAAAGTTTGGAGACAGAATTCCCTTTCTAATAGGAGTTTGGAGACGGAATTCCGTCTTTGCGCGTCCTTCGCGAAAAGGTGCGTCGTTGGGCAATTCCATCTCCAATTCAAAAAGTGTCTGCCACTCCTGATTGTGTTAGTGAGTGCTTGGAGACGGAATTCCCTCTCCAAGCATTAAATGTATATATTATTTTTATTGTTTAGAGACGGAATTTCCTCTCCAGGTATATAATTAAAAATTATTTTATTGTTTAGTGACGGAATTCCCTCTCCAGGCATATAATTAAAAATTATTTTTATTGTTTAGAGACGGAATTCTCTCTCCAGTAAAATAATTAAAAATTATTTTTATTGTTTAGAGACGGAATTCCCTCTTTAACTATATTAACCCTGCTAAATAAAAACATTAGAAACTCGCTACAAAGCAACAAAAAACTAGAAACCACCTGTTTAACATAAAACAAAGCCACCACGGTCAATTAAACAATTCTACCTGTTTAACATAAAACAAAGCCACCACGGCCAATTAAACAATTCTACATACATGTTTCATCATTAAACATTCAACACAAATAAAAACTAAAGTATTTAATTAGTAACATGTTTACAAACTTAACAAACCATGAGACTAATCCGCCCCTTGGGAGGAGCCACTTCCTTGCACCTTATCCCTCCAAATCTTTGCCACAATTTCCTGTAATTTCTTCACATTCTCACGGTCTTCCAACCGTTGCCTTTCACTATCTAGTAGCCTTTGCTCCATTTCCGCCAATTTAGAGCGCAACTCGTCATCCACAGCTTGTGGTGCAGGTGAAGAAGAAGAAGAAGAGCAATTAGCATTGACAATACCTACACGAGAAGGCTTCTTGTACCTCGAAGGACAAAGGCCATAGGCTCGATTTTTGCTAGTATAGCCACCACCCGCCTGAACGAACATTGCATTTTCTTCTTCCTGGGTGGGTTTAGGAGAGCCTTCAACGACCTGTGACCCTTGGCTCTCAAGCCATTCTTGGTGTAGAGCTTTGTAGTTTTCCTAAAACAAAAGACATGATTAGAATAATTAATTAAAGAATAATTTAAAATAAAATAAAATTATTCATGATATCTCACCTCTAGTTGTTGTGCACATGGCTCGAGCCATCCCACCTCATTTTCTTGTTCGTCATATAAATAATGGAACAAACGAAAAAATTCATAATCACTAACTTTTCCATGTACCACTTCCTACACAATGCAAATGTGTTAATGCTAAATCAAAATGGTGTTAAGTTTTTAATTTAAATAAAAATTAGATTGACTTACATATCGTGCCCGATGGGTGGCCAAACTAACTGAACCACAAGTGTGCTTCGATCCTCCCTTTGCGGATGCTCTGTTTTTCTTAGCCTGCTCGCTCTGGGCTAAGAATTCAGATGTTTCCCAATAAATTTTGAGTTTATCCCAATTCTATTGATAAATCCATTTGGGAACTTTACCCTTTTGCCTTCACATATAATAATCAAATGACAAAACCTTCATAAGTATAGTTAATACCGTAAAAGCTTCAAACATGCGGTTTCTAATAGGTACTGGCACCTTTCCCCACGACGGCCAACCATCAGTAAAGTGTGGTGTCATAGATTCAACAACAAGTTTCTCTGCCTTGTCCGATGGAATAAACCTACATTAAATTTAACATACAAAATTACGTTGATAAATATAGATTGCATTCAATTCAAAAGTTTATAATTTAAGGGTTAATGAATAAATCTTACCCTTCTTTGCTGTCAGGCATGATAATCAACCTGTCAGGCTCATCAAGAGATCCAATACCACTAGGCACCTGAACTGTAGCACTAGTACGCTTTTTCTTACCATTTCGCGCTGTAGTGGTGACAGATGGAGAGGACTCTGGCTGAGTCTCTGGTACGGGTGTACTCGAACTGGGGCATGCCGATGATGATGCAGATGGAACAGTACTCGAAATGGAAGGTGTAGCAGATGGAAAACTATGTGGTTGCATACTAGGAGTAGGTATAATCATCAGCTGTGAAGGGCCCGGTGCGCCGAATGACTGAAATGTAGGGGCCCGTACATGCACAGATTGAGGGGATGTGCCTACTATAGGCATGGAATGGAAAGAGGGAGCAGCAGGCTGGCCAAACTGATAGTGTGGCCCCGTATGTGGCATGGTCTGTGCAGATATGCTAGGGGCCTGTGGCTGATGGAATATTGGGGTACTAGGGAGACCAGCGAAAAATGTACTCAGATAATTACCTAACTGTGAGAGCAAGGCAGAGGTAGGGGTCAATGCCGGAAGTGAAGATACAGTGCATTGCCGCTGACATGACCCAAAATCCGGTTAGGCAGTGCGGGCATCCGACATCCTCCCCTAGACCCGTCGGGCGAACCCTTACCAATTAAATTAGGAAAATAAATATAATAATTCATAAATAAGGACAAGACTAAAGAAAAAAACACAGACATACTGATACCTCTAAGTTGTACAAAAGAAATTACAGCTGACTACTCAACATGCTAGGTTTAGGGCTATCCAGACTAGACATCTAAGAGTACAAAAGAAGATAGATACCTCCTGAAGGGAGCAAAATGCAACTGAAATGATAACCAATAAACTGGTGGCCATCCGGAATAAAAGCTGGCTCACCCTGACAGCTGAAGTCGTCTTCGCTCCTTCACAATGTGGCGAACTCAATCCTGGAGCGCACCTGCCGAAACGAAATAGATAGACAAGAAACAAACAACAAACAAGGGTGAGTCAAAAGGACTCAATAAGTGGGGCAGACTAGCCACCTCAAGGAATAGGATAGCTAGCCAGGGCGAAGAAACATATAAACAAAATTCCTCTTATTTAAATTATGAAGGCAGAGCCAGATAATAACTAGAAATTCGTATGGAATCACAAACTCATTAACAACTAGTAACGTAAGATAGCCAGAACATATAGGTATCCGGAACATATAAACAATCAGAAATACATACTGTTGCGGCGTGCAACCCGATCCATATATTCATCCTGTTGCGGCATGCAACCCGATCCATATATTCATACTGTCGTGGCGTGCAACCCGATCCATATATTCATACTGTCGTGGTGTGCAACCCGATCCATATATTTATACTGTCGCGGCGTGAATCCCGATCCATATATTTATACCGTTGCGGCGTGCAACCCAATCCCAGCAATCTAGAATACGAGCCAGAAATATATAGGCAAACTGAGATATGTCCACGACATAGTACACATACTGCATACATAAAACATAACACAGTACACACAATAGTCAGTATGCGGTGCAATGAGATGAATGCGGTACGATGCAATGCAGTCACATATACCTGAAACCTATCTCCGGCGCGGGACTCTCATCGTCTACCAGGAGATATATGCAATAATGACCCGTCACCGGTGCGGGACTCTCATCGCCAATCGCGAAGTCTATGCACTGATGAACCTTCACCGGCTCGGGACTCTCATCGATTACCGGCAAGTATATGCAATGATGACCCTTCACCGGTGCGGGACTCTCATCGCCAACCGGGAAGTCTATGCAATGATGAACCTTCACCGGCTCGGGACTCTCATCGATTACCGGGAAGTATATGCAACGATGACCCTTCACCGGTGCGGGACTCTCATCGCCAACCGAGAAGTCTATGCAGTGGTGAACCTTCACCGACTCGGAACTCTCATCGATTACCGGGAAGTATATGCAATGATGACCCTTCACCGGTGCGGGACTCTCATCACCAACCGGGAAGTCTATGCAATGATAAACCTTCACCGGCTCGGGACTCTCATCGATTACCGGGAAGTGTATGCAATAATGACCCTTCACCGGTGCGGGACTCTCATCGCCAACCGGGAAGTATATGCAATGAACCTTCACCGGCTCGGGACTCTCATCGATTACCGGGAAGTATATGCAATGATGACCATTTACCGGTGCGGGACTCTCATCGCCAATCGGGAAGTCTATGTAATGATGAACCTTTCACCGGCTCGGGACTCTCATCGATTACCGGGAAGTGTATGCAATAATGACCCTTCACCGGTGCGGGACTCTCATCGCCAACCGGGAAGTATATGCAATGCTCAAAACCAGAGTGCAATGCTCATGTACAATACCAACAACAGGGCTTAACATATAATATACAATGTAAATTCAAAGCTAAGGCGTAATGAGTACGCCTATCGGCAGCTACACACGTAAAGAATACGTGGTAGAAAATCCATGAGGCCAAGTGCCTCCAAAGAAATGGATATAAACACTTACCTTGTTACAAAGTTAGTGCATCCCCTCAATAACTTCTTGTCCTTTGGTTTCATTGCCAAACGATCCCACTCTATTCAATAAGCAGAAAAATATATCAAATTAGGCTAAAGGCTTCATTCTCACATCTTAGGGCAATCCAGGTAGGAACTTGATACCCTATTCGCATACACAATATGCAGGCCAGGCCTATATACAGGTTTAAAGTCACACAACCAAACCCCAAATAAATTACATTTATATGTTGCCCATAACTCACTGAGTACGAGTATATAATCAATTCCATTATCAGGGTCCATTTGACTCTTTAAACTATTAATTGAACTTATTAAAACGATGTATAATATTCCAAGTTTTACCGTTAAAACATATTCAAACACACGTAATAAACTCAAATAATATATTAGAATCATTACCTGAATGTTTCATGCTGAAAATTCTACTTTTCTCCGGCCCCTTTTCTTATTTTCTGGCATTTTTCTTTTTCATTTCTCTGCATTTTTTTTTTTGTTTCTGGCTCTCATATTTCTGTTCTCCTTAATATTGTTTCGTTTCATCTACTAAGAAAGATAACCCCACCGCCATTACTTACTTTTTTGTCTTTTTCCCATTTTGTTTTGTTTCTTTTCTTTTTCTTTTCTTTTCGCAACGAAAATTAAAATAGTACCCTACGATATTCGAATCAATTCAAACTTTTGCGTACAAGTTATACAAAATATATGTAACATACTCGCATAGGCGGATCTCAAATCGGGTTCCCGAAACTCAAGATGCGAATTTAAATAGAAAAAGTCAAATTATTTAACTTTCGGCATTTTAGCGAAAACTAGCTGAACAACATCGAAATTCACTTTCGAAAGTTTACAAAAATCACAAATAATCATACGTACCTAACAGCGCTTTCGGATTTCGAATCGGAGCTCATTCGGCAAAACCGAGCTCGAAAATATCTTTTTAATATTTATCGCCAATAAAAACTTAAACCTTCTTCCGATGCCTACCAAACGAGGTCTGATTTAGCTCAAATTTTACAGACAGGTCCTAATTGACGTTACGAATATTTTAAAATTATCTGCACGCCAACCGGAGTCCTAACTTCCGAAACGACTGACCGAGGTCGTTTCATTCTCCTCCACTTAAACTCTCGTTCGTCCTCGAACAAGCCTAAGTCTAAAAAAAATTTGCACAGATAACAAAAAAACTTGCATGACCTTCATAAGCTACTCCACGGACCTTATCTCTTGATTACAGGATCAGAATTATATTACGCACATCGTACTTTTGAAATAAAATATATTTGGATAATATGATAATACCATTGCCCGGATTATTCTGACTAAGACGATCCTTCCTCGATCACGAGAGGAGAGTTCAACATTTTTGAAACAAAGATACACAGAACTTTGGATGGATAACATGATTCAGCCGATAATCACCTCTTCGATATACCTTTCGATATAGAATAGGTCAATGGAACTAAGAATTAGCTTACGCTCTCACAACGCCTTAGAGATTTAATATTTATATTCATTATTGGAGGAAGACTCCTCCACTTAGAGCTTCAGCTCATACAGCTAAGTTGAATAAAAATAGTCCTCCTCGCACAACCTGCTGGATTAAGGAAGACTTAGCTAAATAGAGAACGCGGGTCAGACCTGAGCTACCAAATTACTCTCTCGAGTTGCCAAACAGCTGCAACTCTCGAGTTCACAACTCCATACATTTTCTATAAGCACCACCGCCTGATGGATGGTACTTCTATATAAAAATTTCGGCAGAGTTTCTCCTGAAACTGGATGATCCGCAAAAACAGAACCAGCATTATACTATACATGGGAATGGATACCCGGATAAACTGATATCCAAAATAATAATATGCTTACCCGGCTACAATAACACGTACTCTGGCTCAACACATGGAACGTCACAAGCGGCTACCAATCGCCCAAGCTCACTAGTGCCGGTCGAAGAAGAAATGGAAATGGATCGAGGATAGAAATAACTAGAGCTTCAGGAAGTTCATCTTCTTATTTGCTTGGCTACCAAAGCTAGGCTACTTCCGAGTCAGGCGAGCCAAAGAATCGCAATTGAAGAGATAGACATTAAATAAGCTTTATGGGAAAACATCCATACCAATTTAACCTCCCTATAAGAAGGAAACTCTGACAATTTATCAGAATACCCTTTTATAACTAAGACAAGCTCATAGAATAACATGACTCTACTAGAATCTCGAACCAAGAGGAGGCACATAAATCGAGCTTTACTTACTAGCCACTTTACACCGGAAGAAACAACGATACTTCCTGATGGTGAAGAATAAGAATCCCATCATCCTACCAATACTGATTTTCGAGGAGAGAGGTAAAATGACTTGACATAATAACACAAGATGGCATAACAGGATGCCAAGCAGGCAATAGCAATACTCACCGTCAAATCTCTCATATTTAGATCAAATAAACTAGTAGGGTCATCATAAATGCCAGGAATAAATCATATCAGAAGCTCACCCCTCTACCGCAACCGATTCTTAATAGAAACAACATCCAAGGAAACCATCGAAACATGATAAGACACACCATTTCCAGATCGATCGAAAGAATCAAATCTTATTCACATTTAAGAGAAGAAGAAATACTCGGGTCTACTACATCAGATGCCTCAGCATCCTGCCAGCATGGCAGTTCATAAAACTGCCTCTGCGGCTGAACTAAGCCGCTACACTGATAATTACCTTCTGAAGAACAACTGCCACCACACTCTCAACCTCAACCGGATGGTGGCATTTCTTTTGCTGATTGAGATCTAAATAAAATCCCATGTGACTGTGCAGGTGCCTGATGACGAGAGAAAGGACGACTGCCTACTTGCCGGAGTAAGTGAAAAATCCTCAAAAGATAACTAGTACTCATGACAATGATAACAACTTTTTGCTGAAAATGGAAGTAGGATAGATTGTTGATAGCAACAAATTAAAGAGAAAGCTGAGTCTAATTTTGATGAGCTACTAGCACACTCTAAGAATCACGTAACACAAGCTAAGATAACCTGGAAGGTGACCCCCCAAAATAATCAGAACTCTTATCTCTAAATGAGGTACCATGGTTGCCCACTAGGGCCACGAGATCTCTTGCTCTCCCGCTCTAACTCTTCTCGCTCTAACTTATGGTATGCCTCGCACCTTCGGGCAATATCAACAACAACATCAAATGAAATTCCGACCTCAATCTCTCAAGTCATCTGGGATTTCAAGGAAAAATAAAGGTCATCAATAAATCTTTGAATCTCTCAAAAGGCTCATGAACTAGTTCTAATGCATATCCAGCCATTCTATAGAATTCAATCTCATATTCTGAAACACCAACAGGCTAACCGACAGGCTACCATGTCCAATCCACTCAAACTGGCAACACTTTACATCTCGCTCGCTACTCGAAAGGAACTTTCCACAAATCTAGAAGAAAAATCGAACCAAGTTAACTAATAAAAGAGCGGCCCACCAATCCAAGGCTGAACCCTGAAACTGGAAAGCAGAATAATCAACACCATACCGCTCGATATAATCAAGAGCCAGAAGGATACGCTGGCATCATTTTATTTTAAAAAACTTACACAGGGATTATCTAATACATTGCTTGGGAATATCGGGATGTTCAACCGCGTAAAATAATATACCCTCTTTAGGCACTCGGACCGAACTGTTACCTCGGCTAGCTAACCAGCCAGAACAATTGGTGGCGCAATACATGCTGCATTTGGAACATTACTGCGGCAATATTAAGAAATAGAATAGGAGCTCCCAGAGACCGAACATATGCATCTGCGGAAACCTGATAAGCTGCCTAGTGAATAATAGGTTTTTGCGGTATTTGCGTAGCCAAGATTCTCGTAAAAGCATCGTAGAGAGCCAAGGGAACCACAAGGCAAGCCCATCGTGAGCTCGTACAGCAGGGGCCTGCGCGACTGGATCGACAGCACGACAACTCTCTTGGAGTTTCGTCAGTGCCAGCCCCAGGCTAGACTGCTTCGTCTTGAACTCATACCGTTTGCTGATTTGTCGCACGAGGGTTCACAATTACCACGAAGGAATTAACAAATTAACAAAAATACTTTTGAATCCAAGACCGACGCACGATCAGAAAAGAAGGAAGTGAAACTTCCTAAATGCCACCATAGCCTCTCATAAATAAGTACGGACGTCTACGTACCCATCAGCGAGACTCGACTAGACACTATCTTAGTCTGGATAGACTCTAAACCAGGCTTTGATACCAACTGACACGACCCAAAATCCGGTTAGGCCGTGCGGGCACCCGACATCCTCCCCTAGACCCGTCGGGCGAATCCTTACCAATTAAATTAGCAAAATAAATATAATAATTCATAAATAAGGACAAGACTTAAGAAAAAAACACATACATACTGATACCTCTAAGTTGTACAAAAGAAATTACGGCTGACTACTCAACATGCTAGGTTTAGGGCTATCCAGACTAGATATCTAAGAGTACAAAAGAAGACAGATACCTCCTGAAGGGAGCAAAATGCAACTGAAATGATAACCAATAAACTGGTGGCAATCCGGAATAAAAGCTGGCTCACCCTGACAGCTGAAGTCGTCTTCGCTCCTTCACAATGTGGCGAACTCAATCCTGGAGCGAACCTGCCGAAACGAAATAGATAGAAGAGAAACAAACAACAAACAAGGGTGAGTCAAAAGGACTCAATAAGTGGGGTAGACTAGCCACCTCAAGGAATAGGATAGCTAGCCAGGGAGAAGAAACATATAAACCAAATTCCTCTTATTTAAATTATGAAGGCAGAGCCAGATAATAACGAGAAACACGTATGGAATCACAAACTCATTAACAACTAGTAACGTAAGATAGCCGGAACATATAGGTATCTGGAACATATAAACAATCAAAAATACATAATGTTGCGGCATGCAACCCGATCCATATATTCATCCTGTTGCGGCGTGCAACCCGATCCATATATTCATACTGTCGTGGCGTGCAACCCAATCCATATATTCATCCTGTTGCGGCGTGAAACCCGATCCATATATTCATACTGTTGTGGCGTCCAACCCGATCAAAATATTCATACTGTCATGACGTGCAACCCGATCCATATATTTATACTGTCGCGACGTGAATCCCGATCCATATATTTATACGGTTGCGGCGTGCGACCCGATCCCAGCAATCCAGAATACAAGCCAGAAATATATAGGCAAACTGAGATATGTCCACGACATAGTATACATACCGCATACATAAAACATAACACAGTACACACAATAGTCAGTATGCGGTGCAATGAGATGAGATGAATGCGGTACGATGCAATGCAGTCACGTATACCTGAAACCTATCTCCGGCGCGGGACTCTCATCGTTTACAAGGAGATATATGCAATAACGACCCTTCACCGGTGCGGGACTCTCATCGCCAACCGGGAAGTCTATGCACTGATGAACCTTCACCGGCTCGGGACACTCATCGATTACCGGGAAGTATATGCAATGATGACCCTTCACCGGTGCGGGACTCTCATCGCCAACCGGGAAGTCTATGCAATGATGAACCTTCACCGGCTCGGGACTCTCATCGATTACCGGGAAGTATATGCAACGATGACCCTTCACCAGTGCAGGACTCTCATCGCCAACCAGGAAGTCTATGCAATGGTGAACCTTCACCGGCTCGGGACTCTCATCGATTACCGGGAAGTATATGCAATGCTGACGCTTCACCGGTGCGGGACTCTCTTCTCCAACCGGGAAGTCTATGCAATGGTGAACCTTCACCGGCTCGGAACTCTCATCGATTACCGAAAAGTGTATGCAATAATGACCCTTCACCGGTGCAGGACTCTCATCGCCAACCGGGAAGTATATGCAATGATGAACCTTCACCGGCTCGGAATTCTTATCGATTACCGGGAAATATATGCAATGATGACCCTTCACCGGTGCGGGACTCTCATCACCAACCGGGAAGTCTATGCAATGATGAACCTTCAGCGGTTCGGGACTCTCATCGATTACCGGGAAGTGTATGCAATAATGACCCTTCACCGGTGCGGGACTCTCATCGCCAACCGGGAAGTATATGCAATGCTCAAAACCAGAGTGCAATGCTCATGTACAATACCAACAACAGGGCTTAACATATAATATACAATGTAAATTCAAAGCTAAGGCGTAATGAGTACGCCTATCGGCAGCTACACACGTAAAGAACACGTGGTAGAAAATCCATGTCGCCAAGTGCCTCTAAAAAAATCGATATAAACACTTACCTTGTTACAAAGTTAGTGCATCCCCTCAATAACTGCTTGTCCTTTGGTTTCATTGCCAAACGATCCCACTCTATTCAATAAGCAGAAAAATATATCAAATTAGGCTAAAGGCTTCATTCCTCGCATCTTAGGGCAATCCAGGTAGGAACTTGATACCGTATTCGCATACGCAATATGCAGGCCAGTCCTATATACAGGGTTTAAGGTCACACAACCAAACCCCAAATAAATTACATTTATATGTTGCTCATAACTCACTGAGTACGAGTATATAATCAATTCCATTATCGGGATCCATTTGATCCTATTAAACTATTAATTGAACTTATTAAAACGATGTATAATATTCCAAGTTTTACCGTTAAAACATATTCAAACACACGTAAACTCAAATAATATATTAGAATCATTACCTGAATGTTTCAGGGTGAAAATTCTACTTTTCTCCAGCCCCTTTTCTTATTTTCTGGCATTTTTCTTTTTCATTTCTCTGCATTTTTTTGGTTTCTGGCTCTCATATTTCTGTTCTCCTTAATATTGTTTCGTTTCATCTACTAAGAAAGGTGGCCCCACCGCCATTACTTACTTTTTTGTCTTTTTCCCATTTTGTTTTGTTTCTTTTCTTTTTCTTTTCTTTTCGCAACGAAAATTAAAATGGTACCCTACGATATTCGAATCAATTCCAACTTTTGCATACAAGTTATACAAAATATATGTAACATACTCGAGAAGGCGGATCTCAAATCGGGTTCCCGAAACTCAAGATGCGAATTTAAATAGAAAAGGTCAAATTATTTAACTTTCGGCATTTTAGCGGAAATTAGCCGAACAACATCGAAATTCACTTTCGAAAGTTTACAAAAATCACAAATAATCATACGAACCTAACGGTACTTTTGGATTTCGAATCGGAGCTCATTCGGCAAAACCGAGCTCGAAAATCTCTTTTTAATATTTATTGCCAATAAAAACTGAAACCTTCTTCCGATGCCTACCAAACGAGGTCTGATTTAGCTCAAAGTTTACAGACATGTCCTAATGGACATTACGAATATTTTAAAATTATCAGCACGCCAATCGGAGTCCTAACTGTCGAAACGACTGACCGAGGTCGTTTCAGCCTCTCCTACCATCATCATGCCAGTCAGGCCTGCGACTTAGAGAAGGTACCTCGGCCCCAAAATAATAAGAACAGAAATGTGACGTTTCCCTAACAAGATAAGCCTCAGATATCGACCCCTCAATTCTATTCCTATTTTTTGCAGTCTGCTTACATTTGCCAATAGTCCTGTATAGCATAGATAGCCATATAATTTAATAATTAATTAAAAAATATTAAATATAGGAGAAAATCTTTGATATGCATTACCTTTCAGTAGGATACATCCACCTTCCCTGAACCGGGCCTCCAAGTCTTGCTTCTTCAACAAGGTGCATAGGCAGATGTTCCATAACATTGAAGAAACCAGGGAGAAATATCTTGGTCAATTTATTAGAGGTCACAGGAATATTACTTTCCATCAATTGTAGATTTTCTTCCCTCAATGTACTATAATACCAAACTTCATGGCCCGTCAACCTCTGTGGACGATCGTCAAAATCCTCCTTGTTCTTCATGAATGCCCTCGTGTTTCTCCTAAATGGATGGTCATCTGGCAGAAACTGGCGCTGACAGTCGAACCATGTGTGCTTACGCCCATGTTTCAAATAAAATGCTTTTGTATCTTCCATACAAATAGGACAAGATAGCTTACCAGCAGTGGACCAACCAGACAACATGCCATATGCAAGGAAATCATTAATTGTCCACATCAAGCAAGCATGCAATCTAAAGTTTTGTTTCAAGGAACAATCGTATGGTACAACACCATCATGCCACAATATTTGTAACTCATCAATCAAAGGCTGCAAGAATACATCAATAGAGCTTTTTGGGTTACTAGGACCAGGGATAATACAAGTCAGGAAAATATATGGACTTGTCATACACATTTCTGGGGGTAGATTATACGGTGTGACGAATACATGCCAGCAAGAATATGGTGCAGCAGAGACAGCAAACGGAGTAAACTCTTCAGAACTTAAACCCAACCTGATGTTTCTAGGTTCACTTGCAAATTCAGGATACACTCTGTCGAAATGCTTCCATGCTTCTCCATCAGACGAATGACATAGAATACCAGATTGCCGTGTACGTTCATGATGCCATCTCATATGAGGAGTAGAACTCATTGATGCATACAACCTCTTTAACCTTGGTATAAGAGGTAAGTAATGCATCGCTTTAACTGGGACTTGTTTCTGTTTAGTATTTTTGACTGGCTTGTAGCGAGCCTCACTGCAAAACGTACAAAATTGCTTATCTTTATTTTCTTTGTAGTATAACATGCAACCTTTTTTACAACAGTGAATTCTTTCTGATGATAGCCCTAAAAACGAAACCAACTTTTTTGCATCGTAGTACGAGGAAGGCAATCCCAATTTACTTATATTTAGTTCATTCAAAAGTCCAATGATCTCATCTATGCCTCCTTGAGATATGTTATAATCTGATTTAATACTAAGCAACCTAACTGCCACCGACAACTTTGAATGACTTGCCCCCTCGTAAAATAGGCGATCTGCTTCTTCCAACTGTTCAGGAAGTAATTTAGCTTTAGCAATAAACCCGTCAACCCCATCTACGTAACTTTTTCTCAAACCCATATTTTCATAGAATATATTGTACATCCAACTACGATTTTCATCACGTTCCATCTACAAAAGTTACAAACAAATAAATATAAATCAATGCAACAGAATATAGCAATTTTTCTAGCAAACTATAGGTGTATAACATATTTGTTAAATTATGTTGCATATTAACTTTTTAATTAATTAACTAAATCATACTCCCTACATTTATTTTATTTGCTATAGAGCTGGCAATCACACCAAAAATTCACTAAGTTCAAGAACATCCTCCAAACCCAAACAAACTTGAGAAGAACCATTTGTTCAAGATTCAATTCATACCCCTATTTATATCAAGATTCAATATTGCCATGTTCAATGACATTGTTCTTATTTCTTCCTAATTATCCTTGCATTAAATTTATCTACTTTATCACATTGTTTTTCTAACCATTTCTAAATTTCCAAGAACTAATGACAGTTAGAATCTCGTCATCTTGATTCTTCAATATAACTTTATTTCTTTTTACTTTGGTTTGAATAAAAAAATGTTCCTTTGGTACCTAATAACCCCTTTCCAATCTAACCAATGTTCTTAAAAAAGAAGAAAATATTAAACAATCCCACAAGTATACATGCATAATTGAGCTTATTAGAAATTCATTATACAACAGATTCATTAGGCTTAACAAAACTAATGGGGGCCGAAGGGTGGGAAAAATGGGGAGGGGAAAATAATGGGGGATACGAGAGGAAAAAATAATGGGAAAGATGAAAGGGGAACTTACTTGAATAAGTTGGCCGGAGAAAATGGGGCGCCGAGCTGGGGAGATTTTTCGCCGGGGAGGGGAGATTTTTCGCCGAGTATGGGAGTTTTGAAAATATTGGGAGCCCGCTGTGTGTAGATTGGGAATTGTTTAGGGTTCCGTCTCCAATCAAAAAGTAGAAAAGGTGTCAGTGATTGGAGACGGAATCACTGACACCTTTTTTACTTTTTGATGGGAGACGAAATTTCGTCTCCAACTCTTCCAATTTAATTAATTTTACATGCTATACACTGATTGGAGACGGAGTTCCCTCTCTAACTGATTGGAGAGGGAATTCCGTCTCCAACCTTTCTGTAGTTTTTTACTCTTTTTCTAATAGTGACATTGCTATATCTGTTAAGAAAGAAATACTAGGAATTTACAGAAGAAGATAAGAGAAGCTGCTAGTATTAGGATACAGATTATCCAGGAAGTTTTATGCAAATGCTACCAAGTAGAAGACTGAACAAAGTGATTGATATTCTTAATTATTATCCCTAAATGACTAGATAGCAGTTTAGTTGAAATGTAATTAGATAGAAGATTTTTGCAGGCAAACCTGAAGTTGTAACAGGTTGTGATAAGAATTTTATTTTCTAAAGTTCTTGGTAAATAAATAAATGTTTACTAACAAAAACAAAACTTAAAATAAAATTTTTCCATTTCTTACCTGTGGTTCAGGAGCAAACTCGTCAGGAATCCCTCCTTCCTTTGCTAATATGTAACCCGTCAATGCAGTCAAGGTGTCTTCTAAATTGTATTCCAAATGGGTTACCTTCTGGTGTAAATAGGTAGAAGTTGTGGATGATGCAGCAGCACTAGATGAAGAAAAACTCAGATCGCTAAGTTTTTGCATGATATTCGTGAATGTATTTGAAGGAGCTGCTTCCATGTCCATACATCGAACCCTCCCAGAGTGCTTAGCTCCAAACAACTTGCCTATAATATCATCTGGGGAAATTCCAGATTCATTAGCGCCATTGTATTGAGCCGATTCAATTTGATCCTACAAGCAAAAAACTTTTCAATTAGTATATATAAAAAAGATTGGATGCAAAAATGTATAAAATAGAGCATTATATTTACGTTAGGATAAAGTTTAATGGTCTTTAATGGTGCCCACTAAATGGTTTCACTAAATTGATCTTGGAATATGATTCGATATTTCTTGTTGATATGTTGAAAGGAAAAAACACGTTTCATAACATTATGGAGAAGGCACAACGAACCATCTCTTAAACTAATGTTGTGATACAGCACTGCTAAGGTATGGAGCACGATTGCAAATTGTTATTCTAACTCACCATGTTGGTGTATGGCACTGGTCCAGGATTTCATGCCAGATAAATTCTACACCAGTTTCTTTAGAGAACAATTTGTATAATTCTTAATTATCAAATGCCAGAGAAATAAATCAAGTGCTTTCCATGAGGAGAATAAAATGCTGGAGAATGCATACACCAATTAGTTCCTGAAGAGAATAACTTTACAACAAGTGAAGAATGGAGTAGTGGAAGACATGTTTCTAATTTCTACAATTCAACAGAAAGAAGCTCTTGGCAGATACAAACTTGATGAAATTCTAGATGCCTATGTTGAGTCATAGACAAATGAAGAAGACACTTAGAGTGTCACATACATGATGAGCTTGCTAGTGTATATAATTTTTTCTAATGCAGTATAGCTTATAGTTTCAATAAGGGGAGCAGGCCAAGCTTTAGATATTTTTGTAAACGAATGATATGTCCATTTATAAAGGGTTAGCAGACAGGCTGCAGCAAGGGTTCCCCTTCCTATCGTTGTAGTTCTTTCTATCTATAGAAGGTCTCCGCTATCATTAGACGGGAAATTATAATAAAAAGATTGACAGGAAAACACATAAAATATAAACTTACCACTATAGTCCTTGCCTCATCATTTACAAAATGAGCCATCATTTCTCTTATAAGTTTCCTTGAACAATTTTTCCAGACTAGGATATTGTCCAGTTTCCAAAAATTAAGAAAGAGATAAAGAAAATAGATAATAAGAAACCATTTAAATTAGAGAAAAATTATATAAACTATTCTGTTAATAAGCATATCAGCTCATGTCGTCTTCTCGAGATAGACTTCGAACCACAAGTGTGAGGAATCTTTTGCTTGCTTCGAATTTCTTTATTTCTTGCACAAAGCTCTTATTAAGAAAAATGATTACAGCATAAAAAAGCTAATCTGATAATTAATCATATCGACAACAAAATTACAAGATAATTAGATTCTTACGGTTGTTGATTGTCCTAGACGATAAGCAACAAAACCAGTCCATTGATCTCTACATATACCCTCTGGCACATTGCTTAAAATTTCATTTCTGCTTTTAGTTGGGTCGAAAAACTCATCCCACAGCCTCTGTCTATGAGTAGCCCTTTTTTATTCAAGCTAGCATTGCAGTATCTGTAGGCAATGGCATCTGTAGTCCTAAAAATAAATCGATCCTTCCAATAGAAAAGGAAAAACAACTTTAGTTTTCGAGATATGCATAGAATATAAAAGAAATAAATAGATATATGTAGAAACCTTTAGTAATGTTTCAAAGTAGTCTTCCATGTATTTTTTAGGAATACCCAATGGCCCTCACCACCTGTCAAAATTAATTGGGAACAAATTGCCATCAATGGCCAATAATCCACAATATTCAGATAGAAACCCTTGCGCAGCCCGAGCCATCAGTGAGATACCACTCTGAAAGGGCTAGAATTCTAACTTTGTGTCAGGACCTACGGGGCCAAGGGACATTCTCAGGTAGACATTTTCTATGGGGCGTAGGCCTCCCAAAAGGTAACGGAGTCGTGCAAAGGTTTCCTCGGGCCGGACGGAGATTGGCCCTTGAGTGCAAAGGCCATATGCTGCACCATAGTTATCAAAGTCCAGAATGATGTGTTCCCGGATAGGTAGGTTGTTGACCTCATTGACCTTGACCCTAATATACTTGGTAGCATTGTTCGAGTCTTTGATTTAAAAAAAAAAAAAACATAGTTACTCAATTAAAAAGGAAAAACTAAGATACTTTTAAACTGAAATGAATATACACATAAGGCATACATACCTATTGCTTCTACTTTCCAATATTGAGTAGATTCACGTCTACCATGATGTGCAGATTTCGCACTTGAAGGCTGAGTTGTGGAGCTTGTTCTTGTTGTTGGACTTCATCTGCTCAAAGTTTTCTAGCAAGGGTGAAGTGATCAAGAGAAGTTCTTCCTGAAGATCAACCCAAAGTGCTGCCCGACTTTCTCGGTTGCTACTAATGATGTTGAGGACTCAATAGGAGGTGCACTGGTTGGATTTGCTGATGATAAAGAATGCCCAGAAGCCTCATATGGTCCATTGGCTGACTTTAACGGATTCTTGAAACGTTTAACCTTCGGCATGGCTGCATATTCATTTGAAAAAAGAAACAGTTAAATCGAATATAATCTAGTGCACCGAACCTCACTAAGCGAACATGGCGCTAGAAAACCAATGGAAAAGAAATCTGCAGAGTAGTCACTTGCACTATTCTATATCAAATATAGGGAAGACGAAAAAAATGCAGGGAAATACTATACAAGTAGCAGGAGAGTTTACCCTGAGGACCTGAAGCTAAGATTTCAAGAAAGTAATCAAGCTATTAGGTGCATCTTATATAATAAAATGCATACATGATGTATACTCTATGCGGATCAATTTGAAGAAACAATTTATAGTATATGTTTTAGTTGTTTGGCATCAACAAAGGAAAGGTGAAAGGAGATTATATAACAAAGTTTATACTTGATTGCATTACATAGGTTCTACTTAAAATTTATGCACAATATACTACTGGGGATGAGTAAGCGAAGGTAACAAAAATAGTTCACTTCACTCGCACTGCTCATGCATTTTAACTCTCAATTCTCGACATAATATATTAATGGTTACTAGACAAATGCAAAGAGAGCAAATAAGTTATTAAGCAAATCAAAAGTTAAACAGAACACTTGGAGATTAAAGAACACTAAAAGTAATGGACCAGTCGCTACAAATAAATTACAAATATAAGATGACTGGTGCTCCCAACCGCACACGCAAGTATACGTGGTCGACAAATAATAAAGTGATAAATCGAGTATCGTTCCCACGAGGACTATTATTACGACTGAATCCTAGCAAACAATTTCTTAAAAACTATTCAGGGATCTTTTTCCAATGATTGAGATTTTTACTAACTAAATGAAATAATTCAAAGCAAGTAACTGAAGTCAAATAATAGAGCAAATTATAGGTTGTTATCAATAAAAGAGTACGGTCCAGGGTCAGAGTTACGAACAATCCAGTTGAGTTTCAGTTGATTCTACTTCTTGATTTCCTAGATTGCTAACTAACAGGTTAATTATATTCGTGAAAACCTATCGATTCTTCACGAGTCTATGCAAGCTACTCTAACGCCTATATTTCTATGGAGTTAAATCACATGCATGCATTAACGAACTCTGTATTTAGCTAAGCCAGGCGAATAGGTATATGTCTATCCTACCCGCAAATCGATTCCCTAATGCCCAGGTTCACAATCAAGCCCTATTCTTTCTTATTTCCATTCACAAGTTCCCTCTGCTGAGTTCAACTTGTAAACCGTAGATAGTGTTCAATTATCGGGCCCTGATAACCAAACAATTAGGCTCAAGAAAGAATAAACAATTTGTAATGGCAAATCAATAGGAAGAAATCAACTTTCAAACATCAACCTTCATGTATTTGCTCTAACTCTAGAACAATAGGTTTAGCTACTCATATTCATAATAACAACACAAGAATTCATGGAAGAAAGATTAAATATTGTAATAGATGATGTAAAGGAATTAAACCCTTGGTTCAATGTGTAAGAACTCCAAAACTTGCTCTAAAAATTCGACCTCCCCTCAAAACGAAATTAAAATACAATTTATAGTGTTTACAAAGTCTTCCCATAAGTTAATCCTAAGCCTAAGCTGAATTGGAAAAGTTGGGGTCGCAGAACTAAAAGCCATGGGGAATGCCTCGCATGGTTATGGCTTCTGAGAGTCACGCGCCACAGCTCATGCGTCGCATGGCTTGTGGCGTTTGGAAGCCTGAAGCTATAACAAATCCGTAGCTTGCTCCATAGCTTTCCGTCTAACGTCATATCCCGCAATTAGCTAAGTTCATCACTTCTTGCTCGATTTTATCTATCTTCACTCCGTTTGTACTCGTATTCATCCAAATCATTCCTACAATCACAAACACAATAAGTGAGCGCAACAATCACAATTATTTCGTGCAATGGACGAATAACGTATCAAAATATGTGGAAATATTAAGGTAAAATAGGCAAATATTGCCAAACATCAATGACACAAAGTTATCGACAAAATGACCGATATACAATTTCAAAAGTTAACTCCGAACCGTTTAATTCAGCACTATCGTACAACCTGATGCTAGTAAAATCTGATGAAGGATACGAGATAAATTAATTGACAACCCACTACTCTAACTAATCACCAACACACTATTCAGGTTGAATGACCCAACCCAACTGCATAGTATTGCAGAGGAAAAGCTGATCTATAGTGTTAACGAGTAGTTTAGATAGGATCAGAAGTTAGTTAAAACTAGTTCAAATGTTAGTTAAGTTGTTAAGTAAGTAAGGGCAGTTTAGTAATTACCCAGTTTCCAAAAATTAGTTACAGCAGTTAGTACTGCTATATATACTCCCTCGTGTACATTACTTCAGTATTCAGTTGAATAACAATGAGCTGATTTCTTCTTCTCTCTACTCTCTCTTCTTATCATCATCATCCTTCTCTCAATTCATAACATGGTATCAGAGCTTGGCCGGATCTGATCAGACCGGTACTAAAATTCATTTGTAAAGTCAAGTACATCATCCCTTCTTCTTCTTGATGTGTTCTTCTTCCTTTCTTGTTACTTCATATCCCCAAGAATCTGAGTCTACGTTGAAATCTTGAATCTGAAACAAATGGCTGAAGTTCAGATGAATGGAGCTGGTGGCCCTGCACAAACCATAATCGATCACAACCATCCCCTTCACTTGCACTCCTCAGATGTAAATGGCATTTCTTTAACCTCTGTTAAGTTGTCTGGATCTGAAAATTATGCATTATGGAGTAGATCTATGCGCATTGCCCTACTAGAGAGGAACAAGTTAGGATTGGTAGATGGTAGTTGCAAGAAGGAGAATTACCCAGAAACTCTGTGGACCTAATGGGAGAGATGTAATGCAATAGTGTTATCTTGGTTAATGAACACTGTGACTAGTAATCTTCTAGGGGGAATTGTCTATGCAACTAATGCACACACTGTGTGGGAAGACCTGCGTGAGAGATTTGATAAGGCTAATGATTCAAGAACCTTTAACATCCATTAAGAAATAGCAACCTTGAGTCAAGTTGTCAATTTTGTGTCTGTGTATTACTCAAAATTTAAGGACTTATGGGATGAATTTGAGGCATTAGTTCCCCCATCTGGATGTAACTATGAAAGATCAAAGGATTTTGTTATGTTTCTGCAAAGGCAAAAGTTGTATCATTTCTTGATGGGACTCAATGACTCATACTTGCAAGCTAGGAGTCAGATCTTGTTAATGAGCCCTCTTCCTACTGTAAATCAGGCTTACAACATGATTATGAGTGATGAAAGCCAAAAGGGGGTAGTCAGTAATCCAGGGGTCTTGGGTGCTGCACCAGTTGTGAGCAATCTTGATCCTCTTGCTATGTACACCAACAATAGGAATGCAGGCACCTCTAGGTACAAGAAGACTCAGAATCTGTTCTATGATGTATGCAAGATTAAGGGGCATAATAGAGAAGGTTGTTGGAAGATTCATGGGTATCCTGCAGATTTCAGACCTAAGAGAAAAAGGGAGAATCAAGATCTTAGCTTACAATGTAGCTTCTGAAGGCTCACTAGGCAACACAGAGTTGCAATATCAGGCATATCAAGATCTGGAATCTCAGTTTCCTCACACCAAAAGACAGGATATGAACAAGATGGATTCATGTAACTTCACTAAGCAGCAGTATGAGCAGATACTACAAATTCTAGGCACCAGCAACAAAAACTCCACAGCTGCATCAGCTAACATAGCAGGTATAAGTAATGCCTTGTTAGTCTCTAATAATGTGTAAGACTGGATCATTGATACTGGAGCTACAAACCACATGGTGTTTGATATATCCCTGCTGGATCAAAGTTCAGTAGTTAAACATTCTAATCCAGCCAAAGTATTTCTACCTAATGGAGATGTGTCTCATGTTACACACAGAGGATCCAATACAATATCTATTGGGAGTAAAGATAAAAATGTCTTTCACATACCTCAGTTCAAGTACAATCTATTGTCTGTATCTAAGATCACCAAATAACTGGGATGCTCAGTGACATTTTATCCCAATTTCTGTGTATTTCAGGATCTTTATAGTGGGAAGGTGAAGGAGATTGGTAAAGAGCAAAATGGCTTGTATCTGCTACTCAAGAAATCTGCTGGAGCTAAAGAGGAAATAAGCTTGTCTGTGAGTCAGTCTGATAGTATAGATATTAGCTTGTGGCATAAAAGACTAGGGCATATATCTACAGGTGTTCTCAAAAGGTTACTCTCTGTAAAAGATGATAAAATAACAACTGTACTTGATAAATGTACTGTGTGTCCCTGTGCAAAGCAAAATAAGACAGTCCTTTCCCACAAGTGCTATCAAAAGTACTAAGTATTTTGATCTTATTCATGTTGATGTTTGGGGCCCATATAAGATGCCTACTGTGGATGGTTATAGGTACTTCCTTACAATTGTTGATGATATGTCTAGGATGACTTGGATCTATATGCTCAGAGTGAAATCTGATGCTTGTGCAGCTTTAAAACAGTTTTTCAGCTATGTGTCAACACAATTTGAGACTGCAGTTAAGGTCATAAAAACTGATTATGGTGCTGAGTTTGTAAACTCTTTCTGTAGAAATATGTTTCAAGATCTTGGTATGATCCATCAAAGATCTTGTGCCTATACTCCACAGCAGAATGGAGTGGCTAAAAGGAAGCATAGGCATATCTTAGAAGTCACAGTCACTAGAGCTGTAAGATTTCAAGCCAACATTCCACTGCACTACTGGGATCACTGTGTCATGGCAGCTGTATATCTTATAAACAGAATGCCTTCATCTATGCCTTCACAACAGAAAACCATCATTGAGTTACTTGAGGGTGCTAGGCTGCTTATGCTATGCCAAAATAGTGCATCAGACTGACAAACTGCAACCTAGAACCAAGACTGCAGTCCATATGGGCTACTCAAAGGTCCAGAAGGGATATATACTCTATGATCTAGATACCAGACTGTTCTTTATCAACAGAGATGTGTCTTTCAGAGAGGACATCTTCCTATTTAGAAAGCAAGGAAAGTTCAGTCCATTGTTCAAAAATACCTATGCCTCTGAAGTGTGGCCTGATGAAGCAGACACACAAATAGCTGCAGATACAAAACTTTAGAATGATCTTGAAGAAGCTGGACAGGAAAGTAACTTAGACATACAAGTAGCAGAAGAACTTATTGAAGAAGTTCAGCATGAAAAGGAGCAGATTCCAGCTGAAGTGCCTAATCAACAAGCTGATATAGAAGTTGATATACAACCTACCACACAAACTCAACCTCCAATCAGTGAAAGCACCACTAGATCAGGCAGACACACCAATCCTCCTATCTGAATGAATGATTTTGTCTCCCTAAATGTTCATAAAGATCAACCTTATGCACTCAGTAACTATGTGTCCTATGAAGGCATAAGTACTAAATACAAAAAGTATCTAGCAGCTTTCTCATCCACAATAGAGCCTTCTACCTATTCAGATGATGCTAAAGATCCAAAATGGATAGATGCTATGAAAGCTGAAATTGATGCCTTGCAGAACAATCACACATGGGACATAGTCCCACTTCCTGAGGGCAAGAGACATATAGGCTGCAAATGGATCTACAAGATTAAGTACAAAACTACAGGAGAGGTTGAAAGGTAGAAGGCAAGGTTGGTGGCAAAAGGCTACAGTCAGAAAGAAGGCATAGACTATCAGGAGACATTCTCTTCAGTGGTGAAGATGGTAACAGTAAGAACAGTTCTGTCAATTGCTGCTGCTAGAAACTGGCCAATACATCAGATGGATGTATACAATGCTTTCTTACAGAGTGATTTGTTTGATGAAATATATATGGAGCTGCCTCAATGATTTAAGAGCCACGGGAGAATCATGTATGCAGGCTCATTAAATCCTTATATGGTCTAAAACAAGCTCCAAGGCAATGGAATGCTAAACTGTCAGAAGCCCTATTGAGCTTTGACTTCAGTCAGAGTCAACTAGATCACTCACTATTCACTAGAACAACTGGTAGTGGTATTGCAGTAGTCCTGGTGTATGTAGATGATATGCTCATAACTGGGGACAACTTGAAGCTAGTAGAAGACACCAAAGATGCTCTACAGAATGCATTTAAAATGTAGGATTTGGGAGAGTTAAAATACTTCCTAGGCATTGAGTTTGCAAGATCTTCATAGGGAATCCTGATGCATCAAAGGAAGTATGCATTAGAACTAATATCTGAATCAGGACTGAGTGGAGCAAAACCTGCACCTACTCCCATAGATCCCAATACCAAACTCACCACCAAAGAATATGATGATCATGTGAAAAATCCTAAACGCTCAAATTGACAAGCTACTTGTTTATCCAGGTTCCTATCAAAGGCTTATTGGTAAACTGCTGTACTTGACAGTTACTAGACCTGACATTTCCTACAGTGTTCAGACCCTAAGTAAGTTTCTTCACAGTCCTAAACAATCTCACATGGATGCTGCATTAAGAATTGTCAGATACATAAAACTTCAGCCAGGCCAAGGAATCCTGTTATCAAGCAAGCCACAGGATACAACTACTGCTTACTGTGATGCAGATTGGGCTGCATGTTGCTTCTCTAGGAGGTCTGTTACAGGGTTCGTAATAAAGCTGGGGGAATCTTTAGTGTCCTAGAAATCCAAGAAGCAAACAACTATGTCCAGAAGCTCTGCAGAGGCTGAGTATAGAAGCCTTGCATCTGTTACAGCAGAACTAACTTGGTTAACAAGACTGATCAAGGAATTGGGAGTAGACATGCAGCTACCTATTAAAGTGTTCAGTGATAGCAAAGCAGCATTGCAAATAGCTGCTAATCCTGTCTTTCATGAAAGGACAAAACATATAGAGATAGATTGCCATTTCATAAGAGAAAAAATTCAAAAGGGGCTCATCAAGATAGAACATATCTCCAACAAGAATCAACCTGTTGATGCTCTAACAAAAGGACTAAACAGGGTTCAACATTCATACTTAATGTCCAAGCTAGGTGTGCTTGATGTATTTGCACCCTCTAGCTTGAGGGGAGTTTTAACGAGTAGTTTAGATAGGATCAGAAGTTAGTTAAAACTAGTTTAAATGTTAGTTAAGTTGTTAAGTGAGTAAGGGCAGTTTAGTAATTACCCAGTTTCCAGAAATTAGTTACAGCAGTTAGTACTGCTATATATACTCCCTCGTGTACATTACTTCAGTATTCAGTTGAATAACAATAAGCTGATTTCTTCTTCTCTCTACTCTCTCTTCTTATCATCATCATCCTTCTCTCAATTCATAACATATAGTTCTACAGACATAATTTAAGTAATTATCTTAACCATAGTTTTTAAATGAATAAAGAAGGAATGAGTTGCAATAACAATTATATGTTTGAAGAGTTCCGGAGGGTTTATACAAAAATAAAAGAAGAGCAACTTATTAGACGGTTAAGCTAATACACATAGCAATATTAAACAATAGTGGAGGGAAATCGTGTAAAAATGGAGGGAATGTGAAAAACACTAGATACGCTTTGCTTAACCCATTTATAGTGCCACCAAATTTAGGTATTTTTGTTTGTTCAATTTTTTTTAATAAATCAATTTAACATGAATTTTATTTAAATATATTCAATTATAGGTTAAAATTAAATCATTAATATTCTTGACTTAATCTAATAAAATCTCTTTTTCTTTTATGATAGTTAGTTTAATCATGATCATTTTCTTTAATTTAGTATAACGGTAAACAGGATTTTATATTGGCCGGGTATTTAGACACAAACTGCAAGCGCCGGGATCAGGCTACGTCAAATTGTAGTAAAGCCCGATTGAGCTCGGCTCACTTGACTTATTCATAAATTGGCTCTCGACCTGACCAAATTTTATTCAAGATTTGACTCAACTCTGCTTATTTAGCTTGATTAATCATCTAACTTAATTTTTCTCTTAGCTCGATCGATAAAATTGTTAATTTATATCATTTGATAGTATAGTTCAATAACTTAATTTAGCTCAATTGATTGTCTCTTAGCTCGATTGATAAAAAAAAGTTAATTTAGCATGAATAATCTTGACTGATCGTATAACTTAATTTAGCTCATCGATCGATTATTAAACTTAAGTTTTTTTTCTTAACGTTCAATAAAAGAGTTCATTTAGCTCACTCAATATAATAGTTCACTTAGCTCGATTTATCATGAACCTTAATATGGCTCGATTGATTGAGTAATTTAAGTTTTTTCTTAACTTGATTGCAAAAGAGTTAGTTAGCTCGATAGATAAAATAGTTCACCTGGCTCGATTTATAATGTAGTTTAATTTAACTCGATCTATTGTGTAACTTATGTTTTTCTTAGCTCGATCAATAAAAGAGTTCATTTAGCTCAACTGATAAAATTTAAACGACCTCGGTTAGTCGTTTTGGAAGTTAAGACTCCGATTGGCGTACCGATAATTTTAAAAAACTTCGTAATGTCCATTAGGACCTGTCTGTAAAATTTGAGCTAAATCAGACCTCGTTTGGTAGGCATCGGAAGAAGGTTTCAGTTTTTATTGTCGATAAATACTAAAAAGAGATTTTCAAGCCCGGTTTTGGTGAACGAGCTCCAATTCAAAATCCGAAAGCGCTGTTAGGTTCGTATGATTATTTGTGACTTTTGTGCTTTTTCGAAAGTGAATTTCGAGGTTGTTCGGCTAGCTACCGCTAAAATGCCGAAAGTTAAATAATTTGACCTTTCACGTCTCTTCACTACTACAAGTATGTAACAGATCGTTGCTTAATGCTTCTACGTACTTCATTTAACATTCGAGGATGAATGTTCCTAACGGGGGAAGATTGTTACACTCCGTAGGTCCAAAGTGAGGTATATCCTTCTAATGACATGTTAATAATGATTTAAGTGAGTTTAAGGTCATAATATGACCATATATGATGTTTATATTTTGAGTATAAAGTTTGGGAAAAATCGGATTTAAGTTGGGGAAAAACCGACAAAGGAATTGCCTTGTAACGAAGCTTTTTCAGCAATTAATTTCGTGCATTATATGAGGTCTTTTGGGGACATATCATATACCAAATTCAAGGTCTTGGAGTGTAGTTTTCAACACTTTTGACGGTTTATTTATACAACCTATGGATAAAATGATATGTACATCAGGATTTAGGCTAGAAAAAGAGACATAAGCGCAAAAGAGGGTTAGAAATGAAATGTTTTAGTATAAAAGAGAAATGCCTTCTCTTTTTCGACATTTTCCAGAAACCTAACAATATAAAAATCTCTTTCTTGAGTTTGAAACAAGTTTTTATGATTTTGAAGAAACAACATCAATCTTAACTCGAAATTGAAGACGGATGTCATCAAAACGCTCTACGCGATTAAGGTAACGTTATGCTACATTCAATTTCGTCTATAGCTTGAGTTTTAGAATTACTTCACGGCTAAATAAAGTGCCTAAATGTTGTATTATAGCTTGTTTAAGCTTTAAAAGGTGTGGAATTCAAAGGAAACAAGGTTTAGAAGCAAGAAATATCAAAGGTATGTAAGACTAGACCCTTCTTTTGGCAAGGCATGTATCTTGTAGCTTTTGAAGTTTTTCTTAGTTCCAAACATGGTTTTTCTTGTTGGTAACTTGTATATAATTAAGGGAACCTTGTATATACTTAATTTAGTACTAAAATCCAAGGTGAAAAGACGTTCAAATCAGCAAGACAAAACGTTTCAAAATTTAGAAAATTGTTTTGATCTTTGGAAAGTTGTTAGTATATTGATCATAACTCCTTGTACAAAATTTATATTTAGATTATTTAAGAATCCACAGAATCCTAAGACATATATCTAAAACTTTCAAGAAGACCATGAAGTCTATATCTTTGATCTACACTCTGAAAATTAGGTCGAAAGGCAGGACAGTAGTGCTGTCCAGACATTCTATCTGCGGATTTGTTATGTCATCCAGTCGTCTCATCTTGTTATCAATTTAACATGTTTATGTTATCAGTTTATCCGGGTATCCATTCCCGTGTGTAGTATAGTGCTGGTTCTGTTTTTGCGGATCATCCAGTTTTAGGGAAAACTCTGCTGAAAATTTTATGAAAATTCAAAGAGTTGGACAAATTCTGAGTTCTAGGTTGTGTCTATAATTCTATCCAGAGTTTTCTTCTCATTCCTTTGAGTCCATATCTATTTTTGCCACATGTGTTATGCCTCATACATGCTTATACTTATATTGTGATCATGTTATGTGTGATTTGGAGTCCCCCATAGAGGCTGGACATTGGGCACACAGTCCGGTCGCGTGGATATCAGGTCCCTAACCGGATTGCCTTAAGATGTGAGGAATGAAGCCTTTAGCCCTATTTGATACCATTTTCTGCTTATTGAATACAACAGGATCGTTTGACAGTGAATCCAAAGGATAAAGCGGTTGTTGAGCAACTGTGCTAACTTTGTAACAAGGTAAGTGTTTATATCCATTTCTTTGGAGGCACCTGGCCTCGTGGATTTTCTACCACGTGTTCCTTACGTGTGTAGCTGCCGATAGGCGTACTCATTACACCTTAGCTTTGGATTTACATTATATATTGTATATTATATGTTATGTCCGGTTGTTGGTATTGCATTGAGGATTTGAGCATTGTACTCTGGCTGTGAGTTGGCATCTACTTCCCGGCTGTCGATGAGAGTCTCGCGCCGGTGAAGGGTTATTATTGCATCACATTCCATTCATATGCATTATATGTCATTCATATGCATTACATTGCATATCATATTGGGTGCAGGAGTATTCCGCCCCAGGAGCAGGAGTATTCTGCTCCATTGTATCATATTGAGGGTAGGAGTATTCCGCCCCAGGAGCAGGAGTATTCCGCTCCATCGTATCACATTGAGGGTAGGAGGATTCCGCCCCAGGAGAGTGCAGGAGTATTCCACCTCAGCTTTACATTATATCGGGTGCAGGAGTATTCCGCTCCAAGAGAGTGCAGGAGTATTCCGCCTCTGGTTTATATTATATCGGGTGCAAGAGTATTCCACCTCAGCTTTACATTACTAGTCTGCCCCACTTATTGGGTCTTTTTAACTCATCCTTGTTTGTTGTTTGTTTTTTGTCTATCTATTTCGTTTCGGAAGGTTCGCTCCAGGATTGAGTTCGCCTCATTGTAAAGGAGCGAAGACGACTTCAGCTGTCAGAGTGAACCAGCTTTTATTTCGGATGGCCACCAGTTTATTGGTTATCATTTCAGTTGCATTTTGCTCCCTTCAGGATGTATCTGTCTTCTTTTGTACTCTTAGATGTCTAGTCTGGATAGCCCTAAACCTAGAATATTGGGTAGTCAGCTGTAATTTCTTTTGTATAGCTTAGAGGTATCAGTATGTCTGTTTTTTTTTTGTTTAAATCTTGTCCTTATTTGTGAATTGTTATATTTATTTTCCTGATTTAATTGGCAAGGGTTCGCCCGACGGGTCTAGGGGAGGATGTCGGGTGCCCGCACGGCCTAACCGGATTCCGGGTCGTGTCAAAAATGGTTTACTCAGCTCCATTTATCATGTAACTTAATATAGCTTGATCGATTGAGTAATTTAAGTTTTTTCTTAGCTCGATTGCAAAAGAGTAATTTAGCTCGATTTCAAAAGACTAATTTAGCTTGATTGATATAATAGTTCACTTGGTTCGATTTATCGTTTAACTTAATTTAGTTCATTTAACTTAATTTTAGATCGATTGATCATCTACCTTAATATTTTTCTCAAACGATTTATAAAAGAGCTCATTTAACTCAACTGTTGAAAGAGTTCATTTTGGTTGATTGAAGGTTTAAATTAATTTAGATCATTTAACTTAATGTTGCTCGATAGATCGGGTAAATTAAATTTTTCTTAGCTCGAGTGATAAAAAAGTCCATTAACTCGATTGATGAAAGAGCTTATTTAGGTCGATTGAATGTGTAAATTAATTTAGTTCATTTAACTTAATATAGCTCGATAGATCGGGTAACTTAATTTTTCTTAGCTCGATTGATAAAAGAGTTCGGTTAGCTCAATTGATGAAAGAGTTCTTTTAGTTCGACTGATAATATAGTTCACTTAGCTCGATTTATCATGTAACTTAATATAGCTCCATCGATTGAGTAATTTGCATTTTTCACTTTTAGTTAAGAGTAAAGTTTTTTTTTTTTTAAAAAAAAATTATAATTCTTCTAGTTGACAATAACGTAGTAGTAAAAGAAACCTTATCTTTTAATTGGAGATAAGATCTTATCTATGAATCTGAAGCAGGCCTTTTTTCCCAACTAGGGAAAAAAATCCTAATTGTTTCAAGAGCTTTGACTTGTTTGGGGATCCTTATTCAATGAATAGGACTTTGCTTATTTTGTTCGACAGTACATTTTAATAATGCACACTGATTTGATATGGAAATTCATCCCCTTGTGGGTCTCTCCTTTCCCTAATTCTTCTTCTTTTTCTCTTCCTTCTTTCTTCCCCCCCTTTCCTTTTCGTTGCTCTCTTTTTTGGTGTTGCGTCTCTATCTCAAGCAATTTTCTCTCAATTTACCCTATATCCTATGTGTTAATTCTTGAAACTTTTTGCACATTTGATTTTTCTTAGTGTGTGTAATCTTCTTCGACATCTTTATAACATTCATGCTGAAGATATGAACATTGTTGGTCTGATACCTTTCTAAAAGGCCTGCCTTCACTTTATTATATTTCCTGTTTCATCTATTAATTGAATCAAATCGTATTAGCTACATTTAAACACCACAAACTCGTCTATCTCAGTTTACTTTTGTTCTTTCTGAAGGGCAGGGCTAACTTGCCGTACATGTATTCAACCTTACTTCTCTTCGTAAAATATTTACACTCCGTTTGGATGGTCATTGTTTCATAATGTGTTGTATTGTATTGTATTATATCGTATGGTACTGTATCGTATTGTGTTGTACAGCGTTTGGATAGATTGTATTATTTATCGTGATTTAATAATTGAAAATAAAGTAAATGATAAAATGGAAATATTAAATAATAAGTGAGGGCATGATGGGTAAGAAAAATAGGTAACGACGCGATTCTACCAAGATTCGGTCACTACATAAAGTGACAGTTTTCATGGTTACATAACCATGGATTTAACGATACCATACAATGTTAATTAGAGAAACAATCAAAACAAACATCGTACACATGGTAACAATGCAATACCATACCATAGGTTACAACCATCCAGGTCCTGTGGTTTTCGTTATATCAAATATGACTTATTGCAGTATTTGAGGTCATCCGGAGGTCTTTTGATAGGTTTTGGAATGAATTTCATTTTCTGGTCTAACATCGATCAAATTTTGAATTTAATGCGTCATTTTGAGTAAACGAGCTCCATTTTGCAAGCTGTTGATTCCGTTAGGTTAGTGCAATAATTTGTAACCTGTGAGCACAGATGAGATAGAATTCCGAGATCATTGGACTAGCTTCAACATTAAAGTCCATTTCTTAATATGCGGTTACAAACATAAGCAGAGGGTTTTTTAAGTCCTGCAGCAATCTACCCCTATTTGGCTTACACTAGATATATGAGGATTTGGTTGACTTTTTAGCTTACATCAGTAAGCACTATGTTGACACTTACAACTTACACTAGTAAGCAATAAGAAATACAGTTAATACACCAGTTAACAAACACCGGGTAATACAGTTGATAACTTACACCAGAATTAGTCTAAACTTACACCAGAAGTAGTCTTTCTTCCAAAGTGCTGATTGTTGCAGCAGCAGAAATAGTCTTTATTCCAGAAGTACAATTGATACACCAGTAAACAAGCACCAGTAATATAGTTCTTGATAACTTGCACCAGTAAACACTAGTTTAGAATGAAAAAACCAGCAACTTTGTTTTTCAGCTCCAAACATCAATAAAGCTAAAAACTAATGTCAAGTTTCTAACTCCAAGTGAACCCAGAATTTGACGAAATCAATTTCAACAAGTTATAAATGACGAGATGAATATATAGGTGCCTTAAAATCTGAAGTCGGACCTCAAATGCATAAAATGAGGGGTTAGGTTCATTAAGTCCAAAAATGACGGTAAAACCAACCAGTGCGCCAAGAGGCGAAACTGATCAAACAAAGCCGAAATTTACTTTTGAAAATTTTTACCGGTCACAAATAGTCATACAAAGCTAACGGGATTTGCTGATTTCCAAATAGAGCTCATTTACTCAATGCGATATAATAAGTCTATTTTCTAGTCGGTTACGAATCCGAAATTGAAACGTCGTTCCAAAACCTATCAAACGACCTTCAAATGACCTCAAACTTTGCAGGCAAGCTATAAATGACCTAACAAAGCTTTTGAGGCAATCGTCACATTAAACAAAGCACAATTCTCAAATCGACCGTATGGATCTTACACAATGGGAAAAAATTCCAGCATCATATTTTGGGTTAATTTCACCGGTGGTCACTGAACTATTGCTTCATTACCACAAAGTCACTTTTGTTTCATTTGTTACCCAAAAGTCACTCAACGTTGCTCCGGTCTACAACAAAGCCACTCAAGCCGAATTTTATTTAAAACTTGCCGGAAAAATGACGTGGCATCATTAATTAAAGATAATTTTCTTAATTAATTTTTCTTCTATTAATCTAATTACTTAACCCATTATTCTTATTCTACCCAACCCAAATACATTTCTCTACGTCATCATCGTACATAAACATTTCATACTGATATTATTTCTCTTTGCTTATGTTTCGTATTGAATTAATTAGTTAATCAAATTGAGTAATGTCAGACAAATTGGTTATGCAAAAAGGGGAAATGAGGAACGGGGAATGAATAAAAATTAACGAGCTTAGATCGGTTTGGTTCGACTTTTTATTTATGAAATCAAACTAGTTATGTCGATTTTTTAAAATTTTAAAACCAAAATAACAGCTCGTTTGGACTGTTGTTATGTATATTTCATAATGTATCTACTGTATTATACTTAATGTTTTGTTGAGTTCAACGTTTTGATAGATTATATTGTTTGCAGTCATTTCATGATATAACATACTAGTAGATAAAAAATGAATTTACAATATTGCCAAGAAAATAATAAGATACAGGATAGAGTTACTATAAAAAAGATAATATGGCAAAAAGGAAGTAGTAAAATGTATTTGGGTTGGGTAGAATAAGAATAATGGGTTAAGGAATTAGATAATAGATAAAAATTTAATTAAGAAAATTATTTTTAATTAATGATGCCACATCATTTTTCCGGCAAGTTTTAAACAAAATCCGGCTTGGGTGACTTTGTTGTAGACGAGAGCAAAGTTGAGTGACTTTTGGGTAACAAATGAAACAAAGTGACTTTGTGTTAATGAAACCATAGTTCAGTGACCACCGGTGAAATTAACCCTCATATTTTTCATTACAGCAGCACTTTAGAAGCTCCAAAAACCAGTAAAGTTAGCAGATAATCTCAAGTCTCGGGCACTACCAAAAAAATCAGCAATGACAACAGCCATTTTTGCTGCACCAGCTTATAAAATCATCAATATAGCAGCGAAGTTTCAGTAGTAGCTTACACTATCAAAGAAAACAACATTAATACTGCAGCAGCAGCTTAAATAAAACAGAAAAAACAGCACCTATATAGCTATAGCGCCAGCAGTACATTTAAAAACCACCATAAACCATCTTGTGTGTGCTTCATAACTCCGCTATGACATATTTTTGAAATGTGACAAATGAAGCCTCGATTATGGGGTCTGAACACAAATAGTGAACTTCATAAGGCATTGTTATACAGAGAAAAAAAATCCTATACTTGTTTGTTAAAAGGAACTAACATAATAAATTTGAGCCAGATAAAACAAGTTATTGTCATAAAAAGAAACAACAGTTATTGTGACGTTTGGTAACTTCCACAAATTATACGGATTTGTGGCAGTTGACCAAAGCCTCCACAAATTAATGCATTATGTTGGAGGTCATGAAAAACCCCCGCAATTTACATTTGGTAACCTCCACAAAAATATATAAATTTGTGTCATTTTATAACAAAACCTCCACAAAATGAACCTCCGCAGTTTTACCTCCGCAAATTTAGCCTTTTCTTGTAGTAACGAAAATGGTCGTCACAACAAAATATTTTTTCTGCACAGTCATTTGACCTGGAGTTTTGGCAATTTGAACTCATTAGTTTTCGTTTGCCTAGCATACTGTTCTTATTCACAATATAATTTGTGTATTCTAAGAGGTTTTAAATATCTGAGTTTCTTTACTAAAGAAATGGACTTATATGCAAACATTGAAATAATGTTACTTTCTCTAATATAATACATTATTTAAAACTTTGCGTCCACTAGTTGGTGGCGAGTCTGTAAAGTGCCCAAATTAAAGGACATGTAATTGAGGTGGCTCAAAATAGGTGTTGAGTATATGATGATAATAAACAAAATGTACTTGTTACATTGAATTAATTAAGACCTTAATTGTGGAACTAGTTTTTTTTTGAATTATTGGTAATTTGGTGAATATAATTTAATTGCTAATTTTGGTGAAATTATTGTATGGCTGCCTTATGGATTAAGCTAAGTATTCTTGATAAGATTCTTTAGCTATTTGTTTATGTGCAGGATTTGGAGAATGAAGTAGAGTTGGAGTAGAACTCTATGAAATCCAAAATGATAAGGAAACGGGATTAGAATTAAGGCTATATGGTTATCCCTAATATACTTGGACTTTGTTTTACTTATCAGGTCTTTATCTATAAAAGAAGTCCATGTAGATATGAAGAAAAGTCGTCCAAAACACTTCAGTAAAAAGAGAGTCTGAGCATTCAAGAGAGAAAATATCTGAAGCTGTTGGAACGGGCGTTGGAACAGTCTGGACAAGTGTTCCATCAAGTCATTTAGAATTGTTTGAGTCCAGTTCTTAGTTCATGTATTAGGCACTTAAATTGTAATCTCGTTCAGCTTTTTAGAAGCACTTTTTGAGGTTGTAATCTGGAGTTAAAATCCCATTGGGTAAAGAGCTTAGAGTTAAGTTCTTTGTGTTCCAAGTTAGGGTAGTTTGGAAGGGTAGCAACAGTCTAGGATTGTTGTTGTGTAAGGGCTTAGAGTTAGGTCCTTGGGATTATCTTTGTAATCCGAGTTTGGCTCGTTTGTTTAGTGGATTGGTTGAAATTCCCACAGGGGTGTGGGTCGTGGTTTTTTACACCTTTGAGCGAGGGTGTTTTCCACGTTAAAATCGCGTGTGCCTCGTCTACTTTTGCTCGTTTATTGCCTTGTTAAACTGCTGTTGGAACACCCATAGGAACTGTTCCAAGTGAGTTGTTCTAACTTAGTCTAAAACTTAAAAAGAGGCAAAAATCGTTAATGACCCAATTCACCCCCTCTTGTGTCGAGTGTACTCTAAACTAACAATAGGATTATTCCATCTGCCATAGCTTCTATGAATAATAAGAGTACAAGACATGTTTGGTTTTTAAAAAGTATTTTGAATATGTTTGTCTGAGTTATATACACCTTTTGCAAATACTTTGAAAAGGTTTGTCGTACTTGGAGTCTGTCTTGATCCCTTTTTAGGAGAAGTTTTAAGTTCATTGTACTATTAGCTAGCAGGAGATAAAATATGAAGACCAATAACAAGTGATGATATTACAAATATCGACTATGCATTTTTAGATTAAGTATACAGATGATATTCATCCTTATGATATTCTCAATTATAATACATGTAATATTATGTCTCGTTAATTGAGCTATACTCAATTTTTGAATTTCTATAGATGAATATAACTTTATTTTTAAGGAAAATTGTAGATGAACAATCTTAATTAAGGAATTGGACAGATCATTTGCATATGTTCTATAAGGCGAGTCCCGAGCGTTGGACGTTGGGCGTGCTCTGGGCGCTTGAGGCGTAAGTCGTACGGATCTAAGCCCCACCCGAAAGTCTCATGGCGTTTTACAAGTGCCCCGCCCCGGGACGAGTCCCGGGCGAGTCCCAAAACTGCCTTTTAAGACAGATTCTATTTCTTAAACTCTTCGCCAAATCAAACACCGCCACATAAATTGGGACAGAGATAGTAATAAAATGGGAAAATGTCCAAATTAGCCCTTTACTATCTAAAATTGATCAATCTTATTCGTTATATATCATATTTGGATCCGTTCATACTATGGAATCGTCTAATATTTACTCTTGTTATGGAGCTGTGACTTGAAATGGGACTTCTGTTTCCAAATACAAATAGAGTTACTCCTTTTAAATAATACTACTAGGATAGATTTAACCATGCATGCTTCATGCTTGTCAAAGTAGTTTATATGATCATAATTAGCCAGGGTCGACACTTTCTTTGCTTAAAGTTTTCTTTTATAGCTTAGTGGTCATGATTTTAATACTGGTATCTTCTCCATTTCCTACAAATTAAGTTCGACTTCCAACTCCAAGTCAAACGAACTCAATTAACGAGACTTCTATTAATAACCCATCCAAGCTTATATGAGCGAGCCCTTCTTCTGAAAGGAGAGTATACATTTATCGATAAAGAATATTACTCCCTCTGTCTTATTTTATTTGTCCTCTTGCCTTTTCCACGTCCCTTAAGAAAATATTAATGATAAAGTCTTTTTGACTATTTTACCCACCATATTATTCCTCTTCAATAAATATTATCTCTAGTTATATTTTCAAGAACAACAATTATCAAGGGTAAAATGGAAAAAATTGGAAAATTTTACCTTGAATTCCTAACTGGACAAATATTTTAAGACGGTTATTTTTAGTAAGGAGGACAACTAATTTGAGACGGAAGGAGTACATCCGGTAGCCCAACATTTTTAATAGACAAGCGTAAAAAAGTGAGATTTCTAATTTAGATAATAAAATAAGTTTACTATTCCAACGGATAAATGTCATTCGGGGTGAAAAAGTTTACATTATCTAAGCATATAATGTTACAGTTTAAGTTAAATGCATTGTCGGTGTACAAAATTTCTTACATCATCAAGTAAAATTTACATGCTATTGCAGGTTACCCTATCTTTTCCACTTTTTTCTTTTTTTTTTTCCTTCTAAAATAAATCATTATCTGCACTATCTCTTTTTTCCAAAACCATCCGCATAATTAACTAGATTTTCTCCTCCAAATTAATCACTCCTTTCAAAGTGTACTTCAAGTTTCGGCAAGCCAATATTCCGACAAAACTCTAAGCATGGCGTGTCTGTAGACATTGACATTTACTTGGAGGCTACCCCACCAAATCCTAACTCATTCCTATAAAAAGGGGTCAATATTCTCTAGCAAAGGCATCTCCAAAATTCCATAAACACTTGAGATATTAAAAAAGATGTCAAAACACATGTCAAATATGTCATTTTCAAGTTCATCAAGGAGATACAAATTTAAACATCATACACGTCAAGTTTAGAACCACAAGATTCAAAGGAGAATTTAGCACATTACACACATCTTTAATTTAGAAACACAAGACTGAAAATCTCCTTATATTTTTTAAACTTCATATCCAGTCGAACTAAAACACTTTAATTTGCTGTTGTTGTTGGCGGCTACTAGCTTGTGTTGTAGTCCACGACGCAGCTCCAACGGCTCCGTCGCGGGACCTTGATTGTACTGAAACAGATATGGTCGCTGCTCCGCCCATTGCCAGTGCTGCATCTTTTTCCAGCGGCGGTGCTACCTTTTTGGATATTTTCTAGTAGCTATAAGTCGGATCTATAATTTATGGTTGTTTATCCATTGTGTAAATGGCGGATGTTATATGTATGAACGTACATACACTACACGTATAATGGAACATACAATTGTATATATCGTGTATGTCCTATATATGAACGTACATATACTAGACATACAATTCTATAAAATGGACATATCAAATTGTATGTATGTTTTTCATTTGTATAACATGTATATGTCTATTATATGCATTATATATATAGTGGAGAAATACTTATAAGTATAAATAATTTAAAAAGATGAAAAACAATTTTGACAACCGATGGGTGGCTGGGGTAGGAGACAGAGGCGTGGGGTTGCCTTAAGAAAGCAAGAGAATCTAAAGTTTTCACCTTTTTAAGTATTTTGCTATATTTTTAAAAAAAAAAAGTATTTCTATATTTAAAAAATGGTGTTATGTTACTATTGTTGTTCAAGTAAAATGTTAGTTTGTATAGTTATGTATAAGCACTAAAAAATACTGAAAAGTCTAGTAAAATTTCCGAGGACGTTTGAACCGACCATAAATGTTTTATGCGATTTAGTACAACGTCCCAGGAAAATTTCCTGGCCCGCAATATGAAGCTCCACGAAAATTTCTTGCAAGTTCAAACAAAACCTGAGGAAATTATTTTGGAGCTTAGTTCAAATTCCCCTAAAAACTTTTAGAGAACTAGCCATATTTAAGAAACACGTGAAAAATTCAATAATTTTTTTCTGAGACTTTTGAACTACAACTCTCAAAATCCCAGTATTTTCTACTGGGACTTGCTAAATATAAAGTCTCAGTATAATATACTGCAACTTTACTTATTTAAGTTCAAAAGTCCTAGTAAAAAAATATTGGGACTTTTAATAATATGAAATCCTAGTATAATGTATTGCAACTTTGAACATGTTAGTTCAAATGTCCTAGTGAAAAATAATAGGACTTCAAAGATAAAGCATCCTGGAACTTTGAACGAAACCCCAACAAATTATGAAGCTCCACGTAAATTTTCTAGAACTTTGAACTAAACTCCAGCAATGTTATAGGAGTTTTGTTTTGTATATTTTAAAATCTTGCTATTTTTCTTAAAAGTATAATTATTGGCTGATTCTTTTTTAGTATTGTGAAAATTACCCCAAGTTGCCAAATTTTTTTATGCCAATAGTCTTAAAATATGGCGTATTTTTCAAAGAAAAATGGCAACAATAGACAATATAGGGGGAAGACACGTTTAATATAAATCTCCCAAACAGGCATCCAACTTTGAGCAATGGAAGGTTGAAGCGAGAAGGTTTTGTTGTATCTCCACGGTGTGGGAGATAAGAACGACTTGTGGTATTGCGTGGAGTTTGAGTTTACAAAAGAGAAAATCGGCATATTACATGCTGGTGAAAGAAAGAAAATCCGCCTGCCTAGCCAAAAGATTTCTCCGGTTGCGTTGCTTGATCATGATGATTATGGAACTGGAGATAGCTGGGAAGTTTTCTGGTGACGACATCTACTGGTTTGGTGCAGTCAGTTGTCCTAAACCTGGGAGGATTGTCCCTTGTACCAGATTGCGTAAGCATAACATCAATGATCCCAACTATTCCGTTTGGGAAACCTTATCTACTTCCATGAAAATTCCCCGTATTTCGCCATTTCTCACGGCCGTTGGTAGAAACCAGCTATGTGTTGTGGCTGGCACTCAGCACTGTCCAGGTAGTGATGATGAGGGTTGGAACAAATGTGGTGAGATATACGACATTGACAACAAAACTTGGACATTCATTGATGCCGAGTACAAAGATGTTAGTTCCTATGACACTTTCTTTCAAGCTTCTCTTGTGCATCATGGGGCTGGTGGGTTACATTCTTACATCATCATCAAGTAAAATTTACATGCTATTGCAGGTTACCCATTCTTTTCCACTTTTTTTCTTTTTGTTTTTCCTTCTAAAATAAATCATTATCTCTAATATTTCTCCAAAACCATCTGCCTAATTAACTGGATTATCTCCTCCAAATTAATCACTCCTTTCAAAGTGTACTCTAAGGCTCCTCTTCAAGTTTCGGCAAGCAAATACTCCGATAAAACTTTAAGCATGGCGTGTTTGAAGACATTTGTCAATATTAGGGCTTCTATAAAATGAGCATACTAGGGTTACTTGGAGGTTACTCCACCAAATTCTAACTCACTCATGTAAAAAGGGGTCAATATTATCTAGCAAAGGCATCTCCAGAATCCCATAAACACTTGAGATATTAAAAAAGATGTCAAAACACATGTCAAATATGTCATTTTCAAGTTCATCAAGGAGATACAAATTTAAACATCATACATGTCAAGTTTAGAACCACAAAATTAAAAAGACAACTTAGTACTAGCTGGTGTTCTGGTCCACGACGCAGCTCTAGCGGCTCCGTCGTCGAACCTTGATGTTACTGAAATAGATATGGTCGCTGCTCCGGCCATTGCCAATATAATGTTGCTTCTTTTTACAGCGGCGGTTCTACCTTTTTGGATATTTTCTAGTAGCTATACGCTGGATCTACAATTTATGGTCCTTTATATATAAACAGTAGATGTCATATGTATGAATCTACATACACTATATAAATTGGACATACAACAATCCATCCATCCATTGTATATAACGTGTATGTCCTATGTATGAACATACATACACTCGACATACGATTATATACAATGGACATACATCAAATTGTATGTATGTTTTTCATTTGTATAACATATATATATCTATTATATACATTGTATAAATAGTGGGAAAATACTTACTATATAAGTATAAATAATTTAAATAGAAAAAAAGAAGAGAAAAACAATTTCGATAACCGGCGGGGTGTAGGAGGCAGGGGCTATGGTTGCCTTAAGGAAGCAAGGGAATCTAAAATTTTCAATTTCTTAAGTATTTTGCTACGTTTTGAAAAGCACAAAGAAAGTATTGCTATATTTTAAAAATGGTGAAATGTTGTTGTTTAAAGAAAATTGTTAGTTTGTATAGTTATGTATAAGAAAAAAAAAAAAAAGGAAAATTCCAGTAAAATTTTCGAGGAAGTTTGGATGGACCCAAAATAATTTATGCGATCTAGTACAATGTCCTAGGAAAATTTCACTCCCGAAAAAATTTTGCAAGACTTTTTGGAGTTTAGTTCAAATTCCCGTAAGAACTTTTAGAGAACTAGCCATATTTAAGAAAACACGGGAAAAATCCAGTAAAAAGCGGGACTTTTGAACTACAATTCTCAAAATCCCTGTATTTTTTACTAGGACTTGCTAAATATAATGTCTTGGTATAATATACTGCGACTTTACTTGTATAAGTTCAAAAGTCCTAATAAAAAATACTGTGACTTTTAACAATATGAAGTGCTAGTATAATGTATTAGCACTTTGAACATGTAAGTTCAAATGTCCTAGTAAAAAATAATGGGACTTCAAATATGAAGCTTCAGGAAAATTTCTTGGGACTTTGAATTAAACCCCAACAAATTTTATAGGAGTTTTGTTCAAATTCTTAGGTTCAAATATGAAGCTGCAAGAAAATTTTCTAAAACTTTGAACTAAACTCGAACAAATTTTATAGGTGTTTTGTTCAAATTCTCGAGATTTTGTTCAGTATATTTTCAAATCTGGCCACTTTTCTAAAAGTATAATCAGCTCGGAAATTAGCTAGTCTTCAAAATTGCCCCAAGTTCCGAGAGTATTTTATGCGGATAGTCTTAAAATAACACGTATGATTAAACCATGACTACTTTTCTGAACAATTTGTAATGGTTAGGCTTAAAAACTAGTTAGCCATCAAAATTTTACAAATAAATGCTTTGGAGTAATATTTGAAATATTACTTCAAATTTTAATTTGTTTATAGGATTTGTGCAAAATTTAAAAGCTAAAATATTAAATTTTTAAATTTTGGTTGAGAGTAGTATTTTTGTAAGGCTTGAACTGTGTTTCAAGTAAAATGTATGTCCAAACACAAATTGAAGTTGTAAAAGAAATTCAAAGTTTTCAACTTTAAAAAGTGAAAAATTCAATCAAAGTCCGAATGCTAGCTTACACTAATCTATTAAAAAAATAAAATATGGTAAACTTTGAGTTTTATCATTGAATTAAAAGAAAAAAAGAAAAAGAAAGAAAAAAGAAAAACGGCAACAATAGACGACACGTTTAACCTAACTATATAAAATCTCCCAAACAGGCATCCAACTTTGAGCAATGGAAGGTTCAAGCGAGAAGGTTTTGCTGTATCTCGTGTGTAGTGGAGCTGAAGTGGAGTCTTGGTATCGCGTGGAGTTTGAGGCGGCCTTCCCGAAGACACAAGAGGATATCCTCCACGAGCCCGAGATAAAGTTATCTAAGGTTGGAGAAATATGTCGAAACACTTATGGAACTTCAGGCGGCTGGGACGTTATTGGTGACTACATATACAGGGTTGGTGGTTGGAGGCACACTAAAAGTATGAGGATGTCCGTTTGTAAAGATTTACTTAAGCATAACATGAATCATTCTCACCCTTCCTTTTGGGAGATTGAATCTTCGTCAATGAATATTCACCGCAAGGCGCCCTTACTCGTTGCATTACCTGGTAACCGTCTATGTGTTGTGTCGGGGTCTGAATGGCGCGCGGCTCATGATTTTATTGATCCTGATGATTATGAAGATCGTTGTGGTGAGATCTACGACCTCAACAACAAAACTTGGACACCCCTAGAGGACCCTTACGATCTGGTTTGCCACTATGATACTTTTAATCAGGTTTGTCTTGTGGAAAAAGATGGGGGTGAGGAGCCAACTCAAGTCGTATTTTATTCCTTGGCTGATGGCTCTGTGGTGTTTCTGGATATAACTGGTGGTGGTGGTGGCGCAACATCAAAGAAGTATGCTCACTTTGATATATGGCCAATTGAACTTGATGTGCTGGAGCCGAAGCCTCTTCCAAAAGGTCTCAATTTAAATCATCGTGAAATTAGCATGCTACATTGTGTTATCTCCACTGTGCGGGCAGTGTTCACTAGCAACACATTCTATTGGTTGACCCCTGACCTGCGCGTGATTGGATATGACACTCGGCGTGAAACATGGCTCCGATCTCACTCTCTTAAAGAGCAATTACCCTTAGTGAATTATGGCATCGAAGGTTTCAACCCCCCACCTTAGTCGGCCTGGGAAATGAAAAGTTTTTGGTGATTGCTGCTGATGATAATGCTATTCGAAAGTTAACAATGGCCTCCCTCACGGTGGCCAAAGTAGAAGAATCTTCTCTTTTAAGTGTGTCAGTGGGATCCATTCGGCCTTTATCCTTTGATGACCTTTCTTTTCATCTCCTTTGGGACTGCAAGGCAATGTGAGTATTTATTTTTCATTCCTTGTAGTCTTGACAAGTAAAGCTAACCAGTTTAGTTGTTCTAACCCCATGATCAACTTTGACCTGTTGAGTTGGGATAATTAACATCTATAGTGAACTTGAGGGAAAAAAATATGCAAACTTCTCTTTTTGTTGTACTCCATCATACACCGGATCTTTACTATATGCCTTTTTGTCTTATTTGATACATCTCTTTTGAATAGGGCGTTGGATGCGGGGGAAGATGTTGAGGGAACTAACCTCTTGTCTTTTGTCAAAGAAGTATTGAAATCCCATTTATGTTGCTTTTGAATTAGCAGTCTTAGTACACAATATACTAATATCATGAGCAACAACCTCTCTACTTCAAATCGAGATAGGAGTAAAGTCTGCATATATTTTATCCTTCACAGACCAACTTGTGGAAATATACTGGGTTTTTTGTTGTTGTAGTACACATATAATACCAAATGGATCTTAGCATTTGTCATACTATGATGATGATTTTACTTTGGGGAAGGCCAACACTATAATCTGATAGTTGTATGATTAAAATGCATAGAAATGAGAAACGTAAATTAGTTTCCACTGGAATCTTTATCTTGCCTTTTTTGTCCTTCCTTGTGCCGTTTTGTTTGCTTGAGTTTTGCTGACTCGTTTTCTTGACATTGAGTGTTGTAGGTTGATAGCAAATTCCGATTCCACTGTAGCTCATTCTGCTTCTGCTGTTTCCCCTCTCTCTGCAAAGAAAGAGAATGTTACACCGGCTAGCACCAAAATTGCGGAATTGACTGAATCAAGGCAAGAGTTGCTCAATAGGATTGAGAGCTTGAAAACGGATCTTCAAAGCTGGAGACTGGAGCTGGACGGACAAGTAAAGGTCTATCGCGATGAATTGTCGGATCTCAAGAAATCACTCAATGTTGATGTGGAGCAACTTAGATCCGAATTTCAAGAGTTAAAAACAGCACTTCAACAACAGCAGGAAGATATCACTGCAAGCTTAAGAAACTTAGGGCTTCAGGATGTCTCTGAAGAAACAAAAGAGGCAGAAGATGCAGATGCCAAGCTTGATAACAATGAAGAGAATGCCCAGGATTTGCAAAACTGGGTGTTGTTGAACAATATTGGGTGATCTGCAATGGAGTTGTTGGATTTCATATTATTGCCTCTTTTCTGTATGGAGAATTATAGGATGATGAGGTTATTTATGGACAAAATATGAAAATAAGGTGCATCCATTTTCTCACTATGGTGGCATTTTGTTTTAAACCAGCACTCAAGTTGCTGCCGGGATTTTCTTTTGGTGAGATTGGGGATTATTCTACGTGTCAGGAGATTTGAAAGTGGTATTACTCAAAACAAGTTTTGAATTCAGTACTTCGCTCTAGGAGTTCTGTTGTACTAATCTAGGAATAAGTAAAACTTCTATTTAAAGTTGTTTGATAACTACCAATGTAAAACTTGTGGTGGCATTCCTTTCAGGCAACAAAATTTGCAATTTCTGTGATTAGCAAAGTTGTTTATTTTGTGCTCTAGCTGTACGTGAATGTGCTGCAGTGTGATGTACTTAAAAGTGTATCAGATTGTGTCTTATATTGACTTATTAAGCTTTGCCTTCTGGTGCTAAGATAACTTCGTAATTTTAACTGTTGTTTTTCATCCTTTTTCTGTTTCTCCTCCTTGGTGTGGTTGGTATGTTGAAAACATCTCATGGGCAAGTAAATGTGGATGTCCATTGTTATGAATTAAGTACTCCCCGTTCCAATTTATGTGGCCGAGTTTGACTCGACATAGAAGTTTAAGAAGTAGATGGTGACTTTGTAATGTTTCAAAACTCCCTTGTTATTATTGAGCCATTTAAATATATTGATGAGATGGATTGATTTCTTGTGTTTCTTCTCCATATATTAAGGGCCCATTACAGGTTACGGTTCTAAAATTTAAGTGTAACTTTTGAGAAACTCAAGCTTAATATGTTTCATCTTCCAAAATGTCTTCATAGGTGAAAAATCTTGGGCTTTCCGGTGAGGTTATTGAGAAGCTTATTCTACAACATCAAGGCTTCTGAAAAGACTGAGCTGCTTAAGAATAATGCATCGAGTTGAAAAGGATTTACATATTCCTCAGAGATCAAGCTTATTTCTTTTTTGATTGCTATAAGGTTGTCTCATTGATGAAGCAAGCAATGCTGGAGTAAATTGTCAGAGAGGAAGCTACAACTACTGATTATGTAAAGAAAACAAAAAAATCTACAATGGCTTCTGTGTCATTTGCGAATTGCAATAGTCATGACTCATGTTACACCAAAAAAAAATAAAAAATTTAAGATATACATTTCACTTAATAATAATTACAGATACCGTTTTGCTTTCAAAATATTTAGCATTTTTTATTTCCAAATGGTTCACCATACAGTAAAGGGGATTGAATTCCAAATTTTCACCTTGTCCTTTTATTGATCCTGATGATTATGAAGATCGTTGTGGCTCACCTACGACCTCAACAACAAAACTTGGACACCCCTAGAGGACCCTTACGATCTGGTTTGCAACTATGATACTTTTAATGAAGTTTGTCTTGTGGAAAAAGATGGGGGTGAGGAGCCAACTCAAGTCGTATTTTATTCCTTGGCTGGTGGCTCTGTGGTGTTTCTGGATATAACTGGTGGTGGTGGTGGTGGCACAACATCAAAGAAGTATGCTCACTTTGATATATGGCCTATTGAACTTGATGTGCTGGAGCCGAACCCTCTTCCAAAAGGTCTCAATTTAAATCATCATGACATTAGCATGCTACATTTTGCTATCTCCACTGAGCGGGCAGTGTTCACTAGCAACACATTCTATTGGTTGACTCCTGACCTGCGCGTGATTGGATATGACACTCGGCGTGAAACATGGCTCCGATCTCACTCTCTTAAAGAGCAATTACCCTTAGTGATTTATGACATCGAAGGTTTTCAACCCCCAACCTTAGTCGGCCTGGGAAATGAAAAGTTTTTGGTGATTGCTGCTGATGATAATGCTATTGGAAAGTTAACAATGGCCTCCCTCACGGTGGCCAAAGTAGAAGAATCTTCTCTTTTAAGTGTGTCAGTGGGATCCGTTCAGCCTTTATCCTTTGATGATCTTTCTTTTCATCCCTTTTGGTACTGCAAGGCAATGTGAGTATCTATTTTTCATTCCTTGTAGTCTTGACAAGTAAAGCTAACCAGCTTAGTTTTTCTAACCCCTGATCAACTTTGACCTGTTGAGTTGGGATAATGAACATCTATAGTGAACTTGAGGGGAAAATATATGCAAACTTCTCTTTTTCGCTGTACTTCATCATACACTAGATCTTTACTAGTATAGCCTTTTTGTCGTCTTTTAACTTTAGCGTTCAGTGCTTAGTTCCCCTTTTCCCCCTCTTTTGAGTGAACTAATCTTTTATCTTTAGTCAACGAAGCATTGAAATCCCATTTATGCTGTCTTAGTACGCATTTGTCAAATACTATCTTTAATTACTATATGCCTTTTTGTCTTCTTTGATACATTAACTTTAATGTTCAGTGCTTAGATCCTAGGGGGGTGGGTGTGAGGGAAGATGTTGAGGGAACCAACCTTTTGTTTTTAGTCAAAGAAGCATTGAAATCCCAATTATGGTACTTTTGAGTTAGCAGTCTTAGTACTAATTATAAAACCAAATGGATCTTAGCATTTGTCAAATACTATGATGATAATTTTACTTTGGGGATCTGATAGTTTTATGATTATTATGTATATAAAATGAGAGACGCAAATTAGTTGCCACTTGAATCTTTTTCTTGCCCTTTTTCGTCCTTCCATGCACCGTTTGTTTGCTTGTGTTTTGCTGACTGGTTTTCTTGACATTGGGTGTTGTAGGCTGTTGAACAATACCCGGTGATATGCAATGGAGACCTTTTGGTAAGGAGTTGTTGGATTTCATATTTATGCCTCTTTTATGTTTGGAAAGTTATAGGATGAGGAGGTTATTTATGGACGAAATATGAAAATAAGGTGCATGTTGTAAAACTAATAGTAAAGTAGTGCAAGAACAAGACAAAATATATGAGAGGAGAAGGAAGAACTTGTATTATTCTCAAAGTGTTTCAAGTGTGTCTTCCATAGAGCCAAATGTGCTCTATTTATAGGATACAAATACATAGGTTACAAATCAACCCAAAGGTTGCAAGAATTAAGTAGGACACAGTGGGGAGGATTTATGTAGGAGAAAGTAATCATAAGTTAGTGGTGAGTAGTGATCATCCACATTAACACAAATACATGGATTTACAACACTCCCCCTTGGATGACCATTTTGAAGGTAATGTGCCTCGTTAAAACCTTACTAGGAAAAACTCTGTGGGAAAAAGCCCAGTGAAGGAAAAAGAGTACACACTTCCTTTAATACGCCTTTAGAGCTGCCTCATTAAAAACCTTACAAGTAAAACCCAAGTGGGATAAAACCTTGTTAAGGGAAAAAGAGTGCAGCGCGTATTTTACTCCCCCTGATGAAAACATCATTCAATATCTTGAAGACGATACATTCCAATCTTGTAAATAAGCTTCTCAAATGTTGAGATTGGCAATGACTTAGTGGACAGATCCGCCAAACTATCACTGGAGTGAATTCTTCGGCATTAACTTCATCATTCTTTTTGAAGATCACGACTGAAAAGGAATCTTATTGAATATTTGTCTCCTCAATTGTATCTTCCTTTTAGCTGAACTATCCATGTAATATTTTATATAATATTATTGGGATTCTCGTCTTCAAAGAAATACCACATCGTTGTTGAATATTTTGAGTCCTTAATCTCAATCACCAATATTGTCGCATAGCTTCAAGCATGGCTATTATCTCTTCATAAATGGAAGATGTAGCAGCAACAACTGATTTTATAAAATGACATAATATAGGTATTCTACTACAACAAATAAATACCAAGTTGATATCGGACTTTGTGGATCAAGTAGATACCATGTATTCTTCCGATGTCTTCGCATTGAGGAAGAACTAAATCTTACCAATAAGCTTATAACAAAAGCTATAACTAGTGGAGTATATTTGGTAATATACTTCAACGCACCAATTGCATTAAAATATAATATTTCAATATCAAGAAGCTCGCAAATGCAATTTTACCACATGTTGCCGGATTGTTTTAATCCGTATAAATATTTATGAAGCTTCATTGAATAGGTTTCCTGGGAACCTTTACATGCTTCAAGGATTTTGAATCCTTCAAGGATAAATATATTGTTGCTCAATGAGCCATATAAAAGGCTATTGCAACATTCATACGCATATCAAGTCTTTCATGCACTGCCATACATATAATATACCTGAAGGTGATTGCATCCACCAAAAGGAGAATATAGCTCCATATACTCAATGTCAGATTTTTGTGCCTCAAGTCGTACTTTATATTTAACGACTTATTATTATCAATATTTTTGCACAAAAATATCTTTGTACACCACTGGCTTTGCACCTTCAGGTGTTTGGACTATAGGTCCAAAAACTCCACGTCACTCGAGTGAAACCAATTTTTTCTTGAATGCGTTTTGCTATTTTTGGCCAATAATTTCATGTCTGTATTCCTAACAGACTTAAGCTCAAGATCCTCATAATCATATAATATTGAGCTTTATAATATATATAAGATATCGTCGACGATAATTTCATATCTCAGTTCCCAATCCGACATAACATATTGAGATCTCTTCACATTCATAAATTTTCAGGTACCTGAACCTCTACTGATGAGGTTTTATGAAGTGTTATGTCGTGGACTCTTCTAGAGCCCCGCCTCCTTATTTGACCATCTCAAATATTTGCTCCTTTCCTTTTTCAAGGATTTATCTTTTGGAACCGAGTGGTCTATCACGCTTCAAGCGTGCCTTAGACTCATTGACATAAATAGATTGTCTCACCAGGACATCAGGAGCATTAACAGCTGGAATATAATATTTTTCTTTAGGTCAGTGATTTGTCTGGCAATGACTTGCATTATCTTTGTATGAGGATCATAATCAAATGACAATTTAATTTATTTATTCCTCAGCTGCATTAATTTCTCCCCCTAATGTTAGTCAAACTAACATTCGTTCCCAACCTTATATGGGATCCATCTTTGTGCATTGCGGTGGAGCAATTGATAATATACCGCACATTAAAATTATTAGATGGAAAATATTTGATTCCTGACCCTGAACCAATTATGAGGGGGAATTCATTTGGTGGCATGTCGCGCACAAGTGCTGCTTTATGGATATACCATATTTCATACCTGATTTAGGTAGCATTGTTCTTATATGCATGGTTTAGCGATTGGAGGCTTTCAATATACGAATCTGCTAAACTTGCTTGCCAACATTATCAAGATAACTTATCTTGATTGCATAATCTGGAAATATGCTCATAATAAGATTTATTTGAGCAAATACTTAACCTCGCAAGTACTATTGCGGATTTTTAATAAAACGCACATGTGACCTTATCATAGATGCATCTATTTATAATAATTATATGGTCCACATGGCAGGTGAACGGGCCCATATTCACCTTTTATACATTCTAGAAGTGCGGGGATCCTGATCCCAAATTTAGTTGGTCGAATAATTTATTTATCCTAATGTTAGCCAAACTAACATTCGTTCCCAACCTTATATGGGATCCATCTTTGTGCATTGCGGTGGAGCAATTGATAATATACCGCACATTAAAATTATTAGATGGAAAATATTTGATTCCTGACCCTGAACCAATTATGAGGGGGAATTCATTTGGTGGCATGTCGCGCACAAGTGCTGCTTTATGGATATACCATATTTCATACCTGATTTAGGTAGCATTGTTCTTATATGCATGGTTTAGCGATTGGAGGCTTTCAATATACGAATCTGCTAAACTTGCTTGCCAACATTATCAAGATAACTTATCTTGATTGCATAATCTAGAAATATGCTCATAATAAGATTTATTTGAGCAAATACTTAACCTCGCAAGTACTATTGCGGATTTTTAATAAAACGCACATGTGACCTTATCATAGATGCATCTATTTATAATAATTATATGGTCCACATGGCAGGTGAACGAGCCCATATTCACCTTTTATACATTCTAGAAGTGCGGGGATCCTGATCCCAAATTTAGTTGGTCGAATAATTTATTTATCTCGAGAACAAGCAGCACAAAGAGAATTCTTGAAGAATCCTGATTCTTCAGTATATACCTATGCGAATTCTCATTTATATACTTTGTGCATCATATTTGAACCAGGATGGTCAAACCGGTCATGCCAACTTATAAATTTATCCATCTAGTAAACTTCTAGTTTACTGTAGCATGAGCATTGTAACAATAAACTAAAAGTTTATTGTGGCATGCGCATATAATTTTACCACACTTATATTTTGAGTAGTACATACTCGAGGAAGAGACAGGGAGCCTTTCAAGCACATATATCTCACCCGATATTCTTATATTTATATGGTACAAACTGAAGGAAGAGGCGGGTAACCCTTTATTATATACATATATCTTACCCGCTATGACTGTAGTAATTTGAAGATATTAAATCTTCCCATATTTGTAGTCTCAATATGATAGCAATTTCGAAAAATATATTTGAAACTTAATAAGTTTCTTTGAGACATACTACAGTAAATATTTCATCAATCTCATTCCTCCAGGTAGTAATATTTTGGCTCTTCCGGAGCACTCAAATAGCTTTGTACTACCATATATTATATTACACCAACCATATGGTGAATATATCCTTTCAAGGAGAAAATCATATTATTTTCTCATGCAAGATCAATTTCTTGCTTCACTTGCTCTTATGTAATTCATAATAATACATAATTAAGGCGTACGTTCTGTACGAGAAAAATGACCATTTATGCCAGAATAAATAATAGAATTATTATAGTCGAACCTTTTCTAGAGGTGAGTTGTGGTATTTTATCAACCACGCATGGGCACGTCCATATTCATCTTTCTCGAACCTCTTCTGGAGGCGAGTTTTGATATTTTATCACATATTGCCACATTCACTTCGGTGAACGGGTCTATATTCATAATTTTTATTATGAATTGTCTCATTCACTGCAAGGAATGGACCATAATCATTTGGACTTGCCTCATGCTCATATAATACATTGAGGGCATTATTATATTTACTATTTGAACGGTTACTTTTTGAGAACCCTTATTGTTCTCTTATTTATTTCACAATGATGACTATTTTTTTCATCCTTTGCCACGTCCACATCCATGGTCTCTACCATGGCAATTATTTTGTCGTCTTTTAGACATAAAATTATTTGCCTTTTTTCAGACATAAAATATTATGTCTTCTTTCAGACATAAAATATTGTGTCTTCTTTCAGACATAAAAATATTTTGCCTTCTTTCAGGCATATTATGTATTGCTACTACATTCATATATGAGAATGGAGCTTTATGTTGTACTCCCACATTCACCTTATGGAATGGAGCATGTATTGCTCCCACATTCATCTTAGGGAATGGAGCATATATTGCTCCCACATTCACCTCTATGAATGGAGCCTATTTTAGTGGACGGGCTTCATCATTTTTTATCAAAAAATACTTTATCTTTTTGATAATACTTTAGTTTGCCTCAATCATCATTATGCCATCAATATCTTATTATCCCAAAAGCGTGTTAAGCCATAATGCGTTGGGAGTAGAGTATGATGTCTTACCTTTAATCAATGGCATAATAGGCCAAAGTGTGTACATATGATGCGATTTGAAGTACAATACTCAAAGGTACTCATGCTTCGTGTAATTGAAACATAGTATTGTAATCATGTATCAATGATGTAACACTAATATATCGAGTAAAGATCATAAAAAAATTAAGTATTATTTCTCCGGTCTCCACTTACCAAGAGTATAAAAATTTATACACAACTATAAATCAAAGAAGCATTCTTTAAAAGTTACCATATTTGTTTCATTCCATATATCCATGTGAGAGTAAAATATTAACCATACAACATAATCCATGTTTGCTCTCACAAGCAGTTTACCTTGAAACATGAGTAGAACTGATCTACAATATCATGTTGCTAGGCCATGCACCCTTAAATTGTTGTTAAAGGATAGCTATAAAATCAACCAAACAATGGAAGAATAGACAAAAGCTGTAGTCAGTGAAAGGTTTCCACAATTTAAGGTGTTATAAAACAAAATAAAAATAGGGTACTATTAATTTTGAGATTAACAAAAACCATAATATGAAGGAATTTAGAAACAAAAAAAAAACTTATCTTGTGTTAGCAACCAGAATGTTGGCTTCTATCAATTGCATCATAATTTGCTTTTCATTTCTTCTAAATCGTATAATAAAATAGAGACTCGTGCTGATAACGTGTTGTAAAACTAATACTAGTAAAGTAGTGCAAGAACAAGACAAAATATATGAGAGGAGAAGGAAGAACTTGTATTATTCTCAAAGTGTTTCAAGTGTGTCTTCCATAGAGCCAAATGTGCTCTATTTATAGGATATAAATACATAGGTTACAAATCAACCCAAAGGTTGCAAGAATTAAGTAGGACATAGTGGGGAGGATTTATGTAGGAGAAAGTGGGGTAATAAATCATAAGTTAGTGGTGAGTAGTGATCATCCACATTAACACAAATACATGGATTTACAACAGTGCATACATTTTTCACTATCCTGCCATTTTCTTTTAAACAAATACTGAAGTTGCCGCCGGGCTTTTCTTTTGGTGAGGTTGGAGATTTTTCTTCCTGTCAGGATATTTGAAAGTGCTGTAACTGAAATCAAGTTTTGATTCGTTCTAGGAGCTCTATTCTACAAATCTAAGAAAAAGTAAAACTTCTTTTTTTAGTTGTTTGATAACTACCAAAGTAAAACTTGTGGTGGCATTCCTTTCAGGAAACAAAATTTGCACTTTCTATGATTAGCAAAATTGTTTTCACGGCCAGTTCCTGGCAGTCGTGTTTGGTTCGTTGGATTCAATTAGTTTTCTTAGTATATTATATTTTGTGCTTTAGTTGTACGTGAATGCTGCAGTGTGATGGACTTAAGAATGTAGTATCAGATTGTGCCTTACATTGACTTATTAAACTTTGCCTTCTTGTGCAAAGGTAACTTCGTAATTTTAATTGTTCTTTTTCATCCTTTTTCTTTTTTCTCCTCCTTGGTGTTCTTGGTATGTTGGAAAACATCTCACTGGCATGTAAATGTGGATGTCCACTGTTATGAATTAAGTACTCGCCGTCCCAATTTATGTGGCTGAGTTTGACTCCAAATACATTTCCAAGGCCATAGGGAAAGGCTGCCATATGATCCCCTTAAAAGCTTGTAACAAGTTCTTACTGTGAACATGGCTTTAGAGTTTCCATTCCACTTAAGAAGGTCCGGACTAGCTGCCTTGAGAGCAGTTCTGGAGCTGAAGTAAAAAAGTTGTGACTGAGTCGACTTCCCAGTCATTTAAATTACGTCTGAAGCTAAGGTTCCAACCCTGTCTGACCAATAATATGAAACTGAGGCATCAGGCGAATGCACAACACTGAAGAGGGTGGGAAACTACACTGAGTTTTGCCAAGCCAACAATCATTCCAAAACATGATTTTCCTACCATTTCCCACATGGAAAGAAGTGTGAGAACTAAAGGAAATTCAAATGGTGTGGATGTGCTTCAGATACAAAGGGGGAGTGCACATGTGCCTGTTTGGTGGTCCAGGGGTTTAAACAACCATATTTAGCCTCAATAATGTGTTTCCACAGCGCCCCTCTTCCTGACTGAGAACCTCCAAAGCCATTTATACAGTAGGCTTCTGCTTTGAATTCTCAGGTTTTTAACTCCTAAGCATCCAGCTTTCCTCTCCGAATTTACCATGTCCCATCTTACCAAATTAAAGGTTCTCTGCTCTTTGTTTCCTTGCCATAAGAAGTCCCTTGTTAGTTTATCCAACCTTTGGGATCAAGCTTATTTTTATATTGAATTACAGCTATTGCATCAAATGGGGACAACAAATGGTAATGAAATTAAACTTTCATCTTTAATATCATAGTACCTACACAATAGAGGGCAGTTGTCTAAGAAAACGTACAATCTCATGGAATTAACAGAGACATTAGTAATACACACTGGTTGAAGTTATATATTATTATTATTTTCAGGCAACAATATTTGCAATTTCTATGATTAGCAAAATGGTTTTCACGACCAGTATCTTTCTGATGCAGAAGTTCTAATGGAGATATTTTTCTCTGAACCCTCTTTTTTTGCATTGCAGGCATCTAAACCAGGGTCCTGTCAGTCGTGTTTGGTTCTTGGATTCACTTAGCTTTGTTAGTATATATTTTGTGATTTAGCTGTACGTGAATGATTCACGCTCAATCTTACACCATTAATGGTGAAGGGCGGTCATCAAAGTATAATACCCGATATGAGTCGGGGTCGATTTCCCAAGGGAACTAGCACGTCAAGTGAGAGAGTTGCAAATAGATATTCAATTGAGGTTTAGTATTGAGTCCTAGAAGTATGATTTGTTCTATGAAAACTATGATTAATTCTAAAGTGTAAGCGATTAAACGAGTAAGTTGTTCGATATTACTAGACTAGGGGTGCAACCAACTAATAATGATTTCCAACCAACGGGTGTCTTTACTTCACTTTCCCAACACAAGTATAATTATGGTCGAGTATTCCGATTGTGATCTCTAGAATCCTTCCGGCCTAAAAGAGATCTTGCGCAACTCACTCGTCAAAGCCTTAGTTGCATACTCAAAGTGCTACTCAAAGACCCGAGGAAAAGAGACCTCTTCCGAGCGTAACTCCTTTTAGATGAGTTAGTCTATATGAATAGCCTATCAACTCAAATCCTCGCCAACTCCATTATTCTACACTAGTTAGTCTCTTCCGAGTCTTCAACTAGCAATGTAGACAAGAAATCCCAAATATAATGGATTTTGGAATTTTGATGTTATCGTAATGAGGAGTTGGATAATTGATACTTGTGTTATGGTTAGTGAAATAGAACAACACCCATTAATTTTCTATCACAATAGCATAATTACACCCCTAGTTATGAATTTAGCTACTCATAACTAGGGTTTGAATAAAAGCAATCAACATGTAATGAAATGATGAATTGAAATCAAACATAGACTTTGGATTGATATATGAATTAATATTCAAAGATACAAGTTTAGAAGCTTACAAAATGATGTTAAGTCTCCAACTTGGCTCACAAAATCGCCCAAAATATAGAGTAAAATGTAATATCAGAGTTCTTGTAATAAAACCCTAACTTTCCTATTTATACTCCTAAGAAAAATTACATAAAAAATCTTCTTCCGTCCCAATTGTGCGATCGCACAATATTGTGCTGACCGCACAATTGGGTCTTTCTCAGCATCGTGCTGACTTCATTTCCCTCAGCTAGGGTAATTGTGTTGCCGCACAATATTGTGCTGAGCCGCACAAATTCTTGAAAACTTGAAGTAGTTGCTGCTTCATTTTGCATTTTTGTGCGGACCATTGTGCGGAGCATTGTGCGATCAGCTGTGCATTCTCTTCCTCTTCATTTGTTTCATGTTGTGCGGAGCATTGTGCTGTGTTGCACAAATTTGTGCGGTCAGCACAATATTGTGCGGCCCAGCACTTTGGCTTGACACTTGCTCCATTTTGCACGACTCCAACTTCGACTCGACTCGACCTTCTTTTGTGTTCTTTCCGCTCAGTTTCTGGCCTCGAACATTTAAACTAAGTAGTACCTGGAATCACGCAACATTACATAAGAATTGGTCGTGAAATTAGCTTAAGAACACATAAAGTTCCTATAAAGGAAGGCTCAAAGTCAGTAAAATGCCGACTTATCAGTAAATGTGCTGCAGTGTGAGCACTTGAAAATGTATTAGATTGTGCTTTATGAAGTTACCTTCGGGTGCAAAGGTAACTTCATAAATTTAACTGTTGTTCTTTTTTCATCCTTTTTTTCCTCCTCGGTGTGCTTGGTATGTGGAAAACATCTCATGGGCAAGTAAATGTGGATGTCCATCGTTATGAAATACTGTCCCAATTTATGTGGCCGTGTTTACTCGACATAAAGTTTAAGAAGTGGGTGGTGACTTTGTAATGTTTCAAAACTTCTTGTGTCGTCTTTCGAGCCATTTAAATATATCTCAATATATCGATGAGATGGATTGGTTTGTAGTGTTTCTTCTCCATATATGAAGGGCCCATTACAGGTTATGGTTCTAAAATTTAAGCGTAGATTTTGGGAAAGTTGAGCTTAATATATTTCATCTTATAGCATTATGAAAAATAATGGTATTTCCGGTGAGGTTATTGAGAAGCTGATTCTACAACATCAAGGCTTCTGAAAAGACTGAGCGGCTTGAGAATAATCGTCAGAGTTGAAAAGGATTTACATATTCCTTAGGGATCAAGCGTATTTTTAATTGGATTCCAGCTATTGCATCTAATGTGGATAGCAAATGGAAATGAAATTAAATTTTTGATGTTTGAAATCATAGCATACTTTCATATCTATTCGACGCTACGGAGATATACTTTCAAACTTTCTCTGGCACATCGCTGGGCTTGGAATTCTTGGATTTAGTGCTATAACAATATTAGTGGTAATATTAACGATCAAAAAAAAAAAAAAAAAACAGACACAACATTAGTGGCAATATTCCAAAGTCACTAGAAGATCTTGTGTATCTCAAATACCTAAACATATCATTTAGTAAAGAGATTCCCCGGTGGTCCTTTTGCAAATATCACTGGTCAATCTTTCATGTCCAATGATGCATTCTGTGGTGATTCTAAGTTTCATGTGCCGGCATGCTTCATCAAATCTCCTAAGAGATCAAAGAGGAAAAAGGCACTTTTGGTTTTGTACATCTTTTTAGGAATGAGTGTTTTTCTTGCTTTCCCTTGCATATATCACTACTAAAAAAACCGGAATTTTCGAGTACGCTATTTCGACCGAAAATCGGTCGAACACATATTTCGACCGATTTTCGGTCGAACAAAAAAATTTCTCTTTCATCTCTCGACCGAATTTCGGTCGACATAACGGTCGACCCACGCGATGATATCTTCGGCAGTGAGCCCTCCTCCTTCATTTTGTTCTTCTTCTCCAACTATCTCTCTCTCTCTAAACACCCCCAAACCTCAAAAAACACGAAATCCACCCAAACCCACCCCCAAAATCAACACTTAAACACAATCTACCCTCCTAATCACTACCCATAACAACAAATTCAAGGTAAATTCTTAATTTTAAGGTTACTTTAATTACTTTGTAAAACTTGAACCCTAACTTTTTAACTCAATTTTTTTGTAGTTTTGAAGCATATAACCAGTGGGGATTCAATTGTACGTGCTATAGGAGCATAAATCAACGTTTAGGTACTTTTTTTTTTTATTTATTCCGAATTTAATTAACTTTTTAATTATTTTGTAACTTTGCATATTTAATGTTGCATATTTAGTTACTTATTAGTTAGCAAAGCTTATTGTAGTAATTGTTGATGTTGAACAACTTGTTTGGTGTTGTTAGCTATTACAAAGTTAGGTTTGTGTTGTTTGGGATTGTTGTAGTTGTTGGTATTGTTTGGTAGTGTTGTTTGCAATGTGTTCTTGCCTTGGTATTGTTGAGAAGATGAACATGTTATGCCTAAAACGAATAAGCTTTTGTTTGTTTGAATTGCTTGGATAATATTAATTAATAGGGTGTTATTAGATAATATTGTTTCTTTGGGGGCATTTCATCAAACAAGTTTGTGTAGATATTGTTTCTCAATCTTGCAATATTTGTGTAGATATGGACATTAATCGTCGTCGTCTGTGGATGGATAATAGAAACTTTCCCGAGCGGCGGGGGTTGAGGCCTTCGTTTGTAGCGGGTGTAATGGAATTTCTTGATGTAGCCCGCAACACAGACGATTATTTAAGGCATGGCAAAATTAGGTGTCCATGTGAAATATGCGAATGTGTAAAGATACAAGATTTGGAGAATGTCGAGTTACATTTGTATAAGAAGGGGTTTATGCCAAATTATTACATTTGGTATAATCATGGAGAGCCTTGGGACATGCAGCAGCAAATTCAAAATCTTAAAAATATTCATGGCGCTAGGAGTTCTCCGGTTGTGGAACCAGACCAAGCAGCCGGGTATAGAATGGAAGATATGGTGAATGATGCTTTTGGGATGTACCGGGCTAATGATCCCCTTCAGCCGGATACATCACAGCCAAACATTGAGCACATTCCCAATGCCGAGGCAAATAAGTTCTATGAACGGTTGGAGGAAACAAGTCGTCCATTTTATGAGGGCTCGGTGCATTCCCAGTTGTCGGTTGCAGTTAGACTGATGAGTATCAAATCAGATTTTAGTATATCTCAAGCTGCCATGGATTCCATCATTGCCCTTATGAATGAACTAAATCCGACAAATATGGCCCTACCAACTACTTATTACTACACTAAGAAGTTGGTTTCCTCGTTGGGGCTTTCTGCCGAGAAGATTCACTGTTGTGTTAATGGCTGCATGTTGTATTACAAGGATGATGCAGACCTGCAGACATGTACATTTTGTGAGGAGCCCCGGTACAAGCCTGAGCCTGATCCTAAAAAGAAGCCGAAGCCTGTTAAGTGGATGCATTACTTGCCCCTTATACCACGGTTAAAGAGGTTGTATGCTTCGATGAGTTCTGCTCCACACATGAGATGGCATCATGACCGTACCAAGGTGCCGGGTATTCTATCTCATCCATCTGATGGGGAGGCATGGAAACACTTTGACCAAGTGTATCCGGCATTTGCTAGTGAGCCAAGGAATGTAAGGTTGGGCCTATGTTCTGATGGGTTCACCCCGTTTGATGTCTCTTCTACGCCCTATTCTTGTTGGCACGTATTTGTCACTCCTTACAACCTACCTCCTGGAATGTGCATGACCAGTCCTTATCTCTTTTTGAATTGTATAATACCGGGTCCACATAACCCAAAAGCCTCTATTGATGTATATTTGCAGCCTTTGCTTGATGAGTTGCAGATACTTTGGCGTGAAGGAGTTGAGACTTATGATATATCAACCAAACAGAACTTCCAAATGCGTGCTTCTTTGATGTGGACTATAAATGACTTTCCAGCTTATGGGATGTTGTCTGGGTGGTCCACAGCAGGTAAGCTCGCTTGCCCTTACTGTATGGAAGATACAAAAGCCTTCACGTTGAAATATGGAGGCAAATGCACATGGTTCGACTGTTGCCGTCGATTCTTGCTAATGGACCATCCTTTCAGGAGTAACACTAGCGCATTTATGAAGAATCAGGCTGATTTTGAGGAGCCCCCGCGCAGGTTATCAGGCATCGAGATATGGGACAGGGTCAGGGAGCTTCCTAAGGTAACTGAAGAACTGCCATATATTTATTGCAGTATTTTTCCAACTTAATTCCACTAACACAATGATTAATTCCTAAGGTAACTGAACAACTGTCAGCTAGAGCACCTGGTTATGGGGTTGAACATAACTGGATTAAACAGAGCATTTTCTGGGAGTTGCCTTACTGGAAGGATAATCTTCTTCGCTATAACCTGGATCCAATGCATATTGAGAAGAATTTTTTCGAGGCCATCCTTAATACTGTGATGGATGTCCGGGGCAAGACAAAGGACAACTTGAAGGCGCGGTTGGACCTACAGCTACTTTGTAGGCGACCTGAGTTGCAGGTAATCCAAGAAGGCAACAGCATGTTCATGCCAAAGGCTTGTTATACATTCGATGAGGATGAGCGTAGGATGATTTGTGAGTGGGTGAGTAATTTGAGGATGCCTGATGGTTATGCTTCAAACCTAGAAAGGTGTGTTGATGTTAATGGTGGGAAACTGCATCACATGAAAAGCCACGACTGTCATATCTTCATGGAAAACTTGCTCCCAATTGCATTCAATGGCTTGCCTGATAAAGTTCTGAAACCGCTAACAGAGACGAGCCTATTTTTTAAAGAACTTTGCAGCAAGACATTGAAGGAAGAGAACCTTAACCTGTTGGAGCAGAACTTTCCTGTGGTCGCCACTAAGCTGACAAAGATCTTTCCCCCTGGGTTCTTTAACGTGATGGAGCATCTACCGATTCACCTAGCTGAAGAGGCTCGGCTAGGAGGCCCGGTGCACTGCAGATGGATGTACCCTTTCGAGAGGTGAGCTTCCATATCTTAGTAACTTTTAATTTTTTAATTAATCCAACTTAATTCCACTAACACAATAATTATTGCAGAATAATTGGTAAGTGTAAACGGGATGTGAAAAAAAGGAACCAAATAGAGGGGTCAATATGCGAGGCATATCTTGCTAGAGAAACTTCGCATTTTTGCTCTTACTACTTCGACAAGGATGTTCCATGTTTGCGCACTAGGCCGGATCGGCATGATATGGGCGATAATAATGATCCCAACTACCCAGCGTTCTCTATATTCAATCAACCAGGCAGGGGAAATACATCTTCCGAAGTATGTCAGCTCAACGAACAGGACAGGAAGGTAGCAACAACACATGTGCTGTTGAACTGTCCCGAGGTCACGCCTTATTACAAGTATGTTGTATCTTAACAATACTGCCTAATATTCGAGAAGTTAAAAATAAGTATATTTGGAATAACGTGTATATCCCCGGCTCATAATGCAGTTACTTTGTCGCTGAGTTCGGTGATGCGGAAGTTTATGAAAATTTTACAAATTGGTTTACAGAATTTGTAAGTGGTTACCAAACTCTTAAATATTCGATATATTTAGATAAAAATATTTACTTATCCAACTAAATTAAATTTTTATGTAGGTGAACAATCCGGTGAATGGCATCACCTTTGATTTTCTGCGAGATATATGCCATGGCCCATATTACAAATACAAAAGGATGAATACATACTTTGTAAATGGGTACAAGTTTCATACAAAGCAGCGGTCAGAGGGTAAGAAAACATACAACTCTGGTGTGTCCGTGAAAGTAGGAACCGGTGATCACGGGGGTGACTTTGAGTACTACGGTGTGATTGAGGAGATGTTAGAGGTAGAGTATAGTGTCGGTTGGCCTCAGAAGAAATTGGTTCTTTTCCGGTGCAAGTGGTTTGATCCCAGCAAAAGAGGTACGAGGGTAGACCCTTCTTCTAAGTTAGTCGAGGTTAACCACAAAAGGTCATATGGACACTATGATCCTTTCATCATTGCCCAGAAAGTAAAGCAAGTGTGGTTTGTTCCTTACCCGCGGACAAAGAACCCAGCAAGATCAAAGGCCAAAGCCCATTGGTGGGCAGTTATAAAAGGAAAACCGGTGGGATTAGTTGAAGTCCCTGATCTTTTAGATGTTGCATACCAGAACGAGGTGTCAACCGTTCCATTGATAGCAGACAATGAACTGGCTGACCAGTTGCAGCATATTGATGGCATATATGAGCAACTAGATGCATCTGTAGCTAGTCGGGGAAAAAACCCAGTTAATTTTGGAGAAGGAGCTTCAAGGGCAAATGATGATGAATATACAGATGAAGAAGAAGTTAACGATGAGGAAGAAGAATTGGCAGATGATGAGGATTGACCTTATATGTACCTAGTAACTTTTGTTTTTTAATAGGCTAGTTTAATGTAATTATATAATTATAAACATAAGAAGATATTTGTATTCACTATTTTTGTTTTCAATGAATGTGTGTATTTAATCTATTTAACTGGACTATTTTTTTTTCTAATAATGTGTGTATTTAATCTATGTTACCCGCCTATTTGTTTTCAATGAATGTGTGTATTTAATCTATTTAACCTGCCTATTTTTTTTGCAATGAATGTGTTTATTTAATCTATTTAACCCGTCTAATTTTTGTGCAATGAATGTGTCAACAGGAATGAAGAATATTTTTTCAGGAAAGAAGGGGCCTAAAAAGGCAGCTGAGCCTTCACGTGAGCCGGCACAGGACACTCCTCCCCCTCGAGTGTTTTCAAGAAGGAAGGGGAAAGGAAAGGCATGTGAGCCTTCAGGTGAGCCGGCACAGGAGACTCCTACCTCTCAGGTGCCGCATCACCTTCCTACAGGAGCACCAGCAGCAAACAGTCCAGATTTTTTCAGGCCGCCCGGCATGTCCCAGGTGCCGCATTCGCTTCCTACAGGAGCACCTGCCGGATACAGTCCGGATTTTTTCAGACCACCTGGCATGCCTCCGAGCCATACTGGTTGGAGGCATCACTTCAGTAGTTATGACATGACTGAGAGCCAGGACCGTCCATCCCAGGGCGTTCCCGGACTAGGCGATCCCACACAGTCCACTAGTCCGTCTGGGTCGACTCAGCCGCCTTCCGACCCATCTAGCCCTACCTGCCCTTCGGTACAGCAGGAGATTCCTTACTATGATCCCAGATCGCCATATTACATCGGTGAGCCTGGCACTTGGGAAGACGGGCGTTTGATTATTTATCCCGAGGGGGATAAGAGGTAAGTATAGTATTTATGAAGTTCTTATCTATTTAGCAGTAAGCTTTTAAATATTAGTATTACTATTAACCCGTCTGTTTTTTTACGTAGCTTTTGCCCCAACACTGATGGTACTCCTGTGCTGACGAAATGCATGAAATCTCAATGGAAGGAATCATGGCCATCCTGGGGCGCTGTGCCTCCTCATGTAAAGCAACAGATAATGCAAGCTTTTGAGGTGATAAATATGCATAAGGTTTTTCACTAATTGCAGGTTTTCTTAATGATTATGTTTAAATAAAATATTTTGATGAATATTGCAGGTTCAGTGTAAGTGGCATCCGGCTCTGGACTATAAAGTCTGTTGTAACTTCCCTAAGAAATGCGCGGATGTGTACAAGAACGCAATGTACAATGCGCGCAAAAATGGGAAAATGCCCGGCTTCCTCTATGATCATCAATGGAGAGAGCTGCTGCAGTATTGGGGTACTCCCGAATTTCAGAGGAAGAGCGAGCAAGGGAAGAAAGCTCGGGCATCTACTAAGGGTGGATCGCTGCATACCGGCGGCGCAGTTAGCGCTGCGACGCAGAAGATGCGCTTGGTAAAGTAATTTAATTTATAAGAATTACTATAATAGTTTATTTTCTATCTAACTTGTTCTCTTCTTTAATTTGTAGGAAAAGCAACAAAATCGGACTATTCCGCTCTCTGAAATGCACAAGATCCGCCATATCAAGAAAGATAAAAAGGGCGGAGAAACATGGGTCGAGCCCCGAGCACAAGAGGCCTGGGTAAGTACTTAAATTTAAACTAAAGTCGCGCCAATCCTTCAAGTTTAAAACTTCATTGTTGTACCGTTGATATATTTATGTTTTTCAGGAAAAAGCTACAAAGGCCCTTGAGGACTGGACTGCGACTCAGCAATCTGAATGCGGAAGCAGTACCCCAGTACCGCTAACGCTCGAGCAAGAAACCAACTTATGGTTGGAAGCGGTCGGAGGGGTGAAGAAGGGTTCAGCTTATGGCATTGGAACACTGTATTCATCTGCCAAGCATAAATCGAACTATTTAGGCTCGTGTTCAAGTGCTCCAGCAAGCTCTGCTCCCGCTCCAAAAATGACTCGGATGCAAGCGGAGATCGAAGAACTGAGAAAACAAAATGAAGCTATGCGCTTAGCACAGGAGGCGCATCAGAGTGAAGTGCATGAAATGATGCGCGCATCACAGGAGGCGCATCAGAGAGAAATGCATGAAATGATGCAAGAGATCCTCAGGAACCAAAGAAAAGGTAAAGGAAAGCGTGATAGCTCGGGAAAGGGAAAGAGCAAGAGCAGACATAGCCACCATTCACCGTCTCAGTCTGATGCCGGGTCTAGTTCGGCTTCTAGCCATTAGTAGTGAAAGTTGAACTTTAAACTGTTTGTTTAGTTTGTTTGAATATTGTAAAACTTGAACGAATGATGAAAGACTCCTTTCTATTGTTTGGCTTTGTTAGCCTTGTTTGAATAGCGTTTATGAATGTTTTGTGACTGGTTTTTCTGCGTGTTTACAGGTGGTATAGACCTAATTTCAGCTTTTATGTTGCAGGTTTTTACAGGTTTTCGACCGACTTTCGGTCGAAAGTTGGTCAAAAAAAATTACCAGACCTTCGACCGAATTTCGGTCGAAATACACTTCGACCGAATTTCGGTCGAAGGCCTATCGACCGAAATTCGGTCGAAGAACATGGGCTAAGGTGACATGCTCTTCGACTGAAATTCGGTCGAACCTCGGTCGACCTTCGACCGAATTTCGGTCGATACTTGAATTTCTACCTGAATTTTAACGACCACCACAATCGGTCGAAATATGGTCGATAGGTCGACCGAATTTCGACCGATTGGGCGGTCGAAAATGACGGTTTTTTTAGTAGTGATTACAGTCATCTTTCATTTAGAACCATACAATTAAATAGTCTCCCTATATTTCTTAAATTCTGTGCTCAGTCAAACTAAGACACTCAATTTAGGACGGAGGGAGTTGCATGGAAAAGGCTCTTTCAGCACTTAAAAAGATTAGGCTTCATTTTGTTAGTAGTTGTACAAGTACTTACAGAAGTTATTTCACACGGATTATGTTAAGGAGGGTGCGACTTCATTTTTTGCAGCAACTATTGAGGGCCACTTGCATCATTTCAAAAGATGAGAGTTCTCCGAATCACGGATTGTGGGAAGCAACACATTTCTTGATTTCATTAGTTTTGACCTTACATGGAAGTCTAAAATGAGATTTAAAATGGGGCGAAAAAGAAGAAATTAATGTGACTCATGATGACTATAAGGAATAATCAAATTATTCACAAACATTACACTTTAGCACCATACACTTCATTTGTTGGTTACATTCAGTGCGATAACATCTAGAGGTAAGCAGCTTCATACAGGATTTTAGCACAAACATTTAGATGGACAAAGAAACTCATTTGCATGTTTACTTCAGCACTTGTTGCACTAAACGTTCGCCTTCACTGGCGTCAATCATTACAGTTTTGTTTGCAAATGCACAATAGATTGATGACCATTCTTCTACTATTGGTCACAGAAAAAAAAAACCTCCCCTGGAATATGAATCAAAGGATAGGAAAGAGCAAAACTCTAACAAGTCTTCGGGAAGTGGATTCTCTTATATATCCTAATTTCCGTTGTTACATTGCTATGACTGGATCTTGTAATGAAACAAGGCAGATGTTCCATCTAAACCTTTTCTGATGAAGTAATTAGTGTAGTATTTAACTGTTGTTGCACGATATTTTGGAGGATAATCTTATGACAACTATTCCTTAATTGGTCCATAAAGCTTGGAAGTTGGCAAAGATCCAGCGTAGAAGAAGCTTGCAACTGATATTCTTGGTCCAACTTTATTTGCATTGACAATACTCTGTGCTTAACACTTGCGTACTTGTCATTTAATATGAGCTAGAAAAAAAAACACCAAAAATAACGCACAACCTAGATCTAAGGTTAGGAAAGATAATAAAGTACTAACCGGCATAAGATCTCCAATGTTCATAACTAGAGCACCAGGTGTAGGAGGAACATCAACCCACTGATTCTGGTGAACCACTTGGAGTCCTCTTATATAATCTTGTAGAAGCACTGTGATAAAATCATTGTCAGAATGTTTGCTGGTGCCAACTGTGAGTTCTGGCTGAGTGCATGCTGGATAGTAATGATTCAAAATGCGGAGTCCCTCAGCACAATCCATATCTTTGAGTTGATATGGACTGAGACCAAGACCCTCAGACGGTATTTCAAACCCAATTCATGACATGCTTAAAGAACTGCATCAATATTTCCCTGCAACAATTTAATAAATGGATGAGAAAGTACATACGTACTGGAAGAAGATAATTAATCTGCTCGAGTGGCCCCTAGAGCCAGAGAACAACTATGTATAATTGAGGAATACCGTCTGATTTCCAGTTTATATTGTGTTCACCCTTGAAGATCCACACTGCATAGAAGATTGGGTGTTGTTCCTGTTAGAATTATTTATTAAATATTAGACTTAACATTAACTTATGGGAGATTTACACAAATATACAATCCTATACCCAAAATTATGTAAAATACCTATAGTATTCCACTTAACAAAAAGTAACAATACTTTTTTTTCAAATACATACAAAATATAACAACCTATAAATACCTACAATTTTAGAAAATTCTGCGTTTCTTTCCTTACCCACCTCTACTTTTCTTCCTACGTAAACTACTCTCTCTAAAAAAATCCTTCAATCCTTCAATTACACTCCAAAACTAGGGTTTACATTGTGAAATTTAGGTTCAAATACAATTCTAAAACAACATACAATTGTTATTGTTCAACAATTTGAAGCTGCGATTCAGTCAAATTCAAAATATCATAAGTCGATTTTGTGATTTTGATTCCTGATTCATCGATTTTACAGGTAAGTATTCGAAGTTTTGTATTTACGTATTCAAAATATTGATTGTTTGATTTTGTATTCGAAGTTTTGAATTTGAAATTGGTTGATTTTCTATACGAAGTTTTGAATTTTTGATTCTACTTTTGATTTTGCGATTATGAATTTGTACATTATTTGTACAAAATTATACATTAGAAGTTCTGAAAAAAAATTGTACATTTATTGATTTTTCTGTAAAGACATTGCGATTCTGATGTTCTGTAAATTGCATAATCGCTTTTGTATTAACAGCTCTGTAATATACACATACATTTCATTTGTTTTACTGATTCAATTTTGTATTAGTAGTTCTGTATTAGCTTCCGCGATTCAGTATTCGAAGTTATACATTTATGTATTACTATTTCTGTATTAGCTTCAGTGATTGAGTTGTTTAAGTGATTCGATGTTGTATTAGTAGTTTTGTATTACGAGTAACCAAATGCGTAATGACTGCGCAGATTCATACAAATTCATATAGGCATACAAATTCATACAAATTCATACACATTCATACAGGCAATAGTAATAACCTGTGATTGTTTTTGCATAGTCACTTTGTGGATTCAAAATGCATACAAATTAATACATTTAAATGCATATAATTGCATTTACCCTGTATTTAACTGCATACAATATGTCATTGTTGAATGCTAGCATACAGATTCATGCACTGCATATACAAATTAAATACAGATCCATACAGTGCAAATACTAAAGTTATGTAACAATTTTGAAACAGGTCTGATATGACATTAGTCACAGTACTTCTCCAACACAAAGGACGATGTGATACAACAGGAAACTACATTGATTATAGTGTTGACGCAATAGTAATAAACTGTGATTGTACTTTTGATGATCTGATCTCTACAATTGCAAACTAACTTCGTGTTGATACCACTACAAAACAAATTGAAATAAGGTACAAGTCGTGCAATGGAAATAAACAATGACATGGGAGTCAAAGTGTTTGTTGAGGTGAAAAAGGATAACAAGGAACTAGGAAGATATCCATTGTGTATTTCAGTGAATGAAAGGTCATTCAATGAAGCTGGATATAGTGAAAATTTGATAGTTGATTCACATGAATATGTAGAGAGTAATAACATACAGTCAATAGCCGAGGAGAATACACAAGAATTGATAACTTTCCCAGACTTTGGAGACTTTGAAGATTGTAGTGCTCTTATAATTGCAGATCCTATGCAAAAAGATATTACTGAGGGGCAGGTTTTCCAAGACAAGAAAACACTCGTCAAAGAAATGAAGCACTATGCATTAACGGGAAAGTTTCACTTTAAGGTTAAAAGATCAAGCTCAACATGGTACGAAACTTCAAAAACTGTTGTCTAACTTGTGTCTGAAGTTACTTGTGTATAAATCTGTATATTTCTGTATACTGTTTTTAGTCACTGTGTCACTATACTTAAATCTCTATATTGTGAAAAGGTCTGTATATGTATGAGTGTACAATGTATAATAATGTATGACAGTGTAAAAATCTGTATATTTAAGAGTATGACAGTGTAAAAAATTGTAAGATCAAAAGCTGTATAATTATTCGTCTATCTGTATAATAGTTGTATGTAAAATACTAACCCGTGACATCTTATGTATGTATAGCTATTGCCTGATTTGCACCGGAGAGAATTGCACATGGCAGTTTAAGGCTTCAAGCTTGAATGCATCTAATCTGTTCAAAATTAGAAAATTTGTGAATGAACACTCTTGCCCGCTGAAGAACAGAATTTTCAGCCATAAACAAGCAACTGCAAACATCATTGGGAGTGTTATCCAGTACAAATTTAAAGATGCGAAGGCAACTTACAAACCAAAGGAGATAATTGAAGATATTCACAAAAAATTCGGTGTGGAGCTTCCCTATATGAAGGCGTGGCGATCAAAGGAAATAGCTATGGAAATAATGAGAGGTGATCCAAAAGATTCATACAACAAGTTACCAAGCTACTTATACATTTTGGAGAAATTTAACCCAGGGTCAATTATGGACTTCGTTAAAACTGATGATGATTGCTTCTTATATGCCTTTGTGGCACTTAATGCATCAATAAAAGGATGGGAATATTGCAGACCAATTGTTGTTGTTGATGGTAGCTTCCTTACAGCTACACATAAGGGGACATTCCTTGCTGCGACTACAATGGATGCAGCAGGTAAAGTTTAAAACTATTTGAATTCTAGTGTATAAATCTGTATGAGTTTGTATAATTCTCTGCTGATTGGCCTTTCTAATTTGTATGCTCATGCACAGGCAGAATCCTCCCTCTAGCGTATGCTATAGTCGATTCAGAGAATAATTCTGCGTGGCATTGGTTTTTTGATAATTTTAGGAAAGCATATGGTGAAAGGGATGATATGTGTATTGTTTCAGACCGTAAAGAAAGCATCTTGAAAGCAACCTCCATTGTATATCCCATGGTTCCACACTATGCATGCATTTGGCATCTCTGGAACAATGTGAAAAGTAAATTCAAAAGGGCTGAACACAAACTGTATGAAGCATTCTTTACAATGGCTAAAGCATACACAGTTAGAGAGTGTGATAAAAAAAATGAAAGAAGTGGCAAATATGGACAACCGGATCAAAACATACCTGTATAATGTTGGCTATCAAAAGTGGGCTAGGGCACATGCAACTGTCCGTCGTGGCTGGATAATGACTTCAAATATTGCGGAGTCATTAAATGCAGCTAGCAAGGGTGCAAGAGATATGCCTGTATCAGTCTTTATGGAGTCCATGAGAGCAAAAGTTGAACTCTGGAACAATTACAACAGGGAAGGTGCAGAGAATACATTCACAAAGCTGGGTGAAAAATATAATGATATTCTTGATAAACATCGAACCTTGGCTCTCGAGATGACGGTAACACTTTTTTGTAGTTCAGTTCCAAAAAATTTATGAAGTATGTATGTCTCGTGTATATATTTGAATAATTCTGCACTAACGTTGCTCCAGTAGCTAAAAAATTACAATATGGGTGATGACTAATCTAATTTACTTTGTATTTAATTGCATACAAAGTATTCTGTATATTTTTGTAGAACTGTGTATTAATGCGTATGTATAGAATATATTGTAGCACTGTAGACTATATACTGTAGCTAATACTCAAAAAGCTTATATATTACAGGTAAAGACTTCATCAGCTTATTCATATTCAGTTTGGCATGGGCAAAAGAAATTTCTTGTGTCATTAAAAGACCGAACATGCTGCTGTAGAAGGTTCCAAATCGATGAGCTACCATGTGCACATGCAGTCGCTGTGATGAAATCTAAATGCATGGATGGGGAGTTGTATGCCTCCCCATACTACACAAAAGACTACCTGTTGAAGACATATCAAGTGCCTGTCAATCCAATACCAGATGAAAGCAATTGGGACATCCCTACATACATTACTAATGAAGTTGTGCACCCCCCAATATGGAAAAGGACTCCGGGCTGACCAAAAAAGACCAGACACAAGCCAGCTTGGGAACTGCATCCAAAAAGAACAAAGATGACATGTGGACTGTGTGGGAACGAAGGGCACAATAGAGCAACATGCACAAATCTGCCTAAGAGAAGCTGAAAACAAGATGTGGATACTGTTTGTTCTCATTTACAAAAAACATTTATTACAATGACAATTATTACATTGCAAGTGTATAAAAATTTCATAGATTGAAATTCATGGAACTACAAAAATATCTGTTTCTCAGCTTAGTTCGAAAAGACTATTCAAATATTGTTTTGAATAAATCTGTTTTGTTTTGTATCGATCTGTAGTATTTTGTATAAGTCTGTATGTGTGATATGTATGGCATGTAGTGCGGGCATACAGTTTTGTTGCCGGTATGTATAAATCTGTATAATAGTGTATGTCCAGTATGGGTAGAATGTATGTTAGACTAGCAAAGCTCAGGTGGTAATGCAAGTGCGCGGTGAGCGTAGTAGCCCCCTCGGGCATGCTCTTTGTACAAGCAAGCAAAGAGCTACTGAGTGAAAGTGAAAGATGAGTAAGCAGGGTACGACGAAGCCCTAGGCCTAATGTCATCAGATAACAAAGTATATTTTGCCCCAGAACCCTCCGCAGCCCGGGGCCCCACCCAAAAGTGCGATAAGCTTATATGGATATCTTGCAAAGCACCATCGGCTCAGGTCAGGCGACCCGAAAGGACCAGACATAAACCACCCGCTAAGAAAATGGTAAATAAGACAAGCGATCAAGCTGGGAAGTTAGGGATACATGATGGATTTTTCCAGGGTGTATGTGTGGGCATACAGTTTTGTTGCCGGTATGTATAAAACTATATAATGGTGTATGTCCAGTATGGGTAGAATGTATGTTAGGCTGCATAGACATACACTTAATTCGCTTGCATAGCACATACAATTTTATTGGCATGCAGTGGGGACAGATTTGCTATAGGAAACAACTTATCTACCCATTGTGTGAAATTTATGTCAGGTTGTGTGGGCATACACTTTTATTCGAGTATGTATAAAACTGTATGTTAGGATGGATACACATACATTTCATTCACCACCCGGTGCAATAGACATGTATGTTAAAATTCATACATGTCTATTGCAACACAAACTGAAACAGCGCTCAATGGAGGGCGATGCACTTCACCCTTATCAAAAACCAAGTTCTGAATGAGTGAAAATGAGTGCTAAAATTCATTTCATTAACATATAAAAATTATATAGACTATGAACAAAAAAAAGAATAAGAACGTCATTATATTAACAGATTATAAAACCAAACATCCAGAAGCATATTCCTTGATGTAACTTAGAAACAAAAATAGAACAATGATGTCTTAAAATTCAGTATATTCCGAACTACTTAAACCTAAACATAAACTACTTAATGATAAACTTCTCCCCGCTTTGGACCATCCTTCTTTTTGAACTGAATTCCTGTAACCTTATCCCCACTGATGGAACGTTCGTCCTGCTTTGTTTTTGCATAGTGCCATAGTAGTGTGCCCAATCTGCTACGGTAAATATCAACATCAAAGTCGGCAGGTGGTTGATCGAATCCACATGCAAAATACTCAGCATATGCTGCACTATACATACCACAGTCGCTGCAAACACAACAAAAACAAAATTTAAGTAAAAAGAACTACATAACAGAAATAGTAACAAAAATGTATTTCTAATATACATACAGTGATCCAACAGCTTGTTTTGGAATATCTGTAACTGAAACAACGGAGAACGGATCTGTCGCAGATTTATCTTTGAAAGCTGGTTTTAAATTCTAATCAATGTCAGGCCTCGCACCATAGAAGCTGGTGACTGAAAGGTAAAGAGGCAAGACAACAGCCAATTTTTGAACTAGACCACGCACAGGAGCACTAGATCTTCCACGCATAGAATCAAACAACCAAATGCACCTCTCTTTGAATGCCACAACAGCCAACACCCAGTGAAATTTCTCTTTAACATGCAATGGGACTAAAACATAATCAACGTTAACCCATGGGGTGTTTCCAATCAGCCTAAATCCCATAACATACTGCGCTATAGGATCATCATTAGACACCACAGTCGGGTTGTTCTTGCTAGCTTTGTACGCCTTAAAAACGTCCTCAACCATATTCTTGAAATAACAGTCAGTAGTGGTGAATTTACGAGAAACATCAGGACCATATTTTCCTTTCTTCCTCAAGTAGTAAAACACAACATCAATGTGCTGGACATTTGAGATAAACATACAATTAGAAAAGGCTATACATAACAATCAGGAATATAAACATACAATTGAGATAAATGTATACAGATTCATACAGTTTTATACAAAAAAATCCAAAAAAATAAGAATCAGTTGATACACATGCATACAGGTATATACAAACACATACATACCTGGTCATTCAAAGTGCCTCCACTGTGCAGCAACGTCCGAAACCATTCCTTCCTTTCAACTTTCACAACTCCTAACGCAAAAGGATGCTGAATTCGGTTAGCTTCTCTTGGATAAAGCGACTTCCTGATGATTCACAAAAATTAAACAAAACAAATCATTACAAAGGAATACAAAAGGAAAAATACCATCAACAGTAGAAAATAAAAGGAAAAATACCTTCGATTGCTTGGCTCGATCCTATCCTCAACCCATGCAACAAATGCATTTTCCAGATCTTGGTCAACGTCAGCATCAACATTATAAATAAAAGGATGTTTTGTCTGAAAGATTTTTGGTCCCGGTGAATTGAGAACCCAAGGAGACCTGCCATACCTCCCTGGACGCTGCATGTATGCAATCAACTGCTCAGGTGTGGCAGCATCATCTCCATCACTCGAGACCAAAACAATCTGGGATTCCTGCCCATCAAGAACTGCTGCGTCGGGCTGACTGTTGTCATCAGAACATGTATCTTCGCTTGGGGCATCCTCTAATAGGTTTTCAGAATCCATCTCTTTACAATCAACATTGTGAGGAGGTTGGTTATTAGCTGGTACAACCACCACTACCTTACACATAGACATAGCTCGTGCGATAGCTGCATCGATCTCATCATACGCAGACAGGGGAAAATCAGGAAAATTGGGATCAACAGAAAATTTGGGGAATAGATCACCATCTGGCTTCAGAACAGCTAATGGTCCCACAGTAACAACCTGCTACAATATATAAAATATATGAAAAATACATTAAATATACAGAAAAATACACTTAACTACAAGGAAATACACAAAAATACAAAAAAAGTAAAAAAAAAGTAAAATAGTACATACACTGTCCACTCGAGCTTCACTTCCACAGCCCATATTACCATCTGGCTTCAGAATAGCTAATGGTCCCACAGTAACAACCTGCTACAATATATAAATATATGGAAAATACATGAATATACAGAAAATACACTTAACTACAAATGAATACACAAAAATACAAAAAAAAAATATTAAGAAAAACTAAAAATAGTACATACACTGTCCACTTGAGCTTCACTTCCACAGGCCACATTACCAACATGTTCAGAGCCTTCACTAAAATCCTCAATCGAAAAACTTGGTCCACCATATAGATGATAAATAGAATCCTTCTGATCGAGTACTCCACAAACAATACCTGGCACATCCTCTCTGCGACCAGCATGTTCACACTATCTATAAACTCCAGGCGCAACAGCCTGTATCAAGAAAAAAATTGTTCAACTTTTCCAGCAGTTCAATCCAAAAATGTCAAAAATAAAGACAAAAAACATACATTACTACTAAGTGGGGTGGCAGTATGTTGCACAGGACTGCAAACTTTTCCAACGGTTCGATCCAAAAAATCAGAATCATGGCCAACAGATGGAGCATCAGAAACACACTATATACAAAACAATACATTTGTATACATTAGGAAAAGTAAACATAAATAATAGAAGAGAAGCAACCACACATACAAAAAAGTTGGCGTCGCTATCAGTAGGTTGCATAGAAGGACCGCCTTCAAAGGGACTGCCATAATGAGAATCACCAGCTCTATTATCATGTTCATCCACAACAGGGCTGCTTCGAACACCCTGTTGAAATAAGAAATAGTTACAAAAACAAAACACAAAATACAACAAATGTATTTATAAAAACAGTAAGTCATTACCTTCCAGCGAGCAAACACCTCACTAAATGAGTTACTAAGGAAAGTATGAAGATTAGTAAATTGAGAATCAACCTACAAAATAAATACAAAACAAAGTACAGAAAGGTCAACTTGCAAGCATACAAAATCAACACGATGCTAAACGTAAAAGCAATACATACATGCATCTTGTAATCTTGAAAGTCAGTAGTCAACTGCTGCAACTAGCGGCAACATCACTTAGATGCACAGTTTGGGATGCATGAACAGGTGGTTTCTCATGCTGCATTTTTTGAGAGGGGATGGGTATAGACGCAGAAGAAGGCAGTCGAGTGGCTACACTTTGTCTGGGAAGGGCCTTATTTACAATGACAGCAGCATCATCCAAAGGGGCCAAGTTGAATTTTTGTACCTCATCATGAGTTGCAAAAATATTGGTAAACACCAACTATAAAAACAGACCACACAATAATCGTTAAATGAAATGTGTACAAAGGCATACATATACATGAAAAAACACAAATAAAGTAAATGTAACAATTTTTTACCTCAGCGCATGTGCCACTAAACATTCCTTTGGACAGATTGCTAAACCTAGTTTGATTGACAATGACTTTCCAATTGAGAATCTTAGGAGTTAAGTTACCAACACGAGTAGCAACTTTTTGATCGACCACCGAACAACATTCATAAAACCAAACTTGTACTGCAAGCGGCAACCCACTAATACGATAAAATTTCAAAGGAGGATATAACTTCTGGCGAATAGTTTCAAGCAATAACATAAACGAACATTTGCCCCATGGATAAGTAAGATATGCCCCTGATTCAACCAAATCAAAGTGTTCCTTGGGTATATACTGACCACTGTCAGTAGACAATACAAACACATGTAGAAAATATAAAACAGCCAACTTCACGGCATCTTCATCACCAATCCAACGCTTACCAGTGAAACATTTGATTAACTCACTCCTACGGACCTTTTCCTGTTTGGGGAAATAGCTCGACATAAGCCTATTAGGAGTAGCATCAGCAACAACTATCATCCCCAAAGCAATTCAAACCTATTATAACTGCAAAGTCTCTTAGCCCAAAGCACAACCGCGTACCATTAACCGTAATAGTAAACTCATTGGGGGCGGTCTGATATAATTTCTCTTAACATCGAGTGGTGAATTAATTGGTATTGACCAAAAACTTGTGGTAGATCCAAGAAGTACCCAAAGCAGGTCTGCCTAAACAATTGTAATTGAACAGGTGTCAAAGTGTCTTCTAATGTGCTAACAATGTCATAACGAGTTGTCGCAGTCCAGTGATTGACAACAGAAACAATATCTGCAGGAACATAAAATTTGCAGCCCTATATATGGACGAAATAAAGAAGTAAAATTAACAATAAGGATATACAAAAGAGAATACAAAAATATACAAATTCATTCAACAAAAAGAGCAAAAGGCAAAGGAATAAGCAAGAACATACAGAATAAGTCTACATAGGTACACACATGAATAACTCTATTTTAAACATGAAGACAAACTTTAAACAAGGGACATAAAAAAATATACAAGCAAACACAAGTCTATACATTAATATCCAAGACACATAAAGAAAAAACACAGTTTACACCAACAAAATACATATCATGTCTATTTTAAACAAGAACATACAAAATACACAAGCGAATACAGGTTTATACATCAATAGGCGACAACATACAGAAATATACAGGAAAATACAAAGTTTACACAAAAATATACATATCATGTCTATTTTAAACAGGGACATAAAAATACACAAACGAATACAGGTTTATACATTAATAGCCTAGAAACATACAGAAATATACAGGAAAATACACAGTTTACACAAAAATATACATATCATGTCTATTTTAAACAGGAACATACAAAATATACAAGCGAATACAGGTTTATACATCAATAGCCGAGAAACATACATAAATATACAGGAAAATACACAGGTTACAAAAAAAATATGCAGTTTACACAAAAATATAAAAATTTAACCAAAAAAATACATAGTTTAGACATGTGTACTAGGAAAACATACACAAATATACAATAAAATACAACATGAAAACAAAAAAACAAAATAATACATGCAGTTTCCTCTGAGCACACTTGATTTTGTGCGAGAACTCCACACTGGTCAAATTTGCTCCTTTTCAACTTAACGTCAGCGTCGATTTCGTCGACGAAATCATCATCCACCACACATTTACCTTTATCGTCATCTCTCACCTTCCGTTTACCAGGTTTAACAACCGGCGGAACTTCAGGACTACTAAGTCCAACTGACCGCCCTCGTCGACGTCCCTGAACAACCGGCGAACCTTCATGACGCGATTTCATTCTCTTTTCACGATCAGACGGTGAACTATTTGATTTTTGAGACATTTTCGATCAAATTGAAGCACGTATTTCAGAAATTCCGGCAAAAATTTGCCGGAGAGAAAACCCTAAATTGATAACTATGAAGAAATTAAAGAGGAATGGAGAGAATAAACTGAAGTTTGTTGAGAGAAATGGAGAAGGCAAAGGGAAAATACAAAAACCGCTAAAAATAATGTAGGAAATTTCTATTTTGCCCCTTATGGTATGTTTTGTAATTAATTTAAAAGTATTGTTATGTTACGTAAATTTTGAAAAGTATCGGTATGTTACGTAATTAAGCTGTTTAGAGCGTCAACTCGCGTAAATTTTCCTTAACTTATTTGGTTTTACCAAAACGGGCTAATTGTAAATAGCTGGTGGACAATACACGGGCCACATATTTGTGGATTCCATGATGGGCCTGTATTGTTTCTTGTGTTAGGTGTGGGCTGACAGTAGTGTAGGCATGTTGCTAAACCTATGGGCCTATTATGGGTGGGCCTATTAGGTTAAGGCTTTTAAGCCTATATATATGAGGCTAGGTCTCCTCTCCTGGCTTAACCTATTGTAGACAACTTCCCATTAAACTTTCAGTTCTTATAAGCTCAAGGAGAGGAAAGACTTGGCCTTCGCTCGTCTTCAATGCCGTGTTGCCCTGCCTTATAAAGGTACGCCCTTTTACTCACACCCTTATTATGGTTACTAGGTGTTCTTGATTTATGTAATTGTGTGTTTATAATTAATTCAACAATTGGTATCAGAGCTAATCACATAGATCTAGAATCCTATTATTGTTAATGTGAGATCAAATTATTTTTGGTGAAGTAACCGTAAACTGTATAATGACCTGACTGCAATACTATTTCTGAAACAAACAGTTTAGTCGGATGGATTTTCTCTTACGGTGTAGACAAGGTTATTACATCAACATTATTTTTAAGAATCAAGTTTTAATTAGCTTTCGCTAGATTTCTGGTATTTGCTTAATATTTTGACACGATAAAAGGCCGCCGACTTCAATTCCCACAATGGACCAAGTATTCTGTTAACGTTTCTATATGCTACTACTATAAGTTGTTAAAAACTCATACAAATTCCTTGTATCGTTTTTTTTTTTTTGTGTCAATGGATAAAGGAAATTATTTATGCATTATTCAATGTAAAGGAACTAAAGCAGATTAGTATGATAAAGGAATCTGGAAAAGTTTTTAATAATAAATTACTATTTGAAGTTCAAGTTAAGCTTATATCATTTTTTGTATCCTTGGTTAATTTAGGATAAAGGTTTGTCCTTTTCTGTTAACCTTTTAGCAAAATTGTTTAAGAGTTTCTATTGTTATGAGACCATTAAATACTCTATGCTGGATACTGCCGCTATGTGAATTTGATTTTAATGGTTTCGTTCTCACCTTGAACTGTTTATGTGCTTTCCTTTAATATTTTGTCGTTCTTTCGCAATTAAATTGTAATTGATCCGCTTTCCTACAAAGAATATGTACATATTAAAATACTTGAGACATAATAATATCGCACGTACATGTTGTGAAGTATGTGCTGGGCAATGTCATATATAATCCAGGGGATTGAATTTGTTTTGTGAATTGAGGTAAATAGTGTGCACCAAAGTGACCTTTTATCTTGACTTATGAGACTTACTCATTCCATGTTGAGGATACCACTAGGTTATAACATACAATAGCCTGCCCAAAGGGGGTTCATTGTGTGTTGTAATTTGGTGTGTTGATGAGGCCAATTATATGAGAATATTTTAATTTAGTGAATCTATCTGCCCAAAGGGGATAGTTTTCTAATATTGAATATTTTCTTGCCCTGCCCAAAGGGGGCCTACTGTCGTTGCTGTTGGACTCATCGTTGTGATTATATTATCTTATGCCTTGCTAATAAATCCCATTTATGTTGTGATATGTACAATTACTATTACTTTGAACAACAATAATGCTGAAGTTGTGGTTCTTTCGGGGTCTAACTTTAAGAGATGGAAGGAGGATCTTGATTTTGCTTTAGGCATGGCTGACATAGATCAAGCTTTGCGTGAGAATGAGCCACCTGCTCTCACTGCTACTAGCACTGCTGCTCAAAAGGAAAATTATGCTAAGTGGGAGAGATCTAATAGGCTATGCATCCTTGCTTTTAAAAGAACAATTCCAGAGCATCTCAAGAGTGGCTTGCCTGAAACTACCAATGCTAAGGAGTTTCTTGCCTAAGTGGAACAGAGATACCATGTATCCAATAAGGCTGAGACTGGAGATCTAATGAGTAAACTCACGGGGATGAGGTATGATAACATAGGAGGGGTTAGAGATTATATCCTTAAGATGGTCTGCATCCAGTCTAAACTGAAATCTCTAGACATAGTTCTTCCTGATGCTTATATTGTTCACTCTGCTCTTAATATCTTGCTTGCTGAGTTTAGCCAGATGAAAACTGCCTTTAACAACCAAAATGAGTCTTGGTCAATTAATGATCTCATCTCAAAAAGTGTTGTCGAAGAGGAGAAAATAAGAAAAGAGAAGGGTGAGACTGCATTGCTTGTTTCCCCATAATTCTAGAGCAAGCTCTAGTAAGGGACCTAGGAAGTTCAATAGGTCTAATCATCATACTTCTAAGAAGGGTCAAGACACCAAAAGACATGATAAAGATCAGACCAAAAACCTTGGGGCAAATAACACTGTCATTAAGAAAAATAACAATTGTTTCTTTTGTAAGAAACCTGTTCACAAGCAGAGAGATTGCACCAAGTTCCACCTCTGGTTAAAAAAGAAGGATTCAAAAGAAGGTAATTATCTAGCTCTTGTTTGTTTTGAGTCAAACTTAGTTGATGTCCCCATTAGTTCCTGGTTGCTTGACAGTGGGGCCTCTGCCCATGTCGCCATTTCTTTGCAGGGGTTCATAAACAAAAGGAAGCCAAAGGAAACGGAGTCAAAGATTAGAGTCACCACAGATGTCGAAGTTGAAGTAGAGTTCATAGGAACAGTAGTTTTAGCATTAGATTCTGGTCATAAGCTTGTTCTAGAGAACACTTTTTATGTACCGTCTGTTAGGCGGAATTTGATTTTTATTCCTGTTTTGAACAGAGTCGGTTATGGTTTTCTTGTTGATTTGCTTTTGTACTCTAAAGTTATTGGTCATGGAATCCTGTCTGGTGGTTTATTTAAAATCTCCTTGGCTTCTGATTTTGAGTATAACTCTTTTAATTCTGAAACTGTTGGAACCAAACGATCACTTTTGAATTAAAAGTCTGGTATGTTGTGGCATAGGCGTTTGGGTCATATCTCTAAAGAAAGAGTTAATAGATTAGTCAAGTCCAGTATTCTACCTTCTCTTGATTTTGGGGACATAGGTACATGCATTGATTGTATTAGAGGAAAGTTGACCAAAACTAGGAAAAAGGGTGCTACTCGTAGTTCTGCCTTGTTAGAGAGCATTCATACAGATATTAGTGGTCCTTATTCTACCACAATATGTGGTTCAAGTTACTTTATCACTTTCATTGATGACTTTTCTCGTTATGGTTATGTTTTCTTATTAAAGACAGGTCTGATTCTCTAAAAAAATTTAAAGTGTTTAAAATTGAAGTAAAGAAACAACTGGGAAAGGTCATTAAGATAATGAGGTCTGATCGTGGGGGTGAGTACTATGGTAGACACACTGAAACTGGGCAGCACATGGGATCTTTTGCCAAATATTTGCAAGATTGTGGCATAGTTGCTCAGTATACCATGCCTGGTAGTCCTGACCAAAACTGTGTTGCTGAAAGGCGAAACCGTACCTTAAAAGACATGATGAGAAGTATGATGAGTATATCTAACTTACCTGAGTTCCTGTGGGGTGAAGCTATTAAAACAACCATGTACATTCTTAACTGTGTCCCTTCCAAGTTAGTTTCTAAAACACCTTTTGAGTTGTGGACCAATAGGAAACCCAGTTTGAACCACTTTCGTGTTTGGGGATGTCCAGCTGAAGTAAGGATTTATAATCCTTCTGAGAAGAAAATTGAACCAAGAACCTCGCGTTGTTTCTTTATTGGATATCCAGCTCATTCTAAGGGATACAGGTTTTACTGTCCTACAAAGGGAACAAGAATTGTTGATTCTCAAAATGTAAAATTTTTTTGGAATTTGATGTTGTTGATAAAGATTGTTCACAAAGATGTTGCTGATAAATATTGTTCACAAAATTTTGTTGTTGAGCCTGCAGAGAATGATGAGACTGTGAAAATTCCTCTTACTGTTACCACAGAGACAGTTGTGAGTGCACCTACACAAACTGAGCCTATACATGTACATGTTGAGGAGCCTATGCCTGCACAAGCTCAGGCACCTGGTGCTGCCATACATGTATGTTATAATCTATGCACCTCCTAAAGACACTAGAAGGGGGGTTGAATAGTGTCTACCGATTTTCGTTACTAGAACCTGGTTCTTCTGACGTATAACCTAGTTCTTGTCTTATCTCTTATACTGCTTCAAACACTGCAACTCACCATAATACACACGCAGAAGACACAAGGATTTTACGTGGAAAACTCCTTGCTCAAGGGAGAAAAACTACGACCCACACTCTTGGATTTTAGAACTGAATCCACTAACACAAGAGCAAAGTTTCTGATTACAAACTCTGTAACCAAGGGGCTACCCTCTAGACCTTAAACACTACTCAAAGCTAAACTCTAGCTTTCCAGTAATTATACAAGAGTTCACCTAATACATACGCTTCTGAATAAGCCAATAGGTAAAACTATGACTGCTCAAACGATGACAACTTACAACTCAATGAACCTAGACAAAATATCTAGACTCAATACACTGCATGCACTCAAGTTGTCTTCTCCAGGTTACTCACGTAGAAAGATGCTAGATCGCCTTTGTATGCTCTCAACTCTCCGTTTGTGAATAACTGCTTTACGGCTGTCTCCACTACTTGTATTTATACGGGCCTTAAAACCCTAGTTGAGTTCTACAAGGAATCCTTTTAGTTATGGCAAGTCAGGATTCCCAGTAACTCTTTTTCTTGTTGAAGTCCAACTCCTTTTCACACTTCGAAGACACAGCCTGGGCACCGCCTCTTTTAGTCTGACTAGGATGCATATTCATTCACGCGCCACTATTCCTAGTTCCGCAGGGATTTGCAACCCGTAATCCTTTTCGATCAAGCGTACCCTTCATTTCAAGGACTAGGTTCTTCGTGGGAACCTCTGAGTCCTTTTCATTAGTCATACTTCAAATCCAGCTCTCAACAAATTCCCCCTTTTTGATGATGACAAACAAATGTTGCCCAAGAACCTGAATAGATATAAACCAAAAACACAGGAACAAAAGGTAACAAGTTCAAGAAAAAACTAAACAGATGAATTAGGTCACAAACACCCCAACATTCCTTCTTCCCCCTTTTGGCATCATCGAAAAGATTCAAATACCTGCATGAACTTGGCAATAATACCCAGTCTACAGCACAAGGCAACAAGTCAGTAATAAGAGCAAACACAAGCAGGAATAAGGGCCAATCAAGAACCAATTACTTAAGAAGGAAACAGTCATAAGCATAAGAAAATGAAAATCATCATGCATGTTGTGATATCAACACAACCCTAGTTAAGTACAGAGCTGAAAAAATAAATTGTTTTAAACAACCAGCACATGCAATCAGGAGCGAATGGGATGGGGTAGACAATAGGTAGAAAGAGGAGGATAGGACAGGAGGACTCAAAGCTGAATGTTGAAGTGTTTGACAAGCGCCTCAAGTTGCTTCGTATTCTTTGCCCTTTCCATCACTAGCTCGGCCTCATACTTGTGGCAGTCTATCTTCAAACGATCAATTTCTTGATCCTTCAACTTCAGTTGTCTGTGGAGCTCTATATTTTCTGCATTAACCTCAAGGACATGAGTCTCCAGCTCCTTCACAGCATCAATGGCCTCTTCAGGTCCATAGTCCTCACTTTCCTCTTCTTGCTCTTGCTTGGCCTGCATTGGTTTCTTAGAAGCTCTGCTTTCTTTGAAGAAGTCACAATTTTTAAGCACATTATTCCCAAACATTTGATGAATGGTTGGCTTCTTCCCAGCTTCCAGGGGAACCCTAAAGTGTTCAAGTACCTGCTAGAGGATGTAGGAATGCACAAGGGAATGTGGCTTCTGATTTGTGTCAGCAATCCTCTTTATATGTCTAATTATCAGCCCAGGCAAATTAATCTTTACCCCCCTGTCCAGCAAGTCCATGTATGTCAGGTCCAAAGTACTAGCTTCGCAGTTCCTCTCTCCTCTAGGCAGAAGGAACCTGTGCACAAATTCAAACAACAACTGATGTGCAGGTTCCATCTCCTTCTTGTCTACCTTCATCTCCTTCCTCAGCTTGGGTTTTCCTGAGAACTTCTTGACAACATCCAGAGGAGTGACTCCATCAGCCCTCTTTGGCCATTTCAGCTTTATATACCTGCAATAACATTCAGCAGGTATGTCAAGAATCACTCCAAGCTCAGGTCTCCAAAACTCTATCTCTATTCCCCTCACTGTGGTGAACACTCTCCTAGCATTAACTCTGCAATTTGTGTAGAACTCTCCGATCTCATCAACATACAACTTCATTTCTTTGTTGGCAAACAAACCTAACCATCCCTGGTTAGCAATCATTCTGAGCAGTGGCTTCATGTGAAATTCCTTCTCATCATGCAAGATGCTGCCAGGCAACACCTGATGCTTAGAGAAGAAAGCCACCCTGTCAGCTTCATCCTCACTACCTCTCCTCCTTTTTCTGGTCTCAGCTTCACTATCTGTATCAGATTCACTTGGCTCTGCATAACTCCCAGCATCATCACTTTCTTCCTGTGCTTCCTCAGCTTTTCTTTCTTCTTCTTCCCTCTTCTTTGCCTCTCTATCTCTTATATTTGTCACTGTTCTTTCCAATTTACCAACTTTCTCCAGTTGTTGCTTCAATGCAGACCTGGTGCCAACCCTCTTAACAACAGGCTCATCAACAGTCTTGTCATCACTTTCCCCACTAGCTTCATCAACCGGTCTTATTTTTAGCACTGGCTTTCCCCCTTTCACTAGTCTCCTTCTTTTCCCAGGCTCCACTATTGTTTCTTTCACAAACACAAGATCCTCTTCTTCTTCCTCACCTGCCATTTTCTCATCCTCTTCACCAAACTTCCTTTTTTTTTTGGTTCTTCAGCTTTCTTGGCAATCTCTTTCTGTTCAGCCTTTTCTACAACAATCTCCTCATTCCCTTCTTCCTCAGAATCTATCCAATTTAAATCTGCATCATCAGCCTCAGTGGAATTTGGACAAGCAACAGGCTCTTGAACCAAATTCTCTGAGGCTTCAGCAAGACCAAGTCCTCCACCTGCTGGACTTTCTGGCACAGATTATTTCTCATTCTTCTCAGTACTATCAACTTCTTTACAAGGTTCCACTTCACTTTCTCTAAGGGCTTCAACACGATATTGTTCCCTAAATTGTTCTTTCACTCTCTCTGCAATATTCAACTCTACACCAGACTCACCAACCTGAGGCACATGTAAATCTTTCCTAAGTTCATCCTGTACAGTATCTTGCTCTACTTCACATGAGTTCCCCCTATCTATTCTGTTATCATGCTCAACACCTATTATTTTGTCTAGTCCTGTAACTAGGGTTTCAGTTTCTGTAGTTCCTGGGCTGTTTATATCTACTGAAACGACAGGCGTAGATGAAATAGGATCAGGGATTACCTCATGCGGTGATTGTGATGAACTTTGTGCAATGGGTGCAGTAGGAACTGCTCTTGACCTCATCTTCTTTACCAATTTCTTGTCCCCTTTTTGAAGAAATTTTGTACGGGCCCTCGCGATTCGTTGTGCGAGAGTGGATGGGGGTGGTCTTTCAGACATTGTGAAGAATTTGTGAGTAGTTTCTGAGATTTCTAGAGAATTTTCTGTTTTTAGGGCTTGAGAGAGAATTTTGGTGTAGTAGAGAAGAAGTGGTTGAATGGAGGGGGATTCTGGGTGTATCGACAAAAGGGAAGGGGTTTTGTGATTTGACAACTTCTGGGGAAGGCAAAGCAGTAATGATGGAAAATAGAGAAGCAACTTTTTGAACTTTTTGAGAACCGGGAAGAGTTAAAGATTTGACGGTTATGGACTTATTTGATATACCCTTTTTAAGTAGTGAGGTCCAACAAGTCAAATAGAATTCTACCCGAAAAAGGAATGTGTTCCTATAATTTAGGACAGTTATAAGAACATGGAGGGTCTCCCTTGACACACGTATGATTGATAATTTAATTTCATTTATGACTTCTATCATACAGGGTAGTGTGAATGTACCTGGACATGATTCCTCATGCTTCAGCTTGTTGCTTCTTAGTACATAGTGAGTTCTTCATGGGATCACATTATTCTCACCTGGTGCTCAAAACTGAACGAGTGTACTTATTCAAGTACTGAGTTAGACTGGACATTAATGACAAAATTCAAGCATGAACAATTGAATACTTAACTAGCCAATCATAAGGGGATTACCTGTTGGGTCATCCGTGTATTTTGGTCATCCCTAATTCCAACCTGTTCCTCTCAAACTGCACCTTGTTCAATGCTTTGGTAAATATGTCAGCAATTTGATCTTCAGTCCTGCATGAATTCATAGTAATCAGACCTTTTTCCACATTATCTCTCAGGAAATGGTGTCTAATATCAATGTGCTTGGTTCTTTTATGTTGGACTGGGTTAGTGGCAATATTCACTGCACTAGTGTTATCACAGAAAATTGGCACTGCACCACACTTGATACCAAAGTCCTCCAGTTGTTGTTTGATCCACAGCAATTGTGAACAGCATGATGCAGCTACCACATACTCAGCTTCAGCAGTTGATAAGGCAACTGAGTTTTCCTTCTTTGTCGCCCAAGAGACCAAACAAGGACCTAGAAGTGTGCCATTCCTGAAGTGCTTTTTCTGTCCACCAAATGACCTGCATATCTGCATCAGCAAAACCAATTAGTTCAAAAGTACCTCCTCTTGGGTACCAGAGACAAAGGTCCTGAGTTCCTTTCAAGTATCTCAGGATCCTCTTCACAGCTGTCAAATGTGACTCCTTGGGCTTGGACTGAAATCTAGCACACAGTCCTACACTGTACACTATGTCAGGCCGACTGGCTGTGAGATAAAGAAGTGAACCTATGATTCCTCTATATTTTGTCTCGTTTGTTGAAGGACCTAGTTCATCCAAATCCAGCTTCGTCCCAGGTGCAATGGGAGTAGTCATTTCTTTCGCTCCTTCCTTGTCAAATTTCTTCAGTAGTTCCTTGACATATTTTTGCTGGTGAATCATAGTTCCTTCAGGCACTTGCTTTATTAGCAATCCAAGGAAGAAATTTAGTTCTCCCATCATGCTCATTTCAAATTCACTTCCCATCAGATCAGCAAATCCTTTGCATAGCCCCTCATCAGTGGCTCCAAAAATGATATCATCGACATACACTTGAACCACCAATAGATCTTTTCCTTTCTTTTTGAGGAACAATGTTTTGTCAATCTTTCCTCTTGAGAAACCATTCTTCAGTAGAAATCCTGAGAGTCTTTCATACCAGGCTCTAGGGGCTTGCTTCAATCCATAAAGAGCCTTGTCCAGTTTGTAAACATGATCAGAGAATTCATTGTTTACAAAACCTGGTGGCTGTATTACATAGACTTCTTCATTCAAGTAGCTATTTAAGAAAGCACTCTTTACATCCATCTGATATAGTGTAAACTCCATGTATGTAGCAAAAGCAATTAGCATCCTGATGGCCTCCATCCTTGCCACTGGTGCAAAGGTTTCATCATAGTGTATTCCTTCTTCCTGACTATAACCTTGAACTGCTAACCTTACTTTGTTTCTCGTCACTATACCATGCTCATCTAGTTTGTTCCTAAATACCCATTTTGTTCCAATTATTGATCTGTCCTTTGGCTTAGGAACTAGGTGCCACACTTTGCTTCTTTCGAATTGATGTAGTTCCTCCTGCATGGCTAGAATTCAATTTGGGTTTTCTAGAGCTTCTTTTACGTTCTTTGGTTCCAGAGATGAGAGGAAAGCAAAGAAAGCGCAGAAGTTCTTCAAGGCTGACCTGGTCATGATTCCTGTATCCAATTCCGATAGAACATTTTCCAAGAGATGAGATCTTTGATGTTTTCATGGCCTGAGTTGAATATGACTGGAAGAACCTGCAGCATTATCCTGGAGGGTTTCTTCCTAACTTGCTGGATCATCAGCTTCATCAGAGGTTCCCCCTGTCAAGTTGACTCCTTGTTCCAAGGTGCTTGGATCTTCACCTGATGTCTCCTTGTCTTCTGAGTCTTCCAGTTCATTCACACCTTCTTCCCTGCTAAGTCCAATCACTTGATCTTCTGTCTCATTTTCCTCCAGTGCCTTGTCTGATTCATCAAAGACAACATGCATACTTTCTTCCACTGTCTGTGTCCTTTTGTTGAACACTTTGTATGCTTTGATTTGGGTAGAATAACCAAGAAATATTGCCTCGTCACTTCTAGCATCGAACTTTCCCAAGGGTTCCTTGCTATTGTTGTGAACAAAGCATTTACAGCCAAAGGGTCTTCGGTGAGCAATATTTGATTTTCTTCCTCTGAGTAGCTCATATGGGGTCTTGTCAAGAACTGCTCTGATGGAACATCAGTTCAGCAAGTAGCATGCAGTATTTATAGCTTCAGCCCAGAAGTTTCTTGCAAGCCCACTTGACAACAGCATATTCCTGGCCATATCTTCCAGAGACCTGTTCTTCCTCTCAACCACTCCATTTTGTTGGGGAGTTCTTGGAGCGAAGAAGTTATGATCTATGCTGTTCTTAGCACAATACTCAGAGAATTTTGAGTTCTCAAACTCAGTTCCGTGATCAGATCTGATACTGATGAGTTCAAGGCTTAACCTTTTCTGAACTACACCAGCCTAGTCTTTAAAGCTGTCAAAAGCTTCATCTTTAGTAGCCAAGAACAGAGTCCATGTGTATCGAGAGTAGTCATCAACAATCACGAACACGAATCTCTTTCCTCCTCTACTCCTGACTCTCATAGGTCCACACAGATCCATATGCAAGAGTTCCAGTGGTTTTGATGTACTTACCACCTTCTTGGACCTAAAGGATGATCTCACATGCTTTCCCTTTACACATGCATCACACATTTTTATGTTTTCAAATCTCTTACTTGGCAGTCCACGAACCAGCTCCTTTGATACAAGCTTATTCAGTTGTGAGAGACTTGCATGACCCGTTCTTTTGTGCCACAGCTGAGAGTCACTTTCTTGTACATTCAAGCATGTTAGGTTCTTTTCAAGTAATGTCTTCAGCGATGCTTTGTATACATTGTTCACCCTCTTTCCTTCCATTACAATTTCTCCACTCTGTAGGTTCTTCACAATGCATCCTACAGACGAGAACCTCACTTCATTTCCTCTATCACATAGTTGGGAGATGCTCAGCAGATTGTGTCTAAGACCATCAACACAATAAACATTCTCAATAGCATGATCCAGAGTTCTCCCAATCTTTCCAATTCCTACTATTTGACCGCTTTTTCCTCATCCAAAGGCCACACTGCCTCCTTGAAATGCTGCGAGTGAGAGAAAGTTTCTTCTATCTCCTGTCATGTGGCTCGAACAACCACTGTCAAGAATCCAGCTTGGGTTGTTCTCCCTCACTCCAGCCTGCAAAACAAATTAGAGGTTAGCCTTAGGAACGCAGACAAGCTTGGGTCCCTTCTTACTAGAAAATGGGTAAATCAAGTCCTGTCTAGCCCATTTAGGTAAAACACTTCTTTTGTTCTTGGCCTTTGCCTTGCTGACATGTATGCACTTTTGTTTGACATGTCCTGTTTCTCCACAGAAAGTACATAACATGTTGCAAGGTAATGCCACATACTTGCTCTTAGGGTTATATGGAGGCAGTGGTTTCTTAAATCCTAATCCCTTCTTTCCTTTATTTTGATTTTCAAGAACCCAGTTCATTGCCTCTGATGATTTATTCCATTTAGTTAATCTGGTAAGCTCAAATTTTGATTTTTCAACCTTTTGACTTAAAACCTTGTTCTTCTCAGTTTCCTGATACAGAATTTCGTTTGCTCTTTTCAATTCATTTTCCAAAAAGGTTTGAACTTCACTTATTACTTGCTTACCATTTGCACTTTCTCTTAACTGATTGCATTCCAGTTCTAGCTCAGTGATCTTAGAGTTTGACACAACAGTCTGTCCTTTCAAGGTGGCATTGACTTCTTCAAGTTCAATGTTCTGTTCTAAGAGACTCTTGTGCTTAGTTCTAAGACTACTTAGTTCTTCAGTTAGTTTATCTTTTTCAAGCTTCTCCTTTTCATAACCCTCGATCAAGGTGGCTGTGATTAAAATCAAGTTTTCAGAAGAGTATGTATGCAAGGTTTCCTTTAGTTCAGATAGACATACCTCTGCTGAGTGAGCATCTTCAGTTCCATCAGTTGCTATGAGAGCAGAGTCCTTCTTTTGACTGTCATCTGAGTACACCTCCTTCAGCCTTTCCCAGATTTCCTTGGCCGACTTGCATTCAGATATTTTAGCAAGTACATCGTAGGTAAGTCCTCTTTTCAGGTACCATTCAGCTTTGGAGTTTGCCTGTAACCAGTCTAGGTCTTGAGGATCCAGTTCTTCTACCTTCTTTGGCACTAGGACACCATTTGCAGCTCTCTTTACAGGAACATGGGGTCCTCTCTTCACAATCACCCATAGACTATAGTCTGCTGCTTGCAAGAAGATCTTCATCTGTTTCTTCCAGTTCTTGTATTGAGTCCCGTTGAACATAGGTGGCCTTGACGGATCTCTTCCTCCTCTAAACTCTCGAGGGTCTTCTTCATTAGAACTTTTGTCTGACATACCCATTAGTGCCAGTGGCGGATCATCTTCAGAATCCTTTTCATGATCGGATTCACTATCAATTTGTCCCCATGTAGCATAGAAAGCTTCCTTCTTCTTTCTCCTTAATGCTCTGAAGTTTGGAGGTTGTCTTGACTTCTTCTTATCTTTGTCAATTTCCTTTGGCTACTCCTTCTCCTTTTCCTTAGATGCTCTATTTTTCATCCATTCTATTTCCCACATAGGACAGTCCACTACAACATGATCCTTTTTGAAGCATTTAAAGCATCCTGAATAATCAGGACTGTCAACTATGTTCTTCCAGCTAGAACTCTCCTTGCCACTTCTTTTGAATCCTTTGAACCTTCCCAGATTAAGCTTCTGTCTTAAGGCACTTACCATTGCTGCTTCAACTGATTGAAGATCAACATATTCATCAGTTTCATCTATTGCTTCAAGGGCAAGGGTCTTGTCCTTCTTTACAGCTGGTTTAGCTTTTGAGTCCTTCATCATCTCATGAGTTTTCAAACTCCCAACCAATTCTTCAAGTTTGATGGATCTCAGAGGTTTGGATTCAATGATGGAAGTCATCTTTGGTTCCCATTCTTCAGGAAGCACATTCAGGATTTTATCAACCATCTCTATTTCAGGCAATTACATATCTAGAGATCTCATTTCATTTGTGATGATGGTCAACCTGGTCATCATATCCTGAATTGATTCTTTCTCACCCATGGTGAAAAGTTCAAATTATCTCTTCAGCATTCTCCTTTTTGAGTCCTTCACTTCTGTAGTTCCTTCATGCGCAACCTGCAAGGCATCCCATATTTCCTTAGCCGTCTTATAAGATGAAACTCTATTGAACTCCTCAGGACCAAGACCACATATGACCAACCATTCGGCTTTGTGATTCTTTTCAATCATCTTATAATCCGTCTCGTTGAACTCTTCTTTCAATTTAGGTTCTTGCTTGGAAGTGACTCCTTCACCAACTATTTTAGTGGGGATCAGGTTTCCTTCAGAGACTATCAGCCAGAGTTGATAGTCTTCAGCACATATGTAATTCTCCATCCTGTTCTTCCACCATGCATAGTACTGCCTATTAAACTGTGGGGATCTCTGAACTGACTGTCCTTCAGTGATGGTAGGTGGTGCACTCATGATTCTGATCCTTCTCAAGGTGTTAACCTTTCACAAGAAGACCTGCTCTGATACCACTTGTTATAATCTATGCACCTCCTAAAGACACTAGAAGGGGGGGGGGGGGCGGAGGGGTTGAATAGTGTCTACCGATTTTCGTTACTAGAACCTGGTTCTTCTGATGTAGAACCTAGTTCTTGTCTTATCTCTTATACTGCTTCAAACACAGCAACTCACCACAACACACACACAGAAGATACAAGGATTTTACGTGGAAAACTCCTTGCTCAAGGGAGAAAAACCACGACCCACACTCTGGGATTTTAGAACTGAATCCACTAACACAAGAGCAAAGTTTCTGATTACAAACTCTGTAACCAAGGGGCTACCCTCTAGACCCTAAACACTACTCAAAGCTAAACTCTAGCTTTCCAGTAATTATACAAGAGTTCACCTAATACATACGCTTCTGAATAAGCCAATAGGTAAAACTATGAATGCTCAAACGATTACAACTTACAACTCAATGAACCTAGACAAAATATCTAGACTCAATACACTGCATGCACTCAAGTTGTCTTCTCCAGGTTACTCATGTAGAAAGATGCTAGATCGCCTTTGTACGCTCTCAACTCTCCGTTTGTGAATAACTGCTTTACGGCTGTCTCCACTACTTGTATTTATACGGGCCTTGAAACCCTAGTTGAGTTCTACAAGGAATCCTTTTAATTATGGCAAGTCAGGATTCCCAGTAATTCTTTTCCTTGTTGAAGTCCAACTCCTTTTCACACTTCGAAGACACAGCCTGGGCACCGCCTCTTTTAGTCTGACTAGGATGCATATTCATTCACGCGCCGTTATTCCTAGTTCTGCAGGGATTTGCAACCTGTAATCCTTTTCGATCAAGCGTGCCCTTCATTTCAAGGACTAGGTTCTTCGTGGGAACCTCTGAGTCCTTTTCGTTTGTTATACTTCTAAACTAGCTCTCAGCAATGTAGGGCAAAATTTGAGAAGATCATGTAGAGAAAGAAGATCACCACTATCTGATGATTACTTAGCTTATCTTGCTGAAGGTGACATTGTAGAGCCTATAGCTTACCATGAAGCAGTTTCTTGTGCTCAATCAAAGATGTGGCTTGATGCTATGTCTGAAGAGATGAACTCTATGCATAAAAATAATGCGTGGGAGCTTGCAGAACTCCCTCAAGGCTATAGGGATGTTGGTTGTAAAGGGTAAGACCAAGAAGGATTCGAAAGGGAGGATTGAACGCTTCAAGGCAAGGCCGGTAGCTAAAGGGTTCACACAGCAGGAAGGGATTGATTATAATGAAACTTTTTCACCAGTATCATCAAAGGATTCCTTAAGGATTGTTATGGCTTTGGTTGCTCATTTCGATCTAGAGTTGCATCAGATGGATGTAAAAACAGCTTTTCTAAATGGTGATCTTAATGAAGAGGTGTACATGCAACAACCTTTAGGTTTTATTGACACAGGTAATGAGCACCTAGTGTACAAGTTGAAGAAGTCCATCTATGGCCTGAAGCAAGCTTCTCGACAGTGGTACTTGAAGTTCGAGAAAACTATCACTTCTATGGGTTTTGTGGAGAACAAAGTTGACCAGTGTATCTACATGAAGATCAGTGGGAGTAAGTTAATCATTCTTATTCTTTATGTTGATGATATTTTACTTGCCAGTAAAAATTTAGGACTGCTTTATGAAACTAAGCAATCATTGAGTAAAGTATTTGACATGAAAGACCTTGGAGAAGCATCATTTGTCTTGGGCATTGAGATTCAACGAGATAGGTCTCGTCGATTGTTAGGACTTTCGCAAAGAGCATACATTGATCGTGTTTTGAGCAGATTTCGTATGGAAGATTGTAAGGGTGGAGATGTGCCCGTTGTGAAAGGCGATAAGTTGAGTCTACAATTGTGTCCCCACAATGATTTTGAGAGAGAATCCATGAAAGATGTGCCATATTCAAGTGTCGTTGGGAGTCTTATGTATTTACAGGTTTGCACTCGTCCTGATATTTCTTTCATTGTTAATGCTCTTGGACGTTATCAGTCTAATTGACACGATCCGGAATCCGGTTAGGCCGTGCGGGCACCCGACATCCTCCCCTAGACCCGTCGGGCGAACCCTTACCAATTAAATTAGGAAAATAAATATAATAGTTCATAAATAAGGACAAGACTTAAAAAAACACACAGACATATTGATACTTCTAAGCCGTATGAAAGAAAATTACAGCTAACTACCACACATACTAAGTTTAGGGCTATCCAGACTAGACATCTAAGAGTACAAAAGAAGACAAATACCTCCTGAAGGGAGAAAAATGCAGCTGAAATAATAACCAATAAACTGGTGGCCATCCAGAATAAAAGCTGGCTCACCCTGACAGCTGAAGTCGTCTTCGCTCCTTCACAACGTGGCAAACTCAATCCTGGAGCGAACCTGCCGAAACGAAATAGATAGACAAGAAACAAACAACAAACAAGGGTGAGTCAAAAGGACTCAATAAGTGGGGCAGACTAGCCACCTCAAAGAATAGGATAGCTAGCCAGGGAGAAGAAAAACAGATAAACTAAATCCATCTTATTTGAACTATAAACAGGCAAAGCCAAATAATTACTGAAAACACGTATGGAATCATAAACAGCCAGGGACATAAGGTAGACAGAACATATAGATATCCTGAAGATGTTGACAATCAGAAATACATCCTGTTGCGGCGTGCAACCCGATCCATATATTCATACTGTTGCGGCGTGCAACCCAATTCGTATATTTATACTGTTGCGGCGTGCAACCCGATCCGTATATTTATACAGTTGCGGCGTGCAACCCGATCCGATCCATGTATTTATATTGTCGCGACGTGCAACCCGGGATACGAGCCAGAAATATATAGGCAAACTGAGATACGGTATACATACCGCATATATAAAACACAACACGATAGTCACACAATAGTCAGCACGTGGTGCAATGAAATGGGATGAATGCAGTATGATGCAATGGTGTCACATGTGCCAAATAGATGGAGCAGAATCCTCCTGCTCCGGGGGCGGAATCCTCCTACCCTCAATATGATGCAATGGAGCGGAATCCTCCTGCTCCGATGGCGGAATCCTCCTACCCTCAATATGATGCAATGGAGCGGAATCCTCCTGCTCCGAGGGCGGAATCCTCCTACCCTCAATATAATGCAATGGAGCGGAATCCTCCTGCTCCGAGGGCGGAATCCTCCCACCCGCAATATGATGCAATGGAGCGGAATCCTCCTGCTTCGAGGGCGGAATCCTCCTACCCTCAATATGATGCAATGGAGCGGAATCCTCCTGCTCCGAGGGCGGAATCCTCCTACCTTCAATATGATGCAATGGAGCGGAATCCTCCTGCTCCGAGGGCGGAATCCTCCTACCTTCAATATGATGCAATGGAGCGGAATCCTCCTGCTCCGAGGGCGGAATCCTCCTGCTCCGAGGGCGGAATCCTCCTACCCTCAATATGATGCAACGTGCATACGAATGCAACATGATGCAATAATAACCCATCACCAGCGCGGGACTCTCATTGACAGCTGGAAAGTATATACCAACTCACAACCAAAGTACAATACTCAGATTCTCAATGCAATACCAATAACAGGACATAATATATAATATAGAATATAGATCCAAAGCTAAGGCGTAATGAGTACGCCTATCGGCAGCTACACATGTAAGGAACACGTGGTAGAAAATCCACGAGGCCAGGTGCTTCCAAAGAAATGGATATAAACACTTACCTTGTTCCACTCAATAACCGCTTGTCCTTTGGTTTCATTGCCAAACGATCCCACTCTATTCAATAAGCAGAAAAATATATCAAATTAGGCTAAAGGCTTCATTCCTCACATCTTAGGGCAATCCGGTTAAGAACCTGATACCCTTTTCGCATACGCAATACGCAGGCCAGGCCTATATACAGGGTTTAAGATCACATAACCAAACCCCAAATAAATTACATTTATACGTTGCCCATAACTCACTTAGTACGAATATATAATCAATTTCATTATCGGGGTCCATTTGACCCTTTAAACTATCAATTTACGTCATTAGTGCGATGTCTAATATCCCTATTTTTACCGTAAAAATATATTCAAACATACGTAATAAACTCAAATAATATATTAAGATCATTACCTGAATGTTCCGGGGTGAAAATATATTTTTCTCCGGCCCCTTTTCTCATTTTCTGGCATTTTTTTCACTGCGTTATTTCCTTTCCTCTGTTTCAAAAATGAGTTATGTTTTATGTTCCTCAAATCAATCGTACTGATACATACATGTTAGGCACCGCCTAACATTTTCCAATTTTCATTCTTTTCTCTCTTTTTTTTATTTTTTTAATAAATTCGCTGCTACGGTAAAAATTAAAACGGTGCCCTACGATATTCGAAATAATTCCAACTTTTGCATACAAGTTGTACAAAATATATGTAACATACTTGCGAAGGTGGATCACAAATCAGACTCCCGAAACTCAAGATGCGAATTTAGATGAAAAGAAGTCAAATTATTTAACCTTCGGCATTTTAGCGGAAACTAGCCGAACAACATCGAAATTCACTTTCAAAAGATTACAAAAATCAAAAATAATCATACGAACCTAACGACGCTTTCGGATTACGAATCGGAGCTCATTCGGCAAAACCGAGCTCGAAAATCTCTTTTTAATATTTATCGCCAATAAAAACTGAAACCTTTTTCCGATGCCTACCAAACGAGGTCTGATTTAGCTCAAATTTTACAGACAGGTTTTAATGGACATTATGAATATTTTAAAATTATCGGCACACCAATCGGAGTCCTAACTTCCGAAACGACTGGCCGAGGTCGTTTCATTCTCCTTCACTTAGACTCTTGTTCGTCCTCGAACGAGCCTAAATCTAAAGCAAGATTTACGCAGATAACAAGAGAACTTGCACAACCTTCATAAACTACTCCACGGACATTATCTCATAATTACAGAATCAGAGTTATAACACGCACATCAAACTCTTGGATAAAACATATTTGGATAATATGATAACATTATTGCCCAACTTATTCGGACTAAGCCGACCCTTTCTCAATCATGAGAGAGGAGTTTTATATTTTCGAAACAAAGATACACGAAACTTTGAATGTGTTAACATGATTCAACCGATAATTACCTCTTCGATATACCTTTCGATATAGAACAGGTCGATGGAACTAAGAATTAGCTTACGCTTCAGCAACGCCTTAGAGATTTAATATTATGATTCGGTATCAATTGGAGGAAGACTCCTCCACTTAAAGCATAAACTCATACAACTAATTTGAATAGAAATAATCATCCTCGCACAACCTGCTGGATTAAAGAAGACCTAGCTAAAAGCTGAACATAGTCACATAGGCAGACCTAAACTACCAAACTACCCTTTCGAGTTGCCAACTAGCTGCAACTCTCGAGTTCACAACTCCATACCTTTTCCGTAAACACCACCGCCCGATGGATGGTACTTCTATATAAAAATTTCGGCAGAGTTTACCCTGAAACTGGATGATCCGCAAAAACAGAACCAGCACTATACTATACATGGGAATGGATACCCGAATAAACTGATAACATAAACATGTTAAATGGATAACAGAATGAGACAACTGGACCAAAACAATAATATGCTTCCAAAACAATAATATGCTTACCCGGCCACAATAACACGTACTCTGGCTCAACACAGGGAACGTCACAAGCGGCTACCAATCACCCAAGCTCACTAGTGCCGGACGAAGAAGAAATGGAAATGGATCGAGGATAGAAATAATTAGAGCTTCAGAAAGTTCATCTTCTTTTTTTTTTTTTTTTTTGCTTGGCTACCAAAGCTAGACTACTTCCGAGTCAGGCAAGCCAAAGAATCGCAATTGAAGAGATAGACATTAAATAAACTTTATGGAAAAACATCCATACCAATTTAACCTCCCAATAAGAAGGAAACTCTGACAATTTACCAGATTACCCTTTTATAACTAAGACAAGCTCATAGAATAACATGACTCTACTAGAATCTCGAACCAAGAGGAGACACATAGATCGAGCATTACTTACTAACCACTTTACACCGGAAGAAACAATGACACTTGCTGATGGTGACGAATAAGAATCCCATCATCCCACCAACACTGATTTCCGAGGAGAGAAGTAAAATGACTTGACATAATAACACAAGGTGGCATAACAGGCTGTTAAGCAGGCAATAGCAATACTCACCGTCAAATCTCTCACATTTAAACCAGATCAACTAGGAGGATCTCAGAAATGCCAGGAATAAATCATACAAGAAGTTCACCACTCTACCGCAACCGATTCTTAATAGAAACAATATCCAAGGAAGCCATGGAAACATGGTAAAATAAACGAAGTTCAGACCGATCGGAAGAATCAAATCTTACTCACATATAATGAAAGAAGAATTACATGGGTGTACTACATCGGATGCCTCAGCATCCTGCCAGACTGGCAGTTCATAAAACTGCCTCTGCGGCTGAACTAAGCCGCTACACTGATAATTACCTTCTGAAGAACCACTGCCACCACGCTCTCAACCTCTACTGGATCGTGACGTTTCTCTGGTTGATTAAGATTTAAATAGAATTCCCTACGACTGTACAGGTGCCTGATGACAAGAGAAAGGACGATTGTCTACTTGCTGGAGTAAGGAAAAGCTCCTCAAAGGATAACCAGACTCACGACAGTGATAACAACTTTTCATTGAAAATGGAAGCTGGACATATTGTCGATAGCTATAAAGAGAAAAACTGGGTCTAATCTTGATGAACTACTCGCGCACTCTGAGAATCACGCTCTACAAGCTGAGATAACCTGGAAGATGACTTCCAAAAATAATCAGAACTTTTACCTCCAAATGAGGTACCATGGTTACCCACCAGGGCCGTTGGATCTCTTACTTTACCGCTCTAACTTATGGTATGCCTCGAACCTTCGAGCAATATCAACAACAATATCAAATGAAATCCCGACCTCAATCTCTCGAGCCATCTGGGATCTCAAGGAAAAAGAAAGGTCATCAATAAATCTTTGAATCTCTCGAAAGGCTCATGGACTAGTTCTAACGCATATTAAGCCATTCTATATAATTCAATCTCACATTCTAAAACACCAATAGATTAACCGACAGGCTACCCTGTCCAATCCACTCAAACTGGCAATACTTTTCATCACGCTCGCTACTCGAAAGGAACTTTTCCACGAATCTAGAAGAAAAATCGAACCAAGTTAGCTAATAAGAGAGCGGCCCACCAATTCAAGGCTGGACCCTGAAACTGGAAAGCAGAATAATCGACATCATACTGCTCGATATAATCAAGAGCCTGAAGGATACGCTGACATCTTTTTATTTTAAAAAAAATCACGAGGTTTATCTGATGCATTGCTTAAGAATATTGGAAGGTTCAACTGCGTAAAATAATGCAACCACTTCGGACACTCGGACCGAACTGATACCTCGGCTAACCAGCCAGAACAACTAGAGGCACAACACATGCTTCCTCCGAAACATACTTTATTGCGGCAACATTAAGAACTGGAATAGGAGCTCCCTGAGATCGAACGTCTCCATTTGCGGCAACCTGATAGGCTACCTAGCGAATAATAGGTTCTTGCAGTATATGTGTTGCCAAGATCCTCAAAAAAATATCGTAGAGAGCCTAGGGAACGGCAAGGTCCTGCTCCCTTGCCCATCGCGGGCTCTTATAGCTAGGACCTCCGTAACTAGATCGTCAATACGATCAAAAACTCTCGGGACTTCGTCAGTGCTAGCCCAGGCTAGACTGCTTCGTCTTGAACTCATACTGTTTGCTGATTTATCGCACGAGGGTTCACAATTACCACGAACGAATTAATGAAAATACTTTTGCATCCAAGACCAACGCACGATCAGAAAAGAAGGAAGTGAAACATCCTAAATGCCATCATAGCCCCTCGTATATAAGTACGGACGTCTACGTACCCATCAGCGAGATTCTACTAGACACTGTCTTAGTCTGGATAGACTCTAAACCGGGCTCTGATACCAACTGACACGACCCGGAATCCGGTTAGGCCGTGCGGGCACCCGACATCCTCCCCTAGACCCGTCGGCCGAACCCTTACCAATTAAAGTAGGAAAATAAATATAAAAGTTCATAAATAAGGACAAGACTTAAAAAAAACACACAGACATAGTGACACTTCTAAGCCGTATGAAAGAAAATTACAGCTAACTACCAGACATACTAAGTTTAGGGCTATCCAGACTAGACATCTAAGAGTACAAAAGAAGACAAATACCTCCTGAAGAGAGCAAAATGCAGCTGAAATAATAACCAATAAACTGGTGGCCATCCAGAATAAAAGCTGGCACACCCTGACAGCTGAAGTCGTCTTCGCTCCTTCACAACGTGGCAAACTCAATCCTGGAGCGAACCTGCCGAAACGAAATAGATAGACAAGAAACAAACAACAAACAAGAGTGAGTCAAAAGGACTCAATAAGTGGGGCAGACTAGCCACCTCAAAGAATAGGATAGCTAGCCAGGGAGAAGAAAAACAGATAAACTAAATCCATCTTATTTGAACTATAAACAGGCAAAGCCAAATAATAACTGAAAACACGTATGGAATCATAAACAGCCAGGGACATAAGGTAGACAGAACATATAGATATCCTGAAGATGTCGACAATCAGAAATACATCCTGTTGCGGCGTGCAACCCGATCCATATATTCATACTGTTGCGGCGTGCAACCCGATTCGTATATTTATACGGTTGCGGCGTGCAACCCGATCCGTATATTTATACAGTTGCGGCGTGCAACCCGATCCGATCATGTATTTATATTGTGGCGACGTGCAACCCGGGATACGAGCCAGAAATATATAGGCAAACTGAGATACGGTATACATACCGCATATATAAAACACAACATGATAGTCACACAATAGTCAGCACGTGGTGCAATGAAATGGGATGAATGCAGTATGATGCAATGGTGTCACATGTGCCAAATAGATGGAGCGGAATCCTCCTGCTCCGGGGGCTGAATCCTCCTACCCTCAATATGATGCAATAGAGCGGAATCTTCCTGCTCCGAGGGCGGAATCCTCCTACCCTCAATATGATGCAATGGAGCGGAATCCTCCTGCTCCGAGAGCGGAATCCTCCTACCCTCAATATGATGCAATGGAGCGGAATCCTCCAGCTCCGAAGGCGGAATCCTCCTACCCTCAATATGATGCAATGGAGCGGAATCCTCCTGCTCCGAGGGCGGAATCCTCCTACCCTCAATATGATGCAATGGAGCGGAATCCTCCTGCTCCGAGGGCGGAATCCTCCTACCCTCAATATGATGCAATTGAGCGGAATCCTCCTGCTCCGAGGGCGGAATCCTCCTACCCTTAATATGATGCAATGTGCATACAAATGCAACATGATGCAATAATAACCCATCACTAGTGCGGGACTCTCATCGACAGCTGGAAAGTATATACCAACTCAGAACCAAAGTACAATACTCAGATTCTCAATGCAATACCAATAACAGGACATAATATATAATATAGAATATAAATCCAAAGCTAAGGCGTAATGAGTACGCCCATTGGCAGCTACACACGTAAGGAACACGTGGTAGAAAATCCACGAGGCCAGGTGCCTCCAAAGAAATGGATATAAACACTTACCTTGTTACAAAGTTAGTACATCCACTCAATAACCGCTTGTCCTTTGGTTTCATTGCCAAACGATCCCACTCTATTCAATAAGCAGAAAAATATATCAAATTAGGCTAAAGGCTTCATTCCTCACATCTTAGGGCAATCCGGTTAAGAACCTGATACCCTTTTCGCATACGCAATACGCAGGCCAGGCCTATATACAGGGTTTAAGATCACATAACCAAACCCCAAATAAATTACATTTATACGTTGCCCATAACTCACTTAGTACGAATATATAATCAATTTCATTATCGGGGTCCATTTGACCCTTTAAACTATCAATTTACGTCATTAGGGCGATGTCTAATATCCCTATTTTTACCGTAAAAATATATTCAAACATACGTAATAAACTCAAATAATATATTAAGATCATTACCTGAATGTTCCGGGGTGAAAATATATTTTTCTCCGGCCCCTTTTCTCATTTTCTGGCATTTTTTTCACTGCGTTATTTCCTTTCCTCTGTTTCAAAAATGAGTTATGTTTTATGTTCCTCAAATCAATCGTACTGATACATACATGTTAGGCACCGCCTAACATTTTCCAATTTTCATTCTTTTCTCTCTTTTTTTTATTTTTTTAATAAATTCGCTGCTACGGTAAAAATTAAAACGGTGCCCAACGATATTCGAAATAATTCCAACTTTTGCATACAAGTTGTACAAAATATATGTAACATACTTGCGAAGGTGGATCACAAATCAGACTCCCGAAACTCAAGATGCGAATTTAGATGAAAAGAAGTCAAATTATTTAACCTTCGGCATTTTAGCGGAAACTAGCCGAACAACATCGAAATTCACTTTCAAAAGATTACAAAAATAAAAAATAATCATACGAACCTAACGGCGCTTTCGGATTACGAATCGGAGCTCATTCGGCAAAACCGAGCTCGAAAATCTCTTTTTAATATTTATCGCCAATAAAAACTGAAACCTTCTTCCGATGCCCACCAAACGAGGTCTGATTTAGCTCAAATTTTACAGGCAGGTTCTAATGGACATTATGAATATTTTAAAATTATCGGCACGCCAATCGGAGTCCTAACTTCCGAAACGACTGACCGAGGTCGTTTTACTAATCCTGGAAGAGCTCACTGGGTTGCTGCTAAAAAGGTGATGAGGTATTTGAAGAAGACGAGATTATATGCTGCTCTATAGAAAAGTTAACAATCTTGAGGTGATTGGATACACATACTCAAATTATGCTAGGTGCCCAGATGATTTGAAGTCCAATTCTGATTTTATCTTCATGTTAGCAGGTGGTGCTATATGTTGGAGAAGTGTGAAGCAGACTCTTACTGCAGGTTCTACCATGGAAGCAGAGTATATGGCCTGTTACGGTGGAGCTTCGCATGCTAGTTGGCTTAAGAACTTCATTTCACAACTTGCGATTGTTGATTCCATATCAAGACCCATAAAGATGTTTTGTGATAACAAGTCAGCTGTGGATTTTGCGAATGATAGTAAATTCACTCCAGTTAATAAGCACATTGACATAAAGTTTCTTAAAGTGAGAGATAAGATCAAAGAGAAGACAAGTGTGGTTGAGCATATACAGACAGACTTCATACTCGCTGATCCACTGACTTAGGGATTGAAGACCTTAGTTTTTAAGGAGCATGTTGCTAATATGGGACTTGTTGAATCTTTTGATGCGCTAGTTTAGTAGGAGTGTTAGGTATTCATATTTTTACCATATTATTTAAACTATTTGCTTCATTTCTTATGAGCTCATGATGATACATTTTATTTTGTTGAGATATTCACATTCTTAATAAATTTATGGTGAATTCTGCTATCATAAATAATGTTGATATTTTGTGCACAATTGATTATTAAATTATTATTTTAAGACTTGCTGTCTTAAGTGTTGATGGTGTCTCATGTTGATGATGGAGACACATGGGGCATATTGTTTATGCCATATATATTTTTTCTTGGCTGTTGCACATTATGGTTAGTTGCACATGTTGGGCCTTGAATATTATGATATTCTGGTGAAGCACATGTTGTTTAGTTGCTCACATGTTGTAACAGAAAATCATATTGTAGATTTTCTAATGGTGCGCATGTTGTTTGGTCGCCCAATGTTGTTTATGAAAATTGTTTGTTGGACCGACAATGAAATAGTCTTGTTTTGGAGTCCATGTTGACTATTTCTTGCTACACTACCATACCTTAGATCAGTCAGCAAGACTTCAATGTTTGTGATTGTGGGCTAGTCTTGTGTTGTTAATTGATGCAAGTACTGCTGCTTTTCGACCTTGATAGTTTTGTTTGACTAGATCATGTTGGAAACAATGTTCCACCACTATATGTTTGTGGCCACTGTCTATTTAGCCCCAGAGTTATTTTATAAATAAACTTTTTTCAAACTATTTTAAATAATTAAGTTAATGTTGTCCAAGTGGGAGAATGTTAGAATTATTTATCAAATTTGGACTTAACATTAACTTATTTGGTTTTACCAAAACGGGCTAATTGTAAATAGCTGGTGGACAATACACGGGCCACATATTTGTTGATTTCATGATGGGCCTGTATTGTTTCTTATGTTAGGTGTGGGCTGACAGTAGTGTAGGCATGTTGTTAAACCTATGGGCCTATTGATGTTTGGCATTTTATGCCTATATTTCCTTAATATTTCCGCATGTTTGAGCTTGTTATTCACTCGTTTTATAGTTTATGAATGTGGTTTTGCACTGATTTTATGTCGTGTGTATGTAGGTTGTTATGCAGTGCAATTAGAGCTTTTAAGAGCATGATTGAGCAAGAAAAGATTGGATTTTGATTGAGGATTGGATCGAGCACACGAAGGCACAACACGAGACGAACAAAGGAGCAAGGAAACAGGAATTTGGTCGGGTGCTGTTGGGCACGTGGCGCGCCTCCCAAAGCGCCCCACTGCCTGGCGCATTTTCCCACGCAGGGCGCCTCAAAAGCGGTGGGCTTTCGACGGGTTCTGCCATGGGTCGCGCGTTACGAGGCGCGGGGCGCCAGTTATAGCGCCCCTGGAGCGTTTTTGACTTCCTATTTCGTCTAGGCTTGGGTCTAACTTATTACTAGGCCTTTGTAAACCCTATAAATACTCTTTTACTTAGTTTTTGATAGGAGTTCAGACTTTGGAGCAAGTTTTGGAGGAGAGGGGAGGAGCCCTAGATGTCTTCTAACAAGTTCTTTCTCTCTTTCTCTTATTCTTCTCCTTAATTCTATAGTTTGTTCGTTCTAGGGTTAGAGTAAATACATGAAGGTTGATGTTTGAAAGTTGATTTCTATATATTGATTTACCATTACGGATTGTTTATTCTTTCTTGATCATAATTGTTTGATTATTGAGGCCTGATAATTGAACACTATCCATGGTTTTTAGATTGAACTCGAAAGAGGGAATTTATTAACGCAAATAAGAAAGAATAGGGCTTGATTGTGAACTCGGGCATCGGGGAACCAATTTGTGATTAGATAGACATATACTTGCTCACCTAGCTTAACTAATCATATGTTTCGTTAATGCGTGCACGTGATTCAACCCATAGACATATAGGGATTGGAGTAGCCTGCATAGACCGTGAAGAATCGAAAGGTTTTCATGGGTACATTTAACCTGTAGTTAGCAATCTATGAAATCAAGAAGTAGAATCAACTGGAAAACTCAACTGGATTGGTCGTAACTCTGACCCGGGACCGTCATCTTTTATTGATAACAACTTAGAATTTGCTCTGTTACTTGATCTCAATTACTTGTTTTAATTACTGCATTTAGTTAGTAAAATCTCAACCAGTGGAAAAAGATCCCTGAATAGTTTATAGGCAGAATACATAGATAGCCCCTTAAACTTGTACCCAATTCCCAGTTGAACACTCCAACTTTGCGAGTGACCATTTAGACACCTCATGTAGTCCATACTGTATCTCCGAAACACACACGTCTGACTTGGCATATCGCGTGAAACACCAACGCGTTTGAGCACGTTAGGGCCTAAAATATTCACTTCTAACGGTAAAAAATTTGGGAAATTACCTATATAACCTTCTTTTATCCCCAATATATTAAGACACCTAATCTTTTCCATATATTATTTCTCTCTCCCCGATTTGTAATTCTTTTTCTCTCATTTCTCCTCTCTTCTTCCTCCTTTCAATCTCGGTGTTGTGTTAATTTTTCAGTCAATATTGTTGTTTTGCTCGTTGATTAATCCACATTGTTGATACTAACATCTTATACCCAATAAATTTAGCCCCTCAAATTCATGGAACCTCAAGTTTTTTGTAATTGTGGACAAATTGCAATTGTCTTGGACACAATTAAACCCAGGGCGCAGATTCCTTAGTTGCCACTATGGTCGTGTAAGTTATTTTTTTGGGTTCATTTTTTTCGTTTTCAAGATCATATTTTTACGATTTTTGTTCAACCCATTTATGTTTTAATTACAGGGAGGTTGCAATTTTTTTATGTGGTATGAAGAAAGGTTTCCTGAACAAGATTCATCTGTTATTTGGGGCTTATCGAGGAGGGTCAAAGAGCATGAAGAAGAGAAAAAGAAGATGTGGATAAAATTCAGAAATTGTATTGGCTGCATCATTCAATGTTGGATTTGTAGGGAAATAATTTGTAACTAGTATGTTTGCAGCTCCTTCTTGTAAAACGATTATGTTTGCATTAAGTAGTATTATTAGGGCACTATCTGGTTGATGTTGTTGGAATTTTGGGCAGTGTAACACATGTACCAGCAGCAACAATGGCAATACAAAAGGAATTATGTTGTTGTAACAGTCTTGTTCAATCTAGCAATGACTAAAAGGATGCACAGAATACTTGAATTACTTGAATAAATACAAAGGATGCACAGAATACTTGAATTACTTGAATAAATACAAAGGCTGCACATAGTTAAGATTACTTGAATATCATAAAAAGGTTCACATAAGTGACCATACATTACTGCCAAAGGCACAAAAGATCATAGTTGCAATGCTAAAACAGGTTCAAACACAATTCATAGAAGCCTGACATAAGATAGGTTCATATATGTATGACCTTAACCAAAATACATAACACAATTCAATCTAAATTCCCCCTGTTGATGGCATAGTTGTTGAAGCTTGAGATGATGAGGCTTGTGTCCCCAATTTACTCCTCTTTTGGTGTTGCATCTTTTGGAGTTGATTTCTGGACATAGCATTTTTTCCCTGCCATTTCAAGCCCTTTGGTTTGAATCCAAGCTCAATATTTGTCTGTGAAGCATCCTTATAATTGCCTTTTGATATTACCCTTGAGAAGGTCTTCCAGGCTGCAAAAACTGAAGTTAGTTTCAAATATTCACAATTAGGTAAGTAGAACAATATAACACAAGTTAAACAGCTTACATCAATTACTTGTCTACCAGTTTTTGTGTCAATGTAAACCCCAAACCCAACATCCCTGGGTCTCTTACTTCCAACTGCAGCAGAATGGATGTTTGAAGATCAAGCTCCATGTCCCTTGCCTCTGCCAACACCCACATCCACTCTCCCTCTTCCATTGCCATTTCCTAAGTCATTTCCACCTCTGCCTCTGCCCCTGCCCCTGCCACAGCCCAAATCAGTTGTGCCTCTGCCTCTGCCACTAGCCAAATCAGTTGTGCCTCTTCCACTGTATGTCTATAGCCTTCTTCAAGTACCTCACATCCATGCTCACCATTCCAGACAATATCAAGTGTCCTCCCAAGCTTTTTGTTGTCTTCTAGCATTACATCTGCCATTGGTGATATGTCACCCTTCCATTTTTCAATGAACTTTCTCATCTCAACATGCCTAGTCATTAACTTATGCCTAATTTCCTCCAACATACTAATGACAGATTTGTGCCTAGGACCTATGATCCATGAGTTGAAAGTTTCACACATGTTGTTCTCAACAACATCACACTTCACTCTATCACTAAAATATGCCCTAACCCAACATTCCTTGTTGTATTCTAACAGGTGATTACATATCTCATCCCCTAGTTTCCCCATTTCATCAAATTCTTCTTTCACTTTCACCACAAAGCTAGCCTTGGAACACTTCCAAAACTGTCTTCTCCTCTCCTCACCTCTCCATGTTTTTTGCCAATTAGACCAAATATGTCTTGCACACATTCTTCTTTCAGCATTAGGCAACAAGTCCCTAACAATTGATTGCAATCCCTATGTAAAAGACAACAAATTAAAACTTAAATGGGGAAATAACTAGAAACAGAATAGAACAAAAATAAAGAAGGCAGAAGGTGTACCTTTTGCATGTCAGACATAACAGTGAGGCCATCTCCTTCTCCCAGGTCAAGATCTGCAATCAGCAAGTTGATGAACCATTCCCAAGAATGATAGGTTTCTTGATGGGTACATCTGTTGGTTACCATTCTTTCCAATGGCAACTAACAGATCACCTTTACATGCTCCCTTCAAAAAACATCCATCAAACCCAATAATCCTCCTACAATTCCCACTTACATTTTTTTCCTTTACACTTGACCCTTACCCTTTTTTGTTCATTTGGTCTTAATTTAAGATGGACTTTGTTTTCAACCCCATAATATGCTACAGCTTCTCTAAATTTCACAGCATTTGGAAAGACCATACCTAATTCAAAAATGGCAACTTTACAGCTTTCATCATACCTAACCTTGGAGCTTTTCCTTCTAGATGGCAGATCAACACCAGGTACAGCACACACATCCAAGTCTTCCCTGCTGTCCTCACTTGCGGCATCTGAACTATCTATATATTCTTCATCTCCTGCCAAATTGCCAACATATTTGGCCTTCTTGTTTCTGTAAATGTCTTCAAATCCCCTGTCAATACCAGCTTCACCAAGAACCACTTCTTCTGTAATATTGGCCTTCTTGCTTTGCTTTTTCTGTTCAGATCTGCTCCTGACTTCCCTTCTCTTCTCTTTTCTGGCAGTCTCTCTAAAGTACCTCAATTCATCATCAATCTCACTGTCATCTTCATCCGGAAGACCCTCAAAATCTTCTTCATCAAACAGTTGATCATCAGATGATTCATTTTCAGTTAGAGCAGCATCTTCCTTTTCAAGTTCTTGTTCATCATCAGAGGACTCACTTGCAGTTAGGGCAGCATCTTCATTAATAGTACCAGCTTGAAAAAAATCTTCATTTTCAGGTTCTTGTTCATCATCAGAGGACTCACTTGCAGTTAGGGCAGCATCTTCATTAATAGTACCAGCTTGAGCAACACCTTCATTTTCAGGTTCTTGTTCTTCATGTTCAGCATTTTCAGGTTCTTGCTCATTTGGAGCAGTTTTATTTGGAATTGTTGTGCTTGGAGCTGCCTCATCATTTAGCTCAGTATTTATACCCTCCACAGTTTTGTTTGCCCTAGACCCACCCCCACCTACATTATTAAATGAGTCTTGGTCGGGTTCACCTTCCTGTGACTCAATAAGTCCTACAATCTGGGGCCCAATGTTTTCTACTGTGGGTTCCTCAACCACATGGCCAACATAAACATGTAAATGGTCCCCAGCATTCATGTGTTCAGCAACATTATACAATTGCAAATCATTTTCCATTAATACTAATTTTTTATCACTAGGGTTTTCTAGGTAAAAACCATAAACAGTTAAATACCCTGCCTTTTTAGTGTAGTAGCAAAATTCCATTAAGGAAAAATGATCTTGATCTATTGGGTCTCGAATAACGCCCTGTTCACCCACATACCCATCATTGGTAACCCGACCCATGGTGTATATGAACAAAAATGTACCCCATCACTGTAAAAGAGACACAAAAAACGAATATTACACGACAGAACGGACCCACTAAGATTTCCTAAAAAATAATCTCAAAAGTCGACTTTTGAAATAAATTATTGAAAATATAAAATTAAAGCGTATAATTTTGACTTACCAGTAATTGTTCTTGATTTGTTACAGTAATTTTGCCCTAAAATGGTCCGCCGATCATGGATGATGCGTGAATCGTGAGGAAGATGAGAGAATTTAGGGATTGAGGAGAGAATTTAGGGATTGGTAAAAATTGAGGGAAAGTTAGAGGGTCGGGGGTAATTTTCAGATAGGGTAGTTAAAAGGGTGGTGCAATTTTAATCATCATACGTGGATATTACGTGTAAATTTATTATTGGCTTTAGTTCCACGTCAGACGCGTTTGTGTTTCACGCGTAGAACTTAAAAGACGTGTGTGTTTCGGAGATACAGTATGGACTACATGAGGTGTCTAGTTGGTCACTCGCAAAGTTGGAGTGTTCAACTGGGAATTGGGTACAAGTTTAAGGGGCTATCTATGTATTCTGCCTAGTTTATATAAATTGTTTGCTAGAATTCAGTCCAAATAGTCCTCGTGGGAACGATACTCGATTTATCACTTTATTACTTGTCGACCACGTATACTTGCGTGTGCTTTTGGGAGCAACAATTATGGGTGGGCCTATTAGGTTAAGGCTTTTAAGCCTATATATATGAGGCTAGGTCTCCTCTCCTGGCTTAACCTATTGTAGACAACTTTCAATTAAGCTGTCAGTTCTTATAAGCTCAAGGAGAGGAAAGACTTGGCCTTCGCTCGTTTTCAATACCGTGTTGCCATGGCGGATAAAGGTACGCCCTTTTAAGCACACCCTTATTATAGTTCCTAGGTGTTCTTGATTTATGTGATTGTGTGTTTATAATAATTCAACAGTTCCTAGATAATCATTTTTTGTTGTAGATTTTCTACTTTTTGGTATACTTTTTATACATAGTCGTTCATTCTAGCACATGTTCAGAACATACCTGCAGACTGTTGCAAATTCCTCTCGACTGGGATAACCAGGTGCCATCAAATTGAAAAGTGAGTCTCTCCAATTTACAGCTGGAAAGAGGGGCTAAACAATCAAAATTGCTGGCATGAACCACTCTTTAGGCATCATCTCAAGTATAATATTGTCTCTTCATCTCAGTATCTTGCTCAAAGAATCGTCGTGTTCCTTGCAACATTTCTTCCAGGACAGATAATGGAATACCGTGATTAACCACCTGGAAAAACCCCATGTCTCAGAGGCATCTCGAACTTTGTCCACGATCTCTTTATGCTTGATTGGATCCTTATCAATGCCTTCAAGATCAATCTCTGGAAAAATGAATTTTGTTTCTGAGAATGAATATTCGAGGCAGATCAGTGATTCCAGAATCAACTAGCCCTTTCGCACCAGCCTTCGTATCATCAAAGGTTTTAGTTCACTCATTGTTTAACCTAGATCCGATTTTAGGCCAATTAACAATTAAATTTATATTTGCAGAGTCACGATCAATAGTTTAGATTAAGATTTTGAACGACGAACTAAAGCAGCATTAGATTCAAACATGAATTAACAAAGATAAAGCGTAAATAGGGGCAAATAGAAGTAACCGTATTGTATCGCTTATCTTCGGTAAGAGCACTTCAATACTAATCGAACTTTAGAAGATTAGAGAGATGAATGTAAGTAAATAGTCAGATTTGAGCAAGAGTGAGGGAGTATTCTTATTGATATTGTAGACAGGAAGTAAAGTTGTTTTTTACAATGGTTTAGAACAAATGCTATTTATAGGTCTGATAGGCGTCCGTTGGGTTTTTGTAACTGCTGAGCACGTATCTGGTGGCTATGTAACCGCTGGGCACGTATCCGTTGGATATGTAACCGCTGGGTTGTAATGATTGCCTTTATGATCATTAATTGAGTGATCGCGCACGATTCAGTTAATAACTGCTTACTCAGATCGTGTTGACTGGTGAAACATCTTATAATTGCTTTGGGTCTGTTCGTGATAATTGTCTGTCCATTAGATACCTGACCGATGGAGCTTCTGCCCGTGCCACGTAGTGGACACGTGTCATCTTTCAGGTGTCGTCAGCTTTTATCCAATACAGATAGTCCCCGCACTTCTCGAGCAGAGTATCTGTTCGAGGAGTGGACATGAATTTTGGCGGGAATTTCTACTTTGTAAAATCCTACCTTTGTGTGACGAGGCTTAGTGACGCATGCATCTTATCAGCTACGTGACAAACCCTTATGACGTGCGCATTAAATGCATCGTATAAAAAAGTAACTGCAGCTGGCATGCCTGCGCGTTTGCAGTCTACTCTGAAGTGACTACTGCGCGTTCCAAGGGTAAAAATGATGATTTTAACCGCCTCAATCACGTGCACACGTCGACTGTTGATCGCGAGGTGACCGCTGCTCTTCAGGGTAATGATGACACTATAAAAATTGGAGAAACCTATTCCTTCTTTTGACGGTCGGATCTGATCATGGTCTCTTGGATAACTTCCACGTGTTTCGAAGGAACCTGATGGGCCGAATTTCCATTCTTATAAATAGGGGTTTACTGAATGAGAAACCTTTTACTTGCTTTTATTTCTTCTCTGTTGCTTCTTGAAAATCTTTGAATCAGCTTTCAATTCTTCTTGCGAACTTCATAACTCTTCAGAAATCATGTCTTCAAGAGCCAGAAAAAATCAAAATATAGACATGGCTAGTAGTTCCTCAACGGCCACTCCTAGGCCCAGGGCTACTCAGGCTACCGCTACAGAGATTATCCCCAAAAAATGGGGTGAGTTAGAGGCAGACTACAATATCAAGGCCTTCAATAATCATCAGGGGGATACGCGCAACTGGCCGGGTATAGATTTAAATCTGGGATCACATCGGAGCTGATCCCACGAGTTAGGATGGACTGCCACTGGGATGATAGGATTCCCCTCTTACCGGTCTCCGAAGAGGAGAATATTACCTCACAGGGCTGGGTGGACAGCTATGTGTACCTACCCTTTCACAGTGGGATGTAAACTGCCCCTGCATCCTGTGCTGGAAAGGCTCTGCAAGGAGTATTTACTCTGCCCGGGGCAACTGTGCCCCAGTATATATAGAATAGTTTCGCTTTTGGATTGGTTTGGGACGGAAACCGATCAATCTTTTGGATACGAACATTTCATTTCTTTGTATAGCAAATAAATTTTTAAAGACGGCTATGTGAACGCCAGGATGCCCGGGAACAAGGGCTTGGTGCACAGTTCTGAAGAAACAGGTGACCGCGGTTGGTTACACCGGTATGTGTTTGTGCGCTCCTCGGCCTTGGCTTTCGACTCCAAGACTTATCTTCCCGAAGTTTGGATCAAGAAGCGTAAGTCCCCGAGTATTTTTGAGATATTTCGTATTCTTCCTTTTCTTCTTATTTATTTACTTCTTCTGACTCCTTTTTGTAGCGGCCAAGCGACCCTACGACGGGCTCATTTCTGTTGATGAGCTGACGGCGTGGGTTGAGTCAATTTTGAAGGAGTTCACTCCTGAGAGGAGAGAATGGGCGCATTTTGCTGCGCATAAGAGTTTGACCGTGAAAAATCATGGTGAGAGTATTTCTGCTTTCATGATTATTCCTCTCATTTGTAGCTTCTCCGTGTCTGACGATTTTCTCTTTTGCAGGTTTGGTTACTCAAGGGGACTTCTTTCCTGCTCCCCCTCAGGACGTGCCTTCTGAACCTGTCGCTGATCCAAATGCTGAGGCCGCATCTATACTAGCTTCAGTGGAGGAATTGCGTCGCAGGGAGGGTAGCGAGGAACTCTTGTCCGGTGGCCTTGGTTCTTTGAAAAGGAAGAAGAAGAGCCAGGATGAGGGTGGAGCACGGAAAAAGTCTGCTCGTAAGACTTCCGTCGCTGCCGGGCAAGCCTCAACTGCTGGGAATGAGCCTTCGCCTAGGGCCAATGTACCAGAGTCTGCTGAAGAGAATATCAAGACTACTGCCGAAGTCCCCGAGTCTGCACGGGGAGAAGGTTTAGACAAGGAGGTCATCAATCTTTCAGATACTGAGATGGAAGTCAATGAACCCCTTGCGTGAAAGCCTTATCTTCGGAGTGATAAGAGAAAGGTTGAGGAGGAAGCTGCCCGTACTCCGGAGAGGAGCCCCCGAGTTGATGACGAGGTGAAGGCGGCTCCTTCCCGTGTGGACAAAGGGAAAAGGAAAATAGGAGAAGAAGAAGAAGAAGAAAAGGAAGAAACAAGGGAAGAGGTTTCCCAAGAGATTGGCCGAGGTCCTCGTGTTTTTCGTTTCGAGGACCTGGAAAATGTGGCCACTGAGGGGGCTACGCCTGTCGGTCTTCACGAGTGCGACGCGATAGATCGTGGAGTGGAAGGTGATTCCAACTTATCAACAACAAGGCTTATTTGGCGGTCAGTCATCGACGGCCAAACCGGATTGAAGGATATTAGGGGTGTGCGTTACAAGTTTGGGCCAAACTATCCTTCTGAACAGGCTTGGGAACCCAAGTACTGTGAGAGGAAGCATACCATGAAACTGTCCCCTGATGTTAACTTCATATCCGGGCCGGGTGGCTTAACTAAGGTTGTCTCTTCGCTCATCGGCCCCCGGGAAGAATGGGTGATGAGGGAACTGAGTGATGAGGAGTTAGCCTTTCAGATTGCTGCTGATTCTGCCCGGGTAAGTATTTTACTGTTTTGCGTTGGGAATAACTTCGACCTCAAGTTTCTAACTTTCGCTTTGTTTTTTTTTTTTTTAAGTCAAGTATGGTGGCTGCCGAACTCATGTTCCGCTCCAGGATCAACAACGTCGATCAAGTACTCGAGGTAAAGAAAGAGTTGCTGGATGCTATGAAGGAGAACAAGATTCTGGCAGAGCAGTGTGGTTTCCTAGGGAGTGAAGTTAATCGGCTAACGGATATTAGCAATGAGCAACTTGAGCAGATTAACGAACTCTCCAAGGAGAAAGACCTTCTTTTTAGAGAAAAAGAAGGGTTCGCACGCTCTGCCCAGGGCCTTGAGAGTCTACTTGAAGAATGAAAGGCTTCATTGAACAGTGCTATTGATGATCGCGTATCTCTTGAGATAAATCTGCAAAGGGCTAACGAAGAATCCGTTAGGGCCAGAGCTGAGCTTCAGGCTGCTAAGTATCAGGTTGCACAGTTGATGAGTGCTCATACCGCACTATCCAAAGACCTGTCGAACCTGCGCGATCAATCTGAGATTAAAGCCAAACTTGTTGCGCTCGAAGCTAAACGTTCGTTGCTTGGGCAGATTTAAGCTAAGCGGGTTAATGTTGAAGAGATGCTGCAGATGACAAAAAGCGCTGTTCGTAGAATAAGACAAGCTCTGAGTCTTTCTCCTGAGGAGTCTGAAGGTGAAGATGAGGATGAAGACGATGGCCAGAATTCGGGGGACGATGGCAGAATCGACGGAGTTGGTGCGTCGGGTTCTGAACGTAGCCCCAAAAGCTGATGACCTTTCCCAATCTTTGAATTTGTTCATCCGGCGAGAGCCGGATTTAGTTGTTTGTGGCCAGAGGTCTTGTAAAGACTCTCTGATCTCTGTACGGCAGGTTCCATTTGGCCATTGATCACTCTATAACTTCTGTCAGCCGTTTTCGGCATCTTATCGTTTCACAAGTGTATATATATGGTTTTAGATCTTTTCAATGACTATGTTTAGCCTGAATTTTTGATCTTTTGTTCGTATGTATTGTGGCCTTTGTGCCTTATGTTTAGGAGCTTTTTTTGAAGTTTGAACTTTATTAAGTTCTGGTCTCCAAAAGTTTTCCCGAATGTTTTAACTTAGCCTTTCCTTAGGAAGAGGTCGTAAGTTGTGAATAATCTGCGCAGATTTTTTATTCTGACCGAGTTGTGGTCGTTAGACTTTTAGCCGAATCGTTGCCCTTTGCGCATAACTTTGCTTATCGTTTTGATAATTGAAAGTCGTCGCATGACTTTGTAGATTGGCTCTGGCTGAGTCGCTGGCCTTGTGAACGACTTCTCTTATTTTCGTGGAAGTTTGTCACGTAAAAGATTTTGAAAAAATTCGAAAACTTCGCCTTTTGGCAAGGTCTTTTGCCTTTTGGCAAGGTCTTTCGCCTTTATGAAGGTCTTATATGGCCTACGGGGGCCTCTCACCCCCCTCCTTGTTTTTATGTTGGAACATGGGTAGTGATAACATAAAAAGAGTTGAGCTAAATTGTATATAGAAGAATACATATAACCAAACGAGGAGCGTGTCCGTTGTGGAATTCGAACCCACAGCCGCGAAGTTGAAGAACTTCGAGCTCTACCAGTTGAGCTAAACAGATCTGACCTTGTTTAGACCGTTAGTACCATTTAGAGAAAATAGAATAAAAGTAAGAACTTCCGTAAAAGTAAAAGGCAAGCATAAGATAACTAACCGTTTTACCACTCCAAAGTGATATCTTTTTAGGTGAATCACGTTCCAACTGTTCGGGACAGTAGAGCCGTCTGGTCGTGCCAAGCGATAGGATCCCTTGCCGGCTGAGGCGATTACCTTGTAGGGGCCTTCCCAGTTAGGGCCGAGCTTCCCAGAATTTGTTTCTTGTGTGCTCTGGGAGACTCTCCTTAGCACAAAATCTCCAACCTGGAAGCTTCGTACACACAGTCCCCGATTGTAATACTGTTGAATTCGTTCTTTCTGGGCAATTATTCGTATAAGGGCTAACTCTCTTCGTTCTTCGAGGAGGTCCAGCTCTTTGGAGAGGTTGACTGAGTTGGACTCTTCAGTGGCGTGTGCATATCGCAAACTGGGCTCGCCGATTTCGACTGGGATTAAAGCATCTGCACCGTACACCAATGAGTAAGGAGTCTCTCCAGTACTGATTTTTATCGTTGTGCGATAACCCCATAATACGCCGGGTAACTCTTCTACCCAAAACCCCTTTGCCTGGTCGAGACGTTTTTTGGGGGATTCAACGATGATTTTGTTGGTGGATTCTGCTTGTCCATTAGCAACAGGATGATACGGAGAGGAAGTGATCATCTTGATGCGTAGATCGTCGAGGAACCTAGTCACTTTCTGGATGATGAATTGTGGGCCGTTGTCCATGACTATTTCCTTAGGTGCTCCAAAGCGACATACGACAAAACGCCAGAGGAAGTCGATAACTTCTGTTTGTCGTATCCTTGTGTATGCTGCCGCTTCGACCCACTTGGTGAAGTAATCAGTGATGATCAACAGGAAACGCATTCCTCTCGGCGCTGTGGGAAGAGGACCAACTATGTCCATCCCCCATTTCATGAAGGGCCACGGAGAGATTATTGAATGAAGTGGTTCTGCTGGCTGGTGGAGAAGATGTGCGAACCTCTGGCATTTGTCACATTTTTTGACAAATTCGTTCGTATCTTTCTCCATTTTGTCGCAATAATAACCTGTGCGAATCAGCTTTTGGGTTAACGCCTTGCCCCCGGAATGATTTCCACAACATCCTTCATGGACTTTTCTCATCACATAGTTGATTTGACTCGGTCTGAGACATTTTGCGAGAGGTCTTGCAAACATTTTGCGGTAGAGTTCGCCGTTGACGATTGTATGTCGAGCAGCTTTTATTCGGAGCTTGCGAGCGGCCTTTGTGTCAACGGGTAGAGTTCCATGGAGAAGATAGTTTGTTATCTCATTCCGCCAGTCCCAAGTAGCGTTAATGACATTGACTTCAAACTTTTCCCGATCTATGGTTGTGTAGAGGAGTTGAACAACAGCTGAAGAGCTGGCTGCCCCCATCTCTGCTACCGACCCTAGATTCGCGAGAGCATCAGCTTCATGGTTCTCTTCCCGTGGAATCTGAAGTGCCTCCCAGTCGTCAAACTGTGTAAGGAGTTCCTTCACTCGGGCGAGGTACACTTGCATCCTGGATTCTCGTGCACTGAAGCTTCCAGTTATCTGATTGACTACCAGCTGAGAATCACTTTTGAGTTTGATGATGGTTGCTCCGTAATTTCGGGCTAGTTCCAAACATGCAATAACGGCCTCATATTCGGCCTCATTGTTAGTAATAAATGGGCATTTGATAGCTTGCCTGACCGTCTCTCCGGATGGAGCGATGAGAACCAGTCCAAGACTAGATCCTTTGACGCTCGAGGAGCCATCGGTATAAAGGGTCCACGCACCAGGATCCTGTCCAGCATAAAGAACAGCTTCCTTTTCTGCTTCAGGGTATTTATTAGCGCTAAAATCTGCCACGAAGTCTGCTAAAACTTGTGATTTTATTGCTACCCTAGGTTGGTAGGTGATGTCAAATTCACTCAATTCTATAGCCCATTTTACTAACCTTCTTGAAAAATTGAGTTTGTGCAAAACATTTCGCAAAGGAAAAGTTGTTACCACAGCTATTGAATGACTTTGAAAGTAAGGGCGTAACTTACGAGCAGCAGTTACTAGTGCTACTGCTCCAAGGGTTGATAGCGTGTTTCTGCGTCAATTAGAGCTTTGCTGATGTAATAGCTAGGAAGTTGTTTACCGTTTTCTTCCCGAACTAGAACGGCGCTTACCGACGATTCTAAGACTGCCAGATAAATCAGCAACTGCTCCCCCTGCTGGGGAGTTGAGAGCAGTGGTGGATTGGACAGGTACTTTTTCAGATCCTTCAATGCCTGTTGGCATTCAGGGGTCCATTCGAACTCCTTGTTTTGCTTCAAAACGTCGAAGAAACTCTTGCATCGGTCTGATGATCGGGAAATGAATCTTCGCAGGGCTTCCACTCTTCCTGTCAATTTCATGACGTCCTTCCGGTTGTGGAGTACGTCTGGAATTGATTCAATGGCTTTAATCTGAGCGGGATTGACTTCAATTCCATGCTGAGAGATGATGAAGCCCAAGAACTTTCCCGATCCGACTCCGAATGCACATTTCTCCGGGTTCAGCTTCATGTTGTACTGATCCAAAATCCGAAAAGCTTCTTTTAGGTGCGCCAGATGGTCTTCTGCTCGTTTGGACTTGATCAACATGTCATCGATGTACACTTCCATAGTCTTTCCGATATGATCATGGAACATTCGATTGACTAGACGTTGATATGTCGCACCTGCATTTTTCAACCCAAATGGCATAACTTTATAACAATACGTACCTCTGCACGTTATGAATGCTGTCTTCTCCTGGTCCTCCGGGTCCATCAGTATCTGGTTATACCCGGAATACGCGTCTAAGAAGGTGAGCACCTCGTGCCCGGCTGTTACGTCGATCAGCTGGTCTATCCTGGGAAGGGGATATGAATCCTTCGGTCAGGCTTTGTTTAGGTCCGTGAAGTCAATGCAGACTCGCCATTTACCATTTTTCTTGGGTACAACGACCACGTTGGCTAGCCAGTCCGGGTATTTGACTTCACGTACAGACCCAATTTTCAACAGCCGATCGACCTCATCATTGATGACCTGGTTCCGAAAAGCTCCTTGTTGGCGCGTCTTCGATTTTACCGGGCGGTGGTATGGGTCGACGTTCAACCTATGAGTAATAATGTCTGGAGAAATACCTGTCATATCTGCGTGAGACCAGGCGAACGTTGTATGCCGCTCCTTGAGGAACTGGAGGATATCTCCTCGTAGACGTTCGCTCAATTCAGTCCCTAAGTATACTTTCTGATCCGGCTTATCTGCGAACACTTCTTCGGGTTCCAAAGCCTCCACGGTCGGCATATGGCTTTCTCTCTCATCCATCTTCGTGATGAATTCTGGGACCTCGTACTTTGTTTCTTCATACGGTGCGTCTGATCCTGGTTGCTGTAATTGCTATTTGTTCTCTTCAGGCAATTTGAGAGCCACTGAATAGCAATCTCGGGCAGAGCGCTGCTTTCCTCGGACCTCGCGTACCCCCCATTCGGATGGGAACTTCAACACTTGATGATAAGTTGAGGGAACAGCCTGCACATCATGGATCCAGGGTCTCCCCATGATGATATTGTAGGCTTATTCCACATCAACAACATGAAAAGTTGTCTCCTTCGCTACTCCTTCGACGAGAATGGTCAGGGTAATCTCGCCAAGAGTCTTCTCACTCGAATTATTGAAACCGGAGAGAACTCGAGATATTGGTACGATTTTATCCGATAACTGCATCTCTCTCACGACCCGTGATTGGATAATGTTTGCAGAGCTGCCCGCATCAATAAGTACTCTCTTGACGTCAAACTCCACCACGCGTAACGTTATTACTAACACATTAGCGTGTGGGAATTACAAACCGTCTGTATCGGAGTCCTCAAATGTTATTATTCTTTCTGATCGTGGGCGTATGGCGTTTGTGATGGAGACCTTTGCATACTTCTTCGCTGTGAAGGTGACGGAATCCACCTCGATTCCACCTGAAATAACATTAATTGTCCTCCTTGGAGAGGATGCTCGTGGAGGGCCAGGTTTGTTTTGCTGCGCTTTCGCGTGAGTCTGCTTCCCCTTCTCGGTCAGGAACTCCTTCAAGAATTCCTATTTCAACAAATGAGCAATTTCATATCTTAGGGCTTTGCAGTCCTCGATGGTGTGACTGTGGTCGCGATGAAAATCGCACCATAAGTCCTGGTTTCGCTTGCTTGTGTCGGTATTCATGTCTTTCGGCCATTTGACCTTTTCTCCCATTTCCTTGAGTGCTGCCACCACTTCGGACATTTCAATGTCGAAATTCGGGAGGCTTGGGGCTCCTCGGAGGCTTGATTCTGAATCATCTCTCCGGGACAGTCCTTTGTTGTTGCGGTTGCGTCCTTTGGAATTGCTGCGTGACTGGTCAGAGTACGGCTTGTAACGTACATCCGATCTCTCTGTCTCCGCTTTTCCGCCGGGGCTACCATTGCGTACCTGCATCTTTCCTCGGGTACCTGTTCCAATCTATTTATCTTCGTCAATACGTACCTTTGAGTTGTAACGGTTGTAGACGTCCGACCAGCTGGCTGCCGGGAACTCGTGAAGAGACTCGTAAAGTCTGCGTGTAGCCTCTGAACTCCTAATATCCAAGCTATTCATAAACGCGATCGCTGCCCATCTGTCCGGTACTTTGGGAAGCATCATTCGCTCTCTTTGGAAGCGATCCACATATTTGCGGAGAGTCTCGTCGGGCCTCTGCTTGATTTCAAAGATATCCTCTACGCGGGTTTCTATCTTCTGAGCGCCTGTGTGTGCCTTCACGAATAACTCAGCCATCTCAGCGAAAGACCAAATGGAGTTTGGTGGCAACATTGAGTACCATCGTAGAGCTCCATCTGCTAGGGTTTCCACGGGCTTCTTCACTTGAACAAATTCGATCTTCTCGTCGATGAGATCGCTAGCCTTTATAAAGTTGCTGAACATCATGAGGTGGTCGTTAGGATCGGATGTTCCACGATACCTCGGGATGTTTGGCATCTTGAACGTCTTAGGTATCGCCTTTGGGGCTGCTTCTTTCTTCCAAGGCCGCTGGGAATACCGTTGGACATCGACTTTCTTCAGCGTGGGCGGAGCACCGGCTATCTGATCAATTCTCTCGTGGAGAGACTTTTGAAGTGCTTCTTGGCTTTCCCTAAATTGTTTGGTGAGAGCTTCTACAACAAGGCTCATTTCTGTAGATGCCATAGATCCTTCATTCCGATTATGGTTGACTTGGGTCGTTGGATCTGCAGTCCCACCGTTGTTTCGTTCTTCACCTTGCCTTGAAGTATGTGAAGAAGGAACGTCACGACCAGGCGTTGCAGCGTCAGCTCTTGCAGTTAAAGGGTTGCTCCTTTGGAGAGAGGTGAGCGCCTCGTTTATCCCTCGATTCACCTCTGCCTGTTCCTGCATGAACGCAAAAAGTGTTTCCTGGAGATTCCCTTGGCCAGGGGAGAGACTCCTATGGCTTCGTCACCTGGGTGGGGTAGTGCTCTAAGAGCGCATACGCCCATTTCGCTGCCTGACCGGTCCTTGGGAAGATTGTTGCTGCCCATTGGACGAATAGTCGGGAGAATAATTGGGACTGGGCGGAGGAGTACTTACCTGACTTCTGCCTATGATAGTTCGTTGTGAACTGCTTTCTGTCATGTTAGTTGTAGAGCAAAAAGATCGACGAAAAGAGGTATTATATTAGAAAAGATAAACTATTAACCTACGAAGGCTATTGACCGGCTCCCACTGTGGTCGCTAAATTGTTTAACCTAGATCCGATTTTAGGCCAATTAACAATTAAATTTATATTTGCGGAGTCACGATCAATAGTTTAGATTAAGAGTTTGAACGACGAACTAAAGCAGCGTTAGATTCAAACAGGAATTAGCAAAGATAAAGCGTAAATAGGGGCAAACAGAAGTAACCGTGCTGTATCGCTTATCTCCGGTGAGAGCTCTTCAATACGAATCAAACTTTAGAAGATTAGAGAGATGAATGTAAGTAAACAGTCATATTTGAGCAAGAGCGAGGGATTATTCTTATTGATATTGTAGACAGGAAGTAAAGTTGTTTTTTACAATGGTTTAGAACAAATGCTATTTATAGGTCTGATAGGCGTCCGTTGGGTTTTTGTAACCGCTGAGCACGTATCTGGTGGCTATGTAACCGCTGGGCACGTATCCGTTGGATATGTAACCGCTGGGTTGTAATGATTGCTTTTATGATCATTAATTGACTGATCGCGCATGATTCGGTTAATAACTGCTTACTCAGATCGTGTTGACTGGTGAAGCATCTCATAATTGCTTTGGGTCTGTTCGTGATAATTGTCTGTCCATTAGATACCTGACCGGTGGAGCTTCTGCCCGTGCCACGTAGTGGACACGTGTCATCTTTCAGGTGTTGTCAGCTTTTATCCAATACACTCATCCTGTCATAACTTTTCTCAAACTGTTGCCTGAAATTCATCAGTGTCTGAGGCTGACATTTCTTTTGCTAGGATGTTTTTCACAAGCAGAGTTCCTCAGGCTTTTCAAAATAATCTCTGAAGGAAAAACGAGGAGGGGAACATTTAGATGTCTGTTCCTACCAAATACTGGCCTAGTCTAATGGTCAATCATAGTTTCTGCTTTCACATTTGTAAAATATTTGTAAACAAGTAGAGTCCTAATTATATTTAAGGCTTACATTGAACATCACATACACATGGAGTTTTTTTAATATAAGAATGAGTTATCATCCTTATCGTAGTTTAAGACTAATATTATCCATTCACATGCACATTAGATCTTTTTGTATTAAAGCTCAAAACTGTGTAGGTCTTCAACGTTAAACTAGGATATGACCTACGAGAAGGTAAGGTACTACATCCCCTCCTTCGTATACTTATTTTGAGATACTACTAACACACAAGTTAGGAGTAAATTTCTAATCGCCATCACCACAAAGTTAATTCTACTCAAAAAGTGATACGAGTATTGATGAAGTCAGACTGTGATGCAGCCGGAAGTGCTGATCAAGTATTCAACCCACCGAGGCCAATGACATGAAGCCAAGCCACACTTTTACATGATGTTCACATCCAGTTGGTGTGGCAGGGAGAAAGCAACCATTCGGTGACAGAGTGGCCGAGCTCAAGTTATGAAAGCCACATCTACAAGCTCGAGCCCGATGCTCAAAGTGCCCGAACACTTATCTTGACACCGAGCATTGAGTCGACCGAAGGGCTACAACTGTACCCGAGGCAAGAGAGCGTCCGTTGATAATGATGCCTGAGCAAATGAACATCAAGTCATCACAGCGCCAGAGCACATTAATCACTTCGACCCTGCATGGCCTTGTTTATTTGGTCATTTGTGACTATTTTACTAGTTTACTCTTGGGGCTATCTATATAAACCCTTTAGCATTTCATTTGTTAGCTACCATGTTATTGACATTGAACATAGCTGTTTCTATTGAGACTCCGTCGTGAGCCGAACCCCGTCGTGGGAATTGTTAATGGAACTTGTGTCATTCGGTAGATTCCATTTGAGTATTTTCTACTTTGATCAATCAATTTGCAAGGAGCTTGTAGTTTTCTTGAGGATTGTTGCATAGTATAGGTGTATCTTTTGCCTTTCCGATTGTTTGGCTCCGATACTAGTTCCTCGGATTCATTCGATTGAAGCTCACATATGTCTTGCTTCTATCTTTACATTTTCAGTTTGTTCTTCCGCTGTTTGTCTTCTATTGCTAAGTTCCAAGTTAGCTTGTACCAGACTGTCAGATACTTTAACCACAATGATCACCAGCACAACCAATAAATTAGTCAGTTGAACAAGAGAGAAAAGAACAGAACAAGAAAAGAAGTAAGAATGAATTACTTTTAGTCCCTTTCATTGGTCACTATCTGAACCCACTTCCTTCCTGCCTCCTCCCTTAACAAAAAGAAGAGGATGTTAATATTGTGGTGGCTCATGAAAGAAAGAGGAAAAAAATTAAAAGATAAATATTTTCTTCACTTTTGATAAATAATTTAAAGTGGTGAGCCAGTTTTCATAGACAGTATATGCAACAGATTAAGATAAGAGTCATCCTTCTGCATAGTTTAAGACTTAAATGGTAAAATCATATGGACATTAGAGTCTTTCTCTAATAAAAAGAGTCATCCTTATCATACTTCAATACTTACACTATACAATCGCATGCACAATAGTCTTTCTAATAGAAAGAGTCCTCCTTCTTGTCAATGTTTAAGACTTGCACTGTAAAATCGCATGTACTGATGCACATTATGGATTTTTTTTCCAATTTAACAAGACACATCTTTGCACTTAGTTGATATCCATGACTAACATCAAAGTTAGACAAAATGGGGACATCAAATCTAGAAAATAGAGAAGATGAACTCCACTATACTCTTATAGAGTCTAAGAAAGTGAATTTGGTCTGAAAGTTGATGTTTGGCATTTTATGCCTGTATTTCCTTAATATTTCCTCACGTTTGAGTACTTTACTCGCGCGCTTTCTAGTTGATGGATGTGATTATGCACTGATTTTATGTCGTATGATTGTAGGTTGTTATGAAATGCAAGTGGAGATTTAAAGAGCATGATCGAGCAAAAAAAGATTGGATTTTGATTTGGATCGAGCACACAAAGACATGACACGACGCGAGCTGCGGAGCAAGGCAAGGCAAAATATGCCTGGCGCTTTGAGTGGCGCAGGGCGCCCCCAAAAGCGCCCAGCCTTCTGGCGCGGTTACTGGCGCGGGGCGCCCCAAAAGCGCCCAGCCTTCTGGCGCGGTTACTGGCGCGGGGCGCCCCAAAAGCGCCCAAGATTTGGTGGGTTCTGCTTGGGTCAGCGCGTTCGAAGGCGCGGGGCGCCAGCTACAGCGCCCCTGGAGCGTTTTTGGACTTCCTATTTCGCCAAGGCTTAGGTGTAACTTATTACTAGGCCTTTGTAAACATTATAAATACTCTTTTATTTAGTTTTTGATGGGAGTTCAGACCTTGGAGCAAATTGGAGAGCTCATAACATCTTGAACAAGGGTTTTTCTTCCTTCCATTCATCTATTACATCATTATTTCATCAAATCTTTGTGTTGTTATTATGAGTATGCGTGGCTAAATCTTTAGTTCTAGGGTTAGAGTATTTCATGAAAATTGATATTTGAAGATTGATTTCCATTAATTGAATCCCATAACGGGTTACTTATTCTTTCTTGATTTCACTTGTGTAATTGTCAGGGCTCGATTATTACGCAGTATCTATAGTTTTTAGATTGAACTCGAAAGAGGGAATTTATGAACACAATAAGGAAGAATAGGGCTAGTTTGTGAACCCGGGCATCGGGGAACCAATTTGTGAGAAGGATAGACATATACTTGCTCGCCTAGCTTAACTAATCATACAATTCGTTAATGCGTGCACGTGATTCAACCCATAGATATATAGAGATTGGAGTAGCCTGCATAGACCGTGAAGAATCGAAAGGTTTTCACGGGTACATTTAATCTGTCAGTTGGTAATCCGGGATTTGAGAAGTGGAATCAATTGGAAAACTCAACTGGATTGTTCGTAACTCTGACCTAGGACCGTCTCATTAATATTGTTTACACCCAAAGTTTGCTACATTGTTTGAATTCACCTCTACCGTTTTAATTACTGTTCTTTAGTTAATAAAATCCTCACCATTGGAAAAAGATTCCTGAATAGTTCTTAGGAAATTGTTTGCTAGAATCCAGTTTGAATAGTCCTCGTGGGAACGATACTCTACTTATCATTTTATTACTTGTCGACCACATATACTTGCGTGTGCGTTGGGAGCAACAAGTTTTTGGCGCCGTTGTCGGGGACTAAACAATCGACTGTTTTTTTTCAGACGATTACTTATTATCTATTCAGGTTTAATTTTTGTTTTGAGTTTTGTGTTGTTTCAGGTATTAGGTCCTGCTTGATCTTTACCTACAGGAATGGCAGCAGAACGATCTTTAGCTGTGCGAGATGTTGGTCTCCCCAGCCTGGAGGGAGTAGCCTCGAGCATAGTTAAGCCTGAAATTACTGGAAACTTTGAGATTAAGTCCGGCATGATACAACTGTTACATGTGACTGGACAATTTGCTGGATTACTTAGCGAGGATCCACAACAACATATCCAGATTTTTTTGGAGATCAGTGATACTTACATACCGACGGGAGTTCCTACTGATTATGTTCGCTTCACATTGTTCCCATTTTCACTGATTGGGGCAGAAAAGAGGTGGTTAAAGGCTAAAATGTCTGGGTCTATCACTACTTTGGATGATTTGGCTAAGAAGTTCTTAGCTAAGTTTTATCCATCTGCCAAGACAGCCCGGCTGAGAAGTGAAATTATGTCCTTCCGACAGATAAAAAGAGAGTCTTTGTATTCAGCCTGGGAGCGGTTTAAAGCTTTATTGAGAGATTGTCTACACCACAACCAATCCAATGAGGTTCTTGCACATACTTTTGTTGAGGGGTTGATTGCGCATACTAAGATCGTGGTAGATGCTGCTGCTGGAGGCCAAGTACTGGCCTTAAACTTTGACCAGATCTATGAATTACTAGAGAAGTTTTCGCAGAGCAATCCTGACTGGCAGGGAGATGGTAGAGCTACTACGCAGAAATCTGCTAGGGTACTTCAGTTAGATGCAGCTTCAGAGCTGAGGGCGAAGATGGATGCTATTTCCAATCAAATTAGCAAGCTAGCCCTGCCAAAGACTCAGCAACAAGTGGCTCCAGTGAAACAACTCCAGAGTTTTTATGAGGTTTGTGGTCAAGATAATGCTACAGAGGTTTGCTCCTCTAATCCAGAGTCAGTTTATTACGTGGGTAATCAAAACAGGCTGCAGGGTCGAAATCAGTTTGGTAATGCTTATTATAAAGGCAATACGAGAGCCCCAAATAATTACCACCCACTTCCAGCTCCACCACAGCAGGTTAGCAATTCAGTTGAAGATATGCTAAAGTAGATAATGGCGGGCCAGCAGAGAATGATAGCTGACATTACAGCCCATGCACAGGCCATACACGATCTTGCCAATGCTCAAAAGAACCTGGAGCACCAGTTGGGACAGTTGGTGGGAGAAATAAGTACTGTTAAAACGGGGCCTGAGCAATGTCTTGCAGTGACTTTAATTGAAGGTGGAGAGCTGATGGCCAAGTCCGAGAAGGGAGCTGAAATAGAAAAAGTTGAAAAAGTGGAGAAGGTAAGGAAGAAAGAAGAGAGAAAGGAGGCACCTCTGCCGCCTCCACCATTCCCGCAGAGACTTATACCAGCGAAGGATTTGGCCCAGTATCAAAAATTTGTGAGTATGTTGAAAGAGCTTCAAGTTAACATTCCTTTGGCTGATGTGTTTGAATTAATGCCATCCTTTGTGAAGTTCTTAAAAAAAAATTTAGTCAAGAAGAAAAAGCCTCAAGATATAGATACAATTGAGTTAGTCGAGGAGTGTAGCACAATCTTGAGCAAGCTACCTCCAAAACTTCAAGATCCTCGGAGGTTTACTATTCCTTGCACTATTGGAAGGTATAATATCACTGGTGCCTTGTGATCTGGGTGCGAGCATAAATCTCATATCTCTATCTGTTTGCAAAAGGTTAGGGCTAGGAGCAATCAAGCCCTGTTCAGTTACTCTAAAGATGGCGAATGGATCACTCACTCACCCTGATGGTAAGTTGGAGGATGTGTTGCTTAAGGTTGCTAAGTTTACATTCTCTGCTAATTTTGTAGTCCTAGATTATGAAGAGGACCGAGAAGCTCCAATCATTTTGGGGAGACTATTCTTAGTCACCTCGAAAGCACTTATTGACATGGAGCTTGGTGAGATGATTGTTAGAGCGCATGGAGAAAAGGTTACTTTCAGGGTTTATAATGAGAAAGAGCACATAGCCAGGATTGAAGAGTGCTCTATGATTGAATGTGTCAAACAAGAACATGGAAGTAAACCAAATGAAGTGTGTGAGCAGAATGTGGAACAAGATAGCAATGACACATCACATGTGAAGTGGAAGATCGGTTCTCTTAAGGAAAGGAAGAAAGCAAAGGTTCGTCGTAAGAAGAGAAGACATAAATGCTGGAAGTGAGCTAAAAGTGTCGTCGTGCCACGACGTTAACTAAGGCACTTCTCGGGAGGCAACCCGAGTTTGTACTTGTATTATTTTATTTATAGTGTCACGTAGTTTTTATTTTTCCTTGGATTGCAGGTTCATGTAATGTCGAGTTTAAGTGTGGGGTGTCCTCACCCCTGCCTAATATTGTTGACCTGATGAGGAAAGTCTGAGTACCTCATACTATACGGAAGCTTGGAGGATGCTAGCACCAAGGACTAGAGCCTTTAGGGAAGTTCTTTTACCCCTTGTACTTTATTTTTGTCGCACTGAGGACATTGCTTAGTTTTAAGTGTGGGGTGAGGAACTCCCCTTTATTTTTGAGGTTAGGGATGCATGTACCGTTAGGATATTCTTTTGTTATTTGACTTTATTTTTATTTGTTTCTTGCTTTAATATACCAAAAATGAAAAAAAAAAAATTAGAAAACTAATGAAAAATTTAAAAAAGATTTTCCTTTTAGTCTTTATTAGTGGTACATGTCATCCACCCCGTGGTTTTTCTTATGACCTCGGTTCTTTTCCACGGGGAGGCCTTTAAACCGGGTAGTTTTTTATTTTTATTAGGATTAGTATAGTATTAGTTGTTAGGTGGCCCTAGACAAAAGAAATAGGTGGAATGCTAGGTGCCTTTGATTTGTTTGATACCGGTGGACTTGAACTTATTGCATGTGATATTTGTGGTGTCTTTTGGTTTTAAATTGAGATGCATGCCTAGAAAAAAATGGAATGACCCCCTTGAGATGCTTGAGTCCACTCACTTGTCGTAGTTGTGAACCTTTGTGCATTAGTGCTTAATTTTCCACAAGTTGCACTCTAATTGCTTGATTGAGAGTTGTGATGGAGCCTTTTTGTGTAGTCTGTGTGCAATGTGTGATGTGAGGCATATTCTATTGTACTCTATGTTTGCATATTGGTGTCTAGAACTTGCCCCGTGTGTGTGCAAAGCGAAATCCTAGGTTTTCTCTAGTCGGGAAATGATACAGGCCTTCTCTTGATTTGCCTACCCTTATATATACACCTTGGAATTGATTGTTGTGATCCCTTTGACCTTTTGTTGGCACCCACACCACAAGCCTACCCACTTGTTCTAAGTTGCTTTCTTTTGACCCTGACTCCTTAAGCACTTTAATTAATAATTTTGCATTATTGTGGAGTTTGTGGTTGAAGTGTTGGGAGGTTTTTGAGTGGAACCAATGAGGGGAATACTTGATAAAATTGTGAAGTAGTTGAAGGAGAATTGGCAAGGGTTAGAAAGAATTAAAAAGAAAAAAAAAACTGAAAATTTTGGAAAAAAAAGAAATAAAGAGAAAAGAAATGAATATCCATCCTTGCTAGTGTTGTGCTTAAAACAAAAATTGCTACTTGTTGAAAAAGGTGTGTGTGAAATTTGTTGGGTGGTGAATTGGGTGGCTTTGATGAGATATGTGCTTAAATTGAATGTGATGTATTAAAGTGCTTAGGGAGGTAGTCACTATTACACATATGTATCCTACCAGCCCCTTAGCCTACATTACAACCTTTTTAAAGTCCTAGTTAATCCCGATTTGTGATATTTGGGGGACACTCTCTTGCTTCATTGTGGTGAGGGCACATGGTTTGCATGAGATAGGTGAAGTTGCGGCTTCTTGGTTGAGTAGATAGGTGTGATTTTGTGGGAGCATGGTTGCAATGAGTCGAGTTTGTGCATTTAAGTTATCTCGGGGTGGTTGTTCTCATGTTTGAGGATTGATATATTGTTGGCATGTTTGTTGGACCCATAGTAGTCATGTATGCATTTGTTCAATGATCGGTATCAACCACAGTCATAGACAGACTTGTTCTACCTAGATTGGGAAATTATTGGTAATTGCTCGAGGGCGAGCAAAGGTTCAAGTATGGGGTGGTGATGTTTGGTATTTTATGCCTATATTTCCTCACGTTTGAGTACTTTACTCGTGCATTTTCTAGTTGATGGATTTGATTTTGTACTGACTTTATGTCGTATGATTGTAGGTTGTTATGAAGTGCAAGTGGAGCTTTAAAGAGCATGATCGAGCAAGAAAAAATTGGATTTTGATTGAGGATTAGATCGAGCACACGAAGGCATGACACGACGCGAGCTGCGGAGCAAGGCAAGGCAAAATATGCCTGTCGCTTTGAGTGGCGCGGGGCGCCCCCAGAAGCGCCCAGCCTTCTGGCGCGGTTACTGGCGCGGGGCGCCCCAAAAGCGCCCAAGATTTGATAGGTTCTGCTTGGGTCAGCGCGTTCGGAGGCGCAGGGCGCCAGCTACAGCGCCCCTAGAGCGTTTTTGAACTTCCTATTTTGCCCAGGCTTAGGTGTAACTTATTACTAGGCCTTTGTAAACCCTATAAATACTCTTTTACTTAGTTTTTGATGGGATTTCAGACCTTGGAGCAAATTTGAGAGCTCATAACATCTTGAACAAGGGTTTTTCTTCCTTCCATTAATCTATTACATCATTATTTCATTATTTCATCAAATCTTTGTGTTGTTATTATGAGTATGCGTGGCTAAATCTTTAGTTCTAGGGTTAGAGTATTTCATGAAAGTTGATGTTTGAAGATTGATTTTCATTAATTGAATCCCATAACGGGTTACTTATTCTTTCTTGATTTCACTTGTGTAATTGTCAGGGCCCGATTATTACGCAGTATCTATGGTTTTTAGATTGAACTCGAAAGAGGGAATTTATGAACGCAATAAGGAAGAATAGGGCTAGTTTGTGAACCCGGGCATCGGGGAACCAATTTGTGAGTAGGATAGACATATACTTGCTCGCCTAGCTTAACTAATCATAGAATTCGTTAATGCGTGCACGTGATTCAACCCATAGACATATAGGAATTGGAGTAGCCTGCATAAACCGTGAAGAATCGAAAGGTTTTCACAGGTACATTTAATCTGTTAGTTAGTAATCCGGGATTTGAGAAGTGGAATCAATTGAAAAACTCAACTGGATTGTTCGTAACTCTGACCCTGGACCGTCTCATTAATATTGTTTACACCCAAAGTTTGCTACATTGTTTGAATTCACTTCTACCGTTTTAATTACTGTTCTTTAGTTAATAAAATCCTCACCATTAGAAAAAGATCCCTGAATAGTTCTTAGGAAATTGTTTGCTAGAATCCAGTCTGAATAGTCCTCGTGGGAATGATACTCTACTTATCATTTTATTACTTGTCGATCACCTATACTTGCGTGTGCGTTGAGAGCAACAAAAGCTACATTTAAATTGATAATCGTTGTTGTACTAACATGAATATAAATTTTAAAGATGGAAATATCTTATCAGAAATACCTAAATACTCAATGAAAGTTTATTATATATAATATCAGGATCACAAGTTTGTAAGTTATGCAGGATGCAGTTCCCATCCTTGGAAGATAAGGGTACATCTTCCGAGCTGGAGACACCTCAAACAAGCTATAAGATATTTACAACGTATAGCTAATGAGTACTGAACAAGGTTTGATAAATTCTTTATGTATTTTGAGTTCAATAAACCACTGTACTCACTTTCTTTAGATGAACAACACTTGAGGTCTTTGTTTAATTCTGAAAGATGTGCGTACAATAGGTACAGGAAATCTCAATTGAACTCACGAGCAGAAAACCACGGCCAAGGAGTAATTGAAAGATTGGGAAGCTGATGAAACATTTCTGCAAATCCTATCAATATTTCTGTAATTTCAAATGCGACAATAAAAAAGTTCCATCGAACTCTTTGTTGAATAGATATGTGACGTAGTCTTTTCTGTTTGTTTCCTGATACAATGGAGGATTTTCCTCTGATAATAACTCCTTGATGGGCCCATATAATCTCGATACAATGCCTTCTTGAAGATACATTCTGAAATTACATGGCACAAAAATTCTTGGTCCTACTATATATCCTAAAAATTGACTTCAGGGAGCCTTAGGCGACCGTTTGTATTGAAATTCAGTTGGTTGATATATGACTCGTGTTTACTGATTCAACCATTTCAAAGAATACGTATCCAAAGACAAGTTTGACCGTTTTAATAGTTATTCAATCGATGACAGCAAACAGATTGTTGACTCGACGACCCGCAGACTACAACAAAAAGGCAAACAATACAGCGACTTATAAGGGTGGTATCGATGGCAATGATGAGATCGAATGCAAACAAACAAGTAAAAGATAACTTCAGGCTTCGATAACAATCCAGGCAGTCGTTAACTTAACTATGTGAAAACCTAGCGTCTTAGTTAAGCGATGTTCCGATAAAGATATGCTTGTATTGGATAAAAGCTGATAGCACTTGAGAGGTGACACGTGTCCACCACGTGGAACGGGCAGAAGTTCCAACGGACAGACAGTTATCACGAGCAGACCCAAAGGAGTTATGAAACACTTCATCAGCCAACCCGATCTGAGTGAGCAATTATTAACCTGATCATTCACAATCATTCAATTAATGGTCATAAAGGCAATCATTACAACCCAGCGGTTACATATCCAGACGGATCCATGCCCAGCGGTTACGAATCCCAACGGATGCCTATCGGACTTATAAATAGCATTTGTTCTAGGCCATTGTAACACAACTTTACTTCATGTCTACAATATCAATAAGAATACTCTCTCGCTCTTGCTCAAATATTACCTTCTGCTGATATTTGCCTAGTATCTTAGTTCTTTGATCTTCTAAGTACGACTGGTATCGAAGAACTCTCTCTCCGGGGATAAGCGATACGACACGGTTACTTCTTCTTACTTTTGTCTATGCTTTATCTTTATTAATTCATACTTATATCTCATTCCCGTATCGTTTACAAGTCTATCACCGCTTTGGTTCGTCATTTAAACTCTTAATCTCAACTATTCATCGTGACTCCGCAAATATAAATTTAATTATTAATTGGCCTAAAATCAGATCTAAGTTAAACAATTTGGCGACCACAGTGGGAGCCGGTCAATAGCCTTCGTAGGTTAATATTTTATCTTTTCAGATATTGCACCTCTTTTCGTCAGTCTTTTTGTTCTATAACTAACATGGCAGAAAGCAGTTCACAACGAACTATAGTAGACGGAAGTCAGGTAAGTACCCGCATAGAGAATATTTTCGAAGTAAAACAAAAGCCCGGTGAGTCTCGCTTCCAAAGAGAGCGTATGATGCTTCCCAAAGTACCGGACAGATGGGCAGCAATCGCGTTTACCAACGGTCTGGATATTAGGAGCTCAGAGGCTACACGCAGACTTTACGAATCTCTTCGCGAGTCCCCAGCAGTCAGCTGGTCGGACGTCTGCAATCGCTACACCTCAAGGGTAAGTATCGACGAACTCGAGTGAACAGACTCTTGGCGAGATTACGCCAAAGGGGTAGCGAAGGAGACAACTTTCCATGTTGTTGATGCGGATCTAGCCTACAACATCATTTTGGGGAGACCTTGGATCCACGTCATGCAAGTTGTTCCTTCGACTTATCATCAAGTATTGAAGTTCCCATTCGAATGTGGAGTACGTGAGGTTCGATGAGAGCAACGCTCTGCCCGAGATTGCTATTCGGTGGCTCTCAAACTGCCCGAAGAGAACAAATAGCAATTACAGCGACCGGGACCAGGTATACCACATGAAGAAACAAAGTACGAGGTCCCGGAATTCATCACGAAGATGGACGAAAGAGAAAACCACATACCGACCGTGGAAACTTTGGAACCCGAAGAATTGTTCGCCGATAAGACGGAACGGAAGGTATACTTAGGGACCGAATTGAGCGAGCGCCTACGGGGAGATATCCTTCAGTTCCTCACGGAGCGGCATACAACATTCGCCTGGTCCCACGCAGATATGACAGGTATTTCTCCCGATATCATTACTCACAGGTTGAACATCGACCCATATCACCGCCCGGTGAAACAGAAGACGCGCCAGCAAGGGGCCTTTCGGAACCAGGTCATCAACGACGAGGTCGACCGGCTGTTGAAGATTGGATCCGTGCGTGAAGTCAAATACCCGGACTGGCTAGCCAACGTGGTCGTTGTACCTAAGAATAATGGTAAATGGCGAGTCTGCATTGACTTCACGGATCTATAAAAAGCATGCCCGAAGGATTCATATCCCCTTCCCAGGATAGATCAACTGATCGACGCAACAGCCGGACACGAGGTGCTCACCTTCCTCGACGCGTATTCCGGATAAAACCAGATATTGACGGACCCTGAAGATCAGGAGAAAACAGCGTTCATAACCTGCCGAGGTACGTATTGTTATAGAGTTATGCCATTTGGACTAAAAAATGCAGGTGCAACATATCAGCGTCTAGTCAATCAAATGTTCCATGACCATATCGGAAAGACTATGGAAGTGTACATCGATGATATGTTGATCAAATCCAAACGAGCAGAGGACCATCTGGCGCATCTGAAAGAAGCTTTCTGAATCCTGGATCAGTACAACATGAAGATGAACCCAGAGAAGTGTGCATTCGGAGTCGGATTGGGAAAGTTCCTGGGCTTCATCGTTTCCCAGCGTGGAATTGAAGTCAATCTCGCTCAAATTAAAGTCATTGAATCAGTTCCAGATGTACTCCGCAACAGGAAAGACGTCATGAAACTGACGGGAAGAGTGGCGGCACTACGAAGATTCATCTCCCGATCATCCGACCGATGCAAGAGTTTCTTCGACGTCTTAAAACAAAACAAGGAGTTCGAATGGACCCCTGAATGCCAACAAGCATTGAAGGATCTGAAAAGGTACCTATCTAATCCGCCACTGCTCTCTACATCTCAGGAGGGTGAGCAGCTGCTGATTTATTTGGCAGTCTCAGCATCGTCGGTAAGCGCCATTCTAGTTCGGGAAGAAAAAGATAAACAACTTCCTATCTATTACATTAGCAAAGCTCTAATTGACATAGAAACACGCTATCAACCCTTAGAAAAATTGGCGTTGGCACTGGTAACTGCTGCTCGTAAATTACGCCCTTACTTTCAAAGTCATTCAATAGCTGTGGTTACAACCTTTCCTTTACGAAATATTTTGCACAAATCTGAATTTTCAGGAAGGTTAGTAAAATGGGCTATAGAATTATCTGAATTTGATATCACCTACTAGCCTAGGGTAACAATAAAATCACAAGTTTTAGCAGACTTCGTGGCGGATTTCAGCACTAATATATACCCTGAGGTAGAAAAAGAAGCTATTCTTTATGCTGGGCAGGCTCCTGGCACGTGGACCCTTCACACAGACGGCTCCTCGAGCGTCAAAGAGTCCGGGATTGGATTGGTTCTCGTTGCTCCATCCGGTGAGACGGTAAGGCAGGCTATCAAGTGCCCATTTATTACTAACAATGAGGCCGAATATGAAGCTATTATTGCAGGATAAGAACTAGCCCGAAGTTATGGAGCAACCATCGTCAAACTCAAAAGTGACTCTCAGCTGGTGATCAATCAGATAACAGGAGGCTTCATTGCGCGAGAATCCAGGATGCAAGTGTACCTCGCCCGAGTAAAAGAACTCCTAGCGCAGTTTGATGGATGGGAGGCACTTCAGATTCCACGGGAAGAAAACCATGAAGCCGATGCTCTCGCAAATTTAGGATCGGTGGCAGAGATAAGGGCAGCTAGTACCTCAGCTGTTGTTCAACTTCTCTACACGACCATAGACAGAGAAAAGTTCGAAGTCAACACCATCAACGCTACTTGGGACTGGCGGAATGAGATAACAAACTATCTTCTCAATGGGACTCTACCTGTAGACACAAAAGTCGCTCGCAAACTCCGAATGAAAGCTGCTCGGTATACAATTTTCAACGGCGAACTCCACCGCAAAATGTTTGCAGGACCTCTCGCAAAATGTCTCGGACCGAGTCAAATCAACTATGTGATGAGAGAAGTCCATGAAGACTGTTGTGGAAGTCATTCCGGAGGCAAGGCGTTAACCCAAAAGTTGATTCGCGCAGGTTATTATTGGGACAAAATGGAAAAAGATACGAACGAATTTGTCAAAAAATGTGACAAGTGCCAGAGGTTCGCCCATCTTCTCCATCAGCCAGCAGAACCACTCCATTCAATAATCTCTCTGTGGCCCTTCATGAAATGGGGGATGGATATAGTCGGTCCTCTTCCCACCGCGCCGAGAGGGATGCGTTTCTTATTAATCATCATTGATTACTTCACCAAGTGGGTCGAAGCGGCAGCATATATGAGGATACGACAAACGGAGGTTGTCGACTTCCTCTGGCGTTTTGTCGTATGTCGCTTTGGAGCACCTAAGGAAATAGTCATGGACAACGGTCCACAATTTATCGACCAGAAAGTGACAAGGTTCCTCGACGATCTGCACATCAAGAGGATCACTTCCTCTCTGTACCATCCTGTTGCCAATGGACAGGCAGAATCTACCAATAAAATCATCATTGAATCCCTTAAAAAGCGCCTCGAGCAGGCAAAGGGATGTTGGGTAGAAGAGTTACCTGGAGTACTATGGGCTTACCGCACAACAATAAAAATGAGTACTGGAGAGACTCCTTACTCATTGGTATATGGTGCAGATGCTTTAATCCCAGTTGAAATAGGAGAGCCCAGCATGCGATACGCACATGCCACTGAAGAATCAAACTCAGTCAACCTCTCCGAAGAGCTGGACCTCCTCGAAGAACGGAGAGAGCTAGCCCTTGTACGGGTAGTCGCCCAGAAAGAACGAATTGAACAGTATTACAATCGGGGACTGCGCGTGCGAAGCTTCCAGGTTGGAGATTTTGTGCTAAGGAAAGTCTCCCAGAGCACACAAGAAATGAATTCAGGGAAGCTTGGCCCTAACTGGGAAGGCCCCTACAAAGTAATTGCTTCAGTCGGCAAGGAATCTTATCGCTTGGCGCGACCAGACGGCTCCACTGTCCCGAACAGTTGGAATGTGGTTCACCTCAAAAGGTATCACTTTTGAGTGGTAAAATGGTTAGTTATCTTATACTTGCCTTTTATTTTTACGAAAGTTCTTACCTTTACTATATTTTCTCTCTAATGGTACTAACGACCTAAACAAGGTCAGATCTGTTTAGCTCAACTGGTAGAGCTCAAAGTTCTTCAACTTCGTGGATGTGGGTTCGAATCCCACAACGGACACACTCCTCATTTTGGTTATATGTGTTCTATATGCAGCTCGCCTCAACTCTTTTAATGTTATCTATTCCCGTGTTCCAACATAAAAACAAGGGGGGTGGTTAGGGGCCCCCGTAGGCCAAGTAAGACCTTCACAAAGGAAAAGACCTTGCCAAAAGGCGAATTTTTAAAGTTTTTCAGAAAACTTTTACGTGACAAGACTTCCACGAAAATAAGAGAAGTCGTTCACAAGGCCAGCGACTCGGCAAAAGCCAATCTACAAAGTCGTGCAACAACTTTCAATTATCAAAACAATAAGAAAAGTTATGCACAAAGAGCAATCATTCGGCCAAAAGTCTAACGACCACAATTCGGTCAGATTATTCACAACTTACGATCTCTTCCTAACGAAAGGCTAAGTTAAAAACATTCGGGCAGACTTTTGGAGACCAGAACTTAATAAAGTTCAAACTTCAGAAAATTCCCAAACATAAGGCACGAAAGCCACAATACATGCAAACGAAAGATCAAAAGTTCAGGCTAAATATAGTCATTGAATAGATCGAAAAAGCGTATATACATGATCGTGTAAAATGATAAGATGCCGAAAATGGCTGACAGAAGTTTACAGAGTGACCAAAGGCTAAATAGAACTGGCCATACAGGGACCAGAGAGTCTTTACAAGACTTCTGTCCATAAACAACTAAATCTGGCTCTCGCCAAATGAACAAACTCAAAGATTTGGGAAGGGCATCAGCTTTTGGGGCTACGATTAGGACCCGATGCACCAGATCCGTCGGTTCTGCCATCGTCCCCTGAATTCTCACCATCGTCTTCATCTTCGTCTTCACCTTCAGACTCCTCAGGAGAGAGATTCTGTGCTTCTCTTATTCTGCGAACAGCACTTTTTGTCATCTGCAGCATCTCTTCAACATTAACTTGTTTAGCTTGAATCAGCACAAGCAATGAATGTTTAGCCTCGAGCGCAGCAAGCTTGGCCTTAATCTCAGATTGATCACGCAGGTTTGCCAAGTCTTTGGATAGTGCGGCCTGAGCACTCATCGATTGAGCAACCTGATCCTTGGCAGCCTGAAGCTCAGCTCTGGCCTTAACATATTCTTCGTTGGCCCTTTGCAGATTCATCTCAAGGGATGCGCGATCATCAATAGCACTGTTCAAAGAAGCTTTACATTCTTCAAGTAATCTCTCTAGACCCTGGGCAGAGCGTGCGAACCCTTCTTTTTCTTCAAGAAGAAGGTCCTTCTCCTTGGTGAGTACATTAATCTGCTCAAGTCGTTCATTACTAACATCAGTTAGTCGATTAAATTCACTCCCTAGGAGACCACACTGCTCTGTCAAGATCTTGTTCTCCTTCAGAGCATCCAGCAACTCTTTCTTTACCTCGAGTACTTGATCGACGTTGTTGATCCTGGAGCGGAACATGAGCTCGGCAGCCAGCATACTTGACTGAAAAAAATAAAATAAGCAAAAATTAGAAGTCTGAGGCCAAAGTTATTCCCAGCACAAAGCGGTAAACACTTACCCGGGTAGAATCAGCAGCAATCTGAAAGGCTAACTCCTCGTCACTCAGCTCCCTCATCACCCACTCTTCCCGAGGACCGATGAGCGAAAAGACAGCCTTGGTTAAACCACCCGGTCCGGTTATGAAGTTAACATCAAGGGCAAGTTTCATGGTATGCTTTCTCTCACAGTACTTGGGTTCCCAAGCCTGTTCAAAAGGATAGTTTGGCCCAAACTTGTAACGCACACACCTAATATCCTTCAATCCGGTTTGGCTGTCGATGACTGACCGCCAGATGAACCTTGTTGATAATAGATTGGAATAACCTTCCACTCCAGGATCTATTGTTTCACACTCGCAAAGACCGACAGGCGTCGCCCCCTCAGTAGCCACATTCTCCAGGTCCTCGAAACAAAAAACACGAGGACCTCAGCCACCCTCTTGGGGAACTTCTTCCCTTACTTCTTCTTCCTCTTCTTCTTCCTCTTCACCTATCTTTCCTTTCCCTTTGTCTACACGGGAAGGAGCCGCCTTAACCCCGTCATCAACTCGGGGACTCCTCTCCGGAGTACGGATAGCCTCCTCCTCAATTTTCCTTTTGTCACTTCAAAGATAAGGCTTTCGCCTAAGGGGTTCGTCGGCTTCGATCTCAGTATCTGAAAGATAGATAACCTCCTTGGCTAAACCTTCTCCCCGTGCAGACTCGGGGACTTCAGCAGTAGTCCTGACATTCTCTTCTACAGACTCCGGTACATTGGCTCTAGACGAAGGCTCACTCCCAGCAGCTGAGGCTTGCTCGGCAGCAACGGAAGTCTTGCAGGCAGACCTTTTCCATGCTCCGCCCTCGTCCTGGCTCTTCTTCTTTCTTTTCAAAGAACCAAGGCCACCGGACAAGAGTTCCTCGCCACCCTCCCTGCTGCGCAGTGCCTCCACCGAAGCTAGTATAGCTGCGGCCTCAAAAGGTAAAGAAATATTCCTACACCTGCAAAAGGTAAAACGGTGGAGGCCGCAGATGCTGAGTACCTACACCTGCAAAAGGTATTCCGCCACTCTTCCTTGAGTACCTACACCTGCAAAAGGTAAAACGGTCAGACACGGAGAAGTTTCAAAGGAGAAGAATAATCATGAAAGCAGAAATATTCTCACCATGATTTTTCACGGTCAGACCCTTATGCGCAGCAAAATGCGCACATTCTCTCCTCTCAGGAGCAAACTCCTTCAAAATTGCCTCAACCCACGCCGTCAGCTCATCAACAGATATGAGCCCGTCGTAGGGTCGCTTGACCGCTACAAAAAGAAGTTGAACGAAATAAGCAGATGAGAAGAAAAGGAAAAACACGAAAAATCTCAAAACTACTCGGGGACTTACGCTTCTTGTTCTAAACTTTAGGAAGGTAAGTCTTGTTGCCAAAAGTCAAGGTCGAGGAGCGCACGAACAGATACCGGTGTAACCAAACCCGGTCACCCGTATCCTCAGAATTGCGCACCAGGCCCTTGCTCCCGCGCATCCTGGCGTTCACATAGCCATCTTTAAAAATTTGTATGCTGTACAAAGAAATAAAATGTTCGTATCCAAAATATTGGTCGGTTACCGTCGCAAACCAATCCAAAAGTGTAACTATTCTGTATATACTAGGGCACAGTTGCCCCGGGCAGAGCAAATACTCCCTGTAGAGCCTTTCCAGCACAGGGTGCAGGGGTAATCTACGTCCCACCGTGAAAGGATAGGTGCACATAGCTGTCCACCCAACCCTGTGGGAAGTAATATTCTCCTCTTCGGAGACCAGCAAGAGAGGAACCCTATCATCCCAATGGCAGTCCATCCTCACTCGTGGGATCAACTCCTTCGTGATCCCAGACTTAAATCTATACGCCGGCCAGTTGCGCGTATCCCTGTGATGATTATTGAAGGACTTGATGTTGCAGTTCGCCTCTAATTCACCCCACTTCTTGGGGATAATCTCCGCAGCATTAGCATGAGTAGCCCTGGGCCTAGGAGTGGCCGCTGAGGAACTACCAGCCGCATCGACGTTCTGATTTTTTCTAGCTCTTGAAGTCATGATTTCAGAAGAGTTATGAAGTTAGCAAGAAGAATTCAAAGCTGATTCAAAGGTTTTCAAGGAGCAGCAGAGGTGAAATAAAAGCAAGTAAAAAGTTTCTTATCCAGCAAACCCCTATTTATAGGAGTGGAGATTCAGCCCCTCAAGTTCCTTCGAAACACGTGGAGGTTATCCAAGGAACCACAATCAGATCTGACCGTCAAAAGAAGGAATAAGTTTCGCCAAATTTTATAGCGTCATCATTACCCTGAAGTGCAGCGGTCACCTCGCGATCAACAGGCGACGTGTGCACGCGACTGAGGCGGTTAAAATCATTATTTTCACCCTTGGAACGCGCAGTAGTCACTTCAGAATGGACTGCAAACGCACAGGCGTGCCAGCTGCAGTTGCTTTTTTATACGGCGCATTTAATGTGCACGTCATAAGGGTTTGTCACGTAGCTGATAAGGTACGTGCATCACCAAGCCTTGTCACACAAAGATAGAATTTTACGAAGCAGAAATTTCCACCAAAATTCCTATCCACTCCTCGAACAGATATTCTGCTCGAGAAGTGCGGGGACTATCTGTATTGGATAAAAGCTGACAGCACTTGAGAGGTCACACGTGTCCACCACGTGGCACGGGCAGAAGTTCCAACGGACAGACATCTAACGGACAGACAGTTATCACGAGCAGACCCAAAGGAGTTATGAAACACTTCCTCAGCCAATCCAATCTGAGTGAGCAATTATTAACCTGATCATTGACGATCATTCAATTAATAGTCATAAAGGCAATCATTACAACCCAACGGTTATACATCCAACGGATACGTTCCCAGCAGTAACATATCCAGACGGATCCATGCTCAGCAGTTACGAATCCCAATGGATGCCTATCGGACTTATAAATAGCATTTGTTCTAGGCCATTGTAACACAACTTTACTTCCTGTCTACAATATCAATAAGAATACTCTCTCGCTCTTGCTCAAATATTACCTTCTACTCATATTTGCCTAGTATCTTAGTTCTTTGATCTTCTAAGTACGACTGGTATCGAAGAACTCTCTCTTCGGGGATAAGCGATACGACACGGTTACTTCTTCTTACTTTTGTCTATGCTTTATCTTTATTAATTCATACTTATATCTCATTCCCCTATCGTTTACAAGTCTATCACCGCTTTGGTTCGTCGTTTAAACTGTTATCTCAACTATTGATCGTGACTCCGCAAATATAAATTTAATTGTTAATTGGCCTAAAATCAGATCTAGGTTAAACAATGCTTGTCCGAAGTGATTATGCTAACGAATCAGTAGGGGATGTAAATTAACACACGACTAAACGAATATGGGCTGATCTATCCGATCGAAGCAACAAGTTAAGTATCAGTAATCAGCAGATTTGAAGATAGCAAGCAAGTAAAACAAGTATTTGATCAAACTAACGACAATTAAGCAGATAATCGAGTAAATAATAAAAAATGATAAATCTTATTCAATTGGCGATGGCAAGTTAGAACTCCACCGCAAAGGATGGATCCTTCCTCCGTAGCCAATACTCTCTAATGAATACTTCTGAATTTATCATTTGTGATTAGCTACAAAAAAAAAATGGAAACTAGTGAATCAATTGATCCAGTTTGTGACATTTATATAAACACATCAGGCTCATTTCCAATATGAACTTGCGTTCATAAGGTCTCCAATGTTCACATTTAGTGCTCCAGGGCAAGCAAGGAACATCAATCCACTGACTTTTATGAAAGACTTGGAGGCCACCAATTTGATCTTGCAATACAATAGTGAATCCATTATCTGTATGACCTCTAAGGCCTAAAGTGAGATCTGGTTCAGGGCATGGAGGATAATAATGGCCATTAAGGAGAAGCACCTCTGCGCAATCCATGTCTTTCAAGTCATTCCACTTGATTCCTAGAGCCTCAGAGAGTAACTCGAATAGAGTAAGCCCGGTTTCCATCTCTGTGAAATAAAAAAAATGTGTTCATATATGTATATCCTAAAAATCGATTTCACGTATTACAATTAAATTTATATTTAGTTGAGCCTTAGGCGACCGTTTATATCTTGATTCGATCGATTGATAAGCAGTTTATATTAACAGATGATCGGTTTAATGAATACTCTATCGATGTTGCTATGCGAATTATAGATTCGATGGCACGAACGACAACGGATTCGACAGTACACAGAACAACAAACTTGACTCGAAGACAAAATATGCCCGAATTAACGAAGACAAATGGCAAGTTCATCGATTATGATAGTGCAGCTATTTTACCGTAAATGATTGATTCTTACTTATTCCGAATAAATGAATTACGAGCAAGGAAAATAGGTATTAATTTATCGAACACGTGTTTAATTATCAAATGACTTCATATCGAGCAGATGATTTAAACTAGGATTCGACGAAAGATGTTGCGATAGAATTACGATGATAACAGTGATAAATGAATAATATAATACGAATCTAATGATGGTGTACTTAGTTAAAACGATGAAGGTATGACTTAAGGATCGAGCAATAATCTTGTTTAATCAGTAATTTGAAGTAGATGCTTACCAATCCCCGGCAACCGCGCCAAAAATTTGATGAGCTCTGGCATATATGATTTTATGCTCGTACTCTGTCAAATTATAGTATAGTTTAAGATATCGTCCCACAGAGATTGGAAACACCTAGGCTACATATTTATATTATCTTTATCACTATTTGAGAGAATCAGATTGGTGAGATGAGAATTGTTTAATAGTCCAAAAAAATTAAATAATAATAATAGATTAAATATTTTTTGATATTTAAAGAAATAAAAAATAAAGATAAAGGTTGGGATACTTTAAATCAGTAAGATAAAACTGTTATAATAAAATCAAGATTTAATTATTTGTTTCTCTGTTTAATGAAGTGATCGCTTATTTCTAATATAATCAAATCACATAAAAGTAACCAATTAATTACACCTCTTTCAATTAGCATAGTCAATCGATCAACAGTGAAACAGAGACCTTGTTCAAAGAATGATTATTTATTTCTAATATAACCACTTCACTTAACCACAATATATTAATCGCACCGCTCACGCTTATACTATTAAATTAATGAAGTCAGTGACATTAAACAATAATTAATTAACAACACCTCTTTCGATTAGTGTAGTTAACCGGCTAAAGTAATGGCTTAAACAAGAAGTATCGCAGTTGAGTATACCAAGTGAGAAAAAACCTCTTTTGATTAGCTTTTACTGAATCAATAATCCTATTTGAGTCAACTCCTCCGTGAGAATCAGAATTAAAAGAAATAAGATAAAGATTATGGTTATTCCCGGTGCATAAAGATAATAAAGAGAAAACACCAACATAAGAATATAATAAAATCAAGACTTCTATTATAAAAACTTTATCAGCTTCTTCTAATATCTCAACAAAAAAAAATTACTCCATTATGGAGAAAAGAAAATATTCTTCCTACGAAGAAGAAATAACTTATAAAACTTAAACAAAGCAAATGAAAATATTTGTTTAGATGGGATCTCCCTTTCTATTTATAGAAAGTTGAGCAAGGCCAGAACTCCAGTAATGCCATTATTGGATCTAGTAATGTCATCTCTGATTAGTAATGTCATTATTGGATCAGTAACTCCATTACTGGTATAATAAAGCTATTTCTGGATCAGTAACCCCATTACTGGAACAATAATGCCATTACAAGATTCAATAATGCCATCACTGAGTTTCAATTATGCATTTGTTGTCTTCCTTTTCCACAGTGAATGCTATCAACTCTTCTATGCTCACTATTTTCTTCATTCTCTGTTCTTGCAGTATTATTTTAGAAGTATTTGAACATATTGAACATAATATTATATATTATATATAAGATATATTAATATATTTAATAACTTATATATCTAAAAGTATATAAAATATACCACTATCAGGAGCCTGGACCAGTCCAAAGTTATGTAAAATGGGAAAATGTTCAAATTAGCCCATTTACTATCTAAAATTGCTCAATCTAATTCGTTATATATCATATTTAGATCCGTTCATACTATGTAATTGTCTCATATTTACTCTTGTTGTGGAGTTCTGACTTGAAATGGGACTTCAGTTTTCCAAATACAAATAGAGCTGCTCCTTTTAAATAATACTACTAGGATAGATTTAACCATGCTTCATGCTTGTCAAAGTAGTTTATATGATCATAATTAGCTAGGGACGATACTTTCTTTGCTTCAAGTTTTTCTTTTATAGCTTAGTGCTGATTTTAATACTGGTATCTTCTCTATTTCCTACAAATTAAGTTCGATTTCCAACTCCAAGTCAAACGAACTCATTTAATGAGACTTCAATTAATAACCCACGCAAGCATATCTGAGCGAGCCCTTCTCTAAAAGAGATTATACATTGGGAAATTTTGATCACTAACCATTTTTTGACGCGCTCATTGGGAACTATCCACCATTTTCAAATTTATTGAAGAATAGTCAAAATTTCGCGCGCACACTTAAGCTCCATTAGCTTTGGAAAAACACCACAGACTAGTCCCATAACAAAATATTTGGGACTTTATATATAAAGCTTCAGTCCCATAACAAAATGTTGGGGCTTAGAACAAGTTTTGTTCACAGCCCAACATTTTGTTATGGGTTATGGGACTTTATATATAAAGCTTCAGTCCCATAACAAAATGATGGGGCTTTGAACAAGTTTTGTTCACAGCCCCATCATTTTATTATGGGACTGAAGCTTTATACAAAGTCCCATAACAAAATGCTGGGGCCTTGAACAAAACTTGTTCAAAGCCCCAGTATTTTATACTGGGGTTAGTTTACTGAAGCTTCCCAGTATAAATACTAGGGATTTGAACAAGTTTTGTTCAAGACCCCAGTATTTATACTGGGATTTATCCGGAGGTGGCTATTTCTCAGCGAATTTATTTTTGACGGCTACAAATCAATTAACGCGCGCCAAACAGGCCCCTGCATGAAATTTTTACGTATACATTTATAGATAAAAAATACCTCATCTGTCTTAAATTAGTTGAAACTTTCAGTTATTGCACGCCTATTAAAAAAGTAATAAATAGAGTGTACATTTTACTATGTTACCCTTATTTAATATATGATTATTAAATACTTTTTGAGAATAATATTAATAATTAAGGGTATAGTTGGAAATAATTGGTAGAAATAGTCTTGAAATCGTAAAGCGTCAGCTAATTTGGGACAAATAAATCTTGTTAAAGCGTCAACTAATTTGGGATGAAGGAAATATTACATTAGGTAATCCAAATATTTTTAATAGATAAGCATAAAAAAGTGAGATTTCTAATTTAGATAATAAAATAAGTTTACTATTCTAACGGATAAATGTCATTCGGGGGTGTAAAAAAGTATACATTTTCTGAGCATATTATTTTATAGTTTAATTTAAATACATCGTCAATGTACAAAGTTTCTTACATCATCAAGCAAAATTTACATCCTATTGCAGGTTACCCAATCTTTTCCACTTTTTTTTTCCTTCTAAAATAAATTATTATCCGCACTATCTCTTTTCTCAAAAACCATCCCTAGTTAACTGGATTATCTCCTCCAAATTAATCACTCATTTCAAAGTGTTCAAGTCTCCTCTTCAAGTTTCGGCAAACCAATACCCCGATACAACTTTAAGCATGGCGTGTTTGAAGACATTTTTCAATATTAGAGCTTCTACGAGATGTCATTCGGGGGTGTAAAAAAGTATACATTGTCTGAGCATATAATTTTATAGTTTAATTTAAATACATCGTCAATGTACAAAGTTTCTTACATCATCAAGCAAAATTTACATGCTATTGCGGGTTACCCATTCTTTTCCACTTTTTTTCTTTTTGTTTTTCCTTCTAAATAAATCATTATCTCCAATATTTCTCCAAAACCATCTGCCTAATTAACTAGATTATCTCCTCCAAATTAATCACTCCTTTCAAAGTGTACTCTAAGGCTCCTCTTCAAGTTTCGGCAAGCAAATACTCCGATAAAACTTTAAGCATGGCGTGTTTGAAGACATTTGTCAATATTAGGGCTTCTACAAAATGAGCAAACTAGGGTTACTTGGAGGTTACTCCACCAAATTCTAACTCACTCATGTAAAAAGGGGTCAATATTATCTAGCAAAGGCATCTCCAGAATCCCATAAACACTTGAGATATTAAAAAAGATGTCAAAACACATGTCAAATATGTCATTTTCAAGTTCACCGAGGAGATACAAATTTAAACATCATAAATGTCAAGTTTAGAACCACAAAATTAAAAGGACAACTTAGTACTAGCTGGTGTTCTGGTCCACGACGCAGCTCTAGCAGCTCCGTCGTCGAACCTTGATGTTACAGAAATAGATATGGTCGCTGCTCCGCCCATTGCCAATGCTGCTTCTTTTTACAGCGGCGGTGCTACCATTTTGGATATTTTCTAGTAGCTATACACTGGATCTACAATTTATGGTCGTTTATCTATTATATAAACAGTAGATGTCTAAGTCCTCGCCACCCAGATCCTCACGCCAGACAGGCTTAGTAGCAAACTATATCAACAATGTCCGTGGAATTGGGTGCACATCAATTCCACTTTGAAGTATATGTATGAATGTACATACAGTATATATATATATATATATATATATATATATATATATATATATATATATATATATATATATATATATATATATATATATATATATATATATTGGACATACAATAATCCATCCATCCATTGTATATAACGTGTATGTCCTATGTATGAACATACATACACTCGACATACAATTATATACAATGGACATACATCAAATTGTATGTATATTTTTCATTTGTATAACATATATATGTCTATTATATACATTGTATAAATAGTGGAGAATTACTTACTATGTAAGTATAAATAATTTAAATAGAAAAAAAAGAAGAAGAAAAACAATTTCGACAACCGGCGGGGTGGCTGGGGTAGGAGGCAGGGGCATAGGGTTGCCTTAGGGAAGCAGGGGAATCTAAAGTTTTTAATTTATTAAGTATTTTGCTATGTTTTGAAAAGAACAAAGAAAGTATTGCTATATTTTAAAAATGGTGAAATGTTGTTGTTGTTTAAAGAAAATTGTTAGTTTGTATAGTTATGTATAAGAAAAAAAAAAGGGGGAAAAGTCCAGTAAAATTTCTGAGGAAGTTTGGATGGACCCAAAATAATTTATGCGATCTAGTACAGTGTCCTAGGAAAATATCTCGGCCCGCAATATGAAACTCCCGAAAGAATTTTGCAAGTTTTTTTGGAGTTTAGTTCAAATTCCCGTAAGAACTTTTAGAGAATTAGCCATATTTAAAAAAACACATCCAGTAAAAAGCGGGACTTTTGAACTACAATTCTCAAAATCCCAGTATTTTCTACTGGGACTTGCTAAATATAATGTCTTGGTATAATATACTGCGACTTTACTTGTATAAGTTCAAAAGTCCTAATAAAAAATACTGTGACTTTTAACAATATGAAGTGCTAGTATAATGTATTAGCACTTTGAACATGTAAGTTCAAATATCCTAGTGAAAAATAATAGGACTTCAAATATGAAGCTTCAGGAAAATTTCCTGGGACTTTGAATTAAACCCCAACAAATTTTATAGGAGTTTTGTTCAAATTCTTAAGTTCAAATATGAAGCTGCAAGAAAATTTTCTAAAACTTTGAACTAAACTCGAGCAAATTTTATAGGAGTTTTGTTCAAATTCTCGGGATTTTGTTCAGTATATTTTCAAATCTGGCCACTTTTCTAAAAGTATAATTGTTTGCTGATTCTCTTTTTAAGTGTTGCGGACATTGGCTAGTCTTCAAAATTGCCCCAAGTTCCCAGAGTATTTTATGCAGATAGTCTTAAAATAACACTTATGATTAAACCATGACTACTTTTCTGAACAATTTGTAATGGTTAGGTTTAAAAACTAGTTAGTCATCAAAATTTTACAAATAAATGCTTTGGAGTAATATTTGAAATATTACTTCAAATTTTAATTTGTTTATAGGATTTGTGCAAATTTTAAAAGTTAAAATATTAAATTTTTAAATTTTGGTTGAGAGTAGTATTTTTGTAAGACTTGAACTGTGTTTCAAGTAAAATGTATGTCCAAACACAAATTGAAGTTGTAGAGGAAATTCGAAGTTTTGCACTTTAAAAAGTGAAAAATTCAATCAAAGTCCGAATGCTAGCTTACACTAATCTATTAAAAAAATAAAATATGGTAAACTTTGAGTTTTATCTTTGAATTAAAAGAAAAAAAGAAAAAGAAAGAAAAAGAAAAACGGCAACAATAGACGACACGTTTAACCTAACTATATAAAATCTCCCAAACAGGCAGCCGATTTACATAACCCTACATAGTATTGTAGATCTGAAGAGCATCCAACTTTGAGCAATGGAAGGTTCAAGCGAGAAGGTTTTGCTGTATCTCCACGGTGTGGGAGATAAGGACGACTTGTGGTATCGCGTGGAGTTTGAGTTTACAAAAGAGAAAATCGGCATATTACAAGTTGGTCAGAAAAAGAAAATCCGGCTGCCTATCAAAAAGATTTCTCCGGTTGCGATTGTCGATCATGAAGATTGTGGAATTGGAGGAAGCTGGGAAGTTATTGGTGACGACATCTATTAGTTTGGGGCAGTCCGTTGCGAACCTCGGAGGATTGTCCCTTTGAATAAATTGCGTAAGCGTAACATGAATGATCCTCGCTCTTACCTTTGGGAAACCGTATCTAATTCCATGAAAATTCCCCGTACTTCGCCCTTCCTCTCTGCCGTTGGTAAAAACCAGCTATGCGTTATGGGTGGCACTCAGCACTTCCCACGTGTTAGTGATGATGAGGCCGGTTGGGGAAAATGTGGTGAGGTATACGACATTGAAAATCAAACTTGGACATTCATTGATGCCGAATACAAAGATGTTTGCTCCTATAACACTTTCCATCAAGCTTGTCTTGTGCAACAAGACGGGGATGAGGATGATGACGTGGTTCGAAAGAAAATCATGTTTTATTCCTTGGATGATGGCTCTACGCTGGTTCTCGACCTACCTAGTGGTTCTACTAAAATCATTAAGTATCCTGACTTTGACGTGTGGAAGCGTGGGTTCTTGGGACAAGGGGGTGGCTTCGTACCTTCTGATCTTGGTCCACTGAAAGATGTTTCCTACAATATGCCGGCCGTGTTCATTAACAACACATTCTATTGGTTCACCCATATGCGCTTGATTGGATACGATACTAAGCATCAAATATGGCTCCGATCACCATTACTTAGCAATCATTTGCCACAAACTTTTAGCCCCATATGTCAATACGCCGTTCTCATTGGTCTGGGAGTTGGAAAACTTTTGCTGATCACTCCCCAAGATGAAGGAGAATTAACAATTGCCCCCCTCTCCGTGGAGGCTGATCTAAAAACTCACTCTTTGACTGTGACTGTGAGCTTTCTTCAGCCTTTACTTGTCGATGACCATTCATTTATGCCCTTTGACGGGAAGGCAATGTGAGTACTCTCCCCTTTTTTTCTTTTTTTTCTTTTTTTAATTTGAGTTTGAATTTGAATTTGGTTGTCTGATTTTGAATGGTAGCAAGCCCATTTTCCTTTTCCATACTAGTGATGTCTTGTAATGTAGCCATGATTGTTCCATTTTAGCTCAGTTCATGTCATTTTACCTCACTTAACAATTGAAGAAAAAGCTCTCTTCGCTGGTTCCTTACCTTATAGTAGAGTTCAACTCATGGTAACCTCCTTATTGAGCTTGTAGCATTTTCATCTTCCCAAAAAATAACGTGCTCATGGTCAAGTTTTTCCATTTGATAAGCTCAACTAAATTAAATAGAACTAAATCTGCCCTTTGCGTCACATTGTAAAATGGCTTAAGACTAGTTGAGACATGGTTCATTCCCTTTGTCTTTAGTCAATGAAGTACTGAAATTTCATTTATGCAGCTTGTCAAGTAACACTCACTCTAATACAGAATGAATCTTTTCTCTCGAACAATGAAATTCAACTAAGCTGAGGCATTTGTCAAATACTATTATGATGCTTTGACTGCCGGGAAGTCCCAAAACTGTAATCCGATGGTTTTATCATTCTGTATAGAAATGAGGAAACGTAAAGTAGTTGCCTGTGAAATTTTATTTTTTTAAAATTTTTTTTTTGTCTTTCCGTGCACCATTTTGTTTGCTTGAATTATACTAACTGGCTTTATTGGCATGAGTGCTGAAGGTTGAAGGTTGAAGAAAGCGATATGCAAAAACTTGACTTATAATGGTGAGTACATGTTGGATTCTTATTTTTGCCTTTCTGTTTGAATAATTGTAGGAGCAGGAGGTTATATATGGATAACATAGGAAATTGAAGTGCATCCATTTTTACATCTTTGTATACTATCAAGAAGGATGTGATTTTTCATTATCCTGCCATAGTCTTTTAAACCGTCACTCAAGGATGTGATTTTTCATTATCCTGCCATAGTCTTTTAAACCGACACTCAAGTTGTTGTCGAACCTGTCTGGATTTTGAAGTTGCTGTTACTTAAAACGTATTGAATTCAGTTCTTCGCTCTAGGAGCTCTACTATACAAACTTTGGAAAGAGTAAAACTTCTACTTTTAGTTGTTTGATAACTATCATTGTTGAACTTGTGGCGGCAGGGTTTAAGATTGTGGCAGTTCTTTATTCCGTTAGGGCAATGAATTTGCATATCTGTGATTAGCGAAGTTGTTTTCACCACCAGTCATTAGCTTTCCGTGCACCGTTTTGTTTGCTTGAATTATACTAACTGGTTTTCTTGGTGCAAGTGTTGAAGGTTGAACAAAGCTGGATCAAGCAGTAGATGGATATGCAATGGAGAGACCTAATGGTGAGAGCTGTTGGATTTCATGTTTTTGCCTATTTCTGTTTGAAAAAACTGTAAGATGATGAGGTTATATATGAACGAAATTGGAAAATGAAGTGCATCCATTTTTTTAATCTTTGTGTACTATCAAAAATGATGATGTGTTGTTTCCATAGTCTTCTAAACCAGCACTCAAGTATGAGGTTGGGGATTTTTCTACCTGTCAGGAGATTTGAAACTGCTGTTACTCCAAAGTTTCGAATTCATAGTTTGCTCTAGGAGCTCTACTGTACAAATTTAGGAAAAAGTAGAACTTTTATATTTTGGTTGTTTGATAACTATCATTGTGAAATTTGTGGCGGCAGGGTTTGTAGATTTTGACAATTCTTTATTTCCTTTACAGTAATAAGTTTGCATTTCCATGATTTGCAAAAGTTGTTACCACCACTAGTCTTTCTGATGCAGAAGTTCTTATGGAGGTATTTTTCTCTGAATTCTTTTTTGCTTTTTTGCATTGCAGGATCTTGTTCGGAGGGTTAGATGTTTTTGGTTCGTCTAGTTGGTGGATTCAGTTAGTTTTATTAGTAAATTATATTTTGCGCTTTAGCTGTAGATAAATGTGGTGCAGTGTGATGGACTTGAAGTGTTTCAGACTGTTATTGACTTATTATGTTTTTGCCTTCTGGTGCGAAGGTAACTTCTAAATGTTAATGTGTTTGTTTCATCTTTTCTTTCCTCCTGGTTGTGCTTGGTATGAATGGAAACATCACATGGAAAAAAAATGTGGATGTCCATTGTTATGATCTATTAATGTTATGTCCGTTGCACACTTAAGGTGTGAATGACTTTTATCCTAAATATAATTGGACCTTATAAACTGTGCTTCTTTTCCTGCAAAAGAATAATATTATTTCTGTACACATCGGTCGTGTGTTGCTTATTAAGCGTTTGTTGCACGGTATGCTGGCAGTATGATTCTTTAATCAGATACTAGTATAGTACCCGCGCGATGCGCGGTTTAAGAAGATTAATCACCAAATAATGTTGTTTTTATATTTGATTCCATTAAATGTTGAAATTTCAATAAATTAGAAGTAAAAATATCATTTTGTTTCTTACAAATGTATCCAAGAGCAAAAGCCTTAAGAAATTAGTGAAATTAAACAATGTCTAATAGCTTTTGAATGACACAACATGATTTAAAAGTTAGATTTCTTTTAGATAATAGAATGGATAAATAGAAGGTTTAAATCAGCTTAACCTCTATCATTTTAATTAAACTTCTCACCAAATTATATTCTTATTATTAATACACGGCTGTTCTAATTTTTAAACAATCTTCTTGTCTTGCACTATGCTTCTGTATATGTATAAAAGCTCCCCAACTTGCACATAGGTTTGAATTTCATGTAGCTCAACTTCTTTTTACTTTCTTCCTTAAATCAAGCCACGTCTACCAAAAAAAAAAAAAAGAAGAAAGAAATTGCAGAAAAATACTTATATATAACATAACAGAAAAGACAAATACCGACTATTTTTCGCATGAGACTATAAAATGGATGATTCTTCATGTCTCTTCTAGCATATAGTATATATTAGTGTTATGTGAGACTAAACTTTTCGTTGTGAATCAGAAGAGGATGAAAAATTATTAAAGTCTTTCTTCACCAAATGAGTTTTATTCACCTCATGAGTATTATTGTATTAGGATGAAAGCAAAACATGAGAGGAAAAATATTTTGACTATGAACCTCCGAATCCATTTCAAATAATAACGCATAGAGGAGAGACAATTTTATTTTAAAATTACCCGAATCTTTAACCTATTCCAAGTACAGTTCATCCATCATTAAATTTCATAGTGACTAAAGCATTCATGAACCATTCGGACACCTCCAAAATCGTTATTTTCGTTTAAATAGTTTGTTGCTGCATATTGCATATAACTCCTACTTCATTTACTTTACACCCATGTAATTCTTCCAACTCATATATCTTCGTGTTTGTATGTTTTAACTAAACAAACCCCATATTTTAGCATAATAATCAATATTTCCATCTACTTATCCGGGATGACGGCAACAGAAAATTGCAAAAAGAAAATCACTTTACTATATACTATGAAAACTTAAATCTGCATGCATCCAAAACCAAAGGATCAAAAAACGTAATAACCATAAACTAATTTCACGAAAGACGTGGTAGATAATCACACAAAAATTTTGACAAAAAAATGAACATGTCCAATACCTATTCCACTTTCAATTCAAATGATTTTTTTTAAGAAGGCATTTAAGTCAATGCAGATTAGGCTTTGTCCTATCTAATATCTGCTATATTTAACTTCATTTATTTACAACCTATTGAGGCTTAATTTTACCTTCTTTTTTTTTTCTAGGGAAAAATAAAACTTTAAGAGCACTCAATCCTTGTATCTGTTGGTGTTAATTGGACTAACATGAAAGAAATTTATGTCTTTCACATACATTCTACTTGAATTTGACCTTGCCCTACTTGTTAATTGTAACATGCTGCAATTAAAACTAAAAGTGTTGAAATTAGAAATAAGTATGTCTAAAAGAAGCAGGTTGAATACGAATTATTTAAGATATTTCAACGTCTATACTGGTACTAACTAAATAGCAATCACATCAAATATATATTTCTCTATTTGTTCGAGCTAGTTCCACCTCTACATAGAATACATAAATAAATAAATAAATAAATAGTACACCAGAAAATATTGAAAGCATACACCAATTAAGGTATCTAAGATGGAGTCTTACCAAATTATTCTCGCAAACAATTGTTGCCCAGCTTCTACAAAAGTCGTAAGCAGCCGTTGAACTTCTTCCTACAGAACTCTCTCATCAAAAGAAGAGAAGAATTTGTATAACAAAGAGAAGAATTAGAACTTAACTGATATTCTTAATGAATCTTACCTTTAAATTATTTATTCAACACTTTAGTTTGTTTATTTTGTATGAAATATCTATTATGTAATAGAATTTCAAAAAATATATACTTACTTGAGACTAAACATAAAAAGCGTATTCTTTTATAAATTCACAATGTTCCATTCTATTTCATTCCAATTACACCAATACCAGACCCGAAGAGCTGCTCGAACAATTTGTGAGAATAATATATATAGGAGTTAGGACTAAAAAGTCACAGTCTACACCTGAATCACAAAAGAAAAAAAAACTGAAAAATCTACGCCTAACTTCCAGACCACAGAAATCTATTATATCCATAAAAACTTTTGATACTATATTTCACTGCATAGTAACTCAATTGAATGGTAATAAAATAATCACAGGAACCTCCATTCACAAACGGATCTTTTAAAAGATTTATTTTATTTTCTACATTTTACATTGTAGTCATAATGGCAGTTAAACACCAAGATTTTTCAGTAAAATATGAAGCGAGTATTAGACTAACACCAGTCCCCCATTCCCCCATTCCACGTTGCCCTCTCTATATGTAACAAAGAAACTGTAAAAAAAAAAAAAATGTAAAGATGCTTCTTTGTTGTAAAATGTACTTTTATATTTCTTCAATGCTCTATCAATAATTTCATGCCTTGAACAATATATCTCCTGTTTTCTTTCTTTCCTGTAGCTAGCAAAATAAACTCAACACTATTCTTGCATAATCAACTTCAAATAATACCCAAACACCTTAAAACTTCTATTTTAAAAAAATAATAAGCATCATACAGATATCAATAAGAAAGTAAGAGTAATTGAATTAACAACTTTATGTTATAATTTTTAAATGAAATTGTAGTTAAGAAATGTTGATATTTCTGGCAATTAACACACCCTGAACAAAGAGACACTGATAATTGATATACAACCTTCAGAAAAAGAAATAAAATTCGCAATTTATGAAATAAAATAACTGAAAAGAAAACAGAGAAAGGGTAATAACCTGGTAGTTCCAATTAAAAAAAAATCAGTGGTTTCGAAATACAATTGAGACATGGATGAATTATATTTTGGACACTTTTGTATAAATCAAAAGTTTCCCATCAATGATCCAAATTTCAAAAACAACAGCAAGAAAGAATTATCAAATATATTGAAACAAATACGAAAAGAAGATGAAGAAAAAGGAAGTATATTTGTGCAAAAACTGAGAGAGGAGCAAATTGGAAATAAATAAAAACCCTCTTCAGATTGTTATTTTTTTCTAGTCAAACATGCAGATGGAGTGGTGCAATATCCGAATATTATGTGCAGAGATTATAGAAGGAAGAAGTAACTTCTCATATGGAGAAAACTTCCTCTCAGTAGTTAATTTTTTTTGTTGAAGGTAAATTCCAAACAACATAACCAACTGTTAATATAGATAGGACTGTTTTTTTTCAAAAAAATATAATACTCCTTAAAATATGGAATGAAGTAGGGCAGAAGGTTAAAGTGGTTGACATGGGGATCAAGTTTCTTTAAATTTTCATAGCGTTCCTTTACAAGTTCCACCTTAAATCTGCTACACGCAATGGTCAACCGATCAATTTTCGATCCTTAAGACGAAAGAAGGCCTAAAAGTACATATCTCACACAATACTCCTGGTGAAACAATAGCTTTTGCACGCATGTCGAAGTGAGATGATGAATGGATCATTGTAGAGTCAGTTAGCCAAAGTTGCCTTGACAATGCTACCCATCCCTACAATAGAGACAACCTCTATTTCACTTGCTCCTCTAGTAAGTTGATCCCGCATCATCTCAAAATTCATTTTCAAGGCCAACCATCATATTCTTGGGCTCTACAGCAAGTTTAGGTATACTAGCAAGAGACAAGTTTTATGCTTTTGAATCTTTGGTGGTGTTGTACCGGTCCTGTACTACCATCCACTACTTCATGGTTGAGTCAATGTGTTCTACAGCTTGTCCGAAGAAACAACAGAGCTTCCAGAAAGCTCTGCTTCATAGCATTTCTGTTTTTGCGCAAACAACTTTTACTGATTTTGAGTCTGCCATATCTTCTGCTCTATGTTTCCAAGCTTGCTAATGCCTCAAGATTGCCTGTTATGCAGGGTTTCTCCATAACAGGTTTGGATGTGCTTCAGATACAAAGGGGGAGCGCACATGTGCCTGTTTGGTGGTCCAGGGGTTTAAACAACCATATTTAACGTCAATAAACTTCTTATTATACTAATACAAGCTGCTTGCTTAAAAACTAGTGTCACAATTGAATCTTGGAGGTTCTGATGTAGCCCGAACACGTGCTGATCAAGTGTTCAATCCATCGAGGTCGATGACACAAAGCCGAGCCAAGTTGTTGCACAACGTTCACATTCAATTGGTGTGGTCGAGAGAAAGCAACCGTTCCGAAGCTGAGTGGCCGAGCTCAAAAATCGAAGGCTTCATCTATAAGTTTGAGCTTGAAGAAAGGAGTGATCGAACCCCAACTGAAAACTCAACATCGACGCTGAAGTAAAGCAGACAAGAAACCGAAGGGAGAGCGTCCGATGTCAAACGAGCCAAGCTGAGCAACTGAGCACCGAAGTCAAGAGCTCGAGCTCAAGTGTTCGAAACTCAAGTGTTCGACGGAAGGAGTGACCGAACACTCAGTTTATTCAGCTTTGCATGGCTTACTCCTATTGGTCACCTGTGACCATTTATTATTTTGCCCTTAAAATAGTTTATATAAAGCTCATTTCATTTCATTGAAAGTACCCAGTTTTTTGATGAATGTTAACATAGCTGTTACTATTGAGTGTCTCCGATGGAGCCGAACCCCAACGTGGGATTTATAAGAAAGAAGCATAGTTCTTCTTGAGGATTGTTGCATAGCGTAGGTGTGTTTCATGTCTTCTCCGTTGTTTGAACCGAGACTAGTTCCTCGGATTCATTCCAACGATGCAAGAGATTTGTCTTGCTTTTATCTTTGTTTTCCACTATTTTTATCTCAGTCGCGAAGCTTAATCTTCATCGATTTTGGCTTGCACCATCTTGGTATCAGAGCACAGTTTGGGCTTGTTCTTACAACCCCAATCCTGTTCGTTTATCTCGTGCGTTTGTGTCTCTCAGTTTCAGCTTCAATCCCGTTATTGATTGTTATTACTGTTGTGTTTGTTATTACCCAAAAAAAATAAAGCAAAAAAGAAAAATTCAAAAATTTTGGTTGATTTGTTGGTTGTTTGAATTAAACAACCATTGATTCGTGTCCACTACTGTCCGACGATTCGAATGAACATCTGTCGTACACATTTGACGACTAGGGTTTCTTGATGAATTTTGGACTGTTTTTGATGTGTTGTTGTTGATTTGGGTTGTGTTTTGAGCTTAAAATTTCAAAAGTTCCATCGATTAGCCACCACCCGTGCGCCGGAAAATTTTTACATTGTAACAGTGTACGGACAAGTGCAACTAAGTTCTTAGCTCGACTGGAAATTTTGAAACCTTCCTCCGATTTAAAAATTACCGGAGTGAAGCAACCCAGAATCAGTGCTAAAATTGTGGACAGTGAACGAGTTGAAAATTTTCGGCACGTTGGAATTGTTGTTAGTGTTCCATTGAAGAAGAAATGGGTAAAGTGTTAAAATCAAAAACCCCATGTGAAAATTTTGTCGGCTAGAAAAGGGAAAGTGGATAAGGTTAAACCCTAATCCGTACCAAAGGAGGGACCACTTTTATCCGAACAAGAGTTGGAGTGTTCGAGAATTTTGAAAGAGAATCGAAGGGTAGATTCTCCTAGGTTTTTACTTTTCTTGTGTTCGATAAATCTAGCTAGTGGATCTCTGGAGTAAATCTTTCTACTCGAGGTCGAACTAGCTTGTTTGAGCTTATAGGAACTCGTGTGTGGGGTGACCAAAGTCCAAATTTCATAGAAAATTCTTTGATTTTCCGAGCGCAGAGTAAATAGCGTCCATTTTATCGAGTCAACATCAATTCACTCTTCCCGAAGGAGACATTGTAACTTGTCAAATTCGAAGGAACTGAGAGAAGTTGATCAACCTAGAAAGCCATTGGCTACACGTTCTCGAGTTACCAAAACAGAACCCATAAATTGAGTGGACCCGAGCGCCACCCAATAAAGGTGAGGGAGCGTGTGAGGTGATTTAGACCTTTTAACATTTTCTTGGTCTTTGATTTATGCAAGTACCATGGCTGGGAATGGAGACGAAGGAAAGGGCATTGAGGCGCCCGAGGTATCGTTAGCCGATCGCATGGCTGCGATACAAGGCATCAGTACCGAGGTATGAGGAGTGAGTGCTCGAGTAGCTAACTTCGAGCAAGGGAGTGTGACTAGCAACTCCACTCCTATGAAACCAGAGCAATTTACTGAGCTCGTTCGACAACAACGGTTGAAGAATGAGGCTGTTAGAAATGAAGCTATGGGCAATCCCCAAGCAACACAAGACTTGGGCAATCCCCAAGCTGATTATCAAAACTTGGGCATTCCATGAGGTGAAAGAATACCACTTCCAAAGGCCCAAAGACAAGTCGTGGTTATTGATGAAGGGGTCGATAATGGAGAATTTTTCGAAGTCGAAGCTGAGTATGAGCCACTGTTCGTTCAACGAAAGCAGGTTCAACGTGGTCGTGGAAATTTCCGAGGTCGAGGCCGAGGCGCAAATGTTGATCGATATTTTGAGCGTGAGGCTGATGACTATTATGATGAGTATCCGGAACTGATCTGAGGTGCTCGAGATTCAAACTTGAACAGTGTCAAGATCACTATTCCACCATTCAGAGGAACTACTGATCCAGACCAATATCTTGATTGAAAGATTCGATTGGAACGGATTTTCAAAACAAATGAGATGTCTGAAGAGAGAAAAACTGCACATGCTATTACTTCGTTCGAGGCATATGCATCGACATGGTGGGAGTCTGACAAAAGGTTGAGACGAAGGAATGCTTATCCCGAGGTCACCACATAGATGCAGTTGAAGAGAGCAATGGATTCTAAGTATGTGAATGCCAAATATCGGCAGGAACAACTTCGAAAGCTCTTCGAGTTAAAGCAAGGGTCCAAATCGGTTGAAGAATACTATGATGAGTTCGAGAGAATTCGATTGGCTCTTGGTATGGAAGAAGATGATGAGCAAGCCATCATTCGATTCAAAAATGGCTTGGCTCGAGATGTGTCATCTCAATTGAGGTTGCATGTGTATCAAACTTTAGAAGATGTATTTCATGCTGCCATCGAAGCTGAAAAATGGGTGAAGGACGATAAAGTAAATCGGTATTGAGGAGTTACTACTTCGACTCTTTTGAACCGAGGTAAAGAATGAAAGAGTCTGAATCCAACAAGTGCCAACACTTGCCGAGATCCGAAGAAACCCTTCGAGAGGGGGACTGGCCATTAACCAGCCAAGAGAAATGGGAGGTAAAGTTCAACTCAATACTCTTAGTGCTTCAAGCTTTCAGTATCATAAATGCAAAGGTTATGGTCACATGGCAAAAGAGTGTCCAACTCGCAAAGTTATGCTTTTGATCGAAGATGGAACTGTCCATGAGAAAGCGAGTGACACCGAGGAAGAAAATTTCGAGGAAATTGAACGAGCTGATGATGATGGTCGTGAAGCTGCTGAAGCTGATCATCCGAAAATATTTCTTGTGGTTCGAAGGAATTTGAGCTGCATGACTCTTGAAGAAGAGGACAACAAAAGAGAAAATCTTTTCCATGCAAGATGTCGAGTGAGGGGGAAAGTTTGTTCAATGATTATTGATTCAGGTAGTTGTGCAAATGTGGTAAGCCAAGCCTTGGTTTCACAATTGGGATTACCTACCTCAAAGCATCCTCATCCTTACAGATTGCAATGGTTGAATGAGTGTGGAGAATTGAAGATTGTCAAACAAGTGTGGATCAAGTACAAAGTAGGAGAATATCAAGATGAGATGATGTTCGATGTGATACCGATGCAAGCTTGTCATTTGCTGTTGGGTCGACCATGGCAATATGATCGGTCGATTGTTCATAACGGACGATCCAACACTTACACTGCTAAGCTCGGAGGGGAGAGTTTCATACTCAAACCATTGTCTCCGAAATAAGTCAGCAAGGACTATAAACGAATAAAAGTGTTGAAAGAAGAGACCAAAGCTAAGTCTCCGGTTGGGACAAAAATTGTGGCAGATGATAACAACTCACCGCCCAAGGTAAGAAATATATGTGCAATCATGCAACCGGGTGAGTATCTACGAGGTAACGACAACGGTCAACTGCTGATTTGCCTCGTGCATAAGGGTATCTTTCTAAACATTAATGATTATTTTTCTAACGATAACCCTTTGCCTAGTGCTGTACAAAGTGTTTGCAGGACTTCAGAGACATGTTTCCCGAAGAAATGCCGGGTGGATTGCCTCCGTTAAGAGGAATCGAGCACCAAATTGACTTCGTACCGGGGTCTCAAATCCCCAACAAGCCTGCATACCGGTGTAATCCCGAAGACATCAAAGAGCTCAAAAGGCAGGTGGATGAATTGCTGAACAAGGGTCTTATTCGAGAGAGCTTGAGTCCTTGCGCCTTTCCTGTTATCCTTGTCTCGAAGAAATATGGAACATGGCGAATGTGTGTCGATTGCCGAGCAGTCAACCAAATCATGGTAAAGTATCATCATCCTATCCCTCGATTAGATGATATGCTAGATGAATTGAGTGGTTCTTCATGCTTTTCAATGATAGACCTAAGGTTCAGTTACCACCAAATCCGAATGAAACCTGGAGATGAGTGGAAAACTGCATTCGAGACCAAATTCGGTCTTTATGAATGGTTAGGGTTGCTGTTTGGCCTTTCTAACGCACCGAGCACATTCATGCGATTTATGAACCATGTGCTCAAGCCGTTCATAAATAAGTTTGTTGTCGTTAACTTCGATGACATACTTTTTTGTAGTAAATCTATGGACGAACATGTCGAACACCTAAGGCTAGTGCTTGATAAACTTAGAGAAGAGAAGTTATGTGCTTACTTCAAGAAATGTGCCTTTTATGTTGAGCGTGCAGTCTTTCTTGGATTTGTTGTAAGTGCTAATGATGTTGAAGTCGATGAGTCAAAAGTCGAGGCTATAAAAGATTGGCCGACTCCAACCTTGGTTTCTCAAGTTCGTAGCTTCCATAGCTTAGCTAGCTTCTACCTAAGGTTTGTTCGTGACTTTAGCACCATGGCAACTCCTTTAACCGAGCTGGTAAAGAAAGACCATCCGTTTGTGTGGGGAGAGTCCCAAGAAAGGGCTTTCCAAGAGTTGAAACAGAGGCTTTGCTCTACCCCGTTGCAACTCCCTGACTTCGGAAAAGCATTCGAGGTCGAGTGTGATGCGTCCGGAGTTGGGATAGGAGGAGTGCTTATGCAAGAATCGAAGCCAATCGCTTACTTCAGCGAAAATCTTAAGGCTGCAACCTTGAATTACTCTACGTATGTCAAGGAATTGTATGCCTCGTTCGAGCACGTATGCCCTCATTCGAGCACTCGCCCATTGGCAGCATTATTTGTGGCCAAAAGAGTTTGTGATTAAAAGTGATCATAAATCTTTGAAACATCTCCGAGGCCAGGAGAAATTAAATCGAAGACATACCAAGTCGGTGGAATTCATTGAGAGCTTTCCCTATGTAATTCATTACAAAAAGGGAAAAGACAATGTTGTGGCCGATATGCTATCAAGGAAATTTGCCTTAGCGACCACTCTCGCCTCAAGGCTCATGTGATTCGAAAGCATTAAGTCGATTTACGAAGATGATCCCAAGCTAAAAAGCGTCCGTGACGCAATCTTGAGTGGCCGAAGGGTTGAGAAATATCAGTGGCACGATGGCTACCTCTTCAAGAATGGGAGGGTTTGTATGCCTGTGTCATCGTGGAGAGAGCTTTTGGTTCGAGAAGCTCACTCTGGAGTCTTGATGGGACACTTCGGTGTCTAAAACTCTTGGACTCTTGTCCGAGCAGTTCCATTAGCCAAAAATGCGAAGGGATGTGGAAAAGGTTTGCAATGCTTGTATAGATTGCTAGAAGGCTAAATCGAGGTCCAACCCTCATGGTTTGTACACTCCGTTACCTGGTCCTAATTGACCATGGGTTGATATATCCATGAATTTTATTATGGGGTTACCGAGGTCGGGGGGTGGACATGATAACATCTTTGTCGTGGTCGACCGTTTTTCCAAAATGGCTCAGTTTATTCCTTGCAAGAAATGTGATGAGTGTGCCTCGTGCTATTGTGAGTGACCGAGACTCAAAATTCTTGAGTCATTTTTGGAAATATCTATGGGGTGCCCTCGGCACCAAATTACTATTCTCGATGTCTCACCATCCTTAGACTGATGGACAGACCGAGGTAGTCAACCGAACCTTGGAAGCTTTTCTTCGAGAAATGACCAAAGGTAAGGTCGGAAACTGGGCTGATCGTTTGCCCGTGATGAAATTTGCATACAATCGAACAGTGTATCAAATGATTGGAATGACTCCGTTCGAATGTGTGTATGGTTTTAACCCTTTAATTCCACTTGATTTAACCTCATTACCTCGAGAATTTGTTTGATTTTGAAGGCACTCGACGAGCCACTACTTTGATCGAGTTTCATGCAAAGGTGAAAAAGAACCTCAAGGAAGCTTATGCAAAAGTGGCATCAAATAAAAATAAGGGGCGCAAGAAGTTGAGATTAAAGAAATGAGATTGGGTGTAGGTTTACTTCCGAAAGGAACGATTTCCGAACCAAAGGAAAGGAAAGTTGGCTCTTTGAGGGGATGGTCTGTTTCAAGTACTGAGAAAGATCAACAACAATGTTTATGTGATCGGCATCCCTGGTGAGTATAACGTGTCCAACACCTTTAATGCTGCTGACTTACTCCCTTGTGTTTTAGGCCAAGCATCGGAGGTTGAAGAGGGCTCGATTTCAATGACGAAATCTTCTCAAGTAGGAGAGGATGATGCAGCCCGAACACGTGCTGATCAAGTGTTCAATCCACCGAGGCCGATGACACGAAGTCAAGTCAAGCTGTTGCACGACGTTCACATTCAATTGGCGTGGTCGGGAAAAAGCAACCGTTCCGAAGCTGAGTGGTCGAACTCAAGAATCGAAGGCTTCATCTATAAGCTTGAGCTCGAAAAAGGGAGCGACCGAACCCTAACCGAACACTCAACATCGACGCTGAAGTAAAGCAAACAAGCAACCGAAGGGAGAGCGTCCGATGACAAGTGAGCCGAGTTGAGCAACTGAGCACCGAAGTCAAGAGCTCGAGCTCAAGTGTTCGAAACTCAAGTGTTCGGCTGAAGAAGTGACCGAACACTCAGTTTATTCAGCCCTGCATGGCTTACTCCTATTGGTCGCCTGTGACCATTTACTATTTTGCCCTTAGAATAGTCTATATAAACTTCATTTCATTTCATTGTAAGTACCCAGTTTTTGATGAATGTTAACGTAGCTGTTGCTATTTAGAGTCTCCGATGGAGCTGAACCCCGACGTGGAATTTATAAGAACTTTGTGTCATTCAGTTGGGATCATTTGAACAATCTTCTTCTTTGGTCATTCAATTTGCAAGAAGCATAGTTCTTCTTGAGGATTGTTGCATAGCGTAGGTGCGTTTCTTGTCTTCTCCGCTATTCGAACCGAGACTAGTTCCTCAGATTCATTCCAACGAAGCAAGAGATTTGTCTTCCTTTTATCTTTATTTTTCGCTGTTTTTATCTCGGTCGCGAAACTTAATCTTCATTGATTTTAGCTTGCACCAGGTTCAGTCAAGAAGAAGGGGCACTGTGGAAACACATTATTTTTTCTTCTTGATTGAACCTCTAAAGCCATTTATACAGTAGGCTTCTATTTTGAATTCTTAGGTTTTTTAATCCTAAGCTTCCAGCATTCCTCTCCGAATTTACCATGTCCCATCTTACCAAATTAAAGGTTCTTTGCTCTTTATTTCCTTGCCATGAAAATTCCCTTCTTAGTTTATCCAACCTTTGGGATCAAGCTTACTTTTATACTGAATTACAGCTATTGCATCTTATGGGAACAACAAATGGAAATGAAATTGAACTCTTCATGTTTAATATCATAGTACATGTCAATACACAATAGAGGGCAGTTGTCTAAGAAAACATACAATCTCATGGAATTAACAGAGACATTAGGTGATACACATTGGTCGAAGTTACATATTTGTTATTGTTGTTACAGTTACACTAGGTGTGGAAATTACCAAGTCTTTTAGTATGTTTAGTACTGTAATGATTTTTCTTACTAAGAAATTTCTCACAATCAAAACATCCACATATCCCATCACACTCATGGTTTTTAGCTTGGTAGTCTCTAGTCTAGTTACATAAATAAAAGGGGTTTTTACACTATGTACCTATAAAATTGAAAGTATTTACAAGTCATGGCCATTAAAAATTACATTACCCATGAAATTAAAAGTATTTAGCCAACCTACCCATTTATTACTGTATACCTTTGTTATACCTTATGAGTGTATACCTTACATAAATAATAATAGTATACAAGTCTAAATATAGGTGTATACCTTTAAGGTATAGTGCATAAATAATAGTATACAAGTCTAGATGGGTAGGACCTGTAAATAGTTTATAGATAGAGCTTGTAAATATGAAAATTATGGGTAGATGTGGGTAAATATTTTGATTTTGATATATATTTTCGTAAACCTCCCTAAATAAAAACTGATGTGAAGAAAGTCTATCTTTTATATTATTTTAATTCTGAAAGTGCCATTTTGACAAGATAGCATTAGTGTATGTGTTGCAGTCTATAGAGTTAAAACTTAACTCTTAGAAAACTCTGCTAAAAGAGGTACTTTTATTGGTCTTTCTTGAAGGGGTTGTAGCTATTAGCGAATTTTTTTTGATTCTTCAATTTATTGTTGAAAAGTCATAGTAATTGGTACTTAGTTACAAATTTATACTTGATTTTTCTTCAAGAAATTGTTAAAGAAATGTTCTTCAGATAATTTTCTCAATTTGCTTAAGAAAACAAATTTATACTTGATTTTGCTTCAAAATTGGTTAAAGATAAGGTCTGGATAGTTTTGTAATTGGTAGTGTAAAAGTTGATTCAGTTAGAGGAGATATAGAATGAGGGATTTTGCTGGCACACCTGGTACTTTAACTAGGCTTTTTCCAAGCATAGCTCAGTGTTCAATTGCTTCAATGGTAACTTCTAAAGGCTTCTTCAATGTCACAACTTTTTGGTATTTCTTCATTTTCTTTTCTTGTTTCTGCATTTATTCTTGCTGTGTGATTTATAGCTTGTTTGGATGTTTGTTACATATCGTTTCATTATGTATCGTGTTGTATTGTAATACTATGCACTGTACTGTTTTTGTTAGTACAATGTTTGGATAGATAGTTATCTAATCATACCGTTTTAGCATCTGAAAGTTTTTGTTTTAGCTTATAAGTCCTATTTCTTGATAATTAATCAGCTACCTTTACTCGAATTGGCATTTTTTTGAATTATATGGTATTACTGAGAATTCACAGATTAAGAAGAAAATAGCTGATCGAATGAGTTACTGATATTCTGTTATTATACTTATTCCTGTCGTCTCCACTGTTTATAATGTAGTTACATGAATGTGATTTTTAGCTTTAGGGTCTAAAACTGACCAGGACACATGTATGACATGTGAAGTGGTGGCCAGATTAGCTTGTCCTACTTGGACCTTTGGATTTTGGCGCGCAGTGCATATTTGAATCAATACGCACATGTAGAATCAACTCTAGTCGAAAAGGTGCACAGATAGAGTACTGTACTAATGTTATTAAGTCCAGTGTAGCAGAAGGCATCTTAGCTTCAACAACATTTTTTTGTTTTCAAATGATTTGTGCTCATTTTGGGCTGCAGCTTTAGAAAGATCATTCTTTGACCTGCTATTTCTTTCCATAAGTCCTCTCAAGAAAGCATTAAAATAAGAGACCAAATTGAGGCTATTCATACAACCCTAATCTTGAGAAATACAAACTCTTCCCAATTTGTAAGGGAGAATTATTATCTCTATAAAATTTCTGGCAGCTATATTAACTGAAGATTCTTGTAGGAGTAGGATACATTTCGTCTAACCATGACGGTCACCTCCTGGGCTAGAAGTCTGAAGACACAATATTCTCATCAAAGCGTTGATTCCATGTTTGAAAACTTGAACTTGCGTGCAACATCAATTTATCTGATGCATTTATTGTTGGTGATCAACTTACATGGCAAAATCATCTCAATTCTCTACCATCTTTTCTTTCATTGTTGCTACAACACTTAATATTTTTATTATTATCAACAATGCAACCAATGATTTCTGCACCGAGCAAGATAATGCAAGCCTACTGTTCAAAACTTCAATCTGGTTTAGCACTCTCACTAGAATTTTTCGTGGATTATGTTGTCCTTAGTCTTTACCATAAATTGATGATTCGGTTACAAAATCCAGCCGCTTTCATGACCAGAAGAAGAAAGAGATATCGTTGCTTCTTTTCCATTAGTTCAAAATTCAAATGACGTGAAGCTATTCTTGGTTAACATAATAATGTCAAATCAATTTCTTTATCCAAAACCTAGAATACAGTATAAATAGTTTTTTATGTCTCTCTTTATAGTTAAAATAAAAGGAAATAGTTAACTACACTGATAAGCCACCTATCATCTATACTTGTTCAAGGAGGAAGAAGCATAGGAATGTAGAAAGGGTTGATGATCTGACTATTTTCAAATATCTGGGAGTTTCCAGATTAGGAAGTTAATTACACTTATTAGGAGTTATGTGCTAGGCAGTTACTTATGGTTAATAGAAGTTATCTATCATTATCCTAAATGGTAAAGTAGTTATGGTCTGTCTATTATATATAAATAAATACTCTAATATTGTAATGAGACTGAAGTTATCCTCTTTTAAATGCAGACATATTAGTTTATGAAATACGAGATACTTGTGTCTCTCTATCTTTAAATTTCAGCATATTACTTATCTTTATTTGTTACTTAATCCATTGTTTCTATCAATGGTATCAGAGCAGCAAAGATCAGCCATGCTGAATATACGAACCACTGCTTCCCACAGTGATCCCATCATTCAGTTATCTGATCCTATTTCCCAATAGTCGGCGACTATAGCAGCGAAATTGGAAGCCATAGATGCCTTGGCTGCTGATGTGGCTACCTTGAAAGCGCATCATAGCCATAACCAGCAAAACGACCACAACGGAGATCCCAATGATAAAGGGAAAGCAAAACTCTAACCAGAGGAGGGTGAGGTCGATAGCACTTGGTGGCATCGAGATACTTCCCGTCGTTCGCATACAAAGATGGAATTTCTGAAGTATAAGGGAGGAGATCCTCGTGGATGGATTTTGAAAGCAGAAAAGTATTTCCAGTAGTATCAAACACATGATGATTGCAAGGTTGATGTGGCTTCAATGTACTTGGAAGAAGATGCATTGGATCTTTTCGCTTGGATCAATAGTGAGAGGACCATCTATTATTGGGACGAGTTGGTGAAAGTTTTGAAAAAAACTTATGGACCTGCTGAGTTTTAGAACCCGGATGAACATTTATGTAACATCCAACAAACCGAAACGGTTCTTGTGTATAGATAAGAATTTGCAAAACGAGCAGCACGTGTGCAAAATTGGCCAGAACACTATTTGCTTGGAGTTTTTCTTAGTGGCCTCAAAGAAGAACTTTTTGTGGATGTTAGGATTCACAAACCTCGGTCTATTTACAAGGAAATGAGTTTGGCTTTAGAATATGAAGGAAAACATGTGACAAATCGGTTCATAAAAGGACCTTTTTGGTCTTCTACATCACGACCTTCTTCTGTAGGGACATCAGTTCCTTCCACTCGAGAATTCTTCAATTCTCAATCATTCTGTCAACCATCTACACGTCCTGTTCAACAATCATCCTTTCCAAATTCTTGCTCATTGAACTCTGACCAACAAATTAGGCGAGATAAAGGCCTATGTTACCGTTGTGGAGAAAAATTCAGTCTTGGTCATCGCTGCAAATCAGGGACTTTTGCTCTTTTGGAGTCAATGCAAGAGGAGAACGTTGAGCATAATAGCAAAGATGAAAACAAGAATGACGACGTGCCTTCTAACGATTTTGCAGAAATTTCTTTTCAGGCAATTTTGGGTTAAGGAACAGCCACATCCTTGAAGCTTCGAGGTACTCTTTGTGGGCGTGAAGTGTTGATGTTGGTGAACAGTGGGTCTACACATAATTTTATAGCAGAAGAAATTGTCAGGGAACTTGGATTAGCAGTGCAATATGTTCCAACTTTTGGTGTTCATATACGGAATCGTGACATTATCAAATGCAACAAAGTTTGCAACAACTTGTCAGTAGAGCTTCCTGAGTTGGTCATAACACAACATTTTTTTCCTTTTTCCGTTAGTGGTGTAGACCTTGTGTTGGGTATACAATGGTTAGCATTTTTGAACACTGTACAAGCCAATTGGAACGAGATGTTTCTAATTTTGCAATTGAACGGGAAAAAATTACGAGTTGCAAGGAGTCCCTCAGAAAACACATACAACAGCATCCTTCCAAACCTTGATGAATGCAAATGAACATTCCGGTGATATCCATATTTCACAAGAGATACAACAGTTTCTGAATGAGTTTAAAAGTGTGTTTTCAGAGCCCAATTCCTTACCCCATTTTCGTAATTACACACATTCAATCCCTTCACTTCCACATTCAAAAACCCCAATTTACGTGCCTATCGTTATCCTTTATTCCAAAAATCTGAAATTGAAAGACAAGTATCTATTTTGTTGCAATCAGGTTTTATTCGTCCTAGTTCTAGCCCATTTGTAAGTCATGTCTTATTTGTTAAGAAAAAAGATGATAGTTGGTGTATGTGTGTCGACTATCGCAAGTTTAACCAAATCACTATTCCAGATCAATACCCTATACCTAATATTGATGACTACTTGGTGAACTTCATGGCTCAATCATATTTTCTAAAATAGATTTATGTTCTGGCTACCACCAAATTCGTGTAAACCCTTCTGATATTCCTAAAACTGTATTTCACACTCATTCAGGTCACTATGAATATGTAGTTATGCCTTTTGGCTTGACTAATGCTCCATCCACATTCTAGGCTGCAATGAATGATTTTTTCCACCTATACTTGTGAAAATTCATCATGGTATTCTTTGATGATATTCTAGTATACAGTCATACCATCAAATAACACTGCCAGCACCTTCAAACAACTCTTAGCCTTCTTTCTAGCCATTCATACTTTCCCAATCCAAAGAAATGTCTATTCGGCCAGCCTGAAATTGGGTTTTTGGGTCACATTGTGTCACATGTAGGAGTGGGGGTTGATCCTGAAAAGATTGTAGCTGTCTTGGATTGGCCATTGCTTAAATCTATTAAGGAGCTACGTGGTTTTTTAGGTTTGACGGGGTATTACAGGCGCTTTGTGCGTAACGATGGCATTTTGGCTCACCCTTTGACTAATTTGACTTAAAAAGATGCATTCTATTGGGAAGATCATGCTACTGCTGCTTTCAACCAGTTAAAAGAATCCTTGACTTCAGTTTTTGTTTTATGCCTTCCAGATTTTACCTGGCCTTTTACTGTTAAGTGTGATACTTCTAATGCTGGGATTGGTGCAATCTTATTGCAAGAGGAACATCCCATCGCATATTTCAGCAAAGGCTTGTCTTTTTTCTAACAGGATCAAATCTGCCTATGATAGGGAGCTCTTAGCTTTTGTCTTGGCTTTGCAGAAGTGGAAACATTATTTACTAGGGCGTCATTTCTTTGTGAAAGCTGATCATTATAGTTTGAATTACTTGTTGGATCAGCGACTCACTACAACAGAACAACAACGCCTTTCGTTAAAGCTTCTTCCTTTTGACTTCACCATCATTTATAAGTCTGGCCGTGAAAATGTAGAAGCAGATGCTCTTTCTCGAAGGCCACATTCTGCAAGTTTTTTAGCTTTGGTTATTCCTATTTCTATCAATTTTGGTAATTTAAAGGCCAAGTTGCAATCTGATCCTTACACGAGAGAAGTTATTCTACAGAAGCTTAACGATCCTAGTTCTCATCCAGATTTTCAAGTGTCATCTAATCTACTATACTACAAATCTCAGCTGGTCATTCCTGATGATTCTTCCCTTAAAGTAAAGATATTGGCTGAGGTTCGTGATTCCCATATTGGAGGACATTGTGGTTTTCTGAAAACTCTTAAATGAGTTTCAGAGAGCTTTTATTGGCCCCAATTAAAGAAAGATGTCAAGAACTATGTCCAAAATTCCTTAGTCTTCCAAAAAAATAAATATGAGATTCTTGCTCCGGCCAGCCTTCTCCAACCTCTTCCTATTCCACAACGTGTATGGGAAGATATTTCACTAGATTTTATCATCATTGGCCTTCCAAAATCGGGTGGTTTTGATACAGTGTTTGTGGTAGTGGATTGTTTCAGCAAGTACAACCATTTCATTGGTTTGTGTCATCCATTTACTGCTAAATCTGTTGCTGGTTTCTTTTGTAAAGAAATTGTCCGACTTCATGGCGTCCCATGCTCTATTTTTTCTGATATGGATGTTGTTTTCCTTAGTGCTTTCTTGCAGGAACTCTTTCGCCTCAATAATACTCTTATTCGCATGGGCACTTCTATCCTCAGTCTGATGGATGAACTGAGGTCGTCAATCGCTGTCTAGAGGCGTATCTGCGTTGCTTTGCTCATGACCAGTCTCGCCAATGGAGTAAGTTTCTTTCTTGGGCTGAATCCTCCTTTAATATTGGGTATCACACCTCCACTGGTTATTCTCCATTCAAGATTGTGTATGGACGAGAACCCCTCCTTCTGCATCCCTATTCTCCAGGCGACACTGATATTGCAGACTTAGAAGAACAGATGCTGACTCGAGATACAATGTTGAGATTACTGAAAGATAACCTTTTGAAGGCCCAATCTCGGATGAAGGCACAAGCAGATTCTAGACGAAGAGATCTTTCTTTTAATATTAGTGATGTTGTCCTGTTACGTCTGCAGCCATATCGTCAGAATTCCTTGGCTAATAGACCATTTCAGAAGCTATCTCCTCGTTTCTTTGGGCCTTATAAAGTCATTCTCAAAGTGGGTCATGTTTCCTATGAGCTTGAACTCCCTGCCAGCTCTAGAGTTCATCCTATCTTCCATGTTTCTCTTTTAAGACCTACCTTTGGTTCTGATTTGCCATCCCAACTACCTGAACTACCACTAAATGATGAGGGCGAGCTCATTTTATCATTTGAATAAGTTCTGGACCATCGTTGGAGACCATCAATGTCCAATCCTCAACTTGAGTTATTGATTCAATGGGTTGGTCGACCTCTTGAAGAAGCTAGTTGGGAAAATTATTGGATGGTACCAACTGGAATGTTGAACAACTAAATGAGGGAAGGTATGTAGAGTTGGTAATATGGGTTGAGAGTAAATAGACAAAACTGCTGCATAGAAATGAACAAGAAAACCTCACAGCAAATTGGAAATTTTCCATCTTATTCACCCTGCCTATGCCAACAATATGAAAGAATATGAATGATTGTGAACTCTACCAGTTTCAAGGAAAGAGACTCCATCCTTATCTTCCCAATTATGGATCTTGGCTTTGCCATTCGATCTGCACCTTGCGTGAAAGTTATGACCAAGAGATCCAATTACTTCTAGGGGTAAGAGCTTGTGCTTTCCTTTTTAACTTACAAGGCTTTATACCTCTTGTTTTGCATTACCACTAATTTGAAATATAGAATGTAGCACAATGAATAAGTACAGAGTTCATCATGAATTTGAACGGGTAGGATGTTGGTTATTTTTGTAAGGGTAACAACTTTAATGAACAGTTGATTGAAATTGTTTATTCAGGGGCTTTCTTGGGCTTGTCCATTAAATAATTATTTCTGTTAGGATTATGTCGCCTCTTTAAAAAAGTGGTACTAGAAATATTATTTTTGTATTTTCTATAATTTAGTTTCAATAATCTATAATCTATTAAAAGGATTACACTAGAATGTTGCGGTTTCCTGAGGTCGTACGAGTTTCCCTTTTTATTTCCAGATTAGGTGCAGTGGTACGGTGTGATTTGATGAACATTTTCCATTTTGTTTCCTTATCAGGTCGAATGTAAAGTATTTTTCTATGGAGCTCTGTCTGACTTGAATGACTCTATTGCTGATAAGCTTCTCCTAGGATGCAGCTCCATTGAGGAGGCAAGCTGCTATTTTTCCTGTAGGTGCAGCTGAAGTAATCACTGGGCTTAATGCAGTTTCAGGTAAAACTGATGCTTGTAATTGTTTATTGGGGTGTTCATATATTTGTTTAATTAGAGTTGAATAATAGACTTGAATTAGTTACTATCATTTTTTGTGAACTTTGAGTTTAAGTGTTGGAAGATGTGATAGCTGAGAGTATGTGATAATTCGGAAGTTGGTCTATTTAAGTGTTAGTAGTTTGAGAATATTAGGGCCATTCATTACCTATTTTATTAGCGATTGTGTTCGTATATATAATGAATGGTTGACTGAGTATAAGCTTGTAACTAATTTATTTTAGTAAGTCTGTTACTTGGAAGAAGTTATTATCTAAATTCATTTTATCTTCTCTCATATCTTTCAAACGATGATAGACTTTTTAAATGATTTCTTACTTAATATCGAATGTTTAAAGTGAGTCTTTACATACTTTTTCTTCTCTCTCAGGGACAAGGCATCTTCTATAATGAAAATTGTTGACAAGGGGTTAAGATACTTTGTGGCTCTTTTCTCTCCCATGTGTATATACAATGATAATGTGTCATGATTGTGTTGTTTACTTTGTATTATGACATTTAAGTAATGAAAAGTTCTTACTGAGAAATGACTTTTTAATATCTTTATATTAATGATGCTCTTATATAGTAGTGTTTTGTTAGGGAATGCTAAAAAAATGTACTGCTTAGTAATATTTGTGGCGAGCCATAGTTGCCACTAAGAATATAACTGAAAAGGCCATTGAAAGTCAATTATTCTATGGCAAACATAGATATTTAATTTTTATTATTTTTAAAAAGGTATATCTTTTTAGTATATTATAAATATTCTTTTGGTATACCTTGTATATTTTTATCAAAGTGCGAGATTACACAATAAATAGATATTTCAATTTTTATTATTTTTTAACAAAGTATACCTTTTTGGTATGTCGTATACTCTTTTTGTATATCCTTTTATGTTTAGATCAAAATGTGTGATGCTATCGAACAAAGAAATATTTAAATTTTGTTGTTTTTAACAAAGTATACACTTTTGGTATATTGTATACTCTTCTGGTTTACCCTTTTGTATTTGGATCAAAGTGCACGATGATACCGAGCAAATAAATATTTTAATTTTTTGTTGTTTTGAACAAAGTATACCCTTTAGGTATACTATATACTCTTCCGGTATACCCTTTGTGTTTGGATCAAAGTGTGCGATGCTACCGAGCGAATAAATATTTTAATTTTTGTTGTTTTGAATAAAGTATACCCTTTTGGTATACTGTATACTCTTCGGTATACTTTTTTGTGTTTGGATCAGAGTGTGCGATGCTACCGAGCGAATAAAGATTTTAGTTTTTGTTGTTTTGAACAAAGCATACCCTTTTGGTATACTGTATACTCTTCCGGTATGCTCTTTTATGTATGGATCAAAGTATGCGATGCTACTGAGCGAATAAATATTTCAATTTTTTTTTTCGTTTTGAACAAAGTATACCCTTTTGGTATACGGTATACCCTTTTGTGTTTGGATCAAAGTGTGTGATGCTACCGAGTGAATAAATATTTCAGTTTTTGTTGTTTTGAACAAGGTATACTGCTCTTGGCATACTATATACATTTCCGGTATACCGTTTTGTGTTTGGATCAAAGTGTGTGATGCTACCGAGCGAATAAATATTTCAGTTTTTGTTGTTTTGAACAAAGTATATCACTCTTTATATACTATATACCCGTCCGGTATACCCTTTTGTGTTTCGATCAAAGTGTGCGATGCTACCGAGCGAATAATATTTTTAAATTTTGTTATTTTGTAAAAAGTATACCACTTTTGGTATACGTTATACTCTTTCGGTATACCCTTTTGTATTTGGATCAAAGTTTGTTATACTACGGAGCGAATAAATATTTCAGTTTTTGTTGTTTTGAACAAAGTATACCGTTTTGGTATACTGTATACTCTTCCAGTATACCCTTTTTGGATCAAAGTCAGCGATGCTACCGAGTGAATAAATATTTTAATTTTTTTGTTTTGAACCAAGTATAACCTTTTGGTATACTGTATACTCTTCCGATGTACCCTTTTGTGTTTGGATAAAAGTGTACGATGCTATCGAGCGAATAAATATTTCAGTTTTATTTGTTTTGAATAAAGTATATCATTTTTGGTATACTTTCTACTCTTCCGGCATACTCCTTTGTGTTTGGATCAAAATGTGCGATGCTACCGATTGAATAAATATTTCAATTTTTTTTTTTTTGAACAAATTATACCCTTTTGGTATACTGTATACTCTTCCGATATATTCTTTTGTGTTTGGATCAAAGTGTACGATGCTACCGAGCGAATAAATATTTCAGTTTTTATTGTTTTGAACAAAGTATACTCTTTTGGTATACTGTATACTCTTTCGGTATACCCTTTTCTATTTGGATCAAAGTGTGCAATACTACCTAGTAAATACATATTTTATTTTTGGTTGTTTTGAACAAAGTATACCCTTTTGGTATATTATATACTCTTCTGGTATACCCTTTCTGTTTGGAACAAAGTGTGCAATGCTACCGCGCGAATACATATTTTATTTTTTGTTGATTTGAACAAAGTGTACCCTTTTGGTGTATACTCTTCTGGTATACTTTGTTATGTTCAGATTGACGTGCAAGAATTTTTAGAACACATAGATATTTATATTTTTATTATTTTTAAAGAAGTATATCTTTTTTGTATGTTGTATACTTTTTTGGTATATCCTTTTGTGTTTGGATAAAAGTGTATAATGTGATCAAACAAAAAAATAAAACAAAGAAAAAAAATTGAGTAAAACAAGATTATGGAGAAAGAAAATAAAAAAATTTGAGGAGACATGACTAGTACTAGAACTGGAGAAAGAAAAAAGTAAGAAAAAAGAAAAAAAAATAAAAAGATGAAGAAATGTTAAAATGGAGAAGGAGTTTAGAATAATAAAAGAATCACAAAATAAAATGAGAGAAAAATAATAAAAGATATGGTATGGGGGAGAGAGAGACTTGAATTCCTTATTTTATGCCTCAATATAGGAAGGTAATTAGCTAATGGGTATAGCATGTAAATAAGTTATTAGTATAAATGTAATGGATAGGGTCATGTAAATAAAATAGGATAAATATGTAGTTTTGTAAATTTCCCTCCCCCCCCCCACCCCCAAAAAAAAAAAAAAGTAACCCCTAGTTTAGGTTTTTTTTCCTTCTTCTTTTTTTTTTTTTTTCTTCTTTTTGTGTAAAGGAAGAAGAAGTTAAAGGAACTACTCTGTCGATAAATTGCATTTTTCACTTTGTAAGGTTTAACGATTCAAATTTTGTACCTTAGAGGAAAAATGGTTTGTTTTATATGGAGTAGTAGTATTATTAGTACATTAAAGAGAATGGTCAATTTTTGTATGCTTAGCACCAAGTCTTTTTGATTGAATACATCAAAACTTCTTCGATTCCGAGCATCCCAAGTTTTGTGCCTCAAAAAAAAAAAAAAAAAAAAAAAAAAAAAAGTTCCCTGTGTACTTCTAATGGCACATACCACATGACTTCTTGCATTCCCAAACAAAATTAACTACACTCAAATATGAAAATTCAATTACACATTTTCTTTTTGCTAAAATTATCAGAATATATTAAAGCGAAGGAGTAGCTCCTTGTAGAACACAAGAGGCAGGAGCTACGCAATTGTTAAATTGCATATTACAAAATCAATTGTACAACTTGATGATCCCTACTCCCTCGACGAAACTCACATATAATGTCTTGCGTTTGCTATAATATAAGTCAAAGGTTGGTTGCAACACCAACCACATCAAATCCCATAGTATTAAATTTGATAACAACATCAATAATTCTTGTCCATTGTCTCAAATTAAAAGACTCGATTCAAAATTCCCCATTAGTCATCTGCAAAATATGAATCAGAGTGAGTTAAAGAGAAGAAGTTTATTTGCAAACGCCAATAATAAAGAACATATAGCAAAGAACAAACATCATTAGAATATAACTTCCCTATTTTTAAAATAAATAGTACGAGTATTAACACGTAAATAAAATATGACATATCATTTTTCTAGAATATACCATTGGCTGCACGCTGGATGATTTCCTGGATCGTTCTAAGCACTATTTGTACCTCTATTAGTTTTCTGTAGAGGAGACTCCAGAATATATGAAGAACATTTTAAAAGAAAGTGTGTGTGTGTGTGTGTGTGTGTGTGTGTGTGTGTGTATATATATATATGTATATGTATATGTATATAATAATATGAGATGAATTGATACTTGAAATTTTACCTTTTTAACATTTGAGATCGTTGCTCATTATCCATGAGATAAACAAACATGCTTACCCATTTTTACAGAAGATCCCAAGTTGGTATTCTTCCTTTAAAGACAATGTTCAGAATTTTTGACACCATCCACCATCCTTGAAATCCATCTCCTCAAAATTATGGCTTGATATGCTAATTTAGAAGTTCACTTATGACATGCATTTATGTCAATACTAAGATAAAATCTATTAATGCATCAATTTTGGTCACTCAACAAACATTGAAAATGTCATGAAAATAGTAATCTAATTATCTCCTAATAAAAAATAAAAAAAGACGTTAAAACGGATATTAAAGCAATTTTTAAGATAGTTTCATTGTGTTGACCGACTAATTCTGAAGTTAATTCCTTTTAGACTCCTTTAGATTGGTTGTCAAATGGATTAACTTTTTTTTTGAACCGGTAAATAATCTACTACATTTTATAGTGAACTAACAGATAGGATAAGTATTTTAAACATACTCATGCATCGAAATAAATAATTTATTAGCCTAGATTTAAATGCAATTTACAAAACAAATTGAAATACCAGAAATAAGAGAAGTAGCATACCTAGTTCTCCCTACTAAAATTTATCCATGATTCCATGTTATTGGTGGTAGATATATCACTTTCATCACCATGATATAGCTCACATGCAGTCACCGAATTTGTAAAGAAACCAAGGCGTGACCAAAGAAAATAAAGCGAGATTATCTTGAACAAATAAATCCTTTTTAAGACTAAACAATAACATTTTTTGTTCTAATAAGTACTAAATATTTCATACCGTATACTAAAGAATTGTATCTTCTAGTGCCTCTTGTTTCATTCTTGTTTGTTCCTGGATGCTTGCTGATATAGTTTTATTTGCTTCAATTTTGTCGAGCTCCTGCTTTAACTGAGAATCCTCATTTTTTACTAGTACAAAGAAACAAACATGAATAACTTCTTGACTGATGTCGTTAGAAGCTCATCTCTATCTGTCAAGGTCATCAACCTCATTCTTTCTATATTCATTTGGTAATATCCATTCCACGTAGTCGCCACAGTTTTCCTGCAAAACTCACGAAATCTATCTTGGATAAGTTTTCGGCAGAACCTTTAGAGAGTACTGCATACATCTGTAAAGTAATCACCAAAGAGAAATCCGCAACTGCACCAAGGAATCAAAATGAACTCCCATTCTTTAGAGAATAATTCCCATAACTTCAGTAGCAAATAAACCTCAAAAGCTAATTTGGTTATGAATTTGAATATCATCCGGTTCTATTTGATGCAACAAAAATGAAACTACTATTACTTCTTTCTTTTCGTCAGACACTTCACCCCTTTGCAAGGCACATAATTAGGATTGTATAAGGCTTAGAAATAAATTCTAATCTCCTAACATGTTATTCTGCAATGCTTCTAAGCAATCTGCATCAAACTTATATACAACCTAACACGGATACCTTTCTCAAGCATGTGCAGAACACTCTACTTATAAATTGATAGTTATGGAAACTTCCCAACAAAGAATTGAAAACCAAAGAGAGGAAAAAGGGAAAAACTGAACTAGAGCTCCTTCTTCATATGTAATTTATCATTAAGTTAAATTCTTCACTCTTCAGTCACATCACAGAGTAAAATGGAAAGAGACCTGTGAACCTTTTGTACGCTATATAAGGATAGACACTATCTGCAGAGTGTACTTCGTTCTTCATTGATCTTCTGGAAATGCTCTCAACCTGAACCGAAATGGATCTAAAATAATAGAAAAACACGTTTAAACATATAGCATGATCATCATCTTTACCCAAGCCTGCACTTAGGTTTAGTAATAAGAATGACGAGGAAGCTATAACCGAGAAGAATTATGCAACTTAGAACTCAAATAAAGAGCAAGAAAATAAAGAAAAAACTTCTCCAAGTATACAATAAACAATGAATTTCTCAAGGAGGTATTCAATGAAATTCAAAGAGCATGTTAAAATATGGACTTTGGTACTCTTTAGTTATTTGAGAAGGAACCGCTGAAAGGAGTTACGGATCAAGAGGAGTTAGTCAGAATGTGGATGAATGTTAATCCGTGGAGAAACTGTTTTAGTTTTTTGGCTTTATCCAGGAAGGGTTCAAGTTAATGTAAATTTTTTTTTTTTTAAAAAAAATGGAATTGAGATTAAGTTCACTTAATGTTTCATTTTTTTTTTAAAAAAACTTAATCTTATTGCTTTTAAGAATAACTCGCATTCGCTCGATATACGGACAATATTAAAGAGCATTAGTCATTGTATCATATTGGTTTAACAAAACCTTAATTGTTGTCTAATTTCTTATTGATATGTCCCCTAAAAAAACTCTATGAAATTAAAGTAACGAAATGAATTATACAAACAACATAAAATCATAACTTTGATTCAAACAAATAAGAATATATTATAATTAAATAAGAGCTTGTTGTGTGGGTTTAAAAGTTGGTCACCCCTTTTACCTTGCTTTGGTGTTTGGTAATGCTAAAAACTACTTTTAAGCCAAATTATTTCAAGTCAAAAAAAGCTAAAAGACATAAGTTGGGTTCCCAACTTATAGTTTTTTTGCTTAAAAATCCATATGGATTTGACCATTACTTTTACTCCAAAAATACCTTCCAAACCAAAGTCCTAAATAAAACATTTATCAGTTTTTTATTTCATCTCCCGCCATCTTTCAGCACATCTCTCGCCACCATCACTCACAATTCAAGATCGTCACTTCATCTCCATTACCGTAAGTATTTTATCTCTTCCTTGTTCTACTTACTACTTATTGATATACGAAATTTGTCCGAGATTCATGCATATTCATGAGGGATGGAATTAGGTAATCTAGTCCAATATCTTTGTCTCTTTCATAATAAATAGATTCCTTCCACTAAGTTTGGGGAATATTGTTTGTTTGTTTGTTTTTTTTATAGTATTATCTCGTAAATATTATGAAAGCTAGAAGAAAGGGAAAACTTGATGAATTATGATTAACAAGTTGGATAGTATTGGATCACAAATAGCTTAAAAACTCATCTCTATTGTTGGAGTTGCGTCAAGCCCAAATTCAGGTTACTCCTCTTGTCGCCTTATTACTACATTTGATTTAATTTTTTAAATCAAAGTTTTGGATTGATGTACACATTAAAGAACTGAAGATGGATAATGTAACAAGTTTAGCGGGTAATTGTACCTTATTAGTAGAATAAATTTATTTCTACGTCACATTTAATATTCTCAAGTTGTCATTTGCTTCTATTGTGATGTTTTCATGACATCCAGTTTCATACATAAATATTTTCCAACTCGGAAATATTTATTAATTGCATCACCTTCTTTTCTGATGAAACTTCTATTAGCATCAATTATTTTTCTTTGTAGAATAACAAACTGGCCTTGAGAATTGCAGATATTTGTTCTGCTTAAGTTGAAACTGAAGTTGTTTTGCACTGTGTAAAGAAATTGTAATAATTAATATTCTGTTTATTAGAGTTAGATGTTGTCAGAGTTGTATGAGAAAATTAATCTTATACAGATTATCGCATTCAATCATGCCGGAGAATACTTCGACACGGACTAATGCTAAGTGGGATGATAAGTCCAAGCTTCTCTTTGTTGACTTGTGCGAGCAAGAAATCATGAAAGGAAACAAGCCAAACACTTGCTTGTCTAAAATTGGATAGAACAATGTGGTTGGTGGGTTCAATACTGTTTTTTTTTTTTTTTGGGGTTAACCGAGCAATTTTATTAATATCACCCTCTCCTAAAAAAATTATAACTTGCATTCTAACGTTAATTTACAATGAAATTTCAGTCCTTGACCAGCCTACATCAAGATCCTAAGTGCTCATCCCTATATCTCTATTCTTGTCTATATAGCTCCTCTATCCATCTTCTATCTTTACAAGATTTCTTCCTATTCAGTATATTTATTATCATGTGTCTACACTCTGTCTTGACCTGCTTGCTCACTAGATGTGGTCTGGTCACTTTCTAGTCCCAAAGTGCCCCATTCCTTGCTTTCCATATTTGATAGATCATTGCAGATATAATTGCTCTTAAGAAAGCTCTGCTTATCTTCCCTCTTGCTCTTCTTACCACACTTCTCCATATTCCTTGTAGGTCAGTTCTCTGAATCTACATTTGTAGCCAGCTCAAGGTACTACTCAAACATGCGAGAGAGAATGTACATTGGAAGAACAGGTGGTCGATTGTTTCTTGGTGTGCTCCACATAGTAGGCATATGTCATCCTAGCTGATTCCCATACTTACCAACCTATTTTTTGTTAACAGTCTTCTATGCATTGTTAACCAGCATATGAAGCTGTGCTCAGGGGCGGACCCATACACACCCTACCGGTGTCATCCGACACCACTGGATCGAAAAATTTTGCTAAATATATATGTTATACTACTGTAAAAGAACAGAAAAGTTTTGTATAAAACCATACCTTGACACCACTAAAAACAAAGGTAGCATAGCAGAGTTGGTTACAACATCAGCTTTCCACCCTGGCGTTTAGGGATTGAATCCCGCTAGCAGCGCTGACTTTTCAACGTTTTTATTTTTAAGCTAATTGACGTTGGTAGCATTAGGGTTACAAATTTTACAATAATATTAATCCTACACAAAATCAAATATGGACCATATAAACCTATTGGACCACAATCACAACTAATTTAATAATCCATTTAGAAATAGGATTGTTATATCAAATATATAAAACCAAAGTTTGGCTACTATACTAATTCTTTTAACATTCTTGTTTCTTCTTCCTCTTTTAAGTTGAACTTTCTTGAAATTATCTACTTATTTTTCATTGTGTGTTGAATCCTAAGAAATTATTTAGGGTTTATTTAAATTGCTATTTTAATTTATATTACAATTTAAATCTCAATGGAGAGATATTTTCCTAGAGTATTTTCAAAGCTTTCAAAACCAACTTCAACATCTCAAAATTCATCTAACTTAGAGGAGAACGTCAATGAAACGGAACAACAACGGCAATTAACTCTTGTTGCGGTTTCTAGAAAATGTGATGAAGTACAAGAACTTTTATTATTGGTTTCTGATATATTAAATATGGTGGGAGCTTCTTACAAGCGTAGAGATGAACTTCGGGGATTCCAAGCAGCAAAAATTGAAGAAGCACTACATAAAGGTGAGCTTGAAACTGGTAAGGGCTTGAATCAAGAATTAGGTCTAGCTAGAGCTGGAGATACTCGATGGAGCTCCCATTACAAATGCTTTAATAATTTTATTCTTATGTTTGGCCCTATCATTAATGTTCTTGATACTATTGCTGGTAATGCACGAATTGAAGAAAAGTGCAAGGCAAGGAAAAATCTTAGAGATTGTTTACCATTTGAGGTTGTCTTCATGTTGCACATCATGCGCACTTTTTTAGCAATCACAAATGATCTTAGTGCAGCCTTTCAAAAGAAGGAGCAAGACATAGAATATGCCATGATACTTGTTGGAGTGGCAAAGAATCGATTACAACTATTGAGAGATAAAGATTGGGATCTACTTATTGATGAGGTATCTAGATTTTGTATCAAATATGAAATTTTGATACCTAAGTTTGATGAACTTTACGTTATTCGTGGAAGATCACGTCATAAAGTTGCTGAATATACTGTTTTACATCATTACCGTGTCGAAGTATTCTATAGAATTATTGACTGGCAACTTCAAGAGCTCAATAATCGCTTTGACGAAGTGACAACTGATTTGCTTCTTGGATTTTCTTGCTTGAATACAGTTGACTCTTTTTCAAGCTTTGATGTTAAGAAGATATTGAGATGGGCTGAGTTATATCCTGATGATTTTGATAAACATTCTATAGTTGACCTTCGCTCGCAACTTGAGAATTACATTGCTGATGTCCGGGATCGTGATAAAAGGTTCTTCAATCTTAAGGGATTTGGTGATCTTTCGGAGAAACTAGTAAACACAAAGAAGCATGGAACTTATCCTCTTGTGTTCCGACTTGTAAAATTGCTTTACTTTTGCCAGTTACTACATCTACAGTTGAGAGAGCTTTCTTGGCAATGAAGTTGATTAAGAACAACTTACGAAATCGAATGGACGATGAGCTTTTGAGTGGTTGTTTGGTGCCTTATATAGAAAAAGATATATTTGTTAATATTTCTAATGAGTCCATTATGGATACCTTTCAAAAAATGAGAGTTCGTCGAGGAGAGTTGTAGTAAGGTACTTGAATTGTGTTTTATTAATAAGATTAATATGAATATTGTTATTATAGTACTTTATTAATTTGTTCGCTTCTTTATATCCTGACACCACTCATGAAAATTTCTACGCACGCCACTGGCTGTGCTTAGGGACAATTACTCTATTCCATATCTTTCTCCACCATGATTCATCCTCATTTCCTTTCCTCCATTGATATCCACTCTGTATTGTATATTTCCCATTAGTCCTTAGCCATCCATTCTGTATATATCCAGCTTCAAATTTGGTCCTCAGGCTGCATATCTTCTTCTAATACCAGCTGCTATCTTGTGGAGGTTGCTAGCTCCACCAGTCTGTTCTTCTGATGTAAATATGGTTTACCCATTTCACCTGTAGGTTATCAGACTTGCTTGCTATATCCCAGACATATTTAGCTACACCTGCTTCATTCCAAATTAGGCAGTCAAGTACTCCTAGGCCACTCTCTCTTTTCCCTCTGCACATTGTATCCCAGGCCACCAGAGAAGGTTTTCCTGCTTGTGCTTTCCCTCCCCATATGAAATTTTCGCATATTGCTGTGATCTCCTTTATCACTCTTTGGCAGTATAAAAATAGAAGACCAATATATATGTATATGCATAAGCACTGAATTAACAAGTTGTACCCTTTCCGCATATGTTAGGTTCCTTGTTCCCCATGTCTTAATCTTTGTTGTAATTTTCTCCACCATTATTTTACATTCCACTGCTGAAAGTCTCTTAGATGATACTGGAACACCTAGATATCTGAATGACAGCTTCCCTTTTGAGTACCCTGTTAGTTCACATAGGTTTTGTAGTTCTTGTGCTTTCATATTTGCTGAGAATATACTTAAATTTGCATTGTTTGTTGTGAGCCCAGATGCAGCTGAGAATGTCTGCAGTCCTCTTAAAATTAGCAGGACTGATATGAAGTCTCCTTTGCTGAAAATCAACATGTTGTCTGCAAAGCATAGATGTGTCGGCTTCATGTCTTTGTATTTGGTATGGTATTTAAACACTTCTTGTTCAGCTACCCATTGCATGAGCCATGTGAAATATTCCATGCATGTTACAAATATAAGAGGTGAAATAAGGCCCCCTTGTCGTAGGCCCCTTTTCCCTATTATACTCCCATGCAACCCTCCATTCAGAGCTATGGTGAATTGGGGTATAGTGACACACTCCATAACCCATTTAATAAATTTATGTGGGAAGTTTAATCCATGCAGCATCTCTTTAACAAATCCCCAATCCACCGAGTGATGCGCATTCCTTAGGTCAATTTTGATTAGACAGCTTCTAGTGGTGTTCTTCCTATTGTATAAACGTACAAAGTCCTGACAAATAAATATGTTTTGCACAATTGACCACCCAGCTACAAATGCACTTTGGTTTCTAAAATAATCCCTGGTAACACCCTTTTAAGCCTATTGCACAGCATCTTGGAGATGATCTTGTAGATAGTATTGCAGCATGATATGGGTCTGAAGTCTAGCACAGTGTCTGCATGTGAGCACTTAGGATCAAGGTAATTACTGTATTGTTGACCCCATCTAGCATTTTTCCTGTGTTGAAGAGTTCCATTCTGCCTCCTGTCAGGTCCGCCCTTACTATTTCCCAGCTATCTTTAAAAAATTGACTTCCAAAGCCATCTGGCCGAGGTGAGAGGATGGACGACTTTTTAAGCAATTGATGAGAGGAGAGACGGATTTAGGATGGACGACTCTAAAAAATAATTGTTGCGGATGATGATTGGTGGGAGAAAAATATTAAGGTATAGATCTTGCTCTCTTTTGCTATGTGTTCCCTGTAGTTGAATCTCATGATAATTAAATCACTGTAATAGGAGGATCAGAATATATCCACTACTTCTCTAACTCTTTGAAGAAAGTACTTTAATATCTCAGAACGCTACAAGATGATTGCAGCTAATTAATATTTCTATCTGAAATGTTGTAGGTCTTACCCGTGACGAAGACATTTGGCTATTATTTTGATTGTAAGTTGTTTTTTAACTAGAGGTCATTTGTACGTTTTGTGAAAGAAATTTTTTTTTCCGTTCATCTAAGTTGCCTAATATAAGGGTGATACTGACAAAGAATATATAAATAAGTGCAATAAATCTCTCTTGTGCTGACTGGCAGCTTTGAGCTCCATATGTTCTGCATTTTCATAGAGATATTCTGTTAATGTAGCAATTCGCACTCTGAATAAGTGTTTCTGCCATGTATTTACCTCTACGTGTACTTATTTGAAGTTCTCATAGCATCTGGATTCCACGAATGGTTGTATTGCCATATTTTTTTATTATATAACTGTGGTAAATAACGTGATTTCATGTAAATATCAAGTATAAATAAATCTCTCTCGACAAACTTTATACTATGACAAAGGTATTCGAATTTGCATTGTTATAGAATCTAGGACCTTCAACCCAATTGGATGAAAGCAAGTCTGACAGGAATCCTCTTTGAACTCTGAATCTTGTTGAAATTATAGGAGAAGTAAAAACTCCAGGCATTTGTCACCCTTATTTTTATGTAGTATTCAACTGGACTAATATGGATGTTTGCCTTAGATGTATCCATCCTTTTCATATTTATGGCAAATGTTTACTTGGTAACTAAAATTTTTTAGATGTAAGAAGTCAAATTTTTTGTTTTAATTGAATTCAATGGAGTGGATAAAGAAAGATTCTTGAATGAGGACGTAAGTTGGACTAAATTAAAGTTGTTAGTTCTGTGTCTGTTTGATTAAGTTGACTGTAACATTTTTTAATGCAATGACAATTTTCTTTTATTATTCTCTGTAACATTAAATCGTGTTGTTCTTACTAAATTGGAAAATATTACAACCTAGGTTGAGGATATTAGAGTTATGCAATGCTACCAGTTATGTACTTTTCCTTTGTTTGCTTAAAATTGCGTTCCTTCTTTTTCCTGGAGAATGCTAGATATACAAAATTTAAGGACAAAGACCTTTATCTTATTTGGTTTCGCTATGGCGCTTTATTTTTGGATACTGTTGCTACTGGTGAAAGAGCGTGCGCTGCAACTCAAGAATACATGTCTAGTGTTGGAACAGAGCTACATGACGAAGAAGAAAATAATATTCAGGGGCATCTTAGTAATGAAAGTGGTGATGATGAAAATATGCAGAATACAGACGCTGCAATGTTTTCTTATGCGTCGATCAGTAAAAGGAAGTCCAGTGATGGAATATGCATTGGCAGTCAAGTGAAAAAAGAGAGGCAAAGTGTGGTGGTCCAGCTGCACTAAAGGAAGATATACACTCCCTGATTGAGGCGATAAACCACAAAAACACTGCTACAATAGATGTAGCAACAGAGGATACAATTGAGATATGCATTGACAAGTTGAAAAAAATTCCTGGTATTTTTAAAGGGACTGGTATCTTTAATTACACTGCGAATATGTTTATGAAAAAGGAGTTTCTACAGGTATTTGTCAAGCTCTCTCCTGATGAAGCTCGTAAATCTTTGCTGAAGTATAACTACCAGATGTTTTTGATGAATTAGTTGGAATGTAGTATTGTTTTGTATTAGAAATTATGCAGAGACGAAAAAATTTCTAGCAGATCCTTTTGTATATTGTGTATAGCCGAGAAATATTGTATTTGGGTTTTGGTAATGGTACAAGTACTTGGCTAATGTATTTTTGGATTTGTTATTGCTACATGTATTCGATCGGTGTATTTTGAGTTTGAAACTCTTTATGGTAACTACTGTAAAATAGTACAAGCTATATATATTAGGCTCTTATATGATATGTGGCTGTAATTTTTAACTCTAAATGTCACATTCTGCAGGTAGGTGAAACTCTAAATACCACATGGTATAGTTATGTAGGGGTGAAGTAAATGTAGCAATTAAGTTGAAGCAGGTCATCAATATTAAATGTTGGGTAGACACAATTTAATTTATGAAGTTGAATGTATTTCTTATGTTCTTTATGCAGTAAGTTGCTATAGAAGTATAGTACTATTTTGTTCAAAGAACATGTACTTCATTTCCACTATTTTTCATTCCCATTGTTATCTTCAACAAAAAGTTGATTTCTTGTTATCCTTCAACTTATATGAGCTGATACACCATTTCGGGCAATATGAATCATTTCCCACTTGTTAGTTGCTTCTAAGACCCAGTAATGCAGCCATATTTATTATAGATGAGTTACACTAACAGTACATTCTACATCGGACCAACTTGATTCAAAATAATATTTTTCTATTTTTCTAAGCAATATTATCCTCTTTCTTAAACTCTATATTTCATTTTCTATTAAATGGAGAATCGGGATATGCGGAAGTTGGTGTCTACTCATCCAAATGACTTATTTGATAATAAAAATAAATAAGAGGAAACTGAAGAATTAGAGAAACTAAGGAGGGAGCAAGACAATAAGGAATGGATGAATTTGTGTAAAATAACATATAGGTGTATTTTGTTGTACTATGAAAAATACATAGAAAAACTATTTTGCCATACATATAGCCACACAGGGTATATCTTTATCCAAGAGATATTATACGGGAATGAGACTCGATGCTATGAAAGTTTTTGATTGGGGAAGTCGGTGTTCATTGATTTATGTAAGGACTTAACTGAGAAATATAGTGTTGATCCCACCCTTGTGATGTCTGTACCCGAGAGGTTGGGCATGTTTCTGATGGTTTGTGCGCATGGTGCTAGAAATCACTTAATACAAGAGATCTTTCAACACTCAGGAGAAACAATTCATAGACACTTCCATAGTGTTTTAAAGGCCATATGTTAGCTGCACGAGAAATTATTAGACCACACTAAAATTATAATGATGGTGCAAGATATCACAAGTCAAGGAACTAACGATATCTTCCATTTTTTGAAGTAAATAAATTATTAAATAACTTATCTCTTGATCCCTCTACAACTGTTTTACTCAACACTCATCTGTGAAGTTCTTGTATGATTTATTATTTTAGATTTTTGCTTGTAAGTTTACTCCAAATGCCTCAGTACCAACTTATAATGATCATTTATAATTATTTCAAGATATATCATGCAATATAGTGATAACAAATTTAGCTCTCTTTGTGTTCTATCTGAGGAAATACAATGAATAGATCGAACATGCTCTGCAAGTAGTTTTGAGGAGACAACTGATGCAACATGCCATGAACACGCCAAATTTTTACATTACCATCAAGCGCCTTCTGTGTCACTATCACTAAATTGCTATTAACAAGTTCATTCAAATAATTCACTTTCAAGCATTTCTGAAACGTTGGTCTTTATTAATCCCTATACTTTATCTAAGATATATTATATTACTAGAATTTTTCACCAAAACAATCTTTAACTAAGTTTATAAACGTAAACATTCTAGGATTGTATCGGAGCACTTGATGGCACTCATGTAAAAGAAAGATTACCGCAAGGTTAAGAGATACTATATATTGGATGTAAAAGGCTATGCAACTCAAAATATTTTTGATGTTGTCGACTTTAACATGTGCTTTACTTTTGCGTGGGCTGGGTAGGAAGGAGCAGCTCATGATAGTCGTATAGTCGGTGAGGCCCTTCGCATACCAGAGTTAAACTTTTCACATCCATTAAGAAACAAGTATATCTTGTTGATGCAGGGTACTCACATACGAAAGGATATATGGCTCCATATAAGAGAGATAATATGAGATACCACTTGTCGGAATTTCTTCGTGGTGTGACACGACAACAATGAGCACCAAGGGGACCTTTAGAAAAATTTAATTTTTTGCATTCCTCTTGTAGAAATATTGTAGAGTGCACTTTTGGAGTCTGGAAGGCAAGATGGTCACTTTTGCGAGATATGCATTACTATAACATTGACACACAAAGAGATATCCCACTTGCTACTATGGCTATTCACAACTATATTAGAAAAAAATACAATGTGGATGAGGTATTCCAAGCAGCTGAAAATGAGGAATATGTTCCATCTATTGATCCGGATGCAGGCACATCAACAAGAGCTAACAACACAAGTGAAGAAACTGTAGACAATCAAAACGATCATTATTCGATGGCTTTTCATGATATGATTGCTAATGAAATTTGTAATGTTGAACGCTTGTAATTATAATGATATTTCTCACTATTTGTGTGTTTGATCAATTAAAAACTAAAATCTTTGTAGTAAATTTAGTTTGTAGTTGCAAATTAATTTGTAGTAATAAATTAAAATTAGTTTGTACGAAAGAAATTTTACAATTGCAAGCTTTTTTGAATTCTCACGGAGAGGCTCATGGTGCATTGCATTCTTCAAGCTTCACTAAATTCTCACTCTGCATACACAACTAATAGCTTCAGCTTGGTGCATTCAAAAAAAAAAAAAAAAAATCATATTTTGAAATAGGAGCATCGAAATTGCAAGGTGCTTGGTTATGTAGAAATAGACTTCAAAATGTGTGATATATCAAGAAATCAGGGAAAAACACCTTCCGGATCGGTAGGACATAAATTTTTTGAAATTGATGAAATGTTCTACCACGCTGACTTGACAGTTTGGTGCGATCATGCCGAAAAATTCATATCTTGAGATAGGAGTGTCCAAATCGCAATCCGTCTGTACGATTGGAAAGAAGACTCATTGAACTATAGTATATGCAAAAGTTCAAGTCTTGATTCTCTCCGAATTTGAACAGTTTTTCTGCTGAAGTCAGCTCTTTATTTTGACAGTTAAATTGCCCCAGCTTTGAGCATCTTGACGAAAATAATCGTATATTCTTGTGGGAGCGTCTGAATTGCAAGCAGTTTTCACCGTTTGAAAGATGTCTCCTGGAGATATAACATATCAAAAAATATGATGTTGATTCAACCTCGATTGATACAGTTTACTTTTTGAACTCAACTAAGACGTTTGTCGAGCTGACTTCTCATATTTGTGCAAGCTCACGGAAAAAATCATATCTCAAGATGCAAGTGTTCAACTCATGACCCGCTTTATCCTCCAGAAAATAGTCTCATAGCACTATATCCATGCCAAAGATCAAAGCTTAACGCACCCTGGATTTGTACAGAAAATGTTTTGGAGTAGCCGCTGTGATCTGTATTTTTGCATAGTGTGTCTGTGGCAGTTGTTACATAAGCTCTCATTTTTTTTTTTGTTCTTTTCTTTTGCAGGCACTCAATAGTAGTGTAAATGGTCGTGATTTCAGATCGAGATGGTGCACGAGTTGTTTCAGGATTGACAAGTAGTCCTTGATGCATCTGTTCATCGTTTTGTGACTTTGGTGAGAGACTACTTGGAGCTTCCTTTGTCCGACTTTGGCAAAACCTGTTGCATCACTGTATATGAAACAATGAAGCCATCTAGAGAGAAGAAAAACTCTAAGAGTTCTATTTATGATTGCAAGTTTCAATCTTTGACATACTCACTGCACTTCTTAATTAAGTATAGTGATCTACTAATTGTATGGATAATTTATATTAATTGTTAAAAATTATCTACTATAATCAATATATAATGAAAGTATATTGTGACACAAATTATTTTGTATATGTTATAATTAGAACCAAAATTTTTAAATAATGAGCTTATTTATTGGGTTAACGGCTATAGGGATACTTCAGTCATTTTAATAGAGATAATATGCTTATCAGCACTTTTTTACCAAATACTTCAATAGTTTTTTTTTCAACTTCAGCATTATGAGAAATAGTATGTTGTGTCTCACACGCTATGTCATATTTATATGAGGCTTTTACTTATTTGACCAGTGGACTTTGGGTCCCACTAATTTACATTATGATAAAAAATTAAATATGGCAACTCTTAAGTCCATACTGATTAGTGATTCTCTTTAACATTATTAATTGAAAGATCAAACTAGTAATTATTTTGAAGAATATATGGCAAGAAAACGTTACTCTTTAATAGCTGATTATTTAATGGATTGATTGAATTTATATACACAATGAATCTTAAAAGGTGTTAGCAGTGTGAATTATTAATGAATCATTATATATTGATCATTTATATTGTTATTTCTTATTGTATAATTCTTAGTTAGCATTTTTTAATGAATGTTTGAGTTATTGATCGTAATCCCAAATTATTAAATCTACATTTTTATATCATAATCGTGCATTCAATAACTCCTTTTATTTATATTATTTAAGTATTTATAAAAAATTGATCAACCGAAAACTCTATCCCATTACTGTTCTTCTTCAGTTAGAACCAAGAAATAAAATGTATATTTGAAAAGTTTAAGTTCTGTGCACTGTCTGTGTACAATACTTTTTACACCATCAAGTAAACGTAAAGGTAAATATAGTAATTTTCTTTAAGTTTTAATAAAAATAAAATTAACAGAGGAGTTAATAACATTAAAAAAAAAAAAAAGGTTGATCCTACTTCTACTCGAACCAAATATTTTCATTGATCCTTTACTCGATCATCAGTGTGAACTAATTCTTTAACCAATCAAACATTGCAAACCTGGTAAAGAGTAATCATCTGCCCCTCAAGCTTTCTGAACTTTGGTATGCTTGTTCTGTTTTAATGTTAACCGTCACGCATTAGCAAAGGAATTTCTGATTGTTTTTTGTGATGAAACTTTATGGATTGAAGCTTTATTAATATTGAATATTTTAACAATGGAAAGCTTCTGATAAGTACATTATTATTCAATAATTAGTATTTACAAAGTTTGTTAATTTAATTTTAGATCAAACCCAGATATTGTTTTGTTTAATCTTACTTGCAGAAATTGTTAAGTAGAGCCAAGGATAGTGGCCTTTGCAGAATTGAATTATATGTCCCTGTTACACAACCTGAAGATGAGATATCATTGGCATAAACTACTAGGGACACACCCAAAAAAAAAAATAATAATAAAGAAACAAAGGCTCATGGAGGGTAGAAGAACGAGAAAGGAATTTCGTATTTGTTAAGCGAGAAAGACGGAGCCAGGAGGATTTCTAGGAAAGAGAGATAATAAATATGTGTGTAAATTTAGAAAAGGAAATAAATTGGAAAAAACTTTGGTAACCTACTATAGCAGGTCACTTTGACCTGATGGTGTAAAAAAGTAATATACTGACCGTACACCAAAATTAAACTTTAAATTCTACCCATCATCGGTTACAAACTTTTTACAGCATCAAGTAACATTAACCTACTATAGCAGGTAACCTAACTTTTTTCAATATTTATTTCATTAAATTCCAAGACCATTTTTTTAATCTCTCTCCCTCTCCCTTCAAACTCTGCCTCTTCTCAATCTCTTAAATTCATCCCTCTAATTTCTCTCTCTATGATTTTTATCTTCTTTCTCTTTCAAACCATGTGAACAACAAAATTGAGACGTTTTAGACGAATTCCATTGAAATTCCCTTTGCTTACGTGCTCCCAATTGAGCAAAACTACAACATATCTGGTTCTGCTGTCCTTGGCACCAAGTGGAAGGAAATTAAATATCCTAACTCGTCTGTAAAGGAACAACTTTCCAGCCATGACATTGAGGCGAACCTTATGAGAAGCATTTTGCACGTTTAAATTATGTATTATTAACAACTTACAGACAAAATTTGGAGAAACTTGACAATTGCGATACATAAATTACAGTACTTTTTTTTTCTACAATAAAGTTGAGATGAAATCCATGAGAAATATAAGAAATTAGTAATTCTACAAAAGGAAATAATCATGATTATAGATTCGGCTATAAACTAATTTTGGTAGAATACAATTTGCACTTGATGTCTTATTTAAGTAAATTATACTTAGTTAAAAGAAAAAGAAAATAATATTAGTTACCTTCAAAATTACTTGATAGTGTAAAAAATTTTGTACAGTGACGGTGCATAAAAATTAACTTTACTGGGTTATTGAAAGTTTGTATCATATTTTAGGTTATAGTCATTATATATCTTCACTTTGAGATTGATTTGGTTATATAAATAACAAAAAACGATATATTGAACCGAGTCTAAAGATCAATGTGGTACCATAATCTTAAATTCTGGTCCACCCTAGTAAAAAGAATTGGAGGGTAAAAGTGCATTTGATTTGATTCATGTATGTTAAACTTAAAATTAAATACAAGATGATATTATAGAGGTGATAGAGTTTTATCCATTTAAAACTTAACCATTACACACTTGAACAGTATCTTGTCACTTCAGCTTTGACATTAGTTTTAACTTTTAACCATATAATTTTGTTTCACTTTATTTCTTCTTCATTCAATAACTATTCTCTGACTATATGTGTTCTTTTTTTTAAAAAAAGTTATTTCATTTAGTGCGTTAGATTTGTATTTGAAATTTACAATTGTAAACTAGGCGAGACGGGAAGTTCCTCATCAATCTTGTTACATATATATAAGAGATAATGGTTTAAATCCCTTTAAACTATCACTGTTTTGCAAGTTTTCTACCTAAACTATGCGGTGGTCACAGAACCCCCCTGAACTATTATTTTTCATATCTACTAACCCCCGCTTTGCCACATGGCAAAGTATGTGTGTTCAGTTGTCAAAGGGCGCGTGGAGAGTCAAAATTTAAATCTAGTTGGCACCTATTTTTCAGATTTCACCATATTTTTTGGTCCTTTATTTATTTTTCTTGTTTTCTTTATTTTTCTTTCTCTTTATTTATAAGAGTCTTCTCCCTCCCTCTTCCATTACATACCAAAACACCATTAAATTTGAAATTTTTTCATATTTTGAAACTTATCTAGAAATTGGTCTTCTCACTTAATTGTCTACCCGTCTTGAACCCATTAAAGTACAATAATATTCCAGCCCATTAAGATATTGTTTCACCAAAATAGACTGAAGAAATTGGAAGATTTTACTATTTTGAGTTTGTTGTTTCAGAGAATTGAAGGATTTCTCTAGACCGGCGCTTCCACTATTTTTTACTGTGTAATTGTAAAATGTAAAATAATTTTTTACCTAGGGTTAGTTTATTTACATCTGATTTTAATCTTTTAATTTTTATTTTGTTACTTTTTGTCGATTCATATTATTCAAGATGACATGACAAATTAATAAATTCCACGTGTGTGCCACGTGGCACATGTTCTTACGCGTAAGTGGAGAGTGCATACACACACCTAAACTTTTCAAGGCGGGGGATAGTAGATATGAAAAATAATAGTTCAGGAGGGTTCTGTGACCACCGCATATAAATAGGAAACTTGCAAAACAGTGATAGTTTAAGGGGGATTTAAACCATTATCTCTATATATAATTAAAGGGAAAAAGTTGTTCCAAAATGAATATAATATCATATCAAGAATGAACATTACGGAGTTTCAACAAATTATAAAATCTGACCTACACAAAAATAGTCCAAAAATGTAGTCAATGATGTTCACAAAAATAAAAATAAAAAAAGGTGGCCCCAGTGTATCTCACTCTTGGACTAATATTATCGTCTACAAAGGCAAGGAAAGCCAAGTTCAGAGCGATTTTAATGTAGTAATATGCAATATGACTTCAGAATTTGTGTAGAACTATGTATTGGGTAAAAATCGGCTTGTCCATGTGGCACCCCGGTAACATGACAAGATGGTTACCGAACAGGTGTTAGCAAGCTGCAAGCCGAGGCGAGTCGCAAACGGCCAAAGTCAGAGACCGAAGCTGATGAGCGAGGATCGAAAGCAAGATGTTTTCCTCGATGAAATATGGCCTCGGTCGATTGTTTAGTCACGCACCCGAAGTCAACAGTCTATGCCTCAGTTAATGAGGTCGTGAGCAGTCAACTGGTTTGCCTTTAGTTTCGGCCCACTAACTCCACTATTAGATATGTTGAACGTGGGTTTAGGCATGATCAATCATGGGAAATGTGGGCAAGACCCTATTGTATCTATAAATAACACCTCATTTTACATTGTACGCATTCAGAAATACTTACAGAAACTCTAGCAAAATTTGTACTCACAGCTATATATTGAAATCACGTTATTTCTTGCATTTTTGCTTATTCTTAGCATTATTTCGACTTTGATACTGAGATTTGCTTGTGTTCTTAACATAAATTCGATTTGTGATCCTAAATCAGTTTAGGCCCATACAAATAGGCATCGTCTGTGGGGATACAAGCATTAACACTTTATTCTAAAGTTGAACGTTTTCTTCATTTGAATTCACGTTTTTCACTCGACGTACTCGACGATATGACTAACAATAGCAGGAATCCCGCTGATTTGCAGTTAGCTCCCGATGGACAGACTAGCGATCAGTCGAACCCAAATTCATCATCTCTGATGACGACCGAAGCCTTTCAAGCCTACGTTGTTGCCTCACTAAGAGCTCTTCAAGAGCAGCAGGCCAACATTAATGCTCGATTTCGTGCCTCGTTAGAGGCAAGGAATAGCTCGACCCCGAATGGAGCCCAGCCTGTGGACCCAAGTGGAGGCATCCCGCTCTTCGTTCCTACGGGCGCGATAACAGGGGGACCTCAAAATGGGACCACATCTGGGGGTTCGGGTACATTACCGAGCACAACGCCGCACTTCGGGACGCTTCCCACCGTGGCAGAAAATACCTATTCGGTTGACGTTGAAAAGTTAACTAAAGAGATCGAAGCCCGAGTTGAGGCTCGCGCCGAGGCGCGCGTGGAAAAGCGCCGCGAGAGCATTCCCGAGGTGACTAAGGTTCAAGACGATCTTGATATCGACCAATATAGGGAGTTGCCATTTAGGCCCGAAGCTGCCCCAGCCCCAACACCCAAAAATTTCAAGCTCTTCTTCTTGAAGAAATATGATGGGACCACTGACCCCAAAGAACATGTCACTGAATACATGACCATGGTAAAGAGCAATGACTTAACGGAAATAGAGAAGGAATCAATGTTTCTGAAAAAATTCGATGAATCTCTTGAGAAGGGAGTACTTCGGTGGTACATGCGCCTACCATCGAGGGCGATTTCCACATTTAAAGAGCTGGTTAACGCATTCGTTAAAGCGCACACCGGGGCGCAAAAAATCCTCTAGAGGAAGGAGGATATATTTGAAGTCAAACAACAGCGCGGTGAGCCACTAAAGGACTTCCTCGAGCGCTTTCATGCTGAGCGCATGGAACTATCTCCTATGGATGATACTCTAGCCATCATGGCATTTGAGAAATGCATCAATGTCTGCAACTCCGAGACTGCTGCTGAGTTACGAAAGGAGCTCCAGCAATATCAGACCCTGAAGTGGGATGATTTGCACAATAGAGCTTATACAAAGATAAGGCTGGAGGAAGTCGAATGGAAAAATAATAGCCGAAGCCACAACTATAAGAATGGAAGCGAATCCTCTTATCACCCCGAGGCGCCGCGAGGAAACTCGAAGGGGAGGTATGAGCCATACACATCGGCATCGAGGCAACCTGTCAGTCAGAGGCTGGAAAATTCGCTTGGAAACTCATTTGGCAATACTCATGTGAGCCAACGGCTTAGCGGAAAGGTTTTCCCAAATACGAACCAGAGGAGCTCTTCGAGCCCAGCTCTGGTCGCAAAGAACAAAGATCTACCTGGCATTCCCGACTATAACTTTAGCATATCGACCTCAGAGTTGGTTAATATAGTGAAGGGGACAGCCGGGGTAAGAATACCCAAGGACATGAGAACTCTCGCTGATAAAAGGGACCAAAACCTACACTGCGAGTTTCATGCGGATTATAGCCACCGCACTAAGGATTGCAAAGCATTGCGCCTCGAGGTGGCACACTTGTTGAAGAAGGGAGTGTTAGCTGAATTCCTCACTAATTAGGGGAAGGAGAACTATATCAAGAACCGAGGGGATGGACAACCACCTTGGACGCCACCCCCTGAGAGAGTTGTGAATGTTATCACCGGGGGTCAGAGGTAAACGGGGTGAATTTTGCAGCGGCAAAGAAGTTCGCAAAGCTGTCAATCACTATGGAGAAGAGAACTCGAGTTGGAGGCTCGGGTAAAGAAATAGTGTTCGATGATGACGATTATGATGGGATGATGTTCCTCCATCACGACGCCTTGGTCATCATGTTGAGAATAAATGACTCGGATATCAAACGAGTCCTGATTGACCCCGATAGCTCGATCAACATCATCAGCTACGGGGCCATTAAAAAGATGTGGCTGAATAGTGAAGTTATCCTTAAAGCAACAGTGTTGACTGGCTTCAACAACTCTACGGAGAAGACATTGGGTGAAATAACACTCAAGACGTTTGCTGAAGGTGTTAGCAAGGAAACACTATTTCAAGTCTTGCTCGAGGACGTGGTGTACAATGTGATCCTCGGTAGACCATGGATCCACTTCATGGAAGCTGTTCCATCCACTCTTCATCAAGTGATCAAGTTCCCTACCCTATGGGGAGTTCGGTCAATAAAAGGAGAGCAACGAGTAGCAAGAGAATGCTATTCGGTTGCATTGAAGAGTGGAGTCGTCCCAATCGGACCAAAACAATAGCAACCAATGCAACCGGCGTCAAATGAGAAAGACCTCCGAGGGGAAGTAGAAAAGATACCGGTATGCATTCAAGAACCTCGGAAGCAAAAAGCCGAGGACTCCACCATAAAAGAGCTAGATTCTTTCATGCTATCGAAAATTTTTCCAGAGAGGAAAGTGTTTGTCGGCTCGGAGTTGGACCCAATGTCGAAAAAAGCTATCATCGAAGTCCTAAAGTCCAACAACGATTGCTTTGCTTGGTCCCATTCGGACATGGTCAGTATCGATCCGGAGATCATGACCCATAAATTGAATGTGGATCCCCAATTCACCCCGGTGAAGTAGAAGAAAAGACCTCACGCCGGGGTCAAAAAGAAAACAATCGAAGATGAAACCATGAAACTGCAAGAGAATGGCTTTACTATAGAGGTGAAATACCCCGAGTGGCTGGCTAATGCGGTCGATGTGCCCAAGAAGATTGGCAAGTAGAGGATGTGTGTAGATTACACTGATCTAAACAAGGCTTGCCCCAAAGACTCCTATCCACTGCCACAACTTGACAGGTTAATAGACTCCACGGCTGGACACAAACTATTAACCTTCTTAGATTCTTATTTGGGGTACAACTAAATCCTCATGGATCCGAAGGACGAAGAAAAGACCTCGTTCATCACTGACCGAGGTACCTTCTGCTACAAGGTGATACCCTTCGGTTTGAAGAATGCTGGGGCGACATACCAAAGACTAGTGTGTCGCATGTTCAAAGAATACATTGGAAAATATATGGAAGTCTACATAGATGATATGCTGATCAAATCTATTCGGATGGAAGATCATTTAAACCATTTGAGAGAAGCTTTCGCTATTCCGAGGCAATATGACATGAAATTGAATCCTGATAAGTGTGCCTTCGGCGTAGGGTCGGAAATTTTTTTGGGATTCATAGTCTCTGAACGAGGGATCGAAGCTAATCCAGATAAGATCAAAGCCATCGAAGAAATCCCCGAGGATTTGGAGGTGAAGGAAGTTCAGCGCTTGACTGGCCGAGTCGCTGCCTTGAGTCGATTTATCTCAAGGTCTTCGGAGTGATGCCATAAATTCTTCTCGGTCTTAAGGAAGAATAATCACTTCGAGTGGACACCGGAGTGTAAAGAAGCGCTGAGGGATTTAAAACGTTATTTGGCTAACGCGCCGTTGCTCGCCAAGCCAAAAGATGGTGAAACTCCGCTAGTTTACTTGGCTGTGTCCGAGGTGTGAGTCAGTGTTGTATTGGTTCGAGAAGAAGATGGCAAGCAACAGCCCATCTACTATGTGAGCAAGACACTCCTCGATGCTGAAACCAGGTACCCTCATTTGGAGAAACTAGCACTTGCTTTAAGTGTTACTGCTCGGAAACTACGACCCTATTTTCAATGTCATCCAATAGCAGTAGTTTCAACTTTCCCCTTGAGAAGCATATTGCATAAACCTGAGTTGTCAGTGAGGTTATCTAAATGGGCAGTAGAGTTAAGTGAGTATGACATCACCTATCAACCCCGAACGACCATAAAATCCCAAGTCTTGGCCGACTTCGTAGCTGATTTTAGTGTTGGGATCCTACCCGAAGATTAAAAAAGAATTCAATGTCAAGGGGGTCAGCCTCGGGACTATGGGTACTTTACACCGATGGGGCGACCAATTCCAAGGGTTCGGGATTAGGCATAGTGTTGAAAGCACCCACCGGGGAGAAGATCAGGCAGTCAGTTCGGTTTAAAAAGGTGACCAACAATGAGGCCGAATACGAAGAAGCTTTAGCAGGCTTGGAGTTAGCCAAACAAATGGGGGTAGAGAGAATTGAGTTAAGGTGTGATTCACAACTGGTGCTAAGCCAAGTGCTCGGTGAATATACGGCTTGTGAGCCTAGAGTGCAATAATTCTTGACCCGAGCCTAAAGAATCTTAGCTCAATTCCAAGAGTGGCAAATCAAGCAAGTACCTCGAGAGGAGAATAACGAAGCCGATGCTTTGGCAAACTTGGGTTCGGCAGTAGATGAGGTACACTCGCGGACTGATTCAGTGGTTCGGTTGCTTTCTGCACAAATGAGAGAGATGAAATTGGAAGTCAACTCGGTGGACCACAAATGGGATTGGCGGAGTAAGTTTATCTCTTACTTCGACTCGGGGACTCTCCCCCAAAATAAAAAAAGAGGCCAAAAAGTTAAGGACTCAGGCAGCCTTGTACTCTATGATCGAGGGGAATTTATATAGGATATTATATAGTGGCTCGATGGCCAAGTGTTTAGGTCCAGACGAGGCTTGGTATGTGATGGCTGAAATACATGAAGGCAAGTGTGGCAACCACTCGGGGGGAAAGTCCTTAGTACGCAAATTACTCCGAGTTGGGTATTATTGGCCCACTATCATCGCAAATGCAAGGCCTTCGTTAAAAAATGTGATAAGTGTCAACGCCACGCTCGAATGATGATCAGCAAGCAAAACCCTTGCATTCGATCGTGTCACCATGGCCCTTCATGAAGTGGGAAATGGACATTGTTGGCCCTTTACCGAAGGGAAAAAATGGTGTTCGGTTCATTCTGGTCTTACCCGATTACTTCACGAAATCGGTGGAAGCAGGAGCTCTCACCGAGGTAAACAAAATGAAGTAATCGATTTTATTAGGAAGAACATCATCTACAGGTTCGGGGTCCCGAGGGAGATCACATGTGACAACGGTAAGCAGTTCATGGGAGCAGTCATCACCGATTTCTTCAAATAATGGGGAATAAAGGAATAGCGTCGACCCCTATCATCCAAGTGCCAATGGTCAAGCCGAATCTTCAAACATAGTAATAATTGAAAATCTCAAGAAGAGGCTCGATGAGAAAAAAGGCCCTTAGCCTGAAAAGTTGCCAGGTGTGTTGTGGGCTATGTGAACAACAGAGAAGAACAACATCAGTGAAACCCCATTCTCTCTTGCCTATGGCATGGATTGACTTATCCCCGTAGAAGTGGGCGAGCCGAGTCTTCGGTACGCCCATACCACCGAGGATGCCAATCAACAAGCCATGCGTATAGAGTTGAACTTGCTTGAGGAGAAGAGAGAGTTGGCTTTGGTTCGGTTAGAAGCACAAAAGAGGCAGATCGAGGCGTATCTCAACAGGAAGGCCAAACTTAGAGATTTTAGAGTTGGCGATTATGTGCTGAAGGATACAAACCATTCAACCAAAGAAAAGAATGGGGGAAAACTCATTGCAAATTGGGAAGGACCTTACAGAGTCAAGGTGATCATTGGAAAGGGGTCTTATCAAATCGAAGATCTACAAGGCAAGCCCGAACCCCTAAATTGGAACATTTCCAATTTGAAGCGATACTACTTTTAATCGAGGTAAACATTCCTTGATCATTTAAAATTTATCCACAGCCTCGAGCCGAAAAACGCTCCTAGGGCTTCGATCGAAATGTACTAAATTGCTCCTCGTTTCATTTTGCTTGACCTTCTCAAGAAATGGATAAAACGATTTCCAGTGCTCGGATCTTCATCAAGATTCACACCCGAACACTGGGGGAAGTAAGAGGGTTGCAACCGAGGTCGATACTGAGCCTCCCAACCGAAGTCTATCTATTCAGCAACCGGGGACTGACACCCAGGAAATAGATTAGCACTTTTGTAACTACGTCCGATAGTGGCATGTTGTCGATTTGTTTTCTGCACCTAAGTTTTACTTCGAATAGGCCTTATGTAAAAAGCCGATTGTAGCTCGTTGATATCATCAATTAAATAAACTTAATTCAATATCTCTTTATTTCTATGATCTTGCATACTGAAGTTGCGCTTTAAATGCATTGACTCGAGAACGAGACGTCGTTCTAAGTTTGCATCGGTTTTATTTGATTAAGTCTTACAAGCAAGTTACTTTAAGTGTTCGGTTCACACAAAAGCAAACACTTGAAACAAGAAATGCAAAATCATTTCATTGAAAAGCCCGAAGGCTGCAAATTGTTTACATCAAAATCAAAAGGACCCGAAGGTCCAAGTCATATACATCAAAAATCCCGAAGGCTTATATCAAAAACTAAACAAGAAGTGAAAGCAAGAAACCCAGGCCTCGGGCCCATCATCTCCCTCCTCAGAGACCCCCTCCTCGGAATCCTCATCACCTTCATCTTCATCTTCTACTTCATTATCCTCGGCATCCTCCTCGCCCGAACCTTCACTTGAAGGAAGATCATCAATGATTTCTTGAGCTTTGGCTGCCTTGTCTTCAGCCTTGGAAATTTCTTCCTCCAAGTTGAGCTCACTAGCACAAAACTGCTTGAGCAGCCTTAGCCAAGATTTGATAACTGACCAGCACTTATCCAACTCAGCTCTCTTGACCTTGTTCTTGGCCCTAACCTTGTGGTCAGTAACCTCCTCCCGAAGCGAGTTAACCTCGGCCTCAAGAGTTGGAAGCCTGGAATTTTCTCCCTCCAACCTCTGAATATGAAGCACATGGTTTCTTATCTGCTCATGGTGCTTCTTGGCCATTTATTCAAATTTGCCCCTAGCTTGGGCCAACTCTGCATTGAGCCTTGCGACTTCGGCTTCTAGCCTCGTGCGCTCAATTTGGAAACCATCACCGAGGGCTTGAATCTTCGCTTCGGAGGAAGCCTCAGCTTCGCCCAAGTCGGAGCAAGACTTGGACAATTTAGCTTTCAACTCAGCTATTGCATTAAAGTTGTCCCTTTGCTTGTCCCTAGCACGAGCAATGCGCTGAACCTCTTCGATCCTCGAGGTTTCAAGCTCGATGGCTCTAAATGACAGAACGAAGCCCTAAACAGAAATCATCAAAGAATCATTGTAGAAAACAACCGAGGGCAGAGGTAAAATAAAAAATGACAAGACTTACTCTGAGCACATCGGCAGTAAGGGTGTTGGCTAGCTGAGGTGGAGTAAATTGTCGCACAACGGCATCCTCAATTGGACCGAGCAAGGGCATGAGACTCAGAACGTCACTTCGAGTGCTCGCCAGGAGGTTTGAAGAGGTCCGCACTTCGAGCTTTCGCAAAGATCCCATCGAGGATGAAAGCCTCGCAGGTTCAGATTTTGCCCTAACAGCACCGACATCTGCCTCTCTCTCAATAGTAGCAGCCCTGGCTTCCCCAACTTTGGCCTTGCCTTTGGCCTTAGCAACTGCCTCCTTAGAGTCATGCGCCCGATCTTCGATATCCACAACTTTAATTTTTCTTTGAGGCTCCAAGCCCTCGGCAGTCTCATCGCTGGGCTCATCAATCAGCCTTCGGCGTGTTTCCGCCATGGCTTCGGGTTGAGGAGAAGTTGCCATCTCGGTGCGAGGATTTACCGAACGGGAGGGTTTCTTGGAAACCGCCCTCTTCCTTTTCATAACTACAAAGGACGACGTAGAAGAATCCTAAGCGATAAAATGAAGAGAAGTAAAGATAATTGAGTCAATTGAAGGCAATGTTCACCTTTTGAGGATCCTTGACCCGAGGACCCCCTTGAAGTCTTTGAAGGCTTAGAAGCCTTGAGTTCTTTCAGGTCACCAGCTAGACCTGCCACCGAAGCCAGATCATCACCGGACTCGGTATCCTTCTCATCCTTCTTCTTTCCCTTTCCTTTTTTCTTCTTATCTTTCTTTTTTTTGATGGCACGGTTTGAAAAACCTGGCACCAAGGAAAAGAGGATCAATAATAAAATCAAAGGCTTCAAATAACAACTTAGGTAGAAGGTTATAGAAAATTTACCATGCCTTTAGCATTTCCAACCGAGGTCAGCAGCCATTTCCATCCATGACCAAATGGGGGCGTTTGCGGGACCCGGTCACAGCTTTGACCCATTCGGTCAAGCCCTTGGGGGGACGATAGCAACCTTGTTGGCTAAGGAACAAAAAATGGGTTAAGATTAGAAAACAAAAACGTTCACAGGGAGAAAATAGGAACGAGGGAGCACTTGCGTGTTCTGTTCCACCTTTCTGTGAAATCAGGTCCGGTCGATAAAACACTAGTCTTCGGGAGAATATAGTGATCACACCATCCTCGGTATCTGTGATCCTCACTCTTGTGGAGACGCGCGTACTTGCCTCGGTTGTTCAAGGCCACGACCCTGGCCTTGTGAAAGTATGGGTAATAGAGAGAAATAAGATGTTGTAAAGTGAAATCCACCTTGGCTTCCTTACTCAACCAAGCCAAGCCAAGCACTGCACGACCCTCCAAACACCGGGGCCTAATTAAGCCAAGCATAAGTTGTATGCTCGGCAGGAGTCGTCGATCACCCTATGAATGAGGGAGAGTGAACCCAATGGTGAACGGATAAGTATACGCAAAATACAGCCCCTCCACATGGTTGCAAACTCTCTAGTTGGATTGGGGATGATTACCTTTACCTCGGCCCAAACCCACAATCCTTTCAACTCGTTCTATGTGAGCTTGAGTAATTCGGGTCGGCGTTGTATTCACTGGCACATTTCTATTCAGCTCTTCCTGATCGGCATACTGCTTTTGTAGCTTCAGATCTTTACCATTATCAAAGTGTGATGGAATGATTTGATGGGGCTCGAGCTCCTACTCGAGGGGAATTTCCGTAAGTTTTTTTTTCAGGACCCGAAGGTTCAGCCTCGGCATCGTGCCCACCCTCGGTAGCGGGCAACTCGCCCCCGGTTTCTGTAGTGGCCTCGGCGTCGTCTTCGCCCTCGCCCTCGCCCTCGGCGTCATCGCCCTCGCCTTCGTCATCTCTATTGATGACCTTGTCTATGTCAGCATCAACTACCGCCATGGCGTCACCACCGGTGACGTCATCTTCTTCCTCTATGCTGACACCTTCACTCACTTCAGCTCTATCGCGCCTGGCTCTCTCCTTATGCCTCCGAGAGCCACTGACGCTGGATGTCACTTCTCTACCGCCCCCGCCTCAATAACTATAGCGTCGGCACGGTGGCGACGACATCGCCACTAGCTAAGGCAGCGGTGAAGTGGGAAATCCTAGCCCTCTCACCAGAGTCTTTGAATCTTGTGTAGAGTGTGTGGTAGACATGATTATAACTTTAAAGTACAAAAAATTCTTTGAAAACGGAAGCTGATCAAGATGAAAATGAGCGGCTTTCTTCTTTTCTAATCACTGTTGCTTGCAGATATTGAAAGTGACGAGAAGAACTTGCAAGGGAGTATGTATACAAGTTGTTGGGAAAGCAAGTGGAGAAAAATCATCACATTAATGTTGGAAAACGCGAGAAAAAAGGCGTGACTGTTCTGTGCCTAATAAGCGGTTGCCACGTGTCAATGAATAGTGATCTGAAAGGACGCAGACCGTTGACAAAAATTTGAAACGCCTAGATAGGATTGAGCCACATCATTCTTCCGCGGAACTTCATTCCACTCCTCGGTAACTTCGGCAACTGACCGAGGAGTTGGGGGACTATCTGTATTGGATAAAAATCGGCTTGCCCACGTTGCACCTCAGTAACATGACAAGATGGTGACCGAACTGGTGTTAGCAAGCTGCAAGCCGAGGTGAGTCACAAACGGCCGAAGTCAGAGACCGAAGCTGTTGACCGAGGATAGAAAGCAAGATGTTTGCCTCGGTGAAATGTCGCCTCGGTCGATTGTTTAGTCACGCACCCGAAGTCAACAGTCTATGCCTCGGTGAATGAGGTCATGAGCAGTCAACTGGTTGCCTTCAGTTTCGGCCCACTAACTCCACTACTAGATATGATGAACGTGGGTTTAGGCATGATCAATCATGAGAAACGTGGGCAACACCCCATAATATTTATAAATAGCACTTCATTTTACAATGTACGCATTCAGAAATACTTACAGAAACTTTGGCAAAATTTGTACTCACAGCTATATATTGAAATCACGTTATATCTTGCATTTTCACTTATTCTTAGCATTATTTCGATTTTGATACTGAGATTTACTTGTGTTCCTAACTCAAATCGATTTGTGATCCTAAATCAGTTTAGGCCCATACAAACTACACAAACCTCCACTCCGTTCATAAACTTTTCTTAGTATATAAAATATGAAATCACTGGAAGCTGGTGTGTTATAAGTCCTAATTAACCTGAGACGTAAAGAATTTTATTGTGTTTTATCCATATATAGCAATAATTTAATATTACTCTGTCTCATTTTATTTGTCAGGGTAACTATACATGTTTGTCTCAAATTATTTTTCATCTAAAATATAAAAATAACATTACTGATTTTTATCTTACTTCATCCTTAGTATTAAATGATTTTGAAAATAAAAACTAGAGTAAATAATGATTGAAGAGAAATCTATGAAGGATTAAATAGCTTAATAATTTTTTTAAAAGGTAGGTGAAGAAACTAGACAAATAAAATAAATCGGAAGGAGTAAGCTTGTTTGGGTGGGCTTATTATAAGTAGCTTATAAGCCAAAAGTTGCTTATAAGCTACTTTTGACAAGTTAGGATTTCCTAACTTCTCACTTTTGGCTTATTTTAAGCGCAAAAGTGCTTAAAAACACGTTACTTTTTGAGTTACCAAACACTTAAAAAACATATAAATGTTTATAAGCTACTTTTTAGCTTACCCAAACAGGCTCTAACTTTGAACGTTTGTGAAATAAATTCTACTTTTTTTTTCTTTATATCAAAGCTAGCGCACCCATTGTGGTTGGCTCATGAATGCTACTTCAAACGGCCAAGGAGCAAACTGCAAAGTGTTTGGGAAAGAATGAAAGTATTAAAATTCTACTCTATTTCCCAAGAGCTTGTAGATTCTGTGAGATAAGTATATGACCGTATCATATCAACTTGAGGTTTATTCTATAACTAGTTACGGTTGACCCGTGCTGAGCACGGGCCCAGTAATTGTTAAATAGTACTATGTCGTTCGAGCTTATGTGACAACATTATTTTTTAATTTGTTTTAAGAAAATATTAATTTTTATAAATTTGAAAACAATCAAACTTAAATTCTCATTATATCTAAAATTTGAAACATTTATATCCATAAAAATGTTTTAGTGTTGTTTATGACTGTAAGCCTCATCAGATTTCTTTTCCTTTTCTCTAAAACTTTATGCCCGTCCAAACTTTGGCACATAATTCGAAATGAATGAGGTTGCTTTATTCAAAGATAATGAAATGAATGAGGTTCTCTTTGCACATATATTCTCATTGTGTATTTTCTTTTCTAGCATATTTCCATAATTATATTTTCTTTTAGCCGAGAGTCTACCAGAAACAGCCATTCCATTTTGGTAGGGGTAAGGTCTGCGTACATCTCACATTTCCCAAACCCCACTCGTGAGATACCACTGGACTTGTTGTCGTTGTATAATTTCACAAACCTCCTTTCTGATTTGGATTCGTAACACTGGCTTCTCTTGTCGTTTGTAATACTCCGCCTACATTCCTTATTTTAATCGTGGGTAACAGATTTTTAACTTATTTATTATTAATAAAATGGAGGTCCGCTTCGCTCCCATATTCTCACTGTATTCTTAATGTTGTTTGTTAGAGAAATCAGCTCTAGATTGCAATATACAATTATTTAATCGTTTATGGTTGAGTAATCGAAAGAAGAAAATGTAAGAATATCAATTTTTCAGTTCAAAAGTTCAAGATTTTATAGGAGTGCAACTTCTTGGATATTTTTCCTACTTTTGTTGGAGTTCCATTCAAAGTTTAGGATTCTTCTAAGAAGCTTCGAACCAAACTCTATGATTTTTTTCTGAAGTTTGGATGGTTATGGCTATACTTCTAAACTGTACACAATGTTTGTAAAGTGATTATTTGTCAAAATTACTCTTAATTCTCCCCTGAGATAAGCTAATCAATATAATGTTCGTATGGCACTATCTCAGGAATAGATTTTTATGAGGAATAAAGGAAATGACCCTTCATACAGTTTTGCAATTTGATTTAAAAAAAAGTCCCTAAGATCTGTTGCGTTATTTTGGTAAACTTTCAATTTTATAAAGGACTGCAAAATCAAATTTATCAATTAATGATGAAGTCTCTTTTCGATACTATTAGATAGTAGAGAGAAAAGAGGGGAAAAGACCCCCATAAGTTTCAATAGAATGATAGGGGGACAAGACCAAGTCAAAGATGGATTAGTTTAAGTGGGAGTTGACGTTTATTGTTTAAGAACCTGTGAGCAAAATAAATATTTTCGGATTTACAAAAATACCACAATTTTCAAATTTTCAATCTCTCTCCTTCCCACCTACTTTTACACACTCTCTCTCATATTTCAAATTATTTCAAACTTAATCTCTCTCTTCTCTTCTTTCTCTCTCTTTTTTTCTTCTTCCTTCTTCTTCTTTCTTTTATATTTCTTTTCAAATTTTATTTCATCACCATCCACGTTATTTTATCTTTCTTGTTCTTCGTATCAATATTATTTTTTCTTTGTTCTTCTCCGTTTTCTTCCTCTTCATCCCCATTTCATTCTTTTTTCAATTTTTTTTTTTAATTCTAGTCGTTTTACACATCTTTTCGGATGTGTACACATCTCGTACACATATTATTAATATGTGTACACATCTCGTACACATATAATAATATGCGTACACATCAGACGAGATGTGTACACATATTATTATATGTGTACGAGATGTGTACACATATTAAATAATATGTGTACACATCAGACGAGATGTGTACACATCTCGGCTGATGTATACACATCTTTTTATTAGAGTGGTGGGGGGGTGGTGGGGTGGTAGTGGAGGGTAATAGAAAGTGGTGGTGGGTAGTGGAGGGTGGTAGGAGGTGGTAGAAGATGGCGGTGAGTGGTAGAGAGTGGTGGTGGAATAGTGGATGGGTGGGAGAGGGGGGAGGGGGTGGATGGGGGTGGGGGCCGGATTGGGGGGGGGGTAAGGGTCAATAGGGGTGGGTGATAAAAGGTGGGGGTTTTGTTTAAATAAAAAAACTTGAGGGGCTTTTAAAATATTAGTAAATTAGTACTAATCTTAAAACTGTCCCTTTTAGCTATTTTTTAAGACTTGAGTCTCAAAAAACTATTTAAAGACTTGAGAGTCTCTCTCACCCAAAAATCTCTAGATAATAGTAGATAAAATAGAGAGAGAAGGAGGTCCTTCTCTCTACCTTTACTTTTCTCTTAGATTCCCTAACTGACCCCATTTCTTCTCTTTCGAATCTTGATGAGCATTTAAAATGATACCAGCTGATCCATGTGGCAAACATCTTGGTCCACCACCTAGCCCCCGACAAAGATTTTCTTTTTCCACCTTTACCATGTCAAAAAACACTTCTTCAAAACCACTCTAAACCACATGTAGGAAAACAACATATATTTGAACAATCACAAAATTCTGGGAACTATTTCAATTATGCAGCAGCAGTGACTATCCCCACCCCACGGATGGAGCGTAAGAAGGTTCATCTACAATACAGGCCCTATGAAGTGATAATGCGCAAACCGGTGGTGACTTTCACCGAGGAAGAACATGCTATGCTTACCGAAACATGTCGATTGACAATTATCAGTAAGTTCTCACGAACTAGACCCTCAATTGAAAAAATTAGAGCAGAGTTTGTAAAAACAGTTCCTGTCAAAGGAGAAGTTCGAATATGAGCCTATGATCTTAATCATGTCTTTATAGATTTTGAACTTGAGAAGGATTACAGAAATGTACATGGTAGGAGCTTTCTCCGAATAATTAATATGCAGATGATATTAATAAAATGGACTCCTGATTTTAAACTGGGCAAGGAAACTACCTTTGCTCCAGTTTGGATCAATCTCCCGGATCTCCCCTGGCATATCTACAAATGGGATGCTCTCTGTCGTATCATGGAACCAGTCGGTATCCCCATAATCACAGATAAGGCTACCTTATCAAAATCTCGGCCCACCACAACTAAGATTAAGGTAGAAATTGACATTACCAAACCCATCCTATCTGAGATCGAAATGGTAATACAGAATGAGGCAGGTGTTATGCAAATAAGAATTCAAAAGTTGGATTATAAGACTTTCCCTGAATACTGCAAACACTGTAAACTGCATGGGCATAATGACTTGAAATGCAGGTTCTTGCACCCTGAACGTAGTCGAATTAAACGCAACCCAGATAATCATGACATGGGTGTTACCGGTGAGGGTGCAACACAAATGAATGAAGTTGCGACTACCAACAAAAATTCCACACTAATCAAGGAAAGGGATGAAGATGCGACAAAAGAGTTACCTGTTGAAGACAAAATGAACCAGGCATCAAGCTCTATGGAGATTGAAAACACAGAAAGTGAAGAGGGATGGCAAACAGTGATGAAGGGTAAATAGAGGGATAGAGGGAGAACCAACATCAGCAAGACACTTGATAATACAGACAAACCAATCAATGTTACTTCTCAAAAGGAAACTTAGAAGGATGCCGCAAAAGAAACTGATCAAACAATGAATGTCGATACAGAGGCACAAAATAATACTCGCCAAGTATCTAATGAAATGCAGGTTTGTGACAAAGAGGAAGTGTTGAAGCAAGATACCAACCTGGTAGAGGTGACAGTGGAAGGAAGATCAAGAGACAAAGATCGAAAGCCGAAAAAGAAGGCCCTCCATATGTTAGAAAGAATCAAAAGGCCAGGGGAGGGAAAAAAGGGAAGAACGTCATTGTCGTCAATGACAAAAACTCACAAGTACTTGTGCAAGTTGTGAATGATCATGAAGGGCTGACTGTGGAACATGAGATGTCTACTTCTGTGCAAAGGCATGCAGATCTTGGTAGACCCCCTGATCCCTCAGATAAGCCAACAGAGGAAGCTGTTAATGTGCGACAAATACTACCTATGCATGAAGGGAAATTAGCTCAATTGTTTAGAGCTGACTCATCATCTATCCTAGTTGAAGCAAAAGAAACTCCACAAGTTCTAATTGGTGATCAAAGCCTTATTTCTGTAGGATCCGGGGAAAAAGGCCTATATGTGCCTCTAGATCAAATAATAGACAATATCATTCATGATTACTCCCATTTTGAGACTGACTCTGATAATGAAGTAGAGGAAGACCAAAAAGAGCCCGAAATTACCTCTTTATTAGATAGTGAACTTCCAAAATTAGCATCCTTACAAGCTAAATTTAGAGCAAACATTGACATGACCAAGTCCCCCGAGATGCAAGTTGTTACTGAAGTAAATAACTTTTCTCCAAGGGGAATGGACAAGAGCAAAATTGGTAGGCCCACATCTGAGAGCTCCAAATCAAACAAAACAGACAACAAAGTCCTAATTCCACCTTGTTTCCAATGATTAACACCATATCTTGGAATATAAGGAGTGTCGGGACTCAAAGTGTTTTTGAGAGATTGAAAACTCTTCAAAAACAACACAAAATCACCTTCATAGCTTTGGAAAACCCTTTGTGCAAGCTAATCAAATGGACTGGTATATGAGGCAATTGAGCATGGATGGTTGTCACTCAAATATCAACCACAAAATATGGATATTATGGGCTTCTAACTTCATTGTAGATATAGTAGAGGATACAGAACAACAAGTGACATGCAAGATCACTCAAATAGTTGACTCCACTGAATTTATATTACTATTGTCTACAAAAAGTGCAGAACATAACTGAGAAAAGAGCTGTGGGGGAGCTGCTTAACCTCTCTGATAGATTGAATGGACCATGGGCTCTCAAAGGAGGCTTCAATGTTATTTCTTCAGCAGAAGAGAAAGAAGGGGGTAGTCATTATAGGATAGACAAAAGTTTTGATTTTCTAAACTGCATGCTAAAATGCGGAATGTAAGATGCTGGCTTCTCTGGTAACACTTTCACTTGGTGCAACAATTGGGGGGCTCCTAGAACCATTTGGAAAAGACTTAACATGATGTTATTCAACTCTGCTTGGTTTGATCTCTTTGAAAAAAATACAGTCACGCATTTAGCAAGAGCATGTTCTGATCATATGCCATTGCTTGCACAATTCACTAGAAGTGGAGAGGAATATGTGAAGTATTTTAAGTTCCTCAACTTTTGGACTGAACATCATGAGTTTACAAATGTGGTGAAAGAAGTATGGGAAGGTGAATTTCAGGGTAATCCTATGTGCACATTGCATCAGAAGCTAAAGAAGACTGCTTTAAGGTTGAGTTCATGGTCGAGGGAAACTTTTGGTGACATATATGCAGAAACTGAAAGGCTGGAAAAAACTATTGTTGATTTGGACCAACTGAATTTAGAAAAGAACAATGATATCAATAGATCTAGCTTAAACAAAGCCAAAGCTGAATATATCCAGTACCTCAAAATCCAAGAATCAGTTCTCAAACAGAAAGCAAGATTAAAGTGGTTAACTGATGGGGATACCAATTCGGCCTACTTCCACAGCGTCCTCAAAGATAGAAGAAGAAGATAAGCATCAACAAAATTCAAGATGAACATTTTCAATGGGTGGAGGGTAATAAGGAGATAGCTGAAGCTGCAGTTAGGTATTTCCAAAAATTATTCTTTCAACCATCCGGCTATGTTGACTTCTCGTCTCTCAACAATATTGACCCAAGAATCTCTGAAGAGACCAATGCCTACTTAGTTGAAGTTCAATTTGAGCAGGAAATTAAGAAGTGCACCTTTAGTATAGATCCTGATAGTGCTCCAGGACCCGATGGGTTCTTTGCAAAGTTTTTTCAAGTTTGCTGGTCAATAGTAGCTTCCGATGTCACAAAAGCTATCAAAGCCTTCTTCTGTGGAGCTGACCTTCCAAGGTATTTCACGCACACTTGCTTAGTTATGATCCCAAAAGTCGCCTTCCCACAACACTTCAATGAGATCAAGCCAATTAGCCTATGTAACGTGATTAGCAAAATTTTTTCCAAAGTCCTGAATGCTAGGCTTGCACCACTACTCCCAACATTGATTAGCAAGAACCAAAGTGGCTTTGTGAAAGGGAGATCCATAATAGAAAATATTTTACTGGCTCAAGAGATTATCCAAGATATTGGGAAACTAAATGAAGAAGGGAATGTAGTTATCAAACTAGATATGGCCAAGGCATACGATATAGTGTCATGGCCATATCTATGTGAGATACTAAGAAGAATGGGCTTCAGCGAGACATGGATGACATGATCCATAGACATGTATCCAGTAACTGGTACTCCCTGGTGGTGAATGGTTCTAGACAAGCATTCTTCAAATCAGAGAGAGGGTTGAGACAAGGTGACCCTATATTACCCTCTCTCTTTATTCTTTGTGCTGACTATCTATCCAGGAGGCTAAATAAAGTTGTGGAAAATTCAGAATTCACTAGCTTCCATATGAGCAGTCGAGGCCCTAAGATTAGTCATTTAGCTTTTGCTGATGACATCATTCTATTCTCTAGTAGAGCTGAAAGATCCTTAAATATATTGATGGATATTCTTGCAGAATATGAGACAGTCTCTGGACAACTTGTAAACAAGCAAAAAAGTTTTGTGGTGATGGCACCAAATACACAAGAGGAAGACATCTTGAGGGTGGAAACAATAACTGATATTGAACATAAAATCTTTCCAATCAAGTACTTAGGTTGTCCTTTGTATGTCGGATGGAAAAAAATATCTCTTCTCAGTGAAATGGTTAGAAAAGTCCTTAACAGAATTTTCTGCTGGCATGCAAAACTCCTCTCACTAGGGGTCAGAGCTGTTCTTATTAAGCATGTCCTTTTGGCTCTTCCAGTCCACCTCCTAGCTGCTATCCACCCTCCGAAAAGAATCCTCAATCAAATTGAAAGGATGGTGACTAGATTTGGGGAGGCTCTACAGAAAAAGAAAAACATCACTGGACCTCATGGGAAAAACTTTGCTTCCCCAACGAAGAAGGTGGAGCTAATTTCAGAAGGATGAAAGATATTTGCAATGCCTTCATGGCAAAGAAGTGGTGGAACTTCAGGGCTGGCCATTCTTTATGGAGTGATTTCCTGATGGCTAAGTATTGCCAAAGATCGCATCCTATGGTGAAACAATGGACCTCAGGTCAATCCCAATCGTGGAATGCGATGTGCAAAATAAAGCTGAAAATTGACCATCACATTTTATGGAAGGTGGGCAAAGGAGAAATTGACTTTTGGTATGATAGCTGGTGTTCATTGGGACCTTTGTGGAAACTATTACCTGAAGGGAGTAGACCGAGAAAGAAGAGGATTTATGAAGCATTTTCTGATGGACATTGTAACTGGGATAGTTGGGATATTTATCTCCCTGGAAGTGTCGTGACAATCATTAACAACTCTCAACCTGTGTTGAACTCCTCTATTCATGATACTTCGATATGGACACTTGATACAAAAGGAGCCTTTTCAGTAGCATCTGCTTGGGATTTACTGAGACGAAGAAGAAACAAAACCTGGATTGACTCTATGACTTGGCAGAAAAGAGTCCCATTCAAGATGAATTTGATAGTCTGGAGAGCTCTCAGAGACAAAATTCCTACAGATGCTAGAATCTCAAAGATGGGAATTTATATCCCTTCTAGATGCATTTGCTATAGATTCCCGGGGGAGGAAACTATCTACCATTTGTTTTGCTATGGTAGCCTTGCACAAGGAATCTGGAAGGTTTACTGGTCCTCTGGGAATTAATTACTTAGCTATATCCCACAGACAACTCTTGATTAACTAGCGGAACTTTAAAGCTCACAACTCTGTCATCAACCTTATTACCAAATGCTTGCCTGCAGTAGTTACATGTGAAATTTGGAAAGCTAGATGTGGTGCTAAGTATGGTTTCTGAGAAACCTAGCACGAGAAGAGCTATTTCTCATATTTCTATCACTGTTTCTCTTTTAGTGTCCCAATACTTTCCTAAAATCAAATTGGATCCTTCATGGGATGCTATCTCTCAATTTCTTGGAACAATCACTCAATTCAAGAGAACTAGCTTCATCAAATGGATCAAACCTCCCCCTAAATTTGTAAAAATTATCTCGGAAAGAAGCTGTAGAAATAGGATCTGTGGAGGTGGTGGTGTGATTAGAGACAAGGATGGTCTGCTCATTTTTTCATACTCCCTTGTTTTAGGTCCTGGTACTAGTAATTAGGCAGAAGCTGAACTACCGCCATGGCGTCACCACTGGTGTTGTCATCTTCTTCCTCTATGCTGACACATTCACTCACTTCAGCTCTATCGTGCCTGGCTCCCTTCTTGCACTGCCTAGAGCCACTAACGCTGGATGTCACTTCTCCACCGTCCCCCGCCTCGATGACTATAGCACTGGCACGGTGGCGACGACATCGCCACTAGCTATGGCAGCGACAAAGTGGGAAATCCTAGCCCTCTTACCAGAGTCGCTTGAATCTTGTGTAGAGTGTGTGGCAGACATGATTATAACTTTGAAGTACGAAAAATTCTTTGAAAACGGAAGCTGATCAAGATGAAAATGAGCGGCTTTCTTCTTTTCTAATCGCTGTTGCTCGCAGATGTTGAAAATGACGAGAAGAACTTGCAAGGGAGTATATATACAAGTTGTTGGGAAAGCAAGGGGAGAAAAATCATCATTGTAACGTTAGAAAATGCGAGAAAACGGCGTGACCGTTCGGTGCCCAATGAGAGGTCGCCACGTGTCAATGAATAGTGATCTAAAAGGACGCGGACCGTTGACAAAAGTTTGAAATGCCTGGATAGGATTGAGCCACGTCATTCTCCCGCGGAACTTCATTCCACTCCTTGGTAACTTCGGCAACTGACCGAGGAGTGGGGGACTATCTGTATTGCATAAAAATCGGCTTGCCCACGTGGCACCTCGGTAACATGACAAGATGGTGACCGAACATGTGTTAGCTGCAAGCCGAGGCGAGTCACAAATGGTCGAAGTCAGAGACCAAAGCTGATGACCGAGGATAGAAAGAAAGATGTTTGCCTCGGTGAAATGTCGCTCGGTCGATTGTTTAGTCACGCACCCAAAGTCAACAGTCTATTCCTCGGTGAATGAGGTCGTGAGCAGTCCACTGGTTGCCTTCAGTTTCGGCCCACTAACTGCACTACTAGATATGTTGAACGTGGGTTTATGCATGATCAATCATGGGAAACGTGGGCAAGACCCCATTGTATCTATAAATAGCACTTCATTTTACATTGTACGTATTCAGAAATACTTACAGAACCTCTGGCAAAATTTGTACTCACAGCTATATATTGAAATCATGTTATTTCTTGTATTTTCGCTTATTCTTAGTATTATTTCGACTTTGATACTGAGATTCGCTTGTGTTCCTAACTCAAATTCGATTTGTGATCCTAAATTAGTTTAGGCCCATATAAAATACACAAACCTCCACTCCGTTCATACACTTTTCTTAGTATATAAAATATGAAATCATTGGAAGCTGGTGTGTTATAAGTCCTAATTAACCTGAGGCGTAAAGAACTTTATTGAGTTTTATACATATATAGCAATAATTTAATATTTTTCCGTCTCATTTTATTTGTCAGGATAACTATACATATTTGTCTAAAAAATTTTTCATCTAACATATAAAATAAAATTACTGATTTTTCTCTTACTTCATCCTTAGTATTAAATGATTTTGAAAATAAAAACTAGAGTAAATATTGATTGAAGAGAAATCTATGAAGGATTAAATAGGCCTTGTTAGTAATATTTTTTAAAAGGTTCGTGAAGAAACTAGAAAAATAAAATAAATCGGAAGGAGTAAGCTTGTTTGGGTGGGCTTATTATAAGTAGCTTATAAGCAAAAAGTTTCTTATAAGCTATTTTTGACAAGTTAGGATTTCCTAAAGTCTCACTTTTGGCTTATTTTAAGCGCAAAAGTGCTTAAAAACACATTGCTTTTTGAGTTACCAAGCACTTAAAAAGCATATACGTGTTTATAAGCTACTTTTAAGCTTACCCAAACATGCTCTAACTTTGAACGTTTGTCAAATAAATTCTACTTTTTTTTTTCTTTTTTTTTCTTTATATCAAAGCTAGCACACCCATTGTGGTTGGCTCATGAATGCTACTTCAAACGGTTAAGGAGCAAACTGCAAAGTGTTTGGGAAAGAATGAAAGTATTAAAATTCTACTCTATTTCCCAAGAGCTTGTAAATTCTGTGAGATAAGTATATGACCGTATCATATGATCTTGAGGTTTATTCTATAACTAGTTACGGTTGACCCGTGCTGAGCACGAGCCTAATAATTTTTAAATAGTATTATGTCGTTCGAGCTTATGTGACAACATTATTTTTTAATTCGTTTTAAGAAAATATTAATTTTTATAAATTTGAAAACAATCTAACTTAAATTCTCATTGTATCTAAAATTAGAAACATTTATATCCATAAAAATGTTTTAGTGTTGTTTATGACTGTAACCCTCATCAGATTTCTTTTTCTTTTTTGTAAAACTTCATGTCCGTCCAAACTTTGGCACATAATTTGAAATGAATGAGGTTGCTTTATTCAAAGATAATTGAAATGAATAGGTTCTCTTTGCACATATATTCTCATTATGTATTTTCTTTTCTAGCATATTTCCATAATTATATTTTCTTTTAGCCGAGGGTCTACCGGAAACAGCCTTTCCATTTTGGTAGAGGTAAGGTCTGCGTACATCTCACATTCCCCAAACCCCACTCGTGAGATACCATTGGGCTTATTGTTGTTGTATAATTTCACAAACCTCCCTTCTGATTTGGATTCGTAACACTGGCTTCTCTTGTTATTTGTAATACTCCGCCTACATTCCTTATTTTAATCGTGTATAACAGATTATTAACTTATTTATCATTAATTAAATAGAGGTCTGCTTCGCTCCCATATTCTCACCGTATTCTTAATCTTGTTTGTTAGAGAAATCAGCTCTAGATTGCAATATACAATTCTTTAATCGTTTATGGTTGAGTAATCGAAAGAAGAAAATGTAAGAATATCAATTTTTCAGTTCAAAAGTTCAAGATTTTATAGGAGTGTAACTTCTGGGATATTTTTCCTATTTTTGTTGGAGTTTCGTTCAAAGTTTAGGATTCTTCTCAGAAGCTTCAAACCAAACTCTATGATTTTTTTTTTTGAAGTTTGGATGGTTATGGCTATACTTCTAAACTGTACACGATGTTTGTAAAGTGATTGTTTGTCAAAATTACTCTTAATTCTCCCCTGAGATAAGCTAATCAATATAATGTTCGTATGACACTATCTCAGGAATAGAGTTTTATGAGGAATAAAGAAAATGACCCTTCATACAGTTTTGAAATTTGACTTAAAAAAATGTCCCTACATAGATCTGTTAAGTTATTTTGGTAGACTTTCAATTTTATAAAGTTATGATGAAGTTTCCTTTCGATACTATTAGATAGCAGTAGATAATTTTTTATTATTTTTCCGCTAAGTGAATGGAAAAACAAATTAGATTTTCCCTTGACAATTACGGGAGTTGAATTCTTCTGAAACAATTTGTCCATTTAATTTCAATGAATTGGTAGGAAAGGTATCTAACGGAATCTATGAACTTTTTTTTTTTCCGAACTGAATCTATGAACTTAGTTTGCATCTAGCAGTCACTACTCATTAGACAATTTTAGTCACGTGGGTATCAAGTAGAGTACTAAGCTGCCAATTACTTAGTACGTGTGAACTCAAAACTTTCGCGGGTCCCGCGTTTTCATAAGAGCTGCAGTATATTTTTAGGGGACACATGAGGCAAGCGATGAAAGCGTCCCAATTATTTTGTCCAATACAAGAACAGTACGTACAATAAGGTTCCAAGTACAACAATATTAAACAATTTAAATTACAGTATACCGAAAAAGCCCTCATGGTCGGTAAGCTTGTTGACCATGAGGTACTTATTCCCATTTATAAAATATAAATATACTATTATTCTTAAAAATAAGCCTGATGTATTCCATAAAAAATAAAGACCATAAAATATCTACTACATTTAATTTTATTTATGATGTATAATAAAATAATAATAATATGTGTATTTTATGTTTATAAATATTTAAGTCAGGTAAAACTCTGAAATCAATATGGTATTTATTGGCCCACTATGTTTCTTCAAAACTGTGTATTTTTCTCATTCCCACTAAGGGCCGTTTGGGTTAGCTTTAAAGCAATTGTGCTTAAAAATACTTTTTAAGTGCTTATGCTTATTTGAAAAATAAACAGTTACGTGTTTGGATAAAAGTGCTTAAGCGAAGAAAAAAAATTGTTGAAGTGTTTGGTAAAAAAATGCTAATAAGCATTATTTTCAGTTAAAATTACTGAAATAGCTTTAAAATTGACAACTAGAAGTAGAAAGCTAACACATGTTATTAAAATACCTTAAGGGGTTGTTCGGTTACTCACTTATTTAATGCGGATATTAATTATTAACGCGTGTATTAATAATGTAGGTATTATAATGTATGTATTAATAATGTAGGTATTAATAATGCGGGTATTAGTTAGTGAGGGGTTTAGTAATGTGGGTATTAGTCATGCATATATTATAACGTATGGATTATTTGTTGAATCACTGATATATTACAAATCAACAAATAATATTATTATTTAAAATATTTATTTACTCCTTAAACAAAATTTTAAAATATCCTTATTATTATGAGGGTTAGTTTTGCCATTCTAAATTTTAATACCCGCGTTATTAATATCCACATTATTAATACCACCTTCTACCAGCATAAAATAATACATAGATTCCCGCATTAATAATCCGGGTATTAATAATGCGAAATATGCAAAAACGCAACCAAACATTGTACTAATTTATGCGGGTATTAAAATTTTACAGAAAACCAATTGAACGCCGCACTAAATTAGCGCGGAGTTTTGTGCGGGATTAATACTCCTTATGCGGACAGCCGAACAACCCCTAAGTCTATTAAATAATAATTACTAAAGAAAATTAAGAACTTAAATAAATAACACCCCCTACCCCATCCCGTCTCTTCTTCTTGTTGAACTCCAAAGTCTATGGGCTGCTTCTTTGTCAACCAATCAATTCAGCCAAGCTACATCTCCCGCATCCATAACAACCAAGTCTGTAATTTTGGACGAATTATGCTGAACATTATAATTTATTAGTTGATTTGTATCACTAGAGAACGTTTATTTAATGGTTCAATATTTCCGATTTGTAGTTCATAGAGGTCATGTAAGTTTTCTCCTCATAGTGGTGCCATAGATGGTAGTGGTATAGAAAAGGACTAACAAGGATCTCAAGAGGAAGAAACGAAATGAACCGTATTAGAGTTTTTGAGGGTGAGGGTAATTTTGGAATTAACATAAAATATAAGGGATGAAAGTGTAAACTTCATAGTCAAACCAAATAAGCTAAAAAGCCAAAAAGCTATAAGTTGGGATTATCCAACTTTTGACTTTTGGCTTAAAAGTCAAGTGATTTTAAGCACTTTTGAATTTTACCAGACACTTAAAAAGCAAAAAGTGGCTTAAAACACCCTCTAAACCAAAAAAACTTAACTCAGAGCATCCCTATTTCTACTTTTTCCTATTTTTGGGGATATATTTGAGAAAATTTCACTTCAATGGTTCCTTATTTGTGTCCCTTAACATAGGGAGTGAGTACTGAATGGTGTCTCCCCAAATTTGGGGACACACTATTCATCTCCCTATTTACTATTTACCATTAAAATAATATTATTTTATTATTTAACCTTTTAATTTATCTCTTTATATATGCTTAATTATATTTATATAATATCTTTATATAATTAATTTATCGTCTTAATATTATCGTATTATTTTGAAATTTAATTATCCTGCATCTATTCTTTTTATGTAAAATTGGTAGTTAATTTTATTATGAGTTATAATTGTATAAAAAAGATATAACCATCACAAACAATGAAAGGTGCAAATATAAAATATTTCATGTTGCTAAAATTTTAAAAAAAAATTTAAATAAAAATATATTAAAATTGGAATTACATTAAAATTAGAAATACATTAAAATTGAAAATACATTATATTAAAATATATTAAAACTGATAATACATTAAAATTGAAAATAAATTAAAATAAAATACATTAAACTTTAAATTACGTAGAATAACGTAATAATTTAGTAGCGAGGCATGTTGTTTCCAGGTTCACATAAATTGTTATATTACTGAGTGAATAGGACAGATAATTGTTGTGGTTGTGACTGTTGTGATTGTTGACTTCTTTTATACATTATTCGTTCTTGTTCTTGCTGCAAATATTCACGATAATTCGTAATGTAATATGTATTTAATTATCTTGTATCACAATGATTTCATTTTTTTTTGAATTATCTGTTCATATATATAATCTTTAATATTTTCTTACAAATTATAATATCTAAAATTTTATGGTACAAAATAAATTTATATTGAATATAAATTGTGTATGATAATTATGTAAAAAAGAAAATAAAAGATATAATTTGTTTAACGAAAATAAGAAAATAAAATTGAAATAAAAAATATTAATATAATATAGAAGAGAGAGAAGAATATAAGAAAGAATATTTTTTTTATGGGAAAAAATGGGAGAATGGTTGGAGTAAGTTTACTCTATTTTAGGATTTTTCCAATAGGGGAAAAAATGAGGATAATGGTTGGAGATGCTCTCAGCAGCCTTTCTCTCTCGAAACACCCTAACCCTAAATTTAACTCAGCAACCCTACATTCTCTTCCATGGCTTTCCGCCAGGATTAGTTCCAAATTCGGGAGGAGATTCCTCTTGAATTTTACAATGCAGACATATTCCCCCACAGACAAGTATGTGCTCGGGAATTTTACTCTGTTGAAGATGCTGAAGCATACATCACCATTCTAGAAGGTTTTAACTACTGTCCATAAATTATTACTAGAATTAATCATTCAGAATTAGTCTTAACGGAAGGAATCTCCAAATCTTATGCGTTTGTCGAACATGTATCTTCGTTCAGACCAAGGTGCGAGATGGGCGTGGTACTTTAGTGCAGACCCCGAGAATTTTTATGTTTGATTGGTTGAAAACACGTTTGGTAAAAAGGTGGGAGGAAATTTAGGAAAAAGGCTGGGTCAAGTAGAAAGGTTATTTTGAGCTTAACAAAAGGGGTTATACTCATTTGGTCGTGGATTTTGACTATGAAATTGACCAAAACGCAACTGAGCTGACAAGAATTGAAAAGTTGTAGCTGGATATTGAGAACCTTTCCAATCTAATGAATGAGATAGTCGATGAACGTGCGAGAGCTCATAAATTGAATGTCCAAAGTTATAATGATATTCATTGTTTTGGTGGCTTTCTTCAATACCCAGAGAAGAATCACGCCACCACAGCTTTCTTCCTTGATTATGTGCTTACAACTCCTTTCTTTTTTGGGGTGATACCAAAAAGTTTTTATTTATTACTCAATTGGCATATATTACCAAGTTCAACAAGTCGAAACTTGAAAGTGTCTTTTTCCTGGACAATTACACAAGTTGGGATGATGATGTCTATAATATTACATCATTAGATGTGCTCTACAAGCTACAAAAACACCTCAAAGACTGTTTAGAACATCATAGTGTTGTTATTAAAAAGCAGAGTCACCCTCAACTTCAATATATATATCGGATTCCGCAAGGGCTGCCACTCTACCAGCATGGGTGGCTCAAGGATAAGGCAACTAAAGCTCTTGCTTTAGGCCCCCGAATATTAGAGGCCCCCAAAATTTTTACTATACTTTATTTATATTAATATGGTTTCTTTAGAATGAACAAAATGCTAGTCATTTGTTCAAATACACAACATTGATTTTAGTTGTCAAAAATATTATTAACTTGTATGAGTTAAATTTAGAGTTCTAAAGTATTAGATAATTTTTTCATGAAAAACTTTGATAAAAAAAAATTAAAAAATTTTGAAATGAATATTTTCACATTACTAATGTCATGATTGTGTCTATTTATCCATATTAAAAATAGATTTAAAAAAAATTAATTGAAAGAATTAGTTTATTGATTTGTATTTCTAAAGAATTAGGAAAAGTGAATTTCGAATTAAAATATATATAAATGTTATTAAAAAAAATTATGGTACCATATTAAGTTTGACTTTAAGCTTCGTATATTGTTGAGTCGCCCCTGTCTGCCAGTGCAACATTTTGGAACATCCCCATGGAAATTTACCTGTTAATGACAATCAGTTCATCTCCAAGGCAGAAGCACTTGGTTGTCTTCTCAAATTGTATCCATGTTTGATTGGGGAAGCCAACAAACACTTAGGAGGGACCAATGGGATTGTACAGATGGACCAGCAAGTTTAAGGACAAAATCGTAAGTATAACTTTTGAGTGTATATGGACCAATTGTATTGAGTCTAATTTAACAATTCATTGGTATTTGTTGCAGGTTTGGTCATTTCCTATGGACTCAAGCACCCTCTGCCTGTCTGGCTCACTGATGAATAGGCAATTTTTTGAACTAGGAGTAGTTTTGTGGATTTGTAAATAAGAGGCTTTGGAATGGTACTTTTGATCGAGACTTGATATAAAAATTTCATTGTGTAATGACATTTCAGCATTATGTGTGCTAATTATTGTTTTACCAACAGTACATTTTAGTTACCATTTTGGTTAAATTGATTTGTCTAATGTCTGATCTTAAAATTATATTTAGTATACCTTCCCTTTTTCATGGTTGTTGATATAGTATTGTTCATCTACAGAATTCTGTGGTTGATGTGTACTGATTGTATACCTCAATTGATGAATACTAACTTACGATTATATTAGGCTATTGGTATTGTGTCATGTTTAGTGCATATCCCTTTTTCCTTTAGCTGTATATATATGGTCTGGTACATTAACTTTTCTCTTGCTGTGTGTGGATTGTATATGCGTTTAACTGCTGCATTGTTTTTGTATTATTCTCTCCGCACCTGGATGTTGTATTTGAGAAAGAAAGGCTGGTTTGATTGTGAGGTTCAATCGAGCCTTACAACAATTGATTCGATGCTCTGTGCATTATACAAAGAATATAAAGAGAATAATTCAAAGATTTATTTAAAATCTGTCACTGAACTAAAGAAGTTTGACTTTGGAGTCTACATTGTGGATAAGAAGAATTGGTTCTATACGCTGAACTATGTAGACAAACCTATAAGTGACACGGTTAGTTTGTATTCCTTTTTTGAGACTATTTGTCTAATATCTGATAGAATTATAATTAGTGTACCTTCCTTTTTTCATGGTTGTCGATACAGTATTGTTCATCTACAGAGTTCTATGGATGATGTGTACTGATTGTATACTTCGATTAATAATTGACAAATACCAACTTACGATTATATTAGGCTACTGGTATTGTGTCATGTCTAGTGCATATTCCTTTTTCCGTTAGCTATATTTATGGTCTGGTACAATAACTTTTCTGTTTCTGTATATGGATTGTATATGTATTTACCTACTGCATTGTCTTTGTACTATTCTCTGAGCATGGATGTTATTCTTTACTAATCGAGAAAGATAGGCAGGTTCGATTTTGAGGTTCATTCGAGCTTTACAACAACTGATTCATTGTTTGATTCGATGCTTTGTGCATTATACAATGAATATAGAGAGAACTGTTCAAATGAGTTGATTAAGGATTCTTAAGTAATAGCCGAGTACATACGTGGCACTTACATGAGATGCAATACTCCATGGTCGCTAGTGTCCTATTCCCAATAAAGGGTGTTGAGGACTGGCATTGGATACTTGCTAGGTTGACTTTCAAGGATCGAACCATCTATGTTTATAAATTCAAAAAAGGGAGCTTGTTATTCAATACTGAAGTAATTCGATGTGTTTGTCATATTCGGTTTTGCTCCTTTTGTTCCTATTTGTAGTTGGTTTTTATGGTACTAGTGGTGATAAATAGTTGGCAGAACGATTTTATATTGTTATCCAAAAAGAGCAGGCTTGTCGACTAAAAGTAAGTTGTGTTGGTGAATGTAATTGTTTTATTTGACGAACACAAGAGGGGGGTGAATTGTTTTAACCACTAATTTTAGTCGACTGGATAAGTTATTAGTTGACTTAGGAATATAAATAATAATTAATGCAGAATGGAAAGCTGTAAATAAACAAGGAACGACACAGAGTATTTATACTGGTTCAGAACCAATTGGTTCCTAGTCCAGTCCCCTTGGGTCACAAGGGAGTGATCTCTCTTCAAGCTCTTTGGTAAACACAATACAAGTATGGTTTATCGTTAACCACAAACGTCTTCTCACAGGTGGTTTTAATCCTTCGCTCACCACTAACGACAGTGTCTGATTTATAGATGATCAGACCAACTTCAGTGACACGACTATTACCTCACGACACGATCTCTCTATCTTTTCTTGTGAAACACTCGTAGACACTTAGGAATACAGTTCTTGTAAGTAAAAGACTTAGAGATAGTAGATAGTAATCAGAAGCGTAAGGAAGATCTTCAGAGAGGCTTGAATAAATAGTGTCCCAGCAGCGATGACCGTTAAGGGAAAAGAGGCAAATCCGTAGTAGAGATATGATGGAGAGTGATTGACGAGATTCTGAAGTTAGAGAGATTTGACCCAATAGATTTGATTCTCTTAGGGATATAAATATCTTCATAGAATAAGGCAAGAGCATAATGGGGAACAAATCCCACGAGATGCGCGGCCATCAATCTAAACTTTCCATAGCTGACTCCCGAAATCAATCAACGATCCTCAGAATCAACTTCCATAACTTTAGGCTCTTATCCTGCAGAAAGCAAATAGAACTTTTTAGGTATCACATTCTTTTTGTCATAAAAAAAACATATTTTAACTTAACTCAGCAATCTCCCCCTTTTTGGTGATGACAAAAAGTAAAGGAGTATGTGCCAGGATACTTCCCTTTATGGCTCTAGTCGACTGTCCAATGCTGATAGCTGACTCCCCCTGTGTGGGTGCTTTATCCAATCCTGAAGTTGACTCCCCCTGAGTGAGAGTTCTGTTACATAGACAAGTAGAGGTTTCCAGGGTAAGGAGGTTAGTTGACTCCCCCTAAGTGAGTGACCCTACACACTGTATAATGCAGATATGATGATACGATATTCACATAAATGCGAATGAACAAAGTAGTAGGTTAGTTGACTCCCCCTGAGTGAGTGACCCTACACACTGTATAATGCAGAAATGATGATACGATATTCACATAGATGCGAATGAACAAAGCAGTCTGTTCTCCCCCTTGGCATCACCCAAAAAGGAGCAAAGCAAAAAAAAAAAAAAAACAGGTCTAAGTTATCCTGAATATTACAGACCCAGAGAGCTAAATTCAACGAGGAGCAAGAAAATAAGTAAGTTTGTTCACAACATTATCAGTCATCCCGCCCAGCTTAGTTTTGACATCTGTAGAAATGGCAGTGATTCTGGCCTGAACATCTATAGAGACAGCATCAATGCGGGCATGCACCTGTCTTATGGCAGCAGCAGAGTCGGTCACAGCAGTGTCTAGTTTAAGAGAGAACCTACCCACATCCAGTTTGAGCTCAGCGATATCATCAAAGGCCTTCTCACTCTTGTAGTGCAGACTTAGTAACAGGTCATTGATGTCGGCCATAGCATCCTTTAGCTTACCAGCAGGCTCAGTTTCAGTCGGAACAGATGTCTTGGAAGGACCAGCAATATCATCAGCCGGTTTAGGGGAATTTTGTTCCTTGCGAACCCAAGAGCCGTGAAGGCGAACATACCCCATGGAAGCAAAGGTTCGAGAGTTATAACAAGCAATTAAAGAGCAGGTTTTCCAAGCAGAGATATCGACTCTATAAAAGTGCAAGATATGACTGATGAGAATACCATACGGAAGTGAGGCACATTCAGCAATACTTTCAAGCATATATTCAATGATCCAGGCAGCCAAATCAAGTTTCTTTTTAGTAACTAAGCAATAAACAATCAGGGTGTCACGTTGGGAGAGGGAACTGAGAGAGCCAGTACGAGGAAGCAGAGTAGTACCAACAATATGGGCTAACACACGCATTTCAAAGGAGAGGTCTAGAGGGCCTAGTTGCCCTTCAGGAATATCAGTCTTATCAGATAAAAAGGTCTTGGCTTGGTCAATAGAGACCTTAAAATCAGCAGGCCAAGAGATTTTAAAGAAGTCAGAGTAACCAGAAGACTTACAGCCCAGAATACGGCACATAATAGCCTTGGTGATAACAATGCGAGTGTTCAACACCATGGTCTCAAAACCACCAGAGGAACAGGGACGGAGATTAGCATAGAAGAGTCTTACCAAATCCTCGGGAATGTCAATGGGTTCAGTGGAGAAGAAATTGGACCAGTCTTGAGCAGCAAACCATGGAATCAGAGAGCAATTGAGAGAATCCATAGACTCCAGGTCCACAAGTTTGCCATGAGCCAGGGGCTTTTCCTTAATAGCGACAAGTTTTTCACTCGCAGAGGCATCCCAGAAATCCAGAGTCTCATCCAAATCAGCAAGGGAGAATTCCTTCTTGGGCCTTTTAACACACTCTTCATCAGGAGATTGCGTGGGTCGTTTGCAGACTTTCTTGGAAGGGTTAGGGTTTCTGTCAGGACTTTGATAATTTGACATGGTGTTTTCGGAGTGATCGGAGTCCACCGGTACCGGAGTGGTAGAGGTGGTGGGTAGTTTTGATTTGGTGCGTTGGCTCCGACAAGCAGAGAAGGAGGTTTTCCTAACCATTTTAATGTAGAAGGGTTGAGGAGAGGGGGAGATATGAAAGGATTTGAGAATGGGGAAGTTAAAAAGAAAAAGAGTGAGAACAGAAGTGGTATCGTGTGAGTGTGGTAGATGAACCGAAAAGACGTGATGGTCTGATGGAAGTTAAAGGACAAGACGCAGACCCTTGGAACTCGTTCCCACGCCGCCTGACAGCTTTTCAACTAAAAAGAGTAATAATGACATACGGAAAGGTAAAAGGTAATAATGATAGAGTAAAATAAGCATAAAAATATGAAAGTCTTTAATTACAAATAAAACATAAACGGGATTAACTGCTGTAGAGTAAGGTAAATTAAGAAGGATCCGGTAAAATCCCAAGCAAGTCACGTAGAGCACAAAACCGTTCTTCTAAAAGAGGTTTTGTAAAGATGTCGGCCAATTGAAAATCGGTGCTCACGAAGGCAATATCAACGTCACCATCCAGAACATGATCCCTAATAAAATGATAACGAACATCAATATGCTTAGTTCTAGGATGATCAACAGGATTGTAGGATAACTCAATTGCACTAGTGTTATCACATAGCATGGGAATAGGTTTAAAAATAAATCATAGTCAGAGAGTTGTTTGCCCATCTAAAGAAGTTGAGTGCAACAATGTCCTAATGCGACATATTCAAATTCAGCAGTAGAAAGAGCAGTGCAGTCCTGTTTCTTGCTGTGCCATGACAAGGGATTTCCCAAGAAAGAAGCTTGCACCACTGGTGCTTTTTCTATCAATCCTGTCACCTGCATAGTCAGCGTCTGAAAAGCCAATAAGATCAAAGAAGTTGGTGCAAGGGTACCATAGACCATAGTTAACTATACCGACAAGATATCGAAGGATTCTTTTGACTACAGTAAGATGAGATACTTTAGGAGCTGACTGAAAGCGAGCACATTTACACACAGAAAGCATAATATCTGGTCGACTAGCAGTTAAGTAAAGTAATGATCCAATCATACCTCGATATAGAGAAGCATTGATACTTGTACCTTTTGAGTCACTTACCAGATGGGTAGCAGGGCTCATGGGTGTTTTAGCAAGATTGGCGTCATTCATACCAAACTTGACAATGAGTTCCTTGGTATATTTAGATTGACAAATAAAGGTGCCATTGTCGTATTGTTTGATCTGTAGTCCGAGGAAGAACGTGAGTTCCCCCATCAAACTCATTTCAAACTCTCCCTGCATTAGTACTTCAAAATTCTTGCATAATTCTGGATTAGTGCTACCAAAAATGATGTCATCAACGTAAATTTGAATAATAAGAATGTCAGAGGAGGTATTCTGAATAAATAAAGTCTTGTCACTTTTTCCTCTAGAAAAGCCATGGGATAATAGAAAGGAGCTGAGTCTTTCATACCAAGCACGAGGGGCTTGTTTGAGACCGTAAAGGGCTTTGGATAGTTTGAAAACATGATGAGGGAATTTAGAGTTTTCAAAACCCGGGGGTTGCTTGACAAAAACTTCTTCTTTAATAAACCCATTTAGGAAAGCACTTTTAACATCCATTTGAAAAAGTTTAAATTGTTTGAAAGAGGCGAAAGCCAAGAGCATGCGAATAGATTTAAGTCTAGCAACAGGAACAAATGTCTCGTCGTAGTCGACTCCCTCTATCTGAGAGTAGCCTTGAGCCACTAGACGAGCCTTGTTTCTTACCACCTTACCTTCTTCGTTGAGCTTATTTCTGAACACCCACTTAGTGCCGATAACAGATTTTCCTTTGGGTTTAGGAACAAGCTTCCACACCTGATTTTTCTCAAATTGATCAAGCTCTTCTTTCATGGCAAGAACCCAAGATTCATCTTGAAGAGCTTCGTTTATCTTCTTTGGTTCTATCTGTGAGATGAAGGCCAAATTAGATTTAAGAGAGTTTCTCGTTTTCATACCTTCTCGAGGATCCCCAATGATATATTTCTGTGGATAGTCAGGATCACTCCTCCATTCATTGGGTACTACCACTTCCAGTTCTTTGAGCTGTGTAGTTGACTCAGTCCGTCCTGAAACGGAATCTGACTCCTCAATACTCTGAATTTGAGGACTAAGAGGCTCAACGGTAGTGACTGTATTTTCTGAGGTATTGATAGAGTTGGCTCGACTTCGTCGTCATCTACATCATTACCTTTCTCGACATGGGTCAATGAATCATCAAACACAACATGCATGGATTCTTCAACAGATAATGTCCTTTTATTAAACACTCTATAAGATCTACTGGTTGTAGAGTATCTGAGGAAAATACCTTCATCACTACGAGGATCAAATTTACCAAGATTATCTTTGCCATTGTTATGCATAAAACACTTACATCCAAAGGGGTGAAAATAGCTAATATTAGGTCTTTTACCTTTCCAAAGTTCATAGGGGGTTTTATGAAGGATAGGGCGAATAAGACATCTATTTAAGATATGACAAGCAGTACTTACAGCTTCAGCCCAAAAATGATTCGGAAGAGAGTGTTCAACTAACATGGTTCTGGCCATGTCTTGAAGAGTGTGATTCTTTCTTTCTACAACACCATTTTGCTGAGGAGTTCGAGGGGAGGAGAAGTTGTGAGTGAATCCATGAGAATTGCAGTACTCTTCAAAGATTTTGCTTTCGAATTCCCCTCCATGATCACTTCTGATGGTGGAGATGTAGTAACCTTTCTCTCTTTGAACTTTCTTGCAGAAAACTTCAAAACTTTTAAAAGCATCATTTTTATGAGATAGAAACATAACCCAAGTGAAGCGAGAGTAATCATCAACAATTACAAATGCATATCTTTTGCCTCCTATACTAGCAGTTCTAGTTGGACCAAATAAGTCCATATGCAGTAGTTCTAGAGGGTTGGATGTAGAGACAATGTCATTTCCTTTAAAAGAAGTTCTAGTTTGCTTACCTAGCTGACATGCATCGCAGATATGATCTTTAGAGAAGTTAAGCTTAGGTAATCCAATGACTAGTTCCTGTTTAGACAGTTTCTCGATCAAAGACATACTAGCATGACCTAACTTTCTATGCCATGTCCAGGGGTCATTAGTAATAGATGCAAGACATAGATGTTTACCTGTTGAGGTTTTACCATTGTTTAGAACATAGATATTGTTTTCCCTGGATCCAGAAAGAACGACCTTACCTTTGTTGTCATGGATAATGCATCTGCTGGATTCGAATTTTACCTTGTACCCTCCATCACATATTTGACTGATGCTTAAGAGACTGTGTTTAAGTCCATCAATAAGAAATGCTTCCTTGATGTCACAGGAGGGACTTAAGGATATGATTCCAATGCCAACGATCTTTCCTTTAGCATCTCCTCCAAATTTAACAGAACCTCCATCGATCTTAGTTATAGATTTGAACAGTTGTTTATCGCCAGTCATATGTCAGGAGCATCCACTATCAAGAAACCATTTTCCCATCTTCATTGATCTTTTATGGCGTCCCTGCAAAACAAGGTTTTTAAGTATGTTTAGGTACCCAAGCTTGCTTGGGTCCTTGAGGGTTAGCTCTAGATGTGCTAGCTTCAGTTTTAGCCTTTGGCCTCCAAATCCATTTTCCAGGATTTCTCTTTTGACATCTTTTAAACACATGACCATGTTTACCACAATGATAGCAAATAGGCATAGTTTTAGTTTCTCTTGTAAACACAGAGGATCTAGCAGATTTATAAAGGCTATTTGACCTTACTGAGCTTTGACTGGTGGATTTCCTATGACTATTAAATTTAAGTTTGAGATGATTCATTTCTTCCTTTAAGAATTCATTTTCTGTCTCAACTACTTCTAATTTCATTTCCCATTCTTCCTTTTCTTTGCTTAGTTTCTTAATTTTCCTAAGTGCCTTTTCCAGCTCGTCTAGAACTTCATCAAGATTTCTAGAGTTCTCAATACAAAATTCACAACGTACCTCACTTGAGTCATTAGATTGAATTCCACTGCTGGTAGAGTTGTCTGAGGCCATGAAGCAAATGTTAGCTGCTTCTTCTTGCTCAGCATCAGCTGCATCCTCATCACTCCATGCTGCGTAAGATCTGTTCCTTCCTTTCTCTTGGCGTCAGGGTAGTTGGTTGCAATGTGTCCTTGTTTGCCACATTCAAAACATCGGCCTTCATTCCTGTAGTTGGTTTGATCTTTGTTGAATGGAGCTTTGCCTTTTCTGAATTGTCGTCTGCGGTTCACAAGCCCGTTTAGGTTTCTGGACATTATGGCAAGTTGTTCTTGGATATCATCCTCTTCAATATCCTGATCATAGTCGACTTCCTCTACTGTAGTATTGAAAGCCACGGTTTTCTTTTTCTCTTCCAACATATTACGTTTCAAATGGGTTTTCTCAAAGGCAATCAGGTCTCCTCTGAGTTCGTCATAAGAGATTTTGTAAAGATCTCCACTTTCTATGTTTATAACCTTGGGTTGCCAGGTAGTAGGAAGGCTCCTTAGAATCTTTCTTATCTGCTCACCATTAGAGTAGATCTTTCCAAATGCTTTGAGTTCTCCAATAATTTTGCTAAACCTAGCAAACATATCCTCAGCAGATTCTCCATCTTTCATTTGAAATAGTTCATATTCATACACAAGAAGATTGATTCTAGTTTCTTTCACTTTGCTGGTTCCTTCATATGTAACTTCCAGTTTATCCCATATTTCTTTAGCCATTTCACAACTAGATATTTTTTCATATTCTTCACCACTGATAGCGTTGTAAAGAATATTAACAGCTTTGTAGTTGAGTTGGATAATCTCCCGTTGTTCGTCAGTATAATCGTCCATGTCAACATCAGTAGGAACGTTTTGAGGATCTCCTTCTTTCTTTGTAGTTTTGATGGTGGGAATGTCAAAGAGACCCTTCTTGATGACACGCCAGACATTAAAGTCAACCGATTTGATGTATGTTTCCATACGAATCTTCCAATGACCATAGTGCTTACCATTGAAGTAAGGAGGTCGGATAGCAGAAGTTCCCTCTTGTAGAAGAGCTCAATTCACAACGTGTGATGACATGATCTTTTCTCACTTGCTGTAAGGCAAAATACAAATGTGAGTCCAAGCTCTGATACCAATTGATGAACACAAGAGGGGGGGGGGGGGGAGGGTGAATTATTTTAACTACTAATTTTAGTCGATTGGATAAGTTATTAGTTGACTTAGGAATATAAATAATAATTAATGCAGAATGAAAGCTGTAAATAAACAAGGAACGACACTGAGTATTTATACTGGTTCAGAACCAATTGGTTCCTAGTCCAGTCCCCTTGGGTCACAAGGGAGTGATCTCTCTTCAAGCTCTTTGGTAAACACAATACAAGTATGGTTTATCGTTAACCACAAACGTCTTCTCACAGGTGGTTTTAATCCTTCGCTCACCACTAACGACAGTGTCTGATTTATAGATGATCAGACCAACTTCAGTGACACGACTATTACCTCACTACACGATCTCTCTATCTTTTCTTGTGAAACACTCGTAGACACTTAGGAATACAGTTCTTGTAAGTAAAAGACTTAGAGATAGTAGATAGTAATCAGAAGCGTAAGGAAGATCTTCAGAGAGGCTTGAATAAATAGTGTCCCAGCAGCGATGACCGTTAAGGGAAAAGAGGCAAATCCGTAGTAGAGATATGATGTAGAGTGATTGACGAGATTCTGAAGTTAGAGAGATTTGACCCAAGAGATTTGATTCTCTTAGGGATATAAATATCTCCAGAGAATAAGGCAAGAGCATAATATGGAACAAATCCCACGAGATACGCGGCCATCAATCTAAACTTTCCATAGCTGACTCCCGAAATCAATCAACGATCCTCAGAATCAACTTCCATAACTTTAGGCTCTTATCCTGCAGAAAGCACATAGAACTTTTTAGGTATCGCATTCTTTTTGTCATAAACAAAACATATTTTAACTTAACTCAACATTATTTACATGTTATACCTATATATCCTTTTTCTTAAAAAGTTTTCTGTTTGATATTAAAGGGAATTACGGTGTGTATGTGGCTGCTTTTGCTGAATACTATGTTCAAGAACAAAACATACCAGAGACATTGCAGAAATTTGGCTATGGTAATGCATACTGCCGTGGGATTATTGAACGAAGAAGCAACAGGAACATGCATAAAGTGATACCGAATAAACTGATGCAGCTACTGGAAGAAGATATCTAAGTGTTTCTTCTTTTTTCCCTTTTGGTTACTTGACTGTTTATTAAAATAAAGACATTGGTTGTCGCATTTTTTAGTCATTGGAACTGGTAATTTCTTAATAAACATTGGTGCTCCTTTGTTAAACTCTACTATGAAGTTTGGTAATATCCTAAATTCTGGGTTTTATGATGATTTTGATTTATTGCCTTTTTTTTTTTTCAATTCAGTTTTAAGTTCATTTGTTACGAATGAGACATGTATACAATTATATCAGTTCCGGTTTTATCAATGGTGTAAGAGTCTCAGTTACATGTACATTTTATTTTTGTATACAGATGTATACAATTATATTTCAGACACAATAGAGTACCTAAACTTACTTAAAACTTGTTTATGGGAGTAGTGAACTAAACTTTAACAAGAAATATTAGATAATTTCAGCAGAATAGAAAGAAACAAAGAGAAGATAATTACATTTTAAACATAAAAGAGTACCTCAGGTTCCTTGCAACTTTTTAAAAGAAGAATGAGCTGTCTAACTATGAAGAAACTGGGATATTCGACTTCACTTCAAGAGTTCCACATTTTTTTTTTGCAAGACCTCAATTGCAAAAGTCTTCCTTGTGAGGTTCTTTGAGTCATCTCAAGCTAAAAGTTTATTCTAGTGAGATTTGTTTCCTTTTATACACACACGATTTGAACCAATTTCCATCAACTTTTTGACTAATAACTGATAATATATAACTTTGACTGACATGTATAATTTTTATATATTCCCTGTATCTTAACTAGATGTCATGTCCGTTATAAATACCACCACTCTTAAGGATTGCATGCCCACAATTTGCATTAGAGTACCCAGTTTTTCTTATATCATGCCCTTTAATTTCTCTTAGCGGATTAAGTGCTTCTGATGACCTCAAAAAAAAAAAGTTTTAAACGTCATTCGAGAAAGTAAAAATATTTTCTTTTCTTTTATTTTATATCAATCAAAGGTGAAGTTCATTCTTATATGCTCGGCAAGATGCAGAAGATACCAAAAAAGGATATAGTTCCTGGACATTCAATTAATATCAAATGTTTGCAGAAACTTTCAACTGTACATTAATAGTGTTTTCAAAGTTGCATGTAACAGGAACAATTGTGACGAATATATGACAAACGTCAGAAACAGTTGGATTTTCATTTGTACAGACGGTGCTGTGATGAATATCCGATTGAATACCCAATTTCTCTTAAAGCGCACATAGAGTTATTGTCCCAAAATTAGTGAGAATGGGCGTTCAGGAACCCCTTAAGTTATTTTTGGCCTGCCTTACCCTTTTTTTTTCTTTTTTTTATTCTAAAGCTGATTAGGACTAATCAGGGACCAAATTAATATTTTTAAAACATGAGGGTCGTTCTTAAAACATACAAATTAATCATTTCAAAGCCTTGGGAACAACATACTCGTCCCCCCACATGTCTTTCTCTCTCTTCATCTTCCATCACTTTACAACTTGCACACAACACAACCTGCACGAAATCTCAACCAAAATTCTCTCAACTTCTCTGTTATTTTTCAAAGATCCGACGATCAAAACAACAAATATTCGCAGTGTAATAAATATAAAAGATAAACATTGTCTTTGTATTTTAAATGGTAGTGTAAATCATGAACGTAGGTTTTTTTTTTAAATTTCTTCGTCGACAGTGATTAACGCTGCTTTGGGGGTTTGTTCTTCAACAAAAGGTGTAATATTATATTGAAATTGAATGACATTATGTGTTTTAGTGGGGAAGATAGTTCCGAACTACAAAGGGGGTTTTCGCTGTTCAACTAAAATTTTTAGGCTTTTTACATTTGTTGGTTAAATTCTGACGATTTATGGGTTTTCTGTGAACCAACAATGCTTTATTTAGTTGCAAATAGTAGTTATTGCAGTTATATATCTTTTGATTTTTCGAACACCTTAGTAGCTTCACAACAGTTCATAAGAGGTTCTAAACATCTCATTGGATATTCATGATTTTCGGTAACTAAAATTTGTATCCCCTTGTTTTGGATAAAAATGGTAAATTTTTGACCCGCGCTTAATCCTACACCTTAAATGATGAGGGGCGGTCGTCAAAATATAATACTCGATATGAGTCGGGGCCGATTTTTCAAGGGAACTAGCTTGTCAAGTAAGAGAGTTGCAAGTAGAAATTCAAATGAGGTTTAATATTGAGCCCTAGAAGTGGGGTTGTTTTTAAGTACGCTACAATTAACTAAAGGACATACAATTAAGCAAGTAAATTGATTGGATATTATGATACTAGGGGTGCAAATAACTAATAGTGATTTCCAACCAACGGGTGTCTTCACTTCACTTTTCCAACACAAGTATAATTATGGTCGAGTATTCCAATTGTGATCTCTAGAATCCTTCCGTCCTAGAAGAGATCTTTCACAACTCGCTCGTCAAAGCCTTAGTTGAATACTCAAAGCACTACTCAAACACCCAAGGAAAGGAGACCTCTTCCGAGCGTAACTCCTTTAAGATGAGTTAGTCTATATGAATAGCCTATCAACTCAAATCCTCGCCAACTCCACTATTCTATACTAGTTAATCTCTTCCGAGTCTTTAACTAGAAATGTCGACAAGACATCCCAAATATCATGGATTTTGGAATTTTGATGTTATTGTAATGGGGAGTTGGATAATTGTTACTTGTGTTATGGTTAATAAAATAGAACAACACCCATCAATTTTCTATCACCATATCATAGTTATACCCCTAGTTATGAATTTAGCTACTCATAACTAGGGTTTGAATCAAAGCAATTAAGATGTAATGAAATGATGGATTGAAATCAAACATAGATTTTGGATTGATATATGAATCAGTATTCAAAGATACAAGTTTAGAAGCTTACAAAATGATGTTAAGACTCCAACTTGGCTCACAAAATCGCCCAAAAACTCTAGAGTATAAGTATAAAATTGGATAATGTCAAAACCCTAGCTTTTGGTATTTATACAAGTTCAGGATCCCGTGTTTTAGGTGGAGCGCCCCAATTCTAGGCGGAGCACCTTGAAAATGTGCACAATTGTGCAGTGGCTTGGCTCAGGCGGGGCGCCCACTTGCCAGGTGGAGCGCCTGGACAATGCTTGTCTTGGGTGGAGCGCCTGGGTATTGCTTGTCTTGGGCGGAGCGCCCCAATTCTAGGTGGAGCGCCTAGAAAATGTGCATAATTGGATAGCGGCCTGGCTCAGGCGGAGCGCCTACTTGTCAGGCAGAGCGCCTGAACAATGCTTCCTCTGGGTGGAGCGCCTACTTGCTAGGCGGAGCGCCTCAAGCTATGACAATATTCTGGACTTTTTGACTCCAATTCTTGCTCTTTTAGCTTCGCTTTTCAATCGATGTTCATACCATCTAGTATAACCTGAAAATGAGAAATTCAAGATATTAATAACACCAAACATTTTCTTTGGATTAAAAAATGAAAGCTTAGAATAGTCTTTAAGTTGGAAAAATACTAACTTATCAACTCCCCCAAGCTTAAGTGTTTACTTGTCCTCAAGCAACTCAAAATCAAGCATGGCGAAGCACTTTTTCACATTTAAGCTCAATGTCAAGTCATGTTCCACAATTCGAACTTCATAAACAATATTTTTGTATTAATGAATTAGTTGGTACTAACTAGACACACACACTAATATGAAAAATTGACAAGCATCTATACACTTTGCTCGGACTATGGTAAAAAGGAAACTCATGAGCCTTTAGAGCTATATCACGGTTATCGCCTTGCTCCGATTGTTCATGAGACTCAATATGCATTCAAACCTCTCGCTCAAAAGTTACTTGCTTCCTCACAAAAAAGAATGGAGTCCTTCACTCACAAAATATTTTAACACAAAAATTGGACTCCAAGAATTTGAACTCTCACTCTCACAAAGAAATGCTCGTGTGTGCTTCTCAAAGATTCAAAGACTTGCTCTTTTTGTACTTCTCCACTAATGTAGGGCCACTTGACTAGAGATCAATTGGGACTTGATATGGCTGTAATGTAGGCTTTTGGTTTAAGGCGTGGTAGATTTGGCTAAATAGTGACTTATACCTCCTTAGCACTACATCATCTTACTTTCTTTTGTGCAACTTTCCTTTTCTTTCCATTTAGGCTCATTCTACCTTTCTTGTGAAGACGACACTAATTAATCCCTCCTTTATTCAACATTTCCTCTTTTTTTTTTCTAATAAATATATATATATATATATATATATATATATGTTTCCTTTCTTTTTCTCTTTCTTTTGTTTCTCTTTTCTTTTTTTTCTTCTATCTTTTATGTACTTTAGTTTGACATTCACAATGGGATTCCAAGCTTTTACCATCTCCCCCAAACTTAGGTTTTAGCCTAAGTTGCACATTTTTCGATGCACACATGGAGGTTAGGGCCAAAAAGAGGGTTGGTGCCTTAGCACACAAGAATTGGCTCGGTTTTCAATTTAGTGACTGCCAAATGAAAGGTTAAGGCTCAGAGGGGCTAACTAGGATAAATACGTATGGGTAGGCCATTTAGGATAGTAGCGGTCCAAAAAAAGCCTAAAATCATATCTCAAGTCAAGTTTCACCTAGGATTTTGTCTCAAAGTACATTAAGGGAAAGTTCCAAACTTTCAAGTCACACACACAAGCTTATTATTTTAGAGCTCACCACACACGCAAGTAATCTTTCAAGTTCGAAGTCTAAACACACACTAAGGACACTCACTCACAAAGTATGTAATGGTTCAAGATTTTAAACTATGCCAACAACACAGTTGAGCTAGCTAAAGAACCTCCTGGTCTAAAACTCACGCCATGTCATTCAAAGTCCACAACTACTTGTCAAGATTGCCATAAAATAATGTAAAATAAGTAGTACCACATAATCTATTAATATATTTCAAAAGATTTTATATACAAACTTGGTTCAAAAAGAACCTTCGGACAGAACCAAGTGAAGAAAACCGGAGGCTTATTTGAAAAATAAAAAGTTGTAACATGAAATAATTACTAACTAGACTAAAGAAGTAGATATATACAAGATGGTTCGAATTTGTACATGGACATCATTGAGCACAAAATCTATCCAAAATACACATACAAATTCGAACCCCTCCCCCAACTAAAGACTCTAGCATCATCCCAGCATGCCAAGTGAAAAGGTAAAGTACAAAGGGGGTAGAAATGGGACTCCCTGATAGTGCTCAAGCTAGGCCTTTGCCTTTGCCATCTAAGGGCGGCCGTCTGTGGGTCTCCTCAAGTGACAAGTGGGTAGCCAACTGCAAGTCAGTATCATCATCCTTTGGGAGATCATCATCTGTTGTATCATCATCCTCATCATCAAACCTCATGGCTCATGTGGCCTCCAGATCTCTCTGAGTCTCATCATCAACATCTGCACTGACAGTCTTCACCACCTGACGAGAAGCCTTGCAGCTAGACAACCCAGGCAAAGCAGAAGATACTGGAGGTGGAGCCTTCGAAGGCTGGATAGCAGGAGCAGCAGTGTCAGGATCGGAAGTGGTAGGAATGCTGAAACCTGTGGGTTCAATAAGGCCCCTACTGATCTTCTCGCCCCATGAGATAAAGTGCTGAGTCATGCGTGTGACAGGTGTCTCCAGGCGGGCAACTGTCTGCTGGGTGGCCTCAAGTGCTGTGGTGTGAGCCCTAATAGCTGCAGTGTGGTCCCGCATAACCTGCATCAACTCAGCAAACTGCTTGGGTGTGGCAACTAGCGGTGGAGGAGGTGGTAGTGCCTGAGGTAAGTTGGAGAGTAAGGTCTTTTTGTACAGCTTAGAGGTATCAGTATGTCTGTGTTTTTTTTTTAAAGTCTTGTCCTTATTTATGAATTGTTATATTTACTTTCCTAATTTAATTGGTAAGGGTCTCTTCCAACTTATCATCTAGGTCCAGAACTGCTCGGGGTAGTGCCTCGGGCTCAGTACTCCTAGGAGGCTCATCAGCTGGAGGAGAATCAAGGTCATGTGGAGAACCTGCCCTAGCTAGAGGTGGACGGTAGAGCAGGTACAGAAGGAGCAGCTGAAGCTGTGAGAGCTGGAGGATCATCTTTAAATGTATACCAGTTAAACGGGTGCCTCGGGGGTGTGTAGTAGTCACCATGATAATGCTCAACTCCCTTGGACTCGAGATAGGCTGTCAATGTGTTAGGGAAGCAAGTTTCTTCTTCTCAAAAAGAGCTACTTCAACCATTTCCTTTGCCATTTCCGCACCTAAGTTAATTTTTATCCCTCTCATAAGACATTCTATCATCATTGCCTGAAGCATAGTAATCTTGTTATCTTGACTGGTAGGGTGTATCCTAGAGATAAGGATATAATGCCACCCCTTGGCTTCAAAATTAAAATCACTCCGATGAATTTGTAAGCCATTTTTCTTCTACTTGGGATCCTTTTCTCTCCCAATGATAGGTACAAGTCATGCCCTCTTTTGTTTCTCAGTCATTTCACACTTCCTTATGAACCTTGTTGGCTTAATGTTGTCAAGCCCTAGAAACTCATTCAATGGACCCGCGTCCACATCCACATACTTACCCCGACAAAACACTTTTGTGTCGCCTTCTTTGTTCGATGTCAAGTTAGCATAAAACTCAGCCACTAATTTTTCATTGGCGTCACTAAGCAGCTTGCCCAATACCTCCTCCCATTTGGCATGCTTTTGGAACCGGTGGTAGATGTCCGGGTTTTTCTTGTCAACTCCTTTCAAGCTTATTACTCGTTCTAGATTGAAGGTTCTATACTTGAAATTATCCATGTAGAGTTTGTGAGCCTTCCTCCTTTTAAACAAATTCCTCCCCTCCTCGTTACCGTCGGACTCATCACTGGATGGTACTTGGGGTGGCACTGGTTCATCTCCCCCCTCCCTTCAAGCATGTGAGGAAGAAGCATCTTGCTTCTTCTTTGTTCTTATCTCGTCCCTTGTTTTCCGTTGCAATTTGGCTAAGGGTACATCATCTCTCGAGTCTATGTTGGAGGGGGTCGATGAAGCTTGTTTTCTCTTCTTGGGTTTTCCCATTGTACCTAAAAACACATACGAAGAATTGTTAGACGTGTGAGAGTCCATGACATAACGGAAACAATTAAAAACAACATCATAAACACATTGGAGAAGGGGCCAGGCGGTCTGCCTGGAAAGAACACTGTGCAGGCATATTACTAAAGCAGGCGGAGCGCCCTGGGTTCAGGCGGAGCGCCTGATGGAATTTTAGAAACTGAGGCAGCAGTTGAGCTAGGTGCAACGCCTAAGGTGCAAGGAGGAGCGCCTGGCCAAGCGCGAGATTTAGGCTGTCACACTCTGCACAACAGTTTCCCGACAGAGCATAACATAGGCACTCTCTCAATTTTTCCTAAGGAATTCACCAAACCTCACAGGGCGCTCACCAAATCTCAGGCATATCAAGACAACATCAAGAAGGCTCACATTTAATCAACTAGTGTTCTAGCTTCATGGCTTTCATTATGCACAACTTGAAGAATCTTTAAGCACTTCCAAACAACCGACATGCAAAGCAAAGTTTCATACATGAGCACACTCTACACTTACTATTCTCAGTTCATGACATCAATTCCAAATCACTATTCATAGCAAGGTAAATCCATTCAACTAGCATACTACAACTTTCAATTGTTTAACTAGCAACCGACATCATGTAATCCATTACGTGCACCCTTGACGGCTTTTCAAGCAATCTTCAAGCCATCAACTTCCTTTCAAAATTCTAAGCATGTTCAATAATTCAAAACCACTATTTCCAATTCCTCCTATCATTTCAAGCACTAGTTATATCAAATTCAAGGAAAGGATTCAAAGTTGAGTAATCAAATCACTTTTAAAGCTTGACACACAAAGTACTAACAACTTCCCCCAACTAATGAATTTTGCACATCTCAACATTCAAGACATCCCAATAGATTTCCCTACATTCTAACACACCCCAAGCAACTATTTAGCATATTCAATCCATAGTTGCAAGATTTTAACCAAAACATGAATTTTTCAATTCTTGAACTTCAAGCTTGTTTACTAATTCAAGTTCGATTCTTCAAAAAAAAACTCTTCAAGCTTGGTTTACTATAGCATTAACAACTTAGACATACTCAAGCACTCCAAATTCATGAGGGGTATATGCCAAGGGTTCAATTTCATAAAAATTCCCAATTTCTACATCATGAACCCTAGCTTTCTCAATATACCAACATGAATGTATAGGATTTAATCATAAGGAATACTAAGTTAGTCTACTTTTAACTACTCCTACACCTAAAATTATTGTTTTATTAAGGTAAAGAAAATTAAAGCAAAATTTAAAAAAAATTCAAAACATACCCGAAATTAAAGTGAGTTGCGGATGAAAAGTGATTGTGGATTGACTTATGTGGGTTGTGGGTGAATGAAAATGATTTTTATGGAACGGGGTTTAATTTTCCGCCAAGGGATACCTTTCTTTAGTTAAAATTGTGAAAGAATGAAAAATGGGCAAGTTTTTTGGGGGTATTTTAACCCTTACCCATCGACCTCACAGTTTAGTGGGCCGGGCGGACCGCCTGCTGGGCCAGGCGGACCGCCTCATGGGCCAGGCGGTCCGCCTAGCCTTGTTCCCTCTTTCCTTGCCTTTTTTTAACATCTAGACTTACCTGGGCGGTCCTCCTAACAAATTAGGAGGACCGCCTAGCCTTGTACCGAGCTATTCTTCGCCTTTTTCCTCACTTTTCAACTCTCGAACTCACCAACACTCGAGCACCTGCACAAGTAACAACTAATTACACTAAAAATATGGGTTGCCTCCCAAGAAGCGCCTAATTTAACGTCGAGGCACGACGGTGATTCTTTTCCACTCATGGCTCATCAAGATAGATGCACGCCACTTCACCAACCTCGGTGTCGCATCCCAAATAATGTTTCACCCGATGCCCATTGACTCAGAAAGTTCTTCCTTCTTCATTCGATTGCAAATCAACCGAGCCATAAGGTGTGTCACCTACCACCTTAAACGGACCCTTCAATTTGGACTTGAGGTTTCCGGGGAATAATTTCAAGCGAGTGTCAAGCAACAACACTAAATCCCCCTCTTTGAACATCCGGTTCCAAATTCTCAAATCATGAAGCACCTTCATTTTTTCCTTGTAAATCATCGCATTTTTATAGACCAAGAACCGGAATTCATCAAGTTCATGCAAGTTCGACTCTCTTGCATTTGCGGCATCGCTCCAATCCATATTCAATTTCTTCAATGCCCAGAAAGCTTTGTGCTCAAGCTCGACCAGTAAGTGGCAAGTTTTATCGAATACCAACTTGAATGGAGACATCCCAATTGGAGTCTTGTAGGCGGTTCTGTAAGCCCATAAAGCTTCATCAATTTTTCTAGCTCAATCGGTTCTATTTGCATTAACCATTTTGGCTAGAATGTTCTTCACTTCCTGGTTTGAGACTTCAACTTGCCCACTTGTTTAAGGGTGGTAGGGCGTTGCAACTTTGTGTTTCACTCTGTATTTTTGGAGGAGGTTTGCAAAAGCTCGGTTGCAAAAATGGCTCCCACCATCACTAATGATTGCCCTTGGGGTCCCGAATCGTGAGAAAACATTCTTTTTCAAGAATCCCAATACACTCTTGGCTTCATTATTAGGGAGCGCAACTGCCTCCACCCATTTGGACACATAATCAACCGCCACCACGGTGTATTTATTGCCATAAGAACTCATAAACGGACCCATAAAGTCAATTCCCCACGCATCAAACAACTCAACCTCAACAATGAGATTTATCGACATCTCGTGCTTCCTTGATATTCCGCCCATTCTTTGGCATTGATCACAATTTTTTACCCAAGCATGGGCATCTTTGTGCAAAGTTGGCCAGAAGAAACCACATTGTAATACCTTGGCCGCCGTCCTCACTCCACCATGATGTCCTCCATAAGGAAAAGAATGACACCCTTCCATAATAGCTTCTTGTTCAGACTCGGCAACACATCTCTGGATGATTCCATCAACACATACCCTAAAGAGATAGGGTTCATCCCAATAATAGAATCATGCCTCCTTGGCTAGCTTCTTCTTTTGATAGAATGTGAAGTCTTTGGGATAGATTCCCCCAACTATGAAATTGGCTAGGTCGCCATACTAAGGGATTGGTTCCCAAGACACGGCTAAGATCCTCTCATCCGGAAATGTATCATTTACTTCTCTCTCTTCTTTTGGCCTACCCTCCTCCTCCAAGCGGGACAAGTGGTCCGCCACTTGATTTTCGGTCCCTTTTCGATCAATCACTTCAATATCAAACTCTTGAAGAAGTAACACCCACCGGATGAGCCTTGCTTTAGAGTCTTTCTTCGCCATCAAATACCGGATGGCAGAGTGATCGGTATGAACAATTGTCTTCGACCCCACCAAATATGATCGGAATTTTTCAAAAGCAAACACAATAGCCAAGAGCTCCTTCTCCGTCACAGTATAGTTCAATTGAGCTCAGTTCATTATTTTACTTGCATAGTAGATGGGATGAAACATCTTGTTCACCCGTTGACCTAGTACGGCCCCCAAAGCTACGTCACTAGCGTCACACATGAGTTCAAATGGAATCTCCTAATTAGGACTTACAATTACCTGTGCGGTTGTTAACATCTTCTTCACTTCTTCAA